>CM069876.1:29255000-34255000 GCA_036172665.1 Prosopocoilus inquinatus | reverse complement strand
AGGACCATAACGAAATTGGTCAGTGTTATTAACCTATTAAAGGGTGATTTTTGCTTTTGTACGACCCTAAAGAGTGCGGTCTATTTGAATAATTTGCATTACTAAAGAAGAATGGATTCCCTCCACATGTTGTTACCTCAATGTATCATTGATTTAGGATTTTGGAGTCAAGGTATTTTTAAGTGGGGCGGGTTTCTTCTTGTTTCTGTTTCGTCTTCATAGAATCTGCCAATTCAGAAAGACTTAAGTTCTTTGATGATCACCCTTTGCTTTCCAAAACGTCCCCTTCCTATTCAGAAAAACTTAAGTTCTTCGATGGTCATCTCTTGCTTTGCAAAATGCCTTCTGAAAATTTAAATATTTTTCAGGACTTCTCCCGCATTTTCGATTTCAGAAATTGATATTATTATAAAGTTATAAAGGAAAAGTCGCTCATATTGAACCCCTTGGTCTTAAATTGAACTACAGCCAGCCAGTTTTCGAACTTCTGATGAATTTAGTGCCACATTCACGTCGGCGATTTAAGTTGTGTAGCACGCTGTACAAAATAATTGATATTTTTGGAAAGGTACCAGTATCTGGTACTGGTAACGAAAATTTTGAAATTGGTATACAACGGTAGAGGCAATGTTTGCAAAATTTCATTATTCCCCCAAAATATCTTTTAATGTGGTCGTTCTTTGGGTTTGAGGTTATAATGTGATTTTTCCAGGAGTTGTTAAATTTGAATCCGTAAGAGTGTTAGTAATTGAACACCTTTTCAATTTGGTATTGATTGGTATTTTTTTTAATGTGGTGATGCCAAATGGGGCCTTAAGTTATGGACTTGTCGAGACCTCAGGAGCGAAAGTGATTTTTTTCCTCGTGTGCGTAAAGCGTTCATGTTACTTTCAAACCTCCCCTCCATTGAAGGGAAACCAGTGTTGAGTTCTCTGTCCTCAACACTGAAGGGCGTCTGAAGTGAATGTCGACCACCACCGAGAATTATTTTGACTGTGATTCGAACCCATCTCCTTGCGTTCACGAGGCCAATCCTCTAACCACTGGACCGTTCAGGTTTTTTGGTTAAATTTTTGAAAAAACGTTGGATGAAGACGTCAAAACGAGGAAATCATAAGAAAAGGTCCACAGTGGATGTGAAAATGGCTTTAAGAGCAAGTATTAAAAAGGACTTAAATCGATTTAATCATGATTGGGCCACTTCAAAATCAACGCTTCCCAAATCATTGCTACCCCGCTATATTCGAAATACAAATAAAGTTCCCAATGGCACAGTGAAGATATTAGGTAGAATTAGTCAAGAGATAGGAATATTACTTGCTGAGTTCCAACAATACGACATATTCGGAAAAATGCTTTCGATTTGGCAGAGACTCGTTGGGCCACCTCACCTAACAAGGGAAAAGGATTTAGCAAAGAGAATGCGGATCAGTTCTTCAACTTACTGGAATATTTCGGTGACGTGCACACCTACGCAACTACTATTTTTAATATGAAAGACTTTTGGTTCCCAATTGTGGCCAAAAAGCGACAGGATGTTGCCTCTAAGACTGTGCAACGTTATTAAACCTGTAGGTAGTGGAGAAGGCGATGTTAGTATTAGCGTGGTGTAATGGATAAAGTTAGGACATATGGGGCGTTGCCATCGCTACTTGTACAATGCATACTATTCATTGGTGCTCATATTGCGTAGTCATAGTAACGTTCAAAACATCCTAAGTCTGGTAATGCAGGTCCACTCGGAAGTAAGGCAGGGTTCATCAACAGCGAGCTTCTTGTGAAATGACTGTAACATTCATAGATATTGTCTATCCTTCAAAGGTCAAGAGAGTGCTCTCCTTTTGGATACACCTTCAACCTATTGATAGGTCTATTTTCTTAATCATTGGAGGTATAGCCGTACTAAGCTATTAGAAAAGAGGGTCGCGGTGTAACGTGAGAAGCACGGTCCATCAATATCAGGTAGCAGAACTTCTTTATGGAAGAGCTGTCACTATTGAAATTTCTTTTATCGGCTTGGAAGCATTTGGTGTGTTTACACTGCTATTATATAGGTGTTTAAAGCGTCTGATTTTGAAGTACTTGTTGGCACCGTCATATTGTTTAATGGACCTTCTCTTCAAAATGGTATACCTATCTGATCAACAGCGACCTTTTTGTGAAATGACTGAAACACTTCATGGATATCGTCTATGCTTCAAAGGAGAAGAGAGTACCGCTCCTTTCGGATGCATACGCCACAAATGTAAGAACCTGGGAGCTCCTTTTCTATCACGAGATTTTGAACAGTTGTCTGGTTGTTGTCTGCACTTTTAACTTCTTGATCGTTCTCTTTTAAATTATTGGAGGTGTACACTTAAGCATTAGAAAAATAGTTGAGGTGTAATATAAGAGGCACTTTAACCAACATTAAGTAGCAGAATTTCTTAAAAAAGCAGATGGAAGAGCGGTCACCATTGAAACTGCTTTCAGTGGTATTAAAGCGTCTGATGTTTGCCCTGTTAACACACATGTGTCTGACATTGTTGTCGGTAAAGTACTTATTTATTTTGAAAAATATTCAAACGGATGATGACCATAATGGCAATACGAGTGGATGACGAGTTTAATAAAGCCGATCAAGTTTGGGAGGTTCTACTGTATCGGTATTACCATTTACAGGGTTGCCTCAATACCGTTGGTCAATAAGCAAGTTATATGCCTTATTATCGTTTGGCTTAGAGGAAATCGCACCCACGCTGACATCATCAGATGACGTGTTTAGTGCGTAGGTACTATATTGTCATGATTAAAAACAATATGTGAGATATCTCGATATAATACGGTTCATATTTCATAATGAAACATCGGCAGAATCGATGCAACTGGAGCAAACAATTACATCAAGTGATACAAAGAACATAGGGCATATTATGAATAATGTAATGTGCGAATAAACAAAAATTTCGTATAAAAATGTGGATTAAAATTTGGACGGCAGCCGAGCAAGGCATTGACTCGGTGGGTATTAGTGCCAACTCGAAGAAGGGGAGCCGCCCGGAACCCACCCAGCGACCAAGGACGCTGTTCCCGCGGTCATCGTCATCCTGATTGTAGGACGTCTCCCTGCTATCTCACGTCAACTCCAGCCAGAAGCTGCCAACTTCATTCCCGGTCAACCACAGTCCCGGTGAGCCGAACCAGCCTGTCCAACTCAAAAGCCACCACCGTACCCTTGCTTGCCGCATCAAGGACACACCACTCCGTCCGTGACCAATAGATCGACCATAGTCATCGCAACGAGCCCGACCTTGACATCGCAGCTACAACCGTAGCCCGGATGCAAAGTACGTCGTCACGGGCCAGGCCAACGCTAACCGCAGCCGCCTGCACGGACGACCAGGTCCGAAACCACCCCATTTTGGACCACGAAAAATCCCCGATAATTTGAAACTCAATATTAAATAAAAGGTATCAATTTTTATAAACACTTGTATTTTAAAGCTCTACCATCTGCTACCCTACGCCATCCCTCCACTCACGTGACACAGTGGAGGCGCTACCCTGTTAGCGTAGCTTGCCAAGAGGACTAACTCCGGTAAGCCTGACAATATTAATTCAGCATATTTTTCAGTTTTATTTTTTATTAAGTAAGTATTAAATTTTCGCTTGGGTTGGAAAGGTTAGAGTTTAAGTTTCTTGTCTGAAATCTCGGAGCAATTTGTTGATTGTTATTTTTACCCAGATACCCAGATATTGGTTACTGCGTGAGTGTATAAAGACCAGAACGATAAACGCAATAACTTACATGCAAAACAGATTTACTTTTCGGTGGACTGCAGCGTTTGTTCCCAAAGAGAAGGGCGAATCTCTGACTGAATCTCAAACGCGACAGACAAACTCTTGAACGCACGGGGGAACGGGACGTACTTACTCCGGGAGTCCGCAAGAGTTGACGATAAAAATCCCTAAATGAGCGTCAGCAATGAAAGCTAACGATTCGCGCCAGCGATTAAATTTGCAGTAAAACTATCGGTAAGAAAGCCTGGAACAAATACGACAGGCACTAACAGTCGCCGTGATAACACGTGAAGATAACTTAACGCATAAGTGGCTTGTCGAAGACACTCGCGCAACAAAATTAATGGAAAGAGATTCCCAAAACAGCCGGTTTGTACAAAAGTGGAGCAATGAGCCTCCTAAGCTAAATGTACACTACCGAAGGCGACAATGCAAGCGCAACCGGCTCGGGCGAGAGCCAGTATGGAAGAGAAAAAAAAAAATGAAATGAAACAGCATTTCCTCCCAAGATAGTAATCTGTCTTTGAAAAATGGTTTAATATGAGCAACCTTCTCCAATATAGTTCCGGTGTCATCTCCTGGTAGCTATTAGTAGACAAAAGGGGGGAATACCAGGTAGATCTGGGGTTAGAAATGCAGGATGCAGCACCCATCTACGATATCGTTTTTCCTTCAGTGTTAAAAATAGTGATGAGTACATCAAGCAGGTAAGTTTTTCATGGTCCGCCCTGGATCTCTATAAAAAAAAAATTCTGCGCAGGTATTACACTCTTATCTTGTCTTCACACAACTATTTACTGATTCTTTAATTCAATTTGAGACAGAGAGACGACCGTCGTCCGTAATTAATCTCGGCCTTGGTTGACTCGATAAGGCAAAGAAAAATCAAAATTATGTCTTTATTTAACGCGATAATTGAATTGATACGGTTGGTAGCCCGTCAAACATCAACAATCCAGGGCATTGTCGAAGTCTTGAAATAACACAAACGCGGGTGCTTCTGATAACCCCTCAACTTGACTGGCAAGTGCAAAGTTTTAAGAGTCTGTTGGCAAGTGGAAGATGAAGTTGCCCTCAACTTCATGTCGTAAGAAAATTGATATTGTCTTCGGAACTTTATAGGAGTATATTATTTTGTTCGGCAATTTTAGAAATTACCTATCCTATTCCCTCACAAGAGGGAGAAGGGGTGTTCAGCATCGAATCTCCAGCAAAATTAATTTAACTTTCGAAAATAATCTTGCAGTTAAAACTACATACTTATTATGCACTTTAAGCTGACAATTGACTTTACACAAAACTGAGTAAATCAAATTCTAAATGACACTTAAAGTAAGTTGGAGAGGTGTAATAATCGCAAGCAACAAAATGTTCTTCCTTTTGCCAAAATCTAAAGGCGCGTTTAGATTTGAGCACGCACGCACTGATCCTCCGCGAACGCTCAAGTGTAAACGGCTATGCGCGCACGCTCACGTTGTGTTTTCCTGTGCGCGAACAGCCGCGAGCTCGAATAGCCGTAAATATAATTCCCTTTGGTGCATTTAGACGAGCACGCACGCACTGATCCACCGCGAATGCTCAAGTGTAAACGGCTATGCGCGCACGCATATCATGCGCGAATGGCTGGCAGAGCGAGCCGCTCGATGTCGGTCTCGGGTACGTGCTCAAAGGAATTAATTGCTTCACGCATGAATGCGTAGTTTGAACGAGAAAAAAGTCGCATATTGAAAGCCACGCGACACAGTCCTCGCAAAAAAAAGGTTTCTGAATTTTCAGTTAGCTATGGAATGGACCAATGAAACAGCTTCGTTGCTTTGCAAGATTATGAAAAACTGCCTATTTTATGGAATGTGAAGCACGCAAAATATTATTTTTAAAAAATGACCTACCAGGAGCTTGTGAACAAATTAAATATTGAAAATTTAGACAGTGCGGAAGCACGAAAAAAGATAAAATGTTTATTGGGGCGATTTTAGTCATTGTAGTAAAATTTTTGAATTACTTATGACAACTCTCTGACACTAAATAATAAGTAGTAATTTATTTTGTCTCATAAAAATTAGGCGTTTGCCACGAAAGTCGATGTCTCGTTCGAATTTATTTTTTTTATTAAAATATGAATCACAATTATACAGCCGCTGCTATTTTGTCGTCCGTTGTGTGCGCGAACAACTGGATCAGCCCATGCGCCAGAAAATAAATGCTGGTGAGCGCGAACGAATGCCGTGCGCGTATGCTCAGCTCGTTCGTGCTCAAATCTAAACGCACCTTAAGAGATTACTCTTGGTTTAACAACTTGAAAGCGGCTGCGAACGTTTCACGCACAATATATAATGCCAGGCGCTATTAATAGCCAGATACGTCACGGGCTAAATACAATAATCTATTCCTGCAACCGCTGTTTGTTCATGATGCATTATATTAATTAATGAGTCCTTTAATTAGAGGCAGGTGCTCGAGATGAAGGGGGCTTCGGTTCGTGAAAGTTCGCCAGCCATTATTAATCTGGCAAGACTTCCCGAGCTATTCACAAATATGGTGATGATTTATACAGGGTGTTCCAATTCAGAACTCTATTCATTGATGAGTTGCAATTAGATTAAAGGCAATGATTTAATTGGTCGTTCGAAACTTAGGTGGAATTAAATTTGTAATCGCTGAGTTAATAAATGAAATATTTATTAGGCTTTAATAACGTGCGTATAATTCTCTTTTAAGATACCTGTCCTATATGAAACTTCTTACTTTTTGATTAATTGTTATCATTTTTTGTTTAATTTAGCTTTTATTAAAAACTTAGTATTATAGTCAATAAGGACAATGGTGAAGTTCAAAGTTTAAGGCTGACATTTTGGAACGATTGAAAACTTCGAAAAAGCCATCTACAGGGCAATAAGTAAATTAAAAATTTAAAAGTAAATGAAAAATTTCTTTCCTGTTAATTTTCTAAAAAAAATAATTTGTACATTCTTTTTCGATTTTTGGAACGTCATTTAATATATCAGAGTGCCATCTTTTGAGTATTAAGAGAATTAAATTGCCAGCTGAATTGATATGTCATAAATGGCCAGTCCAAAGAGCATTAAAAAATGTTTTTGGAAAAAATGAAGAGCGAGTGTCAAGTGGCTCCCTCAAATTCAAAACTAGTGTCAAAATTACTGTCATCTTGAAATATTTGGTTATGAGTAATGCCAATGTTTTTCTTGAAATACTAAAAATTATTTTCGTTTCGTATTTTTTCTGTGCGATTTTGTCACTTATCGTTTCATCAAACTAAATTAGCCCAAAATTTGAAAATTTAAAGGCTTTGTTATTAGAATGTCTTTGTTTGTTTCCCCAAAATATTCGAACCCCATCTACTGAGCAATAAACAAATGAATTCTTTTTTCACGTGTCTCGGTTTTTTTATCATTTGTCATTAAATTTATCAAATTATCCGAAAATTTGTAAATTTAAAGTTTGAAAGCTGACAAAACTGAAAATACTAAATATTTCGAAAGCGCCTTCTATTGAGCAACAATTATATTAAAAATATTACGCTAAATAAAAAAATTAGAAATTGTTTTTCTGTTAATTTTATAAAATCAAATTTTTAATTGGTACACGTGGAGGTTTGGTGATTAGCACGTCATTATATTTACTATCTTTTAATATTTTATCGTTTTTTGTTATCTGTCAAATTAAATTATCGGAAAATTTATAATTCAAGTTGGTTCTTGTCCGATGAAAATTGTAAGTACAAAGCTTTTTTAATCTCGAACCCGACAGAAATATGATGAGAACACACTCAACGTTTCGCTATTTCATTTACTTTTTTTCACTCCTGACGAAGCTATAAATCTGTGGCGAAACGTTGAGTATGTTCCCATCATAATTCTGTCCGGTTCGAGATTAAAAAAACTTTGTACTTGGAACATTTATAAATTCAAAGATATCTTTTGGTAAACATTTGGGCGCCATCTATTGAGCTATAATCAAATTAAAACCTAAAAATTGCTTGTCCTCATGTTAATGCCATAAAAAATATAATCCTATAATTTTTAATTGGTAAATTTGTTCATTTAAAGATTTTGTGGTTACAAGAGTAAAGATGTTATGTGACAGATTGGAAGATTAATGGCGGGAACCGTAAATGAACATTTGAGCACCATCTATTGAGCAATAATCAAATTAAAACCTAAAAATTGCTTGCCCTTGTGTTAATACCATAAACAATATACTCCTATTAATTTTTAATTGGTAAATTTGTTTATTTAAAGATTTTGTTGTTATTAGAGTATAGGCATTGTGTGACAATTTGGAAGACTAATGGTTAATGGTGGAATAAGCGGTTGAACAGTCACAGTTAAATCCTTTTAAGAGACTAATTAATTATAGAAAAAACGTCGAGTGCCGTCTCTTGAGCACTAAAATAATTAAATTGCTTTTTGTCGATCAACAGATGATTTAAAAATAGTCAAATGTTTGCTGCATTTTTCTTCGAATTTAAAAAAATATTTTTTACGATTCATAAAATTTGTAAATTTGAAGGTTTGTGATAAGAACATTCTTTTGTAAATATCCGAGCGCCATCCACTAAGCATAAAGTAAATAAACAATTTAAAATTGTTAAATTCCTTCCGCTTTGTAAATTTAAAGGTTTTCGCGATTAGACCTTAACGAAGGAAACATCTAGAACGCCATCCATTGACTAAGAACGGAATTAAAACATTGAAATTTTGTGTTTGTGTTGTGCAGTCAGTTGGATTGGAATGGCTTTGCTGCATTATTCACTTTCTTTCATAAATTCGAAACACTTTGAAAAATTTGATATTGTTAGTCGTTTTCTGTTGAGTATTAAGGGAATTAAATTAAATTAATTATTTTAATTTAAATAAAATGTAGCGTTACAATAAAAAAATTAGCCATAAGCATAGAAATTCCATCTATTGAACGGCGAACGAATTTTTTTACTACGAATTTGGAGCACACTTAGGTCAAATGTCATTTCCACAACCAATATTTTTAAAAATCTCTTCATATAAAAATGAAAATAAAGACTCTCCATTTAGAGTCTGGCACATTCAACCATATTTTTTTATCAAAGACATTCCCGTCAGTGCGAAATTGCCAGTATAACCTAATTTCTCGTGCTTCTTTTCGAAGTCAGATGTTACAGTTGCTTTTGCAACATCCTACTTTCACCCATGACAGTTTACGTCTTCTATTCTGCGAAACCAACCCTATTTATCTGTTCTTTACTCTTTGGATTGCACGCAGGTATACGTGTTCACTCCGAGATAATTTTTTGAATTTATGATTGGCTGGTTTATGCACGTGGTACTTGCGTTTGCGCGCTCGAATCGTCCATTGCGGTATCGTGACTGACTTGAACGAACTGTCAAGGATTTAGTTGTTTTTTGTTTCATGTCAATAATTTGAGTTTGGGGAGTTATTTATTCGGATGGACATAACTCAAATACGGCTGTGTCGGCTTTAAAAAGCACTCTTGTGACGCCAGTGCATTTCTGCATTTTTAAGAACCCTGTGGAAGTTTCACACAGGTAAAGCTTATTGCGCAAGGCATGTTAAGATCCAGCTTTCGCTAATTCTTTCTCTCATGTTTTTATTCCACCCCCTCAGTTTTCATCGCCTCCTCAGTTTGGTTGTTTTATCGTCGCACATTTTTGTATCTCGATTGCGTTTATTGCCGGCCCTTCTTCCGACGACTGCAAGTGACGAAGTTTTGCGCATCCGAATCACCCCTCGAGCAAGTTTTAGGGCAACGGATAAAGGTCATCGGGTCAACTGTCTCATACCGGATGTTTCAAGTAAAAGGCCAACACCATAAGTGTTTTGAAAGTTTATTTTGGAGCATCATCATGGCAGACAATGTACAACGTGTCCCAGAAACCCAGATACTTCCTAATTGACGAAGTTTTGCGTTTCCGAATCAATCCTCGAGCAAGGTTTAGGGCAACGGATAAAGGTCATCGGGTCAACTATCTCATACCAGATGTCTCATGTAAAAGGTCAACACCGTAAGTGTTTTGGAAGTTTATTTTGGAGCGTCATCATAGTTAAGAGTATAAAACGTGTCCCAGAAACCCGGTTGCTTGCTAAATACAGTCGTGGATTTAATTTTAGTGCAATAGTTATTAATTTGAGTCACTGTGAGGTTCTTTGAGGTCCTCGAATAGCTAATAAAATTATTGATCGGTTGATTTACAGTTAAATATTAATTAATCAAAAAGCAAAAGACTTTTTTAGTTGTTTTGTGAGCAATAAATTGGCAGTATTTTAGTTACTTTATTGAATTTACGCAGCCTATCATCTTTTTACGTATTTGTAAAAGAAAAGAAACGTCCATTCGTAGAGACGAACGTTTTCGATTAACAACGAATCCGAAGATCGACCCACGACCCAGAGCTAGGAATTTCGGCACAGATTTAAATTTTACCGCCATAATTTCTTATGATTGGCTGAAGAAATATAGCGGAATCAATAAAAAAGTCACACATCATTCTATCTGATTCTGACTAGAGGGTCTCTAAATGAGTAAATATTGGCTCGCTATCTATAGATATGCAGGGAAAGGAATTCTTTATGCCCAGATTTAATTCTTTTTTCTGTCGTGATACGAAAACAATAAAGCTTCCATTATTATTAAAGCAGAAGTTCTTATTACTTCCATTATTTTCAACAATAATGTATTATTTATTTCTGCCACCTTTTCGCGGCTCCGATGCATCAAATTGTTATTGAATGGGAGGGGAAGGAATGCAATGCAACCGTGTTCATTTCATACTGTTCGGGGAACAAGTGACCCGAATTCTTTTCCCTGTTGATATGTATTTAAAAGATTAAGAATTTTTGATCTCGCTGTACCTTTTACTTAATGACGATTGGCTTTCAGTGGTTTCCAGTTGGCACCTTTGAAGTTTTCGTTCGCTTTGAGCTCTACCGACGCCTTATTCAGTCGTTCCCATTCATTCAAGTGATAAATTGAAACAGCGCCGATTCTTTTTTTCCGGCCAATGAAATCATTAATAACGACCGCAGCGCCGCGATTGAAGCGTCCATACATCAACGCACTGATTACCGACTCGAACGCACTAATGATAACACATGTGACATGTGCGCATTTACCCACGACGCCCGAATGGATATTTACAATGTCCAATTTGGACGTTGCATCACAAAATGAAAACGCAAAAGCGGAAACGACCTTCCCATTCCCATCGTCGATGATTTTGGCCGTGCAATTAGTGCTTTGCTCGTTATCTGGCCGGACGGGGATTATGCGACTGACCCTCGTAAGGGCTGTCGAAGCCTTCTTAAATTGCTTGGGGATTTATTGCCGCGTGTTTTTATTTTTGGCTCGTTAAATTAAACCGGGTTTACCGTTCCTTAAATCAGAAATGAAGATCTTCGACTCCAGCTATACTTCGACATTCGACATTTCTGTCGCTAATCAAGAAAATAATGGGAGTAATAAAAACTTCTACTTTAATAATAATGGAAGCTTTATTGTTTTCGTATCATCACAGAAAAGAAAAAGAATAAAATCTCGGCTCTTTCGCATACGAGTTCAACTGATATTTCAAGTGTTTACTCTACATAATACAGGATGATTCAGAACCATGCAGTGTCTGACCCATTAGGAGCATATTCACTTAGGTCATGCAAGTGCGAAATTGCAAGAAATAAATCTATCCGACACATTTCAAAAACCATGCTCTTTTGAACCCAAAGTGGAAATCATGAATCATTTCTTACGTTTACATACACAAGTTCGAAATTAGAATAAATAAATTGCGTGTTATGCGTTTTTTCCGCAGAAAGCCAAATATGTAAATGTTTTATAGTTTCATTTCAAGGTAAATGCTCTTGTGAGGTAATACAGCTCTACTAGTGCCCATCAACCAATTTATATTTGAATTTTCAATGCATTTTATCTCAAAAACTACGGATATTAGACCCCCTATGGGGGCATGTTTCTTTTCTGTGTACCACCTATGGTTGACGGATCGGACACTTATTTTGAATCACCCAGTATAAAGGCTATATCAAAAACGACGCTTGAAACTGAAGCATCATATTCCTGATGGTAAAATAAACCGAAAATTTATTAGACGTTTTTCTCAAAACCGAGATAATCAGAAGGAAACCACCGTTTGACAACAGCAGGAACGTAAGCTTTAACGGCAAACGGTTAAGTAATCTTGTGTTGATATCGAAGCAGGGCTGGATCTAGAGTTTTTGGCGCCGCGGCCTAAACAATTTTCAGCACCCTTTTTATATGATGACAATGTATACTATCAAATTAAAGTTGGCAACATTGTTTATGGAAGCGACGACACATTCGGTTAAATAAGCAGACAAGTAGAAGCAGTATTTTCCACGACGATTGTTGCAACGTGCATCGTTGAAAAACAATTGAATATCGCCTTGACGAGATAAGGACGAAAAGACATGGAATAGCCTGTATATTATTTTGCCAATCGGTAAAGAAAAAATTCTTAATTAAAAATAGTACCTTGTCATTTTTTCGTACAGTGATGAAATACTTTTTAAATTTTAAACGGACACAATAAAATCGCAAAGAACACTAATATACAGGCTGTTCCATATATTTTCGTCTTATCTCGTAAACGCGATATTCATTTACTCTGTAGTGAAAAAATATTAGCGAAACGTTGAGTATTCCTTGCGATCTTGTAGTGTACGTTTAAATAGCTTAAACAGCGACATCCTGCGATCGTTTTTGATCTAACATTGCATTAGGATTGACAAATTGAAGCCGGTTTGCTACATGCTTCTGCTGAAGAAGCCCCCAAATAAGGTTGAAACAGCTGTACAGAGACTGATCGAGGGTTTCACTGCAATCAACAACGACTTGCAACAAAACTTTTTGTATGTTTAAAGTTTAAAAACTATTTTTTCACATATTTCATTGGACAAGAGTCGATTTCAATTGTACATTAATAAATGAAGAAGATATTTTGGTTCTTTACAAATTCGTCAAGAGGCTCTGTGGAAAAGGAAACAATTAAAAACAACAAAAGAAATCATTTCTCCAAAACTCCTCAAGAAAATAAGAGAAAGAAATGACGACTATTTCAATGAAGACTGAAACAAATTTGAAAGTTATGTAAGGTTTCCAAAATAAAAATTCAGAATTCGAAAAAGACAGAACATTGTAAAATTTCGCACTTTTGACATTTTTGGTGTACTCGATTTTTCTGCAATCAACTGTACAGGGTAGACCAAATTTGACACTTTTAAAGGGAAACACCTATTTCTAGTTGAGTTAGACATAAATTCATATCCGTGTCTGGAGCTGGATTTTTATGACAAGTTTAATGGTAAAGATCGCATCTAGAAATCTTGAACTGTTTAGGAGCTACGGGGTGTTTTTTAAAACTTTGCGAATTCTAAGTTTCTTTGTTTATGAAAATTTTCGATTTCTGTAAAAACTTTTTTAAGCAACTTTTTAACGTAGAATCCATTACTGTTTATTACATTTCTCTAAGAGCATAGTTTTTGAGATATAAGCCGAAATTTTGTTTTTTATATGGGATACCCTGTCTATATATTTTTACATTTTTGAGAAGAGTAAAATTATCTTTCCAAAAATATAAAATATTCGATATATTAATCGAGCTCCAGACACCGAGGTGAGTCACCCAGAAATAGGTTTTTCCCTTTAAAAGTGTCAAATTTGGTTCACCCTGTACATCAAATGAACAAAATAAAAATTCACTCAAACTTCATCTGAATGCAAGAAAACATACATGACAGTTTTTTCCCATCGATTTTCTTTTATTGCTTTTGTTCGAATTAATTACACCATTTTCTCTTTATTAAATTTTCGTCGATTTTTCATTTGTTTTCCACTGCTCGCTTTATTTTTATTATCTGTTTTCTCTTTTCCTTTTATCGATTTATTATCTTGCAAGGCGTTACGCTCCTCGTAGTTTCTTCTTTCGTACATGTTGCTGTACTTTCTTTAAATTAGTTTCACGTTCCGCTGGAAAATTTTCGATTTTCTTTTGTTCACCTTACGCTTCATGTTTCGGTCTTGTTTGTTTGCCTTTTGTTTTTTTTTATCTACATTTCACCGGTAAATAGTCGATCATCTTTCGTTTTTTGTTCATAATGTGCTCGCTTCATGTTTTGATTTTGTCTCCTTGTTCTCTTTTGTTTTTTTTTGTCGAAATATTGTTTTGTAACGTCTAGAGGGCTGCGATTGGCACGTTTAAATTTGAAACATACACAGACAGCACTCTGGACATCAAATTTAAATTTAAAAAAAACGCAAGTTATTCTATTGACGTTCAGTTTTTTCTTGGCATTTTTTAAAAATAATTTTCAAGCAGTTCGCTGATATTCTTTTGAATTTTGATCATGTTTCTTTGGTATGCCGTTGTATTTTTTTTATTGCACTTGTTCTTTTTGGAGTTAGTCTTAATTTTTCATTGGCTTTCTTAATTTCTTTTTTTTAAACCGGAGAATCGATTTTTTTGTTTGTCGTTCGCCTTTTCATCGATTTCCCTTCATTTTGTTTGTTTATTCGCTTTTGTTTTTTTTTCCTTTTATCCCCACGTATTCCTTATTTTCTTGTTTTTGTTTTGTTTGTATTTGTGGCTTGTATAAATAAAGTGTTGCGGTTGTTTTGCAACATCGTCTTTATTTTCACTCTCGATAGTTATTCTGTGAATGTTTACACGCATCCGCCTACTAAATATATATATATTTTTTCAAAATCTTTTGTAGTATCTTGATATTTTGTTTTAAAACAAAAGCATAAGTGTATCGTATAGTCGTATTAAGATTTTGACCCTATCTATCTAGTCTGTATTCTATGATCCGCATGTTGCTAGAGCTGAGGCATGCGCTTTGTTTTCCATTTAATTTTCTGAATTTGTGATTGGCTAAGTCTGGAGCGTTCTCGGCTTCTCGCGCTCGAAGCGGCCATCATAGCGTCGACAAGATTGATCTTGCGTTTTAGGTACTTTTGTGTGTTTCCTATTTGGGAATGAATTGTCCGTGTGGACATAACTTAAACGATGCCAGTGCCGAATTGATAGACGACTCTTCGACGCAAAGTGCATCTTTGATGCATTCATTGGAAAGCCTGTGAAGTTTTGCTAGGTAAGAAATTATTGCGTAATGTATTGAAACCTTAGCCATATTGCAACATTTCGTTCCTTTCTTTTTCTTAGGCTTTTTCCCTTTTACTCTGAAATTTTATTCTAAATCAAAACAGGATTTGCCGCCCCATTTTTGGCTACTTTTCCTCGGCGTTTAACGCCGCCCGCCCGAAAAAAAAAGATCTCAACTATTGTCTACATTCTTCGACGTCGTTCGATGACTTCTCCGACCGATCAACAAGGACATCGTGGCCATCTCGACGACAAGAAAGAACCAGTCCGTAAGTGCTTTACACTTTATTCCGGGAAGCGTCATTGTGACCATATACAGGGTGTGCCGAAAGATTTGAATACTCGTTGACTATCGTCAGGGGCGGACCGTTAACTTTGGGGGCTCTGGGCTACTACTATTTCCGGACCTACCCACTAAACATAAATTAACCCAAGTTTGGGTTTTGGGTTTGTGACGACTCCTTCGTCAATTTGTCGAAACTGATTTTTACTGTACAGGGTGGATTAAATTCGATGTCTCTTATGGGCATCTCCGTAACTATAAGTGATAGAAAAAAACTAGTGGCCAAGTCCCGATCTCTTTTTTGGAAATTAAGTCAAAACCGTAAACAAAAATTGACCATCTTCTTTTGTTTTCAAGTTTTGGCCAAAAATTGACATTTTCGACTTTTCGTTTTTCGGTCATATCTCGTTTATTTTTAGAGATATTAGAAAACTGTTTGATCATTATTAGGACACTTTTTGAATTACAATTCAGTGGTGTAGTTGCTTTTTTAATATTTCCTTAAATTTTCAAGTTATAACATAAAGTTACATTTTTTTTAATAGAAATCATAGTAGGCAATGCCCTCATTAAATAGAGATTATTTTTCTGTTTTCAAAAATATATACTTTGTTGGGTTTATTTCTTATAATTAATAGGAAAAAGTGTCATTTTTATTATTATCCTTGCGTAAATATCCTAGTCTCAGTAGGCTGGGTTCAATATGGAGCCGATTTTTTATTTTATTAAATTTTAACGAGTCTTCAAATATTTTCAAAGTTTTGACTGCGTAAATAATTTCGTATTCGCGTTAATTTACAAATTTCCGTTTTATCGTTTTGAGCGACCGTTTTGATAAGAGTTCCTGTCTGATTCCTATTGAAAATGAGTTTATCATTCAATTTACCGAAAAATTGTTTAAAGAGTCAAAATTGCTCGAATACTTAACGTTTCACTTTCGGTTTATAGCTTCGTTAGGAAGAAACGTTGAACGTTCCTGTAATTTTCACAATATCTTTGTAAAGTTGAGAACAATTTTCATACAATTTCCATCGGACAAGAAACGACTTCAATAAAAAATTTGTAATTGAAGTCGACTCTTGTTCGGTGAAATATGTCAGAGAAAATAGTTTTTAAACTTTAAGACGGACACTGTGAAATCAAGAACACTCTACGTTTCGCTATCGCTTCATAGTTTCGTCAGGAGTGAAAAAATGTAAATAAACAAGTCGTCAAGAGAAGCGAAAAGAAGTCGTCAAGAGAAGCGAAAAGATAATATGATTTTACACTAAAATACAAGTTGTTCGGATAAATATAAAGGTAATAATAACTAAATTAGAACTAAATTAAGCTTTCTTTTTTTTGTTTCTCTTGAGTTATATTTTATTAAAAAAACCAAAAATAAAAACAAACACACAAATAGTAAAATATAAACAAAATCAGACATGTATCAAACTAAATTTGCGTGCATTCATATTTAATAAGAACAAAAACAGATTTTGCCAGATCGGTCGCGATGGGTGCTACATTTTTCAAAACGGAATTTTGTAAAATAAAGTGCACGTGAAATTTTTTAAGCGGCCAAAACTGCCTAAAGGTTTGAAAGTTCGTTAATATTTAATAAAAACAAAAAAAAAGTCGGCACTGCTTTGAAGCCAGCCTACTGAGACTAGGATACGCAAGGCTAATAACAAAAATGGTATTTTACCTATTAATTATAAGAAATAAACCCCAACAAAGTATATATTTTTGAGAACAGAAAAAAAATCTCTGATGAGGGCAATGCCTACTATGATTTCTATTTAAAAAAACATAACTTTATGTTATATCTCGAAAGTTTAAGTAAATATTAAAAAATCAACTACACCACTGAAAATTCCAAAAAGTGTCCTAATAATGATCAAACAGTTTTTTAATATCTCTATTAATAAACGAAATATGACCGAAAAACGAAAAGTCGAAAATGTCAATTTTTGACCATAACTTGAAAACAAAAGAAGATAGCCAATTTTTGTTTACGGATTTGACTTAGTCTCCAAAAAAGAGATCGGGACTTGGTCACTAGTTTTTTTCTATCTGTTATAGTTACGGAGATGCCCATAAGAGACATCGAATTTAATCCACCCTGTACATGTGCTCACCCTTCTAGAATCTTTATTTATTAATCGATTAACCTGAATTTTGGAGACAATAAATCAAACAAGAAATTTAATTTTTCGACATACTGCTAGTCGTCATAGAATTTCCGGTTTCGCCGGAAGTGATATCAACTTTCTTATTTTAAATAGAACACCCTGTATATTTTTACATATTTAAAATCTACGGATCATTACGAGTCCGAATGCGTATCAATTGATAATTTTGGTTTCCATGACAACGAAAAAAAAAACTTTTTAATTTTTCAATCTAGAAAGCTACGAGTCGCATTTTTTCGATCTAATGCGACCAAGTGTTTCGAGAAAATCACTCCTTTGATGGTATTTTGATTTCTAACATTTTTACAGTATTTGAAATTTTCATTACGTCTTAAATCATTTTTGTTTCGATAGAACCTCAGATGTTTCTTAGCTTAGCTCAACAGAACATTTCTTTCTGAGTACGCTGTTACCTTTTGAAAGTCATTTGAAATAAATGGAGTGTAAAATTGCAATAAGATATGCTCTGTTTTAAATTATTTTCAACGAAAATATGACGTATTTGGTATCAGCATAATCAAAAAAAAAATGTTCTGTTGAACTAAGCTAAAATGGAACCTTTTTCTTTCAATATGTTATCATTTCGAATAGCATGATATCGTATTCACTTTGATATTCCCAGACTTGTTACAAGAAGATTAGTAAAGTATGGGCAGTACTCAGTACCCAGAACTCAAGATTTTTTGTTTGAAATACTGTACCGGTACTTGTCCAAAGTACTTAGAGAAAACGGTTTGGAAGATAATATTTCAGAGATATAATTAGTTTAACGTCCTGAACGCGATGCGATGATAAAAAAATATTACTCCTGCGTATTATTAAGAAAAGTTCGAAACAATTGAAATTTAAATAAGCAAGTTAGTTATTGTTGTGGCTTCCCGTAAACATCCTGCATACAGTGAAATCTCTGATAAGCGGACAAGAACCGTCGCCAATTATCTGTCCGCTTGTAAGAGGTGTCCGCTTATTACAGAGAATTTTATTAAAAGATTCTATAGAACAGTTCCACAAAATTGTCCGGTTACGAGAGGTGTCCGTTTATCAGAGGTGTTCGTAATGAGAGAGTTCACTGTATATGTTTACATGAATTGTTTTATTTGCCCTTTTTTGATCTGTAGAATATGTCCCTGACGTAGCAGTCTGTATTTTTGTTATATCCTGTATGCCTAAGTATATTATATTACCGCTCTCCGCCTGCAGCCATCCTTAAAGCCGCGTCCACATCAATAAAAATTTGCGTTGTGCGTTGTATTTAACACAAAATTGCTCGTGTTAGTGGAAATTTTAATTGGTTTGGACTTGTGCCTCGCATAGAAACGCACGCTATTTGTTATGCTGTCGATTTTCCAACAATTTCAAAGAGATTTGCGTCAATGTGGACGATTATTTTGCAAACCTGTACAGTGTCGTCCATTTTTGATGGTTTTACAGGGTTTCTCAGTTATTTATAGGAATAGAAGAAAATCATTTTCGCGACTCCGAGCTAGTTTTTCGAGAAAAACTTAATGAGGAAAAGAAAAATTAGCTCTCTCGATTCGCTCGCGAAATATCGGCCGAAAACGAATTTTTCCGAAAAATTATTTTTCACAATATCTCAGATGTTTGACAAGATATTGTAAAAATTCATGTCTGTGAAGCTGGCATATCATTTCATGGAAACTCATAAGTTTCAGTAAGTTCTGGCTTTATTTCTAATAGTTCTATAGTTCCTGATAGATAAAATCGATAGTTCTGCTCATTAAAGCGAGAAAAAGTCAAAGTGCAAACAACAAGGGAAAAATTATAAAGCTCACAGAACTGTCGTGTTTTTGACAGCGTCTCGCTTATTAAGTGTATAATTCGAATTTGGTGGAGTTTAAAATTGCTAAATAATATTCTAGTTAGGTTTATGGCTGGAACTCTACGGAAAGTCATTGAATATGTTTCTAACTACAAGGAAAAAAATATAAAGTTCACAGAACTGTCGTGTATTCGACAGCGTCTTAGTTATAACGTGTATAACTCGAATTTACCAGGATTTAAAATTGCTCAAAAAATAATCTAATGAGACTTGTGGCCGGAACTCTGTAGAAAGTCCTTGGATACGTTCTGAGCTACAAGGAAAAAATTGTAGAGCTCATAGAACTGTCGAATATTCGACAGCGTCTCATCTGTATCTGCGTAACTAATCATATTGTGTTATTAGAGTTTTCTAATAAGAAATAGCAATGTTTTTCTCTAGAACTCTTTCTAGAACCCATGCAGAACTATAGATCTTTTAATTTCCTATAAGAATAGGCCGTTAATTTTGCGTAAGACAAAGTGAGACGCTGCGTGAACCTGGCGTCTCAGTTTGCACTTTGGCTTTTTTTCGCTTTAATGAGCAGAACTATCGCTTTTATCTATCAGGAACTATAGAACTATTAAAAAAAAGCCAGAACTCACTAGAACTTATGAGATTCCATGAAATGATACGCCAGCTTCACAGACACTAAAAATTCAACTAACTCAAATAACTCTTTTATACAGATATTAATGTAGGTTTCACTGATGTTATTGTCTCTTGTAGGAACTGCACCAGTTCTGCGAAACAGACTGTCCCTAAGTTTTACAAAAATTATTTAATCACTGATTAACTTAACGGCGTGATTAAAGCCTGTTATTGGTTGGGTGAAACAATACAATTGGTTGTTTCAAATCAATTGTTAACTTCGTCCAATGACTTTCCTTAATCAGAGAATTAAGTCAATCGCTGATTAACAACTTTTTTGTGAAACCCACCCTATAACTTTCTAATTACAATGGAAACCACAGATAGCTGTGATACAAGCAAATTGCTTGTTTAATGAGATTTCCAAAAATATAGTTTGATATAATTATTTTTACTGTACTGCAAGATAATTAAAGTTAGTATCGGTTTCTTTGGTATTTATAAAAATAATTATATCAAACTTTATATTTTTGGAAACCTCATTAAACAAGCAATTTATTTTTGTCACGGCCAACTATGGTTTCCATTTAAAATTAGAAAGTTATAGTCTGTTTCGCAGAACTGATGCAGTTCCTACAAAAAACAATATCGTCGGTGAAATCTACGTTAATTTCTGAATAAAATAGTTTTTGAATTTTCAAAATATCAAAACAACTGAGATATTGTGAGAAATAATTTTTCGGAAAAATTCGTTTTCGGTCGATATTTCCCATAGCTAACTTGTTTTCCCCATTAAGTTTTTCCCGAAAAAGTAGCATTGGGGCGCGAAAACGGTTTCCCATAAATAACTGAGAAACCCTATAAAACCATCAAAAATGGTCCACACTGTACACTGGAATCGGCTGCACAAAACGCCAGATTTAAAAATACATTGCGCAACGCAAGTTTTTATTGATGTCGACGTGGCTTAAGGTAACTATAACTTACTTCCTCCTGGAAATAATCACTGAATATATTAGCCTTACAAAAAAGTTGATATTTTCATTTTGCGGTGTTCTCATTGCCTTGTTCCTTGTAAGAAAATATATAAAAAAAAAAGATTATTTTGCCAATATATTATCTCGTGGCGATATATAAAACGTTTTAACGTAATTAAGTCATGTTCTTCGTAGTGTGGCTCACGTAAAAAGAATCGCAAAAAAGAGGTCGCTCTGCCTATTGTTTTTATTCTTTTGTCAAGAAATACAGCTTCAGTGCACGGAAAATTCGCTAACTGAATAGAAGTGGTTGTACTCCGTATAAATTTTAGTAAATTTTTAATCTATTTGCCTATAATAAATTCGCTTAATTGTAAATTAAAATAGCGTGAGTGTTAAAACAATTGCATTAGTGTCGTGTATAGGTAAGTGAATTTTGAAATCCGTTAAATTTTTTGCGCTTGGGGGAATTACGATGCATGGAAAAAATTGCAATTTCGTTGGCGATATTCGTTTTCAAATTTATTTTCTCTTGGAGTGTGTATGCGATTGTACAAAAAATCGCAGAAATACATAATTGCAATTTAATAACAATCCCCTGCTTTTTTTTTGAAATTTTTCGTCAGCTGCGTTCTCAGCCTGTTATATGGCAGAGGCTTATACTTAAATTTTATTTATTTATCTCAGATCTTATTTATTTGTGTCAAGAATTAAAAATATCCCGCTGTTGGAAGAGAATATACAGGGTGTCTCACAGCCCCGTAAAAGTTCCAAGTCTTTTTTGCTATTGCAGGTATCAACTCGAATTTTTTTTTGTATAATAAGAGCGCTCTTTTGCCTATTTTAAAAATATTTTCGTTTGTATATACAGGCTGTCCAAGTATTATAACAATATCGAAGTTACGTTTTTTGTTTTTTTTTTAATTGAAACACCCATTTTGATGTCATATTTGAATTCTACAGTAAATTCTGCCTTAAATTTTTAGTATTTTCTTGAAAATTCCCGGATGATACGTTTCATTCAAAAATTCGTAACTTCTAAATCACTAATTATAACGCAAGCGATTTTTCTTTTCAGTCAATGCCCTAGGCTGTGGCCAATCTTTCGAAATAAAGCCGAGTCGTGAAGAGATGTTCCAAGGCTTGCTACGATTTATTGAACATGAAGTTTAGTTTTTAGTTTAGTTTCTGTTGAGAGTTAGAATTTTCGTGAATCATCCAATCCAATCATCCTTCCAATTCATGGGAATTTTGAAGTTAAGGCCGCAATCCCACTGATCGATCACGAATAACAATACACAGCGAATAAAATATTAAACCAATGAAATTCGCACTTTTTGTGTTTTATTAAATATTTGCACCTGAAAATTACTCTTTTCTCAATAACTCGTCGAAATCAGAATTGAACCCTACATATTATACATCACTGAAAACTTGTCAAAAACGCCTTGGAATGGTGTGAAAAAATACAGGGTGTTCCATTTAAAACAATAGAGTTTTTGTTATTTGTAATTATTCACCTTCAAAAAATCGTAGCATTTGTAGCTATTCATATTCAAAAAATCGTAGTAAGCTTTGGAACATCCCTTCACGACTCGGAAATATCTCAAAAGACTGGCCACAGTCTTGGTATTGACTCGAAAAATAAAGAAGTCGGTTGCGTCATCTTTGGTAGTTTAGAAGTCACGAATTTTTGAATGGAACCTTGCATCTGGGAATTTTCAAGCAAAAATTGACTCAAATCAAGAAGTAAGATTGATTAATTGATACGTAAAAGTGACACAAATTTAACGCAGAATTTAGTGTAGAATTCAAAAATGAAATCAAAATGGGATGTTTCTGTATACAAACGAAAATATTTTTGAAACGCGCTTCTATTACACAAAAAAAATTTTTTTGTCGGTTCCTGGAGAAACAAAAAAGTTATGGAACTTTTACGGAACTCTGGGACAGGCTATATGTACTTTTTTCCAGTTTTCATATTTGTGTTATAAAATATAAAAAAAATTATTAACTGGCTAATTATTCGGCTAGTCACACTCGATAAATTGAGTTTTTTATTTATTTATTTATTTATATGTTAAGTTTTAGTTTTGGATAGTTAGGGTTAACAATAATTTATTAAATTTTATACAGGGTTCAGCAAAGTTCTGAATTTGGTCATTTATGAAGTTATTTAAGAAGATACTAAAAATTAATCTGCGGCGTATGATTACCAGGGTAAATGTCCACAATTGAAAATAATTTTTAATAATACAGGGTGCTCCGTAAACACACTGCGGACCAAAGCTACATTTTTTTAACGGCGCCCTCTGAATGTGATACACTTTTTCCTGTAGTCCTGTCGCATCCTTTCTAAAAGTATTAGTATTTTATATTGGGTGGTTCAACAAGTTATGATCACTTTTGTTTAAAAATTAGCATATGATTTTTTTTTCTTTATTTTGATCTGTGGAAAATGTCCCTGAAGTAGCGCCCTGTATTTTTGTTACACTCTGTATATTACATCTCATTAAAAATAAAATGAAAATATACTTATAGCAACGCTCTCCTCCACAGCCACCCTTAAGGGAGGCGCAAACCAGAGCGGAAACGCGCACGGTGGCGATACAGCCATAAAGAGAATAAACAAATCCGCCACCGCGCACGTTTCTGCTCTGCGCTCGCCGTAAAGCCGCGTCCACATTAATAAATAACTTCATAAATGGCCAAAGCCAGAACTTTGCCGAACCCTGTATAATAAAACTAATAATGTAGAAGGTGTCTATAAAATAATTTCTATTTCATTTTTTATTTTTGATTTTAGAATGAAAAAAAAAGATAAATGAAGTTGTAGAATTTATTTCAGTACTGTTTCAGATATTCATAAAAAACAATTGAATATCGGAGATCCAAAAAATAAACGAAGATTGATTTTAAATAAAATAACATTAAGTAACACTTTACCATTAACATAAAGAATCGATTTAGACATTTTCTAATAATTAAGTTTTAAACTAGAAACGAAAAATATTACGGAAAAATTGATCTTGGAACCTGGAAGAAGCATCGCTTCAACTTGTCAAAAAAAATTGACTACATTTTGATTATCAAATACATGATCAAATGAAGCCTCGAAAAGAACGACCGAAAATTCATTGTAAAACATGTTTAAAGCGTCCTCCATTTTTTCTATGCAAACTGTAGATAAATTTTTTAACTTGTTTTGAATCACATTTCTCATTATAAAAGGATCATTATTCAAGTTTTCTATTTTTAAATTCAAAAATAAAAAAAATGAATAGAAATTATTTTATAGACACCTTCTACAATATTAGTTTTATTATACACTGACCGGCGAAAAAATCCGGCCACCTTAAATTTTCTTTACAAAACTAATAAAATTTAACTAAAGAACGGTATTGAATAATAACCATTCAATGTAGAAGTGGGTTGTGAGAATTAGCTAAGAAGACGATTACAAGAAATTACTTTTTATTCGATGTAAAAATGACAGCTGACTGTCTTTAGTGAACTTCCCGGTTATGACCAAACAGCGGAATCAAGAAAGTGAACTGCCTGAAACCAGTTTGAGACAGCGGCAGTCCTACTCGACGTGGGGGTCTAAATCGAAACGTTAAATGTTCCGCCCGCTTGTACGTGATTTTTAATCAATCAGTCTAATATCGTCACGGTAAAAACGCGAATATAATTCCAGAAGCTAATAACAGCTCTTTCTTGAATTTAGAAACAACAATTTAGTTGATTTGAATTAAATAGAAGCACGACACGTCTCTCCTCCGCATCGTGTCCGAGCGTCGCTGTCAACCGCGTCATTATTGTGAATCATGCCGTCCTACCGAATGCATTATTTCTTAGGCTTACCGATTGTTCACTATCGGCTAGACGTGCTGCGCCGGCAAATATGTTGAGGCGTGTACACAATCTATTTATAACATCGCACCGCTTCGTTGCAATAGTAAACTGTTACACTTTTTTCTATCCGCCATCTGGTTATGATTGACGGTGCAAACGCACTGCGCATGTTAAAATTACTTCAATTAAGTGTCAAACTATCGAATGAAATCAAATTCGTTAAAAAATTTGAGGACTTGCTTCAAATTCGTCTTGAAGATCAAATTGCAGGTTTTGGAGATTTTTTTAGTAAGGGCTGACAAAGACAGCAAATAAAATCTTCTTATGCAACTACTCCAACGTGTGCCCCAGTATTGTGATTCATTAAAATTATTGTTGAGATATAATGTAAACGATTAAAATTCCAGTTACAAAATATTTTAGGGTGGCCTGTTTTTTTCTGGTCAGTGTATATGTAGTCCCATTAGAATTTAATTTAGAGTGGAGTGTTGCATTAAAAAAAATCTAAGTTTGGATTATGCCTCGTTTATACGACCATCAATTATTGTGTTTCTGTGAGCACATAGAGAAACTTTGAATTAGTCCCTTATAAGTTCTGTATAAATATTTTTTTCTTAAAATCAAAAAGAAAAGAGTCAAAGGGAATTCTCGCATAGTCACCGTGTACTAAACTGTGTACTAAACTCAGACAGCCTCATCTGTGCCGTCGTTTTACGTATTTTCGGATTAATAAGGCTAAGATTTTCACTGTTTTCTTCCAGCTAATTGATTTTTTGAGTTTTCAAACTTTTTTCTAAATTATTACGGTTGAGTCTTACCTCAGATTTAAAATTTTATCCAATTTATAATAATGTTGCGTTACAAAATAACGCAAATTCTTTAGACTTTTTTCATGTCTCTCATTTTTTAAAACTGAATGCGTGCGTCTTATAAAACTTGTTTTTTAATGTAATGTAATGTGTAATGTGTTTTTTTTTTATATTTATGCTGCTGCTACACGATGCGTCGAACACCTTCCAACGTTTGGACGATTGAGAGTAGTGCTGGCAACCAAATCGGTTTTTTGGATAACCGGTTAACCGGTTTTGGATTATCCGAGGTTTTAAGCAAAACCGGTTATCCGGATAATCGGTTATTCGAATATTCAATTATTTGGATAATCGGATATTTGAATATCCAAGTATTTGGATAACCGGATATTCGAATAATATCGGTTTTTGGATAATCGGATACTCGAATGACCGGTTATTCGAACGATGAAAAATATTCAAATAGCCCAACTACCTGAAATTTAAATAACTGTACACAATTACGTATTTATTTTTTTCACACATTTAAAGATAATCTTAGGAATTTGAGACAGCAAATTTAAACCTCAAATAAAATTGAAAATGTTGGAAGTATTAAACAAAGAAAAACTAAAGGTAAATATTATCTGTTATGTTCACTACGCAAAAAAAATGTAAGTGGTCAAGTGGTACGATCTAATCCACAGATTAGAAGAAGAATTAAAATAATTTTAGTTTTTGTTGTGAGTAGCCTTTTCGACCGTACCCAATCGTCTTTCGGAGAATTCAAGAAAAGTTTATTGTAGATCATAATACCATAATTTATGGTACAGATGTTGTTCGGCGCCATAATTAATTTTTACAACACAAAATATTTGCATTACTTTTATGATTTGTTGAATATTGTTCATTAAATAGAACAAGAATAACTGATATTTATCTTATTTAATAAAAAGAAAACGAAAACTATTATTAGTGAGTTTGTGTCAAGTTTTAGATGTGCGAGTCCTTATAAATTAGAAATATAGTTAATACTTTAAAATGGAGATGAGAAGCACAAAATGGAAATGTTTGAAAACATCTTCGTCCGAATAAAAACCAGAAACATTAGTGGCGTTCTTGCCTTGAAAATAACAAACTTTTAAACCACTAGTACATCGCATTTCCTTCTGTACTATAACCTGTAACGTAACACGTAATTCATAATTGTATTTCAAAAATATGTGTCCATTATAAAATTGGCGTTTAGAGATAAAATTCAGTGGAGTTTGTTTTTTATAAATCAGTTGTTGTTAATACCTAATTAACCGATTTTCGAATAGTCGTTTTTTGAATATATTCAAGACAGTTTTTCAAATAACCGAATAATCGGGTTTTGGATATTCGAATATCTGAATAATCGGTTTTGGATATCCGAATAGTCGGTTTTAACCATTATTTGGATAACCGGTTTTATCCAAAACCGGTTTTTAAATAAACCGATTATTCGGTTTCAATTTTTTCCGGTTTTTGCCAGCACTAATTGAGAGTTTGTCACATCGCGTAGCCAACGTTCGAACACATGGGCTACAAGAGTTTGCGTTTGAACACGTTCGGGCTTTCTCGGGTTGTCGGCATTTTTGACGTGAGTCAAAGGATTTCTTCCAACACTCAAAAGAAACATTTGTTATTTTGATACACGGCTACATGATTTTTTGAATGAATGCCCGACGCACCGTGTAGCAGAAACATTTTTCAGGTCAACTATCAAATTCAAATTTTTGATATTTGAATTCAATTTTCGGTCCAACGTTCGGACTAACGATCAACGCGTGTAGCGCCAGTTTTATATTATATTATATTATATATTATGAGTCAAATTTTCAATTATTTTTTTTTTGTATAAAGATGCTAATACAACTATTCTTGTTTCAGTGTGTTTTTGTGTTGCATCGTGCCTTGTGACTTTCCTAGGTAATTTTTTATTTCTATTATCTTTAAATGTATGAATTAATTTTCAACTCTTGTTTCAGTGTAGTGTTGTGTAGTGTTTTTACTGGTGGTTGGAGTTGAATCCACGCGAATGGCAAGTAGAACGGCACGCTTCGATAAAAGGTAGGGTAAGTATTACGAATAAGTTTTTTTTTTGGCAATTTCGTTTATTTTTATTTATTTTCAGTTCCACGTCGAGTTCCTGATTGGGTTGCAGCACGGTGAGTACATTTTAATTTTTTTTTTTATTGTTTATATTTCCTAATGTGAAGTGACAGTGTTAACATTGTGCAGTGATATTATTTTTACGAATGGGTAAGTAAGTAATTTCATATCTTGAAAGACCTTGCCCCATCCAGGATCGTAGGTGATGTTATGATTTAAGTTTATTTTTCTATATTTTGAAACTCGTCTATAGTGTATACTGTAACGTCACCTATGACCTCAGCCAGTCATATGGTAGGGGCTCACACTTAAATTTTATTTATTCATTTCAGATTTTATTTATTTGTATCAAGAATTTTGATAATTTGATATTTTGATAATATCCAGGTAAACTCAGATTGCCTTTTCTGTTTAGAAGTTCTACTAATTAATATTTAAATTATTTGTTTTTTGATTAACATGGCTTGAAAATTTTCGCTGCTTTCTTCAAGCTAGCTAACTTTTCGGTTTTCAAATTTTTGCAAAAATTATTAGTCGTACCTAACCTCAAATGATTTTTTTTTATCAAACGTAATAATAAATCATTTTTAGTTTCTACAGAGAACTACTGCAGATATCTAACTTCCGAGCTCCTTTAAATTATTACTCGATTTCACGGATACTTATGTAAAGGTGAGTCAAATTTTCGATTATTTTGCTTTTGTATAAAGGTACTAATACAAGTATTCTTGTTTCAGTGTATGTTTTTGTGTTGCATCGTGCTTTGTGACTTTTATAGGTACTTTTTCATTTCTTTTATTTTTATGTGTATGAATTAATTTTCAATTTTTGTTTTAGTGTTGTGTAGTGTTGTGACTGGTTGTTCGAGTTTAATCCAGGCGAACGGCAAGTAGAAGGGCACGCTTCGATAAAAGGTATTTATTTAATCAATCACATTTAAAATTATATAGATTTGTATTTTATACTTCACTAATTTAACGGGACAGTGTAAATCTGGTGCAGTGTTTTAATTTTAGTAGGAACGTATAAATAACATTTTGCGAACAGATAAGTGGCGAAGTAATTCTTGACCATAAAAGACCACACCCCAACCAAGATCACAGTTGAAGTTGCGATTGGCGAGAACCACTCTCACATAACGCAAGTGTATAATCAAGAAAAGGTAAAATATTTCTTCAAATACATTTAAATATTAATTACAATTTTTTAATGTTTAACAAAACCATCACAACAATGTTCCTTTTTTATTAATTTAAATTCATTGTGGTGTTGCGAAGTCAGTTGAATTTTATACATTTTTTTCTATAAGCCACACGGACCGTCAAATCCAATATCTGAAATGTGGCAGAACAGATCGACTTCGCTAATACAGTTTCACGGATGAGATTGATTATAACAAGGTGAGTAACTAATTAAAGTTTTTTTCTACTGAAATACTAACGCAATAATTCTTGTTTCAGTGTGTATTTCGGTGTTGAGTGTTGCGTAGTGTGATGTGACTTTTATAGGTAATTTTTCTTTATACATATTTTCCTAAACATTATTGTAACGTCAATTTTATTTTCAGTGATTAGTGCAATGTTGTGGCTGACCTTGATTCCAGGCTAACGGCAAGTAGAACGGCACGCTTCGATAAAAGGTAGGGTAAGTATTACGAATATTTTTTTTGCCAATTTCGTTTGTATTTATTTATTTTCAGTTCCACGTCGGATTCCTGATTGGGTTGCAGCGCGGTGAGTACGTTTTAAATTTGCTTTTTGTCTTTATTGTGTGCTAGTAATGTTTTCTAATGTGAAGTGACAGTGTTAACATTGTGTAGTGTTTTTGTTTTTACGAACGGGTAAGTAAGTACCTTTATATTTTGAAAGACCTTTCCCCATCCAGGATCATAGATGAAGTTAGGATTTAAATTTGATTTGATATTTATTTTTCTATATTTTAAAACTCATCTATAGTGATACTGTAACGTCAGCTACGATCTGCCGGTCATATGGTAGGGGGTCACACTAAAATTTTATTTATTCATTTCAGATTCTGTTTATTTGTATCAAGAATTGTGATCATTTACACATTCAGGTAAACTCAGACAGCCTTTTCTGTTTAGAAGTTAATTCATATTTAAATTACTTGTTTTTAGACTAACATGGCTTAAAAATTTTCGCTGCTTTCTTCAAGCTAGTTGACTTTTCAGTTTTCAAATTTTTGCAAAAATTATTAGTCATGTCTTACTTCAAATTTAAAAGAAATTTTATCGGATATGTAATAATACAACATTCTTAGCGATTACTGAGGAGAACTACTCTAGATGTTTAACTTAAACTTGTTACTCGACTTCATGGATACCTATGAAAAGGTGAGTCAAATTTTGGATTTTTTTTTTACAAAGGTATTAAAGCAATTCTTGTTTCAGTGTATGTTTTCGTGTTGAAGAGATAAATCGTGTCTTGTGACTTTTAAAGGTAATTTTTCTTTCTTTTATCTTTAAATGTATGAATTAATATTCAGTTTTTGTTTTAGTGTTGTGTAGTGTTGTGATTGGTTGTTTGAGTTTAATCCAGGCGAACGGCAAGTAGAAGGGCACGCTTCGATAAAAGGTAGGGTAAGTATTACGAATAAGTTTTCTTTTCGGCAATTTCGTTTATTTTTATTTACTTTCAGTTCCACGTCGCGTTCCTGATAGGGTTGCAGCGCGGTGAGTACGTTTTAAATTTGCTTTTATTTTTATTGTTTGTTAATAATATTTCGTAATGTGAAGTGACAGTGTTAACATTGTGCAGTGTTTTTATTTTTATGAATGGGTAAGTAAATAAGTAAGTTTATATCTTGAAAGACCTTTCCCCATCCAGGATCATAGATGAAGTTATAATTTAAATTTGATTTGATATTTATTTTTCTATATTTTAAAACTCATCTATAGTGATACTGTAACGTCATTTACGATCTCAGCCGGTCATATGGTAGGGGTTCACATTTAAATTTTATTTATTCCTTTTAGATTTTATTTATTTCCGTCAAGAATTGTGTTAAACTTAAAGTTTCTTCTGTTTAAAAGTTGTACTGATTAATATTTTAATTGCTATTTGTTTTTGGTTTAATATGGCTTCAAATTTTTCGCTGCTTTCTTCGAGCTGATACATTTTCAGATTTCAAACTTTCGCTAAAATTATTACAGTCATGCTTTACTTCAAATTTAAAAGAAATTTTATCGGATATATAAAAATGCAACATTTTTAGTGATTACAGAGGAGAACTACTCTAGATGTTTAACTTCCGAGCTCCTTAAACTTGTTACTCGACTTCACGGATACCTATGAAAAGGTGAGTCAAATTATGGATTTTTTTTTTGTACAAAGATAATACAATTCTTGTTTCAGTGTATGTTTTCGTGTTGAAGAGATAAATCGTGTCCTGTGACTTTTAAAGGTAATTTTTAATTTATTTTTTCCTTAAATGTGTGAATTAATTTTCAATTTTTGTTTTAGTGTTGTGTAGTGTTGTGACTGGTGGTTGGAGTTGAAACCAGGCGAACGGCAAGTAGAACGGCACGCTTCGATAAAAGGTAGGGTAAGTATTACGAATAAGTTTTCTTTTTGGCAATTTCGTTTATTTTTGCTTAATTTCAGTCCCACTTCGAGTTCCTGATTGGGTTGCAGCGCGGTGAGTACGTTTTAAATTTGCTTTTATTTTATTGTTTGCTAATAATATTTTCATGTGTGAAGTGACAGTGCTAACATTGTGTAGTTTATTTATTTTTATGAACGGGTAAGTAAGTAACTTTATATTTTGAAAGACCTTTCCCCATCCAGGATCATAGATGAAGTTATGATTTAAATTTGATTTGATTTTTATTTTTCTATATTTTAAAACTAATCTACAGTGCTTCGATAACGTCAGCTACGATCTCAGCCGGTCATATGGTAGGGGCTCACACTTTAATTTTATTTATTCATATCAGATTTTATTTATTTGTATCAAGAATTGTGATCATTTACGCATTCAGGTAAACTCAGACAGCCTTTTCTGTTTAGAAGTTAATTCACATTTAAATTACTTGTTTTTAGATTAACATGATTTAAAAATTTTAGCTGCTTTCTTCAAGCTAGTTGACTTTTCAGTTTTCGAATTTTTGCAAAAATCATTAGTCATGCCTTATTTCAGATTAAAAAAAATTTATCAAACATGTAATAATAAAATTTGTTTAGTGATTGCAGAGAACTGCTGCAGATGTATAAACCTCCGAGCTCCTTAATATTGTTACTCGACTTCACGGTTACTTGTAAAGAGGTGAGTCAAAATAATTTTTTTTTGTGCAAGGTACTAGTACAGTTATTCTTGTTGCAGTATAAGTTTTGTGTTTTATCGTGCCTTGTGACTTTTAGAGGTAATTAATTAATTTTTCGTTTATTTTTTCTTTAAATGTACGAATTAATTTTCAATTTTTGTTTTAGTGTTGTGTAGTGTTGTGACTGGTTGTTCGAGTTGAATCCAGGCGAACGGCAAGTAGAACGGCACGCTTCGATAAAAGGTAGGGTAAGTATTACGAATAAGTTTTCTTTTCGGCAATTTCGTTTATTTTTGTTTAATTTCAGTCCCACGTCGAGTTCCTGATTGGGTTGCAGCGCGGTGAGTAAGTTTTAAATTTGATTTCTCTCTTTATTGTTTTCTAATAATATTTTCTAATGTGAAGTGACAGTGCTAACATTGTGTAGTGTATTTATTTTTATGAACGGGTAAGTCAGTAACTTTATATTTTGAAAGACCTTTCCCCATCCAGGATCATAGATGAAGTTATGATTTAAATTTGATTTGATATTTATTTTTCTATATTTCAAAACTCATCTATAGTGATACTGTAACGTCAGCTACGATCTCAGCCGGTCATATGGTAGGGGCTCACACTTTAATTTTATTTATTCATATCAGATTTTATTTATTTGTATCAAGAATTGTGATCATTTACACATTCAGGTAAACTCAGACAGCCTTTTCTGTTTAGAAATTCTACTATTTAATATTTAAATTAATTGTTTTTGGATTAACATGGCTTAGAAATTTTCGCTGCTTTCATCAAGCTAGTTGACTTTTCAGTTTTCAATTTTTTGCAAAAGTTATTAGTCATGCCTTATTTCAGATTTAAAAATATTTTACCAAACATGTAATAATAAATTTTGTTTAGTGATTGTAGAGAACTGCTGTAGAAGTATAAACCTCCGAGCTCCTTAATATTGTTACTCGACTTCACGGTTACTTGTAAAGAGGTGAGTCAAAATAATTTTTTTTTGTGCAAGGTACTAATACAATTATTCTTGTTGCAGTATAAGTTTTGTGTTTCATCGTGCCTTGTGACTCTTAAGGTAATTTTTCATTTATTTTTTCCTTAAATGTGTGAATTAATTTTCAATTTTTGTTTTAGTGTTGTGTAGTGTTGTGACTGGTTGTTCGAGTTGAATCCAGGCGAACGGCAAGTAGAACGGCACGCTTCGATAAAAGGTAGGGTAAGTACTACGAATAAGTTTCTTTTTGCAGTTTCGTTTATTTTTGTTTAATTTCAGTCCCACGTCGAGTTCCTGATTGGGTTGCAGCGCGGTGAGTACGTTTTAAATTTGCTTTTTGTCTTTCATGTTTGCTGATAATATTTTCATGTGTGAAGTGTTAATATTGTGCAGTGTTTTTATTTTTACGAATGGGTAAGTAAGTAAGTAACTTTATATTTTGAAAGACCTTTCCCCATCCAGGATCATAGATGAAGTTATGGTTTAAATTTGATTTGATATTTATTTTTCTATGTTTTAAAACTCATCTATAGTGCTACTGTAACGTCATTTACGATCTCAGCCGGTCATATGGTAGGGGCTCACACTTAAATTTTATTTATTCTTTTCAGATTTTAATTATTTGCAACAAGAATTGTGATAATATACATATTCAGGTAAACTCAAACTGCTTTTTCTGTTTAGAAGTTCTACTAATTATATTTAAATTAATTGTTTTTGGATTAAACTGGCTTAAAAATTTTCGCTGCTTTCTTCAAGCTAGTTGAGTTTTCAGTTTTCAAATTTTTGCAAAAATTATTAGTCGTGCCTTACTTCAGATTTAAAATAAATTTTATCAAACATGTAATAATAAATTTTGTTTAGTGATTGCAGAGAACTGCTGTAGATGTATAAACTTCCGAGCTCCTTAATATTCTTACTCGACTTCTCGGTTACTTATAAAAAGGTGAGTCAAAATTATTATTTTTTTTGTGCAAAGATACTAATACAACTATTCTTGTTGTAGTATATGTTTTTGTGCTGCATCGTGCCTTGTGACTTTTATAGGTAATTAATTTTTCATTTATATTTTCTTTAAGTGTATGAATTAATTTTCAATTTTTGTTTTAGTGTTGTGTAGTGTTGTGAGTGATGGTTGGAGTTGAATCCAAGCGAACGGCAAGTAGAACGGCACGCTTCGATAAAAGGTAGGGTAAGTATTACGAATAAGTTTTTTTTTGCCAATTTCGTTTATTTTTATTTATTTTCAGTTCCACGTCGGGTTCCTGATTGGGTTTCAGCGCGGTGAGTACGTTTTAAATTTGCTTTTATTTTTATTGTCTGCTAATAATATTTCGTAATATGAAGTGACAGTGTTAACATTGTGTAGTGTATTTGATTTTTACGAATGGGTAAGTAAATAAGTAAGTTTATATCTTGAAAGACCATTCCCCATCCAGGATCATAGATGAAGTTATGATTTAAGTTTATGTTTTAAAAGTCATCTATAGTGCTACTATAACGTCAGCTACGATCTCAGCCGGTCATATGGTAGGGGTTTATACTTAAATTTATTTATTCGTATCAGATTTTATTTGTTGGTATTGAGAATTGGGATAATCCGTTCAGCTGAACTCAGATTGCCTCTTCTGTTTTGAAGTTCTTGTTTTAGTTGTTTATTTTTGGATTAATGCTGCGCATCCCTATCAATAACTTCGCCCTGTACCGTAGCAATTATTTCAAGGAAATCGTAAACTAAAAGTAAAGGAGTCATAACGAATTTTCACAGCGCCACCTCTTGGTTCATTTACCCTAATTTATCTGGATATGAAAGTTGCTTTAATAAAACTTCTAAAATGCAATGTCGTCTTAATTTTACGGAAAGCAATTATTATTTCAGAATAAATCGAAAGAAAACGCAGAATCAAAGCGCGATAGGAATCATTTACAACACCTTCTCTTGACTAAAAGGAAAATTTTAATCGAATTTTAAATATTATTTTATCGTTGACGTTCTCTTCGAAAGTTGCTTTTCTTAAAGAACTAATTATTTTATTAATTAAATTTAAAAATTTTAAGTGGACACTGTTCCTTTATAGTTCAGCGACCCTGGAAAGGACCCTTTGAGGTTCCTTGACCCCGCCTCCCCACCCAACCGACACCTAAGATTGACTTTTTAAATTTTAAAATTATTTGACGCTCAATGTCATTCCATTGGAAACCCTTAATTTAAATTGTTGTGAGCGTAACCACGTGCAGTATCAACCAATCTGTATATTAGAATAATGTTTCTGGGAATGAAATACACCTGTTTGCGATTTGGAAAGGGCCAATTAATGCTATTAAGAAGTAATATCATGTGTGAAATTAACCTTTGAATTTAAAATTAACTAGTTTACATAAAAATTGGCGTTTTCTTTAAATTTATTTATATCTTTGATAGAGTTGTTTACTTGTTGTGATTTTATCTCTATTACCACAATTAATGTTGAGATCAGCCAATCAGTTGGTTTTAATTATACGTGATTGATGTCCCAATTCAAATTCAGATGTATCGTAATTCTTTCCGTCCACATAATTGCCTCAATTACGCAATGCGCATTAATTAGAGAATTAATCATCACCATCGAAATCATCCACGCACTTTAAATTAGTATCTCATTTATTTGGAGGCGATCGACGATTTATTTAGCATACCCGAAAGCCCGTGTAGGTAGAGCTAATCCGACGACGACATTTTAAAAAAATAAATTACCCGGTCGTAATCATTTTTACTACTTAGCTTGTAATTTATTAAGATAAAGACCTGTGCATGCTAAGCGCATGTGTTTATAAAATATGCATTATAAATAACCCGATCTATGTATATTGTAATTTAGCTCTTAAAGCGGTTCGAATTCCTGCCGATGTTATCGTCCTCGGTACGCGACAATTCATTTCGAAGCCGACAATTCAATTATGCCCCGAGAACGAAACTCGCTTTAAATTCGATAATAACATAATTATATGTTATTTACGGCAGCTCCGCTTCTATTTAGCTCTATTTATCACTCGTGTGGCACCAGCTCCTTTTTTTTTCCTCCGTCGACATCGAATTACGGCCTATACGATCGACTCGGAAATTATTTGATTTTGATTTATTTTACGACATCCCCGAGATAAATAATTTTTTAATGTTTCCAGTGAATCCGTGATGTGATAATTTAACGATGCGTTTAATTAGGGGGGCTCTTACCAAGAAAACACGAATTTCTCGTAATTGAATCTATCGCCCCATTCATTGTTTGATTGCTCGAAAATTATACGGACATGACGGCTGATTGCCAGTTAAGGCTGGTGATTAAAAGTGTTTTTTATTTTACGTAAACAAGTCGTTGACTTTTGAACGGAGAGGTCGAAAAATCCTTGTTGCTAGTTGTTATGTGCTTGTCATTCGATTTAACATCTTTTTCTTCACACTCGTCTCGTGTTTCATTAATTTAAAGATTAAAATATCTTGTTAATTGTAACGTAATCATATTTTATCATCGATTTTATTTACTGCGAATTTTTCGGAACTTAACTTTTTTTTTGCAAAATCAGGCAACTTCAATGATAAGTTAGGCAGGAAACGTTTTGACTATTGAGCATTTAGTTCCTTGTTCTCACCTTGTGTAAGCATTCATAGACAATTAAAGTTGATTTTAATGTTGTATGGCGTACGGTAAGGCGTTAGCGATTATGTTTACGTGAACATTTAAAGTCGGTATTACAGAAACCGGTGTTCGTAACACCGGAGTAAAAATTCCTTTAAACGGGTCATAACAACCGGAACTCCACACCCGCGACGTATCAGGCGTGCCGTTAGTAACACCGGTCTTACAGCTCGTGTAAACAGTTTACGCCCGTAGTTAACGTTGCTACCAACCGCCACTGTTTAACTTTGTTTGCATTGTGTGAGCTCGTTATGGTTGTGTACTTTCTAATAATAATTAAATTGGTAGAGTGGAACTCCACACCCGCGACGTATCAGGCGTGCCGTTAGTAACACCGGTCTTACAGCTCGTGAAACAGTTTACGCCCGTAGTTAACGTAGCTATCAACCTCCACTGTTTAACTTTCTTCGCGTTGTGTAAGGTCGTTATGGTTGTGTACATTCTAATAATAATTAAATCGGTAGAGCCAGGTTGTGGAAGGAGAATACCAAAAAAAAAAGAGAGAGAGTGTGCATTAAGAAAGTTAATAATACCGGTACTAGGACGCCAACTGAAGTAATTACCCAAGATATGATTACATCCAAACATCAGCAGCTTCACTTTTAGCAAAGTAGACGTGTCCAAGTCAACAATTCAAAAGTTCAAAAACAAATTAATAAAGTAATGGTGGTAATGGTATAGTGAAATTTATATTCAAAAATTGACAACAGTTGTTATTGAAATTCGTTGTCAGCTTAAAATACCTCAAAACGTTAAATAGTATTTACTCAGAAAATGTTGGTCGTCTCAAAAAGATCATTGACCAGGGGTGATGATGGTGTGCGGCGGTTCAGGTTTTGTTAACTATCCCCTATCAAACGACGTGAAAAATATGATAAACACCGTTTAGGGTAAACGGAACATGCCTACAAATGATCGAACACCTGAGTTCAAGTACCAAATTAAGGAGAAGAATTGACTTACCAAACAATCCGTAGAGATACTCAAGCACATTGGCGACCTGGGTGGGAGGCGGGCGAACCGGGCAACCGCCCGGGGCCTCGCGCTTTCAAGGGCGCCGCGCCATCTGCTGTACATGAATTTTTCAATATTTTAACCCACTATAGATCATTCAGAATGAAGATTATCGCATATCCAATATAAATATGTAAATATTTGCGGATCTGTATAAGACGAACATATTAGAGATTTTATTCAGTCAGAAAGAAAAATAGAAATCTTACATGTAAACAAAGAATGCATATAAACAAATAGTTAATCTTAATTCTCCCTCATCAAATCGCATTTTTGGAGAAACAATTTTCGAAACAAGACCAGCTCTTATTTCTAGAATAACATCTGTTGTGTGAGGACTAGATTCTTCAATATTTTTTTTGTCTGTCCCTACAATTTATCATTATTTTTTAACTATTATATTAACTTTCAGTTGACGCAACTTTATCAATTGATCATCTTTCATTTTTTTTTGTGCTTTAATGTGTTCGATTTAAGTTTGTTTTACATTTCAATTCTTTCCGTCCTTCGCCATTTTTGTTTTTGTTTTTTATTTTACGTTTTAATTTCTTCAATCGATCGCCATTTTTATTTTCTCTTTTTTGTGATTTGTTTTGTTTGTCGATTAACAATTAAGCGTCTTTTGTTTTTGTATTTTTTCTTTAATTTACTTCATTTTAATTTATTTTACATTTTAATTCCTTCGATCGATGGCCATTTTTATTTTCTCTTTTATGCGATTTGATTTCATCATCGTCTTTTGTTTTTGTTTTTCGTTTTATTTACTCACCTTGAGTTTATTTTACCTTCTAATCCCTTGTTTTCTCTTTTATGTGGTTTGATTTAATTTTAATTTTTAATTGCATATTTCTTTAACATTTAATGATTAAATTTTTTTATATGGCTTTTCGTCTATCATCTTTTGTATTTTGTTTTATTTTTCGTTTAACTTTATACGATTTTTTATTTTTTATGTTTTGATATTTACAGATTAAATTTTTTGTTATCAATATTTATATCGATTTGTCTTATTCTTAGTTTTACATATTTTTATCAATTAATCGTTTTTCTTTCTTTTCTTATGTCTTTTTTTATAGTTATTTTTTTAAGTAATATTTTTATTTCACAGTTTTACTTCTTGGTTCCGTAGTACCATTTTTATTTCACACTTTGAAATAACGACGTACTTTAAAGATTGGATCATGTCAAATGAGTCACTTGAAATTATTTTACTTGCCTTTTTTTTAATGTATTTAGTATATTCTGCTTTCTATAATGCAAAGAAACAACAAACTTTTTCCCCTACCCCCAAGGGCTTCACAAAAATTTCTCGCTCGGTGCCTCGCCTCTGCTCAAGTAAGAACGGCAATCGGATCGATTGACCCAAAATCAACAGAGTATGCAGATTTGAAATGTTTGAGGTTAACACAACCGGTATAAAAATGTCGATTAGAACAAATGCCAGATTTATACTAAAGTGACTAAATAAGCGGCGCATAAAAAGCATACTCGTCTCAGGGGGAGTAACTTAAAGACATTAAAAATGGCCAAAAAGTGTACGTATAATCCACGCTAAAATACGAAATTAAGGTGTCGGTACTGAAATCAAAATGGCCGAACACATTAGGCTGTCCAAAAAAAAAAAAATCAATGGAAATGCCTTTGCAAAAATCTAAACCAAACCAGTCCTTGAAATGAATTTATGGAATTTATAGAAATTGATTTAAGTGAAATTAGCGAAATGAGTCGCAACAAAATAACTTCCAAGTTTTTGAAAAGTTAAAGATAAAAGTTATGTTTTTATGTTATTATGTTTGTACGCCCAACTTTAAAATATTTTTTTAATTTCGTTAATGTCATTCGATAGGGAATCGTTTGTACCTATTTGTACCTCTCTTAATTTTGTTTGTACCTCAAACAGAACGAAATAAAAAATATTGAAAAACAAATCGTCGCCCATTCGTCAACGCCATTCTATAGAGAAATCGTTTGTACCTGTTTGTGCCTCTCTTCATTTCTTTTGTATCTCAACGGTAACCGTAGTTAGTGATGTAAAATGACATGGTCATTTAAAATCGTGACGTCATTTTGACCATTTAAGTATAAATAACGGTTATTTTGTCTTAGCATATTAATGAAATAAATGCAAATTTTTACGAAACGAAATTTAAATCAAAACAACAAAGGTAATTCCCTTAGGCAAGAGGACAATTGTTTCCGTAGAAATAAAACGGAGTTTAAAGTTGAACTACAATTGAAAAACTGCTCTTTAAACAGATTCATAAATTCTTACAGTTTACAGATAACGCAACTGAAATTAAAATCTTTTTATCTAAACAATCATTAAAATTTGTCAAAGCCAGAACGGTCCCAGTGGCAAGGGGGCCGACCTGGCAATCGCAAAGTGGTTGGTTCAAACGACGCTCGAATTAATTCTGGGGAATGGTCAGTATTCCCTTCAGGTACTCCTTCAGTGCTGCGGATACAATTCGACACCAAGCTGATGACTTAATGCCCCGTTGGCTATTTATCACAGATTTAAAAAAATCTGTAAACAAGTAACTATATACATAAAGAACAATAAAAATTGAAGAATAAACAGATATTTACTTAAAAAAGAAATTTCAAAATAAAAATGACGATTTAGTAAATCACATTACATATTTGAATGTTATAATATTTTAACTGCATCTTCATCTTCATCACTTATTTCAATATCAGTCTCCTTTTGCTCATTTCTTCATTAGTGTATGTATCCGAACGTGAATGGACCTCTTCACGGTTTACAGTTAACTTGTTTCTTGTTTTTTTTTTTTTGTGAGGATATAGCCATGAGCACTGAAGGACCTTATTTTTCTATTTTACGTATTTTTCCAAAAGCAGTACACAACATACGCATATTTGCATGTATCTGTGACTGTCATTTATTGAAATGACGATCATTTATCAAAATGACAGTCATTTATTAAACTGATTGTCATTTTAAAATGACCAATCGTTGTCACCGTCATTTTTATTGTGACCACTGTCGTGACCGATGTCATTTAAGGAACGTACATCACTAACCGTAGTATAGCGTTTTCAATGTTTCGAAATAACGTTAAATCGGTACACACGCTATTTTTTAAGATATCGGAAAACGACTAACGACGATCTTGGTCATCATTGATCTGTTTTTTGATTGCAAGCAAGCTCGTTTTAAATCAGAATTTTAGCAAAACGGAGAATAGATTATTTGTGTATATATTTTGAAATGTGTGCCAAGTGTACGAAAAACATGTCGGAGTGAAAGTTGTTTAATATATTTATACGTCACGCGTCCGTAATTAACAACGAAATGAATTATTAAAATTCAAATGCACGATAACGTCGTTACACCGTGCTCGTATAACATTTAAAACTGTAGCGGGAATAAATCATTCGAAACGACTTAACGTTTAATAGACCGTTATCTGGCTTGAATGCGTCCCTTTTCATAAAATTTAATTAATTACGCTGTGGAATTATGAAAACGCCGGAGATGTTTACGATGCTGATAATGTGATAATTTAGCGTCTTAATTAGTCCGGAATTTCAGATCACGACCGAAACCGATCCTTCGGCGAGCTACGCATTTTACAGACTCCGGTCACGAAGTCGGTGCACGTTTCACGATATAATTCTTTAATAACCGTTTTATATGCATACTCCTCTCGGCTCGGCTCGGCTCGGTCCATGCCTGTGCTGCCTGCAACCGAACAAAACCAAAAGTGGCCTCTAAATTTTCTTACTTATGGATTACAAGAGGAATTTAATGCGTCTTCCACCGGGTACGATGCGACACTAATCGCTTGTATTTTTTATGGAAAATGTTTTATTAAAGAAGCCCACTACCAGAGAGAGCGCTTAACAAACGTTGTATTCTTCTCGTCCTCTCTATGTCACAAATACGTTTTATTTTTACTGCCTCTTTAAAGCGTCGTTTTATTTCAAGTAAACCAGTAACAGAATTTTAAGTGCGTTTATATTGGTCATAAGCGGGAGGATTTCCAGGGAATAAAACAAATTGTCGTCATATATTTTTAACGTCCTGAGAACCGACGTAAAGTTAATCCGGAGCGGTAAGTTCATGTCAGGCGAAAATATGACGTGTGGGAGCGCCCTTATGCCTTGAGGCACGCAAGTCAATCAAAACAAGATTTATAAGTTGCAAAACATGTTTCATCCATTTTATAATTAACAAATAAAATACCTTAGAAAAATTTTGTGCAAATCCTACTGCAATGTTAGGTCAAAAAGCGATAGTAAGATGTCGCTATTTTATATGTAAATAAAATACCCTCTTGCACTAACATTTGAAGCAGAACCTAAATTTAAATCATGTTTAGAATATGACATTTCATGTTATGTTTAACAAATATTAAGTTCAACAATATATCAAGCGGATTCTTGATGCTTAAATGTGATTTAAATGTCAAAATGTCAAAGCGTCGCTCAGAATACGATTGACATTATACTCATCATACATAAATGTCATGTCAAAAATTTTCTCTGTAAATCACAGATCAGTTAGGATGACACATTTTCAATTTTTCGCTTTCTTTTTTTGAACAACCTTCGTAATATAGTATTGATGTGAACGGGAAATGTAACGTAACCGCCGCCGCTGGCGTATCAAAATCACATGAAATTTTAAAATGCAGACACAAAGCCCGTATTGACTTTCGTCGCGAAACATCAATTTTTCATTTCCATTAAACGCTTGGAAATTGGATCCGTCCATGCGCGTTTCCATGTAATAACACTGAAAGCTACGCCAGGGTAAGCGGCTTAATGTCAGCACGAAACAGATCTCGGCCGGCGATTTTTCCCCGAATTAATTAAAAACAACTTTGATGTATGTGCGTGCGTTATCGGGAAATCCGTCGCATATGTAAATACATTATTAAGTTAACGGTGGTCGCTTGAATTTTAAATGCACGCATTAGGTCTTCTATATAAAGTCTAACAATGACTCTTATACTCGTAACCAGTGGCGTACCGATTGCAGGTGCAACTCTTACAAGGGTGCACCAGTCTCAAGGGCGTCAAAAATCTGACTGGGCCCAGCACACGTTAAGTGTAGCCCACTGACTTCTGCAATCCGAATAATCTACTAGAAGTGATGTCGTATTACAGTAACAACGCACTTTATCATGATTTCCATTTTATGCTATACACATAGCAATGAAAAAATTCAATAGTTTTTTTTAGGATTGCTATATGTTCAAAAATGGTGCAGTTAATACGTACGCAATATCTGATAACACTTTACTTGAAGAGTTTTTTGTAGTAATTCTAGCGTGCAAACGTGAATTGTTTTCTTCTTATATTAAAACTTTTCAATAATTGTTTAGATTGTACTGTAATTTTAAGCAAGTTACAGGTATGCGCCTATGAATGACGCAAGATATAGGCTTCTCTTTTCATTAATAAAGCACTTAAAAAGCAAATTACACCATGAATTCTTGTTTGTACAGAATATGTACTAATTTTAATAAATTTGGGTTCTTCTGTTGAAGAAGAAGAATTTTTGATAATGGGAGGAAACATTTTTAACATTTAATAATCTGACTACTGCACAAGTAAATTTTCGACGTATACTCTCAATATTTTATCCTAATCTTTTCTGATACCTCAATCTCTTCCAACATCTCTTTATTTGTTCTTAATCTCCTCTAACATACCTCTTTTCCATTTTTTCTGACATCTTTCTTTCTTATAAACTCCTTTTAATATTTTATAATATTCTCTCTATATTTATCTCAATATTTTCTAACATTATTTCTATCTCTTTTAACGTTATCTCAATCCTTCCTAAGTAAATCTTCTCAATTCTTCTCTCTTCCTTCAAGTTTTTTCGAATATGTCCTCAGAATTTCTACCATTCTTTTAATCTCTTCCAATTCCCTTTCAATCTCTTCTTTTCAATTCTTTTGTCTTCCTTCATTTTTTTTCCCTAATATATCCTCAGAATCTTCTAACAGTCTCTTAATCTCTTCTAACTTCTTGTCAATTTCTTTTCATTATGCTTTCCTTTACCATTATTTTGTAGTCTTCCCTCGTTTATTCTACGTGTTGAAACTGCTGCCTCTACGAGGTCTTTATGTAAAGTAATGACACAGGAATTCCACCTGGCAATTCTGTGGGCTTTTGACTTTTAGAAGAGAGGTAGGTCAAAATTCCTTAGGCCTTTAGCGGAAGCTTGAACTCCCTACCGCCAGTAGGGAGCAAAGTTAATTTTTCATTCTGAAAATGAGTGATAGCATTTTTATGCAACGTTGCAAGTTTTACGAATCAAAATCGGAGGATATCGCGTATTCAGCAAGTATACGGAGAGAAAGTCTCGTCAGGGGCCCAGGTTTTTAGGTAATTTAACGCACTTTTGAGAGACCTAGAATTGATTGAAGGTGAACCTCGTAGGAAAGCCATCAACATCTAGTACTGATCAAAGTTGTCTACAGAGTTCAAAACCTTCTGTACCTGACCATTGGTTAACAAGAAGGATTGGCAAGGAGTCTAATTTGTAACACATCACCTTTCATTAGATTTTGAGGTGCCAATTGGAGAAGAAAAAGATCTGTTTCTCCAGAACAAAAGGACAACAAGAAGGAAGTGTGTATTGAACTTTTGGGACAGATTGAAATTACTAGTGACGAACCAAAAATTTTTTTTTGAATATGACCCGAAAAGAAACATCACCAAAGGCAAGGATGGCACGTTTCAACTGCATCAAGAATGAGCAAATCAGAATTCAAATCCAGTCAATCACATCCACTCTAACTTGCTTTCATGAATGCTAACGGGTTGACCATTGTGATTTATTTTTATATAGAAATTCTTGAAAGGTTTCCTCTGGTATGAGACCAGTCATTAAAAGCACCATCTCGAAAATGTGCCCACATTGCGCTCTCCATTGTTGAATTTTTGACAAATAAAAGCATTTCTATGGTTCTTCCGCTTCCTTATTCAACCAAGCGGAGTCCTTGCGTCATTAGATTTTGACATGTGTTGGAGATGAGAAAAATTTAAGCAAAACTGGTGACGAGAAATCTTTTTTCGCAATCTTGGAGATGAGAAAAATGTAAGCAAAACTGGTGACGAGAAACCATTTTCCGCAATCTAAGGACAACAGGAAACAAGTGTATGTTGATCTTTTGGGGCGAACTGAAATTACTGGTGACGAACCAGAGACTATTAATTAATACGACGTTGAGACTAACCCCCAAAGGCAGAGATGGCACTCTTCAACCTCACCAAGGTCAAAAAAGCAAGCAAGATTGAACAAATCAAAAATCAAATGCATGCTAATTTACTTTCTTGGTCAATTCACTATCGACCGATCCGACCCCAGTGTGGAGAGGGGTGGCATCACCGCGTCATGTTTGTGTTAGTTTTTGCTAGTTAGATTTCCTGGTTTTTGAATTAGGCGCCCTGTTTCTCGTCTCCGGATTTTTTTTTAATTGTCTAAAAGCGTTTTCGATTTACCTGCTCTGATTGCACTCCGAATATTTTCATCTTGCTTTAACCTCATGTAACAGTACGAGACGAAGACAGTCGGAGTGCAGCTAACTCAAGTGAAAACGCCATAATTTTGTGACAGAAGCCATTCTTCTCACGCGAACTTCAGAAGCGGACAGAAGACTTGTTTGAGTTGCCATCATTTGGAGTTAATTCTCCTTGTATTTGAACTGAATTATGACATTTTATCGTTAGGATTTCGTCTGATAACCACATTCTCATCGATGTTGTTTGGAAACACCACTTTTCCTTGCGTTGGCAAACAAATGGATGAATTGTTCTAGTTTCGATCTTTTGTTAACTTCCGTGAACTAACTCCTACGTTGTTTTTGCATTGCTGTGTTATTGAGAAGTCAATCCAAGCGATAGAATAGGAAGTTGATGCGGAGCATATTTGGTCTTGACCTTGAGTGAGAGAAAGTGAGTTTCATGTCTGGAAGTCGTGTGTTCGATAATTGAGTCACGTTTTATATGGTTTTGTTGAGTATCACATACAGTCTGTCTAACGATGGTAATAATACAGTGGGTCTCAATCGGTTGAAGTCGTATTTAGGCGTGAGAGCTTTAGTCTTTGTAATCTGTGCCTTTTTTAATTTTCGCCCGGATTTCTAGTGCTATTTTGCCAGCACATTTTATTCGGGTAAATCATTTCATGCCAGGTAGTGGCCCTCTACTTTTTACCAGATTTGGCTACTTGTGAGCTTGACTCTCGCCCATGACCATGTCCACTGAGCTGAGCAAATCCGAACAATTCTTTTTTTACCATTACCTAGGTAATAGGTGCCCAAAGGTCGTAATCAGCTGTTGTAGTGCCGTACAGTTAAGAGCAAAAAACAGTCTCAGTACTTTATTTACACACCACGAGTCTGTTATAGGAAGGGAGGTTCTTTTCAAAATTACTTACACTTTAATTATCTGTAACCCTGTTGTTCTTTAATGTAAGGATAAAGAAACGCAAAATGAAAAAAGCAAGATTAATATCCTTCTGGCTTTCTATTTTTATGCTGCACAAAGTAATTATGTGCTAAACGCGTCTCGCCCCCTGGCAGAACGAACCGAAACTGCTCTAAACTTGATATACATCCCACTTGATTTTTTTTTATAGGTCAAGAAGCTAGTAAACTAAATATCAGGTATGAGAAGTTTCGATAAATTCGTGTCTACGAGGAATCCCATAAAATTTTAGAGCCTTGCCTGCTGGAAGTTACGCGTTCGGACTCCTTATTAACGATCTCATATTTGCCTCCTTCTTGCCGTCGCACTTAAAATATTTTAAGGGTAATAAAGTAATTATATATTTAGATGTTTCTGAATTACGGCATCTATAAATGTAATGGCGTTCTAATATATTAACGGAGTGCCTAAAAGCAGAGGAGTTTACGTGCGACGCTCAGATTTTATGGCGTATTTACCTAATTCCTCGAGAAATATTTTGTATGCCGTACGTACGACATGAGGGAGTTTGAGGCAGGAATTTTAAATAAATTAAGTAAACGACTACATTAAACATAAATTCGTGTGTTGTATGCACCCACGTTTTTTTTTTTTGTTTAAATTGTGCATTATTATGAAAGCGGATTTTTTATTTTTATTGTTGTAGATATGTGTTGTAAATTTAGGTTAATTGTGGTTTTCTTAATGTGGAAATGCTTGAATCGTATTTAAAATAACATCATTTGTAACTTTCTCGCTCGCAGCGTCATGTTGCGTTAACATTGTAAATAATAGACAAAGGATAGGAGTAGTACCACCTGCAAATAATTAAGTTGTATTAACTCTTGTTTTAACGGTTAGATCATCTTGTAATTTTCCGAAAATCTGCAGTGTAGTATCCTAAACAATCATACCAAGTTGCATACCGATCGCCCGGCTAGAAAAATTGTTACGCCACTGGAAGGCACTTCCGCGTTTCCGACGCGATTTTAAACGTTTTGGACGGCTGAATTCCACCGAGTTTGGCATCAAATTAAAGCTCACGAAAAGCGCTATCCAACAATGTATAGAAAACCCTAGGTTGTCGGTTCGAATATTGATAAAACGACGTCATTGTTAACATTGTAAATAACGTACAGAAAACCCTAGGTCGTCGGTTCAAGTATTGAAAAAACGACGTTATTATTAACATAGTAAATAACAGACAAAGGATAGGTGTAGAGCGTCAGCCAATCACCATCTGCAATTAATTAAATTGGACCAACTTTTGTTTTAACGGTTAGATCATCTTGTAATTTTCCAAAAATCTGTATTGAAGTATCCTAAACAATCGTACCAAATAGCATCCCAATCACCCGGTTAGAAAAATTGTTACGCCACTGGAAGGTACTTTCGCGCTTCCGACGCGATTTTAAACGTTTCGGACGGCTGAATTCCACCGAGTTTGGCATCAAATTAAAGCCCATGAAAAGCGTTATTCAATGACATATAGAAAACCCTAATTCGAATATTGATAAAATGAAGTCATTATTAACATAGTAAATAACAGACAAAGGATAGAGCGTCAGCCAATTACCGTCTGCAATTAATTAAGTTGGATTAACTTTTGTTTTAACGGTTAGATCATCTTGTAATTTTGCAAAAATCTGCATTGTAGTATCCTAAATAATCCTACCAAATTTCATCCCGATCGCCCGGCTAGAAATTTTTTTTCGCCACTGGAAGGCACTTTCGCGCTTCCGACGCGATTTTAAACGTTATGGACGGCTGAATTCCATCGAGTTTGGTATCACATTAAAGCTCACGAAAAGCGGTATCCAACGTCGTAGAGAAAACCCTAGGTCGTCGGTTTGAGTATTGATAAAACCACATTCTTTTACGCCAGGGAAATTTTCTGTAGTGTCGCTTATCAATGTCTCCCGCAGTTAAAGGGTTAATTTCGTGTTTTCTTTATTCTCTTGCCAAATGAAGAAGGTGGGGGAGGGGGAGTCGGGGTTCTGGCTTTGATCTGATTGGCAAGTGCACGTCGATATTCCGCGGTAAATTATGTACAAGCGGAAATTCGAAATGTCATGTATACTGCATTGGAATCAATATCAATTTCAGTTTCGCAGTGTTCGGTCAATTGAGCCGCCGGTGCGCCGGTAATTGCGCGAAATTTTATTCGCTCCGGTCCGAAATGAAATGAAATGCATAAAATGCAAAATACGCTCCCAATTTTACCGACGTAATTCGAGACGAGCAGTAAAAGTCCCCCGGGAGAGACAGAGAGAGAGATCGAAACCGCGGACATCACAAATTAAACTAAGTTAATAAAAAGCTCCCCGGTCGTAATTGAAAAGCTCCACGTATCAGATTGTTTGTCGTCTGGGCGTTCTTTGTGGACGTACCGGCGTGTAATTATTCAGTGTTCGGCGGTGACCGCATCGTTACCGAGACAGATAGGTAGGCATTGTCGATGCAGCGAAATAGAGTTAATTTAGTATGTAAAATGGCATTTGCGGTTGGCTCGCTGACGGTTAGTTTAAATCATTTGCATGCCCGGATAAAACGTTTAGGTTGGCAATCGCAATTTTCCGGGACAATTCGACCTAATTATACATCATTTTTTTTTTAATTAAAACGCTGCGCAAAATTAACACTTCCAGCAACCATCCTTCTGACCTCTATATGTGTGATTCCCTTTAAGTATCAACCTTATTATAAAGGGGGCATTACATAGAGGCTGTTTCTCTTAAGGTGGGGCTTCCTTCTTCCTCCATATCTTTCCAGTTACTTACTTCACAAAAAAATGTTTCAAATTAAAGTTACTTCGTTTCATGTGGAGCAGAGAGTAGATGCATGTGGATACAACAAGACGTGCTTTAGCAATTGGAACATTTTTCGCTGTTTTATGAAACCCTAAAAAGGAATTGCATGCGGTCAAATCGAAAGAGATCGAGAAGGGCAACTGACTGATCCTCCCCCACGAATCCATTTATTGGATTGGATTGGACATTTATCAGCTTGGATATCCACAACAAGAGTAAAATCCATACCTCTCATGCCTTCTTACGTATGAGACCTTCTTAAAGACTAATTTTAACTTTTTGAATTTCATATAATACTCAATAATCTTAGGGTAAAGATAAACAAACATCATGTTTGCTCTGTAACCATAGCAACTAGCATAGGTCACAATATTTCGTCTATTTTTAAAAATCGTAAACAAGAATCTAAGTACATACTGAAAAAAAGCCTTAACGACATTTATCGACAACCCCATATCATTGAAAAGATAATTAAATACCGCAGTTACTAATGGTAAAAGTTATATGGGATTCCATTAAAAAAATAGTTAATCGTAGTTTGAATATTCTCAAGTTTATTATTTTTTTCTTGTAAGAATTTATGTTACTTGATAATGTAACTGAAAAACGTTTCAAAATGAAACTCTTGCAAAAATCCACAAGTCCCTAGCGTCATTTGTTCGGAAGATATTTGTATTTATTTGAAGTACTGCAACAGCCATAATTTTTTTTAATAAAAGTTGAATAACGCGAAAACGGTTTAGATTAGGCCCTATGAGACAAAGTCAGGTGATATCAAGTAACTTTCATTTGAAACACTTTTTTGTAGAATGAGTAACTACAGAGGTATGAAGGAACCGGCCTTAAGTGGAACACCCTGTAGATGCTGTAATACTTGACACCAAGGGTGCGTTCAAAATGGAGAGTGTAGGGTAAAGCATTAGCGCTAGATTCGTTAGTGCGTTTTAAAGTATCGATAACTTAGAAGAAAATAAAGATTTTATCGACCCCTTATTCCCCGCCCCCATTTCAAGCCTAATTTATGACTCTAAATCGAGATGTAGGTATAAATTTGTATTTTTTTTTTAATTTAAAAGCAAACTTCTTGGGCTGAGGCCAAAAAAATACTTTCGTGCTTTCAGATAAATAAAAAAATACTTCGAAAAAGTCAAATATGTTCTACTTAGTAAGTTAGTGAATTGTATTAAACGACATCTATGAGCCGCTTAAGAAATTAATTGACTTATGTTTTCCAGTAAAATTATATCGCTACTATTTTCAGTCCAAGTTGAGTAAAAATTATCTTGCTCGTCATGCAGAGATACAAGTGCTTGGAGTTCCATCTGTTGTCCCAAAATGAAAACTAGTTTAATCCAACAACAATAATACGGTTTCGTCATTGCATTCTCAGTAAAAAGATATGTTTTTTTTTTTTTAATTATAACGGTAATATAAAATCTAGGCATTCAAAGTAAGATCACTAAATCGCACAAGCCGTGCTCTCTAAGGTATGTCAATACAAACTGACGTATCGAGATAACGAGTTTATTCTTATTGCTGTGAAATTAATCATAGACAGCGGTAAATATAAGAGATAAATTGCGAAGAAATATAATAGAGGCAGTACAATCGATAGAATACGACGCGCAATCCAGTTTGCAACAAGTATAAAATAAGTGAAAAGGTGAGTTTAAGATTCATTTGTTTTATATCAAATTTAAAAACGAGCTTATAATTCGAAATGTAAGAACGTCACTGGAAAAAATGAGTTTTCTGATGAAATTTCTGTTATTCTGTTTCCATAAATTAGTGAGCGTAGCTTACCTGTTAGTGACCTTAACCCAAAGCCATCTGTTGTCAATTTTATTTATGAAATTTATAAATTCTGTTCAATCAAGCAAAAACGACTTGTCCAATTTATTCGCAATTGCGATGTAGGAGCGATGAACAGATAAAATAGCGACATCTTACGATCGCTTTTTGACCTGACATTGCAAGCATGGCCGCCTTGCATGGGGGACTTATTAGGAGCAAATCCCGCTTCAATTTGTCTATCCTACTGCAATGTCAGGTCAAAAAGCGATCGTAAGATGTCGCTATTTTATCTGTTAATAATTTTATTGTTTAAACTTGTAAATTTTAATTTTTGTATGCTTTTGTAAATTCTATTCAAATTTCCAGTACAATTTTATTTTTTCAATTTCTGTTTTAATACGAACACATTTTTTCTTCTTTAAAATTTGTGTAAAATTTTTTGTTGCAAATCGTTTTTGATTGCAGTGAATCCCTCGAGCAGACTCTGTGTAGCTGTTTCAGCCTTATTTGGGGCTTCAACAGCAGAAGCTTGGCTATTTAAACTATTCATTACTATTACATCGCAATTGCGATTAATCTTGGTCGAATCGTTTTGATTTGCAATGTTTTTTTTTATGTTCTGTTCAAATTGGAATACTAAATTCTAATTTCAACGTTAAAAATTCTGTTCAAATTTTGTTTCGTTTCAAATTTTAGATTTTTTTTAGATCTAAAAATCCCAAAATTTCAATATGAACAGTTTTTGTCATTCATATTCAATTTTTAATAAACATTTTAAACTGAATTTTAATTTAATATTCGATTAAAATTAAAATTTCTCTAAAAATAGGAGTAACGAAAACTAATAATTTAAAATGAAATTCACAAATAAAGAAAAGGAACACAAAAGCCAATCGTAACGTTTACGAAAAGAAGAATCGAAGCAAGAAAAATGGAAATACATAACAATCAACAAACAAGCAAGCAAACAATGGAAAATAGGAGTATTTAAAAGTTGTCAAGAAAAACAAATACGATTGACGTTTATAATAAAAAAAAAAATCCTTTAAACGAATTAAAAATTTATCACTTCACAACAAGAAAGAAGATGAATGGCAATTTATGAAAGAAAAGCAGATATAGAAAATTGACCCCAATGAAGAATGATAAACAATCAAATGTGAATTGAAACGAAAAAAAACCGGAAAGAAGACAAACAAATGACGATCAGATAAAGAACAAAGAAGCGCAAATAAAGTGTTGATCATTTATTAATTTCAAAACACGTTGATAAGACAAAAAAGCGCAGGACATTTTTGACCGTAAGGCCAAATTATTTCTTTCTATTATTACTGCTTTTTAGACTTTTCTTCTTTTGCAAAATTTTCGATCGTCATTTGTTCTCCTTTGCACTTTTGAAGTTGTCATTTTTCTTTCATATTTCTTCTTATAAACTGAAGTTGAAAGTTAACCTGAGACTGATAAACCGTGTCTTAGAGTTAAAAATGTTCTTCTTTTTTTTTTAAAAGACTTGTTTTTCTATTTTAGTTTAACTTTAAACTTTAAACAGTTTATTTCTTAGACTCCTACGGGAATAAACTGAAGTTTATGTTAAACTAAAATAGAAAAATAAGTCTTTTTTTAAAAAAAAGAAGAACATTTTTAACTCTAAGACACGGTTTATCAGTCTCAGGTTAACTTTCAACTTCAGTTTATAAGAAGAAATATGAAAGGAAAATGACAACTTCAAAAGTGCAAAGGAAAACAAATGACGATCGTAAATTTAGCAAAAGAAGAGAAGTCTAAAAAGCAAGTAAAAGTTGTAGTCTTTAAGAAAAAAACAAACAAACTTCAGAACATACATATAAATAAAATAAACAGAAAAGAAATAAATCGGTTAGTTTGAAACTAACAAGAAACATATTTTGAAACAAATATTACGCAATAGCAAAAAATAATTTCCAAAAAGTAACAGGAATATTTGAAGACGGATTTCAAACTAAGGCTGCGATAAGTGGCACATGAACTGGTCAACTTGAGACCCGTGATCACTTTTCTCATACGTTGATTAGTCAGGTGATTTAGTCTGGCCGTTGACTTGACGATTTCGAATACAATACTTATTGCTTCTAAAATAAATTTTCCGTACAGATTCTTAATAAGTAAATTTTGTTAATTTTTTTTTATTAATCTTTTGAACATTCTTCAAAACTTCCAGTTTTACTTCTAATTATTACTAAAACTTACAGTGAACTGGTCAGGCTGAGCCACGTGATCACTTTTCTCAATCGTAGATTGGTCAGAGGATTGGATCTGACCGTTGACTTGACGATTTCGAACGCAATCTTGCTTTTAAAATTACTTCTGCAAATTCTTAATTTGTAAATTTTGTTAAATTCTTTTTATTAATTAATCTTTTGACCATTCTTCAAAATTTTCAGTTTTACTCCTGATTAGTACTAGAACTCATTTACTTAATAAGGAATTTCATATTCATTTAGGCTGGTATTTTTTGTTTTCAAAGAAATTAGTATTCTAGCAAACTTAAATTTCAAATACGTTCTTTGACATTTCTAATGTGACTCTTTGGCGATCTCTTATTACGTCACAGCCATTGCGAAAGTTCTACAGACAGCCGGCCACCGTGGAACTTTCGACCGACAGAATTTTCTCGGTGACGAAATTTCTCGTGATTAGCCGGGGATATTAAAACAACACACCGGGGCTATGCAGAACTGGACCGCGAAAGATTATACACCTGTGAATGCTCGGCTTATATTGAAATAAATTCAATGTTTTATGTTCCATTTTAAATAAATCGGTTTATTAAGTACGTGCGTTAAAATAAAAATTAAATACTAAATTCGTAATACTTATATTTTCATTTGAAGGAACAAGTTGTGGCAAAATCATTGCATTTCATTATCATGCTACTAAGTAGGATTTTCCGAGCACGTTGCCAGAAAAAGTGTCTTGAAAGAATGTCTTGTTAAAGCTGCGCGATCGCCTCTTCGTTTCGAGATGAGAAAAGCTTCTTGTTGCTCGTACTCACCTACCAGCGTCTGCTATTTATATTGGAAGCTTTTCCTTTTGTCATCGCGCTCGGATGCTCGGCATACAACAGACCATAGTATCTCGCTAATTATCTTTAGTTGTAAAATTAGCAGCGCCTTTATGAAAATTTATTGTCGTCGCGGAAAAGAAAAAATTGTAGAATGTCGCGTGTCAAACACGCATTTACGACTTCTATAAAACATAGCCTTGCACTATTTCTTTACCTTTTATGTCTGCAGAAAATGGTGGAGTTTACCAAATATGCCTAAACTTGTTTGATACAATGTTTGAGACAACGATGATGAAAAATCAAAAAAAGTAAGTTGTAAAAATAGTTTGCATAAGACCTTCTCTTAACACTTCAAACAGGTTGTCAAGTATCGGCTTCAAGCATTTAATCTCGTCTATAAACTATAAACCTCCCTTTATAGCAACTGCAGTGTCCGAGCAACGTGAAGCTAATGAAGCCATGAGAGATCGTATATTAATTACCGAGGACTTGCACGTTCCATAAAGTCGAATCAAGTGGGCGTTATATACAATACGCCGATGTGTAAATTATTCATGGGAGTTGGTCGTTCGGTATCGTTAAATTAAACTGGTGCCCGGCGATATGTATGTATGTGTGCATGTAGTAGTTGTGTTTCAAAGTTTCAGCTGCAGTTTTAGAAATGCAAATGAGTGTATGTGTTGTTGGCGCCCTTTTTTCCGCCATATTCAGCGCTTCTAACTTCAGTGATGTGCGACATACCATACAACTTGTCCAATTAATTAATACTAATTCCAGAATATTCAACGTCAAAGTTGTCTTGAATTTACCGTAGTTCTCTCGATGTTTTGGCTCACACTTAAATCTAATTAACGAATGGGTAAACAACAAAACAAATATTTACCTTATGTATGTCGTTGTTGACATTACATTTATATTATGTGTGTTTGTGGCCCCACGTTGGGCGCCAATTTCATGTGGTGGTATTTATTGCTGGGGTGGTAAAAAAATTGCTTCTAAAAGTTTCATCATTTTGCTCTTGCTTTATGGTTTTGTTTGTGGAATGAGATGCTTAATTTTTTTTATTCTCACTTGATATTTGTTTTGCTTATATTATTCTGCCTCAGTTTTCCTTGGATTTCTTCGTTGTTTTGTTTTAATTGTCTTTGAATTTCTTTATTGTTCTGTTTTATTTTTATACAAATATTCTGTTTTCATAATTCTCATCATAACCAACATTGTTTCTATAATGTTTATTTTTATTTTATTTCACTTCCCTTCTTTCTTCCGATCTTCTTATTTATGTGTTTGTGATTTTTCTTGTTCTGAATTTTCTTTCTGCTATGTTTCACTTTCTTGACTCTGTTTATTTTAAAGTAAAATTATTCGAAAATTCGAAAACGGCCGCGTTGGTGCACCGACTTATTTATTATTATTTATTTATGTGCGTTCGAAGCCTCACGTTGGGTGCCAACTGCTATAATTGCCATCAATCAATTTCACGAAAATGAAGGCACCCAAAAAAAGGAAATATCCCCATTTCTGTTTGATTTGTTTCACCTATTTCCTCGCTTTCTTCCGGTATCTTTTTTGTTTTTGTTGTTCTGCGTTTTCTTGCTGCCATTTTTCCAGTTTCTTCTATAAAACTCTTTATTTTAGACGAAAATTTTTCGAAAGCCGCCGACGCGACGCCGACGTTGGTGCGGCGCCAATTTCTGTATGTTTGAAGCCCCACGGTGGGCGCCACACGCCGTAATAATAATTACCAGGATAAAGGATGAATAACCAAATTCCCGTTAATTTCACAAAAGCGAAGGCGTTCGAAAAAAATATCCATTCCAATCATCTCTATTCGCATCGTTTAAATCCAAACGTGGCTGCAAGCTCTTCAAAGGTCAACATCGTCATTCCAAAAAAGAGAAATGCATGATTTCTAAGAAAATTTGGTGATTATCGGTTTGGGTGCCGTCAGTTCGTGTTTGGGGTTGCTTTTTATAAAAATTATAACCGCAGATAAGAATAACAAAGAAAATACCATTAAAAACAGTGCTAAAATGTATTGTACTCATTTTCAAATCATCTACTATATTAATTTTTGAAATCATGTTTCATATCATATCATATCATATGTAAATTTACAAGAAACATTTTGGTCCTTCGAATCGGATTTGCCTTGATCCACATTCCACAATAAGGACCCTCAAACTCTTCAAAACTATTTCCCCGTTGGAAATGCCTAGCATAAATGACTGTTGTTAAATGTCCAGAATAGTTAAAATATCCTTTGGCCTCAAGACATTCTTTTTTATTTGAAACGTCCATTTATCAACGGTGAAATTGTACTGATTAGGTTCTGGCCTTCATCTAATTCATTTTCAAATGTATATTTTAAAAGTAAACGGTATCTATCTCAAATAATCACAAATTCAAAATTATAAAAATAAATAAATACCTCTAAAATCATAACGTTAAATAGAAAAAAAAAAATAATGATTGGGAGGGAAAGGAGTATAAAATAAAAAAAAGCACCGAGAAGAGTTATTTCTTCATTCGAGAATTTAATTTCCAACTGACGAGAAACTGGTTGAAAAAGTTAATCAAAATAAAGAATAAACTTCAAGGAGGAACTAGAACTACAGGACCCGGAAGAATCGATTTCTTGTACGGTCCTGCACTCCTTAAGTTTTATTCCCTTCCAGATTGCTGTGCAAGTGGCGAAATCGAACGTTGCACTCGCATGCAGAAATTATCCTTAATTGAGTGCAGAAATTAGGGATACTCGTATCATTTTGCCCTTATACACGTTTTGAAACGTTATAACATAATTTAATCGCAGCTGAACTCTTATGAAATATTGCATCTCTGCATACTGAAGACCCGAACCTTTACTTTTTGGTACAAATACGATTACAAACAATGAAACATTATATTTGTATTTATTTTATTAATCGTAGGCATGTTAGAATTGCAATGAAGAATCTGAAATAGCAGATTTGAGGATACCAGTGATTGCCAAAAGTGTCTGAGCAAATGATTTTGAAAACAGAAAATTCGCAAGACCAACTGAATCGGTGAGTGCATAATCGTGTTCAGTCCAAATTTATTGGGTCGAGAAAACAACAAATAACTCTAAATTTTTATATTAAGTGATTTATTGACTTAAAATCCTTTCAGGGAAGGATATCTGAAGTCTCCTGAAGCCAATAATTTACTTTAAATAAAAATCTAGAGAAGATTATTTGTAGTTTTCTCAATACAGTAGATTTGGACTGAACACCATTACGCACTCATCCCTTCAATTTATTTTTTATTTTTCTCCATGGATCCCACAATTGAAGTTAACATGGCTCGTAAATAAATGTAAAATACCATTTCACAAGGCAACAAATAAAATAATTAAAAAGGTAGCTTAAAGATATGTAAGTAGATAAAATCGGAATTCCTTTCTTTATATAGTTTTCAACCTCTTCTATCCTTCGTGTTATTTTTTGCCTTATCAAGAATGTAGAAAAACGTCTTAAATCTTAAGAGAGCAGCAATGCTTCTTATTTTCTTACGCCGACTCAATTCTTGATTGTTTCCAGCAACAAGGTTCCACCATCAAAATTATCTTCCACATAAATAATGACAGGCTGCCTTACGTAAGTGATTTCTTGTACTGTTATTTATACAAGGCGCTCTTGTATTGTCCTAGAAACTCACGATGTTGTTCCGAAAAAGGAAATCTAAAAACAAAGCCTGAACTCTGGCGATCGTGTGTTTATTCAGAAAGGAATTCTAATTGTACGAGGTGATGATAAATATGCAGATTCAAACTTATAGGCGATAGGAAATCTGTACTACATCATCGTTTTACATTACAGTGAGTGAACGTATGCACACTTCTTCTTTCGAAGTGGCAGATTCTTTTTGAGAGGCGCTCAGAAAAAAAAGAAACCCGTCCGAACGGATCTGTTTATCTATAACTGTTTTGTGACGACGAAATCTCTGGTGAAAAATAATCGCGTTAATATCCTTTTGCACTTAGCCAGCTCGTAAAGATAAAACCAGCCTGAAACATTTATACGATTGGAGAAGATAAAGTATTCATCGAATTACAGGCATCAGTCCGTGACAGAAACCAGGCGTTGTCAGGTTCTTTTTTTATGAATTCTTTCGAGTGCGCGACGTGTTTAAAATAGATCGGTAGGTAACGAAATGAAAATACCACGTGATCAAAAAAAAAGAAAAAGAAAGTTTTCAGAAACAACTAACTACGATCACAGCTACACGTGTGACTCACTAACATTTAAAACAATTCATTCACTTCATTCGTATTAAATCATTTGATTGATTGAACTTGCTTTTGAAACTGTAAATTTTTTGTTTAAAACTAGAATCTGTTTCTTTTTTTCTTTAACCACATGGTATTCCAGTTGTAAAATTTGTGTTTTAAACGACTGGAAATTACTCAGACACAAATTGACAAATTCAGTTTACACAACTCAGCAGCACCGGAGCAAAACTACTTAAAATTAGTCGACTCTATTTAGACTTCCGAAGTAACTTTCCGCTACATATATTTCAGCATGTTACTCTATGACAGCCAGCGACATTTCGAGCTTGCGGCGGAGCATAAATACTCGGAGTTAATTCGAACCAAAAGCCGAAAGTGTTTCCAACTCTGCAAGTTCCAGCGATCCCGGCTCGTTTCCGCACGTGATGGTGACAAGTATATTCGTTTCTGGCGGAGGGAAAGCCGAAGAAGATGCCACAGGCTAAAAATAAAAAGGATGAGCAATTAAACCACTTAATTATACATTGAGATGAAAAGTTACAAAATAATGTGTACTTATCTAAAATCGCTAGTGGATTTTATAACTTTTTACCACTTTAAATAATTTTTCCTGTATAGAACGGTTCACAAAAGCCGAGATCAAGGAAAAAACTTATCTTTTCATTGTAAAGGATCGAATATTCAGTACGTAGAGATGCAAAGTTTTTATAAAAATCATGTTTGCGATTAAGTCAAGTAGCAAGACTGAGTATTTCTTAATTTTCACACGTCGCATCACGCGTCCGCCGAGAGAATGAGATCATGTGGACGGAATCCGCAATATTATCCCTAATTTCTGCACTCAGTTAAAGATAATTTTTGCGTAGCAAATCGAACATCCAATATTCCCCACTTGCGCAGCAATCTTGAAAGGGGAATAATGCTTAAGTAGTTGGGGAGCGTACAAGACGGAAATATTATGGGTCCTTCGGGTACTGACCTAATTAAGAGTAGTGTTTCTCGTTAAAAGGCTGTTCATTTTGTTTATTTTTGTTTGACCAGTCAGCTTTCTCAGTTTCTAATTAATTTCGCGAATGATAAGATGATACCAATTTTTCACGGTGTGTTTATTTTTGTGATCAATTTAATCGTAACCGATTTGTTTCTATTTTATTAATTTAATTTAAATTATTTGTTTTAAGAAAGTCAACTTGGTGAATTGTAAGAATAATTCATTTTACGCATAAAGAAAATCTGTTTTCTTTTTCCATACTTAATGGAATTTAAAGAATTGAAAAATTAAGATCATCTTCGGGCTTAAAATTATGACATTTTTTAGATTTTAGAGGTGAGAGAGTGTTAGCGTGAAGATTAAATGTTATTGCAGGAATATCGATTAAAAACGTTTTTCCTTTTGGTAAAGAGATGGCGCTTTGACTTTCGCATTTTGAATTATTATAACGTCAGCGTTACGATACAAGAAATTTAATTAAAATTGTTTTCGCTTTCGAACTTTTCGAACTTAAAAATAATCATGCTGTTTTTTATGCAAATAAAATTATTATTATTATTGATCTGATATTTGCACAAAATTTACAAAATTAAAAAATATTGAAAATTAAGCAGAAATTTTAAATTATAAAAATCAAATTGTTCTCCAAATTTGAACAATGTTCACAGATTAAAACAAATGAAATTGTTATTCGGAATTGAACAGAAGTTTCAGAATTAAAAAATAAAATTGTACTTCAAATTTTGATCAAGATTTACAAATTACAAACATACAATATTGCACAAATTTACAAATTAAAAAAAAAAAGATGTTTGAACAAAATTTACGGATTTTGAAAATAAAACAAAATTATATTGTGAACAAATTTTCAAACCGCAAAAATATTGCATATTTTAATAGATTAAATTCTACTTGATGTTTGAACAAAATTTACAACTGAAAAAAATTGTATTCGAAATTTAAAGAGAAAATTTAAATGATAAATAAAATATTCGACATCTGAACACCTGAGCTTAAAGGAATAAAATTGTATTCGAAACTTTAGCTGAAATTTTTTAAAAAATTTTGTGCAAATCGTTTTTGAATGCAGTGAAAACCTCGAGCAGCCTCTGTACAGCTGTTTCAGCATTGTTTGGGGCTTCTTCAGCAGAGACGTAGCTCGACCTTCCCACTTCAAACAAAAACAACTTGTCCAATTTATTCGCAATTGCAACGATTTGTACAAATTTTTTTTAAAAACTTTCATTATGCTTTGGCAGCAAGCATGGGGGACTCATTAGGAGCAAATCCCGCTTCAATTTGTCTATCCTACTGCAATGTCAGGTCAAAAAGCGATCGTAAGATGTCGCTATTTTATCTATTCTGAAATTTTTAATTTAAAAAATAAAAATCTTCGAAATTTGAACAAAGATCACAGATAAAAGTAAATAAAGTTGTATTCGAAATTGGACGGAAGTAACAGAATTACAAAAAAACATTGTAATCGAAATTTTAACAAAACTTAAAATTTACAAATATATTCCCCTTGACGTTTGAACAAAATTTACAAATCCCAAAATTGTACTCGACATTTCAACAAGATTTACGAATTACAAACATATTTTTCTTGGCGTTTGAACGAAATTTACAAATTTTAAAGAAAAATTGCATTCGAAATTGAACAGAAATTTTAAATAAAAAGTATTGCGTTTGATGTTTAAGCTTCAACCACAAGAAACAAAATTGTATTAAAAAAATACAATTGTCTTCGAAATTGAAGCTGATTTGCAAATAAACGTGGATTCAAAATATAACGAAAAGTTTAAATTAAAAAAAAAAAAACTGTGTTCGAAAAATACAATTTTACAAAATTGTGACAGTAAGTAGAATTTCATACCAAGTTTGAACATAATTTGCAAATTACAAAAATAAAGTTCTACTAGACATTTGAACGAAATTTATGAATTATAGAGAACAAAATTATATTCGAAGTTAAGCAAAAATTTAACATCTGAACAAAATTTGGAAATTAAAAAAAGATAAATGTACTCAAGGTACATTTAAAACATGAAAATACAACACAAACTTAGATTATTTAAGTTTTTATTATGAAAACGAATGAATTTTTGCAGGGTCAGTACTTTCAGCAAATTCAGGTTACAAATTGAAGAAGACTTAATTATTCTATGACGACTTTCAAGTTTGATCAAATGAACAAAATGATATGACAATATTTTTAATAATAAAATTTAAAGCTCACATGTATTAGAGACTGTGGTTTATAATACAATAAAAAAATGAATCAAATTTTCTATCCACAATATATTTTGTTGACACTGTGTATACGTATTTCGGCAGCTATGCTACCATCTTCAGTAGATGACTTCTTCGCTTCTCTTGTAATTAAGAAGCGAAGTGAAGAAGTCATCTACTGAAAATGGTACCATAGCTGCCGAAATACGTTTACAGTGTCAAAGAAACATTGTGGTTAGGAGATTTGATTCAATTTTTTTTTATTGTAATTAAATTTAGGACAAGCTAGTTGTAGGTACGAAGATAGACAACTAAAGTTTCTTCTACTTTAGAATTTGATTCTGATTTTACAAGCCACTTGTAATTAAGCGGTTCCCCCTTTTAACTAAAGCAAATGAATACTTGAATGGCTAAGTAGGAGAGATTTTTTTTATAAACATTTCTTTTTGTCTGTTTTTTGAAACTTCCCATAAATCACTGCCGCTTAAATTATTATTATTAAAAGTTCGATAAAAGCATTTTATTACGATTAGATTTCCATTATTTCCATTAATTAGTAAGGAAATTTGTGAGAGCAGGGCCGGACATATTTATTACCTCCGCGTTCGATAAATCCCGAAACCAGGAAGACGTAAAACTCATATATTACTTTCGATTGATTTACTTCTTTTAAATGATTGCCCGGAGGCATCCGAGATACGAAACTTCTTCATAAATTCACATCACCAACGTCGTAGTTCAAAGGCCAAGCCACTACTAGGCATCGACAAACATTAATGACGGAAAGGATGAAATATTAGAATTCGATATCAGAAGAGTTGAATTTGAAATTTTTAAAAGATAGTTCTTTAATTAATGCGCTTCTAAAAACAAATAATTGATAAATGACTGCCATTGTGTGTGAGTGTGTGTTTTTTTTATTATGCAAAGTAATTAAATTTCAATCGAAGGTGTGTTTAGCAGCAAACAATCATAATTGACCGGTTAACCTTTCGAACTCCTCTATTCGCTATGTAAGTACCTACGGGTTCTAAACAAAGAGGTTCGTAAATTTTCACGCGTGAACAACGTTCCTCATTAATGCATTTCGCCGTTCGTTGGTTAAATTAAATTCCACATCTAGTTTTATGTTGCACTTCTTCGGTTAGACAATGCAAGTCCCCGTCGGGCGTGTAATTCTCTTCGAATTACACGCCTCAAGTTCACATCGACTTCCGACAAGCTCATCCTGCAACTTGACGAGGAAATGAATTTTACTAACAAGAAGGCTTTTTACGACGGCGACGACTCCTGTGCAACCTGCGCTCCTCTTGTTAGTGTAATGATGTCATCAAAGTTAGTCAGTCTGAGACCGACTTCTTATCCGTTTTAATGGGGATTTCTGTGGCGTAAATAAGATGCTTTCAGAAGAGAAAAAAATGTTCTGCTCTAGCTGCCTTTCAGGCGTTCGTTTAAAATTCTAAAAGGTGCTTTCATTAATATATTTACATCTTGGTCATGTATGCATACAGAAATTGGTTTCCAATTTAACCCTTTGACTGCGGTACTTGTAAAACTAACAGGACGTCAGTGCAGTGGGTCATACTTTAAATTATACCCATTTGAGTAATAAACTAAATTCATTCTCATCATCTCATCTCAATTCGTGTACATCGACATATTTAATTTAATATTTCGTTTCAATAGATTACCAATTATTAACTATATTATACGTTGTATGTTGTAACATATGACCATATCATATATAATATCATTTTGGTGCAAAGACTTCGTCTAAACAACATTGATTATTTCTCTGAGGTTTGTCAGTATATCTTATGTTTAATATTCGATCTAATTATAAAAATGGAAATCCCGTTTGTTTTGTTAGACTAGTAATTTATCGCTGAGCTTACGACTCAAACGAAATATAACTCGTTGCAACGTTTTAACCCCCACTTGATAATTAAGAAATTAAATGCATATATATGTATCTTACCTTCTAGAAAAACTTCGACAGAAATTTAGATTCGTATTTTCGACGAACAAGCTTGTCTTTCGGGACTATGCAGCTATGGTTGAAATGTTGTAGATTACTGTTATTACTTTGAATAAAGTTAATTAGTCGTAATAGTGTTTCAATTTAGTCTGGGTTGTGAAAATAGCTAAATTAAATTAATACAAAAAAATTATATTATCATTAGCTAAACCCAAGCCTAATTGGATTAGTTTGAAGTTATTCAATTTTAATAGCCAATGAATGGCTTTTTTTAATACAGGAACCGAGGTCGTAAGAAATTACCCCTTAACTGAACCAATAAGAGTCCAATTTTCTAAATTTACATTTTTATTCTTATTTTATTTATTTTATTCCTGTACTTACTTTTTTTATTGTCCCCTGAAAAATAAATAATTGTTTATAAAATTTAATACTAATTTTATTCACAGCTGTCAAGTTGTTTCAATTTAATTTATAAATTATACTCATCAAATAGTTTACCGTCCTCTTTTCTAGATGACGCACCCTCACCTTTTGATAAAATTGTTCTAATTTCACGTCCAGTTCTGCTTTTATAGAGAGCCCCTACCTGAAAACGAACGCGTCAAGAATTTGGCGATCTCGCGATGTTTATCTCGTTTCTTTTTTTGATCATCCAAATTCGACTAAATTTGATTAAAAAAAAATTAAACAAAAGTATAACCAAGAAGCCGATATGAAGTTTTTCAGTTTTGACGTCACCATTATCTCCACCTGTTTCCATATTTTCGGAAATAAAGGGTGTGTTAAAAATCAAGGAAACTTGTTTACTAAGCTTTGAACGATCGAGAGAAACATCACGAGGTCTCTAAATTTTTGACGCGTTCGTTTCCGGGTAAGTGCTCTCCATAAAAGTAGAACTCAGAGCCAAATTTGAACAATTTTATCAAGATGAGATGGCGTCATATATGTAGAATGGAGAACGCTACACTATTTGATGACTTTATATATAATTTAAATTAAAACAACTCGACGGCTGTGAACAATAAAATTGGTTTAAAATGTAATGAACAATGATTTGATAGAGGTAGAATAGAAAATTCCAGTAAAATTGGCAATATGACCTTGGAAGTTGACATTTATTAGTAACGCGGGCTACCTGTTCCACAGCCTGCTACCTCACCTCCTAAAGAAAAGAAAGAAAACAGGAATCCAATTGATGAGGTGTATAGAATGGCTAGCTAGCGCGACATTTTGAAGATATTTAAAAGAAGAAGAAAATTGAAAGGTAAAGTTTGGACTGTACAAGATGATGATTGCAGCATTAAAATGGAATCAGATTGTAAAGAATAAAATCGAATAGACAAGCAATACAGCTAATTTTAATATTACAAAAACTGAAGAAGTGTGAATTGGAGGAACAGATGGAAACGTTGTGGAGGAAATCAAGTTTAATTTATTTAATGATGGTGAAGGGTTTATTAAAAGAGAAAACAAACTCATTACTGAGAGTTTTCTAAGCTGCTATTTTTCTTTGGGGCAACGCTGTTTTTTCCTTTTGAACATTATGCGGAAGATTTTCCTTTCCTTCTGCGCTCAAATTTTTTTCTTTCCATTAATTTTCCTTTTCATTTCCTTAAAGCAAATTAATGAGCTCTTATGAATATGCCAAGAAGTTATTCTCCTCTTGGCCTTCTAAGGTCGTTCATTAGTGCTGTTTGTTGTTATCCTCATTCCGGCTTCTTTGTGAAAACTGCGAGGAATCTTTCCTTTACTTCTCTACCCTTTTCCTTTTTTCCATCGATTTGCCTTTTGCTTAAACCAAATTAATGAGTAGCATAGAAGGTTACACATTTGCAGATGGACCAGTTGGTCTATGAATTTTTGGCAGAGAATTACGAGGTTTTTGTATATCGGCCATCTCATTATACAATTTGGCTCTTGTAGGAACCTTTTCTGTGGCTTCTAAATTTGAAACCTATTCAAAAACAATGTTGAAAAGGTCGTCAAAGCGATAGAAAATTAGTTTTAGAGAATGTCACACGAGGACAAGATTCGTGTGTGAGTTTTGGGCAAAGTTCCAGTCCATCGGTCATCTTATTATCAAAATTGGGAACCTAATTTATGGATTTTAAATTTGAAACCCAATAAAAGACAACACTGAAAAGGTCATCGAAGTGATGGAGAATTAGTTTCAGAGAATGTCAGAAGAGAACAAGATTCATCTGTGAATTTTGGGCAAAGCTCTTACGATCCAAACTGGGTTTCTGTGGGAACCTTTTGCCATTGATCCTAAATTTGTCCACCGACTACCATCCCATCTAAATTAGGTACCTTCTTGATTGATCTTAAATTTAAAACCCAGTCTGGACGAAAGACCTTAAAACCGTAGATTTGGTAGGAAATGGAGCCTGCGCACCGAGCTCTCACAAAAACAAATCCTAAAACAAAATTGAAATTGCCTGAATTTTGGGCACAGTTCTAGTTTATTGGCCATCCAAATTTGGAATCTTTTCGATTGATCCAAAATTTGAAACCCTTCTGGAAGGATGATGTTCAAACGGTAAAAGTAATATTAATTGGGGTCTGCGGCAGAAAGAAAATTGGAAACACTGCATGTAGAAGGAATACATCAGAGAAAACATGTCGTTTTCTTCTTTTTGGCCAGATTTTCATCTGTTAGAATCTATAACATTTTTCCTCTTCTTCTTTCTCGTGTGTGCTGGTACTGCTTTGAAACCAACCGAGTCTCTGCTTTTTGTTTCATTTTTTTTGTCCATTTTATGAATTCCTCGATTCTATTCTTCGCTATCCACGAAACTTATTAGTTCTTTTTACTTGCTTCGTTATCCTCTTCCCAGTTCTGTGAACTTGCCTGCACCTCTTTTTATTATCACTTTTTTTTCATTCCCCCTTCCTCCCTAATTCTTTCCCTACTACACCTATCCGTTTTAGCTGTAAAATTTTAATGAAATTTTATGTATAATTTTGAGCGATTCCTAAACAATAACCGTTACGATCGCAGTTAATAAATTCAATACGCCGATAGTTTATAATATTTATTGGCACATTAAACGCGGCCATTTCCCAAAAATTATGACGTGCTAAGTCAGAGTAACGAGCGCGCATCGATCACATAGTTTTGGCCCCCTCTAACAAAAGCACCGTTTAACAGCGTTACCCCCGCGCTTTTTGATGATGAATTTATTTTCGTTTCGGATCGAACGGACGAAAAACGCCCGCCAACAAAGAGAAACGATAAATATGAATAATTACACCTTGACGTGCCTCTAACGGCCAACATGCAATCCCAAGCATCGTTTAATGTGTTTCGTGTCAATCATCTTAATGATATTTCGGAGAACCCTTTTCATTTCGCAGTTCGTCTGAGACAGAAGCGACGGCGAGAATGACGCGCGCGGCGCCGTCTGTTGCCGTCCATATTTCAAATTTCCTCCGGAGTATTTTTTTCTTCCTCTCTTTTAATAAAAAGAAAACGATTAGGGGGGAGGGAAAGGGGGCTCACAATACAAGCGCGTCATAAAAATTACGGCCGCGTGAAACCTAATGGCGCTTTGCACGGAAAAAAACCGATTTTCCGGGGTTTTCCGGTCGCACACGTATGGAGAAAGCAGACACGTAGTCTAGACGGAAACGCTAACGTAATTCTGATCTGTTTTATGTCGCTATTTACTCGGCGTATCCCTTTTACGTTTACGACCGTAATACATAAATTGGTGGTCAACATATAAATTGACAAGAAAATATTGTGATGAGGGAAATTCACAGGAGGAAACGTACTTAACACAATTGATATTTCATGTTAGGGAAGTAAACTAGAGAACGCAAGAAATCATCGCATTTATTAAATAAGATTAAAGCGAAAAAGGGGTACGAAATTAATGAAAAAAGTATTCTTAAAGTTAACATCACTGAATGAATATCAACATTTTACCCCAAGTGGTGCCCTTAGTACCTGTGGATTTGGCTACCTGTTTGCTCGTCTCTCGCCCACGACCATCTCCATTAAGCTGAACGCATCCGAATAACCTTCTTATCAATACAGATAGGTTTCCAATTCCATTTGCTAATTAAGTCTTTTGTATATTGTAAGAAGGGCATCACAGTTTCATTATTCGGTTGAAACGAAATAAAAAATTTGGTTGTGAGTTTTTTTTTTTATCAAACTACAATATATCACTGGGCCAGAAACTAACCATCAAAGAAACTTCCACTCCGACAGACAGACCATTCCACTTAACAAATCGCCGTCCGAATAAATTCGAAACACGCGTCGTCAAAGACGCGATAAAAATAATGAAATTAATTGCCTCATGTGTGAAAATGCCCCGGCGGACGGCCGAAGAAGGCATCTGGAAATAGCTTCGCTCTTTGAATGTTTTCCGCGTGATAGAATCTAAGGAACAGGCGCGGACTGGCGCAGGCAGGCAGGATTAATTAATCTCTGAAAGTCTCGCGCTCTGGTAAAACAGGTGTTTACAAACGGTGGAGGAAAGAAAACCTTTATTTGTTTATTGTGTGGCTTTATCAAGTGTATTTCTTGCATACTGACATTTAATAAAACTTCAAGCTTTTATTTTGACATCTGGAAGTGAGTGAATGCCCTTTCTTTCCACTAACGGCCATACAGGATGATTCAAAATAAGTGTCCAACCCGTCAACCACATTTTTAATAATAATTTATTGCATCCATTATACATACAAATATGATGTGATCGGATTAGTCAAAAACCTATGAAAACTACTTATAACTAAGTTCAAAAAAAAAAGTTGCGACAGAAATTCTTCAACTGAATATGGGCAAACTGCAATTAACATTCTTCTAAGATATTGCTTGAAAGATTTTTCGCTTGAAGAATTTTTTATATTAGCTGGTAATTCATTGAGCAATTTGAGACCAATATGGTTGGGAACAGCAGATGCTACCTTCAGTTTTATATTGGGTATATGAAATTTGTCTTTATTTCTAGTATTGAACTCATGAATATCTTTATGTAAAATAAATTTTGATTTATTTTTAAAAATATGAAAACAGGATTAAAGAATAAAGTGCCCGTACAGAGTTAAAACTTTGAAATTTTTAAATAGCATTCTACAAGAGTGTCGTCTGCTGACACCAGTCATAATTCGTAATATCCTTTTTTATAATAAAAACAACTTTTTACTATGTGTCGAAATGCCCCAAAAACAGACCCCGTGTGTTAATCGCGACGCGACCTGAGCTTGGTACAAGTTTAACATCTGCAGCGGATTTAGTATGGGTATCAGGTTTCTAAATAAAAAAGTTGGACATAACCATCTTACAGTGGTCCTTCCAGTTAAGATGATGGTCTATTTGTAAACCTAAAAATTTTGTTGAAATCACTAGAATAGAAAATTTTTAAAATAGGTACACTGCAGAGTCTTTGAATGTTATGGAACATTATACCTTGCGTCTTACTTGTATTGAAATAAAAGTCATGACTGACAAATCAACTACGTAAGTTTCTAAGAAACAGATTATATTTTGGCTCTATGTTGTCTTGGGCTAAATCCGGTATATCAGCACTGGTATCATCCCCATACATAGTCAGATTAATACCATCCGACAACAAAACTGTTACATCATTTACGTCAATCAGAAACAATAAAGGATCTAGTATCGATCCTTGAGGGATACCCATAATTCTCGTCTTAACAACTAAGGAGGCGATCAATATTTCAGTTTTATTACAATCCGACACCTCGACAAATTGCTTTCTATTGCTTAAAAAAACTGCGGATCCAGGCATTACCAATGCCTCTTATACCTTGCCTGTTTAAATTTTCAATTTTAAGGTAAAATGCATTGAAGATTCTGATAGTAATTGGTTGATGGGCACTAGTACAGCTGTATTGCGTCACAAGAACGATGAATTCGCATGGAGTAGAACGAAACACTCGCGTTTACCTTAAAATGAAACTGCAAAAAGTTTTATTTATGACTTTCTGCGGAAAAAATGTGTAACACGCAATTCATTCATTCGAATTTCGAACCTGTGTATGATCATGATCATGATATCCATTTCGGATTCAAAGGAGGTTGATTTTTGAAATGTCTCTGATAGATTTATTTCTTGCAATTTTACACTTCGCTGAACATATTCTGAATCACCTTATATACTGTTACGGTTATTTCGTAATCATGTTGATTCCTACTTGATAAATTTATAAGAAAACTGCGATGACGATAGAGAACGTCAGACGACAACATCTTTGTTTCTTTGCATACTTTTTTCAGTTGGATGAACTATGTTTAGTATACTTTGGCAAAGTTTCGGGGAGAGACCTTTTTTTGCCTTGGCTTGTTGTAATCCGCTCCGATTCTAAAATAGAGCTATCAATTGACGACCCGACAAAAAGCGCGCACATTTGGGGGAACCTCAACCGAACAAAAAGCGCATTCCTCGAAGAGGAACTTCTTAGCTCGTTCGGGATCCCCCGTCTTGACACTTTTGACGCTCGCACGACCGCGACGGTTTTTTACGGCGCAGGAAGCTTGTTTCGGAAATAGGCGTTTAACGGTTAACGACGTTTCTTTGAAGATGCCTCGCATTTTATTGTCGTTAGCCGCACCGCGGTGGAGAATCTGTTAACGATACACTTAATGACGTTGTTATTGTTGCACGTCGCAGGAAATTACATTCACTCGGATATTTTAATCTCGCTAAGTGCGCCGGCACGCCGAACACGGATTTACAACGGAAAAGTCAAAACAAACGAGGACAGACTCGGCTTGCTTGTTTTCATCTTGACTAATTAGATTTCATATTAAAGAGATCCTAAAAGAGGCGATGCACAGAGACTGCTTGTTTTCAGAAATAATAAATGGGATGAACGTACAGTCAGAATTAGAAATAAAGACTCCTCAATAAAACACCAACAAGCAGGTGGCCAATAACCTTAAAGCAAAAAGAAGGAGACAGTGACGTAATTGTAGGGTTGCAGGGACTGCAATTTCAGAAATAATAAATGGGATGAACGTACAGTCGGAATTAGAAAAAAAGACTCCTCATTAAAACAGCAACATACAGGTGGCCAATAACCTAAAACAGCGATGCCCTCGGGCGCTCCGAAAGCGCTATCCCCACTCTTGTTTGTTTCGGAAAAAGTAGAATTCATTCATAGAGAAGGGCGCGGCAAATAAATACTTAATAAATACAGCGATCACGCCTAGCGCGATGGGGGTACGCTTCCCCGCTGACGGTCATCCCTGACCTAAAAGTAAAAGGAAGGGTACAGTGACGTAACTGTAGGGGCTGCAGGGATTGCAAAGCGACGCGACGCTAAGACGCGATAGGCCTGTTCGATGCTTAAAGTAAAAAATCAAAATTTTTATTAGCAAGCAAATATGTAGGGAGTTTCATATTTTCTTGTTCTATGAAAAGATGCACACACGCGCGGGAAACTGAAAAAAAAAATTCTGATAATGATAAGTTTCAAATATAAAATGTGCCTATGTACTACGATGCTCAACTTAAATGATTCTCCTGCATGCAAGAAAATCAAGAAATAACGTCACGAAAAGCAATTTCGAATAAATAAAGTCGAACATAAATAGTTGGAACACCAGACGTCTCAAATATAAGTGGCGCCATCTGTTAAGCTGTGCCGCAATCAATTTTGTGCTCTTTAAATTCCGAGAAAGTTTCAAAGTAGCTGAAAACACTTCTTCGGAAAAAGTGTTTGAAAGAAACAATTGAAGCGTACTTCCGCTTAGCACTAGTATTCGAGAGCTTCCAGACATTTATGGCGCCCTCTGTTACCATGAGCTCAAAACTTTGTCCGTTGCGTTTGTGCGGAAATAATTTCAAAGCGACTGAGAAAATGCGAAGAAAACGAACAACAATTTCGAATAAAGTTGAACGTTAATAGCTGGAACGCGAAGAGTTTCAAGTGTAAGTAGCGCCATCTGTTAAGCTGTCTCGCAATTAATTTTGTGCTTTTTAATTTTCGAGAAAGTTTAAAAGCAGCTGAAAACAAGTTTCTTCTTCGTTCGGGAAAGTGTTTGAGAAACAATTCAAGCCTACTTCCCCGCTTAGCGCGCTAGGTTTCCGCAACTTTTCAAATGAACAATATACATTTGTGGCGCCATCTGTTGTCATGAGTGAAAACTTTGTATCTGTCATTTGTGCGGAAACAATTTCAAACCATCTGAAAAAACGCGAATAAACCTCAAGGTTACGAAAAAGCAATTTCGAATAAATAAAGTTGAATGGAAATAACTAGAATGCAAGAAATTTCAAATGTAAGTAGCGCCATCTGCTAGGCGCCGTGGTCGCAATTAATTTTGTTTCCTTTAATTTCCGAGAAAGTTTCAAGGCAGCTGGAAACACGTTTCTTCCTCGTTCGAGAAAGTGTTTGAGAAACAATTGAAGCATACTTTCGCTTAGCGCACTAGCTTTCAGCAGCTTTTCAATTGAACAATAGACATTTTTGACGCCATCTGCCATTATAAGCAGAAACTTTGTCCCTTTCATTTGTGCGAAAACAATTTCAAGGCGACTGAGAAAACGCGAAGAAAACTCAACGTTCCGAAAAAAACAGTTTCGAATAAATAAATAGCTAGAACGCAAGAAGTTTCAAATATAAGCAGCGCCATCTCTTAATCTGCAGTTGCAATTAATTTCGTTCCCTTCATTTTCCGAAAATCAATTTCAAAGCAGATTTTTTCAAGGTGTTTGAGAAACGTGAGACATGCCCCGCTTAGCGCTACTTTTCGAGAACTCTTATAACCTAAAAGTTTGACGACAAGTCTTGCTAATTTTTAGAAATACGATAATCCACAGCCAGCTAAAGAAATGAATATTTAAATGAAAACGTTAATTTTTTTTCTTTAGTTTAACTTTGTTAACAATAAATAATTCCAAGGCACTCGTAAAAATTTTGCAACCCGGCGGTTTGACTTCTAGTTACGCCACTGGAAGGAGACTGGGAGAAGAGGTTGTGAAAAAATAGTAAGAAACAGTATTTGAAGACCTAGAAAGCTAAATTAATAAACCACAAAATTTGAGGTGATTAGGTCATGTTGAACATTTAGTGCAAACCCTAGCTCCGTACGAAATGGTAAGAATAGAGACGCAAAAGGTAGGAAGAGAGAAAATGATTAGAAGCAGTTTTAGAAGATTTATGAAGACATCAGGACACAAAGCTTGAGATGGTTAGGTCACGTCGAATGTTTGAAGTGAAACCTAATACTATATGAACTGATATATAAGGAATAAGGAAGAAGGTAAAGAGAGGAGAGACCGTCCAAAGAAAAATTGGTTAGAGGCGGTTTTAGAAGATCTAAGCAATAATCAGAGAAGGCATTGGCAAAACTTAATACAAAAAGGCGGTTGAAAGATTGGAAGGATTGAAGGAGGAAACGTAAAGCTAGAAGTAAAGGGCCTTCAAGCCCTGCTGAGCAAGAGATGCGAAATAGTATACGAAATAAACAAACAGATGATGATGGTGAAGAAGACACGGAGACAATTCATGAAGACGTGGAGGACAGAAGTAATTAGGCCGTAATTATTACTCCTATTATTTTTTATTGGGGAGTTTATGTTCCGCTTTAATTTGAAAAAGCAAAAAGAATCAACTTAATGGATATTTCCTAAATTGAATACGGTCCAAATACATTTCCAATTTGATTGCCTTTGGAAAGCGTAAACCGTGTGCGACGGGCGAATAAATTGACCGAGACAAGAGAGTGCCGCCTGCACAGCGGAAATATGGCGGCCAGCATCCTGAAAAGGGTCCAATTTAAACTAGAAAAATCAATAGCGAAATTAATGCAGTGCGCCGCATTGATTGAATGAAGGGAGCTGCTCCTGTTTGCATTGTTGGAGCTAATCATAATTTAATGACGTGAGAGAACGGACGAATTTCGAATCTTCTTCCGTTGTGGAATTCTGTTTGCGACTCATTTCCGGTGCATAGAAAGCAGAAAGAGAGTTTTGTGCTTCGCAATTTACGAATTCAAAGAAAAATGTGATATTGGAAGACGTAAAAGAAGGAACATAAAATTAGAACATTAAAGTAAGAGAGAACTTTAAATTTTAATTTAAGGAAGACCGTACTTGAGACCAGATAAGACTTTTTGTTTTAAACGGAATACTACGTTGTGAAATTGTTACTTCAACAATAAAAGCAGAAGAGATCAGCTTTTAATGAATAAAATTATTTGCATGATTATTTAATTAAAAATATGCATGAAGATGAAAACTACTCTTTTATGAATCACCGTTTCCGCTTCCAAACCTATTTTATACTTACGGGAAGTTTTAAATGTTTTATGCAATATCCCGAAAATAATTTTTATTTGTTGCTGTTGCCACAGTGGTATTTTGAAGACCTAAATATCCTACACTTGACGTAAGTAAAGGCGAGATTTCTTACAGATTTGAACATCATAAATTCTCAACCGTTCTTCCATTTGTTGAAAGACAAAAGTGAGAAATCCATTAACAAAAAAAATTTAACATCTAAAGAAAACAGAAAAAAGGCAGGCATGTTTGGGAAAGTCCTCCTCTACGAGCTTTAAAACAGATTTCAAATTTTTGAAAATTAATCAAAACCAAAGCTCCAAGGTCGTTGCAAACCCTCATTAATGGCTACTTAAAAATCCGTAGGTATATAAAGAAATTGCTTTTTGAATCATAAACATTTGCTGAGCGTTCGAGTCTAACATCAATAACATCCCAGTTTTCTACTTCTAGGTAACACAAGTGTCTCTCTGCATTATTATATTTAATATTAGGACTGCAAGAATGTCAGTACAATGTTAGAATGATGTTCTTTGCTGAGTTTTCATTAACTATCTTCCGTATTCTTAGAAAAATTTTGTGCAAATCGTTTTTGATTGCAGTGAAAACCTCGAGCAGCCTCTGGACAGCTGTTTCAGCCCTGCTTGGGGCTTCTTCAGCAGAAACGTAGCTCGACATTTCCACTGCAAACAAAAACGACTTGTCCAATTTATTCGCAATTGCGAGGTAAGATCAAAAAGCGATAGTAAGATGTCGCTATTTTATTTGTTCATATCTTCCGTATCTTCATAATCAGCTGTTTTATTTTCCTGTTTCGCCTCTCTTGCTTTCGAAGATTTCTAAGTTTCCGTCTCCTCATCTTTCCTATCTTCTATAGTTTTTACCATCTTCTCGTACACGCAGTCAAGTCTTCCCAATACCTTATTTGGGTTTCTCTTGGTTCTTCTAAAACCACTTCTAAGCATTATTTCTTTGGACTACCTCTCCTCTGCTTGCCTCCTTCCCTTTCTTATCAGTCCGTATGGTAATAGGTTTTTCCCTAAACGTTCAACATGGCCTAACCATCACGAGCTTTCTGAACTGATCACGTGAAAATTTTCTTACGTCGTCGTCTAATACTGCTTCTAATATTATTCTGGATAGCCTCTCCTCTCTTTGCCTCTTTCCCTATTCTAATCAGTTTTCATGCTGGTAGGTTTTGCCCTAAAAGCTGATGACAAACATGACCTAATCTCCCAAGTTTTGTGTGTTGACTGACAAATATTCTTAGGTCTTCTGTACCTACTTGTAGCCTTTTTTTGACGACCTCTTCTCTTCTCGCCTACTATCTACTCGTCGTTCAACGTTACCTTTTATGCACTGATGACGTTGTTAAACTTAAAACTCTTAAACTTGTCTTCAATTTCCTAATTAGTTCTTTTCTACCAGTTTTTTTTATTCACCTTTAGCTCTACTATAACACTTTCTTTCCGACCTTGGTCTCTCTTCTATTTGTTTATTCATGTGCCATAAAAGTTGGCATAATACTTTTTCTGGCTCTTCCAGTATGTTTGGATCTTAATGTCTGTCTGTCTCATTGGCCCCTCTGCATTCCATGATTCATTTTTCTATTTCTGGTTTTCTCTTATTTTTTTTTTTTTTGTTATTAACACCCTCACATATTCATTTCTTCTAACTTCATGGTTTTTATTTGTATATTTTGATTTTGCGTAGACTTATTGATGTCTTTAAACAGTTTACTTTTTCCATTATATTTAATTTATTTTATCCAGTTTTTTTGATATTTTCTGTAAAGATTGGCATACTTCACGTAGTCCTTTCTTTTTTAACCTTGAGAGTAGGTGAGTAGAAATAAATCGTTTTCGCAGGCTTTACATTGATATCGTTGTTGTGATTGGACCCTTTTCTCTCCACATTATTTTCTTTGAAGATTTGTTGAAACCTGCAATATAAAAGGGGCTCCTTATCCTCTGCTCTCTTTGTATTATAAATTCCTCTGACATTTTCATTTCTGTTGGTACTTCTTATTTCTTTTGAGCTACGAATTTAGACCTAATTGCACAATTTCAGTCCAACCTTAAGACCAAAGTAAAGCTGAAACCATTAACAACTATGGTTTCCTAAGTGTTTTTGCTCAAATTTAAATTGGAATTCTACAATTTGTTACAACTTCTGATTCTTGTCTTTTATTTTTCCAATTTCTCGACCTTTAAATTTTCTTTCGGCGTATTTTTTTTTATTCTCCATTGTGATTGTTAAATATTGCTTCGTGTTCTTTCTATTCAACTTAGATCTGCAGTGTATTAGTAAAAATCCTAATCACCATTATCCTTTGCTTCTCTTTTTTGGGAAGGTCAAAGATAAGTCTTGCTTCAATTTTTGGAGTTCGTTTATTCTAAACTGAAACACTGCATGTCAGTTTAGAGTAAATGAACGTCAACAATTGTAGCAAGACTTATCTTGAAACACAGTGTTTCTCTTCAGAATACATGAAGTCCAAAAAGTCTTGCTACAATTGTTGGAGTTCATTTATTTTGAACTGAAACAGTGCATTTTAGTTTAGAATAAATGAACTCCACCAATTGTAGCAAGACTTATCTTTGACCTTCCCAAATTTCTTGGCTACAAAAATCCAAGGATGTTTATACTTAATTCTTTTTCTTTGTTATTAAAAACTTTCTACTTCAATCGATTTTACTGTATAAAATAGGGTGGAGAAGAAAATTTTCATTATGGAGAAAGGGCAAGATCTAGAAACCGATTAGAATTTTTTCTACAGTTATTTAGAGAAGATGAAAACTGTTATCTTCGCGTGCCCTCAGCATCAGCTATTTCGTTTTATAGCTTTTACTATTTACTATTTGATGAATTTTTTGGGGCTTCCGTTTGCTTTAAAATTATTTCACAAATTTATTTTGTTTGCCAGTTCGTTTTATTGTCCACTCTAATTATGGCAAATTCTCCTGTCATCTTATAGAAGTTCCCTTTGGTGACCTTTTTTTGGGTTTCACTGTTTATTCTCCATTCTCTTCTAACGTTGCTATACTCCTTCCTTTTCTATTTAGCTTCTTCTTCTTCTTGGTAATAGTTTTAATCAACTTTTGGGCTCGGTCCAAATAATAGTACAAATAGTAAACGATTTGAAGCTAGTTGAAACATCCGGCCAAACAGAGAGTGACAATTTCGCGCCAAATTTGAAGCTTCTTTTTAAATATTTTATAATTTCTGGGTGAACGTACCAAACTAAAATTAAATAAAGAAATAAAAAAATGTGCATCCCTATCTACAGTGTATCAGGTCATGTTCATGAAGCGATTAATTGACGCTTAACTCAATAGATGGCAACACAAACAATTACTCGTTGAATTCTCTTTCTTCTTTTCTTTATTATTTGGTCTGTTCAGCTTTTGTGTGATTTGAAACGTTTCATCTTCAATCTATTTGCTGTTTGTTGTTAGGCGAAGACCATTCCTACTTTCTTCCATTCTTTCCTTTGTTGTGCCTCTCATAACCAGTTTCATCAAACTATTCATGGTAGTTATGTATATCGTCTTCTTGAGGACTTCTTGGCACTTCATGGATTCCATTACAATTTTATTTGTATTCACGTCCTTTCTTCTTGAATTAAGTTGTAGTCTTTTGGAAAGAATTCCGATCAGTCTTTTCTTTGTTTCAGAAAATCTTCTTCCACCTGTTTTGCTGTGTCGGTCGATGATTATTTATTCTATGCTGTCTTAGAAAGAGTTCCAATTTGACATTTTCTGCATGTTTCTGAACGACCATCTGCTGCAGTTCTAACTTCATGATTTCTTTCTCAGGTTTTTCTTTCCCTATTGTGAAAAGGGGAAATTAGGTTTAATTATCAATAAACGACTGTATTCCATTAATGAGACTAAAACGAAAACAAGCCAGTAGTATGTAATACATTTAAAGAAATTTAGTCGACCGTCCCTTTTACATATGTTAGGCCGTAGCCTAAACAAACGGCGACACGCTCGAATCTCCCATTATACACATCTGGAATCCGTGTCACGTTAGTCTAAAGGCCGAGAGCTCATGCGTTTCAGCTTTTCTCCAGAATAAAACTTCAAAGACCACACGCATCCGAGAGCAAGCGATATCCGAGGAGAGTTAAAAAAGCGCGTTGAAATAACACGACGAGGAGATAACTTATTCGCACACCTCTTCGAAATTTAATAGCTCGGAGGAGCTGCCGACGAAATTATTAAGCGCTGATGATGGCCGGCCATATGTTCGGAAGAGAAGGAGGAAGGGACCACCAGTTACTTCTTGAACACGCACTTCTTGGCAAGTTAGATACATACACCTGCATTTCATCTGCAAACCAGCGAGTTAAATTTATGTTTCTCGGGAATATATATTCATTCGGCTACCAGAAAATTTATTGTCCGTTACTTTTGAGCTCGAGTTTCACTTGAACGTTACAAGCAAACTGAGTAATACTCGTCTATTTTTGTGTTGGGCTTGCCAAGTTCGAGGCGAAGAAATCATTCGGTTGGATATACTACTTCGAAATATCGAAATTTTCGAGTTTAAATCAATTGTGAATAAGCCACAATTCATATTTCCATAATGATGAAGCCCCTAAATTTTTGAACTGTAGCGTACATGTTATTGTAATTTTTCTGAATTTCATAAAAATGTGGGTAAAATCTTGTTTGGGGGTGGGCACTGCGACTGCGAATTGTTACATTTTTCTCCTGAAACAATTCAGACCGTGATGCCCTAGTATATACATCATTTTCTTCGAGATTAAACAAGATAATAATACTAACAGGAACTAAGCAGTAAATAACACGTACCTTGACGATAAATTCCGGCATTTGTTAGCAGCGCACCCCATCTCCATAAACGCGGAATTAACTCAGAGAAATATAGGTTTCAGGGGTTCACTTCAGGCGACTGTAAAATAAGCCATGAACTGGCGAAGCAGCAACGGGGGTGACTTTTAATTTATTTTTACCGAATGGCGACGGCCGCCGCCGCCTGTACGCAGGTCTTCACCTAGCCTAGGCTGCGGGGCTTATTACGCCCCCGGGGCCCTTTATAAATACTTTGGCCCGGTTTATATGTATCACTAACGATATTTATTACGTTTTTGTAAGATCTCATATACGCCTTATATTAAATTCCTCGTCGGCATTCCGTTTACGATTACGTTTGCTCGTGCTCTCGTGAAGATATGACTTTATGTTTTATGCTCGTCAAGCCTCTGCGAAAAATTTTGTTTTAAAATTAAACTCGTTTGTGAATTTATATCAAAAAGAAACGCAGCAAGTCAATTTCATAAAGCTTTTTATTACTTATTTCATAATGAACAAAGAGTTGAGCCTAACTTTCGAAGAACAATGAATCGTAAGAGTGGCCATCGCGTTTAAAAAAATTCGAACTAGGTTCGACTGAGAGGACAAGACTAGGTCAGATTCCTATTATATAGTATAAACCAGAAAAAAAATCCCATAAGAAATACCATAGAAAAGTGATTCAAATGATTAATTCGGTGCCTTATCCAAGAAGAACTATACTTCTAGAAGAAGAAAAGAAGAAGTTTACAAAAGGAAGCATCTTAGTGTTGAGCGACAACAGTTTCTTTTTTAAATCAAGACCTTCATACCATTTGGTCACACCAAAGATATCTCTCACCAAAAATTGACGACATTGACCCTCCTCGTGAAATGAATGGGTCGACTTCGCTGACTTCTTCAAATATTTGAATGAAACATGCTTAATGATGCCCAACAAGGTTAGAAAAGAACAAGGTGAAACTATTGAATGGCTCTCCAAAAATTGAGGTTTGAAGTTCCCTCAAATCTGTAAGGAGCGACAACTATCTCACTTTTGTACCTCACTTCAAGCAACAGTAACATGTAATTTAAGTGAGGAAGCGTAAGTGAGGTAAGATTATTCTAAGAATCTGCAAATCGGTGTAAAAGGCTGTTAAAGGAGTTTAAAAATGACAACTCCACTAGGAAGATAATTCGAAGGCTAGTAACCTATTGATATCCATCGTGGCATGAAGTACAATATTGAAACTCTTGCTTGTTATTCCAGAAAACGTATTAATGGATCAACAAGTTCAAAACCAAAGCGATTTCCGCATCTAATTTTCGCTGGTCTGATCAGATCCAGACTCTTCAATCGATGGCGGCAGTCGAAGCTCTAGTGAAAGGAAATTCTTGATTGAAGTTTTGCGTACAAACCATGATTCTATACATCACATCTACCAATTCCATGAAACAACGCCGTCTTGATGCTTATAAGGAATCCTTGCGACGGTATGAAGTAGAAGGAGTAAATATTATGACTGGGAATGAGTCAACCCGAAGCCAAAAATAGGGAAACAATGACTAACGTCACACCATTTCGCTAAAATCCTTAAAAAATTCTCACACAACTTTCTCTGTAAAAGATTACGGTGACCCTTTTTTGGGATGCCAGGGTTATCACAGTCCTAATGGGGGTTACTGATACTTGTGTCATTACTCAAAATTCCTGAAGAACCATCTCAACTTTGCCATTAGAAACACAAAGAGAGAGTCTCTGCGTGCTGGAATTCCTTTGCAGCACTACAATAATTGCTTTCCTTGCTTATCCTCAGCTTTTCAGTTTAATTTTTGTGATACCTGGAGAAAGTACGGAAGTTTTCTTTTGAAAAAAAAATAACCTCTGAGATGTATCAATTTCAAATGAAAGGCAAATGAAAGTCGATCATAAAATAATGACGATTTTTATTCCTCCTTTCTTGACTTCTCCATACTCAACTAAATCGACTATAATCTAACAGATCGATTTCTTTCAGGCTGAGTTGCTCACTGAAGGTTTAAACAGCGTTTAACGTTAACTAGAGTTTATTCTTTTAATTAAAATGTAAAAATGTAAAAGATAGTTTAACTATGAAAAAAAGTTGAGGTTTGATACTTCATCTACTTCTACTACTTTAATCGGACACTGAGCAACTCGGCCTCAATCTTTCAAATCAGTGTTCACATGCATCGGATTAAAAAACTCGCCCGTTTCTTCTAGTAACAACTGATCAAAATGATCTGAGGATTTTACTACCCCCTTTCATCTAGGTCTTTAAATGTTCATTTTCCTCCTTATGTGTTTTATGTTACGTTACGTCCTTAATTGCGTTCCTTTTGCCACAATTCTCATCTCAGATCAGATGAACGTCACTTCCGTTGGCACGAACGAGTAACGTTGAATTGATGTTTTCGCCTCCCACCTTGCCCCTCGAGCGCTTCCATTAGTTGCCACGACGAATTATACATTCAACCTTACTTGTTCCTACTAACAGAAGTGACCTTTATCTGATCTGAGGTAAGATTTATGGCAAAAGGAAAATCTAATCTACTGATTTAAACTGACAGTGAGTACCTTTACCTTAGATGGCTACTGTATACTTAATTATACTTAATTGTAAAAGGAAAGAGACTAACGTGTATTTACGTCATCGTCCTTATTCTCCCGTCATCACCCCAAACGATTACCAGGTCTTTGGTCCACTTAGAGAGGCATTAGCGTCGAAAAACTGGATACCTGCTGTAGTTATTGCTAAGTCAAATTTAGTGGAATATAATTTTTGTCAAAAATCGATTGCTTTCCTGAGGACTCATAATTTGCGGAAGACATCATTAGCCAGCAGGACAGAATAATTGTCTTATAATTATTGCAATTAGGTTATTGGTAGTTGCTTTACTGTTACTATTATTCTTCAAATCGGGGAAATTATACAAAGAAGTTGTGATCGATTGGCCAATAGCAACCAATGATGTTACGGTGTTCGAAAATTTATAAAGGGGATGGGAGGACAACAATGCCTACTAAATGCAGGCCAGCGTTTGAAATGAAAATCAGCGCAGTTATTGGATTCCAAGATTGAATTGCTCCCCACTCCAAATTGCAGTCTTGCCTGTCTTCATTCACTGTTTGAACATTTCTTAATAATTAGAATACATTTTTTATTAACAGTTAACAACATACTAAACAATATTTCATTCTTTACAAAGCAAGTCAGTACTGTTAATTTTACATCCATAAGCCAAAGATATTGGAAATGTATGAATTGATATTTTTCAAATTCACTTTAAGAAAACTGATGTCGTTTTTGATACAGTGCTTTAGAGCACTTTCGTTATTATTATTACAAGTTAGTTATGTTGAGTACACTCTCCAAAGTCTTTATCTTGCCTGTTGTTTTCTTTTTGGCACGACATCTGTCACTCTTTGTTTCCGTACATATCTGAGCCTTACTTTTCGTACTACTAAACAAGTTGTTTTCTGACTTGCTTTGCTCTTGGAGTTTTCATATCCTGAACTGACGCTGTTGCACTCTTATAGTTACTTTATCTGCCTTATTCGCGATTTAACTTTCACTAAATATTGCAATACTTTAATTCAAATTTTCATTAGGGGTATGACGTATTCACAGGGACCACAAAAATCCTACAGACTGAGCCACAGTGATGATATCAATTTGAATGGATTTATACAGGGTGTTCATGGGAAGCCGCTACAATAGCTAACTCCCTTATTTGTATTTTTACGAAGTAACTTAAATTAGAAAAGTTTTTGGACTTCTCCTCCTCGTTTTTATGGTACTTTCGGAAAAACAAATGACAATCAGGTTTTCGAGATTTTCAATTGTTTTCAACTTTTTTAAATGGAATATTAGGTTTTTTATCATTGTATCGCGTTCAGGATGTCAAGTTAATGATGTCTCTAAAATATCTCCTAAAGTCTACTATTTTACAAATGATTTAGTAACACAATCTCGGTGTTCACTGGAAATGGCTACAATAGCTAACTTTTTTTATTTGAAGTTTCACGAAATTGCTTAAATTAGAAAAGTTCAAGACTTTCCTTGCTGGATTTTATGGTACCTTTGGAAAAACAAATGACTATCTGGTTTTTGTGATTTTCAATTGTTTTCAACTTTTTTAAATGGAACATTACTTTTTTTTATCATGAAATCGCATTCAGGATGTCAAATTAAGTATGTCTGTGAAATAATATCTCTCAAAACAGAATATTTCATAAATAATTCAATCTTGATATTCGCGGGAAGAAGTGTATCGTTACGATAGTCTTTTTATTCACAAATACAATATGGTGCGCGTTGAAACAAGAGAATAAAGGAAGTGTGTTCAAACTGTCAGACCTTTGTGAACTGTCATGATTCAAAATTTGTTTAAATTTAGTTCAAACTCAAAACCCTTGGTCCAAATATTGAAAGCGCGACATGTTTACATGTCTAATACCATTATTTACCAAATAATTTATAAAATAGTAGACTTAGGAGGGGAATATTTTAGAGAAATACTTAATTTGATATCCTGAACACGATACGCTAATAAAAAATATAATATTCCATTAAAAAAGTTGAAAACAACTGAATCATTCATTCAATCAGTCATTTGTTTCTCCGAGGGTACCATAAAATCGAGCAGGGAAAGTCCTGAAACTTTCCTGATTTAAGCTACTTCGTAAAATTTCAAATAAAAAAGTTAGCTATTGTAGCCATTTCCCGTGAACACCAAGATTTTGTTACTAAATCATTTCTAAAATAGTAGGCTTTGGGAGATGATATTTTAGAGACATAATTAATTTGACATCCTGAACGCGACGCGATGATAAAAAACCTAACATTCCATTTAGAAAAGTCGAAAACAATTGAAAATCTCGAAAACCTGATTATCATTTGTTTTTCTGAAAGTACCATAAAACCGAAGAGGAAAGGTCCTAAAACTTTCCTAATTTAAGTTACTTCATAAAAATACAAATAAGAAAGTTAGCTATTGTAGCGGCTTCCCATGAACACCCTGTATGAGCAAGTCCAAACAAGGTACTCAGATTTCGACGAGTAACAGCAAACAAATTATTAATTTTAAGATAAACAAGTTTCTTGGAATAACTTTGATAGACGTACGAAAAGGTTAAAAGATAGTTTTCCTCATCTGCGGTCATCTTGAGTGTAAACATGATCCTAAGTGAAATTTTTCTTTATCTTAGGAGCGGTAAGGTATCTTGAATTATTGTGATGTACCTTAATGAATAAAAAAGTTGAATTGATTAACTTTCAATTTACGATTGTTGGCGTTCGAATTTTTCCGTCCACACCTTCGACTTTATAAATAGCATGAATGTGTTACTGTATATCATTGGCGATTGCTGCAATTAAAATGATTCCGACCACGTATAACGAGGTACTAGACGATTACATAAACCTCTCTGAATAACAACAAAGGTTAAAGGAGCGAGGCGAGAGGAATAAGAACCTAAACAAAGGATTCATTTGTTTATATCGCCTAACTTTTGGTCCTCTCGCGTCTCATATATCTCCGGATTATTGCCGAAGGCGGGCCTGGAAACAATAGGTCCCCTTGCGGAATTAGTTAAGGTGTCTGCGACCCGCCGTAATTATTCCGCCCCCGGCTTTGTAATCTTATGTGTTTTATGCATTTCGCATTTCTCTTCGCGCATAATTAATTGCACCCGCGCGAATTTATTCGCTTACGGAATACAAACGCCTTAATTAACGGTATGCAACGTATCTTAATCAGGAGCGCTTGTGCCCGAGCTGTTTACATGCTTGTTAATTACGTCCCTTCATAACAAACGCAAACTACTTCAAAGAATTGGTGAATTTTCGCGGCGCGGCCAAGGAGAAAGAAAAATAGAAATTGTGAATCTCTCGTTAAGTGTAATCCCCCCCGTCCTACGATAACGAATTAAATGGGGACAATTAAAAATTTAAGCGCCCATGAATTTCTTAATCTGTCGGGAGAAGGGGCATGAATATTTATGAGTCTGATCCCGATTTATTTTTTTCGGAACGGAAGCCCGATTTATAAGATACTTTTATTTTACTAATGACCAGAAATGCTGGGGGCTTTTTTATATCTAGATTGGTTACGAGTGTAGATGTAATTCCAATCAAGCATTAATTTCAGGTGCACAATTTTCCGAATCTTAAATAAAGGTGAATACATCAAGGTTTCCAAACAATAAACATATTTTATTAGTTTATTATACAGGGTAGGGCAAAAGTATGGAACCGGCTTAATATTCCGAAAACTGTGTGACGTATCTATTTAAAATTTGGTGTGTGATTCAGAGTCAATAGAACCTACATTACCAATTTGTTTCAATTGTTTATCTACTCTTGTTTCTGAGATCCAATGCCAATACTTGATTTTTCTTGAATGACAACCTGCTGATTTTTTTCCTCTGTTTAATAGTTCGTTTAATTCTCTACACGACCACATAAAAATATTTATCTATTGCATAAGAAAATTTCTAGAAAATAATGTTTGAATGAAAAAGTTAGAAAAAATGGTTTACGCTGATATTTAGTATTTGTTTTCATGTTTTTAAGGCAATTTTTATTACAATTTTCATTAGTTCTATCTTAAAACAGCCCATAATCTTGTGGTTTTACAGTTTTTTTTTGTTAAAATTAGAATTTTTGTCGAATATCAAACAATAAACCATTTTTCCTAAATTTTCATTCAAACGTTTTTTTCTCGAAAATTTTCTTATGTAATTGATAATTATTTTTATGTGGTCTTTTAGAGAATTGAACGAACAATTAAATAAAGGAAAAAATCAGCAGGTTGTCATTTAAAAAAAGTAAAGTAGGCCTTGGATCTCAGAAACAAGAGCCGATAGACAATTGAAATAAATTGATAATGTAGGTCTTACTGACTCTGAATCACACACCAAATTTTAAATAGATACGTCCAACAGTTTTCGAAATATTAAGCCGGTTCCGTAATTTTGCCCTTCCCTGTATATAACGTTTGGAATCCACCCCTTCTTTACTGACCTTGGTCGGCACATTCACTTTTGCGACAGGGGTAGCAACTGTTTTTTTTTTTGCTAAACGTTTTATTTCTACCATCACACGCTTAAGAGTCATACTTTATCAAAAATGGTCAAAATCTAAACGTTCTTATAAATTAATTGTCTTTACTGATATCTAAAACTTTCCATTAAGCTCGCGTTTAAAGATTTAAGACGTCGCCGACGCCGCCGTCGTCGTCGTCGTCTCGTTTCCGAAGTTGCTTTCGTTTTCCATTAAAATTATTTATTTACATTGTTTCTGGAGTGACGTCCAAAATTATCCGGCGCTTTCGTTCACTCCGAGATAAGTTAAAACAGCGAAGGGGTTGGATCCCGGCCCACCCCGCGGAGATAAAGCAATTACAATTAACGAAGAGCCGGGGCTGAAGCGCTGACTGATACTTGGAGCACTAATGACGGGGAAGTAATTTGGCTTCGAGATTAATATGAACTGAAAAACTTTTCAATTTGCGTTAATGAGCACAGAAACGGCGAGGAGCCGATGATCCCGAATTAAGCAGAAGCGGCGGCAGCGGCATTAAAACCTCCAAGCGCTTTTCCATTTCCGTTTCGCTCGCACCAAACGAAACGAAACGAAACGAAACGAAACTAACCCCCCCGCACCCTAACGTAAAAAGAAATAATTCATTTTATTTCCGGCGACTCGCGCATGCAGGCAGGTATAACTCGTATTTTTTTTATTAACAGAAAAATATTTTCCGACCCGGAAATATGAAAACACGTCGAGAGGTAGATAGATGTATGTATGACAGGCGTGATACTCAGAAGAGGCATTTATATGATCATATATTATGTCACACTTATATATATTATACGAAATAACAAAAGAGGCGCAAGAACGGGACGAGAGAATATCATAAATCACGATGATACGCGGATATATGAATATAAGAAAGGATTACCTGTGAATACCGGCATTGTTGATGTGAATGCCTGCGTTGTTCGCATGAAATATATAGAGTGATATATCATTGCGAACGGAGCGTATCAAAATAAGGCAAAAAAAAAAACATTTGATTGCGACACCGCCCGCACAGGATTTGTGAGATGATAATAAACCGATGAGTACGTACCTGTCTTCACGCTGTTATCCCTCTCATTAAAAATACAGACAAATGATTTATTATTCACAACGCTCCTTTGGTTTGCCTAAATTAACAAATAATGAACAAGTAAAAAATACCATTGGAGTTGAAAAACATTCGGGTTCAAAATATGCATACTTCAAAGTCATACATTGAGCAGAATTACAACCCGCTGAGTCTTGAGTACATACATGTCACTTTGTCACTTGATTTGTTTTCAAAATGTAACTCATCCAGGGAATGTGATGACTAGCATTAAACTTGTAATTAGCAAGGGGTAGCCAATTCGGTAAGCATTTAAAAGTAGCAAAGTGATAGTTATAGTAGCATTCGTTAGTATGGGGTGGTTATTAATTAAGGATGAGGTGTGTGGCGTCTACTTTGTTCCGTTTAATTGTTACACTTTGCTAGTGCTGGGAAAAAAAAGGAATGACGAATAATAATTTTGGGGTATGACAGTTCTAGAGGAAGATATTAAATAAAATGATTTGAATTTCCTAATTCTTGGTCCATGGACAGTTGCTAATGCTTATGCCCTCAAAAGGGGTACTGTGGCGTCTACTTTGTTCCGTTTAATTGTTACACTTTGCTAGTGATAGAAAAAAAAAGGAATGACGAATAATAATTTTGGGGTATGACAGTTTTAGAGGAAGATATTAAATAAAATGAATTGAATTTCCTAATTCTTGGTCCATGGACAGTTGCTAATGCTTCTGCCCACAAGGTGATTATTAGTCAAACCATATATTAGAGTCAGTGTTGAGTGTGTAACAGATTCCATGAAATTCCGTGAAAACCTTTGAGAAAGTAACTTCGGAAGAAATTCCCAAACGACTTTTTAACTAGAATTCATTAAGCAATTGAAGAAAGTCTTGCTGTAAATTCTGAGTGGAAATTCAACCTATAAGTTTCACGAAAGTTAAGAACAGATTTTGAGTAACTCCATAAATACTCCTTAAAAATTATAAAGCAAGAGTTGTCCAAAAGTTAATTCCAGAAACTCCAACAATTTCCACGTAATTCCCAAGTAATTCTACTGAAACGGTTTTAGGAATTTTTTTCAATAAAACCTTCAACAACAGGGGAATTCCAAAGATTCCCGGATATGCTTCGAATTGGGCGATTTTCGATGAAATAATCTTCTAAATTCTGAGAATTTCAAGAAATTTGGCGTAGAATTTCAAAAAATATGCAGTTAGTTACAATTTCAGAAAATTTATGTGCGGATTCTAGCCGAGAAATTGCATGAAACTGCTCGAAAAAGTTTCAAAAGTTCTATCGAGAACTTCAGCAAAGATCATTCAGGAAACTCAAAAAATTCCACATTGAATTTCAAGAAATTAGACTGAAACAGATTGCTGTAAATTCCAGTAGTAAATTCCATGAATAAATTCGATAACCTACAGTGCAAAACAAACAAATTATAAATACAAAGTTTTTTTAATCTCGAACCGGACAGAAATATGAAGGGAACACTTTCAACGTTTCGCTATAGATTTATAGCTTCGTCAGAAGACGTTGTGTTCCCTACATATTTCTGTCCGGTTCGAGATTAAAAAAAACTTTGTACTCACAATATTCAAAGGACAAGAACCAACTTCAAAAACAAATTATAATAAAACCAGAAAGAAACGAAGTACAGTCGACTAGAATAAGACGAAATAGGAACAAGTGACTATCGATTGAAGTGAAATTGTCGTACACTTGTAACAAAGAAAGAGAGCGTCTCTTGAAAAGAAAAACAAAATTGTTTTTCGTTTCTATCAAGTAAAGACAGTGTCTTCTACATACAATCAGTTGTAGTAAAATAAGGAAGAATGAAACAATTACAATCGATGACTGAAACAAGATAATCAAGAAGGCAATCGATTAAAGCGAAAAACAAAATTAAATATTTGAAACAAAGTACGTTCGACTGCCACAATCTGATCAAGTGAAGATCGGTTGAAGTTAAAAACAAAACTGTTGTACATCTGCATCAAAAAGGAGCGTGTATTCTACATACCGCTGGAGTGAGACGAGGAAAAACAAAAGAAATTACAATCGACTGTAACAAGACGGAAGGAAGAAACAAGTGACGATCGATTACATCGAAAAACAGGCGATGAAGAAACAAAGTACCACCGGCTGTAACAAGATGACGATGATCGATTGAAGTGAAAAACAATTTTGCAGCATATTTGCAACAAGAAAAGATAGCGTCCAATCAGTTGAAGTAAAACAAGAAAGAATGAAACAAATTACATTTTCACAAACAAGACAAGAAAGAAGGAGATCGATTGCAGCGGAAAATGAAATCAAAATTGAGAAACAAACCACGATCGACTGTGAAACAATTTGAACAAGTGAAGGTCGGTTTTCTGCAATCAGTTAGAGTGAGGCAAGGCAAACAAACAAAACAAATCAAAGTCTACTGCAACGAGGCGAGGAAAAAACGAGTGACAGTCGGAAAACAAACTGTTACGTTGGACCATGACGTGCGGTCCCTTCCAAAGTAAATTGAACACTAAAGTTTAGGGCGGTCTGCGCCCCGGGGCAACAGAGGAGACAGGGGGGTACTCTTTCCAGCGATAAATTCACCACAAACTCCTTGCAAATTCGAACGTCAAAGCATCAAACAATAGATTGGGGATTGTCACTCGCTCAATGGAGGCAGTGAATTAACTAGAAACTGACTTAAATAACCAGAAAGCGAACGGTTTCAAAAAAATAAGCAAAAATTGTGCCTTAAGTTGGGAGAAAAAACTATCGGCAATGGGCCTAGTTTAGGTGACACACCGGACAGATGGTAACCAGCCGAAATAATGCATCTAAATCAAACTGAACCCGTGAAAAGACAAATTAGATTCAAGCAATGAGAGGACAAATCACGATCAACTGGAACAAGATGAAGAAGAAGAACCAAGTGATGATCGATTGAGGTTTGAGGTGAAAAATGAAACAGGCTAAAACGAGATGTCGAACGAAAAATTAAAAAAAAAAAACAATTGAATCAACAATAATAAATATCTAATCGCATGTTCAAATTAGATTAAATCATGGGTCGTTTGTACATCGCAAAAGCGCCCCCAGTTAACCTTCTTAAGAGGGGCGTATGCGAGTTGGGCCACAAACACAAAGATAATCTCCTAATAGCAAAATATAGGGATTAGCAAGATGGGTGAGTTGGGCCGAAATGGTAATCTAGTATTATAGGTTTTCTTTTGAAGGAGGGGGGACGGGGATGTGATGACAAGGTGATAAATAAAATCCTAGTAATTGTCTAATTAGTTTGTTATTGTCAGTGAGACCAGTAAGATCCTAGCAGACGTCTGTAGTGTTCTTATCGAATTAAAAAAAATGGAAGGTGATACAACGAAATCAATGTTAAGTGAAAAGGGATATAAATTGTTAGTGGTCAATAATTATAAATTTTCTAAGGCCAATGTGTCTAAAAGTGGAAAGATTCGTTGGAGATGCTGCAATCGGAAGTGTGGTGCAAAAGTTTATTCGCATATTTCGGATGAGAATAAATTAGTTGAAGCTAATTCAATTCATAATCACGAAGCTGATGCGTTTATCGAAAGGCAAATCGTCAGCAATTCTATAAAAAGAAAAGCTGTAGAGGATTTAACAGAAAAACCGTCGAAAATTATTCACCTAGAATTAAAGTCTAACCGCGCTGAAACTTTAACTGTGAACGACATCAATTATATAAGGAAAAATTTATATGTGGCTAGAAGAAAAATCCAGCCAACACTCCCTAAAAGTCAAGAAGAAGTTATAAGTGCTGTGAAAAGTTTAAATTTAATAACTAACAAAGAAGAGAATTTTCTTATGTTTGTGGACGAATCGAAAAAGCTGATAATTTTCTCCTGTTACACTAATTTACATTTTCTGTGTAATGTCAATACAGTGTACATGGACGGTACATTTCAATTTTCTTGTAAGTTCTTTTATCAAATGTTTACAATACATGGGTTCAAAAACGGCTATTATGTACCGTTAGTGTTTGGTTTGCTACCTACTAAAGCCAGTGAGTGTTATTTAGATTTTTTTACGAGTATTAAAAACAAATGTGTACAATTAGATTTAACTTTCGACCCAAAAGAAATTGTAATAGATTTTGAGATTGCTACCCACAATGCATGTAAAATTATGTGGCCACAGGCGAATATTATTGGCTGTAGATTTCATTTATGCCAAAACTGGTTCAAGAAAATTCAATCTTTAGGCCTAGTAACAGAATATAAAGACAAGAATTCTAATTTAGGAAGTTATTTAAAGATGTACTTTGGACTTCAGTTTCTAAATGCAAACGAGATTAATAATTTTTTTTGCAACGAATTGTATTATTTAATGCCACAAGACCCAAGAATTGTAGAATTTAGGGATTATGTATATAATTATTACATTAAGGATAACGCACTATTTCCTCCATCAGTATGGGCAAGTGACTGTAATACGTTATATCGTACCACGAATGCATGCGAATCTTTCCATTCTAAATTTAATGCTAGTTTCTATTCTCCACATCCAAATATTTTTCAATTTATCAATACCCTATTAAATCAACAAACTGAAATTTATATAAAAATTAGAACTGCTCAAACATTAACGAAAAAAATCAGACCAGAAATAGAACGTAAACAAAATTACATTAATGAAAAAATTTGTGAATATAAACAAAATATTATATCTAGATTTCATTTTGTAAAATTAGTTTCGATTAAATATTATCCTTAAGAAACTGTTATTATATCTCTTTTAATATTGCATTAATTATTATTGTAAATATTTTGTTAATATAAATAAACTGTTTATTTCTTCTTTGTCTATTTCTTTAATCGTTTAATCCCTACCCTTGTTAAATTGTGGCCCAACTCACCCGTAAGATTTATGAATCACCTGCTGTTGTGGCCCAACTCACCAACGCCGCTTAAGAGAGTGGCTTGTTGTGATTTGGTGAATAAGTATTCTGATGACTTCAGGGTTTGCAAATTATTTCAAACACTTTATTAAAAACGCAATCGTTCACACACAGAATACATTAATATTACTCACCAATACTTATTTTTTTTAAAGCCTTACTCACTTAAGCAGCTTTTACGAATCACTTGCTAAAATAAAAGAAAAAACATGCCCGTAGCGCGCGCTTGATCCCGTTTATGAAGTTACTTCATACGCTCCAGAAATAATGGCACGCTTTGCGTCCTCTTGCTCTCCATACAGATTCAAGAAAACATTGCGTACCCAATAGATGACCGGTGCCTGCACGTCTGGCCGCGGCCCTTCGGCACTCGACACCCCAGCCCGCGGCTTTTAACAATATTGAAAATTTAAAACCTACTTTTTTTTGGTTCAAACAATATTTCAATCCACGCTCACATTTTTTTTATATATATATGTCATTGATTACTCTTTTAAGTACATACTCCATCCTGTCTTCGAGAAGCAAAGCTCTCGAAGTTCATTAACGTTTATGACGAGCCATTCTAAATGCGTCTTCCAATTTCCCCAAATTTATTAAACGAGTGACAAAGAGAAAATGTATCTCAGTAGTGAGTCGATCGCTGTCGTAGTGATTGTAGTCGATAAAGTCTTTCTTTCCTATTAAGCTTAGAACTGAATCTAGGGCAGCTGTGAAAAAAAGAAAATTTTTCTGTGTTTTCATTTTTTTTGTGTTGTTACCTCCTTAATTGGCTTAACTGGGGAAATCGAAATACCTAACCAACAATTTTATATGCAGCTTGCGCCCTTCTGTGATCTGTTGGAAACTAAGAGCTATTTGGAGGATATGCTCAGCTCAGGGAGATAGGGGTGGGCTACAATATAATTGTTGGTAGTAAAGAAATGGAGGCCGTCACATATTGTGAGTTGTTCCCTTTAGGTAAGTGAAATGACATGGTACCGCCTTTTGTCAATCACCCTGTATCGTACTTAATCAACAGCAATAGAACAAACAGTAGCTCAAGTTTATGCAAAACGAATGTTTAAATGAGAGGCGATAGTCAGAAGCTTCATTTAAATCGTTACAATGTATTCATAATTTCTTGTTTTTCTAACGTGCAGATAAGCCATTATGTTGTACGCAACTTTAATCAATTCATCTAATTAAAATGTTTTTTTTTTCCAAAAGAGCACGTTTGCGGCCGAACAGCGAATTTGTATATTTTTTTGTAATTCATACTTTTCATCCAACGAAGGAAATTCATACTTTTAATGAAGGGTTCGCTTTGGGACGACTTCGTTCGCACATGTACGTTAAACCAACCACATTTCCATAATTACATCCGTCTGTGGATTTTTTGGTTAAAAAAAGAATAACGCGATCTTTCGTTTCCGCACGACGTAAAAAAACGTTCCCCCCATTTCTCACTACGGCGGCCGCGCCGGGCGAACTAATCTTCGGCAATTTTCGAGAGGAAATTAAAGAATATTTCACGTGCAAAGGAAAATCTCCCCCCGAACACGAAAAACGCACTCGGAACATTGCCTCCAGCCATTAATGGATGGGACGGGAGAGAGAGAGAAATAATTACGGCTGCTAATCCACGTGTACGTTTAATTTTTTTGCTCGATGGGATTGCATTTTTTTCGCAAACAAAAGGAACTCGCCTCATTTGAATAACGAAAGTACGAAGTGGAGGAGAGTTGCTCTTCCAAAACGAATTCAATGCCTTCAGGGATGAGGAGGAAAAGGTATTTTGCAAATAATACCCCGGGGGTGCATAAATATTTCTGGCATTCCGAGTACGGTGGGCTTAGGTCAGCGTTTTACTTAAACGCTCTTTTCGTTTTGTTATTCAAAACAGTCCCCCTAAAATCAATAACGAATCCGGCCGCTTATTGTCTGGGTCTAATCGAGCTCGAAAACTTGATCAATCAAGGTTTCTGCCTCCTCCTTCAGTCCTCATATAAATCAGGAATTTATTCGAAGGGTGGGGGGGGGGGAATTCTTGAAGACATCCTTTTCCCACTTCAGTCTTCTGTTAGTCAATTTCACTTTTTGTATTTTGGATTTATTCATTCCTATTTTTTTAAGTATCTTCAACATTCAACAAATTTTTGGACGATCCTCGTACACGATTGTACTGGAAACTTTTCGGGTCCAGTATGGCATGTTATGTTGCGCAATAGTGTACACTCAGTGGAGACGACGTGGGGGATACAACAGTTGTTACGGTTAAGGGCGCCACCCAGCAACTACGCAACATAAGGTTGCAGAGAGATACATGCTCGGGAGAGTGTAACCCCAAATGACTTCAACCCAGGACCCGTTCCCAGACCTTTATTGAAAAAGTTCAAAAAAAGTCCCATCCCAAACAGAAGGAAAAGAAATAGAAAATGAATATAATTAGGTGATTATTAAACATTAAACACAATATAAGCGTTTATTTTCTTCAAGCATATAAAGTGTATCACGGTGGGAAACACGTGACCGATTCGGTTTTTCTAAGAGCATCATTACAAAGAACGAAATTTTGTAAATTAGTTAATTTTCGTTTAATAGAGCTGCGCTTTCTTAAGCAAATCTTGAGTTGTTCAGTGGACAGTCATTATAGGGGCCTAAAAAAAGGCGTCGGCTAGAGTACTCACGTATTAACTTACACACAGATTATATAATAAATAAAGACGAACATTAACGCAAGCCGCTTGCAATAAAATGCGGGGCCCATAAGAAAAGGGGAGCTTTCAACAGTTACAAGAATATCTTGAGTTGTTCAGTGGATAGTCATTATAGGGGCCTAAAGAAAGGCGTCGATGGAGTATTCACGCATTAGCTTACACACAGATTATATAATAAATAAAGACGAACATTAACGCAAGCCGCTTACTCTAAAATGCGGGGCGCATACGAAAAGGCGAACCTTCAACAGTTACAAGAGTATACTTGGCGTTCCCCAAAATAAAATAACAAAATATAACAAAAAATATGACAGTTAAGAGAATAAACGCCCAAAACTTGAATATAATATTAAAGAAAACACAACCTTTTGCCCCCCTCCAAGAACTCACGTAAGTCCAAACGCGATCGGCTACTTGCGCCCTTCCAAACTCACTCAACAACAACTCAAACAACACTGCAACAAAACTGCAGAATTGATCTGATGACGAAACAGAATGTACAGAAACCGGCGGACCCTTTAAAAAAAGAAACTCTTCCTCCTGTGTACTTAAATTATAACTTCTCGCAAGGCGAAGAGACGAGGTGGTTGTCGTAGGTAAAGATCTTTAGTGGACGGCGGTCTTAACGGATCAGCGTCGGTTGCGTACCAAAGTGAAGTTTGAGTCGGCCGTTCGAGGCATGTCTTACGCAGAACGCCAATCGCCTAGGAATAAACCCGTTACTGCTCGTTAAAAGGAGAAAAACAAGGACATGAGGACTTCTGGTTATCTCACAGGGACTGTCGCGTAAAATAACCGCTAAAAGAAACATGACGAACTACCCCTTTACGTATATGGTTAAACGGTCAAGTAAGCAGCACTTAAAACAATGCGAAAACGGTCCCTTAACGGGTAAATCCGATACCTAGGTGAATCTACATCGGCTGGTTCAATTCATTAGCATAAACTACCATTTAAAAGGACAATAACACTACAACACTCAATGTAATTACTGCGATGTTAATGGTTTGAGCTTTTTGGTAAGAGAGAGATGCTAGGCAGATGAAATCGGCGACTCAAATTGACTGCAACACACAGCGAAAAGGGTGGCCTAATCAGGTGTAACACCAACCTCAAAAACTGAACGTAACGGATGCCAACTTTTACAAATAACATGTCTATTAAGGTTAGGTTTCTTCATTAATAATTATTTCAACTACGTATATAGGAGTATACGGAAATAAACTGAAGATTAAGTTAAACTGAGATTGAAAAACCGAGCCTCAGGGAACTCTCACTTAATTGCCTTTTCTTTGTCGGTTTTGATTGAATGACAAATGAAAACAGTCCGTACTCTCCGATTATCGTTCTTACAATCTGTAAACCGTTTTATGTGGCAAGTGTATCGTATTAATGACAAGGTCTGCAGTAGACACTTTGCTTTTACTTTTGTTGTATTTGCCAAGACGCCCAAATATACTTTTGTCCTTGTTTTCACTATTACGCATACTTTTGTGCGATACAAATCGTTCTTCAAATTGTATGCAATTATAGCAGAACGACTCTTAAACTCCTCGTATTCATCTGAACTCTGAACTCTGTTTAATAAGGGGTAGTAATTTCCACGTTAAATTCCGGGGTAATGCCGGAAAGCAAACAAGACCGGAAACGTTTGTTCACAATTACATACATATCAGCCGGGGAAGAACAAATAATTCCGCAGGAAAACAAGTCTTAATTAAACGGCCGGCTCGCCCTCGCGCTAATATTTACATTGAGCCCAATTTGAATAATCAAATTCTTTCATTTAAATTTCGCCCCCGTTCCGATGCCGGCGCGTCGGGATGAAATTAAAGAAAAATATTTTATGCACAGCACTGGCGTATAAATTTGCATCCGATTTCGGGGCGGAAGGCGTAAGGGCAAAAAAAATATATGTATTCATTAGGGCCCCTCCGTGTTTATTCGTTTTTTTCATGAATATACGAAATTAAACTCGGGCACGCATATTTTTTTAATGGCCTTTTCTAAATTACATTTTAATGTTCCTTTTTTCTTGATTCGGTTAGTTTCACCACACCAATGTATGTTTATTTATTACATCCGACTTTAGATTACATCACAGATCTCAAGGATACAAGATTAAATGAAAACCTGGCGCAACACAACTGAATGTGACGTCGTAGGTGGAGGAACTTTGTGAAGAACTATCCCATACGTCATCCTCAGAGGTTTCTAATTTAAAAGTATATGCATTCTAGAGGGTTCAATTTATTCTCGAAGTCTTCTTAGTGAGCAATTTTAAACGTTTAAACAATTTTTTTGTCATTCTCAAACTTGGAAGTCGATAATAATAATTACTACAGAAGAACATTCCAAATTTTCAAAATGTTTCAAACTGCCAGACTCTCGGAAGGAATTGGAATTTATCGGTTTGCTTCCTCTCATGAAAGCCAGGAGACGAAAGCTCTGGTTGTGCCTGCGTAAATTTAGTATTTGTGTAGCCAGCTGAGCACACTCCTTTAACACAACAAATATATTCGTCACGTCCTGAAGATTTCCGTTAATGTGTGTCAGCGACAGCGCAGCTAACTTTCCAAGTCGAAAGAGAATACGATATTCTGTGTGTGCGTGCGTGGAAGGAACACTTTGTGGAATGCAAATCGAATTCTACGAAACTGATACATCGTAGAATAAATGGGTTCGCTTGGAGTGACATTGAGCCTGACATACTTAAACTAGTATAAAGAAGTCGTTCAGTATTTCAATTTCAAATATGTACACTCAAGCTTTTCAGTAATGTATCCCCAATAAAATTTTAAGTCGCGATCTCTAGGTAAACAAACACGTACTGAATTTTACTTTGTTTTTATTTTGTGCTTGTTTACCTACTTGCTCGTTTGCTCATCTGTCTACCTGTTACAGTGGTTTACAGGCGTTACGCCACAATTTAACATTTGTAGGCGAGATATAACTAAAGAGCATGGCTGTCCATACTGGACGATTCTTGAGAAAATTAACAAGAAATAACTAAGGGGGAAAAGGTAAAAAAATGATTAGCTGCATTAGGGGATTTATTTTTAAATTGTGTTTCTTTTTAATGGAACAATCGGTATATTTACACTTATCTGGTTTCAAAATTAAATTCTATCCGGATGCTGTTATAAAAGGAATTGTTTTCGAAATATTCATATTTAGACTGCATCCGACTCGTCAAAAAAGGATGACCATGATCGAATTCGTCCGTATTGACCGGTATTGACTGTTAGTATATTAAATATGATCTATTTTGTATTATTATATCTAATTTCTGCGCTCGATAAAAAAAAAACTTGGCCTATTTTTACGCAAAATTGCATTTCTCAAAGATTATTTGTTGCTCCATACTCAACGACCACGTTTGATAAAATTGCGTAACTGTCGACCCTCTGGACACTTCTTCATCTACAAGAATTAAACGGGGTTTAGTCTGATTTTTTATTTTTCAGAAACCACTTCTAGTAATATTAATAATATATTGTCGATCTTCTTCTGCTGCAAGACCTAAAGATTTTTTTCTTCAACGGCCTCTTCAGCTACAAGAACTGAAGGGCTTACTTCTACATCTGTTAAACAACCCATATGCCATCCGCATTTTGTTTCAAGGTCAAAGTGTCCCAGGATCCTAGTAGTTAAACTATTTAGACAGACAACAGCGAATTCTTTAAAAATACTTTTGTTTGCGTGGAAGACAATTTGTAATAAAAATACCTATTCTTAGAAAACTAATATTTTCATGAGATCAACAGCCTTGAAGTATTATTAATTAAAAATTTGATTTGATTTCTTCTCTATTATTTTTCAATTTAAGTTTGATTTTAAAATATCATTCACAATAAGGTTTAAAATAAATGTGATACCTTGCCATTTGAAATTAGAATAAAGTATCTTATCTTTTTAGTGAAAAGTTGGCGCTCTAAATCGTATCATGATTTTAGATTTTCAGCTTAATTTTGAAATTAGTCATTGCGAAGTTAGAAGGTTTTAAGATAACCATCAGGAAAATAAATTCTATATAATTCTTTTAAATTTTGGACAACAGATGACGCTCTGAATTACTCTTACGTTTCTTCTTACGCGTGGGGATTTTATATTTTCGATAATAACAATAAATTTTACTGAGAGTATAAAATCGAAACCGTATAATTGATGCACGACTGATTTAGTTTCTCCTTTGGGGTAATAGATGGTGTTCAGTATGAAACACTTTTTATAGGTGCCGGGTAATTAGAAATAGCAACAATAAAATTAATAATTAACGATCTTACTAAGAAAATAGCTTTTAAATGTTAAACGGACACTGTTAAAACCGAAAAGAACACTCGACGTTTCACTATCGTTTGATAACTTCGCTAGAAGTGAAAAGAAAAATTATGAATTTTACTAAGGAAATGTACGAAATTTAATGTCGCAATTGGCACATAGATGACGTTTAATACAAACACGACAACTAAGTAGGATGTCCGAATTTTTTTCAATTGTTAATTTTCAATATTTTCATTAACATTCTACAAATGCTCAATTGTTAAACGAAAGAATCCTTCTTCATTTTTTAAGAGACAAATTAAATAGGAATACAGAATAGTTGCAGAACATTTCGGTCGTCTGAGATCATTCCGAAATGACCATGAAAGTATAATGTTTTGTGCAAGTTGAATGCATGTATGCGATTTAAAAACAAAATTCTAAAATTGTAACGTATAAAAAATATAATGTAAATTCTCAGACTTGTTTTGTTAACAAAAGCAGAATAAACTAAATTGTTACTTACCGAAACAGGTAACATCAGTTTCTAACATCATTCAGGTCGCAGGAACTGAGGAATGGCAAACAACAAATGCAGACCAGAGGGACAAATGTATAACAACGCAAAACCGATTATTATAATTATATATATATAAGCATACCGTACGAAATTTTCGAACGGACGGGTTCTTGACTTACTTAGTTTCTCAAGTTTCTCAATACATACAGGCTGTTTCACTTACGGTGGATTTTTTATACCTCTCCAGTTACTCATTTTAGACAAAAAAATTCAATTGAATGTTACTTCGTTTCATGTGAGTACATTTTAAAATTAGTTTGGTGTATACAGAGTGTTCCGTTTGATCTAGGCGCTATGTCTCTTCGTTATTTTTAAATGCATATATCCTATGTATTTTTATATTTTCGGATTCCAGTCTGAATTTTACAATAATACAACAAATAGGGTCTAATCTAAACCGTTTTCGCGTTATCCAACTGTTGCAGTACTTCAAACAAATGCAAATATTTTCCGAACAAATGACGTCCGAGACTTTTTTTTGCAAAAGTTTCATCTTGAAATGTTTTTTCAGTTTCAACGTCAAGAAAACTTCTAAATAACAAAAGACCCGAAAATGTAAAATTCCGTTTCTACTTAAAATAACGAAGTGACGCTGAGACCAAACGGAACACTCTGTATATACCAAGCTAATTTGAAAATATGCTCCACATGGTATCACGAAACTTTCATTTGAAACATTTTTTTAATGAATAACCAGAGAGGTATGTAGGAAGGCGCCTTACGTGGAACACGCTGTATAGACTCGATGCTTTGAAAAGCAAAGCGAATCCCTGCTTTATCTTTGGACATCTTTATACTTATGGATGAGAACTTGTATAAATATTTCGAAACTATCCATTGTATTTAAAAATTGTTTAGAGAAGGTTTTATCAGATTTTAATTTAGAATCCAAATTTATTATTACATATATCACAAATGTATCGAGAGTGCCGCTTGATAATAATAATTAATAAAATGGCGTCCTGAGTATTAAATTTTGAAACTAGTCTTTATCGGGTTTTAGGACGAAAAATCAATTCAAATCGACTGTTTCGGTTTTATTTCAAAACCTTCATCAGAGCTTCTGATTAACGTATGAAAACTGGACTTCGTTCTGTCAATTGTAGCACGTTCCAACTTTGTTTTAAATTGTAGCTAAATTACAAGTTTTATTGTTAATTGTTATATTAGTTATGTGGGTGTTGGTTGACATGTGTCCAGTTATGTTTTGAACCACTTTTTAAACTTGCTGTTTGCTTTTTTTTTGACTCTCATCACCATGAGTTATAGCTTTACATAAATTATTATTAGAATTATTAGAAATAAAACCGAGACAGTCAACAGTTGTCCATCTTTTCATCTTACAACTCTGTATTATTAGTTCGCGATCAATTTTTAGGACTTTTCGACTTCGATTCTCTGTGTAACACCATAAAACATACACTGTGGGCTTTAAAATTGCAAATTTTTCGTTATCGTCTTATACATTGGCGACATGGGCGTGCTTTCGGGATGCAGAATTTTTCCTATTCCGACGTCTTTTCTTTCTTCAGTTTTTCTGCCGGTCTTTTCAAGAATCACCCTGTATATTCTTCAATTTTTGTATGTTTGTTCCAGTATGAAGCATTTTGTAATTTTAATTATCCTATTTTTCTACGTGTAATATATTTCGTATGTCAGGGTTTAAAAAACGAACGACGCCATTTACCTGTATAATTTACGACTTTTTTTTCATAATTAACCAGTTACACGCACCGAATGCAAACAAACGGATCGCTTTCCGAAACGCATGCAAATGTTAAAATATCAGCCGCAACGGCGAAATCGTTTAAACAATAAAGCTAATCCGTCCATTAAACGTCACGGAATTTTAATCTCTGGCAGGCTTGTTTTAATGGTATTATTCAATTACGACTTGATACGAATGTGTTACGCTTTTTTTCACCGTCGCACCGCGCACTGGAAAACATTGTTCCGCAGAAATTCATGGCGAGCAGCACAGGGGCTGTTTATTATTTGTAGCGGCGAGATAAGGGAGTTGATTTATGCGGGGCGTCTGTGGTGGATGGGGCGGCACGCGACGCTCACCGACGTCGACTTACCTGAAACAAAACAGAAATTTTCAGAACCATGTCGAGAGGCGGGTTTATTAATATTGTTGTTGTTGTTATTATTATGAATTTAAGAATGCGACGACTCCCGGAGTAATCCTGATTTATAAAAGCTTTTAGCGGCCGGATATTACAATCCCTCAGTTTTACGGCTCCCTGATTTCATTAAAACTGTCAACCGTTAACGTAGTTTATCACTGTTATGTTCTTTCTGTTTTACATAATCATATAGGAGAGAATTTATTGCGACCTACTAAATATATGGAAATTAATGCCTAATACGGTTTTAGTTTGTAATTATACACTCCGGACTCGTTTTCGTTATCAGCTTAGACCCGGCCGCTTATTAAACTCGGGCCCTTTCGATATTAAACTATTCAGAAGTGCATTTAATTTTTCACTTTATGCAACTTCCACGCATGCAAATGTAGAAATAAAATTTCTTTACCGCCTGTTAACTTATCTTTACGTCGTATCCATCCATGTTGGAGGTAGATACGATTTTATTAATTTAACAAGGCCAGTTTTTAATTTTATTTTACACCGTTTTTATTACTATTGTATTTCATTAAGCCTGGTTTTCCTCCATGCCCGTTGGTTGCCAACAACTACAATCGAGTATCAACATCCTATTAACGACAGCTCTATCCGATAAGAACTCGTTTATTCTGTCAAGTTAGATTTCAAGGCAAATAGAATAATTAAAAAAGAAACGTAGAAAATAATTGAGGGGGTCGGAAGCCAAGAAGTCCAAGTACTAAAATGCAAATGTATTATACACTTGTTTCTTGTTCACTATCAAGTAGATTTATATAACCAGTTTCTATATTAAACGGATTATTGGTAAATAATCGATTTGGACCCCTTGGCTTCTCACGCCTTCAATTTAAAACACTCGAAAATTATGTCTAATTAATCGCATTTCACTTAATGAGGCCGGAGTGTTTTGCAACAACGCAGCATTGTTTTTATTTCAAAACTGTAACGGGATCCAGTTAAGCCAGCATGCTGCTACCTACCTAGTGTAGAAACAAGATTTGTGCAGAAGAAATTAACTTACAGCGTAGCCAGCAGCTCAGTCGTGACGGGTGAGGTGTTAATTAAACACGACAATAAATGAGCGCCACTTAATCTTCACCCGAGACGAAGAGAGGATCAAAGGACTGACTCAACTTATGCAACAATTTTTATAACAGGCGACCCAGTCACTGCGTGCACACCTTTAATGTGAATCTAGTGTATGCGCATCTTTAGATTGCGATCCAATAAGCAAGTTATGCCAAAAAGTTATTTAACCAGTACTTAAAATGTTAACCGATAAAGACTTTACGTAAATATATATTTCCAAACCAACTTAAATATTGAAACTAATTTTGAGTAACCAACTTAACCAATGGCGAATCCGTCAAAAGCCTCACAAAGCGCATGGCATGAAGCGCCCAACACTGTATCTAATGGTACAAAGTTCTTCAAACAAAATCGACGTAAAGTATCATCGTAATATAATCGTAATATAATCGTAATCCTCCTATCCTTATCTTCCTCCAAGGTTATTATCCCATTGCCTTCTTCGTCGGCGTATGAAGACGTCAACACCATAGCTACGACGGTCTCATCGTAAAACGTCGAAGAAGCGTCGTTCTTCAAGCGTAAGGCTGGGCGGTGATATGCAATTAGTAAGCAATGAAATAATTTAGTAGCAGGACTAAAACAAATAACTTTTATGCTACTAAATTATTTTATTGCTTGCATGTCAACGCTCAGCCTAAGTTGTACGTAAACGGAAAAGAACTTGGAGTGCCCAAAAAGCTGACACCAAAACCAACTAAAAGTGAGCCGAACATAAAACTCTGTAAGAGAACGAAAGTTCGACAATAGTAATTTGCACGAAAAGAGAAAGCAACAGTCGCAAACCTATCCGAAACTCCAAGAACGAGGCTTGAGACGTCGTAACACGAAGAAACCTCCCTCGAGGGTCTTCAACATCGATTTAACTGGTGTGCCGTCCTTCAGGCGATCACACCGCGAAAATGAGGCAGCGCCCCCTCCGAACAACACCCCAGGCGTTGGGAATACCGCCGAACTGCCTGCTCCAACTACTTCGCACACTAATAAAGCCAAAAGTGGCCGTCCCCCTTTTCAAAGTAGACCAATAGCGTGACAGGTCAAATGTAAATGCAAATTAATCTCTCCGTCGTATGTATGAATGTAAACAATGTAAATAGGCCGATAAACATAAACGGTGGAATCGTTTGAAATTGCGCAGGTGTTCATTGAGGAAGGAAGAACCGACTGGACTGTTGGAAACGAACGCGAGGTGATTGACATTTACTGACAAAGGGGTAGCCTTTGATCTTGCAAAAACGCAGAACCGCACGTGCATTCTAAGAAGAAGCCGAGACCCTTTCGGCCATTTAAGTAATATTTGCCAAAACAAGAAGAGGCGGCAAATGTATCGCAAAGGCGGCGTGACTTTGTTCTTTGCGACAAACGGCAGGTGTTTCAATCAAATGATTACCTAGAACGCAGACAGCGTGTGTTTGAATGCAGAACGGAAAATAGATAACAAAAACCAGGCTTGTACTTCCCAGGGATAATTTGCATATATGCAGGGTGTGCCCTAAGAGGCGGTTTTCCAAACTGTAACAATATAATATCGATAAAAGTTTGTGAGTGTATGCATTATGATGTAAACACAGTTGGTATAAATGATGCGAGCTGAATATCGTATATCAATCGGCAAAACGATTCGCTCTGAAGAGACCGTCGCCGTCTTCCATCGAACGACGACGGATGTCGCTAGGTCACCATCCCTGGATCACAAGACCTACGCCGTTGCTTTGTCTCGCGTTGGAAGCAATTAAGACATCTTTATAGCACTGAATTGTCGAGTCCTGAAGCATCGAAAATCATAACGACGCCGAGATGGATCCCCTCAGCCCAATAGTAAGAACCAACACGTTCGACCCTGTCTGCGACGAGGATGATTGACTCTGAATTAATGACTAAATTAACTGCAAACAATAAAGAGGTACATTTTTGTATGAAATTGTTTCAAGCTTTTCCTATGCCCATAAAACCACCCCCGACGTCTTTACGTGACATGGTGGAGGCACCGTAGATTTCACCGCGACAATACTGATAGATGTATCCTCTGATTAGTCCTTCATACTCGATCACGAACTTATTGGCGACTAGCGAACATGGAGGAAAACCAGGCTTAATGAAATATAATAGTAATAAAGTTGGATAAAATAAATTAAATAAGTTAATGATTTGGGGTCGCAGCCGTTAGCGACCACCGAACGTGGAAGTTTTAGACAACTTTAAAATCTGATCCTTCTTTAAAAATAGAATTCGTTTCGAACTTTTAGCCTGCTACTATAAATAGTGAATAAAAAATAAATTTAAGTTTTTTTTTTATTTGATTTATCTTGCTTAATTTGTTGCAGTTCTATCTCGTTGCTTCGATGTTATTCTTAATCCGCCGACGTCTTTCGCGAACGACGTCGGCGGCGGTCAGTGTCCTGACTGGGAACGCGTCTCATTAATAACTCGACACCGACGCCCAGTTCGCCGCCGCTCATTGCCAGGATATATCCCGGCCGTAATACTCCTTGTCGGCCGGCTGTCGTTCCTACTTAATGTGTCTAACTGCTGTGATTGATGCGCACGCCAAATTTATGAATTGTTACTCTTTTGTACTATTATTTAAGTTGGTAATGAATGACGCCCTGAAATTCTCGGAATTTCACGTTTCTTTCGGTCTTTTTGGGAGAGTATCCTGGACGGTCTTCATTTGAAAAAAGAAAAAAAAAACAACTTAAGAGTGATGGCAATAGAGTTAAAAAAAAACGCAATTTGGATTTCAAGAAAAAACGACGACAGCAAAAAAGTTGTTTGATTGCTCTATACTGAACTCGTCGCAGCGATCATTACCACTTTTGCAATAAATTTTGATTAAAATTATAAGTAGACAATTGTCGTTGCAGGAAGCAGTCTGCCCTAAGTTGACTGCTTCCTGCAACGACAACCGTCTCCTTAAGTTCGCAGTTGCGAAACAAAATTATAAGTGATAAATGTGGTCGAAATTCTTTTCAGAATAGATGTTGCCTCCGTTTTGTCTATTAATAAGTTGTTGTGTAAGGTGTCTCCCATCCACCTTCTTATTTTGAAATGATTTATTAATTATTCAGATCTGTTATAATAAAAAAAACTGCATATAGTATTGCGACGTCAACTTAGAAAACAAAGTATAATTTCCTGCTAAACTTGATAAGTAAGGGTTGGACATTCCTAGGATATCTGGTAAAAACCAGTATAAAGATAAACAAAGCAGCGGCGTAGATTTCAACGTCGCCGCTGAACGGCTTATATGCTCGAGTTGCTCTCACCCTCGCGCTCATCGCATCAGAAGCAACCGTTTGATCTAGATTACGTGTGTAACATAATTGCCTTTTTAGTTTCTTACAAATTAAAAATTACGAAAACATTATAATTCTTTAATGTAGCTTTTAAAGAGACTAGCATAATACATTTAATTCATATCAATTATAGCGCCATCACTGCAAAAAGAATGCGAGTTCATTTCGGAATGAATGGGTTATGTAAACAAGTTTTTATATCCAGTCGACCAGAACTGTAGTGGTTACTGCGAGCCGCATAGACTTCTCGGGCTTCGACTGGTTTATTGTTTTGTTTTTACAGGGCAGACGCGTTAAAGATTAGAACTTTTTCCGACTATGATGGCTTCAGCATATTAGTAGTTCCTCGTATATTTAACGAAACCTTCCGCCTAAAATGCGCCTAGGCCTGTTGATAAGATAAAACTTATTTTTTGCTGGTTCTTGTTTCTATGAAAAAGAAGGCAGCGTCTTCTAGATTTTCCGTAGGTGGCTGTTGAAATCGCTTTCCCCTTAAAAAAAAAATAAAGCAAATCTGAAGGACGTTCACTTTAGCGGAGAAAACTGTATTATTATGTAGCGGGGAATTGACATGTGATTGTAGTTTTTATAACTATAACTAAGCTTATTGAAGAGCTTGCGTCATATCTCGTCGCTGACATAATTTTTGCTGCAATTAATTCTTACTTTCTGTGTAATTTTCTTCAGTTACATTTCTCCCCAAGATTGACTTTCACGAAGAAACACAAACAATTTTTCCCGGTGCGTTATAAAAATTTTAAACCAATCCGAGGATATTTCATATTTTCTTTTCATCGTTTTTATAAAGTTATTGATTTCAAAAATAGAATACGGGGAGAATTTAATTAAACTACTGTCGGTAGGCGGAACAAAAAGTTTATTGTTTAGAAAAGCTTAGAAAAACTAGCGGGCGTAATTTGTCTAGAAGAAAATCCGCCTTACCTCCCGATCTTATATGTGATTATTATAATCGTTATCATTTTCTTTACTTTAAAGACAATGTCATATTGTCCAGTCCAAAGTTGTCATTTAGAGTCGATTATAATTGAGTCGCTAAATTCGGTTTTAAAAATTTTTCAGGAGACTCAAAAAATCATGAAAAATGTAATTTCCCAGGAAAGCATCCGATATTTTTCAATCAAAGTGATATTAACAAATGTCCTAAAATGGCACACTATTTTGGTGTAGAGGTCATTTCTGTATGCCCCTTACGTCTTCAGAAACTTGCAATTTTAATTTGGATTTAGCAGATTTTGATTCAATCTCCACGAAATATCACCGAAATTTTTCATTTTCAGCTGCATTTTCGCGAATTTTTTGAGTAAGACTTGTTGCTTTTACTGAAAGGATTATTATATTCATTCTTTGCACCAAAAATTCATATTGATATGAATAGATAACCCATTTTATTTAAAAAAAAAAAAACAAGAAAAAAGCTTGTATTTTATTTTCCATAAAAGTATTTTCTTTGGAGTGATAAGGGAAGGAATGAAATTCTGTGGCACGTTTCTGGCAGGAGTAAAGGGCGTCTAGGCTGGAGCAAGCGATAGTGGTACTCAGTGGCCAAATGCGAATCTATGGATGTAGCAGGTTATGATTCTAAGGTCAAGTTTCCGAAGCGCTTTTGAGGCGAATTTGGCAGGTTTTCAGCCCAATCCTCATGCCTATAGATAAATGGCTACTTGAACTTTGAAACTGTCCAAAAGAGTGAAAAAATTTTTGGATTTAGCAGGTTTTGATTCCAATGGCTTTCATTAATTTAGTTCTTTTGTATTTTTTTGTTAAAATCGTTGTTAGACAGAGTAGAGGAAAAGAACTTGATAAGCTTTAGGCTACAACGATCCTGTTCTAGCATGTGTGTGGAAAACTTCTGGAAAACGCATTTTTGGCTCTATCTTCAAGTCAGGTTTCAAATAAGAAAATCGTTTTCATGGCTAGAAATTGTAATTGTAAGTTGGATGGTTCCGGTGTTGGTCAGCTGAACTTACAGCTTCTACCCCCTAAACTAACCCTTAACTACTCGCGGTCGTTACAAATTGGAAGGTCAAAGTGTCCCAAGTTTTTTGACCTCAATTTGACATTCTATATTGCACGAAAGTGTCCGAAAAACACATGAATCAACAGATTTGACGTGTCTTCCTTTCATTTCTTCTATATTCTTTTCGTATTCCATTTTCTAATATTTGTATTAATTTATTTTTGGCCCTATTCTTCCAGGTATTTATTCATTTCTTCTTGTTCTTCTTCTTGCTTATTTACGCATTTGTTCGTTTTGCTTAATTAATTCATTTCTCGAGTCTATTTTCGATTTCCTCTTAAATGTATACTATTTCTACTTTATTCTCTTGTATCTTCTTATATATTTCTTCAATTATTTCAATTTTGTTTTATTTTCTTATCTCTAGATTGGTAGTTTCTGGTGTTTGTTTTATTTCTTTATTGTTTTACTTTAATTTGTTGAATAGTTCACATCGAACATCGACACTCTCCGATCGCTTTTTGACCTAACATTGCAACATTAGAATTGACAAATTGAAGCCAGTTTGCTACGTGTTGTCATCCCATTCAAGGCGGCTAAGCTGTTTTGCTTTAGTGTTGTGGTATTTTGATACAGTTTTTCATTTATTTCTTTAGTATTTTCTTTCTTTTCCGTAACAATCATCACGGCCAGCACCATTTTTTTTATGTATTCAGTTTCTTTATTTTTTGTCTCTAAGCCCATTTGCCCTATTTACTACTTTTCCGAGAGTATCATCGCTAATTCATTTTCTTTGGCTCTTGTTGTTCTGATCTTTCTTTCTGCCATCTTCTCTCTGTACGTTTTTGACTCGATTTAGCTAAATTTATCGAAATTCTAAGGCTTAAGTTGATTTAGACTAACACACACGTAAGAGAAAAAGAGATTGAAACAAAAGATGCATTATTACGTGATGAACTCCGGAAATTATAATCAGTATATCTCATCATTGACTTACCTTTTCTAGAATCTTTTCTGGCAAGCTTGTTCTTTTCTTTAACCGTGATTGATTGAAATGAGGTCGCTCACGAAGATGTTTTTAACTATTTTTTTATTGACTTCCGCTTGACTTTGTGAAATTGTGAAACAGCGTCTTAGTAAATTGCATCGTACTATACCAAAACTTGTCTGAAAGATAGGATGCATTCTGCAAGCACATTTTTCTACAGCCAAAGGACTTTCCTATAGCCAAAGGACTTCCTTACAGTCTGAGGATTTTCGTTTTGAAAGTTATTCAGAAATTGTACTGCACCTGTTACCTTTTACATACGATTCTTTCAGAAATGGATGATAGCCACGTGACTTTTGACTCGTCAAGATATTTTCATCCATTTCTAATTTCTAATTCAGTCAGGTTAAATTCCACTCAAACTTGAACCCTGTTTGCTTTCAAGAATTGATTTTCCTAAATTATCGAAGAGATTTCAGTAAATGATTTTGTGTACGACATCTCTGGTCGGAAAACTTTGTTCGAACATTGTTTTCACACGTATTTATTTGGTTGCCTAATTTCGGATTATTTTCGTAGACATTGTATTTATTTATGGACATGAAAATTATTTATGCAGTTTTTTTTCTTTCTAAATATGCATGAAAATTACATTTTTTTAAAACTGAACTTTAACCAAACGCCATTCGCCAATACTGAATTTTTTTGCAATAAAATATTTTCTAGTTGTTTTAAAAAATGTTGAGCTGAATATAAACCAGACTTCCAACTTTGCAAGTATTCCTCTTCTTCAGCAGAAACAAATAAAAGAACTGCAAATCTTGATAACGTGAACGTATGAGTGTTACATTCGAAGATCGATTGATTGATCCTCTTAGTGTGCCGGATGATATCATTATTCATGGGCTTACTAATGTGTTAAGGGTAACAGAAAAAGTTTGAGTCTTAGTCTGCGGGATCATATCACAAGGTAACAAAGGGCTTTACTTTTCAGAAGATTAGAAAGATAGTGGATTAAAGGTAACAGAAGAGTGTAAACCCAGAAAAGAATTCTTACTTCCGTCCCGTCAAGAGACAGGTGATGGTCTCATCAACCTTCAAAAACATATTTTCATGTGAATCAGGAATTAACTTACGTGGTCTTCACCTTTGATACTTCTTGACTTTGTTCCAAGCAGAAAGAATTTCTATTTTTAATCCGATTCCAGATGCAAATATGATGATGGTGATGAAGAAATTCCTCGACGTGTGTGGACCTCAACAAACTGAACATTTACAGTTCCAACATAAATACCTACATATGGGGCTATGAACTGAAGTGATCATAAAAGCTGTCACCGCAAGTCTGCCGACGACGTTAAGATGTGAATAATAAAAAGAACTTTACGAGACGCCGGGCGCTGGCACTTCGATCCAGCACATGTTTCCTCTTCCAATGCTTACAATTAAGGACGCGAAGGTTCGGATTTGTGGAGGAAACGCTTCTTCGCTCGTTCGTTTTACGTCCTCGCGTTCCGGAGGTGTAAATAAACCGGCCATTGTTTAGTCTACTCCGTAATTGAGGATATTCATTTTTGCCGCCTTCAAACAACTACGTCACTCTTAATATACTTTACACCAATTATTTGTTTGGACAACTGAAGCTTATTATTAATAAATTACCCGAAAAGTATGGGAAAAAAACTTCTTTAAACGCAACCGACTGATTTTTCTTTTATTGTTGATCAACATGAAAACAGAGCTGGATTAATTAGATTACATAATTAATTTGGTTAGTTAATTCCTCGAGCAGCCTCTGTACAGCTGTTTTAGCCCTATTTGGGACTTCATCAGCAGAAGCGTAGCTCGAGGGTTCCACTACAAAAAGCGTGTAGGATGTTGCTATATTAGCTATTAATTTTTTTAATGCAATTTTTAATTTCCTTGTTCTTTCTTCCTTCCTTTGTTTCTCAGGGGTATGTGTGTTCTTCGGTCATCATGAACTTCAGGTGTTTCGTTGTTTCTAGGCGAAGTTTATTGAATATGTTGGTATTAATCGACCAAGTTTACCATCTCGTTTACTCTAAGGAAGAAATGAAATTTTTCACGTCATGTGAATAGGTATCGCCCAGTCAAGGTCGCGCTTGCGCAACTCAACCCACGCTGCTTCTCTCTCGAGTTTCTCGATCCATTTAACCTCTTCATCCGCATTATGTTTATTGTGAGCAACCCCTTTTGTCTAATGTGTATTATTATGGCAGAATTTTTCAGCCCAGTGTGTCTGGAAGAAATATAAACCAGCTGGTGTGAGGACATCTTGTCTTTCTCGGTGAAAGACTGTTTCTCTAAACTTAAACCTCATCGATCCTCCTATCTGTACAGCAATAATAGACTCTACCTGAGAAAACTGTTGCAAATGCTTCTATTGTCTTCTTGTCTTTTTCTTCGTTATTTCCAAGTTTCGAGAAATGAGTGTGTTTGGGTGTGTTAGAACAAAGGTATATAACGTCTCGTCTTCTTCTTCTTCATATCTAGCAAGTTGTGTATCTGTGACATCAGTTGATTTAATCTCGTTACCAAAGCACACTGGTAGAACGAAGTCCTCTGTCCCATGAGGATCTTTGCGAGAAACAAGTGTGAGGGAAAACATATTGAAATACGTGATAGTGCTTTGCTCTGGTTTTTATGTAATAAGGTCAAACGGATCTTAATCCTTCTCCTTTTAAATCATGCAAAATTGGTTGTTCCGGAAAGGTACTCTAATTTGGTACTGGGCCTGACTTCAGAATTTCAAGACGCAGAGGAAGTCCTTTGTTGTCAACTTTGTAGAACAATTTTGGTTCTTTACAACTCAGTCTTTCAAGTGTCTACTGGAATGTTCTGGTTGTTCTAGTTATGGTTTCCTCCATTTTATATAACGTCTCGTCTTCTTCTTCATACTTAACAAGTAGTGTATCTGTGCTTTTAGCTCATTTAATCTCGTTAATCTATTGGTACAGCGAAGTCTTCATCCTCTTGAGGTAATTTGCTGGAAACAGGTATCAGGGAATACATTTTGAAACTCATCATAGCGCTCTGCTATGGTTTTTATGTAATAAGAACAAAGGCATCTTAATCCTTATCTTTTTACGTCATGCAAATTTACTTGAAATTGGTTGTTCCGAAAAGGTTCTCTAATTTAACACTGGACCTGACTTCAGAACTTCAAGATTCAGAGGAGGTCCTTCGTCGACTTTGTGGAACGATGTGGGTTCTTTACAATTCAATTTTTCGAGTATCTATTGGAAAGTTCTGGCTGTTCTACATATGGTTTCTTCCTTTTTCAATCAAGCAGGTTTTGGGTTGATTTTTTTACCTAAAAACGATGGTTCCAAATATTGCCTGCCGTCTTAAACAAAATATCATCGAGTACTTCGCAGAACTTCACCCAAATTCCATCTTTTCTCTCTGTTATTCTTTTGTATCCTTACCGTTGAAGATGAACATCTTGGCTCTACCCCTACTTCACTCTTCAATTTAAGCGATATGGCAAAGTCTTCTAAACGTCCAGAAGCCAATGCTTCCCAAAAACGTCATCATTATGTTGATAGCGTTTCCGATTGATATGCCTCCATGACCGCACAGTCAAAATACTTTCATCCTGTTTTAACTTTATGTAATAAAACGAGATGAAGATATTCTGAGTACGTGTAGTGCTCGGTATTTCGTTTCTCCTTCTTTTCATGTCCTCGGATCGTGTTCGTTAGTGAGCCCTAACCGTTAAAATACAAATTTTATCCACATTTGCTTGTTATGGCATTTTCCAACAGAAACAAAAGAAGGTTGAATGGAACAATACCTTCTGCGCTTCAAATCCAAAATAAGAATGATTTACGACATTGTTCCGATTAACTTCTATATTTAAGTGCCGACAATAAAACAAAGTCGTCCAGATTTCCCGCTCGGCATTGTTGGCTTCGCGCAGAAAGTGATCCATTACGACGATTTTTCTCCCAAAGAGACATAAATTTGCATGCCTCGCTCATTCCATTCTTCGCATTGTCCGCGCGCTGACATTTAAAACTGTTAAGTTAATACATTACGTACATGAGTCACTTCTTGTAACGTTCCGACGTTATTTATGCGATCTCGTCTTCCCAAATAAGTCAGTCGACTGGGTGAGTCCGTCAAACCTTTCTGTAGTTTCACTTGTACTCGACGCCTCAATTATTTATTGCAAGGTGTCGTAGAGAGAGTCTTTGTGATCAGGCGGTATATTAAAGTATATCCAAAGAAAAAATCAACTTGTGGGTACTATTTTTTTTTTGGTTCATATGGTATACATATTAAAAGTTTTCCAGTTACCTCCTCTTTTTTTGATCATGGGGTATACTAAGGTAAAAGAAACTTTGCCAACCAACAAATAAAGACGTTTCGGTATACTTCTTCCAATTGTCAAGCGTTAATCTCAGACGACAACAGGAAAACACAAACATGACAAACTCGGTACTGAATCATTCCGGACGTTACGAATACGTTACAGAAAATGTTTATAGAAGCAAATACCACGCGGTGTGTTCGAAGAAGCAAAGGCAGAAATAGCCACCGCCATTGAGGAATGTCCGCGTATCTGCTCCCGACGTACAGGCAGTGCAAAGCAAGTGAATTACGTGATCGCCTTAGCGGTGTTTTGATTGATTCACTGCGTTTCTTCCTTTTATGGTAAAACACCATCATGATCTACGGGCATGACGAAATTTATGGCTCGGGTCAGTTCTAGTCTCCTGAATACCACACGATCACTTCTCTGAGGTATTTACATGTTAACTAATTGTTAAAGTCCAAATAAGTTTAGATGGATGCGCCCAAAGAAAAAAAAAAACTCGCATTTAATACAGCAGTGTCAGCATTCGATTAACTTTCCTTGTGTGAACAGAGCTTTTCACCAAAACTTCGATTCTAAATTGATCCTGCATGATGTCCTTATATGGGCATATGTCGTTTCAGTTATCTGCTTAATTCGTGCAAGATACGCAGACCGTACGATCTTGGTTTGGTGTCGGAGGCTTGAAGGAGTCATTCTTTATTGAACGTTCATCATTCTTACTTGTGTGTTAAGCATACAGAGATTTCTGCCAAAGAAAATAGGGAAGATTCACTACAACATTGTTGAAATTAGGTTGGCACTTCCAGTGCTTCAATCACTTTGTGTTTCAATCAAAACATGGTTTAAGAGAAAGCCCCAGGTTATCTCTCCTTCTTCTGAGCTAACATTTTTCTATTGGGCGTTTCCTTTTGATAAAGAATCGACGCTTTGTCTCGTATGGCAAACGTGGTCAGCTATAACGAAATTTCCTTATTGCCGGGGTCAGGTCGTTCCTTTACGACCGGTGACGGAGACGAACAGCTGACACAAGGTCATTGATGATTTGATTCTTACGTTTATTTGAACTTTACGTTCATTTGATTCTTAGGCGAATTATAACAGGATCGGCTCCTAGTTCTAATTAGTCGGTAATTGATTAGTAATTTAGAAAGGTTGCCTGGCGGCAAAGTCGTTTGGACTTTAGATAGCGTGTGCCGTCACTTGCGCTATTTTGTATAAATGTTAATTATGTTAAAACTTCATTTTACTGCAGTTAATCCATTTATAATTATCAAAGTCTAAGTGATCCTGGGTAATCAAGGTTCTACTGTATTTGTAAATTAAATCATTTGCATTCATTTAATTAACAAACATTCTTCCTTTCGCAAGTCAATCTTTTCTTAACGAGTTCTTCCCAAACATTAAGAAAATACGTTTTCATTGACTGCGGGACATTAAGTTGAACATTAAACGTCTGCAGATTCGTTTATAACATCCGCAACACGGTATCCCTCACGTAATTAATGAGTTATTAACGGACGTTTACGCGAATACACCTTCTCCCAATAATAATCATCGTAAGATTGTTATTAAAGTTTACGCCGGTGGCAAACAAATTAATAGCCTGTAAAAAGTTTATGTGTACGAGACGACGCGCCGTAAACGTGGAAGTGCACAGTAAAACGTTTCGAACGCATCGTCAAAGGAAGAGGAAGATGATGATGGTGATGGTCGGCGAGCGAATGGAAACGAAATTTGATAGACCATAACTTTCATCCAGAAAGAGGAAAGAAGTTAATTACGACTCCTTATGCTGTTGGTCCGTTTCGTCTTTGGCAGACCCACTCATAAAGAAGTACGAGTTCATGCAAGTTTATTAACACATCTTATCCAGAGAAGATTCAGAACGTATTCTATTTTTTTTTGCAAATTTTGCGTGCTTTGGCACGAAGGACCAATGAGGAAATAATCTATACTTGCGTTCTTTTATTCAGTATGTTGACACAATGGAACAATTCAGCAAATCATGTTCATCTAAAAAACAATTTGTGTTCTTATCATTTAATAAAGCAACTAAGATCTCCAACCAATTGTTTCAAGGTAGTAAAGCAGCATTCAATCCTAATGATGGACAATCAAACGTACTATGAAATAAAATAACGCACGTTAAACTTCTTTCCGCAATGGTATACTTATACGTATATCCGGTGAAAATTACTCCGGCACGAAGGACCAATGGGGAAGGAAAGTGCCGTAACTTTCCTGAAATATTTTTCATCATTCGCTGTGGTATATTTATACATCCAATGAAATTACTCGTACCCCTGCTAATAAAATTCAAATGGAACTCAGCATTAGCCGTTAATTTACAATAATTTCTTTCCGGGACGCATTAAATTCAAACGTTAATTAAGATGCAACTGCATGGGGTCCATATCTCGCAATAAACATCTAATTCAAGCGGACAGCGCAGAGACCGGTCATGTTTCCCGTCAGTATCCCATGTTCTCTGTCGAGTCCATAAGAGAAGTCTGCAACATACCACGAGCACGAGTTCTTTCTTCTTTATGAACCCGCTCAACACGGCGGCGTCAGTCAAAACCGTCGACGGCCGCTTTTCTTCGTTTTTCATCCTCGAGAAAGCACCGAAATTTCTCGTTTCGTGTCCTGTGAACGTGTGAGGTCCTGCGGATCCATTTTAAATAAGTCACATGTGTTGAAGTTGCGGCTTGTCAGGGTTTTATTGGTACGAGAGGACGATGAGATCGATGAATCTCGGCGAAAGCGCAGGACAGATCAATTTATTTCGAATGTTGACCTCAGGCCAATCTTAAGTTCTTGAAAGTAATTGGCAATAATAAGAAACATACACAAATATTTCTTCAAGTACCATTGAAAACATAATATGACCGAATGAAAAGGCTTGAACATATGAAGGAAAATGTGACTTTGAAAAGGAAGACAATACCTAGAGTGAAAGACGAAGAGACAATGAAGTAAAAGTGATTGCGAAAGACGAGACAAAGAAGTTCCAGAAACCTGTGAAATAACGCCTTTAAAATTTAACGAATGTATAAAAGAGCTCCTAGGGGCGTATTTGCCGTACTAATAACGTTTTAGTCTACTCCTTGGTACTTGCCTTTCTTGTTCACTTCAAAATCGTTTTTAATTTTCGCTACTTTCTGGTTTTCAGTGTCTGGGTTTTCTCGTTTCCTCCAGTTTTGCAACCATGCAAAATGCCTTAAAAACATGTTCTTATTGCCAGTGGCGTAGTGTCACGTTTAGATTTGCCATAAAACCATTTAAAATTTACGGAAATAATTAACACAAACGTTATGTGTATTCGGCGCGTAATCGCATTTCAGTCGTAACTGAAATTTAGAGTTTCGTAAAACTCAGAACTCTGCGAAAAGTAACGCTCGGATTGTGAATCTGCAGCGTTTATTCGCAAGCCTTTTGCAAGCTCAAGTACTAATTCGTGACCGAGTTAAGTAAGCAGAATTTCGTAAAGAAACCCATATAAATAGACCGAGCCGAATTTGGAATTTCAGTCGTTCGTTTCACATCAAGTGACGTTCTGTCTCTACCTCTGATGGACGCCTCCGTCTTTTCCCCTGGTCTGCACCGTCGTCGCCGCTCTCGGACGCCATCGAAGTTTAAGTCGTCGCTAGCAACTTAAATAATCATCCGATGCGACTCACCTCAATCAACGCAATGCAGAAGTCTTCTTCGCGATATTCTCAGCAACCCGGACTGGTACAGGAAACTCCACTCCCCAGAGATCACGCGACCTCTAATCTAAGTCCAATAAAGAGGTATATTTCTGTAATCAAATTGTTTTAAAAGCTCTACCTACGCCCCTGCAAACCGGAAGTCTTATCGTTACATGGTGAAGGCGCAATAGCAACAGTGATTTCGTCGGAATGCGTTTATGTCGAGCGCATAAAAAAAGCTACTGACAGGAACAACATTTTCTTTCCGCAAATACGTGTTCTCTTTTTTCAATTTTCTCATGTTCACGTCTCTTGTATTTCCAGCTGCTCTTGTGATTCTTTCTTGACACATCAATAGTCAGTACACGAAATTTTCCGGTTCTTTTTCTGATACTCTCGAAGGTTTTCGGTGGTTTAACATATTTCATTGTGATAATAAGTAAGCCTCGGATCTTAGGCCAAGTGAACTATTTTAATTTTTTCAGGCACGTGAATGAAACTCTTTGTGCACATACGGAGTAACTTGCGCAATTTAATTTCGCCCAAAATTCCTAAAATTGACTTTATTCTACTTTTCACCACCCAAAAATGCCTAAACGGGCAAATTCGTGTACACATGTTGCCAGTTGTTGAAAAATTTCTTAAAATTCAAGTGAACGGAAATGCCAACGACTACTCTCGACACTCGAAACCTCGAATGTGTATACATAAGTCAGACTTACAAAGTTTTCCACACAGAACACACAGAACTCACTCAAACTTTGTAAATTAAATTTATGTGAATTTGTCATCGCGTCAGATATTCGAAAGCCAGTAAAAAAATTCTATTAAAAGAAATTATGTGAATTTTTATTGACTTGGGTAAAAGAAGTGTCTAATTGTTATTTTAAACATCTATTTTCTGGATTTTAAGAAACTGTTTAGGCCACCATTTTCAAGTTTTTAACCGTCTAAAATCCGGGCCTTAGTAATAACGGATTATCACCATCCTCTTATAATCTTTCGAATAAGTACGTATAGTACGAATCCGGATTTATCTGTAAGAAATTATTAATAATTCCGTTTCCGAAATAAAAATAAATAAGATATCAGTTTATAGATAGGATGGTACGAAATAGAAGTCGCTTCAGAACGTGCTAAAAATAAAACTTTTATTTACCTTTTTTCGAAACAGTTTTTTTTTTTTTTTTTTGAAAAAGCAACAATCTGTTTTGCGAAAATTAGGAGTATATTTTTACCTAGTCCTACAGTGTTTTCTTTTTCCAATGACCAATGACCGTAGGAAGATTGAAGAATCCGAAGAAAAATAATGTAGATTTGTATGGTTGCGCTATCAAACGGAGAGTAGGTTTTTGTAGACGAAAAGGGTTCCCTCGGCGGTGATAAGAAAATTTATTAAAAAAAGGTTATATAAAGTTCCGGGATGTTCAGTTCATTGGAAAACGCGTTCATTTTCCTTGCCGTTCTTCTGTTTGCTTAATTTATTTAATTTAATTATTAGTCCGATTCGAAATACATACATATTTTTTTAAGAAACCGGACATTATTAAAAATGGAAAATAAACTTCACTGTCGATAGATAGCTTCGTGAGGAGTGGAAAAGGTAAATAAGCAAGTTGTCAAGAGGAACGAGTTGTCAAAAGAAACAAAGCTCTATCAATCGATAGTGAAACGGTGAGTGCTTTTTCCATTTTGAATAGTGTCCGGTTAAAGTTTAAAAAGCAATTTCTTACAATTTCCAACAAGAGTCGACTTCAATGATATTTTTTCTTGTAAATTGTTATTGTTTTTTTCTAACATTTAATTGACTCTTAACCCTCTGGATGTCTCCGATACGGTATCTTTCAAAGGTTTCCTTTTTTTGGGTTTATTTTTATTTTAACATCCGAAATTCGTAGCGAACGCAACAGGTCGTTTAGATGGTCAAGTTAATATTACAAGAGAGGGCAAATAATACACGTAACATTAATACGTAAAATATCCTAACTGGATATGGCGTATTCCAACTTGAAAATACTTCAGTACGTTACAACAAACTTTAATATTTAAAATATAAACGATTTGAAAAACTTGAAAATTAAGGTCAAGTCACTGAGATAAATATGATTTAATTCACCGAAACATGGAACTTTCAAAAGATAACTTCTTATCACAAACTATCTTAATATCATCTTTTTATTTTTGATATCTCGTTTTATATCTTGCATTCTTTTCATTTATTTATTTTTTTTCTTTTCACCGTCAATTTTAAACTATCATTACTTCAATATTTGGCTTAGAAATTCTTATATTAAATAAACGTCTCATTTTTAATTTAAGGCGTTCATCGCCTCGTTTAATTTTTTCGGTGGAATTTACTTTAAATTAACATTCACTTTCTTTTCTCATTTTTTTCCATTTAGTTTACTTCTGGCTTAAAATAATTTGAATTAATTTGTTCCGTTTTATTTTGCCTTGGTTCAATGCTAATTTCCATTTTTAAATATTCATTATTTACATTTATTTGTTTCGTTATCAACTGATTCATAACCTGAAATTAATCAATATCAATTTCCCCCATTTTTCTGAGTATTAACACTTTATTATTATTTATTATTTATTATTTTGTTTGTAACTCTGACAACTCGGCTTGTACCTTTAGGTATATCTGTCTTTTCTTTCAAGACATTAAAACTTTTTCCTCTTTTGTTCTTTTTTTTAATTCGTTCCCTCTCATTTTTCATTTTTTCTTCCACAATTTCAAGATTCCTCGTTGAAACATAACTAATGAGCAAGCGCGTTAATTGTTTTGAATGAAATACGATCCGCTGGTACAGAATTGCAAGTAAGTTCAAAAACTTGTATTTCAATTATCAACAAAGAATCCCCTCATTTAGTTGGTAATTCATGTGAACAGTTTTCACAGAAATTAAACCTGTGCCGCTGACCGTACCTGCGAAATGCTCACTAAACAATTTTGTCAGTTTAAACCAAAAATACGCGTGTTAAATTTTGTGTAAAAACGAATTTAGAATATAATTTTTTTAAACGTGACAGCCAAACATAATTATATCTGTTTGGTAAAAATTTCATGTTTTTGAACCATTTATTTATTATTTCTAGTTTAAAATTATAGTATACTTTTTAATGATTGTTTTATGAGTTCCCGCGTTGAGCGCTTACAATTATGTTTCAGTTCTAGTTTCAGTGATATCTACTAATTAAACTTACTATTTCTATTCCTTGTCAGTATTTATTTATTTAGTTATTTTTAATGCAACGTATATTAACTTCATAAGTTAAACTAAAATATCAATTTCTTATCAAATTCTCCCGTTCGCTCTTCTCTTAAAATAATTATTCCTTAATTTTTATCTTTACGAATTTCCTTTCGTAACATAAAACATAACAATAGTATACATAATTTTTAATTAAAAAAATATGTGAATATCGAGCTCCTCCATTATGTTCCGCTTGGCACGAAAATTACCCTTTAATCTGTTAAAGCGCAGCAAAATCGATTACGTAAATAACAAACACCCTCTAAATTTCATCGTGAGTCATCATCACCCGGGCTTAGGTCGACATGTGTATATCTAAATATAATAATTCTTGCGCCGGCATTGAGCTCCGGATTAATCACAATTTAATTAACTAAAACCATCAAAGGCGGCCTGGTGAAAATTATTAAACTTTGCGGACCTCGTTTATCGCAATAGCTTTACTGTATTTGTAGCAACAAAGTTAAATGAATATTTAGAAGGTTACCAACTCCATACCATATTTGAGTTAATTTGTCACAGATTTGAAGCCTTAACAATCGAATCAAAGATAAAATGACTGATAGGGTAACGTGCTTGTTATAAGCACAGACCGGGACATTTCGGACGTTCGTAAATTGAATGTCGATTAACGTTTCCAATCTGTCCAGGCAGAAACCATAACATCCGTCGAGGATTTTTTTTGCTGATTTCTTTCTAAGTTTGATTAAGATTGTGCAAGTAAGAATAGATGTATACTCAAAAAATGAAACTTTAATAGACGTTCATGTGTCCTAAATAGTTCATATTCTCCAGGCAATAGCCATTTAATTGAATGATTGAATATACAGTTATCGTTCAGATTTCTTCCATTAAAAACAAAAAATGATCTTCTAAGTACTATCTGACTTTATTTATTAATGAATGCCGGACACATTAACTGTAAATTGGCCGCGGACATATAATTTATCCCACGCCTGATTGTAGTTGTGCGTGCCACGTTGCCAATCAATCATGAAAGTACACGGGACACATGCGGCGCTTTCTTCATCATCACAATCCCCCGTATATACGCTTTCCTAAGAACACATCAAATTTATCTCTGAGATTACTGTTTACATACAATTAGTTAGTTACCGGCGACCATTGACTAATGAGATAACGGCCCGAAGAACGAACGAGCCTATTAATCTTTCATAACGCGATCGCATTAGATAAAAGCACGGGCCCCATCTCCAAAGACATTTATTATCCGACGGTGTGTGGGTGTTAACCGTATTTTAAGAACGCGTTATGACGAGAGCGTCGATAAAATTTCACGAGACAATAAATATCGGTTTATGCGTTATACATGTATACAATGTGTGAATAAATTTTCTTCTCTACCATCCATCCATCCCTATAGATCGGATGACACCCCCCAAATACAAAAAGGTATAAAAAAAAGCCTCGGGCATATCGGCTTACGCTTACTACTACTTCTTATTTCATCGTCAACAGGTGCATTTAGATGGTGTCGAATTACCATCGGCGTGTGCCAAAAAAGACATGTGGATGTGGGATGATGATCTCTTGTTATTTCATCGAGAACAACCAGACTCTGACTTCATCATAGAGAGTGACGTTAAAAGACACCATTCATCTTGCTGCTTGCGTTTATTGCGGCCAATAAAAATATTATCAAGTGCGTTATTGTCGCGTGCTACGACGCCCTTTAAAGAAAATCATATTTATCATCGTTACTGTGATAAAATACAAAGGATATCAACTATTATGCTATTAGACTATGTAGAGGCCACCACATCAACGATCGTGACAAGCCAGCGATAAAATCTTTTTTAATGTATGAGAGTCCTACGCTTTATTTTTTTCCTGTTACATTAAGTCAAGTAATGGTTTCTCTAGAAAATAATATCATGAGATTTCTGTAGCAAAATGAAAAATATTAGATTTGCTTTTGCGAAAGAGAGTTGAAAAGGTCACTAAAAGAAACAAATTGTTATGTCTTAAGCAAGTTATTTTTCACCCCTTTTATTTCCAATCTTTTTTTAGCAAAATGTTTAGTTGAACCTGCAGTTTTCTTGTTTGTAGTTTCGTGCTCCAAAATAAGCCAGAAATCGATCTCTACTTTGTTTCCCAAGGTTTGATGGATGGCGCCCAACAATATTTTCAGAATTGTCAAAATTGTTCAATCTTTCTCTCTTGTTTTGTTTTAATTTCGCGTCGAATTTGACGGCGACGTGTTTGCTGTGAATGCAACTCAATTTTTGAAACATGATATCTGTCATTTGCTTTGAGTTTTGAAATAAAATTTTTTTTTGGCGCTGTGACGAGAACAAAAAGTTTTCATGGTGGATTTCTTTCAATCAACAATTTCCCAATATTGTTAACATTGAACTCAAAAGCAAGGTTAGGTATTTCGACGGGAGATCAAAAAAAAAAAACAAATAAGTATCTCATGGCCAGTTGTACCAAACACTTAAGTCGATCTTAAATGTAAGTACTGCTTATAATGTGACATTCGATGTTATACAACATTCAGTAAGTCACATTCTAAGCGGTGCTTAAAGTTAAGCTGACCTTAAGTGTTTGGTGCAACTGGCCATCAGTCAGTTAGAATAAAAGAAAATGTCTTCTTCTCTAAATGTCTTTGAAGTTGCTTTTATAGCTACAGTATTTTCCATAAACATCTACATTTATTCTTTGATTTATCTCAATAATTGACGTCTTGTACGAAGTAAAACCTTGAAATAAATTAATTGCAAATCAGCTTCGATTGCAGTGGAATTCTCAAGCAACTCTGGACAGCTGTTTCAGTTCTATGTAGGGCCTCCTCAGCAAGAAAGTAGCTCGTAAACTCTAAGTCTGAAGTTGGATCAACTAAGGTCCGCACTAAAAGTCTTCCAGCTAATAGTTTAAGTCATCATCCGACCATTTATTTACCTAAACTTTTGTTTACCCGATTTTCAGATAACCTCAACACTCTCTTGCTGAAGAAGTTTCAAATAAGGCCGAAACAGCTGTACATGAGATGCTCATGTAATTGAAACTGACTTGCAGCTATTTTTTTAAAAAGCAATTAATTCACGATCGTACTGGAAAACGCGAAAATCCTGAATTCAGTCATCACCTTATTGGGCAACCACATAGCCGCCTGCGTTTACTAAAATTTGTGAACTCTGTCATGACTTCACGTACAGCTGAATTAAAAAAAATCGAGAGATGTCAAAAAGAATGTACAAAAGCAGCCCCTGCAAACTGATGCACTGAGAATTAACATAAATGTCAAAAATTTGAAATTTATAGCATGAAAGTCAAATCTTCGTCTATCATTTAATGATTGCATATAATTAAGAATTTTTCTTGTAGTTAAAATACTTCATTCGCAACACCCAGTTCGTCAAGAGTTTCATTGCGATATTTGATTTTTTTATGATCGTTTTCGTCCGCGCTCGATTGATTAATTAGGCGAATTGCAAATAGTATCAAGCTTTGCTTTTTATTTACGACGCTTGTTTGGGCTTTCGTTTTGAAACACTCCAGACTTGAATTAGTGTAAAATTCTCGAGGCCTCGGCATTCCTCATTCGTAGGTTGTATTCTTTTTAGATAGAATTTGAATCTTTTGAAACGATTTCAAGAGCACCTTTTTTTTTGACTCATGAGATTTGTCGTCAATTTGTTATTCCGCGCGTTTTAACTTTCATAAAATTTCCGACGCCGTCCGCTTTTCATTAGATCAGTTTATATGAATTAACATTTCAATGGTTAGTTGAATTGGTCTCACTTTTGGCCTTTCACGTTACTGGCTTTCCCTTACGTCAGTTTGATACCTCTTGGTTCCTGTTATTGTCACGTTGGTTTTGATAGTGCAAATCCTTCCGTCGAGCATTTGGGGATATGGTTCGTTTCGCCTTATTAATTTGTGACCCGCTTAGTCAGTCGTTTTAATACTTCAATCTGGATTGTTTTAATGTTGACTTGATTATGGCTGTCGGTGGTATTTATGCCTCACTTGAATTTCATTTAATGTTGATAAATTTTCAGTTTTGTCTGATGTTTAAGTATAATACATACTTATGCCCAGTTACACTAAACACATAAGCCAAGCTTAACTTTAAGCACCGTTATAATCACATATATGAGAATTTCCTACAAGTAATGAACATCTGAATTATTATTATTAGTATTATTATTATTATTATTATTATTATTATTATTATTATTATTATTATTATTATTATTATGAGAAGTTTATATGTAATTTGATTACAAAAAGCTTTTTGACTAGTAAATACTGATGACAATTTTAAAATTACACTAAAAATTGAAAATAAATGAGACTGATTGCGATAAAGAGAGAAAAGGGGACAAAGAAGTCTGTACACCTCTCGAAGCAATTGCTAGCTCTCAAATTTTTAAGCGGCAACATTTTTATTTTACTTAACCCACCAATCCTGGTGTGAATATTTCTTTGGTCCATTATATGTATTTAAAAAAATATAGGAAAATTGACTGATAGAAAATTTTTAGAACGTAATGAAAATTTATCGACAAGAAAATTAAAATCACAGTGTCAAGTCACGTTTAGAACAAGCCCTTTTGGTGCCTCCTCCAGTATTTTAAGTATCGTCTTCTGCCATGCGGGGACTTTTTACGAAGTATAACCTCAAAAACCTTCTTAAAAAGAGGGAAAAAACGGGATTTATCCCTTAAGTTGGCAACACTACATGCTTGTGTGTCTCGTGTTTAATGGCGGTTCTTTCAAATTATATGATAAAAGATCACGTCACTAAAAATAAACTTTTAGGGAAACACAGGAATTGATTTAGTTATTTAGTTTAAAAAAATAGCAGGTAATACACACAACAAGTTAACTGAAATTAATAAAATAAATAAATAAATAAAACTAATGTAATGAGTCCGTGAAATAAATTATATATTCAACAAATAAAAAAAAAACTGAAATTCAAAAGTTTCTCAGTAAGCAAAAGGAATTTTACTAGTAAAACAAAAACGAATTGACAGATGATGATAATAACCTAAAAGTAATACATAGGTGATATACAACCTAAAAAGGCACTCAAAAACTTTGCTTCACTTATAGAAATGATATAATAATAATAATAATATACTTTATTTCAAAACAGACCAGAAGAAACAAAAGAACAACGAAATACGGCTTTAAATGAATAGAAAATAGCATATAGTCGGTTCTCGTTCGCTTGGAAATAAAAAAAATTCTCAGAATATTGGCTTATAACCAAAGCAAGGATTTGGATTTGAATTCAGTTTTAGGTTATGAATTATCTTTTTAGTCGAGTATTCGCGTCGTGGGGCGTTGATTCATAACCTTAAAATCAATTCCTTGCTTTATTTTGGATTTGAAAGCGTTTTTAGGTTATGAATCAACGCCCTATGACGCATCCAGTCGACTAAAGAGATAATTGAGATAAAAAATGCATTTCTTTGCTTTATCTATAGCTTTTATAAATGAAGAAAATAATGGCTTGCGAGCGAAACTTTTTAAAATCGTTTCATTTGTTTCTTTTCATTTCGTTATTATTTCTTGTTTCTTTTTGTCGCATTTATTATTATACGTGTTTCAATTGACTGTTGCGTCGTCGATTTAATCCTTTCACACTTCGCTGCAGAAACGTCGATCTTCTTTTGTTTTTGTGTTCCTCTTGTTTCGTTTTTCGAATTTCTTTTTTGATTCGTTTTCGTTTTTTTTTGTTTTTCTTTCTATAGCAGTTTTTTTTTTTGCATGCGGACGTTGATTCATAACCTACACCAATTTCTTGCTTTTTTAATAACAAATGAAAAACGATGGTTTCCGAGAGAAACTCTTCAAAATCCAAGGCCAACTTTCTTTTGTTTTGTTTTTATTGTCGTTTCATTTTTTCGCATTAATTCTTCGTGTTGCAACTGAAGGCTCTTATTCATCGCTGCAGAAACACCGATCTTCTTTTGTTTTTTGTTGCTCTTAGTATTATGTTCTTTTTTAACGAATTTCTTCTTTTGTTTTTTTTAAATCTTTTTTTGACATTTTTGTGAAAATCCGCACAATAATCGTTGATTTTTTTTATGTTTTCCGTTGATGTGTTTCTTTGTATAGTTCTCTTTTATTCGGTTTCTTATTTTTTACTCCTATATTATTACTAAATTACGGTTCTCTCTTGTTTTTTGTTTTCTTTACCTTGTTCCTCGTAATTTCACGTTGCTTTCTTCAATGAAGTTCTCATCTTCGCGTCGCTTCGTTCGTTTTTTTACCAGTCGTGGGATTTTCAAAATGATCTCAATGTTTCTGTAGCATTTTTTTTTTCAAAATTTTTAATATATTAATTAAGTTTCGGAAATATTTTACTATGATATGGAAACATAATTATTATAATATAATATAATATAATTATATTTATTAATACGAAAAAGGTTTACAAATTAGAAAACCAGGGTGAACTTTTAATTTTAATTTCTACATCATCTAAAGCAAAAAATTTCAGAATTGAAATGATCGATTTTACAGCTGCCGGAAGAAAAATAAAAGCCTCACGACTACATATGACGGATTTTGGTTCTCATTATGATTAGTTTCTTTTTGTAGAAAAACTAACGAAAATTTATAGAAAGGAAACAAATGGAAAAAGATGATCGAGCATATAACATTTGATCGAGAAGACGAGGATAAAAGGTTCTTTGGTTAAAAGCAAAACAAAAGACGATCGTTTTAGAACAAATTTCAACCGCTTATTTCAATTGCAACATAAAAACATAAGGAACAACACAATACGGTTTTCTTCATGAGAAGATGAAAACCAAAATGAAAGACGATCGATTTTACGACAATTTATACTTTTTTTTCCCAGAAAAAAAAAGGGAAAATAAAAGATCCACTACAATTTCAGTTTCAAAGCAAAAATAAGTTTTTTTGACTTATTTTCTATGGCAGGAAAAAGTAGAAGAAACGAAAGGTTTCACAATGAACATTGTTGTTTTTGGATTTGGTTCTTGTAGCAAAGTCATTAAAAGTTAATTTTTTTTTTGGTTTCGTCCTCTTTTAGGCCTTAAAATGCATTTAGAATTTTTCTGGAAAGTCCATTTTCGCTTCACCTAACTCATATAATTCAATATTAAAAAATCGAAACCATATTACTTTTGAACGATTATAAACAAAAGTGACCATGAGCACCCCCTAGTGTAGATTAATATAATTATGAGGCACTCGAAGCTTTATTTAGCCACTCCTCTAGAGACAAGGCGACGCCAAATCTACCCAGTCTTCATTTAATTTAATCTGAAACTCAATAAGCTCTTGGTCAAAATTCCTTCATTTACTGACATCGCAGTTTTGTCAACCATGTTTATTGTTAGCTATCTATCAGCATATCAGTCAGAATTGTCACGTGGTGTATAGTTCCTTGTAAACGAACGTAATACTTTTGAGTAACTTCCCCAGACTTTATCCATCCACTGGATGAAACAATTCGCCCCTTAATCGAATTACATACACGAAATCCAAAACATAATCGAATAAGCAAGCCCAGGCGAAAGACGGATTAATTTCATCGTTTCATTCGCCCTACCCTCCTCCCCCTTTTTGAAACGGGGGTCCAGACGAAAATGAAATCGTCGCAATCAAATAAAGAACTGTCTGTTGCAAGTGCGGGCCACAAGTAGCCCCGTGGGGGGTGCGAATTCGAGTAAGTCGGATTATTGTTTTTGAAAGAGAGGAGAGGATTTGCGCTTGTGGGTGTTTTGAAGCGCGAGACTAATCGTTTCAATTACTGAGATTCTTCCGCCCACTTGAGCACTCGTTAGCAATTCGAGTATACTCATGGGGGTTCCTAATTGTTTTATTGCTAGGTTGCATGTAATTTAATGAAATCTTCAAGAAAGGAAATAATAATAATAATAATAATATGTGAATGTGAATGTGACGTTGATGTATTAGCTTCGCACATGAAAATTATTCAAAGCCGTCGCGACTTGGGGGTGGATGGTAGTAGGTTGATGTTATTGTCTGACTGCAAATGGCTTTGTAATGTTGTTTGTTGGTTGGAGTTGGGGGTGGGAGGGTTTGGCGAAAAATACGTGAATTTACATGGCTTAGAATCGTGCGCCCGAGTTCTGTTGTAGACCGTAATTCAAATTTCTAAGCGGAAGCTTCACAACACATTAATCTTTTGCGAGCAGACGAAAATTTCAAGCGTAATACCCAGGAAGTACCTCAGGAGGCATAATCCTGCGTCCACGATAAAGCATTTTAGAAATAGTAGTTGGCTGTTTGGATTACAACTTTATGGCATTCACATTCCGGCGCTGCTAAGTAAAGAAGGGATCAAGCAATAATATTTCGAATGATTTTAAAATTTAACAAAAGAGTCAAATAAAAAAAGGGGACACAAAACCTAAATGTGCTAATTCTCAAAAATAAATCAGAGATTGTGGGGTTTATTATACTTTAACATACGTGTCAATTACTGCTATGCATCAAGTGACCCTTACAAAATCGGTGTTCGGTAAAAAGTTTCCTAACAACTTACAATCTGGTACAAGTGTGATATCAAGTTAATATGCATCTCTCTTCAATTGGCGGTAGGCAATCCACTTGAATTGTTATGAAATCGTATCAAGTTCTCTTCAATTATTGAAAACCATATCAATTCATATGCATATTTGGTATTTGGGTGTATTATGATCTTTATAGCATTCACATTCCGTCGCCGCTAAGTGGAGAAGGGATCAAGTAATAATACTTCGAATTATTTTAAAATTTAACAAAAGGGTAAAATTAAAAAGGGGACACAATCTAATTGTACTAATTCTCAAAAGTAAATCAGAGATAGTGGGGTTTATTATACTCTAATATTGATATGGACTTGATACGTGTCAATTATTGTTATGCATCAAGTGATCCTTATAAAATCGGGATTTGGTAAACAGTTTCCTAACAACTTACAATCCGTATCAAGTATGATATCAGTTACTATGCATCTCCCTTCAATTGGGGGTAGGCAATCCACTTGAATTGTTATGAAATCATATCAAGTTCTCTTCAATTATTGAAAACCATATCAATTGATATACATATTTAGTGTTTGGATCTATTATGATCTTTATGGCATTCACATTTCGTCGGCGCTAAGTAAAAAAGGGATCAAGTAATAATATTTCGAATGATTTTGAAATTTAACAAAAGGGTAAAATTAAAAAGGGGACACAAAACCTAATTGTGCTGATTCTCAAAAATAAATCAGAGATAGTGCGGTTTATTATACTCTAACATTGATATGGACTTGATACGTGTCAATTATTGCTGTGCATCAAGTGACCCTTACAGAATATGTGTTTGGTAAACAGTTTCCTAACAACTTGCAATCCGTATCAAGTGTGATATCAAATTAATATGCATCTCTCTTCAATTGGCGGTAGGCAATCCACTTGAATTGTTCTGATATCGTATCAGGTTCTCTTCAATTATTGAAAACCATATAAATTGATATGCATATTTAGTATTTGGGATTATTATGATCTTTATGGCATTCACATTCCGTCGCCGCTAAGTAAAGAAGGAATCAAGTAATAATATTTCGAATGATTTTAAAATTTAACAAAAGAGTAAAATTGAAAAGGGGACACAAAACTTAATTGTGCTAATTCTCAAAAATAAATCAGAGATAGTGGGGTTTATTATATTCTAACATTGGTATGGACTTGATGCGTGCCAATTATTGCTATGCATCAAGTGACTCTTACAAAATCATGTTCGGTAAACAGTTTCCTAACAACTTGCTATCCGTATCAAGTGTGATATCAAGTTACTATGCATCTCTCTTCAATTGGCGGTAGGCAATCCTCTTGAATTGTTATGAAATCGTATCAAGTTCTCTTCAATTATTGAAACCCATATCAATTGATATGCATATTTAGTATTTGGGTCTATTATAATCTTTATGGCATTCACATTCCGTCGCCGCTAAGTAAAGTATGGATCAAGTAATAATATTTCGAATGATTTTGAAATTTAACAAAAGGGTAAAATTAAAAAGGGGACACAAAACCTAATTGTGCTGATTCTCAAAAATAAATCAGAGATAATGCGGATTATTATAGTCTAACATTGATATGGACTTGATACGTGTCAATTATTGCTATGCATCAAGTGATCCTACAAAATCGATGTTCGGTAAACAGTTTCCTAACAACTTGCAATCCGTATCAACTGTGATATCCAGTTACTATGCATCTCTCTTCAATTGGCGGTAGGCAATCCTCTTGAATTGTTATGAAATCGTATCAAGTTCTCTTCAATTATTGAAAACCATATGATTATGCACTCATCGATTCAATTGAAATAGGAAATAATGAACGAAATGCAAAACTCATTCATTTAAAGACCTCCTCATACATCGACTATATTTATTTTCAATTTTGGAAACACGTCCTCAATACTAATGTAAATTTTTCATAAGCTTCAAGAGTGCATATATTATTAAACTTTAGAATTCCTCTTTCATTGACACAACGGATCACGAAGGGCCTTTGTGATGTAAATTCGCAATTATACGAACCCCGAACGAATGAATGCGCCAATCAAAACCCAAAAGTGGAAATATAATGGATTATTGATGGGCGATAACTATTAGGACCCCAATGTCTATTATTTTCCGCGAGCGGGGCTGTAATTTAACAATGAAATCACTGATTATTATTGAGTCCTTCCCCCCTCGGAAACGGACGCTGGATCACATCTCCTGCGATTGTCAACGCCAGCTGAACCTAAACGCACATGATCGGAATCGGACAGAACAGAACGGGACACGTGCAGTAAATGATACAGGACGGATCGTCAAGTAGTAATAAAATACAGGCGGAATGGTGTTGACGACGCCGAAATGGAAGGAAGCAAACGACAACACGTTTTAAAGCTTTGTTCTTCGAGGCGCGTGGGAAAAATAAATTTCTTCGAGTGAGTAATTACTCGCGACGTAAAATATGAGAGGATTAACTAAAGCGGATATTATTCCGGACAACTTTATAAATACTCTGAAAAGTACAAATGGTGTGTTTATACTGAAAGCATTTTTATGTCGGCTTAAAGATTCGATAAATTCGAGGAGCTAATTGTGTTAGTATGATTGATGGAGGCTTAAAAATACCGACGTTCGTTTTTTTTTATTTGAAATCGAAGGTAACTCATTAATTTTGTTCGAAAACTTCTTACTTTCATTCTTTGAATCAGGCTTTAAGACATCATTTTGAGTATTTAGAATTATTTTAGAATTTCTTTCGACAGAATTTTGTTGAATTCTGTTTGGGTGTTTTAATTGACAACACACGCGACGAAGAAGCAGAGATCAACGTAAAAGGCAGCAAAACTTAACTGAATCATCCTGACCTTGTGAAACAAGAACTGTAATTGGAAACAATTATTGAGAAGGAAAAACGGGAAGAAAGTAAAAGGAATTACTCCTAGAAAATGTGTTTAAGAAGTACGATGCAATTAGCCTCCTTAACAAGCTGAAAGACTTAAAGGTAAAGCAGGATGTTGAAAATGCAACGGTATGAAAAGAAAAAAGGAAGGGAAAATCAATAAAGAAATTGAGAAAAGTCACAAATTAAGATGCAGATGAGAAAGAAATCAAATTACGAATTACTTCTAGAAAGTGTGGAAAACCAATACAATTGGCATCTTCACTACGTCGAGAAGAGACGGAATACTTTGATGGGAACGTTTCAACTTCATGATACATCAGGAACACAGTAAAGAATCAATAGGTAGTAGCACGGGCGTTCGGAACGTGCACGTAACTGCGAGAAATATTTTAATGTTATCTCATGCTGAATGATTAAACACCTCTCTCTCGCGCACGTTGAAATTTGAACCCTCTTTCAGCCGTCGCACTCGCAATTGATTTCGCGCTTTTCTGCACATATCGATACACGGCCGAGTGCTCTTGTAGTGTCACGCAATATAACATTTACCGTGATTAGGAAGCATTGTTTTTGAAAGGTCCTTCAGCTAAGAAATCAATCTAGTCCAGGAGAGCACGGTGGTAAGCTAAAAGTCTCCCAGAGAAGTTAGGCCTGGCAAGTCACCTTTTTTTTTTCTTCAATAATCCAGCTCATTTCGCCTTTATTATTCGAAATTTCTTCGAAATTCTCAGCAATACCTTTCTGTCTTAATGATGGTCTCCCTTGACAAGAAGTCAACCAGCCACAACATGTTTTTATAGTCTCAAAAACAGTTTCATCTTTTTTTCTGCCTTTCGTGGAATTAACTTTACCTACTGTTTGCACACCAAGCACTATTACTTACGATTAGTATTGTGGTCATTCGGTTTCAGTAATGGTTTAAAACAAAAATTTTAAACGTGTAGACGGTGGTTGGAACTAACCTTTCAACCCTTTTTGTCCCCAAATTCTTTTAAATAAACCGTACAAATTTGGAAGTCGATTCTCTTATGAGTAGAGCGTTTTCTGGTTCAGCTAAAAGCCAGAAATCAATTTAAAAATCGTTTTCCACGAATTGCTCGAATGGCGTCTACTTGTATTTTGGGATTGTCTACAATGGTCTACTCTTTATCTCTTTCTCAGCTTATTTAATATTCCTTCTTTCCAGTAATTCAAATAAAAATCTGAATCTTTAATTAACAAAATATATTCAACTGTAAGAGACATTTTCGTACAGTATTATTAATTATTTATATTATTTCGTAAATTTTAACAATTAGCATAAAGTTGAAACTAGAATATGAAAAAGAGAAGGATAGAATTACATAAATCAGTTTATTTCTAGAAGCTTTTCTTAACAATGATACTTTATTGAAACTCACCTTCATCGGTCGTGGATGTTTCTTAGTTACACTTTATTTAAATTAAATCAGGAAAATTCAATGATGGAATAAGTTTTGAATTTTGAAGGCTTTACGACGAGGCATTTTTAAGACGCGTGTTACACGGATTAAATCATACTTGGAACTCTTGACGTACTTTCTTCTCTGGTCCTATTTATTACGAATTCTAAAGTGGCGTGCTAGTCCCAGGGTTTCTTAGAAATCCCAAGCACGGGAGGCTGCACTTCGGTAGCGCACGGAGCTCTCCAATGAGTCACCATTAATTCACGTTCTACAAAGCAGTGCAATGCAAGCCTGTTCTTTTTTTTTAACATGATCTCATTTCTTAGTACATTGCGAGCTGATTTACGCTTTCGTTATACATATAAGCTGCATGTTTTTAATTTTGTATTTTTAAATGAATCATACTTCATCATGAATTCTAATTTAGTAAAGTATCTTGGTTAAATAAAGTACTGTAGCGGAATGTCGGACTTAGAATTCCGGGAACCCAAAGGAACCCGAGGAAGTCGAAGTAGTGCAAGGGTGCTCTCGCTCAGGAACGGGTGTGTGCCGCTACCCGCTCGATTTGACTATCCATTGTTACATTTTTTTCTATTTTGTGTGTGTATTACTCAAATTCTAAACTCAATTTTAACTCAGTTCATTAAAGTAGAGTAAGTAACTTCGTTTTATACTTATTTTGATCCGACCCTCAAACTTAATTTAAAGCCACGTGCTACAGTACAGAATTGCACAAAAATATTAATGATAAGAATCCGGATTCTTATAAAAAAAAACCAGTGGTATTCTGTTTTCTTTTTGTGTTCGTATGTTCTTCCAAAAGCTTTTATTTATTTATTTTTGTTTTCATTCGATTCAACAAGAAATTTCCTTTCTCTAGTTTAAATTAGGTCATTATTATTTACACATTTTTTTATATTCACATTCTTATTTCTTAAAATGATCTGGCGTTAGTCTTTTCTTTTTGGTTTTGGACTCATCACTTTGTCGTTCGTTTTTCTTTTTGGCGTTCATTCGAGGTTTACTTTACAATTCTTTTGATTCATCTTTGTCTGTTCTATCCATTCAAAAGTAGTGTGCTACGAGGTTTGTTTTTCGTATAGAACTTAACCTGAATAATGAATAATACAACAAAAAGAAAAGAACATAAATATTCTTGTTTCTTTTATCTTCATATTTAACATTTATTACTTTGATTGAATCATGTTGTTACGTCTTACTTCACATATTTTTTTGTAATTTCCTTTTTATGCATTTTATACATATTTTAAAATTAGTTTTCTAGTTTTTGATTTTTGACTTTTCAGTTTATGCCGATCGTCTTTTTTTTCATCCTTTACATTTTCTTAGTTTTCATTTTTTTGGCTTGGTTTAGATCGTCTTTTGTTTTGGCGTTGAAATCAAATCGTCTTCAGAGGTTCTGTTTGTTTTTTGAGTGTTTATATTTTCGTAAAGTTCTGGAATTTACTCTTACTGTCTTACTTCCCTTTTTATTACTTAAAATTGTTTGCGTCTTTTGTTTTTGTCTCCGTACCTCTTGTCTCTTTTTTTATGTTGTTTTTAAATTAAATTAAATGAAACACGTTTAGAATATGTTTTTATTTTTCATATTGTGCTTTCACTTGTTTCATTTCTTATTCTTTTATTAATTGTATGTTACTTTAAATTGTTTTTTTTTTCTTCTTGGTATTTTTTCTGCTTGTCACAGTTTTCTTGTTCTTGGTATAATAATATTATTATTATTAATATTCTAATTCACTAATCATTCAATGAATAATTACATCGCCTTACATTTTCTATTTTAAAGTTATTTTCATCTTTATTATAATAATTGCTTTGAAGATGGATTTACCTTTTGTTTTATAGGTATTTAGAAACATTTTTTTAATTAGCAAAGACCGAGAATGATGATGTAACGAAGAGTGCCTTAGGGTAGAACATTGAGTCCGATTTGTTTGTATAAAATTCACACGGTGATTCAAAATAAGTGTCCAACCCGTTAACTACGGACAGTACTCTAAAAAACACAGCAAAAAACTACTGACATGGGGGATCCAACATGTTAGTTGTGAATTGGTTGGTGTCACTGAAATAGCTACAACGCGCCACGACAGCAATGAATTCTCGAGAAGAAAAACAAAGCACGAGCGTTTACCTTAAACATAAATTGCAAAATGTTTTTGTTTACGACTTTTCGACGAATTATTGGATAACGCTAGGCATCGATCTTGTGTAGTATCCGTATGTAAGAAGTCAATCAATCAATTTTTTTAGTGGGCACTTGTTAGTGTTGGTGTCTGTGTCAATGTGTGTGTAACAATTCACGGAAATTTAGTTTAGGAGTGCTTGTCATGACAAAATTCGGCAATCAGGAATTGATTCATGTGCCCTCTTTGTCCAGCTGTGGTCCATCAAGATATTTTTTTTTGCACCAGCATCGATTAAAGTTACTTAATCGAATTAAAGTGAAGAAGAAAATCCTATGTTTAATCAAGCATTACACATGAAAAATTTAGTTTATGAAGACTCTATTTACATGGTTAACGAACTCTTAAATCAAAACAATGCGAATCATTGCCATTGATTCGTCATGTCATTGATTCGTTAAAAGGTGTACGTGAGTCATTCATCACCGATAGGACTAAAGCGCATAACAAATAGGTCATATCGAGTATCTGTCATAAAAATCTTGAGTTACATCACGTAACATTTGCTTTTTGTTGGCACGGTGTCACGGTTTCTATAACATAAACAGTTACTCAACATATTCCAATAGTTATCAGGGCAATCTAAACAGTTCCTATTTGGGATTCAAACAGAAGCTTGATTTTCGAAGTGTCTGTGATCAATTAATTTCATTTTTCAATATCGTATTTTCACGACTATAGCAAATACGCCCCTAACAGATCGGACGCTTATTATGAATCACCCTGTATTCCTTGTAAGTAATTATTCTCGTATTATTTGTCAAAAAAATTCAAAATATTGACGGTAAGGCAGACGTTTTATTTTGAAATAAATTACCTTCATCTGTCACTCTCATCAGATCATTTGCACGTGTAACTTCTGGCGATTTTTTTTTTAAATAAACCTGTCCGACAGACAGATAGCTTTCAGGAAAAAAAAACACTCGAAGTATAATAAATATCATCATAACGTATAGTTTTTTACGTGCCGTTTGCCTTCCGACCTAAAACAGAAGCATTAAAAATAAAAAGTTAAAAGGGATTCGTCAGTTTACACAATCAAAGCCGCCCAAGAAGAGCGCATTCCCATCCCAGAATAAATTCATCGGCGCACTTGGATGGTGTTTTATTCCGATTATGATTACGATAATAAACAGAAAAAAAGCCTTTATTTACACGACTTTCTTGCCCCGGCCGTTTATTTTCACTGGCGCACTTTAAATAAACGACTTAATTGCTATGTATTTTTCTTGAGCAGCATAACAAACGGTCTCTCTCTCCGTAATATTTAATTTTAGATCCCAGTAGACGAACGAGCTAACACGCTCGCGCCCTCTGCGTTTGAACATGAAATATTGATTGCATTTCTAATTGACGCTCTTGACTTATTGCTTGGTTTACGTGAAAGCTCGAAATAGACGCGTCGAAAAGAAGAGAAAGATGTTAGTGAGTGGATGTGTGGAGGAAACGAGGAATTAGGCGTCTGCAAATCGAGTTTGGTGTGGGCCAAGTTAATACGTGACGGTTTTATCTTTGGCTCGGACTAAATTCTGAACGTTCATATCAATTCCGACGGGAATAGTATGAAAATATTTGACGATAATATTTACTCCTCGTTTATCTGGACGTGAGTAAATAAATTGCCACTCTTGGATGGACGTTATGGTCAGTATTGACGTGACAGTTGAATTGAAACTTCTTTCGTAAAACTCGCAAACTTCCATCCATTCATCCACTTCACACCATCTAAAAGGATACTTCCTGGTACATAGACCACCCACAATACTCGGAGGAAAGCGCTGTTAATACTTGCCGCCACGTTCCAGCAAAAATCGCGGGTGTTGTTAGATCCTAGTCGGTTACTTTCTGATATCTACACTCTTGGGTCAATGTTGACTTGAGAGTTCAGATTTCTTTCATAAAATTCTTTCATTAGAAAGGAGATTCGTAGCGTTTTGAAAAGTTACTTTTTGGTATATAGGCCACCCACAATACACAAAGGATAGGCGTATAATACTTATCGCCACATTCCAGTAAGCATCGCCCGTATTTCCGAAAATCTTCGTCGTTCGCAAAAAATATCCTATTGTATTTTGCAGCGAATGAAATTGTTTAGAAATAATTACTTAATGGATATTATCTCTCATTGGAGTTATGTTCTGTGGCTTAAGTTGCTTACATAAAACGGCTGCGAGTTATCCCCAGCTTTAACATCTGCCCGTATATGTTTCTATATCCCCCCCTTCCGACTGGGTTTATTTTGGTTTTTGTTAGGAATCCATCTACACAATCAGACCCTCATTTCACAGGCAAAACATAAATACCAACTGGCGCCTTGCCTGTGACATGTACTCGCTTCGCCGTTTAAATTACTGCTTAATATGTAAAATACAAATGCACGTTTCAATTCAAGCGATAAACAAATAATACATATGCAATTCAGGTAAGCGAAGGCGTGAGCCAGCAGGCGATTTTTCTAAAAGCCTTCGATTTCCACGTCTCCACACTTTTATAAACAATCAGCCAGAAATGTCATAAAATACAAGAAATGTATAAAAGAGTTTTTCGGAATGTAAGTCACACCCTTAGTGTTGTTCCTCTTTCTCTTTTTGAATTAATCGATGTGGGGCAGGTGTTCATGTGGCACGTTCACAAAAACGGTCTTTTATAAAGTTTCGATATCCAGTTTCGTGACACCGTTAAAGTCCGGATTATGTTGTAAACAGACGTAAAATATGGCCGGCCCGGCTTGTGCCCGTCTGATTTTTTCTCTTGGAATCTGTTTTTTCAAATATTTCTGGCTTAGAGCAGACACATCCAACTGTTTTTATTCGTTGAAAATACTTACAAATGCATTATAACGCCAATTCATTTTGTGTATGTGAAGACCTCAAAAAAACTCAACAGTAACTTCAATTATTTAATTTAATCCAATGGAAAACGATAACAAAATAAAGACAGAAAAATATACGGTAAACGGAACTTGAACCCGATACGGATTATACAGGTTTGGCCAAAGTATAACTGCATTTCACGAATAATAAATGCGATAGGGAATGCACTATAAAAATAAGAAGAAGAAATATGACTGATCATCCCCATTTGCGTTGAGGGTGTTGCCCGGGGCGTCCACTGGACCATTCTCAATTAGTACGATCGACAGAACACGAACGCTTACGATGCCCATAGTAGAACTCTCCCAAGGTTTTTCAAGCACAGGTTAACTTTAAACTTCGGTTTATCGCCATTTATTTCCAATTATATCAATAAGAATAAAACGGGGCTTAAAGTTAAACCCTGATTAAAAAAGCTGGCCTCAAGTCTAATAAGTAAAGTACTTTATCTGTATATTTAAGGGGAAGCAATCGCATGTCTGCATAGGCAATATCATTTAATATTAAAGAAAAGTGCTTTCACATCTTCTAGGAATATAATTCAAATGTTATTCAAATAGATAGAAAGGGAGGGTACATTGCTTCACTTTCCTTTCTAGATTATTTTTAGTTTAAATTTAAGTTCCTCCAAGTAGAATTAAAATAGAATTCAGTTTCACTTTCACTTCGTCTGCTATACCTAAATTTAATCTCTTGATTGGCCCTCTTTCGTTTTTTTTTGTTTGTAAGTTGAAATTAATTCACTTCTTTTTTTTTTGGTAACCGAAAACAAATTGGTTCGCATGTGGTGTTCGCTCGCTGTCAACGCCGACGCTGATATTTTGATTATAAATGTGCAGGGTGTCCTAGTTGCAGGAACCAATTGACTGGCACTCACCTGCGCAGCGCAATAAAAATGTTCAAGGTGCAACGTGTCGATAAGCGCGACGAAAATAAATATGTAAATACCGTAATGCAATTATCGTGCAGTTCTGAATCAGTAAACATCGGCGAAGGAAACGGGTATGCATGTGAAAATAAGCTATTTCCGGAGACAGAGACAAAGACGTATTGGTTTAATTATTAGGGACATGAATGGATAATTAACAATTGCTTTAGTGAATATTTCTGGGGGTTTTGGAATTTCAGTTTCAACTGGGCCTTCAAATTTTAAAATTTATTCTTCTAGCATTAAAGACAATCTTCTTTTCTCCCCTGATAATTTGCGCTTGAAAAAGAGCATTTTGCACACTTTTCATCTTATATCTTCAAAGTATCTCTAATTATCATTTATTCTTCCTTGTTTTCTGCCATGAAGAAATGTTTTTTGGAAGACATTAATTATTTTCAACCAATTTGTACGAGGAAATGTAAAGCAGTGGCAAGCAGAAGTGGAAGTTAAGGTCACTTTAGTTCAAAATTTATTTCTGTTTTTGACTAAGGTGACAGCTGAACCATTACATTGGGAAGCACGATCAAGCAAATTAGACTTCGAAGAAGAACTACTTTTGACTTCACTACCCGACTTCCAATACTGAAAGACGAACAAGAAGGAAGAAATTTCGACAAGCAGAAAGTTAAAGAGACTGCTTGACGTTGAAGCTCAGTCGTCGTCTCTCTTTTTTTTTTTGATTAAAAAAAATCATCACTGATTTCTTCTTCTTCTACTGGCGAAGTTTTGTTCTTCAAAATTTCTTCTGGACTGCTGCTGGTGGTGGTGGTGTTGTTGTTGCTGCTGGTGGTGGTGGTCTTGCTCCAGCTTTTCATTAGTCAACAGTCTTGACGTCGGAATCAGAGGAAACGACGTGGACGCGATTCCAAATTGAAGCCAATTCAATTTATAGCATCGTAGAGATCCATCATCCGATTGGAAAAAAAGGCAGAGGTTAAGGTCACTTTAAGTAGTACAGAAGTCTTTTCTCTTTGTTTAGTGTTACAGCAAAGACCTTCCAGAACGTGGTCAAGCAGAGGCAGACATCGAAAAGAAAATTTTCCTGAAGACTTCACCATAAGATTTCCAATTTTGAAAGAAGGAATGTAGAAATAAAGTTGAAGATTAAAACTAGTTTAAGTTAAAGCTTTCTTCGTTTTTGACTAATTAAAAATTCGAAATCAGGATCAGAATGAAGTAGATTTCGGAGAATAATATCTTGGAGACCCGTTCATTATCCAATCATGAAGAATGTTAAAGGTTAAAGGTCACGTCTGCTTTTTCTGACTGGTGACGGCAATTACATTCCTGAACATGGTCAAGCAGAAATAGACTGAAGAAAAATTTCCTGAAGATCTCACAACCTGATTTCCTACAATAAAAGAAGGAACTTTGACGGCACTTTAAATCAAAGCCTATTGGTCCTCCCTGTTTTGTTTAAGAAGAAAATCGTCAAAGGATTAAAGTGAAGTAAATTTTGAAAATTCCAGAAGTCCATTACCTGAACAATAAGATATTAAATTTCAAAAAAAGCGTAAGCCAAGTCAAAGCGTAAGCCAAGTCAAAGCGACGCTCCCTCGCTTTGTTTACCTGAGGTCACAAGGACGAGGGACATTCCAGAATATGGCGAAGCAAAAGTGATTTCCAGGAAAAATATCTTAGTGATTTTACTCCCTGGTTTCCAATACTGGAAGGCGAAGAGGAAAAGGAAATTTTAAAAGAAACAGAAAGATAGTTAAAGATTAAGGCCACTTTAAGTCTTTCTCTTCGTATTTTGAGGAGAGATAATAGTGTTTTTGAAAATAGTCAAAAAATTGAAAATGAAAAAAAAAAAGAAAACTTCAAAGAACAGAAAGTAAATTAAAAGTTAAGATCGCTTTAAAAGTCAAGACCAACGGTCTTTTCTAATTCCTTGATAGTATGGCGGCGGAAAACGTTAAGCAATAAGATCTTGAAGATCGACGTTATGTAGCATTAGCAGATGAGAAAGAAGGGTGTCTCTAAATTCCGTGGATAAGGTTTAGCCACAGATACCTAAGACGATTTAACCAAACCTCTCTATATCCAAAAGTGCTTCGTTAAGTAAGTCTGTATTCTGCTTCAAAGTTTTTGAACACAAAGTTAATTTTTCTTACAACAAAGGAACGCCTGAATTGTTATAGATGACATTGGGTATCAGGTCCCTCAGGAAAGGTAAGTGAGGTAAGTCACACTTACAGGAGGTTTTACTTATTTGCGTTATTAGCCAACCGCTAATCTGAATAACTGGATCTGGTTAAATCGTCTTATTTTCAGTTCAGCAATCTGTGGTTAAATCATTTCCAAGGAATTTAGCGACACCCGTAGATAGCAGAAAATAATTAATAAAAATAAATTTAATGAAGACAAACAGGGGTGTCTACTTGGTGAAGCACGATGACTTTTAAAGTACACATTTTCAAAGAGATTTCAAACTGGAAAGTAAACCGGCAGTTTTAGAAAGGAAGAAAAAAATACACGATTGACCATACAGTAACACTGTTTCGGTGAACCCCACGGTGGGCGCCATTTTTGTAATGCCAATTTTTAATTAAAGGGGTTTCAGTTTTAGAGGAACGGAATTTGCTTGTTTATTCTTTCTCTTTTATTTGTTTGTATGTTTTCTTAACTTAAACGCAGGTCGTCAATTAATGTAAATATCTAAGTAACACTAAAGGCTGACTACTTAATTATTTTTTCTTGCCACTGTGCTAGTCACCGCTTATTTTATGATATTGTGGGCATCACGTCGAGCTAAAAAAGTAATTGGTCTCAACACCACTTAATTGACCATCGACCTAAAGGCCCTATTTATGAATTAAATTTTAAAAAATGCGGTTTGTTAAGGAAGAAATGAAAAAAAAAATAAAAATGTTAAACATATAAAATAGCGACATCTTACTATCGCTTTTTGACCTAACATTGCAGTAGGATAGACAAATTGAAGCGGGATTTGCTCCTAATGAGTCCCCCATGCAAGGCGGCCATGCTTGCTGTCAAAGCATAATGAAAGATTTTAGAAAAAAAAAAAAATTTTAAAGTGCAAATAATAATCAAACTTCATCTTTAAGATGCCAACCCATTTTATTTTAATAGAGAAGAAACGTAAACGTAAACTGCGCCCATCCGGGTGTTAACAAAAGTATTATTACATAAATGACGCCCAACACAACGTCGTGGTCAAAAGAAGAATCAAATAATTAATGAGCCTACAATTAAATCTCGATTAAATAAAATACTGATTTACCTGGAGAGAAAAATTAAATAAAAACAAATAAATTACATTACAATTAAGATTCGAATCCGTTTAATTTTAGTGAAGCTTTATATAAATGCCGCCCAATTTGGGGCTAACAAAAATAGCATTACATAAACAGCTGCTAACGTGAAGGCTAAAAGAAAAATCAAGTGAAGTATATAATTGGGTATCATAACTCTTCTATATTTTTTAATCGAAAAGAGTTTCAGGAAGTATGCTGGTGTTTTGTACATATGTACAGACTAGAAAATTATAAAATGTAAGAATAATACGCTAAAATATGGCAATAAAACACAAACAAGTCACTTCTAACGATATTAGAAAGTCGTACGTGCATTCCGGGGATCTAAAATTTTCATATCCATGCAAATTGATGCATAACCAATACAATTTAATAATTTTTATTGATTCAACTCCCATCTGTGCGTTCTTTATTTATGTAAATCCGCATGCATGATGGAGCTTTAAGCTTTTGAATTGAATGAGTTCAGATCTTGATAGCATGTTCGTTATTTATGAATAATAAAATGTGGTTTTTTATTAGAAAATTGTTAACATCTGGAACATTATTCCGCCCCGTTTCCTTGAGGGGGCGGCGGCCCGACTTTGTCCCGAATGGAATCCCAAGAATCGCGTCTCATATTGATGAGAAAAACAAATCCCCCCGTGAATATTAATTAATTATCCGCGTCGGCCATTAAAATTCTCTCGGTAACAAAACACAATGCTCAAAATAACAACGGCCTCGACCATTGTCGAGAGTTGTAGTAACAACAACACAATGATCCATTATAAATAGCCAGAGCCGCTCTTTTTTCCCCACCGTGCGCGCGAGTAAATACAGTGTTTCGCATAAATTTAACGTAATAGGAAATAGGTGTTCCTGTCATACTTATGCATTCGTCCGGAATCTGTAACATGTGTAGCCACACCTTAAGGTTAATACGATGTTATGAGGTTATTACAACGCCCTCATCCGTCTGGACACGGGCATTTGAATTATAATGGTCCTGTTGTTACACGGTTCAAGTAAATTACACGAGACTTGACACCTAACACCTGCCCCTATTTGTGGATAATTTCTATGTAAAGCACACCCTCTCGGCCTAAGTAAATTGTATAATTTAGTGGATCATAAAATAACAATAAAATAAAATAAAATTGAAATAAATATAAGTTAGCCTTTTGTAGTATCATATCTTTCGAGGGGAAGATGGACAAATATTTTAACCGTTCGTTCAAACGACGAGCAGATCCACGAACATAACTGACATGCATGTCTGCGCGTATGTAGTCAGCTTAAATGTTAGGAATATTAATGAAGTCGAAATTTCTTCCTCCTGTTCTTCTTCTTCTTCTTCTTCCTTCAGTAACAGGAAGCATGTTGTAAAACATTTATTAAGACATCCCATCCTGTCTCAGCTAATAAATCCGAACCGATGAAGTTCTGCAACGTTATCTTCTAATGTAATCGGGTATTTACTAGTACTTAACGTGTTCGCCTGGCACTTTTTCCTGTTTTACGCCTGTAAACCACTCACTTCAAAGAACTGCTGACGAGCTGTAAAACATCTGGTCGACAATGAATGAATGCAGCGTCATGTCATAACTTGCAAGTGGTAGGTATTTCAGCGCGAAACCCGATAAATATTGGCCGGTATTTACGGCGGATGACCGTCAACGGGTGCAATAAAGTGGACTTACGAGGGACAGCCCGTAGACAAGCACGTCCTCCATGGCCTTCGAAAGTAAAATTCTCTCGTTTGATTTATTTGGGGGTCAGAAAGAAATTACACGGATTTCTTTGCTTGTTGGAACTGAAATCCTTTCAGGAATAATATCTCAGCTGGAGTCTACTTTATTAAAGTAGGTTCAACGTTAATCAAGTTGTTAATAGCGAGGATGGTGTCAGGAAGCAAAATGTGAAATTTCATTTACGGTCTGCAGACAAGCACACTCTTGATGGCTTTACGAAAAGAAAATTCACTCGCTTGATTTATTTTGGGTGTGAGGGGCACACGGATTTCTTTGCTTGTTGGAACTAGAATGAATAATATCTCAACTTAGGGCAAATAGTGGAGTCTGTTTGTTAAAGTAGGTTCAACGTTAATCGAGTTGTTGATGGCGAGGATAGTGACAAAAAGCAAAAACTTAAAAGTACAAATACCTTGAAATTAATTAAACATGGTGTCTCACAGGGGACAATTTTGGAACCACTCCTCTTTTTATTGCACATTATCTCTGTTTTTTTTTTTTAATTCGGAGTATACTCTTAAATTTTGGCGCGAAAAACAAGCCTTGTCATTGGCAGCTGGCCGGAATTGACCAATGATAAAGCTCGTTAAACCAATGTCAAAGCTCCTTTTTGTCGCAAAAATTTCTAAGTATTCCTCTGAATTAAAAAAAATAGAGTAGAGTGATTTCCAAATTTGCGTGTTTGATACAATGATACACACGTGATCAACATAATATAGAGTTTGCGCAAACACACCATTACGTTATAACTGCAACTGTTATAAATCAGAAAATATAATTATTGTTTAAAAATGAACAGAAAAGCACACAATTGAAACATCGTGTAAATTTAGGCGTACAGTATTTTTTAAATTTTACCCTTCTCCCTTTCATTTCGAAACATAAACTATCCTACTCTATTTTTCTAGTGATGCATTTACAACGTAACGATGTGTTTGCGTACTACTAAAAATGATTTGGTGCAAAAATGAATTAAATAAAATTTATGATTTTTGGTAACACTGTAGGGCCTTTGTAATCCGAACCTCCAGTAATCCAAACAACGATAATTCGAGGCAACGAACGACGCCTTCTTACTCCGACAGCGAAGTGGAAATCCTGCTGGAAATCCCTTGGTTTCATATTTTCTAACAAATGTCCTATTAGTTTATATTGTTTATTTTTCATTAGAATGTTGACAGCTAAGCCCCTGATTTTTAGGATAGCGGTAGAAGAAGGTAGCGGCCATAAATTGGCGCTAACTGACGTTACAAAAAATTAAATGTTCAATGAAGCAAATTCGAAGCAAGAGAGACATGCGTCCAAGCTTGAAGAGCTTCAGACGAACACTTTTATTCTGTAGTTAGAACTGCTTTATTAAAAATAGAATCAGTGTACACCAAGTAAAAAACTGCACGGGATTCCAAGAATGTGCAGTAAAATAAACCATTCGTTACACGAAAAAGATCTGATGACGTTAAGCACATTGATTTGCTAGAAATGTCACCGTCACATAAGAAAACGTAAAAGTATTTTTCAAACGTTTAAAATACTTTATTTTTCAAATATGTATAATAGTATGTCAAGTCAAGTTGAACTATTATGAAAAATGTAAAATATTCTTTTTACTTACTGTACGTCAATGTACGTATTTTTTTTTTAATCTTTGTGACGCCATTTTTCAACGCCAGGTGACGTCATTTATAGTCTTGACGCGGCCGTTGTTTTACGGTACCGCTAGGAAGACAAAGCTTTACTGTTCAGGGGTTCAGTTTGCATTGCAATTTGCTTTTGCTCGATATCAAAACATTTCGAAAATGCGAATCCATCAGTGCAATTATAAGTTCGGATTAAAGAGGTCGTACTCCAATTTAAATTAATTAAATATCATTTCTAAGTACTGAAATATTCGAATCCTTACCTCGATAATGATGTAATAATAAGCAAAATAAGAAAGAAAGAGAATTTTATTTGCAACGAATTGGTAAAAATTCTGCTAAACGTCAGTTCCACTGAAATTGGAATAACGGAGTTTGACGATCCACGTCGCGCACTGACGCATCGCGCTTTGTCTGGAGGGACGTCTAACAGTCCGGTTGACATTGTTGTTTGTAAGAAAATGATTTTTATTTAGATACAAAATGAAGCACAAACGATTACCATTCTGTATATGTGAGTGATTTGCAGAGATTCTTCATAATTGTTTGTACGTAACCTGACCACGTTCTGCCTGATAATTATTTAGACACCTGACAATACACATGATTGGTTGAACTAGGGCATCATTAAATGCAGTTACTGATTTTTCTGAGCAGTATCTATCAAGGACATTATGAATTTTATCCAAATGTTAGGTCTATAATTGGTTTAGTATGTTGTGTAGGTCACCTGGGCTACGGTTTTAAATGAAGATCTGACATGTAGCTAGTAATATATACAATGAGAATCTTGTAACGCTGCACATAGAAGAAAATTACGTGATCAGATAATACATTTCTGAATCATATAAAATTGCACATAGGGGTTTTAACATTACGTTGCTATAGTTACTACTTAATTCTTAATGCTGAATCATTTACAACATGCACATAGGAAGTATTAAGGAAGGGAATAATTGATCTATTTGGAAGTTTGGCAGCAAATAACGCAAAGACCTCTGTCAATGAAGCTCCATTTGAGAATGATGTGTACCTACATTTCCACTTTTTCGGCGGTTGTATACATTTTACAATAAATGGAAAGAACAATTTAATTCAATCTGACAATTCAAAATCAGTAGTGTCATTACTAACAACGCACGGTAACCATGGCGAATAAAATAAATTTGGAAATAATGTAATAATGCTTCCGTTGATAATAATTACTATGTTCAGTCTTATAAGATTCTCAGTGTATAGTTATTCCACAGGAAGTGCGAATGATTTCTTTATTGATAAATACGTCAAAATTAGGACAAATAAATCATTGTTTTATTAAATATAAAGTATATACTAATTATAAATCAATAGCTTTTATTATTAATAATAATAATTTTATTCGACATCAAAAAAATACATGTCAGGTCAGGTCATACAATGAAATGATTTGGCATTTACAATAGGATTCACCGCAACGCTAAATGCGAATCTACGTCATAACAACTGTTTTTGATTAAGTAACATTTTAAAGCAATTTTAAAACGACTCAACAATATGATTTTTCGAATTTCTGATGGTAAGGCATTGTACAGTTTGATACTCATACATTTGGGATTCTTTCCATATAAGTCTAGTCTCTGTTTAGAAACACACAAGTTTTCAGATGTACTTACATTGTGATTATGTATATCAGAATTTTTTTATAAAGATTGACATATTTTCTTTCACGAAACATTAAACCATAAAGCACAGCTGCTTGAAAATAGCCGTAGTAAACGTTTTTCATTGTGAAGTCACACACTTGTGGTCTCAGTCGCCTTAGAACATAGCATACACTAGAGAGTTTAAACCGTAAAGTGTCTGTATGACTAGTCCACGACAGAGTGTCTGTTTAAGTTAGGCCAAGGAACTTGACAGTATCATTTGGTTTTAAACTTTTTTTGCTACACCAGATTAGAGGAGTCTCTAATTTAAATCGACTCTTATTTTAAGTTTTAAAACACATCAAGGAAGTTTTTGTATCATTTAACTTTAAATTATTAGTTGTGCACCACTCACTGATTTGCCGATTCAATTAGTTAGTATTAGCAATGATATCACTCTATAAGTTATTAGTTATAAAGGCCGAACAGTCGTCTGCATAAAATGTTAAATTTGTTGCATCCACACTGTTAGGGAGATCACTGAAGTGCAAAGTAAACAGTGTTGGTCCTAGGGTGGAGCTTTGAGGTAATCCTTGTTTCACTTGTTTTAATGGTGAGTACACGGTGCGTTGACAACCTTTCTCTTCAACTTCAATTTTTATCGTTTGTCTTCGTTCCTGTAGATACGTTTTTAGCCAGTCGTGAGCACATCCTCGAATACCGTAAATGGCTTTTCTAATAGATAATCCAGATTTACATAATCGAAGGCTTCAGTCATACCATAAAAGACTCCAAAAGCCAGATCGTCTTCGTTCATCGCATCGTATGTGCCCTCTAAGAATTAGAATGTAGCTGTATTTGTGCTTCTTCCGATTCGGAAACCATGTTGTTCTTTTGTGATGATATTATTCCTAGTTAAAAAATCCTTAATTCTGATATTATAGATTTTTTCGAATATTTTCGAGAAAACTGATTGTAGTGCGATGGGCCTATAATTCTCTATTTGTTTTGCACTGCCTGCACTGTCTTTACCTTTGTAAACGGGCACTATGACAGATATTTTTAATTGGTCCGGAAAGTATCCGTGTATGAAAGATTTGTTAATCACATACATAAGAGGAGAAAGTATTTCTTTTACAGATTCTTTAAGTAGTGTGTAAGGAACTTCATCAAATCATGTCGATTTTTTATTACAAGTCAATATGATTTTATACACTTCATCTTCATCTGTTTCGGCTAGGTATATTGTGTTCGACATTTTTAATTTCACTTTTAGGTTTATTGACTTGCGTTTTTAATTAATTTGCAATTTCTTCCACTTCTGTAATAAAGTACGTATTGTAATAGTCTGCGACATCCACATGATTTAGTTCCACTTCTTCATCTATGTCAGGAAGACATTTTTGTTTACGTTTTTTCATAGAGCTTTCTGCACTGATGATATCCCATGAAGCTTTAACTTTGTTTTGTGAAACCGTTATGTATTTGCCGTAGTATTTTAGTTTTGTTTGTTGTACTAAAGTATGATGATGATTTTTGTAATGTTCCAGTACCTGACTGTTATATTCCGAACCATCCTTCCTGACATTGTTATGGAAATGTTGTAGTAGTTCATTAGATTTTACGATTTCAGAAGTTTTCCATTGACAGCCTTTATTTGGTTTGTTTTGCGTTTTTATTTTTTGGGAAAGCGGTGCTAAATGCATATAAAAAGTGTTTAAAGAAAGCGGCACATGCTGACTTTGGATCCTCGTTCCTATATATTTCATCCCAATCTGAACTCTGCAGTATTGTCTTAAACTCAGTCTTTTTTGTGTCCGAAAAAACTCTTTTTTCGATATAACGGGTCTTCTTCAATCCTTTATCTACAAACAGGAAAAGAGCGTAGTGGTCGGAGATAACTGCATCAAGTACATCAGCTTGACAAATCGTTTCTGGCATATTTGTTATAGTGAGGATTCGAATTTTTCAGTCCATAAGAAGCTTTCGTATGTTGCGATAATGAGTTTGGGGTGAGTTTTGGGGTATGTTCCTAAATATTATTTCCGTCTCAAATACTGAAATATCTTTATGGTCTCAATATGATAATATTATAACGCGAAAACAGAACACGTGCAAGGTCAGCTTTGAAGAATAGCATCTTGTTCTAGGAACCTTGCTGCTTCGTGTAAGTGTAAAACATAGTTTCATTAAGGAAACGAGCCACTAACAGGAGGACAGAAAAATTCTGTCACATCCGGGAATCGAATTCTGTCCTCCTGCTAGTGGTTCTTTTCTTTAATGAATTTATTTCGCTAAGAATATCCTTTCCTTTCATTTGTTAAAACATAGCAAGTATGGTCTGCAAGTTGGGACCTGCGAACTTACGTCTACAAATTAACTATTGTGCAATCGATGGTAATTTCCATGCATTTGCGATGCACTAATTGAAAATGTGCTTCCATCATTTCTTAAAGTATTTCCACAATTTCTGATTTGGCTGACTAGTAACGCATTCCTTTTTCCTTAATTTGTAATTATTTTCTATTATTTGTATTATTTAATGCATAAATCATAAATTTATTTTTTCACTACCCGTATCAGATTCCATTTTATAAACGGAAACATTTTTTCCTTTCAATTAAATCAAACAATGTGCTGAATGGGAAAGCAAATATTACATTGGTCTGCTTTTTTTTTGCTTCGGGAAAGATTTTATTAACGTTTCCAATGCGTAAGTATGAAATGAAATCCGGCCAGGAATTTCTCATTCCTTTGAAATAAGAGAATAAGGATAATAAGCAATCCGTTAGATTTACGAATTCATCATTCCTTCGAGCGAAATCCTCTCAGAGATAATAATGAACGAGACGTTGTTGCCGTTGTCGGGCAAAGTTTTATTGTCCGGACGGTCGGAGATCACGCGACTAAATTATTTATTCAAAAGGTCTCCCGTTTATTAAGGTAGGCACATAATGCATTAATATTTCAGGTGCTGATTCGAAATTATGAGGTCGTAAACTGCCCCGGTAAAGTAGTTACAGCCGTTCTTTCTGATTTGCTTTTGTACGTACATACAAAAGGATTCCTTCATATATTTTTTTAATTTAATTACTCTTGCGGAGATCGAGGCGAAAACTGCATTCTGGCAATGTAAAATTTGCCCATATTTTACGGTGTTGTTGTCCCTTTATATTCGGCTTGGTTTTGTGTGTGTGTTTGTGTGTTTAAGACGGGGATCGTTTTCCAAAAGCCAGCTAGCGTTACGGATCAGGATTGCTGAATGGGCGAACGGTCATATAGGGGGATCACCGGCTATGGTTACTGATTTATGCAGTATTCGCTTTGTTATGGCGTAAATGCATCCACCGTTAACAATAGAAATGAACATCATTATTCTCTAGGATAGCTGGAATCAGTCGGTGTGCTTTAGAGCAGAGCCAATTCTATTTTTCTCTTTCGTACCTGACCCATTGTTACATGAGTTACGTAGTATGAGGGACGTCCCGAAGATTTTTTGATAAGAATTTTTTCGTTTCTACTCACAAACTAAATTTCAGCTTGCAAACCTCCTGATTTATTATATTTTGTATGAGAGATATTTTTTATTTTTAATAAGGAAGAATTTCATTTACACTTCAAAGAGTAAATTTAAACCGTCGCGAAAAATCATCGTCGCAGCGATGGTAATCAAGCTCCGGAAATAAGTCCAAAAAGTCCGAAGTGTACGCCTCAAATATCTCTCGCAACTGGTCCAAAGCAAACAAACGTTTTTCAGCACGAGCTGAAACCCCGGCTCGGCATTTCCGCACAGATGTCGCTCGTTCGCTCTCCTCTAAGTCCATAAAGAAGCTCCAATTATAACATCGGAATAAACAGAGCTTAATTCGCACTCTCCGAAGAATTCTGGCTGCGTATTTCGGTTTTAGAAGGGTAATTACCGGATATTACAGTTTTCTTTTCGCGAGAACGAATAATTAAGTGTTTGACTTCATTAGATAGAAATGTAAAGACATTTTGTAGCTCCTTCTTTTATTGAGTTGTTTATTGCAAAGGAAAAGGTTTTGTCTTATATTTTCCCCATTCCATATTATTTATTTCTGAGTTCATCTTTACTATTTTAGCAATTATACTCCATTCTTGCGTTTCCTTTCTATTTTTTAATGCCAATTTATTTTTCTTATTTCGTACTTTCTTCCATTTTCTTCTAGGTCTACCTCGTTTTCTTCTTGTTATGCTGCTTCTTCAAATTCTTACTGTTGCCATTTCCTTGTGCATCTAATTCCCAATGATCTTATGCTTTGTGCTTTCACATGTCCGGTTTATTTACTAAGGCCTTCAGCGGTTGATTAGTCCTTTGTAACCAATCAGCATTTACTTTCTTTGCTCTTTCTTAACACTTTTCACCCTCACTTTTGCTCCTTTTGCCCTTAGCGTCCATGTCTCTCAAAACGCACCAATTGTTTATCATCAGTCTTTCTTAAGTTGCCTTTTTAATGTCTGGTTTCCTAAAACCAAAAGTTGTCCCTAGTTGGATTAATCTTTCCACTTCTTGTGATTCATTCAGTTTTCCTTCATTTGTCAGTACTCTTAAACATTTTCCTTTCTTTTAATCATTTTCATTTGCTTCTAGGTTCACTGTTGCTGGTGTTTTTTCGAGTCTTCGCAACTCCTTTATATTTCTACCCGATCTTTAACATTTGCTTGTTTAATAATGGAAAATTGGTAGATACTGCCCTTATCTTAGCCTCTCTTTGACTACGAAACTTTCTGACAACCTTCGTCTAATCTTTGTCATGCTTGTCGTCATTAGTTTATGTTGACCAACTTTTTACTCGCCCTTTGGTCTTCTACAGCTCTACAGAGTTTGGATTCTCTTTACCTGTCACAGGTTCTTTGAGGTTTCGAAGAATTCGATCGTAATGAAGTGGTAATTACGCGTGACTTTTCACCGATCGCTTAGATAAGCACGCTCAAGTATGGCATGCATCAACCGCGTAACCTGTTCGCACTGCCCTCCAAACCGTTTTAAAAATGCAAGACGCAAACCGTTATTAAAGACAAGATACTGCCCTGAAACGATCACTCTACCGGTCCCCCGCGGAGTCATAACCTGAGCATACTTGACGAGGTTAACTCACCAATCCTTCCTAGCATCATACTGCTGGTCAACCTCAGGGTGTTAACCGTTCCAGCTTGAAAAGTAGTGATGTGAGTTTCTTACATGATGCCAATCACGACAGTGGTCACAATAAAAATGACGGTCATATCACAATGCTAGGTCATTTTAAAAATGATAAAAATAAATCTTCTCTGCTCCTAGTACATACTTACGTTTCGATTTTTCCATTTCTTCTGTCAACATTTCCAGAACAGTTTGTGTCTTGCTCAAGTTCGTCTACCAATTTTTTTTTTCTTTCAGTTACTGAAATTAACATCTCATCAGACATCTTAGTTTTGATAATAACTTCGTAATTACCAAATTGCAAATTCATGTCGTTCATAAAATAGTCGTGGAAAAACTGGCCATTATTTAGAAATTCGCTTTCAAATAAATTCAACGGCGAGGGAAACTTCGAAAAAGAATGACGGCAAAAAACTGGTTTATTTTCACTTAACATAATCAAATGAGCCAAGTTTGTGCTTAAAACGCGATTTATGTTTCAAATTACTTTATCAAGTGAGGTACGTATTTCATTTCTTTGTTTCGTTCAGCCGGAAGAAAATCATTTGCATAATAAACACATATTTCCTCGCACAATAGGCGATTCCGTGCTGGTGGAAACTTCTTCTTCTCCTCCTCGTGCTTTTCACCGACAGTCTTTCGAATTTCGCCCAAAAAAAGAATAAAATAAAAATACTGAGTTAATCCCGAACGCGTTAAAAGCCGGCGCTGATATTAAAATATGCACCCCGCGTCGACGCTTAAATATTCAAGATGGCGCGCCGAGAAGGGGTTTCTCGTGTAACACCACCGATACAAGACGATAAACTGGCACTTTTTGTACGATCATCCTATACAAATCATCTTCCACAATGAATTATCAGACCCCCGACGAGACGCGTTTATGTATTTAATTGCGGCGAACGAATTCGTTCTTTTTTGAATTCGTTTTTTTTAAAAGAGGTGCGCGAGGCCGGTTTCTTGGAAATCATCCTCGCACTGTAATTAGGCGTAATTTATTTTTGCAAATTGCCCACCAAGGTGTCGGTCGGCCAGTTTTGCTCAAGATGATGGCCATAATTTGAATAACAATTTTGCCGAGGCTTTTATTCGTTCATAAAACATAGCTGTACGTACTTACATACCAAACTGGAGAAGACCCACACATTTACCACAATAAAAATAACTAGAGTGCAGGTTTAGTTATATTTAATAGCACGCAATGCGCTCGTTAACAATCTAAAATGTGTTGTTACCTACATTCATTTATTTCTCTTGTAATTTCTTATAACATTATTAATATAAATGAGGTGTTTATCCTTTTATATTCAGTTAGCAAAGGCAAGAATTAATTAAAGTTTTACCAAATTAGAGCTTATGAATACCACAATCAGAATAATTTGCAATAATTTACGTCGTTTTTTTTCCTTTTATTCCTTTCTACCTTGCTCTTTCTTTTGACAAAATTTTTGAAAAAGTATGTACATTTAATGATTTTTTTTTCTATTTGTTTTATCATCTTACTTTTATGTTATAAAATACAAACTTTCTCCTTGAGGGAAAGGGGCAAAATATCACACCTTCGCGTAAATACATTGTCAAGAATGCTTTCTGCCTTCCTTAACGTTTGGCTAAAAATAAATTGCAATACGTTAATTCACTGAGAAAATCAATTCATTTATTTTGGTTGTGCTTTCAAATTGAGAACTTTAATTCATGTTCTAATTAGAATTTTCGTCATTCACGTAAGCTTTCTACTTTCTTTTTCTATCCGCTTTCCGTTCTGTTCAGCACACTTCTTTAATTTCATTTGTGTTTTCTTCTTTTACTCCGTTCTCTTTCGTATTCTGCTTCTTATTATTATTGAGTTTGTGAAAAATTTTGCAGCATCCTTTTTATTCTTCTCCATCTTATTCGTTTTCTTTTTCAATTTGTAGAAATCTTCTTGTTTAATTATATTTACACATTCCTCTCCCATTTATCTGTATAGTCATTTTGGGAAACGTCTCGATTTTTATTTTGATGTGTTTTATATGTACCGCATAGCACATACACAAAAACTTATCTTATATCATGATTATAAAAGTGTTTGGCTGGGGAAATATAAGACAGTTCGAAATAGAGTTTGGAACCAACTCATCGTTAGGTTATGTAAAAATAAATCGCACATACTACAAGATTATGTCAGCAAAACAAGAAAACAAGACCTTCTCCGCTATCTACAGGAAATTCATTCTTATACGTTTTAAAAGAAAATCACAACATGCATATTCTAAAACAAAAAATCCCAAATATTTTATACCATTTATAAATCTTCAACAAAATCTCTAAAAATGGAGAATTGAAACATTCTTTCAACCTAGAGGAACAGCATTTCTATACAATACCAGAATTATGAATTGTTACAGGCCCGTTTCGATTTAAAATATTGCGACTTCCGTCCCCAAAAATATATTTTAACAAGCCCCGGACTGGTCCTGAGTCCGTTTCTTTCCATAGTTTTTATCGACACCTGAAATTTTCAAATTCTCTGAACTCCACTTCGTAAGTACTTCAATTAGATGCTACTCGACCGCTTCCTAAGTACTTGAATCAGGTGTTACTTGTGCCCTAAATTTTGTTAGACGAATTTCAAGCCTCATTTCAAGAGATTCATTGAGATATTTACGAAATAATCTTTGTTTTTTCAATTTTTTTAGAGGATCATCTGTTCAAACCGGCCATTAGTGGCTTATCCGGTACTGCCAACTTAATTTCAGATTTTTATGCGCCTTTGTAAGTACCCTTTTGCAACCGGTTTCACATTTGCAAGGCGTCCGCCTGTGACGCCTGTGGCTTTGGACGCCACTTTTCTCATCGTTTCAGTAAACTTTTGGGTGTTGTTTGGGAAGCCGCGTCCGCCTGTTTTAGTCGATGCCTTCATATCAGTTGTTTAACCTCAATTATTTAAAAGGACGAAAACCTGATTGAAGTATTTGTTTAGTTTACTTCGAGGGCACATACCCCAATTTTATTTCGGGCCAATCGTTCCGGCTTCCGTTGCTTTTGCGTATTTTGTGAGGATTGTTTGGTATGTTAATTTTCCTCCTTTTTTTTGGTGTCTAAACTCAGGTGCCTTTTCGTTCAGTCGTAGTCAAGTTTCATTTACCCTAAGCGACAGATAATTTTGTTACAGTCTGGTCGTTCGTTTACGCACAGTTGACAGTTGTCTGCTGGCTGTTGCCCATCAACATTGTTCAGTCAACAAGTTTTGGAGAGTTCACCACTCCTACTTGCAGCCCTGACCAGCTCTAGGCTTAGGCAACATCGCCCTTACTGGCCCAAAATTCGCATCTCCACTGAACCCCATGTTGTTATTGCACGTAAGGGAACTTTCACCTTATTTTTTCGAATTGTTTTATTACGAATTTGCGGTTTTTCTTTGATTCTTTGAAGCTTCAAGTTCTTGCTTTAATATAAACAAATTAACTTCCATACCTTTGTCATTTCACTTTGTTGTTTAAAATTGAAGATTTAAAATTTGAACTTATTGTCAAACTTCGTGAGACGCAGAAAGTTTTCCGAGTACCGACTTTGAATGTCTTTAAGATATTTTAAGCTATCTTTGAGTATTATTACAATCTGCATCTACAATTAAAGTGTGAATTACATCACTAGTGCAAGTTATTTTATGAATTATTAATGAATCTCTCGCACTGTTAATGTATGGTTTCCTAAAATTATAAGTGAACCCTAGATGAGTGAATCTTTTTAAACGGAGCCATAACCTAAACCTATCTGGCGAGGTCAACCTACCGTTCTTTCCTAGCAAATTTTCTGCTGGTCAACCGCAGGGTATTAACCGTTGCCCAGTGGCAAGCATTCTGCTAGACATCCGCAGCGTGTGAACCGCTGCCCTTTAATATATTCTGCGGGTCATCCCCAAGATATGAACCGTTCCCCTCTCGTTTTGTTTTGAACATGTCCACATTGTAAAATTGAGATTACTGATATTTGGATGTAGGCGTAATTATTATTATGACGTTAGTTAACGTCCTAACTCTTAAAATGAATTAGGCTTATTAAATATATCTAATCGATAGAGTGTAACCTACTGTAAAACATCATTATGCGATTAGACTTTTTCTTTTTTTTTAGACTGTATAGAAAATGACATGAAATCTTTTTCGTTATCAAAATCATCCCAATTAGAAATTGTACCGCCCTTGCTATAAGTAATTCGACAAGGAACAAAGGAACTAGTTTTCAATTTTTTAGAGTTTCAAAGCGAAGAAGTGTTTACAAATTATTGGTAATTTTGTCTTCCTCACAACGTCCCTTCCAACTTTAATAGCCAATGTGATTTATTGCACATAAAAATAGCTTCCGTGTGGTGCCCACATCCAGATGGAAGCTTCCGATAAACTTATCGATTTCTACAATCTGGACTCTCGAATAGGTAGTAACATTTTTGTGTCTTCGTTCGTCGAATGCTTTTAGAGCTTTAATTTCGAAAATAAATGCTGACTCACTTCTTAATTGCTAATTAAGATTTACCGTCATCCATCATAGTTACATGATACGGCGACGGCGTATTCACTCACACCACCTGGAGGTATTTCGCGAGCGATCAGATCGTTTCCTTTCATGTGGCGACTGCAAGTCGGATATTAGTATCGGGGTAACTTCCCCCGCGTGCCGCCATTACCATATTCATGCCTCACGGTGATCGGGAATGCACCGCACGTATTCAGTTGACGGAAACCGCTTGAATTCTTCATGGCCTGCCTGATTGTTTGCCGCGACCTAAACAAATGAGGCAACCCCGCAGCGCCCACTATCAGCGTGTTTACAAAGAGCCATTCATCCTTCGCTTTTTACACCAACTACGTGTGTGGTAACTATGAAGAGTTTCCATTGTGAATTCTTCGATTTTGAAAAATTTAAACGAAACCAGCGTGAAATGTCAAACTCAACCCCTTTTTTTGCTTCCTTGTTTTGCTCAAAATGATTTCAAGATTGCCTTGTGGTTCAAAATGAAACAAATGCCTTTTTTGTGTGTACAATAAGAGTCTTTTGGGTATATGAAAGTTAGATCGAAACAAATCGAGATACCTCTTCAGGATCTACCATGGACGTTGAGAAACTCTCAACTGTACATTGAGAAACTTTTAACTGTACATTATTATTCTAAGTGAAAACAACCCTTGAAATGTCTACCTTCAATACAGAATCTCTATCGAAGTGCTGAAAGTAAAAAAGAGAAATCGACCCCAGCGCATCCACCAAAATAACGAGTTTTATTACAACGCAGTGGTGCACTTCATATTCATTACGATCCACTCCTGAAAAATTCCCCATACAAAAAAAAAACCTGAATAAATCACCCTTCGTTAGCGGCGGTGCGCATTCCCACTTCGTAATAACCCAACTCGGTCCCTACGCCAAGGTAGAATAACGCGCACAAAGGGCGCATTGAGGTAACCGGATGTTCGGCTATAAATTAGAGCGTCTCGCTCTCTGTTATTACGTCTTCCCGGCGAATGTTCACGCACCCTCCTCTTCGGCCGGCCGTTTCGTATCTTTGAAATTGTGGAAGGCAGCAAGGGCATAATGGAAGCGACCGGACGAGTCGTCCTCCTTGCCCGCTTCGAGATTAACGTCTTACGGATGTCTCCTAATCGGATTTCGGCAGTAAAACGTCAAATATTATGTTTTTCCTGGCGAACGAGTATTTTGATCTCGGGGGAATTAATACACGAGAATGTTTCTCGAAAGAAAGGGGCGGGCTTGTTTACGGCCGCGTTAAGCACTCCTACGCTACTTCAGATTAACTCGCTCTCAAAGAACATCATTTCATGGTAAGTCCGAGTTATTGAATTTAAACAGGATTTTGAATGAGCCGCTGTTATATTGACTGGTCCTCTTTTTTGTCGCTCGTTTTATACTTTATTTGGTAAACCGGGTGCAGCAATAGGCAAAAGTGACCGGGGCAGTAAATACCACATCATCGTTGGACTCGAAGTGACTTTTGTCGAGAATTAAAGTATATTTTGGGAGGTTCGTGAACCAACCATGAGTATTTTTTCTTCCTCTCTCTCTCTCTTTCAATCTGAGGGAAATACAATAGATCTGGAAAGGGCAAGAAAAGATATGAATAGATTAGGCAAATTAATGAAAGTTCAAACGTTGAAATAATAGTCGTTATGGGTTTAAGCAACAGCTTAAGTGTAAGTTGACATTATACAACTGAATCTTAAAGCCTCCTTTCTACATTTTAAAAGGATTGTTACTCAAAATTCTTCTAAAATTCTCAAAGAATTTAAATTGCCATTATATCTCAAATGGCCATCCTACATTTTAGAAGAATTGTTACTCAGATTTTTTTAAAATTTTGGAAGGAAAAGGAATAATATTTGAAGGATTGAAAAAAAACAGACAAAAGCAGAATGAACAGAATAGAAAACCAAAGGTAATTAATTTAATAAATAATAATAATCTTGAAGTTGTTCTTAGATTTAGGGAACGAGAATCTGGGAAAGTAAAAGGAAAAATAATGGAAGAATTGAAAAAAAAAAACAGACAAAAGCAAAAGAAACAGAAAAGAAAACCAAAAGTAATCAGTTTACTTATAATAATAACCTTGAAGTCGTTCTTGAATTTTGGAAGCGAAGATCTGGGAAAGGAAATGAAGGTATTGAAGGAATTAAGAATTTTTCAACAGGCAGAAAAGAAGAGCGACATGGATTACAGAAGCATAAAATAATCAGTTTCTGTAAAGGATAAAAAGAAGATGACGTAGTCAGTCCCCTTACAGACTCTTCAAGTAGTTCCTGATTTTCGAAGAGAACAGATGGGAAAAAAATGAATTAGGGGCATGAGAAGTAATGAGTTATTTCAAAGTATGAAAGGGCTTAGCAAATTTCTTCAAATTATCTTAAAACAATTCTAGGACTTTGGAAGAATCTGGAAAAGAAGAGAAAAGTATAACAGACCGAGAAATATAATTCAGGAACCGAAAGGTAACAAGACCTAAGAAGTTCTTAAATAATTTTAGTTCCTGGAGCTTGGATTAAAGATTCTGAGAAAGAAGAGAAAAAATTATTGAAGAATTGAAAAAATAAGACACAAGAAGGAGGAAAGAATCGAACCTGGATTAGGTAAAGGAAAAGTAAAGAACAAAAGTTGTACATGACGTACTTCTTAAAATGTCTTCATTCAGTTCCTGAAATTTCGAAGGAAAAGGACGAAGAAATAAATTGGGAAGCGCCACTGTAAAGCAAAAAAGGACTTAACCTGGTTCTAAAAATAATCTTAAAGAACTTCTTGGATTTGAGGAATAAGAATATAAGAAAGAACAGAAAAAAAATATGAAAGAACTGAAACTGGAAAATGGATCGGGGAACCGGACGATAAGTAATTCTGTAGTGATCTGAAGGAAAAAACGATTGCTTTAAAGCGCAAAAGATTTCCCAAGTTATTCCTAAATTTTCCAAGAAAAGTACGTGAAGCAAAGAGGAAGAATAGCAGAAGAAACGACAAGAAACAAGAAGAGGTAAAAGGAATAAATAGTGAAACTAAAAATGGGTAGTTGCACTCAAGGTTAAAACCGCAAAACGAAATCGTTAAATTCTACAACTTGTAAAAAATTTTGCAAAGAATTTTAGGCTTTTAAAAGAAAAAAATCCAAGAGAGACGAAGGTAAAACATTGATAGAATTCAGAATGTTTAGAGGAGGCAACAAGGGATGGAAAAATGGTATAGTTGCTCCAAATGATAAAGGAGCAAAACCAAAGAATGCAATCCTTAAATCCGCTCCAAAATTTGCGACGAAAGCAATCTGGAAAAGCGATATAACAGACATGGAAAAGAAAAGCAAGGCAAAAGGAAGTTTGATTTAAAAAAGGCCAATTGCGTGCCTTGAGGAAACGTCGCCTGCTCGAATTGTAAACTGTTTGGGTGCAATAATTCTTCGCAGTGTATAAGATCATGGTGAGGCCTACGTTGAGAAAAGAAGGCGGTTTTGGAGAAGAAAAGACTGAGGTTCAGGCAAGGAGAAGACGGCCTGGAATCAGAATATTTCAAGGGAAAAATACAGAAGACTGGGCTTATGAATTTTATAAAGATTCATTGATGGCATGCATTTACTAAAGCGAATGCTTAATTGCTTTCTAATAAAAATAGAATCTGTCGATGCTGCTCAAGTAAGATTTAATGACACTGATTCTCTTATGAAATTCTCTCTGATACACTTTCGTTTGCATCCGTTCCTTTACCTACAACACAAGGACACATCGCGTCTTTCAATTCACGCCAAACCCGCGTCAATAACCGCACCTGTGAAACGCAACCAAACTATTTTTGCCTAAAATACGCGTGTTCAAAGTTCAAGTTCAAGAAGTAAAACTGATTTAGAAAATTATTTTTCAAAAGTAACACTTTACATTGTTTCTAAATGGCGATTCGTAATTTTCTCAGTACCCAAACACTTCCTTTGTGATTTGAACCGAACAAACGGGTCTCAATTTTTATGACTGGATTAGGACCTGTTGTGCTTGAAAGTCATTTCAAACTTGCAATACCTAGGATTTATTAAAGTTTAATTTAATATATTTTACATTCCATTGAGGATACTAGATAAATTTCGATGATGATGCATAAAGTTAAACGACTTAAAAGTAGGTAGATACATTGAAAAGGTTAATTTAATAAAAATCTCACAAATTACCTCCTAAATTCTTCACTCATTTCTCGCCAGTAGAATTAGTCACTCAAAGGGAAAGTCGTTTTAATTTATTCGTTAAATTAACGCCGATTAAACCAATATACTTCGGATAGAAGAGGCAGCATTTTTTGATAAACTTTCTCTTCGATCGACTCGTTTTAAGCAATTTACTGAAAATGTACATAACACGTCGATTAGTATGTGGCTCTCTTTTAATTCCGCCTAGTCTTATCATTTTTCTGGACTTTTCCCGAAAGTATCATAAATGTTCAAGACAATCCACACGCATAAAACCAGTAGGAACAAAACAACCGCCACTTTGCATATACTGCCTGGTTCTCGTACGAAATAAAAAGAGGCAGCACAAGAGGCAGTGCAATTTTCTGCAATCCGACACGAAGCATGCGTCGTAATTACATAATTACGCGCGGAGTTATTATTATTATATTAGCGGTTGTAATTACGCGGCTTTAAAAAGCAATATGTAATAAAATTTTTGCGGGGAAATTCTACGGTCCATCGCTTTAATTTGCACTTATCCTCGGACGGGATTCCACCAGCCAGCCGCAGGTGAAACAGTTATTAGTGACCTATCCTCTGGGTCTAATTACACAGCCTGCTCGCCACCATTTATTATCGCCGCAAGGTTCCGTACCCCGTAATTAATAACACATTCGCCCGACGAGGTAATATCCATGGAAAGAATCGTAAATTAATAATCCCCCCGATTCATGTCGTTAAAATTGCGTTTTTTTTTTTTTCAGGAAGACCAATGCGTTTACCGTCACGCGAACGCCAACAAATTTCTCCTTTCGAAAGAAAGTTGTGCTTAATGCACGAATTTAATTTGTTTTCCGTGTACGAATGGTTTCCTGAAAACAAAGAACAAGAATTTCTTGCTTTTAATTCGTTCCGCTCTTGGAAGTAGCAGTACAAGCCTTATGGAGAATTTGGAGAGATAAAGATAGCTTTATTGAAAAACCATGAAAGATAGAAAGGGACGCATTTAGTGATAGTTCATACAGTTAGGAATTTGGGGGTTCACAAATTATAGTAGTTAAATTTCAGAATACTTTAATTACAAACTGTCGGTATAAATACTTCGCTGGCTAACTTATAACTACTCCACTGGCGGACCGGTATGGCTTTTATAGTAGGTTTCTGTCTTGGCAATAACATCTTGTGACGCAAGATGGGGTGACTCGTATTAAAAATAGATTTATTTCCGCGTAACAGCTGTAACAATACTAAGGTTGGAACACGCTATAGTGTTTTCGGGTTGAATTACTTTGCAGGATCTCATCTGTCACTTATGCCCGATTTCTTCACCTTCTGATAAATTTATCTGCCAGGTAGTATCCTCGTAAACTATTATCGATACAATAATTTTCAAGGATTATACCTGGCAGATAAATTTAGCAAGAGATGAAGAATTCGGGCATTAGCAATTTAAGAAGCGAGGTCCCGATTACAGACGTCCAAGTGACGGAAGTTAAGTAGCGTCAGGAAGGCAGATATCAGGAAGCGTCAAAACTAACAGACGCCAATAAACGTCAAATTGACAGAAGTCTAAAAATAAACGCTACTTTAGCCGGTTTCCAATTGCCAAAATGAGCTACTCGGAGCTCTTCCGAACTGATCCAAAATGTTCCAATTGCGGGATGCGGAACGCACTTGAACTGATCTTTTTTACTTTCCCCCGTCCCCCCACTTATCTGTATCTATGACTACACATATATCACCCTTATATGACTTATGCAGCGTTCCCATTTAAATCTCAGAAGTACAGTTCGGATCAGATCAGCTCAGATCATCTCAGGTGCTTGAAATTCGTAACTGGAAAGCGGTTTTTGATAGCTACCATAACTAAAGACCGGTTTCGCCATATTTCAGCAAAAATGTACTTCAGCCAATCATAAGATAAAATGGCGCCAACACTTCAATTTGACATTGAAAAAAAGCAAGTGAGGTTAGGTAATACTGTCAGTATGACACTGACGGAACTTTTTTTTTGCTGAAATTTGACTTTGATAGGGCAAGCAAGGTTAGATAATATTGTCAATTTGACACTGATTCTGCCAGACTAACTAGAGAGTCTCTACCATAATTCATCAATGTCGTGATGACTCCGTCAAAGCCCAGGCACAGGCTCAAGGTTCTGTTGCGAGGTAAAATAAAAGCAAATCTGTTCAATGGACTTCTTGAGCAAAAGAGGCCTTCGAGTATTGCAAGAGACAAATTGTAGAAGCGGTACTATGGCACAACTAATTCCGAATGCAATATTGTTAGTAATAACCTCAACAAGAGACGCATAAGATACAGCAACTGGTTGTTTATATAACAGTTTCAAGACGACATTAACCGCACCTTCTGGAAGGAAGGTAATTCTCATTTTTTTTGCAGACCATAAGCTAATAACTTTTGCAGACCATCAGCTAATAACTTTTGCATGCAGCCAAGAAATCGAAATATACTCGCCAAGGCAATTTAGATTTCAATTTGGCACTGCGAATGCGACAGTAAAACAGGTTTGCCATACGTAGGAATTTCCCCGAACATGTTCGGGTTTTGCGGCTTTTTGCAAACCCAAAAATTGATTCGCAAAATGATTGAATTTGTCTAGACAATCGAAATTTACAGCAGGCTGCAGACAGACCAATACCACTTAACTCTTACAAGAAGGACGACCAAAAAGTGGATGAAAAAGTTAGGGTTGTCGTATAAAAAAAAATGATGAGAAAAGATTTTTGCATTAAAATTTGCCTTTTTAAAATATAAAATTTTACCGGTTTCAGAATTTTGCAAAAAGAAAAACATGAAATAAACAAAATATGAGCTTGGGTTTGTGATCACATATAAAATAAATAATTATCTTTTATTACAAAATACTTCGCCTTCCGGATCTTTAAGTAGTCTTGTCCTGTTTTCTACATTTTAGAGATGGCTACCCTTTCATTGGAAATAGTTGAAGAAGAAAATATAGAGGCAGACACACGTTCACGAGTTGAAGAAATCACACAAGGTTCACATTTCACTGTCTTAGGAAACGATCAAGCTCATCCAAAGCGCTCTCTGTTGTAGTATGGCGTACCACGTCACCCACATACGCTAAGCGCTCTGTCTTTTATTCTGGCGTAAACACTCGCTCACCTACACACACGCTAAAGCTTCTGTTCCCTAGGATAGTAGTACCGTAATGGCACCGGCCGTATTATGACGGTGAATGACATTAGAAAATGACATACATAGACATAAAGTAAGCTAAAAGAGTGACTGACTGTATATTTAATTACACACCTTTCATTACGGCCCAACTTTGCTTAGCATTACTAAAATATCTAGAAAACTGAGAGTCACAAAAAGAAGATTCCGAACATTCGAAAGAACCTTTTGGATTTTCTTATGTAACGGTGACGCCTACCGTATTCTAGCAATCCAAATGTACAGATCAATTCATGCAAGAATACAGGCTTGTCACATACAGTATTCGTCTGTATCAAATAACTGGACTAGTTTTTCATCACTACATGAATTTTTATATACCGAAAATACTTCGTCAAATTAAATTCAAATATTAAGTATTGATTAACGAAGTGCAGTTATTTGATACAGATGAGTATTGTATATGAGGTGTATGTATTCTTTCATGAATTGAACTGTACTTAATGTTTATAACAATTTTTTATGATATTTTCCGTCATTCAGCGTCAATTTACGACTGTTAGTAACGTTGCCGCTATCCTAGGAAACTTAGGCTTAAACCAAAGTTAATATATGAGAAGTTATCTTATAAGCTTGGATTTACATGCATAAATCCGAATGCCGGGTCGCGCTGGTGGAGGTGTCCGTGCGGTCTCTCGTGACGTCAGACTAAACTATTTCGATTGCGATTGGTCGCGATCCACGGCGCATGCACAGACGATGCCGATTGCCATAACTACGCAACTATTCTGATGATCTTAAATGCAGCTTACCTTGGACGAATGACGTTGTCCTGAAACCCATACGAAAAATGTTGAATCCGTCCGTTGCATGAGGCAACTTCCCATATACTAACTTTGGGCTTAAGCGCTCTATCGTGTAGTCTGGCGTCTACACACACGTACGCACACATACACCAGCCAGTTGGAATATATCTAGTGAACTAGTCAAGTATCCGTCTACAAAGACTATAATCTTCATACATTGCATTGACTTATTTTGATTAGGTATTGTTTATAAGTGCCATTCTTGTTGAATAATGTTATGCCCATAATTATATTTTCCCTTCAATACAGCTACCCCTCGGTCTCCAAGTTTTTTGATCTCCACGCAAGGCTTTCTTACGAAATCCATCCACCGGCAGATGTCCCAAATATATTCGATTTGTTTATTCATTTATCTTACTTCTCATGTTTTTTTTCAGCTGCAGATGCAGAGATAAAAGCTAAGAACTGTTTCTGCAACAGCAATATTGTTTTCCAAACCGCATCGCAAATATTTCCTTTCCACATCAGCCACCCCCGTATGACATAAGCCCAGAAAGGTTTGGTCTAGAGCTAGAGGATTAACTTATTCAGAACCCCCATCCTGCATCCAAAAACGAATGAAGCAGAACAATAGTGAACACATATAATTAATTAAATCGCAAAAAGAAATAATTAATTAAACGAAACAATGGGTCTCTTTGTTTTACGATTGTATTTAAGCTCGTTGCGCTTCGAATTGCAGGATTGCATTTTCACCATTTTCTTATATCCTGAAAATAAAAAAAAGAACCATTTTGCCCCTGTGTTGTTTGCGTGGTCATTGAATTATTTAATAATTATTTTCTCTTCAGCCAACAGTCACAAGTTTTTCTTTCCCCTTGAGGCGCAGTTTTAATCGTTCGTTTTTCTTTACTTTCTTGAAGCGTCAGCTGTTGTCCTTTGGAGACACAAAAACGTATTGTACCGTAAGTGCCTCGCTGTTTTTCCGCGTGTTCCTCTTAAGTATCGATTTGTTGGTTGCTTTTGGCCCCGGTTTGCCGGTTATTTGGCAATTGTTTCCGACAGGACGTCGCTTCTGCCCTCTATCTCTGATTAATTGTTTTATACATACACTTGCTTCACTTAAGTAACGCCTTATAAGAATTTTTTTTTTGCAATAATAGAGTGGCAGTCAACCTGCAGTTTTCTGTTAAGACAAACGCAAGTTCGTTCAGTAGTAGGAATTATATGTGAAATTCTTAATTATAACAGTACCTTTCATTTACATTCTTGTCTTTTTCTTATTTTTAATTTTATTTACTATCAATGCTGTTAACAAAGTTGCCTGGTTTCATGTAAGACTAACTTGAAAAGAGGTGTGATGTTGGTAGAACAATTATCTGTTTTGCCGACGTTTGGTGTCTTACAGTCGAGGTTATAATGAAAAAGAAAATACAAACAATGGTTGCCAATTTATTAATTTTGTCACTAGATCTGGTGATAAGTTTTAGTGAGATGAATAAACATCACCTTCTGATACTCCTACATCATACTAATCATTATAATTGGAGGAATACTAATCAGGCGAGCACATCACAGCGTTCGTTTTTTTACTCTAAAACTAAAATATTGATTATCCTTTTGTCAGTGTGAAACAGTTTCTTTGATCACTTTTTACACTGATATTTCGCATTCTTTTTTACTCTCAACGTTCCAATAACGATGAACATTAAGAGAAAAATCACTGAATTAAGAAAATAATAGAAAATAATGTAAACGAAATACTGAAATGGTGGTGAAATTGTTCCCTTTACTTTGCTGTAGATGGCGCTGATCTTTCTTTCTCAATGAGTATATATTTTTTATTTATGAACGCAAACAATTTGATTAATCAATTAATACAGTTAACGGTAAGTTGAAAGTAAAAATTTTGACTTCAGTTTAAAATATTGACAAGAAATTAAAAGAAAATTAAATGATTTTCATGTATTACTTCCTCTGTGTTTTAATAGATGGCATTGCTAATCCAGTCTTTAGTGTCTTTATTGTAAGAAGGAATAAATATTCATTTTCCAATCAGAAAATTAGAAAAGTCCTGACAACAAAAGAAATGAACATACCAAATTGTTTCAATATTTTGCAATAGATGGCGTTGACGGCAATCAAAACAAACCTGTCAGATTTGACGCTTTCGAGAAAGATTATTAAACGAAGAAGAAATTAAATATGAAAGTAGAGACCTCGGACATGAATTCCTTCCTAATCAAAGATAAAACAATTAAGAAAAACAATTTCGTTTGACAATTCAAAAATGAGAAGAACGCTGATAACAAAGGAAATTAAATCATCACTAAATTGTTTCCAAATTGTGCAATAGATGGTGTTGCTAAATCTTTACTTTATTTACTACTCGTTGAAGGAACTTGCCAAATTTCAAGCTTTTAAGAAATATTAGTTAGGTATTAAACAGAGTGCAAACGATTCTGAACATGAATTCCTAAGCAAAGAAGAAGTAATTTCTTTGAAAACAAGTTTGTCATTTTTAATTACAGAGTATCACCGCCACCTAGGAAAATTAAAACACTTTCTTAAAATTCAATCGAAAGTAAGATTGTAAAACTATTAGAAGTGAGAGAAAATAAAAACAATGTTATTCTGATCAAATTGTTTCTCCACTGCTTAATAGATGGCGCTGCTTATTTGCAAAATTCTGAACGTTAAAATTTAAAAATACAGAAAATTATTATAAAAGTCGGAACTTTTTCTTTACAAAACAAATTTCAGAAATTGTCTGATCTTTTGTAGCGACTGCAAACTTAACAAAACAGAAGCTAAATGTTCAGACTTTTGTAAAGAATATTGGCAACACTGAACTAAACTGTCTAACCTGCCTCCCAAGAGACATTGAAAATATTCAAATTGCGGAAAATGTTCCATGCTGAACCTATCCCTTATCGAAAGTTTTTGTAGCATCATAACATTGAATGTAAATGTCAAATTCTGATCGGGAGAGATTAACCGATACCGGTGCTGCCAACATATATCTTCGGTTTCACGGCAAACTAGATAATTTATTTTCTCGATCACATCGTACTTTTTAAAGTTGTTAAAAATATATAATTCCGTTTTCTTTTTGGTGTTTTTAATGGAAAGCTTTAATTCCCTTCTTTGATTTTTTATTTTACTTTAATTAGTTTAGATTGGAAACTTCTTATTACATTCCAACAGTAAAGGACTATTTCAATTTAATTTTAATAAATCATTCTGTTTTCTTTTTTATTAGTATATTATTATTATTAAAGCAGTGATTTGCATGTTTTATACGTATTCTTAAATAATGAGTTTTGAGTTAAAATAGAGAATACCAACTCGTTTAGTAATCCTGGTTCTCATTTAAAATATTTTTTAGAAACGCTTTTATTATTTATTTTGCAATACGACAGAAATGAAAAGTCATTTAATTTAAGATAAAATTATGTTATTATAGTAGCACAATTATCGAATATCGCTTGTTTTTGTCATTTGCAGTTGAGGTTGAGTTTTTTTTGTTTTTATAAAGAGTATAATATTTAATCAGCAGGTTCGAAAAGACATTGACTTTTTGTTCAAATTGTCAAAAATATTTGTCACCGAGATATTCATTATCAAAATCAATTTCGAATTGGGAAGAAATAATCAACATACCTTTAAAACGTCAAGTATCAAATCCTGATCGACAAGAACGAGTGGTTTCAGTGTTGCCAACACAATTTTTTAGTCACCTTCCTAACCAATTAGGTAACTTATTTTTTCGATCATATTGTACTTTTTTTTGTAAGTTATTAGAAATATTTGATGATTTTCATGCATTTAGTTCCACTTTAATTCGGACAGTTTTATTTTTCGTTTTCTTTTTCTATAAAATAAACTGTTTGTTTAGATTACGAAATCTGTTTCATTATTTCTTTCTTTTTCCTGGATACAATCTATTTACTTTGGGAGTTCCGGAATTTCATCCATCGGCCGGTCCATTTACTTTATCCCTATCTTATCGCTTTCTCATTTCCGGGTTGTTATCACTCACCACCGCCGCAGCGGATAGCGCGCCCAGTCAGTCGGGGGTACCCCGCCCCGTTTTATCTTCCCCCTCGGTTCTCTCCCTGCACCGAATTTTAGTAACCAATTTAATTACGCCAACTTTCCGGCGGCGGCGGCGACGGCGGCAAGCGGGCGAATCTTATTTTGTAAATTTCGAACAAAACAGAGCACTCCACCGGAATCAAGTTTTGTGATTTATTCTCGCGCCCAAATTGAATATCAAAACAGTTTAATTTGGAGGACGACGATGGCGGAGATGGGCGAAGGCAAACATTTTGATTATTTTGATGAGGTTTCTCAGCAATTCATTTCCTTTTCATTCATATTTGGTTTATAATTTTCATTAAATAATCGTGAAATGTCATCAGTCATAAATCATAAATCGCTATCAGTGAGTTTCAATCTAGAAATAGAACACTGACCCATTTCTATAAGATCCGATAAACAAGTTCAGTGGGCGGGGCGTATCCTAACCTAAAACTGACTCAACAGGAAGATCTTCAACTGTGAACGTAATTACTTATTGTCTACTACTTCCTTCTTCCTGTAACAACAAGATACTTTACTTAAACTATCCGAATTAAGTTTCGATTAGAGGCGAATTGAAAATGTTAAATTTCGCTGTTACTTTGACAGAATTAAACATGTAATGTGGACAGGCAAGTGACTCAGCGGTTAGCCTAGCCGACTTATAAAGTTGTGCCACTTGTCGGCATGGGTTCGAATCCCATCTGGGCCAAGTATGTTTGTGTTGCCTGGATTGTAACCTAGCTTATCAAACAAAGTAAATTATCTGGAATGGTGATGTGTAGGTTTCTGCGTAAAGCAAGAAGAAGAACCTATAATGTGAAGTAGAGGTGGTCTATGTTTATCCCTAGATTCAAACTCATTGATCGCAATACTAAATGGTTTTGGCGCCTTTACTATTTCAATAATACATAATGATTTTTAAAGGCGAATAAAAAAAAACGATTTGGTTAAATGAACCTCTCGTCTAAAAATAACGGGTCTTTGGCGTGTCACACAAAATACGAACGTCTACTTTCTCCCGGTATAATTAAGGTCGTAATTAATGAATCGTCTCAGCCTACTATCTGTAGCTATAAAACAAGTCGACGTTATCTCGCTTCGTTACCAGATGCCGGAATTCACTCGTCGACTCTCTCGAAAATTCGAGTGATTTTCTTGTATGTGTCGTCTTTCAGAGGACCGACCTCAAGATCGCGAACGTCGTGACAATATATCACGCCGATAGACGCGCCCCCTCGCAGTAATTTAGAAAGCCGCGGATCGCGCACGTCAACAGATCCGAAATGCAGAATGCGACACGCGATTGGCGTTCCCTTCCATTCACCATCAAACACGGCCGACTTCGAGAGCATTTCACGATTGATCTGAATAATGCATCCCCCCATTGAGGAGGAGAGTTGGTTTCTTTGATGTCGCAGCCACCCCGGAATTCATGTATTCAGCGCCATAATTTACGCGCCGACCTGCGGGGCGCCTTGGGTGTTCTTCCCCGAAAAACAAAGAGACCATCAATATTTATTTCCGACGGTCGGTCGGTACGTGCGCGCCGAAATAGGATGAACGAGGGAGCGGAATTGATGAAATGCGAGATACGTGTAAAAAGAATGAAAGAGGTGCGACCACCGGAAGCGCGATGTACTTGCTTTATGTTTCTATTTTGACATGCGGGGGTTTTCCGAAACGTCTCTTTCCTTTCGGTCAGTTTAAACGTCCCCATTGTGTTCGCTCAAAAACTGTCCGCATGACCTTGTTTGCTTTACCTAGAAATGACACGCAATACTTCAGGGGGTGCGAAAGTAATTTAGGGTTGGAGGAGAAACCAGATGTTCAAGGCAGGTATATCCTGTGTAAATTAGAAAAGTGACAAACAAGAAAATACAACCAACGAAATATACAAAATGTTTCATTTTGATTTGGAAACGATTGTCTACGCTTATTGCCATGTTAGATTTCTAGGGGAAATAGGACAATTTAAAAAATATAAAAAAAAATTAATTAACACTTTAAAATTTTGCATAATCAATGCGCACATTCCACTTACGAAATTCCAAATAGAGCGATGACATCACGCGGATTATGAAATTATTATTATTATTTCAAAACTATGACGGGACCCAGTTAAGCAAGCATACATCGACAATTCTTTTGAATATCTTTACAAGGAAACTTATAAATAATCTGAGGAGAATTTCGGAAGTTAATCGGTAACACGGTTCGCCTCAAAAGGCATCCCGGGAACCCCGAAGCATCACTACACTCCGAAAAGCCGCCTTCAAGACCACCGAGTTCCTGCAACAACGCCCATGCGCATCCACTTGACACATCCACCCGCTCCTTTGTGACGTAGGGAATGACTACCGAGGACCAAAGAAACGCCCCGGCCCATAGTGGTCGAAATGCTTAATCTAGCTGTGCAAAAATATAAAAGTAACCAGTACCGATTTAAAAAAGTTGATGTTTTTTTATGTAATATACTTTGGTAGTTACTAAGACGACATCATAACATTTGTAGTTATTTAAGTAACTTAAAAGATTCCGTAACTCAAGGACTCTCCATCCCACAATCGTCGGGAGGTCTCCCTCAAGGCGCTTTGGTTTTAAAAGGTTCCGCAACTCACGGTCTCTCCATCCTTAATCCGTAGCAGTATTAAAGGTTTTGAGCAATTTTGGAAGCATTCAAGATCTCTCCATGCTCAATCATCATCCTCTCAGTGGTTTTAAAGGATTTGAGCGATGTTGGAAGCATTCAAATCCTCAAGGCGTTTCGGTTTTTAAAGATACCGTAACTCAAGGACTTTCCGTCCTCAATCATCGGGCAGTCGCCCTCAAGGCTCTTTGGTTTTAAAAGATTCCGTAACTCTAGGTCTCTCCATCTTCAAATCCGTAGCAGTATTAAAAAGGTTTTGAGCAATGTTGAATGCATTGAGATCGTCAAAGCGATTCGATTTTCAATTTTCGACTTTCAAACCCAAATACACAAAACAGTAAACTAAACGCTCATGTTCGTTTTTTCTTAAGCCTGAAAGTTTGCCCCTTGTTTTTAAGATTCTATTGGGATGTGTGTTTTCCAGAACTATGGATAATTCTCCTACAGTAATATGAACATTGAATAGCCATTATTTCAAATTTGAATAAATCTTTTATGTCAACTAACACGCTGTTGAAGTTTATTATGTAGTAATCACTCATATCCGCTGATATTCGAGTTGAAATGTACTTATGTACACAACAAATATTTGTATTTAATTAATAAGAAAGTATGTGCAAGAAATTGCAAACAAATATACAGTGTGAATAAAAAGGACGGAAGATTGACGCGATGACAGAGCCGCTATTATAGGTTTTACAAAAAAATGTTTTAAATAAAAGTTAAATGGCTACTTATTATTTGCCACAAACTGGCGTTTTTAATTTTTCTTGTAACGTCATAATCTTCAATTGAGACGTCATAATCTTAGACTGTGCCGTCATAATCTGGAACTGTTACGTCATTCATGATTTTGTAAACTCGAAAATGTCAAGAATGGATATGAGTGGTTTACTATGTAATAGACTCCAACAGCGTGCCAGTCGATTTAAAAAAAGGATTCAAATTTAACATCATATCTTCAATGTTCATATTACCTGTAGAGGAAAGCTTTGGAAAACAGAAATTGCAACAAAATCTTAAAAATAACACATTTTTAGGTTAGGAATTTCGTTTATTGCTTTTTACATCTGCATTTAAAAGCCCTGTCCTTAGTTACTCAAATAACTAGAATTTTTTTCTTCGAGTCCATCTGGGATGAGGAAAACCGAATCTGATAGTGAAAATGGATAAATTTTATTTAAAAACTATTTTTCAAATCGTTAAAATCAAAAAACTTTTATGCATTGAATTTTGCACAGCTAGATTAGGCGTTTCGACTACTGTACGCCCTGACAAAACCCCGAACCCCTATGACTAAATAATTAATCCTGATCAAATAAAGAGGTATATTTTTATATTCAATTGTTTTAAAGCTCTACCCGCGGTCGCGCCCCTTAAAGCCCGGAGGTTTCATCTCGACCAGGTGGAGGCCTACCCGTGACAAGGAGGAAGGCTGTAAAATGCCCCTTGTGATAATATCTTAAATGGGTTCAAAAAGTAAAAGTAAATAAGGCGTAACTTAATGTTTTGTCTCCCTCTATTTTTTTTTTCTCAGAGAACTTCACAATGCCTTTCCAAAACTTAAAAACGTGCAGCCGGAACGAAACGAGGATCACGTTTTTATTTTACGAGGATAACAGATTATCAACTTTTACAAATTCTAATTTTAGGACGAAATGCGTCAACTCTTTGAGCAATCTCAAAAAAAATACCTAATATTTAATTTCAACCCTCATATATTTCCCTCTCTCTTTCTTACTGTGTCACCCCATTTACTAAATACTTTTAGCTAACACAGCGTTTCCCAAACTGTGGGGCGCGCCCCCCTAGGGAGGCTCGTAAGTCTTCCGAGTGGGGCGCAGCAGAATGAATCTAAAAACAAATGAACGCAAATTGCAATTTATCATATTATCATAGATTGGCATCGAACTTGTATTTGATTAAAACTAAAGAGATTCTAATTTCTGGAATTAAAATTTAAAAATTAAAAAATGTTTTGTTTGACAGTGACAACCCAAATTTAATGTTCGCGACTGTACATTACCGTATATCTATGATAGTTATGAAATTAAATACTGAGTCTCAAATATTTAGAAATTAAGCGTTTGACAATTATTTGCCATCAGTGTTCAAGTTCGAGTTCGATTATCGACGGAGCGTGAAACATAACACAGCTCAAAAGGGGGTCGCGAAACCTAAAAGTTTGGGAAACGCTGAGCTAACACACTCGAAACGCGATTTCCTTATTTGTAGGCCTTCTGGTTTTCGATACGAAGTTGTAATATCGTTTCTCAACCCTGTTTTCTCGCGATGCTGGATTTGACCCGAACCAGCGCTACCGTCTAATTTCGGTATTTCCTAAATCATGCGCCTCTTCTCCCTCTTAATTCGAACGTCTCTCTTGTATATATTTTACAAATGCGCTTTCATAAAAGGTAGGAAATGTTTTTAAATAGGTTTATAGGTTTTGTAGCAGGGTGATTTGTTTTAGCCCTTCACCGTTAATTTTATACAAGTAGGTAATAATTAAAGTTTTCTCTAACTAAAGTTGTAATTGAAATACGTTAGAAACGATATAACTTTTTGTCCGTTTAATGTGCAAGAGAGTGACACGTTTATTTCTCTTGGCAGCGTTCATTCGTCACTCTCTTACTCATGAAATTCGCATAAAGTTATAACGTTTATGTTTATTTTAACCACGGTTTTAGTTAGAGACGGTTTCAATCATGACAAGAGATGACAATATGGGCCATTCTGTTTAAAATGTTGAGTTTTCGTCACCACCAGAGAATTTTTAAGCAAATTAATTACAAAACCTCTATGGTAATTGAAAGAAAATAATAATAAAAGAAAAACTGAATTATCCGGAAATCGCGCCTTTACTTGAGCTCCCAAAGTGTACAAAAAAAATTGAAAAAACTGTGTAACTGTGCACTGATAAAAATCTGGAGTTAATTCTAACACTTTTTGGACGCCAAGGAACACTCGGTGTTCCCTCGGGTCCATCCCTTTGCGGAGTTACGAAAAACTGAGTTAGGATGTTTACCATTTAAATGTGTGTAAGAGAGTAGAGTTAAACTTATCCTTGTTGGAATCAACACTCACTTTTAGATACAATTTAGTCGGAAAAAGAGAACAACGTCAAATTCGATGAAGATTAACAACTTTTCAAATGAAACTTTATCCGCATTTAACACCGAATGGGCAGATTACAATTAATACCAAAAATTTTTATGTGTGTGCCTCAATTGTTTTTACTGAACACGAATCAAAATTAGGGCGTACGTTAGGGCCACAGAGAATCGTAAAATATACGATGAAATACGTAAAGAAAGAAATGTTAAAAGCCAATTTGAAACATGGAATGATTAAACTACCTGATTAGACAGAACAGAGTAATCAATGACTGTTCGAAAATTCAACCTGGCGCAGTCAGTTTGTTTCCCAGGACTGTGAGGGAGGTTTCACACATCAAGATGGATCACAGCCATGAGATCACTCTTACGGAGGGGGCTCTTCTTAACAAGGGACTAGAAGACTGCTTGGTTGGAGACCTACGCGGACATTAATTAGTTTTGCATTTCCTCCCGGTGGCTACGCCGTCATTTCCCCGTCATTTCAATTTTGCATGCCATTAAAATAGAGAATAATTTCAATTTTTCAATTAAGAACAGCCAGGCGCAATTTAGATTTGTCTAAACTAAGTGTAACTTAAACAAGATTTTGATGAATTTAGCGTGAGACGTGGAGTAGGGATTGGCACGGGTCTGGATTTGCATTTAAGGGTGAACCCTGAACTTATCAATGTTTAGTCTAGTGAATTTTTTTTCGAACCTTATCAACTCATAAGGTTTATGTTGAACTGAATCACTGCAAATTCCATACAAAGCAATTAAAAAATAAAAATTATAGATATATCAAAGATTGCAATAACGAAGATGCAAATGAAGAGGGCGAGAGGGGGGGGGGGTTGCGGGGGGAGAAGAAAGGACAGGATTCTGTATTTAGGTAACGATTTTTAAATTCATTGCCACAAATTAAACAGGCCGCGAGATTTTTTTCTCTTCGAGTAAAACAAAATGAGAGAAAATTGATTGATTAAACAAGAAATTGCGCATTTTTAATTAATTAACAATACATCGTGAGTTCTTCTGACTTCATACCGTCTGGAAGAGATCTTTTATTGTGGGAGTAGACAACACCTATTTGCATCAGTCTAATTTCGAAAAGTTGGTTTCTGATCGAAATTTTTAATAGAAATCTATCCTCCAGTAGATGTCACAGACAGCTTCATTTTGCTTGTTTATTACTTTTCGTCTACGCGATGCGAGTTTGTTTTTAACGAATATAGGGTGCGGTTAGACGTGAATACATTGGCACGGGTCTGGATTTACATTTACTGGTGGTGGCATGAACTTATCAATATTTAGTCTATTCAATTTACTTTCCGACTCTTATCAACCGAGAAAGTTTATATCGAATCGAAACATTTCCATTAGGCAAAGTAATTTAAAATCAAATTAAATAAAAATTAATGTCAACAAACCAAAGGTTGCAATAAGGAAGATGCAAAGTTCGACTTCAATAATTAGAGACAAAGACAGAGATCCATAGTAGGGAGAAGACGAGATTCTGTCTTTAGTTTACATTTTTTAATAAACTGAAAAAATCACTACGTGAGAAAAATACTCCTATATTTCTTTCCTAGTAAAACAAGCTAGAGAAAAAGTTGATTGATTAATTCAGATATTGCAGGAAATTTACGGCGAGAGATGAGACCACAGCAAGAACTGAGTTTTTTCCGGTTGGAGGAGGTATTTACAAACTTTCTTATCGCCAGGTGTCCTCATCCACGTTCGTCTGAACTGAAAACTTTAGTTTCTGCGCGAAGCCTTTAATCTAAATCTATCCACCAGTAGACGTCACAGCCAGCCTCATTCCGCTTGTTTAGTACTTTACGCCTATGCGAAACGTAGTCATCACTTTTACATTTTACGGTTTTCTTGTAGGGGCAGATAAAATAAAAATATTTTCACTTTTCATTTGTTTGTGGTATAAGAACAATATTTATTTTGTCTTAACCGTGTTTCCAAAGATGTGTATTTCCTGAGTAACATAACATACCCCGTTCCAAATTAAATAGTTCAGTGGATTCCTTTTGTTTAGCTTGACGTGAAGTTTCGATTTCTTATTTTGCAATTATTATGAAATATTTCTGTACAGGATTCTGATTTCTTACACTCAGTTTCAGCGAAATAATCGTTATAATAACGTATTCACAACGTGTTCTTGTTAGTCTAATCTTCAACGTCTTTCAAGTTGCCTATTTATTTAGCCCTCAAATTATTATTAATATTTCTGTACAGAATTCCGGTTTCTTCTACCAAGTCTCAGAGAAATAATGATTATGACGTATTTGCAACGTGTTCTTGTTAATCTAATCTTCATTGTCTTTCGAGTTGCCTATTTGTTTAGCCGTGTGATTCACGCAGACAATAAAATCCAGTTTTATCACCGCCATTCATTTAAAAACCATCGGGCAACTTATCATTTCGAATTTACAGCCAGTTTCATCTCCCAATTAATTTCGGAATGGCGATAAAACAGAACCAGTCCGCCGTGAAAGTCCTAATTTACATACAAATATGTTGAGGAGGACCGATATGCGTCTCGCTTATTTCTTATATGGTCAAGACCGCTGCTCCGCCAATGTGCCAATTGCGAACCGATCGTCGAAACCCCCGAGTCTTTAACGGCCGTCCGCCATTGTGTGTGCGTTTTGTTACATATATGCAGTGTCCCGAATGCATTGTGTCGTGTATTGTACTAAGTCATTTGAATTTACACAGTGGCCGGCGTTTTTCAGAACGAGTCCTTTTATGTAAAAGATTACAAGCGCGGCGCATTGTTTGTAGATTTATTTATGGACGGTTGCACACAGCTCGGAACTTTTTTTTTAATTATACATACCGTACGACTACACAGCAATTTATTGGAATTTAAAAACGTTTTCTTTATGTTATTGAATTTTCTAAAATGATAAATATCTCAAATTAATTTTTCCAACAAATAATTTTACTTTAGAATGGAGAAGTATTGGGTAAGGAGTGCGTTTTTCCCACCGGTGAATCCCATCTGCACATTAAGAATTGGTCGAATGTCAAAATAGTCGGCGTAAACACAAATAAAGAGCAAGTGCGTTAATTGCTTTTCATAAAATAAGATCCGCTGGTGCAGCACTGCAAGTAAGGTTAAAAGATTTGAATTCAATCTGATCTGGAACGTAAGTACACGTCGCACAGTGGGACATTAGGAGATAAATCATGCCAAAAATACTTTTCATCAATTGTATAATTTGCTAACATAACGTTTGTAGTCGCATACTTAATATTCCAATTTATTTAAAAAAAAAATATAATTTAAGCCAATAGAATTTGTTTTCTATGATTTTTAGCCTCTTAAAAAGATGTAACAAGCCAATGTATTAAATGACACTTTTTAACCTGCTTTTGTTACCTTTAAAATATCATCTGCGTGAATAACTTTAACAAATTTAATAGTTCTTTTTAAAAATACTTTACTTATAGTAGATTATAGGAATGGTAAGTCGAAATTTTTTTCATTCTCTTTTTAAGTACGAGCCTTTACATTGAGGGTTCTTTTTTGCATGCAGATCAATAAATATGTAGACTTTTGGTTATTATTGGCATTTGCCGGCACCGTAAATTTTATGTTTACGTAAGGAATAAATGTGTAAGAACTGTTTCTCTTAAAATTTAGATGCACGTTCTTGCACCTTTTCTTGTTATCATATATTTAAATTGCTCAAATTTAGGAAATTTTAATTACACTTCAAATTGTGATGGCCTGACTATGTTGCACAAACATTTTTGGCAAATATCAAAAACAGTTTTTCAGTTTGTTTAGTGCTTGTGAACTATCATTTCATTGAAAAAGTTGTTACATAAAAATAATTAATAACTATTATTCTCAAAATACATGAACTAAAAATTCAAAATGGTTGCTAATCTTACTGTATTTGCTGAAAGTGGAAAAACAAATTTCAAATTACAAAAATATCTTGTTAAGAACTTTTTACTTGAAGATGAAGAAAAACACTTATTTAATCATTTGCAAATTTTCCAAATTTGTCTTTTCAGTTAAAACTGATTTAAATAAGTTTTACTAACGTTCTCTTTACCAACGCGCGTAATGATACCAGCATCGTTTTTATTGATGTTTTAGTTTTCATTTTTAACAATTTCGCAAACAAATAAATTATAGAGGTAATAAATTTATGATTTAATTCATCCTCACATTATACATTCTTTAATCGATTGGCGTATTTTGTAAATTATTTATTGTTTTTTTAATCAACGTTTTGAACTATACTTCAAACTTCAATAAATTAAAGGAAGGAAAAAAGAAAATGGAAAATGTTTTTAGAATTCCTTTTATACAGGGTGTTGGAAAAAAGACAAATAGTGACGTACCCTACTTCCCCCCCATAAAGAGCTAAATTTCAGATTAAAATTCGCTATATTATTTTGTTCTGAAAGTACAGCTAATTTTTATGTGTAAAATTGCTGATCTATGAAATAATAATTCGTATTCAATTAATAGAATCTTTTATTGATGATTTATGAATGATAATGATATTTCTCCAAAACTAAAATTATGATGCAGGTAAAAGAATATTTCAGATAAAATTAATTATTATCGGTTTTCCTTGATCATTATAATTGAAATTATCAGAATTATATTTCTGTGCTCCTTTTTTGTTTAATTTTTTATTTTTAATAATTATGTAATAAAAGTGACATCTAAGAACTTTTATACTTGATCTAATCAAATCTAATGAAACGAATACAAAATGATTGTATTTTTCGTACATTTCTTGTTATTTGTGCCAAATTTCAATTTCACGAAGCAATTTTTTTTGAAGTTATAGATTTTTGGTACGAAAAGTGCGTTTTGCTCCACTCTGCGTCGGTCAGTCATTCATACTAGACCCGTATCGATAACCGCACCTGTGAAATGCAACTAAACAATTTTTGCCTAAAATACGCGTGTTGGATTTTGTGTAAATCCAAAAGTAAAAAAAAAAATAATTTAGAATATGATTTTTCAAAAGTGATATTATTAGGGATGACTGTATAGTATACACATATTAGAAAGAAATAAAAAGAAAACAGTTTCTGTAGGATATTTAAATTATAGTTACGAGGAAGCTTGTTCTTTTCTTTTTAAAGAATGCAGTGTGATTATCTATTGAGCGGCGTAGATTATAAGATGTGGTAAAAGTTGTAGGCATTTAAAAGGTTTTTCAGTAAAGAAATTAAGCCATCAAGATAAATTGAGCGAAGTCCACAAAAATAAACCTCTTCACCGCACTTCTCAGAACATTTAATTCAGCTTAATTCGATAACGACTACATCCCGAACAATTAAGAGTTATAATTGTCAAAGGAACTTGTTTTTCATTAGCGAGAGAGAGTCTAATGTGGTGTAAGGGTTGTCCTGTTCTCGTTTCGGAGAAGCCGGGCTCAATTACTCTAATTTACTGCCTGTTTAATTAAAGTTCTCACACTGAGTCATGATTTCGGAGCGCGAGGAGCAAAGTCGTCGTTGTCGTCGTCGCCGCCGTCGGCTTTCAAGAGGCTGCGAGCTAATAGAGCTAAGAGCTTTCAGTGGTCACAGAGTCCCGGGTCGCCAGAGGTCAGCACTCGTTCACGCGCCGTTTGCTTCCAATAAAAGTTTTCGACGGCGACGGCGTGTTTTCGATGCCTTTAGTTTTCACATATATCAAAAATTTCTGACTTTGTATCCGAATTGGAAAATGTGTTGGATTCGTCGTAAATTCGCTCGAATGTCGCCGAAGTTATGATGTGGACTTTTCTACCCCGACAGCTTTGAAATATCACCACGAAGGGGAGCACTTCATCAATTATTTTCGACATGTGTTGCCTTTCGCTTTGATTTTTTTATAATTTTTTTCATTTCATTTATTAATTAATTGCGTGACGTGACTACATGACATTTAAAAAATTTATAAAATTTGGTGTCCGCGCGAAGTTTTTAATCGAAATCTATCCACCGATAGATGTCGTTGCAAGTTTTGACGTGGAGTTTTCTTACGCGACAGCTTTAAGAAAACACCGCGAACGAGGGTGGTTATCATTCAATTATTTTCGCTTCAACATGATACCCTTTTATTTTAATTGAACTCCAAGGCTTTTATTACCTGCTTTAGACTAAACTTTTGCGACTGAAGCAAAAAAATAACGTCGGTTGTAATTAAAAAAGATCGTAATTTCCATCATCATGATATTAGCGCTCTGTCATTAGCCATCGTCGAAAGAAAGTTGGTCGCGTTTTAATAAGACATAGGCCCCGGGAATTCAGTGACAACACACCTCGCCGATAACTAGTGTAATTTATGTTCGCCGTGTATAATAACACTATAATTTATTTATCGAGTTGTGACACTAATAACAAGGCAGGCAAAGGACATTGTCCTCGCGAGTGAGACGGACGACGCCAATAATTGAAATCGACTCGCGCGTTTTTCCCATTCTTTATTCAGCATCTGGGTGAAGTGTGTACGTGGCCTATTGCGGATTTGGGTCGGAGAAGGAATTCGCACACTTTTTCGTGCGTTCTTTTCATTTTCGGCACGTGTGCGAGCACGGATTTTTCCGGGCGGGAAACGTCGGAGGAATAACTTGAAAAGCACGAGTGAAGTGAAATGTAATGTTACGCGGTAAATAAATCTCGTGCTTAAAAGCATATACGGGATGTTGCTTATGTATACTCACATACCAAGGAGTTTTGAATAAAAAGTTATCTCGATTACAGGCGGAGTGAAAGTTTAGGAAATAATTGGTTTATAAAATAAGAATCCGTTTACATTATTAAGGAATAAAATTTAAAAAAAACTACAAAATAATTAGGTATATTTAATAAAATAATAATAAAATAATATATAAATAAATTAACTGTACTCGTGTTTGTTTATTACTGGCTTTTTTGTGTTTTTACAAAATTGTTTAATCTAAAACAATTCACTTTCTTTCTTATCTTTTTCAAAATTTTTCAAGAAGTTCGCCTTTGATTAATAAAAATGGGTATGTCTCGATGAGTTACTGAAATCGGTGGTGTTTGGCGTCGGATGAAGAGCCAAAACAAATAAAAACCTTAATTATTTTTATGTTTTGGCAAGTTAGCGAGTGACTCTACGAATAATAATTATATTTTCGAAGAAGTAACAATTAGTTGTACCAATGTGGTCGAGAAATTCATGAATTCACATTAATTTTAATTAGAAAGTTTAATTCTATTTTAATTTAATTAGTGCTTAAATGTAATTAGGATTTAAAATAAACCCCTTTATATCGAACGAACATTTTCTTTTTATCTGGACTTAGTTATTTAAAACTAACTTCTTATTTGAATCGTAACAAATGAAAAAAAGAATTTTTATGCTGGATCGCAAATCACACTGTTGTTCAACAGTATATGTTCAGCACCAGAAAATAAAAAATCAGAATTGTTTTCGACCTATAGAACTATCCAGAATTTTAAGTGTAGATGTGACAAATCGAAATTTATTTGAACAAATAAAATAAATAAGTTTAAAAAAAAATTAAATAATTAAGGATAGTTTGAATTTGGCGCCATGGTTTTTAGCTAATTTTCTATGTGACTGGGATGAACAAATATTGATTTTGATTTACAGTGTTAGTTTGAGAGTAGACACGTTATTTTGAAGTCGGGTGTTGTGAAAGTAATAGTAATAATAATTTAGAATGAAAGTGTCCTCAGTCAATACAAATCACATGTACGTAAGAAAATAATTTCAAAATATTAAATAATAAAATTGAAAACAAAAAAAAAATAATGAAAAATGTGTAAACAGATTCAGAAGAGTGTGTGTGAAAGTGTTCATTCCGTTTTCTTTTGTTAAAGCATTGAATATAAAAGAGAGTAAATACACAGAGAGAGTGAGAGAGATTAAATTGTACCTATATATAAAATTAAAATTAAAAACATTAAAAAAGAAATCTATTCATCGTCGTGACATCTTTTTTAATTTTTAATTATGTATAATTATTCTTATTAAGCCTAGCAAACCCTGTAGGAAATACGTGTTTACTTTATTACGTCTCTGCAAGTGTTCAGATCGAAGAAAATTAGAAATTAATTTATATAATTTATAGAACTTTTGATAGTTGTTTTTGCATTTACCTGATTGTTAGGGTTGTACAGGGTTACAACTAATTAAACGGCTGCTATGGGGAACTATATGAGACACAAAGATAATTAAATTACAAAGAAAGTGCGCTTTTTTGCAGTCTATTAAATTTTGCGTAAATCTTTTCTCTCTGCAGTCATTTCTGAAATTTGAGAATGTTCAGCTTTTTTGGAAGATATTTCAGAAATGAATATATTATTAGAACAGGCACATTTTATAGACTTCAAAATAGAGTGATTTTTTTTGTAATTCAGCCGTCTTTGTATCTGGAGATCCCCACAGTGGTTCTTTAATAGTTTTAACCCTGCATAATAAAAATAATGTTGGTATCAAACTTTTCTTTTGTAAATTTAAATCACATAAAGCCAATATTACAAACCACGTGATCTATAAAGCAGATTTGTATTTCAACAGTTCAGGTTCAGTGCTTCATTTTCATTTCCAAAAACAACCTCTGCTCATTCGATAAATAATTAAACACCTTCTAATTTTTATAAAATTTTCGCCTTGAGCACTGATTCTCGAATGACCTTTATGTTCAAGCTAATTTTCGGTTGGTTCGGCGTGAGTTTTTGATTCAACTTTTGAAGAAGAGAATTCTTCGAGTCTGATGAGTCGAGCGTTCTATTTTCGGGCAGGCAAGTAGCTCAGTGCTTAGCCTGGCCGACTTTGAAAGTCGTGCTACTTATCGGCGTGTGTTCGAATCCCACCTGGGCCATGGATGTTTGTATTGTCCAGATTGTGACCCAGCGTCATCAAACCAAGTAAACTGTCTGTAATGGCGACGCGCCGTAAGGCAAATATGACAATAATGTGCAGATTGCTGCATAAAATAAGAAGAAGAAGACTTGTATTTTCAAGCTCGTATTACAGAAGTACAAAAGAATTTACTTTCTTAACTTTTGAGAACAATCAGCTGAGGAGCGTTTCTTTTTTTTTTCTAAACTCAACAATAAGAAAACGTATGTTCTGAGATAATCAGCAACTTTTTAAATTTATTTCCAGTTCAACACTGGATTTTGCGTTCTATATGGTCTTAATACTAAGCATTGGAAACGAATCCTAAATCATCAAAAACGTACATAATGAACATAAAACAAACTATTAAGTACTTAAATTATGTTAGTTTTTTCCAAAGTAAACAATTACACTGTTAAAACACTTTGAAACTTTGCACAAGAACTGAATGAATAATATTGAGAGTTGCTGAATTCTTTTTGAGATTTTGTGGTGCTGTGCTGATTTTATTTTTAGACAAAAGAAGACGTGCTGGAATGGAGGCTATGTTGTTACTCTCGGTCATATTAAAACTGAAGATCTGTAGACCTGCGGACCTCTGTCCATGAGTAGATTTCAACTGTTTTCACATTTCTGGAACTGTATGACAACTAATGACTATTTGAAGTTGTTCATCCTCCATCCCTGACGAAGTAAGCAGCATTGCTCTATGTGTATAGCATTCAAATTATCCCATGCTGATTGACTTGCATCTCCTATTGCTGAACGTGGCTTCATTCAGTTGAGGAGTTCCATCAATCCCAGTGCCATCTTGAAAATAATTTCCATTGAATATATCCACAGTTGAAAGTCTTTCCCATTGAACATTTGTATCTGCAATTGTTTTCAGATTGTCCATCTTTCTTGATTCTTACACCCCTCTTGATTTCACTCTTGAGTAATGTTGATTCACCTCAACGTAACACCTGTTCTTTTGTACTTCAATTCTTCTCCAAATGATGAACTTTTCACAGCAGCAATGCTGGGCCCATAACCTTTGGTTCTGGTTTTGCTGAAATAATCATAGTGCGAGCACCTTCCACAATGGTTCGATTTTCTATTTTCTCTTTCGATACTGGCGTTCTACTCTGCAGTGTATGGCGCGCTGTACTCATGAATAATTTCATGTTGCTGATTGAAATGCTGATTGTCAAACTCAATGCCATTGCCAACGTGTTCAGTGGGAGCAGTTACAAGTAGTATTTAATAGAACTTCAAAAATTTTGAGATAACCAATGGATAGAGAACCATACAAAGTTACTATTAACTGCGTCACTTGTTGCATTTGTTGACTTTTGAAAAAGAAAACGCTCCTCATTTGCTCAAAAGGCATCATAAGTCTTCTATGTTATCAAACACATTGCAGGTGCAAACCATTCACAATCATTTTAACATCAAGCCATCTTCCCATTGCAACTCTTAACTGCGTAGTAAAATTTCTTGGAAGAATCCCGTTGGAAGATCCGAAATTTCTATTGTATGTGACTAAAGGAAACCCAAAGGATCATCCTTTTTAAATCAGTTTTCATTGTTGTATTCCATTTCAATCTTGTGAAGCCTCTAAAGAATCATCGACTTTTTACGATATTAAAAAAATTACTTACAGGTAGTTTTTTTTTTTTTTAATTAGTCGCAAACTTCGTGAATCTGATGACAATTACGCTTGTAAATTCAGATAAATTCAGAAAAGAAGATAAATGTTGAATACGTTTTCGAAGCATCCAATAATTTTAAAGCTGCTTTGGAAATTTGGAGAATTGGGTATTTGGGGATTCCTGTCATTGGCTCATTGGCTTTCGTCGTTCACCTGACGAAAGTTATTGGTTATCATTGATCATGTGATAGCAGCGACCCCCAAATATCCGATTTTCCAAGCAGGAAAATCAGCTTTTTGTCAGGTAAAGCCTATTTTGATGTAAAAATGATTTTTTTCAATGATTTTCCTTTAATTCGTTGAATATGGTATTCGTAAAATGGATTTCATCCAGTTTTGAAAAACGTGTTTTACAAATAAGAACCATAAGTGCATTGCAATTTCAAAAATTATTGCAGGTTAGTTTTGATTGCAATGGAATCCTCGAGCAGCTGTTGTAGCTAAATTTGGAGCCTCTTCTATACCGATAAAGTCGACACGAACACTCTGGATAGCTGTTTCAATCGTATTTGGAACTGATTTTGCTAACGCGCGGAGATTCGATTGCAAACAGAACTGACTCGCAACAAATTTTAAATTTCACTGATTTTTTTGCTTAACATTGAACCATTTTAAACGAAATTTTTGTAAAAATATTACAATTAAATTTGCATACACATAGTCCTGTAACTTCAAAAGTAACTATCATAGGAAGATTTGGTTTGTGATTTTAGAGTGGGATTGGTTACTTGTACTTGACGTATAAAGAACGGACAATTTTTTTGAGACACCCTGTACATTTTTTTAAATAAATTACGTTAATTGCTTTTGCGATACCTTCACAGTATCTAAGTAGTCAATATCATCCAAATATTCGTCAATATGCAATGGGCATAATTTAAGTGTTCTTTCGTATTATTTGATAGCAAACATTTTTATCTGAGTCTTCATTGTATCAATCACATCCAAAAAATGTGCGATGCGGTTTCGAAACGTGCACATCTGTTGTCGAATGATTAACCGCAAACATTTCCGAATTCTCCGCTTGACGTTAATCATCTTCCTCTTATCAGAAATCAAAACACTGTCGTTACTCACTCTTGCCATTGTTAGTACCGTAATTTCGATAAGCGCACAGAACACAAAGAGAGGATGGACCCTGACACAAAGTGCATTAACACCGTTAAAGTAAACGCGTCGTCACAGGCACAGCAAACAGAAGAGAATAAGTTAATCCACTTTATGCCCCATCGGTTTGATGTAACGAATCGTCGTCTTCGGTAAATTCAGAAGAATTACACCCGTCGTCGTAAAGTCCCGCGTGATATCTTCTTCTTCTTCTTCTTCCTCCAGATAACAACACGGAGAGTACACGTGTTTTTCTAGTATGTACCTGTCACACGTATTCCGAGTTTATTAACAAGGCATTCGTTCCTTGTTGGAGAAAGGATGGATTGGATTGGATGGATGGTCGCGCTCGGTTTCGTTTAGTCATTGCTGCCTGCTTCTCACTCGCGGGAGCTTATTGTTTATGTTTGTTAATAATTAAGTGTAATACTCGAGTGCGTTGTATGTAAACACTGGTATGGATTGATAACGTGTTTGTTCAGCCTTCGAAGTCGAGAGATAAAAGGATCGAGATAACGACCTAAACGAAACAAATGTTTCATATTTCTCTTCATTGTAAAACGTACGCGTATTACATGACATGTTATGGCTGTAACTTTGTAATTGGATATTTAAATTAGCTGTAAATGAGATGTTAGTTGTATGGTGGTTTTATAGGTAATCAAGATGGCAATCTAGAAGATATAAAACGACAGTAACAAAAACATGATTTTAGAAAGTCTTCTTTAACTTGTTACTTGTTAACTTGTGTTTACACTTACACGTCGTGTATAAGTCGTTATTTACCATCTCCTCAACCGCGTTGAATATTTTTGAGATGTTTTCGTAACGAGAACCTATACTACCCCTATTAACAGGGTGGCGCTTGACTTTTTGAGAACCCTCTCTGTCTCCACTGAGCTGGGCTGGACGCGCTGATGATGAACCAATCAGAGTCTACTTTTGTAATTAGTCGGACCGTATCAAATCGATTCTGAATAAATTTGGAAGACCTCCCCGACTATATAATTTCTTTTGTTGTTCTTATACGTTTGTTGTAATGCTAAAACTTGCTAAAACCAAGAACCAATCATGCAACAAACTGAATAATTTATAAGAAACTTCACACAAAGGCTGCTGCAACAGCTTCCGATTAAAGCACAGCGCACGTTGCGGGTCAAGAGACAGTGCGCCACCCACTCAAGAAGGCATAAACAATGGGCCCCGTCCACTCGCTACCGTTTATACAATTCAGCGTTCGTAATCCAATACGGCCGTATCTTTGATCTGTCGCGCGCTGTTTTACATACAGCTTGCGCCAAGACCTCCATTATTAATTAGATCCATCCAGAAGCGTTATTGTTCAGGAATTTGGAAACGTGTTCTGAATTTTGCATTTAATTAAAAAAATAAATAAATAAAACGCTATGATGTTACGTTGTATGTTAACGCATTTAGCTATATTATACCTCCTCTGTGCCTGTGCTCGCTCCATTGTCCTGCTATCTGATCTTATCTCGGCTATCTGAGTGTGTATCTCATGTCCTGTAAGTGACCCGAGCCCATTGCGTATCTCGAGTTACTGCATATTTGCTGCTGCTACCGACTATGAAGATATCGTGTTGCAGTCTGCAATTCCCCCATTTTTTTTGCGGTCGTTTCTAATTAAGAACATGATCGTACAGAGAAGAGATAAGTTGATGGTTCAGTGAATGTCTTGAGATTCTGGGAAGTTCCCACTTGATTAAAAATAGTTATCATGCTTTTAGCAACACTAATTTAAAAAAAAAAAACAAAGAATCATATTGAAAGCGTAAATTAACTCCTTTTCTTTACTTCAGAAGTACCACCAAAATTTTCAAACCAGGAGACATTCAAAACTGTAACAAAGGTCCGTCTGATTGAAATTTGAATAGCAGTAATTGATGGTTTATGTAGCGCACAGGTCTGGTATATTTTTACAAGCCATCAAAGTGCTGTGAAGGAAATAGGTTATAGGTTATCCGAAAAGTATTTTGTCATTTCGTACCAACAATCTTTTGCCACATTTCAGATAATTCATAGTTCCTCTTTCGAAAAATCTTGGATCTTTTTCCGAAAAGGAAATCCTCTTTTGAAAACCCTTTCCGAAAAAGAAAAAAGAATCAATTGTGGTTTGTCTTCCGGCCGGTGACCAAAGATGTATAGATATGGTTGAGGATTGTCGTCGTGCAACACACTGCCTTTACTATGCATCAATTTTGGGCGTTATTGGAACACTTGGTTGAGGTGTATTACAGATTTCAGTTTATCTCGTTCATTTCAAAACTGCTCGCCAGGTAAAACTTTGACTTTGAGTATCAAATCGCTCTTGGAAAGGATATTTTTCAAAAAAGAAAAAAATCATAAATTATCAAATTGCGCGCGAGATGGGAAAGGATGATTGGACAAGATGGTAAATGTATCAGGTACATAAAAGAAATCGTGCTTAGTTTCATAATAAAAAGAATGAAAGTACTTTCTGGACAACCCCAAAAAGAAACTGCTTGTTTGCGTTGCCCATTCTAAACTTTCGTGGTCCAATGGTTCAATAAAGGGTTGCTTGCATACGGGCAACGCAAAGAAAGTTTGAAGCAGAAGAAGACTGCGTTATTGAAGAAGTGTACCTAGTACGTCCTTCAGTGAACAATGAACAATAATAAAAAAGTGTACTTCCCCCTCAAAAGTTGAATCAAGAAGATCCTCGTCGTTACTACTCGGAAAGTATATCCACGAGGACATCGCTCTTAAGAATTCCAAAATACGACCTTGAAGGTGTTCTTCTTCTTTAAAAAAATAACTAGAAAAAACCATACGGTGCCCGTCAGCAAAAAAGAGAAGTCATTGTGTAATTCTAGGGAATACTAAATGTGATTTTAAAAGGAAGGTTCATTCAAGAACGAAAGAATTATTTCAAAAGTTGGATAGGATTAAGAAGACCTGTGTCGCATACCAAAATTTCTTATTAGAGAAAATAAGCCGATACAGAAATAGTTTCTAAGAATGGGATTTTGAAAATGAAGGTCATTCAAGGACCAATAGTCAATATGAAATTGAAACTGACGAACTGTTTTTTTTTTCCTTTTCAAGAACTAATTTAAGCAGACAGAGAGCAAACTAAATCGTGGAAAAATGACGCCTTGCAATCCTAAAATGCGTCCTGAAAGGTAAAAACCTTTCAAAAACCGGCAGTCAGTAGAAAATTACGTGAACATTGAAGAAACCTTTGAATCAGAGTTGACCAAACTTTTGAAGCAGATCCATGTCGGTGTAAATCATCTGAAAATCCTAAAATGCGATATTAAAAACAAAAATCAGTCAAGAAGGAATAGTCAATGTGATAGGTTTATCGAAGTCAAAGAGAATGGTCTTTCTCTCTTAAAATTTGATTCTAGAAGACCCTCGTCGATGCCAGTTGGTAGGAGTCGCTTTGGAGAATACGATCTTGAAGATCTACCTAAAGGTGCGAGGAGTATTCCACAAGCCGATATGTCGCCCCTTAAAAAGAAAGAAAATAATAGTAAGACTCCCATTATTCCCTTATAAGACATATGGTAAAAAATTAAACTACACTACAAGGTCAATCAAACACTAATAATATAAAACAAATTGATGAAAGTAGTTTCTCCCTCTGAAAAGGCGATTCAAGGAAGCTATACCAGTCGGAAACGTAATCATTGAGGAAGTTACGTCAGGGGCCTCGAAAGTAAAGGAAATTGAAGAATCTGCAATATCAGAACCAAATAGTCTTCTCTATCCAAAAATGAAATAAAAAAACCTGCGTCCGTACTTGACCCCAGAAGATGAAGGTAGTTCAAAAATCAATAGTCAGTAAAAAAAAAATGATTCGAGAAGACATGTCCGTGTCAGCCAAACAGCCAGGAAGGTAAATTGCCTGAAGAACACGTACGGGAAAACCCGAAATGTCATATTTTTGAAGGCAAAGGCAATTGAAGAACCACAAGTTGTTGGCCTTTCCTACTCGAAAGTTAAATGAAGAATACCCACTTCCATGCCAGTTTGAACACAAAATATCAGAATCATATCTGTAAATCTTGAAATCGACCTTGAAAGTGAAGTGTAAAGGCCACCATACACGACGTGTTTTGTCTGCACAGGTTCTAAACTTCAAACTTTTCGTTTTGTGAACTTAAAACGATACACATGACCTTCATTGTCTCTCGTTTTAAGTACACACCCGCTCTGTTTTACTTGAAATTTAAATCTGTGCAGGTAAAAGGTAAAGTAAAATGCATTGTGTGCGGAGGCCTTAAGAAAACTCAAATACTTGATTGATTTCGTTTTAATGGCCCGTATTCTGGCCTCGCCTTTAATTCAGCAAAGCCCTAATTGAATTCTCTCTTACCCTCTTACTCATGAAATTCGCATAAAGCTATATCCTTTATGTTTACTTTAATCACGGCTTTAGTTAGAGACGACTTTAATCATGAAATGAGAATACGGGCCAATGTGTTTGGCCAGATAACTAATTTGATGCAATTTAGATGGTATTTCCGATTGCATCGAGAAAGTACAGAATAGGTCACAAGATACTACCTTGCGGAACTTCAGCTCTTGCTCTTTTAAATCCAGAAGTTCATATTTCTGTTTTATTCTATCGAATGTATATGATTTCAAAAATGCAACACAGAAACGCTAATAATTAAGTTTATTTTAGAATTTCACACGTCTTTAACTGAAACATTATCATCATTATCAGTAATATATTATATTTCTTTTTGATTTCAGTTAAAAATACTTAGGGATACATTTATGAAATTTTTTTGGGCGAAACTAAATAAAATAATTCAGGCAGAAAATGAAAAAGAAAACTTCGGATGTAATAAATGGAATTTGGAGCAGTATGGTGCGCGTTTGGAATTTCTTGCCATATCTTATGCAACATTTAAACGAAATAAGAGATAGGTCTAAGGGATTTATGCTTCAATCTTTTTTTTGCGTTAAATTGAAATAAAAAAGTCTTCTTTTTGTTTTACTCAAATATTCTATCGGATGTGTACGTTGTTTACAAAAGTTTAATACACTTTTTAAAGTTTGGATCAATTTTTCGTGCACAATCTGTCACACCTTTAAAGAACGTACAGAACGGGTCCAAGTGTGTTACCTTGCGGAATACTAATTTCTTTCGTCATCTTCTTGCATGCAAAACGTTGAATAGTCGAATACGTTCTATTCAGACGACTTAGGTAGCAAAATAATTTGAAATTTGGATTTGGTCTTTCATCCACTGCCTTTCGAACGTCTGGGCCACAACATCAAGAAAGAAGATATAGGTATAACATATTCGCTCATCTTTATTGTGAGTTATACGATGCGTTTGATACGTCACTAACTTCCTTATCCGCAGAAACTGATGAAGAAATTTTTCATTTGAAAAAAACCAGTTCAAGAAAGGTATGCGGAGAATAAAAACAAAGCCAACTAGAGCAATAAAAGCAGGATATTATCTTGTAAGAGAACATCGGCAAACAATGCGAAAACGTCGACTATTAAATTTGCATTCATGGCAATTCCACCATTCCACAGAAAATTGCCTCGTTCTCACCGGTAGCCCGAAGAAGAAACGCAAGCAAGGCTTAACAACTCGAAGAAGAGACGCGGCAATTTACACTTGCGCGACCTCGAGGTCAACCCTTAAATTCAATTCCTGCCCATTTCGATTCACAACAGATTTGAGCGACGCGACAGATAAATCAGATAAGGAGGCATTACTATTCTTCTTTTTCTTCTTCATTCTTCATTCTTCGATCTGATGCATATGGAAAAAGTCCGGAACCGCGTCGTGTCTTTCTCGTTCGTTCTATTCATTCCTCATTTTTATTTAGTGCCGTTTATTGTGGAGATATGCACGTAGGAAGGTTGGGCATACATCCTCGAAGAACACGTACAATACAGAATGCTAATTACAGGTATTAAATTTCATGGGCATTCGACTGTTATTGCCATTCAGTTTCGAATGGAACGACTTCCACTAACACTAACGGCCAGTTTTATGGAGGCGGCTAGGGGGTTCATATTTTATAATATTATTTCTGTGTATGCCCCCTCCAAACCCCCCGCCCACCACCCCCGTTCGAATTATTCATAGAAACATCTCCGGATTATGAAAATTACGCCGATTTACTTTACGCAGTCATCTGAATAAATTAAGGCCGTTAATAACGCGGTGTGATTTATAGCGTCCTACGCTAATTATGTTCGGTATTAATAGCGTGCGAGTTTCGTTTCTCTTCTGCTGATGTATGCAATAATTTAATTAACTGATGCTCGCGTATTAATTGCGAGTCAAGATTTGCAGATTAAGACGACCCCGCCGCCGGAGTTATTATCAATTACGACTTCCTTGCACGTTTAATTGGAGAAAAACGGCGGGAAAACGCTTGTCGAATACTTTTTCGTCTTGTTTCAATTAAACGTGTCTAGATTAGGTTCGAATTTGAATAACAGATGTCGATTTCGAGATGGATTTGCAGATTTATTAATTACATTAAAAAAAAAACCCAGCAATCTATAACTGAGTTTAAGAAGGAGTCATTAAAGTATGATCTACGATAATAAGAACTATAAGAAATAGTAGGAGAAGAAATTAATAATCAAAGGGCCAAATGTATGAGAATAATCTTAAGAAAAAGCTTAATTGTTTTTTAATGCTTCTTATAAAGTCTTTTTGCCTTTCACCATCTTCTCTTAGCTTGAGCTAATGTTTTCACTTACGCGATGTCATCCCTTTTTTCTACTATTCATACCATTTCCATGATTTCACATTTCTTAATAACTTTTATTGGTTCTTCGTCACATGCTTTCTCTGTCTCTCCTTAATTTGGTGATCTGTTTCCTTTTTTGTTCCTCTCGTGCCTTTTTATCTTCCTTCACTTCCTCTGAACTTGAGTGGTAACTTCCTCTTCTGGCCTCGATTCCATTAATTGTTCCATATTTCACGTGTGAATTTTCCATTTCCTGATAACTTCTTCTCATGTTTTCTTGTCTTTACCGAGAGCTCCTCTTAGTTTGATTGGTGTCTTCTTCCTTTTCTTCCATAATGTCACATTTCTTTATAGTATATTTTTTCTTCTTCTCATGTCGTTTTACTTCTCTTCTTATAGCTTGAGCTATTTTCACTTGTGTGGTGATTTTCCCTTTTTTTAATTCTGATTCTAAGCGGTCTTCTTAGCTTGAGCTATTTTCATTTTATGGTGTCTCTCCCCTTTTCTGTCCTGATTCTAAGTGGTGCTCCTCACTTTTCTTCCATGATTCACTTTCCTTTATAATTTTTTCCATAGCTTCTTCTTCTCATACCTATTTGCTTTTCCCCAATTCTTTTATAGCTTGAGCTCACTTACGTGGTGTCTTTCCCCTTTTCTATTATCATTCTAATATTTATTCCGTGTCCTATTCCTTTTCCTCATTCTTAATTTCCTTGCAAGTTCTTTCTTCGACCACCTATGCACTATATGTCGCTATACCAACTTAGTTGTATCGATTAATCTTATTAGAATCTTTTGATGATTCTGTTTTATTTTCGTAAAGTTTTCTATTAGTTTCGTCATCTGCGCCTCCTTCAATAGAAATTTCCAGTGGAAAACTACCGCCCATTAAAAAAGCCAACACCGTTAATTCAATAATAAACAGCCATCTTTTTCAATGTCTTCTAATCGGCATGCTTAACGATACGCAGGCAATTAAATGTAATTACCCAAGGCACGTACTCGTACTTGCAAGAGTAATGCATTAGAAAAGTTATATACATGCGATGAAGCGTAATAAATCAATCATAGCGTTTACCAATACCTCCAACGGATCACCGTCTGGAACAAATTCGAAACGTGGTGGAGTCCAGGAATTGCTTTTTTTTCTTGTTTTATTAATCGGAGCTCCGATATAAATGCAGGGCAAAATAACGAAGCAATTAGACTGGCAGTTAATTACGGGCGATTAGGCAAAGCCGATCGTTAGAGGTATTAGCTGTATTTATTATTCAATTATATCGGCTTCCAGCGTCGGATAAACGTCTGCTGCATGGAGACAATTTGTACATGCCACTTTCATACCTGTGTTCGTTTAATGGGCCGAACTCTACAAGAGGACTAAATAAAATCACTATCGGTTACAGCAAATTAATCGCTTAAATCGAGTTCCTTTCCACCACGATAGCGAAACGAGCTCGCTTTTTTTAACACAAAAGGAAAAATAAAACAGAAACAGAAGGGAAACTTTTTTAATTACAAACCCAATCCAACCCAGTAACAAAATGCTAAAGACTTTCTAACTTCTTTAGATTAAATGAAATCAAAGACAACAAAAAAAATTTGAACTTCTTTTATTGTGCTTCACCATTAAAACAAGCTATCATCTAAGCCCATTTCCCAAATGAAGTGCCAGATCAGAAGGATTGTTTTGGGAAATAATAGAACCTCAACTGAAACGTCGATTAAATCTGGTTCAAAGCTATCACGATGCAAGTTTTGCAATGGGCTATCCATCCCCAATTCCCAAATGAAGTGCTGGATCAAAAGGGTTGTTTTGGGAAATAATAGAACCTCATCTGAAATGTCGATTAAATCTGGTTCAAAAATATCACGACGCAAATTTTGCAATAGTCTATCCATGCCCAATTCCCAAATCAGTTTCCTCATGAAAAGAGTTGCTTTGGAAAATAACAGAAGTAGAACCTTAACTTAAACCTCGGTTAAACCCGGTTCAAAAAATATTTTAGGAATTTAAATCGAAAACATACTTTATTACATTTGCATTTCAGTTTAAATCATCTCTTCCTGAAGGTAATAACATATTTGTATTAAGTAATATAGTTTGTTGCATCAGTTTTGGAGAGTAAAGGGTAAAGAAATTCCAACCAAAAAAGAAAGCAAAATGTATTTGCTTCCCAGAGCAATCATTTATTTATTTATTTATTTAAATAAGTAATAACTACAAATCCCAAGCGAATTAACCTTTGACCTGAGTCCGAAGGCAACGTTTCACAACAAATAAATATTTCCGATGGACGAAAAGGGAAACCTCGCCTGCTTTCGATATTATTTAATAATCGCCTTTTAGGAAAGACGGTGGTGTTGCGACAGCATAATTTAATAACAGCGTGATATTTCCGTAAATTCTCGTTTTATTGCTTTCTTTTTTTTTCGTTCTTTAATTATGATTATATTATGACATTACATCAACGCGATTAATAACCTACATCCAATTTTAAATAAATATTTTGAGAAACGAGTTGTGAAATGAATTAATTACGTAATTCATTTTACATGAAATTTCTAAATTTGGAATTTTGACGTCTTTCAGTATCTAAAATATTTCTCTACCTAACGGTCATTCTTGAATTAAGTTTTATGTCGTTTTAATTTTTGGTGCCTTTCTATGTTCTCAATGAAATACTTTATTTTTCGCGTACATTAAAAAATTTTCAGGAAGGATTTGTAATGAGTAATGAATTTGTAATCTGCAATAGCTTTTTTTTACTGACAATGAATTATATTAGAATTGTGAAGAGGGTTAAGGAGTAGGTTTGGGAAAAATAATACTTAATTGCTTAACTTTGAAAGAAACTGCGAAAACTAAGAAGATATAAAGAACAAAAATATGGCCTTGGCCTAACGTACGACCTAATTTCTATTCGTGCTCACTAAAAACAATTGGGGCACAGTTACAAAGTTTTTTTTTGTTTGTTTGTACAGTTTGTGAGGTCAAGGAAACGTGCGAATATCAAATAATTCAGTTTTTCTTTTATTATTCCTTTCTTTCAATTATTATAGAGGTTTGGTAATTAATTTACTTACAAGTTATCTGGTGGCTACGAAAACTCAAAATTTTAAACAGAGGGACCCATAGTCTCATCTCAAGATTAAACGGTACAGCTAAATTAAAGACGAGGTGAGAACACGGACCATTGTCATCTTTAGCTGTCTATAATCACAAGAACTTTCTTCTTCGAAAAGTTCCTTCACAGTTTTCTTTTTTTTTAACGACCAACCAAGTCGATAGATACCAAATTACGATTATAAGGTAAATAACGCAGCTCAAAAATTTCTACATTTTGAAATTGCAATTGAAAATTTGAAATTGTCGTCATTTCAACTTCGAATAAATTCTTCAGTGGAGCTGCAGAGTGGCTCAACGGTTAGCCCCAGCCGACTTTTGGAGGTCGTGTTACGTTGCAACGTGGGTTCAAAGCTCACCAGAGTCAAGGATGTTTGTTTTGTTCGTTGATTGACAGCTTACACATCCAGCAAATGCCTGGAATGGTTAATACTAAAAAGCAAAATAAAAGGGTCCTGCGCAAAGCAAAGCAAAGCAGACAAGATAAATTCTTCATTTATTGTAGTGTCTCTATTTACATATTCAATCAACAAAATGACTTCTCCTTCCCAGAAGACAGTTGCCATAAGAAAATGACGTCGGCTTTTTTTGGAAAGGAAAACCTTTCTAAACCCTTTTATTTTTATTCAATTGAAAGATTGCTCTTACTTCTTTCAGAATATCGTTACTGGAAGCTTTTTGATCGGAGACTGCGTTCTGGCTTCTTTCTGTAAGTGAACTCACAAACAATAAAATCTCTCGTTTTGTGGAGAATTGTCCAAAAGTTCTTCCTTCAACAAATATGATCTTTCCTCTCCAGAAAATGATTGCGTTGTAAGTTCTCCATCCAAAACGTTTTTTTTTTCATTTGGAAGTGACACCATTAAAACCCATTTTGTTTTCTGGTAAGGCTGTCAAGTCTTTTCTTCAGTCAAAACTTCCGGAAAAAAATATTTTATATAGATTTTGAAGACTTTTCCTCTGTTATAAGCAACGAAAGAATCCAAGGGGCAGAAATAACGTCGTGTAGTTAAACTTGCTTTGAATTGCCCCAATTCCTCTGGTAACGAAAGGTCCCTTTGATTCTTGGTTGGAAAACACCAATTAACTGAAAATTTCAATTTTGCTCGTATATCCAAGTGGCCAAAATGATTACGTATCCTTTTGCATACTTAGAGCCCCTGACATCGATGAAGCTGCTTCATGGAAATTCCATCCACACACATCAAGCGTCATTCTCTCATTAAAAAATATTTTTGAACTAGAAATTTGGTCACGCTTAGTTTTTCGTTCAATTTAATTCTGTCATTTTTCTCCAGGGGAAACTCAATTTATTTTAAAAACGAAATTTTTAAAACGCTGCTAATTTTAAATTGCCCGGTATAAATGCATCCTCGTAAATTAGACTAATAAAATTGTAGCAAAACTTTTAGTATTACTGGATCGGACAGTTTGTTTAACTTGAAGGTTTCTGCGTAGTTGAATTCTTGGCTCCCAGTTGGAACCACGTGTCTCGGATTTCTTCTTCTTCTGCTGCCAACGTTTCATTCTTCTTTGCAGAACTTTCCCAGGGTTGCTGCTGCTGGTTTTCCTGTTGCTTCTTGTTAGTCGTTGAGTCTCTGTCTCCCTAGTGAGACTGTCTCAGCGATTAACGAAAAGCAGCGCCACCACCAGCTGCAGCATCCCCGAGGAAGTTCTTCTCCAATGAAGAGCAAAACGTCGGCAGTAGTTCCGACAAGAAGCCAAGACCGGAAGCCAAGAATTCAACCATTGGATCGAACAATTCGAAAAACAGTAAAAGATCGACGTTTCACTGCAAGTTCCACGTTCTTTGGTGATTTAGTGCCACCTTTTGTACGAGCAGTAAACTTAAGATCACTATGCAAGAGAGATAGCTCAAGGCAGAGAAATATCTGGTCGGGGCAAGACCGACGTGGCTATAACAAAACAAATCTGCTCTCGGTGAGTCAACAGTGTTTACGCCTGGAGCATGACATTAAAATTTCGTATCTCGGAATACAGAAAAACAACTTCGACTCTACCGAGGAAATAAATTACAAATATTTTCAAATATCTTCTTACTTGTAAGCCCACTTGCTAAGTCGTCAAGCGCCCTTGTGCAGAACATATTTTGCTGTTGTTTCGTGTCCTATTTATCTATAGGTATTTCTTTGAAAAATTCTTAAATGAAGATTCCAAACAAGTTGCTGTTAAGTAATTATTTTTGCCATTTTTGATTTTTAATTATATCTAGGTATTTAAATAATTACACGCAACTTAGCCCCTCTCTGAACAGGTGCCCCTGTGTCTTGCACAATCTGTATAACAAGCAATAGCAGGCTTAAGCAAAATAATTTAATTATTTAAACAGCGACGTTTTCTTTTCTTATTTCTTTAGCCCTTGTAGCATCTTTTGCACGCAGGCACGTAACAGATTCTATCCATATTGCGAAGGTTTAAACTAAAGTTGAACCTAACCTTTATTTCATGCACGTTCCTGATCCGCGTTGTAGCCACTACTCTAGACGCTATCGTTCATACTATTTTCTTTCCTGCATTACCTTCCACTCGCGCGAACAATTATTTATTTATTTTATTTATTTTTAAGAAGTTGTCAAACTCGCAGCGAGACGCCACGTTTTTTTTTAATCATTCCAAATTTTTCAATAATTTTTAACTGACAAGAAAGCGCTTTTAAAAATTTTTTATAAAGAAGTTATTTTTTTATTTGGGAGTTCGAAAGTTCTTGTGAAGGCGCTTCTAATCGACTCATCAATTTTAACTAAGTCCCTTATTTGTGCAAATTTTATTTCGATTTATTATTTTATTTATTAAATTAGAGATTTATTTAATCGACTGAGCAGGTAACTTGAAGAGAATTAAATTAGAAAATGATATTTTTTTTCTAATTTAATTCTCTACAAGTTACTTGAAGTAGAACTTCTGTGATACAGAATGAAATAATTATGTTTTTAATCATTGATTAATGTTGGTCAGGTGAGGTCAGTTAATTATTCAATGGAAATTTTAATTTGTTATTAAAAATTAAAATAATTCAAAACTCATTTCTAACAAAATCCTTTTTCAACTTAATAATACGAGACCTACTTGTGGTTTATTAATCACAAATATTTCTTTCGTGACCCATTAATTTACATAAACTTTACCGTTTAATATTTGAGTTGATAAGAAACAATCCTTTCATGTCATAATATCTAAATAAGTAAATAAATAAATGTCGGGAAATTATCGGACGTTGTCATTTGTGCAGAAATATTTATTCACGTGAAAATAGTTGCTTATATATTGTACATAACACATAATATAAAGCTGGACCTAGATAAGCGTAACTTGCCCCAGCTTTATTACAAATGGGTACAAAAAATTCTTGTTTCTTACATTTTTCAAAGTAGAACTAATTTAATTATTAAGTTATTTTATTTGCCTCCTGTGATACTTTAATTTGCATGATTTTTTCATACTTTTTCCTCTTCGCAGTGAATAGATAAAATCAGATAAGTTTAATTAGCATTAGCTGTTTTTCCCATGCAAAAAAAAAACCATAAAATTGACATTCATACTTCATTCTCACATTCAGCAGATTTTATTCGTTATTTTATTAATTTTATTAGCCTCTTCGGTGGTTTGTATGCTTTTATCATGCTTTTTCCTTTTCATAGTAAATAGATAAAATCAGAAAAGTGCTCTTTTATTACAAATGCAAGAAATCATAAATGAATTTGGTTGTTCATACTTGATTTTTCTATTCGACGAAGCAAAACTTATTCTTGATTTATTTTGTTAATTTGTATACTTTTTTCTGTCCATAGCAATATATCAAATCAAATTAAATAAGAGTAATTTATGTCAGCTTTATTACAAATGCAAAAATTTTAAAGAAATGAATTTTATGCTTTTTACACTCTTCAAAACCCAAAGTTTTTTGGTGGTTTAATTTCTATTTTTTGATTTTGCTTTTCTTCCGTTTTTTATTTTCCTTACCGCTCTTTATTGTCCCAACTCGAAACTTACAAAAAGCCTTTTCTTGAGCAGCCTTGTAAGTTATTGCATTTTGTTTATCACACCCCCTTAAATCTATAATTATACAGCGTGATTTAAAATAGTGCGATAAAATTTAGTAGCTTATTCTTCGATTAATTTCAATAAAAAAAAGTTCATATGACCATAAGTCAAAAGCGGCATAGTTTTTAAGTTACAGGGTGTTTAATAATATTGTTATTGCGTCGAGGTATTGAATACTATATACCGAGTACGTTAAAATTCCTTATACAGATGCTGAGATACACGATATGTATCTTGTTTATGTTCTGAACAATGGTAAATCCTTAGTAGCTAGATGACTTTAAGAAGAAACGTACCCCAAATCGTCAGAGCAGGAGTCTCGAAGAAAAAAAATCGTACATACGTTTTCAAGTACCAAATATTATTTTGTGCCTTGTCATCTTTGCAACTACAAAGTATCTACCAAATACTAGATACTTTCAAGAAATATTAGTATCTTATACACTTAATAAATTATTTAAATGCTTACATGTGTTTAAGATATTTAAAAGCATTTAAAATTTTAAACTCTGGTACTTCTTAGAATATCTCTCATGAACTATGAGATAGAGTGCGGAAACTGACATAAACTCTCATTTTGGCGAAATTGCGGGCTGTATTGCACTGTTCACTGCTTTTTGGTTATTTTTGACAATAATTATTTTCCATAATGATACTTATACGAATAGAAGAACAGTTAAATGAAGCGAACGTAAAATATTAATTTGTGTAGAGTTCGAGGGCTGTTTAGTTTTGGTTCATTTATGTATTAATGAATTAATACTGCATTTTGCTTGTTTTGAGAATAATTATTACCGATAATAATATACACATGATCAGAAGAGCAGTTAAATGAAGTGGTTGTAAAATATTAATTTACGTTTAGAGTTCGCGGGTTGTTTAGTTTTGGTTAATTTGTGTATTAATTAGTTAATCAACTTTGGTTTTTATTTTTGACCGAAGGTGGCATGATTACTTTAATATATTTCTGTTTTTCTTTTTCTTTCACATCGAATGGCACACACAGGGAAGGTAATAATTTTTTTCCCAAAGTACCTTAAACACTAAAGTATCTTCTACCTCGAATACTTTTACGTTGAGTATCTTTTTGAAAAGTATGGTCAAATATATTTGCAAAACTATTTAAATACATATAAGATGCAAATATATTTGACGATACTTTTCAAAAAAAAAATACTCAACATAAAAGTATTCGAGGTAGAAGATCTTTCCACTTTTGAAAGGTATTTAAATATAAGATGCAAGATACTTTTGCAAATATATTTGAAGATACTTTTGAGAAAGATACTCAACATAAAAGTATTCGAGTATTTACCAACCGTGTTATTACGACTTCACACACGTTTTGAGTTCAGTTTATAAATGTTACTAGCTCCGAAAATTTTCTCTAATTTATCAATAGCTTTAAAATATGTTCTTTCTGGCATATCTTCCTAAGAACTTTTTTAGTGGAAATTTCCCCGAGAGTAAGTCCTTAAATTTTTTCGCATATATTAACAATCATCCGGTATAACAGTTTTCAATTTTTTTTTATTCTAGTATGAGTACATGCAGTAACTTTTCCCAACAGTTTCTGGAAAATATTTAAAATAATTTTATGTCATAATCAATTCACATAGGCTTCTCTAATTTAATTTGCAACCAAATCCCAATCTGTCTCAATCGTTTCAAACCCTCTCAATCGAATCATTTTAAAATTAGCTTTGAATTTTGTGTTGGTATTTTTATTCTTCAATTTACAGATCTCTGCAACCTATCAACAAATTTCATTCTAAAAGCTCTATTCATTGTAAGTGTACGAAAGGATTGAGTCACCCCAGATCTAAAGAGCATTTCCCGATCTAAAAGAGTCAATTCATAAAGAGGAATAGTACCCCCGTTGTTTTGACTATCACGCGAGCACATCGCATCGCATCAGCTTTAAATAAATAGAACGGAATTCGAAAAGCTCAAAGCTCACTTACCGTCAACGAGCAGCACCGCAGAAAGCAGCAGCAGCACGAACCACCACCAAAAACAACGCAAATCCACCACGGCCATTACTATTATTATTTCCCACTGTATTAAAATATCATATCACAGCAACACGCCTAAACACACTGTTTTACTTTAATACGGTCACATTAACACAGAGCCATTGTTGATAATGGCCGGGAAATTTCACTATCGCAATGCTAATGAAACAGTTCTCACGCCACGGCTATTTATTACAGGTCGGAACCTTTGAAATTCATGCCTTTATCGAAAAGTCTTGGGGGCGAGCACTTATCAGGCCGAAGCATTTACACTCTAGCACGCATCAAAAAAAAGCGGTCCCAAATTGAAAAATCTTTGAAAGTCCCCCCCTCAACACTTAATAATTTATTTGCTTAATTGTAATCGAGGGATCACACAAGTCTTATTTATTAATCAAAGCGCACTTCTAATAATTATTGAAATTGATTATTAATTAATGAGCACCAGACACAAATCGATCGGTGATTAATAATTTTCGAATCGATTCGATTTTGGAATTGCCTGATGATGGCCGTCCTCGTCGTTCATTTCGTACAATACTGATTTTCGTGTTTTTATCAGATCGAAATGTGTAGTAGATAGATCGCGAGCTTACGCTTAACAACCGACGTATACCTCCCTTCTCGGCGGACTGCGCACGACTGAACTCTCTTCGTTTCAGAACTCCAAGCTCCAAGAACCAAGCCATCTGTTGTTAGTGTTCCAGCGCGCTCCGAATGACCGCCGGTATATCTCGATTCTCCATAGAAAAAAAAATAACTCGTTTCTTGATTTGCTTGTTGTGTTTATTGTCGAACTCGTGAGTGAGTGAGATTAAGGAATTCTTAATCCTGAAATGAAATGGAATCGTCCTCGCTGAAAACGCAATGCATCCGCGCGCGCGCCCCCTCTCTCGACGACCCGAAGTCTCTGATTATTTTCGGGCAGAACCTGCCGATTATGTTTGTTCGTTTGCCCCAAAATTTTCTTTTGCTTAATACAGCCTGATTTATTGTATTTTGAAGCAGAATTTTGTTCTTTTATAACAAACGCGGTTGCCGTTGCGCAAGGAACGGGTTTTTTGGGAACATGTGTTCAGGCGACGAGATGTCCGAGGCAAATGCGAGAATGAAAGTGTTTAAAATCACGCTCGTGAAAGAGTATCGTATCTGTAACACGTTCTAAACGTATGGGTGGTAGAAGCTCTTCAAAAACTTAAAATCCAGATGATATTATGGTGGTTAAATTAGGGAAATACACCAACAGATACAGCTTTAAAAATATCATTGGTACATACAGGGTGTCACAGAGCTCCGGAAAAGTTCCATAACTCGATTTTTTTTTTGTACAATAGAAGCGCTTCTATTGCATAATCTAAAATTATTTTCGTTTGTATAGAGGGTGTCCAAGTATTACAAAAATATTAAAGTTACGTTTTTCGTGAAATTCGCACATCTTGACACAGTATGTCTGTAAATGATGTGAGATTGACTTAAAATTTTAATCGATTTTCAATTTGGCACCAGCCTACACAAACTTTCAGTGTTTTGTTAAATATTTACATCTAAAAATTACTATTTTCTCAATAACGCGTCGAATATCAGAATTGAATCCTACAAACTGTATATCATTGAAAAGATTGTCAAAAACACTATGGAATGGTGTGCAAATATACAAGGTGTTCTATGTGAAGAATGGAGTTTTACTTATTAGCCATCCCTTCACGACTCGGCTTGATCTAGAAAGATTGGCCACAGCCTTGGCATTGACTGAAAAAAAAAAAAATCAGTTGCATTATCTTTAGTGGTTTAGAATTTACAAATTTTTGAATGGAATCTTGCGTCCGGGAATTTTCAAGAAAAAATTGACTCACATCAAAAAGTATGATTGATACCTAAAAATGACTCAAATAAATTTAACGCAGAATTAAGTATAGAATTCAAAAATGAAGTCAAAATGGGGTATTTCAATTTAAAAAAAAAAAACGTAACTTTAATATTTTTATAATACTTGGACACCCTGTATACAAAAGAAAATAATTTTAGAATGTGCAATAGAAGCGCTCCTATTATATAAAAAAGGAATCGAGTCGATATCTGGAATAGCAAGAAAGTTATGGAACTTCTACGCAGCTCTGGGACAGCCTGTATGTGCAGAGGCGGCCTTAATGGTTGCAAAGCATCGCGTGGGAAATTTTTGTGGGGCCCTTTGAGTTCGGTTTTCTTTAGAAATGTTTGCGGGGTCCTTTGGATTAGGGAAAATATTTATATTCCTTGTATCATACAGGATGTTCATGGTAAGCCGCTACAATAGCTAACTTTCTTATTTGAAGTTCTACGAAGTAACATAAATTAGAAAAGTTTTAGGACTTCTCCTCCTCGATTTTATGATACCTCCGGAAGAACAAATGACTATCAGGTTTTCGAGATTTTCAATTGTTTTCAACTTATTTAAACGGACATTATGTTTTTTTTTGCATGCTTCACGTTCAGGACGTCAAATGCATGTATCTAAAATATTATCTCTCAAAACAACGTTTCATAAATAATATTCGCGGGAAGAAGTGTATCGTTATGATAGTCTTTTTATTCACGAACAGAATATGGTGCGCACTGAAACAGGAGAATGAAGGAAGTGTGTTCAAACTGTCAGACCTGTGTGAACTGTCTTGATTAAAAATTTGTTTAAATTTAGTTCATACTGAAAACTTTTGTGTCAAATATTGAAAGCGCGATATGTTAAAATGTCTAAGACCATTATTTATTAAATAATCTATAAAATAGTAGACTTAGTAGGGGGATATTTTAGATACATATTTAGTTGAACATTCTGAACGCGATACGGTGATAAGAAATATAATGTTGCATTTAAAAAAGTTGAAAACAATTGAAAATCTCGTAAACCTGATTGTCATTTGTTTTTTTCAAAAGTACCATAAAATAGAGACGGAACGGTCCTAAACCTTTTCTAACTTAAGTTACTTCGTAAAAATACAAATAAGGAAGTTAGCCTTTGTAGCAGCTTCCCTTGAACAGCCTGTATACACCGGCTGTTTCAGACCAACCGTTCCACCCCTTATCCTCGAAAATTAGAAGTCATAGGAAGATGTGAAGAAAAAAATTAATAACAAAAGGCTATATCACTCATTTAATGGCCATAAAATTATCTCTCAAGGTCAACTGGAAGGAGATGTATCAAAGAATTTTTAAAGGAAAATGTAGGCGAAGTTGAGGGAATTGCGAATACCTAAGGAAACAGTTAAATTAAATCGAATTTTAAAAATCCAACAATTTTTTTATGTGGGTATCGAAAGAATACTTCTATGTCTATGTAATATTATACAGTGTGTCCACGGATTGGGTTCACAACAGGAAAAACTTTTTATTTTTGAGTTTTAGAGAAAAAGTCATTCCTTATAGTCTTTGCTTGTCCTAAACCCCCAAACACTTCGTAAAATGTGGTAAATTCTTGTTGATAACCGTTGAAAATAGAAAATTCTCTTTTCACTTTTGCATGATTTATAAACGACTATAAGAACTAAAATTTTAAGTGCTTTGTTAAAAATTATTTTCAAGAAAACACCACTAGTTTTGTCTGAAATTTCAACAGAATGTCAGCAGTTCTAGTAACAAAACTATTACATTGGCAACACTACCTACATCAGCATTTGTACTCTGGGGCTTTCAGTCTTTAGAGGAAAGACAGAAGACATACTTAGTATCGTCTCTTTTAGATTTTTATTATTTGCAAATTTAATCATTATACAGAACAGAATTATATATTTTGTTCGATTTATTTCTAACGAAGTGGCAACGCGCTCGTGGGCATTGACACGTCGCTGCAGTATTATAGTATATTTGCCGCCTCGTATGTATTTAATCCAATAAAATATGTAACTTCATTTTCTGCTAATCATACATTTTTATTGCTTTATTTAGACCAGAATGCCGAACGCCATCATTCTGGCCCTTCTCTGTATGTAGGGCCCCCTTAATTATTGTGCTAATAAGGCGGCTATTTTAAAAACATTGTTTTGGAATTCAAACTGTTTCAATAAAATCGATATTGTGATGTCCAACAATTTCATTATAACTTGTCAAACAACGGCCAATTTAAAAATCAAACAAATTTCAACGTTTCGCTAGCTTTTGATAGCTTTATCAGGAATTACAACGTGTCATTTAATGAAAAGAAAATTATAATTCTAATAAATTGATGACATACGTAACTAATTTAGCTAATTAATAATGGAAGGTGAATTTCGCGTTCATTTCTTTTATTAATCGACTCGCTTCTTCTCGAATGATCCGGTATTGACTGAAAGTATGCAGTTTTTTCTAGACAGGTCATTGCCTTCTTAATGTCTGGTAATGTACTAGTTATTGAATCAAATTTAAATCATAGACATTCCATGAGAAAAATGAAAATTAAAATATAAGAAGTGTGAAAGGGTTAGGTAGCATTATATTTTGAGTGGTAAAACACCACGCCTGCGCAAGAGACTAGACTGTACAAAGACCTACTGCATCTATTTTGCATGTCTAAACTTTTACGATATTACAATTTCGGTCTACAATGTTGATATGAAGGATCGAATATTCACTACGTGGAGATGCAATGTTTTATAAAAATTATGTTGCGATTAAGTAATATTATAACGCGTTCAAAGTCAGAGGCAAGTAGAGGAGACTGAATTTCCTAAAACTGTGATGCACACGGCACGATTCACTATAGAGAATCAGCCCGAGTACGTATCCCGTTCAATCGTCATAACGTAGACGTTATGTGAAGGACGAACGTTATACGCTTGTATCGAGATACAAAATAACATTCGTCCTTCACACAACATCTACGTTATAGCAATTGAACGGGATACGTACTCGGACTGAATAATGGAGTCGAATCTCGGAAGTTGCAATACTGTCCCTCATTATACATTCGATTAAGGATTTTTTATGCATGGTACATGCTTCATCTTTTGTTCTCCCTCTGTATATAAATCAAAGGCCTTATTCTCGAATCGAGGGAACAAAGTCGCAAAGGAAGTTGGCTTTTAAATGACATAGAGCGTCATACAATCCTATATGAATTCTAAGAGAATTACATTATTTTGACGTGCTCAAGTAGAGTGGGAGCATACAAAAAGTCGATCTTCCGGGTCCTTCTAGTGCAATCCCTTGATCTAATTACGTGTTTCTCGTTGGAGTTTTTTTTATTTTAATTTTTCTTAAATCAGTTTGAAATTAATTTCGCGAATGAAGATGCAACTCCTCACATTACTCTGGGTATTTTGGTATCTAGTTACTTTTTTTAATTTTTTCATGTTTTTTTTATCACTTTTCTCTGTGAAAAGTCTCATTAGGTTATCTTTACTTCGTTTCAGTAAAAGATATTTACGAAAGTGCGTTTTCTGAAAGTGTGCAAACTTTAACTATGACATTCGAATTTCGAAAGCCTTCTATTTCAAAAGTATTTCCTTTAAAACCTCCCTACTTAATAAGCAAATAGGATTATCCATCAATGACGAACCTTAATACCGTACTTTTCTTGAAAATGGGGCTTTCCCCTTTCCTATTTCTATACTTCAGCAATCATATAAAAAAGCAGCGAACCAGAGAGAGGTAAACAGAACCAAACAATTATCCAATCCAACCCAATAACGAATCTTAATACCTATCTTCTCCTGAGAATTGGGGATTTCCCCCTCTATTTCTACTTTCATACTTCGTCAATTAAATAAAACTAAAGAAAGTATTGAACCACAAATGGATAAACAAAACCAAACAATTACCAAGGTTCACTTCTTTCCTGTTAGCAGGGCGGAGGAGGAGGTCATTAGAACTGTAAAACGACGAGTAATAACAATAATAGCATCGGGTTCGCCTTTTAATTACTTTGCATAATAATTTATTATCGCCCGGAACAGTAAACATTTTTTACACAAGTTTTCCATTAGTTGATCTTTAAAAGAAAGTGGCTCGCGCGGTTCAATAAACAGCACGTGAATTTTGTTGTCTCAGCTTTTTATGTAACGTGAACGAACGTCCATTACAATGCACGTCTGTCTGAGTAGATGCGGATTTACGACACCAACTCAACGTAACAGTTTTCGAATTTGAATAAATAAATTCGGAAATTTAAGAGTTTGCTCGCCGCGCGTTTTATACTTCCCGTCGTTAACGATCGAGTGAAGATCTGAAGAGAAAATAGGATGCGAGTGAAATAATTTAAACAAATTTTATTTTATTACGAGCGAACGGTTTATTGGACGCTTCGGCGCAATAAATGCTAGAATAAAATCGACGAATGGCGAGAATGCTTCTCGTCGTAAATAAAATGTAAACCATTTGCTTACAGGATGTATTAATTCGAGCTAATTAGTTGTTATTAATGGACGGCCGCATGTAATGCACGTGTAACTTCGTTAAAATACGAGTTTATTAGCTCGTATGTTACGTATATGGTGGTAAAAAAAGAACTAACAAATAGGATTTATTAAAATTTTACATAGTAATAAAGTATTAGTAAATTCAACTAAAATTCCAATAACTAAATGAAACAAAAAATATTATCTACATTTTTACTGCTTTAAGTTAAATTTAATTTAGTAGCACAAGTACAAGAGGAACAGAGGATGTACGATGTGGACTCTGGTTGTAAAATAAGAACTCTTTTGGGAGTCAGGCTTTCCTGATTACTAAGCATAGGATTTGAATAAGTACACGCATCGTTTCAGTAGCGCCATAAACATGCATTGAACAGGCACATTGTGTAATGGGACGGTGAAAATAATTTACGGCGTTCTTACTATATGATGTAATGTCGCAATAAATTCCGGCGATCGAGGTACAACTGGTCAACTAATTACTCTGAAAGTCTTTACACATTTAAACAAGAAGAGTTGATTACACAACTGTAATTTTTTATTGCGGCAATATTGCTCTGTTTTTTGTTATACTGAGTAACACCATTGCTGTAGCGGCGTTAATTGTCTCCGCAGACCTCGCGTTTGTTTACACGCTACGGTCTAATATTTTATATTGCCCGCTTCACTAGAATTTCAACCGCGCAAAATATATTTCCCCCACATATACTGATTACTCTAAATAACAATAATACGATCCTTATTAGATTGCATGGATTTATTGATTCGGGACCTCTCATCTTTCTATCAACCAATACAAGTTTCATCTCCTTAATCAGATAAGGAGATTGGAGTTTCATTGGGTACATCAAACTTTCAGCTCATAAAAAAACCAATTTCAAATCTCTCTCTTTAATATACTCCAATCAACACAGTTGAAAGTGTCGAAGGAATAACAGATGCTTGTTCCATTTGGGAGGAATATGAAAGGACTTGAATCATATAGGAAGAAGGAAAAAGGAAGTTGCTTTAGTTGTAGAAGTGAACAAGTCTCCTTAACTGAATACAGTATCAAGCTTCCAACGCGAATAAAGGACCAGTTCCAAAAGAAAGAGTTCATCTGCCCCCTCCACCCCCCACTCTGATAAATTTCGAACAACACAGTTGCAAGAGGAACACCAAATGCATGTTCCAGTAGGAAAGAATAAGAAGATAATACTAGAAGAAGGAGGTTGTTTATTTGTAGAGACTAACAGTTCAACTTATTTGGGAGGCAGTTCAGCTGTCCTAATTACTACTAATCGTATTAATTTGAGTATTCAGGATTCGTTTTTTTCTTGTCAACCAATAAAAACCCAACCCTACTTAACGCAATATGATATCAAAATGCACGTCTTTTGTTTGTCTAGTTTGCGATCTACTCATCGCATAGTCTTATAAATAAAAGCAGTAGGAAGGTCATCCTCTGATGTTGACGTATAAATGGTTTACCTACGAGTCCACTAAGAATTACATGGAAGATCCGTTGAAATGTCTAAATAACAGTAAGTGATATCGCTAGATCACCTAATTCCATTCTTTAGAAACATTTTGCACTTCTTCTAGTGGCACAAGCCCATGTCTTCGTGTGATAATCATAAGAAATCCATGGAAATAGATCAGCTTCGATGTTCAACCTCCAATCTTCCACCTTGTCCTTGTTCACCTTCAAGTTGCCTTCAGAACAAGACATCCCAAAAATATGATCAATGAAGTTTATGGTTCATCTATACCTCCTCTACTTATGCCACTTGTTAAAATGGTAATAGAATTTACATTGGTAACAAATATTCAGAAAGCTTTACTTCATGCTCCGAAGCTTATTATTATGGAATATGGCGATCTATTATTTGTAAAGACTCACAGAGCTCTTTAAAGGCAATCCAAAATTCTTCTATGACAGTTAAGTGAGACTTACTTAAAAACGATATATTTTCTTGAAGAACCGGAAGATTAAGACAAATTTAGAGAATTTGGACTCATTGTTCTTGAAGAACAGGAAGATTAAGACAGATTTAGAGAATTTGGACTCATTATTCCTGTGGGTGTTAGACCACCAAGGTATCTCCATGTCAACGAGATTTGAGCCCATCTAACAGTCGAGGCCGTCCTCTTATTATATGAAGAACAACAGGTTGCGTTTAACAAATACAAACATCATTCAAATTCAGTGGAGTCTGGTAATTATAGTTACTGAGAATCTTAAAGAGATTCGATGATTTAAACTTGTAGAAAGGACAGGAACAGATGAAAGTAAATGGTTGGAGACCTCAAACAAAATTAGGGGGATCTCTTAATTGTCGTAATAACTATCCTTGGTAATTGGACAAAGAAGGTAGAAAAATGTACCATTCTGTTAATCCTAACTCGTGGTAATAGTTGGTTTTGGTAAAATCTATCTTTTAGATCAAGGAGAATTCTGTATAATTGAGAAATGTACCTCAGAAGAAAAGGTATATTTCTCAATTATACAGAATTCTCCTTGATCTAAAAGATAGATTTTACCAAAACCAACAATTACCACGAATTAGGATTAACATAATGGTAAATTTTTCTACCTTCTTTATCCAATTACCCATCTTAACAAGGATAGTTATTACGACAATTAAGACTTTGAAGACTTCAACCATTTACTTTTCATCTATTCCTGTTCTTTCTACAAGTTTAAATCATCGAATCGAATTTGAATTATATTTGTATTTGTTAAACGCAATCCTAATTATAAAAAAATCTAAATTGGTTGTGAAATTCTCTATAAGTCGAAAATTAAATTGCAGTATTTGTATATATATTTCCGTCTTTCTTTAGTACCTCCAATTCGTAATCTTAAGTGTCAAGACTGAGATTACCAAATCCAATCAACTTCACGTGAATAATCCTGGCTACACCCAACCAGCAACTTCCTATTAGTTACCTTAGTCCTTTAAGTACCCAACCTAAAGTTTCTTTAACCACTGAAATTATACCAAAACATCCAACCTTAAATATCTTAAACTCTCAGAACTAAATTAAATTAAATTCAGTTCCTACAAATTAATCCAATCCCTGCCTAAAGAATTATACTGCATTACCGTTCCGTGGCTTGTTTCTGTGAGCCCCGTGACTTTCTCTCTTCCTCATTTTTTTAAAGTCTTATTTATCTGTTATTCACACAGCCAGGAACATATTTAGATTTCACATAGAGCCTAAGTACTGGCTCCAAGTATAATAATGCTGTAATCCAAGAGCCCAAAAAATTAAGAAGAAGAAAAAGGAGGCAAAAAAACAAGTTCAGTAAACTGAGAAGAAGAAAGAACGATTTGGTCAGATTAGAGGAAATTGTTGTAGAAAAATATATGAAATTGTGAGAGGTAAAGCATATACCTATTCTAGTCGCAGGTCGCAGCCTTCCTAATTTGGTTCGAGTATTGAATGAAGGCCAAGGAGGAATCAATAATTCCAAGATGGCGAAGATGACTAGCGCGAGAAGAAGAATACGAAGACAAAAGTTATAAATAGAGGGGAGAAAAGACCGCTTATGAGATTGTAATTATTTTTTTGTCACTATTTTCTTTAGCAATCTACACGACGCTCTTGTATTAACCATTATTCATAGTAATCCAAACTACAAACTCCTAACTTGGATTAATTTCTTTAACTGAGGCCTAATTGTACAGTGCAGACCAAGAAATTGGTCATCAATGTATTTTTTTGACATAATGTCAAATGTCCAGTTGCCAAACGGAACGGTTGTGATTGTCACAGCAACATACGCATAAGGCGTTCTATTTGTTAATTGATTAAAATTTGACACATTTGACGAGAAGATTACTAATTTCTGACGATTCCGTGAAAATTTTAAACATATTTAGATTTCACGTAGGACCTAAGTACTGGCTCCAAGTATAATAATGCTATAATCCAAGAGCCCAAAAAATTAAGAAGAAGAAAAAGAAGGAGACAAAAAAAGCAAGTTCAGTAAACTGACCGTCTAAAGAACGATATGATCAGATTAGAGGAAATTGTTGTTGAAAATTATATGAAATTGTGAGAGGTAAAGCAGATACATATTCTAGTCGCAGGATTGGTTCGAAAACTCATATTATACAGATGCTTCTCCTTCTCTCCTTGTTAGGCTTGATTGAAAGGAGCGAAGCAGATTCAATTTTTTCAACGAAGGATTTATTTGCTAATTTCGATCCCGCAGGATGATGTTGGCTGTCAAAGTTGAATGACTGGAAATTTACGACACCGCAAACGAATCTATTGGCTAGAAGTTTCCAAATTAATGACGCATTCCTAATTTTGTTCGAGTTTTGAATAGGCCAAAGAGGAATCAATAATTCCAAGATGGCGAAGATGACTAGCGCGAGAAGAAGAAGACGAAGACAAAAGTTATAAACAGGGGAGAAAAGACCGCTTATGAGATTGAAAGAAATTTCTCAACAAAATCAAATGAAATTTTAGGAGGTAAAACGAATATGTGTATCATTTGGACGTCGGGCTGGTTCGACAATTCCAATCAAACAGGAACAAGGGGAAGAAAGAATATAAGATAGGCTGATCGACTAAAAATGGGGCTCATAGCGCAGGGCGAATTGAGAACGAACAAGTGTAATAATGAATTAGGAAAAGAAAAAAGCCAAGTACCTTAAGGAGCGAGTTGACCAAATTGGGAGGAAATTGAAAATTAAAAACGGCTAGGCAATAGGTAATCAAAACGCATTCCTGGAAAGTAATTAAACTAGGTAATAGACTAGGAAAGTAAACGTCACAGAAGGCGGAGCTGAGTCGTTTACTATCTTTGTCTAATAAATCAGAGGTGTGTCGTAAATTACTGTCGCTGTAACGTCGGAACATAACCTAACATTTAGGAATGTTAAGACAACGAAATTAAACAAGACATTACAGTTTTATAAGTTGATATCTTGTACATTGTATTGGAAAATTCTTGATAAACTTATTGCATGCTGTCCCACGGACATTTTTTTAAATTTTGTTTTGTTGGGTTAAGTTTATTAAGTTTGTTGACTTGCAACTGAACTAAGCTCAGACAAACATTTTGTACATTTTTTTAATAACAAATAAATTAACTAATTACTTACAACAAGCACTACTAAATTAATTTTATTGAAGTTTTAGTGGCAAACAAAAGTTTCCACAACAGCTCACTGTGAAGCGAGTATTTTCAGTTTGTTCGGCGTAACCCCTGCATTTTTATAGTCCAATAGACTCCGTTTTAAATTCCGCGCCAGCTTTAGGACCGCCCACTTTCCTAATCTATTGACTTAAGGCGTAAACTGCCTAAAACAAATCAAGATGAAACCATGCCAAAGATAATAATTTAAGCAAGATGTGTAATTTTTCCAAAAGTTCCTGTAAGAAGGCAAGATCGAAACGCAATTATTTTAGAAGATATGGTTATAGATAAATTAGCCATCTCAGTTAAAAGAAATAGGAGTAAATATTTTTTGTCACTATTTTCTTTAGCAATCTACTCGACGCTCTTGTATTAACCATTATTCATAGTAATCCAAACTACAAACTCCTAACTTGGATTAATTTCTTTAACTGAGGCCTACTTGTACAGTGCAGACCAAGAAATTGGTCATCAATGTATTTTTTTGACATAATGTCAAATGTCCAGTTGCCAAACGGTTGTGATTGTCACAGCAACATACGCATAAGGTGTTCTATTAGTTAATTGATTAAAAGTTGACACATTTGGCGAGAAGATTTCTAATTTTTGACGATTCCGTGAAAATTTTAATGACAAGGACAACTTTTTTTACTCGTTACTCTGTAGGTACCTACATGTTTCAATTCTTGTTAGATTACCGTGTATACATTGCAGAAATTCGTCTCGTTCATAACTAATTAATTCTACTTGAATCGGAATCTATTTAATCAGTTTAATAGACAACCATTATGGATAATGATTTTACTGTGTTCTATTCAGGTGCTTACGAGCACGATGAATTTTATTGCAGCGAAATTAAGATTCAAACGATTTACAGCTCCCAAGCGTTTAATTCAGGGAAAACACAAATGGCTTATAGTTTGTAGATGGATAAAATTCAAGAGATATCACGTTCACAAGGTTATGTTATAACTTCTTAGCATAGTAAAGATTGAAGAACTATTGTATACATTGTTTCAGCAGCATAGGTTTTTTTTTAATATTCTATTTTAGTTTGTAATTTTAGTATTTTGGATGTTAACATTTCTTGGTTTGCATGGAAAGCTTTGTATCCTTTTTGTATTCTTTCTTGTATTTCTTATACTTTTTCGTTCATAGATACTAAAAGTTTTTTATCTTTTTAAAAGCATGATTTTCTATCTTGCAATTAATTTTTGATAAATACTACAGAAGTATGATATTTTATAAAGTAAATAATTCAACTGCTTCCTCCACTCTTATTAAAAGTTGTGCAAAATTAATTCGTCATTCTAATGACGCTATCAAAGCTGTAGGTTATTCTGAGACTTGTCAGTAAGATTAATTTTTATTGATGATCCTATTGATTGCACTGCACCTCCATGTGGTCAACTCAGATATTCAGTAATATTTTCTTTGAATTTCTCTTGGTCACTTTGTCTATAACTTTTTTCTCCAGAAGCTGTAGGTATTATGGTTACCTAAATACCGCCGGTCGCCGCCCATCCTGAGACACCCGGTATATTATTTCTTGTAATTTTACTCCTCACGTTTATTTCATCATAACCTGGTGCCTTTCCATTTTTTATTTTTGTATCGCTTCTACCGTTTCTTTGAAAGTTTTTTTCGTCCTTCTGCTCCTTCTGTTTCTTCTTTTTCTGCTTCTTCCTCCTCTGTTTCTTCTCTTTTTCCTTCTTCCCCATACTCATCGATTTCCATCGCATTTGATGCAGCCCATTTTTTTTTAATCTTTTGATTCTTACTGTGTTCTTCTTCGTTCGGTTTTTAATTTGTTTGTAGATTTTTTTGTATTGTAGTTACTCTATATTTCTTCAATTCATCCGTTTCTCTTCTGTCTGCAAGTCTGTGCTCTCTTTTTCCATTCCTTATAGTGCTCCAAGTCTTCTACATTTTTTGTTTGTATCCATTTTCTGCTGGCTTTATTCTTTATGTTTACTCTTTATGTTTGTCATCATACCATTGTGTCTTCTTTACATCCAAAGGTTTTGGTACAGGTCCTCTAAGTTATTTCTTTAAACTCTCCATTCGTTCTCCATGTCCATTTTTCTTTCATACTTTTCCATTTCCTTATTAATTTCTTTTACGTATTCTTCTCTTCCATTTTTGATATATAATTTCTCTATGTTCCTTCTTTTACATTCGCGGCCTCTTAGTCTGTTTTCGTGCTCCTGTTTTACTTTCGTAATTACTAGGAAGTGAACGTAGTCGGCGTCTGCACCGCCACGGTATTAAAAATTAAATATTTAAAGTGAAACAGTATCTTATTTTTCCTACTTACAGTTCGACAAAGAATTTGCGTCCCTAATGAAAGTATCTGGCAGCGTTGCAATTGTATGTACCACTGATGACATAAAAAATAGAGACAAGTCTTAACAGGGATTTCAACGTTTTTTTTTTTTTTTATTCATGTAAAGCACTATAAATGTCCCCATTTTTATGTTGTCCGTGGTACATAGAGAGTACTTCAACATTAAAAGAATTTTGGCGGTGAATTCAAAATTATATTTCTTACGAAATCGTTCAAATATTTTTGATTGGTATTAGACTACTCTACGGTAAAGATTTTAGAGAGGGCAATCCATCAAACAAATCAGAAAGAATGTGCAGAAATAGAGTAGGTTACTTAAATTCTAACATTCGTATTTTGTGGGGCTTTCAGATCGCTTGGCCACGCTGTACCAAAAATTTCAAAACAGGGGACCTAACATACGTCCTTGGGGAAGGAACATCTTTAAATTGTAGGAACTGCATTAGTTAGTATAGAAGATTTTAATCCAATACTTCGTCGGTATTTAACAACTTGAAATACAAAGAAATCAAATAAGTTAAAGAAAAATACAGTTCACAGAAGAATGAGCAATTGCAAACATAATAAAAGCATTACAGTTTGAGTTAAATAAGATTAGCAAGAAAATAGCTCTTGCGATTTATTTATTTGCTCTTAACAACGCTAATCCTTCTTCCAAGATTTACTGTGAGAGCTCGCAGCCGCTGATAATAATTTTTTCACTTGGTAGTTTTTTTAATTTATGATTTAAAAAATATTTTAAGTGCAGAACGTTATTGGCGGTAAACTCGGAATGAAAGTAACACGTTTCTTGTCCGCATGCATACTTTACTGCCTGTCTCGCAACATACTATTGTTTATAATTTTTTGCGGTCGGTAATTGTTAAACGAGGGTGTGTATATTTATTAGGGCATTGTTTTTCTGCAAAAATCTGGTGAATAACGTCGTGTTTTTTGTTTGAGCTACGTTCGATTCTAAACCGAAGGAAGAAAGGACCAAAAATGTCAAGCGTAGCGAAGAAGTCGATAGAACAAACTAGTTATCACAATAGACAAAAAAAATAAGTAAACGTTTTTGTTAGTAATTCCATTGAAAGAAGCTTCTTTTTCTTTTTTTTTTCTTCGCATAAATTTAGAATTTCATTTTAGTTCTTTTTATATATGGTGGTGGTAATCAATTGCCACTCAATTTGTAACGGGTGAGAGAAATACTGTCACCTGTTTGAATTTCCCGCGAATATGAAACATTAGTTGTTTTGATACTACTGGATTCTATAATATATTCCCTATATTAAGTGGTGGTTTAAATATATCGAAAATATAGCAAAGGAAAGCGAATAAAACTAAATAAAAAGTCTCATATACAAGAGAGCGACCAAACATTTTTTTTGTTTAATAACATGTGTCGTTGTTGCCAACTGCCTTTAATAAATAAAACTGCGAGTTCTCAGCGCACCAAATTCAAACAGACGACGATTTTTCTGACTCACCCGCTATTGTATACATACAATGGCAGAGCAGATACTTACAAGTTTTCCCATAATAGATTATCATGCATAAAATAAATAATAAATAATCCGAACGGTGTTTTGCAATCTAAACAAACTTTATCTCAACGTCAATAAACGCAGCAAATGTTTTATTGATTATAATTATCAAGCTGGCACTGAATTGGAGGACGGATTCTTTCCACTTCAAGTCTTTTCTTCGCAGAAACTCTTGTAGAATTTAAAAAAGAACGCCAGCAAACTATTACTTACGACACACAACGTTTACTATTGGCTATAAGGAAGCCATCAAAGGCAGAAACACACATGCAAATGCACGATCAATCATGTTTTATGTTTACGCCCTTCTATGTACACTCAGAGCCTACACCTACGCACATGTCAGACGTCAATTAAACATGTATTAGTCGGGGTAAATCCATAAAATAACGAAAATGAAAAAGAAGTTTAATTAAGATTGTATTTAGTACGTACGGTATGATTCAAAAATTACAAAAAACATTCAAGAGAACGAGAGGGTTCTAAACCCTATTCTTCAACTGGCACGTCCACTTCTATTTCTTGTAAATTCAACTTATAATATTTTTTCTAATAAGTTAAATGAGTAAAGGCAGAAAAAGATTTGTGTAAACACGCACGGATATGTACGCTGACATGCTCGTATGACTAATTTAAAACGATAGGTCCTATTACTCATAGCAAGGAGAAAATATGTCTGACATAAAATGAGCACGTCACTCATTTATGACCTTGTATAACGTAATGTGCACCGATTTAAAATAATATAAAAATAAAAAAGAAAAACTGACAGTTTTATAATTTTACACATAAGTCCACAAAGGGTGACTGCAATAATAACATTAACTAGCATCAGTGTGTTTTTGTTAGCGTTGAGTATTTAAAAGGGAGGATAACAATAAAAGTCAAGGTTTTATTTAAGGCACAGCACAATAAACAACAACAACAACAAGAACAAAAATAAACAAGGGACAAAAAGATCTCGGTGTTAACAGGTATGCAAATAGATCTAATGGAGTCGTGTAATTAAATAAGAGGCGTCGGGGTGCGTTAAAAATACCTTCTTCGATTTACATTCGGAATTGAGTATGTACGTGTTGGCGGGCGATGAGGAATAAACTGATCGATCGAAGGCTGTCTGTCATGTAAGGAAGATACGGGCCACCTTTGACTGCTTAATTGCTGCACCTCAACACGCATTTACGAGTTTCAGTTTCAATAAAATAAATTACGTGCCGCAGATGTGTTCCAGCGATTGCCGTTTCAATCGGGCGAGTAACAAGCGACGGTGCTAATAATTATAGTTATTATAATATTACGCTCTGCATATTTACCACTGCTGTACGTATAGAATGTGGGCTTAGATAATATGGCGCCTTGTGAACACCATGCATATTAATACGAACTGGTATTTTTGCGCCTGATGGAATTAACACTTGCATAAATTTCAATGCGAATCGAAAGCCGTGTTGAATAAAACAAATAATAAGAGTTGGAATGTGATTATTGCATTTGTAACTTGCTTGGTGTGAAGACAATTAATTGACTACTAAAGGTATGTTAACACGAAGGCGGTACATCGTTCGTTTAGTGTGTACGCACCTTAATTGTTTTATATTTCTCTAATTAAGGCCCGATCTTACCACCTTCTGATAAATTTATCTGCCTGGAAAACTATTGTCGACACAATGGTTTCTAAGGATACTAACCGGTAGTTAAATTTATCAAGAGGTCGTAAGATCGGGCCTAAGGGTCAGAGATTTAATTTTAAGATTCATTTTATTCTGCCTTATAACTGTCCTTACAATTGTTACCATACGTAGTTTGAAGTTAAACAGTAATTGGGCCTTAGTCATGAAGAATTATTAATGGTAAAGAATTCCATGATTTTTTTTTTTTCATTTCATAGAAAATTATTGAAATGTTTCAAAACCCTCAAAAAGACATGACATTTTCATAAACGTCATGCTTTTTTAAAATGTCACATTTTAATTTAACCCTCATTGTTACGATGATACTTTAAGGCCCGGTTTTTCAATCACAGGTTAACCCTAACTCTCGGTTTATTTCCATGGTAACAAGTACGAAGACAATTGTTTCCATGGCAATAAACTGAAGGTTAAAGTTAAAAGTTGTGATTAAAAAACCGGCCCTAAAGGAGTTATTTAAAATGACATGGCTGTAACTAAACAAATCTGAAGGCGTAAATGCGCATGACAGTCCGAATAATTGGTTGCAATAGTGAAAACAATAGTAACTATCGCAGTATAAATGTATTATAAATTAACTATCATATTCTCTTACTCAATTTTATCATCATTTCATGTGAAAAACATTCTACAAAGTCACTAAGTATCAATTAAAAGGTTTTTAAACTTCATTTTTTCATTATTTAAAAATTTGAGTTTGAATTGCATTTAGTTAATTAAGATTTAAATTGCTAGGATCATAATTGAAATCAGCATCAGTGTCATTGGTTGAAATCAGTAGATAAGATTAAGTGATTGCTAGTTTTTCACTTGATTGACATACTTTACATTGATATCAGGATCATGATAAGTCATGATAAGTATAAAAGTTCTTAGATTCAGGACAACATTTAGTATCACAATTAGGATCGAAGTTACCAGAATTAGTGTCAATGGGCGCATTCGGCGGATATAAGCGATTTCCGATTTTTCAATTGAACAACAGGATCTTCACGACACAAGATCTGCATTGAAATCAGGATCCGATCAGTATTAATGCACTCTGCAACTGAAATAAGAATTGGAGTTGCCAGAATCAAAATAAGAAGCAGTGTCAGTGTTATTAGGCGCATTCAGCAAATATAAGCGATTACCAGTTTTTCTATTGAACAACAGGATCTTCACTGGGATCAGATTCACGATCAGTATCAAAGCTGCTGGGTTTTATGTTACAGTTAGAACGGGAATTGATATAGTCAGAGATGTAACCAGTATCAGCGTAATTGGGCAAATTCAGCAGATTCAAGCGATTGCCTGTTTTTCTATTGACCGACAAGACCTACATAGGAATCAGGATCCGATCAGTATCAATGTCTTCAGCTGAAATTAGAAGTGAAATTGCCACAATCAAAATGGGAAGCAGTATCAGAGTTATTAAGCACATTAATTTTCAGATTGCTGGATTTTGTATTGAACGATAAGATCGTCTATAGGATCAGAATCACGATCATATCAATTCACTGCAATCAGGATCACGCTCACGAACAAAGTTATCAGGTTTAATGTTACAGAACTTTTCTATTGAACGACAGAATCACAATTACGATCAGTATCAATTCTCTGCGATCAGAATCACAACGAGTATCAAAGTTGCCAGGTTTAATGTTACACTTGCGAAATTGAATCGGTATCAGTTTTAGTGGTCGTATTCAGCACATGAAAGCGATTTCCGGTGTTTCTATTGAATGACAGGCTCCACATTAGAATCAGGATGCAATCAATATCAATGCATTCACCGAAATTGGAATTGGAGTTGCCAGAATCAAGGCAGCAAGCAGTATCAGTATTGTTTGGCGTATTCAGCAAGTATAAGCGATTGCCGGTTTTTTATTGAACGACAGGATCTCTATTGAGATCAGTATCAGTTCGCTGCGAATAGGACCATGATCAGTATGAAAGTTGCAAAATTTAAAGTTTCACTTGGAACTGGAGCTGCTAAAAAAAGAAATTGAATCAGCATCAGTGTAATCAGGCATACTCAGCAGATGTAATGTAATCGTTCTATTGAACGTTTTATTCAACGACAGGATCCACTTTGGAACGAGGATTCGATCAGTATCAATGTATTCAGCTGAAATCAGAAGTGGAATTGGTAGATTCAAAATGAGAAGCGGTATCAGTGTCATTGAGCACATTCAGCTTCAGATTCCAATGTTTTCTATTGAACGACAGGATGGTCACTAGGCTCAGAGTCACGATTATATCAATTAAGTGCGATCAGGATCACGATCAATCACAAAGTTGCCAGGTTTAATGTTACAATTAGGACTGAAACGCCTAGACTCAGTGGAATCAGTATCAGTATTATTGAGAATATTGAGCAGATATAAGCGACTGTCGGTTTTTCTATTGAACGACAGCATCTACATTGGAATTTAGGATCCTATGAGTATGAATGCATTCAGCTGAAATTAGAATTGGAGGTATCAAAATTAATGTGGGAAGAAGTATCAGTGTTATTGAGCACATTCAACAGATATAAGCGATCGTCGGCTTTTCTATTGAACGGCAGTATCACGATCACGATCAGTATCAACTCTCTGCGATCAGAATCACAATCAAAAGTATCAAAGTTGCCAGGTTTAATGTTACACTTGCGACTGGAGTTGCTAAAAATAGAAATTGAATCAGTATCGGTGGTCGTGGGCGTATTCAGCAGATGAGAGCGATTTCCGGTGTTTCTATTGAATGACAGGCTCCACATTAGAATCAGGATCCAATCAATATCAATGCATTCAGCTGAAATTGGAATTGGAGTTGCCAGAATCAAGACAGCAAGCAGTATCATCAGTATTGTTTGGCGTATTCAGCGGTATAAGTGATTGCCGGTTTTTCTATTGAATGGCAGGGTTTTCATTGGGATCAGGATCACGATCACTAACAAAGTGTCAAGTTTTGATGTTACACTTTAACTGGAGTTGCTAGAACCAGAGATGTAATGAGCTTGTCAAGTCTGAAAGCTTTCAAAATTTTTAAGTATCACCTATGACTGTGACTTGTTCATGCTGCAAGGGTAATTCCGCATTGGTTGTGTTCAAAAATTGGCCGCTAGAGAGCAATATCCTCTCGAAAGCTTAATTCTGTTCAAAACTGAAACCACATCAAAGTTCAAAGGTTTCCTTGAACTTGGAATTTTATATTCGTAAAAAATTGACTGTCGATCACCGAGAAATTTCTGAAAAGCAAATTTTTTGTCATTCTTGCCAAATTTGAAAAAAATATGTATCCTGTACAAGTTCAGAGACATTTTTGGTTGTTATTCCAAGTTGTCAGTTCAGTAGTTCAACAGAAAATTCGTTCAACGCGAATCCGAAGGTTCCTTACAGAAGATACTAAAAGTATTTTGAAGAATTTTTATGCCTTCTCCAAACAAGTTCAAAGGCGACGGAAGTTCAAAGAGCAGGCGGACATTGTAAACAATTTCAAGGGAATTCTGCAAACAAGTTCTAAAGCGTTCGTTGTGTATAAAAGTTGCAAGAAAGGAAGTTCACGATTCAGTTCAGAAAAGACTTCGGTTGAGGAAATAAGAAGTTCAATGCCGTTTACCACCGCTATGGAAAGTTGAATTTTAGACACAAATTCAGAAGCGTCTGTGAACACGTCAGAGGATAAATTTAGGCACAAATTCAGAAGCGTCCGTGAACATGTCAGAGAATGAACTTAGAAGTCTAGAGTCTTTCATGAAAAATCCCAAGAGAATTTCTATGAGCTGCATTCAATTTCAAAGTTAACGGAAGTTCAAGGTGGAGATTGCGCTAATGTTGATGAAAGTTTCAAAAGAAGTTCAGTGAATCAGTTCAGGGATGACAGAAGTACACTGAATGACACTGATACTGGGAATCAATAACGAGAGTTAGTATCAGTGACACTGATACTAAGAGATACTGAGAAGTAGTATTAATGTCATTGAGCGCTTTTAGCAGATATAGGGGGCTATCCTGTATCAAAACCGTTAAATTTAAAGAGGTGTTAAATTCTGTTGCTAAGGTAACAACCAATCATGGAACTGTATTTTAAATTTTAAAGGACCTCTAAATTTTAACAACCCGTTAAAAAGTTACAGAATACGCGCTCCATAAGATCTTGAAAGTTCTTTTTACCGAGCGAAAGGATCAGTATCATAGTTGCCTGAATTACGTTTACTGACAGTTAAGATTAGTAGTTACCAGACTCAGAATCAGCATCGGCACATTAAGGGGGCCCTACATATAGACGCCGGAATAGCGGACTCGTGCATTTTCGCTTCGATTAGAATAGCAGGATGCGGCTAATTTTGGGTTTCTTTTATGGTGGTAAATTCGGCATGAAAGTAACCTGTCACTATCTATATTTAACTTCGAATATGTAATATACGGCCTCTCGTGTAATTTACTTTCGACTAAAGTTTTTGCAACCAGTAATAAATTACAAACGAGGTCAAAGGTGTGTACGCAGTGCGTATACATATTTATTGGATCATTGTTTTTCTGCAAAAATCGATGATTAATATTGTTTTTTAACCTACATACATTCGATTTCAAACGCAGAGAAGAAAAGAAAATTGCTTCTGTTTTCGCGAGAAGACTGAGAATTAATTGGTTTTTATTGTGATATCATAACAACTGGGACGGCTGAGTCATCAATTCACTTCGATAAAGAATGTGATTGGATTTGATTTGTCCTTTTCAATTAGCACATTATAAAACGCGATTTCCTCGAAAACGTAAATACCTTCGCTGTCTCCCTCATTTTATTATTGCGAATTTTCACGCGCTTTAATTGCCGCCCCCTTCTTTCAGGACGCCTACAACATCTCCGCGCTTTCTTTTCACCGGCTTCATTATTTTATTCAACTTTTATTTTCTTGTTTCTGTTTTATGATGCGAGCTGTTCTGCAACATTAATTTTATTTCACGCATAGGAGATTATTAAGATGTTAAATGTTTGTAGTGGATGTTTCTATTTATACGCGTACGAGGTATATCTGGTAAGTATTCAGCCATTTTAAAAATATCCAGGATTCTTTGATTCGTATCGTTATTGTTTATTGCAGTTTTTTGTAAATACGATGCGCATGCTCTGTTCGATTCCTGCCGTCGTCTTATACTCTCGCCATTCGTTGAAAACAGCGCGAATTTTGAATTAAAAAAAATTATCAGCAGAACTCTCCAGTCCAGATGAATCATCGGTATTTCATGACAGACCGCAGACACTTTTCTTTATTCACGAAGTTATTATTATTATTTTCTTTCCTCTCCTTTTCTTTACTACTTTTAAGATGTTGTTAGTTCCATTTAATTTTAAGCTTTTGTAGTTCAATTTAATTTGAAGCTTTTGTTAGTGTAACTCAATTTTAAGCTTTTGTTATTCAATTCAATTTTAAAGTTTTGTTAACTAATCTTTTAGTTAGTTAGTTTAGTTAGATAAAATGCTGTACAATTCTTGTATGTATGTGAAGAATGCCGTCAAAAAACATCATCATTATTATTATTATTAGAATTAACTGCAGTAATAGCGTTTCCCAACACAAATAGGTGCGACCAGTTATGTTTTCTCTATCTGTATGTCTTTTGGCAACAAAAGGAAAACTGCAGAAGATTATTAAATGTAACAAGTTTCATAGTACGGCAGTGTTTAAAAAAAAGGCGACGAAAATCGTATGAATCTGATCCTCATTTGATCTAACCATACTAGAGTCTACGGTTTTGAACGTGTATTTAAGGTACACGTGTACACGAACTCCGTATAAAAATATTCGCGAATTAACGTGTAATTAAATACACGTGTAATTGTGCATTGCACGTGTATTTTTGCGGATCCGTTCGGTACGTTGAAATCAACGTACGTTACCTAGCAACTGATTTGTTTTTGTTAACCAACAGCAGGAAGGTAACTTTTATACAAAGACAGTTAAAAACAAACAACAGCAATAATTTTTTTTTATCTGTGGTGTTTGCCCAACCGGGTCCTAAGTCATATACTTGTCAGGACCTCAGAAGCGGGAATGCATTTTTGGCTGTATAAAGTGTTCCATGGCTTTGTTACTTCCAAGGGGAAGTAGCGTCGAATTGTCTCTCCAATACTAAAGGGTACCTGAAGTGAGTAACAACCCTGGAGATATATCTCGAGCGTTTGAAAAAACGGGAAATTGACAACAGTTATATATATATATAAATATCGGGTACCCATGTATTTAATATTACACGTACTAAAATTTGAATCCGTGTGTATACGCTTGCCGGGTGTCCCATTTCTTTTAAGCACTGCTGTACGCAAACAGTTTTTGGAATCGCCAATCTGTAATTCTCACATTGTTACTGTCAGTCGCTTATACTTATCGATTGGAATTGGCACATGTTCAAAACTATTAGCAGATAAGATAAATGGAACCGGAACCATTCCAGTTCGAGTGCCTAGTGAAAACGCAGGCCTGATTTGAGTGCTGTCCCCACTCTAACATTGAGCCTATTTTTTTATGAATCACTTCCATTATCTTAATTGGCCGAATTGTTTTCTCCTCTTTTATTGGAATTGTACACAACGGTGTTAGAATGTTGCAATGTAGATGTTTTAGACATCAATTTACAGACGATTTGCATACAGAAATTCTGAAATATTATAAGTATGAAATCTGAAATTTTTGTCACTCTGTATTAACAATGGCTTATTGATTTTGTATCTTTTAAAAATTTACACCATTTTTTATTATTTTATATTGAAAAGTCTTCGCCGATTTTTTTTTTCTTTTAAAGAAAGTTTCTTGTGTCTTCTGTATACATACAGAGTATCTACCGTAACTTATAACACTTCTTGAACAGTCAATCAATCAAATCAAAGACAGCTATCTTATTAGGTAGGGAAGTAGAATTGGTTGCCTACAATTCGTTTTTAAGGCGCCACGATCTAAAATGGCTACTATGTAAGTGCACTTCCGGCGGAAACATTTAAAACGATTTTTTAAATCTGGAGGCTGTCTCACATACAAAGTTTACGAAAACCTGCCTACTGATTTGAAAAGTCGATTTAAATGTTTCTACCGCATGTGTTACATACATTATGTTGTCTTTTATATTTCGTTGATTATTTTTCTAAAAATTGCTACTGCTTTACCTACTGTACAAAACTTAATAATGGATCCCTCGAAGTGTAGTGGATTTTCACCCCTGACATCAAACGATGGAGTGCGTAGCAATGTCCACTTAGTGGAGACGGCTCGGCGTGAGAAAAATATTGCTTTGCTCAGGCAGGCGTTAAATTTATCGGCGCCACCCAGCGATCATGCAGCCCGTGAGCAAGGGGGTACGGAGGGAAAAGTGTAACTCCAAAGATTCCAAAAAGGCACACCTCCCGAGGACTTACTCCTACAGGCGCGATCGAAGATCGCCCAGTATAAGCTGATTGAAGATCCCTAAAAATAGGGGTGGTTGAGGAACGGTAGAAACTGAACAAGACACAAAAAAATAATCGAAGTCGTAACTTCGTACCCTTTATTTGCGTAAACATGGCAAAAATGCAAAAATGTCCCAAAAAGCACAAAAGCTCGGCATGCAACGATTAACAAAACCTATAGAAATCATAAACAGATCATAAGTCCAAAAAAGTAAAATAAACACCTCAGCTGGAGTACTCAAGCATTAGTTTCCACGTATTAAACATAGAATAAATGGAAAAAAGTTTAAGACCTTAAACCCCAAAACGCAGCAGATTTTAAATTTAATGAATCACATGATTTAAGATCAGTGCAACGTTAAAAAATTTACGAGTTTATGTTTAGTTGACCTTATTCAAACTACATTTTCACACTGTACAGGAATTTTTTGGAAGTGTGGCAAAAGTGAATACAGAAAAAAACAGAAATAAATATGCTACATTTTTTATTTATTTTTTATTTCAGTCACACTTTCAAAAACATCCGGTAATATCTGAGGCCTTAATAAGAAAAAGCAGAAATTATTATTATTTTAATGGACATGTTACAACAATTATTACAACATAATATTTCACCATTTTTTTGTTAAACGTTTCTTTACAATTTTCATAACTTTTTGTTTCCCTAAACATTATCACTTAATTGGGAACACATTAACGAAATAAAGGCATAAATATTTCCGCTGCAATTTGGTTAAGTACTAATTATTAATTTTTCGTGCACAGGGTGTGACAGGATTAGGTTTTCACTGAGAACTACTTTTTAGGTTAATAGTAGATCGATGAAAATGTTACGATCTTTAAGTACATTCAACAAGTTATTCTAAGAAGAATAATTTACAATGACACTTACTATCCCGGTTAATTTGTCGTATGTGGAAAAAAAAATTTTTAGATGGTGCATGCGCGAATAAATATTTACATAATCATTTTTTATTTAAAACGTCGCTCGATATACAGTGTGTTCAATTTGAAGTGTATACCATTCTCAGCTTTTCTATTTTTAAAGGTACAAAGGGGGTTCTCTGTATCAAAACTGTTAAATTTAAAGAGATGTTAAATGTTGTTGCTACGGTAACAACCAATCAGAGAACTGTATTTTAAATTTTAAAGGATTTCTACATTTTAACAGCCCGTTAATAAGTTACAGAATACGCCCCATATTCCGTTAAATTCGGGTAAATTAAAAGATTTTAAATTTTTCCGTACTCGTTCTGAATTTATAATAATGACAAAAAAAATGCACTGCAAGTTGTCAAAATATTTGCGTGTCTGTATCTTTTTTTAAATGATAGTAATTTCGTATTTCATTCGGTGGATATTTTCTGTCTTTTCACAACGACACCAAAATTTCTTAAACTGCTTACAAAATAACTAAATAATAAAACCGAAATATTTTCAAATGAGCAGGCCACAAAGTCATATTCCTTAAATAATTGACAAATGATATTTATCATCTAATGTGCACGTAAATAACAAATAAAATGATAAAGAGATAGTGCTTTTTTCATTTTGTTTGTGCTCATTCTATGTACAGTGTCTCTCAAAAAGTGTGTGATTTTTATTTAAATTTATTGAGTCTGAACACTTCTGCATCCCCTAAAATCAAATTGGAAGACGTCAGATAAAATTTATTTAGAATGGTTTACAGTGTGGAGACTAAGAAGTGAAAACCGCTTAAGAGTAAAGTACTCTTATTTTACAAGAAACAGGAAAAGGTCATAAGAGTAAGTCGCTCAGAATTAAAAATTATAGCCAGATATAAAATTATAACTCCCTATCTCAAAAACAAAAGAAATACAGTTTATTGTGAAACACCCCTTATACACACTACATTAAGAAATACTAGCGGGATTAAAGTGTCCGCCAAAATAATACGAATAGGAAAACAAGAAATTCCTTCTTATTTCTTAATTATATCGTTTGGTTCTGAGTGACCATTTCGATGAATTGCTATCATATTACAAAAAAGCATAAAGTTTCGGAATGCACTGAAATAATGACTAAAAATAAAATTCATATTATTTTAACCCCACCTGTATTTCCCAATGTAGTGTGTATAAAGAGTGGTTCACAATAAATTGTGATTTTTTCATTTTGAGGTAGGAGGCTACAATTTCATATCTCGCTATAACTTCATTCATTCTGAACAAATTATTCTTATATTTTCCTGTATCTTATAAAATAAGGGTACTTTACTCTTAAGTGGTTTTCTTTTTCGGTGTCCACGCTGTATATCGGTCAGGAATAATTTTATCTGACATTTGCCAATTTGATTTTAAGAGATGTAGATCAATAAATTTTTATAAAAATCGATAATAAATAAAATTTCCATTTGTAACACACTTTTTGAAAGACATTGTATATCATTTCTGTCATACTTACCCAACTTTATTTTATACATGAACGTGTCTTACTTATTTGAAAATAATTTTCATTTATTATTATTTTCTAAACAATTTAAACTGATTTAATAGACTTCAGAAATAAAAAAGTTAGCTATTTGCGGTGACTTTTCAAATCGAATATGTATTCATGTATTCTCACAAACAGTTTGGCGCAAGTAAAACAGGTTGCAGATTTGTAATCAATCAAGAAAAAGGACACTTTTCAATGTGTATAATTTTACCTTCCCTTTAACATTTAATATTTTTTCTCTAAGAGATGAAAAAGGGGGGCAGATATACTTACACTTATACAGAAGTGTTTACTAAAATTCAAAATCAAAGTATTTGATGTGGTACAAGATTTTTGCTTTCAAAATTACGTTTGGTTGATGCAGAGTGGATGAATCTAGAACATAAAAAATCGATTGAAGTCTTTTAAGTGGAACACCTTATATATTTATTTAGGTTAATTTTTTTTAATTTTCTAAATTTTAACGATTGTAGAATGAACACATTGAACACAGATAGTTTATTTCTTGTCAAATTATAGTGCAGCTAATTTCATCAAAAATGTTGATGAGTTTGAGAGAGACAGAGTCCAATTAGTTCAATTAATTGTTCATTGCCTTTACAGTCTCAGATCATTACTTTATCGTTGCTTACGTTTTTTTTATGTTCCTGAATATTCTGCAATATTAATGTTAATTTATTATCAACGCAGCAATTTATTATTATACATTTTAATGCAAATACTCGCAGTCAATTCACGCGTGGAAATTTTCTGCAATTAAAACACCTTTTTTGATTGTTTTTTTTTTTAATAGAAGTCTCCCGAACAAATTAGCTTAAACTTACAATCCAATCAATCATGCCACCGGACGTTAATCAATTAAAATAAAATTAATTAACCGCTGCTTTCGCATGCATCGTTATTAACTATCGCAACTTTATCGCGGTGATTTCTTCTCCTCAAAAAAACAAAAAAAAATAGAGAGAGACGCCAAAGAAAAATTGATTTTAATGAGAGTAATAAATACTGTTGTTGGTTTGGTTCGATTTGACGATTCGTCTTCGAGGAGGCGCACACACACGCGCTAATTACTTAACGCAAACGGCGGTTATTAGTAAAACTGGAAAAGAACAAAGACGGGGGGGCGCTGCCTTGCATTCATTAACCGTACCTTCAATAATAAATCGGATAGGCCATGACAGAGCGCCTGTATGTAAATTGACACCTTAGGATCGAGTGGGCGTCGGTTCTCACTTCTTGTAGCCCCCGCAATCGCCAGGACTCGTCGGTTAATTATTATACGTTAGCCGAGATTCTTATCTCGGCGTGTACATTGAAACGCGTACATGAATTCATAACTTTATAACTTTTCTTAATTACACACGCATTAGGCGTTAATGTTAGACTTGAGAGGAGGAGGAGGCGATTGGAGAGAAGAATACGCTCTCAGAATGGATTTAACAGAGGAATTTGACTTAAAAGATTTCATAGTTCACTGTTTTAGGACCACTGGTATAGTCTTTAAATTTTGTGGTTGATGTATTCCACAATATTTTGCTCTATTTTGCTAAAAAGAAATCGATTTTTACGTATCCAGCAAGATTAAATCCGTAGTTCCTTGCTCCGGTATACCTCAAGGCTGCATTCCAAGTCCTATGTTGTACCTTCTATCTGTCGCAGATATTTAGGTCGGCCCCCTTCTACCCCACCACTGACGTAGTATGTAGACGCCAAACAAAAATGACTCCGATTCGAAGACTGCTTCGTCGAAAGTCGGGTCATCAACGCTGCGCTGCTTCCCCTAAGGATCGTCATAGCCTGCTCCAAAGTCAACGCTTCTCCAACAAGCTTGTATACCAGGACGGAAATCAAGAATAACCGTACGGAACAAAGCAACAGGTCGTCAGTAAAAGCCTGAACTAAAAAGCCTATACTACAAGTGGTACTTGAAGTTTGTTCTTGTCCGATGAAAATTGTAAGTACAAAGTTTTTTTAATCTCAAACCGGACAGAAAAATGAAGGGAACACACTCAACGTTTCGCTATAGATTTATAGCTTCGTATAAATAAATCTATAGCGAAACGTTGAGTGTGTTCCCTTCATTTTTCAGTCCGGTTTGAGATTAAAAGAACTTTGTGCTTATAAGTGGTACGGAAAATAAGCCGTAATCAAAAGATTAATACTAAAAAAAGACTGTAAGGGAAGATAAGTGCGACAATAATAATGTACACGAAGAAAAAGAGCAACAGTCACAAACATACCTGTCCTGAACTCCAAGGACGAGGTTTGAGACGAACTCTGACGAGCTTTCCATCCACCGGTGCCAAGCCAGGCGCTGAGGATATCGCTGAACGACTGACTCGCCCCCGGCACATTGCACACTAATAAAGCGGAACCGACCTTGTCACCCCCTAATGTTAAAAGGAAGGGTTTGCACAAAATCGGAAACATCGTGACATCAATGGGAACCAACGGCCTACATTATGACATAAAGAGGACCCGTTAAGCGTTAAAGGTGGAATGTGAACGCAATTTAATCTCTCCGTCGAAATAACTCGTAAAAACTGTAATTCACATGAAGTAGTCACGTAAAAAAAGTAGACGGCCACGTTTCTTTACGACTCGCGACGTTTTAATGTAAACAATCGTACTGTTTCCACGGAAAACTCGAAGTGTACCTGCGGATCCTTGCAAAAGATGAAACAATTATACCTACGGCGATAATCAAAGAATGCAAGAAAGAGTCAAATTACGATAATAAAACAGAGCGTGAGATCATTTGCGTTATAAGAATCCAGTTATATATATATATATATATATATATATATATATATGTATATATATCTATATATGTATATATATCTATATATATATACATAAAATCCGAAGGGAAGTATCGCCGTACTTGTTGAAGTTTAAAGCGGAAAAAAATGTTTAACGAGGATAATCGTTGGGCGTTGTTTAAGAAGAACTGTAACTTTAGTCGACATTTCGCAATTCAATTTATTGTTTCATCAGGATATTAACTGTAATGGATATGTGAAGATGAGCAACGTGATACAAAAAGTGAGGTTAATGTGCTTACTTAAAGAGTGATTAAGCTAGCCATTGAAGGTAAAAATGTACAGCGATGCGGAATCATTAACACAAAATATTATATAATTGACAGTTACATATTAAAACAGATTAAAAGCATATTAAAAATTAAAAGATAAAATGTTTAGTGACTTAAGTCAAACAGGTACAAAACAAGATGGCTGCCCTGCAAGATTGTCTACCCTGCCTTCAGCCATCTTCTTCAGTTTCTTTATTAAACTAAAGAAATCTTAATCTATTTAATTAGAAATGGAAAGGCAATTTATTGCTTGTGAGGGTGAAATATCCGAAAATAAATGATGAATGACGGTGATGTCATTATCTAATTCATCCGCTATTGTACAGGGTGTTCTTTTACTGTGTGCAAATAAGAAAACCTCAGTATAAGTACGTGAAATGCTACCTTCTGCGCGTATTTTCGGGTGGCTACCGAATCATAGCCAAAAAAATTCGGAGGTTCCACTTGTTTGAAACTGCTGAAATGTACGAGAGAGAAACATTCAGCAAGGTCATTGACGCCTTCCTCTATAGTCGGTGGGTGTGCCCACACACAGCGCCGATCATAAAAAAGAGTCCCGCATTTAAACTCATTCTCCAGCGTTTCGTAATAGAAATCACTGATATCGTTTATTACAATGCCCGGGCCCTAGGTGTACATCTGTTTTTCGTTATTTGTAAATGATGATATTTGATCAAGCTTTGCAATACTTTACTTGGAATAGAAATTGTAAATTTAATGTCAGTCATATTGGTAGTGGCGCATATCAGTTTTAGCAGTTATTTTATTCTCCCTAGGGTGATTACGTAATGCGGCCGATTTTAAACTGTACAAACAGTAAATAAATTACTATATTATTTTAAAGTTTCTTTATTAAACTAAAATCTGAATCGATTTAATTTGAAATGGAAAGGCAATTTATTACTTGTGAGTGTAAAATATCCGAAAATAAAACGATGAATGACGGTGATGTCATTATTTCCCTCATCCGCATTTTTTGTCCAGTAATTATAATCGTCGGTTTATAATTTGAAAATACACTAAACTTGGTTACAGAGAAAAGAACAGTACTTGAACAACATGAATGTGAATGTAATATAACTGAAATAAATCATAAAAAGTTGCGTTTCTGTTTTCTCTTTGATCATAATAGTCGATCGGCCTTCTTTCATTTTTTATTTTTTCAATATCTCCTTTTATTTTTTGAATACTTCGCAGCAATTTTTGTTTCGTTTTTTTTTTTAAACCTGTTGCTTGTTACGTTGTTTGCGGTAACGAAACTCACAGTTTTTGGTCAACTGTGCTAACCGTTAACTGTGTTTTTGGAAGCAAGGTCGGTCGTTCCCTCGAAGACTATGATGTGAAGAAGAGCTGCACTCGGTGGAGGCGGTGTAGGGCACTTAGAAGGAAACACTCAGAAATTATGGGCGCCATCTAAGAAATTTTACACAAACCATAAGTAAAGGGCAATATGGGCGGAAAAATGTATCCCTGTACGTCCCCTGAAGACAACTCCCCAGGACCCGCTTCCCCATCGGTATACCCCAGTATAAGATAGAGAGAGCTCCCTCCGACAAGCCTAAGCATCGCGTGAAAAAAGATTCCTCCAAAAATAGAGCGCTTATTGTTTCACACAAACTGAACCGGTTAATTGAACAACCCCAAATTGAGTTGTCGGACACGGAAATATCAAAAATATTAAGTACATTCAGATTTACAGAACCTAAACCTAAGGGTGTTTCTTGTCGCATCGGCGCGAGTACTATCGCGTTGCTTACAGTCTCTTAGTATCTGAAATGCCAATTAATCAAAACAATGGAAAAAAAACTCCAAAGTTACGTAAATTCGCTTACTGACTTGAGTCAAATAAAATTAACGATTAACAAAAAAAGCTAGTAAAATTCGAAAAAGCATGGGAGAACAGCAATGTAAATAAACTCTACATGAATCCAAAAAAAAAAAACAAAAAACCTCCCTGATTATGTTATCACAGGAAATAGAAAATATATCCCTCTCCAAATTCGCACGTACAAATAAATTCAGACCAACCATAGACCCCGCCGCTGGCTCGAAGCACGCTCGCGTATCAAACCTCTCCGCGACAAAACCCCCCAGAAGTTACACTCCACGAAATAACATCATACAACCCGTTTCCAAGGACGGAAAAAAAATGGAAGAGTCTTACGTAATCTTTTCGGTGTTTGACGTCGTCGGAGGAATCCAGGTATTTGTCAAGATGACCGTAACTTCCGGATAATGAAAGCGGTTTATTTTTCCTCAACGCTACGCACGAGAAGTTCGTGTCGACAGTCGAGATCCGAGCGACGCTCACAGGGTTAAGCGAGGCGGCAACCGAGCTGCTCAAAACGTCGTTAAAAAATCTGTCCGGAACTACTTGCTAGAAGGAAGAAAATGTGATAAATAAATAACCGCAAGCGATAAACGCACGTGGAAATCAAACAGGTAACAAAATGGAGAGTCGGCATGGCGCTTACCTTGCTGTGACCGGTAAGCCAAAAATCGAATGGCACGAGACTCCCAGAACCGATCCCAGTCCCAAATCTTCTGGAACTGCAGTAGCGATTTTTTGGTTTATTTTTCCGTCAACACGACGATTCATAAATCACGAAGTAGACAACACTTTCCGAGACGTACCATAACTTAACAGCCCTCTCGCTCGAAGCCAAAAGAGAGAGGTGCACCCAAGGTAATACCGGCTGCGGCGCTCCAATCGAAACGATCACAATGCTCTCGACACGCGTGTACGAAGAATAAAAGCGAAAACTAAAGAAAAACAAAGAATAATCGATTTGTTGCATTTTTTTTTTTTTTGAGAATGGTTAAAATTCACTCTACTTCTGAGTCTAAAAAAATGTACAGGAAAATTTCTTCTTTCTTGAGATTCATTTCAAAAATATCTTCAAAACTGAAAATTCTCAATTTCGAAAATCTCGATTGCCTTGTTTATTGATGAAGAAAGAATTATCAAATTCGGTAATTTTATATTAATTTAGATGCACAGTCTAATACCGTTATCAGAAATAGGTTAGGAGCGATAGTTTTCACGATTGTCAACTGTTTTTTTTTCTATTATAGGCGCTACCTAAGATATTCGTACCACGTGATACAAAAATAAAATCTGAATACGACAATATGTTACACTTAAGATTTGCTTTTAAACAAAAGCATAAGTTACTAAAAAAATAGTTTCATACAAACATTAACAACTGACTAAAATTATTATATTAACAAAATTTATGAATATTTTTTTTTTAAATAAAAGCATAAGTCATATTCAGATTTAATTTTTGTGTCACGTTGTTTGAACATTAATTAATGAAAATAAATAAATGAAAGACAAATTAAAAAGTTTTTTCTCTTTGTCTGTGTTATTTTGAACTGTTGATATAATTATAAAGAAAAAAGAAAAACAAATAGAAACTTATAAAAAATAATAAATCGAACCAGAAACACTAACGAATAAGGTAGAAAAGTTTGCCGCCAACGGGACTCGAACCCGAATCGTCTTGGTTTCATGCCAAGCTGCACTAAGTATTAAGGTTAGAGGAGCGTTCGAAACCCGGTGTCGTTGAAGCTTTATGATTAGAACGGCTTGACTTGAAATCGAGATGATGCGAGTTTGAATTCTGTTGATACCAAATTGTTGCTGCCTTATTCGTTTTTATTTCCCCCTTTATCTTACATTTACTATTTAATCTACGCGTTTTGTTGTTTATTTTGGTCAATTTCAATTATAATTTTGATAATTGCTAAGCTGCCTTGTTTCAGTTACATTTTTGCAGAATTAGCCTTGCTAGATTTGTTCCTTGCAAAACGATCTAATTGCCTCATACTTAATTGGCATAAGTAAACATACACGCTTAAATTCTGCAGCTCTGCGGTTTTTATGCAGTGCGGAATGCGAGCGTGTGTAACGGTGTTAACCTACTGATATCTTTAATGGATTGCTGATGCCTCATAATTTTGAAATGCACATAATTGCAATAACTTCGAAATTAATTAAATTAACTTTGATGACATGTGAAATGAAAATGGATTTAATCTCCTAATCACAAAAAGTTTGTTTAAAAACTAAATACGTATTTCAGCAGCTTTGCTTCCATCTTCAGTAGATGCCTTCTTCTTGATCACAAGAGACGTGCACTTTAAAAACGCAACGGCCCGATCAATAGCTTGCTCTGTTATGCTAACAGGGTACTCATCATGTACTTACAATTTGCATTGTGAATGCTCGTCATCGGGTGATGAATTAATAATATCGCTTAGTCTTTTTATAAAATAAGAGTAAATAACTATCTTCTGTGGAAATGTTAGAATAAACCGTATGCTGTTGAACTTTCAACTGTTTCCAACAGTACAGGTATTTAATTAGTTTAAGAAAAAAACGAAAAATGATTGATTCAAGATCACGAGTTCCATGTGCTTGCTGTTAATTATTTCTGCGTACAAAAACAAACTCAAATCAATAATTTCAGATCTAAATTTAATTTTTCAGTATTTTACGAACCAGTAAACCAGTAACGCTATTAGCATTAATTTTCTTAATGTGTTTAGTCTGTACTTGTTTTAGATCCAAGGCGACGTAAATAAAATTCATTCGGATACAAAATACCCACGACCAGAAATAAAATTTGAAAACAAAAAATCAAATTATGGATGGAAACGCTGCTTCCTTCAATTGGTGGTGAAGTAGTGAAATACACACACAAAGTGAACAAAATATTGATTTCTACGAAACCTAAATCAATCTCTTTCTTCAATTACCACAGAGAGAGAGATTTCTCACGCCTGTTCAAACCGGCGCGTAACAAATTCTGGAAGATGGGATTTCGTATACGTTGGCCCTGTAATTGTAATTGTAACGAGACAAAAAGGTGGTACCGGTTTCGGGGAATTTTTGGCCGGCGAGTGGTAATTATGGCCTCCCGGTTTTGTTTATTTTGCCGATAATCACTTATTTTCTTCAGCTAAAACGTCTTCATTATGTTCTTTAACCGAGTTATTACGCTCCGAGTGTTTGTTGATGATACGGGCTTTATAGTGTGAAATTATGTGGAAGAAATAGCTCGTTGTGTCCCACATTGTTTCCTTAATGGACCAGGAATTAATAGATTTCTTAGACACGGGCTTCTTAACACATCAAAGAAGTAGGACGCCTCTTCTTTTTTTTTGAAATTTCGTCTTTGGTACAAAGCATATTTTTTTTGAAAATTCCCAACTCCTTAAGACCTACAGGTTTCAGAATGAAATTATTGAATTATTTGGAATTGGGCTCATAGTCTTTGACTTCTTTATCTCGACCATTATGCAGAATGCTTTCTGTTTTCAATATATCTTTGTTGTTCCTTCTTTGTACAGTCTCTTCACGAATTGAGGAAGAACAAGGAAAATACATTCCTATGCCATTATACCATTTCATGCAAAACAGATCGACGATGATGTGTAATAACCAAGCAGTGAATACTGGAAGCATTGCATGTATGGTGGAATACGCTGCATGTCCTATTGTTTCGTAGCTTGGGGCCCGATTGTGAGATATCAGCCGCATACCAGCCCAGATCTTTGTAATTATGCGTGAAACAGGTTAGGTTCGCCACTGGTCACCGATACATTGTATTATTTTACCTCCAGCTACCGTGATACATGACTAATGCCCGTCCGGCATCGAGCAGCCTAAGTTCAATAACTCGGCCTGCGTGATTAGATCTGTTATTAATAATGGTGCGTGGTTTTTCAGGCGGGTTTGCTTCCAAGGAAAAATTAATAATGCGCGAGCGATATCGAAAAGCGATAAGGGAAACGTAGACAGCACAATGAGATTCAAGAAAAAAAGTCGGAATCTTTTTGTTTTCTTTCAGTTTCTAACATATTTCCTTGTGTATGAATACTTATGAAACAAAAGACGCATAAGAGAGTCGAATAAGGAAAAAGTTTCGAAACCACAGTCAGGCTTTTGTAGAAACAGCCTTCAGAAAGTTGGAACTTCATATTCTGATAAAAAGAAACATTACTTTGGTCTGTACAATTGACCAATGTAGTTAAGAGAAAAAAAAATGTTGATGAACTGAATGGTTCATGAAGGAGCTCGTTCAAGATCTAAGGAAGGAGGAAAACAAGGTAGAAAGGAAGAGAAAAACGAAGAAGGAAAAAGGGGAAAATTCTACGGGAAAACGTATAAAGTCTGAAACAAGAAGCAGAAACTATTCTTCCAAAACATTAATAAAAGAATGAGAGAACGAAAAAGATTCCAGAATAAGGACACAGGAAGTCGGAACTTCAGACATTCAGAAATATTGGTAATGGAGGAGCCTTTACAGCTGACCAGAGTGGTTAAGAGATTTCAAATTGGGCGACTGCTTGATCAAGAAGGACATCATAGTACATTAATATTCTAAAGCTCGACCAAAGCGTTCACCACCAGAATCTGAAGAATACGAAATGAAATTTGGCTGAATGATTCATGAAGGAGCTGCACCAATATCCCAAGGTGGAGAAAACAGAAGAAGGAAAGTGAATAACAAGGAATGAAAAAGGGGACAAACTCTTCTTCCAAAACATTAAGAAGACAGTTGAAAAAGGTTCCAGGAGACATAATAGAATCAAAAATGTTTTCAAACCACATTCGTGCTATTTTAAAATTGCATTTCGGAATTTAGGACCAACATGCTAGGAAGGAGGAAAACAAAAAAAGAAGAAGGAACGAGAATATGGAAGGAAAAAGGAAAACGCGAACAAAGTCCTATAACAAAAGAAGAAGCGGAAACTATTCTGCTTGAACGTTAAGGAAAATAGAAGCAGAAGAAGAAAGCAACAATTAAGGGAACGTAAAAGTGAAGACAAAGAGGAAATTCTAATAGGGCTAACGCCCAAGAAGGATATCAAAATATTTGTATTATTAAATGAATGCATAAGAAAGAGGCATTGACTGATGGAGCTGGACCAATCTCTAAGAAGGAAGGATGAAAACAAAAAGATGAAGGAACGCGATTACGTTAGCACAGAAACGAAGAAGGATTTCTGTGAGATGATCAAAGCCTGTAACAAAAAGTAGAAACTATTTACTTTTCGAAACGTTAAGAGAATGTAAAGGCAGAAGAAGAAAAGTGAGGGCAGATAGAATTACAAAAGCAGTCTCCGCAAGAAGTAAATGGGCTTGTGGAGTTTACAGACCCCTCGAATTATTTTCCTTTTGTTTTTCAAAATTTTTATTTTGTTTATTGCCATTCAAGATTGTCATCTCCACGCAATTGCGTACACGATAAATGATTAATTAATTAATTAATTCGTATTAACTAACACGAACTTATTTGTACCAAGCATTTATCTATCTTTGATGTATTAGCTCCGGTGTCGCAATTACTCACACGTCGCCTTCCTGAAATTCTTACGCAAAGATATAATTGAATTAATCGCCGCTTATTATTCAGATAATTGCGCGAAACGTGTCGCTAAATAATTAGATATGCAGATGAATGGATGAAGGTTTTCTTCCGTTTTGAATGAACACGCGAAATGTAATGTAAAATAAGGCTATGAGTTGTTTTAGAAGTAAAGTAAAAAAAAAGCAACAACGATGAAATGATATACGACATGACATAAAAGATTAACTTCCTTTTATCATTTTTTCTCTTTGTAATTCTTGTATGATTTCTTTTACATTTCTTGCACCTCTCTCCGGTGTTTTAATAATTCAAATCTGTATGGGTAGAGACAAGAATTTGGCTTTTATAGTTATTAGTGGCTCTTAACTCAGAGGTTACAAGTAATGCCTTCTTCTTCTTGCTTTGCACAACAATCTGCACATTATTGTCTTATAGCATCACCACACCAGACAATTTACTTTAATTCATAAGCTGGGTCATAATTCAGATAACACACACATCCAGGACTTTGGTGGGATTCGAAACCATGCCGATAAGTGGCACGACTAGTCAACTAGGCTAACCGCTGAGCCTCTTGCCAAGTACGCTTGAACGTAATCCAATCATTCTAGTTAACCAAACCTAATTTTCTTATCTGATTATTTATATTATCACACAAATTCTACCTGGAGTACTTTCAGTTTTTTTTTGTATTATTTATTTACGATAAGATTTTAGAGCAAGGAAGGAAAAGAAGAAATTCATTTAAATGATGCACAAAATAACGCAGATGACCTGAGACAAAACTTAAAGAAGCAATTAAATTGGAATAAGAAGAAAAACAAAACAAGTACAAGAACCAATTCTTGAAAGAAATGCACCAAGAAGCAAAATACAAAACGAGAGAAATGAATGGAGAAAAGGCAAGAAAGAGAAAGGGATACAGAAAAAAATGAGAAACCAGTATACGTACATATTTGGGAGAGCAGTGGTGGACAGCAAGACAAAACGAAAAGGTCTAAAAATAAATATTTGAAATCTCTACTTCACTATAACTTCAGTAAGGTTTATTCAATTCTTGCCTCGGTCTAGCTACCTTTTTGCAATGCTTCAAGAAGTTCTGTAAGCATCTCAGCAAATTTCTTACATTTTTTGACAATAGGTACATCCGTATCCCTTAGGTTTGCCTTATTTATATTCTGTAAGTGATGTCTGTACATCTGCCATTTCCTGTTCTTTTTTTGCCGCATTATACATCCTAGTTAGGGCGTCAATACACATTTTTTTTCTATTCAATATTTGTCCTCAAATCTCTCTTGGTTTGCCTCTGACTTCTTTACCTTTACCTGACTTTGGCCTTCCATATTTTCTTTGGGACGCATTACAGTTTGTCTCTTTCTTAAAAAGAACCATCAACTTAATAGCCTTTGTTCTGTACATTTATGTAACGCTTCTTGGATTACCAGATTTCCTATATTTACTGCAGCTATTTTATTCTACTTTATTTTTTGTATCAATTCTAGGATACGCTTTCGTTACAAACCCTCTGCCCCTTGGCCAAAAATTAAAGGGCAGAGGATCGGTAGCAAGGATTATCGTAATGTCGATAGAGGATCGAGTCAGATGTTTTTCTGTATTGTGAATTTTTTTTCTGTCTTATTACAAATACTTCTTCCACTTTTTCTTTTTGCCATTGACTTGTCTTTTTATCAAATCTGTTCACCAAACAATTTATTTCTTGCTCTTACCCATTTAGATGACGCCACATCATGATTTAACTACTGAAACTGACTTTTCTCTTCTGGTGGGTTCCACTTCGGTGTATTTAGGTATATTCCGATTTGATTAATCTTTCAGGGTTCATTGCCTTTTTGGAGAAGATAAGTCTGGTAAGTTTTGCAACATCAAACAATTTTTTAATGTCTTTTGATTGTCTGAGGTGCTAGCATTGACCTTTTGCAGCTTTCTTCACTGGCCCCAGGTCTAGTAGATTTCACCGGTGGCCGCAGAGTGGACATGGTAGTGTCCAATACTTCAATGGACTTGTTTCTCGGCTTAAATCTTGTTACCCATGGACTGTCTATGAAATGGACCCTTCCTTTTTCCAAATATAGGTCCTGATTGATTTAAGAGATAACCATAGCGTTAGTCATCTTCCTTCTCTCAATCTTCATCTTCCTCTTCTGTTTCTTTAAACTTAGATCCAACATTTACGACAGACTTTGATTTTTGTCGGAAATATAAGAGTCCTCCTCTGCTTACTTAAATCACCTTTTCTTTAGTTTCCCTCGACGTCTTCATGTTGGTGGAAGAAATTATAATCATTAAATCATCCTCTGTTCTGGTCCTTGACCATCAAAAAATTCTTTCATGGTCGCAAGTAAAGAGACTATCATAATCTGGCATTGAATTTGAAACATCTTTTTTTACAAAACAGAGAAGCCATGTGTGTAATTAAATCCAAAAGTCGCCTTCTCTCATTATTTATTCTTATGTCATCACCGTGTTTAACAATAACATCGGAATTATTTTTATCTTGACTGCCAACCTTTCCGTTTAGAACATCCATTAAAAAATTGTGCCTCCAACCTTTTAAACTATTATTTGATCCATACATTACAAGTATTATTTCTATATATTAATTACCTAAGACTTTTTTAGTTCCTTTTCGATATTGCTGTCTATTTCATTTCCTTGTCATCTACTCCAATAAATATGAAAATAAGTTATAATTATCCATTTCTACTGTATCGCTTTTAGTATTTGTTTTTTTTTTCTACTTTCTACACTTACATGAAACCTTTAGCAAAATGCGACATGCATATGTATGTAGAGTACTAAGATATGTGCGTAGTTATACTTGGAATTCCCTAGATCAAATGGAGATGAGAGTAAGTCGAACTTCAACGATAATTTAGGAGTTTAAGGGCGCCACTGAAACTTTTTGTCAATCCAAAACATTTTTCCTCTTTGAACGGATCGTGTCGGTTTCTACTAATTCATAGAAAAACGGTGGGCCATACATATTCAAATAATAAACTCAAAGTAGTTGAAATTTATTGCAACCAAAATACAAGTAGTAAGTATCTGACTGTTGTGTAACTAAATAAAGGAGAAGTGACAAAGTTCAAGCAAATATTCGTAGGCTGGTCTCCAAATTGTTAAGAAAACTAACAATTCAGCTAGTGTACAAATAGTGATAAAGGTCAAAAGTATTCAGGTAAATCATTTGTTCTGGGATGTGCTTAATATCATCCGATTTGTTGTCACGTAAGATCGCAGAAGACAGTACATCGAATCGATGAAATACGATTTTAAATCACTTATGCGTGCATCACCCTCTTGACTAACTTACTCATGGATGACCCTTGTTACAGTTTAATTCCCAGGTTATTTTTTAGCAATCATGTGTGGCACGATTTAGTTGTTCGCAGGTGGCCACACTGCTGTTTCCGTTTTGGTGCCTGGATATCACGGTTTTTATTGGGTTCTAGAAGTCATGTCATCCGTTACTGTAATCTGATTAGCAGCTAGCTCCAGCGTTATTCGGCACTTTGTCATCACCAGGTGAATATTTCCAGTGAATTGCTGCTATTTAGTGCCAATTTAAATTAACTGTGGTGTCTATTGGAATTCCTTGTGCCTTGTGAATCATTTGATTTGTTGGTTACCAAATCTACCGAGCAGATTTCCCGTTTTCTGCGATAAACATTAAGGTAACCAATGGCGCCATTACGGTGACCCATGCTTATATTCGACTTCTTTGTTTCAATCCATGCTTATATTAGATTTCTTTGTTTCAACAGAGAAATCCGTTTTTTATTTTCACCTTCCGTTTCTTCTGCTCTTTGATATTATGATTCCGATTGACGTCTGGCGAATACGCTTCCGCATATTGAGTGGTAGCACCGTCTCCTTCTGGAAAGTCAACGACAAAAACGTCGCACGGGCAACTCAACGAATCGCTACGACGCGTCATTATTGCGTATGACGTTCGGTCACAACTGACAGGTGTATGACAACAAACTCCCGTACAACAAATGTAACGTATTGCTTTATTATGGTTATTTGCTCAATGCACTTCGCATAATTACGCAGATATTTCGGCACTCCGATGTTTCGGAACTTTCACACCGCCCATCTCCACTTGATTTGTAGCTCGAGACAGCTGATTCTCTTCCTTAGCGCTGACCTGCAACTGTTTTCGTAACTTCAACAGGAGATAACGTAACTTCATTCATATGATAGCACCCACTTAACAATTTTTCTCAGATTCTACATTTTTACCTTTCTCTTTTCCTGTTTCACAGGCAAAGTAGTCGATGATACATCTTTTACCTTTACATTTTTCGGTTTTTTGACCTAGCTAATATTTAAAATTCTAAATTCTGGGCTGTATTTAATTTCAATTAACTCATGTAATTTATGCCGCAAAAGAATCCGTAACACCAGCGATAATTTACCAGACACGTTACCCGCTTAAGTGTAACAATGTTTCCAAAGCGTGAAATTCATAATTAATGTAATCCGTTTCGTTTGGCGAAAAGTGCGGAGAGACTTGCAGACCTCTTTGCTCTCGGTGAGCTGTAAAAATGCCGGCAAACCAGATAACGGAATGAAATTAATGGCAGAGCGCCCGCCGGGCAATATATCTGCTATAGATACAGTTTCTCAGAATAGTCGGTGTAATTTGTAGGTAGTGTTTTTGTGCACGCAGATATGATCTGCTCATAGCGAAGGATAATTAAACGGCTCTTACTCGCTAATAAAAATAATGAGCCGAGCATTATTTTAATTGCGGAGTCCTTAATTGTTTCGGTTTTTCTCACCGGACGCAATTAGGAGGAGCCTTTCGTTTGCATACACTGTTTTATGCTAATGCAAACGTGCACGAACGTTACAAATATTAAGTTTCAGATTTATTCTTGTGAATTACTTAATTCTTCGCAGGGGGGCCATTCCGGCGGTTTGAAAAACACTGAAATTCATATTTTCAATAATTAATTTTATTAAAAAAAAAATTACTTTATAATCATCGCTGATCATGAATATTTTGAGGTTATATATCGTATATAACGTATATCGTAAACAAGCATGCGTATTTTCGTTTTTTAAATTTTATTTTGCAGTCAGGTGATCATGTGTATTGTGAGGTTAGGTAATGTAACAAGCATCTCGCATTACAAGTTCTTTCTTAATTTTGTTTTATAGACACAGGTGGTCATGTGTATTTTGAGGTTATATCAAGCGTCCACATTTTCGTCTTTTTTAAATTTTGTTTTGCAGTCAGGTGATCATGTACATTTTTAGGTTAACTTAATATAGCAAGCTTTCGTATTTTTCTTTCTTTGTAATTTTGTTTTACAATCACAGGTGCCAGTATTTTCGTCTTTTTTAATTTTTTTGCAGTCAGTTGATCATGTGTATTTTAGATTACGTAACGTAACAAGCATTAGTATTTTTCTTCGTCTTTTTTTAATTTTGTTTTACAGACACAGGTGATCATGTGTTTTTTGAGGTTATGTAACATAAGCGTCCGTATTTTCGTATATTTTTAATTTTGTTTTGAGTCAGTCAGGTGATCCATGTGTATTTTGAGGTTATGTAATGTAACAAGCGTCCACATTTTCGTCTTTTTTAATTTTTTTTGCGGTCAGTTGATCATGTGTCTTTTAGATTACGTAACGTAACAAGCATTAGTATTTTTCTTCGTCTTTTTTTAATTTTGTTTTACAGGCACAAGTGATCATGTGTTTTTTGAGGTTATGTAACATAAGCGTCCGTATTTTCGTATTTTTTTAATTGTGTTTTGTAGTCAGTCAGGTGATCAATGTGTATTTTGAAGATACGTAACAAGCATTCGTATTTTCTTTTTTTTTTTAAATTTTGTATTACAGTCGCAAGTATTTTTAGGTTATGTAACGTACATGTGTCCATTTTTTCGTATTTTTCTTTAAATTTTGTTTAGCAGTTGGGTGCTGAGGTGAATTTTGAGGTTAGGTAACGTAGCAAACATCCGTATTTTCACGTTTTTCTAATTTTGTTTGTTTGTTGGAAGCCATAGGTGATTATTTTGAAACACGTTATAATCAACCCCTTTCCCTTCCTAACCCCGTCTTTAGTACATGATGTTGCAGGAATTTGTTTGTGATTTTAAAAACAAATTATATTCCAAGAAAAAATGTTGGTGTCTTTTTGTTTTTGAACTTGTCCAGCATTTATTTTTAAGGTCCAATTTCCATCTAAAGTCCGATAAACTTTTGTTGTCAATTTTTTTTAAGGATGCAATTATTTTTAAGGCCCAGCTCTCATTTAGTCCAAAAAAAATTTTGTTGTCTTTTTTTAAGGTATCGGTTCGGTTGTTTTGCATTTATTTTTAAGGCCCAGTTCTCATCTCCAACTCCATCAGTCAAGAGTCCAAGAGTCTATTGTACGTTTAATATTTTTTTATCTGAATGTTTCATATGGAAACTATTTCCATTGAAAGTGTTTTTTTTTCTTTTTATTATACAGGGAGTTTCTGAAACCTTATAATGGTCAGTTTTCTCAACGCGGCCAATTACTTTAAATTTAGTATTTAAGCCCCGATTATCTTTACATGGTAAAGTGTATATTATATACATCCAGGAAAGTGTCCCCCCCACCCACACACATACACACAAATTATTGTTAATTATCAAGCGTATTCCATCGAATTCAGCGACTAACATTCAGGTAAGGCAATCTTACCGGCAGTGATTTCCGAACTCCACGACAAGAGGGCGTACGTCACGGAGCATCGACAATTACTGACAACTGAATTAGCTTCATTAGAATGAGCGTGGACAGGTGACTATAACGTCAAGGTGTAGATATTCTCATTTCATGATTAAAATCGTGTTTACCAAAGCTATGATTAAAGTAAACAAAAAACGATACAGCCTTATGCCAATTTTATGAGCAAGAGAATGACGTGAGAAATAAACGTATCACTGTCTAACACATTAAAATTGAGTCTGCCCTTAACAGAAAAGAAAACTTAAAAATTTCCTCATCATTTCCGTGAATTTTATTATTTATTATTTGTTCAGGGCATTTTGATTTTGGGAAAGAAGTTCATCCCGGCGCCATAAATAAACGTCTTTTTGAACCCCGCCCTTTCTTCCCCAAGTTCGCCAGGAAAAGGATGTTGAAAAGCAGCGCAGACTTACCACTTTAATTTATTCGTAAGTATTGCTTTCGCAGGAGTATTCTATTTAAGTCTTTAGCGAGCGCACATGTTTATAGACAATCGCTGAGTAGTAATTAACGAGTTTCATAATCACAGTTTCTTATTGGAATTCGAATAAAAAAAAAACTTCCTGCTTCTCCTTTCTTGCTAATAAACAGCTGTAGTAATTACATACTATCCATTAACAAGGCGCCGGCTTATTATCCTAGAACAATTCTATTTTCGTTCTTCCTTCGCGCAAACAAATTAATAATGAAATGAAACTCTGATTTAATTAATTTAAATAGAGTTATAGTAGAAACAATTACATACTACAATCTTTTGCGAGAACAAATTAAGCGGTATCATTTTTCTTAACGAACCCGGAAGCCATTAAACGCGAACAATGGCGTCGTTATTGCCCTCCTCCTAATTTAAACAACAGTGCTCAAAGCGTCGTCAGGACGAGGATGATCCGATAGATAAATCTGGCGAAGTATTCAAATCAGTTTTTTCCTCCTCGAGTTTCATTATTTGCTAACGGTCATTCTTTAAACGGGGGGTCATTATAGAAAACTAATAATCATTAAGTTTAATGGCCCAGAAGGAGACGCAATTTCATCGCTGTTAGTGCATCTAATTTATGGCCTTAGCTTGTTTATGGAATTTACAATCAATAACTTATCAGCTGATAATGTTACGATTGCGACATCAACTGCTTCTTATGTGATGCCAGTAAGACTTCATTTTAATCATCGCAATTGTACGCAATCGCAAGATTATGTTGCAAAATAATTGCTGAATTATACATCCTAACAACATAATTTATGGGTATGTTATTTATAGGTTTCCATTTACTTTGTTTTTGTAGTGCTTGGAGATAATTAGTACCGAAACGAGGGGCAATTTCATTCCACACTGTTAATGCAGGACCTTCGGGAGGTACGCCGCTCACTTACTGTCGACCACGAGAATTAGGACTCCAACAACGTATTTAACCATACACCTCTCCGGTGGAAAAAGTAGTCATAAAAGAAAAATAGGGCAAAGAAAAAGTGAATTCCTGTCTTAAAACAAAGAAGTCAATTACAAACCATGGCTCACGCTAACATCGCAACCTAATTACCTCTGTTTTCCAATGCAGAAACGGTTTATCAGCGCGGAATAATTTGCTTGCAACAAAACAGCTGACACTTAAGGCCCGAAAGATTCCAGATACACTGTATTTTCAGAATTTGAACCACAATTTATGCACCAATTATCGGGAAACCACACAAGTGTGTTCGCCTTGATGTGTCGAGATGATAATTACGTCGAAGCATAAAGATTGAGGATGCCGGAAGCGATTATCGACCCCAGCCAAAATAGGCTACGCGGCCAATCAGAACACTGGACGTAAATAGCGAGACCATTTAAAACCAATTGATATCAAACGGCATTCTTACAACCTTACTAAATCAAACACGTACCACACGTGGTTGTCGAAATTAACTGGGAATTTAACCCGTAACAGAATGACTAACGTAAATCCACGACCCGGAAAAGATGAGTACACCAGACAAGTGAATTGGTATGTGTTTTGCAAAAATATGGATAAGCATCATAACTGCCCAATGCATTCAGAAATGGCTAAATTTTGGCCCGTATCAATGTCCAACAACAAATGAAAACGAAGGGTGCTGCAAATAAGCTATTGGGCTAGGTTAAGTCGAGTTGCTCGAAAAGAACCTACAAGTGTAAAGTATGTGAAAAGGGACATTGAAAAAAAAAAATTTAGATTTAAGCGCTACAATATGTTCAAAGTTAAGTAGCTAAGTGAGCAAGAACAGTTAAATAACATTGAAATTTAACTTCATCTAGATTAGCGACAAATTGTTAAGACTCAGATTGTTTAAACAATTACGTAAATAATTTAGTTTGAAAGAAAAATGCAGAACTCAATCAGAAGACAAGATTCAGTTATAGAATGATCTACTGCTACTCCTACATCTAACCTCGAATCTAAAAAACTCTAGCTTTATTCGTGGAGCTAGTCCTGAACTTATCCTGAATGGATTCTAACCTGAACTACTTAAAATTTTAACAAAATGCAGTGCTTTCGTTTTCCATAAACAATTTATTTATAACATATTACAATTATATTAAAAAGCGATTCAAAAATTGTTGGCGGAAAACAAGAATTCCGAATTTTGTTAAATTTGTAAGTAGTTTATGTTGTTACTGGTCCAGTTTGGTTTAGATGCATTTTTCCGGCTGTTCATCATCTGCACGTTGTGTCACCTAGATCCGCCCAATGTCCCCAATATTTTTTGTTCTAACGCTACGCAGAATTTTGTACTTGTACCCTGGATATTTAGGTCAGTTTCTAACTTATTCACTGCTTCTATTGAGCAAGTTACACTTATTATTATTCGCCATTTGAACCTTTGTTTTTTTTTTCTCTCCGTTGTACTGACTTGGTAAGTTCTTTTCTTCCCTTTTCAAATTTTATTTAGAATTCCTTTTTGTAAACAAATTTTACTCCGCTGCTTTATACGGCCAGTTCTCATCGTACCGTTTTCGCATTTCTAAAACTTAAACCTCAAATTAATTTATGGCGCCTGCAAATATTTTTTTTTAATTACACAGCTTTTGTAGATTTCCTTTTTTTTTTTTCCACGACCACTTTTTCGAAACCTGTTGAGTTGCCGCTGGTATCACATCGTGTCCTTGCGGGACAACAACAATTCATCACCAGGAAATCCAGTGTACGCTGTGTACACCCCAACGTAACAAAGTTAAAATCCATTCGGGATAAGTCCGGGACTAGCTCCGCGAATGAAGCTATTATAAACAAATAAAATAGCGACATCTTACGATCGCTTTTTGACCTGACATTGCAGTAGGATAGACAAATTGAAGCGGGATTTGATCCTAATAAGACCCCCATGCAAGGCGGCCATGAAGAAGCTCCAAGTAGGACTGAAACAGCTGTACAGAGGCTACTCGAGGTTTTCACTGCAATCAAGAACGATTCGCACAAAAAAAAGTTTTTCTAGAAGCTATTATAATTGAAATACATGTCTGAATCAAAGAATAGGAAAAAATGCTAAATAAATTCTAATTCTGTCCCGGTGCAGTTTTCGAAGCTGAAACAACGTTTAAAAGAAAATGCCCTTCCGCAGGCTTAATAATAAGTTATTTTAAATTGATCTTAATTTTCATTCGTATAAAGAAAAGAAGCGAAGTTAATTTCAAAGTGAAAAGTAAAATCTGTGTTTCTTGTTGCGTCAGTTCATAAAACAAGAACCAATTAAATAAAAAATTTGAATAAAATTCCCCGAAAATACGCCACGAGTTACTAATATTGACTCGTGGCTTATTTTCGTCGAATTTAAAATTTTTACTAATCCTTTGGTAATTAAATAAAAAGTAATAAGTGTCTTAAAGCTTGTAGCAAGTCAGCTCAGAGCGCAGTGGGACTCTCAAGGTCTCCTTTGAGCTATTCTCCTGCTGATGAGGCCCCTTATTAGGACCGAAATAGCTATACGGAGGATGCTTGAGAGCCCTACTGCAATCTGAGCTGATTTGATTTAAATTGCATTGCGATGATTGCCATTGGCGTTTTGTTTATTATATTTCATGAGGCAGATGCTATTTGCTATAAATCTCGCACAGTATAAAGTCAAGTAAATTCGCCTTATGCTCTAATAAGTGTCTTGTGAGATTTAAAAATAAAAGTATGTATTAAAAAAAAAACATTTTCACAAACTACACAATAAAGCGGTCAAAATATTCCTATTAATAATAATAATAATAATAATATTTTCTCACAAACAGAAACCACTGAACATACTCCACTAGACTGCATTCTTTTAAGATTGTTGACATGAACAACGTCGTCCTTAGAGAAATCACAAAATATAATAAATTTTGTGCCGAGAAATAAGATTTTGTCCTTGAAAGATTTGCGAGGGTCAAGATCAAGAAATCTGATTTATTAAATTAGAACTCGAAATATGACTGATTGTAAAATACAAAAGTGAAACTCGTGCAGCTTATACAGCGAAAGCATTAGTCAGCTTGCAATGTAGCAAGAAATGAGATCATACTAATCATGTCAAAAACAAGAACAAGCTTGCATTGCACTGCTTTGCAGAACGAAAACTATCAACAATGACTCATTGAAAAGCTCCATTCGTTACCGAAATGGGGCTTCTAGTACCAGGGTTTTCCAAGAAGTCCCGAGCCTAGCTTTAACTTCTATGTCAACTTAGATCTCCTAATAAATAGGACAAGAGAAGACAGTCCGCGGCTCTTCCGCATATGAAGTAGTTGGTTTGACACCCGTCTTAATTTTTCCTCGAAATTAAGTTTTTCAAAATTCAAAATTGTTTTTTGTCAGTTAATTTAGCTAATTTAATTTAAATAAAGTGTACTTAGAAGCATCCACGTTCAGCCAAGGTGAGTTTAGATCAGACAGATTCATTATTGCTTAAAATTTCAGTCTCTAACAAATGTTATATAGAAGTGTATTGATTTTTGTTGCTCTTCTATTTTCTCTTTTATGTCCTAGATTCTATTTTGTGGTAATTGTTAAACTTTATATAATTAATTACTTAATTGAATTCAGATATTTTTTTGTTCTCTTCTTATTATACGAAAATTTCTCTTAAATTTGAATGTATCTTGTTATTTAAAGATTCAGATTTTTATTTGAATTATTATAAGTACAGAACGGAATTATATATTTTGTTCGGTTTATTTCGAGCGAGGGGGCAACGAGAGCGTGTGCATTCGCGCGCTACTGCAACGTTATACGTTTGCCGCCTCCTTTGTAATTAACCGAACAAAATATATAATTCCGTTCCCTGATTATATAAGGAAGGACTCTTAAGTAAGCTGAGAAAGAGATGAGGAGTGGACTATTTTCGACAATTCAAAAAAAAAAAAAAAACATAAGTGGTCACCAGTCGAGCAATTTGTGGAAAACGATTTGGAAATCAATCTCTGGCTTTTAATTAAACCAGAATACGCTACTCACAAAGAGAATTGAAATCCAAACTTGTACGGTTTGTCAAAATAATTGGGGGCAAATGGGGATAAAAAGTGGGTTTTCAACCCACGTCCGCACACCTTACTTAAGAAGATAATGAAAAAAAACGAGATGTAAATTTGAAAAAGAATTAAAAAAAGAATTCTTCTGGCAAAGGCTAAAAAGAAATCACCGTAACAGACATTTTACAAAATTAAATCAAATTTGAACATTATTCAAATAGAAACGCTTTGTTCATTACAAATATACACCCAACGCAAAGAGGTCACTACCTACTGAACAAAGAGCAGACATTTAATTTCAATTTTATATAATTGGCGCCCAACGTGGGGCCATAATGGCAAAATCATGACATTGCAATGTTTTAGTACAACGTCTTTACTGAACTCTTGTCCGAAAAATTTCTTTTAATTCTTAAACGGACACTAAAGAATTTCACAATCGCTCAACGTTTTACCATCGGTTGATAATTTATTCAGGAGCTATCAACGTCTCCCTGGTGCCGCGGGGCCGGTTGCTTGGAGGCGTCCCTGTGCTCCCTAGAGTTCGATTAGGCTTATCAGCGTTTAAGCTTTGAAGGACTAACTTGCCTATATATACATATATGACTTTGACCTTGACTTAGTACTTAATACTTAGGCCGACCAAGCTTAGTGAAGAAGGGGAGGATTCACTGTTTTACAAGTTGCACTTGAGACATCTAGATTTATTTGGAGTGGAATGGCAAAGAATTAAGTGGACTTTGAAAGCAATGTCGCCTGGCTTTGAGACTTTAAAAGACGGAAAGTATGAGCTGCTAAATATGGAGAAAACGAAAGACGTCTTAGGTTAATGCTGAAATTGATATATCATGTTCCAGCATGCAAGCTGAATACGTAATGTCCGATAATAAAATATTTAAAAGCGTCCAATTAATAACACGGGAGCATATAATTTGGAATGAATATAAATCACGACGCGTAATATAATACATGGAACGTCTCCATAATTAATGCACATAGCTTAAGCAGTGGTTCGGTTTCTCCATATTTCATAAATAAATTAACCTTAGCTCAAAATTGCCGTGTAATTTCTTTCACCATTTAATTATAAGCCCTGGCTTTTGTTGGAGGCCGCGCTGAATAGAAATTCCGATCGGTACGATATTAAAACGATGCCAATACTAAATGAGGTTCCGTCAATCAGTCGCTTTTTACATGTAAATGCATTTCAGGGCCCACCTTATCAGGTCCGGACAAATATAGCCTAGCTCTAGCAAGTAATTGGAAACTGAAATAACGAGCTTTCTTCGCTTCGTTTCGTCCGTGCCGTCTCTCGTCTTTTAATTTTCTATTTGAGCAGATGATAGTCCTTAGGCGAGGCCTGCCGATCCTGATCCAGTTGTCTTTGATCTCTAAAACCTCACCAATTGTGTACGAAGCTCGTAGGCTCTGCCATTGACAGAGAATTGATTAAAACACGATTAGTCCAGATATACTCGTTATTTGCTCACGGTTATTGAACTAGAAGGTTATCTAACTATATCAGAAAATTTGAATCTCACCGTCTCGTTTAAGGAAAGGAAAAAAAACGAAAAGCAAACATTTCGTAACGTTCTCGACTATCTCGCCGTCCTTTTTTTTATTAACGCGCCCATTATTTAACTTGGATCGCATAAAAGATCGATGTCAACATTATTTACAAAATCAAGACTCCTCGAAAGCACCTGTCAGAATGGGACTGCTCAGAGTAAACACGCGCGTACATGAATAAAGTCGATTCTTTTATTATATTTGACTGACGAGTTGACAACTGTAACGCGATGTAGAACTTATTTATCTTTTGCCACCGAAAGAATCCGAGTAGTTTCGGATAAAACTTTTTTTTAGGATTCCCTTGTTTACTTTTGTGGACTGGCTCAATTTGTTTAAGCTGCTAGAAAAAAAAATGTTTTGGGAACGCAGTGATATCTCAAACTCATCCATTTCTACATCCATTGATTTCACTTACTTCAAATATAGACGAAATAGATCTAATGAAGTTAAGTAAAAAAGAAACTATATTCGTATTGTTAATTTTTGAGCACCACCCACTTTCATTCTTGTGAATTCTAAATTCGCCAATTTACTAGTTTCTTCTTAAGTGGTTAAACTTATTCTGGTTAGAGAATGACCAATCAGTGATAGTGTTGGTGACGCCACAAATAAGTATCGCCCATATTCACTTCCTTATTTTGTCACGTTTGAAAAATCATATTCTAAATTCGTTTCTTACTTTGTATTTACACAAAATACGCAACACGAGTATTTTAGGCAAAAATCGTTTAGTTGCATTTCATAAGTGCGGTTATCGACACGGGTCTAGCATGAATGATCGACCGACGCGACGTCTGCTTACGTTGCAGAACAAAATTTTTTCGATCAAGAAACGTACGCAAAGTAACGTTGTAATAGAGGGAATTCCATGTTGAATTCGAGTCCTTTGACCTTACTTGCAGTGCTGCACTAGCGGATCTTATTTCATTAAAAGCAATTAACGCGCTCGCTCTTTACTTGTTTTCGCCGAGACGCCGACTATTTTGATATTCAACCTTTAGACCCAAACTTTTGAAAAGTAATCACATGGTTTAATCTGATGAGCAACCAATGTATATCTTTTATAGTTTGGAAATTTCCTCATTTCTTTGTTATTCTTCTTTTTACTATAAATTTGTTAGGTCACATCACAGTTGGGTTTGTTAGTTTAATTTCTTTCATTAAAAAAAATTGCATAGTTGTGCAAAAATACTTCCGAAATTCTATTTGCATGCTACACGAGTTATCTTTTTTTTTTTTTGGAAGGCGAAATCCGGGCGTCGGAATTCCTCGCCGCGCATACGTACATACATACATATATCCGTCAATATTTGTCATCGGCGGGCGGGACAAAATAAACAAAAATATATTCCCCAAAACTTTTCTCAAGTGTTTTTGTCATCGCACCGTCTCCTAAAAGCGTGTCGCGCTGAAACGAAAATAAATTTCCAGAACGCGTCGCGCGAACGTACGTAAATAGCTGAAACGAATGGTAGTCGTGCCAGGGAAATGAAATACGCGATGCAGTTTTTCAGTTTTCAGGCGTCGTCGAGTTTTCGTACACAGGAGGAGGAGAAGATAGGCGATTTGCTCTTGTCTTCGTCGTGTGTGTGTGAAAAAAGTGAAGTGCAAAAACGCACCAAACCAAGCCAGATTGAAATAGAATAAAAAAGAAAAGAAAACAACGAGAAATGTTTTTAAAAAACAGCACAGCTGCATCAATTTCATCCTAATTTAAATGTATAGGTGAGGCCCAAAATCAGATAACGATTTATAGATAACCGGTAAAACAAATGAGCCCTTTTCAGATAGCAGGTGAAAACAGCTAAACGTGTCTTCTTTACTTATTGTTTATCAACTGCTACCTGATTTAAATTTCGCGCCAATCGACAATCAACGGGTCTGCGTAGGTCAGGCAACCACAGCTGCACATTTAGAATGTCCTTGTAAAACTATACGAGGAAATTGTTGTAGATCGTCTGTAACTATACAACTATACTACTTAAAAGCATAAAATTTTGGAAGATTACTTCAGAGAATGTAGTAACAGACAGTACAGAGGTTGCAAAACTATGTATGGAGATATCAGATTAATTTTAAAAGGAGTACAGTCATCTTCATGGAAATACACTTCCTGCACTCAAAAATTAAAAATCTTGTGCTACAAGGCTCATAGAAATATTAAAGTCTTGCACCCACAACTGTAGTATAAAAGGAAAAATGGAGAAAAAAGGAATTTTGGCAGAATATATAGAAGACAATAAAATGCACAGTTGCGAACAGAAAATTTCACACTAATGTTATTATGCCGACATAACCTCACTTCTGTCACATTCATGTCTGTCATTTTGAGATCGAGAGTAGTAATACCAATTACAGAATGTAAAATGCATTGTCAATCTTGGCAGATCATTTTTGCTGGTCTCAATTGTCATTTGGACAGCTAAGTAGCAGCAACGGTTCGTGCATACGATTTTGGGTGGGCAGCAGACATACTCCTAGAGCACTTACTTTGTCTAACAATTTTTTGTTGTCAATTTTCATTTGGACAGCTAAGTACTTAAGTAGTACTTCTTTGGACAATAATTATAGTTCTAACTTGGTGAAAATAAATGCAATAAAGACCAGTATAGTGATAACAGAAGAAGGACAAGGACATTTAATTTTTCTGTTAACGTGTATAAATTTGTTCCATCGTTGTCTATCTCTAGCTATCTCTCTTGCCTTCTGTAATTTTTTTCCCTCTGTTTTCTGTTAATTTCGCTATTTTTTTCTACCAGGACTTCTTTTAGCTTTGATTCTGGACACCCACATTCTCTTTTCAGGTACTCATTCTCCTGTTCGTTGTAGATGTCCCCATCATCCTAATTATTTCTTCTCTATAAAATCTGCTGTGGATTCCACTTATAATTTCTGCTGTGTGTCAATATTAACTAAACTTCTAAATTTCATTTTCAAACGTCATTAAAAAGGACTGTTTAACTTGAAGGCTTTCGCGTTCTTTGCTTCCGGTTGGAACCGCGTCTCTCCTCGGATTCCTTCTACTGCCGATGTTTCGTTTTCCATTGCAGAAGAACTTCCTCAGCGCTGCTGTTGCTGCTGGTGGTGGTGCTGCTGCTGTTGGTGGTCTTGCTGGTGCTTCTTGTAAGTCGTTGAGACTGAGTTGGCATGTTCGTTGTCGTGGTATTTATAGTGATCGGTGGGGGCAGCGGAGCGGCACGGAGGGCGTGGATTAGTCTGTAAACACCAACAGCAAGACCACCATCAGCAGCAGCACCATCACCAGTAGCTGCAGCCCTGAGGAAATTCCTCTGCAATGGAGAACGAAATGTCGGCAGTGGAAGAAATCCAAGAAGAGACGCGGTTCCAACCGGAAGCCAGGAATTCAACACAGTAAAGGTTTTCATCAAATTTGTGTCTCATTCTTTTACGTGAGTGGTGTTCAAAAATTTTTGTCCGCTACTGTTAACAGAGAATAAGGATAGAAGAAATTATATTCCACCAACAATGAGAATCGAAAGAATCGAGGAAATGATGGAATAATAATATCTGCCTTTTATTGAAAGGAAAATCCAATATTTCCTCCAAAACGAGACGGTGTTTAGCTGTGAGCTGCTCTTACACTCAACCTTGTTTGAAGCAGCAGATTTAATATGAACGGTAAAGAAGTACGTAAAATTCAGATTAATTAAAGACGTATGGAAACGTAAGCAGAAAATCAGAAAGAAAGATGAAAAGAGGTAAGAATTACACCCTTACACAATAAGGGGGATGAAAGAGAGAGTATACCATCCGTTTTTTTGGCATACGTAGCAACTGTACACTTTTATAAAAAAAAAAAAAACATGTCGTAGTATTGTGTTTGGTTAGTTGGTTGCCTGCAGATTGCAGTAAAATAACGCGTTGACAGGCTTTTTTTAATAAAAGTATACACAGTTGCTAAGTGTGCAAATAAAAAAAAAAACTCCTGGTACGTCGTTGTTGGATACATCATAAAAGGTATTACTTATCGAGTGCAATAAAAAATGGACTGCAATCGCAATTAGAAAAATATACTGTGGGATATCAAGGTGGATTCAGATCAAGTCGATAAGTAGTAGATCAGAGTTTACCGACAGTTGTGAAAGAGTGCCACCAGATCGAACTATCGGACGATCGTCAGTTGTTATCGAACTGATTAATAGTCAGAAAAGATCTGTATTTTTAAGATTTGAGTGACATAGCTTCAGCGGAAATATCCAGATGTTCGATTTAGCTTATGTAACGCTTACCGCGTGGAAAAAGCCTCGGACCTCAAAATATAGGTCATGGTGCAGTTTGCATTTTCCAATGTGCAGATGAAGAGAGGAAATGCTGAAGGATCTAAGTGCCATTTTTAACTTTTGTTTTTTTTTCATTGCTAGCCAATCTAAGTCTTCGCGTCAATGCCCTGCTAAGAGATTATGTGCACCAATTGTTCCTTGTAGGTGCTAAAGTCCACGACAGAATTGAAATCAATATTCTTTTCTCAGAAAGATGTGCGGTTTTATTCGCTTCCTGAAAAATTTCATTTTTGACATGTAGCACCTTTAGCAATTCTAGTCTTCAAATGTGAGTCATTATCAAGTTACATAATTACTTTTTTCTATTGACGACAAGGTTCGATATTTCTGCTTGTATGAGTCAGAATTTCTCTTTCTGGTTTAATATTAAGTAATGAAAAATAAAAACAATTAGATTGATGATTATTATAGTCGAGGTTACTGATTAGAAAATAAAATTCGATAACCTTGTTTCTAAATTTTTCCAGGACAACTGTGGTACTGATACAAGGAGACACTTTATCAATTGCATCATCTATGGTTCTAAAGGAAGTTAAAAGAGAAAACAGTTTAAATCGCAATGGAACTAGAGCAAGAAAAAGACACCAATGCTTGATAGTCGCGGATGACATTACTCTTCTCAATATAACAAAAAAATAACCCTACAGAGTGACAAGGACACTAGGACCCAACACTAGGGAAGAGGAATCGCTCATAAATGAAGGAAAAACTAAACACATGCGAATGAGGACAAGAATTGTAAAGACTTGGAATTAGAAAACGGCGGAACGATAGAAATAGAACTTGTAACCATACAAGTTCTATTTCTATCGTTCCGCCGTTTTCTAATTCCAAGTCTTTACAATTCTTGTTCTACCAAGAAGCTCATCAAAAATTTCACATTTTATGGTGCCTCAATCAAATTAAGAAAGTAAGGTAAAGGCCGACTTACTTGGATTTAGAAAACTTGACGCTTTAATACTTTAATAAATTAGAAGATAACTCATTTGAAAACACAAATTGCAATACGTGCAGCTTCGAGCTTATACAATAACGAAAGCATTAGTCAGTATAAAATAAATCAAGAAATTAGATCATTCTACACGTATCAAGTTAAAAAAATGCATTGTACACTGGAATATTGTAATACCAGAGGTGAGTCTGAAGAAAGTTTTCCACACAGTTTCAGCACAAGCGAATTCCAGGAAATTCGGGCTAGCTTAAACTACCCATCTCACTGCAGATCATACAGGATGTTCTTTTACTGTGTGCAAATATTTAAACCTGTAATATATCACCTTAAATGGCAAAGATTGAACTCATATGTTCTTAACACAAATTTAATAGTTTTCGAGAAAAATGCAGGGGCAGATTTTCACTAAACCGTTTGAGAACTGCTTCAGTTAAGTCCCGCAGCCGAAGTAGGCCAGGGTCAGTGCGTTACTTGATCTTGAGCACGAACGACGTAAATCAGCCGCTCCGATCAGCTGATCGGTCAAAACGTTTACAATTTAAATTAAAAATCTAGTGCAATTCAAGAAGCTGGGGTTCGTAATTGCCGAACAAATTAAAAGCGACAGGTACAAGCAAGCTGTAATTTCTCATTCCATATAATTTTTAAAAGACTTTTAAAAATATACTTTTTTTCCATGGACCGTAGATAGTAATACTTTCATAGCTAGTAGCGGAATTACAGTAAAAGTTTATTTACGTGAAAGGGTAAAGGAAGAACATTGTTAACGCGCTTGCCTAATTGGTGCATTATAAACTTATTCGTCGATAGTCGATATCGTAAAACATATTACTTCGCTCAGTGAATTAAAATTCTGAATAAAATAATTAATAATATCGGTGATTATTATTACGAAACGCTACTAAACGGGTTTGAATGCGTTGCGACTTTGCAAGTACTTCTCTCTCGCACGTATCAACGGTTCCAACTCTCGCACGTATCAACGGTTCCAAACAAGTGGAACCTCCGAATTTTTTTGGGTATAGCACGAAAGGTAGCATTTCATGTACTTACACAGAGTTTTTTTTTATTTGCACACAGTAAAAGTACACCCTGTATAATAAATACCGCAGGAGAAGTAAGCTGGAGCTAGTTTCAAACGTGACTTTGTTTGTGTGACACCACGTCTCAATTTTCCTCGTCGAGAAATTCTTCCAGATTCAAAATTTTTCTTCTCTCGATCAGTTTTCCTGGTTTAATTTAAATAAAGTGTACCTAAGAACCATCCACGACGAATGATTGGAATCGTTGTTGTTTAAAATATAACATGTAATGTTAGATGCTCTTCCCTTCTCTCTTTCACATTCTAATCTAAGTATTTTGTTTTATATGATGACGTTTGGTGAAAACGTATCAACATTTCATTTAAGCTTGGTATAAGATGTATTAATTTGGTATGATTTCTAAGAATATTTCGAAACATCTCAACTAAATTGGGCGGGATTCTTTATACGTCGAGTAGCAAATAAAGCACCAACTAATTCGAACTAATAATCTCAAGTAATAAACGAAGGCAATAAATAATTCCTCACCGCCCGCAACCAAAATAAAAACCCAACCAACAACTCCGCGTGCAATCTCCGCCGTATTTCGCAGATACCCATTGAAGTATGTTCAAGTAATAAATCCAGGCGAGTGTTTCCATACCACCGGGAGTTGGCGTTAAGGTGCGGTCGCCAGGGTTGCGCTACCTACGTGGACCTCCTGCGGACTCCGCTTGACCCTTCTGTACAAGACACTACGGCCTTTCGAATTTGTCACTTCGATACAGATTCGAATAAAGCAGGCACCTACCAAGCTTCTTACACGCCTTTGTACACTTTTGATGTTCTGCGTCGCTTTGCGCCTACGCCCACGCTGCTGCTACTTACTTCTTTTGAACGTGTGTAAGGGAAAGCCGTGGGAAAATATCTCCGAACGTGAAGAGTTTGTGTTTTCTATTATGTTGGGCGAACAATACCATCCGGAGTGTTTTTCTAGTTAATTAATGGCTCCATTTCTTTGCTTGTTAGAGAGCTACATGTTTAGCTGAGACCAGGTAATTATGTATTTGGACGAGGGCTTAATTACTAAAGATTATTTGTGGCTTGGTAAGTTATTCCTTGCTAGAAGGTTATGTCAACACCCCCGGCATTTCATTCTTCTATTAGACAAAGATTTGTCTTCGATGTTTCCAATAATTTTCAACTTGGTTCAACGCGGAAATTAAAATTAAAAAAAAAACATTTTAATTTCACACTCACGTCTGCTTTTATAATCTGGAACGATTGCGAATTTTATATGTAGGTATTTTTTTTTTTTGGGATTACAAAATTTATTGCGAAGAAGCCATTTTCAATTTCCTAGTTTTCCACCTGATGCTCCGCGTAATTTACATGGAATTTTATTCCAGACTACACATTACAGTACGACCAGCAGGAACGTTCGCTTTTCAATACAGCTTTGCATTCATAAGCTTATCTAGTCCGCCCGCAGGACTAATCCTCACCAAAAGCGCATCCCGGCAAATCCAAAATCGATAACTCATATGGTAACGTCGCCCTCCGACGACCGCCGCCCGCCGCCCCGACACCTAATTTTATTTAATTCAATAAAATTTAATTTTCCTGCAGCTACGAGATAAACATTCCGAGATGATAACAATAACTGCAGCCGGCTCGAGCGCAATTGTGACGTTTCCTGAATATGTAACGGCGGGCGGGGCGCATTCGGAGTGTGTGTGTATGTGTGTGTTAGGGATCTAGACGGCTTCGTGGGGGAGTGCATGAGTTTTATTGAAATTAGCCGAAATCCCTCGCATCTGATATTCAAGGAAGTGCTCGAGATCCTCGTTAACTTTGAAATCCTTGCGCTCGACTTGCCGTTTTCCCCATAATGCTGCACGAAGATCTTAGAGTTTACACCTAAAATTAACCACTTGCATCCTACGAAAAGCCAGGAAACCACTCGAGGATCAACTTTGATTTTTTTCTATTTGGTTTACTTTTTGTAAACGCCCGGCAAAACGGTTTTGCGTTTAATTTTAAGTTACTTTAAATTATGACGGGTGGAATTCTGACTATTTCTGTTCAATATAAACTTTACCAGTTGATAAGAGCTGGACAGAAACCATTATAGTTTAAACAAGATACGACTGTGCTGTGCTACCCGTGGGATTGTGCGAATGTGTTCCCTCTTCCCATTGCGCTAAATAAATTTAAAAACTTGTTAAAGTTGCCCTTGATTTATTCACGCTAGGTTACGTCTCTGAGTTAACCAAGGAATGGTGGAAGCTTTTGACATAAGCAATCAGGCACAGCAACTGGTGAAAAAGCGAAATTTATAAGTCTCCACCGAATACATGTTCAATCATGAGTTTGTTTTGTCGCAACAGTTTAACCCCCTAGAAACCCCTTCAGAGTAAGTAATATGATTGAGTGTGTGTGTGTTTATAACGCTGTGAAAACCAACACCGATACTCAGAAACGAATCGAAGTCTGTTACTAATTTTTCTCGCCGTTCTTCAGCCGTGCAGATTTCTCTTCGTGCGCCATTGTTTTAAGTGAGGTTAGCCGTGGTGACGAGACGGTCACATGGGATGCAAAAATCCCGTGCGACCGTCTCGTCACCTAGCTACGGTTAACCTCACGACGACCGCGTTGGGCGTTGGATGAGAAGCCACGTCGACCGATGTTGCGGACGTTGGTACCAAGTGGTTGGCGTTTTTAGTTGACTTTTCGCTTTGTAAGGATATTTTCGCTTCGTCACAAGTTTGCCCCATTGCGGAGCGGTTCGTTAAATTCGGATCTGGAGTGAATGAGGTAGTTTTTCTGTGCTTACACTCAAAGAGAGTCAAGTAAGCTATTTTCCTCCTCCATTTTATGAACGCATGCCGCGTGCTTTTTCGTTTTTCCCTTATTTTAGCAAATGGTAAGAGGCAGTATTACCACCGGCAATCTGGCGTCGAGTGTGTGCGCCGATTTATCCTGATAAGCCAGGTGTAAATTGTAGAAGTGTTTCCTGCTTCGAGTCTCTGTTAAGAACAAAAAAGCGAGAGTAAGGTATCGCCGCTCCAATTTGTTTTCATTGCAGCCTCGCACTATTTCACCTAGAATAGCTTTTTGCCCTCGTTTTGGGCTCTGTCATTCTGAATGACAGAACCACCCCATTAGGAGCTTCGTACTGTTACCAAATTGTATGATGGCGTATGCCTCAATAAACAATTTGAGTTTGGGCCCAACCAAGTTCTATTTTTCGACGGCAAACAAGGATACACTTTCCAGGCTGTGTATCTCCGATGATATTGAGTTGCGTAAGCACGCGCCCGTTTCCGTAACACCTTCAGAGTTTCCCTACGCCGCCGCCGCCGTCTGCACTAAGTGGACTTCGTTCATTACGCAACTCCTGTTTACAACTTTGCTTCGAGCGAATGACCGGCCTAGGCCTAACTTCTGTGAAACGGATTAGCGCAGGACCTTTCTTTGTTTCCTGGTTTGGGTTGGAAAGCGCCGAGCGTTCCTCATGTTACACCTCGTCGTTCATTCATGCGGTTGCTTTTGCCATGTCAGTTTAATCTCCTAAAGATTCTCTTCAGGGCAACATGAGTGAGTGTCGGGGTGTGTATTTGTATACGCTGTGAAAAACAGCCCTGATATTCAGAATCGAATCGAAGACCCCCCAAGGTACTGCAGAGTCTCTGTTACTACGTTCTATCTGAAAAGGTATAGCAATTGTTATCCTACATGTTACGTTCGTCTTCAAAATCTCTTTAAATCTTATTAAATTTATTTTTACACTTTTTTAAACTTATTTTTCGATTAATTTAAATCAGTGCTGAATAAATCCATTGCAGCACAGGAAGGGATTTTATTAATTGTAGCTCAAGGACTGGCCTACGCCTTAGAAAGAGTAATTAAATAGTAATTTTATCCGACAATTCCGATGCTCTTTTGTTATTTAAAAGGCATCATTGTGGCAGCAAAATTCTATTATTAAAATTGTTTTCAATTCATTTAAAGCAAGCTACCTGTTTAAAGAAGAATTACAGGTAATAAATTTTTCTTTATTATTCACGCAACTTCAAGCTGTCAATAACCTCCACCTCCACCCCATCTCCACCCGTATAAATTGAAGGAAGCGGTTGGATTTAACCTCAAAATATTTTATAAAAGCCCCATTATTACGTATATGGTTTAATCCCTCAGTAGATTTTCATTTTAATGAAACACGAAGTCCTCTAAGTTTGTTGCTTAGTTTGATGAAGATCCAGAGTACGTAATCGTAAAGCTTTATTCCGTTTCAAGAAATCTGTTTAATTTTAAGCTACTTATTGAACAATTAAAAATTCAACAGCATGGCTCCAGTTGACTAGAAAGAAAATCGCTTTACGATGGCGAATCATCCCATTTCTTCTTTGCAATAATGGGAAAATTGGCAATTCGTGAGGAAATGGTTTTTGTCGAAGTTCCGCTCTTTCTCTCTCTTGATCAACGAAAAAGTGAACCCTGCAACTTTATCTGTGGAGGTGATTATTTGGAAATGAAAGGAGTGTTGTCTTCTGCACCTTCAGTGTGTCACACAGAAACTTCCGGGGTTGTAGGGGCGTAGGTAGAGCTTTAAACAATCGAATTACCGAAATGTACTTCTTCATTTAAATTTTATTTAAATTAATCCCTGGGAATCGGGAATTTTCTGCCAGTCTGGAATTCCCTTTCGTGCTCAACGCAGGGAGGGTAGTCCTACGCCGCTGTGTCACGATGGGGCAGATGGTCGTGCGGAGTGGATGCACGTTGGCAATGTTGTAAGAGCTCGCTGGCCTTGAGGTGTTCCGCTGTGGGCTTATTGACTGACGACTTCCCTGGGATGTTCAATTAATCTGGCACTGGGACGATGATCAAGTTTCAGGGATAACAGCGTCGGCGATTCGATTTAAATTCCAGGGATGACGGCGATTTCAGTGCGCAAGGGCAACGTGACGGTGACGTCCATCGTAGGGAAAACAGCGTCGCCTCTCGATGTGTATCGTACTAGCGATTTAGTGAATGGTGCAAGTTCCGAGTTCTGCTCGGACTATTTATACGGGTTTGTTTGCAAACATCGACACAATTTTGCTTGCTTAACTAGGTCGCGAAATAACACTTGAGTGCGCGGAAAATTGCAATGCTCGCATTCTAGTTTCATGACCCGCGCGTCGCCTTTCGCTGACTTCTGGGATTTCGCAACTGGAATGTGATTACGCATAAAGTTTAAGTGTTTTAATTATTTAAGTAATTTTTTAAATTGTTCTATAAAACAAGTCCCTTATATTTTAAAGAAATAATGAAATATACCATGCATTAAGGATGTCATGGAATATACTGTCACGTTTGAAAAATCATTTTCTAAATTAGTTTTACTTTTCGGCTTTTACACAAAATTCAACAGGCGTATTTTATCGTTTAGTTGCAGTTCACAGGTGCGGTTATTGGCAGGGGTTTCAGCAAGGACTTAAGACTGATTTGACACCACCTAAGATTTGACATAAAAATGTGCAAAAAAATGACTGGGAACCGTCGAATCAGCCAATGAAGATAGCCCATCTCTTTCACAACACATTTTTATACCAAATTTTGCATCGCGTCAAAAGGGCCTTAAGGGAATAATGGAGCAAAGAAAAAGGAAAACTGTCTTGGATACTGACAATCTATTGAATCACATCCACTCACAATCAGATCTATTAAATCCTCTTGTGTGTGTGATTAGGGCCTTGTTTTTTTTCTTCTGTATTTGTCGTAGCGTAACGGTACCTTTGGACTTGAGGGACGTGGTTAGAATTAGCACTTATATTAAGACACAGTTATTGAAAATACAATGATAACTTACATGACAAACAAGGCCTCACGGTCAGTCGTGAAAGAACTGTTCCCGAACCATCGCCAGACTGATTAGTAATTACAAAAGACATGTATTTTTATGATTTGAGTGATCCAATTTCAGCGGGAACATCCAGATGCTTGCAGTTGCTTCTTGCTATTGAGGATAAGGTTATACGCTCTTTCTGTTAGGATAGTAATGTGATGACACTTTTAAGGGAAATTAAGAAGGTAACTCGCTGACATTAAAATGGAAGAAAATTTTAGTATTTATATCAAACCCAGTTTACTTTTGGAACGAAGTTTAATTTAAAGGTCTATAACTTCGATTCGTCTGGTATTGAATGTGTAGTGTAGAAAATTAATTGCGGGCTTTACCTCGCCCTGTCGGAAAGATATTTATGGGCGAGTATATGGAAGTGGATGCATTATTTCACGGATTCTAATGTGCAATGGGCGGATCCGTTTCGAAACAATTAAACAGTGCGCTTTGCTACCCTTAATCACTTCCGCGCCCCGACGAAGCATTCGCTTAGCCGGAGGTCTGGAATACTTGCGAATTTAGGTCCACGTTCGGCCTTATTAGTTTCAACCTAATGTTAAGTAATTAGACATTGTTTAGAGGGCGCAGTTTCAAATGTAATTACACATGCGACGAAGGCGACGAAAATAGAAATTAATTTGAAGGGATGAGAATTTTGGATGTCGAAAGGTAAAGAAGTTCTATTAATCTCTCATTTTAAGATGAGGAACGTCTCCATTTTTAATTCATGTTGAAATGTTTCACAGTTAATTGACATGTAGTTAAGACGTCCGCACGTGTGCTAATTAATTTTAAAAATATTTACAATAACATTCCACCCGCGCGAGCAGACGATTTTCAAATATTAGTAAATATCAGATAATTTATTGTAGTCTAGGTTAGAGCAGCCCAGCAGGTTTAACGAGTTTAAAAATCTTCGAAAAGTGATTACCTTTGTTGATTGTGAGTGTACGTTTAAAGGCTATCTCCGGGGGATCCCCCACGTGTGTTACTCCACATAACAAACCGAATAAATTAGCTCCTACGAAACGGCGTAAATCAAATTAAAAATTACACGGTAAGTAATAAAAAGCTTTGTGTTGGTAATATATCGTGACATTTAAGCGTCCATGTGAATTTAGAAAACGACGACCAGAACGTTAATTAGCCGAGTTTTAATCGTCGCCCTAAAACCCGAAAAAAAAAAGTTTTCGCTTTAATTCCCGGCGCCGTGTAAAGAACGGACCGGACGGGGGAATATAAACCATTCGGCGTACCGTGGGCAAAGTGATATAGTAGAACATTCCAGACGGTCGGAATATATTCCGAAATGCAAATGATAGGTGTTAAATCTTACACCAGGATGCCGGGTAAATGATTGCGTTCGTGTTATGTGGGTGGGTGGAGGTGGGAGAGAAGACCCCGGCCGCAAAGGTAACTGTAAAAATCTGATTTTCAATTTAAATAATTGATTCTGGATGTGCTCGGACAATGCGTTTTGTTACCAGGCTGGTTATAAAGAGGTGAATTATTCAATAATATCGACCAGCTGTCCAGGTCTGATGACCAATGCAATCGATAGTGCGGCTGAAAACAATAGTTACTCGACCAGAGAGAGAGAGAGAGAGGGAGGAGACGAGAGCGATATTTTGCTGCATTTATTTTATCTAAACAAGTAAGTCTTTAAGACATTGGAACAATCAGGCTAAATTTATTGTGATTCAAGTCCCTTTCCGCAGTGATTATTATTATTGTTGTTTATTCAAGCACTTCATTGTTTAGAAGCTTTATGATGTTCTCAATGTTTTGCAAAGTTGGCGCGCAACTTGGAATAAAAACGGCTGCAAATTGCGTTAGTTTGTATTTTAGTTGTAACCTTTGTATACTAATTTCTGCAAACGTTAGCAACACGAACAATTCAGGTGTTCATAATCCCTTTGTTTGCGTTAAGTTAATTCAACCAACATGAATTAGTATAGAACCTCCCTCGCCCTTAAACCGCATGATTCATCCACGTAAAGCTTAATAATAATAACGACGCATTTATAAAACCGCAGCTTTCTTCGAATTTATCACGTCTTGTATGCAAATGACCGACTCCTTCCTCCACGTAGATGCCATGTGTGCACCCATTATCAACCCAACCAGCATGTAATTTCAATGTACAATGTTATTACCTTTGCGAAAGAAACGGCGTTTAATTATCGTTTAGGCGCGTTTCGGAGTGTTTATAATAATTACACCCCTTCGGAGGCGGTAATTTCGAGATTGCACCTCTGGGACCACATACGTTGAAATAAATTAAGACCCTCTTATAAAGCGCGGAGGTTTTTTCCTCGTGAGATTATAGGCCGAGAACTGCTTAATAAATCGTTACTTTTAATTAAATATTCGGACACCTTTTAGGTAATTTCCATTCAAAAGCCAACCGACACACATATTATGTATATTAATTATTCTCACCGAATTTCTTCTCTTTTTTTAATGAAACCCTACGACAGCTCTTTATTTCTTAATTTTCTACATTAGAAAAGGTACCAAAAGTTAATAATAATTTAAGAAAAAAAAATTATATGGTTATTTATAATACGTATTTTTTAATTTTATTGCTTTATGAAGTCAAAGAACTTTAAATTTCATCGCTTTCCGTCTTATATTGTTTAAAGAAGTTGCTCTTTAAGTCTTCAGTTTATTTTTAACCCAACATTGACAAAGTGAATGTTTCGTTGGTCGATTAATGATCCTGTCAAGGGCAATTTTTCTTACAATTTTAAATATATACAAGATCTGTTGAAAAAGTTACTGAATTACTCGTGCATAACCACCCATGCATTACGTATGTTCTTATCATGGCGGTTAGTTATCAGTGTAGGCAGCAGAATGTCGTATACTAAGTAGAATTGTTGAGTAATCAGTACGAAGGAAATTGTTAATTAACGAAAAATTTATTTGTTTATTCATTCATCCTTTCATTAAATTAGTATTCTTCTTCACAGCCTAAAATGATTTTAAATTAACGAAAGTGGTGGCAGTTACATTCGAATTTCGCATTGACCGCTCCGGTCGGGTAGGCTTTTCTTTATGCTTGCGTGTTGGGCGCAGTGCGGATGGTCGCTAATAGCGTCTCTCTTGGTGTCAGGTGGTATTGCAGCGGAATGGTTCACTCTCTTTTCGACGATGAGAAAGGAAGCTGCTAAGTAGTGGTCACGTTTTTGAACGGGTTGTGAGCTGGGTGTTATTTTTGGATCTTCTGTTGATGGATCAGTAAACCCACCGATGTAATCGGATTTCAACCACTTCGTTGTTGCAGTCCTAGTATGCTTTAGGACCTTTTGATCGGATTTGAAGGACATACAATTCTATTTCTGGCTTGCTGTACTTTAGCAAGCAAGTAGTTCCGAGCAGATTTTTACCGGCCAATTTGGTAAAGGGGATTGCTGCATCGCTTAACCATGTGGGCGTTGTTCTGAACTTCGAGAGGCGATACGTTCTCCTTGTTCTCTTCGTCTGTTGCGGTGTGGATCTACTTTATTTTTCACCGATGAATTCGGCGGGAGGGTTGTTTAGCTTTGTTAACTGTTAAATTTTATTTGGCTCAATTCGGAAAGCGAATTCACCTAAATTTTGAGTTTTTCTCCTTAGTGTGTTGGCTGTTTGGTTTTTTTTTACTTGCATTTAGGCTTCTTTGCTTTACGCCTTTAATTATTGATATTCGTTTTTGATGTTAAGAGGCGAGAGTACTCGTGCCGATGCGCCACCACCCTTTGGTTTGAGCAGTGTTAATTTGAATATATTCGATATTTTTGCGGTTGTTAACCCTTTTCGGGGTTGCACACGTTTTTCATATCTATACCTATTTCCTGTGTGCTTTAATAAACGTTTTTTTTTTTGCCGAACTTACACAGTACCTATACTTTCGGGAGAGGCCTCAAAAATCGCCATCTTACTGTGTTCAAATGTATTGGAGACTGTTTTTTTAGTACAATAAAAAACTGAAGTGAACCTCGCAAATCTTAAAGGTTAAAATATCAAAAATAGTGTATATCATAAATCCAGAAAATAACATTACAAAATAAAATCTCACGGATCTCCTATGCTTGTTCTGCAACATTTCTTCACAACAGAATGTCAGATTTATTTCAAAGCAATGTTAACAGGATCATGCTAAAATAACAACTTTATCATGACAAGGTCTTGATTGTTCCCAAATTTCCAGAAAAGAAAGCGGAAAAGCCGCGTCTTCCTTGTTTTCGAAACTTAAATCTATGTCTGAATGATCAAATCCCTCAACATAGCAGAAGAATCAAATTTTTTTTTTTAAATAGTTGGTAATAAGAAAAGACCAGAAAAGGAGAGTGTTTTGATAAATACCAGATGTGAATTAAAACATAATAAATGAAAAGGTTGAGAATTTATTTGTGCAGACCACATAGGTACAATCACGGACAACATAAACGGAACGACTGAAAATTGCTTGGCACTAATGCCTCTTAGAACCTAGCGAAATTAAGCTTTACTGCACATTTTATTGCATTACCTGCCGGAGTAAATATCTCGACCATGCGATGCAATAAGGTCGAATTTCGCACTGTTTTACTGCTTCTCGTTCCGTTTATATTGTCTGCGATGGTACATATTGCCCTAATTCTTACGGGATCAAGACAGCCCCTTGTTGACTAGGGTTGTGGTTCGCCGGTTCTACGGCAATTAAAATTCCTACTTGAGAATTGGGCGCAATTTAATTGTCAAATTGATTGGCGGCAATTTTGTTCTTTTCCCCTTTAATGATCCTGGTCATTTCATCACCGATGGACCGCCAAAATTTTATGTTCTTTAAACCCCTAATTTTCTTTAGTGACGTTACTGGATTGTTCCTTTTGCTTAAGAGCATTTTGACTCTTGATGGGGGGTTGTTGTTGTAATTTATCGCTGCACTTATAAGCAGAACATCGCTGTCGGTCATGTTTCGGAATGTTGATTGAGCGTATCGTTTCGGTCTTCTATGGTTTCAATTACTTAATTTTCCTGTTTCCTAATCTACCATTTAATACCTTCACGATTGCTTGTGTTTTCATGAAATTGTCGGTTGTAATCCTCTTCCTGCTCTTTTGCATCTTCATTTGATCTATAGACTATTAAAAACGTGTATGGATCAATGGGGTATATCGGCGGCTTTAGGAGTGTCAAAATTTTAAATATTGTAAAGTGTAGGGGACAGAAGGGAGCCGTGTGGAACTCCGACTTCGACAGTAGTCTGAGGGTAGAGCTTCGCCAATGTTTGCTCAGAAAATAATTTCTTATTCTTTAGGTCAAGGGATTGGGGAATTGAAACAATCTATTTTGTAGATTAGTCCTGAGGCTTTATCGAATGCTTTGTTCACTTCTAAGAAGACCGTTCGCATGAAATACGGTCGTGACTAAACAAAGTGGACAATTTTTTTATCGGAAATTTAGCAAGTGCTGGGTGATTAATTATGAGCTGACAGGGATAACAGACAATAATTAATGAATGTCAATTGTTATTTGATTTTGAAAATTATCGGCTCTTATTAGACGTAGAGAAAAGGCAAAAATAGTAAATTAATTTTTTTTACAATTTTCATGGGACAAGAATCGACTTCAATTAATTTTTTTAGTTATCCGTTAGTGACAATTCATAATTACAACCACCAAAGCAAAATTTTTAGTATTGTTAACTTTACACAAAAAAGTGTCCACATTTTTTTGGTCGCGATAGTACAACCAATTCATGATTACGTAAATGGATCCGGTTGTTTTCTATGTTTGATGAGTGACGGTGTGATTTGGTTGAAAGCCGAATTTTTTTGCGATAGGCGTTTTGAGATTCCCATGTGCACTGCAATTCAAAAGTTTGGAGCCACTAACGTGCAGAAAAACAATGAACCTTCAGAAGATTATTAAATACTGCACTTTTCATTTCAACTTAAAATGCAAACGTATATTCGCTCTTGTTTCAAATTCCTTGATTTTTACATGAAGCTTCTTTTTGGGATATACAGCGAAGTAGAAGGGCCATACTGATTAAACGAGCGTTCAAATATCAATAAAATAGGCAGAACAGTATATTTAATGACAAAAGTCTTGTCTACCCAATAACTTCAAATAATTGACAAGTAAAACAAATTACTAATTAATTAAATAGTATAATAGTTAAACATTTTCTTCATCAAAATATCTACCTTTTGCTTTTATTGCTTTCTGGACTGACTAAACTTGACATCCTCAGTAGAAATTTTGGTATAGTTTCAGGTTGTGAAGTGTTGCAAGTTTCCTACAGAATGTTCAATCCTAATGGATGGTGTTATAAACAAATATCGGATGAAAATATGACACTCAATGTCATTCTCACAAGCGTCACGTTAGGTAGGCGGTATCCCGATCGCATACTTTGCGTTTGTTAGGTTTGTTAGTCGCATTAATTGCCCGGCACTCATGAACTGGCGGCGAGCGGCAGCGTTGCATTCAGGAGACGAAGTGAACGTAAATATCCATACAAATGTACTAAAGTTGGTTTTAAAAAGGGATGAGAAATCGACCCAGTTGTTCCGCGGGCAGTACGAAAATTTAGTATTCGAACTGTATTAGTCCCATTCTAGAGTAACTTCTGCGAAGTGCGAACGCTCGCACTGCAGCCCTTCCTCTCCCTCTCAATAGCAATTGAAATGCGTCGGAGTCGTGGAAGCAGTAAGCAGTACATTCGATGTAAAAAGTGTTCAACACTAAGTGGGCCGAATTCTTTTCCCTGGTTATAAAACCAAAGAAAATCTCCAAATTTCAGCGGAACATCTCCATAGGACATACATTAACCCTTCTCTTAGATTCAAATACCTCAAACTTGAAACTCAATACTTTTTTCCAATCTACGAATGTCCAGTTTGCGGGTTTTACCGTTTTCTTTTTACTTAGTCATGTATTTTGATCGCAGTATGACTGTGCAAATTATTTTCCGGAAGCCGTTTCTCAACAGCTTACGGTAGTTCTTATTGAAATTAGAAAAAAAAATTATTACATTTTGAAGACTGTTATGTAAACCACACTATGTTCTGAGTGGATGGGTGGGAGAGGGTTTTCTGTCTAACTTCAGATTCACCATTTCCCATACTGACTTGTCTCCTGGTGATGCGTTGTTTGATTATTTGAAAGTTTTTCATTTTCGTAGTGGCAATTCTGCTAGCTTTTATAATGCGAAGTCAACAGTTCTGTTTACGCTAACCCGATCAGTATCATCAAAAGGATCTTTACGTTACACTCTTCTCGCGCAATGAATTCAAAGAACATTAATAATAAATTACTTCTGTATCAAAATTTCGATTTCACACCAGTTTTACGAAACTATCATGCAACTATAGACCGTCTAGAAAGTATCCGGAATTTGGAAATTTTTTCTCATATATGGCTTTCCTAGCAGCTGAGACGCAGAGTATTTTTGCCAAAATAATTTTTCTAAAGAATCAATTTAAAAAAAGTGACCTCAGGCATTGAATTCTAAGTATTTTAAATAAACAAGGACATTTGAAATGTGGCAAATTTAAGAAAATAACAGAAAGGTTCGTAATTAAAGAAGAAGGATTGATAAAAATGGTTCGACCAAAAAACGTAAGAAAAAATAAAATAATACTATCATCTTGTTCACAGATGGAGTACCAGTTGTACTTAGGCTGTAGTGATTTGATTTCAAGTTTCCCGAATATCCAGTATAATTTGTAGGATTGAATGGAAATTACATAAACAAGTAACTGAAACTATATTCTTTCTCAATTTGAATTGTTTCATTAATAAATTCAAAAACTGGAAGTTGCAGAGTTTGCTTTTTTCTGGATGCTTTCTAGACGTACTATATATTCCATATAAAAATTAGTTAACCTTTGTTTTCTAATTAAGCACCGATTAAAATTTCATCAACATAATCTCATAATACTTATTAAATCGACGCCTAAACGGTCCAAGAGGTAAGGGACCGACCTTGCAATCGTAAAATCGTGGGTTCACATCGCGTCCGAGAAGGTGGTCGTTACTCACTTCGGGTACCCTTCAGTGTCGGGGATACAATTCAATACTGCTTCAACTTCAACGGCGAGGAGGTTTAGAAGGAACAAAGCCATGGAAAACTTTACACACACAAAATACATTCCCACTCCTAAGATCCTGACAAGTATATGACTTCGTTGGGCAACCACCACAGATAAATAACAGAAAATAACTAATGGAGTATCTTTTAAAATTTATTATCTTAAGCCTGAGCATGCTTATTATCAGGGAAAAGAATACAGGTCATTTAATGTTGAACGCTTTTGACGCCGACTGTACCATTTATTCCTGCCATCTTTCCGCGGCTCCGGTGTATCAAATTGTTATTGAGTGGGAGCGGAAGGAGTGCAATGCGAGCGAAGAAATTATTGTGGGCGTGGCTAATACAGTCCCAGTACTAAATTTTCGTATTGTTCACGGAACAAGTAGCCCGAATTCTTTTCCTTGCTTATTATATTTTAATTGTTTTCTAATTACACCTGGCTCTAAGTAATTGATGTCTGTTTCGACAAACAGTAAAGATTTAATCCGGGTTCTTCTTTTTTCGGAATTGTCAGTAGTAGATTAACTGCCATTTCCTTCTTCTTTAATCGGCCAGCTCGCCTTAATTCCGCCACCTCTTTTAAATGTTCTGTATTATGTCCTCCAGCCACTTTACTTCAGCGTCACTAATGTGCAGCTCTAGGATTACCCCTTTTTTGGTATTAAGAGACGCCTCTTTTAACCCTTTCTCTGTCACTTTTTAGATGAACAAATTCTTGAATTTTTCTATTTTGGTTAAGTTCGATTTATATGAAGTCGAGGTATAATCAATCGTAACGTTCCATCAACATCTGCACATAGTTCGTGAAACGAAATGAAAGATGTGAGAATAAATCCACCTCGGCATACTCCAAATGAGCGTAATTGAACTCTTGCTTAACGTAATTTATCATGAAAATTAGATTGAAATGCTCAAATTGAGAACGACATCCACCACCATCTACCTGTTGAAAATAAATTATTCTTAACTCCCAAATAAGCTGCAAAATCACCCTACTCCATTTTTTCCATGTGTATACAAGATTTGGTTCACTCTCCTGAACAATTTTTTTGTAGAGTGAATTGAATTAAATCAAAAACTATCTGAAGCAATATAGAATGTGTTCTATCTCCAAACCAGATCTGCAGGCCAAAAGTTTCATGTTCCAATTATTATTTGTTGTAGGAATTGAACCAAATCTCGTGTAACAAATAAGGCTTTATGTGAATGAAGCTAATATCCTACTGCACGGCTCATGAAACCCACCTTTGCCAGGCAAATGTCAGCAGGAGTAGTTGTTCCTTTTGCGGCGTCGTTACGGCCTTGGGTGATGAGCCGGCAAATGCGGACGTAAAGCTACGCATCCTGCGTAATTTAATATTCCATTTTGGTTTGTCAAAATTATCCGGAATGTTTTAATGCGGGCCGTATTTTATCGCGATTTACTTAATGAATTGTTTGATGTATGTACATAGGCAGAAGACGTAGTAGATGTATGGATCTGAGTAAAGTCTGTTTGCCTCAAAGCAGGGAAAAGCTTTGTTGTATTTACCTTCTCCATTATCTTTCTGAATGCGGGAAACGCAAAACCATTGTGACTTTAAGATGTAGATATTCATGTAGGTTTCGTCGGTTCAACAGAATTAAATTTTCTCTTCCTGGAAAATATTTAAATTTTGTTTTGCTTATGAGAATCAGTTTAGTTGAAATATTGTCATTTATTGAGATCACCAGGCGATTCAATGTAAACTTACTAACAGAAAATTGCTCTAAAAATTACTCCGCGACGAAAAGTAGCACCAGCGTCGAGTTTTTAAATTGCCTGCATCTATTAATACAGTATAATTTTGGCATTAATAAAAATAAATAAAGTCGTGGCACTCGTGACTAACTTTGGTTGAACAACATTTTACTTTAAATAAATTAGAAAAAAAAAGACTTAAGTTTTTCTCGTCTTAAAGTTATGTGAAATTTTATATTCCGTCAAGCAGATCAAGTTTACATAGTTACGTAGTTTTGAATATCAGGTAAATCAAACACATTCTAAACACTCTCTTATAAATAGACTTATCCGGTTATTTACAGCGTTAGCCCAGTCGAAAATAATTATCGCCGTTCGGCACGCAATAAATTCGGCGGCTATTTCGGGAAACGCGTTTAAAAGGCGACTGATTAAGTTTGTTGAGATGTGTTTCCCTGACTAATGGATGTTGAATTTCCAGACAATGTGTTTACGTCTTTGTTTTGCTCAGGCGGAGTTAAAAGCACCCCTTAAAAATGCGCTAATTTATCACCGTGTCATAGACAGAGCGACAAATGTTTCATGACTGCCCATACGCGACGGATCGATCATAAACGAATCATTGCAGGATGGTCGTTCTACCTACATCAGGAAGCTTCATGTATTATTACACTCTACAACACAAAGAATAATTGAGGGGAAGGCATATTTAATATTTCTCTTAGAACACTGGCTTTTATAAGCCGAATCTAAACTAAACTAATTAAAATTGTTGAATAAAATAAAAAGAAAATGGTTATTATAAAAAAATAAATATGGCTCGAAACAGAACATGAATATTAAAACATTACCCAACGTCAGGGTTTCAAACCTAGGATAATCATTATTTAAGTTGGCGCCTAACATGGGGTCAAAAAAAGGAACAAATCAGGAGAACACAAAGGGAAAAAAATAAACGAGAAGCTAAAGACTCATCAAAACAGCTTCTCAGAAAGTTCAAAGATCGAGGGAGGATTGAACAAAAAATTAGCACGTCGTTGCGTGACTTCATTCAAAAATCTCTAGCCTTAAATGTCTAAGAATCAAAGAAAACATAAAAAGAAAAAAAAATAACGAGGAGCTAAAGACTCATCAAAACTATTGCTCAGAAAGTTCAAAGGTCGAGGAAGGATTGAACAAAAAATTAGCACGTTGTTGCTTGACTTTATTCAAAAATTAAAGGAAAGTAATCAAAGGAGGCTTAAACTGACAACTGTTCCACAGTAATTTTGTAATTGTAGCTCTAAATGTGCTTTCTGATTTGAGAAAGTTTTATTTGTGAACATTTTTCTTGAATCTTGCATCTTGAAATCTTCAATACCTTCAAGAAGCAAACAGTAAACAAAACGTTCTTTTGCATTTTGGAAACTTATTCAAAATCGCCCCGTACAAGAAGAATTTCAGGATGATACGCCCACTTCTTCGTCAAGTTTTAGGTCATTCAAGACTAACTTAGAAACTCTTTAAGCAAAGATCAGTGCTAATTCAAAGATCGAGGGAGGGTTGAACAAAAAATTAGAACGTCGTTGCTTGACTTCATTAAAAAATCTCAAGCCTTAAAGATCTAAGAACAAAAAAAAACTTATAAAGAAAAAAAATAAACGAGAAGCTAAAGACCCCATCAAAACTGTTGCTCAGAGAGTTCAAAGATCGAGGAAGAATTGAACAAAAAATTAGCACGTTGTTGCTTGACTTCATTTAAAAATCTCAAGCCTTAAAGGTCTAGGAACCTTATTGTCCAAAAACTCGTGAAGAGTTTTCGTGTGATCTTAAAATATCGGTTGTCACGTTTCCTTGCAGGAGGGCTGACTTCTTCAAGCTGTAAGTCATCCACAACGTTTATGAATTTCAGAACTCTTCAAGCAGAGATGAAGCAAAAAGACCTGAGAAACTTATTTCAAGCTAAAAATGAGAATCTTGAGTAACTTATGATTTTATGAAATTTTGTAAATGCACGTCTAGGGTTTGAAGACCTCCGGCGCTCACGTACTTGAAGAACATTCTAAGCTGTAGTTTAAACATCAATGATCTAAAAGTATTTACCGTGTTTGGATAGCTTCAAAGTTTTGAAACTCAAAGAGTTCAAAGAATGAGTGTTGGAGAAAATTAATGTGCTGGCGTTATTGCTTGATTTTGTTAAAGAAACGCAAGTGTTAAGAAGGGTCTAAGGACATCCACCCCATGCCCAAGAAGTCTCAAGATTTCGTCACTTCTTCACTAGGAGGACCTTCAAATATCTCCAATACGAACACCATGAATGTAAGGGTCTTAAGAAGAGTCTTCCATTGATCTTGAAATTGAGATTGCTATGTTACCTTGCGCAAAAGTATAGACTTCTTAATCTTTAAGTATTCAAAACATCTTGAAATTTAGAACTCCTCTATGAAACTGATTTGAAAAAATGAGCATCTTGATTACCTTTGGATTTTAAATTCTGTAAATGCACGTTTAAGGTTTAAAGACCTGCGGCACTCTTGCGCTTGAAAAATGTTCTAAGCTATAGGTGAACATTAATGATCTAAAAATGTTCACCTTGGTTAGCTTGAGCTTGAGAGTCTAGAGACTTGAAAAGTTCAAAAATCGAATGTTGGAGAAAATTAGCACTTCGTTACTTGACTTCGTTCAAAAAGCTCATGTGTTATGAAGGTCTAAGAACTTCCCATCCCTGCCCGAAAAGTCTTAAGACTTCGTCACTTTTTCATTCGAAGATCTTCAAGCATGTCTAGTACTAGCATGGTGACTATAAGGGTCTCAAGAAGAGCCTTTCATCTTGAAATAACGTTTACAAGTACACATTTCTTGAAGCTTTAGGTCATTCAAAACTTCTTATAATTAAGGATTCTCTTCAAGCTAAGATGAGGGGGAGAGTCCTAAACTGAACGTCTGTTCCACGTCCTTGCTTAAACAGCTATCATTTGAAGCTGTAAACGAGGATGTTCAGAGCTTCCTGATTGAAGAAACTTTGATTTGCCAACATATGTATTTCTTGAATCTTGGATCTTGAAGCCCTCATGCCTTCAAGAATTATACGGTAAACAAAACCTGCTTCTGCAGTTTGGACGCTTCCGAGCTTCTTCAAAATCTATCCCTACAAGAAGAATTTCAAGATAATACTCCCATTTCCTCTTCAAGCTTTTTAGGTGATTCGGGTCTAAGAAACTTTTGAAGCAAAAATCTAACGGTAATCAAAGGAGGCTTAAACTGACAACTGTTCCAAAGTAATTTTCAATTCTAGCTCTAAATGTGCTTTCTGATTTGAGAAAGTTTGATTTGTGAACATTTTTCTTGAATCTTGGATCTTGAAGCCCTCATACCTTCAAGAAGCAAATAGTAAACAAAACGTGCTTTTGCATTTTGGAAAATTATTCAAAATCGGCCCGTACAAGAAGAATTTCAGGATGATACTCCCACATCTTCCTCAAGCTCAAGACTAACTTAGAAACTCTTCATGCAAAGATCAGTGCTAATCAGTGGAGGCTGAAACTGACAACTGTTACACAGTAGTTTTCATTTCAAGCTCTAAATGTGCTTCCTGATTTAAATCACGATTGGCAGGTCGTTTCCATTGGCTTGACCTTCTGTAAGCCAGGCATCTTTTCTTCGAATGACCAGACTTGTGGCAGAACCAGCAGATCAGTTTTTTTGTTTTTATTCTAAGAAACTGATTTGGAAATAGGTGCTGAGGATACAGGGTTGGACTCTTGTTGGTCACTAACGCTGTTGATGAGGAAGTCTGGGTCTTTTTTTGTCGGAGATGGCTTATTGTGAAGACGGCATTCCGTAATTCCGACGAGATGTCATGAAGGGATCTTCTTTTTGGGGACGACTTCTTAGTTTTGCCGCTAATCTTCTGACTTATTGTTCTCTGGGCTTCAAATCTTCTTTTATCTCTCCCAAGTTTCTCAGTTGTTTCGGGCGTCTTGGGCGTATTTGAGAAACCAGACATTTGCTGCATCTTCTAGGAAGATTTTCAGAGTGTCGTTCCCTTCGTTGGCGATGGTCGTCCTTTCATACGATTTGATGAAGTTGACGATGTTGGTTGATGAAAGGGTGAAGGTCTGGGGTGAGATGAACTGAGAGGGACTACTGGCGCGCTGATCGATGAGAAATCTTCTGATAAGGTGGTGTTTGCCATTCTTCTTCATAGTTCTTCAAATGGAGATGATGCTTCGAGTCGTTTTGTGGATTCTCTGGGTTGCTTCTTCCGTTTCAGCTGATGCCGCTTTCCGCTTCTGGCTCTCTTATTTGAACGGCGAATCGCATATGCTCTGCAGTTGTACGGGATGCGTGGAGGTGTGGACGTTATCCTCTTCCTTGGAAGATGCTGTTCTGCCGCTGGTGAGGTGTTAGGCAGAAGTCTATTGATAAGACGTGCCCATGATTATCGCGTCCTCGTATGTTTCATCTCTCGTCCCTGTTGCTGTAATGATCGTCTTGGATGAATCCTCGGTCCCGAGATCAAGTTGCTTCCCACTCTAAAGTATTGCCTGTCTTTAGTAGGCTCTGATGGGGCTGTTTTGATTATGGCTCACGTCCCTGTTCCTAATCCACCGCATTTGAAAAAATCTCGAAACTTATGCGGCAAGCTCCTCGAACACGAAACTCTACTCACCAACAAATATCCTCCCCCCAATTTAAAATAGCACAACAAAGGTCGCGGGCTTACCGAAAATTCGATCCCGAGGGTCCAACTAATTTAATGTCGCTTACGGGCTATTGCCTTCCGATAAAACGCCCGTCGAGTATGACCATGTGTCTGCGGAGGAGGCCATGCGTCTTCCTAAAATAACAGCCAGCGTAAATGCACCCCCGTATTTTGAGAGCGTGTCGAGTTTGCATTTCAATGCCAGTTGGTCGCAGCTTGCCGACCCCCGATAGATCAAAGGGAGTTCGGCCCGAATTCTTAAGTGCGTTACTATGTTACCAATAAATTATGAATTACGATGTACCTAAACGAACGATCCGGATTGTTTCGTTCGTTTTTTGGTTTTAGACTTCGGCGAGGAGTCATTTTTCATTTGAGGTGAAGGTAAGGTATAGTTTCGATGGCTGTGAAATATGTCCTCGCCTCCATGACTACAGTAGAATTTGATTTAAAGAGAACACGGAAATATTATTATATAGAGTGACTCAAAATAAGTGTCCGACTCCCTAGGAACGTATTTACTAAGGACCTACAAGGACGAAATAAATTTATCAATTTTATTTCATTTCGTGACTTTCGTGCTGACTAATCGTAACTTTTTCGGTTTGTTTGTTCATGTATAAACTATAGTTAATGGTGCGAATACTTATTTTAAATGACCCTGTATATTTTGTTCAAGATTCGGGTCAATTTCATCAATAAATATTTGGGCTGCTGATACAGTACTTTTTTAATCCACTTTAATTTTTTATTACTATTTGCTGCATAGTTTAAATTGTTCAAGAGGATTGAACCAAATTTTGTAAAGGAAACGGGATTATTGTGTGTAAAATGGCAGATTTTTTTGAAAATTAAGGTAGAATGTGTCGGCTAATAATAATCTGTAAATGTTACACAACATAAAAGGTATTCTGGGGTTCTTTGTCAGGCCGACACATCTCACTATGTAAATTTACAGCTGATGTTTGTATATATACTTCCCGTTAAACCAAACTTTTATCGCGTTTTACGTGTACGAGCGTACGTCGTGATAAGTCGACAAAAGAACATGAAACGCGAAAGATTTATAATCCGAGAATAAATAATGAAAATTTATTGCGTTTCCGTAACGTCGTTTCTCAACATTACATGAATACAAGCCCAACAACTACATGCAGATTGATTTTAATTTATTGCTCGATTTTTATTAAGAAATACGCAATAAACTGATCAAAGCGTTTACAACGACTGACTTCTTGCTTAGTTCTTGTCATCTAGTAAATCCACGTAGAATCCTTCCTAAATAAAACAGCGTCGGAAGACGCGACGTGTTCAAATTCACTTCGTCGAATCACCCCCCGGAGGAGCTCGAATTTCTGCAACCCTTTGTTTCATTATAGAGATTTGTGCTCAGAATTTAGATTACATTTTACGCGCACGTATCCGCGAATTTTTGGCGCGGCGCGGCGAGGCGGAATCTGGACCTCCGGATTTCATCCCTGCGCAATTAATTCTTAAAGGTGGAAGCACCGGCGATAAATTGGCATAATTCGAGCACGCGTGCCGCCTTAATTATAATTATAATTTGTGTTATCGCCGCGGGTTAAACAATTAAAGGTGAAAGTTTTTCAGTTAAAACTTCTGGGACCCGGGAAGTTCCAAGCGAGAAACGTGAAAAATTTCGCTTCCGGGCCATTAACTCCAGAATCAACTTGGAAACAGAAATGAGTCGAAAAACATTTACGATTTTCTTTCATCACATCACCTCGTAGTACAGGGATTCCCAGCGGGGTCGATGAAGACTTGAAAGGGATCGATGAATCTTTAGGGGTCGGCTGGGGTCTTTTAGGGGGTCAGAGTTATTAAGTCTTGTTTTCCCTACTCTCTGAGTAGCTTACAGAAAAAAAAAATTGGAAGATTTACAAATAATATTAATGCTCCTGAGGTCCTGACAAGTCTATGACTTAGGACCCCGTTGGGCAAACACCTCAGATAAAAAAAGACAATCAATTGATTATCAAAAAAATAAAAAGTTCTCCTAAAATAGAGTCAAGTAGCATAAAACAAAAAACAAAAGACGATCCTCGATCTAGTCGATGAAGATAAGACGAAAATAAAAATTGGGTAAAAATAAGTCAAATAGATATAAATATGACGAATTTCGTATCAACCAAAAATTTAATCTGTAAATGTTAAAGAAAGACACGATCATTTAAGAATTAAGAAATAAAATAAAGTCAAAGCCAAAAACGGCGATCAATTCGAAGGGATTAAAGTGTAAAATAAAATAATCTTAAATCGAATAAAATAAAAACAATAGACGATCAGTTGGTAATGAAGAAATAAGAAAAAATCATGTCACTCAAAATCAAACCGCAGAAGAAACAAAAAAATATGATCAGTTGATAATAAAAAAGAGAATCGACTTCAATTATTAATGTTAAAAGTGTAAAAACAAAGCAAATGCAATCGATTAGAAGAATGAATAAAGATTGATCAATTGATTATATTAAAAATTAAATAAAATAAAGTCAAATGAGGAATAAAAAATAAACGATGATGATAAAGTTAGGTCCAAAATAAAAATTGTATAACACTAAAATAAGTCAAATTGATTTAAAAATGGACAAATTTTATTATGACCCAAAAATTAATCTGTAAATATTAAAGAAACAAGACGGTCAATTAATAATTAGAAAACCAAATTAGTCAAACCGTATAAAAGAGAAAAGAGAAAATTGAAAATAAACTCAGATTGAGCGAACGAAACAAGAAGAAAAACAAAAGAAGATCAATTGATAATTAAAAATAAAATTAAGTCGAGCAAAATCAAACAAAAGAAAAAGTAAAAACAAAAGATGATAAATTGATAGTTGAAAAATAAAAACCAAACAAATCAAATCTATTAAAAGAAAAAAAAAAAACAAAGCTCCGTCAATTTATTATATTAATAAGTGGATTAAATAAAGTCGATAGGGTATTAAAAAAAAACGAAAGTCAGTTTTTGATGAAGACAAGACTAAAATAAAAATTCTATAAAACTAACATAAAATTAAATCGAATCAAGAGCAATTTAGTTTTTTTTTTTTAATACAAAAGAGACAAATAGAATAAAAGTATAAATTAAATCTGAATGGGGGTCGATGGAAAGTTTTATTTCTTTTGTAAGGGAACGACAGTTAAAAAAAAATTGGAACCACGGGTTTATTTTCTGCATTAAAATAATTAATCACGTGCTTGTGTTTCATTTAAAAAAGAAATCCACACGGGTACAAGCAAATACGTAGTCGTGTTCTTGCGCTCTCAAGCAACACGCCAAACTACAGTGTAGTTTATTTTATCATTTATTATACGTGTATTCAACAATTTTTTGATAATTTTGTGGTAGACGTAGAGTACTGGAGTATACCCCATTGGTACATACAAGTTGAGAGCAAATTTTATTACTTCTCATGTTCTTATACATTTCTTCTTTACATTAAATGTGTTTAATTATATTTGTCACAGTTAGATTTTTTGTAAAACAATTTAAAAATTAGGGAAATAATTAAAATTAGTTAGTGCGTAATCACATAACAGTTACGAAATACTAGAACTTAAAGAAAGACGACCCGCGAGTGATGAAATTGGAACGCTAGCACCGCTAGTATTCCGCAAACTCAGTGTTATTTGGCGATAGAGTTAAAAAATCAATTTTTTCTAAATAAAAAAACTCGTATTAATAGCGCGGGCCAAATATAGAAATGCAGTCATCGGTAAAACGATTCACCTTGAAGAGACCGAATAGTTCGAGCCAGATTTGGAACTTTAGTTGTCGGTAAAACGGTTTACCTTGAAGAGACGGTGCCGTACTGTGCCGTCTTCCACCCCCGACGGACGTCACCGTCGTTGCCCTTTAACTTAGTCGTTATTAGGATTCGTCCATCGAGAGGCGTCGCCATTTCCACCCTTGATGAACGCTAACGCCGTTGCCCCAGGAGAAGGCTTCTCGCGACAATATATGATATACGTTAGTTTTAATGAATAGCTAAAACAGTGATATCCTACGATCGCTTTTTGACCGAACATTGCATGAGGATTGACAAATTGAAGCCAGTTTACTACATAATAAGTCATCCGCCATGCGGCCGTGCTTGCTGTCATATGGGGCTGAAACAGCTGTGCAGAGGCTGCTCGAGAGTTTCACTGCAATCAAAAACGATTTGCAACAAAATTGTTAAATTAATGCGTTTATTCAACTCTTGCTTGTTGCTTGTGTTATTAAATCTCTTTTTCACTATTTCTCTGCTGCTATGACTTGCACTTACACAAACAAGTCGGAGTGTCATTGGCGCGAGAAGTTTTCGGTTTTTGTAAAAAAAGATAAGCTGGACGAAACGTGAACAATTTCGAAAATGACTCGAAAAAACGTGACCTTATGTGTAAAGCCGACATTTATAAAAATGTTCATTAACGAGGACGTTTCGATATTCAAATTTACTTTGCGCCGCTTGCTTGAGAAAATAGCTCCGGGTTTGGTTACGTTAAAAGTGATTTGTGTTAGAAACGAATTAATTCTGACTTGACTGGACCAAATAGGAAGACTGGCGCAATCGCTGTTTAGCATTCACAAAGACGTCATTTTCTATTTTCAAGCTCCAATTAAAAATAGAACTGACAAATTAATTGGTGTGTATCATTAATCTTTTAATTTCTGGATTGAAATAATTAAATCTCATGCGCCTGTTTCATTTAAAATAAATCCACAGAGTCATAAGCTCTTATGTGCTTCGTGCTCTTACGTTACTAATTTCAAAAAAAAATTCTTGCAAATCGTGTTTGTTTGTCAGTCCTTATGCAATGTTAGGTCAAAAAGCGATCGTAGGTTGTCGCTGCCTTAGCTATTCGTTGCTAGTTTCCTTCACTAAGTATATCAGTGTGAGAAGTTTTCAGCTTCTGAAAAATATAAACTGGACGACTTTACTTTTTTATTGTATTTATATGCGTTGGAATATACGAGATGATTCTTGAAGTGACCAACAAAGAAAGAGCGACGAAAGAATTAGACATTAGGTGCAATTGTCTTCATATGTAGGTATTATAACAAACGTAAGAATTTGAATTTTCCAGTACTCATAAATTAAATAAATTATAAATCAAAATGCCAAATGATCCAGAATTGTAATGCAAAACAAAACAGGTGCAAGGTTAGCCTTGAAGAATAGCATCGCGTTATCTTCAATCACTAATTGTAAAATGTACTCCATCATTTGACATGGGAAACGAGATCTGATAAAAATGCTGCGATACATGAGAAAAGCAGAATAGTTCCTGATTTTGGATGATGAATAATACGTTCCTTTTTCATCGTTGAGAAATTTTTATTTTAAATATTTATCATTTTCCTTTGTATTTGTTTTCACGAATGAAGAAATAACTCTTCACAGTGTGATTTTTGACTGAACTATCAAGCGAGAGCGAAGCGTAGAGTGTTAATTCCGATTTTACAGTATCCTATTTTTTTACATATTTCATCGGATAAGAGTTCACTTCAGTTAAAAAATTTAGACGTAACCGAATTTTTTTATGTAATTTAAATGCATTTCTCCGAAGGAAGATTCTAGCCGGGCATCGTCTCGTCGGTGAGTTAAAATAAAATTCATTATTACGTATTAAGAAAAGCTAGCACTTATCAGAGGCTTTACATGAGTACTGATTCGTCCTTTCTCTCCAAATAATATTTTAGCTTCTCCAAATATTTTAGCTTCTGTTATATTTTCATTGTTAAACGCTTGTTAATCTTGATAACTATACGAACATGTACCATCACGATCATGAAAAATGACTACATTCAAAATAGTAGTTGATTGAAACAAAGTTTAAAGTGAACTTTTGTCATTTCTGTTTTACACCGATTTACACGCGAATAACACAGAAAGAGCAAACCTATTTAGACAATTCTGAAAACATACATAAGTAAGCGCCATTCGAGCTAATGGTCAATGGTTCAAAATGAAGTGGAAATGAATTTCTGGCTTTATTTGCGAAAACCAAGCCGGGCTCAAGCAACAATAAAATCGAGGTTAAACTTTGTAGGGCTTGCTAAAAAAAATGGGGTCAAAAGGCGTTGAAAAGTGGATTATTACGTATTTCTGAATCTGCCACTTTTTCCACCACCATCCCATCCGCACACATTATTTCTACAGCAGCTTTAAGTAAGGTTCAATGTTATTCTGTAGCAACTTGTAGCTAAGGAATATAAAAAAGCTCTTTACTAAGAACTGTTGGTGAAGAATAACAGGTATTAAGTACTAGGAATTGCTAGTGAAAGAAAACAAATTTGTACGAAAAAAAAACTGCAGCAAATTTTTGTGTAATAAATAAAAAATTGATAATAACAAGGCGGGCTATATAAAGACGCTAGTAAACCCAAACAATATGTCGTAAAACCGACCATTATAATCGTGTACGTATACATTACACACGTACAACAATAACTGAAAACACATAAGACATCTTGAAATTGTGTAGAGCCGTTGAGCATGACGTTTATAGATAATTTCTTTCTTATACTTCGCCAACCACCAAGAAGACAGACTTCCCATCCGCCTTCCTCCTCAGTCGATCCCTCCTCGGTCGATCCAAAGCAATACCACGCGAGATGCGACACCGGATACCGCAGATACCCTCCGTTATGGATAGACACAGATCTCCACTTATCCTGGTGGGCCGAAGTTTCTTTCGATGTTTTCGTGAAAAAATTCTGCTTCTTATCGGGCCGTGTGGAGATAAAGCGTGTCGAATTATTTATTGCTGCCGTTTGCCGCGCGCGATACAAAAAGCTGCGTAAATCTTTGCGCCGACGGTTTTATTATCGGTGCTTACAAAAAAAAAAACAATCCGGGAGATAATTATAGATTGAAGAAGATCGCGCTGATAAATTACAGTTATTCGGCCGCGGCGGGGGAAATGTATTTGTAACAAATTTATTATGGAAATTAGCATAAAATTCGAATGATTTACGATGTATACCATAGAGAGAGGGAACATGGCGAGGTTAACTGTAAACGAACGACTTTTTGTGTTCGGAATTTAAACACATAATAATCAGGAAACATCTGAAAATTAAATTAATTTATTGCAATAGACTTTGTCTGAAATTTATTTGAAAATAATTTGGATCATCGCTCATCGCGACACAGCAGTTTCTAGCCAGCGAGGAAAAGGAAGCTTGCTTCTCAAAAGAACTGACGACTCATCAGTCTCGAAGAAGATTCATTTATTAAAGAAGCTGAAGTATTTGAAATTATAATTTACGAGATCGTGCGCAAAGATTTGGGTTGAAAGAAGCGTTTCTGCGCGATGGATCCCCAAACTCTCTATACACCAGAGCAGAAAAGTGACGAGGAATTGAACTTGTCAAGAACATTTGGCCGCTTTAGAGAGCTATGGGAGTTATTTTTCGCGAATTATCACAGGGGATGAATCAGATTTCTCCCACGAATCAGAAGTCTACCTCCAAGATGGTCAAATCTTCTCAATAGTTATAGTCGACTCGCAAAAGTATTCTGCTTCTTGAATATATGGGAAAAAGATCCTCAATTAATACAAAGTCCACAAGCATCGCACTGGTCAAACCATTATCAAAAGCTGTGATTTAATCAACCGAGATTCGTGACGCCGAAGGCATAACTGGCAAGGAAAGTAACTGTCTACGTACGTTTCTGTCTTAATAGACCTCATCAGGACAGTATAACCAAGTGTAAGGTGTTGATACTAGGAGATGAACAACAATGACGCAACCGACCAGGAGACCGAATGCCCAAGTCACTTTCCTTGCCAGTTATGCCGATAACAATTCCCTTTTCACATTGTGTTTGCCCTGGCGATAGCTCTTCCTTTTTATATGTTGTATACTCCTGTTATTGTCAAGGTCAGTTGATTCTGCCGTACGAAACCCCTGTTGTTTTTTTTGTGTTTCTTTTGGAATTTTACTTAGGATTCTTTATTCCCTTGTATTCAAATTGTACTTCGCTTTCTCTTTTGGCAAGCTTTCATCGAAGCGTTTTGAGTTTAAGCCATATAACACGATAATTTTATGCAAGAATTTACAAAAATTTATTACAAAGTGACAGACACAGTGCAAGCTTTAGGCTGGTCGAAGCTCTAGTAACTGCCACCAGCTGTCTTTGCTGTTGAGACTACTTTGCTGGTGCCGAAGACAACTTCGGAACCCGACTTAATATTTTGTACGATCCTTGTACCATGGAAATCTTCACCAAGAGATTTTTTACTTTCACGTTTTTCACCTTCATCGTGGCTGATCATTGCGAGCCGTACCCTCCGGAACGTTACTCAAAACTCAATAATAAACTCAATAATGCAAGTCACGTTTGTGTACTTTTGTTAAGTAATTACGTTGCACTTTGATGTTGACAGTTTAGTTCAATTTGATTCATTTAAATTCAGTTTATTACAGTTTAATTCAAATGTTAGTTTTTGATTAACGTTTTGTTAATTTTTCAGTCAATTATTTTTTAAATTTTCGAACTGTTAAGGATCACTGTAAGACAAGAGGAAATTTCCTCACGTACACACCAGTTTCTGTTTATGAAATATTTTAAGAAATCTTTGAATTTTTAATTGAATCCGTATTGAACTTTGACTCCACCGTTTTTTGATCTCATTGTTGCGCTTTATTGAATTATTGTCTTGGACGCCTTCAGCTTTTTAAAACTGAAGTAAATTTATGGCTGAAAATACTAGATACCGCTGGTATTTTCACAGTTGCGACCTTTGAAAACTGGTACACTTTGACAAATACAAGGTGATTCAGTTTTTCACATAAAAAGTTTATAGTTTATATACTTAAAAAATATGCTGTTTGAAATAAATTAAATAATAAATTTTGATTTAATAGTAAAATAATAAATTAATACCACTGTTTTTATGGCTTTTTTTCTTTTGGAACTATAAGCTTTTTATGTCCTGTAGCATAGGCAAGAACACGCTTTACAAAGAAAAAATATAGGGTGTTATTCAAAAAAAAAGTTGACTATCGTAATTTTGACGTACCTTATTGTAATCCTGATTTATGTAACTCATCTTTAATGTAGTTTTACATACCATTTAAAAATATATAGGGTTTAACACATATTGTTATTAAAGTAAAGAAGATATGGGACCGCGAATACCAAACTGAATCACCCTATATAATATAATGTTTCGGCGGTGTAAATTGATCCTAAATCTGAAGTTTCTAAACGTCACTAAAATTATTCTAAATCTTATTATGGATTTGTCAGATTTGACAGACATCAAAATGAAGGTATGATTTGCACGTTACAAAATTACGAATTTCTGAGAGTGATGTCAATTCTCAGTGTACGAGTTTTCAAGGGCTGCAACTGGACTTCAGTTGGCGCCTAACGGTAATTAGTTTTAACTGTACTTCTTAAGTGGAATTCCTTTCTTTTTGTCCACGACCCGCTCTCCGAAACCCTTGAGCTTCCCACTGGTATCACGTCGTGATCATCTGTGATAATAATAATTTATCATCAAGGAAATCAGTGTACGCAGCTAAGAAGTCAACTTTTACATTTACACAATTGACTACGCGAGTTTTTCCAGTAACAGTCTTTGCCGACTTTGTGTTTTCGTTAGTGGAATGCGAGTAGGTACATATTCCAAATTATTTTTGATATTTTTCTATTGTTCTGTTTCTCCTAGAAATCTAATTTATTTCCTAATGTGACAGGATTTTGTTGTACTACGTCCCCAACTCCAAAGTTGACGGTACAATTTAGCAGATTCTAATAGGTAACCTTTACATTTGGTGGAGACCACCACATGACCCTTACAATATGTGCACAATTTCTTTTTAATTATCACCCCTCTGCAATGGTAAAGTTAAAAAAGTGTAGTTTGTATTAGGCTGCATGTGAGGCTGTCGAATTTTTGTTACTGTCAATTTGTTCCTAAAATCTCCTTACTGTTTCATCCCTCTTTAAATGTTTCTAATGCTCACAGGAACGTGATGGCGTTAAATCTGGAAAAACAGGGTACAGACTGTATGTAGAAAATTATTTCTTGAGCTCTGCAAGTTTTCCTGCATAGATAGACGAATAATATAACCAAGCTCACAGTATAATAGAACCAAACATAAAAGAAAATTCTACAAAGGGACGGTTGGAGTTGACGTTCGAACTCCCTTGTATTATTTGCTGTTTTATGTATATGTGTTACTTTGTTGTTTTATTTCTATGCAATCTCTTTTTGTTTTCCGTTCTCCTTCCTCCTATTTCAGAGAGTCTGCTTTTCTCAATTCTAGTTTTTGTTTGACTTAGAAACCCTTATGTTCTTCTGCCTTGATTTATGTGTTCCTAATAATAGTCCTACTCCAACGTTTTTAGTTAAGTTTCAGTTTGCATCTTACAGATTTTGTTTTTCTTTTTCAGTTGAATTACATATTGTTATTGAATCGTTTAGCTATCAGGTTCATATATAGAAGTCTTTGCAAGACATCTTTGTTTCTAGATTTAAGGCGGCATCGTCGGCATAACGTCGTTCGCTCTTGTTCATTCAATGTCTTATCTATTGCCACGATCTTATCTATTATCAAGTTAAGCAACTGTTTTTTCGCGAGGTAACCATTCAGCAATACATATCGCTAAGAAGTGATTTTTCTGTTATGGCTCCATGTTGGGCGCCATTTTCAATCTGTGATGGTTATACCGAGGTCAAACAGTTAGGTTAGCAAGGCCCACATCGTATCCGTCGTTATTTTTACGCCAAGGATTGGTGATGGTATTACTCTTGGTTGAAGAAATTATTTTCATGTACCTAATGGTGAGTAACTCTTTAGTTCCTCTTTCCTTCTTTTAGAACTTTCGAAGGTCAATAAGAATTTCTCCGTTATCATTTGTACGACTTTCATTTAATCTTCGTTTCCTGATGTTACTCTTACTCTACTCTCTCCCATTCTTGCATTTAGGTGCTCCAATTATTATAAAGGAAGATCTAGTTCTTTATTTTCGAGATGTTTCCCTTTCGTTTTTTCAAAGAGTATGGCCAAGTTTAATGTAATATTAAAAAAGGTACTCGACAGCATTTTCTTTTATACAACCACCTTAGAACCCTTTAATTAATTTTATGTGGTATTTATTTTTAGATTTTTTTTTTCCCTGAATAAAACTCCTAATTAAACGTATAAATTTCATATTAACCGTGCACATTATCGCGTGTTTCTCACACGACCTCACATGCCCACCGCTGCTACTGCCCACTATTTTACCCCCCCGAGTGGGCCGCCGGTGTTCACAGTCCGCATTATCGACTTCTTGCGTGCCTCTTACTCTGTAATTACCGGCGCACTGTAACGAACTTGATATTTACTAGCACGCGGCCGTCGAGTTCCCCCGGATCATTCCCGAGCCGAATCCGGGCCCGGATCAGATACCCGCGCGCGAATGTAACGCAGATTATATTTATGTACCTATTATTGTTTCTCGTTCTGTTTTCTCGTGCCGTTATAAATCATGTAAATTGACACGTCTAGACGTATAAACAAATGTGTAAGAATGTCGGAGTTATTATTATTATTCCCTCCTCCGTTAAATTGCTTGGCAGGTTTATGTCTTCGAACGCTTTGTTTTCAATTCCTGCGACAATCGCACACTTATAAGGATGTAATTTGTTGTGTATAAATTTACTTGTCGTTATAATTGCAAGTAATGGACGTGTTTTAATCTCTTTTGTCTTCCATTTAACACTTCGACATTCCAATTTCTTCCGGTGCTGCTGTCACAAAACTTTAAATTTAATACTTAATAGCTGCCTGAGGAAGTTAAGGTCCATAGTCACCATTTTGTATTGTACACATGTTTGTTGTTCCAATTTAACGTCTTTTAGAATTTTAGAATGTAGTTAAGGTCAATGGCGGTTACTCTCTACGAGGACAGGGTCCAGGTTCCCAACCGGTGAGTCACGAATGTCTTAAAAATCAAGCGACAGATTACCAACACAACGTTGCCAACTTCTCTATGCGAGGATTTTGAAACGTAAAAGCACCCTGGCAACAACCCATTTCAATTATCACTGTACTGGAGATAACGAGAATGAAATTATGAAGCGCTTCAGGTGAACACGAGTTCAGGTTCGTCGTTGTTTCAGGCAGAAATTGCGATGCCTGAGTTTGATAAGCACGTGATCTCATCCATTGTTTTAGACTTCAACTAAAATTAACACGATGATCTTCTTGTTTTCGCGACAGACAATTCTTTTTGTTCTGCATTTCCTAATATTTTATTCAAAAATTCGTGAATTATGGTCGTTTTGAAATAGAAAATACAACTATGTAATCCGGAGAGGGGCAAATAAACTGAAAAGCCCGTCGTTTCAGCGACAGCTGCGGCGGTTACTATTCTGAAGCGAGCACCTCATCATGCCCGCACCATATTTTACAGACATTAACTACCGGATAATAACGTCGCATTACAGTAATGGCAAATACATTTGGATTAATGCGGTGGTGAACGGCGGTCCCCGGCGCGTCACCATCGCGATCCAAGAAGCCTTATTGTAATTTATTTTGCGCCGGGAGCTTTTTCAGGACCGGCTGAAAATTTACTGCCATTCGATAGATGAAGCGGCGGCGCGGCGGTGAAAAATGCAAACGATAAATATCGGTACAATTCGGAGCCGGACCATTTCCTCTTGGAGTTAATTACAAAGGAGAGGGAATAAAACACTCGTTGGACACTCATACCCTTTTTCTTGTACAAGATTTGGAGATAGAACACGTTCTATTCCTCTGATTTTACAACCGAGACCTTAATTGAAACACAATTACGACTAATTAACTTTAACAAGGGCCGGTATTATAAAGCTTTTTACTTTTCAAGTAAAATTTTTTCTGAAACTAAATTAATTTACTTGATAGATTTTCGTATTAAAAACATCAAGTAACTTTACTGGCATAGTAAATCTACAAAATAAATTACTCCCTCGATTTTTAAGCAAGTAAATTTTAATTGTTAGTTTAAACTGACAGCAAGCTAATTGACACATTTCAAATTTTAAACAAAAATTATATTTTAGGTAAGTTCTGTGGAAAAAAACATTACTCGGTTTAAATTCTTGTAACATCTAGTAAAAATATTCCAGATATCAGTAACTTGTCTTCGATATTAACTGAAGACGAAGGACCTGTCCAGATGGTCCAAAGGCGTCGACGCCGGCGTCCTATAATTTTTAAACCACGACAAAACCCTTTTGAATTTTATAATGAAAAAGAATTTAAAAACAGGTTTAGATTATCGAAAGAATCTGCTGAATATGTGTTAAGTCTGATTGAGAACGACATTAAACCCTTAACTTGAAATCAATTAAAATATAAAGCAAAGTTTCCTTATCTTGTTCCGCATAATTTTTTCCTCTTTCCCGTTTCTTTTCCTTTTCCATTTCGAGTATCAAACTTCCGCGCTAATTCAATTTCAATTTGAAATATCAAATTAATTAATCATATTAATTAATAATACGATAACGTCATCTACATGCCACCTTTAAAAGGCATAACTCTGTCGGTAATTTTAGTTTAATAGTTGGATTACTATTTACTTGGTAGATTATTTTTATTATACGCAAAGTTATTTATTCAGTAATTTACTTACCAAGTAAATTTACTTGGCAACTAACTATTTGGTAATTTATTTGATGTTTATAATACCTGACCTAAAAGTAAAAACGTTACGGGCCTAGTTTGATTTAGTTGCAAGGTGCCGGCTGCGTATGTGCAACCTAAAACCGGCTACTCGCCCATCAATCTTTTTATGACAACTCTGTAACCGATTTTAATTATTTTAAGCCGTTCGCTTTCGACTATGTTGACCTACCCTTTCCACAGCTTTTACTGAACGAGTTTTAATCTCCAATTTAACCGTTTCAGCGAGATTTTGGCCTATGCATCTTTGTAACTTCTTTTTTATTGTACGACCATCTTTACTGCCTCAGGGTTGCAACTAATTTTCGATTTTGCGGCGGTCGATCTCGCTGATGTTTGTAGTCAGTTTGTCGCTGAAGGAATTACAGCCTTGGCTTTCCCTCTACTTCTCGCCTCGTCTCTGCACGTCGCTCCAGTTGAAAACTCACTCTACTATCAGAGAGACGCTCATTTGAGCTCGCTTGTTAGGACGCTGGAAGATCCCCTCCACCCGCGACCAAAGGACGAAATTGTTTCATTGGTAAGTGAGAAATATTTCCTTTGTGTGTCAAGGACAGTTACTGTTACTGATTTCTTAGTTTTTCCTTGGATTGACTTGGTGATTTTTTTCCATTTTTTGAAATTTAATTTAAAATTTTGACAAGTATTGTCCCGCCGTCGTTTTCGGCCACAGTTATTGTACACCCTCTTTTGAGAATTCGAGCTGGTTTCAAGCGGTTGATCCGCCAAGAAGTTCACTAATCGAAGCTGAGTTTTCGGACCTCGAGTGCTGGTCTCGTGTTTATTCCGAAGGCCGTTGTCGTCTCTCGAAGAGGACGCTAGAATCAGTTTTGTCAACTCACTTCGTAGGTTCTACCGCACGTGGTAACCATTTTCCGATTTGTTCCTGCCGCATTGGATGACCACTACGCATTACGCATCCCGGAATAGTTATCCCGTGGGGTATAACTTTGTTCAGTGCACGTCTGCGCAACTTTGGTTGCATAATTCGCCTTTTACTTTCAAGTCAGGCAATCCAATTCAATTTAAATTTAATGTGGAAGAAAGTTGGCTTGGTCGGGTTGAAGGATAAGAAAACGCTGATGTTTCGGCTATGTTTGTCGCCTTCATCAGAGCTTCTGAATAAGTTCGTACTAGCTGCTGTAGCTACAGCCTAGTTTTAAGGCACATGTTGAGAGAACAATTCAATTGACACTTGAAAATTACTTAAAACACGTTAATTTAGTCTACAACACAATAAAAATACGAAACGTGACAACAAGGTTCAGTATTGTACGAACTTATTCTGAAGCTGCGATGAATGCGACAAATATAGCCGAAACGTCAGCTGATTGAATGTTAGCTTCTTTTTGTCCTCCAATCCGACCAAGCTGATGGAATGTTAGCTTCTTTTTGTCCTTCAACTATCTTTCACATCTAGTATCAGAACATAAATTTATTCCTTAATCAAGAATTTCAACTTTAAATTCAATTTTTATTGACTTTCAATCAATTGAAATTAATTATTTTTATTGCTAATGTTTGTTAATGCAAACTTTAATTGTTTTGTTTATGTTTGAGTCAATTCGTTTAACTAATTTTTATTGCACTGATTTTTTTGAAACAAAAGGATATTTCCGAACGTGACTACCAGAGTTTGTAATTTTGAAATATCTAAGATCATTTTGAATTTTGAGTTGCACCCGAACCAACGTTAACGCTTTACTTGATATTTTTTTATTTCGTGCATTGAATTGTTCTCTTGGACACATCCGCCATTTTTTTAAACTGGAGATAATTTCTTGTTGGACTTATGGCAGATATCTTTTATTGTACAGTTTGGCGCTTACCGGTAATAGTTTTTTTTTTCTAAATACACCACTTTTGTGGATCTCCTCTTATTTCTCCACGGCCCTCTCCGACTTTAAAGCTCGCCGTTGGTATCACGTCGTGTCCCTCTGCGACAATTCAACTACAGGGAATCCGGGGTACCGCCCCGGTTCAGAATAACTTTTATTGGCGACAACAATTAACGACCAACATGTCAACACGTAACAATTGGCTCTCGTAAAAATCGGCGCCCAACGTGCGTCATAACAATTGGCCATCGTTAACTTACAGTAAGCTACAATATCTCAACTGTCTTCCCGAAAGATGAGCTTGTTATATGTCAGATATACTATCACTTTTTGTTGAGACAATAATATTTACAATTTTTCAATTGAAGGATGAGGGTCAAAACTGCAGTTATGCAGGGAGTTATGTTTTGTTTGAGTCGTACGCTCAACGATAAATTACAAGCCCAATAAAACAAACAGGATTCCCAATTTCATTATTAGACCCAATATTAAATATAACGTATACCTATACATGTTCTTGATTTAATTTATATTTTGTTAGAACTTAAATTGAACCAGAGCGTAGCGTAGGTAACCTTTAGAGACACGTTTTGTAGAATATTCTGTTCCACCATTCCTAATGGTATTCTCCTCCTCGGATGTTGTTCATATTCACAAACAAGTGTCAGCTGTAAATAAATCTGTATCTTCAAGCTCGGATCCGTTTGTCTATCGGCTTACATATGCTCGCGTTTCGTGTATGACAAATAACCTGAACACGTGATGCTCATAACTTAGACTTTGCACTCCCACACACACACACACACACACACACACATACACACCGATAAACAATTCGAAACGTTTCACCGGTTTATCTAGACGTATACATTATTACGGCGTGTACTCCGTCTGCGGCTAAAACATTTATAAGCCGTCAATGTGGATGATGACGGGCCTTTCACGAACATATGCCCGTGTTTACTCCAGTTCGGGGAAATATACAAAGTCTCGACGATATATTTTTTTTTCTTCTCTTGAAACTCACGTATGTGGACGCGGTGGCGTTCAATCAAGCAAAAGAACCAAAGGCAACAAACAGTATTACATTAACCCTTTAATTATGGATAGGTAACTTCTATGGTATTTTTATATCGCAGGTGAGAAAAAGAGAGAGAGAAGATATAAGTGGCTAATTTTTAGTAACGATCCGATTAGTTTATAAGACTGGACTCTGCCTTTTTTAGTAACGATCCGATTAGTTTATAAGACTGGACTCTGCCTGGTTCAGGTATCGATTGTATTACCGTACGAAATTAAATTCATTTTAGTAAGTGACTAACGTGCATTGCTCTGATTGATGGTTTTAACCAATAATAGGAAGTATTGTTTCCTCATAAGTATATTCCGGGCGAAATTATTGGGCCGCAATTTTTGGCCGAAGAGATAAAAAGGAGCAAGTCGAGTCGAGTCTAAGCGAACCAGGTGGATGTCGCTGACAAGAAATTACAAAATAGAGGATATTACTTTCTGTGCTTTAATTACTGCTCTCTGATTAAGGTACAAAATAAAGGACATTACTTTCTGTGCTTTAATCACTGCTTTCTGATTAAGGATTGAACGTTATTACCGATTATCGTTCGAACTTTGCCGATAAATAAAAATAAAATTATATTTCTGTTCTACCGTTAAGTTTACATTAGCCGCGCAAAAGAACTAACCAGTTCGTCGCGCAAAGACTTGCATGGTCACGTGTATTGAGCAAAATTCATTCATTTGCTTTAAAAACTGTGAAATCCATTTAGATCTCGGTTCAAGTAATGAGAAAGTAATTTCCTTAGTTTATCAGAAGATTTTTTTTGTCAAGTCGCTTATTAACTTAAATTGAATCAACCCAAAAGAAAATGCCAATTTGATTATAACTTAAGTCTCTGCGGTTTGATGTTGGAACGTACTGCATACAACCACAATAAAAATTCTTTTTAAAAACATGTGACCGCACCCACTCGCTCTGAGAACAAACGCATCATAAAAAGAATCCATGTTTACACAATTAATGCATTAAAGCCATCCCCGGGCTCGACTTTAAGTTTTTATTCTGGAGATCGCCGAAATTTGTTTACACTTTCCGACGAGGTCGCCTGTTGTACAAATATCCTAAACAAATAAAGACAACACTCCCTTATTTTAAATAAGGGCGCCATGCTGAAGCCGAAGATATCGCTTACATATTAGGGTCGAATCTGTTTTATTAGTTTAACAACATACAGGCCGCCATTGTGACTTCTTGTGAAATCTGATCGACTTGTGGAGAAAGAAAAACATTCTGTTCAATTAAACAGACCAGACCATTAGTAATAATTAGAATGTGAATAAAAAAAAGAAGAAGTATTGCAATTGAATGGTGGAACGAGCGAGTTTAATGAATTGGGGAAAAATCTCACTAATAATGTTTGCTCCCGAACTCAGACTTCGTCATCCCCATTCATATTCATTAGGGAAGTGAAGTTTTAATTTGATTTAGCGCGAGCCATTATTCCTTGCATTATGGAATTGTTAATTCACTAATGCACTCGTATTCGAGAATTGCTCGTTTTTATCTCTGTCGACTTGCCGGGTTTAATCTTCCTCGCTGGCCGGACTCCAAACGCGAGTGTGAAAACGGAATTATGATGGAAAAAAAATCATTTGGGGTTTTGTTATCTCGCCGGCCGGGTCAATATTTGTTCGGGCATATCTGTGAAATTTGCAGATGTGAATTTTATCGGTGCGTGGAAAAATATTTGCTTTAAAAAAATCAGTGTAACATACACAAATCGGGCAGATGGCGTGTGAATTAAACAACGTGATAAGTTAGGTAAATAAATTTGGGGCGAAATTATAGAATTCGTGTCGCCACGAAAGGCTCCAGTCTGTGTTTTACTTCTTAAAGTGTTTCAAATGCGTCCAATTTTCTCCTTCTGGTTATGTAATCGGATTAAAATCAACGTGGCCTACACAGTTAAAACCAAAAACAAATTGGTATGAGCTTTTGATTTGTTTGGGATAGAAGAAGAGGGATGGAGGAAAACCAATGAAATTTCATCCCTTCAAACTTTGTTGTTTCCTCGCCTCTATCAAAATACTTTATTTGACAAAATAGAAAATATTTTTCAGCAATCGATACTCCTTGCCGATAATAACACCACCTTCAAAACGAAAAAGTTCAAAACGTTATAATTTTATAGGAATATGAAAAGCTCACTGAACTGAGAAAGTTTCGCTTTTTTATCTTTTGATGTAGTTTTCCAAACGTCATACATATTTTTGCTCCATTTAAGGTATTTTTTCCCCTATTCTTATAAGTATGAGGAGCAAGAACCGTATTAAGAAGTTCTAATTTTGAGTCGCCATGTCAGGCCAAATTTAGCAGGGTACAGAAAATGAGAAAATGATCGGAATAAAATGAGGCAACGCCTTCCTTTTGCTTCATGCATCCACTTTAAAATTTATATATTATACTGCATTTTCCAGAAAATGACAGCTTAGCTGTCGGAATGCGTAGAGCTACGGTTACAACGTTATTGTGGTAAGAGGTGTTTTATTTTATTTTTTCTAAATCAGTGTCCTGTACTATAAAGGAGTTAGACGAGGCAAGTCCCTGTCAACGACGCCATTTAACATAGCAAGGAGAAGAAAGAAGAAGGAGCAATTGCAATTGGGTAGTAGTTGAAGATGTGGGCATAAGCATTAGCAACTGTCCATGGTCCAAGAATTAGGAAATTAAATTTATTTTATTTATTATCTTCCTCTCAAACTGTCATACCGAAAATTATTATCCGTCATTCGTTTTTTTTTCCCTATCACTAGCAAAGTGTAACAATTAAACGGAACAAAGTAGACGCCACAGTACCCCCTTACTAATGATTGAGTTTACAAAATATGAAATGCCGATACAAGTGAAATGTAGTTACTTTTACGATTAAGCTAAAAGAAGTTCCTAAACTTTAACTATAAACATTAAAAAAAACTGCCTTGGAAGGAATCAGGAAATCTAACACGTCGACCGAATCTAGTTTTAGTTTGAACTGCAGTATCATTTTGCTTTTGCTGGTCTGAGTTCTTATGAGTCGCGGTTAGTTGCTGTTGTGAATTCTCTGCTGCTAGTACATAGGCTGGTTTCAGCCTATCCACCGAAACTATGATCGTTTTTCCGTTAACATTAATGCCAAATGTTTTTCCATTGCGACTGATAACAGGATTCGGTCCTTCGTAGGGCATTTGAGAGAGAGCTTTTAATCTATCATGACGAATGAAAACATTTTCTGTCATCTTTGTAGATGAATATTTTTTTCTCTCCGTGACGAGTTCCGTCTGTAGGTCGTAATTTCTGGAAATATTGTCTCATCTCCTTCACATATTCTGAAGTCTCTGTATTGTTGTCTGTGAGTACTCGAGTAGTTAGAAACTCTCCAGGTAAACGTAAAGTTTCCCCATATACAAGTTCTGCAGTCGTTCCTTTTAGGTCGTCACGCCAAGTGGATCTGATTCCCAGAAGAATTGTTGGTAACATTTCTGGCCAACGGTCTGAAGCATGACATCTGATGCTTTCAATTGGCGGTCAAAGCGCTCAACAAGGCCGTTAGAAGCTGGATGATAAGTTGTTGTTCGCAAATGTTGAATCCCAAGTAAGTCATTAAATTCCTTAAACAAACAAGATTCAAATTGTTTGCCTTGATCAGTAGTGATCCGGAGCGGTGTACCAAACCTAGCTATCCATGCAGAAAAAAGAGTTTTTGCTACAGTAACCGCTTCAATGTTTTCTATCGGAAAGGCTTCTGGCCAACGTGAAAAGCGGTCGACACGTGTCAGACAGTACCTATATCCTTGTGAGTAAGGCAATGGTCCAACGAGGTCAATATGTATATGTTCAAATCCCTTAGAAGGAGAGATAAACGTACCCACAGGGGGACGAATTTCAGTGTTCCTATTTTGACAGTCACATGCACACACTTCTCTATTTGAACCAGTTTAACTTATTTTCCAACTAACGTGTGCGTCGGGGTCACCATTTTGTGGGCATAAGCATTAGCACATGTCCATGGAAAGATTTTGAAAATTATTATCCGTCATTCGTTTTTTTCCCATCACTAGCAAAGTGTAACAATTAAACAGAACAAAGTAGACGCTACAGAAGACAAGAGAAGTCTCAAAAAAGTAGTTGTGAAGTGAAACTGTCCAAGGAAGTACAGATTAGAGAATTACATATTAACGAAGATCAAACGAAGCAAAAAAACTAGACAAATTAGAAATGTAAAGATATAAATGAATAAACTAGCTGAAATTTGAAAAAATCAATATCTAATAATAACAATAATAAACAGAATACCACAGAAAATAAAACGTACTGTAGATTTAGAAAACTACAGAGGAACGAAAACGTCGGATACAAGCCCAAGATAAAAATATGTAAAGCCTTTAAAAGAATAAAAAAATAAGGGACAATTAAGAATCTTCGAAAACAAAATAATCAGAACTGACTAAAGAAGGAAGGAGAAGAATACCTTAGCATAATGAACTGTGAAATGAAGGAACTTATTAAAAGACGAAGAAGATGAGGTATATGTATAAGCACAGAAAAACTACCATTGTGTGGCCACGTCAACAGAAAAATGGAAATAATCGAGGTCATCATGAGTTGGAAACCAACTATCCAAGAGGGACGTACACAAATATAAAAATATAAAGTCTTTAAAGGACCAATAGTACCTAACCTATGATCCTCACCAACAAACAAAACGGAAAATTAAAAATCTTTGAAAGTAATCAGAGCGGACCAAAGAAAGAAGGAGAAGAACACCGAAACCTAATGGTACATGAAATAAGAACTATTAAAAGAAGGAGAAAATATAAAAAAACTACGATATTGTAGCCACATTATCAAAAAAGGAAATAATAAACTATTCAGACCCATGAATTGGAAACAACCTGGTCCAAGAGGCCACACATAAGATGGGAAGACCAAGTCGTCAAGGGCTTAACCAGAAAATATACTGGGGAAGGGGTATCAGACATCTGACCCCCATCTATCATTATTTTGTTTCTCGATCAAACTGGGAAGGAAGTGTTCCAAAAAGAGTTGTTTTAAATAACTTGATTTTTAGTCCAATTGTTGAGTAAAATAAACCAGAATTCCCTGCAAATTAGTAAGGCTTTGTTAATACAAAATTTCCTATGTTGAAAATTAGGTCACGTGAGACTGCGCTAATGAGACTTTAGACTGGTATTTTCATCTCTCTTAAACTTCAATCGTTGATTTATTTCCATAGTTACAAATACAGAGACAATTGTTTCTACAGGAATTAATTAACGGTTAAAGGTAATCAGTGATGAAAAGACCGGGCCTTTGATTCGTTTCCAATAGAAGTTACAGGTAACTGCTGTCACCAAAAGCGACTTCAAAGTCTGGAATGATCGCTCCGCTAAAAGTCATCCCCTTCTGCCCTTCTCTGCGTACGCCCCTGTAGGTTAGATACGATACTAAACACAAAGAGACACCATGCTGATGAATAAATGAAACTGATAGAAGAGCACGGAGACAAATAATAGACAAAGTGAGACCTATGCAACAATCTGTAAAACAAAAAGAAAAGAACGCGGGTGATCATCTACAAGAAGCCAATCGTATAAGCCAACCAAATTACCTCTTCTTTCGAATTAATGGATTGCCGAATACACACGTAGATATATTACTTTAATTAATTTAGTGTTGATTAATAAATGAACTGCACACAGTTTTCAGAATATTTTATTATTCGCGGTAATCGCCGGCTTCTAGAAGTGTGCGAAGTTTGCGCTCGTTTCTACCTTTATAATTGGATCTCCTCTGGAATTTTCTAGTAAATTTTTGTTTTGTTAATGGCTTATTAAGCAAGATATAATATCACAACTGTATCTGAGGAAGAACAAAAATACAACAATAACATTTAGAACATATCTGGATATTCGAATAAGAAAGAAATGGAGGGAGATATACGGAAATTGTTACAACTCTCTGACAACACTGTGCAGATGTGAGGTATGAGTTGGGAAAAGAAGAAATTGTAATTGAATGAGTAACGGAAGCTTTCAGAAGAATTTCTGATTAAGTCCAAATCACTAATTAAAGGCGGAATATTAAAATGACAAGACTAATCAAGATAGTGCGTATAGCTAGTTGAACAATGAAGAGAACAATGATGAGAGAACTGAAAGTAAACGGTGAAGGAATATTTAATTAATTAAAGAAGAATTGAAATTGAATGAGTGAGAAAGAAGAAGAAGAAAAAATAAAAAGAAGTAAGGAGGAAAGCATTCAGAAGCATCTTTGATGAAGTCCAACTGAAAATTAAAGAGGAATTAAAGAGAGAAATGGAAGTAACCGGTCAAGAAATATTTTATTGATTATGAATTTTATTGCAAAAGAGAAACTGAAATTGAATGAGTTGGAAAAAAAATTTACTCAAGATGGAAGGAAGCACAGAAATAACCAAGATTGTATACATATTTTAGTTAATGAAGGATGAAGGAAACCCAAGAGAGAAATGGAAAAAAGCGATGAAACTAAATTCAACTAAAAATTGAAGCACACTAATAAAGAGAAAACTGGTTAATACAAAGAGATGTAAATTATTTTCAAAGAAACGAAGTTCAAAGAAATTAAAACTGAATTCGTTTCAGATTGCGAGCACGCCCTTGTGTTTATAGGCATATGAGCAGTTACAAAATATTTTTGGAAATTGCTAGGCTGGAGTCCTTGAGCGAAATATGAAAATATTGAACTTTGAAATACCGAAAAAAAGTAAAGAAATGAAACGCAGCAAGCGCAAAAACCAGTTCAGAAGATTGGATAAGAAAGGGAAGTCAAGAAAGAGCTGAGCTGGAACGACAGGATAACAGAGATAAGAAACAGGGAGAAATAAGGAAACTAATAGTAAAAGAGTGGCAGGCATTAAGAGAATGGGTGAAACCACAAGGACAAAAAATAGAATCCGACACCTATTGATGGTATGGAAATCGGGGAAGAACAAGAAGAGTTCTCGTATAAGAACGAACGAACAGTTTCAAAATATTTTTGGGAAGTAAAGCGCTTGATTTCTTGAGCGAAACGAAAATTTAAAAGATAAAGAAAAGGATATACTGAAGGAATAGAACGAAATCAAGTCCAACAACTTGAGGAAAAGAGGGAATGAATTCAGAAGAATGGGGTAGGGAACGAAGGGTACGTTAAGTAAGAGCTGAGAAGACAAGAAAATAGAGATTAGAAGAAAGTAAAGGGTGAAACTAATAGCAAGAAAGCGTCAGCGACGGCTATTAATGGAATGAGGATCGGGAACGAAGAAGAAGAGTCCTCGAGCAAGAACAAACGAACACTTTCAAAACATTTTCGGAGGGTACAGGACTCGAGTCCTTGAGCAAAACGAAAATTTAATAGATCAAGAAGAGGATATCCTGAAAGAATGGAAAAGAACGAAACCCAACAATTTAACGAAAATAAGCATGGGATTCAGAAAAATGGAGGGAAAATGGAAGGGTAAGTCAAACAATAGTTGGGACGACAAAATAACAGATATAAGGAGAAGTAGGGGGAAATAAGGAAACTACTAGTAAAAGGGCGGCAGCCACGAAGAGAACGGGTGAAGCCACAACGGCAAAAATTAGAATTCGACACCGATTGATGGTATGAAGAAGAAGAAGATTCTTTGAGTAAGAACGGATAAACAGTTTCAAAACATTTTTGGAAAGTACAGGGCTTGAGTCCTTGAGCAAGACGAAAATTTAAAAGACCAAGAGGAGGATGAAAGAAATGAAACACAACAACTTGATGGAAATACGCATGGAAGTCAAGGAAGAGCTGAGTCTACAAAATAACAGAGATAAGAGGGAGTAGGGGGAAAATAAGGAGAGTAATACTAAAAGAGTGGTAGGCACGAAGAGAATGGGTGAAGCCACATGGAATTCAACACCTACTGATGGTGGAAGATGGGAAGAAGAAGAAGCTTTCTGGAACAAGAACGTACGAACAGTTTCAAAACATATTTGGAAAGTACGGGCCGTCAGCCCTTAGAGTTCAGAAGAAAGAGAAAGAAAACGAAGGAGAAGTCAAGGATGGGGTAGGACAACAGAATAACAGAGATAAGAAAAAGTAGGGGGAAAATAAGGAGAGTATTACTAAGACATTGGTAGACATGAAGAAAATGGGTGAAATCACAGTGAAAGGAAACTGAAATGCAACACCTGTTGATGGTACGAGTATGAGTGTATGGGAAGAAGAAGAAGAAGATTCCTCGAGCAAGAACGTACGAACAGTATCAAAACATATTTAGATGAAAATTGATAGATGAAAATAAGCATGGAATTTAGGAAAATGGAGAGGAAAAAGAAGGACAAGTCAAGGAAGAGCTAAGACGACAAAATAACAGAGATAAGAGGGAGTAGGGGGAAAATAAGGAGAGTAATAGTAAAAGAGTGGCAGGCACGAAGAGAATGGGTGAAGCCACAGGAAATTCGACACCTATTGATGGTATGGTTATTAGTATATGGGAAGAAGAAGAAGATTCCTGGAGCAAGAACGTACGAACAATTTCAAAACATATTCGGAAAGTTCGGGGCGTCAGCCCTTAGAGTTCAGAAGCAAGAGAAATAAATTGAAGGGGAAGTCAAGGATGAGGTAGGACAACAGAATAACAGAGATAAGAAGTAGGGGGAAAATGAGCAAAGTATTACTAAGACATTGGTAGTCATGAGGAAAATGGCTGAAATCACAATGAAAGGAAATTGAACCTCTTGATGGTATGAGGATTGGGAAAGAAAAAGAAGAGTCCTTGGACAGGCATGTAGAGCTTAAAAAGAATGAAAAGCATGAAACTATGCTTAATTTGACCTGGACCTCTATTTTGCGTTAAAGCTAACCAAATTTTTAGAGCGTTCTCTTTTAACTGTACACCAGTGTAGATGCTTCTTAAAATGTAACTTCTTCCAATATTTTTCCTGTTTACTGTATTTTTATGGGTATTTGGTAGCCGATTATTGCATAACAACGAAGCACTAAAACCATAAACACGGAAGGCATTCGACATAAAACACAAAACGGATTTTATCGCTGATTAAAGTGTGTGTTCGCGTTATATAAGATCGAATAAAGACCGAATAAATTTCTAATTTCGTTTTAGTTCGACGAATTTTCCTTATCCGGTTATAGCCTCCTTCCAATTCTCTCATTGCCTGATTTCTTGCATCGGTAACGATGCATTTGCATCGATAAAGAGTTTCCAACAAACTTACACAGAAGTTCGTTCGACTGTCGGATTAAACTTGATGGCGATTATTTAATTTAAAGTTTTAAGACGATGCGGCGACTTCTTCGACCCTTGTCCTCCGTTCATTGTAGGCGCCCTCAATCGTTCCTTGCCCCTTTCTTTTTTTTTTTGTACGGAAATTAAAATTTATTTTTGCTTCGGCCTTGTTTTATTTTCGTTTGGTAGAGCGAGAGAGTTTGCTTTTATCTGTCACCGTAAATATTTATTACTTCCCCCCTGATTTTGCTTATTTTTTAAACAGGTGACGAGTTAAACAGCGTTGCTGCGTACGACCTGCTCGATTTATTTTATGAGGAAATTTATTTATGTGCGTTCGCGTCGTTTGTTTTAATTTACGGTAGCACCTATGACTTATTCGTTTATGTACAGAAGTCGGGTGTGTGTATACACAATTTTGGGGGGGGTTTTCCCTACAGCAAACAGGGTATGAGTCTGGTATGTTTTTCATTTCGTAAAACAACACGGGACTACAAATAGCCAATACTTAGAAACGTGTTTAATTAATTAGAACAAAAAAAATTAATCTTTTCCCCTTTCTATTTAATAATCTACTTAACACAACATACGTTAAGAGACAACCATAATCTGTCGTTCGAAATTTATTTTTCGTACTCCATAACGTGAGACTCGTTGACAGTAATATATTTTAACGCTAAATCATAGCCAGATATTCACAAACATTTTATACATCCGTTTCGAGAGCGGAACACAAAAAGCGACATATTTACGATTTGGTTTAAGACGGGGAGGGGTGACTTACTTGATGATGATTTAAGCAACCGATGTGTTTAGGATTATAACTCGGTCCTCCAAACATAACATTCTGCTGCTTGTTTTATGGCAAGTGGCTGTAAATTCAATTCATAATGTGTAAGATAACCAAACGCGTAAAATTTTCCTTATCACTCTTAAGCTTTTACAACGTCTCTTGGCATTAGCCGTGTTTGATTTATTTTCGAATCGGCGGAGCTTTAGAATTATCTTTATTGGAAGATACTGTCGTCTTGTACGTGCAATAATGATGATGAACAGTCGAATGTACTTACCTACCTCTAATATAAAAGGGAAAATGTCTTTTACTTCTCTTATTAAATGCATTAGTTTATTAACGATGCAATAAATATAAAGTTGCAAAGTCGTGGAGGTTTAGGGCCGTTTTACACTGTACAAGATCTGGTTCAATTTGCTGAATAATTTAAGATAAATTGTATCAGAAACTGAATCAAAGAATATCTGAAAAAATAGAATGGGTTCTATCTCTAAACCATCTCTGCAACCCCCAAACATTTGTTCAGCCTTGTACAACGGTAAATAGGGTGGACTAAATAAAAGAGAACGAAAATCAATAAAACTAAGCCAGTTTCTTTCTTATTTCTATGATGCATCATTATACATATCTATTTTAAAACCTTTACTGAAGATCACAGTAAAGAATCAATAGGTAGTATCGCGGGCGTTCGGAACGTGCGCGCAACTCCGAAAAATATTTTAATGTAATATCATGCTGAAGGATTAAGCACCGTTCTCTCTCGAGCTTTAATATTTGAACCCCTCTTTTAGCTGTCGCTCTCGCAATTGATCTCGCGTTTTCATGCACATATTGACACACGGCCGAGTCGTCTTGTGGCGTCACTTACTATATCGTTCACCGTGCTGAAGACGTATAAGTTCTCTTTGTTACTCTCTTCAATAAAATCTTAGTTTGTGATTAATTCGTGTTGTATCTAGTCAAACACTGAGTGACGTTTAGCTGTTTATACATTCAGCACGTGCAGTCGATATTTCCTCCTTAATAGACGTAATTAAGTCACACTTCGGTGTATCTGACACAATTTACAATAGCCGAAAGTAGCTCGCCCATAATTGCGAACCGTTTTGAATTCAGCGTACATCCAGCGATACTCGAGGAACGTGACTGAAGCGGCGAACGAGCAAGGAACCGGTTTATTTACAGATTGCAGCAGTTCATGGTTCCGTACCGACAATACTAATTTTCAGGAGCGCCTGAAACGACGGCATTTTTGCCGCAGAAATAATTCCGCCAAATCTCCGAAAGTCATTTCTAACGAGTTAATTTGTTGCTTGTTCTGCGGTCTCTTTCTCTCTGCACACCCGCGGACATGCTCGTAAACTTGTTCGGAGAATCGCGAGGCTTCTTTCTGCCTCAAACCGGGAATCGTCTTTGTAAATCACTTAATTAAATGCCAAGTTTCTGTCTTTAAATAAGAGCTGGATTCGTTTCAAAATAACTGTGCGTCCTTGTTACCATAAGTATAGGAACTGTTTGTGGAAAATATGAGTCTTGATTACTTGAGTGAAACGAAAATTTAAGAGATTGTAAATCAAGAAGAGGAAGTAGAAAGGAAACATTCGAATTAGTTTGGATGAATTACGAGAATAAAACACAGTACTTGAGGAAGAAGAAAAGAGTGATGGAGAAGAAGAAGGGGGCAGAAATTTTAGAACTGAATTCGTTTCCGATTGTGCTTATAGGTACAAGAACAGTATCAAAACATTTGTGGAAAGTACAGGACTTGAGTCCTTGAGCGAAACGAGAATTTAAAAGATCAAGAAAAGGATATATAAAAGAAAAATAGAAAGAAATGAAACCTACTAACTTGACGTAAATTAGGATAGAGTTCGTAATAGGGAAGAGAAGAAAGGGCAGGGACGGCAGAAGAGGAAGAGCTGGGACTACAGATTAACAGAGATAAGAAGAAGTAGAAGAAAGTAAGGAAACTACTAGTAAAAGAGTGGCAGACATGAAGATAAGAAGCGAAACCACAAGCGCAGAAATTAGAATCCGACGCCTATTGATGATATGAGAATCAGGAAAAAAGGAGAGTCCTCGAGGATGAACGAACAGTTTCAAAACATTTTTGGAAAGTACAGGGCTTGAGTCCTTGCGCAAAACAAAAATTTAAAAAATCAAAAAGAGGATATACTGAAAAGAATAGAAAGAAATGGAACACAACAACTTGATGAAAATAAGTATGGAGTTCAGAAGAATGGAGAGGAAAAGGAAGGACAAGTCAAGGAAGAGCCGAGGCGACAAAATAACATAGGTAGGAAGAAGTAGAGAGGAAATAAGGTGATTAATGGTGAAACAGTGACTAGCACGAAGAGAATAGATGATGCCACATGGTCAGAAATTATAATTCGATACCTCTTGATGGTATGAGTTTCAGGGGAAAAGAATAAGAATCCTCGAGCAAGAAGTTTCAAAACATTTTTGAAAGTGCAGGGTTTCAGCCCTTGGAGTTCAGAACAATGGGGAATAAAACGAAGGTAATGTCAAGGAAGGGGTAGGACGACAGAATAACAGAGGTAGGAAGAAGTAGGGGGAAAGTAAAGAAAGTATTAGTAAACGATTGGCAGAGGTAAAGAGGATGGGTGAAACCACAAGGATGGGAAACTAAAATACAATTTCTGTTGATGGTAAGAAGATTAGGGAAGAAAAAGAAAAGTCCTTGGAGCTTAAAAAGAATGAAGGCATGAAACTATGCCTAACACGTCCTGATCTCTATTTTTGCGTTAGTGCTAAGCAAATTTTAGAGCCTTTTTTTATGAGTAGATGCCTCTCAAAATATAACTCAAACCCATTTCAATATTTTCCTTTTTTACAGTTTATTTTTATGGATATTTGATAACTAATTAGTGCGTAACAACGATATAATAAAAGGGAGATATAATCGTGGTATGAAACAAGAAAAGTCCTTGAGCAAGCATGTACTGCTTAGAAAGAATTAGAGATTCAGAAAATAGATGAGTGATTCTATTTTATTACTCATGTATAAAAAGGAAACAGTTTAGAAATATTTTTTCCCATCAAAATAGTATGAACAAGTCGCTAAATGGTCCTCGATTATTAAACGATTACTTAAAATCATTAACAAGCTTTCTTGATTGAATGCCAGCGAATATTTGTTTTTTTAATCGTTTTTTTTTGTTCCCGATCAGATTGGAATATGTAAATATTAGTTTTAATTAACTGGTGTGACGGGCGTGGCTTTTGATGTTCGCAATTCGGCAAAAAATTGCTGGTTAACAAGGCCATTAAACACAATAGGCGCTTGCCAAAAAATATCATTTCATCTTTGGTTATCGTTTAATCCCACATCTGGTGCTTGTACGGGCTTGGAAAAAAAATCAATTAGTAATGGAGGTATGGATTGCTCTGAGGGGCCTGGTTTTGTGTGAAATTGTTTAGTGATGACAAGGTTGGCAGCTTCTTTTATTTGGTCCGTTCCGTTTGAACAAATAATTCAGCATGTGGATAATTTGAATCTTATCGACTTTAAGACGACATTTAAATTTTAAGTTACTCAAAACCATTGTATAAATAAAATAAAAGCAAAATTGAAGAACAATTATTCCACAAAATGTGAGAGGAAAATAGAATTATTATTATTATACTCACGGCCTGTTTGGGTGTTGCCAAAGTTACGCAATGAATAGTGTGCATTCATCGGCTACACAATACGGGGATCACTGAATAGTATGCAAACAGCGTTCGTGTTTTGTGTAGCCAAGGCAACGAAACGTCCAAAGTATACTTATAATCAATTGAAAGAAATTGGAACTATACGGTGTTAATCATAGAGTAGTATTGGTTGAATTTTGCTAAATGAATATTTATCAAAGAATGACAATTTATTTAAAAAAAAAAAATTACAGTAAGTTTTAGAAATCACTCCTCAAAGGAGAAGATTTTTCGGCCATATTTTTCTTCTCTTTAGGCGTCAAAGGCTACATTTATTTATTTTTTTTTATTACATCAATTTTTAAAATGTGATATTCTAATTTAATTTAATATTTTCCGAACTACTGATTGCAATTTTTTTCTTCTTTGAAAGCTTCAATTTTGCGGTTTTCCTGTCAAATTTTCAACATCAGCTACATGCGGTCATATAGTTTTTTTTTCTAAGGCACGAACTGTTATGATCTTTTTGAATGGCATTGTACTCATGGTGCAATGAATAAATATGTCAAAAAAATCCGAAGTAGACGTGGAAAGTTCCGAATTAAATTTAAATTTTATTTAAAATAAAGCGCCAGCATACGAATTAAAACTTGAAATTAATTTGATTAATAGTCGATATTAAATAAAGGACAGGAGACCAAAGCAGGAGTGCCAAATTTCAAATTCATCCTATTTGAATGTTGATTGACTCGTTGGTCGCCAGTTGTCGTAATCTTTTTCATTTTTAAAGTGGCCCTCGAATTGATACTGTAAAAACAAATCAAGAAAATGAAATAAATGAAATTAGAACAAAAAATATGTTTACGTTTCATACAAAAAAATTCTTCGTTTATATTGCAACTCAAGGATGGATTGTTCACAAGTAAATTTATTTACATTGATTTCGTTGTCATAGCTACGCATAAAATGAGTAGTATTCATCGGTCCTTCGACTGTATAACTATATATTCATTGGTTCCCGTAGTGGTTAACCCTAGCAGTGCTTGAAGCATTTTAGTTCTTCTGGTGATCAACTAAAGATCGATCATTTGTCGAGACAAGAAATATCACACTTAAGTCAAACACATAAGACGAAGAAATGGACAAAATAATGAAGAAGAGAACTAACAAACGAAACAAGAAAAGATGGAATGATTAAGAAAGTAGGAGAGTGTGGTTAGGGGAAACCCAAAACAGATCGAAATGGTATTCCAAAGAGGACGTCGTTTAACCATTTATAATTAAGAGGGGCTGCATTTCAAGACGAACCGCTTATTTATTAAATAATAAATTTATGCGTTATGAAGACATACAAACATTGGTATTCGTCAAAATTTAAAGAGCACAGTTTTTTTTTAAGTTTTGCCTGATCAGTTTCGAACTTCGTCATTTTCAAGAGTTCCTCGAGCTCTGGTCAACGAACTTTTCGGGAAATTTTCTGCCATTTCAAGAATGTTTAAAGAATCTTAGAGAAAACGAAACTTGTCCGGAAATTAATGGACTCTGCACAAATGCAAGCAAAATAAAATATAAAATTCAAGTTTCTGTCATTATCTGGTGATGAATTGCAACTCCACACCCTCATACTATCCTGCTAATTTCTAAGATATTGGTGAAAACACCTCTATAGTGGTGATTCAAACCCAAAATCCTGACAAGAAAAAATTTTTTGTTCTAGACTTCCCCATAAATCATTAGCATCAGGTTTGAAAAGGAAGTGGTTGGCCTAAGAGGACGAGTTTTCAGATAACGTTTTCAAATGGGCCATGTGAAAAAAGAGAAATCTTAGTAATTGGAAACTAATCAAAGAAGATTCCTGGTAATGCAACAAAGAAATGGTCAGTCAATTATACGTGGTTTGACAGAAAAATAATGACACTAACTTCTAACTATGGACTTCAAAGTGGTTCTCTTGCGCAGATCCACAACGGTGGAGGCATTTTTCCCAATGTTTGTACCATACGAACTGGAACTCCTCGTTGATTATACTCTTCTGGGATCCAAAGTATAAAAATGGCGCCCTTTCAGTAGTTTTAAAAAATCCACCGTGATTAAGATCTGGCGAATAGGTGGGCTGAGGAAACACAGGAATACATTTTTCTTTTCCACAGCAGTTCCCTTGGACAGATCCACACCAATGGTGGCATTTTTTCCAATATTTGTAGTAGTCGAACTGGAACTTACAGTATAAAAATGGCGCTCTTTCAAATATTTTAAAAGAAGTCACAGGAATTAAGATCTGGCCAATAGGTGGGCTGGGGAATCACAGGAATACATTTTTCTGCTTTCCAGAAATTCATTGTGCTACGACCTGAATTAATTTACTTTAGCGCCTGAATAATTATTAACGAGAAGGGTGGCAAGCTAACGCTGAGAAAGACAATTCAGCAGTCCCGAGCTAGTACCCAGTTGAACAAAGTCAAAAGAGCCAGGGCGCCAGGAGAACAACCTCCACTACGGATCCCGACCTCCAAGGGTCGCAGCGTGCGCTAAAATTTCGAAAACTTTCAGGAGGGTATAACATTCGTGTGTACAAAATATTTAATTCGTTGCGACCAGAACAACAAAGATACTTAAATCCTAATATTCACCAATTGTATTTACTAAGACTCAAATCTGAGTTAACGATGGCCAAATGTACGTAAGAGGCGTGAATTATACGCAGCTTAATTTGTTAACCGATATTAACTATTAATTAGTAAAGAATCTTCGCAGTTCGTGAAACAGTAATCTGTTATTTACAAACAAATCGTACCAACAATTTACTCAGTACGATCATTATAACTTAGTAAAAGGCGGCATGGGTTAACCAAATAACAATATTAAACGATGCGTTACGTTTGTGGTTCGAAAAAATTGCTCTACCGTATCTTGTTGTCTAACACCTGTCGGTTTCCTTCAAGTGTTAGACGTCGTAGCGACCTCTCGCGACGGTTCGCTGAGGTGGCGTTCCGTCGAGTGGAACGATGTCCTTCTAGTAGGATGTTGTAAGGCATCGTCCCAAAATAAAAACAACACAAAAATAACGTCGAAACAGGTAGACAGCAAACATAAAAATATTGTCGAGAGACAGAAAATTCGGAAAACAATTCCAGGGAGGTAATAAATAAGCGGAATTTTCTGTTGGAACAAAGAAATCTAATATAAGCGCGGGTCTTTGGGAACAAAGAAATCTAATATAAGCGCGGGTCTTTGGACTATTTAACGCGAGAATGAGTAAGATCCGCTTGGAATAAGCTGTTTATAACAACTCTACAGGTTCACATAACAGAAATAATACCAGTCATCACTGTTGCTGATTGAATTTTGCCCAATAAATAACAACAATTCACGAAAGTATGTACACATGCAGGTACTTTGAACTGGCGTAATGCCTAATGGCGATACAGCAAGAGGCCCCCACGAACGCAATGTCGGCCAATCAGATTACAGTTACAGATAATATAACATCCTGACCTAATGAGAGCGTAATACCAACGCGCCTAATTCGGAAACGAAGAGTGTGGCCAACGATCAACAACTAAAACGTACCATTCATAAATATTCAAAAGAACCAGGGAATTAAACTGTAACAGATGATCAAGACTGTCGTGTAACATTTGGTGCACTTGTTTTTATCACTTGCTCCTTTCATTTTTTATAGACGAAATTCAGTCGAGGTAATAATCAGGAAAAAGAATTCGGCCCACTTAATGTTGGATGCTTTTTACATCGAATGTACTACTTACTCCTTCCGTAGCTCCGATGCATTTAAATTTCTGTTGAGTGGGAGGGGAAGGTTTGCAATGCCGCGCAGTGCGAGCGTTCACACTTCCGAGAAGTTACTCTAGGCGGGGGCTAATACAGTCCAAATACTAAATTTTAAAACAGCTCACGAAACAAGGGGGCCGATTTCTTATCTCTGGTAATAACATTTAAAATTCATTTAACCATTCGAAAACCTGACGGGCAAAATGTGGAAACTTTTTAAACGTTTATGAAATTACATATGCAATGTGTAAATCGATTTGTGTGATGTTGCAGTTTCAAAAGTGGGCAAGATAAAGTTCCTAATGGTGGTGGAATAGGGTCGGATCGTCCCTCGCATATCTTGCAGCAACGTTCTTTATTTAAACACATACTTCCGCATATTTCCTCCTTTATCTTGTCCCACTTGCAAATTGCAATGTCACACAAATCCATTTACACATTGTATATTCACATTAACTTAATTATTGGAACCTTTTACGGAAACTTAAAAGGCCATCATCTTTCACCTCACAACTTCAGAAAAACTTACTTGCGTCACATTATCGATCACGTCTTAAACGAAAAAAAAAAAAAAAAAAAAAAAAAAAAAAAGAAACGATCAACTCATATTTTCAGTAAAAAACTCCGTGAATTGAGGCCCGGAGTGGATCTCGCGATAAAGTAAGAACCCGTTCAATGCCGAAAGAGTTCAGTTTTATAGTTAAAGTTTTGATGAGACGGCTTTGGACGTTGTAAACAGGGGGAGGGACCGGAAGAACCGGGAAGTCTTCCGCCCTCGGCGGCCTATTCACCGCGGGAATCGATGAATGAATTTAGAACGTAACAACTTTTATACTTACAAGTCGCAATTAATTACGTTAGGAAAGCGAAAGTAAGTCGAAAGGACCAAGCGAAGAGGAGAAGAGGAAGAAAGAAGAAGCCCGGGGCGGATTAAAATTTGGGTCGTGATTTTATCAGAAAGGAATGGAATTATATAGAAAACATTATGATCAAAGTGAAGGTATTTAAGTATGTATTTTAATTAATCATGTAATAAGGAAGGAGGAAATAAGTATGTACACTTGATGTTATACAGGGTATTTGGAAATTTCTAGTACAAAAAAGAAACTGTGGCATCTGGAAGTTCTAAGAAATCCAACAAACCAATTTTTTTTCCATAAAATAACAATAACACCATGTCCGTCAAGTCATTTTTGTGTAAGCGGTATTCATTTTGGTAATAATATACCGAGTTGTGACTTGTGACAGCTTGTTACCTTAACTCAGTGGCGCACCAAGAATTTTCGCCAAATTTTTAGTAATTTTTATCTCGAAAACTAAAGGATATTTATTAGAATTTTTTTAGGGGATGACTTCAACCCACCGTTATTTCCAAACGCCCTGTATTTTGGTAGTGATATAGAAATGATGTAAGTTTCAGTTATCTCCGGTTCATTTAAAAACGGAAAACGCTTTCAACATTGTTGACCTGCGAGTAATACATATGTTAATAAACCTTTCTGTCCGTAACGAGACGTTTTAAACTTGATCCGTTAGTAAATACGTTTCCAGCAACCCCACAGTCATAACAAACGGAACACAATAAGAGAAAGGCAGCGCAACCTTTGATAAATCGAAAACTAAACGGATTGAATTTCCGATACAAACCGAGAGCAAGCCGCATCTACATACGATTTACATTTAAATAGTATCGGTGTTATAAGCGCGCATATTTTTCTACCGCTTTCGGATCGCGCACCCCGGAAAATAACGCCCGGCCCGGAACAGCGAGCGGGTGGAAACCCTTCGGTGGTTGATGTCGACAATTAACGTCACTTCCGGTGACCGGACTTGCGAGGATATAAAGCCAGGACTATAAAGAGCCAGGAGCAGGCGGTACAATAGGCCTTTGTATGCAAATCATCTATTGTCTATGCGAATTGATGAAATTTGTGTGTTCCGCTCGTTGATGTATGCCATGGAAAATATTTTAATAGCACGCGAAACCATGGATAATTTCTGTGAATATGAATATTGCATATGCTCAAAGAAACACGGGCCATAATTTTCTAGGGGAAAAAATGTTTTCTCCTTGGGTCGGTAGCACGATTGCAAAAGACACCCCGACATCCAGCGAGGAATACATTCCCAATATACGAGTAGAAAGCCACGCAAGTCAAAATGTTCAAAAATTTAAATTTAATTTAAATATTTTATTCCTGATCATAAATTTTCCTCGATGTCTTCAATTAATTTTGAAATCGACGAGCATGTCCAGGAATACGCCGGTGCGTGTGTGCGACCTTTCATTGCTTCGCAGGTTCTAACAACGCGCTATTTTATTGCGTAGAAAAACTCGTTACAATGGCTAATTTAATATATACGACGTCGTTTTCTGTATTGTTCATTCAGTCTACTCCGATAGTGCACAAAGTAATACATACAATCAATACTCGCCAAGAATTTTAATGAAGCAATGGTCGGCAATGGCCGTGTGCGCGCATCTTTTATGCATTTACGTTTCTTGCATGTTGGTTAAACACAGAAATTACAGGTCTTTATTATTAACTTGTTTCCGAACAAGTGACGCAGACCGATAAGCAGCTTTCCGTGACGAGAGAAATGGAAAATTAGTGTTGGAGGATTTCGGAACAGAAACTTTTGAACTACGAGTACTTATTATCTTTGGTTAAAAAAAAAAACAATCTTTGTGGTTCACAAACCGATAGCGATTTTATACTAGCCTGCATTTTATGAAGTCACATTTTATAATGCTATTTAAACGAGGAAATTGTGACTTCATAAAATGCAGGATAGTGTACCTACTAAACGTTCGTAACATCTGACGGAGTACAGTCAATGCAGCTTAGATGAGAGGGAAATTTAAAATTTTTACAACCTCGCAGCATTGCATAAGGTCTTCTTTATGAAACTATAATCGGCCAAACTGTAGTCATTAAACGGTAAAATTCTCTATTAAATAAATCAGGTGTTGTTTATTTATTATTTATTTATTGAGTAAGGCCCGATTTCTTCACATACGGATAAATTTATCTGCCAGGTAGTACCTTCGGAAACTATCATCGATACAATGGTTTCCAAGAATAATACCTGGCCGATAAATTTATCCGTAGATGAAGAAATCGGGCATAAGATGCACAACAGTGATTAAAATAAAACGGCTGAAAATTTTAAATCGTGACGTGGTACTATGTAGGCCGTTTCATTCATGTTTCAAAACGTGTCCTTATTCCTCACCGTGAATTAATCGTTGGTTTCTTTCCTTAGGTTTTTGTTTCAAGATGTATGGATATTTGTTTCCATACTGTCATGGTGAAATTATTTTTGGCAATAAGTAAAATAAATTCATTTCGAAATTATTGCAGTTACCTGCATTACAAAATTGTGCGGGATCAACATCCATTAAATATTTCAGTAGGCCAACCGCGTTACACACGCTCGTAATTCGCATTGCATAAAATGTGCAGTCTGTGCGGAATGCAAGCGTTTACATGTGCCAATTAAAAATGGGGCAATTAGAGCGTTTTGCAGAGAAAAAATTTAGCGAGGGTTAATTAATGTTGATCTGATCTGAGAACATTGAGCTTTGGATCAGACCCCCGGCTACCAGGGCATAAACCGATTGTGACATAGAATTTAAAGATTGTTAAATACGATAGAAAAGGAGACAGTAAACACAGTAGTGTATAGTGAAACGCTGAACAATAATAGTAAATTAGCGAAAAGTGTCATACGAGTGTCGCGGACTGATTCCTAGCGCCTGACTCTTCATTAGGTGATTAAAGCCCGATCTTTCCACCTCCTAATTAATTTATTTGATGAATAATTGGACGAATCGCCATGACAACCATTCATAAAATTCAATTTATTCGCCATATAACGTTATTGGGAACTTTATTACCAAGTGGAAAGATCGACCCTAAGAGTAAGAAGTTCATTTCGAAATTATTGCAGTTACGTGCATTACAAAATTGTGCAGGATCAGCAACCATTAAACATTTCAGTAGGCCAACCGCATTATACACGCTCGTAATTCGCTTTGCATTGCAATTGTGCAATCTGTGCAGAATGTAAGCGCTTACATGTCCCAATTAAAAATGAGTTTTTTTTTTTTAATAGAATTTAAAGATGTATAAATACGATAGGAAAGGAGACCGTAAACACAGTACTGAATAGTGAAACGCTGAACAATAATAGTAAGTCAGCGAACAGTGACGTACGAGTGTGGCAGACTGATCCCGAGGGCCTGACTCTTCATTAGATGATTAAAACCCGATCTTTTCAACCTCCTAATAAATTTATTTGACGAATAATTCGACGAATCGCCATGACAACCATTCATAAAATTCAACTTATTCGCCAAATAACGTTATTGGGAACTTTATTAGCAAGTGGAAAGAGCTGCTCTAAGAGTAAGAAGTAATGTAAGGTTTAAATTCAAAGTTAAAGATTAAATCGAACGTTGAATCCGAATATAAAGGAAGAGATATGTAAGTGCTGAATTAAATAAATTAATTTAAAGGAGGAAATACTAACAGGAATACAGAGAAATTCTGTCGCTTTCGGAATTTAAACCCTTTGAACCCGAGCCTCTCTTCAGAGGCATTAATCTAACAGAAGTTAGAATAAAGTGGAAATAAATGATTCGTGCCAATGCGGCGCGTGTAAACTGAAATATTAAGGGAAGGATATTAATTTAATTCAGCACTAACATATCGCCGAAGTCGCTTTAGTTCAACGGTTAGAACGTTCGGCGCGATAATGAGAAACTCGGGTTCAAATTCCGAAAGTGGCGGAACTTTTCTGTTTTCCTGTTAGTGTTTCCTCCTTTACATTAATTTATCGAACGTTTAAGTCTAAGTTAGAATTAAAGTAAGAGATTAAGTTGGAGAGTAAAGTGCAAAGTAAATTTAAACTGAAACAATAAGTTGCATGTTGAAGTTAAGCTAGGAATTAAATTAACGATGAAATATGGTAAAATTGTAAGCATCTAGGTTAATTAATAAATTAAAGTTTTAAAGACAGACGCTCCTCTTATTCGTGCGCCAAACACTTACATATTTTTATGCGACAGTATGTTTTTTAACAATAAACTGTTTTATTTTTATAGTTACAAAAACTATTTCACTGAGGAATTATATGACATAAAAGTCTGAAAAATGACTATCCTTTACGAACTACATATCTCTTTGGTTTACGGAGTACTAATTGCAGATCATCCAGCGGCCTCCTTCGCCGGCTGGCATCTGACGGCGGCCAGCCTTGCAGCACAACTGGTCGTGACTAGTCTTATTCCTTTCTTTTTATAGTGCGTTCTCGTCGCACGCATCATTTCGGGATGTTGAGTTTGCCCACTGCCCAATCTGTATAAATGACAACATTGTGTTTTTGTTCGAAATTATTTTCCTGAAATTTTAATTTTTTGACTTGTCTTTGGGCATGTAAAATTCCAGATTATTATTATCTTTAATATAATAATACACTTAAGGGTAGTATAATAAAATTATTCATATGAAAACACAAAACGGAATACCTGCAGATGCGTACTTATACCGAGACCACAAATATTATTTTGGCCAAGAACAGTCATGAAATAGAAAGCAATTCTCAATTAATAATAAATAGTAAAAATAAGAAACTAAAAAAATAAATAAAAGCAAGTACACTTTTTTCAGAAAAGCTTGACAAATTGTGACTGGTAAAAAATGATTGAACCTAGCTGCTACAATATTTTTAAAATCCATGTCTAACCTTCTGACGTCAAAGTATAATGAAAGCTTAGTCAACTTAAAATATATTAAGAAATGAGACAATACTATCGTATCAAGTTAAAATGATAAAACAGCTGTACAGCTGTTTCAGTCCTATTTGGGACTTCTTCAGCAGAAACGTAGCTCGAAATTCCCACTGCATGGGGTAAACTTATTATGTAGCGAACCCGCTTCAATTTACCTGTCCTACTGCAATGTCAGGTCAAAAAGCGACCGTAGGATGTCGCTGTTTTATCTATTAAAAAGTTAGTAACAGAAAACAAAACATAAAAAATTTGAAGTAAAAAAAATTAGAGCAGATAAAAATATATACAAAAAAAATGTCCACCCAAACCAACTCAACCTAACTCCATTCAACCCAAGTAAAAAATTAAAAAATAGAAATATTAAGAAAATTAATTAAATAAATGTAAAAATGAAGTTCAACAAAGCTCAAGAGGTCAACTCAACTCAACAGAACTCAACCTAACTGTATTCAATCGAAGCAAAACATTTAAAATGCAAAAGCTTAAAAGTAAAAATGTAAAAAAATTAAAAAATGATTAAAGCGAAGTTCCACCATTGTCAAGGTCAACCAAAGTCAACCCAATTATTGAACTCGATTCTACTCAACCCAGGCAAAAATGCAAAAAAATTAAATGTAAAAAGATTAAATGAAAAAAAATCGATGTCCATCCAACCTAATTGCATTCAACCTAACTTCATTCAGTCCAAGTAAAAAAATTAATACAAATTAAAATGCACTTCAACAACTCTCAAGGTCAACTGAACTCACCCAACTTTATTATATCGTATTGCACTCCATTCTACACAAGTAAAGAAATATTAAAGTTTGTACTTGGATTAAAGATATAAAGATAAAGACATCAACCTAAATTCATCTGTCATAAGTAAAAGATTACAAATTATAAGAAAAATTAAAAGTATAGATTTTTAATTTTTTTTTTAATGATGAAGTTAAGTTGGTGTCAGTTGGGTTGAATTGATCTTTAGAGATGTTGAGCTTGACTTTAATCCAAGTAAAAAATTTAACATTCCAGTTAAAAAGAAGTTTAACTAACGTCAAGGTCAATTCAATGTAAATGATCGTTTGACACAAATAATAATTAAAAATTGCAAGAATTAGAAGTATAAAAATTGTTAGATAATAAAAATCAATTAAAATAAAGCTCAACCTATCTTAATATGAAATAAAAATAAAAATACTAAAAAAATCCGTTAAATGTCAAACTTTTAAGTTTTCCGTACTTTACAATTGTCAGTCAGAAACAAGTGAAAATGAATTCGTCCATTTTGGTCGCCGGCTGCTATTGTAAAAAAAGTAATCCAAACGGTTACCAAAAAAGTGGCCCATTTGGCGATAAATCGTCATATACGAAATTTTGCTATTTTTGAAGTTACGAGTTAAATCCGGTAGTAATCGTTTAAACTGGTTCAAAGTTAAGCGAAAATTTGTCAAACACAAATTTTGAAAAAATAATGGATATAGTCAAATTAGAAAGTCTGGCAAATATGGAACAGCAATTCTTTTCTGCGATCGAATTCATGCAGGTTTGGATTTTCATTTAAACTGTTATAAAACGGAAGGACTATTGCCCAAATTGAGAAAGAAATGAGAATTGAACCAGCTTCGACAATTCTGAAAATATAAGCAGGCGCCGCTCCAGCAAACCGTGGAAAACAAAGTAGAAATCGATGGCCGGCTACATTTTCGAGAATAAGGCTGCGAACAAGGAAACTGCAAACTTTGCATGGACTGCTAAAAAAATGGAGACAAAACGGAGGTGAAAAAAGGTTATTTGGTTTTCTAGCTATTATTGATGCACGATTCTCTTTCTTCTTTTAATCTGTTACCTTTTTTCACCCCCGTCAGCACGCTTACAGGTTGGTACATCTCAAACAGTGTCATTCTGATTTTCTTATGAGTAAATTATTAATGTTACTACTTCCGTGATTTCATAAAATATTTATTAAAATTAATCCCCTCAAGACGTATGTTACGTATCAAATGATCGGCGATAAGCTCCGCTTCCAAGCCGGAAATTATAATATCGTCAGCCTGAAATTCAGTCACAGTCTAATCAGCGACGCTGAAAGCTATTTCGCCGGTTATTTTTTAAGCATGCAAGCATGATAACGGTAATAAAAGCATGCAAATGGCGATGCTGTCGCGTGAGTAAAATATTACGCCATCGATTAGATATCGGCAGACTGTATCAATTGTTGTACGGGCAGTATTTGTCGAAAGCTACAAAGTAACAAACGCATGCCAGCATGAATAATTCAACGACCTTTAAATCGAATTTCTTATTTGCTCTGCGCCGGCAAAACACCGCCGAGCCATTAACGGCAGTCTCACTTAGTTAAACCCTCCGGTGTGTAAGGGTGTTGGGTTACCATTCTACTCCGCAAATTGCTGCCAATGCGTTTTTGAACTTGCCATGTGGGATAATTGCTCTGGAAAAAGTTATTAACGCACAAAGAAATTGTGTTTTTTTTAACGGCCCACACGACAAAGGAAGGCCGCTGAATTATTGTTATATGTTACGGACCATACTGTATCGTATGTCATAACTTTAATTATTTTCAACATGCTAAAAGCTACTTGCTCTTGACTGCCGTAACTAATGGAATCTATTCGGTGCAATGTCGGTGTGAATATATGATGCTGGTAAATCGTAGCGACAAAAGCGCTGGTTCACGTCACCTTTGCTGTGAAATATTCATTTGTAATATCACTCCGCAACGAAATGTGAAAATTAGAATGTCATGCAACTCTAAATTTGTTGTTTTCTTTTTAATTTTAATTTCTGCAAGTGTAACGATTTCATATTGTTGCACTCATTGCACTTCATCTACAGTAGGCTTGTAGACCGGAAAATCCTAATGATTTAATTTCTGGGTTGGCTCTGCAGGATATGGAGATTTTACGTTTTCGGGGACTTACTATAGACGGCACTGCAATGCCTGTGATAAAACGTAAAGTATTTGATTTGCGAATAATACTGTTGAAACCTGACTTGCTACCACTTTATTACCGTTACGTTACTCTTTTGAAGTTGCAGCTAATCGTTGTTACAACGTGACGGTCGCAGACAAATGTGAACGTTGAGACGCCTACTCTTGTGAATACGTCAAACTTCGTCAATGCTATCGTACCAAATCGTATATCAATGAACTTCGAGCAGGTGCGTCGTAGTGGCGACCTCGGGAAAATGAAACATTCACAGCTTATACATGCGTACACATCCCGGAAGGGGAAAGAACAGAAGAAAATGTAGAAGCAAAAATAGAAGCGGATTCAAAGAAATCATTTAACATTCATGGCCCTCGCTTAAACATCGTAACCTACCGACCGCAGATTACACCGCAAATCTGGTTAATCCGGTCGGAAGATTTGCTCAAAAGCAACTCAAAGGACACGTAGAGCTTACATAATTTCAAATACATTGACATGAATGAATTTTGCAGCTCAATTCTGCACGAATTCACGCAAACAACAGAACTTGTGTTCACCTTAACGTGCCAATGTCAATGTTTGTCGAAGCCAGAAGTCGATGATGCCGGAATCAGCCCTCTACCGGCTAAAATGGCGAACCAACCCGATCACAGAGCGCGATAAGCGCGATTGCCCAATACCAATGAAAAGCCTTGATTTCAAACAGCGTGAGAACGTCACTTCCGAATCGCAATGTTACCACCTTACTAAGCCAACCACATACAATACGTGGCTGTCGAAATGTAACTAGGAATTCACCTGTAACAGATTCTTTTAATTACTGTTGGATTTATTTCGATAGGGTACCGAGAGGCCAGTGATTTTTTTAATAAAATTAATTAAATACTGTTGTGTGCTAACAAAAACAAAGAGCAGGAACGAATTTCAAACAACATTGATGTACCTATGTAGGTTTTTTTTTAGTTCTGGAGAAATCTTCCTCAGAATGTCAGATTTGTATTAAAAAATGGCAATTTTGTGACCTTAGCACCAAGAAGATAAAATGATGTGAAGAAAATACAAATCTGCTCCACACAAGTTCTTAAGTACATGGAGCAGATTTGTGTTTTCCTCAAATCATGTAACCAATAACTTCACTATGAGTTATACACGTGGGTTATGTTTTTTTTTTATGATCGTTAAAGTTTCTTGGCTGAAGCTAACGATTTCCAACCTTCTGAATTCGATGATCTACAGGACACAGTGTGATAAGAAAGCTGCTGATGATTTCTTTTAAATTAGATTTGCGCCTTTCGCAATTTGAGTTCAGAAGTATACCCGATCTTTCTAACTCCCGTTAAATTTATCTACCAGATACTATCCTTGGAAACTATAGTACCGACAGTGGTTTCCAAGGATATTATCTGGTCGAGAAATTTATAGAGAGATAGATCGGGCCTTAGGGCCGGTCTTTTCGTCTCTCATTAACTTTAATCGTTGATTTATTTCCATAGTTACAATTATAGAGACAATTGTTTCTATAGGAATTAATCAACGGTTAAAGTTATTCAGAGATGAAAAGACCGGGCCTTAGAATAATAATACAATGATTTTGGCAAGATTGCTGACTCGTCGAAAAATTAAAAAAAAGAACTGGCTTTACAGCAGCGTTTCCCAAACTTTTAGGTTTCGCGATCCCATTATGAGCCCCACCCCCTCCCTCCCATAGAATCTTGAGCTTGAACACTGATGCGAAACGATTATCAAATGTTTTCATAGTATTCTTTTAAATATTTGAGACACGTCAGTACATTTAATAACACATTTGTTTTAATGCATTGCAATTGACACTTTTCAAAAAAACTGAACATGGGAGTATTTACATTGTAAGTTCGAAGTAAAAAAAAAACTCAAGGGATAAGTACAGTCGCGAGCTTTAAATTTTGGTCGCCACTGTTAATCGAAACATATTTTAATTCCAGAAATTAGAAATTTTTATTTGTTTCACCACGAAAGTGTCAAAATAAATTAAATATTTAAGAGACTATTACTAGCATTTAAAATAAGACACAAATCTAGTTAATCTTAATAAAGTACAAGTTCGGTGCAATTAATGACGACCAAAATTTATTGATCGGGACTGTATGTATATGCAATCTCTTGTAAAAAAAGATAATATGGTAAATTAGTTGCAATTTACGTTTAATTTTTTTAAATTTATTCTGCTGCTCCCCCCTTTGAAGCCCCACAGTTTGGGAAGCGCCGCTTTACAGCTTTAAAAATATACCATATGAAATATCTTTTCATGTAGATTACGATTATCATAAATTGTTAACCAATTAAGGCTAACGTTTCTCATGGAATTTCTTTCATAACATTAAACTTTCTAAAAAAGATCAGTTACAAAGTCACAATTAAGACATTCCGCGTTCACGCATGCGTATTGTGAAATGTCATAATATTACTGAAAAGACATCCATCAGCGTCATAGAACTTTAGAACAAAGAAGATCTCAAAAAATTTTATTATCAATCCCAAATGTGAAATGAGTTTTGATTAAAAAAAAAAAAGTAATTTATACCCCGCCGGTCGACGACAGAAATTTTTAATACTGGTTTTGTTTGCCTTGGGCATGATGATACTTCTTCAAATTTCCTTTTTGTTTTGATGAGTAAAGAGCTCTCAGCAAGATAGCTCCATAGCTCCAGCATTTTTTTTGTTAAAAAAACTCTTTCTTTTGATGTAGAAGAAAATGATTCTAGCAGTTCAGCCGGCAGTTAGTTCGTGTTAATTGCGTTGCTTAATAGATGGAGCAGAAACCTCGTTACTAGCTAGCCACTTGCATTATAATAAAAAAAAGGGTTGTTTCTGGAGCTGACTCGTTCTTGGTCCAATGCCAAGTGCGTATTTTGCTACAGTTCTCCAATTCTTATAGTGAGTTTATGGCCTTGCATTAAAAATTATCGATTTTGATGAGTTTTAAAAAAGAAAAAAAAATCTTGATACAAGAACTCTTCTTACGCGAACAAAACAAACGTAAACTTCACACGAGATTCAGCTAGCTTCCATAAAAGGTTATAAAACCCAATGGCCCCTATTCTCACCTCGTCTTTAATTTAGCAATGCCGTGATTAAATTCTCTCTCACTTTCATACTCATGAAATTCACATCGTGAATCGTTTATGTTTATTTTAATCACGGCTTTAGTTAGAGACGATCTTAATCATAAGATGAGAATGGGCCAGTAGCTCTTCAAAATTGGAGTGACAGATTGACGCTGCGGTTACGGCAAATGCATTAAGTACACTGAGGTTTAGGGCAGTTTACGTTGTGGGGCTGACAGGGGGGGGGGGGGGGGGGGCAGTGATGTCATCCTTTCAGCAAAATATTTACTACAAGCTTTTAGAAAATTCGGCCGTCAAAATATCGAATCACATTGGCGACCATGATGAGTGGCGACGAAATAAAAAAATAATTCCAACAACGCTTTGGCGAATAACTCGATAAAATGGATGAATTGAATCAACGGGTGAATTGAGCCACTTGCTCAAAAGAAGCAGTGAATTATACTAAAACTGACCTAAATAACCAGAGACCAAACGGTTTTAAAATAGTAAAAATTGTATCCTGAATTAGCACAGAAACTGTCAGCCATGTCCTGATTTAGGTGACACACCGTGGCAATGGTGACGGAAAGAAGCAACGCATCTAAATCCAAATGAGCCAGTAATAATTTCACTGTTGTCTGTCAAATTTTCTTTTCCTATGATACTTAAGCTTTTGATTGTCTCGTCTCTTCTTCTTTTCTGTTCCTTGTCTTTTCACATTTTTCATTGCTTTCTCTTTTGAACTAGCAGTTCCTATTTCTATTATGATTACTATAGTCTTCTTCTGTGTTCTTTTGCTTTTACATCCTGGTGTTAAACATCGTTTTGCCTTTTGCCAAGAGATTAACTGTCTGATTGATTTTTTTTTTATAAAATTGATAACACTGAACGATAAGCCAAAAGTATCTAATCTTCGAGGTTGGATTTATGGTTTAGAAATACTTGAGGGAAATGTAACGTACGTTCAGTCGAAAGAAAAGTTACACAAGGAAAAGAAATCGGGCTTGTTCCGCGCTCAGTACGAAAATTTAATACTCGGACTGTACTAGCTCCACCCGCAGTATTTGGAAGGGAGTTATCTCATGTGGCTGCATCGAGCACAATACTGTCGACACGTAAGCGTTTTTATCGTTTGCAATTAAATATTTAAAGTATGTGGTAATTTGCAGCGACTATTACATGCATTTTTATATTTTCAAAGAGAAACTTTCTTCTATTACCTCTCTAGGATGTGCGAGCGTTTTGACGGTTAAATACATTTAAATCGTTTAGTCGTCGAAGAAAGAACCTGTACCAACTCGCATATCTTCCCTCTCCATTCAATGACAATTAGAAGCATCGCAGCCGCGCAAAGGTGGAAGGAACGAACAGTACATTCGGCGTGAAAAGCGTCGGTACTAAGTGGGCCTAATTCTTAAGCTTGCTTATAAAAATTCTATATAAATTTGAGAGATATTTGGGTTTGAGATCAAGGAGTATCACCAACTATATTGTCAAAACCTACTTCAAGTATTAATTTATTTAATCTCACGATTTAATAATCATATTATGTCCTAGGTGTTTCTGACCACAGGCCCAATCCTTTCTTCAGCTGTTGCGAAGAAGAAAATTGATAAAGTCAGGAATTATAATTATTTCTTCATGTGAAAGTTTTCAATGGACAAGAAAGTGCTGTAATTATACGTATTATTGTTATTTTTAGAGCAGGATATTTCTGGGGCCCCGTTATTCGCCCATTAAAGACGTTTTCAACCTGCAATGAGATGGGGCCACCTGGCGAGCACAAAATTGGCAATGCAACGAAGCCAACTATTCGTGGAAGCAGCTGCGCGAAATTGAGACATAACTCGCGAAATAACGAAAATAAGTGCACATTAGCATAACAATAATTCTTGCATATAAAAGAAAACAAGCAGCTACAACACGCGGATGTCCAAGAAAATTTAACGTCTTACTCCTTCGTTGGTTTGCACCTTTTCAGTTTGGCTTCAAGGAGATATCTTTTACAAGTTTTTTTTCTTCATTTCAACAACCATTTTTAATAAATGATCAGTATCACTTACAGTTAATTACTCATGTAAACCAGAATACTTGTAAAGCGTATAACAAGTCTGTTCTTGACTTTCAAAGAAAGGGTAAATCGAACAATCATCGTCGAGAGTAAAAAGAAAGAAGAAACCTAGCTTTATTGAGCTGATTTAATGTTATTAGGGACAAAGTAGAGACATTACTTAATTAGAGTATGAAGCTAATATAACGTAAGTTTCATTATAAGTTGAAAACGTGCGCTGTCATCATCCTAAATCTTTTTTTTCACACGAGCTATGTCGAAAACAAATAGCTTTCACCTCATACAAGCTATGTTTAAAACAAGTTACAAGGTATTTAGTTGGGTCTCATGAGCAAGCATTTTGCATCCTTTCTTTAATTAACAACGCGGTCATTTCTGCCTTCGCATTTTCCAAGTTTAAACGAAGCAGTCTGTATACATACAGATAAAGATTGAAATTGATTAAAAACTCTTTAAAACAATGTTTAAATTGATGAGTTTAAAAGCGATACCAGCTTTACAACATTTTTTATCTACAAGTATAAAATATTTAAAAAACGTTTTCAGTTTCAGGGCACTTTTATTTTGACAATATACTTTACATTAAATCAAAATCTGTGTATTCTCGCAGCCTCCAATCCAACAAAGGGACATTTTGAAGAAGGGTATTTTGCCTAATGATGTTTTCAGACTGAGCTCATGCTGGGCGAACGTAAACAAGCTCTTTAAAGCAACACACGTCACAATAATTCCTTTGAGTACCTGCGTTCTTATTATCACACCTTCGACCAAGGTTATCACCGGGACCAGGTAGAAGGAGCTTAAGATTATTTACGTGGACAGAGATTTTTTTGATGGGGACGAGGGGATGGCTGAGTACTTCGCATGTGCATGTGAAACTTATTTTCAAAATTAAAAATTTGTATGGTTGCTTGTATTGCCTGACTCCACAAATTTATTTTGTTTTGTGAAACTTGCTGATCAAATCCAAATTGGACTGGGTCAGGGTCAGTTAGATTTGTGTTCTCTTGCCAAACGAAAAACGAAACACAAACACCTGATTTGTTTACATTCTTGTCTATCAAATTAAGTAACGTTCTTATTGTTGTCTAGTCCAGTGTGTTTAATTTAAATATCAAGATGCACTGTCTTGATACAGAGGGTCTAAACTGGGAGTGTCCATCTCCATTACCTCGACACAAAGTTTCTCAATTTAAAGTCTTTTGCTGAAACGATCATATCCCTGATCGTTTCATGTAATGCACTCTTCGATCTGCGATCAAGAAGTGATTTAAAAATTGCTACCAATAAATTTATGTGTTCGTAATTTACGTCTGCAGTCGCTTAATGTTGTTGCAATCGTGATCTCAATGCCGTGCCCAATAAATTACACACTGATACCTTTGGGAAGCATTTTTGTCGCACCCGGAATGCAATAAAATAACAATAAATCATAACTCATTGCGATATACTCAATGAGCCATTGCGGCGAGGAATGCTTATAATGAACTTCATAATCGTTAAGATGAATGCTAGCAATTGTATCACGATAAAGTTCCGGTGGGCCTATTTATTTCTGCTGAGAACATTTTTCAGAGTTTATTTTCATACAATTATTACCAGACCTAAGTGCATTTTAGGCGGAAGGTGTCGTTAAATATACGAGGAACTACTAATATGCTGAAGCGATCATAGTCGGAAAAAGTTCGAATCTTTAACGCGTGCATACATCAAACGGTTGCTTCTGATGGAATGAGCACGAGGATGAGAGTGCGTCGGGCATACAAGCCGTTCAGCGGCGACGTTGAAATCTACGCCGCTGCTTTGTTTATCTTTATACTGGTTTTTACCATATATCCTAGGAATGTCCGACCTGTAGTTATTGCATCCAGGTCGTTTGATTAATTTAACTGTGAGACGTGCGGATAGGAGTTGGAACCCACCTTTCAACCCCTTCTTGTCTCCAATCTCAATTTCTTTTTTTGTAGCGTGTCTGGTTTGGTAAAAGAAGCCAGAAATCGGTTTCCAAATCGCTTTCCACGAATTGTTTAAATGACGTCTACTTACATTTTTGGGATTGTCGGAAATGGTTCACTTCTTACCTCTTTCTCAGCTTAATTAATGTTCCTTCCTTCTTCCTTATAGTGATTCAAATAAAAATCTGAATCTCTAATTAACAAAATATATTCAACTATACGAGAAATTTTCTTTCAATAACAAAGGGAATATCAATAAAGAATATGTGAATTTGATTCAATTAATAAATTAAATGTTAACAATTAGCATAAAGTTGATACTAGAAAATGAAAGAGAGAAGGGAAGAACTACATAAAACAGTTTACTTCTAGAAACTTTTGTTAACAATTTTACTTTACTCAAACTCACCCTCACTGATCATGGATGATTCTTTGTTACACTTTATTTAAATTAAATTAGGAAAAGTTGAATGATGGAACAAATTTTGAATTTTGAAGACTTTACGACCAGGATTTTTTAAGCCGAACGTTACTAAGTCAGACACGAAACTTCTGACATACTTTCTTCTCTGGTCCTACTTATTCCAGGGATGACGTAGAAGTTACAGCAAGGCCCGGGACTTCTTTTTCGGCACCGGAAGTTGCATTTCGGTAACGCACGATGCTTGATAATTTTCGCTGCAATGCAAGCTTGTTCTTGTTTTTAACATGATACTCTAGTATGACCTCATTTCTGAGTATACTGCAAGCTGACTAATGCTTTCGTTATATAAGCTGCATGGTTTCAATTTTTTATTTTTAAATGAAGCAGACTTCGACATGATTTCTAATTCAAATTAATCATACTTCTACTTGATTTCTATTTTAGTAAAGTACCTTAATTAAATAAAGTGTACTGAATTGCATAAAATAGTGATGATGTGAATCTTATTTCGTGCAGAAGCACTGTGACGTCACGTGCTAAGGACAGTCTCTGATATTTTGGTCGACGGAGTGACGTACGTTAATAAAGCTGGACAGCCTGGTTCATAAAGCTCAGTTAGATCAAAGTCCTCTACTGCATAATTTTCTCAGTATCACTGATTTTTGAAGCAGATATTGAAGAAACTAAAATTAAATCAAAACCAGAAGCGATACAAATGTCAAAAACTTTGAAATTTTTTTCATTTGTTTAACCCTTATGGAAAAAGTGACGTTGTGTTTCCGCGTATTTACTATGACGTCCACGCACCTTTTTCGAATTAAATGAATTACAACTACAAGTATCGTGTACAAAGAGAAATAAATTATAAATAAATAAATCCAGAAATCAGAAAAGAAAAAATAATTATACGGTGTGATGCTTCAAAAAATAATGACTTGTATGGTTTATTTGGATTAAAAACGTGCCTAAAAGAGTATAATGTGGCTAGTAACCAAAGAAATAATTGGAAATGAACAGTGGGGTTAAACAGGGGAATCACCTGAGCCCTCTTCTGTTTGTAGCAAGAAGGAATGAAAAAATGCTCCAAAGCTTCAAAGCAAAATGTCAATAATCTAATATGATATGATCTTTAACAAGCGCTTAGTAAATACATGATTAATAAAAACAAAATTTACTAAAAACACAGTAAAATAGAAAGTGAGTTGAAAAATAAGCGGGAATATAATGTATAGGCACAAAAAGAAAAGTAAAAGAAAGCGTTCTGAAAAGAATTAACTTCGTTTTAGCTTATACTCCATTATAAGCTAGTAAACTTCTTTTCAAAATTAACTTCATTATGAGTTCATATCATCATATCTGAATTATTTATTAAAAAGAATCTAAACGATTCGTAAAATGTACAAAATTTAAGAAGAAATAAATAACAATTTTTAAACTGAATTTTAAAAATTATTTTATCCAGGGAATATTATAAAAAAATTGTAAAAAATAGGATAGAAACAGAAATTATATACAAAATTTGACGAAAAGTGAACATCTGAATGAATTTAAGGCAAGAAAATTTAATCCTAAGTAGTTATTACAATATTTTTCTAGATTTGAAAAACAAATGAAAAATTCTAAATTCGTTCTAAAAATCTGCATTTGACTGACAAGACACTTATTACTTCATTACTTATGTTTAAAACAACTGAAATCAACAACAAATCAAATTTGATAAACAGTTGTTTAAATTTTAGGGAAAGGAACCAAATTCAGATATTCTGAATTCGATGATTCAGAAATACATACCATCGGGTACAAAGAAAAGTAAACGACTTTAATCGCCATTTTATGTCTGATTTTAATCTACCAATGCTTCGTAACGGACTAATGCTACTTGATTGTCACAAATAAGTATAAAGAAATGCAGTGAGTGACTAATTTAATACTGGATGCTTATAGTTGACAACTGCCAGTTCGACGAAATTAGAATTTTTCTTCATTTATATAAAAATAACTGCGTTCCTTTTGCAACAAATCTTATCTCAAATCACATAAACGTCACGAACAAATAATATCGAATTGGGACTTCGACCTCCCTCTTTGCCACTCGATCACTCCCATTAGTACCCAGGTAGACATATATTTACGTTCAAACTTACTTGTTCGTACTAAAGGAAGAAGTGACGTTTATCTGATCTGAGATGAGATTTATGGCAAAAGAAAAGCACATGATATTAGGTTAGATCACAGCAGCTAATTTATTGTTAATAGGAAGTTAACCGGTCCGAATAATAATTTGAATATCCGTTTATGTCTCTATTTCTTTTTCCAAGCGGTTCGTCAGTCCAATCCCGTTTTTCAAGCGAATTGATCTCCCGTTTTTCAAGCGAATTGATCTCCCGTTTTTCAAGCGAATTTATCTCCCGTTTTCCAAGCGAATTGATCTCCCGTTTTCCAAGCGAAATCTCTATCGGAAGGAAATGAAACATTATAGGCGTTTATATCGGGATTAAAACGTTATTATTTCAGTCGATTGAGATTTCAGTTGGATTTAGTGTACGGGATAAACGTAGTTATTGAAGACAAAGGAAAATAATGAAAACAAATAACGAACTATTTCAAACAGAATTTTAGTAGCTAAAGTATGAAATAATATTTAAATTCAAAAGTGCTAATGAAAATAGAAAAAAAAAATTATCTTAAGTGTAACAAATCAGATACAAAATGTGTTGCTATTTATTTATATAAGACGTGGAGAACAAATTAAAAATTGAAAAAAAAAATTGTTAAGGGTTAATTTGTAGTTACATTTCGGCAACCACATGTTGCATGTGCTTGGCTTACTAAGGTGGTAACATTTAGTTCCGGAAGTGACGTCGTTACGCCGTTTGTAATCAAGCCTTCTCATTAGTCTCATGCAGTCACGCTCTTCACGTCCTATGTTAAGTTTGGCTCGCTATTTTGGTTTGTACGAAGTCGATTTCAGCACTAGCGGCTTCCATCTTGATCGGAAATTACTGTTTGGCACGTTATAATAATATAATTATAATATATTATATATATATATATATATATATTATTATAATAATATAGTAAATATTTTCGGTACATTTTTGAGCATTAGTTTTACGTCTTGCTCGTCGCTTTTAAGTCAAGCCCAATTTTAAAAAAAAGTGACTTGACGTTTGAAGACTCTGTGAAGATCTGTATGGAATCTATTTGAAATTTATCGTTGTTTAAGTTAATTATCGTTTCGAATTATTGAACCGTCGCGTCATTCGGTTTTGAAGTATTTGGATTATTTTGAGCCCTCGAGACAAATGTACATATTTGATCAACATTAGTGTGTGTCTAAATATATTTATGATTAAATTCGTCTTGGTGTTTTGCTGCGTCTCAAAAGCTATTTTGTACGAGCGAGTATTAGTAATTCAGTCGAGGGAGTCGATTTCGTACGCTAAATCAGCTGGGGTTGCTCCCTGACGCCTTTATTGTTTTATTGACCCGTACCTACCTCCTTCACACACTGACTAGCTTCGAGACAGCTGTTGACTTCCTAGCGCAACTTGTCACCAGGACCAGGAGTAAACGTAATTGTAATAAAGTGGTAACAAAACATACAAAATGACGTGAACAATGACGTGAATTTTAAAGAAAAAAAAATAAAAGATACATAACCTGTTGTTTGATGATTTGCAACACAAATTCGTTTATGAGGCAAAAATACAGTTTTGAGATGAGCCAGCGCAGATTTTGGCTAAATATTACAGAATCGAGACTCCCTGGGTAGAGGATTCCATTTTTTTAACTTATTCTATTTTTTTTGTTTGTGCACGGAGCTATTTGTCTTCTCGTAGCTTCTTTTCTTTATCCCATCAAACTCTGTCAACATAGAGAACAGGACTCATTTTTCTATTTATTTAATTTGGTCATGTTTTTTTTATTGCCAGGATTCGGAGAAATTTTGTAAGTCACATCAGCTCAACGTATTTCGCTCATGACCTGTATCACGTAGAAGTGGCCACGTAGCATAAAAATACGCATAGACGTTATTTTAACATCACAAGTATGATAAGAACCAACTTAATCGGCTTCCTTGTTTACATCTGTCTCCAACATTGTCCGGTTGAAATTACTTGGAATTAAAGTATATTGTGCGTTACTTACGTAATTAATTTATAATATGTCAGTTAAATATACGCACTGTTTATTTATTTCTTTAACCCACACATGACCCAGATCGAATTGTCGAACGAGTGCCGACATGAATCAGAGAGCAGTCTTCCCAATTTTTTATGTAATTCTGTAAGGATCGTATAATATGTAAGATGATGATGAACTCAATCAACAAGTGATCATAAGCAAGAATGGGACGCTCCTTACAAATGTGTGCAAAATTATATAAGTAACTGTTATTATTAGATAGAAGTTTATTATAGATCTGTACTGTGCTCTTAAAAACTTCTACATTTTTTTAAAATAATATAGTACATTTACATATAAATAAATTCTTGCTCGTTAGCGTTTCCAGAATCAAAATAGAACGTATACGATCATCAACCAGCCAGGGGGTCCACTAATTTCAAATAAACTGTCGCTTTATTTGGGCGTGTGCAATAAATGCTCTTGAAAATTACACACACTAACATAACACAGAAATTATGAAGCATCAAAAATAATCGGCTCGTCTGAAAATACTCAGCACAAAAACATACGTAGTGAACACACACATCCGTGCACACCGAATAATTTAAGTTGTCATAATTTACTCCCGAATGTCACTCCGAATAACAAACACGCGCATAAACAGCAAAACTACAAACAAATTACAATATTTATAAGTTCATTTATTATTTTTGAGCGCGCTCGATCTCTACCAGCTGTTCGGAGGAGCATTTTCACGTGTAGGTTTAAAATTCCCCGGTCCGAAAAGCAAGCAAGCAAGCAAGCAAGCAAGCAAGCAAATCACCAACACATTGCCCGGGGCCGTGTATCTTAGACCTACATAAACAAAGGGGCTATCGGTACATCTGTTTATATTACACGAACAGTTCAAAGCGTGGATTGGGATTGGGATTGGGATTGACTACAGATCCCCATCCAGATTATTTTAAATTGAATTTTAGTGAGGTCTTCTCGAAACGTCGCCGTAGATTATTTTCGACGCACTTGATTAATTCTAATCGGAGATAACCCACGGGACGAGAGTATTTTATTGAGATAATAAACTGGATTGTTGATACCTAAGGTGATAAGCCCGGACGCTTGTTCGATTATATTAAAAAAAACTCGTAAATTATGGTTTTTTATGTGGCCAATTTATTGGCTATTAGTTGCCTAGGATTATCAATAAAACAATTTAAGGGCGACCAATTACAATTTTCAAGATAAGGGAGAATCTCGTGTTATATTTCTGTAATAATCATGTCTGGGGGCTTGCTTAAAATGTAGATAAATTCATTTAATTTAGGTGGGTATGTGAAGGTTCAGATATTCAGTACGCATGGATGCAGATTTGGATTGTGTTTAAATTACTCCGATATTATAACGTCTTTGAATCATACAGCGCCGGCCGCAATTTCTTGGAACTGAGACTGAGATGCGCTCATGACACGGTTCCAATCGGAATTAATCAAATCCTGCGTACGGACGCTGCGATATTACTCCCAATTTAAGCACTCAATTAAGGATGTTTTTTGCATAGCAAATTCAATATCCAATATCCCCCTTTTCTGACAAGTTCGAAAGGTGACAAGCGCTTAAGTAGAGCGGGACCGTACAAAAAAAGGCATTTTTCAGGGTCCTTTGAATGCATTTCTCTAATTGGTGTTCGTTCCTCGTTGAAATTTATTTTATATTAAAAGTTTTCAGCCAGTCAGTTTTCTTAGTTAGAAATGAATTTCGCGAGTTAAGATACCATTTCTTTGCAGTTTGTGTTGTAATTAGTTTAATCGTAAGCGATTTTTTCTATTTTATTAATTTAATTTAAAAATTGATAACCAACTTAATGCCCGATTTCTTCACCTCTCGATAAATTTATTTGCCAGGTAATATCCTCGGAAACTATTATCGATATATTGGTTTCCAAGGATAATACCTGGCAGATAAATTTAACGGGAGATGAAGAAACCAAGCATTAGGGACACGAGAAGGTGAAAAGTGAGTTTCCCATCGTCGTTCGAATGTTTTTACAGGTATAAACGCACGTTCTGGAACAACATGAACCAAAATGGAAATGAAGACCCTGTATAATGTGAAACCAAAAGATTGGTGTGATCTAATGATGTTATAGATTCTCGCTTCGAAAAGTTAAGAAAAAAAGATAAAAACAAAAAACATTTACTCCAGTCCAGACCAAAACATAAACTATTAATACAAATAACATTGTCGATGGTTTTTACGATGGGGTGAAGTTTACGAGCGAGAATTTCGTGTGTACCCCGCGCATTGATGGATCCTCGTGATTAGACCCGAGTGTCGGCATTCCCTAACTCGGGGATTATTTCTCTCCTTAAGCCAGACGTCCAAGAACGCATAGCTTCCCTTTGTGGGGCGAGAAGAACCCCAAGATTCTTCTGGCCGAGTCGAACACAATTCGAGGAACGTGTCGGCCCGACGCACGCATCAATTTTTGATAGAAATCTTCGAGGAATCTTTACCGGGGTGAAATTGACATTGATCTTTGTTTTTTTTTCTTCTTTTTTTCTATTCTTTCCCTCGACTTAAAATAGTCCGCAGCTAGAATTAAATTCACTGTTTTGCGTGTACACTAGCATGCATTTTATTAAAACGCTGTTTAAAATGCAATTTAGACGAGAAACTGCAACTTGCTAAAATGCATGTTACTAGACTTAACAAAATGTATACGGTGTGATCAAAAAAAGAAGTAATAATAATAATGACGAACGAGGAAATACAAGTGTCGTATTTTATGGTTCACAAGGCCAGAACAACGTATACATAGATACACATCAATTTCATTAGTGGAAGCCAACATGGATAGTCGGTCATATTCAATCAAGTGTAATTGGTCGATCGGTAACTCATGTCCGTCTCAATTACGGGAACAATATGGCCTGAGTTTCCGGTTTAACCGGGCAATTAGCAGCTAGGGGATCGTTACATCTAGAACTGTCCTTTGCAGTCGCGGGTTTCTCATGCGAAAGATTGATATTCGTTCCGAACGAAATCATCCATTTCGGTCGGTCGGCTAAATGATGAGACGGGGCTGAAATTAATTAATAAATGTGGCGGGGAGCGTCGGTGATTTGTAGAAAAATGTCACGCGGAAATTACTAAATAAATATTTGGGGAGGTTCATTTTGTAAGTTCAGCAAATAAGAAACAAGATTAATTAATTATATTGCAGCCGAAAATGTAACCAGTGAAATTACATTCTGTGAATTTAAAATATGTAATACGACATGTCCCTGAACAAACGGAGACTTGCGAAATGCAAAACCTCGAAGTTCTGTGCGGTGTGCAAGGATTAAATGAAGGGGAAATAAGCCTTGATCCTAACAAATCAGATTAAGATCAGATGTCGTATCCCTCTTGAGAGAAACAAGTCAAGTCATGTCTTTAAATACTAGAACGCGCAAACAAGTGTGAAGAGTTATTTCTTCGGTCTCGAAATTAATTACAAACTGAGGAAACTGACCGAGAAAAAAAATAATTGAAATGAAAATTAATTTCAATGACGAACACATGCTCTCGAAGAACCCAGAAGATCGCCTGATCGTACGCTTGCAAGCGTTCTTCAGCACTTTCTCTTTCCTGATTTGTATCAAGAGAGGGACATCATGCGATGTATCGATGGCATTTTCCTATGCGTGGAAAATCTTTAAATTAATGTACAATTAAGTGTAATATCGAACTTCCCGTAGGCTTGATCCAGCACTGCTCGCACTTAAAAATTATAATTAATATTGTAAAACCTGGCTTCTCTGCGTACTGAATATTCGAACCTTTACATTATTACTTACTGCCTTACTGCCTTCTAGGCACTGTGCTACGTACCAAAGGTTTTCAGATGAAGTGACATCTAGAGGACGTGATCTTCTAATCTACTCTTATTTTTGAAAAATTGAACCAACAACCACAAACTGCAAATAATACTTACTTTCTAAGCCCGACGATAATTCAGGTGAGCGAAATTATTATCACACGTCTTTTATTTATCTTGTAAATTGCAAAGTTTTCTTTGCGGGCCCCGGTTTTCTGGATGGTCCGCCCTTAGGTTTCTTGAAGTCTGCAGACTCAGAGTTCAATCACGGTTTAGAAAAGCTTTTATTCTCAAAACTATCTTCTTATCTATTCTTGTTTTGGGAAAACTGAAGCAGCAGCCACGTGCAATAACTAATATTTACATTTCTAATTTTCTAATTTAGTTGTGCTTTTTGGAGAGCTTGTTATTTTATATTTGTTTTCCCATTTTTAAATATTTCCGGATCTGTGTAAAAAGAATATTGTAATGACCGCGGATTGTTTATCTAGTAGTCTGAGGGCGGTCAGCCTAAACACTCATACTGAACTCTTTCTATTGTAACTGACAACGGAACCACCTTCGGCTTAGTGATAACCCAATCTGCTCTTTTTAGCCCACGATTCACCTCTGGAAGAAAATTTTCTTGTTCGGCAGATGGTTTGAGATTTATAGCCAAAAATGCATTGCCATAAGTTTTCGCACAAAAGTCAAAATAGAGTCGTTGAATCCTAACATCGAGTTCTTCTCCTTCGTTGTCTCTCTCCTTATGAGGATTTTCTCGATTATTGCAGATATTTACAGTTCTTAAAATTAAGAAGCCAAAAAACAGTAGTAATTTTAATGATTTCAATTGGAAAAAATAAGAATTTTTACAAAATACATTTGCAAAAGCTTCAAGCAAAGAAAAGCATGAAATATTTTAGAATTGATTTAGATAAACCACAGCATACCGGGAAAAGCAGTTTACTTTTCTTCGCGAGTAACAAACTTGGGGACGCTTACTGAAATAAATTAAACAGACATTAAGATTTGATTTGAAGAAGATGACCCGGCAACTAGATAGACATCTGCTTAAAATTAAGCTTTAACTGTTACGATGGAATTAAAGAGCTGATTAAGCTAATTGTCCTATGTTCGTATATCAATTCCCGTCACAAGTCAGCGCGCAGCGTGTGTATTTCCTGCGCAAGGGGGAGCTGCATTGTTTTCGAACTCTGACGGATAACCTTCGGGAAAAATTCTAGTTCGAACTGCTGTGACATGTAATTCGGCTCATATTTCACTTATTACATGACTTCTCGCAAAGAAATTAATTTCTAGTATGTGGTGAACCATTGGTTTTATAAGCTATTACCGTCGCGAGTATAGATGAAGGGTTTGTCTCAGATCGGAAGATTAAATAAGATTAAATTTTATTTTATTTTTTGTGTATGCCGATAGGAAATTCAAATCTTTGCAATATTTTTTATAATAGAGAAAGTGAAAATGGCGATTGTTCGCTGCGAAACAAATACTCAACAATGTCTTTCTTTGATTTTCATAAATTTAATTATATAGGGTGTCCAACAGTGCGTTCTTGGCAAATATCTACTGAGGATACAAAAAATTTTAATTTCAAGGTGTAATAAGAATCTATTTTAAAGTTTTATTGCCGTCTTTAAATTTGTAAAAGTTCGAAAATTATTTTCCTTTTAATTTCAAACGTGCGTTGAGTTGTTAAGTTATTTTCGTTTCATTATGGTTGTGAAAACGACAATTATTGTAAGTGCTTGCAAGCACATTTCAGATCCTAGGGTGCATTACAATGTGAAAAAAAGCTTTAGGGAATTCAGCTTTAATATCCGAAGCCACAGATATATTAAGTAGAACTTAGGTTTAAGTCGTGTTTAGAATGTGAAATTGCGGCGAGGAATCGTCCCATTCTCCATAGAATCTCAGTCATTACAATCACTCCTTTACTGACGCTGGTGGTAAGAATCAGAAAATTATGGATTGGCCTCGGTTTACGTGATCGCTACTGTACATTAACGGATAGATAATTTAAGGGCTCTAACATTTTTTTTTCTTTTTCTGGGACGTTTGCAAACCTCTGTGTGTGTGTGGCCAGGACCTTTACGATGAAACCGAGGACAGGACTCTAGGATTTATGATAATGAGACTCGGACAAAGATTTTCATTAACAGATAGCCTATCTAACGTCTCTAATGGTTTTTCTTTTCCAGCATGTCTGCGAGCCAATCTGCACGTGCGTCCAGATCTTTACGATGGTACCGAGGACAAGACTCTATGATTTACAACGGTACATGGTAATGAGGTTCGTACAAAGCGACTTCCATTGACATAAAGCTGCCTACTTATTGGTGAATTATTGTTTATTGTTCTTCGGCGTTCCGAGTAACTATTGCCCGCAGCAAGATTTATGGAACGTGTAATGAGTGAGGGAAACTTGTTATTTTACGAATGTGGATTGGCACTGCGGTGAATTATGAATTTGAAATCGTAAATGTGTTTTCAGAACATGATTCCGTGCTGAAGGGAATGAATGCATTCGAGAGAAGGCGAGCTTGAGTGACACGAAAATGAATGAATTTAAGTTCTTTGTTCAAATTGCACAATTGCAGTAATCTTTTTAGGAAAACTACTTAACCAATTACTAAATATATGTAAATTAAATGATACAGTTAGTGTAAATGGTTAGCAAAGAAGTTTCTGCCAAAACTGAGATTAGAACTCGAGTTACTCGGAGCCTCGAGTTCGATTTTCGATTGTGGCGGATACTTTCTACGAATTTTCAGTTAATGTTCTTTTATATTTATTTATAATTTGTAAACTATTTGCTTTGATAATTTGATTGGCGTACATAAAACTAGGAATGTTACAAAAGGTTTTTTTTTTAAATTTTGTTTAAGGTAAGGACTTCAAGTTATTATAAATCGAGACAAATCATCGTCCGCCCCTCGTTTTGATCCAAGGATGCAATATCGTATTCATATGTGACATTCGAATCCGCTCTTCATGTAGCCAACGAGGGCCAACAGGTGTGATTTATATCGCACTAAACTCGAAAGAGGCGAACGCGATCGCCGGATATGATTGAGGTGGCAGATTCGAAATCGACACGCGAGCCATCGAACCATTTTATAACTCGTAAAGCAGAGTGATTTGTATTTACGGCCCAATTTTTTCGTTATTTACTTTTCACATTGTGTGACGGGCAATTTCCTCTTTACCCAGAGACCCTAGTCAATAGTCATTCGTGTCTTCCGCTTGTAAACGTCATTGCTCAAATCACAAATTTATGAAAAAGAATTATGTACTTTGATAGGTCTTCGATTTTTCCACGAATGTACAAAATAAGAATGTGCTGCATTTTCAGAATTACAAATCAGAGAGTGATTGATTAAAAAAAAAATTACAGCTGAGATTTTGTAGCTAGCTGTGGTCTCAATCTGCCTACCCCTCATCGTCGCCGTCACGTCGATCGATAGTCTGTTAGGATTGATTGAAAATGTATAAAGTTTACATTCAGTGTTTGAAAAATTAATAAAACAATATTCTTTCAGCCACAATCGTAATAATCTTGAGCAAATTATTATCGAGTGTACAATTTCGAACAAATTCTGTCCTAACCTTGTAAATCGTTCGATCCTTGAATGATAGCTTAACTTTCACAATCAGCCACAAACAAATCGCCAATGCAAATAAACAACAGTCCTGTTAGTGCATTACACGCAACAGAAGTTTCGTTATTTACAAATGGAACGCCTCCAGGGACGACAAATCGAACACACTGACGAGACTTTGTATGCAAATCGCGCGTCTCCTCGTCGTGTTCAATCAATAAACGGTCCGGCGGACGTGTCGGGGCGCTTTTTCTTAATAAAAAGAGGAAATCAAAGCCCTTCTCTTGAGCCGGGCGTAAATTATTCGCCGCGTAATAAATCTCGCGCTATCGCCTTCGAACTTTTCAGTTTTCCGTGCGGCTCGTTTTTCAGCGTTATCTGTTGGAATCGTTTGAAGTTTGGCACATGTGCTTTAGTATAAACGACGCAGCTTTCATCCCTCCCGAGAACAAATGCGTGGCCATTTGGGTTTCCGTTTCGTTCGAGAGCAAAGTGCAGATTATGATCGCACGAGAGCGAGAGTAAGTGGTGATATTTGTTATTACTTCGGGACTTCGAACGTGGATTTTAAAATAAATCAGCTTGTCTCAGATTCAACTCTTATTTCTAAACTTGGTGTTACTGTGCCGTAAGAAGATTGAAAAAGAGACGACCGTCACGCGGTACGCGTTTTGCAAGCAGATGAAATTTTCTATAAATTCCAAATTATTTATATCACCAACGGCGGCGCGACGCTATGTTTTAATTTTAAATTCATTCAAAATTGGCTGGTTATTCCAACAACCTGTGTACGTGAAAATGTTTGTTTTATAAAATTTATTACTCCTACTTATCAATAAAGTACACTAAAGATAATAGCGTAGACTAAATACAGCCTCTTGCGATCTTAAAAGTCAAATCAGTTCTGTCAATGAACAAAGAACAGTTAGAGGAATTGCGTTGAAAATTGTTGCAGGAGGCGGTGTGTATTGGGAAATTCAGTCGGAAAATTCGCGAATTGACATTGAGTTCCCGCTAGATCACGCCAGTTCCTGGGTAAATTTTGAAACGCGAGATAAGGTCTTGTAAATACAAAAGCGTTGGCATGATATGTGGGGGCACTTGATGCATAGGGCCTCTCAATTAGCAAATCCGAGGGTTGACAGCGAGTTCCCGCTAGATCGCGCCAGCTCCTGGGTAAATTTTCAAGCGTAATAGCTCCTGAATAAATTTTGAAGCACGAGTATGTGAAGGCGAATATGTGGCGGTGAGTAATTAGGAAGTTCGAGTCTCCGTTTCCTTTCCCTTTTGTGGTACCCCTTTTGGCTTACCTTGTCAAGCAAGTGAATGGAGGTTCTCCTGTGTGGAGTCTCACCCGCACCAGATGGAGGATTGATTTTATGTTTCATTTTGTTAGGAAAATCCTCATAATGTTCCATAAAACAGCCGAAGTGCAGCTCTTTTTTCTTATTTTTTCTTGTTTTTGTAAGTTATTGTAAAGTAAGGTCTGCGTAACTACTTGTTAATTATCTAAAATTATTCGTACAGTCATGAACTCAAGAACCACGCCTTACGAATTTCAAGCTTTTTATTTCAACCTTTTATAAAGGGTACATTCCCCTTCCTGTCATTTGTTACGAGACGTAACAAAAGAGCGTTTCGACCCACACAGTAAACAATTGGGCCTGCGCCAACCATAACCTACCGTATCTCTAAAGCGGGGTGGGTCGTTCCCTCGGAGATCACGATGTAGAGTAAAGCTGCATAATGGTGTCCACTCAGTGGAAACGGCGTGGGAGAATACGAAAGGTCTTACGATTGAGGAGGCCACCCAGCGATGGTTACGCAACACGTAAATATCAGCGATGTACTGCCGAAAAAATGTATCCCTGTTTGTCCCTGAAATATATAACTCTCTAGGACCTGCTCCTTCGTTGCTGTTCCTTCAAATGGCAATCGTTAGGGAATACACAAAAAAAGGGAAACCCCTCCCCTAAGATATACGTCCCCGCGGAAGTGTTCTCTAAGTAAATAAACCCTAGTTCGGTCCAATAGCAAAGCGTTTACTACATCATGCAAGAGTAAATTCAATAGTACTACATAATTCCTAGTGGAGGAATTGTTCATAAAGATAACAGAACTACTGAAATTTACAAGGCCTAGGGGCAAGAGCGCAACGACGTGAGTACTCTCGCATTTGCTTACAATCACCAGCACCAGAAATAAGCAATGAAATCAGAAAAAAGTTGACATGTTAAGCGCGCAACCCGAAATGACAAAAATTTTAAGGAACAAAACTGTGAATTAAATCAACGAACAAGAGAATTAACAATGAACAGTAACAGTAAAATTGCAAAAGCAAAAGTTTTTATATATCAACAATACAGCGAAAAATTGACATTCATAAAAAGAAATATTGAACACAACAAAGTCACCTGAATACACTGTCCGACAAAGGTGCCCCCCTCTCCTCAACCCCAGCTACGTGACTGACGAAAGATACGTCAAGAAGAAGTAAGAAAACGAAGTCACTCAAAAGTTTCCGCAGACGAGTACAAAAAATTTGAAAATTCTTACTTTGAAGAACATTTTGATCCTCCGGATCAAGATGTTCATCAAGGTGTCGATCCACAACGGAGGCGACATACCTTAATTCACTTCAGCGAGACACGACGGGGGGACTAAGACAGCACTCGGTGATCAGGCGTCGCTCGCGAAGTTGGAAAAAGCCATCTCCCGGCACCTGAACTGCCTCAGATAATATTCCCTTTAAATTAAATCTTCCCCCCTACCGGTCATTATAATGGAGTTAAACGAAAAATGAACGTACGCGAAGCAATAGGCGCACGTGGAAATATACAGGTAACAAAATAGATGCCTAACTTGCTTGAAACAGCAAGCCCCAAACATCTTCCTAAAACTCGTATATGACGGTTCCACAACCAAATAGGGAAGCAGCTAATGGTCCAAACAGTAGGGTTATAAAACCTGACACATAACAACGTTTGCAACAACTTCAATTCACTTCGTCTCACACAAAGTGGAAAACCATTTACGATACGTTGCGATCTCTTGGAAACAGCAAAATCGCGTTCCTCAGGCACATCGACTCCGCGACCGTCAGCAACGCCCGAAACAGACATGCACAAAAGGAAGCCTACACGACTGCAGCAACACCGTTAGGGGCAGCGTATCAATTCACGATTACTAAGGGATTTTTTCCTTAAATGCTTAAATTTAGAAAAAAAAATCCTCATTTAATTGAAACAGTTTTTTTTTGCCCAGAAAGGTCCCGCTTACAGCTTGCAGCGCACATGTTGATCCTATTCATTGCTTATACGTCTGTATCGATTAAGTTCATGGAATTATTCTCCAGGAGGACATAATTCATCTACGGATTATTACGAATTTGAAAAACTTCCTCCAGTGATGCTGGTGCAGTGTGTTCGTACTAATTAAAAGGAAGATAAGTCAGGTGAGCGAAATTATTATTGCGTGTCTGTTCGTCCGTTATTTACAACTTTCATTCCGTTCTTTCTTCTGCACTTCTTACGTGTGGGCGTAGTTTTCTTGTGGGTCCAGCTTTTCTTGTTTTTTATAGACGTTTTCATAACCTTCCAAAGACCATAGTGTAATGCCAAGAGGTGTGTTGAATTTATAACGCCGATCGTACCAGGAAGTCTCCGCAATTCCGAAAGCATCCCGGCCAATCACTGGCACGGCACGCCTACCAATTAAAGAGAGTTCCTCTTTTTCCTCTGGCTGCTGTGGTACCACCCAACGGATATTACTTCAATCAGCAACAGTTAACTGTCATAACTACCGATCATTTTCTATTCGTAGTTTTTAATTTGGAGTTTACTCCAGTATCCTTGGTTATCTTTTCGTACTGGTCTTAACCAGCAAAATATAATTGTCTGAATTTGGGATTTCGTCCTCCTCTTCTTTGTATTAACCAAAACCTTTCTCCAGCTGATCCATTTATGCTCCTCATAAACCTAGTCGACCATATTTGGTTTCCATTTCCCGTATACTCACTTGATACTGTTTGAACTGTTGTTCGCCCTTTTCTTTATTTTTCAGCATTTCGATTTCGATCTGGGAAGATATCCATTTCGCCTTGGTTGTTTGTGTCCATCTATTTTGGCATTTTTGTCTTTTCGCGTGATGTTTTAGCATTTGTTTCCGGATTTCCGCTCAACCGCTAGCAGGTCGATTGCAATCATTCTATCCAGAACCTGTGCTACTCAGGTAGAAATGGTTCTGTATGCCCTAACTGCTTTTATGGCAAGTGTTTTTGAATAGTCTCTCTAGTATTTGTTTGCAGGCGAGTTTAAACTCCAAAGGACATATTTTTGTTTAGCACAACGTCCAAGTATTTTACGTTTCACTCTCTTTGGGTTTTATTTCAACTTATTTTAATCGATGGTCTGTTTTTTTTGCCAAACAGCGTGACTGCGTCGGATATTAGCGACGCCATTTGTTGTTTGGTTTTATTTAAACCCCTTTTAGGAGAAGCTTTAATGTCTACGTTTTTTTTTGTCATACAGCACGACTGGTTTGGTCCAGCGTGTAATTACCATTATATTCTAATTCGTCCTCTTCTCGGGCATTGAATACCTTCTCGAGATCGTCTGGAAAAAGTAATAGCTCTACTCCTTGCCCTATTGTATAAGACGTTACAGAGTAAAGTATCCAATGTCGGACCTTATGGGCCTCCACATTTAGTTTTAGTTCACATGATTTTCCTGAGCTCGATTTCCAGGTATTTCAGAAGTAGCTATCCATTAGTCTCCTCAAACTTAAGGATACATTTCTCTTCTCCAGTTCGTTCGTTTCTTGTTTTGAGCGTTTCTCTTTCCTTGCTCCGCGGTCTCTTGTATTCTGCTAATCACTATTTTGGGCGATCGTCTCGGGCAGAATCCATACTGTTTTGGGGGTTGGATCACTCCATCCTATATTGTTTTTCTTAGCCTAGTAGTCATCAATTAACCAATAAACATTATCTGTGGTAGCCTGTCTCTGTAAACTTCGTAAAAATGTATGTAATTTTTTCACAAAAATTAACATCATGTCGTACGGCTCTTAGGCATCGACATCCCTCAAAAATTATCGTCAAAGTTCGATCCATATCCAACCTTTCATTTGAGCTAGAAATCCCTCGTAGGTAAAACAGGGTAAGATGTAGTATTGTAAGAATCGAGATTTTAAGAATAATTATTTTCATAATTTGGCATGCTTATTTAATTCGGATATATTATTAAGTTAGAATTCGTATCATGACTCATGAAGAATACAAAACACGTGCAGCGTTTTGCAACGTAAGCATTCGTCAAGCTTGCGATGAATGTACCGAGAAATTAGATGAAGGGTATTAATATCGCTGGAACATCGGCGATAAAAGAAATAATCATGTAAGGAGGATGAATCATGCAGGAAAGCCTTGATCGAATCTTGATGCTAGCAAAAATAGAATTAGTCATCAAGGTTCTTCTCATTATCAAAGCTGACGTAGACCAAAAGGAGGTCATCTGATCCCAATAAATAGGTAGCTTTTCAAATCAGATGGGAGTTCGACAAGAAAGTTGCCCGAGAGGGTTTGTCACGACAGTTGCCCGAGGCACGAACTCCTGTCATCTAAAAAAATGCTTCTTCGATTTCGAATATAATTTAGTTTGTGTGTCACGAGTCATAAATTTTTCAAAATTCTTTATTTAATCAGTCAATTTTCCAAGTTTATTTTAATTTAAAAGTGTACCTAAGAAGTATCCACTATCGGCGCGGGTGATTTTAAATAACAAAGATCCAACAGAGGTTCTTAGATATGAACTGATTTTTGTTAATCTTTCCTTCTCTCTTTCATACTATAGTTTTAAGTTTATGTCAATTGTTAAATTTTACTTAGTTAATTAATTTCATTAAATTCACGTATTATTTCGTTTGTAATTTTTCGTTATTGTACTAAAATTTCTTTTTGTTTGAATATGTTTTATAATTTGAAGTTTGGATTCTTTATTTAAACGACAATAAGGAAGGATTATTAAGAGAGCATAGAAAGAGATAAGGAATGGACAGTTTTCGACAATTCCAAAAACAAATATTAGTAGACACCATTTGAGCTATTCCGGGAAAACGATTTCTGGCTTTTCATGCTAAAACCAGGGCGTTACTGACAAAGCAATCGAAATTCAATACCGTACGGATTGCTAAAAGAATTGGGGATAAAAGGGGTGAAAAACGTGTTCCCCAACTCCGCCGGACGTGTGTTCTACAGTATGTATTGGTCAAATTTACAGAAATTTTATTAATTTCAATATTAAGTATTACATTATATTATTATATATTATTTAACTTGAAGATTTGAAGTTAATGTTCCACTTAAAAATGACGTAGAACGAAATGGGTCTAATATTATAACAAATGAATACCAAGTTGCAATGAAATCTTTCCGATTGTTAAACCATTCCTTCCCTTTCGTTTTGTAACAATTCTACACCTGCATGTATTCACTTTTGTAAAATTATACTTCTTTTTAAAAACAATATACACTATTGGCCATGCTTGGCCCCGGTCATTCACTGGTCTTTCATTGAGCTGCTTAGAAAGATTGATTTTTCCCCGATCGGGTAGTTCCGTTTGACCAATCAACTCAGCAACTCAATTTTCAGGCGAGTGAAATTGTTACTGCGTGTCTGTTTGTCGGTTGTTTCCGTATTTCGTTGCGTTCTTTGTTCGTTCGTGCGTGGGCACAGTTTTCTTGTGGGCCCAGTTTTACTCGTTTGTGTCCGACTTATTCTAATTGATTTAACTAGTTTGATAATTCCAGACAGCAACTCCCATTTAATATTGTTCAACTTCAAAATGTAATTTAATCAACCAAACCGATTGATTCTTATGGTTAAAGGCAACTTACGCTGAAATTTCGAGCTTGATCGTAAGCATCGTAAGGTATTATCGTGCCATTTAAATGTACAGGTCGTAAGTACCTTAAGATGCGTACGATCAAGCTCAAAATGCAGCATTAGGGGCGTATTCTGTAACATATTAGCGGGCCGTTAAAATTTACAGTTCCTTTAAAATTTAAAAAACAGTTCTATGATTGGTTGTTACCGTAGCATCAGAATTTAACAGCCTCTTAAATTTAACGGTTTTGGTACGCCTTAGGCCCGGTTTTTCAATCACAAGTTAACTTTAACCTTCAGTTTATTGCCATGGAAACAATTGTCTTCGTACTTGTTACCATGAAAATAAACCGAGAGTTAGGGTCAACCTGTGATTGAAAAACCAGGCCTTAGTGTATTAATTAAAGTATACATTTAAATACGAATGTATGTGTTATTTCTGCATTTAAAATTATAACGAGAAAAATACCTGTGCACGAGGATAAATTCCAAATAATTTGTGTAATTAAGCCAATATATCCGTTCCCATTTTTACATAATATGCATAATATTTAATCATAATCAAACGTGTCTGGTACAAACATTTTGTTGCCTGTCATAATACATACAAATAAAATAACGTAATGAATAGGTATCCATGCAGGTAATTGGAAAAATCCGCAGCGCAAAGCTTTTTTAACATCCCTCCATATATCATCGGTATTATTAAATGCGGATTATTTATTTAAAATATTAATATTAACGGGTTGGGTTTTGTCAATAATGTGAATGTGGCGTCGGCACTCCATCACTTCCACGTTTATTTAAATAAATATTTGTAACGAGTGCGTTTCGCATTTCGGAAATGACTTGCTCCTCTCTCTGGTCTGTCTTGCTTTAATTACAGCAAGTTTGACCATAATCCAATCGTAAGACGTGCGGTCGTAACCCATCTGGGAATAATCAGGCAGGGTCGTGTCTCTACTTGATTGAGTGGTCCCGTCTTATCTAACAAATTGCCCCGACACAATAATAGTAATGAACATGCACCCCCCGTTTAGTTATAATCTTGTTATCATAACCCTACAGTCGCCGACTCTCACTCAATAATGAACAGATTCGAATGATTAAGAACAGTGTGATTATTTCAAAATTAATTTAAAATCTTAGATCCGCTGGTACGTTTTAATTCGTACAAGCACGCGGTCGATTTTTTAGGGGAGGTTTAACAGATAGGGGTTGGAAAGAAATGAAGAATCTTCAAGATGATCAATTTTTTTTTAAATTAAACTATGCAAAACCCAATTCGTCAGAAATTGTCTCCTTTATCTTCTGTTGCTCTGTTGCTGAACTCATGCTGACCATCGTTACCTTCTTTTTTTTGGATTTGAAATAATGACAAGTGACTAAAACCGAAATCGTATTTTTTTTTTTTTTTGGTGTATCTTGAAAGGGGTTCGATAGACTTCAGAGTCACGTGATGTAAAATAGCTAAGGGAGTAAACACACTGACGGCTTTTAGCAATTAAACTCGACATCAAGTTAAGACAACTGGCCTGGTTCATTTTTTAAACTGGACTTTTTTTTCTCTTAACACAATTTTATCTTAAAGAAAGCGCCGTCAATTAAATGTGAAGCAATAAAGTATACTTCTAACCTACATTATAACAGCAGAGATTGATTTATTATGTTTGTGTTGGAAACACAATGTGGCAAAATGGCATTCATATTTTCTCTCCCCGTCATACATCAATAAGTTAATTTGACTCCGACACAGATTTACGTACGGTGCAATTATTGTTTACAAAAGAACTTCCTATTATACACAAGAGGGAAAATTAATAGTCTCACAATTACTTAAGATATTTCTTCACAAAAAGCGTGACCGGAGAACAAGCAAACAGACAGGAATTCAATTACGTTCTAAAAGGCATGAAATAACCTACTCATTACATATGCTCGATGTAAATTGATAGATATATAAGTCGTAGATTACTAACAGCAGTTTCGGAGCGCGCAGAAAAAAAAACCACGGTTGGATAGTCATGCGTGAAACTGTTACCATTATGAACATTTCAATTACGCCGATCACGACGCGCCAGAGATTTACCGATACTCTGTGTACACGGCCTAATCTGATTGGAATTTTAGATCGCATAAATTGTGTATTTGATTAGGCGTTTCATTGATTCGGACGTGGGGCTTTCATTTTCCAACTGCTCTTATTGCTACACACTTTATTTTAACGAAGGAGACACGTGTTAAAGTGAGCTTTCCATAGTGTCAACAGATGGCTCACAAAACTGCTTTGAGTTAATTAAAAACTACAAAATTTGTAAATTGTAGTGGTGTAATCAATTTGAGAACTTTCCCAAAAGATGGCGCTTCAAAGACACTTCTTTCGCTCCTTATACTACGCCTGAAACAGCGACCTAATGATGTATGTACGCACCGTAAGTGCTACATTTTAACGTATCTGTTAGTCTTTCTTGTAACACAAGGTCTTAATTGTGAAATTTGTCTACAGGAGGTGCAGTTTAGTCGCATACGTCTGTACATGCGTAGCAAGAGTGAATCGCAGAGGCCTGAAAATTGGAAGAAAACTGCTTACGAAGCAGAACTGGAGGAAACTGAAAAGCCAAGGTCACATAATTCCGACTTGCCTAAATGAGGAGTATTTTGCGCAAGCTTTTGACGCATAAATTACATGCTTATTTAAAAAGTAGATCATTTTTGATTTAAAAAACGCAAAGGAATCAAATAATAAATGAAAAAGTAATAAAATCTGAACAATCAAAGTAAGGAGTCAAAATAAGGATCAGTGCGAAACAATAATTACCAAACTTAACTCTACACTTACTTTATCCTTGCATCAAGAAAAAAAAAACAATTACATACACATCAAGTGAAAGCTGTTTGCTTCTCGTATCCAAATTTTTCAATTGTTCAATTGTTGAATAACTGTAAAACCGTTAGATCAAAACTGGCAAAAATTGATTCAGACGAATAAATTAAATTGCAAACTGCCAAACGAATGAAATGTGACAGTCCGTTGTATGGTATCTCAGAAGATGACGACTTTCACGTTTCAAAAACTCCGGATAATTGTGTATAGAGTACGTAATTAAGTATGAAGGGACACGTCGGCTCGTTTGATTTTTGCTGAGTAGTTTCTAAGACCTTTTACATTAGCGTACTCAGGCTTGGCAAAGAAGTTTTTAATTGGCGCAACATTAAAAACAATTTTTGAAAAAGCTCATGGTAAACGTTTTGTAGGAAACCGGAATTCTGCACCGAAAAAATTAATACAGAAACATATTTCTTCAAGATTAAAGTAAAATTTAAGAAAACTTAAAAGCTACCAACCACGTGACAAATCCTTGCATGGTATTCCAAAACCTTAATTAGAATTTTAGACAGAATGGAGCATACTTTTCTCCACAAGAGGCACCTGCCGTATAGATTTGCTTTTGGGTTCAAGTTTTAAGGTTCCTTTGTTTCTTTTTTCCTTTTAGGGTTTATGTCCTTTTTGTGGGTTTGAGTTTGTGGCACTTTTCCGCATTATTTCTGCTTGGGGAGCGCGATTGCACCGCTTGTCAGTGGAAAATTTTTTAAGGTACTCCTTTTGTTGACCCGACAGGTTTTTTTTTCCCAGAGATAAAAATTCAAGTCGCCAAAATTAGTGCTTTATCTTAAAGTTCAGCAGGAATTCAGTGTTTCAGATATCTGAAAACAGTACGAATCTGTTACCTTGCTTATCTAGGTTGGTGTCGCAATTCTAAATGGAAAAGCCAAAACCCAAAACAGAATCAAAAGTTCTCTGCTTAGCCAAGAATTTCACATTTTGAACTGACAATCTCAAATTCCATCCTGCTCAGAATCTTGGGAATAAACCCAACGTCATTATAGTTTCACCTTAACCACAAAATTTTTCACCAACTTCTCAAGAAAACCTTTTCTCCATACCAAATTATTCCAATCCCAGTCGGCAAGGACAAAATCGTGCGAATTACCACAAGAGAATTTAATTTTACACTAAAACATGGTAAAACTATGAAAAATATTACATTTGTTGATGAATTTTAAGCATTGTGGTCCTTCGAGTTCGATTGTAAGTGGTCGAAAATTTGTCCTTAGATCCTTTACATACATGTAAGTCAACTTTAATTACTTTACTTCCAAAATTAACGGAATTTTAAGCATTTCAGTTCATTATAAACTTTCTCGGCAGATAAGAATCGAAAAGGAAATTAATTAAACTAAAGAAAATCTCTCCATTTTGAATCTATTAAGATAAAGTTTTGTAAATATTCAGGAATAATATATTCTTGAGAACGTGTCGTGCCGACGACCATCAAACACGACAATTTAATGTCAAACCAATACTATATCCAGGCAATTCCACTTATTTCTGCGTAAAAGTGTGTGTAAAACTTAGTTAGCTCAAACCATTGCCCGCTAGATTGCATCACATTTCGAACAGACAATCTCATCACTATAATAATTTCGTCCTGCTGAGGACCTTGGAATGATTGCAACGTCATTATGGTCCTTCGAGTCGGATTGTAAGCACCCGGAAATTCGGCCTTACACATAATTCATCATTTCAATTTCCTTGCTTTAGAATTAACTTCGCACGTAAGAGAATTTTAAGCGTTTCAGTTCAATAGAAGCTTTCTCAGTCGATTAGAGCCGAAAAGGAAATGAATTAAAGTTTGAATTATTGGCTTCTGGTTGGCACCGCGTGTCTCGGATTTCTTCTTCTGCCGAACGACCATCAGCAGCAGCCCTGAGGAAGTTCATCAGCAATGGAGAACGAAACGTCAGCGGTAGAAGAAATCCGAGACATGCGGTTCCAACCGTAAGCTAAGAATTCAACCTTAGACGATCTACGGAAGCCTTCAAGTTAAACTGAAATTAATCTAACTAAATAAAACCTTTCCACTTTAAAACCCAGAATTTTTTAAATATGCAGATAACATATTCTTGAAACCGTGTGAATTCACGTGTGGACGAAAGTCAAACACGAGAATTCAATTCCAAACCGACGCTGCATCTAGGCAGTTCCACTTACTTCTGCGTAAGAATGCGTAAAAGGATTGCTTAGTTCAAGCCACAGTCCGCTAGGTCGCGCATGCCGTCGATTGTTGGACAAGTGGATTTTCAAACATAAACAAATGTTGTCTCAGAATTCACAATGCTAATTTGATGTCCATCGAGTCAATCAACCGCGGAATATTTTTGCCCCTAGAAATCTCTTCACTCTGTAGAACCGTCCCTAACGTTCCGGAAACGAGTCCTCCAGGATACTGCAGAGTTTTGTTATATTCGTTTTTCTCTTTAATCGTTACGGTCGGGTATGCTTCCCTTTATGCACACGTGTTAAGGGCGTTGTCGTGTTAGTGAGCCTGTATTCGATCGGAACAGCCGGCGTTTTCTTTCTCCTGGCGACGAGCAAGCGTGCAGGTGTATTTCACGTCTCAGAAACGTTTTGAGTTTGAGTTGTTTTTGAAACGATTGTGCCCTTGGATCAGCGACCCAATCGTGTTGTAAAGATGCTCTTTCTTCACTAATAGTTAACAAGTTGACACGTTGGGAGACGTTTATTCGAATTTGTGAGATGTGTGAGCTCTTTCCCGGCTTGCTGTTCATCAGCGAGGCAAACATTCACCATCTTGTTACTTGGTTGTTTTCCCACGTGCGTTTATTGCTCTCGGTCCTTAATTTCATACTTTATCTCCTTTAAAGTTAGTAGTCCGGGGCAGATTTTCATCGGCCGAATCGGCACAGGGCGATTGCCACTTCGCTTAACCCTGTAAGCGTCAACGTCGTTTTGAACATCGAAAGACGACACGTTTCCCACGTGCTTTTTGCTGGAAGAAAAAGGTTCAACCGTTCCCGTTTTGAGGCTGTCACAGCCATTCCATCGATGTTCCGAGAATATTAAGTAAGACTTTTCCAACTTTCCTTTCTCACCCTTCGGAAACGAGTGCGTGACGTTATTTCAAGGGCGTACGTCTTGCCAGTGGCGGAGTCCGGAAATTTTCATCGACGAATTCGATGGGTGGGAACGCTTAGCTTGCTGTGGAACGTAGTTTGCTAATTTTTATAACGTTCGTAGGGTCATGTTTATACCGTTTTGTCCCATATATTCCCTGACATTTTATTTTTACCTTTTTTATGTTAATTGCTAATGTGTTTGGCTCGTTCGGAGAGCGAAATTTGACGTAATTTTGGAATGTTTCTACTTTTTGCCTTTGTTTTGGTATTCTTGTCCATTTTGCCTGTGCGCTTCACGCTTTAAAATTTTGGTATTTTGGTTGGATCCTAAGAGCGTGTAAGCAACATAAGAGTACTCACGACCGACCCTGTTTCCAGTTACGGTTTGCGCAGTCCTACTTTCTGTGGGTCAAATCGCACAAAGCGCTCCTTTCGTTACCACGTAACAGTTTCTGTTATGTTATCTGTATTTCAACCGATCAAGTAAAAGACGTTAACATGATTCCTTTGTATTTCTCTCTTATTATAAGACCTCTTTTATTTTGTTCATATTTTTATATGTGCTCAATAAGTTCTTTACTGTCTTGAAACAGTTTTTGAGCATAAGAAAGTCCGCCTCCGAGTAATAAGAGTTAATAAGTCAAAATAGACGAGATGTGTCCTACTCATGCATTGAAATCTCCAAATGTCCAGATTATTTGAAGCAAGAAATTTGGTTATTATATAAACACGAATTCAATCAACTTGGTACACAATAGTTTTATGAATTACTTTTTATATAAAAAGTTCAACGTTTAATAAGTAAGGCAGTTCATTTTCTAATTTTATTTATTTGATGAAGTACAAATAATATTAATCGTTTTTCTTCGTCAACTTCTTCTTTTAACTGATCTAGACTAAGAAATTTTCTCCAATTTTCTGCGAGAAAGTCTTAGCACTAACTCACCCCCAGAGTGCCTCGCAATATCAAATTAGGCACGGAAAGTGCGGCGGAAACTCTTCGAATGAAGCGAGTTAATCTGCACGGCGGTGACCTAATATTTCAGGTCGTATTTTCATATTGCAGAAAATTACCACCTCTGCCGGGGTGGGTTAATAACACACCGTACATACCCATAACAAAGTGGCGAGTTAGTCCGTGACGAGGGTCAGATAGGGTTAAGTAAGGGAGGTTCTTGCGGTCAGGGCTGTCTCGCAGGATTACCGAGTGCTAAGTTCCGGGCTTCGGGATTACTGCCGCGCCCGGAAAAACCCCGGATTTGTTTAATGCAAGTTTAATTTGTTTTCGGTTGATCCTTTATTATAATACTCGCGTCGTCGAATGAAACGTGCGAATTCACGGACGCGATTGTGCGCGGAATTTCGCGGTCATTAGTTTCGATAATGGGCCGCATTGTGCGAGAGACAAAGCAGGTGACGTTTCTAGGACAGTGTTTTGAATGGCTTGTTTGAAACTGTAATTTTCTTGTGTTCGTTCCTATTGTTCGACGTTTAAAAGTAAAACTAATTAAAATGCGAAGTTGTTGTTATATAACAACGGACAAGATATATTCATAGGACTGGATGAAATTGCAAAATTTGCAAGCGTTCAATGACTCCTCAGATTTAATATTAAACGTAGCCTTCTCAGGTTTTGAAAAGCTTATTTAAATTAATCACCAATCTGTACAGAATTATAAAAGAGTTACAACCCGTGGTCATTTTCTTATCCTGTCATACATTCTTCACGATTTTAGATAACACTCTTTGAGTCCAAGGAAAATTATTTGTAAAAATAAATTTTAAGCTCAAGAGTATAGCATTAAAGTGTACCTGATAACGATAACAAGCCCTTACATACCTATATCCTCTGGACGTCGAGTGTCGTGCATAATTTAATCTTCAATTAATGCCTGTTTTTATGCAAGTCAAATCATAGCGTTTCAGATATAGCATCGCCATTAACACGTTAAGTACTGCTCAGAAGTGGTACTTAGCGCGGCAATTATCTTTATTTGATAGCGTCGTTTACGTGTATCTTACACGTCTAATAAACCTGTCACTAATCGACTGCTCCAGAAATGGATTGATTAATTATTGCGCTTGTTTTGATAAGTAGTTATGGCAGAACACGTTCTCCGAGACAATCATTTTTTTACATTCGATCACCTCACCTTCTCTAGAAGGCAAAGAATTGACGTGATTTGCTAAGGAGAATATTCTCTGCAAGAGGCCACAGGTGTTTATAAGTTTCAAATAAATTTGGACGATCCAGTTACAGGGTTTAATATCTCTAAAATATTGCCCGGGAAAATTTTTTTAAAAAATAAAAACGTATGAAGGGAGGTGACATACTGTCAGGTTTGAAAAATTATATTCTGAGTTCGTTTTTTACTATTGGTTTCATACAAAATTCAACGCGTGCACTTCAGCTTTAAATTGACAAAATTGTTTAGTTTAACATTCCACAAGTACGGTTATCGACTCAGGACACTGTCAAGCAGAAGTTGCCGACGTCTGATTTGCTTGCAGGTCAAAGTCCTTTTCGGTCTTTGGAACGTAGGCAAGATTAACGTTTAAATGAGGGGATTCCTCGTTGATAATGAAAATTCAAGTAGTTGAACTAGCGGCTCATATTTCATTCAAAGCAATTAACGTGCTCAGTCATTAAATGTTTTTCGTCGAGACGTTCAGTTTCGATACTTTTAGAAAACGCATTTTAGGGCATCCGGTGCGGGTGGTATAAAAACAGAAATTTATGGTTGAATTAAATCAGTAGCTAACAGATAGAAGTATTCATTAAATGATAGGCAGCAGCCAGTTTTTGGTAGAAATTAGTACGTACAGCGATTTGGCGAAATCGTGATGTTGGCAGCGGATGAGGTAAAGTAAGTTTTGATTGATTGATTTTATTTATGTTCGGTATGACAAACAAGCGAGTGCTCTACGAGAAATAATTATTTCGGGAAGTAACAATCACTGAACCGATGTGCTCCAATAGATTTATAAAAAGCAATTTTAATCTATATCTAATTTTAATTAATATTTTTAAGCATATTTTAATCTAATCTTTATTGTAAACTTTGTGTATAAAATAAAATCCCCTAAACGAAGTGAACAATCTCTTTCACTCGTAACTATATTGTCCCTCTATATTTTTGATGGTGACACGATTGATCAATTATTATCATTTATTTTTGAAAAATCGAAATAAGGTAAATAAAAATTACTCCTGTATTTTTAGCTTCTTCTAAAGTGTTTTCTTTTCCTTACTCTGTCTAATTATCACGAGCAAAATAAATTATCAAAAAAATTAATATTCTAAGCTCCTCACGTTTCACGTTCTCCAAGTTCCAGTATCTTGAATAGTATGTTGTCAACTATCGATGAAGAAATCGACGAAGAACTCACAATCTTCTCCCTGCATTGATATATTTACAAATTCTATCATAAATAGCTTCCTATGGTCAAGAGATGGCGCTCTAAAGAATCCCATCGCATCTTAATTTTAGATTTTCAATCTATTTTGAAATTTAAATCATTGCCAAGGTAGAAGGTGAGGGAGAACGTCAGCATGGAGATGAAACGCTGTTACAGGAAACTCGATTGAATTTATTTTCCTGGTTGATCAAGAGATGGCGTTTTGGATGATTCCTGTCACATTTTAAATAATTGCCTTGATTTTTTTTGCAATTTAATTTTGACGTAAGAATTACAAAAATAAATATTATATCCTGCTATACGATATTAGAATAAAATACTTTTTGGTTAAGAGATGGCGCTCTAAATACTCCCATCGCATCTTGATTCTAGATTTTTAATTTAATTGTGAAATTAAAAATCATTGCGAACCTAGAACACATGGTTTTGCTGAGAACGTCAGCGTGAAGATGAAACTCTGTTCCAGTGAACTCGATTATTTGCTGTATATTGTTTCCCTCTCTGGTCAAGAGATAGCGCTTTGTACGATTCTTGTCGCACTCTGAATAATTTCCGTCACGCCTTGATTTTTATTTTGTAAGTAAAATAAAAATTAATTAATTAAGTCTGGGAACGCCCGCCAGGCCTGCGCCGGCATGAAGATGAAATTCAATTAGAATAGTTTTCAATTTTGGATAACAGATGGTGTTCTCAACGACACTTTTTTGCGTTCACCCTCTATATGACGAACTTAGTCATATAAAAGAAAGACTGGAGTCAATATACCGAGTGACTATAATTGACTGAGATTTATTTTATTAGATTGGTACCACTTTTCAAAGTTGGTTCGTTGATATACTGAATTCAAAGTTTAAGTTGGTAAACCAGATTGTCAAATTCAAATGAGTTCGTTTACTGACAAACCATAAATTAAATAAGTAATCAAAAGTTTTAATTATCGCGATTTATTGTTTCAAGGTCGTTAGCTTTACCAAGACTTACAATGTCGATTAATTCCACCTAAAAGGCGAAAACAACGAAGTATGAAAATTATGACGAATAGCGACAAATATTGTCAATTCCTCAGTGTTCCCGACCTACTTATTTCGCTTCAATCATTCATAACCACATGGTATCAGGATCATAAAAGAGACTGTACTTAAAGGTATTTATTTAGGATTCAAAGATTTTTAATGTCGAAACAGTTGAAGAGGAAAAGAAAAGGAATAATTTTGTTATTGAACGTCATTGGAATCCGAAAGCAAAATTAAGATAACATGAGTTCTGCCATGGAAAAGTCCGAAATCATTTCCGTCTTCCGAAGACTTTAACAGTTATTTTAATAACATAAATAGCAAACACCTCCGAGAAATACTTTTTTCTGACTACTTCCTCCACATAGTTCCAATTAAGAGCATCTCGATTTTTCTTGTTCCAACAACCGAGTGAGAAAGGGTCTCCCTTGACATGTGATAACTTCAGGCCAATTGCCATATGGCATCTCTTCTCTAAAGTAGAAAAAAATCTGCATAATCACGAATAAGTTACCATTTCTTAGTAAATAACTTGGGGCCAAAGAAGAATCTAACGCTAACGATATATATACCTCGTTCTTAACTTTACTGCTACTTAAAATAAGCCGTTATGGTTTTAAAGGAATTGCCTGTGAAATAGAGTTCGATAGAGGTTTACACCTAGCTCGCTAATAAGAGTCAAAACGGGTGTGCGTTATTTTTTTGAGTGCGATCCACCGTCGCTTGGTCGCACGTTATCTCGTTTTTTTCCGGTCAGCCACGTTAACGAAGCAAGTTGGGGGTTTGAAACAAAGTGTCGTTGGATCTGATCATCCTTCCGTTATTCTCGCTCCGTTAGAAATATTCCCCGCTGTTGAGGGTTCGATTGTTATAGGGATCTTGGGTGAACCTGGAAATTAACTTCGTTTTTGGAGCTTGCTCTGCGAAGCAAGGTAAGCCATATCTGTGTACCACGTGCGTTTATCATTCGCGGTCGCAAATCCTATTTCGTCATCTCCCTTTTAGCAACTGGCAAGGAGCAGAATTGCCAAGGCAGTTTGGCGTCGGTTGATTGCCCCAATTTAACCTGGTCAGTCATGCTTGAGCTGTGAAAGTGTCTCCGCTATTTTAAAAGAATTAAAGAAAGAAGGAGAGGGAGGTATAGCCGGCTCCGATCTGAATTCGTCGCAGCCGCGCACTATCATCTTATCCGGAGGGATTCCCAGTAAGAACGTTCTTAATTTTTCTTACTCGCATCTGCGATGCGCAGTTTTGGGTGCGTTTCGCCAGTGGCGTCGCATCGAGCTGACTTGCGGGGTTGTTCGACAACGTAATCAGCGGAGAGGGACGCGCTTCTTGGTTTCATAACGTGGGCAGGGAAGGTTTTGTCTCTTTTATCGTTATGTCATATTAACCTGATCTTTTTGCTTTTGCAATTTTATTTTACTTAGTTCTGTGTTTAATGTTCTAAGTGTAGGCTCCCTCAGAGCGCAAACGACGGCTTGTGCTGACTTGAGTTGATGCGCTTCGCGCTCATCGTTTGTTTTGGTTGTTGTTATATAAATTTTGATGTTGGTTTTTGTAAGCCGACACGAGAGTACTCACGCTGAAGCCCTTTTCGCCCCCGATTTGGGCACCGTAACTTTGAATTTATAGAAAGTTACGACCGACCACCTCATTAGGGGGCTTGTTCTACTACCGAATTCTGTGGTGGCGAATGCCTTAATAAATGATTTGTTTTTGGGTCGAACCAGGGTTTATTTATTAAATAACTCAGCGTTTTATGTCACCCTTATGAGAGTATATTATGGTATAAATAAATTTAAAATCCCCAAACCATACCTTTAAAGATGTTGCCTCAAAAAGAATTGGAAGAGAAGAAAAAGAAAACGATGAAAATAGGGAGATACGTGTTTGATCAATCTTTGTCAAAAAAATTTAGTATTTCAAACGCTTTTCGTTTCATTTTATTCAAGTGTACTATTACATATTGTATATGAGAGAGAGAAAGAGGGTTGTTACTAATATTTAAGAGGATAAGGGAATGTATCAAATATCATCCCTAACTATCACTTTCAGCTTTCTATTAGATATTCGAAAGGAGCAGTTTCACCCACAACCACTAAAGTCTCTCGTTCCCGAAAAATAAATGCCAAACATCCCTCGCTGTCAATCAAACGAATCCCATCTGATCTCTGCTGCTAAGGTAGAAAAAAACTCAAGTGCGTTATCCCGTCACTGTACTCACTCGCCTTACGCAGCCCGCCGCCGTCTTAGGTCACCCTCACGAGAATATATAAATCTTGAGGGCGATCGTGCAAGGGTGGTCGGTGGTGTAACCAGGGCAACGGAGTTATTGCCGTGCCTTCTGAGGTGATCTGGGCAGAACAACTCAGCGGTCGGCAATTTAATGTGACATTTAAAGTTTAATGATTCGGTTTTCTGCGTCGTGCGGGGTAATCGACTAGGATGGGACGTTGCGAGTTATTAACCCCAATGATAACCGTCCAACTCACCGCCGCAGGATTTTTCATAAGAGATAAAGTTTTGGAATTATTTCTTGGCTTCAGGTTCTTAAAGGAAAACTTTTGTAGACGAAGATACTCGTCAGAATTAAGAAATTATTTGCCCCCCTTACACTGTTAACTAATCCATTTGGTCTCTTGAATTCAATTTAATTCAATTAATTTAATTTTTTGGTATGTGATTTCTATCTCTGTTATTTTTCTCATGTCTACCATTTTGATTGAATTTGTACAATCAATAATTTGGAATGAAATATATGGGTTTTGGAGATAGAGTACGTTCTATTTTTTGGATAGTTTTGGAATTCTTTTGATGCAATGATGTATAATACAGTGACGTTCTATTTTTTGGATAGTTTTGGTATCCTTTTGATGCAATTTATTGTTTAATATAGTGTAAGAAGACCGGCTGTGTTTTTGAATTCTTTTCTTTTATAAGAAAACATTTTGAATGTCACTGGATGGCGCTACGCAGATGGCAAGTTCGCACGCGAAATCATAAATTGACCGCGTACACGATGACATTCCCGTTTCCTTTTATTTATAGCGTAATTATATTTCGTTATCTGGAAATCAGTACGGTTTTGTAACTTGCGCTGTACAATGCGAAGCTTTTTTAATGCTTCCATGCCATGCAGGGCGCGTTTCGCTGGCTGGTCCGTTCCTGCCTGGAGATTATGCGTTAACACGCATGTCATGTCAGGGAATTACGGTCGTTCTCCCGAGCGTGTCATACGCGAAATATATGTTTTGGGCAGATCGGTTGCGTTTCCGTCTTTTTTTTCCGCTCTTTGTTTTACCATCGCGTGTTGTGCATGAGTTAATTGGCGGTGATGAAACGAAAACTCGGTTTTGTTTTGATAATCCTTCCAAATGTAATTCCCAGATTAAAGAGCTTTTTTTAATTTACAGAATTTGCCGAACGTTTTTCTGAAAATATTTAGTAACTCAGAATAGCCTGTGGAAACTGTTGCATTTACTTCTCTTGTGTTATACATATTGCTAAGTAGTGGACTTGACTGGTAGCTCTTTTTGATTCTTTAAAACTCAGGGTTTTGGGCTCTTGAAGGGATGAAACCCTACAACTCTTGTTATAGACGACTAAAAGACTCGCCATGGAGCTCTGAAATTCACGATATCCAAATCATCATTCCAGGTTTGTGTCTCGTGTGAGTTTGACTTTCGTGTAATGATGCTCTGGGGTTTGCACCTATTGCCCCAATTAAACACCAGCCCAGGATTCCGTTTTAATATTCCTTGTTTAAATAACTCGTTTAAATACTGAAGGCAAAAATTTCTAATTTTAAAATAATAACAATGTGTGACGGCTTGCGCCAAGCCACCCGATTGGTATCATGTTTTTTTGATTTTAATTTATTTTCGATAAATGAACACGTAAGTACACATTTTTGATTAGTTTAGAATGTAATTTGTTTTTCTTAATATTTTCCTAACGTTAAAAATGAATGAATTCAACCAAAACATTGTTTAAAGAATTCCTAGCCTAACGCAAATGTTTGTTTGAAACTTAACTATTTTTAACAATAATTCAAAATTAAATATTACACCTGTTTTATTATAACTGAATTAAGACCTAATTTCTAAGCTTAAAGACAATGAAATTGTTTCAACTAAAACTATCTTTCTCGCCGCAGGTGATTTTGTTCCACCGCAGTCGAGCTGTTAAAAGTTTTCCTGGGCAATTCGTGCACTGTGCACTGTGTCCAAAAGTTGTCAAATAAAAATTGATTCACTGTTGCTACTTTTGTTTGATTAAAACACAGTTTAATTGTTTAGGCACCAATTGTTTTTCACTTCCGAAATCAAATTCTTCCCGCACTTACATAAGCCCAACGTCTAAGTGTATTTTTGAGAATTTCTGATAGCCGAACTTCAGAAATCAGATCACTATCACTCTGTTTGAATAACAGTCCCAGCTATTTTAAATGAAACATTTATTAAATAAATTAAACTCGACATTATTCTCTAGTTTAAATAAACTCAAATTTCATTCCAGGTTTCTATTAAACTAAATATCACAGCGATATGAAGGTTTGCATGGCGCTAATTATAACATCTGGAATTCACACCTTCTTCACTGAGCTTGGTCATTACAGTCATAATTTTTACTCGCACTTTACGATTAGGTAAGTTTTTTAACTGTCGTATATATATAGTGACACTTTTCGAATGCACGTTACACAATAGTGAAAATAACTTTCTCTTGACGAAAGATGAGAATATCTTTTTGTTACATTTTTCCTGCACGAAACCACTGACAATATGACAAATGGCCAATACACCTCCGCCTCCATTCTTTATATTCATTGAAAGCAGCAAATGCGCCGCCTTCTCCGAATTCAAAGCCGAAACCCGACATTCTCTGATACATCGCGGAATAAATCAGTAATTCAGCGCAGAACAGGAAACGTCCGGATTGATCGTTTACCTAAAAGGTTCCGATGCGTAAGTAGCTCACGTTCAGGGCAAGAAGAAGAAATAGTTTGTATGGAAATCGATGTGCGAGAAAGAGCAGCACAAAGTGCCAAGGAGATGGAACTTCCATGCAGTAATCGAGTCGTAAAGTGGAGTATTGGAAGTCGTTCAAACGATGCATAAAACTTGCAAAAAGTGCTGTTAGTTAAATTAAAGACTTCTTTTAGGATGGCTGAGAAGTTAGAAGTCGGTACACGTAGACTGATAAATGTGGTGATATAAAAGCAATTTCGAATTTTATTCGTAAACTGAAACTATATTTGAAAAAAATTCTGAAAATCAGTACTTCAATATTTTATTACATACATTAATGTATTATACAATGTTAACACCATTTCTTGGCACAGGACATTGTTAAATTCGTAATATCCGAAAAATCATGAGCGACTGAAGCAGATGACCCTCAAAAAAAAAATTATTTCATAAAAATCTCTAAGTATCCATTGAAACGAGACTGGTCATGACTCAATGATGAATGATGAATCGACTGCGAGTACTTAAAAAAAGATCGATTCGATAAAATTGAAATTTTCGTCAGAAGACGTTAGAAGACGGTAGACAGGGGTGGACTCAAGGCTAGAGCGGGGCCTGTAGACATAAATTTTTGTGGGTGGGCGATGAAACGTATAAATTGAAATGAGCCCATAACGAAGAGCCTCAGTAAAATGAGGTCAGCTCACGTGTCTCGTCTCTCCACACTTTTCGGGTGAAGTCCAATTAATGTCCTTCTTTTTCTTAACCATTATACAGATTGCAATGTGACATAAATTGATTTCCAAAGTGTAGTAGTAATTAGGAATATTTTCATTTTTGTTTCCTTTTCCTGTATTCTTCTCAAATAACACCTATAATTTTTATATAAAAAAATATGTTATATGAGGTGTTAAACGTTTACGACGTTTTCAGTTATCGCCCAACTTCGCATTTAATTTCACCCCCGTAGAACGTGTTCCCGAAGTGATTCTAAACTTAAAAGCAATTTAAAAGTAAATATTTAGCACATCCCCCCGGCTTCGATAACTAAAAGGCGATCACGACACCCTCCTCGTTCCTGATGCGGGAGCACACGTGTCAAACTGCCGACATCAGCTGACAAGCAATAATTTTAGTTTAAAACGAGAGCGCAAGTTTTGCGTCTGGAATCATGTCACGGGCAGGATGTCAGGATTGCCAACTTCCACAAAGGGTTCTTGCGACGCGTGTAACTCGAACCTGCGGCGGGGTTGTGTTGCGAGTTGAGGTGGATGGGAACGCGAAGCGTGAAATTTTGCGTTACGCGAGTTTAATTAATTGGGAAATATGAAGAATGATATTTGTTAATTAATTTAAAGTTGGTGGGGAAGTACATGTGAATAAACTGGGCGAAAAATCAAAAGGAAGGTGAAGTGAATAGAAGAAAAACGAAATTCAGAAAGGAAAAGACCAAGGACTTCAAATTTATAATCGAAAATGCAAGGAAATTAAAAACTGTGTACCTTGGAAGGATTATTAGCATCTAGTGGATAAAAGGGATTTTCAAAAAAAAAAAGTAAATATCGAAAGAACCAAATTCAAAAAGGAAAGATCAGGAAAGATAAACAAATTAAAAATCGTACACCTTGACCAGTGCTGCCAGATGGATATTCCAATTCAAAATGTTAGAATTACAGCAGAAAATATTTATTGTTGAAAGTTATTTTCAAACCGGTAGAATAGAAAATGGACGGTTAGTTTATTCAATTAATCAGTGTGTACAGAAGTTTCGACAGCAGTTCCCTAATTTTGCTATTACTTATGAACAGCTAGTTAAACATATCCATGCTTGTGTTCTTAAATTTCGTGAAACAGGATCACTTGGTTGCGAAACAGGGAGCGGAGCAGCTAAGAAAAGGACTGCAGCCTGCATTGAGGATGTTGGGAATCGAATGGAACACTCTCCCAAGAAATCTATTGCGAAACTTTCACAAGAAGTTCAGCTATCAGTGGGAACATGTCACACTATTCTTAAGAAAAAACTTAAAGCTTTATCCATATAAGATTCAAGCAGTCCACGAACTCAGGCCAGTAGATTTTCACAGAAGAACAGAATATTGTCAATGGTTTCTTGATAACTTAAACAACGACGACATTCTTGACAAGTGTTTCTTTTCCGATGAGGCCTGGTTTCATCTCTCAGGATATTTAAATAAACATAATATGAGAATATGGTCAGCAGAAGATCCCCATGAATTTGTGGAAACTCCATTATATCCATTAAAAATTGGTGTTTGGCCAGCAGTGTCAAGAAGGCGTATCATCGGACCAATATTTTTTAACGACTCAGTAACTGCTGAAAGATATCGAAATGAGTTATTAGAACCTTTCATTAATCAGCTACATGATGATGAACTTACAGAAGGGTTTTTTCAGCAAGACAATGCTACTGCCCACACAGCTCATCAAACAATGACTTTCCTGCAGCAGTTTTTCGATAATTGGATTGTGAATTTTCCTGCAAGGTCTCCGGATCTCACAATTATGGATTACTTCATTTATCCGCACATAAAAAACACAGTTTTTAGAACTACGCGTCACACAATTGAAGAACTTCGTGCGGGCATTACAGATGTGTGTGCTAACATAACCCCCGAATATTTAGCAAACGGGTTTGAAAACATGAAACGCAGAGTACGCTTATGTATTCAAGCTGAAGGAGAGCACTTTGAGCATCTACTTTAAACTTTAATGTTGTGTTTTTATTTGATGTTATGATCAATACTGACAGTTAATGACAACTGTTTTCTCTAGAATTGTGTCGCCAACTTCATAAAAAAATCACAGCTTACTTTAATGAGGAATTCAATTGAAGGCACGGTATTAATTCGATTTCTTCTTTAATTAAACGTTTAAATTTCGTTTGCGGCCATTCCAGGCGAACGAACAGGACAATTTGTGATAAAAATAAGGTAAGAGAGAACGATAAGCGAAAAGCGCACTTTTTCGGCTATCACGGCCGCGCGGCCTTATTAAGCGCCGGAGCGAAAAACGATCCGAGCAAACGTGGTCGTAATTTATAGAAAGAAAATCACTAATTGTCCGTTTATTCTTCTGGAATAGCCCTAAACTAGTACTTTGGGCAAGAATGCAGGTCACTGTATTAGATTATATAATTTCCTGAACAATACTTAAGCCGTTAACGCAGAAATATTTTTAAATTACGCGCCTTTTTTATTTTAATTCCCCCCAGGCCGCGGGAGGCGCGCATTTTGTTGCTCCACATATACAACGTTGGCTTTGATATCTATTATATCTTTCATCTTGAATTGGAGTTTTAAAGATATTGTAAAATTAACTAACACTATTCATATTCTTTGAACAGAGCCCTCTATTATCGACAATTCACTTTTACTAGTTTGACAGTTAGTTAAAAAGTAGTAGGAAAATATATAACAATAAGGAAAACAACTGATGTTCAAATATAAAAAAAAAATTCTAATGAACGATAATTTTCAGAAAAATGACACAAAATGACAAGTTTGACAGTGAATGAAGAGATATGAAAAGTACAAGAATGAAGAAAAGCAACAGATTTTCGTGCACACCGTCAAATTAGAAAAAGAAGAAAAAAAGATCGCTTTAAAGTGATAGTTAATTAAATTAATTAAAAAAAGTAGGAAAGCTAAGAAAATAACTAATGTGTGTTCTAACCTCCAAATTATGTAATTATGTAATGTGTGTTCTAACCTCCAAATTAGAGAATAAGAGAAAAAAACAATTTATTTGGCAAGTTTGACAATTAATAAAAATAAAAAAAAAATGCATAAGAATCGGGAAAAGCAAATAATGTTTATACTCATCGTCAGAGTAGAAAAGAAAACAAGAAGTTCTTTATGTGCTGGATGCTTTAGAAAAAAAAATTTGTCGACATTCCATTTTGATTAATTTGACAGCTAATTAAATTGAAAGTAGAAAAAATAAAAACAGCTGTCTGTATTTCGAAAAGAAGAAAAAAAAAAATAATTCCGTATAAAAATTATGCAAATGACTTTCATGAACTTGATTAGACTTTTGCCGACAACTCATTTTAGTAAGTTTGACAGTTAATAGAAAAAGCTATGAAAACCTTAATAATTAGGAATTCAATTGACGTGTGTGCTCTTCGCGGAATTAGAAAAAGAAAACAATAAACTCTTTATGCTGGATGCTTTATGACAAATATTTTTGTTCACAATTTATTTTGACTAATTTGACAGGTAGTTAAAATGAGAAAGTAGGAAAAGTGAAAAGAACTTGAGTCTTTACATTAAAAAAAAAAAAACAAGAAAGATAATAGGAAACTCTTTATAAAAGTTGATTTTTGGAAACTTGCTTGGTCTTTTGCCGAGAATTTACTTTGCCAAGTTTGACAGTTGATAATAAAAACAAAACAGTGACAAGCGTAAGAATCGAGAATCGGAATAAACAACTGACTATTTAAAAAGGTAAAACATAAACTCTTTATAAAAAATTCAGATTCAGAAACTTGATTAGTCGTTCGTCGACAATTCACTTTGACAAGTTTGACAGTTAATAAAAAAAATAGTAAAGGTATGAGAATTAAGAAAACATTTGATATTTGTTGTCATCATTAGATCAGAGAAAGTACTTAATATTGGATTCGACAATTCACTTTATCTAGATGTCAGTTAATAAAAAAAATATGAATTGTATGAGAATTTAGAATGCAATTGATGTTTGTGGCGCGTAATGCCGCATCTGACAATTCACTTATGATAGTTTGAGAGTTAATTAAAAGGAAGGTATGAAAAGTGAAAACAATTGATGTTTTATGTTCACCTTCAAATTAAAAATCAAAAAAATAAACTCTTTATAAAGAACGGATTTCATAAACTTGATTGCCTTTTTGTTGACAAGTTTGACAGTTACACTTTGACAAATCTGACCATTTTAAAAATATTATAGGCAAAGTGTGCAAGCGGAGAAAACAATCGATGTTTGGAATCAGATTAGGAAAAGAAAAACTGGGCATTTTTTGTGGGGGTGCATTAGAAACGTAATCGCTTTTTTTGATTGACATTGACATTTCCTTTTAACAGGTTTGACATACGTTGATCAAAGTACTTAAATGTACTTTAGGAAACCTAACTGAATTTATTTGTGCGATTAGAAGTGCCCCACCGTTTTATTTTTTAAATCTTGAAAACTCGAAAGCGTCTCCAAATATTTATACAGGGCGTTTGCGAAACTTTAAGAAAAAGCTGACAGCTTAATGTTTTCTTGTTTTACATTTAACTTGCATCTAACTTAGTCGTCGCAATTAAAATTGTCCGATCGTTTTATTTTCAAAATATTTTGAAAATTCGAAAGCGTCTCTAAGTATTTATACAGGGCGTTTAAGAAAGAGTTGACAGCTTAATTCTTCCTGTGTTTTGCATTTATTAGTAATTCATTACAGATGTGGAATGGATTCTTAGCGATTTGAAGAGGGAGAAATTTCAACTTCAGAAGTGTCTGACAACATTGACATTGATATAAAGAGAATATATATAAAAAAAGACACAGATTTTTCTGTGACACCTCGTATCTGCGACTTTCGTATTTCCACAAAGAGGGTATAAATATACATCCATGTTGTAACTGTTAGAAGGTTTGGTGACGTACGTCATAAGTCACGTGGGTTACATGAGCATCCTGTATACGGTAATCAATATTTTTAAATAAGATAGTGATATTAACTTCATTGTTATGTTAATTAAAGCTCTTTTCTTATAAATAGACTAAACAATCATGTCTGATAGCCGTAACGATTAATTTATTTTCGTTTTTCTCTTGTCAAGTAACTAATGACTATTTGTATTGGTGTGTGTAACAATTACACGTTCAAAGATACATATACCGTTAACGTAACGTAATTCCTTATACTTTTCAATGACTTTCGATACAATCAGCTCATTAGGAGGTATCAAAAATGAAACGATTCAGTTTTCTCTGCGCGTTTCCAAATGACATTTATCGGGCTGTCAATCTGCCGGCCATTAGGTAATTGACTCCTCCACGCGGTCAACTGTAATGTATTCGGGGAGATAACGAGTCGTTTAAGACGGCTACTACCGTAATAAGTTAGCGTAAAAGTATCGGCTTTGATTGTTGTATCTCCTTGGCCCACGCACCGCTAAACAAGTAGCAGATTTATACGTTCCTGAAATATTCGCGTTTTTATACGACGGCGACGGTTCTGTAGGGGAATTGCTTGGAATTTAATTGCAAAATGCAAATAATTCGCAGTATTTTATGGTTTACGTTTATACCGTGTGATCCAAAAAGAAAATGTAGTATGTAATTAAATTGAATCACTGCCACTGTATCGAAATTCTGCTGTTGTATTTGTCCCTGCCATTGTGCAGTGACACTGACGAATGTGCAGCACGTCGATTACCTCACGAGTATTGACAGTTTCGCAATCGAGATTCTCCGCGAAGCGTTTCGCAATAAATCAGGCGATTTTCTTGGATTTATTGCCCTCGATCAGGTACAGGTCTCTGGGCGAATGAGCGTCTGCAAACACGGTTATGCAAAAATCGAATGAATGGGTGGTACACCAAAACGAAGATCTGTTGACATCCCAAAAATCCGTTGCAAATATAGGTTATATAGATTTGCAATTTCAAAGTCGTTGTGAAACTTTGTCGGTTTCTGCTTATATTTACAAATTCTTTTGTTAACGATCTTCAAATTTTAACGATTCCTTTTTCTTTTCTGAGAATATGGGAGAACATGCTGGAAACTTCTTACTTGTTCACCCAAGAAGTCAGACAGCTGGTATTTAACGCCGTTTTCGATTCGTTGCTCCAGAGATATGCAGAATGAATAAAGGCAAAGAAAAGATATAACAAAAATTTAGCTATAACACCAAAAATTAAAAAGAAAACAGAAACTTACCAAAGAATGAAAACAGGTTCTTAGCAGAGGACGATTTTCTTTGCTAAGGTTCAAAAAACAAAATGTCAGTAAATCACGAAACAAAAGCAATCGTGATAGTTATGATAAAAAAAAATTAGCAGTGAAAGTATAAAAAAATGAAAATTGAAATATAAATATTGATACGCGGAACAAATGAACATCGTGCAAAATAAATAACAGAAAACAACATATCTGAAAAATCTTCTGCTTTCAAATAGTGATTTTTAGCATAGAAAAAAGACGAAAATGACAGGAACGAATAACAAATGATAATCACGATGCAATAGAAAAAAGAAACACTAGCGGGGAAAGTATACCGGGTGTCCACTTTAATTATGCACCATATTCAATTCAATTTTTTATTTGTACACCGACAGTGTGGATGGCATCGTACGCGTCAGAATACAAAACAACAATAAAATATCACAAATAAATGTAAGTACAAATACAAAATATAAAAATTTGCAGCCTTACTGTTAGTTTGCCATAGTCGAGGAAAAATGCTAGAAATTTAGTAATAGTGGAGCTTAAATACAAACAGAAATATCATGCAATTATTTTTAACTACGAAGGTAGACACCCGGTGTAAGTGGCAATGAATTTAAAAATACAAGAAATTAGAACAAAAATATTAACAGATAAAATAGCGACATCTTACTATCGCTTTTTGACCTGACATTGCTGAAACAGCTGTCCAGAGGCTGCTCGAGGTTTTCACTGCAATCAAGAACGATTTGCACAAAATTTTTCTAAAAAATATTAACGTATGAAATCAAAAATAGCAAAATAAAGGAGTAACAACTTATCTATCGAAAGTCTTATTCTTCTATTTCGGATATTAATTTTATAACTAAAAAATATGAATAACAAGAGAGAAAAAATCAAACAATATTAAAAAAAAAATAATCAAAAGCGCCCAAAAATTAAACACAAGTTGAACAGAGAAAATTAATAATAGTATTAAACAAATGACAATCAATTAAGGTATAAAATATCAATAAAAATAAAAACAAAAGAATGAAGTTGGTCTTGTTGAAAAAATCGAGGAAAATTCAAACTAAAGACAGAGTTAACCAAAATGACAGTTTAGGTCGCGCGGTCTATTTTTGACCTTGTATGTTCGATTCTGAGATAAGTGGGTAAGGTCGATGAGATTGCATTGAAGTTCTCTTCTGCTGAGTAGCACCCACATGGGGCTGCTCAAGAAATCCACGGCAGTCAAACCGAATTGTGACTAATGTTTTTGCATTTCCAAAAATAAATTAGATAAACCACCCACGAGCTAAACTATAAGCCTACTTTAAGCCTACTTGAACTATAACACTTTTACATACTTGTGCTGAATAATAATTTTTCAGATAAAATAGCGGCATCTTACTATAGCTTTTTGACCTGACATTGCAGTAGGATAGACAAATTGAAGCGGGATTTGCTCCTAATAAGCCCCCCATGCAAGGCGGCCATGCTTGCTGTCAAAGCATAATGAAAGTTATGAAAGTGACTATAATTGATTGAGATTTATTTTATTAGATTGGCAGCACTTTTCGAAGATGGTTCGTTGATATAATGAATTCAAAGTTTAATAGAAAAATTTTGTGCAAATCGTTTTTGATTGCAGTGAAAACCTCGAGCAGCCTCTGGACAGCTGTTTCAGCCCTGCTTGGGGCTTCTTCAGCAGAGACGTAGCTCGACATTCCCACTGCAGACCAAAAACGACTTGCCCAATTTATTCGCAATTGTTTTTGGTCTGCAGTGGGAATATCGAGCTACGTCTCTGCTGAAGAAGCCCCAAGCAGGGCTGAAACAGCTGTCCAGAGGCTGCTCGAGGTTTTCACTGCAATCAAAAACGATTTGCACAAAATTTTTCTAAATAAATTTTCAGTACATACCCCCATTTTTCATATAATTCTAGCTTTTGTGCTTAAAATTCCGAAACTGTCCAGCTTTCAGTTATTACTTTTTATGAAATATATGTAAGTCGAAAGCAATTTTATAAGGTTCTCTATAAATTCCATGTTAACATCTAATCTTAACAGCGTAATCACTCTGTTTCTGTCTCATTTAAACGACCGAAGAAGATCCAAGCGCGCAAAACTTCGCCCTCTCATTCACATTTACTGGCGGACGAGGAGCAGGAGAGAATTAATTGAATTGATGAAAAACGAAGAGCGCGCCGCCCGTAGAGCTTTATACCTGGCTTTAATCTCTGCTTTTACGAGAATAAATGCATTTTATTTCCCCTGCGGGCGCAACTTAATGCCGCCGGCCCTCGGCAGTCGCAGTCCTCATGCAGAAATTATAAAACCATTTTAATCTTTCGCTCTTACATTAGTTGCAACGTTGGCGGGCATGCCAGCCGGAGCAAGAAAAAAAAAAATAAGGAAAAAATCGGCTTCCAGCGCGCACGGGAAATGATTAGTGGAAAAGCCCACGGGGCGCGCGAAGTTACACCACCGGAACGATACAACAGTAACATCGAGAATAAAAGCACAGTAGATATTATTGTTCCAGTTGTTTCATAGAAACAATAGTAAATCATTTTCAGCAAGCATTTTTTTTCTGGAGTTTTTGTAAATTGAGAAGCTTCCTGGATTCAGAGGAGTTTCTTTACCTCAGGTCCTGTGGGGATGTTTAATTACACAGAATCTTATGAGCTGCTATATACAGGTGCGATAATTGTTTTATTTGACACAGGAAGTTTCTTCGATAGGTATCATGAGCATTCGTGATCTGACGAAAGTTGGAAGGCGTGCTACCTCTCTTCTATCACCGTATACAATCAGTATGCAGACACGCATGCGAGCTGCCTGAATACTTGTAATTTATATGATTTATTGTCAATTCTATTCATTAAGATGCTAGACAGTTTTTAAAACTTCAATAAGAGTTCAAATCGTGAAGTAGTACTTTGGGGACCATTCCATTCAAGAAATAAGCAATTTCGCGTTCTTCGCAGCTTACAAAAATCGGCCGATTTAGTCACACGCAACAATAAGTCATATTGTAATAGAAGAAAATAATTATGTAAGCTCGGTTGCTGATTCCTGTAAGTAAACCTTAACCTACATTCGCAAATCGGTCACATCGATTATATAATAAGAGTTGCCGGTAAAGTAAAATGAGTCATCGGGAATTCCATCCCAAATCCAAAGTTTGCGTAAACTGGAAATTAGGTCAATCATTCATGCCCGATTCTTTCACCTCCTGATAAATTTATCTGCCAGGTATTATTTTTGGAAACAATTGTACCGATAATAGTTTCCGAGGAGACTACCTGGCAGATAAATTTAAATGTAGGTGACGAAATCGGCTCTTAATCATTCATATAAATAGGTATTCTGATCAGAAGTGACTTTGATAATACTTATGTCACAGTGCGCGAACTCACATCGTCTAGTAAAGTGCGTCTTCAATTCGTCGTGTAAGTTATATTCTGCAACTATATGGAACCTAGTTAATAGTACTGTGAGAAGGCAAAGTGTATTGCAAACGACTAACATACCTTCAACTGAAGAATTTCTGGAGTTTTTTAGTAACGTCGCCGTTCAGCTTCAGACACAAATTCAAGCGGTAGAAGCGCGACCACAAGATTTTCTCACAAATATTCTTACAACTGCAGATTTTATGTTATTTTCTCCCACGATGTCGAGGAAATTGAAAAGGTTATAAGGAATTTGAAGATCAAAAATTCTGCAGACCATTTATGATCTGAGTACCAAGGAAATATCGGATGATATTGTTACACCTCTAACAGATATAATAAATTGTTCTTTTGAAAATCGTGTATTCCCGGATTGTCTAAAGATTGCTAAAATTTGACCAATATTCAAAAAAGGTGACGCAACAGCGTGTACAAATTACCGGCCCCGTAGCTGTACTCCCAGCGTTCGAAAATTTTTGAAAAAATAATATGAACGCATAACTTCATTCTTTGAAGCCAAAAGATACTTTTCTATAAGACAGCATGGATTCAGACAAAACCTGAGGACCACTGACTCAATTAGATCATTACTACATTACATAATGCAAAATATGGAAAATAGAAGCTCCATCACGGCATTATTTTGTGGCCTTAGTAAGGCATTTGATACTATGCCTCGCATGGAATTGTTTCATAAGCTTGAATATTACGGAATCCGGGGTGTAGCTGGTAAATTAATAAAATCATACCTCACTAATAGAAGACAATATGTCTATCACAACGAAAATGCAAGCAATTTGAGAAACACTAAATCTGGAATCCCACAGGGGTCTGTTTTGGGATCATTGTTTATTATTTTCGTCAATGACCCGCCTCAAGAATTTAATTATCATGTCATCTTCTACGCGGATGATACCACATTTGCAATAAAAGTTATTGACTCTTCGGTTACAAGACAAAGAATAATTAACACAACAAAACTATGGTTTGCAGCTAACAAACTGACACTAACTGAAGAGAAAACAAATGAGGTAAATTTCAGTACAACAGAAATGCTGATATTCATTGCACAAAGTACTTCGGAGTATACTTGGATACTCACTTAACGTGGCAACCCCAGATGGATAATGTGATAGCCAATGTCTCTAAAACATTATATGCTTTAAGGAAAATCAAGAAAGATATAATTAAGGAGCAGCGATACTAGTTTATTATGCACTCCTCCATTCCAGGATTTCCTGTGCCATAGAAGTATGGGGTCATTCTCTACATACCGCAAAACTTTTTGTTCTGTAAAAGAAGGCAATACGCAACAAGACGTTGAACTGCAGTTTGAATGATAGTGCGGGTGGAAACTGAGAGATTTTCTTGATTTGGGACAGAAAACTCCAATGTTTTAGTTTTAGTTAAATTATCTCTAAGTATTCATTTCATGCTATTGTATATTGTCTTAATTTGCTTTGTTAGACATGCCTAGATGTATTCATCAGGTTACATTAATAAATTCAAATTCAAACTCCAATAAATGTACCTTTTGTATCTTGCGTTGTTGAATCTGACTACGCCCCGTAACCACACATAGCGCAGTAGCTTTATATATTTGATTTCGAGAAATTCGGATACAAAAATGTATCAAACCAGTTCAAAAACAAGAACCCAGTATTCGACAATTTAACGAAGAATGACAAAATAGAGAGTTTCTAAACAGAATAGGCCTTGCTCAAGAAGCATATATGGAAGCAAGAACTGTCTTAAATAGTTTAAAAAGTACTCTATTTTTCTACTGCGTTCCCTGTCGCATGCATTAGTTTAAGATATTAATTTAAACTTTACTAAAACTGTATATAACGGTAAGGCTCGCTGGAATGCTGGATCCATAACAATTTGGTGTGCAGGACAATTTGATGTACAGCACTATTTGGTGTACAGCACAATTTTATGTACGACAGATTAGTATATGGCAATTTCATGTATAACAGTTCAGCGGATGACAAGGTATATTGAGCTATAGTTTTTTGGAACACTGTGTATATGCTTGATACTTTGATATACTGAATTGTCTAACACCAAACCACTTTGTTACGCACAAAATTATCGCTTATGCCCATTTGTTGTGCACCGAATTGTTGAATTGTCATACACCAAACGCATTGTCACATACAAAAAAAAAATCTTCGTGAACCATTTTTACCTATCAGGTTTTATAAAAAATATGGCCGAGAAAGAGCCCAAGAGTAAATGAAGAAAATTTAAAAGCTAAGAAAAATCGATATTTTGTAGGTAAATTTCGATTAACAGAACAAATGAAGACTGCACAAAATATTGAAAAATGTTTAAGAAACCCTTATTTTAAAATGTTCATTTTCTATTTTAGAAACAATTCGTAAATGATGAATGAGTTAAGAAGAAATTGAACGAAAAATCTTAAACACGCAATGAAATCAATAGAAATAACGACGAAACGCCAGTAAATATTAAAACAAACAAAGAAAATAAGTGCAAACAAATTCAGAAACAAAGAACAGTTGAAATTTCAATTATTAATTCAGGAGTCTCGTGTTTTTCTGCCGGCTTCTGGCGTTCCATGACTCACCTGGCCCCTGGCTTCTACGTAGAGGGTAGCCGTCGTTGACCTCGATCAACAAAAGCAACCGACTTGCAAAGATTAATTTTTTAACTGACTTAATTTACTACGTGGCAAGAAATTTAGAAACAAGGATAAAAAATATTTGATATTTGGGAAATAAATTTAGACATATGTATGTACAGAAAAAGAAGATCTAAAAGGAGCTGATAATGTATCTAAAAGACCTTCTTTCTGTTCGCTTTTAAACTCAAGAAAAAGAAACAAAAATTATGTAAGACGAGAAGTTGAGTAAAATAGTAATAAATTAAACATGCGATCAAAAAGGACACAGAAACAGAAACAAATGAAGATCGATTGACAAAATGCCAGTAAAAATCGAACCAATAACAGTCAGTGATGGCAAAAATCATGAAAGAAAGGGAGTGATAAGAAATTTTTAAATAAAATAAAAAATAAAAATGAAATTTAAAATTTGTTTTTTTCTTCAAGTTTTCTATTGAAAGAAATAAATTAATTAAAAAATACTCCTAACAATTAACATTAAATAGAAAATTGTATGAAAGAAAATGAAATCTGCAGAGAGACAAATGACGACCGACCAAGAAACAAATGACAGCAAATAACGAAAGAAAAACTAGCAAAAATAAGTAATAAATGGCGAAAAATTTAGAAACAAAAAAGTTGAAATTTGGAAAATAAATTTTAATACACAGAACAAATGAAGAATATCAGGCAAAATAAGGCCGTCACAACGCATCGAAAAATTCTTCTTCTTATTCTTCTTTCAAATTGAAAAAAAAAGCAGAAATAAAAAACAGTATAAGAAGTCGATTACCGAAATACCATAAACTTAATCAGAAATGCAATCAAAAATTAAATGAACAGAAACAAATGGCGATCGATCAAAGGATAAAATGCCAGTAAATAATGGAACAAAAGCAACCAATGATGATCAGAATGGGGAAAAAAAACAAAAAAAAAGTGAGCGGTGAAAAATGCTTAACAATAAAGCTTAAAAATAATTTTAATAAACTATTAAACTAAAATACATTTTAATAAACAATTAAACATCGAGTAAATAATTAGACAGCAACATACCGAAGAATTTTTTTTTCTTTCAAATGAACATTTTTCGATTTAAGACAAAATAAAAAATAACAAAAGAAGGTGATAAGTTGACTCTAGACTTTAAACAGAATTGCGATAAAAAAGGTAAACAAGAACAAAACAAATGATGATCGATCAACAAACAAATGCCAGTAAACAATGAAAGAAAACTCAGCTGAGAAAGCGGTTAGTAAATGGCGACAAATTTAGAAACAAGGAAAATTGATATTTGGGAAATAAATTGTGATATGTAGGACAAGTGAAGATATTTAAGAAACGCCTATCGTTTCTCAACTGGGAAAGTTAAATATAATAAAAAGAAGATAAGAAATTGCGATCGAAACAATAGCAGTGATGACCACGATGAAAAGAAAAACAAAGAAGAAAGTGGATAAGTGTCAACGAATTTAAAAACAGAAGAAATTGAATTAAATTTTGGTGTAACATACCTGCGGAACAAATGAAAATACACACAAAGAGATAACTTATCTGGATATGAAGTATTCTTCTTTTAAATGTTCATTATTCAACTGAGAAAAATTAACAAAAAAGAGGGAAGAAAACCAAAAAATTAAACAGTAATGCATAAAACATTAAAAAAAATCAGCAGAAACAAATGACAATCGACAAAACTAATGACTAAAGAAACAAAAGCAGAAATATTCATATTGAAAAGAAAAAATAGAAATGTTTCTTTCTTTTCTTTTCCACGAAATATTTTAAAAGAAATGGAATACAAAATTTAGGCAATAAATAAATTTCACAACATAGAACAAACGACGATAAACTTAAATAATAAGTAAAAATTAAATATTATGTAAATTATTACTAGTTTTGTTTCGGGGAATATATAGGGTGTCCCAAGAAGAACTCTTGAAACTTAAGCACTATAGTCATGAAGATCAAAGAATTATTAGGCATTTTTCTTTGCCTACTGACAGAGATAATCAAGTTTGACAACTGCAGGTACGTTATGTGGGTCATAAGAAATGATTTTATTATTAGAGAGTTAGCAAGGACTCAGATTTTATCAATAAAATTCACTAATTAAGTTAGTTGCAACCACCTTTAATGATTTATATTTCCAGTTCCCATATTTGGTGTATTAATTGAGAAAACCAATAAATTTTCGACAATAATATTTTTTAGTGATGACGTCCCTAACACATGCACGTACTGTTATGCTCATTAAAAACGATACTCCTGCATACAAGTTGCACCATCATGAACATTCAGCGGCAAGCATTTCAAATACTGCCTTGCAGCCATCTCCTCTCAATTGCTGTGAGGACCATGATATTGGAGAACGGTATCGTTTTAAATAAATGGTTTTTAAAGTTTAACCGGGCAGTATGGAAATTGGAAATAGCATTCCACGTTTCACTATCAACTGATAGCTATTTCTAATTTTGGTACTATCCGATTAAGGTTTAAAAACCATTTATTTACCATTTTCATCGGACAAGAGTCGACGTCAATTATAGCTATCGTTTTAATTGAGTATAATGGTACCTTTTTAATCCTTTCGAGACGGTATTCAGTATCTGTGTAGTACATATGTGTACCAGGAGTCTCGAAAGGGTTAAACGGGTTCTACAAAAGTCCGCCGCAGAATAAAAATCAGTCATAAAGAAAAGTTTGTTTTGCTATTCTTTTTACACTGTTTCAGTTTCAAGGGTCAGTTTTGGGACATCCTGTTTGTTAGGATGAAGACACCAACAAGAAACAAATTTAGTGAAGCGAAAGAGTACCTTCATATGAATTATTCCTGGAGGTTTGCAACTAACTATACCTTATTTTTTAATTCGGAGGAGTACTTTGAAATTTTGGCGCTAAAAACGAGCTTTGTCATTGGTCAATTCTGGCCAGCTACCAATGACAAAGCTCGTTTCTAGCGCCAAAATTTCAAAGTACTCCCCCGAATTAAAAAATAAGGTCGGTTAAGTTACCCCCTTGTTGTTTAAAGCATCCCTCAAGCAAACATCCTTTTATGGATTTTAAACATGAAAATCATTCTCAAGCTTTGATTCGTTTAATCGTATTTATGCCGTTGCGGTTGGATCATGGACGAATCTAAAGCCGAAGCTTAATGAAAAAAACTATAAAGAACCGTAACCTGGGGGTAGGTTTTTCTAATTTCAATCATTCCTGTAATCGAGTGCTAAAACCCCGCTCGGAACGTAAACAGCGCCTATGAACGTAATGAAACGGCATAAATCCGCTTTGTTTCAGCCGTGATTAACCTTTTAATTAAAGTCCGCCGGGGGTTGAACATACAAATGTAGTGGTCAGGACGGGCTTCTGTTATAAAACGGCTCAATTTTCGTCCGCCTCCGATAACCAGATAGCAAACACCGGATTAATTAAATTAATTACGCCGCGGAAGCGCAAAAACAAACGGAAAAAATCCTTTCCTGCGGAATTTACGGTGGCTGCGCCGCCGTAAGGGTTTAAATCGCGCCCGGACTCGACCCGGATTTATTAGTTTCTGCCGACGACGTTTTATTGCGCCAGGTTCGGGCTTTTCGCGTAAAACAGTTCGAGGGGAGTAAACGATGTAAACTGCTCTGGATGAACACGTCTGGATTTTAATTACCACGATTTATTTTAGTCTGGTTCGTTCCTGTGATAAGACACTTTAATGAAAGTCATTTTTTTTTTAAAGACCAAACTATGCAATAGAATTAATATTTTTTTGATTAACTAAAATATTTTAAATTCCCTTTAAGCCCCACCCCTCTTTTATTAATGCATACGCAAGTCCAAACCACAAGTATGTGAGAAAACATGAGTTTTCCGGCACCTCCACCATTTTATTGAAAACGAAAAACACTTATGAAGAGACGCCCTGACTTGTACATATTTTTTTAAACGAAAACATACCTGAAACTAAAAAGAAAAACTCAGCGAAACGAGTTTATAGTATACGTAAGTGAAAAACTTGAATTTTCCGGTACCCCCACTAAAGCAAATGCTCAAATTTTTTTATTGCGTCTTAAAACAAAAACGTGCTTGAAACTAAAAAAGATAAACATGATACTTCTTTTGTATGGAATTAGGAAGAACGTCGTCTGTTCGCTAACTTTTTTAAAGTAAGGGGGAAGGGTTGTAAGAATCCTAAATTCTGTGAACGACTTCAAACAAGTACCTACGTATACGCAGGTGGAAAACTTAAGTTTTTCGGCTCCTACCCCAAACATAAAATATTGAAAAATTGCTCTGCCATTTAAATTGTTTCTTAAACAAAAAAAAAAAACGTGTAATGCAAAAACCTGGAGAAACATATTTAAATATAAAACGACTTATAGGTTTGTGGTATTTAATATCACCACACCCATCTCTTCCTCGTTCGTTTTCCGCATATAAATCTCGAATGTAATTGAAAGAAAACAACCGTTCTTTCGATAATTACCAGACTGATTTAATCAGCCACACAAAATACGATCCAGTTACATCACCGAAGTAATTAATATTTACGGCCTGAAAGCTCGAATAAATCCGCCGGTAATAACCAAGGCACTAACTTGTTTACTGTTACGAACAATAAAATATATTCGCCGAGCTATTATAATTTGTGCTTTAAGAGTAATAGCCGTCGAGTGCGACTCATTACGAAGTACTCATAGCCCCTGGCAACGTTATAATTACTCGCCAGCTGCCCCCGGACAATACCTACCAAGTGCTCTCTCGCATTGTCTGGCCCACAGCTATGTATTTTATAAACGCTCAGATGATCTTATCGGGATTTATTATGTATTCATTGTTAAATTTTTATCGTGAGTTGTTTTAGAGCTTGATTTAGAGCCGCTGTTGCAGTAGGTCGTTAAAATAAAATAAGCAGCAGCCACTGAGAACGCGAGCTGCCGAAGGAAGTGCACTCCACCTAACGATCTGCTTTACTAATAAATTATTTTCACCAAGAGAAAAAAATTAGTTTAATGTCGGTGCTACGTATTACCGTCTTTATTACCGAGACTTTAATGTTACAGTTACGAGCTGCGGTAAATTTCTTACAATGACTACATCTATTACAAAGTGAACGAAGTTCAAAATTAGAATTTATCATTAATGTATTTGCTATACTGGATTTCTATTTTCTTTTAACTGCGAGAGTGGTTGAAAAGAGACTTGACCAAAAATTAGTACTGTAGCTTAAAGCGCGCCCTCAGGCAAAGCGATCGTATTTTGATTTTGTCTTCATTCAATTTCGGTTTCAATTTGATTTACGTCAGTGTTATAAAATTTTTGCTTTCGTCACCGATCGTCTTTTGTTTCCTTTTTAATTCCTTGTTTGACTTCTTTGTTTAATATGATCAATTGATCGACCTTTACTTTTCTTTTATTCGAGTTCATCTAATTCTTATTTTTTTCTAATTATCAATTTATCATCTTTTATTTCTGTTTTTAATTTATTTGATTGTTTTTGTTATGATTTTATTTTTTTAATTATCAATTATTGATCGTCTTTTCTTATTATTTTTTTGTTTACTCAATTTGGGTTTATTGTGCATTTTAGTGTCGTCGATTGATCGCCATTTTTCTTTCCTCTTTTGATCGATTGATCGACCTTTACTTTTCTCCTATTCGAATTCATTTAATTCTTATTTTTTTAACTATTAATTTATCATGTTTTATTTCTGTTTTTAATTTATTTGATTGTTTTTGATATGATTTTATTTTTTTAATTATCTATTATTGATTGTCTTTTGTTTTTATTTTTTTAATTACTCGATTTGGGTTTATTCTACATTTTAATGCCGCCAATTGATCGCCATTTTTGTTTCCTCTTTTATGCTATTTTTAATAAAATTCGTCAATTTTTAAATCAGATTTGCTTATTGTTAATTTTATATAATTTTTCTACTTTTGTCTATCACCTATTTATCAGTTATTTGTTTGTTGTTTCTTTTAATTCATTTTATTGGATACAATTTTTTATTTTTCGATTAGGAATTAATTGACTTTTAGTTTTGTTTTTTTTCTTATACTCGGTTTGAACTTTTTTATTTTAAATTTTAATCTTTTCGATTGATCGCCATTTTTTAATCTTTCGCTCGATTTGAATATTTTATTTTTTAGTTATTAACTAAAATCGTTTTTCTTCTATATTATTTACAGATTAAATTTTTGGTCATCGATTTTTTAAATCGATTTGACTTATTGTTAATTTTACACATTTTTATTTTCGTCCTACATATATTCATGGACGATTGTCTTTGGATCTTGTTTTATTAGATTTAGCATTATTTTACTTTCATTTCTTAATAAATTGATCACCATTAGTTATTTCTTTTATTCAAGTTCGATTAATTTTATTATTATGTGGTCGATAGCTACTTAAGTACAATTTTATCTGTGTTAATAATTTCTTAAAGTTTTATTAGATTTATTTTAAAGTATAGTGTATACAATTTGAAATTTTATAAAAATTTTATTGAAGTTGTGTGACAAAGCTTAAACATTCAAATGACAACTAAAACTATCGAAGAAAAATAGCGTCCCGTTTTCTACAGGGCGATCGAAATTGATTGTCCTGATACTATACTACTTTCGGTGAGCTTCGTATCAATATTTACGTATACCGGATGTTTTTATTAATTAAGTTCGATTTGGATGTAAGTTTTGCGAATGTTCCCTGCACTCCCCTGCTTTCCGTGTCAATCTTCGTCTGGTAAACGTAAATATTGATGAGAAACTCGCGGAAAGTAGTGTAGGATCAGGACAATCAATTTCGATCGCCCTGTATGCTCGTCGCTGTACAATATTTAATTCAAATTTATTTATTATTTGTAAATCTTTTACATTTTTTTAACATAAATCATTCGGATAGGCCTTGACTAGACAAGAATTCATAATCCCGATCTCCTAGAGACCCCTAGAGATTCGTTGACCCCCAGCCGACCCTTACAGGTTCGTCATTGAGAACTCCTGCTCCACACTCTAATTTTTTTATATTTTTTTTGTTTTCAATAAAACAATTTCTACTGGGGTGAGGGGAAGGGGGCATCACCGACACGAAAATACCTGACTGCCGCGACTACGAAAAATTAGAAAATTTTCTTAATTACTACGATTCAATCGAATTTTTGTTTATAGCAATGTGAGTCATTTACTGATAAGCTAATTACCCGCATTTTTTAATTATTCTATTTCTTAATTAAGAAAGTTTCCTAATTTTCTGTAATCGTAACAATATGACAAGTTGTTCGTAGTTAAAGGGTTAAACCGTGACGTCTTAAACTTAGAAAATAAACAACCCCGAAATGTCTGTTGCTACTCCAAAGAAAAAAAGAGGAAATTTCAGATTTGATTTATGAGTTGCCTAAACCAAAAATTATCAGGTGTTGCGATTTAAAATGAACACCCTATATACATATAAAGGAATCTGAAATGAGTTGAAAGATCCCAGCACATCTGCAAACCTCTTAATTGAGTGTCACAGTAAATTTAAATAATTTTATTTACTCGATAAGAATGCTTATTAATTCAAGCATCATGCCGTGTTCAGCTGAGTATGACAAACATAATTCTCCTCTGTGTATAAGATCGTTGAATATAGTCATTATAAAGCAGTCACACTCCACTGGCTGTGAGTTGCTAATGTTGCGATGTCGAAGAACTTTCTCGAAGAGAGATAACATTCGCAATTACAATTTTTGCTTCAATCAATCACAATTATTAAAATGATTTTTGCTGCTACACAAAGCTCACGGCTCGCCGTTAATTAAATAGATTAAATCTGAAATTGTCCTCGTTCGCATCTCATCCCCCTCTCGCGCCCCCTTAAAATTGAGCCAAGCATCGGTTGCCCTCAGCGATTTTCGATAATCTGATAGGCAAAGATAATTATATTCGTAATTCGTGTTACTATTAGCCATTTCGCTAACGATTTTATCACCCTTGTGTGCGCAATCCTAAATCTCTGTGCGCTAATTTTTGAACGTCCTGTAATTGGCTGTGCTCAGAAAATAAAATTGAAAAAGCAGATTTATGGGGCAGGTTCGATTCTGTCGCATCGGATTAATTTATTGGCAGAGGTACAGGTTTAATTTAAAATCCTAACAGGGCCGTCCATCAATGAATTCCGGGGCCCGTTAGATAAACTTGATTAAGCGCCGGCCAATTTTAAGATTAATTTAGAAATTAGGAGGCAAAATCCGGAATAAATTTGCATCCAGTGTGAGCGTGCACGAGCGGAGCAGCATCCTTGGGGATGAGGAGGAGGAGGAGGAATATGCGAGTCACAAATTCCGGGAGATTAAATCCGGCGCGATCCGGGAAAACCAAACGTGGCAATAAATTCGATTGAATTTCGTAATTTGCACTCATATTTTTCACGTGAACGAGCGATGAATTTTTCATTGGCCCAAGTTATTGAACTTTATTGCGGCTTTATGTACTACTTCTATATTAAAAGAACCCTCGGCTGGTGTTACTGTAAGTCAATTTCATTTTGTAAAAAGAAAATAGTATTTAATACTTTACATTTACGTTTCAATTTTCTTTTTGAACTTCTGATCAAAAGAACAAAGAGCATTAAAAATTATGTTAAAACAAATGAGCGCAGTGTTACCTCCCTGGAAGTCGCGCACGACTATGGAAAATTTAAAGAAAAATCAAATAACGGGGCCCGTATTTCGTTTACAAAATGTTGCAATACGCATCCCACAAATCTTGAAGGCGATTTCGTGTTGTAAAAACTGAATTTAGGAGCAATTAACAACGTTTTAATCATAGAGAATATGAAACAAATAAAACAGCTTTTAAAAGACGAGCTAAAACAGTAATTTATTGACTTACTTGACGTTTCGCAAATATATAATATTATCTGCAATTCTCACGAGCAAGAACTATCCAAAAGTTTTAATCATAAATCAAAGTAAAGTTAAATTCCAACCAGGCGATGACAATTACGTCCAGACTAGGGTTGCCAGATTTTTTTTGCAAGTAAGGGACAAATGACAAAATTTCTAAAAAACGGGATTTCGGTTTTTTATCCAGGACGAGAGAATACTTCATATAAAAAAGTTGATTTTTTTTTACTGTGAAGTAGGTCATAAATTTAGATAACGCGAAACGTCATTTAACGCTCAGCACTTTGGTTTGATGCACTAATGTGTACTCAGTGTCATCCGTTAAACATCAGTTGGTTTAGGAAATCGAGCCTTTTTCGGGTCGGTCTCCTATTAAATAAAACAGGTATTGTTGCTCTGCTATAAGAACCAAATTAAAATTGAATTACTATGCCTACTTAGATTTAGATTTTTTTTAATCGTACCTATACACAAAACGAAATACGGGACAAGCTCTGTCTCGACGGGACATTTGTATTTAAGACGAAAATACGGGACGTCCCTAAAAAAAATGATGTCTAACAACACTAGTCCAGACACTAGGTTACCACGTCAAGCTGCCATCCATAGGAAAGTCATCCATGTCGTGGTGAAGGTCGACAAACGAAACGTTATGTCAGTAAAGTATCTCAGCCTCTAAGCTACGCAACGCTGTAAGCAAGTCAAGAGCCTCAATGACAACTTAATACGTCAGGTTCGACTTCGAACTAATCCAACTAGGACGAGCCCACGATAAAGGCAAGCCCGCCATAAATAGAAGATCACCAATAAAAAGCCTAATTAAAAAGAATAAACCAAGCATTATGAACTATTTCCGCACAGAAATCGCTTGTAGTAAATGTCTGAGTACTGAAGTTCTCAGGCTTTGAATAGCATAAATGAAAATCGGTAAGCGTCGAGCAGGGGTGGCAACTTAACGTCGGCTTGCCTAGTGAAACATGTGCATTTTAACGATACTTTAAACCTTAACAACTGGGCTCCAATATTAAAACTGTTCGTAGTTCTTTAGAACTATATTGGTTGTACACAACGTTATTTTTTAAATCCCGTGAGTAACAGTCTTGTATGACCTGGTGCCGACTAAAACGCACAAAATAATTCTGGAACTTCGCAGCGAATTCGAATTTCTGTTGCTCTTAGTGGCGACTCGTGGGAGTGGGCAAAGTGGGCAGTGCCGACCCTGTCCTATTGAAGTTTTTTTTGAACTCTGACGGAACTATCCCGATATTTAAATCTGTATGTTCTAGTGCCATGTCGGCATATCCCCGTAAACCATTTTTTTTAATGCGCCCATCTTTTCCTTTTTCAGTTGCTGCACGAACCGTTACTGATTGCTCTTCTCATATTTAATTAAGACACTTTATATTGCGTTTTACAATTTGTGTTTAGAAAAGGGCTTTATTTAACATTTTGTAAATTTATGTAAACAAGCTATCATCGTACATCGCAAAATCCTCGATGCGCCCTTGACTTGTAATATAAGGAGATTTCGCTCATACCATTGGTTACTGTTTATGTCATCAAACCGTTACGGAAGACCTCCTGCGCGAATCCTTGACTCGCGGTCATTTTCTGTTCTCCATGACTCAAGATTGACTGTTGTTTGTGTGTGCAAAGTATTTTTCTTGCGTGATACCATAACCAAAGGTTAACCTTAACTATGATCTGGAATAATCTTTTGCATTTGGACGCGAATTTTCTGAACTGATTGACCTGTGTATGTGATCCTTATACTTCGTCAAAAGAAGCGTATTCCACCAAATTCCAAGCGCAATGATAGGGCACAGCCATCGTATCGGCGCGGCGGTGACTTTCGGGCGTACATCACGGACCATCGACATTACTGATTTAACTCCATTAAAACTACCGTAGGCAGACCGAACCTGTGGCATATGAACGAGTCAATTGCATTCTTATTATTTTCTTGTGGATACTGAATTGTCAATTAGTGATTTAGAGGTGAGATTAGTAATCTTAGAAACTTACCTAACTTTATTTTAATTATTAGTTTATTTGTTAAATACTTAGGTGTAAAGACTGGTCTATCAGTTATCTGTAACAAGAAAGTAAGTTAAAAATAATTTAACAGTTAACAGGAGTAGTTCAATACCGTTCGAGGGGAGTATATCTGCTTACATTTGTCTGTTGAGGCTATTATTGTTGACATTTTGGGGTGCTATAACCTTCCTCAAGGTGTAAATATACCGTGATTATTTATGATTATTTTTGTCAATTCTCTGCCCTTAACGCATGACTGAACGTAAGAAAAAATCTCCTGATCACTTCCGTGAATTTTAGGCGAGTTCAGGGCAGTTTAGGAACGATGTCTTGAACTGCAACTGCTGAAACGCAACTCAGAGTTATAATATTGTAAATATTGCAGCAGTATTCGATTTAATGTTTTAGAGGTAGTGTAAGAATCCAGATTCGTAACATTATTTTTTGTGATTCAGTACACTTTATTTAATTAAGACACTTTATTAAATTAGAACTCATATCGGAATATGACTCATTTAAAAAACACAAATGAAACAGGAAGCAATGAGATCGCACTAGGGTATCAAGTTAAAAAAAGAATAAGCTTGCATTGCACTGCTTTGCAGTTGAATCAGCGATGAGTTATTGGAAAGTTTCATGAGTTGTCGTAATGCAGCTCCCTGTGCCAGGAATTTCTAAGAAATCTTGGGGCTAGCTTTAGCTACCCAAGTCACCCTAGAAATCAATCGCAATACCAGAGAAGAAAGCTCGCGGAGTTCCAATTGTGATTGTGTCTGCTTGACAGCATCTCAATCTTTCTCGCAGTGAAATTTTCAAAATTCAAAATTTATTCCAGCAGTCAGTTTTACTATAGTGCGTTACATTCTTAGAATGCAGTACATGTCTTATTCGAAGAGGTAAAGATAGTTTTATTGAAAAACCAGGAAATATAGAAAGGGACTTCATACTAAAATTGGAACGCACAAGTATTTACTGTAAATAAAGTGTACCTAAGAAACATCCACGACCGGCAAGGTGAATTTATGTAAAATAGAATCATTGTTGTTTGAAATCCAGCGTCTAACAGAGTTTTATGAAAATCAAGTGATTTTTGTTGATCTTCCTTTTTCTCTTTCGTATTTTCCGTTCAATTTTAGAATAATTGTTAAATTTTAAGTAATTAATTTAATTCACATTTTGTTTATAATCTTTATTTTGCTACGTTTTTCTTTTGTACTGGTGGAGAGTGACTGCAATCTTCGGTTTTCGGCCGTTAGATTGCGCGTGACTCTCCGTTTTGAGGCGAGTTTGCGACGCGCTTGGGTGTGCGCGACGTACGTTGGTTGGCGTCATTTGATAACATTCGCTGACTTGAGGTGGACGGTCGATTTTGTTTGCTGTGATAAAAGTTTGTGTGAAATTATCGCCATTTTTCGGGCTCTGTCACGTCGAGGGAGTTTTCCCTGTTTGCTTTTGGGGACGCTGCTGCGGATCTGTTGACGTATGACTGTTTAGGGCTCGTTGGTTCGCCGACGAGATGAGTAGCTTTTTGTCTTCTCCCGTTTCTGCTGTACATACTCCATTTGTTGATGCTTTTTTTGTGTCGTTGACGCTTCGAGAACACGCCAACGCCTAAGGAGAGAAGACTCCTTCACCTGCCGTCCTGAAGACATACGGGCGAATGAAATTTTCCCACCAAATAAGATATATTTTTTTCTCCTCTCCATTCAACTCCCGGCTTTGGCGGTGTGTGGAACGTCGCGTTGGCACCTGGTTGACCTGCCCTCCCACTGAACGGCGCGGCTTTTGAATTTTTGCGACGGTGACCTTACTTTGTCCCATTCCCCGTTTGTTCAATTTATTTGGGTTCTGTTTTTTTTAAAATCTTTTGCACGCATTTATTTTGATTATTTAGCTTGTTCGGATTTCTCGTTTTGATTTGTGGCTCCTTCAGAGCAGAAGTTTTGTTTCTCTTTCACAGTAGTTATTTCTTTGTTATTGTTAATTTTTGAACATCTTCCGCATTGTCGCTCTGCACGCGTCTGCGTCATTTTGTGTATTTTGCGCTTTGGCGGATGTTAAAATTTTCTACAGGATAATAAATGTTATGTTTGTGTGCGCATATGAGTACTCTCGCAGGAGCAACATTTGCCATGTTTTTTCAATTAAGAAAGCGGCCGAGTGCTTGTTTTGTTCTGTGAATCTGATTTTTCATTTTCTTGTTCATTTTTTGTGGGGTATCATTTTAACAATTTTGGGTTTAGCTATCCTTCGGAAGGGAGGTTCCTTCATCGCCTTTTGAGGTACGCTATTAAGGAAGCGGGTCCAAGGGGCTTGCCCTTGACGAGAACGGCTAAGAACATACCTTCCCGGCCGTTTGTTCCTGTCACACTTGAGTCTTTTCCGTAACATTTCTAGAGTTTTCCGCTATGCCGTCTCCTCTGAGTGGGCACTGTTACGCAACTCCGATTTTTCATTTCGTTTTCGGGGGAATGACCTGACTTCTGTGCTGGGGTAAGTTTACGGATTGGGGCAACCCCTCTCACTTCTGTGGAGCGGGTTAAATGTGCCGAACTCTCGATTTGCATTGACAAACGAGAGAGAGGTGACAATTCTCCAAAAAATTCTCTTATATTTGAATATATTTTGTAAATTAATGGTTCAGATTTTTATTTGAACCATTATAATAAGGAAGGACCATTAACTCCTCATAAAAAGAGATAAGGATTGGACCGTTTTCGACAATTCCAAAAGTAAAAGTAGACGCCATTCGAGCGATCTGTGGAAATCGACTAGGGAATCGATTTCTCGCTTTACATTCGAAAACCAGAATGCTTACTAATAAAGGAATTCGAGATTCAACGTTGTGCTGAAAATTGGGGACAAGAGGGGATGAAAAGCGAGTTTTCAACCCCGTCCGCGTTTTACATTAGCATCTACAGCATCCATATTACAAACAAATATTTCTGTTCTTCATCTTCTACATAAGTAAATGTAAATTTCGATTTTAATAAAATTCGGTAATTTCAGAACGTTTTGGTTAATGTAGTAAAAATGACTCCTCATTTCCTCATGAACTAACAGCACGCATCGAAGCAAGGAATTCCGGGCGTTAATTACCATCGTTTGTGGATCACCCCCCTTCCTCCAGTTTTGACAATATTTTCCATCCGAATTCCCCAAATTAATTCCTCATAATTAACTCGGCTTGGCTCGCATCAATTAAAGATCAGGGCTAAGCACATGCAAATGGTATTCCGCGTTGTCGGGAATTCGACCATAAATTTCGGGGCCCTTGTAAACGCGAACGTATTTTAGGTAAATTACCGCCGCCGCCGCCGCCACTATTCAGTGGACTGTTTCGGGTGGGGAGGGGGGCATAAACCGCCCATTAAATTCTGTTCTTATTCCGACGCATTTCGGGAAAATTTCATTGGCCTTCGCTTTAACGAGTGTACACAAACAATTTCGCGTAACAACACGGAAGGTAATAAACAACGCCGCCGTAAATTTAAACGCTCTTTTTTATGTTTACTCGCGACTTTATTCGCGCGAGCACGCAAGTCATATTAAAAGTCGCAGTGAAAAATTTTATTGTTCTATTATTGTTATTTATGTGTATTAAATTTGCATGTCGTATCACCGTAATAATAATAATGGGTCACGTTAACATAACACAACACAATTGTAAGTTGCTGTGACATCTGGGATTTCTTATCAAACATGTACTGAAGCAACTCGTCGAGCAAGTCGTCGAGCTCGACGACAAGCACATCCTCAATTGCGTCAGCTTTTGATTTTTTTCAGGCGACGCCAAACGTCCTCCTCTTAATATAATTTATTTTATTTAAAATTTCTCACGTCGTAATTCATATTCCGACGTGCAGAGTGCACTTTCATGCGCGAATAAATCATGTGGCGATAATTAGCTGAAGCGTGAACATTAGCATTTCTGGGCGATGTTAAAAATCGCGAGGCCCAGGAAGTTATATACAATAATTTTAAATAACATGACGCTAGATGATTATGCAGTGTGTTTAACCTGTCCAATAAATACGCATTCATTACATTAAATGACACGATTCGTTAGTCGCTTCGATTGGTCGGTCTACTTTGGCGAGTAGCATTTTATGCCTTTTACTAACAGGATACGATTGGTTTAGTTTAGTTTAGTTATGTGGAAAAATAATGTAAAGTCGAATTCTTTAATAATATGAGTTAAAAAAAAATGCTTGGAGATAACGCCCAGCTCAGTGGAATAGCGGTGGGCAACATTTAAAATATCCGGTAGCTAAACCTCGTTAGAGAGGGAGAGCGTCACTTAGCAACTAACAACCAAGCATAAAGAAAGTAAAAAGTACGCCTACAAAATAACATAACTCAACACTCCTACAGTTGGTATGGACGAAACCTTTACAGTATTTCAGCTCCGACAGGGTAAAAAGTCGTTAGGATTAAAAAGGTAAGTAAGTTTGAAATTTATAAAATGTAACCGACTTCTTGTAAGGGATCTCTGAAATATGCAACTTTTCGCTTTATTTATGTATGTATGTATGTACAATTTATATGTATGCACATACGTATGTATACGGACGAGAAACATATTCTGTTTATGGTTTCATACAGCTCGTCGAAATATGCAAAGTTCTGTTTAACGCCGGGGTTGCAACACCGAGCCGAGACAATGTACAAAATTGCGTCGTCGACGTCGGCAATATAATAGAATTTCACCTAAAATTAGCCTCTAGAAACAATGAGACAATGCAATCTGCATCCATTTCATTGCATTAAGTAAGTCGGCGAATTTATGCGCATTGTGCGACTTACACCGGCGGTCTAAACTTAAATTTACTTGCATAATGCGGCGGGCTCGCCTTGCCAGCTGTTTTAACCCCCGTTCCACAATGTATTACTCCACGTCCTTCCTGAGTTCCCGCGTCCTTCCGGTTCATCCGGCCCCTCTTTGCGGACCTCTTATCGCGACTTAATTTACGGCTCTTTCCACCAGGGTTTACCTGCACGATATGCATTCGCCAAGAAAAAGGAGATTTTTCATCGGATTTTCGTGCTTGCATTTCTAATTTAAAAAGGATTGATTCGCTTTACAGTTAACCAACATAAGAAGACTTTCGTCATCGTAAAATTTTAAAAATGAACAATCGAGAAAAGCTCCCTAAAATAGACCCTCTCAATTTCGATAATGATAGTGCCTCAAAAGTGCCTATCAAGCTCAGTGAAGAAAGGGGTGAATTTCAGATTGTACATACAGGACAAACTGTTAACACAAGATGGCGTTGATATTGATACGTCGCGTAAAACGTAAATTTTACGATTTTAGGAGCGTAAGTAGAGCTTGGAACAATTTGATGCAAAAATGTACCTCTTTATTGTTCGAAATTAACTAATTTGGATGTGTCTGTCCGAGGTTTTCTTTTTTGCTCCTCTTTGCCGACAAGATAGCCTTATCGGGTCAAATATATTGTCTATGGAATTGCGGAGGGATCCGCTCTGAGAGTATGCATTGGCGTAGTTGTGGATTTGATTAGCCCAGGGGTGGACGTGTCGGGGTTGCAGAAATGCCATTATTGAGTCCAGCGACGCGGCAGCGAAATTTGTGGCCAAGGCGTAGATCTTGTAATCCAGGGATGGATTTGTCGGGGTTGCACAGATGCCTTGGACGTGTCGGGGTTGCAGAAATGCCATGGTTGAGTCCAGCGACGCGCCAGCGAAATTTGAGGCGAAGGCATAGATCTGGCAATCCAGGGATGGATTTGTCGGGTTTGCACAGATGGCTTGGTTGAGTTCACCGAGGCGATAGCAACAGTGAGATTCGTGGCGACGGCGTAGATCGTGTGGTCCAGATGTGGAGACGTAACGGCGTTCGAACCTGGACCGGGTTATTTATAATTTATGATGCGCTTAGATCAGATCGCAGTGTTCACAAAAATTGCTCATATATTGATTTCCTAATTGGGACTGTAATGTAACTTTGGCAATGACACAATGATTATGCGATGATGGTGCTGACTCGTTGGGAAAGTACTCTGACCCCGTTACCTAATGAGTGTGGAGTCTTTTATGAATTTGTAATAGTTTCGTAATTAAAATGCGATTACATATTACACGGTCGATATCGAAGCGCAAAGTTAAGTAACTCGAGCGTAGGACTTAGGAAGGGCTGAAGCTTAGATTAGGTAAGAGAGGGGATGTTTTAAGCCGTAATTACTGCTTGAGCTACCGGTATTACCGGAAGAGACCAAATCAAAGACATTTCACATTGCACAACCGCTTGAATTTCGGTGTTTTTGTTATAATGGTGAATGAAACAGATACAATGATGGAAACAATGTGCAATGTGTAGCAAAGCCGGCCGGAGAAGAAAGAGCCCGGAATAACATTTCACAGGTAAAAAGAAGTGTGCTTGCTTTGAACCTTTTTAGTATCAGATGTGCCTCGCTTGTTCGTCATCCCCTCTCTTACCTAATCTAAGATCTAAAGCGTACTCAAAAGCGCATGGTAGTAACATTCGGGATATAATTTAAGAGAATGTATGCCATCTGCAACCGAGGAGAAGGTCTTAAACATATTTTACAACTGCCTTTACAAACTAAGAGAATTGATTTGGCGACCTAGACGCGTCTCCCAATTCATTTCTCTCTCGCTCCTAAGACATCTGTGACCTTGCTGATTCACGTAAGCCTCCAGGTTTTTAAATCATTGGCCTTAGACGTATGTTACATGGCCTTTATGAATTAACATAACCATTTTGGCGAATAAGATGTTCCCAATTCACTTTTCTTTCGCTCCTAAGACAATTATCACCTTAAGCTTCCGGATCTGTAAATCCTTGGCTTTAGACGTAATTTAGAAAGGTTTTTTACCGATTAACAAGACCATTCGAGGTGATTCAGATGGTTCCCAATTATTTCCACTCTTGCTCCTAAAACACCCATCGCCTTATTAGTTCATTTGAGCTTCTAGGATTGTAAGTTCTTGACTCCGTGGGTATTTACAAGAGCCTTTATGAACTGACAGGACCGTTTTGGACATCCAGATGTTTCCCAATACACTTCTAGGACACCTCTGGCCTTACTGAATAACTAAAGTTTCCAAGCTCGTGAATTCTTGATTTTAGTTGTAGTTTACAGTAGCCTTTATGAATTGACATGATCATTTTGACGATCCAGATGGCTCCCAATTCATTATTCTGTGCTTTAAGTAGGTCCCTAAAACACCTCTGGTCTTATTGATTCCCTTAGCGTTCCAAGTTTGTAAGACCATTGCTACCACTTTATTAGAACTACGTAATTACCGATACCTGGTGGCAAGTTGCGTTGAGAAGTCAAGAGCTATCCCGAATCTGGTCTCTGAAAGAGGTGGGTCTGGATTAACAAAAAAATCAGGGCGCCAGGGAGCAAACCCCAGCTGTTTGAGCGTACCTACTACGAAGCCGACTCCCAAGGTTCTACAGCCTGCACTATCCAAGTCAGTGTTTGACATGCAGCAGAAGATCAAAACGTACTTAATAGTAAATTTATTTGGGCACATGCTAACTTAGTACAGTAAATACACTAGCCTTGATGGCTTAAAATAATGTAAATACTTCAAAACCGAATGACGATTCAATGATTCGATACGGTACTCAACTTAAACAATGAATAAACTCAAATAGGTACAGTAGTGACCTTCACGGTATCGTGAAACGGTAATTCAAACTTCTTAAGTTAAACTTGGCTTAAATTCATGAGAAGACGTTTAACTAGTACACAAACATGTACCGAAAATGTTTACGTAAAACGATTATTATAGGTCAATTATAAAACAGATGTGTACTGTTTTGAAGTTCCAGCTGATCGGGTTGCAGCGTGACGGTCGCAGTCAAATGTCAACGGTGAGACACCCTCTCTCGCGCACGCTTCAAACTTCGGTTAATGCTATCGTATAAACTATCGTACAACACAGGTGCGTCGTAGTGGCGACCTCGAGGAAATGGAACGATCACAACGTATACAGTTATACACCTGTCAGCGGGGGAAAGAACAGAAGATGTATAAACAAAAATAGAAGCGGATTCCTATGTCAAAACAAAAAAATCATTTACAAGCGTGGCCCACGCTTAAACCTTAACCTACTTCAGATTTTATCGGAGATCTGGTTAATCTGCTTGGAAGATTTTCTTAAAAACAACTCAAGGAACAGTACAGCTTATATTATTCCAGATACACTGTGCTACATAATTTTGCAACTTTTTTTGCACAAATTTCACGCAAGCAACAAGACGTTTGTTCACCTTAACTTGCCAAACAGTAATGTCCGCCGAAGCTAGTAGTCGAAGATACCGGAATTGGCCCTCTACCAGGCATAAAGGCGGGCCACAGGACGCGTTGAGCCTGGTTTCCCAAGACCAGTGAAATGATTTCAAACGGCACGAGAACGTCACTTTCGTGTCTAAATGTTGTCGGCAGCTACGTGTTGTATGTGCTTGGTTAAAGCCCAAGCAACACGTGTTGTATATGCTTGGTTAAACCAAGTCGTTGTATATGCTTGGTTAAACCAAGCACATACAACTGTGGCTGCCGGAATGTAATTAAGAATTTACCCGTAACAGGATGACTTTAGTAGGAACGTACAATCCTTTTAATGAAACATCAGGACCGTACTAGCCTACTCAAGCTACCAGAATTACAAGTCCTTGGCTTTTGAAGTAATCGATATTGGACATCAGCATAAACAGTTTGTAATATTGCGAAGAAAAGAAATTAATCAAGATGACTGCTTCATATTCAGAACTAAAAAGTAATTTTATTGAGAAAAACAAGGCGCATTTAAATACATGGATTAAACTTGGAATGAAAAACGAACTTTAAAGACTTTTCTTTCAGCAACTCCAAATCCTACCGTCTGAAGTTTCCCACCAGAAGTTCGTCGTAATAAAATAAAAATATGAACCTATAAAATTTGAACGAATCGTTAAAGATAATTTAATTTACTTCGAGAAGGAAAATAAATACCGCAAGGGTCATACGGTGTAATAAAATTAAGCCACGCGCAGACTATGGCAAGTTCGGCGCGATATACCGCCGAACGGCCTCGTAATTTCAGATATCGGCCTGCACTTTGGTTGAGGAGCTGCGGGTGAGGTGTCTGTATGCACTTCGCACATGCAATCCCCTCAAGATAAGTGACTTCAGCGTAAAAAGCTTTTACCACACGGGGAATAAGTACGGCTTTTGTCGTGTTGCAGGACATAAGTGGTGAATTATTGTCGTGCCGTTGGGGTATCTCACACGATGCACACTGACTGGCTGTATAATATGGTATTTTGTTTGCCAATAGAAGATACGCCGTACTTATATTTGTAAGAACGGTATCAAGAGGAATGCAGTTCTGAGTCAATTTCCCATATAATTTTGTTTCTTTCCTTATTTAACCCATTGTTTGTAGTTTTTTCTTTTGGATGCAGAAGTTTTTAACATTACTTTGTGAAGATTACTACTCAATTGTCAATGCTGAATCATTTAAAAACTGCACTGTTTAAGAAACTTTGGGCTATCTTATAAGGTTCATGGTGTATGTGACCCACCCACTTGTATAAAAAAAGAAACATTTTTCTATTTGATTGTACCACTGTACTGTAGTACTGTTGTATTATGCTATGATCTGCCCATTTACATTCTTGTTTAGCTGCTTTAGTAATTACTAAAAAAAAAAGGAAACCCCAGTTACTGCACTAGTCTTTATTTACACACACATTATACATTCGGTAGTACCTTTAAGATTACCCATGTTCTTCAAATAATCAAATAAATCAAAGTCAATACTCTGCAATTTATATGAAAATAAAAAGCGAATAACGGGATCTGTATTTCTTTTATAAAGCGTTAGAGTAGGTATATGCAAAACGCAAACGTGAATACCATTTAGTGTCCTCAAAATAGAAATTAGAAACAATTAACAACGTGTTAATAATAAATCAAGATAAAGTTACTTCCAACTTGGCAATATACGAACTGCGTCCAGGCCAGGTTTCATCCATTGGGAAGTCGTTCGAAATGAAAGTTGTTGAACGAATCACGAATCGTCATGTCATTCCGCTTCGCCAAATACATATCTCATCCTCTGAGGTCTGTAATGAAGTATAAAGCACTGTGTGATCAGCAAAGACTGTCTACTCTAACGTACAACAACATCAGTAACACCACTTAATTCGAAAGGTTCGGCTATAGAAGTGATCCACATAGGAAGATCCTACAATAAAAGGAAGCCCACCATAGGAAGCTTGATTACTGAAGTTGTCAGGCTTTGGAAAGCATAAAGGAATGCTTTGATTTGCGTAGAGTGCCTTTTTCAAAACACGAAATAAATCTCTTTCGTTAGACGTCACCAAATGATCTTAGCCGAAATGAACAAATAAGACGATGGTACCTGTTTCGTATTCGTTTAATTTAACGAACCCGGTGATGCAACCACCGTATGCAAAATTAATCAACGCGGCCGGGAAGGTTGTAAATCTTTAAATTACAATTGTTGTCGGCGGCACAAGGATAAAAATCAAGAAACAATTCCAATCTGTATTGATTTTGTTGTGTAACGTGATCCTACCGCGCCCCACATTTACGTTTGTTACTTTTACTTTACTTGTGTTTTTATTGTAACATTTACGTGTTTTCTTATTATTCTGCTTTACCCTTTATAATATTTTATTTTCAGCAAAATCTATGAATTTCTCCAACTATTCTACTTCCTCATCTTCAATGTATAAATTCTACACTCCCTTGCTTCCCCTTCTATCAAGAAATATGTGTAGTCGAATTGTCTAGTCCTACGTACTTCTTCGATCAGTTTTATTCCTAATATAGTGTTTTGTTGTTTGTAGGCATTTTTTTAGTTGATTGATTCGCTTGTGCAATTAACAGACCTCTAAAATTGACATTCGTTTCTTTTTCTTGAAGCTTGTTCTATTTCAGTTTTATCTGATTTTCTGCGAAGGTCGTTTATTGTACATGGAACATCACTCCAATTGGATGCATGCTGTTCGCAAATTTGAGTTTGCTACCACTTAAATAAATCTTCTTTTTCTACTACACGATTTACAAAACCGGTAGCAAATTAGTGCTGAAAAAGAAGGCAATCAGCTGTCCCGACCTAGCTTCTCAGAAGGAGAAATGGGTGGTCAAAGTTTCAAAAGACTCCGGGAGATAACCCAGCTGGTTGTTACGCCACTGCAAGGATCGCAGCGTGCGCTAAAAGTTCGAAATGTTCCAAGAGAATCAAACACTTGGGCATTGAAAATAATTATTCGTTATCACAAGAACATGTACTTAGATTCAAACAATCCTCAAAACTATTGTAATTGTACAACAATCTTAATCACTATGGCTCGGAAGACTGACTCGAGTAAGCCACACGTACGTAGGTACGGGGTGTTAAAGCTTGAAATAGAACCAAAAAGCGGCTCTTTCTGTAGGAACAAAGAAATCTATTACAAGCGTGGGTCTTTGGAATGACGTCACCGTATATATCTGTCTTTTACTCCAGAAACGGAAAAGAACTCTTTGTGACAACTCAACAAATTCACAAGACACAAGTGCTACCAGTTATTCACTGTAGATAATAAAATTTTGTAATAGTCGGAACAAGTTTTCAATACGACCAAAATATCGGCCGATCAGATTACAGGAAAAGATATCGTCACTTTCGGACCAATAGAAACCGTCGCCCCGAAAATGAAAACGCGACAGTGTGACCACCACTGTAGTATGCCATACATAAATATTAAAAGTACAAGTTCTGTAACAAGTTGTTTAAATTTTGCCGTCGATCCAAGTTCCTTTATTTTCCGTTCTACTATTTTGAACCTGTCTTCCAAAACCAAGGTAAGATAATTTGGTCAAAATTCTGACTCCTTTTTCTTATTCCTCTCTTGATTGGTATGCGCTGTGGTGTCTTCAATTCATCATTCCTTATTGCAGTTTGGCAGATGTTAAGGTCTCCATATTTCTATGTTGTCAAACACAATGTCATAGCTCACAAGGCTAGTCTATGGGAAGATTATATTCGTTGGGCTTTTATATGGGTCTCTTTTATCAATATGGTCAAACGCTCATATGTACCGTACCCTTTCCTAAAATCAGTTTGTTCCATGGGGTGGTGGTTATTAAATTTATTCGCCAGCCTGTCTGTAATTTAATATCTTAGAAAACATTTGGTACACTTGCGAGAGAAGTGCTGTAGATCTGTAGATCTGTAGCAGGGTTTTTATAGACATAATTCTTGGGACAGCTACAGATGTGGGTGCGTTTACAGAATTTTGAAATGAGAAGATTCAGATACAGATATACATGTTTGGAAATAGTATAGTCTTGTTAATTTCAGTTTTCCACAAAACTTTTCATTCGTCTTTTGATTGCTGCAGCTTTTGACGTGTGTGATTGGTGCTGGTGTCTGCATCTGCATTCGCTAAAAAAGTGTAGCTCGTTTTCATCCTGGTTTGAAGAATTAAGTACAATATAATTAATGTCACGGTCGTTCTGACAAGTTAACTTCTGGAAAGTTATCGTTGGCCAAATGATGCAGATTATTCGCAAAGACTGATGCCAATAAGGTTGCAAATGTTCCGCGAATGCAGATGCAGACATCAGCGACATCTCTGGTCTATAATTGTCTAAATATTTGGATTCCTTTTTTGTGTCTCAACTTTTTTGCCTCATTTTTTAAGACGTTCGGTTAATATTTTTTCCTCCCTCGCTTTATTTGTTTTAACACCCTTCATCACTTTATTTATTTCATCTTCCTTAATTTTCGGCAGATACTGTGAAAAAAAAATTGTCATTTGTTGCATAATCGTTTTTGGGTTTGAGTGGGCGGCATCTTTAAACGTATACAAATTTTAATGGTATTCTTCAATTATCCGCAAAATTTTCTTCATACCGTCGATCTTCTCATACACACTCAAAAACTTTGAATGAGTAGGTATGGTTGCCTAGTTAATAGGCATAATGTCAGTTTAATGACAGAGTATATTCTACTAAACGAATTACAGATTCTATTTAAATACACCGGTCAGTTAGGCAATCATACTTACGTGTTTTGAACTTTCTCATAACGTTACTTGATGAAACTGACTCAATCACAGTTACTCAACTAAGAAAACTCTTTAATGGTAACTAAAAACTAAATGATTTTTTTTCCAAACTGATGGATGGTTCTAAAAATAAATAGATAATTAAAACTGAACAAAATGTGAAACTGTACTGTAAAACAAATTAATAATAATTTCTACAAGGAAATAAATCCATGTTTGCTGATCCCAGAACTTTAATAAGAATTGTTGATCTCGAGATGTACTTAAAATTCTCGTAATGAATCCCAAAGCATCACAAAATAATTGTAATACGTTCGTGCCGGCAAACAGCGTTAAAAACTCACACGAAACGCTTCAGAAATCGAGCTGTATAAAATCTCTGAAGCGTCGTAAGGAAATTGCATTTTCACTCCCGACCCTTAGGTAATACAATTTCCATTACTTGATGGGCTGCACTCCAAGATTACGGCAAGGAGGATTCTTATTCTTAGAGCGAGGCCCAAGGGCTTCGTTTTTCGTAGGTCGGCCTAAGGCAGGGAGCACTAATTTTTGAAGAAGACGGAGAGCCGAAAACCCCGATGCAACGACATAAAAAAGCGTCTGGTTTCGTGCAGCAACATATTTCATTTTATTGTAGCCCCCCCGGAACAAGGGAAAAACAAAAAGGACGAAAATGGGGAAGAACTCGCGCGAAGATCGAGAGTGAGTCGTCGTTTCGGGCGGTGGTGCTAAGAAAAGGGGAGGTGACAGACCTGTTCAATTTTAAGATAACGGCGAGTTTTATTCTTTGTCTTTGCCGTTCCGACACGATATTTTAAATTAAAATACATAAATTTACTGACACGTGTAAATTGCCTGAAATTCGGCTCATTTCCCGGCGTAAAATTTTACGGCGCAAGTTTTATTACGAGGGGCACTGTTTTCGTTTCGTTTCGAACCAACGCCGGGTGAGGGCGGGGGGTTAATTTTTTTTTTTTAGTTCGCAGAGTAATCAAGTCCATCCAGATCCTTATTATTATGTAGTAATGTCGCGCGAAATATTTCAGTGCTTCCGCCAGTTTTGGAAATGCTTTGTCCTGGAGAAATAAGCAAGGCTATAAAATCGAGACGTGTTGGCTGGGGAGTTGTAAAAGTTAACGGAGGGGCCGCGATGTGGCTGTTTTGTTTTACTGTTGGAGATTGCTTCATGCTGGAAGGCCAACGGCGAAATTACCTGGAAATATACGGCCCTAACGCTCAACAGTTTTATTTCGTTTCACAGGAACTATTCACTAATCGAATTATGAAAGTGGAAATTATATCATGAGCTAAATTATGAAATGAAACAAGTGAATATTGTTCGTGTAACTTTGGCGTTTGACAATGCAATGGTAACTTATAACACAAAAAAGGAAGGTCACACATACTAGCACAAGTTCAAATTATCGGACCATCGAACGTCAATCTTATCGAATTATCATCGAATTAGTACTCGGGAAAGATTGACAATTGTTAACAACAATTTCAAAGTTCGCGCTACTAGTTTGCGGGTAAAGCAAGTACGACACCTACTGGCGAACACGATGTGTGCGTAATGGACGCAAGCGCATGGAAGATATTAACAGCGCCGACGTTCTGATCCACAATTTGTTTATATGTAATTGTTGTTTAATTGATTATAATATTTGCTAATTCAGACGGATAGTGATTAACATATTTATATGATTTAAGTGACCTAATTTCAGGCTGAATATCCAGATATTCGTTAATAATAATAATTATTATTATTTACCATACCGATTACATAAAAAATCGTACGGAACATCAGTCTTATAAATATAAAAACATAGATACTAACATTTAAGTGTATAAAACGTAGCAAACGAATAAAATAAAGAAAATATATATTGAAACAAATAAAATTGTAAAATATTAATCTAAAGAATAAAAGCAAAGTTTTAGAATTATGTTCTTTAAGGAAATTTGACATATGTTAGCAAACAGATTCTTAATAGTAGAAGGTAGACTCCTTTCGCTATAAGAAGTACATAATGCGCAGAGAAGAGTTTTCGTCCGGATGAGTCTATTTTCACAGCATGGGTTAAGTCGGACACAGTAGCGTAGCACATGCAGTTTTTAGTTGTTCCGTTGTTACCGAAATTTTGTGTTAGTTGTGGTTAGGTTTCTTGTGTGGTGTTGAGTATTCTTTGTTGTGGTTTTAGTTGTTTTATGTTCAAATTAGTGTTCTTTTCAGAGCAACTTGTTTATTCCTACTTGTTAAAGGTGAGAAAATACTTTCAATTATTTTCTTACAACTCTAAAAGCATTGTTTTCTGAAACTTGTAGTTCGTGAGTCTGGGACTGTATTTATTGGTAACAATATAATATATCATGGACGAAAAAAAAACGATCGGCGTACAGGGAAAAATAATTCACAGCCAAGCACGTGAAATCGTAGCTAATGTGCTAGAATTCATGAAAAACGAAGCTCCACATGGTATAACAATTCCTGTAACGAAAAGAAGCACAGTTAATTCAAAAAGTGAATTACATGAAGGAGAAATTGAGACAATTCGAACACTAATCCACAATTTTGCTTCGCTTGAAAAAAGGCAACCAACTTTAAAAGGTATTGTAAAAATGCATTTGTACAATTTAGTGCTATAACTGAATCAAATACTGTTTACAGCTATTCGACAAAAGATTATTGACTCAGGAATTGATTTTCAAGGTGGTTTAACAACTTTATGGAAAATATTGTAAACTATGGGATTTTCGTAAGTACTACAATTATTATTATATACCTAATATACACTTGCACAGAAAGAATTTTAAATGCACCTGCAGCAGTAATCAAGTGTGAGTGCTATGTCCAATTATAGTTCTGTCCGGTTAAAATTTAAAAACCGTTTATTTACAATTTTCATCAGACAATTGTCGACTTCAATCAAAAATATAACAGTCTCATTTGTCCTATTTTTAACTATAGTTCTGTTAAGAATCCTTCTTCTGTTTACGTATAAAATGATTTTTTTGCACTTTTAAAAAGACCATTGATAACCGATCTGTCCTATTGGAATCTTATAACATCCGGCTGAAAAGGGTCACTTATTTACGAGAACTGCAACAATACGTGAAGGAAGGCAGGCCTATTTTGTACACTGATGAGTCGTATATTCATAGTACTCATTGTGTATCACGCTGCTGGACTGACAGTTCACTGCATTCTTTCAAAAAACCCATTGCAAAAGGAACACGACTGATGATGTTACATGCTGGAGGGAAAAATGGTTTCATTAATAACGGATTGTTAATGTTTCGTTCAGGTATATTTTTATAAATGTGTACGACTTGTTATAAATATATACATATAACGATAAATTGTTACACAGGTGCAAAAACTGGTGACTACCATGACGATATGAATCACACTAATTTTATGAAATGGATTACCGAACGTTTAATACCGAATTTTCCCCCTCGAGGAGTTCTAGTTATTGACAATGCATCATATCATAATGTACAAATTATTCGTGATACAACTTCTGCATCTTTGAAAAAAGAAATGGTTACCTGGCTACTAGAGCGAAATACTCCACACGATCCTCATCTAACTAAGCCGGAGTTATATGATATTATTAAAATGCATAAAAGTAAGCATCCCCAATACATTCTGGATACTGTAATGGCCAAACATGATTTTCGTGTACTTAGATTACCACCTTATCACCCTGAACTCAACCCAATAGAAAAAATATGGGCCCTAGTTAAAAATTATGTTTGAAATTTGAAAGTATAACACCAGAAGTGTGGGCTAATACATGCAGTCATGTTGATGAAGAAAATGGTGATTGCAATGAACTCGAAACATCGAAATTGTAATTCTCCACTATGGAATTGCTTTTATACATTAAAAATACTTCTGTGTAAATATTAGTTGTAATTAATTACAATATTTTGTAAATTAACTGCTGAAAAAGATGTAACAAATTTTATTAAAAACAATTAGTCTAACCTCATTTAATTCCTAACTTCATTTATTAATGTCATAATTATTTATATTATCCATAATTATTATTATCTATATTGTTTAAACATACTGCATTTAATGCACAAAAATATATTTTTATTTATTTTCCTGCCCCTACACATCACATGAAATCCCTGTGCCACTGATCATCAGCTGTTCGTATCCCGCCGGTCAGATTTCGATGAGTCATCATGTACTTCTTATAGTAAAAGGTGTCTAATTGGTTATATAGTTTAATATTTAGAGATTTTTTTCTGAGATTACTATTTTATGTCGTTTTAATTTAATTAAATTTGCCTGTCTAGTGTTATGATTATGAATTTCTGAATCCCTTAGTGTAAGAGAAAACCTAAATATTAAAACTTTGAATGAACGTAAGAATAAATAAAAAATATAAATGTCTGAAATACCGGGTTATCAACGGAATTCATAATTAGAGCAGGTTAGGATCGGTGTTATTTTATGCTGTGTGGTTGGATACATTGAGAAATAAATATTAAATTAACAGTTATCATATTTGAGGTTACGCTCAGGTTTTGTACAATCTTTATTTCGTTATTTTATTGTATGGATGATGGTTTAAATCTTTTTTTAGAATATTAGGGGAGGCTCCACAAGACAAATCCGCTTATTAGCAATCATTAAAAAAATAAATGTCACAATTCTGACATTTCAGATTTTTAAGTTCATACTGCAAGCCTGTTTTGCCAACTTTTTGAAAACACCACAGGTATTAACATAAGAATTAGGACAGATTAAAAAAATAAAATCGAATCTTAAATTAATTAAATTAATTTGACAGTTGTCAAGGGTGAATTATTATCTTTTTATATATATCTTTTTTTACTAATAAAGTGAACGGTAGCGGTAGAGTCCAACTTTTGAATGGGCAAATAAATTTATAGTACAGTTAATTAAAAAAAAATCGGGTAGAATTAATTTCCTCTGGTTTAATTCGTCCGCGAAAAACTAGACTTCACAATTCGAAGACGAAACTTTACAACGTCAAAAATTGTAAAATTTCCCACTCTAAGTGTACTGTAATTAACTGTACAATCACGTAAAAGAAAAAATCCATCTTTACGACAATAGTCTTTTTGACACCTATCAAAATTTTGGTTATCACTGTCAATCAAATCGTTTAATTTTGATTTCAGAAATTAAAAACTTTTAGATGAATATCTCTCAGCAAAAAAGTGCTATAGTCAGCCTTATCGTACAACATTTTGGTTATGTTGTAGTTAATAATAAGCACAAGTAATCATAAGTGAAAAAAAAAAAAAACTGTTTCATTAATCCGTTGATTTAATTCCAGTTTTTGAAATTTTGATACATCTCCAATTTCTTAAATGTCATATAAACAGCAGAAACTTATATCTTCTTTTTCGCATTAAATTTTCAAAATTACAAATATCAAGCGTCAATTTTAATAGACTGTTAATCGATTTGTTTTCAAAAAAGTTACTGGACGGAAAAGTATTCCGCAGTTTGCCTGCCTAATTGAATTTTTTTCATTTACGTTTTAAAACGTCTTTTCAAAGAATAAATTATCGCCAAATCGATTTCTCTTATTAAAAAAATGATAAAAATGAGATTAACATCACCAATTTTCTAACGGTGTAAAGACTCGAATATTTAGTAAGCAGAGATTCAATGTTTTTAAAAAAGTTAGGTTACGATTAAATAATATAGACACGAATAATAACGCGGACAAGGTATCAAGTACTTCTTAGAATTTTTGCACGCGGCACGCAGCCAGCGATCGAGCGAGAGATTGAGATCGAGCGTACGTAATCCGCAACATTACCCCTAATTATGCACAAGATTAAGGATTTTTTATGCACAGCAAATGCAATATCTCTGAATATAAAACGGCGAGGAGAAAATTGCATAAATTCTGTAGCAGTGGACGAGAAGCGGATCTTCCTAAATAATTCTTCGAGTCGAAACATCTTGACCTAATAATTAAGCATTTGACTACATGCAACATGATATCTTCCTTAATAAAATGAACCACTACGGAATAAGAGGTGAAGCCGTAAAATTAATTGTCTCCTGTTTGAGAACAGAGAACAACTCGTTGACTTCATCGGCGAACGATCACAAATATGTAAAGAAAAGTATTGAGCGGCTCAAGACTCACTACTTGGTCCATCATTTTTCACGATTTTTATTAATGATCTTCCTGCAGGCAGTGCAAACATCTCGGAATATATGGTGTATTCCGAAATTAAATGCAGACGATATAACAGTATTAGTGATAGATAAAAACAAAGAAACAGAAAGCAGACTCTGTTTTTAATGAGGCGTATGAATGGTTTTCTAATAATCGGTTTTTTCTAAGTCAGGATAAAACTATAAAAATCAATTTCATCAGTGATAGATGGTCAGAAATAGATAACTTAGGCAGCGCTCGTTTCCTTGGCCTTAATTTTGATAAGCAGAATGACATTGAAAACCCACATAGATTTATCCTTATGCACCAAGCTATCTCAAGGAGGCTATATTTGCTATTAGACGAATAAAACACCTCATTAATACTAATGCTGCAATTACTAAATATTACGTAATATTCCATTCGAAGTGATATACGGACTGAAAGTTTGAAAGAAAAAAGAATTACTTCAATACGCAGTGCTTCTACAGTATTTTTGATTTTCTCAAAAGAAGTTAGTTATTGGATGACGCTCCGGATCTTGTGGTTGTTTTGTTTTGTTTTTAATGTGGTTGGACCAAGTGACTTCCTGACGTCACAGGTAGACCGTTAGCATGAGATGCAATGTACTTGCCTTGAAAAAAAAATAGCTTCTTTTTCATGTTAGGTAAAAAAGGAAACTCGGGCATCACAGCTTTTGCTTTGGCTAATAGAGACAACGTCTACTTTTAATGTTTAATGTTTTTTTTTTTTTTTAAAGAAAACTCTTCGCTTTTTGGCATTTTTTTTTTTCAGAAGAAATCCTCTGACACAACTATTGGATGACGCTCCAGATAGATCTTGTAGTTCTTTTGTTTTTGTTTTTATGTGGTTGGTCCATTAATTTCCAAATTCATGACGTCACTGATAGAGCGTTGGCATTTCATAATATGATTGCTGCGAAGAAAGCAAAGCTTTTGGTTTGGTTAAAAAGAACCAGCGTCTACTTTTAATGTTTTTTTTAATGAAAATTCTTCATTTGTTTGGCTTTTATCTCTTTTTGCAAAAGATATCCTCTGGCATAGCTACTGGATGATGTCCGTATCTTGTGGTTGTTTTTTTATTTTGTTGCTATGTGGTTGGTCCATTGCTTTTGAATTAATGACGTCACAGATAGACCGTTGCCATCTCATGATGTGCTTGAAGAAAATCAGATTCTTTTTCATTTTGGTAAAAAAAAACTTAGGCATCACAGCTTTTGCTTTGGCTAAGAAGAGCCAGCGTCTACGTTTAATGTTTTTTTTTAATGAAAATTCTTCATTGACATTTTTCTCCTTTTTTAGAAGAAATTCCCTGCCATAACTATTGGATGACGCTCCAGATTTTGTGGTTATTTTGTTTTGTTGCTTTTTACTGTGACTGATTTCGAAGTTCATGACGTCACAGGTAGACTGTTGACATCTCATGATGTACTTGTCTTCAAGAAAATCAGCAAAATCGATTGGAATTTCTCTCAACTTCTTGACGATGACTGTGGTTCAAAGCCTTCGAAGTGAGATGTTAAGCAACTTTGAATTCTAACGTCTGCAATTCTACCAGTTCTGGTTTTACGTTTTACTACGTTTACGGATTGGCTTATAAGCAGGGAAAAGGATTCGGGTCACTCGTTCCGCGGACAGTACCAAAATTCAGTACTCGGACTGTATTAGCCCCGCCCACTATAATTTCTACGAAATGAGAACACTCACATTTCACTTCTACCCCTCTCGCTCAATAACAATTCGATGAGTCGATACCGCGGAATGGTGGGAGGCATATAGTATATTCAGCGTAAAAAGCATCTAAAACTGGCCTGAATTCTTTTCCCTGTTTATAAGCTTCGTTATTTTGCTTCCTTAACACACATTCTGCACGTATTTGTTCCACGTACTAATTCTTGAAGCGCTGGTGACCTAGTGTAAGTATTTTCCTGGCGACTTTTGGCATTCTGTGCCTCACAAACTTAGAACCTGGACCTCGTTTGAGTAGAGGGGAGCCTTCCTTGACCTCGATTTATATAGACAGCCTTCTCGTATTAACAGGAAACGCAAGACGAAAAGAAACAGAGCGAGTGAGTGACTCATTTCCCTAATATCACAACAAATAATTACTTGAGACGAAGTTACCAGTAATTCAAACGAATTTAACTTTTAACTATTAGTTTAGTTTTACTTCAATGAAATATATGGAAACATAAACATACATAAGTAGCTCACGCGTATAAAGGTAGTAAATATTATTTGTTTTTAGTATGGATTATTCGTGCAAACAATTTATGCAATCCTCTATCAAAATAACACAAATATTTTTTTATTAATTTCAATAACACGCAATGCGATCGCGCGCGATCAATCCAGGACATAACAATGCGGACTTTGATGACAAAATTATAAATTATTTTACGCGGATAGATTACAATTCTGTATATGTGTATGTTTATTGTATGACACGAGCGCAATAAATTATGGTCAGCTAATAAAACGAAATTGTGGAATTTCGTATTTGCGTTTCGTCCGGAAATGGCGATCATCGGGACATGACCGACAAAAGCCCGGATAGTGGCGCCAGTAAAAACGTTGCCCTCGTTAATTAACGCGCGCGTTTTAAACGTTTTTATTTCTGATTCGAATTTTAGGGCTTCGTCAATAACATTTAACGATTATATCGGTGAGTCTGTTTTTAACGAACCAAATGACTTGTTCGTTGATTTATTTATTAACTTATATTTGTTTTGTTTTAGCAAACACTATTCGGAATTCAACACTGTGTTGAGTTGAGAGTCACATGGTTCTGTTACTCTTCAAGAAACTATTGGCTGAAGTAAAAGTCTTCAATCAGTATGCAGATCAATCCTTGCTGCCATTAGTTAACAAATGGTACCATCTTAATTGATCATTATTGTACATTCTCAGCGCAATATAATGAAAATCTGGAGGAGTAAACGACCAATTTCGGACGGGCGGAGTATGGCGTTTAGTGGCCGTTTACTCCTCCAGGCTTTCATTGCATTACGCTGTGACTGTACATAGGACCAAGTCTGTATATTATTATAAATTATGAAGTCGAGAAATGCGACGATTTTTAAACTGGCATTTCTCTTAGTTACGGAAAAACTATTAAAATGTTACAAAAAAATTTAATAAATTTTCCTTACATTTACGTGTACAATCTCAACCAACAATAATGTCATTGAAAAAAGAAGTTGCCACTTCAGTATCCTGGTTTAAGAACCGTCCCACACTTTTCAAATAGACCGCCTTTAAAATCAGGATAATTGTTGTAACCCCTTTTGCACCGATTAAAAAAAAAAAAAACTTAAAACAAACGAAATGCATCAATGACGGAAAAAGTGTATATGTATGTAATTCACGGTGCAATATAATATTGTCCAGTCGGGTTTTACTGCAGAATTTTCACTCAAATCACGACGTTTCGTGGCCTTGACAACTTTTTTTCTCTTGGTTTAGTTTCGTCTTCATTTGTATCAACATTCTTCCTTCTTCTCATTTTTCTTATATCATGTGTTTAAAAACTCCACGTTTGGAGTTGGCCCTGGATCGATAAATGTATTTAAGTCGATGTTCTAGTCAAAAAAACAGTTGACTACTTTTGACATTTTAAATTCAAACTGATTCTGTTGTTGAACAAATTTTCTCCTATACGTAAATTATTAATGTATTTACTAGAAACGGCTGCTTTTAGGTAAAAATTATCGCTTTCTGCTTGATATGAAATGGCTTTTGCTTTAAAACATGTCATTCTGTAAATAAATCCATTGAACAATCTCGTATTTAGTAAAGTCACACCGTGTTTCTTGCTATCTCAAGTCATGTCTATCTCCAGACATAGGAGTTTTTGAACGCACTTTACTTTAGAATGCCTTTTATTGTGTTCCATATTGTTCTTGCATTATTTCATTTCCGCTTCTCTCTCAGATTTTGCTTTGATTTTCTTGACCTTTACCTTCTAGACGACTCTTCTTTAATTTCCGACTATCTCTGTGCTTCTTGACTTTCGGTATTTCAGTTAAGGCTTATCGCCATCATTTTTTTTTACTTACCTTCTTCTTTTCTGAATTAATTGAATCACCGATTGAAGGTTCCGTTTAATATTGTGCATTTTACACCTCTATTCCTTCTCTTTTCTCGTCTCTTTTACCACCTTTGGAATCTCTAAACCGTCTCCTTGACAACAAATAAGTTTAAATTGAATCACCGATTGAAGGTTCCAGTAGGTAGGTCGTGGGTTCGCACCCCCTCGAGATATTTTTCGGGGGTGATCGTTACTCACTTCAGGTATCCTTCAGTGTTGGGGATACAAATCGACACTGCTTTCCCTTCAACGGCGAGGAGGTTTCGAAGTAACAAAGCCATGGAGCACATTACCACACAAAAATACACTCCCGTTCCTGACAAGTCTGTGACTTAGGGCTCCATTGGACAACTACCACAGATTACAAAAAAAAACAGACTTCTAGATTATAAGAGATATCTGAGACAAACACAAGGAAAACTCTTTATTTATCTTTTTTTAGCTCTTTTTTAGCATCTCATCAGCACCATCATTTAAGTGCGTTCGAAAACTTTTCGTCGAATGCATTTGGAGCGTATAATCGCAACTTTCTCGCTCATCATTTATGCCTTATTCTTATCATCTGTGTTTAAAAGTCTTGCGTTCACATAATTTCCATGACAACGGACAAAATTTTTCACATCCTCCTTTTAAATTGAATCGAAAAGATCGCCCGTTCCCACGGAAATAACGTAAATGCAAGACTTCTTGATACAAATGAGAGAGATGCAAAATGTGATAAAAGCCCAGAGTGAGAAAAAGACGATCGCATGCCTCAGATGCACTCGACGCACGATTTTCGAACGCAGCAAATATGGAATCGGTTCCAAATTTTTAAAAAAATTCAAAACTTTAAAATAGGATGTTATTTGAAATATTTGGAAACAAGTAATTGATCATTTTGAAAAACAAGAAGGAAAACCATTAGATTGCTTTCTCGTAAATCTCAGATTTGTTTCAGGTGATTTCTAGTTTGCGGTACCTTTTCTAACCTAAAATTTTGACAGTTCTTTTCACTTTTTAGAAATAGAATAATCCGAAAAAGCAATTAAGCAGTCTTGATTTATTTAGCATTCTTTTTTTATTTAGTTTTACTTTCTTAAAAATAAATATTACTGTAGATAATAATAAAAGGCGCTGGTAAAAATTTTGCAACCTGGCGACTTGACTTCTAGTTACGCCACTGTAACGCGTTAATAATTCTGAATTTAAGAATGATAAAGTTTTTTTTTTTTGTATTTAAAACTATATACAAGGTAGTGATTTTTTTTATCATTTTTGCAGGTGCTCATACAAGCAAGAACTTTTATAAAGAATAAGTTTTAATTTCCTAAAACGTAAAATAAAAACATTTTCCTCTAGTAGAGAAAATTCATGATCACGGCGTATTTAATATACCTCTTTTATTTTTCGATACTTACGAAAATATTTAGAAACTTCAGAAGAGAAAAGATTTTACCTTTTTTTGGATTCCCATACTGACAAACTTCTTCATAGTTTAAGCGTTTTTTTTTAAAGAAAGTTTTGGAGATAAATTTGATTATTTTCATTATTTACATTTCTTCTTGTTATCTTGTTTGCTTTGTTTTCTTTTTTCATCTAATTCAGATAATTGATTTCTCTTTGAATTTGTTATTGTTGTGCGAAGGATAGAGTAGATGTTGTCTACAGCAAGAATTACAGAATTACAGACAAATTACTGCAATATGAAACTACAGAATAATATTTTAATGATATGTACAGAATATATTTGAATATACACATAATAATGTTGCAGACATTGACTTAATTTTAATAAAAATGTTCTCATTTTACAATGGTTTGTACGACAGTGACATGTGAAAAATTAAAAAAAAAGTACATTTTATTAATAGCCGCAGTTATAATACTACTTTTGGTAGCATCGGTTTCTTTAATTACTTTTAATTAAGTAGTTGCATAGCCGAGTTGGTTGAGCGCTCTGACAAAGCGTTTGACGCTGGGCTGGGCAAGTATTAGGCGGGAGTTCGAATCTCTTCCTGGTTCATATGAATTCTATGTGAAAGATAGAGTACTTATGTGTCGGATGGTGTTTCGGTTTCTTACCGTCTCCTTCAAATTGGGTTTTCTGCGTTTCCCCAGTTTGTAAGGCGAATGCCGAAGGAGAAATAACAACTGTAAGACGGACGCAGCCGCAAACGGCAATAAGAGTAACTAACCACACGCCTCCCCGACAAGCTGAGAAAGCTTGGGGCTAGAATGGTGTACGAAAAAAAAATACGCTCTACGAATTTGAAAAGCTGGAAATTATAGGTAACTCATAACTAGGGAAAAGAATTCGAGCCACTTTTTCCCCGAACAGTACGAAAATTTAGTACTCGCACTGTAATAGCCCCGCCCACAATAATCTCTGCCAAACCAGAACGCTTGCATTGCATTCCTTCCCCTCCCATTCAATAACAATTTGATGCATCGGAGCCGCGGAAATGTGTCAGAAGTAAATAGTACATTCAACATAAAAAGCGTTCAGCTTTAAGTGGCCTGTATTCTTTTCCCTGCAGTCATAACTCAATCAAAAGTTGAGATAATTTTCACATCTGAACTGAACAATTCGATCCATCAAAATAATTGCAAATGTCGCTTTTGACGCTTTGCTGTTAGATCAAACTATAAATATAACATCAGATGTAACTTCGAATCAGCACTTGAAAGTAATTCCACGCAGAACCTGGTTAGCCCAACCCCCAATCGAAGAGCCCAACAAACTACGCCTTCCAGTACTTTACGTTGTAATAACGCGTACAGCTACTGAAGAGTGTAAAGATCAAGCGAATTGTATATTTGCCATGCGACAAATTCAAGTCTTCCATATGGAAAGCAACGGATGGTGGGACATAGGGTACAATTTTTTCATCGGAGGAGACGAGTTTGCTTATGAAGGATGTGGTTGAAAGTCCGAAGGAGCTCACACTTACGGCTATAATCAAAGGGAGGATCTAAGAAAGTGAACTGCTTCAAACCAGTTTGAGACAGCGGCAGTCCGACTCGACGTGGGGGTCTAAATCGAAGCGTTAAATATTCCGCCCGCTTATACGTGATTTTTAATCAATCAGTCTAATATCGCCACGGTAACAACGTGAATATAATTCCGGAAGCTAAGAACAGCTCTTTCCTGTATTTAGAAACAACAATTTAGTTTATGTGAATTAAATAAAAATACGACACGTCTCTGCAGCATACTCTCTTGTGCGCATCGTGTCCGAGCATCGCAGTCAACCACGACATTATTGTGAATCATGCCGTCCTAACGAATGCATTATTACTTTGGCTTACCGATTGTTCACTATCAGCTAGACGCGCTGCGCCGGCAAATATGAGGCGTGTACACAATCTATTTATAACATCGCACCGTTTCGTTGCAATAGTAAAGTTTTACACTTTTTTCTGTCCGCCATGTGGCTATAATTCTAAAAGCATTGGAATTGCTTTTGTTTGCACATATAATACGGTCCTGCCGATTCAAGCTTAGATGATCGCAGCTAAGCAATGAATGGAGGAGAGGGTTAAAAATGGGTGTCTCGCTGAGGACTACAAAAAATTAGGTGGCAGACAAGTGTCCACTACGAATAGCCCTGGAGAAATGTTAGTAAACTGGTGAGAATCAGTTTTTCTTGAATTTTTTTTTTTTTAATTGCTGCTTTTAGTTACCATCAGTTTTATATGCCTTTAAGTGCTTTCCCATCTGCTACCTCAACACATATTAAGAGAAAATTTAATAAAGCCGGTCTCCCACCGAACACAACTCTCCACACCGCCAAACATAATTCCCGATGTCTGCGGGCGAAGTGACACGGGGCGCAGTCCTCATTCGATAAATCAAGAGCTTTGTTTTTCCGCACGTCTACTTCCCAATTTCTCCGTCGATGCTTCCGGTGGCGGCCAATCTCTAGTTGGCTGCGTGATCGGCCTCCCGAGGACCATGAGATGTATTGTATCGCCGGCTGCTTCTGCAGTTAACTCCTGCTGAGCCCGGCGTCTTCCCGCTTTACATTACGGCCTCGTCTGCTCGTTTGCTCTCGTTTTATTCAGCCCATTTCTTTGCTCGTCGCCGTCGAGGGCCAATCTACTCTGTCGATTTCGATTTGACAACAATATCGACGCCACTGAAGAATACAAAAATAGTTTCACTGCTTGTTTTCACACTTGTGGACTTTTTCACTTTGACTGTGTTCTTAAAAATAGCTCAAGTTCGGTTCGAATTAGAACTATCGTAATTGTAAAATCAGAATTGCTCCAAAATGTCAGCGTAAACAATCACAACACACTAGGTCAGGAACACACGAGTGTTTTGGTTTCGCGTTTCATAAACAGGACAATCCATGTTAAGCGCGTTATGTTCACATGTTTCAATTATAAAATTATTAATAGTTTAAACAGCGACATCCTATGATCGCTTTTTGAGCTAACATTTCATTAGAGACTGCTCGAGAGATTCACTGTAATTAAAAACGATTTGCAACATTTTTTTAAATACAATTATAGCGTTTCCAGGATGTCTAGAATATCTTTCGTAATCTTATTTGGCAAAGAGTATTTGATTCTGACAAATTGACATGCTTAACGCGATATTTTCTGGTCGTGACAATGCTCTCCCAAAAACGTAATCTAAATGCAATGAGCAACTAGTTTAGAAAGGAAAAATCCGCTTACGCAATCGTCAGTATAAAAGCAGCCAATCAAATCATTAGACTGAGATCACTAGTTTCCATAATCGAGGAAAGTGCTTTCTACAAATGATTTGTTATTCCAAAAGAAATTATATAGAAAACGAAGACATTCAAAAATTAAACGAAGTAAGACACCTACAAAAAACTAGAGAATTTTGTTTCCCATTAATCAGAATCAAATTAAATAAACACATAATAGCAAATAAATGAATTACCGACGTTTGCCTTGCTTGCAGATCAAAGTCCTTTCTAGTTTTTGGAACGTAGGCAGAATTAACGTTCCAAATGAGGGGATTCCATGCTGATAATTGAAATTTGAGTTGTTGAACTTACTTGAAATGCTGCACCAGCAGATTGTATTTCATTCAAAATAATTAACGCGCTCGGTCATTAATTATGTTTCGACGAGACGCTGATAGTTTTGATACATCTACTTTCGGACCCGAACTTTTAGGGAAATTTGTAAATCATTCAGTTTTAATTTGGAATGCATTCATTATTATTGTTATTATTTATTATTTGCTATTTAAGCAGTGAATCAGTTAGAATCAGTGATTGACTTTTAATATCCGAGTATTCATTAATATATTTAATTTAAAGATATTAATTAATTATTTTATTTGTGAATTGGTCCCTGCGAGGGCAGGGGGCATTTGGTTAAGTGTTGTACAGGAAGGTTAAGTAATGTAAACCTTAAGTTAATTATTACTTTTGGTTCGCCAAAGTCCTGCCCTGCAAGCTAGTGCTCGATGTAAGGGAAATCGGATAGTGGTGGCGACCCCCTTATAACATAACTACGTTAACTGTGTTTCCCTTGCAATGTAACATGATTCAAATCGCCGAGTTTTTATAACTGTTCCATAAAGAAACCTTATCTGATCGTGCCCTTATCAATTCGTGATGATATTACAGCATATAGTTTATACAATAACGTATAAGTATCCTGGCTAAGAAGGGTAAACTACCACTATGATTTTGTACTGTTCTGCTGTTTCATTGAGAATCGAAAGTAATAGTAGTGATCGATTGAGATTAATCGTGACTTTTACCAGTCAGTTCTAAATTTAGCGTCAATAGGGCGCGATTAGCTTGCTGGAGTTCCGATTGTGATGATCGCGACTGTATATCTTTGCATGATATCAAGCTACCCTTTCAATTAAAATCACATTCTAATAAATGATTTGATCATATTTTGCTCTTTTACAGCTTTTCTTTTGGAAATTCGTGTTATTAATAATCTTGCTATATTTTTGTATCCTTTTTTTATTAAATAAAGACAAATTAATCATTGATATTAGCATAAAATAATTGAAATCGGTCTTTTTTATTTTTCTAAAACAACTCTCCCTTTTTTCTTCCATTAAATTTTTTTTTTCTGAAAATCTGTTCGTTTTTATTTCCACGAGATTTCCCTTTCTTTGTTTCTTTTGCTTTTTTAATGATTTTAATCATCGATTGCATTTTACTTTTTAAACAAAAAATTTACAGTCGGTTTTGTTTTTTTATATTTCTCAAAAATTCGCGCTCATTTCCTTTTCGTTTCTTTAATTTTTTAATACCGTTTGATAGTTGGATTCAATTTATTTTTGTTGCTTTGAAACCGCCTAGAATTTATTTTCTTAAGATTTTTGTTTTTTTTAATGTATCTACTTTTCTGTCGTTCTTCATTTGTTAATTTCCTTGTTACTCTGAATTTGCGGTCTATTTTTACTTAATTGGCGCTACGCGCGAAGTTTATAAAAGAATGCGACTCCTACTGGTGAATTATTTGTGTTCTTCTTTTTATTTTATTAAAGCAAAAGCTAGTCAGTAACGGTTTGGGGGAACTTTGAAATTTTTGTCGTCTGTTAGTTATATAACAACTTTTACCAATCTGTATAATATCGCCTATCAAGAACAGAGTGTAGTTCTTTTAATTTTCGAGTATGTTTGGATAAATAAATTTAAAAAAATAAAACTTACTGAACCACGGATATTTTCGTATAAAAAGTTTCAATTTTTTATTTATTGACTAATTTTTAAGTTGAATGACAATCCTTTCGTTCTCCTACTCATGTTCTCAGTAAATAAGTCAAATCTTATTCAGTCGTCAGTGTTATCCCTACCTTTTTTTTTGTTGAATGGAAATTTGTTATTATTTTTCTTTTCTTTAATGCTAATCCGCGAAAAACTTGTTTGTTAATAAAAATAAATAAAAAGTAGTAACACAATCAGTTTGGTTTTCGATTTTCCAAAAGAATCCATGTTTGTTCCCTCTTTCATTTTCTGTTTTTTTTTTAGCTTTGTTTTATTTATTTATTGTCATGTTTGAAACATTATATTCTAAATTCATTTTTGAATTTTGGATGTACACAAAATTTAACACGTGTACTTTTTCGGTTTAATTGACAGAATTCTTAGTTGTTTCACGAGTCTAGCGTGAATTGCCAACGTCGGCTTAGGTCGCAGATTAAAGTTTTTTTAGGTCAATGGAACGTACACAAAATTAATATTTTAATAAATTCATGAAATTCATGTGCTTTGAGTTTACTTAAAATGCCATACCAGCAGATCGTATTTCATTCAAAACAATTAACGCGCTCGCTCATTAAATGTGTTGTCGACGAAACGCTGATTACTGACTAATTTGATACGTCAACAACTTTTAGAAAATGCACTTTCTCACATCCTACACGGATAATTTAAAAATGGAAATTTGTAGTTATTATTAGAGAGTGATTATTCATTATCTATTCAGACAGCTAGTGACTAAAATTAAACCATGTAACGAATGAACGTTTTCTTCTTATCCGGACATAAACAATTTAAAACAAACCTTCTTTATCGTTCGTGACAATATTATGAAATATTACTTATTATTATTGCCAATTGCAAATATATTAAGAAATTCTGTAATAAGAACTTTTTTGAATTAAAAGTTTTTGTAAATTTTCTTTTCTTTATTTTCTCCGTTCTCACAAAAATATAAAATCGTAAGTAGATAAAAATTAAAAATAAAGTTCAGTCGATTCCGGACTCTTTTCGGTTTTGTTAAAATTCATTATTCATCATTTCTGATTTAATTTTTTTTTTAATTTTACTTTTTTCCTAAAAAAATAATTACTTTTTAAATGCTGTTTAATTATTGAGCTAACTGCTAAAAATAATTTCTACCTTACATTTCAATTTCAATTTTACCTTTACACTTACACCCTAATTTCAATTTTTTCAAAATTGTTGTTTGTTTAATTCTTTAATATGAATAGATCCTTATTTATTTCTAGTGTTTTGGAAGCTTTTTGAATATGCAAGATGGTTCAACTACAGATTAAATCACCATTTCCCAAAGTGTGGGGCACACCCCCAGGCATAGTAAGTAATTGGTTTTTAAAACTCTAACCAAACAGAATTATAATTGGAAAAGAACTCAACGTTTCACTATCGATTGGCAGCTTCGTTAGGAGTGAAAAAAAGTAAATAAAGAAATTGTCAAGAGAAACAAGTCAACTAGTAAGTTAATAACTGCAAAAAAATGGATTCCCATATTAATTTTAAGTAAGACAGTTTCCGCAGCCTAAAATACCGCATTTTCAATATACAGGGTAATAAAGTTTTTTAATTTTTCAATTTATCCTATACATTTTATACAATATTTGAATTAAATTCGGTTCGAATTGTCTTGTCACTTTATGAACTGTGTAATTGCCTTCTCAAAACAGCTGCGCTGTTTGAAATAACAGTGAAGTTTTCTTTATGACTGTTTTTATAAGTATCATATCACCATCAAACAAGTGACTAAAACTTTCTTCATTATCCATTTTTGTTTCTTGGTTTCCAATTAATCGTGTTGAATATTTTTTCATCCTCATCTATTGACTAAACTACTTTCTTATTTTGTTCCTTGTTTTGATGTATTTTATTCCAACTTTATTGCAGATTAATTTATTTTGAAAAGAATAACGCCTAACCATAAATAGAAGTTGCTGAACCAGTCAGCATTCCATTAAACTTTCCGAATTTGTTTGTAAGTTAATTCCTACTTTCCAACTACTGCATTACTTATGCAAGTTGGTATTTCGTGTCCTTGCAATCAGGAGCACCGGTAATTATACTGGAGAGGGCAGTTACTGGAATGCACTCGCGAACAACAGCAGACTCCTTAACAGAAACTAACATTTATTGACTTTTGCCGGGGTGTTTCGTTCTTCTTGTTGGGGGCGCACGTACACGGCGGCGCAAAGTAAATGCCACGCCGGCGGATGGAACTCCCTCTTTGAAGCCTGTATTTCAGTAATATCCTACTTTGAGTTGCTAATATCTGATTAAACACAATGTTACAATGTGTTACTTGCATGTATGCACTGTATGATATATGAAGTTGCATGTATCTGCATAATATATGAACCGAAACAACTGAAATTATAAATTTGTGCTCTACTATACGATACTTTTTAAAAGAAAATTGTTACAAATCGTTTTTGATTGCAGTGAAAACCTCGAGCAGTCTCTGTACAGCTGTTTCAGCCATGTTTGGGGCTTCATCGGCGGACATTCCCACTTTTTAACATACCGATTTGAAAAAAGACGCGAGTCAAAAATGGCTGTATTTTAATAAGCTTGATCGCACAGCAGCTTTTGACTAATTCGAAATCATGAAACGGATTGCATGTTTAATGAAGCAGTTGAAACAGGTCATTACTTTTTTGACAACTGATTCTGACAGTCTCAAAAACTGTACGAATAAAAAGTATAAAATAGAAGCACTATGCCATGCCATCCATCCAATCAGATAAGTGAACGTATATACGTTTGCAACTAAAAACGAAACGTACTGTACACGTTTAATTTAATTTACAAGAATGAAATTTAAATTTTAAAAACAGACAGATGCAGTAGGGTATAATTGAAAATGTTCCTGTAAAATCAATTTTTGTATAGGTGGAACAAAATTTCAACAGAACAATAACCGACGTTTTTTCCGAGTGCCTCCCAGGGACTCCCCGCCAATAAAACCGAGTTTTTGTAGCAGTTTAAATTAGTTCTGCCCGGATTATTAACGGACGGCATTCGAAAGCGTTTAATTCTGTTGATGTAACTGTAATTACGGCGGACAGATTAATTGGGATTATGAATTTACATACATACAAAATGGGTCCGGTCCGCTGAATGAACGTTCGTGCTTGTTTGCGAACCCGAACCTTACAAAACATCAAATAAAATAAATCCGCTTAATTAATAGCAGTCTAAATAACGAGAGCTGTACCTACCTATCTCATATGGTAAATGGTTTGCATTGAATTTGAATTATCCCAGACCTGCACAATTTTGATCACCCCATTCATACAAGGTGATTCAAAGTAAGTGTCCGACCCATCAGCCACAGGTGGTACACAGGAAAAGAAAACAAAAAGTCTTTTATGCATAGGGGGTTTAATATCCACAGTTTTTGGGATAAAATGCATTAAAGATTCAGATGCAAATTGGTTGATGGGCACTAGTACAGCTGTATTGCGTCACAAGAGCAACGAAATCGCGTGGAATAGAACGAAACATTAGCATTTACCTTGAAATGAAACTCTAATACGTTTTTATTTAGACTTTCTGCGGAAAGTGTTTGTGTATGTATACGTAAGAAATGAATCATGATTTCCATTTTGGATTCAAAGAAAGTTGATTTTTGAAATGCCTCTGATAGATTTATTTCTTGCAATATCGCACTTGCATGGCCTTAATAATTCGGGTCGAACTCTTATTCTGAATCACCCTGCATAACTGGCTTACTTGAGAAACCGAAAATCTTATGTAAGTTCCATTGAATCTGAAAAGTGCTTTCCGGATTTTATCCGCTAAATAAAACGCGACGCAATTAGCATTGCAATCAATGCACGAGTACAATGGTGGTTCTTCAATTTTCACCCTCTTCCCATCCAGAGCTCAGCGGGTGGAAGCTTCGCGAGATAATGACTCCTCGCTTTTAATAAAAAGAAATACCTCGTTCCACGACAATGGGCGAAACCCGCTTTAAATATATTTTACCGCGGGCACTCATTTTGTCACCCTCTCATCCTGCATTGTTAATTAGTTTGTTGGCAATTAGGCTGTTTTAGGGGGAAACACGTTAAACATGTTGGTCATTCTGCGAATACAAGTATTATCATCTCACTTTTGACTTTAAAAGAAACGTTTTTTTTTTTTTGCAGAAAGTAATACTTTAGTAGACCACACAAATGAGACCCCACTCCATATCCTTGAGATCACATGTGTTTCATTTGCGATGAGGAACTCATCAGCCCTTTACTTAAAACGTAGTTTTACTCTGCAGCAATATAGTTACTATCTAAGGAAGAAGCTTCTTTTAATTGCCCGCCCTTGTTCACGTCATAAAATGCTATTTGCAAGTAGCTCTTTCCACACAATCAACTATTGACTGCCATCACTAATAAAGATTGTTCCGTTTTTGAAAATTCGCAGGCCTCAGGACGTTGCCTTGCGGTACTCAACCACTTCAAGCCAGAATATGCGTCTTTCTCTCGAACTATACTAACTCTCTTAATGAGGCGGTCGACTGAATTCACTTGAACAGAATTTAATAAACTACGTCGAGCAAGAGTGAGAAATATTCTTGTTTTCTTCTAATAATTTCGTAACCGGACTTTTAGTCAGTGTGGAATGTACCAGACTGATGAGTTTCTTTTTTCTAAATAACAATTGCTTCAGCACAATTCTGTAGCCCAAGAGGTCATATTTAGGAATTTAAAAAAGAACTCGCATGTAAAGGGCCGAATATTCAGAACGTACAGGTGTAATGTTTTTATGAAAAGCAAATGTTGCAGTTAAATAATGTTATGAACAAGCTTAAGAATTGAGCCCAGTTAGTACCGACGCTTTTCACGCCGAATGTACTGTTCACTCCTTTAACCTTTGCGCGGCAGCGATGCTTCTAATTGTCATTGAATGGAGAGGGAAGATATGCGAGTTAGTTCAGCTTTTTTCTTCTACTACTAAACGATTTAAATGTATTTAATCGTCGAAACGTTCGCACATCCTAGAGAGATAATAGAAGAAAGTTTCTCTTTGAAAATATAAAAATGCGTGTAATAGTCGCTGCAAATCACCACATACTTTAAATATTTAATTGCAAACAATAAAAACGCCTACAAGTCGACAGTATTGTGCTCGATGCAGCCACATGAGATAATTCCCTTCCAAATACTGTGGGCGAGTAGTAAAGTCCGAGTATTAAATGTTCGTACTGAGTGGCCCGATTTCTTTTCCTTGATTATGAATCAGAATACGTACGAGGTCAGTGTAAGAAACGGGCATAAATCATGCAGCGAAAGCTGTTTTTCTTGGAATTTTGCGCCCGGCGCGCTGAGAAATGAGATCGAGTGCGTGGAATCCGCAATATTACCCCTAATTTCTGCAATCAATTAAGGATAATTTTCGTATAGCAAATGTAACATCCGATAATTCCGGTTTATCAAACACCAGGCAGGAGAAAAACCCATAAATGCTATCACAGCGGACAAGATTTGAGTCGAAGCCTCTTGACCTAATAATTACTCGTCGTGTTCCTCGTTGAAAGATTGTTTATTTTTTTCAATCAGTTTGAAATTAATTTGGCAAAGAAGTTACTACACTTCATAGTTCCTTGTTTTTTTTCTTTCTGGTAATCATTTAATCGTAACCGTATTTTTTCTATTTTATTAGTTTGATTTAAACTCTAAACTATTTTCTAACACGGACTTCATTTTTTTTGTTTCTTTTTACTTAATATTCGCCTTTCTATTCTTATCATTGCTTTTCTATTTGTAAAATTTTTGGTCGACTTTTTAAAATTTCTCTCTGTCTTATTATTAATATTAATAAATTTTATATGATTAAATTATAAACTTTAAAGTTTTTGTTTATTACACTTTTGTATTTTAAATTTTTCTAAATTGTATAGTAAACAAATTTTTCGAATTTTTAATGTATTGTTACACTTAAAAAAATCGCATGTTTTTATTTGAGATATACTCGCAAGTAAAGTTTTTAGTTTATTTGAAAACCGAGGAGAGTAAAAACCAGAAAGACAGGAAAGGGCGAAGCATTTTCGACAATTCTGAAAATACAAGTAAAATCCCATTCGAGCAACCACGGAAAATTAATTGGTAAATTGATTTCTGGCTTGTTTTACCAAACCAGAACGGTACTATCAAAGAAATCAAGACCCAACTTTGAAGGGATTGTTTAAAAGAACTGGGGACAAAGAAGGGGATGAAAAGTAGGTTTCCGACATCGTCCACATGTAACAGATGTGGTCAGTGGACCCATAAAGCTTGCAGCAAGAATAATTTTAAGATGAACAGATAAAACAGCGACATCCTACGATCGCTTTTTGACCTGACATTGCAGTAGGATAGACAAATTGAAGCGGATTTGCTTCTAAGTGTCCCATTGCAGTGGGAATGTCGAGCTACGTCTCTGCTGATGAAGCCCCAGACAGGGCTGAAACAGCTGTACAGAGGCTGCTCGAGGTTTTCACTGCAATCAAAAACGATTTGGAACTAAATTTTTTAATAATTTTAAGGCCTACGTATGCGACTTCTGCATGTGAGCATCTCAGCAACAATAATGGCGACCAGGAAGATCCTTTTTGAAATCAACCACGAAATTTTGGTATTTAATTTTTATGTTTTCAGTTAATAACATTATGATCAGGAGACTCCGAAGTTTCATTTAGAGTATAAGCTACCAATAATGCTTCAATAATTTAGTTATAATTGAGGAAAAAACTTAGGGGGCCGCCATTTCCCCCATCTTCCCTAATAAAGCTACGTCCATGAAGGTCTAGGGCTTAGATTTTAATCATTTCTCCTGTTTTTGATTCTGGGTTTATTTCGCAGAATTGCATAGGCAAAAAAATATTGGGGAGTCGACTATGAATAGAAATTATCTAATTGCTATTCAGTTACTGTTTTATTTTATGTAAGGTTTCCTTTTTTTTGAAAACCTTGCCGCTTGGTCGCTAAATATAACTAGTGGTCCTTTTTTATTTACATTTTTTTGTTTCGGTTGCTTTAACAAGGTTGAGTACGTTTATTTCGAGTCAGCAAAAAGTTTTCAAGTATACAAAACGCGCTTTTTGCGTCTGCAGAATGTTCATTGTCCATCCCTTCGGCGGTTACACATAAATCATGCCTGAAATTTTTTGTTTAGTCTGAAACAGCCTCGGAAAGCTCCCGCTCGGATCTAATTTCGGTCGCGTTCACCCACCCTCATACATCATACGAAAGCGACACCTTCCGTGTAAGTACCTATACGAACAATTTCACGGAAATGCTTTTACCAGTGCAGTTCGTTGTACATATTAAAAAAAAGAAATTTCTTGCTCAAAAAAAAAAAAAAATTCAGAGGCGTGTACAACTCATCTTTAATTTATTAATCCAAGTGGACTTTTGCTTCGAAAAATATGCGCGAAGTCTTATCGCACCTCATGATCATTCCGTGATGCTAATAAATCAGCGTCGCATTTATTTGCATATTTTTGAATTATTTGTGTCCGCGCACATTAATCACTCTGTTGCTTCGAGTTGCGAATAGAAAATCCTGTTTTCGCCTGCGATAACAAGCATAAAAATCACCACCGACATTCGTCAACATAAACACAATAATCTTTGATAATTTATCTTGCATTCATAGCTTCAAACGTTCGAAGTATTTTTTTCTTGAAATATTTTTTAATCTATTGCAAGTTCAACCGATTAAGAGTGAGATATTATTATTATTATTATTTAAAGAACGATCGTTCTCTTTTTCATATTAACTCAGCGTCAGCCTTTACGTCGAAAAAAAAAATTGGCGAGAAAAAATCACGTCGTAATAACGAAATAATAACCGGAGAAATTTACTTGCCGAGCAACGTGAAGCTAATAACACAACGGTGGACCGTTATTAAAGTTTTAAAGCGGCCGCCGCAAACTCAATATCGGAGTCGTCTGCACGCCACTGTTCCGGGCACCGGAGCGCCTTATCTCACGTAGCCCGGTCAATTCCGGTCTGTCTGCTAGAGTGAGCTTTCTCCCGATTGCGACGCACGCTATTAGAATACCTAATGCAGGTCAACGATGTGTGAACACGCCGCCTTCTTGCTTTTTATGCGATTTTCTTGTTACGTAACATTTGCCAAGGAAGAACTGTTCAGAGTGTACCTCGGCTTAAAAATATTATTCCGAGTAAAGCAGCTGCAAAACACAAATCAACGCTTTTGTTGCCGAAATGCATTCATTTTAATTTCGTGAAGCTTTCCTCCTTTCAGTTCTGGCTCTACTGCAAGTACAGTTTTGTATCAAATAGAAAAAAAAACAAACATTCATTTGTGTAGTGTTCTAAAAATAAAATTCTGCAAGACTTTCCCGAAAGCATTAAGAGATCGCAACGACCGCAATTCCAACGATTTTTTTTTTGAATTTGTTTATTTTGTTTATTGGGTCAGTCCATTAGCCTCTTGAAGTGACAAACGTAACAGAAATTTAAAAAATAATTATCAGGTAGAACTGATTAAATCAATAGCTTCGTTTTTAAATAGGTACAGATACACAGTGTTTTCTGTTTGCTTCTTCTTTTTTATTAATTGTGTCTCCGAATTTGCCAGATGGCTTCTTAGGTAAGTCCGTTTGGCAAAACATTTTTCTTTTGTCAAATTTTGCAGAAATAAAATTCCCAAATTCTCACAATTCAATCACACTCAAATCAACCTAAGAGAAGATTAAAACTAAAAAATTAATAAACTATTACACGACAGTGAAACGTTGAGCATTCCTTCCAATTTTAATAGTGTCCATTTAAAGTTTAAAAATAATTTTCTTGCAATTTTTTTCGGACGATTCAATTAAAAAAAAAACGACACAAGTCTAAAAGCATGACACTCAAAACAGAAATCCTCCAAATTCATCATTAAAACTCAAGTGGATGTATGTCCAACCTAGGCAAGGTCAACTCAATCCAATATAACACGACCCAACGTAAGTCAAAAATAAAAATAAGATATTAATTTTTTTTAAAAAACAATAATTTTTAACAGATATTATGAATTACCATTCGAAAGAATGAGAATTTTAAAAATAAAAAAAAAATCAAATACTTAAAATTCAAGAAAAGCAAAACTGAAAATGTAATGATTTATAAATAATGTAGAAAATTAGAAATTGAAACTTAAAGGAAAAACATTGAAACTCTGAGAATTATGACTCGGAATCCAAATTAAGATTTTAAAGATTTAAACTGAAAGAAAAATTTTCAAACTCAAGAAGTCAAAATTCACTTAATATTAAAATTCCAATTTAAGCAAATAAACTCAAGCTATTATACCTAACTCCAGCAAATCATTAACACTCGAAAAAAAATAATTAAAAATTTAAAAGTAAAAGAAATAAAAATCTAAAACAATGTTAAAACTCAACGAACCAAAAAGTAATTCAGTCTAAACAAGACTATGTCAAGTAAACTCAGTCGTTTTATGGTCGATCTGAGAAGCAAAATATTAACACTCTAAGAAGTTGAAATGAAACTAATAATTCTGAATTCCAAAGAGAGGCAAAACTTATTTTGAGTTTAGTTCATGCTCAATCAAGGTCAATTAAACTCAACTCAACGAACTGTACCCAACCCACGCAGAAAATTAAGACAAAAAATTAAATTAAAATGACTTTAAGTTAAAGACTCCTTTAGTTCTGTTATGACAACGCCCCTTCATTATTTGTTAAATTAAAACTGAAAAAGAAATTAATAGAAATTTTAAACTCAGGAAATTAAAACCCACTTGACATTGAAAATCCAATCTAAGCAAGCTCATTATACCTGAACCAAACAAATTATTAACACTAAAATTGAAGGAAAATTAAAGATTAAACTAACTAAAAATTCTAAAACAACTCAACAATTCCAGAAGTGACTCAGTCGTATTCCAATCAATCTAAGAAGCAATATATTAACACAAGAAATTAAAACAAAAATTCAGTCAGATTAACAAATTAAAAATGAAGCTAACAATTCAAGAACCTCCAAAAAAGGGAAACTTATTTAGAATTAAGTCCTGGCTCAAGCAAGGTCAACCGAACTCAACTCGACTAACTACCCAACCCATGCAGAAAACGTCGAAACTTAAAGAATGGAGAACAAAAAATGAAGGGACGTTATCATAACAGAAATAAGACTTTAACTTAAAGTCATTTTAAGTATGGACGAGCAAATATATTTTTCTACATAATTTGTATCAAAGTTATTAATAAAGTTTCTGTTGAGGAAGGGGCCCTTGCTAGGGGATTGAGAAGTGGAGTGCTGCTCCTTCTACTCATCGAACGGTATAAAAGTGAGCGCGCAGCTCAAAGCAGACGTTCAGTTGAATTTGTTCAGCTGAATTAGCTCCGATACAAGCGTCTTTCATAACTTACTTGAGACAACTATATTATCTAATTACTCCGGTGCAAGTGTCTTGCATAACTTACTTGACATAAGCGCCTTATTCAAACATTGAAATATATCTTACGATCTAGAATGGCAGCGCCTTGCTTAAATCGCGTAGCCTGCTAACCGCGCATTGTAGGTATTTCTATCCTTTTCTGATATACAAAAAACCAATAAGTACTACTTTAAAGCAAACAAAAACGACCTACACAAAACGCACTGTAAGAACACATGAAACAGAAAAAGATGGAGATCCTTTCTGTTATCCGTTTGTTGTGGCTACGGCGCCAGCAACGCAAGTTATATGAGTGTTGCCTTTCCAGATGTTAATGTACAAATAAATGTATCTCGCTACAACCGTCTTGCATAGCTTACCCGAGAATAGTGTCTTATGTAATACTCCCGTTTTCCAGTGTAAGCGTCTTGCATAACTTACCTGAGACAAGCGTCTTGTCTGTACTTCTAACTCCAATGCAAGTGTCTTGCATAAGACAGGACAAACGTCTTTGTCTGCATTTTCGATTTCCAAGCAAACCCAGACAAAGTTTATAATCACGTCTTCTCCATTTACGAACCTTTACACCGGGGAGTTAATCCGTATCGACCCTAACCGTTACAAAATACAGTTCTATTGGAATTAAGTCAAGCATAAGCAAGGCCAATTCACAGAATTCAATTTAAGTACTCAACTCAAGCGCGGGGGTAACACAGTCCGAGTACTAAATTTTCGTGTTGTTTGCCGAACAAGCGACCCGAATTCCTTTCCCTGATAATAACCAAATTAAAATAGGACATATACTCTAATTGACATCTACGCGTGACTTTGACGTTTGGCAACTACGACGTTAATTTTTTTTAACGAATTTCTTTCAATATCTCCAAAAATTAAAACTAAGAAAAAAACTAAAAACTTAAGAATAATGATATCTTAAAAAATTATTATGTTCAAATACCTGAAAACCCAAAAATTAAACTTTGACAAATTAAAACGAAAAACATTTAAAAAAACTAGCAAAAAATTAAAACTCAAGGCAAACTCAAGCAGAGCCAAATTAATTCAACCTAACACAAGACCCAACGCAATTCAAACAGAAATTAAAAATGCAAAATCGAACCATTTAAGAAAAATCAAGAAAATTAAAACTCAAGAAATAAAATGAAAATTTTAGAAACTCAAATTAAAAAATAAAAGCGAAACAGATCAATACTCGAGCAAACAATTAACACGGAAAAAAATACAACTAATCGAGAAAAATTTTAATTTTAGAAATTAAAAAAAAATCTCAGAGAAGTACAATTCAGGAGACTCTATATCGCATTGTTAGCGACGCTGGCAGCTGTCGCAGTGGTGAGCAGCCTTCATAGCCTGTAAGTAAATGCTTCCTTTGAATTATTTTTCTCGGATTATGAACTTTCTTTTTCGGGGATCTCTACTTGAAACTGAGAGGAATATTAATAATAAAAACAAACGAAAGTGAAAACAACACAGAAATAAAAAAAATTGTCAAAGCAGCACTTGTTTAAAATAATAACTTCAGTTTCGAATATGGTTTAATTAAATCCTTTTTAGTAATAAAAGGAGACTTGCGAGAGACGAACGGCAACGGAATGACTTTTTAATTTAATCTACGAGTAAGATAAATATTGACGAAAGCGCAATAAAACGCGAGAGGAAATGAAACAGCGAGCCGGCTCTTCTAATCCGAACTGTGATTATTTTCCCGGAGATGAATGAAAACAATGCGAAGGTTACTCTTCGGATTGTTAAATAATGCACGTCGGAAGAGCGAAGTGCCCGTCGTAAGCTACGCTGCAATCATTAAATTACGGCGTAATTGCGCAATTCCAGGCCAGAAGCGACGCCTAACTACCCCTAGCCCAGCGCCGGCTTCGGGACTTGCGTCGCCGTTTTCGTCGGCGTCACATCCACCCGAGCACGACCCGCTCGTAAACAACCTTGCAAACTGGTCTTTACTATTATTACCTCGTTTTTGGACGTGATAATCTTTACGTTCATATACTGTCAGTTTTCTCGTTAAAAAGCTAAGTGATGAAGTCTACGTGGAAAAAAATCATTACAGATAAAAAATATAACATCTTTTACTATAAGGGTATTAACGCTATTAACGTTTCACAGAGGAGATACGCGACTATTATCATGAATTGTTGCAGTTGTTGAACTTACTCTGTTGCTGTAAAGAGTTCTTTCAAAGGGGTTTGTTTATCATTTATTGCATTAACGTTGGGATCTACGATTAATTATGATAACCAACGATATCACGAAATCTGGTGGCAAATTGCGCTGAAGAGTTAGTCAGCTGTCCCGAGCTAGTCTCTGAAGGAGAAGAGTGGGTATAACAATAATGGCGCCAAGAAGTTATCCCAGCTGATACGCGCACTATAGAACCGACTCCCTAGGAGTCGTACGCTGATATTCGAGAACTATCAGGACCAACACCAAACGTATTTAAATATACACTGAATCGTAATGCAACAACATAATGTAAATAGTCTAATCTCTGTATGATATTTAACTCAAACAAAAATAAAATCAAATAGGTTCAGTACTGACCTTCACAGAACTGTGAATCGGTAATTCGATTTTCTTAAACTATCCTTGGTCTATAACCACGAGAAAACTTTACTATTGCAAAAATATGTCCCGAAACTATGTATTTACGTAAACATCTAAGTAACGTCGGCTATAAAACAGAAAAGTACGTTACTGCATTTAAACTATGAGGCGGAGTTGACGGTCGCAGTTAGTTGTTAGCAGGGTGACGCCCTCTCCCGTGAATAAGTCGAATCTCGGTCAACGATCGGATACCTTTGTCGTATCGCAATCGCCTCCGATCCGCACAACGCAGAAGTAAAAATAGAAAGCGAATAGAAACGGAGATAAAAGGTGAAACTAGAAGTAGAGTTGGAAGCGGATTCCTCTGTAGAAACAAAGAAACCCAATTACAAACGTAACCCACGCTAAGTTCGCAACCTAATTATCTCTAATTTTAATGCAGATCCGGTTTTTCCGCTCAGAAGAATTTGCTCAAAAGCAAATAGACGACGTAAGGCTTAAAGGATTCCAGATGCACCGTGTTTCAGAACTTTGCAACTCAATTATGCACAAATTCACGATATATACCAAGACGTGTGTTCACCTTAACTTGTCGAAACGGTAATGAATGCCGAAGCGTAAGATCGAAGATCTCGGAACGATTCTGTAGTATTGGTCTTAAACGACTCACCTCCGGAACGCAATGTTACCACCACCACCTTACTACATCAAGCACATACCACACGTGATTGCCGAAAGTAACTGGGAATTAACCCGTAATATGCCCCTCAGATTCGTTCCTTGGTCTGTGTTTCACATTTCACCATTGACTTTTATGTGTTTATGTATTCACAGTTTGACGAAGTACACCGGCGGAAATTATTTGCCCATAGTCCCATTGGCGTGGTTCAAGTGCGTTTCTCATCTTCTGTTTGAGGAACTCGTAATCAAGCGAATTTCCATAGAGATTCATGACTCACCCGCAGCGAATCTGGATCTCGTTTGCGTAGAGGACGATCACTTTTGACCTCGACCTGCTTAGACAGCTGATTCTGCAACATTCACAGACCGGAACAATCGAGGAGTGAGTTAGAGAATAATTTAAGTTATCAATAACGATGGTTATATCTTAAATCGTTGTCATACAGACGTAGCTATAGCGAGTCCATGAAATTTGACCATCACTTTTTTTGCTCGCTGGCAGCTGACAACGTCTGTAGAGCCTCTATTTGTGGCTTACGAACTGTATCACATCGACTGCAAATTGTTTTTTTTTTTTTTGAAAACTTCCCATTTGTTCACAATTTTCAAACATTATCCGAAACTGACCTTGACTCTTTTAAAGCTCTCAATTCTAGTCACAGAAATTCTCCTGTTTTCCGACGCAGTTTAGAAGGGTTTACCATCAGCTTTTGATTTCCAACCGCCATGAATTTTTTTTCTCATCGATTCTTTCATTTTTTCCCTTTCCTTTGTTCTCTTCGTATTTTTCATCAATAATTCTTGAAAGCAATAGTTTAATGTTTTTTAAGTTATTTTAAGTACACAGAAATTGGATTTAACTTCCTAACCACAAAAAGTTTGTTTAAAAACTAGATACGTATTTCAGCAGCTATACTGCCATCTTCACTAGATGCTTTCTTCTTGATCACAAGAGAAGTGACTGTAAGACATTTTAATATTATTTTAGGTAGTTTAAAACTCCAGAATTTTAAGGTTTTTTTTACTTTCCTTTCTTCTTTTCTATTTTGTTTATTTTTCGTCAATTTGAAACTGGAATATCTATCCTCTCTGGTTTTGTTCCGGAAGGACTTCTTTGAATTCTGTTCATTCATTAACAACCTTCAGTTCTCTTCTTTAATTATATATTCTTCATTCTTCTTCTTGTTTGTTTCTAGTTGATATTTTTTGTTCTTTTTCTTCTCGTTTCTTTCTAGTTGGTATTTTTTTTTGGTTTCTCTATGTATTTTAGTTACAAAAGTATAGGTTTTCCACGTGGGGCTTCTTCACTCAGTTTCCAAAATGGCTCAGTTGTCGTATGTTTTTGACTTTCGTTACATCTATACCATGTTTCGTTTTATTGCTGTTCTTTTGTTTTTAAAACTCTGAGAATTTCGCTTTTTTTCTTAATCAGATTCACTTGACATTTACTTCTGATTTCCAGTCGTTGTCGACTTTGCCTACCGTTTCTTTCCGATTGCCTCCTTTTCCTACTTTCGTTAATTTTCTTCGTTCTCATGTTTGTTTTCTCTTAATATTCTTCGGGGACAGTTGTTTTAACTTTTTCTTTGAAGACCTTCTTGAAACCCTTAGTTTCATAGAAGTTCCCGGTTTCTTTTGGTTCGTAGAGAAATCTTTTGCGTTTTTCTGTAAATTTTGGCTTAAAGGCTTAATTTTCGTTTTTTTTTTATTTTTGAGGTTTGTTTGCTGTTTGTTTTTGATTTTTATCCAATACCACAGTTCAGCTGTTTCAATTTTATTCATTTTCTTGTTTATTCTATCTGTATATCTTAGAGCAATTGTTTTTTGTTTTTCTATGAATTTCATTTCACTCTCGCTGCTTCATTTCAGTGTTTTTTTTTTACTCTCCTGTTATTTATTTGGGTTTCTCTGTAATTTTATATTGGAAACCGTAACTCTCAAAACAGGACGTTTTGTGCTTTTTTAATTTGGTCCTATTTGTTTGCTATTTTTCATTTTTTACCATTTCATTTTGTACGAATTTGTGCACCAATTTTTGTTTAAAAATTCCCCCGTGTTTTTGCTTTAGAATGTTTTTTTTTGTTGTAATTTGCTTTTGATTTCCAATTTCAAAAGCATCAGTAGTTACACATGAAATACAAAAAAAAAAACAGAACTTTATCGGGTTTTAGGACAACGATAAAATGATTTTAATCATTTTAATCATTCAGCTGACAAGTTTCGGTTTTATTTTAGAACCTTCATCAGAGCCTGAAAGATGTTAGAATTTAGTTCTATCTTAACATACAAAATTAGTATAGGTTTACTGAGTATACTCAGGACGGCATTTCAGTAATTAAAAACAGAATCCAATGGATGACGGTAATGAATTTTGAAATTTGTTATTTGCAGACTTTATGTGAAGAGTAAGCACCCTTACACAGGAAGTCCCAAAATTCCGTGAACATGGTCTTAACTACAGATTCCTGAGCTGAAAATAAGACAATTCAATCAAACTGATCTATGTATATCCGAAATTCCTAGCCGGAATTCTTTTCTAAAGTCCTTGAAGGGAAAGTTAATTTTTCTTATAACAAAGGGACGAGCCGATTTGGATGATATTAGGTATGGAGTCCTAAGAAACATTTACAGATGGTTGTAGTTACTTGCAGTAAATCGCTAGCGTGAAAAACAGGGTTGCCACAATACATCTTACTATAACCTCTTGCAGTTTAAGAAGATATCTTTAGTTAATAAATTTTTAGAAAGAAGCATTCAACAGGAAACTTTTTCGTGTCTTCGAAACTTTTGATATTTCTTGCCGTTTAGCCATAAAAAAGAAAATCTCGCCTAAGGGATTTGAACTCGGATCTCTCGGTATCGCGCCGAGTGTTCTGACCACTAAACTAAAGTGACTGCGAGATTCGAAGATATTTTTGTATTTACGTGTGGAAAGGATAATTCCTTAAATGTTTAAATGGATTTATTTTCAACTGAGTTCCGAAATTATAACAACATAACAAGTGAAGTATTGATTGCTATGTAATATATCATGCCTACTACTTTTTAAAATAAACTGATTGCATGACAGATATTAATCTATTTACCATTTAATTCTCATTTCTATTAGATTAATACCTTCGAACCCCGGAGTCACTTTAGTTTAGTGGTTAGAACACTCGGCGCGATATCGATATCCTGCTTCAAATCATAACCGCGTGATGTCGCAAGTTTTATTTGCTCTTAAAACTTTTATAACGACGAAAAAGAATTAAGATCTAGTGAAGAAATTATTAATTTGTTTTTTATAAAATGAAAGAAAATGAGAAGACGAAAGTAAACAGAATTTTCAGAAAGCATGAAACTTGCAAGTTAAAGAGAGATTCATCCAGAATTACATTTATTACGGCCCGGTACAAAGAATAACAAATTACCGACAGATTAAATTGAATAAGAAAAGGACCGTCCGTAGCATAATCGCCCCGGAAAATTCTATCCCCCGAAGCAGAAAATAGGTGTTCACGCTCGAAGGACCGCGCCGGAATCCCCGGTAATTGGCCTCTGCGCGAGACGAAACGCGGAAATCTCAGGTGGCTGCGAAGAAGAAGAAGTCAATTCCGGGTCCTAATTAAACGAGAAAGAGTGGAAGAGTTTCAAAAGCATGAGTTTTGACGTCTTTGTGTGTGAGGTAGTCGGGTTTCGGTTGCGGCAATTTGTAAATGGAGTTTTCATGTAGGAAGATTACGTTTCGAACAAGACCGGCATGCATTTCAATTTCAGATGGTATCGCATGTAAATTGTAGACGCAAGGCATGTTGTTCGTTGTAGGATGTTCTTCTCTTGAAATTTTTAACTCGGAATATGGAAAAGCACGAGCGAGTTGTGAAATTTTTCTCAACTTTCCGCGCGTCCTCCACAGATGCACTTTAAAATAAATATTTTATCGAAACTATTTTTAAGGAAATAAATAATATATATTTTTCTGCCAAACTTTGCCCATCGGTGTCGAATAGAAGATTATACAATGGAAACTCAAAACATATTAGCGATTATATAAAACAGTATTGCAACGTTGGCTTATTGGTAATCTGGTTTTTACCAAGAAGTAACGTATTAGGGGTTGCGTAGCTGAATTAATATAGGAGAAAAAATATCAAGTACATTTGTTTAAAAGTATAAGATACACTTACATGTCAGAAGCACTATTACGGACGACATACATCGTTCTCGCACTATAATCAGTATATCGATGACTTCTCTCTTGCTATCGGAAAATCTCTCGGTATAGATGCCTGGAGTTGACTTACTTTCTGCTGCGTGGGCGATTGACGTGTAGCTCTGTGTTCTTGAAGCTTTCGATTATTCATTTTTCTCTATTGCCGGATTATTATGTAATTATGTGCAAAGTTATCCATCAAGGTTTTTGTTTACACTGTATGGATCTCAAATAATTATTTAGATAATTATTTCTTCTGTTACACTTTCCCCCATCGGCGAAAAAAAAAACAGGTACATAGGGTGTAGCAGTACGGGACAGTCTTATGTCGTGCCGGAGGGTGGTAGTGTGGCTTGTTCCAAATTTTCCCAAGGAAGTTCAGTTGATCCAGAAGTGTGGCGACTGGCTTGGCAAAGTTCATCATTCCTGGTGTGGGACGGAGTTTACTACTCATTACAGATTGATGAATATATGTATCTACTGTAATCGAAGAAATAGCAATGTCGGAATGTTAAGAAGGCGTTGCGGCAAGAATTGCTCCGTAGCTGTTGGTGGTTCTTTAGGGTTGATGTGGTTAGAGTTGCAGTGGTTATAACCCTAGTTCCTGGTTCTGGTAGTGAGCCACCAAGTAAGGCTAACAACACAAGCGTTGTAGCTGACAAACGTCTTGTGTCGCTGAGGATGTTGAGCGATGCTGGCGATTCGTAGTTTTCCTAATGCTTCTTTGAGATAGGGATTAGCAATGGCAAATGTATTCTTCCAATCTACGAAAACTTTCAGGTTGACAAGTACACATTCATATATGTCAGTGTACTTGTCAACAAATAATTGTTACAGTTAAAAAATTAACATTTACAAGTGTATGTACTTGCTTATTGAAAATTACAAGTGCTTCATAATCTAGAAGGTTACAATAACTTTCCTAAAAAGAGAAATCAGTTATTTTACTAGAGAATTGTTTCCTTAAATAATGTATCAAAAATGCAAAGAAAATTTAAACAGTTACGATTGCTACAATATAAAAATAAGACTCTTAAATATAAATTAAGAATTAAGAAAATAAGAAATTCTATACATATAAACATCTTAGCTTAATTATATATTTACTAAAACAATTATGATAAATGAAAATACAGAATCGATTCTTGGGTACTCAATCTGTGCACAGTGTGAAATAATAAAAAAAAAATTATGTACAAGAAAGAAACTCAAAATTATCCCAGGACGGGGCGATTAAGGCCTATTTCGCACTCGTACTTGGATAAAGTGTTAAATTTGAATAACTTCATTTATTTATCTATCTATCCCCAGTTATTATTTTAAACTTTAAGAGCATTTTTGAGAATTCTCAAATTCAATTGATTGGTTACGGCGCTTCACCAAATGTAACATTTTTAAATTCAATTGAATTATTTAACTAGCTCATTCTTTTTTCTAGGTGTATCTTTTTTTTTCATCTGCAAAGTCATAAACAAAGCAATGTTGTTGAAGAATATAATTTTCTTTAAATTATTTAGATATCGTGGGTTTTCTTGAAGTAAATCATATTGTTGATGTATTGGTTGTAATTTTACTTCTGAAATCATAGAATGTTCAACATAGATTGTATAAAAAGCGAAGTCTGCATTGGTACATCAATAAGTCGATTGCCAGGAATAAAATTCTGTAAAAAAAAATAAATAGCATTTATAGACTGATAGAGAGTGAGAGGATGTACAATTTCCTTTCGGGGAGGCTGCCATGAGTCAAAAAAAAATGTCTTTATTCTGATTATATTGTTGTGTCATTTCCCGCTCAGGTTTTATTTTCACTTTATATTTTGTGTATAAAATCTTTACTGTTCTTGTTTTAGTGAAATGTTGGAATAAAGTGCACTGGAGTGATATGACGATATGAATTAACACTAAGTAAAGGTGAGAACATTTAATTTCAAACCAACGATATAAATAAATTATTATTTAGACGATGGTGCACTAGAATTGGATTTGGATTCTTTCTCAATCTGAACCTGAACCTGAGAATCGTCCTTCTTATCTTCAAGCTCTTTAACCTCTCCTCAATCCAAGCTTCGGTGGAGGGGCAGTGAGGGAATAAACATTAATTGCACTCTATAGTCATGCTACCATGTTACCAACAAACACATAAAGCAAATTTACTTCGAAGAAATCAACCAGTTTTAGGGGATAAAAAAAGTACCCTCAATTAAACTGAAACCATAGTAGGATATTACACAAAAATATGTTCCTCATGATTTTTGAATTTTTATCGAAACTTAACGTTATGTGCATTCTTATAATTTTGCCATACATTCTGGCGTAAAATTAATTTCTCATTTTGATCTGCTGTGTGTGTAGGTGTGAGCATTTCTACTTTATTTCTGTTTTGAAATTTTAAATGACGACGATGGTTGTAATTTGGATTAAATTTCTCTTAAGGCTGTTTAGCCTTTTTCTTATATTGTGGACGTGCTCGATTAGACTTATAATCTATAAAATATTTTTCTTGAAAATTATTCCTCGATTTATTATTTATTTGGACTTGATCTTTTTTGTGAAAAATTTGAGGCTTTCTGTTGTTTTTGTTAATATTTGGCTTCCCTCCTCCTTTAGAAAAATTGCAGTTGTGATGTGAAGATAACGTGCCGTTTTTAGTTAAACTGAAGTGATAAAAAAGTTCCGAATTTCGAGATTCTGAAGAAATTGCGGAATGTGTGTTACTTCTTAAATTTGTTTGACACGCCTTTTCTAAGTAACCAATATATTTATTTGCAAATAATTTTGATGGGATTTTGCTTATATTTTTTAATTCGACCATTACACTTTGTTTTACAGAAAATGGATTTTTTTATTATTATTAGATGTTTCGAAAGCAAAAAATCTTCACGCAGAATAAAATTATGCAAGTTTACATTTTTAGGGAATTCCATAATTGTGGAATTTACTTCGACAAATTGTGATTCATTCGGTTTTAATAAAACCTCATTTTTCAGGGGTACTTTTATTTTATTAGTTTCCTTAGAAACACCCGAACTACGTATGTGATGTTTGAGTGGTTTTAAATAGAAATTATCTAAAAAAGTGCTGACAGTCATTATTTACGTTTTACTGTCACTATCTAGAAAAACAGAATCCTATGTCTGCTTTGTCTCAGCGTTTGTATTTTATCTCTTTCTTTTATTTATCTTTTGTTGTATCAAGAGTCGTCAGTATTTTTTTCTTTCATTTGAATATTGAATTCTAGAAAAACATGATTCAGAATTTGTGTTCTATTTCACAAGACTTATTTTAATTTGATATTTTGTTTGTTAACAAACGTCAATAGCCGGCTTTTCACTTTCAAAAACTTTTTCTGTTTCTTAAGCATTGAGAGTCATTTGTTTTTGACTTTCAGTATCCTCTATTAATTCTACAAAAAAAGTCCTTCGAAACAGAATTCTTCTTTTTTCTTCTTCCTTTTTTTCCTCTTTGTAGGGTCAAGTGGTGTAAAAATGAGACACGCAAAATTCAGGTGAAAAATGAGACATCAAATAAAATTGGTAAAATAATGTAATCCGATACTGTCGATAGTTTTCTTATTATAAATGTTTCTATCCAAGACAGCATCATTTTACTTATCTATGTGTTAATTTGTTGTAGGTATTTTTCTATTAAATGATTTTTTTAATAAATTTTACTAAAGGTCGCCCACGACTGTTAGGCCGGGTTTCTCAGTCACAGTTTCACTTTAGTCTTCAGTTTTTTTTTTTACGTAGAAACAGATGGAAGCTAACTGAAGATTAACGTTAAACAGTGACTGAGCAACCGGCCCTTAATACATACACTTTATGATATTTAACCTGGCATGTCTCATTTTTAGACTTTTTCGAAGTTAAATATGAGACACAGTTTTTATTTATCTTCACCTTTTTAAAAGTATTGTTTTGTATATTTTTAAGTTGTCAATAGTTTTTTCATCATTTACCTCTTACAAAAATTTCATCAATTCCGTTGAAGGACTCTAACTCATTAAAAAATTGAAAATTTTGAAAAGTGTCTCATTTTTACATCACTTGACCCTAATTCTTTTAGTGATCTCTTTCTTTACTGTCAATTTTCCATTAGTCAATGTTTCACTCGAGCGACCCGGAAGATTGATTACTACTCGTACGGTCCCGCTCAACTTAAGCTCTTTTCCCTTTCCGATTGTTATGTAAGTGTGAAATATCTGATGTTGCATTTTCTATGCAAAAACATTTTTAATTGAGTGCGTAAATTAGGCGCAGTATTATATTATTAATATTATAAGCCCAACTTCTTTGTTCCCTATGATGAGTCGTGATGTGTGCATCTCAGTTCCAGGAAATACCGCCGACTTATTTCATTCTGACCTTGTACGCGTTATGATTAATTATAATATTAAGTTTTAGAAAAAACATTGCATCTCGACGTACTGAATATCTGAACCTTTACAATTGAATAGAAAGTTAAAATGAAGATAAAGGAAGATAAAGGAAAATATTTAACGCCGAGTTTGGCTAAAAATATAGTGAAGCTTTATAAATTCGAAATTGGTTTACAAGTTTCTATTTTTCGAAACTTGCGCCTAAAAACAAAAAGCATGGTCTGTCGTTGGACCATTCCTTAAGAGATAGGATTTAAACTGCATTTTCGCAAAAACATGTCAGCGCCATCTTTTGAGCTCCGCACGAGTCCGTATTTGATAACATTATTGTTTTCTTTCCTCGTTTCTTTGAAGCAGACAAGAAAGAAAACAGAATATCAATAAAAAGCAAACTAAAGTGCAAAGAGCATATTAAGGAAAGTCGATTAGAAATAAACATATTTAAAAAAGAAGCAAATGGAGAACGAAAGGATTGATGAAACTCGAAACGAAAAAAATTAATGAAATAAATAAATTTTAACAAAGAACAAGGAAAGAAAATGTCTTTAATTGCAAGCGTTCAAGCAAAACTGATTTGAAATTTCAGAAACCTGTTTCAGGTTAGAAGACACACTAATTAAATTAAACAAACAAATTATGAACAAACGGAGGAAAGCAAAAAAATTAAATATTTATATTCAACAGTAAAACAAGCAAAGAAATATAACAATTAGTGATGTAAAGACAAATTAAAAATAAATATGGACAAATGAACAAATGAAATGCAACAAACAAATTGAAATAGAGGAAAACCAATAAAAACGAAAACTAATTTAAAAGACATATGAATAATAGAAAAAGAAACTAGATGAAGAAGTAAAGAACAAATGAAGGACATTAAAAATTAAAGAAAAAGAAAAGAAAAATAAAACGCAGGAAAGCAAGAAAAATTATATATTAATGTCAAATATAAAAATGCACAAACAAATATCAAAATCGCAGGAAAATTAAAAAAATACAAGAAATATTTGAAAGACGAAGGACAAAAAGGAATAATCATTACAATAAAACCCAAAAGCAAACGAGAAATAAAAGAACAGCAAATTAAGACGCAGAGAACAAATTTAAAACAAAAAGCGAACAGAAAATAAAATTAAAGACGATCATCAAATTGAATTAAACAATCGAATCTAATTACAAATTGAATAGAGAAACAAATGAACAAAATCTAGATAAACAAATAGAAAACAGATGAAGTACAAAATGAAAGGAGACTAATGACTAACAAAAATAAATGAAGTGCCGATAAAAAAACATAAAAATCTTAGGAAAAAATGAATCTAATGAGAAATTAAACGGTAAAAAAATATTTGAAAGTAGAAAGACAAAACCAAATGAAAACGAAGAACTAATATCAAAATGAAAATAAAAGTAAAGACAAATATCATATTGAATTGAAGTTGAATAGAGAAACAAGTGAATGAGCGAAATAAAATTAAATGAATAATGAAAGCAAAACGCAAAACAGTAAAAACAAAGAAATGAATTTGAAAAATCTTATCGAATGAAAAGAGCAAATTATAAAACAGAAAGCAAATAAAAAAATTGAAAAAGAATTAGTCGTAAACAAACAGAACCGCGAAAAGGACATGAAAATAAAGACAAACATCAAGTGGAAAATGATACAACTGAATCTAAAAATAAAGTGAGAAAAACAAATCAGAAACAAAATTGGGAAGAAAAACTTTGGACAAATTTAATAAATTTGAAGAAACTAATCGAGACTTGTTATTTGACAGCACAAAATTACATTTAAAAGGAAGTTAAGTGTATTATTTCTCAGAAAAATTAGTGAAAGAACTAGTACTGCGAGAAACGCTGAAAGTACAGCAAGTACAGCCGTATTAAATTTACTGCCTTCGAAATCAAGAAAAGTCTACGTTAGTGTCAGTGTCATTAACCATCACTTTTACTCCCAAGGGATTTTGTCAAAGAACCTGCTTTCTACTCACAGTAGTTAATAAAAAATTAAAGTGCCTTATCTCGATGATTGATTTAATGAAAATTAAAAGGAGAAAACATAAAAGGTCGTTATTTTCCTGTTATTCTAAATTTCAGCTTCGAACATAAGGGTGGTTTAGATTGAACATCGATCTGTAATTGAAATTATATTTGTTCATAATTCACCTATGTGCGCGAGTTCTAGTTTACCGTCCTGATTAGGAAATCCGGGAGTATATGCAAAATAAATCCGCGGTCTGTGTAATACTGGATGATGCATTAATAACTTTGTCGTGTTCATAAATCTACTGCTTAGTGCTTCTGTTATCCAGGCGGAGGATTTCCAATTAAGGCGCAAGCACTGATACTACCCGGTTTGCGGTCGTACGTTACGCCATTAATTAATCCGTTAGTCACTTCCCTGCACTAAGACAATTACTCCTCTTAATAACCAGCTCTTTTTCGTCGCCCGGTATATTAAACGCGCTGCGGAATTTTCTGTCTGCGAGCGATGAAGCTTGGCAGTTTATACCTGGCAATAATTCACCTTGCACTCTCTCTCTCTCTCTCTTTCTCTGGTGTATGCAAATCCAAAATACATATTTACTCGTAAGACTCAACAAGCATAAAACAAAAGCTTAGACAGGATAATAAGGTATTCCTTGCAGTACATCCCGGCGCTTCGGAGTCATCTGTGCAGGCTGCAGTAGGCCGTTGCAGTGCGTGGAGTTGCTATGGTGACGGAGCCCCTCAGACTCCGGAGACCTGGATATCCAGGTCCGGGTTATTAAGTTTCGAAAGAATTCGCCGTCTTCGCCTGTCTCGATCTAATGGTTTATTAACGCAACTATGCGTGCCGTCGTCGTCGGCATTCGATGTAGATTAAACTGACACAATGCTGCAAGCAATGAAAGTTATTTGACTAAAGTTAAAAAAAAAGAAGAAATTTAATTCTGAAGGAATTCTCATTTCACTTTTGACTTCCTTGTGTAGGTTCCTTTTTAAGACATTTAAGATACGTGAATCATGCTGGCCTGTGTAAAATCATTTTGCTACAGGGTGTTATAATACTAACCATCTAATTCCTGGACTTTGTATCATTCTAAAAAAGATCTTGATTCGAAAATGTTTTCCAATCGATAATAACTATTAACGCTGGAACGGTTCAGAAAGCTCCAAATGTTAACAAAAAAGCGGCCTTGGAAAAATTCTATGTCGTAGCTTGTTATTGTTTTTTTGACATGTCAAAAGTCAATTTATACATAATCTCGAAAAATTCTTGCTATAGCCGCCTTCCATTTCAATTTACATAAAGTAAAGTAAAGTCCTGTACATAACAATCAACAAGTTGATTGAGGAAGGCACAGAGAAACAAAAATGGCAACTTCTCCCTCACATCATGCTTATCAAGCTGGGTCTTACAATCAGTAATGAGTAATGAATTTAAATAATTTTTCACATACTTTGAGGTTATGTTCATTTCGTTACAAAATATTGTTTGTATTGTTTGAAACTGAACAGATTTTATTTTATATAAAATCAAATCGATTTGGTTTGAAACTGAACAGATTTCAAACAATACAAACAATATTTTGTAACGAAATGAACATAACCTCAATGTATGTGAAAAATTATTTAAATTCATTACTCATTACTGATTGTAAGACTCAGCTTGATAAGCATGAGGTGAGGGAGAAGTTGCCATTTTTGTTTCTCTATGCCTTCCTCAATCAACTTGTTGATTGAGGAACGAGATCCGATCAGTGACGTTTGACATAATCTCTGACAGCCGTAAACGATTTAGTGTTTATTTTTTAATTGTTTATATGATAATTTAATATGACTTTCCCATTGATCACTGTGTAATTTAAGACGGGGGTTTCCAATGGAATCGATATTGACCCCCAGAGAATCGATGAAGACTTAGAAAAGCTCTAGACCTGTAGGGGTCGGTCAGGGGTCAACGAACGTCTTCATGTCATTCGAAGGTCAACGAGGTGTCGACTGGGAGTGGATCAAAAATGTTTATATTCTATTATTAACAATTTAAAAATAAATAATTTTTTAAAGCTAAAATTAAAAAGTAGATCTGACTATAAATGGTGTAATGTTTATATAAAATAATTTTCCCTTTTGACCAAGAGACTGCGCTCTGATTCTGATGATTTCTGCTTTCTCTAGTTGAAAATAATTTGTTACTAAAAAAATGGTTATTTAAAAGTTAAAATTAAAAGATTAATTGAGAAAGTGAATGACGAAATATGTGCTAAAATTAAAGTAAAATAGTTTTTTATTTTGACCAAGAGACAGTGCTGTGAATGCTCTTCTGCTGCCCCCTTTGAGTCTTCTTTAGTTTTAGTTTATTAAATTTGATTCCCGACACGACTTGATTCTATATATTTTCTTTAATTGGTTATTTTACAGCTAAAATTAGAAGACGAGATGAGAACGTGGATGACAAAACACGTGCTAAAATTAAAGTAACATAGTTTTCCCTTTCGACAAAGAGATGGTGCTCTGAATGTTGCCTCCTTTAAATTTTCTTTAGTCTTTTTTCCTATTTAGCTATTAAAAAAAATAAATAAATATTTTTTAAAACTACAATTAATTTAATTTAATTTTTTAAATTGGAAAACAGGACGTCAGTGTACAGATAAAATATTGTTTAATTTTTCACTATCGCTCAGCAGATGGCGCATAGAACGATTCTTCGTTACTCTTTTATGCGTTATATTTTCCATTAAATTCAAAATTGTGTATTATTGAAAATATAATTGCGAAATCTTATTGTAGTTACATATTTCATTAAATTAATAATAATCTTTTTGGGACACTAGATGGAGCTTCAATATGACATGTTTCTATAGATAGTCTAGATCAGCTTTAACCAACCCGAAATGAAAATGAATAATAAAATCTTACTAACAATTTTATTGCAAGAGAGCATAATTTAATTAATTTCTTAAGTTGCTCATAGATGTCAATTAATGTAATTCATTATAACCACTGTTCTTTAATTCTTTAATTCTTTTATCAAGTAATTATTATTAATTTTGATTGATCATTACTCTAGAGAATCTTAATGGGTAATCGAAAGAATACTTTTTCGTTTATTAAATAATTTATTTATTATACAGGGTGTTTGGCTATTGCTAGTACAAAAAAAATTGGTAGTTTTATGGTGAGTTAAAGTCATGGGCAAAAAAATTCTAATAAAAATCCTTCAGTTTTCGAGATAAAAATTACTAAAAATTTGGGGCGCTACTGAGTTAAGGTAAGCTGTCACAACTCGGTACATTATTATTACCACGAATGAATAGCGTTTACACAAATAATGAATTAGGACATGGTGTTATTTATTTTACGGAAAAAAATCTGTTTCTTGGATTTCTTAGGACCTCCAGATGCCACAGTTTTTGTTGTACTTGCAATCTTCAACCACCCTGGATTATCAATATTGTGACGGTAATTTTGGATAGGGAGCTTAGTCGGAGTAAAATTCAAATAAAATACACATTTATTATAAATAATTACATACATACATAGTGTTGGACTAGAGCACGGCAGGTTTCTATTTTGGAGTTTCACTTATCAACTGTCTAGCTGCAATGCGTGTTCAAGTATTTATATGCATTATAAAGTGCACCTAGTTGAGGAACAGCAATCCTGATCGCATTCTGATTTGACCAAGTCCAGTGGAAAATTACTAGCATGTTTTTGCACACGGCACGAAAACTTCTGCGCTACTGCAGGTGTTCGTTCAGGGTCATCTCGCATTACATAGTTTATTTGCAATTAATTTTGGGATAATGATTTCTACTCGTTACATTTTTCGATCGTTACAGTATAAATCTAAGATTTTTTTAACATTAAAGAAATGAACAGATAAAACAGCGACATCCTACGATCGATTTTTGACCTGACATTGCAGTAGGATAGACAAATTGAAGCAGATTTGCTACTGATAAGTCCCCCATGCAAGGCGGCCATGCTTGCTATCAAAGCTGTCAGTTTTTAAAAAAAATTGTTGCAAATCGTTTTTGATTGCAGTGAAAACCTCGAGCAGCCTCTGTACAGCTGTTTCAGCCCTGTTTGGGGCTTCATCAGCAGAGACGTAGCTCTACATTCTCACTGCAAACCAAAAACGACTTGTCCAATTTATTCGCAATTGCTGATGGAGCCCCAAACAGCGTTGAAACTGCTGTATAGAGGCTGCTCGCAAAATTTATTAAAAAAATCTAAATTTAATATCATTCCTATACATATCGATTTAAAGTTACAGCTTTATAGTAACAATTAAGAAAATTAAGCCCTAAATGGGGCAGGGAAGTGGTTGATGAAGACTTTTTTCTCCTAAAAGAAATTGGGAATGTCTGATTTAGAGTTGCAAATTTAATTACATTCCTGTATTCGACCAGATCTGACTGAAGCTAATTGCACACCAGGTTTTTAGCCGCGTAAGAAAAATCTACCTCTAACGAATCCCGATGAGTCAGATGCGACATTTGTCAAGATTGCTGTTACGTTGCAAAACAGTTTAACATAAGTAAACCAAAATGTATTGAAGATTTAGATATAAATTGGTTCATGGGCACTTGTGCAGCTGTATTGCGTCACAAGGGCAATGAATTCCCGTGGAATAGAGCGAAGCACTAGCGTTTTCCTTGAAGTGAAACTGTAAAACGTTTTTATTTAACGCTTTCTGCGGAATAAATGTGTAATATGCAATTCATTCATTCGAATTTCGTAGTTGTGTATGTATACGTAAAAAATCAATCATTTTGGATTCAAAGGAGGTTGATTTTTGAAATGTTTCTGAAAGATTTCCACTCCTAACGGGTCGTACACTTATTGTGAATCACTCCGTATAATCCGTATAAATAATCACATGATCAGCTCATACTCACTATCACGTTAGACTTTTAAACCGAACAATTTTAAAAAGCTTCGGAAAGAGTTTAGAACATTTAAACATTTTAGCTGCTTTCTTTTGTTTAAAACTTTGAATCTGGTTTTGCATAGTTTAGATCTGGATTCAGTAATTGTTGTAACAAAACACCTCGGATTTAAAATACTGATTGAAAGTTCGTCTGCAAATAACAACAATTCAGTCCAAACAGAACATACAAATAGTTTGATTCGAAGAGGAAAGGGGATTATCGATCCGTACTGATATTTCAAAGAAAGTGGGGATTAATCGTTTGCAGAAGAACGTCTGTCCTTGAAGCTAAACGTGTTTGGACCACGTTTTTGTTATTGAAAGAAAGCGCCTTTTGTGTAATTGCATTTCGCTTACGAAACCACAAATCAACAAAAACTTCTTACAGATTATAGGTAATTTAATTTGATTTGATTTACTATTGATCACGTGCTAATATACAAAATTAGATGCGACATGGCAGTACTGAGGCCGAAATGCAAGATTATTGCACATCATTGTTCTTAATTTCATTATTATAACGGAACCCAGTTAAGCGAACACACAACGACAAATTTTTAGTGTATGTGTGCACCGTCTTTACTGAGCTGGCAAGCCAAGGAGATTATTTCTGCTGTGCTTTATCATCAACTCGGACATGTAAGTTGTGGGTGCTACCTCTTATTTTTGCTCTACAGTCTTCAGGTTATCAAATTATTTGGTAGCAGTCTCTTCTTCAAAGCTTCAAACTGCAGGGCTATGGGATTTTATTTCTTATGGAAGTTATTTCTAATTCACTTATTATAGATAGAGGTAAAAAAAACAGTCATCAAATTTATAGTGACAATTATTTATTTAAATGAAAACTGAATGTGTTAATGTACGGCAGTACAGTTACTCTGTTATTGCTATTTCAATAAACAGTGTTAGCTCTGAGCTTAAAATACTAAATTTTCATTCCGTTGACATGCGACTATTATTATTAGACTATAACAATAAGGCAACACCTGCGATTGGTATGTAACAGTGCCTTCAGCTTTACGTACCCGATAACAATAATTATAAACAAGCGACCAAATGGTAACAGAAGTTGGTCTCGTTAAAACATTCCCGGCCGAAAAATATTATTTATGCGCGCCTACCCAGCTCGTTACGTCGATAATTTGATTGGCCGAAATCGATAAATCTAAAATAATTATTGAATAAAAATCCGGTCGTACAGATCTGTATCTGTGCTGTTAAAAGACGCCCACTAATTTTAATAAATCCAGGCATAACACGCGTTCGTCGCGAGTTTACGGTGCCTACGTGCATAAGTCCTGACAAAAATGTGATGAAATTTATGCCTGCGTAGGTTAGCCTAACTATGTGCGCTAGTATAAATGGCGCCGGTGAATGGACAAATGGACCACCATTTGCGAGGTAAAGTGCACTTGGAATTTGCTTGAAGACATCTTTCTAATCTTTTGAAATACTCAGAACTTGTTTCATAATAAGACTCATCATCAGTACAAAATTACCAAATAGTTACTAACTAGTAGGATTACAACCAATGAAAAAAAAACACCAAAAATTATAAAGGGGTATCCACACGCCTGGGCAAGTTCGCGAACATGTTCGCAGCAAAATCCACAGCAAGGTCATAAAAGAATGACAAAACGGAATTCACATTGAATCACTTGTTATTGCTACTTTAACAAATCTGTGAAGGCCCCAAATAGAAAGGAGGAGAGCAAAGGATGCAATAAATGACTATTCACTTACTTTCGTTTGGCATTCTTTTTTTTGCTGTGCAGGTAAATATGCAGTGATTTATCTTATCAGTTACTTGTACTGATTCATTTTTCTGTTGTTGATTCCAGAATTGATTTTTCTCTTTTAAACCATTTGTACATTTGTCATTACGAGCTACGATTTATTGGTTTTATTTCCCCTTCTCTTTACTCACTGTTTCATTTACTACTACATTTTCCGTAAAACAAGGAATTGCTTATTTGTCCTTGTTAGTTCAAAAAGCTATTTAATAGAAATAATTTTTGGGATGTGTGTACAGGATTTTTTTTATAATTTTAGTTTGCACCCTATCTAAAGGGTTTATTTTAGGAGCTAGAGAAAAACTTTAAATGCAAGAGTTGAAGGGGGGTTTTATACCTATTATCTTTCAGAGTTATCAGAAGAAACAAAAGCGCATCGCAAATTGAGGAAAAAGATACAATTTTTGTTTTTGTAAATGGAACAGCCTGTATATTGTTTACTAAGATGAAAAATCATACTTACCTGATTACAAAAATATATAATGTGTTGATATTAGGAAGAGCCATTTGTGAAATATTTGAGGTTAGAATGTCAATAAATACAAAGTTTTTTAATCTCGAACCGGGCAGAAAAATGAAGGGAAAACACTCAACGTTTCGCTATAGATTTAATTATTTCGTCCTGACGAAGCTATAAATCTGTAGCGAAACGTTGAGTGTTTTCCCTTCATTTTTCTGTCCGGCTCGAGATTAAAAAACTTTGTACTTACAATTTTCATCGGACAAGAACCAACTTCAACAATAAATTAATGTTTAAAATAAATTTTGTTTTTTTATTATTAATCCATTGTGTAGGGTTTCCAGTATTCGAATTTCTATTGTTTCTTGCTAACTAAAACAGGCCAGTTAGAACTTTTGTAAGCATCTTTCCAGGACGCCTTGAAATTCTAAACGTCATTATGTTCATATTTTAAACTTAATTATATCACGAACGACCCCTTCAAATGTCAACATATTATATATTTTTGAAATCAGGAAAATATGATCTTTCATCTTAACAAACAATATACAATACAAGCTGTTCCATTAAAAAAAAAAAAAATTATATTTTTTCTCCAATTTGCGAAGCGTTCTTGTTTTTTCTGAGAACTCTAAAAGATAATAGGTATAAAAATATTTCTAAAATAAACCCTCTAGATAGTGTGCAAAATATTTAGAAAAAAGCCCTGTACATTATGGATTTCCAGTTTATTTTCAGGCATCGACCCCTTAAAAAAAAGAAATTTTCAACAACCCCTTCAATATCCTATTTAAATTGTTACCATAACGTTGGAACATTAAATCGATATGTGTAGGAATTATAAAAAATTTTAGATTTTTTTAATGTTCCAAAGTTTCTTCGAGTTAGATCAAAAAGTGAAGCTACCAACATACTCTCTTGGTATTTTAGCATGCTTTCAGAAATTAATAATAGAGTTACTTGGTAAAATAATTCAAAAACATTCCACTTGGTTGTCGTAGATTGCACTGAACGCCATCTATGAAGCACTTAAGAAATTAATCAAATTACGCGTTCTTAGTAAAACTGCACAAAGAGGAATCAGATGCCATCATTTTTCAATTTATTTTCTTCCTTTTTGCATAACTACGCCCAATGGTTGGTTAGTATAATTTTATTATTTATTTTCCTTTTAGGTCAGTCATAATAGCAGTCTCTCGCGAATAATTCAAGAACGTGTTACTGCCTGACGGGGATGTGCAGCAATCGTTGATCGCGAAACCCTTCTACCCATGCCATGCCGACGAAAACTGAATTAAATTTGAGCTATACCTTATTTTTTAATTCGGAGGAGCACTTTGAAATTGTGGCGCTAAAAACGAGCTTTGTCATTGGTAGCTGGCCGGAATTGACCAATGACGAAGCTCGTTTGACCAATGGCAAAGTTCGTTTTTAGCGCCACAATTTCAAAGTGCTCCTCCGAATTAAAAAATAAGGTATAGCTTATCTACATAAATGCGTCCAAGGTTGGTAAAACTGATATTGCATCTAGCAGGTTGCCTCGTTACCATTTAATAATATGTAGTTTGAAATTTCCTCCCCGCAAAAGTAACTCGTGACGTCACGCGAAACTTCTATCCATCACAGTGGAATAAATAGAGTTAGGTTTAATCCGTCTCCTAAAGCTTCGTCTAATTCACTAAAAATAGAATCAGTTCTGTGGTCCTTTTGATGAAATAATGCAAAAATCTCGTTAATATTCTCATTGGAATTTATCACGTGACGTGACATAACGAGATACGCACCTTCTGTCCCCTCCGCTGGCAACCTTCTAATATACAGTCCAGCTCTACCAACCTTAAATGAGTAATATTGAAGCGCTCTTTATTGTCCTAAGAAAAACAATAATTTAATCGAATATACCTAGCTACAATACGGGTTTTTTAAAATAATGTATGTCCAAGAGTACTGAGCGCCATCTGTTAATCGAAAGTGAAAAATATTTTAACCGAATTTCCTTTAACATTTTACCTTCACGCTGACATTCCAGCAAAACTCCAGCTTTCTAATGTCGCGATTTTGTTACAAATGTTCGTGTAATTAAGATTGCAGCCTACTGTGTGCAATTTACCATAGTGCACGAAACTTTACTTTTACGATATCCTGCATTGGTAAATACAAATGATGGAGCTTGGATGGGCTCTTTCTGCATATAGTCCGGACGTTGATCCTTCGACCGCGTTGGACACTCTTGGTGTACATTGAATCAGAAATTCATTATCGTTTTTAGTCTCTTCTATACCTCGAAAAGACATGAAATATCAGAAATTCATTAACGGTTTTAGTCTCTTCTATACCTCGAAAAGACATAAAATATCCCAAATATGTTCTGAAAGAAGAACGAGTACCTCCAACATAATCACCATATATTTCATTCCGCAGGATCGAAATTTCGGGGAATCCCCGGTGAGCGATTACGTCGAATCTCGCATGCACAAAATATCTAATGCGTCGCATATTTCGCACCCCAACTGCCCCGTTTCGTATCTCGAGGGCACGGGCCCTGCGTATTTCAATAAATTCCGCGTCTTAACCGCCGAATTCCGCAAAGCATCCATCGGTTATTGAAAAACTTTCCCGGCCGGCCGAACTATCGCATCGGCTTAATGGTGATTTATGATCTTAAGTAGTTAGTCGGTGTATGTGACGTACAAATTGATATTGAGCGAATTTCGGGAGGAAGTTCTTTTGTTTGGAAGTTGGGGGAATAGGTTTTGCCAAGTTAAAAAGGGTTCTTTGGCCAGACTTAATCTTACCTGATCGAATATCAAAGTTTCCTAAGGGGATCCTACAGAATGTTAGACTCCAGTAGCAGACTGGCTTTTATATTGTTTCTAGACTGATGGGGAGGGATCTCGTCTCTGGAGATGCGACAGCGCCTTCTTCTCCTCTTATTCTATTCTCAATGCAAAGGGAGTCCTACTACTGGAACCTCAACATTTTGATCCTATAAGTACTGGTTGATTCAAAATAAGTGTCTGATCGGTCAACCACTGATTGTACACAAAAAAAGGAAAAGAAAATGTCTATATCCATAGGGGGTCCAATATATCGATAGTTTTTGAGATAAAATGCATTGAAGATTTAGATAGAAATTGGTTGACGTGCACTAGTGCAGCTGCATTGCGTCACAACAGCAATGAACTCGCGTCAAATAGAACGAAACACTAATATTTACCTTGAAATGAAATTGTAAAACGTTTTTACGTATGGCTTTCTGCGAAAAAATGTGTATAATACACAATTCATTCATTCAAATTTCGGACTTGTGTATGTTCACGTAAGAAATGAATCATGATTTCCAATTTGGGTTCAAAGGAGGTTGATTTTTGTAATGCCTCTGATAGATTTATTTCTTGCAACTTCGCACTTGCATGACCTTAGTGAATACGCTCCTTGCAGGTCGAACACTTATTCTGAATCATCCTGTATGTAGGGTCCTCTATAGAATGTAGACATAAAGGGCGTTTCGTATCTTTATTTTTTTCGTCTGCTTCACATTTATATCGTAAATTGATTTATTTAAAACTTCAAACTTTATTAAATAAAACAATAAGCGTCATTTCGTTTAAAACCAATAATTAAATTTGAGGGTGGTTAAATATTTGATTGGATTCCCGAAGGGGCGAAAAAAAAAGGTTTCCGGAAATAGAGGCGTTCAAACTTCTGTTCGCGACATCTCATTACATTTTGAATATCCAATTTCAGTCAATTTCTCGGTACCTTTCTCAGTGCATTTCAAGGAACTCAATACGGAATTTAAACGTGTGATCAGATTTACGGCTGCCATTTCCGCGCCGCACTTGATCAGCCTCATTCCGCCCCCGGATTAACGCTTATTCAATTCCGGGCGAGGACCCCCTCCCCCCTTTTGATTTATCCCGCGCACTTTTCGACGACGACGACGTATCGCTTCATCTCGCGAAAGACATTCGGCCGTAATTTTCCGGACGTCTGCAAACAATTGATCGCCGTCGAATCGTCTCCGGATGTGAGAATATTAAATTTTGAGATTTACGGGACCGATATTAAAAAGCACGCGACGTTTAATAAAGCCCCGGCCGGGAAGAAAAATTTACAGGTTTCTATAAATTATGGAATAATATTAAACGTCAGATTTATGTGCGAGCGAGCTGAAGCTGTGGCAGACGGTGATTTCGATTTCGTCCTGTGGCAAGGATATTTGCAAATCCTTTGTAAACACCCGAAGATTTAAATTATTAAATTAAGATAAGAATCCCCAGGCGTATGTGCATAGGAACTGCAAGTTTCCACGATAAAATAAAACGTAAGTAAATATTCTCATATGAAAGCGGGTGTGAACGAAAATAATTTTATTCAAGCGGTGTTACGGTGTGAAAACCATTTTTTCAGTGAACGACTTGTATATTCTGTTCAATTCGCATTTATTTCCGATTTCGCGGCATTAAGAAATTCTTTTCTCTGGGTTTAAAAACGCTTCGTTTGCCGCATTCAATTCTTCGGAAGATTATTGCGCTTACAGACAGTCTTTTTATGATCAGATCGTCCTCGCTGAAGTGACTAATTAAGCGAATTGCAAATAATCTCACGCTTTGCGTTAAATTTTAAGCACTTGTTTGGGCTTTCGCTTCGAAAAACTCCGGCCATGAATTAGTACAAAATTCTTAAGCCTCGACAATCCTTTGTGGTATTAAATAAGGATATTCCATTTCTTTTGATAGGATTGCATCATCTGTTGAAACGATTGCAAACGCATTTTTTCTTCCGGTTTGTGAGATTTGTGGCGAAATTGTTGTTCCATGCGATTAGACACTGATGAAGTTTGCGTTTTTTTATTAAATCAATTTATGTGAACCACAGATTTTTGCGAGCTAACATTTCGACAGTTAGTTTAATTGGCCTCACCCTTGGCCTTTGACGTTATTGGCGTTTTCTTACGTCAGATTGATACTCGTTTGTCCCTGATCATGTTACGTTAGTTTTGATTTATGCAAACTCCCCTTTCGAACATTTGGGGGCATGGCTGGTTCCGCATGGTCGGTTTTGTGGTGCGCTTCAGAGCGTCAATCAACTGGCCGTTCTGACGGTCGGTCCACACTTTATTGGTTATTGTTAAGGATCTTTGTGGAAGACGTTTTTAATGTTGTTTTCGGGCGCCTCACGTCAAGTAGTTTATTAATAGTTGTTATTTAGGCCCGGTTTCACCATCACAACTTTAAACTTCGCTTTATTCCCATAGTAACAATTGTAAATATAATTGTTTCCATAGAAATAATACGGGGCTTAAAGTTAAACTATGATGGTGAAACCGGGCCTTAATGTTGTTTTTCGTATATAATTAATGACAGTGACACCCTACAATCGCTTTTTGACTTAATATTGCATGGAGTGACTTATTATGTAGCAAACCCGCTTCGATTTGTCAATCCTTATACAGTGTTAGGTCAAAATCGATCGTAGGGTATCGCTGCTTTATATATTGCAACAATTTTTTTTTTCATATAATTAATGTTGCTTTGGGCGCTTCCAGTCAATGTTATTTGAGAACACCATTTTATTATTTGTGAAACTGATGACGGAACCGGCAGTGGTTAAATCTGGTTTATTTTAGTGTTTACTTGTAGTTGATTACGGTTTTTATTGGTATTGAAGCCTTACTCGAATTCCACTTAATGTTAGTAAATTTCTTAAAGTTGTGCTTGTTGTTTCAGGTATAATACACAGTTTGTGGCGTGAAGCCCGTCACACATTTGGCGATTGTTTGTCTTGCTTCCGCCACTAAACTATAGTTGCATAATTTGAGTCGTTTCCATTTTGGAAGTTTCCTTGATCCTCTCCTCGTCTCTGGTTAAGATTAGGTGGCGCTCATTTTTGACGCGTTAATAAACACCCACACACGTCATGAGGAAGCTGCTGGCTGTTCCGCACGTCAATTTCTTTAAGACAAATCTTGAACCTAACCAGGTAGATAGCAGCGGCTATTTAGTTAGATATGATAAAGTATATACATCACGATAAGAACTCCGGACGCGTGAATGCTATACTGTGCAGTTTATCCAAATACGTACACAATCACTTACGAACGGTTTAAACCTTCTAACCCCTAAATTTTGACGTGTCGCATACAAAAAAGAGAAACAATAGAATAATCCTCATGAAGCGTCGAAAGTAAATAAATAAATAAATGAAATTAGCAAGAGGTGAGCAAGAATGCAACAAAAGACGGGGTTTGCGAAAATCAAGTCAGACAAGAAAACAAAAGAAAAGTGAAAACATCTGGTCGCCAGCAGGAAAAGTGAAGTGAAGTGAAGTGGTGTTGAAATGAAATGCAAAGAAACATTACGAAAGTTTGATTTATTGGATTTTCAAAGGTTCTTCCTTGGAAATAGTCGATTTTTCTTAAGGAAAACTGAACGGAAAACAAATAAATAAACGTGAAGTACAAAGAAGCAAATGTCTGATTTGATTTTGAAAGACTTTTCATCAAAAGTCATCTATTTTTACTTAGAAAAAAATAATAATAATAAAATGAAAAGAGTTTGATATATAAAAGCTTTGCGCCAGAAGTCGTCGATTTTTCATTTGTTCTCAGTGCTTTTTATTTGTTTTACTTACTTCGGTTGTTCTCTGACAAATAACAATCGACGATTGTCTTTTGTTTTCTGGTCATCCTATTCTGCGTTTTATCGTTGCTTCTCTCAGAACAACTAGTAACTGATTTCTCTTATCGATCTTATATTTAATTAACATGTTGCGATTGGAAGGAATTCAAAAGATGAACAACAAATTGGCGTAATAGGGAATGAAACGTCTTCGCCAAATTCCACCGCTGCCACCAAAAATATAACTGACGAGGGTTAAACAGTAAAAGAAAGTGGATTAGATTAACATGTAACTTCTTCTAACTGGTTTTTCTAATTAACATGGTGATAAGGAATTCAAAAGATAAAAAAAATGGTGTAATAGGGAATAAGATATCTTCCCCAAATCCTACCGCTGCCACCAAAAACGTAACAGACGTTTAACAATAAAAGAAGGCGAATTTACGTGTAACTTCTTTGTTTTAATTAGCTCCAATGTACTTTTTTTTCTGGAAAACATCTCAACATGTATGACTTCAAAACTTGAGTGCTCTGTCACTTCTGTTAAATGTGAATGAAGAGGGACTTCCAATCAAAAATTTTGCAATCCGGAGTCTTGGTTTTTAGTCGCGCCACTGCATATTTCTTTTGTTAATTTAAAAAAAAAATTCCGCCCGTTCTTGTTTTATCTAAATTGTGAAATCCTTATTTCTAAGGAAATGCAACAGACTGTTACGATTTGAAAAATGTTCAGTATTTATTAATTTTTTGAAGAAAAGAAATGTTCAGTTTGATCACGTCATTTTCACAGTTCAATTAATATCTGTCACACATATTTTAAACTGATTTTTTTATTGATTTCTAATTTACAAAACAAATTACTTGGAAGGGTAAATTTTGCTATATTTCTTCTTTTTTTTTAATAAACAACAATAAATTATGGAACAGCTGTTGACACTCTATGTTCGATGAGAGAAATTTGTATTCACCGCGAAGTGTTTTGCTCTATGTTCGATGAGAGAAATCACCGCGAAGTGTTTTGTTTTCCCAGCAGGTGAATTTTCCTGCGCGGTTTTATTTTTAATATAACGCCTTCCATTTCGTTTCCGGAACGCTTTAGGTATTTAGACCCTGCCGAATTTTTAGGCGAGTAGTCTTGGTTTGGCGTAGGGTACAGACGTGTTTGAGTTTCCGTGGTTCTCCAACGTCGTTTGGGGTTAATTGGGTTGATTTACGATTCTCTCGTTTGAGGATATCGACTGGAATCACGTTCTGTACCTTGCCATGTGCTACCGGATTTGGCTATTAATTAGCTCGGCATTCGCCCACAACCATCTCCATTGAGCTGGACATTTTCGAATACAGGTAGGTTCCCAAAGATTGCAATCTGCTGTCGTATTAGTAAAGAATAAGACAAAGGGTATCAAATTAATAATCTGTAGTAAATGTTGCGGCAGGTAATTCCTTTTTTTTTAAATGGTCTCTATTTTGCTGTACTCCAGAATCCTTTTTTTGTATTATTTACAATAGGTAAATTTCGTAAATTTATTTTATTTAGGAGAAGCAATATTATAAAAGTTTGCTTACAGTGGTGGCGTCAGACTTGGGACTTCGGAAAACTGTGCTAAATTTTCAAAATTAAAATCACCGAAATTTATTTCGATAACTTTTATTGCAGCCCGTCCTGCATTATTCGAATAATTTACTGCACGGTCGGTTCGGCGATATATTTTTGCGCGAGTTTGTAAACATTATGTATTCTCTCGGCGTACCAGATACATCTGGTAGCTACACAACAAAGTTTTGAATTTATGTCCATCCAGTCTGCGGGTGACACAGGGGACGCTCGCCGTCGAAAGACCAGCAGGGTAATGAAAATGTTTCGGCGAAAATGCGGCGGGCACTTACATTTCGCAATGAGATCGTCTGACTGCATTATGTAGCTGACATAAACAGATAAAACAGATAATACGTTTGCTCGACAATATTAATTGTTGCGCCCGTGTTGTCGATGTAATTTATGCAGACAAATGTAAATGTGGTTCCGCTGGTGTACGTACATACATAATTTGATCCAATTTGGAGCTAACTGAGATAACAATTTTCGTTCGTTCTTTATACGAGGATAATACCAAAATTATTTGGCTGAAATGAATTTAGTGTCATCTTTTAGAAACATCCAACAATGCCAATAGAAAAATGAAACGTAAATGTTATGTAATTACTTGTGAACATGATGAACATTACTAGTTTACTGTTAAAAAGTCTTCAATACTTAAGATGAAGAAGAAATCAAGACAGCAGACGAAAGACGTCAAATTCATTTTCGGTAACGCTTAATGATTTTGTTATAATTTAGAAATCTGTGTTGAAAGAAGTTACATAACCTACAACATATTTTATATATTGTATTCATATATACCATATACGTCATCAATTAAATTTATAGTTATTAGAGGGTGTCGTGATTTTCCATATACAATTGGCTACACTATCTGACTATACTGATTTGTCAAAAATTGGCACTTCTTTATAAATTGTAGATTAAATCTAACCTCAAATTAATAAGGTGTTTTGTTTACTCACTTACCCCAACTGATTGTGAACAAAACAAACCACGGCCTGTACCAATTATTATAAATTTAATCGATTCCGTAGTGTATATTATGTACTTTACTAGTATCCTGTATCAGTGTTTAACGTACTACGGATAGTATTATTCAGACATACAATAATAATTAGTTTCCTCCCGAAAATCAGAAGGTGAACCGACCTTAAGGACGGCAAGACGCGAAAATAGAACTGCAAACCCTGTAAACAACACCACCAGTCGCTGAGGATATCGCTGAACGTCTGACTTGCTCCGGACACATTACGAGTTAACAAAGCAAAACTAGCCGTGCCGAAAATTTACGAAGGAAGGGTTTGCATGAATTGAAAACATGGTGACCTCAGCAGGAGCCAACGAGTATCAACATGACGTAAAGAAAAACCAATGGCATTAAAAGTCGAAAGTCAAATCAGTTTAATCTGTCCGTCGAAATATTAACTCGCAAGAAACTGCAATTCACAGATTAGTCCAGCAAAAAGAAATAGACGGCGACGGAAATCTTATGACTTTTCAAAACGTGGAATAATAATCTGGTTCTCATGAAACAGATGATATGCGTTTCTGAATGTTTAAAAAGATGAGGCAATTCTATCTGAAAATTGAAACTGCGATACTCCGATACTCTTTAATTAAAACCGCAAAGAAGTGCCGATGCATCGAGAATTTCACACCATTCTATGTCCGGAATATTTTAAACGAATGCACTAAACGTCTCATCTAAAACACAAAGCCAAATACTTACGAATTTAAATATTCTAGCGACGAAGACGATGGTAAAAAAACTGCTTTTAAATGCTATAAAATCCGACGAAATAAGTGCGGCATGAAGCGCTTTCCCACACACGCGGTTTCCAACTATTATGCATTCGGCAATCGAGAAAAAATGCAAGTCACACTTAATATACAGGTTGTTTCCTGAGAAGAGGTTTCTCAAACAAATAAAATAGAAACTTCGAAACACCGATACTCTTTTTATTTAAAACCGCAAAGAAGTGCCGATGCATCGAGAATTTCACACCATTCCATGGCCGGAATATTTTAAACGAATGCACTATACGTCTCAGTTAAAACACAAAGCCAAAGATTTACGAATTTAAATATTCCAGCGACGAAGACGACGGTAAAAAAACTGCTTTTAAATGCAATAAAATCCGACGAAATAAGTGCGGCATGAAGCGGTTTCCCACACACTCGGTTTCCTACTATTATACAATCGGCAATCGAGAAAAAATGCAAGTCAAACTTAATATACAGGTTGTTTCCTGAGAAGAGGTTTCTCAAACAAATAAAATAGAAACTCCGAAACACCGATACTCTTTAATTAAAACCGCAAAGAAGTGCCGATGCATCGAGAATTTCACACCATTCTATGCCCGGAATATTTTAAACGAATGCACTAAACGTCTCAGCTAAAACACAAAGCCAAAGACTTACGAATTTAAATATTCTAGCGACGAAGACGATGGTAAAAAAACTGCTTTCAAATGCAATAAAACCCGACGAAATAAGTGCGGCATGAAGCGCTTTCCCACACACGCGGTTTCCTACTATTATGCAATCGGCAATCGAGAAAAAAATGCAAAAGTCAAACTTAATATACAAGTTGTTTCCTAAGAAAAGGTTTCTCAAACAGGAATTAATTATTGTTAGCAACCATTAAGATGCCTACGATTTATAAAACTGCAGAAAAAATTTAAATCTTGCTGTGGTACTATGGGAACCATTATTTTCAAAAAGTAATCAATTTATTTCGTTTGTTTTTAAGTTTAAGAGTATTTATTTATTTTCTTTGGATTGCTGAAGCTACGAAAGTTATTTCACTGAATTATTTAATATGATATGAGCTCAACGTTTCGGCTGCGATTTTGTAAACCTCAATCAGCCTACTCATCATCGTCAAACCCGTGTGTACTGATTCTTTTCGTATTTAAAGTCAAAATATAATGTCATATATAGTGTTAACTTTTCAAAATTGTTATTTTTCACAATTTTAGATTTCATGTCAAGAATATCTTACCAAAAGTAACATAAGGTTGCTGTGTGTATACATGTATTGCCGTGGACGATAAAAACAGAACACCGAAAACTTTGCTTGGTTCTAATACTGTTTGAATTTTGCAGTTTTGTTATTTCTCGTTCTATTTTTACTCTTCACTCTTCAAATGTAATATAATGTATTTGTCTAAGTTATTTACTTTTTTGAGAGTAAAGAATATGTAGGGGGTATATTACAAACAAAGAAAAATGTTTAGAATTTGTTATGAAACCACTTCCTCATTTGAGTGGTAAGACTTCTTCAGCTTTAAGATTATTGCAAATGGCCGAGAACATTCGTCAAATTCATCAAATTTCAAATAAAGTGCCATTCTACCATCATAGCCAGTTAGCTTACGTTATTAGCTATTCCAACAGATTCTCGATCATTTTTAGGAATTAACAACATCCTTCCTTCTCTTCTTCCATTTTTTCTTGTTTTCTGCTTCCCTCTTCCAAATCTTTACTCTAATCGCTCTCAGATCTTCCAATACCTCCTCTAACCATCTTGGCTTTGGTCTTCCTCCTGATTTATTTTCTGTTGGTTTCCTATTTGTTAAGAGTTTTATTTTCTTATTTCCTCCAATTCTTTCTATATGCCCTAGACATTCTATTCTTCGAACAATAAATATTTTGATTACATCCTCTCCTCCTATTTCTTTCACTATTCCTGATTTCTAAGAATTTTCTGTTATTTTGAAGGTCATCATTTGCAAAAATGCAATTATTAGACATTTTGGATGATAGAGCAAGATAAGTTACTGGTAATGACATTTAGTAACTTTGGAGGTGGAAAGGTAATTTTGATTGATGATGAGTTGAAGGCTTCCTCCTCCATAACTGAAATGGATGCCGGTTGTAAACGCTTTACACTGATTTCTTCTACTGCTTGAATTTCGTTTTTCATTATAAAAAAGTTTTCGGTTCCAAACCTAGCGAACTCAATTACATATTACTTAATCTAAGTGATTCAAAACCTCGAGAAAAGAAATTATTTTTCTGCTGGTCTGCTGACTGGTCCTAAGAAGGTATCGCTCCAAAAATGCAACCAATTATTAGAGTGTTACATTAAGACAAAATATTCTCAAGGATATTTCGCAATTTCGAAAGATCTTTATATGTAGGTAGGAAGTATTGATTGATGATCGATTAAGATCACCTAATGGATTCAACACTCAGAAAGAAAGAATGAATGAATTTTTTACATTAAAGCAAAATGACTTGACATTGTTGGATAGTTTGTAACTTTGGTACTCTCTTCATAGGTTGAAAGATTTTGATTTATGATCGAGCATCAAATTTTGAAAGAAAAAATTATTTAGTCCTTCGTATTCTGACCTGATCATAAGTGGCAAAGGTAACGCTGCGTTCTTGTCCAGTTCTTTCCTCACAGTTTGAAAACCAGACCAAAGAAGAAGCTGTAAAGGAAAAAACTTCAGGATTCAGTTATTTTTTTTTATTCAAACATTTCCTAGTGACCTCTTAGAACATTTTCACTGTACTATCAAGATGTTGCTTTTGATCGTATTTAAGAAGACCAAGGCTGTCATAAAGAAGGTAAAGCTCCATGTATTATAACTAGAGAACGGAATCTCGTAAATGAGGCAGGTGGAAGGGAACCGCAAGAGTTGACGATCACGCGCTTTCGCGTTCCGTCTTGATTTGAAAGTTCAATCTTCAATTCATCGTAGTAGGAAGCGTAATTAACATTTGGCAAGATATAGGGCCGACCATTCGCTTAGCACTTCTTTCTTGAGTTTATTTTTTATTATATCAGCTTTGTTTTTATTTTGAATAACGGCTTAATTTTATTTTGTATTAATACAGAATTACTTTTATTATATTTGGGTATTGTAACGTTATTTAGAATACTATACGATGCGTTAATAAATTAGATCAACTCTTGGTATTATACTTTTAACGCTGCACAGCGAAAACCATTTTTGAACTTTTATGAGTTTTATGCCGTAAAAATTCGCAAGTTTGACACGTTTGAAAGTTCAATTGAATAAAGCGATACTAAAAAAGCCAATAAAAAGTTATCCAGCTAAATTTCACAGAAACAGTTAATCTAAATAATTTAATAACGCAATGTATTAACAAAAAATAAAATCAAACTATTATTCTAAATGAAAACAATCCCGATATAATAAAAAATGAACTCGTAAAAGAAATATTATGCGAATAGTCGGACCTATATCTTGCCAAATCACGACAGAGCGCGAAAGCGCTTGCGTGATCGTCGGCTCCTTTGGCTCTCTTCCACCCGTCTCATGTACGAGATTCCGTTGTCTAATTATAACTAATTTCGATTCTTGTTCAACGAAAATTGTAACCACCGTCAGGAAAATTCCAGACACATTATTACTAAGTACACGTTGTTTCTCGTGGAATGTTTTCAGACTTTTATGAATGTTGGTACGTCGTTCACCAAGAAGAATGAGACTGGGGCCTCTAATCAATAGAAATTTACGAGATTTATTGCCGAGTGAACGCTTTTTTTGTAACCATAAAAATATAAAAGTGAAATCGACTTTGAATCGAATCGAATTGGGTGAGGATCGCATGAGGGAACATTAAATAGGTTTATGCATTTAATAAATTTTACGCTGTTAATTACCCGTATAATAATTAAAAAAAAAATTAAAATCAAACATAAATATTTTTATTGCAGTCTAAACAAATTGAAATATTTTATTATAATTTAGCAAAACAGATTTTACAAAGTCATCAGGTATTGTAGGACGCCTGTCTGTCTGGAATGTCATTAGCTTTGATTATAACTTTAAAGAAGACATATAGGGAACATTAAAAAAATGTAAAATTCTGGACAGATCGATGTAATTTTGACCCAAAAACTTTTCATAAATAATTCAACAATTTTTACGGTGGCGCATGTAATACAGACGCGTTTTATTATCCCATATTAAATATCACACGGCGGTTACTTTACGGAGGGATGCAGAGAACTGTTCGCTACCAACTAACTAGCACAGTTCGCCAATTCAATCGACGCCGGACCTGGACGATCCGGCGCCGTCCGGACGCCGAGCGTCGGACAGGGCCGCCCGGCTGCAATGTCTGGATATGAATCAATTAGCAACTAAATTGGAGACACGTAACTCATTGTTTAAATGAAAATGGCCCCGGCGATAGTGTTACTGCAATGTTTTTGTGCTGAGTGTTTGTTTTCATTTCGGGGGTAAATATCCAGGGGATGAAAATGAAAATGAAATAAATTATTCCAACAATTTTTTTTAATCTCAAATATTTAAATAAACTTGGATCGATTTTTTTTTTTTGAGATGCTGCTTCTCTTCCGGTTTTGTAGAAACAAAGGGATGGTTTTGTTTTAATGTATTTGAAGGCCACATGTGCGGCATCCCCGCTCCCCTGTTTTAATGAAACAAAGGACATAAGATATAAGTAGCAAAATCCGTTTATCCTATTTACTACCAGAGCTCAAACATTTCTGCAACTTCGTCATTCCCCAGACTAAACAAATCGCCACCCTCAGTATACACACACACGCGCACGCACTTATAAGGGACAAGACTTAAGATAGTTGCAACTAAATAGGGGGTGAAATAACGCAACATTTAGAAGATAGTCCCCCATGCATTCAATTATGAAAGGAATTACGCAAGCAACATTCTTGTGGAAATAATTAAATCCTCGCCTGTGAAAAGAAGTTCGAAACTCGAGCAAGGAAACGCTGTTTGCAAATTCGCGGATCCAACCAATTGATTATATTAGGATGGGCCGGGGGCGAAATGCAAATTTTATTTACATCAAACGGAACGTACGGGAATATTAATTCAATTTTATATCGTGAGGAGGTCCTTTGATGTAAATCCGAAACCTCGATACACTCTGGATTAAAACCCTTTGTCACGTTACACAATATTTGGCACAGCTGTAATTAAATCTCACAAATTTTATATTTTATTATAATTATTATTACGAAAAAAAAAATATTTATATTATTATTAATTGATATGTCCGGCTCGTTGGAACGAGAACAAAAAAAATTTCACGCAACATTAAGCAATTATTTGCATGATTGAGTTATCGGAAAGCGCAGTGAATATTCTCGCGTTAATGCTTTTATACTCCCTTGAGATTTACGGTTATGTTTATGTTTATCGTCCTGCTGAAAATGGAATGCGCATTCGATAATAACTGTAACGCCCGGCGGTTTTGTCTGGAAACGCAACTCAACTTCAATGTGCAATAAGACACAATTAACGTTTGATGACTGCCAACTTTACTAGTAATTGCGTTGTAAAAGTTTAATCGTCTTGTATGTGGGGGGTAGTTTACTTAGTAAATTACTGCCACTACTTGAATACCATCAGCTTTTAGAAATGGAATGAAGAAAATATGAAATAAAAATTATTTATTTGTAATCTTTTTTTATGTAAAAAAACACGAAATCGGTCAACTTACTGCAAGACTATTATATTATGTACTTTCAATTTTAATGACACATTAGGTTTTAATCTAAGCTTGTGTGAAGAGTGACAAATAGTAATCAGCAGGGAAAGAAATTCAGGCCACGTAGTATTGGACGCTTTTTACACGGAATGTATTGTTTATTCCTGCCGATGCATAGAATTGTTATCGAGTAGGAGAAAAAGGAGCGCAGAGAGTCTTATTTTGCAGAGATTATTGCAGGCGGGGTTAATACATACATTCCGAGCACTAAATTTTCGCATCGTTCGCCAAACAAGTGGCTCGAATTCTTTTACCTGGTAATCAGCTTGCTAGATCTACTTGGTACGTATCAATTATTGCTATGCATTAAGTGACCTTGCATTATCGATATTCTGCACCACAGTTTCGTAACAACCTTCAAGTCGGATATCAAATTATTATGCATCTCTCTTCAATTGGCGGTCGGAAATCCACCTGAATTGTTATGAATTCGTATCAAATTCTCTTCAATTATTGTAGACCATATCAATGTTACAGAATAGTCCTGAATAAGCGACTAAAACGGTAGGCGAAAATGAAATATACAGATTGTATCACAGAGATTTGAAAAAGGGCGGAGAGAGAACAGAAATGGCTATATTATAATATAAAGGATGCAAAAAACAAGTTTCCTCTTCTTTAGCTGTGCTGCGCCTACTTTGCCTCTTTTTCAGTGTACTTAATTTTTGCTGGGCATTATACTCTCTTTATATCGACTTCAATCATTGTCTTGAAGTTGGGCATGACAGATTACAGAAACTCGGAACATAAATATTAGACACTCAATTATAAAAAAAAAAATCGATTCAGAGTTTTCGTAAAATGCCTAATTAATAACTTAATGCTTCGCGCTCTTACTGCTTCCTCTAAAATCCTTAAAAAGTTTTTGTAGTTTTAATAGAACTTCAAAAATGTACGGAGTGGACGTTTTTTAAATGATTTTCAAGGATTTGTAAGTTGTTTAAAGAAATAGAAGATAGAGGATTCAAAAACCGTTTTATTCAGCAATGAACGCAGAACTAACTCATGTTATTGTCTTTCGTAAAAGTCGCACCAGAGAATATAACTCTAAAATTTTAAATATAAACAATAAAATTATTGAATATTTTCATTTTTCTATCGCAACGAATAATGCTAGGACAATAAGCAGGCTTAGTTAGATCAACAAATGAAGAAAAATTGTAATGTGACGCTCTCCTGTCAAAATAGAAAGAGGTCACCTTACGATGGTTTCTTACGATAATTTGAATAAATGAGACATGCTTACAGCATATATCGAGAATGGATTTAATTGACTTTTACGGTGCCGACTACATTAGATCCTCCGTTATTTAAAATATATTTTATCGCTATGAGTAATAATATAAATTATCAGTTCTGATTGATACATATACACATCATTGTTTAAAAGCGAGAACGTGAGCAGTATGACATGTATCCTTACAGGACATGTATTGTTGTTTACAATGGCAATAAATAAGGAAATTATTTTTTGGTAGGATAAGGTGAAATCAGCCTTTAAATATTGTCTATTCATCTGATAATAGAAATGCAGGTTTCTGTTGAGAATTTGAAAACTTGAGAGTAAGGAGTTTATTTACTCTACACAGTAATAATTCTCGAGGTGAGTGAAAACATATTATTGTGTAAACCTTGTAAACTTATAAAAAGTAACTCTTTTAGACATAATAGTCGAATACAAAAGGATATACTTAATGTAAAAGTAACGTAGATCTTCTCTTTTATAGAGTTTCTGATAATTCTCTTTCTTCAAGTGCTCCCTCTCCCACGCAAGTCAGAATAACGTTTGAATTTGAATACCTTTTTCAGAATATCATACGTTTTATTTAAAAGTAATAAAATAAGGTTTGCGTTTCTTTTTTTAATGGCAATAAATTGATAGCTACTACAATACTACTATGCTGCAATGACGGACCATCAGCTTTATTAGTTTGTATAAATTTCTTACGGGGCTGCTTAGTACCTAATTGCTGCTAATTGCTATCTCTCATCCATATTTCATAAATTTCAATTTTCAGTTACCTGCACTGTTTGCTGTTTATTGAATGTCAATGATCTCAGCGGAGTTCAACGACCTGTATAACGTTTTATATGTGCAAATCTTTCTGGATTCTGTTCTTGTTTCGTTCATTGTATTATGTTGTGTTATGTAAGGGGTTTCAACAAAAGCACGTCATTTAATTTACTCTTCTTAATATGTACTTTTAATATTCACAAAATAATAACAGCTGATCACAGTATAAGAGGTCTCGGTTTAACCGGGATTGTCCCAGTTTCAGGCATTCGTCCCGGCCGGCTTGGTATTTTGTCCCGGTTAACGATTGTATAAACTTGAAACGATAAAGATGTTACGTCGCACAGGACGTCATTTAATTCTGATTTGAAATGGAAAGTTGTTTAATTTAAAATATAAATGGGACAAAAAATAATTAAAATAATTTAATTTTCTGCTTCAACGGACTGGGCACCTTATCGATCTGGGCATTACAAAGCCGTCACCTTTGTCACTAAAATGTCGTCATTCTAACATCCAAAAGACGTCTGAGCGACGTTTTAATCACTTTATAAGTCAAACCATATCACGTCATGTAGATAATGTACCTTTGTCGTTAACTGTGACGTAAATAAACGACATAATGACGTGATAATGACGACAAAGAACGTGTTTCGCCCCTCACGACGCAGCCAAATTTATGTAGGGGTATTTCTTGTTCACAACTATATACATGTTATTATTTCCCTTAATTTATCAATTCCAATATTAATTTTGGTATAATTGGCTTCAAAAACATTCAAAGTATTTATTTACACTTTTTTTGTCCCAAAAATGTTTTTAAACTAATAATATTCAAAAATAAACACAGTAACATTTCATCACTTTCTGTGGACGTGTTAATGATGTCACTTTTACGACTTTATTAAGACGTGTCGTACGACTCGTCATATTTACGTCATTTTCTGGACAAATAACGTCAGTGACATAAAATAATCTAAAATTGACGTAATTCCGACGTCATTCTTCGTGGCTGGGTAATGTGTTTTTCCTCGCCCTATCCTATTTCCCACTCCTGTCCCGGTTTAGAGCTTCATGATTAAGTTAGCCTAAATATAAGCACGCTATGGGATTCTCAGTACATTCGAAATTCTTTTATTTAATTCAAACATAAGATAAGAAGTTTTTCAACACTGTATGCATAATATAGATACCGTACTGAAAATCATTTACTATTCCAAGCTTGAGTGAGAAAATGACGGAGGGAAAATAATGGATATACTTGCTCTCCACAATCTCGGTCTCCGTTTAATTGATGTACCCATTGACTTGCATCGTCTTACAGTTTCCTTCTCTTTTAATATGTACATACCTACTATTCATATCGCACATAGACTAGTTACTCATTTAATAAACAACCTGGGTGTTTCTATAATATATATTATGTTAATTAGCATGAATAAATATTTAGCACAAAATGATAAGACAATAACAGCCAAATGAAATTCTAAGGTTGATGGCCTGAATTCTCACCTTATAATGTAAGTCGTCTCTAACTAAAACTGTGATTCAAATAAGCAAAAAGCTGTGACGCCTTTATGTCAGTTTAATGTGTAAGAGAGTGACACGTTTATATTTCACGGCGACGTTCATTTATCACTTTCTTACTCATGAAATTATAAAGTTTCCTGTTTATTTTAGTCACAACTTTAGTTAAAGATGACTTTAATCGTAATATGAGAGTGTAATCTTGTAGAAAATGAGCTCCGTTGACTTCTTCGATAAAGGTAGTGTGTGGTAAAGACGCCTGCCTAATTTTCTCTCTAAAACTTCAAGCGAAATATTTTATATTTCTGTGCATATTCTGTCATTTAAGCCTTAAGTATTGTAGGTCGTAGAACTCAAATGATAAAGTAGAATTCAAAAATGTTTACAAATATACATGGTGATCCATTTAACAGAGCTCAGTTATTTGCTACTGTAAATTCGTGAATTACACTGTACATTCAAATTTTATTTAAAAAAGAACATTCCTTAAATAAAAATAATTATATTCCATAAGAAGTATTCACAGCGTGTTGTAACACATTATTATAATTTTTCCACAAAATTTTCTGTATTTTAAAAATCTTGACAGGAAAATATAAATTTTGAAAACAGTATTAACGATAGATAGGGAGAACCCTATATCATTGAAAAGAGGATTTGTTTGGAGTACTAACTGCAGTAGGGAATTTTTTTATAAAAAGTTGAATAGTGCGAAAATAGTTTACTTTAGCAGCTATGTATGGTACATAAAGTCAGGTTAAAATTCAGTCCAGAACCCGAAAATGCAAAAATATATAGGGTGTTCTATTTAAAATAACGAGGTGACTTAGCGTCCGGGCTAAATGGAACACTTTGTATACGTCAAACTAATTTTAAGATATGCTCCACATGATACAGTGAAACTTTCATTTGAAACATTATTTTGTAAAATTAATATCCAGAGAGGTATGAAAGAATCCGCCGTATGTGGGATATCCTGTATATTGACAATTTAAGAAACGAAAATATAACTTTAAACGCATCCAATCCGATTGGATCTGAATTCATAAAAGTAAAGAAGCCCTTTAGAACAGTCTAAAATTTTTATACTTACTCTTTCACAACATTGTTAGTATTCGATAACAAATTGTTGATTGGCAGTATTAACTGATTTTCGCTTTTGTTACTTGTTTTTTATTTTTAACCACACAACAAATGTTAATAAGCATCTAATAAAGGAAGGAAATTAAACTTTAATCTGCAAAATAATTCTTAATAATGATGAAATGTAAACAACTTATGATGACGACTGGTTCAAATAAGCGCATCTTCTTCAGCTTATCGATTCTTCAAGTTCATATTTTTATCCACGCGTTGTAACTTGGCTATCCATAAGTAGAGGACGCGTGCAGCGCTGCAACTCAAAGGTTTCTGCTTTGAGAAACAGGATTTTGTTTCATTTCCAGCGTCCTAGAAATCAAATAGAATTCAAAACGAAAAACAGACTTCTCTACCTGTATAAAATTAATACTGCAATATTCCGGCAGAGGACGCAGACGTGCGTATCAAGGATAACGTTATCCTTGATATAGTGGAATTCATCTTGCCAACTTTTATTTTTCTGTGAAATGTCAGAGAGGTTAAGCAGGTGTTTTGTGTTGACAGTGGAAGAAAGAAAGCGATTCGTCTTTCCTGCCCTTTTCGAAGTATTGTTAGGCGGTAAGTGAGGCCCGTTTATTTTTTTGCTCGTATAAATCGCGTGAAACTCGTTGAAAAAACAGATCGAAACAAACAGAATTACGTAGTGCTTGAGAAACTCGATTCTTATTGGTGGAATTTAAATTGTTCTTATTCTTATTACATTCGATGCGTATTTCAAAATCTAATCTTCAAGTAGAGATAGGTAGTAATTTTTAAACTTCTCTTAGGAGGAAGGAATTATTGATATTTTTTTATACATTATTTATATATGAAATTATTTCTATTTTTGTAGAAGAATGTATAAAGTATCACGATTATAAAAATTAGCCGAGGGTTTTAATCCAGTAAGTTCTTCCGGTTGATGAATTTTGCTTTAAAACAGGGAAGTGTACGTTCATCGTTCTCGTTTCCCTGAAACAATCAAGAGCGAGGGTTAGTTCTCTTGAGGCGTCCGAGCAGTGTCGTAGCTAGGGTTACTGAAGCTCAGGGCAACATTCTGATTCTACGCCCTCACGATATTTTATTAGTCTACTCAATACTCCAAATTGTGTATTAGAAAGAATTCTATTCTCATGTAATTACTCGGATTCTTTACCTAGGCTTGATTTTTTAGAGGCTTGTGATTTTTGTGCTCAGAGACTGTACAGGTAATAAAATCCTTCGTGTGCTGCAATGTTGCACGTTGATACAAAAAAGATAAACAATTACAAATATATATACCGGGTGTCCCGCGCCATGTGCTCACACTTCTAGAATCTTTATTTATTATTTGATTTGATATCACTTCCGGCGAAACCGGAAGTCCTACGACGACTAGCAGTATGTCGAAAAATCCCATTTTTTCTTTAATTTATAATCTCCAGAATCCAGGTTAATCGATTAATAAATAAAGATTCTAGAAGGGTGAGCACATGGCGCGGAACATCCGGTATATAAAAGTAAAAAGAATAATAATTTGAATGAAAGTGGGTATATAAGATTAACCAATTCCGTAATTATCCGTTGCTCCCCTACCACCCTGAACTCGTCTGGTCGCCGCCAGCTCGTGACAATACCTTTTAGACTGAACGGAGTAACAGAGACTCTAAGACGCCCTGGGGGGTCTTCGATTAGTTTCCGGCCTTCGAGGTTGGGTTTCACAGCACGTAAAACATCCACGCACTCACTCATGTTACCCTGAAGGGGTTTCTAGGGGGTTAAACTGCGATGGCAAAAAGGGCTTAGGCGGACACGTATTAATTTTGCATTGTTTCAAGTCGCAGTGCTTAATTTAATTTAAAAATTAAAAGCTTCCACCTGTCCTCGTTTAACTATCGGCGTTACCAAGGTTACCAAACCCAGGGGCAGATTTAACTTTAAGTTCTAAATTAATTTATCACGGCGGGGTACCGAGACTTATTCGCACGATTTCTATACGGGAAATGCGATCTTAAATTATACAGGGTGTTTGGAAATTGCTTGTACAAAAATTTGTGGATGTCCTAAGAAATCCAAAAAAGAAAAACCTTTTTAAATAGTTTTTATCTTTTTTTTTTTTTCATAAAATAACATTATATCCGTCATATTATTACCTTATTATTTGTGTAAGCGGCATTCATTTCGATAATAACAATGTACTGATTTGTGACTGTTGTGACAGCTTGTTAGCTTCATTCAGTGGCGCAACAACAATTTTGACCAAATTTTGAAGAATATTTATCTGGAAAGCTAAAGGACTTTTATTAGAATTTTTTTGCCGATGACTTCAACTCACCATCACCAACTACCATTTTTTTTGTACTAGCAATTTTCAAACACCCGATAGTTGAGACCAGGGATGTCAACGATATCTTGCGTCATTCTTGAATTGGGACGGGGACATGGTGTAAATTAAATGCGCACGTACAAAGATACTGCCGACTATACTTCACTTTTAAAAAGACACTCGATGTATCTATATATGAAAATATCGATATATTTATAATGATACAAAATGTTTCAGCATACGGTTAACGATATATCATATGAGTCGATATATGGAATTTTTTTGCCACTCCTAGTTTAGACTATAACGTTTCCTGTCCAGTTCTTATCTACTGGGAAAGTTTATATTAAAATGAAATAACTACTTAAATTATGTCTTGAATCTTGAATCAAGAACTAAATTAAAATTTAGAATAAAATATGAGATCGACTTTTACAATTGCGCCTCTGGCCCAAGCCCGTCTTGCCAGGCCCTAGCTACGTTGCTGCGTCCGAGAGCATCGCTGCTTAAAAAAGAATTACACAATTTATTGTTCAGCCAACAGCGAGATTATCTTGTTTAATTGAAAGCTTACATTTCATTGGATGTTACGCAAATTGTGATAGCACGTATTACAATTAGGGGCATCATTTTACTAATACTGAAATATTGTTGGTGGCATTTTTCGAAGTATCGAATTTGTGTAAGTTTTAAAAGTAAATAGCGCGAAAAGTATATGAAGGTATTCTTAAATTAAAAATGATCTCTCCAGGTGGATTGTCATGGAAAAGCATTTCCTGTATGAAAAGAAAAGGAAAAAAATCTATTCCCTAAATGTAAATACAGAGCTTTGTCGTCCGAACTGGACCGAATTTCAGTTGGCTCAGAAAATTTGCTCAGTTTTGCTGTTCTTTACATAATGACTTCTGTACAGAAGTTATATGCATAGCGAAAGTGATCCAACTGAATTTGAATGATAAGTGATAAAGGAGCCTGATGATGCTCATTGACTACTGTTTTTCAAGCCTATAACATCCCTAGCAAGTTTTCCTTATTTTCTGCCTGCAAATTTTTGCTGTATCATCTATAATTAGGACGAACACATACGGGCTCAGCATACCTCCTTGCATGACTCCAGTTTTGATAATCTGTTCGGGAATCTAATATTTTCAAAATATATATGTAAAGATATCCAAACTTAAAATGTTTTCAAATTTTCTTAATCAACGCACAGACTTTGCCAACTTAAATGCAAAATTTTGCAGCTTTTTGAAATCTTTAAATAAAATATAAATTTACTTGCATTAAAATTATTTCTCTTGTTTAGTTTCCCTTGATGACTTGCTTAGTTACTCTTGAGAGGTTATTTAGTTTTCGTTGACAACACGTTTCTTTTTTCTAGTTTCCCTTCACAACTTTTCCCTGAAGAAGCTCTCAAACATATAGCGAAACGTTAATTTATCACTCAGTTTTTCTAAGTGTCCTCACAAGAATAATTATGTTTTACCATAATTATATGTATATTTTATAATAATATACGTCGAATAAGATGATGCATCAATGATGGTAACAAAGTTCTAAAAATTCCTTTAAAGGTTCGTGCGATTGTAACCGAAATAGCGGCAATTGACGGTTTATGCAACGTATCAGCGTCGTCGGAGCCTTGATTGGAAGGAGGTTTATCAACCCTGTCGGCGTCGTAATTTCTCGTCGTTTACTGTAGAGACCTTATAAAGTGTGAACTTTTTTACGTCATCATTTACGTCTCCTTCACGAAGCATGGATAATGCAAAAACCTCAATGGAATTTTTCGCATGCGTGGCGTAACGAGTTACGTACTCTCTGCACCCTCCCCTGATCAAGGCAAACTTCTAATCCACAGTCCAGCTCACCCAACCTTGCTATTGATAACATTTTGTTTGATTTCCCTCAAAAAATGACAACTACTTTTTACAGTATTTTCTGGCCACGATAGTACCTCAAGGCCAGATTACTTTTGAATATAGCTTTCTCGTTCTAACCTCTTTTACTCACAATCATTGCCTCTATTTTTATTATCCTTAATTTCTGGATCTCTTATATTTCTTCTTCACGTAACAATACCACCCTTATACCCTGATAAAATATAATGTTTTTTCTTCTTTTATCGATATTTAAATCATGAAGATCCTATACAGGTTTTTTTTTCTTTCTTCATCATTTACTCTCCTTCATGAACTGTGGATTTAGAATACTCCGCACTTTCCATTTCGAAGTACTTCAATCTCAGATTACTTCTCAGCAGTGTAGCTTTCACGTTCTATCTCTTTTTCTCAGTGAACTATTTCGTATTGTCATTAATTTCCGGATTCCCTAGATTTGCTTCTTTCTGGAATTGGTTTCCGGTAACTTCTTCTTCACATGACAGTAGATGATCCAGTCATCAATCTAAACTACTTCAAGAAGCATGGATTTCAAGTGCTCCGATTTCTCCTTCTCGAAGTACAATTGTTTTCCATTTGCTTTCTAGTAGCTTCATCAGTATCATCTACTGCCATGTGAAGAAGAAGCTGGAAACTGAAAATCAATTGAAAAGCAATGGTACTTCGAGATGAAGAAATTAGAGCACTTGAAATCTATGGTTCTTGAAGGAGTTTAGACTGACGAGTCTCGAAGCGCCATTGCTTGTCTAAATTCCTTCATGAACCATAGATTTGAAGTGCTCTAATTTCTACATCTCGAAGTGCCATTTCACATTGCTTTTCAACACACTTTGCTCGTTCTGTGTCTTTTTCCCAAAGACTCTCTCTCAGAATATATTTTGTTATCATTACAAAAAAATTCGTCCTTTACACGATCAAGTTCGAGCTTAATTATTTATTTAATAATCATTAGGATACCAATTCAATTTTAATTAGCGTTTAATTTCTGGATTTGCTAGATTTGGTTCTTTCTGGAAAAGCTTTCCATCAGCTCTCCTTTGTTTACACATGACAGTATCAACGGTTTGTCCAAGGCATTGGTGATTTCATCATGTCCACAGTCTTATAATACGTATACGTAGAAGACATGAACAGTGAAATGTTCCTAAAATTTTGGGTTTTTGAAAAAGGATGTTGTTGTTTATTGAAAAGAATTGGTGGTTTAGACGAAATCAAATTTAAACTGCCGGCCAATCGGGAGGAACTGTGCTTGTATTATGAATTGACAATGTCCATGTCTGAAAGACCAGTTGACAATAAACAATATTATTATTAACAAAAATTTTGTGCAAATCGTTTTTGATTGCAGTGAGAACCTCGAGCAGCCTCTGGACAGCTGTTTCAGCCCTGCTTGGGGCTTCTTCAGCAGAAACGTAGCTCGACATTCCCACTGCAGACCAAAAACGACTTGCCCAATTTATTCGCAATTGCGATGTAAGAATGATGAACATATAAAATAGCGACATTCTTACATCGCAATTGCGAATAAATTGGGCAAGTCGTTTTTGGTCTGCAGTGGGAATGTCGAGCTACGTTTCTGCTGAAGAAGCCCCAAGCAGGGCTGAAACAGCTGTCCAGAGGCTGCTCGAGGTTCTCACTGCAATCAAAAACGATTTGCACAAAATTTTTCTAAAATCTTTCATTATGCTTTGACAGCAAGCATGGCCGCCTTGCATGGGGGACTCATTAGGAGCAAATCCCGCTTCAATTTGTCTATCCTACTGCAATGTTAGGTCAAAAAGCGATAGTAAGATGTCGCTATTTTATATGTTCATCATTCTTACATCGCATTTGCGAATAAATTGGGCAAGTCGTTTTTGGTCTGCAGTGGGAATGTCGAGCTACGTTTCTGCTGAGGAAGCCCCAAGCAGGGCTGAAACAGCTGTCCAGAGGCTGCTCGAGGTTCTCACTGCAATCAAAAACGATTTGCACAAAATTTTTCTAAAATTATTATTAACGGATAAAACAGCGACATCCTACGATCGCTTGTTCTGACCTGACATTGCAGTGGGAATGTCGAGCTGCGTCTCTGCTGACGAAGCCCCAAGCAGAGCTGAAACAACTGTACAGAGGCTGCTCGAGGTTTTCACTGCAATCAAAAACGATTTGCAACAAAATTCTTTTAATATTATTATTATTATTAATACTTGGTACTATAGGCGTTTTCGATAATTGGAGCGCAACGTGGATCGGGGTAGAAAAGTAAGATAGAACGAGTGCATTTAATGTAAGTAAGAGTGAGAGAATAGATTAACCTGTATACGCCACTTCAATTATCGTAAACGCCTCAAATGGTCACCATCATCACATTATACCGCAGTTGTCAACTTGTCGTTGCTATAGTAACTGTCACCATGACGTTTTCGTCTGGCATAGTGACGTTGCCTGACGCCTGTCATCGAGACATTACTTGACGTCTGCCATTCGCTGCTTTCCTTTCATGTACGCTAAGCCACATGTCGTTACGATCTTAGATCAGTCGCGAATGGAACATCAAAAATCCATCCAAAATCTATAATACGTCTGCTGATTAAGAGAAATCGTTAATAATACTTTTATAACCTCACAAGCTTAAAGTTTACATTTATTATTTATTTATTATTATTATTATTTTATGAAGGGGAGATGGAAAATTTCTCCGGAAGCAAATTTATTTTGAATTAATAGAAGAAAATAAATAAATTTATGGTACCGAAAGGTATGTCGCGTAATATCTAACCTCACATTTCAAATTCAGGCGTGAAATCGAAGGTGAAAAGCGTTTCCTCAAGGGGCAATGGGAAAGACAGATTTAACGTCGTAAAGCTTGATGTCAAAACTGAAAGGAACAATGGCTTTCAAGACTTGAGCCGCTTTCCAATTGCCACAATGAGCTACTCAGAACTTCTCCGAACTGATCCAACATGTTCCAGTTTCAGGGTGCGGAACGCACTTGAACTGATCTTTTTTACTTTCCCCCGTCCCATCACGCACCTGTTTCTATAGACTTCCCATATATCAATGCCTATATGACTTATGCAGCGTTGCCATTGAAATCTCGGAAGTGTGGTTAGGATCAGATCAGTTTAGATCATCTCAGGTGCTTGAAATTCGTAATTGGAAAGCGGCCTTGGGCAGCTGGCGAGATATCGCTTGACAACGTCATCGTGACACTGCTTGACATCTGTCATTATGACTTGCTTGACGTGTGTCACGGTGATGTTTATACACGTGACGATGACGTTTAATTGGAATGTATTGTGTGCACTGAGTGTATCTTCATCTCGCTTTAATCCAATAGAATAAAATGAGATGAAGACACACTGAGTGTATACTCCAGTGCACCCCAATGGAAAGTATTTTCTGACAAACATCTGCCTGCATATATTTTAATCATAGATAGGTGAGATTAGTTAAGGTAACTGCTGATAAAAAAAAATGTAAAATTCCTACTGGGCTTGCCACTTGATCTTTCTGACTTCCATTCCTTCGGAAATCCATAAACATGTGTCTTATGACGTTATCACGTGTTCCGATTTGAGGAAGACGACAAAAGCCCTGGAATTTTTAAGCACCGTTTTGCATAGAGGGGGCCCGCAGAAGGCATGTGCACACAATGAATTTTTTTATGCATAACGAGAACTGATTCGTATCGAACGTTTCAGGTCCGTCTGCGATCCATATCACGCATTAGACATGCAGAGTCATCGGCCATTGAATTGTAAATTGCTGTAACAATGCGCACCGCACAAGTTGTCTGAATATTTAAGGCCGTTAATGAAGTATTCTTCGGACGAAAATATCTTGAAAACGTCCGCTTTCTATGAATACTGATGCCGAACACTGATATACATAGGAGTATTTAAATATTTGTCGTTGTTACTATAATTTTAATTAAAGAAAAAAATTCCAACCATAAACGGGATATCTATTCCAGTTGTAAATTGGTTTTTATGGCATGGCAACATTAATTATTTATTGTAAATACTAGGAAGGGAGTGAAGGTGAAGGCCTTATTATAAATCCCCTTTTTTAACACTCAAACCAACAGGGATATGTGCCAATTGCACACGAGGTAAATAGTCCCAATTTAAAATTGGAACACTATACATTAAAAGAAAATTCAATTTCTCAAGAGAGCAATTATTAGATTTAAATTGTACGTCGCAATCAAACAGGATTTTACCGTTTAAGAAAAAAAAATCGTACTTCAAGAACGAATCATTTAGAAAGTGTGTGTGTCGGGCGCCACGTGATTTACCTTTTTTGTTGCGCCGGCAGATGTGATAATCGCCATTATGTAATTAATTTATACTGAAAGCGATGAAGTAATTAAGAGGAAAGAATCTTCAAGCTCGTTAGGAGTCGGGCGAAAAGACGATAATTATTGTAAAATTAATGCCCCGAGTCGGCTAAGTAGAAATATGCAAATCAATTCGGTGGCTCGTGCTTCCAGTATTTACGCATTTTACGATTGTTTATAAGATATTTACTAATTAAAAACTGTTTCCATTATTTTTTTTTTTTAATTTAGGCGATGTTGTGTTCTTTCTTCCTATGCATTTAAGGTGGCTCATTAGGAAAACAGTTTCAAAACAGTCATAAAGTGTTGCATTCAACAAGCACTATTCTAACTATATTTCTTCGAAAGTTCTTATTAATTATTTGTAGAATATTGTTACGAATTTGGGGGTTCAGAAATTATAGTCGTTAAATTTCAAAACACTTTAATTACAAGCTGTCGCTGTCACAAACAACAACACAATAGTAATGAGCTTGTCTATCAAATAACACTTTTACAAATTGTACTTTCTATTGATTCGAGGTACGAACCCTTCGCTTGCCAACTTAATAACTACTCCTGGCGGATCGTAGGGCTTAGGCCCGGTTTTTCAATTGATTGGTAAATTGATTGTTACTTACCACTGGGATAAATTTAACCTCTTTGGTAACATGCTTGTTAAGCAAAATCTCCATTTTCAATTATAAATCAAATACCAAAGAAGTAGAGTTGTACAGTTGCTGCTCGTACAAATTTATGTATCCCCTCTACATGTTACTGCTACCAAGCAAATTTACTGGCTATTAGTTTACCTCCCTGTTAGAAGGAATTTATGTCATTGTTAAGACTACCAATACTTTGATAAACTCATTTTCTGTGCTAACAATCGGATAACACTAACAGTCACTTTACCAATCGATTGAAAAACCGGGCCTTAGAGTTCCTGTATTAGATAAGAGTTGGGACATGTGGCCCCAGAAATCAAAACCACTTGATTTTCAATCATATCACTTTCATTTTTTTTCACAATCTGACATTTCAAAATTATAAATTAAATGTCAACGGAAATATGACTGAGTCTAAAATTTTATTTGAAAAATTCTTGTAAATGCAAATACACATAAAAATATCAAAATATGAAGAAATTAACAGCCACAGTAAACATTAAACAATACTTTGCACGGTTAGCACGCCCACTTTTCTTATTTTGCAAAGTTTATTGCTATCATGTGCAGTTCCCGTCGAATTTCCGGTTCAAGGGAATGAATTTCCATGTTTTTATTTTTTATAGTTTTTCAAATCAGAATTAGACGAAGTTAGGAGTTTAGTGTATTCCTGAGATCTACCACATTGTAGGTACAGCCTGATCTTCTGCAACTAAATTCTGTTATTCAATATACCGTTCACTCTATTTTCCTTTTTCGCACTTTTGCAAAATGTATGTTGCTATTCCATCAGCTATAGCAAATGTTTGTGCGTGTATATTTATATTTAAACAGCACAGTGAGCCTCATTCATTGTTACGAGCAATCATTGACTATACCCAACAAGAAAAGTTTGTGAACTGTTCTGTATTTTTCAAAGCACTTACAAGTATCACAACTTCGCACTCAATCTGCTTTTACTCCACTTGAAGACCTCGCAGTAACCGAACTCTGCGTATAAAATGAATACCTAAACAATTCTAGTTTTGTCACTTCTGAATTACGATACTTAATACCAGATATACCTTAGTTCCAAGTCAGTTCCAAATTTTTAGAAATTTGGTACTATGAAACGCCTTATTTCGACATATATTTGCAATTTGCTGTTGAATTTCCAGACATAATGACGAGTAATATCAAAAATTTGCAATGACAATTTCAAGTTTTAAACGTCAAATCGAAGCTAAAATCTAATTATCCATGAAACCTGGGACCAGCGAATCAAGACTTAACCGTTGTATGTCCCAACTCTTATCTAATACAGGAACTCTAGTACGGATTCAAGGTTGGTAGAGCTGGACTGTGTATGAGAAGGTTACCTTGATAAGCGGAGGGGACAGAGGATGCGTATCTCGATGCAATATCAGTTTTACCAACCTTGGTACGGCTTATATAGCAGAGCCCTCCGTTGCTCGAACGTACTAGAATGGCCGCGTAGCTTCGGTAACGTTCTGCGACGCAAGGTGGCGTTACTGAAGCTAAAAGTAGATCTGTTCACGCGTCACGGTTGTAACAATATGTTAAATTCTGCTTTAGAACTTCGAAGATTGTTCTGAAATTTTAAAAATCAAGCAAAAATTAGATGCATATAAAGCGTCCAAAGTTAAGTTAAGATGTTAAATAATCACATTAATCATTTTACTAAATGTTTTGATTAGTATAAACAATTCTATTTAAATTTTGCCAATTTACGCAAAATTGCCATCTTTGGGTCAAAAACAGAACTTTCTCGATTACTTGGGGCTTTTGTAATTTAATTTTGACTATTCAAAGCGCCATCTTTTAGCCAATAGCCAAGGTTTTTTGATCAATGGGAAAGCTTTCTATTTACCCTCTCTGCTTTACTCTCTACGTGCTTGAAAATTGCCGAAAACTAAGTTTGTTGAGCAGTTGAGGATGTTCCATTTTATTTTGCCGTGTTATATCATCATTAAGCTAGTTAGAGTCTGGTAGAATCAGCTATCATTCAGCAAAGAAAGTTCCATCAATTTCAAATTGACAACATTATTTAACCTTGCTTACTCAATTTCAATGTCATATTCAGGTGTTAGCGCGAAACTGCACTTCCATTCTTTCTTATGATTGGTGGAAGAACGTGTTTGCTGAAATATGACGGAACCAATTAAAAATGCACGCCATTCTAGCAGATTCTAACTAAAGGGTCTCTAGCATTAACTGTACAGAGCTCCATCTTTTAGCCAATAGCCTAAACTTACAGTTTTATATTTAATTGCTCCATGCTAAGTATATCCAAGGAGACAATGGTTTAGAAATAAATAAATCAAAAATTTCTTACTACAATAAATTTACACCCGCAAATACATCTTTCGGGAGCAAGCTGATATCTTAAGTACAAATTAAAAAAAGAGCTAAGCTTCAAAACGCATCGTGTGGTTAGAGATTTTTGAAGTACTTCTAAACCTGGTTAGAGGTTCTTGAAATACTTCTAAACCACTTTTAGGATTTTGCAGCTACCTGAAAAACTGCCTGTTGACCCAAGAAACTGTGACTATTTGCTAAAAGATGGCGCTCTGAACAGTTAACGCTGATGTAACACGGTGAGATATTTTTTTTTAATAAAAAATTTCCACTGTTTTACCTGAGCAGCGACTTCTTTTAGCTAAAAGCAGAAGTTACTTGATTTGCTGAAATTCTTCCATTTTGGTTCTGCCATTTTACATCAGAATTAAGAGAATGAACCATTCACAACGCCATTTTTTATCCTAAAAGCCAAAGTTTCTGACAAAATTAAAATAAAAGTGTCTCACTTAATGAATCAAAATATTGTAATAATAGTTGAGTAAAATCGAACATTCCGCCGTTGATCTATTGTACATCAGAATTAACTCTTCAAAGCGGCATCTGTTCGCCAATAGCCTAGGCTTCTTAATCTATGGGAAATGTACATTTAATTTTGAGAATGAGCTTATTTTAGCTTAAAGTTAAAGTTTGGTGATTGACTGAGATATTTAATTGCATTCTTGCCATTTTACGTCAACATTTTCTGTTTTAAAACGCCATCTTTCAGCCAATGGCCAAAATATCTTGAATGGCCGCTTTTTTCATTTAACTGCACCATTCTGTATATTTGAGAATCGGTTTCTTTAAACCACAAGTGGCACGTTTCTTGACCAAGTGAAACTTTTAATTTAGCCATTTTACATAAAACTTACATTAACTATTCAGAACGCCATCTTTTAGCTAATTGCGACAGTTTTGTTGATTAAGAGGGTGTTTGCGTTTAATTGGACATTTTACTTGAGAATAGATTTATTTTATCCAAAAACGAAAATCAGCCGACATTTTTCCATTTTGTCATCCATTAAACATTCATGGCGCCATCTTTTGGTAAATAGTTAAGTTCATTACATTCATTTAACTATACCATTCTGTTTATGGACTGGATTCTTTTAACCGCGGAATTTTTTTTGATCAGTTCCAACACTTTAATAATTGTATACCAGAAATTTTATTTTGCGCAGATCCTTTTAAGAAAAGAATACCATGTTATAAGAATGAAAATAATAAAACGTAAATTTTTTCGTGCTTCTTTTTTGCTACGTAACGTTTAAAAGGATCTTCATGATTGCGAATGAAACCTACCTAAACATGACGTCCTACATGTAGAAATCAGTTGCTTACGTTTTTAGTAATCCTCTTCCATATTCCCTTGTCTCTTGTGTTGTTTGACAGTTGTTTCGCTCCTATCTTGTCCAAACCCATCATTGTTGAGTCCAGGCACTTTATCTTTGATCAACCTCGTATTTCTTACTTTCGCTGGTCCCTTCGAATTAATCTATTTTTTGAGCTCTTACTCTTTGATTAGTAATGGACTTCTCCAATCTTTGTTCCTCCATGATTTTTTCCCAAAAACTACCTTTCTTCCAAATTTTGCTCTCACTATTTTCCCATCACCTCTTCTTCCAATTTCCAAGCTTTATTACTAAAGTAGCCAATTAGTTTTTTTTTCTTCTACTACATTGTCATATATTGTCTGTTTTCTTATTAATGTAATTAATGTTTTAATTATGGAAGTGCTAATGGGAATACCATTGCATGCATTTCCTCAAAGAAATTCAATGAAGAAGGAAACCAATGAAAGAACGTTTTCTTCTATTTACTGACGAATTCCAGAGACTCTTTTCTTTAACCCTTGTTGCTCAAGAAGAGTCCTTGATCGGTTGATGAAGTTCCTGGCGTTCCACAATAGAAATTACTTTTTTCAAATCACATCTAATCAATAAAGCGTTTAAAAAATTTAATGCGAAATGAATCTGGTATTCTGTAAACGATGTCGTCATTCCAATCTTAGAATCCTCTCTACTGACAAGACGAAGTTTTTTTTTTGTGGTGTTTGCCCAACGGGGTCCTAAGTCATGAACTTGTCAGAACCTCAAGAGCGGAAGTGTATTTTTGTGTGTGTAAAGTGTTCCATGGCTTTGTTACTTCCAAACCTCCTCGCTGTTGAAGAAGAAGCAGTGTCGAATTTTCTCCCCAACACTGAAGGCTATCTGAAGTGAGTAACGACCCCCGAGAAATATCCCGAGCGGGTGCGAACCCACGACCTTACGATTGCAAGATCATTCTTTGGGCATTCCAGATATTCCCAGAGCATTTAAGAAGAAAATTTGAACTTGTTTTGATGTCTTATTTTCCTGCCACCAAAACTAGATGAACAGAACCCTTTTAGAGAAGTGATTGAATTGTAGATTTCAAAAATGTACAAAAATAATTATTATTGGATTGTCATATTAGGAGAGAAGAACGACTTGACTGGTTGATTGAAAAGAAGGACTATTTGGGTGGTTGTTTTAAAAGAAGGACCACTTGGGTGGTTGATATAAAAGAAGGCCCAAATGAGAAAAGTCTGAAGCTCGTTCGACTGTCGGGAAAAAGATTTGTAATTCCAAAAAGGACTTGACAATAGGTTTATGTTTCTGCCATCAAGTTTATAGGTGTTTGAAGAGATTTAAATTTGATTACAGCAGAGGGGACTGTTACCTCAGTCGTTATATCAAAATGAAACTTTCGTTTTTTGTTTTGTCGTTAATTGTATTTACATTATTACCACGAAAGCAATCTCGGCGTGTTTTTTTTTCAGGCGAGCCTTTTTTTCTAATTTAATTTTCAATTAAACATTAATCGTGGAACTATGCAACAAGGAAACCGAGAGAGGCCCGCCCGGAGGGATAGGCGTTATTATCGCCGTCACTCCATCGGGAAAAGTTCGGGCTTAATTGTGCGTCAAATGGGCCTGGGCGTGCAAGTATATTAAAATATTTCTGCAGGCGTTACATCACTTGTCCGCACTTGTATCGGCCACTTTACTACCAGCAGACAGTATTATAGCTGGAGTATATTTAATGAGCATGGGAATGCCTTCGGCCTGGCGTAAGTTTCATGGCATCCACCATGTGTGGAGTTTGATGGCCGTCCTCTCTCTCTCGTAAACCGTGTTTATCCTGTTAGATGCTGGTTTATTGTTTTAATAGTTTATAATCCGCATTATCTCGCGATGGAACAGCGAGATTATAGTCTTTGCTGGTTCTACTCAACCTGCTTATTTTGTTGTCCCATTGCGTTATAATAAAATATGTATATTAACTCTCGAAGAGCATATATTTTTAGGTACAGTGTTTACTACAGAAAGGTTTTTTTTTCTTTTTCCAACTGCCAAGAAGTTGCTTTTTAAATTTGAAACAAAAAGGCGTAATCCAACATTATATTTAGTTGATCCGGACGAAGGCAACCATTCGAAGGTCACAGGGATAAATGAGATTGAGAGGAAGGCTATGCATGAATGTAAGCCAAACAAACAAAAGTGAAAGGGAAAGACCAAAAAGGCTTATTTTCAAAACGGAGAAAGGATGAAGATTTACTGAGGCTGACAAACAAGGGGTTTAAAAACATTTTCCAATTCAGAAGACCAGAACTTTTGGAAAGTCGGGAAATAAGAGAAATTTTGCTATTATCTATTTAGCTTAGACTTCTCACACAATCCCGACTTCAAATGTGGACTTTTGATCTTGTTACGACATTCGGCATTCACTTATACGAGTTTCAGTTATGTCAATGTTTGAACTATCGTCTATCCCCTTTTTTATTGAAAATACATATAAGAATTCCTTTCTAATATCTTTGTTTTTCCCTCTCTCGCGATGGTGTATTATTGCAGCGTCATCACCAGAAGAACTTTGGAGATAAACAGACATATTGCTTCAAAGGCTCAATGAACGTGTTGTCCTAATAAACCCCAAAAAATGTTTGTTTGGTGCAAATGAAGCAGACTTCTTTGAAGTGAAAACCACTCATGGAAAAAGCAAACTATCTCGAAGAGTCCCAAACGACTGCAATGCTTCCTGGTAATTATTAACATTATCGAAGATGGCTACTATAGGTTGCAAAAAGAAAAACATCATCTACCCCTTTTTTTATTGGAAAGATGTGCCTTCTTGATGTTTCTATTTCTTTTCTCACCAGACTAGTTTTCACTTTGAAGAACAACATCATCTTAAGTATGCCTCTATCTCCATCCAGGTGTCTGCTTGTCTTATTCCTCAGTGTTCTCGGAAGGGAATGGACTTTGGTCGTTTTATTTTTCTTTTTTGGACAGAATTTCCGAAAATCAGTCTGCAGTCTCCATGAATGTCATGGATTGGATAGTACCAAGTCATCTTGTATTTATATAAAAGGAAAGGAAAAACGAGTGCCGAAAATTCTTTCAGATTCTTTGATCTTCAATGATTCTCTTCTTGCTTTTTTTTTGATTTTGAAGATACGCTTTCTCTTGTCTTTTGCCTTTACAATCTATGTAGCTCTATATTTGGAGTCTTTGTCTTCTTCTTCTTCTGTTATGGTCACCAAGCACAAACTTCAATAGCAATATGTTACTTAATTGAGCAAAAATTGCATAAACCCGGATTATCTTCTTCTTTTTCTTCTTACTTATTCTTTTGAACACATGTATTTCTCTTTCGTTTTGCCTCTACAATATTTACTCTGTACTTGGAGCCTTTGCATTCGCTTTCTTCTCTTATGGTCCACACACACAATCCTTAAAAGCAATGAGTTACTTAATTGAGCAAAAATTACACGTACTTGGATTCTCTTCTTCTTTCTTTTTAATTATTCTTGCTTTTGAAGATATGCCTTTCTCTTTCGTTTTCTTTTTACAATCTTTTACTCTGTACTTGGAATCTTTGCTTTCTTCTTCTTCTTCTTCTGTTATGGTCATCAAACAGAATCTTCAAAAGCAATGAGGTACTTAATTGAGCAAAAATTGCACAGACTCGGACTCCATTTTTTATTGTCTTCATAGAGTGGTTTCCTGGTAGTGTGTAAAACCAATTTAAAACTGCGTTATTTTAATCTGCATACACTAAAATGAGGAAGTAACGAGCGCAACAGTCTTGCGGTATGTTGGTAGCCTCAAAGAATATCCTTCGGGAAGTAATTTATGAATGATAGGAGGTGTAATTCACGCGTCGAGCATTCAGAGGTGATGCTAACCGACGTTTATTTACGTACTGCGATTAGGTAGAAATGCCCTTTCCTCGCCGCATAATAAACAGCCGTCGGTAGTAACGGTTCCGATAATTTATACCGTACACGGCGCATTCTGCTTAATCCCTAATTCAATTCCATCACCTGACGGCTTAATATCACCGCGCGGAAAAAAGTTGGACGATTAATTACATGGAGAAAGGTTCCGAACGTAATTCAGATTTGTAGATGCAAATCGGCCATAAGTTACGACTTGGCGCACTACCCTTAATGTAAGGCGCTTATTGATTGGGGTGGTCAGTTTCTCATTAGCGAACAGATCGCATACTCACTGCCCAAAGTCTGAAGTAATCACTTTAGAGAACATCCCGTGATTGCATGCAGAGGTGAACCTGCGTACTTCCCCCACAACTTCCAAAACAAACTTAAAACAAATTACTTTTTACTTTAATCAGCCGTGAATTAAATTTCAAAAGTTCGATAGCACAAATTGAGATTGCCATGGGTGTATCATGTAAATGCGGTTGAATGGTAACACCTAGGTTTAAATAATCTTGGAAGGCATTTCGGGGAGAACGTTGGCCAGCGGTCATCTGTTTTCCGTTTCCCCTGGGACAGCCGGGATTTGCGGCCAGGAAATGGACGTATTAAATTTCTGGTAGTTTGCATCACCTGCCGAGACGTTCGATTCACAAATGTCCTTAGATTATCGAGAATATATGGTCGAATTTACACGTAAGTTTGAACATAAATTGCGATAAGTTTGCGTTTATGAATTGCCCTATTAGTGCAAAGCGATCCTGTACCGATCGGCCGAGTTCCGTTCGGACGTTGTTTGCAATTGTGATTTATGCGTAACGATGAGGCATTTTTCAGGATAAATTTGCTGAATTGAAGCAAAAACCCATTGATTAAGCCATAATTTAAATTAATTGTGTTTAGAAGGAAAGAAGAAGGGAAAACAAAATAGTAGGTGCTAAGCCCTTTCTTTTTTAAACGATTCTTTAGTTACTAAGCAATGAAGAATTAAGAGAAGAGAAGAAGAAAATTAAAAAGTCTTCATCCCTAGCCATAAATATAATGGTGCAGGAAGTATAAAATGTAGAACTGGGGAGGAAGAAAAGGAGGAGTGGAAGAGTTTTTGCAAGAAGGCAACGCAAGAAGTTTTTCAAGAAGCCATGATCGAAGCCAAAATCGACAAGATATCACTAGCTTTTGACTGGCAAGAAATATAATGACGCAAGAAGTATAAAATGTAGAACTGGGAAGGAAGAAAGGAGGAATGGAGAAGTCTTTGCAAGAAGGCAACCCAAAAAGGTTTTCAAGACGGCATGGCCAGAGCCAAAATCGGCAGGATATCACTAGGCTTCATAAAACAAAGTCAAAAAGTGGAACAAGTCCTGTGAGTTTTCAAAGAACAAAAAAAAATTAAGAAATAAAAAAGTGAAAGCAAAATAGCAGCCCTTCTTTTTTTAACAGATACTTTAGTCGCTGAACAATGAAGGATTAAAAAAAGAAATGAGAGGAGAAGAAGAAAATTAAAGAGCCTTCAGCTATAGCAGCAAATAACGGGTCATTTTTTAAATTTTTAATTGGAATAAGCCATGACTTCTATAAATAAACTATTAAGTAAGTTTTTAATGATTGAATCTGATGACTTAAATCAAAATTTCAGTTGTCTTATCAGAATTGCAAACAACCATTATTAAAATCATTCCTTACTTCAATTAAAAATTTTAGAAATGACCCATTATAATGATTCAAATAGTAGAAAATGGAGAATTGATGATGATGGAAAGGATAATCGAAAAAGTCTTTGCAAGAACCAACGCAAAAAGTTTTTCAAGAAGACTTGGTCAGAACCAGCACGATACCACTAACCTTTGGCTTGATAAAACTTTTCACACTTCAGCCAAAAAGTGGAACACATCCTGTAAGTTTTCAAAAAATTAAGCTGAATTGCAGACAGTAGACAGAGGATTCATTTCTTAATAGATGCGGGAGTAGACCTCAATATCCTTCCAATAAAGTTGAGAAAGACACGCTGGTTTTTTAGCGGACGTTTTTAGGCATCCACATGTTTTGGGAGCACTAACGAAGTTCCAATATCCGAAACTTAATGTTGTACATCAAAACCCACAGTCCTCGCAAATTCACTCCTAAAAACTCAACTACCAGTACTTCCCAATGATTAACCAAGCTAGCAGTTGTAAGACCAATCGGAGGGAATCCCACTTGTCTCCAAACTTTTCAAAAATTTCCTGCAAGGGTTGAATTTGGCTCTATGGTATAGATAACTCCATCATCGTCATCAGAATAACATAGGAGGCGTTTGGAACGGCTGAATGGGCTTGACGTAGTGATAAATCCCAAGGAATATTTATTTGGTGCAGCCCAAGTAGACTGTCTTTTTCCTTGGGGCGACAGCATTGTCAAACAACGAGCTGGCCTGATCAATAGCATAGGTTCCCGAAGACTTTTAAAGGACTGCGATATTTCCTAGGCATGGTTAACTTACCTTGGATTGCAGAAACACAAACGCCATTGAACAAGCTTCTAAAGAGATTCTGGCTTCAATACAGATCCATCCAATGGTCATACACTAACTAAATTTATGAAACTAAGGTCACCATGGTAAGTACGTTTACATGTTGAATCCAAGGAATGCAAACAAAAGTCCAGTTCAGTATCCAGGACATCGTTAGATGGATGGGAAATGTGAAACACTGTTTGGAGATGAGGTCCAAGAACAAATTTCTGGATATTGTAATCAGGCTAAGCTAATTAGAAATTAAGGGTGATGTACTCGTGAAGTAAAATCAACAGAAAAAAACAGAAACAAAAAAAAATCAAGCTCCTTAACTTTATTTTCGCCCAGTTACCCAAAGACGAAAATGGTTTCAAAACATAGTCAATATGCAGCGGCTATAACTTAGGTCGTTTATAAGCTGCAATACACGCTTTTGCCTTTGATTGTATTTACTAGGTTAACCCCATACGTTTATACCCTTAGCTACAAGTGACTGTACCATTTTCTCCGCTTCTTTCAGTTTTGGGCAAGATATTGTACCTTTTTTTTTGTTTTGGTGCTTGTTTCTCGTTCTTTTCCCAAATTTATCTCAGTCTGCCTCTTCTATTTTTAGTTTCTCCTTAAGCTCTGGCCTCATTTCCTCTTCTAGTAAATTTATCTTCTGCCATACTGCTGTTTTTTTATCGCTGGTTTTGTCATTTTTCTTTAACTCGGTCTTGGGTAGTTACACGTTTCATTGATTATCTCTAAGGTTTATTTTTGATTTCCATTTAATTTATGTTCTAGTTGTATGAGCATGGTTGCCTAATTAACTGAGCACTCGAATATCTTCTGAACGGTTTCAAAACATGATCAGCTTGAAGCGGCCACAATTAATCCTCTCGCCTTTGACAGTACTTAATTACTTAATCCTCGATCTCTTTACTGTTAAAAATAAAACTGATATATTGGTTTTACCATTTTTGCCGCTTTCTCCTATTTTGGGGAAGATTTTCTTCTTCTGCAAATTTCAGTTCTTCCCAGGATTATCTCGCGCTCTCTCTTTTAATTCCATTTCCTCCTTGAGCTCTGGTCTCGTTCCTTTTTCTACTAAATTCTAATCTTCAGTCATCCCGCTCGCGTTTCCTTTCCGCTATCTCGTTTTTGGCTGCTTAAACATTTTAACGATTAGGTCTTTTTTTTATGAATTTGTTTTCAATTTCCTGTTTCATTTAATATAAGGTGGTCTTCTAACAGGTTTAATTTTTTATGAATTGGGACCAATTTCCCATTTAATTTAACATAGGTGGTCTTCTAAATATGTTCTAATTGTATTAGCGTGGTTGCCTAATTAACTGGACAGTGGTCACTCTACCTTAAAAACATCTTCTGGTCTGCTTGGAAAACAGCTTTGTTCATTCCTGATTTTAATTTCTTTTTTTGCCCACTTTAAGAGGTTTAATGCAGCAAAGCAGTTATGAAGCTGATTAAACCAATTAAAGTCTGAAATCCGATTGGAGGAAGTTTGTAAGCTACAGCAAACAGTACCAGTTAGTTAAAGGCAACTAACCCTAGACTAGATGGCGGAGAATAAACCCAAAACGAACGCAATTACTTTTTTCCTCAAAATGCATTTTAAATTTCCAGTAGTAACAGGTGCAGATTTTATCGAATACCGAGTTCGTAAGAAGTCTGCATATATCACTGACTAAGGTTTAATTTGATGAAGATGAGTTGGAGTTGGTTGAAATAACGGTTCGATTTTTAAACGTGCAAGTGCCAGTACCATCTCATGCTCTCTCGACGAGATGTAAATTCTCGTTACGTCCAATCAAATTCTAACTGCAATTAAATTTCTGCCGGGCAACCAGTTTAATAAATAAAGCCCTCGTCGACTCTGTTGATGTGTGTAGGCCGTTGGTTATTAACTTGCCCACAGAGACAATCGAGCTAACCGAATGGGATCATCATCGTCGTGCGTTGAATCGCTTGCGTTCCATAAAGTGCTTTAATTGCTGTTGTTGACTCGATCGTTCTTGGCGATTAATTTACGCGAGCATGAATCATATTAGAGGAAGACATCGCCGCAAGGTATGGCTTAATAACATGCCGCGGTTAATAATAATTGTGAGCGTGTTCACGTATTTCGAATCGCGAAATTATAAGCATTCGGCGCGTCGCCGAAGCTAAAGTCAAGAAAGGGTGTTGACTTCGCATTTTGCAATCTGTAACTTCCTATATTTAAATCGGCTCATGTGCTCGAAGGAGGAGTTCAATAACAGTTAATGCGTTAGTGCCATGTAACAACGTTTAAGCGTGTTGGTAAATAACGTTACGTTTTCAAAGATGACAGCTGATGGTACGTTCACGTCGGAAAGTCCTATTTGGGCGACGTCTTAAAGTGGGAGCGTCATATTTAAGATTCTCATCAAAATAAAAAAGATTATTTAACAATTTTTTAAATACCCTCCATGCTTCAGGCTAATTTTCGAAACACTGTCGGAAAATGTTTTTGGGTAGAGCTGATGGGCGATATCTCCTTGAGGGTCTCGTCAATGGTCCTTGGTCGTTTGGTCTCTTCGATTCCAAGCTATCCTATCAAATAATGTCGAAACTATTCGGAGTCCCCTTGATGGTCCTTGGTTGCTTGGTCTCAACGATATTCAGCTATCCTATCGCCTATTGTCGAAAGACTTGGGTGTTTACTCGATGGTCCTTGATCAATTGGTCTCTAGCTGTCCTATCGCCTGATGTTGAAACAGTTGGGGGTCATCCCCATTATTCTTGGTCGTTTGGTCTCAAGGATATCGAGCTATCCTACCGCCTATTATCGAAAGAGTTGGAGGTTTACTCGATGTCCTTGATCGTTTGGTTTCAAGCTGTCCTAAGGCCTGATGTCGACACCATTGGAGGGCTCCTCGATGGTCTTTGGTTGTTTAGCTTCAGCAGTACCAAGTTATCCCATTGCCTGATGTTGAAACAGTTAGGAGTCTTCTTGATTATCCCTGGGAGACTCCCAAAGAGACGAATTGGATGTTATAGTCTCATCGGTTTCGATACCAAGCTATCCTATAGCCTAGGATCGAAACCGTTGAGACTATAACTTCCAATTCGTCTCTCCTTGGTCGTTTGATCTCACGATATTGAGCTATCCTATCGCCTATTGTCGAAAGAGTTGGGTGTTTACTCAATGGTCCTTGGTCGTTTGGTCTCACCGATATTGAGCTATCCTATCGCCTATTGTCGAAAGATTTGGTGTTTACTCGATGATCCTTGATCGATTGGTCTCTAGCTGTCCTATCGCCTGATGTTGAAACAGTTGGGGGTCTTCTCCATTATTCTTGGTCGTTTGGTCTCAACGATATCGAGCTGTCCTATCGCCTATTATCGAAAGAGTTACAGGTTTACTCGATGTCCTTGATCGTTTGGTCTCAAGCTGTCCTAAGGCCTGATGTCGACACCATTGGAGGGCTCCTCGATGGTCTTTAGTTGTTTAGCTTCAGCAGTACCAAATTATCCCATTGCCTGATGTTGAAACAGTTAGGAGTCTTCTTGATTATCCCTGGGAGACTCCCAAAGAGACTAATTGGGAGTTATAGTCTCATCGGTTTCGATACCAAGCTATCCTATAGCCTAGGATCGAAACCGTTGAGACTATAACTTCCAATTCGTCTCTCCTTGGTCGTTTGATCTCACGATATTGAGCTATCCTATCGCCTATTGTCGAAAGAGTTGGATGTTTACTCAATGGTCCTTGGTCGTTTGGTCTCAACGATATTGAGCTATCCTATCGCCTATTGTCGAAAGAGTTGGGTGTTTACTCGATGGTCCTTGATCGATTGGTCTCTAGCTGTCCTATCGCCTGATGTTGAAACAGTTGGGGGTCTTCTCCATTATTCTTGGTCGTTTGGTCTCAACGATATCGAGCTATCCTACCGCCTATTATCGAAAGAGTTGGAGGTTTACTCGATGTCCTTGATCGTTTGGTTTCAAGCTGTCCTAAGGCCTGATGTCGACACCATTGGAGGGCTCCTCGATGGTCTTTGGTTGTTTAGCTTCAGCAGTACCAAGTTATTCCATTGCCTGATGTTGAAACAGTTAGGAGTCTTCTTGATTATCCCTGGGAGACTCCCAAAGAGACGAATTGGATGTTATAGTCTCATCGGTTTCGATACCAAGCTATCCTATAGCCTAGGATCGAAACCGTTGAGACTATAACTTCCAATTCGTCTCTCCTTGGTCGTTTGATCTCACGATATTGAGCTATCCTATCGCCTATTGTCGAAAGAGTTGGGTGTTTACTCAATGGTCCTTGGTCGTTTGGTCTCACCGATATTGAGCTATCCTATCGCCTATTGTCGAAAGATTTGGTGTTTACTCGATGATCCTTGATCGATTGGTCTCTAGCTGTCCTATCGCCTGATGTTGAAACAGTTGGGGGTCTTCTCCATTATTCTTGGTCGTTTGGTCTCAACGATATCGAGCTATCCTATCGCCTATTATCGAAAGAGTTGGAGGTTTACTCGATCTCCTTGATCGTTTGGTCTCAAGCTGTCCTAAGGTCTGATGTCGACACCATTGGAAGGCTTCTCGATGGTCTTTAGTCGTTTAGCTTCAGCAGTACCAAATTATCCCATTGCCTGATGTTGAAACAGTTAGGAGTCTTCTTGATTATCCCTGGGAGACTCCCAAAGAGACGAATTGGAAGTTATAGTCTCATCGGTTTCGATGCCAGGCTATCCTATAGCCTGGTATCGAAACCGAGGAGACTATAAATCCCATTTCGTCTCTTTGGGAGTATCCCCAATAGTCCTGGGTTGTTTGATCTCAACGATACCACGCTGTATTATCACCTGTGGTTGAAAGTAGCGAGACTGAAGGTCACAGTTTGTTTGACTCAGTTCCTAAAGTCCTATCCCATCGTAGCAAAAATATATTCAGTCTGATGCTAATTACAAAAACCGAGTTTGAAAGTCACGAGCGGAATTCGAATAAACCCAAATCCCGTGGTTAGAACGCGCATGGTTCGAAACAGCGTCGTGATGAAAATAGCCTAATCCTTAAGGTCAAACTTGGCAATAACCACGAAATCATAGGTTTATATCTTCCACATAGCCCTTTTTTAAATAGCTTCGACAAGACTTTAAATTGATGACCCCCCGAAAGAAACTTCTGGGTACATCCCAATTGATGGACCTTCTTTAAATTCATGGTTTTTATTTAATTTCTTTAAACCGTTTAAAAGTATATTGAGAAGTTCGACCATTCGACAAATAGCTTTGGAAAAAGCTGAAGAAGGAAAATGGGTATCCGTGTTTAATAGAAGCTTTCTTGATACAATGTGTGCCTTGTAATTAACGGTTCTTGATATAGTATATGCTGCTCGCAATTGGGGGTAGTAAATCTAAATTCCATGACCTTATCTACCTATGAAACGAACCCCGGTCCTATATTAAATCATGATATTTTCCTGGTTGTATGCAATCAAGGCAGTCAGCCAGCATCTATTGGTGCTGATTAAGGAAACCCGATATGATAGCCGCTATACATCAGCAACAGCAACTACGGGCTTCGTAAGTTTGCACCGCAGAGCTTGCTAACGATATGCTAATCTCCCATCGGCCGGCTCAATGCACGAGTATCGCTTACTTTCATTAACTTAATTGTTATAGCAGCTTCCCTGTTAGGAACTATCGATTGCATATCGCCGATAAACGCGATGCCGTAATTAGTAATCGGGAAAAATGAAATGGCGACCGTTATGTCTACCAGGATATTTTTTGCGGTGATCTCTCTATTAGCTGGTGGTGGGTCTTTGGCATGATCGGCGGCGCCGCTTCAAATTATACATCTCGTGCTTTGCAGTCGTGTAATGCGGGGATTACGTGATTTGGGATTAATGAAGTCGTTCGAAATGTATCGCAAACAACAAACGAGAGGGAAAGCAATCTCTCGACGAATTATGTTCGATGTAGCTTTAGGAAAATTGAAGTTGACCGAGTATTTACGACGTTGCCACCAATGCAAGAATTATTAGAATCCAGCATTGACGTTTTCAAGACCAACTGATTGTCCATTAATACATAATTGTTATAGAAACATCGTTGGTTATGAAGGAATTGCATTTTTTTTCTGTTTTAGGCCCGGTCTCTCAACTTCCTTGCAAATTTATTTGCCCTGTAATGGCTTTAGAAACCACGATCAAAAAAATTATGTGTAGGGGTAGATAAATGTAAAAGGAGGTAAAAAGACCGAGCCTTATAAATCCTTCTCTCCTCTTTATCGGGCTAGGTGTCGGGTTATAGAATACTCTTCGGAACAGTAGGCGGCGTCAATCGGCCAAGATCATAATGCTAACCCTACTAGAACTTATCTGAACGAAGAAGAATATAACCCACAGAAGGAATTTTTAATGCACCAGACATCGTATTGGTACGAGACCCACGATTTCTGCTTCCCATTGGCTTTTATTTCACAAGTCAAAAATCAACCGTCAAGTTGGGATTTGAATATAATCCACTCGGGTCTAAAAGCAATGGTTTAAACCTTGGTCCAATCATGTGGCAGCTTGCGTAAATGAAAAATAATTTTTGCGCCTCTTTTTCGGCTCCAACAATGATTTGATTTTCCTCGCACTGAAGATTTCACTATGCAAATCTTTTATAAACTTTTGTAAACAACGAAAATGAAAATGAAATCTGATTGAACCAGGTCTGGCAAATATGATAGATGTGGTACCCATTCCTTCTAAGTTGTAACAATTTTTTACGAGTGGTCACACTTGTATACGACCTCTAGTGTCACCGTGGTGAAGCACAACTCTTTTATGTCTCGTTAATTTTGGACGCTTCTGTTTGATGATACTGTTTAATTGCTGGTGTTATTGCGTCCAAACAGTTCAAGATGTATAATTTTACTTTAGATAACACATTTTATTGCATTTAATTATACATGGTAAGGATTAACGTTTTCTTCATGTTTGAAGAGAAAGAATTTACTACCGGATCTAAGATTTTTTAAATAGTTTTCAATGTTTGATTTCGATAGCAAGGTTTCGTGTTATTAAACGCCAATTGTCTTTATTTTGTCTTCATCTTCAGTTGGCCATCCTAAGCCTGTGGTATCTATAGTATCAATATTGTCACGATTAGACTTTTTATGAAATAATTTAAAAATTACGGAAATAATTAACACACTTAAATTTTCTGTGTAATCAGTGTGTAAACACATTCCAGTTATTAAATCCTATAACTCAACAAAAAACGATGCGTGTGTAATGAAACTGGAACGCGAGCATTACAAACTTTCTGCAAACTCAAGTGTTATATCGCGAGCTAATTAAGTAAGCAGATTTCTGTAGATAAATTAGTATAAATAGTCCGAGCCGTTGATTCGATTCACATTAAGTGGCGTCGCAGTTTTCACGCCTTGATGGACGCCGTCGCTTTGCCCCTGGACCTTATTAGTCGTTATTACGGTTCACCCTTGAACAGGCCGCCTCCGTTTTCCGTCCCCGATGGACATCGTCGTCGTTACCCTGGACCTTTAATCACCTTGCCGTTAGACCTCGACTCAACATTGAATTTCCGTCGTCGCCTCGTCGCCAGAGTCTGTTAACCAAACACTCTGGAGAATTCGTCGGCAAGTCACAGCGAAACGCCTCAAGGCCACCGAGCTCCCTACAACAACGACGAACCCCCTGCATCGTCTGCCTCGAGGACGAACAGGAACCTCAGAATAGCAGAAATACCCCAAACCCCAAAGATTAATTTACACAGAGCTATTTATATTTAGCTTTGTTTAAGAAGGTATATTTTTGTAATTTGTTCGTTTGAAAGCTCCACCTACGCCCCTACAATCCGGAAGCTTCAACGTGACGCGGTGAAGGAATTGGAAAATCGATTTCGGGCGAAAACCAGAAACCCTACTAACAGAAAAATCGACTAAAACGAAATCCAACTTTGTGCGGTGTGTTAAAGGAATTGGGGACAAAAAGAGAATGAAAAGTTGGTTTCTACTCCCGTCCGCATGTTTTTACACAAGACTTCGCCAGTAAGCTGGATAACCAGAATCAACAAAAAAAACACATGAATTCATTAGAAGAGGCAACAAAATAATGAAATCATGGAGAAGCAGACAGAGGAAATTAAGGCAGAATATAAAAAAAGGAAGGAAGGAAAGGCGGAAGAAAAGAATACATCTACTGCAGGAAATTATGAAAGTAGAAGAATCGTATAAAAATAAAGAAATAAGGAAACAAGAAGAAACAAATAACATCCGAGCATAATCTCTTATGTAAAGACTAAAGAAGTGACATTAACAGTACTGCTAACTTGTTACATTTCGAATTGTCTTTTAAGAACTCAAAGTGTGCTGTTTTTAATGAGAAATTCCTTGTCTTCAAACAATTTAAAGAGAAAACATCGCCCCTTTCGTGTAAAGCTGTTGCAATTCGTCGAAATTTTGGCCAATATTTTGAATCGTGTAAAACCAACTTATTAAAAGCCGTAGGGGCGTACTCTAGTAACTTTTTAACGGGCTGTTAAAATTTAGAGGTCCTTTAAAATTTAAAATACGGTCCCATGATTGGTTGTTACCGTGGCAACAAAATTTAACACCCTTTTAAATTTAACGGTTTTGATATACAGTAGACTCCATACGCTGTAGATTACAGTCTAAAATACGAAACAGCTGTGATACAAATTATCAAGACTTTTGTATTTTGGTCTCGTAATTATTGAACGAAGGAAAAAGATAAGTTTAAAAGAGAGAAGGAAAGTTTTTGTTAGCGCCAAGATAGGCGATCAGGAGAACGAATAAAGAAGTAAGAATAGGAGTAGCGAGAAAGCGGTCCGTTAAAAGAATTAGGGACAAAAAGGGGATGATGGCGTTTTCGACTGATTGCTCGGGTGCGCTCTCAAAGTTCTTCCATCGTGCTTTAACCTCATGTAAAAAAGAGGATGGAGATAACCTCATGTAAAAACAGAGGAGATAACTTCATGTAAAAGCAAAGATGGTGATGCCCTCAAAGTGCTCCAGAGTGGTCAGTCGAAAACGCCATGAGTTTTTAATTTCCGTCCCCATATTTTTACAATGTTGCAGAGCATTGGCGTCAGTACAGAGCCTTGCAGCGCTCCCGCACCCAGAGTTCTCTCCGAAGAACGGAGTCCACTTAACTTAATTAATACGGCGCTTTCGTTTCTTTAAGAAACATTTGGATTATCATGGTCACCTCACTATCTCCTTTGCTACTTTGAGCGGCCATGTTAGCAGTGATGGCGCTAGCGAACAGGTACTTTGGCCAGCTACTGTAGTCAGACTTATGGAGGTGGCGAATTGTTTAATTACGCGTGTAAATGTCAATTATGTGAATGTGATGGTATGACAGTTAGTTTGGAATAGTGAAGTCAACTGAAAAAAACACTTTGCCTAATTAGTTAATTAAAATAACCCAACTGGATATGCTTGAGTGGCTACTTAATACCTTTGGATGCGTTTCTTTTTTAAGCCGATGATGATTTTGTAATTCGCATTAGTTATTCAAAGCCAATTTAATTGCAACCGCTAGGGCTCAAAGTGCGTCTACAATAAACGCATTCATAAAAAGCACACAATTATCATCAATCTTATATAGTGGCAGTTTCACACACCTACGATTATATATTAGCCTGGCATTTTTGCGCATACCTGACTAGATTTACATGGGACCGCTTGCACTAGCGGTAACAACTCCGGCTCCATTCAAGAAGAAATCCATCTCTGCACACATCCTTATCTATCGCGAAGCTTTTTTGGGACATTCGCGCACGCCATGTGCTTTATAGTTCTCGCGGGTGGTTCTCGGCTTCACTTCGATGGATGGAGATTGTCGTTTATCAAGGAGGATCATGTCATTTGTTCGCATGAATGGTGGGCTTGTTTAAACGCAGGTCCTCCTTTTGTTTTCTCTTTGGATGTGTTTTTTTTTCTTTTGGGACGGCGACGGTGACAGAGCAATAATTATGACATGTTGCGGTGTCCTTATTTATGGTTGCGGTCGTAATATGCGAACATGATTAATATTGTAAAGGTTCACCGACCTACTTTGTCATTTAACATCTAAGTCGTATTGTATTTTACTTTGGTTTTCGTTGCTTTCGTTTGTTTGTTCTGTTTATTTTCTTGCATCCAAAAAACAAGAATGGACCACGATATTTAACTACTAAGAATGTTATAAGAGCGTTAACTTTGTTAAACGAAGGATGTAGTATGTGACATGCAGCTAATGTGCTAGGTGTTGCTCATGCATCAGTTAGTCGGATCATTAGAAGTTACAGAGAAACTGGGGTATACGCTAAGAAGACTGGATAGGGTATGAAAAGGTCTACAAGTTTAAGGGATGAGCATTTTCTTCGGCAACAGGTTCTAAGTAGCAGGAGATGTACAAGTTCGGAGCTTAGTAATGAACTTGCAACAGTCAGAAATGTTAGGATATCAGCTGTAATTGTTAAGAGAATGCTTAGAGGATCAGGGCTAGTTAGTAGAAGCCTTCGCACCAATGCTCACCAAAGAACAGAGTGGCCAGATTAAAATTGCGAGAGAGCATGAACGTTGGACCATAGACCATTGGAAACAAGTCTTCTTTACCAAGGAAACAAGAGTTAGCCTAAAATCACCAGATGGTCGGGAAGGTGTATGGCGCAGACCTGGAGAAAGATTTGTTGCTTGCAAGGAAACCATTTGATGGATGGACAAGAATGTTCTGGTGAGAAATCTGTTTGGACACTCGTACAGATTTAGTTCCCATTCAACAAAGGTCAATGAAATATGTTCGGAGAGCATTATTCTGGACTATGCCATGCCTTTTGCGTCATTTATTGGCAATAACTTCACTGTCATGCAGGATAATTCTCGAAAGCATGTTGCAAAAGATGTGTTGAGTTACTTACATGAGATCTATATTCAAGTGTTGAACTGGCAGGCCACCCCACAGTCCAGATTTGAATCCCATAGAACACTTATGGGTTGTTCTATAAAAAGGAGTCCGGTATCATGTATTCGCTTCCCAGAAGTCTTCATGAACTAGAACATCTTGGTCTTGCAGAATGGGATAACATTTCACAAGAAACTATCAAGGAATTTGATAAGCAACTTACCAAGACGAATTCAGGCAGTGATCAGAGCTAGAGGTGGTGCTGCGTTACTATTTTTTATGGTATTCAGTTTTTCTTTGTTTACAGTGTTTAACAAATTTGTTCCTCTGTGCTTTTTTTTGGAATGTTTATCTCTGAAACTTTAATTGTGAATATTAAAGATTATGAATCGCTGCATTGCTACAATGTTATCTACCTAATTGTCAGCTTTTATCTTAAGATAAAATGTTATTGAATAATGGTTGGAAAATTACAAACCTAACGGCGATTTTTGTAGTGATGCGTTTGCGTTAATTTTGAACAGGAGTTTACATAGATAGGTATTATACTGCGAGCAAATCAACTAAAACCTGCTAGATTAGATAAAACGGTGAAGGTGTTGCAACCATCCCACTTGTCACTCCCCTCAAAGCGCGTCTTGTAATTAGTTTCCGCCAGTTTTCGAGAATTGAAAAACCGGTGCTCGCGGAAAAAATGGTACTTAATGCGTACTGATACGAATGCCTTTACCAGAGAGGCCGGCAGGAAACGGCTCTAGCAAGTGTTCGCAGTCACACAATTTGCGAAACCAGGCACTAACTTCGTTAAATAAGATCTCACTTTGAGCGCAAACGTCACGAGTCCGGCAAGGCGTGATTGTTCTCCCGCGAAAATATCCACGAACCCATAACTGTAGATTCAGTTCCTGGCAGGTGTTTTTGTAATTAGCTGGGAAGGCTTTGCTTGCTATCGGATCCAAATGTTTAATCATTTGGTTTGGATGCCAAGAAAAATGTATAACTGTTTTGGGAAAATCTAGGGAAGTTGCTAAAAATACGACCAAATATTTGGGCAATCTAAAACGCCAGCAAATCCAATAGGAAAATTTCCATATACCTTCAAATTCTTTCCATCTCCTTTCATCTGTTTCAGTTATCTTCTTTTAGTTGTAATTCTTAATTAGTCTTTCCACATTCATTTCGTTTTTCCATTGTTTCCATGGCTTCAAATCTTCTTATTAGTCCTTTCCATTTTGTTCTATCATGTGCCTTCTCTTTTCGGCCTTCCTCTTCATTTCTTCCCTTCCTCTGCTATTGTAAGGACTTTGTTGGCAAGTCGATAATGAGGCATCTTGGCAACGTGATCTATCCATCTCAATCTTTGCATTTTTGTTCCTCGAGATAAACTTGGTTTCTCAAAATATCCACGAACCCATAACTGTAGATTCAGTTCCTGGGTAGGTGTTTTTGGAATTAGCTAAGAAGGCTTTGCTGCGCCAGCGGATCGAAGAAGTTTGATTCTTTGGCTTGGATATGAAGCAATATGTTTTTGGGAAAATTTGGGAAGTTACTGGGAAATACGACAATTTGGGCAGCCAAGAACGCCAGCAAATTCTGTTGGAAAATTTCCACATCTTCAAGTTATTTCCATCTCCTTTTATCTGTTTCGGTTATCTTCTATCCGTTGTGGTTCCTATTTAGTCTTTCTACGTTTCGTTCTATTCCCATTTTCGCTACTTTAGGCGTATAAACAGCGTTACAGGTCTTGCCGATCCATAGTTTCATATCTATTTTTAGTCCTTTCCATTTTGTGCTGTTCTTTACCTTCTCCTCCATGTAGTAGATCTTCCTTGAATGTTATCAACCTTTTTCCTTTAGACCTTCCTCTTCGTTTCTTTCTCCTCTCCTATTGTAGGTACAGCCCGTACCTTCTACATTAGGGGTTCCCAAACTTTTTTAAGCATAGATCCCTTACAAGAAAATAAAAACTTCTACAGACTCTCTTTCAAATTTAATTAATATTTTTGAACAATAAGTATAGATATATCGAGGCATCGAACATTTTGGTCAAGGTCGGTCATTAATTAGAAACCGAACGTCAAGGCTCCGACTATAATTAAATAAAATCCATGACTACCCTTGACTAAAATAATGTTGATGTTAATTTAATTTTAATTTAATTTAAATTTAAATTTTGGTAAATTGTGACATGTCTTAATTATAAAGCAACCGTTTTTTTCTCTTTTCTTGAGTCGATTTGACTTTATTTTTTATTTGAATTATCAGTTTGGTTCTATTTTGTTTTTTTTTTCTTCGTCAGTGCTCTTGATTATATTTAACTTGGTTATATAGAATCTTTATTTTATATACATGACCGATCGTGTTGTTTTTATTTCTTTATTTGATTTTATTTTATAATCAATTGATCGACCTTCGTTTTTCCTTTTGATCGATTTGTTCTGTTTTTGTTATTAATTTTAACTGTCAATTTATCATATTTTGTTTGATTTTATTTGACACGATTTTAGTTTTTAATTATTAATTGCCGTATGTTTTCTTTTTTTTTTTGTTTACTCGATTTGAGTATTTTACACTTTAATCCTGTCGCTTGATTCCCATTTTTGTTTTCTCTTTTATTCGATTTGCCTTTATTTTTCCTTTCATATTTATTTTTCTTTAATATGACAAAAGTCCTAACTTTATCACCATCTTTAATTTTTTTATTCCTCGTTGAATTGACATTTTTTCAATTTTTAAATGTAATCAATTGATAGACCTGTTTTTCTTTTAATCGATTTAATTTGTTTCCTTTTTTACTTTTCACCTGTCAATTGATCATCTTGTTTTTTTGCTTTTTCTCTTTTGTTTGGTTTTATTTGAGTTTTTAGTTTTTAATTATCAATTCGTCGTCTTTTGTTTATTTTTCTTTTACACGATTTAAGTTTATTTTATTTTACGATTTAATTTCGTCGATTGGTCGCCAATTTTGTTTTTTGTTTCTTTTATTCGATTTGATTTGATTTTATTTATTATATTTATTTACATATTTATTATTTTATTTCGTAATTATCAACTAATCGTTTTTCTTTAATATTTGCAAATTAAATTAAATTTTTGGTTGTGATATGAAGAAATGGTTTTTTTTTTGTAGGTAAGGATTTGACTTACTCAATTTTTTTACAAATTTTATTTTGGTCCTATCTTCATCGGCGATCGTCTTTTGTCTTTTTTTGTTTTGTACGATTTGACTATATCTTTATCGTTTTAGAAGTATTTTTATTTTGATTTGATAATTGTTTGTCTTCTTTTTTCTGTTATTCGAGTTGACTTTACTATTCGATCCATTGTGATGTATAAAATATGAAATTTCGTAAAAAGCTTTATTGAAGTTTGATTATTATACCATTATAACAAGGGAAAAGAAATAGGCCCACTTGTTCCACCAGCAGTATGAAATTTTATTATTCGCACTGTATTATTCTCGCCTACGGTAATTTCTGCGATAGGCGAGCACCCCTTCCCCTCCTATTCAATAGCAATTTTTATGCATCGGAGCAGTGGAAAAAGTATGTGGTACATTTGGCGCAAAAAGTGTCTGACACTGAGTGGGCCGAATTCTTTTCCCTGATTATAACCTAAACACAGAATTGCCGATTAAAACTGAATACCGTCGAATAGCGTTTCCCGCTGGCTGCACCGGTCTGCACTGACTGTATCTCTATCTCGTTTTATTACATAAAGCTGAACCCAGATGGAAATACACTCAGTGCACACTAGTACAGCCAGCGGAAAACGCTATAAGAAAAATAGTGTCTCGTTATCTGTGTTCGTCACTGTACAATGTGTAGTTGAAATTTATTTATTATTTGTAAATCTTCTATTTTTTTAATAAAAAAACAACAAGTAAACAAGTATTCATAAAGCCGCGCCGCACCGTCCCCTAGACGTTCATGGACCCCCAAGAAGAACCCCTGTTCTACATGAATCCCTCCAAATATTTTCTGTAGCATTTTCCATTCCCATGCGTTTCCCATATTTTCGTTCCTTTAGCTATTCCATTTCTTCTTACTGGTCTATGTTCTTCCGCCTTGTTTCTTGGATTAGGTTTAATTCTACTGTATTATTAAAAAATTTTGGCCATCATTGGATAACCAATTATCCAGTTTATATTAAAATGTATTGGAGACTGTGGTTTGTAGTACAAAGAAATTGGATTTAACCTAACCACAAAAATAGTATAGTTTTTAAACAAGATTTTTGTGATTAGGAGGTTAAATCCAATTTCTTTATCCAGCTTATAATATTCTGTGTGTTCTTTTTCCTACTACATTATCAAAGAACTTTGGCTATCCTTGGATAATCGACTATCCAACTTATGACATTCTGCCTATTGTTTCTTCTACTATATTATTAAAGAACTTTGGCCATCATTGGATAACCGACTATCCAGCTTATGATATTCCTTCTATTCTTTCTCCTACTATATTACTAAAGACTTTGGCCATCATTAGATAACCAAGTATTCAGCTTATAATATTCTGTTTATCCTTTCTCTGTCCATCATTTTTCAAACTCTCAAAAAAATTAAATCAAGACAATCCAGGGTTAGGTCATGTTCGAAAAATTTGACGTATGTAAATTTTAAAGTGTCTTACTATTTTAACACAATCTAGAACTACGTCTTTTCAGATGATTTAGTTAAGTGAAAGCCTTACATTTTATTTTGTCCTTCTTTCATTAGGTCTACTAAAGCTGTTCATGTCTTAAGCAAATGAAGTACTCAATAGGTCTACTAGTGTTGTTCATGTGTTAACCAAATGAAGTAATCATTAGGTCTACTAGTGTTATTCATGTCTTAAACAAATGAAGTAAGTACTTAAATGAGAGCTACTAATTATAATTTGCACAAAGCATTATTTATCGTAGCACGTCCACACATAAATCCCAATTCTTTTCAGAGTCGTCCCATGCTCGGGATGGGAACTATTAAATTATCGGTAACTAATTGCAGCGAGTTCTAATAAGGAACTAAAGTATTACGGCGTAATTTTATATGTGTACACATTCAAGTTGCAGCCGGTTGCAAGTGGTGTCTGTGTTTGTGCCAATGGCAATGAAATTAATGCACTCCGAGTATGTTAGTCGTGACTAGTGACTGCCCTTGCTCATCCGCTGATCTCCGAGTTGATACGGCGTCTAAGTCGTTGCCCTGCTTCACAATCCTATGAGTCACACGATGTTTTTTTATTTTCTTTGGATGCGAAAAGAATTCGATAAATTTCCTCCACTCTGGGAGTGTTTCGGTTTTTGAATTGGTTTTTTGGTTTCATGCACCAACAAATAGACTTATTAGATAGCAAGGCATCTCGTCGTTGATCAGCATAAAAACCTCAGAGGAAAGCATGAAGTTTCCTTAATAATTCGAAACATCCGCAATCCTGCTCGAGATCGGGAAGCACGAATGTCTGCAATAATTGCAGGTTGAGGAAGTAAAACGTGCGATGGCGGGTATATCATTTAGCGAGAAACTGCCGCAAACGCGCTCTGACTGATTTCAGAAATCCGTTCGGCACGTCCGAGTGCGCGAAAGTTTTCCTGTTTGGAATGGAGACCCGGCCGAGGCGAATTATTCGTGACAGGCGATAATTCGATCTCGATTCTTTCCACTCTCGGCAATTTCGAACTTATTTATATCAAAGTAGCTTAGGTGCAAAGAAAATGAGAGAGTTTGTGTTATACCCTTCAATAGGTAATGCAAAAATTAAAAAAAAATAAGAACGCAGGTGGTAAAATGAGGACATGATAATAAAAAAAATTAAAATGAAGTATTTTGAAGGTTTTCTTGGCAAACGCGTGAAAAAAACAATAGAAAAGAAAATATAGACTAATCAAGTACTCAAGAGGAAAATCCATTGGCAAGGAGAAAATTGAAAGAGATTAATAAAAAAATGCAAGAAATCAAACTGTTCTTAAGAGAGCAAAACTTCTGTGAGAAAGTAAAAGAGTACTGAGGGAAAGGAAATCACACACAAAAGTGATGGAATACATCATAACAGCTGAAGTGGAAAATGAATATATAAAAGTGATAACTGGATTGGAAAGACTAAAACATCTAAGGTAAAAGTAGGGTTTAAAGCAGTGAAATGTATGAAGCCAAAAGAAGAGGAGAGAAGAAGAAAATTGTTTGGCGTGGTAATTCAGACGGAAGATGATGGACTAGTCAAGAATGTATGTACTAGAAGATAGGTCTTTAGAGAATAACAGAAGAAGAAGAAGATTTAAAAACGTAGTTTAATGTAGTGGTAGAGATGTACATAGTTAAAATATGAAGTAAAGTCAAAGAAATGGGAAGATTAGTAGATTTTTGATGAAATTTTGTCTGAAAACGTGATTATTGTTCAAAAGATGAAAGTGCTGATAGCAAGCAAAAGAGTACCGAGAGAAAGGGAAACACAAGCAAAAGAGATGGGATACGTCAGGTCAGCTAAATTAGGAAACGATTATAAAAAGTGACAAATGCATTGAGCAGACTAAAACATGTAAAACATATAAAATAGCGACATCTTACTATCGCTTTTTGACCTAACATTGCAGTAGGATAGACAAATTGAAGCGGGATTTGCTCCTAATGAGTCCCCCATGCATGGCCGCCTTGCATGGGGGACTCATTAGTAGCAAATCCCGCTTCAATTTGTCTATCCTACTGCAATGTTAGGTCAAAAAGCGATAGTAAGATGTCGCTATTTTATATGTTCATCATTCTTACATCGCATTTGCGAATAAATTGGGCAAGTCGTTTTTGGTCTGCAGTGGGAATGTCGAGCTACGTTTCTGCTGAAGAAGCCCCAAGCAGGGCTGAAACAGCTGTCCAGAGGCTGCTCGAGGTTCTCACTGCAATCAAAAACGATTTGCACAAAATTTTTTTAAAACATGTAAGTTAAAAGTTTGCATTGTCACACTTTAAATTCAATTCAAATCAATTAAAAGAAAAAAAAAACAAAGTTACGACTTGAAATGAACATTCTGGTCCCCAAAGCGGAATGCACCGACCCTGGCTAGCACACCTGGTCGAGAGGGTCGATTTAAGTAATTTAAGTAAACCCTGTTAACATGCTGATTTATGCGCCTGATGGAATTTATTCCACAGAGAGAAAAAGGGAGAAAGAGCACAAGGAACAAGCAAGTAAACACACGAAGAAAAAGATCGAAATGTAAGTGTATATGTTTATATACGTCACAGTGTGGACACACAGGTTGACGAAAACGACGTAATGAACAAGAACCAAAGAAAACAGGAAGGAAACATTGCCTCAGCCGATTGTAATGCGTAAATTACGCTCGCGAAGTTGGACGAAAAAAAAAGTCGCCGCAAAACAGTCGTCTGGTCAGCGAGAAGAATTGCGAGGCGTAAACAGTTCAATCCATTTGAACATTACAGAACACGCAAACCGGCTTCGGTAAACAGCAGTAGTGACTTATTAATTTGACTATTGAAAAATGTAGCAAAGCTCAACCCGTAGATATAAAGGAAAAGAAAAACAACACGAAAGTATAGCGCAAAAGAAAATTATAAATATACGTAATTCGGCTGATATCTCCTCAGCGAATGCGGAATGGATTCCGGCACTGGCTTATTCAGAAAGAAAAAGACACTCCAGACTCGAAGAATACCCAAGAGGTGCACACAAATGGGCCTCGGTTGGGAGGGAAACGAATGGGCCTCGGTTGGGAGGGAATACAATCCCGAGGAGGAAAGACAAGTCAAAAACCGCCCCTTAAATAAACGAGGAGAAAATTACTTTCAGAACTTATAACACAAGATGGCGTGGTTTACCTTACGATGTAAACGGCGGCAAATAAGTGGTTGAACGTAACGAATCCACCTGACTCGGTGTGTCAGACTGCAGATAGAGGAAGGGATGGACCCGATCAAGAACCCAATAAATCAATTTCAACTCGTAAAAGCAAAATCCCCATATTACAGGATTAAAGCATTGAAATAAATGAAGAGAAAGGAAGGAGAAAATTGTATGGCATTGTAATTATGACCGAAGATGATTGATTAATAAAGAATATACGCCTGAAAATATAGATTATTAGGGAAAAATAGAAGAAGATCCAGAAAACGTTAATCAATACAATGTGGTGTGGTTAAAATTCGAACGGAAGTCAAATAACAGGATCAAAATTAGTGGATTTTCTGGAAAATTATTTCCGAAAATAAGTAAACGATAGAAAAGTCGACAGATCAGGGCTGGTGTCCCTAATGTTTTGGACCCTCTTCTGATATTATTTTTTTGTAAGACTGGACGTCGTTTTTAGAAGCTTTTCGATATTCCGTCGGTCTTATGCTAATTTTCAAAAAGCACGACTCAATAATGCGCGCATCAAATGGTTGTATGTTGGAAACTCCATCTCAAATTGTAAAGAAGTTGCCACATGTTGTTTTGAGCGTTTCACGCCCCGAGAAAAATGCTGCAGCCATCTACTGATGGAAACATCTAAAATACTAGGGGTTTCCCATTCAAGAAATTTTTTTTTGTCTCATTTCTCGTCCTAATAAGTTCAGGTATCACCAACAGCTTAAGAAATTAATTTTTATATCTGAGCAGAACGTCGCATTCTGGTTGATGATGTAAGAAATAAATTCAATTTCTTCTTTGTACTTGATACATGGGATGGGAACTTTGGGTTTGCTGCAGATCAGGTGATTTGCTTAAAATTGTATGCTTTTGGCCACCCATCGAGAAATGTTTTAGAAATGGTGACAGATTTGTGGCTATTGTATCATTGTTTGCTCCTGCTGATGATAGGTGAAGTTGAGAAAAATACTTGACCATCGCTTCTTTCCACTGTTATTTCGGAAAACAATTCCGTCAGGGTAAGTTTTTTTTTCGGCCAAAGTAGGAGTGGAAATTGAAAAAAAAACTTCTTTTTCCAAAATAGCGATGGAAGGAAGAAATTTCCTCCTCAGTGATGGAAAATGCTGGACTTCTAAGTCAACATAAGACTCGGGTTCCTAAAAAGTACATCATCGAAAAGAGACGATGTTTTACAACATCCCTGTGATATTCAAGTGATGGCTTTGGCAGAAAATTAAAAGAAATTAAAGAACAGTCAAAGGAATAAAAGCTAGGTGCAAAAGGATACGAACGAAATGAGAAAATTGAATGAATAAAGTAGAAGAGATAAGACGTAAGAGAAATAACGAAAGATTGGCACTGGTGATGGAAGAAGAGAAAAGAAAGAAACGAAAGAAGAAACGTTAAGAGAGAACAAGTTAAGATTTGTCAATTTCCAAGGTCAGCATAGGAGTAGTGACACATGAGGCGACGAAAACCTTCGTAAACATGATTCGATATAATGGAAGAGATGGAACACAAAGGAGGATAGTCAAGAAAATTGTGGAATTGACAGAAAATTGAAATGCATATAGGAAGAGTCAAAGAAGAACAAGTTATTTCCAAACGAAAACAAGCAAGATGAGATGAGAAAACTAAATGGATAAAGTCGTAGAAATGAGGCAGACATAAGTGAGGAAAAGCAAAGAAAAAATTGCACCGGTGTTGGAAGTACAGAATAGAAAGAAATGAAAGAAGTGTTAAGGAAGAACAAGTTCAAATTCGACACAAAAGAAAAATGTGAAATTGCAAATTTCCAAGGCCATTTTGCTATGATACATTTGCGGAAGATGATCCACAAATCAAGAAGTCATGTGATTGTTGCTGTTTGCCTAAAGAAAGTTCTGCAGTGAACTTACAGGTTGTTTTAAAAGCTGTTTGGTTTACACTTCACGAACTTCAATCTTCAAAATTATCTGCGCTATTTCTTCGCGATGAGTTAATATGATATCAGTTTGATTCAACAAGCGGTATCTAATGTTTGATTAATGTGTAAGTACTTGTTGTTGCTCGACTGGAAATGTTTGAACAAAAAAAAATATATTTTTTTCTAATTTAAAGTCCTATGAGTAGTAGTTGCCATACTAAAGGTCACGTGACTTGATTTTGATTGCTTAATTAAACACTCTGGTGAAGTTGGTCTTACAAACAGTTGAGATGAGGAGTAAACTAAGAAAAGAACGAAGGGGGCAATTTTCGGCAACAACAAAAAATGGTTGTCTTGGCAAAAAACGGAGAAAGCGCTGAAGGAATCTATCAAGAGAAAATGAAACAAGTCTAGCTAAGAAATGTAGCTTAACAAAAACAAAAAAAATAAAATAAAACAATGTGACATTGGATTAAACGAAAGAGAACAAATGAAAATTAAACATTTTACAATCCAAAAAGAAATGAGGAAGGACATGAATGTATCAGTTCGGGAAAGATGTGAACTTTACAACCTAAACATTCAGATGTACGAAAAAGGACACAATGTACAAGAGTTTAAGGCTAGAATCACAAAGATTCTGAAACCATGCAAAGCCTAAAATGGAATCGAAAATATTGACGATAAAGAAAAACCAACAATCAAACCAGCACAGCAATAGCAGAAATTCGTGTGAGATAGAAAATCGGGATAAGAACAAAAAATACAGAAAAAGTTAAATAAAGAATTAGAAATGAAGAACAAGAAGAAGAGCATAAGTGAGGGCCGCAACCTCCTGCATAATAGGAACCGCTGGAGCTGTACTGCACTTCATTTGAAATACTAGTTTTTTTTTTTATTCACTCAGAAAGGGCAACATTTTTATTTTAAATTCTGAAAATTTTGAACGCGTTACTTCATGGACAAATTTTTCGAAATAGTATTGCAGTGACATCCGATCTGAAAAAGAATGGAGAAAGGTTAGAAGTGGATAGCAAAGCAAAATAAGATTGGACTTAACTATGCTTCGTCGCAAGATTATTCCTTTTTCGGATTAGTTCCAACCTGCATCCAGGAAAATATCGATTTCTTGCAATGTCGGCTTCGGAACAGCTACAGTCTCACAACAGTTGCAGTTTTGTGAGAACCTATTACTTTGTAACTTCCAAAAAAAATTGGCCATCTGTACCAAGCAGTGTCGGAGATCAACGTTGCGAAGGTAGAAGAGACGGTGGTTGGTTGATGTAATGCCACCAAACTTTGAGCAGCGGCAAGTGAAGCCCAAGCATTAGCCTGTGAAGTCCGGTAGGTCCAAACAAGCGAAAAAGAAGGCTAGTGTGTTTGGAGGACTTAAAGAATCAATCGTCCTTCCTGGATTTATAATAATATGCAGCAATCATGACAGATGTGCTGAGGATAGCATTGATGGTGAAGTTAAATATGAGCGAGAAATCTGCAGAGTCTACGAATGTCGTGAAGATTCGGGCTAAAACAAACATAACTGGCATTATTAAAATGGTACATCGATGCACATGACTTACTCATATTCGTAAATGCAGATATAAACCAGGTCAAAATGCTAACGGATTCTGAGTTTTTTGACCGGATTATTTCTATGAGTTGGATGATCTTGGAGGAAGCACCGACTGGAGTGCACAGGGGCTAAAATGATTGAATCTATAAAATTTATCAAGGTAAAGACCATGCGAACCTACCACAAGAAAAACAAGGAACTTCTCGGGGATGACACCTGAGAGCATGCCTCCAGCAATGGCGAAATAAATACCGGAGCACATGAAACTCGCGAAGTTTAAGCAATCCTTATAGTACAAAACGCAAAGGGTTAGAATTAATAATTGCACAAGGATGACTGGGTACTCCATGTATGATAGTAACGCATAACCACTTCGAAAATTGTATGCAAACATAATCGTGCAGCTAAAAAGGTTGACAAGTTTAAATCAATCTCTTCTTCCACTGGGATGCATAACATAAAACATTTAAGCCAGGATTAAATTTAATCCTAAGGAAAGTAGAATGTGACCGATAGGATGACGTACAGCTTATTGTGTGATACATTCTAAGCTAGACTTAAATTTAACCCTGGCCTGAATGTTTTATGCAACCCACTCTTCGTGTAATATAATTGCTAGCACACAAGGTGAATTTTTCATTCCAACAATTAGTTGTGTTAGTACGACGAGTTCAGTTTACTCCACTGGGCTTGATACCCTCCTAAAGTAACTACTAAATAGTGCTACTAAATTTACCTGAAGAGTTCCATGAGGAGGCCGACTAAACTAATTCCAGTTGCATGTTTCACCTGCAATATGTTGACAATTTGGGGTACCTTCAGAATGAAACATGTCAATATTGTAATGATGCTCAGGAAATCTGAGAATGCTTGCACAAAGCTGAATTCTTCCATTTTCCTGCAAAGTTAACCTATAATTTGGACTTTGACATTTCTGTCGTACAGAAGGAATACGTTGCCAACTTAATTTTACTTAGTTGTGTAAACTCTATCTATCACTCAGCCAAAAAATCATGCTTTGCTAAAATTTGAAATTATTCACTAATTCAAAAAAAAAACACATTAAACAAATAAAGTATCGATCTTTACGGAAATGTCACATTAGTGGCCGGTTTCACAAAGCTTCGTTAAATATTCAAGTTCCAATTAACTCTGTAACGAATGATTAAATAGGAAAACAACTGCATTTAACGATGATTAAATTAACGGTGATTACTAAACGGCTCGCTCTCTAATCGGTCGTTAAATAGTCTTAATGCTCCGTTAAATGTTTCACAAAGTTCGATTAAGAGATAACTCTTCGTTTGCTTCTATCTAATTAGGCGTTAGAATAATCGATAGAATTCCAGCGATTAAAGAGTAACGAGTGAATTTTCCATAGTTATTATAAAGCTTTTTTGATATAAAAATTCCACTCATATATCTAAAAAATAATTATAATTTTATTTAAAAATGTAACGTACCTTAAATATGAAAAATAATGACATTTCTGTATTTTCTACTCACTTGGTTTATTAATTAATTTTTACGACACTATTTCGGAAATTTTCAACAACAAACAATTCAAAATTATTTCAAAATGTCTGCAACCTCACTTTCTTCTCTGACGATAAAGAAATGCCTCCTTAAGGCAGGATTTGTTTTATAAGAGACAGAAATAATCCTTTTAATGATTTGGATAATAATGAATTTAACGTTTCGCTTTTCCAAAGGAGTTATGGAACTCTTTGGTCCCACACTAGAACCTGCAACAAGCAAAAATAAATTTATTTTGTGGTACAACTGAGTTGCTGATAAACTTCCGTTATTATCCACTGAAATATGTCAACAGCTGATTCCTGATACTTTCAGAAACCATCGATACGTAGAATAATTCATCGTGTCACTCATCTTATTGCAAGGCAGAGCAAACAGTTAGTTAAATTGCCAATAGAAGACGCTCCGCAAGGGCTTTTTTCATGTCATTGGCACCACAGATTGTACCCCATGTTAAAATTATTTCACCTGGTGGTAATCCCGCTGAGCTGTACCACAACAGAAAATGTGTCTTTGCCATACATGTTCAAGTAATTCAACTGCACTAAAGTTTCCTTCCTCCCTTTCTTTTTTCCTTTTTCATTTTTAAAAATCATTAACTGCACTAATCCGAAGAATTTAAGATGTATTTATTTATTTTGAGTTTCTAACCTCAGACTACCTGACTGCAGGCCTGACACCATGCCGGACAGATTACTTTAAAGCGGTGTGAAATTGGCAATTTTTCGATAAACTCCAATTAGTTAATCGGAGATTAACGTAATAGTTTTTTGTTTCGTGAAACAGCATCAAATTTTTTACACTGATTAAACTTAACGGTTGATTAGTTAATCAACGCTTAAACAAAGCTTTGGGAAACCCGCCGTAGGGCAACTATTTTTCGTCTTTGTTGAACAGTTTTTTAAACTTTTTTTCTGTACATTTTTAAATCTTCGTAAAATATTTGATGCACTTTTTCACATAACAGCCTGTAGATGCCATGTTTCGGTATGAACATTCTCATATTTAAAAAAAATGTGAAATTTACACTTAAAAAGAAATTTAATAAATAATATAAAGACAAAACTTATAGTTCCAAACGTGAAAACGCGTTTAACAAGTGGTCATTTTACTTATAGCGTTTTCTAGTGACGTACACTTATGCACTGAGTGCATACTCAAAGTATCTCCATCTTCTGCTAACCTCATGTAATAAAATGAGTTGGAGATACTCGGGTAGCGTTTTCGATTGGGGTGCACTAGGTGAACTGAGTGTATCTTCATCTCGTTTTGACCTCATGGAATAAAAAGAGATGAAGATACACTCAGTGCATATAATGCACCCCAATCGAAAGCCTATGAGTATTCATTGAGTGCATATAGTGCAACTCAATAGAAAACGGATTAATGTAAGACAGACAATGTAGGCAACTTAAATTTAAGAATGAAATGTATCTGAAAATTACTAACTTAACGGTGGAGAAATTACTTTTGACAGCTAATGGCGCGTTAATTGAAATTATTTCAAAATTAAAGTTAAAGTTAAAAATAATTATTTGAAAGCAAAATAATTAGGATGAGCTTATTGTTAGGATTATTTAAAAACACTAACGTACTCCATTAAACAATGGCATATTAAACAAAAGATGACCGCTACGCTTTTGAAAACTTTGTAGAATGTCCCTGCTGTTAAACAAATAAGAGCATCCACGATTGTTGAATTGGTTGAATTGAAAAGAAGACAGAAAGAAACACCATCATTTTAAACAAAGTCGATTAAATTCTCTTGGAGTTTCATGTATAATTCATGAATAAATAAATAATACATTAAAGTAAAATAAGAAATAGGAAAAATAAAGGTTGAAATAACGGCAAAGCTAACGGGGTGTGGAGTATCGCGCACTTTGTCACGCACATGTTGGTGCTCTTTATTTTTACCATACAAGATAGGAAAGTGAAGTCCGAAAATCGGCTCGTTTTCTGTTCGCTTGTTAATCTTCCAGTTGCTTAAACTCCGTGAAATTAACTGAGAAAAGAAAATAAAAGAACGAAGGAGAAAATTATATGATTCAAAATTTGTCATTTTATTTTTTTTTAATATACAAAGTTAAACAGTAAAACGCCTTAAGATTAGAAACTAAGAAACCCATTTTACTCCAGAAATAATGCTCCTGGTTTGATTGATGAGCTGCCTATTCCAAACTATTTCATAACGTACGGAGAAGATTGTGACACTACATTAAGGTATGTCTTGATCTAATGACATGACTGTCAGGTCGAGGTTCGAACATTTACAGCCATCATCTGCGGAAAAATAAGATTTGCGCTGAGAAAATTAACTTGCAGCAAAGCCAGCAGCTTCAGTTGTGGGTATGGGTGTTAATTACACGCGAAAATAAATTGAGCGCCGCCTAATCTTAACCCGAGATGAGGATAGGATCGAAGGAAATGACTCAATTTATGCAACAATTTGAATATCATAAAATGCAGGCAAATACGGGCGAGAGTTGCGTAGAAAGGAAAGCGTCAGTCGCAAACATATCTGTACTGAACGTCTGGGATGAGGCTAAGACAATTCTGATGAGTTTCAGTCCTCCAAGGCTACGCAACAAACGACAAAAGTCATACTTAGAGGAAACCTCCAACTAGGTTTCTTAATCCAACTAAAATGTGGACACCACGCGAAAATTTAGAGCAAAGCCCCCCGCTAACACCCAGGCTCTGGGGACACCACAAGACGACTCACTGGATCCAGGTGCGTCGCAAATTAATAAAGCCAAAACTGGCCTTATCCCTAACGTACAGAAGAAGAGTTTACAGGAGTCGAAAACATCGTGACAGCATGAAGGTCCAACCGAATAAAAGCTGACGTAAAGAAGGACCAATGACATGAAATGGCAAACGTGAACGCAATTTAATTTTTCCATCGAAATAACACACGTACAAAAAATTGTAATTCTCAGGACTTTAAAACGCAAAAAGTGACGTCGCACAGTGGGGCGACGGGCCTTCAAATTTGGCATTTAATCGAAACATGAAACTATTTATAAAGATTTCTTATTAATATTAATATAATACATCAATATTCCATACATTTAAAAAAGACACTTGACGATCGTTTTCGAGTGGGCTAAAAAATCACAATCAGTTGTCCACAATGACTAGGTGCATTCTACGCAAATCACGCATGACTGTGCTGTGCTTGACTATATTTTCTGAATTATTTTTTAATTTTATGATGGAACCCACGAGTTCAAGTATGCAGTCATGGTTTATGATTTAGAAACTTGCATGAAAATGGATACACTTTTATAAAAGTACTATAAAATAAACTGTTTGCTAAACGTTAAATATTTAAAATTTTGTCGGAGTTTTTAGTAGGCCAAGGCCGTCCGAGTTTTACTTTTTGTTGATGGTATGTTTGATAATCATTGTCATTTTCTGCACATATTTGCACTTTTTTGTTTCTCGAATTCGTCGAAAACACTAACAAAGAGACTTTTACCGATAAGTTAAGCGTTTTTGTTTACATTCAGTGTGTTTGTGGAAACAAGTTCAAATATTATATTTATACAAAGAACTGAACTTTTTCATATCATGAAAAGATCAAGAAGTAGTACAGTTGAGAAACAATTTAATTTTTTGACCGAAAATCTCCAAATGTACAATCTGTTTGTCATGATGATGACAAAGACGAAGATGATGACAACGGTGAGTGTGATGACGATAGTAGAGACGATAAGCATGTTAGTGCTGATGAAAATTCATATTCTGAACAAGGATAACTTTGGTAAAATTTATATATTTTTTCTTAAATTAATATTCTTTAATTTGACATTATATTGGGAGTATTTAGTAAATTATCTGTACCGTTTTTTAATACTTGCAGCTCTTATAAAAGAAAATATTTAATTTAGAAATTAGTTCTAAGAGCTTCTGTTTTAATGCCAATTTTCAAAGATTTTTGTCCCATTGTGCGTCGTCGGAAATTTTGTGACCCTCCAGATGTTTTAAAGCAGACATTCGATCTATGCTCACGCAAGATTCAGGAAGTTCACAATCAACGCTTGCAAAAGATGATGCAGTTATATCTAGAAATAGAAACTCCGGCCGAATTTGTTTATTTAGGGCAATAAAAGAATTGCCGAACAAAGAGATTCATGAGACGATTTAAAACTAGGCTATTCTAGAATATACATATTTAAAGAAAAAACTGTCTGCAAATTGCACTACGAGTTAAAGCGAAACGTAAGACGATTTGCGTTATAAAAATCCAAATAATTTTGCGACGGAGACGATAACAAAAAAAAAACTTAATTTTTATCAAATTTGTTGCAAATCGTTTTCGATTGCAGTGAATGCCTCAAGCAGCTGTTTCACCCTTATTTGGGTCTTCATCAGCGGAAACGTAGCTCGATGGATTCACTGCAATCAAAGAGGATTTGCAACAATTTTTTTTTAAACTTTCATTACGCTTTGATAGCAAGCATAGCCGCCTTGTACGGGATGACTTATTATGTAGCAAATTTTCTTCGAAATGTCAATCATAATGCAGTGTTAGGTCAAAAAGCAATCGTAGGATGTCGCTGTTTAAACTATTCCTTAATTTTATCGCAATAAAAGTAAACGCAAAAAGCACAGCATGAAGCGTTCCCACTGATTCAAGTCACCGGTCAATCATTACAACTACGGAGCGATATTATGCGATATTATAATCTCGATGTACAGGCTGTTTCTTGAAATGTGGTTTTCCAGACTGTAACACTGCTGATTAAAATATTAGCTCGTTTCCAGGAATATGCAACACGTCTGGAGGACCAATTAATATGCAATCGCGTCTTTCATTTGTACCATGCCGTATTTTCCTAATATAAACAAACAGCGGTTTCTTTTGCTATCGCTTCTTTTACTTGGCCTTGTACGTATTATTTCGTTGCTCTGGATTGTTTTTATTGTTTGACAAATGCAGGTGTTGATCCGAGGTCAGCTCGCATTATTTATCCACAATAATAATTTCGCTTGCTAGACTACACAGCAAAAAAATTGCACACAACAAAAGCTGGTTGTAAATAATTGATCGCCATTTATGTTTTGAATCTCCAGATGACCATTTCTTATACTAGATGACGGAACGATTTGGAATTTTCGGAGACTCTGAAAGAAATAAATTTCCAAGGAAATAAGCTTTAAATCAATTGCCTCTCGGCTCATAACTGTGTAGTGACCGTACGTTCTTCGGATATAAAGATGGGCAGTCGGCTTCACACACGCAACTGATAACAAATCTCTTCGCCGCAGAGGTTCCTCAAAGTGACTTATGCGCCTGGTACGCGCACACCGTAGGAGAACGAGTTTTCTACATTTCTTTTTTTTTCACTGAAGAAGAAGACGAAGAAGCGCCTACAGTAAGCTAGATATTTCAATAAAAGCGAAGAAAAAAATTTCAAGAATTTAACAACAGTATTTTAATCTAAATTATGCAGTAAGCTACATGTATATATCAAAAATAGAACGTGCTCTGTCTCCAAACCATATAGTCACTCCAAAAGCTTCTTGTTCCAAATTGAGTCTTGCATGTATAAGAATTAGGGTGGTCTAAAATTGCTTTAACTATTTTTATGTAATTTAATTTAGAGAACCTTGTTGTTTTTACCAAAATCTGAAATCTTTTTGATTTTTTTATTCTCTGTTCAGCTCATAAGGTTTAAAACAGATGAGGTCAAAGTTTTTTTTTTTAATCTTGTGTTAGGTACATCTGCCGGAAACTCAATTAAACTTAATTAAAACACGCATGCACTTCATTTGCTTTTTGCTCGAACTCGGAGTGCAGTTCGCGAGACTTTCTCCTGACCTACCCTAACTAATCGATTAGGGTGTGTAATTTAATGCGATTTAGACGGCACGTGCTGTCGGCCACGCAGTGTTTACCAGGATCGCGGGTTCAAAGGTCGCAGGTCGCACCCGACCCAACGCGTGCCATCTTCTGTTGCATCCGTCCACACACGACCAAACTCTTCCATTCAGAACTTTTTATTTTTCCTTTGAGGATTCATCAACTCACTGACGACACGTTTTTTTTTTTTCTCTCTCATGAGATAAATGTCTGTTAGTTTTATATCTGGACGGTATATCGCTTGGGTAAACAAGATTTATTTCTTAATATTCCTGGTAGTTGTTTATCAAACGGATTTCGACATGCGGAGAAGCAGAATTGGATAATTATGTAGTCGTTTACTGAGTTATGGCGCTATTATGCCGCGTTAATTACCGCCGGCTATTTACGTTCTAGTGCGCACGTTCTTTTTCGTTAATAAATATCGGAGGATCCACCGATCTGACAACTTCATTTTTTCTCAACACGTTTTCTGAAATTACTTGCTTTGTAGCAGATAAAATTCTAACTACTTTTATGATCATTACTCGAACTCGAGGTCTAAGTAGATCAGTTTGGATCGACACAATTTTAAAAACCAATGAATAACTTCATAGTCGGACTCCCACAACAGACCACTTTATTTTTACCTACAAATTAGGTGTTACAAATAAAATAAATATTTTATTGTTTTAATTTAACACAGGTTATGAGAAAAGTAAACAACAAGGGAAATGTAAGAAACATATAGTGGCATGTGCAGATGACATAGTAATCATAGCTAGACAGAGAAAAATACTGGAACCAATGTATGCGGAAATACACTACTCATCAAAATTATCGCATCACTCAATATTTATATATTGCAACTATTTCTTCCGTATTCGAATGATAGATTCTTTATTGTAAATATAAAATATAATAATAAATAGTAATTTTATTAAAAATAAGCAACAAACAGCAACAAGTTTACAAAAGAAAAGTTTACTCGAAAAAGAAACAAGACAAGAAACAGCTAATACCGAGTGTTAGCATCTCTGGCATTAATAACAGCTTGAAATAAGTTTCTCACTGACTCCTGCGGAAAATTGTCCCATTCTTCAGTCAACGCCCTACCAAGTTCTGCAATTGAAGCAGGAGCGACTTCTCTTTGTCTGATTCACCTTCCAATCACATCCCATACATGCTCGATGATGTTAAGATCTGGACTACAAGCTGGCCAGACCATGACTTGAATTCCGGTATCACGAAGATACTGGAGCGAAACCCTAGCTACGTGGGGCCTGGCATTATCTTGCATAAGTACAAAGTTATCCCCAATAAATGGGGCAAAGGGCATTACATGTGGTTCTAAAATGTCAACCACATATCTGTTCGCTGTTATTGAATCCCTATCCACCACCACCATCCAACTCCGTACGCGCGTTCAAAGAAATTCCGCCCCATACCATTATTGAACCACTTCCAAAACTTGTAGTTGGAAGAATGTTTCCTGGAGCTTATCGTTCTCTCACACGATACCACACATTAATACGTCCATCAGACGATGTTGGGCAAAATCTCGACTCGTCTCTGAAAAGCTCGTTGCTCCAGTGGTTAATAGACCAATTACTGTGTTCACGGGCAAACCTTAACCTGGACACTCGGTGTGTTCTGGTTAACCGGGGTCCAGTAGCAGGCTTCCTAGGCCTCAATCCCACTTCCCTCAAACGTCTTCTAACGGTTTGATCAACTTATTCTTACTCGTATTTTAGAAAGCTGATTTTGAATATGTCTTGCCGTCACAAAACGTTGACGAACAGCACTCATTCGAATAAATCTATCGTCTCTTTCGCAAGTGACCCTCTTTCGGCCTTGTCCTCGTCCGCATACATATTCTCCAGTCTCTCTATATCTTCTGGCTGCTCTAGATACGGAAGATTGCCGAATTCCACACACCTCAGCCACATATCTCTGACTACGGCCTTCTTGGAAGAGAGTAACAATTCGAACCACTTTTTTAGTGCTTCTTTGTTGACGACGAGGATCCATTATTGACAAAAATTAAATGCACCTTACACAAAAATCATCATAAATCAACGATTAGTGACACAGGAATTAGCTTGAATGGGCTTTGTTACTGATTATCTTATGCTTATATGCAAACCATCAACGCCTCCTATATTTTTTTTATATTTCAAACAATGAAGATTCAAGATTAAACATCGATCTTATATCAAAAACAATTAAATCCGTTCTTTACAAAGATATTTCTATTTTGATGAGGTGATGCGATAATTTTGTTGAGCAGTGTAGTAACTGAAACTAAAAAAAAAAACGGGATTAAAAATAAATATTCAAAAAACAAAATTTATGAAAGTGGGAGGTAAGGAAGAAAAAAGGCAGGTTAAGATTGGAAATGATACTTTTGAGAAAGTAAGAAAATTCGAATACCTCGGGTAGTTATTAGTGATCAAGGAGACAGTGATGAGGAAGTCAAGGAGAGAATACAAGCTGCTAGTAAGGCCTTTTACGCAAATAAAAAAATACTATAAAGTAAACAGGTATCAAACAGAACGAAAATGAAAACATATAAAATAATAATAAGACCTATCATGAGATATGCCTCGGAAACGTCAACCCTAATACAAAAAGAACAGAATATGCTAGCAAGACAAGAAAGGAAGATATAGTAGAGGCGGCCTACATTCCGTTGCACGTCATTACTGAATGATGACGTCAGACGCATACATTTTTGCCAAAAGTTCTATTTCATATTAACTGTTCAATTTAAAAAATAACATGCCAACATATTATAGGATATGTATGTATGCAAGTAGTATGTAGTGAGATCAATAGTAGGAGCAGTAAGAATAAATGAAAACGAATATAGAAGAAGAACAAATGCGGAAATTCTGAGAATATTAGACGGAGAGGATATTATTACGTATATGAAAACACAAAGAACGCGATGGTTAGGTCATATACATAGGAAGAAAACAATTGAGAGCGTGAGAGCGTTGACGGAATGGGAGCCTGGAGCAAAGGGAACTAGAGGAAGGCCTAGGACAAGTTGGCTAGATGAAGTGGACAGAGACCTTAAGAGAGCGGGAGTAAAGATCTGGAAGCAACTGACGGTAGACAGGAAAAAGTGGAAAGAAGTTGTAAAGAAAGTGAATAAACGCAACCAACACCAAGGAACATGGGACTAATCCAACCGAAGTGGATTATGAAACTTCAAAGAAGCGGTGAAGCTCCGTCAGGGGTGTGGTGCCACAGATATATATATATATACCGGGTGGAAAGTTTCAAACCCGAACATAGCAAACTAGTATTGAAAACTATGTTTCTGTGAATTGCTGCTCGCCATTTGAAGACACAAAAATGGCAATGGCATTAAAGAAAAAGAGAAAATTATGGACAATATTATCGTGTTAAAATTATTCCTAAATATTAATACTTTCGGAATATAAAGTAAATTTTCAAATTTTAAACGAAAAATTTAGACGCCTATGTCAGATTTGAAACTTTCAGTTCTTTTAGTTAATGGAAAATAATTTACACGTCATGCGTCAGTCAAAAAGTATTATGAATTATTGTACAGAGCAAATAACAGGTAGGTACTCTTGTCGTTTAAGTTATAACAATTCTTTCTTTCTTTATTAAAATGAGAATTGTATTCTACGTCATTGCATACAAAAATACAGTTGTTTCTGATACTATCAATAAACTTAATGGGATGCCATGGGCAACATGTCGATACTAAATCAATTTCAAATTCAATTGTAGTAAGAATTAAATAAGTTTCACATTGTTCAAGAATAAGTAACACACAACTGTAAAGTATATTTAAAAAAATCACATCAATTTCACAAATTCAGTTGCCATCAACATTGTTTTGAAATTAACAAGAAAAGTAGAAAGTATTTTGTGAAGTAATGCGGGTGCAAATAAATAAATCGTAACAGTTTTTGCTACACAGATGAATGGAATTTTATTTTGAATAAGAAGCGTATTGTACAAAGTTCTGGTTATTAAATTCAAACTTCAAATCTGACATAAGGCGCCTACATTCTTCATTTGAAATTAAAAAAATTTAATTTCTATTTCAAAAGTTTTAACAGAATAGGAATAATTTTAACACGATAACATTGGCCTTAATTTTATCTCTCCTTTAATACCATTACAATTTTTGTATCTTTAAATGGCGAGCAGTAATCTGCAGAAACGTAGTTCTCAATGCAGGTTTACTATGTTCGGGTTTGAAACTTTCCACCTGGTATATATATTATAGATAACGGGGTTTCGGTCAAATTAAATGAACAACGTGTTCCTCCTTGCTCACTCTTTTAAAAGTTGTACAATGCACAAAATACTTATGTGAGAATGATTGAATTACTTACAGAAATAGTGAGGTTAAGTGAGGATGAGCTCTTAATGTAACACATTGCTTGTGACTTTTATTTTCAGAGTACATACGAATAGCCAGGTTAGTAAAACATTTTAAACAAACTGTTCTACGTTAAAAGTTAAAGTTGTAAAAGGACGAAGCACAAAGTAAAATGAAAAGTTAAAACGTTTGAAATCGTTGAGGACGTGGCGTGTACAATGGCGGACTTAAGCTGTCCTACTTATTCTACTTGACAATGTAAAAGTTCCTAAATCTAGTGACAAAGAATTAATGAAAGCGCGGTAAATTCAAAAAATTTTATTTTAATTAAGGTAAGTAAATTTTGTTGTGTAAGTGAAACAAATAGGAGTACATGTTGCTTAAATGTTTAATGTCAGATTTCGCATTCATGGCTTTAGGTTCTTGTTGTATATAAAGTATTTCTAGAAAAATTCTATTGTTTTGATTCTGTTCATTGGTTAAGACTTTTATTTCATCATAATTAATTGTATGTTTTTTATTAGAGGCATGAGCAGCCAGGGCACAAGAGTTATTTTTACTTTTGATTTTGGTGTCACTTTTATGCTGAGTGATTCTTAATTTTAATTTTTGTCAAGTTTGACCAATGTACACCTCATCACAACTACTGCAAGGTATTTTATAGGGACTTTTACATTGTCAAGTAGAATAAGTAGGACAGCTTAAGTCCGCCATTGTACACGCCACGTCCTCAACGATTTCAAACGTTTTAACTTTTCATTTTATTTTGTGCTTCGTCCTTTTACAATTTTAACTTTTAACGTAGAACAGTTTGTTTAAAATATTTTACTTACCTGGCTATTCGTATGTACTCTAAAAATAGAAGTCACATGCAATGTGTTACATTAAGAGCTCATCCTCACTTAACCTCACTATTTCTGTAAGTAATTCAATCATTTTCACATAAGTATTTTGTGCATTGTACAACTTTTAGATCCTGATGAAGGAGAAAAACAGCTCCGAAATATTGATATAAATAAAAGAGTGAACAAGGAGGAACACGTTCACTTAATTTGACCGAAACCCCGTTATCTATAATACAAGTTGTTCTTCAACTAGTCGGTCGTTACTACCACATTTCTTCAAAAATTATATATATATATATATAATACAAGTGAATCAAATATTTAAAATAATAATTAAGATGACCAGACATACTCTTTTACAGAAAATGAAAATTTTACGCTCTCACGTTTTCTTATATTCTTCAATTCAACAAACGATTAGGACACAAAAATCTTATAAGAGATTAAAAAAAATCTTTAATTAAGTAAAAACTATCAAACCCCTTAAAGATGAAGTATACAAAAAGAATTCGAATCGAACGTCGCTGCTGCCGAGTTCAAGATAAATGTCGTGTCTCACGTTCTCAAAGTCAAGTGGTATACATCGTTAAAGACATAAAAACAATGCTACCGAGTTTATGCACCACTTTTCCACCTCGGTAAACGAGTTTTTGAACGGACGTGTCCGAGAGTGGCCGCTAAATACCTTTTATTTCGAGAAAACGCCGGGATTTTTCTTACGTCTCTATAAAGCCGCGTGCACACACGGCCCCAAAAGATTTATGGCATTATATATTTGCAGGCAGATACATGTTATTGTTCAGGCTACCAGCTGCAGAGTCGCATAGGAAGCTTGGGCTTAAAGGCACAAGACTAAATTGCTTTGCACCCGAGGAATGCTCCATGTTTACTATAACTCAACAGATACCATCTCGCCACTACTTTATACCTCTATATCTTGATATTTAGCGATCGAAATGCTAAGCTTCGATCTACGTGGAGGCATGCTCGTAGGATGAAAGAAACTGAAACATAAACATCTCAGATTTGAAGAACAGGAAACTGATGATATTTGCAGTTACAAGCAGATTTTTGTTTATTTTAAAACAAAACATTTAGTAATGATACTAATAATAACGTGTTTGTATATAAATCAGAGATATTATACGATCAATATCGTTAGTCCGTGGAAGAAACGCCGTCGTCTTGGATGGACACGGCGTAAAACTTGCGCTTAGTTCACACAAAAAAAAAATTGTGGGAGAGAGGGTCGTGGAAAGAAGAGGAGGATTCCCAAAAAAAGAGAAAGATCACGGTTAACAAAATAATTACATTAAAATTAATACCGGTCATAAGATGCCAACTGAAGTAATACATCCAAGGTATCGATTACATCCAATGATAAGTAACTAAAGTTGTAATTGAAGAAGGTGAATTCAAGTCTTTAAATCTTCAAATTCTTTATTACCGCGAAGTCGACAGTGGACGTAGTCAACAAAGTATGAAATCCCAAGGGGCGGTATTTAATCCTCGATCTCAACAACAGACAAATTCGTACAGCCTGTTGACATTGTAATGATTGCAATGGTGTAAAAACTACGGGCTGTCAAACGCCAGGGGCCTCGAGGGAATAGATTCGCAAGCGAACATTTGAAATTTCATTCAAACCTAAAATCGTAGGAGAACTGCGTCATTTTGACGTCACGTTGTCTTGCGTATCTGTTCCCTTGATTCAAGAATAAAGCCCCAGAGGGATGAGTAAGGCCTGCTAGCTGTTCGCAATCAAACAAAAGAAGTTAACAACAAGCGCCGTTTAAGGTAAACGTAACTTGTTTACAAATGATCAAGCAAAGGTCTGAGTTTAAGTACCAAACAAGGGAAAAGTGAATTTAACGAAACAGTCCGATACAATTGACACAAACATAAACCGTAACCGGATTGACTGGTTCGAGAATAAAATCGGAGAACTTAGCTTCGAAGTTATAACACTTTACAACCAGATTTGCGTCGAGTGAAGTCTAAAGGGGCCCACGCACTGCGTTTCGTTCGACGAACAAGTCTATTCGATCAGAATCGGCGAACGCGAGACCCATGCTGACTTCAATTTTTTTGGCAAGTAATCTGTATGAAACACACAAAAAAAAATACATAATTTGAAGACAATATATTTGTGTGCAATAGTGGCGGCATTGACCATAAAATTAAAAAAGAAAAAGAAACGGACAAAGTGAGCGAGGAAATGGCTTCTAAATAGGTCATTTTTCTCATATTATTAATCTGTTAAAAGCACTTAAACTGAAATCGAGAGATTGGTTTAATTAATTATTTAAGAATTATAAAATTAGTAAGGCTTCTGATCGTCATGCAAGACACAATTAAGACCAGCTAGGTGCATACATAGCATCTTCACTTCCAGTGACGTTTTTTTGATGTTGATGTATTAATTTTTTTACCACTTTTTCTTGCATCGGGATCCACTTCTTTTAACTTTGCTAATAATTCTTCATAAGCCTTTTCGTGTTTCTCAGTACGGTCACTGCACTCGCAAGATTTTATTTTCCTTTAACACGAAGACTGGGATATAATTCTATAAATTTCAATAAAAACTTTCTACTCAACTGGCTAAGATCGGCGTTATATTGAAAAAAATCTTTACACAATACAAACTACGCAAAAACTTCAAAGTAACACCTACGCCACTGTAGTAACTGTTGTTTTTTAAAACTGTTTATCTCACACATTTCATATTTGCTTGAACTAACAAGTTTTTCGAACGAATTCGACGAACAAAATCAGGTTGAATCTATTTATTTGCATCGGTTTTGTACATGATCTTCAACGACAGATTTGCAACTACACATTTCAGTTTTGCGTGGTTTTTGATCGAACAAATCTGTTCGTCCAACAAAACAGTCCCGTAGAGACAAGGTGTGTGGGCCCCTTAATGTAGACACAATTTGGTCCTAATTTTTTTTTTCTTGCCAACGAGAGCAGACAACCGTCCAGCGCCAAAGCTATTTTCTTAATGACGTGACTAAACACGTTGCGCGATGAACTATACTCGTCTCATGAGGGCACTTTAAGGACGTGGAAAATGCCGGAATACCATGTTAAGGTGTCAGCTCTGAAATTACAGATGACCAGCGCAGGTCGTTCCAGCGATAAAAAATGCTTTTGTAAAAATCTATAAGAATCTTTTGAAATGAGGCGAGCAAACCATCGACCAACCGACAAACTTTGTACCTCAATCAAAACGATGAACAGAGACTGATTCAGGACAAATGCTGGATCTATAAAAATAAATTTTAGCTGACGAAATACGAATAAATATTTTTAATTAAAATGAGCCCGTAATAGTAGTCTGCATCTCTTTAATGCAGCCGGTTATGTGGTTAACGTGTGGAAACCAAGCAACGTTTACAGCTGAAGTTCAGCAGTATGACAAACACTACTCACAGCGGTAGGGGCTCATTCGCGACCCCTGTGTAATCCATTCGCACTTCTGATAGCAATATCTCCTTATATGAATAAGAACTCTCTCTCTGAAGATGAAGTCCTGCGCGATCTGGCTCCTTGGCTTCTAGCTTTTTGCGTCGCATGATTATTAACCCCGCAAGGATAGAAGACAAGCGTAACTTGCCTTCTCAACATATGTTGTCAGAATTATTGACGTTACTGACACTATTATTTACTTGACCAGAAACAAGATTTGTGCTGAGGAAATTAACTTGCAGCACTCCCAGCAATTTAGTCTTGTTGGGCGTGAGTGTTAATTATATGCGACAATAAATAAGCGTCATCTAATCTTAACCGGAGATAAGGATCAAAGCAAACGTCTCAACTTATGCAACAACAATTAAAACATCGCAAGGTGTGGAGTGGTCTTAACGCCACCAAGTGTGTACTGTCCTTAACATTAACAAAAGAGCATTACATTACATTTATCCAAAGATTCAAATATTAGTATCCTGACTTGATGTGAATGACTATTTGCAACTAAACACCAAAAATTAACCATTGGCGGATCCGTCAAAAATATTAGGTATGTCGACACGTGGAATTCACCTGACGAGAAGCGATAAAATCAAAACGAACGCAAAACAGTAAGAGCTACATAATCACTAAATTCCGTCTAAAGCCATAGCCCACCTGTTATCATCATACGGTCCTGTTCTATACCATCATTGACGTATGCAGACGCCAAACGCAAATCTGAAGACTACCTCGTCGAAAGCCGCATCCACGCTGAGCTACGTCCAACCAGAAAGATCGTCACAGGCAACTCAAAAGCAACGCTTGTCCGACAAGCTTAAGCACCCGGAACGCAACCAAGAATAACCGTATGCAACAGTACAATAGGCCGTCACTAAAAATGAGCTGGTCCTAAAAGTCAGTAAGGGTTCGACAATAGTAATTTTCACGAAGGAGAAAGCCACTGTTCCAAACAAACCTGTCCTGAACATCAAAGACGATGCCGAGACAAAATTCTGACGAGCGTTTTATCCCACCAGGGTACCAAGTTGTCTCCGACCGAGATATATATTTGCAGGAAACCTCCCCGAGGTCCTGCCGGTACCAAAATAGTCTTGCCTTCTTCGCCGTGCAATATAGGCAGCCGTGGGGCCGCCCCCACATCAATATGCACTGGGAATATCGCAAGACGACTCTGCGTGCTCCAAGCACGTCGCACATTATTAAAGCCAAAATTGGCCGTATCCCCTTACGAGGTTAGGAAGGGTTTGTACGAATCATCGTGACAGCATCGAGAACCAACAGCAGAAGATGGTACTAAAGGTCAACTTTAAACGCAAGTTAATATCTCCGTCGCTTGTCCAAGAAATATAGCAAGAAAGTTAGGACTGTAAACAAACCGATAAACATAGACGCGACATCATTTGAAGTGTCTGCAGGTGTTCATTTAAGAGGAAAAGGAGCGTCTAGACTATTGAACACAAAGCCGGGGTAATTGAGATTTACCACGCGGCGGTAACCTTTGATCTTGCAACTACGCAGAATTGCATGTGGATTCTAAAAGAAAGCCAAGCCCCTTTCGGTCATTTACGTAACAATCGCATAACAACAAAAGGCGGCTTGCGGATCGCAAGGGCGATATGCGTTTCAAGTCGTCATTGATGTCCATGAACGCCACTTTGATATTTGCCGACATTTCTTTGATCTCATACTGCCGACAAACAATAAAATGATTACATAGTATGTTATATATCTTATTTGAATACGAAACGGAAAAATAGGTAACGAATGCAGGGGAATTAAATCACGTCCTTTGCACTTCTCAGGGATAATTTACATATACATGGGCTGCTGGAAAAGTTTCTGGAAACGGTATGAAAAAACGCATATGAAATTTGGTAAGCGGTATCATTGTTTGTCGAAGTATTCGCCTTTGACGTCAATACACTTTTGCATACGCTCGACCCAATTTCTAAAGCACGTTTTCCACTCTAAAAATGATACCTCAGAAACCAGTGTCCGGAATGTTTCAACCGCTGCTTCAGCCGACGAAAATCGCTCACCACGCATTTTATTTTTGATTTTTGGGAACAAAAAGAAATCATTAGGTGATAAATCAGGTGAATGTGGACAATGAGTCATTAATTCAACATTTTTGTGGGATAAAAAATCAACTGTTTGACGGGCGGAGTGAGAGCTGGCGTTGTCATGATGGAGAATAATTCGCCGATTCCGATTGTTTCTTCTTATTTGATCGATGACTTTCGGCAAACAAATTGTAGTATACCAATCAGCATTCACGGTTTTTCGATCCTTTAAAGCCACGGTTGCTATATGTCCAGTTAAACCAAAGAAACAAGCTTCGCAGCACTGCGTGAACGGACAACTTTGTTGGTTTTGGTTCATTTTGAAATATCCAAACGGTAGATTGTTGTTTACTTTCTGACTCGTACGAATAGATCCACGTTTCGTCACCAGTAACGTTGTTACAAATTAATTTGAACGACCTCCATTGAATTTCTTGAGCATTTCTTCGCACCATTTGACACGACCCTGCTTTTGCGCTTCTGTTAAATTGTGTGGGATCCAACGACTGCAAAGCTTTCGTACGTTAAAATGATCATGTAAAATCTGATGTATTGCTTTCATGTCAATGCGTAAGAATGCTTGAATCTCACGGTATGTCACATGTCGGTCTCGCTCAAGCATTTCACGCACTGCATCTACATTAGTGGCAACAACAGATGTTGATGGACGACCTTCACGAAATTCGTCACTGAGAAAGGTACGTCCACGCTGGAATTCGGCAAACCAATTATAAACACTGCTCTTTGATGGTGCTTCATCTCCAAAAGCCAAATGAAGCCGATCGAGGCATTGTTTCGGCGTTAGACCACATTTAAAATCGTAAAAAATCATTGCACGAAAATTTTCACACGAGATTTCCATGTTTACACAAAATAACTTTTTCTCAACTGCTGTAAAAACAAAACTAGTTCACTTGGATATGAACTGTCAATAGAACATATAGTCAATAGGCGGAAAACGTAAAATTTTTCAAATATGACAGTTGATAAACGCTAACAATTATGGACCTGCTAGATTCCAGAAAATTTTAAAGCAGCCCACGTATACAGACTGGACCCCCTGAAAAGCGGTTTTTCAAGGCCTAACAACACTCACTTTGTTGACCGGACTGGTTAAAGCTCTGTCAATACTAAGTCATATCAGATCGTTCTGGGTGGCAGAAAGCTACCAATAGGTCAAGTATACATCCAGTTATGTCCAAGACATTGCCTACTCTTCTCCGAGCAACCGGCGGATACAGTAGAATGCCGTAAGCAGGTGAGGTTGATCTACCCTTATCCGAACAACCGGCGGATATAGAAAGATTGCTCAATCTCCTACCTTTATCAGAACGGATACAAACTCTTTATTTATCTACAACAATTGGGAATGACCACACAGGTTTATTTACTTTTTAAGGCTAATTAATAGGCTAAGTTTCTTTATATTTGGAGCTTACGTCTCAAGACTTTGAATGTTATGTGACCTTTTCGGAAAATATGCCTTAAACAAGTTCACGAGCAAGTCTTTGAGTACATAGCAAGCTTTATATACGGTTAGATTTTGCTACGATGTAATAAACACATCTTCCAAACGATTTATACCGTCACCGTCGTCATATTTTACGATATATATGGCACAAGATCTTGAGCGCTTAATTAAAAATGACAGGCCAAAGTTGTAAGTTAGCTCGCACTTCCTTAACCACCGTCACAGAGAATGCGTTGCATAATTTTCGAATTAAAATTAACGGAAAGGAAATATTTGGATGAAAAATGGCGGCGCCCGGGATTTTTCGGATGACGTACAAATTGAAAGAATGCCCGGCGTGACCATCAACAACCCAGCGGGGCGTGAAGTCCCGGATGATAATTCTTAGCATAGATTGTCGTCCGCCGATCGGACGAGAGGGACATGTTAATATTGTGATAAAAACGTTGACGTCGAAGAAATTTCGTGTATAAAATACCGACCTAATCGTTTATTAATTTTCCTGTCCCAAAATCTTATATGGTCATGTATCTTTGTGTAATGCAGGAAACTCAATTGTCAATAAATTTACCGTGTCGTAAGAAATGGAAGAAGAAGAGAAAGAAGAAGCATCTATTACTTTTTTTATGTAAATGTGAAAATTAAATTGAAATCTCAGATAATAACCTCGAGCCTCACAATAATAAACGTGAGGTACAAAAAAATTTCAATTTATTTTCGTTTTAACACACGAACAAGTGTTTCCAGAAACTTGAAAGTGAAACATCAACATCAAAGCGACTGGCAGGAATGATCGTTGATCAAACCGAGCCGATTAACGGCACGCTAGTGGAAAACACGCGACCCTCATCCATCCACAAATTCTGTTGAACCTAAATCTGTTCAGAGCAAACAAAAATTCAATTATTAAATCGGAGCATTAATTTGATGATCATTTGCGAGTGAGTTACGCACCTTTACCATGAAGACGTTGCGTTGTGGGAATGCGGTGTTTATGTTCCATGGAGATGGCGTGATGGCGAGGATAATGCACCTAACTACAACGTGTTCCGGATAATATAAAAATATCAACCAGCCTATCCAGTCCCGTGCCGGACGCATCTCTCGCCTACAAATTGCACCCCATGGTTTAGTAATCGAAATCGCTCTTTCACACGTATATTCGATTGTGGCACCTTAAAATACGAGCTTAATCACGTGCGTCCTCGATGAGCACTCAATTAGGTCGTAATTTAAGATTTCTGCACGTGAAAGATGCTCATGAGCCACTTTAAAAATGGAAGAAAAAATATTTAACATATTTAAAAGTAGTTAAATTGTTTTGTCCTCGTCACTGCTTTCAAAAGATATTCCGAGGACTTAGAGTAAATTTTTAAAACTTTCTTCAACTCAGCTGTCCTCGTTTGTATTTCAAATTCTACGTTCTTTGGACGCTTACCCCCTCTATCCGGATTCCCCTTAGATTTAATTAAGTTTCGTTCCCCAAAGTGAATTAAATTGCCTACCTTTTCAAGGGATGTGTCAACCAAAATCAACCGATTACTCCTCGTCCCGCAGGGGTGCTAGTGTCCTTATCGCTTAAGTATTTACTTTAACTTATCTTAAAAACATTTGACTCAAGAGTCTGATGTTTTGGCCGAACGAGTTCCTCGCACTCGTTCATAATGAGATGAAGGACTCGGCTGTTTCATTTCTCACTATTGGTAAGTGGGTTGATGAGGTCTGGATGAGTTTTTGAAGAACTTGAGGCGTAGGGGCTTCGGATCTTCTTTGGTTCAATTGTATTTATTTGACAGAAGAAAATACTGAAAAATAAAGACGGTTCTGTGTTTCATTTTCGCTCCACGAACTTTTCAGCGCGTCCTCATAGCTTCCAGTGGAATCGAGTTATTCTTCTTCTTCGCCGACGTTTCTCACCGTTACTTTCTTCTTGTTTACCGTGACTTCAGATGATTCCGCTGCTGTTGGTAAACATTAAAATTGGTGCAACATCCAGAACAATATTGGAGATTTGTTGTTACCACCACAATCTGTTAGTTTCTCTTAAAACCGTCTTCTTAATACTCTACGACTAACCCAACCCAATATTTTGCTTTCTCTTTCAATCGTCTTCTACGAATTGGCGGTCGTTTCTCTTTCAAACGTCTTCTGAATATTTTACGAATTGGTGGTCTTCTGTCTCTCGCCATTTTCTTCAGTGCTTTGTCTTCTTTCTTCTTAATTTAATTGCTACACTTTATCTGTCGCCCTTATTACCGATTACATTGCTCATTCTGAGTCGCTAGGGTTACACTGATGACTAAGGATAAATTGCAAAAGCTAATGAAAGGAAAGGAAAATAGAAACAGATAAGAGCAGGGAACAAGTGGTGACAAGGACCATCTTGTCAGCAAGCGAAACAATCTATGGATGCGAAAAGAATGACTGAGAACTGGTAGCTTAAGTATCGGACGTACGGTATTTACAACAAAATTAACTCTTCAGATGCGTTCAGAAAGTTAATCTCTGACAGTTAGACATAGATTGCTTTCTTTGACCACATTTTTAGAGGACGTAGAACTTTAGGACGTAAATTTAAGTTGATACTTTTTGAACGCACTCTTGGACGGACTCTACTGACTAATCAGAGTGGTTCATGAGGATGGCTTACTTGAAAAAGCTAATGAAAAATAGATTCCGACAGGAAAAGAGAAACAGATAAGACCAGGACACAGGTGGACTATAAGATATCTTGTCAGTAAGCGAAACAATCAACGGATGCAAAAAGAAGGACTGTGAACTTGTAGCCAAGAATCGAACGAGCGCCATTTACAGCAAAATTAACTCCTCAGCTGCGTTCAGAAAGTCAATCTCTGCTACAGTTATGTACGTATAGATTGCCGTCTTCTGGCACATTTTTAAGGGACGTAAGATTTGAGAACGTAACTTTGGAGTGGATCGTGAAGATGTCTTACTGGTGGCAACAAATTTTCAAATAGGAACTCGTGGGAGACCCAGTTAAGTAATGAACATCAACACATTAAGGAGGAAATCTTCTTGAAAGTGATATTCCTGAAGGTCTCAAATGTAGCTGTTCGAAACTTTAAGTATCTTTTCACGAATCAGTTCACGAATAAAGAAAGATGCAACCCTGACCCAAGTAATATTTTTGCTCAGATTTCTAATTTTCATCATTTTTTCATTCTGCCTTTAATTTTTTCAATATGAAAAGGGAATGGAAACGCACATCTTCTCCATTCTCTTCCATTCCCTCTTCGTATTAAAACCATATTCCATTATGAGTCTTTACATCAATGGATCCATCTCTTAATTTTTTCGATCATTTTGCTTACTGTTCCTTTTCCTGATGCCCCTTCCTTCCTTTCCCTTTACATCTAAAACTTTCTGTTGTCCATTCTTTCCGGCTCTTCCAATTCTAGAGACTCTGTCTTTGTTTGTGTAATCCTTTCATTCCTTTCACTTTGAAGTGTGCCCTTTTTACCCAACGCCACACTTAAAACTGACTTAAACTTAAACGCATTAGATCACAAATAATGGACTCTTCCTTTCTGTTTCTTCCATCCTCCTAATTCAGGAGATTTTTTGGATTTATGCTTTCCAGTTTGCCTTTAGACTTTCCATCATTTTGTTGTAGTTACAAGCGCTTTCTAAAATTTTTTCTTCCTGATTTTCTTTCTTTCTCTATTCATTCTGAGATATAACTTGGCCACATAGGCCATATTGCTCTCCGTACTATTCTGCTTCTCGTTTTACTTTTCTAATTGTATTTGTTCGCTGGTTGTTTGTCTGTAGTGTCTTCATCTTTCCATTTTCCTTTCCTTTCTTCTCCGTTCTTTAACTGAGATCATCTACTTTTTTTTTGCCTTTGAGTTTTCCCGTCTCTTTTGTTCACCAGACTATTTCCCGATAGTCCTCTTCTCTGTTTCGCTGATCATTTAAGGCTTTCTCTTTTCCATTGTTTCTTGCTCTTTGTTTTATAAATTTTTTTAAGTTCCATGTCTTTATTTACTTATTGGTTTCCACCTTGAAGCGCTCGGCTTTTCCAAACAATGCCAAATTTAAAATCTCGAACGTATCAGGCCAAACGGAGTACACAATTCTGTCATCCATATTCAAATAGTGTCCAGCGGTTCTCAAACGGTTCTGAAACCGTTTTCAACCGCATTTTTTTTTTCGAAAAAAAAACAACCTTTGCCCAAGGACATATTAGCTTAGTTGTTACCATTTAGCTTTTGAGAGCTCTTAAAGTAAGTCGTCCCTGTATAACACAGAATTCAATTAAAACCTCGAACAATGGACTTCAAGTTAATTTAATTTATTTTAAGTCAAACAGTCTTTACATATGCACTGCGAAACATCGCCTAATGTTCAATAAGCACAAAAGGCGGACATTAAAAACAGAAGACTTGTTTAGTAACGGCGTATGACAATACCATAAATTCGTTCTATTGAAAACGGTCATTATTAAATTCGATTTCTTCTGGAAGGTATTTCGAAGCGAGCGGCACGTGAACGCCTAATTAATTACCATCGAAAATTACTTAAAAGGTAACGGTGACGAACATAAACGTCGTCGGGCGTGAAACAAAAAAGAAATAACATAAAAGCGCGTTATTAATAGCGGCGAGAAGTCCGTAGATCAGCTCGGAAGATTCCTGCGAGTGTGTTTGTTGAGATATTTGATTAGGTGGTGAGATATGATAGAAGTATTCATCCATCCCTTACTGCTTTAATAAAATTATTGTCGATATGAAGTAGATTTCTATGAAGAAGTACAACGTACTCTGGTAACAATTGGGTTTGTCGTTAGTTATTATCCAACATTCGGAAATGACGAGTTTCTATACAATTTGGCAATGGAATAAGTCTGATTATTGATGGAAGAAAAATGTAATGTTTTCCAGGGCAGGCTCAATCTCCCTTGGCGCCTCCCTAACTACGGCCGCGCTGCAATAATACGTCTTGTCAACTAAAGTATAAAATATGAGCATGCGCGCAGGAAAACTATGCGCGATCATCATCAGGTGTTGCAGCGCGAAAATTCAAATGTATATTCTCGTTACAGAAAATGTACATCGAGGATTTTTTTGGCTGACGCGAATGCCTTTGTTCTTCGCTCTGCATACAAATTACGTCGATTTCTAAAATTTAAGTGATTCGTTAATTTTCGTTCCTCTTGAATGAAGATTCACCAACCTTATTTTCTCACGTTTTCATAATCCTGTTGATTAAGTAATTAGCATGGATGTAAAATACGGGGAAAACCTCTGGTTACTAACTCCATAGCAAACAGATTACATTACACCTCGATATCGTTCTCTGATTTATGAACAGTAAATATTTTATGCTCGTTGCAGATATGGCAAAGAGCTTGTTAACAACACCGGATCGCGCACATAAATACTTGCGTCGAATCGGCGATTCGGATTATGGTCAATGCGTCCGTCCGTTATTAACAAACAAACACGTGACATGTGCTGAAAGTTGGAAGAAAAATCGACGAGCGAAAAAAGTCGTGAGTGCATCCCGTAGATATGCCGCGGACACGTAATTATAAATACGGCGATTTACTCTCGTCCGAGATGACAATGCCATACATGGAGATGCTTGCCGACATAAAAGATCTCTTGTCTTGAGAAGGCGGCGGTCAAAGCAAAGCGTCATTCCTATTTCTTCTTTTGCGTGTGAAATTTCAAATAATACACATAGACAAGAAAGGTAACACATAATTTGCATTTTTTACTCAATGGTGATTTGCACATTTGTGAGGGGGAAGAGACTCTAAGATTTGATGTGCAAAAGCGCCAAGCACTGAATAGCTGCTTTCCCGTTATCTATTTTGCGCATACAAATCTCCTAGCCCAAACATCCTAAACAGCGCGAAGCGCACCTTCCAGGTAGGCGAGTTTCCATAAGTTTATACATGAAGGTTACGGGTTTAAAACCGATATGTGCTTGAGACGAATAATTCAGAGCTAACGGAAGCTTAACTCATTTTCAATTTTATTTTATAAATGGATAAAAATTAGCAATAAAAAGTCAATAGACCATCATCATCTGTTTATGTATCAAACTATGATTGCAAACTCCGACATCGTCTTCTCATAACTTGGAAATATCTAATTCTAGACTTTATAAATGCAATAAGATCCGTTTAGTCCTGAACTGTAATTCAAAATTCAATTACCAAATATGTTCAATCATGTATTTTAAAATCTTGAGATTGCTAGATCCATTCTTTGCTTTAGATGCTTTAGAACAAATGTGGGCATTTAAATTCGGAAAGAGCGTGTCGTAGTATCCCTACTATTCGACGGTAAAATTAATCATAGAGGTTATAAAAATGCTTCGTGTGTCATTGGCTGTTGTGTATTGCAAACAAAGGCAATGTACCTCTGATGTTCCTCTACCATGCCCACGTCTGCTTTAGAGAGACTTGTGGCTGTTCAATAGGTACTTGACACGGTCATTCCAACCGCTTGAGGTTGAGAGAAACAAAGTCAAACGTTCACAAATAATGTCATTCGATTCATGCTTACAACATAGTTCTAGAAAAGGGGTTCTCAGTCCCCTAGATCTGAGAGGGTCACTAGCAGGGAAGTGCCCTCCTCATGCCAAACATTACAAGTACGACCATTGTGTATTTATTTGCCGAGCGAATCTTTGAGAATGAATTCTTGTTTCCCCGATACAGTTAAAAGTGGGGTTCGAAGCGTCCGAGAGCATCGCTGCCCTAGAGGAGAAACAAGTTTCTTTCGACTCCCTTTCAAATTTGTTCATATATAACTGTAAAACAGAAACATAATTTTGACATATTGTCGCAACATGAAGCAGAGTTAGTTTAAAAGTCTAAATCTAACGAATAAAATAGTTGTTTACGTTTTATGAAAAATATAATTAAGTTCAGGAAGTTACATTTTAAGGATTAAAATAAAATTATGATGAAATTAGATTTAAATTATAATCAGTAAAATTAATTGCCTTTGCACTAAACTACTCGAGCACGTTGCTCCATCGTTTTAAACTAAACTAATTTTTACTTCTGCCGAAAATAATTGATTCCGTTTTTTGTTTTATCATAGAAAACTCGCTCGCATGTCGTAACGTTACCGTACTTTATCGCACATAAAATAATTAAAATTTCTGACGTTACCGTCAATGTACTTCTAGCGCTTCATCCGAGGCCAAACAATCATGATTTCACTAAACCACTGCCGTACTCATTTTTACAAAACAATGACTACTGTCCTATCAACTAATGACTGCTATCGATTAATGAGTGAAGGACTGACTGTCTGACCCGCATTTACCAATTTTCCTTTTTCATGCCGCTCGTTCCGGATGCTACAAAGTTTTCTAACAGTTTGGGTCAATGAACGAATGTCAAAAAATTAACGTCTCGCAAAAAGACCGTGAAAATAGAGGACGTTAATTACTTTCTAATAAAAATAAAATCCGCCAATGCAGCGCTAGTAAGGTTTAATGACATGGGTTCCCCTTATGGAATTCCCTTATGTTTCTTAACCTAGACCACTGGATTTACAAGGTAAGCAGACGACGCGACGCGTCGAACAATCCATGCTTACTAAACTCGTGTCAATAACCGCACCTGCGAACTGCACCTAAACAATAAAATACGCGTTTTGAATTTTGTGTAAAAGCCAAAAAGTAAGAGTAATTTAAAAAATGATTTTTCAAACGTGACAATATAATACATTAAATGATAATAGTGTCTTTTTTTTAATAAAAGATGGTACGGCACTAAATCAGATGTGTCGATATAAGGTTTTTAGTTCTTTGTAAAAATGAAAAAAAAAAAATAGATTCAACAATAAATTTCGTCAAATCATTTCATTTTCCAGTTTGGGAAACTGTCAAGTCGTACGTCAAAGAGGAAAGTGATTTGACAAGTTGGGAAACATAATCGACAAAAGGGGAAAAGACTGTAAACTCCAGTAACAATATTAAATTAACAGATCCTTCATTTGAGTTAACTTAAAAAAAAAGTTTTTATGTTAGTTCATTTTTCTACCAAAATTGCAAGTTGTTATAAATTAGTTTATGAGTGTTATTTTCCAGGTTAACATAAATTAGTTTTTATAATTACTCCAAATAAATTAATAAATTTGGATTTGACTCCTAACCGCAATGTTTTCTTTTTTTTAAACTAAATACGTATTTCGGCAGCTATGCTGCCATCTTCAGTAGTTGCGACTTCTATCCTACTAAGTAGTATAGAAGTCGCAACTACTGAAGATGCTGCCGAAATACATATTTAGTTTTTTTTTAAAAAAAAAAACATATTGTAGTTAGGAGTCAAATCCAAATTTATTGTTAGACAAGCCACAGTCTCCAATACATTAAACCAAATAAATTAGTTTATTAATTATGTCGAGTTTGTATTTTAAAATTAATTTAAATCGAACCCTAAATTCGTAACGATATGATTTAATTAATAAAATTCCGTTGCGCAGAAATAAAATTAAAAGAAAGCTCCGTTGTTTCAAGTTTTCCGTCCCTATTCTAAAAAGCAGATTTTGGTTTAATTTATTGTCGGTAGAGAATACTGTATGTTTATTTTAAAGATAGATCTAGTAAATTGTCCTTTTTTGCTTTAAAAATTGTGATTTTGAAGAGTGGTTACCTTCAATTTAATAAAGTTACCTTGGAATAAAGGAAGATCTGAGAACCTTCAAACGATGCATCGACGTATTTATTAACTTTATTAATTGTCCGATTGATTATAATTTACTTATTTTGTCATAATTTAATTTTTATTTCAAAGAATAAGAAAATCCTTCAATTAAAGTAATAACATCGTTCCCCAAACGACCCCTACAAGTTCAGTGACTTCCAATCGACCTCTACAGGTTCATCGATCCCAATCGACGTCTACCAGTTCATCGACCCTTTCTAAAATTTTAAATTTGTCCTTAGAAGCAGTTCTTGTTATAATTTGATTTTAAATTTACAAAAACATTTCTTGCATAGTTATAATGAAGTAGATCGAGACCAGTTGAGAATTTTATGACCCTTAGCACCAGCGTTAAAGAGGGTGCAATTGCTTTGCTGCGGCCTCGATTATATTGATTGATTAATTAATTTTGAAGATTAATATAATTGAATCGATGAATGCATAATCGTGTTCAGTCCAAATTTACTGTGTTCAGAAGACAACAAATAACTTTCTAGATTTTTATTTTAAGTGAATTATTGGCTTAAAACTCTTTCAGATAAAGATACCTGAAATAATTACTTAAAACAAAATTTTAGAGAAAGTTATTTGTAGTTTTCTCAACACAGTAAATTTGGACTGTACACCATTATGCTCTCATCGATTCAATTATTTTAATCATCACAAAACGATCAAAAAGCATGTTCCGAAAATATCTTATTTTCTTTATCTCTCCATTAAAAAAAAATGCTCTTAATTGTTCTGAATTGTTTGTAACATTTTAAATTCTTCTTTTAATCGTTGTAGGCGTTTGTAAGTTATTTTCCCTTATCCAGAATTTGCCTAAAATATTTTTGTTAGAAATCGTCGAATCTAACTTGCTTTACTATAATTTTCCAAATTTATTGTAATTATTTTTTTTTTTGAATTATTTTGATTAAACAACTACTTCTAAAATTTAATAATAATTTAATAATAATATCGTTTCAAATTATTTCTTCAGAATATCTTCAATTCGTTAAAATTTCTCCAAATTGTGTTTATTCATTAATTAAAAAAAAATTAATCAGGAAAGATAACTGCTTTAATTCCTGTCAGCTCGACCTAATTAATTTAATATATTTTCAGGCTATTTTTCGTCCTAAATATTTTTTTTATATTTGAGTAGAGTTTAAAGATTATAAACAACTTTTTTTTCAAGGTAACTCTACGTTCTTCAATTTTTGAACCGAAGCCGATTTTTCTAATTACATAATTTGTTTAAAATTCACTGTTTTATTGCTTCCTTTATTTTTGAATTATTTTAATTTATTTTAACTGTAAGTTTGCTCAAAAATTAAAATAGTTATAGCTTAAAGCGTTTCCTTAAGCCGTCAAAGGTTACACGCTTACCGTTCGTTAAATCGGGTAAGTCATTCAGTTGCGCTAGAGTTTCTAAAGCTACTCATCTGTTGATGGGGCCCGAATTAGGGCCGAAATAACTATACAGAGGATGCTTTAGAGCCCCATTGTAATCTGAGCTGACTTGCTACAAGCATTAAAATAGTTTTTTTTTTATTCTACCTTCCTGTACTCAATCACTTAAGCTTTCTGTTTATTATGCTTTTTTAAAATTCAACTGCCAAGGATTTTAAAAGCTTTTAATTTATTTTTATTGATTTATTTTAGGTATATTGTTTTATTTTTACTTTCTTACTTCCTTGCTATTATTTATTTATTTATTTATTTATTTTCTGTCAGATACTCTCCCGTTCCATTTGTTTCTTGGTTCCTTTTTCATTCATTTATCATGAAATCTGAATTTAAGGGCCCCTAACTTTTAATACCGCGGTGCAGAACATAAAATCCTAGAGGGAATAAGTCATTTCCCCCACAGTTTCAATTACATTTTCGTTTAAAATCCGAGTGTATAAAAGCTTTGTGGTTTATGGCGAACTGAATCTTCGGAATTTCGTCGTATTTTCACTTCGCCACAAAATTAAACAAACAATCACTCACCGCCAAACATAAGTTTCTTGTCACACGGCCCTTTTTTCGATCCGGGCCATTTTTTACGCACCCTCAAAGCTTCGGAAACGTCTCACACTCGCCCATTTCAGGTCGACCAAATAATCGGAGCCATTTCTCAACGCTCATATTTCACGCTCATTAAAAGCCGAAATAAAGTGGATGGTTTACGACGAGGACCTTTTCGATTATTATTATTTTTTTTTTGTTCGGGTCGCGCCGCTGGTTCGGAGTTATTAGGTATTTTTATTGGTTTATAAATATGAAATAATTGCGGCGAATTATTTCTGAAATTAGATACGGCTTTAATTATAATTTGAGGAGAAGGAAGTCGTCTTGCGAAATTCAAATTCAAAAACGTATGAATAAATCAAAGTAAAAAAAATATATAATGATAAAAAATTATTAACGTATTGAATTTATTAATTCTTCACGGACAATAAACAATCGATATTAATTTTGATCATTTTTTAAGATTAGTATTTCTTGTCCAATAAAACTCTTATAATTTTTCTGATGAAGCTGTCAAAGGTACAACGAAACGTCAATAATTAAATCAATTTTACGAAGCGTCCTTTCAATTCGGGACGTTCTATAATTTTACTTATATTTATTGCTTATTTCATGAAAGAAAAAAGACAATTTTATTTTATGTTTTTAATTTACTTTAATTTTATGTTTGTTTTCAATTACAGTTTCCGTTACTCACATACGCGTCGCGTCGGTTCATATTTCGTAATTTAAAAACAAATGAACTTTCTGCTTTCTTTTAATTACTTTAATTTATTTATAAAAAGGATTCATGTTACCTATCTCAGTTTTAACGCCGCGCCGCGCCGCTTGTTTTCAAATACCGCGGTGCAAAACATAAGTTTCCAGTTGGAAAATGTCATTTCCTCCACAGTTTCAATTATTTTCCTTCAATTAAATAACCATTCCCGATTATTACTTTTTTTTTCGTTACAAGCCTCCTTACTTTTAGTAATTTCAAGTAAAAATTGAATAAAAGAAATGGTGGTCGCATTTGATCAAGCTCAAGACCTGCGAAAAACATTTTGTATTAATTAAGCGAATGACGGGGTAATCCCCCGATTGGAACGCAGGGAAAACTTTGACATAGAGCGCCATCTGTAACGATCAACGATCTCGACGAGGGAGATTGAAGTATTAATCATGTCCCAACTGATATATTCGCGTATTTGACCAACGCTCGTCTTTCCACACAACGATACCATCGCCTAATCTCTATTTGGCCCATGATGTATCCGAATCGTTTCCTCGATGCCAATTTCATTGTGGCCCATCAATAAAACATAAAAATATCAATTAAAATGTGGAAAATCTAAAAAGGAATCTCAAGAGAGCTGATAATGAAACGTAATAATCAAAACTCTCTTGGATTATGACGGGCATTGTCGATAAAACTTCTCAGTTTATTGTGGCATGCTTCGTTTGTTTAACTCGGCCCAAAACTAAATTGTTTGTAATGGGAATGCGTTGAAATAAATTTCGGCGCGCTCAATGGGCAATAACAATAAATGAAAAAATGTTCAGTAGCATTGACCGTATTATCATGCTAATGCGGAATAAATTCAACGCTGATTATCATAACGAGCGCCTTAGAGTCAAATAGTTTTTTAAAAAAACCCGCTTCCACTACTTATAAATGCATATGAAATATTATTAAGAGGTCCACAGATGTACTGCGATGTTTGGAGCAATGTTTTAGGACATGTTTGATAAGATGCGATGATAACACTTTAAAACAAATTTGATGACGAGATGGGCTACGACATATTTGATGAAATGATAAGTATTTTTAATTATATTTGATGAGGAGTCATTTTTGATGAAGAGATAAGTTTTTTGGACATATTTGATGATACGCGCTGCAATGTTTCAGGATACTTATGACGAGACGATACATAATTTAGAACATATTTGATGAGGAAATAAGTACTTTAAGACAAATTGATGTATTAATGAGGGAATTATGTACTTTATAACTATGTTTTAGGACACTTTTGATGAGATGATAAGTATTTTAGGACAAATTGGATGAGATGTTATTTAATAAAGGTCTACCGGTTTAAACTCAGGTCATATTTAATCAGATGTTCCTCATTAGTACTTTTTAAACCTATTTTTAAAAATACGCGAAAAATAGACAGACGTCTTGCAAAGTGATTTGCTGCTTATTACATGTATAGTGACAGTTGTTGCATTTTATATGCATAATACTTATTTGTACATCAACTTTTACAGAATTGGTATGAAGACTTTAGAAACAAATTGAAATAAATAAAATAAATAAGAAACAAGCTGAGAACATAAATTTTAAGATTACCTTAACTTAACGTTTCGCAAACTGGTTGGTTTGCTCTATCAAAAGTGAATATCCAAGAAAAAAAATAAAATGAAACTTATATTTTTAGTTTGTTTCTAAAGTCTTTTATTTTTAATTTCATTCTGCAATTTGAACGAGCAAAAACTCTAGAAAAATAACAACAATTCTGTTAGAAACGCAGAAAATGTGAAGAATTTCCGTAGATGCCTTAGAATTTGGCAGCTCATTAAAGAGATTTAAATAAAATAGTTAAACAAGAAAGATAAATTAATAAAGTTACCCAACCCAATACAATAAAGAAATATACATTGTTACTAAAAAAAAATAACAAAAGCCAAAATAATGACAATTAGGTGTGATAACAAAAATTAAAATTGTACAGTGTGATAAAAAAAAATCTTCTTGCCTCTGACCGTGAAAAAGTGTGTCATTTTTGTTCAAAAAAGTCATCTAAGATAGATGTAATTTTTGAGATTTACGTCGTAATATACATCGAACTCACTGAAAATAAATGATTTTATAATACACAAGGAAGATTTCGATTATAAAATACTTACGCTTGTCAAAAAATTCAGTCTACGTGATGAAAGCCCTTTTTGCATCAAACGTTGGTAACGAAAGTTAGCCTTCGCTTTTATTTATTTTTTAAACTGTATTAATTTTTTGATTGTCATTTGTTTTTTTTTTAATTGTATTCGATTTCTTAATCTGATTATTGCTTTCGTATTTGGTTGTCTTTGGTTTTATGTTCGCTTTTTATTTTTGTTTGTTTTGCACTTTGTGCACTTTAGGTATCTATTGTTTTCAATGCACTTTCCCTTTCTGCTATTTTTGTAACTGCCTTCGTTTTCGATTGTCTTTCGTTTCTTTTTTTAAATTACATTCGACTTTCTACTTTATTTTTCTAATAGTTTTAATTTCCTAATTATTTCTTTTGCCTTCTCTACTGTCTTCGATTTTCGTTATTTTTTAACTATGTACTATCGTTTCTTATTTGTTCGCTTGTTATTTCTTTGTTTATGCTTCGAGATTATACTGTTTTTTAAAGTGCCTTCATATTTCTTTTTAATTTTTCCAAATTCATAGTAAGAGAAGCCTCGAGTCACTACAAAGTAGATGATTTAGTGACTCGAGGCCTCTCTTTCGACAAGATTTATTCACTAAAATAGTAAAGGAGACTGTGGTTTAAGACATAATTGAAATTAACCGCCCACAATAATTAATTCAATTATTATTATTGTGGCTAACGCTTTTCCCGCGATGTGTGTGTGTTTATCTAAACCGACCCGAAAAACATTATTTTCATTAATTTTTGGCTACGGAAAGATAATTGGATTTCGGTCAGTAACCTTGACATCTAATCACTGCAAACGATGAAAAAATTCTTGCTTCTCTCCATTTATATTATTATAATAGGTGTGTTCTTCTTACCGCAAAACTCAGCGGCACTCAGTAACCTTGGAAATTTGTATGTTTTTTTACACGCTCCTTGGTGAGATTATGTGAGCTTGCTCCGAATCAATCAAATAGGGATTTAGGTTAGAATGCATGTGTATGTAATGGCCGAATGTCTCGTTTGACGTTTATGCGATGTCAATTTTTTGCAGAACGTTTTAACTAGAGTCTGCGGCTTTCAACGTGTATCTAAGGTACACGTGTACACGGACTCCGTGTAATAATATTCGCAAATTAAATTCACTTGTAATTAAATACCCGTGGAATTAAATTACACGTGTATTTTTACGGATCCGTTCGGTACGTTCAAATCAGCATACGTTACCTAGCAACTGATGTTTCTGTTTACCGACAGCGGAAAGGTAACTTTTATACAATGACAGTTAAAACAACACCAATAATTGACAACAGTTTTCGCTGCATTTTAATGTTAAGCTGAAATCAGAGAAAAGCCGGAAAACGAAGTTTTTCCAGTTGTATAATTCATTCTATTTGTCAATTAATTGCCTGCTTGACAATACCTATCAAGAAAATATTAACGTGTGATATAAATACACGTGTAAAACAAATACACGTGTAATATAAATACGCGGGTATACGTGTATTTAAAATTACACGTACTAAAATTTGAATCCGTGTATTATACGTGTACACGTGTACTGACACATACGTGAAATAGGGACCTCTAGTTTTAATTCAGCAAAACTCACCTCACTTCTGATATTTACTGATCTGAGTTGAAAGTAAAACGAACACACCTATTGTAACGCTACGTACTGCCAATCGTATTTATACTAAAAAGCAACGGTACTTCAGGGCTTACGGGACGTCGATAAATTTAATAAAACATAAAATACATAAGATACATTTATCCCTTAACGTCCCTGAGAGAACATTTTCGGCTATAAAACTCAAACTAAGTACCGAACAAGAACATTTTCAGCTAAGTACCGAACAAGAAAATCGTCTTCCAGCGGTGTCTCGTTGGTGGTTGGGTTTTCTGCAAAACGAGGATGGTTTCCTGGTTTATCAGAGGAGGCATTACAGTAATGTGAAGTCTAATTTACTTGTTAGGTCAGGACATAGTAGGGTAGAGTAGCGAGATACTTACAACTTGACGCGGAATAATTAGAAAAGCCGTTTGAAAATAGAGAAATATTATTGTCTAAATTCCTATGGGTCAATTTTGTGCAAGTCTGTAAGAACTGTAAGGTTTGTGAACCTGCGGCTCAATTATTAAAAAATGGAATTTTGAAGTTTCTTCCAAGATTTGATTTTTGCTTAGATCTTCAGATGATTACTTCAGAGTCTACAATGTTATCTTAAAGTCTCAAAAGAAATCCTATCTAAATGAGAAGTTCAGACTTCCGCTTTTTAGTAATTGAGTTAATTGAGTTAAACTCTTACAGATCTTAGTGATACGTGGACTGCTGGAAAATTTTCTGGAATCTAGTAGGTTTAGAATTGTTAGCGTTTATCAACTGTCATATTTGAAAAATTTGACGTTTTTCGCCTATAATTCTATTGACAGTTCCTATCCAAGTGGACTAGTTTTGTTTGTACAGCATTTAAGAAAAAGTAATTTTGTGTAAACATGGAAATCTCGCGAGAAAATTTTCTTGCCGTGATTTTTTACGATTTCAAATGTGGTCTAACGCCGAAACAATGCCTCGATCGGCTTCATTTGGCTTTTGGAGATGAAGCACCATCAAAGAGGAGTGTTTATAATTGGTTTTCCGAATTCCAGCGTGGACGTACCTCTCTCAGTGACGAATTTCGTGAAGGTCGTCCATCAACATCTGTTGTTGCCACTAATGTAGATGCTGTGCGTGAAATGTTTGAGCGAGATCGACATGTGACATACCGTGAGATTCAAGCATCCTTACGCATTGACATGAAAGCAATACACCAGATTTTGCATGATCATTTGAACGTACGATAGCTTTGCAGTCGTCGGATCCCACACAATTTAACAAAAGCGCAAAATCAGGGTCGTGTCAAATAGTGCGAATAAATGCTCAAGAAATTCAATGGAGGTCTTTCAAATTTAGTTTATAATATCGTTACTGGTGACGAAACGTGAATCTATTCGTGCGAGCCAGAAAGTAATCAACAATCTACCGTTTGGGTATTTCAAAGTGAACCAAAACCAACAAAAGTTGTCCGTTCACGCAGTGCTGCGAAGCAAATGATTGCTTGTTTCTTTGGTTTAACTGGACATGTAGGAACCGTGGCTTTAGAGGATCGAGAAACCGTGAATGCTGATTGGTATACTACAATTTGTTTGCCGGAGGTCATCGATCAAATAAGAAGAAACAATCGAAATCGACGAATTATTCTCCATCATGACAACGCGAGCTTTCACTCAGCCCGCCAAACAGTATATTTTTTGTCCACCAAAAATGTTGAATTAATGACTCATTGTCCATATTCACCTGATTTATCACCTAATGATTTCTTTTTGTTCCCAAATATCAAAAATAAAATGCGTGGTGAGCGATTTTCGTCGGTTGAACCAGCAGTTGAAATATTCCGGACACTGGTTTCTGAGGTACCGTCTTTAGAGTGGAAGACGTGCTTTACGAATTGGTTCGAGCGTGTGCAAAAGTGTATTGACGTCAAAGGTGAATACTTCGAAAAACAATGATACCGTTTACCAAATTTCATATGCGTTTTTTTCATACCGTTTCCAGAAACTTTTCCAGCAGCCCACGTATACAAAAAATAGAATTGACCCACTGATCTCCAAGAAAGCCGGTGAGATTAATAAAGAGTTATCATCGTCCAGGTTTTCTTATTTGTTATAATCATTTAAATAATTCCCTATTAATTTCGCTTAATGATGTAACAACACGTTGTTGATTGGCCACCTACTATATCACAATTAATCAACGTTTTCCATGCAAAACGCGATCGATCTGAGCGCGGCAAATTATGTACGAGGCCGGCGCGCGAAAAATCGGAATTCCTTTCCGCCTCGAGTTCGGCACGTAACAATCGTTCGTCTCGGTCGTTATTATTAAACATAATCATTAAACGTGTAATTAGTGACTAGGAAATTAGTGCGTACCTGCTCATTAAGTCCGCCTAAAAATAAAACACGCATCTCTAAGCGCTCGTCCGTATTTGCCGATTCAATTAAAGAACCGATATTGCAAGCAGATCCACGAGATTATAATTCCAGTCATTTCAGAGTCGATAAACAAGCGAACGAGCGCTGGTTTCCTGGTTTGTGATCCTCACGACGTTCGGTTTGATTCCTTTTGGAGGAGCCCGTGTGTATTGTTTCTTGCGGGTCCGTTTTTGTTTACGTTAAAGTTAACAATTTATTGCACGTGTAGCACATGTTTTCTGTTGCTCCGTAAAATACGTGCATTTGAATGCCCCTGCATTTTACTTACTTACTTGCTTACTTACTTACAGTTCCAGGCTGTCTTATTCTTCTTCTTGTTCTTATTTCTTCATCCAAAGGACGATTTGAATTTCATGAATTCCCGGTAAACGCTCGGCGCCTCGTAATATTTGTATCATATTTTTAGCCTGGCAGGTTTTGACTCATTCTTGACGCGAACCGGAATAATTAATGGGATCTGGTTTGGTCTGGAATAAATCGCGAACGAATTTTGCATTCCGTTGCATAATTTCTTTAGTCATCTTCATGTACTACCTACCGCCCGTTGCAAACTTCTCGGCGGATTGAATTAACAGAGTTTAATTGGATTGTTTTTCTCGATTGCCGATTTTAATTGACTGAAAACATAAATTCAACCTGTCTTCGTAAATTCTTCTTTGACAAACTCCTTCATTAACAAAGACGAACTTAATTTCTTCCTACTACAAACGCTCAAAATTTTTGCCTATTATACAATTACGCAAAGACGTTATTCATTAATCACTTACTTTAATTGCAGCCACCTCATGCTTTTTATTATTATGGAACATCAAAAATTTAGAAAGGAAATCACGTTCTAAAAATTCAAAAGAATCGCTATTTGAGTAGAAACCCAGATTTTGTCTTTGTACACACATAAAAATTTTTGGGATTAATTGTAATCTGCCCAATCGATATTAAATGTGGATAAAGTTTTGCCTGTAAAATTGTTAATCCTTATCTAATTTGGCGTTACTGTTGTCTTTTCCAGACTAAGTTGTATCTATGGTCGGGCCACCGAAGAAACGGAGTGATCACGCGCTGCTCTTGTGACACCGACACGGAAAGCCGTATTTACATCAAACACCAGAAATTACCACTTACCACTATTTTATTCAAATATTAAATTAAGTCTTAAGAAAGACTGATTAATAGTAACGCCAATTTGTTAAAAATAGGAAAAATACGAACTACTGGAAATATGACCACGTTGTTACTCTGCAGAGTGACCGACATTGTAGGTTAGTGTAAATCTGTCGGTACTTAGCTCACAGAAACAGCAATCACGTGTATATCACGCAGTTTTATTACTCCGTTTCTTCGGCGGCCCGACTATAAAAGTGAGTGTTTACTCCAACAAGAATAAACTCTACTCCTACTTTTACGTGATGAACATCCTAACTCCGTCTTTTTTAAGTCCACAAACGGACGGATGCAAGGGAACCCCGAAAAAGTGTTCCCTGGCATCCAAAAAGTGTTAGAATTGACTCCAGATTTTCATCAGTGTGTTACTCCAATCGTCCATACACATATTATTTCTATTCTTTAATAATAACTTCTAGGTCTTGAAACAGAATGATAAATTTAAACGATAAGAAATCTACGTATATGAAAAGCATTCACGCAAAACCTGATAAGTCAAAAATGACGAAATTCCAGTCAGACATAGAATCAAGGGTTTATTAAAGAGTAGCATTGTTTGGTAAGGCCTGATTAACTAATTCCGGTTATATTATAATATATTATACGAGAAATTAAAGAATTAGACTTCTCCGGACGATTCAACTCCATATTAAACCCTTGGTTCCATGTTTAACTAGAAGCTCGTTATTTATTTATCGACTTATCAAGTTTTGGGCGTGAGTGCTTTTCATATGAAGGGGAAAATCCAAAAGAGAGTATTGGAAGTTTACCTATGAAAATAGGTTCCAACAGAGTATTGAAAACTAGGTAAACAATATAGAGATGAAGAGAGAAAAAGAAAACTATAAATAAAAAGAAGATGTATGGATAAGATTGGTTTTACCAAAAGACCATGTTGGGTAAAGGCCCCGAGACGTTTTGAATTCGTCCGTAAAACCCTTTCTTCCAACCACTGCATTCTGTTGTCACCACCATCCACCATTGCCTCACTGAAGGGATTGTATCTGATTTAAACTTTGATTTGCGTGCCTAATTTCATCGTTTTCCTTCCTTGATATGCCTTCATTTTATTCCATTCATTTTGTAACATGGTGGAATTCAACACAGAGATTCGATTTTCCTTTCTAGTTGCCTTTTCGTCCCCATATTTTACAACCAATAAAATCGTATACTATTAAGAGTTTCTGTTCTCCTTGCCACAGCACGTTCAGCCTTCTTAATTTCCTGCTTCTCGGAATTAAAAATTGAGCATCGAAAACATTTTCAATAGAATACTGAAGAACTTGATGATCATAAAATTAAAGAAAAAGAGAGAGTAGGAAAACCACGAATCAAATAAAGAAGAGAATGGAAGAAGATAAGTGGCTAGATGATAAGAAATGCCAGGCAAGAGTTATGAATCTAAAGAGGCCACCCGAGACCTTTTATGTGTGAACTAAACCTACTTAAACTCCTCCAATTATTCCATTCCACTGACACATTTCCATCCAGCTTTACCTCACAAGATGGTGGTTGGTGGTTCACAATTATGCCTGATTTTCCCAATTTCTTCCACTTCCAATATCTTAATCTTCTTAAACCCAAGGACATCAGTAGAATCATCTCAGCGATAATTTGGACGATGTTACTGCCCTATATTCCTTGGTCTTTTGATTTAACAGAGTTGTTTGGGACAATATTAATTTTGTTCATCGTATCCTCTCCAGTTTTTCTTTTCCCTTGTCCTTGGACACTAATTGTCGCAAACACGAGAGGATCTATTGGATCAGTTTAGCCAAAACAATGATGGTAATACCCTATGTCATCGTATCTGTCATATTGCTATGTTCCTTGGCTCGTTATTAATTTCGTTGCGTATTGTATGTTATGACACATTATAATATTATTTAATCACAGCTTAAATTTATAATAACATTACAAATCCACATACACATACATAACATAAATTCAATCTTGAATTGGACAATTGACAGAAAGCGTTTCATACCGCATTCAAGCATTGATTTATTACGATTAGGTGATCGATCAGTTTATGCTAATTTAAAACAAAGGCGTCGCCGTGCCGTCGTTTTTTTTTTTCCTCTTTTCTCCGGAAAATTGAAACATCGTGACGCTGATGTATAACGGCTCGGCTCTCTCGGATTACTGATTTATAAGGCGCACATTTTTTGTCCGATAATATTCGACGACCACGGTTCTATTATATCTAATCGACGATCCCGTTCCTACAAACTAACCGGCCGAAGTTGAACTCGTTCGTGAGCGCCAAGTCAGTAAAGCTCTGCCCACATAAACCCGTTGTGCTGTCAACCCGGCCAGTTTGCGTACGCCCGCCGAATAGAGCGGGTTCGAACCTTCCAGGCCAAGAACCCTAAACACGTGTGTTGCACGTCGGAGCCCCTCCGTTGAAATTCGATACGAAATTTAGCTTCAAGCATGACTGGAAAGTTATATAATTGACTGTTTGTTTTTACTTTGGTGTTGATTTTTTTTACAACTTCCCGCGAGCTTTACAGTTGAAGAAGATTACAGCGAAACGTAAGTATAAATTTCTTCAACTTTAACAAAAATTATCAGTTGATGCATCGAAAGTAACTAATTAATAACAATAGCTAATAGGAGTACAATATTATCTCCAATGTGTTTAACTGAAACCATCACAGGATTGTAATTATCAATTTATTGTATGTAAGAAAAAAATAACGTTGATAATTTCAATCAGATTAAGGATCAATATGCAGAAATCAAATTTCAAAGGCATATCTTTAACAGTATACGAAATATTTATGTGTTTCCATTTTTTTGCCCATCCCTGTATAAACGCGAATTTAAATAATTTCGTTACCTAGGGAGCAGAAGTGTACCACTCTTAAGTAAATCAGATGTATTTTTTAAAGAAAAAAATCAAACTTTTTTTAAAGAAAAACATCAGAAAACAATGAATCAAACAAACATGAAAATACTAACTAAAATCTTCTCTCATAAAAATGCAAGAAATAATTTTATAAACAAACAAACCTCTCAAGTACTTCGTCTTGAGTACTTTTAACATACAAAGGGAACCTAAAAATTGAGTATATTTAATACATAAATAAAAAAAAAATAAATATACTAAGAAAAATATACTTTAAGAAAGTGGTCATTTTTGAAAAAGTTTCTCAAAGACAAGGAATGAGGCATCGAGTGATAACTTTAACTCTATCTGTGCATCTATGACCAAGATTCATAATAATTTTTGGATGAAATTTTGAAGTTTAAATTTGTATCCTGCCTGAAGAAGGTTAAAAATAAACCGAAACTATCGGCCAAATACACAAGTAATCATTTTTACTTCGTCTTCGACCTAATCAACTAGCAATAATCAATTTTTTGATGGTTTAGTAATAAAATCGATATAGAGGCCCATTTAGTATCCCCTAATACACCCCTCGCCTTCACACCTTTCATGGTATTCATTGAAACAATTAGAAATATTTTGCTTTGATATTTTTTTTTCCACAACTTCCTATTAGATTCGTAGATTGAAATCTATTGGAAAAAGTACATTTCTTCTTAACATTTCCGTGCCCGAGGGAGGTACCAGAGATATCCCAAATGTACTTATTTGTAAATATTTTCTTAAATTGTATATCGAAATATGTAGATAATTTGCTATCTGATCCTCTAAAAAACTTTGATAAATATATTTCTTATAAAATTATTTAATTATTTTCTTTATATTTGAAATTTTTGAAGATCTTGTCATATATAAACGTCAGCTGAACTTCTAAAACATTGTGACTCGGAAAACATTTAAGTGATCTACCAATTCAACGCTCCAAACAATCCATCGTTTCGATCCATCATTTAATTGAACCGTCGCTTCATCGAATCAACAATTTATTGATCCATCGCATCATCGGTTCATCGTTTCATTCGTTATTCACATCATCGTTCCATGGCGTCATCGATCCAACTCTTCAACGATCCATCTTATCATCTATCCATAGCTTCATCCATCCATCGCTTGATCCATTTATTGCCTCATTGATCCGTCGTTTCATCGATCTATCGCTTTATCGAACCGTGCTTCATCGTTCCTTGGATCCATCGTTTCAATGTTCCATCGCTTCATTCGTCCATTGGTTCATCGAATCAACAATTGAATACCATAACTTCAAAAGGGTCTAAGTGCCAAAAAATAAAAAATGATATTTTGACAGCAAATGGGTATATGGACAAAGCCCAATGTCATGCAAAAGAATCTATGTATTTAATAAATCAGTTTTTTCTTAATAACTTCTAAACATGTTTATGGCACTTAGATCCTTTTGATGTTTTGGTCTTCAATTAATCGCTTCATCTATCCTTCGTTGGATCATTATATCGCTTAATTTATTCATCAATTTATCGATCCATCGTTTCATTGACTCATCACTTTATCGTTCTGTCGCTTCATCCATCTGTCGTTTCATAGATCCACCGCTTCAGTAATCCATTATTTCATCGATCTCTCGATCCATTACTTCATCGACTCATCGCGTCATTAATTCAATGCATTATCCATCTGTAGTTTCATCGATCCATAGCTTCATGATTCCATTGCTTCATCAATGCATCGTTTCATCAATTTATGCACAAATTCGTAAGAAAAAAGTACATCGTATTTGAAGTGATATTCGAGTTAGGTAAATCCATATTTAATTAAGATTTTCTAATTGTGTTGATTTTGATTCTTATAAAATTATATATTTTTCCTCCTTGTTTCTAATAATTAAATTTTATTTATTCCAAATATAGCAGGCAAAGCGGCAACTACAAAGAAACGTTGCAATTAACATGATGCATTATTATTATTACCAATTAAATAATAATATTTCGCTTTTACAAATTCGCAAAGTTATTGGTGTGTATTTCACTTGCAATAACAGGCGAATTATTTTGTTTAAACTGCGTTAAATCTGCTTCTCTTTGTATGCAAATTAAACTGCTGGATTTGCTGCTATTTGCAAAGAGAAGGCAAAAGAATGAAGCTCCTCGTATGTTACGTAGCACCTACCCAACTGTGGACTTCAAACTGTTTTGTCTTCTTAAATTACGAAGTTGTTTGTAATTAATATAAGATTATGGTAATCTCTTAAGTAATTACTTACTCTTTTCTTTTACAAGCTGGTATTTATATTTATAAAAAAAAAACTCTTTGGCTTCTAGCATTACGAAACAGTAGTTCAAAAAACTGCTTGATGTGATAACTTAATCACGTACGTTATCAATTCTTCTATTACTATATATAAATATATCTTATTTCGCGTTATTTTTAAAGAAACGAATTTAACTCCTTGCATTTTAAAAATATTTTTTTCGTGTATGTAAGTACAATTTCATCATCCTATAAATACACCTGTTATTAAACGTATGTATTACGCTCGCCAAAAAAGAATCTGGACAACTCTCTACACGTATTTTTCATTAGTTTGAACCAAAGTAAGGAATGAATAGGTAGCAGCGCGGGCGTTCGGAACGCGCACGCAACTGCGAGAAATTTTTTAATGTTCTTATGTTTAAGTATTAAATACCGTTCTCTCTCGCGCAGTGATATTTGAACCACTCTTTCAGCTGTCGCTCTCGCAATTTGTCTCACGCTTTCATGCACATATCGATGCACGGCCGAATGCTCTTGTGGCGTCACCTAATATGTCGTTCACCGTGGTTTGAATGCAGTTTTAAGCAATTAATTCATCTTGCGGTTTAGATCTTGTTTCTACGATAACGTATTAATATATAAATGGACGATTGTGTTAGAGGAACAATTCTTAATTCGTCATATTTACAACAGGACTTATTACACGTCCCAGATCTTTTTGGCGAGCATAGTACAACTACTTCGAAAACTGCAAAAATGCAATCAGAATAAAATAATAACCCAACGCCACCGCTGTTCATTGTGCTAAAAAAAAACAAATCTTGGTTTGTTTGGTTAATTTATTTTATAAACCTTTCAGTTTGGAGGTCTTGACTTGTCATCTGATACACTTATTCACTCGAGGTAATCTTTTCAAACATTCAATTCCTTTTTTAATCTTAGCGATTCTCAGTTTCTTATCTTGTTTCGGGCTATCTCAAACACTCATCGTGTTTTTACTGAGAAAATTCCTTTCCCGGGGACTTTTAATCTTCTGATTAAGTAACAACTACGATCCTTCTAAGATTTCTTAGAAATTTCACATCACAGGCTTCTAACGTACTTCTATATCCATCATCATTAAATTTGAATATCGTTTATTAATACCGATACAAAACTACTATTTACATGCTTTGATTTTCGTTCTCAACTTCTTGATAAATGATTTCACGAAAATGTAACCATTGTAATTCTGTTACAGTAATGAAAAGAAGAGGGCCTAATACGCCACCCTGCTTCATTCCCTTTCTTACAGGTATTTTATTGATCTCACATTGTATATGTATCATATTATTAATTTAACTAGGTGTTTTTATCCTTATACAACAGATCTTTGCAGTGATCTCTTCTATACTAGTTCGAATCTAAACAGAAATTCCTTCGCATTGTTTTGTCACCTTTAGCATATACTAAGGTTTCATCCTCTTCACCAACTCGAATGTTTGAGTATCAGTTCCCCCATGTAATACGTTCTCCTTCTTTCGTAACGTTTTTTTCACAAATTCTTCTCCATGTAAACATAATAAAGAAAAAAAATAAAATAAATAAAAACTTCTAATATCAGTCCTATTAGGTTTTCCAGTCTTCTTTATAATATCCTTTGTGTATCGGTATACCGATTGAAGATTTTTACTTCAGCCAACATTTGTTTTATTACACTGCAAATTCCTCATACGCATACGCTCATTATTTCTATTAGCTCTATAAAGTGAAAGTCTATCGGGATGGATATTTATAAGAAAGTTACATTTTTAAGTTGCCTCCATTTTTTTATAAACTCAAAGTAAAAACAAACCTAAGGTACATTAGTGCTCGTAAAGCAATAAGCAAGCTTAAAAATTGGGCCCACTTAGTACCGACGCTTTTCATGCCGAATGTACTGTTCACTCCTTCCACATTTGCGCGGCTGCGATGCTTCTAATTGTCATTGAATGGAGAGGGAAGATATGCAAGTTAGTTCAGGTTTTCCTTCGACGATTTAAATGTATTTAATCGTCAAAACGTTCGCACATCCTAGAGAGATAATAGAAGAAAGCTTCTCTTTGAAAATATAAAAATGCGTGTAATAGTCGCTGCAAATCACCACATACTTTAAATATTTAATTGCAAACAATAAAAACGTTTACAAGTCGACAGTATTGTGCTCGATGCAGCCACATGAGAAAACTCCCTTCCAAATACTACGGGCGGAGCTAGTACAGTCCGAGTATTAAATTTTCGTACTGAGCGCGGAACAAGTGGCCCGATTTCTTTTCCTAAATACATCTTTTTTTAGTTTTGTTTACCATAATAATAATTTTATTCATCATTTTTTCAAAAGTCACGTTTTTGATTTCTTGAATTTCTAAAATCCACTTACAATTTCCTTTTTTTTAATGGTTTGGAGTTTACAAGCCAAACTTCATCTTGTGCAATGTCATTATGAATCTGCAAGAAATTTAATTAAAGATAAAGAAATATTTTAAACAAGAAAACAGTTTACCAGTTTACCAACACTTTTGGTTTTCTTTCGCTTGCTCTTCGTTTCATTAAAGCTTACTTCATAATGTAACTACCTTTTAAATAACCTTATTTTTTACTCTTATCGTCGGTCACCTCTACTATGTAAAGGACCTTTTAGATATCACATTGTTTTTCGTTTGAAAATGCTGACTGCTGCTTTAGTTTCTTTTTTCATCTTCCAACATTTCTGGTTTTATTTCTGTCTTCTTCCATGTTCTATTGTGAAGAAAAAAATACGGAATTTTACCCAGTTCTAATGTTTTAATGTGTATAGCAGAGATAAGGTTAAATTTAGCGTAGTTTTAAACCCTTTCGTTTTGTGTAAGAACTATCCTCTACCTCGGAAATTTATTTTTTGCCAGCTTAACTTAAGCACTGACCCCTTAGAAGATTTTTTAACCCTTTGCCCTCCATTTTAATTACAGCGACAACAGTAAAAACGTTACAAAATTAGGACTTTTTACGTAGAGGGCTCTTTAGATTTTAGAATTCTGTTTTCAAGTTATATACAGGATGTAATCGCCCTGTTTCCGAGTGAAAAACTACATTCTTCTATTCGGACAAAGAGATTTTGGCTTTCAGAAGGCCACCATGTTTCAAATGTTTCTCTAAGTTTTGTACTCCTTGGTGTGCCATTAACAAACCCCCTCTTATTTGTCTTTGAATTTATGAAAAAGGACTCTTTCGTTTACTGAATGAACTTTTAAAAAATGATAAAGAAATTGACAAGAACCATTGATAAAAAAATTCAAAAGGATTCTGCTGAAGAGTTATCACTATTACTTCTTCCCATATTTGTCTATTAAGGTTTCCTTAACACTTTCGAAACTCCTGGTACGCACATGTACCATAGAGATACTGAATACCACATCGAAAGGGTTAATCGAATTTCAAAAACATGAGTCTTAATTACTCTCAGAAGATGTAGTTCTCTTTTTTTTTCAAAAATAAATTGAGTCGAATAGAATCAAAGTGCAACAGCAATCATTTAGAGCGCCAAACTATTTTAATCATATTTTAAATAATATTTCGTCGTCGACGTTCTCATCAAAAGCTAAGCGCTTTTTTTTCAAATAATTCTTATTTTCAAAGGAATTAAAAAGATTTTTAAAGGGGGTACTGGTGCTCCGTATAAAAGAATTAATAGAGTAATGAAAAATAGATGTTATTTAATATATTGACGGTCTACCGACGTCCAACAGACCCCTAGAAACTTTTAGACCCCCAACCAACCCACTGCTCTTCAGGTTCATCGATCGAGGTTTCATCGACCCCGTTTTGGAAACTTCTTATGTAAAAGAACCCTTTTGTGTGTAGTTCGTTTGATTTCTACAAAACTCTAGACGCCGAACGACACACAGTTTTGAGTTCATTGTTACCTAAAGTTATTAATAAAAAAAAGTGTAATTCCTCCTGCTTCTGCTTTTACAATTTTCAGAAAATGAAAGTTAAAATTAAAAGTGTTATCTCCTCCCTCATTTGTATAAAAGTTTTTAGAAGTTTCAAAAACCCGATTTCGACTTAATTATTTTTCAATAGTAATATTATTTCAAAAATAAATTGAATGGAATTGAATACAAGTGCCACAGGAATCATTCACAACGCAATCTTTTAGCCAAGACAATAAACTACTTAAAACTTGTTTAAAAAAAATATTTCATACTCAACTTTCTGGTTTAAGAGCAATGCTTTTCGCGTTTTCTTTAATAGGTAGTTATTATTTCAAGGAAATTAAAAAAAAAATAAACGAAGCGGAAGCGCTGTTGCTCCATAGTGTACAAAAAATAAATAAAATAGAAAATTTTTAAATTTAACGCCTGAACGGTGGTAAGTGGTAAGCCTTGCAATCGTATGGTTGTGCGTTCGCACCGTGCTCGAGATATTTCTCGGGGGTGGTCGTTCTCACTTCAGGTACCCTTCAGTGTTAAGGAAAATATTCGACACTGCTTCCCCTTCAAGAAAGGTTTGGAAGTAACAAACCCAAGGAACACTTTACACACACAAAATACGCTCTCGCTCCTGAGGTTCTGACAAGTCCCCAACCAACCCACAGGTCCATCACTCTCATTGGGGTTCAATATTGACCTCGTTGAGAACCGCTGATGTAGCAGACACTTTTGTGGTTCGCTGGATTTCTGTTAAATGCTAGACGTCGATCGACTCGAGTTCTTAAAGGAATATAATAATTCAATTTCATTCTTTGAAAAGGCAACGCGTTTATGTTCTTGATGTACAGTCATTTTCTTCATAAATTATGCTTGAAAATTATACCAAATGAGATTCAGCAAAAAGTTGCTCGTTAGATTACAAAACGTCAAGCAAACTACTCCTGTATTCATCATTAGCTCAAAAATTATTTAATTTTTTATACGTAAGCATGATAAAGAAGCTGTTAGATCAAAATTGAAAATATGTATAAATTCTTTAACTTGTGTGGGATATAATATAAAGGTGTATTTAGCTCTGTAGTAAATTAGAAAATTGAAAGTGAAATTCCGGAGATTTTTTCTTTGTAAAATAATAACCCCAATCAATATGTATGCTAATGCATGTAACGCAAGAAATCCGCACTTTCGCGTCAGCCACGCATCCAATAGCCATAAATTAGCCATAGACTGTTGTCGTTTCAGACAACTTCAGCAATAAAACTGTTTTTTTCAGAATAAATGCAGCTGATTTTATGGGCTTCGTTTGTGCAGTATATACTGTCAGTAATAACTGGCGTTAAGCCGGACGTTTATCGGCTCGAATACTGTCTTGATGGCACCTTATTACCAGACCACACGCATTTTATTGGATTTGGTAAGAGTTTCGATGGCCAATCCTAGAGATAAAAATCTGTAACAGATTAGGAAAGATCGCGTATTTGCATAACAAACACGCGCGCCTCATTTGCATACGAGATGCTCTACTAGTCTACTGTAATGGTTCCTCGATCATTTTTCATTCTCACTTTTATTTTTATTTACGCGATATCTTCACAATGGGAAACGAAAAAGTTGTTTTTCGTAACGCTCACATGCTTGTGCCTTTATAATTATTCATGAGCGACGTACTTTTTTATTTTACGTCAAAAAAGGCTTATCTCCAGAAACGTTTTATTTCTCCAACAAAGAAGACATACTCTCTAATACTGTAGTATCTATGTACCTCGAGGTCTTGGATAAATCCTGCAAATGGTTGGCAATTGAACCGCAATTTCATGGTGTTTGCATCCCGTGTGAACCTGAAATGTCTTCGCGTCTTTCTTCGGCCATGCCCGGTGGCGTAACCCAACATAAACTATCTGATTGTGATACGTATCGTGTTAAAAGCCATAACCATAAACCTTTCTTACTTATTAATTGTGTTAACAGTAAACTGCGGATGTATCGCTGGATCGGCCGGCGTGATGATGGGTCGTACAGCCAGCGATAAAATTATGAAAGGTTTATGTGTCCCTGATACGAGTGTGTAACAAATAAATAAGATTTTCGCGTAAGTTCTCCAGTATTTATTTTCCTGGAAATGTTTATCAGTTTCATTATCATCACATTACAAAATATTTACTTCCTTTGTGATGGAAAATAACAGTTTGGAGCAGAATACTCCATGGTTCGTTCCTATTTATTTTTTGCATTTTTGTATTGCATTTGGTTAAGTCAGTTTCTTGTTTACTTTCCTTATCCTTCCATTGAATGCCTTCTTTAATTCTTCCACGAATATTACCAAAAAAATATAATAATATAAATAGAAAGCAAGGAGGAAAAAAGGGTTGGCTAGAAGTATTACATTAAAAGAATGTGTTCTTTCAAGCTATTTCATTCATCGTTACGCCCTTTAACAATTACGTAAGTTCAGTGATCCACATACGTGTAATAAAACAAGGCAATGTCTTACATAATTGAGAGCCGCTACCGCCCCCCCTCGGCGACACTCCAATAACACCATGTGCATTACGACCAATTAAACACACGAAGTGCTTCTTTGCTCTGCATCAACCGAATGTTAAAGTAGATTCACGGGCGATGCTGTCATCACTTGCTCCATTTATTCGATTCGATTAGGCGGATAATTATACATGTTAATCAGACGCTGGATCCTTGGTGGTATTCGATCATCACGTTCATTACACATTGAAAAGTATGAAGACAGATTTTTGTAGAGCTTTAATTTCTCGTTAGAAATTTCTTATCCAAATTAATAGGGCTTCATGTCATTATTTTTTTGACCGACGACGACGTTTCGTCTCTACCTACAGAACAAAAGGTTTCGATAATGGTTTTTAAATCAATATTGTTCTAAACTTTCATTCATATTTACTTTAAATTGGAATTGGAAGCTGTGGCAAGTAGAGGGCATTATTTTTTGGCAAATTTTGACTTCTGGTTTTCGTATAAACAGCTTATGGATCAATAATTACAGGAAGCAAATGGTGATATTTGAATAAAATCCATCCGAAACCCATCTAGCTCTTAATGAAAGGCTTTGTGGAGATTGATTTCTGTCCACTTTCACATCTCCTTTTAATCATTTTCGTCTTAGTCTTAGTACCTGAGCCTTTTTCCCTCCCATTGACTCCTGTAATCTTGTTGCTCTTCTTACTTTGTTCTTTCAACTGCTACGAGGTTGTTGTCCATTCCTTTTCCTTCTACATCAGTGACTCTCAAAGTTATTATGCCCATGGACCCCTTATCATATGGAGATTGATCTCTGTCCTGTTCCATTTCGTCTCCTTCCATTCCTTTCCGTCTTGTTTTAGCCCGAGTACCTTTTTCTCTCCCATTGACTCCTCTAATTTTGTTGCTCTTCTTAGTTTGTTCATTGAACTGCTACGAGGTTGTTGTCCTTTCCTTTTTCTTATAGATCAATGGTTCCCAAACTTATTATGCCCATGAACCCATTGTGATATGAAGATTGATCTCTGTCCCCTTCCGTATCTTCTCCTTCCATTCCTTTCCGTTTTGTATTAGCCCGAGTACCTTTTACCCTCCCATTGACTCCTCTCTAATCTTGTTGCTCATCTCACTTTGTTTTTTCAACTGCTACGTGTCATTTTCTTATCCTTCTGGATCAGCCCGTGGACCACTTATCATATTTCCGTCTTGTTTTAGCCTGAATGCCTTTTTCTCTCCCATTGACTCCTCTAATTTTGTTGCTCTTCTTAGTTTGTTCATTGAACTGCTGCGAGGTTGTTGTCCTTTCCTTTTTCTTATAGATCAGTGGTTTCCAAACTTATTGTGCCCTTGAATCCATTGTGATATGAAGATTGGTCTCTGTCCTCTTCCACTTCTACTCCTTCCATTTCTTTCAGTCTGGTATTAGCCTCAGTACCTTTTTTCCTCCCATTGACTCCTCTCTAATCTTGTTGCTCATCTCACTTTGTTCTTCCAACTGCTACGTGTCATTTTCTTTTCCTTCTAGATCAGCCCGTGGACCACTTATCATACAGAGATTGATCTCTGTCCCCTTCCACATCTTCTCCTTCGATTCCTTTCCGTCTTGTATTAGCCCGAGTACCTTTTTCCCTCCCATTGACTCCTCTAATCGTGTTGCTCTTCTTACTTTGTTTTTTCAACCGCTACGAGATTGTTGCCCTTTCTTTTTCCTTCTAGATTAGTGGTTCCCACACTTATATGCGTACGGACTCCTTGTCATAGCAAAAATCTGACCACGAACGTCCAAGTGAAATAACTCTACACGACTACATAACATCAAAATTGCAAATTTAACCTTGACGTCTTATACCACCCCTAAATTAATTAATTTTAATTTACCATGGACCTCCTGAATGGTTTTTACGGACGTGATTATAGTTTGCAGAATGTATCCTTCAAATTCTTTAAGCATTACTTTACACCATACAGAGGACTAAAGTGCATTTATTGTCTAAAATGTCTTTCAGGAGAGAAAACAAAAAGAAACGAAAACGTATTAAAGAATGAAAGATGTTCAAATCTCTGAAATGAGGCACGACTGTTGGTTTGCCAGGAGAATGATTCCTCGTCTTCCTTACTTGTATTATTTAATGTTTCGCGGCACGGAAACCATCGTCTTAATAAAATCGCCCGGGGAGTTGTGTAAATGTGTAATTCAGGATTACAATGAGGTCGTAACCTGTATTCAGTGGCGTAATTTCAGGACGGGTAATCGTCGTGTAATGTTGTTAACCCGGGGCTAGACATCATAATCTTTGATGTTTAAATCGGAGATTTATCGTTTAGTAGCAGTATTAATAATTTTAGACGAATTCATGTAATGATTTCATAATGTACGGTTGATTAGAAAGATGAAGTAATTGCACTTAATTTTTTCCGATTTAATTCGTTCATGTCACTATTACTATTAGTGTAACCGACAATATCAAAATCCCATGATTATTTAATTGAAAGTAACAAGTTCTAATTATTTCTAAATTAGAGAAAGGTGGGTCGGTCAATAGAGACTAGTCAAAGTACATAAATTAACTAAAAGCAACACTTTTTTAAATCATCGACGTTTCGCTTTTCCAAGATGATCAACCATATTTCGATTAGTGCTACAGTCACTAAAGTTACATTTAAGTTGGTTGCGAGATTACATTATTTCTATTAAGATCACATCAATATTTTTTTAATTATTCTTTGTTGAAACTGTTTTTTTTTTAAACGAAGTGCTATTTACAGAATTTTTGCTCAACCATTTTCTTTTTCATTCACTTGAAGCCTTAGTGGAAGACCGCGAATAAAATTGCTCTTTATTTTTAATTAATTTGTTTGGTTTTCATTAAAAAAAAATTGCAGCCCCATCTATTTAATCACTGTCGATTCATCCTATGCCAATTTTCTCAGCAGATGGCAATGATGTCAAATTATTCTTCTTAATGATTAGTTGCTGTTTTCGTTAAGTTTTTTAATTTAATATTTTTGAAACCTCTCAGTTCTAAAAAAAGAATACTATTGTAAAGAGAACAAAACACTCTACCAAATGGTAGAGTAAAATAAACAACTCTCCAGTTTAAAAAAAATTACGCATAACCTCAAAAACAGTTGAAGGAAAAAAATTCAGGTATTATCAATTATAGATAAAAATTTCTTTAAAAAGAATTTCGGACATAATTTCCTAAAATGAATATTAATGGCAATAAATGGCCGTCTCCATACTTTTAACTAACCCTGTATGTATTCTACACAGAGTGGACAATTTGACTGGTATAAATTTTAACTTTATTAGATATTGGTAGAAAAAAATCTTGAAACGAACAAATTTTTATTTTTATTGGCGCGTATTACAAAGGGATTATTTCTTTAACTTTTTAATTATTTGAATGATTGACACAACCCGTAACTATTTTTTTTTAATGGAAGGATATGTTGAGTAATTTTTTTCTTAAAGCTTGTTCAATGGGGAATACAACCATGTACTTTTTTTTTATTTTTCTGAAACAATGAAAGTATTTTTTTTTAGTAAAATATTTTTAATGCCAAAAATTTAGGAACTCCACCTTTTTGCTACTTGATAAGAAATAAGCATTCCATATTTTATCGTATTGTTGCGATCAGTCAATAGAAAGCGCATAAACTTTTTTTTTCTTGTAGTATTCGTGATTCACACGTTAATGATTGCCACAGGTTAATGTTTTTCTTATTTTTAAAACATTTTTGAGATAAAATTTTTGTTATGGAATGTGTTTAATGAGAGACAAAACAGCAAATATATTTAGTTTTACAATGCCCAACCAAAGGGGCTTTGGCGGATCGATGTGAGTACTCTCGCGTTGCTTCCAGTCTCTTAACATCGACACGAATATCAAAAAGACTGACAGCGTGGAGCACACAGTTCTAAAAGCCAGAGAAGAAAACTAACACATGAAGGAGAAAAGCATGGGCGTGCCCGGAATTTATTTTCCTCCAGCAATAATGCAAGAGGAGAACGTGTCGTCTTTGGGGGGGGGGGTTCCAGACGACGTTCACGGGTTAAGCGAAGCGACAATCACCCTGCACTGAATCGGTGGGTAAAAATCTGCCCAGGAGTGCTTGCTAGAAGGAAGAAAATGTGTGAAATTTACCAGCGCGGGCGGTAAACGCACGTGGGAAACAAACCTGTACAAAATAGGGAAGCAACATGGCGTTCACCTCGCTGATGTATAGCAAGCCAGGAGTAAATTGCACGTCTCTCACACCCGAAAAGGCGATCTCAAAAGTGACTGGGACGTTTCACAGAGTGACTGGAATCCAATCATACCGACAGTTTCACAGATTCTGTAACAAATGATCCCAAAAATACCACTCAGCATACAGCACGATTCAAAACCTAGCAGCTTGCTTGCTGGTCGCCAAACGGAAAGTGATCCGCACCGCGCAGAACCACCTGACATTGGGAGAGGCACTACCAGTGCTGCCAGATGGCTGTCAAAATAATGGTAGACGTCTGCGCGATCGTAGCTGAAGCTGCTCTCTACGCAACATGTTAGCGTTAATGTGACTTTGATTGGCGGGAGGTCTATCGTTTTTATTTATTTTTTTTTGGTAACACAGGGCGCTATCTACACTCTGCACTGAGGACTCTGAGTAGAATATTGAGACGAATGGAAAGTGGCAATATAAGTGCGTAGCAATACGCGGAATTCCCTAGCTCGAGTGGTGAATTGGGTCGTAAGTCGAACTGCGACAATATTGGTTTACGGGCGTCAGAGTTAAATTGTCCAACGGGATTCCTTGTCAATCCAAAACGCTTATCTCTACGAACGGATTGCTTCGCTAACGTGTCTTTGTTTTACCATTGTGCAACAAGGTGGTGGGCCACATAAATACAATAACAGAACTAACATACTGACAATTAATTGCTCACACAGAGTCAAAATTGGTTATGAATTCTGCCTATTAATAAATTAGGGTAACTCAAATGAATAAGATTTAAATTGAAGTTATTCGAGGGCCTCGAATAGCGTAACAGCATTTCAACTGCGGTTGAAGTGCATTAAATTAAATTCCCGAACGTTAGTTACCGAATATACGAATTTTTGGAACAACCTGTGACGTCACTTCCCAAAAATAAAGTGTATGACACTTACGGGCTAATTCTTGCTTGACGTCGAGGATTGACACGATGTACTGTAGTCCGGTGTTCGGTGAATTAGCTACGAATACGTCGATGGAGCTGTCAAATAAGGCCGAGGAACGAATACAACAATAGTTAAGAAAATCTTACGAGCTACCGGCGGTAAATGCCGGGAAAATAGTAGCTAAAAGAGTGACAAACCTTGAGGGGCTTTCAATAAAACCACAGAGTAAAAGCTTGAGCGAAAGAAAAGGGCGAAATATTAGTTATGCCTAAGATTTCAATATATTAAGCAATCGCCTTACCTTTGGGAAGCTTTCACATGCTTTTTCAAATTAATGCACCAAAATGCACGGGCGTCGAAAAATGGCCTATAAAACCGGCAACGCCGTAGTTTGAGTTATGCCCACACGGACAAATAAATTCTCAAACAGGACACACATAAACGTAACCAAAAACTCAACAGCACCCTTGACGGTTTTCCCATGCAATGATAAAGATGCCGTAATGGACGATTCGAGCGCCACACTGCTCGTACCACGTGCATAAAATTAGCCAATCGTAAATTCAGAAAATTAACTCGAGAAGAAGACGCATGCCTCAGCGCTAGCAACGTGCGGTTCTTAAAGTAAACAATAGATATATAAAGGTGGTTTCACAGAATAACTATCGTGGGTGCAAATAATGATGACGTTGCAAAAACAACTGTAATACAGCCCAACACAACTGTAATACAGCACAACACGCGTGCACTAAAGGAAGCCTACCCGACCGGGACGATCACTGCGAAAATCGAGTGTAACATAATGTGACATTTGTAGCATACTTTTTGAAAGACACTGGATAATAAGGACACCACTTATTTTTAGAAAATGATGAAAGAAGCTCGGATACGCGAATTTTCTGAATTTGAATGATACGTCTTTTAAAGTAAAATTTGAACAAACAGGATAAACAGTTGGTTCTTGTGTTTAAAATAAATTTTACGTTTCGAGAGTCAATCCATGTTCTATCACACGACGTAGGATATTTGGATTATCTGTATACTGATTGTCTTACGCCATAAGTACTTAATATAGCAATTTGAGATGAGAGAAAAACCTTCTAGAAGTTCAAATGACCTCCAATTAATTTATCTCAGAATAAAATTTTCATTTTTGCGCTAAACAAAATGCCGTAGACGCAGATAATTCTGTTGCGCATCTCAACAAATACTGAGCTCAGGCAAGCGTAAGTAGCGTGGTTTCACGTTAACTAACCCAAGAAGGGGAGCATCTCCACTTAGTTACGATATTGCAATCTTCATTTTTACTATATTTCGTCCAATTAATTCTTATGCAAAGACGCGAACTACTATGTATATTACATTTCAATTTATTGACGTTCTGTTTGTATTCATATTACTTAAGGCAATAATAAATCTTGCTTGTTATTTTCTGAGTAACCATAAATGATAAGTACATGCAATAGTTATAATAGATATAAAACAAAGACATCACTATGCTTTCGATGGCATGCAGCATCCCAATTATCAGGCATCTATCTGGTACATAGGTCGCCGTTTCTTTCTGAACTGCATTCCCCCGATTTCCACTGACACTAAAAAAAACCGAGCGCCTGGCAACATTTACCATACGCGAATACATAAATTACGATTCTATTGTGCCGCATGTGTGTAATTTATTCGTCGGCTATAGAATATTGAATATAAATTACAGCGTTTTATTAAACACAACGTGCCATGGCCGCGCACAAAACGTTCATTATTTGACGTAATAGCGGCCTGTGAATTTATAATCTCGCCGGCGGTAAGTAGTGTGATTATCTCCCTTGGGTTTGTTTGACGTGAAATTTCGTCTCTGCTAACATTTGAAAAAGATCATCGACCCACAATAACATATACGCGTACACATATCTAAGTAAGTACACACCCATGAAAATTTCAGTTCCTCAAGGATAATTAAAGGATGCTCTGTGACTATGATGATTATGATGATGGTGGTAGTAGCTTGAACGACCTCTCATTTGAAGTTATGCGCACGGTAATTTGCACGTTTGCAAAAATTCTGCGGATAATTTCGAGGTACAAAATGGTTTTAACAAGTCACCTTGTATGGTATAACCCCGTATTATGTGTTGAATTAATTAAATTATTGCCTAGATGGTGGCTTAAATTGTGCAATGCGCTCAAACAACTTTCACGTAAATGCTATCGTAAAATTACAATGGCGACTTTTACGTTACCAAACGGACCACTGTACTTAATCTGTTTCATCATAATTAGAGTTTTAGGCCTATATCGATATTTCAAGCCTTGCTCCAATTTAGAACATGTCCAAAAAACGTATTTGGACGATGGGACTAATCTCATTTGTGAAATCAGCACATCACTCATTGGAATAGACAGAGCTATATGATAAGATAAGATAGCCCGCAAAGCTGCTGCAAACTTGTAGTCCATCTGATGAAAAGGAAGACGAGAAGAATTATGAACCTAATCACTAAGCAACCAAACGGCTGTCCTCTTCCAAATACATTACCGGTCGTTTCCCTTTGCTGGTGAACGTTAATGTGGGCTAAAAGCTCGTCGTTGATGGATGTGTTGGGTGTTTATGGTTCTGTTCGTATAAGTGTACAGAACTTGTACGAGTTTGCCTGCCTGATAAATTCATCAATCCAAGTAAGGATGTGAATTTTTATTGGCTTATCATACCTTACTAGACAATCGAGATTTATTTTCGAGATTTCTCGAATGTAAATTCGAATCATCGAACCTATTAGTAGTTCTGTCGTCTAAAATCTTAACGCTTTCTGATATTTCCCCCTCACATGATTGCACCGCAGCCAGCTTCAATAAAATTGAGCATATCAGCATAATATATCAAATAAAAACCTTCCAAGCGTTAGCTGAAACATTTTAGAAATGCAACAAAACAGGTAACTTTCACACTACTTGTGATATTTTTTTACTCGCATTTCGTGACGTGAAACGTGAAGAACTAGCTCATAAGATAATTGAACAAGATACAATAGCCAAAATAATTTTAAAAGTGATTAGGTTTTAACTGTTTCTTGTACAAAGAACTAGCGAGTGAAAATCATCTCAGGTCAAATCCACCCCTACACTCAAGTGCTGTTGAACCAACGAATGAAAATCATCTCGGGTTACATCCGCCCCAAGATTCAACTCTTGTCCGATGCTATCAAGCGATAGCGAAACATAGAGCATTCCTTGCGATTTTACAGCGTCTGTTTTAAAGTATCGTTGGCTAGATTTTTTTTGTTTAAATATTATAGACAAACAGTATTATCTGAGGACGGAGTTACAATAAACATTCACTCACCGTTGGTTAGGTCTTTCTTTCTCGTTTCTCTGATAGCAACAGGCGCTGAGAGTAAACGTTTTAGCTCCCGAACATTCCAATTCGTTAAGGACCATGCAAATTATAAGTAACCTTTTACGAGTATGTATTCAGTAAAATGGAACATTCCACTTATCGGGGCCGTTTTCCCGGCCCCACCTGCTCCAGCGGCGAATCTAGATGATCTCGTGATGATATTGGACACTGGGGAAGTCATCCTGGTACGTTGACTTCTTATCTTTGCATGCATTACCCCCCCACATTCACCTGTGGATACAAAACCCACCCCTCCCGATGGATATTAGCATACCTTGCCTCCCGAGTATACGTTCTCAGGATCGGTTGATGCACCGACTGCGTGAGTGTCAAGCACCATTCCGTACCAGTCCAATAACATCATCATGTCAGATCTTTCTGGATAGCTCAATGCCATCACCTGGTCGGGAATGCAATTAACCGAATTCCCACTCACAATGATTGCGAAATACACCTAATTGCTTTACCGGTACCGTGCTCTTCATCGGTGCTGCTTGCTCACCGCGGCAAGAGCCCCGATACGGTATGCTGGTGCACGGTAGCATTCTATTAGTCATAATTCGTGCGACATGCGGACGAAAATTGTTATGCAGACGACGAAAATTTTCACCAACAGTGTTGGCAAGTGGACACACAATGAATTGGAGAACATTATTCAAATACTGCTGGGCTCTTAGAAAACCATTCGGGAAAATAAGCTCCGTACTACCGCTAGTAATTATTTCGGTCCACACCATTAGAGTACCCGCTCTGTAGTGTGTACTTCCTGAACGTACCCTAAACGTTCCACATTTCCGGATCGTAATTACAATCTTGTCCGGCGACAATCTGAATGAAACCCAAATCTGGACTCATCAGTGAACAAGACTCCAACCCAATCATTTAGAACCCAGTTTTGAAAATCTTGGCACCAATTTAATCTGGCTCCGCGATGGCCTCCAAACAAGCGTGGACATCTGCGTGGTTGCCAAGAGCAGAGGTTGGCTTCATGAAGGCGACTTTATGGTTAAGTTTTGCACGCTCTGTAACTCCGTAACCAACTCAGGTGCTGTAATTGTGGGTTGTCTTCTAGCAGTTAGAACCAAAAATCTGTTCTGAGCTGCGGTCGGAGAGCATCCATGTCCTGGATGTTATTCGGCTGGAGTATCACTTTCCCTAAAACGCTTCCATAATAGACTGATGACATTTTGGGAAACACCTATTCACTCAGCGACTCTAACTTGTCTCATACCAGCTTGAAAAGGACCTACTGTACACTTTTCCGATGTGTGTGTATGGTCTTTTGAAATTTGAGTTATCCGCAACTAAAAAAAAGATTAGAAACTTATTCAAATACTTTGTGATGGCCATTATCACAATTGGTACTGCTGATATAATTATATTTAGTGCTAGGAGAATGGCATGTGACCTTGAAACTGTGATGGAACGTCTCCTTCAGCTTTTCCAGAAGATCGTGCTTGTGGCGTTTGCTTTTGATGCGAGATAAAAGAACACCGCATTGTTTAAAGTCTATTTTAAATAAGTGAAAAATTAAACAAATTCGCTCAATAAATATTATAAATTGGTAAAAGTGTCGACAGTTACAACAAACGACAGTCAACTTTTGTCTCTTTACTTTCACTCAAATTTCAATTTGTTTTTTGTGGTTTTTTGGAATTTCAATTTTATATCTTCTAAGTATTTGCTGAAGGGCGTGCGCCGTATTTTACTTGTAAGTCTAATTTACTTTTAATCAATTACTCCTATACATTGGTTATTCTATTTTTGGTGAATATGTACATTGCACACTTGAGATCTATTCTACAGACTTAAGCGGTGAAGAAAATTGTGCCACAAAGGAATAAATCCCTCCTGTTTTGTTACAACATATATCCAGAATCCAAGGAAATGTTCAGGATGAGACCTTTTCTAAAATATGTATAATAAAACGAAACGTTGCACCAACATAAATGTTAGAAACACCAACACAAGACACTTCTAAAATACTTTTATCGATAAAAACCTGGGCGCGTTCCCAGGGAAGTTGTGAGGATTTATGGGAACAAATTCACAACCACGTGTCATCAAAAAGACGGGGAGAAGAAAATAGTCTAATGGAATTTGCTGATCCCAAGTCTACGCAAATAAAGAACTCATCGCCCTGAAAATCTTAAAATTTGTAACTCATCTGGGTTCAGAAAATTCACAATGAATTAAATACCATTCTTACTTAAGGAAGCGGCAATAACCCTACACCGAATCGGCCAGTGAAAATCTGGCGGGATTGCTTATTAGAAGAAAGAAAATGGGTGAAATTTACAACTGCGAACGGTAAACGCACGTGGAAAACAAAAAAGTACAAAGTGGAGTAACAACATGACGCTCATCTCACTGCTGTACAGTCAAAGCGCAATGTAATGAAAGTCTGGAGTAAAGGGTAAATGGCCAATTTCGGACGGGCGGAGCTACGGCGTTTAATGACTGTTTACCTCTCCAGACTTTCATTACATTGCGCTGTGACGTACAGTGACGATCAAGCTAATCGAGACCGATTGACAATTCTGTAACCCTTATTACCAGCGCTAATAAGAGCGCAGTTAGCTTATAACGGTCTCGATTAGGACGATCGCGACTATATATCAAACCAGGAATAGAATCGCACGTCCCTCAAACCCAAAAAACCGTTGTATCGGAATCGGACCCGAGATGGAGTCGGATTCGGACTAGAAATGGCAATATGTATACTCCAAAAAAAGTTAGTAGTACAGTACAGTAATTGTTGCGTTTAATTTCTACCAGATCACACATAAGATATCATTAATATACAAAATAGTAAATATTTGATCTTACTATTAGATTCTAGAGCCAGTTGTACGTACAGGCGAGATCAATCTAATCGAGACCGATTGACAGTTTTCTAACCCTTACTATCAGTGTCAATCAGAGCACGGTTTGCTTGCAGCGGTCTCGATTAGGATGATCGCGACCGTAAATACAACCTCGTTGATATTGGAGGTTAAAATAAATCTTGAACTCATACACGATTATGTTAACAATTGAAGAGTCCAAGAAAAGAAGTGTTAAGTCAGTTTACGGACATTTTCAGGTTATGATGCCTTGTGGTAACCAATTCGGTGTAGTATCTAACTATCAATTTCGGAGTAAAGAGCTGCTTAGTACGCGTGGCATAAATACAATTTTAAGCAATTTTTCTTGGATATTCTATAAGAAATTAAACCTTCAAAATGCTCTCTCGTATAATTAGAAAATAGTGACAACATGTTCTTTGCGTGGGCTCTTGAATTAATTGCTGTTATGAGTGCTGAGAGTTAAACTGGACTTCACAATAATCAAATTTTAGTAGCTGTAAATTAGAAATGAAATAATTGGAACATTTCTAGTTTCAGAATCGAATTCAGAGCTTCGTATCATCCCTTATTAATACAAACATTACAAGTATTAAAAGCCAAAAAAGGACCTTAAAAATTAAAATACGGCAATTAAAAATCTCAACCCAATGTTCAACCCCTACTTTACATTTGTGGCGCCCAGTCCGGGGCCACGAAAACAACGGGGAGGTTATGAAACAAAAACGAAAACAAGAAAACGTATTTACATAAAGAATTATATTACAATACGAGGGTAAATCGAAAAATTAATAAACTATTTCTTCACTTGGAAATTTATATAATCACAAATTCTTCAGGCCTTATTTCTAGTTAACTGATACTCAGAATTAATTAGCACAGCTTTAGATATTAATGTTACTTTAGATTGCAACAATTCTAAAGAACAATAATACACATTTAAGCTGGAGATTCTCCATCGCATAATTCACCGATTGCGGTCTGTCATTGCCGTTATGTTGAGAACACGTTCTGCAATACGTCTCGGCGAAATGCATAAATAATGACGGCGTTATTTCTTAATAGTTATTATTAATTGCGGCGTTCAAGACCCGTTGTTGCGAACATACATTTATTTCAGTTTCCCGTTGACAAAAAAAGAAAACGAGAACCTCGCTGAAATATATTAGCGCCCGTTTAATTTTTTATCGCGTCCATCGCCGGTATTAGACGCGATAAAAATAATGCCGCCATTTATTTTCAAAGCATAACGGACACAAAATGGTAGGCACGATATCTGCATCATGAACACAATAGGTACAATAAATGTATTTAAGATTGGCCATTGTGCTGGTGTTGATCCACGGAGAAGTCGGAATGACGGAGCTCCTCGTGACCGTAAACCGTGTAAATATTAGAGGGACACGTTCGAAAAGCACATGCTGACAAATGTTGGGGGCACGACCGTTTGCTTTCTACTCGCCCACGCCTCTTGTTTTTACTAATTGAGGCAAATACCTTTTGAAGTTGACGTGATACTCACCGACACTGCCACTGGTCAATAAATTAAAAGCAACCCTCAAAAAAGTTAGCCCTAAATTCATGATATTATACCACATTTAATTAAACAATTGTACAATTATTATAAAGAAGTGTAAATTACATTAGTAATTATATACCAAGGGTGCGAATATTTTTTGCATCGAGAGAGATAATGCAGCTGGGCTATAAAAATCTTCGGACCCGTGGTTTATATGTTATTTTTTTCGGTACCAGCATATACGTGGGCTGTTGGAAAAGTTTCTGGAAACGGTATGAAAAAACGCATATGAAATTTGGTAAACGATATCATTGTTTTCAGAAGTATTCGCCTTTGACGTCAATACACTTTTGCATACGCTCGAACCAATTTCTAAAGCACGTTTTCCACTCTAAAGATGGTACCTCAGAAACCAGTGTCCGGAATGTTTCAACCGCTGCTTCAGCCGACGAAAATCGCTCACCACGCATTTTATTTTTGATATTTGGGAAGAAATAGAAATCATTAGGTGATAAATCAAGTGAATATGGGCAATGAGTCATTAATTCAACATTTTTGTTGGACAAAAAATCAACTGTTTGACGGGCTGAGTGAGAGCTGGCGTTGTCATGATGGAGAATTATTCGTCGATTTCGATTGTTTCTTCTTATTTGATCGATGACTTCCGGCAAACAAATTGTAGTATACCAATCAGCATTCACGGTTTTTCGATCCTCTAAAACCACGGTTGCTACATGTCCAGTTAAACCAAAGAAACAAGCAATCATTTGCTTCGCAGCACTGCGTGAACGGACAACTTTTGTTGATTTTGGTTTATTTTGAAATACCCAAACGGTAGATTGTTGTTTACTTTCTGGCTCGTACGAATATATCCACGTTTCGTCACCAGTAACTATGTTATAAACTAAATTTGAACAACCTCCATTGAATTTCTTGAGCATTTCTTCGCACCATTTGACACGACCCTGCCTTTGCGCTTCTGTTAAATTGTGTGGGATCCAACGACTGCAAAGCTTTCGTACGTTCAAATGATCATGCAAAATCTGGTATATTGCTTTCTTGCCAATGCGTAAAGATGCTTGAATCTTATGGTATGTCACATGTCGATCTCGCTCAAGCATTTCACGCACAGCATCTACATTAGTGGCAACAACAGATGTTGATGGACGACCTTCACGAAATTCGTCACTGAGAGAGGTACGTCCACGCTGGAATTCGGCAAACCAATTATAAACACTGCTCTTTGATGGTGCTTCATCTCCAAAAGCCAAATGAAGCCGATCGAGGCATTGTTTCGGCGTTAGACCACGTTTGAAATCGTAAAAAATCATGGCACGAAAATTTTCACGCGAGATTTCCATGTTTACACAAAATTACTTTTTCTTAAATGCTGTACAAACAAAACTAGTTTTCCTCCACATATTCATTTGACTGCAACGCTGTGTTCGCTTTCGTTACTTAGCCAGGAACATTGCCCGCGAAATTTAATAACTCAAGAGTTCTAATTAATTCCCACCTGAAATTTTACTTATTTCGTTTTAACAGAGCATTATTTTGAAGTTAAGTTTGTTGTAGTCCAAAAGTGGACAGTAGTAGGAGAGAAAAAAATATTAGGCAAGATCCAGAAACACTAACGATATAAGCAGAAAGAAAAATTGTTGTCGGCCGGACTCGAACCTGTTTAGTCCGGTTTTATGCCAAACCGCTCAACCTTTAAGCTGTGACGATTCCGGATTAATTAATTAATGTTAAGTTATTAATGATGTCATTAATGTTAATAACTTATTATTAATATTGATGATATCATTAATGACTTCATTCTGATATTTTAGATTAACAAACTCCGGAGTCATTATAGCTCAAAAGTAGAACGACGCATGAAACTATGGGTTCGAGCCCGTTGATGAAAAGGGTGCTTATTTCAGTAAAGCTGTTTGCCCAGCCACAAAATAGTTTTCCCGTTTTCTTGGCTCTTTTCATTAAAAATAAATTTCATTAAAATTTTACCAAATTTCCTAAATTTATATGAAATGCACTAAAACGCTCATTTGAAATCGAGTTCCGTTCTGGGCGAGGCTATAGCCGTGATGGTGATAAATAGTTCTTGTTTTATGAATTGTGTTGTGAAGGAAAATGAAGGAGATTGAAAATCAAAGACCTCAGTGTCATTCAAGCGGTCTTGACTGTTTTCTGCAATTTGCAATTTAAACGCAATTGCTTTCTTAATCTCCAACTCGCAATCAGAAGCCCTTTATGTACACAAAAAGAAATTCAAGTAAAAGGAACATATCTTTTCAAAATCGAAACACCCTATCCCTAGTTAATTTACTTAAATAGGTATTGTTGTGATAATTTTGTAAGAGTTTGTTGTAAAATGAAATCCGGGAAGTACAAAGCTTTGAAGTGATTTTTTTTCCTCTGAAAAAATCGAAAAAATTTCTCAGATAATTTTATAATTGATTGTGACTAGGGAGCCCCCCTCCCCTCCTTTCTCGCTTTCTTAGGTGTTTTTTTCTTGGACGATTCTTTCCTGTATTATTTTGACCAATTTCTTTTGGAACGTTTTAGGCTGTGTTTACAGCGGATGCGCACTCTGCCGACTACGTGTGTAGTCGGACAAACGATTTAAGTACATTTAACTGTATGGAATCGGTTAGAGTTAATCGTATTTTTTAAAGCCTTCTTCAAATTGCACACATGTCCTACCATTTTGTTGTCAGAGTGCAAATCCACTGTAACAGCAGCCTTAGACGCTTGGAATTCGATTGAGAGTACCCAGTAGAAGAGCCACCAGTTTCGACTTCTTACCCATCAGTTTAGATCAATCGGGCTCCCACTTGCCCTGACGCTAATTAACTATAACACCTGGAACCTGTCCCTTTTTCACAGAGCTTGATCGGCGCAGAAGTAATTTCTTCCGCACTCTACTGTCGTCGACTTTGTCGAGTAGTTTTAGCGGCCTCTCTTCAGAAAAGACTTAATCCATATTTTAGAAATCCCTCAATTCCTGTCCTCTTTCTCAATCCATGAAAGCGTTGTAAATCCTAAAAGAGGAAAACATAAAACTAGCATTAGTATTTCTCGTTATGACACCAGTACTTATTTTTAGCTTTTGCGATAGCAGAGGTATGATTCTATTTTTCTTCCCTTTTTCTCTTCCCTTTCCTATTTTGCTTAAATCCATATCTTTTCGTTTTTCGTCAGAATTTTTGCTCTTCTCTCCTTTTCTCGATTCATTCAGACTTCACGTGTTCTTCCTTTCATTCATTCCGTGTAAAAGATCTCCACTTTGATTTATGTTCCGTTTTAAATTCTCCTCTTATCCTGTATCCAAGTAACGCCTTTAACTCGGCGGTATTTTATTTCGCTTCATCGAATCTTGCCCACGATTCATTTTCATATGTGGGGTTTGGTTAGTATCTCGCTTTATTCATCTTCATTTTTGTTTGTATACTGATCCCAAACAGCCCAGACAAGCTACTTGTAAGACGATTTGAACATCAGTAAAGTGGACTTCACTCATAAGGTGCGTTACGCTTATGAGGATCCACTTGCAACAGCGTCGCAACGTCCGTAGACGTTTCTACTTCTACACACACTCGAGACGAGAATTATAATGGCGATTAAAGTAAATTATCTTTCCAACGCGTCCAATACGAGCCGCTGAGAATTCTGTAAACACGCGAAACTTCTGTAAATTGCGATAGCACGGCTGGTACTCTACGAAAAGGTCCTCTAACCCCCAACCCAGCTCATGAGTAAAAGTTTTGTAAACTGGTTATATTACAGACATCGAGGAAGCTTTGGGCAAGGATTGTCGTTTTTCACGAGCAAGCAGCATGTTTGGCATGGGCTTGATTGCGCCATGGATCCTTGAAACGAAATTGAAATAGTGATTTTATTGGAAAATTGATAACAACTGCTTTTTGGGCATCTTCTTACACTTGATTTAAACAAATGACTATGTAAGTCATCGTAAATGATTGAAATGGATATTAAAATTCAAGTTATAGACTTTGAGGATTGTTTTGCTGAGGTTCGCTCTTAGTCTCTTATTAAAGGAAAGACTGCGACATCCCATCGTAGTATTTTTTTTTTTGGTATACAATTGGCTACCAGGAAGAATTGCAAAAGACAAATCATGTTATGAAGTAGGTGAAATGGTTTTGAAGATCCCCTCCCTCCATAAGTAAGATATTAGAAATACAACTGAAAAATATTTTGCATGAACATCTGAGTTATCACAGCCAAGTATATACATATGTATGACGTTTGGAAATTTCGCTGTCATCAGAGAAGCGTTGGACACAAATTTTTATATTACGGCACAAATTGTGATCTTGGGTGCACCTTTGGGAACCTAAAACAAAGCCGACCAGTGTCTTCATAACCTAACCATTTGCTGAAAAATTGATGGCAACGATTCTTTGAAACGTGAAGCCCATCTTCCTCGTCGAATTTATATCAAATGAGATTATGATATCTAACTGGTAAGAATTTTTCAAGACGATATAAATATAATAACAATTATAATAAACTTTGGCCATTTCACAAAGTCGTCAAAGAAGTTTTGGAATTGATTTCGTACTTTGTGTGATCTTTGGAAGCACATCCGAAATCCAACCAATGGATTTATAAGGAATTCCTATCAAAGCGCCTGCTGGAACATTGAAGGCTGCATTTTTTGGGAACCTAAGTGACATTTTCTTTATCCAAAACATAATAAAATGAAAAGAAATTCTAAAGTACCGAAAATTTTTCTTTTCAAGTTTTCCTTTCCTTTCAAGTCTTCAAAAAGGTGAGGTAATTCTCGACATGTGTCGATGGTTTTCTTTTAATAGAATCTACTTTTTCCTTTTCGATAATTCATTCAGTGCAATAATTTATTTTCAAATGATTCAGAATCAACTCCTTGTGTACTTAATTGTGACCTAAAGGATTTCGATTATTAAGTATTTTATGAAGATATTATGATGTCTGCGCATTTCTATTCTCAAATTCAACAGCAAGGTTGTCAATGCTGGAGGAGTACCTTGGCGGAAAATGACAAGCAAAGCTATATCGAAACATGTGCGACAATCAAGAAGCATTTGAAAATGAACTCTCCAGTGATGTCTACTTGTAGGCGGCGTTGTAGTGGTTAAGAATGTAGTTGCATTAACAGTCAAAATAATTTTAAACCACGAATGCTGTTTTCGAAGAAAGAGCTTTGCGATTTGTTTAAATACAGAAGAAAATTTCAATTGATTTGGATGCTTTGATATAGTCTCTCCAGAACTGTTGAGATCCATTGGCTCAAGAGGAAATGACGTAATATCTCCCGAACTGTTGGAGCCAGTTGTTTCGAGAAGATGGTGCATCCTCTTGAAAACTGTTGAGACCACCTGATTCGATTGGTGGGATTCTTGAATCAGTTGACACCAGATAGAAGAAGATAGCCTAGTCTTTGTTGAACATTTGCGGCCGGTTGGTACGGGAGGAACATGGTGCAGTCTCTTGCAAGCTATTGGGACTACTTCGTTCGAATAGAGGTGCTTTTGGATCAGTTGACTCGGAACGAGATGACGTAGTATTTATGGAGTCAGTTGGTTTAAGAGGAGATGGTGTATTTTTCTGTATTAGGTTTAGTTAGTTCTAGTTTTTCTTTTGGTCTACGCGCTGTACTTGGGACATCTTTTTCTTTCAGCCAATAACGTCTTTCCTATTAGAATTTTCTTTTCATACACATCCCACCTATCAGCTCCTGCTGGAAAATTGACGGCGACATGGTTTCAGGAACCTAGGAGGCATCTTCATCACTTAACACATAACAAAACGAATTGCTTTTTCTGAATCTACAGGAATTCCGTTTGGTGGAGATAGACTATTCCTCTATAATCCATAACTAACTTTTACCTCTTCAGATTATTAGAGGAAAGCTCATTTCAGAAATACCTGTTTTCAAAGAAATGCAGGTTTGCACGAAGTTAACTTTTTTGACGAAGAAACGACAATCACTTTCATATAAGGGGAGAAACCTGCACTGAAGAATAAAATCGTCCAACACGCCCTATGCCTTTGTTTCATGTCCAAAAAGCTTTCTTCTTTTCTAATTCAAATATTAATCAGTCAGTCAATATTGGTGTGCTGCAAGGTACGGTTCTAAGACCTCTTTTCTTTGTCTTAACTGAAATCGTCAAATTTGTCAATGTGATTTAGTGTCCAGCATGTATGGAAAATGGCTGGTGTGATAAGAATTAGTCTTTCATACATAAATAAAAAAATTGAGTGATTTCTAGACAATAAAGAATGTGCTGTTATTAAAAAGTAGCTAAAAAAATTACCCTGTTGACAAAAAATAAAACAAAATGAACCTTCTACTTCCTTCTCGAATTATTAGGACGCCGACTAGGTAAAATTAGGTGAGTTAGAAGAAGAAATTGAATCATTACCGAAACGGACCAGAACCGTACATGGTATAAAAATACCAGAGATAATCTACGAATCTATCAGAGATCGGTGTAGCTTCGATTTATTTTAAAAATCCATTAGCGGCGTGCACGCGCGCATTCCAACGCGTCTCTGCTTTCGCCGTTGGACGAGATGAGGTCTTCATTCTTGCGGAATTCGAGGCAGAAATGCCACATGCGAATCCAAATAGAAACTTAACTTGCAAATGCACCGTTAGCACGATTTTTGATTGTTATTTAACATTGTGGGGATTCCATTCATAAAAATGGATATGTGGGTGTTTGTATACGTACGTGGGCTGCTGGAAAAGTTTCTGGAAATGGTAAGAAACAACACATATGACATCAATACACTTTTGCATCCGCTCGAACCAATTTCTAAAGCACGTTTTTCACTCTAAAGATGGTACCTCAGAAATCAGTGTCCGGAATGTTTCAGCCGCTGCTTCAGCCGACGAAAATCCCTCACCACGCATTTTATTTTTGATATTTGGGAACAAAAGGAAATCATTAGGTGACAAACCAAGTGAATATGGACAATGAGTCATTATTCAACATTTTTGTTGGACAAAAAATCAACTGTTTGACGGGCTGAGTGAGAGCTGGCGTTGTCATGATGAAGAATAATTCGTCGATTTCGATTGTTTCTTCTTATTTGATCGATGACTTACGGCAAACAAATTGAAGTATACCAATCAGCATTCACGGTTTCTCCATCCTCTAAAGCCACGGTTGCTACATGCCCAGTTCAACCAAAGAAACAAGCAATCATTTGCTTCGCAGCACTGCGTGAACCGATAACTTTTGTTGGTTTTGGTTCATTTTGAAATACCCAAACGGTAGATTGTGGTTTACTTTCTGGCTCGTACGAATAGATCCACGTTTCGTCACCAGTAACGATGTTATAAACTAAATTTGAACGACCTCCATTGAATTTCTTGAGCATTTCTTCGCACCATTTGACACGACCCTGCTTTTGCGCTTCTGTTAAATTGTGTGAGATCCAACGACTGCAAAGCTTTCGTACGATCAAATGATCATGCAAAATCTGGTGTATTGCTTTCATGCCAATGCGTAAGGATGCTTGAATCTTACGGTATGTCACATGTCGATCTCGCTCAAGCATTTCACGCACAGCATCTACATTAGTGGCAACAACAGATGTTGATGGACGACCTTCACGAAATTCGTCACTGATAGAGGTACGTCCACGGTGGAATTCGGTAAACCAATTATAAACACTGCTCTTTGATGGTGCTTCATCTCGAAAAGCCAAATGAAGCCGATCGAGGCATTGTTTCGGCGTTAGACCACATTTGAAATCGTAAAAAGTCACGGCAAGAAAATTTTCACGCGAGATTTCCATGTTTACACAAAATTAATTTTTCTCAAATGCTGTACAAACAAAACTAGTTCACTTGTATAGGAACTGTCAATAGAATTATAGGCGAAAAACGTCAATTTTTTCAAATATGACAGTTGATAAACGCTAACAATTCTAGACCTGCTAGATTCCAGAAAATTTTCCAGCAGCCCACGTGCAACTCAATATTTGTTTAGTATTTAACATTGTGTGGATTCCATTCATATAAATGGAGATCTAGATGTTTGTAAACGTTCAAAAATGAAAAGGGTTTAGGGTCAGATTTTAATTTTGAGGAAAACAATGCAATACAATAACTTTACACAATTTGGCTTGCCAATTTTATTTACTTATATTAAGGTGTTAAGTGATTCCTTTGATTAAACAGGGCTTTACTTTATAGCAGATATGAAGTTGTTCATCATCAGGTCAAACTTGTTTTCCCAAATGTTTTGTTAAGGCGAAATTGTCTTTTTTATTTTGGTCATAACTTTTGATTGGGTATTGTAGTTGTTCCCTTGGGATGACTTTAGACCTGTTGCTTTCTTCTCTGTATTACAGCTAGTGATTAGCATAAAAAAGGCGTGAACACAAGCATTTTCCTTTTAATTCCGATCTTCCATCGAGATAACATCAACATATCCATCAGCACTTTTTGCCACGAGTCGTCGTCGTCGTCGTTCGAGGATGTTATGACACGTATTTTATTGTTGAAATTAATTTGCATTGACGTGAACTTACAAGTGATGTAACTCCGCTTGCTTAATAGTCTTCCTCGCGCACTCCTAAATAACCATTAAAATTCAAATAAAATCGTACATTAACAACCACGATCCATCAAAATCCTGACGCGTTATTTTCGTGAAGGCATTGTCGTAAGTGACACTCTGTCTATGTATGATGCTGTTTATGTAAACACCGAGTTGTCAAAACACGCGTTACAAAATAGGCGCACAGTTCTTCCATAAATTACTCGTCCTTTTCCCCCCCGCGTTAAACGTGGAGTAATTAATTGATTCGTTTCTAACACGAATTCATTTCTCGATGGAATTTCGTGTTAAATGGCCTGCGCGACTCGGAGGATGTTCAGTGAGAGTGGGCGTTATTAATATCCACTAAACTCAAGCTCGAACCTTGTAAGATATCATTTAGAAGTAATTAAAAAACGATGTCTTCGTGTGCTCCATGGGTTTATTGTACATTAAATTGACTTGGGGAAAGCGATTTGGTCTCGTCATTATTATTCCACGCACTTCATCATTGGAACGTACGTGAGTAACTTTAAATTCCATTCACTATTCAATATTTTTAGTTACATTTATTTTACTACTTTGGAAATCTTCATGGACGACTACTTTTTTTGAGTATTCCAAGTTTTTTTTTTAAATAATCCATCTTTACATGTCTGATGATTACTTATGTATGTAATGCACGGTTATCGCTAAAAAAAAAGACTGGTACATCGCATACCTGTCATTTAATCATTGCACTCTCAAGAGTATCTCGAAGATACTTCCACATGAAATGTAGACTTTTTTTGCAATCGATTATATCTACGTCCATCTATGTTGGAATTGTGTACATAACTAGACAACTTGCATTCTGATATGTTGATGCATCATGTTCGACAATTCGTACAATTGTAAGGAAATCAATCACGGCTTGTTTGCGTTCACTTCTTCATTACTCCGGCCTGTATGTAGTAATTTTTCGAATTTATGGTAATGGCTCGACGAGAACGACGACCACTTGTTGCTCATCTAAACTCGTCGCACCACTTGAGTGCAAAAGTGTCGCGATCAAAAGGCTGTGGGAAACAGGTGGTTCAAACGTCAACAAACATGTGGTTGCATCTGTCACGCTGCCAGCCGGCCGATAATAATGGTGTTAACCACCTTCGATGTCTCCTCAAGTGTCTTATTTGAACGCTGTTTTTATTTTAAAGACAAGTTCTGTGTTTAACGGGCACGTTATCGTAGAGAAACTAATCTTCAAAGCGAAGTTAAAACTGAATGTACCGTATGTTTCGTTTTGAAATGAAAACGCGCGCGTGCGTTTATCTCAAAAGCAGTGTTGCCAACTTGGGGGTCCTACCCTAAATTTTAGAGCAAGTATTTACTATTATTTCTTATTTCTTATTTATTCATTACAACATGATTTTAGCGCTAATACCGTTCAAAGTAGCACTGTAATCGCTGCTATTATTCCGCAGTTCAAGTTTCTGTGGTCAGACTAGAATTAGCCACAATTTTCCTTATAAAAGGCGAGCGATAAATAGTACCAATTTAGGAAAGGAGGTTTCAACCAACGCCTAAGGGGAAAGTACATTGAAGAATTGGCAACATTTTTCAAAACTTCGTGACTGTATACATGGGCGTAGCCAAGACGGAGTAAATGAGACAACTTCCCTCCTCTAGCTCACGGAGCGATATGAAACAACTTCAATTTAAATACTTTAAGAAATTTAATTGACTCTCCTGCTCACAATATGTTTTCTTAACACTATATACGTATTTCGGCCATGCTACCATGTATACAGGATGATTCAAAATAAATGTCCGACCCATTAATCACAGATAGTGTACGAAAAAAACAAAACAAAAAGTCTCTATGCACAAAGGGTCTGGTATGCATAGCTTTTAAGATAAAAAGAATTGAAGATTCAGATATAAATTTGCTGATGGGTATTGGTAAAACTGTATTGCGTCACAAGAGCAATGAACCCTCGCGGAGTATAAGGAAACACTAGCGTTTACCTTGAAACACAATTTGAAAACGTTTTTGTTGAAGCCTGTCTGCAGAAAAAATGTATAACACGCAATTCATTCTGTCGGACATCGAACTTGTGTATGCATACATACGAAATGAATAATAATTTTCATTTTGGACTCAAATGAGGTTGTTTCTTGGAATGTCTCTGATAAATTTATTTCTTGCAAATTCGTACTTGAATGACCCTAGTGAATACGCTCCTAACGGGTCGGACACTTATTCTGAATCACCCTGTGTACTTTGTCGAATAAGAAAAAAGTTCAGTTGCTGACTAGAGGACAAAAGAAAAGCCGAAACAAATGGATGCAATCAAAAAAAGATGAGAAAAATGAGGTGTTGGTGGAAAAGAGACGGAAGGAGAAGTGCAAAAGATCAAGAGGGTAAAGAAAATAAAGACGAGGAAAGTCAAAACAAGATAAAAAGAGAATTCAAAAGGAAAAAAAACAACAAATGGATATAATATTTTTTTAAAGCACATAAAAAGTAGCAAGAAGAGATCAAGGAGGGAAAAGATGAGCGAAAAAAATCTGCGATCCAAAAGAAAAACAATAGAAAAGCTCTTGCAATAGTTCTGAAAACAATTCTTAAATGTGGAGATTTAAACAAGATACACGTGATGTTAGAGTGGTATCTTCTTTACGAAACGAAATTTTAAAAATTCTTCCGCCTGTAGTGTATGTATATATTATTATTATTCGAATTGGCTACCTCTTTCCTAGAGTTAAATAACTTATTAGATTAGTTGGGCTTCTTTTTAAATTAATTTTTAATATTTTTTGTTTCAATCTTCTAATGTCTTAATTTTTTTGTTATTTGTTTAAAAATGTTAATGTTCATTTTTCTTTCGATTTTTAATAATTTCTTATATTTTAATTTTGTATAGAAATCCCTTCTTCGGCTGGGTTAAATTTAGTTGAGATTGGGTTGACCTCGAAAGGTTCTGTGCATTTTATTTTTTGAATCTTTTTTTTAAATTTTTAAGTTCAAATTTTCATGTTTCAATCTTCTACTGTTTTTTTTCGAAATTCCTCAAAATTTTTGTTTCGATTTTTGATAACTTCTTACTTTTCATACTTTGTAAAATTCCTTTCTTGGGTTGGGTTCACTTAGGTTCAGTTTCAGTGGATTGTTTTGACCTTGAAATGTTTATAATCCTACACGTTTTGTGTTTAAAAGAACTTGAGCTCATTTGGGTTTAGGTAAGTAGAGTTAAGTTCGCGTAGGTTCAGTTTAGTTGGGTTGGATCCACTTAATTTCGGTCTAGTTCGGTTGACTTTGAAATATTTTTTTAATTTCTAAAGATATTGTGTTTAAATTTTCTATGATTTTAATTGATTACTTTTTTTAATCTCTTACAATTTATTTTTCGATTTCTGATCATTTCTTACGTTTTTCATCTATTGCAAAATTCTTTTCTTGGGTTGACTTCACTTAGGTATAGTTCAGTTGGTTTGGGTTGACCTTCATTTTCTTTTTTTCTTATTTTAAACTATTGTGTTTAAATTCTTAACAACTAATATTCAGTTTTTAACATTTTTTCTTTCAAGCAGTTTTTTCAACTTCTTAAAATTGTTAATATTTTATCATTTTTTGCCCTCCCTTTTGGCTAGCCTATGACTGTATACGAGTTTTGTTCGCTTTAGAACCCAAAGAAATATAATATTGTCAACGAATTTTTAAATACGTACAAAAAATATACGTTTCACATTTTTAAAGTTTCCGTAACTTAACACTTGTTCAAAACGTGTCCACAAATACACCGATTATGGCGTCAAAATCAAATCAAAACGAGGCGTTCATGAATAACGTATGGCTTTCGTATTTCCTACTATTGTTTCGTCCCGTAAATATTTTTGTCATGTGCCCGTGCACAGGAAATCCTGAATTAATTAATTCTACATGCAGTGGCTTTAAAAAAATCGCAACGCAAAAAATTTTGTTATTCTTGATTTTTCAAAGGAAAGAAGAAAAGAAACTTTTATTCTTCTAGTAGAGGTTCATTAAGTAAAGGTTGTCGCGCATTTAACTATTAATTTCCAGCACGTTTCGATTCGTACATTCTCACTTCTAAGAACGTCGTCTTATCAAAATCTTCGTGTTGCATGGGCAATAGAAATCCCGAGTTAATTAATTCCACATACAGCAAAACTCGAAAACTTCGCAACACGCGGATAAATGATTTATTATTGATTTTTCAAAAAAAGAAATTAAAGGTAAACATTCTTTTAAGTAGTAAAAGGTAGTCAAGTTAATCAAATAAAGGTTGTCGCACACTAAACTATCAAGCACGATCAAAATTAAGGGTACCACAAACTTATCCGCCACGTTCCAGCGCGGTACGTCTCGTCAAAATATGGTTCGAATTAACACATAGGTATAAAGAACGTGTCCGTTCCGTTACAGTTCGATACCAATCGAAGCAGACAGGATTCTTAGTATAGGATCCTTTCAGTTAGAAAGAAAGTACATGCCACGACGCAACGGATCAACCGTAAAATCGTTAATTTTTTGGCGTTTATTGATTTCTCCGGTCGAAAAGGCCTGCGGGAATGCGAGCCACTGCAACCGTGCGCGGAAAATCTGTAAAATGCTGGTCCACTGCGTGAAGATCCTCTAAGCCCTAACTCAGCTCACGAGTAAAATTTTGTAAGCTGGTTGCATTACAAAGTCATCAAGGAAGCTTTGAGCAAGTATTCTTGTTTGCTTCGAGCAAGGAGCTTTTTTGGCACAAATTTTAATGACATGTGCTATGCTGCACCATGGATTCTTGAATCGAAATTGGAACAGTGGATTTGTTTGAAAATTTATGACAAAGCTTTTTGGACATCTACTTATACTTGATTAAAAAAAGAACTATGAAAGTTATCGTAAATTAATGAAATGACTACTAAAATTCAAGTCATGGACCTTGAGGATTGTTATGCGAAAAGCTCCCTCCTAGTGTGACACTAAGAAAAGACTGCGATAGCTATCGTAGTATTTTTTGGTATACAGTTGACCCCACGAAATAGTGCACAAGACGGCCAACTCATATTATGAAGTAGTATTTTGCATGACAAATTGAACATCTGAGTTATTACAACCAAGTATATGTGAAGCTTGCGCAAAATTTGGAAATTTCGCAGTCGTCAAAGATGTCTTGGACTTCATAGCACAAATTGGGTGCACCTTTGAAAGCCCCTAATAAAGCCGACCAGTGTGTTTATAAACTAACCATTTGCTGGAAAATTTCTCATCGAATTTACAACAAAAGAGATTATGATACCTGAAGGGCACACATTGTGATTTTGGGTACACCTTTGGGACCTTGAAACAAAACCGAAATCCAACTAATGGATTTATAAGGAACTCCTATCAATATTTTTTGGAGCCTTCAGGACATCTTCCTCATTCAACACATAACAAAACGAAAAGACATTCTGAAGCACCGAAAACTTTTCAAATTTTCCTGTCAAGTTTTCAAAAAGGTTAGGAAATTCTCCACGTGGGTCCCAAATAATTTCAGGAAAAGATCATCCAGGCCACGAATGCCGATTTCGAAAAAGCTGTCTTATGATTTCTTTAAGTAAAGAGGAAAATTTCGATTGGTCTGTGTGCTTTGTTATAACCTCAGCCGGAACAGTTGGGATCCGTTAGATGAAGACGAAATAGTGTAATATCTCCTGAACTGTTGAAGTCGGTTGACTCGAGAGGAGATGGTGCAGTCTCTCGAAAACTGTTGGGAGCCCTTGGTTCGGGTGATGGATTTCTTGCATCAGTTGTCTCGGGAGGAGATAGTGTAGTCTTCACCTAACTGTTTGGGTAGGTTGGTTCGTATTATATGAGGATATAGTTTATGTGCATTTGCATTTGTTCTTTCAAATTCAAGAGCAAGGCGGTTCGATACTGGAGACCGTCGCCGTCGGCGACAATCTTCAAGAAATTGAAAATGAACTCTCCAGTTGTCCTTCCCCTCATGCAATAGTAAAATCCATTTATACGCGGCGCTGCGGCCGTTAAAAGTGCAGCTATCTTAACAGTTAAAACATTTTGATGTAAACCCCAAATTTGAGGAAAAGCTCATCGAGGCCATGAATGCTGTTTTCGAAGAAACCCTCTTACGGTTTGTTTACGTAAAGAGGAAAATTTCGATTCGTTTGAGTGCTTTGGTATAGTCTTTCCGGAACTGTTGGGATCCTTTGGCCAGGGAGGAAATGATGTAATATCTGCTGAACTGCTGAGATAGGTTGGTTCGAGAGGAGATGGTACACTCCCTTGAAAATTGTTGGAACTACTTGGTTTGGACGGTGAGCTTCTGGGAATAGTTGACTCGGGAGGAGATAATGTAGTCTTTATCGAGCTGTTGGAGTTGGTTGGTTTGAGAGTCTCTTCGAAACTACTGGGATCATTTGGTTCGGACGGTGAGCTTCTTGGAACAGTTGACTCCAGAGAAAATAATGTAGTCGTTATCGAGCTGTTGGAATCGGTTGGTTCCAGAAGAACGTGGTGCAGTCTCTTCGAAACTTGGTTCGTACAGAGGTGTTTTTCAATCAGTTGACTTGGAAGGAGATAACCTAGTCTCTATCGAGTCAGTTGGTTCGGGAGGAGAAGGTGTAGCTTTCTGTATTAGGTTCAGTTAGTTTTGGTTTTTCTTTTGGTCTTCTCGCTGTTTCTTTCCTTTCGGCCGACGCCGTCTTTCCTAATGGAATTTCCTTTTTGTACTTATTCCATCCGTCACACTCTTCTCTCTTCCGAAATTCAAATGAATCTATTTAACCCTGGTGTTTATATTGTGACTATTGATTGATTGTTGTTGTTTCACTTCTTAAGCATGTTATCCCAATGCTTTTCTTTGCGAATTTAATTTCGGTCAGCTCCTAAAGGTGCTCTTTGATGTGATATCCTTAGACATGTGCACCTGAATTATTGCGGTAATAGACGTTAAATTCCGAACGAATTCCCCGTGAACTTTTCGAGAAAGGCACGAATCGAATCAAATTCAGATTTATCGGTCCGCTTTATCTCCGTCTCGATTTAGATGGCCAACATCACGACTCCCATCGAATAATCGAGATCAGTATCGGCCCGGCCTTTTTGCACCGCGTAATAGAATCGTACCCTGCCTGCAATAAACAATGCGCAAAGCGAAGTTCTTAATATGAGAGAGAGACTTTCAGTGCTCGTGTGATGTACGCCTTTTGCCTTAGAAAGTTACGTTACGGTTATGAAACTGGCTACGGAGTGAATTATTGAATCGCCGAGGAAATCGTATTTATGGACGCGGATGTTCCGAGAACATTTCGATCTGCATACTTTGTATTGTAAGGAGAGGAAAAAAAATAGAAAGTTTCGTGAATGTTTCACTTAAGGTCATGAATGTAGAACGCAGGGATAGTTTATGATACCTTTTTTTTATCATCAGGACCCAATCCACTATTAGATGTATTCCATCAGCAATCATACACTCATCAAAGTTGTACGTTTCGCCGCCCTCTTAAAATCGGTCAGTATTTCGTTGGGCAATTGTGTATGGCGGTTCTTCATCTATAAGAAAATCGTTTTTCTAATAAATCAAGGCATGCCAGTGGTTCTAAAACAAAAATACGACATAGGCATGTATAATTAAGAAATGAGTTTGTCATAAATTCCTTTACGCCCCAAAAAAATAAAGTAAAACGAAAGTAATCGGTCACCTATCAATTTTATCTAAAAAAAAAGTAAAGTAAAATAAAATAAACACAGACAATACAAAGTGTGTCCAACAAAAACTTATCTCTCCGCATTTTATTAATAGCTCTCCTTTTTGTGTTTGTCATTTTAATTACGCCCAAAAGTGTTTTTTACCACCAGAAATATCACATGTCCGATAAGTCGTTTTGATTTTATGTGTCCCGTACAAACAAATGTATTTCTGAACCACCGATAAGTAGAATCGTGCACGTGTTATCTAATTTACTGAAAAAAGAGAAAGAAAAAAACGCCGAATATTATTCGAACGATTACCATATCGCCGTTCAGGATAAATTTGTTGTTGTAATTACAGGATCAGTTCATTTTTTTTTTTCAAGAAGATGGAAAAGTACAAGTCAAATCAACTTCAATGCACAATACATCCAAAAAAAGCTGCTCTAGTGCAACACCTGGTAAATCCACTTCGCCTGTAATTATGAAATTATCTAGATTACAATCTTAATTTCTAAGTTCATTAAAAATCAGTGACTCAACATTTTTTTGGTCGTATAATTTTGGTTCATTTTCTGCGACAAATTAGATAATAACGTATTCCTTGCCAGAGTCGAAGTAAACATATTGTATATTATTAACGTTCGTTATCTATTTTTATGTCCGAGCTTATCGCTCAGACTCATATATCACGTCGTATTTATAACGCATCGAACGGCTTTAATATATGCATAAACAAGTCGGACGTTGATTGGATAAGAGCGCTGTCTTCGTCCAATCGACGGCCCCCCTGATAAGATAAGGTTGAGTTATGGCCGCCGATAAGGCATTAATGAGTGGCATCTCGTTTAAAAATCGTCTGGGAGGCGGCCATCATTCGACTTCAGTAAATCCCGATCGATTCGGATCGAATTTCAGTGCCTTACGGTGTTTTGTGTAAATAAGGAAAGTGAAAAAGTGGATATCCAGCTGTATGTGAGTGACCGAAAATATCTTTTAGATTACAAAACCAGACGTAGAGGCAAAAAAAAAAAATTGACAGGTCGCTACAAATTAAAAATATCTTCTCCCTGTCAAGGGTGTTAGATTTTAATCAATTTAGCTAAAAGAAACAACACCGGACACATGCCCCTGTATAAATCTGATGGCTATGATAACCATTTCACAATAGAACACTTGCCCCTATGTCAAAAAACGACTTGGTCCATTTTCTTTGCCAGCGACTGTACTTTCTTAGAGTGGTTGACATTTCAATTAGAGTTTGTATTGTTTACATTGTATTCGAATCAAGAGTCACTTTTGAATTTTGAATTCACTTTTGAAAAATGAAACAGCAAAATGCCTCACCTTAAGAAAATTAATTCTACTGTTTGCTCTTCCTAACCCTTAATATAACAGGGATTTATATTTGTATTCGTTTTTCTAGAAAGGTTTTTAATTCTGATAAAAAATATGAAAATGTACAACTTGATGAATCTGATTTCGAAAATACATTCTTCTTCTACTTGCTGTAGTTGGTAATCAAACTGAAACTAAATTTGGATTTAAATCCAGCTTTTGAAAACCGGGTTTGGATTCTTTAAAATGTTGCGTCTTTTCGACTGAGGATTTTACTTAAGTTCGATCCTGTCCAAATGCTTGTCTGATTGAATAAGAATTAATTCGATTCGTCTAAATCACGTTTGGTAAAAAGGTCGCAGTGGCACTAAACCATGAATGTAGCTGAGAATCTCGGCATGGCCCCAAGAAGGCAGGTTTAAAAAATTCCTAAAATTCAATATCTTCATCATTCTCAGTATCGTTTGGCTTAATTAAGCAGATGAAGTTTTACAAATCACTTAAACGAAAGAGCCAGTTAAAGAATGTATTTGATAAAATACACTTGTTTAAAACTAACTAATCCTGACCTTATTTACGAGTCGAGGCGAGACATTCCGCCTTAGAAAAGAAAATCATCCCAAACTTGAACTGTACTTCTCAGGGCTGAGACTCCAATAACTTCGAGGAATGCATGGAAGATGCAGTTAAAGAATGAAATTTTGGTATTGGGAACTTGTTTAAGGCTGAGATCTGTTCAGTGAGAAGACAACGTCTTTGAAATGAAAGCAAAAGAAAGAAGAAATGAAATTAATATGAACGCAATGAGAAAGAATTCGAAAAAGTGAAACAAAAGATGCACCATGAAGCAAGTCAGAGAAACGCTTGAATTCTCATTGTCATTGCCGTGAGATTTACGATGTCACGGTGTTACGTCATTAACCAATCACAGGCTTTATTCACGCTGTTAAATTAATCAGTGATTAAATATTTTTTTTTAAACGGGGGGTGAACTTAGAAAAAGGGAGATTTAGTACTAATTCCGTCTTTCTTTTTGCGTTATTTATTGTTTAGAACTAACTACTCCTACTCTTGTTTACGACTGATAACTTTTCACTTTAGAAAAAAATGATCTGATTTAATCTGCACTGAGACCCCAACACTTCTGAGGATGGTAGTAAAGGTCACTAATTCAGAGCTAACTCATCCGAAATTTAATCTGCACTTAGCCAACACTTTGGAGATTGGATGGAGGATAGGTGATGGGTGGAGTATCCGAAAGCAAGAAGTTTTTTTTATTTGAAACTGATTACTGGAACGATTTTATCAAAACAATTTGAGGAAAGAAATGGATGACATTGATAGCTCTACGTTGGACTCATCTTGGAAAAATAGATCCAAAATAGGGAGAAAGAAAATCTTTCTGGCTTTGGTTGCTAACGCTCCCGATTTCAAAAATTTTGTTACAATATCAGGTCAAAAAATAATCGTAGGATGTCGCTATTTAAGCTATTCGTTCCCGATTACGTTCACCAACCATTTTTTAAGGAAGAAGCCGCAATTATTAAGAAAACGTTGAATATGGTATGTTGGAATTTGAAGTATATGAATGGTTGGATGAGGAGGGGGAGGATGCGCGTTTATCAGAGGAAGAGAAGATTTGGTTGCGTAAAGAAGGCCATCCTTGATATTGATATATCTTTTTGTTAGGTCAGAGCTATCGACATTAACACGCAGAAGCCCTTGTAGATAACGACGATGACAAAAGAAATGGAAGGAATGTTCAAGTTAAAATGAAGAATGTAAAGGGCACTTCTCTTTCAGTTAAATTTAGGAGTATCTGAGGCGGATTTTTAAAAAATTTAAAATTAAAATTAAGAGGAAAAGTGTTTTGGTTGAAGAAAAACAAACTCAAATTTGAATATTTAATTGTAAAATACATATGGTTTCATATTAGTCCTAATATGAATTGGTATTTGCCTCTTATCCCTAGAATAGACATATAAATACCGATTGACATTTTGCCTCGAGAATAGAAACAGTGATTGATATCAGTTCCCAAAATGGTTATTTTTGAGCGGTTCTGTAATGCAGAAGTCATGAGACTTCTTGAAGAGTCCTAGAACCACTTTTCGTGAAGCAACAAATTTCTCTTTAACTGGAAGAATTAGAATTAAGGCATTACTTCTTTCAATTTGATTTAAAATTGGACGCTGACGGCTCTTAACCATCATCTTCCTTTATTTTCTTAAGGATTCATTGGACGCCTGGAATGGAGATGGTCAAGTATGAGCCAAAATTGAAAATAAACAAAGAAATGTCAGCATCTTGAAGTCTTCTATAAGGTCTAAGTACGAGTTGAAAATTTGGTATCATTTTTGAAAAGATTCTACAGACATTTGGTTAGAATTTATGCAGAAATTTACACAAGAGATGCCCTAAAGAGAACAAAGAACTGTGAAAATTATATAACAAAGAAAATATTAAGTTAGACAGTTACACACTTCTTCAGCAAATATAGAAAACTTGGAATTAATGTGATGACGTAAAGAATCATTGATCCTTACACTATAATTAATGTGATGACGTAAAGAATCATTGATCCTTACACTCATCATAATTCTTCACCTGCCTTTTTGTTATTATGGCTGAGATCTGTTCAGTGAGAAGACAACGTCTTTGAAATGAAAGTAAAAGAAATTAATATGAACGCAACGAGAAAGAATTTCAAAAAGTGAAACAAATGATGCACCATGAAGCATGACAGAGAAACACTTGAATTATCTTTCTAGTTGCCGTGAGACTTACGGTGGGTTTCACAAAGAGATTGTTAATCAGCGATTAATTTAATTCTCTGATTAAGGAACGTCATTGGACGAATTTAACAAATCACAGGTTTTAATCACGCTGTTAAATTAATCAGTGATTAAATAATTTTTGTGAAACTGGTGGTGAATTTAGAAAAGAGGAGATTCAGTACTAATTCCCTCTTTCTTTTTGCGTTATTTACTCCTAGGTTGTTCATCTTATTGTTTTATACATCCCTCCACTTGTCATTCTGGTGACTTGTTGAAATGATATTAATTTTTCCTATCAACCCAAGTATAAAATTTGTCTCTGTTTAATTCTTTCACTCTATAACCCTAGAGTGAAACATACAATTCGATTCAATAAGAATACATGCACGTCATATACGGAACTTGTCTGTTCAAATAACTGCACTACTTTAATAAACACTACGCGAATTTTTATGTATCGGAAATACGTCATTAAATAAAGTTCAAATACGAAATTAATAATAGTATTCATTAACGTAGTGCAATTATTTGAAACAGACGAGGAATGTATATGACGTGCATGTATTCTTTCCTGAATTGAACAATAAATAAAATTTCCTGGCATTTCTAAAATAAATAATTTTAAAAAATCAACTTCGACTTCAACATACGACAGCGAATCCGTATTCGACGAAGTTCAAATCGTTCGTTTCTCGGCCGCTTCATTCTTCTCTTTTTTTTTGATTGTTTTTGTTTCTGTGCGTTATATTCTATTTTCATTTGCCTTCTCCTGGCTTCAAATTTTACTCCTTCCTTCATGCTTTCTGTTCTCCTTCCTTAAACCTAGACCTTTTCGATGTCTTTCGTTTTTAATTTATTTCGGTTTTTAAATTTAGTTACTTTTTCTAAATTTCTGAACAAATTTTAAAGAGAAACGCTTTAGTGATTCATAAAAGAAACTCTACGTATTTGAATTAGTTCATTCTTTTTTGGCATAATTAACAATTTTTAGGATTTTCAGATATATAGTGCTCGATAATTTTTATTACAGAATTGAAATCGACGTTCTCTGTGTTTTCGAAGCTGATACGCCCGCCCGTCACGATTTAAAACGAAAAACGAGTCGAGGAGGAAGTTAATATTCGCCCATCCTCGGTCCGCGTGACACGTTTGACGTACGACCGTCATTTATAAATCGGTAGAAATTTGATAGTCTCATTTAGACTCGCCCGGATGAAAAATGTCATGAAACTCTATACAGAAGGGTTAATGGTACCGATAAACAATAATGCCGGACGGTACGGCCAAATTGATGGCTTACTTATGTTTAATTGATTCGACTCTCGCTCATCTCCGATAGCCCTTCAATTTTTTTATTACACTTTATACATACCATACAACCCTAAACCACTTATCAATTATTATTTTTAGGTAAATTTATATGTTTGCTGAGGTTGGACAGATTTTGGAAATATTCATACACCTTGTTCCATTTGAAAAAAATGATGCGAACTTGAAGCGTAGTGTTGTTTACAGTCACTATATTTTTATATACATATATACAGGGTGCTGCATTTTGAAACTCAACATAGGAAATCCCATGTTAATTTAAATGTGCTCGAATATTGACTTCTCTAATTATTTTACGACAAAATTCCATTTAGGTTTCTTAAAGTACCCTTCAAGATGAATCTGTCTGTGAAGTTTGAGGGTTTTTCATGCACTGAGTTTTAAGATATTTAAAAAAAAGATTCTGTAACTAACTTCATTTTAAACCGAACTATCAGCACAGCCTTGATCAATGATAGCGAAAACTGGACAGACAATTAATAAGTCTACTTGTTTTTGAAAAAGATTGACAGAAAAGGCTGTCCAGTAATTTATTTTAACACTGATCAAGGCTGTGCTAATAGTTTGGTACAAACTGAATATCGCTACTGTTCTTTTTTTAAATATCTTCAAACTGAGCGGTTGGAAAATTCTCAAGCTTCACAGACGGATTCATCTTGAAGAGCACTAAATGGAATTTTGTTGTAAAATAATTAGGGAAGACAATATTCAAGCACCTTTAAATTAATATGGGATTTCCTATGTTGCGTTTCAAAACGCAGCACCCTGTGTTTGTACGTTGAATATTGTAAAAGTAGAAAGGTTTAGAAATATTTTAGTCTAAGCCTGATTGTCGTCATTAAAATTGACAATTTGGTAGCCGGTCGAGCGTGGCTCATTTATTGCATAAAATTAAAAATAAGTAGGCAAATACTAAAAATAAGTAAATGTATTGCTTTGTCATATTTATTGTCTCTTCAAAGGCTAACCGAAACTACAATAAGTAGTAGTGCTCCATTTAAAAAATAATTGGTTTGTAGTTATTTAATGAACAACCGGTATATTTGAAAATAATTTTAAATTGTGTGGAATGAAAACGTTTTGTTAATACATTTTTTTGTTAAAATAAATTTAAAGGGGCATTCTCGCACTTTTCCAAAGGTTTGGGTCGCCCTGTATTTATATATACAGGTTGTCACAAAAATATAGGCCGCTACTTCAAGGACATACTCCACAGATCAAAATAAAGAAAAAAGTTTATATAAACATGTATACAGGGTGTTCACGGGAAGCTGCAATAACTGTTAACTCTCTTATTTGAATTTTTACGAAATAACTTATATTGAAAAAGTTTCGGAACCTATCCTGCCCAATTTTATGGCAATCTCGGAAAAGTAAGTGACGAGGTTTATGAGATTTTCAGTTGTTTTTAACTTTTTTTAATAAAACATAATTTATATCATTGCAAAGCATTCAGAACGTCATATTAATTATGTCTCTAAAATATTTTCTTCTACAGTCTACTATTTTTTTGTTATTTGGTAAATAAATTAGTGTTCAAGAAAAATATCTACAATAACTTTTTTATTTGAAATGCCATAAGTAACTTAAATTAGGAAAGTTACAGTATTTTTTTCGCTCGATTTTATGGCGGTATCAGAAAAGCAAACGACTGTTTGGTTTTCCAGATTTTCAATTGTTTCTAATTTTTTTAAGGGAATATCAGAGCTTTTTATCATCGCAACGCGTTCCGGATATCTAATACAGTATGTATCGAAAAAGTTCTTTTTTAGATATCGATATGGTTTAACGCGAACACCCTGTATAGTTTTTTTTCTTCACTTTAATCTGTAGGGTATATCATTGAAGTAACTACTACTGAGATATTCTGCTGACCAAAATGATGAAAAAGTTCAAATAAACGTATATTATTCATATTAATTATGTCTGTAAAATATTTTCTTCCAAAGTCTAGTATTTTTCTATTATTTGGCAAATAAATCTAGATGATCAAGGAAAATACCTACAGCAGCTAACTTTTTTATTTGAAATTTTACGAGGTAACTTGAAATAGGAAAGTTTCAGGACCTTTTCTGCTAGATTTTATGGCAGAATGGGAGAAACAAATTACTACTTGTTTTTTGAGATTTTCAATTGTTTTTGTGTTTTCTTAAGGAGGAATATCAGCGTTTTATTATTGCATCCCGTTCAGGATGTTCAAAATTCGTCTCTAAAAGATATTTTCTAGCTATTGATACGGTTTTCCACGAACACCCTGTATTCATGTTTAAATTATTTTTTTTACATTTACTTTAACATTTCAATTAAAATTAAATATTTAATTTTTATTTTCATAATTTTAATTATTTAACTATAACATAAAACAGCTGATATTTTGGATATACGTTTATTTGAAGAAGTAGTAGTTACTTCAATGATATACCCTACAGATTAAAGTGAAGAAAAAGAAATATATTCAGGGTGTTCGCGGTAAACCGTATCGATATCTAGAAAAGAACTTGTTCGAGACATACTGTATTAGATATCCTGAACGCGTTGCGATGATAAGAAGCTCTGATATTCCGTTAAAAAAATTAAAAAACATTTGAAAATCTCGAAAACCAAACAGTCGTTTGCTTTTCTGATACTGCCATATAATCGAGCGGAAAAAATACTGTAACTTTCCTAAATTAAGTTACCTTATGGCATTTCAAATAAAAAAGTTATTGTAGACATTTTTCTTGAACCCCAAGATTTATTTACCAAATAACAAAGAAATAGTAGGTTGTAGAAGAAAATATTTTAGAGACATAATTAATATGACGTTCTGAATGCATTGCGATGATATAAAGTATTATGTTTTATTAAAAAAAAGTTAAAAACAACTGAAAATCACAAAAACCTTGTCACTTGTTTTTCCGATATTGCTATAGAATTGGGCACGACAGGTCCCAAAGCTTTTTCAATATAAGTTACTTCGTAAAAATTCGAATAAGAGAGTTGGTTGTTGTTGTTGTAGTTTCCCGTGAACATCTTGTATACCGGGCGATCGAAATTGATTGTCCTGATCCTACACTACTTTCCGCGAGTTTCGCATTAATATTTACGTTTACCAGACGAAGATTGACACGGAAAGCAGGGGAGTGCAGGAAACATTCGCAAAACTTACATCCAAATCGAACTTAATTAAGAAAAACATCCAGTATACGTAAATATTTATACGAAGCTCACGGAAAGTAGTTTAGGATCAGGACAATCAATTTCGATCGCCCTGTATATGTTTATATGAACTTTTTTAATTATTTTGATCTATAGAATACGTCCCTGAAGTAGCGGCCTGTGTTTCTGTTACACCCTGTATTGAGCAGATAACCTCAAAAATCTCGATTGGTGGCGGTTTACGCAATCGAAATGCGCATTTGAAATGTGGTATTGACTGCGTTCTAAATTTAAACCTCCCTCTTACGATGACTTTAATTAGAATTGCCTGTTATTTTGAAACACGATTATGGTTCGGGTGGTAGGTGGTATTATTCCGTACCCATATTTATGATCGGCGTAAATTATTCTAAAGAGACATTTATATCAGGCGAGAGCATCCGCATGCAACGAGGGTTTCGCACGAAACGCTCGTATGCGAATAAACTATGAAAATGAAGCAAGCCGCTTATTGTGCATGCGGGCGGAAAATTTATGTAATGTGCGTTAATTATTGCCGTGACTTTGAATACGATATTACCTTGAATAAACGCTGCGGAATGAATGTTATTTAAGATATCAAATTCATCTTACGAACACTTTACACGTATACAATACAACGCAATGAAAATTGCACATAGAAAACATATTTAGCAGCTTTAGGTACATTTAAAGCAGTTTATGTGTAATTTCAATGAAAGGTGGTTACACTAATTTCTGAACGTCAATATTATTCAGCAAGGTCTTAATTAAGAATTATTGTTCACGCACATTTGCCAATGAGCATGCGCGCGCAACGCATTGCAGCAATAAAAATTGCAGGTCTTATTTTTCCAAAGCATATGACGAAAACTGGATGATTTTAATTTATTGCTTGAAAAGAGGTAAGCTTGGAAAGTGAAGTGCAATCAGAACGTGAATTTTAAGCCCTTTTAAATGCCCCATGATTTTGATTAATACATACACACCTGCAATTTGCAACTGTACACCATCGTACAACGTTCTATGACTGATAATTTGTCTTTGCAATTTGTAAAACGTCGTCCAGTCTATTCAATGTTTATTTTTAAATCAACTGCTTGTATATTATATGCAAGGTGCTTTTGAAACTAAATCTGCCCCTTTACTTGTTTATTTAAAAGCTTTGTTTTTTTTTTAATGTAAGTACCTCACACAACAGAGTTTAAACATCCATTAGTGTAAACACGTACCACCGGCAGAAGTCTAATGACTTCATAAATCATAATCGTACATCACTAATTATGTCCAGACGTTATATATTATTGGTTTTAATCGCGTTCGTCTCTCGCTGTTGTTATTGCGAAGTCGCGACCGCTTTTCCCGGTGCGATGTTATTTATCGTGCATTCTCTAGGCGGGCATGTAAACCAGAGCTGCGAGCTATTTTTCTAAATAAATGTACTAACAGTTACTAATTGGGTACAAGAACTTAATTAATGGGTTCATTAAGTTGATACATACACTTAAACGCGTGCATAAATCTGATTGTGCATTTATTCTTTTCTTTTTTGTGAATCATCTCATGTTTGTTGTATGCAGGAAACGAGGGATGTTTTTAAAATTAAACTGAAAACAAAGTCAATTGTCATCGCATCCAGACGAACAAAATGCTTACACACATATGGAATCAATAAGAAGATTGCTTGTACGTGCCTGTAAAGATTAAACATTAAAGACTCTGTATTTTTGAAACGGATTATTTTCGAACGAAATTCATTAGAGGTTTTTCCTTCGTTTTGAATTTCTTGTCATGTAGGTAAATAGATCTTGTTACACCACGGAACACCCTGTATAATTGTCTAGTATAAAACCTATTAAAAACAAAAATATCCGAAAAGAGAAAGAAGCTTGAGGAGAAAAAAAAAACAAGATCAATTCTAATTAAATGTGAAAGATGTATCTTTAATGGCCGTAATAAATAATTTAGCCTAATCTCCAGCTAGTCATTCGGCTTCCTTTACACGAACTTTTTAGGCTGGTGTTAAAAACGTCGGTTGTTAGTAACGCCGGTTTTCGAGCCCTGTTTACACGTGTTACTTGATGGATGGTTTCTGGATCTCTCCAGAACACCTAATTGCATTGCCAACTATCAACAAATAAAACAGAAAGTACACAACCACAACGAGCATACATAAAGAAGAAAAATTAGGATCATTCAAACAGACGATGTTGGTAGCAACGTTAACTACGAGCGTAAAGTGTTTACACGAACTATAAAACCGGTGTTACTAACGCCACGCCTGTTGCCTTGCGGTTGTGAAGTTATTGAACCGCTTTTATAACAACAGTTGTTGTGTCCCGTTTACACGATTTTTTTCGCCGATATTACCAACACTGGTTTCCATAGCACCGGCCTTAAATATTCATTTACATGTTCCGCATATTATAATGTAAGAATTATCAGAATTCTATGAGTAACGTCTTTAATATCTGGAATTAAGGCCATTCCCAATTTCGCAGTCCACCTTTTCTCCAAAGCAGGTAGTCTCCATAACAAAACCATTCTTTATGTACACTTCTGGATAAAAGTTTATTTGATATTGGAACAATATGACACTCTCAATCGTACTGGTTGAAGAACAATTTTATACAGAGATATCATCAATAACGTTCATTTTATATCAGTTGTTGTGATTAAAAAATAGAATTAATAAATAGATTAGATTATTTGAAGGTGCTATAAATTTCTTACAATCTACGAATATGTATAATCTTGGTCAGCTGAATGAGCACTCACATTAAACACATTTAAATGATTGTTGATAAATAAAATGAATACAGAAAAGCTCGATTAAAACAATTTACATTCGAGAGCAAAAAGCAGTAAATAGTAAAACAGATTTCTGTAATTGTTGATTCTCAAAACTGTATCGTTTAAATATGACTTCACAAGATTTGCAAAAGATTTGAGCTTGTCATTTTGAAAGCTTTCAAAATTTTTAAATGTGAATCTGTGAAATGGCATTTAAACAACAATATTTTCAGAAATAACAATTACAGGATTCTGTTTTTATTCTTTTCTTTCAATTGTAATTAATCAGAGTATCTCCATCCCTTGTTAGTACATGAGGTTAAAAAAAGATGCAAGATTCTGAGTGCAATCAGTGTAGGCGAATCGAAAACGCTGTAAGTTAAGTCAAAATTGATGCTAATGGCTGATACACCAGTGTTACCAACCTACAAATAAGATTGCTCCCCAAATGTAGTTTGAAATATTCCTAAAACCGAACTGAGGCATCCCTACACTTTGTTTTTAAAAAAAATTAAAAACAGGTGAACTCTTGCGATTACTTCCAAAATTTTGTCGCGTCATTATACCTACATTTTTCTTAGTAAAAATCGATAACAGTATTAAAGTATGGAATGTTGTGGCTTCGTGCGAAAAAATAATTAAGTTTGCAATTCAAAATAATAATTGACACAACTAAGTCAGGTTTTCTTTTATTTCCGACTAAAAATATCTGTAAATAATTTCTCCACAAAAATCTAGATTCTCAAATAAAATATTATCAAATAATATATTACCAAATAATAATAACCTCTAAGATTGAAGAAGAAATTGAAGAGTTCCTCTTCTGGACGTTTGCTAAAAATCACACCTCGCTATGTAAAATAAATACCATAATTTTCTTGATTAAAATTTGTTTAAGAATTTGCCATATCTGAGACTTTTAAATGGCTTCGTATGGGAGAGTTATGCCCATTAGAAAGTTCTCTTTAGCAATGTTGGTACTCAACCATAGAATAAGACTATCTGAAGCTTTAAAGGCATTTATGGGACACCTGTACAATGACTTGAATCGACGTGAACTTGTTTCACTTCAATTTTTAGGGCTAGAGCTGGGTTAGGTTTCTGTTTTTTCTGATAAATTTCTTCGTATTTCTGTATTAGGCAGTCATCTTTTTTATTTTATGCATTTTTTTTTTATTTTGCGTTGATTAATTTCAGCGAGGTTTCTTTCTTAATATTCTTTTTATGTTCTTTTCGCTTGCTGCTAAACAACTGTCATTTTTATTCATTTCTTCCTTTAAGTAGTTTTCTTCTCTCTTAGATTTCTTCTCTTAAACTTTTCTTCTTTGTATTCTTCTTTAATTACTTCAGAACGTGGAATTTTTAGTTAAAATTACTTTCGTATTCCTCAAGGTATACCTGGAAGTTTAGGACTTAAAAAAAAACTGCAAGTTTGGTAAAACAAGAATGACATTTAGTTGAAATTTAATATGTGTATTGTCCTTTCATGGATCGAATTGACTAGAGGAAATTCTTTTACCTTTTTAATTTCGTTGAACATTTCAAGAAATTTAATAAAACAGTAGAATTTTTTGTAAAAAAATATACAGGGTTACGATTAATTAAGGGACCGTCATGGGGATCTCGTAAACTATAAGAAATGCAAAGTTGTTTAATTTATAAATTTATAGAAAGTTGCGCTATCTTGGGATCTTAAAAAATGCAAAAAAAAATCTTTTCTATTTTCATTCGTTATCTTCAAAAAACTGAAAATTCTCTTTTTCGAAAATCTCGAATATTTTCTTTATTTCTTAAAATAGGATCATAAAACTCGGTGTTTTTATGTTAAATTCGATGGACAACCTAATGCAGTTCGAAGAAATAGGTTGGGTTTGATCGTTTCGTAGATACGACTGACAACTGCTTCTTTTCTTACGGACGCTACCTTAGATATTCATAGTACATGATGCAGAAATAATTTTTGAGTACAACCGTATGAACATTTATAAAACAAAATATTAGGTTACTACTATTTTTGTTAAAAAGTAACCTTTATGTAAATACGTAAATAAGTATCATAATTGAATAAGATTTGTTGATTTAATAATAATTTTTTTCTGAATATTTACACGCATCCGCCTGCCAGATACATATTTTTTTAATCTTTTGTAGTTCGACTAAATAAGAAAGGTAATTTTGATTTCTGCGACAGGAAATTAAGAAATGTGAATTTTTTAGACAGACTAGTTCAAAATTTAATTTATTGTTTATGAAATTTCTTAAAGAAAAAAACATTTATAAAGCATTTAACGTTTGCGTAAAATTGGTGATAATTTTTGTATAAAATTTCTTAAAAACTGGGGGAGAAGTATTGAATCAACCAATGAAGATTCCCTGCGGTGGTCGCCTGTGCTGCCCTGTTAAGCATAGAAGTCGTATCTACATTTCGCACATTTGCGGCGTCATAAAGTCTATATGCTTGACTTATGATGGGTATATGACCTACATGTTCTGGCTTATTAGATTCTGCTTTTAGCACATTCTAGAAAATGTTAAACTCAATTTTCGAGGAACATCTCGAAGCAATGATTTTGTCAGATACGACTTCTATCCTTAACAGGGCAATGTGGTACTGAAGTTTCTCCCACTTTGTAACAAATTTTACACATAAATTATTATGGTATTATTCAGGCCTAAAGCTTTTTTTTTATTTCAACGGTAAGTAGATTTGATCAATCAACTCTGCCTCATCGTTTTATGGGTCTGGTCGTTTAATGACGCTTAAAATTGGCCCTAGACATGTAATTACCATACATAGCCATAATTTTTGGCAGTGTCTTCATCGTTTAGCTGCATTTTAAGATCTTCCAACACCGACCTTAATTGGTTAATTAATTGAAGCCGACGGTTTTAACCGACGGACGTTCATTGAGAACGTTGTTTTTTTTTCTTGTCCCCCGCCTTCCTTCATCATCGATCCCGTGCATTTTTTTTAATGGCAAAAAGAAAAAGCCGCCGGCACATTACGTAAAGCGTAGTAATTTAATTCAAACGCTAATGAAGGCGAAACAAGTCCGGTAAGGCCAATAAAGGCGGTAATCCACCTGCGAAACATTATAATACCCGGACCGGCGAGCTCGGACACTCCATTTATCAAGACCGACGGGCATGAATAAATTAACATTGTCTTATGGCGAACAGCGGGATTAAAATGGCATTAAGTGATTTATCATAAAGCGCCGGGAGAAAATCCAATATCCGCGTTTTGTGGAGGCTGCATTCGCACGGCGGAACCGAAAAAACTCTTGTCTCTGTGTGATTGCTGGCTAAATTGCATCGGCGAATTATGGAAGAAGTTATGCACTCGCTAATGCGATATTTTACTGAAAATCAATCAGGAAAAGTAGAAATCTTGAAGAATCAACGCACACAATATTTTTCCAATATTGATTGAAACGTCTAATCAAAATCAAAATTATTAATCCCGAAAAAGAGGCAAAGTAAATATACAGGTTGACTTCGGCAATTAGGTAGTCAGCGAAGCGGAATTTTCCTTGTAAGATGGTTCGTATACGTCATTGTCCTTGTCGCCAGTACGATAGAATTATTATAATACTCCATAATTTTTTTGCTGCTCTTCTTCTCAAAGTTCCATCCTACCACGAGACTCCACAAGGGTAACTTTCCCTTTTTATTTTCAAATTAGAATAAAGATGGTTGGGACGCACAATAAGTATGGAGTACCACAGTATTCCGCTTTAGGTCCCACACCGTTTCTGTTTCATATTAATGATATCCCAGAATATATTTCTCTTTTCGCAGACGATTGTTCTCTCGAGTTTTCTACCAAATCATTGCCTCATATTATCACGATATGATAAGCTCAAGGCTTCACCATATCAAAGTGCGAAAAGATTGTTATACGAAAGTATTTGTCTTATTTATAGTTTCTAGTCAATAATGTAATACGTATGTACCTGACACACTCTACACATGTTCCTTGTCTTTGGAGGATTTAATAAACTAAACTAAACTTATAATTTCGGCACTTGTCAAGAATGGAAGACCTTTTTATATTATAGAAAACAGTGGTTCCCCCCAAAAAGAAATAAATTGTGCTTTTTCAAGTGCGCCCCCATCATGTTACGTTGTAAGGGAAATATAGTTAACGTAGTTATGTCATAAGGGGATCGCCACCACGTTACGTTTTCCTTTATACCGACTCATCGCACTCGCTTGCAGGGCAGGATATTGGCGAACGAAACATTTAAGTTTTACATTCCCCCGGATTCTTGCACCACACTCGACCAAACGCCACCCCCAAGGAGCGACTTCAGAAATCAGAAATAAAATTCACCAATAGCATTAAACCAATTATATTAATGAATACTCTGGAAACTTCCTGTCGACTGTTTCCGACAATACAACTAATTAACAACCAACTGATTATTAACTCATAATCTGCTGCCTAATTACTGCTAATAATTTTATTTTTTTACAAATTTCCTTTTTTATACCACGCGTGCCGGATGCCACAAAGTGCGTTTTTAAAGGTTCGGGTCCAAAGATCGATGTACCAAAATTGTCAGCGTCTCGTCAAACACGCCATATTAATCGGGGGACATTCGTCACCATTGCAAAGATTACTTAAATTATATGAAGGGAAAATCGATTAAACTAAAGACTAATATTATTCATACGTCAGTTATTGGAATTATCTTCGAATCTAGGCTGCTTTCTTCTCCGCAGCCCATCAGTCTTGCCATCTGGCCAATGGTCTTCCCTTGTTGCCTGCTTCTCTTTTGGTGTTGCGCCGATGGTTCTTCCCCTTTCCTCCGCCAACAAATCTAACGGTATCAAACCAGCCAGAACACAAAGCGCGCCTCCGTGAAAAATCATTCTGTCTCTGTCTTCCCTTGCTGCCTGCTTCTCTTTTGGTGTTGCACCGAGGGTTCTTCCTCTTTCCTCGGCCATCAAATCTAACGCTATCAAACCAGCCAGTACACAAAGCGCGCCTCGGTGGAAAATCGTTCTGTATTCGCAACGCACTCTGATCGTCATTGTTCTTAGGCAGCTCATCAGTAGGTTCCTGTATTTTGGTACCTTGCAAGCATTTGCCTAAATTGGCGCCGCGTACAGTGCCGCTGACTCGGATGCCTTAGCCAGCAATTTCCTTTTATCCTCGCAGGCCCCCCTTGGAAATAACGTGTCTTATATGCTTCCCAAAGGAGAGGTTCTTATCTACGATAACCCCCAGATATTTGCCAATGTCTCCCGCTATTGCTGTCCTCCCCTATATTCCTACACGTATGGGCCTAAGTCTCTTCCTCTCGGAAAGCATGACGACCTCCGTCTTCTCTGGGGCTATATCCAACCCATTCTTCTTCGTCCATTCAATTAGTCTATGCAAAGCTTCGTCCAAGGCGTACTCAAGGTCGTTATCCTGTTTTTACCGTACCCACTGTAGCCAGGGTCCAGAGTCTGCATTCCAGTCGGCATGGTGATCCAAAGCATCCCGTCACACAAAATGTCCAAAGAGCACCGGACCAAGGACTATCCCCTGCGGGACTTCACACTTCATAGGTATTCTGACTCCAATTCTATGTCTAATTGTCTTTTCCTTAAGTATGACCCGATAATCTTCCATAGATAATCCGAGTACCCTCTCTTCTTCAATTCGCCCTTTACTTTATTACGATCCAATTCGCTGAGTTGAAGGCATTCTGGACATTAACCAGGAAAATTCCGCAGAGTTGCCGCTTTTTGAGCGTCTTCCTGATGTCTTCCTTAGTAATTCCGCAAACCTTTCTTATGGCTATTATCGTTGAACGACCTTCTCTGAAGCCATATTGGTTTTCCACCAGTCCCTTGCCTTCCAGGGTTATTTCGTCCACTAATCTATTTACGATTAGGTGCTCGAATTACTTGCCGCTAGCATCTAACAAGCTTATCGCTCTATACCTATGTGTTTGATTCCCCATCTCCTTTCTTCGGTTTTTAAACTAACGTCAACCTCGTCACTTTCCAGATGGTCGGCAGCTTTCCTGTTAACACTCCGATCATAACGTCTCTGATGTATCGTGTACCTAGTTCGGTTACCATTTTGATTAATTCCACTGGTATGCCATCCGGCCTCCTTACTGCCTTTCTATTTTCAAGTCTTTCTTTAGCAGTGAGCATCTTTTCACTACTTCACTAGATTCCACTGTCACCGGGTACCTGTCTATTTCTATGCATTGAGGAAAAAGCTTCCTCACAATCTCTCCTTCTTGCGCTCTAGTGTTGGTTGTTCAGTCAAAAGTTTGAAGCTCTTGGTAACTATACGACACCCTTCTCCCCATACGTCCTTTTCGGCTTCCTCACAGAGTCGCATCCAATTGTCCCTCTTCGCCTTCAGGACACTGTATCTAAGGATCCTTTTGGAAGTCTTGTATTCCTTCTTCCTTGCTGCATCTACTCCTGCAGGGTTTCTTTTGTATGCCTTTATCATACTCCCTTTGGCGGTCACACAGTCTTCGTTTCACCAGTATGTTTGGTTCTTGCTGCCTGCCCTGACATTGCCCTATCGCATTTATATGTCACTTTTTAGATAAATGTTACTGGTGTGTTGTAAGTTGCTGTCCTACCTTTCGAGAAGGATTCCTGGCAACTTGACAGTTACAAACACACAACTACCCACTTCACGACGAGAACCACTTACTTTCATTAAAACGCTTTGATAAGGCCAAGTGAAAAATTTAATTGCTTTTTCTTTATTTACAAAAAAAAATTAAAGCGATTTCTATTTCTCCATGTTAAATCCCTATGTTCCATAAATTTTAAGACAAACGGTATATGACAACAATGCAAAAATATTATTAGAATCATTTGGCGGCTCCAGAAACTTTCTAATTTTCCAGGCGAGAGTAGATGGTTCTAAACGAAATAATTTAACTATAAAAACGTACAGTGAAGAGCCTTTCTTTGTCTCTCCTTGTTTTCTTTGATTTGAAGTGTTATTTTTTTCTGCAGTGAAAACCATTCAAGATTGATTTGAGTGTTTTTCTCTTTCCAGTTTCAGAATGGTGCTAGTTTTAAACGGCGTTCTCCAAGAAGAATGTCCAACGGACACGAGAACTCTCTACCACGCTCATCCAGTGTACAGAGACACCGCGGCCCAATTATTAGCCATCCCCAATAAGGTCATCGGCCCCGTCGGGCTGCTCTACGTCCAACAAAGGGAACTGGCCGCTACCGTGCCCCACGATAGTAAGTAATTGATGGCCATAATTAATATCTTAACGACGTTGCCAAAACTAGAGAGATAATAACAGCGACGGTTATTAATGCATTTAGCAATTAACTCCTTAACTTTTCACACTACAGTGTTTACACATTTTATCATTTGCAGAAAATGTAAATATTCTTGGATCGGATGATGCGACGACTTGCATAATCGTAGTAGTAAGACATTCTGGTAAGTGAATTATTATTATTTTTATTTTATTTATTATTTTTTTATATTTATTAGGAGTATTCTTTTATATTTGCTGTTTTTATTATACTCCAGCTGAATGCTATGTAATCGTTAAAAAGTACATTGCCATCATGAAGTTGTTGTCTCAGATTATAATTATTATCATCGGCGTGGATTTTTATTATGCGTTAATTAAGACTCGCCGCGTCTTAAACATTTCCATAAAGAAGTAATAACTGTTCGGAGATGCCGCGGTCGTTGTATTCTTAATTAATTGTCCGTATAATACCTTTAATAAACAAATACTCGTATAGGAACTCGACAGGGTAATTACACCCATATTTCTCTTGATGCATTGCTATTTTAAGAATAAATGTTTTTTTTTTACGTTTTTGAAATCTACTTACTCTTGTTTTGTAGTCACAAATTAAAGGAAAGTAATTTTTACTCCCAACTCGTAACTTCACTGAAATTCTGAGTCTTATATTTATGTGTATCTCTAGCTTAAGCACCTACTTACGCATGCGCTTAGAAGCAGTTTGCATTACCATTGCGCATGTTTAAGCAAGTGTGTATGCTTGAGCTCTGTCCATAAGTACGGACCTTGAAGATTGGTCGTAGTTTGTGCAACGACGTGAATTATTCTCGTTAATCTTTGATCGACGCAGGTTCGCCTATACGCATTGATATATTCGTAAGTCTAACGTAATAGTACTTCAGAACATTTTTTTTTATTTCTTCAACATATTCACCTTTTAACTCTATACAGTTTCTATCGCGGCCAAAGAAAGTTGTCACTTGAGTAAATTCTCATAATATCAATCTATCAAAAACTTTGTTGGGCAGCTGACTATAATATTTTGTGGCACTTAAATAGCAAAACTTAAAAATTTATGCAACTGTGCATTCTATCAACAATTTTCTGGTCGATAAATTCTGACGTGAACTTGCATCGTCTAAGATTATTTTTCCAATCTCTTCTTATAATATTTTGCAGGACAAATCCTAGCCTTTGTTACGAATTTTTCTCGCCGTTGTTCCTCGGTTGAGTAGGCTTCCCATCGTGCATATTTGTGTTGAGCGCAATAGGCCGTCGCAGGGTTCCGAGACGGCAGCACGCTATCTTTCTTCCCCCTGTCAGTCACGAGACGTGACAGACGGGCTGTTTTCACGTTCTTAACAAAGTGAGCTTGTTTTCGTTGGATTAGGTTACCCTACCATCCTGTGCGGATATTCTCGCTCCGTTAGATATTCCCCATTCGTCGTTTTACGGAATTTGGTGAACGTAGAAATTAACATCGTTTTCGAACTTGCTTCTCGGAGTGAGGTAAGCCATTTTGTTCTTCCATTTTGTGACTTGTCTGTTTGCCACGTGCGCTTATCGTTCGCGATCGATTCTTATTTCGTTATCTTCTTCATAGTAACAGGTAAGGGACAGATTTGCCACCGGCAGTTTGGCGCCGGGAGTTTGCCCCGACTTAATCTCGTGAGCTACGTCCGAATTCTAGGAGCGTTCCCCTCTTGTGCGTTCGCTGGAAAGAAAAAGAAGGTATTGCCGCCTCCGATCCGAATTCGTCTCAGCCACGCGCTATCATCTTGTTCCGGAGGAGATCTCTTGTATTTATTTAACGTTTTGCTTTTGAAATTTTAATTTATACCCATTTCTGTGTTTACTCTTAATTGCTGGCTCCGTCAGAGTGCAAAAGAAAATTTATGCAGATTTCGTTGGATGCGCTTCACGCATAAAGTTCTTTTTTGTTTTGTTGTTGATACTTATATTTGATGCTGGTTTTTGTAAGCCGACACGGGAGTACTCGCGTCAAAGCGGTGTTGCTCCCGGTTTGTTCTTGGAATTACTCTAATAATATTACGATCGATCACTCCACCTGTAATAAACGAATTATTTTTGTGCCGAAATGGGGTTTGAATAACTACTCTGATTGGGACGTATATCACTCCACCTGTAATAAACGAATTGTTTTTGGATCAAAATGGGGTTTATTTGTTGAATAACTACTCTGATTGGGACGTATATCTTTGGAGCGGGGTTTCAAAAAAAAAAGGTGCATTTTCTTTCCTTATTGGGTTGCATTTCTTCTTTTGCAATCCGTAATGCTCGATATTTGGGGGTGTATCAACGAAGAAGCGTGTCCTGGGGAGTTGTACCTATTCGCTATGTATCTTCGATACTTCTAGATTGCGTAGCCACCGCTGAGTGGCGGCCTTAACCGTAACACTTTTTAAGTTTTCCCATGCCGTCTTCACTCAGTGGGCTTTGTTACCCAACTGTTTTCTACAACATAGTCTTCGAGGGAACGACCGACCATACCCTATCCTTCCAAGTAACGTCATGTACGGCGGCAGCATTTCTTTTTCTGGCACGGTGTTCGTTTTTCACCCCTGTTCTTCCCCCTCTTAAACTCTGCAACCCATTTTTCAGAGTGACGTATGGAACATAATCAACTTTCAATGCGTCCACCGTGCCACATAAATTTGGGTACCGGGTAACCCTTTCAAAAATAAATTCTTTATCACCGATGGATACTCATCACTGCATCAATTGTTCCGTGGGCGTAGCCAGAATTTTATTTAGGGATTGGCAATCTGGAGCAATCTCAGAGCATACATTGTTTAAATCCCATGTAATATTAATCAGGGGGATGGAAATATTCTCTGATTGCTGGAGAGCAGTCAGTCGAAAACGCTATTATCACACTACGCGGCAGTCCACCACGTCACGAATAACTTTCGAGGTTGTAGGGGCGTAGGTAGAGCTTTTACAGCTGTATACCTCTTTATTAAACTTTGCTTAATTTAATTCTCTGAGGTCTCGGATTCTTCTGCCACTCTGGGCTCCCGTTCGTCCTCAACGTAGACGGTGCAGGGAGTCGTGTCGGTTGGACGTACTTCGGCACTGTTGTAAGAAGCTCGGTGGCCTTGAGGTGTTACGCCGTGGCTTGCCGACGGCTTCTCTAGGATATTCGGTTAATCGGCTCTTGGTGACGAGATGGTGACAGGAGTTCTAGCGACGATATAGCCCTTCACGTGGCGTCGTGGTTCGATGGCAATTGATTAAAAGTCTATGCACTGAGAAAAATAATGTGTTGAATCAGTTGCGTTGTTTATATACATCCCAAAAGTGATGTTCATTTAACGTGTTTTCTGTTGAATGAACACTAATGAGTTGGGTCAACAGAAAACACGTTAAATTAACATCACTTTTGGGATGTATAGAAACAACGCAACTGATTCAACACATTATTTTTCCCAGTGTGGTAACACTGACGACGTCCATCAGGGTTGGAAACGGCACACTACTTGATGTGAATTGAACTAACCATTTAAGACCGGTATTTTCATCTTCGGTAACTTTAATCGTTGATTTATTCCCGTAGTTACAATTAGAAAGACAATTGTTTCTATAGGAATTATTCAACGGTTAAAGATAATCGGAGATGAAAAGCCTGACCCTTAGGCTCATTTTCTCAGTTGCTGTTTAACCTTAATCTCCTTTTTATTCACCTAGTAACAATTATAAAAACGATTGTTGCTATCGGAATAAGCTGGAGATTAAAGTTAAATGGTGACTGAGAAGATGGTCCTGAAGGTCCAAGACTGGCAACGGTTACAGTTCAATAGGAACGACGACGACCATTTTGGGGAGAGGGCGAGGCCTTTTTCTGTAAATCGCACTAACACTTTAGTTAGTGACTGAAGTTCCAAATTAGTCTCGGCCTATTTATACGCATTTATTTATAAAAATTCGCTGATTCAACTCAGTCGCGAAATAACCCTGAGTACGCGGAATATTTGCGTGCTCGCGCTCCAGTTTCATCACCCACGCGTCGTTTTTCGCTGAGTTCTGGGGTTTCGTAATTGAAACGTGATTACGCATTGATTACACGTAAAGTTTAAGTGTATTAATTATTTCTGTAATTTTTAGATCGTTTTATAAAAAAATCTAATCTAGCTCTATAAGCAACCTTCTTGGATTTTGTGTAAATCTTTCGACGTTATGAAAACACTATAAGAAAAGACTTGCGTTTACACATCCAAAGCCTGTTAAAGTAACTAAACTTTATAATTACAGTCAATAAACCCTCGAATGCGTTTTACTTAGGACTGCGGACTTAGCACTAACAGCTAAAACTCGCAAATTCCTAATTACCTATGTCTTCTCGGTTTGTTATTGAGTGAATACTTGTGTCTGATTTGATTTAATAAGAACTTTCTTGCTCGTCACTTGAGCAAAATTTCTATTAATTCCACTTCGTAATTGATTACGTCCCTCATTAATTTCATGCCTGCGCTGGGCGTTTTTGAATTAAGCGCGCGCAATCTCGCGATAACATCACGCCGGCGGAAATAATAATAATAATAAATATTTAGTATAAAAAAGCTGAATTATTCTGCGCGATTCGAAAATAGAAGATGTCTGCGAGATAACGAGGAAGAATAAGCGCTTAATGCGCGCTTTACACGTATAATTGCAGAGCACGGCTTTCGAAATTAGTACTTGCTCGCCTGTTCGCACCGTCGAGTATCGCACCAGCAAATAAAACAACAAGAAGAAGAAGAAAATGAAGAAGAAGAAGAAGAAGCAGGCCGGACGGACGTCGTACGTTCGAGTTTCGCTATTATTAATGCCCCGGAATGTTATATCAATTTAGACGGAAAGTTGCTTTAATGAAACGCAATTAAGATTCTTTTGGAGCTTTTTTGTGAGTGTGTGTGTGTGTGTGTGATGCGTGCTGGATGGAGTAGTAAAAGAATTTTAAACAACCATCCGTTCGAATGTTTTCGTTTGGAAGATTTACAGAAACCATTTAAATTAATTTATGTCCATAATTTGACGCTGGATGTACGTAATTCATTTTTTATATTCGCTGCTACCTCAGTAAATTTTTCTATTATAATTACAAGCGTGCCTTCATTATACAGATTGTTAGTTTCCTTTTTTAATTAATTAAGAAATTTCATTTCATTTATATGCAGATTAAGTAAAAATTCCTCAAAGCGTAGAGATTAGCTCCAAAAAAAAAACAATTTCTTTTGCTTCCTCATTGTCTTTTAGTATTTACTGTACAAAAACGTAATTAGGGTGGCCAGATGTGTCTTTTAAAAAGAACGTGTCCCCTTTTATTACATAGATCTTTCTTCTTCTTTTTTTTTCTTGGTAAATGTTTTCTTTTGTTCTCTTTTCATAAATGCTGAATTGTTAATTTTTTTTATTCGTTTTGCCTTTTATAAAGTTAACTGGAGATTAAGTTTTAATTTGAAGTCAACTCTTGTTCGAAATTTGAGAGAGAATGGTTTTTAAACTGTAAAATGTTTTGTTCTCTTTTCATAAATACCGAATTGTTATTTTTTTAATTCGTTTTTCCTATTGCCGGCTGTCCAGAATTTAAATTCTGATAAATGCATTTTGCCTTCCCTCGTCTTTTTTTATATAATTTGCAAGAAGTTTTCTTTGAGTCTCGTTTTAGTTTGGCGTTACTATCTATACTTGCTGTTGTTTATTTTATTTTTGAAAAAAAAAAGGGAATTTGAGATAAGAAAATTCAAATGATGTAGAATTATAGGAACCACTTTAAATCAGTTGCGTTCATGAAACATAATTTTATATCTTTTAAGCCTCATTTGCTCCACTCTAAGTTAGCTTTAATCAGAGATCATTTCCCATGGAATCAACTATTATAACAATCATTTCTATGGAGTTAACTGGAGCTTAAATTTTAATTTGAAATCAACTCTTGTCCGAAATTTGAGAGTGAATGGTTTTTAAACTGTAAAATGGTAAGGAACACTCTATGTTTCACCATCACTTTATACTGACGCAGCTATCAAGCGATAGCAAAACGTAGGGTGTTCTTTCCTATTTTACAGTGTCCGCCTATAGTTAAAAAAAAACTATTTTCTCTTAAATTTTAACTGAAAATGGTGCAAATCGTCCTGAGAGTTAAAAGCGGGCAATATTGAAAGTAGACTGGGAAAAGAAGCTGCAAAGGAAATTTTAAAATTTCAATTTTATATGTATTTGAAAAACTTTCCAGAGTGAAGTGACGTAAAGTAGTTCCAAAAGTTAAGCGTCAAATATTTTGATTCATCGTGTAATTTTAAATGTTTTAACAAATAGAAAAAGAAATAATTTTCGTGAATTATTACCTCCGAAAAGTAGTATAATCTGGAAACACTGTTTTGATTTATTTCAATTTAAACTCGCTAAGAGGATTGCAAGAGAATAGTTAAAAAATAGGTCCGATATTCAGTTTATTTCAGCATTGCATTTGGTTGGAATAAGTTAGTTCTGTATGTGATTAACAAAAAGTCAGTATCAAGAAATTAGCAAATAAAAAATAAATCTTTCGTCAAAAGAAATACGTATGTAACTCGAATTTTATTGAGGAACTGTCTTAATATTTTTGCTTACGAAGAGTCATTAGAATATAAGAGGAGTCAACAGAGTATAAGAGAAGTCAACGGAGTATAAGAGAAGACAATACAATAACTATCTTCCTTTTCTTTATCTTTTTTTATATAAATGGTTTTTAAATGAAGAATAAAAAGATGAACTGTTACAATTAGTTGTCTTTGATTACGTGACAGCCTCTTCCTAATATCTTACCTCAATGGCCAGGACAGACGTCACTGGCAGAACAATAGAAAATAAATTCTTCGAAGTGTAGAACCTAGTATATGACATATACTTTATTTATTTGCCGATGAGGTATAGGGAAGTCATGAAATGCAAAGCCATCGGTTTAATTAAAGAAATAGACAGACCTATTAATAGGGCTAGGAACTAAAATATAACTAGATAAAATAACTAAAGAAATAAAATCCAACGGCAATTTTGACTATATAGCGTAAACTAATTGCAAAACTTTGGAATACGCAAAAATTTGGTATAAATATGGAGATCAGATAGTGCAAGGTCGTCAATTTTCAGTGATAAAATAGAAGGAGACCTACAAATTAATTTAATCAGGAACAAGAAGACAACAGTCCAAATATAATAAACTGCAACGGAAACTTTGGAAATAAATTTTAAAGAATTTAGAAAGATGGGCAATTTTCAAATAAAACTTAACCAAAAGGGAAAAGAATATTTGTTTCCAGACGAACGACGTGGAAAGCCAGTCAAATTCCAGGGAAGAAGTTGCGGGACCCATTGATTGACACGGTTAGGTAACCGGCCCAAATTCCATTCGGGATTCTAAAATCCTAGCAGACCAAGCAATCGCGTTAAATACAATGGCTTGGTCTGGCCAGATATCAACAGTCGTTCACTTTTCCCAAAATGAAAAATACCAAAGCCCTCATAGGGTGTGTTTGGGGCCTTGTCATGGTTACGCTCTACGAAGACCAGTGATTAGTGTGCATCGCAGTACGAAGTTTAATGGGTAGCACAAGGTTGGTAGAGCTGGACTGTGTATTAGAAGGTTGCCTTGATCAGCGAAGGGGACAGAGGGTGCGTATCTTGTTACGTCTCGTCAAGTGATAAATTCTATTGGGCACATTAACAAGATTTTTGCGTTACTTGATTAATAGGACCATAGAATTGATTTAATTTGGAATGAATTAGATTAAGCTTTAGGAAACAGATTAAAACTCACTCTGTGACGAATAAAAGTTTCGTGTGACGTCACGAGTTACTTTTGCGGGGAGGAAATTTCAAACTGCATATTAAATGGGAACGAGGCAACCTGCTAGATCCAATATCAGTTTTACCAACCTTGGGGTAGCGTATTTTCTCCTTCCGCGTATTGTATAGCCATGAGACGCCTGAGACGTCCGGAATGTAATAATAAGCCACGGTTTAAGTCTGAAGAAGAATTTAACCAAACTTCGAGAACGCTTGACAAACATTCATTTGGATTTTACAGAGTCGAGCACTTTTGAGCATCTAAAATTGGATTTTACGATGTCTTCTTGTGTGTTGCAAATTCGAAAAAAGTTCAACTGAAAAAATAATTCGGGTACCAGTAGTATTGAAGAATTTGACTTAATTACAAACATCTACTGACAAGTTAAATGGTAAATAAGGTATAATACAATTGAAAGACAAATGGGATATAGGAAGAAGAAGACCAATAAAATAATGGTAACCAAACCTGATTGAAGATCTTGAAGAAGAACTCCCACGTCTCGTAATATAAAAACAAAGGCTTTTTGAGAATCATATGAAATAAGGTATAAATTTATTCTTCATTGTTAACTAACTGTAAATTGATGACGAAGAGTTAGACAGGGGGCAAGATACTATGGAGCTAAATAGAGTGCAATACGCTCGAAGGACAAAAGAATTCAGGAAGAAAAAGAACAATAAAATAATGATAACCAAATCCGATTGAAGAAGATCAAGAAGAACACCAACGCCTCGGATTATAAAAGCAAATATGTTTTAAGAGAATCATTTCAGAATCATACATATACCATAAGAAGATAAGAATTTGACTTCATTACCAACTTCTCACGAGGGCAAAGAGCTAAATAGAAGGCAAAACAGCAACTAACAGTGCAATTTAAGGACAATGAATTCCAGAAAGAAGAGTAAAATAATGATAACCAAACCTTATTGAAGAAGATCAAGAAGAAGAACACTAACATCTCGGATTAAAGATTTTTTAAGAGAATAATTTCAGAATCATACATATAACATAAGAAAGTAAGAATTTGACTTCATTGTCAACTTCTCCTGAGGACAAAGAGCTAAATAGAAGGTAAAGCAGCACCTAAGAGTGCAATTTAAGGACAATGAAGATGATCAATGACAACATTTCGTGTTATAAAAACAAAAGGTTTTTGACAATCGTTATTTGAACTTTATTTGCTTTCCGTTGAGAGAAACCTTTACAATCAGACCTTTCTCAATCTGAATTTCCATTCTGTTTTCTTCTAAATACTATTCTACAGAATGTTCAAGCAAATTTCTTGCAACTGCACATAACTTTTGCAAGGTGAATCGAGGAATACATCACAGACCGACACATTTTCGAAATATCTTTGCTCTAGGATAGCACAGAGCCGGAGTCATTATTTCCGAAACCATCACCGTTTATCACTTAGCGTGCGTCTGAATAACCGGGATGCTTTGAGATACGCAATCGCGGGATTCCCATTGAAAGATTTGTGCGCCTTCGGAGGGAATTTACATTGTAATTTTTTGAGTTATATCGACGGGAGAAGCAGGAATTCATGGCCTGCTTGTTTTTATCGGCTAATGCACACGGTGAGAGGCATAAAGCGCTTTATGCAGTTAAAAACCTCGTAAATATCCACCGTAAATAGTAACAGCATAACGATTATGATAATGTAGGAGTTAACTAACTTGTAGATATAAAACACGCACATAAAACATCCCGCTTCTTGCTGATAATGTTTATATGTTTGTTCTATGACAATTAACTTTCTCATTAAGTGAGGCGGCAATAAAATGCGGAAACAAAGGCCGAAAAGTTTTTGTGCGCACCGCGTAACGGGATTTCTTTTGGCCGAAGATAATTAGAGGAATGAATGAATGGTCGGACTTAATTAGAAAAATTCTTTTATTAGGTTCTGGTGCTGTTGCTCTTGCTCACTTGGACGGTTCTGGAACTGACGAGGCTGTGTGTACTATGGTCCAGAGGGTGCAGGAACTAGCGCTGGGGTATCCAGAAGGGCGCATAGAACTTCAATTGGTGGGTGGATTTAGTGATACACACCATTATTCCGAAGAACTCTTTTATAATATAATGAGTAAGTAGTACTTATTCATAATTTGCGCAAACTGGAAAGTGCAACATTTCACGCGCAATCAAAAATTAAATTAATTAATTGAACCATTCTTCGTCTTCAGCGATTACGTCGCACGCGATAAATATTAATTCATAATTGCGGCCGTCGCTTGCACGCTTCAATTTGGCTCCGTTTCAACTCGCAGTTAACTATATTATAAGGACGTTAAAATTGTCGTGGCAAATGAAGATAAGAATTCGCGGTACTCGTGTTTTATGACACTCGAAATTGCTCACATTCCCCGCCGCAAAGGCGGATGATTTATACGCTTGAGAAATTTGCATTTCGTAAAGGCACAAAGACCCCATTCACACATACAAACGATTAACTTTTAACACAAAAAAATATTAATCGCATGTAAAATTAAAGCAATGAAGAAAAAGAAAACATGAAACCGGTTGGCTTTATATGTGCGCGTTGTTTTCAGCTTCATTCCACAAACACCCTGTAGAAATAGACTTAACGCTGGCGTGCGTCGGCGAACTGAACACGACTATTCGGGGAGGAATCCACTGGCCCATGGTGTATGGGATAGGGGTGAATGTTAAGACTGGTGAAATTTTCCCGGCGACTTTCCCGGATAAAGGACCTGATCAAGCACTGAGATGTGCAAGGCATCTTACAGGTGTAGCACAAGTAAGTCCATTTTTCATTGTAAAAAAATGTGTTGTAATAATTTTATTACTGTTTGTTTATATCGAGGAGTCTTCATTTGATCCCAAAGCGAACTACATAAGAATTGGTAACAACATTTAATAATGGCGCTGTATTAATGTAGGATTTGTCTCTTTTATTCAAAAATCAGTAGCAAAGGATTAAATATATTTTTTATCTCACAAATGTCATCAGATAATAATCAACAACTTTTTTTCTATCCATAGCCGCCGTATAACTAATCCAATTAACGCAAAGTTTAATATCAAACAAACTCAAATTTCTACAACTCGGCCATCCTGCTATTCATCCGACTCGGATGATTGACTTATAGATACCCACGGTTTTAAATACTCCGCGCAAGTACAAGTTGATGCAGGACCTCTACCTGGTAATAAACGGCTGACATCATATGTATCATTTTGTTTTACTTTGTCTACTTTGTAAGGTCCGTAAAATTTGGCTTTCAATTTACGACCTGCTCCGATTTGAGTTTTTTTAATTGCAACAAGATCACCAACTTGATATTTAAAAGCTTTTCGACGCCTCAAATTGTATGTCTTACGATTTTCATTTTGAATGCCACGTATACGCCTTTTTGAATTTTGTCATAAATCATTTCGCTCCATCTCAAAACTTTGTCGAAATTCTTGCTCGAACAATTCAACAACTTTTAGATCTTCCTTTTGTTTCATTTTTACTCCAGTAAGCAGCTGGAAAGGGGTAGTGTCTATGCTTCTATGATAGGTGGAATTTAAAACTCGCTGTAACTTATCAACGTGAAGATACCATTTGCACGGATCGTCTATTGCACATTTACTTAAAGTTGATATAATAGTGCGGTTCAATCTTTCAACAGCTCGAGGTAACCCAGTCGTAATCATGTGGTGCTCAATTCCTTCGTCATTACAATAGTTTTGAAAATCTGTAGAAGAGAATGCTGTTGCTCTGTCAGAAATAATTCTGGTAGGATTACCAAAGGTGCGTTTTTGAATCTCTAACTTTGAAATTACTTCACTAGTTCTTGTTGATTTAGTTGGATAAAGCCACACAAATTTAGTAAATGAATCGGTTACGGCAAAAATGAAATTATAATTCTTATGTGTCGATTCTAAAGGACCAAGATGATCGATGTGATACGTATGAAGTGGCACATCCAATTTTGGCAAATTAGTTAGGAAACCCTCTTGTTTACCCAACTTCTTTGTCGCCATTATACACGAAATGCAATTAGAGATATATCTTTGAATTTTTTTACCAATATTTTTAATAAAATAATCTCTAATGATTTCGTCTTCAAACTCTTTTAACAGCGAAATCTCCTTTCTTATGAATTGCTTTGTGCTGAGGGATGTTGGACGTTGGAGAAGTTGCAGTGGCTCTTGATGAGTCAACTTTTCCTTTGCCCAATTTGTTGCTTCTTGGCTCGTTCATTTTTTCATAGACCTTCAATCGCTCTTTGAAGTCATTAAAATTTTTAGCTCCAATCAGGTTGGCTTTGTTCGCAATTTCATCTGGAATACCATCTGTAAGATACTGGATAACACTCTCTTCGTCGATTGAACCTTTAGTAGTCATCTCCTTCATAATGAAATAATATTTTTGGACAGACTTACCCTTCTTCATCTTGCGAGCTGCAAACATACGACACAAGTCAGCACTGTTCAATCGGGACGAAAATTCCTTGCGTAAAATAGTCTTCAATGTCTTCCAATTTTTGATGATACCTTCATCCTGTACGAATAATTTTGCGAGTCCTGTTAAGGATTTTTTCGCAAAAATTAGTTTTTGCAAATCATTCCACTCAAATAAAGCTGCCGTGTCTTCAAAATCTGATATCCATTTTTCAACGGAATATGAATTGTCCCCACTGAAAGATCTTATAGAATCTTCGATATCTTTAAAACTAAGTGCGAATTTTTTGACGTACGGTGTTTGCGTCAGTACGTCCACCCTCTTCACTAACTGCTTCAGTGTCTTGACTGTCTTGAGTTTCCATATTTGTATCATCATTGTCGTCATCTTGAACAGCCAGTACATTAATATTTGTCAACGCGGCAACGATTTTCTTTCTTAACTGTTCCTTCGTACCGACATAATCAAGACCCAATATATTACACATGGAAACTAAATCACCCAATGAAAATCTAGTAGAATAGTTCAGTTTTTCCTGATATTCCTGAGATGTTACATCAAAAGGAAATCCAGCAAAGCTACACAAAGTTTGTGAATTTGAGCCATTCAAAAATTAATTTATACAACACATTCACTGCTTGACGCGGTGCTGCCAAAATTACCTTCTTCACTGGAACAATTTGCGCCAAATTTTCCATTCTTGCTTGTTAAATAAAATGCCTTAAATATTCCTCTTTTTATCTTCAAATAACTACTCGTCGTGTACTCGTCATTGTTCTAATTTCGGCTACGTCTTCCTCTTTCGTCTTCTCTCCTCCCCTTCGTTATCTCGTCTACGTCTTCTTTTCGTCTTCTATCAGCTTCGAACGTCTTTTTCAACCTTATATCTTCAATTGAAGTTTGTTCTTGTCCGATGAAAATAGTAAGTACAAAGTTTTTTTAAATCTCAAACCGGACAGAAAAATGAAGGGAAACACACTCAACGTTTCGCTATAGATTTATAGCTTCGTCAGGAAGCTATAAATCTATAGCGAAACGTTGAGTGTGTTTCCCTTCATTTTTCTGTCCGGTTTGAGATTTAAAAAAACTTTGTACTATAGCGAAACGTTGAGTGTGTTTCCCTTCATTTTTCTGTCCGGTTTGAGATTAAAAAGACTTTGTACTTATATCTTCGTCGCAATCGTCTTCTTCGTTATTTCGTCTACGTCTTTATCTTTCGTCTTCTATCGGCTTCAAACGTCTTTTTAATCTCAGATATTTGCCATTATCCCGGAGACGCCCCAAAATTGTAGGATTTGTCTCTTTTATTCAAAAATCAGTAACAAAGGATTAAATATATTTTTTTATATCTCACAAATGTCATCAGATAATAATCAACAACTTTTTTTCTATCCATAGCCGCCGTATAACTAATCCAATTAACGCAAAGTTTAATATCAAACAAACTCAAATTTCTATATTACTTTGTATTGTTAGCTATGTAACTAACAGGTAAAACTTGATCACGTGGGGTACAAGCAATTATAAAGATCCTACATTAAAAAAATAAATAATGAAATGCAGTGGAGAGCATGAAAAACAGGACACTATTTTTTTTAGATGGTACTGGTATTCACTGACATTCCAGGATATATAATAAAGGGCTGCAAAGAGCACGTTTGTAAAACCACTGTATGCGCTTTTTAATCTGAGTATTACTCAAAATAAATTTCCAGACAGCTGGAAAGAAACTACAATTTATCCTGCTTTTAAATCGGGCGACAAAACTCAAATTTGTAACTATCGCCCTATTGCGATATTGTCTACCCTAGCAAAAATTTTTGCAACATGGTTTCATGCCAAGAAGATCCACTGTAAGTAATCTGTGCAACGCTTTGGAGGAGAAAGCACAAGTTTATGTATTATACACTGATTTCTCCAAGGTGTTCGATAAATTAGATCACGGTATTCTTTTAAGTAAGTTAACAGGTATTGGATTCCATGAACTTCTACTTGAATTTCTTAAATCTTATCTTTCTGGACGAAAGTAAATTGTTCATATGTATCATCTATGGGATTCACTTCTCAAGAATTCGTTCCATTTTCTGGTATTCCGGAAGGAAGTAATTTGGGACCCCTGCTATCCTTACTTTTCATCAATGATATAGTAGATGTTATCCAAACTAATAGAGTACTATTATACGCGGATAACTTAAAAATTTACCGTCAGATAAGATCAGTATAAGATTGTGAACTATTACAAGCTGACCTACAGAATTTAGTAAATTGGTCTTTAAAATCTACATTGTACTTCAATTTCAATAAATGCAAAGCAGTTACGTAATTTAATTTTAATTACATAATGAGTGAAACTTCACTTTAAAGAGCTACAGTTATTAGAGATTTGGGAGTTATATTCGACATTAAACTATGCTTTAATGAACATGTACAAAGTATAGTGAAGGAATCATTAAGATCACTAGGATTTGTGTTCAGGCAAACAAAAGATTTCAAATCAACTAACCCATTCGACACTCTGTTCTGTTCTCGTCTTTAATACGACTGAAATTGGAATACGCTTCTGTTCTTTGGGAACCGTTCTATGTTAAATATGAACTTATGATCGAACGTGTTCAATTGCAGTACTTAAAATAAATATTAAAATATCTATTAGTTAAAAAAATGTATCCTATTATAAAGAACTTTTAGTGACATACAATTGTGAACGTCTTAAAAAGAGACATTAGTATCAGCAGCAGCAATATCTTTATAAACTGATAAACAACATGATTGATGACGCTGAATTTTTAATAGAACTCGATTTCAGAGTTCCTTCATCTCTAACACGTTCCCGTACGACTTTTTATTTAAAACATGATGCTGTTGTCCTCAATAATATTGGTTAACATAAGTATAAAAATAATGAACAGATAAAATAGCGACATCTTACTATCGCTTTTTGACCTGACATTGCAGTAGGATAGACAAATTGAAGCGGGATTTGCTCCTAATAAGTCCCCCATGCAAGGCGGCCATGCTTGCTGTCAAAGCAAGAAAAAAATAATGGACATTTATGTGACGTACACAATTTATTGTGTTAATAATTTCGCTCTGTAAGTGGGCTTATATATCCTGTAGAATGAAATAAAGCAACTAATAATAATAATAATAATAATTTCAAAAGTTATACACTGTGTCCACGGATTGGGTTGACAATGTGAAAAACTTTTTTATTTTCGAAGGAGTCATTCTTTATATAAAAAAAATTTGCTTGTCCTAAAACTCCCAAAAATGTTATTGAAAATGATGTATTCCTTATGATAGCTGAGAAAAATAGAAAATTATATTTCAATATTCATAAAAAAATGGCAAAATCCAAAAATTTTGGGTAAAATCATGTTATCCGGTCTTGTCAGTTAATGTTAAAAATTTATGTGAAAAAACTATTCAGATAAGAATGTTAATTCTATATGAATGTTATGGAATTTCGAATTGTTTGTCGTAAAATCTCAAATGAGATGTTGCAAAATAATCCCGTGTGCGGGTAACTGAAGAAATTGTTTAAAAGAATTTGATGAAAAAATCAAGTGTTGAAAGAGAATGAAGTTTATCTTTTGGCTGAGGCTAATATTTTGCTGATAAGTTTCATAGCACTTCGGCTGTCTTAACAACGAGGAATCGACGAAATTATTTTAATTAAAATTTTAGCATTTTTGATATTATGAAAACAAACATTTTAATTCATGGCACAAGCAGTACCAGTTGACGTGATTTTACTTGAAGAAAACTATGGCTGCGGTAAGTGAACGGTCGAAGTGGTCAGACCAAACCACGTGATCACTTTTCTCAATAAGTGATCGGTCAGAGGGTTTAGTCGGACCGTTGACTTGACGATTTTGTGCAATTTGACCGTTCACTTAACTCGGCCTAGATTTTGCTATATTTTGCAAAAGTCAAAAGAGAATTTTCAATTTTTTTGGGTTATCGACCAGAATTCACCACATTCTATGAATTTGTAGGGGGTTTTAGGACAAGCAAGAACTTTATAAAGAATGACTTTTTCTTGAAAACTCAAAAATAAAAGAGCTTTTCCTATTGTGAGCCCACCTATTGTGGACACACTGTATATTTTGCAACCAGTGGCGTAGCAATAAGGGTTGCAGGGGTTACAGAACAAGGGCGTCGTAGGCGAAATGATAAAATAAAGAAATTACAATACGCCTACGTGAGTGTGTATGTGTTGGACCAAGAACGAATGAATGTGCCAAGGACCAAGAGCGAATGAATGTACTTCAAGGAAACCACACGTCAGTGTTCAATGTTCGATGCAAGTTTTGCGAATTTACGGAATTTTAAGACATTTTCCGTACAGTGGCGACCTCTTTAAGTTCTTTGCAAGTAATAGATTTACGACATAAAGAAAACGAAAACGCTTCCTGAAAAATAAAAAAAAAGTAGAATTATCGCACGAATAAGTTCAACACAATACAATAAACAAGAATTAATTCGACGACAACTAGAAACAAAAGAGAATTGCATAGACAAAGGTGAATTGCACAATTGAACGAACGTAAAACAAACGAAGATCGTCGAGTGTCGCCCATTTTGAAAGTCTAGAGCGAAAAAGGACCCGACACAAAGAATCACGACGACAAAAATTAAGTTTTAATTTGTTTCGTCACGCACGGTCCACGTTTTTCTGAGCTTTCACTTTATAAACGAAAACAAAAGAATATCGCATCGTCTCTCATTTATTTTGAAAATCAAAGGGGAAGAAAAAAATGAATCGGGAAATTTTCATTTGTTTCATTGCAGTCCACATTTTTCTGCGCATTAATTTTTCCTTGGAGCAACTGATACTTCGTCGTCTACATTTGTTCTTTTGTTTTCTATTGACGATTTGATTTTCTTACACGTAGAAATCTGGCTAAATATTTCAAGAAAGATCTGGTAACCCTGCTCGTTGCTATCTAACAAATTTGGATGAACTGCAGGGATCTGTTCTAGGACCTCTGCTTTACATCACTTATTGAACTGATTGTTTTAAATTTTAGTTTCAGTAGAGGTTTTTTAAAGATATAGTTTTGACTAAGATTAATCTACCTGCTTTCAATTTTTAAGCCTGTTAATATGGCTTCACAATATTACGAATTAATCACCAAGGTTATTTCATGACTTGTTTACGAGTGAACGGCATCTTCAGTTCTATCTGGTATTTAAAAACTGTTGTCTGCTGCTGTATCTCTCTAATTTATTTTAACGTAATCGAATATTGAATTATTCTGGCCGGTAGCTTATCTTATTTTTTTTAAATCGCGTGCATTGCAATAAATATTTGATTAATGAAGTAGTTTTAAAACTCACTTGTTTTCAGTAAACAAACTTTCCGTAATCGAAGTGTGTAATATTCATTTATTGCATTCATGTAGTATGTCGCAAGTTGCCAACTGATGATAAAATAACATTTACGATAACGGTGTTTTTATTAAGTAATTCTAACGAAATACTAAGATCGTAGTCATAATATCCCAAAATAACCAAATGCACGTTTTCAAATCTGTATTACATAAACAATTGCAATTAATAATTGAAGACACGGGTGGATGAAAGGGGTATGTTGCAAAATTAAACATTTTTGTTGGACAAAAAATCAACTGTTCGACAGGCTGAGTGAGAGCTGGCATTGTCATGATGGAGAATAGTTCGTCATTTCGATTGTTTCTTCTTATTTGATAGATGACTTCCGGCAAACAAATTGTAGTATACCAATCAGCATTCTCGGTTTCTCGATCCTCTAAAGCCACGATTGCTACATGTCCAGTTAAACCAAAGAAACAAGCAATCATTTGCTTCGCAGCACTGCGTGAACGGACAACCTTTGTTGGTTTTGGTTCAATTTGAAATACCCAAACGGTAGATTGTTGTTTACTTTCTGGTTCGTAAGAATAGATCCACGTTTCGTCACCAGTAACGATGTATAAACTAAATTTGAACGACCTCCATTGAATTTCTTGAGCATTTCTTCGCACCATTTGACACAACCCTGCTTTTGTGCTTCTGTTAAATTGTGTGGGATCCAACGACTGCAAATCTTTCGTACGTTCAAATGATCATGTAAAATCTGGTGTATTGCTTTCATGTCAATGCGTAAGGATGCTTGAATCTCACGGTATGTCAGATGTCGATCTCGCTCAAACATTTCACGCACAGCATCTACATCAGTGGCAACAACAGATGTTGATGGACGACCTACACGAAATTCGTCACTGAGAGAGGTACGTCCACGCTGGAATTCGGCAAACCAGTTATAAACGCTGCTCTTTGATGGTGCTTCATCTCCAAAAGCCAAATGAAACCGATCGAGGCATTGTTTCGGCGTTAGACCACATTTGAAAACGTAAAAAATCATGGCACGAAAATTTTCACGTGAGATTTCCATGTTTACACAAAATTACTTTTTCTCAAATGCTGTACAAACAAAACTAGTTCACTTGGATAGGAACTGACAATAGAATTATAGGCGAAAAACGTCAAATTTTTCAAATATGACAGTTGATAAACGCTAACAATTCCAGACCTACTAGATTCCAGAAAATTTTCCAGCAGCCCACGTATAAACGTAAGGCGTCACAATGCAATACTTTTCAGATTTTAATTTTGAGCTTGCGCATTTTGTGTGTAACTCTAGCATCATCAGTTTGATTTAAAGGCAATTTTTTTCTTTCAGGTTTTAGACATATACGACAGTAATTTAGGGTTGCTAAGAATTGGGCCTTTTAACTACGAACCGCTCAGAGGTGTCGACCTCTGGTTAGAACAGACTGATGATTTTATACTGCAACATCTATCGACGTCTCCGGAAGTGGAACCTCCACATTTCGTCATGCAGGTTTGACCATTTTACAAATAAAAGAAAATCATCATCATTTAAGCTACAAATCAAAATTAAATCTTTCCAGATAAGGGCAACCCTAAAGTACATCCAAGACAACCAATTTCCTGCCATCACGGTGTTCAGGGACAACCGCCCACATTACTTCAGACGAGATGAACATTCAGGAACATGGCAGGCCGTGCGATATTAAGAAATTGTTTATAAATATTTTAAATATAGAATATTAGAAGTTATGTATAAATATTTTTGCAAGTTATCATCAAGCGGAGGAGTGCATTATTAAAATTTATAAATAAATAAATAAATAAATGTGAACGAGTTCAGTCTTTAATATCTGTAAATAAAGTTTATAAATGTACGTTGTTTATTATTAACTAAGGAAACATGTTAAAATTATATTATTATTATTATTAATTTTATTATTATTGTTTTTCCCATCTTGAGATTTGTGATTTAGGTCGACTATTATAGTGTTGTAATAAATTTTCCTTCATTATTACGAATGTATTTATTTGAGCAGAGGTAATGTTTAGTTTTCTTTTTTCTTTTTACTGCCAGTACACGACGTGCGTGCACAATTGCGTAAAGTTAAGTCTCTCTTGTTAAGTTAGTAAACTGCTGTATGTTTGCTAATTGGGTTGTTGATATATAAATAAATATTGCCATTGCTTTACACACTTATTTTTCCTTCCGACAAACTGTAGCTGCGGTAAGTGAACGGTCGAAGTAGTCAGACCAAATCACGTGATCACTTTTCTCAATTGGTGATTGGTCAGAGGGTTTAGTCTGACCGGTGACTTGACAATTTTGTGCAATTTGACCGTTCACTTAATGCGGCCTGTATCTCTATTTGCACCTGAAACAATATACAATTTCAATCGCGGTAGATTTCTTTAAATTTGATGGCGCCATCTGTTATTTAGAAATAAATCTGCTTACGGCAGAAAATTGCGTTACTAACCTTGCTTTAATCTGCGATCGCTGCAAAATAAAGTTTCTTGAACATGTTATTCTCCTGTTTAACTTTGTAGGAAATTAAAATTCTTGTATCTTGAATAAGCGCCATCTGCATGCGAGCGGTTGACTATTTCCGTTGCATGCAAGATTCCACCTTTACGTGTCTTGTTTGCGCCCTTAGAGAACTTAGTACTAAAATCGAGAGATGGTGCTGAAATTAGGATGATCAGGCCATTATCAGAAAGTCGTAATCGGAACTCAAAATAATTAAAAAACTTCTATATTTTGTATAATTATTATAATAAATATTAATTCCGGTGGTGGCAGCATAATTATTTAAAAAGAAAGTTCTATAAAGTCCTTATTCCTTTACACATTTTGAAAGCAGGGTTCAGGGTGGGTTACCTTGACTATTATCTTCCTTTGTTTTTTCTAAGAAGTTCGTTTTCATCAATGAATTACTTTTAGTTACCTTTTATTTTTTTAAATCACGTATTTATTATTCATTTCAGGCACTGTTGTCAATTAAATGATTTGGTCACATGTTCTGATGGTTCTTTTCTGTTAAAATTTTGTACAAGTTCAGACATGTCAGAAATTTAATGATTTTTCCATTTTCTGTTTTTTTAAATTATATTTATTTCTATGTATTTTATTATTATTATTGGCCTTGCATGAATTGCACTTAATTCTAGTCGGGCTCAGAGAACTAATCCGGAATTGATGGGGTGAAACAACCTGTAACTATTTTTTGAAATAGAAGGGTATGTACAGTAATTTCATTTTTTAAAGCTTGTTCAGTTTGGAATACCACAAGGTTTTTATTTTTATATTTTTCTTAAACAGTAAAAGAGAAAAAATAAATAAAAATAAAGTTTTTCCTAAAACCGTTTTTAATGTTAAAAATTTAGGAACTTTTTTCTTTGTTACTTGACGAGAAGAAATAGCATTCCATATGTCGAATTGTTGCAATCTGCCAATGCCCTATTTAACTAACTTTTTAAAAAGAGGATTAGCAACACTGAGTTTTCGGACATTCTCGGCTGCGGAAATCGTAATTTTGTAAGTTACAGAATTTATACCAGCGAAACTTTACATCCTGTATGTATATCAGCGCAAGATTTTTGTTCCTTTTGCTGACAGGATAAGTTTGGTTTCTCATTCAATCAGATACATCTTATTAATTCTAGCAGGAAATTCTACAACAAAAATTACATTTGGTGCGTGATATTTAACAAACTTATAAGCGCGTAACATTAACGGTTCCGCTTAGACCCCCGCAGTCGCTGACGCTGTCTGAAACTGGAAGAAAAAGCCGGAAAAACTTTCGAAGTCCGCTGACTGGTAATAATATGAGACATTGGTGTCGCAAGTCTGAATGAAAGCTTTATTTCAGACCGGAGTAATCGATAAAATAAATTTCTGTGCAGATGTAAAATCCGAATCCTTAACAAAAGGATTCCCCACAGGAAGTAAGTTTACGAATCAAAAAGAGAGATATTTAATGATATTACAAAACAGAAAAATCATTGAAGAAACTCAAGAAAGAACAATTTATGAACAAAACCATAAAGACATCGCAGAATGAAAATATAAAGAAAGTAATAAATAAGAGGCATGCGCAAATTAATATAAGATTGAAGATTTTATTTACTTAGATAGAATTGAATTGGTTGACCTTGGCTTGGACTTTCAGGTTTAAATTTCAGTTTTGATTTTCAATTTTTAAATATTTTGCGGCAAATCGTTTTTAATTGCAATAAATGCCTCGCGCAGTCTCTGTACAGCTGTTTCAGCCCTGTTTGAGGCTTCTTCAGCAGAAACGTAGCTCGAAATTTCCACTGCAATCCAAAAACGACTTAACTTGACCAATTTATTTGTTTATTTGTTGCAATTGTCTATCCTACTGTAATGTTAGATCGAAAAGCGATCATAGGTTGTCGCTGTTTTATCTGTTTAATTTTTAACTTTTTTTAGTTTTAATTTTTATACCCGATCTTTCTACTCCCTTGCATTATTTACCTTTTAATATCCTTTGATTTAATATCCTTGGAAACCATTGTCCATACAATTGTCTCCAGGAATTTTACGGGGTAAATAAATTTATAATAAGATGGAAAGATCAGCCCTTCCATTCTAATTTTGTTCGAGTGTTAATTTCTTCTACACTGAGAGGTAGACTTGCTTATATTGTTCTCTAGGTTGACTTGGGTTTTGGTCTTTCTCGTGTCGAACTTAATTCCTATTGAGTTTTGTATTAACTAGCTTTTTACTTTTAATTGTTTTCATGTTGAATTTTGTAATGTTCTAGTTATTTATTTTAGAAGTTCAGAATTTATGAAAGTTTATGCATTCTCGGGCTATCGCTGAAGCACTATCATATTTGTTTACGTTTTTAGTTTGGTAATATGATATGGGGGCGTGTTTAGTCTGAGCAGCAAAGAAAACGGAAGAGGAACGGCAGTCTCCCGAGGGATAGCGCGGAATGGGAGACATGTCGGTAAACGGGGTCACGGATGGGCCTGGTGATATATGTGGTGGCCGCATTGTGTTGCCGGACATGGGATAGAGGGTGTCTGCAGAAAGAGACCTGAGATGGTATGTTCTGGCAGAAGTGTTAGGGCGGTACATTCTCACGATTGGCAATGTGGTTTGAGGGTCATGAGTCATGAATATGCGGATGTATTCTGGTAGCAGAATATTGTCCGGGACGCGATCCGAGGCGTTGACCAGAGAATGGTACCGTGCACCAGCATACGGTATCGGGGCTCTTGCCGCGGCGTGCAAGCAGCGCCGATGAAGAGCACGGTACCGGCAAAACAATTAGCTGTATTCTGCATTCATTGTGAGTGGGAATTCGGTTGATTGCATTCCTGACCAGGTGATAGCATTGAGCTATCCAGAAAAGTCTGACATGATGATGTCCTTGGACCAGTACGGAGTGGTGCTTGACACTCACGCAATTGATGACATCAACTGATCCTGAGAACGTATGCTCGGAAGGCAAGGTATGGTAATAGCCATCGGACGGGGTGGGTTTTGTATCCACAGGTGAATGTGGGGGGTAATGCATGCGAAGAAAAGAAGTCAACGTGCGAGGATGACTTCCCCAGTGTCCATTATCATCACGAGGGAGCTACAGCTTCTAGATTCGCCGCTGGAGCAGGTGGGGCCGGGAAAACGGTCCCGGTAAGTGGAATGTTCCATTTTACTGAATAGATACTCGTAAAGGGTTATTTATAATTTGCATGATCCTTATCGAATTGGAATGCGATGCCCGGGAGCTAAGACGTTTACCCTCAACTCCTGTTGCAGTCAGGGAAGCGAGAAAGAAAGAAAGAACATTAGCAATGAGAGACCTAACCAATCGTGAGTGAATGTTTATTGTAACTCCGTCCTCAGATAATGTTGTTTGTCTATAATATTTAAACAAAAAAAATCTAGCCAACAGTAATGACCCAACATTTAGGTGCAATTTCTTTTTATTTCACGAGAAACATGTTATGAAACAAAATATAAGTAATCGAACTACGAAGGCAGTGCAATAGAACTGCTGCCGGTGTTATGTAAAACAGACCACCAAGCAGCAGATGAATCATAAAAATGCGGCCCACGCATTGACCCAGCAATTGAAAGGTAAGATTTTTCTTGGAAAAAACATAGCACATAACAATCCAAACTGAACCCCTAGCTGCGGGAATGACGCCCACTGGTGCAGGGCGAGTGGTATAAATACAAACTTCCTGGTTTTCTAGGGCATATTAATACTGATCAGGATTGTTTCAGTTGGTAGACAGTAGTCACCATTTTTAAGTGGTGCTCTTCAAGAAGCGTTCTAAGTTTTGACACCACTATATTCTGTGTTTGGTAAGCGTATCATCAAAATTATTGTAATGTTGTAAATTTCCGTAGGTACATCTCTCCCCCTTTCTCTCTGAAATGTTTTTGGATTTGTGCTAAATTGTTATGTAATATTTTTTGAATTAAATCTTTTATCTGCAACTTTAAACATTTTTGTAAATTCATTTTGATATTTGGAGTTTGCTGTAAAGAATATTTAAATTTTATCTTCTAATTACTTAATTATTATAAACATTTGTATTTTTAAAAGGTTATTTTCGTTATCTTACGAACACCGACCAAAACAGGCAAGGTCCAAAATAATTCATTAAGAAACGCGCAGAAAGCAGTTCCGGGCTAACTCATAACTCAAATCAGAAACGTCCAAACAAGGGAATTGCTGTTTGGGGGGTAAAAACAACTGTTTAAGTGTGTACGTTTTGCCCAATCCAGATTCTTCTCGCACTCCCGTAAGTTCCTAGGGGTCTTAGGGTTGAACACGGCGAGCCCCTTGTAAGTGATAATTACGTTCGTCATTTAGCCCCCGTCCTCACAATATTTGCTTGACCTGAATACATGCAAGTGACTTGAATTGGTCTAACTTAAGGTTAGTTTGGACTGAATTTTGATTGTTTTAATTTTTAAATTAACTTTTTGAATTTTGAAATTTTCGCTTTTGAGTTTTCAGTATCAGTTCATCAGTTTTACCTTTTTGAGTTTCACTTTTTAAAGTTTTGATTATTTTTGAGTCAATCAATACTTTGATCCTGTATTGAATCGAGCTCAATTGGCCTTAATTCCAAATGATTTATATTCTTTATGTTTTAAGATTGAGTTTTTTGTTATTTTTTGATAATTTTTTGAAGTCTGATTTTTATCATTCTGGTTATTTGTGTTAAGTTGATTTCAGCTGAGTTGCAATTATTTAGCTTGGATTCAAAACAAAATTAAGTTTTGATTACTTTTGTTTCAGCTTTGACTTTTTTATAGTTTTTAGTTTTTATTTACATTTATTTTTTCAGTTTTGATGTTAATTCTTTTTAAGTTTCAATTTTAAAGTCTGCTTGCAATTTTAGCTTTGTGAAAGTCTTGACATTAGGTTTTCTAGAACCTTTTGATCCTCTGGATTAAGCGATGCTAGCAGGATTATTAAATTATCCCTAAACGTCCCTACTATTGAAATAGGAATAACGGTAATTGCCGGTCTACGAAAGGCGCCGACGTCAGCCTAGCTCAGACTGGAGGGAGATTTAAGGGAAGGCCGACCCTGTTGGCATCGCTGTCTGTTGTATTCTGTTGGTTGATAAAAAATTTTTACTCTTCATTGTCAATTTTATTCTCGACAGAAAGTGCGATAACTTTCTATAAATGCAACAAACATCATATCTCCAAAAAACCAAATTAGTTGTCTTGTTAGGTAGTGCAAAGAACTGATTTTTTTATGCGTTTCTGACAGATATCTCAGTTAATATGTACATTATATTGCAGAGTGACCTTAATCTTAAATGAGAGTTTTCGTTTGTTTTATTTTTTTTAATGATTTCTGTTTATTTTAAAGTTTCATCAAACTACCTAATAACGAATAGAAGGAGAGGAGACATTTTTTTGGTCACTTAATGTAGAGATGTTTAGAAATATTTTGTGCAAATCGTTTTTGATTGCAGTGAGGACCTCAAGCAGCCTCTGGACAGCTGTTTCACCCCTGCTTGGGGCTTCTTCAGCAGAGATGTAGCTCGACATTCCCACTGCAGACCAAAAACGACTTGCCCAATTTATTCGCAAATGCGATGTAAGAATGATGAACATATAAAATAGCGACATCTTACTATCGCTTTTTGACCTAACATTGCAGTAGGATAGACAAATTGAAGCGGGATTTGCTCCTAATAAGTCCCCCATGCAAGGCGGCCATGCTTGCTGTCAAAGCATAATGAAAGATTTTAGAAAAATTTTGTGCAAATCGTTTTTGATTGCAGTGAGAACCTCGAGCAGCCTACTGCAATGTTAGGTCAAAAAGCGATAGTAAGATGTCGCTATTTTATATGTTCATCGTAGAGATCTTTGTTAAATATAAAAACTTGAAAATGATTTGAAACAGCACAAAAGCCCTTTTTTCTGCAACTACTCCCCGTTAGATGTCGCAGCCGTGTAATATTTTTTGTTCGAAACGTAGCCCATCCCGTCGGCCAGCGGAAGTTTTCATCAAATTTTACGAACGTAGGACTTTTCTTTTCGACTGAAAATGCAAGTTATAAAAGCACGAAACCATGCTTTATCTTAACATGCGTGGCAGTAACTCAAACGCTTATATCTTTGTTCTGGAATTTATGAGAAATAATAAGAAATCTCATGAAAAAATAAAATGTTTATCTAAGTGGGCGGCACAATCCGTAACCTCTTAAAATCGCTCTCGTTTCAAAGAAATTTTGCTTGGTTTGTTTTCATTTAAAATTTCGTTTCGTTGCTTTTATACAATTTTAACTTTTCTAGTTGTTTCATTGCTCGGCAATAATTTTTCGTTTTTTGAAGATACCAGTTTTGAAAATTTTATGGTGGCCTTCATGGGGACTTCCTGATGCCAGTTTTCTGACCACGTGGTCTGTGGCGCAACCATCTTTGCGAAAGCATTTACAAAAACCGCCACTGGTTGGCGACAGTCAGTTTTGCTGCGTTTTGAATGAATTTATGCGTTGATGTGACAAGTCAGTAAGTAAGTAAGATCTGGAAGTAACATTCCACGCACATTTGTTGCGGTTTACGCTCGTCGTTTTCGTTGAAAACTATTATCGGAGGCTTCGCCCCACCTTTGTGATTACGTGGGCTGCTGGAAAAGTTTCTGGAAATGGTATGATAAAACGCATATGAAATTTGGTAAACGATATCATTGTTTTTCGAAGTATTCGCCTTTGACGTCAATACACTTTTGCATACGCTCGAACCAATTTCTAAAGCACGTTTTCCACTGAAAAAAGATGGTACCTCAGAAATCAGTGTCCGGGATGTTTCAACCGCTGCTTCAGCCGACGAAAATCGCTCACCACGCATTTTATTTTTGATATTTGGGAACAAAAAGAAATCATTAGGTGATAAATTAGGTGAATATGGACAATGAGTCATTAATTCAACATTTTTGTTGGACAAGAAATCAACTGTTTGACGGGCTGAGTGAGAGCTGGCGTTGTCATGATGGAGAATAATTCGTCTATTTCGATTGTTTCTTCTTATTTGATCGATGACTTCCGGCAAACAAATTGTAGTATACCAATCAGCATTCACGGTTTTTCGATCCTCTAAAGCCACGGTTGCTACATGTCCAGTTAAACCAAAGAAACAAGCAATCATTTGCTTCGCAGCACTGCGTGAACGCACAACTTTTGTTGGTTTTGGTTCATTTTGAAATACCCAAACGGTAGATTGTTGTTTACTTCCTGGCTCGTACGAATAGATCCACGTTTCGTCACCAGTAACGATGTTATAAACTAAATTTGAACGACCTCCATTGAATTTCTTGAGCATTTCTTCGCACCATTTGACACGACCTTGCTTTTGCGCTTCTGTTAAATTGTGTGGGATCCAACGACTGCAAAGCTTTCGTACGTTTAAATGATCATGCAAAATCTGGTGTATTGCTTTCATGTCAGTGCGTAAGGATGCTTGAATCTCACGGTATATCACATGTCGATCTCGCTCAAGCATTACACGCACAGCATCTACATTAGTGGCAACAACAGATGTTGATGGACGACCTTCACGAAATTCGTCACTGAGAGAGGTACGTCCACGCTGGAATTCGGCAAACCAATTATAAGCACTGCTCTTGGATGGTGCTTCATCTCCAAAAGCCAAATGAAGCCCTTTGAGGCATTGTTTCGGCGTTAGACCACATTTGAAATCGTAAAAAATCATGGCACGAAAATTTTCACGCGAGATATCCATGTTTACACAAAGTTACTTTTTCTCAAATGCTAAAACAAAACTAGTTCACTTGGATAGGAACAGTCAATAGAATTATAAGTGAAAAACGTCAAATTTTTCAAATATGACAGTTGATAAACGCTAACAAATCTAGTAGATCTACTAGATTCCAGAAAATTTTTCAGCAGCCTACGTACAACAGGAGGTAGGAACATTTGATGTTACACCTCAGAAAACGTTTGGTATTAGAATTGTCCTGGCTTGTAGCTACTCTTGGGCGAAGGGTTTCCATCCAATCCGACCCCTTTCAGCTCTTCTCGTGGTGGACAAACTTATTTTTATTTTGTTTTTTCCTGTTTTTGAATGGATTATTTTTGCTTTTCCCTGTTTATTCAAGCAGTTTTGTCGTGCTTATAATCCGTGCTATACTTATAAATTTGTCTACATTAAGTGCAAGATTACCCTAATCCCTGCCTAAACTTAGGAAATTCTTTTAAGTAGAACTATTCCTAGCAGATATTAAAACTTCGACGCGATTTTCTTCGTCAACCTTAACGCTTCGTTTTATGAATATGAGCAGCTCTCTAAATTAAAATTAAACAGTCTGCAGAACCGCCAATGTCTTTTCGTATTCCACGCTCCACCCAAGCAAAATGAATATAAATTGCGCAGCTCCGCGGGCCCAGAGGAATATAAACATTTTACAACGCCACTTTTTGTTTAAAACAAAATGCACCGAGACGCCCAGCGTCGTACTTTGTGTAGTACGATAATAAAAACGCCATTGTTTCCGCTTGAAAGGCAATAAAATATTTCATCTGTGCAAAATGGAGATCGATCTGAGATGAATTCAGTGTAGACGAGTGTTCAATATACTCAAGTTGTTGTGCTCTTCTTATTCGATAAGTGGAGTAAGAAATTCGTTTTATGTAATATAAGAGATCTGAATCGTTGTTAAGTGATTTTCTTCGCTTTAATTTGATGTAAATTAAAAATTGATTATTTTCCTTGCAGGAAAGTTATGAGTTAAACAAGGCAATGATAAATTCGGGAATTTATTCTTTCGTATGTATAAACAACCACCAATTCATATCTCCTGCTAAAATTGTTCCTAGAGATATCAACTTTGTTTCGGTTTGTCTATACAACTTCGGCGTTAAAGTTCGTTTAACTGTCGTCACACATATATAAAGGAGTTCCCAATTTTTCTCTCCCCAATCACCGTCTGGTAAGTTATTTAGTTTTTTTTTGCAGGCGATCTCTTTGTAAAACCCCGGCGCAAAAAACCGTGCCTCAGACGCGATTAAAACGCCGCCACCGAAAAGCTTAAGGGATGAAGATGAAACTTTCTCGGCTACCAAAGGAACATCGAAATTAACTCGGTACAAGACGCACGGCGTAATACAATTTCATGTATAAAGTTTGAAGGTTATATTGTAAATAAGAGAAACTCATTAGCGCCTTTCGAAGTTTCCAGGGGCAATTTTATACTTATTATTTTCCGAAAGTTCGAAATTGCGTAAGCAAAAAGAACAAAACGCAAGTGCGTACATACCTACTTTGTATAGCTGCTCGCGCGAGGGGATGATTAACAACGTTTCTTATTTGCGTTTAGTTTGTTTTTCACAAAAAAACTACGCACCCTCTTTGGGTTCGGACAATAGCATAAAAGCAAACCCCCTCATTAATGAATTTGCATTTCACCTTCGGAAAAACACAGGGGTAGAGGATTGATGGAGATACCTCGTCCAGAATTCAAGTTAATGAAATTTAAGGGAAAAAAACGAAAGGTCGACTAATGTATTTATTTATTTGGTTTTGACCACGGTCTTCAGAAAGAAATCTAAGCAAGCATATTATAAAATGGGAAATTAAAAACTTTTTACGCTATCGGACGAGTGAGGTTCTTCAACTCTGAAACTACGGCACGTGAAGTAATCATTGGAAATATTCATACCCATGCTCGCATTTTCGCGTTTCTTAAAATTTACGAAATGTCGAGAGGTGAAGGAAATAGCAATTAAGGTGAGAGAGGCAGAGAAAAACCTGAAATCAAGATTCCAAAGAATCACAGTTGATGGATAAGATTATAAAAGGAACCTTGAGGGCAGGAAACTAGAGGACCTGAAAAAGCCTCTCACAGTCATACCACCAAAAAACGTATAAGAATAACTAAAACAGGAGAGAAGAAGACGGCCAAGGCAGTGAACAAGGACATGAGTTTGAAACCAAAAGAAGAAAAGAAGCAAATTACACAGAAAGGTTACGCACAAAAAGGGAACGGAATGAAAAAGAAAAAAAAAACAGCCACGAAGTATTAGAACGAATAAGAAGGAAAAATGGAATGTGGAATATACGAGGCATAAGCGAGAAGGAACGTAAACTTATACAAGAATTGGAAAAGGCGACCATGGAGTGTGCCGGAATCAAAGAGACGAAGAAATGGAGAATGGATACCGGCTGATATGGTCGGGAGTAAACGAAGAAGTTCATGCAATTGGTAATAAATGACCAAATAATGAAAAGGGTGAATCAAGGAAAGCTTCGTAAGTGAAAGAATTCTGTTGATAAGCTGGAAAGAGGGAGCAGAATCACTAATACAAGAATTGGAAAAGGCGAACATGGAGTGTGCGGGAATCAAAGAGACGAATGAAAGGGGATCAGGGGCGTTGGAAATGGAAAAAGGATACTGATTGATGTGGTCGGGAGTAAACGAAGTCGATCATGCAACTGGTGATAAAGGATCAAATAATGAAAAGAGTGAATCAAGGAAAGCTTCGTAAGTGAAAGAATTCTGTAGATAAGCTGGAAAGAGGGAACAGAATAACTAATACAAGAATTGGAACAGGCCAACGTGGAGTGTGCCGGAATCAGAGAGACGAAGAAAAAGGGATTAGGGGCGTTGGAAATGGAGGAAGGATACTGATTGATATGGGCGGGAGTAAACGAAGACGATCATGCAACTGTTGATAAAGGATCAAATAATGAAAAGAGGTAATCAAGAAACCTTCGTAAGTGAAGGAATTCTGTCGATAAACAGGAAAGAGGACGCAAAAGGCCATACAACAGTAGTAGCAAAAGGAACAAACGATGGCGAAAAACAGACAGAAAAGGACAAATTTTTCCAAAAGTTACAAATGGAAATAGAAAACAAAGGAATAATGATGGGAGACTTAAACGGCGGAGTAGGCAAGAACAATAAAGGAGTGGAGGGATATATGGGGAAACAGAGAGAAGCCGGTAGAAAGAGAAATGGAGAGAGAATATAGATCATTGCTAAAACATATTTTAAACACAAATATATACTTACATAAATTCACGAGGAAAGTCAAAAGCCGAGAAAAAATATCGATAATAGACTGCCTCTTGCTAAGCAGGGAACTGAGCAAGGCTGTAGCTAGGGGGCGCCAAGGGGGGCTGAGCCTGCCCTGGAAAGTTTCAAGCCTGCCCCACGATGACCCAACCTGACATGAAAATATTTTAAAAATACGTAAAAATATTGGAATAAAAACTTATAGAGCCTGCCCTATGCTACGATAAGCCTCACCTGAATATTTAGTCTGCCTACGGCCCTGGAACTGAGAAGTAGAATTAAAGACATTAAAGTCAGCAGGAGGAGTCTAGAGATAGGAAGCAACTATTACATGCTTGTCATGAGAAGGCAAAACAAAAGGGATGAAAAGAAAGAAATAGAGATAGACACAACGTAAAGAAGCGAAAGATCAGATGCTATAGACTGAAGCAACCGTTGGTAAGGCCAAAGTACCAAGAACATCTGGAGCGGAACTTACAAAAACTAGACTCACAAGCTCTGGTTGAACAGATATGGACAAGCTATCTTAACAGCGGCAGAGAAGTCGTGTGGATCAACGAGAATCTCGAAGAGGAAGGTATAAAAGTCACACTGGTGGAATGATGGGGCCCACAATGCAGTTAGTGTAAAGCAATAACGTTGGAAAAAATATATAGCCACACAAACATAAGAAGACAATGAGGAATACAAAAACGAAAGGAAGCAAATCAAGATACTGGTAAAAATAGAGAAAGAAAATGCCGGAAGGAATTTGGGAAAAATGAAAACAGCCTTTGAAGAAAACCAGAAGCTGTTCTAGAGTGCAATAGAAAAAGAGCAAAAGATAGTAACACATAAGACAACTCTGAAAAACATAAGCAATTAGAATGAATATTATAGTGGAAGAAAATGAAATTATTTAGAGAGGTAGAGAAGATATTTTAAGGATCTACTGGAGGGGGAGAAGACCACGCAAACAGATCATCATCAAACATATGAGGTGAGAGTAGGCATAAGAAGTGCAGAGGAGTCAAGAGGAGAGGAAGAAGTAAAAATGACAATTAGAACAATAAAACCTGGGAAAGCCCCGGGATGTCTTAATATAACGGCTGCTATGTTAAAAGCAGGAGAAGATCTGCTGTTGAAAGTTATACATTTAATCATGAACGTGGTCTTCAAGTCAAGCAGACTGGCAAACAAGTGTTATCGTAGCATTATTACATTATTACACTACTTAGCAATAATAGGAAAAATGTACGTCAGAATATAGGAAAAAAGATTACAACAAACATTTGAAGACACACAGTTTGGATTTAGACCGCCATCACGAGGGGGTAACAGATGCGGCTTTCATCATAAGGCAGTTCATCGAGAAAGTAATGGAAACAGGACAGGAACTTCGTCTCTGTTTCGTAGACATAGAGAAAGCTTTTGATACAGAATTGATACATGGGCAACCTTACGGAAAAAAAGATGTCGATGAAAGAACAATCAGTGGCATAAACTGTCTGTACAAAATAACGAGGAGAGCGGTTAGGATTCACCATGCGGAATCAAAACACGCAAAGAGAGAGATAGAGCTGCATCCTAAGCCCCATACTGTTCATAGCATTTCGTAACGAAGCAGTTAATAAAGCGAAAAAACAAGTGAAAGGGTACAACATAGGATATTGGAATTGGTGTAACGGAAATTGCTTACGCCGCGCCGATGAAATGGTACCAGTGGCAACAGATGAAAAAACCCGTGAATAGGCTCAGTGCAAACCTGGAGAAAGCTAATGTGAATATAAACAGGGAACAGACAAAGACAGCGGTGATAAGCAAAGAGAACAACAACCACAAGATATACCTAAAGGAGAGAAAATTGGAGCAGGTGGAAAGTTTAAAATACTTGTGGACTGCTTTGACGATAGACGGGAGATTCGATGAGGAGATTAAAAGAAGAAAGGAAGCAACAGGAAGATTATTCAACAGCATCGAAAGTAGCTTCATAATCAAAAAAGTGATACGCAAACAAACCAAAACAGAGTTCTTTAAAATGATAGCGGCTCCAATATTAATCTGCCAACGAGAAAGAAATAGAAAGTTCAGAAATGAGATTCCTCAGAAGAATAGGTAACAAGTAAAGATTGGATAAAATCAGAGGAAATCTGAAAGTGAAACCCGTACCATTCAGAATAGAAGAAAGGCAACTCAGATGGCTGAGGCAAGTTATGAGGATGGGAAAGACAAGATGGTGAGAAGAGTGTTTGAAGCCAAATCAATGAAACGAAAACAGAAAGGAAGACCTAACAAATGTTGGATAGAAGAAGTACGAGAAGCGGCGGAAAAAGGAGACATACATAAACTGGGAAGAAATCAGAAGACATGTGCAAAATAGAACGACATGGAAAATAATCCCGTCACACACGTAGAAACTCAACTCCTATTCTACCCGACGCGAGACCCCTTAGGGTATAAGGATTAGGGTTAAGTAAGTAAATAAAATTTGCGTTTATCCTGTTATTAAATTTCCAAAATTTAATATGTCTCTTATATACATAGAAAAATCTGAATTTGTGGCTTGATAAATATTCGGTGAATGTCGGGGTGGCGTCAATATTACAAAGTCAGCTAAACGAAACCTACTCGCATTTTCGAACGTTGAACCGCCGTTAAATGGAATATTTATACAAATTAGATAGCTCATAACGCTTAATTTATTGCGGAGTTTGCAATTTCTATTAGGTTTCCGCCGTCGTATTTTTATGGTGGAGGGCGGGTACGAAACGAAAATAGTAATGACCAAATGATTTCGTGTACAGTTCCCCGAAACTGATTTGAAAACGAAGCTGCTTTTTGAAAGAAAATTCGATGGAAATAATTAATTAGTTGGGAGGTTCGGAATAAACGATGCCTCTTGCGGGGTGATAATAACAGTTCGCCGGGGGTAAGTTTGGGATGCGACGGTACGAAGTAAGTACGCCTTTCTTGCACGAGAAAGCAGCTGTCAGCGACACGATCTTGAGCTATTATCAATTAAGACATCATCATGACTTGAGAGCTAATATAATATCAAAGTGAAAGCTGAACTAAAGCATTATTAAGTTGGATCCTTGTACTTACTTACTATATATTGCGAAACTATGTACATAGTAACTTTTTTTTTTTAAATTACACGTACGTACTGGGCATTTGAATTCCTTCATTAACGACGAGTTTTGTACTTGTATAAATGCCAAATTGTTATAGCGTGTGAATTTAGTAAATGGAAATAGTTTGAATTTGCCGCCATACTGAATTGTTATTAACTTGGCAACAAGCGGTTCTAGCACTCGCCTAGTTCTCAATAATGAAATATTACACTTTATTGTAAGAATCCAGAAATCTGTACATTTAAATAAAATGCAATACAAAAGAAAATTTCCAATGCGATGCAATTTCTAAACTCTCAACCAAACGTGTGTAATATCTTCCTAAAGAATGGCAGGCAGCCTTTTTTCAAATTACAATTTCAGAATGGAGGAATCAGCAGGATTTTTACGTACTATTACGCCTGAACGGTTCAGTGTTAAAGGACCGGCCTTGCAGTCGTAAGGTTGTGGGTTCGCACCCCGCTCGAGATATATCTCGGAGGTGGTCGTTACTCACTTCAGGTACCCTTCAGCGTTAAGGACACAATTCGACACTGCTTCCCCTTCAACGGCGAGGAGGTTTGGAAGTAACAAAACCATGGAACACTTTACACCACACAAAAGTACACTCCCGTTCCTGAGGTCTTGACAAGTCTATGACTTGGGATGGGCAAACGCCACAGATAAAAAAAATATTCTCATTTCATTGTTGCTACCGACAAACATAGACCCGAAAGGTAATGTAAATGGTACGCCACACTAGTTATTGAATTGTAAATTTTAATTTTATAGATCAGCCTCAGAATATTCATTTCGTTCTGAGTAGATGATGATTGACGTACGTGTAAATATTATGCTCACCCTTTCACAATTATCTCGCTTCTGCGGTATCATTCTCTCTATTATCCACGTTTAAAAACATCTAGCTTCTCTTAGTCTATATTAACACTTTATAATCTAAACTCTGTGAAAATAATCGATTTTCTTTCGCCGAGTTCAATTTTCTTCTTTTGACGACGATCCAACACTGAGTATTTTCATGGTATTGTTAGTGTACACACGGGGGTAGAAAAACTGGCTGTTTAAAAGAAAAAGAAAGGGACTCTTTTCCGAAGTCTCAATAACACCCCTTTTGCTTTCATCCCTTTCAAAGTTTGTACTTCAAATTTCCTTTGTTTGTAGCTTGGTTTTCGAAAACATAGCCGGAAATCGATCTTTACTTTGTTTCCCACGGTCTGCTGGACAAAGTCTACTTGCATTTTCAGAATTGTCGTCACTGGTTCACTCCTCTCTTTCGCTGTTTATTTAATCGCCCTTACTTATTATAACAGTTCAAGCAAAAACACGGAGTCTTTAAATTTGCGACAAAATTTATTCAGATATAAGATGATATTTCCTACAACAACAAACAGATTTGAACGTCTGAATTATTATTATTATTAAAGGTTTATAGTTTTACTACAGAAAATTTTTAAATAGAAAAATGTGACAACATTATCAAGATTTTAACAACTATTAGCGCTTTCAATTGGCGTGCACTACTTGCGCTCAGTGTATCTTCATCTTATTTTATTCCATAAGGTTAAAACGATATGAAAATATATTGAGTGCACAAAGTGCATCCCAATCGAAAACGCCATATAATTAAACGAAACTGATAAATAGAGAAGAAGGAACGAAGAAATCTGTACACTTCTTAAAGCATTTGTTAGTTTCTAAATTTTTAAACAGAAACAATTTTATTTTATATACTGGCAAATTCAAATTCAACTATCTACACTCCCAACTGATGTCAATAATGTTCATTTGTTGACGTGTAAAGAAGTTTAGTTTTCATATACATTGTTGACACGCCTTCATCTGTGCATAAGTTAATTTGATAATGTTTTAAGTAAGGCTGCAGTTGCCAGAAGAAGTTCCTGTTGAATAATTCTGTTTACCGAGCGAAATACTTAGAAATTTGCATCGTTTATATGACGTCGCGTGCCCGGCTAATAATAAACGTAGTGTCATATTCCTCGTCACGAATTTCCTCCTGCAATTGCTTTACTTGTTATTCAATTTTTCTTTAATTCTCTAAACAGATTGCGATAAAGAGAGAAAAAGGGACGAAGAAATCTGTACATTTCTTAAAGCATTTATTAGCTTGTAAATTTTAAACAGCCACAATTCTATTTTACATAATTCTTGCACTTGCCAGAAGTTCCTGATAAATAATTCTGTTAATCCAGTGTAAGAATCCAGATTCTTATTATTATTATTTTTTGTGCAATTCAGTACACTTTCTTTAATTAAGAAAGTTTACTAAATTAGAAATGAAGTCGAAGTACAAAATGAAAAACATGCAGCTCATGTAACGAAAGCATTAGTCATACTAAGGTGTCATGTTAAAAACAAGAACAAGCTTACACTGCATTGCTCTGCAGCACGTGAAACGTCCCATTAGGAAGTTCCATGCGTTTGATAAAATGCAATTTTCAGTGTGTGGGCTATAAGAAACCCCGTAACTAGTACGTCATCCTTGAACTCGTAATAAATAGGACCGGAAAAGAAAGTCCGCAGCAGAATTCCCGAGTATGACTTAGTCTGTCTAAAACGCGCCTTAAAAATTCCTCGTAAAGTTTTCAAAATTCAAAATCTATTCCATCATTCAATGTTCCTGATTTAATTTAAATAAAGTGGACCTAAGAAGCATCCACGACCGATAAGGGTGAGTTTGAATAAAGTATTTTTATTAACAAAGAATTCGAAATTCAACATTGTACAGATTGTCAAAAGAATTGGGGTTAAAAGGAATTGAAAAGTGGGTTCCAACCCGCGTCCGCACGTCTTCATCACATAAGAGAACGCTTAGAAATTAATGTCGTTTTTCAGGCGTCGCGTACCCGGCCAGTAATACATATAGCATCTTATTCCTCATCGCAAATTTCCTGCAATTGCTTAAATTATTCCGTCAATTATTCGTAGTTTGTTTTTGGCGTAAGAAGAAAAGCATTCTTTCACGGAATGAATTAATTTGTTATGAATAATGTAACCCTTTTCAAATTAAAATTTTTTGTCCCAAACATTGAATCAGACGAAGAAATATTCAAGACCTATGTTGGTGAGTTTGAGTCGTTGCTAAGAAAAAATAAAAATAAATAAAAAAACTCAACAACGGCTTTGAAAGCGTTCAGAATGTAAATAGCTTTCCTCTCTCTATTTTCAGTTGATCAGTGTAATCTTGTTACGGGTTAAAATTAGAATTTAGTGTCCCAAACATTGAATCAGACGAAGAAATATTCAAGACCTGCGTTGGTGATTTTAAGCTGTTGCTAAGAATAAAGTAAAAATAAATAAACTAGCAAAGGCTTTGAAAGTGTACAGAATTTAAATCCCTTTCCCCTCTCTACTGTTTAGTAGCTCATTGTCAGAATCTTGCTACTGGTTAATTCCAAGTTAATTTCGGCAACCACATGTGGTATGTATTTAAGTTGGTAAAGTGGTAACATCGCGTCCTGGAAGTGACGTCGTTTGACATCAAGATTTTCACTGGTCCGTGGTAATCACGCTCATCGCGCTCTATATTCGGATTGGCCCGCCTTTTGGCTCGTAGAGAACCGTTTCTGGCCTCTTCGACCTAATACTCGGGCCGACATTATTGTTTCAACTCGTTAGGGTTAACTTGCGTTTGTGACCTTTCAAGAACGTGTGTAAATAATTGAGTTGCAAAATTATAAAGTACAGTCTATCATATATCATACATATCATATAAATCATATATACATATCTGGTATCCTTTACGCCTTAAGTGTTATCTGATTTCTTTTGAGCAAATTCTTCCGAACGGATACACCGTTTCTGCATTAACAAATAGAGGTAATTAAACTGCGATATGGCATGGGCTACATTTATAATTAGTTTCTTTAGTTTCACTAAAGAATCCGCTTTAAGTTGCAACTTTTAGTTCTAGTTTCGCGTGTCTGCCCGGTTGTCATTACTTCTTTGTATTTACGTTTCTACATTCGTATACGATGAAGGTCCATCCTATTTTCTTCGTGGCCGCAAAACTACGTCAGACGAAGACCGTTGTGGTGGTGCCACACAAGCTCACCTGACAATTGACCGAAAATCTAACTCATTCGCAGGGTATCCATCTCATTTTCTTCGTGGTCGCCAAAACGACGCCTGGCTAAGATCATTGTGGTGCGACAAGGACACCCGACCATTGACCGAAAATCTGACTCACTCGCACGAGAGGACGTCATCCTGACGACAACTGACTGTGATCGTCCACGTTGCTTCATCGTATACTGGGTGTCTCGTAACCTACGGAGGAGATTGAAAGGGTAGCTAGGGGAGATCAAATTAAAGATTTTTTCTTATAAATTTTTAGTAAAAAAGCAAAGAGTTTAAAGTGAAATTAATTAACAAGCAAAAGTTACTCCCTGTAGTAATACTTTACAATTTAAATTCAAATTTGAGGCATTTATGAGTTAATTGAACACTGCTTTACAATAAATAACTATTTAAAAAAATGTAGTTTCGTTAAAGGAACGGCTATTTTGTTTTTTCTTTTAATGCCCAAAAACGGATTTTCATCTCGTTGTGCACCGCATACTAATTAAAAACAAAACTAGGACACAGATTAACATAGACATTTTATGATTGGTGGTTTTGATTAATTTAGAGTTTATTTAATAATAAAGTTGCATTTTGTGAAATAATTTTGATTAATTATGAAGCTATAGGTGTAAATTAAAGAAGAAATTAATAAAGTTAAACTGCTGTAACTTTCTTATTACTGGGTTTTGGTCAAAAGCGAATTAAGAACAAAGCTTTATTTTGATGTGCTACAGCTGCTCTTTCAATCTCCTCCGTACGTTGTGAGACACCCGGTATAAGTCAGGGATGACCGTCAGCAGGGAAGCGTACCCCCACCGCGCTAGGCGTTACAACTGCTATCGCTGTATTCATTAAGTATTTATTTGGCGCGCCCTTCTCTATGAATGAATTCTCCTTTTTCCGAAACAAACAAGAGTGGGGAAAGCGCTTTCGGAGCGCCCGAGGGCATCGCTGGTATAAGTGAAACTAGAGTAACCCATCTTTTTTTTATTTTATCAGCTTTATCACTGACGTAACGTATTAAATTAAACCAAGTTTAATTTAAGAAGTTTGAATTACCGATTCACGAAGTTTTAGTACTGCACCTGTTTGAATTTCATTCTTGCTTAAATTGAATATCGTATCGTAAGTCAAGTTGAATACCGTTTTACGGTTATGGCGTATACTATAGGTTATATTCTTTTAAGCTCTCGAGGCTAGAGTATATTTATGTTTCATATTAACCCTGCGCCCAGATATATTTATTTTTATTACGTTTTGGTGTTTTGTTGCGTCGACAAACTATTTTGAAACTTCAAGTGTTGAAGTACGTCCTGGTTGTTTTCAAATATCATCCTTTGGGGTCGGTTCTATGGTGTGCAGAGATCAGCTGGGATTCTCCCTGATGTCATAATTGTTTGTAAACCCATACCCTTCTCCTTCAGAGAACTAGCTCGGGACAGCTGATTGACTCTTCAGCGCAACTTGCCACCAGATTTCGCCAAGTCACAACGTAACTGTATTAAAGTGATAACAATCTTGTTTCAATTACATTTAATTGTTAGATTTCTAATAATCAAAAAGATTCAAACATTTTGTTTTAAATTTGTTTATAAATATTTCTTTTGTAATATTATTTGTCTCAAATTCAACTCTTTATCAAAACAAATTTTTTTTTTTTTTAATATTTCGGTATTTTATGAACTATTATAATAAATAATAGCATATCTGAGAAGAAAGGCGAACAAGCCCAGGGAGAGAAGAGAGGGTACAAATTAATAATAATCCCAAAAATAAAATATTTAACGCTGGTCCGGTAATCCGTGGAGAAACAAGGTTGGGGAAGGATTTTCGGCTGCATTTCTAAAACCAAGCTACAAACAAGGAAATTATGACTCGGGCTTTACGGGGATTGCTAAAAGGATTATGGAAAAGGTGCGATAAGTGTTATAGTAAAGTAAAGATTTCTTTATACTTTTTCTCTCTTATCGCCTTTCAACCCCATCCGTACGTTACAGTATTTTTAACACAAACCGAAATCGTGAGCTATTGATTGATTGATATAAACTTAACAGTATCATTTTAATACACTGACGTTGATGTTGCTGCAATATTTAGGATTCGAGCCATGCAAACATCCCAAAGATGAACAAGATATATATAAAAGTAATGGAATAAAATATGAGTTCGGATACTCGCTCTAATAGCGAACTTTATGCATATTTAAATAATACACGAGCACATACGAGCAGACACACCATTTATTCCGGGAATACAAGCTTAATGTACGTATGTGTCGTTCTGATAGTATACAAAATAATAATCACTTTTACATTTAAATAATTCATTATGTAATTATGGACGTACCTGATGATCATAGGTAAAGGAAAATGTTTTTGTCTGAAGTGAAAATAAATGTTCGAATAATTTATTTACGCAGTATACAGTGATTGAAATAATACCCACCGGAGAAAATAGAACTGTTAGTGCTTTTTACATAATGTAGGTCCGAAAGAATAAAATCAATATTTTTTTATGCAAATTAGTGTTCGCTAGAGGAAAGATCAGCGGAAATGGTGACGTCAGCATTTGCAAGCGACAGGTGTGTGACAATATGTGATTTAACTAAAGCAGCGGTTCTCAATGGGGTCGATGAATACTTAAAAAGAGTCAATGAAACCCAGGCGACCGGAGGCCGATGAACTTCTAAAAATCTTAAAGAGGTCGGAGTTAGTTATCAATTCTTGCCTAGAGGTACAAACCTACTATCTGAATCGTTTATTAAAATAAAAGTAGAAGAAGATTTACGAATACTATTAAATAAATTTAAATTGTACAGTATACAACTCGAATAAAAGAAGAAGAAAACAGAAGTTCATTTAATTTTCAAAATAAAAATAAAGGATGGTGAAATCGAATGAAAACAAACACGAAAGGCGATCGTCGATGTGGTGAGGACGAAAATAAAAATAGTGCAAAACTAACAATACGTCAAATCGATGAAGAAAATGACAAAGGCAGTCAAAAATTTAATCTGCAAATATTAAAGAAAAAAGACCAACAGTTAATAGTAAAAAAAAATAAATAAAGTAAACTCAAATCATATAATAGAGAGAGAAGGCAAAACGGCGATCAGTCGACGGAATTAAAATGTAAAATCAAATGAAATGCAATAGAGTAAAAGAGAAATAAAAGACGATCGACGGATAGTAAATAATATATAAAATCGTATTAAATAAAATTAATAAAATAAGAAACGAAAACAAAACTAAAGCAATGGGATCGCCTTAATTGCGATTATACCATTTTTAAATTTTAGTTTAAGGTTAGCCAGGAACAGCAAAGTACATTTTAATTTAGTCGTAGAGGATGATAGTTTGGACAGGAAAAGAGGAAATGGCAAACTTACAATCAGAACTAAAAAAGTTATTGAAAATTCTAGAGTAAATTTTTATTTATTGAGGTATTTCGCACTATACGTTTTGCTTTCCAGGGTCTCCCTTTATCTAAAATTTAAAAAATCGTACGGTATATTTTGTGTTTATTTTATTAACAAAAATTAAGCCGAAACACTACTAGCCAGTGTTGTTCTTTTACACGTAAACAATTTTTGTCTACTTTTACATGTAAACAAAGTGTATACAATGTAGGCAATGTAGACTATGTAGACAATATAGAAAATCATTGTCGTTGGCATTCAGAATTGAGGTTATTTTGTTCTACAGGGTGATTTATTAACTCACTGCCAAGCTTGTCCATAAGAAAATCTCATGTAATTGTAAGAAGAGAAAAAAAAACATTTTGATATATCACGGGAAGTCGCTACAATACCTAACTTCTTTAATTGCAAGTTTACGAAGTAACATAAATAAGCGAAGTAGTTCTACACTAGCAGTTTCCTCAATTTAGAATAAGACGGTTTCTATGACATCACGATCTAAATTCATCAATGACCAGTAAGCATAATTGAATTGTCATATACATAAAAACTTTGCCACTAGTAAAATAATGTGGCACGTCTTAAATAAATAATAAAAAAATAAGAGGACCAAAGACATTACCCTGTGGTGTACCGCCATATCGAGACAATAAGGCAACCGTCTATTTTTACTTGATGGCTACAATGCGAGAAAAATGATATTAACCAATCATTTATCATTTAAGACCGAGTGGATAAAGCTTTTGTGAAAACTCAACCTGCTCTTTTGACCAATAAGCCACCAATGGAAAGCGATTTTCTTGTTCGGTAGCTAGTTTGAGGTGATGTAGCCAAAAATGCTCTCGCAACGATGTTTCCCTCGAGAAGCCGAAACAGGGCCGTTATTCGCCTTAAAATTGTCAAATTTTCCACTCTCATTGTCTCTCTCCTTATGAAGATTTCTTCTCCGGAATAACTTGTTGAAGGTGTTGAATATCGTTAAAATTAATGAAATAAAAGAGAATGGTAATTTTAACAAATATATTGAAATAAAAAATATGAAAAGAAAAGAATAAAATAGCAAAATAATAACCAGTGACATGTAAATAGTTGACAAAATAATTCCTTTAAAATTACAACAACATTAAACTAAGAAACCAAAACTTTACAAAAATGATGACGAAAAGGGAGAGAGAGAGAGAGAGAGAGAAAGAGAGACAAGGATTGATCTATCAATTGCGCAGAGATTAGTTTTTCAAACAGTATTAAACCAATCGGAATTTAATGATAATTTTTTCTCATAATCTCAAAATTTAACGACATAATGATTTTATATAATAACAAAATAAACGGTTTAAATACATAAAAAACTCACTCACTCACAAACGTGGGGAAAATTACAGAATTTAAATTAAAAAAAAAATTGAAGTTCAATTTAGAATCGTCTGGAACAAGATAAGACGCGTGTTTAAGTTTAAGCTTATTCGAAATCCACGTAACAACTCTTGTTAATTCAAATATTAAAAGTTTTTATTAACATTCAAGCTGCATCTTCCCGCCTTCCCTCGGGACGCTTTTACCACAAATACCTCCATCCGTTGGGTGGCGCAGTGATGTCGCTTGGGGTTGTTTTTGCAGGAGCTTCCCACGCGCGTTCGGTACACTACATGACAATTGCAGCTTCAGCTTTCCATCGTTCAAGAGACATATAATAATAATAATAATTTATCAATGTGCCCAACAGTATGACCAAAAGAGACACAACAAAACCAACTACGTGTACATTAACTATACTAAATACTAAATAAAGACGTAAATATATAAATATATAAATATGAATGTAAAATATGTATAAATGTAAATTACGTGTTACTGAAGATTCCTGGAAAACGATTCTAAACGAGTATGTAAGTAATGCAAAAAGAAAGAAGTACTAAGAGACATGTAAAAAGAAGTGACTTTACAAAAAATAGAAATTTGAAAAATGAAACAAAAAGATCTTACTAAATATCGTATTTCATCCATTGCGCGAAATTAAAGAAAAGCATATTACTTTCCTTATGGAAGGAACTGTCGTTGCATTTCTCACTTTTTAGCTTGTCATCTATTTGATACAAAATGAAATTAAATACTTTTCCTTTATATATACTGAAATTTCAAATTCCTACAAAATAAAATCAAGTCTAACGGTACCAAAAGCCGTAGACAAATCAAAGATGTCTACTGTAAAAACGAGAGGACGGGAGTTGGAAAACCTGATTTTCATCCCCTTGTGTCTCCAATTCTTTAAAACAATCCGTTCAAAGTTGGATCTCGATTATCTTTGTTTGTAGCGTATCTGGTTTTCGAAAACTAACCAGAAACCGATGTTCCAATCTGTTTTCCGCGGTTACTCTTTGGACATCAAATAGAATGCGAGATTATCTCAAATAAAATGATCATTTTTTTAAATATCACAATATAAAAAATATAATAACTTGAAATTTAGTTCACAGTACAATTAACTAAAAAGAAAATTATCTTTGATGCTAACAATTTTCTTTTTAATTAAGGCCGAACGAAATTTTGAAATTTAACAACTAATCAAAAATTCAAGATAATAAAAAATAAATAAATACCACTGAAATTACTGCGTTAAGTTGAAAAATAAATAGGCGAATAATCAGTACAAAATTAAAAAAAAAAAACCTGTTGGAAAATAACTTTTCTTTATGCGGAAAAGTGAATTATTCTTTGAAACTCACCAACGCTGACTTTCTCGTAGCATAGTATTTAAATTAATTTAATAAAATAGACAAAATTACGATTAAATTGATTACAAAACACACCGTGAAAAATTTTTATCTTCTTTTGGGAAATTAATTACAAATTGAGGAAACTGACTCATTGAAACAAAAATAAAATGAAATAAACCATCCTTCAACGAGGAACACGACGCGTAATTATTAGACAAAGAGGATTTGATTCGAAGAAGTAGAAAGATCGACTTCTCGCCGCTGTTAGAACGTTTATGCATTCTTCTCCTCCCTGATTTATATTCAGACTGGGGACATCGGTTGTTGCATTTGCTATGCACAAAAAAAATCTTAATTGAGTGCATAAATTAGGTTCAATATTGTAATTGCGTAATTTCAGCTTCATTTTTCTGCGGATGCACGCCGCGACTCGTATGCAAACAAAATTCGAATACATTTTTTGCCTCCGCTACTGCCTCTGATCTTGTACGCATTATGATTCATCTTGGTATTTAATTACAAAACATTTTTATAAAAACAGTGCATCTTTGCGTACTGAATATCCGATCCTTTACACTACTACACGTAAGTTTAAATCTAAATTCCGTAAATACTGTTGTTAAAAAGTTCAAACTTTTATGAGCTTTATTATTATTAGAGTAAAGTCGGCATATATGGAATATCCATTTTTTGGGCCGACATAAATTCTGAACTAAGATACTAAATACTCAGTTATTTTAATTAAAAATACTTTATGTTGTTTTCCAACGATTGCATAAATAAATTTGAGAAATACATATTTTTTGGGAAAATTTTGTAACAAATTAAAAAAAACAGAATTTTCATAACATGATTTAAAATGGCAGGTGATATGGAATAGCCAGTTTGGGTGATCTAATGTACACTATAGCAAGCTAACTTTGGTGTAAAAAAATACTTTTATTTTAAAAAATATGCCAAAGTACATTTTTCTGGTACCACGCGAAAACTTCCAAAACTATAAATTCACAAAATCATGTACTGTAAAGTTATGCAATCTTATCGGCTAAGAACCTCTGTAATAGTGACCTACAATACCGAAGCTCATGTTATGCCAGAGTTGTTTAACAGATGGCGTTTCTTATTTCAAACATATCGGGTATTCCATATTAGCTGGTCTATTCCATATATGCCGACATTACAAAAAATCGCTTAAACATATCGGTTTCTTCCGAAAATTCTATTAAGTTGTTTTTACACACAGATTACTAAATAAATTTAAGCAAAATTGAACCAATTTAGCCTCATCTTCTTCGTTATCCTTTCGTATTAATCAATTAAACTGAAGCTACCCTTCCGATACCCTCAAAAAAAAAAACTTCATAAAAATTATCGGATCCCGATTTCGAGACCCTTTCCGTTTCCGTTATTTTATTAAAGCAATAAGGACCGCTTCCAGGCACGTTCGTTCCCATAGTTCCTTTGTTTATCCGGTATAATCGGGGGCCGGGGCACATACGAGTGTGTCGATCAATCTGTAACGAAACGCCGGCGTCCTGGTTCTAAGCTCCAGTAATTACATTGTAAATTACAACGGATGGTGTTCCGGCTCTCTCGTTAATTTCTACTAATTGCAATAATATGTGCAACGCGTCGACGATTCCGGCTATCAAAAGCGCCTAAAACAGTTCGCATGTCTGATTAATCGGGCAATTAAAAACCGCCCCTCCGATTTTTTTAATTTCGTTTTTTGATTTCTGGTGTTGTGATCGGGTCGTGTTACGACTGTTCGGTATTGATTCAGATTGGTACTTTATCAAAATGATAAAGGGATACATGGAAAAGTCAATCGACTGCAAAAAGCTTTTCACTCCCAGCGAGTTTAATGTCCACTAATTTACTAGTCATCAAATTCTTCAGCGATTCATTTCCATAGTTTGACTTCGTTTGTGTATGTACATCGACAAGCGAATTAATACTTTCGATTTACGTTTACATTATGAGTATAAATATTTTTAATCTTGAACCGGACAGAAATATGATGGGAACACACTCGACGTTTTGCTATTGATTCTTTTTTGTACTTTTTGTACAAGAATCAACTTCAATTATGTTTACATTATGAGTAATTTTGATAACAGATAATCAGACTTAGGACAATTTCAAGGATTGCTATGGTTACGCAATACGAGGACCAATGAACGGTATGCGTTGTATGCGTAGCCATGGCAACGGCCGAAATGTCCTTAATCTACAGATAGGTAATTCAGAACGTGATAACATTTTTTTTTATCCTTCATATATCAAATAAAAAGATTAATTCCAAACTTAACCGGCAGATACATTTTTTTTAATAGACTGGGGCCGAGTTAGGCCCGATCTTGCCACCTCCTGATAAATTTAACCGTCGGTTAATATCCTTGGAAACCATTGTGCCGATAATGGTTTCCTAGGATATTAACCGACGGTTAAATTTATCAGGAGGTGCTAAGATCGGGCCTTACTTAATCATTTTCTTTCATATTTTATCAGATTTGCATGGGAGTTGTTAAAAATAAAAGCAGTAGTACTTACTGGTACAAAACGAGTGCAACAATAAAATCTTTTAAATGCAATAGGCAGAAAGAAATTGATCAATTTGATAAATTAGATTTTCTTGACTATCTAAGGGGGCAAGAAATAAATAAAATAAAAAACATCACAAGGACTGTCTGCTATATTTTATGTAAAATTGGCTATAAACAACGAGAGAGAGGTGAAAGTTTTTTTGGTTGACTTGATACGTCTCTCTCAAGCTACTTTTCAAGATGAATCTGTCTGTGAAGTTTGAGATTTTTTTATACGCTGAGTTTTAAGATATTTAAAAAAAGATTCTACAGCTAAATTCAATTTATACCATACTATCATCTCGGCCTTGATCAGTAATAGTGAAAACTGAGCAGATAATTAATAAATCTAGTTCGTTTTTGAAAAAGATTGTTAGAAAAAGCTTTTGCAATAATTTATTTTAATATTTATTGATCAAGGCCGTGTGATAGGTTGGTATAGTGTCTGTGAAGCTGGCATATCATTTCATGGAAACTCATAAATTTCAGTGAGTTCTGGCTTTTGGCAATGTTTTTCTCTAGAACTCGTTCTAGAACCCATGCAGAACTACAGATCTTTTAATTTCCTATAAGAATAGGCCGTTAATTTTGCGTGGGACGCTGCGTGAACCTGGCGTCTCAGTTTGCACTTTGGCTTTTTTTCGCTTTAATGAGCAGAACTATCGATTTTATCTATCAAGAACTATAGAACTATTAAAAATAAAGCCAGAACTCACTAGAACTTATGAGATTCCATGAGATGATACGCCAGCTTCACAGACACGTTGGTATAAATTGAATTTCGTTACTGATCTTTTGTAAATATCTTGAAACTAAGCCAATTAAAAATTCTCAAACTTCACAGACAGATTCATTTTGAAAAGTACTTTAAAACCCTAACTGGAATTTTGCTGAAAAATAATTAGGGAAGCCAGTTTTTGAGCACATTTAAATTAACATGGGATTTCCTATGTTGCATTACAAAACGCAGCACCATGTATAAAACTGGTAGCAATACAATTGGATTTAACCTCCCAACCACAAAAAGTTTTTTTTTTTAAATAAATACATATGTTGGCAGCTACGCTGCCATCTTCAGTAGATGACTTCTTCTTGCTCGCAAGAAAAGTCTGATAGCAGTTCTATTGTACTCCCCGATTACTCGAAAGCATTATTTCATAATACGTTTCTCGCGAAATGAATTCCAATTAAAAAAATAATTTTTGTACAGAAATGTCAGATCGTTACGGATCTATTCTTATAGTATCTCTCCTTTCACGACAGCTTATACCATTTTTAGATATGTGTATATCGAGGAGATACATCAGCACGATTAATACCCCTCAAATTAAGGAGAAGGAGTTACTTTCAATATTAAACACAATTATGAGTAACTGGAGAAGTATGAAGGAAGCCACCTTAAGTGGAACACCCTGTCTAGATCTTGAGGTACTTTTAGTGTATTAAAAAGTAAGGTTTTTTGAAAGATTTCAGGTGCTTCTCGGTTGTTTCTTATACGTATTTTTCGGTCGCTTTTCAATGATTTCTTTGTATATGTCAAAGCACTCTCGTCCACAAATAACAACAGCTTTTTCTTACTTTCGTAACTGATCCTGCTCCTCTAATTTGAGTAAAATATACAGTGTGTGCCAATAGTGCGTTTTCAGTAGACAGCGCCTGTATTAATACAGATTTTTAAAATATGTTTTCGCTATTACTTACCTATGGTATAGATGCATGATTTAAAATTAGCTACAATTACACAGTGTTCCGTGTGGCCGTGCCCGACCAAAGTTATGTTTTTTTTTTAAATGGAACATACTGTATATCATGGCTTACTTCGATTCATCTTTAAGAGTAGATAAATTTATTATAAGGATATTATGTACCTAAACCTAACAGTTTTTGAATATTGACATTTCAATGTAAAAAAATGGTATTATTTGATGTTTAACAGATTAGATGTTTATTAAAATTCGGTATTTAAATTTAACAGTAACATTACACAACGTCTATGGAACAGAAAACAATTTCCATCTCTAACATATTCCTATTATTTTACACAGGGTGATTCATAACTCCGATGTTTATTTTACTCTGTTAGTTTAAATGGAACACCCTATATTTTATTACTGAATTTAATAGGTCTTTGATTAAGCTTTACATTGATATAGGGTTCAGTACGTGTTACACAACAAGCCTACACACAGTAAGATGTCAAAATCGTAGATTCATAAATCAGCATTTATTCTATCTTCCAATGGAATATTTTGTCTATAATTTAGTTAATTTATTTAAAAAACCTGAATTGAGATTGTTTGTACTTTTTAGCCTGTCAAAAATGTACATTTATTTGATCTGTAACATAAAAAAACCGTTTGCATACTTTTATTTAATACCAACCTAGCTCCAAGCTTTCTGGTTTGTCGCAGAGTTGTAATGGTTGGTAATTATGATCATTAACTGTGACTAGGACCGACTTACTATATGTTTATCTTTCTTTACCTTACAAACCAGGGAAATGCAGAAACATCAATTCGAAGCAAATTCAGCCGAACAATAACCGACAGATGAAAATTCCATCTCTCACATAGAACATGCACTGGCATTGGGGATCGAATCCACGCCTGAACATGTCCCAGCCCCTCCAAGTGTCAATTCCGTTGCCTGCGAAACTAATGTTTAACTCCTAAAATTTTAATTTTAATTTTATCGGCACTATCTGAAAATTTTAAATAAGATAACACCCAACAACAATAACAATATCAATAAACGTATCAATAAAGATACCAATAAGAATAACTGTAATAATATAAATAACTATAACAGTTGATTTAAATGTGAATCAATCTCCTTGTCACAGAAAACGATGTGAAGAGCACCACGGTTATAATTTTGAAAATTTTCTGTGTTGTTATTAATGTTAAATCAGTTTGTATTATTATTATTATTATGGTTATAATTTTACAGTTATTTTCATTGGTATTGTTATTGTCGTTTGTTGCATTCCTTAGAGTTAACTTAATCTTCAAATAATCAGGCAATGTTGGTAAAATAAAAATTAAGTATGCATATTGTGTGTCATGTCATAAATCAAATGAGTGTTATTTTTAACAGACTAGAAACTAGAAACAGACTCAATACTGATTTTCTAAATAAAATCAACGGTATTATAGACAAAATATTCCTTTAGAAGATGGAATAATGCTGTTTTATGTATTTACAAATTTAACATCGTACAGTGTGTAGGCTTTTTGTGTAACACATACTGAACCTTACATCATTGTAAAGCCTAATCAAGGATCTATTAATTTCAGTCATAAAATATAGGGTGTTCCATTTAAACTAACCGAGTAAAATAAACATCGGAGTTATGAATCACCCTGTGTAAAATAATAGGAATATGTTTCTGTGCCATAGAGGTTGGGTAATGTTACTGTTCAATTTAAATGCCGAATTTTAATAAACATCTAATTTGTAAAACATCAAATAATACCATTTTTTTACATTGAAATGTCAATATCTCAAAAACAATTAAGTTTAGGTACATAATATCCCTATAATAAATTTATCTACTCTTAAAGGCGAATCGAGGTAAGCCATTGTAACTAATTTTATATCATGCATAAGTAATAGCGAAAGCAAATTTTAAAAATCTGCATTAACACAGGCGCTATCGACCGAAAACGCACCATTGGCCCACCCTGTATTTTAAGTAGTAGGATTGATTGGCATTAAAAATTAGAGAATTTGAGTAAAACATATTTTAAGTAGTAGAGTTGATTTGCATTATAAATTAGAGAACAACAAAAAAGTGTCACACAATATCCGCCTCTTATTTGCATTTAATTAAATTGCTTCGTCTGCAACCCGACGCCCGAAAAAAAAAATTCATTCCACTTTCGCCGACACTAAAAATGATCAGCGCCTTTTCGGAATATTAAACGCAAACAGAGAAAAAGGAGGCCATCAAAATACTTGTCGTGCCTTGTTTAATTGTCTGGCACGGAGGAGGAAATTTGAGTCTGGGAATTAATTTTATTAAGCGAAAATGTCGCTAGTACTGTGCATGAATGGCCCCTTTTTTTGGCATAGTTCACCGAGTACAATGCCCCACATACACAGATAAAACTCGCGCGCGTTCGAGAACAAAGGATTGTATCGCGACAACGACGGCGGCGACGACGACGACGCGACGTCGACGCCAGCGACCGTTGGAGAAGGCAGAAAATTTATGCGACGCAAGAAACTCGTCAAAACTTCGCAAAAAATCCTAATTGCAGCATTTAATAAATGAACGACGAAGTTGAATTTGCTTTGAGGAATTTTTTTTACAACCATACATACATTGGGTGGTATGAATAAAAATGAAGTATCTACTAATGCTTCAAGTATTAGCATCTTCTACGTAGTATTTACTCCGACGCTGTAGTATCTACTAACTTCCGGTAGCACTTACTTCGTTTTATAAAGACAGTACTTCAAATCGAAGTAAATGCTTCTATAGGTGCAGTATGTGCTTCTGCAGTGTAGTATTTACTCTAAAATGTGTAGCATTCTCTCCTACTTCCTTTAAAACACGTCGCGTGTTTATTAATACGTTAAATTAATAAATTTACGAAAATTAATTGCAGTTATTATTAATAATTTTTGTCTATTGATGGTAAATGTAATAAATATCAATATTTTAATGTAAAAAGATCAAATCTTTGTAATTACAAATGTCACAAAAGCGTTTCGTGCAGGAATAAATCGTCGATTGTTAGTTTAAATATAATAACAATTTTTTTTTTAATAATAACTGATGGAATAATTCGGAATAAATATTCATTATTTATTCTCAAATATTTTCTAATTTTATTGTTTATCCTGAAGTAGCTGTCAAATGTATAGCGAAGCATCTACATTTATACTGCTTTTCTGAATCATCCCATTAATTATTACAAATATTTACTATTTATACATATTGAAAAGTTCAATTTCTTATTTATAATAAATCTAAACTCCAGATTAAAATTAATGAACCACTAACAGGATTTTTTTCTTTTTTTATATACACAGTCGTTATGTATACTTTTGTAAAAAAAAAACAGGTCAATGCATTATGTAGAAGGCTATGAGCAACAGATATACATCACAAAAAATTAAGATGCGTTGTTCCTTACATTGTTCCTCATAATAAGAGTGCGAATGTTCATTGAGTACACAAAATATCTTCAAATGAATTTTATCAAGATCCAGAAGTAGAAACGAATTGCTATTATTTTGACATTAATAACTGAAGATTTTTCACAGCTGACTCTTCTTTGATTAGCTCGTTACTTATTTTTTTTTTCCAGATGGAACATCTTAACGACCTAATGAAAATTTCATATCCTGTAAAAATGTTGAAAACCAAAATGCAAAGGAGTGGCTTTCTCGAATTACTTAAGATCGCATTACGATTTATAGGTTTACGAAGTAAAAAAAACAAAAAGAAATGTCGTTATCATAGAAATGAAAATTATCAAGTGATACATATTCAGACAGGCAATGATCTGTAAATTCCGAGTATGTAAAAATATATAGCTTGTTCCATTTAAAATAAGAAAGTTGATGTCACTTCTGGCGAAATCAGAAGTCGTACGTTGGCAATGCTATGTCAGAAAACTCAGCTTTTTATTTAATTTCTGGATCCCGAATTTTATGTAAATATAAAAATTCTAGAAGAGTGAACACATAGCGTGACGTCCTATATTATGTATTCGACATAGCCTACATCACCTACCAAACGGTGTGCAAGTTTCTTATTATCACCCTGTATAAATATGGATTGTTACCTAGACAACATCGTAGCTGAAGATGTCAATCCTTTCTAGGTGGATGGATAAATTACCGACTATTTGATTTCTATTGATACTCCATTAATCGAATGACCAACAGTTCCAACGTTTTTCATAGAGCAATACGGCTAATAATAGAAATTCTCTTATAATCTCACAAAAGAAAATTAATTAAATGAAAAGATATAATGAGTTTTCAAAATATTTTTTAAGTTGATCACCGTCGCGTTCAACACTTTCTTGCTACAACGTAATTAGCATTCATTATTAAATTTGTAAGTAATTTTTGTAGTAATAATAATCCTTTGACGAAATATTAAATTATTAGCCATATTTTTGAAAGTGATCCAGCACAACATTAAATCATTTATTTACCTCATATCACTGAATTAAAGAAAATACATGTATGTTCAGTTCAAGAAATCATTTATTATAATAGATACTAAAACAAAACGCAACTTTTACCAATTTGTAGTATTTATGGAGTGATTTTATATATTTCTTTCTTACTTAATTCAAATCGGACTATAGTTATGTATGTCTTGTGGCATATTTTATCTTGCACCCGGTATAGAAATGACAAGTTCGGGCTTTGTATAACTAGATTTATGGTAATTATTTTACACATTTATATTTATCTAGATATTTTGTAATGCAGTGTAATTTCTTTTGTCAAAATAAATTTTTCTATTAGGCATCTGTGCCATTTTTCGCAAATGCTACGAATCGAAGTACGCAAGCTGAAGCTGCGATGAGACCAGCTTCGCTGACACTGAAGTAAATACTACAATTTTGACTTTAAACTGAAGCATTTAGTAGTCAAAGTAAACACTTCAGAGTGAAGTAAATACTACGATAATTTCGACACGAATGCTATTTGCCGTAGTATCTTCCGGAAAATAATAGTACTTACTTCAAAGTGTAGAATCTTCTCAAAAACTGAAGTAAATACTACGAAGGAGATACTTCAAACTGTAACATTAGCATTTACTTCGTTTTTATTCATACCACCCATTATTTTTGATTTTAAATCAAACCGAAATATTCGTAAATTTCGATTGCACTCCAGTATTTCCCGGTGTAAATGACACCGTACATTTTCAGAAACCTCGATTTATGCGTCGTTATTAAACATATAAATCAATTCCGTCTGCTGTGCAGTTCGTGCACCGAGCTGGAAATTTTATAACAAAGTTCCAATAGGTAAACGGACGGACTGACACGTCCTACCTGCGATATTAACTTTGCACAGAATACCCCGGAATGAACACCTCCGCCTTTACGCTTATTGCAGTTTGCCGACGCGAAATCGCAGTTGTGTACCTGGGGGTTGCTAATTAAGGGATATTTCGCAGTCGCATTACGCCGCTGTGAACAAACATACACAATGTAATAATTTACCTCAAACACGTCCCACGTAGTTTCAGTTGAATACTACGGTGATAAACTCTATAGAGATTAGAAAAAAAAAACTTCCAGTTCAGTTGTAAACAACCGAAAATTAAAAACCCAATTAAATAAATTTAAAAGTTACCAAATTCCCTCCATGCCACAGTGGTATAACTAGATCGAATCAGCGGCCAAAATTATTAACATGAGAAATATACACTCAAATAAAATTTAATACATAAAACCACATTCAAAAATAACTAAATATCTTATTTTAACAAAAAGAAATATACAGGATGTCCCAAAACTTCGGAGAAGTGTGAAGATGTCTCTTTAGAATAATTGTATTAAGAAAATGTTTTAACAAAAGTTGTGTAAGTTTTCATTCCGCGTAATATAAAATTATTTTCAAATATGCAGGTTGTTCATTTAATAAGTTACGAACTTAACATATTACTTTTTAAATGAAATACTATACATTTTACTACAGTTTCGGTTAGCCCTTGAAGAAACGATGAAAATGATATAAATTGTATTAACTTATTTTTAGTATTTACCGAGTTATTTTTAATTTTATGTTAAAAATGGGTCATACTTGATCAGCTGCCAAATTATCAGTTTTAATGATGCGACAATCAGTTTTAGATTAAAGTATTTCTAAACCTCTCTACTTTTACAATATGTATTCAACATTTTAAATATCTAGCGACTATTAACAAACGCTACACTTCAATTCGCATATTGTAAAATTAGTCATTTTTTTCAAATGGAACAGCCCGTATATTATAGCCTATATGTATAGCCTTTTCTACGAGTTTTCCACCATTACTACATTTTACTATCTTAAGATTAATAATTTGTGAGTTATAATCACTTCTCTATAATCAACGTAGAGAAACGCGGTGTAAAATATTTTTATAATTTTTTTTCGCTTTAGATAAATAATTCCAATTACTTAGGAAAACAAATGGGAAGGATTTACTTACACCGTCTTAAATCATTTAAAACTACATCCCTAGAAAGAATTTGAAACATGACTTTTTAATATTTTTTACAAATTAACTAAGCAAAATCGAAATGTCTGAAATCAGAAATAAGTAAACTGTTTATAAAAATTTATAATGTTAAAATAAATTTACTTAATTTTTTGTTAAACACGCAATTCTTGTCTTTGCGTGTGCAGGTAACAAGTCTATTGCAAGCGTTTTAGTTCAGTTCCATTCTTTAATATTACTTAGAAATTGTTTATGTACTTTGTGACATGACAACCATTTTCCCTCAAAGTATTACAAAAATCTACATTTTTCCGTTATTGTTTGAATTTGATGATCTTTGAATCTTGCTACTGGTTGATTCCAAGTTAATTTCGGCAACCACATGTGGTATGTATTTAAGTTGGTAAAGTGGTAACATCGCGTCCTGGAAGTGACATCGTTTGACATCAAAACTTTCATTGGTCCGTGTTAACCATGCTCATCGCGCTCTGTATTCGGATTGGCCCGCCTTTTTGCTCGTAGAGAACCGTTTCTGCCCTCTTCGACCTAATACTCGGGCCGACGTTATCGTTTCGACTCGTTAAGGTTAACATGCGTTTGTAACCTTTCGAGAACGTGTGTAAATAATTGAGTTGCAAAATTCTAAAGTACAGTCTATCATGTATCATACATATCATATACCGTGCCTTCAATTGAATTCCTCATTAAAGTGGGCTATGATTTCACTGTTTTTTTCTCCTAAGATTTGCAGCACTGATAGCTGTTCAATTATTTAATTAAACAAATGTCAAATTGACACTTTGTATTTTCAATTAATTCAAAATGTTAGAATTACAGCAGAAAATATTTATTGTTGGAAGTTATTTTCAAACCGGTAGAATAGAAAATGGACAGTTAGTTTATTCAATTAATCAGTGTGTACAGAAGTTTCGGCAGCAGTTTCCTAATTTTGCTATTACTTATGAACAGCTAGTTAAACATATCCATGCTTGTGGTCTTAAATTTTGTGAACAGGATCACTTGGTCGCAAAACAGGGAACGGAGCAGCTAAGAAAAGGACTGCAGCTGCATTGAAGATGTTCGGAATCGAATGGAACCCTCTCCCAAGAAATCTATTGCGAAACTTTCACAAGAAGATCAGCTATCAGTGGGAACATGTCACACTATTCTTAAAAAAGACTTAAAGCTTTATCATCCATATAAGATTCAAGCAGTCCACGAACTCAGGCCAGTAGATTTTCACAGAAGAACAGAATATTGTCAGTGGTTTCTTGATAACTTAAAACAACGACGACATTCTTGACAAGAGTTTCTTTTCCGATGAGACCTGGTTTCATCTCTCAGGGTACTTAAATAAACAGAATATGAGAGTATGGTCAGCAGAAAATCCCCATGAATTTGTGGAAACTCCATTACGTCCATTAAAAATTGGTGTTTGGCTAGCAGCGTCAAGAAGGCGTATCATCGGACCAATATTTTTTTACGACTCAGTAACTGCTGAAAGATACCGAAATGAGTTATTAGAACCTTTCGTTAATCAACTACATGATGATGAACTTACAGAAGGGTTTTTTTCAGGAAGACAATGCTACTGCCCAAACAGCTCATCAAACAATGACTTTCTTGCAGCAGTTTTTCGATAATCGGATTGTGAATTTTCCTGCAAGGTCTCCGGATCTCACAATTATGGATTACTTCTTTTATCCGCACATGAAAAACACAGTTTTTAGAACTACGCGTCGCACAATCGAAGAACTTCGTGCGGGCATTACAGATGTGTGTGCTAACATAACCCCCGAACACTTAGCAAACGGGTTTGAAAACATGAAACGCAGAGTACGCTTATGTATTCAAGCTGAAGGAGAGCACTTTGAGCATCTACTTTAAACTTTAATGTTGTGTTTTTATTTAATGTTATGATCAGTACTGACAGTTAATGACAACCGTTTTCTCTAAAATTGTGTCGCCAGCTTCATAAAAAAATCACAGCTTACTTTAATGAGGAATTCAATTGAAGGGACGGTATTAGCACTCCACACGTAATAAAGTGTTCCCTAGGTTTTCTGTACTGCATCTGAAAATTGTATTTTGTTAGTAAAAATGCTGATTTATGCACTTAATTTTTTTAGTACTATTTAAACGAAAGTGTAAGCTTAAATAACACTTAAAAATTATTATCGCCAAAGATACCAAATTTCTAAAAAGCTTTAGTGAAAAAGGGAAAATTTACGGCTCAACTTTGTTAATATATTTTTGTCCCTAGCGTATCCTGTATCATAATATTACTCACGATAATGGATTAATTAGAAAATCTAAAATACCTGTATTTGTGCAATCCATATTTAAAATCAGAAATTTTCCTGTTGTTTTACTTAACTAATAGTTTACATTGCTACTCCACTGATGAGTACATACGCACTTGAAAAAATGCTAGACTTTAACGGTTCAGAATTTTGTTTTATCTCATCTATTCATAAATGTGAATTTGATTTATCTAAAATATTACTCAAATAATCTGTAATTATTTTATTATTTGTCATAAACTAGGAAAATACATTTTGGCCAGTTTCTTGAGGTTTATATACCACTGTGCAGGCGTATGAATTTTGATCGTAAATACCTGACAATAAAGAAAACCCACGCAAGGGAGAGCAACCAGCTCGAATCCTACAATTACTTGAAGATTAGAAAACTTAAGCTTGCTACCAACTAAACTTTCAAGTACGTTATACTTCTGGACACTAAAGACACTTAGTGGCAAGTACACGTTATTTTCTCAACAGCTGTCCCGAAGCTGGACTCTGAAGGAAACGGGGCGGTTTCTCTGATAGGTCTTCTATTAAGGGCGCCAGGAAAATAATACCAGGAGTGCGTTCATATAACGCGATTCACTGAAACCATTCATAAATTCAATTTCAAAGTAGACGCACCTCGTCCTTGAAGCGTTCTAAAATCGCAAGGGTGTACCACTCGGTATGCGCTCCCAACTCCCTGCTCAGGAGCGAGGTAAATATCGCCCGATATGCGCAATATGTGAGATCGTAGGTGCTGATAAATAAATGATAAATGTGAGACGAAATAAATTAAATACATTATAAAGTAAAATATATTTATTCTCCCTACTGAATGTAGTTAAATTTTAACAAAATAATATTGTCCTATGATTTTAACGTTGATTTTCGAAATAACTGCTTAAATAGGCACATATTGAACGATATTTTTATCAGTTTCAAACTTTCGTACAAATTAACTGGTCCTACTACAGTTCATTTACATAAAAACGATAGTGAAGCTGCTTCCGCCATCGATTATATCGTTACAAACTTTCCTGAATAAACATTTCCTTGCTCAATTTTGAATCCCAACTTATCTGATCCCTTAGCAGTGTGCTCGTCACTCCATCAAACTTCCGTAATAATCAACAATAAAGAAGCAACTAAATTGGTAGTTTCTCAAATTTTATCGATTCGAAATTTGGACCAATTACGTTTCGGTTTATCAAAAATAGACTGGTCGTCAATTTATTCCGAGGATGTAGTACATCATTTAGTACATCTGAATTTTCACCGCCCCTTTAAGAAAAGAAAGGTATTGAAAGAACAATCAAATCCCTGATGAAATAATTACATTCAAAAACCATTTAAACAAATATTATTCGTTAATGAAAAATTTAAAAACTCGTGAATCCATAGAACATTATAAACTAATGCGTGGCATTTATAGACAAAAAATTAAAGCTGGAAGGACAATCTGGACACTAGTTAAATCTACAAATCTACAAATAACGACAATATTGTATTAAATATAAACAAAGAATTAACAACCAGTTCAGAAAAGATGGCAAATGAATTTGTCTTCATTTTTCTTCGATTGCACGAAAAACACTGTTCAAACACTTTAGTTGCTCGATTTCAGAAGATTGCACCACAGGAGCTGAAGTACCACACAGCATGTTCTTCCATCCAGTGGACGAAAATGAGCTTGTAAACATAATCAAACGATTGCCTAATAGAAAATCGACTGGGTATGAAGGAATTTCCATGTAACATGTATGCGACGTCATAGTTGAACCGCTGCTGTATCTGATAAATTTATCTGTTTCTTCAGGTGTCTTTCCAAATGCCCTAAAGCTAGCAGTTGGCAGCTTTATTCAAAAAAGGAGACATGAACGATGTAGAGAATTACAGACCCATATCTCTGTTGAGTATTTTTTTCAAGATTTTTGGGAAAATATTCTATAATCGTTTATTATCTTTTTTTAACAAGTATGACATACTAGCAAAATCGCAACATGTGAGTGCTTTCGACACGATTGACTTTGCAGATTATGATTATGATTTTTACATAGTCTGTTTTTGGAACCAACAAAATTGAACATGGAACAAGAGTTGATATCAATAACATTTAAATACCAAACGATATCTACCCAGATTCATGTTGTAATTGTAACAAAATTAGTAATAAAAAAGTACGCCACCCGAAGGGAGTCTCTAATCGTTCAGAATTTTACCATACACTCGCAATGCTCTGGGCGAATCAGCCGTCGTTACCTTCGAAGTAACGCTCTACCCTACACTTTCCATTTTTGAAAACGCACTCCTGCAGTTGTCTGGAACAATCGATTCTTATTTCAGACTCATCTCTGTATCAAGTGAGTGTCCACTATGCTCCTCAAATGGTCTAACTTTCATTCTTTCCAATTCTTTTTTATTTGCCAGTTTGCTGTGTTAAACGCATTTTTTATATCAAGCGTGATCATTGCGCACAATTTCCTACTCTAACATTTTTTTCCGCTACGCCGCCCGTGCTAATTACCTGCTGTACAGCCATTACTGTGGACTTTCCGTTTCTAAAGCCAAATTGGTTGTTTGATATGTTTGTCCTCTCTTTTCCACCAGATCCTGCTTGATTCTTCTTTCTCAAAAAGGTCCAGCAAGTATGTCGGTCTACATTTCATTTGATTGGACAGGTCCTTCCTTGTTTTTTTCGTCAAAACCAACTTACACCTCTTCCACATATCAGGATACTAATCATACTCCGTAACCCCATTTATCACCTTTAGAAGATGACTGAGCAGTAAGCCGTCCGCAAGTTTGACAATTTCAACGGGAATTCCATCACATTCTGGAGTTTTCTTTCCTGAATGGCATTACTTCCTCTGTTATGATTGCAGGTTCTACTACTTTTTCACATTGTGAGAAAAGCTACCGGGCTATCTCCTTTTTACTTTCAAAGTTTAAGCCGGCTAAATTTTTTGGTTGCTATTTTGTAGCCCCTTAATGGGCGAACAAACATACCTGCTTTTGAGCTAAGCAGTTCGTTAGATTGTAGTAAAGTCGAACTTCAACACTGCCACCGCACGCGCCAACGTCTGTGACGGTCAGTATACGCTGTCAATTAAGTGGGGCCTCCAAAGAATTGGTACTACCACAAAGCGAAATCTGCCTTACTCGCAACCATCTACAGAGTATTAAGTCTCACACCACCCCACGGTGAAACGAATTCTCTAGGTTTCCACAAATTTTGTTAATCCGTTAATAGCTCTATTGAATTTTTGAACTTAAATTGTACATAAAATCTTAGGAACAACAAAATATGTGCTTGCTCTGTCGTTCCGGACGGTAAGTAAAATATGGCCGCAGGTGGTTGTCGAAACCCCAACTATTCTAGCCAGCATGTGACGATTGCCGCCTTCGTATCCCTCTATTTGGACGAAGGTGGCTAACTTTAACGATGCTTTCGTTGGTTTCACCGAGCTTTTTCCCTAATCGCCTTCTTAATCTCCTCTTTCGTAGTTGTGGCATCTATGAAGCGCTGGTGTTCTTGAAGCTTCAGCAAATTTTTCACTACTCCTGCATTCAGCGTAGGGTCACACAAAAAATACAACTCGGTAACGAAGAAAATATCTATATTAATTTAATCTCGTGATACAATTAGCACGCCCAAAGGAGCAACATAAATGTTGGTAAATTACGAATTAATTAATCTCTGCGAAAGATCAGTACTGATCGACATCTGGACCTTGAGTCTAAAAGCGATAAACAATAAAGATTAATCATTTTGCCGAAATTATTTGCGCTTAAAAGGGCGACAATGAAAGTAAAGAGGTACGTTACTGCATGGAATAGCTGTAAATGTCACCGGCTTCAAAAGTCCGTTAATAGGTGGCGTCCACGTTGCTTTTAACATCGCTCAGGTCGTACATACTACTTGCCACGCCTCTTTTGTTGCGTGAACTCGCCCAAAGCACACGAGCCAGCGGTGAAAGCGTCGAGAATAAAACGGAACGACAAGGATGTGGTCCCAACGTAAACCTCGATGAGATTCACAGAAAACGTGAGTCCATAAAAAAACGAATCTGTCGCCGAGAGAAAGAGATAATGTAACGACGTAAGACTTTATTAATGGCCGATCAAACATACCTACTTTTGAATTAAGCAGTTCGTTGGATTGAGATGCGAAATTGACACTTCGAAAAACACACCGAGTTTATTACATACCAGTTAAACTGTTCAGTTGAAGCTTGCAATCACAATTTGCACAGTTTCAGGAGACAACAAGAAAACACCAGTTACTTGCGCCTTGTCGCCAATAAGAATGAACACAATTCAACCAACCAACAAGAAACTGAAGGCTGTTATTTGTGTCTAATTACTACATCAATTAATATGCAGAAGCAAGGTTTTAAAATCAGCAAAATTATTGCTACTTGAATGTGAACTCACGTATACTTGGTTTGCTCTCTCTTGTAGTCCAACGTATCACACATACAAGCACGATAGCCCAACCCTGTGTTCTTGTAGTCAGACTTATCGTATACATACATTCGTTCAGCGCTCTATTCTTGTAGTCGGGCGAACCACACATATCTGTACGTACACACGAGCCGAAGCTGTCTCATATAACCAGTCATCCAAGAAGTGTCTGTACTTCTTGGATTCCACCGCCTTCAGAGGAGTTACGACCGAATCAGAGAGGTGAGTCAGGGACTACGTTTCTCCACGTCCCACAACTCATCAACCACTTCACCAGAGAGCAAACTATTCAATATATACTCGTTGCCAATGCATCATTACGTCCGATGAGCCTACCAGAAGCTGCACCATACATTATTTAGTATACGTTCTATGTTCCTACGTTTATAAAATTCTTTCATTGTTATTATTGAATACTCTTAAATTATATATCTATGCCACAACTTAAATGTCGAAATCGAAAAGCTGGAAAACTATCCACAAGCAAATACTGTGCTTGGCTAGGAAGTTTGAGAATTTGAATTTTGTCCCGTATATTACAGATTATGTGAACAGTAAACGATACGCTTTCCCGAATGCGGTATTTTAATTTTGCAGCTAGTTGACGTATTGCGAATAACTCCGCAGACATTGTTATTACTTTTTAAAGCTGAACGTTTTTTTGTGGAACGAGAAGCACTGGTTTATTTGATGCCTCGCTGTAAAATTCATGCATCTGCCGCACGTTTACGATCTATCTAGAAGTAGTTTCTCAAGAGTCATTCTCTTTTTCTTTGAAAAAGTTATTTGTGCACCTTGTGTTACAGTTTTCAGAGTGTAGCACATTGAATTATTTATATTCTAATTATGCATATCTACTTACATATTGTCGTTGTACTTAAATGAGCTGTAAATATCGCCTTGAATTTATTGACACGTCTCTATTCAAGCGAATGACTTTTAATATGTTCGGAATAATTAACAAAGTTTTCTACCGCTTCAGAATTGATTAAAATTCTAAATTCTGCTTCGATTAGTTACTCCAAAACATGATCAATAAATTGAAAACAAACCACACAAAAACAGTGTCATCGCACTCTCTAACTGAAACGCGCTGAAATGGGTCAGGTACTTCAGAGTCATCGTTCATTTTTCAGCTTTCGTGACTCGCTCTTCTTCACGCCGCTCGAGCTTTCTGTATTAACTAGTCATGCGACGGTGTTATATGGGCACAAAAAAATCGTTATGTTCGTTTTATCAGCTCGCCTTTGCTTTTAAATCACACCTCGACTCTTACGAAGACCTACTGCGAAAAGAAAATTTATATTCGTCCTTCGACACGTAAACAGGAATTCGTCTCCTCCGCTTTTTCGAAGTTTCAGTTTTTGGTTTGCTTTAAAATCGCTATTGTGCGGGGAAAGCTCGGGCGGTTATTACTGAAATCAAGTTTCGTTTCGGGTAAATATCTTTGTCGCGGGAAGTCGTGCATAGCACGATTACGTGAATTTCGTTCGCGTTTCGGTGAGTTTATGTGCTCATTAGCAATCTGAAATTTATTTGTATTAGTTGCTGGGGAACGTTTCGGTGATGAATTACATGTTGGTTGTCTCAACAATGAACTTGCTCTTAAAAGCGAGGGTAAGTACGAAAACGCAAAGAATTCGAATAAATTTCTAAACTATAATAGATTAAATTTCTTAATTAAATTTAATTTTTTTTTTGTTGCTTCAAATGAATTATACGTGAAACGACAAATAAAGAGTACTTTAACACTATTCTCAACGTGTTTGCAAAATAACATACAGGTAACTGACCAGAACTAAGATCATAGAAATCTAATGAGAACAACTGTTGTGTGAACATTGCATTTAATTTTCGGCTTAACTAAACATGGTGTCAGGTGTGGAAGATTAACTTCACGGTAATTGCAGCTGCTTTAGAATGGCGGATGGTGAAAATGCTAACTTGGCCTCCCCCGGGGCGGTCAACTGGAAGCCACCAGAAAATTTCGATTTTAACAGACCGGAGTCGTGGAATGCTTGGCTGAAACGATTCCAAAGATATATCTCTGTAGTTGGTGTGACAACAAGATCTGATAAAAAAAAATTGATCTGCTATGTTACGCAATGGGGGAACAGGCTGAAGATATTTTGAAACAAGTGTCAACAGATAGGGATCGCGATCAAACGTTTCAGGAGATTATAAAACGTTTCAACAGTTATTTCTCCCCAAAAGAAGATTGTTATTTTCGAACGAGTAAAGTTTAACACCCGTGTTCAAATGGAAGGCGAAAGTGTAGATACATTTATCACAACTCTGCATACTTTGGCCGATAGATGCGACTGTGAACATCTGCGGGAACAATTGATTCGCGATCGGATTGTAATTGGACTTTTGGATGCCAAAACGTCTGAACGTATGCAGCTAAAGGCAGATCTTACATTGGAGGAAGCGATTACCATGCCCAGACAGGCAGAAATGCAGGGGAAACAGAGCAGAATAATTCGAGGCGATCAAGAGACTACCGACAACATTTACAAACTAAAGGCAACAACTCATCAGACTCATAATAATGAAGGCAGAAGTTCGGCATTACCACAAAGTTGGAAGAGTAATTCCTGTATGCGATGCGGACAACGACAACATTATGACACCCGAAAATGCCCTGCATTGAACTCAAGATGTCGGCAATGCAAGAATGTCGGTCACTGGCACAAGACATGCAAATCCAAATTAGTGAGACAGTTAGAAGGTGAGGAAGATAATGCATCTTATATCATCGAAGAGAATTCGTACTTTTTGGGTACAGTAAAGAATGACAACTACACGTTATATTTTAAAATAATTTTACACATTGTTGAGTTTTCAAATTCGTTAGAATTTGTAATCGACACTGGAGCGGATATCACGTGCATCCATTCTAGTAAACTTCCAAATGCATTAAATTACAGATTACAGACCAAACAGTCCGTGGGCAAAATGGTGCCAGTATCTATGTGTTGGGTTGGCTGTATTTGACTTTTAGGTTGAAGGAACAAGAAAAGAAAGTTAAAGTTTATATCTTAGGAAACTTATTATCTTGTTTATTAGGTCGCAAGGCTATAGAACAATTTAATTTGGTTAGACGAATTCATAAAATTTCGTCAGTACAAAAGTTTGAAGATGAAGGAAGAAAAAATTTTCCAGCTACAATAAAAAAAAAATTTCCGTCGGTGTTTAAAGGCTTGGGCACTTTTCCTCAGAAATTAAATTTAGAACTGAAAAGTGACATAACTCCGTTTCCGATTCGATTCGGGTATTTGACTATATTGTGACTTTACACAATTAAACAAATGCATTGCTAGACCGATTTATCCACTTTCTAAATTTAATGTCACTTTGGCTGGATTGAGAAATGCCAAAGGTTTTTCTAACTTAGATGCAAAATCTGGATATCACCAGATAAAATTATCAGAGGAAAGTCAACCGTTAACTATTTTCATTACTCCTTTTGGACGTTTTATGTTTAAACGTCTTCCATCGTGCTCAGCTTCTAGAACCATTAAACGTTTTACTGGAAGATAATGTACTTTTCCAATGGGATAGCTCCCAGAAACAAGCTTTCTCTAAAGTTAAAACTTTATTAAAAGCAGCTCCAACCCTTGCACACTTTGATTATTCAAAAAAAATTATAATCCAAGCTGATGCATATGGTTTGGGGGATGCGTTAATCCAAGAGTCTAAAGGTCAGAGAGAGGTTGTGGGCTATGCGTCAAGGACTTTAAACTGAACGCAGATATTGCCAAATTGAAAGGGAAGCCTTAAGTTTAGCTTACGCTGCAGATAAATTTAAAGATTATATAACTGGAATATATATAACTTTTGAAACTGATCACAAACCTCTGCTTCAGGTTTTGCAAACGAAATTTCTGGAGGATATTACTCCAAGGGTTACAGCGAATCCGTATTAGGTTAATAAGATATTCATACGAAATAAAATACGTCCTCGGGAAACTATTTACACTCGCAGACTCGTTATCCAGGAATCCGAGATCTAACTTCAATAAAGAAGACATGATTTTTAGCCACGAATTATCACATTTTGTTAATTTTGTTTTAAACCAGATTATCGCCTCTTCCAACATGTTGGAAAGGATTAAAATTGAACAAGAAAATGATTTCGTTTGCCAAAAACTAAAGGAGTATTGCCTCAATCAATGACCAGATAAGCATTTTATTCCAAGAGAATTAAGTCCTTATCCTCTACCATTATCTGAAAATATTTCCTTTTCACATGGTTACCTCCTATTCAATTCTAGATTAATAATTCCGGGTTCCGAAGGGCATTTAGGCATCAATAAATGCTGATAAAGAGCGAGAAATTCTGTTTTGTGGCTTGGATTATCGACACAAATCCAAGATATAGTTACTAAATGCCCCAAATGTATTCAGGAACGTTCTATTCAATATTTCATTATTTTGAATCTATTTAGTGTTCGGCTTAATTAAACAACAACTAGCATTTGTCAGTTATGAAATGCAAACGGGATTTCGTTAGATTATGAGTAGGAAAAACGCTATAAGCGGGCCTTTATTCAGTTTTTGGTTTCTTCAGAAAAAGCAGAATAAATATAACATATATCTGTAATTTTTTATTTCAGCAGATAAGGCGCTTTAAATAAGTTAAAGACAATTTTCAGTAATAAACATTTCTATTTTGGTGCTTTAATGAGCTACATTATGAATCTCAAATGAGTCACTTTCATAAAGCAGAAAATTAAAGCACCCGAAATTTTATTTTGTCAGGTTGGTGGCAACATATGCTGCTGGATTTGTTCAAATATCAAATTACAAATAATAACCTACCTCCAAGTTAAATATGTTTGAAACTGCCTTTATTTTCTAGCATTTCATATTACAAAAACATAACTAAAACATTTTATAAGCTCACAAAATATATAATTATAAGCATAACCTCAAAACTGACATTTCTTTGAAATTCTTTGAAACGTCAACCAATTTCGCCAACCGCCATCAACAAAACAAACATTCTTCCTTCGAAAAGGAAAAATTCGTCCTTTAGAAAAGTCGTCTTCGACTCGTTTTCTAAAATTGGACGCGTGCGCTAAAATCACGTCTTATGAAACTTTTTTTTGTATACTATTATTATTTATAATATACTATTTGCTGCCACCAATTAATTTTTAGGAAATTACCAAACCTGTTTAATTAACTTTAATTATTATTCTTTCAAACTTTTTCGAAGGCGGTTCTTGAACACCGAAATGTACAAATAAATAAAATACCAAAAAATAAGTAAATAAGTACAAAAATAATATATAAGTGGAATTTAGTTTAAAGACATTTTGCAAAGAACACTTGCAGTACCTTATCAGGCGGAAGAGGTTCGGGAATACCCTGGGGGTTTTTGATTGGATTCTGGGCATTGAAGCTGGTTTTCTTCGCATGTACAAACACACACACTCACTCATGTTGCCCTGAAGCCGTTTACGGGGGGATTAAACTGCTATGGGAAAAACAATCGCATGGTTGAACGTTTAATTTTTCATTTGCTCAAGCCGCGATGCCAGAATGTTTATATTAAAAAAAAGTGCCACCTCCCTCACTTGATTTGCAGACGTTACAAAGGTTGCCTAAGATCAGGGGCAACTTTAAACAGCTTTTAACATTAATTTGGCACGATGGGGAAGGAGGGAACATAGTCGCACGGTTTCTGCCGGGTATTGCGATCTTAATCATTATTGTTATGACTACAGTATTTCCTGTTCAGTTCATTATCTACTGGGAAAGTTTATATTACAATGAAATAGACTAAATTCCACCGGCAGTAGTCAAACTAAATTAAAATTTCAAATATAAGATCGACTTTCCAGGCGTTTACAACGTCAGGCCTACGCTAAGGGTTTGAACATACAAAGGCCCCCGAAGAGGTGAAGTCTTTTACACTCTTGTACCGCTACCTATCCGACATATTGTCGTGTTCTCATTTTAAAACGACCACCAGTATATTATTTCCTAAACACTTGAAAAAGACTGAAACAAAGATGACTGCATTGTAAAATAAAGGACGTGTTCACATGCAGTACTGCAAGTGAGATCAAAAGAACTTAAAGCAAGAGCGCACAAGATACGCTCGTTTGTTTTTCAACTCAAAACGAAACATATGGTATAAACATGCAAAAATTTTCTGATTCGCTTTGTAAATGTAAGGTGTCTTTTCGGTAACTTGATTCAGAATGTAACGGTAAATTGCGACTGTGTTTTACAAAATTCCGTTATCCCTTAATAACCGAACAGCACATAAAAGTATTTTATTTGCAAATATGCGTAGCCCATCGCGAATAATTACGGTCTGCGCTCGTTGCAGTCCATTTTGTGCGGGATTATGTCTGTAGTTTTCCATAAGCACCCGGATTAAACTGCAGCTAAGCCAATGAAACTGGAGTTGTGTAATGCCACGCCATGTAGTGTAATAAGCCTCTTTTTACAGGGTTTAGTTTTTCCGCTCCACTCCAATTGAAAATATTTCTGGTCCACACATGTTGGCGTTTAACTAACTAAATTTAATATGAATAAATGTTTTCCGCTTTGTTGAAATTCATATTAAAAAGACAATGTATTCGTGATCCAGTTTTGAAAACATTGTATATATTAAGAAAATTAGGATTAGCATAAAGGTCTTAAGACTTGTTTGGGTATTGATCTCCATAACTTCCTCGTTGTTGTTTCCAGAGACCTATGAAAGTATTCTAGCTTAACGAATTGGAAACGATAAGTTTTTTAGATAGTTTTCTGCTTGGTCTGTTTATTTCTTCCTGGTCTTCTCTTCCCTTGCTGCGCAGCCTTTCAATTTGTCCTTTCAAATAAAAAAGAAATCATCTTCTGATACAAACGTGACAGCCTTAACAAAACGGAAATCCGAAAGGAAGAAAATCCGAGTGAGGAAGATATAGAGTAAAAGTAGTTTAAGAAATAAATTCTCAAAAGAATAGGAGTAAGGGAAGAGAGTCCAGGGGAAATCTAGAATTGACTCGGAGGGTTAAAGTAAAAAAAAGTCAGCATGGCATCATTTTGTGGAACGGGCACCACAGGACAAGATGTTAACGAATCACTATTAGTTTTTTCTTGATATCCTCTTCCACTGCCTCTTTCAATTTTAACTTGCCTTTTTTTTCTTGATTTTTCTTTTTTAACAGTCTTCCAGACCCAATTTGCTCTGGTCAAATGTAATTTTTGGAATAAAAAAGCAATTATTCAACTTCAAGTCATCATCGGAAAGCGATTAAATTAAAAATCGCCCTAACTTCTTCTTTGTTGCCATTGTGCGCTTCTTCTTTGTCGCTGTTACTTATCATGTCTGCCAACTTAATTATACGTTTTAGTGTCAGGACTTTATTCTTTCTGTTATTTCGACAAACCAACACGTATTTTAATTCTTCTTGGCTTAAATCGGAAAAACAGGAAATAGTTAACTAAAATTAAAGACAATTTTCAGTAATAAACATTTCTATTTTGGTGCTTTAATGAGCTACATTATGAATCTCAAATGAGTCACTTTCATAAAGCAGAAAATTAAAGCACCCGAAATTTTATTTTGTCAGGTTGGTGGCAACATATGCTGCTGGATTTGTTCAAATATCAAATTACAAATAATAACCTACCTCCAAGTTAAATATGTTTGAAACTGCCTTTATTTTCTAGCATTTCATATTACAAAAACATAACTAAAACATTTTATAAGCTCACAAAATATATAATTATAAGCATAACCTCAAAACTGACATTTCTTTGAAATTCTTTGAAACGTCAACCAATTTCGCCAACCGCCATCAACAAAACAAACATTCTTCCTTCGAAAAGGAAAAATTCGTCCTTTAGAAAAGTCGTCTTCGACTCGTTTTCTAAAATTGGACGCGTGCGCTAAAATCACGTCTTATGAAACTTTTTTTTGTATACTATTATTATTTATAATATACTATTTGCTGCCACACATTTGCTTACTTATCATGTCTGCCAACTTAATTATACGTTTTAGTGTCAGGACTTTATTCTTTCTGTTATTTCGACAAACCAACACGTATTTTAATTCTTCTTGGCTTAAATCGGAAAAACAGGAAATAGTTAACTAAAATTAAAAAGAAAAACTATTTGCATGATTTGTGACTGTGGCACCATTTGATGACCGCCTATAAAGTACAGTTGCCAGCATTCTATTTAGGTAACTTTGAAGTTTTAATTCTAGAAATTAAAAAAAAAATCCATTACTTATTCTCCTATCAAAAAGTATCGAAAATTAATTGAATTTAAATATTCGGAATTAAAGTTAAGACATCATCAATCTACTTATTTTTAAACATATAAAATAGCGACATCTTACTATCGCTTTTTGACCTAACATTGCAGTAGGATAGACAAATTGAAGCGGGATTTGCTCCTAATGAGTCCCCCATGCAAGGCGGCCATGCTTGCTGTCAAAGCATAATGAAAGATTTTAGAAAAAAATTTTTTTTTTGTGCAAATCGTTTTTGATTGCAGTGAGAACCTCGAGCAGCCTCTGGACAGCTGTTTCAGCCCTGCTTGGGGCTTCTTCAGCAGAAACGTAAATTGGGCAAGTCGTTTTTGGTCTGCAGTGGGAATGTCGAGCTACGTTTCTGCTGAAGAAGCCCCAAGCAGGGCTGAAACAGCTGTCCAGAGGCTGCTCGAGGTTCTCACTGCAATCAAAAACGATTTGCACAAAATTTTTCTAAAATACTTATTTTTAGTAAAATACAAGTTGCCAATGTTTGACGATCGATCCGCGGCAATCAAAATTTATTTCTCGCGGCGTTACGTTTTTGAATTCAACCCAAAAGGGCCATCACTTTGTGTGAAAATAGTGGCATGAGATAACAATTAACTTGAAACACATTATAGAAATTACTAGTAAGTAGTTTCTTTAACTTCTTTGGGCGAATTTCGAAATCTTCAACAAAAATGTGATTTACAATTTACTCCAAGGTTGGTAGAGCTGGACTGTGTATTAGAAGGTTGCCTTGATCAACGGAGGGGACAGAGGGTGCGTATCAAAGATGTGCGTATCTCCTTATATCACGTCACGTGATAAATTCCGTTGGGCATATTAATCAGATTTTTGCATTACATGATCAATAGGACCATAGAATTGATTCCATTTTTAGTGAATTGGATTAAGCTTTAGGAAATAGATTAAAACTCATTTTATTTACTTCACCTTGACGGATAGAAGTTTCGTGTGACGTCTTGAGTTACTTTTGCGGGGAGGAAATTTCAAACTGCGGGAACGAGGCAACCTGCTAGATGCAATATCAGTTTTACCAACCTTGATTTACTCGTTCTGCCAAATTTTGATGTTTCCAAAAACAGTCAGAATGCGCAGTACAGAGGCCTTCAAAGTGACCAGAGATAGTTTTCGACGAATAAAGTCACCCAGAGACACCATCAGCAGCGTCAGTCTCTTCTTGAAGGTCTTGGAGTGCGGCTGCTGCATTGTAAACTCCACTACAATCTCCGCTCGCAATATTCGCATGAGCTTCGATAGTATGGAGATGTACAACCTGTCGATGGTGACATCAGGAGGATTTACTATGATAATCCTCTCCCTTATTTTCATCCACGTTTTCGACGAGCCACATCACATCTACTCACTGTTGGTTCTTCTGGTGGGGGCAGTGCTACACTCCGTTGTTGGGGTTCTGACGAGTTGGCATCTCACGAAAATTACAGAACACCCTGGAGTACTTACTCTTGCGATATGTTCTTGTATTTGTGCAGTGCTTATGACAGCGGATTTGATTAGGGAGTTGATTTGGTCTTGAAGAGTTTAAAAGCTGTAAAATCACTATGTTGTGTGTGTGAATAAAAATCGTTTTGGTGTTCTTTGATTTTTACTATAAGCAAAATATTAACACAAGGTGACAAAATATGTTATGTTCAGGTTTGAAAGTGGAAAATAAAACAATATATGAACCAACTTAATGTAAAAATCCGGATTTGTATATTAAATTGTTCCAGTGTGACGGTTGATACAAAGTTTTTATTTTTCACTCAAAATTTCACAGAAATTAATTGATCAAGCATATATGAAATAAAGTCAAGGTTTCTTTATCTGTATGCGTTGCTTTCCATCAATAACAAAGCAGTAGCTTGTTTGTGTGTTGCAACACACTAGTACACATTATAATACACGGTGGCCAGAAAAATGCGGACAAACGCCAGGTAGAACGATTCTTTGTTCAATTCTGAGGCGATAATCTTAATCCAAAAAAGTTATGCGGTCCTTCCTTAAGGCGCACGAGACCATCAAACCTTAAGATGTACGGCTAAAATTTAGCAAAATTCGTCAAATTTATCTATGTAAAATCATTGTGGTGAAATTTAGAAATGGAATTATCTCAAATGCATTGATGTAACTAATCGATTAATACCAATGGTTTACATTTTTAACATTTCTTCATTGGCTTTTTTGAAATTAAAGTACATATGGCAACGTGGTACTGTAAGGCTGCTTGTTTAAAAGTAGTAAGTAGTTGTCAATTTTTGACGTTTCTCATGTGACATTTGGCTCTTGAAATAAGATAAACATTTTGTGCTGTTCTTAGTACCGAACAATGTTTACCTTTGGAGAATACGCCGACATGTATATGGTATTCGGATTTTGCAATGGAAATGCAAACTTGGCAAAAGAAGAATATCAAATACGGTATCCTCAACGGCGACATCCATCCACCAACACGTTCCGTAGAATGGATCAGCGACTTAGAGAAACTGGCTCCTTTATACCGAATTATCGTAACAGCGGTAGACCTAGAGGGCGTCGAACAGTTCAATTAGAAGAGCAAATATTGGATGCTGTTTACGAAGATCCGACGTCCAGCACAAGACAAATAGCTCGGGAACTAAATATTCCTAGCAAAACAACAGTGCACTCAGTACTATCTCAAAATTTGTTGCATCCGTTTCATGCAAGGAAAGTGCAGCCTTTGTATGTGAACGATAATGGGCACAGAAGAATGTTTTGTAACAATATTTTACAAAGGATTCAAGAAGAGCCGAACTTTTTATTGCATATTCTCTGGAGCGACGAATGCTTGTTTACGAGAGATGGCGTCTTTAATAGCCATAATTTTCATTTTTGGGCGGACGAAAATCCCAAGGCAGTAAGGGAAATTGGACATCAGAGAAGATTTTCGGTAAATGTTTGGCTGGGGATTTTAAATCTCCGAGTTGTTGGACCAATATTTCTTCCAAATCGTCTAAATGGAATTGAGTACGTTAACGTTTTAGAAGAAGTACTGGATAATATTCCACTGAATTTGAGACCCAACATGTTGTACATGCATGACGGAGCCCCTGCTCACAATGCCAGAATTTCTAGGGATTGGTTAAACGAACACTTTCCGAATCGGTGGATAGGGCGTAACGGTCCAATAGCATGGCCGGCAAGATCTCCCGATATTAATCCTCTGGACTTTTTCGTTTGGGGATTTTTAAAGGAAAAGGTCTATGCAACGCCTCCAGTGAACGAAGAGGATGTAATTGATAAAATTACGGCGTCAGTTCGATTAATCACCCCGGATATGTTGGAGCGCGTTTTGAATTCGCTTCCTCGAAGATTGGAATTATGTCTGGAAACTGATGGCTACCAATTTGAACAGTTCTTATAATTTTTTCATATTATCTTTAAATTTGAATACAATTGGTATCCATGTTAACATAAAATTCTTGCTAATTTGCGTATTTACCTGATTTATAGTAAATAATAAAATGATTACTACCACAGTACTTGTCCGATTAGGTGTTGCCAAATTTACAATTCTTTTAAGCTGCTCGTGTGACTTAAGAAAGCACTGTACTACTTTTTTCAATTAAGATTGTCAACTCAGAATTAAACAAAGATTTGGCCTGCGTGGCGTTTGTCCGCATTTTTCTGGCCACCGTGTATAAGAGGGTATTATTGTGCCCTAGGGCGTATTGAATTGGTTTATATCGCATATACATTATACATAGTTGGTGAAGTTCTCACCTCACACAAGTGAAATATAAATTAAATTTCGCAACGGTACAATACTTCAGAAACACCAAAACGATTTTTATTATCGACACTGAGCATCGTTAGTTTTTACAACTTTTAAATTCTTCAAGGCCGAAAAAACTCTCTTAACCAATCCGCTATCATAAGCAAAGCACAAGCACAAGAGCTTATCGCAAGAACAAGTATCCCAGTGCGTTCCTTATTTTCAAAGAAATGAACACTCGCCAGTATCCCAACAGTGGAAAATAACACTGCGCCCACCAACAGGATCAACAAGGAGTAGAGGTGATGTGGCTCGTCGAAAATGTGGATGAAAGTAAGGGAGAGGGTTATAATGGCAAATCCTCCTGATGTCACCAATACCAGGTTGTACATCTCCATGCTGCTATAACTCGTGCGAATGTTGCGAGCGGCCATCGTGGTGCAGTTTACCGCACAGCAGCTACACTCCAAAATCTTCAAGAAGAGATTCAGGCTCTTGAAGATGTCCTTGACAGGCTTTATTCGTCGTAAACTGTCTCTGGTCGCTTTGAAGGCTTCTGTACTGCGCATTCTGACTTCCTTTTTGAAACGTCAGAACTTGACAGATAAGTCAATTGTAAAATTTAATTAGCATTTTCGATTGGGGTGCACTGAGTGTATTTTCATCTCGTTTTATTCCTTGAAACTAAAACGATATGAAGATACAGTCAGTGCACCTATAGCACCCCAATCGCAAACGCTGTAAGAGAAAGAATAAAGACATATCTACTATTACTAATGAAAGAATAATGAAATTCCAAGAGCTTTTGATGGCGCAATATCACAATTAGATAACAACTCACCGTCACTGTGGTTTCCCAGTAAGGTCCATTTTACAAATGCGGTTCAACTTTGAACCTAGGCTTATTAACGATTATTTCAACAATTGTTGTGAAGGATATAAGCTTCGGCTCAAAGTTAAACCGTCATTGTAAAACTGGGCCTAACCAAGGGCTGTTCCAGACGGGCCACTCAGTCGCGCCATAAAGCTTTTTTCTGCTAGATTCAAATGCAAACGAGCAAACGCACACTCTAGAAATGCAGGGTGTTAATACGAAAGCAATTCTTCGCCGATCTGTGGCCCATCTGGATCGGCCCTAAGTTACTATAGTGCGTTTCAACCTAGTATAAAGTATGGCTATATGCGTCCCTTTCTATCTTTCATGGTTTTCTCTATAAGAGACGCACTGCATTCTAAGAGTGGAACGCGTTATAGATCAGAAAGCATAAAATATGAAGGTCGAAAAACTGACAAACCTGACAGATTTTTTCCGAACCCTGTTACGGGTTAATCTATAAAGTTGGCAACATTTTTTGGAAGTGACGTTCGTGCATCGTTTGAAATCATTCAGAAAATATTACGATTAAGGGCGCCACCCAGAAAATATTACGTAACCTACAAGTAAAGGGCAACCCATGGCCCGGAAAATCTATCCTTGTATGACCCCACAAGGTATAACTCTTCAAATGAAATTAATAAACAAGACCCAGAGTTGATCTCTGAGAACCCTCCCGAAAGTATAAGCTTCGCAAGAAAAAAAATGTGTAGGTTCGGCCAAAAACAAAACGTTTATTCAAGCACAGAGATAAAAAGAAACGTAAATATGCGCTACTCCTAATAGGATTAAGGACCGCAAAAATAGGTACGTACCAAAAATTTATATTGCCCAGAACAAGAAGCATTGGCGCATTGGCGTGAGTACTCTCGCGTTGCTTACAGTCTCTTAACCTTAAAGGAATGTCAAAAAATAAACTGCACAGTCTAAAACGAAAGTAAAGGAAACGATAAAAAAGAATAAAGAGAAAAGCTTCAAAATTACGTAAATTCGGTCTGTGTACAGAGTCAAGTCAAAATTAACAGTTAACAAATATTAGTAAAATACGCAAAATACGGCACAACAAAAGTGTACATAAATTCTATGTGAGTACGAAGAAATCACAAGAGCTCCTCTGACCACCTTATTACAACAAACAGAGCCGAATTACTCGGTAAAAAATACAGCAGGCCCACATCGGACCCTGCCACTGGTTCGAAGTCAGCCCGTGGTTTGATGTCACCTAACATGTTCCCAAAGACGAAAAGAAAGAGAGAAAATGTCTTAATCAATGCCTTCGGTGCGGAATGTCGATGGAACGGCCACTACATCCCGAAAACAGAAACGGTCTAGCTTATTTTCCTTAACAGAATGCACCAGGAGAACGTGTCGTCATTCGGAGCGACGCTTTCTGGAATAAGCGAGGCGACAATCACCTTGCACTGAATCGGCGACGGAAATCTGCCCGGGGCTGCTTGCTAGAAGCAGGATATGTAAAATGTACGACCGATGAATTCTACATGAGTACAAGAAAAACATATAAGCTTGCCTGACTACCTTACCACAACAAACGTAGCCGAATTGGTTTGTGAAAAATACTGCATTGGTTTCCGCCACTGGCTTGAAAGAAATCCGTGGATTGATGTCATGTACCAAGTTTCCGAGGACGAAAGAAGGAAAAGAAGGAAATTTCTTACTCACATGAAAAGAACGTGTAGTCGCTTGGAGCGGAAGTAAGCGAGACAGCAATTACCCTGCACTAAATCGGCGGTGGAAATCTAGAAGCAAGATGTGTGAAATTTACGACCGCGTGTGATAAACGCACATGGAATACAATCAAGTATCAAAATGAAGAACCAATGTGGAGCTTACCTTACAGCAAGCCGGAAAAGATTCACATGTTTTTCAAAACCGAACAAACTGTCCCGAAGCCTGCTGGGTAAGCAACTAACGGTAGCACATGAACGTGTTTTGTTAAATGTGGGAATTTGTGTAAGATTATGTTACAAAATTCAACGAGGCAGTTTAATTGGAAAGAATCAAGAAAATTAAGTTACTGAGATCAGCTGTACGTGTCTGCTGAAGTGTTTTATAACGAATTTTGTCAACGGAATGTCAAGATTCGTGAAAATCTCCGACGTGTGCCGCATGATTGCAAGCATGCTAAGCATATTTATGGCAGATCTGATAAAGCACGCACTAAAAATGTAGCTTGTTCTTTGTTACTACCATTGTGCACTTCTTCTTTGTCGCCGATACTTATCATGTCTGAAAACTTAATTATACTTTTAGTGTCAGAGTTTTATTCCTTCTGTTATTTCCACAAATCAACACCTATTTTAATTCTTCTCGATTTAAAACGGGAAAAGAAGAAATAGTGAAATAAAATTTAAACCAAAAAAAAAACTATTTGCATGATTTGTGACTGTGGCACCATTTTTGATGACAGCCTATAAAGTACAGTTGCGAGCATTGATTTTAGGTATCTTATGTCTTTTTAGGCAAAGTTTGCCCATTTATTATGTCATATCGCCTCGTGTACGCTTGCCTTTGTTATAAATTTATAATAATATAAATAACTTGTCTTAATAAAATGAAATTGAAATTATTGTGCGTTATTTTACGTCTTGATTTTCATAAAATATTCCAGTGTCATTTTTGACAACTGATTTGTTCAAGGTCAAATACCCACTATCGTGTGTCAAAAACATATGATGGCAGTAGCTATGTCTTTAAACAGAGATCAAGTGCCCTAAGCGAAATAAATTGGCTGCGACATCTACCTGTGAACAGACTTCAATTAAGAGCGTTGTTTATATGCCCGCGCAAGTTCTCGATAAGAAATTTCTTAATTAATCAATCATTTTTTCATTGTTTATTTTACTTTGAAATAACTCCAAGCTTCCAGCTTAAAAAAATAAACCGTTTCTCAAATTAATTATAATTTAAACGAACTGACATCGTTGACAGCTGACAGTTACGTCAAGTACTATTTTCATCGAATTAAGTCTTTATAAAAGAAATAAATGTGTATGTATGTGTATGTAGAAGCTTCACGCTTTTATCTCTTTGGCAAACAAAAACAAAAAACCATTTTCCGAGTAATTACAATTTAAACGAATGCACACTGTCGGAAACTGACCGTTGTTACATCAATAAATGATTTAAAATGTGAACGCCCCGTCGAATTTGCGTAAACGCGCACATTTCAGAAAAATATCCGCATTGTTTTCGGGATCAATCGCTGATAACTGGTGTTCAGCGCTGAAATTCGAGTCCGAACGCCCTCGTGGAGATTCGGGAAGCTAGCTTTCAGCGCGCTTTCAGCTTATCAGTCGTGCTTTTACTACGGCTGGCGTAGCAGGAAAACTCGTCTCAGCTTTCCGCTCCGATCTTTCCTTGTCCTTGTCTTGGCTTCACTTCACGGAAAACTCTTTTTAAGGTAAGAAACTGATTATATATTATTTAATTTTTATTTTTTTGGGGGAATACATAACAACTTTTTCGACAGTTGACCTGTTATTACAAAAGTTTCTTTTTTGCGCCTTTAGATTTTAAATATGCATACGACATAGTAAGTAAGAAAGTAAGGAAGTAGCTGAAGGGCGCTGAAAAGTTTTGAAATATCTCGTCTGCTCCACGCGTTCCGCCGCCTCTAATATAAAACTTGCAAACTTTATAATGGACACTTTTTTAATTTATGAAGGCACTTGAGCAACTTATTGTTACAAAATTTCGCACAACTGTTTCCAACTAACAAAGATCGTAAACTCGGAGCTACTTTTTATTTCGGCGGGGCACAGCTGTAAACGAGCGTCGTTTGAGGTTTGTGTTTAGCGCGAAATTTTCGGAGAAACGAGTTTTAAACTGTGGTTTTACATTTGCAAGTCAAATTGCGACGCCTGAAACAGTGAAAACCGCAATCAAAAACGAATTTCGCCGACCTGAAACTACCTTTCCACATGCAATACGAAGCGAGGACAATGAGCGCCCCTGAAAATATGTCGCAGAAAAAAATGCGAACTTTTAAATAACATCAACTATAAACAAATTTCAAAACCAAAGAGGAAATTCAAATATATGCAGTTTTTCTATTATTTAAAATACTTAACTAATTCTCTATTAAGAAATAAATTGTTTTCGAAGTTACTTTCTTCATTGTTTCCCAAAAAATGACTTTCTTAATTAAGCAAAACAGGTTTCTTATGATTTGACTTGAGAATATGTACATGTTATTTTAAACTAATGTAATTTGTCAAAAAACGTAAATAAATTAAAGGAGATCAAATCAACGGAAAAGAAACTTAAGAGTACAAGTGCTACCATACATTTGGAAAATTCTGAAAGTAATCAAAGCTAAAAGGATGTTAAAATAATAATTCCAATTCAATCATCGTCAATACTTAATAATAAACCAAGTTTTATTTAACTTGTGGGACAGAACAGACATATGCGCGGTTTCAGGAAAATTTTACCTAAATTTGCTCTTCGTTTTATTTATTTTATTTTATTTTTATTTTTATTTTGTTTATTTTATTTTAGTAAGGTTGCAAACTGCAGTACGCTAAACCACTTGCACGACTTCCAATTAAAATTTAAGCTTCAGTTAACTCCAATAAAAGAATTATTGTAATAACTGAATCCATGGTAAATAATCGCCGGTTAATCTAGACTAAAGCAAATGAGACTTAGGCCCGGTTTCACCATCACAGTTTAACTTTAAACTCAGTTTTATTCCTATGGAAACAATTATCCTTGCAATTGTTACCATGGGAATAAAGCGAAGTTTAAAGTTAAACTGTGATGGTGAAACCGGGCTTTAGGGCCAGTTTTTCAAATAGGGTTTAACTTTAAACTCCGTTTTATTGCTATGGAAACAATTATCTTTACAATTGTTACCATGAGAATAAAGCGAAGCTTAAAGTTAAACTGTGATGGAAAAACCGGGCCTTAGGCTCGGTTTCACCATCACAGTTTAACTTTAAACTTCGCTTTATTCCCATAGTAACAATTGCAAAAATAATTGTTTCCATAGGAATAAAACGGAGCTTAAAGTTAAGCAGTGATGGTGAAACCGGGCCTTAGTCATTATTGTCTGTAAGCCTAATCGATCAAAAACTCTGATAAACTCACTAATGTTCGTTGGAGTAAACATAACATTTTCTTTAATATTTTTTTTTTTGGTTTAAAAGGTGCATCATTTTCTTTGTACTTTCAATTTTTCTATCTTTCTCTAATTTCAAGTACTTTTAAATGTTTCCCCATTGCCGCTTCCTTTCCGCTGCTTTCTCTCTTTGTCTATTTTTATTAATCCTCAGTAGTCTTCAAACCATGATGAAATTATTTAACCCCATTAGATATTCCCCTCTCACATCTTCACTGGATTCCCTGATCCAAGTTCCCTAACCCCAAGTCCTTTTGAATTCTTTGCCTTTACCTTATTGTTACTTTCTCTTTTTGCGTAGTGTTTATTGATTTTCATTTCAATGCATTTTTACTACTAAAATAGTTCAACCTTTTAAGTTATTCCCACCTTGTCACCCTCACCTCTCATGGTGCCAGCTGAATTCTTCATTCTAAGTTTTGAATCCTTCTACATTTACTGCCTTGACCTTGCTTTCTGTATTTGTCTTCAAAATATTTGAAACTGTTAAACCTTCTGAGTTCTTACAACTTCATCATCTTCCTTTCTGATGACTTCAATCGATTGCCTAATTCCAAGTTCCTTTGAATCCTTCGCCTGTATCATACTGGTAGTGACGTCCTCTTTTTGTTTGTTGTTTATTAATCTTCATTTTAGTGCATTTTTAACACTAAAACAGTTTAACCTTTTGAGCTCTTCCGACCTCGTCATCCTCACCTCTCATGGTTCCAACCGATTCCTTTATTCCAAGTTCTTTTGAATCTTTCCACATCTAGTACCTTGACCTTTCCATTGCTTAACCTCTATTTGCCTATTTTTATTAATCCCCCTTTTGATGCATTTTTAAGATTTGTCTTTCGTCTTCAAAATATGATTAAAAACTGCTTAATCTCATGAGCTCTTACAATTTCGTTATCTTCCTCTCTGACTACTTCAATCGATTGATTAATTCCAAATTCGTTTGAATCCTTCGCCTGTTGCTTCCTCTTTTTGTCCATTCTTTATTAATCTTCACTTCAATGCATTTTTCTTAAAACTAAAAACACTTTATTTCCTTCGAACTCATCATCTTCAACCCTCAGGATTTCGACCGCGCTCTTATAACGTCGTCATCTTCCTCTCTGACGACTTCAATCGATTGCCTAATTCGTTCGTTTGAATCCTTCGCCTGTTGCTTCCTCTTTTTGTCCATTCTTTATTAATCTTCACTTCATTGCATTTTTCATAAAACTAAAAACACTTTAACCTTTTTGAGCTCTTACGACCTCGTCATCTTCAACCCTCAGGATTTCAACCGGTTTCCCAATTCCAAGTTCTTTTGAAACTTTCCCCATCTGCTGCCTTCACCGTGTCGTTGCTTTCTCTCTTTGTCTATTTTTATAAATCCTCCTTTCTATGTGTTTTGAAACATTTTACCTTCGTCTTCAAAATGTAAATAAAACTATTCAACCCCATGAGCTCTTACGATTTCGTAATATTTCTCTCTCACGACTTCAGTCGGTTTTCTTCTTCCACTTTTTTTTAAATCGTTCGCCTTTACATTACTGTTGCTTTCTCTTTCCGTCTATTTTTGTATTAATCTTCATTTCAATGCTTTTTTTTAATACTCAAACAATTTAAGCTTTTCAGCTCTTACGGCCTCGTCATCTTAATAGATACCCTAATTTCAAGTTCTTTTGACTCTTGACTCTGCCTTTACCTTGTCATTATTTCTTCTCCTTGTCTGTTTTTATTTTAAAACTGTTTAATTCCATGAGCTCTGACGGTTTCATCATCTTCTCCTCTCAAAAATTCAATCGGTTCCCTAATTCCAAGTTCTATTGAATCCTTCGCCTTTACATTACTGTTGCTTCCTATTTTTATCTATTTTCTATTAATTCATTCAATGATTTTTTAAAATTAAAACAGTTTAAGCTTGTGAGTCCTTACGGCATCGTCATCTTCTTAGATATCCTAATTTCAAATTCCTTTGACTCTTTCTACTGTCTTTACGTTATCGTTGTTTCCTCTCCTTGCCTATCCTTATTAATCTTCCAGTCAATATATTTTACATTCGTCTTCAAAATGTGATTAAAACTGTTTAATCCCATGAGCCCTTATGATTTCTTCCTCTTCTTCTCTTCCAACAGCAACCGATTTCAAATTCCAAGTTTTGAATCCTTCCTTCCAAGTTCTTTTCAATCCTTCGCCTTCATCTTACCGCTACTTTCTCTTTTTTGAGGTACTGGTATTGTTTATTATTTTATTTTTATTATTTTTTTTTTTTTTGAAAGTAGAGTTCGAGATCAAGGTTAGGACGAAAAATCAATTCAAGCTGACAGTTTCGGTTTTATTTTAAAGCCTTCCTCAGAGCCTCTGATTAACGTTGTTTATTAACCTTCATTTTAATGTATTTTTAATTTTTTTGTTTAACTAAAATAGTTTAACCCTTTGAGCACTTACAATTTCGTCATCCTCACCTCTCACGACTTCAATTAATTCCTTAAGTTCAGGCTCGTTTGAATTCTTCGCCATCTACTGTCTTTTTTTCTCCTCTGCTTCAAAACAAAATCAAATCTTTACCTCTTACAGCTCTTACGACTTCTTTATCTTCATTTTTGAAAAGTTTAATCCATTCCCTAACTCCAAATTCACTCGCATTCTTCTTCATCTACGTTTTTTATTTTGATTTTGGTTTCTCATTGCGTCTATTGTTTATTAATCTTGAAATTGTTACATTTTTAACACATTTTTTTTTCTTCTCCAAATTAGGATCAAAATTCTTTAGTTGTTTGAGATATCGTTTTCACAAAATTCTTAGTTCCTTACTTCGTTGTCTTTCTTCCTCTCGACAAGTTCCTCTTTCAAACCTTGGGCCTTCTTCCTCTCCGAGTGCGTTGTATTGTAGGTTGTAAAACGAGATAATCTTGCAAATTTTACTAAAATCCAGCATTTCGAAACCTTCCAGTTCGTCCTCCCGCCTTGTACATTCATATAAAAATATTTGCTGAAATTAAAATTAATTTTTAATTTCATTTGTTTTGTTTAAAGAAACGCTCTAATAGAACCTAAAGAAGGAAGAAAATAATAAAATCGAATCGAGTAAAATATTCAACGAAATTAATTTTGCACAGCCGAGAAAAAGGTACCTAAGTAAATTATGTACAGCACAGAAAGACTTGTAAAAGGGTTTCCGTCTTTTTGCTAATATTGCATTTCGCCACCCAATAAGGAGCACAACATGTGCTCAAATTGAGGGCGGAAAGTACTGCCTAAGGGTCGTTTCCTTAGGGTTACACAAGCTGTGGCAGTTAGGGGTGAACGTCTGCGAAATTATGTCGGAACAGTTAACGGAGAAATTCTCGCGCTTGGAACATTATTTGGATGTGAGAACATTGTCTAAACTGACAAAATCATTAAAAGGAAAAAATGAAATGTACTTTAAAAAAGAGCAGATTTTCTTTTCTTTTAATATAAAAAAAAAACTGTATCAGGTATTATACAGGGTGTCATCTGCCTTGAGACATCTTTTCGTATAAAACGACGGCGACGGTAGAAATAATTTTTTTTTTTTTTGACAAAAGTAAATATAATAAAAGATGTGTGGTAGAGGGTATGGGTTTCAACTATATTGGTAATTATTTCCATACAAAAAAGTAGCGTAGTGTCTCGTGGTCTTATCTGCACGGGCATCAATTGGAATGAAAAGATTCTGAATATATTTGCAGGATCCACAGATGTTGTCCAAAAGTTTTCTTCTGTTCTACGCTCATTTATTTATATTTTTTACCACCAATTAAACCCCAAGCTATTAGCTTCTCGGGGAAGATTTAGAAACTTTTTCATCGCAGAGTAGGCAGTTAGGTTCATTTTTCCCTTACCTGCCTACTTGGAGTGGAAAATTAAAAAAAAAACTATATTTTATAACTTGTTAAGGCTATTCATCATTGGTTGTTTTTAAATCATTTTTATCACAGAGTAGGCAGTTAAGTTAATTTTTCCATTTACCTGCCTACCTTGAGCAAAAAGCTTGAAAATGTGTCTTTTAAAACTTTCATCATCAAATCATGTCAGTTTTAATAAATTACCGTCATCAGAAATGCAACATAAAATTTCTCAAGCATTTTCATGCTATAACCTCGGAAAGGGGGCTAATAATATTATTATAATATACAAAATTTTGCTAATGAAATATTTTTTATGATGCGTTTAGCTCCCCCAAACTTTTAAGCAAAACATTTCAATACTTAATTTTCACGAGCCCTCTAAACCTAAAAAAAAAAATACGCCTATCGTTCTAAGAGCACTTAAAACTTTACATCGAAAATCGATGCCCCCCGCGCCGTTAATTGCGGGCCCCATATATTTGCATTCTCGCTTTTATGTGCTCCGGCTTTTTAAATATTAACTCCATGGTATGAAGTCGTGCAAATAATTTCATTAGCGTCCCGTTGTTTCCTCGAATTTACGGCGGGCGTTTCGACCCTTTAATATAAGGCCTCATCCGGTCGTTTCTTGTGAGATTTCTCGTCTGCCTGTCACGAAGACGCCGGCCTAACAACATGGAACAAATAGGGGGGTAATTCGCAAAAACTGCCGTCCTTATTTCTCTGTTGAGCAAATACTGAGTTACTCACAATACGTCCACTTAATGATAGGACTTGAAGCTTAGACGTGCTTGTCTTTCGAGCATACAAAAATTAGTGGGTTATTTTTGTAAATGTTTCTTTTAATTTGCCATTACATTTAGAATGCTTTTTGATCGGTTACAAAGTTGCGATTTAAATATTTATTAACACAAGACGTCAAGTTATGACACGCATGCATAGTTAAGATAATCAATAAGTATTGCATCGATTTTATACTTAATTGCGTAGATACGATATATTAAAAAGATATGTATTCTTGCCATCTGCTTCGTTTGTGCTTCACATAAAAATTCAGATTAAAAACAATAGAAAATAGTGTTGTGGAAAAAGAAATTTAAAAAAGAAGAATCTTGCATTCCATCCAAAAAAAATAAAATAATTATCGTAATTTGAATATTCTAAAGTTTATTAATGTTTGTGTAAGAATGGAATTTCTCTTAACAGTGTAACTGAAAAAGCGTTTGCAAAATCGTAAGTCTCTGACGCCAATTGTTCGGAAGATATCTGCATTTGTTTGAAGCACTGTGACAGCGATGTTTCTTTTTTAAATTGACTAATGCGAAAACGGTTTAGATTAGACCCTATGTGTGGTACACAAGATCACATTAAAATTCAGTCTGAAATCCGAAAATGTAAGAATACACAGGGTGTGCCATTTGAACTAACGAAGCGACATAACGCTTAGACCAAACGGAACACTATAATATAACAAAAAAAAGAAAGTGAAGGAATTAAAAAAGTGGAAAACTAAAAAATTTTCCTAATATATAAATTATGTATTTTTTCCATTTTTTTATTTCTTTTAATTTTTTTAATAATTTTGATAATTAACGGTTTTTGCATGTCCCAACTCATTTGAGGGCTCGCGGCAGCTAGGAACTTGATACAAAGTGAAAGAAAATGTTCTAAAAAATGAAGAAAAATATTTAACAAAAGTTGAAAAATTTAAAAAAATTCCCTAATGCTTAGATTATTTGAAATTTTCTTTTTTTTATTTCTTTTAATATTTTTGATAATTGTCTGCTTTCGCATGCCCCAACTCATTTGAGGGCTCGCGACAGCTAGGAACTTGAAACAAAGTTAAGGAAAATGTTCTAAAAAATGAAGAAAAATATTTAACAAAGGTTGAAAAACTTTAAAAAATTCTTTAATGCTTAAATTATTTGAAATTTATTTTTTTATTTTTTTTATTTCTTTTAATTTTTTTGATAATTGACTGTTTTCGCATGCCCCAACTCATTTGAGGCCTCGCGGCATCTAGGAACTTGAAGGAAAGTGAAGGAAAATTTTTAAAAAAGTGAAGGAAAATGTTTTAAGAAAATGAAGAATATTTAACAAAAGTTGATGAACTTTTAAAAAAATTCTCCGTGCTTAAATTATTTTAAATTTATTTTTTTCTTTTTTTTATTTCTTTTTTTTATAATTGACCGTTTCTGCATGCCCTAACTCATTTGAGGGCTCGCAGCAGCTAAGAACTTGAAAGAAAGTGAAGAAAAATATTTAAAAAAAGTTAAAAAAAATATTTAAAAAAAGTGAAGGAAAATGTTTAAAAAAAGTAAAGAAAAATATTTAAAAAAAGTGAAGGAAAATGTTTAAGAAAAATGAAGAAAGTTATTTAAAAAAGTTGAAAAAGTAAAAAAAAATTCTCTAATGCTTAAATTATTTTAAATTTATTTTTTTGTTTTTTTTATAATTAGTATAATAGTTTCAGTTTGGTAATTTGATTTTTTGGGTTTTTTTGTGTAATTTTATATTTAAATTTTGATTTACTGTTTTCATTGTTTTTTTTTGCCTCTTAATTTGTAGCCCCTTTCTTTTATAAGATACTCATTGCTATATTTATTCTTATTATCTACTCTCTTTAGGTATTTATTTCTTTATTTATTGTTTATAAAGTTTATTTAATTTTTTTTTCCTGTTGTTTTTCGTATCATTTGTTTTTCTTTTAATTTGTGCCCCCTTTTCTGCCCCATAACGCATCGTTTTTGTCATTTATATAATAAATTTTATTCGTATTTTGTTATGTATTGTATGGACTTCAATCATCAATCAAGTTGAATTTCGTTTCACTTGTTGGTTTGTTTTCAATTCGTACCTCTTCCTCCTACTCTTTAAGGGTATCCTTAGAATGAAATAATTTATTATTATGCCCCTTTTATTATTACTTTGTTCACTGCTTTTATTTCCGATTTATTTTGATTATTTTATTTTAAAAAATCACTTTAGAAAGACGTGAATGATTTCCTTTGAAAAAGAAAAAAATGAATTCTCATTAACTGGTCAATTTTTAATATTCTATTTTGCTTCATTAAATTGTTTATTTATTGTTACTTGTTTCTTTTGTCTTGTTAATTTTTTTGTTCTATTCGCCGTCATATTTTTTTTATTTTAGTTTCTGTTTACCTCGTTTCATTCTCTTCTAGTTTTTAATCATACCTCGCTCTTGTCCTTCTCTCTCGCCTGTATTTTCTTTTGTTTTACTAATTACATAATTTTTTATTTATTTTTTTTTTAATTTATTGCCTGCGTTTTATTTCTTTCGCTTATTTTCATGACCCCGCATTGTCATTACTTGTATTGGGGCTGAAAGATGTTGTGTCCTAGTAGACTTTGGAGGCTTTCTTCTTCTGACTGTTTTTTTATGACTCCACCCATAATTATTATAAAAAACAATGGACTTAAGCTGTCACCTTGCTTCACTCCTCCCTTTTAATTAGATTTTCTAAATCATCTTCTCCTCATCTGTATCAGTCTTTATACAATATATTTTGAATGAACCTTATACAATTTTTCCCCCCACTTTTTGTTCTACTAAAATCATCCGTGCGTACTTTTTTAAAATTATGTTTAAGTTTTATACTTTTCTTTATGCTGTATGTATTGCGTAGTATATATATGTTAGATTTTGTTTGTTCGCCTGGTCTTCTAACTTGTGTACAAGTACAGGGTGATTCGGGATAAGTGTCCGGCCCATTAGGAGCGTATTTACTACTAAGATCATTCCGCTTAGGTTCATTGTTCTTGTGATGCAAATATTAACCGTTCACGATCTTTTCAGACTCAGAGTAGGTTCTGTTAGGATGACATTTTTGTTGGTAACATTAAAAAATACATTTGCCCGTAAATTGATTGACGTTTACTTTTAATTCTATGGTTATGTTTTGGAATTATACGACTGCCACTGTTGCCAGCTCGACTGAAGCAAGACTTAAGCATTCCGTGTTAAAACAAGAAGTATCGTCCCGAGCAAACAGTTGATAATTATTTATTTTTTTTAGTAAGAAATAAATGAATTTAAATATCAGAATCTTCTTGCTATTGCAGGTGTTTCAGAACTTTTTTCATGTTCATTTGGACGTCGTTTAGAATTCTACCTACTTTCACCATCTCATTCAGCGCGCACACCTTCAGATTATTCTGCTAACACTAGAGTTTTTCAAATCTGCTTTTGGTGTACGCCTTCTCTACTGCAAGTTTAGTCCCGCCACTTAATCTTGTCAATGCCAATAGTTTTTTAAGTTGTTTTAAGTTACCATTTACCTTAATTATGCGACCGTGATCCACGTGATTTACGCAATGGCGACATAGTCATTACAGCTAAGCTCGCAACGTCAATATTTTTTTCAAGTCAGATTTTGACTTTCACCAAAAAAACTTGTACGTAACTTACGGCCATCTTCATGATCAGACTTTAATGAAGCTTTAATTTAAAGTCACTTTAAGTATATGGAAACAAATGTTTTTTCTTAGATTAAAGTAATTTTAAATTTAAAGTTTGATTATGAAAACGGCCCTTAATAGAAAAAAAAACATAGTTCTCTAGAGTCTCAGAAGATGGTGAACGCTTATACAGCTGTACATACTAGTGTCCATCAACCAATTTATATCTGAATCTTGAGTGCATTTTATATTAGTGTTTTTATTTTGGTTTTCCCTTTTTGTCAATTATGTCTGCCAAATTGTCAAATGACTTTTCTATTTGATGTACGACTTGGTATTTAGGAAACTGGAAAATAATATGACATATTGGAACAACAAATTGACAAAAGGAGAAAACCAAAAGAAAAACACATTAAAAGCATTTTAGACCCCTTGTTAAAACAGTCTTTTGTGTTGCTTTTTCGTATAATAACGAGCCAGATACTTATTTTGAATCACCAGGTATTTCTAGTGGCCACTGCTTCCCTATATTTTTTTGAATTTTTTTTTTATTTCTCGCGCTATGGATTTCCCCTGGTGCTCAATATCGTTTTGCTAATTTTACTTTTTAATTTCTTTCTCTAATATTTTATTTATGATAAAGAAAAACATAAATTTTGCGTACAAAACCGATCCGTCCCGCAGTGAAATTTAAGAAATAAATAAGCACGTATATACGACCGGTGAATTATGGAAATCCGGTACATAAATGCAAGTTTCGTGCTTTGAGGCAATTCCACGAGAAAATTCCGCCCCGAATCGGCCGACAACGAGGAATATCCCATTTCAGAGGCTTACCTTTACGTGTCTTTGATCACAATTTGATTGAAAAACACGGTTCGTTTTAATACGACGAGGGAAAAAAAAGAGGAGGCGGAAACAAAGATATCCACTGCAACTAAAAAAAAAAAATTCCAAATCAGAGACGAAAAACATTTTTTTTAAGTTTTAACATGCTTACGTTGTTTATTTTTTAATTGTTCTACGAAGAGGCAAGAATGTACTTATGTATCCGCTGAGAAAAGAAAGAGCATCCGGAGCATAAAATTTAATCTCCGGTGAAGTAACGCTTCCCGGTTGAATCGGTTAATAGGGAAGTTTATTTTATCCGAAGCAAAGTAGCTGGCTTACGTTCTTTTAAAATATGTATTATGATAAAAAGGCACCTCGCCCAATATTTTTTTTATCATAGCTAGTTGTGTGTGTGCGATTTTATATTCTGAGGAGGTCGCAAACACACAAAGAAAGGCAGGCGGAATAACTTCGAGTCAATCAATGAAGATCGACGAGTTATTTATTTAAGGGCGCGCAGAGATATCTGAAAACATTTATAAAAAAAAATCTTTCAGTAAATGGTTGAATTTTTTAAGTTGTGTTGGAGCCTGCTGTCTTGTACATGTATAAAAAAATGTAAATGACTATGAAGGCAAGGAGAAAAAAATACAAGTTCTTTCATTTGTGAGGATTTCTGGTGTTAATCTTGAACAGTCCCTAAAGTATACACATACTTACATACTCAACAAGTAATAAATTATTTATTCTTAAAGAAATTATTAACTTGGACTGTTTGAACTTCGCGCTTTTACAATCGGAAGTACTCGCAAGAACCGACTAAAAGGAGCGCGGGGTTTACTGGAATGCGGAGTCTTCTCCTCCTCCTTCTTCTTCTTCTTCATTTCTGTTTTGAGGTTGGCCTATTCACCAGGATAATCTCCTGCTCAGATAAGAAGCTAACTAATTAGGTTTTACGAATGCGAACGGTGATCTTTCACCCCCGCGAATAAATTAGGGTTAAAGTAATTTCAATTTCGAGTGAAACACCGGAACATTCGTGCTGACATTTCGCGGCTAATTAATTTCGCCGCTGACCCAAATATTTTAAAAGTTGACGTTGAAATGGTGAACTTAATTTAATCATCGGCGAGTGAGATGATGAACTTAACTTCTACACTGTAAACGAACCTCCGAGGAAATTAAAATTGCACGTGCATTCAGCGTACACACACTCACAACTCAATCTAATTGAATTATGTCCGGTTGGTATGTGTACAGCAAAACATAATCCGTTACAAACTTTGAAACTGAAATAATTAGATTAGAAAGTTTTGCTAAACGACTGTTTGCATGTGGAGGCGAGTAGCTAAGGGATTGAGATTACTTATGATTAAGGGTCGGACATTCCTAGGATATCTGGTAAAAACCAGTATAAAGCGGCGTAGATTTCAACGTCGCCGCTGAACGACTTTTATGCCCCAGGCACTTTCACCCTCGCGCTCATTGCATCAGAAGCAACCGTTTGATGTAAATTACGGGTGTAACATAATTGCCTTCATAGTTTCTTTCAAATTAATAATTATGTAACTTTTAAAAAGACTGGCATAATATATTTAATTCATATTAATTATAGAGCCGTCACTGCAAAAAGTATGCGAGTTTATTTCGGAATGAGTCGGTTATGTAAACAAGTTTTTATATCCAGTCGACCAGAACTGTAGTGGTTACTGCGTGCCACATAAATTTCTCGGACTTTGACTGGTTTATTGTTTTGTTTTTAGAGAGCAGGCGCGTTAAAGATTAGAACTTTTTCCGACTATGATCGCTTCAGCATATTAGTAGTTCCTCGTACATTTAACGAAACCTTCCGCCTAAAATGCGCCTAGGCCTGCTTATGATTAACTTTATTTTCTACTTGATTAAGTGGCAGCATGAATTTTAATCCTTTAACTACGAGTAACTTGCATGGTTTCTTATGTCGTAATCGGTTATTGAAGAGAGAGAAAATATAAAAAAAAGTAAGTGTGCAAACTGTTCACTTTTGCAAAACTATAATAACTAATTAATGCTTTGAAATGGGAAAAACAATTTCGGCCTTAAGCCTTAAAGGAATAAAACATTTCAAAAGGTTATTGTTTCTATTATTCGATGGAGGCTCTACATTTATCTGCATTGTTAAATCTCTGTGTAATTTGATATTCGTTCTTTTGAAGTTGATAACACACGTGCATTAGCTTTGGTAGTTCTACAACAAGCGAACCAAAGTTTCAACTGCCGGCTCTGAAATTCGAATTTAACAGTCGAACAACATCCGTATTAATAATTCCACTAAACAAATATGCTTTCGGCTATTCGGAAAATTACTATGTAAATCCAAACACCAAATATCATCGTCTCTTCCACGTCCGTGTTTTGCTTCCTCTATAATCTTCAGCACCGATCAGATTCAAATGTTGCCGAACAGTCAATTTAATCGTCATCCCTTCGCGTTTCCGCTTTATTCCTGTTTGCGTCCGTTCTTTATAGGGCGTCAAATCTACGCCGTGAGATGGAAAATTAGAAATTTGCTTTATTGCCGTTTTGGCGAAATAAATTTACGCGCTGAGTGAACCGGTGACGCGGACTTAATGGAATAAGAAGGGAAGCGGTCAAGGGATACAATCACCTTGATACGATCGAGGGCTTTCGAGCGGCGGATTTTATGGGAATGGTTAAAGCAATAAGAAGAGAAATAGGAGCTTCCGGTAGAGCTTTGCAAAACAAGGAAACAGAGACAATAATTGAGACAGAGCAACTTGTAAGTCTAGCGAAAGGCGGCAAATCGAGCAGCTAATTTTTATGAGATTGTTTAAAGCAGTACGAGCTTTCAGAAGAGCTTTGCAAAATCAAGAGACAGAAACAACAGCCAAGACAAAAAACCTTGTGAGTTTTAGCGAAAAGTGGTCCATTTTTAATGAAAATATTTAAAGTAATAAGAAAGCTTTCGGTAAAGCTTTGCTAAACTCGGAGACAGAGACAATAATTGAGACAGAGCAACTTGTATGTATAGCGAAAGGCGACAAATCGAGCAGCTAATTTTTATGTGATTGTTTAAAGCAGTACGAGCTTTCAGTAGAGCTTTGCAATACCAAGACATCTGAGGCAACAACCAAGACGGAGAAACTTGTGAGTTTTGAAGAAAGGTGGTGATGAATTGAGCAGTTATTTTTAATGAAATTATTTAAAGTAATAAAAAAGCTTTGCAAAATAACGAGACAAAGACAACAATCCAGACGGAGCAACTTATAATTCTCGGAAGGGCGGGTATTTTTAATGAAATTGTTTAAGTAATGCGGAAGTTTTCGGTAGAGTTTTGAAAAACAAGGAGACAAAGACATCAACTAAAACAAAGAAACATGCGAATCAAGTGAAAGGTGTTAAGTCAAGCAGCCGTTTTTAATGAAAGCTTTTGATAGAGCTTCCAAATCAAGAGGGAATTATTTTATTCTAACTTCGACTAAGTTCGAATTCATGGCCAAAAGTTTCAAGAATTCAGTGAATCTAAATCTAAATATTCAATTCAACGAAAACGAAATCTGGCAGCGTTGGAAAATTTGAAAAGGTATTTTCTTGATACGTTCATAACTCTGCTGATAAGATTAAATTTTAATTCTTCAAAACTATCTACTGAAAAGTTCGCATAAATATAAATTTCAGGAAAGTAATGCTAAATGGAGAGACTCATAGGGGAAATCCACATAGAAATTACAGTATTACCATCTACAAACCTTTGTTTCGGCTTCGCCCTCTAAATAGTTTCTCTTAACCTCATTGATTTTAGGTTAGTTTAAACTCGTTATATTTTTAAAGGATGCAGTATATAAAAGTTACAGCGAGGACTTTAATTCTAAATGACATCTACATAGTTTTCTTGAACCTATTCAATTTTAAGGGCTACTTAAACGATAAATGCGAGATTTCTTGCATAAACCATGGCTAAAGCTGTTTGCATCAGGGTTGCCAACATTTTTTGCAGGCAATTTTGCTAAGTTATTGATGAAATTTATCCAGAAGGCGTCAGTTTTTTTAAACCTCCTAATAATTTCCTGTTTCCTGTTCCTAGTTTAATGTAATTTTTGTTTGTCTAAAATTATACTGCTTAAATACGACTTTACAGATTTCACAAGAGCTTTGAGCCGGTCAAGTGAAATCTGAAAGCTTTCAAAATTTTTAACTTTCACCTGTGAAGACATATTTAAGCAGTATTTTTCTAGAGAAAGAAAAATTACAGGAAACTGTAATAAAACACTTATTTCAAAAACTATTTCACATTAGAAATCATATTCTTTTTAATTGAGCAGAAAGAAACAAAAGAAGCTTCAAGTAAGGTAAGAATAAAACATCGCCGACTTGGGTTATCAAAATTCAGAACAAATAAAAAAAACGAATGAAATTTACAAGAAAATCAGAAACACAGGAGAAATGAAAGTAACAGCAACGAAATGCAAGGCGTGAAATGAACAAGGAAAACAAAAGAAGCTGAACAACACCAAGCTGGACGAAACAGTTTTCCGAACCAAGCAAAAAATTCGAAGAAAATTAAAGCAAAATGTAAAAGTCAATATTACAATTTAAAAAAAATTAAGAAATAAACGGCAAAATACAGCGTTGAAAACAAAAGAAGATCACAACTGAAATGGATACAAAACAAATTAATAACAAACAAAAAATGAAAACTGCAAAGAAAGCGCAATAAAGTTCGAAAAATCAATTCGATAAGGAAAGCAAACAAGAACGAAAACGTATAAAACAAAAAAGAATGAGAACGATGTCTAAGATGAACAAGAAACAAATAAATCTCCAGACAAAAATGAAAAAGGACTAGTAAAATGCAAAAGACAACTGTAAAAGAGAGTCGATCAATAAAATGTGAAAAGCCATTTTGGTAAAAATAAGTAAAAGAAGAAATAGAAATGAATTTAACAAAACAGAAGCACCATCGGCCGCAAAGAAAAGTTTTACGTTACATTAGTTTTGTGAAAGTTGCTTTTTTTTTGACAAATATTTGCGTCAATGACGTACGATAGTCGAAAGTCAAACATACAATAGCGAGAAAAATCGGTTATTTTTATTTGGTTGGTACCACGATAAGATGAACAAGAAAAATGGACGAAAGTTTCTCCAAATATAAACAAAGTCGTAGGAAACAAAAGAAAACTCTAAAAAGGAGTCAAAATATGAAAACCAATTCGATTAAAAAGAAGAAAAATACATAAAACAAAAAAAGAAAACAGAATCGAAATGAACAGACAAAAAAACAAGCCGAGAATAAAATGCAAAACAGCAATTTCTTAAAATAAAAAATTTGCAGTATTCAGAGAAAATAATAGTAACTGAAGATTCTACTAAGTTTGTAAAAAAGCGTTAAAAGAAATCGTAGTTAATGGCTATTATCGACTATGCATATAGCAAATAATGTTTATTAAACAAATTCAATAAATGCTATTATACTATTAATTACGAGCTTTCAGGCGTCATTTTTTAATTGAATTGTATATTTTCTTTGCATCGACTCTACGGTTTTAAATTTTCGATTGGTGGTGTACCTTTGTTACAAGGATTATACCGAGTGACTGTCACTGTGACTGAGTTTTATTTTATTAGATTACTAACACTTTTCAATATTTATGTTGGTACACTTCTGTAAAACTCTAATAATCTGAAGTTTTCATATGGCCGTGCACGTTAATGCCAATATGTCCAGTGTTGATTAATTCCATCATAAGAAGGTCAGCTGTAACCTAAATACATAACTAGCGATCTCGTGAAAATAACAAACTATGAAAATTATGACAAGGAGTAAGTACTGTCAGTTAAATTTTTGGCTCTGTTTTAATTAAGTCCCAGTCGCCCACTGTTATCAATGGGACGTGTCCTGTACATCCATCCTCTCGAAACGTCCGCTGACAGTACATATGTAAATCGAAGTGAATCAAACGTAGCCACTCTAGTCATTACTGAAATATTTGTTTTTATTGTTTGAAATAATTATTTTTATGAAATAAAAAACTGCATCTATTTTTATAGTCGCCACATACTTTGGGTATACTTCAAAGTTATTCTCGTCGACTTTTGATATGTTATCACTAAAGACCTGACGTTTAGGTTGTAAAGAAGTCTAAATATGCGTGTGCCTGATTTGGGTGATTTAATTATGATATCAGGTATTTATTTTCTCGTAGTAGGTTCTTAAATAGGTCCAATAGAATTAAGTAAAACATTAAAATCAAAGTTATCTTTACGACCTTAACGTCCGGTCTTTAGTTATCACTGTTCAAATGAAAATAGTTATTGTCTCGTTGCGTTGCGTTGGATATAAGCAAATGAAAAAGGAATATTTAAACAAAACATTTATTACTTTAGTGCAACTCTTGTTAATGGTATAATATAAGTGAAATGTTAAGTAATAAAAAGACTTTAATACAAGCTGAAATATTAATTTGTTACCTTACCTGACGTGTCGCAGAAGAGTTTGCACTCTTTATCAGAAGCGAAACGTCAAGGAAGGTAATAAATTAATATTTCTAGCTCGTTAAAAAGTAAAAATTGTGTATTAAGTAGGAGTATCATAGCGAAGGAACTGATTATGGTCTAGAGTAGTTCATAGACGTACTGAAACAACAAATTAAGTAGAAATTTTTTGCTAATATCACAGACGATATCAATTTCTGGGAGGGTTTTCTTTCTCCGACAGATGTAATAAGTTTTTGCGCCCAAGAAAAAATATCATTAGCGTTTTTTGCTCGGGTTTTATCCCGAAATAGCAATTTCTTAATTACTGTGTGTGTATATACCATCGAGTGCATAGAAAAGTAAACGATCCCCAAGTGTATTTTCTACTTTTATTTTAGTATTGTATAAAAAGGCCGTTATGTTGATATATGTAGGTTCTGATTGCTGATTTCAATAATAATAAGTAAGGTCTCGAGAGAAAAGGCCCGTGTAATTGCCCAGATGTCGATTACTAGATTACGCACCGTCACACTAAACTTATAGCCCAGAACTGAACTGATCGATTGCCGAGTATCACAGGGACATACACTCGGTGAGTATTCGAAGGTATTCGGATACGGTGTAAGATTTTTCTGATCTTGTATTAATTTACAGACAAATTTTAAAATTTCTCGCCTATTAATTAAATTGAATAAGATTCCAAGTTCTCTTCAATTTCAGATAGCGTTTGAAATCGATCAGATAATAATGACACAATAGTTTTCTGATATCGAAAAGTTCCACTATGTATTAACTCAACTTTAAGCGTTCTAGTATCAAGGCATGGTGCGTTTTCCATGTTCACCGCTATAAATACTATATAAACATCATATTATTCATTCTGCTTTGCATTTCTTACTGCCTCGAACCTCGTAAAGCATAAATTTGAACGGAAATGCACATGCTAAAATTTAGATCAGCTTTTCGACGATGTAAACAACTATTCTCACAACCGCATTAACGACTCGAACATTAACGTGCACGGCCATAAAGCTAAAAGCGAATATTAGTCGCATTTGTATACGAGGGCGTAAAACGAGCCGTTAAAATATTTACATTACAAAAATGACTGGCGTTTTCACCTTTCGGATTTACCTGCGAACCCGACGACACGGTGAAAGTTCAACGCTTTTAAGTTACTCAGGAATTGCTTTCTTTAATCCCACTCATTTGTTTTGCTTTGTACAGTAAAAAAAAATTAATGAACGAAAACGTCCCACGCACTTACCTGCAACAGCCAGACAACAGAATTCTTTCATAAGACTCTTAGAATTGCTTAAAGCGATGGAAAACGAGACACAAAAAGCGTCCATCCAAACAAAGAATCTCAACTGAACTCAACAGTTTCTTTTTGAGAGGTCGAGGAATCGCCGAAAGACATCCGGCATTTGCCCGACTCATACCAAGCGCCTAACAGCTAAAACCTATTTCCACTCGGCGCAAAGAGTACTGCCTTCCAGCGTTTTTTTCTCCGTATCTGTGGTCCTCTTCTCTCCTCTTCTCTTATCTTCTCTCCTCTTCCATCCTCTTCTTTCCCCTTCATTCTTCTTCACTCCTCTTCATTTCTCTTCGCTAATCCTCATTCCTCTTCCGTCCTTCTCCTCTTTACCCCTCCTTTTCTACAGTCCTCTCCTCCTTCTCGCCTTTTTCCTTATCCGACGCTTTTTCACCCCTTGCTTCGTTCTCTGCCTGTATCAGTTTTTCACCTTTACATTTATTTGTCCATTTTTTCCCGGAGCATACCAGTGACGATCTTGAAGGCATCGCTGCCTCTTAATGCAACATTTGCTATGTTGCCTCTTGTTATATACGTGCCCAGGTCCAGCTCCGCCCTCAACTGGATCTCATGCCATCTTGGATATGCGAAGATGTGTACTTCCTCCCCGCAGTAGAGGCTCAGTCCTTTCTCGTGTACCATTTTTGCGGGTCTCCGTGAAGACCAGCCAGCGGCCAACCTGGTAACCCTTTCTCGTAAGGAGTATTTCGTAACGTCTGCCCAAGTCGGGTCAGCGTATAATATCACCGCTACGAATAGCTTCCTTTTTTTTGACTGGGTCCTCCTAGCTAAAACCGTGTACGATTTTTCGACCTTACTCGCAGCTTCCTTGTCATTATCATATTTCTGTCCAAATATACTCCCAAATATTTCTTCCTGTTTATTTCAGCATCTCCGTCTTTGACCACCATCAGTGTCAAGTTTCTTTTCCCTGCAAGGGTAACTAGCTCTGTCTTCTGGATAGCTACAGTCAGCTTGCAGGGAGTTTCTTACTAAGCTTCATTTCTAAAATTCTGTTGTATAGAACGAAGGACGCCCAAGAAAATAAATGAATGAACACAAACAAAGAATAATTCCAACTCTGAACCCAAGAAAAATGAATATGATTTGAAAATGATGAAGCACATTCCATAAACTTAAATAGCATGGATGATTCATCAGAAATACTTTCAAAAGACTCTCAGAGTTGCTAAAAGCTCACTGCGGTGGAAACCAAGACACAAAAGCGTCCACCCAAACAAAGAATTCCAACTGAAAGCAACTCATAGAAATAATTTTATAAATATTAAGCTTTGGCAGGTCGTTTAGGCCCATTACTTCGTTAGGGTTATACCATCTCTTTCTGTCTTTTGCTAACTGCTTCCAATCTATGAGAGATTTTTTCCTTATATCCTGCATTACTGCTTCCGTCTATGTTTTCGTCGGTCTGCTTTTTTTCTTTTTCCCTTCTTGTCTTCTCCGCCCGATCTTATTTATCAATCTGTCTTCTGGCAGTCGCTCTAAGTGGTCTAGCCCCTGTAATCGTCGACTCTTAACATTTCGCGTTATGAACCTTTCTCCGTACAATCTGCCATTAGCTCAACGTTCCCTTCTTCTGTTTTCTTTGCTCCAACTATTCATCTGACCATCCTCCTTTCCCAAACTTTTCTTGTAGTTTCTTAGTCATTATCCGTGTCTCACAGCCATAAGTCAGTGTCGGTCTAACAATGGAGCCAACTTTGTTTTTGTAGAGATATCCTTAGATCTCAATATCCTATTCAAGCTTTCCGCACTGTAGCTTTTCGCAAGCCTTAACTCAACCTCTGTTACTTCATCACATTTACTGTTCTCTAAAATTTCGGAATACTATTTCTACTTCTTCAAGAACCAGATCCCCGCCTTCTTGCCTTCCTAAATCGTAACCATTCCAAGTAACTGACGAGGCAAGCAATTTCTTGGCATTTCTTTTCGAAATCAAGTTGGTCTCCAACATAATTGTTTGTCGTTCTGAACATCTTCTGGTTTCCTTCTTCCTCCCTCTTTCCTTTTGTTTCCTTCTGAACTCTCATCTTTTCTCCTCTTCTCTTCTTTTTTCCTCTTTTCTCCCCTTCTCTTCTTTCATCTTCTCATCTTCTATTTTCTCCCCTTCTCTTCTTTTCTTACCTCATTTCTGCCCTTTTGGATTTTCTTCCCTTGATTTTTTTTCTGATGTCCTATTTTATTCCCTTTTATTTCCATATGCTGACATTTCTTTTCGATAACCTGAAGGCCCAACCCTCCCGCCGCTTTTATCGATGAATACGTGATGTTTTGCAGTTCTTTTTTATCACGGCATCCTTGTTTGTCGTTCTAAACATCTTCTGGTCTCTTTCCTTCTTTCCTCCCTCTTTTCTTTTCTTTCTTTCTGAACTCTCATCTTTCCTCCTCTTCTCTTCTTTTTTCCTGTTTCCCCCCCTTCTCTTCTTTCCTCTTCTCCTCTTTTATTTTCTCCCCTTCTCTTCTTTTTTTGTACCTCATTTCTGCCCTTTTGGATTTTCTTCCCTTGATTTTTTTTCTGATGTCCTATTTTATTCCCTTTTATTTCCATATGCTGACATTTCTTTTCGATAACCTGAAGGCCCAACCCTCCCGCCGCTTTTATCGATGAATACGTGATGTTTTGCAGTTCTTTTTTATCACGGCGTCCTTGTTTGTCGTTCTAAACATCTTCTGGTCTCTTTCCTTCTTTCCTCCCTCTTTTCTTTTCTTTCCTTCTGAACTCTCATCTTTCCTCCTCTTCTCTTCTTTTTTCCTGTTTTCCCCCCTTCTCTTCTTTCCTCTTCTCCTCTTTTATTTTCTCCCCTTCTCTTTTTACCGCATATCTGCCCTTTCGAATTTCCTTCCCTTGTTGCTTTTTCCGATGTCCTATTTTGTTCCCTTTTATTTCCATATACTGACATTTCTTTTCAATAACCTGAAGGTCCAACCCTCTCGCCGCTTTTATTGATGAATACGTGATGTTTAACAGTTCCCTTTTTTCCGAGTGATCAATAAGATATCAAGTAAAGAATGACTCTAACTGAACCCAGGCGAAACAAAGAATCCCAAAGAGCTTCAATTTTCACTTAAGAAAATCCTGACCAGGTAACTTCAAACAGAGAACAATGGATCAACCAAGCAACAAGCATCGGCGAATATTTTATATAATCATACCGAAGCTAGTGGATTATGTTCTAATATGTCAGTCGTACCCAAATAATTCGTTGCGTATCACATGCTACGCAGATGAAAACAAAAAAATAAGTAAAGAAATGTGTTTGCTGATTAATATGGCTTATCAGTAGGCAACCAAAGTTAAGGACGATGTCGTTATCGTTTTAGGCTGAAAGGCTTGCCTTCGAAGCATATCGAATATTTACTATCGCTTGTTGCCCGTTGCTTTAAAATGAAATCTGCCGTGAGTTATCTATCTTTCTAAGAACAGGAGCAAATTGTTTTATGGCAGTGATAAAATCAACTCAACACCCCCACCCACCGTCTCCAATTCATTTCTGCCACAAAAGGTGGAAAAACAAACAGAAAATAGATTATATTAATCGTGCACTTGCGATTCAACTCACGCAACATTTTCATTCGCGGTTTTTGTAGAAAACGCGCAAATCGTTGGCTTTTTAAAAAAAAGTCGCGTGCTCGGCTTCTTGGGTTCCGCAACCATTGTCCTGTGACAATGTCCTTAGACCAAAAGAAATCGAAGTGAATTATTGCAACTAGGTTGAAACGAGGAGATGAGGTCGTTTGATATCGCAAGTACAATGCACCCTGCTGTATAATCGATATACGCATCCCGCCTTTGTGGCACCCCCAAACGCTTTTGATGATATGATACAAACGACTTGTTTGATTGATATAATAGCGAGCGGCACTGCGAAAAAGATAAACAATTGTTTCGTCGCCGATTGGTATCCGAGGGTGCTTTAATTGGGTACAATTTAGCGAAACGAGTTCCGGTGAAATTTCAGACAAATCCGCAAACAATTAACATATTACATCGCCGGGGCTAATTGAATTAGCGTCGTTCTGCTACCACCTCGCCTAATAAACAAGTGTCTTCTTCTCCTCCTCCTCCCCTACCTGCGAGGGAGCGGAAATGTTTTCAGCAATTATTTTCGTTTTCGATTAATTTAATGGGGGGACTTGATTTAAATTTAAAATTAAGCAGATTTATCTGGTGCTGTATGTTACTACGTATAGGAATGATCCTAAACAAATTAATTTACGAATTTTACCCACCAATAATTCTCTCGGGGTACCAATGTAAGAAGCCGGTATTCTGTACAAAATTTGCTTATGTATTTTTACGAATTCGGGGTTTGGAAATAACACTCGTCAAAGAATTCCAACACTTTAATAAAACACAATCGTTCACACAACAAGGAATACACTACAATTACTCTCTAAATTTATTTTAACAAATAACGCTATAATTCGCTGTCTATTAGAGATATGAGATTTGCTCACTATCGCTCGCTAAATAAGAAATGTCCGAAGGGCGCGCCTGATCCCGTTTATGCAGATACTTCGTACGCCCTAGAAATGTATCGAAGCGGCGAGAGTTTTCGCATCCACGCTCGAACTTTCTGTACGGGTGGTTAGTATGGCTTCCAGAAAACATTGCACCTCCACTACATTCCACAATAGACAGCGCCTGTCTATCTAAACCACGACACACCAGCACTCGGCACCCCACCTTGTAACAGTATTTTAAATAAAACGCGTTCCATCGAAACACATCGCCGTAACTCATCAGCAGTCAGCACTTCAGCCTGCGGCTTGTAACAGTATTTTAAATAAAACGCACTCCACTCGAAACACATCACCGCAACGCATCGGTACTCGGCACCCCAGCCTGCGGTTTGTAACAGTAATTTAAACAAAACGCGCTCGATTTTCCCATGCAAGCCTCTACCTTCCCACGACCAGAAATCACCTGTCTTAGAACACTTTACACTTCTGGTTATGAGTTTTTGGAATACAGCAACGTGCAGAAATTCTGTTTATTTTAAACAGAAGAGAAATGATAAACGGTACGTTGCCGCAAAGCAAGCAATGAATGTGCGTGCGATGGCTTACAGCTTGATTCGGCTTACAGTTTTTGACGCCAATGCTGCAATTCTGAGCTTAATCGTAAGCATCATAAGGTACTTACGACTTGTACATTTAAACAGCACGATAATACCTTACGATGCTTACGTTCAAGCTCAGAATTGCAGCATAAATAATCCGCGACACCATCGGTTGAAAAACTAAATATGTGAAAGTCTGGGAGTTCAGTGGTACCAACTTAGGAAATTACCTCCTGAATTTAGAGGTGGGAAAGTACTGAGTTATGTTACGAGAAAATAGTATCACGACATATTAACAAAAAATAATTATGAAGCGGACACAAATGCATCTAATTCTGATCGATTTTATAATCGGCGAGTGAGGTAACATCCCCCCCCCTCCCCCCCGAAAGAGGCAATCGAAAAAGAAATTAGTCTAAAAACGGCCGGAAATTAGGCGACTTAAATTGTTTGATTATTATTTTTTTTTTTAATAAGGAAAAATTAATTGTAAGCATTCAAGCGCAGAAGGGAGCAAAGGAAAATACTTAACCCTTGCAATTAAAACGACATAAAAATTTGTAAAAATTTAGACGGTCATTTAGGTCATTCCCTTCTATTGTTTTCGAGTTCAGATTTTTTTACAACCGCTATTCGTCACTAAAAAAATTCGTGGAGGGTTTAGGGGGTACCCCCGGAATGTCTAAATTAATCGCACTTTATTTTTATTCGAATGTAACAGTCATGTTATGTATTTTTAGGCCATATAAATTGAAATGCAGATTTTTGGTTTTCTGTTTTTTTTTGTATAATCACTGATATGATTTAGGATGTCCCCCCCCCACACATGCACAAATATACAGAAAAATAAATCATTCAGCAACATTCTAAGCTCTTTGATTCAACAATTTAACATTTTAGCAGAAGTTTACTTATTTAAAGCGAGCAGGGGAAGCCAGGACGATAAACATGAAAAGCAAATGTCAAGTATGACCTACTTCTCCTTTTTAACGCTTATGCTAGTAAAATCAAGGCCATCAAGTTTCGCAGAACACTTGATGCGTTAGCCTCAAAGGCTCCTGGTTTGCTTGAAACATAGTTCCTGGTTTGCTTGAAACATAGAAAGAAAATCACTGGAGTTCCTCAAGTAACACTTGAGGTCAATTAATACTAAGAAAGTTGGGCAGACTTGCCGGCATTTTTTTTGCTATTGCGGGTGCCCAACGGGGTCTTAAGTCATCGACTTGTCCAGACCTCATGAGCGGGAGTTTATTTTCTGTGTGTACCATGTTGCAGGGTTTTGTTACTCTCAAATCTCCTCGCCATTGAAGCTGAAGCGATGTCGATTCCCATAACTGAAGGGTAACTGAAGTGAATACTGACGATCCCCGAGGAATATCTCTAGCGCAGTTCGAACCCTACCACTTGGACCGTTCAGGCTTTTAAGACGCGTAATCAGTTAGTAGAATCAGTTAGGAATTTCCCCCTCAAATATTTATGAGTTCTCTTACTTCATGTCACGTGGTTGATTATGTTCTGCGATAATCCCAATTCATCCACATGGTACGCGATGCAGGACAGAATTATCCAGAGCCTCGCCGAATCAGCAACGCTATTTTCTTTACAACTACAACCTTGGAGAACAATACTTGCTTTCTTTTTAAACTCGATACATGAATATGATCTAGGTTCCTGGAATTTTAAGCGGCGAGAAGTTTCATCGTGCAAGACCGATCTTGAACGTGTTCCGTCTGCGTTTCGGGATTGTACTATACTTCGAAATCGAAATCTAGATTCTGACATTACTACCATAGAGAAAAATTACACTCGGTGAGTTGCTCCATTTTGATATTAATAACAAGTAACGTATACAACAACAAATTTAGTTAAAAATAACATACAACCGCCCTTATGTTGTATCCATTTACGTTAAATATAACCTGGTTATCGACGAGTTTACGTTCAAATTCCTATTTCACAAAAAGATACGTGTAACAGCACGTTATGTTTAACGTAAATGGATACAATATAAAGACAATTACAATATTTATTTCAAAACTTAACAACAAAACAGTCACGAATGTCATATGAATGATAGAAATGTATAGTAGGAAAAATCTTTACCCCGTTGAAACCACTTTAAAGTAATGTTATTGTAAAGTGACTTAGTTTGTATTCGTTATTTATATAGTTTTTCTCTAAGCATTGTTTTTAATTTTATCTTCACAATCATTTGTGATTTTTAAGTTTATTATCTAAAACAGTTTTTGGAAAAAGATTAGAGCTATTCAGTACCAATTTAGAAAGTTCCCGAAGAAATTAGCATCATTGCGCAGATGTCGATAATGGTTGTCACACAGACAGGACGAGCACTGCTGTTAACGCATCAATAATCAATAGAATTGACGTTTGAATAATGTCACACTCTGACTGCATCAGTTTCAAGTTACAGATTTTTTTTGCATCCAGTAACAGTTTGACTGGCAAAAATAAGTTATTTTCTAATTAGTTTTCAGGTTTTCTTCTCTTCATAAAATTATTTTGAATTTGTTTTATATTTTATGTATTATTTTGAATCAATTAAAATTAATTATTTGCCAGTCTTCACAAGCTTTTTCTTTTTTCGTTATTAATGTTTTTGGTATTTTAATTATTTGTTACGGTATCACAACCGGGCATTTTATCATTTTTGGTTTCTTTTATTTCTTATTTCTGGTATTATATTACAGCAAGGGCGTAACCAGATTCTTTTCTACACCAGGACATATTTTAAAAGTTATTAAAACTATCAATAATTATTACATGTTTAATAGTAGATATAAACATATCGGTTTAAAAAAGCATAACTTATTGTTTAAACATTTGAAAAGTTAGTTGTCTCAATTGTAAAATTTGTTATACCTATCATTTTTTTTTTCGTTTAGAACGTCAATTCCGGGTAAATTCCTGGGCTTGTCTATACTTAGATACGCCTATGTATTATAGTCAAAGCGAGGATTGAAAAGTCTCTGCCTCAGTTTATCAGTTATTTCGCCACACATTTTACTCGATAAGCACAGCAATAATTAAAGTGGTCTACTCACTGCACTCACAGTGATACGCTGTAAAGCCAGCAACATCGAAACAATTTCTCAGACTATTTTCCATGCTACTCACAGTATTTACGATAATTAATGCCTGAGGAAAAGCAAGTAACAATAATCTTAATACTTCGATTTAAACGTATCGACTGGTCGAGGACGTATTAGCAATGCGATCCAAAAAGGGAGCTTCTTTTTCAGACGTCACTACGACGGTACTATTTCATCCTCGCTTTAATTGTAGTATTGTTACGAGACCGGCGCTTCACCGAAGATCTCTTGGGTCTCTTAACTAAGTGTTCATACACAGGTGGGGGTTGGGTTGGGTTGGGTTTCCCTAAGTGTTCATACACATGTGGTGTTCTGGGAAATAAGAAATAAAATTCGCTATATTTCGTAAACTGAGCATATTTCCCACATTTTTGGCGCACAATCAGTGAGAGTTTAAGAATATTTTGTGATTTACTTTCCTACAATGTGGGAAATACATACCATTTATAAAATATAACGAATTGTAAACGAACGTAGCGTAAGTTTGGTTTATGAATACGGGTGTTAGTCACAGTATCTTGCTTTTGCTTTATTTTCATTTTTCGTCAATTTGATCTTCTACGATTCTTACCTTTTATACCTTTTAGACTTGCATACAATTTTCGTATCATAATTCTTCGTTAGACATTTTTTGTTCAAAATCTGTCCAAGTTTTTCTTTCTTTGTTTCTTTCTAGTTTTCTAAACATTTGTTCTTGTTGTTTGTCTGCATTTTTCGTTTCTTTCTCAATTTTATACTCTGTTTAAAACATTTTGTTATTATACAGTTTCTTTCTGCTGCCTGTAATGTAAGTTTCTTCCGTGCTTTCTCAACGTCATAACTTACCTTTAGCTCTTTGAGATACTCATTTAGTATTTTCTGGAATGTACCTGCTGCTGATAGTATCTATTTTTTTCTAACTTTTCTTCTGTGTATGTTCTCTCTTTCCGTTACCAAAAAATGTCATTATGGTTGCTTTCCATCTGAGGTTTTCTTTTCTTTTATCTTTTCTTTATCTTTTTACGTCATTTTTATTTGCCAAGCAATAGTCTGTGATCGATTTCTTCTTCCTACCTTAAACTTCCCCTGTAATCTCGTTTGTATGTTTTGCGATCTTAAATTCATTATTTAAGCTAAGGACTTTTATCCATTCTCCGTTTGAATTTCTTGTTTTTTGCTTTACTGCCCTAATTTCCTCATTCTTACTACTCGTTCTCTTCTGAGGCCACCCTTAATAATTGTTGTCGTCTCTATTTCTTGCTGTAAAAAAACTCGTCTTTTCTCTTCCTTCCTTTCGTCGTATCGTCGTGGTTCGTTATGGGAAACGTGGAATCTCTTCTGATTCCTCTCTGCAATCTATCGCTAAAATTTTTATTTTATTTCTCCTCATTTAAAATAGTATCTTCAATTCATTATTCTAAGAGTATTTCCATCCCTTGTTTCTATATGACGTTAAAACAGGATGGGAATATTGTGACTGAGATTGTTCTTTAGCATCAACTAAAAGCGCTATTAGAATTACTACTTTATCAGTAGTAATCGTAATCCTTTTCTTATCTTATTAAGAATGTCTTCATCACCTTTCTTTCTATTTTGCAACAATTTACTGCCGCATAACGTGTCTTGTTTTTAAGTAAAAAGTTTTTAATCCTTAACCGGAGAGTATTATAAACAAAAAAGCATTTAACGTTCACTATCGATTGATAGCTTCGTCAGGAGTGAAAAAAAAAAAGGAAATAGAGAAGTTGTCCAGAGAAACAAGTCGTCAAGAGAAACAAAAAGTTAACATGATTTTAAATAAAGATACGAGTTGTCCGGAAAAGTTACAAGAACTAAATTAGAGCTAAATTTTCTTTTACCTTTTTGTTTCTCTTGACGACTTGTTACTCTTGACAACTTTATTAATTTACTTTTTTTCACTCCCTACGAAGCTATGAATCAAGTGTGAAACGTTGAGTCCTTTTCCATTTATAATTCTATAAAGATTAAAAACTTTTTTACTAGCAGTTTTCATCGGACAAGGCTCAACTTCAATTTTGTCTTGTTTGTGAAACATTGAGTGCTTTTTATTAATAATTCTATAAAGTTTAGAAACTTTTTATTTACAGTTTTTATCGGACAAGTATCAACTTCAATTTTGTCTTGTTTTGTGTTTATTCTAAACTTCACATCTCAACCTTTTCAGTTTTTTTTTTTTTATAAATGGGTTCTTCTTATGAGGAAGTAAATCTGTTATCATGTTAATTTGGCTGAGGTCAACTTGCAAGCACCTGGAATCGTCTAATTTTGAATTTTGACAAGTTTTTTAAACAAACTAAATTTATTTACATCAAATTGCATCCGTTCAATAAAGCCATTTTCAAAGAAAATTGCTATCTCCAAATTTGTTGTCAATTTAATAAATACACACTTCACAGCTTCTGCGCTAAACATCGCTTTGAGCATCGATTGTGCCTCTTAATTAATTTCAAAATCGATTAAATCTGGCGTTTATTTAGAATAATCCGGCAGTTACCTAACAAAATTGACGGCACCGGCAAATTTTGTTACGTGATTATTTCCGACAAGGCCAGAGCCGAGCTCCATAATAACTGCTAATTGAAAGTCCCGGGCCTGAGCACATTATAAATTAATATTTACAAAATGATTTATTTTCAAGAACAGTTAAGGTCGTTTGTAAAGCAAATCAACTGCGAAACGTTAAATAATAAAGAGCTAGTAATTTGTGAAAACCATTTCTGTTTAGTTAGAAGTATTACACTATCGAATTTTAGTTTTAGTTTCGCTTCTATTGTGCTAAATGTTGAGATAAATTTCTAATTTAATTAGGACAGTAGGACTGTAAAGACTGACCCCATAACTTACTTGTTCAAGTCAATAATAAAGTGCAGCAGAAATAAACTCTCATGCCTGTTCAGTAAAGGTGAGGGGTGGATGGATGATTCCAAATGCTAGAATAAAACAATGCGACCAACTATTTTAAAACATAGCAAAACAGCAATTTCCGGGCTCTTTTATAAGTCCCACATGACTCGTCTTGATTCGTTATTTATTAAGGGAATTTTTAACTTTATTACATTTACGTTTCTTAATGGCACTTTACAAAACTTTCGTTAAACAAACCGTGTTATTCGCTGCTGGAACTTAAACCCCTAATGTAAATAGCTTCGCCCTGTTTTATTGCGCTCACTTTAAATTATTGCATGCATGGTAAATATCCGTCTTCAAATTCGCAAACCTGGGAGCTCTGCGCGGCCCGTTAATTAATTCCCGCATAGTTGGAAGATATGCGCGCAATTTAACCTGAAAATGTCCTCGGGCAGCTCCTTGGAATTCGCAACAATCGTTCGCCTTAAAATTTCTGATCGCGAATTAAAACGTTATCCTCCGGAACGGCTTCAGCCCTTAATCCTCGGCGACGAGTGCTCATAGAGCGTAATTTATCGCGGTGTTAAGAGGCGTCCGTCTGTTCGGGGATAATCTAGTTTTACCTTTAATGCTAGGTTTGTCTGAGCAATTTTGACTAGTTAAGTGGAAGACAAAACGCAACATTTAAAAACTACAGAACTAAAAGAATTCAAAATATTTTTCGGAGAGAGAGGGGGACATAACATTTTTGTACAGAAATTAAAGCAAAATATCAGTTATTGAGACATTGCAAAATGAATTAACTAAAAGTTTACCAAAGGAGGATACGAAGAAAGTTAAGAATTTTTGACACTTCTTGAAGTATGGCACTACTTAGACGTGGTGAATCCTCGGTTTCAGGACGTTCAGGCGATAGCGGCCGTTTTCAACGGGATAGAAGATGGCGGTTGTCGGGCTCGTCTCGCTGATGCAAAGCAAACGGCGATCGGTCGATGTTACAAAGGATTCGGCACCATCAAGCTTTCTCCTAGTCGTAACGGGGGTAAAGGAAAGTGTAAACTGCCTCCTGCCTGGCACTAGCACTATAATAATGGGAAACGAGAAGGGAAAAATTAACAAAAGAATGACCACAAGGTCGCCAAAAAAAAATAACTTACCCTACTTTGCACGTAGGTACAGAAGAGATATCAAAATAGCTGTCAAATCCGCAGAAACCGATCCCATCCCCCCTTACATCTTGGGGAAAAGTAACGGGGGTAAAGGATAGTGTGAAGCTGCCCCCTGCCTGGCAATAGCACTGTAATAACGGGAAACGAGAAGGGAATAATTAACAAAAGATTGGCCACGAGGTCGCGAAGAAATAAAAAATAACTTACCCTACGTTGCACGTAGGCACAGAAGATATATCAAAATCGCTGTCAAATCCGCAGAAAGCGATCCCCGCTTACATCTTGGGGAAAAATAACGACAGGCGAAAAATCCACAAGAATGCGGGACGACTCACAGAAAATTCATGTCAGAAGGTTCTGAAACAGCCACATCCAAGTCGTTAGCGAAAATTGCCCTCGTCTCTGCCGAGCGCGTGTCCACCTGTGTTCCTCCCACCAAACACGGCAATGCGACACATTAGCCGCTACAAACGGAAACTCAGAAGCACGGGGAGAAGAAAGGAAATCATCGCTAAACTTGATTACAGGAAACTTTACGTAACAAATTTAAATTCTTTTAGTTTTTAGTTACTTTAACCTAAAGAAAAAACATTTGTTTCTCTATACTTAAAGTGACTTTAAATTAAAGCTTCCCTAAAGTTAATATAGTATAATACTATTTCTTTAACATTCTTTTATTACGTCAAATTGCATAAAACTGTATGAACTAATTTACAAGATAGACCCTGCGAGAAAACCACAGCAGTCTTGACCCTCTTTTTTTATGAACGCGCGTTTCTTGTAATTATAAAATCTTTTCTTTAAATAACAGTTGCTTTAATGATAAGAATTATTTAAATTTTTAACGTTGAAGTATGGCACTACTTAGACGTGGTGAACCCTCGGTTTCGGTTTCGACTTTAGTACCCTGCGAGTCATGAAACAGCAAATTAATGTTTAAGTTTGCAGTTTTAAAAGCTTTGGTATTTACAAGTCAACCCGGAATATTTCCTCCTAAGCATCCCTCATAAAATTTAAACGCGTTTCCCGGCGACCCTGTATAAATCACCCGAAAAAAAATTTGTGCCGAGATAAATGCTTTTTTTTTAATTTATTAGCGGACTTACATTTTGTCCCCGAATTAACAAAACGTCGCAAGTCCATATAGCTTTTTATCACAACCGGATATGTTTTCGGGTGGAATTCGTCGACGTAATCTGCGTTTCCATAAAATAAAACGTCAGATTTAGGGAAAGAAACGAACGCGTGCAGATTAAACTCGCATCCTGAATTCCTGAAACAACGAAAGAAATAGATTAATAAAACCCTATTAAAAAACGCAGCTTTCAGGAGCTTCGCAAAACAAACAAAATGAGCGCCGACGTGAATTCGATATGAATACAGGTGCGTCCAGGTGCATTCGACGACGATAAAAAAAGCGTCGTTTATCAGGGATTACCGCCTTTTTTTTATTATTTGGGGACGACGTAATTAACCGGTCATTCGGTTTTAATATTTCACATGGTTTTAATTGATAAGTCACCAGGTGAATTCCCATTTCGATTATTTATTAATTTCCCATCATCGCTGATAATTATGAGGTAATTCGCTGCGCTAATAATAATAATTAATAATTCGTTTACAGTTTCGGCGTGTTGGTTACAATAAATTCGAATAAAATGGAATTAACTCAAATTCGCGAAACGAAGGACGACTTCCTGAAAATAGAAACTTTTATTCCATCAACGTCGAGCGTAAGCTCGACCTTAATAATCTTATTGCGTCAGAAACACTCCGCACAAGAAGACATTCATTGTCAAGTTCGTTAATTTGGAAGCTGCGGTAATTACATTGTATATCTGAAATAGTTTCCGATTTGACTTCCGGGTTGTAGGTGCGTTCATGCTTCGTTCGAGAAAATGCATTATTATATTCCGTGTGCCGCTGCTCGTGTAGCTTTGAGGCGAATGTAATTGGAAGACGTTCGGTAATACTCCAACAATGTAGAGAGTTATTTTTAGATGACTTAGATAAGCTGTTGTATTGGAAATAACAAGACACAGACAGAAAACAAATTTGAAACAAATTGCAACTATTTTCAGAATCGCTTCTTTCAAAAAAAAAAGGAGAAAACTGGTAAAATCTCGACTGCTTAAAATAGATTGATAAAACAAGAAGAAAAAAGAAATTTGGAAGGTTGATGAAAAAGAAAATGGATTTTGGGAGATTAAAGAAACAGGAATTAGGTTTTTTGGAAGATTGAAGAAGAAATAAATGAATTTTGGAAGATAACTGGAGAAAATAATGAAACAAATACCAAAACAATTAGACTAAATCAAGCCTAAGACTTAGGGCAAAATACCTATTCAATACGAAGAAAATTTTAAAGAAATAGAACAAAAAGGGAACGCGCCAAAAGAAACGCAAGAAAGAAGAAATCAAAGCAAGAGGAATAGAAGAAATTATAACAAGAATTCGGAGGGTACAAATAAGACAAATTCAAAAATGACTACATACCAAGAAGAAAGAGGTGACCTTGAAGAACATGTAACTACTTAAATCTATTATTCAATGAATTTTGAAGCTGTTGTTCGAGCTCTGCTCGGGTTTAATAGAAGTAACTGAATAAAATGTTAGTCTGGATTTTATAAAAGATTTAAGCTAGGATTAAACTATTATCCTAATCATAAATTAGATTGTGACAAATGTAGTTACGTACAGCAAAATGATGTGTGTCACAATCTGACTAAAGTCCAGTTTTACAAATCGGGCTCAACTTTGAGCTGAGGCTTAAACCCTTAGCAAACAATTGTTGTGATGGATTTAAGCTTCGGCTCAAAGTTAAACCGTCCTTGTAAAACTGGGTCTTAGGCTTAAATTTAATCCTGGCTTAAATCTTTTAAGCAACCCTTCCTAAAAATTTCTTCTGCACGGTATATGAATATGCATGGCCTTTAAGGAATACAAGATAGAAAAATTCTATTTAAAAAGAGTGGTTCGTTTTTATAGCTTCAGTAGTCGGAAGCTTTCATAAAAAAGTGTCGCTTGCAATACTCTTTGTAGCTACTGGAACTGTCAAACCGAGAAACTTTAAAACGCTGTTATTGTTGCTGTGAAAAGAGAGAATTCAGAACTTTTACCACATGTCTACAGGAAGAAAAGTATTAAAATGGTGAGCGACAGTGTGCAGTACTTGGACTGCATCTCTCCCTTTCTATTAGAAAAATAAAGACGATGGATACTAATAAAATAAAAATAAAATAACCAAAGATTTCCCTAACTCTGACTGACAAGTTCATCTTAGCGGAGCTATGTGTTGTTACAGTTCAATTTGATCGGCCGTTTTGGCAACAATGCTTACGCGTCGGCTTGTTTGTTGACTTGGCAACGTCTTTCGGAAATGACATTTACATACCATTTTATGTACTAGGTCTTCATTGGTGTGTCCCTTCAAAAATTTTAACGCCCGTTTTGGCAACAATGTTTACGCGTTGGTTTGTTTGTTGACTTGGCAACGTCTTCCGAAAATGACATTTACATACCATTTTAAATACTAGCTCTTCATTGGTTTGTCGCTTAAAAAATTTTAACGCTATGTCTTCCCGATTGGTTGATTATTTTTCGTGCCCGAAGATGATCCGACGCTATGGTATTCATTACTCTATGCAACACGATTGTGTTCACTTGTGTTTTTGCTATTTCATGAATCTGTGTAAATGCAATATCCATTTTAACAAATTATCTAGAATTCATTTATCTCGGTGTGTCTTATTGAAGTGCTTTTCTGCAACTCAAATCATCGAACTGCTAGATCCAAGCAAATAGCAGGTATGTCTAAACGGTCATAAACCACGTTTTTACAACGCTACATTTTTCTTTCTTTCGGCGCCAGATTCGTTTCTTTTTTGGGGCACACTTTGTATGAACTGCGGTAGCTAAAGTTACGCTGGACATGAATCACTTCTTAGAGATCACGTCTTAGAGGTAATCGGCGGGTCCATTTCACGTATTTGGAAGTTCGACAAGAAAAATATAAGCGATGTGGACTGCACGCGCCACCTATTTATGGATTTTTGGTAAGGATGATGTTAGCAGCTCATCGCAGCCTTTTAATCGCAAATAATTTAGCCACGTGGCAGTGCATTCATTCAAGAAAATAACCACAATTAGGAACAGAATTAAAAAAAAAAACTATCCACAAAACAGAGGCATTTACAAATATGAAGAAGAGACGAAAAATTGCAAAGACAAATAGAAGGAAACATCAGAAAATCAAAGAAACTAGAATACAATAAATGTCTTGGTTTTGAAGATTGAATTAGGGAAGGAGTCGTGAATAGGATGTTAAAAACTTCTTTAAATATTTGTTGAGGTTTGGAAAATTTTCTTATTCAGGGAGATCTTATAATTATCTGTGTGAAGGCTTAAGATTAATGTAGGTAAGTAGTTCTTAGGAAGAAAATAGAAGCTTGACAAAAATTAAAAGGACTTTGCAAAACATCCTCTTCTTAACTGCTTCCCAAATTCAATCTTCGTGTTTAGTTGTCAGTCGAGATTATTATTTTACTCACAATCTGTTGATTTTCATATGTATTTGCTAATGTTGATTAAAAATGTAAAATTTTTCGCATGGATTAAATTTTCGCCTTTTACCGAGTTGAAGGGAGGAAGAAGAAAGAATGACAATCACAAAATTGGGAATACCAACAAACTGAGAAGGGGGACTGAAATGACTATTAGAAAACCAGGAGAAAGTAGCTCTGGAGGGACAAGTTAAAAGGAAAAAGAAGACCGAGACAAGGCGATGCGTTACCCACGATATTCTTTAACCTAGTGCAGGGGATAACTCAGAGAACAAGCAATGGTGCCCAAATTACTAGCAGGAAAAAGAAACTAGAGTTTTGGCCGCCTTTTTAGCCCTCGACGACGCTTTAAATTTGAAGAACCCAGTTTTCTTGACATTCATTACGAATTACTTTTCCTTGAGACTTGGTTTATTTGCTTACGCTTTACAACGTGACTTTCGTAAATGTCTTCGGCTTGGCAGGTATATCCCCTTTGCTCTTTTGAATACTGCCCTGATGGTCAACTTGAATAAATTCATTACATTTATCTTCGGTCGGACCAGGAAATCGAATGCGATTTCTTAATGAGTTGAGACGATTTTGAACTTCGTTGTTTGTACCTCCTTGGAAAAATAGAAAAACGTTTTCGTTCAACATCTCAAAGTTTCAAACGAATTAGGACTTTTAAGTTCACGAACGATCTGGAGTTTGCTTTGGGAATCAAATGGCGCGTTTCAAATTCCAATGGCGATCGATTTTTAATGGCGGGTGAAAGGCCAAAACATGAATTCTTCTCGAAACCCTGGATTCCCATATTTTAAATACTCCCAGGAGTAGAATTCCTCTCTGGGTTCGGCTAAATTCTAGAAGGGTTGGCCGTACAGTAATTAGTAATAATTAACGCCTACAGTTACGAGAAATATTCCTCAACATCTCACCCATTCAAAAGAAAAGAGAAGAGAAAAGGAAAGAAGTAACAGGTGACGCTGTACTGAAGCGATCCTTCTTCGATCTTCTATCTCCAGAAAACAAGAATCCATTCTCATTGGAATAATTAAAAGTTTCTACAAATTCTGGGCCAATTATCTGAGTCTAATCACTGATTTCGTTTTGTACCAGGAGTAAAAGGAAAGAAGGAAAGAAGAAGCGTCGACACAAATGATAAAGTTTTAAATACCGAGCAAACTTTAAAAGGCTGACTATTAGAAAAACTGGAAATATAGTAACACTGAAGCGAGGAATGTCGGAAGAATTCAAAGCGAAGAAAGGATTGAGATAAGGCCATCCGTTATCCACGGTTTTCTTTAACTAAATACAGGAGGCGGTCCAGAGAGAACAAGAACTAACGGCAAGCATCAGTGCATGACTTACTTAAATCCAGGAAGGAAATAGAGAACAACACGTTCAACTTACTAAAAAGGAAAGCAAAAGAGTACAACTTGACAATTAACGAGAAAAAAGCGCAATATATGGCGATGAACGACAGAGGGAAAAGAACGGAATGCTGAAGCAATACAGAACGGCGACGGAAATAGGAAGTGCATAAGAGAAAAAAAGTAGAACAAATTTAATAGGCAGTGCTAACACTAAAATGCAAAAGGAAAAGAGGACGGAAAAACAAGAAAAGCCGTTAACGAAAGAGAGTAGAGCTGCAGAAATATTAATATAAAATGCGAAGAGTATAAGGGCCAAAGTGTCCTATGCTTGTGAAATGCAATGAACAAGAAAAAATGAAAAAAAAAAAAAACTTAAAATATGGGAACAAAAAATCGTAAGGATTTTACGTACTAATTATAGTGAATGGCCAATTTAGACGTAGAACAAATAAACAATTAGAATAGTTAATAAAATAGTGAAATGCAGAGTCCCAATTGGCTAGGACACAAAGCTAGGATATCTAGGAAGGTAGAAGTGTTAAAAGAATCTTAATGGCAGAAGAAGAAGGGAAAATAAGAAGAGGGCAAAGGTAGAGAAGATCTGAGAGAACTTGTGAACTGGAAAGAAAAGGCAAAAAGAGACGAAGATTGCAAAGACGAAGAACTCAAAGCCAAGGACCACTGTTACACTATGCTGTTTTTATACCGGGTGGACCATTGAAATTAATAGTACGAAACATCTCAAGCAGACAACGTTGTAGGAAGAAATACGCTAAATAAAAGTTAATTGGCTTTAAGGGGCATTGAAGACTGCATTATTTATGTTTTATTTATTAGGAGAAAACCCACGAAGGTCATTTGAAGGTGAGTCTATTTTTATTAAAGGTGTGCACGCATTTCACTGTATTTCTCATTTTTCGTACAAAAAAAGAAACAACCTTGCAACATTTTGAAATCTACACTTTGGTAAACTCAGATGAAATCTGAAAACTTGTGAAGATTTACCAATACATCCTCAATTTCAAACTATAGACTTCGAAATGTTATAAAATTATTTATATATTTATATTTTTGTATGAGTGATTAAGAATAAATTACAGGAAAATACGGGAAAATTGGATTATCCTTCGAATGACTTTGACAACGTTCTCCATATAAAATATAAAATAGTAAAGGAGACTGTGGTTTAAGAGATAATTAAAATTAACCTCCGCCCACAATAATTTTTATATCCCTAGGTACGTATTTCGGCAGCTAAGCTGCCATCTTCAGTACGCTACCAACTTAAAAACACTAAGAAAGATTTAAAACTACCTAATCACACTGATAAAATCATAAAAATATTGAAGCTAACAACAATCTAATCATCCTAAAAGATATCTATGTCTAAATGTAAGTAGATATAAATTAATATCTAAAAATTTTTTGTAAAAATTTTAAATAAACTGTATATGTTAATATATAAAACGGAAAAAAAAAATTATGTGAACACCCAAAATTAACCGTCAGAAAACCTTACAAACAAGAGCCAACCAAACAACCAAATATTCTAACGAATTCGTTAGAATAAGAAGTTTTTTCGGGTCTTTGAACAATTTATTTCCGCATTTCCGTGTTGTTTGGTTGGCTCTTGTTTGTAAGGTTTTCTGACGGTTAATTTTGGGTGTTCACATAATTTTTTCTTTTCCGATTTATACATTAACATATATAGTTTATTTAAAATTTTTACATATTAATTTATATCTACTTACATTTAGACATATATATCTTTTAGGATGATTAGATTGTTGTTAGCTTCAATATTTTTATGATTTTATCAGTGTGATTAGGTAGTTTTAAAACTTTCTTAGTGCTTTTAAGTTGGTAGCGTACTGAAGATGGCAGCTTAGCTGCCGAAATACGTACCTACGGATATAAAAATTATTGTGGGCGGAGGTTAATTTCAATTATATAAAACATAAATGATGCAATTAGGTTTTTCCCTTAACTTTTATAACAAGGTTAGATTTAAAAATTGGCCGCGAGATGACACGGGGCTAATCTGTTGTTAATTTTTATAGAAGCTTCTTTTGTGAGGTATTTGACAAGGTCAAACTGTATATAAAAGTTAAAAAAACATAACTGCGCGTCGATTAATTAATTAATTAAGTTTTTATTATTAGAAGTTTTCCCGCCTTTTAAATTTTGCGTTTTAAGCATCACAATTGGGTTTTAAACGCGTGACCTTTACGTACAAACTTACGAAAATTTGCCTAATGGTAATATACAGTCTAAAAACAGATTATTACCACGTATCCAAACATTATTACATGCAACAGTGCCCGTAATAATATTTGGCTACGTGATAATAATCTGTTTTTAGAGTGTAGGAAAACTGAACTGACCTTCGAATGACCTTGACAACGTTCTTCAAACAAAACATAAATAATGCATTTTGTGTTCCTCTTGACATTTTTATTGTACAAATCGCTTCTTTCGTCTGTGTCAAATTAAATGGTCCTCCTCCTGTATATAAAAGCTAAGAAGAAGTTTTCCCGCCTTTTAAATTTTGCGTTTCAAGCACAATTGGGTTTTAAACATACGACATTCAAATACAAACTTACGGATATTCGCCTAACTGAAACATGAACTTTGCGCTTTTTTGTGCTTTTGAACTCAATTGCGTGCTCAAAATATGTATGTGTGGAAAACCTGCAATTAAGACAGACTCGTCATAAAATATCGATTTATTTATCAATCAGTCAGGTTTGAGGTTTGGACACTGAGGTTTGCATGTTACAAGAATACATCAAAATTTTAGGTCGAAACTAAATACAAATTTTCGTTTCTTACTTAAGATGAATTAAATGATCAATCAAAATAAAATTTTTGAAGTGCAACATTTTTTTAAAATGCAAATTAAAATTAAATCAAGTTTCTGTTTCTTATTTAAGATAAATTGAATTGTGAATATTTTTTAAGTGCCAATTAAATGTCGGTAGTTTGTTCTTAAACTTGTAAAAATCCAAACAAAATCGATCTTGCAAAACTCTTTACAACGTACTTCCGGGATTCTTTACCGATCAATCAGGTAGGTCAATTGAGGTTTGCGTTACAAGAATAATTTTAATCGCGAACTTCGTTTGTAGTTTGCAAGTTCGTCTTGTTGGAACGAATTTAGAATGCTCGAATGCACCGGAAATTGTATTAGCTTTAAAAAACAGGATCCCACGAAAAATCCTTCTTCGTCTTCTCTGCGTTCGCATATTTAAATGAGGCTCCGTTCAAACACACGAACTTCCATGAGCTCAGCAGCGGCTTAAGAATAAAAATGCGCCGATAAAATTCAGGGTGGTCTTAAATCCGACGCGAATTTGTAACGAAATTACTTATTAAAACTCAGACTTGTTCCAAGTTGCGCTGTACTAAGCACACAAAAATTTTATTCGTCTGTTTTTAAATCCGAAACGCGCCTGTACTTCGTTCGAATAAGAAAGTTCAGGAACGTTCGCCGTTATTTATGAAGTACGTTCGTGTCGTGCGGTGAATTTCGTATTATTTTCATAAACTGGAATGGCAGATATTAAATTTGAGCGGGCTTAATGCAGCGCATATGTCGCAGATAAATAATAAATTACGCCGTGACAGCTAAACATGTTTCGTAAACTGCCTGAGAATTAGAACTGAATGGAATTTATTGTTTCGTCGTTAGCATGAATTTATCTTCTTGCTCCTCCGAACAGGTAATCTCATTAATGTGTGTTGAGATAACTAGTCCCTCAACTCCCTCAATCACAAATCAGCTAACTCCCTTAAAAAATTATTTTGCACATACACACGTGAAACTTTTAGGTTTTTTTTAAGCAAAGATAACGAAAAGAATATAAACGAACAAGTAAACAAAACGTATCAAAAAAAAATTCCACCTACGCCCCTGCGTTTTCGGTGTTTCCCCAGGACGCGTTGCTTTAATGGAGTTGAAGTCATTAACGAGTTGCCATGACCAGACTGTGGAGACCGACGTAAATCAACAAACTTGTAATGACTTTCTGTATAAATCGACCCAGTACATGCACTCATTACACGACTTCGCACTGAAGCATTTTTTTTTTTTGCTTTGTGGTGAATTTAAAATCGTTTTAAGTCTCCAACGACGTTTTGCATAAAACCTCTTCTATTCAACGCGGGGGAAATTTAGTTAAGCGACGCAAATTAAATGCAGGTACGTTATTTAAATTATACGCTGTGCGAGCTTTTGTGTTGTTTGTTTTTCTTTAAATACTTAAATATTTTGTTTGTATTCTAATCATAAAAAAAATGCTGCACCCAGAAGGAGCAAAGTGTTTAGCTTCTCATTTGATAGCTTCCGTCAATACTGTACTACTAGATTTATTATGATTTTAATGACGAATAATAAACATAAAACATAAACTAATTTATTTGCGGTATTGGCTCCTCCCCCACCAAGTAACTTATACTTCCTGATATCCTTTTGTGGTACATTAAATAACATGTGATTATAAAGTCAACTCACTCCCTCTTAGGTCCGCTCTTTCCACTTGCTAATAAAGTTCCCGATAACGTTATTTGGCGAATAAGTTGAATTTTTTGAATGGTTGTCATGGTGATTCGTCGAATTATTTGTCAAATAAATTTATTAGGAGGTTGGAAAGATCGGGCCTTAGAATGTTTTTTTAATCATAAAATGCACTCACCTTTGGTGTAAACGTATGACATCCGAAGCTGGGACTTTTTGATGATATATTATTATGACTCTAGAGTAAAACGACTCTTTCAACTGAATGTCTTTGAGCGGGGTCGAACTGTGGATATGGAAAAGGCTGATTTGTAATTTCGAGGAATTAGAAACTGATACGAACTGCAATGACATGTTGGCAGGCGTGATCTAATAGGAACATTGATCATCGTCGGAAAGAGATGAGAGCGGGTGGCCCAGCGGTTAGACTAACCTAGTGTGGTTCCGAATCCCATCAAGGTCATGGATGTTTGTGTTATCTTAAGTGCAAACCCAGCATCTTAAGTTCAGATCCAGCTTATTATAAACTGTATGACTGCCTGGAATGGTTGTTACCGATAAGATAAAAATGGCGTGTACTGCGCAAAGCTTAAGACGAAGGAAAAGAAGAAGATGGCCATCAACAGAAGAAGATAGTCAACAACAACCGTGAATACAGGTGTCTACCAGAGCAGCCTTTCAACAAATTGTAGCTATAACACTTGTTGAATTTGGTAACGTCAACTCTATTCTTATCGTTCATTTCGAAGACTTCTCTTAAGAAGAGATTAACAAACGCTGAGACTTAATTGATGTATTGAAAGAAAGAAATGACTGAAACAATGGAATAAAATGGTGTTTCATTCTGCTCAAAACTAAACAAAACATTTGCAGTCTTACAATGTACAGGGTGTAACAAAAATACAGGCCGCTACTTCACGAACATATTCTACAGATCAAAAGAAATAAAAAACTTCAAACAAAAAAACTGTTTGTTTGTTTTTCCCTAAGATTATTAAGTATCATGCGACATTCAAAATGTTCAAATTAATCTTTAAGAAGGTCTCTTGCTTAAGAAAACATGATTGGTACGGATTTTACTCTTGTCATGGATATCGAAGCTAATAAACCGTAAAAAGGAGGTGCTGTGGATAGATGCATGTGGACACAGCACGACGTGGTCCAGCAGTCGGAACATTTTTAAACGAATTCGCTGTTTTATGACTTATGTCGCTAGAATTTTTTCTTTACTGTGTAACTGAAAAAGTGTTTCAAGACAAAATTTTTGCAAAAAATCACAAGTCCCTAACGTGATTTGTTAAGAAGATATTTGCATTTGTTTAAGGTACTGCAAGAGCGATATATTTTTTAAAAAGTTGAATAACGCGAAAACGGTTTAGATTAGATCCTACGTATGGTACACAAGGTCACATTCAAATTCAATCCAGAACCCGAAAATGTACAAATATTTCGGGTGTTCCATTTAAAATAACAAAGTGACCTAACGCCCAGGCTAAACGGAACACTCTGCACACGTCAAACTAATTTTAAAATATGCTCCACATGATCCTATGAAACTTTCAATTGAAATATTTTTTAGTAAAATTAAAAACTAGAGAGGTATGAAAGAATCCGCCTTAAGTGGGACATCCTGTAGAAAGTATTTTTCTAGATATGAACTTAATTAGATATTCTGAATTGAATATCTCGAAAACCAAACAGTAATTTGTTTTTCCGAGACTGTCATAAAATCTAGCGGAAAAGGTCCTAAAACTTTCCTATTTTAAATTACCTCGTAGAATTTCAAATAAAAAAGTTAGCTGTTTCTTGATTATAAAATTTATCTACCAAATAATAAAAAACTACTGGGCTTTTTAAGAAAATATTTTGAAAACATAATTAATATGACGTTCTGAACACGATGCGATGATAAAAAAAATATGTTTCATTAAAAAACGTTAAAGACAATTGAAAATATCAAAAAACTGACAGTCATTTGTTTTTCCAATATTGCTATAAAATTGGGCAAGACAGGTCCTGAAACTTTTCCGATATAAATTACTTCGTAAAGATTCAAATAAGAAAGTTAACTGTTGTTACAGCTTCCCGTGAACACCCTATATAGATGTTTATATGAAGTTTTTTCTTTCGTTTGATTTGTAGAATACGTCCGTAAAGTAGCGGCCTGTATTTTTGTTATACCCTATACATCAAAATATCAATACGGACGAAACTTGTGTGTTTGACAAAGGAATAAATTATTAAAGTGCAGAAGAAGAGATGAATGCTCAAAGAATCATCTCAAGAGTAAACTGCTTCAGCTATTAGAAACCTGTTTGTAGTTATTTTGAATTTTGTAAATAAAACCGGGTCTAAACAGTTTAATAGAAATAAAGTTAAGTCCATTTTGATTTTTAACTGAACTGTTTAATTTTAACAGATATGTTTTAAATCGCTATTTGACGTTATCACTTTCTCTCTTTCGCCTAGAATAGTTTTTTTTTTAATTGGAGCTGCTTTTATTTAAGTTTTAATTGCCTATTGTAATGGGAATCTTTTCTTGCCGAGTTAATGATCCCTTCGGTTTCTTCGTACTGGCCGAGTCATTCGGGTGGGGCCGATCTTTCGCCTTCTGAGCAGAAAGTAAACTATGAGACAACACCATCTTCAATAACAGGCCTGGGTACGATTGATTGATTGCGTACGAATTTGAGACCTCAGGGTATTATCTAGTTTCTGGACATTGCGACGCAAGCGTTTGAGCTGTTGAGCAGTGAGAATCTACATATGTGCTTCGCTTACTAATAAGGACAAAAAGATAACTTAAAACGGTGAATTTTTGTGCTGAATCAGTTTTGAAGTTGGGCTATTCTCTCACCTAACAAATCAGACCTGTATGAAGTGGGCAATGTATGAGCGCACGTCGATTTCCGTGAGCGACACGGACACTGAACGACTTGTACACAACGAAACCTTGAACTCGTCTACAAAACATGAGCTACACCTAACCTGTAAAGTCTACCCTTTTTGCTTTATTTGTCTGTTTAATTGTGAACATTGTCGGTACGAAGAGATGCATAATTTAAGAAGTACAATATTAGGAGTTATTTAGTTCAAATAGTTGATCAATTTTTGGAATACAAGTCGCGTAAGCAACGCGAGCTTGCCACTAAGTAAATTTCCAGGAGTTTAACATAGTAGCTGTAAGTGGTAATCGCCTGTTGAACTATACTCTGTCTTTTTTTTTAATCGGAGCAGTACTTTGAAACTTTGGCGCTAAAAACAAGCTTTGTCATTGGTAGCTGGCCGGAATTGACCAATGACAAAGCTCGTTTGCTCGTTGACAAAGCTCATTTGCCCAGTGACAAAGCTCCATTTTTTAGCGCCAAAATTTCAAAATACTCCCGGGAATAGGAGTATAACAATATAAATCCTAACTATTTATATAGTTTTGCTATCAAAATGAAATAATTAAGCTTTTCACAGATAACAGAATACAGACAAGACTTATTCCTTATTTTCAAGAGCGTTTAAGATAGAGAAAACGAGGTCGCGTAGCAATAATAAGTTAAATAATGTCGATAATACATTTCAATAATTCAGCTGTCAAACTAAATGCGTCCTTACAAAAATATATCCTGAAACATCCTTAAAGTGGAAAGCATCATTAACAGAAAAGGTCACAGAAATATAATCTTCATTTATTTAGTTTTTAAATTACATTTCATAAACTGTCGCCGATGGCACGTCTGCTTCACCACCCGAGGGCGTTTGTAAGACCGTATAGGCAATTTGTTAAATTTATTGGTGACAATTTATTAAATGTAAAGGCACTAAGAATAATTAATATATAATTATTTCAATAAAGTACAGAGTACAAAAAAGTACATTGTACAAGAAATACGTCGCAAACAAGGTTGAAAATTAAGATATCTTTTTACAATAATCAGTAAATTCAAATACAGAATAACAAATTAATGTTAATAGAATGTCTGTTATTTGTTTTCTTATATCTATTAAAATTACATTCATTTTTAATACGCCGTGGAAGGCAATTAAAGAGTTTACAGCCCATATAAGGAAGACCTTTTTGAAATAAGGACGATCTATGCGGGGAAGGTAACAAGTAATTATAATTATGAGTATTATTATCATGATTTTAAAGAACTCCAAAATTCTCTTTATATTTAAATACAAAAAGCAACACTTCTAATATATATATGTCATAAAAGTCAAAAAATGTTTATCTTTGAAAGTGTTCTTACAAGAATCTCTGTATGTCAAATCACATATTATCCGTATAACTCCTTTTTATACAATGAAAATTCGATGAGCTTCAAAACTCATTCCCCAATGTATTACACCATATCTCAACTTGGAATAAAAGTTAGAATAATAAAAAGTTTACAAAGTACTGAAAGTGCAAGATTTCTTAAGTTGGTATAAGGCAAAATAAACCCTAGATAACGAATTACAATGATAATTTACATGTGAAATCCAATTCAAATCCTCGTCGATGATCACGCCAAGTAACCTTGAAGAATCACATGGAGAAGTAATATCTTCGGAAAGTTTGAAATTAGATATTTAATATCTGCAATTGTTTTTAAAGATTATACACTTAGTTTTTTCATCATTTATACCCAACTTGTTCGCAATCATTCATCGTAAAATATGTGTATAAACAGATTTCGCTCTTGCCATCAACTCATTAGCATTGCTACCACTCACTGTAAAATTGATATCATCAGCATAAAGTGCAATATTTGAAGTTTTGGTGCCTAGAAAGTTAATAAAATCATTGATGTATTAAAAAGAGAGTGGGTCCCAAGATAGATCCTTGAGGTACATCGATATTCGAATAACCTTCAGTAGACAGTTGGGTATTGATTTGAACTAATTGCGTAGATTCGAAAGATATGATTCAAAGCAAAGATAAGCTATACCATTAATCCCATAACGTTTTAATTTATGGAGTAATATCTTATGACTATAATCGGCTCTCCCTAATGCCCGTAAAATTTAAATCCATCCTTCTCCATCTGAGTACTGACAGCTGATAGACTCTCAGCGCTAACTTGCCACCGTTTTCAAAACCTAATTGCATTTAGATCGTAGCAAAATCACATGCCAAAATGAATTGTTAAGCGCGGCTTTTATAAGTTGTGTAAACTGCTCTACAACTCTATTAAAGAACTTAAAACATTTTGGTACAATATTAATTGCGGAAATTAAAGAAAAACTGATTCGTTTTATTTAAGTTTGTAAGGTAGTGATTGGTTGCCAATGAGGTGTGAATTTTAGAATAACACGAAAAATTAAAAACATTAATAGAATTAATAAAATCCAGCGACCTGGAAACTGAATTACACTGTCATCTTCTCAGCAATGTTAAATGATTGAAAAATTGGTAATTTCGCATCGCCATCTCTGAACTTCTAGCTGAAGTTATTTTGTTTACTTGAGCTTTCTGTTTCTCATCGACTGAATTTTTCAGAGAGCGATTGCCAAAAAAGAAAATAATTTTGTTGATTAATGAAAGGTCAGGACTTTCCCTTTATCAATTTACTGTTTCTTTCGCCCATATACCTTTTGATATAAAAATTTAATTTTGAAAACAAATTAATTCCGTCCCGTCCTTGTATTTAGGTAAGGCAAATAATTGAAATAATTGGGGGGAAGGAGTTGCGCCGAGAAACAGAGAGAGAGAGAGATATGAAGGAGCAGTTAGGAACGAAAGTGGAGTTCGTTTTTTTTTTTGTTCGTTCTGGAAGCGTGACTGGAATTCGAGAGTGAACGGCGCAAAATAAGAGAGGGTGCCGTTTAATTAGTTTCGAATTATTTGCTCGCGCTTCCGGTACTTCTTTCGCGAGTGTTTGCGAGCACTTATGTGTTAATTTTCGGAGAGTTTCGAAGTCACATCGAACGCTCGCTTTAAAACTTAAAGTTGTTCCTTCGGAGAGCGTTCCAAACTGATCCGAATGCGAAGTATCTAATTTTGTTTCTCTGCCTTTGATTTGCGTTGCTAGAGAAATTTTAAGCAGCTGTAAACTCTACATATTTGATGCAATTTCTTAAGAAAATTGTTTTTTTTTTTTTTGGAAAAACTATTTCATTAGTTCTAGATCAGAAAATTTACTGCATTGATTAACTAAGTGGTGACAAAGATATTCGACACAATTCTATTTTGGTTGTATCTGCAGATATCTGATGCAAACTGATTTGGTATTCGAATTTCTGCGTCTTGAACGATTTAGAGCCAACTAGAAAATCGAAGAAGCTTCTGGAACTGCGTAGATTATTCTAGATTGCTGCATGTGATGTTGGTTGCCTATATAAGAGTGTTTACCACAAGGACAAATTCATTATAAATATAAATTAACCTTAACACCTCCAAGATCAAATTATTTGCAGTGGTTGCTGATGCTATAGTCCAGGGATGACCACTAGCTGGGAAGGGTACCCCCACCGCGTTGGGCGTTACAACTGCGCTCGCTGTATTTATTAAGTATTTATTTGCCGCGCGCTTCTCTGTGAATGAATTCTCGTTTTCTCGAAACAAACGAGAGTGAGGGTAGCGCTTTCGAAGCGCCCGAGTGCATCGCTGCTATAGTTCAACAAAATTTATTAAGCTGAGTTATAATCTGGGCCTAATTCCTCAAGTATATCTTAATTTCAAGTGCCACTTAAACAGGCACTATTATTGTGACAGTAACCGTTCCTTGCAATTAAATCTTGTCCATAAAGTCGCACTTAATGGTCCTAGGCAAATTAAACCAAACGACTAATTATCTGTCCCTCGTCCTCGTACTCTCCACACGGAAAAAGAGTTTTATTACATGAGCGGAATGTTCTCCCCTGACAAACCTGGAAGGGCAAACAAATGTGCTCTTCTCAGGAACTGGACGCTTCAATAATTTAAATCCTTTCCGTCAACATTGCCTCGTTTCGCTTGCAGTTGAATTTGTTACCGTTCCGCAAATATTTACAGGCCGATATTTAATTTGCCGGATACAATGAGAACGAGAGTGCGACCAAATGCACCGGGGAGATAAGCCCCACGTACAATCTGGTGTATGCAAATATCGATGAGTAAGTAACATGGGCAAAAAAGAAATTATTTGTTGAGCATCGAAAACTAAAAGTGATAAAACGAACGAGATTCGAAAGAATTAAGTAAATACAAAAAAAAAATACAGTTCAATTCACGAAAGAGTACATGCACGACATATACATTAGAGTTCAACTCATGAAAGAAAACATGTCTGTTTCAAGTATTTGCACTACGTTAATCAATACTATGCGAATTTTTAATGTATCGGAAATACATCGATATATCAAGTTCAAGTACGAAACTAATAATAGTGTTGATTAACGTAGTGCAATTATTTGAAACATGACGTGCGTATATTCTTTCCTGAATTGAACAGTACACTACGTCAATCAACATTATTATTAACTTTTGTATAAATTTGCGTTAAGAAGGAGAGGATTTCAGGTCAGGGCTGCCAGATATTTCTGCAGGCAATGTCGCCAAATTGTTGATAAAATGTTATGACAGGCGCCAATTTTCATTCATTTCACAAAAGGTTTTGTGCATGTCAAGTCAAATTTGAAAGCTTTCAAAATTTTTAAGTGTCACCTATTAAGTCAGACTTAAGCAGTGTCCTTTTAGGCCCGATTTCATAATCGAACTAAAGCAAACTTTAAAAATAAAGTCACAGTCATATATCAAAAAGATGCGAAAACATAGGTATTTACATATCAGAATGTGACTTTTATTTTAAAGTTCGATTATGAAATCGACCCTTAGAAAAAGAAAAATAATAAGAAACTGTAATTGTTAAAGCTCGAATATCTCTAGGATGCCTGGTAAAAACCAGTATATAGATAAGCAAAGCAGCTGCGTAGATTTCAACGTCGCCGCTGAGCGGTTTATATGACCGAGGCACTCTCACTCTCGCGCTCATTGCGTCAGAAGCACCCGTTTGATGTAAGTTACGTGTGTAACAGAATTGCCTTCATAGTTTCTTTCAAATTAACAATTAAATATAATTCTTTGATGTAACTTTTTAAATATTGGCATGATAAATTTAATTCATATCAACTACAGTGCCGTCACTGCAAGAAGAACGCGTGCTCATTTCGGAATGTTTCGGTTGTATAAACAAGTTCTCATATCCAGTCTACCAGAACTGTAGTGGTTATTGCTTGCCGCTAAGGCTTTTCGGTCTTCGACTGGTTTATTGTTTTATTTTTACAGGGTAGACGCGTTAAAGATTCGAAATTTTTCCAACTATGATCGCTTCAGCACATCACTAATTCCTCGTATATTTAACGAGACCTTCCGCCTAAAATCCGCCTAGCTCTGGTAATTATCTACTTTCTGCTTTAGATTGTAATTTATACAAACCAATCGCCTGTTTCAAAAACTGTTTTACATTATAAATGCCGTATTCTTTTTAATTAAAAATATAGCAGAAAAGAACGAAAGAAACTTCAAGCAAAGAAAAAACTCGAGGACAAAAGAAAACGAATAAAAAATCGCTGATTTGTGATATCAAAACTCAGAACAAACAAAAAAGAAACGAATGAAACTTCAGAAACAAAGGAGAAATGAAAGCAACAGCAACGAAATGCAAGGTGTGAAGGGAATAAGAAAGAACAAAGGCAGCTCGACAACACCAAGCCTTTTCGATGCAATTTTCCAAACCAATCAAGAAATTCGCAGAAAATTAAAGCAAACTATAAAAGTCAATATTACGATTAAAGAAAACAAAGTAAAAAATGAATGGCAAAATACACCGCGCAAAATAAAAGAAGTTCGCAACTGAGATAAACACAAAACAAATGAGTAACAAACAAGAAATGAAAACAGCAAATAAAGCGTCGATAATGTGCGAAAAATCAATTCATTGAGGAAAGCAATCAAGAAATACTTAGAAAGAAAACTTAAAGAAGAACAAAAACAAAAGAGACTTGAGATTGATGACTAAGATGAACAAAAACAAATTAATCTGCAGCCAAAAAATTAAAAAAAGTCCAGCGAAAAACAAGAGGCAACTGTAAAAAAGCGTCAATCAGCAATATGTGAAAAATCAATTTGATAAAGAGAAACAAAAGATAAATTCAGAATGTATTTAACAAAACAAATGTACCATCGAGTGCAAAAAAAGTTTGCGTTATTTTATTTCTGTAAAACCTGTTTCAAAATATTTTTTAACAAATATTTATGACAATCAAATACGTTAGTCGAAAGCCAGACATACAATGGCGAGAAAAATCGGTTACTTTTCTTTGCGCCCGAAAGTCTCACGATAAGATGATCAAAGAAAATCGACGAAAGTTTCTGCAAATAAATCAAAGTCTTAAGAAATAAGAGAAAACTCTAGAAAGGCGTCAATAAAATAGGAACACCAATTCGATTAAAAACTTAACTAGCGATCACGTGAAAATAACAAATTATGAAAATTATGACAAACAGTGAATACTGCCAATTCCTCCTCAGGGTTCCTCAGAGTTACGTAAAACAACAGAAATTTAGTACCAATTAATAATAGGATCTTTAAACGCCGAATACGGACTATTTGGAAATTGCTAGTACAAAAAAAAAAACTGTGTCGTCACCTGGAAGTCCTAAGAAATCAAAAAAAAAAACATTTTTAAAGTTTCTTTGTTATTTTATTTTTTTTATTTTTATTTTTCCATAAAATAACATCATTTCCGTCAACTCATTGTTTGTGTAAGCGGCATTCATTTCGGTAATAACAATGTGCCGTGTTGTAACTGTTGTGACAGCTTGTTACTTTAATTCAGTGACGCAACAACAATTTTGCCTAAATTTTCAGTAATTTTTATCTCGAAAACCAAAAGACTTTTATTAGAAATTTTTTTGCCGGTGACTCACCGTTACCTACTACCAATTATTTTTTGTACTAGCAATTTCCATACACCCGTTACGTCTAAAACGCAACCCAATTGGCAGAATTTCACCCAATCTCGCAACCCTGTTAGAGGTAGGTTTAATATTTTTGTCGCAAATGACTGATTGATTGGCGAAATATGATATAAAACGAAATTAAGCAGAAGTAAATTTTTAAATCAAGGAAAAAAATAAAGCAGTATTAATGCGCTTGCGTACGATTCCTAACCAACAACGTCAAAGATTGATGACTAATACACAGCGGACAAAATAAGGCAACGTCAGGCCCAAGCGTTCGCCGAATCAGTGTTACCAACTCACCAACTGCCAAACAATCGTATTTTGTCACTTAAGCATTTAATAATAATAAATAAAAATGAATTCGTTAATGAATTCAAACCCGGTCTTTTCTGATTTGTTTCAGATTTTGAAATTCGTCTTCAAATATTCCCGTTACTTTAAAAAAAAATGTTTTTTTTATATCAAGTAAAAATCAGTTTCATTTTGTCAATTGGAGCACGTTTTCAACTTTATTTTAACTTTATTTTAAATTGTTGCTAAATTACAAGTTTTATTTGTAATTGTCATATTAGTCATCCGGGTGTTGGTTGATATGTGTCCAGTTATGTTTTAAATCATTTTTTTATAACTTGCTGTTTCCTTTTTTCCTTTTTAACTCCGACCACTAAGGGTTGTAGCTTTACATACGTCAATCAGAGGCTCTGATGAAGGCTTTGAAATAAAACCGAAACAGTCAGCTAAATGATTTGAATTTATTTTTCGTCCTAAAACCCGTTCAACTCTACTTTCAAAATTTAGTACTCAGGACGCCGTTTTATTAATTAAATAATTTTCATCGGACAAGATGGTGCTTCTATTATTATACTAAATGTTAATTTCGATACATTGATCATTGAAATTGAATTACGTAATTTTTTTTTAGTGTACGCCATTGAATTCTATGCGGTACAGTGGAACGCTTATGTAATATTAATGAGTCCTGCGGAAGCGCTTACTCTTTCCACTTGTTTGTTTACCTTGCACCTTAAAGTGTCCTCACACTGGTCATTAACGCTGTGACTACAAATTTCGATTAACTAAAACAAGGGTTTCCAAGACAGTCGATATTGATTAACGAAAATTTTAAAACGGTCGATGGACCTGCACATGTCTTTTAGGGGTCAATGAACTATTAGTGATCGATTAAATAAAATCCATCTTACATTATTCGATTTAATTTCTTTGTAAATAATACCTAGAAGCAAATTCATTTTCAAAAATTCTTGTTAGTAAAAATTAAAAATAATTAGTTTTTAAATAAAATTAATTTTTTGAGATAAAGTTAAAAGACGAAGCTTTTGAGGAGAACGTTAGCTATGAAGTAGTTTTCATTTTCTGCCAAGAGATGGAATGAATCCTGTTGCGCTTTAATTGTATTAGACGGTTAAATGACAAAATCGTTTTTTTTTTTTTTTGAAGTTCCACTAATTTCATCTGCAGACAAATCAATATAAATAAGCGAAAAGGAGACAGACAGTGAGGAGGTTATCGGTGACAAACACGATATCCTACTATTTAAAGTATAGAATATAGTAGTCTTCGTTTTTGGTTAAGAGATGGCGCTCTGAATAATTTCCATGATGGCTTGATTTTAGTTTCTCCATTTAATTTTGAAATTACAATTACAATTGCGATGCTAGAAAGCAAGTTTTGCTGAGAACGTCTGCCAGAAAATGAAATCTTGTTACGAGAAATTCTAAATTAAAGTTGGTATCCCTTCCTGTCAAGAGATGGGGCGATTTGAACGATTTCTGTCAGGCTTTGATTTCATATGTGTATTGAAAATGAAGTTAAAAGGTAGTGACGATTTTATATTTTCGATTAATTAAGATTATTATTGTTAAGATATTTTGTTCTTAAAATACGCCCTTATTGTAAATGAAATCATTTCTGTTAAAAATATCTTGGATTTTTCTTTTAGTTTTCATCTCAAACCACCTATGCAAAGTGGCCGCTCATTAAAGTTTTCGACGAATTTTATTTTTACGAATCTTGCTAATTAAGGAAAAAAGATTTACGTGCTCTTTTTACGAAAAGTTCTCTAGTCTACATCAAAGATAAATTTGCCCCTCAGGGCAATCCTCTTAATATTTTTAATTAAAACTTTTATTACGAAGTTTTGGTAATAACTGCAGGGTTCGTTTCGAGTGTTATTTGCTGTATGTAGTAAAGTTCGTTTAAATTATTGAAAGAGTTAAGAAGTAAACTTAATGGTAATATATATATATATCTGTATAAATAGTAGACAATTACAGTTTCCTGTAAATGTTTTTTCTCCAAAATGCCACTGTTTAAGTACGACCCCAGAGATGACTGAAATCTTTCAAAGCTTTTGATAAGCTTACAGCTTTTGTAAAATCTGTCAAGTTGTATTTTAACAGCACCGTTTTAGAGAAAGAAAAATTACAGGAATCTGTAATTGTCTGCTATTTTTTCCTTTCGACCGTAACAAATAAAAAATAGAACTGGAAATTGGTGCAAACGAAAAAAAATATTGTAACACATTGTAACAATTTTCAGCTGCAAAACATATTCGTTAAAATTTCGAAATTAATTACTAGCGACAATGTGTAATTTACAAAAAAAAAATACAATGTGACAGCGAAGCTCTGTTGATTTAATAAAAAACTACGTCCACGAGTTTATCTGTTTTAAAGCACTGAAACGTGAAGCCCAAACACAATTATTAATTAACTCCGACATATATCAGGTATTTCGCGAATCTATAAACCAGTCTGCACGCGATGGAAGGGGGGGGGGGGCAAAAATCTGCACAACGAAACCTCTTTTAATAATAATAATAATAATAATCTAATATACTCATCCAAGAATTATAAAATTATAAAAGTGGATAAGTCAAGTCTGTAATAATAAAGTAAAAACATATTATAATAAAAACAGTTATAAAAACAAGTATCACAGAACAAAATTCACAAGTGTGCCATTAATTCAATAAATTCTGTAACACTATAAATAAATAATGATTTTGAAACTAGCGATTCCTTCTTCTTCTTTTAATTTTGGCTCGTTGTGAAGTAAATAACTTGCATTCAATCTGATCAATTGTTGAAACTCAGAGATAACTCCCGTTCTGATAAATGATAATTCCGTGCCTTGCAAAGTTCTGTCAACTTCTGTTCCCCCGGAAGTTTCATTCTTCGTATGATTCTGTCATGAGGGAAGCACTTGCGTGAATCTCCTTCTCTGAAGGGAAGTTGTAATTAGTTAAACTTGTTTTGTAGGCCAGTTTTTGAAATGGAGTTGAATCCAATTTAAAACCGTGTCTTATCTTGTTGTTGTTATACAACATGTTCAAATAAATTTTCAATAAAGCTAGGTCATGGAGGTATAAACGTAGTATATCGTAATTAACCTGCTACACCAAATTAAATGCGTAAAAAAATCACTTTCCAATTACCAATATGAGTTACTCAGAGTTCCTCGTAGTAACTCCGAAGTAGCTCTGAACAGCTCCGAGTAGCTCATTCTGATAATTGGAAAGCGTCTAAATTGACAAATAAATAAACAAACTGATGTAAATCGTAATAGTAATAATTTATTTTTTTTTCTTTTTTGTATTTTGTTTTGTTTCTTTTCTGTTGTTTCCATTTTAGAGAGAGAGAGAGGAATTGTAAATTGGAAGTGAAAAATAGACAGAAAAGAGGTAGAGGTTTTGCAAAACCGAAGGTTTTAAGCGCCTGATGCCCGACTTCTTCACCTCCTGATAAATTTATTTGCCAGGTATTATCCTTGGAAACCATCGTACTGATAATAGTTTTCGAGGATATTACCTGGCAGGTAAATTTATCAAGAGGTGAAGAAATCGGGCATAAGAAAAACAACCAAGGGATAACAAAAAAAATTGCAAAACTAACTAGCACTGAGGAGTGCATGGGAAAGAATGGCAAAAAGTAAAGGGAAGATGGCAAGGACGAACAGGACGAGAACAACGAGCGGAAGACGATTGGGATTCACAAGAATGACAAAAAGAGGAATACTAAACTAATTATGATGTGGAGAACAGAACTGATAAGAGAAAGAAGACAATAAAAACCAAAAACCCAACGGATTAGAGCAGGAACACAACGGGGTACAGCGAATCATTCAATTTTAAAAAGAGAGGAACCTTACGAGAGGAATTGTAAATTGGAAGTGAAAAATAGACAAAAAGGAGGTAGAGATTTGCAAAACCGAAGATTTTAAACCCCTAATGCCCGACTTCTTCACCTCCTGACAAATTTATCTGCCAGGCATTATCCTTGGAAACCATCGTACTGATAATAGTTTTCGAGGATATTACCTGGCAGGTAAATTTATCAAGAGGTGAAGAAATCGGGCATAAGAAAAACAACCAAGGGTTAACAAAAGAAATTTCAAAACTAACTAGCACTGATGAGTTCATAGGAAAGAATAGTAAAAAGTAAAAGGAAGATGGCAAGGACGAACAGGACGAGAACAACGAGCGTGGACGATTGGGATTCACAAGAATGACAAAAAGACGAATCCTAAATTCATTATGGAAAACAGAACTGAGAAAGAAGACAATAAAAACCAAAAACCCAACGGATTAGAGCAGGAACACAACGGGGTACAACGAATCATTCCATTTTAGAGAGAGAGGAACCTTACGAGAGGAATTGTAAATTGGAAGTGAAAAATAGACAGAAAAGAGGTAGAGGTTTGCAAAACCAAAGGTTTTAAACCTCTGATGCCTGTTTTCTTCACCTCCTGATAAATTTATCTGCCAGGTATTATCCTTGGATACCATTGTATCGATAATAGTTTCCGAGGATATTACCTGGCAGGTAAATTTATCAAGAGTTGAAGAAATCGGGCATAAGAACAACAACCAAGGGTTAACAAAAAAAATTGCAAAACTAACTGGCACTGATGAGTACATGGTAAAGAAGGGTAATCCGAAAATTTTAAGATGGTATTATTTTATGTTATTTTATTATGTTATTAATCCATTAATATTTTTTACCATTTGGAGTTTGGCTTAATTATATTTTTTCAAGAAAAATCTGGCAACTCAAGTTATTACGATTACTTTTCTCACATAACGCAGGCCGTGGGTACAACTATGGCAAATGACAACCGCGTTTGCCTAACTCTTGTCTTACTAACTCTGAGCTCTGTTCGGTATGACGCGTTTAATTTTAACTTTCAATTTCTGTAAAATAATGGCAAAGGCAGAACCAAAAATTATTGATAAAAATGGATTTATTTGGAGTTAGGATAAAGAAGCTTCCATTTTTGGCCAAGAGACATTTAGAGTAGTCGAATCAATCCAATCACACCTTGTATTTAGAATATCGACTGTAATTTTCAAATTAAAATCATAGCGGAGTTAGAAAGCAGAGTTTTGTTGAGAACGTCAGCAGGAATGTGTACTGTTACAAGAAATTCGATTAAAATTGTTCTCTTTTCTGACTAAGAGATGGCGCTCGGAATAACTCCTGCCTACTCCTAACAAGCCTTACTTTTATTTTGAAACTCAAATCATTTCAAATCATTACACATTTAAAATGCAGGGATTTTGATGTAACTGCAGTATGTAGTTATAGGAAATTTAAGTAAAATATTTTTCACTTCTGAACAACAGATGATGCTTTGAACGACTTTTATACGCGTAGATTTTATATTTACAATGCCAAAATGAGAAGAATGTTGTTACGAGATTAGAGTTCGTTTTAATTTATTTTAAAATAATTTATTACACTAGCACTAATTTATTTCATGCGAACTATCACTAATTTATATTTACAAAAGTCGAACGATGAGTTAGTTAACTTCGACACCAACTGTCGATGTTTGTTCTTACCACAGTATAGGCATCAATCAGTAGGGACAGCTTCTGTCGGCACCTTTGAAGTTCATACTACAATTTTCCGAATCTATGTTGGCAGGGAGTCATTCTAATGCTACCAGATGTCGCTACTTGAAAAACTTATTTATTTCGTAAGATATACTTCTTATTTTAAAAAGCAAAAGCTTGCTTTATTAGAAAAATTACAAGTGAGCTCAAAATAGTCGAAAAATGATGAAATTCGATAAGATAATCTAATGGTTACTTATCCACCAAAACAGCTGATCGGTAATTGACGGCCATATTGAATGTGTGCCGGAATTCTGGCGGAATGTCCGTTTTTTGGCCATGTTTAGGTGATCACCGAGCCTGAATGCAGACCCTGATGCAGACTCAGCATATTGAAAGTTAACAACTCGTGTTCTTAAAGGGTTAATGTGAGAATACTAGCTGCTGAAGCTTGGCACTCCAAAAGCATGTCTGTTCAATAGCTATGTTGAATTAGTAACTCAGCTCCTGTGGTTACCTGAACGAGGCCATCAACCATTGACCGTTGCGCCACGCTCGGCCACTTGATGAATGCCCGCTCACTTCGCACATGCGCTCTCAGAAACGGTAAGAGCGAAAAGCCCAAGCTGTCCCTACTGATTGATGTGTATACTGTGGTTCTTACTATCCTCCGTGCACGTGTTTTTATAACCGCACTGATTTTCTAGAAGCTTCTTAACTTAGAAGATTCCGTCAGCGAAAGAATTTGGACGGCCGTCGCAACTGTAGAAACGCGCACGTCGGACGGGGGTTGAAAACTCACTTTCCATCCCCTTTTGTCCCCAATTCTTTTAGCAATCCGTACAAAATTGAATTTCGATTTCTTTGTTAGTAGCGCCCTGGTTTTAGCATGGAAAGCCAGAAATCGATTTCCAAATCGTTTTCCCCGAATAGCTCGAATAGTGTCTACTAATATTTGTTTTTGGAATTGTCGAAAACTGTTCACTCCTTATCTCTTTTATGTTTTCTTAAAAGTCATTTCTTATTATAGTTTAAATAAAGAATCCAACTTTACATTACAAAGTATATTCAAACAAAAAAAGTAATTACAAACGAAATAATATTTGAATTTAATTAAATTAATAAGTAAAATTTGACAATTAACATAAAATTAAAGCTACAGTGTGAAAGAGAGAAGGAAAGATTAACAAAAATCAGTTTATATCTAAGAACATTTGTTAGATCTTTGTTATTTAAACTCACCCTCGCCGATCATGGATGCTTCTTAGGTACACTTTTAAATTAAAATAAATTTAGAAAGTTGACTGATTAAAAATAAAGAATTTAAAACTTTATGACTCGTGACGCACAAACTAAATTACATTCGGAATCGAAGAAGCACTTTTCTAGATGACAGGAGTTCGTGCCAACTGTCGTGACAAACCCTCTCGGGCAATTGTCTTGTCGAACTCCCCTTGTGATCTGAAAAGCTACCTATTTATTGGGATCAGATGACCTCCTTTTGGTCTACGTCAGCTTTGGTAATGAGATAAACCTTGATGGCTAATTCTAATTTTTCTAGCATCAAGATTCGATCAAGGCTCTTCTGCATGATTCATCCTCCTTACATAATTATTTCTTTTATCGCCGATGTTCCAGCGATATGAATGCCCTTGATCTAATTTCTCGGTACATACATCGCAAGCTTGACGAATGCTTTCGTTGCATAACGCTGCACGTGTTTTGTATTCTTCATGAGTCATAATACGAATTCTAACTTAATAATATATCCGAATTAAATAAGCATACTAAATTATGAAAATAATTATCCTAAGAATCTGGATTCTTACACAACTCTGGTGTGCTGGCTGGACTCTGACGCATGTGTGATTAATTCGTCGCGCATTAGATCGTCACAATATGACTTTAATTTTTTGTCCCAAATCGAAAGGGTTATTTATTACATCTTGGGGGATCTTTTCTTACATTGTTCCTTTTCCGGAAAAGTTTTTTGCCCTCTTTTCGCTTCTCGTTTTGATTGCCTCTGCCTTTTCTGTTTATGCTTTGCGTTTCCTTGGTTGGTAAAGACTTTTACCTGACATTCTAAAAATTTTGTCCATCCATCTTTTCTTCCTTGCCGTAATAATTATCGTTCCAAGCGGTTTAACTTTCAAATAGCTTCTTTGATCATTTCATTTTCATTTTTTTTAGCTTTCTCCTGAATTTTTATAAATAATATCATTTCTAGAGCATTGATTCTACTTTTACGTTTTGTTCGATGAATTTTTAGAGGCTCAATAAATATTATTATTATTATTATATCTCAGTTTCGTACAGGAATGTAGTATTACAACGTTTTGACTGCTCGTCCTACTTTACCCATTTTTTCCATTCTAAAGTTATTTACCTTTCCCCATTCTAACCACGGTTTTAATTTTGTTTTACTTTATTTCCATATTATTTTTCCATCGATTTCACATTCATTATAACAAAATTAAATTGCAATACCAACAATAACCGTGATAACTAAGTAACCCAAATAACTTTTAAACATCAACGTTAACTTATTAAAAATTTTCATTTTGCTTCTACTTTCTTTATTGCACCATCGGAAATATCTTGAATTCTTCATTTTGTATTAACCTCAAACTACGAAAACAAAGTTTTTGATGAATTTTATTTATTTTAGAAGTCGTACTAATTAAGAAGAAAAAAGATTTATATATTCTTTTTGTAGGAAATCTTCTGGAATACATCAAAGATAAATTTGCTCCTCGGGGCGATCTACTTAATATTTTTCATTAAAACTTTCAATACGAAGTTTAGGTTGGTTTCGAATATCATTTTCTTCGGTAAAGTTAGTTTAAATTATTAAATGCGTTCAGAAGTACACTTGATAGTACAGTGACACACAGTTTGACATTTCTGTGAGTCTTGTAGCACAAGGGTTTAACGGTGAGGTTTACGTGCATTAGGTACTTTTAGATGCGCACGACTGTACATTCTCTATATCAAAAGAAGAAATATTAAGAAAACAATTTTACAGATACTGTCCGTCGACAAGAAATGTAACCCTCAGGGCTGCTTACCTGAGCTTGGCCTTACCAATTGCGGTCGTTCGGCAACTCCAAATACAGTTTAATTCTGTCTCGAATGGTCGAATAGCTTTTGAAAACATACAAAAAGATTTTTGGATTATTAACAGTCGGTTGGTTAAAATGGCAAATGCGCAGAGTACAAGTAAACACTTGGGTTTTCCTTCTCGTCTTTTTTTTTCAAGGTTCTATGAAACAATCGATATGTTACGGGAAAAGTTTTCTTATTTTTGTTTTCCTTTGAAAATCATCTTCCTTTACGTTGATCAGACGAATGCTTTTTATTCGGATCCCATCTCCCTTACTCGTATTCGCCGATCCACATTACTCTTTCTACCCAACATGCTCCAGCTTTTTTATTTTATTAGCTCATTTGATTTTAGGCCTTTATAACTTTACCAAAACTCTCTTCATATTAAAATACTAAGCAACTATTCATTATGACAGTATCCCAAAGATGTAAATGTTAAAGCACTAATTCAGAACTTAAAAAGAAGTTATTTCTCATTTCCCTTGCGTGCTTCCAATCTAAGGATATGCTATCCTCATACGTTCCAATTTGCGACATCGCAACTTCTTTTCAGAAAGTTTCTATAATCGCGTGAGAGTTTCACAGACTTCCCAAGCTTCTAATTTAAATAAGTTCTGCTCCAGTTTCATCCATCAAGTATTATCTCCCGAGTACATGTAACCCATAATTACCGAATCGTGTTAACACGCGCTGGAATTTTGGTTTAAATTAATCAGTGCGCCTATGAGAAGAAGAATTTAATAAAAATATATGGGTTCTAACGCTGCTATATTTATTTATAAGCGTGCTTGCTTGATATGAAATTGTTATTGGTTTCGAAATGGAATTCCTCTGAAAGATGCCCTGAAAAATTCAGCGCGACTTCCAGCGACGTTGACAAAAGCGGAGCGGAGCTCCTTTAATCTTTATTTATGGGGACTTTACCTGGTCGCTTGATAACTTTTTAACGAGTTTCTTATGACATTTTTTCCTGCCAAGTAATTACGTTACCGCATTAAAAGTTATCACGAATCGAGGTCTTTATTGTTGGAGAAGTTGGATTCATTATTCTAATGTAACTTAAGCAGGGGGGCACTTCACCTACACCTGGGAGAGAAATTTCTTGTTTGGGACGTCCGTGCGGTTCTGCGAATGTGAGGCAATTTAAACAAGTGAAAATGGAACGTGCTCATTACGTACATACGAGGCGGGGAAAACTTTTTAATTGCATTCCATGCAAAACCGCAATGATACGTCGGGATATTTTAAATGGGAGAATTTTAAGCGTGGATGCTTAATGTAATGTTTTTTGGCAGAATTTATTTCCGGAATTGGAACTTTAATTTTCGAATTTCATATTAACTTCAATACTTATGCCAAAAAGGCAATGTTGTTAAGTATCTAGATGGAAGTATCTAGATACAGTATCTAAATACTTTTTGAGTATCTAGATACATATTCAGATACTACTAAAAAAATCTAACTGTATCTACATCTAGATACAATTACAGTGTATCTATTCATTTGAGATACTAAGATACAATTTAGATACATTTTGAACTTCCATAAAAACAGCAGACCTTTTGCGAAAATGCAATCTCCGATTTTACAGTTTCTTTCTTTTGATTTTTTCCTCTTGTTAATTATGTTTTCCTGTTTGTCAAATGAATGTTCTATTTAAAATGCGATTTGATAGTTCAGAAACTTGAAATTTTTTTTAAAAATTGGGAAAGATAATTGACAAAAGGCGAAAATCAAAAGGAAAAGACTGTATTGTTGATTTTATCAACTTTTCTTGATTATGGGAACGCTCTTTTAGCTACAACAAGGTTGCAACTAAAGATCCTTGATTCATTTAACTTGTCTGATACGGAAGTAGAGTCATTTCTGTTGATAACTTTATATTTTACGTTGAGTTGACTTGGCTTCATACAAAACCTTATCAGCTTATTGATCAACTTAATTACAAAGATAAATTTTCTATTTAAAAAGACATACTGCTGAAAAAAATTGTGAAAATTATCACAGATTTTAGTGTGTATATTATTTACATATTCATACGAAAACATCGTTAATTTTCACAAAAAAAAAGTCGATTGGGATCGCAAATAATACCGTACCTCCACTACTGCATAGGTTATTAAATTTTACACTTGCAAGTATCTTGATAAACTGCAGATACTTTTTTTGTATCTGTATCTGCATCTAAATACATATTTGTGAAAGGATCTGCATCTGTATCTAGATACTATTAGAAATGTATCTTTAACAACACTGCAAAAGGACCTCATCAGTCGACGTTAACCGAAGATTATATCTTGAATGAATTTCACAACAAAAAACAACTTTTAATAAAAATAAAAAAGAAAAGCAAGAAATAACTCTCAGATCCTCCTCTTCTTAAATAGATCGTACACACTTAACAAAAAATTAAAAAAATATACTGTGACAAAGTCTCTCAGTCACACCCTGACCTAGACATTGAGGTCCAAGGATTTTTCCAGAACACGCTCGGAGTATTTCATAAGGTAAATCGAACATCTGGATGTTCTGCGAAAATGGGGTCACTTGAATCATATAAATCCCGACCTTTCCTGACTTCTAAACAATTCGATAGTTTGAGCAGTCCTAGTGCCAGGATGCATCCCAGTCAGATATGCTAGGCTTCGAAGTCGTATCATCGTAATCATTTTACGTATGGCCCTTTTGTCGTGTAAGTCGTGAATATATACTCAGTAAAAGGTGCACTACATACTCAATAAATGTACTACGACGCTCAACTTAAACGGTACTATTTGACAGTTACGTAGCCCTTCTGCTGAATGTTCTTGAGGGTGTTGTGTTCGCATGCAGGAGTATCTTTTAAGTTGAGCATAGTAGTACCTTATTTTCATATACTAAATCTGACTACGCCCCTCTACCCCAAACAATACAAAACATAAAAATAAAATAAATACGAAAATACGAAATATTTCATATCAATAAAGAAAAGGAACACTCTGAGGACTCTCAAAACATAGATCTAGAGAAAGTTCTTAAAATCAAGTGAACATAAAGGTGCTCGAATACAAAAAAAATGATACAGGAAGTAACACAAAGCAAAACGAATAGAACATTTGTATGACCAACGTCATTTCAAAAATTATATAATCGAAGGAACATAACATACTGATTGTTTCATTGAAACTTAAAAAAAGGCGGCGGAGAGAAAACGAAAATGCAAACATTTGCTTGTTTGCTATGACATTATTGTCGTGGTGATGTAAATAACTTTTTTTAATGCAAACACTTATTTGTGGCCACAGAGAAATCTTTGTGATCGACAGAGACCGCAAACTTTGAATATAATTGGTAATTAATCTATGTAAACCACTTTTCATGTTTGTCGAGTGAATGTAATTAGCAATTCGACGCGTTGATTAAACAGCGATGTGAAGGCCGAATCATGAATACGAAAAGCCAGCTGTAACATACCGTTTGTTTCGTGGAAACTTGAAAGAAGGCGGAAAGAGAACGGGAGCATAGGCTTTCACTTGTTTGATGAGCCAGATCTGTGTCACTATACGTATATCCCGAGAATTACGATCATATACATATTTTTCACTACAATGATTAGTATTAGAAGCCAAAGAAAGAAGTAGTTGGATATATAATTTCTTCTTTAGGTTTAATATGGGCCAAATTATTATCCTACCAAATTATTTTCTTTAGATCATCAAAGCTAAACAATAGATATGTTCGTAGCACAATTTCTGACTAGTTTACAACCGCCAGAATCAGTTGCCCACCAAAGTATTTCCATTTTTAACAGCGTCGGTAGGTGTACAACCAATTAGAAACTCTCTACGAGCAAACCTATTATGAGTCGATAAAAAAAGGTAGCAGAAAACAGAAATAACAGAAATGACTACCTAAAGAGTCCTCTCTAGGGCCTTCGTTTTTCCCCCATTCTATTTTCTAAAACGCGATTTATAAATGTACGATCCAAACCAAAAACGTTTTTAAATCCAGTAGAAAAATATAGGATTAATTGAAAACAGAAGGTGTAAAAAACAGTTATGCATGAACAAAGGACAACATTATTAATATTTCTTAAGATGAAAAGCAAATTGATCAAAATACGTAACGTAGCTTTAAATGAACCCAGGAAGACATTCCATTCATTGTTATTGTAAAATATTGAAATATATGAGTACAAATAATAAAAATTATTGTAATATGCAGCAAGAAATTACTAAATATCAATTAGGATGAAACCGTACAATGTAATCGATGCCGAGTGTCAATCAATTAAATTTTCAGTCATTAATCAACAGCTCGAATAATTAATCTCACTTGCATTCAATTGCAATTAAATTCTCAGTTATGAAACAGCTAAAATTAAACCTCATTTCTTTTAAATATATAACTGCAATTGAACGTCATAATTGTTATAAATAATCTGGGTAATACTGGGTAATAGAAAGTTAAAAATTGGCAAATATACAATGTGGAACAAAACCATCGAATAATAGCTGTAACTTTGTAACTTTTTTTATTTGAAGAGGTATGTGAAAATGTTTGTTATACAGGTTGTTCCGTTTATTGCCGCGCATATTGTGACCTTTTCAAGTTGTTTTTTTTATGATTTTTCTTTGTTCTGTTGCTATGGCAACCAACTTTGTTTTTTTTTTAATGGTACCTATAATTATTTTTAGCGATTCAGTAATACAATTTTTTCATTATGGGCAGAAAAACAAAAGTAGAAGAAATTGATTCGATAATAAAACACAATTACCTTTTTGGTCAAGCATGCTATGAAAATTTAACAATTGCAGTTACATATGACAAAAGAAGATCTTATGTTGTGATATTTCCGTAGCATTCTTCGTTAAAGCTGACGATTGAGTCGTACTAAATAGTTTTTTTTCTAACTGCTTTTATTTTTTAATTTTTCTTTTCTTCAACAAAACTATATTACTGAATCAAGGAAATACGTTTAATTGAAATTTAATAAAAAATATTGTACATAGGTGCTACTGAAAGAAACAAAGTTGGTTATTATAGCAACTAAACAAAAGAGACCACGGAGAAACTATGTACGTCAAAGTACGCGTAGGAATACATCAAAGAAGTTTTGTCTTAAACATTTTTTGATAACTTTTCGAATGAAAGAGTTACAGCTATTATTCTATACTTCTGTTCCACCCTGTATGTAAATACATCCCCTCTCAGACGGAGTCGCAGAAATTATTTATTTAAAGCAGTCGTGACTTATGCATTAAATTAGTTTAAGAAAAATTAATTTCTTGCTGTCTATTACATTTATAAAAAAAAAGGAAGCTTTAGAAGCGCTAGATGTAATACAATGTAAACAGTGGCGTCCACAGAAAATTTTCCAGGGGGGGAAACAGGTATAGTATAGTATCGTCACAGAATCAACAGAAAAAATATAACCCTACTATTTTGAAAATGTTTCTGTTAGGATCATACGTTTATAAACCGCATTCTATAAAAAAGAACAAGATAAACAAGTGCCACAGAGGAGACTCTTGAAGTACTCATTCGCTCGTATTCTGTTAATATGAGGTATCAGGTATGAGCACGTCAACGATGTCAAAATATATGTTGTTTATATTCTTCTAAGAATAATCTTACGGCCTAAGTTGCCGAATTATTTGTACAATTGTCTTTTTATGCCAAGAGGAATTAATTTTAGCAACTCAGTCGGTGGATGGTTACATTAGTTTACAAAATACCTATTTAAAAAGCATTCTCAAATAAGTTCATATTACAAAGTCAAGTTATCTAAATAATTAATAAATGATTAGTTATGTAGATGTACATGATACAATTAATTAAAAAAATAAATAAAACAGTTAATTTTTTTAGTTTAATTCAATCGCGTCAGTGTGACTGTTGAAGTGGCTGTAACAGGTATTTTTTTATTGTCAAATTTAAACTATTTGAAAACTAATACCGCTTTCAATTTTCTTGTATCTTCATCTCATTTTATTTCATGAGGTTAAAACGAAAGATACACTCAGTGCACTCCAATTGAAAGCGCTATAAGAATGAGATGGGTATACAAAGGTCAAAAGATTTTTGAAATAAATTATACATGCTAAACCAATAAATTATTTTGTTATCTTTGACACTTACTTGTATCTTGAATTTTATATTTCCATAATGAATGTACTACTTGAATGTCTACTGTAACTAATGCAAGCCAAAAATCTAGTCATGATTTCTAGCAATGTCTCCGCAATAAAATTTTAAGTTTCAATCTAAAAGGTAAAGAAACAGATGTTGAATTTTATTTCATGGTTTCATTTTGTGTTTGATTACCTAGTTTTGCTCGTCTATCTACCTGCAGTATATCTGTTACAGTGCAGTGGTCCTGGTTCAGACCTGATACTACTTTAAAAAGAAGAAGAAGAAACTCTTTCTATTAGATTGCGTATTGCTATTTAAATGTAATTGTGAATAACAAAAAAATTATGACATTTAACAAGCGATTACTTATATTAGTTTTTTTTTTTTGATTGGTAATGCAAAATAAGCTACAAAAATACTGGACTTCTTGCTAATTAAGAAAGTTTAAATTTAAACATCCTTTATACAGGGTGATTCAAAATAAGTATCCAACCCGTTAACCATAGACAGTACACGAAAGAACAAAACAAAAAGTCTCTGTGCATAAAGGGTCTAGTATGCATAGTTTTTAAGACAAAAAGCATTGAAGATTCAGATATAAATTGGTTAATGGGCACTGTCACAGCAGTATTGCGTCTCAAAAGTAATAAAGCCTCGCGGAATAAAAGCAAATACTAGCGTTTACCTTGAAAAGAAAAAAATTTAAAACGTGTTTGTTATGACATTCTGCGGAAAGAATGTATAACAAGCAATTCATTCTTTCGAACATCGAACTTGTGTATGCATGCATACGAAATGAATAATAATTTTCATTTTGGATTCAAAGCAGGTTGGTTTTTAGAATGACTGATAAATTTATTTCATGCAAATTCGTATTTGGTTGACCCTAGCGAATACGCTCCTAACAGGTCGGACACTTATTCTGAATCAACCTGTATGTATAAATACCATTAAAATTAAAGTATATGTATATTTTTTAATAATAATAATATCGTTATTTATTATAACAGTAATAAGAATAATAGTATTTTTTGTTCTGTTTTCGATACCATAATTCTCTTCTCTTCATTTGTATCTTGTAAAGGCATGGTATCATCATAATGCTTCATAATCAGGTATAGTTATTACTTAGTATTTCTCACGGTGACATTACTGTAGCCTTATACAAAAAAAGGACGCAGTTCTATCCGATTTCAAATGTAAGTATAGGTGTTCATCATAGTAAAGTTTTTTTCTTCCAATTATTTTAAAGTATCTAGCTTTCTTTTAATAATAAACACCCACGTAACTACTACACACTTCGTATCTAGTTGAAGTCATCATCCCAACAAAAATCAGTCAATAATAATTGTCATAGCATTTGCAATTAATAATTTTAATGGCAGATAAGTAATTGATTGTAAACATTCAACTGAACTTTCACAAATCAGAAATTTATTTACAGTAATTAACAATGAATATTTTAATCGTCAATTTCGTTTTGAATTGTAATTGTTCATGTGATTTACACGTGATTTTAATGTAATTAGGAAATTTGCATTTAATTAATTACCCCCACTATATCGAGGGCAAATAAAATTGTTTAATTCATTAATGCAGCAATGCTCACAACTATTAACATGACAATTTATGCGAATTGGATAGATTCATATTAATCGGGGTTTATTACCACTTTAACAAAACCAATTTAAATAAACAGAGTGCGAAAAGTGATTAAAAAATATTAAAAAAAGGAACAGAGCCAAACAAAGCCACCTCTCCTTATATGAACATGTAACGCTCTTATACGTGGTAGACATCGTGATTAACACTGCAATATTTATATTTAATCGCCTTTCAACTATCTATACTATTTCTTTACATGCAGATACACAAAAAATTTGCACAATTTTATAGGCGATCCAAATTAGAAATGTTACATAGGGTTTTCCATTTGAAATAAAAAAACTTGCATCCAGCACAACTGTTTTGATGCACCCTGTGTAGATAAAACTAATTTTATATTGCAGGAAAATTTGAAACAAAAATGTCTTGAAACGTTTTTTGCATCTTTAATAATTATCAAGATATAGGCCGCGAAGACACTATTGGGACACCCCGTATATGACTGACTGTTTTCACTTGCAGAATGGGTTATTTTTTCACGCTGTAACGGTTTATGAACACCCGTGTGTTGATGAGTCAATTCTTTTTCACTCTGTAACTGAATTTAATCATTCCTCGTTTCACAGTTTTCAATTTAACAAAACTCAACTCGGAAATTATTACACAACTAATTAAATCCGACGTCAGAGTTACGTTTATTGTTGCAAGTTCCGTGCTCAGGAACTTTTGAGTTATTAATTAGCGTGTTCATTAGGCCCCATCGCAAACTTCTTTGTGTTATATAAAATTAAAGGCGCATTTTTCACGAGATAACACCTAAACAATCGATTCTGCTGCACTGCTCCAGAACCTTTTTTTTTTATTGATTTGCCCTATAAATTTGAAAATATTTCAACTCGTGCGTGTGTGTTTTAATGAAGCGCCAAATATAAAAAAGCAGCAGTTTCAGGTAGATAATTAAGTGCAGTTCAAGAAGAGGGATCAAACGGAATGTGTTGGTGTGCTTTATTTAAACTGAATTGTCGTCTGAAACTGGGTGTAGATATAAAACGTGTCGTCGTCTTCCGAGTCCCGTTCAAAATAACGTGTTAGGCTTTGCAGTGCACACAGGTGAACGATCAAATAAGTTTTGAACGCGGGCTCTGCTCGTTCATCCAGAACACCAAAGTGTTTTGTGTATGGTACACGTCTATTAATTACAGGCGAGCTGCAGTAAACAATTTCTATCTGACGGAAACTGGAAGCACGACACTGGAATTTCATTTCGATAACTACGTACATATGTCACATACTGACAAAGAAATATTGCGTTTTTTTCATTAACTTCGAATCTTTCAGCTTACTGCAGGATATTTTTAGTTTAGTAACATGATGTATCGGCCACACACATAACCGACAACGATGCCTGCCTTGCTTAGAACTGCCTGTCTCATTCGAGAAGGTTTTATGACTTCTAGTTGGCACCAGATTTTTCAAGACGAACCAATCTGATACGTGGGCTGCTGGAAAATTTTCTGGAATCTAGTAGGTCTAGAATTGTTAGCGTTTATCAAATGTCATATTTGAAAAATTTGACGTGTTTCGCCTATAATTCTATTGACAGTTCCTACCCAAGTGAACTAGTTTTGTTTGTATAGCATTTGAGAAAAAGTAATTTTGTGTAAACATGGAAATCTCGCGTCAAAATTTTCGTGCCATGATTTTTTACGATTTCAAATGTGGTCTAACGTCGAAAAAATGCCTCGATCGGCTTCATTTGGCTTTTGGAGATGAAGCACCATCAAAGAGCAGTGTTTATAATTGGTTTGCCGAAATCAGCGTGGGCGTATCTCTCTCAGTGACGAATTTCGTGAAGGTCGTCCATCAACATCTGTTGTTGCCACTAATGTAGATGCTGTGCGTGAAATGCTTGAGCGAGATCGACATGTGACATACCGTGAGATTCAAGCATCCTTACACATTGACATGAAAGCAATACATCAGATTTTGCATTATCATTTGAACGTACGAAAGCTTTGCAGTTATTGGATCCCACACAATTTGACAGAAACGCAAAAGCAGGGTCGTGTCAAATGGCGCGAAGAAATGCTCAAGAAATTCAATGGAGGTCGTTCAAATTTAGTTTATAACATCGTTACTGGTACTCTGGTACTCGTACGAGCCAGACAGTAAACAACAATCTACCGTTTGGGTATTTCAAAGTGAACCAAAACCAACAAAAGTTGTCCGTTTACGCAGTGCAGCGAAGCAAATGATTGCCTGTTTCTTTGGTTTAACTGGACATATAGCAACAGTGGCTTTAGAGGATCGAAAAACCGTGAATGCTGATTGGTATACTACAATTTGTTTCCGGAAGTCATCGATTAAATAAGAAGAAACAATCGAAATCGACGAATTATTCTCCATCATGACAACGTCAGCATTCACTCAGCCCGTCAAACAGTTGATTAATTGTCCAACAAAAATGTTGAATTAATGACTCATTGTCCATATTCACCTGATTTATCACCTTATGATTTCTTTTTGTTCCCAAATATCAAAAATAAAATGTATGGTGAGCGATTTTCTTTGGCTAAAGTAGCAGTTGAAACATTCCGGACACTGGTTTCTGAGGTACCATCTTTAGAGTGGAAAACGTGCTTTAGAAATTGGTTCGAGCGTATGCAAAAGTGTATTGACGTAAAAGGCGAATACTTCGAAAAAAAAATGATACCGTTTACCAAATTTCATATGCGTTTTTTCATACCGTTTCCAAAAACTTTTCCAGCAGCCCACCTAGATGACAAACGAGAGAGAATGAGGGCGGAATTTAGACAGGAGTCAGTTCAGGAATAACAAACACTGCGCTCTGGATAATATTCTTTCTCCCTCATCTAAATTATTTTGCTCATTTTGCCTCCTTCCGTTTTAAACACCCAAAGTGCACTTGCGATATAGTTTCTGAACGCGCCCCAGTTTACACAAAAACCGCACGAAATGAGAATGTACAATTTTAATACGATTATTGTGATTTGTAAATATCAGATTTTTGAAAACTACTTCAAGAATACTGAACGTTCAGAAAGAATCAATTTTTATGTAAAACGATGCTTACCATAAACGATACCATTTGACAGTTTCGTAGCCCTTACGCTAAATGTTCTTAAGGGTGTGGTTGGCATGCAGTAGTATCATTTAAGTTGAGCGTCGTGGTACATACATGTTACATCTTTCTCAGTCAAGTAAGAAAAGAGAATAAGAAAGTAGAAAGTAATTAATATTCGTATCGAGGATTTAGTAAGTTCGAAAACCTAAGAAATTTTGCCTATATGATAAACAAAAGATAATTAAAAACGCTGGGATTTTGATCATTTATAATTGGTAGATTAGAAATATACGATTTGATTCAAAACTTTATTTTTTTTTGTAGTTGTACAGCAGCGAACAATAAAATCCGGGCAAGAATTTTTGAATTTTTTAATTTATCATACGTGTTTATACAAATTTGTTAAAAAACGCTGAGGGAGTCCGTGACAAATTAAAATTAATTTGGGAGGGCACCCCCAAATTAATTTTAATTCTCGTTGAAGTTAAATTTGTAATTGAAGTTTGTACTTGTCCAATGAAAATAGTAAGTACAAAGTTTTTTTAATCTCAAACCGGACAGAAAAATGAAGGGAACACACTCAACGTTTCGATATAGATTTATAGCTTCGTCAGGAGTGAAAAAAAAACTTTTTGTGTGTGTGTGTGTGTGTTCCCTTCATTTTTCTGTCCGGTTTGAGATTAAAAAAACTTTGTACTTAAATTTGTAAGTTTGCTATTACGCAATTGTATAGAGTTATTTCACTTGGGGGTTTATGTCAACTTTTTTGCTAAGAGAAGGGGTCCGTGGGCATAGTAAGTCTGGGATCCACTGATTTAATCTGTCTTGAAATAATTTGAAATTATGAAATGAGGTAAATTTTATATAAACATGTACACTTACCTCCTCCTCCCCTTTCTTAAAAAAATTCATCGAAAATACAAAAATAATTCATTTTCCATAAACTAAAGTAAAATTTTTATTGGCATGACATATTAAAAAGTTTTGTTTTTGTTTTTTTTTTTCTATTTTCCATTTTCGTCTTTCTTTCTGATATATCAGGAACCGTTTATTTTTTATCTGTTCAATCGAAAACCTTTTTCTTTTCACTGTATTCACTAAGCAACTTTAGGTGACTTACTTTTATTTAGTGAAATGATTGAGAAATAATTTAAAAGAAGAAAAATATCGCACGATTTATCTATGTTTCTGGGATAACAGGGAAAACTATTAAATAAATTAATTTAAAAAAAATTGAGAAGACAAAAAGAAATAAAGTCTTCTACAAGAAAATAAAACGATAAAGTAGTCGAGAATATGAAACAAATAAAAAAAGCTTTTTAAAAACGAGCTAAAAGAGTAATTTATTTTAAGTCAATAAATTACCCTTTTGGCTCGTTTTTAAAAAGCTTTTTCATTTGTTTCACATTCTCTGCAATTCTCACGAGCAAGAACTATCTAAAAATTAATAAAGTAGTCATTTTCTCACTTCCAAAAGAAAGTCATTTATGAACAAAAGAATAACGAAAACTTCGTTGTTCTTCTTTTTCTTTCTGACATATTAGGATATCAGAAAGCCTTTCATCCGAAAAGAAAAATTACTAGACGCTTGAACCGGCTTTAAGGGAACTTCTAGGAATTTAGTGCGATTTACTTTGATTTGTTTTTAAAATATTCTCGAATTAAAAAAAAGGATAATAAAACAAGTAGTAAAAGAGACTGCGGCGAGTCAAATTTTCAACCTTCGAGTTCGATTGAAATATTGAAAAAAATGTTATGATTTTCTTTCTCCTTTTTGTAATTCTTTTGTGTCTGTTCAATCGAAGAGCTTTTTCTTTTCACTGTATTCACTAAACAAGTCATGACTTTAGGTGACTCACTACTTTTCTTTAATGAAATGATGAGGAATAATGAAACAAAAATGAAAATATCGGAAACATTCTGTAATAAAACAAAATAGAACTTTATACGATTTATCTGTGTCCTTAGGATAACTGCCAAAAATTGTTTAAAAAAAATAAAAATATCAAAATATAATAAAGCGAATTATATATATCTTGCGAGTTTCTAATCTTCCAGATGTTTCTCCCATTCTGTTTTTGTTTATGTTCTGTTTTTTAAACGTTAAATGATTGTTTTGTCTTTTTGGGAGTAAGAAAATTATTTTTGGGAAAACGAAAAGAAACAAGATCTCCTACAAAAAAGTAGTCGTTTTCTTTTCTCACTCCCAAAAGAAAAGCATTTCTGAACAAAAGAATAACGAAAGCTTTTCCGATGATAAAACAAATTGAACTCTTTGAATTTGCAGTCTACGAAACTTTTTGCTTTTGTTTATACATTTATTAACAGTTTTCTGTCTTTCTTTCTATTATGTATTGTTTTGTTTTTGAAATACCAAGGAATGACGAAGAATATCTGGAAAAAAACAGAAGAAAATCGCAGATCTATAATAAAATAAAGAAACAAAAGATTAAAATACGATAACGTTTATCTATTTCCTTTTTTTGTTAATTTTCTTGTTCTACTTTTTTTATATTGACCATCCTTGAAGGCTTAAGCTTACTTTCTGTTCAATTTTTCGAAAAACAGACAAAAATCGGAAGTTTACAATAAAACATAACAATAAAAATCGGTGTGTTTTGTTCCTCCCCTCCACCGCCCCCAAAAAATATTTAATTTTCCAAAAATAAGAATATCCCAAATTTTCTGCGACAAAATATAATCCGTAATTCCTTTGTTTTCACTTTAGTATCCAACTTTACGCTTTTCTCCTTCCGGAATATCAAAAAGAAAAAAGCATCAATGAAAAAACAAAAGAAAGTCGCAAATCTACTATACAATAAAACAATAAAGAAGCATATTTTGTTTCTCCCCTCTTCCCTCCACTACAATAAAAATGACTTGTTCAAAAATTATCGAAAATTGTCTGCACTTCTTTTTTTTAGTTTTTTTTTCTTTTTTTTTATTGTTGTATCCTTTTCAGAATAACAAGAAATAACAAAACAATAGTAAATCTCAGGTCTGTTACATTTTTCGCATTTTCCTTATTTTATTTTTTATTATCTTGTCTTGTGTTTTAACAATTCTTAGCTCCAAGGTTTGTAAACATTTTCTTAGATTTATTGTTATCAAATCAAATCAAATTTATTGTCTTAGAAAAACGGAATAAAACTGCAGGTGCCCTAACCATAACAATAAAAATCGGCATGTTTTATTTCTCTCTCCTCATTCACTCGTGAACGAGTTTCATTCTGAAGGAGAACAATATCGATTAAAAAATAAAAATATATAAATAAATAAAAAAACTTTTGTTTCTTTTTTCGATTCGATTATTTTTTTCTATTCGATTTTGTTATTTCCGTTTTTGAATCAGAAGAAATTACACAAAAGTAAATCTCAGGTCTTTTACAATAACACAGAACAATAAAAACCTTCGCAGTATATTCTACCTTTCAGAAAGCAAGCATATACAGGGATGGGCAAAAGTATGGAACCGGCTTAATATTTCGGAAGCTGTTTGACGTATCTGTTTGAAATTTGGTGTATGACTTTGTGTCAATAAGACCCACGTTACCAATTTGTTTCAATTGTTTATCTGCTCTTACGTTACGTAAGAAAATGTAGGAGAAAATAACGTTTGAATGAAAAAGTTAGGGAAAACGGTTTAGGTTAATATTCGACAAAATCGTTCATTTGATTTTTTAATCATATTTACTTTTGCAGCATAGGAAAAAACATTTTTGCTACAAACGTCAGATAAACTCTAGAAGAAAACTTCATTCATATATTCATGGCGTCAAGAAATAAGTACCTATATGTATAGTAAAACACTTATGGTGTAAATACACAAGAAAAATAAATGTAAAGAAAATAATCAATTTGAGAAACAATCATAATCAACAATTATGATACATATAAGACAAACTGCTAGTATAAACAAAAAAACAAGAAGGCCACATGATTACGGACTGTATTTATAATTTTTATAACAGAACTAAAGAAAAGTTTAATAAAAATTGACAGGTACGTCAAACAGTTTTCGAAATTTTAATATATGACATTTTTTTATTTTTTATTCCCTACCGAGATAGCAAAATAACTTTTTTTCCTCTGCCTCGCAAGATTTGAAACAAAAATGAGCACGTGATTACGGGTTCGTATCTTAATCTACCATCGAAATATTTATAAGTATTAAGTTATTGTTATTTTCCTTTACGTTCTATCCATCTTTATGTAAACATTTCGAATTCTGTAGGTTTATCAACCCTTAATATAAGTGGATTAGGTATTTTAAAAAAATCAAACGCGCTGCACTCTTTACGCATCCTTTTCCGCCGGTTTTATAGACTTTCCAAGTATACGAATATGTTCGACGAAACGAACACTAATATAATTGATGGGATGGCTTCTGTGCAGAGCTTCTTCAGCACACCAAAGCTTTTTTCGAGCCTTACATACATACATTAATTTACGTAAAAGCTAGAAAAACCGTTGGCGGTCGGAACTTCTCGTAAATCTCCGCTCCCCATGACAGCGTATTCGAATTATTTCAGCCCCCGGACTTTCGCAGAACCACGAGATTTTCCGGTATTCGATTTAATTTGTCAACAAAAATTAAATCGGTTAAATGAGATGAGGGGTGGTTTCAGTAACGTTTTACAGTATTTAGTTTATTTTGTACTTTTAAGGCCCGATCTAACCACCTCCAGATAAATTTAATTGCCGGTAAGTATCCTTGGAGACCATTGTGTTAACAAAACAATTGTTATGCAGGATATTAACCGACCGATTAAATTTATCAGGAGGTGGTAAGATCGAACCTAATTAAATGCCCTCTGCGATTACTACAAAACAAATTTGTTTTTTTATGATACTTAAGTTCTGAGGGATTATGATATTGGAGTTCATCAGTGAAATGCTGCCGACATGACGCAGTTAATGAATGAACTTCATTCATAAACTAACATCGTCATTTTTATTTTTATTATTGTCAACAATCAGTTGCTTTTTTTTAACTGGACGTTCAGAGTGCTGTGAATGTTATTGTTTGTATACATTGTAAATGGACTACACGCTAGTCACAATCCACTGATCGTCAAAAGAAAAAACACTTTTTATTAAGAAAGGGAATACGTCATTGCTCATTTCCATTACAAGGTTAGTATTAGCAATTAAAGGTTGCTTTATTCTCCACTTTATAAGACTTGCCCTTAATATTAATTTATGAAAATTCTCAAAGAAAATCCTTCTTGTATAGTCCATTAATATACACGGAGTGCCTAAAATATGATGTATGTCCGTCATAAGCTGATATTATTGGTTCCTAAAGAGTATGAAATCGATTCCAAAAGAAAATCATATCATTATGTTTTTCGCACAGAAACATCAATGTTAAATTACTCTAGAAATTCTAACAATATGTAATAAGATATATTTAATCTAATTTCTTATTGCAAAGTAGTTATTGTATGGGAAATAATAAAGCATCTTTAAAAGCAGCATAGTTTACAAATATCAAAAACTGCATTTTTGAATGGTGCCATTGATTTGGTCTGGATTAATGACAAATTAATGCGGGAGAAGGAAATAATGATACACATTAACTTTCAAGAGATTTTTTAATACTAGCTCCGGCTTCCTCCGGACTGAATTCGATTTACTAATGTTGACTAAACCTTTTTTTAAACATACATTGAAATTTCAGCTGCTCGAATTTGCTCGATTTTGATTTAGCACGTGATAAACTAATTATGGCGATTCACAAAATTTTAAATTCCTTGATATTTACTACAATTTCTCTTAATCGTTTTGCAATTGTTTATGTGAGTTGCTAATTATCGTAATTATTTTAAGTTATTTGAATAATGATGTATTAATAACATATTATGTTACCAGTCTAATTTAACCTACATTTTGGTAATTACCTCTCATTGGAGATGCCTATATAACGAATCCAATTTTGTTTTTCATGTAATTGTGTTGAAAATACCCTACCGTTTAATTCAAAACTGTGCGTGTCGACAGTGTCGTGCATCTGTCAATTACGAAATGACTAATGCCCGATTTCTTCACCTCCTGATAAATGTATCTGCCAGGTATTATCCTTGGAAACCATTGTATCGATAATAGTTTCCGAGGATACTATCTGGCGGAAAAATTTATCCATAGGTGAAGAAATCGGGCCTTTATTGAATAAGTTTTGAATTAGTTACGAAGAGTTGAGCCGGTATATAATATCTTGCCGACAAGATATGTCAAATCTATCCGAATTTGTGCGAACAAGAAGTTCTGATCTCAAAGAACGTGTCGTGGAAGAAATAGTGAATAAAATAAGATAGCAATTTGTGCCCAGACATCGAATAAAGTGGTAGAAATCTTGCCGTATTCAACCCATGTTCCAGCAAACCAATGCGGAGTGGTTGAAGGGAATATTCGCTGTCAGTTTTGTGAATGAAGATGTACCCTCTTCATCAAAGCGACGGGGGCAACGTTAATTTGCAACAGCTTCTGGATCACACTACAACGAGAATTTTTCAAACGAAAAGTGAATAAGAAATTGCTGCAATTGAGAATACGGAATTAACGTTAGTGACAAATTGGGGTTGCGATGGTACATGGACGTTAATGACAAAATGGGGTTGCGATGGTACATCAGGTCAGAGCAAATACAAACAATGCTTTAACAACACAGATAAAGAAGCAGTGGATACCAACCTGTTCATGGTCTCTATGGTTCCTTTAATTATGCATTCAAAGGAAGATAATTTTGTTAAATACTGGGAAAACAATCGAGCGTCACCTACAAGATATTGCCGACCCATCCAATTTGAATTTGCAAAGGAAACCCCAGAAAAAGCCAATGCTATTGTGAAGGATATGGAAAACAAAATTTCAAACCTCCAAGAGACACTTCTACATTTGCATGGACGAACTATAAAAGACGATCATAAATTAGTATTCACCATAATCGATGGAAAAGTGGCACAGGTTGTAAGTGGAACCAAGTCAACCTCAACATGTTTTATTTGCAATGCAACACCAAAGGAAATGACAATTTGGAAGTTATTAAAAAAAAGGCAAAGAAAGAAGACGCTTGCAAACTGGGTATGTCACCATTGCACGCAAGAATAAAATTTATGGAATGCATTTTACATATTGCATATAATTTAGCTTTCGAGAAATGGTCAACTAATGACAGCACGAGACCTGAAAAACAAGAAAATAAGAAAAGAATTCAAGAAGAGTTTCGTAATCGTTTAGGTCTCAATGTCGATGTTGTACAACAAGGAGCTGGTACATCAAATAACGGCAACACTTCCCGCAGATTTTTTAAAGACCCACAAATAACGTCAGTGATTATTGGAGTAAATATTGAACTGATTAAACGTTTTTCCTAATTTTAGAGGCAATTACATCAGGTGCATCAATAGACCCAAGAAAGTTTGGTCAATATAATAATAATAATAATTTATTTGTTCAATAGATCGCCCAAGCGATATAGAACACGTCACATATTGTTGAAATTGAACATTAAAACAAAAAGACAACATTTAATACAGTGTAATAAAGAAAGTTAAATAAAAGAAGAGAGAAAGGTACCCTGCATCAAGTTAATTTTGGGTCTGCTTGAGATAATCTGCCAATGAGTAGAAACACTTGTCTCTCAACCAAATTTTCAGTTTATTTTGAAAAGTTGATAATTTGTAAGTTTCTCTTAAGAAAGATGGTATATGATTATATATCTTTATGCAGCTATAGTGTGGTCCTCTTTAATATAGAGATAGACAATGAACAGGAAAACTCAAGTTATTACTCGATCGGGTAGCATAGCGTTGCTGTATATCTTTATTCGTGGTAAACAGTGATGGGTTTTTCCTTACAAATACAGAACATTCATAAATAAGTAAGTCAAAAACGGTTAGTATGCGAAGTTCCTGAAATAAAGGTTTGCAATGAACAAGAAAGCTTGTATTTAATATGTTTCGTATAGTCTTTTTTGGATAAGAAAGATGCGATTAACATATGAATAAGTTCCCCAGCACGTTAAACCGTACCTGATTCGCGACTCAATATTAGCAAAATAAAATAGTTTAATAACATTGAAATCCACAACACTTTTGATTTTAAATATAATGTGGTTTAGGGAGCATAATTTTTTAGCAAGATCATCTATATGACTATTCCATTTGAGGTATTCATCGACATTTAGGCCTAGAAATTTTGTCACTTCAACCTGCTTTATTGACTCTTTGTTCATACGCACTAGTAAGCTAACAGGCATAGATTTACTAACTTTAAAATGAATAATACATGTTTTATTTGGATTCAAAATCAATGAGTTATTTTGACAGTATTTTGACATATTACTAGCTGCATCAGTAGCGTATTCAACAAGACAGCTCACAGAATTGCTGGTTGTTACTAAAGATGTGTCATCTGCAAACTGACATGTCAGGACATTCTGAAGTGAGGGACTTATGTCATTGACAAATATGACATATAAAAGAGGGCCCAGGATTGATCCTTGTGGAACTCCAGACTTAATGTCAAGCGCTGTAGAAAGGACTTTCTTTGCGGAGACAATCTGAGCACGGTTGGAGAGGTAGGATTGAAACCACTTTAACACAGATCCACGAACACCATATGCATCTAATTTATTTAGTAGGATATTATGATTGACAGTATCGAAGGCGCTACTATTATCAAAGAATATGCCCAGAGCGGATTTATTTGTATCTAAACTCTCGTAGATGTAACTTAGGAAATTATGGAAAGCCATTGAGGTCGATTTATGGGGCAGGAATCCATATTGAGAGGGAGATAGCAAATTATTTTTATTTAAGTAGTTTAGTAACCTCACAGCCATACATTTTTCAAAAATTTTAGATACAGCAGGTAGTATAGAAATGGGTCTGTAATTAGAGATATCACTGGTATCTCCTTTTTTATGGACTGGTATGACTTTTGCTATTTTGAGAGATGTTGGAAAATATCCTTGTTTAAAAGACTCATTTATTATGTGTGCTAAAGGTACGCTGATAATATCAGATAGATTTCTTAAAAGGGAACAAGGCACGCTATCTACTCCTGCTGAATTTTTTTTGCAATAGATTGGATAGTGTTAAAGACTTCAGTTTCAGTAACCGGGTAAAGGTACATTGACTGATTAGTCATATTAGTTATACAAGAGGAGGAAGAGTCTAAAGTAATATTGTGTCTTGTGAAATACTCATTAAATAAATTGACTATCTGAATATCATTTAACAAAATTCCTTTATCATTATGCAAGGCTATTTTATCGCAGGCAGAGGGCTTACTGTTTTCATTGATAATGTCCCAAGCAGTTTTAGTCATGTTAGTGGAATTTAGTAGTACATCAGAGTAAAAGTTTTTTTTTTGCCTGTAATATTATTTTTTTATGGTATTTTTTAAATCGAACATAATCATCCTTATCATTTAAAGACCACCCACTGGATCTCGATTGAATAAACATATCTGATAGTTTTTTGGAATTTGATTTGATTTCATCTGTTACCCAACTTTTATTTTTATTCAATCGTAATTTAGATTCAATTAGTGGAAAACACTTTGTAAATATAGTTGAGAAACATTGATATTTCAACTCCACACCAGTAATGTCATATATTGAATCCCATGCCTGTAATTGAAGTACTTTCCTAAATTTGTTATTCCCGCAAATGCAGTCGATCGGCCACCATTGAGGATATCTTGAGTATGTTGTTAATTAGTTCTGACCCACTCATTTCAAGTTTGAGGAAACAGCCTCCCAAGTGTGTTTTAGAAATGAATGAAGAAACTCTTGCATTGATGTATGACTAAAACTTGTTGTTTATGGAGTGCCTACCTAATGTACTAGTGTAAACACCTATTACTTTATGAACACCCTGTATATAACTTCTGCAAAAATCAGCTTCATTTAGGATTACACTGTGTTGTGTTAAAAATTGTAAATAAAAATAGTTTTAAAATAATTAATTTTAAATTATACTATACATATTATTCTTCTTTCATTTAAAAAAAATAATTAGAATATTCCCAATACTTTCAAAGTTATGGACTTTTTTCCAAAACACTACCATTTTACCCCACTGTGCGCCGGTTCGACTGGCACGTCACATATCAGGACATATAAGCGACTCTCTGGGAATGGGAACACATACACGACAGAACCCCGACTCTCTTTTTGAGACACCCAGTTTTAGTAATAAATTATAAAAGTTTCAGCAATGAAATTTCTGACTTTTGCGTGACAGCAAAATTTGAAGTATGGGTACAAGTTTCACGTAAAATATCGAATTTACATTCTGAATTTATACAGTACGTATTTGCATACTTCAACACGCGCAACATACTTTGATTAGCCCTGAAATGATTTGACCTCGACGATTATTAACATTTACTACATGAAACGCGCTGGTCTTCGAAAAATCATAAATCCATTAGCTCGAGCAGCTTTCAGAGCTTTGCCGAAGAGTTTTTTTTTTTTTTGTATTCGTCCATACTCCACATACACATGTAACAACTATAACAGGCGTATGTTATTGTAAGGTATTGTATTAATTTCAACATGCAAAGTGAATTATTTTTTGTTCAGCACCGTTTCGAATTATACGTGGGCGAGCAAATAATCGAGTATCAAATTTCCAAAGGACGTTTTATTCGCGAAAAAAGTTTCATTTAATTACTTTTCTAGCGGTACACAAATTGTCGGGGCCAATTTAATTACGTTTTATTGGCCGGCTCACGTTTTATAAATTCTCATTCGTTAGTAATATTACGTCGCGAAATTGAAAATTCTGTTTTTTTTTTTTAATTCAGGGCGTTGCGAAATTGGATTTTTTTTAGTTACTTCAAACCGAAAGTTGCCGAAGTTGTTCTGTAGGTCTGGATAATTTTTAAATAAAATGGAAAAAGAAGTTTTAAGATGGGAAAGTTCCGAACTTCCCCCAGGGGGGAACGCGCGTCTTGATTGCAGGTCTATTGTTTGTGGTAATTAGAAATAATCTTGATTCGAGGTCTTAATGGAATAAAGAGTTGCGTGAGTTATGAGCGCCAAGGTTAACACACAATATTTGACTGGATTTTAATTCTTTTTGGTAGTTCTCTGATGTCTATTTGCACAAATAGTTAAAAGAGACGTGTTACCAAATAATTTAATTAATGAGCCTGGGATTGTAAAGGGCGGGGAAGACACAACTTACCTGTCAGAGTCGATACCAAAGTGCAGCTAAAATTAACACCTGCGTCTGGCAGCTTAGTAGATAAAAGGATGGAATCAGCACACACATAAAAAAATGTTGACTAGATTTTAATTAACTCTTTTTGTAAGTTCTCTGATCTCTATTTACACAAGTACTTAAAATAGGCATGTTACGAAATAATTTAATTAATGGCCGTAGGGTTGTAAAGGGCAGGGGTAGCACAACTTACTCTCCAGAGTCGATAACAAGGTGCTTTTAAAATGAATAACCCCTGTTGCAGCCTACAAAGGGATGGACTCCATATGTAGAAATAAAGCCCAGAGCAAACTGCTTTATGACAAAAGATAAACCTTAATCCGCACTGTCTTATAAGCAGGGAAAAGAATTCAGGCCTCTTAGTGTTAGAAGCTTTTTATGGCCATATGTGCTATTTAAAGACACATGTTATCAAATAATTTAATGAATGAATCTGGGATTGTAAAAGGCGGGGAAGGCACAACTTACCTGTCAGAGTCGATGCCAAGGTTCAGCAAAAATTAACACCTGCGACTGGCACATTAGTAGAAAAATGGATGGAATCAACACACACATAAAAAAATTTTGACTAGATTTTGATTAACTCTTTTTGTAAGTTCTCTGATCTCTATTTACACAAGTACTTAAAATAGGCGTGTTACGAAATAATTTAAATAATGGCCGCAAGGTTGTACAGAGCAGGGGTAGCACAACTTACCCGTCAGAGTCAATAACAAAGTGCAGCAAAAATTAATAACCCCTGTTGCAGCAAGCTCAATGTACAAAGGGATGGATTCCAGATGTAGAAATAAAGCCCAGAGTAAACTATTTTATGACAAAAGATAAACCTGAATCCGCACTGTCTTATAAGCAGCGAAAAGAATTCAGGTCTCTTAGTGTTGGAAGCTTTTTATGACGGTATGTGCTATTTAAAGACACATGTTATCAAATAATTTAATGAATGAATCTGGGATTGTAAAAGGCGGGGAAGGCACAACTTACCTGTCAGAGTCGATGCCAAGGTTCAGCAAAAATTAACACCTGCGACTGGCACATTAGTAGAAAAATGGATGAAATCAACACACACATAAAAAAATTTTGACTAGATTTTGATTAACTCTTTTTGTAAGTTCTCTGATCTCTATTTACACAAGTACTTAAAATAGGCGTGTTACGAAATAATTTAATTAATGGCCGCAAGGTTGTACAGAGCAGGGGTAGCACAACTTACCCGTCAGAGTCAATAACAAAGTGCAGCAAAAATTAATAACCCCTGTTGCAGCAAGCTCAATGTACAAAGGGATGGATTCCAGATGTAGAAATAAAGCCCAGAGTAAACTATTTTATGACAAAAGATAAACCTGAATCCGCACTGTCTTATAAGCAGCGAAAAGAATTCAGGTCTCTTAGTGTTAGAAGCTTTTTATGGCCATATGTGCTATTTAAAGACACATGTTATCAAATAATTTAATGAATGAATCTGGGATTGTAAAAGGCGGGGAAGGCACAACTTACCTGTCAGAGTCGATGCCAAGGTTCAGCAAAAATTAACACCTGCGACTGGCACATTAGTAGAAAAATGGATGGAATCAACACACACATAAAAAAATTTTGACTAGATTTTGATTAACTCTTTTTGTAAGTTCTCTGATCTCTATTTACACAAGTACTTAAAATAGGCGTGTTACGAAATAATTTAATTAATGGCCGCAGGGTTGTAAAGGACAGGGGTAGCACAACTTACCCGTCAGAGACGAAAACAAAGTGCAGCAAAAATTAATAACCCCTGTTACAGCCAGCTCAATATACAAAGGGATGGGTTCCAGATATAGAAATAAAGCCCAGAGCAAACTGTTTTATGGCAAAAGATAAACCTTAATCCGCACTGTCTCATAAGCAGGGAAAAGAATTCAGGCTGCTTAGTGTTGCAAGCTTTTTATGGCCATATATGCTATTTACTTCTGCTATCTTTCCGCGGCTCCTATACATGAAATTATTATTGAGTGCGAGAGAAAGAAGTACAATGTGGGCCTTCGCACAGCGCAGAAATTATTGTGAGCGAGACTGATAAAGTCCGAATACTAAATTTTCGTTCCGTTCGCGGAATAAGTTGCCCGAACTCTTTTCCCTGCTTATAAGTTACTCGTCTCGTTTCACTGAGAGACTAAATTATTATTTATTAGGCGAGTGAATACTGACAAATAAACCCTAGACACTAAATTATTAAATGAAAATATTGCCACGTTAGATTTTTAGGGGAAACAGAATAATTTAAAAAACATCGCAATTAACTTTTATTTATTTAAAATAATATTTAAAAAAAGAAAATGTGTAATCGCGTTTATGAAAATACAATGTCAGCAAAGACTTCGCACGTATTAAGTAATGGGGCCAGAGTATTTTTGCAACAACGCACGGCATTATTGTTATCATTTCAAAACTATAACAGGCGTTAGAATTTCTAAATTTAAGTCTTGTTTAAAATATGACATTTTTTTGTAAATTAACATAACATCAGTCATATTCTAATTGATAATTAATTAAGTGTTCATTAGGTCAAACTTTTTCATATTTTTCCGGGTGTCATTAAAAAAAAGAAGGCAGATTGAAATGATGACTGAGAAGAAGAGTTACAACTGTTCAGATGTAATTTAAAAAAAAACAAGTGAAATCATTTCAATCTGTCACTAATTTTGGTCTTTATTTTTGGTAATGGTAAAAGAAGAATTAAGACCTTTGGTCTTTTATGGTTGTTATTAAGAAACTTTTTCTCTTGATTATCATGAAAAGAAGGGTAATTTCAATATGTCGACATTTTTAGTCTCTGTTCTGTTGTCATTAGAAGGTTCTTGACAGATTAAAATGGCGATTCAAAAGAAGAGTCTGAAGTAGAGTCATTTCAGTCTCTTTTCTAATTACTAAAAGTATAATCACTTCACTTTTTTTATAAAAAGGATATTTCAACTTGTCAAACCTTTTGATCTTTTCAGTGGGAATTTATAGAAGAGGACCTAGTCAAATAGGTCTGTCTAAACTTTAGGTTTCTTTTCATTAAAAGGACTAAAACTTTTGATTGGAATATTGTTAAAAGAACAGTCTCTTTCATCTATCAAAACCTTGGATTTCTTTTGGTTTATGATTAAAAAGACCATTCTTATAAATATATCATTAAGTTAATCTTTTTTTGTGTCTTTCCGTTTGTCGTTAAAAGAAGGAAAGTTTTTGACATTGTCAGAATGAAATGATGATTGACAGGTAGAGTCAGAACTAAGAACCTCTTTTCTAATCATTAAAAGGAGTAATCATTTACTTTGTTTTGGTTTTTTAAGAATGATCATTTCAACATGTAACACTTGATTTCTTTTCGTGATAATTAAAAGAAAGATCAGGTCATTTCGTTCTGTCACTTTTTCTTTTCGGTTATCATTAAAAGAGGCATCAAAAATTTTGATCTTTCTCGGTTCAGTTTTTGATTATTATTAAAAGAAGAGCCATTTTATTGACTCCAGTTGTCATTAAAAGAAATAAAGTTTTCGACAGAGGATAATGATTGAAGAGAAGAATCACAACTATTTTAGTCTTAAGTATAATTATTATTTCAATTTCTTTTCAAAGTTTGTCAAAATATTTGATCACTTTTCGATGGGAATTAAAAGAAGGGTCGCGTCATCTGAATCTGTCACAAGTGTTGGTATCTTTTAGGTTGTTTTTAAAACGATCAAAACTTTTGATTCAAAAGAAGAATCAGAACTAGGGTAATTTGAATATCTTTTGTAATTATTAAAAGAAGAATTTTAATATTTTTTTGGTTAGTATTAGAGGAAGAATCATTACAATATGTTAAAACGTTTGGTTTGTTTCTGGTCATAAAAAAGAAGGCTGCAACTTTCAATATTTTTTTCTAGAAAGGTCACTTAGATGCGTAAAAAAAATTAATCTCTTTTCGGTTACCTTCAAAAATGGGACCTTTTAATCTGTCAAAACTTTAGGTTACTTCGATTTGTTAACATTTTTTATTTATATTGATTTATCATACTAAGGACCAATTTCATAATGGGACTTTAAATTTAAAGTCACTTTAACCTACAAAAATTTATACATTCGCTTCTCTATTGTTAAAGTGACTTTAAATTAAAGCTTCCTTATGGGCGTCTTCATTATCAGTCTTTCAGGAAGCTGTAATTTCAGGTCACTTTAAGTATAGGGAAACAAATGTATATTTTTAGGTTAAGGTAACTTTAAATTTAAAGTCTGAGGGCCGATTTCATAATATGACTTTAAATTTAAATTTACTTTAACCTAAAAAATACATTTGTTTCCCTATACTTAAAGTGACTTTAAATTAAAGCTTCCTTAAAGTCTGATTGTGAAAATGGCCGTTAAAGTCTGATTATGAAGACGACCCTTAAAGTCTGATTATGAAAGCGGTCATAAATTTAATGATCTGTTATAATATTTTTGGCATTATTGTAGATAATGTCATATTCTAAATACAACTGAAATTTAACTTTTACTTAAAATGTTACCGTCTGTTAAAATAAAGAAGACGGTTTCTATAGATAATAAGTAACTTTGGCACTAATTAGTAAAATGCCATTCACGAACAGGGCAACCGAATCGTGAATAATTTACCTGTCAGACAATTTTGGACGAAGTAAAGAGAAATTGCGACGCCTTCTGAATAACAAGCATGCATTTGTGTGTTACTAACGACTTCCAATTAACTAATTACACTTGCGACTCATAAGGAATTCGTTCAAGCAATTACCCACCCACTCGTTTATTTTGTATTTGTATTTGTATCGACGTTTGAAAGTGAAATGCGGTAATGAAAAACGAAGACGTGCCCGGAATTCCCGCGAGCTTAATTTTCTTTAGACTTTTTTCCCCGACAGTTTGATTGTCATCCTTCCATTTCGCACACATAGAATTACGACAATTTATTTTTAACTCCCCCTCCCCCTCCCAATTCAAACTTTATTTGTTTGCCAGTTTTAAAAAAAAAAATTAAATTCGACTCGAAGAAATTGAAAAGGCAAAAAAGAAAACTTTAGTCGCCTTTAATTTCACACAGTATCGAGCCCCCAAATCCAATATCCTTCCAGAATTCGCCCTCCTATTGAATAACCCTGCAACTGCTGAGACTCCGGCAAATATTTGAATACAATGTTTATCTGCGCCGGGTTTCCGGCGAAATGAGAAAGACGGAAAAATGGAAACTCTCCCCGACGATTATCTTAGACAACGCCGTAACCGTGTAATTAACTACAACACCCGACAGCATGTAAGCGGATGATTCTGCAGAACTAATTTAGAATATCGCCGGGAGCGTATTTGCTTAAAGGTGGGGCGCATAAATTTAATTAATGGGGTGGCAGAGACTTAGATTCCCGGAATATGGATAAGCAAATATCTACCGGAACTTAGTACTTGTTGGAACACATTTACTTAATTTTTTGTTCGAGTTACTTCTTTTTTAATTTAGTGTAAGAAACTGGAATTCTGCAGAATGATTTATTTAAAAAAAAATAATAAAACATAAATTGCAAAACGTTACAATGCAATTTTATCTATTTCGCTAGTTAGGGGTGGTCAATCTCTGTACCCGCCCTAACTCTTTTTTACTCTGATTCACATCAACATCATCCCCGATTACTGATATCCCAACGAACTCTTTTTATCTAACAAGCGACCACTTGTTTGGTTGATCGTTTGAGATTTATAGTAAAAAATGCGTTCCCAGAAGTTTTTGTACGAAAGCCGGAATGGGGCCGTTACTTGCATAAAAATTTTCAACTTTTTTTCCTTCGCTGTCTCTCTCCTTATGAGGATTTCCTCTATTAGGTTGTTGAAGGCGCTGATAGCACTTAGATTAATACAATAATTGAAGAATAAGTGACATAAGAATAGTGACAAGAAAATATCTTACAGTGTCGCCCTTAATTGATTTAATTTGTGTCACTTGGCACTTGAATATTTTTGAAGACTCTGTTTGCAACTTTAAAAATTAAAATGACATGGTTAAATAAGGAAGGACACCCCCCGATTACTGATGGCCAAACCTACTCTTTTTAACCAACGAGCCACCTCTTGTCCAGTAGATGGTTTGAGATTCACAGCCAAAAATGCGTTCTCAGAAGTTTTTGCACGAAAGCCAAAATAGAGCCCTTGTTTGCATAAAAATTTTCAACTTCTTTTCCTTCGCCGTACTTATGAGGATTTCCTTTATTAAATTGTTGAAGATACTGATAGCATAAGAAATGAAAACATTGTAAAGTAAAATTCAAACAAAACATTCGAGAGATTAAAAGAATGCAATGACCGGAAAATCAACAAACAAAGCAAAAACGAAAACGTAAACACACAAATGCTGATAAATAATTGATGGCTTTAAAATAAAAAACATCGGTCAGAAAGAAGTCAAAATAAAACACAAACAAAAGCGATCGAAAAACTGGAAAAAAATAAGGCGAATCAAAAAAGTTCGAAAAGTAATAAAAGCGAAAACAATAAATATTAATAAACAACTGATGATTAAAGAAATTTTCAGTCGTAAAGAGAACTAAATAACGCAATTCGGAGAAAAATGAAACAAAAGACGATCGAAAAGTCGGGAGGGGGGCAATAAGGCAAAACAAAAAAGTCTAAAAAAAAGAAACGAAACAAAAACAAACAAACAAAACAAAAAAGTCTAAAAAAAAGAAACGAAACAAAAACAAACAAACGCTATTAAACATTGACGATTTAAAAAATGTCAATCTGAAAGAGAACGCACTTTGAGAAAAAAACTAAAAAAGACGATCCAAAAATTCCGGGGAAAAAAGTAAGACAAATCAGAAAAGTTAAAAACGAAGATAAACAAGTATAAATTACGACAGATTTTGATTAGCTTTTCAAGCATTATTAATACGTTTACCGATAGTAGTTTAATTAATACTTCTCGTAACCGCTTTACATAGAAACACGGCACACGGTAGAAAAGTTCTTGCTTTTGTCCGCGAGTATTAAACTTGGAGAAATTTAATTAAACAGAAATTAATCTTGATTTTAAGAAAGTACGACCAGGTATCGAGATTAAGACACGAGCTTAAGATGAAGCTTCAAAAATCATGAAGGGTTTAAAGAGCTGATCAAGTTCTAACTATTTATATCGTCAAGTGTCAACTTCCCTCGCGTATAAGCGCGACTACTCACCACGCTTTTCTGCAGCGAGAGAGAGAAAGAAAGCTGCAATTCAGATTTGCATTGTTTCTCGAGCTCCGACCCCTAACCTTGACCGAACTTTCCAATTCGTTTTTTCGGCAAGATGAAAAGTAGTACGTAGCAGATTTCATTACCGTAACATGGACTCATATTTCGCTTAGTACATGACATCTAGCGAAGACATACCTAACTATTTTATAGTGAGAAATTGTTTATCTTGGCTGAAATCGCTGGTTTAAATGAAAGCTTTGCGTCAGACTTGGGTAATAAATAATGTTACGAACGCGGATTATTTTTCTACCAAATTTAAGGGTGGTCAGCCTCAAAACTTACCTGAAACTCTTTAACCCTAAGCAACACGGAAACCCCCCGTTTTATAGAAAACCCCATCTGTTCTTTTGACCAACGAGCCACTGTGGAAAGCAATCTTCTTGTTTGGTAGCTGGTTTGAAATAAAAGCCAAAAATATACTTTCAACGGTATCTTCCTCGAAAGGTCGAACAGTACCGTTTTAGTTGTCTGAAGATTGTCAAATTTCTTTCCTGTCGTTGTCTCTCTCTTTACAAGGATGTCCTCCTCGAAATTCTTGATGAAAATGTAAATGTAAAGAGTGAACTTAAAATTCGTAAATAAAAGAGATTGGTAACTTTAACAAATCTATTAAAAGAAAAACTACAACAACAAAAGAAAATTACCAAAATGACAACTAACATGTACATACAAGGAAACAGAACTTTACAAAAAAAATATTTAAAATAAAAATGATTTGAAGGGAGAGAGACAAGGATTGCACTATCGATTGCAGTGATTAGTTTTTAAGCGGTGTGTTAGCTTACCAAACTGAATAGAAAGTTCTTCTCGTAATCCAAAAATTAAGGAAACACAATGACTTCATAGAAAGCAAATGAATTACTCTTTTCGGAACGGTTTTAAATACATTAAAAAACACTTCGCGGGAAGAGCTTTTGCCTTCCGTTCGTGAATTTCAAACTTGGAGAGTATGGCTGAATTTAACAAAAGTAAATTACATCTAAATTTTAATTTAGAATCGTTCGGTACGAGAAAGAGACGCAAGCTTCTTTCTGAAGCTGAATATGTCCACGGATTAACTGCCCCCCAAATCAAATGTAAACGTCTTTTATGAATTATCTCGCAATTTTCCCCCGCATATCTGTGACGAGCCTCTGTCTAGACGCTTTCAAAAACTATATGGCGTAATGATGTCATTTTGCGCAAGGTTGGCAAAGCTGATATTGTATGTAGCAGGTTGCCTCGTTCCCATTTAATGTGCAGTTTGAAACTTGCTCCTCGAAAAAGTAACTCGTGACGTCACGCGAAATTTCTAACCGTCACGGTGAAGTAAATAGAGTGAGTCTTAATCTGTTACCTAAAGCTTAATCTAATTCACTAAAAATGGAATCAATTCTATGGTCCTATTGATCGAATGACGCAAAGATCTCGTTAATGTACCCAATGGAATTTATCACGTGACGTGACGTAACGAGATGTCCCCACCGCTGATCAAGGCAACTTTTTAATACACAGTCCAGCTCTATCAACCTTGCATTTTACGTTGGTTTTTCTGAACTTCCTACGCCTTCGGACCGAAGATGCTGAATCGACAGAACGTTCCAGATTAAGCAGAAAATGAAATATTAGGATTTTATAAAAGTATCGTATAGCACTGAGTACACGAAACAAAAGAAATAGGATTAAGTACTGGGATCTGCTTCGACAGTCCTTTCAAAGACCGTCGACCTTTCGTGGAAACGGCTGTCGGAGCAGATCCCACAGTACTTAATCCTATTTCTTATGTATTGTGTACTCAATACTATCATTTACTTGATACAGAAATGAAATTAAATATTTTTACATTTTACGTATTGAAGTTTTAAAATTCTTACAGTAAGACTTTTTTTTTTTCGTTTTTGCGTACCGTTAAGGAACTTAGTGTTACACAATCCTAAATGCAACGTTTCTGAATGAATATATAAAAGCGTGAATTGATTATTGAATTAAGTTGAAAATAAAGCCTTATTATAAATTATTCGTGGCAAATGCTTGTCTCATAAGCTTCATTCGCAACTGCTTAAACCTTGAAACAAAAAGAAGCTCACTCATGACCGATTTCTCACATACGGATAAATTTAACTGCCAAGTAGTATCCTTGGAAACTGTTATCGATACAATGGTTTCCAAGAATAATACCTGGCAGTTACATTTTTCAGGAGGTGAAAAAATCGGGCATCACACATGCATGTGTGAGCGTATAAAACAGAAATATTTGGGTAATACAAATTGTCAGTTTCTGTAAAATTTAGTTGGTGTCATGCACACTTTCGAACGAATGGTGTTGAAAAACATATTCAAAACGAGGATGTACCTTGCCCGATAAATCCTTCCCGAATATTTCCCATCGGCTTTTAATTAATTCCACCAGCCGTTTTCCCCGTCATCGCATCCCAACAACCGGTTCGGAAATAAAAAATTGCTTTTCGCAGCACATTTAATTCGGCAAATGCGGAGCAGGAACACTTTCACTTGCGCCCCCGCGCGAAAAAAAATTTAAATTCCGCCCCGGATGACAAAAGTGCTTTTAGCTTTATTAGGACGCCATTGATTTAATACCTGGAGTGCATTGTGTTTCGGATTCCGGCTCGTTATGTTCGGTTTTCCAAATTTTATTTGATCGGATTACGATTGCTACGATCCATTAATCAGAATTAGAGACGTTTTGATGGCTTTTGAAATTGTAAGGAGATTGTAGGCGGTTCCTACGTCGAAAAGTTTACTAATGGATTTGTGTTTGCAAAACGAATTGCAGGGTGTTTCAAAAATATCCCCGCAAGTATCAAGTGATATTCTAAAAAAGGAAAATTTCAAAAAACCCTTTTGAAAATCGTGTATAAAATCATAATGAAAATAATTTTATGGTTGACGAAATGGGGATCATTATTTATTACAGGGTTAATACATAGGAGTATTTAATTTTGGAGTTTGAAACGCGACGAGCGGAAATGTAATGGAATGATGGACACAAAGCTCGAAGGCCGGCACCTTGTAAATAACCGAATCGAAACCGGCGATATTGACTTTCGAAGCTTTCTAATTTAGTATGAATTGAAGTTTGCTTCGCTTGCTAGGTTTCTTGAAATTTTTCATTAGCGTGTTTGATTTCAGCGCTCGACAAATGTTTGCGTCCTCTTCTGGCGCCCTTTGTCCGACGGATTCTTCGCGGAATTGCTCGCAATGTAATTTGTCAAGGAAAATATAGGGTGACATCAAGTATCCTGTATTTTCCTTGAAAAAATATACATAGAGACGATACTAACTTTAAGAAATACAATTCGTTTTAATTGAATTCTTATCGGATGGAATTTGTAAGTAAATAGTTTTTAAAACTTTAACCGGACACTGTTTAGATTAGGCGGAACAATCTAAGTTGCACTATTACTTGAAGCTATCAAACGATAGTGAAATTTTGTTTTATTTGGAACTTGGGATGTGTTGATATTACAAAGAAAATTGTCTAGCAAGTGTCGATATGAATCTGAGCGCAGTGTTCCTAAATCTTTCCTAAGGATCGTACAATACATGAGCCCGTAAACTCAATCATCAACATAGTTAGCTGTAAAATATTTATTTATAATAATAATAATAATATGTTTATTGATCCACTAACTACAAACACAAAAAAATAATTTATATCTAACTGAAATATTTTGGATCAAAGGGCTCAGATTCAGGTTGGGGGCGAACCAACCACCTGATCTTCCATCTGAGCCGAACTTAAATAAATAAATACATTATAAAATGTTTGGCTCGGAAAGACACTTATAATTACCAAATACTCTGTAAATTAATTAATTATAAATTATTATTAACCCAAATGTCCGTTCTTTATTTTCAGTAATAACTGACGCTTAAAAGGTAAAAATAATAATTTTTTCAGTTCCTGTGGTAAACAGTTCCATAATACAACACAGTTGTAAGAAAAGGATCGGCGGAAAAACATAGTGAAATATCGTGGAATGGTGATGACATTTTTCGCCGAATATTAATATTGTGAATGTCAGTTCGAAACGTTATTTTGTGGTAAAGATAGGTAGGAGTTTTGTTAGTTATCATGTTATAGAAAGTGCAAACGCTATGGAAAAATCGCCTGTCAGTCATATTTAACCAATTTAGCCATTTTCAAAGTGTGAGATATCCGTTCATATTTTCGAATACCATAAATAAGTCTCAAGCAAGAGTTCTGTACCCTCTGAATACGAGATCTATCTGCTGCGTCAATACAAGGACCATACACGGGGTCACAAAAATTAAAACGTGACAATATAAGAGATTCACATAATAACAGTTTCAATTCAGGGCTATAGAATTGCTATAGAAATTTTTTAAAATTGCATAGGATTTTTGAACGAGAGAATTAATATGGTTTTTAAAACGTAATTTACAATCCAGAAACACGCCAAGGGTCTTGACACAATCCACCAGACCTATTGTTTCACGCCCAATTTTGATTGCAGCACCTTGGTTAATCGTATCAATAAGATCAAGCGAACCGAATACTAATACAGAAGACTTGGAAGGATTTATGTTAAGATTATGATTTTCAGATAATAATCGAATATGCTCTAATTCACGATTAACACAATTAATTATATCTGTATTGGTGTTATCCGGAAACGAAAAGAGGATCTGGGTGTCATCCGCGTAAGAATACAACTTAGAATAAGGAGTGATTGTATTAAAGCAAGACGTATATAAAATGTACAATAAGGGACCGCAAATACTACCTTGTGGAACGCCACACTTAATAGAAATAAATTCTGAGACTTGATCTCTGATTTTTACTGCCTGCTTCCTATCTCGGAGGTAATTAGAAAAAAAGTTAATGACATCACTGCTCATGCCTACGTGATACAGGATCGACAACAAAATATCATGGTCTAAAGTGTCGAAGGCTTTAGAGTAATCAATGGACACCATTAAACAAGAAAATTTCTTGTCCATTGAGTTAATAACATCATCGGTGATACCTAGAAGAGTAGAGCAACAACTGTGACCAGGTCTAAAGCCAGACTGATGAGCAGGTAAAATATTGTAATGACTCAAAAATGATCTTATCTGTTGACTCACAATTCGTTCCAAAACTTTGGACAGAGCAGGCAAAATACTGATGGGGCGTAAGTGTTTGTACTCGGTAGACTTAATTATTTTGGGAATCGGAATGACTATGGCCTCCTTCCAACACGAAGGAAAGACATTATGTTCTAGGCAGAAATTAACAATATGGGTCACATAAGGTACAATGAATGGGCAGCAGACAGAAATAAGTTTAATGCTAAGTCAATCGGAACCTACAGCATTGGTTGATACATTACTTATTATCTTTTCGACAACAGATGGAGAAATGATGTGAAAATTAAATTCGTTGACAAAATTTGGATGACGTTTATTAAGGTAGGAAAAAATGACGTTAACTTTAGAAACGTTAGACGATGGAACCGAGTTAATAAAATAGTTATTTAAGTCATTAAGATTATCGAAACATTCGGGTAAAGGATTATTACTTTTATTCAGAACTAATTTATTGAGAGACCTCCAGAGATGTTTAGGATTATGATTATTAAATTGCTGTTTTAAATATACTTTTTGTTCTTTACGAATGGCAAACGTTGTAAAGTTTCTAAGTGATTTGTAGTAATCTTTATGGCTTGGATTGCCCGTTCGTTTAAATCGCTTTAGGGCTTCATCACGTAATTTGGTCATTTCGCGGAGTGTATCCGTGAACCAAGGAGCATTATGTTTTCTGGGAGTTATAGTCCGAAAGGGAGCATTCAAATCAAATAAAGATAGCAAAGCGTTATTAAAATACAGTACTTTTTCATTAATATATTAATACCTAAAATGAAGTAAGATCTTTTCAACAAATTTTCAAATACAAGTCTACGAGTGTATTAACAGATACCCATGTTTGTTCTCTGTGTAGCTAAGGCTTATTCCATCAGCCTTTAATATAATAGACTGTTTTCTTTTTTCACAGCGGGCTTTAATGGCATATCCACTCACTCAATAAGTGAGAAGTTATTTAATAAATCCTGTGGAGTCACCGAGAGGTACTCCCCAAGCACTTATAACGCTGCACGAATTGTGCAACTAATCTTCCGATAAGAGCCCCCCAAAGTCCGGTCTTTAATGGAATAGTGCAATAAAAATTGCGTCCTTTTTAGAAGACGCATTTCGAATAAAGCCTTCTTGCTCTTTGAAAATTAAAATCTTTTCCGAGCGAGATCGATGCGTCGCATTAAAAAAAAAGCATTTCGAAGGTTTTACGGGCTGTCGAACGCCCTCTGATGGTATTCTTTCATTATAAGAGAGGTTTGACGACGCGCACGGTTAATAACCAGTTCAATAATTTCAACAAAAGAATGTTTGCTCGTCGTGCGAAAGCAAACATAAAATCGGGGAGGGATCGTTGCGTTTGAGGACGCTTTTAATTATTTCGTTTACGTGCTTTCCATTTCACTTCTCCAAAGTACGGTAAACAGGCTTGACTTCTTCTAATTTTATTTCACTCGAAAATTATTTTATTTCGGCGGAAAATAAGAGAATATGAGAAAAAGAAAACCGGCGATAGAAATTGATGGAAGGAGATATGGATCTGCCTGATTTAAATGATAGATAGCATAATGGCTAATATAATGGAGGGCAATTCGATGATGTGTGTGGATTTAATAACTATTGGAATTTTAAGATATCTGGAGAATTGAAATTATTAAGGGGGAGCGCGACATATACCAGAGTATTGCGAATTCAATAGTGCGTAGAAATTAAATATTTCCGTGAAAAATGCATCTATTTTTTTGAAATTTGACATACGCATTGCTGAACCCTTTATTTATGGCGCTAAAGACTTAGAATCGACAATTTACTTTATATTTTTGTATAAATAATATTTATATTGAACACTACCTTTGAAACTGTAAATATTCAATGTTACTTTGAAAAATATGAAAAAACCTTTCTTTACAGTCATGTAATTTATGTTATAGTTTAATTTAGTAAAGTCAGAAAAGTAAAAAAATTGTTAGAAAACCAGTTATTTAATAAATAAAAATTTAACTTCCATTCTTTTCGAACAGATGGCGCAGTATTTGAAATGAACTAACAACCGCGCTAGCTCCGCCCCATGGTAAGTTTTAACCGGTTTTAACCAGTTGACTAAACTTGACAGTTTTAGAATACATTTCAAAGCCGAAATGAAATTTTACAATTCGCACTTATTAATATAATTGTTCTTTTTGTTAACTCCTAGCCTCATGCTATGTTCTGCTAAGAATTTTAAGCACATTTTTATTTCTAATAATCAATTACGTAATTCAATATAAAATAAACATTACAGGGTGAGTTTTTTTCAATGTTTAGCACGGGGATCTTGGAAACTAGCAGAGTTAGAGAGACGGTTAAATGAGGAAAGATTTGTAGTTTTAGGTAGTCAGTTTAATATAGTTGTTGTTTCTTATTTAAAGTTCATGGCTGGCTAGATATTTCGAAAAAACTAATTTTCTATAATTTCGTTAAATGCAAATAGCTCGGTTATTCTTGATTTTAGAGAAAAGTTGTAAAGGCAAAAGTTGTACTGAATTATGTTCTTAATTAACTAGTCGAACTAAATTTTCCATATAAATTTCTATTTTCGAGTTATGACATAAAGTTCGGTTCTTTTTAATGGAAGCCCTAGTAGGCCATGATTGCAAAAAAATAGCATTTTTTTACCTTTCCAGCGATGTATCATTCGATATGTTTATTAAAAAAAATAACGGATATTCGGCAGTTTTTCCATTCAAATTGTTAATATGGTTGGCCATGGGAACAAATGTTTATTTGTATAGGGAAAACAGTGACTTCCTACGATTGATATAACATTGTAGTAGGATAGACAAATTGAAGTGGATTACGTCGCATTTGCGAATAAATTGGACAAGTCGTTTTTGGTTTTCAGTGGGAATGTCGAGCTACGTCTCTGCTGACGAAGCCCCAAGGAGGGCTGAAACAGCTGCACAGAGGCTACTCTGATTTGCAACAACATTTTTAAAAGTTTCATTTTTCTTTGACAACAAGCATGGCCGTCTTGCATGGGGGACTTATTAGGAAGCAAGCACATAATAAGTCACCCTACGCAAGGCGGCCACGCTTACTGTCAAAGCATAATGAAAGTTTTAAGAAAGATTGTTGCAAATCGTTTTTGATTGCAGTGAATCCCTCGAGCAGCTTCGATAACCAAATATAAGCAGAACAGATCCAGTGAGCAACCTGTAGGCTGTGTTCGTAAAGTCTCCTTGGGTGACACCACTACTCCCCTGTTCGTTCGTAAAATCGAGGGAAATGTAAGCGATTTTACGAACGTGCCGGAGAATTACCTATCAGTTAGTTTTGTTCCCGCAGTCAGCAGTGTGGGAACATAGGGAAGCCTGGCGAAAGCTGTCAAAATCCTTGTAATCTATTTGTATAGTGTAGGTGTAAAGAGGTAAATATGTTAGAAAACGTGAAAAAATGTTAGCAACAGAATATAACTGCATGTACGCATGAAGTAATGAGAGACGCGAATGGAAATATTATAAAATCTAGAAGAACGGATTAACATTTTGCCGGCACTATAACTTTTTTAGTATTATTTTTTGTCGTATTTCTTTTTATGAAAATATTATTCATTATTTTGAACAAGGTACGACTATTTGTATTAAAATGTGCAATCGGAGTATTCGGCGACAGCAACAAATTAAGAAGTAGAGGTTAGTTTCCTATTTGTTTCGCTTTATGAGTTCGTTCAAATTTTAGAAAAGGAAACGAATTGTTTACCGTGTGTTTAGTTTACCCAACCTTTTCACCCAATTTGACGAACGCGCTCTTAGTGTGGCTAAAAATAGTATGTTTCTAAAATGTGACACTTAAAAAATTGTCATAATTTGGAATTGTTGGAGAAATTAGACAAAATTTGAATAGGTTCCGATAAGTTTTCATAAAATGTTTCGCTTGATATTCAGACAAAATTTTCTGTGGCGCAATATTTCGAAAAAAGATTTTTGACTTTCTGAAGGTGCGTTTAGACTTGAGCACGCACCACTGATCCTCTGCGAACGCTCAAGTGTAAACGGCTATGCGCGCAGGCTCACGTTCTGTTTTCCTTTGCGCGAACAGCCGTAAACATGATCCCCTTTGGTGCATTTAGATGAGCACGCGCGCACTGATCCACCGCGAATGCTCAAGTGTATACTTCTATGCGCGCACGCATATTATGCGCGAATAGCTGGCAGCGCGATCCGCGTGGTGTCTTGGTGTCGGTCTCGGGAACAGGCTCAAAGGAATTAATTGCTTCACGCATGAATGCGTAGTTAGAATGAGAAAAAAGTCGCATATTGAAAGCCACGCGACACAGCTCTCGTAGAAAAGGTTTTCGAATGTTCAGTTAGCCATGGAATGGACCAATGAAACAGCTTTGTTGCTTTGCAAGATTATGAAAAACTGCCTATTTTATGGAATTTGAAGCACGCAAAATAGTGAACAAATTAAATATTGAAAATTTAGACAGTGCGGAAGCACAAAAAAAGTTAAAATGTTTCTTGGGGCGGTTTTAGTTATTGCAGTAAAATTTTTGAATTACTTATGACAACTCTCTGACACTAAACAATAAGTAGAGTAATTTATTTTGTCTCTTATAAAAAATAGGTGCTTGCCAGGAAAGTCGACATCTCGTTCAAAATTCTTTTTTTAATTAAAATATGAATCACAATTACACAGCCGCTGCTATTTTGTCGTCCATTGTGCGCGCGAACAACTGGATCAGCCCATGCGCCCGAAAATAAGGTGCTTTTAGACTTGAGCACAACTAGCTGAGTATACGCGCACGGCATTCGTTCGCGCTCACGAGCATTTATTTTCTGGCGCATGGGCTGATCCAGTTGTTCGAATCGAAAGATAAGAGTTTTTAGGCTAAGTAGAAGGCAATCAAAATTTGACAATCTTAAACTATTGCAAACAAAAAATTTCGGGCCAATCAAATCTAACCGTAGACAAAGCCGACTCATCTGCCCATCTGGATGCGCTTTCTTTACCGCCATTTCAGAGTTTGCCTTTTGTGTATTCTGTGATATAAGATTGTCAACATTATATTTAAATTACTTGTTATTTATTGTTTAAATTAATACAGGTATGGGTTACGTATGTGTTATTATACTCCATACGTCTAATTCCAAAGTAGTTTGCCATACATTAGGTATTTATCTTGGAATTAAAAATATTTCAGGGTCTATGCATTGGCGCAACCCCACTCCTAGCGTGACATCACAAATTTCTATTTATGGAATATTTCTATCTCGCTTCTCGTCACATTTTGGTCGGTCAAGACCACGCCCTCCAGTGTTCCTCACCCTTTACCGTCGCCCCGCAGGAGAAACTCTAAAGAAAGTTGCGCACCCCCTTAAAGTAAGACGAGGTGAAATGAGATTTAATGACGATTGGTTAAGGACGAAAACCTAGTTAAGTAGTTACTCAGAAGTTTTGTGCATAATTTTTTGAAATAAAATTATTATACAAGAAAATTGGAAGACTTATTAATAATACTGGAAATGTGGGGCTAATTCACAAATACGAGAAAGGTTTGGAACGAGAATTTTAATTTTGAAACTAAAGCTAGTGTCGAAAAGACAAGTAAATAAGTTAAAGTCAAAGCACCGTTACAATATTGCCGTTCTTTTCCTAAATAAGTAACTTTCCTCTGGGCCGAACTCTACTTTGGATTGACACAGGTTCATCCATTATATCCAAAATATCATTTTTCTACGGTGTTAAAACCGCTTTCAGGGAACGCTTATATATTCCGTTCGACTCGCAATTGCACAACATTAAGAAATTCTTTTTATTAGTTAATAATTTTTATAATCGCTTTCGTCGTCGCTGGAATGATTAATTAGGAAAATTACAATTCATTTTAGACGCTTGTTCGAACTGTCGTTTTGAAATACTCCGGCCACGAATTAGTGTAAAATTCTCGAGGCCTCGGCACTTCTTTGTGGTTTTAAATAAATAATGTCGTTCTGAGGTCCCACCCTTTTTAAATAGGATTGCATCATCTTTTGAAACGATTGCGAGCGCATCCTATTTTTCTGGCTCTAGAGAATTGTGGCATTTTAACCCTCATAAAATTTCCAACGTCGTCTGTTTTCTTTTGTAAGATCAGTTCATGTGAAATGTAGTTTTTACGAGTTAGTCTCATCCTTGACCTTTGACGCCATTAGAATCTTCTCATGTCAGATTGGTCCCTGCTGGATGTCACTATTTGACGCTATTGGAATCTTCTCATGTCAGATTTTGCTTGAGATTTAAAAAAATTTCAAAATCCGCGGCTTTATTCCTGTTTGATTTCGAAGGCTGAGACCGAATTACAATTCCTAAACAATTTAATTGGCGCCCAAGGCGGTCTCTGAAAAATAAATCAGAAACTCGACGTATGGAATAATTTATTTGGAGTTGAAGAAAGTACATGCACAGTCGCCAGCATTAAATTTTGGCCGCCACTCTCAATTAAAACGGCACTTATTATTCCAGAAATTAAAAATGTTTGTATGAATTTGTTGTTTCATCAAAAGGGGTCGACAATAAATTAAATTTTTATGGTGCATTGAAAATTAAGTCGTCAATCTCTTTACTTTTAATTAAATACGAATCTTAGGCAATCAACGATGAAGACCAAAATTTATTACTTGCAATTGTACCTAAGCAAAATTATTTTAATTTCTGCTACATTTGCGGTCATTATAGTTGTTGGAAATTGCACTTGTTTTACCCTCGTTAAGGTACTTTTCACATGGATATACTGAACATTTTACGTTGCAAACATCCGGGTAATTACTCGCCGCATTTGATTTAAATCCGCTAACTTTCTACGACCTGGTATCCAGAAATTGGAAATATATATGATGGTCAAAGCGAGGATTAAAAAGTCACTGCTTCAGTTTATTCGTAATTTCCAAGCTTAAGAATTGGGCCCACTTAGTACCGACGCTTTTCATGCCGAATGTACTGTTCACTCCTTCCACCTTTGCGCGGCTGCGATGGCTTCTAATTGTCAGTGAATGGAAAGGGAACGTGTGCGAGTTAGTTCAGGTTTTTCTTTCGATGACTAAACAATTTAAATGTATTTAATCGTTAATACGTTCGCACATCCTAGAGAGCTAATAGAAGAAAGTTTCTCTTTGAAAATATAAAAGTGCATGTAATAGTCGCGGCAAATCACCACATACTTTAAATATTTAATTGCAAACAATAAAAACGCCTACAAGTCAACAGTATTGTGCTCGATGCAGCCAGATGAGATAACTCCCTTCCAAATGCTGCGGGCGGAGCTAGTACAGTCCGAGTATTAAATTTTCGTACTGAGCGCGGAACAAGTGGCTCGATTTCTTTTCCTTGGTAATTTCATTAATATAATGAGTCACTTTCCTCCTAGACAATTTTTCCTGTGATTCAATATATTTATTTATGGTAGCTAATGCCTGAGGAAACGCAAGTATCGATAACCTTCTTCAATTTAAACCTATCGACTGAAAGAGCACGTAATCGGCATCCTCCCTTACGGACGTCGTTATGACGGTACTATGTCATCCTCGCTTTAATGATGGCTTAGCAAACAACTGAACGCTTGCACCTTTTACTTTGTATTGTACCTTTGCTTGTATTGTGGGCGGAGGTTAATATCAATTATCTCTTAAACCACAGTCTCCTTTACTATTTTAGAGTATCTTTTCCTGTTTTGTCTCTGCGTTTTTTCAAGATGATACATCCGGTAGCTAGCCATAGATAGAGAGCCGCAAAAGGGCAGACTTTTGTTTCATATTTTTGATATAGAACTCAACCAAATTGAGTTTGCGTAGCGGTATGAACCAAAGCTTAATTGCCGCCCCAATTTACATTTGGGAAAACAAATTGGCGGGTTATTAAAACAAAATTGTTTTCGGGCACGCGGTGCGTGACACGCATAAAAAACGCGCACAATACATAATTACGCCGCCGCCGAAATGAAGCAATGTTTTCCGCTGCTGACACATCAAAGCACTTCAAAACCAACAAAATTTCCGCCAATTACTTTTTCACCAGACGTCCGAGCGCGCGAATATTATCGTTACGGTAATTACTAAACCGATTTGTTGTTAAATATTAACAAGAAGCGGCTGTTGTTGATAAGCGCGGCGGAATATACGTCGGGGGTGGTTTAAACACGTAATCAATACTGACTGGCCCAACAACGAATTGATGCTTAATGGAATACTGATTTGCGAGGACGTTGATTAATGGGGAAATCCCCCGCCTGGGCAAAACAGCGAGTTAAGATTGGACTTCCTTTATGTTTCAAGGCAGAAATGATTTCATTGCAATGGCCGATGCGATGTTTAAATAGAAGCTTGTTTATTTGAACTTCCGTGTGGTAACTTGTAGGGGTGCACATCGAAAATTGAATCAAGCACCTCCACCTGGCGGCATAAATTAATATCTACATAAATTGCCTACAACAGGTAAGCATGCCCCTTGGCGTCTACTTACGAGGCAACTCCTGAGGGTCGAATCTTATGTAATTGCAGCTAATGTATTGCTGCTGTTCGCTCACCCCATTCAATCTTGTTGCCTGTAATTGGTTTCATCTGCTGCGAAGAAATACAGTCATCCGCAACTAAAATGCAAGCCTCAGCATTTAACAGAAATATCAAATTGTAGCACTTAAGGCGGAAACGACTGTACGTAAGTACCTACAAAAGTATTCTAAAACGGTTTATGTTTTTATTGTAATGAGAATTTACGTAAATCGAAGTGAGGCTGGATTTATATACAAAGCAGCAAAGAAATGTATACAAAATACAGGAGGGCGACAGTAATCTTGTTCGGGTTCGTGGAGGCTTCTGTGCATATTTTTTCATTTATATGCGCATTTAAATGGCACGGCAAACGGTTATTTCCGTTCTTTGTTTTCATGAGATAAACTCGCTCTAACTCGGATTTATACGAGTACAAAAAAAAGAGAGAAAGGAACTCGTCTTATATAATCGCCTGGATTATCATTATTGTCTTTAAAACAGTAAATTCAATAAAATACTGAACTTCGGACTTCTAAGCATATGATACGTCGTCCAAAAAACTAAAAATTCTTAAATCGCATGGAGCATCGTCTGAAACCTTCCTTTGAATGGACATAGGTGCATCTCAAAGTCTAAGATAAAAGACGTTGAGAAACAATAACCAGGAAAATAATTAAAGATTCCATCATGTTAAAATAAATAAGATTCGCAAAGAACCGCGCGTGCACTTACACACCTCTGTTATCATTATTAGGCGGAGAAAATAGGGCAGAGGCATGGTCAGGAGCGTGCGAGGAAAAAGACCTGGGCACCCGCTTTCAATGCATCGCCCTGTTACGATGAATTAAATTATTCTTTCTCTCTTGGTTACTTGAAATGAACTATCTAAAGCCCAATATCAATCGAAATGTATTGCTTTAAATATTAATAATAAAATGGTATCCGATCCTCAAAAAGTAGCAGAGGAATTCAATAACTTCTTCATTGAAGCTCCTTTGAACATATTACAAAATATTCCTTTAGCTAATAATACGATTATACCGGATGTTTGCACTAATATAAGCAGCATGGCTCGTAATATTTCCTACGATAGTTAATGAGATTTGACTAGTTTTATCTCACCTGAAAAATAAGTATTCCGCTGGTTATGACAATATTCCGATATTTCTTTTGGGGGAAGTAGGTGACCAGATCGCTGAACCACTAACGGAAATTATTAATAACTCCTTTTCAGAGGGTGTTTTCCCATTATATCCATCAAGATTTCTAAAATAGCATTAACATCAGCTTTCTCCAAAGTTTTCGAATATATAATGCTTGACCGGCTAAGGACTTTTGTAAATAAACACGATATTCTTAACGATAGTCAGCACGATTTGCGTTCCAAAAGATCTACACTTACTGCAATCAGTTCTTTTTATAATAAAATCATTGACTACCTAAATAAAGGCGAATGTCCAATCGGTATCTTTTGTGACCTCAGCCGAACCTTTGATTGTGTTGATCACCAAACACTAATTAAAAAGAAAAACTTTGTGCAAATCGTTTTTGATTGCAGTGAAAACCTCGAGCAGCCTCTGGACAGCTGTTTCAGCCCTGCTTGGGGCTTCTTCAGCAGAGACGATTTGCACAAAGTTTTTCTAAAAACTTTCATTATGCTTTGACAGCAAGCATGGCCGCCTTGCATGGGGGACTTATTAGGAGCAAATCCCGCTTCAATTTGTCTATCCTACTGCAATGTCAGGTCAAAAAGCGATAGTAAGATGTCGCTATTTTATCTGTTTACTAATTAAAAAATTAAATAATGTCGGGATAAGGGGAATTGTGGCCAACTGGTTCCACTCTTACTTATCCAACAGGAAACAGTTTGTCGAAATTTTTCACTCAGAATGTGCACTGATAAAAATCTGGAGTTAATTGTAACACTATTGGACGCCAGGGAACATTTTTTTTTTGGTGTTCCCTCTCGTCCATCCGTTTGTGGAGTTAAAACAAACGGAGTTAGCATGTTCACCATGTAAAAGTAGGAGTAGGGCTTATCGTTGTTGGAGTAAACACTCACTTTTAGACACAATTTAGTCGAAAAAAGACAACAATAACGCCAAATTAGATAAGAATTTTTTACTTTTCACCCAAAACTTTATCCCTATTTAACACCGATTAGGCAGATTATAATTAAACCCAAAAATTTTTATGTGTGTGGTGAATTGAATTAAAGTTATAAATCTAATTTGGTTGATAATAGTACGTACTGGCGTCCCTCAGGAGTCAATTCTCGGCCCAATTCTCTTTTTGCTATTTATTAATGATCTTCCACATTATCTTTCCGAATATGATTTAACCATATATGCTGATTACAGTTCTGTTCTTATCTCTGAAAAACCTCTAGAAGATTCAGTTAATGCTCTCATGGATAAATTAACCACGTGGTTTTCTTCAAACCATCTTTATCTAGATATTCCCAAGACATGTTACCTTCAGTTTCTCTGTAGACAGAATCGATATCATTCCTCTCTAAATATAAATATTAATAAAACGCAATTACGTCATGCTAAAGATACAATGTTTCTAGGTGTCAATTTGGATGAAACCTTGCTTTGGGGTACCCACTGCTCCAAACTACATTCACATCTGAACGTCGTTTGCTTTCATGTTAGAATATTGAGAAACTTTTTTTCAAGAGAGCAACTGCTAATTTTTTTACTACTCCCAGTTTTACTCCAGGATATCCTATGGTATCATTCTTTAGGGTATTTCTCGACCACCAAATAGAATTTTTCTAGCGTAGAAAAGAATAGTGAGATTAACAGCGGGTGGCCCGTTTTTAGCATCATGTAGAAACATTTTTAAGAAGATAAAAATTTTAACGCTTACTTCGATTTACATTCTTGAAATTTGTTCTTATATATATATATATATATATATCAAAACATGTCAAAATTTATGCAATGCAATTCTATACATAATCACAATACCCGGCACAATCTAAATTTCTATTTGCCCACACCACAAACAGATATTACCAAGAATTCTATGATCTTCACTGGCTTTTAAAAGTTTTGAAACAAATTGCCTGAACATATAAAAAATCGCACATCATTTATCAGTTTTAAATCGATTCTCAAATCCTACCTAATCAATTACTCCTTATATAATTTAGATGAATTTTTCTCCCTGTGACAACAATGTGTTCATTGTCTAATTTATAGCTTCTAATCAATAATGTAATACATACGCACCTGGCACACTCTATACATGTTCTTTGTCTTTGGAGGATTTGATAAACTAAACTAAACTAAACTTACGATACCTGGTGGCAAGTCTCGCTGGAATTTCAACAGCTGTCCCGACGCTCGACTCCTAAGATAGTGCAATACAAGCGCCAGGGAACAACCCCAGCTAATGAGCGCACTATGAAACCGTTTCCCAAGGTCCTACCTGCGCTGATAAACAAATATTTCCAGGAGTCTTATTGACACTCGTAGTTGCAAGGGAGGAGTTGAGACGCAACAAAACACCGTATCTCAGATATTAATAAATATATTCGCATGCTTATAAACCTGGTGATAACAATACAAGTTAGCCTTCGAGGCCAAAATAAAATAAATAATTAAAAGGATTTTGTAATCAAGTCGTAGTGACGATAATACTTTAATATAAAACAAAAAAAAGTTGCGATATAATAAAATGAAATAAAATATCATGCAGAGTACATTACTCAATTAGCTGTCTAGGTTTGTTTACAAGTAGATGGTTGTCAAAATTACGTGAGCGTCTTCCTCGGTCAAAGCCAAACTTCCATTCCTTAGCAACGGTTGTGAAAATGGCGACGACCTTCAAACGTCGGACGGCAATTCCAATGAAAAGGTAAAGCCAAAATGCAAAATTCGCCGTACTTGTAACGGTTCCCAAAGTATTCGGAAGTACATCCCGTAATGAAAAGGATTTGTTTCAATAAACGTGCTCACGCCCAATGATCATCCACATACCTTAGAATCTACGAATCTTTTCAACCCGTCGGCGTCAGCAAGGTTGCTTATAAAACACCTCAACAAACACGTAAAGCTTAATTCTTTCCAGTAAAACTGCAATAGTTAGTTGAATCTTTCACCACGACTCTACACAGATTCCCACATTCACATCCATCGCACTCTATGTTCAACGCAGAGTTTCGTAATAATAATCACTGATATCGTTTATGAATTATTTTATTTAAATTTTTAATTCACTGACCGAAGTAATATGTTTTACGATATCAACTATCGACGAATAAATCCGAAAATTTATGCACCAATTAGGCAAGCGCGTTAAAAAAGTTCTTCCTTCACCCTTTTACGTAAATAAACTTTTGTTGCAATCTCCCTGCTAGCTATGAAAGTATTACTTCTTACGATCCTTAGAAACAAAGGCAAGTAAAAATTTTATAAGTCTTTTAAAAATAATATGGCACGAGAAATTACTATTTGTTTGTACCGCGCTTTTAATTTGTTCGGCAGTTACAAACCGCAGCTTCTTGAATTGCACTAGATTTTAATTTAATACTTAAACTTGTAATTACTTGCAGTGAAGTTAATTTAAATTGTAAACGTTTTGATGGACCAGCTGTTCGCAGCGGCGCTGAGTTACGTCGTTCCTACTTGAGATCCGGGAAGGCACTGACCCTGGCCTACTTCGGCTGCGGGTCGTAATTGAAGAGGTGTCCACGTTCCACTTTTAGAACACCGCCAGCAGTTCTCAAACGGTTTAGTGAAAATCTGCCACGGCATTTTTCTCGAAAACTATTACATTTATGAACAGATAAAACAGCGACATCTTACGCTCGCTTTTTGACCTGACATTGCAGTAGAATAGACAAACTGAAGCGGATTTGCTCCTAATAAGTCCTCCATGCAAGGCGGCCATGCTTGACAAACAGAAATCTTTATTTGTGAGAATATCTCGAATAAAATGACGAAATTTTTAATTGTAACAATATAGTCAAAAACGTAAAGATTAGTTTAGGTACAACACAATTTAGAAAAAATGTAAATACAGAAATACATAATTTAAACAAAAAAGTGAATTAAAAATTAATATTTTTAATATGAATAGATTTCTATTAATTAAGACCAATTGAAATGACGAAATGTTAAAAAAGAAATTACAAATAATCAAAAATATAAGATTACAAAACTAAATAAATATTAAATGAAATTGTAGTAATAAATAGAAGAAAATGGTTTGGAGAGAAAGGTGAATATTCTGTACATAACAAAAGAAAACCTGTGTTACAAAATAGATTTTTGTTTCAACTCACCAACGCTGACTTTCTTGAAACACAATTTAAATTAAATTAATTTTAAAAAGAAACCACTATGTTTAAATTGAACACACCGTGAAGAATTTTATCTTCATTCGCGAAATTATTTCAAACTGAAGAACTGACTGACTGAAAAATTAAAATTAAAGTCTACTTCTTTTCATTCTAAAGTCATCTTTTATACATTCGAATTTCTTCTTCTGTGCGGATTTCTTTCGTACTCGAATTACCTTTGCGGCTCCCTTCACATTACTGCCATCCAACCAAGCCTACGTTTCGGAACTTATATGTAAAGAAATTCGATGGATCATTAATACGGTTTAAATACCTAAGATAGCTGAAGACGTGCAAAACAATATTTATTCAAAAAATAAAAATAAAAAGATTAAACGAGGATAGGTGCATTATTATTAGACAGTTATGTTTTTTAACGTTTTTAAATTTTTATTATTACATTTAATTGTTTTAAATATTTATTAAATAAGAAGTTTGATGGGGGTTTTGTTTATGTTGTACTAATCCATGTGAAAATGAGCTCGGCGGCCTACATCACGAATGCCAACTGCAGGACAAATTCTCAAGGCCGGACTCAGTGACAAACGTGATCATCTCTGGACTATAGTTTGCAAAAATAAATTATTCTGGCAATACAGTTGTTGACAATTAAATTTAGTAAGTGAATTTTACTATTATTAAAGTTTTTCTTTAAAGGGTAGATCACTATCTAACGTAATTTTCAGTTATTTATATTTTAGTAATGCTTTAAATAATCTTACAACCTCCAAGGTCCTTTATCTTAACCTCTGCTTTCTTACTGCTAGCTCCATCTCTTTAATCACCCCACCCTAACGTAAATAAAAGTAGGCTCAGATTACCCCCATGTCTTATACTCTCTCAAGTTTCCAACACCTCATGCCTTAACTGTACTCATGGTTGCTATATGGAGAGAAATAATAAATCTTCTATAATTAGGAGTAAAAAAAATGTAAAAACTTTTTATGCATTTCCGTAAGGATCGTAAGTTATGTAAGCCCGTAAACTCAATTATTAGCCAATGATTATCAACAAATCGTATTATCCTGATAAATTTGTTGGCCTTCGTTCTCGGTGTTCTTCATTTACTCTGTTGTTATTTCTTTTACTTCTGGAGTATACTTACCCTGGTAAACTACCCCAAACTGAAACTTTTTTTTTCTTTTCGCATTTTATTTTGCAAATATCGATTTGCGGTTTCCATTCATTCGGACGTTCAGGACGTAAATAATTTCCGACGTCCTTTGTGGCCGTGCAACGAGCAAAGAAATATTCAATAAATTCGCCGCAATACCAGCGACCCTAATCGCTTTACGATATGTTGGGGGTATTAGGAAATATGCTAATGCAACAACGCAAAGCCCAAATCGATTTATCCCCCTGAGACCGCCGGCTCAAGCAGACTTGGTGTATTATGAAAACTGCATTCAAGTTGCGATGAATTTGCACCAGACACGAAAGGCCATTGTTAATTAATCAAATTTAAATGGATTTCTAACAGGCAAGCAAATAATTTGTTTTTGAATTACTTTTTTAATAGATACATGCCAATAAACAATTCGTCTAACTGATTAATAAATATTAGAGTCCCTCAAGGTCCAACGATAGGTCCTATTTTGTCGTTGATATGCATATAAACAAATTTAGTAATTATTTTTTTTAAATAATTATTTCCAGAAACGTACAGTTTTTCTTTATTTTGCACTTTGCAAAGTAATCAGCTTGAAAACGTTAATAATAAATTAAAGTTAAAAAAAACAATTTTATATGAACGACTTGAGCAAACGATGACAGTTTGAATCTCTCTAACAGATACGTAAATATTTCTTTCATTTTTTTGAGAAAACAGATTAATTGCTTCGCTTTTCACCAATCAAAGTGTACACAAAATATCTCTGAGTGTCTTTGATTTCAAAAATCATGAATACATATATTTTTGAATGTTAGCCTTACTTTTTTTGTGTTTAAAGTAAAAGTATCAAAACTAGATATACAAAGACTAGAAAAAATGTTAAAACCAAATGCACTTAATCACTAATAACTATTAAATTTAGTTTGTGTAATACGTTCAACAAAATGCCTATAATGTAATATATCGCCATATTTACTTAATGCAGGAAGGTAAACTATCACATAAATTAATCCAGCCGGCAGATAGTGTAAACAAAAACACGGAATTAATATATTAACTGACATAAATCCGCTGCACCTACGCCGCTGGTCCAATGCATTTTCATTAAACCGACTTATCCAGGTGGAAACATGCAAATTCATTCACAAACACGAGGAGTATCATAAACAAAACTGCTGCTGGGCGAGTTCCGAAATGGAAACGAATCTCTTCAGTGTGTGTACAGTCACGCTCAATTAAATCGATACCATCTGATAATTTCCTAAACTTATACAACTGTTTCAAATCGTTGCCGCTGAATTCGTAAATAACGGTATGGTTTGGAATTTGGATGGAGGGATATCATTCTTATTGAGCATGATAGTACATAATTACGTTCCAGGTCAACTTACTGCTTGCGTTATTAAAACTAGGATCTAAAAAACAGGATTCACATCAATATTGAGCGACACTTCTGCAACAATGACGTCGTCTCGAGGGTGCAACATCTCGACCTCGTTTAAAACCCGACTTGCTCTCAAGATGATACTCGCCTCGAGCTTGAGAATATGGCGGTAAAATTTCATTTCAGGACGAATCAATCCGCTGTGAATGCAAACGGTGGCAAAAACGACAGGAATTTTATTTATGATCCGGAAACTTTGGGTCTGCGTTTTCCGGATTACTCAGTCAAGCAAGAAAAAAAAATCAAATGAGATAGTTCAACAAGGTATTACATAGAAGATCTCAGAACGAATGGAGTGAAAAACTTGAAGGAAGGGCCATTAATTTCTTAATCCTTTTTCCTTTGGATAGGTCACATTCGCGATTTATTCCCCATTAGGAGATTTTTTCTTGTCCGAAGTTAGTAGCTTCCACATTTTTACATCCTGTACTTTTGAAGACTTTTTCTATTTCATCAAGCTAGCAGCAGTTCGTATTCCTTGTATTCTATACATATAACAATGTCTCCGTCTCGTTCTTTCTGGATTTCTGCGTTTCTTCTTCCCCTATAATCATTTTATTTGGTTCACTCGTTCTAATATTGGTATAATTATTCTCTTTCTTCCTTTTTTAATTTTCTTTCCTGAATTAATTTTTTTACGCTAAGGGTGAGACTCCAGCGTGTTGCGGCCAGGGTCTTCACCCTTGTCGCGCTTAGGGACTTGGGCTTATGCGGTTCGTAGATAGGGTTTTGTTAAAATAAAGTGTTCTACAAAAGATATACCTTTTATTAAGTTCTTATTAAATTAAATGCTCAAGCGGTTCAAGGTTCTGCCAGTCCGTATTGTCGCTCGTCCTTGGCGCAGGACGAATTACGAGCAAGGTTACAGCGTTGATGATGCGGGGAGCCGTATGATCCGCCGTACTCCCGAATTGTTGTAGGATTTGGGTTAGCCTCGAGTTGATCGACGGCTTCTCGGGATGTTCGCTGGGGCGGTAACGGGTTGAGTGTTGAGACAGAGCTGATGGCGACAGTGTTGTGGTCCAGGACGTCGGCGACAGTATTGTGGCCCAGGGCGTCGGCGACAGTGTTCTGGTCCAGGGCCTCGGCGACGGCGCACAGTGGTCGAAATGCTTAATCTAGCTGTGCAAAAATATAACAGTAAACAGTACCGATTTAAAAAAATTGATGTTTTTTTATGTAATATACTTTGGTAGTTACTAAGATGACATCATAAAATTTGTAGTTATTTAAGTAACTTTAGATTGGAACCTTCAAACCCAAATACACAAAACAGTAAACGAAACGCTCACGTTCGTTTTTTCTTAAGCCTGAATGTTTACACCTTGTTTTTAAGATTCTATTGGGACTTGTGTTTTCCAAAACTGTGGATAATTCTCTTACAGTAATATGAACATTGAATAGCCATTATTTTAAATTTGAATGAATCCGTTATGTTAACTAACAAGCTGTTGAAGTTTATTATGTAGTTTTCACTCATATCCACCGATATTCGAGTTGAAATGTATTTATGGACAACCACAACAAATATTTGTATTTAATTAATAAGAAAGTACGTGCAAGAAATTGCAGACAAATATACAGTGTGAATAAAAACTAAGGAAGATTTATGCGATGATAGAGCCACTATTATAGGTTTTACAAAAAAATGTTTTAAATAAAAGTTAAATGGCTACTTATTTGCCACAAACTGGCGTTTTTCATTTTTCTTGTGACGGCATAATCTTCAATTATGACGTCATAATCTTGGACTGTGACGTCATAATCTGGAACTGTTACGTCATTTATGATTTTGTAAACTCGAAAATGCGGAAAATTGATATGAGTGGTTACTATGTAATAGACTTCAACAGCGTGCCAGTTGATTCAAAAGAAGAATTCAAATTTAACATCATATCTTCAATGTTCGTATTACCTGTAGAGAAAAGCTTTGGAAAACAGAAATTGCAACAAAATCTTAAAAATAACACATTTTTGGGCTAAGAATTTCGTTTATTGCTTTTTACATGCGCATTTAAAAGCCCTGTCCTTAGTTACTCAAATAACTAGAATTTTTTTCTTCGAGTCCATCTGGGATGAGGAAAACCGAATCTGATAGTGAAAATGGATAAATTTTATTTAAAAACTATTTCTCAAATCGTTAAAATAAAGAAACTTTTGTGCATTGAATTTTGTACAGCTAGATTAGGCGTTTCGACCACTGTGCGGCGTTGAGAACCAGAATGTCGGCGACGGTTTTCGTGGAGGGGCTAAACCCTTGTTGTGAGTCTCACCAGATCTTCGTGATCGATTAGTTGTCTGTTGAGACGGATTGAGTGTCGTCGGCGTTGTGGTCCAGGGCGACGGAGACGATCTTCGCGGGAGCAAGGGCGCCCCTTGGTGTGAATCGACACTAACAGCTTAGTGAACCACTGCCATCCCAAATTCAGTCCTGCCTTTTCACACTGGTTTGTTTACTAAACTTTACTTACTGACTTCGCCTTTTAATTATTACTCGAGTTTTGCGACATGCTTCGTATGCATGCTCCAATTTCACGGTTCACGCGGTGCCTTCTGCTGAGGTTTGTGTTTAGAAATTGGAATACGTTTTCAAGTCGATTGCACATAACGTTTAAGTATGTTAATTATTTCCGGCAATTTTAAAGGTTTTTATAGAAAATCTAATCGTAGCTTTTTAAAAAACATCTAATCGTGATAAGACTGCCTTTTGTTCTTAATATTAAAGTCAGTGTTTCCGAGGCATACGTTAACTTTTACCTTATTTACATCTTTCGAGGGGTGTATTTGCGTTTTGAATAATTTCTTCTTTTCCTAAAGGATTCTATTCGATGCCTCATCTTGTCGACCTTGTCGTACTATTATTTGTTCATCTCTGTTTCTTGTTTCCTGTTTTGTTAACTTTTCTCATGGTATGTTCTATATTGCCTCTTTTGTGGTAGCTCCAACTTTGACTGTTGTATCTTTCATTTTTTGCAATTTTTATTAGTCTTATTAATTTTGGTGGAATTTTAATTCTTTAAATGGTCTTTTCACCATGTCAAAAGTCTACAAAAGATCAATAAATAGCATTTTTAAAATAGGAGTAACTTAAAAATTCTCTCATCGCATCCATGATGATTTACTTTTAAGAAAAGGTCACACTGATATCTCCTAGTGCATTAAGAAATCTTTTTTGTATTGTTATTACGTAACTTTTTTCCCAATTGATTCTTTTCTTTGTTCTCCATATTTTTGTAATTAGTTTATAGGGATATTGCCTACTCCCATTTTATCAACTCTGAACTTTTTTTGTTTTTACCTCATCAACTCTCTGTTCCAGCGATTTCTTTTTTTTTTTTTTTTGGAAAAGATTCGCTTCTTTTTTTGAGAAAAAGAAATCGCTGGATTTGAAGTTTGAAATTGATTGATTTGGTCAGTCAGTTTCGATTTTTTTTTATATAACAAATTTTCATTAAAATTTCATTGAAACGTTCTTACCCTATTTTATCGTTACAATCCACTCTCTTTCCTGCTTTGTTTGATTTTTTATATTTTGTGCTTGTTGTGATTGTTTGTAGTTATTTATCATTTCGTAAAATTTCTTTGAGTTTCTTTCTCTTCCTTCAGTGACTATTTTGTTTCATTTTGCCTTCCACCTTTTTCTGCTTGATCGTTTTAATGCTTTGTTTCCTTTTCTACTTTCTACATCTATATATTTGTTTATCTCTCTGGTCTTTTCATTTCAACCACTTTTCTTTGGCTTTATTCTTTTCTCCGACCATCGCTTCACATTCCTCATTCCACCACTCATTTTTACTTCGTTTTGTTAGTTACATATTTTATACGTTGTCTTTTATACTGTCCCAAATCTCGTTGATTTTTTGTTTCTCTTCGTTTGTTGTATTTTTGTATTTATTTCATTCATTTAGTGTGTTTATCTCTTATATTTAGGTTCATTAGATTTCATACGACTCACTTCTTTTGTATTATTAGCAATTGAAAGAAGGCATAAGAAAGCAAAATAAGTACAGAAAAGGGAGCTGAGATATTGGAAGAAAGCGAAACATTTTTAATGAAATGTAAACGAAAATACACGCGTTTAATAACAATGAAGCTGATTTTGATTTTGTCTCTCTAATAATTGAGGCACTTTCTTGTCAATTATAGATTATGATTCTTAGAATAAGATAGAATAATTAATTATAGTCAATAGAACAATTAGTACCTAAAGTTAATATACGAATATATTTTACCTGTTCTCCGGTTGTTTACAATTACTCATTGTGTATATTGTCACCAAAAGACTCCACCGGTGACGAATGGCCTTGCCCATATCAGACTTCCGGTGTAGGGGCGTAGGTGGAGCTTGTAAAACAATTCGGTTACAAAAATCTACCTCTTTATTTGATTTAGTTTAGAGTTAAGTTGATCTTTGGGGCTCAGGGATTTTCTCTGCCGGTTCAGGTTGCTGAGAACGTCGCAATGAAAACTCCTGCGTTGCATTGAATGAGGTGAATGATGATGGACCGTGCCGGACAATGTGACGTTTTCGCGACCTTGTTTTAATTTTAGTATTGATTATATTAGTTAAGTTTACTTGGGTTGCTGGCGATGCGACGGCTTCGACGTCCGAAGGCAACGATTACTCTCGCGGCGACGACAGTGCAGTCCAGGGCAAGTGACGGCGGCGTCCATCAGGGGCGGAAGACGGCGCACCACCTGATGTGAATCGAACTAACAATTTAGTTAACGATTGAAGTTCCAAATTCGGCTCGGTGGTTTATCGCGTTTGTTTACAAAAATCTGCTTATTTAACTAGATCGCGATATAGCACCTGAGTTTGCAAACAGCTTGCATGTATGCGTTCCAATTTCAACACCCGCACGTCGCTTTTCGCTGACCTGAATTTCATAATTGGAATGTGATTACGCACTGATTATACATAACGTTTATGTGTAATTTTTAAAGGTTTTATTGAATATTAAATTGTGACAGTATTGTATATTATAGTTATAAACTTGGCACTAAAAATGTAGCAAATTGAAGCGAAATCAATCTAGAATGGCCTTTACACTTCCAGAAGTTTCGCGAACTTTCTAGTCTGAACTAACTAACTAAATATAGTTTCTCTCGGTTATTTGATGACTGCTGAAATCAATCAAGAGCTAAAATATTTTTGCGGAAGCAATTTCGCCAAAAAGTAAGAATACAAATTTTTGTAATCATAGTAGGTACATAATCCTTGTTAAATAGCAAAATGTCGTGCAGCTCTAATATAATTGCAATATACAAAACGTATAATTTTTCCAAAGAAAAAAAAAAGAAACAATTTCGAACTTAGAATGCTGTAAGTGGGTCCCTCGCGTGACCGCCCGATAAAATCTCGCAACATTACAGCACATTAAGGGAAGGTTAAATCGAGTTCTCTGGAAAAAGCTCACGTTCTTGTTTTGAAACGAAAAGGGGGTCGAAGCAATAAATACACAACCGAATCGTCTCGTTTAGAACCAATTTCTAAAAAAAAGTTAGAATTTATTCGCTACTTATCATGAACATAAAATATGATCGTCCCATAAGTATATTAACTTGAACCCTTAAACCTACCTCAGAAAATATCAGAATTTCCGAGTACATAATATAAAATTATTTACAGTGAGTTGCCATGTCACGAAGAGAATGGACCCGTGTGTAAACGGAATCATGATTAAATTACCGACATGAAACCGACTTATGCGTAGCCAGGTGCAGCTACATAGCTCGGGGATTCACAAAGTTTCAGTATAATACTGTAAGGATCGTCAGCTGAATAGGAGATGATGTAGTTAATGAAATACCACGAGACTGCTAAACAAATAGTGCACTGTCAAAGTGAACATTTATTTGTCGAGAAATATGCGCTAATTGAAATTATTCCTACTCACTATTGTAAAGGATAATCCCTAATTTATTTATCGTTTAAATACAAGATGTGTCTAGAAAGTGCTTATCGATAGTTAAGTAACATATTTGATTGAATACATCCAACGAATATATCAAAAATTCGAAGAACAAGATGAATGCATGTTTACTTCTACCTCTTCATTCCTCCTGTATTACCCCATATTGACCACAATTGAGTTATAAACCGTTGCTAGTTAGATGGTGCTTCAAATCAAGAATTTAAAAGATGGCGTTACTATGTATGTACTTATTTTTTGATTACATTTTTAAGATTTTTTTTTTGTTTTAAAATAACTGTTCCAAAAATTATTATACTGGTATTTTTTATTCAATTGATTAGTGATTTTATATATTTCATTGTCTTTTTAAATATTTAAAATGTTAAACGGTAATGACTCTTCGTAAATAATTAGTCGCAAACAAACTTAAATATTGAAACAACTTTAAAACATTCAGGTTAACCAATGACGGATCCGTCAAAAACTTTACATTTATGAAAACGTGAATTTAAAAGTCTGGCGTGAAGCGCCTAAAGCAATAAGATAAAAGTTACACAACTCGCCAAAGTCACGATCGCAAATAAGGATATCTCCCGCGTGTTTTGTAGTCCTGTCAGTCCTGTTCCACACTGTCTTCTGGATGTATAAAGATGCCAAACTAAAATGACTCCGGTTCGAAAGCTGTATCCCCAACAGTGCTGCTCTCTCCCCCCCCCCCTCAGAGGGATGGTCAAAGACAGGTTCAAAACCACGCTTGTCCAGCAAGCTCGAATACCAAGACCGCAACGAACGTTAATAATGATTCGTATCGCGTACCCCACAACTAAATAGGCCCTTCAGTAAAAGCCCGTAATGGAAGGAAATTTCGACAATACTAACGTGCACGAAAAAAGGAAGCAACAGTTGCAAACATAACTGTCCTGAACGTCAAGGACGAGGCTGAGACAACTCGGGGGGTTTCAGTCCACCGGACACCAAGTCATTTCTGGCCGTAGGCGTATAATTTCAGGAACCACCCCGAACCAAAATGGCATGCCTTGTTCGGCGTGGCACACACAAAAAACACATCATTATGTTCTGGGTATATCATAAGACGACTTTGCCGACTCCAAGCACATTGCCCATTAATAAAGCCAAAACTGGCCCTGTCCCCTTTAGAAGTGACGAGATCTTGCATGAATCGAGAACATCGTGACATCAACAGGAACCAACCGAGTATAAAATGATGTAAAGAAAGCCTAACAGCGTTGAAGATCGGGTGTGAACGCAATTTAATCTCTCCGTCGAAATAACTTGCAGAAAACTGTAATTCTCATGATCTAGACACGCACAAAAGGAGACTTCTCGTCGACTGCGTTCTAAGATTGTCTATATAATAAATAATTATTGATGATGGTAATAATAATAATAATAATAAATTTTACTATACCAAAAACACAAGGTTTGCAATCGTCACATTGATAAGTACTTGTTCTTTATTTGAATCTTTTCTTCTGTTTTTATTTCGTAGAATTATTTCGTTTAGAATAACATATTCGCTAATCTACTTTTCTCCACTCTGCTGAAGAGTCTTCTACTTCTGTTTTTGAATTACATTTTGTTTATAATCGCTTTTCTTTTCGTCGAAATATTTCTTTTTACTTTCTGCTTTTGCTTTCTTCTTAGTTTCCTATCGTCTGATGTGCTTTTTGTTTTTGTTTTGTTGGTTTATCACTATACTTTGAAATCTGTTACTCCAGAATGAATTTTATTTATTTCATGAATTTTATTTTCGTCATTTGTTGATTTCCCACGAACTCCGTCGTTGGATTATTTTTAAACAGCGGACACTAATTTAAAAAAAAAGAACGACATTAAGACATAGCATCGGAATTAAATCTAAGAAAATAGTAATTCCACATTCGAATTTTTTAAGCGCAATCTAATCTTACGGTTTGAAAAACCGCTGTTAAGAAAACACCTGTATATCATGTTTTAAATCGTATTTGTCTTTGATGGGGCAGTACTGAGAAATTGTGTGTGGGAAAACGCTTCATGCTTCACCTAGTTCGCCTGCTTTTATAGCGTTAACAATAGTTTCTTTTTTTTTGGTTTCTACCTCTGCCTCCGTCGCAAGATTTGATTGAATTCTTATAAAACAAATGCACTCACGCTATGCGGTGCAAGTCAGATATTTTTTGGAATTCGTTTTAAAATACATCGTCCATAAACCCTTGTAAAATCCCCGATGTGTCGGTATTTATAATAATAATAATAATAATAATAATAACGTCTTTATTGCAATCAAACGAAACTGTCTTAAATAAATAATACCGTCTGGAGTTTTTATTTTTAGATACATACAGCTCATATTTTCTGTGGGAATGACCAAATTCTTTCAACTAAAGATGCTCTTTGTGACCTTGTTTTCTCTATATTAAACGCTTTTGAAAATAAAGGATATTTTCTATCTATATTTTACCATCTGCGAAACACTTTCGATTGCGTCGAACATAACTTAATTCTTAAGAAACTTGAGCTGTTACGTATTGGTAGTAATGCTATTGATTTAATTAGGTCTTATTTAAGCAACAGATCCCAGTACGTAAGTTAGAACAATGACATATCTGATAAACTTCAGGTGTAACGTGGTGTACTCCAGGGGTCTATTTTAGGACTTGTGCTATTTGTAGTGTATGTCAATGATCTCCAATCAATATTAAATTTAATAAATAATAAAAATATGTGAAGGAATCTGCAGAAGGAGGACTAAGCAAGAAATCTTAGAAGAAATTGGGGAAGTCATAGTCAAAAATATAAGACAGAGGAGATTTAATTGGCTAGGTCACATATGAACAGCAGGTCAACGAATACTAATTCCAATACTTTAATGGGAATCAGGACGTAAAGGGAGAGGTAAACGAAGAATAGGATGGATGCAGCATGTCAAAGAAGCCTCAAGTTTTTGATAATCATCGCATCGCTAGAAAATTGAGAGTTTCAACCTCCAACACACCATTTCAAAATAAGTTGCACCTCTTTTTTTTAAATTGATTTATTTATTTATTAAAATAAGACTGAAAAACAAGTAAAAGAAAGTTTAATACATTTTACATACACTTTACATTTTACGAAACTTTATATTTAAAGAATATTCATTTATGTTACTAATATGTACACGATTGAAAATTGAGAATTCTAAATACTATGAAAAGAATAAAAATACACGTTACGCAATATGCTGATGCATTTTAACCTTGTCATGTGTTTTCATACTGGAATGTGTAATCTTTGTTAAAAAAAAAAAAACATCTGAATGATTTTAATCATCACTGTCATTGTTATTATTGCACGTGTAAACTGGGAACGTTGCAATGTTATTTGAATTGCCCAAGTTTTGATTGATGCAAAAGCGCATAAATGTCAATATAAATGCAGTCTATGACACCTATAACTTTTGCGAATGAAACCAGATCTATTTTGTACATCCTCAACGTTTGGCATGAATCATGAAGCGTATCCAAACCCCCACCAGTTGAATACAGCCATGAGTTTTTGCTGCTGCTAGTCCAAAATCGAGAAATATGTTATAGTCAGACCGCGGGCAAGTTGAGGGGTTTAAAGTCCGAACGATTGATCAGATGCGACACGCACTCGATTTCAACGATTAAGTACGTGTCGATATTTATTTCATTTCTGTAGGGAACCCAAGATTGGTAAAACTGATATTGCACCTAGCAGGTTGCTTCGTCCCCTTTTAATATGCAGATTGAAATTTCCTCCCCCCAAAAATAACTCATGACGTCACACACCAAACTTCTATCTGTCACAGTGAAGTAAATAGGGCGAGTTTTAATCTGTTTCCTAAAGCTTAACCTAATTCACTAGAAATGGAATCAATTCTATGGTCCTATTGATCAAATGACGCAAAAATCTCGTTAATATGCCCAATGAAATTTATTACGTGACGTGACGTAACGAGATACCCTCTGTCCCCTCCGTTGATCAAGGCAACCTTCTAATACACAGTCCAGCTCTACCAGCCTTGAGGGAACTCAAAGCGACATTCGCTACTGACAGTTGCTCAAGTATTTTGTACAGTTTTTGCTCACTAAGGGATCTATTCTGTAACAAAACCGTTAAATTTAAAGGGGTGTTAAATTTTATTGCTACGGTAATAACCAATCATGGAACTGTATTTTAAATTTTAAAGGACCTCTAAATTTTAGCTGCCCGTTAGAAAGTTACAGAATACGCCCCTAATTAGGTTATTCACACTTCAATCCCCCAAACTTCCCTCCCCCGGTTACACTACTATCCTTTCTCACGTCCAAATAATATCCTGATAATCCCAGTTGGTCCGCGAATCGATGTTAAAACGTGTAATACACACTTCTTGGTGAATCTCTAAAACGTTTTTGATCATCGCCTTGGCCTCTACGGATTCAAAGTACCTGCGTATTTAGTTCAGATGGGCGTGCGTCTGCCTCCCTCACTGTACCCCTCCAAATCTCACGCCGCTGGTTATTTAAATAAAAATTAATGAAGGACAAAAAAGGTGTAATTTCTCCTGCAGTATTGTTCAGATTTCCATTAATTCTTAGGAGCTCTAAGTGCTAATGAGAAAACCTTCTTAGCTCCGCTCTCTTAATGCCTTCACGCATTTAGCTTCGAAATCGATATGGCCGGCTCTTACTGAAATCAAAGATCCTGTTTAATTAAAATACTCTCCGCCGAGATTAAGGATTTACGAAGCAATTGCTGTTTTACAGCGAACGGGAGGAAACAAATTCCACGCACAATTGAACCGATTTTTTTTTTTAATGGGGGACGCCCCCGGAGTAAAATAGCCCTTCGCAGAACACATTCTAAATTATGTCAGGGCGATTAGGTGTTTCATTAGTGGCGATGATGTTGAAACGAGGAGCGAGCAAATCTCTGAGCTGTCACGTCAGAAGTGGAGGAATAATGGAAATAAAACTAGATTTACAGAGGGACGCGTTTTCATTTAAATTCAGCCGGAAATAATAATAATCACTTCCATCGTGATACTAATTCATCTGCTACGGCCTCTCTCACTAATCCGGGATAATTTGAGACTGGCAGGTAAGTGCTCGAGTGGAATTACATTAATTTCCTTTTATGTCTCTCCCATATTTCATGCGAGTGAATTTAAGTAAGTTAGCATTTTAAAATGGCCGTTATTAGTTTTAAGAACAAACTAAAACAAAAAGAAAAGATCTTTATGACTTTTATTTGAAGTCTTTGCTGGCTCTAATCTCATCTTTATTACCCACTTATTCATTACTTCAGGGCAGGCTTGTCTTTCGAACTGAGTGTCTAGAAGTTATTTTCAATGTTTTTCCCATGCAATTCCACCTTTGATGTCTTTTCATTTTACTCTTCTTTATTTTTCTTCTTTCTATATTTCTATTCCAACCATTCTAAGAAAGTGTTCCAGCCGTACCTCAGCTAGCACTGTTGCATGTATCTTTCTACAGATGTTATTTTATTTTCGCTTACATTTTTCGTTAAAGCTTCATTTCATTTTGAGGCTACTTGCATTTTCAGTTATTTTCATCTTCAGGATCTCCTTTGCTGTTTAGCATTGCCCCAAATATTTGTATTGCTTAACCTTTTCTAAGATTTTTGTTGCTATATTCTCATTCTATGTATATTCTGCTTCGATTATCTTTGTTTTTATGATTGAAGTCGACTCTTTGTTTTCATTTTTCTTGAACTTACTTTCATGATTATAACTTTAAAAAAAAATTCTTATGAATCACCCTCATTTTCAGTCGCTGGTTCTGTCAAAAACTTGTTCCATGTTAAGAAAAAATCAATGTACACTTGTGACCATTAAAGTCGTTACCTCTGTATCTTTATTGACCTCTAACGGACACATCGGCCATCGCATTTAGTTTAGTTAGTCCTTCGAGTCGTGTGCAGCGATTTATTTGGCCACCCATGTACTTCTCCTCCTCTTTTTCTGATAGCTTTCTCACACATTTGTCTTGTTCTTGTATATTATTTATCCTGTGTTCCCTGCTTCTTCTAAAAGCAGTTGTACATCTCGACGGTCGAATCAAGTCGTTGTCTTATTTCGTCAGAGCACTCTGAGTGTATCTCTATCCCTTGTCTCTACATGAAGTTGAACCAAGATAAGACAACTGTGAGGGTCAGTTTCTCAATCACTGTTCGTCACGGGTTAACCCCTAGTTACATTTCGGCAACTACGTCTTGCATGTGCGTTGTGTTGAAGTTGACAACATTTTCTGAGAGTGACGTTCATGTGCCGTTTGAAATCAAAACTTTTCGTTGGGCTAGATTAACCACCGTCCTTCACGTCCCGTGTTCTGATTGGCTTACGATATTGTCTCGAAAAGTCGATTCCGGCAACCATCTTCGACCATATTTCATTTACCGACCGTCTGTCCTGTCCACGACAGACCAAGTACGCATTTTTTTATTCGCAAGAATTTGTCTTATAAAATTCAATAAAGCAGGTTTACCTGGAATGAGACAAGCTCTATGTGTCTATTGTGGTGCATTTAAATAGCCTTGATAAAAGATCGACAAGATTTGTGGAGTACTAGAGGAATGTTCGACGTGGGCTCGCGATTATTTATGCTTTATTTGTTTATTGGAACAAAGTCTGTTTCACCGTGGGGTGTACGACGGAATAGTCTGCGGATCGTTGCGAGTAAGGCAGATTTCGCTTTGTGGTAGTCCCAATTCTTCAAATTGAACAGCGCACTTACACTGAAAGTCACCGACATTGGCGCGCGTGATAGTGGTGTTGAAGTTCGACGTTTACCCAAGTGAAGCGCTAGTCGCTGACACTTTATCTCGACCGCCGGCGACATGAGGGCATCTACGATCAGCTGAGACCGAAGTACAGTAACATACCCGCACATTTTTCGAACTTTTTATGTTATGACAACGTAAATAATTTCGGCACCTCTTTGTGGATTAGTTTAGGGCATTTATGATGAACAAATTTAATTTAATTAATCTGTGTTGACATTTTGTGACTTCAAGTCAGTACTGACGCTAAATTAATCTCTCTCAATTGTTGATTAAGTTAATTAATGCTTTTGATATATTGAATCATTACATGTTTTGTTTTTGTTTTTTGTATTTAGTTTACGTTGGGCCATTAAAGCTGGAGTGCATTTTTGCCAATTGTAAGCGTGTCCCAATATATTTATTACTTATTACGTGACGGTGTTTTGCTACGCCTGGAACCCTTTCTTGGACGTACGAGTATCAGTAATTCCCCTGGATTTTCGGTTATCAGCGGAAGCTGTGGAACTTTGAGAAACGCTTCCGTAGTGCGTTTACCAGATGGAGTTGCTCCCTGGCGCCTTTATTGTATTATCTAACCCACCCCCGTCTCCTTCGGGATAGCGCGACTTGCCACCAAGTATCGTAAGTAACCAGGAGGATAACGTAACTGTAGAAAAGTGGTAGCATCTTTAACTTTAATCTTAACTAATTTAATTTCAACGGAAAAGGTTACAAATTCATTCCCAGCATCACTTAATGGTTTTTCTGCAGTGCTACCAATTGTTAAGCCTCGGTAACTATAACACATTTTAGAGTCTCCTTTTATGTAAATGGCTGTAATATTTAATAATAATCTGCCAATGGCTGTTCTGTTTTCCTTTTCTTTATTAAGTTTTACACTTCCGGTAGTTCTTGTCTTTCCTTTTTGGTTAAAGATTTCTGCGGCAATTTCATCATGCTCGGGAGCCTTTTCGATTTTAATTTTCTTGTGACTTCTTGTGACCTTCTTGTCCTTCGTTCGTGTACAATGTTAGTTATCCTCTGTTCCTATTTCTTCTGTTTCGTTAAGCTTTATCAGTTCTTAAGTTCCTTTCATCTTTCCATGACTCTTTCTTCTTCTTTAGTTAATATTCTCCCTTGTTGTGATATTTTTCAACAAAATGTACTCGAATTTTCTCGTTCGTTCTGATGCTTCATAAAATAGTTTCCGATTTTTCCACGAATTTTTTTACTTTCCTTAATTGCTATTTTCATTATCTTTCGTTTTTCTACCTACGTCAGTTCCGCTTTTATTTTGTCATCTTTACCTTTTAAATAATATTACTGTTAACAAAAAAAAATAATCTATTGTCACTTAAAAAAGTATTTGAATGAGTTTATAGTTTGAAATTAATTACTCTATTTATTTTGCCTAGTGACTTACACATAACTATATCTTATTACACTAATTACACTCACCCCAACACTTAATACTAAAACTTTATCTTATTACACTTATTACAGTCACCCCAACACTTAATACTTATTGAGTCGTAAAGATAACATGTTTCGGTGAACTGTCATTTTCAGATTTTTAGCAAAACGAAAAGTCTCTTTAGGGAAGACATTTTAGTTAACGCTTTTTGTTTTGTTAATGATTTGAAAATGACAGTTGACCAAAACATGTCATCTTTATGACTCCTTTAACGAAGAGAAAATAAACAGCTTTTTTAGTGACTTAAGGCAAGTTCTTCTTCCAAATTTTATTAATCACGTAACTCTTATCCTAACGATCACGACATCTGGAAGTTATTAATTGGCGTGGCGTGGTCTGTCTGACTAACTCACTTTAGTGACCTCCTTATAAACTAACTAACAACTTAAGGCAATCTTATTGATTCCCAATACCAGCTGTGTGTCACAATCGATTCTGCACAGGTATACAAGGGTAAAGGTCCAAAGATCAAACTACTAATTTATCAGCATTTGCATGTAACCAAATCTAATTTCTGCGACATCCTTTAAACACTAATCGTTTCAATCGAAATTTCATAATTGCCGCGCAAGTAGTTACTATCGCTCTGGTGACCCATCGACGCCTTTTGCTGTGTAAGGAATTTGAAGCATGAACTGGTTCGATCCTAATTTATTACATTGGTGCTGATTTAATTGAAATGATTTAGTTCACTTTTCTGCAATTATTTATATACGACACTATTATAAGTTTTTCATTTTCATATATATATTTTTTTAACTAATTTTTTTATTTATTATCAGCATAACATCTGTTATGCAAAGTTTCAAGATTATTTTGCCATTATCGTTTGATCTGTTTTCTCCTTCCGTCATTGTTAATGCCCTATTCTCCCATTGAAATCATCCACGATTATTGTATTTTTTTTTAATCAAGTCATCCTCCTGTATCAACTCTTTGTAGATGTTTACGTTCAGCTTTTTGATTTTCATTTGGTGCATATGCTACCAGTAAACAGTATTTTTTTCCTCTCCTATGTTTATTCATTGTCGCTTAATTTACTGTTTTGGTCCAACGTTGAGTTCTTATTATTTTATGTACACGTGACCACCACATTGGTTAGATTCTTCTTCGCCCATTTCTTTCTTTCTTCTTTTTCTTTCTGTCACTCCCAAAATATCTACACTGCCGCTCATGGAAATTAGGACACGGGCTTTAATCTAAAAATTTTAAAACAGTACGAAGAAAATAAATTGCAACAAGAAATATTGTTTCTATAAATACATACAAATGATAAATAAACAAAATTACGAACATTTGACAGCAAAAAATATTAAACTTTCTTCTCATCGAAATATCCCCCCTTAGCGTTTAGTACGGCTCGGACTAATCGCGGCATACTGTCCGTCAATTTTCTAAAAGTATTCGCTGGTATGTCGGGCCACGAAATTTGCACAAGTTGAGTTTTTGGTTGTTAGATGTTTTCGGATTCTTCTATCAAGTTCATCCCAGAGCAATTCGATGGGGTTTAGATCGGGACTCTGTGGGGGCCAGGGCATGTTTTGTAAAATGTTCGCCTCCGCTTTGGTGGCTAAATAATTTTTACAAATCTGCGCTGCATGCTTTGGATCGTCATCACGAACAAAAACGAAGTTTTCTCCAATTAATCGAATCTCAGACGAATTTTTCTGTAATTTCTTTCCTTCCTTTGGCCTAATCCCGTCAATTTTTACTAAATCACCCGTCCCTGGAGTACAAAAACAACCCCAAATCATGACAGACCTGCCTCCATGTTTTACCGTGGGAATGATACATTCGGGAAGTATTTCTTCTTCCTTCGATCTTCGTTCAAAAATTTGACGCCTTTACCCACAAACTTCGAATTTGGATTCATCCATCCACAAAACCTTCGACCAGTTTTCTGAGGTCCAATTACGATAGCTTTGGGCGAACTGTAGCCGTTTTAATCGATTTCCACGACGCAAAAGTGGTTTTCTAACTGCTACACGACCTTGAAGGTTTGCTTTTTTCAGACGCCTTTTTATCGTACTTGGGTTGTACTTACTATGGATCTTTCACGATCGCGATTAATTTCAGAAGTGATTTCAGGAGCAGTTAGTCGTCGATTGCGTTTACTTATGAGTTTAATTCTTTGATCGTCAGGAGCAGTTGTAATTCGAAAAGGCCCTGGTCGATTACAATCTTTTACCAACCCTCTTTGTCGATAACGACGAATGGTGAAATGCACTGTTGACTTCGTTAATTGCAATTTTTCCGCAATCGCACGTATTGAATATCCTTCCTCATGAAGTGGGATTATGGCTGCTCGTTTTTGTGTAGATGTGGGTTTCCCTTGGGCATTTTATACAATTTTTCTGCTGAGTTTTAACAAATTTTCTGCACTCAAACAAACAAATGCTAAAATGTCATGTCATGACAATCACATATTTGGGAGGGAATGCAGGTACAGTTTTCCAGGAAAATTTCTTATCATTTTGACAGTCTATGTGCAAAGTATTAGAAATCCTTGTCCAATAACTGCAATATACGAATAAGAATTTTCAGTTTATAAAATACTAATATGTTTGTAGAAACATTTATTGCTTTTTAAGTTTCTTAAAACGTGTTATGGAATAATATTATTCCATAACACGTAAATGTTTAATTCGAGATTTCAAACATAATTCTTGTTTAATAACATTTTCTTCCGTGTCCTAACTTCCATGAGCGGTGCTGTACATTCATTTTCCATTCCCTACAAGATTTCTATTTCCTTTCCTCATTGACTTATTATATTTCCAGCTTCTCAAGTACTTAGGTTTTAGTTTTTAGTCTCGTTCCATTTCCTTCTTTCTTTCCCCATTTTTGATCGCTTTTGTTAACCTTTACATCCCGAATATTCCGTCCTGCGAACTTGATTACCCCCCGACAAATTTATATGCCCTGCTCGTATAAATACAAAACTCGAGCACTTCTTTTAACAAACTTCCTTGACAGCCACATCGTTCAAAACTCCTTAAACAACTCGAGAACTAAACAGTTTCTACCCTCGATTCAGCAGGGACGTTGTAGACTATACCTTAAGATATCGATTCGCCGGCTTTATTTAAAGGTCTAATTCAAAGGATTCCGGCAATGTTTACGTTTGCTCGAGTATTAGACTTACAAATCAAATGGCGAATGGGGGGGGTTTAGGGATGGGGGGAGGACAAAGCAACAGCTGCTGCGAAATTGAAAAAGCTATCGAATCAAAAAACAGTGTAAGACAGACGTTTGTTTGTCTCAATTGAATTCGAAATTCGAAGTGCGCACGTTTATTATGATTAATACTTGTTTTCTTGTTGAAGACGACAAACATAAAGTGACTGAAAGCGCAAACTTTAATGCCATTTGCGCTAAGTGCATAAAATCCAGCGATAAATTTCATTAACGAGCAGCGTATGTCCCAGTACATTAATGAAACGTGTTATTATGATGCGGATGCAACTTAGGATTTTGTAGCAAGTCGTCTCTGATTTAAATTAAAACACATTGTGCCACACACTTCCCGACAGAAATTGTCTCGGAATTATTAATTAAATCCAAATTATCCTCGGCGCAAAAACAAGTTTATTAAGCTCGTTGAGCTGAAAGCCATGTGCTTCCCGGAATTTATAATTAGGACGATGCAGAAGCTCGTCGGGGATCCTGGCAATTATTTTTCGCATTTTTTATACATATATTAAAATACGAAGCAGTTTTAGGTATTTTAAATTAAAAAAGGAAACTCTTTTGCGGGCTGCTGAAAATAATTATTATTTGTTATTTATGCAGAAAGCGCAGTAGGAATAACTAATGAAAGAAAGGGTTTTAAAAATTAATTTATTCAAATTCAAGGCGCATTTAAAATTAATAACTTTAATTTTACTGGTAAGAGGAATTATTGCATTATTTATGTGGTGTCATAAAATATACAGTGAAATGGATGAGGTCTTAAGGCCACCAGGCGTTACCTCTACGCACAAACAAGGGTCGGAGAACATAAACGAAGAGAAAAGTTGGAAGTACGGGAAAAGAGAGTATTGAGATATTATGGAAGAACAAAGCAGAAAAGAAAGACAAATTGGGAAGCCATTTTTATAACAATTCCAATCTGTTCAAAATGAGAAGCCTTAAAACTCCTAGAGAACAACATTGTGAAAAAGGAATGGAATCAACGCAGTCGAAGTAGCTTTAAATAAATAAACATGATACCTCTTGAGTAGAAACAATATTTTTGCTCAGGAAATTAATTTGCAGCACAGCCAGCAGCTGCAGTCGTGACGAGTATGGGTGTTAATTAATTAATGGCGAACATAAACCAGCGCTACATAATCTTAACCGGAGATGAGGAGAAGATCAAAGGAAATGACTCAGTTCATGCAACGATTTAATGTCACTAACAGATGCTAATAAATGAATGAAAGAAAGATGTAGACATACCTTAACACATCTGAAAGGTGTCTGCGCGCCTTAAGAAAATTAAACCAAAGTATAACTGTAGTACTCATGATCTAAAAGTGACTAGTGAAACCAAACTATTGACAACTATCAATGAATAAATCAGTGTATTTGTATGTTTCTTACGTAATAATTTTATTGAGACTTTGGATTTGTTCTTTGATAATTATAGAGTCGTTCCGGTATCAACAGCAGTAACTATTTTAGACGTCTTTTTTCTATTTACTTTATTAATTTTTGTTGATTTCTTTGTATTGTACTTTTGCCTCTACAAATTTGTTTGTGTTTTATTTATTTTTTGAGTTTAGTGTAATTCCGACGTTGATTTTGATTACTGGCTGAAGTTGTTGGCCTGAGCATATCCGGGCGGGGGCGTATCTCTTATTTTATACCTATAATGGTATGTATTTTTTAATATTGTAATCTCAACGGATTTTGAATTTTATTTCTTTTTTGGGGATGTAGGATTTTTATGTTTTACATGTGTATAACAGCAGCATTTTTAGTTAAGATACCAATGTATTTTGTTCATCTTTGACTCCCTAAGGCTCATGTTGAGGCACTTATTTCTGGTTCTATAATTTTGGCAGGTGTTATACTTAAGCTAGGGGTTATAGGATGACGCGGCATATGCAGATCGTAATTTCAGAGGCAGTAAAGGTTAACTTTATTTTTGTTGTTATTGGACTACTTGGGGGTTTTTATGTTTCTTTAATTTGTCTGCGTCAGAAGAACATTAAGGCTTTAATTATTGGAGAATAAGGGGGGCCTTTGTTATGATAATGGATCATGGACTATGTTCTTCAGGTCTTTTTTATGTGGGGAATATTTCTTATGAGCCTCTTGGGAGACGTAGTCTTTATTTGAATAACGACTTGATTAATTTAATACCTAGAATGTCCTTGCGATGATTTTTGTTTAGTTCTTCTAATATGGCTGCTCTCCCTGCTTTGAACTTGTTAGGGAAAATTATATTGATTAATAGGTTGGTATCTTGGAGCATTTTATGCATGATTGGATTGTCTTTGATTTCATTTTTTAGAGCTGCGGATAGTTTATACGCACAAGCTCAAAGCAAAATAAAGAAAATGGAGAATGTCGCTGGCTTTACCTATTCAAATCTATATTACATACAATACCTTTATTGGAGTTGATCGCCCAAAACGCTCAAGTTATTAATTAACACGTCAAAGCCGGCATAAGACCGTATCTTCAATTAAACGGTACTTCCCCCCCCCCCTCCCACCCGAATCATCTTCCTGGAGAGATCCTTGAACAATCGGGCCAATGACCATCATCGCAACACTTGATGTGTAGAGACGCAAACAACAAATTTCCGGTTCGAAGGGTCATTTCGAAAAAAGCCCTGCTCTCCCAAACAAGGATCGTCACAGAATATCGTCAATACTCAAAGTTTACGTGTACGAAGAAAAACCCATACGTAAAAAGTCTATAAGGGAAGAAAATTACGAGCACCTATTAAACATACCTGTCCACAAAAACGGGGGCGGGTTGAGACAACTCGGAAGAGTTTCCATCCACCAGGACACCAACTAAAAACTGATAAATGTCGTTCAATGCAGGAAGCCTCCCACGAGGTTCCTCGTCAACACGAAAATTGTGGTCGTCCAGACAGAACACCGCGAAACCACCACCCCATACCCGTATCTAAGAAAGCAAGGGTTTGGACGAATCGAAACCAATGTGACATCAGCTAAAGTCAACCGCGCATAACATGACGTGCGTAACAACCATTGACGTCAAAGGACAAGTGTAAACGTAATTGTGACCTATCTTTCCAAAACTCACTATTTCTCAAAAGTCAAATTTTCAGAAACTGCGAAAATCTGTCCAGGGCTTTAGCAGAAAAAAACAATTACTTCTTGATCACTTAAATTCACTGTTTATTGTACAGTACAGTACAGATCTGGTGGTCGCTGAATTCTAATACGCGATCCATTTAACTCCATCACGTCAGGTTTAACCAATGACCACAGAATCCAAAATGTCAAGTCCTATTACACACAAACAAACCTATAAAGGGAGCTGTAACAACCTGTAACTCTATACATTTAACTTCAAACCCCAAACCCCCTAACCCCACAGCCCTATAACTCTAAACGCGATAACTCCAATAACCTCGTACCGTAGTAGTTTGACTTGATTTCTTATAGCGGGATATATCAGGGCTATATAAATAGAATGTATTAAACCCTATAATCCACTATAACCCCGTAACTGTGTAGCCTCATAATCCGTAAGATCAAAAACCATGTTACGCTGTAGTAAGATTGTTTGGTACAAGGAACAGTCCATAACGTTATTGGCTCCCAGTTTATTAAGCAGTTAGAGGGTTATGGGGTTAGGTTGGAGGATTATAGAGTTTAGTATAATCTGCTTATAGAGCCCTGATAAATCCTGGATGATAGTTCAAGTCAAACTACTCTGAGTAACGTGGTTATCGGTAATAGCTAATAACTATGGATTTAAGTGGACTTGACAGCTTGGGTTATGGGATAAAAGGAGGTACTGGTAAAACCTAACCTGATGGAGTTAAATAGATAGCGGATTTAAATTCAGCGACCTTGAAAACGTATAGTAGACATAGTCTGACCTCCAGATCTGAAACGAAATTGTGGGGTTGTGTTATCTTTCCGACACGTGGACAAGTAAATCGCAGAAACAATTTGGTTTCTGTATTGTTTAACGTCGACTAATTTCGTAACCGGTCTCGACATTTAAAATAAACGTTCAATTTAATTCCCACGAAAGCTCGGGAATTGAAGCTGCAGTCGCTTGGGATTGTCTAACCAACGCCAAGATTAGAAACTCCGGACTGTTAAAAAAGTCACTTGAGGCAATTAAAATGCCGAAACAACAAAGATCATAAAATGATTTATTTCCGAAGCGTACTGAGATGTACAAAAAAACAATCTGCGAATTGCACCGCAAAATTAGATCAAACCGTGGGTCGTAATTTGTGTTGCAAAAATGCAATTATTCTGTGATGAAGATGTAAACAAAAACTTGTTAAAACGTAATAAAAGCAGGCAAAAAACTCCACCGCTAGACGTTCACACGATTTCCGAACGAAAATAAATGCTACTTAAAACTTGACATGTACTGAGATTGATTTTTGAAAGGCGGTTTTTCAAACCGTAACAAATAGGGACGTTAGAAACTGAGCAAAGACTGGAAGTAGAAGGAAACGGTTAACCAAGCTTAATGACTTTATTAGATTTATCAAAACTTATGCGTACAGAGTCCACCAATGAAAGTGGGCAGAGGCACACAATCCACATTGGCACATATCGACAGTAGAATTTTAATTGTATACTTCATTATTAATATTAATTGAGTATACTTATCAAGGTAATTAATTAATTTTAATAATGAGATGTACAATTAAATTATACTGTCGATATATGCCAATGTGCCTAATCTAATAAAGTCATTAAGATTGATTAACAGTTTCCTTCTACTTCGGTTAGAAAAACCACCTATCATTAGTCATCCTGTACATGTCAAGTATTAAATCGCATTTATTTTCGATGACACTATCTTCGGAAATCGTCGGAGTTTCTCGCCTGCTTTTACTACATTGAAATAAGTTTTTAATTACATCTTCGTCGCATTTTTATAGCACAAATTGCGTCCCACCATTAGAAGTAATTTTGTGGTGCAATTCGTAGACACCTCAGAACGCTTCAGCAATAAGTCATTTTACGATTTTCGCTGTTTCGGCATTTTATTTGACTCGAATTAAATTATCTAGGTACCTGTAGTTCGCAAGATTATGGCAAAGGAATTTAACTTGCAGTCCCACTGCCAACTAATGAGTTGGTTCAAATTGAGTGCCAAATAACTTACAGTAGTCATTAATAAAAGAGAAAACGCCAGTTGTATTTATTCACACACACGAAAAGCATCCAGAGTATCTTCAAGGTTACGCAAATACTTCAGATAATCAAATCTAAATCATTGTCAAAACATAAAATTTAAATTAAAGTGAAATCCCGAAGAACGAGGCCCGTATTTCGTTTACAAAACGTAAAGACATAACCAATGATTTAACTTTGATTGCGACTATGTGTCGTTAAACGAAAAAAAATGAAAGGCGAAACAAAAGCCCGCAATAAAAATATTACATTTAATTTTAAAATGCTGGATTTGTATCCTTTTGACAGAGGCTAAGAGTGTCAGACTCATTCAGTGTGGGTTATTTCCAATTTTTTTTTTTTTTTGGAAAGTTTATCATAATGGACAGTAGCATAAAGTGGGACACTTGTATACATATCAAAACCAAGTACCATCCCGCTTTTATATACTCGGTTTAAAACTCGACTGCTGCCCAATTCATTCCTTTTTAATTTGTTTATTTGCGTTCATGAATTAGCTACCCCTGTCGCAAAACTTTCCACATTCATCACGACCGCCCAAAGTAATTCTGGAAGTTCCTGCTCCCATTAACCACCCCAAATAAATTGTCCCGATCAACGAGCCGACTTAAAATTTAATGCAAATCAGTGATAAATGGCAGAATATTATTGCAGGTGACACGAATTCGAAAGCCCGCGGCTCTAATGTAAATCAGTTCGGTTGTGAACGCGCCTGTTTTTCAATGCAACAGTGATTTGCATATCCTATACATAAATATTCGGGAAGTTTAATCAGAAAATAATTTGATGTGAAAATTTATTTAAAAAAAGGACGAGGCGGACGTCGGAAGAAATACGAGAACAGAACGTCAGCCGGGTACGATGAATCTATCGTTAAAAGCATTAAATTAGGGAGAGGGTCGAAAACGTTTAGAAAATAAATCTGGCAGCGGATGCGCAATCATGACATGAAAAATATTAAAGGCCTTAAAAAATTAATGTAGGCGAATAATCAAAAATAAAAAGAGTATTTGGGCGTGTCAAGATAAAGGCAAGATGAAAGCCCAGAATGTTTAGAGCCTTCAGTAAACAATGACGGTTTGAACATTTATAATTAAAAGTTAGTCTGTGTAAAGGCCAAGAATAGTGTGTAATCTAAGTATTTTTACATTAATCTGATAGAAATTAATTTCTGATTAATACCTTCGAAATGCCTTCAAACCCCGGAGTCGCTCTAGTTTTTATTTAACTTTTGTTAGATTAACAGCTTCGTACCTCGGTGTCACTTTAGTTTAGTGGTTAGAACCTTCGGCGCAATACCAAGAGACCTGAGTTCAAATCGCGTAGGTGACAGAATTGCTCTGTCTTCCTATTAGTGTTTCCTTCCTTGTATTAATTTATTTAATTCAGCACTAACATATCCTTCTCTTTAAATTAAATAAATACTGTTAATAATTGTCTGTTTTAAATGTAAAGGGCGTATTAAACGTTGCCTTGTTTCTTGAGTCTCGAATCGTATGGAAACTTCACTTAGCCAGACGAGACAAAATTTTCGGTCGCGCCTAAAACCATAATCTGCTTAGACAGGAGTATTTTATGTAAATGAAAGTTAACGGCGGGCAAAACACATTAACATATGCAAATCGAACGAAAGCGAAAGTGACGATGAAAATTGCAAATCAATGTCGAAGTAATTTTGCGATTTTTGTTTTGAAGATTCAGCCATCCGTTGAGCTTTTATAAGCTACTTCTGGCTGAACTTAAAAATTGTATCTTATTCTTTTCTTTACCTCTTTACCTTTACAAATTTTCTGCTGTATTGTTTTACTCCCACGTCAAAATTGTTGAACCTCTTCGTGGTTCGTAATTGACATTTTAGAGTGATAGGACTTCAGATCGGATTCGTAGGCGTAAAAATGCTGAACTGGGGCATAAAAGGCTTCATTAAAAATCAAGCTTATGGAGGAATTAATTAGCGTGTAAATGTCAATTAAAATTTGTTGCCCAATTTCTTTTACGTAAGTATCGATTGGTTGCTGTGCGCTTTAATTAGAAACGTTTCCAGAAAATTTCAACGTTTTACCTTTCAAAGACTGGTCAAAATTGTTCATAATCTTCATTATCTTATCCAGTAAAAAAATAAATAAATTTATGCGAACTTTAATAACTCAAAGGTAAAAAATTTCGGGAAATCCAGACTAGTTTAAGCTATCCAATCGTCATCCCGGACTATACAATAAATACCGTAAGAGAAAAGATCGCCCAGTTCCGAACACGACTTACCTTAATTTTCCTCATCGAAAAATTCTTCCAAATTCAAAATTTTTTCTATCAATCGATTTTTCCATTTTAATTTAAATTTAGTGTACCTAATCCACGACCGGAATTCAAGTACTAATTTCTTTTTTGATCTTTCCTTCTCTCTTTCATATTTATTTAATTTATTTATTTTATTTATTTATATTTTCAAATTTATGTCAACTTTTTTTTAAATATTTCAATATTATTTATTAAAAAAAATGTTTTATATGCGTTTTATGTTAAACTTACTTGCATTACGTTCCTTCCAGTGGCGGCTCGTCAGTGGGCAGTGCCCACCCTGTCCTACTGATGTTGCACGTTCTAGTTCCTCCTTGGGACAGCCTCGAAAAACAAATTAATTCGGAAAAATGCACCCACTTTCCCTGTTGCAGTTGTTGTCGACTCGTCGATTATTTCTTGGTGGAAGGCATTGGAGAGCTGAGAAAAATCTCAGTAAATTCCGCGCTTAAATTGAATTCAAAAATTACAAGCGCGATCGCGAAGGAGGGAGAGACGTTCAATTAATTGAGCAAATAAAAAACGTATCTTTTTGATTGTAACTCGAGAACGTGTTCGTCGATTGTTTTTTGGTAAAAGGCATTGAAAAGCCGAGAAAAAGCTGTGTGAATTCCAATTTTAAATGGAATTCAAAAATTACAAGCACGATCGCGAGGGGAGGGAGAGATGTTCAAGTTAATTGAGCAAATAAAAAACGCGGTGCTTTTGAATTTTGATTGTAACTCGAGAACGCGTTCGTGGATTGTTTTTTGGTAAAAGGTGTTGGAAAGCTGAGAAAAAGCTCTGTAAATCCCCTGCTTAAATTGAATTCAAAAATTACAAGCTCGATCGCGATGGAGGGAGAGACGTTCAGTTAATTGAACAAATAAAAAACGCGTCGCCTGTGAACTTTGATTGTATCTCGAGAACGCGTTCGTCGATGGTTTTTTGGTAAAAGACGTTGGAAAGCTGAGAAAAAGCTCTATAAATCCCCTGCTTAAATGTAAACAAAACTTATAATCGCGATCGCGAGGGGAGGGAGAGACTTTCAGTTAATTGAGCAAATGAAAAACGGAGCGCTTTTGAATTTTGATTGTAACTCAAGGACGTATCGCCGACTGTTTTGGAAAGCTAAGAAAAAACTCTGTAAATCCCCCGCTTAAATTTAGTTCAAAAATTACAAACCCTGAAAGACAAATTTATTTGGAAAATGCACCGACTTTCCCTTTTGCAGTTGTTACCCACCCGGAGTAAATCATCACGAGCCGCCACTGATTCCTTCCAGCTGACCGAAAAGAAAATTTCAGATCCTTGTACAGCGTGTTTCGAAACCTGTTGGCCGTAATGTGTTTGCGCATACATAAATAAAAGAAAAATATCCGACTGAAAAGATTCTGCTCTCTTAACAGCACATATTTTTTACTTTTGTTGTCATTATTATATTTTTTTTTTAATTTTCATTCTGGACATAGGACTACGGGATATATTTTACATTTCAATTTCGACGTTCCAATTTCGATACCAAAGGATAGACAATTAAAAAAGAATCAAAATACTAAAGAAAAACAAAACGAAGATAGAGGAAGGGCAGGAAAGCAAAGCGGGCTCTAATTGATAACACAAACCTGACCAAAAAAAAGCAATTTTAAGATGAAAATTCAATGGATAACTGAAACCGAAAAATACGCTGAACGAAAAACAAAACAAGAACGACGAGTATGCGTGCGATTAATTTAAATTAATTTAATTAATTAAAGAGTAACAGTCGAAAATGTACTTTGATTTTTAAAACTTAATTTAAAAAAATCATTTTCGCTTATTTAAGTTCGGCGTTTCGTTATTTTTTTTTGTCAAATTTATTTTTCACCCAACATATGATTTATTGTTTTGATTTCTGTCCATATTTTCTTTTGTTTACGTAGATCTTATGTTGTGTTTTTTTTCCGGTCTACTTTTTCATGTTTCATGTTCTTTTGTTTTCCGTGCGGTTTTCAATACAATAAATTCAGTATTCAATAATCAAAAAATATAGCTCACAGATCTATCGAAAAAAGTATAAGAAAAGTTTATAAGTCTCTTAATTCTAATGAATTTTGTGCGACAATAAGCACAATATAACATTTTAAATTGTATAATCTAGACAATTTTATTAATATTCATATACATAATATTAATAATATTTAGCTATTCACATTTATCGGTTGATGTTAAGAGATAAAGAGAGGACCAATCAACAATTTTGAAAATAAGGCATTAGGCCAATCCGTGCTAAACCAACTAGAAAACAATTTCTGGGCTTTTTCTTGAAAACCAACTATCAAAAAAATCGAAGTTCAGCGGGAAGTTCAAAGAATTGGAGACAAAAAGGGGTGAGAAATGGTTATATAGTTGCTTGGTTTTCTAATTATTATTGAAGTACGGAGAAAGTTTCCCCTTTCTTGTTTTAATTTGTCAATCTTCCCCTGTCCCTGGTCTTCACGTTTACCTTACTGCGCGTTACCTAAAACTGAACTGAAACTAAAGATTTGGATATTCACTACGCAGATGCAATGTTTTTTTAAAAAAATATGTTGCGATTCAATAATATAGAGAGAGAAGATTAGAATTCTGTGCATACGACGCAGCATCCATCCAACGTGAGAGTGAGATCGAGCGGGAGAAAGCCGCAATATTACCCCTAATTTCTGCGCTCAATTAAAGATAATTTTTGCATTCAATCATCCACACTTGGGCAGCTATCTGGAACTGAATAATGGTTAAGTAGCGCGGAAGCGTACAACAACTGGATCTTCCGGGTTCTTCGAGTCCAAGCCTTTTAACCTAATTACGCTGTTGTTGTTGTTCTTCTTCATTGAAAAATTATTTATTTTTTATGTTTATTTTTTTTTAAGTCAGTCAGTTTCCTCAGCTTGTAATTCATTTCGCGCATGAAGATACATCAATTATTCACTGTGTTTGTTTTTTTTTTTTTATAATCTAATCGTATACGATTTTTTTTTATTAATTTAATTTAAATTCTGTGTTTCAAGAAAGTCAGACTTGGTGAGTTGAAACACAAAATTTATTTTGCATATAAAGAAAAGCTATTTTTCTAATACAGGCTTTTATTGTTAAGTACATCTCTTTTAACGCTATAATTTTATAATTAACAAATTTTTCACTGCTTTACTTGGCGTCGCCATTTTCTTTTATTCAGATTTAAAATCTTTTAACTTGTTTTGTCACTTTTAACCAAGGTTACAAAATAACTATTGTGTGGAGCGAAAACTATTGTTGTTAAGCAACTTTTAATATGTGTTAATTTAACACTACAAAAACTATTTTAACGCTCTGATGAAGCTAATAAATTTTAGCGAAAGCTTAACACCGAAAAAAGGTTTTTAAATTTCCTAATTTTGACCGAATAATAATAATAATAATTTTGAATTATTTCTTTAATTCCCAACGGTCGATACTGCTCGTACAAGGTGTTCTTTTACTGTGTGCAAATAAAAAAACCTCAGTATAAATACACGAAATGCTACCATCTGCGGGTATTTTTTGGTGGCTACCGTATCATAGCCAGAAAAATTCGGATGGACCACGTGTTTGGAACTGCTGAAATGTGCGAGAAAAATTTTTCAAGAACAAAATTTATTTTACGATAGTAGTTCAATGAAATCAATATATCTTTATACCGTTGTAATCTGCTCATTGCGGCGCATCCAAATATCTGAAAATATACAGGGTGTTCCATTTAAAAAAAATTAGTTTCCACGAACCACCATTTTTCTGATCACTCTGTACACTTAAAAATAATTTTACAATATGCCGCATATTATCTAGTATAAAATTCTTTATCGATTTTTTTCCTATAGGCCTCACAGAAGAAATATGCAAAGTTTGGCCACCCTGTACCTCGCTTTTAATTTGTTCGACAATTACGAACCGCAGCTTCTTGAATTGCACTAGATTTTAATTTAAAAATACTTAAACTTGTAATTACTTGCAGTGAAGTTAATTTTGTATTTGTTTTGATTCACCTGCTGATCGGAGCGGCTGTTTTACGTCGCTCGTGCTCAAGATCAAGTGAAGTACTGACCCTGGCCTACTTCGGCTTCGGGTCATAATTGAAGAGGCAGCCGCGTTCCGCTTTTAGCTACGCCAGCAATCCTTAAACGGTTTAGTGAAAATCTGCCACTGCAATTTTCTCGAAAACTATTAAATTTTTGTTAAGAACGTATGAGTTCAATGGTTGCCATTTATCGTGATATATTTCAGGTTTAAATATTTGCACACAGTAAAAGAACAACCAGTATATTGCTATACTTTCAGTGATATTTATTTATTTTTAATTTTAGTATTACTTTTAAAATTTGTACTTAATATTTCAAAATTACATTCAGTCTTAATTAAAAAGAAAAAAAAAAATCATATTAAAATTATTTTTTTTTTTGTGTAATTTATTGTATTTGAACTAAATTTCACATTTTTGTTAATGCATTTTTATATTGAAATCTTTCTAAATGGTAACTGAATTTGATGTTGTTTAATATATTTCTGCATTTAAATTTTTGAGGATTTTTATTTGAGATATTCTCACAAGTAAAATTTTCATTCCAAGTCCAAACCAGTAAAAACCAGAAAGGAAGGAACCGGCGAAGCATTTTCGACAATTCTGAAAATACATGTTAACGCCATTCGAACAACGGTGGAAAGCAAATTGAAAAAGCGATTTCTGGCTTTTTCTCGAAAGCCGGAAACGCTACTAACAAAGAAAATGGAGATCCAACGTTGTACGGATTGTGTAAAAGAATTGGAAATAATAGAGGGTGAAAACTGGGTTTCCAACCCCCGTCCACACATTTTTACATTCAAAAATTTCCAAACAGTTTTTGATATTATCTGCATACAATTTTATTCAAAGTAAAAAATTTCCTGTGATCTAAAGATGCAAATACCTACATTCGATTGATACCGTAATTGCTTGGTCCGTGCCCGAATTTATTGCGCAGTGCAAAGCACGTTAGCGTCCGAAGAATGGCAAACGTTATGATCAAGCATCAAAGAGACATCAAAGCAACATGAATATTAATGCGACAACGTTGTGACGAATTATGTAAATTGCTAATTCGAGCGGAACGTTTAAGAGAACTGAAATTTAATGGATTTCCAGCTTATTCCGCACAAACGGCCTCGATACCCCCAGTGCAACAAACCCGCCGCCCGGATTTTCCGGAAAAAATATCGCCCGGATTTACAGAAGATGGGTGATTTATTCGATGATAAAATTTTATCACCGACCGATCATAATAACGGTGGACACAGAGTTTTTAGTGCGGCTATTAATGTAATTTATTAATTTTTTTAACATTGCCAATTTTTTTTTTTTTTTGGGGGGGGAGGGGGATTATTACGCTTCCGGTGCACGCAAAAATTACAAATGGACTCTGACTGAAAAAGCTAATTAACGCCGATTCGCAGTTATTACAAAGGAACCTCGCAATTTTGGCCTAATTTACACAAGAAGATTCCTTTGATGCTTAACGTTTAATTTATTATACGCTCAAGAATATTTTCATTTTTAATCATCATCAAACAGTTTTGTGTTAATTAAGGGAAGGTTTTTGTTATTTTTGTGCTTTCAGGGATGGTTTGCTCTTGAATCTACGGGGGAATTATGCAACACGCTTTAGTATTCGCAGCACGTTCGAAACATGCGCAATTTTACAATTGGATTGGTTTCCGGAAAGTATAATGCCATCGCTTTAAAAAATTGGAACGTTTTTATCCCCTTAGTTTGGTTATCATCAAGAAAATTGTTATTATAGGAGGGGAAAAAGCTCCTGGTGCATGATCTAATTCGATTAATCCAGGGCGTTTCTGGTTCTAAATGCCCCAAGAAAATTATAATTATATAAGTACAAGAGAAAAAGAGAAAACGTCGTAATTTTCATTTAAGTTTTTATTCTCCTACAAATGCGAAATTAAAGTAAATTGGATATTTTATTCTAGCATATACCGGTCGTTGAATTAAACTCAGATCATACGAATTAAATTTAAATAATAAATTAAAGAGTGTAGGCATAACATTGTGACTTGGACTAGGAAAGCGCCACGCCTGCGCAGGAGGTTAGAACGTACAAAGGCCAGCTCCATCTCTTTTGCGTGCCTTGTATCGCCCACGTTCTCACTTTAGAACTACGTCCAGTACAACTTACTCTGTAGTCTATTATGTCGTTTCTCTGTGATTACTTTTTCTGAGGACATTGCAGTCTATAAATCTAACCTAATTTCGCTGTAAATGCAGTTAAACATGAAAGAGAATAATAAATGCGCCCTGCCCTTTGTGAACGTCGAGATAAACTGAACACAAAGACGTCCTGTTTGTTATGAACTTACGAAGTAAAAAGAGTTGGCAAAAAGTGCAAGCCTTTGATAACGGCGAAAGGCAATATTTTATTTAATTTCCGGCTTCGCTGATTTCTGTTTGTACTTCATCTTTTCTTCATGTTTAGCAAAGTGTATGTTTTAATAAATTTTTGCTTGTTAGAAAAGCGCAATCACTATTATTCTATTATTTGATTTCCTAAGAACAGGTTCAGTGACTTGTACAATTTAAATTATACAGTAAGTTGTATCATAAATTGAATCCAAATTTTTTGAGAAAAAGAAAAATAGAATGTGTTCTATTCCTAAACCATATCCATATCCCAAGATCTTCTTATGCAAAATCTTTTTTGTACGACTTGAATCATCAAATCTTGTGTATACTATAAATGGAGTAAACAAAAAACATTTTTTAGAAGGAAATTATTTTTAAAAGAGGTAATAAATTTTGATCACGTCCTCTTCTGTACAACCAACCCCTTTGGTCGAGAAATCTGGTGAAACAGAACGATATTTGATTAACGTGAAAGGGCAGTTGTAATTTCTGCATGTATTGAGGGATAATTAAACGCCACGACAAGCTGTTCGCCTTGCTTAAATAAGATCCCCCCTCGCCGGAACTAACTTGAAATTGCAAATTCTCGATGAACTGGGCCAGGCCAGCTTCGATCGAAAGGCCTTCCGCTTAAAAAACAAAAGAAAATTATTACTTCGTTGAAGAGGGGGATGAAAAACTGCAGGTATTGACATAAATTTCTTTAAAGAATCTTGCAGATAAGATAGCGAAGTCCATAAGGATGTCTTCATCTTACGGATAAGTAAGTTAGATGGTTTATTTTTACATATAGCTCTTAGATAAGGCTTATCTTTGGTATATTTAATTTTATTTTACTTACAACTTTCATACTTTGGGAAAATAATAAACCTGATGTACAGATAATAAACTTCATTGTCGGATTTACTAATTCTTTTTCTATAGTAAATTTTCCTCATTCTTCTTGCTCTTAAATCAGACTTATCTTTGTATTTAATTTTGCAGATAATAAACTTCGTATGTTCTACACTGTAGGATTTATTAATTTTTTTTTCTGCTGTAAACTTTCTTTCTTCTTCTGTTTTATAGCTCGCCGCTCGTTTCCGGCGTGCAAAAATACGCTCGTTTGCTCGTCGTTAGGCGCCTCCGTGTTCTGTTTAATTAAAATTTCCGTGCGGTAACAAAGGCAAAAAGTTTACAAAGTCCTTGTGCAACAGGGGAAATAAAACTGCACGTTTTCCTGTCGATGAGTTCCAGCCGGACGTGTTAGTTACAGCAAAATGCGAGTGCACTTAGAGATGAAAGAGACAACGTTTTCCAAGCCTCTGGAGTAAAATTAATAATAAATAATAAATGACGAATCGGAACAGATCACCGGTAGCTGTCGATTAATATTGTTCAAATTTCCCGCTCACTTCTGCCTTTATAATTGGATTCTTTTATTTTGGGACGTATACGAACCTACGAGATGAAATGGCTTTTACAAACATAAATTAAATAAATTAGAACGCAAAACGAAATACGTGTAAAATTTTCGCAACTTAATCATACTTCTGTTTCCTGTTAGAAAAAGAAAACAAGAATTTTTGGTTGAATTTATACTCGACGTTCCAAAGAAAAATTCAAGACCGGCTTTGGTGGATTAAACTAAATTAGATTTGTTGTGGCTTTAGCATCTAACAAAAGCTTTTAAAGATGTACAGATATATTCGTCCCTTTTCTGTCTAACAAGTGTTCCCAACGGGATCGATACGGCCCCCAAGGGATCGATGAAAACGTAAAAAGGATCGATGAAGCTGAAGGGTCGTGTGGAGGTCAAAGGATTCCTCAGGATCATTTAGAGGTCAATGAACTATTTTTTTATTAATTTATCTTACTTCTTTATACATTGCACAGACTTCTCCCCTTTAAAATTCCATTAGTTTTCCGCTGAAAAAAAATAGTTATTAAAAATTATTTTAAACGAAATTCCAAGACACGGAAAATTGTTGAAAACCTCAACGATGAAATGGTCAGTTTAAGTAGCGATCGTTTTTTGAAACCAGTTTGTTACATAATATAAGTCATCCCGTGCAAGGCGACCACGCTCGAGCATCGCTTCTGTTGATGAGGCCTCAGGGCTGAAACGAGTGTACAGAGGATGCTCGAGGGATCCACTGCAATCAAAAACGATTTGCAACAAAATTTGATGACAAGTTCGATTAAAAAATAATTTTTCCATTTAGCTAAGAGACTACACTAAAATTTTTCTGTATTCTCGATGAAATACTTTACAGCATTTCCCTTTTGTTCAAGAGATGGCGCTTTGAATGATTACTCTCACGCGCTCGTCGTATTATATTCGGAAATTTAATTTTGAAATTAAAATCACTGCGAAGGCAGGGTTTAACTAGAAATGTCAGCGTGATAATGAAATATTATAGTAAATTGGATTAAAATAGTTTATCCATTGGGTCGAGAGATGGTGCTGCGAATAATTCTTCTGCCACGTTGCCGTCATGACTTTATTATTTTGAAATTTAGTTTTTAATTAATATCTCTTTACGAAGTCAAAAAACGAGAAGATAAAACGTCAACGTAAAGACGAAATGTTTTAGGAAATTCTTTTAGTATAGTTCTCTATTTGGACAACAGAAGGCGTTCGCAATGACTTACGTGTCGGGATTGTTATATTTTCAATTTAATTTTTACTGCGAATATAAAAATAAAGTCGTATAACTGATATCCGATTAAATTAGTTTTCACTTTGGGTCAATATTCAAACAGTTCCGTATCAAGGTTCAATATAAAGAGCCTGCTGTTTAAATTAACATAATTAACAGAATTAATTAATTTCTTAAGTAACACATAGAGAACAATTAATAATAACTCATTACAACTAATTGTGAGTAAAGTTTTTAATTTTTTTATCAAATATTTTGCTACCTTCTTGTAGAAATAAGATTTGTGCTGAGGAAACTGAAATGCAGCACAGCCAGCAGCTTCAGTCGTGACGGATGTGGGTATTAAACGCGACAATAAATGAAGGTCACCTAATCATAAACCGAGACGAGGAGAGAATCAAGGAAAAAATAAATGATTCAGCTAACTATCTTAACGCCACCATGTATGTGCTCACCTTCATGCATCAAAAATTAACAAAATTTTAAAGTGAATGACTAGTCGCAATTAAATATCAACAACAAACATATCTTTCAAGTAATTCAAACCAAGCCTAGGCGGATACGTCACGAGTTTTACAAAATACAAAACTATAATCTAATTATATTTGGCGTGAAGCGCCCAAAACACAGGCGGTGAGCCGTCATAAGGCTGTAGCGCTAATAATCGGAACTTCCCACCTGATTAATCAGTCACGGAGATTTCCGGACATTCGGTCCACTCTGCATGCCCGTTGACATGTGGAAACGCCAACATCAACTCAAAACTCGAGGCTGCTACCACGAAGCCGGTGCGACGAATTCAATCTGCTCCCCCAACACCAATTGGTCGTCACAGATGTACGCAGTACGTCGAGAAAGCGTCGGTCGTACAGAATAGGCCATCACCAAAACGTATACCAAAGCAAGAACCAAAACCAAAACGAAAACTCGTGCCCAAAATAAGAAACCTCGCCGAATTCCAGGGCGAGACTGACACAATTTAGAAGAGTTTTGTTCCACCAGCGCTAAATCACAACAGACGAAACGGTCGTACCAAAAGGAAACCTCCATCAGTAACCACAGATGTATGGCGCCTTTCCGGCGCTCAAACCGCGAAAATGGAGCAGCGCCCCCCGCCCCCATTCAAACAACACCGCCAGAGTCTGGGGATATCGCTGAACGACTGACTGATTCCCGGGACATTACGAGTTAATAAAGTAAAACTAACAATGCCCAGGGAGGGTTTGTACGAATTGAAAGCATTGTGACATCAACAGGAACCAATCGCATTTCAGATGATGTCAAGAAAAACCAACAGCGTTAACGGTCAAGAGCGAAACCAAATTAATCTTTCAGTCGAAATATTAACTTGCAAAAAAATTGTAATTTCACGTAGGCTAGTTTTATTTAAAAAAAAATAGACGGTGGCAGAAATTTTATGTCTGTGTGACCGCGTGGAGTAATAATTTCGATCGGCTCTCACGAAACACGCGAAATGCGCTTGCAAACTTTTACAAAAGATGAGGCAATCTGTTTGTTCGTAAACTACTTCGATAATCGGAGTAGTTCTGTTATTGTCGAATGTAAATAAAACACCAGAAGAACTTGTAACTATTTAATTTAAGAATTAATAATAAAACTATGGGTGACCCGATCTTAAATACGTTACTAATACGACCGACTTAACTAAAGGTTCTTACACGACTATCTAAATTGTTTCTGTTCTAAAAATGCCTTCACAACCCCGGAATAGAAGATTCGACGGAGGGGTGCATGAATGTGTATTTCTACGAAGACTCGTCATTCGTATTCTAGCACGTTCTATGGTTAAAAATGCAGAAGTTAAGATGACTTGTTCTTCTTAGTAATATAATTCTAGAAATATCCGGGTTAGATTCTGAAACCCGCACACAATCCGATCTAAAATTAGAATCTCTGAACAATAAATTTTCTTAGAAAAATTTTTGTGCAAATCGTTTTTGATTGCAGTGAGAACCTCGAGCAGCCTCTGGACAGCTGTTTCAGCCCTGCTTGGGGCTTCTTCAGCAGAAACGTAGCTCGACATTCCCACTGCAGACCAAAAACGACTTGCCCAATTTATTCGCAAATGCGATGTAAGAATGATGAACATATAAAATAGCGACATCTTACTATCGCTTTTTGACCTAACATTGCAGTAGGATAGACAAATTGAAGCGGGATTTGCTCCTAATGAGTCCCACATGCAAGGCGGCCATGCTTGCTGTCAAAGCATAATGAAAGATTTTAGAAAAATTTTTGTGCAAATCGTTTTTGATTGCAGTGAGAACCTCGAGCAGCCTCTGGACAGCTGTTTCAGCCCTGCTTGGGGCTTCTTCAGCAGAAACGTAGCTCGACATTCCCACTGCAGACCAAAAACGACTTGCCCAATTTATTCGCAAATGCGATGTAAGAATGATGAACATATAAAATAGCGACATCTTACTATCGCTTTTTGACCTAACATTGCAGTAGGATAGACAAATTGAAGCGGGATTTGCTCCTAATGAGTCCCCCATGCAAGGCGGCCATGCTTGCTGTCAAAGCAAAAAACGATTTGCACAAAAATTTTTCTAAAATCTTTCATTATGCTTTGACAGCAAGCATGGCCGCCTTGCATGGGGGACTCATTAGGAGCAAATCCCGCTTCAATTTGTCTATCCTACTGCAATGTTAGGTCAAAAAGCGATAGTAAGATGTCGCTATTTTATATGTTCAATAAAATTTCATTTGAATCACAAAGGAATGTCGATGCATCGAGAATTTTACACTATTTTAAGGCCGGAGTATTTTAAAACGATTGCAAAGAAATCGTCCGAGCTAAAATACAAAGCGTGAGAATGTTTTACGAATTGAATAATTCCGGCAACGAAGATGATGGTAAAAGAAAACTGTTTTTGTTGCAGTAAAATCCGACGAAATAGGTGCGGCAATAAGCGTTTTAAACACACAAAGAATTTCTTACTGTTGTGTAACTGGGAATAATCGCGAGCCAAACATAATATACAGGTTGTTTCCCGAAAAACGGTTTTCACACCGTTCCAAATTATTGTTAATTTTCATTATTAATGGCCAATTAATCACCTTGTATGTGAGTTAAAAAATCTGATAGATCTAAATTTCAGAGGTCGGGAATACCTGCTCTAGAGAAAAATATTTTCATGCTTTATTTTGATTGTTAAAATCTTAATTACCTTAATACACACGAGTATATTTATATTTGTCGTACAACTGATCATAAGAAAATTATAAATTTTCTATTGGTATACTAATTTGATTTTGTTTGAGGTGTGAAATCCTTTTTATTTGAATATGTTTTTGTTATTCAAAGATTCAGTATTTTTATTTCAACTATTGTTAAAAGGAAGGACGATTAAACAAGCAAAGAGAAAGAAAAGCGAACCAATTTTGACAATTCTCAAAATACACGTAGGACCCGTCCAGCGACCCGTGGGGAGCAAAGTAGAGATCGATTTCTGGCTTTGTTTTCGAAAACCAAAAGAAATTCGAGGTTCAACTTTACATGGGCTGCTAAAAGGATTGAAGACAAAAGGGGTGTTAATTCGTTTTCTGACTTTGTTGGAGCGTAGGTGTATTTACTCTTGTTTACTTTAATCTGTCGCCTTTTCAACCCCCGTCTGCACGCATATGTGTCTAATGTAAGTACGTATTAGCTTACTATTGAATGAAGCTACAATTTAATTAAAAAAGTCAGGAAAAGTTATACATTATCGTCAACAAATAACAGGCCAATTCGATCATTGTCAGTAACTTTCGTTTAAAAGTTCTTTATTTCATCTTATAAGTGCGTTTGGGCCGTTTGATATCATACACAAAATGAGAGGAACGGTGAATATTCATTGTTTAATTCGATACTTCCCTGTCACTTATACATTTATACTTATAGGTTTATGTTTTAAGATCCGTTGTGTAATCAGATGATTAACGACTTCATGAAGGGTGAGCTAATATATTAATTTATTTTGATTTACGTAAATACAGCGTCCTTCTGTTATATTTAGAAATGGTACACTACAGATCAAACAAAACTATAATTAGATTCTTTGGTTACTGTAATCAATAGAAATAACTCCGAAGTGTACACACGCACACACAATCTAGGAGTGCGAAGAGAGCATTAAGTAGAAAGTCCTGTCGCACTTTTCATGCCCGAGACTTAAAGGAGCGCAATATAAATCCAGGTCGCGGAAATCATTCCGGGCTCTATTTATTTTGCTCTCGTGAAACGGGGATTACCAGCATAAATGTCCGCTCCTCCGATCTGAAACGCCGCAAATTAGCATCGATTAATTCCGAGGAACGGTTCGTCTCATTAGGTTTCTCCATCGGCGAAAGAAACTCTCCCAGTTAATAAATTCCAGAAGGAAATCGCGACGAAAACTGCCTATTTTCAGACATCACAAGAAAAAATATGTCTTCGTTGCTGTTACACTTTAAGATCCGAAATTCTCTTAAATTCCAAACGATCTGTGAATTTATTATTATTATTATTATTTATATTAGTATTCTCAAACTATTCGTCAAAGAGGTCGTCGCTATACACATGCAATCACTTCATTTGTTTACGTCGGAGGAAATTTCTTTTGCGGTAAATTCCATGCACCCGATCTATTGCGTTTTCGGAAGTCCAAAAGTTACCGTCAGCTATAAACGTCAATCATCTCCGTTATGGTCGACAGTTGGCAGATTATTGTGCGTTGGAATATCTGCAAACCAGCATGTATTTCAGAGCAACTTTTAAAATTGCCGACGGTCATAAACGTCAATCATTCCCGCCATTCTTCACAGATGGTAGACTGTCGTGATGAACCAGCTGCAAGGTGGTGTCTTTGTCGGCAAATTTCAAAGAAATCGAATGCGACATTTTCGCTTCTATTATTCGCCGCCTGTCTATCAAAATTAGGAAGGGGCAATTGTATCTGTTTGAAGGAATGTTTCTGATTAGCTCGTTAGGTGGGATGATGCTGTAGGATATTAAACACTCGGAGACGCAATGCTACTGACTCAATGTAATTCCTATTACATCCTAAATAATTAACGAAAACGACTGCAAGTTAGCGCTGAAAGAGTCTATCAGCTGTCCCGAGCTAGCGAGTGTCTAAATAAAAACCTGGTCGAGTAGGCTGTGACCGAGAATTTGTTCGCTGCATGCATGTCGCTTCTACGTTCAACTGCGAAGCTGTCAAATGTAACGTCAAGATTTTCTGGTGAATAATCACGTTTTCCGTTACTTTGTCTTAATTATTTTTTTTTTTATAAACGACAACATGTTAATTTTTGGGAACCTATTTTGAAGTTATGTTTACATTTAGCTTGATACTGAAATAACATTTAACGAATTACCATAGGGGGGTTTATGTCTTTACTAAAAGTACGAAATTATCTAAGACGTACAGACACCTTGTTTGTGAATTTTTCCGCAGCCTGCTTGACTAATTTTTATTTAAACACTCGTCAGAACTTATATGTAGATGGTCTGGATCAAGGTTTTCTTTTGTTTCCTACTATTTAAAAAAGTTTTAGTTAATAGATTCCTTGTTATTCAATAATCGATCGTCTTTTGGTTTCCTTCTCCTTCATAAATTAACAACTCTCTTTTTTATGTAATTAATCATTGATCATCGTTTGTTTTCTGTTATTTGAAAATACTTTCGTTTTTCTTTACAAATTGACAGTTCCCTTGTATTAATTTGCTTTAAAAATCGATTATCTTTTGTTTTCTGTCACCGGAGAATGCTTTGTGAAAGCGCTTTTGTTTTTGTTTTTTTTTCTTTCATAGCTTTTCATAGCTTTTTTTGTTGTTATTTACATAACCGATCGACTTTTGTGTCCGGTGACATGAAAATGTTTTTGTTTTTTTCGTAATCTATTTTTTGTTTACTTTATAATCGATTGTCTTTTGTTTTCTATTACGCGAAAATGATGTGTTTGTGTTTTTTCTTTGCTCTTACTTACTGAATAATCGTTTTTCATTTGCTTTCTGATGTGTGACAATTTTTAGTTTTTCTTCATAGCCTATCGAATGTCTTTTGTGTTTTTAATCTTCGTTTCCTATTATTTAAAAATGCTTTTATTTTTTTGTTTTTATTTCATAAATTCATGGTTTCATTGTTTTTGTTTACTTTATGGTCTTTTTGTTTTCTATTACGCGAAAATGTTGGGTTTGTTTTCGTTACTGAATAATCGATTTTCATTTGTTACCTATTGTTCGACAATTTTTAGTTTTTCTTCATAACCCATCGAATGTCGTTGGTTTTTCTTTAATCAACTGTTATTTTGCTCTTTATTGTTATATTTAATAACGAATTGTCTTTTTTTTAATTTCGATTTCTTTATAAATCGAGAGCTTCTTTGTTTTAATTTGCTTAATCGATCGTTTTTTGTCTTCCATTTATGTGAAAACGCACGTGTAGTTTGGAAAATACTATTTTTTTTTTGTTTTTCTTTTCGTAGATTGATAGTTCTCTTGTTAGTTAATAATCGATCGTCTTTTATTTTTCTTTATAAGTTCATAGTTCCTTCGTTGTTATTTACTTAATCAACGATCGTTTTTTGTTTCCTGTTACTTAAAAAATGCTTTCGTTTCTTCGTCATAAATACAAACAACGAAGCTGAATTCTACGCCACTGCAGAACCGCCTCCCAATGTTCACCAGCGTGCGCCAAAATTCGGAAAGTTTAGGAGTTTCGAATTAGTATGTTACGATTTGTTGTTAAAGTTCAAACGGATTGCTGTCAAATGTTACCAACCGTCACGTAGTAGCGCCACCATTCGTTGGTACAACAAACTTCAAACTTGACGGTCGACTGTTGCCAACCGTCGGGTTGTAAGAAAAGAAGCGGATTCCTCTGTTGGAACAAGGAAATCGAATATAAGCATGGGTCGCTCTAATGGCATCACTAATTACATTTCTATTTGAAGAGGAAAGGGTTAAGCGCTCGGTAAAATCTGTCATTCACAAGTCACTCAAGGCTCAAAGAACGCCAGTATCACTGCATTTATGAGAATTCAGCATCAAAGTTATGCTTCAATTCTCGAGAACACACATACGCGTACGCCTTGCAGTGTCGAAACGCAAAGTGAAACGTAGTGACAGCTCGGGAAGCGAATTGCGAACAACACAAAATGACGACCAATCAGAACACAGAAATGGATAGCATGATCCTCCAGAACCAAGGAAAGCATCTGATGTCATACGACGTGACGTTTGGTGCGGAAGCAATGTTACCACTTTACAACAGCAAATCCTTGATGAATGAATGTAACCAAAATTAAGAAGTAACAGCAATTTGTTGACAACTGTATTTGACTGCAATTTGTTGCATTTGTTTGTCGTTTAGAAACTCGGGTGGTTTTCTTTCTAGGGGTGGAAACGGATATTTGACTCTTGGTCGGTTATTACGCTGTGCAGTTCAAGAGGACAGCCGATCTTCGAAACTTTTCTAGCCTGAACTTTTGAATACATTATGATTTGATCTGTCAAATTCACTGATTTCGATTCAATTTAAGTTACAGAATAGGAATTATTTGTAAATCTGCATTAACCTACGATCTATACAAGGGCTGGCTTAGGGAACGTGTTTTGTCGTCTTCTGATTTATCAGCCGAGTAGAATTATAGATAATCCAGGTAGGTAGCAAATTTAAGAAATAATTGGCGTGTTGGTACATTTCATTTTCTTTCTAAACGTAGACAGTTTTGCCCCTAGCCGACTCGGCTACTTCAATTACTCCCGGAACTAATGTCGAGCGAACATCCGGCAATTCTTTGTTTCCAATGTAATTCTCCTGCGGACACACGTCACATGGTATCCTGAACATACTCGTTACTCCGGATTTAAAAACTTCTTCCAGCGACGCTACTGCAGTGTTCACTCTAATTAGGGAAAATGTAATTCAGGTGAGCGAAATCGTTACTGCGTGTCTGTTCGTCCATTATTTACATCCTTCGTTCAGTTCTTTGCTTCAGGCATAGACACAGTTGCCTAATGGCCAGTTGCACCAAACACTTAAGCCGAGCTTAACTTTAAGCATTGCTTAGAATGTGATTTATTGAATATTGCGTAACCTCAAATGTCACATTATAAGCAGTACTTAAAGTTAAGCTGGGCTTAAGTGTTTAGTGCAACTGGCCATTAGACCCCTAACATATTTTAAAAGCTGGAAGGAAAATGATCTCTACTTTGTCTGAGAATTAGTTTGGTTTAAGTTTTGTTATACATATATCCATCAGCCCCACAACCACTAAATCAAACACAAGTGGTGGTAAATTTAATCCAATCGATTCCCGCATTTGCTTCTACAACGTAAGTTCAAGTTCAGACATGGTTCAGACCTTGCGCGAACAATTCCTGTGTATCCAGGAAACTCCGAGACGTGTTCGGTGAATATTTGAAGACGTGCCCGCGGAAAGCCCCACGCTTTTCATTTCAAGTTCCACTCGGTCTCTGTGCGATGCAGACGGAAAGGAGAAGGTCGCATCTAATATATACGTCACTGTGGATTTTTACACGTCTGTGAATCCGAGTTATCAAGATTTCGTTGTAACAAATGTATTACGTGTTCTACTTGCGAGCTGTCTGAAAACGGTCATGTCACATGTGGGCTATCTCGACGTAATTTGTCTGTGATACAAGCCAAGTAAAGTTTTCTGCTTTTTTTCAGTAGCAAAGTTCTATATTTAAATTTATAAATTAATATTATTTTACACCTGAACGGTCCAAGTGGTAAGGGACCAGCCTTGCTATCGTTAGGTCATGGGTTCGCACGCCACTCGAGATGTTTCTCATGTGTGATAGTTACTCACTTCAGGCACCCTTCAGTGTTGGGGATACAATTCGATACTGCTTCCCCTTCAACGGCGATGAGGTTTATAAGCCGTGGAAGACTTTAGACGCACACAAACATACTCTCGTTCCTGAAATATTGACAAGTCTTAGGAACCCGTTGGGCAAATACCACAAATTAAAAAAAAAAACTACTAAGGAGTTTTGAACTTGTTTGTACTATTTGCCGAGCATTTCACAAAAAGAGACGCAAAATAAAGAAAAATGTTCACATATCCCTTAAGGACGTTGTGGCCTGTAAAATTGAGCTCTTCTTTTGTAGCAACTTTACGCATTGATTCTCAGGTGACAGTTACCTCATTAATTACAGTTTTTTTGTAGAAGATTTATTCGAATTAATTCGAAAGACAGAACTTTCGAACTCCCGAGAATTGTAGAATTTGTAGATATAGGAATCATTCCTTGTGTTTTGAGTAAATATTGAATTATGTAAAACATACGGAAACACTCTTGCCCCATGACTTATTCATAATACAAAAATATAAGACGAGTGAGGAAGAGAAAATATTCTGAAAGACGTTCTGATCATAACAAAAAAAAGACACTATGATACACTATCAAAAAGTGGCGTAGTGATCGGGGGACCAGAGGGTGAAATTGTAACAAGACTTGGCGGTCTTAGGGGTGCCAAAGACGTCATATTTAACGTATTACAAGCAGGAGTTTTTAAAAGCGCTTTATAAGTTACACTCAGCCAAGAAGATGCGTAATATCAATGTAAAATTTTATTTGGACAACTAACATAATAATTAAAATTTATTCAACTAGCAATTTTGTTGCTTGCTCTAATAAAACAAGGTACGTTAACCTATTAAAATGTTAGTTGCTCGACAAATCTGATTTGTTGCAATTATTGACATAATTCATCATTTCAAAAATATACAATGTGAGTAGTATAAGAGTACCAGCCTGACGAACTTAAAATGCAACCCAACATACAATTTTCATTGAAATGTAGATCTAAATTGTATGTTGGGTTGCATTTTAGATTCGTCAGGCTCGTAGTCTTATGTTACTCACTCTGTATATGTAAATATGTCGATATTTAGAGGAGCCGTTCATGATATAAGCACTAATAATATTTTTTTACTTATTCCAGAAAGTTTGCTACATAATAAACATAACAATGGACTTTGGCTTAGATTGGTCTCAAAGAACCATCTGTTCTTGAATGCCAAATCCCCGCAAGAAATAAATAAAACAAAACTAAGCAAGCCAGGGAATTAAAAATTTCGGGCAGGGAGTTCCAAAACGCTGAAATGCAATTTGATAAGGATTTAGTGAATTTTGCGGTGTTTTGTGAAGACATAGTAATAATATTTTTATTAATAATTAAGATTAAAATATCAGTATATTAACGTTTAATAAAATAAGTCGACCTGGAAAGATGCTTGCAAAAGTTTTATATGGCTGTTTTAGTAGCGAAAAACGAATTCGAAACCCTACACAATAGATTAATAATAAAGAAAAAAGACGCCTTAATATTTTAAATATTAATTTATTGATATTGTCACGAAAAGCCTTCTGTTCTTTCTGAATTTGTGACTTTAGTCGCCTCTAGCCTGTCACGAATAGCCTTCTGGGCCTTTCACCACGTCTCGCAGAAAAATCCGAGTTGTAGAGGCGTAGGTAGAGCTTTTAAGCAATCCAATTACAAAAATATACCTCCTTTTTTAGTTTTGTTCTAAATTAATCGTTGGGGGTCGAGGTTTTTCTGCGAGTCCGGGGTTCTTTTTCGACCTCGATGCAGACGGTCTAGTGGGTCGTGTAGGGTGGACGTACTTCGGCGCTGTTGTAGAGTGCTCGGTGGCCTTGAGGTGTTTCGCTGTGGCCTGTCCCCACGGTTTCTCCATGAAGTTTGATTAGGGTTCGGAAACGCTCACTCAAGAACCACTCGAGTGAGTGAGTACTGAAAAATGTGCTCGAAAGAAAATGCTCGTGCTCGCGAGAAAGAACGTGAGTCATTTCGTGTGCGCACATGAACGAATACATAAAACTCATTCCGTAAGAGCTCATCACTCATGACAGAGCGGACAGCAACCGCACACGAGTTGCTCAAGGGTAGTACATGCGAAGTGTTTACGTGCAGGATGCAGACAAGTCGTTAAAAATCCTCGACAATTTCATACGGTGCCGTTCGTTTCCCGAATTTAAACCGATAAACAATACACAATTATCATTAATTTTATTACTAAAATAAGCCTTTCTCTTGAAGCTGAACAAAAGCGAAAGAACGTGCTGCTCACCTTCGCATTTAACAACATCCGTGAGTGAACTGTGAGTAGATTCATTGGTTCATGTGTACATATAAGTGAATATTTCCGAATTCTGAGTTTGATTAACCGGCTCTTGCGGCGACAGAAGTTGAATGTTAACTCGAGAGCCGATGGCAACGTGATTAAAGTTCCAAGAAAACAACAACGACGTCTATCAGAGGTATAACCGGAAACGCTTCTCGATGGGTGAATCGTATTCACGACTAAGGTCCAGAGGCGTTGGCGTCCATCATGGATGGAAGACAGCACAGCCTCTTCAAGGTGAATCATTCTACCGATTGATATTCCAAATTCGATTCGGACTATTTATAGGGGTACAATTAAGGAGAAAAGGCACTAACAGGAGGACAGAAAAATTCTGTCACATCCAGGAATCGCAACCGGGACACATCGATTACATGTCGATTGCTGTAACCAGCTGAGCTAACGTGACTCCGAAGATTTTAAATTAGGATTTAAAATAGGTCTTTTCTCCTTAATTATGTTTATACTGCGAACAATCGATGTGTCCCGGGTTCGATTCCGGAATGTGACAGAATTTTTCTGTCCTCCTGTTAGTGCCTTTTCTCCTTAATTGTATTTATATTGCGAACAATATCCTTTCCTTTCATTTGGGTTTGTTTGCAAACACGTACAAAAATCTAGATCCCGGTATAGCACTTGAGTGTACGAAAAGCTTGCAATTCTCGCGTTCCAGTTTCATAACCCGTGCGTCGCTTTTCGCCGAGTTCTACGGTTTAGGGTTTCGTAACTGGAATGTGATTACGCACTGATTAGGCGTAAAGTTTAAGGCTGGTATTCATAAACTAAACTTACGCTACGCGTTCGTTTACAATTCGCCATAATTCATAAATTGTACGTATTTCCCGCATTTTGGGTGCATAACCAGAGAGAATTGAAGAATATTTTATGAATTACTTTCCCAAAAGGCGGATTTATGAATGTAGCGAATTTTATGCGAACGCATAGTGTAAGATTTGTTCATGAACGCCGGCCTAAATGTGTTAATTATGACCATAATTTTTAAATTGTTTTATAAAAAAATTAAACGTGACAATATTCTAACCGCAAATATCGCACGAAAGGCTCTTCCAAATATATGTTACATATTTTTTAAATCAAAAAAGAATAATCTAATTTTAGCAAATAATCTACAAGCTGTTCCATTAAAAAAAAGACAAAAATTGTATTTTGCTCTCCAATTTGAGGAGCACTGCTTATAAGATAATATGAGATAATGATAATATGAGATAAAATAGATAATAGGCATACAATCCTACAGCTTTTGTATTTAAAGTTTTTCTCTCCCTCCTAAAATAATGCCTCTAAATAGACTACAAAATATAGAAAAAAAAAACTGTACTTTATTATGATAGATAAACAAATGTTCTTTACGTTATTGTTATTGTATCTTTACCTTTTTCCTCTATTTACCATAGCAGCTAAGCTTGGTCCATAGATTATATTTTCAAAATTTCATATTTACCTGTATTTTATTTATTTATTATTTATTTTATGTTTATTATCCATAATTCTGCTCTTTTGCAATTCTCATAACGCATACAGCTTGAAATCTTTTAAGTTTCCTTGCACGTCATTAATTTTGACAATTTTCTGACGCGTGTTATTATAAGTCAAAAAGTTTATATACTGGGTGTCTCACAACCTACGGAGGAGGTTGAAAGGGTAGCTGTGAGACATCAAAATAAACCTTTTTCCTTAATTCGCTTTTGACCAAAACCAAAAATAATAATAAAGTTACAGCAGCTTAACCTGTAGCTTCTTAATTAGTAAACATTATTTCACAAAATGCAAGTTTATTATTAAATAAACTCTAAATTTATCAAAACCACCATTCATAAAATGTCCATGCTAATCTGTTTCCTAGTTTTGTTTTTAATTAGTAGGCGGTGCACAACGACATGAAAACTCGTTTTTGGGCATTAGAAAAAAAAAAAAGAAAATGAAATAGCCATGACTTTAACGTGACTACATTCTTTAAAATAGTTCTTTGTTGTAAAGCAGTGTTCAATTAACTCATGAATGTCTCAAATTTGATTTTAAAACGTAAAATATTACAACAGGGAGTAACTTTTGCTTATTAATTAATTTCGCTTTAAGCTTTTGTAAGTTTTTAGTTATTGCATTTTTACCAAAAATTTATTAAGAAAAACTCTTTAATTTGATCTCCCCTAGCTACCCTTTTAATCTCCTCCGTAGGTTATGAGACACCCAGTATATAAGCAGGTAGGTAGCCCTTTTTATTTGTTTAAATTTTTTAATCTTAAGATCGCAAGGGCGTGGGTTCGAATAGCTTCTCGGGGTGGTCATTACTCACTTTCACAATCAGATTTAATATCCCTTAACAAAATAATAATAATTATAATTGAATACTTATATTCAATATTTATCTCAGAATCCATTAAAGAAGGACTACCTGTTATACATACATATAATAATAATATAATAAAAATAATATAATAATAATATGTTTATTGATCCACTAACTACAAATACAAAAAGAATAATTAATATCTAAATGAAGTATTTTGGATCAAAGGTCTCAGATTCAAGTTGGAGGCGAACCAACCACTTGATCTGCCATCTGAGCCGAACTTAAATAAATAAGTAGATTATAAAACTTGATTCGGAGAAACACTTAAAACTACTCTGTAAACGAAAGATTAATTGTAAATTATTATTGACCCAAATGTATACTTATAATAACGTACTCTGGACCCCCACCTTCCTCAAGGGACACTCGGTAGAGACACTTCAAAATAACAGTATAAAGAAAAATAAAGAATGAATTCTATCGAAAAATGCTTCCGTAATTATACCTTTCAATTGTTCTAAAGAAATGAAATAATGGACCATCAAGTTCACAATGAACATCGTCACCAAAATAATAAAAAAACTGAAATCATTACGAGCTTTGATCGTATTTTAAGATGTTAAAGCAACCACTTTTCGTAAGAAAGTAAAATGAACATTTATATTTAGAAGAACAAATCGCTGCTACGCCACTGACACTATCACCTCTCAAACTATTTCGCTTTCCTTCTGATTAACCCCTGTATACACGAGAGCAGTTGATATAAAATAATATTATTGTTGACGTTTATGAAACTATTGTCTACATCAACTTAAACGTAATAAACGTACAATTTAAAGATACTTTATTTTTATGCGAATTTTAGGTTCAAGTTAACGCTCGGTATCTTGCCAAATTTATTTCTGCATTATGTTCGCCCTTTATTCTAGTTCCTGACAATTTCCTTCCGAAACCATGTCTTCCTCTCATTAAACCCGAGTTACACTTAGGACAAAAGGCACAATGTAAGAGATTCCTTGTTGACATAATATGTAAAAATCACCACAATCACGAAGTCAGTGCGTCAATCAATAAAAAAAAAAAATTGGAACACTTTGGACCACATTCCACTTCAAATCTAATCCTCACGAAATAAATAAATTTATTATCGTGTAACCCTACGTTTGCCCTTTGTAACGGAGGAGGTGAATAATGAAGTGCGCATTTTTGAGCTTAGCCTTGCGGAAATTTCCGTTCAATCGGATCTACGTGTATTAAAGTTGAGTGGCTTTTCATTTGATCCTGAATGAAATATTGACGGCGTCTGCTTCTACCTCGTTTTATTCAACTCGACTGACTGACCTGGAATGTACTTCTTTTTCATCAGCTGAACGTTGCTAAAGTGCATCAATATACGAGAGAAGAGCTTGCTTGCAGATACGTTTAAAAAAAAGTCAAGGCGTCGTTTAAGCAAACCTACGAGTACTTACAGGTTGTGTCACCTATTATTGGGCATTGCAGTGGGTATAAAAAAAACATGTGTCTGTATTTTTTTTCTTATCATATGGGCGTGTACGCTCGGAATTAAATCCGCCCTGTTCCGATAACGCTCGCTCGGTAGACGTTCCACAAAGTATATGATGTTGTTGGTAGGGTAAGACGTAATCGTTCTTTCTTATTACCCTTTTGTATATTCTATAGCCAGAAGTAATTGACACAATCTGTATATTTAAGCTAATGCTACTAATTAAGGTCAATAAATTTTACACCAAACAACATAACTTCCCGATGCGTAATAATCGTAATCATCTCAGATCGATATGTGCCCCCTAATAACGGCACAAATTTGTCTGGCTCCACAACCGCGCGCTTATTAAACTTGATTAGGGGCTTCTATAATCGCGATCAGCTCGGACACTAAAGCTGCTCCTGCAACTATCGAACCATGGCAGTTCCAATTAGGTGTCGAAGTAATCCCCTGCAGTTGAAAGGTCGCCGGCGCGGCGCAAATGTGAAATTCGAGTGTAACGAGGGGATCCCAGGAAGATAATATTCTTAACATCGGGAAATATTATGAAGGCGCGGGAAACTGATAAGCTACTTCGCATAAAGTGATAAATGAAATTATTTCCGAGTTAAAAAGCGCCTTTGAAGTCGCGCCCTTCTCCCGGGGCGTTCTCTTTTTTGAAAGGGCGGAAAGTGAAAATCCGATTCTGCTGATAACGGTTGACGAAGACAGGGAACGGATTTTTACTCTGCTCATTATAATTAAGATTAGGTCTGAGACGCTTTAAAATATCTTACTTTGTAGTGGGTTTTCACTGAAGATCTAAACTCACATTTACAACTGAAATGTATAAGCAACTTCCAACTACTAAACTAGATTTATGTTTCTATGGTAATTTACGTTGTAATTGGTGTTGTTGAATGCGTACTAAAACATAATATTTATAAAATTTTGTTGCAAATCGTTTTTGATTGCTGTGAAAACCTCGAGCAGCCTATGTGCAGCTGTTTCAGCCCTATTTGGGGCTTCTTCAGCAGAGACGTAGCTCGAAATTTCCACTGCAAACCAAAAACGACATCCTACGATCGCTTTTTGACCTGACATTGCAGTAGGATAACAAATTGAAGCGGGTTTGCTACATAATAAGCTACCCTATGCAAGGCGGCAGTGTTTGCTGTCAAAGCATAATGAAAGTTTAAAAAAGAATTGTTGCAAACCGTTTTTTTGCTGAAGAAGTCCAAAGTAGGGCTGAAACAGCTGTACAGAAGCTGCTCGAGATTTTCACTGCAATCAAAAATGTCGCTGTTTTATCTACTGATAATATTTATGTATGAAATTAACGGAATACTCCTGAATATTGATGTAAAATGACGGTCGTTTAAAATAGTGACGTCATTTTGGTCATTTAAGTATAAATAACGGTCATTTTGTCGTCATAAACGAAATTTAAATCAAAACAAAGGTACGAGGTCAGTTGTTTCCAAAGGACTAAAACGGAGCTTAAAGTTGAACTCCAATTGAAAGACTTCTCTTAAACAGTTTCATAAATTCTTACATTTTACAGATAAGGCACACGACGAATAGCATACCCGCAACTGAAATTAAAATCTTTTTATCTAAATAGCCATTAAAATGATTAAAGCCAGAACGGTCCAAGTGGCAAGGGATCCGGCCTGGCAATCGCAAGGTCGTTGGTTCGAACGACGCTCGAATTAATTCTCGGGAATGGTCAGTATTCACTTCAGGTACTCCTTCAGTGCTGCTGATACAATTCGACACCAAGCTAATGACTTAATACCCCGTTGGCTATCTATGACAGATTTAAAAAAATCTATAAACAAGTAACTATAAACGTAAAGAACAATAAAAATTGAAGAATAAACAGATATTTGCTTAAAAAAAGAATCTGAAGAAATTTCAAAATAAAAATGGCTATTTAGTAAATCACATTACATATTTGAATATTATATTTTAACTGCATCTTCATCACTTATGTCAATAACAGTCTACATTTGCTCATTTCTTCATCAGCGACTGTATCTGAACTTAAATGGACGTCTTCACGTGTTACAGTTAACTTGTTTCTTGTTTTTTGTGAGAATGTAGCCATAAGCGCTGAAGGACCTTATATTTTTATTTTACGTGAAGTACTTTTCAGTCATTTATTAAAATGATTGTCATGTATCGTTCATTTTAAAATGACCAATTATTTTGACGTGACCGTCATCTTTATTGTGACCTCTGTCATGACCGATGTCATTTAAAGAACTTACATCACTACTCCTGAAGGTTACTTACGTTTGATCGGTAACAAAACTCTAGTCCCAGAACTAGCTCTGTGAAGAATAGCGTGGATCTTAGTGATATTAAAGGGGCGCCAAGAAGCACGTGACCCCACCGAACTGAATTAAGGGTTCCCAGACTACCTTAGTTTCTCAAAGGCCGGACATATTTATCATAATGATAGTTTTTGGTCTATAATAAATCATCAATAGTTGCTTTCAGTCACCCAGTGATGATTCTCCTATTTTGGAAACTCATTCATCAATAAATATACAAATACAATAAGAAGAGAATGATACAAGCTAGGTACACACAAACTCAGCGAATTTGAACGGTGCAAAAGGCACACGCAAGGTAACTTCCAATTTACTTTAGCAGATCTGGCAATCAATTATCAATAAACTAATTAAAACTAGGTGCTAATACTGTCAAAATTCGCTATCCGGTATTAATTTTTAACATCGTATAAGAATCAAATAAATAATTAATTCTTATCTTAACTTCATTCTTAAAAAGGTGGACATATCCAAAACAACAAACAATTCAGTGATTCATAAATGAGCAAGAAATCAAATAGCAATGATATCGTGATATTTAAACTCAAAATTTGATGTCAGTTATGATCAAAATTCGAAGATGTCTTAATATATTTCAATAACATTGATCAGTACGTACTCGGGAAATTTCCTTCGTCTCACGCAAGTACACGTATCTGACAATTCAGTTATGTTTCAACAACAGTAAAACAATTCTAACTGTTCTTAAATTTACTGCGTAGGACACACTCGCTAGAATTATTCAATCTTAACCTCTCTTTACGCCCAATCGTAACCAGCAAAAAGTGTGTCAACCATCAAAATTTGAAAGTTAAATTTAAAATTCCTAAATAATTCAAAATCAAACAAAGAACAACGACCTAAGATGTAAATTAACTTGTTTTAAATTGCAGCAGGAAATTTCAAAAGTAAATTTAAAAATAATTTGCAACACACGTGACTTAAATTTGATAACTGAATATGAATTGAAAGTATTCCGCAATACACAATCCGCAAAAACCACCAACAATAACAATAATTAAGATGGAGTTTACCTCGGAGTAACGTCAACTGCGTTACGATGAACGAGCTGAGCCAGCTTCGTGACCAAGAGCAGCAGGGTCAGCCAGTTATAATCATAAGCCTTCTGCAGGATGAGCCTATGATCGGTGAAACAGGCCGGTGAACTTGTACGGCCTTAGGGCTTAAATGAAGCCTGGTAAATGTCCCTAAGCAAGAAACGACAGAAAATTAAAGGCCACTTACAAGTCAGCGGTGATTGCTTACAATAGCACGAGGAAATAACTAAGTTAAAATTCCAAATAAGAAACCAAATAACTTACCAAATCAATCCGAACAATTTAGAAAATTACGAACTAGAACTAAATCGAATGGACTCGATAAACCCAAAAAATTGAAACAGTTTCGAAAGGAAAATGATAACCGTTTCGGTTCAGGTTCGTGTCATTAGAGTTGGTTTTTGAGGTTAAATCAGTAGTGGTCTCTAGTACATATGGGATGAAGCAACTAACCGACACAACCTTCAAATACAACAGCTAGATTGTTATTAAACCGAGAGAGAACGAAGAGCACAATTCAAAGCGAAGGAGAAAGTATAAACCACTTGAAATGGATATCTAAGATTCGACTGCCAAAATATCGACGAACTAAGTTAGCAAGAAATCAAAACGGTCAACAAAGCTGCGCTGGATACAAAACTGGAAGAACGGTTTATACACTCACACTGCACATACTATTTTCTTTTTTCTTGTTCTTGGCTCCATATATAACTCCAAGGTTAATAAATTGTTAGTTAGTCGCGGTTGCGACCGACTTGTGGATGTTTATAACTCATTCGACATTCGCCTTCGAAGAAGCCGGTGAGATTCCGAACACAAACCGATACGTGAGAATTCTATCTCGCACACAGAATCCACACGTACCAGGAAGGAATTCGAACCCACACCTAATAGTTGCCCAGATAAGCGTTGAGGTTATTACCAGCGTCCCAACTAACTCGGCTATGCAAATATTTTAATCAGTGAAAAGCCGAATATTTTTCATTCCTTAAGTAGAAAACATTTTCCATATTTCCAGATTTGGCTGATGTGCAGTGGAGTCAAAATCAAGGGCGTCCGTTAGTTCTAAGTTTTTCCATTGGTCGATTAGTTCATATGAAGCATTAGGAGAGACGCCCGTTTAGAGCAGATTAGATAGTTGTGCTTATAAGCTCTAAACGAGCATTAAGGGACACGCTCGTTTAAAGCACATATTTATTAAATATTTATTTATTTAGTGAAGATAGGTTGATACCTTTTACACGAATAAATAAATAAAACTTTAAAAAATTATATATAGTGATATATACTAAAATAGTGTTTTATTTAATTTATTCTTGTAAAATTTGTGTTATTCCATTTTACACGAATAAATTAAATAAAACACTATTTTAGTATATATCACTACAGATATAATATAGTGATATATACTAAAATAGTGTTTTATTTAATTTATTCGTGTAAAATGGAATATCACAAAATAACAGTTAACAGCGTCAATTATTTGGTACCTTTTGTTTTCACTTACCTGGAAACTTTAGTAAAATTACCACACGCGTGAAGAGCAGCAAGAAAAGTGCGTAGTTACACACGAAATTCCCTAGCTCATTTTGAAGGGTCGATCTTCGATGATAATTATTTAAGGGCGCCAGAGATAAATTGTCCAACAGGATTTCTTATCAATCCAAAACGCTTAAATATCTCTACGGATGAATCGCCTAGCTAACTTGTCCTTCCTTTTACTATTACGTCAAAAGTGTTGGGCTGCATAAATTTAACAATGAAAGTAAGATACCGGTAATTTCTTGCTCGCAAGACAAATAAAATGTGGTTGAAATTTAGTTATTTAATATTTAACTGCAAATAAATCAAACGATCAAGAATTTTAATAGTTATTCGAGGGCCCCGATTAACCTAACAGCGACTCAAGTTATTTGCAGACTGCGGAAGTTTAGGCATTTGCCTTTTCTATTTGTTAAACACTACTTTGATAGGACCTGCTAATAAATAAGTTTCATGTAGTTACTGTTCCAATGGTAAAGTTTTATAATGCCTATTTTTGCCTATTTATGCATAAATGCCTATTTCAGACAAAAATGCGTATAATGTGCCTTTTTCCTAAAAAAATTAGAATACATTTTTAATTTGGATAATTTAGCATTGAAACGATTAAAGGTTGAATGCAACCGTTATTACTATATGTATAAAAAAATGAGACAGCGACATTTTTTTTTGGAATGTTATACAGTTGCCATCAAATAAATCTAAACCGATTTATAGTTGTATGTAGTAGTAATTTTTACTACCAACGTCAACAAGGACGCGGTTACGTTGCAGGAATCTCCATTACGATGATCTGTACATCCTCTATGGATACTCCTTGAAGACAAGATTTGCGGCTTTTTTATTCAAAATGTTCAAACTGTCGAACATCAATGCCTTTGTTTCTATTCCATTTAAATTATTAAAATTAATTAAAAAAATCTCTCTTTTTCAACCAACTTACAGGAAATTGATCTATATGATTTATGTTTAAATGATCCTAAACATATAACCTCGAATTTTTATAAAAATACCAACAGGACGAGCTAATAAGTGCTATAAGTCGAGAAAGAATTAAAAATTCACCTGGGTTTGAAACTGACGAAAAAGTAAAATTTTTCTTACGTTCGATGCTGTCACATGTCTTAATTAAAAGTTAGCCAATGATAAAAAAACATCATGTGCAGCAGTACGAAAAACGAGAATTGCATCAATTCAATTTTAAAAGAAAGCTATCATCAGTTCATCAGACATTCCTTACGCAATCTAATTCTGGTAACCAGGATCGGTTCTATGCAGACTTGTGTATCTCGAAAAAACTCGAAAACCAATTTTCAAACAATTTTTAGAGAAATTTTTAGGAAAATGTTTGGGACAATTAGTTTTTTCTATTCGAAAAGGCTGCTAAAAATAATAAAAATTAAAAAGACATGTTTCTAATTTACTTGATTTTCTTGTAATCTGAAATACTCCTATTATATAAATATTTCTGAGACTATTTATACTTTATTTGTGCCTATTCTGCACGTAAATGGGACTTTTTAGGCGCCTAAAATCGATTTTTTTAGTGCCGGAACTTCCGCAGTCTAGTTATAACTAATGCACTTAAAATTAAATCCATGGGCGTTAGTTAACAAGTAAGCGGGTTTCTGGGACACGCCGTATATTGCCAACTATGACGTCACTCCTAAATAAACTTCAAAGCACTTACGCTGTTGATTCTTGCACGTCGTCCGGAGTTGAGACGATGACCTTTAGTTCATTGCCCAAATACGTGCTCGGTAACTTTAACGAATCGGATGATAGAAAACATCGTCGGCGAATGAAGGGCCGGCAATAAACGTAGTCAATCAGGACAAAAAAATAGCTACGACGACAGCTTGAGAGGCCCCTTAGCTTGCGTTAGCAAGCTGAGGGGCGATAAAATTTAAGATGGTTAAACAGCTGAGGGCCAACAAAAAGTCGCGGGCCGCCTATGTAAAAATTCCACAGTCTTCTTAATTATCAGGGAAAAGAATTCTTCAGGCCACTTAGTCTAAGATGCTTTTTACGTTGAATGTACTCTTTGCTTCCGCGACTCCGACACTTCGAATTGTTATTGATGAGTAGAAGGGCAAGAAGTGCAATGTGAGCGTTTTCATTTGGCAGAGATTGTGGTGGGCGGGGCTGATACAGTCCGAGTACTAAATTTTCGTGTTGTTTGCAAAACAAGTGGCCTGAATTCTTTTCCCTGTTAAACCACTAAAATGCACTAGCGTCACAAGAGTGGTTTCCAAAGCCGGCAAAGCCGTATTCGGGTTATGTCAGATAACTCCCCAAACTTAAATTATCCAAACGAAACCAAAACACAACCGTACTCTATGACAGTTTGCCCACGGAATGTTGTCCAGTGCCGAAACAAAGAAAACTACGTGCACGTTAGAAACATGTGACCGCCGGAGTAAAGAAATAATAGATAGTGTCGGCTTCACAGAATAGAGGATGTGAAGTATCATGGGTGAACTTAACAATGTTGGAAAAGCAACTGTAACAAGATGTAGGCTACAACCCAAGTAATACGAATACATAGCGTAAGACAATATGGAAATTAAATGCTATGTAACATAATATGAAGAACTTACAATCAGTGATAATTGTTGTAAAGTAAATTATATACAATAATGCATGGTTTATAACCTTTCAGATAATTAATTTCGATCATACCTTCCCTTCCCTTTCGTTGATTATACCCTGCTCCCCTATTCATTCTTTAAATTTGCCCTATTTTTATTACCTTCTGTATTTATCTATTCGGTTAGTAATTTTCTATTCTTTTATGTGTGAATCCCCGAGCAAACGAACTACACAATAAAATTCGTCGAAATACCAAGCGGATTGAGTAATTTTTTCCTTTCTGCTTCAGACGTCATAGAAATGGCACGCCATATTAAAGGTGTCACGCGCAAACGTTTCGTGTTGACCAATTTTGATATAGCTACAATGAAAAAGGAGCATTTTCTGTGCTGAATAACTGGTGCACACGTGTTTTTCACGCAGCCTGAAGCGAACAACAGCAATTATGTGGATACAGCATTAAAGCTTTTGAAGAACACTCGTGACACGCTCACACATCAAAGACATTACCTTTATCAACTTTTTTTCCATTGTGCGGATTAATAATGGGATAACACAAAAAAAGGGATGCTAATTAAAACGGGCGTTGTTGCGTCGCAATTTACCCACTTCAGTGTAACTGCAGGATTTTTCCCCCCACAGAGAGAATCTTTTTTTTTTTTTACTTACAATTAGAGATGTGTTGTACGAAATAATAATTCATTTTTAAATTCTAGTTATTAAATGTAAGTGGGTTCATTTCTGTATTTGGCCATCAGTTTTGTAGGATGTTGAGATTTCTAAAAAGTAGACAATTCCTGTATCCATTTATTCTCCCCGTGCATATTAAAAGTGACCCAGAAAATTAATTCTTCCACACAAATTTCATGTATAAAATTAATTCAAAAACATAAAAGTAAATACAGAAAAATCGCTTCCACGTTGGCGAAGCGGAAAATTACCAGTGCGGCAATTGAACCGTGAAACACCGATTTTATACAGAGTTTAGCGAAAACCTTTGTAAACCAATATTTATAATAACATGACTGGCGTATTTATTGTTCGGCTTTTTGGTCGTAATGCCACGTTACATGTACCCTATACCGTTCGGATGTTATTGACAAACTGACAATTGACGGAACTGAGCGGTCAGTTTGCACTTCGTTCGAAATTGAAATTGCCACTGCACGAGTGTATGCGGATTAAAAAACGAAAAGTTTTTCGGTTACAACAAACAAATCCAGTTTCCGATTGCAATTTCCTAACGTAAGTAATCCTTGGACGCCGATTACCTCCAATCTTGCTGCAGGAATTCAGTAACGAAAATATAAATCAAAGAATCGAAAGAAAAGCAAAGCTCGGTGAAAGGTCGCGCACGAGTTGTGGGTATATGACAACATCATTTAAAATTAAACGCTACTTTAATTAACAATCGGAAAAGAGCTTCGAAAACAACACCGAAAATGAAAAAGAGAAATAATTTTTTGAAGTTACAGATGAATTGAAAAATATAAGCAAACGGATCTGAAAGCGACAAAGAGACACAGAAAACCAATGGAATTAATAGAATTTTTAATAAAACAAATATCAAACCAAATATTATTCATGATGTATTTGAATTACCTACAAATCAATCATTTATAGCCGTTTGCACCATGTACAGTTAAAAATTAAACCAAGTTTAAGAGTTGCACCGCGGCTTAAACCGTAGTTAGAAACTTGCTAAACCAACTCAATTAAATCCGTCATTCGTGTTGGTTTAATATTCAGTTGATTTAGCGAGTTTCTAACTACGGTTTAAGCCATGGTGGAAATTGGGTTTATTGTTAAACCAGGTTTAATTTTTAACTAGACATGGTGCAAATGGCTATCAGAAGGAGAGAGAAGAGAACAACTTTTTTGAGAAATTAAGCGATTATTCTTGTAATGATATCAGTAAACAGAACACGCAGTACACGTTTGCCTTTTTCTTTTTCAAGTTTCAATGAAACAGGCGGTAGGCAATATAATAAAGCAAATTGTTTCAACAGTATTTTTTTTAATTCGTTCCAAATTTCAGTTTTGTTTCAAATGTTTGTACTAGAGATGGGTCAGGGAATGAACCCGGTGCATTGAAAGCACCCTTATGGGAAACTTCGAGCAGCCTCTGTACAGCTGTTTCAGCCCTACTTGGGGCTTCGTCAGCAGAGACGTAACTCGACATTCCCACTGCAAACAAAAACGACTTGTCCAATTTATTCGCAATTGCGATGTAAGTGTGATGAACAGATAAAACAGCGACATCCTACGATCGCTTTTTGACCTGACATTGGAGTAGGATAGACAAATTGAAGCGGATTTACTACCTAATAAGCCCCCCATACAAGGCCGCCATGTTTGCTGTCAAAGCATAATGAAAGTTTAAAAAAAAATTGTTGCAAATCGTTTTTGATTGCAGTGAAAACCTCGAGCAGCCCCTGTGCAGCGGTTGCAGCCCTGCTTGGGGCTTCATCAGCAGAGACGTAGCTCGACATTTTCACTGCAAACCAAAAACAACTTGTCCAATTTATTCGCAATTACGATGTAATAGTGATGAACAGATAAAACAGCGACATCCTATGATCGCTTTTTGACCTAACATTACAGTAGGATAGACAAACTTAAGCGTATTTGCTACGTCTCTGCTGATGAAGCCCCAAGCAGGGCTGAAACAGCTGTACAGAGGCTGCTCGAGGTTTTCACTGCAATCAAAAACGATTTGTAACAAAATTTATTTAAATTAGCATTAAGAGTTAAAACTCAATATTAGGTTCTGGGTTCTTTTCTGTTTCCAATACTCATGAAGAAACCTGTACAATACCATCGAAAATGGGACACCTATGCACACATCTTAGACAAAACAAATAAAATCAAAATCAAAAGCTTAAGGATGCTCGAGGGATTCACCGCAATCAAAAACGATTTGCAACAAAAATTTTTAAAATAAAAATTTCCACAGTAAATTTAAGTCCGTTCACTTTAAAGCTTAGACCACGTGGTAAGCGTGTAATTAACAGCATTTGGAAAAGCCTGAATATTATTAGACGTGAATAATGGATCCATTATGTTTGTACTCACAATTTCAGATTACAAAAAAACTCAATTACTTCTACCACTCAAGTACTTTGTACTCAATTACTTTTATACTTAAGCACTGTGAGCAAATTTGTAATCGATCACATTGTACTCATAATTTTTGAGTATTTTCGTAATCAATTTAATAATAATAATCAGATTATAGAGTTTAGGAATTTGAGGTGAAGTTCAATGATTTAAATTTAAATGAAAACATTGTTATACCACTTAACACCTAAAACATAATAAATGTACCTATGTTCTGACTGCGTCTCTTATTAACAGGCCTAAGCGCATTTTAGGCGGAAGGTTTCGTTAAATATACGAGGAACTACTAATATGCTGAAGCGATCGTTGTCGGAAGAAGTTCTAATCTTTAACGCGTCTGCCCTGTAAAAACAAAACAATAAACCAGTCGAAGCCCGAGAAGTCTATGCGGCACGCAGTAACCACTACAGTTCTGGTCGACTGGAAATAAAAATTTGTTTACATAATCGTTTCATTCCGAAATGAACTCGCGTTCTTTTTGCAGTGACGGTGCTGTCATTGATATCAATTAAATATATTATGCCAGTCTTTTTAAAACCTACATTAAAGAATTATAATATTTTCGTAATTATTAATTTGAAAGAAACTGTAAAAGCAATTATGTTACACACGTAATTTACATGAAACGGTTGCTTCTGATGCAATGAGCGCGAGGGTGAGAGTGCCTCGGGCATAAAAGCCGTTCAGCGGCGATGTTGAAATCCACGCCTCTGCTTTGTTTATCTTTATACTGGTCTATACCAGATATCCTAGGAATGTCCGATCCTTACTTATAAGGCGCTACCTCTGAAAAAAAAACCGTAACAGAAACAATAAAAAGTGCAAACTTTTCATAAATTATGACGCAAGTTTCTCGTCTCCTTCTCAAGAGTTTCGTCAAAACAATTGAAAATCAACGTTATGCGATTGCCTGGAATTATAAGGACGTGAGAAATGAAACTTTATTTTAAAAATGTAGAAGCACGAATCACCCTGTATCTCTTCGTTATTATTCTTATTATACCATGTGAACTACTTTAAATTCATCCTCAGAGGAGCTTGGAATCAAAATCATATCTTTACTAGATTCTGGTAGTAGTAGCTAAGACTTTTAATTCCAAAACCTTCTGAGGATGACTTCAAAGTAGATCACTTTAAGTTAAAGAACGCAATCATTTTTTAACGATGTTTTATTATCCTGTTTCAGATTACACCGTTGGAAACCGACGAAGAAGACCTTCCGAAATGCTTTCGCAATTTCCGTCCTAACTTCTCCGTCTTCGTCCCTTTTAATCGAAAGCAAAGCCAAACCGAGATTTAATTTGCACCTTCACTCGGCGACGTAAATTGACGAGATCTCCACCACTTGAAGTCGCATGAATGCGAAACACTTAGCGCAAAAAACCCTTTGAGTCCGGACAGTGCGAAGCAATTTTCCACTTCAAAGTCCTCCAATTCCAGACGTCACCTGCAGTTCTTGATGATTAGTTTCAAATTGAACACCCGTCGATTTTGTTTTAGTTTAGTGACTTAATGGATTATTAAAGCGACGGACGTCGAAAGACGTCTCGGAATGGAGCGTGCTTAAGGTTTGAAAAGTTGTTTTTCTCTTTTTGGAAAGAGCGAAAGGGATTTATTGCGCAAATGAACAACAACGGGACGACGATGTCCGATTACGAGCGCATCCGCCTGGTAATCCTAGGCGGAGCTGGCGTCGGGAAAAGCTGCATAGTGAAGCGTTTTTTAACGAACACATACAGCGACAAGTACCGGAGCACTATCGAAGACTTGTACAATAGAGAATACGATTTGGGGCATACGACTTTGAAGGTCGATATCCTCGATACGGCCGGAGACATGCAGTTTCCTGCCATGAGGAGGCTTTGCATAGCAACCGCACATGCATTTCTCTTGGTTTACGCGGTTACTTCTGCGCCGTCTTTTGACTGCACCAAACAGTGCTTTGAGGAGATTAGAGAGCAAAGGGCGGACTTTCAGGAAATACCGATTGTCGTCGCCGGTAATAAACTCGACCTTACTTCGTCGCATAGGGAAGTCCGGATCGAAGACGTCTCCGAATGGGTTTATTGTGAGCTTCCGAAGTTAAGGTTGGTCTCTCTTTTTTTAACATAGACAGACTACTTTTGGGACGTAATATCTCCAGCTCGTTAAATATAATAGAGGGAGAAATCGGGGGAAACATCTATCTAATAATGCCAAAGAGTTAACAAAGGGTATTTATTATTTGTTTTAATTAAAAACGAATAAACTTTTTACAAACGCTTGGCAGCTACAATAAATTCGATTCACGATTTCTTTGTTAGTGGTATTCGAAATAAAACAAAAAATCGTTTGGTTTTCACGACATGCTGGACCTACGTTACAATTTATTTTCGGAATTAGCGAAACTACTTTTCCCTCTCTTAGTTTGATCAACTCTCTTTTTATATACTTCACAAGAGCTGTGATAGTAAAGAACTGAGAGGAACAATTAAAATAAAACTGCGTAGAAGTTTACGACAGAAGAAATACAAACAGTTCGACGTGATTAAATAAATGAGGAAATCCCTTGGTTTCATGTTTCCTAAGAACTTCTTTCTTAAAGCTGCCTTTCCTGCTTTGGAGATTTGGAGAATTAGAGATTAGCATATGAAGTACGTATGTTTGACGTATTTGTTAAACATATGAAAAAAAATTAACTCTTAATATAACTACACGAACAGAAATAGCAGATCGAGCTAACGAGCAACACGCATGTGTCATAAAATTGCAGAAGAAACTTCAAAATACTTGAACATACTTTTTAAAGATTTTGCTAATGCCTCACACGCCAGTAGAGGAAGTGATCGTGTTATCAACGAAAACCAATGACAAAACAAAATCCACAAACACAATTCTCCAAACCTCCAAAGCACGAAAAGTAGCTTTGCTGTTCATTGTTCATCTTTCACAAGGAAGTGATACATGACAAAATCAAGAAGAAATTACTAAATTTTCTACAAATCCAATCGTCGAAATATAAAATATTCGCGTACAAAGACCAATGACGTTTAAACAATAAGAATAAATCCATGTTAAGCAAGGGTATCACAAAGAAACGTTTTGACTACTCTTTTTCTTATATTTTCTCTTACAAATATGAAGATTAAGAAATGGAAAAAAGTTTCAGTTACGGAATAATTACTTCACAAAATGCTTATATAAGCAATCGTCGAATTTTCAGTACCACTACAGCATTGAGGCGACAGAAAAAGCTTTTTCACTAGAACTTTCTTCTTAATTTTGATCAGTTGTAATAACAACGTAAAAATCACCACGAACAGGCTCATATTACCCTTCAACCCCTGTGGCCCAGTACATAGATGAATCAAGAATGCCCATTAGGTTTTTTAAAAATGCCAATCTTCAATGGATATTTTCTGTCTTTTGTTCAATAATCCGAACATTTCGAAAATCCGAATCAATCACTGCAATTATTAGTTCGGATAAATAATTACAAAAGGACCTACTGTATTTATTTGTAATATCAATAGACTGTAATTTTATGTTATTAGGTTGGCTATGGTTTTAAATTTGAGGAGCTTAATTTTATATCATTATAACGTACGTCAAATTATGATAATTGAAGCTAGATTGATTAAGCGGTGTTGTCAGTTATGAAAATTTGCGCGTGGGTGGATAAATTACCCCCCAATCCTCGTGATCGGCTGGATTTTTGAATCTTTGGTTTCCGCGCGAAGCTTTTAATCGAAACCTTTTCACCGGTAGATGTCGTCTCAATTTTCGTTAGTTCGTGTGCTTATTCTTAACCCCTCACGTGGTTATTGCAGTTGTTTGCAGCAAGAAACAGACCGAAATGCGTCACCATTTCTGTTTCTCACAAACCTGTGAATACAAGAAAAATAATTCAAAAAATATTAGAATAACTTAATGTATCCTTTCTAAAATAAATAGATCCCTTTTTTCTACCTGGTTTCGCACAAGTTACGTTTTGAGCTGCTGTAAGTTTCTAATTGTTTTTTTTTTTTAATACACACTACGAGAAAGCATTTTGTTTTGATTGCAAATGCACTGAAACTCATAAAAGAAAGGCAATGGCCCAATTTCTTTCTAAAGAAAAGGACGCTAAGAGTGGTTGTCAAAAACTCAAAATTCAAGCTGGAAAGCGTACATTCGAAGGAGATGCGACTGGGGCCTCATATGGTTCTATCAAAATTTGATCAAAGAGTGAGAACAAAATGAATAAAACAGATTGCTTGTTGCGTGTAAAATTTTTGTAAAGTCTCTGATCAAAGTCTGAGTTTCTTTGCATAGAAATAGAAACAGAAACCGTATTTCTCTCTCGACGCGACTTCCAGAGGCTTTTCCTTCTTTCATGGATTCCACTAAAGAATAAATTCATTACGGCCCACTCATTACTAAATATCAATAAGCAAAACTCCTGGAAATCAAAGGAAATTCATTTTTTTTTTGAGTAACCCCCATCCCTCTAAAAATGCCTGACGTTTCATTTTTCCTTTTGTAAAGAAATACCACATAGACGCCCCCTCCCCAAAAAATGTACTTGTATGTATGTTCTTTTGTTTTCAAAATTTTGCACACGTCTCCTAGAACCATGAGGCGCTTTCTTTCTTTTATTTTAATGTCTTTCTTTAAGGAAGATGAAAACGAGGAATAATTTTGATTGAATTTTAAATGAAAGCAAAACAGATTTGAGCTAAATAGCCTATTCATACTCGCTCGCCTCCCCCCCCCTCCGAAAATAATTAATTGCTGTCCTAAGATACTCGAAAAGCGAAATAAAACAAAAAATAATCTACGGGAGTATCGTAAATTCAAAAAAATCTGACGCTCGCTCGCTCGTTTATATTTCTAAATGTTGTTAATCGTCCCCTGTAAATAAAAGACGTTTTCCTTTTGTTCTTTTTTTTAAAGCTCATTTTAAAGAGAATCAAAAAAAACAATGTGAAAATGTGAATGAAACCGATTTTTCTGTTGGGCTGCATAACCCTTCTTGCCTTCCCCCCGCCCATTTTGTTGTTTTGTCTTTTTCCTTTAGGAACAAAATAATTTTAACAAAGGGAAGCGATTTTGTGTTAAGCTACATAACCTCTTCCTGATTGCCCCTTTCCGACACTGATGTAGAACACGTTCGGACGGGGTTTGGAAACTCACTATTCATCCTTTTTTGTCTCCAATTCTTTCAGCAATTCGTACGATGTTGAATTTCGAGTTCTTTGTTAGTAGCGCCCTGGTTTTAGCAAGGAAAGCCAGCAATCGGTTTCCAAATCATTTTCCCCGAATAGCTCGAATGGCGTGTACTTATGTTTTTTGTTTAGAAATGGTCCACTCCTTATCTCTTTCTATGCTTACTTAATAGTCCCTCCCCGAATAAATTAATTACAGGTCAAATACGCCGTTTTTTAAATTCTACAAATTATCTACGTTTTTAAAATTTTCAAGTGTCTCTCATCGCCACACCCCCGAATTTTTTTCGTGAGAAGAAAATGGTATGAAATTTTGGCGCCCGTGAAAATCGTCACAGATTTGACCAAGTTATGAACGGAAACGGGTTTCCTCTTGAGTTGTTAACCTCTTCCTGTTCCTCCTCCCCCCCTCCCCCCGGCCACTGCAAATAATGAAATTCATTTATTAAAACATACCGAAGAAACAAAATATTTAAGAAAGTAGATTTTTTGAAAACTCGTGAATTTAACAGATAGCTGGCTTTTATTTTAAAAATTGCGCAAATGTACCCCCCCCCCTCTCTCACCTCAAATACTTTCTCTCTCTGTGGAACAAAAAATGGTCCAAAGCTTTGGCTCTCTTATGGCCGGTTTCACAAAGCTTCGTCAAATATTTAAGTTCCGATTAACTCTGTAACGAATGATTAAATAGGAAAACAACCGCATTTAACGATGATTAACTTAACGATGATTACTAAACGGCTCGCTCTCTAATCGGTCGTCAAATAGTCTTAATGCTCCGTTAAGTGTTTCCCAAAGCTCGATTAAGAGATAACGCTTCGTTTACTTCTGTCTAATCAGGCGTTAGATTAATCGATAGAATTCCAGCGATTAAAAAGTAACGAGTGAATTTTCCATAGTTATTATCAAGCTTTTTTGATATAAAAATTCCTCACATATATCTAAAACATAATTATAATTTTATTTAAAAATGTAACGTACCTTAAATATTAAAAATAATGACATTTCTATACTTTTTACTCACTTGGTTTATTGATTAATTTTTACGACACTATTTCGGAAATTATTTTCAAGAACAAACAATTCGAAATTATTTCAAAATGTCTGCAACCTCACTTTCTTCTTTGACGATAAAGAAATACCTCTTTAAGGTAGGATTTATTTTATAAGAGACAGAAATAATCCTTTTAATGATTTGGATGATAATGAATTTCACGTATCGCTTTTCCAAAGGAGTTATGGAACTCTTTGGTCCCACACTAGAACCTGCAACAAGCAAAAATAAATTTATTTTATGGTACAAATCAATTGCTGATAAACTTACCTTATTATCCACTGAAATATTTCAACAGCTGATTTCTGATACTTTCAGAAACCATCGATACGTAGAATAATTCATCGTGTCATTCATTTTATTGCAAGGCAAAGCAAACAGTTAATTAAATTGCAATAGAAGAAGCTCTGCAAGTTAACATTACGCTTTTCTCATGTCATTGGCACCACAGATTGTACCCCATGTTAAAATTATTTCACCTGATGGTAATCTCGGTGAGCTTTACCACAACAGAAAAGTGTCTGCCATATACATATGTTCAAGTAATTCAACTGCAATAAAGTTTCCTTCCTCCCTTTCTTTTTTCCTTTTTCATTTTTAAAAATCATTAACTGCACTACTGCGAAGAATTTAAGATGTATTTATTTATTTTGAGATTCTAACCTCGCACTACCTGATTGATTGCAGGCCTGACGCCATCACGACAGATTACTTTAAAGCGGTGTCAAAGTGGCAATTTTTCGATGTTGCCAAACGTAAACTCCAATTAGTTAATCAGAGATTAACATAATAGTTTTTTGTTGTGTGAAACAGCATGAAATTTTTAACAATGATTAAACTTAACGGTTGATTAGTTAATCAACGCTTTAACAAAGCTTTGTGAAACTGGCCATTAGAAAGCAAAGCATTTTTGACTGAGCTGTGAATGGAAACGATTTTCTTTTGAACCAGGTAGCCTCAAAGTGTGAATTTTCTCACATTTAATTCGATTGCATAGACCTTTTAGTTTTCTTATGCTTCTCTTATTCTCTTAGGTTTGCTTATTCAAGTCATATTCTGCAAGCAACTTCTAATGTCAAAAAATTTAAGGAAGACAGTAATAAGAATTTCTTTCTCCGTATGATTCCCGAAAAAAGATCATTGTGAATGCTTTTAGTATGTTCGTTGTCTTTGTTCTTTGGTTCCATCCCTATTGCTGTATAACAATACAGGGTGATTCAGAATAAGTGTCCGACCCGTTAGGAGCATATTCACTAGTCATGCAAGTGCGAAATTGCAGGAAATAAATATATCAGAGGCATTTCAGAAATCAGCCTCCTTTGAATCTAAAATGGAAATCATGATACATTTCTTACGTATACATACACAAGTTCGAAATACGAATGAATGAATAGCGTATTATACTTTTTTCCATAGAAAGTCATAAGTAAAAACGGTTTCATTTCAAGGCAAACGCTAGTGTTTCGTTCCATTCCACGAGACTTCATTGCTCTTGTGACGCAATACAGCTGTACTAGTACCCATCAACCAATTTATATCTTAATCTTCTTCAATGGATATTAGACTCTCTATGCACATAGACTTTTTGGTTTCTTTTCGGCATACTGATTGTGGTTGACAAGTCGGACTCTTATTTTGAATCACCCAGTATATGTATAAGTACTTGAAAGATGTTCTGCCATTTGGTTTTCGGTTGTTAACTACTTGCGTAGCGACTTTCTTATTTTAACCAGTGCAATGTTTTCACTTTTGATTACTTCCAAAATGTGTAGTTTTATCTTTATTTCTAAGTTTGTGTTATTGAACGAGGATCGTGAGAGTTTATGACGGTGCACGACCAACGCAACAGTTAATTAGGAGGCCGCCCGCCTGCGTCGCCAAGACTACGCGTCGCGACGCTTTGTTTCATGCTTCTTATTGTATTAGTAACTCTTCTTGGAACGTCTTCGAAAAATGTTCATATGAAAGTCAAAACCTCGCACGACCATCGCAACAGTTAATTAAGAAGCCGCTTGCCTGCGTCGTCGGGACTACGCGTCGCGACGCGACGCTTTGTTTGGCCTTTCTCATTAGTTCACTTTGTTTCCTGAGTAAGGCACGGGAGTTCGCGACAAACGACTCTTTGTATTTCGCCTCGAAATTGGTGATTTGGCAAGAACCTGAAATAAAAGAAAAACCGCATATCTAAAACATCCTTATCCAGTGATTACTCGTTTGCGATTCGTGGTTGAAAAAAAAAATATAAGACATATTTGCTGAACATATTAGAATGAATATTTGTAATAAATTAATCATTTTTCGGTTCACTATTCACGAGCATTCTAATGTACGCAGGGCCCCCGCGAGATCAAAATCCGATCGCGTGGTACTCCATATTTTGGCGCCCTCTACCAGATGAGTTGGGGCATACAAAAACGATCAATTATCAAAATTATTTAAAGAAATTAAAAGAAACAAAGAAATGTAGAAAACAGAAAAATTAAGAACACTTTAAACATTAGGGAATTTTTGTTAAACATTTTCCTTCATTTTTTTAAACATTTTCCTTCACTTTTTTCAAGTTCCTAGCTGCTGCGAGCCCCCAAAAACGAGTAACCCAATCATCTCATCTGACTAAGGAGGAAACCGTAACAGCCTACTTGATTTATTTTTTTACCTAACAAAATTATTAAGTACATTAATTCTTTTATAAAAAATTTGGCACACAAAAACTTTTCTACTTTTAATTGCCGCAGTTAACTGTTCTATTTTAGTCGTTGTTTTGCCGTGAGGTTGACGGCTTCACCAGAACTCTCATTAATTAAAAAAAAAATAATATAAACAAAAAATGGAAAAAACAGAAAAACTAAAAAAAAGTAAACATTAGGAAATTTTTGCTGAACATTTTCATTCATTTTTCAAACATTTTTTTTCGTTTTGGAAACATTTTCCTTCATTCTGAAAACGTTTTCCTTTATTTTGAAAACATTTTCCTTCGCTTCTTTCAAGTTCCTAACTGCTGCGACCCCTCAAAAACATGACTAAGGAGGCCTCAGTTCAGACCCCTCCAGAATGCAAATAGGTGAAGCCCGCTTGTTAATAATATTAGAAAAAGAGAAACAAAATCACAAAAGCAAAATGAACTTAAATTTCTAAAAACTTAAAAAGTAAAATGTAATTTGTTTTTTTTTTTGTAACCAAATCGTAACAGCTTATATAATTTTTTTTTTTTACTAAGTACATTAAACTTTTTCTACTTTTCATTGCTGCATTTAACTGTTCTATTTTAGTCGACGTTTCGCCGTGAGGTTGACGGCTTCATCAAAACAGTTCAGACTTGTGGATAGTTTTTTCGAATAATTTTTACCAGATTAATTTTTTTTGCGAAAAAAATGACAGAACCTGTCTAATGACCAATAGGCTAATTGCCGCCCCTTGAAGATGGCGCCCGCGTGCACTGCACGCTTTGCACACATGGTTACGGGGGCCCTGGATGTACGAACACAAGAGTTAAATCTAGTGCTCCCATCTGCTTCTTTTTGAGGGTTCCTCTTTTAAGAATGCCGTGTGAAGAGTTTTCTTCCGTTGGATATTCGTAAACTGTTAGAATAGAGAATTATTGTTTTAAAAATAAATTTTTGTAAATTTCGACTGCACAAATGTAACATAATTTCAGAAAGCGTGTAGTGTTAATCATTATAGTTTGTTACAAAGCTTTGAACTGAGACGTCGCGTAGCGTCGCGTCGCCTGAAACAACTCCCTTCCTTTGCCTGAACTATCATCTGAAAGACATGTACGAAACATCGTTATACCATAATAAAAGGGGCATTAATTAATTTTACGCCGTCTTTCCCATCTAAATCAAGCCCCACTATTATTAAGGCCCCTTTGAAATGTAAATAAAGAGCGCCGCTCAAATCTTAAACGTAATTAATATCAATCTCGGTCTGCGAGCCGAACACAGTGGCCATGAATATGCAAAAGGCTGAAAAATTATAAACCGCTTTCAAAAAAAAAAATTATAATTTTGGCTCTGATTAAATACTAATTCTTTCCACTTCGTTTCCATCAGTCCCCTAGACTGTATGTTCTGTTCTGGTGACAAATTAATTGTGTTTGTAGAAGGCTGGATGAGGAAAAAGAAACGGAAATTAAATTTAGTTTGTAATGTGCGACAATGTGTTGGGGGGCGGGGGTCCATTCGCATGGGGAAATGTAATTTGTGCTTCACGTACTGAATGTGTAACAAAATAAGTGTGCGTTAAGTTTATTTCTTTTATAAAATGTACGTTTGTACATTGAAGACGACATTAGCAGGGAAATGCGAGGGTAGAATAAAAAAAATGTTTGCTTATTTTTACTCGTGCTTTTCTCAGTGCTTTGGAGACTGTCGACCTCGCCTGTCTACCAAACAAAAAATTGAACATTTTTTTTTTGTCCAGTACACTGATTTTTCTAGATTAGCCATTTTATGATTTCAGTCTTGCTTAAAAATTTTGTTTTGTACACGAAAACCTGCTTACAGAATATTGCAGCGATAAGGAAACATAGCGAGTGAAATTATATTACGAGGACTACTTGTAAATAAAATATGTAATGACCAGGGAAAAGAATTCGGGCCACTTGTTCCCTGAACAGTACGAAAATTTAGTACTGGGATAGTAATAGCCCCGCCCACAATAATCTCTGCCAAATGAGAACGCTTGCATTGCATTCCTTCCCCTTCCCCTCCCAATCAGTAGCGATTTGCCTCGGAGCCGCGGAAAGATGGTAAGAGTAAGTAGTATATTCGGCATAAAAAGCATTCAACATTAAGTGGTCTGAATTCTTTTCCCTGGTAATGACCCTGCCCAAGCGGAGACTTGCATAAAGCAAGCGCGGAAGTTTTAGTAACGTGTGCAAAAAATAACCTTGACTCTGCGAATCAAAACGCAGCAAAGATTTCATCAGTTTGTTCTCTCTCTAAAAAGTTACACGTCATAAGGTCTTTAAATACTGGAGCATACATTGCAGAAAAAACAATTTTTAGTGATAAAACTGTAAGTGCCATTATCATGTAAGTTAATTTATTATTCATAGTAAATACATTTTTATTTTATTTTGCTCTACGTTTGCCCCTATTTCCTAAAAGTATCGTAACTATATATGACTTGAATAAGCAGAAAATTCCAATATACTGAATAATAAAAGACATATCGTTATCCAAAAATTCCAGCTTGAAAATTCGGTTTCGATTGTTCTTTCAAAAAATTGCCATCGCTGCGGTTATTTCCTTCCTTTAATACAAAAATGATGTCTTCTTTCAGAGCCGAATTAGTTGCTTTCTCCGATCATTTTAAATTTGGATCAAACTGCTTTCATCCAGAGTTTCGTAAGTTCTGTGATGTTTGTGTTTCTAATCTCAGAACCGCCTTTTTTTAAATGAACGAACAAGAAATTCCACGCCATCTTGCGTACGTTAAGGGGAAATACGAGTCTGTAGAAAATCTATGACGTTAAAACACGAAACAAATCAACAAATGTAACTGCTGTATACCTTCAATCCGTGGGTCAGTTTTCTCTTTTCAATCTTCCAGTTTATTTTTTTCTTCGACCTACCTCTTTACTTTCCTTTTGCGACATTTCCACTCAAACAATCTTTCTCCTAATTTTTCCCCAACTACTGTGATAGGCGGCCTTTAGTATGATGTTTTAGGACCCCTTCTCCATTTAATTTGTTAATCTCTCATTAGTTCGTCTTTGCCATTCTGTTGCTGTTTTTCTTCTTCCAAATCTCCTTCTCAGTATCTTCTTTATCCATACCCCAAATCCGTATTTTTTTTTCTTTTTAGTCTTCCTCTTACTTTGTTCTTCACCCCATCTCTTATCCTTTTTCCTTCTAACATTTCCACTTAATCAGCCTAGTATCCTCTAATCTCTTCCCAACTGCTGAGATCAACGGGGTTTATCTCGTTTTTTATGGATCCTTCTCCATACAAATTGTTAATCTTTTCGTTAGTTCGTCTTTCTCGTCTTGCTGCTGTCTTTTTGCTCCAAATAACCTCCTTACTACCTTCCTCACAAATAGCTCTAGCTTTTCTTGCATTTTCTTTCTCCATCACTGCCGCCGTCCACTTTTCCTCGGCCTATTTTTTCTCCTTCTCCATTTTGACATCTTCCGTCTATTCTTTTTTATCGGTCTACAACTGTAGTCTTTTCTTTTCTTTCTTCTCCTCGGAGAAAACGGGAGAACTAACGAATCGCTTCGTTAGTTCTCTTCTCCCATCTTTTTACTGTTTATATTCTTCTAGATATACTACTCAGTATTATCCTCACGCATACCTCTTTTGCATTTTCTTTATCCATTGGTAGTTCCGTCCATTTTTTCCTCGACCTATTTCTACTCCTTTCCTTTTGCGACATTTTCCATCCAATTTTCTTTTATCATATCATATTCTAGTTTTTCTAAGTGCCCTAACCACTACAAAAGGCAGGCTTTAACGTGCTGTTATCTGCATTAAATTTATTAATCGCTTTGTTAATTCCTTCTTCCCTTCCTGATACTGGTTTTCCTCCGAACATCTTCCTCGCCCATACTTCCACCTGTTTTTGCATTTTCTTTCTCCGGCAGTGATTCTGTCCACTATTTCTTCTGGTCTTCTCGTTTTCTCTTTCAAAATTTTTCATCCTATCTTCTTTATTAGCCTAACATCTCCTAGTCTTATCATTGGCTGTTTCTTCCTTACTCGCACTTCCAGCTTTTCTTGCTATTTCTTTCTTCGTCACGACTTTGTTCTCGTCCTATTTCTTCTCCTTTTTCCTTCCGATTATTCATCCAATTTTCTTTAACAGTTAACAGTTTAATTAGTTCAACTCTACCTTCCTGATGATGTTCTTCTCCGACCAAATGTCTACGGCAGTCTCTTCCTCATCCAACAGTCTATCATCCTCTAGCTTTTCTAATTTATTCTAAGTGCCCTAACTACTTTAATGTGCTAGTTTCGGTCCCTTCTCCTCATAAATTAAAAATCTCTTCTTTGGTTCGCCTCTCCCATCCTGCTGCCGTTTTTCTTCTTCCAATCCCCTTCTCAATGTCTCCCTCACTCGTTCCTCCAATTTATCTTGCACTTTCTTATCCATTCCTTATGTTTTGCATTTTGTAAGTCATTGTTGATTTGCGAATGGATTCATAAACTTTGATAATATGGAGATATCCTTCGATTCTGTTCAGTTCTCATCTGTTGCTAACCTTCAGTCGATCTTCTTAATTTCGCTTCACTAAAATCCCCATACTTGCAGAGTGTTTGGTAAAGGTATCAGAAAATTCGAATTTTAATTAATTGCACACAATTAAAAACATTCAGGCTTTTAAAAATAAGCATGAAAATAACAAATTACTTTTAATTATCGAATATCTCTGAAAAAAGCGTCGGAATCCGGAGACTATTGTATTGGGTTTTCATCCTTGAATCCGTCTATTAGAACTTACGGAATACACTTACATCCTGTATATAGAGTTTTGTGCATCCTCAAAAATCAGGTCTTCTTCATTCTTCTTTTGCACACTAACACATTCATTTGCCCCCTCCCCTCCTTTTCTTTTTAATTCCATCTAATGGTATTTTTTTCTGGTAATTTTGACCCTTGTTGAATTTCAGAAATGAAGTTGATTCTCTTGTCCTGACGAAGCTATCAATTGATATTGAAACGTTGAGTGCTCTTTCCTTTTATAATTTTGTCCGTTTTAAGATTAAAAACTTTTTAATTGAGAATTTGGTTTCCAAGAGATTACAGGTTCCTTATCGATTTATCCCTGCATCTCTTTTGTTTTGTCTAAAGCATGTTGAAGAGGATTGGTGGGCAATGGATCTTCTTGTCTTAGTCCGTATCTCGAGCAGAACATATCTGGCCTGCTTCCCTCAACCCCTTTCATTGCTCTTGGTTTGCTAGGATGGCGACGCCAACGTCATTTTTAATCATTTTTGCTGAAGTTTCTCAACATCTCGACGAGTTTCTTCCTGAAATCCATAAACTGCTTTGAAATCAGCAGAGACCCACGAAGACCCACGTTTGTTCATAGCATAGTTTATGTTTTTGAAAAATTTGGAACAGTGCCAAGTTAAAAAGAAAAAATGAATACTAATTATGATAAAAAAAGTTTGCATATCACTGAATATGAAAAGACATAAGCTAGAAACGAATATTTTTTTATCTGTGTTGGTTGCCCAACGGGCAGTCATACTCAGGACCTCAGGAGTGGAAGTGTATTTTGTGTGCGTAAAGTGTTCCATAGCTTTGTTACTTCCAAACCTCCTCGTCGTTGAAGGGGAAGCAGTGTCGAATTTTCTCCCCAACACCTGAAGTGAGTAACGACCACCCCCGAGAAATATTTTGAGCGCGGTGAGAACCCACGACCTTAATAATTTCTATACCAATACGATTACTTTAGCATTCAGCAGCTCTCAACATTTTACTATCTTCTTTAAAAAAAAAAACGAGGTTGGATCCATCCTTTCGACAAGGTGAGTTACCAGCCAGAGTTTGGCACATTTTGTCGGCACCACCCTGTATGTAGACCGCCTGAAACAAAGCTGACAGCGATAGCTGATTTAGATACGTCTCCTTTTTGTATTACAGTATAATAATCGCTTTCTTTTACCCATGGGCATTAATTCTGCAAATCTAATTTCTTTCAATTAAAGCACAGCATCGTTTTTCTTAGTAAATATCGATTATCTATAAAATGGCTGCAAGCAAACATTGTTCTATTGAATATACGGAATGTTTAAAAAAAAAACTCCACAAACACGAAACTAATATTCCTACTGGAAAAACATTCCGAGCGCACTCTTATAACGTTCGCAATGAAAATTGCATGCAAATAAAGTTTCCGTTCTGCTCGAATTGCGGAATTTTTTCGCCCTCGTCTGCGAAAATTACGCGTTTATTAAAAAGCCAAGACCGCAGACTCAATCGAACCGAAATAAACCAACCCCTCTCGTCGACTTGACTTGAAATGAAACGAACTCCGTTAATAGGCAAACACGAAAACGTTTTTGTTTGCGAGGAAACCGAGCTCACGAATCTTGTTTGCTCTGAGCAGAATAATTGTTTTGAATCTGTATTATTACATGTATGTATACATTGGGGGCACCCCCCACGCGAATGTCTGTTTGCAGCGAAATGAAACACGAGTGGGTTCCTCGGTTTATTTTATTTTCTCCAAATAAAATATTCACGTCCAGAACAAATCGAATGATTCCTTAAGAGGTAATTAAAAAAAAAGGAATTCTTTCTGAGTGGAGTTCATTTTTTGAAATGTATGCTTTGTAAGGGAACCCCTTTCTCATCGACTCGTTTCGTTCACAGGGTAAAGGTTCTGGAGTGCTCGGCAAAGGACGACATCAACATAAAGGAAATATTTCGGAGCTTCCTGACACTATCGAGAATTCTCCCTCGGGATTCCGACGATTCCGCGGGACTCAAACGGCGCTCGAGTGCCTACGTTTCGGCGAGCAAAGGAGGTCGAAGATCGGCTAGCCCGGCGCCCGATAAGGACAAAGGGATGTCTGGGGCGGAGGGTAGCAACTCCCTAGACAGCGGCAGGTCCAAGCCGCGCTCGAGGTCCCTCATCCGGAGGGCCAGCAGGAAGACCAAGCAGCAAATGAGGGACGCCCACAACGGCGTGGAGGAATGCACCGTATCTTAGGAATGTCCGATTAAAAAGGGGAAGACTTTTTAATCGGCTTTCCGTTTAGGTTGTGTACTGTATATTACGGGAACGCTCACAAGAAGTTAAGTGACGGTTATTGTGTCATGTCTCATGTTTGATTTATAACAAGAATGCGAGACGTATGAAAGAAGTTGAAAGCAAATGTATATCCACCTCGCTTTTCCTTCACACAAAATCTGTCTTTGTTTTTTCATTGCATATTGTCGTGTTAAAGAAAAAGGAATTTATTTTAATTTAATTAGCCTTGATTGTCTTTTAAATTTACTTTCGGGCACAAACGATAAAACTTTAAAATCTTTTAAAGATTAATTAACTACTAAAGTCCGTTTGAATTAGTTTAGTCTAACTTAATTTAATTTAACTTCAATGTCAGTCACTTGAAATCAATTAATTAAATTAATCTTACTTTATTTGATCTTAATTTCAATGTACAATTGCGGTATTGAAAACTGGTACACTGAGAGAATTGTCAAAAATTCGAAATTTTTCGTAGTAGCATTTAGAGTAATTTGGGTGACGTTTAGAAACTTCAGGCCAAAACGTTTATTAAAATATACCAGTTTTCAAAGGCCGCAACTGTACCATTGGCACTCCCAAGGAAATTTTGCTTTGTTTCAGTTTTATAAAGCAAGTTTCACTACGGTTGAGTTAAGTCGCGGTCAAATAGCACGAAGTCGTCAAGTCGACGGTCAGGCCAATCCCCCAGACCAATCAATGCTTTAGCCTGACCAATTTGACCGTTCACTTACTGCAGCCTATATTTCTTAACAAATATTTTTGACAATCAAGTAACACTAGTCCGTTATCCAGCATCAGTAAATCAAAACCTGACATACAATATTCATTAAAATCGTTTACTTTTCTAAGCACTGCACTCTGTGGTACAGTCGCGAACAATAAATTTAGGCCGCCACTGTCAAACAAAACGTCAGCTTTATTTCAAAAAATTAAAAATTTAAAATAAATATCTGTTTTACCAAAAGTGTGGAAAATAAGTCATCAATCTCTTTATTTTTAATAAAATACAAGTTTATACTTTAAACCTTAATTGCCAGACTAACACTTAACTATAAAGGGCATTAAAAGTTTTTTTTCAATAAAAAATTGAACTGTGAGTTGTAGTATCCACTAAAAGACTGTATCGTCATTACACCATTTAATATACAGTCCACTAAACCGGTCAAGATCATTTTTCCGGATTTGAACAGCAAGAAGTGATAGTTTTGCAGCCCTCAGTATACCTGGGATCTGAAATCATGACCGAAGCTACTAAAACTAAATTAAAACTTAAGTGTATAGCATTAAAATCAGGATTAACAAGATTTTCAAACTTCCTAAAAACCGATCCAGATGTTGCTCAAATTCACATGCGACGGGAAAATATGAAGTCAGCCTTATCAACTTTTACTGAAATTCAATTGGAAATAGAATGTTTGGAATGTCTTGACACCGAAAATAATGAAATCGAATTATTTGAAACTGATTACTTTGAAGTAATGTGTCGCGCTGAGAAGCTTTTGCAAGAAAATGGTTCAGAAAGAAGTAAATCAACAGATTCCATGAACAACGAGAAGTCACAAGTAACTAATATACGACTTCCAAGAATCGAATTTCCCGAATTTTCTGGATCTTATCAAGATTGGTTACCGTTCCATGACGTTTTCAACTCATTAATCCACGATAACAATGAAATATCAGCAATTCAAAAATTCCATTATCTAAAATCTTCTTTGAAAGGCGAAGCTGCAGAAGTGATTCATGCTTTAGAAATATCAAGCCATAATTACAATGAGGCTGGGGAGATGTTGAAAGAACGGTATGATAACAAGAGGCTTATCATTCAAGATCATGTCAAAGCAATTTACAATTTACCAACGTCAAACAAGGAACAATAAGGTCCAGTTTTACAAATGCGGCTCAACTTTGAGCTGAGGTTTAAACCCTTAGCAACGATTATTTCAACAATTGTTGTGAAGGATTTAAGCTTCCGCTCAAAGTTAAACCGTCATTGTAAAACTGGGCCTTAATGCACTTAAGCGCCCTACAGAATACTGGGATGATCTATTAGTACATCTCATCAGCACAAAATTAGATAGATCGCAAAACGCTAAAAGAATGGGAAAATAGTTTAAAAACCACAAACATGCCTACATTCAAGCAAATGACAGTATTTCTTACACATAAGTGTCATACATTGGAAGCAATATCCAAGCTAGAAAATCTTCATTGTTCAAGCAAACCATCATCCAATAAGCAAATTTCGAAATCACGTTGTCTCACAAGATAACGTATGCCCAATTTGCAAGGCCGAACATCATATTTATAACTGTCGACGTTTTCTTCAAATGCCAATTCATAAGCGGATTCAAGAAACGAAAGCAAGAAACCTTTGCGTGAATTGTTTACGCTCCAATCATCCTTTTCAAAGATCCACTTCGGGTACATGCAAGATATGTAACAAAAAGCTCAACACATTGCTACACAAGAACATTTTTTGTTGCCCTTAAGCAACGACACTTTCTCACTTCATTGATTGAATATTATCACTGACTACCGATTATTACTAATATCCTTCTGATTTATCCCTCATTTTCATTGATTGTTCTCCTACCTTCTTTGTACATCATGAAATTTGACGTTACAATCAATGCGACAATGGCGACAGGAGAATTCAGTGCAAAACTCAGAGTTCTAAGAGGAAGTGCGCTAATTAAACCTTGCCAAATTCCTTTTATGCAAAATACTCCGATTGAAACATGTAAACGTGACACGCTTGTATTCCGTTGCGTTGCATTTTTTACGCAACGCGGAAGACGAGCGACTCCGCACAATTTTGAAAAACTAATTTCGAAATTAAACTTTTATTTACTTTTTCTATATAATTCCATCGTGACATTATATTATTATTTAATAAAAATATTGGTATTATTATTTATTATTTCCTAATAATGTGTTTTTGCTAACCTTTTACTTGCTTTGAAACACACAAGCACTGCTGCTCCAGAAATTCAACGGCACTTTTGTAAATGGCCTTTTCCCAAATGAACACTTAATGGAATCGTAATATGAGAGATTTTTTTTTAATTTTAATTACGCTTCCAATACCGAAGGTTAAGGGATCCCCAAGCCCCTCACTAAAAGGAATTGCCCTCATTCTTAAGTATATATTTTTTCATTGTCAGAGGACGTAAGTTCTTGATCTTAGAAGCTGTTGCAAGCGATTTAAATTTAACAAATATACCTATTTATAAATTAAAACATGGAAAAGTATCTCACGGTAAAAATGTAAGTTGTGTTTAAACAAACAAATTCAGGAGCACAATTACTTATCTGTAGATTGATTCCTAACTTTACGAAAGAGAAATTTCGGAGTACCTTGGATTCACTTCGCCCTAGAATTTTTATCCCTTCGCTCAGGCACTCGCTGCTTTAAGGAATGCCACTGGCTGCACTGGATAGCAATTTCACAAAGGGGTTGCACACGAATATAAGCCAAAAACGCGACGATCACCCCATCGCGAAAGAGACTGGCAATACTTTTTTAAATTTTCCACAGCACCCCATAACGAAAAAGTAGACAAACTCGGCCCCTTTTGATAATTTGTGACTGTCAAGAATGGCCCTGTCAAGGATACTGTAATCATTGATTTTCGCTGAAATAAATCGTGAAAGTGATTCCGGAAGGACCTTCTCCGAAACTAAATTCGAACGCGTGGGTACTTTTCTCCCGCGTCGAGACTTCAGTATCGTTTAAGCGGTTTACTTTAACGTATCTTAATGATCACTTATCTCAAGAAGTCCTTTTTTTAGACCTGTGGTTGTTCAACCCTACAGGAGGATCAGTTATTTAATTTCTTTGTGATTTCTTCCTCAGTAGGTCCTCAATACAATAATTGTCCTTTCGTGTTTTTATTTTTCTCTTTTATGGATGCGACGGTTTTCGGCAGCTTGTTTAGGCCAAGTTAATGACCTTTTAGGAACAGGATTTCACTTTTTGAATAACAAGAGCTATGTGGCACTGGGGGAAGTGTAAGGATTTTAAAGAAGCTTGGCAAGGCATGGCTAAAGTAAGGTTGATAACCACTGGTTTATATGGCGTCACAACCTCGCGCCCGTTATCATACGAAAGAATTTCAGTTACAATCAATGTTTGATATTCTTTCACCGAGGCTTGAATTCCTTTCTCCTAAAATGATTCTTATCTTTTTTTAATAATAATCTAGAATTTCAAGTTTTTTTTGTTTATAGCTTGGTTCATTATTTTATTTTTTATAAATTTGCTTATTTAACTTTTGAATTGTACTTAAAATTATATAAGGTTTGATATTTCATTTTTAATTGAAATTTTGATCATTTTAAATTGGCCTCGACTATTTTATACGATCCCAAATTTTCTTTTATGCTTTATTCCAAACTCCTTTTGCATCTCCTATTTATCTGGAAAGCTTTTAAGTTCGATATTATCAAAATACTGAAAAATTTTGCGACTTCTCTAAGAACGAGTTAGCAAACGTAAATCAACAAATTTAGAAAGTCTGAAAAAAGAAGAAACCAACCCCAACTAATTGTCATGCATTTTTCTATGTACCAGGCGAAGAAAAAATTCAACCTAAATTGTTTTCCTCATCTGAAAACTTCATGATGAGGAAAACATTGAACCTGGCTGAAAATCTCGTTTACTTACTTGGTTGTTGCTTTTTCTTTTAATTGCAAGCTTCTTTATCTTCTTGCACTTTTCTTAACCTCCCCCGTCCCATTACTTACAACTAATTCCACTTAAATTTTCATCGTGCCTACAGGGTGATTCAGAATAAGTATCCGAAGCGTTAAGGGTAACTTAATTCATCGAACTATACTATCAGCCAAACGAGAGCACTAGTATAACCATGGAAACAAGGAAGCACCGATAAAGTAATGCTTCAAAAAGAGTGACAGCAGTGCCCTTACCGGTTTGTAAATTTTTATGCATATAAAAATATTTTTTAAATAAAATTGGCCTTTCACGCCTTCATGGCTAAAGTAGTTAGCTCGGTAGTTAGAACGAAAGTGAAGAAATTCTAGGAAGATATTTAGTATTAACAACGTAACAAATTTCACATTATATTAAAGAGCAGAATGACATGACTAACGGTTTTGTGATTGAAAATGATGTGACAAACGATTGACAAGAAGAACAAGATAAAAGTGACCAATATCGCTGCTCCATTACATTATATAACAGTTTAGATCGTTTAGTTACGGTTTTATAGCAAAAGGTTTGATAGAAAACGATGTAACAAGAAGAACAAGAGGTTCAACACCTATTAAAATCGATAATCCATCCTTACATTATACAACTGTTTTGATCGTGCAGTTACGGTTTTATAGCAAAAGGTTTGATTGAAAACGATGTGACAAGAAATACAGGAGGTTCGAAACCTATTAACGTCGATGCTCTATTACATTATACAACTGTTTTGACCGTTATTTATCAATATCTGCATTCGCAGTTTACAAGAATTCTGTGAATTATAGTTGCAACGTCGTCGTTAAACATTTGCAAAGAATTTGCAATCACACATTACACAGACATTACACCATCGGCAACGACTTGCAAGTCCTTTTTCGTGAATGACCTCCTAAGGTCATACAATTACGAAATTGCAAGAAATAAATTTATCAGAGGCATTTCAAAAATTAACCTCCTGTAACTCCAAAGTGAAAAGTATGAGTCTTTTTTTTATACAGGTTGTAATCAAATTAGTTTCATTAATATTAATACCGCAACTTCCTCATCATGTAAAAGAATTAATGCTGCAACTACCAAAAGTTTAGTTTAAAAATAAAAAAATTACCTAGTGGAGGAGTACTGACTCTTTTCTTTGAGAACTTCTGGTCAGCCGTGCACAAAAACAATGTTATAAAACAAAATTCCAACAAAATTCAAGATCAATTGCTTGATCGCATTTTAAAAGTTTATGGGAACACAATAAAATAGAAACACCGATCCATTAAAGACGAGAGTTCAAATTCACAACCTCTCGGTCGTGGCCCGTGTGTGCATTATGATTAAAGGAGAACAATTTAAATCTGCTTGCATTGATCAGAATTAAATCTGTTTCATTAGATAATCGACAACAATTAGATCTTGAAATTCTGGTCTTTGTAAACCAACAGTACACATAATTTACAGTGCTAATTTCGGGTATTAAAATGATTTAAAAAAATTATTAGTCGCTTTGATTGATTGTCGCTTTGTTAATTATTTCCACTAACGAATACGTTTCTTCGTAGTTCGAGTTCGATGACGCTTTATTGTTTTGGTTCCACAAAATAATAAAAGCGATGACTGCATTCAATAACGATTTTCCGAAATGCAAAAAGAAAAGACATTCTTAAACATTTTGCGCAATAAAGAAATAACAATGCAGTTTATTGACGACCAGCAAATAAAGTACACGATGAATACCTATGAATTAGTAAAATAATTTTAGAAAAGGGAATTTCTATTTTTTATTTATTTTTACAGTTTTGTTAACAGAAAACTATTAACAATTACGTGAAAATTGAGAAAAACTGATTAATTTAATAAGCAACGCGATGGATATTTATAATTCTTTTCTGTTATGGAATTACATAAGCGAAGATTTTAACCCAGTGCCCTTTAGTTCGATGACGCTTTATTGTTTTACGACTTTTTATGATGCGCTTGTAGAAACTGATACACGACCAGTCAGAGGTTTTCAAGCAAAAAGTCTCCGGGCTCTGGGGGGTTTCAATTTCTTTAATTTTTCACCAATAAAATTCATATTTACAGAAATCACTTTCTTAAGTGATAAAGAACTTACAGCTTTAATATGTGAAACTTATTTGATTACACGCTGTATATGCATACACAAGTTCGAAGTTCGCCTTTCATATCAAGGTAAACGCTAGTGTTGAGTTCTAGTCTACGAGGGCTCATTGCTCTTGTGACGCAATACAGCTGAACCAGTGCCCCCCAAACAATTTATATCTGAATCTTCAATAAATTTTATCTTAAATTATATACATATACACTCCCATATATCTTCAGCAGTTGTCGGGACGGATACTTATTTTGAATCACCCCCATTATTTACGAATTTTACAGTTTTCTTTTTTTTTACATAATGCTTTTTTATACCTACTTATTATACAGGGTGTTTGAAAATTGTTTGAACAAAAAAAAACTGTGGCATCTGGAAGTCCTAAGAAATCAAAAAAAAAACAGTTTTTTTATCATTTTTATTTTTTTATCGTCAACGCATTATTTGTGTAAGTGACATTCATTCCGGTAATAACAATATACCGAATTATGACTGTTGTAATCGCTTGTTAACTTAACTCAGTGCCACAACAACAATTTTGGTTAAATTTTTTGTAATTTTTATCTCGAAAACTAAAGTATTTTTTTTTTCTGATGACAGCACCAATTAACAATTTTTTTTTGTACTAGCAATTTCCAAACAGCCGGTATACAAAATGTGAATTTTTGTAATGTCTTCAAGCTTAGTAAAACCGCTATCAAGTTATTATACATGTGACCTTATAGTCTGCGTTTTCATTTTTCTTAATTTAGTTAACAGAAAACGTTCTCTCCCATCTTCCGATCCGCAACTCTTTACCAAAGTTTTAAATTCAAATCCCCCGTCTTTCTACAAGACGATCGATCCTCCCTGTTTTTATTTAATTTCTTCCCACCAACAAAACTTCGAACGCCCTCTCACAGCTTAGAATAACTAACTCGGAACGCTGTTACGACAATAAACACAGATATAATCTGAAGACAATAAGCCCAAGTTTTATTTGATGTCGCTGTAGATTTTAAAGCGATTTCGACGTTACGGCAGTTTTAGCACCTCTTCTTTAGGTCTTTTAAAAGAGGTCACCGCGGGCTGACCCAATATCTCCTGCTCGGAAGATTGGGTATTCGGGGATTGCTGCTTTTGGTTTCACTGATCACGTGGTCAACGAATAACTTTCGTCAAGTGAAATATCCAATTCTTCAAATGTCCAAAGCAGAAAAAGTAGCTCCAAGGTTACCACATACGACGCCTTACCAGTGTTGCCAATCAATCCGACCAAAAATTTCATTTTTCTCTAGAATTTCTTAAATTAATCAAGAAAATTTAAATAGGAGTTAAAGTTAAAAAATAATTTTTAACTGTTCAAACAAACGAAAGAAAACAAACCTAATCTTGTACTTTGATGCATTTTCCAGAAATCAGAAGCATTGTTGCCAACTCATCAAATTTTGAAGTTCTTACCGCATGATGGTGATTAATGATAATAAGAAAAATAACAAAAAAGAAACTGAAATAAAAAAATGTTATTAAATATGGAAAGTTAATAGCGTTTTGGTTAGATTGTTCAAAATTTTACTTTTAGACAGTAACGCGATCATCACTTGTGGATTATCGTTTTTAAGTTTGAAAATCGTCGTCAAAAATTTCCGTCCCCTTTTGATTTTTTTCTTGCGATCGTCATTTGTTTCCATCTTCAAATATTTCCGTCACTTTCTGATTTGTTCACCGTTATTGATTGAAAGAAGAACAGCTCACAATAGTTTTGAATTAATAATTTCTTTTTTCTATTTCTTCTGAAATTATTTCTTTTCTTTTCGTAAATATTACGACCGTCATTTGCTTTTCTTTGTGGTTTCTCGTCGTGAAATTTACGATTTTTTTTCCTTTTCGTTCCGGAATTAATCAAAAAATAAAAAAGAAATTGCACTTCTATTTTGTATTTTATTTTTTAACACGTCATGTACGTGCGGCTAGCCAAACTGTCAAAAAAGACAGCAATTAAATAATGTAAATAACAATAGAGCAAAGTACAAAAACATAAGTAACAAGATACAATAAAATTTTGAAGAAAATGAAATTAATTTTCTTTCTATTACAGTCGTCATTTGTTTCTCCTGCTTACTATTTTCAGAAATAATTATTATTAGTCTTGAATGTTCGTTAAAAGTTATTTTTTTTAATTTTAAATCTGCAATTCGTTTTGAGTTCTTTTCTTCTTCTACATATGACCGTTTTCTTTTTCATTTGTAGTAGATTTCGAGATTGTCAAAAACCTTTTTGTTATAATTTTGCCGAAATTAAATAATTATCTACAATTTCTTTGGAAATTTTAACTTTTCGACTTCGATAGCGTCACATCCAAAATGTTTGCTTTTGTTGCTGATTGTTTGCCCTTTTTTTTAAAGAAGTTGAAAAATTTCCTAGTGTAACGAACGCAGGTTATTTTCCTACTAAGTTTAGGGGTGGTCAGACTCAATACTTACCCGAAACTCTTTTACCCTGAAAAGCACACAGCTCTTTTGACCAACGAGCCACTATGGAAAGCAATTTTCTTGTTCGGTTTGAGTTGAAAGCCAAAAATATACTTTCAACGGCGTTTTCCTCGAAAAGTCGAAACAGTGCCGTTTCAATTGCCTGAAGATTGTCAAATTTTTCCCTTTCGTTGTTTCTCTGCTTACGAGGATGTCCTCTCCGGAATTCTTGATGAAGGTAAAGAGTGAACTTAAAATTAGTAAATGAAAGAGAATGGTAATTTGGAACACTAAAGGAAATAATACAAAAAAAAGTAACAAACAAAATAACAACCGACGTGTAGATAGTCTATGAAATCTTTTATATTTTCAAAAACGTTATACATGCAAGGAAACAATACTTACAAAAATAAAATGATAAAAAGAGGCAAAGAGACAAGGATTGATCTATCGATTTCAGTGATTAGTTTTTAAGGTGTATGTTAGCTCACCAAACTGAATCGAATTTTCTTCTCGTAATCCAAAGGTTAAGGAAGCACAATTATTTTATATAAGATTAGTGAAAGACTTTGTTCGGAACGGATTTAGATTCACTAAAAAGCACTTTTCGAAAAGAGCTTTTGCCTTTCTTTTACAAATTTCAAACTTAGAGAAAATTGCTGAAACTAACAAAAAAATACGTCTAAATTCAATTTAGAATCGCCCAATACGAGAGGAAACGCGAGCTTTTTTCTGAAGCTGAAGAGATCCGGGAATGAACTAACTGTTAATTCTAATGTTAATAAATTTTATTTCAATTCGTTTTTGATTGCAGTGAAAACTTCGAGCAGCCTATGTACAGCTGTTTCAGCCCTGTTTGGGGCTTCATCAACAGAGGCGTAGCTCGATACTCCCACTGCAGACCAGAAACGACTTGTCCAATTTATTCGCAATTGCGATGTAATAGTTATGAACAGATAAAACAGGATGTCGCTGTTTTATCTGTTCAAATGTTAATATGTTTTATGAACTGTCTCGCGAATTTCCCCCGCGTACATGTGTCGAGCTTCCACCCTAGACGCTTTCATTAGATAGATGGCGCAACGATCTTATTTTGCGCTGTTTTCCGGAGCTTCGGTCCGAAGCCTGGGATGCTGAATCGACAGAACGTTCCGGATTAAACAGAAAATGAAACAAAAAATTTATAAAATCTCGTATAATTTCCTGTGGAAAGGACTGTCCAAGCAGATCCCACAGTACTTATCAACTACTTGATACAGAAATAAAATAAAATATTTTTTTACTTTATACGTATTGAAATTTTCGAATTCTTGTACTAGATTTTAATGAGTTTTTGCAATTTTTTCCTTTTTCCCTTTCGTTTGAAATTATCTCTAGATTTAGCGACTTTTTCGCTAAGTTAGCAATACTGCGCCACATTAAGAACGTCATCAGGAGATGTAGAGTTGGTTGCATATTGTAGGCTGCTAAAACCACTTAACTGCTTACAGCTAATTTTGAAAAGACAGGTTTTAAATGATTAACAAAAAGGAAAAATCAGGAATGCTGTAAAACTACATATATCTCTATTGTACAAAATTACTTATTCACATAAAGAGTGTTACACAAATTTATCTCATGATCAAGTAAAGACCGATATTCCTTTTGTTAATAAACTTCCCAATAACGTTATTTGGCGAATAAGTTGAATTTTATGAATGCTTGTCATGGTGGTTCATCGAATTATTCGTCAAATTAATTTATTACGAGATTGGAAAGATCGGGCCTAAACAAAGGAAAACTATATTAACATGGGAGTTACGGTGTTAGCTGATTTTAGCAGTATACCGACGCACGCATAATTGGCCAACTTATTATCAATTGTCAGCAATTAAACTATCGTGTAAATTCAAGATTGAAACCACCCTCATTCAACTAAATTTTTATAATGAAGATACTACGCAATACTCTTCTAAATTTTGAAACCCAATTATCAATACTCCGCTATGTCTTAATCTTATACAATAAAAAGAGACTGCCTACCATCCTCCTCTTCACAAGCGGGTGTTAGTTTAAATTTTCGAACGTCTGTCGCCTTATTTAAAAAGATCATATTTAATCCGACTTAGGGCCGTATTCTGTAACTTATTAACGGGCTCTTGAAATTTAGAGATCCTTTAAAAATTAAGATGCAGTTATGTGATTGGTTATTACCGTAGAACAAAATTTAACAGCCCTTTAAATTTAACGCTTTTCATACAAAATAAGGGGCTTACAAAGTCTTCTTCTAAATTAAAACGAATTTTATTTTTATTTTTTTCTATTTACTGAATTCAAGTTTTGTTTTCTTTTTAAGAAAACGAATTTTTAAGAAAACGAATCAACGAGTTTAAAACTTTACACCGGTCACCGAAAACTCCACACGAACTTTTCCACCCCATCCGAACGAAGACAGGAGGAAGTTCGTGATGCGACAACCTCGGAAAATCTATTTCCTTGTTTTCTCCGGTAACTTATAAAGACGTGCTCGCCCCGAAACAGGCCGGAACGTAAAGTTGATGAGCGGTTTTAAGTTTCCAAGCCGAACTGAAATTAAGTTAACTCGAACGGGCTCATTTTATGAAACAGTTCTAAATCTAATTCGTAGAGCGCTTTAATTTACGAAACTAAAATACATTAATTAAGTTGCTTATATTTTATTTAAATATGACTTACAAAGGCAAGGTCATAACAATTTCTTATCACTTAGGCTCAAGTTTTATCAGCGTTTCATACAAATCTACCTCTAATTATTATGAAAACGGTTAGAATCTAATTCCTACATTCTATTTCAAAATTATACTCTGTTTTTTTTTTTTAATTTCAGAGGAGTACTTGAAATTTGGCGCTAAAAACGAGCTTTGCCATTGGTCAAACGAGCCTTGTCATTGATCAATTCCGGCCAGCTCCCAATGAGAAAGCTCGTTTTCAGCGCCAAAATTTAAAAATAAAAAACGGAGTATAATTACTTGTATGCAATTTTTTAAACATGAGTTGCAATGCAAAGGCAAAGATAGACATTTGTAAACGACATTTCTTTTCTCAATTCATTGTCGCCTGACCCCCTGAATTTTTATTAATCAACGTTTCGTTCGTTGCTTTTTCACAGTTTACAACGTACCTAACTTGTAGTTTAACCAGAGCTTAAGGTATGTAAGACTGTGTGTCTGTGAGTGTAATGTAAATGTTTAAACCGTCCCGTTATAATAAAATAACAGCCGCAGAACGATCTTTGTTTAAACGTATCTGTGGCCCCTAGTTGATAGTAATCAGTTACATTTTCGATGGCGTTTTGTTCCGATTTGATCATCAAACAAGGCAGTTTTGCGGGTACAGTGTAAATAAATTTATTATCTGTGTCGTTAATGAATTAATTAATCAATTAATTAAAACTTGCAAGTAACTGTTAGGAATTGATTTGTACGTATGTAGATAGGCGTTGGTTCATTGTGTTGAACGACGATTTCGTTTTCGATTCGTTTTCAAATTAATTTTATTGTTGTTACGATGATGATGATGATGATGATCAGTGTGTTGTTAGCTTGTTAAATAGGTCGATGTCTTTTATCTGTGTGTGCGAATGTGACTGGAAATGTGAATGTGAATATGAATGTGACACTTATATCAAATTTTATCTAGCACAAGTTTTATGTACTTTCGTACAGAGTGGCTCAAATTCAAAAAAAAACAAGTTTCACTAAACAGTGGTTCCCAAGGTAAACGATTTTGGCATTCGGAAAGAATAATGGTGCCCACGTTCTAGCAAATTAGTAATTAGGACGTAGCTCGTAGCTTCAACTAGAAAGCTCAATGCAAATAATGTGATATCTTTTATTGATTATTTATTCAAACAACAAACAAAAAATATTGATGCTTTGCAATGTCTACCTTTTAAGTAAAAAAATTAAGCACACATTAGGTGTAAACTGCACCAAAGGAAAAACTGAGGAAAAGTCAGAAAGTCCTTTTCCTATTGGAATGGAACAATAATACATTGGGAGCGCAAATCAACATTCGGGGAATTTAGTGAAATCAAAACGTCACAGTCTTAACAAAAAAATTACAATTACGTTTACAATTCAAATTTCACTTTCAACATGTTATCGAACGTATTCTATTTTCTTTGGCATAAAAGCCTTCCCCCGAAGAATTTGGGTTAATGTTACATGATCCTTGGTTTTTCAAGATTCAAAACTCCCATCAAAGTCCCGCCTTGTCAGAAGTGAGATTCCATTCTGAAAAAACTAAAGTTCATTTAATCTAAATCCTTTAAGACCCATCTCGGTCTCAACTTGGACCAATGCCCATCAGCATAAAGGGCGCCAAATATGTCATCTTCTGTAATTAACTTTAACTGTTGCGTTGATTAATCCCTTCATAAACAATTGTAACCATAGGAATAAAACAACTATTAAATTTAATAAGAAATGAAAACATTGGACCTGTATGACATGATGTCGAAGATCCGTGGTCTGTTAGAATAAACTAAGGTGGACGCAACAATTATATAAATAAAAAGCTAATTAAATAAAAGCAGATGCATAACAGTGAAAAGTCACTGTTACCTACAAACCATTTTATTTTATAATCTGTTTTAATCGTATCCAACGACGCATCTAACTGCGTTCTTAAATACAGTTTCTTGTTAAAGCTCGTGTCTGGGCCCAGTACTCGTTAAATTCGGTGTCATATTTAATCTCTGTAGTCTGCAAGGCAAACCAAAAGTCCACCACACTCACACTCCAACAACAAAGACGAAGTGGTTACTCTTTTAATGCATCTGCAAACAGTGATGTGAAAAGGTGTTTAAACAACTGGGTCCAATGTTTCCCCTAATTTTGGAGATTTATTGATTTATCTTGGCGGACAAACTCAGTGTACTGGCGATTTTATTTAATTTCTTTATTTGGTTTATGAGTATTTTTTAATGAAGAATAAAATATAAAAAGGAAGATCTCCGAAATTCCATTATTTTTAATACGGTTGTTAATTTGGACCAGTATCAATTTTCTATTCTAGCTGGTCTTTTAATGGTTGAGGGCAAAGATGTAAGATGGTCGAGACACACTCAAAAATGATTAATTTTAACATACGGAAGTGACAGCAGCAGTTACCAAATACTGCAGAGTACTACCAACAACACTGTCTTTCCCTAAACTTGTATTCTGAATTGACTATATGCATTCTGTAATTCACTTTAAAGCGGTTGGAGTAGTATGCTGCTTTCGTCATCGATGACAATACATTTTTGATTTACTAAAATAGTAAAGGAGACTGTAGTTTAAGAGATAATTGAAATTAACCTCCGCCAACAATAGTTTTTATATCCGTAGGTACGTATTTCGGCAGCTAAGCTGACATCTTCAGTACGCTGCCAACTTAAAACCACTAAAAAGAGATATAAAAACAACGTAATCACACCGACAAAATCATAAAAATGTTAAACCTAACAACAATCTAATCATCCTAAAAGATATATATGTCTAAATGTAAGTAAATATAGAAATCTAAAATAAACTATATATGTTATGTATAAATCGGAAAAAAAACCTAAAACACCTAACACCTAAAATTAACTGTCAGAAAACCTTACAAATAAGAGCTAACCAAACAACACGGAAATTCGGAAATAAGTAGTCGAAAGACCCGAAAAAACTTCTTATTCTAACGAATAAATAAGTATATAATTCCCTGTTATTTGATACCTAAAAACCAAAAATCCTGAAAAAAATAAATAAATAAATATATTAGGTATAAATCGTCAAAAAACAACCTACAGATGAGAGCAAGCGGGGTGTGGGTGTGATTTGCTCTCATCTGTAGGTTGTTTTTTTGACGATTTATACCTAATATATTTATTTTTTCAGGATTTTTAGGTTTTTAGGTATCAAATAACAGGGAATTATATACTTATTTATTCGTTAGAATAAGAAGTTTTTCGGGTCTTTGGACTATTTATTTCCGCTTATACGTATTGTTTGGTTAGCTCTTATTTGTAAGGTTTCCTAACAGTTAATTTTAGGTGTTAGGTGTTTTAGGTTTCTCTCCGATTTATACACAACATATATAGCTTATTTTAGATTTTTACATATTAATTTATATTTACTTACATTTAGACATATATATCTTTTAAGATGATTAGATTGTTGTTAGGTTTAACGTTTTTATGATTTTGTCAGTGTGATTAGGTTGTTTTTAGATCTTTTTTTAGTTGTTTTAAGTTGGCAGCTTACTGAAGATGGCAGCTTAGCTGCCGAAATACGTATCTACGGATATAAAAATTATTGTGGGCGGAGGTTAATTTCAATTACATTTTTGATTGGTGAATAGACGTGTATTGTATCATATTGACGACTGTTGAGGGTGCGCTAAGAATCTTGAACACTGGTGTAATGAAGCATCTCTACGCCACTGCCTGGGGACCATTTATATGATTTATATGAAATCCAAAAAATAAATATAATTTCATCCTCCAAAATTTAGTATTCAAGAGGTTTAATAAGCGAAAAACTGAATTTGGTGAAGCTGAACTGTCAAAATTACAAATGAAAATCGAGAGGGTTACAAAATAGCAAAAATAATTAACTGGTTAATTAAACTAAAAATTTATATGAAGTCAGTTTCATAGAAAAATGAAAAACTATTCAACAAGAACTGAGATTATTGATGCTAAAGATTATATTAAATGTATCTAAAATGATTTCCTTAATACCAGACCGCCCAGTCCATGCAAAAAAAGTTGGAAAAATGTTTGGCGAAAATGTTTAAAGAAAATGACAGACAAATTTCTTGTTTCAAAAACTTAAATCCCTATGCATACATTTATTATGATTTCGATTTTGATACTTATTCTAATGTTTTAAAAACTCTGACCGGCCAGTCTTATGAGAATATTTTTTTCTGAAACTCATTTCTAGTTTCAATAGGAAAAAGCAATTTGAATTGAGGGCTTAGAAATCAGTAGGTGCTTGAAGAAAATTATTAAAGGTAGCACCAACAAAATTTTGGAAAAATTAAACAATTAGTCTCAAAACGTAAGTCGCCAAGATCATAGTCAAAATTATTACAATCTTCTTAGGTATCTTAGTTTAGGGTTTCAAAACTAGAAAGATGAAGGCTCACTTGGCATAAAGTGAACTCCTCAAGTTTCAACTTGTTCGATACCCCAATCATAGATAGCCGAGATAATAGTCAAAATTATTGGAATTTTTTCAGGCGAGACTTTCGAAACTTGAAAGACGAAAGTTTACGTGGCTTAAAGTGATTCTTCAAGTCTCAGCTTGCCACCGGAATCTCATTCAAGAAGATTGGTCTTCTAAGATTTGAGTCTTCTCTCCTTGCTCGTCATTTAATAACATCCAAGGTGCAAAACTTGTTGCAGTTTTTCATCCATCTTCTTAGATGTTCCATCTGATTCCCAATCTCTTAAACGAACTTTCATACTTTCTGGTACTTGATGAAATGTTCCTTCGTCTTGGACTTACACTCCCTTTAAGTTTCGAAGTAATCCAGTTTGGAATAATTAAAGATTAGTAGCGAGAAGTGATAAAATTTGTTGATGAGATTAAGAGATCGTATTTTCTTAGAGGAACCTACAAGTAGAGAGTTCGAACCATTTTGCTGCTTGGAAAAGTCTATCTTTGCTTTCACATCCTTTCAATTTCCATGCAAAATTTTAGGATAACTAAAGATGCGATGGATTTTGGAAAATCAGCTATAAAGGAACATCTGAGAAGCTCCCACGGTCTCTCAGACTGAACTTCCCGAACCTTGAAGCGGCTTGGTGAAAAGTATGTTCAGTTTCTGTGAAAAAATTTGGGATATTTAAAGATGCATTGGTATAATGCCCTAAAAACAACGTCTAAGCTCTAATGCTCTCTCAGATGGAACTTCCGTACCTTTAAGAGGCTTAATGGAAAGTGCGCCTTTATTTTTCAATTCATTACATTAGTTTTTTGAATTAACTAAAGATGCGATGGAAAGACGCCGATATTTATAGTAGTCCCATTTTAAATTAGTTTTTATAGCCTGTGACTATTTATTCAATTTAACTACCTTTAAAATCGGCACGTTACGAATAGTAAAAGGATTTATAACAAAGCTTTCAGCACCTAGGTAAGCCTCATAGTATTTACAGTAATCGCTATTACCATGCCATTACAAATTTTGGGAAATTAGCCTTAATGAGATACCGTAACAGACCTGGACATGTCACTTCATACAAAAGAAAAAAAAATAATCGGTAAGTTTATATTTTTGGTCACTCGAAAACCGCAAATTTTAAGGTTTCCTGGTATTTATATAAATTAATAATTATTTATTTATTCTTCTTACAGGTTGACCCTCGACTTTTTTGCTCCATAATTGTTTGTCGTCTTTTTTGTTCGTAATCCATCAGCCTGGACCGTATACCTAATGTTACCGTTTCTTAGCTTCTCTTTTTGGTAAATTTAGGAATCACTTTCGACTTAAATATGTATAATCGAATTTGCCCTTACACTCATGTTTAACCTTATTTTTATTTCTTCTTTCTCTTCATTTTTATTGTTAGTTGATCTTTTCTGCCTTCTTTTGATATTGTAAATTTATTGTGACCGACCAAAGTCTTGTTATTAAATTTCTTGCTCTAAACTATTTCCAAGTTTCCCGAAGAATATTAGTTTATTGTTTGATACTTTGTATTAATTTGAGTTTCTGAGGTTATAATTTTTTATAGTTGCATTTTTTTTAATTCTCTTTATGAAAAACTTAAAGATCACGAGTAGTCCTTCCCAGGCTTTAATTGTATTTAATTATTGCTTTAACGAAATGATTTAAAAGAAAATATTTCTGTCTGGAACAATTTTCCAAAATAATTCTTATGTTTGAGCAAAAATTCTCAATTATTTTGCAGGATCATTATACCATAATAATAATAGTACAATAAAAAGCAGTTTTGTAATTTTTTCAGTAAAATACAATTTGAACGAACGCTCCTCAGATTACTGTAATTTTTCCAAAGCAAAACTACAGTCGAACTTCAATAACTCTATGGTTTTTATGTAAAATCATGTTTGGAGTTTCGACTGGAATTTAAATATTGAAAGTTCAACAAATTAAAAAAAAAAGTTAAAAAAGTTGGTATGCTAGCTTCGAACTTCTGTAGCCACACGCTTTGACAACTATTGTATTCGTCTGTATGCTGAAGAATGTCATGCAATTCTTGATTTTCAATTGTAAAAATGTTGTACCATTCACACTTGCAGGTACTAACTCATTAGCTTATGATCACAAACAAATTTTACGTTAAAGGGAAGCACCTTCCAATTATCCAAATGACGATTATTTCTACAGTTAGTTACATATTTTCATAAGCACTCTGTATATATCACCCATCCCTATAATAACTGATTTGTAATTACTGTTACATTCATCCCAAAATCTCTTTTAGCATTGGATTTGAGCCATTATGTAAGAATCGATTTATATCGGAGATTTTATACAGTGTTTTACAAGGCTACATTCGCCGAATATTGTGTAAATACGCTTAAGTTGCGCTGTGTCTCAAATAATTGTTTCCAAAGCTACGTGTAGCAACACTTTATGATTTTAATTAAGAAGTATAAGAAACACTTGAAACTTGATGATGACTGCAGTATCGTGCAGCCAAAACGAATTTATCAAACATTATCATGATGGTTCCATTTCGTATAAAATGGAATTTGGAATTTATTATACGGTTTTAACCGATGCAATGTATACATACATACCCCTTATACGAAATGTGTTGTTTGTAATCTTTGCTGTGGTTCAGTGGAACAAATTAAGGCACATATGTACGACACAGGCTTGAACATACATATGTGTCTCTCTCTCTTTCTCTATACATACAAATATAAGCATAGACTTTTGAATTTTATTAAAGTCGTTCCTTGTATCAGACGCACTTCTGTGGAGACTCGCACAAACTTACTTAACTACCCCCTATATCTCTTAACTGTGTAACCCGAGACAGTGTGTTGTCATTTTTATATTACTATAAATATACCTAACGAAATGTCCGTTGTTAATGTTGATGACTGACGACATTATCCAAAGACGCTTATTAAGGTTTGTATAACTAGCAGGGTTTTTATAAGTGACTGACGACGATGAAGATGGACCGTAGTAGTTGTTGTTTGTTATTCAAACCCGACGTTGTTGTGTAGTTTTTTGTAATGTTGTCGTTGTAACGTTTGGAATGTTTTTCAGATTATATAGAAAGACGCTGAGTGATAATATATCATTATTCAATTTATATAATTGCTGTTTTCTTTTTGCGTCATCCTCCCCAATTATTATTGATCCATTTGAAACGTTATTTTAATAAAAGAGCCAACGATACGTTTAGCTTTGCAAGGGAGATATAAAAGATGGATAGACCTTCCTCCAATCTAACGCTTGCACGTTGCGTTTTTAGACGATCTAGCGTCAACGCAGCTTAGATTAGAGGTCTAGTGGATTTTCTACATCGATCTGGCAACTCTACCATATGCACCGATGGCAAGGACCTATAGTACGGAAAACCCCAAGAGTATCAATACGTGGAGTCCTCAATCGTATGTTATGAAGAACGTGACTCGCCACTAAAAACAGAATCAAAATAGTTGTTCTTTATTCCAGTTTAAACGACGAAACTCGCTTAAAAAGCCTTTTGTTGCCATCAACTTATTATAATGGTCCACCCTTTTTGTCGCAGGAATAAAATAAATGAGGAAAATACATTGGTCCCAATACCGACTCTTGAGGAACCCCAGGATCAACGTCAATAACAACAATAATCACCAAACTACGCCGAAACTCCCAATAACATCAATACTTTCTTATCATGGATGTTTAAAGTAAGAGAATATTCTTTGATTTTCTCCCCTTAGAGGGTAGAAGGCAGAGCCTCCGTCTTGTGTAGAATTATTAATAGAGAGAATAATTTGTACATATTCCTACAGTGGAACAACTACGTTCTTAACAGCAATTCGCGTAAGCAACTCGATTAAAACACCGGGGAACTGAGCTGTTCCCCTTCTTACGCAGTAAAGCCCGTTTTATATTATCCGGTCAGTCACGGAACGGAATCGTAGCGTCTCCGTTCACACAAAAGTAGAGTATATTTATATCATCCGTTCAGCCACGGATTGGATTCTATACGACATAGGCATGGAAGACCTGTTTAACGAGCACAAAAGAGTTTTATTTAGTCAAAATGTACTTAAAACGTTCCACAGAAGATTTATGTATAATTATCTTGCACTTGGATGAAGAAGAAGCGGAACGGGTCCTGTAAATGTATACCTCTGTGCAAAATAATAGCAGTGACACAGATTATTTGTTGAAAGCTCCCTAAAAATTTTATTACCTTTTCTGCATTCTCTGATCTATATACAAATTGTCTTAATTCAGTTATTTCCAGTTTATCAGTTTCGGTTTCTTTTGTGGAGTACTTGGCAAGTATCATATTCGTGATTGCCGCAGTTAGATGAATTATCTTTTGTGGCAATTCAGAACCTTTTATTATTCTCCAAAGGCATTCATGTTCTAGAATAGTAGTTTTTGTTACTGTTGATCTACACAAGATTTTTCCTCTTCTAAAACTTGTTTGATTCTTTCTTTGACTTTCTATTTATCACCTCATAAATTGTTACAGTCTTCCATTTCCCCCTTCTTACATATTTTTGTTGTTCCATTCCATTGGCGAAAGGTATATCCACAATTCGCGCAGGATGTCATCCGCACCATTCCTCATGCGTTTTATTTAAGTCTTATGTCGACCGACTAATGACATTTGTGTGTTTTCTTTTCCACTTCCTATTTTTGCTAAGTTTTCTCGGTATCTTCCATTAATTCCTAGTGGTATTTTTGACGTGTTCCTCTGCTGTGGTTAGAAGTTTTCCATCTTTAGCTTTGATAATACGTCGTTCATGTACCTAACAGTTTTTGAATAAGAGTTTTGTATTTCTATGTACCTAGTTCTCTTATACTATTAGTTTTGCTGCTTTTTCCCTTTTTCTAAGATATTCTCCACCCTTTTTCTTTTGTTTGTCATGCCAGGTGTTGTTCTTTACTCAATCATCCACATTCTTTTGTCTATGTCTTTTTGCTTCTTCTTCTGCTTTATTAAGTCCCACAGATATGTAATAGGAAATAGATATCGCTTATCGAATCCGTATATTTCTCTTCTCTATACTCAGTGGCGTATCTATAGGGATTGCAGGGATTGCAAAGCAACCCGACGCCAAGACTCGCGCCCATGAAGTCTTGGCGTCCAATCCCTCTTCGAAGCCTAAAGTAAAAATTTAAATTTTTATCAACAAGCAAATATGCAGAGAGTTTCATATTATATCGATCTCTGAAGAAATTCACAAGCGCGGAAAAGTGAAAACTTCTTTGCCAAAGATTTCTTATAGTGCCAAGAGTACATTTTCAAGTGTAGAATATAAGTAGCTATGTACGTCGAAAAAGAAAAGAAATGAGAAAAGAAAATGTAATTTACTAAATCGTCTTTAAATTAAAAAGAAAAGATTTACTAAAAACTGAAAAACGTTAGATTAAGAATGTTCAAGGATAACATTCCGACAGCTTCAAAAAAATAAAATTTTAAGCGCAAAGCGAAAGAATTTACGACATATTTATGATCGCTTGTGGCGCCATCTGTTACCCTGAGTCGTAACTGTGTGCTATTTATTTGTGGGGAAAGGGAATTTCGAAGCAACTGAAATTCAAGAAAACACTTCAAGAAATAATGTCTGATCAAAAAGCGATCCTAGGATATCGCTATGTTATCTGTTCATCAAGAAATAATGTTAAGAAAAACGAGGAAAATTTTAACAGAAATAACTGGAACAATTTTAAATGTGTATAAGTGCGATCTGCTAAGCTCTAGTCGCAATTAATCTCGTTCTCTTTAATTTCAAGGAATGTTTAAAAGCAGCTGGAAACACGTTTCTTTGAGAAATCGGTTGAGACACAATTGAAGCGGACTTCCGCTTGGCGCTAGCTTCCGAGAGCTTTTCGAATAAACATTAAACGTTTATGGCGCCATCTGTAGACCACGAGCCGAAACTTTGTTTCTTTCATTTGTACGGAAACAATCTCAAAGCAACTGAAAACTGAAAAACGGAAAAAAACTCAAGAACCAACGAAAAGATTAAGTAGTGACATGCTACGATCGCTTTTTGGTTTGCAGAGGAACTCTCGAGCTACGCTTCTGCTGACGAGGCCCCAAATACAGCTGAAACAGCTGTACAGAGAATGCTCGAGGGATCCACTGCAATCAAATTTCACATTTGCAACAATAGTTTTCAAGAAGCAAACGAAAAACAATTTTGAATAAATAAAGTTGAACAGAAATAGCTAAAGCACAAGAAGTTTCAAATGTAAGCAGCGCCAACTGTTATTCTTCAGTCGCAATTAATTTTGGTCGCTTTAACTTCCGTGAATCAGTTTCGATACAAATTGATTCCATGTATTTGAGAAACATTTGAGACATGCCTCGCGTAATCCTAGTTTTCGGCTGTTTATTAACCTAACATTTTGAGAGCCCTTGTCACTTTTTAGAAACAACATAATCCACGAGCAGCAGCAAGAAAATGAACATTTAAATTTTGTCCATGAACGTTTAAGTGAAAAAGTTAAATGTTTTTTTTCAGCTTCACTTTGTTTAACAATTAAGGCACTCGCAAGAATATTGCAGTCCGGCGGCTTGACCTCTAGTTACGCTACTGTCTATACCCGTTTGCCGTTAGAAATTTGTAACGTCACCTTCTTCTTCCTCGCTACTATCTTGCCCAACTTGCATTTCTTTCTTTCTGATTTAATATGTTTAAATTATTCTCTCCTAGGTGGGCATTTATTTTCAACTTTATTTCTCGTATCAACAACAGATGATAATCATTGTCAACATCCTCACTACATTTGTTTCGTACAGTCGCGATCAAGCTAATCGAGACCGATTGACAGTTCTGCAACCCTTATTACCAGCGCCAATAAGGGCGCAGTTAGCTTACAACGGTCTCGATTAGGATGCTTGCGACTGTACGTCAAGTTAAAACATTTCCTCCGTTTACTGCTGATTAGAAATTTTAAATAGTCAATTGGGTTGTCTTCTGGTCAACGGTTTTTATGTAAAGAATGTGCATTTTCTATAACCACTTCACTTTCTATGCATGGCCAGTGGCGGCCCATCGAGGAGGGTAGTTTGAGTAGTACCAACCCTGTTCTACTGGAATTGATCGATTTGATTGAATTCTATGTAGGAATTGTCCCGTTATTTCAATTTATGCTTCCGGTTCTGTGTCCATACAGCCCCGTAATCCTAATTTGTTTGGAAATCTGTATTCGCCTTTCTATTTTACCATTATTACCCACCCAACAATAATAATAATGATACTTTACTTGCCTTATAGATAAAAATCCAATTACAGAGCAAATCTAAAAACGAAATCATGACGAGCCGTCATTGGGTATAGTCGAACTAAAACCATTCTCCTTTCTATTTCCCATTCTATGCCTTCTCTTAATCTCCTCAACAATCTCGTTACTACATTCGACTTTAGCGTTTAAGTCTCCCATAAACATTTCTAATCAGCAGTAAACGGAGAAAATGTTTTAACTGGACGAACAGTCGCGATCAAGCTAATCGAGACCAGTTCACAGTTCTGTAACCCTTATTACCAGCGCCAATAAGGGCGCATTTAGCTTACAACGGTCTCGATTAAGATGATCGCGACTGTACGTCCAGTTAAAACATTTTCTCCGTTTACTGCTGATTAGAAATGTTTATATAGTCAATTGGGTTGTCTTCTGGTCAACGGTCTTTATGTCGAGAATGTGCATTTTCTATAACCACTTCACTTTCTATGCATGGCCAGTGGCGGCCCAGCGAGGAGGGTAATTTGAGTAGTACCAACACTGTTCTACTGGAATTGATCGATATGATTGAATTCTATGTAGGAATTATCCCGATATTTCAATTTATGCTTCCGGTTCTGCGTCCACACAGCCCCGTAATCCTAATTTATTTGGAAATCTGTCATCGCCTGTCTATTTTATCATTATTACCCACCCAACAATAATAATACTTATATTATTCGCTCAACAGATAAAATTCCAATTACAGAGCAAACTTAAAAATGAAATCATGACGGGTATAGTCGAACTAAAACCATTCTCCTTTCTATTTCCCATTCTTAATCTCCTCAACAATTTCATTACTACATTCGACTTTAGCGTTTAAGTCTACCATTAAATGATATTTTTTTATTGAATTATAAAACAAATCTTACAACAATACCATCACATTTATTCGTAGATATTCGTTACTTTATTTTCTTTAAATCATATAAGTACATAATAATTATATAAACTACAAATATAAACAAAGTTTCTCCAAGTTATTGGCAGTAGTTGACAATATGGCACTTACAATGATTACCTACCTGAGAAAATTTCCATCTATGACTATATTACACTTAAGAGAGCTCATTAAATTTAGGCCGTCTTGCGTCTCGATTATTCATCTACTTGCTAAAACACTTAAAGCTCTACGGTGGAGGACTATACCAAGGCGACATCCACCTTTGCTCCTTGAACAACCCATCGTGCGAGTTACGCTTGCCCTTGTAACCAAAGTTGTTGTTGACCTCGTCGTCGATTACCAAAAAAGCCCTAGATTTTTTCTCGCCCGTTTTAACATCCCTGCGCGACTTCGGCCTCGGTTGGTGTTGTAACAAAACGGAAATCGGCGAGGTGCAAGGTCTATACGCCAAGTCTTCGACTTTCACAGGGCTTGAAAATCTTGAGCCGACTCTGCTGTGGTGGACGACTTCTTCTTTGTTGCCGTCTTTAAACCTAGTGGATTTTCTGCTTGGACCATCACTTCTACTTCTACGCCCCGAAGGTATTGGGCTGACGTTCCTACTAGACTGCTTCGAGGAAGAAGACCCGCTGGTTTCAGGTTTTACCCGTAACAAGCTGGTTTTGGGCAACGTGGTGGAGGTGGGTTGGGAAGAAGGTGGTTTCTTTGATGACGCCGGAGTTTCCGGTGGCTGTTGTTTCCTAACAGCCACGGGAATGTGGGAAGTACGGGTAGTTCCTTGTGCTGAGGTTTTTATTTTGGGGGTTTGTTCCACTACTACTTTTCTGTGGATTAATATTAATTGGTGAATTAATTGAAAAACATTTAGAAAATTAAAATCCAATTTATTCTTATACTTACTTACACGTTCTCTGTGTTTGCATGCGCTACGATTGCTGGAGGCACCTGAGATTCTCCTTTCGACTCTACAACATCGAAAGCCCTTCTGGGCTGCGCCCCTAAATTATCCAGAGGTCTCGGTTTCCTCTCGACCCTTTCACGTATCAAGTAGTCGATGTAGGCCTTGCGGTATTCCGGTTGGCACTCGAAATTGCCCTCCAGTTTCAATTCCGGTTCCCTCCTCAATGCTTCCGTCCTCGGATAATTAGAATGCGGGACGTATTTGGCGTGTTTTTCTGTTAAGTGGTTCATCTACAAGAAAAAAATCACTCCTAATTAATTAATAAATTTGCCTCGTGACCGAACTCCCTAATTGAGAAAATAATCAAAAGGGGGAGAATTTAACGATTATAGGCGCCCTGTACAAATATGCGTGAACTGCGTAGAATTCGGACGCATTAAGATTCGGGGGCGCGATTAAATAATTTTCTGCCTAGTTTGTGAATGACACATTTTCGGCGAAATCACAGTCACGGACAAGAATAACTCGCTTAATTCATTTCCCGTAAACCCCCCGCGTCGAACTGGGTTAACACGATTTAAACGCTGATAAAATCGAAGGAAATTACACCCCGTGTGATGGCTATCGTGCAACCTTAGTTAGGAAAACGTTCCAGAGTTTACATAGATACTTGAATTTGAGAATATTTTGTTACCTTAATTAGAAAGGAATCACGATTCAAAGAATAATATTTTTAAGGCATTTGCCTTCCAAAAGATTTATTTCCACTTTATTAAAGAACAAATTGTAGCATTTCTTCTATCGTTTCTATCGATTAGATTTGGTTGGAAAAGAAGAGAAAAACATCCCTACAACGTAGATACTTGTATTTTATGATTTATATTAATATTATTTTGAGTTTCGCGCTTTAAACAGTAGTGAAAGGGATAGGAAATTGATATAGATGGCGCAAGAAATAGTGAAGCTGAAACTAATGAAAGAAACACGAGGGAAAATAAATTTTGAATGTGAGTTATAATTTCTGGCCGATGTGTTCTTAATCCTATTTATAAAAATTAATGAACTGTTGGTCGAACAATTAGTGTGAGTTTGTAATTTATCAAGAGTTTGGATCAAGAAAGATGCCCCATGCCACGTCAAATTCTCTCAAACTAACGTAGCATTTCACACTCTCAATTCTTCATTAAGAATTATTTTAGTTACATATATAGGTTTACTTTCTTTTGATAAGAAATGGCGTCAGGTCAGAAACAATTGAAAAATGAAAAGACATTGACAATCTGTAAACAAAAAAAGAAGTTGAAACACTTTTCAAAATTAAATCAAACTTTCTTTTGTTTCTTTGTGTTTCATTGTTTCTTTTTGACCCATTTAATTCAAAGAAAAAATATCGTGCAAATCAAGACGCCAACAATTTATTTGACAAGGCGAAACAAAAGAGAACTGCAACGAAAAACAACAAAGTACAGAAGTGGATGAAAGAGAAAATCGCTGCTAAAAAAAGAGAAGTTGAAAAACTCTTCAAAATTAAATCAAACTTTCTTTTGTTTCTTTACGTTTCATTGTTTCTTTCGACACATTTAATTCAAAAAAAGAAATATCGTGCAAATAAAGACGCCAGGAATTTATTTTACAAGACGAAACAAAAGAAAACTGCAACGAGAAACAACAAAATACAAAATTGGATGGAAGAAAGAATCGCTGCTTCTTGGGACCAATTGAAAACCAAAAGACTCTCAGCAAGCAAAAAGTTCCAAACAGTTGAAAAATCTGTGAGTTTTCTGAACATCAGATCAAGATTTCATTTGTTTCATTATATTTTTTGTCTTTTTATTTGTTTTTTACGCATTAATTTTCGGATTTGGAATCGACATTTCATGTTGGCGATTTTATTTTCTTTTACTCGAAATTTTTTATTTACATTCATTAAATTATCACCTTCTGTTATTGATCTTTCAATTTTAGAGTAATTTACCTAACAAGGAACGATCTTCTTTTGTTATTTGTTCAACTTTGTCTTTGCATTTTGTCGTTCTCTATCTGCGTTTCCTTTAGATTCTTAAATTCGAATAATTTTTCATAAGAAATTTACTAACAACTTAAAAGTAAAAGATAAATTCATTTGTTTTTTTTGCGATTCAACTGGGAACAATTGAAAACCAAAAGACTCTCAGCAAGCAAAAAGTTCCAAACAGTTGAAAAACCTCCGAGTTTTCTGAATATCAAATCAAGATTTCATTTGTTTCTTTATAGTTCGTTGTTTTTTTTTATTTGTCTTTTACGTATTAATTGTCCGATTTGCATTCAACTATTCATGTTGGGGGTTTTAGTTTCTTTTGCTCGAAGTTTTTTATTTACATTCATTAAATTATCGCATTCTCTTATTGCTCTTTCAATTTTTAGTACAATTCATGGATTTTCTTTTGTTATTTGTTCGACTTTGTCTTTGCGTTTTGTCGTTCTTTATCCGCGTTTTCTTTAGTTTCTTATACTAGAAATAATTGTTCATATTCAATTGACTAAAAACTAAAAAGTAAAACAAATTCTTCGATTGTTTTTTGTTACAGATTCGACACTAAAATCATTATACAGTTCATCTCTTTTTTGTTCACTTCTTCGTATTTTGGCTTGTTTGTTTCAATACCAATTCTTTCATAAAAAGAAAGAGTTACAATTCGAGTATAAACTCACATTAAAAGTTGATATTACAATTTATTGAAAACTTGAACATAAAGCATAAAAATTCATTTATTTATTTATGACGATTCCGCCCTAGAAACCTCATATTTTTTCTTCACCTTCCTCTTTGTATTTTCGGGTTGTTTGTTTGTTTCAGGTCTTCTTCTCTGTAGAAATGTTATTAAACCATTACTTATTAAAAGATCCCTGTAAATAAGAGTAGACTGTAAATTCACGCGTACTTAACAAATTAGGTGGTTTATTGATCAGCTGTAAACTTATTAAACCTTTATAAAAAAAAAGTATGTTATTTCGTTACATTATCACAGAATTCCTTTTTTGATCCCGGTGTACCAAAACGAGACAGTACTGACTCTCCATTCCTTGGTGTCATTTTAATCACATCGATATTCCGTTTCCTCTAAAAAGCAGTCTTCTTTGTCTAGCATGCATGTGTAAAAAGGCTTTAATTTATAGTCCAAACAAAAGACTGTATCCATAAATGCGACTTTAATGGGTATTTCGAGCCCTGCCCTCTCAACTACATGCACTTTGAAGAGAGGCATGTCTTCTACTCTTTTCTTTAATTTGACCATTGCGATTGAATATCTATTTTAAAAGAAATGTGTTTTAATAAAAACATTAACAAAAAACTTAATGTACTTATACCTTTTGCTTATACCTGCTCGACCTACGACATGGACGTACAATATGTTAGACAGCGACACCACGTAACACAAGTTTGTTGATATAATAGTTGCCTACATATACTACAAACATAAGTAATAAATATTCATCTACGAAACGATAAATGGCGCGACAAAGCTTATTAAAATAAACGTTAATATTGTAACCGAATTTTTAATTTCTTTTTTGTAGAGATTAGTTATAGATACACATTCTAACTAAATTAACTTGTTCTTATTTATTTGAAAAATGTATTTATTTTTAAATTTTAATAATCTCGAGTTTACAAGTTTAAATGTACAACAATGCTCACGATAAATGATACCATTTGACAGTTTCTTAGCCCTTACGCTGAAAGTTCTTAAGGGTGTGGTTCGCATGCCGGAATATCGTTTAAGTTGAGCATCGTAGTGCATACATATAATATACAGGTTGTCTCAAAACCTCTGTCTTTATAAATGAAACTGTAAGTTCCTCGTTACATAAGAGATTAATTCTCCAAATCTGAAATGTTTTGCCCAAAAATGAACTATCACAAGCGAACGCAGTCCATATGTTTCCCTCTGTTTGGTTTACGACTTGTTTCAGCAATTTATCGGCATGTTTATTTGTATTTTCAACGTACGATAAGTAAGAACGTTTGTTTCTTTGTAATAGACAATAACAATTATGTTAAAAACGAGTACCTAGTCTTCGTTATATTTTTGCTGAAGTAATTAAACATCTTTGTACGCTAGTTTTGTAACTGCGCTGAAAATGCGTAAAATTACTTTTTAATTATCAGACTAATAGCTGCAGAATAAGTATTGCAAGAGCAGAAACTATTCCTTTTGTAAAAACGGAAAGCAAGAATTGGAGTATGATACGATGAAAAATTTAAATAAATGAGGTTGCCTGTACACAGAATAATCTATGGGTTCAAAATAAGTGATTGTATAACTTCGCTAGCTCTCAATCGAACTATTTTATTAATTGTTTACATTCCAACACAAAACACATATTTTTATGAGGATAATAGTGAACCTGAATTTCCGCGTCGCCGTAAACCATAAAGACATAAAAGCTTTCCCTAGTGCAGACGTTTATTGCGTCGTTTATTCGAAGTCTTAATATAGAAACAAATTTATTTTTGCTGTACAAATACAATAAACTTTAGTAATCAACATTCTAAGTTGAATATTGGCAATTTACAAATTAATATGATGTAAGAATTTCCACTTTCTCGATCGCCTTTAGATTGAATTTTTTTAATTTAACTGTTAAAGTACAATTAGCACAAAACTAATCATCAATTAATACAACATGCACAGAATATTTTAAACTATTAAGAACTTACTTAGCTACAAAATTTATCTGCTTTTAAAATTAACAAAAAACACGATACTACCCCTGCCTTAAGTACAATATCTGCGCATTAAGTCATGGTCTGCGTTTTTATGACTTTTTATGGCCCCGAACGTCGAAGAATAGTTGAAAACCAAGCTCCGCCAGAACATTTAAGGTGCATTCAGCGACCCTCAAACAATTTCTATGAAAAAAGTAATATAATTTTTATCTGCGTTATTATTGCTACCTGACCAATAGTTATATAACAAATTTTGCTTTTTTTCTTCACCACTATTTGTGGTTTCAATTAAAGACATAGGTTTAGAGACACGCTATATAATATACAAGGATATTTATATTTAATCCAATAATAACCCTTTGAATATTACTTATTTGATTCATATAAACGACATTTACTATTAAAACAGGCTCGTCAATACTCTTAGAAGATAAAACAAAAATAATAAATGGAGGAGAAATAAGAGGAGGATATCTACAGTGAATAATTCCTATATTAACGGCAGCTGCTGGACCAGTATTAGCAAATATTTTAAACAAAGTTGTCGATGCGATAGATGATAAAATAAAAAGACGTTATCGAATGTGAAATCCGGGAAGAGCAATGCTCTGACATTAGAAATACCTGGTCAACCATGTTTGGGCATATTTTGAATCAAAATATTAAATAATTCATAAGTTGCGGTCCACCTCACACTTATTTGTACTTTACAAAATAAAGACACTCTGGAGTAGTATTTGCTATATCGAGAATTGTTGAAAAACCCGGCTTTTCATGTACAACGAAGGAAAATGTAAGGTTTTGACCAATTTGGTTTTGCCAAGGCCGACGAATGTATGACGGTATCTTGTAAGTACAAGATCTAGCTCGGTTGCATATTTGTTCAACGAAATTTGATAAGTTATTTAATTTACAGTTTTCTCATTACACTGTTGCACCAATAACGTAGTCAAGGAAAAGCATCAAATCCAAAACAAAACCTTTATCGTAAAGATTCGCATATGCAACGCCATATTGAAGGCGTCATAAGGGTGATGTATAGTTGGTTGCATATAGTCGATTGCGCAATTAAGCAGGATTATTATTATTATTATTATTATTTGAAACTCAAAACCCAGAAGTAAACAAAAAGCATATTGATGTGTTTAAACTAATAATAATAATAATAATACTCCTTTATTTCAATAGGTAAAAAAAAGAAACAGAAACAAATATAATACTCTATACTAAAAATTCAACGAATTATACCTATTGAAAATCGCAAGGCGAAGTTTGGGTAGTAGAAGAACTACATCCCCACTCTTACACTTAACCTTGAATAATTTTAAACAGATAATCTGACAAAAACAAAATGCCTAACTTAAGTTAATTTAAACTCGAATTTAAGGTATGAATATCTGTGATGAGTGTAGGTATATACGTATATATGTTGTACATATATCAAAAGAATTTTCAAAGCAGATGAACAGACAAGTTGCAATCAATGAAACGTTTTCCTATTGAATTGAAAAAAGATAGTTACGTAAAGCTTTTTTAGAACAAGGCAGAGATAGAGACTTCATTAAGGCTGGTAAATTATTATATAATTTTAGTTGGTTGAAGGAAAATGACCGTTCAAATAAAGCGGTGGAATGTTGTGGAGGTGTTATAAGCCCTTTAAATCTTATATTAATATTATGCGCATCAGTACGGAAGGAAATTTTGCGAAATAAATAAGCGGGCGTTTTATATAAAATAATGGAATGATACCTACAAAGTGTGTGATACAAATAACGGTTATACATGTTTAACCAAGGACATAAGGCAAAAGTGTGTGAAATGTGCTCGTACTTACGAATACCAAAAATGAATCTTAGACAGGCATTCTGCACTCTTTGAATACGTTTACGATCATAAACATCAATACAAGGACCATATACAGAACGGCAATGTGAAAAATGCGACAATACTAAAGAATTACACAATTAAATTTTTGCATGTTTTCCCAAATACGAGCGATGAGGATACAAGAGTTTCAGAGTACTATACGCACGTTGCAAATAGATGGATACCTGATATTTAAATCTAAACGTATTATCAAGAAATAGCCCTAAATTTTTCACACAATCCTTTATCGGAATATTTACACCATTAATATGCAAACTAAAATTATTTCTTAATAACTGCACTGCAGATTTTTTACCAAACAATAAAACAACAGATTTCAAAGGATTAATAGTTAAGCAATGATATAAATAAACATTTGTAATGACATTTAAATCATTTTGCATCCTAGTTACTGCGTAATCGGAATCGTTAGGTACAAAACTGTGAAGTAACTGTGTATCATCTGCGTACATCTGCAAGTTACAAGTGTTAACATTCCTGAAAATATCAGATGTATAAAGAGAAAATAGTAAAGGTCCTAATATAGAACCTTGTGGCACACCAGATACACAAGGAATAGCTTTAGATATAAAATGCTCCAATTTAACAGATTGGCATCTCTCTGACAGATAGCTCTTTAAAAGTTCAACTGAACTTTCACCGAGTCCTATGTAATGCAATATAGCCAGCATAACATTATGATTAACGGTATCGAAAGCCTTGCTAAAGTCTAAAAGAACCAAGGCTGAGAGCTTACCTCTATCTGATGCAGTTAGAATTTCATCAGTAATGTTTAGCAGAGCTGTTTCGCAACTATGATTTACACAAAATCCAGATTGAAATTCAGGTAATATGTTAAACTGTGCAATATGAAGTTGCAGTTGGATATTTATAACTTTTTCGAATACTTTGGATAAAACAGGCAATAAACTGATTGGTCTCAAATCTGACATTTTATCTGGATTTTCTACTTTTGGAAGTGGTATAACTAAAGCATGTTTCCAAATCTTCGGGAAGGTTTTATCTAATATGCAAGAATTTATAATGTGTACTAAATACTTCAATATGAAAGGACAACAACATTTAATCATCTCCGTACTCAAACCGTCAGAACCAGCACATGTACTTTTTAGAGACAATAATATTTCCGAAAGTATATTTTCATCAATTAACGAAAATTCAAATGAAGAACTAATATTATTCTTAGTATTACTATTATAAAATTCTAAAATCTCATCACTACCGGAGTGTAAGTTAGGAATATTATTTACAAAAAAATTGTTCAATTCTTCGACATTTTGCAAACCTAATGGAATAGTCTTAGATTTCATTTTACAAATGTTAAACGTTTTTAATTCTCTCCAAAACTCTTTAGTATCACGTGATCTGAATTTAAATTGAAGGTAGGCTTTTTTCTCGTTAATTATACATTGTTTGGTGAAGTTTCTCAATGTTTTATAATACTCCCAATGAGTTACATTTTTAGTTTTTTTATACTTAGTTTTAGCTTTGTCTCTGACTGACATTAATAATTTAATATTGTCCGTAATCCAAGGAGCATATGGCTTACGCAAAAGTACGGATTTAACAGGCGCATGTAAGTCGAAAAGCGTAATAAGATTAGAAGTAAAAATGTCGACTTTCTTATCAATATTTAACTCGAGGACAATAGCATCTAGAGGTAAACAAAGTAGGTCTTGTAAGAAGTTAGAATAATTAAAATTTTTGAAATCACGATAAGTATAAGATTTGAGTTTTAATTTAGATTCAATCAAGGGAATATCACAAAAAACTACATCATGATCTGCTATTTCCGTATTACGCACTCCAGATGTTTTAATAGATGCAACATCACTAACTACGATTAAATCCAAAAATGACATAGACTTATCCGTAATTCTAGTTGGTCGATTAATAATTTGATGAAAACCCATGGAATCTAGAGTATCACATAAATAAGTAGCAGGAGAAGAATCCATTTTCAATAAATCAATATTTAAATCACCCAAGCAGAAAATATATTTGGTTATTGGTAAATGAGATGACAAAGATATTTCAAGCTCATCAACAAATTGTCCGTGGAATATATTTGGTGGTTTGTGTATATAAATATCTTGATGAAAATTAATTGTTATCCAAAGTTGTTCAATACTGTCTGAAGAGGCCATTATTTTATATCTTAAATTATCTTTAATATAAAAACCAACGCCGCCACCTCTGCCATCCCTATCTTTGCATATAAAAACGTAATCATGGATTTTTACTGTCTCGGTAGCAATTTGTGACGTTAACCAAGTTTCAGTAACTGCAACTATATCATACTCAAACTGCATAATATGATTTCTAAATTCATTGAAATTACATAAAAGTGAACGAACGTTAATGTGAGCAACTTTCATAACAATTAACTGACAAATTTCATTTTTTTACAAAAAAAAGAAAAAGTTTAGATAATGCAGCTCACGAAACTGTTACTTAAACTAAATTTAATAAAAAACTTTAATAAAAATTATTCAGCAAACAAAACAAAATTAACAGAAAACAAATATAATAGCGATTTGTACTTTTTATTCTGAGAAAGATATGCCAAGCGGTTCGTTATACTAGGTAAGTTGCACGTGTTGTGCTTTATGTATCAGAAGATATAAGTTTATTTAAGTCTAAATAAGAATTAATTTTATGTATCTTGTTCCTTACTTTGGTATAAACAACACAGCCGCTCGTCCAAGCTTTACCACATTTTTTCTCGACATCCTTCAGTTGCGAAATTTTCTTTCTTGTGAGGTCTTCTCTTATTACAATTTTGGTGCCTTTTAGCAAACTCTTGCTGTAGTAAATTTTACGTTTGATGTTTCTGCTACAGAATTTAATTATTATCAGACGACTTCCATTTTCAGATTTGCCCAAACGATGACTGCAATCTATCATCTCTTTCGTAACAAGAACATTCAATTTTTCTTTGAAAACTGTAATAAGCTTTTCCTCAACATCTTCATTTGCAGATTCAGGAACACCATAAACTCTTAAATTATTTTTCCTCGAATATTGTTCTAATGAATCAATGGTTTCATAGGCTTTATCCAGTTTAAGTTGGAGTTGGCTCACCTTCTCTTCATAACTCTTAATAACGTTCTCGAATTTTTCACCAACAACACTGCTAATACATCAGATTGTAAGATTTTTTTTACAATTTTTTTGGATGACAGGTTCATCACATCTTAATAAGCGGTCCGAGGAAGACATTTTAAGAAAGGAAGTAAGTATTTCGACTTAAATCAAGAAATAACAGACCACACGAACAAACACGTCTATTCACTGCAGGTACTCATCACTCATTTAATAGCGCTTTCCATTTGACTGCACTATGTACATACACTAAATGCGCACTCATAGTGCTCATTTTAACCTCACCTAATGAAATGTGATGGAGATACTCTGAGTGCGCACTCAATGCACATAGAAATCGTTATTAAAGGCAAGGTTGACAACAAATCAATCGCGACGTCATTAAGGAACTTTTATCGTTTGTCCCCACAGGAAGCACTACCATGGTCCTCTATGTGCTAATCTTATACAATAAACACATTTTGGAAAATATAAAAATTGAAGTAAATTTAAACCAACCGCCACATTAATATTTAGCACCTGCGCAGTGCTGAAAGCCATCTGGAGTTTTGGCCGCTCGTATAATAAAACATTAAAGCAAACACATTTAGGTATTTCGTGACCGTAAGATAAATTATCAATTATGTTAAAATATTCGAATTACTCACCTCGCCTTCGTTGATCAAATGACACTCGGGCCTCCTTACGAAAGGGCGTTCACGCGGGAAATTAACATACGAACTCCTATACTCCGGATTTATTTCCATATCGCCTTCATTCCTCAAAGTGGTGCTTCTCATTAACGTACCGCGTCGTTTCAGCTGCGACTTCGATTCCTCATCGTAATAATTTACATACGACTTCCTGTACTCCGGCGTCAAATCCAAACCCCCCTCGAGCTTCAGGTTGTTTTGCAAACGCCGCCTTTCCGTTCTGGGCGAACGCTTTTCTACGAACTGGAGCTTATTTTCGGTGACCGTCTGCATGTCCCCTTTTTGCTGCAGGTGTGGTTGGGGTCGGCGAATTTGGGATCTCTCTGGTCTGGAATGTTCGACGAATTTTTCTCGGTATTCCGGGTGGTATTTCGTCGTGAGGTCATCCCCGAAGATTCCGATTTTCCTACTCGAGTTTGCTCCTCGCAAGAATGGGATTGGTGGGTGCGCCGCGTTGGACTTGGCTTCCGTTGCAAAGAATCCGTCCAGCTTCAAGTTATGCGACGGAAGACTTGGGCGAGGTCTTTCTGTTTTGTACTCGACGTAAACATCGCGGTATTCGGGTTGTAAATCCAACTCACCCTCCAGGTGTAAATTGGTTGAGGCTTTCGTCAAAGCTGGTCGGGGTTGGTACTCCAAAGGCACGTATTTTTCCAAATTTTCCGTTAGGATATCAAAGTCACCCTCTAGGTGCAGGTTGGTGGACTTCTTGCAAAGTGGTGGTCGCTGTTGGTACTCGACGGGGGCGTATTGCTCGTGGGTTTCAGTCTTCTTCTCCATCTCTCCTTCCAGTTTTAAAGTGGTTGGCTTCCTCAGCAACTGTTCCCTTTTGGTTAGAAGATACTCGATGAATTTCTCCGTCTGTTCGGTCTTGGCCAATAAATCACCTTCAACCTTCAAATTGGTCGGCCTCCTCAGTAATTCCGATTTCTCAACATCCGAGTACCTCACGTATTTCGAACGTATCTCAGTCGAAAAGCGGGTGCTGAAACAGACGGACAGACAATAGTAATTTACAAATGCAAATCACACGCAAATGTCTTGAATAAAAGTAAACGCGGCGACCATTTCCCGGTAGATAGTGAGAGCCGCATGTCGTGACCGGTCCGTAGGAAAGGTGAACTACTTCTAGGAGATTTGCATTCGCTTTATAACTTAAAATATCTGGGGTGTATTATAAGAATTTATGGAAAATCGATACTAGGATGTTTGCTTAAAATGCTATATCCTTACAGCTATAATCGAAATTTATAAGCTTTTGCAGCACTGCGCCTTAATCTAGTGGTGTTGATGTTGCGCAAATGAAAATTGATGTCTGCAAATTTACTGTTTGCACCTTATTCACACTCGCTTAACAAATTGATGTTCAAAAGAACACAACATTCAATATTAGAATTGAAACTAATCAATAATAGCTAATTAATTAATCCATATTTAATTATCTCTCACGTACTTGTAGATAACAAATAATTATTAGGAGTATTTATTATTCATTCACGTGATTAACAAAAAAAAAAAATGGAAAAACCAATTCATGCGTAAATATTTTTATATACCTTAATATCACGCTTTAGGTGTATCTAGAATCATTACGTGCAGGTAAATTACAGGTTAAACAGTAATTGTTATTTGCATAATTTAGTTAAAATAAATAATTTAGTTAAAATAAGAATGGGGGTAAATGTAATAATACGAAAGTGTACCTACCATTTCTACGATTGAGACTATCAAAAAAGTTCAAATTTTGCCGCCGTAAATACTTTCATGGTTGGTAATACTACAAGCCGGCGCAGCGGCAAATTCAAACTTGAAATTTTGTTTACTTTAATTATCATGCAGATTAAAAGGAAAATATTAATCAGCAATTATTTAACTCCAAAAAATTCACAAAAAGCTAAAGCTAATGCGTAAATTGATAAACGCATTAATTCAACAAATATTTAATATTTTTAATGCAAATAGCTTGATTTAACTTTACGATGGCAATGCAAAATCTGATCTGATTGCATTTAGTTTAATTAAAGATTGTTCATTACAATAAGATTTCTTGACGCGAGAGGGACTTACATTGAATATTTTGACCAATTTTAACACATGCTACTTCAAGCATTAAACGTAGTCGATCTTATATTTTATTCGAAATTTTAATTTAGTTTTTGATTCAAGATTACTACTTGTGAAATTTAATCTATTTCATTTCAATTTAAACTTTCCCAGTAGGTAAGAATTGTCCAATCTAAACAATAAGTTTAAGATCGCATTACCCGTAGAAACCGTGCGAATACGGTTCTCGATTCTCAGCCGTGCTAAATTTTAAAATTTGTTACAGTTTTCCCTAAGTTAAGCAACCTTTCTAACGCCTGAACCTTAAGCGAAGAGATGTGAAAGTTTTTAATATAAATAATTAGCCACCCCGTAGGCAAAATTAAGGAGTGTCCACCCAGCCGTCCAACCACGCGGTTGTTTTTGCCATAGCAGTTTAACCCCCTAGAAACACTTCAGGGTAACATAAGTGAGTGTGTATGTGTTTGTATACGCAGAGAAAACGAGCTTTGATATCCAGAATCTAATTCAAGACCCCCGGAACATCCCAGAGTCTCTGTTATTACGTTCTGCCTAAAAGGTATAGTAATTTTTATCTTATAGTATATATCGTGTACCCCTTTTCTTCAAAATTTCTTTTTACTTTTTTATATTTTATTTTGTAATTGTTTATTCTTTTTTGTATCAATTTAAATTACTGCTCGATAAATCCATCGTAGCATGTAAGAGATTTTATTTGTTATACAGTTTCGGAGCTCAAGAACCGCCTTCGAAAGAATTTGAAACAGTTATTATTTAGCCAATTAATCAGGATCGGTAATTTCCCCAGAATTTATTTACCCGAAGACAGCAAAAATTCTATTATTCAAAATTGTTCTTTTTTAACTTATTTACAGCACGCTTCCTGCTTAAGAGCGAGGAAAGTAATATGTTTTTCTTAAGTTTCGCACATTCGATGAAATAGAATATTGGGTAAAATTTTTATGTTACATTTTCTGACAAACATGTGGAAAAGCTGATGACCCGATTCTCATGTATTATAGAGTTCCGGAGCGTGTGAGTAGCTTTGTAAAAAAACAACGCCAAACGACATCGCTACGTCCCCAAGCGGGTTGTGGTGAAAGCCTGACCCAGGGGCGCGGGGTGGTATAGCAAGGAAGTTGATAAAAACAAATAAGATTTGAATTAACATTTAGTTATTCCGTGAGCTCGAATAGCTGTAGAAAAAAGCAAGTATTTTTTGTGTATCTAAACAATAGTCAATAGTCTTATCAGTTTTTATTATAAATCATAAAATTTTGGATAACGAGAAGAAAATTCGATCCATTTTGGTGAGTTAATTAACACCGCTGAAAGAATAATCACTACAATTGATAGATCAATCCTTGTCTCTTTCTCTCCCTTTTATCATTATAATTTGTAAAGTTTTATTTTCTTATGTTTAAGCCATCATAAGATGTCGCTGTTTAAGTTATTCTTATGTTTAACATTTTTGCATTTATAAAAAAAAGATATTTTCTAAACTATCTAGAAGTAACTGGTTGTTATTTCGTTATTGTTTTATTATTATTTTTTTTTTCAACTATTCTAGAGAGAAATTTTTTATAAGGAAAGAGACAACGAGGTTGGAAAACTTGACGGTCTTCGGGAAAAGAACGGCCCTGTTTCGACTTTTCGAGGAAAACACCTTTCTGAGAACATTTTTGGCTGTATCATCTGAAACTTGCAACTGAACAAAAAATTGCTTTCCGGCGGTGCGCGGTGACTCCTGGGTCAAAAGAGCAGGTTGGGTTATCTGTAAAACGGGGGTGGTTTTGTTGATTATCAGGATGAAAGAGTTTTGGGTGAGTATTCAGGCTGACCACCCCTAAATTATTAGAGATATAGTCCGCGATCATTACATTACCCCAATAAACGGCCGAAATTTGTTACACTCAACATGAATCACCCTGTACTGTATATCATTTGTTAATCACAATTAGTCTATTCATTTTTATCCCGTTTTCATTTTTTTCGAACTTTTCTTCTAATTTTATCCAATTGTTTATTTATTACTCCACTTCTTATATTTTCTTTGGATTATTACTAGAACTTTTAAAATAAATCACTTATAATCAGGGAAAAGAATTCAGGCCACTTAGACGCTTCTTACGCTGCATGTACTATTTGCTCCCGCCACCTTTCCACGGCTCTGATGCATCGAATTGTGATTGAGTAGTGGGGGAAGGTATGCGATGCGAGCGTTTTGATTTGCAGAGATTATTGTAGGCGGGGTTAATACGAGTATTAAATTTTCGTGTAGTTCGCGGAACAAGTGTCCCGAATTCTTTTCCCTGCTTATAATTAAGGCATTAAATATATTTATGTGCCTGCATATTTCCCCTTTCAAATTAAAATATGTATATGTATATATATTCTGATGGTGAAACTCTTTTGTCTAGTGAAGCCAAAATCGATGTAAAGACTGTCAACCATCAATCAGTATTTTTTATAAATTCGCCTAAACAATAATTTTTATAATAGCTTGAGTTTAGCAGTTCTAATTTCATTCGCCTTTCAGAGGCAGGCGATGTTAAGAACTAGCAAAACTCATTGTTCATGTATCGGCATTTTATAAATTTTCTATTCACTTTAATCACAGCTTGAACAAGAACCTTGATTAATCAATACGGAATTAATATAAGACATAAAAGAAAGTGCCTACTTAAAAGTATTATTGATTTTTATTTTTAATTTATTTTAGTATTTTATTACGTTTTCAATTGACTGCTCTACAACACTCTCAGGCCGAGTTGCTCACTGAAGGTTTAAACCAGTGGCGGCTCGTAGGGGTGGGCAAGGTGGGCATCGCCCACCCTGTCCTATGAAGTTGCACGGTCCGGTTCCTCGTCGGGACAGTTCCGAAAAACAAATTTATTTGGAAAATGCACCCACTTTACCTTTTGCAGTTGTTATCGATTCGTCCATTATTTTTCGGTGAAAGGCGTTGGAAAGCTGAGAAAATTTTCGCGTTTAAATTGAATTAAAAAATTACAAGCGCGATCGCTAGGGGAGGGAGAGACGTTCAGTTAATTGAGCAAATAAGAAACGCGTCGTTTTTGAATTTTGATTGTAACTCGAGAACGCGTTCGTCCATTGTTTTTGGGTAAAATTCGTTGAAAAGCCGAGAAAAAGCTCTGCAAATTCCCCGCTTAAATTTAATTCAAAAATTACCAGCCCGATCGCGAAGGGAGGGAGTTCAGTTAATTGAGCAAATAAAAAACGCGGCGCTTTTGAATTTTGATTATAACTCAAGAACGTGTTGATCGATTGTTTTTTTTTTTGTAAAAGGCGTTGGAAAGTTAAGAAAAAGCTCAGCCTCACACTTAAATTTAGTTCAAAAATTACAAACCCCGAAAAACAAATTTATTTGGAAAATGCACCCACTTTCCCTTTTGTAGTTTTTGCCCACCTGCAGTAAATCATCTAGAGCCGCCACTGGTTTAAACTACTTTAGAGTTTTATTCTTTTTTTTGTTGTTCAGACAGTGTTTAACATGTAAAACATAGTTTAATTGTGAATTAAGGTGTTAAACGCAATTTAACTATGAAAGAAAACTTACTTAACCAGCAGTTAATGTATTGCTGATTTAAGCCCGATCTTACCACTTCCCGATAAATTTTCTAAAGTTTCCGAGGACATTAACTGACGATTAAATTTAACAGAAGGTGGTAAGATCGGGCCTTAATCGAACACTGAGCAACTCAGCCTCAGAGTATTCCCATATTGTTAACTCATCTAATAGCCTGGTATGGATATAATGTTCCCTCTGAGTGTACTGGAGCAACAAATTGAAAGTGCTTTTAGCAATTTTACTTGAAAGGAAGGGATTTAATTTTTATTTAATGAAAATGTTTTGAACGACCTGACTTTAATACCTACATGAATAAAATAAAGTTGTAATACTTGTCAAGACTCACCCGTCATCACTTTCTTTACAAGCCTCCATTATTTCGAAGAACGAGTTCCTCGGTCGCCTCTTGACAGTTTGCTCCAAGGGATGCTCCCTGAATGATTCGGCATACAGGGGTTTCAATTCACGCGAACCTTCACATCTCAGAGAATCCGGGGGCCTTCTAATTTTTGCGAATGTGGGTTCCTAGAAAACACTACAAATTAGGTTGCGGGCACGAATTGTAAATTTCAGGGTGTCTCTTAAACATGAGTGCATACAAGGGATTTTTTTTACATAAATGTATACAAAGGAATTTTTTGAACATGAGTGTATAGTACAACGTGATTCAGAATAAGTGTACGACCCGTTACACACAGATAGTCCTTGAAAAAACAAAGCAAATAACTGTATACATGGGGGGGTCTAACTTGTGTGTAGCTTTTGGGATAAAATAGATTGAAAATTCCCACGTAAACTTATTGGTGGTCACTGGAATAGGTGAATGCGTCTGAATAGCAATAGATTTTCGAGGGAAAAAAACACAAAACACGAACACTTAACTATGAAATGAAACCGTAAAACGCTTTCTCTACGACTCTCTGAGGAAAGATTGCATAATGCGAACTTGATTTTTTGTGATGTAAATAGGGATACGAGGTAAACGCCAAAATTTCTCGACCTGTGATAGCAGTGGGTCTAAATTTTTGAAACACATTGTTCCAAGTTTTATTAGCCTTGGTGAAAATAAAATTGGACTTCATGTCAATTAGTTTTATTATAACTGGCACTCGTTCATCACGATATCAGAAGTCCCGAAAATTGAGAATCGAGCTGTTATAAAATTCCTTACTCTAGAATGTCTTTCTCATAAAGTACCGAAGATCGTCTAGGTGGGGTATACAGGAAAAATTTCCCGTCTTATTTTGTGGTAAGAGATTAGTCAAAACAGTTTTGAATATGGCAGGAATCCTTGAAAGATGACGTAAGAACAGGAAGGGCGGTGGAAGTGGTGACGAACAATAAGATTGCTCTTGTAGAAGATATCGTACTAAACGATCGACGTTTGAAAGATAAAGAAATATCAAAAATGTCGGGGCTTTCAGATACAAGCGTTCGTCGTATCCTCCTCGGTCATTTGGGCATGAATAAAGAAAAAAAATTTAGTTGTGAGTCTGTGCCGTTTCTTTCACAGTCAGACCGAGAAATTTTGGCGCTTAACTCGTATAGTAATAATTTTGTCAGTGGAATCGTGTTCGTGTCAACGTGCGCATCATTTAACAGAAATTTAGTCTTATGAAGAATTGAACGTGCTCTTAATGCCAACCACGACCCTTCAGATTTTTTTAATTGAACGCATGTATTACTTGCTTCGTGTGCGAGATAATTAATCGAATTAAAGTGAAGCGAATCATGTTTAATCAAACACTACAAATGAAAAATTCAGTTTATGAAGACTCCATTAATACAGTTGGGGAAATTGCGTTTTTGCTGGGGCAAAAAAAATCAATCAAAACAATGTAAATCACTGACCGGTATACGTGATTCATTAGGCCGACATTCACACAAAACTTTTGAACGCTCTTGGGAGGTAGATCCTTAGCACGCAGAGAAGAAAAATTTTGCGCTCCAAGTAAGCGAGTCAAGACATGCATCCAAACTAACAGCTGTTTTAATAAATTAAATAATAAGTTAAATTTGGCCAAATGAGCTAGTCACAAGGCACGTTGTGTATGGCGGCCTACTCATAAATCACGTGAGTAGGCCCATAACAAGAAGGTCACATCGAATATATGTTACAAAAACTGTAAGATACATCACATAACATTTACTTTTTGTTGATACAGTGACACAGTTTCTAAAACATAAGCAATTAGTCAACCCGACTTTAAAAACACATTACGCATCGTATTCCAATAGTCATCGGTGCTACTCAAACGGTTTCCATTTGGGGCACAAATGACGTTGATTTTCGAAATGACTCCGATAAAGTTTTTTCTTGCAATTTGGGACTTGCATGATGGGTCGGACACTTATTATGAATCAACCTATACAAATAATATAATAAACAGGGTGTTCTTTTACTGTGTGCAAATAAAAAAACCTCAGTATAAGTAGACGAAATGCTACCTTCTGCGGGTATTTTTTGGTGGCTACCGTATCATAGCCAAAAAATTTCGGATAGACCACTTGTTTGGGACTGTTGAAACGTGCGAGAAAGATAGGAAGGTCAACTTCGCCTACCTCTCGGTATGAACACGCGCACCGATACCGCACTCGATGTTCAACGCAGAGTTTCGTAATAACAATCACTGATATCGTTTATTAATTATTTTATTTAAAATTTTAATTCACTGAGCGAAGTAATATGTTTTACGATATCAAATTTTGGCGAATAAATCCGAAAATTTATGCACCAATTAGGCAAGCGCGTTCCTTCACCCTTTTACGTAAATAAACTTTTGCTGCAATCTCGCTGCTAACAATGAAAATATTACTACTTACGGTCCTTGGAAACAAAGTAAGTGTAAAATTTTTATTAGTCTTTTAAAAATAATATGGAATGAGAAATTACAATTTGTTTGTACCCCGCTTTTAATTTGTTCGGCAATTATGAACCGCAGCTTCTTGAATTGCAGTAGATTCTAATTTAATACTTAAACTTGAAAATTACTTGCAGTGAAGTTAATTTAAATTGTAAACGCTTTGACGGACCAGCGGCGCTGAGTTACGTCGTTCCTCCTCGAGTTCCAATAAGGCACTGACCTTGGTCTACTTCGGCTGCGGGTCGTAATTGAAGAGGCGCCCACGTTCCACTTTTAGCTATGCCAGCAGTTCTCAAACGGTTTAGTGTAAATCTGGCACTGCATTTTTCTCGAAAACTATTACATTTATCTTAAGAACATATGAGTTCAATTGTTGCCATTCATGGTGATATATAGCAGGTTTAAAAATTTGCACACAGTAAAAGAACACCCTGTATAATATAAGGATGAATTAATTCTAGTTCGAACTTACTGTAGTTTCCTGTTCTTGTATCAGATTCGGTTCAGACCCGCTCATCAGAGAATGATTCCGGTACCTCCTCCTGTATTCGCTCTCGATAGTCTTAAACGAGCCTTCCCCCAAGCGCAGATGGTCCCGTTGCCCCGAACACCCTGCAAGCACGCCTTTACTTCTTTTATATTCGCGTTAATGCAGGTCGAACGGTCTACCTTGAGGCCGCCTTTTTCTAAACCAACATAATTCGTCGACCGTAACGCCCGGAGGGAATCCGGAGTCCCAGCGCTGCTTTTCCGCCGTGGTTATGTCCGATTCGGATTTGGAAATGCCTCTCGCCTTGTACTTCCTGTAATTTGAATACGTTCGGAGGGAAAATGGGAAAAATCAAGATAAACAGCACGGACGTATAAAAGGGGCACTTATATCGTGTCTTCATTGAAAATGGGAAAAATCAAGATAAACAGCACGGACGTATAAAAGGGGCACTTATATCGTGTCTTCATTTAATCTTGTATCATACGTGACCTACGACGCCGATCGACGTGCGAAACTAATTACATAAGCCTTGATCGACACTACTCGGAAAAAGTATGCTGATTAAAATCGATGAACGTCTTTCACTCAAAGAAACTGATTTTCAAAAGTTAACATCGTTTATAAACTAACCTCTGACCTACCTCAACATAACGTCTTGGTTATTAAAGTATATTAATGAATAAGTTGGTACAAACTTTGTTGCAACCAGTGGGCGTCTCTGAATACTATAGTGTGGTCTAGGACCGCAAATATTTCAACACCCTGTATAATGAGAATGACAGAATAGAGTAGTTAAAATTTGGTGAATTAATTTGAAAGTTTCTAAGGTTAAAAATATGAGTTGTTATTATTTTACGGTAGAATGCTTACAACTTTTAACGTAATTTGTATAATCAACAAATAAATAGAAAAAAGTATGCTACATTACACACATTTTGGAAATAAGAAGAAGTAAATGTAGAAGTTATATTTGTTAAACTAATTTACTCATTTTGTGTGTCATAAGAATGTCATTAACAACATGATCAGCCAAGGACAATAATGATTGAACCGAAAGGAAACTCTTTTTTAACAAATTTCAGATTCGCGTGTTCGCTACGCGTTCTACGTTTATGTGCACGTTAATATTTAATTTTCGATTTCGGAAGAAATCGAATCCCTCGGCAATTTGGCGCACATTCATTATGCAGATGTATCAATCACGTCCGAAGGTAATTTCGTTCGATGATTAGGTAATTTAAAAATTGCTGGAAAACACCACTGCAACGATGATTAATTAATTAAATTATTATAAAACTGAGCATTTTAATTCTTAAATCTGGTGGGAAGTTGTTTGGGTTTCAATCATTCAGTACGTCGTTTAAATACCGAGGTTTTTCGTTTGTATGCGAACAATAAAGGCTGAAACACACTTGAGGTTCGCGTTCACAGCCGGTCGAAGCAATTTAATATCTTTTAAATATTTATCATTCCATCCCGATAACTGTAGTGCGCACAATCTGCGTTTAATACAAGGGAGATTAAGATATATGAAAGGTAGGAAACCCGATCTTCATGTGTGTTTCTCCCTTACTTTTATTTTTTAAATTTTTAATTGGATTAAGCCATGACTTTTATAAACTAACAGCCAAAGTAAGCTTTTAATTACTGCACTAGGCCTTAATTAATTCTATTTGAATTAAACTGACAATCTGATAATTTAAGTCAAAATTTCAGTTGTCTTACTAATAACCTTTATCAAAATTATAGTTTACTCGAATTAAAAATTTGTAAAATGACCCATTAGTAAAATACACTGATTGACAAAAGTATCTATTCATTGCAAGGGAGGAAATATCGCGTTAAGTCCGAACCTCAAATGTGTTTCGACCTTAATAATAACGTACACACAGAGCAATGCACGCAACTGAAAAATGTAATTTCCCGTTTCAAATAAGAAGCCTAAGAAGGACGTGGTGCGGCATCGAAGTAATTGACAAGTAAGGCCGACAATTAATCGCTCATTGTTTATTAATTCACCGAGAAAAGTTGCCCTATAAATAATTCCAAGGATCCTATCATTATTTTTAAGTGAAATCCATCGATTACCCATCAATTACTAGAATACGGGAAGGATTAAATCCACATGAAAAAAATTCATTTTATAAAAAAAAAACGCAAATTTATTATTCATTATTCATTGGAACCACTAACAAGGTGCGTTTTTCCCAGTAAAAGTTAGTTATTAATATAAAATTAACATTGATTTTCACGAATTACCATTTGAAGGGAACGTTTGCAAATGAGTTATAGCCGTTTGCACCATGTCTAGTTAAAAATTAAACCAGGTTTAACAGTAAACCCAGTTTGCACCGCGGCTTAAACCGTAGTTAAAAACTTGCTAAACCAACTCAATTTAATCCGCCGTCCGTGATGGTTTAACGTTGAGTTGGTTTAGCGACTTTTTAACTACGGTTTAAGCCGCAGTGCAAACTGGGTTTACTGTTAAACCTGGTTTAATTTTTAACTAGACATGGTGCAAACGGCCATTAGTGAAATGGCCGTTACGGTTTGTGCTAATTTTCCAAACGTATAGTTTTATGTTGACATTATAAATATGTATGTATGGTTGCCTAATTAATGGATATGCAAGCGCAGGGCTGTTGATCATTGCATTGTTGATCACTGCGTGAAATTCAGAACTGGTAGCAGTTTATAAATAACAAGTAAAACAGATAACAGTTTTTAGTAAGTAGCAGTTTATAAATAATAGGAAAGCTGCTTTACCTATTATTAGAAAACTCACTTGTTTTTAGGGTTCCCAACCCTCCCGGAATGTTCGGGAGACTCCCGAAATAATGTACAATCTCCCGAGCTCCCGGGATGCAACAATTTCTCCGGATTTTTTTAAATAAAATTGTCACGAAATCTAATGACGGAAATCCCTTTCCAGAATTAAAAAAGACTTGTCATGTTTGTTGTTTTCATTCCTCTCTCTAATGCTTCTTGTGAACGCGTATTCAGCATGAGGCAGTAATGATGGAACAAGGATAGAGAATTAGCGACTTCCATCCCCCCCCTCCCATTTTTCCGAATCTTCGGGGGTTGGTCCTTTCGAGAGTTGGTAACCCTACTTGTCTTTGTTGTTGTTGTTATTTACAAACTACTAACTATTTTGAATTTCGCGTGCGCCACCCTTCTCGCTCGATGATTCATAAAGTAAGCGTGCATGCCAGTTAGTTAGGCAACCAGACCTACAAATTCAAGCAGCTCCGTATTAAATTGGCAAAGAACCCCCAAAGCTATGTATTGTGCGGAATTAGGAACAACTACGAAACAATATTTAAACAAAATTTAAATTTAAAAAAGAAAAGAAATAATTCAAGTCGAAACTCGAATGAATACGAAGATGGTTGTATACAGTGTGGGTCATTGATTTCTTGCGCCTTAACTATTAATTACTCCTATATAGGATGCCCACCGAGTGCCGCGCTCTTCTCTACCGTCTATACAAGATAGAAAAGAAATTCAAACGAGCTGAGGTGTAACTCTATTTTCTAAAATTATTTTTGGCTACACAGGGTGTACAATTTATTAGTTATTATGTGTACAAGGTGTTGCGCTTTGAAAAAGTTAATTTTTCTCAAAATTTTTAAATGGTACACCCTTTATATCTAAACTCTTGTGAAACACTGCCTTAATGAGCTTTCATAAAACGCCAAATATTTTTGTCTAAACTGAAGAAATCGCGAGACAGCAATGAAATACTTTTTTTTTCTTTCAATATTAACGTTATTTAGCCTTTCCGTCTGGTGTTTCTGTTTCAGTTAGATGATAAATCAATGAATATGTTTTATTTTGTGTTCAAAGTAATTGAATATGTTCCTAACAAACTAATTCCTATTTTCCTTTACTTTGAAAATATTTAAATAATTTTATTAAAATAATTTAAAAAGATAAAATTTAAAATTACGTTGGCGTTTGCTAAAAAATAGGAAAACAGTTGCCATGAATATTTAATTAACAGAAGAATTGTTTAGATTAGTGACACACTACTTTTACAAATTTGTACTTCTTTTTGTGTTAACAAAAAGGATTTTAATAATGAAAAGTTACGTGACGTGACACATCTAATAGGAGAAAGCAACCAAAACTGTCTTTTGGCGTCAACATTACAAGAAGTAAGAAGTATTTACAAGAAGCTGAAAAACAATTTGAACATTTAATATAAATTTTCTAGATCCAATAGTTTCTTGTCATTCTTAATTTGTTCTTTGTTTTCTGTTATTTTCTAATTTAATACTCGTTATTCTTAATTTGTACATTATTTTGTTATTTTCTAATGTTTTAATTAATATTAATTATTAATTATAATTAATTATCTAATATTTTTTAATTTATCAACAAAATAAAACTGAAGGGCCGGCCAAAAAGGCTAAAAAACTTCAATATTGTGATTAAGAAGATTGAGTAATTGATGTTACGCCATTTGTTCAGTTTGAACAAAAAGATTTGACGTTTTATGAAAGCACATTAAGGCAGTGTTTCACAAGAGTTTAGATATACTGGGTGAAAATTTTGAGAAAAATTACCTTTGTCAAAACTCAACATCCTATACATATAATTACTAATAGATTGTGATATTTCTGTAGATGAGATATTGTATTGTCTACCTACAAAAATTCACGATGAAATGTAAATAAATAACCAAACTATAAGAGCTTCAATTGGAGCAATTTTTTATACACTATCATTAATATCTTAAGAACCCTTAAATAAAACTTCCGAAATTTCTGGTTATTAAATTAATGTGATACTGAAGTACTGAAGTACAGTTGGAAAAGATGTATTGCGGCGTTCAACAAAAAGAGTGAGACTACGGCCTCTAATCAAAGGAAATTTAGGACGTTTATTGCCGAGCAAACGTTTTTTACTAAATCCATAAAAACTAAATCTACTTCAAAACAGATTTCATGGGCGTCGCATGAGGAAAAAATAAATAGATTTATGCTAAACTCATAAACTAATCAATAAAATAAAATAAAAAGGCAATGCTAATATTCATTCATTCAAATTCCTGTATCGTGGACCGTCCGTTACCGTCTCCCGTCTGGAATGTCTCTAGCTATGCTTATAAGTCTAGGGAACCCCCTATATTTTCAATTCAGCTCGTGTATAATTTCAATTTCACACCCTGCAACTTATACTCCTACGTAACACGCAACATATTTTAAACATAAAACTTATTTGTGGACACGCTTACTCACTTAATATTAATTAATTCATCACTCATTCACCACATACACATTTTCCACCGGACGAATTTCGACTAAGAATTCCGCAAGTCGTCGAATCGAACACAGTACCAGCCCACGGCTGGAACCAGATATTTATGCATTGCAAGTAGAATGCAAGAAGTAATTTCGTTTTCTAGTGGCAACAACCCTCTTGCTCGCGGTGGTTTGTGCGACTAGGTTTAAAGAGATTCGTTTTCAACCTGCCGTGACCATTTTAATAAACAAATCTGCAGGGGACGTCTCGGCCCGACGCGACGCTTTGACCTATTAACCCAAATGCCGATTGTACAAGAGGGAGCTTGCCTTAGCTTTCAAGTTAACGAAGCGGAGGTGTCGATGGTTATCAGACCAGATTTATCGAATATACTATTTTATTCGCTTCTGTTTTTATTAAATTTTCTTTACGGCTTCCGATGGAATTACATTGCCATTTTAATCAATCGAAAGGAATGGTTGCGGAAGTCAAGTTGGTCTGTTTATCATAATTTATAATTTTTTACGTATAAAACCCCTTCTGTAAATCAGGGAGGGGTGCAAGCCGATGAGTACTCCCACCTCCCACCATGTTAAGAATTGGGCAATAAGTCGATTGCACATCACATGTTTGCTATATTGCTGAGGTTCTCCCAACAGTCGAAAGCGTCTTGCTTATTGCTTTACTCTTGCTACGTGGGCTGCTGGAAAAGTTTCTGGAAACGGTATGAAAAAACGCGTATGAAATTTGGTAAAAGGTATCATTGTTTCTCGAAGTATTCGCCTTTGACGTCAATACACTTTTGCATACGCTCGAACCAATTTCTAAAGCACGTTTTCTACTCTAAAGATGGTACCTCAGAAACCAGTGTCCGGAATGTTTCAACCGCTGCTTCAGCCGACGAAAATCGCTCACCACGCTTTTTATTTTTGATATTTGGGAACAAAAAGAAATTATTATTAATTCAACATTTTTGTTGGACAAAAAATCAACTGTTTGACGGGCTGAGCGAGAGCTGGCGTTGTCGTGATGGAGAATAATTCGTCGATTTCGATTGTTTCTTCTTATTTGATCGATGACTTCCGGCAAACAAATTGTAGTATACCAATCAGCATTCACGGTTTTTCGATCCTCTAAAGCCACGGTTGCTACCTATCCAGTTAAACCAAAGAAACAAGCAATCATTTGCTTCGCAGCACTGCGTGAACGGACAACTTTTGTTGGTTTTGGTTCATTTTGAAATACCCAAACGGTAGATTGTTGTTTACTTTCTGGCTCGTACGAATAGATTCACGTTTCGTCACCAGTAACGATGTTATAAACTAAATTTGAACGACCTCCATTGAATTTCTTGAGCATTTCTTCGCACCATTTGACACGACCCTGCTTTTGCGCTTCTGTTAAATTGTGTGGGATCCAACGACTGCAAAGCTTTCGTACGTTCAAATGATCGTGCAAAATCTGGTGTCTTACTTTCATGTCAATGCGTAAGGATGCTTGAATCTCACTGCATGTCACATGTAGATCTCGCTCAAGCATTTCACGCACAGCATCTACATTAGTGGCAACAACAGATGTTGATGGACGACCTTCACGAAATTCGTCACTGAGAGAGGTACGTCCGCGCTGGAATTCGGCAAACCAATTATAAACACTGCTCTTTGATGGTGCTTCATCTCCAAAGGCCAAATGAAGCCGATCGAGGTATTGTTTCGGCGTTAGATCACATTTGAAATAGTAAAAAATCATGGCACGAAAATTTTCACGTGAGATTTCCATGTTTACACAAAATTACTTTTTCTCAAATGCTATACAAACAGAACTAGTTCACTTGAATAGGAACTGTCAATAGAATTATAGGCGAAAAACGTCAAATTTTTCAAATATAACAGTTGATAAACGCTAACAATTCTAGACCTACTAGATACCAGAAAATTTTCCAGCAGCCCACGTATTCGGGGACTCCCTGAAGCATCAGTTTATTGAAATCCGTGTCAGATTAATTTATTATGTGGCCACAGTGTTCGAATGGAACGCCGCTCCTTTTGTGTCAAGGGTGACTTACAAGTTCACTGAAGAACAATCGTGCCCTTAATCTGAGATTATCGTCGGTGGAAAGAAAAAAAAAACTGGCTCGCACGCAATGCCCTGCAATAAAACAAATCGCCGTAAACGTAATTTACGGACGCCTTTCATCTTCGTCGCTGGAATTAAACGTTAAAAGCTCCGACAAAAGCTCGATAATTAATTCGCTGCTTAGGGGATTGCGCTTGCTGTTTACTTTGAACGGTTCTGATTTTCGTTGCTAACAGTTTGCATGCTAGTAAAAAAAATAAAGAGATTAGTCGGAAATGTATTCAAGGAAAGCAACAAAAAAATCAATGGAAGAGGAAAGTCAGCAGAAATTATGGAATTGTGTTGCATTAAAAGCAAAACGTTTGCAAATACAGAATCAACTAACTTATTTACGAAGGTAGAGTAACGATTACAAAAATTAAAAATACGGTTGAGTTAAATACTACTCCCATTTTATATATTGTGACGGTTTGATGCATGACGAATTAGTCTTACATGCATCAGAGCCTGGCGCGTCAAGTCTCGACGTTTCGAGATTGCTTTTCGAGACGGAATTTGCCGGGTGAAGAAAGATTTGATAGACAGTATGTCGCCGCGCGTTCTCGAATCTTCGTCAACCGGGATATTTAAACGATCGACCGAAGGGTCCGAGTTCAGTTCGCATTGAAGTTAACAACTGATCGCTCGACCTATGTTTAAATAACGTTTTATATAAATTAGCTTTTTTATCTGTGGTGGTTACCCAACGAAGTCTTAAGTCGCAGACTTGCCAAGACCTTAAGAGCGGGAGTATATTTTTGTGTGTGTAAAGTATTCGATGGCTTTGTTACTTCCAAATCTCCTCGCCATTGAAGGGAAAGCACTGTCGAATTTCATCCCCAATACTGAAGGATACCTGAAGTGGATACCGACCACCAATAAATTTAACGAAACCTAAATTCGTAACAATATTAATAGTAGTCTACAATTGTTAAGGCATTAAATAAGGTATTAAAAAAGTGTTCTATTAAGTAACACTATTTATTAAACCACAAATCGCTGTTAACCAGCACACACACCCTTTCCAAATACCGGATCTTCATAATTGATTGAATCCTACGTGATTAATGCCCGGTTTCTCATACGGTAAATAACTTTAGGTAAACATAAATTTTTCTTCACAGATAACTTTATGAAAAGTATAAATTGTTTACTTTGCTACGTATACACTTTACCTACAGATAAAGTTTTGAAAAACGGTTTTTAGAAGTTACGGCGAGTTTATCTTGAGTTTGTCTCTACGTAAAGTTATGTATCGTTTCAGAAACCGAGCATAAGTTCTACATCATAATTAAACAACTAACAATGATCGGCAGAATTGCGTCAGTAATAAATCTGGTTACTATTTTTTGTATAATAATTACGATCAGGGGATTTTATGAACTTGAACTTTAGCCAACCTGATAAGAGTTTTCTTTTTCTTAAATCTCGCCCCCGCTCCGGTGTTGTCTTTATAAATGCCCTCTTGGAACAAAATACGGAAAGTTTGTCAGTATAACTTCAGCGCCATCTAGAGTGCCTGGCGAAACTTAGGAACTATTAAGAAAAAGCGGATAAAACCTTCAGACGGCAATTCTTTCAGAAAGAAAAATGTTACTTAAAAAAAATTAAAATTAAAAAAAACGAAGCTAAATACTGAAAATTAACCTAAAAGACGAAAAAAAACAAATTAATTGAATTTAATTTAGAAAAAAAAAACTAATTCATGCTTAAAATAATATAGTTTCTAATTCCTTTAAAAAGAATAGAAGAAATATTGAAATTAATTCAAATTAAAAATTATTAAACAAATAAAGACTAACACAAATACATGAATTAATTGGAAAAGGAAAAACAAAAAATAAATAAAACAGGCAAAATCTATTCTTATTCGACCGGAAGTGACTCAAAATCAGAAACAAAACTGTCACGTAAAACGGATTAAAAATGAATCGACGATTTCCTGGGCGAAGTTTTTAAAAATCAAATCAAGTTTTCATTTGTTTCTTCTTGTAAAACAAATAAACATGATAGAAACAGAAAATAAACGAAGAAAAATCGTTCTTTTTAATAATAAGTTGCTTCGTATTTCACATTTTCTTTGTTTGTTTTATTTTGTTTCTTACTTTTTTGTTTCTTGTTTGCGACTCGACTTCTTTGTTTTTCTTGTTCTCCAAATTCTTGGCACTTCTTTTTTTTCTGTTATTGTTATTACTGTCTTTTTTTTTGGTCGAACTTGTTTTGTTTTCTTATCTTATCTTATCTTTTTTGATTTTCGAATAATCCGACCATATTTCTTTTTGTCTTCGCCTGTCATCAATTTTAATTTGAGCTTTCTTTGGTTCCTTCGTTTTATAGAAATGTCGATCTTCTTTTGTTTTTATTTTTGTTGTTTGAGTTCTTCGTCTTTCGTCGTTCTTTATTGGAGTTTCTTAAAAAATTCAATTAATTGAACCTCCGCTCTAGGAACATCTTTCTTCCTTTGTCTTTTTTCTTATTCGCCGTTTTCTTTACAAATATTTTTCGATTCTTCTTTTTCGCATTATTATTTATTTTGTTTTTATCAATCTCAATTTTCGGGAAATACAAGTTTTATAATTTTTTCTTTTCGACGTTCTTTACTCGAGCTTTCCTTGGTCCTCCGCTTTACAGATCAACCTTCTTTTATGTTCTTATTTGTTTCACTTCTTCGTGTTTCGTCGGTCTTTATTCAAGCTTTCTTTCGTTTCTTATAATTCAATTATTTCTTCATTAATCAACATTCACAATCAGTACAAATAACAATTTTCTACTTTTTTTCTTCTTCTGTTGGCGATCGATTATCTCGTATTTCGACAGAAATTTGTAGTTCTTCTTTTGTTTGTTGTTCATAGTCTTCTTACCTTGTTTGTTTCGTTCTCTTGTTGTTTGTTCCTGTATTCTTTCCTCAAATTGTTACAGTTCTTTCTGAAACTGCGAGAACTGAAGACAGTTAAAAAAACTTACTAACACAATGACGACCTGAAATGAAATTTTTGCGGAGATGAAATGAAATGAGAACAAATAATTAAAAATTTTAAAAGTAAATCGACAGAAAGGAAAAATTATCTGAAAAAAATTTTGTGCAAATCTTTTTTGATTGCAGTGAAAACCTCGAGCAGCCTCTGTACAGCTGTTTCAGCCCTGATTGGGGCTTCTTCAGCAGAGACAAAGCTCGACATTCCCACTGCAATGTCAGGTCAAAAAGCGATTGTAAGATGTCGCTATTTTATCTGTTGAAAAAATTATCGTACAAACACTCCAAACACTAAAATTTAGAGCAAAACAAAAACATTAAATGAGAAGAAATGAAAATTGGGGTTGTCTAAAAAAAATTGATTTGTCGCCAGACCAGAGCGTCCAATCTCTACTGAAGATGGTCGCTTAACTAACGAAATACGTATCTACGAATACGAACTCATTGCGGTATGAGATTTTTTTTTATTTACATATTCATTCTTTTTTCGTTAGAAATTCCTTTAGTTCCTTATTTCTCACAACTGTTGTTTAGCTGTCTTTTTTAACTTTATGTGAAATTGTTTCCTATTAGGTTCCATTTGAATATCTATAATAATAACGGTGATTAGATAAAACAACGACATCCAACGATCTCTTTTTGACCTGTCTCTGCTGAAAAAGTCCCAAATAGGGTTGAAACAGCTGTACAGAGGCTGCTCGAGGTTTTCACTGCAGTCAAAAACTATTTGCAACAAAATTTTTTATAGTAATAACTAATAAGTTATTGTAGTAGGTACCTAATATAAATTAATGAATACCTCATTTATTTTTATCAGTTTTTAAACGCTCCCCTTTATGAACGGTGTAAATTTTCTGCGTCAAAATCGATTATTCACATTGCAGCATTTCCCTTAAAAAAAAGAACTCCTCTGCAAGTCCTTCCTTCCTGGAAAGTTTGATTTATGTTTTATTAAATAACTAAGTAAATGCATACTTATACTTATACAAGATTGCGGAAACCTTTTTCCTCCACTTACACATTTAAATAAATGTTGATAAATGCGACGGGTATTAATTTTTCTTCCTCCAACCCCCCTTTGTGTCTGCTGTGCTAATATTAATCTGCTCTTGCATGAAACAAGGACTTATGTTAATCAGATCAGACGGCGTTTTAAATTTATTCGTTCGAGGCGGGCGATGTTTTGCATTTTCACTGCGACCCTGTATGTAGGTAGGTACCTATTTATTTATTTTTGGAAAAATTGCGACGTCATATTGTAATTAATTATGCAAATTCGGATTGTCCTTTTAAAATACAAAATTTACAGTCACTGTTTTTAATTCATGGACATTAAAAAAAAATACAGGGTGAATCAGGAGGAGGCGGAATATTTTCAAAGACTAGTTATTAGTCAAAACCAAAAAGGTGTATAAATTTGATTATTTCTTGAAAAAATTCCATTTATGGGAGACTTAACTCCACAGAAAAAAGAAAACTGGACGAAAATTGAAGTTCAGAAACGTAAAATTCGGAATACTAATAAAAGGAAAACAGAAGAAAACCGCAGATAAAAGAAGAATTGCTCGACAAAAATACAGGAACAACAAGGTACAAAAAGGAAGATAGATAAAATAAAAGAAGATCCACAGTACGAATTATTCGAAACAGAAGTAACATAAAACAAAATAAAACTGTAAACCGTACCAATGTAATTTAAAAAATGGGAACAAAATAGAATTCTTTAACAAGTACAAAAAAAACAAACTTAGACAAGTGAAATTTAAATTTAAAAAGAAAAGGTTGACGAAACTCATGTAGTCGGGAGTGATTGAAAGTCAAAAGTATTAGCAAGTAAAAGAAAAATAGGCATAAACAATTAATTCGATAGAAGAAACGAAAGAAGGAAAATGCAAAAAACCTTTCCTCTGATTTTCCTTTTTTTATATTGATTGTTTTTTCAAATTTTCTTTTTCTTTCTGTTGATCTTATGGTTTTCAATTCAAAGTTCAGAGAAAAAATCTATAATACTCGTTATTATTTATTTCTGTTTTCTTTTGTTTATTTATTTATTTTTCAAATTAATTTTTAATAAATTTTGGTTTTTTCAGTTTCCATTTTCGTGTAATTATTTCGTTTATTTTTTAACTTCTTTTGCTTCCCGACTTTTAAAATGTTTGTCCAAGTTATTCTTTACGTTACGTTAATTGCATGAATTTTGCTTCGTTTTTTTTTTCTTGCATTTCGTTGTCCTCCATTTGAGATTTATCTCGTTAGTGTTTTATATCTTTTCTTCTTTCGGTTTTGGCTGATCTTCAGATTTTTTCACTCTCGGAAAAGATTACCGATCTCCTTATGTTTTCTATTTTCTCTTCGTATTTATTTTTACTTTCTTTGTTACACATTCTTTTTGTTTCTTTTTATCGAATTGCAATTTTGTTATATTTTATTGACACTCTTATTTAGTTTTGTAGTCTTTTAATTGTCAAGTACGAAGTACCCAGGGAGAATCTCGATCTTCTTTTATTTCTTCCTTGTTCATTTTATTATCGTATTCGCTCTTTTCTCTTGTGTTTATTTTTATTCAATTAATTGTCCGTATATCGTCACGGTTGTATGTCCAAATAATTTTTTATAAAGGGCCTAAAGGGGACCATAGAAATGATCGCGGTGTACATATTTTGAAATAACGTTTCATGACTTTACAAAGGTTGTTGGTAATACTGAAAAGAGAACTGAAATTTTGATTTAAGTGATCAAATTCTCAAATAATTGGAATTAAATTAAGCCTCAGTTCGTTCATCCCAAGTTTACTTCGCAACTATATTGCTCATGCTCTCTTGCTAAAAATATTGTATATCTGGCAAGAGCGCATAAGCAGTACAGTTCCGAACTGATTTAAAACTGTGTAGGAACAAAGCTTATGACTGAACACGCGAATCTTGAAATGTACCTCGGCCACAACATCCGAATCTTGAAAAGTACCTCAGATATTCTGTCGATGCGTTCTGCGTTCTGACAAATAATGCCTGTAAGCGTGAGTCAGCATTTACAGTCTTCAGTTTTAATGGTTAGCGAATACGTTATTACGTTGTAAATTTAACTTAAAAAAAAATATCTTAATAAAGATTTAAAATGTCCCGATTTTTCAAAGACAACATCCCGATTTACGAAACTTAGAAGTTGGCAGTCCTACCCGAAACATCCCAAGCCTTATTATAGCTGATTTCTTTCGCTTAAAAGTTTAAATTGTGTTTCGAATAGTTTGGATAATCTGGATTCCGAAGTAGTTGCAACAAAACACCTCAAATCAGAATTATCGATTGACAGTTCACCTATAAATAACCTCAGTTCAATCCAAACGAATCTTAAAAATAGAGATTCAAAGGGGATTCCCGATTAGGATTCAAATTTAACAGCGAGAGGGGATTAATCCATTCGCAAAAAGAGTGTTTGTCTTCGAGTCTAAACGCGTTCTGTTTCGTTTGGATCACGATTTTGTGAACGAAAGAAAACACTTTATGTTTAAACACGCTCATGTCGAAATGTACCTCGGCCACAGCATGCAAATCTTGAAATGTACCTCAGCCTCAGCGGAAGCGCTATACTAATGGCGTTATCTGTTACTATTTTTAGAGAAATGAAGTGATATCTGTAGACAACCAGTTAACGGCAATTTTTACTTTTGAATTGTAACTACTGTTCAGATATCTAAAAGATAATTTTGCACATTTTTTGTATAAAAATCTTTTCTTCTGTCGGATTCAATTTAACAGATTAGGAATGTGGGTGGTCTTAAAGCTGGCGCGAAATTTGAAATGGAGTCTATTGGACTGTAAAAATGCATGGGTTACGCCAAACAAACTAAAAACTCACTTCACAAAGAGCTGTTGTGTAAACTTTTGTTTATCACTAAAACTTCGGATGAAAAGTTTCAGTAAAATTATTTTAGTTGTGCTTATTGTACATAATTAGTTAATTTGTTATTAAAAAAATGTATAAAATGCCTGTCTGAGCTTAGTTCAGCTGCAGGTCAACAAACCATTAATAAACATAACCCAACACAACAAAAATAAAAAAATGTCTCAGGGAAAGCATGCAATGAGTTTGTCAACAATTTTCCATTACAATGTGCAACTTATAAAACTGTAATAACTTGTTTAATCTCATCATTCTTAAATGTTAGGTTATGTTCAGATCAACTCCTGCATTATAGCGAGAGTAATTTACGACACACGTCTGATTTATTAGATAAAGATAGTAAACGACTCAGCTCCGCTTTCTATGACGTTTTTTTTTTACTTTCCTAGTCTATTGGCTTGATTTGACCTCGAAACGTTTATGACATTTTATTTTTTAGATCTTTTTTAATTTTTAAGTTTAACATTTCATGTTTCAATCTTATACAGTTTTTTCTTTTCGAATTTCCTTAAAATTTTTAATATTTTTGTTTCGCTTTTTGATAATTTCTTATTTTTTTATCTTTTGTAAAATTCCTTTCTTGGGTTGGATTCTATTAGGTTCAGTTTACTTGACCTTGAAGCGTTTTTAATGTTTTACATTTAGAGTTTAAAAGAAGTTGAGTTCATTTAGGTTTAGCTCATTAGGATTGGGTTCGTTTAGCTTCGGCTTAGTTGGTTTGGGTTCGCTTAATTTTGGTTAGTTGATCTTGACGTTTTTTTTCCTTTGGATCACGATTTTGTGAGCGAAAGAAAGCACTTTATGTTTAAACACGCTCTGCTCGAAATGTACCTCGACTACGGCATGCAAATCTTGAAGTGTACCTCAGGTTCAGCGTAAGCGCTATACTAATCTAATGGCGTTATCTGTTACTATTTTCAAAGAAGTGAAATGATATCCGTAGACAACCAGTTAATGGCAACGTTTACTTTTCAATTGTAACCACTGGTCAGATATCTAAAAAATGTGGGTTAATTGGAAAGGCCCCCTGACAGTGTTAGTCCAGGGCTTTCAAAGTTAAAGATCCGCTCCTGTTTACTGCTGACTATTAACCAGTGTACAATTAATTATAATAGTAATAAATAGTTCATCAAGATGGATTTGATTTTTTGATGAAAGAAGAAAAGCCAAAAAACAATGACACCATAAACAAAATGACATTTAACGAATGATAGCTGTCAAACCGTTGTAATGTTTTGCGTGAGATTATTAGCGCTTTCTTTTGACGTATTAATGTGAAAACTTTATAAATGAAGTCGATTCTTGACTTTTTTCTGTTGAAGCTATAAATCTACAGCGAACACTCTGAGCAGTGGTGGCGGTTGTATAGGGGTGCAATTGCCTCCCTATACAACCGCCAAGTGCGAACACTCTGAGCAGTGGTGGCGATTCGGGCGGTTGTATAGGGGAGCAATTCCCCCCTCCCAGATTTTTAAGTCCTCAGAAGAAAGACATTAATCTTTTTATTTTTTATAAAAAATAAATCATGTACGAATATTTGAAAAAAACGACTGAGGTTTATTTCTCGAGACAGTTCATTTTTTTATTTTCAACACACCCCCTTTAGAATCAAGGTTTATAAAGTAAGTAGGTTGCTTTTTAACTATTCAAGGTCACTTCAAGACGCGTCATCGTGCTTGCCTTATTTATCGCTGCAATATGGAAATGAATATTTTCTTTATTAGAAGTGCGTAATTTTATAATTTTCTGTGTTTTTCTTGTACACGCATTTGGACTTATAATTTCTGTTATTTGTTTTGGCTAGAAACTTGCATTCAAGTTCGATATTTGAGGTTAATGACGTGGTTACGAACTGCAACTTTAACATAAATAGGATATATTTTAACAATTTTAATAATTTTAGCATACGATATACATATCTTTGTTACAAAATAACTATTTCTTGTTCGTAGCTCAAAATTATGATCTTAACCTCAAATATCGAACTTGAATTGTACTTCAATACTAGTTTTTTATAGCCATTTCATTCACGTATATTTACAAACAAAATGACTGCGTTATTACCATGCCAATAAAATCAGAATAAAACGCATTAATTGTCTTATGTCAATGGTAAGCATACAGAGCTATTTGAATTGGGCAGGCAGAGTGACGTATTCCCGCGCCCAGTATCAGATGCTGATTGGTCGAAAGTTACGAGACAACCTATTTAAGTATATAAACATTGCTTTACAATGCTTGCTCCCCTAATTTTGTCACCCAATCGCCGCCACTGACTCTGGATGCACATTAGTGTAGCATCCTAAAACACTGAATCATGCACGACATTTCACGCTGATCTAATTCAAGAGCTGCTTCACAATGTTATGAAAAATTCAACAATTCGATGAACTTTTCAATTTCGTCTTAACTTTTAAATTTAAATAGTAACATATTTCAGTTAATTTCTGAAACGCTTTATAATGTGGGGATGTAGCTCAGTGGTAGAGCGTTCGCTTTGCATGTGAAAGGCCCCGGGTTCGATCCCCGGCATCTCCAAATTTTTGCTTTCACACTTATTTTCTTTTTTTAAAATTTCTGCCCAAACTTTTATTATAAAAAATAAAAAATTTAAATGAAATTTCTCTTATATACTAGGAGTACAAACAAACTATTATTATTGTATAACTAAAACTCACATTAAAGATTCAAAAAGAGCTTACGATGGTTGGATAAAATACTGTTTGGATTTCGCGATTTAATAAATTCCTAAACCAGCACGTGTACATTACACATTAGAGCACAGCACGCAATGTACTGACCGATGTGCTCGGGGACGTACTTACTAAGGGTGAGACACCCCAACATATGCGCAATCCCCGGCTCAACAAATAATATGTATAACTGCAAAGTGGAAGGAAAATGCATTTCCGTTCTCTTCCCTTTATTTGCTTCAATCCTCCGCATACATCATTAAATTTAGCATTTAATCACTACATGAGACCTAGCCTGAAACGGATCCTTCACAAAAGCAGCTGGCTTCATCAGATTACTATTATTATTACCATTCGCAATGACGTTATTATTTTTCGCCAATACGTTCAACAACATGTAATACAAGCTGGGGTTTAAGTGCGCCTTCAAAATTCTCAGGAAATTTTCCGGATCAGAACTCACAGCAATCGCGTTAGCAAAATGGTAAATCGCCTCTTCGAATTTTTCCCTCGTCAATAAAGCTTCGCCCATTTGAAGCTCGTGGATGATGAACATGTCTTCCTCGGTGTATCCCACTGGGAAAAGCTGTTCCTTAGATTTGGTCAGCTGCTGCAGCTTCTTTTCATATTCGCGTTTCAATTTTAATTTCTTTTTGTAATTCGGGTCTCGCCGGCGCTGGTAGTCCATGAGGAACCAGCAACCTAAGATCAGGATTCCACCAACGGTAGCTCCGATTGAGTACAGGTAGACCCGGTCCATTCTTGGAATTTAGAAAGTTTCATGTATTCGAGATGAGGTGTGAGAAAAATGACGGGGGTTTTTGATTACGCTTGACAGAACCAAAATTAAATAAATGAAAGTCTCGGAAGTAATAGCTGCACTGATATGATCGACTCTTGCAATTCCTCATCTTTGATTATGTTCACATTTATGCAATTAAATTAAAAAAAAAAAGAAAATAGTTATTCCATTTAATTCCATTTAATCTTCTACAGTCAATTATCACTGAAAATAACTTAATTAATTTAAAATCAAAGTTTCTGTATGTATGTTCAGTTAAAACTAAATTAAATATGTGTTTAAATGGAACGATCTTTTACTGTGTGCAAATAAAAAAAAACCTCAGTATAAATACGCGAAATGCTACCTTTTGCGGGTAACTTTTGGTGGCTACCGTATCATATCCAAAAAATTTCGGATAGACCACTTGTTTGGAACTGTTGAAACATGCGAGAAAGATAGGAAGGTCAACTTCGCCTTCCTCTCGGTATGAACACGCGCACCGATATCGCACTCGATGTTCAACGCAGAGTTTCGTAATGACAATCACTGATATCGTTTATTATTTCATTTAAAATTTTAATTCACTGAGCGAAGTAATACGTTTTACGATATCAACTATCGACGAATAAATCCGAAAATTTATGCACCAGTTAGGCAAGCGCGTTCCTTCACCCTTTTACGTAAATGAACTTGCTGCAATCTCGCTGCTAACAATGAAAGTATTACTACTTACGGTCCTTGGAAACAAAGAAAGTGTAAAATTTTTATAAGTCTTTTAAAAATAATACGGAATGAGAAATTACAATTTGTTTGTACCTCGCTTCTAATTTGTTCGGCAATTACGAACCGCAACTTCTTGAATTGCACTAGATTTTAATTTAATACTTAAACTTGTAATTACTTGCAGTGAAGTTAATTTAAATTGTAAACGCTTTGACGGACCAGCTGATCGCAGCGGCGCTGAGTTACGTCGTTCCTCCTCGAGTTCCGATAAGGTACTGACCTTGGCCTACTTCGGCTGCGGGTCGTAATTGAAGAGGCTCCCACGTTCCACTTTTAGCTATGCCAGCAGTTCATTCATTCAATTGACAAAACGGGAAAATTACAAAAAAAAGGATGGAAAATCGAAAGTTGCGTTTCCACCAAGATTTGGTGTTTTCATGGATGTTTAAAATGTATCTAAAATGTATCTTAGTATCTTAAATGAATAGATACTTTTGTAAATGTATCTAGATGCAGATATAGATATATTTTTTCAGTAGTATGTGAAATACTCAAAAAGTATTTAGATACTGTATTAAGATACTTGCATCTAGGTACTTAACAACACTGATGGTGATATATTGCAGGTTTAAATATTTGCACACAGTAAAAGAACAGCCTGTATGTCGGAATCATAATTACACGAGGCGTGTAAATAAGAAATATAGAAATCTGTTGCAAGTTGGTTTTGATTGTAATGAAGTACCGGAACATTTTCTTGATAGCCATTTTAATCCTTTTTGAGATCTCATCAATAAGAAAAGTAGCTCCATCTCCAGAAATGACTAATCTATACTCAATTTTTTTTTTTGATATGCGAAATTGTACAGATCGATATAACGTATTACATAACAGACGAAAAAATATTTGAAAAAATTGAATCCAATCGTTACTAACTAGTTCCGTTTTAATCAAACTAAAAAAAAGACACGAATAACTGACAAATAAGAGAGTCACATTCATTTACAACTTCGCGTTTACCGCCTATCAAGAAAAAAATAGACTATAATCTAATGTGTGCGTAATGGCAACAAATTAGACTTTATTTGTTTTGTATTTTTTTAACATGTGAAGTAAACAGTCGAATTTAACGACGATCATTAGCGTAGTCAAGGTGGGGCAAATGGGGCAGTTGCCCACCCCTAGCTCACGGTACGATAAGAAACTACTTCAAATACTTTGTCGAATAAGTTAGATTGTTTACTAAAAGAAATTCCGAAACAAATGGATACGATCGAAAAAAGTTGAGAAAAATCAGGTATTGATGGAAAAGAGACAGACTGAAAAGTGCAAAAGGTCAAGGAGGTAAAGAAAAGAAAGACGAGAAAAGCCAAAACAAGATAAAATAATTCTAAATAAGAAACCACAAAAGAATATATTTAAAAAAAAAACTCAGAAGAAGAAAGATGAAAGCAAGAAAAGATCAAGGAGGAAAAAGATGAGCGAAAAGAATATGCGATCGAAAAGCAAAAACAATTGAAAAGCGTTTGTGACAGTTCTGAAAACAATCTTTATAAATGGAAGAGGTTTGAACAAAATACAAATGATGTTACAGTGGCATCTTCTTCAAGAAACGAAATTCTAGGAATTCTTCCGTCGTATTCAAATTAGTTAATTCTTTCTTAGAATTAAACAAGTTATTAGATTAGTTGAGCTTCTTTTTAATTAATTTTTAACATTTCATGTTTCAATTTTCTAATTTCTAATTTTATTATTTCTTTAAAATTTTTAATATTTAATTTTTGTTTCAATTTTTAGTAATTTTGTACATATTTTGTAAAAAAATCTTTTCTTCGGCCGGATTCAAGTTAGTTGATTTGAATTGACCTCGAAAAATTTTTTACATTTTATTTATTGGATCTTTTTTAATTATTAAGTTTAACATTTCATGTTTTAATCTTTTACAGTTTTATTTTTCGAATTTCCTTAAAATTTTTAATATTTTTGTTTCGCTTTTTGATAATTTCTTATTTTTTTTAACTTTTGTAAAATTCCTTTCTTGGATTGGATTCAATTAGGTTCAATTTAGTTGGATTGGTTTGACCTTGAGACGTTTTTAGTGTTTCACATTTTGTTTTTAAAAGAAGTTGAGTTCATTTGAGTTTAGCTCATTAGGGTTGGATTCGTTTAGCTTCGGCTTACTTGGTTTGGATTCGGTTAATTTCGGTTTAGTTCAGTTGACATTGATATTTTTTAATTTTTTAAGTTACTATATTTAAGTTTTGATTTTACTTTTTTATTTTTTATTTTTTTAGATTTCTTGCTTCTTACAGTTTGCGTCTCTTCCGATTTTTGATAATTTCTTACAGTTCTTTTATCTATTGTAAAATTCTTTTCTTAGATTCAATTCAGTTGGTTTAGATTGACCTTGATTTTTTTAAATATTATATTTAAATTAACAATTTTTAAAATATTTAATTTTTAACATTTTTTCTTTCAATCTTCTAGTCTTTTCGGACTATCTTTATGGATATAGGAGTACTATATAGTAAACTGAGTAAACTGAAAGAGATACCTATACAATTTAATAAACTCAATATTGTATTGTTTTATAAAAACAGATATTCTAACACTGTTGTCATAATATCGCATAACGGCGAATGCCTGGGGAAGTACCTGTGGAAGTAACGTTTCTTCTCCTCGACGCTCCCAGCACTGCCATCTTCGGACGACACCTGCTCCCTCTTACCGTGGAACTTCGAAGCATTCGTTGGAACGCGTCAATTTAAATTCAAACCCGCGCATTGCTTACACAACTGTTCATAGTTCATAGAGCGACTGCGTTTCACTGTACAGTCGCGATCAAGCTAATCGAAAGCGACTGACAGTTCTGTAACCCTTATTACCAGCGGCTATAAGGGCGCAGTTAGCTTACAACGGTCTCGATTAGGATAATCGCGACTGTACATATGAATAAATGAAACGATTCGAACTATCCGAACGGAAATGCGCAATCACCCCACGTAAATACAGGGCGATCGAAATTGATTGTCCTGATCCTACACTACTTTCCGCGAGTTTCGCATCAATATTTACGTTTACCAGACGAAGATTGGCACGGAAAGCAGGGGAGTGCAGGGAACATTCGCAAAACTTATATTCAAATGGAACCTAATTAATAAAATACATCCGGTATACGTAAATATTGATACGATACTCACGGAAAGTAGTATAGGATCAGGACAATCAATTTCGATCGCCCTGTACGTACGAATACTGCAATACCGCTGCAACCAGACTTTCATCTATGAATATTGAATTATCTAAATAAATGTAATCATTTTGTAAAAGCAGTGAGTATAGATCTGTCTGGATCTAGATCTTATATACTCACTGGTAAAAGCTAATCTTTAGAAAAAAAGAAAAAGAAAAAAAAGAACATTTTCGTCTTTTGGAAAGATGTAATCGGAATAGAAACTGAAAAAAAATAGATAACTCCAACGAGAAAAGAAGAGAAAGAAAAACAAATGACGATCGTACATTTTACGACAAACACAAAAGAAATGTAAAAGAAAAGAAACAATTTCAGAAAGCGAAAAGACTAAATTGATTAATAACTCAAAACCGCTTGGAGGTATTCTAGATAATCGATAAAACCATTAAAAAAATGAAATTAAAATATATTTCATTGAAGGTCAAACATTCATGAGATTTTTCATGAAATATTTCAAAGAACTATGTTTCATGAAATTTTTACTTCACTAATGAATACTAATCGTGAGACATTTTAGATCAGTTTTAAATAATTAAGAACAATTACTTTTACGTTTCTATTTTCATTACCGTTGAAATCGATCAATTCAAGAAGTGCCGGAAGCAAAAAAAAAGTAGACAAATTACAGTTTCCTGTAATTATTCTTTCTGAAAATGGGAGTCACTAAACGCGACTTTACGGATAAAGTTAAAAAAATTAAAACCTGTAAAAATTAACAAGTTTAAAATTTTGGTAAAATCTGTGAATTCGTCTTCTGTGGCATTTTGACAAATAATAATTACAGTTAACTGTAATTTGCCTACTATCGGCGTGTTCTTTTATTCATCAAGGAGCTAAGCGCATTAATTGGAAAAACATCAAGGCATATTTTTATTCATCGTTTCACGATTAAAGTAATTATGCTGGTCTTTTATTCTTCGATGAAGTAATCGAAAACTCATCGGAATCATCTGGATTTATTGCTGATGAACCAATTAATTAGGGAGGGGAGAGAGAATTGTAGAGGTTATATTTGTTATGTTTATAAACATGAAAACCGCCAAAACATTATTTAACATTTATATTTTAGCAAATATAAATGTTGCCAACTCTCTAGGTTATTTATTTGTATTTCAATTCCAATTACCAACAACAACCTCTGATCAGCCGACAAGCTGACTGGTCTTTTATTCAGCGCAATTTGTGTCATCGGTGGCTAATTTGACATTCATCGATGACGTCACACCGATGAAGCGATTAAATCAACTGTAGAATACCGAAGTATTGAAATTTTTATTACATGTAGCAATAACACGTTTTTTTTAGGTAGTATTTCTTTAAAAGAAAGTTACAGTTCCATAAGTATAAACTACGCACAAGTAAAATCGAGTATAAAATTTGTTAAAAACTGTTTGCAATTCGAAATATGTAGTTCAATTGTAACGTAGCTCTAATACACAAGTGACGTAACGCAACTGTCTGACAAACAGCTGTTTTGTATTGATCTGTCAGCGAAAACCAAATGTTAAAGTGATGGATCGCAGCTGCTTCAAAAATGAACAAGAATCTTCAATCTCCGACGAAATTAACGGAATTCGCCCCCTTGCAACCGGAAGAGAAGCAACAAGGCGTGAGCCAGTTGATTTCGAAATTTTTTAAATTAAGCCGTCCATCCGCGACCACCGAACAACCGCAGGTTTCGCAAGAAACTAATGCGGAAAACCTGTCGCAAGAATCGCTGCCTTCTTGGGCCATCGACAGCGCGCCAGAGACGGACAATGCACACAGAGAGGGAGTCTATCCCGTCGACATCGGCGAAGGCAGAAGTCTCCCGAATGTCTTGAAAAGAATCAGCAATTTACTGGCCCTCAAGAGCAGCGTAAGTAAAAATATGGTTAAATTCCAGAGGCAATTTCATTTTCTTTTTGTTTTTAGAATCTACAAGCGTATTCTGATTCTGAATTAAAACAGTATTGGATGCCCGATTCTGTGAGTAAAGAGTGTTATGAATGCTGTGAGAAATTTACTACATTCCGTCGGAAACATCACTGTCGGGTGTGCGGGCAGATTTTTTGCTCTCAGTGTTGCAACCAACATATCCCTGGGAAGATATTTGGTTGCACAGGTAATTTATATTTATATTATATCTACATTGTAAGGCAAAATACTTCTGGTATTTTCAGGAGATTTACGAGTGTGTACTTATTGCTGTAAGATAGCCATTTCCTACTTACAATCTTCGGATATCGGCCCCGAATTAACGGCTGACCTCAGAGCTTTACAAGAAAACCTTCAAAGCAAATTTAAGATTCAATCTTCAAACTCGACGTCACTTTTGCAAAATAATTTGTCGCCGGTCCTTGCTTCGACTGACACTCTAGAAACAGGGGGTTCCCTTAAGAGGAAAATATCTGTTGGGTATCAAGAGGAAAATTTTGCTCCGGGGAGGTTGTAAATAAAATTAATATTGCTCTAAACTCTATGTTTTCTTTTTACAGAACGTCAAGTGCCAACTACTTAACCACCGAAGAGAAATGCAGGGCTTTACAAAATTCTGTTTCCCTGCGAAATCTCTTTGAAGAAGTTAGTAAACCGACCACCGGTATTTTACTGCAAACACATAGATACAGGCTCCGGACTTATTCAGGCTGCTTTTATGGATCTGAAATCGTGGATTGGCTGATTTGTCAACAGAAAGCTAATACGAGGTACTTATTTTATTGTGCATGTGTTAATGAGTGGCATGATTCATTTGCATGTGATTTAAAATTATGTTCCTACGTGAACAGATTAAACTAAATAGATAAAACAGAAGGTATTTCTGTCTCATTTTATGTGTTAAAAAAAATATTGCTCTGTGATAAGTAACCAGAAATATCCAAAACTGTTCTGATTAAATGTTTTGTATTTATTTAAAATGAAATCAAGCTATTATATATTTATATTTTCTAAGTTTTTGCAGGTTCTACATGAGAATAATTTAAAGGTTTTTCTTGTGTTATCAGTTTTATGAATTGTGTTATTAATTTTATTAATGAACTGTTTCTAAAGGCTTTTGTGTAAAGATTATTGAATTCTGACAATGTTTACAACAAATTTTTATCATTTGTAAATTTATTAAGTTCATTGGCCTTAATATAAACAGATCCTTGCTTATCAGAGTCTACAGAGAAAGTTATTTTTTTAAGAAAATAAATTTCGTGCAAGATTTTGTTTTAATTTGCCCTAATTTTTGAGTTGAATTACGAACTAATTTTAAAAAAACGGTGTCTAAAAATATTTTAGGATTCAAGCAGCTGCGATTTGCCAAGCACTTCTTGAAGGGGGGTACATAGAGTGTGTGTCAGATCCTTGTTCATTCGTTGATGGATATACTCTATACAAATTGGGGGTTATTTCTTCTCCAGAACCTATACCGACAGTCTTTGAAAATAGCCACCAAGGAGAACCCAGCTGGGTCCAATTTATTCCTCAAGAATCATGTACAACAGGTGCAGTAATTTTTAACATGACACCAAGCAGGGAATCAAACCCTTAAGTCTTCTTATTTTCAGAATATTACTTGATAGCCAAAACCGTAACTGCAAAATACTTTTTTAGATTCAGAAACGGAACAAATTTCTCCGGCATTTACAAGAATACCAAGCCGACTTACATCTTCCTCATCTTACACACTCGATCTAAACGTTGGTGCTAATACCGTGTACCTATCAAAGCCCCCTCCTTCTAGTCACAATCTAAATTCACCAGAGAGCGAGCCTGATATGGAGAAACACGTGAATTATTGCACCGAGGCATCGGTGGTGAGGACTTCGGAACAAAGAGAATTAGTGCCAGAGTCCGGTTGGTAAAACTTAATCCGATGGAGTCCCAAAAATTTCAAGTGAGTTTTTTTTTAGGTTGGCACAACCCTACACACCTCAGAGAAGAAAACAGCGAGAAAGTCGCCTACAGTTTACTAGCGGAGACGTTCAAACAACACGAGCAGAATTTATTAAAGCAAATGCTCACCTCGAAGGGGCTGCAGATGACTTGGAACGAAGTCTTAATTCCTCTTATCCACGACATAATCGACGTGATACGGCCAGGTTTAACATTTTGCAAAATTTCAATCATTTCGTAAAGTACAGGATTTGTAGATGTTAATCATAATGCAGTTGACCTTGACGTTCGGCAGTATGTCCAATTCAAGAAGTTACCCGGGGGAGAACGAGGTGATTGCAAGCTCGTCAGGGGGATTGTGTGCAGTAAAAACGTGGCTCACAAGGGCATGTCGACTAAATTTGAAAACCCTAAAATTTTACTCCTGGAAGGATCAATTGTTTACCAAAGAACGGAAGGTAGATTTATGTCGCTTGAACCTGTTTTAATGCAAGTAAGTTGAATTTGCTTTGCTTTGGCTGTAGTATTTTCATAAACTTACTTCTTTTGAGTATGAGAGTTGATGCCTCAAATCAAAATTCTTTTTTTCTTTAAAGGAACATGAATTCCTCCGACATGTAGCGGCTAGAATAATCGCGTTACAACCAAATATTGTCTTGGTACAAAGAAATGTATCGAGACTTGCTCAGGATTTATTACGAGAACAGGGTGTGACTCTTGTATTGAATGTAAAACAAAGAATCCTGGAGAGGGTAGCTCGGTGCACACAAGCTGACTTGGTAACTTCAGTCGATGCTCACATAGGACGCCCCCGGCTGGGAATCTGCAAACACTTTTACCTGAAATCATACAAGAACGAATGTGGTAAGTTTCTTTAATAATTACCCCTGAATAGGACATCAATAATAATAATAATAAGTGGCAGAATAACAGGGTTCACACTCACCAGGAAAAGAGAAAGAGTTTGAGTAAAGGTTCATAATGTTAGTTAATATAAAAGTTATTTATAAAATATTTGGTTTGTTTATTTCCATTAATAATTATTTTAATATTTATTATTATTTCTAATTTTGAATGTAATTGTTTTCTGCGTTAATGTAGGTGGCATTTCTTTTTGTGCATCTAGTATTACCAAAACTACAAATTAGTTTTTTTCTGAAATTAGAAAAAAGTTAGAAAATTGTCCAGAATATTAAAAAAAATAGGAAAGTTTCGTAATCGAACAGTAAATTTAATGTCTTTTGTCGCTCTAAACTGCCAAATTGTTGTATAATTAATTACAATTCGAAAGGTAAGTTGCCATTAACTGGTCGTCTACAAACTTTACTTCACTTCCCTGAAAACAGTAACAGAAAACGCCATTAGTACAACACTTATACTGTGGCTGAGGTATATTTGAAGATTCCAAAGTCGTCGCCAAGGTACGTTTCAATATTCCAATATCGTGGCCAAGGTACGTTTCAAGATACGCGTGTTTAAATATAATCAGGCTTGGAATGTTTCGGGTATGGTTGCGGACTTCTAAGTTTCGTAAATTGGGACGTCGTCTTTGAGAAATCTGAACAAAAAGATCCAGACTTTTTGAAACATTATTAAGAATTTTTTTAAAGTTAGATTTGCAACGCAATGACATTCTAACCGAGTCATAGATGAGTCGTAGTCAGTGTTACTGGAAAAATAAATACACAACACAATAAGGTAGACGATTGCAAAAATAATTGGAATGCGATACAGGCGCATTGAATTCGGGACAAACCGAAATAAGAGGGGGCGATTGGCAACCGTATTTACATAATTGAAGTTGTTTAAATGAAAATGTTGAAACAATTTTGTTTTGGGATCTGAGATTTGAGGCCCCCTTGATTTAAGAGGCCTCAGGCCCGCGCCTCATGCGCCTGTGCGAAAATCCGCCACTGAATCCCAGTCAATCGTGAACAAGTTCCGCATTTTTAATTTTAAAGAATTAATATCTTCTTCGGGTCTTCAGTGGAGGCAACCATACAAACGACTGTGTTCATTGGATTGCCTATGCTAAGATTTTCTGTTGCTTGAAAATTTTAATTTTTTTATTTTTTAACAAATAGGTATTAATTGCGTAAAGTTGACCGGGAAGCCATCTTCAATAATCACAAAGCAACACAAAACCTGTGGCTGTAATCCAAATAAATAGTGAGAAAACCCCTCGACCACATTAATTTTTCTCACTATTTATTTGGATTACAGCCACAGGTTTTGTGTTGCTTTGTGATTATTGAAGATGGCTTCCCGGTCAACTTTACGCAATTAATGTGGTCGAGGGGTTTTCTCACTATTTATTTGGATTACAGCCACAGGTTTTGTGTTGCTTTGTGATTATTAAATAGGTATTGTTTTTAATTTTGAAAGGTAATTCGATAATTTTCTCTATTAATGTAGATGAAAATTTTAAAATAAATAAATTAGTAATTCTCTAGGCTTCAGTTGAAACTGAATCTTGAAGAACTGCAAAATTATTGAAACGCTTAAAACTTTCTTGACAAAAAGATATTTCTAACGCCTTTAGTGCAGGCAACCATATGGTCTGCTGAGTTCGTTAGCTTGCCTACATTAAGGCGTTGAAAAGTTCAATGTTTTTATTTTTAAATACACTGGCACACTATAAAAGTTAATCGTTTACAATTTTACAATTTTTAAGTTTACTATCAAGTTTCTCCATTAATACACGTAAGAATTTAAAGTTAACTTAAATTACAATTGTTGTACACTTATTTCAGTTCTGAAATCATGAAGAATTAGAAAATTGTTTAAGCACGTAAAATATAGAAAAGTTTGCTAGTTGTAAACAGTCAATTATGAAGGATTGTCAGTTTTTCTACCAAAAATCAAGGAAAACCGGGAATAGTCAGGGAATGTGTTCGTGAAAATAAAATGGGAACTCTAAATAAACCGATACAGTTATAATTAATTATTCTACCGTAATTATCAAGAAACAAGAATCATCAACAATCATGACAACAGGAAATTTGCATTGCAGGTGAAAAGAAAACCCTAATGTTTTTCGAAGGGCTGCCCCTTCCGCATTTAGGTGGCACCGTCTTGCTCAGAGGCGCCCCTCGATGTGACTTAATCAAGTTAAAAAAAGTAGCGTCTCTACTTCTATTTGCCTCTTATAACTGGCGCTTGGAAAAATCGTTCTTAATGGACGAGTTTGCTCAACCCCCGAATACAAAAGACGAGTTCTTCGACGACAGCAAGGAAAACTCACCCATCCTTTCCGCCCCAAGCACTCAGGTCAATGGCAGTGAGCTGAGGAAGATTTCCTCTAGAAGCAGCGATGCAAGCACGAATCTCTTCGATGATAATGAAAATGACACCGAGTTTTTTAATACGAATCACACGAACTGCGATGAGGTTGTTAACGAGGAGAAGAAGGTGAATCCTGAGGCGACCGTGAACAATTACACCGATCCTCTTCATGCCTACGATGACAGCACAAATGAGGTTTTGTTGCGGAGGAAGGGTGAGAAGCTTTCGGTGGCCGAACTGCCTTTCTCGAATCACTTTCGCAAGTCTTTGGACGACACTATCCTGTGTATCTCTCCGTATTTGGTGTTTTCTGTACCCTACCTCGAGACTGAGAACGGAAGGAAGTGCAAGCTTAGGAGTTTTTTCCCCGAGAAGATTTTTTATAGTGAGCATTTCGTTAGTAAGACAAAAGTTAAGTGCCCGAAGGAAAATGAAAACGGTGTTGTTGGTGACAATGAAGTACACAAAGCAAAGGTACATAAAAAAAATATTATTAAAATAATTGATTGATTTGAAATCTTGGTAAACCTGTTAGTAGAATAATTCGACAGACAATTTTTTTTATTTTTATTTTTTTGAAGCTGAAACCTCCACATCCATTTATAACTGCAAAAATAACCACCAGCACAGACAACAATGAAATCCAAGCGTTGCTAGCTCATTTCAGAGCTTGCGGAGGTCAATTAGAAAAGAAGGCGATGCTAGACGTTGTTGAAAAGGAAGTCGAAAGCAACATAAAACCAAAGTTGAAAGGCATCGAGTTAGACAAGCTCGATGTACTCGACCCAAACAACCATCAAAGACTGGCCGTCTTATTCTGCAGCTTCAGCCATGAATCCCATAATGCACCTGCCTTCTGTGTCAACCCCTGGTGAGCCAAATATAAATTTGGTACGCCTAATTTAACACGTACGAATTTACAGGGTGGTTTACATGGATTTCTATGGGTGCAACGATATACCATTGGGTTGTTTCTTGGAGAGATATTGCTTTCGCTCCAGTTACAGTTGCCAGTCTAAAACATGCGACACCCCAATGCTGAAACACATCAGGAGATTCGTGCACAATTCCGGATGTGTGAGTCTCTCGTTGAACAGCGTTGAGAATGAGTTCAGCGAGGACAACATCGTCATGTGGAGTTGGTGTGTCAAATGCGAAACCTGCTCGCCTGTTGTGTCCATGTCCGGTGATACGTGGTCTTTTTCTTTCGCCAAGTACTTGGAATTGCGGTTTCACGGAGGGGTTTACAACAGAAGGGGGAACGTGCCCTGTCGGCATATTCTTCATCACGATAACTTTCAGTATTTTGCCTATAAGAACATCGTCGCATCTTTTAAGTAAAAATAATTCAACTAATTTAAATAGATTAATTGATTTGATATGACTTTCTCGTTAGGTTTACTAACGTGCAGTTGTGGGAGATTTCGCTCCCCCCTCCGATAATCGAAATAAAATATGACACTTCGAAGCAACAAGATGACATGATCGAAGAGATAAGGATGATGGCCCTCAAGGGACACGAGATCTTCTCGACTATTTCAGAGAAGCTATCGATTTTACCGATGGATGAAGAAGGCTTGGCTAATCTGAAGCAGATCTTAAGCAAGGAGCAAGCGACTTTCAAGCACAAAGTTGAGGAAGTCCAATTGAAGTTAACCTCCCCCACTTTGGACCACCGGGAAGATCAATTTGGCGATAGTATCGTAGGTGAGTCTGCATTCTTTTTTGTTGCCGATTCAAAAAAGTGTGCACCTGTACGCTTCTAGAAGTTCAAACGGCGGTTTGGAGAATAGGTGACGCTCTGGTTCGAATAAAGCGCATGATAGTCGAAGCAGTCGAACAGTGGAACCTGAGATTCTCAGATTCGCTGCGTAAAAGAGATTCCGACAAGAAGAAGGATAGATCGTCTCATTCCGACCTCGAAAGTCCCTGCACGGATGCTAAATCGTTGAATATCGAGAACCCTGAGTTTGAAATTAAAGCCACAAATCCGAATGCCGAAACTACAATGGCGATAACGAAAAAAATTCGAAGCCTAGACCAAGACGGTAAGCAGCAACTAGCCCCCACACCCCCCCAATTATGCTTTGCACGGCTTCTCCTTTGTAGTAAATTGTGGTAGCTTAGGACTTACCCCCGCTTTAAATCATTCAGAGCAACCGTTTTGGATTATTGGCGAATTAAATTGTTCGGACGAGGCAAATCTAAATTCGTTAGATACCTGCGAGGCTACTTTGGATTCCGAACAGCAAAATTTACTGGAGCTTAAATTAAATGATTTTCAAATTGTCACGAGGTTTAGAAAAAACAAAAGCTTCCCTCCAGATAAGGCCAGCCATAGTGGCAAAATAATTTGGAAATATTTTGAAAATGGCAAAGGTATTGTACAGTTAGAAATTTGTTCGAATCCGCCTTCCTGCTTCTGCTTGAAATAAAAAAAATCTTCGTATTCATAATTCAGGCAATTTTTTCGTTGATTTAGATGGTCTTCCTCCTTCACCGAAAGGCCACCACCGTTCTCAATCTGATGGTACCGTCTTATCTCAATACGAAGACAGTCATGATGGTAAGAAGGAGTCGGATAAGAAAAGTGTGAAAACGATTTTGTCTCAACTACTCCCCTCCAGCACGTCATTTACGTCACTTCCGGTAATCACAGACGCTTGGCACTTTTTATAACGCGAACTGCAAACCCGATTTTTAGCTGCCGTTTCACCAACAAGAGCATTACACCCTCCCGACTGGGGTTTACGTGCCAATCGTGGTGTATGAAAGCGAGCCAAGCTCAATTGTCGCTTATGCACTTAACTCGTTTGATTACAAGAGGGCTTTCGACGATTTACTCGGCAGAAAAATGCACAGCAACGAGCAGACGCCGAGCCCCATTCATAAACGTTACTTTCAGGGCGATAAAGAACGCCCCGAAAGTGGCGAGGTGGTTTCGGAGAAGTCGACAAGGATTTTGTCTTTCCTGCGCACAAAAGATAGCAAGGCTGATTTGATGAGCAATTCGAATAATTCAACTGCTTCGGATGCCAGGTAAGAAATTAGTTTTGATTATTTTCAAATTAAAAACAAGGAGAACATCGAGAAAGCCTGGAAAACGAAAGAATCAGAAAATTAAGAAAAGGTTCGTAATGTCAGGGAAGAGTCATGGAATTTGTCCTCTCTTAATACAAAAGTCGATGAAATTAATTGATTAACTGGAAATTCGATTTATTTATTTTGTTATGTGCTTAATATTTCCACCAATAATTATTTTTGTTATAATATTTATTATTAATTGTTTATAATTTTGAAAGTAATTTCATTGTAATCATAAATAATGATTTTCTGCGTCAATATGCATTCTTTAAATTGGTAAGAAAAAGAAGATAGAGAATTGTATTTAATATAAAAAAAATTGGAAAGATTCATTACCCCAGTTAATCGTGAACAAATTCCTCACATTTTTAATTCTAAAGAGTTAATACGTTCTTATGATCTTCAATGTAGGCAACCACACAAACGACTGTGTCCATTGGGGTTGCCTACGCCAAGGCTTGGCAAGGTTTGAAAATTTATTATTTTAAAACAAACAGGTATGTTATTAAAATGGATTGTTTTTAATTTTGCAAGGTAATTCGATAATTTTCTCTATCAACATAGATGAGAATTTAAAAATAAATAAATAAGTAATTTTCTGAGCTTCTGTCGAAGCTAAATCAGGAAGAATTGCAAAATTATTTAAACACTTAAACATCTCTCGACAAAAAAATATTTTTAACGCCTGTAGTGCAGGCAATCGCGAGGTCTGCTGAGTTCATCGGCTTGCCTAAACTAAGGCGTTTCGTTAAAAAATTTCAATGTTTTTATTTTTAGACACACCGGCACGTTGTTAAAGTTAATTGTTTATAATTTTAAGGAGGGGGGGGGGGGTCTATAAGCCTTCAAATGGGGTGCTGCAGAATAAATTTTGAAAAAATTAATGCAAATTACACTCATTTAACGTATTATTTCTTACAAGAGATTGCATATACAGGGTATAACTTTAACGAGGAGCCAAAATTTAAGGGCCAGTTCCCCACACCGAATTATAAAAAAAGTTTATATAAACATAGGTCCGCGCACGCATATTTTCTGAGATATAACAAAATAATTGTAGGCAGCCACGATTTCATATTTGATGTCTCATAACTTTCCCGAACAACTGTCCCAAGTAACATTTCCGCGTATCTTGGAAAATAAAGGTACTTTACTCTTACGTCGATTTCAAACATTTCGATCTCCTCGGTATATGACAATAGATATTCAAATTTTGACAAGTGTATTTTAGATTTGGGAAGATGCGGGAACTTTCATAAAGAATAAATTTTTCTGTGAAATCGATAACAAAAAAGTTCCCCAGCTTTTTTTCGGACCCTGTATCTCAGAAACTATGCGCTTGCCGGTGTATGTTAATATGAACTTTTTTTCATAATGCGTCGTGAGGAATTAGCCCTTGAGGTTTGTCCCCTCATAAAAGTTACACCCTGTACATTAATTGTCATAAGTTGGCACACAACTTGTATTTTACTAAAACTAATGAAATTCATGTCTTAATTTTGAATGCTAAGATTAGTCTCTTAAATATTTAATTTATTTTAACATTTGTATAACATAAGTGAAAATTTCTAATTTCTGGAATTAAAACCGACGTTTTGTATGACAGTGGGGGGGGGGGTCACACAGCTCAATAGGGGGTCGCGAAACGTAAAAGTTAGGGAAACGCTGCTCTAGACAAAATACGATTGATAATTAAAAATAAAAAATTGTCAAATAAAATCAAACAAAAGAAAGAAACAAAAGATGATCAATTGGAAGTTAAAAAATAAAAACAAATCAAATCGAATAGAAGAAGAAAAACAAACAAAAGCCGATCAACTGATTATCTTAAAAATTACAAATGCGGAATAAAAAACTGAAAGATGACAATAAAGTTAGGACGAAAATGAAAATTCTATAAAACTAACAAAAAGTCAAACAGATTAAAAATTGACTGAATTTTGAAAAATTGAATGACTTTTGTCATAACCCAACCCAACCAAAAATTAATCTGCAAATATTAAGGAAAAAGGACAATCAGTAATTAAAAAATCAAATCAAAGCAAATCGAATAAAAGAGAAAACCAATGGCGATCAATCGATGAGATGAAATTAAACTCAAATCAAGCGGAAGAAAAAAAAACAAAAGACGATCAATTGATAATTAAAAAATAAAACGATGTCAAATAAAGTCAAGCAAACGAAAAAACAAAAGGAACAGATGATGAATTGACATGAAAAAAATTAGATCAAATAATTGACCGCAAGATGACTTGCCTAAACTCTGAATAAAGTGATGGTTAGAAAATAAAAACAAAACAAATGAAATCGTTTATAAGGATTGAAATTAAAAAAAAAGCAAAGGTCGATCAATTGATTGTATTAAAAATTGAAGTAAAGAAAGTTAAATAAGGAATTACGATTTAATTAAGAAAAACAACACAAGACGATGAGTGAAGAAGTTAAGACGAAAATACAAATCCTATAAAAATAAATCAAACCAATAATTGACATATTTTTAACCGCGAGTGCGAATAAAAGAAAATAAAAGCAAGAGAATCGAACTGATTTTATTATAAAATAAAGTCAAATCGAATCGAGAAAAGAGAAAATATGATCGGTTTAGAATTTAAAAAATAATAATAAAATCAAATAGAATCACAGATCGTCACAATTTAACAAAGTTTAAATGTAATAACTATTAGTTATTAGCAGGGACAAGAATTCGGGCCAGTTATTCCGCGAAAAATACAAAAATTTATTACTCCGACTGTATTAGCCCCATCCACAATAATCTCTGCGAAACGAGAACGCTCGCATTGCACTCCTTCCCCTCCTACTCAATAACAATTCGACGCATCGGAGCCACGAAAATGACGGGAGAAAATAGCACACTCGACGTAAAAAGCGCCCGACACTAAGCGGTCTGAATTCTTTTCCCTGGTTATTAACATTAGAAATTAGTTTTAGAAATTTTAATTAAATTGGAAAGGGAGGCGATGGAAATTTTTATTTTCTTGTAAGGGGTCGATGCTTGAAAAAGGTCGGGAACCCCAGGTTTAACTTCTCTATATTTAAGGTGACATTAAATTTGTACCTGTTCGTTGCCCGGTCAACTCTTTTTCGTACACAGGATGTTCTTTTACTGTATGCAAATAAAAAAACCTCAAAAAAAATGGTACCTTCTGTGCGTATTTTTCGGTGGTTACCGTACTATAGCCAAAAAATTTCGTAGGTTCCACTTGTTCGGAACCGTTGATATGTACGAGAGACAAATACTTGCAAGGTCGCAACGCCTTCCTATAGTCGACACCGACACCGCGCTGAGTTCCGCATTCAAACCCATTTCGTAGCGTTTCATAATAATAATCACCGATATCGTTCATTAATTTTTATTTAAAATTTTAATTCACTGAGCAAAGTAATATCTTTTAGTAGATCAACTATCGACAAATAAATTTAAAATTTATGCACCAATTAGGCAAGCGTATTAAAAATGTTCTTCCTTCACCCTTTTACGTAAATAAACTTTTACTGTAATCTCGCTGCTAGCTATGAAAGTATTACTACTTACGGTCCATGGAAAAAAAGTCAATTCTTATAAATCTATTAAAAATAATATGGAATGAGAAATTACAATTTGTTTACATCTCGCTTTTAATTTGTTCGGCACTTACGAACCGCAGCTTCTTGAATTGCACTAGATTTTAATTTAAAAATACTTAAACCAAATTTGAATTTTAAACGTTTGTAAACGTTTTGACCGATCGGCTGATCGGGGCGGCTGATTTACGACGTTCCTCCTCAAGATCAAGTAACGTACTGACCCTGGCCTACTTCGACTGCGGGTCATAATTGAAGAGGCGGCCGCGTTCCACCTTTAGCTATGCCAGCAGTTCTCAAACGGTTTAGTGTCTGCCACTGCATTTTTCTCGAAAACTATTAAATTTGTGTTAAGAACATATGAGTTCAATCGTTGCCATTTATGGTGATATATCACAGGTTTAAATATTTGCACACAGTAAAAGAATATATCTATTTTTTTTTATTTAAAATATCAGTATTAATAATTTTTAATAAATCAATGATATTAAAATGTATCAGTGAACAATCACCGACTGTTGAGAAATGTGACGACCCCAAGAAGAACAAGGTCTGCCACGTCGACGTCACATTCGAAGATTCCAACTGCAACTTCTTCTGCCGCATTTATTACGCAGAGAAATTTGCAATCCTGCGTGGCACCGTCCTACCCATCGGAGAAGAAGCGTACATTCGATCACTGTCGAGGTCGGTGCAGTGGAATGCAAGGGGGGGAAAATCCGGCTCAACATTTTGCAAAACAACAGGTAGAGCTTTGGCTTCTTTGCAATTCTATGATTGGCTGCTCAACATTCTCTTCAAACACTTTCTCACCCACTTTAGATGATCGATTCATCTTGAAAGAGATGCCGAAATCTGAGATCCAATTGTTCTTGGACTTCGCCCCCAATTACTTTTCGTATATGAAGCGCTGCCACACCACTGCTCAACCGACCCTCCTGGGCAAGATCGTTGGGATTTACCAAATCATTTTTAAAAACAATAGTACCAACGCGACGCTCCGCACTAATCTGCTGGTGATGGAAAACTTGTTTTATAACCGGACTGTTTCGCAGAAGTTTGATTTGAAGGGGTCGATGAGGAATAGGCTGGTCAATCCTGACAATCAAGATGGAGAGATTGTTTTACTCGATGAAAATCTCTTAAAGAGTAAGACTGTAAAATATTAAATTTATAAATTCAATCAATTGAAATGTAGATTGATTAAAATTAACATGTGATGTAGCAATTGAAGAATTTTTTTTTATTTAGTGTCATGTGATTCGCCGCTGTATATACTTCCTCATTCCAAAGCAGTTTTAACCGCTGCCATACAGAATGACACTGAGTTCTTATCTGCTCAGTCTGTTATGGATTACTCGCTGCTGGTTGGTTTGGACTCAGAAAATAAGGAACTCGTTCTCGGCATTATAGGTATAATTAAGCATTTTACTTTTAAAAAATACTTAAACAAAGTTGTCTTACTCACTTTTGATTAAATACGTAAATGCTAAACTTTTTAAGCTAGGACAAAAATTCTTTTCGAGATCTTTATCCTAATTTATAGCTTGACTAACTTACTGAACATGGCAAATGCAAATTAATTAGTGTGATGCAGATTTTATATTTTGTTTTGTCTATATATTTTATTTCAGATTATATTCGAACCTTTACCTGGGACAAAAAACTTGAAACCATGGTAAAAAAATCCGGAATGTTATGGGGGCAAGTAAAACTACCCACCATCGTTTCACCAGAAGAATACTGCAAGAGATTCATAGAGGCTATGCACAGGTATTTCCTTGAAGTCCCCGATCCCTGGGCGGGTTTGGGGAAAGGTCTGGAATGTTGATGAGAGCTCAGCATTAGAGGTACTTCAATTTTTGTAAATGTAATTTTTTATGCAAATATTATTGATGTGATACACAGTATTTATAATTTTTTAAGGCTATGTTAGGTACAAATGATTTTTAAATAAAGAAATTTTTCATGTTTCTTTTCGTGATCAGAATCAAAAAGGAAAAATGTTACGAGGGGAGGGGGGGTTAAGAGCAGGTTCATAAACGCAGAAGATATAATTTGGTGATATATTTCAGTTATTTGTTTCATATAAAATCACTAAAGCTACCGTTTATGATCTAATTTAATGAGTGTCATATTAAAGTCTAATTTAATGAGTGTCATACAAAGATTGCATTAATTGCACACGAAATATGTACAGGATGTTATCAAATTCAGAAGACCTTGCTTATTATAAAGTACACAATGAGTACAGAATTGGATTTTTAAATACTTTGTGAAATTCACTGGCTTGAAATTAGCGAAAATTGGCAGAACTAACAGATCAGAAATAACAAAATGCAGGTTTTAATGTTTGACAATTTTTATTCACGTACCTTACACGAAAAGAAAAGAAAAGAGTGGACTGTATTATGCTGTGAATTTGAAAATTTTATTTACAGAAAAGCCAAGTAGTATACTCTGTAAAATTTGAAATTAAAAAAAGAAATTCTTGCAAAATACAAGAGACGATTTGTGAGCTTTCCTAACCAAGAGACATTATAAAGAATGACTATAAATAAACACTTGAATTAATAAACACAAATGGGAATTACCAAAGAATTTATAATAAACAAGATTCCCAAATTTGCAACCACCTGTAAATTACACAGGGTTCCCATTCACTGGGAAACGTCAGGGAATTCAAAAAAGGTTCACAGTGTCAGGGAAAAGTCTGTTTTTATACAAAAGTCAATGAAATTAATTTAAAAACAAGAAGTTTGAACACAAATTTGTTTTAGATTAAAAAAGAGAATTGAAATTAGGAGAATTGTTTTTAAGTTTTTAACAAAAAAAAAAGTTGTGGTCTTCAATATAGGCAACCATACAGGCGTCTGTGTTCATTGTGTTGCCTATAGTAAAATCTCTTTTTTTTTTTTAATATTGAACTTATTCTTTTAACGAAAGGGCATGTTATTAAAATTAATTCAATTGTTTAGGATTTTTAAAAGAAATACAACAATTTTCTCGACTATACAGATTATAATAAAAAAAAGTAATATATAGGGTGTAACTTTTATGAGGGGACAAACGTCAAGGACTAGTTCCTCACGTCGAATTTTGAAAAAAAGTTCAGATAAACATAATGCGTCGGCAAGCGCATAGTTTCTGAGATACAGGGCCCGGAATAAAGTTGGGAAACTTTTTTGTTATAGATTTCTCAGAAAATTTATTGTTTATTAAAGTTACCGCTTCTTCCTAAACCTAAAATACACTTGTCAAAATCTGAATATCTATCGTCATATGCCGAGGAGACTGAAATGTTTGAAATTGACTTAAGAGTAAAGTACCTTTACTTTTCAAGACAAGCAGAAATGTTATTTGGGAAAGTTGTTCCGGAGAGTTATGAGATTTCAAATATGAAATCTTGGCTGCCTACGATGTTTTTCTTATATCTCAGAAACTACGCGTTTGCGAACCTATGTTTATATAAACTTTTTTCATATTTCGGTGTGAAGAACTGGCCCTTAAATTTTGGTCCCTCGTTAGAGTTACACCCTGTATTACTAACTTTGGTACATTTATTATTTGATTCAGGAGAAAATGTTTAAACATAAATTAGGAAACTTGCTTAATCGAGAGGTGAATGGCGTAATTTTTTTGATAAAGTCAGTAAAAAATTAGAGAATGTTTACCAATGAAAATAAAATGGAAACCCTGATCTTTACTCATTTTAACGTGTAAAAGAAGTTATTTATATTCGAGTATATTATTTCGAATGCAACACAAAAATTCATTCACATAAAGCAAATAAATAATACCCATAAATTACGTCAGTAAATGCATCTAAAATTCTAAGTGTGAGTCGAACAGAAACCTACTCTATCTCAATTGAGAGTAAAAAATGAGATTATTTCAGATCATAACAAAAATGATAATGAGGTGGATCCGGAGGAATCAACGGAGGATCCTGAGGAATAGTGACGCCTTCAGCGTCCAGAAGCCTCAACTTAATTTCCATTGAGAGCAACGTGTCCAGATCCTTTTCAGTCTCTCTACTCTGCATTCTCTGCCCTAAAAGGGCGTTAATACCGTCAGTCCAATAAGCCAAAGTGAGTTCGTCCGGAGCCACGCAATCCAACGATTGCAAATCGACTCCTTCTAAGGCCAGCGAAAATGCCAATTGATAAGATGCCTTGCGCCCCCTCATGTGCGGGCAATCCCTTCCAATCAAAAGCGCTCTTATATCTGAAACAGCCAATTTTGAGCCGAGTTCCTCTGCCGAGGGCGCACTTTTCTCATCACAATCCCCATAATGCAAGACTTTATGATTCGGTGACAATCGCATGAACCAAAACTTATCTTTGATTCTTTGCCCTCGTGCTGAATACTTCGTGAACCTCGTGCCCTCAACTAAAAACGCGAGTCTCTGTTGTTTGATTAAATTCAGAATATCGGGTGTGATCTGCACGCGTAACTCAACTATCGGTTGAGCATGAGATTCCCACTCCTCCCTCGAGGTTCGTTCTTGCTGCCAAAGCGCTGTGATCTCACTGTAAGTTAGAAGTTGCAAGCGAGTCTTTAACTGTTCGAGGGAAGGGGGTGAAACGTTGAGGGCGCGAACGATTTGCTCTCGCACGACGCTCGCCACTTTCCCGAAATCCTCGGAGGTGGCCCTCATTTCCTTCCACGTTTTATTCAGAAGCACAATACAAATGCAGAAGCACTCTTCGAATGGGTGGTCGTGTGTAAAGAATAAGGGTTGAAAGGACTCACCCTGCTCCGAGGGGGCCTCTCCGATTTTTAGCAGCTCGCATAAGATTCTGACTAGTTCTACGCTCGCACGTCCAAAGGGGCACTCGTGTTCGTCAGCGCGACAGCTATTTTCCAGCACTAGTTTAGTATAGCTGTCAGGGTGGTTTCTAGCAAAATATACCATGCAGTCTAGCGCTAGTAAACCAGGGGGAGTTTCAGTGAAATCCAGGGCTGGATTAATGTCGTTTCTAAAGCCAAGCTTTTTGTAATCCCTGGTGAATCCGCCAGGCCCCCTCATGTTACCGACACCTTCACCATCGAATGCAATTCTTCTCAACTCTTTGATCTTGTCATGCCCATCTTGATCCTAATGAAATACAACGATATTTATTTAAATAATGAAAATGAATTGTTTGGTCATACCTGCGGATCCATTTTCGTCATCATTCGTTGTTCAAGCAACCCCAATGTTAGTGTTAGGAGTACGTATAACTGGTGAGCCATTTCTGCACCCTTTGCAGCCCCCGTCTGTATTATATTATTCTGAATCACCTGTCGCACTTGCTTCGAAGTAAGGGTTGCAGCCACCGCCCGACGTTTTGCAGGGTCGGCTTTCAAAAGCAATGCGTTTATAAGAGCTACGGCATTCTGTTGAACCACCGGGGTCCCCTTGAGATGAATGACTAAAGAACCAACTGGTACTTCTCTCTCTACCTGCATGCAAATTTTTTATTATTTAATTTTAAAAATGAGTCAACGATTTGGAAATTACCTGTCCGTAACCTTCTGTGCTGTTCAGTACCACATTCTCTAGTATAGACAAAGCAGCCTGTGTTACCTCAGCCTCTTGGTTGCTGGTAACCAAACCAGCAACTCGTGTGATAAAGTTGCCATCTAAAATATCCCAAGAGACGATGCCGTGTTCCATTAATTCAACGAAAGACAAGAGTGTATGAGCCAAAACCTGAGTCTCGCATTTTCCCCCTTCGATTTGCCGAATAATCAACGCCAATCCTTGCTTATTAATAAAATCAAGCGCAAATGTCATATCAGCACTTAAAGTCGAGAGTTTCTTCATCGCATCTGCCTTCTCTTCCAAATTGCCCCCATTTAACTTATGCAGAATATCTTGAGCGGTTTTCGATGGAGAATGCTCCAACCTCAACACCTGTCCATTCTTGATTTCATTCCTATTTTTCTCCGTGATGTAATTCCTGTTATTGTTCTCATTGAATTGCAATGCGTACTGCTCAGGGTCTGAGAGTTGCCAACCGTTGCAAAGCTCCTGGATTATGCCTGCGAGAGGCTGATTCTGATTAAATTCGATTAGCTGTGGGACAAGAGCCCCCATTTCCACAGCTATTTTGACTATGTTGGAGTCCTTCATCGCAGGCATGTTGATAGTCTATCGAGACACTCGACAACCTCGACTTAATTTTGCGGATTAAAATGATTCATACTCATCAACTGAAAAATGTGCCTAGTAAACACATTTTCATTCATTCATTTACTAAATGACTAAAAAAAATCACATAAACATGAAACGTCAAACTGTTGACAGAATGACACTCCCTATCACCTATTACGTCACATACGTCATTGAGCAGGGATACCAAATTCATTTTGATAAGTATTTGGGAAAGAAAATGTTTGGAGAACTAAATTATTTGTTTTTAAAAGCAAGTATAATAAGGAGGAATCACAGAATGTCGCAGAATAACAGTCCATGTCATCCAAGGAACGAGGCAGTCTGTTAGATGCAATATTAGTTTCACCAACCTTGTAAGACTCTAAAGTCACTAGATCTATCAAAGTACCGCAAACTTGCCGCCATATTGTATCTGTGTTTCGTTGTTTCGCGCCAACGTCAAAACATTGATGACAGCTGAAAGTTTCCTGCAGTCATTTACTAAATTAGGCAACAATAAAGCCTTTAAGTGAATAATAATCACTGTGTAGAACGATCTGAATCACAGAAAATACTAATTAATTTTATAAATAAAACCGCACTTAATTCGTAAGTATTCTTTTCTCATTTTTAGTGAAGCAAAATTTTGTAGCTCTTTTTCGTCATCTACGGTCCTTGACGTCCTTCACACTCGATTAGTTTGATTATTTTAGAATACCTGTGAATGTAGCATTTTCCTGAAGATTAACTTCAGTTCGTAGTAATTGTTGTACACGCCTTTTAAATATATAATTCGTCACTATTCAACTTTCCTAGATATCTAAGATGTCCATTCACAGTATCCCATAATGATTCTAAGTCCCAACGTTGATTTATTACGAACCCGATTGATAATATCGAAGAATCTTGATTCTTGAGTGTGAATGCGGCGAAAGTTGAAGCCTCATCGACAGCAGTTTTTCTTACTCATTTGTGCATGCAGATAAGTTCAATAACGCAAGAAATCGTGAAGCGCATGTTTCAGTTAGGTGGATGTGCATAAATATTTTGCGTTTAAAATACGATTATGCTTGAAACTCAAATTTTAAAGCTAACGGCAAATCGTCTGACAACTGTCAAGAAATGTCACTACATCATATTGATTCCTTTTTGATAGTTCTCTCTCTACCTGACGACTTTTACCAATTGTTCTCTCTCTAACTCATTGCTCTTACCAGTTACGGTACTTTGATAGATCCATGGAACTTTATGGCGTTTACGAAAAATTGATTGGATTATGCGATCCGATTCGTTTTGTCACGTGACAGAGTAAGTTGGGATTAGTAATCAGATCAACCAATTTGCGAACTGATTTGTTAGCGATCTGGCCGATGTTTATTCTTCATTTAAGCAATCTTTGTAGAATTGACTTGTGAAACGCCGATTTTCAAATTTCAGCATTTCCAAAAAATTTGTCGATTTTCTAATAATTACAAGAAAAGTATAATTAAAATGTCATAAAATAGTCGTACTTATCACACTGAATGCTTGATTCTTAATTCAGAATGATGATTTATCAAATCCTCCAACACATTGAATTGCATTCGTATTAGAGCTAAAATAACATTTTCTTAGCATGTGCTTAGCATTTATAACGTCATTTTCAATCAGTTATCTGAGTGACTCTGCTTCAACAGCAGAGTCACGAGATCACTGATCCAATTGGTGATCAGTTGTACTCCGATCATATTTCCGATCGCTATTTATCTGCTCTGATCAGTTTTTCGTAAACGTTAGTTACAGTTCACCTACTCCGATCTATTTTCCGTAAACGCCATTAGAAGACGCAAAAATGCAGCGCCATCTGTATATTTTATCGAAATGTGTTAATTTTAGCGCCGAATTTATATACGTAAAGACTTTTGAATGATTTTTCCTTACAGGTTTCCATATCTCTCGACACTTTGTTTGTTACTGCTCATTATATTGTGGTCTATACTACTCAAATTGTATTACAATTACACAAAATATAATTTTGTTGTCATTTGACATCTCATTCTCCATTTTTTTCTTGTATTTCTAAATAACTATTATCAAAGCTAATAAATTTTATGATTTTCTTAACGAAAAAAAAAAAAGAAACTTGCCTCAAACGATTAGTTATGTATATGAATATCCAAAATCGATCATTTTAATAAATTTCTGCAAATGGATTTTTTTTTTAATTAGGCAGTTGAAATGAAAGAAGAAACAAAATATCTTAAAGAGAAAAAGATCGTGCCATGCCATTTTATTAAACATAATCGATGGGTAAAAAATAACACCGTCTTCAAAAGTAGGCCTGAATCGTCGCGTAGGAATATCAGACCTCAGGATATTCTTCAGTTTGTGGGCACTACCAATGTTGTTAAAGATACATTTCTAATAGTATCTAGATACAGATAGAGGTTCTTTCAGAAAAATGTATCTAGATGCAGATACAAATACTTTTTCTGGAATACATCTAGATACGGATACAGACACAAAAAAAAGTATCTGCTCTTTATCAAGAAAGTCGCAAGTGTAAAATTCAATAATATATGCCGTAGTAGATATTAGATATACAGTATTATTTGAAATCCAAATCCAGTTTTTGTTTAGTGAGTTTGTCACGGAGTTTTCGTATGCATATGTGAATAATATACAAGCTAAAACCTGTGATAATTTTCACAAGGGACCGCAAGTAACACAGTTTTTTGCAGCAGTGTATACCTAGCACCTTTTAAATAAGAATTTCAAGTAAATAAATCAAGTAAATGTATCAACAGAAATGACTCTACTTCCCTATCAGACAAGTTAAATGTCAAATGAATCTAGGATACTTAGTTATAGCCTTATTGTAGCTAGGAGAGTGTTCTCCTATTCAAATCATTAATACAGTCTTTTTCTTTTGATTTTCTCCTTTTGTCAATTATGTTTCCCAATTTGTCAAATCATTTTCAAGTTTCTGAATCATCAAGTCGTATTTGATAAACTGGAAAACATAACTGACGAAACGGGAAAATAAAAAAAGGGTGTAAAATCGAAAGTTGCGTTTCCACCAAGGTTTGGTGTTTTTATGGATGTTTAAAATGTATCTAAAATGTATTTTAATATCTCAAAGAATAGATACTTTTGTAAATGTATCTAGATGCAGATATAGATATATTTTTTCAGTAGTACCTGAGATACGTATCTAGATACTCTAAAAGTATTTAGATACTTGCATCTAGATACTTAACAACACTGGGCACTACGACGCAAGCGTTTCGCTTTTGAGTCGTGAAAATCTATGCGCTCTACTTACTAATAAGAACGGAAACATAATTTAAAATGGCGAATTTCTGTGCTTGACCGCATCTCAGGTTAATCAATTTTCAAGTCGGGGTATTCCCTCACCCGATAAATCAGGCCTGTGTGAAGTGGGCGTTGGTGTAAGTCATTGATTTAAAGAAAGAGTGTAAATTGACTCAGTGCTTCCCCTTTCCGATATCTTCTGTGACTTTAATTTTAAATTCTATAAACGAGTAAATTTAATTATTTAAAAAAAGAGTTTGTTTATCTATTTTGTGTCTTCACAATTTCGACGTTTATTACTAATATTTTAACATTTTCTTTCAAATTACTCGGAATTATCATTGTTTATTTATAAACGAATTTTATCGTTTAAAAGAAGTTGATATAGATATAGCGACCCCCTTATCTCAGCTCAGCGGCGCACCGCAAATTAATAATCCTTGGAATCCATTTTCATCAAACAGAACAAGTATTTTGCGGAGAGCACAAGAGCTGCGGTTTAATACTGTGAAGATGTTGGCGGTGAACGTGTGGTTGGGCCTGGTGCTGGCCGCTCTGTTAGTGGTGCGAGTTTGGGGTGAAATCCTTATTCCGCCTTATTTCAACATCGCCAAGGGTAGGAAAGTTTACGCCTCCGCGACCTGTGGGGAAGATACGGAGGGGCCTGAAGTTTATTGCAAGCTCGTTGAAGCAAACGAAGATAATTTTAATCTTACTCAGGATCAGGTATATAACAAACTAAAGAACTTATCATTTTAAAACCGGAACCCGGACGGTTCCAGTTAGACCAGTGCCTACTGAAAAGACAAGTCAGAGTTTAAAGTGGGAAGCAACTCAAGTTCAGGCTCCGAGTTGAGGTTGCTCCCCACTTCAAACTACTGTAGCCTGTCTTTAGTAGGTTTCACATCCTTGGTCGTTACGGAGTCAGTAATCTAATATATTTAAAGCCGGTACTTTAGTCACTTATTAACTTTAATCATTTCGTTTATTTCCATTAAATCAAGAATTGGGCCTCTGACCCTTTTAGGCCCATCGTACATTGCAGGTTTGACTGATATTTTCTTTGGAATATGTTCTTGAGAATTCTTTAAAATATTAAAAACTTCGCGTCTGATCAGAGGCAACGCTTACTTTCAACTATTGCTACACAGCGGAACGAGTTAGTGTTTAAGGACACGTAAAACAAAAAAATATTGTGATTTAACAAAAAGGAATGTCTGAACATTTTCCATCTGCGTTGCAGACGGGTGTTGCTAATATAAAGTAAAATGTGGCGGTCAATTCAAACTGTCTTGTATCATTAAAAATCGCATAAAATAATGTCATTTTTTTTAGTCTTGCGATGTATGTGATCCATCGAGACCAGACAAGAGACATCTTCCGGAATATGCCGTTGACGGAAAGGAAACCTGGTGGCAAAGTCCGCCCCTGTCCAGAGGAATGAAATACAATGAAGTGAATTTAACAATAGATTTGGGACAGGTTAGTTATTTGATTTGAATATTTTTTTAATGCTTTAACACTTTCAATGATAAACCCCTATCTCTAAATGAGTTAGACAAAATTGCCTTCGATATTTGGATATCTCGAATTATTTAGGAGCTACAGATTGTTTTCAAAATTCTGAGATTTCCAAAAGTGTTTGCCAATGAAAATTTTTGATTTCTGTAAAAACTTCTTTAAAGCACTTTTTAGCGCAGAATTCATTACTCTGTTAGATTTTTCTAAAACATGTAGTTTTTGAAATATAAACTGAACTTCTGATTTTTTATGATGGACCACACCTATCTAATAGCGTTTTCTAATGGCTGTATTAGTGCACACCATCTCATTTTAATCTTATTTAATAATAAGAGATGGATATACACTGATTGTGCACCAGTGCAACTATTAGAAATTGCTATAAGCAAAGTTCCAAACATTTTCTTATTTTGCTTATTTCCACGAATATACGTCACGTTTCAAAATACCGGTATTTCGTCCGAGTGTTTTTGACGCTGTAAACACTGAACATGGGTATTTCCCTCTGATACTTCCCATCGCTAAGACACCGTTCACAACCACTTAATGTAATGTATAAATAAGTTAACGAAGACCCTGACTGAGACGGTGTTGCTTGAACGCACTGTTTGTAATGTAAACATACTAATTCTAATCTTAAATGCCTTATAGTTTGTAATATAAGAACAATTAGTCACTTTCAGTTTAGAATTTTAAGTATTTACGTCATAATTACAATTTTTTATGAAATGATTATTTTTATTATAACACGTGGTTGTGAACATCCCTTTGAATTTGAAATTGGTTTGTGTCCAAAATTAGGTATTTGTATGAAATATAATAATAATAATAATATTCTTTATTGGCCCAAATGTAAAAACAAAATCCTAATTAACAAAATTAGACATAGGGTTCGTTCGAACCAAAAGGCGAAGTTCAGTTGCAACCAGGTTGCACTGTTCTTCCACTTAACCTTACACTTCTAATTAACGAGAAGGGAGATAAGAAAGCAAGTTTTGACAGTATACAGTTTTTTTTTTAGCAAATAAAGTTGTACTTAGAAGAAAAAAAAATACAGACTATGTGAAAAATTTCGGCGATCTAGTTACATAAATACAACTATTTCACATTTGTTTCATATGCAAAGCATGGCTATATTTATTTTTGAATTGAACTTTGTTTAAGATTTTTAAGTCATCAGATAGTGCATTGAATATAGTGGCAATATTATATTGAAGCGATCTTTCAAAAAGAGCAGTTCTATGTAGAGGTGGAGTTATTACATTTTTATGACGAATATTTATATTGTGCACATCTGTTCTAAAGCGTATTTTATTATAAAGGTAAGATGGAGCTTTTTCATGAATAAGTTTAATACAGAAACTTGCTAAATGAAGCTTACGCCTGTTAGCCATATTTAACCAATGCATTCTTTTAATTTAAATGATACCCGTTCTCTACTTCTTAAACCGTATATGAGGCGTACACAGGTGTTCTGAACTCTTTGAATTCTTTTACTCGTTAACGAGTCTAAACAAGGACCGTACACTATATCTGTAAATGTAAAATGCGATAAAACCAGGGATTCACAAAGCATTGTTCTAGTTGCAATGTTGAGAACTGATTTATTAGCATATAGTAATTTTATATTAGTAAACGCTTTTTTAATACAATTATTAATATGCTTAACAAATCGAACATCTGTATACAAAACAAGTCCCAAGTTTCTAGCAGATTCGGAACATGGTACCCTCTCTTCACCTATTTTAATATTAAGTAAGTTAGTCGAAAGTTTACGTTGAAACGTTTTTCCGAAGAGCATTACTACAGATTTTTTTGGGTTTAAAATTAAACAATGTTGCTTAGACACTCGAGATAAATTCAAGATATCAGAATTGATAAATTGATTTGCTTGTTCAATATCGCTGGCTTTAAATGAATAATATAATTGAGTATCATCAGCATAATAATGACTAGTACAATACTCGAGACATTTGCTTAAATGACTGGTGTATAAAGTAAACAGTAATGGCCCTAAAATTGAGCCCTGAGGAACAATAATATTTATTATTTGATACCTATCATTTAAGTAACTAGCTATGAAAGATTCAGCACAGTTTCCGAACCCAACAAAGCGCAAAATTGATAGAAGTAACTTGTGGTTGACCGTTTCAATAGCTCTAGAAAAGTCTAAAAGAATTAGTGCCGTGAGTTCATCCCGATCAGCTGCATTCAAGATCCCATCAGTAATATGCTTAAGAGCTGTAGAACAGCTATAATTTTTACGAAAACCTGATTGATTATTTGGTAACAAGTTATATTCATTCAGATAATTCATGATTTGGTTGCACATGATTCTTTCTAGTAGCTTGGACATTATTGGCAATAAACTTATTGGTCTTAAGTCTTTGAAATCAGTAGGTTTTGATACTTTCGGAATTGGAATAACATGAGCTATTTTCCAAACTTTAGGAAACACCATGTTTAAGATGGAAAAGTTAATTATGTGAGTGATAAAGGGTATTATACGAGGGCAACAGAAACTAAGCATTTTAATATTAATTCCATCGCATCCATTTGCATTCGTGTTAACGTAGCATAACAATTTACTTATTTCAGCTTCTGTAACACCTGTGAATTTAAAAGTATTCCGAACATTTGGGTGCAAATGAAGTCTGTAAAACTGTAAAATTACGTCATTAGGAGAGTTATTCGAAAGGGAATCTATAAAGTAATCATTAATTTGATTTGCATCAGATAAATGCGTAGGGATATAAGTGTTGGCTTAGCATAAATATTTAGATCCTTAATATCTTTCCACACAGTATTTCGATTACTGTGACGCAGCCTGTAATTTAAGTATGCTTCCTTTTCAGTTTTGACGGCAGCATTTGTTAAGTTTCGTAAAGTTTTATAGTATTCGAAATGCTGAGGAGAACGTGATAATTTATAGCGACGGTGAGCATCATCACGCAATTTCATCATTAGTTTCACGTTGTCAGTAAGCCATTGTTTTTTGGGCTTTGTAATGTAACAATACTTTAGTGGCGCATGAATATCAAAAAGATTACATATATTATTATTTAAATAATTAACCATGTCATCAATATTATTCATGTAATAAATATCATCGAAATTGGTCGCTTCAAGGTCTGCTTTAAAAGCATTATAGTCAAAATACTTAGTCTCGAAATAGTTTTTTGACTGGAACTTCAGCTTTTGCACTCTGTAAAAGTTTACATGATATAAGCTCATGATCTGAGATATGATTTACGCTCTCAACACAGACATCTGCTACATGGCTAACATTGGAACAAATTAGCAAATCAATTAAGGTTACTGAAGAAAGCGTCAGTCTGGTAGGCTCATTTATTAATTGAGAAAGACCATATAAGTCTAACATTTCATAAAATTTTACCGTGCATAAGTCGTTCACATTCAACAGATTAATATTAAAGTCACCACCTAATAAGACTTCATCGTGCATTGGTATTAACCAACGAAATTGGAATAAAAAGTTTGTACTTCCTAAATCGACTGTAATAAATTTAGCTACCGGTTTCGATATAACAAGATATCTTCATCAGGCCACTATCGTCATAATTGAATAAGTATCGTTAAATAAACAAGGACAACATGCGCCAACCGTTTGTATGTATGTACTATGCCCGCCAAAAGAATCTGGGACAACCCTCTACACGCATTTTTGAGTTATTTTATTAGTTTAATACAATACAATAGGACATATTACATATCCCAGATTTTTTGGCGGGCCATAGTACAATTACGGCCCTTAAAAACTGGTACACTGAGAATTGACTCTAACGTCAAAAATTCATAATTTTGTAATGTGTAAATCAAACCTTCATCTATCATTTTGATGTCAGTATCAAATTTGACAAATCCATAGCTGCATTTATAGCACTTTCGATTAGGGTGCACTATGTGTACTCAGTGTATCTTCATCGCATTTTATTCAATAAGATTAAAACGAGATGAAGATACACTGAGTGTACAAAGTGTATCCCAATCGAAAGCTCTATTAGAGTAATTCGTGTGCAGTGTTTTCAAATCATGGAATTTATCCTAATTTGTGGGATTTTTGGCTAGAAAAAGTGTTCGCGGGATGTGTTCTTGATTTCGTGGGATATTTTTGTTCTACAAACGCACGTGCTGAAGAAAAAAATTGTATTGATTTAAATTTGAAATCAGCGAACTTGACATGATACGGCCACCATTGACATTACCTGTTAACGTTTTCTACCACACCGACATCGTGTCATCCGTCAAGTACTACAAATTGTTACAAACTATTCCTGTAGGAATATATCGGGTTATCAATGAAATTTAGAATTAGAGGAGGCTGTGATTGGTGCGATTTTATGCTGTGTGGTTGGAAGCAATGAGAAATAAATAATAAGTTGACAGTTGTTATACTTGAGGTTATGTTCGTGCTTTATACCATACTTTACACAATCTTTATTTTATTACAACTATTTTATTTTGTATTGATGTATTGGTTTATATCCTTTTTTACAATATCAGGGGGGGTTCCACATGATAGGTCCCCTTATTATCAATCATTTAAAAAATAAATGTCACTATTCTGACACTTGAAATTTTTAATTCCAAATTGTAGTATGTGTTTCCAACTTTTTGGAAAGTATCACAGCCTACTCTAATTATAAATTCCGTCGATCGCATGGTACTAGAGGTCCGTATTTCACGTATGTGTCAGTAAATGGGATTATTAACCGGTTATTTACCGGTTAATTGTCCAGTTAATAACACTCGGTAAATTACGTTATTTACCTGTGGTTATTTATTTTGAATTTGGCGCAAATTCTTTAGGAATATTGCAATTGAAATTCTTTAAGTTTTTTTTTTGTTTTTAACGATTAGTGGAGTCAAAATAACGCTGTTTTATGACGTTATAAATGTTAATAAAACGGAAAATGGAAAGGAAAATCTGAAATACAATAATTTACAAAGTGCGCTTGTCATTTTTGCATTGAAGGTTACGGATATAAAAACTTTCTCGAAATTCCACACGCATTTCACCTTAGTGTCCACCCTAGGGAGGAAGTTCTATTACTTTCTCTACCTGTAATTATTATAATACTTCCGGTTATAAGATCATAACATAACCTTTAAATTATTAGAAAATTATTTTTAAACTTTCAATGGAGACTTAAAATTGAAAACAATATACGTTCATTACACTTTTATCAGTGTCTGTTTATAGTTTAAAAATCATTTTCTTACAATTTTTATGAGACAAGAGTCAATTTCAACTTTTAATTATTATTCATACATAAGAAAAAGATTATTTTCTCATAAAATCAGGATTGTGTGGTAGCAGTATTTGGTCTTTTCTGAAAGGTTAAGTAAAAAGCAACACAATAGAGCCCGTTTCATTTCATTTTGTTATTTACTTTATTTACCGTTTAATTTACCGGTAAAAAATCCGGTAAATTTAGCCAATTATATAATTTACCAGTAAATTTACAACACTAGTGTCAGTACACGTGTACACGTGTAACACACGGATTCAAATTTTAGTACGTGTAATATTAAATATACGGGTACACGTGTATTTATATTACACGTGAATATTTTCTTGATAGGTATTGTCAAGCAGGCAATTAATTGACAAATAGAATGAAATACACGCGTCATTTAATTGCACATATATTTAAATACACGTGTAATGCACAATTACACGTGAATTTAATTCGCGAATATTGTTACACGGAGTTCGTGTACACGTGTACCTTAGGGACACGTTCAAAACCGCAGACTCTAGAATATACTTTACCAATGATTACTTGATTTGAATAAAATCTGATCATCCTAAATTCTACAATATTAACAGAAAAGTGATGTATGCATTTATTTTATATTTAATAAAATATTACTATTTTAACAGATAACTGTAAACTTAAAGTGACCAGATTTTAATTTGGGTAAGACGATACAACCCAGTTCAACCCAACCAACAAAATAACTTTGCAAATAAATCAGGGATATTCTCTTAACCCTTTTTTTTTAAGCAGCGACCCCTTAAAAGAAAAGAAAGTTCTATTGACCTCCCTCCTTCCTTATTTTACACTTAATTATTACTACTACCTACTTAGAATAAAAACAAAAATTAAAAAAAATATTACTTAGTGTTGGAAGTCGCTAAAATTACCACGTTACCTTACGGTAAATTCCCAATGTTACCGGTAAGGTAACGTTCATTTGTTACCGTATGTTACCATTTGTTACCTCTATCGTCAAGATAACGTAAATTCAAGTTACACACTTGCAAAATTCATCTAAACCAATTAAAAATATTGTCAAAGGAATAATATTTCTGATTATTTAGGAAAAACATAAAAACTAAAAAAATTAAAATTGATCTTCGTTTACACATGAATTAATTTAGTGGAAATACATAATATTAAATATTGTAAACCTTATTTATAACAAGAGCTAACAATATAATTCGTATTTGGTACCAAATTAATTAGAAAATTGAGTAAGAATTTTTAGTTAAAAGTGTAATTGGTAACTTCGGCACGAGATGTCGCCACCTGAGTTGTAATTGGTGATATTACGGTAACATTACCGGTAAGGTAACATTAAAAATAAATTACCGGTAATTTAACAACACTATTATTACTACTACTTATTCAGAATAAAAACAAAAACTAAAAAAAAAATCAGTATTCTACTTGCTTATAATCAGGGAAAAGAATTTGGCCCACTAAGTGTTGGACACTTTTTACTTACTCCTTCCGCGGTTCCGATGCATTTAAATCGCTATTGAGTGGGAAGAGAAGGGTTACAGTGCGAGCGTTCACAGTTCACAGAAGTTACTCTGGGCAGGGGCTAATATACAGTTGAAAGCAAAAAGAAAGCAGACAAACTACAGTTCCCTGAAATTATTCTTTCTCAAAATGCCATAGATTAAAGTCGGATTCATAGACTTTACCAAAGTTTTAAACTTGTTAATTTTGAAAGCTTTTAAATTTTTTAAATGTTGTCTGTGAAGTCATCTTTAATCACCACCATTTTCAGAAAGAATGATTACAGGAAACTCTAATTTGTCTAATTTTTTTTGCTTCCGAATACTACATTTTCGTACTGCTCTCAGAACAAGTGCGCCCATTTCTTAACCCTGCTTATAATGAATTTTATTGTGTAGTCCAGGTTGGTCAAAATATTAGCTGGCTTGTTATATTGAAAAAATATTGTTTACTCGTATATCGAAAATAAAGTTTCGTATTTAGGAGTATAATTTTTTTATTACAAGAAAAATATGTGAAATGCAAATATGCACGTACAGTCGCGAACAATAAATTTTAGTCATCAGCACTTCAGTATAACCTTTTTTTTTTTCAAAATTAAATTGAAAACAGAATCCAAAGCGTGACAGAAATCATTAAGGGCTAGTTGTAACAATGAGGTTTAAACTGAGGTTCAACTGAACCAGGTTCAAAGTAAACGAATTCGCATAGAAACTTAAGGACACACGGCAATTACTGCTTTCATAAATAAAATCTGATGCGATTTTGTTCACTTTGAACTTGATTCAACGTTGGCCTAAATCCCTTTGGTACAACAGGGCCTAAGAGCATCATCTCTTGGCCAAAAGAGAAACTGTTTTAGAGGCGTATTCTGTAACTTATTAACGGGCTGTTAAAAATTAGAGGTCCCTTAAAATTTAAAATACATTTCTATGATTGGTTGTTACCGTAGCAACAAAATTTAACAGCCCTTTAAATTTAACGCTTTTGATACAGAATAGGGCCCTTAATCGAATAATATTTCATCACTACGACGTACTCATTAACAACTTTGTCTTTGTCTTAAAAAAAATGGGTATTTTTTAACTAATTATTTTCAACAGAAATAAACTTATGTAAACTACACACGTAAATAGATATGCATAGTAGTTTCCTGTGCATAATATTTTTTTTTCTTGAATCAAAATTTTTAAGTGTTTTGTGGAAAATATTATTTTTATTTATTTATTGTTATGTATGCAGTTACAAGCAGTTACGCAAGGTAGTTATCATAAAAAAAATTGAAACGAAGCAGAGCAGGTGAAGTTAAATTAAATTAAATCGAATGATTGTCGTTGTGGGCTTAAGTTTCAGCTTAAATTTAAAGTAGCTATATAAATAAATAATAATAAATAATAAATATCGTTTTGTACTGTAGGTAATTTTTATATAAGATTTGTTTGAGTTTTTTAAGCGATTTAATTTAATTTTGTAGTAAATCGTAATAAAAGTTGAAACGAATCGAAACCCATCTGGAAGAATTGAAAGTATTCTTTCACGGAAATGTATTTGCGGTCCAAAAATTTCTTGTTTTACTGTTTTCGAAGTTGAACAGAATCTTGTATGTAGGGATGCACATTTTAAACAAAGTATCGATATTTTGTATCAAATAATGCTTTTTTTTAGTAATACACGATACTTAACAGTATCAATTAAATTAGATACATTATTAATTTAAGAAGGAAAAATAGAAAATCATTAAAAAATGGTATATCACAACGACGCGACGACTGAACGCTAGATGCACGCCCATAACTACGAAAAGAGAAGGGCTTGGACGAAAAACAAAAAAAGAAAACGACGTGAACTAAACATGGATAAATAAATATTATTAATATTATTTATTATTACGCATGCACGCACGGAATCTTCGAGTATGGGCGCGAAAACTCGTCGCTTCGATACATTTCTGGGGCGTACGAAGTAACTATATAAACGGGATCAGGCATACCTTTTCGGTTTCATTTATGACTCACGGGTTTAAAGAAACTCACGGAGGAGTTAAAAATGCGCACAAACAGTTACTCAAGGTAGTTACCATAAAGAAAAAAATGAAATGAGGCAGAGCAGATGACGTTAAATTAAATTAAATCGAATAATTGTCGTTGTGGGCTTAAGTTTCAGCTTAAATTTAAAGTGGCTATATAAATAAATAATAACAAATAATAAATATAAACTAAATAAATTTTATACAAGATTTGCTTCAGTTTTTTAAACGATTTAATTTAATTTTGTAGTAAATTGTAATGAAAGTTAAAACGAATCGAAAGCTTTCTGGAACAATTGAAAGTATTCTTTCACGGAAATGTATTTGCGGTCCAAAGATTTCTTATTTTACTATTTTCGAAGTTGAACCGAATCTTGTATGTAGGGATGCACATTTTAAACAAAGTATCGATATTTTGTATAAAATGGTGCTTTTTTTAGTAGTATACGATACTTAACAGTATCAATTAAATTATATACATTATTAATTTAAGAAGGAAGAATAGAAAAACATGAAAAAGTTGTAGGAGGGAAGAATAGAAAATCATTAAAAACTTGTATATCACAATGACCCGACGACTGAAAGCTACATGCACGCCACAAATTAATAAAGCCAAACTTGACGACGTCCATAGCTGCGAGAAGAGAAGGGCTTGGACGAAAAACAAAAAAAAAACAACGTGAACTAAACAAAAGCCAACCATGTACATAAGATTGTATCAGTGATAACCAATGGCATCAAATGTCAAGTGTGAGCGTAATTTATATTAACAAGCGGACAGAAAAACCAGATGTCACAAGAAACTAAATCGTCGTAGAAATTTTACGACCGGTTCGACGGCTAGAATAAACATTCGATTTAATTTCCACGAAATGTGCTACGGACGCTTGAAAAAGTGTGCAAGCAAGGCTAAAAATACAAACTCAAGGCAATTATAATGGCGAAACTACAAAATCGTAAAATGAGTTACTGCCGGAGAGTTTTAAGATGCACAAAAAAACAGTCTGCGACTTGCACCACAAAATTAGATCGAGGCGTGGGACGTAATTTTGGGTTATACAAATTCCATCATTCTGCGCCGCAAGAGATGATAAACAAATAGTGAGAAACGTCCTCGTTCACACGATAACTCTGTATCTTTCCGAGGAAAATTTACGCGATTTAAAACTTGAAATGTACAGGATGATTTTTGAAAGCAGTTTTCCAAAGTTGAGTAATTGAAGCAAGAAGACGGGATTATTATTTTTTTATAGTAGGTTTCGAGCTATTGTCATTAATTTGGCGATTGGATTTGGAATTTCCAATTCCCAAATGAAAGTATCGAAGCGAAGAAGGTATGGATATTCCGATGCCCTTTCGATACCCAAATAAACATTGATACTTATGAAAGTATCGAAGCATCGCATGCATCCCTACTTGTACATACGTATAAGGATGCTCACCATAAATGATACAATTGGACAGTTTCGTAGCCCTTACGCTGAATATACTTAAGAGTGTGATTCGCGTGCAGGAGTATCATTTAAGTTGAGCGTTGTAATATAGAAGAAAGAGGGTGGTCTAAATTGGCGATCTTATGAAGACTTCCGACTATAAATGGCCAATGAATGAAGGTGAGCTGTAAGTTGTGAAACTGAAAGAGTAGAAGAAGAAGAAGGAGAAGAAGGTGGAAAGTTGCTTTTTTTTTCTTTTCTTAAAGTCAAGAAGATGCTTCGAGGTTAACAAACTGTTTAAATTAGCATTACCATACGTTTCTGGCGTCATGAATGTCACTAATTTGGCAATTGCGATACTTTCCGATTCTCAAATTAAAGTATCGGTACTTTAAAAGTATCAAATCGAAGGAGATATCGATATTCCAATGTCCTTTTGATACCCAAAAAATATCGATATTAATGAAAGTATCGAAGCATCGCTTGCATCCTTATTTGTATGTACAACGACGCTCACCATAAATGATACCATTTGACGGTTTCGTATCCCTTACGCTGAACGTTCTTAAGGGTGTGATTCGCTTGCAGGAGTATCATTTAAGTTGAGCGTCGTAGTATAGAAGAAAGAGGGTGTCTAAAATAGCGATCTTATAACGACTTCCATCTACAAATGATCGACGAATGAAGGTGAGCTGTAAGTGGTGAAACTGAAAGAGTGAAAGAAGAAGGAGAAGAAGGTGGAAAGTTGCTTTTTTTCTTTTCTTAAACTCAAGAAGATGCTTCGAGGTTAACAAACTGTTTTAATTAGCATTACCATGCGTTTCTGGCGTAATGAATGTCACTAATTTGGCGATTGCGATACTTTCCGATTCCCAAATGAAAGTATCGGTACTATAAAAGTATCGAAGCGAAGGAGATATCGATGTTCCGATGTCCTTACGATACCCAAAAAAACATCGATACTTATGAAAGTATCGAAGAATCGCATGTATCTCTACTTGTACGTACAACGATGCTCACCATAAATGATACGATTTGACAGTTTCAAATTGTGTACATTTAATAGAACTCTTACATCTAAAATTTGCCCTTTGTTTATTATATAACCCCCAGTCAAATAAGATATTTGGTATGAGAGAGTTATTTACAATACCAATTCAGTCTTATCAGTCTTATTTGCTTTGTACTATGTGCATTGTATAATTTAATACAGACTTAAAAATTGCAAGTAATGCAAAAACACTAATGTTTTTATAACTAAGTGTAATAAAGTAACAAGTTGTTGTATTTTTACCTACATTTAAGCTAGTTATACTATTTGTATTTAATTTTGCCAGTCCAAATCGTTTGCTATAATGTATGTTTTTATTTTTTTGTTAAATGTTTTAATATTTTTTATATTCCTTAATTCTTCCGGTAACTTGTTATAGTGTTTTATGGCACTCCTATTACTGTGAAACTTCAGATTTAGGATCAGTTTACATCGCCGAAACATTGTAGTATTGATTATTTGATAGTGTTATTTTTTTTCCTTATAATATATTTATGCTTATACCTATAGTTGTATATCTATATATCTGTAGGTGTACATTTGTTCTTTTGTATTAGGTTAGGTTTAGGTTTAGTTCTAATCGTTCTATGTCTACTCTTCTTTTCTTTTCGTCCTGTAATTGGGATTATCCTGTTGGGCGACTACCTGAATAATAATAATAATCCAGAGGCTGCTCGAGGTTTTCACTGCAATCAAGAACGATTTGCACAAAATTTTTCTAAAAACTTTCATTATGCTTTGACAGCAAGCATGGCCGCCTTGCATGGGGGACTCATTAGGAGCAAATCCCGCTTCAATTTGTCTATCCTACTGCAATGTCAGGTCAAAAAGCGATAGTAAGATGTCGCTATTTTATCTCTTCAATAATAATAAAGTGTACTAGTTTTCAAAAGCCGCAACTGTACATTTCTTACTGGAAAATTCTTGAAAGGCGGCGTGGCAGCACTGTGCAGATTAGTTCACAATATTCCCACAGCGCTGGTGTTGCTCTATTTTTTTTTTTTCAAATTCTCTATTAATTTTCAAAAGTGTGTCTTTCCACCTGCGATTTCAGGAATTTCACGTGGCCTACATTTTCATTCGCATGGGAAATTCACCGAGACCAGACTTGTGGATTCTGGAAAAATCAAAGGACTATGGCAAGACGTACACCCCCGGGCAGTACTTTTCAGAATCACCGGAGGATTGCGAACTGCATTTCGGAAAGCAAAGCTTACAGCCCATCGCCAAGGACGACGACGTAATTTGCGTCACCGAATACTCCAAACATTTTCCCCTTGAAGGTGGAGAGGTATTGGGCAGAGCAAAACATGAAACACCAAATTAAAACGATGACTTTTAGATATTCATTTCTGTAGTGAGTAACAGACCGTCTGCAAATCACTACTTTAATTCCACCATTCTTCAAGAATGGATGAGGGCTACGAATATACGTTTCAGATTTTTGCGAATAAAGAAATTACCAAGGCACCTCACATCTATTGCCGAGCAAGATCCGACTATTGCCAAGAAAGTAAGTGGATGTTATGCTTCGAAATAGTAAACAGAAAATTGTGTTTCAGTACTTCTATTCTATAAAAGACATCAGTATAGAGGGCCGGTGCATATGCAACGGGCATGCAGATGTGTGTGACAACTTAGACCCATCTAATCCAACGATGTTGCTTTGTAGATGTCAGCACGATACATGCGGCCCCAATTGTGCAACGTACTGTCCTGGACATGGGCAGAAAACATGGGGAATAGTAAAAACTAATGACAAAATTTCCTGTGAACGTATGTGACCAAAATGTTTAATACAATTGCATTCAACTCAAAATTTCTAGTATGCAATTGCTTCCAACACAGCAATACATGCATTTACGATCTTGAAATCGAGAGGCAACATTTATCACTTGATATTTATGGTAATTATGAGGGTGGAGGTGTTTGTCAGAACTGTCAGCATAATACAGAAGGTATTAACTGCAATAAATGCAAAGCAACTTTCTTCAGACCTTACAACAAATTGTGGAATGAAGGCGATGTCTGTCAACGTAAGTAACAGAGCACTCTGAGAGTACCTCCATTCCTTGCCTTCCTTGCCTTCACGTAAGGTTGAAAAGATGGAAATATTCCTCTAGAGCAGTCAACTGAAAACGCTATAAGTAAAAAAAATTGCAGCTTGTAATTGTAATGCTCCATACTTCACTGGAAACTGTGCTGAAGCATCTGGTCATTGCGAATGTAAGAAGGAATTTGCACCAACTGATTGTAACAGTTGCAGCTTAGGGTATTATGATTATCCAACATGTAAACCATGCGAGTGCTTTCTGAAGGGCACAATTAATTTGCAGTGCAAAGCAACTATGGGACATTGCTCTTGCAAACCTAGTTTCAGGGGGACATTCTGTAAGGAATGCGCCTCAGATTATTACAACTTTCCCAAGTGCATTCGTGAGTAAAACCGCTTACATTTAAAACTGGGCATTTTATTTAAATAATTGCAGATTGTAACTGTGATCCACAAGGATCATTGTCACTGGCCTGTGATCAACAGTCGGGGAATTGCACTTGTAAGAGCAATTATGGGGGAAGGCGCTGCGATGAATGCCAAAACGGTTACTTTAACTATCCAAATTGTAATTGTAAGTGCAGCTCAAGTTTTTAAATTTGTGTAAATTTTAAATTCCTAAGATTGCAACTGCGACGTAAAAGGAATTAAAGAAGGAATATGCGACAAGGCTTCAGGTAAGTGTTGGTGCAAGGAGGGGTTCGGAGGAGAGCTCTGCGATCAATGCACTCCTGGCTACTACGGATATCCAGATTGCCAACCTTGTAATTGCAGCCAAAGTGGATCAGCTTCTCAAATTTGCGATTCAAGTGGAAAGTGTTCGTGTTTAAGTAACTTTACAGGTCGTACTTGCGATCAATGCAGGCGTGGATATTACAAATTGCCTGAATGTTTACGTAAGCTAATTCATCCTCGCTAAATCATTAATTACATTTTTTATTTCTTGCAGCTTGTAATTGTAACATTGATGGTTCTATTACTTTTGCTTGTGATACTGAAGGATATTGTGAGTGTCATCTCAATTTTGATGGACAACGGTGTGATAAGTGCAAGGAAGGCTTCAAAAACTTCCCCTTATGTAAAGGTGACTGTTTACTTTTTTTTTACTAAAAAGTGTATCGCAAATTTGTTTTTTTTTTTTTTTAATTAAGATAATAGGTCGTGGTACTTCTTCTTTTTACTCTGTCTGTCTTGTTACAACAAATCTAATGAATTCACTTCTTCGCATTTCATTCACATTTAAAAGCAGGGTAATTTTGCAGTTACCCTTTTTTTTGTAGATATTCCAAATTGCGAATACAAGTACCAACCAACTGACACTGGTGGCGTGTGTTTCTGCCCCAATGATAAAGAGTTAGCCCCTGATAACAGGACTTGCGTCGATAAGAACCGGTGTAAAGAATGGGGCTATTGCGATCAGTTCTGTAGCAACACAGACGGGGGATCGATTTGCTCTTGTGCTCCCGGGTATACACTACAGCAGAAAAACAGGTGCAGAGCCGCAAACGCCACCAATTTGTCTTTACTTTTTGCCCACGATAAGGCCGTGCACATGATGAACTTGGGGGGAGAGGACATCGAGGTTCTTGCAAACACCACAGGAGCTAGCGGGTTGGACTTTCATTACCAGAAAAACTTGCTGTTTTGGTCAGACATCAAAACCAAAAGGGTAAGAGACTGTAATATTTACAGCAAACTTATATATATATATATATATATATATATATGCTGTAGTATTCTTCCGGGTAGTCCTCCGCGTTGAGTTCTCTAAAGAACTATTTGTCTTCTGACAACGTTTCGGCAAGGTCTCACTTGCCATCTTCAGGTCTTCGCTGCTGCTTGCCTGCTTCTGCTCCTCGTCGTTACTCGAGTCACAGTGGCTTCTGGTCGCGCTGGTGGTGGTTTAAGTACCGTGTTGCGGTCACGCGTCGTTACGCTTAGTGGTTTTTCCGCTTGACTTCTTGTTGTTGGTTGATTGGGTCGTGCCTGTTGACTGCTTTCTCCTAATCCTGATGGTCCGGGGTTCGCTGGTTTCTGGCTTCGGGTTACTGGTCCTCGACGGTCGGTGGATTTTCGGATCACTGGCCTCCAGGTGGGTGGTAGTCGTAAGGCATCATCTCTGGTGTTTAAGTTCATCTGATGTTTCTCGATTTCTATCGCTTCTCGGATGATGCGTTTGGTCTTGTGTTCTACGCTGGCAATTGTTCTGGTGTTGTCGAAATCTATTTTGTGTGAAGTCGCTTTTACGTGTTGTGCCAATGATGATGTTTTCTCGTCCTTCTCGACGGCCTTTCGATGTTCTTCTCTCCTGACGCTTATTTTTCTATTTGTTTGGCCTATGTAGACCTTGTCGCAATCTTGACAGGGAATTCCGTACACGCCTTGGCTTTCCAGTTGTATTTTAGTTTTGACTGTTGGCAGGATGTTTCCAATTTTCTTGTCGGTGTTGAATGATGTCCGGATATTGTGTTTCTTGAGTATTCTGCTGATCTTCTCTGTTGTCCCTTTAACAAATGGTAGGCATGCTGTTCCTACTATATCTTTTTCCTCTTCCTGTGTCTTGGGTTTGCGTTGGTGTTCGGCTTTCCTGATTTGTTTGTCCTGATATCCATTTTTTATTAAAGATGAGCGGATTTTCTTCATTTCTTCTACCTTGTTTTCTGAGTCAGCCAATCTTTGGGACCGGGTGACGAGGGTCCTTACCACTGATTGCAATTGTGCTGGATGGTGATGTGATTGTGCGTTCAGGTACCGTTCCGTGTGGGTTGGTTTTCGGTATACGGAATGTCCAAGGCTTCCATCTGGTTTTAAACCACCACCAGCGCGACCAGAAGCCACTGTGACTCGAGTAACGACGAGGAGCAGAAGCAGGCAAGCAGCAGCGAAGACCTGAAGATGGCAAGTGAGACCTTGCCGAAACGTTGTCAGAAGACAAATAGTTCTTTAGAGAACTCAACGCGGAGGACTACCCGGAAGAATACTACAGCATTCAACACCCGCGGAAGCCTACGGATTAACATATATATATATAAGTTTGCTGTAAATATTACAGTCTCTTATATATATATATATATATATATATATAATCATATTCCCTTTTACCCACAGGGTGTCGGGAGTAAGGTTGTTCTAGCCATAGTCAAATTTGCGCCACTCTTTTTTGTCTCTTGCTAATAACTTGGCTTCATTCCATGTCTTTCCTCTGTCTTTCAATAATTTTCCTATCGTACTCTCCCATGTTTCTCTAGGTCTTCCCCTTTTTCTCCTTATTAATATTTTCGCTTCCCAAATTCTTTTTACTTGTCTGTTGTTGTTCATTCTTTGTAGATGTCCCCACCAGCTTATTTGACGTTGTTCTATGTATTCTAATATTGATTGCGCTTCAAGGTCTCCTCTTATTTGTTCATTTCTGATCTTATCCTTTCTTGTTACTCCTCTGGATCTTCTTAGGTACTTCATTTCCGTTGCTTGAATTTTACTTTTCTGTTTTCTTGTTAGTGTCCAAGTTTCACATCCTTATGTTAATATAGGTCTATAGACTGCTTTGTAAACGTTCATTTTTGTTTTGGATGATATTTCTTTTTTATTAATAAAGGTTTTGTTTATGCTGTGGTAGACTTTGATTGCGTTTTCTATTCTTTTGTTTATTTCTTTTTCTTGTCTTCCTGAAGTTTCTATTGTGACTCCTGAGTATTCAAACACTTCTACTTGTTCTATTTTTACTCCGTCTAAATGTACATTTAAGTTTTCTTCTTTTTCTGTTACTGCCATAATCTTTGTCTTTTCCGAATTCATTTTCATACCACTACTTTCCAGTACCTCCTTCCAAATTTCTAAATTCTTCTGTAATTCTTTCTCTGTTGATGTAATTATTACGACATCGTCAGCATAGGCACATTCTTTTATTTCTATTGGTTGCAGATTTTTGTATCATACAAATAAGCTCTTAGTTCTTTCATTACATTTCCTGATGATGTGATCCATGAACAAAGTAAAAAGTGTCGGGCTCATTCCTCCACCTTGTCTCAATTCTTCTTTAGTTGTAAATATTTCATATTTCTGAATATTACTACATTTTTCGTGTTCGCATACAAACTTTGAACTACTCTGCTCATCTTGCTGTCTACTCCTCTTTCTTCTAATATGTCCCATACTATTTTTCTTTGTACTTTGTCGAAGGCTTTTTGTATGTCTATGAATGCCATATAAGCTTCTCCTCTTTTCAGTTTGGTCTTTTCTATTATCTGTTTTATCGTGAATATATGGTCTTGCCCGCTTCTGCCCTTTCTAAAGCCACTTTGAGATTCGGTCAGAGTTACTTCTATAATATCTCGTAGTTTCACATTTAGGATTTGTTCATACAACTTCATTCCCGTGCTTAGTAATATTATACCTCTGTAATTGTTACATTCTTTTAGATCTCCTTTTTTTAAAATTGGCAAAATCATTCCTGTTTCCCAGTCATTAGGTATATCTTCTTCCATCCAGGCTTTATTCATGATTTCTAGTAATACTTGTTTTCCTGTTTCTCCCATACTCTTCATCATTTCAGTCGTTATTCTATCTTGTCCTGGTGATTTACCATTTTTCAATTTGCGTAATGCTTCTTTTAGTTCTTCCATAGTGATTCTTTCTTCGTTGTTTATTATCCCTGTTTTGTTTGCAATTATTTCTGTCCCTTTTTCTGCCCCTGCTAGCAAGTTCATGAAATATTCTCGCCATCTTTCCATTATTTCTTTTTCTTCTGTTAGTATACTTCCTTTTGAATCTTTTATGTACATTGCCTGGTTTGTTTTCTGCTTCCTTATGTTTTTTATTACTTTAAAAAACAATTATCAGTATTTCAAAAGTGACTGCAAATAATCTAGTTAAATTTTTTCAATGTTGCTTTAACTGCTAATGATTTGACTACTTTTGCCCTAGCATCTCTCTTTTAAGTAACCCTGCTTACGGGATGCCTATTTTAAAAAGTAATCAGGGTTCCCACTCGTTGGGTAAACCGGAAAAAGTCAGGGATTTTAAAAGAGGTTCAGGGAAAAGTCTGTGAATTTGTCTGTCTTAATAATGGAGTAAATTAATTGGAGAACTGGAAACTTGATTTATTATTTTGTTATTTGCTCAATATTTTCATTAATAATTATTTTTGTTTCAATATTTATTATTAATTATTTCTAATTTTGAAAGTCATTTAATTTCAATGTAATGATAAGAAATGATTTTTTTGCGCCAACGTAGGCGATATTTCTTAAATTGGTAGAAAAAATGAAGAATTGTATTGAATATTAAAAAATTAAGGAAAGTTCATAATCCCAATGACTAATGAGTCGTGAACAAGTTCCGTGTAACATTTTTAATTTTAAAGAATTAATATATTCTTGCTGTACGCAACCACACAAACGACTGTGTTCATTGCGTTGCCTATGTCAAGGATTCTTGTTTGAAAATGTCAGGTTATTAGTTTTCAAACAAACAAACAGGTATGTATGTTATTAAAATTAACTGTTCTTAATTTTGAAATATAAATCGATAATTATATTTATAGATGGACAGATAAAAATTTAAAAATAAATAAATTAGTAAATTTTTGGGTTTCTGTTGAAACTAAATCAGAAAAGCTTCTTGAGAAAATAATATTTTTACCGCCTTTAGTGCAGGCAACCATACGAACCACTAAGTTCGTTAACTTGCCTACACTAAAGCTTTTCCTTGAAAAATTCCAGTGTTTTTATTTGTGTATGCACTGGCGCGTTATTAAAGGTTATTGATTATAATTTTTAAAGGTTTACAATAACAACTTTTTCCAGTAACACACGTAAATTTTAAAGATAAATTAAACTGTTAATTTTTATTTATCTGTTATTTCTGGTTTGAAATCAGGAAGAAATAGAAAATTGTTTAATACGTAAAATTTAGAAGGTGTCTAGTCATAGACTGAAATGAAAGATGGACAAAAATTAGGGAAAACCAAGTAAAGTCGGTGGAATATTTTAATGAAAGTAAAATGGGAACCTTAGTAACGTTTTCAAATTAGGCGCACAAAGCTGTTTGTGATTTAATGAATGGATTACCATTCTGAAATCTTCAAGGGTTACGTTTTAAACTAGGCATTTTATAGAATAATACTATTAAAGAATTACATAAAGAACCTTTATTACCAAACTTCAAAGCTACTTCAAATGACTGCAATTAAAATTGATTGATTGAGACTTAAAAGCGACATTTCACTAATAAATAAGTCTTTTTGCATTTCTAGATATATGTTGACTCATTAAAAAATTCAGGAAACTTCTCCCCAAGTACCCATGACTTCGACGTGGCTTCCTCAGACTCCTGGTTACCTGTAGCAATAGCTGTAGACTGGATTGGCGATAAGCTCTACGTGGCAGACTCATTAGGTCGAAAAATCGATGTCTTCGAACTAACTGGAAGATACCGCACGATAGTTTTAGCTTCGAACCTCACAAACCCCAGCGATATAGCTCTGGACCCCCTGGAAGGTTACATGTTCATTGTTGATAGGCTTCAGGTGTTACGTGCAAACATGGATGGAACGAACGTGAGATTGCTCGCCTCAAAATATGTGTATACGGCGTCTGGGATTGCAGTAGATGTAATAGCCAAGAGAGTCTACTGGTGTAATTACCTCGAAGGTTACATCAGGACGATCAACTATGAAGGGCAGAGTCGATTCTTCGTAGTTCGAGAGCAATACGTTACCATTAGTCCCTCGAGACTAGCACTGTTTGAGGACCGCATTTTTTGGACTGATGATATTAAACATGCAATCATGTCGGCGAATAAATTCGAAAGTCATATGGACTTCAAATCAGTATACAGCACGTCTAATATTATAAATTTAAAAGCTATTAAAACCGTCCATGAACTCAGCCAACCAGTCATAAGCAATCCTTGTGGGAACAACAATGCAGGTTGCCAACATATGTGCCTTATAACGGAGACGTCGTCAGGCCTGGGTTATCGCTGTGCTTGCAATATTGGTTTTCAATTGTCCTCGAATGAACGGACATGTGATTTAGTGAATAACTTCCTCCTGTACTCACACTGGAATATTATTAAAGGCAAAATTCTTGATACACTTACCGAAGGCTTCAATGACGCAATGCTGCCGGTGGTTTCACGGGATACCAGATTCGTTGGATTAGATTTTGATGCGAGGGATGAATACATTTATTATTCAGATACGTTGCAAAATGTCATCTACAGGGTGCATAGAAATGGATCTGACAAGGAAGTTGTTTTGCCTTCACAGAAAGAAGGTGTAGATGGGTTTGCTTTGGATTGGATATCCAAAAACTTGTATTATATTGACAGTAAGAAAGAAACTTTAAACGTGCTCTCTACAAGGAACATCACGCACCGTAAGGTTTTACATAAACACCTCAGAGATCTGAGGGCCATTGTTGTACATCCAAACAAGGGATACATTTATCTTTCGCAGTTTTCGGAAGTGGAACCCCCAGCACGTATTTCAAGGGCTTACAGTGATGGAACTAATTTGACTGTGTTGAAAAATTTAACACTGGGATGGCCAGATGGGTTGGCAATTGACTTTGCAACAGATAGGCTGTACTGGTGCGACGCTCAATTGGATCACGTCCAACACTCCAACTTGGACGGCACTGACGTCAAGACTGTCAATTCAAAACTTATCAACCATCCCTTTAGCATTGCCGTATATCAGGATTACATATACCTCACCGATTGGCAGACGAACGCGATTATCAAGTTGCATAAACTAAAGGGTGACAATGAAGAGATCTTAATAAGGGACCCTACATACAATCGCTTTTATGGAGTGAAGGTAACATGATGTTTACATTATTGGACAAACAAAAACATTTTTTTTACATTTTAGGTATACAGCAGCAATGAGCAAAGAATCGATGATCTCCATCCTTGTTCGCACGAAAATGGAGGTTGTGAAAAACTATGTTTTGCCATACCACGAAACGACTCTCACGGTTTAACAACGAGATGCGCTTGTCCTGATGTAGAAAGACTTACTTCAAATGAGAAATCATGTGAGCCAGATTCAAGCCACAAACTATTCATGCGACCTTGCCGAAATTGGGAATTTACTTGCAACAACCAGATGTGTATTCCAAAATCGTGGCTCTGTGATGGTGAGAACGATTGCCTTGATAACAGCGACGAACAAAATTGCACAAGTACATATATTATTAAACCATTCACAAATTTTTATTCACTTCTCTCTTTTTAGCTTCTGCTTGTACAAGCAACGAATTTCAATGTAAATCAGGAAGCTGCATTCCCAAGACTTTCAGGTGTGACTTAGAGAGCGACTGTATAGATTCCAGTGACGAGATGGACTGTAATAACACAACAACTTGTAGCTCGAATAAGTTCCAATGCAATAACGGCCGATGTGTGCCCAGTGCTTGGAAGTGCGATTCTGAAGATGACTGTGGAGATGGCTCTGACGAAGGGGTCACCTGCGTGAAAAAGTCTTGTTCTAAAGACTATTTCACCTGCCCCGAGTCTGGCCGCTGTATTTCTCGGTTATGGGTTTGCGATGGGGATTTCGATTGCCCTAATAAGGAGGATGAGAAGTACTGTCAACTCAATTCAAGTACATGAATTTGAGAGAAAGCTATAAAATGCGGCCTAATTTCAATGACGAACGCGATGAAATTGGCTGTCGTAAATTCTTTTCTAAAACGTCATTAATTATGTTTATTTAAAGTGTATAATTGATATACTTTTCCATTCTAAAGTTGTAACTGTGTTCAAAGAGTCTTTTTTTTGTTGGTCATTAATAATAAAGTGTAGGAACTCTCAGTGATTACTTTCCTGAAGTTCCAACACCAGTTATTGCTTCCTTAATTTCACAATCAGCAACGTTCTTTATTGTTATTGTTTTATGGTTTCTGTCGTAAATTCACATTAAAAATAGCGCTGTTGTATTGTAAACATTGACAAATGAAGTTGACTCTTTATCCCCTTTCTTTTTTTTAAGTAGGCTCTGTTGTGTTTTCTTCTGTCCATATTTTTGTGGCCCTTCATTGCCCTATGTCTACTCCCTTTTTAGTCTTCTAGACTTACAGTCTTTGGGTTTTCCTCTATCCATGTTCCTTCGTTGCGTCCTTGAGTCATATTTTTCCTTGTGTTGTGCTAAATTCATTTTCTTTATCATAGTCTTTCGCCTTCCCAATTTTATAATTTCTTGAGTCTTCTTCCCCTTCCAAGTTTTTCTGGGTTAGGATTCATTTTCTTTTTCATAGTCGTTCGTCTTCCCAATTTTATGATTTCTTGAGTCTTCTTCCCCTTCCAAGTTCTTTTGGATTAGGTTGGTTCAATTTTTTCTTCATCCGTATTCTTTTAGGCCTCTTCTGTCCTTAGACTAAATAATTTAAAGTCAATTGTTGAATTTCTGGCGTCCGGTTGGAACCCCGTCTCTCCTCGGATTTCTTCTACTGCCTGCAGATAGGTACCAACCGGAAGCCAGGAATTCAACAATGGACGACGGTTGCGGAAGCCTTCAAGTTAAACTAATTTAAAGTCATGTTTAACTTCCTCATTCGTCTTCCTAATCCTTAGTATTCCCAACCGTGTGTTCTCTCGTTTTCTCGTTCTCCATCTTCGTTCTTTTTTTAGCAAGGTTACGCTCTTTTGAGTTTTCCTGGATTCATGTTCTTTTGGTCTTTCCTCTTCCTTCGTGGATAAAGAATGAGTAGTAACATTTTCCTTCTGCTAACCACATCCACTCTCTTGTCTTCCCAATTTATGAATTAGTCTTGAATAAATAATCTTCCTCCGTCCACGTTCTTCTGGATTAGGTTTGATTGAATTCCTTTCTATCTGTATTCCCTTAAACTTTCTTTTCCTTCCCTACGTTGAACAACATAGAGTCACCTTCAATTTTCTCATTTTTCGTTCTTCGTCTTCCCAACCTTCCTCTCTTTGAAAGAGAAAATCTTAATTTGCCTTCATCAAGAATTTAAAATCCTTATTGGTCCTCCGGAAGAATCCTTTTTTGAGTTTTCCTCCAGCCCTGTTCTCCTGTACCTTTTTCTCTCCTTTTGGCGTCCAATACCGCCTATTTCTTCAGTAGAGGTGTCGTTCAATTACTTTCGCAATCGTCATCTTCAGTCTTCCCAATGATCCCTGGATAGTTTCAGTTATAATCTTTTTCAACCTCGATATTTTTAACAACATCAATTCAATGCGTCTAATTTTCTGTTCTTTATTTGCGCGTTCAACTCTCAAGAACTGTAAGAAAAAATAAAAGGGGGATTGTTATTGAAGGTAGATGAGAAAAAAGATAAACGTATGAAGTTGAGGAATAGCAAAGTAAGAAACTTGAAAGATGATTTCTTCTGATGTCTTCTCTTCTGTGTTCTTACTTCTTATCCATTAGGTATCTGGAATACGTCGCGTCCGTTGAAAATTGTGAGTAAAAAATTTTTAAACTTTAACCAGACAGAGTTATAATTGGGAAAACACTTAACGTTTCACTATCGATTGATAGCTTCGTCGCTAGTGACAAGTTGACGAAATAAATACTTCACAACTGAAAATGATTTTCGTTTACTCATGAAATTATTTACTGGAGTTATCTTTAACAAAATCCAAAAATGTAATTTGTATCAAATTAATCAGAAAATTGAATAAATATCACATTTAGGTAAGGTAAGGTAACAAAAAATAAATCACCAGTAATTTAACAACAACATGGATAAGAGAGTGACGCCATTTAACTCGACCAAATATTCCTTTTTGACTATAGTATTTCCCTAGAATTTCCTTAATTAATCTGGCAAATTTTAAAAAGAGGAGGTTAAAGTTTAAAACACGATTACAAGGAAAAAAAACATAAAAAAATTTCCTCAATTAAATTGTAAAACAAACGAAATAGAAATATTAAAGCAACCTAACCTTGCACTTTGCAGCAATCAGAAGCAGTATTGCCAACTCATGAAATTTCAACCTTTTCATTTTAGATAAAAAAATCGATTAAAATCGTGTTTTCCCGAGACGGCGCGGCGCTTAATAATAATAGGAAAAATAAGAAAAAGGAATTGAAAGAAGAAATTATTTTATTGAATAGAAAAATGTAGCGCTTCGGTTAGATTTTCCAAAAAGTTTGTTTGCAGTTTTGTTTTTTTTTTTTTTTAATGTAACGCGAACGTCACTTGTGTATGAATTTATGGCCCTTATTCTCACCTCGCCTTTAATTTAGCAACGCCGTAATTACATTCTCTCTCACTCTCTTGCTCATGAAAGTCGCATAAAGCTATAACGTTAATGTTTATTTTAATCACAGCTTTAGTTAAAAACAACGTTACTGATGAGATGAGAATCCAAGGGCCATTGTTTTTAAGTTTGAAGTTCAATCCCAAATATTTCCGTCCCTTTGACTTGATAAAATTTGTTTCTATTTTGTTTATCTCCCGAAATTATTTCAATAATTGAAGTTGATTGTTGTCCGTTGAAAATTGTAAGTACAAATTTTTTTAATCTTGAACCGGACAAAAATATGATGAAAACACACTCAACGTTTCGCTATAGATTTACAGCTTCGTCAGGAAATTATTTCGTTTCCATTCGTATTTCTTTGTGATTTTTCGTGGTGCAATTTATGATAATTATTTACAAATGCTACAAGTGGATCAAAAATGATAAATTTTGGAGGACATGCTCTACAGTTAGCTGTAATTCAAATGCACTTAGAATTAATTGGGGTAAACACTACGTTTTTAATTAAAAAAATAATCAAAATTGTTGCGTTGTCGTTCTCCAACCAGTGGTTACAGATACGGCGAGTTTTCTATCCTTTTCTAAACGTTGGTTGTAGCCGCGGTGTAAGATATCTTACCACGTTACCTTACGGCAAATTTCCAATGTTACCGGTAAGGTAACATTGATCTGTTGCCGTTTGTTACCTCTGTAGTCAAGATAACGTAATTTCGAGTGCAAAATTCAAGTAAACCAACGAAAGAAATGGTCAAGAAATATTTTTGATTTAAGAAAAACGTAAATACTAAAAAAAAGAAATAAATATTTCATAACCTAAAATGACTTTCATTTACACATGAATTTATTTAATGGAAATACATAATATTAAATATTGTAAAACTTATTTTTAACAAATTTTGTTGTAGGATGTCGCTGTTTTATCTTTTCACCTTATTTTTAACAAAAGCCAAAATGTAATACGTATTCGGTATCAAATTAATCAGAAAATTGTGTAAAAATCAAATTTTTAGTTAAAACTGTAATTGGTAATTCCGGCGCGAGATGTCGCCACTTGAGCTGTAATTGGTAATTTACTGTAACATTACAAATTAAAAATAAATTACCGGTAATTTAACAACACTGGCCTGGAGTGACAACACGTCACGTTGTCAACGGGAAGTACCGCTTTTGAAGACGTTGTCCTCGAGAGATCAGTCGGGACGCAGAAATGTCAGAAAACTTTAATCGGAAATATCACATTATAAAGAACTTAGGGCCGGATTCATAATCAGACTTTAAATTTAAAGTTACTTTAACCCAAAAAAATTCCATTTGTTTCCCTATACTTAAAGTGACTTTAACTTAAAGCTTCTTTAAAGTCTAGATTATGAAAATGGCCGTTAGTCGCAATTAAACGATATTATCAGTTTCATCCAGTGATGCCAACTGTCAACCCTAATTTTTTTCAATAGTAGATCTATTTTTTTTTAATTCGTTCCAAATTTCAGTTTAGTTTCAAATTAGAGATGGACCAGGGAATAAACCTGGTGCATTAAAAGCACCCATATGGGTGCATTCAACAGGGTGCATACATGAATGTACCGGGTGCATTCAAAAATTTAAATTTCCCGCGCAAATCGAACAAGAAATAACCTTTTCTTGATATTAATTAATTGTTTGCAGGTGATTTACAGGGTTTAATGTTTGACAGTGTGTGGTGAATAGTTGAATAGTAAACTTTTAAGTTTAAGCGAAAGCTTTGTAGCTTAGAATCTGAACAAAATGAGTAAGTTTTTGAAATCAACGTTACAAAATAATTGTCTAGCGATAGTCCGTACAAAGTGTATTATATTTGGTGTCATTTTGAAGCATTTTTTTGTCTTATGTAATTGTAGGCAACCGGGCAATGCACCAATGCACCGGGTGCATTGTGGGTGCATTCTGTGATTCCACCGGTGCAAACGAAGGCCGTAACGTCACACGTGCTGCTGCTGTTGCTGCTGGAATATAAGAAGACAATTGTCTTCTTATACGACAAGCTCCAAGTCCCGGCTCGGAGCAGAGTTCGCGGTCACCGCCGTTTTAACAGCGCTGGTTTGTGAAATCGTTAAGATTTCCCTGCAATCTGGGGGTTTCACTATAAATGTAGGAGCAGTGGTCCTTTAAATAACGCTATCACCATGACGCCTCCAGTGTCTTCTCCCTGTTGTGATCATACGCATTATAACGTACATGGTAGTGCCTTCAGTCTTCGTCGTCTGAGTGCAATTCCTGGTCCCGTTTCTGCATATCTCAGTGAAACTTTGGCGAATCAACTGATCGTTGCTCAACAACGGACGTTGGTGAATTACAGATATCGAGGCGCGTTATATTCCGCCATTGGTACATTGCTGGACGAGTGGAATACGACATAGACAACCTTTTGTCGTATCGACAATTACGTAGTGGTCGATGCTAGTACATTGAACGCACCGTTTGCAGTAGCTGCGTCTTCGAAGAACGACGACAGTTGGGATTGTCTGGTGTCTATTTGTACATCGTGCGTCCTAGCATTGAATATTCCATCGTCCTCAATTTGGTCGGAAGTGCAGGTTCATAATTTAGAACGGGTTGTCTGGAATACCTCCCGCAAACAGTAAGTAATTCCTCCTTCCTGTTCAGTGTTTAATGTTTTTCTTTTTCAGATATTTGTTCATGCATTCTGAAAAGTGCGTGAATTGCTTTTTTACCATTAAATAGCTATAATCATTGTACTCAGTGCGAAACTTGTTTACGTAAAGTTTTACATCCCGATTTAACATTAGCGGATTATCTTTAATTGTTAGATACATTCTCCGAGGCTGATACATTATCGTTACGTGAAATTTTAAATTTATGCCAAGAATTATGGAATCTCCCGACGGAATTCACACAACTATTGACTCAATTTTCGACGAAGTTGATACTGTTAATGGGACACCCGATTTTGCCCTTACTGCGCTGCTTGAAGAAGCTTCTGAATTTGGCATTCGAGAACCCCGACAAAGTGCCTTCATGGACACCATTTTTCGAGCAGGTCTCCGACGACGACTATGCCACGATGTGCTTCCCATCGGATCTCGTGATGAAGGTGTTCAACTACTTACAGAAATGCGCCAACGAAGATATAACGGACAATTGTCCATCGTCTCGTATCACGGGGAATCCCCCGAATGGCAACACTTGCACGTTGTCCACGATTGCGGATGGACAGCGGGAACCTGTAGGTGCACTACCTTCAGGGGATTGCCTTTCCAACGACGACGACGAGCTCAGTGGACCGGTGGCATTGGACGAGGTGAGCAATACGTTATGTTGAGTATTTGTACAATTCCTGTCCATATAATTGAGTTATAGTCAATGTAATGTATTGTTCATAGATTATCTCCGAGCACTCGGAATATACACCCTGTCCGTTTTTCGAGTACCACTATGGGGATCTCGCTTATCTTAAGAGATACGAAGTTGGTTAAATTAGGGCAAAGTTGCGCATTTTCGTGCTGAATAATAATCTAAAAAGAAATTTGAAATATCTTCAATAGTTTTGAAGATAACGCAAAAAAACCAAAATTTCTGATTTTCGTTTTTAATTTTTTTATGATAAACTAATCTTTCTAGACATTTCTAACGAAGACATTATTCAGACACTTTTTTATGGAGAATTCGAATATGTCATACACTTTTCAATAAATCTCAAGATGGCGGAGAAACACCTGTCAACTTCATTTTTTCTTATGGACGCCATTTTGGATTTTAATATTTTGAGATTAGATTTTTTTTTCTCTTTACAACGATGTATCACACGCGATGGTTCAATCTCATATTTTTGCCAAAAATTCAATTTTTCCTTTTTTGCCAAGAATGCTTTGGAAAAACAAAAAACGTTCGTTTGTTGTGAACAAAAGTTTGACAGTTTGATGATATTTCAAGTCTTGTCTTTACGTTTGCGCTAGTTTTATCGCGAAAATGCCTTTTTCAAGCCAAGAACAAAGAGATATGATTCAAATTTACTACACTTCGCATCGAAATACCCACGTGGCTGCTGCAAAATATTTGCAGCGTTATCCTGAGCGGCAACAACCTTGTTTGAGCTATTTTTCTTTGCTACATAGAAACTTGGGCGAATGTGGTTCGTTTAAGAAACCTAGACGGAAATATGGCGATAGGCCCAATGAATATGAACAGGAAATTTTACAAGTGGTAAACATTTTACATGATTACAAAGACTAAAATACGTATTCATCATTTAATTCTTAATTAGGTGCAACACAATCCATCTGTTTCCTCAAGGGAAATTGCAGCCCAGCTGAATTTGCCGTCACATCAAGTTGTTTGGAGAACCCTTAGAAAACACAAATATCGACCTTGGGCAATTCATATTACTCAAACACTTCATCCTGGGGATTATGAACGACGGTTAGCTTTTTGCACGTTTGTAAATAATAAGATTCAGGAAAACCCTACTTTTCTTAATAACATCATATGGTCTGATGAATGTAAATTCACCAATGCAGCAATGTTTAATCGCCATAATGAACATTACTGGTCAATTGAAAATCCACATCAATTTCAAGCACGGCGACCACAAATACGTTTTAGCCTTAATGTATGGGTCGGTTTATTGGGCGATACGATAATAGGTCCTTTTATTTACGAAGAGACTTTAAATGCTGATCGGTACCTCAATTTTCTAAGGACATTCCTAACGGATTTTATTGACGACAACATTCCTCTTCATCGTTTGAACACCATCTGGTTCCAGCAAGATGGCGCACCGCCCCATAATGCTATGAGGGTTAGGGAATGCTTGTCGGAAATATTCCCCAACCATGTTATTGCTAATAATGGCGACGTACCCTGGCCGGCGCGGTCTCCTGACATGTCTCCCTTAGACTATTTTTTATGGGGGACAATGAAAAATAATATTTATAAAACATTGCCAGCCGACCTTGATGAACTTCGTCAAAGAATTGTCACCACTCTGAGGTACAAGATTAGAAGGAGGGATGTGGCGAGAGCTATAGCAAATCTCAAGAAAAGAGTGGCACTGTGTTTAGAATTAGGAGGTGGGCAATTTGAACACATGTTATGATGTTACTTTCATAGTCAATAAAGAACTGTCTGAATAATATTTTGGTTAGAAATATCTAGTACGATTAGTTTAGCACAAACATAAATGATAAGACTCAAAATAGGTTCAAACTGTCAAACGAACGTTTTTTGTTTTTCCAAAGCAATCTTGACAAAAAAAAGAAAAATTGAATTTTTGGCAAAAATGTGAGATTGAACCATCATGTGTGATACATCGTTGTAAAGAAAAAAGAAAATCTAATCTTATAATATTAAAATCTAAAATGGCGTCCATAAGAAAAAATGAAGTTGACAGGTGTTTCTCCGCCATCTTGAGATTTATTGAAAAGTGTATGACATATTCGAATTCTCCATAAAAAAGTGTCTGAATAATGTCTTCGTTAGAAATGTCTAGAAAGATTAGTTTATCATAAAAAAATTAAAAACGAAAATCAGAAATTTTGGTTTTTTTGCGTTATCTTCAAAACTATTGAAGATATTTCAAATTTCTTTTTAGATTATTATTCAGCACGAAAATGCGCAACTTTGCCCTAATTTAACCAACTTCGTATCTCTTAAGATAAGCGAGATCCCCATAGTGGTACTCGAAAAACGGACAGGGTGTATATGTTCCTATACCCCCGAGAATGTCTCCACTATTTCTTCGCCGGCGCCCAACGGGAAATTCCTGGTGCAGCTGAAATTGATTCCCATGGTCGACGCGAAGAAAATACCGAAGGAACAACTGTGGACGAAGTTGACGAAATCGGCGCAGTTTGTCGCGACACCGTTGATGGTCCATCGGTATCAACTCCTGGTCGAATTATTGAGCGATGTCAAAAGAAATATTCTTCAAAATCAACACCTCAAAAAAACCAAACGCTTGAGACGATTCTCGCCTTTTTCGAAAAGTATCCGGTTTGCCCCTTATTAAGTACGTGTAAAACCGCGCAATGGTGTGAAAACGAAAAATTACGCGGTATCGGGCGAAGTTCATTGGTATATCAACAAGCAATCGATATTTTCCAGCGCGTAATTTGTAATAAGACAATTCCCGAATTGATAGAATTTTATTTGAATTCGCAACCGTTATTTGCATGTACTTCTGGTCATTTGTTCCATTTTTATTATACCGTAGACGAATCGCGCGCTAAATATACGATTTATTACAATACCAATGTAATTATGATGAGGAATTTATAACTTTTTTTTTACAAACAATATATAATGTTTTAGATCGTCAAGAAGAAAAAAAAATTGTATTCAAATTAAAGGTCCGAGTAATGCCTGTAAAACGTTATTTTCCAAATTGTGTGCGTCTTTATGTTTAGTGAAAGGTCAAATCGCGAATTTTAACAAGTATAACCAGTTTCCGTTGCAAGATTGTGTGGATAAACGTATTTTAATATGGGACGAACCAAATTGCGAGCCGTGCGCTTTCGATACATGTAAAATGTTATTCGCCGGAGATCCATGCATGGCAAATATCAAAGTCACGTACAAATCGATCGTACTCCCGTGTTAATTACTACCAATCAAGAAGTTTTTCCCAATAACGAAATTTTTAATAACCGTATGTATAAATTTTCGTGGTTTACGGCACCATTATTAAGTACCTATACGAAGCATTTACATCCTTTAGGCTTGTATGAACTTTGGGAACAATATAAAATTATTGCTATTGCAACTCCAACAGATAATGTATCAGCCTAAATATATATATAGGAAAGGTGAAAGGAAACTATGGTTATGTATTATATATATATTTATTGGAATAAAAAGTATTACAATTTATGCTGTTGTCTCTATTTCAAATGTTTCTACTGGTTTCTTTTTTTTTGACTTAAATGCCATTTTTTCTTATAGTAGGTTTCTTGATTGTTTACGTTTTTTGTTTTTTTTTTTTTTTTTTTTTTTAATTGTAAATTGTAAGCAATAATTTTTCAGAAATCAATTATAATTTTTTTGGAAATTTTAATTTTTGCACTTCTATCCCGTTTTTGGTTCTTTAAAACTGTGTCTTTTTTTGTTTCTGATTGTTACTCTTTTTCTATCTTCCCAGGAAGTTTGAAAAATTCTCTGGATTTTAATGAGTTTGAAATATACTCAGTGCACACTAGTGCAGCCAGTGAAAAACACTATAAGTTGCGTGTTGGGGTAGGATTTAATCAGCTGGTTAACTGAATAACCAGTATATCTTATTTTGAACGCACCCCTGTACATCTATGTGACTAGGGACTTTCATCACCATCACCTTTCGTTATGTTGGTACAATTGTTTTTTCTATTTAGGTTTTTTGGTCGTTTTGGAAGAGCACCAGACATTTTGTGACATTTCAGGTTTCAGGAAAGGATGTGAATTTCAACTTGCGGAAATGCTAGCGGACCTTTTAGTAGTGTAAACGAAATCATGGGATTCGAATTAAACCGTTTTCAAGGAGAAGTCGACGAAGAGCTCGTTTGCCCGATATGCTCGGGCGTTTTAGAAGACCCCTTACAGGTGCAAAACTGCAACTCTGTTACCGTGCTTATTATTGTCCCGACTTAATCATTTCAGGCGCCAGTATGTGAGCACGCGTTTTGCAGATCATGCATACACGAGTGGATCTCCCGGCAGCCGACCTGCCCCGTCGACAGACAACACATTACCTCTGCCCAGTTGAGGCAAGTACCTCGAATTTTACGAAACTTGCTGTCTAGGTAAAAGAGAACGCGTTCAAGTCGCAAATGAAGTCTCACAGTTTAAGATTGCTTCCAGGCTTTCAATTAATTGTGATAATGCTCAGTATGGCTGTACTCGTATGTTAAAATTAGACACGTTACAATCTCATCTAGAAGAATGCGAACACAATCCCAAGCGTCCTCTGCCTTGCGAGCAAGGCTGCGGTCTCATCATCCCGAAAGACGAACTCAAAGATCACAATTGCATCAAGGAACTGAGGACTTTAATACAGAAGCAACAGCAGAAACTTAACGATTTTCAACAAGACTTAACCGAACAAAGATTTATTATTAACGAGCAAAAAAGGGAATTACAATTACTAAAGGTAAGTTTTTTCAATAAATCAAAATCCTTACATCTTATTTTCAAGAAAGATGAGCAAGATAAGCAATATGGTATTTATGCTTGTCACTGTCCAAAATTTATTTTCGATGTGTATGAAAAAGGCCTTTTTAATTCTTGTAGTGTCATGGTAGCAATAATTAATTTCAATTCTAGTTGTACAAGGATTAAATCAATTTATTTCTCAATTCTCTGTTGTGCCGTAAGTTTGCATTTGAAGTCTCAAACTGCCAGGAACTTCCAAATATTAATACTGGCTGTGAGAGCCTCTATACTTTTGTATTTTCTAATAGTTATTAAAAACATGAAGTATATTACATGTGATTATTTAGGAGTTTATGAGGGCGATGCGAATATCTAACCCTGCAATGCGAGCAATTGCAGATGCGATGGAACGAGATGAAGTTTTAAGATGGAGCAATTCATTAACTAGGGCAAGAGTAACCAGATGGGGTGGGATGATATCAACACCCGACGAGGTACTGCAGGTATTGCTTCATCTTTTTAATTTAAAAATGTTTTCCACTTGTATAATATCATTTCACAGCGTATGATAAAAAGAACTTTAAGTGAAATCGGTTGTCCATCTCACATTATCGATGATTTGATGGAGAACTGTCACGAAAGACGTTGGCCTCCCGGCCTGTGTTCGTTAGAAACTCGCCAGAATAATCGAAGGCAGTATGAAAATTATGTTTGCAAGCGTGTGCCAGGTAAACAAGCTGTGCTTGTGCTGTCTTGTGATAACACGCACATGAGCGAGGACATGATGGTCGAACCGGGTCTCGTCATGATATTTGCTCACGGTATAGAATAGGATACGTGAATTTTATATTATTCCAAATACGCTTTTTTTTTTATTGTCGTATACTGAGGCCATTTTTATTTACGTCGTTAATTTATATTACATTCCTTCTTTCATTCATTCGTTCATTAATTCAAAATTTGAATGGGTGGATTAACATTCAGCCATTCAGGCAATGTCTGGTTAAACGAAATTACTATTGATTCAACAACTTCTTTTTCGGTGAACATTTTTTTTAATGTATCTAGAAATTTCTGATTTAATTTCGTATACATTACTGAGTAATGCTTGTTGTTTTATTTTCCTTTGTAGTTTTAAAACTCTTTTATTTTCATAGTTTCGAAACAATTTAGTCGTCGTTTTGTAAGTAAGAGGTTATAATATGAAATACAACTGCTTGCTTTGTGGTGGTGTTAAGTGATGATCTCAGATTCTTAAATATTTTTTTTTTTTTTTGTTTTAAATTTTTTTTTATTTTTCGAATCGTTCCTGCGTCCAAAGTGAAGAATTTGGTTTGACATAAACACTAGTCAGCGCAAATCTCCGACAAAGTAAAAAAAAAAATTGTGATTTCTGTCAGACTGATTTCGTCTTCTGCTTTATGTACGTTTTGTCGGCCAACGATCACAGTAAGTGCATGTGCCAATCGTTTCAAGAAAACTCTTATTTTTTTATTACAAGTAGCATTTTTACAAGTGGCATGTAAATACAGGTGTATGCCTAAATGTTTGATGTAATAATTATCATTTTAAATGTAACAAGCTATGTTATACGCTTTCACCTAAAAAAAGAGAGAGTAAGTATAACACGGTTTGTTTCTTAAGTATAACACGAACAATGATATAAAATTTTTATAATAAAAATATTTTTGTGATTGTACTGTTAAGGATACTTCTCATAATTGTAATAAAGTAATCTTTACAAGTTACAGATTATTATTATGATTACCATCCCAAGATATTGTAGATTAAAATATTAAATTATTAGGGGGTATAGTTAAATTTTTAAATTTTCCCGACTTAATTTGAATTAATTAAATCTTATTGATACTTCTTTAAAAAGTTCCTTTGAAAAACACTAAACCTCTTCAACATATCCTTCACCAGTTCAAGTTGAGGCAAAATCGTTGAACGAAAGTGGTAGGTCCCCGTCTTCTGCCCAAAGCCCGAGCCAGGTAAAGCCAAAATCCCAGTCTCATTAAGAAGTTCCAAACAGTAGAACTCATCAGGATATAAATTCGCCTTTCTTGCAGCCTCTATTGCTCTTAGGGGCAATTCAACTTGTGGGAACACATACATAGCACCTTGTATTGGATTACAGCGAAATCCTTCAAACGTGTTGAACGCCTTGTAAATCAAATCAGCCCTCTCCTGAAATTACGCAATTAATTAACGAAGATTAGCTTCGCTTCCTACCTTTAATGAGTTCAGTACGGCATTCTTTTCTTTTGTGAATTGTTCATAACTGGCTTCGCCCTCCTTCGGTTCATTCATGATGCAATACAGAGTAGCTTGCCCGAAAACATTGGGGCAGAGAGTTATGTTAACCGAATCCAAGAAATTTGACGTATCCTCCTCGGTCAAGTTTGTGATTTCAACATAGCCTGAACGCATGCCACACTCACCCGAGTATCCTTTAGAGACCGACATGAAGCTCGCTAGCTTCACCTTATCGTATGGAGCTCCCATTTCGTGCATTACCTGCGGAGAGTTTTTTTTATTTTGGGAAGCAAATTGTAAAAGAAACTCTACCTTTTTAAATGAGTAAAATTTAGCTCCCTCCGCATAAATATTCTTTTGGTAGACTTCGTCTGCCAAAATGTAAAGGTCATTTCTCTGTGCGAATTCTATAATTTCCTGTATGTTTTGACGTGATAGGACTTGGCCTGTTGGGTTCCCAGGGTTGATGACCACGATGGCTTTAGCGACGTATTCTTTCTTTGTTTCATCTATGATTTGCTGCAGGAAAAGCTCTGATGTGGCAAGCTGTTATTTTCAAACCTTGTTCTTTTCTACCTGCAACTCTGGTATTTTCAGGCCCCAATTGTTCTCTTCTTCGAGGTAATAACCTAGTTTCTTTATATTGAATTCCTGTAATACAGCTGCAAACACTGGGTATTGTGGATATGGGATCAAAACGCCTGGTTTCCTGCCGTTTTCTTGGTGCCTGAAGATGCTGATGATGCTACGGATCGCACCACTTGCACCTTAAATCAAATTATGTCTAATCTTTATATTGTTCTAGCTGTTCATAATACCTACCTCCAGATAAAATTATGTTTTGCCAATTGGCTGAGATTCCGTCCCTCTCCTCTATGTATTTGGCGATTTGTCGTCGAACCAATTCGATTCCTCGAGAGTCACTGTAGGCTCCAACTGAGTTTCCCCTGCAGGCATCCAGGAAAATTCTAGCCTTGGCTTTAACATCGTCTGGGAAATTTGGATCTTCGAACAAGGGGTTGTAACTCAGTAGCGCCAAGAACTGGCGGATGTATGTTATGGGCACTTGCCCCATCATTTGACAACATCCTATGTTTGTCTTGATTACACTGGGAAACGGTTTTTTAATTCCCTAAAATTAAATTTGTTTTTTTTCTTATTATTATTCATTTTAGTCGAGTTCTTTTTTTACCCGCTCAATTTCGTTTTTTAAAACCTCCGCTCGTTCAATTAAAACCGAAGGATTTTGCTTATCGTACTCTAAAGCAATGGATTTTATATTTGCATTCAAAGTTGCTGTTGTTAAAGTGCGTGAGTTTTCATCAGACATAGTGAATCGATGCTACACGACGAAACGTCGGGCTCAGTAGTATTTATAATCGCAATTCAGTCACAAAAATAGACGGCAGTTTTTCGAAGCAAACTCAAAATGAAAAGAAAAACTCTTTTAAACTATGCAGAAATAATTCGGTTTCTTTTTTTTTGAATTGTACGAATTTAATTGCACAGTATTTCATCATAAATCAGCAATGAAAGTCGAACTCTTACGAAATTTATTTATTTATTTTGTCAAATTATCTTAGTTAAATTACAATCAAGCATGCACTCTGATTATGCACATTCTGTAGATAGCACAAGAAATCTTAATAATCACGACAGTCATTATGGCTGGAGTGAAAAGTTCTGACCTGTGACTTTGAAGGCATTATTTATCTGAGAATCCTTCAATTGGTTTAAACTAGTTGCAAAGTAGAAATGGTTTATTTTTACCTGAGTACAGATAATTTTTCTTATTGTTTGCTGATTTGATAACTCTGACAAAGAATTAAGGACATGACATGACTTCCGCTTGCAAATAACAAAGCTGTTTCGCGAAAATAAAACGGAAATAGCTACACAGAAGTTGTTAAAATTATCAATCGATCGATCGGCAATAATATGATAAAAAAAATAACAGGTACAGATAATTACATAATTTTCTGGATAGACAATAATTTATTACAGCAAGATAAATGTTTTCAAAAACTTGGTTTCCTGTGCCTATTTTTGAAATGTTTACAAAGATAGAATATGTAATATCAAGTCTGCAATAAATAAAAGAAATGTACTTCAAGTAATCCCTGAGCTGCGTTCAAGAACTTTACTTTAAGTAGAATTAAAATAATTTTAACTTCACAGTAATACGCACACTATGAATAGCTGTGTCTGTTTTAATTTTGAGTTTTACAAACGGTTTAAAGATAATAGGCGTTTACGATAATTGGAACGATATACAAGGTGAGTTATAATGGGCGGAGCAAATTTTAGCAGTATGTAGGAGAGACTTTTTTAAATAATAAAATTCATATCAACATACATACAGGGTGTTCATGGGAAGCCGCTACAACAGCTAACTCTCTTATTTGTATTTTTACAAAGTAACTGAAAATAGAAAAGTTTTAGGACCTTTTCTCCTCGATTTTATACTGCTTTCGAAAAAACAAATGACAATGGTTTTCGAGATTTTAAATTGTTTTCAACTTTTTTAAAGTTTAAGGTAATGCTTGTTCCGCCCGTTATGACTCACCCTGTATACCGGTTAATCTATTACCTCACTCTTACTTGCATTAAACGCATTCGTTGTATCTTACTTTTCCACCCCGATCCATGTAGCGCTTTTATCGTAAACGCCTGATGAAAACAATGGAAAGTTTAAATAGCGACGTCCTGCGGTCACAAAAAAAAATATAATAGTTTAAACATAGTAGATAGAGTTATACCGGGTGTCCCGCGCCTTGTGCTCACCCTTCTAAAATCTTTATTTATTAATCGATTAACCTGAATTTTGGAGACAATGAAGTAAACAAAAGATGGAATTTTTCGACATACTGCCAGGCACCATAGGACTTCCGGTTTCGCCGGAAGTGATATCAACTTTCTTATTTTAAATGGAATACCCTACATATTTTTACTTGGATTTCGATTTTCCTTGTTAGGAACGCGTTGGTTTTCGGAAAAGAGCCAGAAATCTGAATCCACTTCGTTTTCCAAGAGTTGTTCGAGTAGTTTTTACTTATATTTTCAAAATTTTCTCTCCGGTTTTGATCTCTTTCGTCTCCAGAATGAACGCTTTACTCACGAACTTATAACCTAATGTATAATTTAAAAGCTATCAAATCTAACGTCAATGTTTTTTTTTGTTCATTATTATTTTATTGTTAATAGTGAGAGTTTTTTCAAGACAGTTTTTTTGAAAAATGCTGAAAAAATGAGCTTTTCGATTGAAGAAAAGTCATTTATTAAAAAATTACAAAATTATTCAAGACATATCTACACCTGAAGTCAAAAAAAAATGGGAAATGAGAATTTTCCAAAGTTCAACTAATTGTCTATTTGAAAATATATATAAAAAAATATTTTCTGTCGCTTATTGCTTTATAAAGTGACAAACTGTCAACTAATTCTAAACTATTTCTAATAAATCATTTTCAAACTGTGAAGAAACTGAAATAAACGTGCATTTTCCTATTTTTGTCAATTCAGTTGTGTTGTACAGACCTAAATTGAAATTTTTTCTGTAGCCTATTTGACCATTGTTTATTTAAACACTTGTTATGATGCTTGCCATGTTTATGCATTTATTATTTCAAAAATTAAAAACTTTTTAATTGCGATTTTGCTATTTTTCGCTTCGATTTGTTTCAACGTCCTGAATTGAACCTCAAAGACTTGGACTTTCCTTTTGAAGCACCCTGTATGTTAATGCATTTAATTCTTTCGACTTTTCTCGTACGAAATTTTTAAATATTTTTTTGGATTAGCATCGATTCGATGTTGGTAACTGGCAATCGTATGTCCACACGGCACACAGAAACAATATTTTAACGTTAAGCGTGAATTAAGCAAATATTTACCATTTTCTGTCATATAACAAATTGATTAAATATGCAAATTACGCCATGCGTTTTTTTCCAAGGTCAACTCGAGATACTATTTTGTTGAAGACCCGAATCTATCTAATCTCCAAGCACTTTTAAAGACAGAACTTCATGTCATCGCTTAATTCATTGATTTTTGTATATTTCATTCATTAATAGAATTGTTGCCAAAAAAATTTCATGTTAATCCAATTCGCTTTTAGAAAGAATTATTTAAAAACTTCTTACTACGTACTTTTGTAGACCCAAACAGGTACATACAAAAGTTAAAAAGTTCTGAATTGAAATGTTAAATATACACTGCAATGCAAGGGTTCAGATATGAAATTATAAATTTTCATATAAATAATTATGTGACACTTTAAAGTAATCTCTTGAAAAAAAGAAAACGTGATAAACGAATTTGAAAATTGAAATTTATTCATGGTAGTTTGATAAACCACAAAATTTTTAACAAATTTGGTCTCTCTTTTGCAGACCTTTAAAACTCGGGGGTCAGAATTTTTTTACTCCCAAAACTATTCGCAACAATTTATAAAAAAAAAAATAATTTACGTACCTTCTTGAGTTCATCCTCTATTTCTTTTGATCTTATAGCCAAGGGACCTTCAACGACGCTGCCCATCGAAGTCGGTGGATCTGAGTTTTCTTCAGTTTTTAAATTCATTGTTTTAGCAAATATTTTTCAGAGCCCCTTATACCCTCAGAATTCACTACAAGTTTAACTATAGTTAATGGTCTAAAATCAAATTGGCTACTCGGTTTATAAACCAGCATCAATGTTATCATACTGTTACTTAGTGGGGGGAAAATAAACAGATGGTTACTACAGTTAACAGGAAATTATGCCGATCTAAAAGAGTATTCCGAAAAATCCTTTTAAAATGCTTACTCAGGAATTAATTCCTGGCATACCAGCGGAAACAAGTTTTTAATTATTTATTATCATTCATTATTAATTTTGTGCAAAGTTTGTATTGTATGGAATCCATTGGAATTGTGTATTATATTCAGCGTAGAATTTCGTTCTCGATTATTTATAAAATGTCTTTATGTTGACTCTATTAAATGTTTTGATAACAAAATTGGAAAAATTATCAAAAAAGGTTTGTGCACATTGCTTAGGGTTTTTTTTTGTATAGCGCCATCTAGTGACTTCGCTTATTCGCTGATTAGAATTGCAGATTTCTATAACATATCAGGAAATAAGATTTCTATTGCCAAATTACATTTTTCTTTAATTCAAAGTAAATAATAACTTTTCGATTCACTACCCTAGAACAATTCATCGTTTATTATTTTATTATTCAAACTTGAAAAAGAGAAGAGAGTAGGATTCGTTTAACTCCAGATTATTTCCCTTTAAGGTCCGGTTTTACAATGACGGTTTAACTTTGAGCCGAAACTGAAACCCTTCACAACAATTATTGAAATAATCGTTGCTAAGGGTTTAAGTCTCAGCTCAAAGTTGAGCCCCATTTGTAAAACTGGCGCTGCAATCGTGGCTTCAAAAAATTTAATCGTCACTAGGCAACAACACAAGCGGCAGTGTTCAATGTGTTGCATATACCAATACTTCTTGTTTTTATGAGCCACGTTCTTAATTGGTTGTATTTCGAAATAAATATTTCCAATTTTGAAGGAAATTGGACAAATAATAATTTTCTCATAAGCAATACAAACACATGAATGTAACAAAAACAATTGTATTGTACACTACATAAAATCATTCGCAATATAAATAATCAACAGCCATTTGAAAAATGTGTGCATGATGTTAAGATCTTTCTTGAGGTGATGTTTTAAAAAAAGAAAAAGAAAATCTTTAATATTTTACAACAGTTACACCTACAAAATTACCTAAAATTAATACTTTATTGATATTTCTTCATGAACTCTTTGTGGAATCCGTTGAAAATCTCCAGCATCGTCTTTAACTTGTCGGGCTGGGGCAGGATGGTCGTGCGGAAGTGGAAAGTGCCAGGTTGTTGGCCGAAGCCAGACCCAGGCACTATGCAAATGCCAGTGTTTTCTAACAATTCAAATGCATAGAACACATCAGCTGGTTTGTTTGCTTTCTTAGCTGCCTCTATCGCCTTTGGAGGTAGTTTGATCTGAGGAAAAGCGTACATGGCACCTTGAACTGGATTACAGCTGAATCCCTCGAAAGAATTGAAAGTATCGGCAACCATTTTTGCTCTCAACTAAAATTCAGAGATATTTCTAAAAGTCAGTAGTTGCATACATCAGTAATTTTTACCTTTAATGAATCTAAAACCCCTTGTTTCTCTTTCATGAATAAATCATAGCTCGGTTCTCCTGGTTGGGGAGTGTTAACGACGCAGTCGATCACAGTTTGCCCGAGAACAGTCGGGCAAAGCATTGCGCTGATGGCCTTCAAATACATCGCCTTAACATTCGGGCAAATATTTATTACTTCTAGGTAGCCACCACGAAGTCCACATTCACCCATGTAACCCTTTGAGCAAGACATGAAGCTTGCAAGCTCCATTTTGTTGTAAGGCTCCCCCATTTCTATTAAAACCTGCAAACCTAACCTGTGTGAAATTATTTTTATTTCTTAGTACTGACCTTCTTGAAAGAGTGGAATTTTGAGCCTTCCGCATACACATTATCTTGATAGACCTCATCGGCTAACAGGAAAAGTTTTTTTTTGTGAGCAAACTTGATGATTTCTTCGATATTTTGCCTAGAAAGGACTTGGCCGGTTGGATTGCCGGGGTTGATGATTACTAGGGCACGCGGAGTGGATGTTTTCGATGCTTCGTTATAAGACCTCTAGAATTGGAAAATATATGTTTTCGGACTTTAAACGCATGATCATGTATTACCTCGAGTTCTGATATTTCAAGGCCCCAGCATTTTGATTCGTTTAAGTAGTATCCAATCTGATCCATGTCAAATTCAGCCAATGATGCTGAGTACAGGGGGTATTGTGGAATAGGAATCATCACTCCGGGCTTTTTGTTATCCACCGGGCAGATTAGTAGCTTTAAGATGCCTTTAATACCATCACTGGCACCTAAAAGTAACAATACAACTACGTTAAATAAAGAAATTGTAACTTTTTCCAAAACTTTTTCTTGGGTTAGGCAACCAGGCTCGCACCAGTGTAACTTAGGTTACCTGCATACAATAACATTTTAGCTAAATTATGAAATGAAAATATTTTTATTATGCAACGTACGTCTGTTTTATCATGATTATTAACGTGACCTTTGGTTCCAATTTAAATTCCATGTTAAGAAACTTCTCTCGTCATAATTGTTTGCCACTCTGAAATTTACTTATTTAAATTTAATGCAAACGTAAACGGCGCGTTTATCTGGAATGGACTGTTTAAATTTAGCAATCAAAAGCGTCGCTAAATAGAAAAATAAGCGACGTAATAATGTTAATAATTTTATTATTCATTTAAGCAGCTAGACGGGTTTGGAATTCAAATATGTTTATGTTATACCTATCTACGTACAATAAAGTGCGATTTTTATTATAAATACGAAGCAAGTTATTTTTACCTGCAGTTAATATGATATTTTGCCAGTCCGCTGGAATTCCATCTCTTCGTTCGATGTACTCGGTCACGTGTCTTCGAATTAATTCAATTCCTGGGGAGTCCGTGTACGAACCCACAGAGCTACCCCTGCACCCGTCTAAAATATCCTGGGCTCTCTTTTTTACATCAGCAGGGAAACGGCTATCTTGAAAAAGCGGTGGGTACGACACCAAGGCCAAGACTTGCCGGATGAACGTTATGGGTGTTTGCCCCATGGCATGACAATCACCAATATTTGCCTTTATCACTTCTTTAAAAGGTTTCTTAACACCCTGTACATAAAATTATCATAAAAAATAATTTATACAGTTCCTGCTCGTTGATAATTGCATAAAGGATATGGAAAAGAAAAGAAAACTTTAGAACAAGCAGAAAATATAGTTTTTATTTCCCTTTATCTTGACGTTTCGCAAATGTTTGCTTTTCTTGCCTTACCTTTATCTTGACGTTCTGCGAAACGTCAAGATAAAAGCATAAAGGTAAATAAAAATTATATTTTCAGCTTATTCTAATATCTTTTCTTTTTCATATTAATTCTTTACCGTTATCTTGACGTTTCGCAATACGGATTGTTTGCTTTTGATAAAGCAAAACGTCAAGATAAAAGTAAATAAAAACTATATTTTCAGCTTGTTCTAAAGTTTTTTCCTTTTTCATATCAATTCTATAAAAAATATCAATAACTTTTGTACAATTTGTTGATATCTTACAGTAAAAATCATCAGATTTTAAGTGATTGGTATATGATTTAATGAATGAGAAAAATTATTTGAAATTGCCGCCACAGTTTTTAGAGTTTTTTCAAGTGCGGCGTGTGACCAGAATGAAACAAATAGAAATGGTATTTCGTTAATTTTTTTGCGTGTTTATTTTCTACGGATTTTTTTTCATCTCTTATTGAATGTAACTGTTAGGCGTCGCAATGGGATGTTCCAATTATCGGAAGAAATCAATGCAGCGGTGTGTTACCAACTTCACATTTCCGTGTTAGCCGGTTTTTACAGATAATTAGTAAACTGGTTTCCGTAATACTAAGATCATTAATAGATGATTATAGTTCGGAGAGAATTACTTAAAACACGACAACGAATGTTGAAAGCTGGGTAATTAGGATTCATGATTATACATGACATTACAGTGTTGCCAGATAAATAGTTTCTACATTTAAAGAGAAAATTTTACTTAGTAACAAAAATTTGAAGGAAAGGAAGAAATGAATAGGTACTCAATTTATTTGCCTGAGATATTGTACAATGCCACCTAATGCAATTTTTCTTTGTATAATCTGTTAATCTTGTGTTTCTCTTCTTAAGCTACTTTTCCTGCTTGGAAGATTGGGTTTCTTGAGATTGCTGCTATTGGTTACTATTGATCACGTGAGCAATGACAACTATTAACTTTCGTCAAATGAACGACGAAAGCTAACGACGCAATGACGTTGTTGATAGCGCCAATTTTTTCTAGGAATTTCAAAAATTAATTTGGTATATAGAAAATCAGAACAAATAAAGGAACCAAATAAAACAAAAAAGAAACGAAAGAAACACCAACAAAATAGATGGCATAAAGAAGACAAGAAAAACAAAAGAAGATCGACAACATCAAGCTGAGCGGAAAACAACAATTTTCCGGACGAATAAAACAAAATCGTAGAAAATAAAGGCAAATTGTATAAAAATCAATAATATGATAAAAAAACGAAGGAAGAAATACAGTGTGCAGAACAAAGATCACAACTGATGGACACAAAACAAATGAAAAACGATAAACTACAAAAAAGCATCAATAAGGTTCGAAAAGTCAATCCTATAAGAAAATCAAAAGAGAAATACATAATTCGAGAAACGAGAGCATAAAGAAAAGAAAAACAGAACAAAAGAGATTGACGAATACGGCCCACTTGACACTATGCAAGAATGAATGCAAATAAAGTAACAGAGAAGTATCGATTCAACCTCGACTCGACATTGGCTTTGGCAGTCTGTCTCTCTCATTTTGTAGACGATTTTATCTGAAATATTATCAAACGGGCCTAGGATGAACAAAAAAACAATTGAATCTCCTGACGAAATAAAAACCAGTAGAAAACAAAAGCTAATTGTAAAAAATATGTCAATGAACCAAATATGAAAACCAATGTGATAAAAGTAACCAAAAGAGAAATGGGAAAGCATAAATGAATTAAAAAATAAAAGTGCCACGATGAACAAAAAATGTGAAAATCGACGAAAGTTATTGTAAATAAAACAAACTCGTAGGAAACAAAAGCGATCTGGCAACCCTGCCCCAAATATCCAATCCTCCAAATCTCCAAAGCAGCTTGATGATTGCATGTGTTCTAAAATCGATTACATTGTTATACATTGATAGATACATTGTATTTTTTTAATTTTGAAAAAAAAAATATTAATTCATTAATTGTATTTTAAAGTCTTTCGTTTTTAATAGACCATAGACTTAAAATTTATTCCTGAACGTCGACTTTGGGGATTTCTGTTTTCCACTCGTTGATAACACTGTTCTTCATAGTTTAAAAACAAACATTTTTCCATTTTTCCCTCTTAAGAACCAAAAAGAGAGAGAACTAGAGATGGGTCAGGGAATGAACCCGGTGCGTTGAAAGCACCCACATGGGTGCATTCACCAGGGTGCATACATGAAAGTACCGGGTGCATTCAAAAATTTAAATTTTTCTCGCAAATCGAGCGAGAAATAATCTCTTCTTGATGTTATTTAATTGTTTGCAGGTGGTTTACAGGTTTCATGTTTCATAGTGTCTGATGAATAGCTGAATAGTAAACCTTGAAGTTTAACCGGAAGTTTTGTAGCTTAAAATCTGAACAAAATGAGTAAGTTTTTGAAATTAACGTTACAAAATAATTGTCTAGTGATAGTCCGTACAGAATATCGGGTATTGGGCGTCATTTTGAAACATTTTTTATGTCTTATGTATACGAGACGGAATTATATATTTTGTTCGGTTTATTTCGAACGAGGCGGCAACAAGCATATGGTCATTGACACGTCGCTGCAGCGTTATACATTTGCCGCCTCATTTCTATTTAATCGAACAAAATATATAATACCGTTCTCTGCTTATGTAAATGTAGGCAACCGGGCAAAGCATCCGATGCACCGGGTGCATTGTGGGTGCATTCCGTGATTCCACCGGTGCAAAAGATTGCACCGGGTGGAATCCCATCTCTAGAGAGAACTAAATGCAGGTCAAACAAATTCTAATCTTCATTGAAATAAAATAAAAAATATTTACATTTAATTATGTATTGTAATTAATGTTTCAAAAATTAAAATATATCGTCCTAAGATAATGACGTCATTAATCAATATTTAATGACGCACATTCTGAAACTGTTTGTTGTTGGTTAATTACATCAGCTGGTTTTAACGTTCGCAATTTGTCGTCATTCTCGTTCATTACATTACCATGCATGCCCTAATTGAAACAGCACACGTGTACGACATTTTGGGCGTCGCTGTGTTATTTTTTTTATCTTCATTGAATTTGATAACAATTAGCCCATTATCGTGAAGTGTGTAATTGATTCCGCCGCAAACAAATCCCAAAACCATGTGTACTATTTTAATTGACGTAGTTGTAATAAAAAAATATTTACTTTTAATCGCTTATCGCTTATTAAACTTATCAATAGGAATTACAGTTGCGATATTAATTGTTTATTCAGTGGATAGGTCCGATAAAGCTGGGGCTCAAGGCAAACGAAAGCGAATCGTTGGGTTATTGATTATTTTTTTATTTCCGCGTTTGCTGTGAATATGAAAACAAAAAAATTAAAAGCTGAGGGAAAACAATTGCAGCGCGCTGCATGAATGACCGTGAGCGCGCTTCCGAAACATCTGTTGGGAATTCCGCCAGCACAAAAAAATAAATTCTATTAATACCTTTTGCAGTTCCTTCTCTATCTCTCCCGCTCTGATGACGAGTGGCCCTCGGACCGCGTACTCCATCACTTTTATGTTCGGGTTGAGGTCGTCCATATTCAAACATCTTGGTCGTGTCGCAGTAGCCATGGTTCGCGAGGAATTGTGTGCGAAGTGATAGTTACCATCAGCTGATTTATCCCGTCCCAGCGACGCAAAGGTCGCACGGCGCACTTGATTGTATCCATTGCGGTAGATAAACGGTGATAAGATTCTCGTCGATGTCATCCCGATGATAACGTGCGAACCGGACTGAGGAAGAACCTGTTCGCGAACACCGCAATTAACGGGCACTCGGATAAGCAAATTAATTTTTTTTGGGACGCCGACGTAACCTCTGCAGAGCTAGCGCGTTTAGGTATATGCACTGTGCACAGTCGATAAGCGGGCCAATTTAACGTAACCGTCTGTATTCTTAAAATAAAATTTATAAGCTTGCCAATCCGTGTATGTCAAGAGTTTATCAACAGTATTTATGCCGTTAGAGAGAGGATTGTGGACGTTGGAATTTGGAGCATCCATCCGCGCCATTCTTTTTTCTAATTAACCTAATTAAAATATTTGTTAGTAAGTCGACTATCAATCTTAAATTTGATGTATAAAAAAAGCCAAAACGACAGTTTCCTTTAATACCGACAAATATTGCGTGATAAACACAGTCATCTCCACAGTAAAGCTGCTGTTCCTGCTTTGGAAATTTGGACAAATGGGGATTATCGTCATTGGTTTTCGTCGATCACGTGATTACTTCCTCTATTGATGTTGATTCACAGATTTTACCAAGGCCTTAAGCTTGTTAAATATGAGAGCTTTCAAACTTTTTTAATGTCATCTGTGAAGTCGTCTTTAATCAATACCATTTTAAATAATAAAAATTACAGGAAACTGTTTTTCTGCACTATTTTTTGCTTTCGACAGTAAATCAGTCAGCTGTCAGCAACTGAAATAAAGAGCCATAGATACAGAGCCACGTTCAGAATTAACACAGAGAGGGTGTAGTTACAACAAATAACGACGTTCAGAAATGTCAGTACAACTATGTAATTTGAGCCTCCAAAAGTATTTAAATCTCTGAAAATTCTTCATAGAAATGTAGATTTGTGAAAATTTTGAATTTCTTCTAAGGTCGGGTATTAGACATATCAAATAAATTACCAAATAGTTAGTTGCCAAATAAATTTACTTGCTAAGTAAATTGCTAAATAATTAACTTTCATAATATACAAAGTAAGTAGATAAAATAAATCTATTAAATTCAAATTACCGACAGAGTTATGCAGTCGCGTTTATAAAAACTGACTACAGTAAAGTGAAACAGATACAGACCATTTTCAAAAATTTTAGTTGTGTAACGTCAATTTTGACAGTGTTTGTCACTTATTTGTCAACCTTTTTATAGGTCTCATCCGTCTCAGTAGCGCGTGAAAACGATAAACGGTACGGATGCTAACAGCTAATTCAGTTGCAATTGTTCGAATGATGATTACATCTTGCAATCGCATTTGATTTATCGCCTTCTGATTTGGTATTTTTATTTGGTTTGTCAAAATGGCAAAAGTTCATTTTGAAGCACGCTTCAACCAACAGTTATTTTAAGAAGTATAGTCTTTTTTTGTGATTACGATGGTACCTTTTATAGCTAGCAGGTAGATGGTGCTTGGATGCTGTAACCGTATTAATAATTAATTTGACATTTAATATTGAATTAGCGCTGAAAAAATAATGGTAAAAGAAAACGAGAACGAGGAAAAAATTTCAGGGAACATGAGAAAGCAATGTTACTTATAGTGTTATGAGTCGGTGATACTACCACGTTACCTTACGGTAAATTTCCAATGTTACCGGTAAGCTATACAACAAAATACAAGTAAACCAATGAAACTTTTTTCGCTCACAAAGTCGTGATCCAAACGTGTTTTGATTCAAAAAGAGACAATCTTTTCTTTGAATCTCTCTATTTTTAAATGTTATTTGGATTGAATTATGGTTATTTACAAATGAACTGTCAATCAAAGATTTAAGTCAGGTGTTTTGTTGCAACAACTACGAAATTCAGGTCCAAACTATTCGAAACACGATTAAAACTTTTAAGCAAAAGAAAGCACCTAAATGGTCAAGGAATATTTTTAGTTGGTTAGGAAAAATGTAAATACTAAAAGAAGAAAATAAATAGGGTACTTCATAACCTAAAATTATTTTTCTTCATAATTGAAATTAATCTCCGCCCACAATAATTTTTATATCCGTAGATACGTACGATATTTTTCCTTTAGACATGAAATTATTTGGTGGAATACTAAATATAGGAAACCTTATTTTTAAAAAAATGAAATGAGTATCCAATGTCAAATTAATCAGAAAACTGAATAAATATCACCTTTTTATTTAAAACATAATTGGTAACTCCGGCGCGAGATGTTGTCATCTAAGCTGGTAATCGGTAATGTTAGGGTAACATTACCGGTAAGGTAACATTAAAAATAAATTACCACTAATTTAGCAACACTACTTACTTGATATTTTAAGTGACTTCAAAAACATAATTGAAAATAAACAAACCAATAATTATAATAATAATATTTATTTCACAAAAATACGGGTATAATAAAAATAGAATATAGTTATAAGAAACATTAAACATTAAATATTTATGAAAGTTGAATCACCACAAAAATACATAAAAACGGTAGCAAATTAGTTAAACCAAAAATGTAAACTTGTGTTTAAAATTTCAAAGATTGCAAAGGGTAATAAATATAAATAATCCACAAAAGTAAAACTTGCAGCATAAAATTAAAAATAGAGGCATGGGAAGAAATTACTATAAAATATAATTCATTAACACAAACAGGAGACAGAACAGCAAGTCTTTATTTGAATGCCGTGGGAGTTTCTCTTAATTCATTTTTGCACGCTTCAGATTCGCCCAAGTATCACTCTTACTCCTGAGTGTGTTATTTGTGAACGCATCCCGGCTGTTCCATTTTAATAACTTTCATTTACTTTTTATGCGAGCTCTACCGGTCTAAGCTCAGTTTCTCTGTAAACGGAAAGCGATTCTTACCTGCTATTAGTACTCTGAATTGAAGCCACGGTCCATAATTAGAAAACGGTACGCTTTCGTTGAAAAAGATGAACCGTTCAACCAGCAGTCATGTTTATGGTCCTAAAATCCTAAGTTGGCAGCATTGTGCAATTTTTTTACTAATTTCGTCAAACGTCAAAATTCTGGTATGTATTTTGTGTGTACTTTGATCAAAAAATTTGTATAAAAACGCAGTGTGTATGAATGTCACTTCATTTGACCGTTTCATCATAGTTTTCCGCTCACTTTGTAATTAGTAGCTCATTAGGTCACTTGTAAGTCCGCGGAAATGGCATCGCCGGTCGTGATATCTGCTTCTGCCAAGCACACCGCAACGGTAAGCAGATTTCCTAATTCCTTCATTCCAAATTTATCTGTGTTTATTTTATGTTGACCTTGTGCGCTTTTCAGCTTATATTTCTGCACGGATTAGGAGATACAGGGTGAGTTCTTGAAGGTTAGATTTTTTTTAAGTACACACATCAACCTTAATTATTGAGTTACATGAAGTATTTTGTTGCATAAATCAGACAAGGATGGGCAAGTGCTATGGCCGCGATTCGCCCCCCTCACGTCAAAGTGATTTGCCCGACAGCACCAACGATGCCTGTGACACTCAACGCTGGCTACCGAATGCCTAGTTGGTTCGACCTGAAAACCCTGGATGTGGGGGGCCCTGAAGATGATGACGGTACAATTTAAATCATCATGCATCACAGGATTACACAGCAAATAATTAATTCATCAATTCACATGTGTTTCATTTCAGGAATTAAATTAGCAAGCAAACAAATTCAAGGCATGATTGAAAGTGAAGTTAAAAGTGGTATACATCCTAGCAGAATACTAGTGGGTGGATTCTCACAAGGTGGAGCTCTAGCTTTATATTCGGCACTGAAGTATCCCGAGAGACTAGCGGGAATTGTGGCCCTGTCATGCTGGTTGCCTTTGCATAAAAGTTTCCCAGCTGAAATTAAATGCCCGCATGATTCATCGGTATGTGAAGTTTTATTTTTTATTTAACAAGTTGAATGCCGTATGATTCACAATTGTTTTGTTTGTTAGGAAGTGTGAATCAGATTTGATTCACGTGTAAATAGCTTGTTTAAGCCATATTGAGAATCATTTTCCTTATAATTACAAAACATTGATTTTTTTTTATAATAGTTATTTTCATATAACTATTGTTCTTTGAAGATTCTGTTGTGCCATGGGGACTGCGATCCCGTTGTACCATACAAATGGGGTCAGATGACATCTTCCATCTTAAAGGCTCACTTCAAAGACGTGGAATTCAAGTCTTACCGTGGCCTGATGCATACTTCCTCAGATGAAGAATTGCGGGACGTAAAGCAGTTTGTCGAAAACAAGTTACCTGCCGTATAAACTAATTTATTCCTGATTTATGTAATAAATACCTCCATAGAGTAGAGCAGTGTGGTTATATAGGATGTAGTCGTCTACTTCAAACCTACAATGTATTCGTCTTATTTACTTACATTCCCGTACTAGCAGGTCAAACAATAAAATAAAGTCAATAACTACACATGTAAAAAGTATTAACTTGGTTTTGATCATTTGAAATAATTCAAATTTAAAACTGTCATGAATGTACAGCTCATTGCTTATTCTGTATTATCTGAGATTATTTATGATATAATTTATTGTAATGACAGAATCAATTCTTCGCAATAAAACTACTAGTTAGTAAATATTTATATCACGCAAGTAAGCAGGTAACCTGAATTAAGAAATATAAAATAAATTCAGATCCAAAAACTAAAGTACTTTTTTTTAAGCAGTTTTCATAGTGATTAAGATTTTGTTTATATTTAAGAAGTTTCAACAGTTTATTTATGCAAAGTCAAATAACAACTTGCAATGTCGCTTTTCGATATTGTCTGCTTGTCGTGTTTCTCACTAAAACCTTATTTCTGTGAATTCGCGCCAACAGCTCCGGTAAAGCCCCCAACACGATGTACCCCACGGCTGTGCCTTGAGCTTCGGTGAAACTGAAGTCTCCTTTCGTTACAAAACCTATTATTTCACGTGAACACGATCGCCGAATATTTTTTTTTAACGCTGGAAGCCATAAGCTGCGCATTTTTTCTTTGAATTCCGTGATAATCTCGGTATCTATCGGCACCACCTAAAATGTTTTATATGTATCTTGAGGTACAGTCACAGCGAAAAGTAATGAAAGTCTAGGGCGGAAATGGCTATCCGATTTCGCCCGACCAAGAGATAAACGCCTGTCCGAAATTCTTAATTAATTTGGATTGGGCGAAGTTGGTTGGCTGTTTACCCCTCCAGACTTTCATTTCTTTGCGCTATGACTGTACATCTAGAGGTTTATAATGTACCTTTCCCTTTCTTTTTGCCTTGACTCGCTGTCTCCGCATTTTTTTCAGCAACTGCTTGTGAATATCCCTCATTTCCTTACGTCTAGCTTGATTTTCATCACATCTTAGTGGCTCTTGCATTGTGCTTTGATTTCGATAATCATCACTTTTTGGAAGGCAAATGACAGCGAAAGATTTCGCCAGGCCTTTCTTCTCCAGCCTCAATTTTACTGGAATAATAAAATTGGTTGAATAATCTAGGTTTAAGTTACTTTTCCTTGCGAGGGCTTCCTATAAATAAAGTCGTTTTTTCTTTAAATTCCTGCAAATGTTCACATTGTACCTACATGAATTTCTTGCAACGTTTTCCTGTTTCGAAGCACGTAGAAATCTTCAACGAATTCAGATTTGTTTTTCCAATCACCAATGAGCACGTTCCAGTCACATTTAAAAGGACTAGCTATTGCAAGCTTGGTGTAATTTGTTCGTTTATTAGGGGGTAGGCTGAAATACCTACGCGTGTTGACTTCCATGAGACGTCTGTCTTCTTCCAGCCCCGCTGTTGTGTCAGGTGCTAAGTAGTGCAGTTGGCCCATTTCAAATGTCATAGAGTCAGTTTCTCTCAGGCCACCGGCCCTCGCCCCCCACATTATTAAAGTAATCCAAGTAGCCTGGGCCCAACCTGATGGGGCTATCAAATCCCAACCACTGCAGTAACCTGTTTAAGAGAAACAACTTTTTTCAAGCCAATCATAAACAAACTACACCTCACCTGCATTATCACCTTTATTTCCTGGTCTTTGTATCAATAGATATGGCACAACAGCTCCAGGTTGACTCAAGTCTGTACCAGGCACTAATAACTCACTCCTCATCTCAGCCAATTTAGCATTCGATATTTTACTAGCTTTCACTTTTTCCCTAACATTCTCATCCCAAATTGGAGAGACACCAACATCTTCAGGCACCTCCTGTACACACTTTGATGCAACATACACATTGTCTGTGATGGCTTTCGTCCTGCATTTGGGAAAATTATACCTGGGATCTGTAGCTATTAAAGACACGATAATGTGAGGTGAAAGATAAGACGGCGAAGACACATTTTCTATACTTTTCCAGTAGTTCATTTGCACATTAAATACATTAAATTCCCTTTCATTCTTTAAATAGTCTTGAAACCAAAGGGAGTTTGCATTTATCACATCCGGGCTTACAGGTTTAAGTGTCTTCTGCAAAACGGCTTGCGATAAAGGCCCCGTCAATCGAAATCGGTTTAACTCATCCCTCAAATTTTTTAGCACAACTCTAGTTTCTCTATTAATAAACACGTCTTTCTCACTGGAATCTTGCCTTTCTAATTTGAAAAGCCGGATTAAAGTTGTTAAAGCTTCATCGTGGTAAGCAGCATGAACCCAAATCCACAAAATCCTCCCAGTTTCTTTTTCATTCGCAGGTCTCCAGATAAAATCTACAAAACCAATCGCCTTCTTTGGTGTAACATCATGTTTAAATAACATCACTCGTCCTTCTCGATTGCCTCTAATGTAAGCTTTTGCAGCAAAACTCGGCCCGGTAGTTACATCGCATATGCTTTTCAATCCTTCCAGTAACAGGCTCTGGCATCCACAAATTTCAATGCAAGTTACGTAAGAAATATCTTGAAGCAAGCAGTGTTTGGCGCTTGCTCTGTAGCAAGCTCTGAATGACTTATCACAAGGGCTTTCTGCTAACTTGTATCCCCAACGCTCGACCATGTGAAATCGCTTCGCGTGCCAAATGTGTGTTTCTAACCAGCGAATTCTTCTTCTACGACGTGCGTATTCACTCAACAGGTTCTTTGGTCTTCTGCGAAACTTGCGGCAGGGACGCTTGTGCTTCACGAGGGCTCCTGATTTTTGTAGTTGCTTCAGGTGAGCTTCCCTCAAGCGTCTGGGCAGGCGCTTTACGTTGTGTGACATGACCCTGCGCCTCATGTGTGCGGGGAGTGTCTGGAAGATGAGTTTCGACTTCTTTGCGGCAGACAGTGCTTGCTTCATCGCCTGAATTTCTTTGGCGCGAGCCGCAGCGAAAGCCAGTACATTCACGGATGGGGGCAAAACACGTGTGCCGCTGAGTTGGATGTTGTCGGTCATTTTTTTATAATAATAAACTTTCAGACAAAGTTATTTCCAAATAAACGAAAGTATATATCGAAAGCAACGATTTCAGTTATAAGGAAAGTCTGAAAACTCCAAATTGCTTTATACACTACCAATTTAAATGCACGGGACAGGTTATGTACCTTTATTCTTTAGAATATAACCTCTTGATGCACGCATGTGGACATAACCCTTAGATAAGGAAAGAGGGGATGACGCACAGGCGAGGTACATCTATTACCAGTTGGGTCCAAATCAAGGACACTTTTTTTTACCTGTGAAATATTATTCGTCCTGTAATTATTCTTTTCAAAAATGGTAGTGATTAAAGACGACTTCATAGATAACATTTTACAAATTTAAAAGCTTTCATAATTAACAAGTTTAAAACTTTGGTAAAGTGGATTCTGTAATTTGTAGAGATGGGATTCCATCGGGTGCAATCGTTTGCACCGGTGGAATCATGGATTGCACCCACAATGCACCCGGTGCATTGGATTCATTGCCATCCCTTTTTTAATGTTTTTAAGTTGGTAGCGTACTGAAGATGGCAGCTTAGCTGCCGAAATGCGTATCTACGCATATAAAAATTATTGTGGGCGGAGGTTAATTTCAATTAACTAACTTTTAACTATTATGCCCGTTTGCACCACTTTCACTTAAAACTTTAAGCCCCACTTAAATGGCTAAGTGATACTTTTTCCATAAGAGAAAGTGTCACTTAACCACTTAAGTCGGACTTAAATTTTAAGTGAAAGTGGTGCAAACGGGCATTAGATTATGATACGTATAAACCTGTAAACCATCTGTAAACGGTTAAATAATAGCAAGAAAAGGTAATCTTTCGTCCGGTTTGAGCGGGAAATTTAAATTTTTGAATACACCCGGTGCATTCATGTATGCATCCTGGTGAATGCACCCATATGGGTGCTTTCATTGCACCGGGTTCATTGCCTGGCCCATCTCTAGTAATTAATGTACTATTTTTTAATTATAACTGTAACTTTATATGCAAATATCTCGATATACCCCTTTTATTTTAAGCTCGTCAATTATAATCATAAAACGCCAAAAGGTCAAAATCGTCGCTCACGCCCGAAATCCAAATAAGATTTTTTCATTTAAATGTTATTTTCTCGAAAATTTTATTAAGTAATAGATAAATAAAAAAACAAATACAGCTGCGTTCCTTTTGCCATCAATCTTAGCTCAAATCACATAAAAGTAGAGATTGGATTCTACCCGGTGCAATCGTTTGCACCGAAGGAATCACGGAAAGCACCCACAATGCACCCGGTGCTTTTCTCGGTTGCCTACATTTACATAAGACATAAAAAATGCTACAAAATGACACAAAATATAATATGTTTTGTACGGACTATCGTTAGACAATTATTTTGTAACATTAATTTCAAAAACTTACTCATTTTGTTCAGATTGTAAGCTACAAAGCTCCCGGTTAAACTTAAAAGTTTACTATTCAGCTATTCACGATACCTATTGAAACATTAGGTATATTCGTTTTAGAAATGCTGGGTTTGCCACAACAGCGTCATCGTCAAGTAGCTGATGCCCAGCTAGGTCAAGTTATGGTTGCATCAGAAATTGATCTAAAACGAATAGTTTGTGATGGGCAAGTTGTACCCAGAGAAAAGAAAAATGTTAAATCAACGTAATTTTCGTTTAGGTACGTTCAATGCATTCATTTATTTAAAAGAAAAGCCATTATGTATTCTATTCAAGTAAAAAAAATGTTTGAATCAACAAGAAACTGCTTGAATTAATGTAAAGTGTGCATCATTCAAATAAATAAATGCATCAACTGTATTCAAACAAAGATTTTTCTGTGTGATGAACACCGACCTTGCTGAAAAATAATTAAATTAAGGTTAAGTAAACAATACTTTGGTGTTGACGCAACTAAACCCTACTCTGGAGTAGGTGCACATTGCGTCAACACCAGCGTTGCCGTAGTTGCAATTAAAACGAATATGCCAATGTCAAATACCGCATGCCGAAAATCTAAAACGAATACACATTTCGTTGACGCAGGTGACTTGCGGCAACCTAAGTCATCTAAAACGAATATACCTATTAAATCTGTAAACCACCTGCAAACAGACAACTTCAAGAAAATATTATTTCTCGTTCGATTTACGCGGGAAATTTAAATTTTTGAATGCACCCTTTACATTAATAGGTATATTCGTTTTAGATGAGTTGGGTTGCCGCAAGTCACCTGCGTCAACGAAATGTGTATTTGTTTTATATTTTCGGCATGCTGTATTTGACATTGACATATTCGTTTTAATTGCCCCTGCGGCAACGCTGGTGTTGACGCAATGTGCACCTACTCCAGAGTAGGGTTTAGTTGCGTCAACACCAAAGTATTGTTTACTTAACCTTAATCCTGACCTTAATTTACTTTCCAGCAAAGTCGGTCTTCATCACACAGAAAACTCTTTGTTTGAATACAATCGATGCATTTATTTATTTGAATGAATGTACAGTTTACATTAATTCAAGCAGTTTCTTGTTGATTCAAACTTCAAACATTTTTTACTTGAATAGAATACATAATGGTTTTTCTTTTAAATAAATGAATGCATTGAACGTATCCAAGCAGAAATTATGTTGATTTAACGTTTTTCTTTTCTCTGTGTACCAACTTACCCATCACAAACTATTCGTTTTAGATCAATTTCTGAGGCAACCATAACTTGACCTAGATGGACATTAGCTACTTGACGATGACGCTATTGTGGCAAACCCAGCATTTCTAAAACGAATATACCTCATGTATGCACTCTGGTGAATGCACCCATGTGGGTGCTTTCAATGCACCGGGTTGATTCCCTGGGCCATCTCTACATAAAAGTCATTTCTGTTGGCGCGAACAAGTAAGTTTGAACCACAATCAGGGCTATTCTGTAACAATGGGCGCGTTCAGCGAATGCGTTGCTTACTCAGCAGTCGTTTGTGATTGGCTATTACCTTCATGTGCGCAAATCACAATCGATTACTGAGTAAGCAACTCAGCCGCTGAACGCGCCCATTGATATGCATATCAATTGATATGGTCTTCAGTACTTAAAGAGAAGTTGTTATGATTTCATAACATTTCACGTCGATTGCCGACCGCAAATTGAAGAGAAATGCATAACTCGAGATTCACTCGAAACGGATTGGAAGTTGTTACGAAACTATCTACAGAATACCAATTTTGCAAGGTCACTTGAAACAAAACTACATCAAGACCATATCAATGTTACAGAATAGATCCCTATGGGCGCGTTCAGCGGGCGCTCAGCGGCTGAGTTGCTTACTCAGCGGTCGTTTGTGATTGGCTTTTACCTTAATGTGAGCCAATCACAAACTTTTGCTGAGTAAGCAACTCAGCCGCTGAGCGTCCCTGAACGCGGCCAATGTCACACTTTGACCTACCGCCTTGCCATTCAAGCATTCCCATTGGTTGACAGGTTAAAAAATACGTTCAAGCTTGCTTGTTCATTCGAACGGAAGTGACGTTTATCTGAGCTGAGGTGAGATTTGTGGCAAAAGGAAAGCACCTTAGGTTTATACACCGTTCACGTTCATGATTGTTTTAAACTAGTGTTGTAAAGGCGAAACATTTCAAGTGAAATTTTTTACATAAATTTCATTTCATTGAAATATTTCGTGGCATTCAGAAATTTCATGAAACTTATTTTAAATTTGTCGCATAAGTTGCACATTGTATGGATTTGGATGCTAACATGGGGCGGTATATAACGATGACATAAACCATTGCACTAGCAACAAATCAAATAAATTTGACCGAAGTTTGATCGATATTTAAATGACAGAATTAAATTTCTATTTGATTCAGAACGTAAAGTCTGATAAAAATAGTGCGAGGTTTAAATTTAACAACGAACGAGATGTACAGAGTTATGTTATACTTAAGTCTTACTTAATACAAGACGGGTTCCTATAGTACAAAAGAAAATAATTTCTCAAATCCGGAAGAAAGATATTTTTCAGCTCAAAAATGCAAGGCAATTTTTTAAACAGAGCTAAACTGAAATAATAAATAATTCGATTCCGCAATACGTGGCGGAGGTGACCTTCCCCAGTACATCACGACATTCATGAATTCGTGTATGACGAAAAATAAATATGAACCATACTTAAATGTAGCACTTAAATTCCCTGTAGCGACCTTGTAATCGTTTTTTGTAGTAAAAATAGGAATAGCTTTTAATGAGATACACTGTTGGCCCTGTTTATCTAACGAATCTTGGCTAAATTGTTGAGTACTATTTGTGGTTTCAATAAATAACCAAACTTTAGTAACACCCTATGCTTAAAATTATGGCCTGTCCGTGTGAGATTGGTTGCATATTCGACATAATTCATTTTTAGATTATTTGTCCTTTATGTTAAATAGATTTATTAGATATATGGCGACAACTGACTAAATTGAAGCAGACTTAACTTTCTTAAGCTGCAAAGTAATGTTTCACCAATCAAATTTTAAGTCACGATCTAAAAGGTAAATAAATACGCATTGAATTTCATTCGTTTATTTTGTGTTTGTTTACCTATTTGCTGGTTTGTTTGTCGGTTTACCTATTACAATGGTCAGAAGGCATCAGAACGCAATTTAAAGTTTATACATTACTAAAAAGTATGACTGTACAGTCGGGAGCAATAAATTTTGGTCGTCATTGATTGTCAGTTGTCATTGATTAAAAGTAAAGACATCGGCCTCTTAATTTTGAATACCAGGAATAATTTCTTAAAAATTAAATTTATTTTCGACCCTTTTTTTGGCAAAATACAACAAATTTAAATGGAAATTTTTAATTTACGAAATTGAAATTGACGTTTTATTTGACAGTGACGACCAAAATGTATTGTTCGCAAGTGTACAATAAATGTACATTTTATTTGGAGAAGAAACACAAATCAACAAATTCCTTATTATCTTCTTGCTTACTTAACATACGTACCTACCTACCTATCTAATCTATTTCAAATATTGCAAACTTAACGACCGAGATTAAGATAACATCAGAAATCCACTATCCTTTATGCCAATTGTTTAGTAATTTATTTGCCTTTTATTTTTGCTAAGTATTGTTATTGATGTATTTTGTTTGCCGACGTTTTGTCTATGTCGACATCTTCTGCTGATGCCTAAGTGACTGCTTAGATTTATGCAAACGAACAAAGAAAATTGTTGTTTCCAAATTTAGACGTTTTTAATTGAGTCAAAAAAGTGCTTCGGGTATAAATAGAAAAAAAGAAAGGAAAAGAAATGATAGGTCAGAAAGAACATTGCGGGGAACTTACATAATTGTTTTTTTTTTAGTGATTAAAATTTTTTTATTTTATTACAGTAAATATACCTTTTTTTAACAGAAAATGAGATTAAAAGATGAAGAAAACCAATCGAAGATCGTTTAAAAAGAAAAAATTAAATAAATGTGGTTGAAAGCAGATCTAGACAATTGTTTGTAGCCATTAAAATTTAATAATATATTATATTTATTTTTATTTATTTATTTATATATTTAAAAGTAATTTCATGTTTACATTTTTCAATAAAGGAAATAAGGAATTCTGCTCAAGTAAAAAGAAATAATGCAAAAGTAAATCAGTCAGAAATAATGTTGAGGAAAATCCAGGCAGTCGTTATCAATGATTAAAATTTACGTTACGTTAACGTTAACACTAATAGCTGAAAAATTTTACGTAATTTTTGAAAACCAATTTCTTGTGAGTGTCTCTTATGTTGTATGAAAGTTTCATGAATAATTTACGTATTTATTTCTAAAGTTAGCTATCTTGTATCTAACGAGAGTTGAATTGAGCTTCCTCTTCCATTGCTTTTTACTCTGGGTGAAGCTTCCAATGGATATTAACCTGACTCTCCTCCTCTTCGTTCCTTTCTTTACATTCTTGTCTCGTAAATTCTCCCCTCTTCTCCCTTTTCTGACATCATCTTTATATGCCCCAACTATCTTAGATGTCTTTCTTCTATTTTTACTGGCATTTTATTCCCAGCAGCTTATATTCGATTGCTCCTTCTTTCTTAAGAACCTTATTTCGTGTCCTCGTTAAAACTTTTCAAACCACTTGCTCGCGGTGTCTTCCTTCAGCTTATATATTTTTTCCACTTTGCCCAATCTCTCATTTATATTTTCTTCACTTTTTCTGTTTAAAACTTCTTCGTGTTGAATTCGAGATTTATTTGTGTATTCGCCATAATGACCGTATCATCTAAAAGCGGGAGTTATTCTCTCACTCTTACTTGCAGTAAACGCATTCGTTTTATCTTACTTTTCTACCACGATCCATGGAGCGCTCCAATTATCGTAAACGTCTACGGTAACATAAACACAACAGACGCGATGAACATAAATTACCCATTACAGCATACCGTTACACATATTATCAAATAGATAATTAATTGACAAATAAAACCAACTTTACACCTTATTTTAAATTTATTCCTTTTTTTATTTTGATTTGATGAGTTGATCATACTCGACCTACTCTTTTTAATTTTTTTCTCACTCTTGCATGCGCTAAAACACATTCGCTCTCGTTCACATTTCTGCTCTCACCGCACAGAGCATGGAAGTTGACCGGACCCACTAAAAAACATGTAGAATGTTAATTTTAAAATTTTAAAAATTAATGAGATTACAATAGGATTTCATTGACAGTGAAATATTTCATGAAATTTTTCAGGAACTATTTCGAAAAAATATGTTTCATGAAATTTTTACATCAGTATTTTAAACACGCAGCTTTTCTCGAGAACGCGTATTTTAAAAGTAGTTTTGATGAATACAAGCAAAACTCGGTTCTCATCATTATTTTGAATAACACATGTCAGATTTCCATTAGTGACATTTAACGGACACAATCGATTTATGATTGCGTACAGTTTAGCGTTCAAAAAATTTTATTTGCCATCAGTAGTGTTGGGAGTCACTAAAATTACCACGTTACCTTACGGTAAATTTCCAATGTTACCGGTTCATTTGTTACCGTATGTTACCGTTTGTTACCTCTATCGTCAAGATCACGTAATTTCGAGTTACACACTTGCAAAATTCAACTAAACAATGAGAGAAATGGTCAAGGAATTTTTCTGATTATTCAGGAAAAACATAAAAACTGAAAAAAATGAAATAAATTCTTTATAACCTAAAATGATCTTCGTTTACACATGAATTTATTTAGTGGAAATACTTAATATTAAATATTGTAAACCTTATTTATAACAAAACCCAACAATATAATGGGTATTCGGTATCAAATTAATCAGAAAATTTTAGTTAAAAGTGTAATTGGTAACTCCGGCACGAGATGACGCCACCTGAGCTGTAATTGGTAATATTACGGTAACATTATCGGTAAGGTAACATTAAAAATAAATTACCAGTAATTTAACACCAGCCATCAGTATCTTTGATTTTTTTTTTTTTTTTAGGCATGGACTTCACAAAGTTGCAGGGCTTATCAGATAATATGAAGTTATCTCCTGAAGAAAAATATTTAAGAAGATCTCTCTATATTATATTTGCGAATACATGTGTGCTAGAAAAATTATACATAGATGTTCTAGTAGAATTCAAGAAATACATCAGTACAAATTTAATACAACAACAGTATGATAAGGACATATTATATTCCTTCTTTAAAAGTGTGGAATATGTGTCTACAATGAAAGAACAGGGAAAAATTAACCTAAATGTTGAAGTATACTCGTGTCCACTTTTGCCTGCAATAAATATTCCGCCTTCCTTGAAGATTTCCCAACAGTTACTTACAAACATGAACTGTTTTGGTTACCAGCACTTAGATATGGTATCTGATATAACAGATACCTCAGAATCATTAAATCTCGATATATCTGGTTTATATTCAGATGCAGGTGATAGTGTCCTCTTAGAAAAAGAGGTTAAAACATGCCAAAAAGCTATAGAAGCGAATTGCGAATCAATATTAGAACCTCGTATGGAAAATTCAGTTGTAGTTGCTGGAATAACTGTACACGTTGATATATTAATTTTCGTGGACAAGGAAACTATTTGTCGACAACTTGCTGACTATTTAGGATTAATATATGTAGAAGGAATGCTGGAGGATTTTTCAAGAGGTATTAATACAATCCTCTTTGGGTTAAACAAGAAAAGAGCTACATTGTACAAACTTATTCAAAGTTATATTAACAAACAGCTGCTCGATGGACGTAACAATATTTGTTTAGTTCATCATTTATCGTTATGGATGAACTTTAGTGCCAATGTAAGAGCTGTCGTTAGCACTGAGACTTTAAACATATCTGTTATGGAAGCTGTTGGAACAGCAAATTTTCATGTTAAGTTAGGTGAGCATGCATCAGTTTTAGATTATGTTGAATCAATTTCTGTCATCATTGATAAGGCATTAAATTCTGAAAGCCATGTTATTACAAAGTATGAGTGTGAAGAAAGTTGTTATCGTATTGTTAAATTGCCATTAATTTCAATTATACCTTTGCACATATTACGATATTTTAGGCTTTGCAGAATTGTTGAGCAAAATGTCAAGTTATAGAAAATATATCATGTTAAGTTCTTATTTTTAACAAATTTTTAAAGTTTAATAAATTGAATAAACGAATGTTCATAGAAATATTTCAGTGTTTTTGAAATGTTACATAAAAGATAATCTGTTGTGTATCCTTCTGTCCTCGTGTGTTTAGAAAGAATGTAACTTTTTATGAGATAAACTAAAAATTCTATTTCATTTCAGTTAATTTATTCGACAAATCTCTCATTTGTTCTAATGTTCCTTTAGTAGGTCAATGAATATTGAGGCTAGTTTACATTATCCGATTTTCCGAACAGAAAAATCAAATACAAAAATCGTATAATGTAAACTAGCCTTTAAACATATCCAACTAAAATTCAATCCTTTTAGAAAATCATTTTAATCAAAAAAGTGCATCATTTTTGAAAGAAATACCATTTGAATATCTAAAAGCATTGTTTATTCCTAGTGATGAGTCACGCAATGAACCCATGTGGGTGCATTTACTAGGGTACATTCAAATGTACTGGGTACATTCAAATATTTAAATTTCCCGCTCACAGCGGACAAAAAATTATCTAACCGTTTACAGGTGGTTTACAAGTTTATGCGTTTTATAATATGTAGTTAACAGTTAGTTTTAAGTTTAAGTCAAGTTTTACAGCTTTAGATCTGAACAAAACATTGAATATGTTTTTAAAACTAATGATGCGATTGTGGTCATGTTAGTTAAATATTTAAGCTCTGTGATACACTTGTTTATTCCACACCCTTTACTCTATTTGCTCTTTTTCCACTTTTGTCTCACTTTTGATACAAGTAAGAGTGAGACTAAAACGCGAAAAGAATAAATAGAACGAAAGTAGTTGAAGAACGGAGTGTATCATTTTTACTTGCAGTGCTTAAATTTGTCCACAATCACACCATAAGGTGGTTAAGTATTACAAAATAATTGTATAGCGATAATACACGCAAATATGTCATATTTGGTATGATTCTGAAGCATTTTTTTATTTTTTATGTAAATTTTAGCATTTAATGTAGGTAAATTAGCGATGCGCCCATTGCACTGGGTGCATTCCATGATTCCACCAGTGCAACCGATTGTATTGGGTGGCAACCCATCTCTATATCATTCCGGATTAGAGATGGGCCAGGCAATGAACCCGGTGCAATGAAAGTACCCATGTGGGTGCATTCAGCAGGGTGCATATATGAATGCACCGGGTACATTCAAAAATTTAAAATTCCCGCTCAAACCGGACGAAAAATTACCATTTCTTGCTGTTATTTAACCGTTTACAGGTGGTTTACAGGTTTATATGTTTCATAATCCGCGGTGCAGTGTTAGTTTTAAGTTTAAGCCAAAGCTTTACAGCTTAAAATCTGAATAAAATATTGAATATGTTTTCAAAACTAACGTTAGGTTGGTTAGTGTTACAAAATAATTGTATAACGACAATCCACGCACAATATGTTATATTTGGTATCATTTTAAAGCATTTTCTATTTCTTACTTAAATGTAGGCAAATGTAGGTAAATTGGCAATGCACCGGGTGCATTGTGGGTACATTCCGTGATTCCACCGGTGCAAATGAATGCACCGGGTGGAATCCCATCTCTATTCCGGTTGGTACACCTGGACATAAATCGTTCCGTGTGCATTGGTTTGTTTAAACCGCTTGAACACTCGTCTAATTCTACAGTGTGATCCATTTAGAGCGGAAACGCCCCCTTTAAAAAAATGTTTCTTATACGATTCGAACCGATTTTTTAAAGGTACAGTTTCAGAAACTCTGATGAAAATTTCTGACAGTACATTTTCATTTTGAAGACTATGAATTTCTTTCTACGACAAAAATGATAAAAATTGATGGCAATCTTGGCAACAACAGAGAAACATGATGGCAATTTTACTGCAATCCCCTTTATCCGCGGAATCAAACATTTCTTGTGATTGGCATTATTGAATTCATAATTTGAAACTATTTTATTCACGGTTTGTTTGTTTTGATTTGTACTTTCGCTCCCTGCCAGTTTGTTAACTTGCAAAAGTTTTCGGCGGAGAAACTATTCATTCTTCTATTGTTTTTTTTTGTGTTGTTCGCATTCTTGTCTTTTTAAACGAATTGGTTTATTGACTCCTTTTCACAATTCTCTTTTGTTCCCTACGTGTTTGCTTTTATTTGTAAATACCTCGGTTTTCATTTTTTTTACTCATCTTAGTGTCGTGGTATTACTTTTTTTTAATTTTGTGCTCTCGTATTTCTGTTTTGTTTATATTTGTGTCAAATTGATTTTTTACATTTTGTTGACTGACGCTTTTTTATAATTGTATTTTGTTTTTTACAATTTTTTTTTTCGTCTGGAGGTTCATTTGGTTTTTGTTTATCTTAGTTAACATTTTTTTAATTTTTTTTCTGTTCTTTATGTTTTCGTGCTATGCATGTCTCTTTCGATTTTCTTATCGAATTATTTTTTTTTCTCATGGACATTCATTCTACTGGCGTTTTTTTTGTAGTTTATCGTTTTTCATTTGTTTTGTGTCAATCACAGTTGTGATCTTCTTTTGTTTTATGCGCTGTATTTCGTCGTTCGTTTCTTTTACAATCGTATTATTGACTTCTCTATATTATACTTTTATTTTTTACGAATTTTTTGATTCGTCCGGAAAACTGTTGCTTTTTCATTCAGCTTGGCATTGCCGATCTTATTTTGTTTTTGTTTTCACCTTACGCCTTCTATTTTGTTACTGTTTCTCTTTTGTTTCTGATTTCTTTGGTCTTTTTTATTTGTTCTGATTTACGATGTTCCATTTCTTGATTATCAGTCTATTTTATTGAACAATAAAAGCAAGCAAACAACAAATATATACTTTTCTTTTGTTTTCACTTTCTGCCTTCTATTTTGTTATTGTTTCCCTTTTGTTTCTGATTTCTTTGGTTTTTTTTTAAATTTTTTCCGATTTTTCATATTCCATTTTTTTGATTTTCTGTCTATTTTATTGAGCAATAAAAGATAATAATAGATAGATCTATAATTCCAAATTCCAAAATTTTTTTGTTCAATGAAATACACAGAAAATAAAAAAATGGAATATTAAAAATCAGAACAAAGAAATCGGAAACAAACAATTGTTGAATAGACAGAAAATAAAAAATGAAAACAAAAATCAGAAAACAAAACAATTGATCAATAAAATAGACAGAAAATTAAAATAAAACTGAATACAAGCAATAAAATAGATCCAAATTCCAAAATATTTTTGTTCAATAAAATAGCCAGAAAATCAAAAAATGGAATATGAAAAATCAGAACAAATAAGAAAAACCAAAGAAATCAAAAACAAAAGAGAAAGAGTAACAAAACAAAGTATATTTCTGTTGTTTGCTTGAATTTTTTTTCCTTTCTACTCCCATTTTTAGCAAAAATAATTACGTTTGTATGATTAATTAATGTTTCGTTTTTGTCTTTTTATCACTTATCACCGCACTTGTAATTTGAAAATTTTAAAATGACATTTTGTGTTGTTTGTTATTACAGAATTTTTTCTATTGTATTCCTGCTAATATTTCAAAATAATGTAACACAATTAAATATTTTTCTTTTAGGTTTGTTGGCGTAATTGGGCTATTTTTTTGTAATCCGTTTGGCTATATTCTTCAAGAAAAATCTGGCAACCCTGAAAGAAACTGCCTGAATTAATGCATCATACACCATTGTGTATATTTATGTTTATATTTAAATATCTGTATCTGTTATCTTTTATTTTTATATAGGTATACGAAAATTATCTTTTATTTGTTATCTAGATTTTTTCAAAATTTTATGTTTTATTTTATCTAAGATAAAATTTTCCAAAATCTGTTCCAACACTGGGCGGTGCTTACGAAATCACAAATTGTACATTTCGGGGGTAGATGACTTTCCCTTATATCTCTTTCCTCCTCCTTGTTCAGATACGATCAGCAGGGGCCTTATTCTCGAATTGAGGGAGCAAACTCGCAAGAGAGCGTGACGTCAAAATGACGTAATGCTCCTACTATTTGCATAGTTTTGTGTGAGAGCCCGCGTCATTTTGACGTCACGTTCTCTGGCGCGTTTGCTCTCTCGATTCGAAAATAAGGACTTGGTTCTTTATTCTTCTAGGTTAGGCGACCCGACCACTTTGTACTTTTGTACATTTAAAGCGAATTTGAATAATAAATCATAAATATTCTTATCATCCCAAAAGGATAGTATTGATTAAAAAGATATTAAGCCTTCATGAAGGCACCTCTTTTATTATTTTTATTAGTTTCTAATTTTCAATTATTATTATCATTATTATCATTCTTGCTAAAAAAAAAAAAACAAGAAAAATATTACATCTTTGACGCAGGAATAGTTTGAACATCACCAGAGGCGGCAATCACCTCGATTTCGACCTTGGCCCCCATCGGTAGCTTCCCCACTTGAAACGTGGAACGCGCCGGAAAATCTTTTTTGAAATCTGTAACGAAACAAAATTAGATCAATTTTTTTTTTTTTCTAATAAAAGAAATCCACCAACATTCTTTGTAGACTTCATTGACTGTTGAAAAATCGTTGATGTCATTCAGGAAGATGTTCGTCTTTACTATTTTTTCGTACGAAGATCCAGCAGCTTCCAATATGAAACCCAACGATTTCAACGCTTGCTTTGCTTCTTCACCCGCTCCCCCTTCAACCAGTTTCATGGTGTCTTTGTTCAAACCTAAAACTCCAGAGACATATACAGTTCTGTCCAATACAACTGCTTGGCTAGAAAAGAAAAAAAATGCAGTGATATATTTTTATTGTCTTCTTTTTTGGGAATCGTTTTGGGTGCAGGTTTGGAGGCTGAACCCAAATGACATAATAAAAAACATGCACATTTCAAGCCGTAACCTTCCCAACTCCCAACTCTGCTCTTTCAAAACTCTTTCAGGCCATAACCATCCCAACTCTACAGGGTTACAACTAATTAAAGGGTCACTAGGGGGATGCCGTAAACTATAAGAGATACAAAGATGCTCAAATTACAGAAAAGTTGCGCTATCTTGAGATCTAAAAAAATATGCAAACGAAATTTTTCTACTTTAATTCGTTTTTGAAATATTTTCAAAAAACTGAAAATTCTCATTTTCGGAAATCCCGAATATCTTCTTTATTTCTTAAGATAGAATCGTACAACTCGGTGTTCTTATGTTAAATTCTATGGATAATCTAATGCAGTTCGAAGAAATAGGTTAGGTTTGACAGTTTCGTAGATACGACTGTCAACTGTTTGTTTTCTTATGGACGCTACCTTAGATATTCATAGCACGTGATGCAGAAATAATTTTTGAATGCGTATGGACATTCATGCTTTTGTTTTAAAACAAAATATTAAGTTACTAAGAATTTTTGTTAAAAAGCATTTTTTTTATGTAAATATTTAAATAAGTACCTTAATTGAATAAGATTTGTTAATATTCTTTTTTTCAAAATCTCTTGTAGTATCTTGATATTTTGTTTTAAAACAAAAGCATAAATGTGTCGTATGGTCGTATTTGTTTTTGTATCACGTGGTATAAAAACCCAAGATAGTATCAATAAGAAAAGACATTTAACGGTCGTATCTGCGAAACTGTCAGTCCTAATCTATTTCTTCGGACTGTATTAAATTGCTCATCGAATTTAACATAAAAATATCGAATTTCATGATTCTATTTTAATAAATAAGGAAGATATTCGAGATTTTCGAAAATTAGAATTTTCAGTGTTTTGAAGATATTTCACAAACGCCTGAAGGTACAAAAGATTTTTTTGAATATTTTGATAGACTCCAAAATAGCTCAGCTTTTTTGCAATTTAACCGTCTTTGTATATGTTATAGTTTACGAGATTCCCATGGTGGCCCTTTAATTAGTCGTAACCCTGTATTTTTGAAACTTCTTTTTTAATTGTTCGAGAACCATACAACCAAAATTTCTTTTTTTTAGTATCGTTGGAAAGCGTTTTAAGAGCTTTCCATGAATGTACAGTCACAATTAAAAGTAATGCCTCCTCAATAGATAAAATTTTAAGTCTGGTTTACTTGTGAGGAGACTCCACTAAAGAGTACGATTGTACCTCAAGTGTAGGAGTACCATTTGAAATTTCAAATTTGGCGTAGGGGAGTAGGTCGGGGTGTGTCGTTCTCTACCTCTTTAGTACCCTCATCAAACCACCTAATGGTTTTGTGTTTTCTAAGCCTGCCATTTTTAAAATTGTCATGGCAAGCGATGAGTGACCAAAGAGGAGAAACAAAGCTCAAGTAAAAAATAAACTTACTTGTAGGGGGCCACTGGTTTTGGGGCTTTTGCTGTGCTGATGATCCTTCTTACAACAGTAGCCATTTTGTTTGCGGACTATGAAATTCTGAGCGGTTAACAACAATATCGTTCTGGTCAGAGTTCGTATTATTGTTTATCGTTCGGATTACATAAACGCAGAGGAACTTTTTTTGGCGGTATTAAAGAAATATACTCACTTATTTTGCAGTACGTTTTTTATTAATATAATAGAAAATTAGCACAATCTAAGTATCATATCTGATTCAATTATTGATAAAATATATTATATTTACATTCACATCAAGACTTGTATAAGGTGAACAATCTTTTCAGTAGATTAAATCAGCGCTCTGCATACATAAAACATGAGACAGGGTCGGGGGAAAAACTATCGATTATGAAAATGCGCCGCCCTCGGAATTTGCATGAAATTATCGGGCGAAAAAAGCCTTGACACAAGTGAAAACACAAAAATAGAGTTGATTAATGCACACAGGTTAAGTGAGGCCCAAGGAATGGATTCTAATTATCAAGGCACAATAGCAGAATTTAGATCGCTTGCTTCGTCGAGGCTTTTTTTTGATTGATGTTCGGATTCTCACGCGATTTATTGTTATTGTTAGTTTCGCAGGTGTAAAAGGGCATTCTATTAATGCTCTTTGATTAAAGCACTCGGCGTAGGCAATTAAATGAATTATTTAAGTTATCGGCCAAAGAGTTTGCTTTTGTTAGAAATTAAAAATAAACTGACCAAAAGAAAGTATAGAAAAACGTCAACCCACAGGGTTGAGCAAAAAGTGCAAAATCTTCCCAATCTATTCGAACATACCTCATATATAGACAGTATTTGTATACGTGGTACAACTAAAAAGTCTACTGCAGCACTTTTGTGCAGGGATGTTCACCCTAAACGATACCATCTGACAGTTTCGTAGCCCTTACGCTAAATGTTCTTAAAGGTGTGGTTTGCATGTAGGAGTATCATTTAAGTTGAGCTCCGTAGTACATGTACAACGATGCTCACCATAAACGATACCATTTGACAGTTTCGTAGTCCTTACGCTAAATGTTCTTAAGGGTGCAATTCGCATGCAGGAGTTTCACTTAAGTTGAGCATCGTAGTACCACACATGTTATAAGAACCATTATTTCTAGACTTTACATTTTTCATTCTTCGAACTTAAATATTTATCCACGCCATCTACAATGTGTGAATTTTTCAATTTTTTAAACCATGACAGTTCAGTCAGACTTCAAATTATCGAAAATCTGAATAAAATCTACTATGATATAAATCCGGAAATATTTACATATCTGTAAAAAATGATGAAAGATATTCAGATCTCTGAAATATCGTTTCTCTTAAAGTAGGTACAATCGCGATCATCCTAATCCAGACCGCTGTAAGCTAACTGAATCCTTGTTGACACTGGCAATAAGGGTTACAAAACTGTCAATCAGTATCGATTCATTTGATCGCGACTGTACGATTTGTTAAGGGATTATTAACAAATTGTATTTTAAGAGAAACAATATTTCAGACCTGCTCCTATTCCAAGAACAACATCTGTTGTATGAGGACTAGATATTTTATGGCCTGCAATAATTCTTTTGCTTCTCTGCAGAATTTAAGTTTGCTTGTAAACACACTAATTGGCGCTCCTTTTCCAAAGATTGCGTGTATTGCCAACTGTGGTGATTCATCGCCACATGGACTATCTTTGATAACCATTTGGCGGCTTACATTTTTTTTTCTAAACTGGGCGATTGGCGACCAAAATAGGCGAATTAATTTTTATTTTGTTTTCGTTGTGAGTCACAAAAAAAAAATTAAGTTTATGGCATTTAAAGGATTTCTTTTTGGATTTTTATTTTAATTTTTGCTTGGCCTGAACAAAACTAGGTTGAGTTATCTTGACGTTGAAATTGGTTGAGCTTCATTTTAATTGATTTTTATTTCTTTTTAATCTTTACTCTTGTTTTTTCTAGTAATTTTAAATTTTTTGCTTAAGTTATGTTGTTGTAAGTTTGTTTTTGGTTAACCTTGAGATTTGTTTAACTTAACTTCTGTATCCACGTAGATATAAATTTTAACATTTTTAAAGCATTTTTAAATTTTTTTGTTTATGTAGAATGGACTGCAATATAAGAGTATAATAAGTTGGGAGAGTTCAGTTGACCTTGAGATTTGCTGAGGTTCATTTTAATTTATTTGTATTAAATTTTTTACTTTGGAGTTGACGTCGAATTTAATCGTTAAGATCAATTTTTTTATTGTTTTTTTATTTAATTTTTTTTTGCTTGGGTTGAATAGAATGGAGTTCGGTTGAATTTGGTCGAGTTTGGTTGACCTTGACAATGGTCGAACATCGCTTTGTTAATTTTTTTACTTTTAATTTTTTGCATTTAAATTTTATTTGCTTCGATTGAATACAGTTAGGTTGAATTAAGTTCGGCATACAACAAAGACATACTTTTTTTTTGTCTTTGTTTTCACTTTATGCTTTCTATTTTGTTACTGTTTCTCTTTTGTTTCTGATTTCTTTGGCTATTTTTCTCACGTTGATTCTCTTTATTTGCCTTGAATCTTGGATCAATACTTCTTTTTCTTCGAATGTAAAAATTTAATAATTTTAGATAGTTTGTTAAGTTAATGCCATACTTGTTATGACATTGGCAACATTTGGTTCTGTCGTTATTAATTTTCTTGTTAAAGCTTCAATTTCTTTTGTTAAACTACATTTTTGGGACCTCTTTGTTTTTAACACGGAAATTTTACACGCTAGAGAAAATTAATGAAACGGGTTTTCAATTACGAGCAGAAGAGAAGTATTTCAAGTTATATCGAGTGGACGATTTCTTCTGATAACTCGGAATTTCTTTAAAAAAAAATTAGTTACTTGGCTTTAAGGGGAAAAGCAAATTATTATTTACGTTTTATTTGCAGAACGTTCTCAAAGTCATTGAATGTCAATCTTATTTTTTTTTAAAGAAAAACCCATATTTATTGTTTTTATTCTTATTCCTCATTCAAAAATACACATCTTATATAAATTATTTGACAGTAGTTTACATAAAACTATTGTCAATATGTGTGCTCGACTTCAAAATGATCAGGAGAAGAAATCGGTGAGACTGAATTGGAATTCTCGAGCTATTCTTCTGCCGATGAAGTTTCAGAAAGGATCGAAACAATTGTTTGGAGAATTCCAAAGCAATTAAAACCGAATTGAATCTTTTAAAGTTATACGTTTCAGAGTATTGCAAAATGGCTTATACCCTGAATTTATTTTAACATAAAACATTGCTGTTACGTACGAATCTGAGAATTCATAGCAACGTCTACAATTTGTAAATGAAACTGTCCTTTTTAGAATAGAACCATAATAGAACATGAGATGATCGCTGTCTTGTATCTGTTCTATTATTAGTGCTTTCAATATACTTGTATTACCAAATAATAAGTATATTCTTGTGTGAAGAAAGTAAACTTAAAACGTAAGGAAAACAGGAATTCTTCCTTTCTTCTTCGTTCTTTCTTTTCTTCTTCAAAACACAATATGGCAACGATTCTTCGACGCAGGCGCGAAACAACCTCAATGAACTTGTAAAAGAATGTAGCCACGTGCTCACGCTCGTGCTCAAGGACCGTACACATATCTTCAGATTACAGGAATCCGTTGGCACGATGCTTGAAAAACACATCAAAAGACACATAGAGCTCAATTCATTCCAGTCAAACTGTTCAGGTGAATCTTTGTTATGTTTTTTTTTTGTGTTGGAGGAGTGTGATTCCAATATTCGGTGCGACTTTAACTCTTTGCCATTAGATTGCGTATGACGCTCCGTTTTGAGGCAAGTTTGTGACGCGCTGGGTGCGTTGCTTGGCGTCACTTGGCAACGCACATTGACTTGAAGTGGTTGGTCGATTTTGCTTGCCATGATAGAAGTTTGAGTGGATCCCCGTTTTTCGGGCTCTGTTACCTCGAGGGAGTTTTCCCCTTTTGTTTTTGGGGCCGCTGTGCCGATGCGAATTTGCCGACGTGTGACTCCTTGAGACTCGCTGGAGGCGAGTAGTTTTTTGTCCTTCCCCATCTCTACTGCACGTGCGCCATTTGTTGACCACGTTTTCGTTTTGTTGGTGGCGTTTTATTAATTTAATGTTATTTGCCCTCTTCTAAAGCAACTTGTACGAGACCTGTTTACTACCCCCCTGATTGTGAGGAAACCTCTTTGAAACAAGCTGGTGAATCCGACGCTGCTTTCCATCTCCGCTGTTTTCTTTGTTCTGTGATGTTGACGCTTTGAAAACAACCCAACGCCCAAGAGCTCGTTCCAATATCGACGATCATGCAAATGATATTTTTAGAAATTGGAGTTTGTTTCTCTAGTAACATGAACAGCAATGTTTCATGTTAAAATAAAATCACGGTATAAAAGTTGTGTATAAAATCCAGATAATATCATCTATTTTCATCCTGAAAGTCAATAAACATTTGTTTTTGAAAACAGTTTCTTCTCTTTTTGAGATGCCTAAATTGTAACACTCCGTATTATATATTTAATAAAATATTAAATATTAAACAACAAATAGATATTAAGATATTAATTTTTGAACCTGCGACTGTAGCTTGAACAAAATTTAAAACTTAATAAATAAAAACTTAAGCTAATTTTGGCCGACGTCAAATTTTTAATTAATTTATCGTTATTTAAATGAGAATCCGAACATTCATTTCATGGAAAAACTAATGATTCAAGCGAAGAAGAAACGAGAAAACTGAAAACACGAAAAAATACTCAAAATGTTCAGGAAAAAATATTTTTTCCGCTATTTTTAATGTTTTCAGTTTGGTTAAGCAAGTTATTCTTTCTTATCTTTTATGTACATATAATAATTGTTTATCTTTTTTATAAAAATATTTGTACGCTTAAAACTATTTGATATGTTCAATTTACACATACACATTCGCTTACCACTTGAGTAGGCAACTTGACTAACGGATGTGTTAATTTGGTTGCCTATTCATTTGATCAGGTAACATACAGGGTGATTCAAAATTTCCAGACTAAATAAAACATCAAGAAATAAGATCACCTTTTTATATATATTTTTTTTCTTCACAAGAATGCATAATACGCTCTGAAAGAGACGGTTTTTTTGGCAATATATTCTGGATACTTTAAGTAATTTAACCAATATTTTAAAGTCGGATGTTATGCATGTACAACATTCTGAATATCGAGAAACGACTTTGAATCATCCTGTATAAAAAAATTAATTTTTATTGAGTAATCCACGGTGAAATCTACAAGATAAAAAGTGCAATTAAAGTCGGTGAAATCTTTCGTATCCTCAAAGCTCAGTTGTTTACAGCCTTACTTTTATTTTAGGGAGAAAGCAGGGACGGATTTAAAAATTTCAGGCCACCGTATAGACAGTAATAAGAAGTAATTTGTCCGCATTAGACTTCGTCAAAAACTCTATACAAAATCAATTATTTTGGCGATGGACAAAGAATTAAAAAATAGAAAATAATAAGAAGTTATTATGCATATAACAAAGAATCCGCACACTAAGCTTATACATACAATTGCTTTATACAGGATGATGCGTTTTGAAACGCAACATAGGAAACCCCATGTTTATTTAAAGGTGCTCGAATATTGGCTTACCTAATTATTTTATAGCAAAATTCCATTTAGGTTTTTTAAAGTGCTCTTCAAGATGAATCTGTCTGTAAAGTTTGAGAATTTTTCATTCGCTCAGTTTCAAGATATTAAAAAAAAACAGTAACGAAATTCAATTTATACCTTGATTTAGGCCTTGATCAGCAAATGTTAAAATAAATGACTGGAAAAGCTTTTTCTATCAATTTTTTTCAAAAACGAACTTGATTAATTAATTATCTGTTCAGTTTCCTATCATTGATCATTGATAGTTTGACATAAATTGAATTTAGTTGTTTTTTTTAAATATCTTAAAACTCAGCGTATGAAAAGTTCTCAAACTTAACAGACAGATTCATCTTGAAGAGTACTTTAAGAAACCTTAATCGATTTTTTCTGTAAAATAATTGGGGAAGCCAATATTCGAACAACTTTAAGTTAACATGGGATTCCCATGTTGCGTTTCAAAATGCATCACCCTTTGTAAAACAAATGCAAAATTTGATAAAAAACATCAATTTTACGATTATTTATAATAAATATTATTGGAAATGCTCACTCAAATCTCACTTTTGTACGATTTCACTGAAAGCGTCTCACTGTTTATGATGATTTCCGGGGGCCTGATGAGTACCTTATTCCGGTAATCCTCGGGCTTATCTGGTAATTCTGTCTCCGATTCAGGGTCGTACTCGACGTCCTGGGGGGCCTCCGAATCGGACATCATCATGTCGATGTCCGAATCCGGGAGGTCCAACGAGGGCCGAATTCGCTGCTCAAGAATTGCATCGGCAGCCGCTTCCCAAAATGTTGGTGGTGGTCTGAAAAATTTCATTTTTGAATTATTTTCGCGTTTTAACGCGTTCATCAGGTACTGAACGTTAAATCTTAAATCACTACGGATTTATTGCACAGCTATTTTCTTTATGTGCGACAAGGACGTATCAGATTGACTTGCATTTGCATAATTTGCAGCAACACGCTACCTTTTGTGTTTGTACGTCAAGTCTTGCCAATTACAATTCAAAACGAGCTTAGACTCTACAAGGATAATTACAATTCGTTTAAGGGCAACAGCTTTAAAGTGCATGAGCCACTTACATTGCAGACCAAAAACATGGGACCATTAACATAAATATCGTGTAATTTGATTGTACTTATACCTCAAATTGACTGACTGCTATTAATGGTAGTGCAAGAATAAAAACGTTTTCCGACATGTAAATGTTAAATACAGTTTCAAGCTCTTTGAGTTTCATCAGCACGAACTGTCTAAGTGCGCTTGACTAGAAAAAGTGATTTAAAACACTTTACTTTAGGTCTGTTCGATTGTACATGTTTGTTGCACTAGTCTGCACTCAAAGTATTTTCATCTTGTATTGATGTACGAGGTTAGAACAAGACATAAATAATCTGAGTGTAGTGTACACTAGTGCAATAAAATGTAACAAATGAACAGACCCTTTAAGTCAAAAATTTTTTCTTTCTGTGAAATCTGCGACCTAAAATTTTTGTACTGCAGTATACATCTCTTGTGCTTTTAGATACTTGCCAACGGGGGCGTGACATTTAGGTTTGAAAATACGAAATACCCCAACGTTACGTTTAATGTCCGGCTTTCTGGTTTTAAGTGGCCGTAAAAAGGGCCACACGTGCCGGAATTTGCATAAATATCACGTCCATCGTCCTAAACGAAGTTTCCAAGCTTGCGTTTACATAAGTGTTTTATTTATTATGGTCGACCTATTTGTCATTGTGTTTAAATTATTTTTCTTCGCGATAAGTGCCGCTGTTTTTAAAATGGATTCGCGTGAATAAGCAAGTTCCGTTTGTTCCGATGAAAAGAGCTCGGGATTCTTGCCAAGAAGAATTAATTTAAATTTTTTAATTCCACGAGTTGTCTATTTCTGTTTTATGAGTTCGCTTTTGTATTTTGCTAGGAGGGGAATAGATTTGTTTATTCCAATTTTTCAATTTATTATCAAGTCTATTATTCTTTTCTATAGAGCGTTCATGAATGATTGAGAGGCGTTTAAATTTAGCGCCAGTTGTTTTAGTAAATTTATTTTTACGAAGTTGGTATATTTACCATGCACGAGGCGATTCCCCCATCCCGGTTGCAGTGTTGCTAGATGAGAGGAGGTTTCACACTTTTCTTATGCGAGAAAAAGTAAAACTATTACTTTTTATAAACATGTACGCTTGTAAGGATAGTAAAAAATTAAACGTATGTCAATGTTAGCCATTCGCAAAATTAATGGGCGCGTTCAGCGGATGCGTTGCTTACTCAGCAGTCGTTTGTGATTGGCTATTACCTTCATGTGAGCCAATCACAATCGATTGCTGAGTAAGCAACTCAGCCGCTGAGCGCGCCCAATGTGTTAGCCATTCGCAAAAAGTCTTCAAATCAGTAAAAAGTCACTAGGAGCAGAAAAAGTAACCAAACATTTCACTAGAAACAATCCCAATTCTTTCCACCTTGATTATGTTATGTATTCCAGTAAGCACGTTAGGATTGGCAATACTGGCCTCAACTTCAGTTGACAGTTAAAGTTAGGAAGAAAAATGTAACTTCTTAAAATAAAGACTAAAGAACAAAAACCGTTTAACAAATGAAAAAAGTAAAAAGACAACATCGATGATTTTTTTTGTACGTCAAAAGGGATAACCAAAAATGTACGAATTTCAATCAAGTTTCGAATTTATTTTTTGGAAAAAAAGATACAACACGATCTACTATCAAACGAAGTTTAGATGTAACAATAATCGCTTTTTTTCTACGAAAAAATAAATAAAGAAACAAAATACGATCGACTAGTTTCTTTTTAGAAGTGAACTTTTACAACGTCAATTCTAAAAGAAAAAATAGTGGAAAGTTATTTTTGACATCAAGAATGAAACATGTTTGTTGCAAATCGTTTTTGATTGCATTGAAACCTTCGAGCAGCCTCTGTACAGCTGTTTCAGCCCTATTTGGGGCTTCTTCAGCAGAAGCGTATTTCGGAAGAGCCAAAACGATTCGGCGAAGGTTATTCGCAATTGCGATGTAATAGTAATGAATAGTTTAAATAGCGACATCCTACGATCGCTTTTTGACCTAACACTGCATTAGGATTGACCAATTGAAGCCAGTTTGCTACATAATAAGTCATCCAATGCAGGGCGGCCACACTTATTATATAACAAACTGGCTTCAATTTGTCAATCCTAACGCAATGTTAGGTCAAAAAGCGATCGTAGAATGTCGCTGCTTAAACTATTCGTTAAGAATAAAGTAAATTAAAATTATATTTTCAGCTTGTTTTAGAGTTTTTTCTTTTTCATATTAATTTAAAAAAAAGTAGTCGAAAGTTTTTTTTATCCAATCATCGATCGTATTTTGTTTCATCAACGAGCAAGTATAGAAAGAAAATATATTTCTGCCAACATAAGGGGAGAAATCGATCGTCATTTTCACTTTACTCGCTTTCCTTTTCCTTAGATGTCAAATACATACCTATTGATAAAAAAAGAACTCGATGTTTTTTTTTTTAATGTTTGGTTAATGTTGCTGCCAACCTTTTCCTTCCTAAATTTACGGGATTTTTTTCTGAAAAGAATCTCTTTTTAGGGGGATTTTATTATGGATATGGCTAAGGTTTAACAAATGCCAGAACCAGACACACGTTCGACAAAAAATAATTAGAAGTGTTAACGAAAGAAGTTCTTCGTAAAAAAATAACAAAACACGATCGCATTATTTCTCTCGAAACGCACGAAAAATTAAAGAATGAAGGAAACAATACGATACATCATAATATGTCGACTCATGTTTTTTTTTTATTCAGAGTAGGGGAGGAATCGATTTCCGTTTTCCTCTTTGTGATTCGATTTTTATACTTCGCGAACATGTTGCCAAGTTTTTCGCTCCTAAATTTTTAGGGATTTTTTTTCTGAAATGCGTTTTTAAAGAGAGTTATTTTTAAGGAAAAAATTAAATTAAGAAAATACGTTTTCTTGTAAATGACACAAATAGTTTTACCTTTTTGTAGAAATTTTCTTGCTTGTTGTTGAAAACAATTGATAATTTCGAAAACCCGATTGTCATTTGTTTTCTCGAAAGTACCATAAAATCGAGGAGAAAAGATCCTAAAACTTTTTTTAATTTAAGTTACTTCGTAAAAATACCAAAAAGAAAGTTAACTTGTGTAGCGGCCTCCCATGAACACCCTGTACATGAATGTAGAAGTTATCACAACAGTTGTTACATTAGTTATTTATTTTATTGATATTCAATTGATATTCTAACCTCAAGTATCTCACAGACAGTGGCGGTTCGTCGGGGTGAAGTTGCAAGTTCCGGTTCCTCGTCCGGGCAATCCCGAAAAACAAATTTGTTCGGAAAAAAAAATCCGTTTTGCAGTTGTTATTTTTGGTGAAAGGCGTTGGAAAGCTGAGAAAGAGCTCAGTATATCCCGTGCTTAAACTGAATTCAAAAATTACAAGCACAATCGCAAAGGGGGGACGTTCAGTTAATTGAGCAAATAAGAAACGCGTTGCTTTTGGATCTTGATTGTAACTCAAGAACGCGTTCGCCGATTGTTTCTGGTAAACGGTGTCGGATTGCTGAGAAAGAGCTCTGTAAATCCCCTACTTAAATTGAATTAAAAAAAAATAAAAGCGCAATCGCAAGGGAGGGAGAGACATTCAGTTAATTGAGCAAATAAAGAGCGCGTCGCTTTTGAATTTTCATTATAACTGAAGAATGCGTTCGTCGATTGTTTTTTGGTAAAAGGCGTTGGAAAGCTGAGAAAAAGCTCTGTAAATCCTCTACTTAAATTTAATTCAAAAATTATAAGCACGATCGCGAGGGGAGGGAGAGACGGTCAGTTAACTAAGTAAATACACGTTGCTTTTGAATTTTAATTGTAACTCGAGAACGCGTTCGTTCATTGTTTTTTAATAAAAGGCGTTGGAAAGCCGAGAAAAAGCTCTGTAAATCCCCCGCTTGAATTTAATTCAAAAATTACAAGCTCAATCGCGAAAGGAGGGAGAGACGTTCAGTTAATTGAGCAAATAAAAAACACGGCGCTTTTGAATTTTCATTATAACTCAAGAATGCGTTCGTCGATTGTTTTTTGGTAAAAGGCGTTGGAAAGATATAGAAAAAGCTCAGTAAATCTTACGCTTAAATTTAGTTAAAACCTTTCGACCCCCGAAAAACAAATTTATTTGGAAAATGCACCCGCTTTCCCTTTTGCAGTTGTTGCTCATCCGCAGCGAATCATCACGAGCCGCCACTGCTCACAAACGATTCTTCCAAACATCAACATATTACATATTTTTTAAATCAGGAAAAAATGATTGTTCATCTTAGCAAACAATATACAGAATGTTCCATTAAAAGAAAAACAAAACTTGAATTTTTTTCTCTATATTACAGTAGACGTTTGTTTCTTATGATAACTGTAAAAAATAGTAGACTATGTAATTTAAAATACAGTTCCATGATTGGTTGTTACCATAGAATAGACCCCACAGGGGCATATTCCATAACTTTTTAACGGGCTGTTGAAATTTAGAGGTCCTTTAAAATTCAAAATATCAGTTCCCTGATTGACTGTTACCATCGTAGCAACAAAATTTAACACCCCTTTAAAGTTAACGGTTTTGATACAGAATAGACCCCATAGAGCCCTACAACTTTTGCATTCGAAGTTTTTCTCTAGCTCCTAAAATAAAGCCTCTATAAAAAAAACATGTACGTGTTGTTTCTGTTTCTTTTAGTTATAGGTTTGAATTCCTGGCTTCCGCGTCTGTTGGATTTCGCGTCTCTTGGACGCGGGTCCAACCAAAAGCCAGGAATTCAACCATGGAAGACGGCCGCGGAAGCCTTCAAGTTAAACTGGTTATAGGTTTGTTCCATCAGCATTTCCTGACTATAGAGAAATTTATTTTTGAGTGTAAAGGTACGATCATTTTTTTAAATCGTAGAATATGCTTAGCGCATAGATTATGTTTACATTACAAATTCGTAGTAAAACAAACGTACGAAACAAAAGATGACAACGTTATAGGAAAATCGGGAAAGGTAATAAGTGATAAGTCATAAGCAGGGAAAAGAATTCGGCACTCAATGTCAGGTACTTTATACGCCGAATGTATTACTTACTTTTTCCACGACTCGATGCGCCAAAATTGCTATGGAACATTGAACAGGAGGGGAAGGAGTGCTTTTCGTTCGCAGAAATTACCGAAATTTTCATACTGCTTGTGGAACAAGTGGGCCGATTTCTTTTCCTGGTCATAAGAGTTTGCAGTCACAATTAAGAGTGGAACCTGAGCAGTTCGGAATCATGGTACAACAATTTCAAGGTAAGATACTAAGCTGATGTAAATGTGAGCTTCGTGCATTGTCACGTCACGCTAAGAGTAAAATCATGTAGGATCTGTACATCACACTACTTTTCGAAAATAACAGGCCTGAGTCATTGCGTAGGAAAATCAGACCTCGGGGTATTATCCAGTTTCTGGCCTGGGGACTGCGATGCAAGCGTTTCGCTATTGGGCCGTGAAAACCTATGTGCTCCGCGTACTAATAAGGACGGAAAGATAACTTAAAATGGTGAATATTCTCCCACCTAATGAATTAGGCCTGTATGAAGTGGGAGTTGACTCATAGCTATAGTTCGGCGGAAATTCTTGAAAAGCGCTTGATTTACCTCCCACTTCACTGTAATACGCTGTATATAAGCTGTAATAAGTCTTTAAATTATTTGACATGCAGTTGCTCAACACACCTTACGAGTTAGTTACTGCCAACAAGTTTATTTAATGAACAAAATTCAAGTTTCAAGTTTTATAAACGGCTAGGCACATTTCAGACGTGTCTCATTTATCGTAAAAGGATCACGATCATTGGTTAAAAATCGCTACTACAGATACAGATAAATTTGTCAAGATGGCAACATTGCTTAGGAATTTTGAAACAAATGCTTGTCATTACGCCATCTGACTTTTCTAACTTCTAATGTCCTGGAATAGTTTCTAATTTTCTAGAATAGTTTTTAACGTTCTAAGATAGATTCTAACTTTCTAGGACAGTCTCTAATGTTCTAGGATATTTTCTAAATTTGTAGGACATCATAGTTGAAATAGATAAGTCATTGCTTGTCAATTCTAACTTTGTTACTATCATTTATTTTTTTATAAAATTTACAAGTCATATGAATTATTTATAAGCCATATTTCTGCTGAACAAAACGCGAAAATAAGCTAGAAAATCCACCAGCAGCTAGATGGAAAATTCTGACTCCAGATATGATTTCAATTAAGCTAGAACTAGCGAGAAATCCGCTAAGTTGGCAACACTATTCACGACACCGCGCCTCTGAGGAGAAGTGGTGGGAGCCGATCAAGATTTTTCGCCTAACTTTACTCATAACCAAGGAAAAGAAATCAGACCACTTGTTCCGCGCTCAGTACGAAAATTTAATACTCCGCCCGCAGTATTTGGAAGGGAGTTATCTCATGTGGCTGCATCGAGCACAATACTGTCGACTTGTAGGCGTTTTTATTGTTTGCAATTAAATATTTAAAGTATATGGTGATTTGCAGCGACTATTAGATACATTTTTATGTTTTCAAAAAGAAAATTTCTTCTATTATCTCTCTAGGATGTGCGAACGTTTTGACGATTAAATACATTTAAATCGTTTAATCGTCGAAGAAAGAACCTGAACTAACTCGCATATCTTCCCTCTCCATTCAATGACAATTAGCAGCATCGCAGCCGCGCAAAGGTGGAAGGAGTGAACAGTACATTCGGAGTGAAAAGCGTCGGTACTAAGTGGGCCCAATTCTTAAGCTTGCTCATAACATATACATTACACCTGCGCAATGACATACCTTGCATTTATTGTACCATGGAATTGTCAAAAACAGTTGCTCATCGAAGTATGTACTACGACGCTCAACTTAAAAGGTACCATTTGACAGTTTCGTAGCCCTTACGCTGAATGTTCTTAAGGGTGTAGCTCGCATGCAGAAGTATCATTTAAGTTGAGTGTCATATGTTGAGCACATATTGCAACTGAAGTAATGTTAAAGAGATTTTATGAAACCTTATGAAAGAGTATTAACTATATACACTAAGTGATATCTAAAAGCGTCATGAAATAAAAAGAGTGCCCCTTAGATTTAGTTAATTAGTTAATTAAATCTGCACACCTTCCCATCAATCAGCCCTTCCCCCTCATAATACACGTGTACGTTCCACAAATTAAATACTGAGGGCGAAAATTGAAAGCTTCAATTTAATACTACGAGGATGTTACGTAAGCTCATCAGTACCACCCCCTAACAAGCGATCTAATTTCGTGCATTTCTACTCTAGAATTACGGGGGTTACTTGCGGCTATTAAGGGTGTGCATCTAGAGAGAAATAGCCACGATTGTAACGATCCACTCACATGAGATCACTTACTCCTCCTTCTTTTCTTCCGCTTCCGGTAGCGGCGGGGTGGTCGCCGGAGTCGGAAGCCCGTTTACAATGTCTTCCGCTTTCTTCTTCATATCCTTGTAGTTGGTGTCCAGGGAGTCTATGCTTTGCTCGAAGTCTTCTATGTGTAAGGTTTCGCTGATGTTCTCCTTGACAGCTTCGCCGAATTCATTTTTTGCGCCCTCCATTTTCTCGAACGCCGCCTCTGTCTTTGTCGTTATGATTTCTTTTGCGTTTTCTGTTTCGGAGGCCAGGACGGTTTCCGTTTCGGAGATTGCTTCGTTGACGCCGTCGGATGTTTTGGTGGTGAGTTCTTCGACGGCGCCTTCCACCGATTCGTCTACGTTGGTTTTGGCGGAGGTGAAGGTGTTATTAACTTTTCCGACCATTGAGCCCAAACTGTTTTCCGCAGTCGTCATTGCAGATTCCACCGCCTCTTTTACGTGTTCCATTCCATCTTTTGCTGCATCTCCGGCTTCTATCAGAAATTAAAAATGACATTAAGTTCAGTTTTCCTCCACGTTCAGTAGTCGCCAAGGACTACAATCGAGCTAGACAGCACCTCCTCTTTACACTGATAGAGGCGTCTTCGTTTAATTGCTGTTCATACTCGATCAGAGTCGTTGGCGACTAGCGAACGTGGAGGAAATCGGGCTTTACATAGACTAGAGAAGGACAAGAAAAATTTGTAAATAACGTTGAACTGACTTGTTTTTTTTTTTCTAATGATGAAGACTACAGCAACATATGCGTGTATAAAACAAACACAGCGGTGTGTAAAACATCGCCTTTATCGATTTTTATGCGCGCCCTGTATGCAAATTAAATCACCTTTCTATGACGTAAATCAATATGAGAAAATTAACATGTGTTTAATTATATTGACGTCGTCGGCGAGTGCGACCTGATTTACTTTAGTTTCGCCATGAGGTTCCTCTTGAATATACGGCATGTCAAAAATTTTGTGAACAGGGTCGAATTAAGGAACAAAAACTGGTGGGGATGTCCTTGTCCCGTTTTCTGTCTAAATTTTCCGTCTTTTTTTTAAATTTGCTAATTTCTTTTTTGTGAAAGGTTGAAACGCATTCATTAAGAGTGAAACTATAAAGATTTAAAAACCACTGGAAAAGTTTTAAAAATAATATCAGTGAGTTTGAATTTAGGGAGACGCTATCATGTGACCAACAACAATTTCACTTGACCTGACGTCTTATTTACAGATTCTCCAAAAGAAAGTCTAATTAGAAATTGTCCATTATATCATCTCTTGTCATACAAACTCATTGATACCTATCGACGTTTCTTTCGAAATGTAGATATCATTTATTCAGTTCATGTATTTCAAACGAAACGTTTCTTCTTGTTTTCAGTGACGTTTTCCTTAATTCGGGGTGTTCTAATTTCTTTAATAATATCAAATACTCCAATATATATTTGAGAAAATCGGCAACCAATAGATGGCGTTTTTTATAATGAAAGCAAGGAGCTGCATTCATGTTATTCAGAGTAATCTCTTCTATTCGACCCATTAACGTTTTTGTTAGTTTTATCATTATTACAAACGTACACAAAAATATTTATTCGTGTAAAAGCGTCACGCATAAGCTATTCAATTTAATGCTTTTTGTAGGTTAACCAAAGGTCACTCCAATGTTTTCCTTATTACATTACATTCCTTATTACATGGCTCATTGCAAAACTTGTGTTAGATGTTAGCCATTCCGCAATTTCTAGATTTTCTCGAAATAAAACAGTTCTCAGCGTAAGGTTTTGTCATATTACTAATAGATGGCGCTGAACCTGAATATTTAACATAAAGACGCTTATTAAAAATCTCACGAAAGTTAAAAATTATATTTCTACATGAATTCTACAGAATTTGATATGTAAAAGTTAAGATAAATATTGCCATGATTAAAGGACTTTGACATACTAAAACCTGTCAGTTCTAAGAGATGACGCATTAGAAACCGCCAAATCATCGGCAAAACAAAAATTAATTGACATGTTTATTCCTACTTCGAGGTTTGATCCTATCCTTCCGTTTGTTGAATTTACGAATATTTTTTGCTTTGTTTAATCTTATTTTCAAAATTATCATTTTTGTTAAAAAAGAGAGAAAACAATAACGCTTGCGAGCCATGAATAGTTTCAAATTATTTAATACTTACAAGTTTTAAGATTTTAAAAAATATTTCTGAAAAAAATCAAGACGAAAATAAAAGCATAATGCAAACGAAAACACTTTCGAAATTATTATAGAAATCATCAGGAAATAGTTACAACAATTTTCAAGTTTCCATTTAGGCAACCAAACTTACACTTACGGTAATATTTAAATACAACAATACAATACAATATAATATTAAATAATTATGTGTGTGTGACACCCTCTTCAGGATAATTACAAATTAAATAGGTTGTCAAGGGAAACTAGAAAAAAGAAATTGAGATTAATAGCGTTTTCGACTGACTGCTCTAGAGCAGAGCCGGCGAACAAGGCCGGAGGGCGCCGAAATAACTCGGTCCAACACCTGAACTGAACTCTATTTAACCCAAGCCAAAAATTTAAAAAAACAATAAAAGATTAAAATTAAATAAATTAAAGTAGCGGATATCTAACTGAACCCAACGTAACACCCAAGTAAAAAAATTAATTGAAGTTTGTTCTTGTCCGATGAAAATTGTAAGTACAATATAACTTAAAAAAATTAAGAAAAAGAAATATTAAAAAAATCAATCTTAATAAATGGCAGTTCAACTGAACTCAACCTCAAAAATGAAAAGTAAAAAGTTAAAAAAAAATTAATTTTTACCGATGCCAAGGTCAACCCAGCAACTGAACTCGGTTCTATTCAATCCAAATAAAAAAACTTAAAAACCAAAAAATAATAAAAAGTTTCAAGTTAAAAATTAAATGGAAAAAGATTTTCAAAGTCAACCCAATATAACTGCACTCAACCTAATCCCATTCAATCCAAGTTAAAAATTTAAAACATATTAACTATTAAAAGTAAAAAATATCTTAAAATGCATACATGGACTAAAATAAACCTTAACAAATCTCAAGCTCAACTGAACTTACCAACTTATTACATACTGTACTCCATTCTACACAAGTAAACAATTTAAAAAAATACTTAAAAAAATTTAAAAGTAAAAAAATTGTAAAAATTTATGGATTACAGTTAAGCTCTATAAATCTCAAGGTCAATCTAACTGAACTCAACCTAACTTCATTTAACATAAATAAAAATTAATAATTGCAAAAAAGGAAAAATATAGAAATTGTTAAAAATTAAATATCAATTAAAATGATGCTCAACCAATCTCAACGTCAACATAATACAATCTAGTTCTGTTCAACCCAAGTACAAATTTATAAAAATAAAGAAACTAAAAAATCCGTAAATGCCAAACTTAATCTTTCGGTATTTTAAAATTATTATCACTTTCACAGCCTTTTTAAAAAATAATTTAATGTTTTTTAAAATAATAATTTAGTTTCCGTTGACGACACGTTTCTTTTTCTAGTTTTCCTTGATAATGTGTTTACTTGTAATGTTCCAGAAGAAGCTGTCAAACACACAGCGAAGTGTTGACTTCCTATTCAATTTTTTCAGGTGTCCATACAAAAATAATTATACTCCTATATTTTATAATAATTTAATTAATTTTATCACTTAATATAAAAATACAGTTTTAACGCAATATGTTATGCAAAAATTTAAAAGAAATGCTTCGTAGAAAAGAAATCCAATCTGCACGAATCAAATTTCCCAAGAAAGGTAATAATAATAATAATAGTCTGATGGGCGACGTAGAGTAGCGATCATCCTAATCGAGACCGCTGGTAAGCTAACTGCGCCCTTATTCATGCTATTAATAAGGGTTACAGAACTGTAAATCGGTCTCTTTTGATTTGATCGCGACTGTACAATGGCACTCGAAGATTCCAGACGGCGCCCGACTGTCTAACCAACATTCTTCGTCCAGAAAATTCCGCCGCGCGAACTAGACAGATGTACGCCGAAGCGTCGAGACTTGATGCGCCAGGTTCTGACGTATGTAAGACTAGTCCATCACGCATTAGATCATCACAATATCATCGTTTGTTCTTCATATTTATACAAGTTAAAGAGATTGTATCAGGAGCGATAACATCATGCCTTCGTAGACATAAAATAAATTGCGCCTAAAAGTTTTAAGCTTTTTGTAGGTCATGGACATCATTGTAATTAATAATTGAAGACGGACTAAATTAAAGTACCTATTTTAATTTTCGAATTTAGAATATTTCCCTTAATTTAAATTTATCTAATATTAAGTTAAGCTCTTGACTTTTGCTTCAAAGTTAAATGAAAAGTTATGAAACCAATGTTATAATCATTGTTTGGCATCGATCTACGTACAAATTATTTTTACAGATTTAATTTTTTTCTAAAAATTGCTCCTGTTGATTAAGAATAGCGGACAGGAGAGATCCAAATACACAACCCTAAGGAAAGCTCAAGATAGCTGTCCTATCAGCAGATCAATTTTTATCAATCAATTTATTTGATACGAAAGAGTTTATAAAATTTAAAGGATCAGTTTCAAGACCTAAGACCTACTTCAAATATTGTTCGATATAACAAACGGGTTCGCGCTTTGGTGGTACCAAACTTTTAAGAAAATCTAGAAGCGTTAAAATGGAAGTACATAATTCCTTTATCTGTTGCATAAAGAATGGACAGAATATTTATGCCATCGTTAGACATTGAAAGTTTCATTACTTTTCTCAAACCTTGGAAAGAACCGGCAACACACTGATTGGACGCAAATCAGAAAATTCTTTTAGAAAAGATATTTCGGCTAAGCGTGTCATCAGAGCTTTCTTCCAAAGCGCAGGAAACTTATTTGAATGTAAACATTATTTATAAAAATAATAATTAATGATTTATTGTTTTCTACAACTGTACACACTATCAAGTGCAGTCAATGCAAGACACAAGACTAAATTCTTTGATTCAGGGGCGTCGAGAGACATAAAGGACTATTCTTTAACATTGGTATGCACATCAATAATAATAATAATAATAATAATAATAATAATAATAATGTTTATTAGTCATGATGCTTTGTTAAGTGTATAATTATTGATTTGGTCTTCAATAATTGAAGAGAACTCGATATGATTTCATAACAATCTTGACATCACACTTGATACGAATTTCAAGTTGTTAGGAAACTGTTTACAGAATACCGATTTTGCAAGGTTGCTTGATGCATAGCAATAATTGATACGTATCAAGTCCATATCAATGTTAAAGAATAGACCCCATTGTCAGGTATGGGAAAAATATTCGAGTCCTACATTTAAGGAGGATGATGATAATACCCGAGCTCCTTGAAACCGGGCTCGGGGAATTTCAGTCCCCCCCCCGCGCTTTTGACGCTGCTGCTTTTATCGGTCTCGTCACGTAATTTTTTTATTATTAGACATCTTGACTTGATTTATGATTCTTTCGTTGATGAAGAAACGAATTACGTTCGTGATCAAAGCTCCAATCAAGAAGATAACAGAAACGAACTGTTTAATTTAATGGTCGCCCGCAAATATGCAAATCGGGGGTGGCGTGAGCCGCTAATTTTACGACCTTGCGGACGATAAGGTACATCACGCGAATTAACTCAAGGTAACAGGTGTGTTCCGAAAAGACGCAACAGCGTCGCGACGCGAGTCAACGACACTTCCATATATGCATACCAATCAGTTCGAAATTCGTTCCTTTTTATGGTAATCCCCGATGTTATCGCCGCCCCTCACTTTCAGAGGAGGTTTGAGTGATGATGGTAATTTGGAAGCGAAAAGGAAAAGACGAGGTTAGATTGCTTTTTTCTTTTTCTTTTTTTGGAGGCAAGGTCAAAGAAATTTTCCGAGAAATTCAATCTACATGATCTATTTACATGTTTAATAGCTTGTACTTACATACATATGTATGTAAAGGCGATGCAAGTCTTACTTGTAAATATGTAAACAACTTTCACGTGCTTTTCTGGTTAGGTACCTTCAAAATAAGCCTGCGACACGCGATTCAATTTTGCCCCCCCACAAAAAAAAATTCAAATTGTTTCTGAAAGCCCCCGGACATTTACATATGTTACGAGTGCAGGGTCGTTTCCATTATTCATATAATAAAGTCGTCGGGATTTATCGCCGTACTTATCGATGGTTGCGTCGCTATTTTTAGAAATTGCACAGCTTTTGTGCTTTTATTGTTATTATTGATCTTGAGGTGAGAAATAATTCCCCCCTCGTGGAACATAAATCATACTTCGAAGTTTTCAAAGGAACTTCCTTTTTAATCAATATTTACGGCGGTGGGTATTGAGAGAATCGGAATTTCAATATTAAAGTTTACCACCACGTTGTCAATTAAATTTTAAAATCGGAGTAGACTGTGGTTTGAACTTTCTAATCTTTGAGGTTAGATTTAATCTGTAAACTGTCGAATTTTGACAGCTCAAAATAATACCATTCACGACCTACTTTAATTAAAAATTTAGGAATAACTTATAAGGCGATATCAGCTGCTTTCTTTCGCTTAAAATTTTAAATCGTGATTTGAATTGTTTAATAATAGTTTAATAATAATAAAACACCTCAGATTTGAATTATTGATTGACAGTTCACCTGTAAATAATCGCAGTTCAATCCAAACGAGTCCTAACAATAGGAAGATTCAAAGAGAAAATGGGATTAGTGATCAGGATTGAAATTTTACGAGAAGTGAAGATCAACCAGTTTGCAAAATAGTCTGTCTTTGAATTTAAACGCGTAATCTTGCGTTTGGATTACGATTTTATGAGCGAAAGAAAACACCTGTAATAATTTATTAGTCAAGAAGTTAGCTAGAGGCAGGTGTTAATGGAAAAAAAATAATAAAACTGAGCAGTTACGACTGTAGAATTTAATTTCTTTCTGTGTCGTCTCAACCACCCTGCGTGTGAACAGGGTTGCCAGATTTTTCTTGAAAAATGTAGCCAAACGTACTCCAACAAGTAGCCCAATTACGCCAAACACCGAAAGTAAAAATATCAATTAATTACATTAAATAAAATGCTAGCAGGAATAAATTAAAAAAATAGATTTCCGGTAATAAAAATAATACCATCTTAAAATTTTCGGAGTGTGTAGTGATTTAAAAACGACGGTGTGGTCATTAAAAATAATCATTAATTAATCATACAAATGTAATTTGGCACTTGTCAATGCGAACTATTTTTTTTGTTTTGCTAAAAACAGGAGCAGAAAGGAACAAAAGAAAATTCAAGCAAACACGAATAATAAGACAATTACAGTTTCCTATACTTTTTCTTTCCCCAAAACGGTATTTTATTTAAATATGACGAGTAAAGATGTACGAAGAATAAGATAAGAGACAAAACAAAAAAAAACAAAAACAAATAAAAAAACGCCGATTTGGAATATGAAAAGTCAGGACAACAAAAAAAAACAAATTAATCTGCAAAAAAGAATCTGAAACAAGAGAGAAAGGGGAAAAAAACCAACAAAATGAGAAGGGCAGAAAAACCAAAAGTAGATTGACAACACCAATCTGAACGAAAAGGCAACAGTTTTCTGGACGAATCAAAAATTTCGCAGAGAATAAAAGCTATGGAAAAGGAGCAGAAAGGGACAGAAGAAAATTCAAAAAATTATTTAAAAAACAAATTAATCTGCAGAAACAAAAGAGAAAAGAAAAAACAGCAACAAAATACCAGGAGCAAAAAAAAACAAAAGAAAATTGACAACACCAAGCTGTTTTCCGGATGAATGAAAACGTTCGCAGAAAATAAAAGCTATAAAGAAGGAACAAAAAAAAATCAAAGAATAATTTAAAAAACCAGAAAAAATTAACCAGAAAAAAATCAGAAACAAAAGAGAAATGAAAGAAAAAGCAACAAAATATGAGGCACGAAACAAAAATAAACAAAAGAAGATCGACAACACCAAGCTGAAATAAAAGCAAACTATAAGAAAGGCAATAATACGATATAAAAAAAAAACAAAAAGGAACGAACGATAAAATACAGTGCATAAACAAAAAAGTACAACAATGATGGACACAAAACAATTGAAAAACGATGAATGGCGAAAAAGCGCCAATAAAAGAAGAAAAATCAGCAACAAAATACGAGGAGCAAGAAACAAAAGAAAATTCATAACACCAAGCTGTTTTTCGGATGAATCAAGACGTCGAAAATAAAACCTATAAAATGAAAGAAACAGCAACAAGATATGAGGCACGAAGCGAAAAGAAACAAGAGAAAATCAAAAGAATACCAAGCTGAAATAAAAGCAAATTATGAGAAAGGCAATATCTACGATTAAAACAAAAAAAAACAAAAAATAGACTAACGACGAAATACAGTGTATAAAACAAAAGGGCACAACTATGATGGACACAGAACAAATGAAATACGACGAACGGCGAAAAAACGCCAATAAAATAAGAAATAAATCAGTTCGGTAAGAAAAACAAAAGAGAAATTCATAGTAGGTATGAAAGTTCAAAGAAGAGAAAAAAAACAAGAGAATATTTATGATTAAGTTGAACAAAAAACAAACGAATCTCAAAACGAAAAAAGAACTAATAAAAATAATAAAAACAAAAAAAAAGTACTAGTAAAGTACCACGATGTTAAAATCGACAAAATACGAAAATCAACTAAAGTTTTCGTAAATAAAAACAAATCGATGGAAAGAAAAGAGAACAGTAAAACGGAGTCATTAAAATAAAAAACCAATTCGATTAAAAATGCGAAAGATGGAATGCGAAAAACAGAAAAAAAATAATAGAAAAATGCATAGACAAAAAAAAATAAATGAAAAATGGCGATTCTGCGGCCGAGAATTTTTGCAAGTCAAGAAACTGGCAGGAACCATCAATTCCTTAAAACAAAAGAGAAATAAAAAATATGAAGTCGACAAAAAACAAAACAAAACTACTGATGATTTCAGGTGCGACCTCAGGCGGTCAGCGGCGCGCCTGAAGCTGTTGTCTGCTATTACTGGGCTTACCGTTTAAAATCTCTAGCAAGTCGTTCAGATTGCGGTGGAGTTTCTCGAGCTATTCTTGTGCTGATGAGACCCAATTAGAGCCGAAAGAGCGTTATACAGAGGATGCTTGAGGGCCCCACAGCAATCTGAGCGGAGTTGCTACAGTACTTACGTCTTATTTCAAAATTCCAGTTGTTTCTTCAGAATTGACAACAAGCATTACAAAATCATGGCTGACTCCAATTAAAATTTTTTAAAATGATCAGGAATTTTGTTAAATGTCGACAACAACTGAAGAAGTTGCCCAAATCAGGCATGAGGCGCCAAATTTGTTTAAAATGTAGCAGAAATGGCGGAATTTCCCACAATCTGGCAACCTTGCCTGTAAATCTTGGCCCAAAGAATTTTACTCCCGCCCCTCCCGATGCCACTGACACTAATCAAAACGAAAAGTGCCAGAATAAAATAAAGGTAGATGGTAGATCCTATACAGTGTTGTCAATTTAGCGAAATAGCCCTAAAATCTCGGAATGATTTTAAAGAAAGGGGAAACTGGGAAAAATTGCAAGAGCTCATTAAAATCTAGGGAATTCTTCAACTTCTTGAGAACAAAAGATAATCGCTACTTTTTGCGAGAATAAGACAGAAAAAGGGTAAATAATCAGAAACGAAACAAAAATAAGAACGAACAGTTTAAGCAGCGACATCTTACGATCGCTTTTTGACCTGACATTGCAGTCGGATTGACAAATCGAAGCCAGTTTGCTACATAATAAGTCACCCCATGCAAAGCGGCCATGCTTGCTGTCAAAGCATAATGAGGTTAAAAAAAAAATTATTCCAAATAGTTTTTAAATGCAGTGAATCCCTCGAGCAGCCTCTATGCAGCTGCTTCAGCCCTATCTGGGGCTTCATCAGCAGAAGCGTGGGATGACTTATTATATAGCAAACTGGTATCAATTTGTCAATCCTATAATGCAATGTCAGATCAAAAAGCGATGGTAAGATGTCGCTGTTTAAACTGCTCATTATTATTACATCGCAATGGCGATTAATCTTGGTCGTATCGTTTTGGTTTGCAGTGGAACTCTCGAGCTACGCTTCTTCTGATGAAGTCTCAAATAGGCCTGAAAGAGCTGTACAGAGACTACTCGAGGGATTCACTGCAATAAAAACGGTTTGCAACATTTTTATTTTTCAGAATAAGAACGTTTTTAAATACTCGGAAACACGAAGCAGAAAAATTAAAATTTCACCCATTACAAAAAAAAAAAAAAAATTCTGACTAAAGTAAAACTCAAAAAAAAAACTAGTGCTTAAGGATTGAGGGGTAGGAGGATGAAAATTACATCTTTAAATAACGATTCAAAAATAAAAATCGACCTGTGCATTTTCGTGAAACATTTTTCTTAACCGTTTTAGAGAATTTATCCGTTACTTTCGGGAAACACTGTATGTGAGCTTGGTTGCCTAATTTGAAAACCCTGTATATCCATTATTCCCAGCACTTGCGTGTTTCTCATAGTAAACATAAATTAGTAAGTTTGTCATAAAAAGTGAGTTCCCTTGTCAAAGTTTAAAACAACAATGATTACCTACACAAATTTTTTCTCTTTGTTGTTTGTTGTTCTTTTCTAATTGCCCGCTGTTTATAGAAGAGATTTTCTTTCATTTATTTTTATAGCAGAAAATGAATGAGTAATTATGAAAAGTGCAACTGTAAAACACATGAAAAATTTCGTAATGAACGGAAATTAAACGGGTCGATTGAACATTATTTCTAATAATATGAATTATAGGTCAATTTGATTCAGTTTTCTAAGGACGACGCGACGTTAATGGTTTTAAGCAATTTAAACAACGTAAGCTCGAAACATAAAAACATGGTATTCTTTTAATTTATGAATATAGATTTTTGATATATTTAAATAAGCCGGTTTAAAAAATTTAAAAAATTAAAAAAAACACTTCCTTCCTTAAGGGTTACACTTCTCAGATTGTTTTAAAAATTTAATTTGCTGTTTGTATTTATTTATTTATTTAATTTCTAGCTCGCTTACCTTGTATGACTTGTTCTCCTTTGCTGACTGCGTCATTCGCCGTGTCTTTGGCGGCGTCCACGAAATTTTTACCGCTTTGCATGAGAGGGTTACTGCTGGCGCACCCCATTGCTCCCCGACGTCCACGACCGCCTGATTTACACTGACCGTTGGTCACCCCGACGCTCGCCGCCCCGGGGCGACGCCGAACGACGTCGTGGTATTTCCAAGCTTTCAATATAATACAGCTTTTTGTTTGCACGCAGGCAGGGTCGGGTTCAAGAAACTGGATCCATTTTTACACGTGCTGTTATAATTCGACATCACAATTAATAAACTGATATTAATTTTTATAAGTAAAATAATTTCAAAATGTTTTTTTTTTCTTTTGTTGAGTATAAAGTATCTCGAACATTCTTCCTTATACAGGATGCCCAATCGTGTCTTTACATTTCAGAAGTAGAATGGGTTGCCTGCTTTCCAATTTTAAGGCGTCACACTTAAAATTAGAAAATAGGCAACCGTGTCTTTATATTTCATAAACAGAACGAGTTGCCTATTTTGTAATTTTAAAGCCTTATACTTAAAATTAGAACATATGCAACACATTATACTTCTAAAATGTAAAGATACAATTTGATTAATGAGTTGCCTGTTTCTAAATTTTCAGGAATCACGAATTTATTAAATGAGCATCCGTGCATACACAGATAAAAATTATGTAAATGTAAAACGGTGGCTAGCGTGTTTGGGAATAAAATAAATGTAACAGAAAACATTTGTTTTTAATTTCAAAATATTATTAGTGACGCACGCAATAACAAATTTCCGGTTAAATTTTATTGATTGTAATGTAATTGCTTGGGTGGAATATTATTTAACACCACAATAAAATCAATAGTGCCGATGCATGCTCGTTTTTAAAACAACTAAAGTGAAACGTTCTAAATAATTATTGCTCTATATGTTGCTCGAGGTATTCACTGCAACAAAATTTTTTGAATAAAAGAAACGAATTGGTTTCTTCTTGGCCAGGTAAAACCAAGTAATTGTGGACGTCTTTATTTATATTAAATTGCAACACACTTTATGAAAATCGCTAATCTAAACATACAAATATGTACGGACTTACACCTACGAATAAATACACTGTACATTAATCACATTTAATTTGGCTTTGGCTCCAATATTATTGTTTAAAAATTCTCCCTCTTAAATACCAAAACCAAATACTTAATAATAAATTAATAATTAATTTACATAATTAAATAATTAAACTCAATAACACTCTGTGCTGAAATTATCTTATGGTGAATCTTTCGTTTAGATTTGCGAAGCTTGCAGGCAGGCAACGAAAACAGAAATCATTTCGATATTTACTATTGTTTACAACGTTAGACTTAATAAGAAAATTGTTTTCAAACTTTAAACGGACACTGTTAAAATTGGAAAGAACGCTCAACGTTTCGCTATCGTTTGATAGCTTCGTCGGGAGTGAAGAATAACATTGAGCGTTTTTTGCAATTTTAACACTGTCCGCTTAAAGTTCAAAAACAATTTTTTTTTATAATTTTCATCGGACAAGAGTCGATTTCAATAAACTATAGATAGACTTCATTTTTAGAAATACAGAGTTTTCAAGAATATCGCTTGTAATCACCGAAATTAGGCAAGTAAACTTACATTTATGGTAATCATAAATACAAAGTGATCGACTATAATGCACTTTTTATCAAGATCACGTATTTGCTGCCTTTTTCAAAATGTGGCAAGAGAAAGAGAAATTACTAGTGACATTAAGAGAAAAATTACTTGTTATGTTAACAATCTAGATCATTATTAATGGTTAGTTTTCCTTGTTTATTTAAGTGAAAGGGGGAGCTTTTGCTGCCGCTGAAGTACATTTCAAGATTCGCAATAGCTTGTGTCGTGGCGAGGTACGTTTCAAGATTCGCGATAGTTTGTGCCGTGACTGAGGTACGTTTCAAGATTCGCGATAGCCTGTGCGTGGCTGAGGTACGTTTCAAGATTCCTGATAGATTGTGTCCTTGGCTAAGGCACAGAAAAACCAGAAATGACACTGGTTGTCGGCACTTTGATCTTTCCAAACGTTGACCGGTGACCTTCGGCCATGTTTTCGTTGTTACCCGTAAGCGGGAATACTTAAAATAACGTGGGCTAAATGCAGAAATCAGGATGTAGTCAACGAAACGTTTATACAGTATAATAGAATGAGGAATTACACAGTATTATGTATAAAATAAAAAACATAGCCGTTACAAAATGACAAACGAGACCATATGATCGAATTTCGCCATACTTTCGTTGGGATTTCTGTTCTCGCGCGCTTAACTCCGTTTTCACAAGAAAGCCGGAGTGTCACTTCTGATTATTCTGTGGCTGAGGGATGTTTAAGATTAGCGATAACTTGCGCCGTGGCTGCGGTACGTTTAAAGATTGGCATTTAAGAAGCAGTGTATTATGGTGAGTTTATGCAGAATCAATTAATTTAACAGTTAATATAGCGCGACGTAACGTAATTTAAGGCAAAGTAGAGCTTTTATGCACTCCTGCAAAGTAATGTCAATGGCATTACTGTAATGAAATAAATTAACAGTCACTTTTATCCATATATATTAAATTCAGAACATTTCACATACTAAACGGTAGTGTTGTTAAATTACCGGTAATTTATTTTTAGTATTACCTTACCGGTAATATTACCGTAACATTACTCAAGTGGCGACATTTCGCACGGGAGTTGCTAATTACACTTTTAACTAAAAGTGCGGTAATTACTCAATTTTCTGAATAATTTGATATCGGATGCGCATTACATTTTTGGCTTTTGTTAAAAAATAAGATTTCAACATTTAATATTATGTATTTTCACTAAATAATTTTATGTCTGAACGACAAGCATTTTAGGTTATGAAGTATTTATTTCCTTTTACTAGTATTTACGTTTTTACTAAATAATTAAAAATATTTCTTGACCATTTGTTTCATTGGTTTACTGGTATCTTGCAAGTGTGCAACTCGTAATTACGTTATGTTGACAAAAAAAGGTAACAAACTATAACAAATGAATGTTATCTTACCGGTAACATTGGAAATTTACCGTAAGGTAACGTGGTAATTTTATCGACTCACAACACTACTAAAAGGGCACTAATAAGAAACGTTTTACGATATTGAAGTTTTCTGGTTGAGCTAACGTATACGCAAAAGTCAACTTAATCTGTATTTTATGGTGTAATTTAAGAAGAAAGATAAAAATTAACCAACTTTTACACTACATTAAATGCGTACGCTAAATTAAATGATTGCATGAAAACTCAACACTTAAACATGATCTTAAATTTTTAGCTTAAATTACGTTACGTCAAATTATAAATTAAATGACACTGCATAAACCTGCCATTACTCAATCAACAGATCTTGCGTAGTACAAATTACATTTATGGCAATAAGGGGCGTTCAGGAACTCTCACGATTGGAGTTGGCTGTGACTTGAGATAGCAAGAAACCTGGTATACCTATACTTATTATATAGGAAAACAAATATCAAAATAAATTGAGGTTAAATGTTCTTAAACGACAGGGGTATCAATTGCCCATATCGTTTTATAACATTCAGGGCTATTCTGTAACATTGATATGCATATCAATTGATACGGTCTTCAATAATTGAAGAGAACTTGATGCAATTTCATAACAATTCAAGTTGTTGCGAAACTGTTTACAGAATACCTATTTTGCAAGGTCACTTGTTTCATAGCAATATTTGTTACGTATCAAGTCCATAAGAATGCTACAGAATAGACCCCATTGTATAAATACATTTCAGTTGCAGTAAGCAGCGAATAAAAGTATGGGGTATTGCTTTACCTGCATTCCTCAGCTGGTTTATGAACACCGACGTAAGCTTACCAAACCAAGGCAAACTCCAAACGTGAAGATATTTGAACGCACGTTTGCAAAGTGGTCAACAATAGAGTCCCTAGACTTAATTAACGTTTATCATACTTGTTAAAGCTCAGAAACAGTCTGTCAGATTCATCATTTTTTCGACTTCAACCGAATTTATGAAAAATAAAAAAAATATTACCATACTTTATTTTTTCTAATCTGTAACGTAATGTAACGTAAAGAAACGTAATGTAACGTAATGTAATGTAATGTAACGTAACGTAATGTATTAATTAGTCACTTGCTGCTACGAAAATACATATCCAGACATGACCTGTCAAAATAAAAAAAACAATGTACTTTAAATACAGGATGAAAGAGAGGTTAAATATTTTACACATATTCGATGCCAAGAATCTAGTAACTTATAACGTTTTCGACTGATCGCTCTCAAAGTGTCTCCATCTTGCTTTAACCTCATGTAAAAATAGAGGACGGAGATACTCTGAGGAGTGCTTCAAAGTAGTAAGTCACTAACGCTAATAGTGAAAAATTACTGTGAATAATAATAATAACAAATTAGGTCAGCCAACCATTAAATCTGAAATTACTAACAAAACGTGACAATTTGCTTCCGAATCCTCTTAAACAAGTTAAATGTCAATTGCTTCTAGGCACTCTAGTCAACAATAACTGTTTTTAAATTGGCAATACTAAATTCTATTTTTACACAGGCCGCGTTAAGTCAACAGTCAAATTACACAAAATCGTCAAGTCAGCAGTCCGACCAAACTATCTGACCAATCACCAATTGAGAAAAGTGATCACATGATTTGGCCTGACCACTTCGACCGTTCGCTTACCGCAGCCACAATTTTTAAATGGTATAGTAGCGAGGAATAAATTTTGATCGCCATTAATTGTTAAAGGTTGCTATCTAACTTCTATTTTATTAAAACTAAGGAGATTCGTGTCTTAATTTTGAATGTTGAGAATAATCTCTTAAATACCATTCAATCCAGGAAAGAACTCATGCACGTCATATACGGAACTCGTCTATTTCAGATGTTTGCATTATGTTAATCAACAGTATTATTAATTTCGTATTTGAACTTGATTTAGTGATGCATTTCCGATACACAAAAAATCGCATAGTGTTGATGAACATAGTGCAACCACCTGAAATAGACGAGTTCCGTATAAGACGTGCATCTATTCTTTCCTGAATTGAACTGTATTTCATTTAATTTCGTCAATTTCTTGGGAAAACACAACAAAGTTAAATTTCTGGAATTAAAACCGACATTTTGAAGAATTCTGATTGACAGTGATGACCAAAATTTAATGCTTGCGACTGTACATACAACTGGGATAACTTTCTTGCTGACAGCTTGATAGAGTGATTAAGGGCAGACCGTTCACTTTTAACGTTTTGGGTTGGTAACGACTTATTCGTCAATTGTCGAAACTGATTTTCGCTCTTTTTTTTTAATATGAGAAAGTATAGCCAAAAGACTTTTTTATTTTATTTGATGCACTAGAATATACAGGCTGCTTTTGGAAATGTGCCTTAAAATGAAGACTGATACAGTATGAAACAAATATCAAAGATGCAGTTTGATTTTTATTTTTTTGGTTGTGTTCATTTTGAAACGAAAAATAGAGTCCTAAATTACCAATTATCAATATTTTGAAAATGTGACATTAGTCACTTAGTTGTGACATTAGCTTTTTGTTTCAAATTTAATAATTAAAACCATAAAGACGCATTTTTCTAAGAAATATAAGGTGCTTTCTTTCGCTTAAAAGTTTGAATAATGTTACGAATAGTTTGGACCTGAATTTCGTAGTTGTTGCAACAAAACACCTGACTTGAATTTTTGATTGACAGTTCATTTGTAAATAACCATAATTCAATCCAAAGAAGTTTTAAAAATAGAGAGATTCAAAGAAAAGAATGTCTGTTTTTGAATCCAAACACGTTTGGATCACGATTTTGTGAGCGAAAGAAAGCACCTATTATATTTTTTTCATCTTAATAATTTATTTAAAGAAATTTTCTTATTTAACAGTGTCGCCGAGACCGAGGTTTTTATAATTCAGAAACGAAATACACATTAAATTTTAATTTGTGCCAGGTATAAAGGATTCAGTGGTATAAAAAGGCAAGGTTCTGTTTTCAGCCACATTCCGAAAACACCCTGTATATACATTTATACACAGTTATAATGAAAAATGGTTTCGTAACCGATGTCAAATAAGTAAAAAATTAAATGTATTAGGTATTACTTTTAATAACAAACAAGATAACGAAAAAACAAATTCTCAGATCAAGACTAAAAACAAAAAAAAAGCAATACTAAAAGACGTTTTTACAACTTGGGGGTTCTATCAGGGGGACTTACAAAAATGCTTTCTTTCAAAATTTGTTTTTTTTTATAAATAATCTATCAAACTATTATCGCTGTGAACATTAATGCACTTAAATGTGTTTTTATTTGGTTATCCATCCATGCACAAATTATTGACACAATAGCTTTTCTAAAACTATCAGTAATAAAAATTTTCCCATGTGGTGCGAACTTTTTGGCGGTTACTGTATAAAGAAAACCTCGGAAAATAACTTCAAATGCTTTTCGGTAGCACATAATGGTAATTTAAATTTTTCCAATATTAAAAAATTAGTCAAATTTAGATATTTATTTATTATTAACAATCAAGAAAAGAGAGGGAAATTGCTAGATCATTATCACCCCCTCTCCTTTATTTAAACAAATCAATTGCCTTAAGCATTTTCTATAACAAAAATAAATTAGAGCGATGTTTATTGGCTGGGATGAAAATCAGAAATAAATTAAAAACTTAAGCAGGACCTTTAAAGTAAGTTGTTTCACAAATATTTGTTTCTTCTCGCACTTCCGACGCCGGCGTGCAAGTGCACGACGACAAAAAACGCTGAAAAACTCGCTCAGGATTCTACGGCAATCTTTTTCTTTATTCACCGGCGTTAGTTATTCACTTGTCGTTAGTAACTTATCGGATATAGCCAGGGAATGTATGACGTTTTCTTATTAGCGAATTTGCAATATTATTGAGACAGTTTATTATATTTTTCTAATTGCTATTTTCTCCGTTTTTAGTGTGTGTGTGTGTGTGTGTGTGTGTGTATTGTGGTTGCTGGTTGGGGGATATTCGGCACTAGAACTGCACGCTTCGTAAAACGGTAGGGTAAGTGAAATCATAGTTTTTCTCGATTTAATTTATTAAATACACATCTTGTTACAGTTCCACGTCGATATGCGGTTTAGATAGCAGAAGGGTGAGTTACTTATTTCCTTTTTTAATAAGCCAGGTCATATAATAAAATAATAAATAAATTAAAAGCAAAGGCGTATTAACACATTTTGATGGAACTATTGCTTAATACATATACGGGGTATACAGGTGTCCACCGGGTGCCGCGGTCTTCTTTACCGTCTAAAGTATACAAGACAGAAAAGAAATTCAAATGAGCTGAGGTGCAATTCAGTCAGCTCTATTTTATAAAATTATTTTTGGCTACACAGGGTGTTCAGTAGCTGAGAGCTATTGCAAAGTTATATTTTTTTAAATGGACCACCCGGTATATTTTTACATATTTCGATAGTAACGAGTAGGTAATAACAAAAAATTTCGGAAGTTTTATTTAAAACTTTAGAAAGTTTGCCATTAAAAGTTTAGAAAGATACTAATGATAGTGTATAAAAATTGCTCTACTTTCAGCTCTTATAGTTTGAGTATTTCTTTACATTTCATCGCGTTTTTTTTTAGGTAGTCAATACAATATCTCATCTACAGAAATTCCACAACAGATTCAATCTATTAGTTATTATGTGTACAGGGTGTTGAGTTTTGAAAAAGTTAATTATTCTCAAAGTTTTCAAATGGAACGCCGTGTATGTCTATACTCTTGTGAAACACTGCCTTAATGAACTTTCATAAAACGTCAAATGTTTTTGTCTAAACTGAAGAAATCTCGAGACAGCAATGAAATATTTTTTTTTCTTTCAATATTAACGTTATTTAGCCTTTCCGTCCGGTTTTTCCGTTTCAGTTAGATGATAAATCAATGAATATGCTTTATTTCGTGTTCAAAGTAATTGAACATGTTCCTATTAAATTAATTCCTATTTTCCTTTACTTTGGAAATATTTAAATAACTTTATTAAAATAATTTAAAAAAATAAAATTTAAAATTACCTTGCCATTTGCTAGAAAATAGGAGAACAGTTGCCATGAATTTTTAATTGACAGAGCAATTGTTTAGATTAGAGACACACTATTTTTACAAATTTGTACTTCTTTTTGTGTTAACAAAATGGATTTTAATAATGAAAAGTTACGTGACGTGACACACCTAATAGGAGAAAGCAACCAAAACTGTCTTTTGGCGTCAAGATTACAAGAAGTAAGAAGTATTTACAAGAAGCTGAAAAACAATTTGAATATTTAATAAAAATTTTCTAGATCCAATGGTTCCTTGCCATTCTTAATTTGATCATTGTTTTCTGTTATTTTCTAATTTAATACTTATTATTCTTAATTTGTACATTATTTTGTCATTTTCTAATTTATTAATTAAATTAACTAATATTTGTTAATTTATCAACAAAGCAACGCAGAAGGACCGGTCGAAAAGGCTAAACGTCAATATTGTAATTAAAAAAATGAGTAATTGCTGTTTCGCGATTTCTTCAGTTTGGTTAAAAACATCCAGCGTTTTATGAAAGCTCATTAAGGCAGTGTTTCACAAGAGTTTACATACAGGGTGTTCCATTTGAACATTTTGAAAAAATTAACTTTTTCAAAACTCAACACCCTGTACACATAATAATTAATAGATTGAATCTGTTGAGAAATTTCTGTAGATGAGATATTGTATTGACTACCTACAAAGATTCGCGATGAAATTGTAAATAAATAATCAAACTATAAGAGCTCAAAGCAGAGCAATTTTTTATACACTATCATTAGTGTCTTAAAAACTTTTAAATAAAACTTCCGAAATTTTTGGTTATTACCTACTCGTTATGCGTACTATCGAAATATGTAAAAATATACTTGGTGGTCCATTTAAAAAAATATAACTTTGCAATAGCTCTCAGTTACTGAACACCCTGTATAGCCAAAAATAATTTTAGAAAATAGATCTGACTGAGTTACACCTCAGCTCGTTCGAATTTATTTTCTATCTTGTATACTTTAGGCGGTAGAGAAAACCGCGGCATTCGTTGGACATCCTGTATATACAGTGTCTTTCAAAAAGTGTGCTACAAATGGGGATCAGAACACTTTTGCATGTCCTAAAATCATAATTGGCAAATGTCAGATGAAATTTCTCTTGAATGGTATAAAGCGTGTACACTAAGAAATGAATATCGCTTAAGAGTAAAGTGACCTTATTTCACAAGATTCAGGAAAAGGTCGTAAGAATTAGTCATTCAGAATTAAAAGTTATGTCTAGATATAAGATTATTGCTTCCTATCTCAAAAACAAAAGAAATGCAATTTATTGTGAACCAGTCTTTGCACACTAAATTAAGAAATATTGGTGGGATTAAAGTGTCCGCTATGATAATATAACATGTTTCTTATAAAATAAGAGTACTTTACTCTTAAGCGGTCTTCATTTCTTGGTGTACACGCTGTATACCGTTCAAGAAGAAAAATTTTAAGAGATGCAGAAGCGTCTTGCATCAATAAATTTTTATAAAAATCGATAATAGAAAAGATCCCATTTGTAGCACACTTTTTGAAAGACACTGTACATATGCCGCAGCTACTGGCAGCTACTCCAGATAAAAGTAAAGAAAAAAACATGTACTTAGGGTGTTCGCGGGAAAACGTATCGATAACTAGAAAATAACTTTTTAGAAACATCGTGCATGAGTTGTGATGATGTATTATATACCGGGTGTCCCGCGCCATGTGCTCACCTTTCTAAAATCTTTATTTATTAATCGATCGATCGAACCTGAATTTTGGAGACGATAAACTAAAAAAAAAATGGAATTTTTCGACATACTGATAGTCGTCATAGGACTTCCGGTTTCGCCGGAAGTGATATCAACTTTCTTATTTTAAATAGAACACCCTATATATGTTTTTAGATATTTAAAATCTACGGAGCATTACGAGTCCGAATAGGTATCAATTTTTGATTTTGGTTTCCATGACAACGAAAAAAAAACTTTTTTATTTTTCAATCTAGAAAGCTATGAATCGCATTTTTTCGATCTAATGCGATCAAGTATTTCGAAAAAATCACTCCTTTGATGGTATTTTGATTTTTAACATTCTTACAGTATTTGAAATTTTCATTAGCTCTTAACTCATTTTTTTCGATAGAACCTCATATGTTTCTTAGCTTAGTTTAACAGAACATTTTTTTCTAAGTGCGCTGATACCAAATACGCCATATTTTCTTTGAGAGTCATTTGAAATAAAGGGATTATTGTCTCTAAAATTCAGGTTAATCGATTAATAAATAAAGATTCTGGAAGGGTGAGCACATGGCACGGGACACCCGGTTAGCTGATATTTGGTTAAAAATTTAAAAATCTGATTTTCTATTTGATTTTGAATTTGACTTCCGAGATATACATTAGAAAATGAGATTAGGTACGATTATATTCTGTAACAGTCACATGAAAAATCAAGCCGCGCAACCAATGGCGTATCAATAGGGGTTGCAAGGAAATCCGGCGCCAAGATGCGATATGCGCTAGTACTTTGAAATAAAAAACATTAATTTGTTGAAAACGTACTTTCCCATAATTGATTTTTCTTATCGATCTTAAATCTAATTTCCACTAACATGGCCTGCTACTGAATTACAACAACTTCTAACTAAGTTACCAATGGTTATAAAATTTGAATGTCAATTAAATGTTAAAATTTTACCAAAAATTGCAATGAGCATATCTCGTTTTGCGAAAATGAAGGATCCAGAGTGTTTTACAACTTGACAATGATGGCCTCCTTGTGACAACGTCATTGACAAGTGTCCTTTGACATTTCAAATTCCAACTAGAGCGCTGGATATTTTCAATTAACTGAAATAATTTTTATGGTACAAAACAATATTTTATAATTGCATTTAGTTTAATGCATCAGTTAAATAAATAAATCAGCAAAATACATTCGGTTGAAAATAGCAAAATTGAAGGAACTAGAGTGTATACAGCTTGACAGTGGCAGCCGTCATGTGAAAACATCATTAACAAGTGTCATTTGACATTTCAAATGTCAATTAGAACGCTGGATATTTCCGATTAATTTATCTAAAATCATTTTTACGACAGAATAAAATATTTTAATTGCATTTAATGCACACTCAAATCGTATTCACATAACCTACAATGTTGTCGCTCATGACGTTACGTCAAATATCTGCCAAATAAATAAATTGACGAAATACATCTGGGTGCGGTGTTGCAAATAGCCAAACAAAAGATGCTCTCAATTTTATTGGCGACTAATTTTTTATCGTTCTGTAGTATCAACAGTTATTTTAACTATGGTTTCGACAAAGGTACAGTAGCGAGCAATAAAATCCGGGCACGTTATTTTCAGAATTTAAACATCGCTTTAATATTCTTGAAATGAGTTTAATATAAATGTTACTGTTCATAATTCGTATTTATTTTCAATTTTGACAAAATGGCTCATGCAAATTATGCTCAGAAAGTAGGATGGCTTTGGCCTGCGAAGTTTGGACAGCAAAAAGAATCGCTGTAAGATTTCCATTTATTAAATTTAACATTTCAACTCGATGTTTTATATTTTGACAGAAACAAAACTTCAATAACAACCTAATTTAAATACCAAACTTGTATAAATGCACATGGTAAAATTGTTCGAATTTTTCTTAACTTAAGATTTTGACAGTCCTTATCACTTCTGTCACATATGATCAGTGTCTCTTTTTGAAAATCTGAATGTACTTGTTAAAAGGCGTTAGTAAAAATGTTGCTACCCGACGGCCTGACTTCTATTTACGCCACTGCGCGCAACTCAAATAGATACTCAAACAGTGTGAAGAAGAATGTATTTTATATTTCTGAAGTCAAATTCACAATTAAATGGCCAATCAGATGGGGTAAAGCGGCATTTATTCGTGTAAATAATAAAACATTCTAGGAGTCATATAACTAAGGATAGGATTTTGATATGTTCACGCCATCGTTTCAGTAGCGCCGTAAAAGTGCACCCAACAGGCACATCATGTAATGGAATTGTTAAAATCATTTACGGCGTTCTTATTATATGACGCAACTTGGCGATATATTCCGGAGGTCGAGGAACAACTGGTCAAATAATTACTCTGAAAATCTGTGCGTTGAAACAAGAAGAATTTTTTATTGCGGTAATAGTGCTCTGTTTTTTGTTATACTGCACCGTTATACACCGTTGCTGTAGCGGCGTTAATTTTCTCCGCAGTTCTCGCTTCATTAGAATTTGAACCGCGCAAAATATACGGCCTCTACACGTACAAATCACAGATCTTTTGTTTATTTTTTAACCGCGAAGGGAGCCCTTTGATTGAACGGGGCCCTGGGCTGCAGCCCATTAAGACCACGTCTAAATACGCCTCTAAGATACTAACAATCGTTATGTGACAGTATCGTCCCAAATGCAAATTAAAATGTATGGGATTATAGGTTATAAGCAGGAATAAGAAATCGGCTCACTTGCTCCGCGAGCAGTATAAAAATTTAGTATTCGGAATGTAATAGTCCCCACCCAGAGTAACTTCTTCGAAATGTAACCCTTAACCTCCCACACAACAGCAATTTAATTCGTGGAAGGAGTAAGTAGTACATTCGGTGCAAAAAGTGTCGTACACTAAGTGGGCTGAATTCTTTTCCCTGGTTGTAATTTATAACCTTATCTTATCGCAGGTTATAACTTATATTCTTATCGCTGTTGATATTACGTTAAATAAAACAACAAGATGATGCCCGGCGGTACTGCCAACTATTGGTAACCATTTTACAACGGGCGCTTTATAAAAAAAAAAGAAAACCCTTCACCAGATCCTCTTTCCAGACGCATACTACAGAATTAAACAATGTACAGTACAGTTTGAATTATTAAGTGTTCAGAGACGATGCGTTATTTTTTCAAAGGTGAGGGACAGTTATAAAACTTGGGGGTATTGCCAACATAATAATAACCATGTTTTAGCGGTAAATTCAAACTATCCTCTGTCATTAAAAATCATGCTGCATTTTTTTTTAGAATTTCGTAATGATTTCTTATCTTAAGTAAAGGACTAGAACGTCATTTTCTATTACAAAATATGCGATTATATTTGCATAGACATTTCGTAAAATTAAATTGAATAAAAGTCACTTTTTAATAAATAACGTTTCTTGGTTTTGTTTTTGTTTGTTGTTGGTTTGTTGTTTTTTTTTTGTTTCTTTGTTTCATTTTTCTGTAAATTTTGCGACTGTCATTTGCTTTCCTTGTTCATTTTTTTCTTTTATTGTTAACCACTTCACGGGAAATTTTTAATTTGAATTCGTTGTGTGTTTTCTTTGAAGAACACATTTAGCGAATGAAGTTATTAGAAAAAAAAAAAAATGGAACGCGGGTTTTTTACTCAGCATAAGAAACGTTTTTCTTAAAAACCCTAAAATTTGCTCCAAATGTCATACAAATGTCAGAATTTGTAATGTACACTAAAAGCATTATTTTTATCACCAAGTGCTTGTAAATACACTAACGGTGGGTTTCACAAAAAATTGTTAATCAGCAATTAATTTAGATCTCTGATTAAGGAACGTCATTGGTTGAAGTTAACAATAGATTTGAAACAAGCAATTATATTGTTTCAATCCAAGCAGTTACATTTGTATTATTTTATTTGAAGTAGTGATGATAAGGTAATCAATGACGCCCAAATTTCTATGTAATTTATTAAAACAAGAAATAAATTTACATCGTAATTACCAAACAGCGGAATCAAGAAAGTGAACTGTCTGAAACCAGTTTGAGACAGCGGCAGTCCGACTCGACGTGGGGGTCTAGATCGAAGCGTTAAATGTTCCGCCCGCTTATACGTGATTTTTAATCAATCAGTCTAATATCGTCACGGTAAAAACTCGAATATAATTCCAGAAGCTAATAACAGCTCTTTCTTGAATTTAGAAACAACAATTTAGTTGATTTGAATTAACACGTCTCTACAGCAACTCTCTCGTGCGCATCGTGTCCGAGCATCGTAGTCAATCGTGACATTATTGTGAATCATGCCATCCTAACGAATGCATTATTTCTTTGGCTTACCGATTGTTCACTATCGACTAGATGCGCTGCGCCGGCAAATATTTTGAGGCGTGTGCACAATCGATTTATAACAGCGCACCGTTTCGTTGCAATAGTAAACTGTTACACTTTTTTCTATCCGCCATCTGATAATTACTAACACACGAAACATGCATGCACGTCCATGTTCAAACGTTAGTAATTTTTTTTTAGTAACAACGAGAAATTATTTTACAATGTTGCCAAACTGTTGGGGCAAAGGACCTAAAAACTTGAAAACTCTGTATCTCGACGTGTTGGAAGACAGTAATAAGAAAGAAGTGAATAAAAAAAGATGGTGGTGGTTTCTGTTGCGAAATCTTTGGCGGAATCAAGGAGAAGAGCGTCCTTTAAATTGCGGATTTCATCAAAAATCGTGTAACACTCATTTATTAGGTCTGTCGGTAAGTTTTTGCCTCGACTTTCATGTAAATATCATTTCAAATTTGAAGTTTTGAACTAAAAAGCGATAAACTTTCCATCAGACCTGCAAACTATTCAATGAGATTGAATCTAGAAAGACGTGCCCAAAAACACATTCTGACTTCTGATTTCACTTCTGCTAAACTAACATTGCTAACAACTTCATTAGCCATCCTCCAGTCTCAAATTAATTTCATCCAAAATCAAATTGATTTGATTTTGAACTGCACTGATTTTAAAGCAAACAGAAAGCTTTTAGGGTATAATATTTCAAAACGAAATGAAGATAACCTCAAAATATGTGTGAATCACGTCAAACTGTATGCTGATTAGCTGCCCTTCATTTAAATTATTAGATTTGATTTTGAACTGAATTGATTTCAAAGCGAACAGGAAAACAGAAAGTTTCTTAAAGGAATAATATTTTTAAATAAACTGAACATAACCTCAAAATATGTATGAAATCACATCAAATTGAATAGTGACTGTATCAAACTGAATAGTGATTGTAAACATCAGCTTGAGCAGTAGGGGGTGAGCAAGGACGAACTCAATCACTTCTTTATCACTGATCGCTGATCTGAATAACTGCAAATGAAATGCAATCAGTGATTTTTAAGTGAATTTGAATCGATTAGAATTTTATACGAATATGTTGTAAATGGAGGACAGATAGTTTTAAGGCGAAAATATGTCGTTTCGTGATATTTATTGTTGTTGCACGAAGAAGAGAATACGTTTTAAACAATTATCGGGAATATCATTTCATAAGTGTACGAGTAGTTCAGAATGCATAAGTTTTTTTAAATAAATACTAACCCTAATACGATTATTTGTTTATAGCTGGTATCTACAGGGTGTTCAAGGGAAGCCGCTGCAATGGCCAACTTTCTTATTTATATTTTCACGAAGTAACTTAAATTAGAAAAGTTTTAGGACCTTTCCTCCTCGTTTTCATGGTACTTTCGGAAAAACAAATAACAATCAGGTTTTCGAGATTTTCAATTGTTTGCAACTTTTTTTGAATGTTAGGTTTTTTATCATCGCATCGCGTTCAGGATGTTAAACTAATTATGTCTCTAAAATACTATCTCCCAAAGCCTATTATTTTAGAAATGATTTAGTAACAAAATCTTGGTGTTCACGGAAAATGGCTACCATTTTCATTTGAAGTTTTACGAAATAGCCTAAATTAGAAAAGTTTCAGGACCTGCCGTGCTCGATTTTATGGTACCCTTGGAGAAACAAATGACAGATTTTCGAGATTTTCAATTGTTTTCAACTTTTTTAAATGGAACATTATATTTTTTATCAGCGTATCGTATTCAGGATGCCAAATTAAGTACTTCTGTAAAATATTTCCCTCCTAAGTCTACTATTTCATAAATTATTTTGTAAATAATGATATTAGACATTTTAACATATCGCGCTTTCAATATTTGACACAAGGGTTTTTAGTTTGAACTGAATTTAAACAAAATTTCGAATCATGACAGTTCACAAAGGTCTGACAGTTTGAACACACTTCCTTTATTCTCTTGTTTCGAAGCACACCATATTGTATTCGTGAATAAAAAGACTATCATTGAAGTTTGTTCTTGTCTTGACGACGCTATAAATCTATAGCAAAACGTTGAGTGTTTTCCCTTTATATTTCTGTCCGGTTCGAAATTAAAAAAACTTTGTACTTAAAAAGACTATCGTAACGATACACTTTTTTCCGCGAATGTCAAGACTGAATTATTATTTGTTATTATTTCACAGACATCGTCCTGAAACTTTTCTAATTTAAGCTACTTCGTGAAACTTCAAATAAAAAAAGTTAGCTATTGTAGTCATTTCCCGTGAACACCAAGATTTTGTTACTAAATCATTTATAAAAGTAGTAGCAATGATAAAAAGCCTAACATTCCATTTAAAAAAAATTGAAAATTTCGAAAACCTGACTCATTTGTTTTTTTGGAAGTACCATGAAAACGAGGAGGAAAGGTCCTAAAACTTTCCTAATGTAAGTTACTTCATAAAAATACAAATAAGAAAGTTAGCTATTGTAGCGGCTTTCTATGTACACCCTGTATATATTCACCCCTTTGTTGTATCATTTACGTTAAACATAACATGAACTTATCTACGAGTTTACGCTGAAATTCGTATTTCAAAAAAAAAAGATAGCATGTTATATTTAACATGGAATGATACATCATATCAACTTATACTTCATCAACTATATTAAATAATACTACCTCATGTCAACAAAACTCATTGTCAGTGAATTCTATCCTGTTGAAATCTCCACTGGGGATGGGATACGCCCCATCTACCGATCTTGTTGACAGTAATAAAAATAGGTCATTGTGTCGTCTCCCTAAATTCAGACTCAATGAATCTGATTAATACTATATAAACACGAAGGTACGAACATATTATGATTCCTGACGGGGTTCCTCCAATTTTTGGAATTAAAGTTTGTTTTAACATACACAGTATCACGTATACAAATACGTCGTGTATACAAAATATACATCATGATCTAGCAACGCGAACACGTAAATACACATATAAAAATATCTGAGGGGGCACTTGTTCGTCGTTATAGTCTAGTGCTCTTATGACGACGCGGAAACACGAGTGAGTAATTCCGAACGCGCCCTGTTTTTAACAATTAATCAATTATTTAATTGGTTTTAACGCTGTGCGCATTTTGATGCATGCCCCGAAAGGTACGTTTAGTCTTGTCTTGAATTTTAGGGAAAACATTTTTTCTTTTGCTGTATTTTAGAAGGGATCTTTCAACTTGAGAAGAACCTGTCACGTGACTGCGTAAGCAGTTAATACAGACACAAGCTCCTGCTACAAGTCCTTCTCTATTTAAATCTGCTCTATATCGGCCTAAAAAAAATGGTTGAATATTAAACTATTCAATTCATCTACTTACTTAACTTTTTCGCTGCTTTGTGATGAAGGAACGAATATGCACAAAATCGTAAACAACGATGACCTAATTACAAACGCATTCTGCCGCTGTTATATGTATAAATAAAAGCAAATGCGCATAATTTCTCTGAGGTAATCAAGATATAAGCATTATGTATTTTTTTTAATTAAAATAAAAAAATTTCTCGGGTTACATAAAATTACGTAAATAGGGATTTTGCTATTAATTATGACCAGGCTAGAGAATTCAGGCCACTTGGTGTTGGATGCTTTTTACGCAGAATATACTCTTTGCTCCCGCCACCATTCCGCTGTTCCGATTTTTATTGATGGGTAGAAGGAGAAGAAATGCAAGGCGAGCGTTTCCATTTGACAAAGATTATTGTGGATGGGGCTAATACAGTCCCAGTACTAAATTTTCGCATTGTTCGCAGAACAAGTGGCCCGAATTCTTTTCCCTGATTATGACTGTTTAATCTCAGTGAGAAAAACTGCAGTTCGATGGTAAGTGCTTAAACTTGAAGCTTTTTCCGCAAGGTGGTCATTTAGATATGCTAAAATAAATAAGGTTGTTGAGGCAAAGCGCTCTTGCCGCGTGAGAAATAAACCTGAATACATTTTATAGTTACAATCTTTTAGACAGGATAGGCAACTTAAGTAGTTCCAGTACCCTGGGAGCACTAGCTCCACCACATGTGGGTGTCTATCAAAAGAATGCTCGCGAATACTATTAATACTATTTTTTTTGAGTATCCTGTAAAGAAATGTTGTTTACATCCCACATAGACCCCCTGGAACCCCAACGAGAGTTTGAAAGAAAGTAGAAAAAGGAAACCTGGATTCAAAAGAATCTTTGCTACTCTTAGGCCCGGTCTTTTCATCTCTGGTTAATTTTAACCGTTGATTAATTCCTACAGAAACAATTGTCTCTATAATTGTAACTATGAGAATAAATCAACGATTGAAGTTGATCAGTGATGAAAAGACCGGCCCCTAAAGTTAGAAATGTTTCACTTTTCATTGTATAATATATTTTTGCTCACTCGGTGACTCAATTGTTGGCCTTGACATTTTTTGGTGTACTTACTGCTTTCGAACATCAAGAAATTAAATAAATGAGTATAGTTTGTATATTTTAAAATCAAATGTATAAGGGCCCGGTGTCCTGAATTGAATTATTTCAAAGTGCAGCAAAAATAGACAGTTACACCGTCGGTTTTCTATTTGGTGTTACCAGCAGCATTTGCGTTTGTTCATGGCCATCGCATTTTACAAACTAAAGAGCGTTCAAAAACTGTCACGCTTGGAGGTGGCCGTAACTTGAGATAGCAAGAGACTGAGTATGTCTTATATTTATTACCAGGGAAAGGAATTTGGCCCGCTTGTTTCGCGAACTCGACTGTGTCAATCCCGCCCACAGTAATGAATTCGAATTCTGAACGTTGAAACATTCAGAAATTTTAAATGAAACTATCAGGAGCAGATTTCCGAATACCGATGCGGAGTTGCGGAAATTCACCATGATTGTAAAAACTTTCACAAAACTTTCGCTAGATGTCAGGCACTCCGTTGATTTTTTAGAATTGGGGTTCATTCTGCATTACGTTAGCTACTTCTGCGAAAGCTTCACTTCTTCACTTTGTTGATCGTTCATCGCTGATCAATATGGAAAAGTGTTTATTTTCGCTCACGTTCAAAGGAAGGCTTTGGAGAACATCATAAAACCTTATCAGGTCTTCGTGCCCAAAAGTTTTCACCATTTTATCTTCACTTCGCGTCCACAAGGAAAAATTTGAAGACCAACTTACAATCTCCTCAAGTCTCTGTAAGATTCTTCTTCCAGAAGGATACGAAAGACGCCTTTTCAATAGATTCATAGATTCAAGTTTCTTTTCGCCAAAGTATTTTCAACATTTTATCTTTACCCATCTTCTTCCACATCCTAAGGAAGATCTTCTTTACCGTAGAATCTTGGTAGGTCTTCTTCAAGTTTCTTGACCAAAAGTATTTCCACTATTTCACCTTCACCCTCAACAAAAGCAACGAATGCTTTGAAGAATATCATAGAACCTTAGTAGATCTTCAAATTTCCTGGTGGGAAAAGTGTTTATCTTCACTCTCGTCTTTGAAAGGAAGTCTTTGAAGAACACCATAAAATCTTATCAGGTCTTCGTACCCAAAAGTTTTCACCATTTTATCTTCACTTCGCGTCCACAAGGAAAAATTTGAAGACCAACTTACAATCTCCTCAAGTCTCTGTAAGATTCTTCTTCCAGAAGGATACGAAAGACGCCTTTTCAATAGATTCATAGATTCAAGTTTCTTTTCGCCAAAGTATTTTCAACATTTTATCTTTACCCATCTTCTTCCACATCCTAAGGAAGATCTTCTTTACCGTAGAATCTTGGTAGGTCTTCTTCAAGTTTCTTGACCAAAAGTATTTCCACTATTTCACCTTCACCCTCAACAAAAGCAACGAATGCTTTGAAGAATATCATAGAACCTTAGTAGATCTTCAAATTTCCTGGTCAGAAAAGTGTTTATCTTCACTCTCGTCTTTGAAAGGAAGTCTTTGAAGAACACCATAAAATCTTATCAGGTCTTCGTACCCAAAAGTTTTCACCATTTTATCTTCACTTCGCGTCCACAAGGGAAACTCTGAAGACCAACTTACAATCTCCTCGAGTCTCTACAAGATTCTTCTTCCAGAAGGATGCGAAAGACGCCTTTCCAATAGATTCATAGATTCAAGTTTCTTTTCGCCAAGGTATTTTCAACATTTTATCTTTACCCATCTTCTTCCACATCCTAAGGAAGATCTTCTTTACCGTAGAATCTTAGTAGGTCTTCTTCAAGTTTCTTGGCCAAAGATATTTCCACCGTTTCACCTTCACCCTCATCCAAAGGGAGGAATGCCTTGAAGTATATCATGGCACCTTAGTAGGTCTTCAAATTTCGTCGTGGAAAAAGTGTTTATCTTCACTCTCGTCTTTGAAAGGGAGTTTTTGAAGAACATCATAAAATCTTATCAGGTCTTCTTGCCTAAAAGTTTTTCACCACTTTATCTTCACCCCCGCATCCACAAGGGAGAATTTGAAGACCAACTTACAATCTCCTCGAGCCTCTTCAAGTTTTTTCTTCCCGAAGGATACGAAAAACACCTTTTCAATAGACCTATAGATTCAAGTTTTTTTTTTCCAAGATATCTTCAACATTTTAGCTTTACCCATCTTCTTCCACATTCAAAGTAAGGTCTTCTTCACTATTTCACCATAGAACCTTAGTAGATCTTCTGTAATATCAATAGAATAATACTGGCTTCAGGTCAGATTATAAAGTGTTAACCACGAAAACGTTATTTGGATATTGATTTTGTAATTCTTCAGTGCATATCTCTACTGAAACCCTTTGTTCCTTTGCAAAATTAGCTTTCAATAAATATTAACTTTTTGCAAAAGAGAAGACAATCTTATGCTTGGCTCAAAAATAGATTGGTTATGATTAGACTAGAACACCTACTTACGTTTAGCGAACCAGGGCCAGTTCCAAACATGATAGTATTTGAACGTACGTTATGTACAAATTACGAAACAGTCGAACGCTTCCACAAGTTTTTACAACATTTTTTCCACACCTACTCGCGATATGTTACAATGGTACAGTCTTAAAATTACAAATCTGAATGTACCAACACCGAGGGATTACCTGCATCTACTGGCTAGTACTAGGACACAACAACATTAATGTCTGTGAACATTGAGGTGCTGGAGCGCGTTGCGGATGTCCGTGTCCGAGCTGGATCCTCCGGGTTCTTGCTCGCTGGAGGTTTGCGCGGAGGTATGGTGGTGGTGACACTTGGGTATTGCTCCTGTTAGCCTTGAATCCGAGCTGATGGCTCTTTCGAGGCGACCTCTGGTGTGAATGCAATCGCGTCGGCGAGTGCGGGATCTGTGCGTGCAATCTGATGCATTTGAGCTGCGTCTGTTTGACGAACAGTGAGATGAGTGGGTTGGAAGTTGATGAACTGATCCACCTAAAAATAAAACAAGATTATCATAACAAAAATTTATTATTGAGCTATATAGCTATTGAGTTTTTGCTTTTAGCCCCACGTTGGGCGCCAAATTGTTTGGTATTCACTGTACGCTTATTTATACCTACCTAAAACAAGTATGTATTGGATGCGGAATATTTAATTGAGTGTCATCTCTTTTCTTTAAAATTTATATGAAATTACTGCACTTACCTGTTATGTGGGAGGCATTAAGTTCCTTGTGGTGATAGTGTAGTCTCGGCGAGCACGAGTGCGAACTCCTCCTCGAACCATCCTCTTGTCCCTGCTTGTCGTCCTCATCCACTCGTCTTTGCCTTCTTAAAGGATTTCGCCGTCGGTCACGTATCCTGAGCGTCACGGGACACTCTAAATGTAAATCCAACGCCATCGAACCCTGACTGCCGCTGCCCTGCAGCGATTCGTGACTTAATCTGCAAGCGAAATTCGCGAATCAATTAAAGCATTGTCACAGCGCGAGCTGGGGGAAAACTGAAAGCGAAATTCAAAAAAGAAAAAAGGAATCTGTCTTGGAAGCTGCTAGATAAGTAACCCGTTAAAGAGTGCAGTGTGTCTTGTCCTCATCGTATCAGTTCTTGCTTATAAGAATCTTTTATTCCATCGACGGATTTGCTACAAAGGAAAGTGTTGTTACGGTGTGAAAACCGATTTCAGGGGATGACCTGTATATTTATTCCATTCGACTCGCATTTATTACCGATTACTATTATCGCTTTAGTCGTCGCTGGAATTAGGCGAATTTTCAATAATCTCACGCTTTGTGTTTTCTTTTAGAATTTAGACGCTTGTTTGGGCTTTCGTTTTATAATACTCCGGCCATGAATTAGTGTAAAATTTCCGAGGCCTCGCCACTTCTTTGTGATTTTAAATAAACAATATCGTCCGGGAGATTTTAGTCTTTTTAGATTGGATTGCATCATCTTTTGAAACGATTGCGAGCGTTTTTCTTTTTGCCTGGTTCGTGAGGTTCATGACTAAATTGTTATTTCATGCGTTCAGACACTCATAAAGTTTCCGTCGCCATCTCTTTTTATTACCTTTTTATTACATTAGTTTATGTGAAATACAGGTTTTTGCGTGCTGAGATCTCGACGTATAGTTTAATTGCCTTACTCTTGGCCTTTGATGTTGTAGGCGTTTGCTTACGTTAGATTGATGATTGGTCCATGCTTATGTCACGTTGGTTTTGATTTGTGCAAACCTTCCTTTCAATAGATGGGGGCATAATTGGTTTCGCTTTTTTAAGCTGTGGCGCGCTTCCGAGCGTCAGTCGTTTAACGATATCCCCAGCACCTGGCGGAGTTGTTTTTGGAGACGCTGCCCCATTTTCGCTTTGTGGCCCTCCTGATAGTAGGTCCACAATTTGGTTATTGGTTGAGGCCTCTTTTTCTATTAAATCAGTTTATGTGAATTACAGGTTTTTGCGAGCTAACATCTCGACGGATAGTTTAATTGGTCTCATCCTTGGCCTTTGACGTTATTGGCATTCACTTATGTCAGATTGACACTCGTTGATCCCTGCTTATGTCACATTGGTTTTAATTCGTACAAACCCTCCTTTCGAATATTTGGGGGCATGATTGCTTTCGCTTTATTAAGCAGTGGCGCGCTTCGGAGCGTTACTCATTTAGTGGTATCCTCGGGACCTGGTGGTGTTGTTTGTGGGGGCGTTGCCCCATTTTCGCGTTGTGGCCGTCCTGATAGCCGGTTCACACTTTGGCTATTGATTAAAGACCTTTGAAGAAGAATTTCTCGTCGTACGACGTTTCGTTAGATCTAATTTGGTGCTGAAGGATCAATAAGCTCGTTAAGAGTTTGTATCAAGCCTCGTCCGTGGAGTTCCGAGCAATTGTGTTTGCAACTATTGCTTCCCTTTAGATCGCGGTTTTACTGACGTAAACAGGTTTTCTGTGTTGGCTACAAGTTTTTAATTTTCTTGATTTGGGTCGTAAGTTTTCGTTTGGTTGCAAGTGTTCTTTCTCGACGTTCGGCTGCTTTGTTTTTCTTTGAGACCGTTGTAGCTGTAGCGTCGACGTCTTCATACGTCGACGTGGGGGAATATAGATGAAGAATAATTAGATGCGATGATTCGATTGATTGCGTTTCGTTCTTATGCCAAATTTCACTGTAGGCGTTTTTAGTGATGTTTTGGGCGCTTTACGTCAAATAGTTCATTTGATATTTAATTTTGTTTGGATGCTTCACGCTAAATGTTTCATTTGACATTTAGGTTTTTTGGGCACTTCACGCCAATGATATTTGGATACGTGATCTAATTATTTCTGAAACTGATGATGGTCAATGGTTAAATTTGGAGTTATTGGAGTTATAAAGCTAGATCATCGTGAACCCGTCGTGATTAATATTGTTGTATTACTCGAATTTCATTTAATGTTGGTAAATTTTCGTGAAACTGCGTTTGATGTTTTAAGTATAATACACACTTGGTGGCATTAAGCCCGCCACACACTTGACGATTGTTTTTACATATAGACGGCATTAAATTATTGCTGCTTAAGGTATTTCCATTTTCCTGGATCCTCTCCTCGTCTCGGGTTAAGATTAGATGGTTCTTAATTTTGTCGCATTTAATTAATACCCACACGCGTCACTACTGAAGCTGCTGGCTGTGCAGAAACATAATTTTCTCAGCACAAATCTTGCTTCTGCTTAGGTAGGTAGCTTTTTAAAGACTTTAATGGTTCTTCGAGGAATCGTATTAGATCTGTCCCACAACAATCACCTTATGCGCATAAGAAATAATCCTTCGGTTTTATTTGTATTGCGTATGCTCATAACTGTTCTCGAACTGTTTGCGCGAGCACCAAAATTCAACGATCGACCTGTACGCGTCGTTTTCGATTTATAAATGAATTGCATTATAAACTGTATATGGATTAATATTGAACAAATGTCACTTTATTTAAGTAACATACTTTATTATCAAAATCATGATAATTTAGGTCGCGACATCGCGTGGCCAATGCTAGATCTGCAATTGGTTTTGTTTTAGGAAGTTAAAATTCATGCGTTTGTTTTATTTGTCTAGCTCTATAATTAACAACAATTAACCAATTAACAACCAATTATAGAACTGTATTTTAAATTTTAAAGGACCTCTAAATTTTAACGGCCCGCTAATAAGTTACAGAATACGCCCCTAAGGGCGGATTTCATAATAGGACTTTAAATTTAAAGTTACTTTAACCTAAAAAAATACATTTGTTTCCCTATTCTTAAAGTGACTTTAAATTAAAACGTCCTTAAAGTTGATTATGAAAACGGCCATTAATCTTTAAACCTAACTTGATTGCAAACAATTGAGAAAAAAACTTATTGATTCGTTTACTCTCCAGCCGCCACAATCGTTACGTCAACTTAGAAGAATTATTAGTACAACTTTTTTACTTCGAGTTATATATCTAGTTTAAAATTTTTGATCGGCACTGTACTTTTGTTCCTACAATTGTTACAAAGTTTTTTTAATCTCAAACCGGACAGAAAAATGAAGAGAACACACTCAACGTTTCGCTATAGATTTATAGCTTCGTCAGGAGTGAAAAAAAGTAAATAAACAAGTTGTCAAGAGAAACAAGTCGTCAAGAGAAACGAAAAGGTAACATGATTTTAAACTAAAATACGAGTTGTCCGGAAAAAAAAGAGGAAAAAGTAACTAGAACTAAACTAAAACTATTTTTTTTTTTAATAGCGAAACGTTGAGTGTGTTCTCTTCATTTTTCTGTCCGGTTTGAAATTAAAAAAACTTTGTACTTACAATTTTCATCGGACAAGAACAAACTTCAATTACAATTGTTACGTTAAAGCCCAAATTAAGCGTCAACAAACAACAGATTTATCTAAAATGTAGCAGAATTTCGCTCATTCTAGCAATTCTACTCGGAGACGTCTCTCTTAAGCGCCGTGCAAACCAGACCGGAAACGGCGCGGTGGCGGTACGGCCATAAGAAGAACATACAAATTAGCAAAATTTTGTGCAAATCGTTTTTGATTGCAGTGAGAACCTCGAGCAGCCTCTGGACAGCTGTTTCAGCCCTGCTTGGGGCTTCTTCAGCAGAAACGTAGCTTGACATTCCCACTGCAGACCAAAAACGACTTGCCCAATTTATTCGCAAATGCGATGTAAGAATGATGAACATATAAAATAGCGACATCTTACTATCGCTTTTTGACCTAACATTGCAGTAGGATAGACAAATTGAAGCGGGATTTGCTCCTATGCAAGTCGTTTTTGGTCTGCAGTGGGAATGTCAAGCTACGTTTCTGCTGAAGAAGCCCCAAGCAGGGCTGAAACAGCTGTCCAGAGGCTGCTCGAGGTTCTCACTGCAATCAAAAACGATTTGCACAAAATTTTTCTAAAATCTTTAATTATGCTTTGACAACAAGCATAGCCGCCTTGCATGGGGGACTCATTAGGAGCAAATCCCGCTTCAATTTGTCTATCCTACTGCAATGTTAGGTCAAAAAGCGATAGTAAGATGTCGCTATTTTATATATACAAATTAGCCATCGCGACCGTCACCGCGCGCGTTTCCGCTAGGGTTTGCGCATCGCTTTACACTCTTGCATTTAAACGTGCACGATAAAGAAAACCTCTATAAAAATTTCTGTTTAAAGGGCGAAGTGTACTGATTAATAAATGTTACATGACAAATTGCATGTTAAGGGCAGAACAAATAAATCCTAAACCAAAAAAAAAACATTCACTAGAAACCAAAAAAGTTAATTTAATTTTGCGGAAGCTTCTGTTTGTAATTTCTGTATTTACAATGATGTTGAATGATTAGTATCGAAAATGACATTCTCAAAGAAATTAACTTTGAGAAAGTAGTAGATGATTTTGCACATCAAAAAGTCACTCGGTTCACAATAGACTTTTTTTTTCGTTGCTTTGAACTATGCCCTTCAGTGTTTTTCTCTTTATTTTTTTTTTTGCAAGTTCTTTTAATTTTTAGTCTGCTTCAATAACATTGATCGTTAAGGATTAGCTCCATTCTATTACCAAATAATTACGATTACGAGATGGCGCAACTGAGTTTTTAATTTCTGTCAGCCATGATTTTATATTTTCAATAATAATTTAAAAACTCAGGAGAGATTAGTTGATAAGTTTTTGTTGGTAAAGATGAAATGGTATTATGGGAAATTAGATTCAAATTGTTTTCTCTGTTCATTAAGAGATGGCGCGCCGGATCCTTGAATCCCGGCACGCCTTGATATAGAATTTTTTTCATTTTTTTGAACTGTGGTTATCAGTATTTTTTCTTATTTTTTTCAAATTCTTTAAATTCTTAATCTACATTCAATAATATTAATCGTTAAGGACCAGGTCCATTTTATCATCAAATAATTACGATTACGAGATGGCGCAACTGAGTTTTGATTTCTGTCATGTCTTGATTTTATATTTTTAATCAAAACCTATGCGAAGTTAGTTGGCAGCTTTCTGTTGGGAAAGATAAAATGTTATTACAGGAAATTAGTTTAAAATTGTTTTCTCTGTTCATCGAGAGATGGCGCAACTGATTCTTGATTTCTGTTGATTCCTTTCGCGCCTTGGTGTATAGATTTTTTGAACTGTGCTTTTCAGTTTTTTTTTCTTCATTTTTTTCAAGATCTTTCGGTTTTTATTTTGCATCCAATAATATTGAGATCGTTAAGCACCAACTCCATTTTATCAATTACGATTACGAGTCTCTCTGTACAGCCACCATAAATATTCATCGTATGTACTTTAAGTACCTATCATTAACTTTCGTAAGGGGAGCCCCAAAATCAAAAGTGCTAGGTGCCACCACATGACTTAAGATGGCAGTGCTCGAGCAGCTTCTGTACAGCTGTTTCAGCCCTATTTGTGGCTTCATTAGCAGAGTTCCACTGCAAACCAAAACGACTTGACTGAGGATATTCGCAAATGACACGTTTCTGCCGATGGAGCCCAAATACGGCTAAAAGAGCCTGCTCGAGCGATCACTGCAAATGCTTTGACAACAAGCATGGCCGCCTTGCATGGGATGACTTATTATGTAGCAAACTGCCTTCAATCTGTTAATCCTAATGCAATGTTAGGTCAAAAAGCGATCGTAGGAAGTCGCTGTTTAAGCTACGACATTTTTATAGTACAAACGAGTATTTTTTTTAAAGAAATGATGCAAATATGTACCTAAAAGTAGCGGCAGTTTCGTCTACAGATAGAGCATGCCTATGTAGTAAGCCCGGGTTGAGCAAAGCGCATGCTGCAAACGTTCTCCTAGTACCTTTCGGAGACGGCTTTTCTGGCACGTTCCGGGGAACGGAAGTCGTCGGAGACGCTTTTTCATGGGCGCCGGTGCGCTCGAGAAGAGAAAAATCCGGAGCGGAGGGACTTTTACTTATTGAACCCTAAAAGGAGACGCCGGCCGTAAACTTCCAGTTTGCACAGTTTACAATAACAGGTACCTGTGAAACTTTGAGTGTATTCGGTCGATTTTGTGTGTCTAATGCAAGGCCTCTAGAAAATTGCATGAAAGACTGCGTTAGCATTCTTCTGTCCGGGGGAACCCTCGGACAGTGCGTGTATTGGTGCTGGGTAACTCCGGTTTGGGAGCCGGAGTGCCGGAGAGAGTTGTGGGCTGAGTGGCCCCCGTAAGAGCCATGAGGTCTTGGGGTGACGGTGGCTGGAGCTGTCGTGCTCATTTTGAAGCGAGCGGGAACCACTTTTGCAGCTGAATCTCTTGCCTCGAAAGTCATTACACAAGCAGCCACCACGATAAAACCTGAAAAGACACATAAAATACATACTTTTACAGTTTTGTAAAACCAGGAAAATTTTAAATTACTGTTTCTATACTCCATTCATTATAAGAAGGTAGTAGGAGCATCGTACACTCTCCCTCCAATCGTCTTCCAAATCGGCGTTGTTAGGAATGAAAAGGTCCACTGTGAAAGGAGGGAGGGATGGTGTCAGATGCTTCTGCTACCTTCTTATAATGAACGAGATATAGTTAAAAAACAAAAACAATAAGACCCGGTTATTCAATTGCAAGTTACTTTAACTTTACTCAATTTATTCGCGTGGCGACAAATGCTCTTATGGCAATAAGGCCCGATTTTATAGTCGAACAAAAAGAGACTTTAAAGCAAAAGTCACAGTCATACGTCAAGGAAAATGCGAAACGTAGTTATTTTTACATCAGATTGTGACTTTTATTTTAAAGTCTTCTTTACTTCGATTATAAAATCGGAGAAAAATCTGAAAAGTTAATTTGTGATTGAAAAATTTGACCTCAGCTGGATTTTGAATTTATTTAAAAGTAAACTTGAGTCGTAGGTATAAACTATAAGCATATTTCACTTTAGTACCTTTAAAAGCACCGTGCATCGTGCCATCTAAATTACAGATAGTTCCTGGAGGAAGTTTAAATCACGATTTTGTCTTCAACCCGGTCATTTATTTATGGGCTCGGAAGGTACTCTTGCGCACCTTAAATTTACGTTAGGGGGCTTCGAAGTAGAAACATTTTTAAATAAATGTCGTCTCTTACATCAACTAATTCGGTAGAGAGAAAAAAATGGCAGCGAAGTTGAAGACCATTAATAAAGAATTTCTAACGCAGATAAATGTTGACTTGTTCCTTCACCTTTTATTCATTTTATTATGATTGTGTACTTAGAACCAATTAATTATTATTATTATTATTATTATTATTATTATTAAATGCAAACACACAGAATTTTATTTACTATGAATCGAATGAGAGTACTCATGCTCTGTCCAATTAATAACACAAAGTCAGAATGAAGATTAAGTCAAGTTTAAGCGAAGAGTTTAAATTTCCCGCCTTAAGTTTCTTTTTGTCCAGTTGGTGTCAGAGTTGCCAGATTGGGCGCAATTCCGCGTTTAAAAATCTTATTTAGCGCCTGTTTTACTACTTTTATTGTTTTCTTCACATAACGACACAACGACACTCAACAAAATTCTGCATTCTACTTGAAACCGCAAATATGTACAGTCGCGATCATCCAAATCGTTGACACCATTGTAAGCTAACTGCGCTCTTATTGACGTTGGTAGTAAGGGTTACAGTACTGTTAATCGGTCTCGATTGGCTTGATCGTGACTGTACTTACTTCGAGTATCGTTTTCTTTTGTGTTGAGTTTATTTCATATTTTTTTCTTTCTCTTTGGTTTTAAGGAATTGATGTTTTGCATTTTATTCACAGTTCATTCATTTTGTTTTGTCTTTATGTTTTCTGCCAGTTTTTTGATTTGCACAAATTTTCGTCGGGTGAATCATTATAATTCAATTTTTGTTTCCATGTTATTGCTTTTTTTGTTTTTCACATTCTTCTCTTTTTGATTTAATTGGTTTTCGCATTTTATTCACTTCCTTTTACAATAATTCTCTTTTGTCTCCTACGAGTTTGTTTTTATTTGCAAAATTTTCACTAGTCTGTCCTTCTCTTTTTAAGCTCTCGTATTTCTCTTTTGTTTATTTTTATCAAATTCATCTTTCACATTTTTTTGTCTGACGGACTTTTTCAACTTAGTCATCAATCTTTTGCCTTTGCTGTTTTTCATTTAGTTTTCTAGTGTTCTATTGTTTTTTTCTGTTTTTCGCATTTTTCTCTCTTTAATCGAATTGGTTTTTGCATTTTACTGACTCCTTTTTTACAATTTTCTCTTTTGTTTTCTACGAGTTAGCTCTTATTTGCAAGAACTTTCATATGTTTTTATTTTATTTTTGTCCATCTCAAGTATCGTGATACTTCGTCTATCTTTTTTTTAAATCATTTTATTCTCTCATATTTTTCTTTTGTTTATTTTTATGAAATCTATTTTTCACATTTTCTTGACTGATGCTTTTTTACAATTGTCTTTTTTTCTATTAGTTTTTCTTTTCGCCTGGAGATTTATTTGCTTTTTGTTCATCTTAGTCGTCAGTTTTCTTTTATTTTTTTTTTCCTGTTTATGCTTTTTTCTCTTTTCCTTCTCTTATCAAATTAATTTTTCGCATTTTATTGACGCTTCTTTGTTTATATCCATCACAGTTGCGATCTTTTGTTTTGTGTACTGTATTTTGTTATTTTTCGTTTTTTTTAATCGTATTATTGACTTTCTTATAGTTTTTTTTGCTTTTACTTTCTACGAACTTTTTGATTCGTTCGGAAAACTCTTGCTATTCGTTTAGTTTGTCGGTCTTCTTTTGTTTCTTTTCGCTTTATGCTTTGTATTTTGTTGCTATTTCTTTCTTTTCTCTTTTGTTTCTGATTCTTTTGCAGGTTAATTCAGTTTTTTTTAATTTATTTCTGCTAATATCGAGACATAAAAACAAAAATTATTTTGATAAAGGGCGGTCATGAAATGATCGATTGTGAAATGTGATAGTGAAACGTTAAGTACTATTTCCAATTATAATTCTGTCAGTTAAAGTTAAAGTTTAAAAACCGAATAGTACATACAAATCTAATTAATTTGACAGTTGTCAAGGTGAACTATTCTTCTTTTGTCTTTTGTCTGCTAAAAATAGAAGTAGAACGGAACAAGAGAATATTGAAGTAAAGAATAAAGACATACGAATAATAAATGTGGGCAAAAAAAATTAAAGCAAATAAAAAATTGCCGATATGGAATATCAAAATTCAGAACAAATAAAAAGACATAAATTAATTTGCAAAAAAATCAAAAACAAAAGAAAAATGAAAGAAACAACAGCGAAAAAAAAATAAACAAAAACAAATTATTGGCAATACCAAACTGAACGAGAAAGTTTTCTGGACAAATCGAAAAATTCGTAGAAAATGAAAGTGAGCTATAAAAGAAGTCAATAATACGTAAAGCAAAAAAGAATTCCATAATACGAACGCATAAAGAACAGAAAAAAAATCAAATCAACTATAAAATAAAAATTGATGACTAAAATTAACAAAAAACAAATGAGTCTCCAGACAAAGAAAAAGTAGTAAAAAACAAAAGACAACTGTAAGAAAAGCGTCAGTCATTAAAACCCGAAAAATAAATTTGGGAGAAATGAATGAAATGAAGTGAAAAAATAAAATAAACAGAGGTACTACGATACTAAGATGGACAGAAAAATGAAAATCGACGAAACAAAAGAAAACTGTAAAAGGGCGTCAATAAAATGTGAGAAATCAATTCGATTAAAAAGAAAAACAAAAACAAAAGAAGAATGAACAGACAAAAAATTAAACAATAGAAAAACAGCGATTCTTTGGCTGAAAACTTTGGCAAGTCAAGAAACTGGCAGGAAACAAAAGAACAAAATAAAACAACGAAACGAACCGTGAATAAAATTCTTAAAAAAGGAAAGAGAAAGAACAATACATGAAATTAACAACAAAAAAAAAAGAAAAGAAACCGATACTTGTAGTATTCTCATCATATATGTAGCTATAAACAAAATAAATTAAAGTAACGGATATCTTTTCTTTGCGGTTGCAAATTTTTTGGTCGTTATGCACTTTTGTCCCATGGACAATATTAGATATAGAATTTTGTTGATTGTCGTTATGTGAAAGCAACAACAAAAGAAGTCCAAATTATGTAAATTTTACACGCGACGTAAATGAAAATCGACGAAACTTTTTGCAAATAAAACAAACTCGCAGTAAACAAAAAAGAACTGTGAAAAGGAGTCAATAAAATGCGGAAGCCAATTTGATCACGAAGAGAAAAATGCGAGAAACAGAAGAAAACAACGGCGATTTTTCGACCGAAAAGATGAAACAAGTCAAGAAACTGACAGGAAATAAAACAAAACAAACGAAAAACTGCTAGATTAAAATTATTTTGTTATATTAAATTTCAACACTATTCGATGCACAATTTTCTATCTAAATTAAAAGTAAATGATTCTTGTACTAGAAAAAAACATAATTTCACTTATAAAATACCCTTTTCGAAGTCTAATCTTCATAAATTTTCCTTTTTTCCTAAAACTGTACAAGAATGGAATAATTTAAATGAAAAAGATTTGATTAAATTATTAGAAAATTGTGTAAACAAAATTAAAAATTAAGATGTAAGTAATTATGTTATTAGGCCACCAAGTATCTTATACTATACGCCTAATTTGTAACAATAAATAAATGAACCGCAAATGAAAAACATCAATTCCTCAATTTCTTAAAACAAATAAAAAAGACAAAAAAGAAAGAAAAAATATGAAATGAACAAGAAAACAAAAGGAAACGATACTTGAAGTACTCAATCTCATCATATAAAACCCATAAATTAAAATAGAGGTATGCTCATTGTTGATCGCACTATACCGGGTGTCCCGCGCCATGTGCTCACTTTTCTAGAATCTTTATTTATTAATCGATTAACCTAAATTTTGGAAACGATAAACTAAACAAAAAATGGAGTTTTTCAACATACTAATAGTCGTCATAGGACTTCCGATTTCGCCGGAAGTCCAGTGGTTTCCATGACAATGAAAAAAACCTTTTTTATTTTTCAATCCAGAAAGCATTTTTTTGATCTAATGCGATCAAGTGTTTCGAAAAAATCACTCCTTTGATGGGATTTTGATTTTTAACATTTTTACAGTATTTGAAATTTTCATTAGCTCTTAACTCATTTTTTTCGATAGAACCTCATATGTTTCTTAGCTTGGTTCAACAGAACATTTTTTTCTGAGTGCACTGATACCAAATACCTCATATTTTCTTTGAAAGTCATTTCAAATAAAGGGAGTGTAAAATTTCAATAAGACATGCTCTATTTTAAATTATTTTCAAGGCGAATGACGAATTTGGTATCAGCGTATTCAGAAAAAAATGTTCAGTTGAACTAAGCTAAAAAACATATGAGGTTCTATCGAAAAAAATGAGTTAAGAGCTAATGAAAATTTCAAATACTGTAAAAATGTTAAAAATCAAAATACCATCAAAGGAGTAATTTTTTCGAAACACTTGATCGCATTAGATCGAAAAAATGCGATTTCTAGATTGAAAAATAAAAAAGTTATTTTTTCGTTGCCACGGAAACCAAAATTAACAATTGATACGTATTCGGACTTGTAATGATCCGTAGATTTTAAATATGTAAAAATATATAGGGTGTTCCATTTAAAATAAGAAAGTTGATATCACTTCCGGCGAAACCGGAAGTCCTATGACGACTACCAGTACGTCGGAAAATTCCATTTTTTGATTAGTTTATTGTCTCCAAAATTCAGGTTAATCGATTAATAAATAAAGATTCTAGAAGGGTGAGCACATGGCGCGGGACACCCGGTATATTTTTTATCTGAAGACAACAAAAGTAGCCCAAATCAGGCGCTAGGCGCTAAAAGAGATTTCTGAATGCCAAAATGTAGCCCAAATGGCTGAATTTCGCCCAAACTTTAGTAAAAAAAAGAAAATACAAAAATTCATCTGTCAAGCTGATTACATTTCTATGAATAATTAAAGATTCGATTTTGTTTTGTTTTTTTATCACCACCCTTATAATCCTAAAATTTTAAGGTGGTACTATTTTAGGTTTTATTATTTCAAGAACTTACATTTTTTTTATTTACATATTTGTGCGTTCAGATAAAATTTTCATTTTTTTTAGTTTTTTTCTTTCGCTACATTTGAAACTTCAAATAATGTAATAAAATTCATTAATTATTTTTTACACTTATAAATTTGGCGCGATTTTCTAAATTACTTCTTTTTTGGCTATATTTTTCAAGAAAAATCTGGCTCATTTATTGACAACACTATTTTCATGACAACCACGGCAACAAAATCAACAAAAGACAACAAAGTTAATGCGAATGTGCAGTAACGAATTTTTCAAATATAATTTATCAAAATAATTTTTTTTTATTAAAATGTATTGGAGACTGTTGTTTGTAGTTCAAAGCTCCTAACCACAAGAAGTTTGTTTAAAAACTAGATACGTATTTCGGCAGCTATGCTGCCATCTTCAGTAGATGCCTTCTTGATCACAAGAGAAGTGAATTTTTTTTTATTCACGAATTTTATTTTCATTACTTACAAAAGAATTTTTATTGTTATGTTTTGGCAACTCTGATAATTAGGCACTTTTGCAATTGTTTTTCTTTAATGTTTTTAACAAAAGAAACAATAGAGTGGAATCCTCTTGGTTACTTGGTAGGTACTCATTTGTATGGATTAGATTAGATGAGTAGTTAAGTGAATAATTTAATTTCGCATCTTGAATTACGTGCTTTTTTCTTTTGTACTATTTATTTAATCAGGGTTTTTTCTCTTTTGCTGTTAAAAGCGACCTCCTCGCATCACTTAAAACGAGAAATCCTGTTGATTATCCCTCGGTATTACCTCCTACGTAAAAACTGGTTCGACCTGCTGTAGCACGAGCGATCAATACTCCTCCGGTTTTAAGCCGTAAAATCTGGCTACCAAAACACACCTTCGTCTTTTAGAATGCAGTAACGTATTTTTACATTAATTTCTTATCGTTTAATGAAATCCAAAATAAAATAAGTTGTTTAATAAATTAGTGTTTTCACAGTTAAAATAGCGCGGCTAGAAACGTGTAAGTATCTAGCCTCCATAGCTCAGGGGTTAGAGCACTGGTCTTGTAAACCAGGGGTCGAGAGTTCAAATCTCTCTGGGGGCAGTCTCATTTTTACTTTTTTTTTAAACGCAAATTTATGCAACGCGATTTACATTAATTTGACATTGCTTCCGGTCTAGTGAATTTATTTACCTCCTACTCCCATCACGATCGGGCCTGCGTATGACAAGTTGTTCAGATGGAAGCCTCTGGACTCGTTCTTCACGCGCACCGTATGGTTGCCCCTCACCTCCTGGGCAATCGACAAATGGTCGGCGTAATAACCTGCGAAAATCGTTAACGGGTTAATAAACACGTTCATGCGTGAAAAATAAAGTTTATGGTAAAAGGGAGCTGTTCACTTTATGGCCGATATGTTTGTTCCATGCGAAACAAGCGAAGCGCTAATTTTATTAGTTTATTGATTTTAAAATTTTTGTAAGTTTCACAAAAAAATATTTGTTTTATTCGATGAATTATTATAATCGTCTGGCTTAGCAATTTTCTTTTTTATTTTAAAAATGATTTATATTATACAGGGTTAGTTAAAAGTATGGAGACGACGACTTATTGTCGTTAATATTCATTTTAGGAAATTATGTTCAATACAAAAGTTTGTTATGAAATTAATTATTAATTTTTTTTTCTTCAATTGTTTTTAAGTTACGACGTCATCGATATTTGTTTGAAATGACAACCTATATTTCTGATTATTGATTTCGATAGTACATTCTATTCTCTTTTCAACGGTGTTCAGTATGTTACATTTGAAAAAAATTGAGAAAAAGTGCCTTAAAGTTCAAATATTAAAGATCCATTAAATTAGCAGAATTAATTAACACGGTAACTAGACTCATTTATTTGCAATCAACTTATCAGTCACAATCTTATCATTAAAAACAAATTAATAACTAACTAAATTAAAGTAAGTGTTCAAATTGTTCTCCATTTCTAATTTGACAATGACCCAATCGAATAAAATTATATTTGAACTTTAAGGCACTTTTTCTCATTTTTTTTTCAAATGTAACATACTGAACATTGTATACCGTTGAAAAGAGAATAGAATGAACTATCGAAATCAACAATCAGAAATATAGGTTGTCATTTCAAACAAATATCGATGACGTCGTAACTTAAAAACAATTGAAGAAAAAACAAATTCAAGTATCTTCAAATGTACATAATAATTTCATAACAAACTTTTGTATTGAACATAATTTCCTAAAATGAATATTAACGACAATAAGTCGCCGTCTCCATACTTTTAACTAATCCTGTATAGTGTCCGGCAGAAAGTTGGCGGAAACATTTGGGAATTTTTTCTTTAATATTGATTTCTTAGGAAAATTTATTCTTTATTAAATATCCTGCATCTTCCCAAACCCAAGATTCAAATATCAAAGTTTGAATACCTCCTGTTTTATACCGAGGAAATCAAAATATTTGAAATCGACATAAGAGTAAAGTACCTTTATTTTTCGAGGTACGTAATAATATCATTTGAAAAAGTTATTTAGAATTATTATGATATCTTAAATGTGAAATCATGACGCCTGCGATGGTAAAAAACGTGTGACCACAAAAAAGTATCAATGTTGTTAAACATAATTTCTAGTTGGTAGTTGAGTAAAAAGCAATTCCAGAGTATATTTATATCAAACCTAGCTCTACACATTCAAAGTTGTATGATGTATACAGGGTGTAACAAAAATATAGGCCGCTACTTCACGGACGTATTCAGCAGATCAAAAGAAAGAAAAAAATCATATAAACATGTATACAGGGTGTTCACGGGAAGCTGAAACAATAACTAACTCTCTGATTTGAATTTATACGAAGTAACTTATATGGACAAGTTTCAGGACCTGTCCTGCCCAATTTTATAGCAATATCAGAAAAACAAATGACTGTCAGTTCTTTGAGATTTTCTATTGTTTTTAATTTTTTTTTATTAAAACAATTCTTTTATCATCGCATCGCGTTCAAAACGTCATATTAATTATGTGTTTAAAATATTTTCTTCCAAAGCCTAGTAGTTTTTCATTATTTGGTAGATAAATCTGGACGGCTAACTTAAAATAGGAAAGTTTTAGGACCTTTTCCGCCCAATTTTATGGCAGCATCAGAAAAACAAATGACTGTTCGGTTTTCGAGGTTTCCAAATGTTTTTAATATTTTTTTTGAACGGAATATCATCGCAACACGTATAGGATTTTTCCCGCGAACACTCTGTGTACATGTTCTTTTTTCTTTACTTTAATCTGTAGGATATATCATTGAAGTAGCTGCTACTTCTAAGACATTCTACTGACAAAAATGAAGAAAAAGTTCAAACAAACGTATTTTGAAGAAATCAGCTATTTTTATGTTACAGCTAAATCATTATAATTATGAAATTGAAAATTAAATATTTAATTTTAATTAAAATATTAAAGTAAATGTAGAAAAAATTCATTTAACCATGTATACAGGGTGTTCGCGGGAAACCGTATGGATATAGAAAATATTTTTCTAGATATGAACCTAATTAGACATTCTGAACGGGATGCAGTGATAGAAAAACTGATATTCCGTAAGAAAATGCAAAAACAATTGAAAATCTCGAAAACCATTTGTTTTTCCGAGACTGTCATAAAATCTAGCGGAAAAGGCCCTAAAACTTTCCTATTTTAAGTTATCTCGTAAAATTTCAAATGAAAAAGTTAGCTGTTGTAGGCATTTAATTCAAATAATAAAAAACTACTAGGCTTTGGAAGAAAATATTTTAAAGAAATAATTAATATAACGTTCTGAACGCGATGCTATGATAAAAAAATTATGTTTAAAAAAAAAAAGTTAAAAGCAATTGAAGATATCAAAAAGCTGACAGTCATTTGTTTTAACAATATTGCTATAAAATTGGGACAGGTCCTGAAACTTCGTAAAAATTCGAATGTGAACACCCTATATACACGTTTATATGAAGTTTTTTCTTTCTTTTGATCTGTAGAATACGTCCGTGAAGTAGCGGCCTATATTTTTGTTACAGCCTGTATACAGGGGGATACGAGAAATATCGAAAAATGCGTCAAATTTGTTTTTTCATCGTAGACAGCCATGATTTCATATTTGAGATGAGATTTTCTGACAATTCTAAATAACTTTTCCAAATAATATTTCCGCGAATCTTGAAAAATAAAGGTACTTTACTCTTATGTCGATTTCAAATATCTTGATTTCCTCAGTATATGACAAGAGGTATTCAAATTTTGATACTTAAATCTTTGAGTTTCAGAAGATGCAGGAGCTTTCATAAAGAATAAATTTTTCTGAGAAATCAATAATAAAAAAAATTCCTATGTTTCCAACTTTCTGCCGGTTACTGTACATGGTGTTCCAAAAAGCAAAGATGATGCCAACTTAATTTTTTAAACTCGTAATGTTTTTCGTGATTGTACCCTCTGGCTAGAATAAATCGTCATCTAATAGAATAAAATATTTGTAGATGATAAATTAAATATTTATAGAAAAATTTTGCTTTTGGATTAAAAAAAAATGCTAAAAACCTTATTTTTGCTTGCTTCTGAACCTTACCATTCAGAAAATATTTTTAATAATGCAGGTGTTTCAAGAAAAAGGACTAAAACGAATTCTTGAAGTTAAAAAAAAGATAAGTCCGTCATGCGATTCGGAAAACGAAAGATCTCGAAAATACGAAGATACGCGCAAGGTTGGTAAAACTTAACAATATCAGTTCTACATATTTTTTAGTCATCTGTCAGTCAGATTTTAATGTCTCTGAATAATAGCAAAACAATGGATTTTACGCATGGGATACAATACATTAAGAAAAGGTATACTTAGAATTTTTGTTGTGAAAAATGCCGGAGGTTGTCGCTTAAAAACGAAGTTAATCTCACTGGTGTTTTTTGGGACACCCAAAATTACGACAAGATAAATAGAGAAAAAGGGACGAGGAAATCTGTACATTTCTTAAAGCGGTTTGCTGGACAGCACCTGCTTATTATTTCAGAATTGTCGAAATTGCTTCAATCCCTTTCTCTTGCTCTATTTAGTGAATCGTCCTTCCTTATTACAATAATTCAAATAAATATACTGAATCGTTATATCATAAAACATTTTCAGATATGAGTTTTTTTTGAAACAGATTGCGATAAGCAGAGAAAAAGGGACGAAGAAATCTGCGCACTTCTTTCTGCTTTCTTCTTGTGCATTCTTTGGCGGCCACATTTTTAAGCTGCGGCAATTTTATTTTGCGTAACCGATCCTCGTCGGTCGTGGACATTACTTGAGCACACTGTACAGGGTGTTCTTTTACTGTGTGCAAATATTTAAACCTGCAATATATTACCATGAATGGCAACGATTGAACTCATATGTTCTTAACATAAATGTAATAGTTTTCGAGAAAAATGCAGTGGCAGATTTTCACTAAACCGTTTGAGAACTGCTGGCATAGCTAAAAATGGAACGCGGCCGCCTCATAAATTACTACCTGAAGCCGAAATCGGTCAGGGTCAGTGCCTTATCGGAACTCGAGGAGGAACCACGTAACTCTCGCCGCTGCGATCAGCTGGTCCGTCAAGGCTTTACAATTTAACTTAACTTCACTGCAAGTAATTATAAGTTTCAGTATTAAATTTAAATCTGGTGCAATTCAAGAAGTCTGCATTGAACATCGAGTGCAGTATCGGTGGGCGTGTTCATACCGAGAGGAAGGCGAAGTTGACCTTCCTAGCCTTCTCGCACATTTCAACAGTTCCAAACAAGTGGTCTCTCCGAAATTTTTTGGCTATAATACGGTAGCCACCAAAAAGTACCCGCGGAAGGTAGCATTTCGCGTACTTATACTGAAGTTTTTTTTTTATTTGCACACTCTAAAAGAACATCCTGTATATTTAAAATAAAACGAAGCCAGAAAATTGACTGATGGAAAAATTTAGAATTTGGAAAATTCATCCACGACGAGGAAAATTCAGAAACAATATCAATTGAATTGATGGATAGAAAAGAAGCGATATCAAGCGACAGAGTCATGTTCGAAACTGAGCTCTCTCTCTCTCTTGATTTATTTTTTGTTTTATTGCTTTATGTCACGTTCTATTGCTTGATGTTACGTGGTTAGCTTAGGCTAGCCCGAAATTCTTGGCATTCGCGCGAGGCGTAAGTTACGCAAACGACTTGTGACTGATTCAACGTTATTTTGCTTGGTGAATGTATTGCGATGTATGTATTCTATCTTTCTTTTTAACGCGATACGATAGTGCGATCTCATTTCTTAGTACCTTTTCAGCTGACCTAAGCTTTCGTTACACATACAATAAATTCATAGCTGCACGTGTTTCAGTTAACCAAGCCTGACGGACAGAAAAATTTAGAATTTGGAAAATTCATCGTGGAGGAAAATTAAGACGCGTTGTCCAGCGACAAAGTCGCGTTCAGAACTACGAGAGCTTTCTCGTTCTCTCTTGCAATATTTATCCTGTTTTATGTCACATAGTTAGCTTATGTTAGCCCGGAATTTTTAGAATTCGCTTGAACTGTGCGCTGTGTGTTACGAAAACGCTTTACTCCTGATTCGACGACGTACCCAATTTTATAAACAGAAAAAAACAAAAAAGATAGTTCCTGGAATAAAACAAAAAAATTGGCTGGGCGAGCTATTTTTTCAAAAATTAGGCTATTTTAAATTACAGGGTAATTTTTTGTCCTACTTTCCGACCACACTGTATAATAAAATGACTTTTAGGTCATACAAAGGCCATAGAAAGTAGGCAATGCCAATGTATATACTTCTAATTCAAAAATACGAAGTTGTTTCTAGTTTGATTGTTGGACTGCCTGTTCCAAATTTTTCAAGCATTTCGAATTAGAATGGGCACCCTGTAATTAGAATTTAAAGCGATCGCTGTATATACATAGTTCCCGTTTTAGGTCATTACCCCTGAAAATTTTAGAATATCCAACACGTGTTCGTGTTCTCATGATGTATACTAAGTTTCGTTTAAAGTGCGTTATAAAGTGGGAAAATTCCGGCTAGTATACCGTAAGCATGGAAGTAGAATGGGTCGATAACTTCTTATTTTTCAGGAGCCGCAATTTTTAAATGATCGCCGTGTATATTCAAGGGCCTTACATTCTACATTTTCGTTTATATCCTGAGCAATTGCTTGGGATCAAATTTTAATAAATCATAAAAAATATAAATAAATTTCTGTGCTATACATTATTTTTTAATTCGGAGGAGCACTTTGAAATTTTGGCGCTTGAAACGAGCTTTATCATTGGCTGTACGAACTTTATCATTGCCCAAACAAGCTTTGTCATACGTCAAACTAGTTTTGTCATTGGTCGATTTCGACTAGCTACCAATGGCAAAGCTCGATCTTAGCGCCAACATTTCAAAGTACTCCTCCGAATTAAAAAATAACGTGTAATATGTATAAATCTATTTGAAATACCTATAAACAATTTCTTATTTTTTTAAATTATTTAACCGAATAGAAAACGGTGTGCGAGTACGACACATTATTTTCGTCATAAAAAAAAAACAGTTGAGGAAGCAGTTCGAAAAATGCGGAAAGATTCCAACAGAAAATTGTAATTTAGATCTGGATACCGTCCTGATATTTTGCCGCTGTTGCAGCACTTACGTAAGTACAACGTGCAGTAGAACACGTAAAATTGCGATCTGCAAAATGTAGAGCATAAAACTCTGTACGGTTCTAGCACGTGTTGTGTAAACTGTAAATTTTTACAGCGCGTGGTTTACAAGCTAATTCTGCAGAACGAACGTTGCTCGCGAAAATGCACGAGGAAAACCACGCGAAATTTTCCATTAAAAAAATGGGAAAATAAATGGGGGACACGGGTAACATGCGACGATATAAATTTTATGCTTCGTGGCCCATACAGGTGTCCAGTATGTCGACGTATTCCTTTAGGAGAGCTGATTTGTGACCACTCAAATCGGTTGGCCTGGGACTGTATCCTGATTAATTTTGACATATTACATTTTATAAAAATTATATTCCTAAGATTTATATAAATTATAAACTTATAAAATTTATATATATTTTATATAAATAACTGCAGTTTATGCAAATATCGAAAGTAACTGACAAAAAAAAATAATGAAAAAAGAATTTTAATAGAAACATAAAATACTGGCGAAAAATACAAGACGGAGAAGTAAATGCGTTCTGATTTTGTATGTGTTAAACACGCACTAATAAAATTGAATTTGAATTTAAAATAAAACAGGAGATTAAAAAAAATCGAAATAGGTTGAAGTTTGAAGGCTTCTTCCCGTTTATATTTATGAATGGATAAAATTGGATGGATGCATATTGCAATAGGATAGACTAATTGAAGCGGGTTTGCTAAATAGTAAGTCCCCCATGTAAGGTGGCCATGCTTTATGTCAAAGCATAATTAAAGTTCACTGCAATCAAAAACGATTTGCAACAAAATTTTTAAAACTTTCATTATCCTTTGACAGCAAGCATGGCCACCTTGGATGGGGGACTTAATATGTAGCAAACCTGCTTCAATTTGTCTATACTACTGCAATGTCAGGTCAAAAAGTGATTGTAGGATGTCGCTGTTTTATCTATTCATCACTATTACATCGTAATTGCGAATAAATTGGTCAAGTCGTTTTTGGTTTGCACTGGAAATTTCGAGCTACTGCTGAAGAACCCCCAAATAGGGCTGAAACAGCTGTACAGAACCTGCTCGAGGGTTTCACTGCGATCAAAAACAATCTGCAACAAAATTTTTGATAATATTTATGTGCATAACAAAGAAAAGGAATGAAAAACAGAACAAATTTAACGATTCGCTGAGATATATTAAAAAAATCGAAAGACTAACGGAAAACAAAGGAAAGTTGAAAGATGTTTAAATTAAGAAATGAAGAAATACGAAAGAATAATTCGACAATTAAAAACAAAAGTGAACTGATATAAATAACACAAAAATACAAAAATAAAGTGAATAGACAACAAGAGAAAATTGAGATATTCGAAGAAACAGAAACAATGAAAAAAAGAAAATAGAAGAACACAAAAAAACAATGATATAACAATGAAATGCGAAGAATAATTTAGACAATAAAAAAAGGAAAAATTGATAGATGAATGAAAAACAAGAGAAGATCCATACTTTCTTTACAAAATGCGAGGAAACCAAGATACCAACGGAAAGCAAAAAAAATTGAAAACTGTTCAAAGCTCCAACAAGGGGAACAAAAGAAAACTCGATAAAAAAAATATTGTTGAAGTGCAAAGAACTAGTTGAACAATAAAATAAAGGAAAAAAAGGAGAAAGGTTTTTGACAATTAATAACCGGGAAAATAACGAAAAGCTGTGAAAAATAAAGTACAAGAAATTTTGAAAAACAGGAAAAGTAAATGAAAAACAAGCGAAGGCTGATAATTTTTTCCCGAAGTACGAGAAAATCAAGAAACCAAAGCGAAGCAAAAAAAGAAAGCTGTATGAGGTGCTAACATAATAAGTGCAAAGAGAATGTTATTGATAAACAAATGAAAAATCGAAAATTTCTCCAGAAGAAAGCTTTCGAAAGTTGAAAACGGAAGAAAAAAACTATGAAGAATGAGCCTCGAGAAATTTTTAGAAAAGCAATATAAACAAAGAAAGAAAAACAAAAGTATGCTAAAAAAACAATGATAAAACAATAAAATAAAAAGAATTATTTATAAAATAAATTAAAAATAGATGACTGAAAAGAAAAGCTATTCGAATTAATTTTCAAGAACTATAAGAAAGCTTTAAAAAAAGATTTGCTAGCAAAAAGCAAAACAAAAAAAATATAGTTAGTTGAAAAAATACAAAAAAGAATTTGACCGAAAATCTACGAAATGCAAGGAATAATTTGAACATGCAAAACATGAAAAATCGATGAATCTCCGGAGGAAAGCTTTCAGGAATAAGAAACGAAAGAAAACTGTGGACAATGAAACATAACCGATGAATTCAATAGAAACAAATAAAAATTAAAATCAGTGACAATGAAATACGAAGATGAGGTCCACGATATTAGACAATAATTAATAACGAAAGAAAATATATATACCTATATATATAAATTTGACGTAAAATTAGAAATTTCAATTAATAAAATGCAAAAATCTATGGATAGAAGAAAAACAAATGAAGAATCAAGAAAATTCTGGCAAGAATAAAAGAAATAAAACAAAAAAATAATTGGAAAAATGAAACAATTAACAATGAAATAAGTAATATCAATAATACGAACGAAAAAGATTAATTCAAGCGAGAAACAAAAGAGCACTCCAACGAAATATGAACAAAAAAATAGGTATTTATTTCTTAGAAAAATTTTGTGCAAATCGTTTTTGATTGCAGTGAGAACCTCGAGCAGCCTCTGGACAGCTGTTTCAGCCCTGCTTGGGGCTTCTTCAGCAGAAACGTAGCTCGACATTCCCACTGCAGACCAAAAACGACTTGCCCAATTTATTCGCAAATGCGATGTAAGAATGATGAACATATAAAATAGCGACATCTTACTATTGCTTTTTGACCTAACATTGCAGTAGGATAGACAAATTGAAGCGGGATTTGCTCCTAATGAGTCCCCCATGCAAGGCGGCCATGCTTGCTGTCAAAGCATAATGAAAGATTTTAGAGAAATTTTGTGCAAATCGTTTTTGATTGCAGTGAGAACCTCGAGCAGCCTCTGGACAGCTGTTTCAGCACTGCTTGGGGCTTGTTCAGCAGAAACGTAGCTCGACATTCCCACTGCAGACCAAAAACGACTTGCCCAATTTATTCGCAAATGCGATGTAAGAATGATGAACATATAAAATAGCGACATCTTACTATCGCTTTTTGACCTAACATTGCAGTAGGATAGACAAATTGAAGCGGGATTTGCTCCTAATGAGTCCCCCAATCAAGGCGGCCATGCTTGCTGTCAAAGCATAATGAAAGATTTTAGAAAAATTTTGTGCAAGCAGGGCTGAAACAGCTGTCCAGAGGCTGCTCGAGGTTCTCACTGCAATCAAAAACGATTTGCACAAAATTTTTCTAAAATCTTTCATTATGCTTTGACAGCAAGCATGGCCGCCTTGCATGGGGGACTCATTAGGAGCAAATCCCGCTTCAATTTGTCTATCCTACTGCAATGTTAGGTCAAAAAGCGATAGTAAGATGTCGCTATTTTATATGTTCGTATTTATTTCTGTATAAATACAATAAAATAGATCTTCTAAATTCTAACAAAAATATACATCCGCCAGGAAAATGTTTTCTGTTTTTTTTTTTTAGAATATATTTATTTTAGTCTGTTATTCAATTTATTTTTACTATGAAGGAACTTGCATTGTAATGATGAAAACTTGTTTCCGAAATTAATTCGGATTGCAAGAGGAATTATTTCCCAAACAGAACAACTCCGTCCTACGTCTTCTACCAATTGACAGTTTTTAAAATAGATTTCCAAGAAAGGCAGCTCTTTTGTTCCAACATCAAGAAAGTGACAATTTATTTGACATTTGGAAAATGTAACATGACGCATACAAAACTGTAAACATCATTCATATGTTCTAAGAAAAGACGTGCTGTTAGACATCCCAGGCCTGCTTGTGTGACGAGCTTTTATGAACACACATGTCAACTGCATTCTCCGGTTTCTACCAATTGGCAGTTTCTAAAATACATTTCCAAGAAAGGCAGCTCTTTTGCTCCAACATCAACGTAGTGACAATTTATTTGACATTTGGAAAATGTAACATGACGCATACAAAACTGTAAACATCATTCATATGTTCTAAGAAAAGACGCGCTGGTAGACATCCAAGGCCTGCTTGGGTGACGAGCTTTTATGAACGTATGTTAACTCCACTCTCCGTTTTCTCCCAATTGACAGTTTTTAAATATATTTCCAAAAGCACATCTCTTTTGCTCCAAAATCAACATAGTGACAATTTATTTGACATTTGGAAAATGCAACATGACGCATACAAAATTGTAAACATTATTCATATGTTTTAAGAATAGACGTGCCGTTACACATCTAAGGCTTGCTTGTGTGACGAGCTTTTATGAACACATGTTAAATATTCAGTGTCATACATAAATCACTTTCGTCATCATCGTCTGCTTTGACATGACCGTACTGCTTGGCTTGCAATTATCGTCGTCTACTTTCTAGTTTCTAATTACGAACGAAAAGAGAAGCCGAACAAGGAAGAATTACAGACGACCCCGCAGTTTCGAATGTAAAACCCTCCGGCGGTATTAATCAAAAAAGGCCGTGCCTAAAGAAGAAGATCCGAAATAAACGCACACAGTCGGTGAGGGCAATTTTACTTCATTTATTCGTTTCATGTAATATTCAACGTAAACTCCCAAGCCACTTTCCCTCCTTTCCCAAGCCACGTTCCTTCCTCTCTGACTGGGGTGGGCAGCAGCAGCTTTTTTGACGAAATATAATCGATTTTTTTGCTAATTAAGCAGGAGAATCCGGCGATCGGAAATAAAAGGCTCATTGTTGTAAAATGTGATGCCAACAGAACCGGCCGGGCAGAGTGCCAAGCGAAAACGGATTTTTCGGTTCATTAAAGGCGTCCGGAATAAATTTTTACGCGGATTTCTTCGCCGGATGAATGTCTTGCTCTTACGCCGCGGCTTGGGTATCCCCCGATTTCTGATCTATTAACGTAATTGATAGAGTTGGTAATTTCGAATTTCGAGTTTCAATCTGCGATGGTAATCCGTTTTTGAGGGGGAGGGGCGAATGGGAATGGGGTTTGTAATGCGATTTCTAATCGAGTGTTTATGTCTGTCACTCTGTACATCCGTCTGTTCACGGATATGAGATGTGACAAGGGCATATCATCACGCTCCGGTGATGAGAACGCGTGTCACCGCGTTATAATCCGGGGATGGTTCAAGATATTGACTGCAAATCAAGCGCAGATGTTTTTGGCAGAGCGAAAGAGATTTACAGTGTTATTGTGAAAACGGAAAGTCAAGGAACGGAAACATAATTTGAAGTTGTACAAGTTAAACATCACTTTGATCAAAAAATAAATAAAAAAAAAAATATCGTCTATGTGTACGGTAGACTTTCATCTTTTCATCTCCTTAATTTATCTTCCTTGTAATCTACTGTCGACATAATTGTCTCCAAGGATTTTATGAGGTAGTAAATTTACAGGGAAGTGAAAAGATTGTGCTTTAATTTTATAAATGAAGCTTGCTTCACACTGATTAGCTATTATTCTCTGTCGCAAATAGTTACGTCACGTTTGAAGAATTATATTATTCTAAATTCGTTTTTACTTTTGGGAGTTACACAAAACTTAACTTGCGTATTTTTAGGTTTAATTTGACAAAATTGTTTAGTAAGCATTCCACAAGTACGATGGTCGACTCAGGACACTGTCTAGCAAGAATTACCGACGTCTGCTTAGCTTGCAAATCAAAATTCTTTTCGGTTAAAGAAACGTACGCAAAATTAACGCAAAATAAGAGAGGGAATTCCATGAGAAATGAAATCCAAGGCGTTTGACCTTACTTACAATGCTACACCAGCGGATCGTATTTAATTTGAAGCAATCAACGCGCTCGCTAATTAATGGTGGTATTGAGAAAGCAAATTTAAGTAACTGTAACTCTTTAATACTTTAAAATTTTTAAAATTTTGTTGCAAATCGTATTTGATTGCAGTGAACACCTCGAGAAGCCTCTGTACAGCTGTTTCAGCCCTGTTTGGAGCTTCGTCAGCAGAGACGCTTCAGTTTGTCTGTCCTACTGCAATGTCTGCTCGAGGTTTTCACTACAATCAAAAACGATTTGCAACAAAATTTTTAAAACTTTCATTATGCTTTGACAGCCTTGCACGGTGGACTTATTAGGTAGCAAATCCGCTTCAATATGTCTATCCTACTGCAATGTCAGGTCAAAAAGTGATCGTAGCAAGTCGCTGTTTTATCTGTTTAAAATTTTTAATTAAAGGATCGTCCAGAATCGTATTTTCCCCTTGTCGCTTTAAATTCTAAGGTTTAAAGTATTAAACAGTTACAGTTACTTAAATTTGCCTTCTGAAAAGTACCATTTAACTTCTCCTCTTGAAGTTTTATTTAACTTAAATTCTTAAATTTTTAAATCCTTAAATTCAAATATTTCTGAATAGCAGCATGAATGTGTTTCGACGCAGACAGTTTTGATACATCGACCTATGGAACCCAACTTTTAGAAAACGCTCTTTGTGGCATCCGGTATGTTAAGTTTAAAAAGGGAAATGTCTAACTCAGTCAAAAAAAAGTCGAGATAGTAACAGTTAGTTATCAGTTAGAATCTATCGGTGATTAGTAGTAATGAGTTCGGTTTAGTACGCGTCACAGTGAGTTAGTGAATTAGTGATTGATGGCTTCGGATGAAGAACCAAAGTACATTAAAGGTAATATAAAACATTAGTTGTAATTTTTCTATTCGGTTTTGCCAAGCAAGCGAGTGACTCTTCAGATAATAATTCAATTGAACCAATGTGATTTGTGATTCGTAAAACACAAATTAATCCATATCAATTTTAACTATAAACTTAATTCTAATCTGTTTTAATTTAATTTATTTTTAATGTAAAGTTAGTGTTTTAATAAACCCTCCTAAAAGGAATGAATTTTTTTTTCTTATCTGCGCGTAAACGTTTAAGGTCCCGTTCTTATTAGCGTGGCAGTATAACATCATAAGTGCAAATTACAGAAAACAAATTGTTTTCTGAAAATTTGAAACACAAAAGTTACATTTTGTCACAGCGTGCACATTTTTACTTTAAAATAAATATTCTGAAGCCTGAAGCTGGCGTGAAAGATATTAGACAATTGGTCAAGTGTCCATTTAGATATGTTAAAATAAATATTCTACACGACAAAAAGCTTACGGTGCGTGGAAACCACCAACATCTACGCAGGCGCAATTGAATTGGGTCGTAATAACCTGTAGGGTAGGTAACTGAAGTCGGTCTAGTGACCTAAATAAGCCAGACTAAAAAGGGGACTCAATTAGGAAACTGAATTTTCTAGATAGAATTGTCAAAAAAGCGGAGATTTCTTACTACAAACAATGGAACTTCGGCTCATGTAGACGTACCCGGGCGTTTAATTTTCATCTCCAAGGGTTCATATCTGTGAGAGAAGATTTATGTGCAAATCATTCAGAAGTTCATCCTGTAAGAAAAATTTTATTCACTTCTCGCCTATATTGGAAATTGGACAAAACATTCAACCCTCTTTGAGCAAGTGGCCATTTAGATATGTTAAAATAATTATTCTACGCGATAAGAAGCTTACGACTTACGACGGTTGGACTTGCGACAGAATAACCTGTAGGATAGGCAACTTAAGTCACTCCATGGGACCTACTACACACCAGTCGCAAGTTAAAAAAATACTCCAATAATAATGAGGATTGTAATAATTAAGATGTACAAATACGACAATGAAGATCAATTAAAATCATGCACTAATGAAGAACGATAATGAGGTTGGGCAAAATATATTAGTGATAAAATAAAATAAAAACGGTGTATCAATATACAGGGTGTTCTTTTACTCTGTGCAAATAAAAAAAACCTTAGTATAAGTACACGAAATGCTACCTTCTGCGGGTATTTTTTGGTGGCTACCGTATCATAGCCAAAAAATTTCGGATGGATCACTTGTTTGGAACTGCTGAAATGTGCGAGAAAAATAGGAAGATCAACTTCGCCTTCCTCTCGGTACGAACACGCCCACCGATACCGCACTTGATCTTCAACGCCGCGTTTCGTAATAATAATCACTGATATCGTTTATTAATTATTTTATTTAAAATTTTAATTCACCGTGCGAAGTATTATGTTTTACGATATCAACTATCGACGAATGAATCCGAAAATGTATGCACCAATTAGGCAAGCGCGTTAAAAATGTTCTTCCTTCAGCCTTTTACGTAAATAAACTTTTGCTGTAATCTCGCTGCTAGCTATGAAAGTATTACTACTTACGGTCCATGGAAAAAAGGTAAATGTCAAATGTTTATAAGTCTGTTAAAAATTATATGAAATGAGAAAACACAAATTGTTTGTACCTCGCTTTTTAATTTGTTCGGCAATTACGAACCGCAGCTTCTTGAATTGCACTAGATTTTAATCTAAAAATACTTAAACTTGTATTTACTTGCAGTGAAGTTAATTTAAATTGTATACGTTTTGATTGACCAGCTGATCGGAGCGGCTGATTTACGTCGTTCGTGCTCAAGATCAAGTGAAATACTGACCTTGGCCTACTTCGGGTTCGGGTCATAATTGAAGAGGCGGCCGCGTTTCACTTTTAGCTATGCCAGCAGTTCTCAAACAGCCACTGCATTTTTCTCGAAAACTATTAAATTTTTGTTAAGAACATATGAATTCATTCGTTGCCATTTATGGTGATATATTACAGGTTAAATATTTGCACACAGTAAAAGAACACCCAGTATATCAATTCAGGCTAGAATTTACTCAGGAATCTAAAAATGCAACAAAAAGTTCCTTGTGTTTTTCAGAACGAAGAGCAGCTTGTAAATTTTCGAGAAGGAAAAGTAATGAACATTTATAAAGTTTTTGCCGTTTATTTATTAATTGTTAAATTATTTTTTTTCCTTTTGATTTTAAATGCCCTTTAAATCATCATAACTTCTAAACGAAAGCAAATCAGAGCTATTTAAATAGGATGCTTCTTTCATAAAATTACTTCTACTTTCGTTTGAAAAATAATGAATCGCCCTGTGTATGAAGAAAAAAAAATACAACGTGGAAGTAAACCGTGCAGAGAAAAGGTTATTCAATCTGAATTTTATAAAGAAAGAAACGAGACTTTTTTTTTCATAAAAATTTCACTCCTACATTCAATCCGCGACACATGCCTCTTTGTAAACGCCCGGAAAATTGCTCGTACATTTTATTCGAAATTTTAATTTAGTCTTGATTTATGATTACTGCGGTTAATGTATTTTATTTTAATACAACTTCCCCAGTAGATAAGAGCTGGACAGGAAATGCTGCAGTCTAAACAATTCACCCGCAGAATCCTGCGAATACGTCCCCCCCCCCCGTGCTAAATTAATTTTAAAACTTGTTAAAGTTGCCCCTGATTTTAGGCAACCTTTGTAACTCCTGCGGGTTGGTTAAGGTGAGGCGGCATTTATAATGTAAACAATCGGGCACTGTGACTTGAGCGAATGCAAAAATAAAAAAAAGTGTCCACCCAACCGTTCAACTATGCGGTTGTTTTTGCCGTAACAGAACCCAATCGATGACCCTCCAGGGCACCCTCTAGTCTTTATCACTACGTTGCACCTAATAAGGTATTGTAATTGTTATCTGATATACCAAGTTCCGTTCAGTGCAAGTCTCAAATGCAGTCCTTACATGGATTTGACTTCTTTCATTCTATAAAAACCGACTACGCTTACACCATAAGTTTTCAGCGTTGTGATTTCCAAATTTTCCAAATTAAAACCAACTTTTAGAAAGGCATCACCTTATATCTTCCAGTAGAAGTTTAAATAATGTAATTCTCGAGAAAACAATACAGTAGAAGTAACTTCCGATAATGGTCAGTAATAGATATAATTCGGAAGTAATTCGTTTGTAACGGATGAAGAGGGAACTTCTGATTTTGCTTGTCCTGGCTGCGCCCTTTAAATCTCAACGCAATCCCGCGGTCGAAGAGAGAATTCAAGAACGTGGTGATCATCGGAATGGTGATGTGAACTGTTTATGTATCACTCTATATTATACCTGGAAACTGTCTCGTCATTGACGGTATAAATTCACTTCTGACAGTTCCAGAACCTGTAAGAATCTCCCTCTCGATTTCTTGTTAATCTAGTCATGTAGCAGCGAGAGTGGTCATCTTGTTTTTTTTTAGTTACTATTTGAAAATATTTTTTCAACGTGATACTGACCATCGCACCAACACTTTATGACAAAGACATAATTATACCTACCTATTCAAGAGAAAGTAAGTCAATCTTTTAGTAATAATTATTTACACGAAAACCAGGTGAATGGAAAGATACTTGCTCTGTACACGTAATAACGTCAAAATATATTATTCTGATTCCTGATTATCTGACACCATAACAGCATTAACGTTGAAGCCGATTTCACAATGGACGTAAACGTAAGATTTACATAAGTATAGTGGAAACATATGCTTGAATTTTTGGTATATTTTTGAATGCATTTCATAAAAATGCTTAAAATAAGAACCGAGACTCATTATTTACCATTACAAGACTAATCATTGAGTATGGATTGACAATCATTTAGGTTTAAAATTCACTATGTTTATGTAGTTCTTATGTTTGCGTCAGTTGTGAACGAGCGCTGATACTCCCCAGTTTTCCTGCTGTACAGGGTGCAACATAAACTACTACATAAACTACTCATAAAAATAAAGGAGAAGAAAAAAACATATAAAAACATTTTCAAAAATGATTTTATCTATGGAGTTCTTATCACAAATTGTGTACTCTCAGCCTAATGACTATCAATCACCTCCCAGAGTGTACGGAAGGTGGTTTCAACAAAATACGTAATACTCCGAGTGTTTGTTAAAGAATAAGAGTACTACGAAAACATTCAGGGAAGTATACTATGACGAGAAGTGATTATTTTAAACATTTACTAAAATTTTTCATTGCATAAAAAATATTTCGTAAATAATATTTCAACGCAAACTTGATTATAACTGCGAACAGACTCATTTTTCATTTCATTGTTTCCTTTCATTCTGATGAGCAGCAAAATACGTCCCTGGAGTAACGACCTACATTTTTGTTACACCTTGTATATTTCAATACAGTACTTTTTTTAATTTCGTAACTTATGCAGGTAATTGTTTTATTGAAAGACTTTTGAGAAACAATTTAGAGAACAGCGTGCCTAAGCAATTCTGCCACCATGAGAATCTAAGGCAAACTCCTGCAAAGGGGAGAATATAAATCGACCGGGGGGCGTCTGTACAAAGAGCAAATACGGGTAAGTACTTGCACACACACCCACGCGGCTCTTGTGCGAACTGCAGTCGTAAATTCTCAAGCACCTGATTAAAGTGCAAATACTTGCTGAACGTACGTGAATACATCCAACTCTGCGAAGCAACTCTGAATAGATTAATTATTTTCTTAAGGGAGGAAGGATCTTGCCCTTCCTTGATCGCCATAACTTATTTTTAAGTTTCTAGATGTATATTGTTTGTCACTCTATTGCTATTGATTCCACTTATAACTGGGGAGTCTATGTGTGGCTTATTTCGATTTACTGTTAGCGCACGCCTCAAAAAAGTATACGAGATAGTCTGCATGGATAACAGTGGGCGGGCATCTCAGGATTCGATTAAAATAAAGCCAAAGATATACGCCCTACTTTTAAAAGTAAATCAGATTGCCTATCCGTTTTGACAAATAGAAGACTATCCACTTCCTTCACTTTTGTTCGAACAGTTAGTGATCCATAAAATAGCGAAGTGACATAACACCCAGACCAAACGGAACACTCTGTATACGTCAAATCAACATGCACATGAAACGAAGTAACTTTAATTTGAAACATTTTCTTCTAAAATGAGTAACTAGAGAGTTATGAAGGAAGCCGCCTTAATTGGAACACCCCGTATATATAGTGCATCTCAGTAAAAAGGGATGTTATTCAAACTGAGGAAAGTATTCAAAACAGAACTTGGCGAAAATTAGAAGGTTGAGCTTATTTGAGTTCAGTTGGATTGAGTTGACCTTGAATGCCTTGGAATGTGTTTAACTTAGATTTTAGTATTTTTAGGTTGGGTTAATCTTAAAAAAGCTGAGCTTATTTGAGTTCAATTGGATTGGATTGATCTTGAAATGTAATTCCTTCCTTGAATTCGGATATTTAAATTGAGTTCGGTTGAGTTGGGTTGCCCTTGAGATTTGCTTGATTTCAGTTTAAGTTTTCCATTTTTTTTTACTTTTTAATTCTTTTTTTAGTTCTTTCCTTGGATTGAACACAATTAGGTTAAGTTTCGTTGGGTTAATCTTAAGATGACTTTCGTTTAAGTTATTCTAAGTTTCTTACTTTTTTAAAGTTTATAAAAAAATCATTTGCCTTTGTTTGAGCGTATTTAGATTAATTATTGTTGAGTTCACCTTGAAAAGGTCGGGTTTATCTTAATTGAGTTGACTTGGATTAAGTGGGCCCTGAGATATGCTTGACTTGAGTTTCAACAATTAATTAATTTTATCTGCTTAAAAGTTTTTAAATTATCATCTTCCTTGGATTGGGCATATTTATTTATTTATTATTATCTTTCGTCTTTTATTAAAAAAAAATAAATTCTTTCTTTCAATTCGGCATATTTAGGTAAAGTTCAATTGGGTTGGGTTGACCTAGAAAATACTAGGTTTTTTGAGTTCCATTGGGTTGGGCTGGCCTTGAAATATGCTTTACCTCAGTTCTACTTTTCCATTTTTTCCCTCTTTAATTTTTTCCAAATTCTTTCCTTGTATTGGGTATATTTAGGTTAAGTTTCAGTGGGTTGGGTTAACTTTGTAAAGGTTGCGTTTTTAATTGGATTGGGTAAACCTTCAGATGTTTTCGGCTTCAGTTTAAGTTTTCAATTTGTTTACTTTTTAGTTTTTTTTTTAATTCTCTTCTTTGATTGGGCATATTTAGGTTAAGTTCCGTTGGGTTGAGTAGACCTTGAAAAGCTAGCGTTTTAAACTTCAGTTGGGTTGGGTTGGCCTTGAAATATGCTTCACTTCAGTTTCAGTTTTCCATTTTTGAAAAGCTAGCGTTTTTTAGTTCAGTTGGGTTGGGTTGGCCTTGAAATACGCTTGACATCAGTTTCAGTTTTCCATTTTTTCATATTTTTATTTTTATTTTTCTTTATTCTTTTCTTGGATTTGGCATATTTAAGATAAGTTAATTTTTACTAATATTGAGCTATACTTGACTTTAGTTGAATATTTAGCTTAAGTTTCGTTGGGCTGAGATGACTTTAAAAAGCATAATAAACAAATAATAAAAAGCGTAATTAATAAATAAATAATAAAAAGCGTAATTAATTTAAATTTTTAATTAATTTAGATTTTTAAATTTTTACTTGGATTGTGCTAGACTTGACATTAATTTCATTGACCTTGAGATCTGTTTTGACTTTTTCTTTTTGTATTTTTTTAATTCCAACACTAAGGCTGCGGTGAGTGAACTGTCAAAGTGGTCACAATACTAAGGCTGCAGTAAGAGAAAAGTCAAAGTGGTCAGACTAAACCACGTGATCACTTTTTTCAATTATTTATTGGAGAGGTGCTTTGATCTGACCGTTGACTTGATGATTTGCTACAGTTTGACCATTGACTTAACTCGATCTTAATTTCTGATTCTAACTTTTTTTCTTCTGTATTTTTTATATTTTCGTCTGTGTTAAATACAGAACAGAAACACGTAATTTACTGAAAAACATTTCGAAACGAGGAAAAGTTGACAGATTTACTAAAATATATGTATGTTTAACCTTAAACTGTCAAATGTCAAATTCAAAACGAGAAGAGTAAGCACTGCCGATATATCTGTGGTGGCGACACACGTGGATGGCAGTGCTGCCAGTGTGGCCAACACAATTTTCTGAACCTGTTTCTTAACGAAACAGGTAACATTTCTCGATCATAGTGTATCGGGTCTTCATTTAATCCACGTGGCATACGCCGTACCAAGCCAATTACTTAACAATTAGCTAAAATTTCTAGAAATCTTCTTTTTCGCTACCGTAAAAAAAATAGTAACAACACTGAACACGCCATAATTCTGCCAATAATATGTATTGGTACTTGCCTAACTATCAGGAGTATCAGTCAGAACTTGACCACGTCGGCTATAGTCAATTATGAAGACACTGTATTTTATGTAATTTTATGTAAAAGATTATTAAATTTTCTCAAATTGACTCACTTATTACTAGTAACATTTTGCCAAATCTTTTGCCAACTTCTTAAGAGTCCTACATTATTATAATGTCTGTCAATCAGGATAGGGCGAAACGTCAACTGAAAAATAGGTGATTTTAAATATGTTGGATGAAGTGATTCGCAAATTTGTTTATGGAATAAAAATAAATAAACTATAACCAGTTTTTAAGTTTGTTTCGGGGTATCTCCCCGCGTTCGATTTTACCGCAAACTCCCGAGCATGTGCTCGCCATATTTCCCCGGCGCTTATATTCCGCAAAAAAGAATTTAATTTAAAAGTTGTAGCGGACGTGTTGTGAAACGCGAACCGGTCTCAAGCAAATCGGAAATATGACTTGCATTAGTCACGCACGCCCGACACAAACGTTCCAAAAATACTACGAAAATGCGCCGTAAAATATGGCAATATTTTAATGGCGAAGTAAAGATGTTTCGTGTAAATTGTTCGAATATTTTGAATGCATTTTTATTTTTAGTTCAAGTTGCATTTTGTTCCAGAAAAGAATTCTTGTTCAAGTGATAACCAGGGAAAAGAATTCAGCCCACTTAGTGTTGGACGCTTTTTACGTCGAACATATTATTTATGCCTTCCGTAGCTCCGTTATTGAATAGGAGGGAAAGAGTTCTGTGCGACCAGTACGAATATTCGCGCGTCGCAAAAGTTATTGTAGGCGGGACTATACCCAGGTAACAACGAATGCTTCTGAAACGTTTCGGTAACGTGACACGCACTGTAAGTCACGTTACTGAAACGTTTCAGAAACATTCGTTGTTACCTGAGTAATACAGTCCGAATACTAAATTTTCGTAATGTTCGCAATGCGGGGTTGAGTTGAGTTGAGTTCTTTTCCCTGGTCATAAGTAACGCACAAGATTTGAACCGTCCATAAATTAAAATTTTTGTTAAAAAACTAATGAATTTTTCCACAACAGTTTTTATTTTCTTATCGCACTTATATTTAATGAATACGCTATTAAAGGGGCCTTGAGATATACTTGACTTGAGTTTCAACAATTCAATTTTTTTACTCTCTTAAAAGTTTTTAAATTATCTTTCTTGGATTGGGCACGTTTAGGTTAACTTTCATTGGGTCGGATTAACCTTGAAAAGGTTGAGCTTATTTGAGTTCAGTTGGATTGAGTTAACCTTGAAGGCCTTGAAATGTGTTTAATTCAGATTTTAGTTTTCCATTTTTTTTTATTCTTTCCTTTGATTTGGCATATTTACGTTAAGTTTCGTTGGGATGGGTTAACCTTTAAAAAGCTGAGCTTATTTGAGTTCAATTGGATTGGATTGACCTTGAAATGTAATTCCTTCCTTGGATTCAGATATTTAGATTGAGTTCGGTTGAGTTGGGTTGCCCTTGAGATTTGTTTGATTTCAGTTTGAGTTTTCCATTTTTTTTTACTTTTTAATTATTTTTTTAATTCTTTCCTTAGATTGAACAGAGTTAATCTTAAGGCGTGTTTAACTGTCGTTTAAGTTATTCTAAGTTTCTTACTTTTTTAAATTTCTAAAAAAATCACAATTAAAATTAAAATTTTTGTTAAAAAACAAATTAATGCATTTTTACACAACCGTTTTTATTTTCTTATCGCTCTTATATTTAATGAATACGCTATTAAAGAATTCAAAAACAAGCAAGATTTTGATGTAATAGAGAATCAAAATCCAAATGGGGGAAGAAGTCTTTTTCGCCCAATCTCACCGCTGCCACCGAAAATGTAAAGGACAGAATTAAATAACAAAAGAAAGTGGGTGGTTAACGTTAACTGGTTCTTCTTGTATCTTCCGAAGCTTCGAACACATCTTCACACGCTTGAATGACTTCATTCTCTCATTTGGATTTTGAACATGCATCCTCTTTTTAACTTGCACACAATTCATTGGCTCTCGTATTACACAGATGTTAAATGCATTTTATTTATTGGTTCTTGTATTGTATGTGTGATCATTGAAACGTGCAAAACAGTCACAGACAGCTTAAATATCTTACATTTTTTAATCTTTCGCTGTCAATTGACAACTTCTGCAGGAGTCAACCAACAGCAATGCGTAACTTTTAAACTGTCCACGTGAGCAGTTTTTATCAAATTTTTGTATAAATTTCATCGTTCAATTTAGTTATACAGGGTGGTTCAGAATAAGTGTCCGAGCGCATTCACTAAGGTCATGGCAAGTGCGAAATTGCAAGAAATAAATCTATCAGAGCCATTTCAAAAATCAACCTCCTTGGAATCCAAAATGGAAATCATGATTCATTTCTTACATATACATACACAAGTCCGAAATTCGAATGAATGAATTGCGTGTTACATATTTTTTCCTGAGAAAGCCATAAATATAAACGTTTTACAGTTTCATTTCAAGGTAAACGCTAGTGTTTCGCTCTATTCCAAGCGAGTCCATTGCTCTTATGACTCAATGCAGCTGTACAAGTGCCCATCAACCAATTTATATTTGAATCTTCAATGCATTGTACCTCAAAAACTATGGATATTAGACTCCCAATGCATATGGACTTTTTGTTTTCTTCTTCTGTGTACTACCTGCGGTTAATAGACGGGTCACTTATTTTGAATCACCCAATATACATATTAATTTTTGGAAAAGCACCACCACCAACCTATCGTAGCCATAGCAGCTCCCAACACCATAAGCAAAAGCCCCAAGCTGAGAGCCTTGCAAGCATTCCAGAGGCATTTCCCGTTGACTTTTCCGCGCACCACCTGCACGTTCCATTGCGCTCCCGAAGCCGGATGGGCTCTTCTCACCACCCCCGAGCCGGCGACTCCACCACGCGCCCAGCCGCTTCCTAAGAACGCCCTTTGTTGCATCGTCGAATCTTCCTGAAATGCAAATCGGAAGGGGGCTGCAACACAGAGAAGTGGATAATTAAAAGCGTCGTTATACACAAACACGCGCGCGTGCACATCTTTTTTGTCGGGTTACTTATTACGCGGAGATGGGGCTTTGAAGTGTCTCTGTCTCTTGTTTTTTGCTTTTTGTTCTCGGGTCTCTCGTTAGTTTCGCGTGCCGTCGGTAATTATCGAGCGAATGAATTTCGAGAAACGCGAGAAAATTTGTTAACAAATTATAATAAATAGAAGCGATTTACTGCAAATACGATTATCAGGGAAAAGAATTCGGCCCACTTAATGTTGGACGCTTTTTACGTCGAATATACTATTTATTCCTTCCGTAACTCCGATGCATCTAGATTAACTATTATTATAGTTTCATTTCTATTTACCGACCAATGAATTATCAACAGAAAAACTCAAATAAATGAAATAATTTTATTGAATAGGAGGGAAAAGAGTTCTGTGCGACTAGTGCGAGTGTTATTTAATTATTGTAGGCGGGACTAACAGTCCGAATACTAAATTTTCGTTGTGTTTGCGGAACAAGTGGGTTGATTTCTTTTCCCTGACGATTGCGTAGTGAGTAATGTTAACTAACCCTCAATCAAATCTAGGGACCCTAATTTCAACTGATCCCGAAGTGATCCGGAAATTTAAGTTGAGAACTTTACAATGTTTGTACCATGCGATCAACGGAATTTATAATTAGAGTGGACTGTGATATTTTCCAAAAGTTGGCAACACAAGCTTACAGTTTGAAGTTAAAAATTTGAAGTGTCAGAATTGTGGCATTTATTTTTTCAAATAATAAACGCGTTTGTCTTGTAGAACCCCCCTAATATTCTAAAAACAGGTTTAAACCAGCATCAACACAAAATAAAGATTGTATAAAGTACGAGCATAACCTCAAATATGACAACTGTCAACTTATTATTTATCAAAAAAAAATTGTGCAAATCGTTTTTGATTGCAGTGAAAACCTCGAGCAGCCTCTGTACAGCTGTTTCAGCCCTGCTTGGGGCTTCTTCAGCAGAGACGTAGCTCGACATTCCCACTGCAAACAAAAACGACTTGCCCAATTTATTCGCAATTTTTTTTGATTGCAATCAAAAACGATTTGCACAGAATTTTTCTAAAAACTTTCATTATGCTTTGACAGCAAGCATGGCCGCCTTGCATGGGGGACTTATTAGGAGCAAATTCCGCTTCAATTTGTCTATCCTACTGCAATGTCAGGTCAAAAAGCGATCGTAAGATGTCGCTATTTTATCTGTTCCTTATTATTTATCATTGTATCCAACCACATAGCATAAAATAACACCAATCACAGCCTCCTCTAATTATGGATTCCGTTGTTCACCCGTTATTAATAAGCATAACATCATGTGAAAGCATTGTAAAAACGGTAGAGGTATCCAGTGGCGGCTCGTGATTATTTGCAGCGAATGGGTAGCAACTACAAAAGGAGAAAATGGGTGCATTTTCCAAGTGAATTTGTTTCGCGAGGTATTTGCAAATGCAAGTACGTAAAACGTAATTTAATTTTTGAAAAGAAGTTAGAAATGACTTAAAAGAAAACATAATGCAAACAAAGTTTAACTAAGCATGCAAACTGTAGCACCAGTGTTGCCAACTCTAGAGATTTGATTGCATTGCACTATTTTCAATAAAATTATAGTGCACTTGCAGACAGAAAAACTGCTTCGTTCGTTTTTTGTGTTATTAATTGATTTTCGACCTGTCAAAGTAGGAATTATTGGAGGTGTCATATTGCGTCACGGTTGTCAAATGTGAAAACTTAATTAAAACAAAACAATCAAGAAAATTCTAAATGGTTACTAATCACAAATTCGATTACTCTTTCCTTTACTTAAGTGCTACAGTTATGGTACAGTTGGCAATACTATGTAGAATACAAACTTTCTTCGTTCTAGGATAATTTTGATGCCAGAATGATTCAGTCTATTCTGCTCGCCAGTGTTGCCAACTCGGTGATTTTTTCACCAGATCTGGTGATTTTTCCAAGTGGTTGCGACTTTGTGACATGATTTGCGACCTGTCTCACACCTGGTGAATTTTAAAGTGAGTGTTGTGCGACTTTTACGAAAAATCAAAATTGACGTCAATAAGTCAAATAGAAAAAATGTTCGAGTACATATGCAGTAGTATTTTTTCTAATATTAAGGTTGGTAGTCAACATGGCCAAACTTCCCTCTCTTTCTCACTGTTTTAAATTTTTTAATCAACGGCAAACAATCAGTTAGGGCCAGTTTTTCAATTGGGGTTTAACTTTAAGCTCCGTTTTATTCCTGTTGAAACAATTGTCCTTATAATTGTTACCATGTACTTAAAGTACTTATGTTTTAGAGGAGACCTGGGCATGAAAATGCGAATAGAGCGAGTAAGTAGTATTCCCACTATTCAACAGGCATCACTGGAACAGTGTAGTAACAATGAATCGATTAAGAAACGACTGTGAACTAACTCATAAAACAAAAGTTTCGTGTATCATTGGTTTTTGAGATTAAGCGGTAGCTGACATTATGAACAAGGGGGATATAACCTGGCATGACATGCCCGGGCCTGTTTTAAAGCGGAAACACGAAAGAGTGGGAATTCGTTGCGCTGTGCGTAAATCGTACCAACATGCGCTTGCGCTGCAAACTAGTAGAACGTGGTTTTTGTGATTTTTGTTAAGTTTAAAGAAGACTAAATGGTGCAAATATAATGTAGATTAATCTTGTTATACATGTTTCCTAAGGTAACCGACAAACTTACACCATACGTTCTAAAGATTTTTCTAAACAAAAAAAACTTCATATACTCTTTACCTAAAGTATAAATGATTTTTTTTAGAATCACCTCTAGAACACGTAGCGTAAGTTTTTCGGTTACCTCAGGGAACACCCTGTATATGTGGTGAATTTAGTGAAGTCAAAGATTTGTGGGAATAATAGAGCAAGAAACTGCCGCTAGCGAGATTCTGATGCGATAAATAATAACTTTAAAGCCGTGGATTACAGAGTATCTCTCAACAAAATCTTAATATAAATTTTCTAGATCCAATGGTTTCTTGTCATTCTTAATTTGTTCATTGTTTTCTGTTATTTTCTAATTTAATACTTATTATTCTTAATTTGTACATTATTTAGTTATTTTCTAATTTATTAATTAAATTAACTACTATTTATTAATTTATCAACAAAATAAAACAGAAGGACCGGTAGAAAGGCTAAAAAACGTCAATATTGTAATTAAAAGAAAATGAGTAATTGCTGTTTCGCGATTTGTTCAGTTTGAACAAAAACCTTTGGCGTTTTATAAAAGCTCATTAAGGCAGTGTTTCACAAGAGTTTAGATATATTGGGTGTTCCATTTGAAAATTTTGAGAAAAATTAACTTTTCCCAAACTCAACACCCTGTAGACATAATAACTAATAGATTGAAGCTGTTGTGAAATTTCTGTAGGTGAGATATTGTCTTGTCTACCTACAAAAATTCACGATGAAATGTAAATAAATAATCAAGCTATAAGAACTCAAAGTAGAGTAATTTTTTATGCACTATCATTAGTATCTTAAAAAACTCTTAAATAAACCTTCCGAAATTTTTGGTTATTACCTACTCGTCATGCGTACTTTTGAAATATGTAAAAATATACTGGGTGTGCCATTTAAGAAAATATAATTTTGGTATGGCTTTCAGTTACTGAACAGCCTGTATAACCAAAAATAATTTTAGAAAGTAGAGCTGACTGAGTTACACCTCAGCTCGTTTGAATTTCTTTTCTGTCTTGTATACTTTAGACGGTAGAGAAGACCGCGGCACTCGTTGGACATACTGTATATACAGTGTCTTTCAAAAGTGTGGCACAAATGGGGATCAGAACACTTTTGCATCTCCTAAAATCATAATTGGCAAATGTCAGATGAAATTTATCTTGAATGGTATACTGCGTGTACACTAACAAATGAATACCGCTTAAGAGTAAAGTGACCTTATTTCACAAGATACAGGAAAAGGTCATAAGAATAAGTCATTCAGAATTAAAAGTTATGTCTAGATAGGAAATTATTGCTTCCTATCTGAAAAACAAAAGAAATACAATTTGTGAATTTAATAAAGCATATTTGGTTACTTGGGATGTTCTGCCAACAGTGTGCATTTAAAATGAAATGAATGCCAGTATGTATTGGCTAGGTCAATTTTCAAAGTATACTAATCATTTTTAGGTGAATGGACAATGTGAACAATGTGAAGGTGAACTTTAAAATTTAAAAAATAAAAACTTGAACAATTAACACCCACTTATTCTGTAACGGTTTACTTTAGAACAAAAACTTATTAGAGTTTTTTACTGGATTTGTATTGATAATCACATGGGTGAAGCGGTGATATTATGTCATCATGTCATCATGTCTTTTCAAATACCTACATGTATTATCTATGTGATTGATTTTGACTATATAACTTTATGTTTTACATTGTTTTATACACATATGCTCTATATGACGCATGAAATACTTTTTTGTATTTATCACAAATAAATTATTATTACTATTATTATTACGTCACGGGACACTCGGTATATCATTACTCTGCTTTATATTTGTGCCCATTTTGGACACCTAAGTGATTTATTAACATCGAGGAAATGTATATAGGACCAAATAATAGCTTCAGGTTTTAAAGACTTGCTGTATAAACATTGTATAAGATTTTAATAAAGCATATTATTTGGTTACTTGGGATGTTCTGCCAACAGCATTTAAAATATAAAGAATGCCAGAATGTAGAAGGTCAATTTTAAAAGTGTGCTAATCATTCCTTTGTACATACCAATTCCGATCCTTCTCTCCTACTAAAAGTATTTAAGTAGTGGAGATGGCTCATCGTAAAGTTGGAGGAAAACATAACGTAAACAGTATCGGAATATGCCGGTTTTAAGGTGTGACACGTCTCGAAAATAATTTGGGCAACAAACAACTTGAAAAGCAGAAAATGAAAAGGGCGATATGACGTAAACGCCCCCGCGTGTATTTTAACAAATTACCGCCCTCGTAAAGAAGATTTTTCACCCGGAGTTAGTTGAATGTTAAACAGAGCAAGCATGGGGTAGAGAGTAAAAAACGAAAGGGTGAAAACGGAAGAGAGTAAATGATCTAAGAATGTGTGTTCGTCTTAGATAGGTGTAGAGGGTGTCCATTACCTGCGGTCTGGCGTCGTCTTAAGAGTCGACGTTCTCAGAGAGAGTCCCACATTCGACACGGGGCCACATCACAGCCGGCACTAATTGCTGTCTAATTGGCATAGCGCTGCAAATATGTGCAGTAACGACGCCGGTATATCAGTCCAGCATCCCAATGGACCGTTCGCAACAGGTATGTATAATCATGCGCGCATCGATCTCAGGATATCGACCGACGCCCGCAGACACTTGTTTTCCGCACACTGTTTTCCTTCCTTTCATAGCGCGTTATGCAATTTCCCCCTCACAAAGACCTGACATGCAGTATTCATGCCCGCCTATTCATTTCACGACTATAAATATCTCGCACGACATGCAGATCGGCGAAAGCTCCGGCCGGATAAAAGCTCGCGTCCATGTCTGCTTGATTAGCCGCCGTTTGAAGTTGCTGCACATTCTCTCTCTTTCCACCTATTGGCCTGTCTGTCTTTCACGTCGTTTACTTTGACGGTGCTCAACCAGCGTGCGAGATAACTCCGGGTTTCACACCTGACCAGAGCGTCGGTCGGGACGCGTGAACGGACCGGGTTCGGAGATCACGTGCGACTCGGCGCGCGCCTGCTGCCATGGTAACGACGGACAGCATCTCCGGGCACTCAGTCAGTGCAGGTGGCACGCGGTGATCAATGCAGCCGTGATGCGAGGGTCCGATGGCCGGCGGGACCCCACCGGACCCGTGGGTGCTCGACCCGGAGCTAAGACAACACATACAGAACTGCCCGTGTCCCTGCAACCACATGGGATACGGAAACTTCCTCGATTACCAGGTAAACCAAACTCTACATTGCTTCCTCTCACCATCGACATCATCATCAACAACAACACATTCCAAAACAAACTCAACAAGTACGCGCCAGAAACTTGACCAGATCGATGCTGTAGTTTTGATGCTTTCCTCAAAAAAAAACTTCATCCATTCGTAAATACATGTAAAAGAATTAAAATCGCCTGGCAATCGACAATCATTCAATCTCCACGGTATCACTACCATTGTATTTAACATTTACTAAAACTGAAGGAGCTCGCAGTGGAGATGGCAAAACCTCAAATGCAAATGGACACAAGACGATACCCGGATGGTCGTTAATAAATTTTCAGTTACGGTTCTGCACTCTTAATTTACTGAAAACCTTGAACCTCATCTCCATGAACACGGGATCAACCTCATTAATATCTCCTGAAAATACATAGCACCCAATGGTTTAATTCCCTTTCTCATTCAAAAACAAATCCCTGCGTTACTCGCTTCCTTGTCAGCATCATCACCACCATCATCATCAACACATACCAAAACAAACTCAACAAGTTCCCTTAAAAAAAAACATGACCAGATCGATGCCCTAATTTCGATGTTTTTCTCAAAAAAATTCACCTATTCGTAAAGACACATAAAAGAATGAAAATCTTCTCCTGGCAATCGACAATCATTAAATCTCCATGGTGTCACTACCATTGTATTTAACATTTACTAAAACTGAAGAAGCTCGCAATGGAGATAGCAAAACCTCGAATGCAAGCGGACACAATACGATACCCGGATGATCGTTAATAAATTTTCAGTTACGGTTCTGCACACTTAATTTACTGAAAACCTTAAACCTCATCTCCATGAACGCAGGATCAACCTCATTAATATCTCCTGAGAATACATAGCACCCAATGGTTTAATTCCCTTTCTCATTCAAAAACAGATCCCTGCGTTACTTGCTGCCTTATCATCATCATCACCACCATCACCATTACACATACCAAAACAAACTCAACAAGTTCGCGTAAAAAAAAACTTGACAGATCGATTCCCTATTTTCGATGTTTTTCTCAAAAAAATTCACCTATTCGTAAAGACACATAAAAGAATGAAAATCTTCTCCTGGCAATCGACAATCATTCAATCTCCATGGTGTCACTACCGTTGTATTTAACATTTACTAAAACTGAAGAAGCTCGCAATGGAGATAGCAAAACCTCAAATGCAAATGGGCACAAGACGATACCCGGATGGTCGTTAATAAATTTTCAGTTACGGTTCTGCACTCTTAATTTACTGAAAACCTTGAACCTCATCTCCATGAACGCAGGATCAACCTCATTAATATCTCTTGAGAATACATAGCACCCAATGGTTTAATTCCCTTTCTCATTCAAAAACAGATCCCTGCGTTACTTGCTGCCTTATCATCATCATCACCACCATCACCATTACACATACCAAAACAAACTCAACAAGTTCGCGTAAAAAAAACTTGACAGATCTATTCCCTATTTTCGATGTTTTTTCTCAAAAAAATTTCATCCATTCGTAAAGACACGTAAAAGAATTAAAATCTCCTGGCAATCGACAATCATTCAATCTCCATGGTGTCACTACCATTGTATTTAACATTTACTAAAACTGAAAAAGCTCGCAGTGGAGATAGCAAAACCTCGAATGCAAGCGGACACAATACGATACCCGAATGATCGTCAATAAATTTTCAGTTACGGTTCTGCACATTTAATTTACTGAAAACCTTAAACCTCAGCTCCATGAACACGGGGTCAACCTCATTAATATCTCCTGAAAGTACATATCACCCAATGGTTTAATTCCCTTTCTCATTCAAAAACAGATCCCTGCGTTACTTGCCCCCTTATCATCAGCATCATCACCATCACCATCAACACATACCAAAACAAACTCAACAAGTTCGCGTAAAAAAAATTTGGTCAGATCGATGCCCTAATTTCGATGTTTTTCTCAAAAAAAATTCATCTATTCGTAAAGACACGTAAAAGAATTAAAAGCTTCTCCTGGCAATAGACGATCATTAAATCTCCATGGTGTCACTACCACTGTATTTAGTGTTTATTAAAACTGAAGAAGCTCGCAATGGAGATGGCAAAACCTCGAATGCAAACGGACACAAGACGATACCCGGATGATCGTCAATAAATTTTCAGTTACGGTTCTGCACTTAATTTACTGTGTAAGAACCTGAGATCGTACATTACAAAATTTTAGTAGCCTCAACATTTTTACTTTAAAAGCGTATTTTAAGGCCCGGTCTTTTCATCTCTGAGTAACTTTAACCGTTCATTAATTCTTATAGAAATAATTGTCTCTACAAATTGTAACTATGGGAATAAATCAACGATTAAAGTTAGTCAGAGATGAAAAGACCGGGCCTAAAACGAATAAGTTGAAACAAGTGTCTGTGTTTGTTTGCACCTGTGACCTATTTTTTGGCATGGCGTGTGCTTGCATTAAAATCTGCAATCGATTCGGGACACTTCGGTTTTCTAATTATTTAAATAGATTATTTAAATAGTACCAGGGATAATTAACACATAAAGAAATCACTTCATCACGTCATCGCGCGATAGCGTTAAGGTAGTTGACCGGACGTATGTATGTGTGTGTGTGTGTTCATCCCGGTCCGTATCTTTTTCCAGTTCCTTGATTTTTGGTAAGCTGTGAGAATTATTTTATTTACTACTTTGCTTCAACCACTAACAAAAGCTTTTATTTATTATCTTATTTTTTTAATATGGTGCGCGATCTCATGTTTCCTTCTCCATGAAAATTATTTTAATTATTTTTAGTTTTTCTAAATGATTAATAACATTCATGTGCTTCAAATCCCTTATTTGCATTTTTTCATTTTTGTATTTTATCTATGAAATCATTTTTGTTTTAGTTGATTATAAAAAATTACTCTTATTTTATTAATGTTAACTAATATTATGGAATATTGTTTTTTCATAAATTCTTCGGGTTGTACTTTTGTTTTCCTTTCCTAAAATTATTTTTTTCTACATTTTTGTCTATTTATTAATTTAATTGTATTTTTGTTTGTTTCCTTTTTGTCATTAATTTGGCGAATTTGTAGTTTTATTTGAATATCTAAATTTTCTGAGAAGGAAGAAAATTTTAGGTAAAAAGAGTAGCGTCATCTCGTTCAAGCCTAAAATATTGTGTAAGGCCGGCAAGGGCCAAAATTGTCATAACATTAAAAAAGGACTGAAAATTCATTCCTGGCTATTCATAAGCTCGACGCAGAAACGCTTAAGCAGGGAAATTGTTTTTTGAGTCTTTCATGGTTGATCAAAATTTTGGAGAAAAAAGTGAGAAGAAAGTTCTTTGTGTAATTTTGAAATCTTTCTCACTCTCGTTATATGTTCAAGGGTTAAAGTAGGTTTGAACTGGACGAGCCCTTGTAAAGTCCTTCGAAAACATCCTGCATTGCTCTCTTAGCACATCAAAGAATTAAAATCTCCTCCTGGAATCGACAATCATTTTCCTCATGGTGTCACTATCGTTGTATTTATTAACATTTACTAAATCTGAATAAGCTCGCAATGGAAATAGCAAGACTTCGAAAGCAAACAGACACAAGACGATAGGCTCAGGCCACTCTAGGTTACCTTGACAACCTTCATTCTCTCATTAAATTCAATTATTAAGCTGTCCTACCAATGTACCCATAAATCCGCTCCATAATAATTAAGAATTGTGTGCGAAAATGTAGACCTAGCAGAACCTACCAATACCTCAAAATTTTGCCCATATTTGGCCACTCCAGGTCACCTTCAAACCTTCATCCTCTCATCAAATTCAATCATTGACCTGCCCTACCAATCTATCCATAAACTGGTTCCATAATAATTAAGAATCGTATTAGTATCGCCGTGATTTTACCATGGAAAGCCAAAAATCGATTTCCAAATCGTTTTCCACGAATTGCTCGAATGGAATTACGAAAATGTAGACCTAGCAGAACCTAACAATACGTCAAAATTTTGAGAAACCATTTACATTACACCATTTACACCTCTTCAAAGTGGAATTCAGATGCTTTCCTTCCAAGTCATCTTAAAAATAACACTTGAAGCTGAAATCACATAGGATGTTGCTTTATCTCAATTATTTTTCACTTATAATTATTGGTGTCTCTTTATTAATTCCAAACCATAAGGTCCTTAAAGTCATGCCGACCAAATTTCCATGTTTATGTTTTGCCCGTTTAAGTCGTATTCATTCCCTTTTCCTTGATGCTTTTTTATGTATGCATTTATTTTCTTTTATTTCTTCTGATGTTACTAGGTACACATTACCTTCTTTGATTGGTGTAATAATAATATAATCAATGTAATAATAAAGGTCTAATGGGCTTATGGCTTGTTGGGTAATCTTCCTCCGTTATTTTCTATCTGCGGTCTTCTCTCTTCAGTTTCTGATCTCCAACTTTTGAGTGACTTCCTCCACTTGCGCTCTCCACACGTTGCCCTCTCTTCGTCTTCACCCTCCAATATCGGATCAAATCAGTCAATATGTGCGTTTTGGTGCTCTATTTTCGGATCATCTCCTCATGTGTCCCATACAGCGAATTTGCTGCGCTTTAATGACTCTTATGATAATCAACAATGAGCTTCCTCAGTTCTTGATTATTTCGCCTTTTCCAACTATCTTTTGCTCTAGTTTTCCCTTCAAATCCATTTCTTCTTTGTGTTTGGATCTTCAGCTTTGAATTTCTTCTTTTTTCCTAATTTCGGGAGTCCTCCGGAAAATGGTGTCTATTTTGAGAAAAATTTGATTTTAAGAATGTTTTCAGAATCTTTCTCTTTTCATCCTATTTCTCCGAGGCTTTCTTCCTTTTATAATCTCGCCTTAATTTTTTTCATTTCGTAAATTCCAATTGTTTTTCAAAATACTATTATTATTATTATTAAAATTCGTTTGAAGATTTTTAAAAACAGAAGTTACAAAAATTGTGACAGTTTTTAGGAAAATTGTCGTAAGAATTTCTTCTTTTTCTTTTTATTTGGGAGACATCATTTCTTAGCATTTTACATTTTATCCTTACGTTGCTGTTCCTTTTCTTTTTTTGTTTCGCAACCGACTTATTTTTCATTTACTACGAAAACGACGTTTTTGTTTAGAATTCGTTTTACATTTGAATGATGTTCAATCATTTTCTGGATTTCTTGCTTCCCATGCACCTTCAACTTCTCTTTTCTATCGCCAAATATAAGGAAAGCCATTCGATAATGGAAACTAGCACAGCGCAGTTCGGATTACGGGATTGTTCGGACTTCTGACCTAATCCAAAAAGATTTTCGGGATACCTATACTACTTCTGATTGGGTTGGGTTGGGTTCGTACTTTGCACTTTATGTTTTATCCTGATGTTGCTGTCTCTTTTCCTTTTTTTTTTGCAAACGACTTATTTATCTTTTGCTTCACAAACCTTTTTGTATGTCGGATTATTTTAAAAAATACACAATTTGGCAACATTTACAAAGAGACAATCAAATCAAATCGAAATGAAAATAGAAACAATAAAAAAAAAATAAAGGAATAAAACCGAAAGTAGAAAAGCCTTCGAACGTGCCGCGCGCGGAATTAATAAAATCTCGTCCGGAATAAACTGTTTCGGGCAATAAATTTCCGGTTACGGTCCTATACTATAAGTTCTTTTCCGAAATAATTTATTGCACGAATATGGCCGAAGCGAAAACTTAGCATTCTTCTTGCGCGCCACAGCTTTAAATCTTTCAGATGAATGTTAATCTTAATAAAATTATAAAATTGAAAATTGTTTTCGTACGAAAAATTGTTTTAGCTGCAAAATGTCGTTCGTCAAACTACATGGAGTACCATACAGGGGATATTTATGATCAACACATTACATTTACCCACTTTTTAATGGACGGGGTTGAGAAGAAATGGATCAAAGAGAGTGAATTAAATAAACCTATTGCTACCTACCGTGTGCAGAAACAAGATTTGTGCTGAGGAAATTAAGTTGCAACGCAGCCAGCAGCTTCAGTCGTGACGGGCGTGGGTGTTAATTAAACGCGACAATAAATGAGCGTCACCTGATCTTATCCCGAGGTGAGGAGAAGGAAAAGAAGGAAAAGAACATGACTCACTTTATGCAACAATCTTTAATAATAATCAAGCAAGTCATAATGTGTCCGCTTCCTTAAGTTGGCAATTAGTAAACCAACAATGCAAAAGAGTATACTGGAAGTTAAGCGTTAAAGACTTTACGGAAATAAATATTTGCAACCAAACCTAAATATTGCAACAAACTTCAAATAATCGAACTAACCAATGACGGATCCGTCAGAAGCCTTACAATAATTATTAAAAATTAAAGTTGTTTCTTGTCCGATGAGAAATATAAGTAAAAAGTTTTTTTTAATCTTAAACCGGACAGAATTATGATTCAAAATACACTCAAGGTTTCGCTATAGATTTATAGCTTCGTCAGGAGTGAACATCCCATCTGGTTACTCTTCCTGGAATATTTCGAAAGGATCGAGGGAGTTCGATAGGTTCACTCTCACCAATCGTGGATGTGTGATGACGCCAACTCCTAAAGCTATGGCTGCCTCGCGAGCCAGTCCGCTTGTAAGCTTGTAAGGGAAGAGTAGTTCGACAATAGTAACTTGCACACAAACAGAGAGCAATAGTCATAAATATAACGAGGACGAAGCTGACACAAGCTCTGACCAGCTTTCAATCCTCCAGGGCCAAGTAAAAACCGACGACACGTCGTGAATAAAGGAATCCTTCAACTAGGTTTCTTCAACCCAACCAAAAATGTGAACCGACCCTCAGATTGGCCATGAGGCGGATCGCGGCACAGCGCCCCTACCAACACCAAGCAGACCTTGGCGATAATCGATAAATGACTGACGTGCTTCCGGCACGTTACAAGTTAATAAAGCAAAACTAACCGTGTCCCCTAATGTTCGAAAGCAAGGTTTGCACGAATTGAAAACATGTTGACATCAATAGGAACCAACCGAGTATCAGATGACGTAAAGAAAGCCCAGTAGCGTTAAAGGTCGAGTGTGAACGCAATTTAATCTGTCCGTAGAAATAACCGCTCGCAAAAAACTGCAATTCATATAAATTAGTCGTTTAAAAAGTAGACGACGACGGCATTTTATGACTTTATGTTTCACCGCTTTAATAAAAACAATGTTCTATTCTCACACAAAGTTCGTAGTACACTAGCAGCCGCTTGCAAAAGATGAGGAAATTCTATCTAAAAAATAGACGGGTCCAGACGGATTGTTTATTTGCGGCAGTAAAAGATGACGACCGGCGTTAATGAAACGAGTTGCATTACGATAATAAAACAGCGTGAGACCATTTGCGTTACAAGAAAATTAGAATCGAATATTTCGACGGGACGATGCATGATAAAAAAGAAATTTTATCGCAATAAAAGCATACGAAATAGGTGCGGCACGAAGCGTTTCCCACACAAACAATTTCTTTAATTGAGAATAAATGCGATTTAAAATTCGATATACAGGGTGTGTCCTGAAAAGTAGTTTTCCAAACGTAACACTGTACTTTTAAGACAGTCGATTTCACAAGGACTCGTCGAAGCTACTTCTTGTGTGTCCTCTGCGTCCTGTTTTCCCTTAGAATTTTCATATTCTCTCTCAGTCTTTAATGAAAGTCATAATTCCTAAAATGCTGTGCATGGTAAAAGAGCTGAATTTAAAAGTTCATTCGATACAAGCAATATCGGAACTTATGTACTTTCCAGACTAAAAAATCTATAAATAAATTAGAACTGAGGTGAAACAACATTAACAGGTTCTTGGGAGCGTGTGAGGGATTCCGTGAAAGTTAGACAGACACCCCGGAGCCTTAAGGGCGGCCCTCCACTTGAATATTTTACTAGACCAAACAAAGTTGTTGCATTCGCATCGAGAAACGGAAGTAGCGGCAAGTTACTGGGTGGCATACGGGAAACGATAACACAAAGCAATGGACGAGATAAGGACGAAACTGGGGCTGATATTAAAATTCATTCGCTCGTGTTTCCGGGGCGAATTCCGCGCCCCTCACCCTCTCTACCCCCTCTGTAAATAAATCTGCGAACCGACGGTAATTAATATTCGTTTTATTAATTTCATCTTTGCAACTGCCGACTTCTTCCTTTGATTTTATTCTTTGCTAATTACATGTGTCTTTTATTAACGGGGAGACGAACGACAAGCCTTACAAACATTACCAAGCTTCGCAAGCTAGGCGAAACAAAAAAATCAAAACTACAGCACTGCTCGAAACGAGGGCTAAATGGATTGAACTAAGCTTTATAAAATGAAGAGCCAATGAACGGTTTTTTCTCAGTACACGGACCGAGGTCGAAAAGTAATTAATCCATACCTACACCAATAAGAGCCCGGGTTTGTAATTGTTTTGCTGATTTGCGTTTGCATTGGACACGCTATATAAAGCACATCCAATTACCTAATGATTTTGATCTAATTATAAAAAGTGCTTGCGAAATAAAACTAGTTCGTGAAGACGAAGTAAAATCATCTTATCCAAAACTGATAAAGACCCGGAGGAATTACATCGCTAAAGCTGCACTTTTCAAGCGGAGGAGGGAGGTTTTCCCTCGGCGGGATAAAGACCAGATTAGATTTCAATTTATGCCTCTAAAAAGCGGTAACTGAAACTTTTTGGATCGAGTGCTCCTCGCAGTCGGTTTTAATTGCTTCCAACTTCGCGGATCTCTTATTAGTTTCGAAAACGTTAAAGAGCTGTTAAAAGGGACATCGATATCGCGAATTCAGTTTCTTTTTTCCCTTTGTCGTTTCGCGGATGACCAGCTCCACGAACACATAACAAAATAATCAAATACTAAAAAAAGATTAACGATCTAAACTTTTTAACAACGAAGAAAGAAAGGACCTCGGCAGCAACAAATGATAATAACATTTCCATATTTATATTTGTTTCGTACTTTCTAGTTGCTTTCTTGAAATTATTTGTCAGTTTCCGAAATGCATCTTCTTGTTTTAATTATTTACTCAATCGTGTTCTTACCAATTACTTGAACTGAGGTCTGAATAAATTAGCTTCAAACAGTGGCGTAACTAACTGGGTTGCATAATTTATTATCAGCGCCTTTTATTAATAAGAAAGTAAAACTGAACAAAATCGTTTATATTGTTACGAATTTAAAGTTCGTTTTAATTTATTTTGTAAAATAAAATACTCGATAAATCTAATAAGTAATTTATTAACAACGTTACGCTAGCACTAATTTATATTATGCGGACTATCAACTAATTTATTTTTTTTCTCTGCGCGCGTGTTTTTATAACGAGGTTGATTTCGCAAAGCTTCTTAGCCAAGAGAATTCCATTGGCGGAAACGTGTGGACGGCCGTCGAGCGTTCGCGCCTCTGGCGCGCCAACTGAGCTCCGACGTAAATACGATTAATTCGTCACGCATCAGATCATCAACATATTTTTTTTGAATTTATTTATTTATTCAGCTGTAGAAAATACAAAAAAAAAAACAAAAGATAATACTTAATACAAACAAAATAAGATATAGAATGGTTGTAAATATAACTCTTAAGACAAAATAAATTCTACAAAGGCATAAAAAGATTTGAAAGGCCACAAAGTCCAAGGAACTTGACTGCGTCAGAAATATAATAACAATAATAATAGTAATAATAATCAATCAATAATCTGATCAAATTTTAACTATTTATTGAAACTTCGAAGAACAAAATTACAAAAGAAACTTTGAAACGTTTATTTCTGGAGCTACTTTTTCTGTGCCAAACAAATCTAGACTGTTCAATTGTTTTTTGTTTATCCTATTTCTAAAAAGTGACAAGAATTGTGAAAATTGTAGGTTAGAAAAGCTCACGAAAACTGGCGCCAAGCGGAATATGCTTAATTTTTTTTTCCTCAAGCGCTTTCTCGTAGAAATTTGCTTTCAGTTGTTTTGAAACGAGTGTTTCGCGCAAATTAAATAGAAGACCAAAATTAATGGGGTTTAAGGTTAACAGAGGGCGGTAATCAGTGATTGGACTTCTTGTGTTCTAACTACATATTTAATTTATTATTAACATTAAAAAAATAAAACTTTGAAACATTTATTATTATTATTATTTCTGTAGCTACTTATTTTCTATGCCAAACAAATATAGACTTTCAATTATTTTTTGTTTATCCTACTTCAAAATAGTGACAAGAATTTTGAAAATTTTAGGTTAGAAAAGTCCCCAAAAACAAGGGTTGAAGGGAATATGCTTAAGTTGTATCTCAAACGCTTTCTTGTAGAATTTTGCTTACAGCTGTTTTGAAGCAAGTATTTCCCGCAAATTAGAGAAGAGAACAAAAATTAATTGAAGCTGCAGATTAACAGATGGCGCTACTTATTGACAGAACTTTTATTCTAACTACATATTTCTGTTAAACTTTATTCGAAATAGTTTTTCGCGACATTATTTCATGAATTTTCCCAGCGTTTTTCAGTTATTTTTATATCGTTTCCCTACAAATAAAGGAAATAAAGTTGCGGCTAATGGTAATAGATGGCGCCAAAAATCCTTGTTTATTGAAAAACGGCTTCAGAACACTATTCTTAAACGTTCTTAGGATTTTAGGGTTGTTTTCCGGTATTAAATAAGGAGTGCAACGTTTTGACGCAATGTATTTCACGCAAATTAGAAAAGAGAACAAAAATTAATTGAAGCAATACATTAACAGATGGCGCTATTTATTGATTGAACTTCCTTTGTTCTCACTACATATTTCTGTTAAACTTTATTTATTCTAAATCGTTTCTCACGACATTATTTCAGGAATTTTCCCAGTGTTTTTCAGTTGTTTTTATATCGTTTCCCTACAAATAAAGGAAACAAAGTTGCGGCTAATGGTAATAGATGGCGCCAAAAATGCTTATTTATTCAAAGTAACCTTCAGGACATTGTTCTTGAACGTTCTTAGGTTTTTCTGGATGTTTTCCGGTATCAAATAAAGAGTGCAACGTTTTGGCACAGTGTAACAGATGGCGCCACAAACGTTAGTAATTTTTTTTCGCGTTAATTATCATCTATGTTTAAAGCTGTATTTATTCCAAGTTGTTTTCGAAGCATTCTTTTCGAACTCATTCGAAATTAACGCTTGAAATATATTTCTTGGATTTTCTTAGCGTTTTTCAGTAGTTTTGAATTTTTTTTCCGGCGGTAATATCTTCGAAAATTAATCTTCCTAGTTTTTATTCAGGGGCGATTCAGTAAGTGTCGTGTGTCGGAGAGAGAGGCAAATAAAATTTCTATTTTTCTTTTTCTTTCTTTTTTTTAATTACTTCAGACGTAATTTTTTTTCACACCACGATTCTAAGCCCTAAGCTTCCAAAGCTTGTAGGCGAAGCGTGTTGACTAGTCACTGTTGTATGCTATATTTGAAAAAAGTTTTCACTTTTCTGCCATTTTCAGTTTAATTCTTACTTTCGACCTCGAACAGGCATGTAGGACGTCTTAGCGCCGAGTTGCTTTGCAATTCCTGCAATCTCTACAGGCACGCCACTGGTTTGAAATTTTCAAATTTTGAAAGGCAACGAATGAGTTTTTCTTAGTACACGAACCGGAGTCGATAACTAATCAGTAACTAGACCAACAAGAATCTAGAATCCAAATTTGTAGCTAGTGGAACACTGACCGCAGCCAAAACAAATCAATCGAACTGAGGTCTAAATGGATTAACTTTACAAATTTAACAGCCAATAAAAGAGTTTTTTCAATACACGAACCGAGCTCAGAAAGCAATCAATTCATCACTCTAGACCAATAAGCGTTTAGATATCTCACTAGTTGGACCCCGTAGACAAAGCGAACCATTTTAAAGTAAATGTAAAGGTTATAAAACTGTAAAAACCTGCGGACCGGGGTTCGCTCTCTCTCTTCAGAATGAAGACTTTACTTACGTGAATTTTTCAAATAAAGATGTCCAAATTTTTAGAATAATTTCAAAATGTTGTGATGATTCACCGTCATTTGTCAGAAGCGACACACGTCGAAGACAGGTGCGACGAGAGTCTCGAAGCTGGGAGAAAGGAAGCTGGGAGAAAGGAATGAACCACCTGCGAGAAACTAACGCCGGAGTTTGCGTAAAAGCGAACAATCTCGAAACTAGCACGGATACCTAAACAGTCGGCCGGGGAAATGAGTTCAGTTCAAAGTAGAGTTTATAACTAGTTAACCGCTCGGCTTATGTTAAAATTAAATTAGTGTTAATGTTAAAGTCGTTAATGAATTAGTTATTACTTTCGTGGAGTATTTTATTTTAAAATAAATGAAAACGAGTCCTAAATTCGTGACAATATAATAACAAAACCTGAAATTTAATTTACAATGCATTTTAGAAAAAAAATTTATATAAAAATATATTAACAAAACGTGAAATTTAGTTTACAATATAATTATAAATATTACAAAAGATTAAGATTACAAAAGTAAATAAATACCATTGAAAGTATAGCGCTAACGGCCGATTTCGTAATAGAACTTTAAATTTAAAGTTACTTTAACCTAAAAAAAAATACATTTGCTTCCCTATTCTTAAAGTGACTTTAAACTAAACCTTCCTTAAAGTCTGATTATGAAAACGGCCATAAATAGAAGAAAGAAAAAAGATTTAGAGAGAAAGGCGAATATTCAGTACAAAAACAAAAGAATGCCTTTTTTTGTTAGAAAATAGCTTTACTTTATGCGAGAAAATGAATTTTTCTTTCAACTCACCAACGCAGAGCTGGAATCTTTCTTGAAACAGAAATTAAATCAAATTAATTAATACTATTCAATTGATTACTTAAAAGTACACACCGTGAAGAGTTGTATTTTCATTCGGGAAATTAATTACAAACTGAAGAAACTGACTGAAAAAAAAATGAACTTCAACGAGGAACACGTAACCAGGTCAAGAGAAAACTACGCTACAAGTAACACATTTCTTCTGCTGCTGGAGCTTTCATGCACTTCTTCCCGTTTGGATTCTTACGGAACTGAGGAGATCAGATGATGGCAGATCGATGGCATTTTCTTTCCATAAAAAAACCCTTAATCGAATGCATAATTAGGGGTAATATTGCAACTTCTGCAGCCTCGACTTCATTGTTCCCGTGTGTCGTGATCTCTCTGTGCATCTCAGTTCCAGGAAATCCTGCCCACGCGACTTCTTCTGACCTCGTTCATGTTTTCTGCTTTCTGCTGCTGGAGCTCTTATGCACTTCTTCCCGTTTGGATTCTCACTGAAATGAGAATATCAGATGATGTTTCAATGGCATTTTTTCGCATAAAGAAACCCTTAATCGAATACCTAATTAGGGAAAATATTGCAACTTTCGTAGCCTCGACTTCGTTGTTCTCTGCCGCGTGTCGTGCTCTATGCATCTCAATTCCAGGAAATTCTGCCCACGCGACATCTTCTGACCCGGATTTGATAATATTGTGAGGTCTATAAAACACTAGTGGAATTATGAATCCATAATTAAATTGTTATTCAAAATCGGCATTATCACTTCATAATAAGCAGGTGTTGGATAAAACTATGTATTACGCTCGTGCCTTTACAGCAAATAAGTCACTTGTATAATGAATAGCACATTTACAGATTCATGGTTTCACATAATAATTCATTTTCTTTATTATTTTTTTTTAATTTTTTTTTGTATTTTAGTTAATTTATATTGTATTTGTTGTTTTTTTATTCTTTTTAGTTTCATAGTTTCTTAGTTCATTTTTTTCTTAGTTGTAGACATTAATATTTAATATTTTGCGTTATTTTTTTATCAAGGTTTAGATGGAAGAATAGTAATCTACTGAATCTCACCTTGTGATTGTGTTAATTTTTCTTTCGTTTCTGAAATGTATATTTATTTTTCTTGTCACAACACAATAAAGGGTATTAAGAGTATTATTATTATTATTAATCGCAACTTAGGTCCAGTTTTACAAAAGGGGTTCAACTTTGAGGCCCGGTTTCACCATCCCAGTTTAACTTTAAGCTCCGTTTTATTCCTATAGAAACAATTATCCTTGCAATTGTTACCATGGGAATAAAGCGAAGTTTAAATTTAATCTGTGATGGTGAAATCGGGCCTGAGTCTTAAACCCTTAGCAACAATTATTTCAACAATTGTTGTGAAGGATTTAAGCTTCGGCTCAAAGTTAATTGATATGGTCTTCAATAACTGAAGAGAATTTGTTACGATTTCATAACATTTCACGTCGATTGCCGACCGCAAATTGAAGAGAGATGCATATTATCTCGAGATCACACTTGAAATGGATTGCAAGTTGTTACGAAACTATTTATAGAACATCAATTTTGCAAGGTCACTTGAAACATAACAATATCAAGTCCATATCAATGTTACAGAATACACCCCATTGTTAAACTCGGCCTTAATTTTCATGAAAACATTGTATCTCTGTATTGAACATTCGATCCTTTACAAAATAAAACGATTGTATTTCTATAAACTTGTCGATTATTTTCTAAATTTTTCTTTTAGATTTCTTCAGGTCCACGTGAACTGCCTATCCATGAGACTTCTTTCAGCACCATCCCGCATTACTACAACGGCGTAGGATATTCCTCGCGCTACGACTATGGTTACCAACCTACGCCCTTAGACTCGTGTTCATGCAGCAGCGGAAGCGGATCCAGCAGGACGTCGTTGCGTGGTCCTTGGTGTGTTTGCCTAGTGGTGTGCATTATAATAGCGACCCTGGCGGCCGGTCTGGGGCTTCCGCTCGCCTTAAATCCGCAGATAGAACCGCAGACACCTCAGGAGAGATTAGAAGTGGTGTACAGGTTGTTGAAGGAAGCGCCTCTGATAGATGGCCATAATGATCTTCCGTGGAACATCCGGAAGTTCGTGCATAATAAACTGGGGGGATTGAATTTCAGCGCGATCTCCAAGGAAGAACCGTGGTCGAAAAGCAAGTGGTCGCACACGGATATTCCGAGACTTCGCGCGGGACTTCTTGGAGCACAGTTCTGGTCTGCTTACGTGCCTTGTAAAGCGCAGCACTTGGACGCAGTGCAAATCACATTAGAACAAATAGACGTTATCCGTAGGTTAGTCGAACTGAATGCGAAACATTTCGTTCTGGTACACAGCGCGAGTGAAATCCTGGATATTCACAAGAAGGGACAGATCGCGTCCCTCATCGGCGTCGAAGGTGGACATGCCTTGGGGAATTCCCTGGCGGTGCTACGAACTTTTTACAATCTCGGAGCAAGGTACCTTACAATTACCCATTCCTGTGATACACCGTGGGCCAGAGGAACTAACTCCCAGGAAGAAGTGGGATTAACGCCTTTCGGGCAGAGCGTCATCAAAGAAATGAACCGCCTGGGAATGATCATCGATCTCTCTCATACATCCATGAACACTGCCAAAGCGGCGCTGAACGCATCCCACGCGCCAGTCATTTTTTCCCATTCCAGCGCATATTCCCTATGCAACTCCAGCAGGAACGTCCCGGATGACGTCCTCAAACTCGTCGCGAACAACGGAGGTGTCGTCATGGTCAACTTCTACACCTACCTGGTGACCTGCAATGAAACCGCAACTATCCGAGACGTTATTAAGCACATAAATCACATACGGGAGGTGGCCGGGGTCGACCACGTGGGGTTGGGGGCGGGTTACGACGGAATTAATATGACGCCGAGCGGTTTGGAGGACGTGTCGCGCTACCCCCATTTATTGGCCGAACTTTTGGCGGACCCCGCGTGGTCTGAAAGGGACATCGCCCTCCTCGCCGGGCTCAACTTGCTGAGGGTGTTCTATAAGGTGGAGGCTGTGCGTGATCAGTGGAAACTCGCCGCAGTTCTCCCCGGCGAAGACATCTCTCCTCCGGTCCATTCTTCCTGCTCTTCTATGTACTCTTGACCCTCCCGAGACACTGCCATTAGCATCGCGATATTTCGTAGGTATTTAATATCTAAAAGACTATTTTACTATACCGGGTGTAACAAAGTCGAATACTTTTATTTCCCGTAAGAAACTTCGATAATCTTGGTCGAAATTTGTGTTCAAAAAAAAGTAGACATGCAACAAATGAAGGAAAAAAGATTAGGTATCGCTGATTTTTTTAGAAAATTTTATTTTTTACAAAAGCTTGCACTTCATCTAAAACCCCATAAGAAATCTAAAATCCCCTTAGAGAGTAGTGTTTATTAATGAATTATACAAGGTACAAATATTTAAACCTGCAATATATCACCATGAATGGCAACGATTAAACTCATATGTTCTTAACATAAATGTAATAGTTTTCGAGAAAAATGCAGTGGCAGATTTTCACTAAACCGTTTGAGAACTACTGGCACAGCTAAAAGTGGAACGTGGGTGCCTCTTCAATTACGACCCGCAGCCGAAGTAGACCAGGGTCAGTGCCTTACTGAAACTCGAACAGGAACGACGTAACTCAGAGCCGCTGCGAACAGCTGGTCGGTCAAAACGTTTACAATTTATATTAACTTCACTGCAAGTAATTACAAGTTTAAGTATTAAATTAAAATCTCAAGCAATTCAAGAAGCTGCGGTTCGTAATTGCCGAACAAATTAAAAGCGAGGTACAAACAAATTGTAATTTCTCATTCCATATTATTTTTGAAAAGACATAAAAATTTTACATTTCCTTTGTTTCCAAGAACCGTAAGTAGTAATACTTTCATAGCTAGCAGCGAGATTGCAGCAAAAGTTTATTTACGTAAAAGGGTGAAGGAAGAACATTTTTAACGCGCTTGCCTAATCGGTGCATACATTTTCGGATTTATTCGTCGATAGTTGATAACGTAAAACATACTACTTCGCTCAGCGAATTAAAATTTTAAACAAAATAATTGATAAACGATATCAGTGATTATTATTACGAAACTCTGCGTTGTACATCGAGTGCGGTATCGGTGGGCGTGTTCATACCGAGAGGAAGGCGAAGTTCACCTTCCTATCTGTCTTGCACGATTCAGCAGTTCCAAACAAGTGGTCCATCCGAAATTTTTTGACTTTGAAACGGTAGCCAACAAAAAGTACCCGCAGAAGGTAGCATTTCGCGTACTTGTACTGAGGTTTTTTTATTTGCACACAGTAAAAGAACACCCTGTATTACAAGATTATAAAGTACTGAATTTAACAGTCATGGTAGAGAAAGGTAGATAGAATCACTCATTGTCAGTGCGGAATGATCTCTCGCACCAGCTGCCGATGACCTTAGCCATTTAAATCAGTAGTGCAGCAGAGATGTGATGCATTCTTTTCTCTCTCTCGGATTATACCGCCCACATCTAATGCGATGAAACGAAACGTGCGAGCGTTTCCGAAAGTACACGAAAGACACTTTTTCTTCGCCCACTGCCTCATGCGCATGTTGTATATGAAAATACATGTATGGATGAATATTCGTTTCAGTTTTTATTTTTTATACTCCCAAAATTCGAATCTTTGATTACTTGAATTATTCGTTTATTCGAGTATTCAAATTATTCAAATATTGGAACCATTCGAATACTACATTTAATTAAATATTGGACCAGCCATGCTTTCGGGTATTTCGAACGAGCTATCCCCGCTCTCAAATATGTCCTTAATCGTATCATTCGTGTCGGGGAAACGAAAATTCATTCACAGAGAAGCGCGCAGAAAATAAAGACTCCTACTTAATAAGTACAACGGTCACACTCGTAACGTTTAACGCATGGTAGGGGTGCACTTCCCCACCTATTGCCATCTTTGTATTGACTATAAAGCTGTTCTGGCAATTATTTCGCATTTTTTTTCTGGCATTTAGATAATTAATATAATTATTAAATATCAGTGAATCGAGATGTGGATAATAGTATAGGCATATTTTAACTTCCAAAAAAACAGAAAGTGTTTTATGATGAACTCTATAATCGTACAAAATAAAAATAAGAAACAAAAAATTAACATAACTCTTAGAAAAAAAAAACTATTGCAATAGTTACCAGCAAAAAATATATATATATTTAGAGTATTTATCAATCAATTCATTATTTGAATATTCGAATATTCAAATATTCGATTATTGGAATATTCGAGTTTTCAGATATTCGACAAATATTCGAATAATCGAATAGTCCGATATTCGAATATGCATTTATAATTTATTTTGAAAGTATTCAAATTATTCACCCTATCTTTTTCTAATTCATGATACCCTTGTCGAGTTCACTTTCTGTTATGAGCAAGGAAAAGAAATCAGGCCACTTGTTCCGCGAACAGTACGAAAATTTAGTACTCGGACTGTATCAACCTCAACCTCGCCCTCGCGTGCGAACGCTCGCATTACACTCCTTCCCCTTCCACTCAATTACAAATCGATGCATCGCATAGTAAAAAGCGTCCAACACTAAGTGGCCTGAATTCTTTTGCCTGGTTATGAGATTAACGGCGTTTTCAACTAAGAGTCCTTGACCACTCTCAGAGTATTCCCATCTTGTTTCAACCTCATGTAATAACAGAGGATGAAGATGCTCTAGAATGCTATGTGGCCATGTTTTAAATAAAAATCATTCCTCTTTCAAAACAGAAATTTGTTTACGAATTAAAGTAATCAATCAATCCATAATTAGAGCAACGAAGTCAACGTTTGTAACGCACTACACAAACAGATATCTAAATAGATCCGTTTGAAACTTTATAAATAAATTTAAAAGAAAATTAACGATTTTTTTTTAATAGACGGACCGAGGTGGAAAAGCAATCTATCCCTAACTGTACCAATTAGCACACATTAATTTTGTAACTAGTCGAAGCAAAGTGAAAACGAAAACAATACTCGAGCCGAAGTTTAAATAGATCAGCTTTTAAATTTTACGAATTCAAGAATATTTGGATTATTAATCAAACGTGTTATAGCACCCCCATTTGGTTTTCCAAATTTTCTAAATTATCAATTTTTTAATTCACGCAGATTAGATAATCCAGAAGATTTAGGTCAGGTGGGAACGATAAATATCTTCCTACCGTTCTTGAAGACGTTGCTCTAATCAAATATTGTACAGTCGCGATCATACTAATCGGTACCGTTAGAAGCTAACCGCGTTATCAAACTGTCAATCGATATCGATTCGTTTGACCGCGACTGTACCACTGCATAAATCAGAAAAAATACGCCTTGTGTGTAATTAACGGTTAGATTTCAAATCCTTTTTTTCTAATTCACTTCTGAGAGGTTTTAAACATCTTTTAGCATTTGAGGACTGTAGGTAAAAGTAGGGCCCAATTATTTTTTTGTCCAAAATTCCACAAAAATTGATAATGTCATTTTTGAAAAAGTGTACTTGCTGTTATTATTTTTAGTTTCTTGGTTTTACTTATTGTTCATAGCTTCTTGAGTTTATTTAACGACCGCCCTTGACCAAAATATTTTTTGCTGTCTCGGTATATTCCGTAAGTAATTTGTTTTATTTTTTTGGAAAATCCGATTTCTGTTTCTATTTCACCATTATGCCATGAAGCAAAATTTCTTTTTGGTTTCTCATGGTTATTTTTAAAACAACGTATCAAAGCAGAAGCGGACCTTTAGCTTTGTAGGCCCTGGACTAACACTGTTAGAGGGCAATCAACCTAAGTTTTCTTTTTTGTATATTTCACTGGTGGTTACCATTTAAAAGGCAACGTTGTCATTAAATGGTCGCCTACAGACAACACTTCACTTCTTTAAAAATTGGTTAAAAATATGCTGTGGCTGAGGTACATTTCAAGATTTGCATGACGTGGACGAGGTACATTTCAAGATGCGCGTATTTAGGCTTAATCAGGATGGCGATATTCCGTGTAGGACTGTCAACTTCTAAGTTTCGTATATTGGGACATTGTCTTTCAAAAATAGGGACATTTAAAACATTTTTTTACGTCAAATTTGCAACACAAACGCAATGACGTACTCCCTAACTACTAAAACTGATAAATACTCTAACTGCCGTCTGTAGACTGTACTCGTAGAGTCCGTGACTATTCGAACAATAAATTTAAAATTTTCTTATCGCTTCAAAAAACTGTCAAATTTTTGTATAATTAACTACAATTGGGAAAGCAACGTTGCCATTCACTGATTGCTTACAGACATCACGATAAGTCAGTTCTCTTAAAATATCTGAGATTGTTCGCATGATGACAACATCACTTAATTTAATAACAACTGCTTCTTGTTCTTCGGTTAAGAGTAACATCTTTCAAGTATTTATAAATTCTGACAGGAAAACGTCATCAAATAAAGAAAGTCCACTTTAAGTGATATAAATATTTGCTTGTCCCAGTTTTTTGTGGCCGCGATAGTACATTTAAAGATTCGCGTGTTTAGTGCCATTTGTTTTAAGTTCTTTTTTTCCTTTTTTTTTGTTGTAGATCCTCGACAAAGCATAAACTTTTATAAGATAATAACATTTTCTCAGAAATTAGTCAGCGCTTTCGATTGGGTTTCTACTATGTGCACGCAGAGTATGCTCATCTCGTTTTAACCTCATGCAATTAAATGAGATGAAGATATTCTACGTGCACATTGTGTACCCCCAAAGTTTACCATTTGTTGCACACTTTCTTGGACACGCTGTAGATACAACGACGCTCACCATAAATGATACCATTTGACAGTTTCGTAGCCCTTACGCTGAATGCCCTTAAGGATGTGGTTCGCATGCAGGAGTATCATTTAAGTTGAGCATCGTAGTACAACGACGATCACCATAAATGATACCATTTGACAGTTTCGCAGCTGTTACGCTGAGTGTTCAGGGTGGTTCGCATGCAGGAGTATCATTTAAGTTGAGCGTCATAGTACATGTATTTTTTAAACACTTCTCCTGCGATTCTTTTATTACACCGACATTTTTTGTAGTTTTAAATAATTAGAAAATTCTTCGAATTTCGGAGGTTGTATAAACCTAAAAACTCTGTGTTACTCTCAAAGAATGTTTCAATACAATGTTGCCAGAGCGAAGTATTCATCAACTTTTCACTGCAAAGCACCTAATGAATTAAGCAATGTGTTCCAGCTTTTAACAAAATTAAAGTGCGGTTTTAAATATTCATGAACTCGAATGTATGGTCAGGCTTTTTAGTAATGTCTCCCGCACAAATGTTAAATTGCTGTTAAATTGCGGTTCAATGCTTCTGACCACTGTAAGCAGGGAAGCTAACACAAAATGAAAACATGAAACAAAATTCAACACGTATTGCTTACGACTTACTGTCGCAAAAAAGTAGACAAATTATAGTTTGCTGTAATTATTCTTTCTGAAAATGGCAGTGACTAAGGACGACTTCACAGATAATATTTAAAAAATTTAAAAAAGCTTTCAAAACTAACAAGTTTGTAAATTAACAACTTCCTAAAGTTTGTGAATTCGTCTTTATCTGTGGCATTTTGAGAAAAAATAATTACAGGAAACTGTAATTTGTCTATTATTTTTTGCTTTGAACTGTAGATCGCGACTTTTATTGCAGAGACATTACTAAAAAAACACTGCTGTACGTCTTTATTATCCGTTTAATTATCAATTTTTTTTATTTAACATTTTTGCACAGCCAGAAAACTTAAAGCTGCTTTGAATTACTCCCGTTAATTCTTCTGTCACAGATACGGGAGTGCGTTCATAAATGGAGAGTGTTGGGCAGAGCGATACCCTAAAAAAATGGGCGCGTTCAGGGACGCTCAGCGGCTGAGTTGCTTACTCAGCAATCGTTTGTGATTGGCTCACATTAAGGTAATAGCCAATCACAAATGATTACTGAGTAAGCAACTCAGCTGCTGAGCGTCCGCTGAACGCGTCCATTGATTCGTTCAGGGCGTGATGAATTTCTGAACTTTAACAGGCGCTCTTCGTATATGTCACACGTTCATTATAATATTCTTCTTTTGTTGAATTAAATTGCAAATTATACTGTTACGTTTCTAGGGTTTAAATTTATTTATTTAACGAATAAAACACTCGGTAAAACTTAACCGTAATTTAATAATGCTTACGAACTAATTTATTTGTAACAATTTATTTACACACTAAAATCTAACTTCGACGATCGCTGTTAGAATTCGACTGACTGCTGAGTCCACCCCGGGCGATTTTATATCCTTTGCTGCCATCTCGAATTTTCCAACGCTGGCAAATTCGAGTTTGTTCGATGGTGGCGTGACGGCCGATGACGCATAATAGCGAACCGACTTCTTGACGCCTTCAGTGTGACGTAGTGCTGTAAAGTACGGTAAAATGAAGAAGCATCGTTAGATATTTACGTTTTTGACTGTTGCAAATTTAATTTTGTTAATTTTTTAAAAACAAATCACACTAAAATAAAAAAAATAATGACTCATTCGATAGTAAAAATAATTAAATTTACTTACCGCATGCAGTTATTATAAGTACAGTATCATTTGACGTTTGATATGGGTGCATGCCAAGCGAAATTTGCTACATTCTAGCTGGATTCTCTAGTTCAGGGCACTATACCTTTTTATTTTTTATACGCTTCAAGAACGAGGTGCTTATTGGAGTTTGAAATTGAAATTTTGAACGCTTTTACAGCACTCCGGTGCTTTACTTGTTTACACCCGCCAGATCGTCATTTATGAACGTACTCCAGTTCCAATAACGAACGCTACAAGCTACAATGTTTGGGATTATCATGAACAAACAGTAACAATAATTAATTTCTGAAGCAAAACTCAATTTAACTAGAAGGCTAAGTTAGAAATGCTAAAACCTTGTTACACCCTGTATAATCGGACTACATATAATGTAAATCAATAGCTCATAAGGTAAGCAGTCTGCTTTCGACGTGCATACATGCACACATAAAGTTCGTCGGCCAAGAAAACTTTACTTTCAAACAACCCGCCCGGACTGGAAGTAATTCATTAGGGGCGAAATTCCCATTCGGTTCTAACGGCGAACTTAGCGGCCGCTTCGATTGATTAGATCGCTTTATAAAGTTATTCGGTTTGCAGGACGACTTTTAGTGGTTGCGCTTAGTATGCATATTTGCGTACCTTAATTTAATAGGAGCCAAATCAAAAGGTACCCCTTGAACCATGAAATTCTTTATGGATTAATAACAGATTAATTCCTTTATAATTTCCATGAGGTCAAATCATTAAATTCTTTTCCTTATTTGATCAGAATAAGTAAGTCTTCAGGTGGATTGTATTTTTCAAAATGGTGATATGCATTTACTTCAAATCACAAATCAATTGAATCGTTTTATCATGACTCGAACCGAAGTCTAAATGGATCGATGATATGATCAATTTTATTCAATACACGAACTAAAGACGAAAAGCAATTAATCCATAACTTTACATCTGAACCAATAATAGTCAAATTTTGTAACTGGTCGAACCAAAATCAAAACGAGCCACTTCAAAGTAAAACTGTAAGAGGTCTCTGTCTTTTTTTCTCATCAGCGAGATAGAAATGCCATACAAGTTACTTGTGAAATGGTTAAAAAAAAATGAGCGTAATTCCCACTAGAGTTTTCCAAATTCAAAGTTCCAATTTTTACAAAAAAAAATAATAAGTTTTTGAATATTTCAGTCTATAGAAAATAAATTTACTTATGCATTATTACCCCCAAGATTAAAATGTAATGTGCAGAGGTTATTAATCCATAAAATTTTTTATTAAATTTCTTCTCATTCCCAAAACCCATAAACACCCACCCATACATTGTCGTAACGCACAAATACTTTTTACTGACTTAATTCACGTGAGCTATAACCATTCGCATTCGAGTATTATGGGGGTAGGTATCCCATCCTCTTATCCTGAACGTAAAATTTTTATTTAATTCCCCGTTCCCCGCCACTTATACTTGAGCCCTTTTTTTCTAACGAGGACGAAAATGTCCTTCTGAATACTGATGTGATTATTGTATTATTACAGTCTCATCTCATCTCGACCGTGTTGAACCTACCCTCACCCCACATTTAGGGATATTTCCCAAAAGAAACTGCCAATTTTCATTTTCGAATAAATCCGTAGTATGTTTAGCATATATTTGTAAGGATCGTACAACCCGACAGGCAGAAATAAGTAATCAGAATCAGGCTTAATTGAGGAAATAAGCGGAACAAAAAAAAAGTAGAATACTCTGTTCGATTGTGTGTATAGTTATTATTAATAAGTGTCGGCTTTAGTTGTAGAAATTTAAGGTAGTGTTCACACTAACTGTTCATCAAATGTGCTGTGCGTCATCATGCAGTGTACGTACTCTAATTAATTAACAAGAAATCGTTTTGGGCTTTCTTGATGTGTTGCGAGGGGTGAAACTCGATTCCATCCAGGATGTGCAGACGATGATTTTCAGCCACTACATACCTATAAATACATACATAGATAACGCATGTGTTTATTTTTGTGTCATTTCAGAGTTTATGGAGAGGCAACTCGCGTAATGTGTTAAGCCAAGGCATTTATAATTTCATAGAAGTTTATATGTCGTTGTATTTGAAAATTTATAGAGATATGTATTTATTATAGACATATTACATTTTGACCAAGCATATTTTAATAGTTGAAAATAAAAACGTTGAAAAACTACGTTGTGATTCATATTTACTTACATCATCAGCATAAAAGTCTATAGATGAACATTCTAAGCCAGGGATGTTTTTGAATGAGTAAAGAAGTGGTAATCCAAACGCCACTGTCTTGAAAGAACAAACTATCTACTTATCTCTACAACTACAAAAAAGTAAAGTTTATGTGTTATTCGTTTCTAGTATGCCCCGTGTTTTATTATTCATTAAAAAAGTAATCAAGTTAAAGTATTGTCAATTTTGTGTAGTTAGGCAATCAAACGTACACGTCATACACAAAGCAAATATAGTAAATAAAGACAAATAAATAAGTAAATAAAACCAAAGTAACAGTGAATAGATAAAACAGCGACATCCTACGATCGCTTTTTGACCGGACATTGCTACGTCTCTGCTGACGAAGCCCCAAGCAGGGCTGAAACAGCTGTATAGAGGCTGCTCGAGGTTTTCATTGCGATCAAAAACGATTTGTAACAAAATTTTTCAAAGTAACAATGTATTGTAGGCAACCAAACATACATGTCGTACACAAAATAACTCGATGACCCTCTGGAATAATGGCACAACTCAAAAGGCTTTAAATTTTAGGAGAGTTTTTTAAAACTTTTCATTTATTTAAAATGCAATTTTTAAATTAAATTTTGAATTGTACTGCGTTTCCACTAGAAAACAAATCTCTAGGTTCATAATGTTTAATAAAAATAAATAATTTTTAGGTAAAGAAACTAGTAAAACAATTTTCAACCTATTTTTGAGTTTGCCGTTATTTCGGAGGGCCATCGAAATATGGTAAGTAAAAATGAATAAATAAATAACTAAATAAAACCAAAAGATAATTTGACTTGACTTTGACATGTGTGTAGTTAGGCAACCAAACATACACGTCATACGTAGAGCAAAAATTGGTAAATGAAAACGACTAACAGCCGTTTGCACCATGTCTAGTTAAAAATTAAACAAGGTTTAAAAGTAAACCCAGTTTGCACCGCGACTTAAACCGTAGTTAGAAATTCGCTAAACCAACTCAACGTTAAACCATCACGGAAGAGGGATTAAATTGAGTTGGTTTAGCCAGTTTCTAACTACGGTTTAAGCCGCGGTGCAAACTGAGATTACTGTTAAACCTAGTTTAATTTTTAACTAGACATGGTGCAAACGGCTATAAATAAATAAGATGCGGTATTAAAAACGTAAAATAAATTTACTGTACAGTTTAATGTCTTAGTAACAATTATAAATACAATGGTTACTAAGGCATTAAACTCTAGAGTAAATTTAACTTGCGTTTATAATACCGGGCCTAAGTAAATAAAACCAATCAATCGATGTTTTGACTTAAACTTGTATGTTGTTAGGCAAAAAAACGTACAGGTCATGCACAGAGCAAATATGGATAAAAACTAAATAAAACCAAACTATGATTGATTTTGATTTGTGTGTTGTTGGGTAAACAAGCGTTACACCTCATAGATAGAGCAAATATGGTAAATAAAAACAAAATAAATAAATAAAACCAAAGAATCGTGAATGTGATTATTTTTAAATACAATACAGAATATACCGTGTAGTAAAAAAAGACCACCGAATACAGTGCGAGCAAAAATGACTAATACTAGTTTCCAAATCTTGTTAATGAGATTCTTATTTTTAGGTTAAATATTATATCTGCCACCCTTTTTAGTTTTACTATTTCGAATCTTTGGCTGTCTTCTCAATGCTTTTTTTCCAAAATTTACCGACTGCAGGATAAATATACATATATGGTTCTTTCTTTGCTTGGTAATGAATTTCCAGATCATTTTTGAAAATTATATCTTGCAATTGACAATTAAATTTTGACAAACAATAATTTAATTAACAACAAAATTTCAAAAGCAATACCAATTGCTTTATTTAGGTTTTTTATTTATAAGATAACATAAGAACAAGAAATCACATTTAGGTAGGTACTCTTTACAAAAGTGAACTGACATTACATTCTGTTATAATTATAACCAGGGAAAAGAAATCAGGCCAGTTAGTGTTGAACGCTTTTTATACCAAATGTACTCCTGTTATCTTTCCGCTGCTACTGTACAGTGTGGTCCATTTTTGATGGTTTTACAGCATTTCTCAGTTATTTATAGGTATAGAAGAAAAACGTTTTCGTGATCCGATGCTACTTTTTCAAGAAAAACTCAGTGGAGAAAACAAAAGTTAGCTATCTCGATTCGTTCGGGAAATATCGGCCGAAAACGAATTTTTCCGAAAAATTATTTTTCACAATATCTCAGTTGTCTGACAAGATATTTTGAAAATTTAAAAACTGTTTTATTCAGAAATTAGTACTGATTTTATTGACAATATTATCTTTTGTAGAAATTGCACCAATTCTGCGAAACAGACTGTAAGTTTCGAATTTTAAATGGAAACCGCAGTTGGCTATGACACAAATTCATTTCAAACATTTCTTGTTTAATGAGGTTTTCAAAAATGTAAAGTTTGATATAATTATTTTTTCAAATAATAAAGATACTAATTATTTTTTGTTTTCCGGTAGCTAACAAGCCATCCGTGACACCAAAACAAAAAAAAATAGTTCAATTGTTTTCCCAAAATATCAGTTATTATTAAGTAAAGCAGCTAATTTAATTCAATAAATAAATAGCTTCATATATCTGTCAGAGACTGACATAAAACCACAGGTATGTAAAAATGGATTAACTCCATTTGAACATTTTTTTTAGTTACTAATGTGAATAGTTAAAAGATTTTTATAAATTTTAAATTGTATAAATTAATGCATTTCTTTACCAAATTATTATTATTATTAAGTTTAATAATGCTTTCAAGAACTTTTGTATATTAATAAATGTAATAGCGGATAGAAGTGAAATAAACATATCTAAGAATTTTTGATAATATAAAATTGAAGATTTAATAATTTCAAAGGAACATATAACTTGTTTCTTCAAAACTGCTTTGACAGTTAATCCGTATTTACATTACTTGTAGTTTTATGCGTTTTCTAATAGCATTTAGCATTTATTTTGTTAAATCTAATTACCTGTATTATTTATTCTAATAATAGACTTTTGAGGAAAACAACTGAATTTTCTTTTGTTTCTATCATCATAGATAGCTTGATAGGTACTGCAATATAATGAAATTTAGTATCTTTGTTATTTATAAAAATAATGATATCAAACTTTATATTTTTGAAAACCTCATTGAACAAGCAATTTATTTGTGTCATAGCCAACTACGGTTTCCATTTAAAATTAGAAAGTTATAGTCTGTTTCGCAGAACTGGCGCAGTTTTTACAAAAGACAATAATATCAATGAAATCTATGTTAATTTATGAATAAAATAGTTTTAGAATTTTCAAAATATCTTGACAAACAACTGAGATATTATGAAAAGTAATTTTTCGGAAAAATTCGTTTTCGGCCGATATTTCCCGACCGATAGCTAACTTTTGTTTTCTCCACTGAGTTTTTCTTGAAAAAGTAGCATTCAGTCGCGGAAACGGTTTTCTTATATTCCTAAAAATAACTGAGAAACCCTGTAAAACCATCAAAAATGGACGACACTGTAAATGGAATTATTATTGAGCGGGAGCGAAAAGAGTATAATGTGAGCGTTCGCACTTCGCAGAAATTATTGTAAGCGAGGCAGATACAGTCCACCTACTAAATTTTCGTTCCGTTCGCGAAACAAGTGGCCCGAATTCTTTTCCCTGGTTATAACTATGAGTTAACTAAGCTACAACTTTGGACATATCAATCATTTTTGTTCACATTGTATATTTAAGGAGAAATAAATCTCCTGTTTTGTCAGTAAAGTAAACGTGCCTGTGCCTGCCTAACTTTAATTTTTTGACTTGGGGTTTAAGCAATCAACGTCAGCGAAATATCCGGAACACAGCTCACCTGAAATTCTCTTTTAAAATGGCCCACTTAAATATTAACGCGTGCGTATTCCTGCAGATAGAGTGGGCATGAATAATTGATACGGTGCATTAAACTTGATGGCAGGGCATTTTCCATGCGGAACAAAAACTTTCGGACGTGTTATGAAGCTGAAAGAAAAGGGGGCAGGTATGTAGGGTGATGAAGTTCTAAGTTACTTTAAAGTTGAAAAGAAAAACAGTCGGGAATTAATTTTTTTTTGTTTTAAAGACGTTAGCAGATTAATAACCTTCAAAGAAATCGCTGGTGTTATATAAATATATTACATAAATAAAAAAAAAAACAATTTCCGATTAAAAAAATCGCCGTTCATAAAAACCCAGCCCCACAGTAAAAAGAAATATTTCTTTGCCAGAACGTTCTTTCAATTTATTATTGTACTGCTTATTTATAACATTACTATTATTATTATTATTTATTAAATATCTACAGTCATGCGCAAGTTAATTTTTCTGCAATCCTTGCAGTACAAAGTTTTAAGAGTGAGGTTTGCGTACAAATGATGCATTTTAGTTGTGGATGAGTGTACTTCTCTTATGAAAGGAGATTCCACCTCACTGCGTCACAGTTGGAATCCCCTAACGATACTCTAGTCCCAGGAAAAAATGTAGGTCATATGTTATCCTTATCCTTTAAAAGTCACGGAATGAAATCTGTGATTGACATTTTGGCAACATGAAACGAATTATTGCAAATTTGAACTTTGTTGATATAATCTTAATCTAAAAATTCATTCGTAGTTGAGCCATTTTTATAAAATGTTAACGAAAAAATATGTGTTGTTAATCGTCAACGGTCAACTAGTCGGATCGTCAGTCAAGAAGTTGATAAAATCGATAAGATGGGAACCTGCTGCTCATTTCAAAACGATTAACATTTTCTTTTACAAAATCAAAACATTGGATGGTAGATACTAATTTTTGATTTTGATGCCCCCTCCCCTGCTCGAGTAGCGCCGAAAAATAACACTAAAAACATCCTCTTAAAAAACAATTTCTTGTAAAATTCTTTCCCTAAATCCAGGAGGAAGATCTTTAAGTTGGAAATACTACTTATGAGTAACAGTTCTTTTTTAATAACAATAACAATAACAACGTAAAAAAAATAGGTTTGATGTCATCAATGTTGGCAAACCTATTACACAGATTGTTTGGCCAGTGTTGCTAACTAGAAAATTTTCTCACTTTCGATTTTCTTTTGTATTACAGAGAAGTTCTGATGGATTCAAAAAAGCACATTACATTTTTTGCTTTTGTTATAAAATGAGGTTTCCAATTTTTTTAAATAGTTTTACTAAATGTGTAATTTGTATAACTATAACTCCAAAATTTAGTAATATAATAAAACAGCTAAAAGCATTTCGTAGAAATTCTAAAGAAATCTATTTACGCGAAGTATAATCACAACCGATCAATTAAGGAATCAATTCTATAACTGGGCTGCAGTAAAAAAAGGTTGAGAGTAATACTCTTTTCAAGTTCAACCGAGCTTTCGGAAAATTTATGATTACTTACTTGAATGTCAGTAGAGCTAATATTTTTAAACCAATTAGATTCAACTTTTATTTTAAGAATATTTATTATAAACAAATTCTTGGAACACCTAAGGGTGCTAATATATCAATTATTGCTCAATTTGTTATGGATGATTTATTAATTGAATGCATACCAAAGTTATCATTTGAAATTCCTTGGCTCAAAAAATATGTTGAGGATATTATTTGCTTAGTTCCCCAAGGTATTGATGAGATTTTAACGGTTTTTAACAGTTATAATCCTAATATTCAATTTACTATTGAAAAAGAAACAGACAGGAGTGTTCCTTTCTTGGACACGAAAGTTATTCGTTCAGAAAACAATACAATCATTATTGATTAGTACACGAAACCTATTAGTTCTGGACGTTAAATTAATTTTCATTCTTGTTATCCTTATAAAATGAAAATTAACATGATTTTAGGATTAAGAAATCGTATAGAAAAGATTTCTCATCCTTCTTTGTTGAATAAAAACTTACACAAATTAAAGAATATTCTTATAAAAAAATAGCTATCCTATTGCAATCCTAAATAAGTTAATTTTCAGCACTCAACAAAGAATAGAACCCATTTCTCAAATTAATAATAATACACAAACAATTAATGTTGGTAATTCACAAACAATTAATGTTGGTAAAGTTTTTAGATCTTTAATATTCATACCAAATCTTAGATCTCGACTAATAAAAGTACTAAAAAATAAAAACATTCAGATTGCAACTAAAAATTTATTAACAATTAAGTCTCTTTTTACAAAAGTTAAAGATCCATTTAACAAATTCAAACAAATTAATTCTATTTATGAAATTCCTTGTCATGATTGTGATTCTGTTTATATTGGCCAAACATCAAGAACTTTTCACTCGAGAATTATTTCTCATAAAAGTGATATTAGACTTAGACCTAATGCTTGTGCTTTATCTGAACATGCCAATAATGAAGACCATAAGATTAATTTCGAAGATGCAAAAATTTTAGATATTGAACCAATTTGAATCAAAGACTTTTTATTGAAATGTGCCATATTTTTTGTAATAAAGCAAGTATCAACAAAAGAACTGATATTGAGAAACTTAGTTGTATTTATACTTACCTATTGAATTTTCAAACTAAAAAGAAAGACAATCAAGATGTTGGAAATCAAAATTTACATCGTATTACCACCTAATAATGAATAAACAATTTTTCTATCGTGATTCAATTTTCTAAATTTCGCAAATAATTTAGCTGTCAGAAAATGTAAAATTCAAAATTAATTCTTAAAACTTATTCTTATTATTATGATAACTAGTGGTTTAACTTTGTGTACTCGCTAAGGAATAAGTAATCATGTGAAATTGTTCTTATTATTAACTATTAATTTTAGAATTTCTTTTGTAGAAACCTTAATAAAGGAAATAAATTTTCCGAAAGCTCGGTTGAACCTTAAAAGAGTATTACTATCAATCTTTTTTGACTGCGGCCCAGTTATAGAATTGAAATTTATTTATTTATACTTAATTAGCAAAATTTTATTGGTTGATTTTATACAAAGTGTTCAAGAATAACTGTTTGAGTTGGCAGTGATAAATTGTATTTTTAATTGGTACAACTGGAATAATTTCCGTTTGTTGACGGCCTGATGCTGGGTTTCCACACCTCCGGCACACCGCATCCGGAATTCGGAATCCTCTTCGTGATTGGTTAATTTAAAATTCTGGAATGTTTGTTTAAGGGGGTTACTCTAATTGCAGTTGCAAGTTGCAACATGATGATACATTTCTATTTCTACTACCGAACATTGCCGAGATTGCTCAATTTAGTATTCTACTACTACCGAACATTACCGATACCTACAGCTTCTTATCACGTCACCAAGGGAGTATCATCGTTGCTAGGTGACAATTTCGATTAGAATGACCTGCTATGTTGCATTATAAACTGCTGGCGCTTGGTTTGGACACAGTTATGTTAAGTTTAGTTGGGTTTGGTTGACCTTGATATTGGCTGACCTTCATTTTAATTGATTTTTAATTTTTAATTCCTTACTTAGGTTGAATCGAGTTATGCTGAGTGGCTTTGGCATTAGTCGGGCTTAATTGTAATTGATTTTTAATTTTTTTTTAATTTATTTTGGTTAGATAGAGTTGACCTTCATGTGAATTGGGCTTAATTAATTAAAATCAAATTCCTGTTTTATTTTTAATTCCTTGCTGGTTTGAGTTTCAAATTTTTTCATTTTTAATTTCTTGTGCTGAGGGTTGGACTGGCTTAGAAATCTAATTTGACTTCGAGAAATCTAATAGGCTAACCAAACTGAAACCAAAAATATATATAAACAGAAAAAGAAGGTTACTTAAGCGCCATGTAGCGGATAAATTTAGTAGTATAGTATTCTTCAACGTAGCCATCTAGTTTTTCTTTCCAACTTGAAACTTATTAAAGTGTCATCTAGCGGATAAATTCTATTACATCTAGTGTTGTTAAATTACCGGTAATTTATTTTTAATGTTACCGGTAATGTTACCAATGTTATTGGTAATATTACCAATTACAGCTCAAGTGGCGACATCTCGCGCCAGAGTTACCAACTATACGTTTAACTGAAAATGTGATTTTTACGGAATTTTTCGATTAATTTGATACCGAATACGCATTACATTTTTGGCTTTTGTTAAAAATAAGGTTTATAATATTCAATATTATGTATTTCCACTAAATAAATTCAGGTGAAAACAAAAGTCATTTTAGGTTATGAAATATTTACTTCCCTTTCTTAGTACTTAACGTTTTTCCTAAATAATCAAAAGTATTCCTTAACCATTTCTTTCATTGGTTTACTTGAATTTTGCAAGTGTGTAACTCGAAATTACGTTATCTTGACATGAATGTTACCTTTAGTGTAGTTAAATTACCGGTAATTTCTTTTTAATGTTACCGTAACATTACCGATTACAACTCAAGTGGCGACATCTCGCGCCGGAGTTACCAATTACGCTTCAACTAAAAATTTCATATTTATTCAATATTCTGATTAATTTGATGCGGATACACATTACGTTTTTGTTTTTTATTAATAATAAAGTTTCCATTATTTAATATTACGTATTTCCACCAAATAAATTCACGTGTAAACGAAAATCATTTTAGGTTATGAAATATTTATTTACATTTTTTTAGTATTTACGTTTCTCTTAAGTAATCAAAAATATTCCTTGACCATTTGTTTCACTGGTTTACTTGCATTTTGCAAGTGTGTAACTGGAAATAACGTTATGTTGACAACTGAGGTAACAAACGGTAACATACGGTAACAAATTAATGTTACCTTACCGGTAACATTGGAAATTTACCGTAAGGTAACGTGGTAATATTACCGACTCACAACACTAGTTACCTTACCGGTAACATTGGAAATTTACCGTAAGGTAACGTGGTAATTTTAGAGACTCACAACACTAATTACATCAAGTTCTTCAACGTTGTTAATTCGATTTTGTTTTAATTTGGAAACATTCTGGGTATTAAAAAAATAAAGATAAACTAAATTTAACTAACAATTATTTTCTGAGCGATAACGTGTATTCTATAAAGGTGTCTTTGTTTTTCGTTATGTTAAATAATAATTCTATGTAATAATTGCTTTATTAATTGCATATTAGCGAATTATGTAAATTATTTGCCTACCCGGACTGATCAGTGACTTTGATTTTCAAAAGCTCACTCTGTATATTCAGTAAAGTTAGATGTGCACTTCTTTTCTAATGAATTAAGTCTGCCTCTAAAAATTTGTGAGTGATTATTTATTTAAGTGAAGGAAAATAAATTTAGGAAAAAGCGTTTTTCCAAGATGTAATACAATGCATTTTCAGATTTTCCTTTGACAGATTATTTATTGGCAACCCTGCCGCTTGACATTTTCATCTCAATGAGGGTTATGTTTTATTAACCTATTTACTTTCTAAGCAGCAATAAGGGTAGCAACGGCAGAAATGCCTCCACCGAAGTTAGTAAACTTAGAACCGAATAGATCCCTGCTAAACAATAACTTCAACGGATACAAGTTATCGTTGGAAAAAATACCAATATTCACGACAGAACTCGAACCATCATCGGTAGCCAGGGCTTCACCGAAAGCAGATCAGTACTCATTTCTACACGCAAAGCTCTACGGATTACACAACCATTTAGCCGGAGAAACTATTGATGGAACGGACGTTGTCTATTTCATCGACAAATCTTGGCATGTTATGAAATCAAGCATTGATTCATATGAAGGTGCTTTAGAAGAATTTATAAGCGTTTGGGAGATACCAAAGCAAAGAGAACACTTACCAGGTGATTATCCCGTGACAATAAAGTTTGCGACAAATGACCTGGCCGTAATCGGAGATGGTGTTGGTAAACTATACCTAGTAGAGACTGGATGTAGATTAGATAATTCAACATGGAAATGTGTATTTGCTGAAGAAGTACTCGGGCCAGAGAAGCCTTTTGTAATAGTAGATGTAGTACACAAAAATATGGGAGAAGAACTACACTGCTTACTGTTTAGCATTGTGCAAGAAGATGTTAATAAACATCCACAAAGCGCACTTTATTGGATTACCTTAACGATAGGAAACGCCGATAGGCTTTGGGGGCAAACAGCTTTGAGGGAAATCCAAGCAAAAGGTGATGTATATTACGCCCATATTGAACCAACTTGCCAAGCTGTGTACATCGCAAGTGACAACAACTTTGAATTCACTGCAGATTCTGAACATCCGGTGATAAAGACACGTTCTGAGTATACTTGGAGTCAAGATGGTGAAAGTGTTAAAATTCAATTGAAATTACCTGCCGATTATGACAGAAATAATTTAAATGTGAATAATATTAGTCCGAGGGAAATTTGTGTTAAATACAGTGAGCTTACGCTGTTAGAATGTAAATTATATGAACAAACGGAACCTGCTTTAATGAACTGGAACACTGAAGATGATAACTTGATTATTACACTGCGTAAAGTTGATGGGGAATGTTTTTGGCCGTATTTGTGTGAGCCTCAAGATGCACCAATTAAAGAATTGCTACTAGAATCTGACCTTAGCAAAAACGGCGAAGTAATTATTTCTGTTTTAAATGTTTCAGTGTGATCGTTTTTATTTTTTTGTTGTTTAGGCTGTGCCTACCTCAGGAACAACGTTCAGTACTCAGCAAACTGATGAGTGTGATTATGAAGAGGACAAGTGCGTCATATTCGAGAGATTGTCTTGTGAAAATCACGAGGTTACTCACAGGGCTCTCATCAACTCTCACAAAATTTTACTGACGGTAAAGTTAGGGGATTACCCCCCGGCCATTGCACTTAGACATGACGTTGATGCTTGCCTGTGGCAGCCGTGTTTTAACGACAATGAATGGAGTTTGAAACATGAAGGAACACTTGATGCCTTTGCTTATGTTCAGGTAGATTCCCGCCATCAGTTTAGGCCCAATTTCATAAATAATTGAACTAAAAGAGACTTTAAATAAAATTCGCAGTCATACAGCCTTTTAGTTTTGTAAATTAAAAATAAGTACATAGTTTACTAGTGCAACTACTGATGTTAATTATGTTGTAGGCTTCCAAACAGCAAAGGAAGTTTTCTGTTTGTGCTCCAAATTTGAGTTATGCTGTAGTATGTGAGTCCAGCCGACACATATTTATCTACAGACAGCAAAAACCTGTAACAAGTGGAGAGCTACGCCACAGAAGTACAGGCAGAAAAGTTGGCACTATTGCGCAGCAGCAAGTCATCACTTTAACAGAAGATGAAATTTTAGGAATACATTCCACAATACAGAACCTCTTCCTCCTTACAGAAAATTGCGTTTATGTTTTAAAAATGCAATAACTCAGTCTTATATTCATTTTTCTTAACAGAATACTGAAGCTAATTATGCTGATGTTTAAGGCAAGTTAACTGGTTCTAAAAATACCACCAGCCATTGTCGAAAGTATGTAAAAATAAGTATAAATAAATGTTGTATTCCCTAAAATGAACAAGATACAACAAATTATTTATTTAAATTTTTTAAATAAATAAAACACTTAACTATTATAACAAAATGCTCAGTCTGATCATCATTTTGTAATAAATTTAACAATAAATAATTAACTCTATTTACAACGTTAACTACAAGTCCTTTACCGCTGCTGCTCTCACAACTTCATCACAAGCCGAGATAATATCAGGAAATATAAATTTGAAGCCCAATGATTGTGTCCTGGTTGGTACAACGCGCTGACCTTTCGTCAACATATTGGCACGTTCTTCATTCAGTAATAAATCAAGAACCGCTTTCGGTACTGGTATGAATGCTGGACGTGACAGAGCTCTGGCAAAGGCCTGACGATAAAAAAACAAATATTAGCTGTGAAAAGTTACACAAATGGTTGTTTCTCTTTCTATAAGGTTTCCACTCATAAGAAAAAGTCAGGGAATTGAGGAAACGTTTATAATGTCAGGGGATTTGCTTGTTTTAATGCAAAAGTCAGTGAAATTAATTGAAAAACTGAAAATTTGAATACAAATTTGTTTTCTAAGATTAGAAAAAAGTATATCAAGTTTTTTTACGGAAAGAAGTTATTAGGGACTTCGACATAGGCAACCACACAAGCATCTGTGTTCGTTGTGTCGCCTACATCAAGATTCCAATTTTTTGTTAAAATTATTTATTATTAAAGAATAGGGTATTAAAACCAATTGCAAAGGTAAATATGTCAACAATTTTCTCCACTATACACGCGATAATAAATAAATTACTTTACTACTTTCTGTACATCTATTATTTCTGTTCCGACATTAAAAAAAAATGTCAAAAAGTATAAAAAATTGCATAATCGCAGGTGACAGTGCAATAAGTGTTTTGAAGAAAAGTCAGAGAATGTTTCAACTAAAATAAAGTGAGAATGCTGTTCTAATAGTGAAGTCTTCAATTATCTTTTACTTTTTCTTAATTTTAATTATTTCTCAATTTAGAAAATTGGCTACTCCTATTTTACAGTCGTAAAACTAAAATTTTCTTACATCTGAGAACTCCTTATTTGTGATCTGTTGAGGTGCAACTCCGTTCAACACTCCCGAAATATTTGTGCCTTCGATTGCAAATACAATCAATCTCGAAATATCGGCGATGTGTATCCAAGGCAAGTATTGATTCCCAGGTGCGACTGGCCCCCCAAGTCCTAAAAAGAAGGGCAAGTAAAGCTGCTTAATCATTCCTCCGCCCCGTCCGATAACGACCCCGGATCTAATCGTCACTTGACGTGTCGTGATTTCACTGGGAAGTCTTGCAGCCTTCTCCCACTCCAAGCACAGTTTGGAAAGGAAATCAAACTCGCCTGTTCGGGCATCCTCGGAGTATTCGATGTTTTTATCCGGATTATAAATACCCACACCCGAGATGGTTACGAAGACACTTGGTTTGTTACTCGCATTCTTTATAGCCTTGGCAAGTGTGCTTGTTGTTTGTACTCTTGAATTCCATACGTTCTGCTTGAACCCATCAGTCCACCGCCTAGTCACATCAAGGACGTTCTGGCCTGCCAGGTTCACGACAGCCGTTGTTTCTGTTGGAAGACCGTCTCGTTGTAAATCTAACCAAGTGATTCGATTTGGGCCCGGCATCCGTGAAATGACGGTAATGCCGTAGCCCTTGTTCTTGAGGATCCTACATAGCGATCTGCCTATGAACCCGGTGCCCCCACCTGCGGGGCAAAATAGAATTGGTTGACGGGGAATTCACTCAGTACGAATTGTTACTACTACTAACCTATAAGCACATGTCCGGACATAATTATAACATCGTAAATAAATCACACTCGGCGGACTATTTTAAAATGTTTGCGCAACATCAACTTTCGTAACAAAACACTGCTTAGAAGCAGGGACGCCAACGTAAAATCAAAAATCAAGCAGTTTGTAATAAAAGCAATTATAGAAGTTGTGTATATATATATATTTTTTTTTTGAAGTTGAAGTTTGTTTCAAATAATTATTCCGTAATTTTGAATATTTGGTATCAGTAAAAAGTTAAATAGTTTTATCCAAGGGAGTTGTAAATTAAGTTGAGGACACTAATGGCGTTTTCGACTGTGGGCTGCTCACAGAGTATCTCCATCTAATTTTAACCTCAAGTAAAAACAGGGGATGGAGATATTCTCAGAGCAGTCACTCGAAAACGTCATAAGGTGCGTTCCAAATCTATTGGCATTGCACACAGAAAACTTTTTGTTTGAATACAAGGTGCTTTCTTTCGCTCACAAAATAGTGATCCAAAGGAGTTTTGATTCAAAAATAGACATTCTTTTCTTTGAATCTCTATTTTTAAAACTTGTTTGGATTATGGTAATTTACCATTATTTACAAATGAACTGTCAAATGACTGTCAATCAAAAATTCAAGTCAGGTGTTTTGTTGCAACAACTACGAAATTTATGTCCAAACTATTTGAAACACGTTTCAAACTTTTAATAAAGCAGACTTTACATTAATTCAAGCAGTTTTTTGTTAACTCAAATTCATTTTTTACTTGAATAGAACACATAATGATTAATGGTTTTTCTTTTAAATAAATGAATGCATTGAACGTATCCAAACGAAAATTATAAATTATGTTGATTTAACATTTTTCTTTTCCCTGTGTGCTATAGACCAGGGATGACCGCCAGCGGGGAAGCGTAGCCCCACCGCGGTAGGCGTGACAACTGTGATTGCTGTATTTATTAAGTATTTATTTTCTGTGCGCTTCTCTATGAATGAATTCTCCTTTTCCCGAAAAAAATATGAGTGGGGATAGCGCTTTCGGAGCACCCGAGGGCATCGCTGACATAGACTATAGAGTATACTTATTAGGTGCGATTAGGTGTTTTCTTTTGCTTAAAAGTTTGTATCGGAATTCGAACAGTTTGAATCTGGCAGCCCTACCAGATTCAAACTGTTCGAATTCCGATACAAACTTTTAAGCAAAAGAAAACACCTAATCGCACCTAATAAGTATACTCTATAGTCTATGTCAGCGATGCCCTCGGGTGCTCCGTACAAAAAGGTGCTTTCTTTCGCTCACAAAAACGTGCTCTACTAAATAATAAAATAAATAAAAAATAAATAATTCCATTTTAAAATTTTCGTATTAGAAGTGTGGTGATAAAAAATAAAAACAAATTATGAATTAATCATACCAATGTAATTAATTTAATAATTGTCAAAGAGAAATACTCTTCTTTATATTTTGCTAAAAGTAGGAACAGAAAGGACCAAAAGAAAATTCAAGCAAAGTACAAATAATAATAAGATATACAAAAAAGACAAAAACCAATAAAAAATCGCCGATTTGACACATTAAGAATCACAAATAAAAAAGAAATGAAAGAAACAGCAACAAGGGTAACAAACAAGGTGGAAAAATAGACGAAAGAAGATCGACCACACCAAGCTGAACGAAAAAGCAACAGTTTTCCGAATTAATAAAAAAGTTCGCAAAAAAATGAAAGCAAACTATGAAAAGGTCAATAATATGTTTAAAAAGACAAAAAAGGATCACAACAGGGATGGACACGAAACAAATGAAAAACGATAAACTACGAAAAAGCGCCAATAAAACGCGAGAAATTAATTTGATAAGACAAGCAAAAGAGAAATTCATAATGAGAAATTAAAAAGAAAATTGATGACTAAGTTGAACGAAAAACAAATAAATCTCCTAACGAAAAACTAGTAGAAAACACAAGACAACTGTGAAAAAAGCGTCAGTCAACAAAATGTAGAAAATCAATTTGATAAAAATAAAAGAGAAATACGAGAGCATAAAATGAATAAAAAAAGCCACTAGTGCCACGATACCACACGATACTCAGATGGACAAAAAAAATGAAAATCGACGAAAGTTTTTGGAAAAACAAAACAAACTCGAAGGAAACAAAAGACAACTGTAAAAGGAGTCAATAAAATGCGAAAACCAATTCGTTTAAAAAAGGAAGAATGCGAAAAACAATAGAAATAGAATAAATTAAAATAAATAAAAATTAATTGAAAATGACCATTCTCTGGCCGTAAAGAAATAAATTTGAAATCAACAAAAAACAAAAGAACACGATACTCGACTCTCTCATTTGGGTTTGAAGTTTTTGTTTGTGGTGTTTTCTTTCACGGATTATATTGGAATGTAGAATTTTGTTGAGTGTCGTTGTGTGAAGACAACAAGAAAAGTAGCGCAAATCAGGCTTCAGGCGCTATTAGGCGCCAAATAACGTTTTTAAACGCAAAGTTTGTCTAAAATGTAATCCAAATGACGGAATTTCTTCCAAACTGGCAACCCTGGAATCTGGATTCCGTGGTTATCAGAATTTTCAAATCAACCAATCACGAAGAGAATTCCGAATGCCGGATACCATGTGCCGGAGGTATGGAAACTCAGCATAAAGCGGTTATTAGATAAATGCAAGAATAAATGTTTGATACACGTCAATTGTTCAAATCTAGGGATCCCAGGGCGAGTTCGCATTTACACTCGGAGTCAGCTCGGAGTACGTTCTGATCAAAAATGTGAGGGAGAGCGACAGCGTTTTATTGCAGATAAAAGTGAGAAAAGGAAACACTCGGAGCGATTCCAGAGTAATCGTGAACTCGTCCGCCCAAAGATACGCCGCTGACTTCACAAAAATACTGTAGCTTCAATGAATTCCGGATTAGAATATTTATGATTGCAATATTTTTAACTAAATCAGCAGGCTTCGTGCGACTGCAGTTATTCATGACAAAAATAAATTGAGATTGCCATTCAAGATTGCCATTCAACTTACGAACAGTCAAAGAAACTAAGAGAATCATCAATGAGCAATTCTGAACGCGTTCTTAACTACTAAACTAGATTTGCATTGGCAATATTGACAAAATAAAATTTATAACTTCTGTCACATTTCTGTTTTGTGACTGAATATGAATATGAAGATAAAAAAGTATTTAAAGTCGACGGAGAATTTTTACAAAGAAATAAAGGAAGAATTAAACTGAAATTCATCTCGTAATGTAAACAAAAATGTCAGATTCCATCGAATTGCTGTTCTTCGATACCTTCGCCCATGAAAACAGCGAAGTAAGAAACGCTCCAATTTATGAATTTAGTGACTAAATTAACTGCCCAAATTTCAAACAGGAATTGAATTTGGATCTGGTCCAATTCCCGAAGCCAGTGTATGTAACGGAAGTTAGAATAATACCACTGGGAGCGAGAGTTCAAGCAGATTTCCCTGGAGGAGTTCGACTAGGTGCAACAAACCCCAGTCAATTTCGAATTGAATTCTTCGTCAATGATCTTGGCAAGCCTGGAGCAAGCACGTTTGAAACATTAGGGGGTTTCGAGTACAACCAAAACGGCTGCATTAATTTGGAGTGTGTACCTGATGATACAGTCAGGAAAATTCCTACCGATGGCCTAGTTTTAAGAGGTAATTTAATCATTCACGTTTATATAAAGACCATATTGAGGGCTGGAATTCGGAGCATTGCTACTCTTACACAATACACTGACCAATGCATTCATAGCTGAGGCAATGCTCTGAAATGTCCTCAGTCTAATAAAGACTAATTGCGCTTTCGATTGGCATGCATGAAATAAAATGAGATGGAAATACAATGAGCGCACATCATGCACCCCAATCGAAAATGCTATAACTTATTTACATTTTACTGTTTTAGGTTGGTACACTACAATAACCCTTGCAGTCTATGGTACATTAACTGCAAATATTTCTGAGCAAGTCATACCGCCTGTAGTAACACCTGCGTTACCAGCTCAGCCGAATACAATCGCAGATGTTCAGCAAATTATCCCCCAAAGTTCGATTGAGACGGAATGGCCACAGGAAACTGTGCAGCCAGTTTCTTTGGAGTATACTCAACAAGCTGCAACACCTTATCCTCAGACCTACCCCCAGTCAGAGACTTACCAGCAGGAATACCCTGAGTATTACAATGAAGTGCCCAAAGATCCTCGGAGTTATCATCATACTCCAGAAACCGATTGGGAAAATAAAAATAGGGGACGATCCATGGATGTTGAAAGAGACCGGGAAAGGGATAGGGAACGTAGTAATAGAGATGTCCCCTATCAGGTAATGTCTTTTATGTCATGTTATATATTTTCTGATAAAAAAGATATTTAAGTATGTAAATTAAAGCTATTTCACATGTAAAGAATGAAATTTCATATATTAAAAAAAGATAAAAGTAATTACTAATCACTAAGGGTCGGACATTCCTAGGATATCTGGTAAAAACCAGTATAAAGATAAACAAAGCAGCGGCGTAGATTTCAACGTCGCCGCCGAACGGCTTATATGCCCGAGGTACTTTCACCCTCGCGCTCATTGCGTCAGAAGCAACCGTTTGATGTAAATTACGTGTGTAACAAAATTGGCTTTGTAGTTTCTTTCAAATTAATAATTCTGAAAACATTACAATTCTTTAATGTAGCTTTTAAAAATACTGGCATAATACATTTAATTCATATCAATTATAGCGCCGTCACTGCAAAAAGAATGCGAATTCGTTTCGGAATGAATCGATTATGTAAACAAGTTTTTATATCCAGTCGACCAGAACTGTAGTGGTTACTGCGTGCCGCATAGACTTCTCGGACTTCGACTGGTTTATTGTTTTGTTTTTACAGGGCAGACGCGTTAAAGATCAGAACTTTTTCCGACTATGATCGCTTCGGCATATTAGTAGTTCCTCGTATATTTAACGAAACCTTCCGCCTAAAATGCGCCTAGGCCTGCTAATCATGTTATTTACTTTTTTTCTGTAAATCTTTAATAATTAAGCTTTTTTATTGAAATAAATATTAAATTTTAATAAATCCACTATGTGGTATTACCCGTTCTAGAAATCAAGCAACATAGACCATGAGCACAGCCGAATCGAAAGCGACAGAAGAGACCGTGACAGAGAAAGACGGTACTCGAGATCCCACAGCCGAGACAGAGACAGGCAATCACGTGATTACCCCGACTCAAATCGAGACCGTGACCACCAGCGTGACTGGGACCATGACAGGCATGACTACAGAGATCGTTCCAAGAAAGATTGGGATCGCAGTGAGAGAAGTGATAGAGACCGAGATCGTGATAGATCATTCGAACATCAAGATTCATACAGGCGGTACGGGCGTGAAGACAGAGAAGAACCTCGTAAGAGACCGCGTACTCCCCCGATGCAAAGTCCGAAAAGGCCGCACACTCCCCACGTTATCGAGCACACCAAAAACCTATCTCCCCCGGATGTGGAGACTCTCTCAGAAGACGAACAGAGTATTGCAGAGAAGCAAAAGAAAGAGAAAGAAGTGCCAGACAGCACGAGAATCAGCAGTAAGAGCCCGATTAAAGATGTTAAAGAGAATCAATCGCCTGTTAATAACAGTAATGAAGAGGCTCCTTCGATGGATGTTGAGGAATTCGAGCCGATTTTAAGCGATGAAGATATCTTGGATGATACAGATCATTATCAAGATTTAGATTATGATTACAACACCTACACTAACAATGATGATTTAATTAAGATGTTTATACCAGGCTGTACGGATTTGCAAAAATACCAGATTCGTCCTTCTTATGTGATCCAAGAAGATAAATTCGAGATTGATGAGGAACTAAAGACAACGATTGCCATTGCTGATGACTTCTTTAAATCTAGCATAACCAAGTACACTTTGACGGATTTTGAGAAGCTAGACAGGGAAATCAAGGAGGAATTGGTGCACTTGTGTGAAAAGATCATGCCTACGATTGGTGATGTGGATCATTTTTGCTGCATAGTTGAAATTTATGCGAAAATTAAGAACCCAGAAAGTAGTCAAGCGAAAGAATTGTTTGCGCAAGTCAAGTATATTGTCGAAACTGTTCTTGATTGGTTCATAATCATGCTTAATTACGACATGGCAAATTCGCAGAACCAACCCGGGTATAAAATAAGGCACATTAAATGGGGGGCAAGGCTCGCTGAGTGGTGTTGCAGCAGCATACACTTTATTGAGCTACTCTGGGAGCGGAACTTTCACATTGACAAGGTCCTTTTGAGCTTGTACACACGTGAATACATGGCACTCTCTGTAAAGCTCATGATACTCCGAGCTTTAGATAAGTATCTACAGCATAAAAGTACCGTGAAGAAATTCATCATCGATGGCATTAATGTTGCAGAGCATAATGGATATTGCAATAACGTATTTTCGCATGAATCTAACGGATATAAAGCCCTTGTAGAATTGCTACGTGTAAATCCTTTAGTGCGACTGAAATTCGCATTGAATTCCATTTTGAAAAAACTAAATTTATTTGAAGTGCTCCAGAAATTGCAGAGCACTGTCGGAAAGGCACAAAACGAAAACTGCACGCTCTCAAACGAGGACATAAGTTTCATAGTGAAATCATTGGACCAAATACTTCACACCTGCCACAGTGGTTCCTTTGCCTTGTCTCAACCCAAACGTTTCTTACCAGTCTCTGCTCAATTTGAAGTCAACCGAATTGATACGCAGAATGTCTTGATTGAGTTCTTCAAGATGTTTAATTTATTACAGTGCTTCGTGGTATTGCTTACACAGTCGAATACTATGAATAAATCATCAGTGAAGGCCCCCGTTTACGAAATCTTATCCGAGTTATTACTGACGAAAGAAGGTTTGGAATACCTCTGCGGAAACTGCGATACCGTAAACTTACTTTTAAAGTGTTTGCTACAATCAGATGAGGACCTGCAGTTTTCTCTGAGCGACTTCGCCGAGGTCAAATCGCATAATTTAGGTATGGAGATTGCCTACAAAGTTCAGTGCTTGTACCACGTGCACTGCCTACTGGATATCGGCAAGAAATTTGAATACGACTGCGATTCCACCGATGTAATCAACCAATTACACGCTTTGTTTTGCCTGACGTTCTCAAACATTGGTAAGATTTCCGTCTGCGAAATCCTGGGAATGGACGACAACATTCGGTGTTTAATGCAGTTTCTCGAAGTGGCTAACGTTAGAGAAAAATCCGAGTTGCACTTCATGAAGTTGAGGAAATCCCCGGCCATGAGCTACATAGTCGATCTCCTCTCGTTTGCGATTGTAAACGTACCAAACATTCCGATCCTTGAGAAATACTCTAAACAATTACTGCAAGTCGTATTGCAGCACGAGGCTTTCGAACCGTATATTTCCACGAAACTAAACGAGTTAATGCCCTTTGTGAAACCCTTTGAGTATTTAATGCCCTTGAATTACGATAACATATCGGCGATTGTGGAACTGGTCGCTAAACATTTGGATTATGTGACGATGTATCCTGGCCAGTTGATCACGGGCTTGCGCATACTTCAATTACTGGGGATTTCTAGGCACGCCAGCAAACTTCCCGTTATCTCTGAGAACCCCCTCAGCAATTACATCGAGCTGAAATATAAGCATGTGATTTTACAGTTGTATTCCCTCGATGGTGTGACAATTTTGACGAAGTTGCTTCAGAAGATCGCAGACTTTTACGAGCAGCCAGTCCTTCATACTTACGTGTTTGTGTCAGTGCAAGGAGTACACATCATAAACACAGTGCAACCCGCAGTTGAACTCCTCAAGCAAATGCTGACTTACGTGATTCAGTGTCGTAACACGAACTTTAAGGACTTGACTTCGATTCCCGTGTTATTGCAAGTCTATACGTTATTGCATTCGTTCCCGAGTAACTCGCTGTTGTACTTGAAGGCACGCAAGACGTGCAGGGATTTAATCGAGACTCTCCTGGTGTACACACAGCCGGTGTCGGATGAAATACATGAAAAAGACTCCTTGAATAAAACTCTGTGGACTTTGATGTGCGGTGAGGTTATTAAGTATATAACAACGGCTCCTTACACGTTTGTGCCGGGCTTGCTGATTTTTTCTGAGCTGCTCCCCCTACCCCTGCCAATTCAGAGCTTAGAAAAGTTGAGTGACGACGAGGTGTCTTGGATGATTAACCTGAGGAAACTCTGGTCGGCTCACTTGCACTCGCACAGCTGTAACATACAGGAATTACTTGCGAGGATGTGCACGACGACCCATCAACCTCTCTTAAATTTACTGAAGAGAATCTGCGTTCAACTATCGGATCTAGCAGCCAATTCTGCGATTATGATCGCAAGAGGGATTTTGGACACCATTCACAATGTCCTAATTCCAAAAGACGAGAGTAAATTTCAAGTTTGCAACGGACACGTTGCGAGGTTGCTCTATTTCCTGGCTTGCCTGATGACTCACAGTTCTTTGAAGTGTGCGATATTGCAGTTGCTCCACAACAACGTCAGCTCGATTAAGGGGGATGAAAAATATCCCGCTCTCATCGACGTGTTCTCTCAAATTCTGAAGTTGCAAAATAATTCCAGCTCGCACGTGCAAGCCCAGGAGTGCATTTTGAATATAATACAGAGTTTCTCAGACACGGAAATCACGCTCCTGCAGGCTTCCTTGGAGGAGTATGGGGCCTTGTCTTCCGAAGTCTACCTGGCCAATGCCTTACCCAGGAAAGAGCACTTGGTTCTGTACATATCAACAATCATCGAGCACCTAATGAATAATGACAATACTCTAGTTACTTATTTACCGATAGTGAGGACTTTAGTTCTGTTGACAGAACATGATTACGGCTTTTATTTCTTAAGGGAATGCCTGAATAAAAAATTGGAACCTCTGCTGAACATCCTGAATAAGTTAGAGAAAAGTTTCTCCAAGGACAACGATGATTGCCTATCGATTTTGAACATAGTTATCCAGTTCTTGCAGGTTTGTTCAACCCCAGAAGAAGTGGAGGGACCCGTGCTTTTTAAACCGAGGACGATGAAAATGTCAGTCGTTGACATAAGAGCAGTTGTAGGGTGGAAGACTCAGACTGAAGAAAATGAACCGAAGCATCCGATTTATGTTTTGGAGGATCATTTAAAGGTAAACTCAGTTTTATTCTTAGATTCGGCCATCAGAAATGGGAAGCCGAAAGCGTACCGGTGTTCCGTTTTATTCGCATTCTATTTTTTCTTTTGCCAAAAGAATAAAACAGTGGTTTTCAGAACATAGTCAAAGAAGATAACACACTTAAGAGCCTATTAGAAAACACAAGTGCTTTAATAAAGCTGTTAAGCAGCGAGCAAACATCTGATGTTAAAGAAAACCACACAGAACCAGTTTTACCACCGCCAGAACCTTTGCTGGTTCAGTTCGCGCATCGAACCGTTTTTGCCATCACCGAAACCATCGATGAACGATTTACATCTGCGTACTGGCTTTCAGTGCCATCTGATGATGCAGACAACGACTTGGAAAATGTAAGACACGCTTCACATCCGTAACCAGGGTTGCCAGATTTGGTAAATTTCAAACGAACGGAAAATTTACGGCGTGTAAAAATCTTATTTGACGCCTAATTTGAGCTACTTTTGTTGTTTGTCCTCACGTAATGACATTCAACAAAATTCTATATCTAATAATGTCCATGGAACAAAAGTACATTTTTCTTTTTCTTTTGTTTATTGAATTTTATTCAAGTTCGTTTGTTTTATTTTGTCCTTTTGTTTCCTGCCAATTTTTTGACTTGCAAAAGTTTTCAGCTGAAGTATCGCTGTTCTTTCCATTGTTTTCTTTTTTTCTTGTCTGTCCATTCTTTTGTTTTTTCTTCTGTTTTTCACGTTTTTCTTCTTTTTAACGGAATCGATTTTTCGCATTTTATTGACTTTTTTTTACAGATGTCTTTTTGTTTCCGAAGAGTTTTTTTTTTTCCAAAAACTCGTGAATTTTCATTTTTTTGTTCATCGTTCGCGGTAATTCTGTTTTTTAAGTTCATTTTATGTTTTCGTATTTATCTTTTGTTTATTTTTATGAAATTGATTCTTTCACATTTTATTATTGAATCTTTTTTTAAATTTGTCTTTTGTTTTCTGTTAGTTTTCGTCTAAAGATTAATTTGTTTTCTGTCCGTCTTATCTTTTGTTTTTGTTTTTCTGTTATTTTTATCAAATTAATTTTTCACATTATGTTGATTGATCTGTTTTTAAAGTTGTGTTCTGTCTTCTATTAGTTTTTTTACTTGTTTTTTTTTTCGTCTTAGTCGTCAATCATCTTTTGTTTTGTTTTTGTTTTTCTGTTATTTTTATCAAATTTATTTTTCACATTTGATTCATTGACGCTTTTTTAAAGTTGTCTTTTGTTTTATGTTGTTTTTTTTTTTTTTAGTTTTCGTTGGGAAACTCATTTGTTTCCATCTTAGTCGCCAATCATCTTTTGTTTTTCTGTCATTTTTATCAAATGATTTTTCACATTTTGTGATGCTTTTTTGTTTACTCTGGAAATTCATTTGTTTTTTTTGTCCATTTTAGTCGTCAATCACCTTTCGTTTTTGTCTTTCTATTATTTTTATCAATTTTCACATTTTATTGATTGACGCTTTTTTAAAGTTGTCTTTTGTTTTCTATTAGTTTTTTTAGTTTTCGCCTGGAAATTCATTCATCTGTTTTTTTTGTCCATCTTAGTCGTCAATCATCTTTCGCATTTGTTTTTCTGTTATTTTTATCAAATTGATTTTTCACATTTTGTTGGTTGGCCCTTTTTTAAAGTTATCTTTTGTTTTCTATCAGTTTTTTATTTTAGTTTTTCTGTTATTTTTGTCAAATTGTTGATGTTTTTTTAAAGCTGCCTTTGTTTTCTATTAGTTTTTGTATGGAAATTCATTTGTCCATCTTAGTCGTAGTATTTTTCTTTTATTTTTATAAAATTGTTTTTTCACATTTTGTTCATTCTATTTAAAGTTCTCTTTTGTTCTCTTATTAGTTCTTTTAGTTTTCGTCTGGAAATTCATTTGCTTTTTGTCCATCTTAATCATCTTTTGTTTTTTTTTCGGTTCTTTTTATGCTTTCGTATTATGTATTTCTCTTTTGCTTTTATTGTAGTTTTTCATTTGTTTCGTGTCCACGTCAGTTATGGATCTTTTGTTTTACACATTGTATTTCGTCGTTCATTTCTTTTTTTGTTTCATCATATTAATTTTTTGCAGTTTGGTTTTATTTTCTACAATTTTTTTTATTCATTCTGGAAATTGATGTTTTATTCATTCTGGAAATTGATGTTCAGCCCGGTGTTGTCGATCTTCTTTTGTTTTGTTTTTTCATTTTATGCCTTGTATTTTGTTGCTATTTCTTTCGTTTCTCTTTTGTTTCTGATTTTTGTTGCAGGTTTCATTTGTTTTTTTTTCAATTGTTCTGTCTTATTCTTCATATATATCCTTGTTCTTTGATGGAAATTTCTTTTATTCTTTTCTGTTGTATTTTTAATTTAAAAAGTGTAAATATATAAAACACCACCAGCGTCTATGCTAGTGGACAGAAAGTGAATTAAGGCCAACAAAATTGGCTAAATTTTCCCAGAATTCCTCAAGTTCTAACTTCAGGTTATACATAATTGAATTACTTGAATTTGCTTCCGGTTGGAACCGCGTCACACTGCTGTCGACGTTTCGTTAATTGCAGAAGAATTTCTTCAAGGATGCTGATGGTGGCGTTGCTGCTGCTGCTACTGCTTTTGGTTAGCCTCACAATAGACTTTATCAAGTTGACAACATGCCCACCAAAAATCTGGCAACCCTGTATATAACATATAGCAATCAATAATCGATTTCTTCAAGGTCACTTGTGATTTAACTGAAGTCTGCCGTCAGCATTTGCCACAAGAAATAAACTTGGTACGTGAAGTCGAGAAACTCTGTCGAATCTATCCCTCAGACGGTTTAGAGCAGACTGAAAAGGAGAAACGAAACGACTCTCAAAAAGACAAGATGCGGAGGCCATTCGGTGCGTGTTGAATTCAGTTAAAACCAAGCTATGCAAATCTTTTTTTTTTTAGTAACACCGACTCGAGGACGAGGTTTTGCCCGCACTGTACCCCAGAGAGGCGACTTGTTTAGATCTCGCCCTCCCAATACCTCAAGGCCCCCTTCATTGCACGTGGATGATTTTGTCGCGTTGGAAACTTGTGGGGCTCAACCTACCGGACCAACAGGGTATAATAAAATTAGCAGGGAGTTACTGGCGACAAGTCGTGTAGCCAGAGGGACACGAGGAAGACCTTTTATGATGCCTGAAAGAGCAGTTCAATACAGACAAATGTAAGATAACGCTGGGTCTTACTGAAAATTGCTGATTTTTTTTGTGTTTGCAGGCCTTGGTGGGGGGTTGGGATAGGTCGTACACCATATCAATAAAAGATACTTTTAAGTATATCGTTCTGGAATCTGTTGAAATACGTCGATTCTATTTGTTATTAAAACAATAACAAGACTGTCAAAAATTCACTTTATTTCCTTACACTTTTGAATTTAGTATTAACATGTCTCAAATCAACTTTACTCGTGTAAAGCATGTACAAAGTGTAAATCGATAATGAACCTATAAATATGAAGCCGCACAGAGCGCAGAATAGCAGGATTTCAGTGGGCGGCTTGAATTTGAAGGGATTGTCATCATCCAAAGGTAGAATTGGAATGATCATCAATCGAACGAATAGGTACGTCACCGCCAAGAAACTCAAAATAAGTGCAATCCAGCCCAAAGTTCTATCTGATAAGGACATTTTCACTCGTCAACGTATTCCGCTTCGAATTTCTTAAAGTCCTCCTCGGTGAACGCAGTCTTCTTACTGTTTTTATTTCGATTTGTGTGGGCCTTGACTGGTCTGCGGGTTCTCGCTCTTTCAAATATCTTCAAAATGTTTTAAACACGAAATAAAAAGACAGTTCTTTTTTTAGTCTTAACAATTTATTACCTGTTTGGTTAGGTGTTTGTCTAATTGAATACTGGAGGCTTCCCTGATTAACCTTAACTTTTTTAGGTTTTCCTTCAGCGTTTGCTTTTGGGATTTGAATTTTCGCTTAACTTCTGTCACCGTTAATTTCGGGGTAGTCTTCAATACCTCAACTTTTTCAACTAAAAGTTAAACCATGCCAGTAAATACAATGCTTTTTATTAATGAATCACCTTTTGAATTAATGCAAAGCAGAAGATAATAATGTGCTTCAACAATCTACTATGATAATACAGGGTTCAACAGTCTACTACGACAATACAGGGACTCGTTCAGGAATAACGCTTCGATGAAAGAGCGCGCTCTGGGTAATATTATGTCTCTCTCATGTAAATGATTTTGTGCATTTCGCTTTTAATTCAAAACGCCCAAAATGTTCTCGCGGTAAAGTTTCTGAACGCGCCCCTGGCTTCCCATTCACTAGAAAAACCGGAAAAAAATCGGGAATTGTGGAAAGGGAAAATCGGCGAAAATAATTCAAAAATTGCCCATTTGGTTTATTATTTTGTTGTGTGCAATATTTTTGTTAATATTTCCATCAACATTATTTTTATTTTAATATTTTATTTTAAAGTGGCTGTTATTTTTATGGCCCATTTTTTAAATGATATGCATTTTCTTCAAAATTGTAAATAAACTGTTAAGACAGCGAATTATTTGAATGTCACAACACAGAACGGCGGATTAAGCAGTTTAATCGATAAAGTCTACCAATTGGCGGTCTTATTAGTTTAGAACTTTCGGCGGAATTTCGCAATAGAACGCATGAAGCCGCCGGCGGTGTTTAGCCACACCGTTTTTTTTTTTTTTAATAAAAAGAAAAAATGGAATATTGTTTTGAGTATTAAAAAAAATATCATAATATTATAATCTCAGCGAATCTTGAAGTTTAAAACATTATTTAATTAAAATGAATATGTCCGGGTCCTTACTGTTTTCAGTGTAGGCAACCGCACTAACGACTGCGTCCATTGGATTGCCTGTAACTAAGGCTTCTTACTTTATGAAAACGTCAATTTATTATTTTTAAATGGACAGGCTTATTCATAAAATAAATTGTTTATAATTAATTAAAGATAATTTTCTATATTAATGCAGGTGAAAATAAATAAATTCACAAAGGAAACAATTCTTTATTTTAAGTTTTTGAAAAAAGTCATTTATTTATAAAAGTTCTAGCTTGTCCTAAATTCCCCAAATATTTCTTAAAACGTAATAAATTCCGGTTGGTTCTGTTTGACTGCTGTTTGTTGACTGGGCAAAAAACTGCAAAAATAGGCAATTTTTCCTAGCACAATCGCGTTAGCTGATATTGCTTATGTCATGAATTAAAATGTGTCTTCTTACATCATTAAACATGAAGAAATCTCAGTTAAAATTTCTTTTCTATCCTTATGAAGAGCTTGGAATAAATGTTTAAATTCGGCACTTCTTTATTGCAAAGACAAGCGAGATACTATCTAAACAATTGACAAAATAGTAGCGTTATTCTTAATATAAACTTTCATCATTTTCTTCTAACAGCGATCTTAAAATAACATTTTTTTAATCAATTTTTTTGCTACCCGCACACGGCAATTTGTATTTTATGACAAACAGTTCGAAATTCCCTAACATTTAATGAAATATAAACGCTCTAGAATTGATATTCTTGCCTGAATAGTTATTTCACACAAATTACTAACTTTAATTGAAATACCGGCTAACATAATTTTTGGACTTTGCCATATTTTATGAAAATCGAAAGAGAATTTTCAATTTTTTTCACCTATCGAAAGGAATTTATCGTTTCCGATAACATTTTTGGGGGTTTTAGGAAAAACTTCTGCAATGACTTTTTTGTAAACTTAAAAATGAAGAAGTTTTTCCTGTTGTGAACACAATCCGCGGACACAGTATATATTATTTCTTTCTTGAAATAGAAAATATTAGAAAATTACTTAAGCAATTAAAATTTTTCTACGAAACAATTATTTTTACCACCTTTACTATAGGCAACTGTAGAAACTGCTGAATTCGTTGGTTTGCCTATACTAAGAGTTTTCATTGAAAAAATATCTTATGTATTTCTTTAATTTCAGGCAAACTGACAGGTAATTAAAATTAATTGTTTATAGTTTTTAAAGGATATCAAAAACTTTTCATTAATTTGCGTAGAAATTAAAAAATAAATTAAATTTTGTTAGTTTTTGACAAGAAAATGAGGAAAACGTGGAAAAGTCAGGGAAAGCTTTAGTTAAAATAAAATGAGAACAATATGAATAAAAAGGAGTAATAGGAATTAAGAGATCTAATTCGAAAACCTTTATCTCGAGATCATTCAATTGATTTTAATCAAACAAGCAGTAGTTTAAAAACAAATTATTTCTAAACTAAATCCAAACTAAAACATGCAAAGAGGAAATTGAAATAATTGTTCAGCATAAGTTTTGTAAAGAATTCATAGAAACTGCTTGAAAAACAATTTAAGGTCATACCAGGCTTCAAAAGGGTGTGAAAATTATATTATTCTTAAACTTTATTCTAATGCTTTCTTTTTGATATCCAAAGATTGTTTATAGCCATCTAAGGCCATTGTTACAATTTTAAGTTTTGTAAATATCTTTTCTAGCATTTTCGATTGGCATGCACTGAGTGTATCTTCATCTCGTTTTAACCTCATGGAATAAAACGAGATGAAGATAAACTCAGTGCACCCCAATCGAAAACGCCATAAATATTTAGTATTACCTTTTCGTCCTTTTTTCACTCTTTTGATAATTTTTTGGTTTTGAGGTATTAAATCTATGATGTTCCTTGCTTTCTTTGCCCTTCCTTTTTTACCTAAAATGAACTTTTCTGAAGCCAATTCTTGGAAAGCAACTTCATCAACAAATACCTTGGAATTCATTAAAATCAGGATCGACGATGCTCAAGCTCTTCTTGACCAAAGCAGCTGACATTTTGCAGGTTATGTTTTTACCTGACCATTATTTACTCAGGTGGAAACTCGAAAACAGACTGTCTGGCTGCCAAGAAATTTTTTCCACGTCAAGTTTAGGCTCACACAAACACTTTTGTAGGTGGTAATAAATATTTCCACGTGACTTTTGACACTTTGATCGACACGTGACAGTTCAAAAAGCAAATTCCAGGTTCACCAACTGTGGCGAAATAAATTTCTATCTATTCAGATAGCAGCCAACAGCATCCAATAGAAATAGATTTACAAAGTGCACGTGTGTACGAATTGTCGGGCGTTTCAGGTGAGGTGAGATGTATAATGTAAAAGGGCCCAGCAAAATCGTTGCTAAAACCACCAGGAGAGGTTAAGCACGCGAAGAAACTCGAAATGTTATTTCCTAATTTGCTTCGTTATTATTGCAGGTATTTCTCAGAATATTGACACTTTTCGTGACCATTCGAAGAGTAAGTGCACAGAAAACGACGATAATGAGGGCCTCAAGTGAGTTAGCCCCCTGTATTTACAGCCCCCATGTGATATTAAACATATTTGCAGCGGACCAAAACCTGTGTTTCAAAATGTTTCGAAGAAAGCAAACAGTTACCAGCGACAAGAAGCCCTGACTCCTCAACACGAGGAAATCATCAAATATATTAACGAATGTGAGTACTTAGCTTGAAATTAATTACCCTGTGGCTTGCACCACTAACCTCACTTTTCCATGTTGGTGGTCGTTCCGAAGGTTTAGTTTCAAGACACAGCTGTTTTGACACTTAGTTCTTTGGGGCTAGTTTAAAAAAAATGCGTCTTATGTAAAGAGTAACAAATTATTTTTGGAAAAGCCCAGATGCTATTTTTAACCGGAATGTTTGTTTACAAATTAGTTTGGAAGCAAAATTTTTTTATGGTCTGTTTATGTTGTCTAGCCTAAAAGAAACAAGTTCCCAATAGATATGAATTACTTCAATAGTTAAAATTGAAACCAACAACTAATGCAATCATATGAGTTATGATGCAATTAAATCAAAAGGTTTGAGTAGATTGTGTTAATGACTTTCAAGGTTATAATACCAGTTGTTTTTGCATTTGTTTGAAATGCCTTTCTTGTAGTTTATATGTTTACATTGGGGCTGCAAATTTGTTTATGTAACAAGGTAGAGTTTTATCTGTCCATTATTAGAAAATCAATCAACAAATATTATGACATGATGAACCAGTAACTGACTTATTTCATGTTTTACTTTTTTTAAATAATATTTAATGAACAACTTGCTAATAATAATAACATTTATTTAAACAATGAACATTTTCGCTTTTAATTCGCGTTTGTAATAAACAGTGCTGCCACTATCTTCACAAGAAATCCGTCAGATGTCGCTTCAAAAATCCGTACAACTGTAGAAATCCGTAACATGCCCATCGCCATTCATTACCGTTATGTGTATTTTCCAAAATTTCCGTGTAACATAACACCAAAAACTATAGAAATAGTAAAAATCACAAAAAATTAATTCAAAAGATATTATATTTTTCAATAAAAGTATGAAATAAACGAAATACTTTCACGAAACTAAAATAAGTTTCCAAAAATACAACTAAATATTGCATGCTGTGAGAAATAGTTTTTACAATAACAAAATTTAAATTTAATGTAACCGTTTTTTTAAAATAATGTTACCAAATAATTGACTGATTGATTGCCAACTGAAATAGAATCCTTAGGCCCGATTTATAATAGAACTTTAAGAGACATTAAATTGAAAGTCACAGTCACATGTTCAAAAAGATGCGAAAACGTAGTTATTTGTACGTCAGATTGTGACTTTTATTTTAATGTCTAAAGTTCAATTATGAAATTGGGCCTGAAATGTTTGTGTCGGTCAGTACACCACTTCATTTTCATGCAATCGTGTATTGTAAATTGCCTACCCTACTAACACATTAAGAGAAATCCGTAGACAATAAAAACCACAAAAATCCGTAGATTTCAAATGAATTCAATTAAAGTACACTGTGTTTTTTTAATGTTGGCGACACTTAATCCAAGAGAGGGCAATTGTTAATATGCAACTGTCTGTGTCATTTTTTTACTTTCAGTAATAAAAAAAATTGTTCGAAATACCATGTTCCGTATTGTAAACATTAAACGTTTGTTTAATTTAAACAATTGGACAGCTGTCTGTGCAACAAACCTTTAAGAGAAAAAATAGTTGAAAATGTACAGTCGTAAGCAAATGAATTTGGTCGTCAAAGTTATTCAAAAAGTTATTGGAATCGTTACAAAATAAAAAGATCTTTCTGATTTCTCTTCGGTGTGACAAAACACTAGGTTCGTTCCTTTCACCAGAATTTCAAGTTCTGAACCGTTCAAATCCACATTGAGCAAGCGCAATGCACGAATTTAGGCATAATGTCATCACTGCGCATGATTTATAGCGTTTTCGATTGAGACGCCCTCTGTACACTCAGTGTATCTTCATCTCGTCTCGACTTCATGGAATAAAATGAGATGAAGATACACTCAGTGCACATAACGCACCCCAATCGAAATAAAAAACTCTGAATTTTTTTAGACAGACTGCAGCTCAAAATTTAAATTTAACGATCGTTTCTGAAGTTTTCTTGAGAAGCAGAATTTTTTGTAAACAATTATTTTTTGCGTAAAATTAATATTAAAAAAGTTTTTCCTCTTGTCCAGTCGAACCGTGGACACACTGTATATGTATAGCGTCTATGGAATGCGTCGGAAAAAAAATAACAGAAAACGAACAAAATGGAAATAATCTAGAATACGGGAACGATAAACGAAATAAGATTAACGATTCTATGAAAAAATTAAAAACGAAAACCGAAGAAAACTTGCAGCAAAACAAGTGAAGGAGAGAAAACTACAAAGAAAGGAAAAAAGGAAATGATTACGTGATCCGCTGTGTTAAAAGTTATAATAAAATATTGAAAACAAACGAGAAATTAAATTGCAAGCAGTGTAACAAACAAAATGTAGGAAAAACGAGGATAAGGCGAATGTCAAAAGATAATCAACGATTCTCCGGCTAAAACAAACGAATTTAAAAAACTTACAAAAAATTAAGAATGACTGCAAGAATAACGAATACAATGGCGTAAGAAAGAAAGATGGTCAAAAATACGAAGGAAAACCTCTTATCTTACTGCAGAAAAACAAAAGATGATCGACAATTTTCCGGTAAAATATAAATAAACCAAAGAGGACAAACAAGCAAGGGCGAGAAATTTTACAAATTTTTTATGGATGTAAACCTGTCTTTCGAATTCGGAAGTCTTATTTTGGTAACTTTAAACAAATACGTTTCACTTTTTAACTGTGGTAGTCGTCATTTGTTTTTCTTATTTTCTTTAGTTTTCCTTTATTTTATTTTTTGCAATTCCAATCTTGCAATTATTTCCTTTATTGTTTTTGTTTGCAGCTTCTTGACAAGCTTGGTAAAGAATCAAAATGCCTTCTTATTTTTTTTTTAATTTACGGTAAAATGACAAAGGACAATTTTAATTAAGAATTTTATTCTCTATCGTTTGGTAAAATAATGTACAGGGTGCTCCACGTCTTTTTGTACTTGTCTCATAAACGCGATGTTCAGTTGTTTTGTTTTTTCAGAATGTGTCGTTGCAATCATCGTGAAAAATACTATTTCCTTCTATTTGTTTGTTAATTTAACCGAATTTGTAGCTTCTATAAACAATGTTAGCAATAATACCGACTTGCATTTGTTAGGTAATACATATACGTTATCGTATAAAAAGGGTGCTGAAAATTGTTCAGCCCGGGACGCCGAAAATCCTAGATCCGGCACTGGTGCGCCCTCTACAGGATAAAAAATAAATAAAAAAAAAAATTAGTATGTCAAAATATGACACTGACAGCCAATTTTTTTGCTCGCGTCTGTACAGTATGTTTTGTTGGTGGTGTGTATTTGGAGTCGAAGTTTTTCTAAGAATATTTCATATATTGAGGTGCAATGTTGCCAGATATACGAGTAATTCCCATTTCTAGGGGGAAACCCCACGAGAAAAAATGGTATTTAATTCTATTTGCATGCAAAATTGCATTTCTTTTGCTATCGGGTTCCTCTACGCTATCTAACCTCAATATTGATTTGGCAACATGGGTTGATTGTGATCAGACTAAAACAAAAGCGAGGGCATTTATTTTTACTATTTGCTTGTATTTTGTAATAAAAGCAGTTCGTTGCAGAACTTATCCTTGACTCTAAAAGTCATGTGACACGACATTAAATTTGATATTACTTTGTGTTGCCAACATAGCAATGCAATAATTTTGTACGACGATAATTTCAAATAAAATATTTTTCCATGCAAATTTTATTTACATTTACAGATTATAAAAGTGTCGTAATGTTTTAACAAATGTTTATTTAAACCAATTTCTTGTGAAGTTCACAATCAGATGCAATAGCCATGATTTGCGGATTTATTTTTATACTTTATCAAACCAGCAGATTCATGAAAGTCATACATACAAGAACAATTTTATCCTTCGATTGGAATAGAGGCCATTTTTTTTGTCAAAATTTAAGTTTTACATAGCTCTTTCTCTTTTAGTTTTGTACAGTAAGTATGTATAAGCGAAAATGATTGAGAATAGTTTAAATTTCCCACTTATTTATTTGTTTTTTGGTAAAATTGATGAAATGCTAAAGCGTTATTATTATTTTTCATACCAACCACACTCATAAAATAAAAATCACTAGATAGAGACGTGGCAAATTCAAACTGTCTTCAACCATTTTCGCTCATTAACTTCTATGAAATTTTGTGGTAAACGTTAATACTTATTCTAAATTACTTGACCACCCGTTATGTAAATAAATCATGGAGGTTAAGTACTGGAGGAGTAAAGAACGAGCAGAAAACGAACCGATTTTCGGACGCGTGCTCCCCTCTCTTGTATGGCGGCAAAAATAAAGAGCACCAGAAAACTCAACGTGTGTGACAAAGTATGCGATACTCCACATTCCGTTTATTTTGCCATACTAAAGGCTTGCGGTCGGACCGGTTTTCAATAACACACGATATATGGCATGGCGTCCTCCAGGAGTATGGTTACGTGTATACCAAATTTTATAAACTTCATACGTTATACGCAAAAACGTAACAAGAAAATCTCGTTCTTTTTAATCACTTTTTATATTGATTTCAGCTTGGAATGTTGTATGTTCCGAATTTGAACAAACTTCTCGGGAAAATTCAGATGTAACAGGTAAGATCAATCCTATATATACTCTATTAATTTTATGTAATAATAATTCAAAAATTATTTAAACAGATACAGGTTCGCAAACAATTTTATATTATGAAGACGACCCTTGCCCACGTCTGCAGAATTTCAAACCGTTCGATTTGGAATCCTGGTGGGGCAAGCGCCTCTACACGTACATAACAAATTCAGTGAACTCAAAAACTTAAATTTACAAGAGCCTGCGAAACCGCAAACAAATAAGATCTTTTACACAGTCATTTTATATAAAAAGTAATCAACTACATACATGAACTAGTCGTGATCATTACCCTTGTGATATAATTCTCAAAAAAGAAAAAAAATTGTAATTCGCAGATGTAGTTGGCTTTTGACAATAATGTCGTCGGTTGCTCAAAGTAATGCCCTTATTTACTTCGTTTTTATGTTTTCGTTGCAATAATTGCTAAATACCTATTATTAGGTACGTACTTGTAGTGGTAGACTGACTAGCTTAGGTAGAAAGATTTGTCTATTCTGAAAGATTTCGGAATAAACAAGTCCGTCCAATAGAATTAGGTTTTTAAAAACAGTATACAGTGTTTGTTTTACCTACTGTACATAGTTTAACTCTTGTTTTTATCATGTTTTGCGTTTGTTGATCGTTAGTTATGAAATGACCCGTTTGTTATCATGTTACAGGGTTATTTACAGGTTTCATGTGAATGAATGATGTGCGAAATACTGATAAGAATGACTGGAGAGAGTTGTTTCATAATAAACTTTCCTATAAAGTATAAATACCGTTTTTTTTTTATTTTTCTTTATTCAGGGCAACAAAAAATACACGAGCTTTTCATGGCAAGAACGAAAAACAAAAAGTTAAGTTATTGTTAGAGATTTTTTATAGGATTTCCCACTGAGTGCTTTAGAATACTTTTCAAGTGTCTCCATCTTGTCTTAACCTCATGTTATAAGAGGGGATGGCGATACGATTGGGATGCACTATGTACACTGAGTGTATCTTCATCTCATTTTATTCCATGAGGTTAAAATGAGATGAGTTCACATAGTACACTGAGTATCTTCATCTCATTTTACTGCATGAGGTTAAAACGATATAAAGATACACGTCAATCAAAAGCTCCATAAGTATCAACTTGACCTCCCCAAGTGTCAAAAATTGACATTATCAATACAAGACTATGACAAGAAGCAAATATTTTTTTCTACGCTTTCCTAAAAATGGTCCGTAAAAGCAACAGTGAAATTTATTCCGTGGACGAAACCTACAATACTACCTCGGACGTCATCCCCGAGAACGTAACACCCCTCGAGGGGGCCAAAACTGACATCTCGTTTCAGTTTGAAGCGAAAAAGTCTGACGAGCTGCTCAGAAACCGCGTCTCAAAAATGAACAACGTCGTGAGGCAACTGGAGAACAGTTTATTGGAGAGTCAGCAGAACGATCGACAGTTGCTATTGAGCCTGCAGAGGGATGATGTCAGAAACCAGAAACTCACTTATCAACTTGAGGAGGCCAGGAAAGAAAATAAACAGCTCTTAAGTAAAGGATTTTTTAATAGAACAGTTGAACCAAACCTCTTTCAGACGTGTTGCAGAAACAAAACAGCGACGAAAACCTATCTCGTCCAGCTTCGAGAACTCATTCGGACGTTTCGTCCTACTCAACAGTTAGCATGGTCCATCTTCAGTACAAGTAAATTACTATATTATGTATATACAGTCGCGAACAACAAATTTAATCGCCATTGATTGTCAAAGTTAGGCAACTTTATTAAAAGTAAGGAATTTGATGTCTTAATTTTGAATATTAGGAATAATCTTTCAATAATTTAATTTAATCTTTCAATAATTTAATTTAACTTTCTTGGTAGAAGACAGGATATTTATATATATATATATATATGAAGTTTTGATTGACCGTAACGACCAATATTTAATGCTCGCGACTGTACCCTGTTCAGGACAAAATGGTTTTTAGGTCCATAATCATATTGATTATATAATTATTAAAAATGGGTAGTCATAATGATTAAACAAATTCTAGAGAAAAAGTAACGTTATAATAGTGACTCAAAAACTGAAGCAAAATCTGATGATTTCACTTCATCTTTAAGGGAGATAATCACAACCACTATAAGATCAACAACTCAAATAGTTTGTTCCTTAAATTTTTATTGTAACAGTTATTTTTTGTCTCGGATTCGTCTAATTATAATTAAATGAATTCTAGACAAGAAAGAACTCTCATAATAAAAATTATAATTATGACTACTGAGGCCTTAAAAATTAATGTCACATTCTCATGTGTAAAGAAAAATGTTTTCACGTTTGTTTTGACATCTAAAAGTGACTTTAAAAATCTCCTTTAACTACACTACGAAACTTAGTTCTTAGGCCCAATTTTTTAAAATTCCTTATAAATTTATCTGCCTTATCTTCTTAGAAACAATTGTCCTCAGGGACTTTACGGAGCTGATAAATTTACAAAGAGGTAAAATAACCGTGCCTTATTCTTGCAAATTCCACGTTAGATACGAAGAGTTACTTTCAAGCCATGAAGGCCTTTTGAAAGTCTTGGAAATGAAAGCCAAAGAATGTCAAGAATGCTACAGAGAAAACGAGAAGCTCTGCGACGAGATAGAAACACTCTCTTTGCAAGTTGCCAACAATCACAAAACCATCAGTACCCTGTGCGAAAAATACTTGAACTTGAAGCAGAGGAAGGACAGTAAGGTGTATATAAAATCGCTATTGTTTTTTTCTTTCAAATGCTAGAAGAGAAGCGGTACTAGATTTCAGCCTTGAGATATGAAAGAGATACGCTGAGGTTGGCTCACAATCAAGTTGTGGATCTGCTGCACAAGAAGTGCATGGATGATGATCATTTTTTGGTGGAGCAATTGCAGAAATCCGACGAGCCTATGAGATCACTTCTCATCAAAGAGGTAATAGGCCTTCAAATTGTATAGTTTGGAGCATTAAATTTTGGTTGTCATTGACACTCAAACCGTTAGATAAATATTCTATCTTTAACCAAAAGATTGCCGAAAATAATTTAAATTTTTAAGAAATTATATTATATATAAAATTAGAACCAATTTTATTTTCAATAAATTACAAGTCAGGTACAAATCTTTGACGATCAATGACGACGAAAATTTATTGCTCGCAGGTGTACAATTTATTATTAAAATAAATTAGATTTTTTTAAATTAGTTTTTGTTCTTAAATGCAACGTCATTAATACTCTAATAGTGGATTATACTTCCAGGGAGATAAATGCATGATTTTAATTGCAGAAGGAACTAAAATTATTCTCTCCTGGGGTGTCTATACTATTTTATTCACGACCGGGAATGGAAGAATCACAGTATGTCATCATTATTACTCCATATAAAGAAATGTATTATTTCTGTCACGATTTTCGTGTCATACAAACTGCAATCTATTCCCGATCACGTATAAAATAATGTTCTTAGTCAGTTTCTTAACTAAATCATTTTTTTTAATGTGTATGTCAATCATTTTCATTTTAATTAAGAGAATTAATTTGCTTTTGTAAATTGTTATTATGACTGTTATAATCGTTATTTTTTTTTTTAATTTGAGTATTAGCTTTGATTTAATTAACTAATTGATTCGTATTATCCATTGATTTATTAAAAAATAAAGATTGTTATACGATCAACTCAGTACATAAATATTAATCAACGTCTATAGATACCGGGAAAGCTTTTAGTGATAAAACCGCCGAATATGCTTGAAATGTTCATGTTCAATCAGTCGATGGTTTAATAATTTATTAATTACAGTGTCCTTGACTTTAACCGAAAACAAAACGTGCTTGCGTGCCATGGATTAACTCACCGTGTATTAATAAAGTGATTACAGGACGTTTGTTTTCCCCAGTGGCGTTTTGCCCCCTGCCCCCTTCATCTTCTTAAACGTACCTACATTTGTTTAATTGTCCAGATAAGGCACACGAATAAGTTGCAGCACGAAAACTCGCGGCTTCAGCAGGAGAACGCCTTCTTGAAATCACACCTGAACGCCCTGAAGAAAATCGAGGACTTTTGCCAATCGCCTGTAACGAATTCTGACTAATAAAATTTAAAAAAAAATAAGGGTACAAAATTTTTTTGTATTACGTTAGATTTTTAGGGGACTCAGAACAATTAAAAAAACATCGGAAATAATTTAGAACACTTAGAAATTATGTGTAATCGCGTTCCGCTTATGAAACCATAAAGTCAGCAAAGACTTCGCACAGATTAAGTACTTTGCAACGACGCAACATTATTTCAAAACTATAACAGGGCCCAGTTCAGCGAGCATACGTCAACAATTTTTTGTGTAATATGCTGCAATGAGAAATGGTATAAATAATCTGAAGCGAATCTCGGAAATCAATCGATAATAATTCACTTCAAAGACCGTCTCCGATCTCTATCAAACGACGGATGTCGTTACGTCGCCACTCCTGGACTAAAAGATCCTATGCCGTTGCCGCCTCACTGGACATCAACCAAGGAGGCGTAACAAGTAGAAGTTGCAACCACAACTGCTGAAGATTTTTGTATGACATGGTGGAGGCTTTATTGTGACAAGTACAAGATTTACAAATTTATTAAAGATTTTTTTTATTTCACTCGTAAATCTTTCGCAGACTTAATTGACTTCTCTTTCTCGAGAAAAAGCGACAACTTAACCAATTTTCGAACGAACTTTTTTGGTTAGGCGAGCCAAAAGATGCCCAAATTCCGAACGACCGAAAGAAAAAAAAAACTAGCAGCACTAATCTGATCATTTATTATTTTATGAATCGTGTCCAATTGTGCCAACAATTAACAATAAGAAAATATCTATCACAGTCGAATTTCGTCACGTAAAACGCGACGTTTTATTTCAGGTATCTGCAACAGAAATCGAAAAAACAAGACGTTTTCCACCCCCTCATACTAAACAACATACTTGGCCACCCAGTCAGTTCGTCCGTGGGCGTTTCCGCTGAGGTTAAAACCGGCCAGATTCCTCTGCTTTCCGGAAGGTACGGTGGTCAAGCCAAGTGAATCGTTGAAAATATTCGATAAGCTGGATAAATCCAAATCACCTATCGCCACATTTGGAAATAAATGAAACCATTGCATAATGTCACTTTTATGGGTTTACCTCGTTGCTTATTATATAATCCGCTGTTTCTTCGGCTTTCGTTTCCCAGCACGTTAACATTTGATGCTCTTCGAATGCCTGATGGTTGGCCAGCAACATAGCGCGAAACGCTGAGGTATTGATTCTTGACAGTGCCTGCGCTGGCTTTAGCCAAAGGCTCAAGGATGTCTTGCAAGTTGTACTGCCCCAAATTCAATCTGTTTTCCTTAGGTTTATCAGTGGTCTTGATTTTGCTTCTTGCGCAAGACCAAATGCGTTAAAATAGTGTGAAAGGCGCTTGAGGAACTTACCCCAGGATATCGGCGAAATCGTCGTCTTCGAAATTCAGATCTTCCTTACCCCACGAAATTCTCTTCTGCAGTTTCTTTGGGTTGTTATTGTTGAAATTGGAATTGGAAAACATCTTGCTGGTGTAATCAGTCTGGCCGAATGTGTAAACTATGGGGGCGACTGCCTGAACCGGTTGGTTTCTGGTGGCCGGTTTGATTAAGGGTTGAACTTGTATCTGAACGGTTGGTTGAATGTGTTGGATTTGCTGTTTTGATTGCGCGGATAATTGGACATGATTGGCCATTGTTTTCTGCATTTGTTCGACGTTGTTGTTTTGTGAATACGCCGGGTTGGTTTGCTGGATGATTCCGTTTTGGTGCGTACCATTCGCCATGACTGCGTTATATTGCTGCCCAATCTGCAAATCCTCGGGTGAAAGCAAATAAAAAAAAATAGTAAAATCACTTGCCTGAAAATAAGAATGTTTTAAGGCACTTTGCGCTGTGGGTCTCGAAGAGGGATTCCAATCGAGCAAGACGTCCATTAATTTTATGGCGACCGAACTTGCCTGGGGCACGACATTAGATAAAGGTGTGCTCGTGAAATAAGGAAATTTGAACCCCACGGCTCCGGCTAGTTGGTATCCTTCGGGCCAGTGTTTCTTTTTTTGGAAAAATTCAGAATAGGAAATAACCATACCGAGACATTTTGGGGGTTGATCAAAATACCTTATCGGGGCTGCCCAAAATTTGGCAAATCTTATAAAGCTGGTCCGTTTCTGTAGTTCCTGGAAACAAGGGGCGGTATGTGTAGATTTCAGCGGCGATGCATCCAACTGCCCAAAGATCAATGGGGCTGCTGTAGGTGGTGGAATGAAGAAGAACTTCCGGTGCGCGGTACCACCTCGTCGAAACGTAGTCTGTGTAGGGAGGCCGCGAGCGAATCTCGCGAACCAGACCAAAATCGGCTATTTTTACCAATTCCGGCCCTGAACACAGTATGTTTTCCGGCTTAAGGTCTCTGTGAAAGAAGCCGTGCCGGTGTATAAAGGCTAACCCCTGCAAAATCTGAAACGGAAGGTCTATTTTTAAACTGCGTCAGAATGAATAACGTTTTCATGTCTTTTGTCCGAAAATATCATCGAGACAATTACATACATTACGGTTACGCAATGCGGACAGTAAAATATCGTTAGCCGTTTTCTTATTGGAAAAGTAAAAGTCGAGAGTGAGAGGAAACGCTGAAAGGAAAAAAATACGTTTTATTTATTTGATTTTCAAATTAAAAGAAAACCTCTAATTTGAGTTTTCACTTGTGTATTATGTTATTAATATTTTTACGAATTCAGACGGCCTAATACTGTCGATGCGTTTTCTTCAAGTAATGAAATATACTAAGATCATATTTACGGGGGGGGGGGAAATAAATTGTAAATTCAAAAGAAAATTAGATTGTAAACTGTTGAAGAGAACAGCAATGTTGTTTACGAAAATACGACTGGACTTAATTTACAATTTAGAATTCTAATATTTAACGTCTATATTCAGGACTATTCTGTAACATTGACATGCATATCAATTGATATGGCCTTCAATAACTGAAGAGAACTTGTTACGATTTCATAACATTTCACGTCGATTGCCGACCGCAAATTGAAGAGAGATGCATGTTAATACGAGATCACACTTGAAACAGATTGCAAGTTGTTACGAAACTATTTACAGAACACAAATTTTGCAAGGTCACTTGAAACAAAGCAATATCAAGTCCACATTAATGTTACAGAATAGATAGCTTTTCCTATACAGTTCTAAATCAGTTTGGAACTGCACTGCTCATGCGCTCTTGCTAAATATGCTGCGTATTTAGCAAGAGCGCATGAGCAGTACAGTTTCGGACTGATTTAGAACTGCGTAGGAATAAAGCTATGTAGGAACAAAGCCAAATATTAATTTCGAAAATTCTCTGTACTTATAAATCATCGGACACCTGTGAAAATGAAATCATAGTTCAACAGTTCCCTTATTATTTATCCTGAAGAAGTTGTTACATAATATTTAAGAAACGAATTGATTTTTTACATTTTTACAAGTATCTGATAATTTATAATACAATTGATTCTTTAATTAAGAAACAAAAAAAAAAATTAAATGTATTTGCTGCAGTGTATTCTCAAACCTTTCACATCTTATAATTTATTCACTCAAGGCAGAATATTAAGTAGGATTCGCCATTAACTATTAAACAATGATGTCAATCGAAAATCAATTAAAGACGGGGTATGCATGCAGGATTGCAACCGATTAAAGGGTTAAACTGCAACTGCAGGAGAAATGTTACAATTCTTAAAATTGCGCTATTCTACTCTTAAAAAGTGCGAAAAAAAATCACCTCCTCTTTTTGTATTGGATTTTTACTTACCTGATAAAGCATGTTCCTTACGGTCGCTTCGGGAAATGGTACTCTGCGATCCTTCGTCAGCTGATACAAATTTTCTTGCATGTACTCGAAGACGAAGTACAGGACGTCGTTTTCTCTGATTACTTCTTTCAGTTTGACGACATTGGTGTGGTGCAATTTCTTTAAAGACTATAAATGAAAGAAGAAATCCTTTGTATTAAATATACAGATTGAAGACTTTGATTTTAGCCCATAATCGCTTGTTTGCTTATGATTGACAGAGACGAGTACAACATGTTTGCTTTAATGTAAGTGAGGAAGTGCTAATCATAAATCCACATTTTGCCCACTGCTTACTTTTAGAACAATCTTTTTCTTTTTTTAACGAATCACGTGCCTTTGTTGTTTTTTAATAAACGTCAGTTGGCTAATGTAAAAGTCTTCGTGTTTTCGCTTCTATGCTTATGATTGACAGATACGAGTACAGCATGTTTGCTTTAATTTAAGTGAGGAAGTGCTAATCATAAATCCACATTTTGCCCACTGCTTACTTTTAGAACGCTCTTTTTCTTTTTTTAAAGAATCACATGCTTTTGTTGTTCTTTAATAAACGTCAATTTGGCTAACGTAAAGGTCTTCGTGCGGTATAGAGTTTTGTTTGAATAGACGTATTGATTTGGTTAAATTAAAGACTGATAAGTCTTTGCTTATACTTTACTGCTACTGTACTGCAGTTATACTTGTTTTTTTTTTAATTTTATTTGGTTTGAAATGATTTTTTTTATGAAATGTAAAGTGACTGATGAAAACGGTTAATACGGTTGAATAAAATTCTAGGTAATTAGGAATGTACTTGCACAATACAGAACATTTATCTCAAAAAAAAAAAAAAATTATAAAATGTAAAGAAATGGTATTGTATTTCAATCGCTGCATTGCGTGTAATAAGCTCGTTTTATATTTCACATTATTATCGAGACCATTAATAGAAAAAAAAATGTTATTATGAAAGAGAAAACGAGACTTTCAAGCTTTCAGAGTTATCATTATACGTTGGAGAATTATTGATGTTATCAAAATATCGCTTGGGAGTTTCAAACTTATTTTTTGTGAAAAAGTTTCCAGGAAATTATAATTTATTGAAACGGTTATGATTGACGTAGTTTTTTATTCATCAAATAATTAGTATGCGCTGCATTTAAATATAATTATAATATTATTCATCGGATGGTTTTTATATTTATCACTGTTTAACTGGCAGTTTGTTCTACATACACTTACATTGACATTGACACTCAAAATTACATATTAACATTATTACAATCAACAAAGTTGTTGATTTGAGGTAAAAAGTGAAAATCAAGTGACGATCGAACCTTCAAAACTGGAAGACAAGAGACCTCGAAAAATCAAATGATTGCAGAGTTTTGAAGATCAAATCAATAATAGAACTTTGAAAATGACGCACCAATAGAACGTTGAAATTCAAATGACAATAAAAAAAAATTAAAAATCAAATGAAAACTGAAATTTCCAAACGAAAGACAATGACTGGAAAAACAAACGAAAAATGAAATCTTCGGCACAAAAAAACAAAGACCTTGAAAATCAAAGGACCGCAGAATTTTGACAATTGAATCTTGAGCGCAAAACCCACTGTCTTGAAAGTCAGATCGAAATTCAAATTTGGAAATTACGACCTAGTCTTCAAAATAAAAGACGAACGTCGTCTTGAAAATCAAATGACAACAGCATTTTGAAAGTCAAACTACATTCGCATTTCAATATTTAGTGACAATTAATTTTTTTCTTCTGAAGTTCTAGGTATTACGGTTTGCTATACAGGGTGTAATTTTAATGAGGGCCCAAACTTTAAGGGTCGGTTTCTCGCATCGAAATATGAAGAAAGTTTATACAGGTCCGCAAAAAAAGTAATATTTAGATATTTACCAGTGGCGTAACTAGAAGTCGAGGCACCAGGTCGCAAAATATTTACTACCACCTATTAACAAACAAGTACGTTTACTTACTCAAAAAGACTTCTATCATATGTGATCTGCAGCTTATCATATCTAGCGCCTGGGAGCAAAGAAAATCGACGGTGATATTTTCTGAAAAGTTGGCAACACAGGTTTACAGTTTGAAATGAGAAATTTGAATTGTCAGAATTGTGACTTTTTTTTAATGATTGATAAACGGATTTCTCTTGTAGAACGTCTCCATTAGGAGAATATTAATTCTAAAACAGGGTTTTAAACCAATATCCATACGAAATAAAATAACAAAAAAAAAAAGATTGTATAAAGCACGAGCAAAACCTCAAATATGACAACTGTCAACTTATTATTTATTTCTCGTTGTATCCAACCGCACAGCATAAAATAGCACCCATTACAGCCTCCTCTAATTATGAATTCCATTGATCACCCGGTACTATAAAATGATCAAGAATGAGTTGGCAATACAATTAAGATTATGTAGCTACTTGCAAAACTGTTGCAGTTTTTTTTGTTTGTTCGGAGATCGTGTTGACGCCTCAACTCAACATTACATATTAACATTATTACAATCAACAAAGTTGTTTACAGGTAAAAAGGTGTAAAATGTGTATCTACTAAAAAATACTCTTAATATTTTTAAGTACAAATTTTTTTTAATCTTGAACCGCACAGAAATATGGTGGGAACACACTCAACGTTTCGCTATAGATTTATAGCTTCTGACGAAATCTATACCGAACATATATATTTTTGTGAATAAATTGGGCAAGTCGTTTTTGGTCTGCAGTGGGAATGTCGAGCTACGTTTCTGCTGAAGAAGCCCCAAGCAGGGCTGAAACAGCTGTCCAGAGGCTGCTCGAGGTTCTCACTGCAATCAAAAACGATTTGCACAAAATTTTTCTGAAATCTATACCGTAAAAACAATTTGTACTTACAATTTTCATCGCACAAGAATCAACTTCAACTTAATATTTTTACTTAAAAGTTGTGGAAAAAGCAAAACATTTAAAATTTCTTATCGATCCATTTGGTGTAGTATTTAACTGCGAGGTTTTTGACTTCTTTCTGCTTCATAATTAATTAAGTGGTCGAACAAAATTTAATTTCTATTTATTGATTTTAATTAGTACTATTTTTAATATAAGATCTGGTTCCATTTTTACAAAAAAAACTATTTCAAATAAGGAATTTTTGGGCTGCAGCTATGCTTTCTATTTTTTTTTCAGATCGTTTTTCAATGAAATGAATTTTTAATTGTTCAAGTGTTTGAACTACGTAATGATGTAATGACGTTTTTGAATATTCTAGTGAAAGTTTATCGTGCATAATGACGTAAGACAGGTGTTTCGACTGCAGACCTCAAAACTGTTTACTTTAATTGAGAAAAATTATTTTTTTTTTGTAAGAAGTCCGTAGAAGTTACCACCAAATAAGTTACGTTTTTATTTTTTTTAATTTATTTAATTTTATTCATTATTTCTGTTTTGCTCTAATTGATATTGTTTTATTCGCAATTTCTACTGATACTAATTTATCAAAAGTTTATTTATAGCCGTTTGCACCATGTTTAGTTAAAAATTAAACCAGGTTTAACAGTAAACCCAGTTTGCACCGCGGCTTAAATCGTAGTTAAAAACTCGCTCAACCAACTCAATTTAATCCGCCGCCCGTGATGGTTTAACGTTGAGTTGGTTTAGCAAGTTTTTAACTACGGTTTAAGCCGCGGTGCAAACTGGGTTTCCTGTTAAACCTGGTTTAATTTTTAACTAGACATGGTGCAAACGGGCATTAGAAAATTAAAAGCAAACGATGCAAATTGACTTATACACGTAAAAGAAAGCAAGAGATGTCTGCTTGTAATTTTAATTCTGCGAACAGAGGCGTATTTAGGCACGGGTTGCAAATTAAGATCTCATTCAATTAAAGGGCCCCTTCGACAATTTAAATTAATTAAAAAAAAATAAATTATACAAAAGTTTGAAATTAAATTCTGCATTTTTTCCCAAGTATGATACCCGCGAACGGAAGGCGTGTTGTTTTTTGTGTATTTAAACCGTTCGAACCTAATTCTCATTTGTTTTTATATAAAATTATTGTGCCCCCTTAAATAACTGATACGAGAAGATTAATTTACACTCGGGTTGGTAAGACAAATCAAAGAACTAATCCATGCACGAAGATCCAAAATCCGTCTCTCTTTCTGTTCCATATATTATTGTACTTATTTATTTTTGTGAAATTCATTTTTCTTATGCTTAGCTAGTCGTGATTTTAAAGTAATTATTTTGTAAATTATTTCACGTCATTAGTTATTATTTTGTTAATATCTTTTCATTTTTTTTTCTTTTAGTATATTTGTTAAAATTACTATTCTCTTTTATTTCACTTTTTTTCATTCATTCCATACCTTCAATAAGTATTCGAGGGAAATCAACTTCATAAGGAGGGAGACAACGAGAGTGGAAAATTTGACAATCTTCAGGCGAATAAGGCCCTGTTTCGACTTCTCGAGGGAAAACACCGTTGTGAGAGTATTTTTCGGCTTCCAACTTAAACTAGTTACCAAACAAGAAAATCGCTTTCCCGCAATGACTATCCGTAAAAAGGGGGTCGTTTCGTGTTGATCAGGGTAAAAGAGTTTCGGTTGAGTATTCAGGGTGACCATCTCTTAATTTATTAGAGAAATGACCCGCGACCGTTACTATTATGCAAATTTGTGCCAACTGGGTAGTAGGCCCCCAGGCAGTGATAGTCCAGGCATTCCCAAAGTTGCAGGTCCACCCCTGCCTGCGAATTATTTTTGACATAATAAATGACTAATATAAGGTTTCTCAGTCACAGTTTCATTTTAGGCTGCGGTAAGTGAACGGTCGAAGTGGTCAGACCAAACCACGTGATCAGTTTTCTCAATTGGTGATTGGTCAGTGGGTTTACTCGGACCGTTGACTTAACGATTCTGTGCGATTTGACCGTTCACTTAACTCGCCCTTAATCTTCAGTTTTTTTTACATAGGAACAGATGGAAGTTAACTGAAGATCAACATTAAACTGTGACTGAGCAACTGGCCCTAAATGTATTCTAAGCTCAATATCAAATTTATGTAAAATAGTTCCCACTTGATTTGCAAGCTGCGTTAATTTGTTATTAAACTTTAGTGTAAGGCTTTTTGATTACTAGTACTAAAAATTCGCTGAAACTTATCACTTTTTTATACTAACTAATCCATTACGTATATTTTACATTTTTAATTTATGATCAGTAACATCAATGGAACGACTCGCCAAGTTAGTGTCATTTAAACAAAATTATACCAATGACATCTATTGATACGTAAATATTTCTAAAAATTCTGTTTAAATGTTTTTAAACAAGAGATAAAAATACACCTTGGAATTCCCCTAAAATACTAAAGGAGCTTTCCTTTTACACAAAGGAGCCGCTCCGGACTCTTCAGGGACTTTAAGCTCCGCATTCCTTTTCATAAAACACAAGGAGCTTTCCATTGAGCTCCACCTTTGGCTGGTCCTGGAGCGTCACAACTTGAAATGGAAAGCATCCTATGTTCTTTCAACGCATTGAGATGTCCCAAATCCCGAAAGAAAATACGGCAAAGACAGAAGAACTTACCTTTACTTCTCTCAAATTCATGGCCTCTTCCCACGAATAGTACTTCCTCTTCATCCTTTTGATCGCCACCTTCTCTCCGGTGTCCTTCCTTTGTCCCAGCACCACAGACCCATAAGTACCATCTCCCAACTGGTGCAATGTAACGTATCTGTTCATCCTGCCAGGAGGTCAAAACCGTCCACTTTAAAAAACAAGAAAGAAAAAACTACATCATTTCCGCGACGGCTTCCCACGACACCCTCGCTTGTGACGCAGTATTATGATTATTTTGCCTTTTTATTTGTATTGTAGCACACCCCTGCATTCGTCGTCGTGGCCAACTGGAACAGGTGAGCCGTAACGCTACTGTTTATCGTCCTTCTGGATATCGATTATTTCCGAACTACAACCGCCACCAGAAGCCTTTCGTGTCTACTCTCGAACGTTTAATCCCGTCGGTTATTTATGCACGTGAAAGACGACGACTTCGCTGGAATACGACCCCAATACATCTTTAATTACCAGACGCCATTTTATTGATGTTTATCTTGCGGAGGGTGCATTTTGTTTCCGACAGCGAATGGCTTCCAGAGGGTGAAATAATTGAGACTGATTTTCTGACTCATTCAATTTGCATTCAGTCTGTTCATGATTAAAGTTCGGCAATAAAAGAAGAACAACCTATATGTATCTGGAGAGCTGTGAAGATCTAACTAGGCCCTATGAAGTCATGGCGAATTAATCTGTTCATGATTAATGATTGGCAATAAAAGAACAACCTATGTATATCTGGAGAGCAGTGAAGATCTGGCTAGGCCCTATGTGCTCATGGCGAATTGAGCTCCTTTTATCTCCTGTAACCAACAGTTTTAAAGCCACTGCTCCTGACATTTGAGTTAACACTTGTAAGTGGACCTTAAGATGATAAAATAACGCAGAGACAGGTACAGGGACAGTGACATGTTCAGATACTATTAACTTGAATTTCTTTTATTGGAAATTTTAGATATGAACATTATAATGAGAAGCTTCAAATTATCTTTGAATACGAGTAGGTAGTAGAACAAAAAAATTTTCCCTGTTAGGATGGATTTCCTTCTGATGTGGGGTTGAGACTTGCGTGTCTGAATACACTCAAGGAAACAATCTTTATTCAAATGCCGCATATACATTCACTAATCTAGGCCAAATGAGTATGCAATTTAAACCATTCTGTTACAGAAAGAAAGTGCTTCGTCCCTGCATATTTACTGCGTTATAATATAGAACGTTGTCAGTTGCATGCGTGCATGTAAATGCGTTTTAAAAATTCAAATTCATAACACGTATAAAATAAGCACGTTGAAGGAAATGTTTTGTGCATCTGTGATTATAATCGAATCGATCTTGTAAAGTCGTAAAACTGATTGAAAGTTTACGTTTCCATTAATGTGGATTCCTCTATTTCAAAGGTGAAGGAACCGATGTGCGACGCAGAAATAAGAGAATAATGCAGAAATACCTTCAAAAGATGCGTTGTTACAAATTTTTAGAAAAAAAAATCAAAATTAAAGCGCAAAAATGTCAAGTTCAAATTTGATTGCTTACCTGTCATTTACTGTGTCGGTAAAACAGAAATGAACAGGAAGTCGCTACTGTGCCATCTATTAATGAGATTTGGAAATATTAATTTCGAAATATTTGTTCAATTGTAATATTTAAATAATAATAAGAATATTTAAATGAGGCCCGGTTTCTGGAAGCGATTTACGAGCTGATTAGTTTAACTAATGATTAGAATGTGACAAAGTCAGCGATATAACATAACGTATGTCACATCCTAAACCTTAGTTAAACTAATCGGCCCATAAATTGCTTCCAGAAACCGGGCCTGAGTGTCTTAAAATGAAATTGGAATTATTTGATAAGGACCAGCTAGGGTCCCTAGATGTAATTGACATTCAACATGTCGGAAAGGACTCGGAAGTACTGCGATGCTCAACTTAAATGACACTCTTAGATGCGAACCACATCCTTAAGAACACTCAGGGTAAGGGTTACACAACTCTCAAATGACATCATTTAAGTTGAGCGTCGTTGTACAACGTCATTTCGTTAGTAATATCAGATTTTTAGTTTGCTGACTTGATATGATTTGCCCGACATGTTAAATGTCAATCAAATCTAGGGAGCCTAGGACAGACCACGGAAAACGAAACGTTTGTCTCAGATTATTACAGCAATTTACTTATTTACTGAACAATTTATGAATTGACAATTGTTTGGTGTTGCAAGTTGCGATACACGTTTACACTTTACACAAAAATTTATTTGGAGATAGTTAGCATTCTTATTTTTTAAGCGGAACTTAAATGAAGTATCTTAATAAAATACAAGCATGAACTGTAGGGTGCCTAGATTTGATTGATATTTAGCATGTCAAAGAGGATTTGGAAACACGTCATTTTTGTTAGTAATGTCAGATTTTATAGTTCGCTGACCTAACTTGATATGATTGCCCCGTGGATTAGAAAGAAAAAAAAACATAGTATTGCTATTTCGTAAACGATACGGAACTTGAAAAATGGCGGATTTGACGTTGTGTTTCCGAACGCCCTCCGAGATATTAAATGTCAATCAAACCTAGAGACCCTAGCACGAACGACTATATGTGACATATCGTCTTGGTGACCGCAATATGTTTTAAGCTAAGTTCATATAAATTCCGGATACGCAAAATAATTACTGCGGATTGTTTTTGATTGGTTGTTTTTTTTTGAAAGAAATCAGAAACAGATCCGCAATTAATATTTTGCGTCTTCGGACGGCTCTGAACCTAAGCTTTATGTGACGAGATTCTATGTCAAAATAGCTCTCTCTACACACGACAAATGAGCTTATGTCACTCAACCAATCATCTCAGGTGTGAGTGACATAATATTAGTTGTCTGTACCTTGACCACAAGATAATTGTTGATCTAGCTATGAATAGGGTCCCTAGATTTGATTGACGTTTAAAATGTCGGAGGGGATTCGGAAATACGTCATTTTTTTAGTAATGTCAGATTTTATATGTAGTTGGCTGACCTTGATAGAATTGTCCTGTGGATTATAAAAAAAATAAAACATTGTATTAATTTTTTTTTTGAAAATTTGAAATTTTGATTTTTTTTTCACATTTCATTGAATTATCAAAGAAATTTCATTCTTTTTACGTAATGTGAAATTTCTTGAAAATATCTTCGCATTTTACTTATTTATTATTTACTTATTTTACTTTATTTATTCGCTCCTTTTGTTATAAATTTATAAATTTTCTTAAAGGGTTTTTTCGCGCTTGAAAGTTTCGTCTCTAACAGATCGAAACCATGATGGTGTTTTTTTTATTTGAAAATAAAATTTTACGTACGGTTCGATCAATACTTTACCAAATTCCAGATGAAGCCGAGGAGCTTAAGTTTTTGTCTTGTTATGAAATTTTATGTTGGTATTATTTTTGTGGTTTCTGTCAATTGTTAATCTTTAGGGCGTCTTTTGTCCCGGTTTTTTAGGACCCAGGTACAGGTTACTGTTTTTTTGTTTTAAATTTTTGAATACGTCTCATTTTATAAGTTTGATAAAATTTATTATGGCGACGTAGGTACGTATTTTGAATTTAGTGATTTCTTGGTGATTTCCGACATCCGTTTTAGTGAACACTTTTTGCATCTTCTCAGTTCTCTTTTTTCAATTTCTGAACGAACCCCATGTGAGATTGAAAAATACTAAAATACCTTATTTACTGTTTTTAGCGTGGATGGAGTAATAGTATTTTTATGTTTTTAGCATGTTTTTAGACAGCTGATTATTTAATAAACAAACACATTTGAAGATTCGGATACTGGGGTGCGTTCGTAAATTGTTACAGAGTGCACATTCTGTAACTCTGTAACAATTTCAGCGTTCCTAAAATCAGAATTGGTCCCGCTGTAAGTATTACAATGTTCGTAAATCTCACTGTAGGTTGTAAAGTGTTTAAAAAATGTTGAAAGTGTGGTTTTGAGGTTAAATAATATATGTTGACGTCATATTACAAAAGTGCGTTCGTAATCGAAATTTACTCCGTTATACTACAGTTAAGCTAGGTTCAGATGCTTCCGGATACGCAAAATATTTATTACGGATCAGCTTCTAGTTGGCTCTTTCAAAAAAATCAACTAATCAAAAACAATCCGCAGTAAATATTTTGCATATCCGCAATGCATGTGACTTAGATTTACAGTATGAGTATGCACTGTAATGTAATGTAATGAAAATTCCATTACTTTGCTATTACATTACAGTGTAAACGTTTACGAACGCACCCCAGTCTGCAAGAGAACGACGATTCAGTCGGTAAGTTTAATGATGATTTGATCGGTTTAATGATTCTAAGTTTTTGAGGTTATATCAATAGTTGATCGTGATAAAATTGAATTCTAATTTCCTTTACTTTCAGTTTCTGTGAATACGAGTACGACCGGTTTCTGCTTGTGAAGACTCCCTTATCCCATCGAAGGTAAAGAAAACCACAAACTCAACCAAAAAGTGATACGAAAACAGACCTTGGTTTCTCAGACACAGCTTCCACACATAGTTGTTCACAGTCTACATTAACGCCAGCAAATTTATTATTTGAACGACATGGGCGAGACAACCAAAGTGACGAAAAGAAAAACTGACAAAACAAAAAAGTCAGAGAACACAGTTGAACCTAATGATAAGAAGAAGAAGGGGGCCGATGATAAACTGTAAGACTTTACTTAACGTACTTTATTTCAGCAGTTTCTAAACTTTGTGCTTTATTACCTCCCTTTAAAAAATCAAACTGTAGCACCTTCACCTACTCCTTTATTTGGAAAAATAATACAGAAGTTAATTAATAAGAATATACTTTGTTATTAATTTATGTCTTGTTATGTTATGAAAATTACATTTCTGTTGAATGTTTGTACCTCCCCAGGGAGGGTATATGCAGCACCTTCCAGTTTGGAAATCGCTGTTCTATTTGTAAGTCAGTTTTCAAGCTGTAAGTCAGTTTTTTTCGCAGAGTTTTCGGCCCGTTACCGAAATTCAAGCACCAACGCCTCTGGAGTCGTGTAATGATTATCATTGGTACAGTCATATACATATGGTACTTTTCTACACGCACCAAAGTAATTCCGTTTGCTACACAGAGAGAAGTTATTGACCAGCGTGGCCAAACGTTGGAGTGTGACAGTGAGTTTGAAGAGGACATTTTAAACTATCCAGAATGTGCACCTAAACACTGCGGTAGATACGTGTCTGATAAAATTGTAACTGCTACGGAAGCTGACATGTTATTGACACTGGCAAAGAAAGGTAAGTAAGTGATTATGCAATTATTGTTGACCAAGAGATTATAGAGATTGATGACTTTCAAACAACAAGTTAACACACAGTGGTTTCATATAGAGTAACAAATTGCACGTGTGTAAACAGGTGCTTTCTATTACTATAAGTTAGTTTTTCTTTGGGAAATAGAAAAAAATAAAAAAAATTCCACCCCTTATCTGTACTTTACTATTCAAGCAGGTAACGTGCTTTAAATGAATTAAAGACAATTTTGAATAATAAAATTTTGCTGCCACCAGGTAATTTTTAGGAAATTACCGAAGCTGTTTACTTGATTAATTAATCTTTTTAAATCTATCGAAGGCTTTCAAGGGCTCTTGGCTCAGAAACTCTACAAATAAATAAAATCGCTCATGTGCTGCAATAGATTTATTGCACACTGACTTAAATTGATACAAACAAAAAAAAAACAAATACAAAAAAAATATAAATAAAGGAAGTAAAATTTGGTTTAAAGGAATTTTGAAAAGAAAACGTTACATGACATATAAAATAACAAACACAATACCTTATCAGAGGCGAAACGCAGTAACAGAGACTTTTGGGATGCCTGAGGGTTCTTCAGTTGAATTCTGGGCCCCAGGGCTGGTGTTCTCCGCGTGTACCAACATACACACTTACTCATATTTCCCTGAAGGGGTTTCTAGGGGGTTAAACTGCTATGGTAAAACAATCGCATGTTGAACGGATAGGACAATAACATTTTGGACCCTTGCCATGGATCCTCCCGGTGGATACTGATTTTATTTTTCACTCGCTCCTGCCGCGGAGCCTGGATGCTTATCTTAAGAATGTCCACCTCTTTCGCTTATCTTACAGGCGTTACAAAGGTTGCCTAAATCAAGGAGCAACTTTAACAAGTTTTCAACAATAATTTGGCACGGCGGGGAAGGACGGAATATAGTCGCACGGTTTCTGCGAGTAATGCGATCTTAATTATTATTGTTATGACTGCAGTATTTCCTGTGCAAATCATTATTGGCTGAGAAAATTTAATTTAAAATAAAACAGATTAAACTCCACTCGCAGTAATCAAATTCAGATTTCGAATAAAATATAAGATCGACTTTTCCGGGCGTTTCCACCTGACTCGCAGAGTGTTACAAAGAAAACGCATTCTGAATGTGAGTAGAGGGCAAAATGGTCTTCCGAGGTTTCCTCACCTACGACCTGTATCTTTAAACCATTCACATGCGCTCATGTTCTTTGTTGCTTTTCATGAAACTACTATTGGCTGGCTAAAAAAAAACCTGTATTTCTATGAATTCTTTAGTATTTGGTAATTGTGTTACAGGCATCGCTTTAGGTGGATCCAATGGTGGTGCATCAGTATTAGATCTTCACTCTGGAGCATTATCGTATGGCACAAAATTCATAAATGTCTATTCATTAGCAGAAGCAAAGGAAGTATTTACCAGAACCGACATTACAGTGTACAAGATAGTTAAAGAAAAAATAAGGCATGCGATTTCAGAATTATTTTCCATAGATCCAGATGCTTTGCATCTGACTCACCCAACATTCTTTTCAAAACTTACGCACGCAGAACCAAAAACCGAACACGATGAGTACTGGCATATACACGTCGACAAAGTAAAGTTTGCTTCATACATTTAAGTAAGTTAATTATGTACAATTAAAATGTGGTTGTTACAGGACACTTACGAATCGTTTCACTACACGTCGCTCCTGTATTTAACAGATTATGAAGTCGACTTTAAAGGTGGAAGGTTAATATTCACGGATGGTATGCCAGAGAAGCCCAACAATGTGACGGTTGAGCCGAGACTTGGTCGTGTGGCTATATTTACATCTGGTGCTGAGAATACGCATTTTGTGGAGAGAGTTTCTTCCGGCACAAGGTACGCAATTACCATATCGTTCACTTGTGATGTGCAGAAGTCCATCGACGATCCATCACTACCGTAACCAGTGATTAATATAATAGTGATTCATTTCTATGTGTTGTGATATTCGATGGTGTTTATTTTAGTACTTATCTTAAGATTTATTTAAGATGAGGAAGGCTGAGATATTGATTGTACAATGTACATTCCTTTGTTGGGTGTAAAATGCAGATAGACAAAAAAAACTGATGTTGAAAATTAAGGGAATTTTATGTTTCTTTTTTTAAATTGGATATATCAGTGTTACCTTGTCCTTTCTTTGGTATAATCCAATAACTCGTGAGTTCTTACAATGTATAGCAGGGGTTCCAAACGGGGTCGATATTGACTCCCATGGGGACGATTATTCTTACAGTGCTTAGCAGAGGTTCCCGATGGGATCGATAATGACCCCCAAAGGGTCAATGGATCTGTAGGGGTCAGTTAATGGTCTAGGGGTCTTGGGGTCGATGAACAATTAATGGTCGACTGCAAAAAAATCTGTTTCCTATTATTCTGATTCAGTTCATTTAACATTTTTTGTCGTTGAAATTAATTTAACTAAAAAAATCGATTAAAAAGTTCCTTTATTAGTCAAGAGATGGCGCTTTAAATGAACAATGTCGCTCTACTGTATTTCCTTGAATTTTCTTTTAAAATAATTACTAATTAAAGAGTAAAACAATAAAAAAATCAATTTTTTTAAACCTAAAATTAGAAGATGAAATCACGTCAACGTTGAAATATTTTTTAAATTCGATCAGTATAGTTTTACCTTCGGGCCAAAAGGTGGCGCTCTAAACGATTCTTTACTAAAGTTCTTGTATCTTGTAAAAAAAACTTAAGTTTGCGTTCTTGAAGCCACTTTAATTTCGGACAAATTAAAATAAGTGGGTAAAGAAATGGCGCTCTTAATAATTCGGTATGACTTATTTCGTTTTATCTTCCGAATTCCTTAACATAAAAGGCAGAAGGTGAAGTTATTGATTAAAATACGATATCTTGCTAATTGAAATTGTTTTATATGTTTCTTAATATGTTGGTTTAGGTAAGTATTAAGGTAAGTAGTTATTAAGTTCAATCACAAACACTATTAATGTTGCACTAATGCATGTTTATTTCAGCTAACTGTACATAACAACGTTATGACAATTAGTGCCTAGAGGAGTAGCCGCTGGTTCCCTATGCAACTCACAATGTTGCCAATACAATACACAACAGAAATCAGAATGAAATAGCTTTAATTTTTTGTTAAGAGATGGCGCTCTGAAAAATTTCAGTTATGCCTTTTCGATTTTCAATTTAACGCTGAAATTAAAATAATTGCAAAGTTGGAAATTTGACTGCGAAAGTCAGCGTGAAGATGAAAGCTATTACAGCAGGATCAAGAAATGGCGTTTTGAATGATTACTGTTTCGAAGCAGGGTTGCCATTTGGCCTATATTTTAAACATATTTGACGTTTAAAAATTTCTATTTGGCGCCTGATTATTATAATACCATGCGTTTCTATGTATAATGACGCTACTTTAATTTAGGTATTATATGTATGATGAGAATACTTCGAGCATCGTTTTCTTTTGTTTTTTTATTCATTTCATATTTCATGTTCTTTCTTTTGTCCTTTTGTTTCCTGTCAGTTTTTGACTTGCAAAAGTTTTTGGCCGGAGAATCGTCGTTTCTTCATTACTTTTTTTGTGCATTTTTACATCTTTTATTTTTTCTTTTGTTTCTCGCATTTATCTTCTTTCTGATCAAATTGACTTTCCGCATTTTATTGACTCCTTTTTACAGTTCCCTTTTTTTTCATATCATGTTTCATATAAGTTTGTATTTATTTGCAAAAACCATCGATTTTCATTTTTTGTCCATCTTAACATCGTGATACTTGTGCTTTTTTGTAAAATTCGTTTTATTCTTTGTATTTCTCTTTTGTTTATTTTTATATAATTGATTTTTCACATTTTGTTGGTTGACGCTTTTCTACAGATGTCTTCTGTTTTCTACTTATTAGTATTTTCGTCTGGATGTTCATTTGTTTTTGGTTCATTGATTTCAGCAGTCAATCTTCTTTGTCTGTTTTTTATACTTTTGCACTGTGTATTTCTCTTTTGTTTTTGACTCCTTTTTACAGTTCTCTTTTGTTTCCTATGAGGTTCTTTTTCTTTGCAAAAATTTTCACGATTTTATTTTTATTTTTATTTATCTTGGTATCCTGGTACTTCTGTTTTTTTTTTTTTTTTGATTATTTTTATGCTGTCGTATTTCTCTTTTGTTTATATTTATCAAATAGATTTTTCACATTTTGATGATTGACGGTTTCTTTCAGTTATCTTTTGTTTATACTAGATTTTTTTTAAATTTTTCTCCTGGAGATTCATTTGTTGTTTTGTTCATCTTAGTCGTCAATCTTCTTTTGTTTTTTTTTTTATGTTTTCATACTATGTATTTTTCTTTTCTTATAGAATTAATTTTGTGCAGTTTATTGACGCTTGTAGTTTGTCGTTTTTCATTTGTTTCGAGTGTCATTTGTGATCTTTCCTTTTGCGCACAGTATTTCGTGTCATTTTTTTTTTTGGAATCGTATTATTGATTTTATGGTTTGCTGTGCTTTTCTTGTTCACCGCACACCTTGTATTTTGTTGCTAGTGCTTTCATTTCTCTTTTGTTTCTGACTTTTGGCAGGATTCATTTATTTTTTTTTTGTTTGTTCTAAATTTTGATATACCAAATCGGCGATTTATTGTTTCTGACTAGAAAAAAATTGGCGCCTTTAGGCTACCTTTTCTCAACAAGTTGGTGCCGTTGCCTGCAAGAAATCTGGCAACTCTGTCTAGAGACCCTCCAATAAGTCTGACAGAATCAATCATCTTTCAGCAAGAACTTCCCATTAGTGTCAAATTGTCAATTTTACCTAACCTTGTTTGCTGATTTCCAAAGTCTGATTTGAGCGTTGGCGCCATGTTGCATTTACCTTCTTTTTTTATGATTGGATGAAATACATTTTACATCTAACTAGAGGGGACTCTAGTATTGTCTAGCTGTTACTCCATGATTTTATAATTTTGAAATTAATATTACTGCCAAGTTAGAGAGCTGGCATTTTGCTGGGAACGTCACCGTGAAGGTAACATGTTAAAGGAAATTCGTTAAAGGTGTTCTTCACTTTTGAACAACAGATGGCGGTCTGAATAACTCTTTTTATGCTCTTTTGGCTACTGTTTTGTGTATAGGTTGCACTTTAGATTCAATTTAAAACATAGTTTTTATTGAAAATATAACGACGAAAGCGTTAAAGACGATTACAATAGCTGTCAATTAAGGACAATAGATGGCGCTCGAATACGATGGACTTATTTAGATAAGCAAACTCATATTTTAACAAATCGGATTAAAAATAGTAACGATAAAATTATTATAATTAACAATTTTAGTAAGAAAACGTAAGTTAATTAATGTCTTAACTGGCTCTTATATGGCGTTTAATACAATTAATTAGTCTTTGAATTTTTTTACGGCGCGGCGTTACAGTAACAATTAAGCTTGAATTGGACAAGAAAGGAGTCAAAGAAAACTCTCTTTTTTTCTAAGGGGGGCCGATACTTTAAGAAAGGTTGGGGATCCCTGGTGTATGGCAAAATTTACCGAGTGACTGTCAATGATTTATATTAATAGATTGACAACACTTGTCTATGTATATTTATGTTGGTATGCTACTGTAAAATTCTAATAATCTGAATAGTTTTTGTCCTTATTTTTAACAATATTTACAACGTTGATTAATTCTGTCATCACTTCTTCATCTACATATAACCTAAAAACTTAACCATGCAATCAGTGAAAATAACAAAGTATGAAAATTATGGCGAGTAGTAAGTACTGCCAATTCTTCAGTGTCCCCAACCTACTAACTTTGCTTTAATCATTTATAGTCACGTGGTATCTTGCTGTTAAAATTTGAACGCAAAAGTGAAAAAGACTCATGTTAATTGTTTTTAATTATTTTTTTTATTAATATATACACCATTTACATCAACTGTGATGATGCCACAGCGGTTAAGCAACAAACCCTGCGTCATCACCAGAGCGTCAAAACACAAAATAAATCGATCTTTGGTTATATATTACAATTGTACAAAAATAAAACGTCAGTTCTTGAAAATAAATATCGCCTTGCGAAGTTCATTACTCTGTCATTACTATTTACATACACAAGTCTAGGACACATCACAAGCTCCATAATTTACTAAGCTACACTTACAAAACTACTCGACTACTATTTACAATTAAATTATTAAAATATTTGAGTGGAACCGCATTTGCGTGCAAGATAAATTAAAACTTATGAGTAGGTGCGAGAATGATGGGGAGGGAATGTCGATCGATAATAAGTTCTATTATGCTTTGACGGTCTTGTGGATTATGTCTGCTATTTTCGTAACCGTTTCACCTGTTAAGATGGATCTGTGGTTTCCGTCGAGAGGCAAAACGGATACTTTCTGTTTGCAAACCTGGAAATACAGAAACATTAGAGACACCCCCAATTCTAACAACAACAAAGAAAACAGTGATTGTGGTGAATACTCACCGAACTTAGACCGTAATCATCTCCTAATTGTACATAATTATCAATGGCACTGACCAGAGTGACATCTCCTTTGAACTGTTTCGTTGGTTTGTACTTGTCTGCTGCTACCAGCTTGTAGTAAAAGCTTGCAGCGGCGGCTGCAAGTTGCTCCGCAGGGAACGGGGTGGATCCCTTCAGGATTTCCGTGGTGTGTGAGAGTCTTTCTTCCCAGGTTTTTAACGCAGTCATTTCAGACACGGCCTAAAAGTTACAACGGGTTTTATTAAAACAGTATAAAATAATCAATTATATCTTAATTACCTTTTGTTGGTCGACATCTTTGAATTGTAGTATGAAATAAACGAGTGCTTCACTTTGCTCGGCCACAGTATCACCCATTGTAATCTTTTGACTTCTTGCCTTTCCTGTATGCGTCGCCACATATGATGGTGATCCATCAAGCAGCAAAAGCTTCACGCTATCCCCGGCAGTCTCCAGTTGAACGCCCATTTCGAAAGCGACGCACGCCCCAAACGAGTACCCCACCAGATTGTACGGGCCTTTGGACTGCACTGTTTTAATTTGTTTGATATAGTAAGCGGCAAGGTCGCCGATGCTACTTAATGGGGTGTCTTTGGTGCATTGTAAGCCATAAACAGGGGCTTGTACTTGACTGGCTAACCCTTGCAGTGCGTTCACAACACCTTCGATTGGATGGAGGACAAACACGGGATTTGTTTTGGCATCTCCGGATTTGCTGATCATTTGAATTATGGGCTTGCTTGGCATGATTTCCACGATGGACTCGTAGCTCAGCTCGTTGTTCAACGCCGGTTTTCCATTGGCGATGGGCGCTGAATCGACGACTTCTCCGCTGGATAATTCCACGAGTCGGCCGAATGTTAAGGCCCTGATTTCCTGGGCGCTCAGAACCAAGTCGTAATTGCGCTCTAGGGTTTGTTTAATTTCCGAACCCATGAGAGAATCCATGCCAAGGTCGGCGAGGGTTGAATTTCCTGCGACGTTTGAGGTGTCCTTGATACCCAAGATATTGGCAACGGCATCAACTAGGCTGACCTGGTTTGCGTCACCTCCGCTCTTGCTTTTCTCTGCAAGCACCATACTCGCTACTACTGCGTGGGGTTGTTGAAGGAAAACGTCCATGGTTGACAGGCATGAAGACATTCGCTGCGGTAAAGTTCCGCCAACTTCAGTGTCGTTTCCGCCCATGGTTTCTAGGATAAGCCCAACGTCACCGATGGCACCCCATTGGATGGCAAGTCCAGGTAATCCGGCGGTTTGGCGAGCCTCACAGATGCGTTCCATAGCAGAATTAGCAAGGCCGTAGTTAGCTTGCCCGGCGTTTCCTCTTCCGCAAGATACCGACGAGAAATTCACGAAGTAATCTAGGTTAGGTGTTAGAGCCCTAGAAGCGGCATCCAGGTATTTACTACCGTCCACTTTTGGCTTGCACACCGTCTTGAAGTCTGCTTCACTTTGGTTTTCCATCATCGCATCACGAAGAACAACCGCCAGATTGAAAATACCCCCAACAGTGCCTAGCTCATTCGCTTCTTGCAGGAGTTTCTTGGCGCCCTTTTCGGTGGTTGCGTCAGCTGTAGAAATCAAAACGCGGACTCCCATTTCACGCCAGCGTCGCACGCATAAACTTTGATATCCGGTTTTGATGCCGCTACGAGACGTCAGGACGATATTCTTAGCACCGCGAGTGATAAGCCAGTTGGCAAGTTCCAACCCAAAACCACCCAGACCTCCTACTAAAACGTAGGTCTTTTCCGAGTCCATGTAAGAGCGTGGAATCGCGTTGATTGTCTTGGGAGTTGGTTTCTGAGTTTTGCGGCTTTCTTCATCGCGGACTTTCAGCAGAACTTTCCCGATATGCTTTCCCGATGCCATGAAACGGAAAGCTTGTTCGATTTGGTTTTCGTTGTAAACCGTACTGGGGAGAGGTCTGACTGCACCGTTCGCGATGCCTTCGCTAACCAAACGCATGACTTCCCTCTTTTCGTCGTTGTCAGAATCGAAAAGAGCGTCTAGCAAAATACCGTGGAATGTCGTATTCTTGAGGAAAAGGCTCATGCCCAGGGCTGAGTTGTTGGATAGATCGACTTTGCCGATTTCCAAAAATCGTCCACCATTTGCCAGGCAACGCACTGAGGCCTGTAGTTGATCAGCCGCCAAAGAATTCAGAACCAAATCAACGCCTTTGCCGTTGGTTTGCGACAGAATCAACTGTTCGAAGCTCGTATCGCGGGAATTACCAATGTTATTGTCGGTTAGTTGGGGGAAGGTCTTCTTGAGGAAGTCGCGTTTGGCTTGGCTGCCTACGGTCGTGAATACTTTGCACCCCATGTGTAGGGCAATTGAGATCGACGCTTGCCCAACACCTCCAGTACCGGCGTGGATCAGGACTGATTCACCAGGACGCATGCGACCACGGACGATAAGGGCATAATAACTCTAGAAAAGAAGGAAACATTTGCAATCATACTTGATGTTTGAAAAGTCCAAATCAATACACACCGTTCCATAAACAACTGGAATAGTCGCAGCCTGTTCCAAACTCCACTTTTCTGGAACTTCCCACAAGAATCCAGGATCCGCAAGCACGGTGGTCGCCAAACTGCGTGCAGCAACCATGCCCATAACTCTTTTGCCTTTAGTATCACGACCCGAAAATTCCAAACCCAGAATACAATCTTGACCAGCTAAGTCACCCGGAAGCGCATCCGGGGGTAACTTTCCGGTAGCCAACATAATGTCGCGGAAATTGAGCGGGGCGTAATACACCGAGCAGAGTTCAGAGTTTGGATCATCTCCTCTGGAATAAATTTGTTAATCAAAAAGTACCTTTCGCAATACACGTAAGTACTAACTTGTAATAGGTGAGAGGTCCTTCAATCCATTTCAAACTGGATAAATCGCCACGTGTTAACGTGTTGATGTAGGCGTGTTCAACTTGCAATTTGCCACTGTCTTGGTCGAGCAAGATATGTTTGTACGACCCCCAGGTGCCGTTCTTGTACACATTGTGAACCAAATCTTTTTTCAACTGCTTGGCATAAACATTCGACTTGAACGAAAATGCTTCACCCTTGCGGTCTTGGATAAACACCGCCCTCACGTTAGTTCCACCGGGTTCTTGCTTGATGCAATTCATCATTCCGATTAGTCCTGTAAGTTCTTCGTTTTGCGTCACCAAATAAATTCTTGTACCCTCGGTTTCGCTCTTCTTTAATGCTTCTTTCAGCGGTTCCACCCAACTGAAGTTGGTTTCCGTTACTTTAATGACGACGGCGTCTGTCGGCACTTCGCTGGGTTTGCGCAGAAGTCCGTAGGTCTTTGTTCCGGCAGTTTGTTGGGTGATGACTTCCAGGCCTGCGACGGAAACGACGTTCGTTGGGAGCGGGCCTTTTTGTTCTTCTACCAAAATAAACCCTCCTTGTTTTAAAGCGGCCGCCGAGTTCACTAGGATGTCAGTCTTTTTGTAAGTAAGGATGTCAGAGAGGATCACTAGGTGAACGTTTTGATCAACGGGATTGGAAGTAACGTCTTTCTGGACCACTTTGATGCTTTTGGATTCTAAAGAGGCTGCATCCGGTATTGGTGTGGAAGTTACCACAGTGGTGTCAACCGATAACATGGGCTCTAATCCAAGGATATCCTGCACTTTGGGGGCCAGAAGCGATTCCACAGGTCGCTCAGATCCAACTTCGACGACTTTCAACTTGAGGGCACCGGCGCTGTTTTCCAGGACGAGCTGCAAGGCGCTAGTTAAAGCATGGGTCTTGGCCTTATCGTAATCCTCGCTGAGCGGGTTGGGGTTCTCGTAGGGTATAAATTGATATTTCTCAAGTTTGGGAGCAGCTTGGGCTTGTTGACGTCTTGGTGCTAGACTAGCTTTCATTCCTCGTAGCTCAATGCCGCCGGATTTGATTATACCGATATTTCTGTACATATGTACAGGTACAACTGGAAAGAGAACAAACAACATAAGATGCGTAAGACCAAAAAGATAAAAGACTCACATTTATCATCAGTTTGCTCCGTCAGGAGACTAAGGTGGTACTTAGGGTTAATGATGGCGCGTTGAAGACGTGTTGGCAAATAAAGTTCTCGAGTAGTTTGTCCCAAAATTGAAAATTGTAGCATAGTATCGATGAAACTGATCCAGTTATTCTGCCACTTGAGCTTTCCGCTGTGGCCTCTGTTATCGGATTCTGTTATTCCACGGAAGATTCCCTCATAGTCATATCCCCGCAGCCTCAGTTCTTTGTAAATATCCGGGCTGTTTAGATTGAAGACGTCAACTTCCGGCTTGATGATCGGCGCAGGTAAATCCAGAGTTTCCTTTTCGATATTTTCAGGCACGCGGATTTTCCCGGACACCGCCACTGAACCACCCTCACAAATTTCGAAGTCGCCGGAACCCTCGAAGACGTTAATCAAAAATTTAACTGAACCTTCTTTCGGCATGATCGTCGCTCGGTGGAACTGAACGTCCTCTAATACTACGGGCAGCTTTTCAAAATCTTCGTTTCTGAGTTTCGCATAGGTCTTCCAAACTAACGTCTGTAATTTTCACTCTTAGTCCCCACCTATTCTATTAAAGTGATCAACCACTTACCAAGTAACCGGTAGCAGGGAATAAAATTCTACCATCGATGGCGTGTCCCGCTAAGTACTGGTATTCTTCTTTACTTAAATCGACGTCTACGACGAGTTCTCCCGATCGAGATCCCTTTCCGGAGAAGTTTGCGACGGCCCACTCGGTGGAGTGATCCCATTCTATCATGGAGGCAAGCATTGGGGTGCCTTTTCCTACCGGGAAGGAGACTGGGTGGTACAAATTTCCAATTTTAGGCTGAGCTCCGGCTATATACAACCTAAAAAAACGCATCTAATAGAAACATTTAACTCAAATCACCTGAAACACCTACTTTCCAATATTTGACAGAAGAAACTGGACGTTGTCTTCGTGCCCTCTCTTAACGAGACCGATGTTGGTGACATTAGGTCCCAAAGATCTCTTCAAAATTGCCTGGAGCAAGGCATGAGGGGCGATTTCCACGACGATGGCGTCTTTGGGCACGTGTTGAATAGCTTCGTGGAAGAGGACCGGTGAGAGTAAATTGTTGACATGGTATGCGGCAGAACTGAGCTGTGCAATGGGAGTATTCCATGCGGACTCTGGGATGGAAGAAGACACCCATCTACTAGTGCGCGGCTTGGGGTTCGGGATGATTTCATCCAGGGCCTTGCGCAGTTTCGGCCCCGCATCTGCGATGTATTTACTGTGGAATGCGGTTCCAGAACTTTTAACTGCCTTGGCAAAGATTCCTTCAGCGGTAAGTTCTTCGACGAATTTATTAATGGACGGGGGTGGACCAGAAATCGTCACACTGTCTTCGCTGTTGTGACAAGCTGGGAAAATGTCTGGAGGACACCGCTTTTTGGCATCATCCCAAGATAAACCTACAGCAGCCATTGCACCCATCGGAAGTCTACTTTCTAGAATTGCACGCCCTCTTGAATATGCGGCCAAAACCGCCTGTTCTGCAGTTAAAGTTCCATCTGCGTAAGCGCAGCCAACTTCTCCTACTGAATGTCCAACGATACCATCAGGTTCAATATCCAAAGATTTTAAGATGTCCGTCAAGGCGACCTGAACGGCAGCGATCGAAATAAACGAATTGAGAACGTTATCGAATGCAGATTCATTAGCATTCACGATCAACTCTTCCAAGTTAATTCCGTAAGGTTTAAGGGCGTTAGCACATTTTTTGATCGAATTCTTAAAGGTGTCTATGCGCATTAGGTCTTTGGCCATTCCAGACCATTGAGAACCCATCCCAGAAAACACAAACCAGATGGGCCGTTTATCCCCACCGGTTTGCTCTACTTCCCTGGCTGTTTTCTCACCGTAAACCGAATAACCACGGTAACCGTGCCCCGAAATATTTGAGGAGTGAATCTGATCTAACAATGCTAGGAATTCTTCGTCGTCCTTGTGCTCGTTTATTTTATCGAGGAAGTAATTAACTGCCTTTTGCGTGCGTCCCGAAACGGCAACCACCCTTGGAAGAGGCCCCGCGGGCCAGTTCGTTTTTGGCTTTGGGTTAGAACGGAGGACGATGTGTGCATTTGCACCTCCGAATCCGAACGAGTTTATCGCCATTATGCCACCGTTCCAAGGTTCGTGTTTTGCAACGACCTTCAGCCTGCCGTCTAGCAACGCTGGGATGTCGGTGTTAGGACTTTTGAAGTGCAAGTTCGCAGGGATGAATCCTGATTCCATCGCGATCACCAACTTGGCCACCGAGCAAAGACCCGATGCGGGTTCTGAGTGGCCCATATTGCTTTTTACCGAGCCAATGAGCAGCGGGCCTTTACGGTTTTTGCAGAATAGGTCTGCTATGGAATTTACTTCTTGGGGATCGCCCACCTTGGTACCAGTTCCGTGAGCTTCTACGTAAGAAACTTCGTTTGGATTAACGCCCGCATCTGCGTAGACCTCTCTCATGAGTTTATTTTGCATTCCTCCAGCAGGGAACGTGATCCCTTGCTCTTTATTACCGTCTGTATTAGTTTTTGCTCCGAGGATGGTTGCGTAAACACGTCTGGCTTGGCTGGCCTTTTGCAGGAAGATGACCACAGCCGCTTCAGATCTCACGTAACCGTTTCCGGACGCATCGAAAGCTTTGCACATACCATGGGGGCTTAACATGTTCAAGCGATGGAATTGGAGGGATGATGTGGGTTTTAATAGGAGATTGACACCTCCAACGATGGCGGAATCGCATTGTCCTGTTTTGATGGCGTTGATTGCTTGTTGGAAGGCGAACAAACTGCTGGAGCAAGCGGTATCAATGGCATAACTTGGGCCGTTAAAATCGAAAGTGTAGGAGATTCTGTTGGGAAACATCGCTCGGCAACATCCGGTTAGGCCGTAACCGTTGATTTGGTCTGGGTCCGCGGTCCAATATTCTGAGGACTCGCTGTCCGAAACGCCGATGAAAACTCCCGTCTTGGCCCCCTTCATCTCAGCTGGGTTAACCCCCGCGTCAATCATGGATTCGTACGTCAACTCTAATAGTAATCTAAGCTGGGGGTCCATGACGTTGGCCTGTTTGGCATGCACGCCGAAGAAAGTGGCGTCGAAGTGTGCGATGTCTTTGAGTTTGCCAGTGCGGGTGGGTAAGCCATAGAGACCGGAAGGCCACCTTCTTTCGTCGTCTGTCACAAGATCAACTCCGTCGAAGAGCTGTTGCTTGAACTCTTCGATAGTGTTGCTCTCCGGAAGGCGGCCTGAGAGTCCGCTGATGACTACGTCATCGACGTAGCTGCCGATGCGGTCGCTCTGGGCTTCAGGTACACGGGCAGGCATTGTGATTGATTTATTCTTTTATAAATAAATACCTGGAACAAAAAGACGTGTCTAAGTAAGGACAAGAGAGAATAGTTCACTTTGGTATGAAATTAACATAATATAACATAACATAAAAGTTGCTTTTTTGTTCGTTTTATTGCCTTGCTAACGTAATGTTAACAGGCCTCGGTGACGTTGGTATTAATTGAACAGCTGCTGTCGTCATGTGACCATCGTTGAATACAGTACGATACTCTCAACTTTGCCATGTACTCAAATATGGTTACACCGAAAAGCACTTTCGTGTTAGGGCCTCAATTTTTTTTTCGTGCCTTCAACAAAAAGATTCCCATTGAAGGTTAACCGAACAAACAATATTATCAAGATTAGTCGCACAAAAGCCTTGTTAAATGCTTTCAATCATGCGAAGCGCAGGACGTTGGCAAAGTCGCATCGTATCGCCGGCAAACCGCGATAAGCTTTTCGGTTACATAACGCTCGGTGTATGTAAACAAACTGATTAGGAATGACCGGAGAAGTATTTCCAGCAAAATTGACCTACAAGACGTTCTCCTAGGTCAATCTCGTGATAATTATCGGCACAAGGTCATTGTTTTGTTGATGAGGTTAAAGAAGAGTTTTTTTTTGTGCAACTGATCAGAGATAAAGGTTACGCAAGCTTTGGAAATTCGAAAACATTTAAACGAAACTTTCTTTTGCTTGAATTGATGGTTGCGTACGCACTTTTTTTGTTAAAAAGTAAATGGTCTAATTTACAGGTGACGACAATAAGAACGAATTTCGGAAAAGTACACGAAAAATAATTAAGAAGTTGGATAATGTTACAAAAATTGATGTTCTCAAGAAGATAAGGAGAAGTAGATAATAGAGTACAATAAACGAATCTCTATGACTTGCAGTAGGTATAAAGCCCTGTTTTCCTCCACGTTCGCTAGTCGCCAGCGACTGCGATTGAATATCTACAACCAACTAGTCGACACCTTTACCAGTATAAACGAATTCTTATTGGGTGGAGATGTCGCCTAATTGGTTTCCGGTGCTTCGATGCCATCGTTGGCGAACGCGGAGGGAAACTGTGCTTAACCAAGGGGGATTCACACACATTTCTAAATTTGACAGAAGACGTCATGAAAAATGCTTGCCTGGAGATCACTCGGAACTTTAAGAGAAAATAAAATTCCGCTTTCAACTTAATTAAATTAATTAGTTATAATTATTTTCTCAAGGAAAACGCCGCCGCTGTCTAATTCGTTTAAACCGCAATGGTGATGTAGTTTAATTGTGTAATTAGTTTGACCACAAAGCAGTAGGTCGTTAACGTTTTGGTCTAACAAGTTCATGGAAACTTTTTTGAACGTAAAAATATTTTCGGGTTTCAATTTCTACAACAAATTCTGTAAATGATGATATAACACTATTTACAAACTAGACTTGCTACAATTTATGGTTTGTTTTAACGACTGTCGTTACGAGTTACAGGATAAAGAGATACAATCTTTTTCTTATTCTTCTTCTTGCCATCTGTGTTTGTTGCCTCAAATTAAATTGAGTTAAATCGCGTCTTTTCTTTTCAAATTGAACCGTGCCAATAACACAAAACCTCATAATATGCTAAACATTTTGCAAGTATCTTCTGCACTCGCTTTCTTAAACTTAAATATAAAAAAAAAAACAATACAAAAAGTGAAGTTACATTCTCAAAAAAAAAAAAAAATGTAGCAGCCTTATTTTTTAATTAATTTATATTTAAAGTAAATAGAGGTGAACATGTTTTACACAATTTGAATATACCTCCTGAATATTTATAATTGTTCAATTGAAACGGTCAAATATTATTTCATGTTACTGTCACTTAAAATAATATTGAGAAAGACTTACGAACATGTTTTTTAACGTAATTGTATAGGATGCATAACATCTTACCAATTTGCACATTTTTTTGTTGCTATTGTGTGACACCACGTAAGCACAATTTAAGTTCCCGGAATTCTATTCTACCAAACTTGAGGTTTACAAAGGCGATAATTGATAAATAGAAATAGAATAATTTCCGAATTAATTTTTTAGATCGTGTCGTCAAATTATGCAATACGTGGGCAGAAAAAGTTATAAATAAGTATCTAATTTATAATTAGTAAAGCGAAATGCGTAGTTATCTTAAAAGCAAATTTTAAAATTACTGGGTTGATGAATTAGAAAATTGTAAAAGTCGTTTTTAATACTCGTAAAAAATTGGATTAGGAGTCTGTAACAAGATTTGTGCGTCAAGTCTCTTTTTTCTTATAAACTTCAAGGCTACATGCTACCTTACAGATAAATCAAAATATTTAAAAAAAGCTTGAATGTTAATTTCTCTTGAAGCGACGACTTTAAAACGCGTAGACTTGGCTTGACCATAAGATCCTTGAGCGATTTAATCCAATCGACCCAAGTCTATAGTTAAAATGTGTGAAAATTTAGCAGTCAAAAAAAGAAAGATGGCAGAAAGAAAAACGAGAGTAAAAGCAAGGGAAGAAGAACTGGAAAGAACTCCTGAAAAGAAAGAAGTGGTAGGAAAAATTATACAAGCAAATACAAATACAGAAACGAAACAATGAAGATGTAAAAAAAACTTTTGTTATGAAGAGGAGCGGTGAAGAATTAAACGAAAAGTTTGAATAAAACAATGCAGAAATAGAGGAAAACTAGAAGAAAACAATATTAAAATTAAACAAAATTAAAAAGAGAGAACAGAAGAAGTGAATGGGAGAAAATAGAACAGAAATATTAAATTTAATTGAGGAAATCAAAATAGAATCTAGAAATGAAATAAATGGGAAATTCATCGAGGAAAAATGAAAGAAGAGGTGAAAGAAAACATAAAGGTAGGAGAAAACAGAAAAAAGGAAGAAGAGCAAGAATAATGACAAAAATCGAAGAAGCTGATCAAGACACAAACAAGGATTGTATAAACAGACATGGGCACTTAGTGAGTAAATTTCATGAAAGTACAAATAAAGCAACGGGGAAAAGAGACGGAAGAAGTGAAGAAATGAGGAAGCATATAGACAAGAACAGGAATCGAAATGGGAAGATTAAAAAGGGAACATGAAAACAAAGTGGAAGAAACGAGAGAAAGATAAATCATTGCCACAAAATATTTGAATATAATAAAGACACTTTATCGAAAAAGAAAGAAAAGAACATATTAATGACTTACACCCGTATTCATAAGCCAAACTTACGCTATGCGTTCGTTTACAATTCGCTATATTTCATAAACGGTATGTATTTCCCACATTGTAGGAAAGTAATTCACAAAATATTCATAAACCCTCACTGTTTATGTGCCAAAAATGTGGGAAGTATGCTCAGTTTCTGAAATATAGCGCATTTTAAGCGGACACATAGCGTAAGTTTGGTTTATGAATACCGGCATTAATTAATTTGATGTTCCGTTGAAAGAATTAAGAATAATTGAAAATTTCGTTTATTCTTCCAATACGTCATAAAGTCGAGTGGAAAACCCCAGAAACTTCTAATTTTAAAGCGTTTCCAATTGACTGCTCTATAGCATTCTCAGAGTATTGTATTGCATCTTGTTTTAACTTCTTGTAATAACAAGAGATGGAGATATTCTCAGAGTGCTCTGGAGCAATGAATTGAAAGGGCTATACATCCTACACAGGGTGTTAATAAAAATACTTACACACTTTGTCAGGTGAAAGTAGAGATAAAAACAAGAAAAAAAATTCTAATGAACCTAAGTCTAAAACTCAATAATAATTTCGAAATAAGGTTTAATTAAAAAAAAAGTTTACACGTAGTGCATGTTCAAACAGTGCATGTTCAAACTGTCGCCCTTACTTTGTAAACAAAGTTGCAGTTGCTTTCGAAAAGACAAGAACATTTCATAGAAATAACGTTGATTTTAAGTTGCTGGCAAGCATCTACAATTCTCTGTTCATGTTAACTTAACCTTAACATGTTAACTTACCTAACATGACGTAAACTGTTAACCTCCATGCGTAAACTGTTAACTATTAACCTCTACGCGTAAACTGTTAACCTCTACGTGTAAACTGTTAACCTTTATGCGTAAACTATTAACTGTTAACATCTACGCGTAAACTGTTAACGTCTAAGAGTAAATTGTTAACTGTTAAAATCTACTCGTAAACTGTTAACCTCTAAGCGTAAACTGTTAACCTCTAAATGCAAACAATACCTTTCGCATATCTTTAAACAGAATAAAGATTTAGATATGGAGTTCTTGGTGGGTACGTAAGGGTAATTTCACAATGGAGCTGTGACAATAGATAATACATTTTCTGCTCACAAAAGAACGCAAAAATATGAATATGTGTTTCTTATTTTACTAACGCTATGATCTCTTTGCACAGCTACATTGTGAACTTACCCTAGCAGATCTTCCCCGGTCTGGTTTGGTTATAATCCGACACTTAACGGTAAAACGATTTCAGTTTAAATAAATAAATAAATTCGATTAATTTAAAGAAATAAATCAAAATTTAATTCTCTCCTATATCGAAAGCCGTTGAGTGTTGAATTTCGGTTTATTAGATTTTTCTTGCTTTGAAGTGTGCTATCACCTACCAAAGTGTGTAAATTATTTTTCTTAAGACCCTGTATATGGAAAATGAAGCATTTTAGCCCGCATGTTTATAGAAACTTTTTTTACTTAAAATCAGCTCAGGAAGCACGTTTTATTTATATTTTTGACATTATTAAGTTACACCCTGTATTTTTTGTATAGTCATGGACACGAGTAACGTACTTACAAATAAAAGAAATTATATTTTAATAATTCCTCCACATATGGGAGCTTTTTGTATTCCACATGCTCTCATTATTTCCACTGCAAATCCATCGTTGTACACATAATAAAGTTTTGTTTACGTAAAGGAGTTTAAATTGCTTGTTAGCTTCTTAACTCTTAACTGAGCCTTAAAAACGCACATGTATTATACAATGCGCAAGCATAAGATTCAATATCTCGTTTTCCGTTGGGTCATATAAACTGTCGCGTAAAAAAAATCGCTAAGATCCAACCTATTCGTCAAGCGGTCCAATAAAACCCCAGACGTTAATTGGAAAATTTAAATTGAAGATCTTACCTGGAAACTTACTAAGCTTATTAATTATGTAACTTTACTATCAAAGTGTGTTACGAAAGGACCTCTTTTATTTTACGGTAGTTTGATTTTAATAGATTCATTCAAATTTGAAGATGTTAATCAAAATCTCGTGTCTTGAAAACAGTTGAGTATTGAACCTGACTTTATTAATTTTTCTACTATCACCTGCCAAAATGGGCAGTTTTTTTATCACCCTGTATATCGAAAGCGCAGCATTTTAGACCACATGTCCTAAGAATCTTTTTTGCTTAAAATTAGCTCAAGAATCATGTCTTCAGTTTTTTTGCAATTATTAATTTACACTCTGTATATTTGGCTAGTGCAACGTACAGTGATCGACAAAAGTAAAGTCCTTACAAATAAAAGAAATTGTATTTTAATAATTTCCCCCCTACAATTTTTGAGCTTTTTGTATTCCACGTGCTCTCATTATATACAGTACAAAATTTCGCATTCGCAAATGAGTTTAAATTGCTCGTTATCTCCTTGTTTCCTGAGCTTTTAAAAACGCACGTGTATTAAGCAATACGCAGGCAAACTGAGATAAGAATTTCCTCGGTGAGTAATTCGCATGTAAATTCTCCGAACGAACATAAACAAATTTTGGCAGGCGAATTTTTTTGGAAATCGATGAGGCTTACGATCACGTACAAGCACCTAAATAATACAAGGAAGTTTTGATCGAGAAAAAAAACTGCGAATTTATTTTCAAGGTGACACGCTCTTCTTTTCGCCGGCCCTGATGTTGAGAAGTGAATAGGATAAGCATGTTTGCTTAATGAATCAATTAATTAATGATAAATTCCGCTAATTTAATATTTGCTTTTAGGCGACGCGCGGCGGTCGATTCTTTCGATTATTCATTCATAACGTTGCTAAATATTATATTGAAGCGCTGTGCCCAATCAATAATAAAGGCGTCGTCGTTTCAAAAATAGTACGTCTATCCTAAATATTTAATTTATATGCCGCGAATTTATTTAATTATGCAAATAAGAATTAAAACAAACATACCTAGACTAATTAATCCGAAAATGGTATCACTAAGGAACGAACACGGTTTGTATCTGTATGCGTGTGTGCTTTATGATATTGAAATTCGCACTACACCGTGTAGCGTCGCTGACTGCAGCATGAGGTTTTGGCGCTTGTCATTTAATAGATGCGGGATGTGGCCCCATGTCAGACCATGCGCCTCGGCCAATGGGGTATCAGCATGGCATGCTCGTGTCCTGCGAATGCTCCTGAAAACTCGGCCGGTCGATAGTGCGAGCACCAGAAGCGGCGAACCGAAGACGTCTTCACCGGAGAACGTATATTTCATGTCAGACATCCGAGCGAATACCTTCCTACGGAACAATAAGTTTAGTAGAACTTAGAACTATGTAAGTGCGGTTCTGGAGCAACAATTCGGCGCAGTGCAAAGAGAAAGCTGCTTTTTTTTCATAAAAATTTCAGTTTTTAAAAAGTTACTACGAACATCGTTACGCTTTTCTAGAATCGATTATAGATAGTGAATTGGTTGTTTCCAAACCAAATAGAATTCTTATAGAATGCCCCATTCTGTGCATGTGCCAAAACAAGAAACAACTAAACTTTGGCTGAAATTTTTGATAACAAAAAAAATAATAGCTCAGAGAGTATAAACAGTTCAAGAATCTATCAATTCAAAATCGACTAATAGCTGCTCTACATTATCTAATTTTTTATTTGATTTTGAATTTGACTTCAGAAACAACTTTACATTAGTTGGGTTTTTATCGAAAAATTGCGATTGTTCGGAAAGTATCTTTTACCTTATAGAACGACAAAATTATAAATAGTTCGAATCTATTATAAATAAGCTACGATTCATCAGCGATTAGTCAGCAATGCAAGTCGAATAAATAATAGTTGACTATACAGGGTGTAAATGAAATGAGGCACAAAAAGTATGCGATGCAAATCGGTGGATTACTTAGAAGCAGTGGTGACGATTGGGTGCCAAAATTACGGGGGCAAGCTTTCACCACAGTAGAGGGAGCAGGTTGAAAATAAGATATGCACAGCAGCTAGCAATAAATTTCAGTCGTCATTGATTTCCAAAGATTGGTATCTGACTTGTATTTCATTAAAAATAAAGAGATTAATGTCTCTCTTTTAATACTGGGAATTTAATTTATCTTCAACACTTTTTTTGGTAAAAGATCCTATCTTTTGTCCGATTTATTATTTAATTTCTGGATTTAAAAGTGACGTTTTGATTGACAGTGACCATTAAAATTGAAGCACTATCTTGTCCGATGAAAATTATTATAAAACGTATAATCATTTTGACAGCGTTTACAAAAAAAAAACACACAGCGAAACGTCCACTTACTCTACTTTTCCAATTATCCGTACAAAAATAATTATATATTTTAGAGTAAAAAAGAAAAAGCAGTTGGTTAGATGTAATTTTGAAACATGTAATACTGACAGAGGATTCTCTCGCTGAAAAATTATCCAGAACATTATTGGAAAATCTCTAAAGATGAATAGCGCTGTGTAACATACCATTCGCGATATTTTCTTTTTTGAGTAGGCTATTTAGAATGTATGCAGCAGATGTAGGCGTGAGAAAAATGTATGATTATGTTTTTTTTTTTTGTAAATGCGGGAATCATTTCTTTTGGGACATCGCTGTATTTCAAAATTAACTGAAAATCTGGAAGAGGCAATTACCCCCGAATCGACGCCACTGCTTAAAAGGAGAATCTGTTGTTAGAAACATTATTTTCTACTCCTTCGAACATTTATAATTTGCACTTCACAGAATATTTATTATTAATTAATTAGCCATTCTGCGCATGTGTCAAAACCAAAAACAGATAATAATAATCAGATTTATTTGATCATTTCAAATTTGACTGAGATATTTAATAACAAAAAAATGCAATAGTTCTGAAAGTATCTATCTTTTATTTCGTAGAAATAACAAAATTATAAATAGTTCGAGAGACTAGCAACGCAAGTCGAGTAAATAAATATACAGGATATAAATGAAATATGGCACAAAAAATGTGGAGCGCTATTCTTTGGGTTACATAAAAGGAGAATCTGCTGTTATAAACACTATTTTTTACTTCTTCTTTGAACAGGAAGCAATTTAAGAATTCTTAATCCGGCAACACTGTTACCTTCATCTATAATTTACACTTCACAGGATATTTAATACGAATCGATTAGCCATTCTGCGCATGTGTCAAGACAAGAACGACACAATCAGATCTATTTGATCATTTCAAATTTGGCTGAGATAACAAGAAATTGCAATAATTCTGAAAGTATCTTTTATTTTGCAGAAATGACAAAATTATGAGTAATTATAGATAGTTCGAGTCTAGCAATGCAAATGGCATAAATAAATATACAGGGTGTAAATGAAATGTGGCACAAGAAATGTGAGGCGTTAATCTTTGGGTTACATAGAGGGAGAATCTATTGCTAGAAACATTATTTTCTTCCTTTTCTTTGAACAGAAAGCAATTTAAGAATTCTTAACCCGGCAACACTGTTACCTTCATCTATAATTTACACTTCACAGGATATTTAGTACGAAACAGTTAGCCATTCTGCGCATGTGTCATAACAAGAACAACACAATCAGATCTATTTGATCATTTCAAATTTGGCTGAGATTTTTGATAACAAAAAATTGCATTAGTTCTGAAAATATATTTTATTTTGCAGAATTGACAAAATTATAAGTAATTATAGATAATTCGAGTCTAGCAATGCAAATCGCATAAATAAATATACAGGGTGTAAATGAAATGTGGCACAAGAAATGTGAGGCGTTAATCTTTGGGTTACATAGAAGGAGAATATATTGTTAGAAACATTATTTTCTGCCTTTTCTTTGAAGAGGAAGCAATTTAAGAATTCTTAATCCGGCAACACTGTTACCTTCATCTATGATTTACAGTTCACTGGATTGGTAATATTAATTAGTTAACTATTCTGTGCATGTGTCGAAACAAACACGACACAGTCAGATCTACTGAACAGGGTGTAAATGAAATGCGTCACAAAAAAAGATGTAAGGCGCTAATCTTTGGATTACGCAGAAAGAGAACCTGTTGTTGGAAACACTATTTTCTGTTACCTTCATCTATGATTTACATTTCACTGGATATTTAATATTAATTAGTTAACCATTCTGCGCATGTGTCAAAACAAAAATGACGCAATCAGATTTACTGTACAGGGTGTAAATGAAATGTGGCGCAAAATATGTAAGGCGCTAATCTTTGGGTTACGCAGGAAGAGAACCTGTTGTTGGAAACACTATTTTCTGTTCCCTCTTTGAACAGGAAGCAATTTAAGAATTTTTAATCCGGCAACACTGTGACCTTCATCTATAATTTATACTTCACAGGATATTTAATACGAATCGATTAGCCATTCTGCGCAAGTGTCATAACAAGAACGACACAATCAGATCTATTTGATCATTTCAAATTTGGCTGAGATTTTTGATAACAAGAAGTTGCAATAGTTCTGAAAGTATCTTTTATTTTGCAGAAATGGCATAATTATAAATAATTATAAATAGTTCGAGTCTACCAATGCAAATCGCATAAATAAATATACAGGGTGTAAATGAAATGTGGCACAAAAAATGTAAGGCGCTAATCTTTGGGTCACATAGAAGGAGAATCTATTGTTAGAAGCATTATTTTCTGCCTTTTCTTTGAACAGGAAGCAATTTAAGAATCCTTAATCCGATAATACTGTTTCCTTCATCTATGACTTGCTTCTGGTACTATATTTGATATTAACTTATTGGTTAATGAAGAGCTATTACTTAGATAACATCGTTATTGCGAAAACAAAGCTGAAGTTGTTGTCAAACTTGACGATTAGTTAATAATTACCACCGTAATTCCGGACTAGGGATGTGCGATACGGTACGATATTTCCGTAGACCGATTCCACCACAAATTAGGCACACCCGAGCGCTCACGAGGAAATCTTACAGCGTGATGTACGCCGATTTAAATTCTGTACATACTTCGAGTAGTTTCTCCTGTATACGATATACGATATTTCCGTATATCGGTACTACTGATTCCGATACTCGATATTTTGCACCGGTTTTACATTAGATGATATGATTCGATCCGATACAGATTTAGCCGAATATCGTATCGATGATCGCGGATGAACTACACCAACAGTCAATGTGTAGGAATATCAAATCTCAGGGTACTATCCAGTTTCCGGGGACTACGACGCAAGCGTTTCGCTGTTGATCCGTGAAGATCAATGCACTCCGCTTACTAATAAGGACTAAAACATAACTTAAAATGTTGAATTTCTTTGCTGTAACGCAATTCAAATGAATTAATTTTCAAGTCAGTGTATTCTCCCACCTAATGAAACAGGTCTGTATGAAGTGGGCGTTGGGAAAACGCAATCGAAATCATCTCACCTGTCGAAATTATTATTTTTAAATTCATAATTCATTTGAAACTGAAAAATGAAATTGATTGATGTTCTAGAAAAAATATATTTTCCAATTTTTGCGTTGAATAGATCCTAATTATGTTTACGAGTTTTTTTAATTTATTTTATGCATTAATTTAATGAATCGCACACTAAATATTTTTTGCTCTTTATTTATTTCTTTTACAGTCATCAAAATGAAATAAGTATATATCGGGGAAATATATTTTGCGCGGTTCAAAATCTAATGAAGCGGGCAATATAAGATATTAGACCGTAACGTGTAGACAAACGCGAGGACGGCAGAGACAATTAACGCCGTTACAGCAACGGTGTTACTCAGTATAACAAAAAACAGAGAAATATTGCCGCAATAAAAAATTACAGTTATACAATCGACTCTTCTTGTTTCAATGTGTAAAGATTTTTAGAGTAATTAGTTGACCAGTTGTACTTCGATCTCCGGAGTATATGGCCACATTGCATCATACAGTAAGAACGCCGTAAATTATTTTCACCGTCCCATTACACGATGTGCCTGTTCGATGCATTTTTACGGCGCTACTGAAACGATGGCGTGTACTTATTCTAATGCTATGCTTAAAAATTAGCTTCAAAACAGATTTGATGAGCATCGCGTGGGGAAATATTAAATAGGTTTATGCTTTGAATAAGTACTACGCTAAATTCATCAGTGTCAATTGGACAAATATTAATTAAAAAGTTTAAAAAGCAGACACAGATATTGGTACAGTTTAAACAAATAGGAATATTCCATTATTTAGAATTTAACAGTACAGATTTTACAAAATTCATATACTATAGGACGCCTATTCCTGTCTGGAGTGTTACTAGCTTTGACAATAATTATTTAACTTACGCAGTGGCCGAAAAACTGAAATCAATCTGGTAAATATTTTGTAAGAGTTGCAAAATATTTACCAGAGCCTATTAATAAGCAAATTCACTTATTTTTTTTATTATATGCCCATCGACCGACTGATAATTTAAAAAACTTTTACATAGCTATCTCATTTTAACTTTCATGAAACGACTTTATTGCTTGCACTCAGATGTTGTATCACGTTATATTTTTAACTCAGATAATCTGATTGGCTTAAAATGAAGAAGAATCTGTACAGAAGAACGAAATTGAAAAGTCATAAGTGAAATCATAACAACCGTCAAAATGTTAAGATAAGAAAGCACCTATACTAGCAGAGTGGTTTTGAAATTCACATAACCTAGAATGACGATGCTCTTGGGCGAATCGAAACAGCTACCTACCCCTACTCACGATTGTTTCAGATAAACCAGAATTCATACACAGAGAGGGGCGTTTAGCATGGCGGGGGTATACTTCCCCGCTAGCGCCCATCCCTGGCCTAGACCAATTAAAAACCAGTCAGTAAAATTTAAATTGTTATGATTAGATGATACTACAAAATGATCAAGAGTGATTGAGCTGACAATATACTTAAGAGCATTTTTTATTCGGCTGTTTGCAACTTTCCGTTGTCGTAATCTTGATAAAGCTCATTTTTCCAGAGGTTTGGGATAGCCTGTACAGGGCGATCATCCTAAGTGAGACAGCTGCAAGCTAACTGTGCCCTTATTGACGTTGGTAGTAAGGGCTGCAAAACTGTCAGTTGCTCTCGATTAGTCTGATTGCGACTGTACATGTCGGCATATTCCGGAAAAGATAACTTCATTTCAAATAAAATTATCCTTCACCAACGAACAATAAAAGTAAATAAATCAAATAGAAGTTACAATAACCAGAAACATAAACAAGAATCAAAAGAAATCATCAAAAATAATTATTAATGAGGACGCATGAGATCACAAATAAAATTTGATAGCACTGAAGATTGAATTAAAATAATTTTCAACTTTAAAAATAAAAGAAATTAGCAACGGTGAATAGTTCAAAAACGTAATTTTTATGTCGTTTGGTTTTAGAGTTGAGATTGCCATAAATCGCAAACATGTCGCATCAGTTTTCCAGTAGAATTGCCTCCATTTAAGAAATTAGTGAGCCTGCGTTATACAGGCTGTACCAATAATGTATTCGTATTTAATTTAAAATTGGATTTGGGGATAGGAAAACGCTATTTCCTATTAGGTACGGCCCTGAGGCAGTTTTGTAAAGGCAATATCTTTACGACTTTACGATTCAATCTGTATTCCGTTTACAAATGATATCATCGGTTCTAACATTATTATAAAGGTTGCACTATGCATACACGTGGTCTATTTAAATTTTTAATAAATAAAAGTTATGAAATATGAATTTGAATGAATAGAATCAGTATACTTGCTAATCAATATTTATTGTCTTAAAACCTTAAAATAAATTTAACTCTAATGTTTCACAAAATATTTCTGAATTCCTTTCTGGTTCACAACAATACAATTGTGTTGCAAGCTGGTCAAATTTTGCGACCTGCGTCATCCATGATTTAAAAAACAATGCTGCGTGTGGTATCATTAACAATTCAAAGATTCAAGGTTATCACCTTGATTTCAACGTTTTATCGCCGTATTGATAAGAGTGGAGCTCTTAAGCAAATTCACAGCAGCACCTGCGAATTTTTAGTTAGAGAACCTAATCGAAATTCCTTCGAGTATCAAGGCAACAATCACATTATTATAATTTAATATAAAGAGGAACCGATGATACTAGAGGGAGATTACTCATTCAGAAGTCATTCGAAATCTTGATGGTTTCGTTTTTTGCAAAATTACAAAATTTGTGTAGAAAAGAAGTAAGCGAAAGTTATATTTGACGTAATATATTAATTGGCAATTAACACTGCACTAGTTCATTGGCCAGTGAATCTGTAAGGCCAAGTCCTCACGCGCCGCTTTAGTCTATGAAACACTCTTGAATTGTTTGTCGATGAGCATGATCTCATTATGATCAAAGCTAAACAATAATTCAAGAATATTTTAACCAAACTATGCCAGATGGGTTTATTCGGGACTTGATTTCGAATACAAAAATCATTGTTTCTCACGAATGTTGCAAATTACTCTCGCGCACAAAGTTTACATTGCTTACAATAGGATAGTTCCGTTCGAAATATTGCATTCGAATTATTGATCATTTTAGAATCGCTGCAAACGGAACGATGACAGACAGATAATGCGTATCTAGCCTTACACAAGTATCTTCTGTTGTCTTGTCACGTTAAAAAAAATCATACGACTCTGGTGGTCCACTCACGATGACTCACATGTACAGATACAGACGTGTATAAGTCGCTTCCCACCTTACCCAGGTATGTGAGAAACTTTCTAATCCTATCAAGCAAATTAGATTTTAGCATCAGTTCAGTTTCTCAGCTCGTGTGGTGTGTTATTAGCAGAATCTAAGCGGATTACACTGCGTGTTCTTATTCAAATCATACGAGTATTTGCGCGTTAATCTTGATTAAAAGAGTGAAGTGAATTGATAATTTTTTTGATACATTCCAAAAATTACGTGGTCATACTTTCAAAAAGGCACAAAAATAGAATGTAAACAAAAATGAATTACTCATTATCACACCATGCATGTAATATTAGCTATATAATAGTGTATTCCTTAATTGTTGTTCTATTATAATGTGTAGCCATTGTATTCGTAATTGTCATTTTCCCTAGGGTATTGAAGTTTTGTATATCAGAGAAAGCAGCCTTTTTAAATATTATTAAGCATCGATACTACCACTGATACTAAGATTGGAACGCGCTTCAACTTCATTATAAAACATCAAATTTTACTAAAGTACTAAACAACGCAAAAGAAAATTATATTCCAGAATTTTTTAGACTATCAAAAATTGATTAAAAAAGTAGTACTACTTTTTAGACTATCAAAAATTCTGGAATATAATTTTCTTTTGCGTTGTTTAGTACTTTAGTAAAATTTGATGTTTTATAATGAAGTTGAAGCGCGTTCCAATCTTAGTATCAGTGGTAGTATCGATGCTTGCCTCCCTTTCTTCTTCTTTTATTGTTTTTCAATAACGCTATCCTTATCTCTTCGAATTTTCCATAAGGTTTGCATTGCATTCTAACAGTGAAACGCGCTGTGCTAGAATTTTCTAGACTATGACAACTTTAATATGTTATTAGTAGGGATCGGAATCACATACGTCGACGTCGTCGTGTGAGCGGTGTACAGATCTACATTGTTGTAAGTGACTGGTGTAAACCTATTTGAAACTCGGGGCGCTACTCAAATTATTTTGTAAAGGACTGGCCAATAAAATTAAAAATATAATTTTGTTTCTTTTGTTTCATTAATAAGCCACTCGTTTTCTTTCTCATGAGGCCAAAATGTGTGATTCCGATCTCTAGTTATTACTAAACATTCAGCCTGTATATGAGGCTAATCATGCCCTTTCAAAAAATATAAAAGTTTAATGTTTAATAACGGATGGTTGGCAACTTGTCATTACTTTTGATAGAAAACTGCATAACTGGAGCATCCTCTGTAACGGTAGAATAATTTTTTTTTACAGAGCTGGGAGTATCTTGAAGAAAAAAGACAGATACTTTTTCATATACAAGATAATATTTTGTGTCTTGCATTTAAATACAAAGTATCTACAAAAAGTATTTGTATCTTATATCTTATTAAAGTATTTTAAATACTAATAAAGGTGGTATGGTTTCCTGCTTTTCTCTTCATATCGAGTGGTTCAGTATCAATGGCTTTAAATTGAAAGGGCTATTAAATTTAGTTGCTATGGTTAAATTTTAAAGTACCTAAATTTTAACAGTTTATTAATAAGTTACAGAATCTTTTCCACAGGGAGGATGATGTTTAGGACAAAAAGAAATAGGAGTATCTTTTTTTTTCAAAGCATCTTAGTTATTATAGTATCTTGCATCTCGAATACTTTTATGTTGAGTATCTTTTTGAAAAGTATCTTCAAATATACTTGCAAAGGTATCTTGTATCTTGTATTTAAACATTTTTCAAAAGTATCTTTCCCACCTCTGATTTTTTTAACGGTGAATGTACTTCAAAAATAGGTCAAGTTTATTTTCTCACATGCGAAGTTAACTGTTTTGCCATCGTCTTGCAGAGTGAGTCTGTAGAAACTTAATTTTTTTAATGGGACACATGTGTATGTCTTACCACAGACAAACTCTGCAGTACTTGCAGTTTGTAAAAGTATAAGGTGTTTACATATTGAGATACAGGATGGTTTAAAAGTTGAAAATGAAAATATTTCACGAAAACTATTTAATCAATTTCTTTTTTAATTTTCGAATTTTTGCTTTAGTTATATAACCATCTTTAATGTTGTTATTACCATTTTCTATGTAAAAATCACCCAGAACTGCGAACAACTTGAAATTTAGTGGAAATGAAGTGATGTATAAATAACTACGCCTTTATAAAAAATGTTGTTTTTTTTAATGGCGGATGATTGTTTAATTGTCATCAACCATCATTAAAATAACAGTGAGTCATTTGAATTTACCACTGCGCAAGCCACTACGGTATACGGCATACTTAACCTTGCTTTCAAGTTAATCGGGAAATTGTTGATGAAATTCTTCAAATCAATTTTGACTCCACCACGAGAATTGTTTTTGTGAAAACGCCATTTTATTCGAAAAAAAACAATATTTATATCAAAACTCAAAGCAATTGACGAATATCATAAGTTTCAAAAATTGTGTTGCTTTCACAATAAACACGTCATCGCCAACTTCGACGCTAAATTTAAAAACAAACGCTCGACATTTCTTTTACAGTTTAAAAACGTACAAGAACAATTACTTAATAAAATAAATTACAAATATAATGGTAATGATTGTTCACTTATGTAAGTTAATGCTTCAAACGATGACAAGTTTTTTAAAGTATTTTTTTTTGTAATTCTTCTTGGAAAGAATTATTTCACGTTTTTTTTTAGTGTGACGGACGGTTGAAAAAGTATTTGTGTCACCATTACTTTCATATTTTTAACTGTGTTAAGTCATTTGAAGCATCCTGATATTAGACATGTAGATATCCTTATAAAAAGACATGCGCTGAAAATATGCAGTTATTTCATTCTGCTGAATAAACATCTTCAAACGAGTGTATCAAATTGTGAGTATCAATAATTGTGATCTGTGGAAATAGGATTGCTAAATCGTTTTTCCAAGAAAATATATTTTTGGGCATTTAGTTTCCTTTCCTATCATTAAAAGAAAGATGAAGCTAGTGATTTTATTGAATCGTTACCGAAATAATAAGTAAGATAGATAAGTTGAATTCTGATTAAAAATAAGCGTATCATAATTTGTAGAAAGCAAAAAAACGCTATCTAGTCTCATAAGCAGGGAAAGAATTCTGCCCATTTAGTTTTGGACACCTTTTACACCGAATGTACTATTTACTCCTTCCATGGCGCTTGGATGCGTTTAAATTGCTATTGAGTGCGAGGGGAAGGGATGTTCGTACTTTGCAGAAATTACTCCGGGCGGGACTAATATAATCCCAATACTAAATTTTCGTACTGCTTGCGAAACAAGTGGGCCGATTTCTTATCCCTGCTTATAAGGTATATTGGGAGAATGTTTTGATGAGGTGGTAAATTGATAATAGTGAAAATTGTTATCGTCAGAAACTTATTTCCTTGTTACCTAAACCGATAAATAATCGAAATCCAGGCAGTTCTAGATGGACTTGTATTTTGCGCTAAAATTCCGCGTTTAGTCGTGGTTGTCGGCCGTGGTAATGTGAAAAAATCCTGAAAAAAATCGAAGTGATTTTCACCAATTTGATGGGTGCTCTCAGGTTTACCATGCCATGAATTTAGGTTTTCCAGTTTTACTTGACCTTATACCTATTTTTGGAACATTTTAGTTGTATACAGGCTGATTGGTAAGTCTTCTTATTCCTTCAAGTACGCATTAGTAGAACTCATTTGTAATTGATTTCAACATTATATATATTTATAAAAAATACATCTTAAAAATCTTGGAGTTTTGTATAATTCATATTAGGTCGAATTATTTGAAAACGAGGTTTTCTAACACATCCCCGAAGGAATACGTCGTATTACAAATCATCCTGTATAATAAATTTCGCATAAAATTCTCGAAAAAGTACAGTCGATTGCGGTTCAAAATTCCTCAGCCGGGAGGTCAGGTCGTGGACGGCGATCACAGCTTTATTCGATTAACACCACTTACTCTAATTGAGTTATTCCATAGCGTTAATAAAACCTCGCCGCCGACAGAGTATAAATAATTCGAAGGCGAAAATTGCGTGGAGACGCATATTCTCTTTTCAAATTTCGTTTTTGGTTTTCTTGGATAGGTTTTCCAACCTCAATTGTGAGCTTTCTTTCCAAAACTCACTATTTTCCAAAAGCCAATTTTTCAGTAACTGTAAAAATCTGTCCGGAGCTTTAACAGCAAAAGTCAATTACAAAAAAAAAAATTGCTGCTAAAACCCCGGACAGAGAAAGCGTAAAATTTATGATTGAAGTCAATTGCCTGTCCGATGTAAATGTGTAAGAAAATTGTTTCTAAACTTTAAACGGACACTGTTAAAATTGCAAAGAAGGTTCAACGTTTCGCTATCGGTTGATCGGTGTCTGTTTAATGTCAAAAAAAAATTTTCATTTTATGTGTATACATAACTACAGACATATCTGCGACGTTGATCTTGTAGGAACTAATCGATGGGTAATTGGCGTAGCGTATTGATAAGAACAATAACAATAATCGAAATGATTACACATACACCTGGGCCACATGGCATCTAATTTTAGACTACACTAGGAAATATCAGGACCTGATTGGCTCTTTTTGTAAATGTTTTCCTACTTTTGGATGGTTTTGTCTTGTAACACAGAGTATCTATTCTTGCATATTTACACTAAATACATACTTACTTGTAACTTTTAGCAAGTCCACACCAGGTTTCTTTAATTTTCATAATCCTTTTATTATGTGCAGATCCGGCGCAACATCCTTATGTAAATGTAAATACAAATGAGTTTCAATAATTGACAGTAAATTGTAGGAGTCCAAAAATTCAAATACACATTTAGGATCTTTAATAGGGTTGCCAAGCGTCTGAATTTTCCCGGAGTTTTCCGACAGTCCGGGGATGTTGATAACTGATCCGGATTTTGGCTAGGTCTGAAACCCAAAAATTGACTCACAAGACAAACTCTCTGCCCAGGCAATGAAAATTTACGGCACGTGTGTAGACAGGCCATCACCGTTTAATTTATTAAACAAAAGTCCACATCTCTTCAAACAAGGACGAGTTGAGTTGAAAGCTACTCCTTACACTTAACCTTGATTGAAGAGGAAGAAAAAATAAACAACAAAAAAGCAAATAGCACATATGCATAGTATCGTATAACATAAGACAACTTAAAATTAATTAAGTTAAGGAAAACAGATTTAACACTGCTCGTCGTTAAACAAGATAGTTTTAATTTTATTTTTGAAAGATTTATGTGTAAGGAAGATGCAAGAAACGTTATTTAATTGATAAGGACAACCAAAAATTGGATGAAAAAATTAGGGTTGCCATTTAAAAAAATAAGATGTCTTCTTTTTACTATTTCCAGGCTTTTACAAAAAAAAAAAACATGAAAAAAACAAAATATGAGCTTGGTGCGTGGTTTATAGCCACCCTGTATATAAAAATAAAATACAATTTTTTATTACAAGTGATTTTTTAAATACCTTCCTCATCCGGATTTTTAAGTAGCCTTGTCCTGGTTACCTCTTAAGGGAACGTTATGCAAGATTTGATATCAAAATGATAACAAAGTATCAGAGAAGTATCGAATCAGCCAATGAGCCATCACTCCGGTAAAACACTTTGTACAAGATTTTATAAATAACTGTGTTACATGACCTAATTTTTGTACAAGATTTGGTTCTATTTCTTAAATAATGTAATTTGTGCAGTAAATTATAGGAGTATCAAAATTTAATTTCCATTAAAAAATTATCTGAAAAAATACATAGTCTTCATAAGCGATTGCATCTCACGTGACCAAGTTCTGCCTGATGATTAGACAAGTAAAAATACACGTGATTGGCGGAACTTTGACAGCATTAAGTGTATGTTAATTACTAGTATTGCCAGGTTGGACGAAATTTCGCCATTTGGGCCATTTTCAGGTTGTTTTTTTTTTTTTTTTTGGCGTAAGAAAAATCGATTTGGACTTCTTTTTTTCTCAATTTCTTCTTATAATAATTTACTCTTTGAAAAGGCGTCCAGAAACCTTTTTAAACGTATATTGAAAATAGTTTAAATGGGTATGCAACCTGTGGAATACAAATTTGTTCCACCCAGTAACTTTTTGAGAAAAAACTATACAAAGTGTCAGTCTTAAAATTGACAGTTGACATTTATAGCGTTCAAAATTTAAGGTGAAAAAGAAGATATAAGGTTCTGCTATTTATATGACATTTAAGAACGAAAGAGGGGATAGGTATATTAAAATTTCAAAACTGGGATAAAATCAATCCATTAATTTTAACTTAATAATATTTAAAGTTAATTTTACATAACCAAAAATTTGCGTGACAAAGTCCACTCTAGCAAACTTTTTTCATGAAGAGTATTTTTGATTTCTAAAATCAAAACTAAAACGTTTTTTTTTTTGATAGTGACGACCAAAATTTAATGCTCGCACTGTACAAAAAAAATCAACTAATTTTGACAAATTTTGTTTAATTGTTATAAAGATGATTTTTTTTCTTTTATGTGATTGTACAGGGTGGATGTATTTCTATGCCTCTCCGTAACTATAACAGTAGTTAACCTCGATCTCATTTTTGGATATAAAAAACAAAAATTGGTTACCTTCTTTTGTTTTCAAGTTATAAGCAAAAATTACCATTTTCGACTTTTCGTTATTCAGACATACCTCGTTTATTTTTAGAAACATTAAAAAACTACTTTGACACTTTTTCGAATACAATTTAGTGGTGTAATTTTTTGAATATTTAGGTAAATTTTCTAGTTATTTATAAAGATATATTTTTTTAATGGAAATCATAGTAGGCAATGTCATAATTAAATTGAAATTTTTTTTCTGTTTTCAAAAATATGTACTGTGTTGAGTTTATTTTTTTATAATTAATAATATATAATAAATAATAAAGAAAAAAAGAAAATACAAGAAGTCAGTAGTTTATTTTGACAACTGTCGAAACACTTACATTTATACGATTAATTAAAGATTTGGATTTCTTTTGTTATTATTACTCTTCTAGTCCGAAAATTTTAAAGTGGTACTATTTTCTGTTATAATTTCAGAAATGTAATTTTTTTCAATTTAGATAAAATGTGGATAAAACTTCCATCTTTCGCTAAGGGCTTCACATTTCACTAATGGCATCACACTTCAAATCATATAATGAGATTAATTGATAATTTTTAACACTCAGGAGTTAGTTTGTTTAGTTACATTTTTCAAAAAAAATCTGGAAATACTGTCAGTTACAAATTTTTGACTCTGACTTCGAACCAAGGTTTTTTTGAGTTTTAGCCAACTGTCTGCCCTGTCTGGTAATTAGTGTGACACGTCGTAGATCACATGTGATACAGGAATAAATGAGGACTTGATATAACATTCTAATTTCGGAACCCAAATTTTTTTTAGAGTACATTCTTAGTTTAGCATGACCTTAAACAGAATTGCTGAAAGTGTTGCATTGTAAAAGACAAGAAAATAAGAAAGAGTTTTGCTCGAAATAAACGCTAAGCTCTCTCTTTCTCTGCTGGGAATCAACGAACAGGTAGGAAATTGCTTCCGTTGCTCCCGTCAAGGTCAAAGAAGCCGTTGATTCCGCAGCTGTAATTATTATTTCCTGAGAGTCTTTGTACTTCAATTTACTCGATTTACCCTTGATAACGCCTACAAAAGCTCTAGAAAGTATGTGTACATATAAAATGAAAAAAGTAATGCAGGAATTTAAAAAATAATAAATACAAGCTGGTCCAAAAGGACGTAGAGCAACAGTGGATTGAGATTTAGCTAGACTCGTACAGTCCAAACGTTGATGACGAAAGAGATAGATATAGGGTATATTTTGGAACTAGTTAGGACCAGATATAATAACATGGCCTTCAGCAAATAGATCTTTTTAAAACTTTTTGTGGACTCTTAATTAAAAAAAAAAAAAAAAACTGTAAAACAAGAAATGAAGTCTAGACTTGCACATTATCAACAATGACGTACAAAGCAAAATAATTTAGTTCTTATCCGTCGCCAGCTCTGCGATTCAAATCTTCTTCTAACAAATTAACAGATAGCGGTTTCAAAAGGCCCTCACGTTCGAAAGTCACTTCCCAGATAAGTGTGCAGACGCATTCCTTCTCTGAACAGTTAATGATGATGTTGATAAGAAACACGAAAGTTTATATGATAATTTCACGCGCAATTGCTATGTATATGATGCAAGCTCACGTGGAGAAAAATCAGATACTCCAATAATTTAAATAGTCCAGAGAAGTAGTGTTAATTTCTTTTCTCTCAACTTGGAGATTACTTACTGGACAAGGTTTATGGTATTTTGGTCGAAAGTTGAAAGAAATAAGAAAGAGGGCTCTGAGGGTTAAAGGTAATTCCAAAAAATCAAATTTCCTCGAGGAAGAAATTGAGGATGAGCCAGTTAGAAAAAGAATGAGCGACCATACAAACCCCAACAGAAAACTTGTAGATTGAGGACGAAGCAAAACTTCATCTAACCAAAGTCAAAGGAAAACAAAGAAAATCTCTATTTAATAATTCTAAAACTTTCTTAATCATATCGAAACAAAACAGATTTTTTTATAACTTATTTAGACATTAGTCTTTTTTGTTTCGTTATCAACCACACCACGTCCAAAATCAAAACAAACAAAAAAAACTGCGCCGCTCAAAATTATTAGTTGTTAAATAACCAGTCGACTTTGCCTCCGCCAATTTGATATTGGGAATCTCTTCTATCAGTTCGGTTCCTTTTTTTGATGTCCTTGTATCGAAAAGTCACGACCGGACGAATCAAGTTGACGCAACAATCCTCCGGACCTTACAAGTACTGACCGTCCGTTGATTAGCGTTTTTTTTTTATACTTCTAAATTTATCTGGGCAATAATAAACGTGCTTGTTTGTTAATTGAAGCTGATAAGAGCTGCCTGCCCATTATGTTATGTTTCATAACGAAATTTCGTTGAGGAGAACTTGCTAGAATCTCCTTTACATTTTTCGTTTGCCAATAATTGAAATACAAGATGGTGACATTTTTTTATCTTCGCCATCACCTGATTGAGCATCAAGGTTTTCTATATTTGATTTCTTTTTTTTTAATAACGTGATTATGAAGTAGTATAGTATGATGCATCTGGCGATTGGGTCTTATTTTTAGACAATCACTTACGTACGCATTGAAATGTGGAATTTTTATGATCTCATCTGTTTGAATAACAGACAGTTTTAATTCACAAAATTTTATCTCTTTAAACAACGTTTTGATTGCTGATTACATCTATCTCTAAAGTCAATCGACGCCCAACACCAGATGGGCGTAGGAATCGGATTTTTAAGCTCATTGAAAAGCTGGACTTTGTTTATTAAAAAAAAGAGATTAAATACAAACAGAATGGTCATTAAATGTCTCCGTTGAATCTGATGATTTCGTCGGCACCACGTATAACTAACGAATGTAACTCTCATTCTTTACTTATACGTGGTGTCGACGATTTGTTTAATTTTTTCTTAAAAAAAATCGATTTGAAAACAGAATGGTTACTGATTTGTCTCTTCTCAGCCCATTCAATGTAAATAACTTTCGTCGCGAAGAATTACACAAAAGTCTTATTTGCTATACCGGCTGTCCCGGCAGGAAGGGTATGGAGATCGAGAGTGGGTTATTATTAGCCAAAAAGTTTATATAAACGAGTAGTCTTTTATTAAAGGATTCTGAGAAGATTCTGAGATAAATATTGTTTAAGTAAGTAATGTTAAATCTAATTATGGAAGTGAATAACGACCACCTCGAGAGGCTGTTCGAACCCACAATCTTGCGATGACAGTAAATTAAAAAAAAATAAATAAATTAAAGACTACCTGTTTATATAAATGTTTTGACTTATAGTAGTCCACTTCAGACCCCAACGAAATATTAACCTTTCCTTCCGGGATAGCCTGTATAAACATAAATTAGAACCATTTTAGAAATATTAAAATGAAACAAGACGTGCCTGCTAATTACGAAATTCGTTCTGTTTTATCTGCATTTATCGCAAATAAGTAAAAATAAACCACAGGCGTAAATAGTGCTTTAAAAGAAGAATAAATTCTGATAATTATAACTGCGCACAATTGAACAAACAAGTTTGAATTTGCTGTCCAATTTAAGTGAGATAAATCATCAATTTTATTCTGTTTAAGTTATCGCTTTCATTATAATTTTAGATTGATTCCGTAAGAAAATAGAAGAGTTTTTCGAATTCTAAAATTTAAATCATTTTTTCTTTGTAATTGATGATCTTTTTCCTTTTTTCCTGGACAGTTAAATTACACTTTTTATTTGTTTTTGCTATTTTATATTGTACATGTCGCTCCTAGATGATTTCACAGAGCACATAGTAAAAACGTCTTCGAGGTTTTCTTTTAATTTTTTAAAGCCCTTTTGGTTTCTTTGATTATTTCTAGAAATTTGCAAGCGAACGTTTTTTTTTCCAAAAATTCAAAAATCGAAATCACGCCGTTGGATTAACTAGATTGATGAATTCATTATTGAACTTCTCGGTACACTCATCGATGAATTTACCGACGGCAGGTAAAGTTGCGACATCGCGCGGCTATTTTTTTTTAATTAAAATTGTGTCAGGGATGGCAAAACATAGCAACAAGCAGGGGTTCGCAATCTTTTTTAAGAACCGACACCTTACAAGAAACTAGAAATTTCCATCGACCCCCTTTCGAATTTAATTTAATTGCAATCTGTCTAACTTTTTTAAAATTATAAACCGATAGTCTTTTGTTTTTTTGATTCATTTTGATATTTTATCAGTCTGATTCCCTTTGTAAACTTTCGTTTAAAAATTTGTCAATGCTCTTGATTCGATTTGACTTATTGTTTGTTAAATTTATAGAATTTTTCTTTTCGTCTTATCTTCATCGCCGATCATCTGTTGTCTTTCTTTTATTGCTTATTTGACTTTATTCAATTCAGTGTTTTTAATAGATCGACTTTCTTTTTTTTTCGTTCGATTTTATTTATTTTAGTATCAATTTATTATCGTTTGTTTGATTTTACTTGACACGATTTTATTTTTTGATCGTCTTTTGTTTTTGTTTTTATAATTTTACATTTCAATTCTCTCGGATAGATCAGTAGTCACTTTTAAAAATGCGACTACGGCGTTTATGGTCTGACTACGAGTCAAACCAATTGGATCGTGGTCTGACTTCTTTGACAACGGGTCGGACGGAGTCTGAATGGAACTGTTATGATCGATCATTAATCATTACTTCAATGGGCAAGCTCCTAACTAGTCAACAGCTGTCGTTTTGGTACAAACCTTTTATTAACAAAAATTTTGTTCAATGCTAAGGACCAAGAACAAAACAAAAAGGGATCGGTGAAATGCAGAAAATTATTATTATAGTGCAGTAGCTAATAGACTTAAAGTAAGCCTGATTTTAGAAAAGGGAGAAGAAACACCAATGATTTATTGCCTTTTTTTAATTAGAGTCGATTATGTCGTTTTTTTCTCCTTGTTGAGCCGAGAGCATTATCGAAGCGTGTCCCTCAGTAAGTTGCATCACCGGGTCACACGAATTTGCCAACAAGGCGATAACGATAAGCACGCTTGACGGTGATTACCAATCGTCGATAGGGAAAGACGGCTTGACCTTGCTTGGAATCACAGGAGATTCCCGAGCGTATCATTCGAGCACAGATAGCAGGGTTCACTGAGTCATTGAACGAAAACGTGGTTGCGAAATGTTTTTTTTTGAACGTTTAGAATGAGATTGATCAAAGTTCGCCTTGGAGTTTTAATGGACGAAATGTAGATAGCAGCAGTTGTCTTGGTTGCACGAGTTTACCTTCTTCCTCCAATCATCTCCAAACTATTGCACCTTGGACCCATATTTTCCGATTAGACTTCATGAAGACATTAGCTACTGAATGAAATGCTCTTTTCGTTATTATTTTAGTGTATTAAGCATGTGCAAAATTCTTTATCCCATCCTCAAGTGCAGGAAAATTAGTTGCAAACCGTTGTGTTCAATTTGGATTGAAACTAGCGTTTAGCACTCGCTTGTTTGGCAGCCGTTTCGATTTCCTGCTGTATAAGTAGCTCAACGGCGCGAGCCCTTCTCTTCACCATCGGAGTCTTCGCGTACCATAATTCCATGGCCTCCTCCTCTTCTTTGTATACCGGGGTCAGTTTCCCCAAAGCATTTATCAACTCCAAAGGACTCAGAGGATGAACACGCAATTGAACCATGCGTTTGATGGTCATGACTTCTTGGACTGCACTGACTATCGCCCCTGTAATACCTAAAGTTGTTCACCTAAATTTCGCCATTCCCGTTCTGACTTACCCACGGTATAACCGTCTGATATCTTGGTGACGGCGCTAGTGTCGAAATTCCAGCTTATGGCACTGTATTGCCCGAGCAGGTAACTCCACACGCAATATCTCGAGGTGTAATCAGGTCTGGGAATCACCAAATACTTTTGGTAAACTTGCTGCAGCAATTTCTGGTCGCTGTCCCAAGGACAGCTCGTAACACCAATTAGCATCACTCTTTCATCTGGATCGAAATCTAAAAGGAACAACTTAAATTTGACTTCTACAATCAAAACAAAGCTAGATACTTTTGACAATTTTCGCCAAGTCCTTTTTCAGTCGTTTCGGGTCGGTCTTATCCGTTTTTGGTATCTTCTTCACAAAAGGCCTTTCTGCATTGTCCATGTAGATAATGGAAGGTTGCAATAGGCGAGAGACTTTAGTTACCAGGTGTAAGAGCATCGTCAATCCTGATTTTCCGGGGTATTTTCCAACAATATTCGCCGGAGTCAAATCAAAGAGGACGGCGCCTAATTCATTGCAGATGGCGTGCACCAGCATATCTTTGCCACTTCCTTTGGGCCCCGCCAATAACAACGATTTTATATGCTGGGTTGATTGGTGTAGATTATCCGAGAGCAACGGAATGATGCAGTACTCGGTCAAAATTTGCCTAAAATCACCCAGACCGTATCCAGGTTCTGTTCCTTCATTGTGGACGACAGGCAAATTATAAGTTCTTTCGCCTTTGAAATCTTGAAGGTATACCTCTGGATATCTACGCAGAAAATAATCATCAAAGTTGTTGTTATAACCACTATTCTGTTTTTCGTAGGAGTACTTTGAAATTTTGGCGCTAAAAACAAGCTTTGTCATTGGTAGCTCTGGCCGGAATTCACCAATGATAATGCTCGTTTTTACCGCCAAAATTTCAAAGTGATCCTCCGGATTAAAAAAGAAAAAACAGTATAGATCATTACTTACTTTCGAATAATGCCGTTTGCTACGAGTTCCTCGAAGAGCGATTCCGTCGTGCGGTCCGGGGTAAGATCCTTCTCCTTCTTCTTCTTGGCCTTCTTGCCCCCTCGTTTTGCCTTTTTACTTGCCTTCTGTTTCTTTCCCTTCGTTCCGCGATCTCTGTCAAATGCTTCCTGGAGCAGCTGTAATTCAGCTCTCATCATGTCATCGACGATTTTGCGCAGCCCGTTCTCCATCTCAGACATTTGCTCATGCTCAATGATATCCATGTAGTGAAACTGCCTGGGGTTTGACGACTCATCCTTGCTTTTCCAGGTTTCTTCATACTCATCCTTTCGGAGCGTTATCTCTGGAAGAAACGTGGAGACGATCGCCTTGGAGACGTTCTCGTCTTCTTCTTCGGTCACCGTTTCTTTTGACTTGGCGCTCTTGGTTTTTTTGGCTTTGGAGTCTTTGGATGAGCCTTGCGTCGATTTGCTTAACTCACTGTCGGTTCCTATAAGTTATAAATTAGTTACATTCTGAATGTATAGTAATACTTATTTACCTTGTCTGCTTAGTTGTAATCTGGAACCTGTTCGTTCCGATCCGGTGTATTCGGGGATTTTCCCGGTGTGAGCCCGGTACTCGTTCACCCAACCTCTCACTTGATCACTGAGTTGTTCTAAGACTACCCCTTTTTGCTCCTTCTCGATTTTCTCCCTGTAGCTTTTAACAGTTTCTTCGTAATCCAGCTGTCTTACAACTTGGAGCTTCCGTCTGATTTCCTCGACTTCCAATGCCCTATCTATATCGGGAGATTGAGTTTTCGGTGGGGGAACCATACCGATCAATAGCATCTCTTGTAGTTTCCGGCGGCGTGTTTGCCTTCTGGCAATATAACCCCTCCAAACACGTTGTATCATCATCGCGGCTGGTAAACTTATGCTTTGCCTTGCAGCTTTGTCATCTTCCGCCCCCTCACCAGTCGCAGGTTTGCTTTTTTCCTTAATATTTCTCACCTCTTTCATGAACTGCGCCCTCAACCTACCTTGCCTGGCGCGTTCGTGCACCTGAATAATCAAAATAGCCCGTTGCTCTGTCATGGGGATTTTTTCCTCCACCTTATCCAAGAACCCCAATTTATCTAGAACATTATCGATGACCCCCTTTTTGTATAGAATCTCATCCTTGCGTTCGGCTCGGAAGCAAGTTGGTACTTGTAATTCGGCCTGAAGGGGAGTGATGTTGAGCTCGGTGACGACATCTCCGCAGTGACTCCACTCAGTTAAATCTGCTTCCACAAGGTCGTATTTCAACTCCAATACACGCCCCAAAACTGCTTCCAGTAGCTTCCGTATCAAAGCTCGCTTCTGTGGCTGAACTATTTGATCCACGCACACACTAAGCTTGTTGGCCACCATTATGTACCGGACGTACAAATTTGATAGTAATTTGCGCTGTTGTCGCCGGTCCGCTTGTGTTGGCTCGTACTGTACAGTAGAGAATAGTAATTCCTGAGCCTTCCGCCATTCTTCGTCGTACGTTACATGCGACATGCTATTGAACAATTGCGCTCTGCAATAATGGGGTAGGTAGGTAGATGTGTAATTACCATGGTAACCAAAGGGGTGCGCAAACAGCAATCCATTTAAGTAGGGCTTTATTGATAGGAGATCAATAATTCATTATTAATACACTAACAAAGCAATAGAATAACAACTTATAGTCTAAATTTATATAAACGAAGAAACAAACGGAGTATTATTTACATGTTACGTCGCCTAATTCAGATTGCAGAAGAGTTTGTGGTGATTTCTGCAACCGTGGAAGTCAACGTCGTCATGATTGTTGTGGTAATCGACGAGAGTGTAGTGGTGGTTGCAGCCGTAGTTGTATTTATCAAGGTGCTGGGCAATCTGACGTCGTTTGGGATCGGGCCGCAAGGGTGGTCGTCGACGGGGTTCAATACTCTTTCCAGAAAGTATGCCATCAGCGACCCAGTAGTAAGACCAAAATTGTAGAGAAGTGTCATCATGTTTCCTGAAATAAAATTTAATATAAAAGGCTAAGAATTCCAGGCGTGTTGATGGATTGCGAAATGCAAATAAAAAATGTAATATGAAAATTCTTACCGGTCAATTCCCGGTGTCTGTCCTCGACTTTGCTCGGCGCTTGAATCATCGGAACGCTCCCAAGGACGCCGTTGGTCAACCCGAGAATCAAGGCCAGAACGAAGGCGAATATCTCTGCGGAGAAAATTGGATTCGCCCTGGGCACGGCGCACATTAACATCAAAGGAATCATGGCAAGTCTTGCAACGGAGCATCTCACAAGTCGATTTCCCGTCCAATGCCAGGACGTTGCCGCTAACATTTTCCCAAGGAGATCGGCGCCGTTGAAAATGGCCAACATCAGAATCGGCATCCAGGACCCCAAGCGACAGCTGACTATTTCGGTAGCGATGCCTGGATATAGGCAGAGGGTGGCAAAATATACCAGGCAAATGGATATCATGTAGGGATAGATTGCTTTGGTGATTTCCCAACGAGCATGAATGCCTCCTATATTTATAAATTGGTTAAGAGACTGTTCTTGGAAGATTGGTCTAATAAAAAGACACCTACGTTTCATTCCAGAAAGACCACCGCCAGTACTAACACTCGTTCTGCCTCTTATGACAACATCCTCAACTTTGTAAGTTGGTGCAGGTGCGGACGGTTCGTAGACTGGATTCGCAAAACTCAGAGTAGTACTGGTTGGAGGACTGTTTTGGATTTTCAAAACTCCATATTGTGCATCGGTAGTTTCAATCTAAGGAGGAAAAATACTTCACCTGATTTTATATTAAAAGGTTTCCTAGAAAAATGTAAATTGAAACTGCGTAATTATATACGTAAAGAGAAAGTAAATATTTACGCTCCCCTTCGAGATAAATTGCGCGAAAGCCCGAGGAATTAAGTTTCCACGTGCACTGATACTAAATAAACAACTCACCCTCCATCAAGAAACAACCTCCATCACAAACTATATACATTATAACAAACATACCAATCCGGCGTCTTCGGTGGGTTCCAAGGTGATCCTGGTTTTCGCCCTCTCGCATAACGCGATGTAGAACTGGACGAAGTCGCTCCTTCGTACCAAATGGTACATGGCGAAACAGGTCGCCACTGATGATATGGATACGGTGAAGAAGTAGATGGTGCTGCCTCGAATTTCCGATATAACAAATTTCGTCAGGACTCTGACCGATGAGGTGAAGACTCCGGACGCACCTGGAATCGTGAGGATCAGTGCATATTTGAACGATCATCAATTAAGGGGTGGTAATTACTTTCTCCAACCATAACTGCTTGCGTGTATCGGGCGGGTAACATGCTGGTGTAACCGTAGAAACTCGATTGTTGTACTAAAATTAAAAAGAATCTAATGAGAAGAACAGAAATTAAGGAACCGGAAACTTCAAAGAGCTTTGGTTTACATTTTAACGTCCCTTTTGGAGTAAACTTTTCGGAGGTAATGGTGCAACATTTTCGGTCTCTATAAAGCTGCGTTCGTTTATTCTACTCCGTTCACTCCATTTACTATTTTACTTTTACCAAAAGTGAAACAAAAATGTGAAAAGAGTGAATAGACTGAACGGAGTACAATAAACTAATGCTACCAATGGGAATAAGACTTGTTATTTTTAAAGATACTTGTAAAGATCAGATCATCTAAAGCAGGGGTTCCCAACTTTTTTTAAGAACAACTTACAAAAAAAATAAAAATTTCCATCTACCCCTTTTCAAATGTTATTAATATTCTTAAAAAAGTATATGTAGGTATAAGCTGTCTAGTGAGAATGTTGCTACACTTTCTTTTCATCGCGAGGTGTATTCACGTCTAAATTTGCGTAATTGACAACACCGCTTAATCAATCTGACCTAAACTGTCACAATTTGACGTATGTTATGACGATTAATTTAAACATGTCTAATTTAAAGGGATAGCCAACCTGTTAACATAAAATTAGGGCCTACTGATTTATATACTTATTCTATTTGACTTTATTTTATTTTTTTTAATTACAAACCGATCGTATTTTGTCTTTACTGGATTTAGTTTGACTGTATCTTATGCAGGTTGTCCCACTTAAGGCGGATTCTTTCATACCTCTCTAGTTATTAATTTTACGAAAAAATGTATCAAATGAAAGTTTCACAAGATCATGTGAAGCATATACTAAAATTAGTTTGACGTGTACAGAGTGTTCCGTTCAGTCTGGGTGTTAGGTCACTTAGTTATTTTAAATGGAATAGCCTATATATTTTTACATTTTCGGGTTCTGGATTGAATTTTAATGTGACCTTGTGTACCATACATACGGTCTAATCTAAACCGTTTTCGCGTTATTCAACTTTTTAAAAAAATTATCGCTCTTGCATTACCTCAAACAAATGCAAATATCTTCCGAACAAATGACGTTAGGGACTTGTGGTTTTTTGCAAAAGTTTCGTCTTGAAACGCTCTTTCAGTTACACTGTAAAGAAAAAATTCTATCAACATTTGCGCTATTTAATTCTATTTAATTCTCTTTTCAATGATATAGGGTTGTCAATATCTGTCGTTAATAGTTTTTTCAGATTAATTTTTTTTTAAGATTTTTAAAATACACGAAATATTGAGGCCTTGCTTAAGAAAACATGATTGGTACGGATTTTACTCTTGCCATGGATTAAAATTAATAACTAGAAAGGTATGAAAGAATCCATCTTAAGTGGGACACCCTGTATATGAATTGAATTATCAGCTTCATTCTCTTGTGTTTCTCCTTTTGTTCAAATTTTCGGTTAAAAATTTGTCAATGCTTTTAATTCGATTTGATTTATGCCCGATTTCTTCACCTCCTGATAAGTTTATCTGCCAGGTATTATCCTTGGAAACCATTGTATCGATAATAGTTTCCGAGGATACTACCTGGCAGATAAATTTATCCGTAGGTGAAGAAATCGGGCCTTATTGTTACAGAATTTTTGCTTTCGTCTTACCTTCATCACCGATCGTCATTTGTTTTTTCTTTAAGTTTCTTTGTTTGACTTTATTTAATTCAATTTTTAATATAAAATCAGTTGATGGACCATTGTTTTTTTCTTTTCCTAGATTTTACTTAATTCTTTTTTATTTTTTAACTATCTATTTATCTTATCCTTTGTTTCTGTTTTTCATTTGTTTGTCTAAATTTTATATGGTTTTATGTTTTAATTTTTGTTTGCAATTTGACTTTTTAAATTTTTACTATGATCACTTTTTGTACGTCAAATCGACTTATCGTTAGTTTTATATAATTTTTATTTCCGTTTTATCACCTTTTTTTGATTTTTTGATTTTATTTCATATGATTTTTTATTTTTTAATTATCAATTAACTGACTTGTTTTTTTTCCATACGTTTGATTTGAGTTTACTTTACTTTGCATTTTAATCCTGATTGCTTTTTTTCTCTCTGTAATTCAAGTTGACTTTATTTTATTTTTAAGTATTAACTAACTGTGAGGAAAAATCTGCAACTTAACAGGCTATTAAACTTTAGAGGTTTTTAAAATCTAAAGTACAGTTTTATGATTGGTTGTTACCGCAACAACAAAATTTAACAGCTTTTGATACAAGCAGACAGATGGGCTTCTGTCGTCTTTAATATTTACAGATTAATTGTGCTATTCAGAAACATTTGAATTTAAGGATTTAAAAATTTAAGAATTTAAGTTAAAGAAAACTTTAAAAGAAGGAGTTAAGACTTTAAGGCCCAGTTTTTCCATCCAAAGTTTAAGTTTAAGCTTCGCTTTATTCCTATAGTAACAATTGTAATGACAATTGTTTCCAAAGGAATAAAACGGAGTTTCAAATTAAACCCCAAATCAAAAACTGACCCTAACAATAGGGAAACAAATGTATTTTTTAGGTTAAAGTGACTTCTATTATGAAATCGGCCCTTATTACGTATATACGTTACGAAATTTTACAAAAAGCTTTGTTGAAATTGTTATTGTTTGATTATTATGATTATGACATTATAGTTTAAACGGAGAAATGCCAGATAAAGGTTTCGATGAAAAAACTCGTCTCGTTTATTATGTTCGACACTGTCCAATGTTTAATTCAAATTTATTATTATTTGTAAATCTTCTACTTTTTAAATAATTTATTCAGATACGTCTCACCAGACAAGAATTCGTAACTTCGGCCCTCTGAAAGACTTCTAGAGGTTTATTGACCCCAGCCAACCCCCATAGGTTCATCGAACTCCTAGGTGGGGTCTATAACGACCACGTTGGGAATCTCCGATCTAAAGCACAGTTTTCCTCCACGTTCGCTGAGCGGCGGGGACCGCAATCGAATATCAACAACCAATTATACGATACCCTTATCCAATAAGAACTCGTTTATACTAACAGAGGTGTGGTTTAATTGGTTGTTGACATTCGGTTACGGTCATTGATGATTGGCGAGCGTGGAGGAAAATCGGACTTTCTCGTCTCTTAAACTTGATCGTAATCGGATCGTAAGCAGATGGACGTCACCATCACCGTCACCGCCACCGCCACCGTCACCGTCACCGTCACCGCTACCATTACCACTACCGCTACCGTCGCAACAGTGTAACCGGACCGTAACTGGAGTACGGTCAAGTTACGGTCCGGTGTTTGACGACATTGGTTCGACGGACTCTTTCTTTATATCTTAAGAGCTGCTTTGGAGATTTGAGTATTTTGGAATTGTTGCTCACTTGACAAAAGTTATTGCTTTTTGTTGATGATGTGATCAATGAAAGCCAAGAGCAGAAATCCCCAAAAATCCAATCTTCCAAGCAGAGAAAACTGTTTTACAGTCATTTTATGATCAGTTCCAATTGTCAGAGATCTTACAACTTTTTTAAACAGATTATCTGTACAGGAGCGTTGAGAGGCGTCGCTGAATTCGGGGAAAAACATTACTTGGGTTCTAAACTAGAGAAAGATGATAATGACCCGCCTGGATACTGTGAAGTAATATGAATCCCGGGCCTGGAAAATTTTGTCCCCTCTCGATGCCCCCCTGGTATATGTACTCGATAGGCGGTTTAAAAATAGAATGCGCAAAAAAATATTTCAGTGTACACAAACAATTCTTACTGTGCGAGGTCAGATCTTTGACGTCATCCCTTGAGAAGATCTGACGTCAGAACTTCGCTAATTAAATAAAAGTCTTAATTTCTTACCTGTACATCCGATTGCGACGACTGCGACAGCCGCCAAATTAACGGTGTAAGAAGTGGCTGTCCCAAAAGCTTCCCAACAGACTTCGCAGGTCACCACGAATACCAAAGTAATAAACGACATGACGTACCCTGAAAAACACCCCGGAGTTTGTACCACCAATAAACCTCTTACTATTAGGTCTGGGCTTACCGAAATTGATTCTTGCGTTGAGGGTGAAGGTCTCCACCAACAAGTTATTCCCCAAAACGGTTATGAAAGCGACGACAATGTAAACCAAAGACATATCGAAGACGACGTGCGTGTCGGGATATCGAATTTTGAAATAATCCATGGCCATTATGAAGCTGAAAGCGAAAATTTTGTAGGGAATGTCGAATTGGTTTGAGGTACTTCGAACCTGTTGTAGGGGAAGAGGAACCCAGCTCCCCCAAGAACGAAGGATAGGTATACCATGTTGTAGGAGTCTGCAGGTGGTGAGAGGTTCAGGTTGGAAAATCCGTTCCTGACGCGAAAGTCATTTTCGCGCTTGCCTTTCCCCAACTTTGCGTATCCGCTCGCATCTTTGCTTTCATCCATGTCGGGTTGTCTACTTCGTCAGCGGTGATGCACACTCACAGCCCGAGCATTATTTTTTTCTGCTATCACACGGTTTTGATTAGAGGTATTTTTGGCGGCACGCACGTTAATCGAGATCAATAATTAATAATCAGTAGGTACTCATTTTGGACGATCGTTTCAAACGTAAACATACGTTGGAAATTTCGAGGTGAAATCGGATATGCGCATGCATTATGGCTGAAATATTGATTTGGAATTCGCGCCTGCGGTATCTTACGCCTTGTTGCCATATTGTGCAGGTTTTCGCAAATTTTAAAATTTCGCTTAGTTCAGATTTTTATTCATATGGAAAATGAGTCTACTACCTTATTCTACGGTATTTAAAAGTTTAAGAAATCTACTTGCTTTTTTTTGTTAGTTAATGAGATGAAGTCGTTATTTTTTATTGTAAATCAAAACGATGTATTAAATTTGCTAGAATTAATAAAAACTGTTTGAAATAACGTAAGTACATCGCAAGGTTGTATAAAAATGTAATTGTTGCTTTTTCACGGTGAAGAATACTTTTATGGTTGGTTTTAATTGGCAACGCCGCTTGAATTACATAGTTCGTGGTAATTACTTTGTGGTGGCAGCACTGTTCGCTGCGTGAAACTGGCGAGTTCGTTCGTGACATCTGTTGATGCAGTCGTCAATCTCGGAAAATAACATGGCTTTGAGGAGATGCCGAAATTCGCTTTGGCCGGTGCCAATGCGCGAATTAATATCGCGCAAGAATGATTGAAATTTAACGTGGTGCTTGAGTGACAGCTGTTCTCGTTGGTGCCATAGAGGAGGACAAGTTCGTTCACAAGGTGGGACAGACGAACCTCAATTTTAGACGTAATGTTGTCCGCAAAATCAAACCTTGCTTTGACGTACGCTTTATGACATGATTCGTTTAATTTATTCTAATTCGATAAACGAAATTCGCGTGTGTAGTGAAGTAATTAAGCGAAGGGGATTGTAATTCGTGTATTTAATATTAATTATGGGTGCGAAGCCCAGCAGTGCTAATGGTGCACAGAGCCCCCGTACAAGAGCGTTTTCTACAAGCAGTAGCTCGGAGGTCGTGACGGCCCCGGCGGGATTTCGTTTGTTGAGGTCCTTGCCGGGGATGGATGTGTCCAACGATCGTCAGAGAGCCCGGTCTTTGTCTAGTGTCCCCGACCTCCACGGGAGTCACGAAGCGATCGCGATACCAGCAACCGGGGCCCCCTTTGACGTATCACCAGGTGCTAGCCCTGAAACTGACAGCAGCTCCACCGAAGAGGCAGGTACCACTGCCGCAAGCATTGCCCTTGGGAGAGTTTATGCTGCACATTCCTTGCCGTCTCATATTTGGTCGTTAAATGGTGAGTAAGCAAAAACTGAAAGGACCTTGGGGGCAAAACAAAAAAAGTACGTCAATTTGTCAATATCGCGAACGCGATAATTTGAATTACGTTTTCAAAAATTATTTGCTCGAAAATTACGGTATTACGAGGAACTACGAAAATCCTAGGCGGTGTTGCCAAATGATATGGCAAAATTATTGTTCAAAAAAATCAAAAATTAATATACGATAGTTACGATTTCAGTTTTCTACGCCAGGTAGGGATATAGGAAATATTAATAATTGAAAATTAAATTTCTCAATTTATTTTCCTGTTCGGCACCAATTTTATACTTATCTACTTAGGAAAAGTATCTTGCGCGAGATCTATCGAGTGTCCAACAATTAGTGTAATCCTGGGTGACAGTGCAATTACACGTTTTCGAGTACTTAATTGCTGTTTCAAACTGCAATAAAATATTAAATGCGTGCACAACAACGTATTTGTTGTTGGACAGTCAATATTTAAGACATTCAGGGCTATTCTGTAACATTGATATGCATATCAATTGAGAAGTATGATCACGACTGATCAATTAACGAATCAATTCTATAACTGGGCTGCAGTCAAAAAAGGTTGATAGTAATACTCTTTTAAAGTTCAACCGAGCTTTCGGAAAATTTATTTCCTTTATCAAGGTTTCTACAAAACAAATTTTAAAATTAATAATTAACACTAAGAACAATTTCACATGATTACATACTCCTTAGTGAGTACACAAGGTTAAAAGAGTATTACTGTCAACCTTTTTTGACTGCAGCCCAGTTATAGAATTGATTCATATCAATTGATATGGTCTTCAATAATTGAAGAGAACTTATTACGATTTCATAACAATTCACGTCGATTGCCGACCGCAAATTGAAGAGAGATGCATACGTGGGCTGCTGAAGAATTTTCTGGAATCTAGTAGTAGGTCTAGAATTGTTAGCGTTTAGCAACTGTCATATTTGAAAAATTTGACGTTTTTCGCCTATAATTCTATTGACAGTTCCTATCCAAGTGAACTAGTTTTGTTTGTACAGCATTTGAGAAAAAGTAATTTTGTGTAAACATGAAATTTTTTTACGATTTCAAATGTAGTCTTAACGCCGAAACAATGCCTCGATCGGCTTCATTTTGCTTTTGGAGATGAAGCACCATCAAAGAGCAGTGTTTATAATTGGTTTGCCGTATTCCAGCGTGGATGTACCTCTCTCAGTGACGAATTTCGTGAAGGTCGTCCATTAACATCTGTTGGTGCCACTAATGTAGATGCTGTGCGTGAAATGCTTGAGCGAGATCGACATGTGACATACCGTGAGATTCAAGCATCCTTACGCATTGACATGAAAGCAATACACCAGATTTTGCATGATCATTTGAACGTACGAAAGCTTTGCAGTCGTTGGATCTCACACAATTTAACAGAAGCGCAAAAGCAGGGTCGTGTCAAATGGTGCGAAGAAATGCTCAACAAATTCAATGGAGGTCGTTCAAATTTAATTTATAACATCGTTACTGATGACGAAACGTGGATCTATTCGTAAGAGCCAGAAAGTAAACAACAATCTACCGTTTGGGTATTTCAAAATGAACCAAAACTAACAAAAGTTGTCCGTTCACGCAGTGCTGCGAAGCAAATGATTGCTTATTTCTTTGGTTTAACTGGACATGTAGTAACCGTGGCTTTAGAGGATCGAAAAACCGTGAATGCTGGTTGGTATGCTACAATTTGTTTGCCGGAAGTCATCGATCAAATAAGAAGAAACAATCGAAATCGACGAATTATTCTCCATCATGACAACGCCAGCTCTCACTCAGCCCGTCAAACAGTTGATTTTTTGTCCAACAAAAAAGTTGAATTAATGACTCATTGTCCATATTCACCTGATTTATCACCTAATGATTTCTTTTTGTTCCCAAATATCAAAAATAAAATGCGTGGTGAGCGATTTTCGTCGGCTGAAGCAGCGGTTGAAACATTCCGGACACTGGTTTCTGAGGTACCATCTTTAGAGTGGAAAACGTGCTTTAGAAATTGGTTCGAGCGTATGCAAAAGTGTATTGACGTCAAAGGCGAATACTTCGAAAAACAACGATACCGTTTACCAAATTTCATATAGGATTTTATTAGGATGATTAGGTTGTTTTTAGATCTTTTTGAATGGTTTTTTTTCATACCGTTTCCGGAAACTTTTCCAGCAGCCCACGTATTAACTCGATATCACACTTCAAACGGATAGCAAGTTGTTAGGAAACTATTTACAGAACACCAATTTTATAAGGTCACTTGAAAATAGCAATATCAAGTCCATATCAATGTTACAGAATAGACCCTATTAATTCAAGGATGCGAAGGTTGATGTTTGATTCCACAGCCACCCAACCTTACAATAATTGATGGACACCTGTCCTTTGATATACTGCCTTCGATTTTTGGTTTTGTTTAGGTATAGTTCATTAAAAGAAAATCGAGTACAGTTAATTTTCTCGAGGTTAAATCGTTTCTGTCAATGTGATTTTTAAAGTTTATTTATTGTCAAATATAATCTGCTTGAAAAATTAACATTATCCAAAAATTGTAAGGATTCTCAATTTTTTCGGCGTAGGTACTCGATTTTTCTGCAATCATCTGTCGAGTTATCTGTACTGCCACTAAACAATATACAGGTTGTGTCAATTACTGTTGGTTATGGAATATGCAAACAACAATAAGGAAAGAAAATAATTTTATCACTGGGATTTAATTTCGAGCACACAGGACTCTCTCACACCTTTTGCTATAACCACTAATATGTGACAAACACTAATGAATGAGAATCTGTAAGTCGAATTACTTTGAAAAATATTTCAGGAGTAAAATTCTGGAGGACCGCGACGATAAAAAATATTGAATTTGGTGAAAAATGGTTAAAAACCGCTGCAGCATATTATTAGGTATGTCTGTATACTGAGTGCATTAAAATAATGTCCATAGTTCATACTTTACATGTCTCATACTTTTAACCCTTCCGACTCTTCAACATTACCTACACTAGAGAATGGACACTTTATTTACATTGTTGAAATCTGTTTCACCAGAAACGTTAAGAGAAATATAAACAGACAAAATTTTTCTGTGACGACTGTTGCAGTTACAATTTGCGTGTGCAGATTCTATACCTATTTATAATAATTTTCCAAAAATTTCGGTGCCACTGGTTTAAAATCGAACAAACTTAAACAAGACTTTGTTAAAATTAAATTTAAATTTTAGAAAAATGACGGATGTTTTCAACCTTAAAAAAATATCTTTCAGTTTTGGAAGTATATTTTTTGCGCTTCCACCTCTTCTTTTATTTTACATACATTTAACATTTTTTGTTATTAATATGTGTTTAATTATGAAAATTATTTTTTTTTAACTTTTTGCGCTTGCTCTAAAGTCAGCCTATAAATGATTGTCGCCTTGTATTAGTATTAGCGGATATTGAAGAATTGTGAATCATATGACACGATGATTTTTGTATAAAAAAAACTGCAAAAATTTGTTAAAAGTGACAGACAGACACCAATAGTAAACGTTTATTGGTTTATTCAACACTTCTGTTACTTTTTCCGTAAATTGAGAAAGAAATATCACCGAGACATACGGCCCTAAAATTTATAAATAAGTTATCTAACTTTTGCCTGGTTTTTGAAACTATGTATAACTTTATGAAGAGATAAACTCAAGATAAATTCACCAAAACTTCTAAAAGTCGTTTCTCAAAACGTTATAAATATGTGGCAGTGGTAGTTTTCCAAAATAAAATAAAATTTTTACAATAGTCTGATTCGAGTTCCGTCGTTTTACCTCCTTTTAAATTAATCTGCCCCATAAAAACCACAAAGATAATTTTATCGACAATGGTTTCTAATAATTTTGTAAGGCAGATAAGTTTTTCAAATAAGTTAAAAGACCGGGCCTTACTTTGATATTAATGAATATAAAGACATTAAAAAATGTTTTTCTTGGCCAGCGAAAATCTTTCCAGTTTTTTCGTTTCTCGTCATCAACAATATGTCGCCCAAGTACCTTTTTTTCTTCAAAATCTAGAAGAAATCTAGACTCTATGGCGGGTACTTCAAGTTCTTGAAGACTAAAAATTTTCAAGATTGACGAATGTGGTGCATTTCCAGTTGAAAGCAGGAGTTTCTTTACATGTTCTTCCGGATGGCTTTCTTTTATGAAACGCAGAATTTTTTTTTAAAGTTTTATTCTATTAGGAGTTAAGGTGACAAGTTCAAATCTTTGGAAATCCGATCTTTCCTGAATTAGTCAGAACCGGCCGATGGCACAAATTTTAAAATAATCGCCTTTTATGGAAGAAAAGGCAACCAACATTTATTCGGACTTTAGGAATCATAGCCATTACTTTGGCCTGTGTAGGTTGAGGAGAAGAGTTCTTGTGTTCCAATGTATTGACACCTGTTTATTCCTTGGGTCGAAATAGTAAATCTACATTTCATCCCCTATTACATTTTTTTTTAAATTAAAGCTTCCGCCTTACTCTGCACAAATATTCAAATATTACTAAAAAAAGTTGTCGTTCTTCGAGGATCTTCTGGGCACCCTTCTCATGCGTATCTTGTCTTTCCTAAGTGTTTATGAATTATATTGAAAACACATTCGGAGCTAACTTCCAAAGTTTAAGCTATCTGCTGGATCTTTGTTTTCTGCCTCACTTAAACTGTTGGGATCAAAATTTTATGGACTTGTAAGAGGACGAAGAAGATTTCACAATCCATTCTATTATACTTATATTGTTTTGGTGTATTTCCTTCTTTTGCTTGGCGCAGCGATCGATTTTATCCATAATTTAGAAGTAACAATACACATTAAGTCAGATATTTTATTTTGTGTTATACTGATTATAATTTAGAAATTAATAACATGCTCTTAGTCTTAAATCAGTTCGTGACTTTACTGGGCCTGCGTTCTTGCTAGTGGTACTGTATAGGTCGCATGAGCAGTACAGTTCCAAACTGACTTAGGATTGTATCGGAACAAACCTAAGGAACCGATGAGAAGTTAGCAATAAAATTCCAGCAATAAAATTATAAAATTTCAAAACGCTGCCACCGCTAAAATAACGATCACAGATCAATAATATTTAATCTATTACAAAGAGTATAATGTGTAGATTCCCCTCATATGAAGAAACTGAAAAAATATTTGATATTAAGTTAACTATGACTATTTAAACCAGCATAAGTCATTATTCATATATCGCACCAAAACAATTGCTTTCACTGAAAATTTTCACGTAGTCATAAAGTAAACATACATATCTATTTAATAATGCCTTCAGAAAGTTTTAGCCGGTTGATTTGAAGTAATTAGAAATTAATTAAAATTGACGCACAGATCAGTGAAACAGTACCCATTTCAAATGTTCATAACTTTTCTCAGAGAACTTGTATAAAAATTCTGTTTGCAGAATATTAAAGCATGGATCGAAATCTATCGTTTTTCGAAATTCGTCGAATTGTATTGCTAACTTCTCATCGGTACCTAAGGAGGATAACAGATATCAGTTTGTAAAAGTAAGTAGCAATTTGTAGATAACAGGCAACAGCAGTTTACAGATGACAGGTGGCAGTTTATAAAAACTGTTACGTGTTGTTGTCTCCTCGACAAGCTGAAAAAAACTTGGGGTTTAGAATGATGTACAATAAATAAATGTAAATGCTATTACTTTTTATACATTACTATTATTTTACATATTATTTTTATATTATTATTGAATGCATGGAATTTACATTCGAAGAAGTCATGGTTCCTCCAAATAAAAGCCAAACTAATGTGATTCCAAGAAATTTTCACGCACACAAGCTTTTTGAACAAATTATATAAAATGTAATCACAAGTTAGTTATAATTGTAAATTCAAACATTTGTAAAACGCGTGAAGTTATTAATCAATTTAGTTTAGTTTGCTGCTAAACGAAATTTTGTATATTGGTGATCCTTGGACCAATCGCTCTCAAACCAAGGGACATTTCTTGTTCTTCTTGAAGCAATTTACAGCAAATCCAATTGAATCAGAACTCTCTGAAAAACAAAACATGTTAGACCTCAAATTATACTTCCAGCCCCAAAATTTCTTGTTCGGTAGAGGTGGTTATTTATTGTATAAATAATTGAACCAAGTCTTGTACTACAAAAAATAGGGTAGTTTACAACATTACAACGGCCATTTAGTTTGCGGATTATGTTATTGTTTTATCGATTCATTCGTCGTTGGCTGTCGGATACTCTGTAATTTGTCCTCAGATTTCGTATGTAATGAAATTTCGCTCGGCTCAAAGCGATTACATTTGAAATGGATGTTCATTGTGTGCCGATAATTGCCTGTCACTATCGCAAAAAAATTTCCAATTTTCATTCATTACACTAAATTAATGTTTGCAATTAAAGTAGTAATTTTTTTCCATACATTTTTGCTAATCCTGGATTTTAAACAGTTTTTTTTTTGTCGATTTCTAAATACAATTTGCAGTTACAAATGTAACGGTTAAAATAGAATTTTACGAAGGATAAAAAATTAGATATGATTAGATTAGACCAAAACAATTGGTACAAAGGTTTTGTGCACAATTTTTGCACATAGTTTTAAAAGTTCCCAAATTTGTTTTCCAATTCAAAAACGTATTTGAAAAGAATTGATAACTTTGGTTCTTTAAATAAATTAAGGTATCTTCATGTTAATTTTTGTTAACTGTAACCAGTTTTTTAAACGTTTTGAATTTAATCTAAATCGAGTTCGACTTTGATTCTTGAATAATTTTTTCAATAATTTTGATGAACGATCATAATAAAACGAATAGTCGATAAAATATTTCGATTAATACGTTCAAAGTGTGCCTGATACTAATATACACATTGTATTACGTCATATGTAACATAGAGCTTTGCATAAGAGTAAAAACAATTGAAAGATCAAAATGTGTCTAATTAATTTGACGTATTAGAAAAAAAATTTCATTTTTAGAACAATAGGATTAAGCAGAATTAACAAATGAGTACGTTTCTCCAAGTTGTCGTAGGTGCAAACAATAATAATGCGCGTCTTGAAAAACTTTGAGAAAACCGAGCGGCTTTGCGTTAACTAACCTCAAGAGGTCTTTAGTTTAAAATATTTCCAGGTTATGTTACAAATCTACTATATACTGCATAAGTATGTCATCGCTTTAATTAACCGCACATTTAAGTATAGATTTTGCGATATGTTAATTACAAAAGCCACAATAATAGCGTTCCTATGACGGCGTTAGATAAACGTCTTTCCCACGCATTGAAACCGTATTCATTGTACTATTGTCTAAAAATAATAATAATTGACTTACAAATTACGTCCCAGTCGATTTTGTTGCAGGCGATGCAGTTTGCATTTTCGTGTCGTGCAATTTTGTATTACGTATGCAATTTAATTAGAAAATAGTTACAAAGGAACAAGTAATATTAGTGATAATAATTAATAACATTTCTACAGCACGTGGTGACCTTGACATTTACGATTTTGTCGTTATTTTTTTTTTTAATCGAAAGTTTCTTGGTGCGATAACAACAAACGATGCTGATATTATAAAGTAATTGTTATGCAAAAATAATAACTAGATTAAAAATTTGTTATTGTTTGTTATTTGATTTGAATTTGAACCATTTGTTTGAAAAAACTTTCAACATACTAGGTACGAAATCCTTTTTGCTTTCACACTGTTAAAATAGACTTATTGTGGCTTAAGGCATAATAAAATAACAAACTGAAAAAAAAACGCTTTGTATTGCAGCAATGTGCAATTTCTATTGTGCGTGCATGCCCGTTGGCAAATGTAAGTGGAAATTTGTAATTTATTGTTAAATAAGACCACTCAAATATACATAAGATAAGTTAATTTTTAATAGAGTATTTTTCTGTAACATAAATCGCTGAGATGTTAATCTGTAAGGTGATTTATTTTTTGCGTGCAATTCTCATTGCATTGCATTGCATACATGTAAGTTAACCTCACTGTAAAAGCAATTACTTATAATTTCAACTGGTATTTCGTCAAATAGCTTATGAGATATTTCAGAAAACGTCGCAGTGGAAAAAAATCTAAATCTAAGGGGGATCCTGCACACAGGCGCCAGAATGTCTCAGCATGTTTTGACTTTCTGGTTCCTCCCTGCATTGGCAGAAAAGAGCCAAGCGCCTGTATGTAGGGCCCCCTTTTAAATTAAGTCTCAACTATTTAAGTGAGCTATTCCGAAAAGCAAATATTGCATGAAGCAAATAGCTCCCAACGAAAGCTCAAATCGATACCAGGAATTCGTCCAACAAAATCGTGTTGTACCAGGTCAGGCGTTTACGTTTGCTTGGAAATTAATAATTTACGACATTACTTTTATGTTCTGGCCCACTTTATTTGAGTGGGGCCCAGATTCACTTGAAGTTCAAAAAAATATCTACCGCCTTTTCGTTATTCGTAATTCGTAATTATGAACTACCTTTATTTGGACCATGTTTCTATGTGATTTAAAAATGGTTGTCATCGTGACGAATAATTTGTTTGTAAATTGGTAATTTTCCGTGACTTATTATTGACTGATAAATCAACCGATGTTACAGCTACTTTTTTTTTTCGTTCCAAAGTATGTACTTTTTAGACCTAGTTCTAACGATATCGCCTGACGGGGTGGTAAAAGTGTCGTATGCCTTAGTGGTTAAATTATTTATTTACCTATTATACAGGGTGTTTCATAATAGGTGAAAAAAAAATTAAATCTCATGTACTATGCCCGCCAAAAAAATCTGGGACATGTCATATGTCCTACTGTAAATATAATGACGTGTTTTTATATTACCATAGAAACAAGTTCTAAATAGCAAGATGAAAGGCTTAAAGCCGCATTCAAACTAATAAAATAACTCAGAAATGCATGTAGAAAGTTGTCCCAGATTTTTTTGGCGGGCATAGTACATTGTCTCATTTTAGTTAAAATGAAAGAAGAAAATTTAAAATTTTGGTTAGTTTCGGAGTTATCTGAACTTAAAGCTAGATAACCAAAAAAAGTATCTAATAGACCTTAGAATGAAAACATTAAACAAAAACATAAAAATATAACACAAATTAAATGAAATCATAAGAAATGTTCAAAGTGATCGCCTTGATGACGTATACAGCTTTCACAGGGTAACATGATTTGATTTTCCCGTGGCTTAGAAAGTATAAAACGTAGTATTGCTGCCTTGTAAACGATACGGAACTTGGCAAAATGGCGGATTTGACGTTGTACGATATGTTAGATGTCAATCACGTCTGGGGACCCTAGTTGTACCCGTATTCATGCTTCAAATGATAGAAAGATAGGATACGAGAATACGAGACGGTACCACATTCATACTTGCTTGATTATGATACTGTTACGATCGGATACGGCACATATGTGGATGTGGACTTACCTTAATGGACTAATATATGATTACGACATAGTGGGAACCAGAGTGTGAACTGAGAACTTAGGATTTTGGGAATCACTGGATTTACGTTTTTTACTGCGTCTATTATGACGGTTGAAATCGATAAATTCAATCAAATTGTGTTCTCTACTCGTTCAAAAACAAACTTTCCTACTACACAAACAAGCGTATGACTGCAGTCATTAGACTTCATGACATGAGTAATTTGCGTCAGTGACCTGAGGAGTATTTTCATCTCGTTCGGAAACAAAGAGCGCCCGTCGACGTCTACAAATTGCTCTAAATTGAAACTGCACGCGCTTTTGTGCCGTCGCGGATGTGCAATTAAACGTTTTGAAACAACCCGAGGCCCAGGTTTTTCTTTTTTTTTGTACTTATTTATAGTCTAGACTGGAGATTGTAGATCAACGACTTGCCAGTTGTGACATCTCGCGTAAATTGCCTTGATTAATTATCTGATAATTGTACGCACTCGACTGCATTGCATACAATCGCTTTTGTACACAATAAAAAAGGTTTGTTGAGTTCGCCTGCAGACGAAACGAAGTGCAGCGAAATTAAACCGAAAATATTTATTTATTATGCTGACAATGTGATTATGATTATCTATTTGTTGTCTGATGACCACGTATCCCTCGTTCTTTATCTTAAAGTCTTTCCTCTAAAGGGCACCCTGTACATGAGGCGGTCAGAAACGCTCTTTCAACGCTTAGCGGTCGGACAAAATCGGAACTGACTGCGTCCGACCGTTCAGCCTCCAGCGCGTTCTCGTCGCCATGTGTAGGGCACCCCTAATTTTCGTTTATTGAAAAGACAATTACCGCCGTTACGATTTTGAAAGTAATTTCGTTAATTTAGTGCCCGATGCAATTAAACTAAAACTGCCCCCGTTTGTGTGCCCATCGTCCTGTGATCATTAAGTCGGGCTGAAAATCATTGCCGTGCTTCATAATGAATAGGCCCGCTTCCTCGTGCTGTAAAGAGCGTAATCACAGGCTGGAAGCTTTATTTTATTTTTTCTTCCTGCGTAACCATCGATCTGCGATACGCACACGGAATCAGATTAAATAAATCTCCGTCATTAAAACCGACTGTGGCTTATCAGAGAAGTATGATTAAAGTGTTTTGCCAGTGCGGCGTGATACAAAGTAATTAATTTTTTTTTGAAAAATATCGCTGCGTAATGAATGAAATACGCATTTTATGTTTAGCGCCATCTATTATCTGTTTCATTATACTGCCTTTTTTTCCAGAAATTTAAACATTTGGAACGAACAATGACGACCGGGGAAAACTTTAAAAAGGTATGAAATTGAATAAAAAGAAATATAAAAATGTATATGTGCTCTTTATCCGTTTCGTTTAACACCGGTCAGAAGTTAGCAACAATTTTATAACAACGAAACATCAATATTTTAACTACATTAAGCTGATTCCGAGCCATTTAGACTCATAATTATTTTTTCCACTCTCTTTTTCGCTGTATTTTTCCAGACTTTTTTTCTTTTACGTCTTCTCTTTTTCTTTTTGTTCTGAGGTCTTCTGCTTCCTGTGATGTTTATCAGTCACCCTTTTTAAATTTCTAAAAACCCGAATCAGTCTTTGTGCTTTAATTATGAATTTCACCTTCTTGCTCATAACCAAGGTTTCAGAGGCGTATGTCAATGAATGTATGTATTGCAGATCTATAAATACTTATTTTTGCTGTTAGAGAGAGATATCTTCTGCTCTTATTTACTTAAACTTCCTGTGCACCATTCAGCTTTGGCCAGTCTCCAAATTCATTTTCGCCCGTTCCTCTGACTTGTCTGTCACCAAAACCAGAACCCCTACGTACAGAAATTCATTGGTTTTTTCGATTTGCGCTTTAACAACTCATCATTCTTGTTCTATTTTTAAATTGTCTTTTCCCTTTTCTTTTGTATTCCTCAGTAATATGCTTGCCCTTTTCTTGATTCACATTTAATACGTATTCCTTTGCCTTTTCCATTAAAGCTTTAGTACGAGTGTTAGGGCCATTTGCACCACTTTCAGTTAAAATTTAAGTTCCACTTAACTCCATAGAAACAATTGTTGCAACAAACGTTTCTATGGAATTAAGTGGAGCTTAAATTTTAACTGAAAGTGGTGCAAATGGCCCTTAATTATTTTTTGCTCTTTGCTATTAAAACCATATCGTCCGCATGTGTTTTAGGATGGTTTGATGGCTTCTTTTCAGTGGTGTTCCAGTCCTATTTGTTTTGCTCTTTCTTATTATTTATTCTAAAACTACGTTAGGTAGAACTGTGGAAAAATGATATCCTTGGCGTAACTTTTTCTACTTTCTACTCTTCTGTTGCATGTCAGTTGACTTTTATGGCGCTAATTAATTTATGGTCTTCTAGGGCTACTTCTCTGTTAAGGTTTAATGGACAAAAATGCGACAATAATGTTGGCAGCGTCATTCAACTTAATGGCCCAATGGCTAGTGCCATTCATAATCCCGTTATAAAATTAGTGCCTAAGGCCCGGTTTCTGGAAGCAATTTATGGGCCGAATAGTTTAACTAAGGATTAGATTGTGACATACGTTATGTTATACTGCTTAGTGTGTCACATTCTAATCATTAGTTAAACTAATCGGCCCACAAATCGCTTCCAGAAACCGGGCCTTAGTCTATCGTTACATTTATGCTTAAAGTCAAATGAAGAGTAGAAATAGCAAAGGGGCTGGCTAAGCGTCAATATTTCAAAAAGTAAGATTTTAGCACAGAAAGGGTAATTACATGTAACACGGACTGTATCCTATGAAATGGGTAACTTGTTCCGATACAAATTTCTAGGAGAAAAGTAAACTAAAACTTTTTGACAGAAGAACTGTGAAGTCAATTCCTCGACAAAAGGGATATATTTTGTTAAATTTTTTGATATTATTACATTACATTTAGATCTTGTTTAGATTGTTTGTGTAGTAGCATATTTCCACTAGGGCGAAGAATAATTGTTAACGATAATAGTTTATTTTTTTAAATGTATTTATTAATTTTTTGAGTTTAGATATTTACCATTTAAACCCTTTCTTACTTTGCTTCTCAAATGTCAAATGAAAGATCACGTTAGACGTTAAAACACAGATGTGGCTCCAGCATTAGGGTGTCAAATTATTAATTAGCCATCTTGATTGATAACAATTATGATTTAACACCTTTGTAAAAGACATTAACTGTGGTTTGCTATAATCGTCAAAAAATATACTTAATTTATTAATACTAATTAAATATTTGGCAGTATATTATATAAATAACTTACTAAAGAAACTATTTGCAATCGAAGCTTTCAGGTAATCAAAAAGCAAACGATCAAATCTGTAGAGGATACCATCACTAAGTTTAGGCCCATCTGCTTTCTTTGATTAGATCAATGGAAAAATGATAATTTCATATATTTAAAATAAACGAAGAAATGTAAAAGTGTACACTCGAATAGATAAACGCTTATTTTAAATATGTATCTTTTAAAGTTCCTCAGAAAAGGTACTATATTATCTATATAAAATTTGGAAACAATTGCAAATCGAAGTCATAAGATTCTATCGATCGTAGCCCTTAACATTCAATGTAACTTTTCATACAGACTCTTTGCTCTATTTTACAAAATAAAAAATTTATTTCAAAATTACCAATTATATCCCCTTGACAAATTGAAAAAACGAAATTACTAAAATTCACGTCGATGACCCTGAGATTTAGAACGTTCTTTGTGTGAAATTTTACGTGCAAAAATTAATGAAGTTCTTTTTTGTCATAATTTGTCAACATAATACATGTTAAATTACCAGGCCTAGGCGCATTTTAGGCGGAAGGTTTTGTTGAATATACGAGGAACTACTAATATGTTGAAGCGATCCTAGTCGGAAAAAGTTCTAATCTTTAACGCGTCTGCCCTGCAAAAAAAAAAACAATAAACCAGTCGAAGCCCAAGAAGTCCATGCGGCACGCAGTAACCACTACAGTTCTGGTCGACTGGATATAAAAACTTGTTTATATAATCGATTCATTCCGAAATGAACTCGCATTCTTCTTGCAGCGACGGCGCTATAATTGATATATATTAAATGTATTATGCCAGTCTTTTTAAAAGCTACATTAAAGAATTATAACGTTTTATTAATTATTAATTTGAAAGAAACTATAAAGGCAATTATGTTACACATCTAATTTACATCAAACGGTTGCTTCAGATGCAATGAGCGAGAGGGAGAGAGTGCCTCGGGCATATAAGCCGTTCAGCGGCGACGTTGAAATCTACGCCGCTGCTTTGTTTATCTTCATACTGGCTTTTACTAGATATCCTAGGAATGTCCGATCCTTATAAATTACAGAGTATTTGTATTTTATTTTTCATTCAAAAAGCTGATAAAACACAAAAGATGCCAAAATAGTCAGACACAGAATTTATCCGTCGAACAGATAACCTGTAATACCATAATAGCGATAGATATCCCAAACCGACAACACTAACAACTCTTAGCGTTTAAGTTTAATTTGGTCTTTATGGTTGAATTGTGGAGTTCCTCTGTTCTCTGTTCTACAGACTACAGAAATTAAGTATGACGTGGAATTTAACGTGTACTGGGCCTAGGCCTAGTGTACATAATTTTGTTGTTGAATTGTGACCCTAAACTTACACGTACTGTTCCAGGTAGTCTTTTAGCGCGCTTTAGATTGGTGTACCCTGGTACAAGGTTAGGTTAAGGCCTAACTGTGGGTTTCACAAAAACATTGTTAATCAGAGATTAATTTAATTCTCTGATGAAGGAACGTCCAACCAATCACAGGCTTTAATCCCCCCGTTAAACTAATCAATGATCAAATAATTTTTGTGAAACTGGGGGTAAGCCTTTCAATAGTTTTTGAGTTTCAAATAGTTTGAAATGATCCGTACTTACTTAATTTTTGGAGAAGATTCTAAGAATGTCATTTTGTTTAATATTTAAATGTTTTTCTTTTACTTCCAAGCGCAAGTACAACGAAATATAAATTAGTGTTGGTAAATAAAATTTTGATTTAGAAAAGATTCTGAAAAATATCTGTCATTTGACATTTCGACAAATTTGGTACTAGAACAACGTCAGATAAATAAGGAAACTTTACATCTCTTTTTTTTTAATTATCCTCTTTAATTACACCTATCTTGTGATTTATTAATTAATTACTTAATACAATCAGTACAAGTGATAAAAATCTTGGTACGGAACATTTTGAAAGCGAATGTATCAATTAATAAGCGTTACGTTTAGTTGCGTTGCCTTGATATAAGCGGAAATCGGTCTATTTTTATTCTGCGATTTGAATATAAAAACATTCAATTAAATCGTTAAGTAGGTTAAGTGCTGCGTGTGCTTTCTCTGCTTCTTTCGTTTCGACATAGATGTACACACCCATTTGCAACAGATAAATTGTTTTTTTTTTAATAAAGCTTACGAACTTTTTAACTTTTGAGTGCTCTTCCATTTAACATCAGTTACTGATTACTCATGCTTACCATAAAGAATTTATGGTTGTTAATACTATAATGTGTCTTAAAATCTCTGATGTTATATGTCTCCGGAAATAGTTTTAGTTTCAGTGTCATATCTAATTGATCGTATTAATTATTATTGCTCATTGTTTGTAAAAAGTAATTACTATTGCAAATTATAGTACATACAGTATGTTTGACTGAAACTTGAAGAAGTACAGTCATCCGCACCTAAATTGCACCTCCTGCATGTAAACCTCACCCTTAAGATTGTGTGCTGCAAAGCTCACATAAATGTCAAATTGCAGCACTTTAGTTGCGGACCACTATACATAGAAGAGATTATATTATAAAATAAAAGATTTCCTTGTCAAAATGTCACGTCTACTTCGCTGCTGTTCTACATAAAAAATTCCAATGTTTTAAGACAAGCACGTTTTCAAGTTGAAATGAAATACACGGTATATTTTCCAGAAAAAATCCGATTTATTTATAAATATTTTCTGTTCTTGCATTCAGATCTGATAATTGAACAAAAATAAGCAGGTATTCGTTATATTGTTTTGTCCATTGTAATTTTTTATTGGAACACGCCCAAGCAGGAAGGTATAAAGCACGTCAAGCGTAAACTCATTACTTTTTATTATCTCGTTCGGAATAATTAATGTAAGATTAAACATTTTACGGTTTCTTTTTGATAAATCCGAAGTACCAACGAAGAAGAAATTGTTGTTTGCAGGTGAATCGTTCGTTAAACTTCTCAGTTAGCGAATGGAAAATAATAAAGAAAAGTAGCGCTAAAAGGTACTAATGGGTTTTGCAAACGGTGCGGTTTATTTACCGTTCCGCAAACCAAATAAGCAAACGAAACGCGACCAAAGATTAATTATTAAATATTTTCATGAAATTTTCCACACAGTTGCTTTTTTATTCATAAATTCATAACACACTTTGAACGAGAAGAAGAGAAATATTTTAGTACTTTGCGAAAAACATTTAGCTACCAAAAACGTATCATGTTCTATAATTCTTAGTATAACCCGATTTAGGATATGATTTTATGGTGCGTAGTTTCAACGATGACTAATTTGGTTGTTATTATAGTTGACGTTATCCAGCGTTTTAGCACAATTAATTGTTGTTACACTTTGTGAGCTGTGGTGCAACAGTCCGTAATAAATTAATCGGTTAACTAACACGAATCGTTTTATAAAACAATTAAAATCGTACGCTGTTTAAGCAATATCATCTAGCACAATTTTTTTAATTATTTCTTTTGAAAAATCTTTAAGTAGTAAATGTTTTTCTTGCTTTTGTGTTACCTGTAAGGTTTGAAGAACGTTACGAAATGAGGAACGTTTTCCAAATTGTAAAGTATTTTCAATTTTGGTTGTCTATGTCTATAGTACAGGAGTTAACCGAATACTTCAGATTACAGTCGAAGCTCCGTAACTCGAACTGCCAAGGGACCTGAGATTAAGTTCGAGTTATAGAATATTCGAGTTAAATGACATAAGTACATACCATACATGTTCATACATATTATGCATTTATTCACATATTTATTAAGAAGTAAAAAAAAAACATATAAACAATAGTACACAGACATCAAAATTTAATATAGGGTTTTCCAATAAGTCTGAACTTTCAAATGAGACACAACGAGATGTGTCACAAGTGATAGACCTTTAATCTTTATTTTATTTGAAGAACAATTGATGGCATTATGTTTTCAAAACAATATCGTTTAAATATCTTCCTCGACATCGTCTGACTAAACGCATTCTGAAGGCCCGACTTGCGACTATTCTTTCACTTATATCGCATGGTGTATTTGCAATGCTTTGTTGTATGTTTCGTTTAAAATCGAGAATTATTTGTGGTTTATTTTTGTCAAAATTAATACCTTAATAAGCCACAAACAATTCTCAACCTTAAACATAAAGCATTATAAATGTATCACGCGATATAAGTGAAATAATAGTCGCAAGGGCCTTCATAATGCGTTTAGTCAGATGAAGTCGAAGAAGATATTTAAACGATATTATTTTTAAAATATAACGTCAACAATTATTCTTCAAAATAAAATAAAGATTAAAGGACTATCGCTTGTTGTTCTCATTGTGTCTCATTTGATAGTTATGACGCACTTATTGGAAAACACTACATAATAAACGTGGCTAATGTACTTACTGGTATTTTATTTATTCTATTTTTGGTTACTCAAACAGAGATTAAGATGTGAAACGTTCTTTAAGTATGAATTAAGATGTAAAACCATGAAAGAAAACTATGGTTTGATACTCAACCAGTAGTTAATAAATTGATGCTTTAATTGAACACTGAGGGCCAGATGTACGAAGTAGGTTTAAACTGACGTTCAAGTGAACTAGGTTCAAAGTAAACAAATTCGCATAAGATCTTAAGGACATATGACAATTAACCCATTCATAAACAAAGTTTGATGCGATTTTGTTGACTTTGAACCTGGTTCAGTTGAACGTCGGTTTAAACCCCCTTGGTACAACTGGCCCTGAGTACCTCAGCCTCAGGGCCAGTTGTACAAAGGAGGTTTAGGCCCAGTTTTTCCATCTTAGTTTAACTTTAAGCTCCGCTTTATTCCCATGGTAACAATTGTGAAGACAATAGTTTCCATAGGAACAAAACGAAGTTTAAAGTTAAACCCCAATTGGGAAACTTGTCCTTAAACTTTAATATTTGTTGTTTTTATCCCTACAGTAAGTAATAAGACGACAAACGCCATTTATCACCTACAAATGAAAATGGAAAAAAGAAACCCACATCGCAAACACTTTTAACCATAAACACCTGATACGCAAACCACACACGAGCGGCGTAAATAAGTAAGTGGAAAAATAAACGGCCTCAGATTTCCGTCAGATGTTTCGCGTAACCTTGGACTGCGAGTGGTCCCACATGTGCGCTCTATTTCATATTTTTTTAGGTCCTCCAATCCAATCCAAACACATTTTGTTTACGATGCGAGCCGGAATTTTCTATTTCGTTCGCTGCTTTGCTTTAATTAGGTAATACCACCCAGGGGGCGTTCATAAAGTACACAGACATAACTCAAAGTTAATTCTACCACTTTAAGGCCCGGTTTTTTAATTACAGGTTAACCTTAACTCTCGATCTGTTTCCATGGTAATAAGTACGAAGACAATTGTTTCCATGGCAATAAACTGAAGGTTAGAGTTAACTTAAAGTTTACTTGTGGTTGAAAAACCGGCCCTAAATTTAAAATTTTACTCTAATTCTACTCATGGTAATCTTTCCGAACGCAGCCCTTAAAGTCTTCGCAGTTACTTGTATGAACGCACCCCTGAGGTGCGTTCTTAAATTACAGTTTAGTTACTACTACTGTCGCCACCAAACAAACGTGCACACTTTTCATGACGTAAATTTAACGATACTAAAACTTTTGCTGAGCAGCTGTAATTGTGAACTGTTATTAAAGAATAACAAACAAATTAACTTTTTTAAATATAAATTTCTTTTCCATTTTTTCCATGCTTGGCTGAGCATGAGCCAATATTTTTGGCTGAACAATGACTGAACTTTATTAATTATTGTCTGTCATCCGTAAGTGTCACTTGAAAATTACAGTCACCCAACAAAATTCTTAGCATTAAGTTTACGTCAAAAAAAGTGTCCACTTTTAGAAATTTTTCTCTCCGGATTATTAATGTTTTCTTAAAATTTAACAACTCTACCAAATTTAAACTTACCGTCTATTTCTTCAAATAAGAGAGATCGCCATGGTGTGGGTCGAATTTGAAACTCCCTGTATAATAGTGCTGCCAACCGTATGATTAAAATCGTATTCGCACGTTTACTTAGCAGTTGGTACGATGTACGATTTCATTTTTAAAAGCAAATACATAAATACGATTGTTTCTCAATAAAATTAAATGAACGAATGCACGAATGAAGAAATGGAAAAGAGAATAAAACAAATGACAACAGTTTGCGGAAAAAAGCGGTAGAAAAAACAATCAGAAATAAAAGAAAAATCAAAAATATTTTTCATAATCGAGAAACACAGTTGAAAAGGAAAAAGATGAAGTAAAATAATAATTAGTAAGTTTCTGAAAAATTGCAAACAATTATAAGTAAAAGAAAATTAAGAACGTTTGTGATAATCCAAATGAAAAAATAAAAGAAATAAATACAAATTTTGACGAAAGTAAGAAAAACACATGACGATCAAAAATAAAAATCTCAAGACGAATTGTAGATTAAAAATTCCTCGAAAAATATAATCAATAATAAACATTCAAGAGAAAGACACAGAAGCAAAAAGAGACAAATCACCACAAGACATTTTCGAACTTACTATTTGTGAAGAAAATGGGAAAACAAATGACGACTGTAAAGAGGGAGGAGTATAGAAAATTTTGGATTATTTAATTTCAGAAAGCGTTCACAAACAAATTAAAACGTCTCTTGGAGAAATGCAATCACAATGGAAATGGAAAAGATAACAACGGTCTTAATAGGAAAAGTGAAGAGGAAAAGATTACGGAAGAAAAAGGATTTTGTTCCAGAAAATATGAAAAATAATCAAAAATGAAAAAGATTGATTAAGTAGAAATTATTAGGATATATTCTTTCATCAAGAAATAACAGTAACAGAGACAGAAAACTCCAAAAAGCGACAGAAACATTCGAGAACATATTTCAAACATATGACGCGCGTCGCGTCGCGTTATCTTCGAAAAAATGAAATAAATTGGGTTCTTTCTAATGGTGAGGCCTTACGGATCTTCAGTTTTGCTTTTTATTATTTATTATTATTGAACGTCAAATCGGGATGATGGGATTTTGAACCATACTTCAAATTTTCTTAGTTAGCTTATAAAAAAAGATAAAAATGAAAAAAAAATTAAGGAAATTCGGAGAAAAACTGAAGAAGATTGAAAGGAAAAAAAAAGGTTAAAATTAAATATTTAAAAAATGAAGAAGGAAAAAAACGTTGAAAATTATTTAAACACAATATTTTAAAATAAGAAGAAATTCAAGGTCAATCCAAACCAACTGAACTGAAGTGAAACCAACGAAAGAAAAGAATTTTACAATACATAAAAAACGTAAGAAATTATCAAAAATCAAAATTTAAACTTAGCAGACGGAAGAATTTCTAGGATTTCGTTTCTTGCAGAAGATAGCACTGTAACATCATTTGTATCTTGTTTAAACCTCTTCCACTTTTAAGAATTGTTCTCAGAACTATTACAAGAGCTTTTTTATTGTCTTTTTCCTCGTTGATCTTTTCTTGTTTCCATCTTTCTTCTTTTGCGTTGTTAAAACAATTACATCCGTTTCTTGTATTTTCTTTTTTCATCTTTCTTTTCCTTACGTCCTTGACTTTTTGCATTTTTCTTTCCATCTCTTTTCCAACATTACCTCATTTTTCTCATCTTTTTTTCGATTGTATCCATTTGTTTCAATTTCGCCCTTGTCTTTTAATCAATAATCCAATTTTTTTTGTAGTATTTACAAATATAAAAATTATTGTGGGCGGAGGTTAATTTCAATTATCTCTTAAACCACAGTCACCTTTACTATTTTAGTATTTACAGATAGAAATTGAAATAGTTTCTCATCGCTCCATGAGCTAGGGGTGGACAACTGCTCCATTTGCCCCAAAGTTAGTAAATGAGAAGTTATCACATCCGCTTGAATTTACATGCATAAAGCCGAACGCCTTGTCACATTGGTGGGGGTGTCCGTGCGGTCTTTGGTGACGTCAGACCATACTACGGCGATTTTAATTGGTCACGATTCACGGCGCATGTAAAGTCGGTGCCGTTACCATAACAACTTAACTATTATGATTATTTTAAATAGAGGTTCAGCTTAGACGAGTGACGTATATCTGAGACCCATGTGACAAACGTCGAATCCATCCGATATTGTATGAGACAACTTCCCATATACTAATTTTGCATTTGCCCCAATTTGGCTACACCCATGCTTGTTGTAATGAACTAGTACAAACTTATTTTGCGACAGCGATTTTGGATGATTAAGTTTTTTTTTTATTTAATAATAGTGGATATTCTCTATCGATTACGTCAAATTTAAAGGTCTGTTGTTATGGTAACAACCAATCATCAAGTTTTATGATTGGTTGTTACCATGGCCCCTAATGACACTTATGTTATTTAGTTTACCATAAAAAAATCTGTCTACTTTTCTTCCGTTTTCAAAACTTATTTTCCATTAAATTTAACGTTAACACTTTTTTGTCAAAACATATCAAGTTACGATTTATTTATTTATAAATAGGAGCAATTCTTTTATAATTCTCGAAAATATAATTACAATATAATACAATCTTAATTATTTCTGAGAACAGTTTAAGTCGCGTCAATTGTTAACCAAATCGTTAACAGGGGTCACTGAACTGCAATGAAAACTGTCTTGCAACTAATTTGTTAAATATTTCAATTCTTCCTGTTTCATTTTTATTGTTCTTTACTGTTTTATACTCCAGTTTTTCTTTTATTTTACTATAAAATTGATTGGTTACTTTGATGTTTTATGAAGTTTATAAGGAATTTCGGTTTGATAAAACCTCTGTGCGCGGACAGTTATGCTAGAAATCGTTTTTTTTTGTTGTGTTGTTCATGTTGTTTCCTCATTAACGAGAGAGGCGTGCTCTTGTAAAAAGAAATTCAACCGACAGCCTGTAGACCTTGGCTGTGTTAAGTAATGTAATTAAGTGCACCAAAGCTGTTTGGTTGCAGCGAATGCGCCGATCCAGTCTTTCGGACCTACTCAACGAATACTATCTTTAGAGATAACTATAAGTAAGCAAGCCTACGTTTATACCTCACAGCAAGCGTTCAAGCAGTCGTCAACAGATGTTTCAATGTGTGAGCTCCACCGATCTCTATGCGTTTTCATTCATTCATTTCCAATATCGAACGGAAACGGACAAATCTAGTGATAGTGCAAGTGTAACTAGTGAAGTAACAAGCAATTAATCAAATTAATTGAATTGAATTAAGTTCGGTGATTGATTTTTGCGCGTTCACTAATTGAAGCTGCGACTTTTTTTTTTGCTCAGATCGGACAATAGATAACTTCTTATCAATTTTTATTTGACATCACCCGATAATTTACACGTATCGCAGAAATGGGACAGAATCTATCCTCTTCCCACAGCCACATACGGGCATCTCTGCACAAGGAACGAGGTACGACTTGAAATTTTAACGCAAAAATCGATCGCTTTTTCCACCCGGCCGGTTATTTTTAGGCGCGTTTTTATCTATGGGCCCCGATAATATAATTTGTTTGTCCCAAGTTTATTGTATTTTAAACTTGGTCATCGTGTTTTTCATTTACGGGCGAGGTAAACAATTATTGTCGGCCTTCGAAATTCTAGTAGATGGATTACATGAGTTAGTATAATTTACATTGACGCAGATAAATCTGCGGTTTTATATTTAGTCTTGGCTCACGTTAACGGATGAAACTCTTCTTTGAATAAAGCTAGTGTGAAGTAAACAATTGCAGGGGTTTTAGTATTACTATTTTAGAATGCTTTCTTTTTTTATGGCAGGGCAATAGTGATTACTTAAATACTAGTAGAGGTAACTGAGTATTGAAGACCTTGTTATACAATGTCTTTTATTACCTTCGAACTGGCAAGCGTTTAAGGTGTATTAAAATTAGGCATAAAATAGAATAATGCCGAAGATGCCTCATTGTTCACCCTCGATGTTTAGGTCGCGATCGTTGATAGCTCGATGTAAAATAAACGCATGGATTTAAATGAAACCGTGCATGTCGAAGATGCGCGCTACTATTCATCTTCGATAGGTACGGTTATATTTAAAACTGTATGTTTTATATATATATAAATTTATAAAAATTCTTGCATATACAAATACAACTGGCAGATTCTTATGTTAAAGAAAATTAATTCTTAGCTGCTGTGGTCTCCGCAGTAAAGATCTGTCAAATATTCGCGGAAGGTTGAATTTTTGTTTATTATTTCCAAGACTTTTGCTTAGGTAGTTAACTTCCATAAATACTCCTGGGTCATAAAAAGCAATTTAAAATGGGAATACGATGTAGGTATTTCTAGATAATAATTTCTTAAAAAAATAATGAAAAGCTTAAATAGCGACATCCTCCGAACGCTTGAACTGACATTAATCAAAAACGATTCTTTTTTCAAAACGAGGAACAATGCCTATAATAAGACTTCTTTTCTATTGGTCAATTTAAACACAATATAATGTTATTTGTATCACTAGGCCATAAACTGTACTTTTGCGAGTATGAGCACGGTTTGTGCAAATACTCGCAAAAAAAGTTTCTGGGCGTGTGATACACAAAACTTTTTCGGACGACAAAGTTTTTAAATTAAAACAATTGAAGGGTCCAGGCAAATGGAAAATAGCAAATTTTGGTTTAGTTGGGCAGCTATAATCAGAATTGGCTTAAGAATTAAGATTTTGGAGGGGCAACCAAAATTTAAGAGGGATAGTTTTTTTGATAATTTGATCAGGTATCCAGGTTTTAGAATATATGAATCAACAAAAATTTTGTTTGGGCAAGCAAAGATGGAGTTGTAAATTTAGTGTCAAATCATATTTTCACAATTTTAAAGGAGAGCATTTTTAAAGTTTCTCTACTTACTCCTGTTTACCTGTCTTTCTTATACTGTTCTTATATTTTTTCTTAAATTCTTATTTTATTTTAAAGCTAAGAATACAACAAAATGAAGCAGTGTTATGTGGAAATTAATATAATTAAAGAAAAAAGACGTAACTTACAAAATTACAGGGAAAAAAACGTGCTTAGTTCAGAATTTAACAGAGTTTTCACACTAAAATAAACACTAATGAGATAAACTTTCGTAATATATTTTAGCAGCTGGATTGTCGCATATTTTTCTTTAGAAATTTTCTGCTTATCTATAAAAGAATGAGAAGAATTATTTAGGTACGTTAAAAGTCCGGGAAGTGACGTTTTTGTAAAGCTAGCAGTTAGTACCGTAATATTTCCGTATACAGTGTGTCCCTGGATTTACTTCACGATACATATAATAGACCAAAAATTTTTAAATTCAGATTTCATGTTTTGCAGTTCAGGTGTGCTTGGTGCGAAATGAATGTGTGCCAAATTTGACTTGAATTTCTTCAAGTGGACGGAAATAACACAAGAAGAAGTAAAATCTGTGCAGGTAAAGCTTCTTCCTTTTGAATATACGAAAAAAGAATACTAAGATAAAAGCTTCCCATTTGAAAATAGAAAGCAAAATTGAATTACGGGAAATTACTAATAATAATAATAAAATTATGGAGCAAATCCGCTTCAATTTGTCTATCCCACTGCAATGTCAGGTCAAAGAGTGATCGTAAGACGTCGCTATTTTATCTGTTCATCACTCTTACATCGTAATTGCGAATAAATTGGACAAGTCGTTTTTGTTTGCAGTGGGAATGTCGAGCTACATCTCTGCTGACGAAGCCCCAAGCAGGGTTGAAACAGCTGTACAGAGGCTGCTCGAGGTTTTCACTGCAATCAATAACGATTTGCAACAATTTTTTTTAATAAAATTATAAATAATATTTCAGTAAAGTTGTAAGATATTAACGCCATCTACATAACTTGACAGCGTTAATTTCTTGTAATGTTCAGAAATATTAATTTTCTGTAATTCCATTTTTTTTCTAGGATGTTAAAATTTAGTATATTTTCATGATTTCAAACAGGAATCATTTTATCTTACTAAAATTTTCTTCTAAACTCAAAAGGAATACCACTTTTTGTCTATTTCTATTTAATTTAATTTTTGGTTTATCATACGTATCGCGAAGTCAATCCGGAGACACACTGTATAACGTCCTACTTCACAGAGCTAAAATTTTTGAAAAAAAAAAAAAAAACAAAAAAGGCGGCAAAGTACTGACAATACATTAGAAATCAACAAAAACAAAAATCGGAAAAAAATCGCTTATGGACTTGACATGGTCTTTCCCTGCACAGTTATTTTTCTCTATTTATTATTTTAAATCAGAAATGTTAGACTTAGCACGTTCTTTCCCTGTACCCTTCAATTATTATTGTCAAAATAGCGTCAGTTAGGAAATTTGTCTTTCTTATGTTAGCAGTACAATTCAATACTGAATTACATGACTTGATTTACAAAAACAGATAATTTTAGCTGTAGAAGAGTTTCAAAACTCTGAAATAATAATCTTTCTTCAATCCGTGAGGTTTAATTTAACATTTCAATGTCACTCAGCGCTATCAATCTAAAAATCGTTCATGCAAAATCCCTGTTTTTATTTTCCTGCCTAGGCATGCAAATGACTGTTTTCAGGACAATTTGAACGAATGTAAAATCAGTAATTTTAGACGGAGGCCGAAAAAATAATTTAACTTCAAAATTCTTAAAGTTTAATTTCAATTAAAATGTATGAATAATTCAACTTCATATTGTATGGTCGTGAAGAAGTAATAAATAATTACGAAGTATTGACTAATAGAAAAGAAATCTTATTGTAGCCGTTGATCCCCCCTTTTTTTTCTAATAATTAAGAAATTATTTTCTAACAAGCACGGTAATAGGTACTTCCCTACACGTATTTCAACAGTCGTTGTGTCAAAAATGTGTAATACTTTTATTTTATTTCACCTCTATGAAAGTTGTAGATATTTTAGGTATCCGGCTTCAAATTTGGTGCCCAATTCAATCCAGTTGGTGGTACGTCAGATTCAGATTTTCTCTGAAAGATAGCCTTCCTAACGAACCTTTCTGTAATTTCTTTGTAAAGATTGTGCTCAGAAAAAGTAGGTGCATTTTACGTCAAGCTTAACTTAATGAATCATTAAAATTTTCATTTGATGTTTCACCTTTTTATAACCGTGAGGTAATTGGAGGCAAATTTTACTTAGAATCTTCTGCTTCTGAATCACCCATACGTTTACATAGGTAAACATAAATAGGTGCACTCAGGTACTGTAGCAAGAAAGAGAGAGGAAAGGAAAGCATTCAGTTTTTCTTATAATTAATCGCATACTAAGTCCATGCAAGATTAATTGGAAATAACTAATATTGTACTCATTGTGCTCCTTGGTCTATTTGAAAAGACACGATTCCAACATTTGTTGGCTATATTTTTGCACACCACACGAATTCGTAAATTCAATAAATTTAGGCTTGATCTTTTAACTTGCTCGTAAATTTATCTGCTTTGTAATATCTTTACACACCATTGTTAATACAATTGTCTCCAGAGGCTTTGTGAAGCAGATAAATTTAAAAGGAAGTAGAATGACGAAGCCTGAATTTTCCTTTGTATATGCGAATCCTATAAGAATTTTCGGCATGGAATGTTTTTTTTCTTTGGAAGTCAAAAGCCAACGTTTCTATTTCTGGTTTATTTCGGGATTCAAAAATCTTCAGTTATTCTTTCTTTTCGTGCCTTTTCTTTATGCAAATGCTTCTTCCGATGTACTGGCGTTCTGAATGACGCAAGTTACGGCCAGTTGTACCAAACACTTACGCCGAGCTTAAATTTAAGTGTTGTTTATAATGTGATATTTGAGGCTACGTAAGTCACATTTAAGCGGCGTTTAAAGTTGAGCTTGGCTAAAGTGTTTGGTGCAACTGGTCCTTAGAGTTGTACACTCAGAAAACAAAATGCATTGAATTAACCAAACCATTGCTATTGACTGTATTTAATCAAAAATATTTGTTCTTTTGGTTGATCCAATACATTTTTTTTGGATCAACCAAAAAAGTCAAATTTAACAAATATTTTTGATTAAATGCAGTCAATAGTATCGGTTTGATTGATCCAATGCATTTTGTTGTGTAGTGAATGTATAGAATCTAAAACGCGAAGCGTCATTTCAAATTATTTTAGATTGAATTCTGAAAAAAATATTTGTATTTTGAAAGACCCAGATCGTTGGTATACTAAATGGTTCGTATTTTAGACAAATTTAAATCGGAATTTCGAAATTTTGAAGTTGCTTCACTCCTGCAATAATGGAAACTATATTTTAGAAAAGATATAGGAGTAATATACCGAAATAATCTGTAACTTCGGAATATTCTTCTTCTCTATATTTATTTTTGCCACTATTTTTTCCTCTGTCGATGTGTGACACCATATCGCTAGATTTTTTAAAGGCAATATCTATCTCATTTCGACTGATTTGTATGTGTATAGCGTTTTCAGGAGCGCTGTTATTTATAAAATATTTCCTGTAATCTCCGATTTGAAACTAGTTTTCCTTTTTTTTTCTTTTATACAGGATTTTATAAATGGGGATCTTTTAAAAATCATTCAGTTGTCCAAGGCTGATTAAATAATTAAATCGTTAACTGGTTGACACAATTTCCGCACACTTTCATGTATATTGACATTTAAAATTTTCGGTAAAAGGTTTTGGAGCAACTTCTTTGTCAGTCAACATTGCTTAATTTTATTTAACTTTTCGTGCGTTGATGTATTATTGCTAATTTCGAAACATTTCTTCAGCAGCTGGGGCTTGACAACATTCTAGCTACATTCATAAATAGCCGAGATTCTGGTTACTTCATTTTATATCGTTTGAGTGAACACTGTCTTCAAACAGGTCTGAGTCATCGCGTAAGAATATCAGACCTCAGGGTATTATCCAGCTTCTGGGGCTGCGATGCAAGCGTTTCGCTTTTGAGCAGTGAAAATCTAAGTGCTTCGCTTACTAATACAGACGAGAAGAAAACTTAAAATGGTGAATTTCTGCGCTGGACCGCGTTTCAGATGAATCAGTTTTCGTCGGGGTATTCTCCCACCTAATGAATCAGGCCTGTATGAAGTGGGCGTTGTTTGAGTCCATCAACTAGGTTCGTGACATGATAACTTCGTTTGTGTACGGGCCCATCAGGAAAGCACTGCTGCGTAATATTAAAGGAAAGCACGCAGTGGCGGTACGGCCATAAGGAGAACACACAAATCCGCCACCACGCGCGTTTCTGCTCTGGTTTGCGCCTCGCCTAATTTTAAGACCCCCTTTTCTCTTACGATCTCAACTGAACTTTTGTATATCTTTCTACCTCCGAAATTCTTACTGTAGAGTAGCACTCTGAGATTGAGAGTGTCTGTTAGCTTGAATTTTTGTTTTGAAAGTGAGTTAATTCATTATTTCATAATGCAATCCAATAAATCTTGAGAAAGCTGTTAACATACAGCGAAATTTCGTTTAAAAATTTATTATCAGTTTGTTCCGAATAAATTATTTATAATTTTGTTGCATAAATTTATAATTACTAAATCCCGGCGATTCTTAGGTTATCTGGTAAAAGGCGATTTCCTAGGATATCTGGCAAAAACCGTTATAACAATAAACAAAGTATCAACTACTATACGGTTCGTGGCGAATTTGACGATTATTCATGTTTTCAACTTACAATGTCATTTGGTGCATTCTTCTTGGCTCACTCGGTATAAAAGCGTTTTTAAAAATTAATACAAAGTTTTAATTTAGTCAAAAGATTTCTTGTAATTGCAAAGTGCTTTCTGATTCACACTCGCTTGCATTTAACGACTTCCGATCTTTTAGTTTAATTGACAGCAAATACTTTTATTTCCTTGAAGTTTTATTAAACACTGTATGCAACTGTGGCCCTAAGAAACCGGCTAAAAATAGCCGACTCCTGGATAATATTATTATCGTTGAACATACATGAACTTTATAAGTCTACGAACATGTAGCGTAATCAAAACATAAACAAAGCATTGCAAACAAGATGATAAGTTGCTGGAAAGACTGACTTGTTTATAAGTATTATCAGTTCGGGGGGGTACAAAAATAGATTGAATTTTTCATTACAAATGTCAAAGTTTCTGAATGCATTGTAATTCGCAAATGAGAAATTTAATTTATGGCTTTGTTTCATGTTGTAGCAACTAATTAATTTAATTATAATAAATATTTGTTCTAGTTTGCATTTGAAAAATAATAATTAAAATTTCGGGGCATGAAGTTTTTCTTGTTAATTAGGTATATCGATTGTTGAATTAAACTGATTGGGAGAGATTGAGATGGAAATTCAGTGAGAACGAATAGCGCAAATTATCGAAAGGTTGACATACAGAATTGGCAAAAGTTTAACTGAACATCCTGCCTAATACATGCTACACAGAACGCACTATAAAAATAAAGAAGAAATATGACTAGTCACGCCCACGCCAGATGGAGACTAACCGTCGAATGTTGCTTGCCAAATACGAACGCTTACGTAACGAATCGAAGAAGCGCCTGTGTTTAAAGCCAATGCTACATATGAAGTGGGGACCGATCGCATTACATTCAGAATAAGAAAAAGCCACCCCTTTGCAAAAGAGTAAACCAAGGCTTCTCAACCGTTTTTAAGTATCCACCCCTTACAAATTTAATATTTATTTAAAAAATTGCATTTAAATTTTGTTAAATTGCAATCTGTGATTCTATTTGAGACTTATTTTTTTTTTTTAATTATAAACTTGTCGTCTTTTGCATTTTATTGATTGGATTTGACCTTATTTATATATTTGAATTACCGGTTTGATTCTCTCTTGTTTTCGTTTTTCCTTTTTTTTCAAACTTTTGGTTAAAAAATCGGCATGCTCTTGATTCGACTTAGCTTGTTGTTAGTTAGTTTTACAGAATTTTTATTTTCGTCTTATCTTCATCACAAATTATTTTTTTAATTCCTTATTTGACTTTTTTAATTCAACGTCAATCAATTGATTGATTTGTTTTTTCTTTTGTTTGGTTTTACTTGACAAGATTTTACTTTTTAATTGTTAGTTCATCGTGTTTTGTGTTTTTTTCTTTTACTCGACTTAATGTGTTATTTGTTTTACATTTTATTGCCATCGATTGATCGCCAGTTTTTATTTTCTCTTTTATTGAATTTGTCTTATTTTTTAAGTATTGACTGATCTTTTTCGCTTTTTTCTGTTTTATTTAGTTTTTATTTCGAATTTATTTTCGTCATTATTTCATCGATGATAGTCTTTTGTTTTTGTTTGATTCAATTTGACTGTATTTTATTTTTATTTTCATAATCAATTGTTCGTCCTTTTTTATTTTATTCAGTACGACTATTTTATTTTTATGTTGATAATCAATTGATCGTCATTTTGTATTTTATTTTTTAATTGAAGTTTGTTCTTGTCCGATGAAAATAGTAAGTACAAAGTTTTTTTAATCTCAAACCGGACAGAAAAATGAAGGGAAACACACTCAACGTTTCGCTATAGATTTATAGCTTCGTCAGGAGTGAAAAAAAGTAAATAAACAAGTTGTCAAGAGAAAAAAGTCGTCAAGAGAAACGAAAAGGTAACATGATTTTTAATATATATATATATATATATAATTAATTAATTGACAGATCTATATCTTGTTTAAAGAGTCCAGAAAACTACAAAATATGTCATTTAAATTTTCAAAGTCCGTACGTTTATTAATAGAATTTCGAGACATTTTAATTTTACACATTTCTATGAAACGTCTTTTAAAAATATTAGATTCACTGTACAAAATGTCAGTATTATCAAAATCAAAATTATGATTATTAACTAATGAATGCTCTACAAGCATTGAATGATTTTGATTATTTTTTTGAATATGATATTTATGTTGGTCTAAACGTTTTTTTTAAATTTTGGCTCGTTTCACCTATATAAACAGAATTACAATTTGAACATTCGATTTCATAAACCACGTTAGGTTGTTTTAATTTCGGTATTTTCGTTTTTAAATTCGAAAAAATTAAATTTAAATTATACACAGATTTACTGGCTAAAATTAAATTATGTTTTTTGAAAATGTGTTTAAATGTATTGTGTAATGGTTCAATATAAGGCAAAGATATGTATTTATGATTCGAAGTTTGTCTAATGTTTTTAGAGACATTTGAATTTTGTAAGTATTTAATACGATTTTTAATTACTGATTCAATAAGATTTATTGGATAAGAATTTTGAATAAGAGTTTTCTTTATTAAATTTAAGTTATCATAAATGAAAACTTTATCAGAAAGTAAAATAGCTCGATCAGTTAATGAAATAATAAAATACCGAAATTAAAACAACCTAACGTGGTTTATGAAATCAAATGTTCAAATTGTAATTCTGTTTATATAGGTGAAACGAGCCAAAATTTAAAAAAACGTTTAGACCAACATAAATATCATATTCAAAAAAATAATCAAAATCATTCAATGCTTGTAGAGCATTCATTAGTTAATAATCATAATTTTGATTTTGATAATACTGACATTTTGTACAGTGAATCTAATATTTTTAAAAGACGTTTCATAGAAATGTGTAAAATTAAAATGTCTCGAAATTTTATTAATAAACGTACGGACTTTGAAAATTTAAATGACATATTTTGTAGTTTTCTGGACTCTTTAAACAAGATATAGATCTGTCAATTAATTAATTATATATATATATTAAAAAAAAAAAAAAAAAAAAAAAAAAAAATTAGCTTTAATTAGTTCTCGTTACTTTTATTCCGAACAACTCGTAGTTTAGTTTAAAAATCATGTTACCTTTTCGTTTCTCTTGACGACTTTTTTCTCTTGACAACTTGTTTATTTACTTTTTTTCACTCCTGACGAAGCTATAAATCTATAGCGAAACGTTGAGTGTGTTTCCCTTCATTTTTCTGTCCGGTTTGAGATTAAAAAAACTTTGTACTTATTTATTTTTTAAGTGTTAACTGATTTTCTTCGTCTTCTTTCTGTAATACTTACAAATTAAATGTACAGTTGTGATAAAATTCGTCAGTTTTTATATCGATTTGACTTATTGTTAGGTTGATATAATTTATTTTCGTCCTAACTTCGTCGACGATCACCTTTTGTTTCTGTTTTATTTAATTTGACTGTATTTTATTTTTATTTTGATAATTGATCCTGTTTTCTTCATTTTATTTGGGTACAGCTGCCTTTTAACTTAAACGCAAAACTGTCAATTAAAGCCGTATGCTACCTAAAAAAAAAGTTAAGTGTCCCTTCTTCCGTGTTCCTTGCTGTACAATGTTTAATTCAATTTTATTTAATATTCGTAAGTCGCCTATTTTTTTAATGGTCAAACAGACTTCCATTAAACAAGAATTTATAACTCCGATCCCCTCAAAGACCCACCCCTATAGTCTCGTCGAACTGTTTCAAGTCTCCACCCACCCCGAGGGGTTAACATAGATCCCGTTGGGAATCCCTGGCCTGGACCGTGCGAAGGCAGCTCCTTCTTTCTTGCTTGTCTATACCGCTTTCTCCCTATTGTATTGCTTATCTTCTCACTTGGAAACAACGACCGGTATGTACAAAATAGAGAGAAAATCTATTCAAATGAACGCTTTCTTTAATTTTGTCGAAGAGACAATCAGATTACTAATTTATCTTATCAACATATATGTCGTAGATCTTGGATTTTGTTTTTGATTTTGCGAATTTTCTTGGCTTTTTGAATTAAATGTTTATCAATGTTTATATACGATTCTACAAGTTGTTGATGTAATTATTGATTGTACATGATGCACGTGATTGGCGGAATAACGGCATCATTAAATGTATTAGTTATTAATTTTTTAAACAGTGTCGATGAAGGGCTCTATGAATTTTATCCAACTCTTAGGTAATTGATTTGGTCACGTGGGATACAGGATTAAATGAAGACACGATAAAAGCATTAATTTAGAGATTAATGCGGCTCTTCTTTACAGGGTGTTTCTGAATTGCTTGGCTAAATTATATCAACGTGACGTGTGGAAAAAAGTGTAACAAAAATTCCTATACGTATGTATCCAAAAATGCTTCCTTAAAAAGTTAGGCATTATCCTTAGAAATAGGCGCTTCGCATATTGTTTTGCACGAACAACTTTATGCAAAGATAAATATTTATTGACAGGCAACTTTATGAAAAGTATAAACTGTTTACGTTGCTACATATACACTTCATCTACAAATAAAGTTTTGAGAAACGGCTTTTAGACGTTATAGACAGTTTATCTTGAGTTTATCTCTACATAACTTTATGTATCGTTTCAGAAACCGGGTATAAATGGTCCAAATTATAGGATTTTTTTGTGGAAAATGATCTCCTAGATACTCTGTTGTACAAAATAGCATTCATTCTGGTCGAAAATCAGTTTCAGTAAGACCTTTTTTTATTTAGTTGTATCAGTTTTGAAGCTCGCGCGTAACTTTTTAAGGAAGCATTTTTGGACACGCATTTATAGGAACTTTTTTTTACAATCAATCAATCAGTCACTTGGCCAATTTATAATGCATGAATGTGAAACGTCCTAAGTCATAAAAGAAATTTGTATATACCCACCAAAAGCGTTTTCTTATAAACATATTAAGAGATACTTAAAAACCAAATAAACATTTGTATAAGTACAAATACGTTAAAAAAACTTATACAAGAAGATATATTCCATATATTACGTTTGTAAAGCTTCGCCAAGTAATTCAGATACGGTCTGTATATTCCGTCCTTTGTTGTTTCAAAAGGATTTATTGAGGACTGCTGACAGCTGGCGTTGCCGTCGCCGTCAATCTTCTCACCATTGCTGTTTCAAATTAATCTACAGAATGTTGACATATTTGTACGAGACCGTATCGTACGCGAATTATTACCATTAGCCCAACACAAACCACCCCAAATAGACTGAGCAAATAAAACGTTATTACGCTTTCGACTTCAATAAATTAGACGAACATGGCAAGCAAATTGGGGCCTCGCAAAGAGTTTTATCAAATTTAGGATTGTACTCCTCTGAGCCCGAAGGTGTGTTTTATTTGTCGCGTGTTTAATTGACACGGCGAAAGATAAAATACGATCGATATCTGCCGGCAAGGTCGCACGTACTTCGAGCCTCTCTTGCGGAATTGAGCCCTTGGTGCAAAGGGCACATGCAAAATGAAGCACGAAATTGGTAGGTGGCACACGCTTGTTCGAAAACGTTCTTGGTTACGTCGAGTGTCCGCGTCGATTAAATTGCAATAGAGGAAAAACAGATCGAAACTGGCAGGTAACATGCTGGAAAGTAATTTAGGGCAATGTTCCGGGGTTAACTCGCGAAAACCAAAAGAAAATCAACCGTGTGTTTTTCGAATAAATACAATTTTCATCAAATATCGTGTTGCTCGAGACAAAACAATGATCATTCTTTATTTTATAATTTCAAGAAAGCATGTTGTACACTAAGAATCAAAAGTAACGGCGTTTCTTCTTTCATCCCCCCTGCCCATTACATTAAGTGAACGGATAAGCAGATGAGCAAGTAAGTAAACGAACACAGAATAAAAAAAATCAACACGTGTTTGTTCGCTTTTCACATTGCCACATAAAATTTTATTGGGGACACATTACTTTTAACGCTCGGTGTACAACCTACGTACAACATAAATATCAATTTCATTGATACTTTGCGCTATTTCGAGAACGTTTTGGAATCTATCGCATTCTGAAGGTGCTTTTATTCCTTTGTAGTTTACAACAGCATGAGGACGTTTCAGTTTTAGTTATTTCTTATTCTTTTGATGGCAGATAAAAACACGAAACTGTGCGATGCATAAAACACCCAACTAAATAATTAACGAAATATAGGAAGCACGTGCCTAATTTAATCCGGGATGGCGTCGTACAAAGCCGGAAATTAAAGGACGAAACGACACGTCTTCGTAATTAGTGTTCGTAGTTCCTACAGCGAGAGCCAAACTCGAAAACTTCGTTGATTTGTGGAAAACAAATTTGAATGATGCAATCTCAATGTATCAAATCAAATTAAAAAAAAGTTTTCCTTTCAAGAATTAAATTATTTAAATAAAAATATACACTGTGACCACGCATCTACTTAACAAGAGGAAAAGTTTTTTTTTTTTTTCAAGGGTTATTTCAGACACCCTATATAGTAAATAAACTTAAATTAATGGGTAGTCTTTAAAACTGCTCGAACAGTAGTACTGAAACCGTTCATAATTAAATTAAGCAGACTCGTTATATTCTCTAGCCATAAATGTGGTTGTGTTCCTTTACAAATTTTTAAAAACTTCTCTATCACTTTTTTTAAATTTTGGCGATGTGGTTTATCTTTGAATTGAATTGAAAATATGATGCGAAAAAGGCAAATAAGTCCGTCTCTGTGACAATTGTCAGCGTTTAAAGCAAGGGTTCCCAAAGGGGTCGATGAATGCTTAGAAAGAGTCGATGGACCCGCAGGGGTCGGTTGGGAGTCGGACGAAAAAAATGTATTTTCTGTTATTCTGTTTCTTTTCACTTTGAAATTCGTTATGTTTTTGTTGAAGATAGTGTTATTTATTTAAAAAAATGAACTGTTTTTTTAAGAAACGTTTAAAAGAGAAAGATCGTTAGCGATAAATATATTTTTTTGATTCGATTATAATAGTTGTCTCTTTTGACCATCAGATGGCGTTTTAAATAATAATTATGTCTCCATTAGATTTCATTTAGTTTTCCTTGAAAGTAATTTGTTATTAAAAAGAAATGAATCAAATTTTTTAAAGCTAAAATTAAATGAGATGCAGATCCCAAATATTTTTTCAAAATTATTTAAAAAACAATTACCTTTTGGATAAGAAAATGACACTAAATGTTAATTAATGATCATGTCTCAATCTTCTTTTATTTTCCCTGAAAATATTTTTTTAAAAAAAGAAAATCAAAGCTTTTTAAAATTAGAAAATGAAATGAGAGCGGACGAAGTATTTTTTTTAATTCGATTAATATTTTTTTTCTCAAAAAAGGCGCTCTAAACCATGGCATCTCAAACTTTTCCACCTGGCAACCACTTTTACCCGAACAAATATTTTCGCGATTCCGACTACAGGTATTAATAAAGTAGGAATGCAGATTAAAATATTTACTGATAATAAAACGTAAAGAAAATTCTTTGGTCCCCATACGAATATATTTTTACCATGTATTCAAGACAAAGTCAAATTTTACTTTTACATGAAAGAGTTACATTTTGTACGAATTTGGCGGCCTGAAATGTTTTAGTTTTGCGAAAATATCTGCAACTGAAAATTTAAGTCATTTCTCAAATATTGGAGCACGTTATATATTTTATTTTTATATAAACGATGCTACTCAAAAAGTACAAAAAATTTAGTGCGCATGAAAACATTAAAAAAATTATATTATTAGACTCTCACTATACTAAAAGATCTTTTTCGAATGCAGTTTAAGAAAAAATATATTAATTAACAATGTGTCGACTATTTTAGTATTGGCAACGGTTTAAGTCGCGTCATCGCTGAGGAGACGCCAAACAGGGCCGAAACTGCCATCCAAGAGATGCTCGGAAAGTCCATTGCTGTCGAAACTGTCTTGCAACTAATTTATTTTAATTCTTTACTGTCGAATGTCGAAAACGTAGGCCATTCATTGACGTTTGGAACGTAATGGAATGGAAATTTAAATATTTCTGAAATCCAAAAGTGTGCATTGAAAACATTGTAAACGTAAAAAACATTTTTGTAGAAAAAAAATATTTACTAAGCTATTAATTTAATTTTCATACTACTTAGCTTTTATTGAATTTTTTTTATACTATTCGAATAAAATTAATGTTGTGAAATAAGTATCCCTCGCGTAACTATTTTATTATTCTGTTTTTTTTGAGGATCAAAACTAAATTAATTTTATCAATTAATTCAAACAATAAATGTAAATGGTAACTAAAGACTCAAATAGGAGAACCTATTTAGTTATTTACTTATTTTATAATTAGTTGTAAGGTCCAAAATATTTCGTGAGTTCATGTTGACAAAACTAAGTAATTCTAATATACCGGGTGTCTCAAGGATGGCGACCGGCGATATTACAAAAAGGGGTCAGAAACTACTTTCTTCTCTTCTAAGGGGTTGATGCTTAAAAAAAGGTTGGGAATCCCTAGTTTAAAACGAATTTAGGCGAAAATTTTGTAGTTATGGATAAATATAACTGCGAAGTACCAAAAAATGCAGTAAAAAGTATTTGTTAATCTATCGAGTATAAAGCTGTCAACATATTTAACATTGACTGTATTAAATCCACGAAAGTCTTTACGAATCTTCAAATTGACAAATAAATTCATAGTACAACATCGCTTTTGTTAACTGTTCTTGTCGAGCAAGGAAGTCCAACATTGGCCTTGTTCATAATCGCGCAAAACTGCGCCGAAATTTTTACAGTTTTTAAACCGTGTTTTCAAGTTCAAGCAAGGAATTCTAGATAAAATTTGACTCCTGGTAAACATAAACCGAGTTTATAAATATGTAGCTAAATGTGCGTCTCGGATAAAAAAAAATACAGATAAGTGTTGCATAATATTGTTTTATTCCACCATCATCACTTATCCTTATCACATCAGTTTAAGTGTACTTACTGCGCATTATGGTTAAATCGGAAATGCCAAAAGCAAAGAAAGGTGAGATATTCGTTGAAGTACAGGGTGAGCAGATTCAAATGAAAGTCACGTGATTTAAAACTTCGCGCGTGGATCGATATGATATTGAATATGTAGTAAACCGATGTAAACAACAATCGCAGACATTAAGAGTTTTATTTGAACAGGATTTTAGATAACGTTTATAAAATATTCGTAAAAATGTATATACATACATTAAAAGCAAATAACGAGAGAGGGAAGATAACTAACTAAAAACATGTAAACAAAGTAATAGCAATACTAATCTCTATTATCAGTTGCATTTGCTGGCTTAATTATTTAAATGAATAATAATTGTGAAGATACGAGGGTTACAACTAATTAAAGGGCTCTCATAAACTAATAAGAGATACAAAGACTTTATTCATATCTGAAATATTTTCAAAAAACTGGAAATTCTCTACCGCGGAAATCTCGAATATCTGACACATTTTGCCTATTTTAAACACAATTTAAATTTTGTATTGGCCGATAAATTATTCTAATAGAAAATGTTATGATATGATAATGATATCTGGGGGTAGTAAGAATGGCCTATTTGAAAAATCGTAAAGGAATTTTCTATTCTACAGCATAATTCCATTATTCCGAAAAGTAGATACACCCTGTATAACATCAGACGTTTCAAGCTTGTCTCAAATATTAAAATCGCGTCGTATGTATATCAGAAATCAGAAGACAAATCGAACTTTAATAAATTCCTTTTGTTTTAACATTCAATGCTTTTCGCTTTATTATTATTTCAGTAAAATAAAAGGCAATCAAACAGGACGAAGTAAAAAATAAACGTATTGTGCCTTTCAAGTAACGGAAATATTTCTTTGTATTCAAATTGAAATGCGTCAATGTCTTTTTTAATTGTTTTGTAGATGCTAAAAAAAAAACTCATCGCCACAATTTCGCCTTCAAACTCTGCTTGTATAAATATTCACGTTGCGGTTTCTGTATCGATATACATACACATGAAAACGAAATAAACTTCTCGAGCAGCTTATCGAACTGATTTTTCCGCTCCATTTGTTTTCTATCCAACGTTCGCTCGCCGCTTACAACACTATACCATTGTGCCCTCTTCGATTGACTACTTACTATTTTTAAACTTCGAAAAAACTCTTGTAACAGTAAATTACAAGTTATAGCAAAATGAAATGAAGAAAAACCTATGTATATCTTATCAAAAACATCTGTATTAGAAATAATGACTGAAAAGTAACTTTACAAATACTGAATTACGTTTTTTTATAATTTCTGTTAGGTTTTTTTTAATTTATATAACGATAGATATCAAGAGTATCACCCCTTTCGCCTCTCAATTATGCTGAAAGAATTTTAAGGCCGATTTTCTCGGAAACAAAGCGCTTTTGGATATCGTTTATTAAAGAAAGTTCCATTATTTTTTGAAGTCGTATCGATTCCTCAAATTATCACGATTAACTCCGAAACACCCTGTATTTTGCTGGATGTCTGATAAACTCATAACCTATGTCTAGCATATTTAATTCAGTTTTAATTGGCATGACATGGGTACGGAGAGGGTATCGCGATCAACGATTGCTGCACATCCCTTCAGGATCTAAGAATCTAGCACGGCACTGAGTCGCGTTGAGTGGGAGATAGTAACACGTTCTTGAGTTTCTTTCTGGGAAATTGTTCTCGTAACGCACAGAGAAAATTATACATAAGTGTAATTAGAGAAGATCAAATCAAAGCTTTTTTTTTCATAATAAACCTTTGATAAAAAATCAAGAATGAAAAAGTCACAAGAGTTTAAAGTGAAAATAATTAACAAGCAAAATGCGTGACTTGAAACTGGGCCAATTTTATGATTTCCTGGATTTGAAGAACTGCCAACGGTCCTACAATTTACGATCGCTGCGGCACATATTGTCAAGGCTCTTATTTTGACTCATTTTACCTATTTACGTGTGTACACTTAGGTTTAAAAGTAAACTCTTCCCATCAAAATTTAAATCAGAAATAAAAGTAGTCTTTTCAAGAAATATAAATGGATGGTCTTTTGCATTTATAACAAGCAGGTGGAAAAACAAATACAAGAATTCATGTGCACTTTATCCTCCTCCTCGTTATAGCTATTAGAGGTGATTAAACCACAGTTCAACTTTTATTGAGAGGCACATTACTCTTAGTCCTAATTGTACAGGTGTCCCAAACAACTGGAAAAGTGGGAAAATGCCCCTTGCAATTCATTTTATCAAGAAAAATTTTAACAAAAGTTGTATAGGTTTCATTCCGTGAAATTTAAAATTGTTTTTAAATATTAGAGGTCGGAATGAAAACCTACACAACTTTTCTTAAGACATTTTTTGATAAAAAGAATTTAAAGGGGCATTTTCACACTTTTCCAGGGGTTTGGTACCCCCTGTACATGAAATCTAAGAGCTGTAGCAGCGAACTTTCACCGTTGAATTTTGTGCGCAAGAAGGAAGAACGAGATCGAAATATAAAATTGCAGAGGAAGTTAACGCCGGTCTTAGTATTTCCTAATCATTATGAAAGTAAACTGGTCAGTTATGTTTTCAAAGTGTGGGTCTATATTCCCACGCAGCCAACCATCCGAGTCATGCAACCTATTTACATTGTCCATAATTGAATGTTAGTTTATTAAAGTAAGGTTTTTCATTTGATGCAGATTGTGATAATTATGTATAAGCCATCAATGGCGGTTTTCTTTTGCGCGTAACTGTAGGTGTAATTAGATGTAAATTGAAGAGTGCGAGGTTTATTAAAATCATCTAAGCTACTATGTATATAGATTAGAAATGTCATCATTACATTTACACTTTATACAAAACATTTAATCTATTTTAATAAAACTGAGAAAAACTATTGATTTTACAAACAGAGCCCTATAATTACTTTAAAACAAAGTAGCCGAAGTCATTGTATACAAAGTTGAAATTAGCTTAAAGTTCTTTTTCAAACGAGCTGAAGTTCGTTCATTTCTGATAAAGAATATAGAAGTTCTGATATTTTTTAAAGTAAATGATTCAACTGTTTCCACCACTCTTATTAATGGCGATACGATAATAAATCTGAAATCAAAGTTGTGCAGAATTAATTCAGCTTTCCAACGACGCTATAAAACTGTAACTCATTCTGAGAGTTATATTAGAAAAATTAATTTTAATTGTTGAGCCTATTGTTTGCGCTCTCTTGCGGTCAACTCAGATACTTAAAAAATATTTTCTTTGAATTTCTCTCTTCGTCTTTCGCCTTAACAGATCACAGCGACTGAATTGTGGAAAACTTATTTATTACCATTCGTTAAAAATTATATCATCCCATAAATAATTTCCCTGCTATTCACTGTAAGCACTCTAGGAGGAATATTGCGATGACTCAACATGCTTATCTTACTTTGAACATAGTTTACTTACATGTAATATTCATTACAGTCTGTCAAGAAGTACATAATGTAATTTAATCCAAATTTACGACGCCGCCTTGTAATAAATCAATAATATCCATTATTTATTCAACTCTACAAGTTACGTGTTTCCCTTCTCACAGATACTAACGTGCAACCTGGAACATGAACTCTCCAATTGCGACAATAAATCATTAATTCCAGAAAATATATTTCGTTCATTGAGACGTGAACGTGTACGGATTTAGACGAGGTCCGTTTGATATTTATGCAAATAGATGCAAACCACGGCGATAATAGTAGTGTCGTTGTTAACAACTTAATTTTAGATTTGTGTTTCGGTGACCGAACTCGGCGAATTTAATTACTGTTTGTACCTAAATGACGAATTTGATTACTGTTTGGATAGGTTGCCATTATGATTATCATTCGTGACTTTTTCGAATTTATTCCACATAATAATCATTTCAACGCAGAATTAATGTTGATGTTCGTTATGTAATGCAGTGAGTACGTTTTTATACGAATTTATTTCCCATTAAATTCACATTTCCTTGAATTATAAAAATAGTTCATAGAGTTATGGATGATGGCTGTAATTTGTTAAGGTTAAAACATAAGCAAGATAATAAACAGAAAGTCTTGAGATATTATATTCTCTAACCCAGGGGTTCCTAACAGGGTCGATGAAGATTTGAAAAGGATCGATGAACCTCTAAGGGCCAGTGTGCCAAGGGGGTTTAAACCGATGTTCAACTGAACCAGGTTCAAAGTGAACAAAATCGTATCAAATTTTGTTTACGAATGCATCAATTGCCATACATATGTCATTAAGACCCAAAACGTCAGTTGAACGTCGCGCCGGTTTAATCCCTCTTGGTATAACTAGCCTTAAGACTAAGGGTACTTTAGAGGGAGCTTATTAATTAAAATCTATTTTGTATTGTTCTATACATCACATGCGAACAGGATCTTCTCTAAAATCCTTCTACTTCCGTTGAATATACAGGGTCTTTGAAAATTGTTGGTACAGAAATAACTATGACATCTGAAGTCCTAAGAAATTCAAGAAACCTATTTTTTTCCATAAAATAACACCATGTCCGTCAACTCATTATTTGTGTAAACAGCATTCATTTCGGTAATAATAATGAATCGAGTTGTGACTATTGTGACAGCTTGTTACCTTAACTCGTTGGCGCGCCAACCGTTTTGGCCAAATTTGTAGTAATTTTTTAGTACGAAAACTAAAGGATTCTTAGATTTTTTTTTGCCGATGAGTTCAACTCACTATCACCAACTACCAATTTTTTTTATGCCAGCAATTTCCAAACACCCTGTATATTTAGTTATTAAAAATGTTCAATTCTTTTTAAAACAAAGTTAGAAGACAAACCATGAAATATAAAAATAGTTTTGGCCAAGAGATAACCCTTTGAACTATTCCTTTTTATTTAGTAATTTATCCTAATTGAAATTGGAATAAAATAGCTTTCAGTTTTGATCAAAAGATGGCACTCTAAATAATCGCATTACTTATTGATTTAAGAGTTTCAATTTAATTTTGAGAGTAAAGTCATTTTGAGAGTTTAACAGGTGAGAATGTCGGCAGGAAAATGAAAAGCTGTTAAGTTATTTGGTTAAGAGATGGCGCTTGTAATGTGACGTCATATTTTTTATTTAATTTCGATAAAAAATATAATATGATATTAAAAATTAAATTCTGTTATTTGAGGATAGAATAAAAATAGCTTTTTATTTTGGTTAAGAGATGGCGCTCTAAATAACTCCGTCACACCTGGATTTTAGATTTTAATTTAGTTTAGAAATCAGAGTCACTGCGAAAATAGAAGGAAGAGGTGGCGCTTTGAATAGTTGCGATCATAACTTGATTTATTTTGTAATTTAAGTTTGCTAGAAAAATATGGTATGAAAATAAATACTGTTATAGGGGTTATCTACAATAAGTATACCAACCAATAAATCTATTTTTATACCAGTCACGCCATCTGTTCGTCATAGGATGTTCCAGCAATTACTCGATGATTCGGGATTTCTTCTACATATTTCTAGAGGATTGCATAAGCAACGACGGGCACTCTATTTGAATCAGTTAGTATTTTGCAAGCGATAAGCGTTCATACCTGGAATAGTAGAAAGTACATTCTGTAGAAGTGTTATTTGATAGACAAGCGTTCTCAAAGTGTTCTGAAATTCAACCACGATCACTTGTGACCCCGAAATCGTAACAAGACGATATCCTGCTATTTGAAATTAGAATTAAACGGTTTTTGTTCAATAGATGGAGCTCTAAATAATCCCATCACATGTTCATTTTACATCTTCAATTTGACTTTAAAATGCCAATCATTGCAAAGAAAAAGAAAAAAGCAAGCGAGGTTTTGCTGAGAGCGCTGGAGTGAAAATGAAATGCAGTCATAGAAAATTTGATTGATACAGTATTCGATTTCCTACAACAGATGGCGCTCTGAATAACTTAGGCGTAAGGTTACTGTATTGAAAAGGTAACGCCATTACATTACGTATGTCTTGTCACCTAAATTGAAAAGGACGCTCTGAGACGCTAAAGAAGAAAAGAGATAACATTAGTTGCTGTTGCTACGGAGCACAATGGAGTTTCTGTGGAATCTAAACACACCCAAATTAAAAGAGAGGGAAGACAGTGAGATAGAAAGTTGGCGGTACCTTGCCTAACCAATAAACTTACATACGCGCCCAGATTTTATATTTTCCATTAACAAAAAAAGATTTATTGAGATATGAAGACGTTACTGTACTGTTGACGTTTGATTAAAATAATTTCCTCTTCAGGATAATAGATGGCGCCTCAAAAAGTTCTGTATGACGCACTTATTTACAGGATTTGAAAATAGTAACGATAAAATTAATAACTAATCTTATTTAAAAAAAAAATATTTTTAACTTGTACTTTAACTCGTATACAGGGCGATTAAGCAAAATTATAAAACCCAAAAACGAAATGTGCGTAGATTGCCCCTGTAATACTGTTTTGTACGGAGAAAATAATGAAAATCGGGCTATTTTTAAACATAATTTTGAATATGAAAGTTTAGTTTCAACTGGGCACAAGTATTAGAACTGGTATAAGGAATTTGTACGTTTGACAATTTCTGATACCACTCCTGATACATTTATTCTTACAATCTGTTTAAGCGAAATAAAAGGAGTGAAAACTTCCGCACATATTTTTTTTTGACTGATACATTTATAAAATTGCTTAAAATTACAAATGGATTTACTGCATAACACTAACACAGTTGAACACTAAATAAATATCCGCGATTTGGTTACAGGTTCTTATTTTAGGCTGGATCTTTCCACCTCTTTATAAATTTATCGATTTTGTAAAATGCTTGGTTTCCACTGGGCACAAGTAGTAGAACTTCTCATATATTTCTTTATACAATCTGTATGACCAGCTAACTTTTAACTTTTTTTTACTATATACAGGGTGTTGAAAAATTCATTTGTCAAATTTCTAGGGCAAGTAAAGGAGGCCAAAGTAAGACTTTTATTATACAACATACGGTCGGAAATTCGTAATTACATTTTAAGACGGTAAAAATGACTTAACATGACAGAATACTGAAGAAATTATTAATGTACCAAAACGAGGTAATTAAATGAATAAAATTTTTATAATACAGGGTGTCGTAAAAGTTCTCGCAATTTGTTTACAGACAATTTTTTGATGTTTTTTATGGATTTTAAATTCTGAAAAATGATAATTGTATTCAGTTTTCCGTCAAATTTTAATCTAGAATGTGTTTGTTAATTCCATGTTTATTTTATATATAAACGAGTCACAACTGCACGTGATAGTAATGAAAATGATCGACATTGTTTGGAGACGGGTTTTAAGAAATCTGTTGTCTATGACACCGTGAAACAGTGATTCAGGGAGACTGTTTGAATCGCGGACCACGACCTGTAAAAGCTACTTAATATTGCAGAAACGATGCGCTGTGAGCCCCATGATCCAGTGAGTCCAGTATAAAATTAATTTCAAAGCGTACCGCGTACAAACTTTTATTTTCACCTTCACATGGCGATTTTTAATTAATTTGCTTTAATTTTTTTATGAAAACGGTTTCTTTTTATTGAAAACGTTATTTCTAGCTACACGTAATCGTGATGACATAAACAGACAATCTCCTTTTCTACAAGCTTGTAAAATTTTACAAGTCTTTCATACCAGTCCGTAAAATATTACAAGTCTGTTCCCGTAATTTATCGTTTACTTGGTTACCATAAACAACAAAATTAACCTGCCAAAAGTAATTTACTAAGAAATAAAAAAATTATTAACATTCTAAAACGAAATATAAATGATTCTTTTAGTGAATTTCAGATTATATTATATTACAACGTATGTTCAAAAGTGTTGCCCTTAACTTGCACACACATCTGACAATGATGTATCAATAATTGTCTTGTGCGTTCAAAAATTCCAAGATTCTCTCTTATCTCGCCAGCGGCTTCAAGATTAGGATCAGTTCCATTTCGTTTTGATACTGTGTCGAATGAGCTAAAGTTTAAAGCAAAAAATATAGACAAAAAACAGTTTCCTGCAATTAGTCTTTCTCAAAATGGTATTGATAAAGACGAATTAATAAATTTTACTGAAGCCTTAAGGTTGTTAATTTTTTAAATGTTATCTGTAAAGTCATCCTTGTCGATCATCTCCATTCCTTTCTTGTGTAATTGTGACACGTTTGTTTTGATGATTCGCAGTTCTCTTAGCTCAAAAAAAACAAAGAATTAAACAAACACATTCTAAATTAATATTTGACGCAAAATTCAATACAGGTACCAGTTTTTAGAATTTAAAAACATCAAAGAATTATGTATAAACAAATTCTGGAAACTTTTACGACACCCTGCATAACAAAAATTTTATTCATTTAATTACCTCGTTTTGGTACGTTAATAATTTCTTCAGTATTCCGTTATTTTAAGTCAATTTTACAGTCTTAAAAAGTAATTATTAATTTCCGACCCTATGTTATATGTATAACAAAAAGGTCTTATTTTGGCCTCCTCAAAAAAAGTTAACCATCTTGAACAAACATGTTTGTGCTACTGTGACTTGTGTTTGTATTTAAACACTCTCGCCAAATTTATTATGTAAGTTCCTTAAATACATGAGTTGTACAAAACTCGGTACAAGTTGTGACACTTCTGCCCAGCGGAAGCTCAGCTTCTCATTCTTGGAAGTCATTGTCTATACTCTATCTAGGGATTAGATGAATTTATAAGGAAGTGGAAACCTTAGTTTAGTTAATTTATTACGTAATCATTTTAATTTATCGGTTGTAAATTAAACAAATTGATCCAACAACGCACATTAATAAATTTCATAAAAAATATCGATTTTATTCTTCGGTACCAGAGAAACCATGATATTTTTCAAAATGTCGCGTTGTATTTTGTTAGGCAGTATCGTAACATAATGTGATTTAATACTTAATATAAATTTGACAGTTTTCCTATGATGGTTTGACTTGTTTGATATTATTTTGTTAACTTTGTGCGAAGTATATTAGAAAACGCGGCAATTATGGACGTCATCCAATGTAACAATGCAACGTGATCGCTTAATATCGACCATCGCACAATTATGTCCTTCCATACAAACATTAATTCTTGATGGACAATTGATATTTCGTGCGCATGTATGTATGTAGATAGTTACATTAACGTCCCACGTCGAATTTGAGCGGCATTCTTCAGTTGTGGGCGCGCGTTTCCTCCGTCGGAGTCAGCGTCGGCGTCTCGACGGCGGACGTGTCCATCGCGATCTTCTCCAAAGCAGAATTGGGGCGAACGTGCCAGGCACCAAGCCCCTGGTGAACTCGAATCCTTTTCGAAAGGCATCCCGCAGTTGCGGAAGCGTTCCCATTGCGGTAATTGCCGACTGGTTGGGTGCGAGGCGTCTTGTACGCCGACGATGCGCGCCGACGAGCGTCTCCTCATCGTCTCCTGGATCGAACACCGTGACCTTTGACATTTACAGTTGCGGAATGGGGATTGTGATAGGGTCCTGTGTTCCCGATGAAGAATCGGACACGAATCAACGATTTCATCATGTCGTTTATGGTAAACATTTTGTAACGTGATTGAAATCCAATTATTGAGATGAATTTACTAAGGGCCAGTTGTATCCAGTGAGGTTTAAACTGACGTTCAAATGAACCTGGTTCAAAGTAAACAAATTCGCGTGGAAACTTAAGGACATATGGCATTTGCTGCCATTGGTACAACTGGCCCTTGATGTTTTCAGATGGTAATTATTTCCAAATATTAAGGAAAAAGTTTTATTTTCACCTTATTCGAAAAGATTTTGATAGGGACGTGCATAAACCAGCGGGGGAGAGTGGGACAAGATGGAATACGTAAGGTTTGGGACCCTTTTTTGAGCAAACTTGAGGAAGTAAACCAACAATAAGCATAGTACTTTCTTATAAGTAAAGTAAAACAGTAGCTAATAGTTTTTGGTAATTGGAAGAAAAGAGACAATGTTCTGTAGATTAAGACATGATTTTGAGTAGGGTTGGGCAAGACGGGATGTTACGAAAAACTCTATTCTTCGGAAAATTGCATACATAGTTCATCTTCCTCATCATAAGCAGTGAGCACCCAATCGAATCTTGCTAGGTTTAGAATCACTGACTCTCCTTTTTTGACTTGCCACCAATGTTCTTCCTTTTAGGGCACATGGGGTCAAAATTCTAAGTTTCATTTTCTGCAATTGAGATAAAGTTGGTCTATCTCAACCACAATTGCCCTTACCCCATTGCTCGAAACCCCGACTTACCCAAAACCCACTTTTGTTGGTTATGGTTTTATAAAAAAAATCTATTTTGCTGAATGATATTTATTCTTTAAAACTTACCTCAAGACTTCTCAGCCAATAAAGAAGGTAGCCTTCAAACACCCTCTTTGGAGCATAGTTTCCGAATCGAATCCACCCACCAGCTGCGCAGGAATATTTGTCCTGCAGTTCCATCATCATCCATCAATTTATTTTAACCATTTCAGGACGATATTTTCCTACACACAATTTCGTGACATTTTTCCTTTCATAAATATACGAAAACTAATGGAAGTGTTTTCTAAATTTAGACTTGTCATTGAAATTTTTGTTTTTAATAGGTATGCATGTGTACCAGGAGTTCCGAAAAATTGGGGGCCTTATCGAATTGAAAAAAAAAACAATATGTAAAAATTGCTGCTGTTAGTTATAATTTTTTTTCCGGTGTGGCATATGTACCTACGTGTACTGTATTGACTGTCCAATCGATAAAAGCATGACACTCACACACTAAAGCAACAACATGCTCGTTAATTATTTGTAAGGCCATTAGCTTTTTCAAGACAAATTGTTACGAAGGAATCGCTTAGGATACCTTAGAGCCTGATAAATTTATTCCGTCATTAACGAAGTTCAATATCGTTCTGAGGGCACAAAAGAAATTAGCTAAGTTCAAGGTCGTCTCTTTTTCCGGAGAAATTAATCTAATTTTAGCCGAGCGTTGTTTTGAGACACCCGGTTTTGTATTACCCTAATTAATTGATTGTGTCAAGTGCAAACGCTAAATCTGCAAAATTTGAAACACTCTGCAGAGACCTGGCTATGAGCTGCAGCAAATATTCATTCGTTTTAAGTTTAAACACTATACAGAGTGTACCAAATTAGATAATTTTATGTACAAGACCTAAAGATTTTAGGTAAATTTTAATTCATGACGATTTTTTTCCAGGGATCAAATGTCCTGTATGCAGCAAATTCGTCATTCCTGATGACATCGAGTGCCATCTGGTTATGTGCCTAACTAAACCACGACTTTCGTACAACGGTGAGTCCTGTTGTTAAAAAAACATCGGTAAGATAAAAGACTTAAACAGAAAAAAAATCATACCTACATTTTTTTTTCTCTAAGGAAGTTGTCGCTATAAGGTGACTAGAAATAACTTGATCAACCACTTTATGTCAAACGAAATAGGTGTACATATTAAAAGAGAAGAAGAAGAAATTTGAAAAAATAATAGCTGTGGACATCTTTGCAAGTGACCACCCTTAAACCGCTTATACCGTTCTCCACTGGTTGCACTAGTGTGCACTGAGTGTATTTCCATCTCAGTTCAGCTTTATGTAATAAAACGAGATAGAAATGTTCTGAGTACACACCGGTGCGGCCAGTGGAAAACGCTATTAGTTGAGCTTTCCTTGTTACGGTAATTTTCGTGTTGATGAGCGTAGTCAGATTTATGCCGAAATTATAAGCTCTATAAGGTATTATCGAGTCATTTAAATATGCAGACCGATCGAGCTCAGAATTGTAGCATTTGTCAGACAAAATAAGATATACATGCGATAATAACTTACATGATAAAGGCCACACTTATGATCGGTTAGGAAAGAGCATCTCTGAATCGAGCTGAAATACAGAACTTGTCGAACCGATGGGAAAGCGGCAAAGATCGGTATTTATATGATTCGAGTTACCTAATATCCGCAAAGTATAATTACGAAATATCCAGATACTAAATTTACCCGAGTCGTGTTTTCCGCGAAATTCCTTTTGGACGTTTTATCTAGGTCAAGAGGTGGTTGTAAGTGTAATGAACGCAGGTTATTTCTCTAATAATTTGGGGGTGGTCAGCCTGTGAATACTCACCCGAAACTCTTTTCTCTGATAAACAGCGAAGCTACTCCAGTTTTACAGATAAATCCAATCTGCTCTTTTGACCGACGTTTCTTACGTAGAGAGTTCTGGAGCCACCGCCGGAAAGCAATTTTTTTGTTCGATGGCAAGTTTGAGAAAATACAGCCAAAAATGCTCTCAGAATTGTGTTTCCCTCGAAAAGTCGAAACAGGACCGTTCTTTGCCTGAAGTTTTCCACTCTCATTGTCTCCCTCCGAAGACTTTCTCTGCAGAATAACTTGTGGAAGGTACTGAATGAACTTAAAATTAGTGAAATAAAAGAGAATGGTAATTTGAACAAATAAATTTAAAAAAAGATAATAAAACAATAACGAAATAGCAACCAATAACTTTTAGATGTTCTCAGAAAGGTATTTTCCTCGACAAGTCGAAACAGGGCCGTTCTTTGCCTGAAGTTTTCCACTCTCGTTGTCTCTCTTCGTAGATTTTCTCTCCAGAATAACTTGTGGAAGGTACTGAATGAACTTAAAATTAGTGAAATAAAAGAGAATGGTAATTTGAACAAATAAATTTAAAAAAAGATAATAAAACAATAACGAAATAACAACCAATAACTTTTAGATGTTCTCAGAAAGATATTTTCCTCGAGAAGTCGAAACAGGGACGTTCTTTGCCTGAAGTTTTCCACTCTCGTTGTCTCTCTTCGTAGATTTTCTCTCCAGAATAACTTGTGGAAGGTACTGAAGGAACTTAAAATTAGTGAAATAAAAGAGAATGGTAATTTTAACAAATAAATTTAAAAACTAATCAAAAAAGACGATAAAACAATAACGAAATAACAACCAATAACTTTTAGATTTTTACAAAATAAATCTTTCATGATTGCAAAAACATTATCCATAAGAAAATATTACAAAATATAATGATAAAAGGGAGAGAGGGGAGACAGAGAGAGATAGAGAGACCAGGATTTTTGATCTATCAATTGCAGTGACCACAGTTCAATTCAGGAAAGAATACATGCACGTCATATACGGAATTCGTCCATTTCAGGTGGTTGCACTACATTAATCAACGCTATGCGAATTTGTATGTATCGGAAATACATCATTAAATCAAGTTCAAATACGAAAATAATAATAGTGTTGATTAACATAGTACAACAACCGGATATAGATGAGTTCCGTATATGATGTGCATGTATTCTTTCCTGAGTTGAATATATTTCTTTTAAGCTGAATTGATTTGACTCACCAAATGGAGTCTAAATCTTCTCGTAATCTGTGACTTATAGATCACAATGATTTTATATAAAAACAAATGAAGAATTTTCTTCAAAATGGCTTTAGAATAAACTCAAACGGAAAGCGTTTGTTTCCATTCGCGGATATTAAACTTGGGGAAACCGATTACAAAATTCAATCAGAAGAAAATTGAACCTGGAGTTTAATTAGAATCGCCCGTGCGTTTCTTTAAGCTGCTGGTCCACGTACCTAATAACTAACTGCTAATTCAAATGTTAATTGTTTTTATCAACTTCCTTGCAACATCACTCCGTCTGCCCTCGGGACGCTTTTTTTTCACACATAGCTTTGCCCGCTAGGGTGACGCAGTGATGTCTTTTGGCACTGTTTTTTCCAAAGCTACCCACAGGCTCGGGAACTCTCTACATGAGAATCGCATCGACAGCTTCCACCTGCTCAGCAGGAAACGTAACACAAAGATTTTACTCAATATCGTATTTCATCGAATGCGCGAAACTAAGAAAACGCACTCTTTCTCTCTGATTGGACTGATAAGACATCTAATAACAAAGACAAGTGCTGCTTTCGGCTTGTTTGAAATCGCTACAACAAACGTACCATCCTGCAGGTGTTCACACGCAAATTTTACAGTGATTTTAATCAAGACAGCGGCGACAATAAGCCAAGAACCAAACCAAATCCGCCATTATGGGACAAAATTTCGAACGGAAAAATCCTGTATTTAAGTAATTGATGATAAAAAAGCGAAGAGAAGCACGTGTTGTTTATTACCTTTTTAGTAGAGGTAATACAAAATAACCAAGATAGCATTAAAAATAAGAAAAATGAGCTGTTGCTATTAGGAAGCAAGTTAATGGCGTTTTCGACTGATCACTCTTGAGCACTCTGAGAGTATCATTCGAAAACGCTATTAAAGTGGGCAGAGTCTGCTGGATTTAATAAAGTCACTGTAGTACAATTGTTCATTATTATGGCGAGCTTGATTTGATTTGAGTTCGGAGATAAGATGAAATGAAATGACTGCAGGTGTTGCTTTGCCAAATAATAATAATCGTTAAAAGTTTAATGGAAGTTCGCAAACATGTCAAAATGTTGGGTTTGACGAATGCGGTATTATTTGATGTTTTACGACAAAAGGTTTTTTTTTTACGCTGCAACAATGGTTTAGTCTAACAGTCATGAGTAGACTGCGGAAGTTTAGGCACTAAAAAATTCAATTTAAAGCTCAATTCTCATACGGCAGCGCGTCGCGTCGCGTCATTTTGCTTATCTAAAAGTTGACATGGTTTTAAATGAAGCAATTCTCATTCGGCAGCATTTTCTGTCAAAAAATTACATGTAAAAATTTGACGCGACGCGACGTGCTGCTCGTGTGAGAATTAAGCCTTAGACGCCTAAAAAATGGTTTACATATGTGCAGAATAGGCACAAATAAATAGTCTCCAAAATATTTATATATCAGAATTCATCACAATGAAAAAATCAAGTAAATTACAAAGATATTTTTATTATTTATCTTAAATAGCCTTTGCGAATACTTGACTCCGAAATAACTGATCTTCCGGATTTTTTCTAGAAACTGTTTATAAGTAAGTAAGTATTTTTGCTGCCGCAAATACTTTACCCAAGTCTGCATAAAACTGATCTTTTCCAGAAACTGGCTGACTGAGGAATGTACGAAGTGATAGTTGCATAAAGCACTTATTTGTCCGTTTCTTTGGCATTTTTGTTATCTGTATAGAATCATTTAAACAATTAAATAATGTAGATACATTTTAGAAATTTGACAAGATGCAAGAAAACATCACCTAGCGTCGGTCAATCCATTTCAAACCCACGTTAATAACCGCACCGGTGAAATGCAACCGAACAAATTTTGCCTAAAATACGCGTGTTGAATTTTGTGTAAAAACGAAAAGGTGAAACTTACTTATGGCCAGTTACACCGAACAGTTAAGCCGACCTTAAATTTAACTACTGCTTGTAGTGTGACATTTGAAGTCACAGTAACTCACATTCTGAAAGGCATTTAAAGTTTATTTTAAACGTTTTGGTGCGACTGAGCATTATTGTTTAATTTATTGCTCTACTGGTGTAGACCAGGGGTTCTCAACGGGGTCGAATCGACCCCTTGGTGTCAATGAAGACTAGAAAGACGTCGATGAACCCAGAGGGCTGGGCTCTAAGGGTCTCTTACGGCGTCGGATTTAGTTATGAATTCTTGTCTAGTACAAGCCTTTCTGAATAGCTCATTAAAAGAAAAGTAGAAGATTTATGAATAAAGGAGTTCGCCCATTAGACCTGACCGTAATAGGACCGTATCCGGACCGACACAGTCAAAAAACATTCTTTCCATATATTTAAATGGGGTAACGCACGGCCTGAAGCCTGTCGGAGCCGATACGGGCGTTTTTTGACTGTGTCGGTCCGGATCCGGTCCTATTACGGTCAGATCTAATGGGCGAACTCCTTAATTGTGAGTTGCACAATTTATAGGATGTTAACCCGACTAAAAGAAGAACAAGAATAAGAATAAATGGAAGATCTATTGATTATTAAAATAAAAATGAAATGCAGTCAAAAGGAACGAAAAGAAAACAAAAGTCGATCGTCGATGTGGCGAGGAAGAAAATAAAATATTGCGCTAGAACCAACGATAGGTCAAATCGATTTTAAAAAAATGACGAACGCAATCAAACATTTAGTCTTCGAAATATTAGGTAAAGAAAAAATACCAACAGTTAAAATAATAAAAAAATAAATAAATAAAATTAAATTAAATCGTATAACAGAGAAAGAAAAGGAAGGAAGGAATTAAAATGTAATTAAAATGAAATGAACCCCCATCTAATTAAAAGTAAGATGAAATAAATATAATAAACAAAAACTCCAATGTAGTAAAAGAAAATTACAATAAAACAAAAGACGATCGACGATAAAATCGCATCAAATAAAATTTAAACAGAAGAGAAAACGAAAACAAGATGATAAATCAACGAATGAAATGAAAACGAATCAAAGAGCGAAAAGAAAACAGAGGTTGGTCAATTGATTAAATTAAAAATTGAATTAAATCAAATGGAATCATTGATTGCAAATTAACTATTAATTTAATTAGTAATAAAAAAAAGTAAAGTCAAATCGAATAACAGAGAAAGAAAACAAAATCGGTGATCAATCGACCAAATTAAAGCGTCAAATAAAATGAACTTTAATTTAGTTAAAGAAAATTTAAACAAAACAAAAGGCGATCGACTGCTAGTTAAGAAAATCAAAGTCGGGGATGAAAGAAGAGACACTTGCTTTTATTTTTATTTTATTTTTTTGTTAAAAACCTTTAATCGTTTTTATACCAATTTTATGCAAATCTAAGCTTTATTCTGAGAATTTGTAGAAAAAAGGCACAGTACAGGCATTTTTCTTTGAAATAGGCACTTATGCATAAATAGGCAAAAATAGGCATTATTAAACTTTACTATTTGAACAGTAACTACGTGAAACGTATTTGTAACAAGGTCCTATCAAAGTAGTGTTTAACAGATAGAAAAGGCAAATGCCTGAACTTCCGCAGTCTGATCATGAGTCATAACTACAGAACGGAATTATATATTTTGTTGGATTTATTTCTCAACGAAGCGGCAACGAGAGCGTATGCATTCACATGTCGCTACAGCGTTATACGTTTGCCGCCTCGTTTGTATTTAATCGAACAAAATATATAATTCCGTTCCCTAGTCATAACAAAGAATCTGCCACAAGAAAACTCGAAATACACTCAGATTTCAGTATTGATTCATTTAATTTTTGATCAAGTTACTTCTGGTCACCTGGTATTGAAAATTGTAGGTAAAATTCAGAAACCCGAAGGTTTCTTAAAATTGAAAAGATGTTTTTTAAAATCAGATCTTTGATGGGTTTTTATTCAATATTTATTTGTCTTTCCTTGCTTTTTGTAATTATTGTTTTTTTTTCTTCTTAATTTTACAGAAGACATTTTGACTGACGATAAAGGCGAATGCGTTATTTGCTTAGAAGAACTGAGTCAAGGTGATGTGATAGCTCGTCTGCCCTGTTTATGTATATACCATAAAGGGTAAGTAGCTCAGTTTCAGATTTTTAAATTTCATACAGCGGGTTTTAAGAAGAAAAAAAAAATGGAACGTTGATAAGTTAAATAAAAATAAAGTCTTGGTAGAAAAGACGTTTAAAGAAATAGAAATGGATGCACACCCTGTTATACCTGCTCTTTAACATACGTCATTTTTGTAGAGCGACGCTATAGTGAAAGTTAATTTTAGCAGTTTTTGGTGGAAAAGCCCTAAATACGTGGCGCCCATTTTAAATCCTGCGACGTCTTAGAAATTGAAAGTAGGCAACCCATTCTACTTCCATGCTTTTAATGTATTCAAAAAGACTCGAAATATTTTTGATGTGATTGGATGGATTGCCTACACTAGAATCTTTGGGATTACGATTTAATGTTCATCTTGTATAAGTAAGGAAAGAAACGTATCGAAATTAATTAAATTTCTTGTTTCAGGTGCATAGATCAATGGTTCGAAATAAATCGCTCGTGCCCCGAACATCCAGGTGATTAGCATAGTTCAAAGGCAGCAACGTCTTGTACATATGTATATAATCTACTAGGATTTACCGTAGGAACCAATCTTACCTTAATTGACTTTGGGTACGGCCTCGTGTTCCCGAGGATTGTACCGCATCATGTAATAGTTACCTTTGCATTACGACGAGGACCTCTCGTTTTTACAATCGACGTATGAGTTTATTTGCGTTTTACGACAGCAGTTGAGGAAACTCGCGATTTTTTTCAAACATCGTTACTGTATCACATATCATGATGATTATTATTATGACTATTGTTCTTCGTAGGTTTTCGTTTCGCTGATTTTTATGTGTCGGATTCGGATAGCATAAATTATAGTTTCCGTTCATAAATCTGTGTGTGTAGAAAAAACAAACAAATAGAAACAAGAAGAACTAAACATTGATCATAATATGATGCTGCAGAGAAGGATGATTGTGAGTGTGAAATTGAGGGAATCCATAATCAAATTGATGAGATCTGGGACCATTTACCGTTATTAAACTGTTGTTATTAGCAAATGGCGGTGTAAAAAAAGACAGCTAGCTACTTTTTATTATTTATTGTTTTTCCTGCTCCATCTCAGGTCTCCTCAAGTTGACTTTTATTTTGCTTCGCGTTTGTTCGGTTTCCGCACTTGATTTTTGGACTTCTCGATACAGTAATATTTTCTTTTTTTTTGTATTGTTTTTGTAAACCTAGAAATGTAAGTTGGACTAGATATTTTTTGTGAGAAAGAAATATTTTTGATACTTTCATATGGTAAAAAAGGCAAGTTCAAGCTTTTTCATGCGTTTCTATCATTAAAACGTGGCATAGATTTTAGGATGTTGCATTGCTACGGTGCATTTCCGATCAAATGTGTTGTCTGCTGATTGTTCAAAAGGCTCGAAGTTATTAATCTATAAGTACCGTATGATCTACGTCATTTTTTTTATTTACAAATCGAAAAGTGGTAATTTAGTAAAATCAATTTTATAATTTGAAATGTTTTTTGTTTTTTGTATAATTCAAATGTACTCGATGTTCCAATCAATTCGAAAACTTGTCAATTCGTTGTTGCGAAACCTTTAAAAAAATGGTGTAATTTAATTTGCTATGCAGTCGTTAAAAACATTGCAATCAGTTTGTCAAGAAGAAATTAAAATCATTCCCCAGTATAATAATTTCAATTTTGATTAACGACTCTATTAAAAAAGAAAGGAAAATTAAAATGTTCCCAATTGATTGTACTTCGCTAAAAATATCGATGAGTGACAAGTTATTGAATTGAATTGAACGTCATGCATCAGTTTCTCTTAATTAGAAATACTAAAGCGTTTTCGATTCATTGCTCTGGAACACTCTCGGAGTCTTTCTTTACATCTACTTTTAATCTCATGTGTAGTAATAGAGAATGGAGATACTCTAAGAGTGCTTTAGAGCGCACGTCATTTTTTTTTTATACATTTGAACCTCTAAAAGATTTTACGGAAATAAATTGTAAATAAAAATAAACAAAAGCATCCCACCTTTAATGTGGGGCACCCTGTATGTATTATTCAATTAAAAAAAATAATAATAGCCTCGAAAAAATTAATAACCTGTAAAATTATGATTGCTATTTACGGCCTCAAATTTGCAATGCCATTTACATTTCACACCACATCGATTTATTATTTTATCCAGCTCGGAATTATTATTATTATTATTATTATGTCGGAATATCTACTGTTGCTGACGTCACAGTGTACGTGCACTATAAATTGCAAATTTTGTTGTTGTTGTTGTTCTTGTTGACCCCCACACCACTGTCCGTTTGTTCGAAATAAAGCATTGGACGACGTGGCCTAAATAAACTCAGTTTCAAACTGCAGTACCAAAGAGTTAGTGAAATAAACAATAATAAATAATTATCGCGGAAGGGAGTGAAGAGATACTTACAGAGGACGTTTAATTTAAGGTGCTAAAAACTGTATCATTTACCTAGTGATATGATTTTGTGAAAAGTGAAATTTTATGTTACCTATTAACGACGACGAGGGCCGGAGCGGTTTCCAGCGGATGATTATTATTGTCGACGCGCTTTAGCATATTATGAAACGCAACCCCAACCCTATTGTATAGATTTTATGTGTATATAGTTGTTAATTCTTTCTTCTCTTTGTTTTCCGATTAGAAACGATTACACGATACATTTGAAATCGCTTCGGTCCTCGGCGTCGTATTTTTATATGGATTTATTTCTACTATAGTAAAACTAACGATTTTTTTTAAATGAAATTACATGTTAAATGAAATGTAATAACTATGATAAATTGTAGTCTTTTAGTAAATTAATAAAAAAGAAGTAATTTGAAATTCTTTATGTTTTATTTTTAAAACCTGACTTGTGAGATATTTCTTTTTGAAGCAATCTTTATACAATATTAAAAAAAAAATGTAAATCATATTTTTGAATATAAAAAAAAAACTGTAAATCATATTTTTGTATATTTTATAACTGTAATTTATGGAGCGATTTGGTATGATTTTAATATAAAATGCAGTTAAAACAGCAATAAACAAAATTAAAATTTAATATGCCGTAGTATTGCCATCTTTGAGTAAGAAGTGTGATATATCAATAATTGATGATTACAGTTTCCTGCAGAATTACAGGAAACTGTAGTTATCAGTGATAAATGAATTCGACTTCTTTCTTGGAGATGGCAGCTCTATCACACAAATTAAAAATAAAGATGTTATTTATTATTTTAAATAACACATACCACATCGCATGATAAATAACAATTAATCGATTACAACAGGTGAATTTTTAGTTTTCCAGCTTTAATAATTATTTAATTTCTACGTTCAGATGAATTAAAAAAATATATATAAAATATAATAGTACAACATAGATCACAGACGATCAGATCAAGTTTTCAATTGGTTTTATTGTGGTTTCATTGACATCGTGACGACTACATAGTTTTACAATATTTTCGACTTTTTCTCTAGAACTACTGTTTTTTCAGCTGTATTAAAATGTCTTCAATGGTCCTTGCTGAACAGTGCAGGTAGAAAGTAAATTTTCGAGCTCTATCTAAAAAAGAGAACATTCTTTCTGCAAGGAACTATATTTTTAATAGAAGCGCAAAAGATGAGAAAAAGTAAAATATGTTAGCTACAAACTCTTTTAATTGATAAGCTGAGTGAGAAAGGCAAATCAATTTCTCGAAGCATTCTCTCCTTACTGAATTCGGTGCTGAATTTCTCTGTGTGAAAATCGAGTTCTTTTCCCCTTACGATATTCATCTCTCTCCGCTTCCGAGTTATCGCGATTTTTCTTAAAAAATATGGTGGAAGCGCCGCCTAATGTTAAATAAAATAATTAATATCTCGGGAATGGTTGGAGCTAGGAGGGTGCGGTTTTCACTAACACTTAGTCCTCGGAGGGCGGCGTAAGACGGTGTAAATTCCTTCCGGAATTCTTGAAAAGCAAGGAAGATATTAAGTTTTAAGTTGATAAAAAGTTCCCGTTTTTTGAGAAAAAAATGATTCCGTTACAGGATAATGGCACCCTTATCTGGTCACCGTACAGTGAAAACCGCATCAATCTATCTCTTTCCGCTTCTGAGTTATCGCGATTTTTCTTAAAAAATATGGTGGAAGCGCCGCCTAATGTTAAATAAAATAATTAATATCTCGGGAATGGTTGGAGCTAGGAGGGTGCGGTTTTCACTAACACTTAGTCCTCGGAGGGCGGCGTAAGACGGTGTAAATTCCTTCCGGAATTTTTGAAAAGCAAGGAAGATATTAAGTTTTAAGTTGATAAAAAGTTCCCGTTCTTTGAGAAGAAAATGATTCCGTTACAGGATAATGGCACCCTTATCTGGTCACCGTACAGTGAAAACCGCATCAATCTATCTCTTTCCGCTTCTGAGTTATCGCGATTTTTCTTAAAAAATATGGTGGAAGCGCCGCTTAATGTTAAATAAAATAATTAATATCTCGGGAATGGTTGGAGCTAGGAGGGTGCGGTTTTCACCAACACTTAGTCCTCGGAGGGCGGCGTAAGACGGTGTAAATTCCTTCGGGAATTTTTGAAAAGCAAGGAAGATATTAAGTTTTAAGTTGATAAAAAGTTCCCGTTCTTTGAGAAGAAAATGATTCCGTTACAGGATAATGGCACCCTCATCTGGTCACCGTACAGTGAAAACCGCATCAATCTATCTCTTTCCGCTTCTGAGTTATCGCGATTTTTCTTAAAAAATATGGTGGAAGCGCCGCCTAATGTTAAATAAAATAATTAATATCTCGGGAATGGTTGGAGCTAGGAGGGTGCGGTTTTCACTAACACTTAGTCCTCGGAGGGCGGCGTAAGACGGTGTAAATTCCTTCCGGAATTTTTGAAAAGCAAGGAAGATATTAAGTTTTAAGTTGATAAAAAGTTCCCGTTCTTTGAGAAGAAAATGATTCCGTTACAGGATAATGGCACCCTTATCTGGTCACCGTACAGTGAAAACCGCATCAATCTATCTCTTTCCGCTTCTGAGTTATCGCGATTTTTCTTAAAAAATATGGTGGAAGCGCCGCTTAATGTTAAATAAAATAATTAATATCTCGGGAACGGTTCGAGCTAGGAGGGTGCGGTTTTCACCAACACTTAGTCCTCGGAGAGCGGCGTAAGACGGGGTAAATTCCTCCCGGAATTCTTGAAAAGCAAGGAAGATATTAAGTTTTAAGTTGATAAAAAGTTCCCGTTCTTTGAGAAGAAAATGATTCCGTTACAGGATAATGGCACCCTTATCTGGTCACCGTACAGTGAAAACCGCATCAATCTATCTCTTTCCGCTTCTGAGTTATCGCGATTTTTCTTAAAAAATATGGTGGAAGCGCCGCCTAATGTTAAATAAAATAATTAATATCTCGGAAACGGTTCGAGCTAGGAGGGTGCGGTTTTCACCAACACTTAGTCCTCGGAGAGCGGCGTAAGACGGGGTAAATTCCTCCCGGAATTCTTGAAAAGCGAGGAAGATATTAAGTTTTAAGTTGATAAAAAGTTCCCGTTCTTTGAGAAAAAAATGATTCCGTTACAGGATAATGGCACCCTTATGGGGTCACCGTACAGTGAAAACCGCATCAATCTATCTCTTTCCGCTTCTGAGTTATCGCGATTTTTCTTGAAAAATATGGTGGAAGCGCCGCCTAATGTTAAATAAAATAATTAATATCTCGGGAACGGTTGGAGCTAGGAGGGTGCGGTTTTCACCAATACTTAGTCCTCGGAGGGCGGCGTAAGACGGGGTAAATTCCTCCCGGAATTTTTGAAAAGCAAGGAAGATATTAAGTTTTATGTTGATAAAAAGTTCCCGTTCTTTGAGAAAAAAATGATTCCGTTACAGGATAATGGCACGCACCCTTATCGGTTACGAGGATACGGTTTTCTCAATTGTAGCAATGGTGAAAAGTCAGTGTCTGAATCCATCCTCGACTTAAATAAAATTTTGTTTCAAACGGCTGGCAATTTTCAATTTTTTTCTCGAAAACCACACTAGTTAGGGACTTGCGGCATGCACCATTCGAATCGTCTGCTGGTACTCTATAAGTTTTTTTTCGCGGCAATTTGTTTTCCGTAGAAATCCTCAAATTTTCATGGACTATAGGCTTACTACTTTTTCGGCCAGAAAATATTTTTTTCTCCTAAAATCGTGAAAAAATTCACCTATATAGAACTCGATGAGGCGCATTCAAAATCGAATTCCGTTCCTCTATAGCGCGTCCGCTTTTCGAGATATCGACCTCTAAAACGCCGTTGGAGAAATCTAGTATTTTCTCTGTGGAAAACTGGAAAAGTAAAAACGCCAATCGCCAATCGAATAGTCATAACTTATCGAGTGACGTGGTACAATTTTTATTTGAAATGCAGCTAAAATAACAATAAATTAAATTTTAGTATATCCTCGTGCTGCCATCTTTGAGTTAAAAGTTAGACTTATCATTTACCGACAAGTACAGATTCCTGCAATTACGCAGATAACTGTAATTATCGGTAATTAGTTGTTTATGATTCTCTTTTAAAGATGGCATCACTAACAAATATTTGAAAAAATAATTTTATTTGTTAAACGAAAGTCGTACCATAGCGCTCGAAAATTACGTTTATTCGATTGGTACGAGCGGATATTTGCTTTATTAATTTTCCACTGAGAAAATAATTGTCTTATGGAGGAAATTATATTTTCTCTTTTGAAAAGAGCAATAACCAATAAATATTACCACGTTAACCATTATTCATTTCTTCCCTATGGAAGAGAAATGTATGGAGAAAATATGAAGGAGGTGACTACGGTTGGTGATGGAGTGCAAGCGATTAAACCAAATTGAATTTGGATAATATGGAGTATGAATGTACAACACAATTAACGCGTTAACGCTTCTTTTCTAGGCACAAATAATATTAATCTGCGACGGAGCTTTAGTGACTGATAATTTAGGAAGGGACTGAGCTACAGAGGAACGGCAATTTTGAGGGTGTGATCACGTCCCTTACGTGTCTTAGAATGTCCCAGCGAAGGCGCGTTGAATTAGGACAGTAAATAAGAGAATTATTAAGAATTCTAACTCGAAGACATCACAGCTAGCGTATGACGTCACCAGTGATTTCTGTACTGTTAAGAGATTGTCGGAATACGACAGGTTGGAATAAAAAAAAATAGAGTGTAATAGTGTCTCAGTTGCTCTTCCTGGTTTATATTGATAGTTCTAAAAAGAACCGTTAAAATTGTATGAATTTCTTGAAATCCACATTCCAAGGCTTCTTCTTCTTTCTTAGTTAATGATGCGGGAGACTGTTACTGGAAGAAGAAGAAAACAATTTTAAAGAAAAACAATGTCTGCATGTAAGAATAATTAGAAAACCAATAAAATTCCTGTTATTCTTTCTTAATTTTTTTAAAATATGAAGTTTTAAGTTTACATTCTCTCAATTTAAAGCTGTTGATACTTTTCTCAACTTAAAACTTAATATCTTCCCTTTATTCCGGAAGGAATTTACCCCGCCTTACGCCGCTCTCCGAGAACTAAATGTTGGTGAAAACCGCACCGTCCTAGCTCCAACCGTTCCCGAGATAATAATTATTTTATTTAACATTAGGCGGCGCTTCCACCATATTTTTTAAGACAAATCGCGATAACTCGGAAGCGGAAAGAGATAGATTGATGCGGTTTTCACTGTACGGTGACCAGATAAGGGTGCCATTATCCTGTAACGGAATCATTTTTTTCTCAAAGAACGGGAACTTTTTATCAACTTAAAACTTAATATCTTCCTTGCTTTTCAAAAATTCCGGAAGGAATTTACCCCGCCTTACGCCGCCCTCCGAGGACTAAGTGTTGGTGAAAACCGCACCCTCCTAGCTCCAACCGTTCCCGAGATATTAATTATTTTTCTCAAAGAAAGGGAACTTTTTATCAACTTAAAACTTAATATCTTCCTTGCTTTTCAAAAATTCCGGAAGGAATTTACCCCTTTTTACGCCGCCCTCTGAGGACTAAGTGTTGGTGAAAACCGCACCCTCCTAGCTCCAACCGTTCCCGAGATATTAATTATTTTATTTAACATTAGGCGGCGCTTCCACCATATTTTTTAAGAAAACTCGCGATAACTCAGAAGCGGAAAGAGATAGATTGATGCGGTTTTCACTGTACGGTGACCAGATGAGGGTGCCATTATCCTGTAACGGAATCATTTTTTTCTCAAAGAACGGGAACTTTTTATCAATTTAAAACTTAATATCTTCCTTGCTTTTCAAGAATTCCGGGAGGAATTTACCCCGTCTTACGCCGCTCACCGAGGACTAAGTGTTGGTGAAAACCGCACCCTCCTAGCTCGAACCGTTTCCGAGATATTAATTATTTTATTTAACATTAGGCGGCGCTTCCACCATATCTTTTTAGAAAACTCGCGATAACTCAGAAGCGGAAAGAGATAGATTGATGCGGTTTTCACTGTACGGTGACCAGATAAGGGTGCCATTATCCTGTAACGGAATCATTTTCTTCTCAAAGAACGGGAACTTTTTATCAACTTAAAACTTAATATCTTCCTTGCTTTTCAAAAATTCCTGAAGAAATTTACCCCGCCTTACGCCGCCCTCCGAGGACTAAGTGTTGGTGAAAACCGCACCCTCCTAGCTCCAACCGTTCCCGAGATATTAATTATTTTTCTCAAAGAAAGGGAACTTTTTATCAACTTAAAACTTAATATCTTCCTTGCTTTTCAAAAATTCCGGAAGGAATTTACCCCTTCTTACGCCGCCCTCTGAGGACTAAGTGTTTGTGAAAACCGCACCCTCCTAGCTCCAACCGTTCCCGAGATATTAATTATTTTATTTAACATTAGGCGGCGCTTCCACCATATTTTTTAAGAAAAATCGCGATAACTCAGAAGCGGAAAGAGATAGATTGATGCGGTTTTCACTGTACGGTGACCAGATAAGGGTGCCATTATCCTGTAACGGAATCATTTTCTTCTCAAAGAACGGGAACTTTTTATCAACTTAAAACTTAATATCTTCCTTGCTTTTCAAAAATTCCTGAAGAAATTTACCCCGCCTTACGCCGCCCTCCGAGGACTAAGTGTTGGTGAAAACCGCACCCTCCTAGCTCCAACCGTTCCCGAGATATTAATTATTTTATTTAACATTAGGCGGCGCTTCCACCATATTTTTTAAGAAAAATCGCGATAACTCAGAAGCGGAAAGAGATAGATTGATGCGGTTTTCACTGTACGGTGACCAGATAAGGGTGCCATTATCCTGTAACGGAATCATTTTTTTCTCAAAAAACGGGAACTTTTTATCAACTTAAAACTTAATATCTTCCTTGCTTTTCAAAAATTCCGGAAGGAATTTACCCCTTCTTACGCCGCCCTCTGAGGACTAAGTGTTGGTGAAAACCGCACCCTCCTAGCTCCAACCGTTCCCGAGATATTAATTATTTTATTTAACATTAGGCAGCGCTTCCACCATATTTTTTAAGAAAAATCGCGATAACTCAGAAGCGGAAAGAGATAGATTGATGCGGTTTTCACTGTACGGTGACCAGATAAGGGTGCCATTATCCTGTAACGAAATCATTTTTTTCTCAAAGAACGGGAACTTTTTATCAACTTAGAACTTAATATCTTCCTTGCTTTTCAAGAATTCCGGGAGGAATTTACCCCGTCTTACGCCGCTCTCCGAGGACTAAGTATTGGTGAAAACCGCTCCCTCCTAGCTCGAACCGTTTCCGAGATATTAATTATTTTATTTAACATTAGGCGGCGCTTCCACCATATTTTTTTAGAAAACTCGCGATAACTCAGAAGCGGAAAGAAATAGATTGATGCGGTTTTCACTGTACGGTGACCAGATGAGGGTGCCATTATCCTGTAACGGAATCATTTTTTTCTCAAAAAACGGGAACTTTTTATCAACTTAAAACTTAATATCTTCCTTGCTTTTCAAAAATTCCCGAAGGAATTTACACCGTCTTACGCCGCCCTCCGAGGACTAAGTGTTGGTGAAAACCGCACCCTCCTAGCTCCAACCGTTCCCGAGATATTAATTATTTTTCTCAAAGAAAGGGAACTTTTTATCAACTTAAAACTTAATATCTTCCTTGCTTTTCAAAAATTCCGGAAGGAATTTACCCCTTCTTACGCCGCCCTCTGAGGACTAAGTGTTGGTGAAAACCGCACCCTCCTAGCTCGAACCGTTTCCGAGATATTAATTATTTTATTTAACATTAGGCGGCGCTTCCACCATATTTTTTTAGAAAACTCGCGATAACTCAGAAGCGGAAAGAAATAGATTGATGCGGTTTTCACTGTACGGTGACCAGATGAGGGTGCCATTATCCTGTAACGGAATCATTTTTTTCTCAAAAAACGGGAACTTTTTATCAACTTAAAACTTAATATCTTCCTTGCTTTTCAAAAATTCCCGAAGGAATTTACACCGTCTTACGCCGCCCTCCGAGGACTAAGTGTTGGTGAAAACCGCACCCTCCTAGCTCCAACCGCTCCCGAGATATTAATTATTTTTCTCAAAGAAAGGGAACTTTTTATCAACTTAAAACTTAATATCTTCCTTGCTTTTCAAAAATTCCTGAAGAAATTTACCCCGCCTTACGCCGCCCTCCGAGGACTAAGTGTTGGTGAAAACCGCACCCTCCTAGCTCCAACCGTTCCCGAGATATTAATTATTTTATTTAACATTAGGCGGCGCTTCCACCATATTTTTTAAGAAAAATCGCGATAACTCAGAAGCGGAAAGAGATAGATTGATGCGGTTTTCACTGTACGGTGACCAGATAAGGGTGCCATTATCCTGTAACGGAATCATTTTCTTCTCAAAGAACGGGAACTTTTTATCAACTTAAAACTTAATATCTTCCTTGCTTTTCAAAAATTCCTGAAGAAATTTACCCCGCCTTACGCCGCCCTCCGAGGACTAAGTGTTGGTGAAAACCGCACCCTCCTAGCTCCAACCGTTCCCGAGATATTAATTATTTTATTTAACATTAGGCGGCGCTTCCACCATATTTTTTAAGAAAAATCGCGATAACTCAGAAGCGGAAAGAGATAGATTGATGCGGTTTTCACTGTACGGTGACCAGATAAGGGTGCCATTATCCTGTAACGGAATCATTTTTTTCTCAAAAAACGGGAACTTTTTATCAACTTAAAACTTAATATCTTCCTTGCTTTTCAAAAATTCCGGAAGGAATTTACCCCTTCTTACGCCGCCCTCTGAGGACTAAGTGTTGGTGAAAACCGCACCCTCCTAGCTCCAACCGTTCCCGAGATATTAATTATTTTATTTAACATTAGGCAGCGCTTCCACCATATTTTTTAAGAAAAATCGCGATAACTCAGAAGCGGAAAGAGATAGATTGATGCGGTTTTCACTGTACGGTGACCAGATAAGGGTGCCATTATCCTGTAACGAAATCATTTTTTTCTCAAAGAACGGGAACTTTTTATCAACTTAGAACTTAATATCTTCCTTGCTTTTCAAGAATTCCGGGAGGAATTTACCCCGTCTTACGCCGCTCTCCGAGGACTAAGTATTGGTGAAAACCGCTCCCTCCTAGCTCGAACCGTTTCCGAGATATTAATTATTTTATTTAACATTAGGCGGCGCTTCCACCATATTTTTTTAGAAAACTCGCGATAACTCAGAAGCGGAAAGAAATAGATTGATGCGGTTTTCACTGTACGGTGACCAGATGAGGGTGCCATTATCCTGTAACGGAATCATTTTTTTCTCAAAAAACGGGAACTTTTTATCAACTTAAAACTTAATATCTTCCTTGCTTTTCAAAAATTCCCGAAGGAATTTACACCGTCTTACGCCGCCCTCCGAGGACTAAGTGTTGGTGAAAACCGCACCCTCCTAGCTCCAACCGTTCCCGAGATATTAATTATTTTTCTCAAAGAAAAGGGAACTTTTTATCAACTTAAAACTTAATATCTTCCTTGCTTTTCAAAAATTCCGGAAGGAATTTACCCCTTCTTACGCCGCCCTCTGAGGACTAAGTGTTGGTGAAAACCGCACCCTCCTAGCTCCAACCGTTCCCGAGATATTAATTATTTTATTTAACATTAGGCAGCGCTTCCACCATATTTTTTAAGAAAAATCGCGATAACTCAGAAGCGGAAAGAGATAGATTGATGCGGTTTACACTGTACGGTGACCAGATAAGGGTGCCATTATCCTGTAACGGAATCATTTTTTTCTCAAAAAACGGGAACTTTTTATCAACTTAAAACTTAATATCTTCCTTGCTTTTCAAAAATTCCTGAAGAAATTTACCCCGCCTTACGCCGCCCTCCGAGGACTAAGTGTTGGTGAAAACCGCACCCTCCTAGCTCCAACCGTTCCCGAGATATTAATTATTTTATTTAACATTAGGCGGCGCTTCCACCATATTTTTTAAGAAAAATCGCGATAACTCAGAAGCGGAAAGAGATAGATTGATGCGGTTTTCACTGTACGGTGACCAGATAAGGGTGCCATTATCCTGTAACGGAATCATTTTTTTCTCAAAAAACGGGAACTTTTTATCAACTTAAAACTTAATATCTTCCTTGCTTTTCAAAAATTCCGGAAGGAATTTACCCCTTCTTACGCCGCCCTCTGAGGACTAAGTGTTGGTGAAAACCGCACCCTCCTAGCTCCAACCGTTCCCGAGATATTAATTATTTTATTTAACATTAGGCAGCGCTTCCACCATATTTTTTAAGAAAAATCGCGATAACTCAGAAGCGGAAAGAGATAGATTGATGCGGTTTTCACTGTACGGTGACCAGATAAGGGTGCCATTATCCTGTAACGAAATCATTTTTTTCTCAAAGAACGGGAACTTTTTATCAACTTAGAACTTAATATCTTCCTTGCTTTTCAAGAATTCCGGGAGGAATTTACCCCGTCTTACGCCGCTCTCCGAGGACTAAGTATTGGTGAAAACCGCTCCCTCCTAGCTCGAACCGTTTCCGAGATATTAATTATTTTATTTAACATTAGGCGGCGCTTCCACCATATTTTTTTAGAAAACTCGCGATAACTCAGAAGCGGAAAGAAATAGATTGATGCGGTTTTCACTGTACGGTGACCAGATGAGGGTGCCATTATCCTGTAACGGAATCATTTTTTTCTCAAAAAACGGGAACTTTTTATCAACTTAAAACTTAATATCTTCCTTGCTTTTCAAAAATTCCCGAAGGAATTTACACCGTCTTACGCCGCCCTCCGAGGACTAAGTGTTGGTGAAAACCGCACCCTCCTAGCTCCAACCGTTCCCGAGATATTAATTATTTTTCTCAAAGAAAGGGAACTTTTTATCAACTTAAAACTTAATATCTTCCTTGCTTTTCAAAAATTCCGGAAGGAATTTACCCCTTCTTACGCCGCCCTCTGAGGACTAAGTGTTGGTGAAAACCGCACCCTCCTAGCTCGAACCGTTTCCGAGATATTAATTATTTTATTTAACATTAGGCGGCGCTTCCACCATATTTTTTTAGAAAACTCGCGATAACTCAGAAGCGGAAAGAAATAGATTGATGCGGTTTTCACTGTACGGTGACCAGATGAGGGTGCCATTATCCTGTAACGGAATCATTTTTTTCTCAAAAAACGGGAACTTTTTATCAACTTAAAACTTAATATCTTCCTTGCTTTTCAAAAATTCCCGAAGGAATTTACACCGTCTTACGCCGCCCTCCGAGGACTAAGTGTTGGTGAAAACCGCACCCTCCTAGCTCCAACCGCTCCCGAGATATTAATTATTTTTCTCAAAGAAAGGGAACTTTTTATCAACTTAAAACTTAATATCTTCCTTGCTTTTCAAAAATTCCTGAAGAAATTTACCCCGCCTTACGCCGCCCTCCGAGGACTAAGTGTTGGTGAAAACCGCACCCTCCTAGCTCCAACCGTTCCCGAGATATTAATTATTTTATTTAACATTAGGCGGCGCTTCCACCATATTTTTTAAGAAAAATCGCGATAACTCAGAAGCGGAAAGAGATAGATTGATGCGGTTTTCACTGTACGGTGACCAGATAAGGGTGCCATTATCCTGTAACGGAATCATTTTCTTCTCAAAGAACGGGAACTTTTTATCAACTTAAAACTTAATATCTTCCTTGCTTTTCAAAAATTCCTGAAGAAATTTACCCCGCCTTACGCCGCCCTCCGAGGACTAAGTGTTGGTGAAAACCGCACCCTCCTAGCTCCAACCGTTCCCGAGATATTAATTATTTTATTTAACATTAGGCGGCGCTTCCACCATATTTTTTAAGAAAAATCGCGATAACTCAGAAGCGGAAAGAGATAGATTGATGCGGTTTTCACTGTACGGTGACCAGATAAGGGTGCCATTATCCTGTAACGGAATCATTTTTTTCTCAAAAAACGGGAACTTTTTATCAACTTAAAACTTAATATCTTCCTTGCTTTTCAAAAATTCCGGAAGGAATTTACCCCTTCTTACGCCGCCCTCTGAGGACTAAGTGTTGGTGAAAACCGCACCCTCCTAGCTCCAACCGTTCCCGAGATATTAATTATTTTATTTAACATTAGGCAGCGCTTCCACCATATTTTTTAAGAAAAATCGCGATAACTCAGAAGCGGAAAGAGATAGATTGATGCGGTTTTCACTGTACGGTGACCAGATAAGGGTGCCATTATCCTGTAACGAAATCATTTTTTTCTCAAAGAACGGGAACTTTTTATCAACTTAGAACTTAATATCTTCCTTGCTTTTCAAGAATTCCGGGAGGAATTTACCCCGTCTTACGCCGCTCTCCGAGGACTAAGTATTGGTGAAAACCGCTCCCTCCTAGCTCGAACCGTTTCCGAGATATTAATTATTTTATTTAACATTAGGCGGCGCTTCCACCATATTTTTTTAGAAAACTCGCGATAACTCAGAAGCGGAAAGAAATAGATTGATGCGGTTTTCACTGTACGGTGACCAGATGAGGGTGCCATTATCCTGTAACGGAATCATTTTTTTCTCAAAAAACGGGAACTTTTTATCAACTTAAAACTTAATATCTTCCTTGCTTTTCAAAAATTCCCGAAGGAATTTACACCGTCTTACGCCGCCCTCCGAGGACTAAGTGTTGGTGAAAACCGCACCCTCCTAGCTCCAACCGTTCCCGAGATATTAATTATTTTTCTCAAAGAAAAGGGAACTTTTTATCAACTTAAAACTTAATATCTTCCTTGCTTTTCAAAAATTCCGGAAGGAATTTACCCCTTCTTACGCCGCCCTCTGAGGACTAAGTGTTGGTGAAAACCGCACCCTCCTAGCTCCAACCGTTCCCGAGATATTAATTATTTTATTTAACATTAGGCAGCGCTTCCACCATATTTTTTAAGAAAAATCGCGATAACTCAGAAGCGGAAAGAGATAGATTGATGCGGTTTACACTGTACGGTGACCAGATAAGGGTGCCATTATCCTGTAACGGAATCATTTTTTTCTCAAAAAACGGGAACTTTTTATCAACTTAAAACTTAATATCTTCCTTGCTTTTCAAAAATACCTGAAGAAATTTACCCCGCCTTACGCCGCCCTCCGAGGACTAAGTGTTGGTGAAAACCGCACCCTCCTAGCTCCAACCGTTCCCGAGATATTAATTATTTTATTTAACATTAGGCGGCGCTTCCACCATATTTTTTAAGAAAAATCGCGATAACTCAGAAGCGGAAAGAGATAGATTGATGCGGTTTTCACTGTACGGTGACCAGATAAGGGTGCCATTATCCTGTAACGGAATCATTTTTTTCTCAAAAAACGGGAACTTTTTATCAACTTAAAACTTAATATCTTCCTTGCTTTTCAAAAATTCCGGAAGGAATTTACCCCTTCTTACGCCGCCCTCTGAGGACTAAGTGTTGGTGAAAACCGCACCCTCCTAGCTCCAACCGTTCCCGAGATATTAATTATTTTATTTAACATTAGGCAGCGCTTCCACCATATTTTTTAAGAAAAATCGCGATAACTCAGAAGCGGAAAGAGATAGATTGATGCGGTTTTCACTGTACGGTGACCAGATAAGGGTGCCATTATCCTGTAACGAAATCATTTTTTTCTCAAAGAACGGGAACTTTTTATCAACTTAGAACTTAATATCTTCCTTGCTTTTCAAGAATTCCGGGAGGAATTTACCCCGTCTTACGCCGCTCTCCGAGGACTAAGTATTGGTGAAAACCGCTCCCTCCTAGCTCGAACCGTTTCCGAGATATTAATTATTTTATTTAACATTAGGCGGCGCTTCCACCATATTTTTTTAGAAAACTCGCGATAACTCAGAAGCGGAAAGAAATAGATTGATGCGGTTTTCACTGTACGGTGACCAGATGAGGGTGCCATTATCCTGTAACGGAATCATTTTTTTCTCAAAAAACGGGAACTTTTTATCAACTTAAAACTTAATATCTTCCTTGCTTTTCAAAAATTCCCGAAGGAATTTACACCGTCTTACGCCGCCCTCCGAGGACTAAGTGTTGGTGAAAACCGCACCCTCCTAGCTCCAACCGTTCCCGAGATATTAATTATTTTTCTCAAAGAAAAGGGAACTTTTTATCAACTTAAAACTTAATATCTTCCTTGCTTTTCAAAAATTCCGGAAGGAATTTACCCCTTCTTACGCCGCCCTCTGAGGACTAAGTGTTGGTGAAAACCGCACCCTCCTAGCTCCAACCGTTCCCGAGATATTAATTATTTTATTTAACATTAGGCAGCGCTTCCACCATATTTTTTAAGAAAAATCGCGATAACTCAGAAGCGGAAAGAGATAGATTGATGCGGTTTTCACTGTACGGTGACCAGATAAGGGTGCCATTATCCTGTAACGAAATCATTTTTTTCTCAAAGAACGGGAACTTTTTATCAACTTAGAACTTAATATCTTCCTTGCTTTTCAAGAATTCCGGGAGGAATTTACCCCGTCTTACGCCGCTCTCCGAGGACTAAGTATTGGTGAAAACCGCTCCCTCCTAGCTCGAACCGTTTCCGAGATATTAATTATTTTATTTAACATTAGGCGGCGCTTCCACCATATTTTTTTAGAAAACTCGCGATAACTCAGAAGCGGAAAGAAATAGATTGATGCGGTTTTCACTGTACGGTGACCAGATGAGGGTGCCATTATCCTGTAACGGAATCATTTTTTTCTCAAAAAACGGGAACTTTTTATCAACTTAAAACTTAATATCTTCCTTGCTTTTCAAAAATTCCGGAAGGAATTTACACCGTCTTACGCCGCCCTCCGAGGACTAAGTGTTGGTGAAAACCGCACCCTCCTAGCTCCAACCGTTCCCGAGATATTAATTATTTTATTTAACATTAGGCGGCGCTTCCACCATATTTTTTAAGAAAAATCGCGATAACTCAGAAGCGGAAAGAGATAGATTGATGCGGTTTTCACTGTACGGTGACCAGATGAGGGTGCCATTATCCTGTAACGGAATCATTTTTTTCTCAAAAAACGGGAACTTTTTATCAACTTAAAACTTAATATCTTCCTTGCTTTTCAAAAATTCCGGAAGGAATTTACACCGTCTTACGCCGCCCTCCGAGGACTAAGTGTTGGTGAAAACCGCACCCTCCTAGCTCCAACCATTCCCGAGATATTAATTATTTTATTTAACATTAGGCGGCGCTTCCACCATATTTTTTAAGAAAAATCGCGATAACTCAGAAGCGGAAAGAGATAGATTGATGCGGTTTTCACTGTACGGTGACCAGATAAGGGTGCCATTATCCTGTAATGGTATCATTTTGTTCGCATGCAGAAGTATCATTTAAACTGAACATCGTAGAACATTTCAATATCACATTTTAGTATATGATGGTCAAACGCCATTATAATTGCTTTATCTTACACAGCCAAGACCTACCAGGTTGGCGACATTTTACGACCACATGTTAAAATTTTTGTTTATTTTTAATCTTACTGAAAATAGAACTTCTTTTTTTATTGCTGAAAGATGTTCGTTGTTTTCTGTTAACGCGTTTTCTGATAGTTTTCGATTCTAAGCAGGATAAGATCTTGTTGAATCATTTAAATGAATCATCAGTAAAAAAACTTCCGAAGCTAAAATGGAACTGCAGCATTGATTTAATCAAATTTTACAAAAACAAACCAGGAATTCGAATACAACAACTATTTTTTTTTGTTTTTACTAGAATCACGTTAACCTGCAAGTCTGAAAATTTTGCTTAAATTTGCTGTCAGTATCGAACTCGTGTGCCATCATCACATGGGAGCGAACACGGAAACTTATGTTTTATCTTATCCATTCTGAAAGACCAGGATCACATAAACGCGAGGAAACGTGCAGAACTAAAATGTTAGAAAAAATTTTTGAATTTTACAATACAAACAAGAATCCTTTACTGGAATTACATCAGCGCAAGAAGGTAAACGTAAAAGCTAGGACTCTCCTTCCTTCTTTTATACTTTGATATACGATTTCGGGGTTCGCAAATAATAATCGTCACTTGGTATCAAAAACTTTAATTAAACACTACCTTAACGCAGTTCAAGTTACACAAACAATAAAGTACAACACTTATTTTAATAAGGAACACTTCAATATGTCTACGTATGTGCAGCCCAAGATACTCGCACTACAGCTCGCTAAATGTCCTCCTTTAAATATCCAATACCGCTGTTACTGGAAACGCCTGGAACGCTATCGAACTATCACGAACTCTCTGCAACATTCCGGACAGGTGGCGTGCTTTCTTCAAAACGCTGGCCCACAGATGGCGCCGCTTGTCTGAATATAAAATTTATTAGCGTCCGCCTGTAACAATATTATAGATTTAAACATAACTTCAAGAGTTTAGTTTACTTATGCCCGGTTTCTGAAACGAGAAATAACTCTGTGTAAAGACAAATATTTATTGACAGACAACTTTATGAAAAGTATAAACTGTTTAGGTTGCTACCTATACACTTTACCTACAGATAAAGTTTTAAGAAACGGCCTTTGGAAGTTATAGGGAGTTTATCTTGAGTTTATCTCTATATAAATTTATGTATCGTTTCAGAAACCGGGTTATGAGTAAATTCATTGTTAGAACAGTACTTAATTAAATCAGGTTTTCAAAATGATTGTCCGTTTGTCTACAGCAGGACGACAAACTGTGTTGGGACATCATAAAATCTAGGGGAATGTCCTTATTAAAAGTGTACACAATGAGACTGTATAGTCTTCTATGATATTGACCTGCAATTCATTACCTGTCTTTCTCAAGTCTCATCAACGTAACCTCTCGCAGAACCATAACCTGAAGCGTATGACAATCTCAAATCAATTATTTCTGTCAATCGTCGGAGGACTCCTGTAAAACTTTCGGTTTTGTTTGAGGTCTTCATCATCTAAAGGCGTATATCCACTGGCGCTCGCAAACAGATCACCGGTTTTTACCCTGTTTATTTCGAGTTCACCAAAAGTTCCATTAGTTGTTGGTAACTTCAAAGGGTGTATTCGTCGCACCCCAGTCTGGTGTAGGCGGTGAAACTGTTCGTATCAATTTTAAATCGAAAAATTATGGAATGGACGGATGAAAACTTAGTGACGCTTATAGGAAGTTAGTGGAAAAAGAAGCGTTATGGAACGTCAAAATAAGATTATAAGAATAAAATAAAGAAGAGTGACGTTTGGAAAAGTTTGGCAATTGAACTAGATTGTTCCCGCGAAGAACTTGAACGAAAAATGAAGATTCTTTTGGCTCAATGTCTTCGCGAACTTCAAAAGGCACAGAAAATTGTAAAATCTGGAGTGAACTTCTTGGTGAACTTGGTTCAGCGAAAATTAATTTCATCTACTGTTATACTATTTCGTATACTGTACGCGAGCTGATCGCAAACAGGGCTTGTAACTGTTCAAGAGCTTTCGTAATAAGTTCGTCGGTGGATACGGACCTTTAATAGACGGAAATAGTTACTGATTTGCTTCAGCTGTTCCAAATATTTTCAAAACGCTCGTTTCCTTAAAACTTAGTAACTCTCTTGGTGCAGTGTTATCCTAGCAAATAATTTGTCGGTCTCAAGATCTGGTCTTTGATTACGAGACGCCACTTTTGGGATTAAGCAGATGTAGGTACGTGTTCATTACAGTTACACCTTGATTCTTTAGGATCTCACCTAAATCCGAAAATATCGACTTTTACTTGCCTGTTGTAGTGTTACACAATCGCTACTCTCGGAAAACATTTCGTTGGCTCAAATCATTTATTAAGATTTACTGGAAAGCTCTTCCTCGACTTAAATTTGAATCAGAATTTGACGCTGTACCGTAATTCCTTAGAACCTCATCTAAATTACAGTATATCGACTTTCACTTGCCCTTTGGTGTTGCTTAATTAACGCACATTAACGCAATGAAACAATGTCACGAAGGTGGCAATCGATACAAATACAAAATAAAGTCGTCCCTTAGTGAATTGAAATGTTGTTGCATTCGCTTCCCGATTGGTCTACAAATAATCTATCTCATTTAGTCTCTACGACAACTGTTGGGGCAAAAACAATAAAACTCTCTCTGGATGAATAAGGATTAACTACGCTCATCGCTGATTTGAACATCGGTCCTTCTAATGACACAGAATAATTGACTTCCTATCAGATCAGACTGGCGTAAAAGCCGGCGCACGAGTCCGGAAGTACAAGCATTCGTATACGCTAAGTGCTCTATCTTGTATTCTGGTTTATACACATACATGCTAAGCGCTCTATATTGTAGACTTCAGAAAATTCACATACATAAATATATGCTGAGTACTCCATCTTGCTATCTGCCACTCATAAACACACACCGGTTAACACTGTCATATATCCCGTCATCCAGTCAAGTATCTGTCTACACATGATCTCTCCCAGAGAGGCAATCTAAGAATAGGCAACTTTACCTTCTTGAGTTTTGTCACCTTCAGAGAAGTTACAATCAAACCAGAGAAACATTTTTATAATAATAAAGTATTATTATTATTACGTAACATACATTATTAAAAAAATAATCTTCATTAGATGAGGATAGCGGTAGTGTCTCAAATGTATCATTTTCATCATCATTTACCCGGCGTATCGGATTAGTTTCCTGCTGAGCCCCAAGCGTTAGTTTAGTAATAAATCGGCTATTGTTCGTTGTTGAACAATTTCGATTTCGACGAAATGAAATCTTTAAAAACTGTTTCATTGTTGATGTTACTAGTTAAAGCTTATATAATCCTGTACATGTGAAAGCAGTTACTGATTAGTTTAGATCACGAGATGCTGCAGAAGACGCCAGGAAACATGACTGATTGAAGAATACACATATTTTCGACTTTTTTTTGAGCATTTTGTTCTTCCGTTCATCTCAAGGAGATGGACGGAAGAGTTGAAAGTTTGTCCTCATTATTTATTTTCATCATGTCAATCTAACAACTTCCCTGGTGTCAATACTCTTGATTTTAATTCTCAATTACACGCTGAAAAAATAAACTTTAAAATGATCAAACCACGTTAAATAAAATGACTTTGCATTCAATATTTCACAGGGAAACGTTGTGAACTAAGATAAAACCATTTCCATGTAGTAAGTGCTTTTGTCTGAGACGAGACGAAATTCATACAACAAATATTCTTATCAAAGGGAACTTTTTCTCTCTCTTGAAACAACGAACGTACGTTCATAAATTATAACTTCATTAACAATGGTCCTAAAGTAAACATCTCATTCAACTTGCACTGGAAATTTTCCTGATCACTCTCAACTGCAGTCAGGTTTCTAATTTGGGACGAACTTACTTATATTACAAAGAAAAAATGTAGCATTTGTACGTCAGCAAGGTATTTAAAACTTAGAAGTTGTAATAGTGTACGCAGTTACCATTCATTACCAGTCGGTATTCAGAAAGTACAAGATGCAGAACATTTCAGGTCTTGAAAATGGAAGTTTCATGTATACCGCCAAATACTTATCGTTTGCTTGGATGGATTATGTTTTATTTGGATTCATGTTTGGCCTGAGTGTATTAATCGGCATTTATTTCGGCTGTTTCGGATCCAAACAATCATCCAAAGCGGAGTATTTGTTGGGAGGGAAAACCATGGGGGTATTCCCAATAGCCATGTCTTTAACGGCAAGGTTTGATGACAATATCTGTTATGAGGTATACCAAAGTTTTATTTTGCAGCCATATTTCTGGAATTACTCTTTTGGGTATTCCCGCAGAGATATACATGTATGGGACACAGTATTGGATGTGCACCGTGAGTATCATAATTACTGGAATAATCATGGCGTACATTTACTTGCCTGTATTTCACAAATTGCAATTAACCAGCAATTACGAATATTTAAATCTGAGGTTTGATGATAGGATACGTAAAATGGCTTCCATATTATACACACTCAATTCCTTGCTGTATATTCCGATTGTCATTTATATTCCTGCGTTGGCTTTTAATCAAGGTAAGTTACAGTTAAAATCCTTGTTACAATTTTATTGTTACGTTCATTCTATGAAAGAATTCTTTTACTCACTTTATTTCATTCATTTAAAAACACTTGTGTTGCAATTATAAACCAATGAAATCGTTTTATCATCACTCGAACCGAGGTCTAAATAGACTAGTTTGAAACTACACAATTTTAAAAGGCAATAAAAGAGTTTTGCCAAAACCACGGACTTTAAGATAAAACTTTTCAGTGTAGGTATTTCGTGTAAATAATTTAATGTAAAAAAGGTTGGAAACCTACTTTTCATCCCCTTTTGTCCCCAGTTTTTTTTAAACAATCCTTACAAAATTGGATCTTGATTTTCTTTGTTGCCTCTGGTCTGTAAAAAAGCCAGAAATCAGTTTTCCAATTTGTTTTCCACGGTTGCTCGAATGGCGTTTGCATGTATTTTGAAAATTGTCGAAAATGCTTCGCCCTTTCCTCTCTTTCTGCTTCCTTAACTCCCTTTGGATTTCAAATAGAATGAAAATTTTACTTGTGAGAATATTTCAAATAGAAATGCCCAAAAATTTATATTCAAAAGTACATTAAACAAAAACATGAAATTCAGTTTACCATTTTGAAAGATTTTAATATAAAAATACGTTAATAAAAATATATATATAAAATATATAAAAATATATAATAAAAAGTTAAATTTACTTCCAATAATATTACACAAAAAAAAGAAATAATTTTAGTACGAACAATTTTCTTCTTAATTAAGAACGAATGTAATTTAGAAATATCAACTAAAATTTTTAAAACTAACCAAAATACCAAATGAAATGAATGAAATTATGGTAATAAAGGGAAAAACGGTTTGGAGAGGAAGATATTCAGTACATAACAAAAACGCCTCTGTTAGGAAATGCGCAAAAATGAATTTTTCTTTCAAATCACCAACGTTGACTGGAATCTTTCTTGAAACACAGAATTGATTAAATTAATAAAAAAAATCGTTTACGATTAAATTGATTATAAAGAACACACCTTGAAGAGTTGGTATCTTCATTCGCAAAATTAATTTCAAACTGAGGAAACTGACTGGTTGAAAAAATAAACTCCAATTTCGTCAATTGCCAAAGCTTTTTATGCACTTCTTCCCTCTTGATTGTTACAAGAGTGAGGAATATCACGTGTTGCATTTGTTACGCATAAAAAATCCTTATAACGCCTGATCTTACTACCTTCTACTAAATTTAACCGTTGGTTACCATCCTAGGAAACCATTGTCAGCACAATGGTTTCCAAAGATATTAACCGATGGTTAAATTTATTAGGAGGTAATAAGATCAGGCGTTATAAGGATTTTTTATGCGTAACAAATGCATGATGAAAAGTACTGGAAATTCTAGAATCGCTCTGGTTCGACCAGCGCCTAAAAAGGACAGGCCAGGTTTAAACTATGGGCTGCCCCCACTCCAAACAACAATCTGTCTTTAATAGGCTCTGGTTGGTCGATGGTTAAGGTTACGTTTTACGTCCCTGCTCTTTAAGTAAATACTTCAGAAATGGTGGAAATCTTCTTAGAAAATAGGAAGAAATCACAATACTTATTTTAAATGGCGATTACGATGGAACCATGATGACCATAAGCTGTAAAGTTGCAGATGACCTTTTGATTTACACATACAACATGACGTTTCTTTAATTAAACTTTTAATAAACAGGCAGCGCCTCTATATTCTAAATAAATTCGAACGACAAGGAAGAAGCAGAACAAAAAGTGCTTGTCTTCTGTGGTTGTTTCACTTTTGTGTATTAACAAAAATATTTGCATCTCAAAGCGTTACCTGATCGCCAGTATAAAAATAATAATTTGTTTTAGTGACTGGTTGGAACATCCACCACATAGCTCCTTTCATCTGCCTTCTCTGCATTTTCTACACTACAATTGGAGGATTAAAAGCCGTCGTATGGTCGGATACTTTGCAATTTACGATTACTTTAGGAGCAATGTTCATGGTGTTAATTATGGGGATTGTTTCCGCCGGGGGTTTTCTAGCGATTTGGGATAAAGCCGAACACGGGCAGCGACTGGAATTTTTTAAGTAGATTTCACAACGCCTCGAATGCTGCCTTAACACTAATTTCTCGCAATTGGTTGCAGTTTGGATTTGGATCCGACGCTTAGGACTTCTGTACATCACATAATCATCGGAGTCACGGTTCAATGGGTGGCATTACTTGGTGTTAATCCAGCTAGTGTGCAGAGATTTCTGGCGGTTCCCACCATGAACCACGCTAAAATGTATTAAACCCAAATTAAAAGAAAAATGTACTTCATTAATTTTGCAAATTGCATAAATTTCTAGTGTACTGGTCTTTTTTGTTATTGGGACAATCATCACGAAGCTTGTGAGTATCTTCTCTGGACTTATTATGTTCGCCAAGTATTCAGATTGTGATCCGTCCTTAACTGGCGAAATCAGTAGGCCAGATCAGTTACTCCCATACTACGTGTTGGATGTTGCTTCGAATATACCAGGTTTATCTGGTCTGTTCATAGCTGGCATCTTCACTACCGCTTTGAGGTATGGTAAGGTATTGAAAAGTGCAATTTTGATGACTAAAATTGAATTTTCAAAGTGCGATGTCGACGAACCTAAACACGCTCTCAGGAACCATCTACGAGGATTTTATACTGCCGGCGAGTGATCACAAATTTTCCGAGAAGACTGTCAGCAACATCATGAAGGCCACAGTTGTTATCATTGGACTTATATGTGTGGGTCTCGTCTTTGTGATACAGCATCTCGGAGGTGTTTTCCAGATTTGTATGAGTCTGACAGGGATTGGAACTGGACCACTTCTGGGGCTTTTTACTTTAGGAATGTTGTTTCCCATGGCCAACACGAAGGTAAAGGGCAGTTCCAAATGAGATTTGATTTTATTTTTATTCGTTGAAGGGTGCCTTATACGGAAGTATAACAGGATTAATAATAGTGGCTTGGATTTGCACTGGGGCCCAACTTCACATACTTTACCAGAACATAGTGTATGAACCGAAACCACTGAGTGTTGCTGGATGTAACACAACCATAAATTTGAGTGACGTGTAAGAAATTTATCTTCAATGAACGCATGGATGCAGAAGTATTGATTTGATTGACTTTTCCAGGGAACCACGCGAAATGGAGGAGCCTTTCTGGATATACAAAATATCGTTCTACTATTATGCTCTTATTGGGTTGCTAATAACAATTCCAGTCGGGTTAATCGTCAGTTGGTTGACCAACAAGGAAGAACCAGACGTCCATAAGGATTTGTTAAGTCCTTGTATTCACAGATTTCTACACAAAGAGCGTCTAAAGTCCAGCGAAGCAATGTACAATCCTGTAGCAATGAAAGAGTGTTTAGCAGAAAATGAAAAATTGGTTTTTGACTCTGTCGTTGGGGAAAAAGTTCAAGATGCTATGGAAGACAGAAGACGTAAAATGTTAAATGAAAGTGATTAATTTTTTTTTAATTATTTATTAAAAAAAAGTCGCACCAAGAAAGAATCTCATGTACAAATGTCTTTCCCTAATAAATAATAAAAACTTTTCTTTCTTTTTATATGTGTTGTTTAATAGTAATATCAATAGCTCAAAGTACAAAGAAAAAGATCATGTAAATCAACTGCAACAAAAATCTATTTTTTTTTTATAATACTGACCATTAAAGTTTTCGAAAATAAATCATTACATGTTATTGCTGATAACTTCATGGCATAAATATGTAATCATTATTTAAATAAATATGAAACGTGAAGCTATTTGAAATGCGCAGTAAATCCAGTCCCGGCTCGTGATGATTTACTGCAGGTGGGCAACAACTGCAAAAGGGAAAGTGGGTGCGTTTTCCAAATCAGTTTGTTTTTCGGGGCTTGTAATTTTTTAACTAAATTTAAGCGTGAGATTTACTGAGCTTTTTCTCAACTTTCCAACGCCTTTTACAAAAAAGAGTCTACGAACGCGTTCTTGTGTTACAATCAAAATTCAAGACCGCCGCTGTTCAATTAAATGAACGTCTCTCCATCCCTTCGCAATCGCGCTTGTAATTTTTTAATTAAATTTAAGTAGGGGATTTACAGAGCTTTTTCTCGGCTTTCCAACGCCTTTCACCAAAAAACAATCGGCGAGCGCATTCTTGAGTTACAATCAAAATTCAAAAGCAACGCGTATTTGCTCAATTAACCGAACGTCTCTCCCTCCCCACGCGATTGAGTTTGTTATTTTCGAATTCAACTTAAGCACGGGATTTACTGAGCTTTTTTCAACTTTCCAACGCCTTTTACCAAAAAAAAACAATCGACGAACGCGTTCTTGAGTTACAATCTAAATTCAAAAGCGCCGAGTTTTTTTATTTGCTCATTTAACTGAACGTCTCTCCCTCCCCTTATGAGCGCGCTTGTAATTTTTTAATTAAATTTAAGGGGGAGATTTACATAGCTTTTTCTCGGCTTTCCAACACCTTTCACCAAAAAACAATCGGCGAACGCATTCTTGAGTTACAATCAAGATTCCAAAGAGAAGCGTTTTTGATTTGCTTAATGATATAAACGTTTCTCCCTCCCCTGGCGATCATGCTTGTAATTTTTTTTTTTCAATTTAAATGGGGGATTTACAGAGCTTTTTCTCAGCTTCCCGACGCCTTTTACGAAATAACAATCTTCAACAACTGTAAAAGGGAAAGTGGGCGCATTCCAAAAAAAAAAATTGTTTTTCGGGGTTGCCCACACGAGGAACTGGAACGTGCAACCTCATAGGACAGGGTGGGCACTGCCTACCTTGCCCACCCCGACGAGCCGCCACTGAGTAAATCGTCTTGTCTAGTAAAACATTGCTAGTTAAATATTTTAAGTAACAATAAGTGTATTGTGAAATTCGCATTTTAACTTAAAATGCAAACGGCGGTCGTTTTACGTGCCTTATTTTGATACTTCAGAGAATCAAGGTTACACCAATTGAGACTGCGTTCGATTAGGCAGTGGAAACTTATCTTCGTTGCTGCGACATCACAGAGCATTTTAAATTTATTCTTGCGAACGGTTTGGTGAACTGTTACAGACGCAAGCCTTATAAGATGTCTGCGATAGGTAAGTACAAAATACTTTGTTATTTCTGTTTATAACGTGTACGGGCTCATTTGTCGAAGAAAAAAATGTTTTTTTCGCAAGGAGTGCTATGTTGGCTGCATACACTAATTATAGTGTACATTCAATTTCGAATAGTAACAGTGTTACTAAAAAAAAATATTTCAAAAATGATTAGGGATGTTAGGACTTAAAGAACAAATTTTTACTAAGCTTTAAGCTATTGCTTTGGCTCTTAAAAAAAAACATGGGTCGCTTAAACCTCATTAAAAATTTCAAGGAAGCGCACCCTCTCTCCACCCCTTTCTCGACGCCCTTGATTATCTTTGTACCCTATTTTCACAAAACCTTCCATTACTTTTTTTATAAGTTATTTATTTATTGGTAGATTAAGCAAATTGTAAACAGCATTAAAGTTAAATCGACTTAATTCTGAAATTATTTAGCAACAACAATTGACCGACTGAATTATTATTATAAACAAAATTAACCTGCAAAGTCAACGGGGCAACAGATGCTCAACATAAACCTAAAAAGTATGTTATATGGAAAATTTATCGGTAAACGTCAAAATTTTTTTAGGATAACCAGCTTAAGACCGGCTTGGCAATGGAAATATTTAAACAAATATATTTTTTTAATGATTTGTGAAGCATGTCGTTTTAAACATCTGTAATAAATTAATTTATTAAACACATACCCCGCATAAATGAGTTTCGATGTGCATTTCCAGAACAAGTCTTGTCATGTGCACTTATGTGAATTTGTAATAGTATACAGGGTGATACAAGTTAAGTGTCGTAAGGTGTGTCCCAAAAGTCTGATTGGAAAAACGTACCTCGATTTTTAATATTAATAATTTGAATATTTTAATACCAAATATTGAAATCATTTTGTCTTTTCCTTCTTCTTTTTTATGAAAGGGTCGTATTTTTTGACATTGATAGTAATTGATAAACATTTCTTTCATCTGTTGCTAAGGCGTCCTACTCCTTTGTTTTTCAGTGCTCAGTTATCTCTTACTTACTTCACCACTCACAATCAGTCGTCGTCCGTTTAATGGGGGGTAACAGGGGTTACCAACCTTTTAAAAGCATCGACCCCTTACAGGTTTTAAATACAGGTAGATATCCAAAAATAAAATACGATAATTATACGAAAACAAAATAAAAAAGCTAAAACATATTTAATGGAAAATAAAATAATTTTTCATTAATTAAATGTGATACATAGATAAAGAAACAGACAATTTTTTTTTGCTCTTCCAGGAAAGATTTCTTATTCCGCAAAATCTCTCCAATTTTTTTAATATTTTCTGATTCTGCTCAAAATTATACAGTACAACTTCTTTAATCCGAACTAATAATTGCACTGGTTGATTCGCATTCCCGAAATGTTCGGATTGTCGTACAAAAGACAGAAAATTTAAACTTCATTTCAAACGGAACTCACAATCGGTAAAGCTTTGGCTTAAACACAGCGGTACCGTAATGTAGCGGCTGTCATATGATCGCGAGTGTAAACAAAAAGAAAGCCAACGATCTGTATTTATTTTGGATATTTCATAATAGTCCAACTTGATTTAACATGATTAACAAATTTAGAAAATGAAGATTCATCAATTCTCACGAGCAAGAACTGTACGAAAATAACGTTTAAAAAATACTTTTACGTTTTCTTACGTGTCGGTGACATTTATAGCAAACCATATATGGTGAAAAGGGAATTGATATCGGCATAACTAACAAGGAAAGTAACTGTCGACGTACGTTTCGGTCTTACTAGACCTCATCAGGACAATAACCAAGGAGTGAGGTGTTAACACTTGGAGATGGACAACCCTTTTCCTTTAAACCGCATATGCTTAATACCATTTTTTATATAAGGAATAGATATTTAGCTGCACGTTTTTGGAATCCCGTGAAGATGTTTACTTGGAGTACACCGAATTTTTTTTAATAAAATGGTTCAAATTACAAAAAATGTGTTCGTCTGGAGCTTTTCAAGCTTGGAAACATCTCTCTCTTTCCCCCTAATTTCCAAATTGATTATGTTCCTCTATGTTTATTTTAAATAATAACAAGAATTCCTTCTAATTTTATTATTTAAACATTTAATTTAATTTTAAATTTGCCACCAATTTACGGCCGCTACTTTGTGCTATCGCTTTCCTACTAATCAGAGGCTACTCGAGGCTAGCGGTCAAATAATAAACAGTATAAATAAACAGGGCGTGTCTTAGAAAATTTGAAACTAAGAGATTTTCAGCAGGAATCACTTCGCAGTTCGGATTAAAGAGGCGCTGTTCGGATTATGTTCGGACTGTTTTCGAGATATTGATTCATGAAAGCTCGTCATTTAAAATAATAAAAAAATGGAGGTTCCGCTAAAAAGAAAATTATAATCATGATTATGTGCTAACAACACCAATTTGTTCGTAATTTTGTGTCTTACGATGGCAGTATGTATTTAAGAATTTATTTTGGTTTAAAATAGAAAAATTATAAAAAATTTTCTTGCAAATCATTTTTTATTGCAGTGAAAACCTCGAGCAGCCTCTGTACAGCTGTTTCAGCTCTGCTTGGGGCTTCATCAGCAGAGACGTAGCTCGACATTCCCACTGCAAGCAAAAACGACTTGTCCAATTTATTCGCAATTGCGATGTGAGAGTGATGAGTAGATAAAACAGCGACATCTTACGATCCATCCTACTGCAATGTCAGGTCAAAAAGCGATCGTAAGGTGTCGCTGTTTTATCTATTCAGAAAAATTATAGTAAAGTCCATTTTAATTTACTTGAAACGTACTGAAATCATAATTATCTTAATTCAACTTGGATATCTAAAATAGTCAGAAAGTATTTTAAAGCTCATCAAGTAAATAAAGCAGTAACATGCGATGACGACGAATTGGGTGGATGGTAAATTGGATCGACGGCGAATTGTCTCTACGTCGAATTGGCGACGATGAATCGGCGACGGCAAGTCGGTGATGGCGAATCGTTCTATCCTCGATCTATGCTGCGTTATATTTAATTTTTTTATTTATTTTTTTTCTCCTCCTTATTGTGGACGGAGGTTAATTTTAATTATTTCTTAACTAAATTTATTTTAAAATTTAGTAAAATTTTGTGCAAATCGTTTTTGATTGCAGTGGAAACCTCGAGCAGCCTCTGGACAGCTGTTTCAGCCCTGCTTGGGGCTTTTTCAGCAGAGACGTAGCTCGACATTCCCACCGCAGACCAAAAACGACTTGCCCAATTTATTCGCAATTGCGATGTAAGAATGATGAACAGATAAAATAGCGACATCTTACTATCGCTTTTTGACCTGACATTGCAGTAGGATAGACAAATTGAAGCGGGATTTGCTCCTAATAAGTCCCCCATGCAAGGCGGCCATGCTTGCTGTCAAAGCATAATGAAAGTTTTTAGAAAAATTTTGTGCAAATCGTCGCTATTTTATCTGTTCATCGTTCTTACATCGCAATTGCGAATAAATTGGGCAAGTCGTTTTTGGTCTGCGGTGGGAATGTCGAGCTACGTCTCTGCTGAAGAAGCCCCAAGCAGGGCTGAAACAGCTGTCCAGAGGCTGCTCGAGGTTTCCACTGCAATCAAAAACGATTTGCACAAAATTTTTCTAAAAACTTTCATTATGCTTTGACAGCAAGCATGGCCGCCTTGCATGGGGGACTTATTAGGAGCAAATCCTGCTTCAATTTGTCTATCCTACTGCAATGTCAGCTCAAAAAGCGATAGTAAGATGTCGCTATTTTATCTGTTCATTAAAATTTAGTGTTTTGCACAAGACTTCTTTTGCAACCAGTAACTTGTATAATAGAATATGGGTTCTACGACGCTATTACTATTTATTTAGTATACAGGGAATCACTCCAAGCGGACACGTATCGACAAGATAATTTGAATTGTGTACCTCACAGTTTCAATAAATTCTGCTCCACATAATAAGTTATTATAATTATTATATTATCTGATCGGTCATCGTCACAATAGGCACCGGCGATCTAGTATATTGAAACTATAATACTCGTCAGTGTTAGAATCTTGCTTTTTCTCTGCGTGTAATTCATGCTGGTCACGTGATTTTTGCTTTAGTAACAAATTTTGTGAGTTAAGAATAGAATTTATAATTACCTAATTATTAATTTTCAAATAAAAGAGGTTTGTTTTCTTTTTTGACAACTCTGACACTTATATTTTAACTTTAACAAATTTTCGATATTCAGTTATACAATGACATAGTCAAAAACCATAAACTGACTGATATTTTGGAACTTTCCTGACATTCAGATAGCAATTTTATCAATATCAAAAACATTTCACAAGTTTTGTAAGTAAAAAAAGAAACGGATAATAAACTACTTCGTGAATGATCGTGTAATGTCACTTGCACTGATGCACCCGGTACATTTATTTATTTTTCGATTTATTTGATGTTTTTTGCTGTTCATTAAGGTGTTGCAGCAAAATTATTTTACAACTACTCTTAACTGAATTAGTTCTAACTGACTCTACGATTAACAGATTCCTTTGATGTATCAATTGATCCCCAAAGGGGTCGATATTGACTTCGCTGGAAATCCCCCATCAATACGACAGTCCTCCTCGTATCATTGTAATCTGTCTGTATTTTCTTTTTTTGGTTTTTCTTGCTATTGCTAGTTTCGTTTCAGTTACTTGTGATCTCCGTATAAACATAATTAACTTTTGTTTCCGCTGTATAAGTTACTTTTGATTTCCGTCTATACTTAATTAACTTTTGTTTCCGCTGTATAAGTATACTAATGGTTTAACTTGCCCCTACAGACTTGTAGATTTTAGCTTTGGCTACATTTACGTACAGTGACGAACAAAAATATAGAAACTGGAATATTTCAAATCAATTGAAGATATAATTTAAAAATATTATTATTTTCAATATAATTGTGAATGAATTGTCGAAAACCTTTGAAATTTTAAATGGGACATCCTGTAGATTTTTTATTATTCAATGTTAAATAGTAGGATGTCGCTCTTTTATCTAAATAGATAAAAGAGCGACATCCTACTACTTTTATCTAAATAGATAAGAGAGCGACATCCTACTATTTAACATTCTGTCTGAATAATAAAAAATCTACGATCGCTTTTTGACCTGACAATGCAGTAAGATAGACAGATTGAAGCGGGTTTGCTACATAATAAGGAGGCCATGCTTGCTATCAAAGTATAATCAAAGTTAAACAAAAATTGATGCAAATTCATCTTTGATTGCAGTGAATACCTCTGAAGCTGAAACAGCTGTACGAGATTTTCACTGCAATCAAAAACGATTTGCAACAAAATTTGTTCAATTTAAAGTTTAGAAATGTATAATTTTATAACTTGAAGGAATAATTCCCAGCAGAAATAAATCTATTTTTAATTAATCAATTGTTTATTGGTCATCTCGGTCAACTATTTCGATTTCTTTTTAAGGAACTTACGTTAACGGATTGCTGCCAAAGAAGATGTGAAAGATCTAAGCTGTGTTGGTGAATCTTTTACAGAAGAATTTAGTTTGTTTATTTGTTTCTGTATCTGGTTGTCTTTTACTTTGTTCCCATGTGGTACTCTATTTTCACTCATCAGACCCTCCAGCATATCTTCTCTTCATCTTTTTCTGAATCTTCCTTTTTTATTCTTGTAATGTGTAATTCCTTGAATGATATTTCCCTGGGGGTCCTATTATTCCATATTCTTTCCAAATCATTGTAATTTCGTTGTTTCAGTTATTTTTCATAAATTCTGAATTGTTTTCTTCTTTTCATCATTTCCTGAAGCTTCTTTTTTATTCTTGTAGTGTGGTTCCTTCTAAGGTCTTTATTTCATTTTCAAAAATTGAAATGAATTGGTTTTTTTTTGTCATCTTTTTCTGAATATTCTTTTTTTATTATTGTAATCCGGCTCATTCTATTATATTTCTTTGAGGGTCTTTTTATCCGATATTCTTTCCAAGCCATTGTAATCTCTTTGTTTCATTTATTTTGGTTAGCTGTAACTTTCGTCCTTTTAACTTAACTATCTTCCTGCTAATATTCTTTTGATCATCTTCCTTTCTCATCTATTTAAATATCCTTGTTTAGAGTTCAAGTTTCGTAGCCATGCAATGCCCTCATTTTTTAAATTTAGTTTTTTTTTTCTTTAACGTCACAAATTTACAGGTACAGAGAATTGTTGATGATATTAGAAATATGTAATTACAATTGAGCGGGCGCTATAAAAAAATACGACTCCTAAATTGTTTCTAAAAATAAATACGATTTACATAAACGAATTTGATATATTTGTATAATTAGTATTACTGCGGCCTTTTAAACAAAAATTCTTTGTAACTTTCTGAATAAAATTCACTTTTGAATTGAAGGTCTACGTGTTTGCCGGCACACAACATAAACACACGGGCTTAAGGTCAACGATTACACAAATGTTATCATCAATTTGAAAGTATTTAAAATTTTTATTACTTCAATAAAAGGGGACCGGCAAAGACGCCTTGTTTAAACGAATGAGCATGTTATTTTATGTATAAAGTACGTGTTAAAAACATTTCTCTATTTCCAGCATAAAATTCAAAATTTAATTCCAGAAGTATTTTTTTTGGTAAACAAATTCACTTTTTCATTTTATTACTTCTTGATAACGTGGATAAAGCATTACAGCAAAATAAGTATAAAATAGAAATCAGCAAAAAAAGGTATTTTGTTTACTTTAAAATTTTCCCCAAAACTATCTTGTTTGCAAACATGATTTCGCGCTACCTCAATTTTTGGTATTAAATAGGACCAGGATATGCTTCTCCTCTTGATGCTATGAAAAATGGACCTCGAGAGGAAATCCTCTACGTCGTTTGTGTTCAACCTAATCCTACCGAAACAAATTCAGATTTATTGGCGACGGTAGATGTAGATCCAAAATCACCCACATACTCCAAAGCAAGTAGAATTTGCCCCCTTGCACAAATGTAAACCACTAATAAATTTGGTTTTGGATATTTTTAGATAATCCACAGACTCCACACTAATCGCCCAAATGACGAGTTACACCACAGTGGATGGAACGTATGTTCCAGTTGCCACTTCATCAAGAAAGGCTGCAGTGTTCCAGTAAGGAACAAGTTAGTTTTACCAGCACTTGGTTCTGATAGGGTGTACATCGTTGATACGGGCAAAGATCCAAGAGCCCCCTCAATACACAAGGTGTGATTCATTCTTATTTCAACTTCCAACGTTACTTTTCTATTAAATAAAGCCTGTTCTACTTTATCATATAAAATGCTACCAGAGAAAGGTAGAACAAGTTTTATGATAGTATAAAATAGTAAAACAAATTATGATAGTATAAAATCGTATAGAAGTAGATGTATTTGTGTGCGTTTCATAACATTTCTTTGTTAATATTTGTTGGTATTATTTTCTCGCAACAAAAATTAGTATAATGTAAAACAGCCTTAACATTTTCATGCAGATAATTGAGTCTTCTGAAATGCACGACTTTAATTGTGCCACACCTCACACAACCCACTGTTTGCCCAGCGGGGAGATTATGATTTCGGTTTTGGGCGACGTTGAAGGAAACGGAAAAGGAGACTTCATACTCATCGACGGAAAGACGTTGAAAACAAAAGGTAAAAATGTACCCACCCGAAAACACCAGGAAATAAGTTTCAATTAAATTGTTAGGAACTTGGACTGTCGGGGAAACTGCGAGCTTCGGATACGATTTTTGGTATCAACCATACTTCGATGTTATGGTGTCGACTGAATGGGGGGCGCCGCGCGCCTTTAAAACTGGTTTCCATCCATCACACCCAGCCGACGAGAAAATCTACGGAAGATCATTGAATTTCTTTTCTTGGGGCGAAAGGAAGCTGATCCAGAAAATTAATTTGGGCGATGATGGAATTGCTCCTTTGGAAGTTCGTTACCTTCACAATCCAAAATCATGCGAGGGTTTCGTTGGATGCGCCCTAAACGCAAACGTGTTCAGGTAAAGCGCAAATTAAAAAAAAAGTATACCTATGCAATCTTTTTCCCCACATTTTTATTGATACAGATTCTATCCGAAAGATGGGAAGTGGATTGCAGAAAAAGTAATTGATGTAAAACCCAAAAAGGTTTCTGGTTGGGTGATGGATTATATTCCAGGTATTAAAATGGGCTGATTTGTAAGAAAAAAAAACAAACAATTCTACATTACGCTTTTAGGACTTATGGGTGATATACTTTTATCACTTGACGATAAATATCTTTACTTATCCAATTGGTTACATGGGGACGTAAGACAGTATAACGTTAGCGATCCTGCAAATCCAAAACTGACAGGTAAAGGCTTAGAATCTTTATACGTAAGTAAATCAATTATGATGTGTACCTATGTACGTGTCTTGTATTTCTTCAGGGAGTCTAATTGCATGAATAAACAAAACAAGTTTTATTATAGTTGGCTTCGTCATTCTGCTTTTTATTGACATTAATTTGTATGTAACACGCTGGTGCATTGCAACCAACAAAAAAATGCTTACGAATCCATGATCGGAAAAAACTTGCCATTTTTTAGGTCAAGTATTTTTGGGTGGAATAATTCTAAACGACCCTAAAGTAAAAGTTCTGGATGACCCTGAACCGAACGCCCCAAAAGAACCAATCTTCATTAAAGGGAAACGCCTCTATGCATCTCCCCAAATGCTTCAGTTATCTTTGGATGGAAAACGGCTTTATGTTTCGTCAAGTCTGTTTTCACCATGGGATAAACAGTTTTATCCTGAGAGTATTAAGCACGGCAGTTTTTTGGTGAAGTTGGATGTTGATGTTGAGAATGGCGGAATGACCCTGGATGAGGATTTCCTGGTCGATTTTGGAGATGGACCAGACGGACCACTATTAGCTCATGAAATGCGGTATAAATGAACTTACAATTTCTAAGTTACTAAAGGCTAAGAGATTTTTGCTTTCAGATATCCCGGGGGTGATTGCACGTCGGACATATGGTTGGCGGATTAAAAAGAGGGAAATTAACACGAAAAGTACAGAAAATGAAATATAATCGAATATATACGTGTAATACACATTGTAATAAAGACATTGTAAAATATTATTTAATTAATTTTTTTTTTACCTATGTAAGTAGAGTGATTGGAATATAAGAAGGGCCTGGTCACATGATACACAGAAGCAGATAAACTCCACCTATTGGTACTTTTTATATTTTGACGACTCTATAACATGAAATTCATGGGGGCGGTAGCTAAAGGAAAAGAGACTTTTGAAAACCTTTTATATTTGAATTGCCGATAAAAACATGTTTTTTTAAGACCTTTTATAATTGAATTGGCGATATTGTTTGCGAAAATCTGGCAATACTAGCTTGGAGGCTACATCCTTGAGGTACCAAAGGCAATTAGATAAAGCTCTAACACAGTGCTAATTAACTCATAATAAATTAAAAGAGAAGAGAATAAGCAATTGAAAACAGGAAATCCATCAATGTTTCAGCAGATTACATTGTCATCACCTGCCTCTATCGACCTTTTTAATGTTTTAACCTTGCCATCAAGATTTACTTTTGGTTTTTGATTAATCTATTATTGTCAGTTTGTTTTCTTAATTCCTGCAGTAAATGTTAAGGTAGGATCTTAAATTTTTTAAATTTTTAAATTGTTTGTATTGTGTTTTTTTTTTACTATTTCTCGTAGCAATGTGTAATGAGTATTTTTTTCAAAATCAAATATTTTATTAAGAGGATAAAGTGGGAGTTCTTTATTACAAATTGGCAGCTCGTGGCATCGACTTTGGTGGTAAGATTTTCGACTGGGAGCGTGGCGCACTCCAGTTGCTTGGAGGTTGAGTTTAGTGGATAGTTTGAGGTCAAGGGTTTGTCCAAGTCGTCGTTGAACGTTCAACCTTGACGTCAATACGGTATCCTGAAGGAGCTCTACATGCGCGAGGTGTACCAACACACGATCACATACCGCCAAGTAAGAAGCTCTTTGCTGACCAATTGTTACGCCAATAGCACCTAGGTAGCACCTGGAACGGTCGGTGGCACTGTGAAGAGCTTGATTATCCTTGGCTAGACCTGAACCTTTTTGTGTTTTTTTTATTTTAGTTTTTCTATTATTATTATTTTCTAAATGAAACAATTATTTTAAGAGATTGGCGTTTCAAGATATACCTTGTTATGTTTTTTTTTTCTTATAAGATGAGTCATTTTATAAACTGAAACGCACCGTAATCGTACGTACTGACCTTATCATTGAATTTTGATCGTCACTGTCACTCAAAACGTCAGTTACAGTTCTATAAATTAAAAAAATCAGATAAATATCCAATCTTTTACCTAAAGGATCTACTACTTTTTTGCTCTCAACTGTATTTGCGATCAATTTAAGTTTACGTATCTACAATTAGCGAGCACAGTACACGTCGCGAACGTCCGACGGCCGTCCAAATGCTTCCGCCGACGGAATTCTCTAGCCCCGAGGAAACAAGCCAAGTTAGGAAACACAAGCGTGGAAAGTAGGAAGAACAGACATCGACAGTTTCCATCGAAGTTAACTGATCGTTCGACTTCTGTAAAAATAAATTACTTGACCATCCGCATAATATAAATTAGTGCCGGTGTTATGTTGTTAATAAATTAGTATTATCGAGTATTTTATTTTAAAATAAATTAAAACGAACCTTAAACTCGTAACAGTCAATTTTTATTTTTAATAGCGCATGTTAGAAAGGAGGATTATTTTTAACTTTTTAATTATTTGGTGGGTGAAACAACCCCTGACCATTTTTTTTAACTAGAAGGGTATGTTGAATGTTTTTTTTCGTAAAGCTTGTTCAATTTTGAATATATCCGTTTTTTTTATGTTTCTTAAACAGTAGGAGGGAAAAAATTATTTTTTGCTAAGACTCCTTTTAATGCCAAAAATTTACGAACTCTATTTATGTGTAATTTCATACCTTGCCATATAGCGACCAGGTAATGGATGGCGCTGCCAGTGCGTTAACTTTATAAGACAAGGATTGGCAATATTGAGTTTTGGGACGTTCTCGGCTGTTTTGAATACGAAGTTAAAAAGAATGACAATTGACCAAACAACTACTGAAAACTGCTGAGGCAAAAACAAAGATTGCAACATCAATGTGGAACCTCTTGGGTTAGTTGATGTAAAGCAAAGGTGGGCATAAAAATCCGGAAAGAGCGAGCTTGTAGTATCCTTACTATTAGATGCTGCGAATAAATCCATTAACAAACAAGTTTGATCTCACAGAAGTTACAAAAAAGTTACGTGTGTCATTGGCTGTTGTGATTAGCGCAACTAAGATTAGGAAGACGTAGCCCGTCATGTTTCCCTACCACGCCCACGCCTGATTAAAAGCTAGCCACTGTATTTCAGTGATTTTCAATATGTTTTTGGATAAATCCTTGTTTCTATTAACTCTACTTGAGTCTATGGTCTATTGCATTTTGTCTGACGCAAATATGAATATCCCACTCTAATAAGACAAAGTAACAACAATAAGTGCTCTCCTTGAAGCGACTGATTTTGTTGGCAATTCCAGGCCTTGGTAAACTATGCCTTATTCAAATTTTCTGTTGCCTTATAAAAGTAAATATTTTTGTATTACATGCCGAAAATTCACTGTAAAGTAAAATTAGTGCAATTTTGTAACGAAATGGAGAGGACAGGGGACTACTCGTCGTATAATATATAGCTTCATCTTTGTCTTTAACATACATACAGGGTGGGCCAACAGAGCGTGGGCGGAAGATTGTGACGTTACTATTGAAAATTATTGAAATCTGTGTGCGTACATATCGGTTAGATGCATAATCTAAAATTATTCAGATTTACACAGAGTATTCCGTAAGAGTATGACGACCCTAACATGTTTTTTTTTTTTTTTTTTTTTAATGGAACACCCTATATATTATTGCACTATTAGATGCCTCATTATCAGTGGACGAAAATAATATAAGGTTTTATTGACCTAAAGTTTATCGTTTTCGAGATATTGACAATTTCTCGGTAAAAAAAATGGTAAAATTTGTTACTGATCAACTCGAACTTTTTCTGGGTACTTTACAGAGGGTGATTCACAACGCAAATTACCATTTTTCTAAAAAAAATTAAATGGAACGCCCTGTGTATGAACACATAGTTTAAAATATCTCTTACTAAGGTTTCCAATAGTATAAGACTTTTTACGTATAACTCTTAAACTTTGAACTTAGAAATTTTTTAAATTTGTATCTTTAAAATCTTAGTTATAATTGTAATTTAATAAACAAAATAGAATTTTTTTGTATTTCTACTGTCGTAAATTTCAACTTGTTATGACGTTGGATGTTCTGTGGTTTTTTAGTTGGCGTTTAAAATCTAGTAACTTGTTTTATTAGATTAAAAACTTTCCATTCGGTTTATTAGGAATAAAGAAATTCCTAGCAAACAGAATTCAAAATATTATGGTGGCGGAAATCCACACTTTCTAGAAATTTTTCACACAACTAACGGCCTTTTAAAAAATGCATTCATGTGTAATCACTCTAGTCATGTTTTATTATCGGTTATTTTGTGAGACGATTTTTACCTTGTTTCTGATTTAGAATGAGTGTTCCTCGAAATAGCGATTAAAATATGTGGTTTAAGCATGATGAAGTCCCATCACATTACAACAATGACACTAGAAAATGATTTAACTAATTAGTTAATTCAATAAATAAAATAAATAGAATGCGTAAGAATTTTGAGTTGCTACCCGAATTTCCGTCTGATTTCACTATTTTTTACGCCAGAATATAAATGGGTTTAGTGAATCTCCTGTGGACGTGAAGATCATGAAACAGAATTATTTAAAATTGCATTTATATATATTATGTCTGTGCTATAATAAATGTTAATATATTTTTTAATTGCCGAATTAAAAACGTATGAAATAAATTGGATTACATTTTGAGCATGTTTGTTAAATCTAGTTTTCTTTTGTTAACTAAGATTTATGTTATAGTTTTTGTGGTAACTTGTATATTTCGTACTATGAATACAATGCAAAACAATTGAACAATGATATGATTATAAAGAAATTAAATTTAGTTCAATTTAACAGTTTTTTAATTTAAAAAAATCGGTGTTTTAAATGTTGGTTCAAACATTAAAATAAATCTACTGTTATTATTATCAAGGTTATTAACAATGTTATTATAAAATGTATGTGCATTAGAAACAAAACAAAATCCAATTTTATTTATTAAGTTACATTACAGTTGAGATTTTAAACATACAACTTTAAAAACTTTCTACGTTCAAAGTTTAAAAGCTATACGTAAAAACTCTTATATTATTGGAAACCTTAGTAAGAGATGTTTTAAACTGTGTGTTACAGGGCGTTCAATTTAATTTTTTTTTAGAAGAATGGTAATTTGTGTTGTGAATCACCCTGTGTAAAGTACCTGGAAAAAATTAGATTTAATCATACATTTCTGCTTCCTAATAGTTAAATAATGTATCCACCAAAATTCAAAACAAAATATTTAAAAATAACTAATTTATGGATTAATAAATTTTGCTTTTTTTACCGGGAAATTGTCAATATCTCGAAAACGATAAACTTTAGGTCAATAAGATCTTATTATTATTTTATTTTCGTCCATTGTTAATGAGGCATCTAATAGTGCAATACTATATAGGGTGTTCCATTTAAAAAAACATATGGTAGGGTCGTCATACTCTTACGGAACACTCTGTACAAGTCTAAATAATTTTAGATTATGCATCTAACCGATATGTATGTTATTGCGCACACAGATTTCAAAAATTTTCAATAGCAACGCCACAGTCTTTCGCCCACACACTGTTGGCCCAGCCTGTATATACTCCAGTTTGTTTCCTTTGTTCTCCTACAAACTACTGTCTCACTTATTTAATTAAAACTCAATATCTCGATCAAATATAAAGCAATTTTAATGATCTCAAGTTCGTTGAATGCAAAACTGTAGTGGCTTTTAGATAATAATTAATAAGAAAATTCTGTAGAGCAAACTTTTTCATAAATTGTCGATAAATGTCGAAAAATGTGCACAAATGATAAACGTTTCTAAAGTTTATATGTTGAACTCAGCCATTGTTTAACCAATTTTTATTTTTTATGTAACGTTGGAAAGGTACAGGGCGATCGAAATTGATTGTCCTGATCCTACACTACTTTCCGCGAGTTTCGCATCAATATTTACGTTTACCAGACGAAGATTGGCACGGAAAGCAGGGGAGTGCAGGAAACATTCGCAAAACTTACATCCAAATCGAACTTAATTAATAAAAACATCCGGTATACGTAAATATTGATACGAAACTCTCGGAAAGTACTATAGGATCAGGACAATCAATTTTGATCGCCCTGTACATTCTTCCTCTTTTCAACCCAATGTTCAAATCAAAACTCAGTAAAAGAAAATTGAAGTTATAATTTTTTAAGTAGGTGCAGGTACCGAAAAGTGCTTTTTTGACTGTAGCATCATTTTTTTCGGGTGTGTAGAGTTTTTCCTAAATACCACATTATACTACTCGACCAACTCTACAACTTACATTATATGGCATAAAAAGTATATCCAGATTATTTTCATTTGTAACACAGTGTATTTATCTGGATTTTTTAATTTGTGACGTTGTGGTTGGCAGTGACGACCAAAATTTAATGCTCGCGACTGTACTTCTAGAACCATAATTCCGGGCTTAGTATTTAAAAAAAATCATTCACCTCTTTCTCATATTAATATAATTTATTACAGCGTTTCCCAAACTTTTAGGTATCGCGCCCCCCTTTTGAGCTATTTTTATCATTCACGCCCCCTCCCCCGTCCCTTCATAGTATTTTTTAAATATTTGAAATTCATCATTATATTTCATAACTGACAATAATAGCACATTTGTTATATTGAAACTTGTTGGAAAATCCTGAAATACATTCACTCATTTTTTTTTAATTTAACTTAGAAATATTTAGAATTTACAATTTCAAAATAAAGAAATCTCACGGTATAGTACAGTCGCGAGTATTAAATTTTCGTCGTCACTGTCAATAAAAATGTCAGTTTTAATTCCGCAGATTAGAAATTTTCATTTGTCTTTTTACCACGAAAGTGTCAAAATAAATTAAATATTTAAGAGACTTGGCATTCAAAATTAAGACACGAATCTCCTTCCTTTTAATGCCAATTATTAGTGATGACAAAAATTTTTCTTCTTGCGACAGTACGTATTTGTAATTTCTTGTAAAAAATAACATGATGAATTAGTTGCAATTTGCATTAAATTTCGTTACACTTATTTTGCTGCGCCCCCTTTTGAATATTGACGCGCCTCCCACAGTTTGAGAAACGCTGATTTATTATAATATTTTAATTATTTAAAACGCACGGATTAGCACAGCTGCAAACCTGACCTGCAGCTGCCTTTTCAATCACGTCATATCGACTATCGAATGAACTATGTTGAAAGCTGTTTAGTAAGTAGCGACGCGGAGCTTTGAGTAACTAAATGGTAAACATGCCGGAGCGATGAAAGTTCGACCCAGCGACTGTCAGTCGAGCAATGTTGCTGGTGTAGTGTGGAGTGCGTTCAGCGAGCAGACTTGAAGTGTGACCTTATAATAGTGACCTCTGTAAATTAGTAAACATTAGTGCACTTAATCTTCTTGGCTCTTTTTATCATCGCCGGGCTGTATGGAGTATATTATCTAAGAGGTCTGTTTCATTTACTATCTTACTTATATTTTTTTACAGCACAATTTACTCGTTTTTTTTAATTTTAAATGCCACCAAAATTTCATTACGTAATAGAAAAGTAATTATACACTTGTGTACCTACTTTTTTTTTGGTACTCCAGTAAGCTATCGTTTAGTTTTATTTTCGTGCTTATCGATTAAACAAGTGTGTTTATTGTTGGAGGTAGATGCTAGACATTCGATACCAACTGATTAATGAAAACTATGTTTGCTTTTTCTAATTGGAAAATGTTCTGCAGGGGGGGGCGGCGGTCTTTGTGAAGAGTTGATTAAAGAAGTGTAGAAAATCGTTTCTGAAAGAATTCAATTAAAAAAATTGCAGTGGTCATCAAGTCGTGTATGTTTGTATTCAGAGAACCAAGAGATACCATACGAACAAGATTTTGTTGTTTAAATTCTGAAGGTCGACAAATTTAAAATTTTGAAAGCTCGCCAACGTAAGGAAACCAAAATACTGTGTAAATAAACATATAAATATTTGAAACTTGCAAATATTTGTTGGAGGATGTTTTATTTGTCTTTTCGTCTGCTCTTTTGTTTCGTATCTTATTTAACTTGCGGATAAATACCTTAAAAGGTAATTAAACGAACGTAAAAATGTAAATTTATTTTAAAAAATACTGCGTATGGCTATTTCGTTTACTTATGCGGTTAATATTACTCTGTCTTTTATTTACTCACAAGAACTAACAAATTATAGTCTTTACGAGACCAACAGTGTATGTATGTACGTACAGGACGTTCATAAATAAAAATATTTGAAATTCGCAAGTATTTGTGAGAGAACATTTTATTTGTCTTTTCGTCTTCTCTTTTGTTTTGTATCTTATTTAACTTGCGGATAAATACCTTACAAGGTAATTAAACGAACGTAAAAATGTAAATTTATTAAAAAAAATACTGCGTATGGCTATTTCGTTTACTGATGCAGTTTCTATTACTCTGTCTTTTATTTACTCACAAGAACTAACGTATTATAGTCTTTACGAGACCAACAGTGTATGTATGTACGTACAGGACGTTCATAAATAAAAATATTTGAAATTCGCAAGTATTTGTGAGAGAACATTTTATTTGTCTTTTCGTCTTCTCTTTTGTTTTGTATCTTATTTAACTTGCGGATAAATACCTTACAAGGTAATTAAACGAACGTAAAAATGTAAATTTATTAAAAAAAATACTGCGTATGGCTATTTCGTTTACTGATGCAGTTTCTATTACTCTGTCTTTTATTTACTCACAAGAACTAACGTATTATAGTCTTTGCGAGACCAACAGTGTACGTTTGTACAGGGCGTTCATAAATGGTTTAAAAACATTTGAAATTAAACTTTCCGCGTAATATTTTTTTTGTAAAGTGCGTATGAAGGGGTATACTTCTCTATCATGTTTAACTGTTTAAAAATATATAGGATGATTATTTTTGTTATAAAATATGTGATTAAATCGCAGGTTCATTTCGAAAAAAATGAGTAACACGTCATTGATTCATTGTTGTCTGATAGCTTCTTCAGGATTGTCTTGTTTCAGAAGCACCAGTTTATAAACATTATGAAGAAAAGTAAACAAATGTTTCTGATGTGTAAATACAGAATAATAATAATAAGAGACTTTAGTTAGTTATTGTTTGGAGAATGATTGCAAGGCTTTCATTTATTAAATATCTTTACGTCACTTACAACGAAAGCTTTTCCAATTGTAATTTATTTGCGACGTACGAAAAATTTAGTGACTTTTTCACTGATTAGTGGTGAGTCGTCGTTTTTAGGAATCGATTCGACTCGATTCTTATATAAAAGTATCCGAGTCGACTCGATCCCTGCGATTCCGAATCAAGACTCGAATCAGCGTAAAGAAGTACATATCCGAGTCGACTCGATTCTTATAAAAAAATATCCGAGTCGACTCGGATATGTACTTTTTTACGCGGATTCGAGTCAAGAGGACTCGAGTCCCGAATCCGAGATTAAAAGACTCGAGTGCTCTGTCTAAACTCAAACTCGTTTGAGTGCTCAATTTGTTTTACTCTACAATCTGTTTTTGATTGTTGAGAATAATGAAACTTACGAGTTTTGTTATATTAATAAATGAAATGAATTCATAAAGCGACAACATTTTTTTGGATAAAATTCGATATCGTAATTGTTATTACTAAGGTTAGGATAATTGTGCATTAAAGAACGTCAAAATATGCAGGCAAATGTGCACCAAACTCATCAAAAACATGCACTAAAAGTTAACTTTTATAGAATAAAGAGTAATTTTTTTCGTATTAAAACACATTCCTATTTATTTTTCTGTTAAAAAACACAAACTTTTTTAATTCAAAATTATTTAGTCAAGTCATTATAGAAATAAATTTATAATTACATTCAAGTACAACATGGTGTAAGAAAAGTAAATTTGCGTCTATTGTCGGCGAGAATATTTTTATTTCTCGTAGTGGAGTTGATTTGCGTGCTGCAAAAATTTAAATTTCCGCGCCATTTAAGGATCCACTCGTGGAAGAATGCGCATTGGTTACATTGAAGGCACAAATATCAAACGTGCCGATACCCAGTGAAAAGACTGTGCCCATAACCTGGTAGTATTTCCAAGTACTCTGATTTTAGAACATCGATTGTCCAGATTATCTGCCGCTAATTTCAACGGAATTTTGATTTTTCTTTTGAGATTGAGGTACATTTTTCGCATTTTAATTTCTTGCGCATGTTTGCCTAGAGTTTGGTTGAGATTATTTGGGTTGAGTTTACTTTGTGATTAGTTGAGCTTTGATAGTGTCGGTTTGCATTTGGTAACGAGAAATAATTGCAAATTTATGCGTTAATACCCTAAAGAATTAAAATATGCGTTTATTTATGAAAATGTTCAATATATGCCTTTGCTTATAATTATCCTAAGCCTAGTTATTACTCTCAACAGAAAAAATAACCGTGGGATAGTTGCATAGTAGAGTCTGTAGTTAAAGTTACAAGTTATTTAAACAGCATTTGATAAAAAATTAAATGCAACTTTCAATGTAATTACATGTTTAATTAAATGAAAATTGTTTTTCTCAGAAGAAAACTACTCGAGTGCTTGAATTGAAGTAGAACGAGTAGAACGGGTATCTTTGAGAATCGAGTTTGATAGCGAGTCTACTCGACTCGTCGCATCATTATTGATTAGATTAATTTGATAAATCCATTTACATTAAAATGAGTTGGAATTTAAATATTCTCTCGTGTATTATTAATTTTGTTGAGTTAGAAATTTGCTTTGAGAAAAAGAAAGTAGATGGTGCCCGTCGCTCTAAATGTCTATGTTCAAAAAAGTTGGGGACTTCAGGTTTATGGTTTAGTCCCAATTTTGCCTTTTTCTTTTTATCATAGTCCGTCCATCTGAGTTTAGCGTCCAGATGAATACACAGTTTTGTCTCGAAGTAGTACACTTGTACCATTAACATTTAGAAATTACTGCAGAATTTTAATTACGATGATATGAGTAATTAGGGGGAACGGGCAGCTTGCTGAAGGAGGATAGGGATGAGGGTGGGAATTTGAGAGTTTCATTAATTGAGTCTTTGAATAATGGAATAGTGCAATGGACTTAAACCTCATATAGGTATAAAGTCAACGCTTTTTTTAGAAATCCCCACTGGAAAAATAATTTTTCTCCAGATCAATCATTAAAGGTGAGAATAAATTAAGAACTTAAAATTTATCATTAAGTATCAGAAAGCAAAATCTATTCATCCGGATGAGTCCTAAAGGTAAGGGATGGTTGATTAATGGTAAAAAAATAACATTGATTAAGGAGCGATACCTGCCCATATAAAATATTTGTCATTGGTTTAGAGGGTAGTATAATTATTAGAATAGGATCAATTTTCTAGAGATCATTTTATTATTTATGTTATGTATTTGATGTATGTCAGAAAATTTCCATCTGAAACTAAGTTAATAGCTTGGAATTTAGATTATTATTCTATCTCTCAACGTTGACCTTAATCTTCTAAACAACATTTTTGAAATACTTGGAAGCAAAGAAATAAGTCGACATGGTTTCGCTTCTTTAGGTGATTTACCCAGCTTTTATAACAATTATTCTATTTTTTAGCTAGCAGGAACATTTTATGTAGAGAAAAGCCGTAAGTAAACAATGTCACAACTTCCTTTGATAACTGCTTAAGTCCTTCACCGTGATAAGACATACGTAAGACCAAGACCTGATGCTCTTTTTCGGATTTAAGTTGGTATAAAGTTGGTTACGTTTATATGAAGAGAACTTCCTTGTAAATTCTTTTAAAATAAAATGATTTACTTAATTTAGAAAGATCTAGTTGGCTTCAGTATAGATTAAACAAAAGTTTTTATCATTACGCAAAAGTTGCAGATTTAGGATTTTTATTCTGAACTAGTTTTTTTGGTATTGCCTTCACAGTATGGTCTGTATTCTTCAGTAAATACAACAAGATTTGTTTACATTTAGTGAATATAATACCGATCGATGTTGTTGAAACAATTTACCTTTTGCGTATTGCTCAAGAACGCACATTTGAGAAGCAGCATTTGATGAGGGTTGTTTATATCTGACTTGGTGTAAAACAATCGGATCCGTATTTTTGAATTGCCCCTTTCTTTGCGATGATGATGGTTTGCACCAATTCTTCAGAATCTGTATTATAGCCATATCCAGTATCAAGAAGTTATAGTCCTTGATGGATTTCTTTTTGAAACCAATTGTTGGCTTATCTGGTCAAAAACGTAAACCCCTTTGAGGTGCAATCCTAGTCAGCTTGTGAAGACAGACGATTTTTTCGGCACGGTCGTATGTAGTCAGACTTTTTCTTGCTCGATGATTCGTTATAATTTGAATATTCCAGTTAAGAGTATGCGAGCAAGATTGGTAACTCTGTATCCATCAAGATGACCCAACTCTGACTACGAAACTGGTTAAATCATCTAAAATTTCTAGCCCCTTGTAGGTGATTCTGAGTGTTAATCACCTTGCGAAGACTGAGGGTGTTTGATATGATTTGAATATACCAATTAAGACTATGTGAGCAGGATTGGTAACTCTAAACACCCAGAAGAACCAACTCTAACTACGAAACCATCTAAAGTTTTAAACTCCGCGAAGGTGATTCTGATCGTTAATCACCTTGGGAAGATGAAGGTGTTTGATATCACCACGAGGTAATGAGTATCTTGGAGTCATTCAGTTTCCAAAGCAATTCATTTCTGAGGAATACAAACCCCAATGGATTTCTTTTACACGAATCTCTGCTGTGATTTGAAGGAACTTCAGCAAGACTGCTGCTCATATGGGAAAAATAACTTGAAGATTACAGGAGGGAGTAAGTTAGGTGACGGACCAGAAACTTCCGGCTGATTGTTGGAAGGTAACGTCATTCACCTTGGGGACATTGAGTATTTTACGAAGATGTCCGAAGCCATCGTGAGGGAACGTGGACATCTATCATCATATATCCAGAGAAGGCGGATCGATTCCCTTGCCTTTATTTACTCCGAAGCTAGAGAATTACCCCAACCGATACTAAATTGAACAAAATAAAATAAAGAGGAATGAAAATTTTCATAGAGGACCAAAGAACGTACATTTGAGGAGGGCCTCTGAATCTAGCTAAAAGTACCGAGAATACATTTTTTGGAAAGAAGACATGCTTGGATAAATGTTTCAGAAAAGCTAAGAGGATTACAGGCGAATTACTAGGAATGTGTTGATAAATTTAATATTTTACTAGAGCAGGCAAAATACATTAAGTTCACATCAAATTCACGAGTTCTCCTAAAAAGTAGAACTAAAGATGTATGTGTATGTATGTACATCAAAGAGTAAACATCTAACGGATTTTTAGGGTCGTTAAAAAATAAACAAAACAGAACCTCATAAATGCACTATGAACCTGAGATAAGTATCCTCAACTTCCAGCACCAGCGCAGCGCACACAAGATTAAAAGGAAACTTCAGTACCGAGGGGATTCGTTGATGATAAAATATAAACAAATCTAAAACAAAGCGATGACTTCACGTCTGATAACTTATCTCTGTGTTCTTAACGTGGGATGTATTGCTTTTAAAATGAAAAGTGTAAACAAAAACAAGTCGTAATTGCGTTTTGCTGGAAGAGATAACATCTTTGTTTGAAAAAAAAAAGGTTCTTCGTTATCATCACTTAAAGGAAACGTGAAAGATCTTTTAGGAAATACAAAAATTCGAATTTAACCGCAGATGTTAAAGTATTGAGAAATAAATTACATGTTACAGTAAGGTGAAAGACCATAAAGTGTAAGTAGTACACATATTTAATACCGAAAGGGTAACTTCTTAACTCGATTTGGGAAGAAAGAAGAAAAGAAGACGTTCTTAACATATTGACATTTTCATTATACTCATGAATATTATTGGTAACAAATCTACAATTGGATGTTAACAAATGGGTACGTATACATACCTACATAACAACTTTCACCAGGTTCTTTTTTCCCGATGGAATTAGAAATAAAACTATTACTGTTAGAGGCATCGCAGTTGGCCGTGCGTAAATTTCGAACGTATGTGTTATATTAACCCACAACTAACTTAACGGTGAGACACACTAACCATATTTGTAGAATGAACGCCGATAAAACGTTACAGGTCTTGTTTTTTTTTTATATGCGAACATAAAAACAAGTTTCTCCGCGGCGGTAAATTACTTTCTTTGAGAAATTGACTAAATATTTGCCCCTGGCCTCTTTTCGAATGCTGTTTTTAACGAAGCCTTTGCAGAGGTTCATGTCAACGACTTCTCTATTATTAAAGTGTTAAAGCTTGTTATGTTATTATGAAATTACAAGATTTCGTAATTTAGACTATTGTACGTCTAAGTATACACATAAATTCGAACAATATATTATTATTATCATTGTTGTGTCTTAATAACTGATACGTTCATAAATCGAAAGGACTTGCATTTTAAGGACAATTTATCAATCAATTTGAGGCCAAAAGAAAGTAATTTATCCTCTTCATTTTTTCAGTGCGACCGATACCTGATGGTCGCACGGAGCCACAACGTGGTTGACGGTTGATCAAATATTGAAGTCATATTCTATGTGAAACATGTCTGATTTTGTGATTTTTGCGATTTGGATACATTGCCATAAGACCAAGTGAAGAAAAAAGTCCTCTTTTGCTAAATACGAGTTACGATCTTTAGATTTCATTGCCCTTCAACTTAGGGTTTGGAAACAAACTCTTAATTTATTCTTTCTAATGTAGGTCCAGTCTTTTAGTTTCCTTGTAAACGTATCTGCTTCGTAAAAACCATTGTTGATAGAATTGTGTTTTTGCCTCTATGGATTTTATAGAGTGGATAAATTTAAAAGCAAGTAAAAGGAACAGGTCTCTAGAACGAAAAAAATGCATCCAATACCAATGGTAAAAAGTAAAATGACAGTAACGTGCTTCCAAGCTCTAACAGATAAGTATCAATTATATTTAGGAGCTGTAATTATGAAGTCTCCAACCATGGAAAGTTCCCTTATCTGAAGAGATGCGAACGTGATTAAGGGTTTACATTAGAACCTAGATATTACACTTAGGTATGCTTTCCAAGTAATAGAGACATGAAGCTCCATACCATTTGTGAAATCTTACATTCTAGATGTGCCTCTTCTATAGGTTTGTGACAGAGTTTAACTTCACAAAGAAATTCATTGGCTCAAATCACTTGCAAGGAGGGCGAGGTTAGTTGTTACTTGGCCGAGGTGATGCTTAGGAAAGGGTAAAACTATTGGATTCGGATTTTTGAATTGCCCCTTTGCGATGCTGCAGTTGGTCTTACGGTTTGCTCTAAGTTCGAGAAATTCAAACCCTTGAGGGATTTCTCTCTTTCAAAACTTGGAACCAATTGTTGGGTTACCGGATCAAAAGCTTAGATTCCTTGGAACCGATTTCGGAGAGCAATTCTAATCACCTTGGGAAGATGGAGAATTTTTCGAAGCTTAATAAATTCATAATTGAAGTTTGTTCTTGTCCGATGAAAATTGTAAGTACAAAGTTTTTTTAATCTGAAACCGGACAGAAGAATGAAGGGAACACACTCAACGTTTCGCTATAGATTTATAACTTCGAAGCTATAACGTTGAGTGTGTTCCATTCATTTTTCTGTCCGGTTTGAGATTAAAAAAAACTTTGTACTTAATAAATTCCTTGGAGTAGATTTTCGAGTGCAATTTAGTTACCTTGGGAAGATAGATGACTTTCGAAGCTTAAACTCCTTTGAGCAGATTTTTTCTAGTTACCTTGGGAAGATTTTTCGAAACTGAACTTCTTGGAGCAGATTTTGGAGTATCGTTGGGTAAATAGAAGGGATTTTTCAAAGCTTAAACTCCTTGGAGCATAATTTGTAGAGCAATTCTAGTCACTCTGGATAGACTGAAGATTTTTAGATGTTTAATAAACTCCTTGGAGCAGATTTTCGAGTGCAATTTTAGTCACCTTGGGAAGATAGATGACTTTTGGAAGCTTAAACACCTTTGAGCAAATTTTTGGGTGCAATTCAAGTCACCAGAGGAAGATAGAGGATTTTTCGAAGATTGAACTCTTCGGAGCAGATTTTGGCGTGCAATTTTAGTAAACTTGAGAAGATAGATGACAACTGCTTTGAGCAGACTTCGGCATGTAATTCTCGTCACCTTGGGAAGATAGATGACTCTTCGAAACTTATACTCCTTGGAGCAGAGTTTAGAGTGAATTCTAGTCACCTTGGGAAGATAGAGAGGATTTTTCCAAGGAGTCCGGGAGGGTCAAGTATAGCCCGAATTCGAAGGCTTTTTCTTGTTCGATGCTTCGCTGTGATTAGAAAATCCAAAAAAAAATACATGAGTAGGATTGGTAACTCTGCTCAGGCAGGAGACTCAATTTCATCGCTGTAGTTACGAAACTGGTTGAGTGATCTAAAATTTCAAGTTCCAAGAAGCTGATTCTTGGATTATTAATCAAATCACCTTGGGAAGATTATTGAAAGGATTCGACACTACTATGAGGAGATGCATCTTGCAGTCATAGAGTTTCCAAAGCAGTCAGGTCTAAATCTGAGGAAACGAATCCCGATAGATATCTTTCGCTCGAAGCTTCCTATGATTTGACCATCTCAATTAAAGGCACCCGAGCAAGACTAGTGTCTCTCTGCTCGTGTCGAAAAAATGAGCTGAAGGTTATAGGGAGTAAGCTTGGCGACCGAACCAAAACCTGGAGCTGATTCTAGGAGGTCAGTCACCACTGGGACATTGAGAATCTATTGAACTTATTCTTAACTTTATTTAAACTTACCAGCCGAAGACTATGACTTATTTATTCTGAAGCAAGAGAATTATCTCCGTCAATATTAAATTGAAAAATTGAGTGGCAATAAGAAAAATGGAAGAGTTAATGGAAGGCTAAAGACTTTCTTCAAAGCATTTTCTTTAGAAGAGGTAAATCAAAACCTTTCAAGACGCCAGTTTTTCAATTGAAAAAAAGAATAATAGTGATGAGGTTTAGAAAAAAGAAGTAAAATAAAAATGAAATAAATTACTACAATTCAGTTTTTTCCACATCATTTAATCTAACTGCACGCACGTCCATTTTGTTGTTTCTTTTCTTCTTCTTTTGACAGCTCACGTTTACGTATCAGTCAACTTAGTTAAACTTGTCATATTGTTTTGCTACTGGTTCTAATTTTTAAATAATTCGCTTCAGTTGTGGTATTTCTTTTATTTTCCTGAGAACACTCTTCTTTATTGCGTTGTTTTGATTTTGACGTCTTTGATGTCTCCACTTTTTTACTCACATACCCATCGATACCTTTTTTTTTGCTCAGGCAGATACTTTTCGTGCTACTTATTAAAAAAAGTGTTTACTTCTATTTTCAAATTATTTCCAAAAAGTTTCCAAATCGTAAAATTTTCTTCGTCTAACAACAATGAACTTAAGACAATGTGGCTTTACCATTCTTCCAAAAGTACATATAACCTTGTCAAAATGATATTATTTTAAGCTTTATTGTATTGTATAATTATCTTTCTAGTTTTTTTTTTCTATTTAGATTTCCGCGTTGAGAAGTATTATACTTGACTACCAATACAAAAGATAGTCCGTAAAACGTAACGAAGGTCAACATATCAAAAAGGTGGCACACAGAAATAAGTTTAACAAACACAAAGAAACACGAAGCTAAAATGTATTGGCTGGCTAGCTTGCTGTATCGATAGATACCAGGCAGCCGGGCTAGCCAAAATTTTGTTATTTTGGCAGGCTAGCAAGTACGTGACATTACAATATTTGAGATCTTGGAAAACAACGTCTTCGCAATAATTTTTAATCATTTCAACAAAAACATTTTTTAAAAAATAATTTGCCCTGTGTTATCAACGAGCCAGAGACATAATTGGGCAAATGCCCTCCATTCTGTAGAGCTGACAGTGCTGTGTATTAGCAGGTGCGTATGCCACAGCGTACTCCAACAGACCATTAGCATTGTCCGCTCTGCAGATTGGAGGGTATTTGCCCAACTAACTCTCGGGCCTAGTTATCAAAAATACTTATTGCGACTTTTCCGTTTTCTAGGTGGGTACTATTCCGAAAATTCGGAAACTTTAGAGCGGTTCTCTACTTTACGTGGGCCTTTCACTGTCAACATTTCTTGCTTTGTTGATGTATATTTACAGGTGCCCTGGAAATCAATTTACAGACTTAACCACCTTGTCACCCATTTTTAAATATCTTAAAATAGGCATTTGCCTATAATGACTCACAAATTTGTAAACAACCTATACAGGGTGCTGCATTTTGAAACGAAAATAGAAAATCCCATGTTATTTGAAAGGTGCTCGAATATTGGCTTTCCTAATTATTTTACAGCAAAATTCCATTGAGGTTTCTTAAAGTACTCTTCAAGGTGAATCTATCTGTGAAGTTTGATTTGAATTTTTCATACTCTGAGTTTTAAGATATTAAAAGAAAAAGATTCTGTAGCTAAATTCAATTTATACCATACTATCACCTCGGCGTTGATTAATAATAGTGAAACCTGAACAGATAATTAATAAATCTAGTTCGTTTTTGAAAAGGACTGATAGAAAAAGCTTTTCCAATAATTTATTTTAACATTTATTAATCAAGGCCCTGCTGATAGTTTGGTATAAATTGAATTTCGTTACTGATCTTTTGTAAATATCTTGAAACTGAACGAATGAAAAATTCTTAAACTCCACAGACAGATTCATCTTGAAGGGTACTTTAAAAACCCTTAATGGAATTTTGCTGTAAAATAATTAGGGAATCCAATACTTGAGCACCTTTAAATTAACACGGGATTTCCTATGTTGCGTTTCAAAACTCAGCACCCTGTATACAACCTATATACAGTTCGCTTTTAAATTTAAATTAGTTTATCGTAGGCGCATTGAATAAGATGCCGATAGTTTATAAAACTGCAGAAAAAAATTCAACGTGAAATAGTATTTTTTGGGTCATTCGTTTCAAGGAGTAATCAGTTTTTTTCATCTGCTTTTATGTATTTTTTTCTTCTTTGTTCCTACGTATTTCTAAGAATATTTTACAGTTAAAGCTGCAAAGATTGTTTCAATGATCAGTCTCAAAGGAATTATTGAATATGAAACTGTCTATCCTTTACAAACTGCATCTCTTTGGTCCATGCCACTTGCCCTGTGAGCGCCAACAGTCTCCAACAAAAGCAAGCGTGACTAGTCATCTTTCTTCTTTATTTTTATAGGGTGTTCCCAGTCTGTACAGTGTGTATTGTTGAAAAGAAATATTCCGATAGTACAGGGATTTGATTAGGCTGGCAGTTATCTTAACTTTAATCCGTTTTATCTACATGTTTTATAAAGCAAGTATTATATCATGCTTTATCAAATTTTGATTATAAGTTGTCATAAACATGGTATTTTTTAATCACTTTTATATGACGGACTTAATTTTATAAATTACAACCTAATTATAACGAATGAAATGTGTACTTGAAGCATATTTCTTATATTTTGTCATAACAATATTTATCTTATCACGATTCTATTTTTGTACGCACTTTACGTACACATTCTTTTGATAACGTGATAACTAATTTATTGCACTGATAATTCCACCCTGCAGAAAGCCATTTTTTAATCAATTAAACCTTCAAAACCGGTTTTAAGTAATGTGGTTTTGATTTTTAATTTGAGTTTTAAGAGGAAAGCTCTTTTATAAAGCATCTTACTTTACTCGCTTCGCTCATGCGGTAAACTTCGCATTCGTGAAAACAGTCATGTAAATTCGTTGCATAAAATACTTTAATTAAACCTTCAAAACGAGTTTTAAGTAATCATGCGGTTGTGATACTTAACTTATTTTAAGAGAGAGAGAAAAGAAAAGACCCTTACATTCAGATAAAAATAATTTTAAACGCGTTTAACTGCTCGCGTGTTTAATTTGCGTGTCACTTTCTTGTACCTGACAACTGTCGCACGCGCTCCCATTCCCATGACAGCAAGAAAAGAAAATATTTATTTTGGGTTGCGCGTTACTAACTGGTTCCTATATATAGATTTTTTTCTTCCATAAATTATGGCCGCGTTCGAGGGACAACAAGTCTCACACAATTGTAATCATTTAATAATTATTTACGCCCGATAAATAAGCACGAGCGTAATTTAGTGCGTCAGTAACACAGAAGTTTATATTCGCACCGAGTTTATTTAACGTGTACAGTTAATTCAAATAAATGGGATTCCTGTTTATACATTCTTTGTGTATTGTTTCGTTTAATTATCATCTCGCCTTCATTTTTTGACTAAATCACCTATTATTTTCATTGTTTACTATTTTATTGAAAAATTCGGAACGAGCTTGAGCTACAAGCATAATCTTAGCAAACCACGTACTATCATGTTTAACAAAAATTGCATCTTGAACCCTCGTGAATATTTTCAGCGACAAACATTTAAAACAATACATCGAAGCTAAGCCCTTTCAATTAATTAACTATGAAGGACACGAAACTGCCGATGATATCATTTTAATTAAGCATCAAAGTACGTAAATTTATTGTATACAGGGTGTTGAAAAATTCGTTTGCCAAATTTCTAGGGCAAGTAAAGGAGGCCAAAATAAGACTTTTTTATTATACAACATAGGGTCGGAAATTAATAATTACTTTTTAAGACGGTAAAAATGACTTAATCTGACAGAATACTGAAGAAATTATTAACGTACCAAAACGAGATGATTAAATGAATAAAATTTTTATTACACAGGGTGTCGTAAAATTTCCCACAATTTATTTACAGACAATTTTTTTGATGTTTTTATGGATTTTAAATTCTAAAAAATGCTAATTGTACTGAATTTTCCGTCAAATTTTAATTTAGAATGTGTTTGTTCAATTCCTTATTTATTTTGAGTTAACAGAACTGTGAATCATCAAAATAAACGAGTCACAACCACACATGATAGTAAAGATGATCGACAATGGTTTTTAAAAAGTCTGTTGTCTATGACACCGTGAAACAGTGATTCAGGGAGACTGTTTGAATCGCGGACCACCATCCGAAAAAGCTACTTAATATTGGAGAAACAATGCAGTCACAATTAATTTCAAAGCGTACCGCGTACAAAGTTTATTTTCACCTTCTCATGGCGATTTTTAATTAATTTACTTTAATTTTTTTAATAAAACGGTTTCTTTTTAATGAAGACGTTATTTCTAGCTACACATAGTCATGGTGACATAAATAAAAAGTCTTTCATACTAGTTCGTAAAATATTACAAGTCTGTTCCAGTAATTTATCGTTTACTTAGTTACCATAAACAACAAAATTAACAAAATTAATCAAAAACGATTTGCACAAAATTTTCTAAAATCTTTCATTATGCTTTGACAGCAAGCATGGCCGCCTTGCATGGGGGACTCATTAGGAGCAAATCCCGCTTCAATTTGTCTATCCTACTGCAATGTTAGGTCAAAAAGCGATAGTAAGATGTCGCTATTTTATATGTTCATCATTCTTACATCGCATTTGCGAATAAATTGGGCAAGTCGTTTTTGGTCTGCAGTGGGAATGTCGAGCTACGTTTCTGCTGAAGAAGCCCCAAGCAGGGCTGAAACAGCTGTCCAGAGGCTGCTCGAGGTTCTCACTGCAATCAAAAACGATTTGCACAAAATTTTTCTAAAATCTTTCATTATGCTTTGACAGCAAGCATGGCCGCCTTGCATGGGGGACTCATTAGGAGCAAATCCCGCTTCAATTTGTCTATCCTACTGCAATGTTAGGTCAAAAAGCGATAGTAAGATGTCGCTATTTTATATGTTCAACAAAATTAACCTGTAAAATGTCATTTACTAAGAAGGTGGAAATAGAATATTATTAACATTCTAAAACGAAATATAAATTATTCTTTTAGTGACTTTTAGATTTTATTACAACGTATGTTCAAAAGTGCTGCCCTTAACTTGCACACCCATCTGGCAATGATGCATCAATAATTGTCTTGTGCGTTCAAAAATTCTAAGATTCGCTCGTATTTCGCCAACGGCTTCAACATTAGGATCAGTTCCATTTAGTTTTGGTACTGGTGTTGAATGAGCTGCAGTTTAAAGCAAAAATATTACACAAAAATCAGTTTCCTGTAATTAGTCTTTCTGAAAATGGTATTGATTAAAGACGAATTAATAAATTTTACCAAAGCCTTAAGGTTGTTACATCTGAAATCTTTCAATTTTTAAATGTGATCTGTAAAGTCAGTCTTAATCGATATCATTTTGAGAAAAAATAATTGCAGGAAACTGTTTTGCCTACTATTTTTTCCTTTCGACAGTAAGGCCCCGAACAATGTCGATCATCTTCATTCCTACCTTGTGTAATTGTGACACGTTTATTTTGATGATTCATAGTTCTCTTAGCTCAAAATAAACAAAGAATTAAAGAAACACATTTTAGATTAATGCTTGACGCAAAATTCAATACAATTACCAGTTTTTAGAATTTAAGATCCTCAAAAAAAAAATCACTAAATTATGTGTAAACAAATCCCGGAAACTTTTACACTCTGTACAATAAAAACTTTATTTATTTAATTACCTCGTTTTGGTACGTTACTAATTTCTTCAGTATTCTGTCATATTAAGTCATTTTTACAGTCTTAAAAAGCAATTATTAATTTCCGACCCTATGTTGTATAGTAAAAAGTCTTATTTTGACCTCCTTTACTTGCCCTAGAAATTTGGCAAACGAATTTTTTAACACCCTGTATACAATAAATTTACGTACTTTGATGCTTAATTAAAATGATATCATCGGCAGTTTCGTGTCCTTCATAGTTAAGTAATTGAAAGGGCTTAGCTTCTACGTATTGTTTTAAATGCTTGTCGCTGAAAATATTCACGAGGGTTCAAGATGCAATTTTTGTTAAACATGTTAGTACGTGGTTTGCTAAAATTAATTATTAATTTCCGACCTTATGTTATATAACAAAAAAGTTTTATTTTGCCTCTTTTACTTGCCCTAGAAATTTGGCAAACGAATTGTTCAACAGGTATACAAGAGACAAAATGCACCATTTGTATGCAACCCTCGTCCTTAAGAGCGTGTGCTACAAGGCTCACAAAAATGTCAACTTGTAGCACTTAATTGAGATTCGTACGTACGACTGTATCTTAATGTACTGCCTTGAACAAAAGTATTAAACGTCTTACACTAATTCTTACACCGGTTTAAGATCTTTTGTGTAGTTTTAATTTATTTTAAGTCGAGTACGAGCGAAGTAACAATTAAGAGAGAATTGATATCAATTTGAGGTAGGCAAACATCATTTGCGAAGACATAATGAAATGTAAATAACCGCATTAACTGCACGTACACATACCTTTAACCACTGCCTCTTGTTTCTGTAATGGTCTTCTTCAAATCATTTAAAAGTGCAAACTATGTAAACCAGTTCGTATGAAGAGAAAGATATCGTTGAAATCTTTAAATTTGTGATACCTGGGAAAGTACAGCCAATAGTCACCTGTAGACTTACCTGTTCTTTCCAGGAATTTCTTTTACCTAATTGATTTTACCTGTTTTACCTGATGTGTTTTATTTCAGACCCTTATTAAGTAAATCTATAATTATCTTACTACCTTGTTCTTTTTTTTTGCCCTGCCACATTCAGTTATTCATTTTAATAACGGTGTACCTAGCTAATCTATTAACTCCTCTTAAACTTAACGGAATGACGTTTGAAAACTATTTGATAAAAGTAACTCAGTTTTTTTAACTAATCCAACCAAACCCACTTCACTTACGTATGCAAATTATAATTATGCAATTACATAAACTAATACAAGCTAAGTACAGTTGTTAATATGATTGGATTATAATTACTAAGTTCAAATTTGAAAAATGTTACTTACTGAATCTATGCAAATGTGCTAAACGAGTTAGAAGCTCTTTTCAAGCAAACGTCATGGTCACAACATAAAAGCGTAGAATGCTAATTTCCACGCTATAACTAAAGTGCACTCACTCATTTATAAAACCACTTGCAACGCTCGAGCAAGTTTGCGATAACATTATGTTATTCAAAAGTTGTCACGGTCAGGGTGTTACGTAATGGTCGAAATGTTCTTATATCTTGTAATAAGTTTCTTTCGCTGAATATTAGCGAGTAATTTTATTTGATTTTACTTTTCTTTTGAATCCTTGTATTCTATTTAAAGCAAAATCAACAAAATTACTTCACATATCATTACAGTTTAAGTTACGTGCGAAAAAATAAGTTATCAATAGGTAGACGATAGCTGTTGACGATTTCTTGAAAATCTGTATTCCTTTCAGTGTACCTAAGTCTTATTAGTGCAGGCGCGTTTTTTTTTTCTTATTATTAAACATTTAGCAATAATATCAATAATAACGTGTTTGTATATAAATCAGAGATATTGTACGTCAAACAACTCACCAGTACGTTAGTCCTCTCTCGCATCTGTATGTCTCCCTTCAATATGCAGAAGGGTGGTAAGCATCCCGTTAAGACAGCCGTTCGTGTGGTTTACATGTAACAACCATGCAGTGTTTACGTCCGATGTTCAATAATAACAACTGTTATCTACTCACCGGGGGCTCCTCTGTCCCCATCCCCCTCCAGCGGTGAATCTAGAAGCTGTAGCTCCCTGTTGGGGAAGAAACTCACGGCGAAGGTATCCACCAATGCTCATCTTCGTACTTCGCATGCGTAAAGATAAGCTCCGGGTGGATATTAGCATGCCTTGCCTCCTGAGCATATACCCTCCGGATCATTTGTGTGACCGCCTCCTACAAGTGCCTCCAGCATTTCGACCGAGCACGGATATGCACCAAGTCATGACCGTTATTGGGAAGCACAATGCAATTCACTTGGTCAGGTATACAGCTAGCTGTGTTTCCGACATTAACTACCCTTAATCCAAACAACTGGCGGATACAGAACAATGTCGTATGCAGGTGGAGGCGATGATCTACCCTACCGACAATTCGGCGAATAAAGATCTATCCCTCAGGTATCACATCCTCAGAACATTACTCAGGATAATCTACTCTACCAATCATAAGGCGAATACAGATCTGTCCCTCAGGTAACATAATCTCAGGATATTACTCATCCTCAACAACCTATGTTCTGAATGACATCTCACTGCATTTCATTAACACACGAACAATTCGATTTACCAGCACCTTCCGTGAGATGCTTTCACCCCCGAATATAGCCCAAGATTGCCTGCCCGATTGGACCTTTTTTTCTTCGGTCTCATATTACTCAAGTGTGTTGCTGTTTTGGTTATCGCAGACAAAATAAACACGGCCCGACCGCAATATACAGATTTATTGACTAAATGAGATTTATAACTTAATTCTAATTTTTGTCAAATTATACAACTATAACATTAGTCTTCCCCAAATGTCTCTTTCTGTATCCTTCTATCTTGCGTGGCTTCTTTAAGTTCTTTCTTGTTTTGTACCTGCATTTCTAATATGGTTGGTTACCTTGGTCCTCCTCTTAGCCTTTTTCCTCCTTCGAGAATTTTCTTCAAGTATGAATTTGACTATTCTATTGTCTGTCATTTTTTGTTCCTTTCTTTGCCATGCTGATGCTTTGCACAAATTTTCCAGAATCTGTGTTATGATCACGGTTTCGAGAAATACTAGTCCTTGAAGGATTTCTTTCTTGAAACCAATTATTGGATTATCTGGTCAAAAGAATAAACTCCTTTGAGGTGTAATTCTAGTCAGCTTGCGAAGATAGAGGATTTTACGGCACGGCTAAAGGTTTTTTCTTGCTCGATGATTCGCTATGATTTGAATATTTCTTAAAAATCATTGTTTTTTCTTCAGTGTATCTAAATCTTGTTGGTCTTCCCCAAATGTCTCTCTCCGTATATTTCTATCTTGCGTGGCTTCTATTATGGTGTGCTTGGTCCTTCTCTTAGTCTTTTTCCTTTAAGTATGTAACTGATTATTCTATTGTCTGTCATTTTTTTCACATCTTGGCCCGACCTCATTTGTGCCTCTTCCGTTTGTCTTCTTCTTGATTTTATTTCTGGACAATGCATTCCTGACTTTATCTGGTTCGTGTTTCTGCCACGTGTATATTTGAAAGTAGGTGTAATTACTCTCTTTACAGATTTCTTTCTTGGCTTTGCTAGGAAGCTACTTTCTATAGCAATGAACAGTTTCCCTCCTTTTATAGTTTGGTTATTTGTTTTATTTCTTCTTCGTCTTCTAACTTTCCATTATAGGATGTTGTTATTCTTAGATTTTTCCTCCATGTGTACTGTGCGTCGTCCTTTTGTTCTTAAAAATCATTTTTGCTTTCTCGTTACTTGTCTTCTCGTTTATGCTCATTATGGTGTAGTGTTTCTTCGCCCTCGTAACAAAATTCTGTTATTTCTACCTTTTTTATCCTTCGATCCTTCCCGTTTTGTATGATTTTGCTCCTTTATAATTTAGCTCCTTTATTGTTTCATCTGAAACCAACGAGAATAACAGCGGGTCAAGTACACACCCTGGTCTGACTCCAACTGGTTTAAAATGCTTTTATGTCTCGTTTTGTTCTTATATAATTTGTTCGTATGATTGTGCCCCTTTTTAGTTTAGCTCCTTTATTGTTTCGTCTGAAATCAACAATAATAACAGACTCTGCTTTCAAATGGTTTTAATTTCTCGTTTTGTTCTTACATAATTTGTTGTTTTTTACACATACAGGCTTTTAATTACTTTTATTTATCCACTGTTTCGGGGGTGGATTTGTCTGACTAGTAGCAGTCGTCATTTACTTCACTAACTCTGTTAATGTTATAGTGACAAAGAAGGATTGATAATTGTAGTGTAAACCAGGTCTTCTTTTCCTTTTTATTGTTTTTCACACGTTGTCTCTCTCCTTCTAATTAAATGAACAATTGTATTATTTCTTATTTGTTAAATAAATAAGTTCGCTTCGATAAATAATTGTGTTTTTATCAACTCAAATAAGAGTATCAAGTACCTTATATAAATTATTCCTGAATGGTCCCAGCGAAATTAGTTTCATTTTGTAACGCATTTCTTTGATCAATTGCGACCAATTATAATTTTTTTGTTATCTTTTCTTCTATCCTTAATCCTTTTTTTCTTCTTTTTTTTTGAGTTACAATATCTTTGAGCGGGAATCGTGAATCTTCATTTTTTAGTTAATTCTTCTTCTTTTGCTCAGTCCTTCGTTTCTTTCTTATATTATGAAGTGCAAAATCTTTGGGGCTGGGTCTTCATTTCTTGCACATACAATATTATGCCTAGTCGTTCTTGCATGTTGCCTATTCTTCTCCTCTACTATTTTCCTTACATCTTCCTTGTGTTAAGTCTTCTTTTCGTCACTCTTTCGTTTGTTATCCTCTACACACGCTCCAATCAGGACAGTTTCATTTACTTCTATCATCTTTCCAACTACATATTGCAGCTTGTTATACGCATGTGCACCTAACCCCTAATCCCTTAAGACGTTGTGCTACTAGGTTCACAGAAATGTCAAATTGTAGCACTCAAGCTACGCACGACATCACACACCTACGATGACCTCTATATTCGTTTCGTTACACAAGTTATACAAGATCAAAACAGAAAAACCATAACATGCTTGAAATACATAGCAGCCCTCCTGTGTCCAACCACTTCTGCAAAAACAAACCAATAGAAGACAAACAAAGGTGCAGGTCAGCTGATTTCCATTGAAATGGAAAACGTTTCTTTTTTTTTCATTATGTGGGCCTTAACTCGTCCTCATCTTAATTCTTTATCCGAAAGAATTTTATAATTCTGATTGCTGATTAAAGTACTCCGAATAAGAAAGTATAAAATCTGAAATTTATTTAATGCCTTCTCAATTACAATTCATACGTATTTTCTAAAATTAAACTGATTAATCTAAATTATAATTAACGAATTCTGAAATTAAATTGATAAGTCCGAATTGCAAATGACACAATCTGAAATTAATTTGATTGATCTGAATTTTAAATAACATGTTCCTATTATAAATTTTCGTTCATATTTTCCTTTCTTGATTTCTGTTCCACTTTTTTTCTGGGTATCGTGTTGACTCCACTTTTATGTTCTAGGAATCCTGTGTTCTGGTGTTGGTTCCCATAAGTGCTTTCTTTCACAATTATAATGTCAATACTTCACTTTCTTAATAATTTTCTTAACTCTGCTCCAGTTTCTTGCTTGGGAAGGTTCTTCTCATGTAGTTATGTATACTTTTTCAATCATCTCCGTGCCAAGTCTTTTTTTTTTCCATTAATTTCAATCAATCATTATATTGGATATACGTAGTTTTCTCCACTTTGAATTCGACCTAGTCCTTGTACACTAGAATCATACCATTATGTCAATATCCTCTTCTTACTGTGTCTTCCGAGATTACTTATCACTTACAAACAGTTATTGCGTTAGTTATTTTCTTCTACTTTCCAGATTACGTTTAATTTTTTTTTCTTCGCCTTAAACCAACGAAACTTAATCACTTGTGTATTGGTTACGCTTTTCATGCTTGTTTTTACTTGAACTTTAAAGCTGCTTTTCTTACTTGGAAGGTGGGGTATTTGGTTATCATATCATTGATCACGTGATTAATGATAACCAATAACTTTCGCCAAGTGAACGACGAAAACAAGTGACAGCAATCCTCAATTCCCCAAATCTCCAAAGCAGCTTTACAGTTAGCATTTGCTACTGCTATAAACGTGCAGATGATAGATTTGATTTGAAATTTTTATGATAAGTCGGTAATGGCCACAGCAGAAATAACTAACCAAAACAACTTTTCGCTAATATCTGGAGACTTGAACTCCTCATTTAAAAAACTGACGATTACGTAATCCGTGCATTTAATTCAACATTATTCATGCAATTGAGATGTACATTCAGATAAGGAATTCAATTGTGGTGTACTATTACAATGGCTGCATTAAGAGAGAATTTGTGTTTCATTTAAAATGCAAAGAACGAATACATTTAATTCCCCATATGAAATGAGACGAGGTGTAAACAAGAGAATTGAAACAACCGTCGTTGCAATTATTCATGGAAGCACTTGTCATGCCTGAAGGTATTTATCGTTTGGTGTCACGTGTGCCATACAGTTATAACTGCATGTAACTGTCGCTTATGTAACTCGTTAATTTGCATTTATAAATAAACATGAACCGGGAAAAAATAATAATCGCCACGATAGAATAAAATATCAAGTTTTTACTTTGCGTCGTGTCCGTTTGGTTACCTTGTAACCTCCGAAAAAAAAACAGAGTAGGTGCATATTTTGGTGACACGGATATTTCTACATGATCGGAATCAGTGTATATTTAATTTATTGTTGTAGACAATGTAAATGTCTTCTCGCATTTCGCATGTCATTAAATATCGACAGTATTTACCATTATTATTAATAATGCATTGCATTGATTACATGAATATTATTCGAAACGTACAATACGAAGCCTAAGTATTTATTCAGTCATACATAATTCGAAAATTATGCTAATAAAAATGACGTATTATTATCTACATACTAAACAGTTCTTATTTGTGGGAACAATTGTTTGAAAGCTTTCAGAATTAGAGTATTTAAATTAAAACAAAAATAATTTGAGAAAAGATTTCTTAATTTCAACATCACATGGAAAGAAATAAAATTAAATTACACATTACAATAACTATAAAATACTACGTATGGTAAGCATGGAATATCGATGAAAGAATAAAAGTTGATTGCTATGAATATAATTTACGAATTATCTTATAGGAGTAATAAGCTCGTAACAATATTTTCATAAGCAACATCTCACATAATAACAGACTTAACTTAAGAATACTTAACATTAACTGATCCTAGGTCAGACAAGTCAACTAAAGACTAAGTTAATTAAAGTTGTACAACTTGGTTATTAAAAAAAATCCTTAAATTCTACACTGCACCCTCTTGCCTTCCCTTTCTCCCTTCATCTGTTTTCGCCCTGCAATCATCTTCTTCGGCTTCAAGGCATCCTCCACCACACATCGTTGATATGGCTCGTACTTCAGCCCATTCTTCACCTTCACGCTCTTCACTACATTATGCCCATATACACTCGATGGCCCCATCCTTGTCACCACCACACCTTGATTTGGCTTGGTAAGAATCTCCATGTTACGCCTCTTCCTTCCTTGGATTTCAATCATCAGTCGTCGACGAAGAACTTGATCACCCAGGGAAATACTCAACCACTTTCGGCTCACCTTCGCGGCATTGTACAGCGCTTCCGGTTCCAAACGCCTGCAAAACACAAGGAAAATCCACATATAAATAACAAAATTAAAAAAGGGAAAAACAAAAGTAACACTTACCTCAAAATCAGGACGCCCAATTCCACTGGAAAGTCGGCGATGTCGAAACTCCTCTCGTAGACTGCCCTTGGAAACACCTCGAAGATCATCTTGATGTTACACTTCACTTGACTCACTAGACTAATTTTGAAAAGGAAAAGGGCTGCTTTTATACCCCCAGAGAGGCAATGGTGCGTTACGCTACGCTCCAATGAACCGTAACGGTTACGGCTCGCTGAAGTGTAACCGGGACGGTTGAGATATTTTGAAAGAATCTATTCCTATTGCTTGTTTTCACTGAGGGCGGGGTAATCAGTACTAATTTGTCAACACCTGAACGGTCCAAGTGGTAAGGGACCTGTCTTGCAATCGTAAGGTCTTGGGTTCGCAGCGTTTTCGAGATATTTCTCGGGGGTGGTCATAACTCACTTCAGCTACTCTTCAGTGTTATGAAAAAAATTCGACACTAGTTCTCCTTCAACGACCAGGAGGTTTGGAAGTCATGCAACACTTTACACATACGAAAATACACTCCCGCTCCTGGGGTCCCGACAAGTTTATGAGTTAGGACCCCGTTGGGCAACCATGACAGTTGAACTTCTTCTTCTTTGATTCTCCTATTTCTCATTCTTCTGCTGTTTATGATTGGACATAATGCCTACTTTCTCCCCATGTTTATATTTCTTTTCTTTTGACTTTTCTTGTTCATTGTCGTTCACTGATTCACAGAGATTTTAAGATTTGTTTCCCACAAAGAGTTACCGTTGTGTAATCACATCGTTCATAACAAAGTCAAACGATACGGGACTCAAAACACTTCCTTGTTGTAAACTACGCATTGGTTAAAATCCTCTCGATTCTACGATTTCTGTTGTCTTGATTGTCAATCGTACTTTAAATTTTATGTTGGAAGCCTATTAAAGCATATTTTCTTCTATGATGTAATTAATTAATTTTCAGTTAGAAAGAAAGTCTGCCTTACAATGACGGTTTAACTTTGAGCCGAAGCTCAAATCCTTCACAACAATTGTTGTTAAAATAATCGTTTCTAAGGCTCAGTTTTACAATGACGGTTTAACTTTGAGCCGAAGCTTAAACCCTTCACAACAATTTTTGAAATAATCGTTGCTAAGGGTTTAAGCCTCAGCTCAAAGTTGAGCCCCATTTGTAAAACTGAACCTAAGGGTTTCAACCTTAGCTCAAACTTGAACTGCAATTGTAAAACTGGACCTTAGTAAAGAAAGCTTTGCTCAGTCCCCGCTAATGTTTGCCTTTTAGCATTAACCATTCCACGCGGTTTCTAGGAAATTGGTCTTCTTTGGATAGCACAAACATCTATGATGATCCTGGTGGGATTCGAACTTTAGGCCGTTGATTGTTACGTCCTCCAAAGTCTAATCCACTCGATAGGCTATAGGCAGATAGTGATTCTCTTCGAAATTTAGCCCAATTATAATTCGTTTCATACAAAAATTTTTCAAATATTGGAATCTAGTTAAGTTTGCTTAACAGTTCACTACTCAGTTCGTAGGTCTCTCTTCTTCTTATATTTTTATATTATATAGATTTTAAAATGCAAGAAGAAAATATATTCTAATGGTATTCCAATATTCAAATTATATCTACACACTTCCCAAAATTAGCAGGACACAGCAGGGTTTGATTGGTCCTTCAAAATATACTCTGGCATTTAGCCATTGTGAGAAGAAATCTTGTTCTACAACTTTTTTAAACTTAAAATAAAGGAGAATCTCAGGAGGTAAGTCCTGAATTGTGTGGAGGATTGGTATAATCAAAAGGACTTTAATGGCCATATCGCAGTTTGCGTTAAACCTGATTTTTTCAGATTTGAGGTTGGCAAATTGGTGTACCAATCATTGTTCAAGAGAAATTACACCAACTGGACTATGCGAATAAAAAAGGCAGCTATTTTTCTATAACGGGAATAAAATTCTTTGACAGTGACTCGTTTTCAAAAAACCCAAAACCTCATGGCAACATTAAATTTTTTTTTCTACCGCACATCTACACTTGTCTACGTTTGATTTTTCCTTCCTCTAGCAAATGTGGTTGGCATCCATCAAGACACTGGTTTTCACTCGCCCAATTTTTGGTGTAAAATGTTTTCTACTCCAACATCTAGTAGTTGAGTCTCCAAACGGATGTTAATTCGAATTTCTTTCAGTAACTTTTAACACAAAAATTTTCAGAACAAACAGCTTTCCATGTAATGACGTATATAACCGAGTGTAGCTCTGCGAGCTTCTGTGGAATCGCCGCCAACATCATGCCTCAAAACTCGCCCCGAATCCTGGAAAGCTCCTGAAATGTTCCAGTGTCCACAGTCTAAAAATACTCTGACGCTCCTGAATTCTGCTGGCGTCCGGCCATTGTATAGAAACTAGACGCAGATGAAATCTGTTAAATGAAGTTGGAGTCGAGACGGGTTTAGTCTCTCTTTAGTCTAGTGTCTGTAATGCTTGGTGAAGCACTTGTTGCTTTTCCATAACAGTACTACATAACAATAACATGGTATATGTATAACAATACCATCCATAACAATACCAACGCCGGACTTACCATTGCTCCGCATTGAAACAATGCTTCCTGGAAAGACGGTAACAGAATAAAGTTGTAGTAGCTGCAAGTCATTCAATTTTGTTGACATCCAAGTCACTGACCAAATAAATTCAACTGAACTATCACGTATCTATCTTGAAATGTTTGTCATGATGAGTCAAATTTTGGGATACTTTTGACTGAAGTGATTGTGAAATTCAGCGTATCATCACAATCCTTACTCGGTTACACCCTTTTTACGACCGAGTGACGTCAATGACGATATTCTGCTTCGCGTTAACAAGGGGATGTAAAAAGTTGCTAAAAGTCTGTGTCCAAAGGTTTTAAAGGAAGTGTAGCATATCCTTCTAGGAACCTTTTGGTTACTAATTTTGAGCCAATATATATTATTAATATCTAAGCTGTGTTGATGTTGGCGCCTTGCCTCGGTTGACGGTTCCCGCTTTTCCAACTTCAGTCAGAAGGACGTTTAGCGTAATTTTAGCATTATACTGGCAACTCTGCTTCTATTTGGGCCATGGATCAATGTGACTTCTTGCGGATTTGATTATTTTCAAACAAGTCGGCTTGATGCAAAGGTGTTTCAATTTGTAAGCTTCGTATTTGCTTTGACATTAATCTATGGTTTGACCATTCAGTTGAAGCTCTTGCAACACCCTAAACGCATCAAACATTTGAAAAATATTTAAAAAAAAACAACAGGAACAAGAATCAAGCATCGCGATTCCACGTTGCCGAACGTGTTATTTTTGGTATCATCGTCAGTCAGAAAAAAAAGTTCAAGAACTGCGCCTGGATTCTTGGCTAAATGGTCTGGACCACATAGGATTGCAACAAAAACTACTTGGATAGGTAATGTACCTAAGAGATTAGTGGGCTCCCGGTTTCACGAGGATAAACTTCGACCTGCATCTTGAGAACTACCTGTTGAAGAAAATAAAAGGAGCAAACACCAAGTTGGCGCGACCTTTCCGAGCGGAGAGCGAATTTATTGTAATGTATCTTCAATTAATAAAAATAAACAAACTTGTTTGAAGAAGAAAAAAAAGGCAAGAAATTTAAAGAAGAAGAAGAAGAAAAAGGCAAGAAATTGAAAGCTCTTACAGAAGAAAAAGTGTGTCGAAGGCAATAAATGAAAAATTACTGAAATCGCATAAATATGCAAAGCTAGCACCTAGGCAATACACTAGGCACCCGAAAGAGATGGAGCAGGCTTTTGTATGCTTTAGCCTCTTATAACTTAATGATTCTGTATTATTTGTTCTCCTTGGACGTCCATGATGTCAGGTTGATTCAACAACCGATACGCAGTGAAATTGAAAGGACTCTTAGGACTTTTAAGAAATTTTATGTTTCTTTAAGGAACCACATCTTTATTGGGTATTAAATGGCAGTGAAATTTCTCTTCCAGTTTCGAGAATTTAATGATTTGATTTGAAAAATGATTTTCTTTTTGTAAAGCAATAAATTATTGTCGTGTAATAATCAAAGGGAGGACCTAAGAAAGTGAATTGCTTGAAACCAGTTTGAGACAGCGGCAGTCCGACTCGACGCGGGGGTCTAAATCGAAGCGTTAAATATTCCGCCCGCTTATACGTGATTTTTAATCAATCAGTCTAATATCCTTACGGTAATAACGCGAATGTAAATCCAGAAGCTAATAACAGCTCTTTCTTGAATTTAGAAACAACAATTTAGTTGACATTATTGTGAATCATGCCGTTCTGACGAATGCATTATTACTTTGGCTTACCGATTGTTCACTATCAGCTAGACGCGCTGCGCCGGCAAATATGTTGAAGCGTATACACAATCTATTTATAACATTGCACCGCTTCGTTGCAATAGTAAAGTTTTACACTTTTTTCTGTCCGCCATGTGGTAATAAATACTTGCTCGTTATATACAGAATTGGAAAACGTCTAACTGAACATCCGAAATATTGTATGCGACAGGGAACGCACTATGAAAATAAAGAAGAAATATGACTAGTCATTCCGATGTGTTGGCGGGGCGCCTGATAGGCACGAACGTTTACGATACGAATCGAAGAAGCGCCTATGTTTGAAAGACAACTGGCCAATGCAGTATGTAACATGTGATCATAAAGTCCCGTCACTCCAGTAGGCTTCGGTTTTTTTAATCATAAAATCCCGTCATTGGCGTAAACATATGTCTTTTCCTAGAGCATTTTATTAATCAGAATCAGAATGATATTAGTTTAATCGGCACATGTCAAAACTCTTTAAGCAAAGACTGAGGTATACACTTCCAAAGCCTGTATTTTTTTATCACGTGTTAGATAGAGTATGAAAATGATAAACACTTTAATTTCATCTAAAAATGTAATTTTTATTTACCTTTACCTTTTCATATTCTATATATTAAAATAAATGTTGATGAAATCAGCAACATTTTTTTATTGTTTGTCTAAACGTGCCAGTTGTTCAAATAAACCGTGATGAAATCTGAACGTAAAAATTCAGTTTTAATTATGCACAGATATTTTCACACTTCGCCGTGACTGTAAAAGAACAAGTGACCTGGTTTTTCTGAATTATGCTGATGTGCGAAAGGAAAACAGTTATCATTCGCAAACACATTCGCTACTGAAACTTTTCATAAATAAATAAGTCATTTCGCGACAATTCATAAGTAAACACAGGCGGAACGAATTCATGGTTGGAAAGTTAATCGCAATAATCGTTTCTGAAATAAAGTTCTCACGTAAAACGTTTCGTTTTTCTTAAATGAATTGGTTAATTCAGGTATTATTAAAACATTAAAGTTTAATTTATATACGTTACGTAAACGTTCGAATGATGTGTGTGGAAATCTCTTCGGAAAAACGTTTATTCGTAATGAAAGTTTTTAATTAAACTCAAGCTGCAACGTAATTCAAGTAAGTATAAAATATTACATATTATATAAAATTTGTCTTTAATTTATTAACTCTATGGACAATTTTGGGACTACGTAAAATCTTTCGTTGCCAGAAATTTGATGAGGCTTCACACATTTTTTATCATAAACACAAGATAATAAACGAACGTAAAACTATAACATACAAGCAGTATCAACTGTTTCTAACATTGGTGGATGATAAAAAACTTCAAATACAATTTTTTTTTAATCTTGAAACTGACAGAAATATGATGGGAACACACTCAACGTTTCGCTATAGATTTATAGCGAAACGTTGAGGGTGTTCCCAACATATTTATGCCCGTTTCGAGATTAAAAAAAATTGTACTTACAATTTTCATCGGATAAGAATCAACTTCAGTTAAAAAACTTTAATTTTTCATCTATACTACGTGTAGGTAGGTACTAGGTATAGGCGCAATCAACTGCATCGATACCCTATATGCACATAAATTGAAGATAAATATCGCCTTAAAATTTCCTTTTGTTGACTTCATATTGCTGTTTACAAGAAAAAAAAATTGACTTGCCAAACATTTCGGATCTGTTTGTCATGTATGTTACTCAACAAGTTTCTTAAATTTAAATCAAAACCCTGTACTTAATATTCCTAATCTGCGTACTTACTGTGATAAATGCATCCACCCTTGAACTCTGTTGTGCGTACATAAATTTGGTAGCATTTGCTTTAAATTAATCGTTGACCTTTTGACATCCACATATGTTTGTTAAAGTCCCCGTTTTATTAGTCATTACTACAGTTTATGAGTGTGATTAGGTACCCGCATGTGTTTGTTTTGGGTCATTAATCGAATCAAGTTTGATCAATTGTGACAATATCGTTCCGTTTTATTGATACAACTGTTTCGTACATTCGTGTCAGTACACGAGTGCTTACATTTATTAGAAAGCAAGTAGAAATGTCGGGAAATATAATAAAATTTTGCAATTACGGGTCTGGTGTTCGTGCGGAAACAGTTTGATGCTTCCTTTAACTTTCTGTCTCTCGTGAGTGCTGAAGTTTGTAGGTCGTCATGGAAAATTGTCGTGCTAGTTAGGCTGCAATATGTTTATCTCTAACACGTTAATTATGATTGTTTCAAAACAGAATAATGACTCATATCTGGTCTCTTGCATCAGAATATGTTGCTGTGATTATTGTTGTTGGCGACTTGTAAGCTGCGCTTTTTAAATTCGATGTAATTTCATCACCATTGTTTGTTGGTTAATACATGTTATCTTCTTGTACTCCTATTTTCTTTTAGATCAGATAATGATTGTATTATCTGCTGTCGTGTAAACAGGAGAAAAGAATTTATGTTTTCTTAAAAATCAGAAAGAAAAATACAAAAGAAAATATTCATGAACGCCTTCCTATGATTGAATATTTAATTTTAGTGATCGTCTGTCCAAACAAAAATAAATTTTGCTTTGATTTCTTACAACGTGTTTATCAACTTGCTGACATATATTGCATGTTATTCTTTCTTCCAATGGATATAGAGCAAACCACATCCCTTCTGAAGCCCCAATCTCACAGGCTCTAATCCAAGCGGAAGTTGAAATAAAACTGCGTCATAAAATCGAATGAATAACAAGCAGTCAGCAGACAGTCTTTTGAAAACCGATGGAGTCGAGTTTTATGTCTTCTGTATTTTTATGTACCCCATTGTCCTGATGGTTTGTTTTAATTAAATTTAATTGATTGGCGTAACTGTAAAACAAAGCAGTAAAAATAAGTAAATAGATAATTAATGAAAAGGCGTGACAGGGGCGTGAGTTTTTGTTTTTAATATGTCTAATGCATTCTCCAAATTAATTTGTGTGATAAATTCGTTTCTGTTTTCCGAAAACTCACTTTCATTTAGAAGAAAAATATGAGAGGGTAGTAAGGTGGGGCTATTTCGATCGGAATAAGAGAATTTAGTATATTGCAAGTCACGTTAATGAAAAAGCAAGTCAAGTAATGAACATCTCACTAACTGTCTGTTTTAATTAAATTGAAATTATAACATCTCTTTATTAAAAGTCAGCCAAATTTTATCGATAAGGTGTTTTATTAATAATCAAACTGAAGCCCGGTCTTTTAACTTCCTAGTAAATTTAACTGCTTAGTAATATCCATTATCGATACAATTTGTCTCTAGAGGTTTTAGGTGGCAGATAAATTAAAAGAAGGTTATAAAACCGGACATAAGTGCCCTTTACAATTTAAAGTCGTCTTATGATTTCTTAATCGTCATTCAGTAACTCTTTAAAGCGACTTTACCGTTTAGGAAGAGGGTTGGTTTTTTTTCTCTTAATTTATTGGAAAAAATCGAAATTGTTGTCGAAACATGTATTGTTAATAAGTTAATACACAACGAAATATGTGCACATGACTTTAAAATTAATTCTTACGTCGATTTATTGATAGAGTGGAGAAAGCTCGCGCTTCGCATATCCCCACACTTCGTTGGGCGCAGCCGTTTTCATCTGTATAACGTTTTCTACAATACATTTCCTCCTTTTCATGCATAGGTGTGAAACTTAAACAATTTCAGCATGTAGATTATGAGACATGTATCCAAAGCGACTGCTCTATTAGACCCATTAGATAAATATTGAACGTAAACGTTCTTTTCTAAGAATCAATCCACAAATGGATAATTAAATAAATGTAAAACTTACGCGTTTCTTATTATCTTCTCCAAATTATTTGTTTTGTTATTGTTAGTTAGCATCCAAAAATTTGTGGCAATAAATGTTTGGACGCTTTTCCAGTTGTCAAATTAGGGAATCAAATGAATCAAGTATTTTCGGTTTGAAGACTGAAAAACTTTCACAGATGGTCCCCTTCACTCGAATACAATTTCAGATTAAGACAACTTAAATACACACAAATTGATTCAAAATCTTAGTAATAATTAAATTACAAAGAGGATCGTTGGAAATAGAATATTTTTAATTTTATAAAGTTCTACGGTCGACCGTAAACTATAAACTTTGAAAGAAATTCAGCCTGCAAGAAAATTTCCAATGGTTAAATTTATTACCGGAAACAGTTAAAGAATGCAACAACAGTGTACAACAGCACGACTGGTTTTAAACCCGGCAAAATAAATTTAAAAAAATACGAAAAGCGTTTTACACTCCGTCGTTTATATCAACATCAAAATAGTGGATCCAAAAATTTCAAAATTTAAAGTAAGTGATTATGTACATATCAGTAAAACTCAATAAGGGTACATTCCAAATTAGGCTAATTAAATAATTACCATTTCATTAGTGCAGTATACTTTTCATAGAATTTATCTAATTCTAATTTCTTGTAAGGGTTTGAGGCTTCAAAAAAGGGTAAGAACCCCTGTTCTGGATGATGTAATTTTCCTATTACTTCTGAGACTGTGTTTTTCACTGTCTCTGTTCACTTCCCCCATTTTTACGCTAATGTTGATTATTATAAATTAAAGGTATCTTTAAAACTGGCTTTGGAATACACGTAATCTTAGATCTACTTTAAAATTGAAGTTGAAATGAAACCGACCTTGATATAATAAAATGTTTCTGTTTCGCCTAGTAAGAACACTAATTAAAGGCACACATTTTCGACTATGATAACACCCTTTAAGTTATCTGAGAACAAAGAGAGGCTAAAATCGGAAAGATAGAACAATATGAACAATGACGCGAAAAGAAATGCAAGCACAAAAGTAACTTTGTTTTCCTACGACTTTTTGATTGATTCTGTATATTTATGTAATTCTTCTTTACTGTAATATATTTTTTAAAGCACTAAAACTTTTGTATTTAACATTTTTCGCTGGATATTTTACTTTAAGAAATAATCGACCGTTTCCATACATAAAAGCGACCCTGTATATTTAAGTGAAAAATGTTAAATGGTTCTTTTAGGGCGATGATTCGTTAGCCTTGACAGAGTGTTAGTTTCTGTGGAATTTTTGTTTATTTTTATTTATATTTGGCTTTAGTCTCTGCATAACGTTCATTAAAGAACGTAATTCGTTTTCAATTAGTAACAGATATTTTTGTGTTTTTATACAGGATGTCCACCCCGCGGTTTTCTGTACCGCCTATAGTCTGTAGTACGAGTATAAGATTCAAGAAAAATCAAACGAGCTAAGATGCTACTCACTGGGCTCTATTTTATAAAATCATTTTTGGGTATATAGGGTGTTCAGTAGTTGATTCATACCAAAATTATATTTTTTTAAATTAAACACGAGTAAGTAATAACAAAAAAATTCGGAAGTTTTATTTAAGAGTTTGTAAACTATTGATGTTTAAGAGTATTTCTTTTTTGCTATAGACGGTAGATAAGATCGCGGCATGTTGCATATTATTTGTAAAGAAAATTTCTTGCAAATCACTTTGATTGCATTAAATCCCAAAAAGCGATAGTAGGTTGTCGCTGTTTAAATTAAATATTATATTGTTTTTGTTTATTGTTCACTGTTTCTTGAAAATAGAATATTTACTTACGAATTCATTTTCTTTTTTCTTTTACTCTGTGATTTCAAGGGCTTTTTTATCAAATCAGAATCGAAAACACAGGAGAAGAGGAATATTTTATACATAAATTAAGTGCACTTCATTTCATTTATAAATTTTTTGTTTTATTCAAATTAACAATGTTTCAGGAAATACATTTGACGAGATAATCCAAGTGAATACAAATTAATAATTGAAATTCAAAGATATTATTGTTTACCGAGGTGAACTGGACGAAATAATCAGAGTGAATTAAGGCCATAAACCAAAGAGAAAATGCAACATTAATTGGCGCCCAACAAAGAGCCATCCAAACCACTTACCAAGTAATTTTGGCGCCCAACTTGGGGCGATTATAAACAGAAAGAAAGAACCGAGTTTTTCCATCATAGTTTAACTTTAAGCTTCGCTTTATTCCCATGCCAAGAATTGTGAGATTTTGTATTTACGGGAATAAAACGAAGCTTCAAAGTTTAAGCCTGACTAAAAAACTGGACCTAATTGGTATCCAACAAAGAGCCATCGAAACCACTGACTGTAAGGCTTTTATAAAACCCGTTATTACTTAGGTATGCGACGATAACTTAATAACAATAATAAATAGAAAAAAGTAAGAAGATTCAAAGCGAACGAAGAAGAAAATAATAATAGGGTCAGAGGAGGAAGAAGAGTGCAAAGAAATTAAAAAAAATAAGGATGAATTAAAAGGAAGAAACATCTTGATGGGTTTAAAAGCACTTCTGAACTGGGCAGGAGTTTAATATGAAGAAAACCAGTAGTAATGATTAGAAGAATAATGCAGTGAATTTCATTATTGTTAAGAAAAAAGAGAAGACCTAGAAGGAAATGGCAAAATGAAATAACAGAAGATGACGTAAGGCTACGAGGGCAGCGGAAAAGTGAAAAGTGTACTGTAGAAGTAGAAAGGAATGAGAAAGAATAACGAATGCAGCTAAGACCAACAGTAAATAGATTTACAAACCTTAGTGTCGCCCTAAACACAAAGAACTGAACGGCTTAATAAAAGTTACCTTGTTTTCGTATTTTTTTAAGTTCAAAACTAATATCCCCCTAAAATCTTTTCCGTTTGCTGTTTTTTTCTGTGGTGATTTTTTAATTTCTGTCCGTTTGATTTTTTCTGGTTTTATTTGCTCCTCTTCACATGCTTTTCCTGTTTCATTTTTATCATGTTTTTTTTTTCTAATTTTTAAGCCTTCTTCGTACAATACCCTGGAAGTTTAGGTAATTTTTTGTGCCCGTTTTTGTCATGTTATTTTTTTAGTTTTTCTTCTCTTCTTTCGATCGTATATTCTGCATTCATTGTATTCGAAAAATTTCTGTCGTTCCGTCGTTCACTTGCCCAAAATTCAGCTCAGCATTTCTGTTTAGCTTTGCGAATCGTCTTGTAGGTCTTATGTTTTTTTTAAGTATTCTTTGTCTTTTTCAGTTTTTTTCTGTATTTTAAGTGTACCATTGCCAAGTTAGTCTTTTGGATTTTCTCTTTTACTTCTTTGGAATTTGCTTTCGGTAATTGTTACATTGCTTCTTCTTCTTTCTAGCACCGTCTTATGTGAGTTGCTTTCATTAATTCTTTTTAGTTTTTCTTCAGGACCATTTAGTGTGCCAAAAATATTCTGTATATATTTTTTTCCTCTTCTTATATTCATACTTTCGCATATTTCGCTTTGTTCTTTTGTACGTTATAAATAGCATAAACACTTTGTAAATAAAATTTACTTAATAAAAAAGTGAATTTTTGTATCGTTGTATTAATAATAGAGTGCGTTCAGGTATCTGAACGTTTGTAGTTGGCTTTGGTTAGGAAAATGCGTCGTGGCCAAAGGTGGGAGTTTTCGAGGGCTTTTTAGACTTGATTTGTCAAATATATCATGACTTATGGCTGTATTATTTTACAGTAATAATTTACGAAATAAATTTCTGTTGGTTTTCAAGATTACCACAGTACGTCGAATTTCAAAGTTGATAATTATAAGTGCCCTACATTTTTTTGTCCGCGACTGTATCTATTCATTAAGTAATTAATTTAATTTGTGAAACTACATAGTGTTTCATTCTATATGTTCTTTTAATCCAATTTCAGCTTCACAGTGCCTCTACGCCCACATACCTGAATTGCGAAGTGAATATTTTGGCAGCGAAGCGAAAATATATTAATATAACAAGTTTCGAATAGTGTCTTGTAATTGTACACTAAATACCAACAGCAAATGAAAGAGGACGCTCTTGCTTTAATGACACGTGTCTATTTCTGTAAGTGTAGATAATTAGAAGCATGTGAGACCTAAATAATCATAATGCAGAAATAACATCTTTGACATTTTGCTTAAACCATTCCTTTCATCAAGTAAGTTACTGTAGGAAAAGAAAGACATGTGAAAAATGTATTTTATTGCTTTCTTTATTATACCAGAAGACGATTTTTCAATTTTCATTGATTATGAAAACCTAGTTAACTATTACGTGTGCTTTGTTTATTTATTGTTTAACATTTGCCAGTAACGGAAGCGCTTCGAGCTATTTGCTTATTCCATTTGCAAAATTATTCACACGTAAGTACATATTTACTCGTCTGCTTTGCGTGTATTTGTTGAAACGTTTGAGAAATATTACTGAAATTATTTCACCTCGAGTAGAGTCCAGTATGTGAAAATATTCCTTGAACGAATATTAATATGTTTTGGATATGTCTGAATTCAAATAGTTAAACCCCACTCCCTGGTTTCCATCTTCTTCATACCGTATGTTTCATTTTAACTTGAAAATTTGTTTTTAAATCCTTTGATTTTTATAATATGATTTCCTGTCTAGAATCTACAGCAAAGCAGTTGTGACATAATGATAAAGTGAGTGATTTCGTTTTACATCTTTATTTTATATCGTAGGTTGTTATTTTCAAGTTGCAATGAAATAGGCGGTATGCATTTGATATCTGATTTAAGTATCACAAACATCTCGAGGATTTATTTGCAAGTGGCTGTCACGAACTTTATAGTTATTTTACGACTTCGTCGTTACCATGAAACTTTCTACGCCTTGCTCTCGCATGCGGACGAAATGAAGACAGTTACAAATGCAAAAGTTGTTGTTCATATTTTCTCTGCGTACCCAAATCGATATGCAAATGCAGAGAAAAAAAAAAGAAGAAACATCGGAGCCTGCGTAATTGGAACTCGGCTTCGATTGTACGTAATAGCATGATCCACATTTGCCCGTATTATGTTAATACCCGCATCGTCTTTTACTTTTCTGTTTTATACAAACAAGTTATTATTCAAATTCAAATGCAGGGCTTTCGCAGAGAACACTAATATACATACAAACGTGAGTGTTTTAAATGTTGGATTTTAGTTTATCTAAATGTTTTTCCTACATTTATATGTGTGTTTCATGCTTATTTCGTTTATTTGTCTGTGCCCAAAAAATCAGATAAAATATGTTTTAGTTTGCATCTATAAGCAATTTTGAAATACTCTCTGGTCCAGCTCATAGTTTCCCAAAATATGACGTTAGAGGTATTTAGCTGGTTCGAAATAACAAAGGTTTTTTTTAGGAACCAATGGACGGTAATAAAAATTTGGCAGTCTGACATGCAGCCAAATACAAATTACACTCTCTCAACTCTATCTTCGCAAAGTAAGTCAAAACAATTTTGGTAACCTATGGTCTAACGAGTAGTTTGACATTCTATTCAGTCACATTCAATCTTTTTGACGAAGTGCTGCAGAGTTTTAGAGTACAGAAATTTTCCAATTGTGTAATTTATCCCAAAATGAGAACTTCAAAAATATCAATAATATTATCCGACTGTCAAATATTCAATGAAGATTGCATATCATGAAACCTGATTATCTCTTGAAACTTGTCAGTTTATGCCAAAATAAGAACGTCAACAATATCAATAAGATTACTATCGTGCTGGGTCTCCAACTATCAAGTATCCAGTGAAGATTGGATATCATCGATGGACCATTTACGAATGAGACACGATTTTATCTCACAACTGTCTTCCTTTTTCTCATCTTTAGCAATTCTCTTCCCTATTTAATAAGAATTTGGCGCTTAGAAAATCCACAAGACATTAACGGTCGGTTTCTTAAGCTGCTTTCTTTTGCTTAAAAGTTTGAGTCTGGTATTGAATAGTTTTAATCTGGATTATGCAGTCGTTGTAACAAAACACCTCAGATTTGAATTATTGATTGACAGTTCGTCTGCAAATAACTGCAATTCAGTCCAAAGAAAACATGAAAATAGTTTGATTCGAAGAGGAAAGGGGATTATCGATCTGAAATTTAAGGAAAGTGGGGATTAATTCGTTTGCAAAAGAACGTCTGTCTTTGAAACTAAACATCGGAATATGACTTTTATTTTAAAGTCTTGTTTAATTCGATTATGAAACTGAACCTAAATCTGAGAAATCCAGCGTTTTTCTATGAATTCTTGGCAGAAAAATTGTAGGCCAAATCTTCTTCTGGGAGTTTCTTTTAAGCCCAATTTTCTTCCAAACAACGCGGTCATAGCCATAGTCAAAATAACCTTCTGCGAACGTTTATGTATCAGTTTCATAACGATGAACTCAAAAGAGGGTTGATTCATATTTCAACAATAAGTCTTTTTCTGACAAGTTAATACCACAATGGGCCAATTTCCTGCCCATTCCCCTCACGCAAATACTTTTTGTTTCAGTATTTGAAAAATGCAATTTTAGAAAATCCCATACACATTTCTAAATGATAATCACTTCAAAATGCTTCAAAATTAGTCAACAAGTGGGCAAGAAAGTTAGTTGGCAAACTTGGTGTATTACACCTAAAAAACACATTTTGAATTTTTATTATAATCGAACTTTGTGATTTTTTACAATATTTTATGTGTTAAAAGGGTACAATACCCCCAACTATTCAATTTGCGTACGATAACAACAAAACGATTAAGAAATTAACGTGAACCCATAGTTGTGATAAAAAGTGGCTGTTGAGATTAGGCGGAAACTAATATTGTCTGTAAAGCTGCTTTTCCTGCTTTCGAGATTTGGAGAATTGGGTATTTGGGGACTACCATCATTGGTTCTCGTCGATCACGTGATTACCTCCCTTACTGGCCTGGCAGGCATTAGGAAAAATCTCCAAAAATTGTTCAAGGCCTTTCAACTTTTGTTGTTGTTTCTTTTAATTTGTCTTCACATTATTACTTAACAATTTACGCCAAACAAATATATTTCATACCCCCTCCATAATCACCAATTGTCTAAAACACCAAAGCAAGGAAAGCAGCGTAACGAAAGGAGGACATATTTTTTTCTTATCAAGTCTTGTATTAACTTAGCAAGAGAAGTTACTTTAGACTAGAATAAGCAAGCGAATATTTGTTGATGACCACTGTCATCGGCCATCGTCAATCGGTTTAGGTAGTCATCCATTTTTCCCTCTTTTCTCATCAAAGAAGCAAAACCAATTTCATAAACTTTACAATTGAACGACCTGTAACTTTATGACCATTTATTGACCATTTTAATCCAATACTTATTGTCATCTTGCAAATAATAAAATGATTCTACGCTGGCAGCATTTCTTGTGGAAAAAAACTTAATGAATTAAAGCAGCTTCATTTAAATCAAAATTTGTGTATCTTCTGAATAATATTGTAGAGACTTTTATAAGTGGCCTCAGATGGTGGATGCTGAAGAAAATCAGCTTTTCGCGAATTGTCAGATTGAACATCATAAAACGGTACATCATGCTCACCGACCTCGACCTTTTCAGCTTGTTGTAATTATTTAATTTGTCCAATTGATGGAGGTACATATGCAACATTCCTTTCCAATTACTTCGATGGATTATGGATGGATCAATACGTTTTGAGTTGGATCATCACGTTTACTCCATAACCACTGCCGATTGCTTTGAAAATTGTTGTCCAACATTGTCAATTAAGATTATTTAAAAAAACGCATAGTTTCCCTCAACCTATTCTTTGAGAACGCGAAGAATCCTGTTATCAAGCTTTGAAATTAAACTAATGTCCGATCTTTCCACATTCATATAAATTTATCTACAGGGAAACTATTGTATCGACAATGGTTTCCAAGGATACTATTACGGATGTAATGGTTTCCAAGGATACTACCTGGCAGATACATTTATCAGGAGGTGAAGAAATCGGGCATAAGTCTTCAAATGCTCCAGTTGTTCCACTTTACCAACTTTCGTTCTGTTACGAGACGATTTTCCTTCACCATTGCCATTGGCCTTTCTTTGCTTCAACCTGGCCTTCAAGAACGCCATGCACCTTTCAAACCGAACTTATTACAGAAAGGAATTTTGAAAGCCAATTCTGATACTGACGTTTAGATCAAGACATTCTTTCCATAAATGACACACAATTTTTTCTTGGCATTGGTATCGCTTTTCATTTCAACCAAAAGAGAGTATCACTTGTTTTATGGATATCAGCTTTCAGTTCGTTTTGCGCTTGCTTTTGCAATTGTTTTTTCTTGTCGCCAATTAAGATTCGTTTAGGAGATGCATCATTTGCCTCGTCTCTTTCCTGGAGAACGTGAAACCCAACCACTAAATAAAATCGTTTCAAATGCTGCAATTGCTCAACTTTTCCATTTTTTGTGATGTTATGGGACTATTTTCTTCCACCATGACTTTTATTTGGTCTTTCTTTGCCTCAACGGAGATTCCTGAACGTGATGCATCTTTCAAATTATAGTTGCTAAAGAACGAAATTTCGAAAGCCAATTCTGATATTGACGTTTAGTCAAGATATCTTTTCCACAAATTGTTTTCTTACTTGAAAAGTCAGTTGCCAAAATGTATAATGGTTTGGGATGCTGAGAATAAAGTCAAAATTATCATATTTAAGGCCCACACTTGGTGTCACTTTGTAACAAATTTTTATATATTTTCACAAAAATTGAGTTAACGTCGTACGACTCTAATGAAACAATTAACCCGAGAAAGTTATAGTGATCACTTAGTTTGGGATTTTTATGGAGATGAACTCATAACATGCTTCACATGATTTAATCACTTTAATTCTCAGCACCGCATTTTATGGTTTGTCATGAACCTGCTTAGACCAATCTGAAGTTGTCTAAGACAATTATACAGGGCCCGCCACTCAAAGTAGGTACACAACCTACATCGGTGGAACAATTTGAATTATCTATCTCGTTATTAAAGTGAGTTCTGCATATTAAATTACGATACTTGATCAGAAGAACGTCGTAACGTGGCTGTTTGGGTGACCTGTATATTATGGTATGGCTGTCCATCAAAAACAGTCCTGCATCTGTAGAGTAGACCAAGTCATTAAAGAATGTTCTTCAACTCGCGATAAAAAATTAAATTGTGAATACAGGTGTTAGATTAAAGAAAAATACCAATTTAATCATTCGCCGGATAATCTACTTTTAATATCCACAACCTACTAACAACCATGATCTTCGATTTTATTCCTCGAGTGTAACAAATTACGACTTGCTGAGGATTTCAGAGAGAGTTTAACGCTTGCTTTAATCCTGACCGTGATCGAAGGTGAACTGCATGAAAGAAAATGTTGAACGCTGAAATTACAGCACGTCAAATGCGAAAGCAATTTATCACACAATTTTTTTTTTCCTCCATCTAAATAATATTCATGAGATTTAAATTAGTTTTATATTTAACTTCATTAAAGGTTTAGAGTACGTTTTCAAGTTTGTTTACGCAGAACATTGCCTTGGCGACTAATGAATGAACGAATGAATGAACCGTGCAGAATTGTGCTAAATCATGTTTCGCTTGTGCTCTTGCAAAAGAAAGAAAATTAAGAAGGAATAATAAACGCTTTAAAGTAAGTGAACACACGAGTCAATAATTGGTTATGTTTTTCTGTAATTTATTTTCCAATTATCTTTGTGATTATTTCAAGGAGACAGTTATACAGAATGCGCCACTGCAAGTAGACACGAAGCAGTCTAATAACATAAAGGCAGGTATAATTCATTTTAATAGCTAGATATACAATTTAAAACTGTGATGTAAGCCGATGTAGATTGTGTGCACACTTTGAGTGGCGTACCCGGTATTTTTACTTGAAGTAGTCCAAAAAAATGATCATGTCTGACTTAGTTTTTGTATTATAAACGAATAAAAAAATTATTTTCTTAATTACAGTCTTCTACTATAAACATTCTAAAATTATTTCTTAGGATAACTCTTCACGCTCGACGGTCGTTTAATTAAACTTATTCAAAATGCAAAAATAAACGTTAAGGTTAGCTGTCTTTCAAATAAATGAGATTCCGCCTTAAAATGCGGCAATAAATAAATTCGAAGTTGGATGGAACGCATTGAGAAACGTTTAATTTACATTCGCTTAACGGAAGATAATAAAAAAGTCCCTTTGTATAAAATTCGTTTTACCTGAACGCCAGGTAATAAGAATAGTAGCCCTGGAGTGACTTAGACTTGACGATTCATTTTATTATTTCCTCGAATATTACTTTTAAACTACCTGTAGATAGGTATACAAACATGCTCGTAGTCATGCTAGAAGAGTCATAAAATCCAGTCGTCTATCTTGTTTCAAATTCCGAAGCAGAAAGGAGATGGTTGGTAGTTATGTATACAACAAATACTGACAAAAAAATGGATATTTTAAAACATTGTTGTGCTGTGTTAAAATAGTAAATTAAAAACAATATCAAAATCACGTGATCTGTCTTTGAATGCAATTTACACTTGAGTAATTTAACTTAACTTTATAATAAGCAATACAGGTCAAATATATTTACCACTGAAGAAATATCAATGCACAAAATCAAAAATCAAACCAAAAAGTAGTTTTTTGTTATTTTTTTTATTACTACTTATTATACATACTGTTAGGGCCATACAAATCGGTTTACATACTGTATGTGCTTACATGAGCAAGTGCAGTTGATTTTTTTTGATAACATTCCCACTTTTTATCCTTAGTTAATATTTTTTTTTTGTTGCAGGTAAGAAAGGATTCTGGAAACTATCACCAAGGTAAAAGCAGCTATGATTAACGATATTAAAAAAAAAACAAAACAGCACATGTGTATGAGTAGGTATAGGTATGAAGGAAGATATCTAAATATTTTTGCAATGAATGAAAACTGTTTTCTAATTTGCCAATAAATTCCCCATTTATCACTGCTCCTATTCACTTCGAAGAGCAGAAATTGCAAATCAATTTTCCAAGGATTTGTAAACGATTCAGCCTTTATCTCATAACAATGGGGAATTTCAAAACGTCGGAAATTATTTCTGATGCACAACGAAGGCACGGGGCGATAAAGACCACATGCGTTGTTGCACTAACATGTGTTCTGTTTCTCTGTTCGTTAAAGTTTCTGTTAGGTCGTCGGTCTTATTATTAAGTACCTATCAATTACGATGATTCATTCTGTTTGCCAATGTGTTCAGTGGTTAGTGATATTATTTTCGTCGAGCTGTTTTGTACGCGCGGTATAATTAGATAAGAAGATGGAATTGCTTTGTTGTAAGCCAAAAATATCTGCTGCAAGGATTTTCTTGTTTTACTTTTGGGGAGTGTATTTAAAGTCTCGCGTCTTGAAGAAGAACCAATGCGTTCATTCTTTTTAGAATTTTGCTCTTGCAAATGCTTTTTTTGTCACATCTAGAATTTTTATTAAGAAAAAAATTGTTAGAAATAGTAAGCATACGAGCTATCGTAAAAATCAGTTAAAAAAAAATCAGAATAAGTTTTTGTCTGAGTCAGAAGGAAAATATCCAAATAACATTGAAAACAACGAAAAAGAAAATTATTTTTCAATTCACCGTCGCCTATTGACCGTTTTCAAATCATCGCCGCCGATTTGCCGTAGGTACAATTCGCCGGCGGCAAAGTCGCCTTCAGTAAGTTCTCCGCGAGAACATTTGCCATCAGCGAATAAAGTTGTGAATCTACATATCCAAATAATAAATATAAGTAAATAAAGTAAAAAAAGAAACGAACATGTTTAATGAGAAAGAGTAAATAAATAATAATAATTTTTCATTCATTCAATACGATATATCGTCGACACCAAGTATAAGTAATGAAGTAAAATGTGATTGCACAAATGTGAGTCACAATCGTACTGTTGACGGTACAAGGTTGTGATAAAGAAACGTATAAATTCAATATTTTCAAGGGGATACATTTTTTTCAAAAAACACTCACATTCGCCGGTTTCGCATTTTTATTCTTTGCCTTTTCCAGAAAGTACTTCTTACTTCATATACCACCAGATGTTCATCATCATCCGTCTTGAACATGAATTCATCCGTTATTTAATCAGAACCTTTTGTACATTTACATTTCGCATTTACGTGTTAACAACAACCAGTTGTCCGTTAACATAGTGTCCTGATGTAATTAAGAAATTATTTTGGCTTGAAATTTAAAAACGTTGTTAAATTATACTCCAATTTATTTTCATACGATTCTTAAGTAAAACTTGGATATCTAAAATAATTAAGGCATTTTAAAACTCGTTAAACTAAATAAAACGGTATCTTGCGACGGCGAATTGGGCCGATGGTGAGTTAGGTCGGCGGCGAATTAGTTCTACGGCGAACTTAAGACGCCAAATCGATGACGGTGAATCGTACCGTTTATTGTTGAGCAAAAATAAAATTCCTTTCCAATAAGCAACAATATTTCGTTCTAATAAAATAATTTAAATAGTTGTTGACTTAGAGTGCAGTATAATTGAAGACGTTATCTGTAATTTGTCTTCATTATTATCTTCATTTCATCGTTCAATTTTGTCAAATGAAATTTAATATTTAATTTAGTTTAGTATAATAAGCTCTTAATTTGTAAATTTAGCTGTTACTTACTTATATAGTCACATACTTAGAAGTGTAGATAGTAGGATGAGATTATACTATAGGTCAGTATAATTATATTAAGAAATTATTGTTTAATGCAAAATAGATTAATTAGATTCTTTATAAGAGACGATTGTTTTTCCATTTTGAGTTGAAAGCGAATGCGAATTTCTTATGCGAACTGAAATCTCTTTGTTTTCCCTGAAAGGGAGGCAAGCGGCACTTGGGTTATCCATACATCCCTTAAGCTGGAGTTGTTATGAATCTATTCGACGAATATTTTTCATACGGCATAAACATTTGCTCTATATGAATAGATACACTGAAATACAAGAAATTATTTTTGGAAGACCGAAATGTAACGTGCTTGGAACGTTCAATAACGTGAATCCAGCTTTAAGTATTTAATTCAATACTCGTCTCTGCCCACTTTCAATTTTCATAGAAACGATCGGTGTATTTCGTTCTAACTCGACGGAAACAGAAACATAGGGAATTACAATGAAAGCAAACAAAGTACTGAGGGATAAGCAGACAACAAGAGAGTAGGAAAAAAAGGGAGGGCTTATTTATTCTGTTCATTCCTGTAGGAGCGGTAGCTATTTTAATTACATATTGAGTTACCCCTCGCTTATGGGTTGTTATGTGATTTGGTTTTGGGTACTACGATTTTTCTTCGTTCTGTCCTATCATCATCTATTTTCTTCCTCCAACCTTTAATTCATATGGTCCTTAATTACATTACCTTTCCATCTTGACTTCGCTCTTCCTCTTAGTCTGTGCACCATGGGTTTACACTTACTGACTTTTTTTTATTAACGCTTTGGAGTGTTTTCGTGGTATATGTATGTATATCCAAGCCATCTTGGTCTTCGTCTTTGATTATCTTTACGATTTTCTTTAATTAATAAGAATTTTGAGCTTAAAAAATGCACAGGACATTTTCATTCAAGAAAGCCTGAATTTTCTGGAGTTTCGGATAGAAGACTCGTAGGCTAAATCTTCTTCTGGGAGTTTCTGCCCAATAGTCCAATTTTCTGCCCATCTTTTCGACTCAGTTAATTTTTGTTTCAATGTTTGAAAAATTATTCAGTTTTTGAGATTGCTTAGCACATTTCTGAGTCATATTTTCCTCAATCACTTCAAAGTTTTTCAAAACTCGTCCAAACGAGTTGATGTTGGGCTGGGTTGGGAGGTTGTTATGTGATTTGGTTTTCGATATGACTTTTCTTCATTCCTTCATGTCATCTATTTTCTTTTTCCCTAATCTTTAATTCATATGGTTTTAATGTCCTTAATTATTTGACCGTTCCAGGGTTTCTCTCTTTCTCTTGGTCGGTGTACCATCGATCTCCATTTACTGACCTTTTTCTTACCGTCTTGAAATCCTTACGTTATGTATATCCAAGCCATCTTATTCTTTTTGGTTTAATTTATTAATTTTAATGATAGTTTCCCATCAGGGCCAGGAATGTTTGTGTTGTCCGGATTATGACCCAGCTTGTTAAACAAAGCAAATTGTCTGGAATGGTATAGGCCATAAGACAATGAATGTGCAAATTGCTGCGCAAAGCAAAGAAAGAAAGAAAGGAAGGAAGAGAATTCTCCTTACAGTTTTTCTTCCATTATCCTTATCCTTGTTTACTAGACAAGAATAAATGTTTAATTTCGTCTGTGTCCTTATGTTTTTATCCTTTCAATAGTTTATGGTGTCTCCAGTTTCTTGTTATAACACTGATTAGATGCTCAAACATTTCGAAAATTTAGTAAGTAATTTCACGGCGGTTTAGTGATAATTCTAGTGATTTCACTATTTCAACCAAAGCTCTGAAGATTCAATAGTTCTTTAAAATAAATTATTTTAGTTGATTTTTATTAATTTTCTGCTAGTATTGGCCAATATGAGATGTTGACTGAGATGTTCTTTTAAAATTTATCTTTAAATGTTCTTAAAAAAATATTTAATATTCATTTTTTTAAAAGTTATGTTGGACTGACCTTACTTGTGTTGTACTTAATTCCAACTGAGTTTTGGGTTTCTTATTTTAATTAGTTTTGTTTGTACAGCCGTTCACGACTAGTTTGAAACTGCCAAGAACATGCAATCATCGAAGTTCTAGACAACGCTGTTAAAATCGATCATTACTTTGATGGGCAACTGCTTTTGACGATTTAGAACTAGTCAGACACTAGTACAAGAATTGAGCGGGTAGACTTAATTGCAATTGTATTTTACTTTTGAGTTTCAATCTTTCCATTTTATAAATGTATCTACCTTGGAAGTCATTGGCGATACAATTGTCTCCAGGAGTAGATAAATTTATAAGGAGGTAAAAAGATCAGGTCTTTCAATTTGTTTTTTCTAATATTAATTTCTTCTAAATAAAGGTAGACTTGCTTAAACTAGAGGCCAATTAAGTATTGATTTTTTGAATTAAGTTCTAGTCGATTTTCTCCGAGTAATTGTCTAGTTTTTCGTTTTTAATTGGGCTACTCGCAATTGGATTGGATTGAATTAATTATGAGGCTAAACTCGAGTTCGATTAGAGTTAGACTGTATTTTAGTTTTGGGTTTCAATTTTCTAGTTTAACTTTTTCAGTTTCAATTTTAATACTTTTAAGTCTCAATTATTGCTCGCTTGGGTTGAGTCAATCCGAGTTCGGTTCACCTTAATTCCAATTAAGGTTAAATTTTTTGGTGTTGAGTGTGTTGAGTTGACTTGACCTGGCTTGGGTTGGACTTCATTAAAATAGATAAATTTTTTTAAGTGTTTCAGTCGAGTTTTAACAATTTTTAGTTTAGTTTTAATTTATTTTGAGTTCTAAGTTTTCTTGAGGTTAGTTTTATAATTCCTTTTTAGCTTTAATTTTTTAAATTTTAATTTTACCTTTTTGGGCAAACAGCACAGGAAAAAAAAATTTTTTTATACCTCAGGAGAAATGACGTTTCTCTTCCTTACATATACCGTTGAGAGTTACTTTTAAATTATGTTTTTTTATTCACTTGGTTATTATTTCCATCTTTTTAAAATCCTACTCCTTCTTCACAATAATTTAAAATCCCTGATACTCTATATTTTCTACTAGCGACCAGTTTTATGTAAACATCCTCGTAGCCACTTCATGAATTGCATCAAAAAGACCAATTTATCCAGGAATTAGTTCAGTTGGCAACGGAATCAAGCACTTACACAATTCAAAAATAAATGCACAGCGCGTGTTTCAAGTATGTATCCTTGCTGAAAATAAAAAAAAGATTCTAAATTCGTTTTCACTACATGCAGAAATACGTCTTTTTCACGCATAGAAAAAGGAAGTACCTGCTGACGTGAGCTTTTACGGTATGCTTAGCAAGCTAATTTATAAATAAATAAGTTATGCGAACATATTTGTGAAATGATTTCATTAATAGAACGCATAAATCGAGCTTTTCTAACGGTAAAACCAAATAGGAAATTGATTCGAATGGAACGCATCAAATTAATGCAATCGTATTACAAAAAGACGATTATATTTTATTTTAACTGTACTTGTACTAGCAATAAATAACCGAGACAGGTTTACGGCAGCAACCTGCAGATAGACGCCTTAGCAGTACTTTCTACTTGAAATAATTGTAGTTACGATAGGATAACTAGCTGACCACACTCAACGGCACTGTACGAACGTCATGCCTTGATTACCAGTCGAGACATAGACTAAATTACGAAGAACTAGCTTGTCTAATTGAAGCATGCAATGACCTTTTAAATAGCGAATTTTATATGTGTATGTTAATTGAATTTCATATGAGTTTAAACGGCTTCCTGAAATACTTCCTTATACTTCAAAATAGCTACGTTTAAGTACGTAACAAACAGACATTAGAAAATACCTTTGGTATTCTGTTAACTACTTTAGAGAAGGCCTGAGTATATTAGGGTAACATGAAGGGGTAGCTACAGACAATGTTAGTTTACTTACGCCAAGTACTTTCGCCGCTAGCCTCAAAATAAAATCACGCCGCTGTACATATACATTTAAGAAGCTGCGAAAACTTCAGTTTGTTTAAGAAAGAATTTTTTTTCTTTCTTTGGTGAAATTTTGATTTTTGTTTCCAAATTTTTTAAATTAATTTAAACACACAATAAAAATGTACTTTAGTTAGTAAAGTTAATGAAAAGCTAAGAAAATAATCACTTCTAAGGACTAAATTAGGACAACACTTTCTATTAAAAAAAAATATGTTTCAATTGGCAACTCTCTTGTTATACTTATAGTATTTTGTGCGGGGGTTTACTTTATGTAATGCATGATTGATTATTACATGACTCACTAGTTTTGCAACGTGCGACATTAAACTCCAATCAAATTAAATGATTTGTACAAAAAGCGCGCCTACTTATACATAATGAAAGCGCACTTAGCGGTAATGTTAACCGTAACAAGTTATTTAACTGTAAATTGTGCACCATTCTTTTTAAATAAATACGAAGTATTAATAATTATTAACATTTTAGTTTCATAAAAAAATCTTTTCTTGTAAAAGAACTTTCACTTATGTATTATTTTATTTGCGAACACATGGAAAAACATATTATATGTACAGTGTGTTCATTTGTAAAATTCCATTTTAAAAATCTTTGGAGTATAACCAGTCAGCTAATTCCACCAAACGTACTGGAACTGAAATTTATAGTTTCTAACATAATAATTCCAATAGAGTTTGACGTTTTATTATCATTCATTGTACATTTAATAATAAATAATTTTTAGCAGTAAATAATAGTAATTTTTGAGCTGAAATTTATCGCAACGCAACAGTCACTGAGTCTTCTAAATAATTAATTAAGATTAAGTTTTTTTCTCAATAATTTTTGAGGAAAAAATTAAGTCTGCTCAATAAGACCATAGGTTAACATCTAAAAAGCAATTGGTTTTCTGATTATTGAAAAAAAAGTAAAAGACAAATTAAAAAGAGATCTTCTTATACCGGAGATAGGAAATATACTGTTAGTATAGAACGTTTCAAATTATTTGAAATTCATAACATCGTTTTTAAAGTTATTTAGTTTATTAAACATTACTGAGAAATGTACTTTCCTCACTAATGGAAATGAAGGTTTCCGAGAAGGCCAGGAAGGTTTGACAGAAAGGTCGACAGATTGTCAGGTTATCTATTAATTTATTCCTTGGGGTCATTCAGATAAAAAAAAAATGTGTATAAAAAAATATCAATCAAAAACATTGAGGAACTGATGTGTTTCGCAACGAAATGAAGTAAATCCCGAGATGACATCAAAACAGTTTCACAATTAAAAGTTATTATGAAATTGTTTTTGGCGAAATTTTGGTTCTAAGAACCATCATCATAAACGTCAAATGTCAAGCATCAGCACTGCTACGTAATTAGTTTATCAGTCTTTTCATTAATACAATCAAAACTGTTTGTCTAGATATGAAGGAGTTGATTTTTAATTTTTTTTTTAATTTTCGTATCTTTATTAAATAAATAATGTAACGTAAAAAACTGTAATATGTACATACATATTTTTTTTATTAAGTAATTAATAAAAAAAGTAAAATTAATTAATTTTAGTTTCCAAACATTTTCAGAACTTATTAAAATAATTTTTCATTTCGTGTATCGTAAATAACGTATGATTCAGTAAATTCCAGGTCTCGCGCGGCTATGGAAAAAGAAAACTCATGTCTTAACTTACAGCAGACATATTTAGTTTGCAGCAGTACGAAATTAAGATTCTACGAAGTAAGCTTGTAAAGTTGTGAAAACCATTTTGGAAAAATATAAAATAATTAAACTAGTTTAATGAAACTGGTGGTTTCATATGCCAGTTAAAAAAAAAAATAGGTGCAGAATTGATAAATAAAGCTCAGGTTTCACATTGACAGCTAAGACATGAAATTTTATTCAATAGCTGCCTGACACCTGAAATTTATTGAACCATGTTATTTTTTATATTTGTTTTATAATATTTGTATCATCGTTTACATTAATAACGTTTTTGCATTTCTTTTTTTTTATAAAAACTTATTTCAAAAAAAAACATGGGATGCATCTAGCAGGGTTAATAACCTCATTTGAAATTTCAAAATCAGAATGGCAGACGATATCTAGTTTTACTAGAAATTTTGTTTCGATGGTATTTGTTTCAAATCGCTTGCATTTTTGTTTTGAAGACTAAATTTCAAACGAACTCTCTGTATACAAAATTATTATTAAGCACTGGCTTCCAGTTTTGTTACATATCTAGATGCAAGTATCTATAGTGCGTTCCACTCTTAGAATCCAGCACAAGCCTTATGGAGAATGCGTATAGATAAAGATAGCTTTATTGAAAAACCATAAAAGATGGAAAGAGCACTATAGGTGCAGCATCTAAAAACTTTTTGAAAGTATACGGATACACATCTCAGATACTACTAAAAATTTATATCTGTATGTGTATATAGATACAATTATAAAAGTATCTGAGATGCTAAGACGCATTTTAGATACATTTTAAACTTACATAAGCACAGCAGACCTGAGCTTAATCCAACTTTCGATTTTACAGTAATTTTTTTGGTTTTCCCGTTTTGTCAGTTATGTCCAGGGAACGAAATCACATATTTTGTTCGATTAAATACAAACGAGGCGGCAAACGTATAACGATGCAGAGACGCGTCAATGTACACACGCTCGTTGCCGTCTCGTTCGAAATAAACCGAAGAAACATATAATTCCGTCCTGTAGTTATGTCAAATGACTTTTCTATTTGAATGCGGGTTGACAGTTTAGCAATTAGAAAATGATTTGACGAATTGGGAAACAATTGACAGAAGAGGAAAACCAAAATAAACATCCTGTATTGCTGATTTCATCAAAAATTCCTGATTATGGGAACGCTCTTTTAGCTACAACAAGGCTCTACAACTAAGGATCCTAAAGTGATTTGACATTTGACATTTAACTTATCTGATAAGGAAGCAATGTCATTTCTATTGATAATTTTATATTTTACCTGATTTGATTTGACTTGATTTGGTTTCATACGAAATCAGGTGATCATTTATTAACTTATTGATCAACTTATTACAAAAGATGAATTTTCTGTGTAAACGGGACTAAGTACACTGCAGAAAAATTTGCGGTCCCTTGTGAAAATTATCACAGGCTTTAGCGTGTATATTGTTACAACCGTCACGCCCAAACAGATCTATTTTTAGCATCAGCACGCCACCTTGCGTCACAGAACATGACCGAAGACTACTCGATCATTCTAGTATGTTCCAGCAACAGAGGGCTCTGCGATAATATAAGGCGTACGATCCGCCCGGAGTAGTTAGTTATGAAGTTAGCGAGCGAAGGATTTGTACCTCGAATAAATAGAAAATACATTTCGTAAAAGTGTTATTTGATAGACAAGCTCATTACAATTGTGTTGATAATTGTGTAAAGCGACAGCTTTAAATTAAAGTGTTCTGAAATTTAACGACTATAATTTGTGAACCCCAAATTCGCAACAATATTATTCACATATTCGTACGAAAACCTCGTTAATTTTTATGCAAAAACTTGGTTTAGATCGCAAATAATATCATATCTCCGCCAGTTACAAAATTTTACACTTGTAAGTATCTTAATAAACTGCAGATATTTTTTTTGTGTCGGTATCTGTATCTAGAAAGAAAAAGAATTTGCACCTAGATACACATTCAAAGTATCTGTATCTAGGTACTATCAGAAATGTATCTTTAACAATGTCGCTGGCTTTTAATTTTTAATTCTAAAATATTTCTATCACACATGTACACGTATAGAAAGTTGTTTGTTTTACAGAAGAACTATATTCTTTTTGCTTAAAAAGTTTAACTGTAGATGCATTTTCGAAAATAATTACATAATTATTTCAGTACGTTTTACAGATTAAAAAAATTATTGCAAATGTACTGAATGTAATGTCATTTATTATTCAAGGCATTCTGCTGTTAAAAGAAACATATTCACACTTTATCATTTTTAAATCTCAAGTGGCAATAACATTTTAAAAGCATCATTTCCGGATAATGTTTATATGAATGCTTATCATTAATTTAAAGCGGAGAATAAGACGCTAAAGTTTGGCCAAGTCTTTCAGTGACACCCTGTATATGCATACACTTTTTTCCTAAACATACTTGTGATTGGAAAACTATTTTTGACCCTTAACTCGACATTCTGAATCTTTCTTTTACTTGCTATTAAAACGCTTAAGAGAGATTTTGCATTAGTCAATGGTTTAGGAAATTTTCTTGCCAAATTCGTTCTAAATTACCCTCATCGACGTATAAACGGCTCGGATTCAAGGCTAGAAAAAATTCCGACATTACAGAAATTTCGAGAAACTGCGCGCTTATCTTTGTAAATATTATTGATCCTCTAAAAGCGAATTTAATACTCATTTCTATGTGAAGTGACCATCAAATCCAGTGGAATTAAAAACAAAATCAAATATTATTGAAAATATCAAGTGAAGTTCATCAGTTTCTGATACTAATAAGAAGTTTAAGTAAATCGATGGTCAGTCATTTTACCTCAGGACTTATTGATCATATCTTAACGGTCATCTTATGATTCAGTGCACTTTTCTTACACAAGAACTTTCTGGAAGTAGTTGACTTAAATATAAAATTACCCAGCAAGATGGTTACTTGGTAAAATGCAGACGTCAACGTCTGCATGGAAGTCCCAATCTTAATCTTTGCTTTCCAGTTAATAATTAATAACAGATGATTGATAATATAAATGCATCAACAAGTTGTCTGCCAGCATAAAAAAAAATATTAACGAATTGAAAACACACATAAATTCTTCTTATTAGGCCATTTACTTGAAACATGTCAGGTTTATTTATTTATTTATTTTTATTATGAAAGTCAGTGTTCTAAGAATATTTTTGCTTTACGATTCGGATACCCTTGAAACTTACTTTTACAATTAGATCACTCTTTCTAAAAATCTGTTCCGTAAACATTTTTAAATTAGTTTAGTGTGCTCATATGGGAACTTATAAATACTTGTTTGTAAGTTTGTATAAAATTAATTCATAGCATAAATTAGTGGCAGAAGAAGCAGTTTTATTTTAGGATCAGATATAATTTAATAAGAAATCTAAAAAAGTAGATACAGTTGTCCCCCATAAATTGCACGATATTTCAACTGTATGTTTTGGTCATCATAACTAAATAAAAAAAGCCCCAACGCGTGTGTGCAAATGTGTTTCTGTGTCCACAGAAGCGCATAATAATAAACCATTAATTTTATTTATTTTGAATAATAGGCAAATGTACATACACTATTTTTACATCCGTTACTCCAATTTAGGTCATTGAAATTCAATAAGGAGAGATACATTAATGTAGATTGATAATTATGAAGTGAGAGAGGGATAGCTTCCAAATAGGGAAAACTCCACGCCCCTACAATGAGTTAAAACGTACATGGGCCCCCTCCATCTTTTTTACAAGTCTATTAATCCTTTTTGGCTACTCTACGTGGTTTCATGTACATACATCCTTATACAGGTAATTGTTTAAACGGGAGAGAATATCTTTTTGGAAAATTATAGAAATGTGGCAATTGTTTTTGTAAATGGTCGTTTTTAATTAAGATATTTATTAATTTTCCCCATTTATGCGAAGAAATAGTATTAAGCTCGTCTAAAACGTCGTTAACAATCATTTGGTAATAACTTTAACTCAATGTCAATGTTGAAAATGCCATTCCTCGTTCTCTAAAAGTCTTTATTCAATATTTTCGCTTCCTTCTTGGCTTTATCAGCTTTGTATTTTCTAAATTCGTTCGGAGAGATGGCGTTTCTCTTGTTTAGAACCTTTTCGCGCTTCTTAAATATCAATCTCCATTTATCTGCACTGCTTGTTCTCATTCAACTTCTATGATTTCTGTGTACTTCAATGACCTGTATGTTGAAAAATTCCCCTGTATTTAAGGAATGTGTATTCTGTAAATTACCTGGCTTCAGTTTAATTTTCAGAACAAGAAACAAACATCAATTCGTGTTAGAAAGGCAGTGAACGTCGAACGAAATGAAGACGAAGTATTTCATCACAACACAGAGGAATTCCTTTAAGAATTGATTAAACCGCTTAAATTTTCCACGCCGACATAGTATACCAAATTTATTTCACCGCTTAAATTAAAAATACTCTTATACTTTTCGATTTCGCTGTGATTTCATGTACTTAATCTGATTTTCTGATTTAATACAGTCACGTCAGAGTGGAAAAGTTTAGTTTAAAATTTATGAATAAAAATTAGCTGTTACGCGTGTGTGTATGTGAATTCGAGATGATTGATTAGATTTAAAAAGTTATTGAAATCAAGTTTGAGTGCATAAGAACTTGAAATTATGTAATAATTAGAAACATCAAATCAAGTATGTTAATATATGGTGTATTTCCTCTAAACGTGTTTATTATTTATGCAAATTACATTTTTGTTTATGTTCATACAATTTAATTATATGCATTTATAATCACTAATTCAGTTCTTCGAATATAGAATTCAGGCTTTTACCACTTATTATCTAATTTGTTAATCAAATTTAACGTCATTAACTAATTAATATTGGTTGAGCAATGTTTGTTTTCAATTAGTTTTATTTAATGAATAAATTATTCACGGATGTAATGCATTTGTTGTTTTTCGTTAATTAATATACAAGAAATAATTATTGAACTCCAGTATTTCTTGGCCATGAAATGCGTAATTTAATAAAACACTTAAGAAAACGAATAAAATTAAAAAGAATACTCCTTAACAAATTATTTTCCTGGAGATACATAGCTTATCTTAATCAGAATAGAACATTTCAACCTGTTTGTTGCAACTCCTATCATGCTCAATAACAGATTGCAATCCTATTTATTTTATAATCCGATTTTTTTACGTCATTTAGAGAGCTTAATGAATCAACGAACGTCTCCGTTTGAGAGTTTCACCATACATAGAAAATGTAGAGTCATAATTAAAAGTAATGTCTCCCCTAATAAAGTCTCGATCTAAAAGGTAAACAAAACACTTTTAGCATTTTATTACTTGTTATATTTTGTGTCTGTTTTGTTTACTTGCTTGCTGAGTCTACTTATTACAGTAGTCAGAAGGTATTAGGCCGTAATTTAACATGAACAGGAGAGAAATTACTCAGAAGCATGATTGTACGTCACAAAATTAGCATTAATTGATTTAATATTTACGATACACTTTGCAAATCACCATTTTAGTAAGTTTCGCCTTAATTAATAGTCGAGCCATTTTTCAAAAAACAATTTCCACCGTATAAATGACCATTAATTATTGGGGTTAGTGAATCTGAGCATATCGATTTAAATTGTAAATGGGAGTTAACAAGGCTTAGCCATATTTGCACAGTGCATTCAACCACAAGACATGCCGGCTGAATCATATGCCCTTACCAAGAAGGATCTCATCTGCATATTTATTGAAAAACATGAAATATTTCTTCTAGCAAAGCAAAGTTTTGTTGGCATAAATTTATGTTATAGAAAATCTAACTTTACGAAATAATGAGAAGTGAATTTGTTATCGAGGGATTAAAGAAACATGACAATTTTCTTGTAAATTGTTGTGTTTAGTTTTTAGTTTAGATGTACTTTTGTATTTTCTTCGTTTAAGTATATCAAAAAAATTAGTACTGGGTGAACCAGAAATACCTTTGCCGTTTGTGAATTTGAAGACAGTTGGCAGTCACGTCAGCTCTTGTCAATATTGATTAACAATAGATGTCCTCCATTTAAACTCGTTTTCATCCAAAATCAATCTGATCGATTTGATCTTGAGCTGCACTCATTATAAAGTTACAGACAGATTCTTAAAGAAATGATGTTCTGTAATTAAACTAACATAACCTCAAAATACGTATGACGTCACATCTAACTGATTAGTGATTGCAAAGACTAGCTTGAGTGGGCGAGGGAGGTATAAGTCAATCACTTCTTTATCCACGAACTTATCGACTTAAAATCGTCCCAGGAATCACTCATTAAAATAAGTACGTAACATTAAATATAGGTATGTATAGGTTTTATATTTAAGTGGCAGACGCTTGATAACATGTATAATCCGCTCAAATAAGGAAGATATTAGGCTGCCATATCTGAACGAAATCGAAGTAAATGCAAATATTTACAGTGTTTGTATCGAGTCGAGGTGACATGAAGAATTATATCAAATGAAAAGAGATTTCTTTATGCAAGGCGATTATTGCTTTATTATATTTTTTTTTCTTCTTTGGAATATGTTTCTCTATGATCTATTGCATTGTGCTTTCGTTTCATTTCATATTATTTTTTTGCCACCAAAAACTACAAAATAACCTGTCACAGTTTTTTTTTTCATTTGCGTTTCATTTTCGTTTAGTGACAAAGAAAAATCGTAATAGATCTCACAGTAAATGCTTGAAAAAAAATTAAAAAAGGAAGAACGGAAGGAGACAGGTACCTTGTTTGTACCTAAAAAATAACGAACATGTTAAATTGTTAAAATAACTGTATTGTGAAGAGTGCAGGGTTTTCAAAAACTTCTGAGTCTCACGTGACCAAGTTGTTTCGTGTAGATTGGCGATACTGCACGATACTAAAAGAGTAACAAAAGTAAACATAGGCGTACGTGATCTTATTTGTCTTTGGTTTTGTTCATAAATTATCTTTGTAAGAAACATTAAATTATTTCACACCTATGAAGAATTTATTTTAATTCTTATACTTAATACATTTTCGGATATTACGTTAAAATCGTATTTTGACAAAAATAATTCTGAATAGACAAAACAGCGACATCCTGCGATCACTTTTGACCTGACATTGCAGTAGGATAACAAATTGAAGCGGGTTTGCTAACTAACCTATGCAAGGCGGCCATGCTGAAGAAGCCCCAAATAGGGCTGAAACAGCTGTACAGAGGCTGATCGAGGTTTTCACTGCAATCAAAAACGATTTGCAAGATTTTTTTTTTTTATAATTCTGTTACACCACTGATTACATATACCAGTATTATAACTGGGATATTTTATTTTAAGTATGACCAAAAGTTTCGTTGTCTAATTCGAGTAGAACTGAGAAATTTTTGAAAATTCTGTAAATGTGCAACAATATTTCTGTGAATGTAAAACTTAAAAGTGATATTTGTTTCTGTTGTAATAATCTTTACGAACACAATTGAATTGATATAAATTAGTTGTTCTTTCAATTTATGAATTTTAACTATTTTATTAGTTTGTCGTAATCGTTGATTAACTTTGATTTAATAATAATTATTTATTAGTGTTTGTAATTAGCTATAAAAGTAACAAGCAAGATATTTCGTCAGTTGTTGTGAAGTAATTATCTGCATTGCAATGACACTGATTTTTATTTCTGATAAAAATTTGTATTCACAATTTTTTAGCCTTTTGTCATTGTTATATATATTTCATAATCTTAAAATTTTTATATCTTAATTTAGTTTAAATTAATTTAATATAATTAATTTTAATCTTTGATTGACTTATACTTAATGTAGTAGATATCTTATACATCTATTATTTTTTAGGATCCAAAAAAGGCCTGTTTCATTCTAGTCAATTTTCTAACATGCAGGAACGCCTATTTTGAGGATCATTACTTTAGCATCATGTTTAATTTAATACAGTATGTTTGCGAATATATTGCAAATCTTGTGTACCTACATTGATTGATGGACTTTCCTTTCTTTTGAATTATCAAAAGACTCAGACATTTAGACTTAATTTATCAAATTAAAATGAATTCTTTAATATAGAAGATGTTTTCACTTTTACAAATCTGTAGTTTCTCCTTTTTTTTTACAATAAGCAGTGCATTTCAAAATTATTTAATCATAACCTTTTCGTTAATTTTCATCGAAACTCAACAGTTTGTTTTTCTTAAACTCAAAGATTAAAAAATGTAATCTTTGGATTTTAGCTTCGTAAAACACGCCAACTAAAAAATAAAACTGCGTATCATAGGCTCGCTGTTTGGCATAATAACACGTGGAGTGAAATACATAACCATAATCACCCAGTCGTCAATTCTTATCTTTTATGTACACATATGTTGTGTGTTACGACATTCAATATTCGAGACTACTTTATCGCAGAAAAAGAAACAAGGTCACCTAAATAATGTGAATCTATCATTCACTTTATTATACCTACTTCATCGTATGAATGTCTTCCAGAATAATTAGTTGAGTTATCTTTTCACTAGTGAAACTTTTATTATATTTTGATGATGTTATTTATCGTTAGAGGTTATTTATTAATGAGCTAAAAGGAAAAAAAAAGTTAAAATGTAGTATACACTGTTGGCTTTGCTAGCACTGCGAGTAAATAAAGGAGAGGCTGATTGAAACTTGTATGCAAGTGAAATAGAGGTTGCATATTATCATCGCTGATATCTTTGCTAAGCGAGTAAATCAAATGTGCCTTCTGTCAACCACTATCGCAGCTCTTTCATTTACTCATGCGGTTTTTATTATCCTATATTTTAGTTACTCACTATAACTAACATAATACAGTCTTTATGAGACCAACAGTGTATGCAATTATTGAGAAAAAGCACAAAACATAGAAATTTCATGTAATTCATGTTCATAAATTATTGCGGTGAGAATGTCGAGCTACGTCTCTGCTGAAGAAGCCCCAAGCAGGGCTGAAACAGCTGTCCAGAGGCTGCTCGAGGTTTTCACTGCAATCAAGAACGATTTGCACAAAAATTTTTCCATAAATTATTAGTATTATACATTTTTGTACATTTTAATTCCTTCTTCTTCATTTCTTTTAACTTGTATTTATTCTTATTTTTTACTGTATTTATTTATTATTTATTGTTAATTGAATTTCATTTTTATACCAAGAATTTTTTTCGTTTTTCTTCAAATAATACTCCAAAATTTAGTGATAGCCTTCTTCATTCCACTTTATTTATCTTAAATTATAAAATAACATTAACGAGGAGAAAACAATTTCTATAATAAATTAAAAACGATACAAGCACGCAAAATTGCATAGTATTATTTAATGCTTGCACGTAAGCAATTTTTTCTTCAACTTGTATTTATATTTAAACGCCGTATAAATTCTAAAAGCGTTCTCGATAACTGCTAATCAAAGTTGTTAAACGGTTTTCGTTCATAAATTCTCGAACACCTTCGGTGGCAGAATTTGAATGGGCAGGACGTTTATGCCTGTGCAGTTTATATAAATTAAGTTTCTGTGAACAGCGCCGTTTGGAATAACAACAGAATTATAATGAATCTTCGTGTCTACGTTTTTTGCATACTAATTGCGCTTGTCGCGTGCAAAACACCAAAAAAATAATATCTAACGATCAAAAAATTAGAAAGATTCTGAAATAATTTTGAAAATTACGTGCGATACGAATTATACAAAGTAGAAAATTTGTATAGAGTGATCATATACAGACAGTTGTTCGAAAATAAGAACATGGACAATGTAACAGACAGAAGAAAGAGGCCATATAGGCACGTAAAGTAGATGGAAGAAACCAGTTACAAAGGCATGGTGTTTTCGCTACTTACAATAAGAATCAAATAATTCCTACTTCATCATAAGTTTGTAATCTTTAATTTTCTACGGTATTTATTTAATGAATTTACGTTGTATTTTTTTGGAATGCTTACATTTCTAAAAATTTCAAAACAATTGGAAACAATCCCCTCAAGAGTTTAGAGGTATGAAGATTGTGTACTTACCAATGTTGTTCAACTATCCCAAAGCGAAATTTTCAAATTTTTCTACGAATCCGGTTTTTGTTCAGTGAACTACGGAACAAAACAACAGAATTAAAAAGCAACCAGAGGCAGTTGACTACCAAACAACAAAGTTATTGAAAGGAAAGGGATGCAGTTGAGAAAGTTAATATTCATTAACTCCTTAGCAGTAAGCGAACGAATAGAAATATGGATGATGGTGGGTTCTGAAGTGTTAGAAATCTGTCTAAAAGTAGACGACCGCAGACAATAAAGTCCCTTTCAAGAATGGCCAAAAGAAAATGATGCGTTTTGAGAAGGAAACGTGAAGACCAACTAAATATATTTAAAGAGGAAATAAGCAATCACTGAAAAAGGTAAGAAGGAAAGTCATTATACAGATATTTCTGTGGATGCGAGATCGATATATCCATGCCCAAAAGAAAATGGTGACATGCCTCTCACCGGAAAGAAGAAAACAAGATCAATAAAAAAGATGGAAAGCCGAAACTGATACATAATACAATGACTGAAGCACACCTCCACGAAGGAAACTCGTAGTATAAACATTTCTAGGGATGCGAATTCGGAATGGTCAAAAGAAAATTATCCCGTGATGAGAAGGAATGAATGGAAGGCAAGAGAAAAGATGGAAATTAATTAAAAATAGCCAAATAGAAGTGATAACGCGGAAAGAAGGATACCAAGGCCAACAGAAAAGATAGAAAGATGAAATAAATCAAAAAGCTATGACTGAAAAAGGCGTACAAAAAGAAAGGCCGTAGAATATAATAGTTTTATGAGGATGCAAAATCGAGATGAATATGAAATAGTTAAAAGGAAATGAGGACGATGTCCTTCCGAGGTAACAAAGAAACGAAGACCAACAGAAAAGATGAAAAGAGATTATTAGTTGAAGTAGCAATGAGTGAAGGAGGCGCTACATGTACGAGATCGGAATGGTCGCCATAAGACCGCCAAAAAGAAATGATGGCATGGTCTCTCCCAGGAAAAAAGAAAATAAAAGCCAAAAGGAAAATTGAATGCACGAACTACTAAGAGGCCAAAAACTATAGCCAGGAATGTTCAAAGTAACTAAATGAACAGTAATAATAATAATAAATAATTTATTGGGCTTCATCAATGGCTTTATAGATCACAATAGTGACGTAAGCCATAATACGAGGGCTGTTTGATAATTAGGGTAAAAGAACATATCTTTTTGGAAAAAAATAATTTTATAATTTAGCCAAGTCTCCATTGACGGCTACACATTTATTCCAACGAGATTCTAATTCTTTTCAACTCGTTAGAAAAGTAGCTTTTCTTAAAGGCTGAAAACTATTTATTCACAGCGGCGATGACAGTTCCATTAGTCGAAAATTTCTTCCCCCAAGCCTAATTTTCAAGTTTTGGAAGAGAAAAAGAAATCACTCCGGAGGATAGGGTTGATGAGGGATTAATTCGAAGCCTAAATCCTGCACTTTTTCCATGTAATTGTTGACTCATACGATGGCGCATTGTCTTGGCGAAACAGCACTTTTTGCGCGCCAATTTTGGACGTTTTTGTTCCAACAGTTCCTTCAAAAGGGTCCAATAAAGTTGCACAATAGATTCTTGTTATTGTACTTTCCTTCTCCAAGTAATCAATCAGCATGTTTCCTTGTTAATAAAAGCAATGAACCTCACCTTCCAGCTGATAAAATATATTCGGCGGTCTTCCATCATGATGTTTTGGAGTTTTTTCAATAATATCTGCCTTATGCGATTTCTTCACCTCCTGATAAATTTATCTGCCAGGTATTTAGAAACCTTAGAAACCATTGTATCGACAATAGTTTCCGAGGATATTACCTGGCAGATAAATTTATCAAAGAAGTGAAGAAATTGGGCATTAGTGACTTGAACTGGGCAGTGCACAGTTCAAACGTCTGTAGAACAAAAATAATAGCTACTATTTCAAATTTGGCATACTTTTCTTTGAAGAATGACACTTGCCAATTGCCGTCACCAAGAAGATAGTGGCACCATCTCATAGAAATTTACCTGAATTACTCCGTAGCCCTCGCAGGCGGCTTAAGTGGTATAGATATTAAACGAGACAAGAATTAGGGTTTGAGGATAAGGTTTCTGCGGAAGATTCTAAAAGGAAGTCAGATTCGTAGAGTTGGAAGGGAATGACGTACCAACCGTAAAATCAGAATGGACATGAAAAATGCTAGCATGTTTGGGCCATTCGAATTCGAAAGACTACTCAATGCAAAATGGGGAATGGTATGAAGAAGATTTAAAGGCATTCAATGTTACGTACACGACAGGAAATCAAAGTTAGAAAAGATTACCAATCAGCTTTGGGCCTTCAAATTCTATAGTGCTACAAGAACCACAGAAAATTTTCATTAAATGATACCTTATGGTTTTAAATATTGGATTTCAAATGCAAACTTTCAAAATACTTATAACATCCTATAGAGGGGTGTATCATGAAATTTTGGAGACTTGAAGTAATTGAAATCTTTATCATATTTTGAACAGCCTGAGGGTTGTGAGAGTTTTAAAACACCAATGCCGACACCATCGGAAGTAACACTTTGCAATGGCATTTGATATGGCATGTTCCAATTGTGTTATCTTATGTCAAAATAAACTTTTTATTCCAAAAACGGTTTAACATTTATCATCAGTAAGAAAATGTATTACTTCTAATCAATCGATTAATTAATTATGACACTTCTGCAATAATTGTACTTCAAAGTTCAAATTTCTATTGAGATACCAAGTGTTCCTCAAGATCTTTTATTTTCTCTATTATAAGAAAGGTTCTTTAGCGTTTCTCTCTTCTCTCTCAGTTTCTGTAAATGCTAAAATACTATTAACCCAGCCGAATAAAAGGCCCGGATTATTCCAATCCCGGTAAATCCACTCCAGATACGTGATGTCATTATTTTTACCGGGATGAAGTTCGTTAACCAGCACCGGGAGACTAGACGCATTGATCACTTAATCAATCAGTTCCAACGATTCCAGTTTCACGCAAGGATGGGGATGCACCAACTAACAAATTGAAAATGATTAGTACATTTTACGAATATGTCCTCTCCGCTGCTTCGATGTGTACTAAAGCATTACTATTATGAAGGAGAACATACCTACGCCATTATAAATTCATGACGAGTAAATTTAACTGGAAACTTGCCAATTTCATTTCGCGGTTCCCTACAGAACTAAAATTGTATATCATCTCCTTTTCGTTCTTGTTATCTACGTGAATATCCACTCACTTAACGTGTGTCTATTTCCTTTTTTGAAAGCTCGTTCTGGTGTTGCTAATTTTGGAAGCGCGCAGTGAGACGACGAAATAGCATGAGTATTGCTTACAGAGTTAACTTTTTGAAGGATGGGTGCATTGAAATAAAAATAATAAATATAATTGAACACGAATGACAAAGGGAAAGTTTCCAAGGTTATATCAGAAAACACGCAGTACATTATTATTTATTACGTAATGCATTGTATGCAATGTACCTGATTATTTTGCCCCAAAATGTATATAACAATTCAGTGATGTATTGTTATTTCATGCCAAAAATATACCGATCGAAGGCTTTTACTTTTTAGCTGATACACGTTTCTTGAAAAGCAATAAATTTATTATACCGAGAAAGCGAAAATGATTTTGGTCAAGAGCGGTCATGAAATGAATTCAAGAAGCTATTAACAGCAAGTAAAACCAAGAAACTAAAGAAATAACAGCAAACATACTTTCTCAGAACTGCTTGACAAATTTTGACAATCAAAAAGTAATTGATTTAATGCATAAACCTAATTGATTCTAAAATCCATGACTACCCTCAATCAAAATAACTTTTGGTATCAAAGTATGTAACTATTTTTGAAAGCGATTTACTAATTTTCTCCATTAATCACGGTAATTTTCCTTAAATTAGTAACTTTTATACGTTTACTGAAAGCATAACTTTGAAATTAGAAGAAAAAAGCCGGAAAATTGCTTTAAATATTAAAAGAAAAACTAGGAAAATCGCAAAATCTCGGCGAATTGTGAATAAATTATCATATTCTTAATAAAAAAAAGTTATTAGGTCTCCTGTATAGGCAATCACACATACGACTATGTTCTTCGGGTTGCCTATGTTCTTGTTTTTTTTTTGAAAACGTTTATTATTTTTTAAACAAACAACTATGTTGTTGATATTAACTGCTTATGATTTTTAACAGTAACTCAATAATACTCTCCATTAATTCATGTGAAAATTATAAAAGTAAAATAACATTAGTATGTATTTATTGAACGTGTATTATTTCTTTTCTGAAATCAGGAAGAATTGAAAAATGGAAAAATGGTTGAAACATTAAAAATGTCTTGACCAAAAAAAAATTCTTTTACCGCCTTTAGTGTAGACAACCATACGAACAGCTGCGTTCATTGCTTTGCCCGTATATATCTACAAACATCAACCCCGTTATGTCTTTTGGGGATCGGAGAAATATTAGTGAATGATTGGTAGTCGATTAAATGAAATCTGTAAACAATCGGCTGAGAATTTTAATTCTATTTCAAATTAGGATAATACGGCTTTCATTTATGGTCCAAAGATAGCGGTCTGAATAATCCCACACCAGGATTTCAGATTTTAAATTTAATTTTGCAATAAAAATCATTGCGAAATTAGAAGACAAGAGTTTTGGCCGAGAACGTCAACAAGAATGAAACGCTGTTGCAGGAAATTCAATCAAAATTATTTTAGTTTCTATGTTTTGGTCAAGAGATGGCGCTCTGAGAATTACAGCATGAGCATTATTTCTTATTTTGAAATCAAAATCATTGCAAAGTCAGAAACCGGGGATTTTGCTAAGAACGTCGATGCGAAGACAAAATGACGTTATAGGAAATTCTATTAAAATAATTTTAGTTTCTGGACAACAGATGGCGTTCTGAGGGCCTCTTACGCATGTATTGAGAAGGTAACGCCAATCCATTCCGCGTTTCTCGTCCTCCAAATTGAGAAGGACGCTCTTGAAACCTAAAGGGAATAAAGGATAGATAGAGATTAACCTCAAATTATAAGAAGGGGAAGAGAAAAAGATAGAAAGTTAGCGCTACCTTGTCTATTTATAACCTTACGTGCGTAATTTTACATTTTCGATTTAATATAACTGAATGTAATGTAAAAATGTATTAACATATAAAATAGCGACATCTTACTATCGCTTTTTGACCTGACATTGCAGTAGGATAGACAAATTGAAGCGGGATTTGCTCCTAATATGTCCCCCATGCAAGGCGGCCATGCTTGCTGTCAAAGCATAATGAAAGATTTTAGAAAAAAATGTATTGTTTTTACTGAGAATATAAAAGCGAGAAATTATTATAGTATTCGTTTTAATCGAATCGTTTTCACTTTGGGACAAGAGATGGCGCACCCAGAAGTTCAATATGACGCGCTTATTTTTAACAGCCCTAACTCAAAATATACAAAGTTATGATAAATTATTTACGATTATTAACGATATTACTAAAAAAAAAACATAATTAAATTAATTTCTAAATCGGTTCAGAGATCATGTTTAACGCAATTATTTTCAACTAAGTATGATTTTATATTTTTTGAGAACTATTGTTAATTTTCATTATTATTCTAAAAATATGCAATTCATGCATTAAAGACCTTCTGGAAACATAAAGCTGTTAAGCGGGATAACGTGATGAATGATGAAGACTTCCTTTTCTTCTGAAGGGTCGAGAGAAAAAAATTGGGAATCCCTAGCGTATGCTAAGGCTTTTTAGACTAACTGGAATGTTATTAAAATTAATTGTATGTAATTTTGAAAGGTAATTCAATTACTTCCTCGGCTAATACACGTAAAAATTTAAATAAATTAAATGACTAATTTTTGTGTGTCTAAGGCCCAATTTTACAATAACGGTTTAACTTTGAGCCGAAGGTTAAATCTTTCACAACAATTGTTGAAATAATCGTCGCTAAGGGTTTAAACCTCAGCTCAAGCTTGAGCTGCAACTGTAAAACTGGGCCATAGGCTCAGTTTTACAATAACGGTTTAACTTTGAGCCGAAGCTTAAATCCTTCACAACAATTGTTGAAATAATCGTTGCTAAGGGTTTAAGCCTCAGCTCAAAGTTGAGCCGCATTTGTGAAACTGGTATCTGAAATTAGGAAGAAATTGAATATTATTTAAATATGAAATTTAGAATGGTCGCAATCAGTTGTGAAAATCTGTCAATTTTTTGACGAAAAGTCAGAGAAACCCTGGAAAAGTCAGAGAACGAGAAAATGAAAAAAAAAAATGGAAGCCCTGAAAAAGTAAGTGCATTAAGTGAGCAAGTGCGTACAATGCAGACTAAGCGTGAGCATAAAAGCAATATAAGAGCGAGAACTTAGTAACCCCACTATCGGACAGCATCAATGGAAAAGTGAAGTAACGATAAACCGATTGCGAAACGAATGTAAACATAGCAATTATAAAAAAAATCTGTGTGTAATTGACTGTTGAGATTAATCACGCAACTCACATTACGGAGAAAGGGGGTGCACCCCATTAAAGTTCCCCTAACTTCCCCATGCTTAATGTACATGTACATGGACGAATAGCGCTTTCTGTATTGACTTGACGTTAACATGTTATCAAACGCATTGAAACACCTATTGGTTAAAGCAGAAGACTTCAATCGGTACATCAGAACTGACGTAAAGACACAGAGTTTTTATTTGAAACATTCTAATAATATTGATAATAATAATGCTTCAGGTATTTTTTTATCTCTAATTATTATGAAAGTAAACAATGAATCATCACCTGTAAATAAAAGATTAAACAAATTACGATAACTCTGATGAATTCTTTCTCCTAGAAACACTATTTCAAGCTATGAATTAGTAAATGTGTACGTAATTAATGTTTATTACGAATTGTCCTGGCATATTAAGAGCGTCTGTAATCGAACTTTCGCTGTAATTACTACGTACATTAATCAATAGACCGATATTAAAACGAGCACAATAGGTCACTAAAATTACAAGGCGAACTCAAGGCGAATACATTTATGGAAAGTCACAACAGGTATTATCTAACAAAGGAACTATTTTGAAGATCAAATTGAAATCTCATCTATTGCATTTATTTTCAATATCAAATAATAATATGCGTAAGTAGATTACTTGATTTTGCTTATTTAGAGTACAGGTTGTGTCAGTTACTTCTGGTTACTTATGGGCTATACGAAACAGCAACAAGGAAAGAGGATAATATTACCCCCAAGAACAGGTATTAATTACACCCATTGCGTCGACTTTAAAAATAATGGGCCGAGGGAGCGTTATCGGAACAGGGTGGATTTAATTTTGAGCGCACACGCGTATACGATAAGAACAGACTGACATATGCTCTCTCACATTGATTGCTATGATCAGTAATATGGAACACAATCTGTATACATGATTTTATAAAAAATAGGTTTGCAAAAAAAATTTTAATTTATATATTGGATCAATAATTTTGAGTTTGTACTGATATTATCAAAACAATTAATATTACTGTCCAGAATTGAATATTTTAGAAAATTTTGGTTATGAATGCAACAGGAAATTCAAGAAGCGACGGAAATTTTGTATACTTTCTTAAAAATTTGTCACATATGCACATGTGCGTCAGCGCATTAAAAAGTATTACAAATATTGATGTCAGTTATTAATTCACGTAAAATATTATTATCTGTAGAATTTCACCAGATGATTGATCCGTGCGTAATTTTATTTACTTGCAACAGATGTGCTCAAATGCCAGAATGATTGATGGCTCGCTTGATATCTGCTCTTCTGTTATGCCTCGTTCCACCACGTTCTGGTGCTAATTTGTAAGACGTCTGTAACACTGATTGAACATGGCAAGAAAGGGACCATAATATCACTATAAATATTTAATGAAATCACGTAATCTAGAACAGGTGTTTTTTTTTAATTTCATTTAGGTTTTCTTATTTTAAAACTAGTCCACTGCGTCTAATGTAAATACATAGTTTTTCTTTATGTATAAAGGAAAATTTAAAAGTTATCTTGATACCTAACCATCACGAAGAAGAAGAAGAGAAAGGGATAATTCAAACATTTGAATTTTTCTAATTATTCCAATTAACTTGAGAAAAATTCTGGAAGCTCCTCAAAGAAATCTCTTAGATCCTGATTTGAAGAAAATCACCATAATTGTGCAAGATTTCTTTATAGATCTTGTGAGATCGTTTTTTGTTTCTACGTTTTAATTTATTTTCTATTTAAAAAATAATAATATCCTCTTTGCTCTTAACGATACGACAGCTGATTGCGATCTCTGGGAACCTACCTTTGTTGGAATATTGGAATATAAAAATATTGTTCGGATAAGCTCAGCTCAGTGGAGATAGTCGTGTGGGGAGGCGAGCTAACAAGTAGCCAAGTTTAGAATAAAGGCCCAAGATCTATCAAAGTAGCGCAATTGGTAAGGACCGTGAGTTACAGAGATAACAATTGGTAAAGAACATGAATTGGAGAGAGAACTATTAAAAGGGAATCATAGTGACGAAGTGGAATTTTCTGTCTGTTATCAAACGGTTTCCCGTTAGTTCTAATATTTGAGTGTCAAGCAAAATTATGTTTTAAAGGCGAAAAATTTATGGACACCTGAAACGTGCGGTTCACGATTTCTTGTGTTTTTGGCTCGTCTGCATACACAAACGGGCAAGAAAAACATCACTTGAAAAGGCTTAAACTTTCAACATTCGATAATCAAGAAATTGTCACGACAAGCGGGTGGTTGAACCAGCTCTGTCGGCGAGGCAACGACAGAAGTTGAACGTTGAGTCTAGGTCCGACGATGACATGTTTCAAGGTCCAGGGCAACACTGACGACGTCCATCAAGACTGGCACAGCGCACCACTTGTAGCCGTTTGCACCATGTCTAGTTAAAAATTAAACCAGGTTTAACAGTAAACCTAGTTTGTACCGCGGCTTAAACCGTAGTTAAAAACTCGCTAAACCAACTCAATTTAATCCGCCTTCCGTGATGGTTTAACGTTGAGTTGTTTAGCGAGTTCTTAACTACGGTTTAAGCCGCGGTGCAAACTAGGTTTACTGTTAAACCTGGTTTAATTTTTAACTAGACATGGTGCAAACGGCCATTAATGTGAATCGAACTAACGATTTAGTTAATGATTTAAAGACCAAGACTGGCGACATCCATCGGGTATAGAAGATGGCGACGGTTACAGCCCAGGGGAAATGACGATGACCATCGTTGGGGCTGAGCGAAATCTTTTTATGAATCGCACTAACAGCTTAGTTCACGACTGAAATTCCAAATTCGACTCAATCTATTTATATGGGTTTGTTTACAAAAATTTGCTGGTTTAACTCGGTCGCGAAATAACCCTGAGTACGCGGAATACTTGCATGCTTGTGTTCCAGTTTCATCACCCTGCGTGTTGTTTTCCGCCGAGTTCTGAGTTTCGTAACTAGAATATGCTAATTATTTCCGTAATTTATAAATTATTTTATAAAAAAAATCTAATCCTGACAATATTTCGATATTACGTATCATTCAGGTTCGCCAATTAAGTAGGTTACCTGAGGACTCGACATCATGATAAAATAGCTTGGACATCTCCATTATTTAGGATAGTTGAACAATGATTGTAAACATACAAGACGTATACCTATATAAATCAGTTGCTGCGAACAGAAGTTAATTTTAAGAAAAATGCCGCATTCCCGGGTATTCCAAAATAATCAAACTAATCAAATGCAGAGATGTTAAAAAGAGCTACAAATTCTGCTTCCATAACATAATTAAATAAATATCTAATATTTTTCTAGTAGATTTAATACAGGCCTAATCATGCGAGGGGAATATGTAGGCGTATATTCTCTTTCTACCATCGCACAGCACGAGCAATATTATACCGTTTTACGCTCAACAGTTTACCACAAATAATACATTCTGCATTACCTGTACTGTTTATAAAACACAGGTACTTAAATTCATAATTTTGCCACGAGAGCCACACGTTTTATAACTTCTGTTGGTACACGATCGGCTGGTAGGCTGGCTCATTCTTATTGACGTTTCATTGACAACTATCGAATAGTGGGAGATACTACAACGTGGCTTTTCTCGTATTTTATGCCCAGGCCTGATTTAATATCAAACCCGATTATTAAAAATGATAAACTTGTCTAAATTGTAATAAAATACAAGAAAAAATATTCATGAACCATAATGCCAAAAAAAAAATTATTGGCAAGTTATTTATGGCGTTTTCGATTGTATTGCTCCACTCCAACTCTGAAAATAACTTCATCCCTTGTTACCACTCCGCTACTTTTCCTGCTTGGAAGATTGGGTATTTGGGAATTGCTGCTATTGGTTTCTATTGGTCACTTGATCAACGGTAACCAATAACTTTCGTCAAGTGAAAGACGACAGCCAATGACAGCAATCCCATACTCAATCCTCCAAATCTTCTTAGCAGGAAAAGCAGCTTATAAGGTTACAACAAGACGGGAATACTTCGTGACTGCTCTAAAGCTGGCAATCAATACGCTGTTTAGTAAAAGTGAATTTCCTGGAAAAAAGAGTTTCTCGAAAGTGTAAACATAATACCACGAGAACAATAAAAATCCAAAACTTAGTTCCAACTTTGGGACAAGGTCTTTTTTATCTGTAGTTATAGACTTGTTAGGACCTCAGGAGCGAGAGTTATTTTTATGTGTGTAAAGTTGGCTTTATTACTTCCAAACCTCCTCGCCATTGAAGGGGAAACTGTGTCGAATTTTCTCCCCAACGCTGAAGGGTACCTGAAGTGAGTAACGACCCCGAGAAATATCTCTAGCGGGTGCGAACCCACGACCTTACGATTGCAAGGGCGATCACTTACCACTGGACCGTTCAGGCGTTCAGGGTTTACGTCAAAAACACCCATGGAATGTGAATTTGCTGCTTTTGTTAACGGGAATGGAATAATTTGCCGAGTTATCGAGTTGCCGTCGCCAAATCGCCGTAGAATCCATTCGTCGTAGACCTAATTCGCCGTCGCATGATTTAGCTTGACGAGCTGTAAAATTCCTTGTGATTACTTTAGTTCAAGTCCAAGTTCTACCTAGGAATTGGATGAAAATGAACGTAATTTAAATACGTTTCAAGTAAATTTAAATGAACTTATCTATTTTAAACCAATAAAATATCTTAATTGCAGTACTGTCATCTTAAGGCACAAAATTACGAACTTGGTACTATTAACACATAATGATAATTACAATTTATTTAAATGGGCAGCTTTTTTCTAAGTTTTAAATTCTGCCCAATATTTTACTTATTTTTGATTTTGACGATTGAAAGTAGCAAATATTATTTTGTTCTTATTTAATCTTTTAATATTTTATTTCAGTGATAAGTATTACTAATCCAATAGAAAACTAAGATGAAAAAGTAAAGACAGTTGTATTCCAAGTTAACAATCTTAACTTTACAGTTTTACCAAATGTTGAAAATGAGTTTTACGCATCAATATCTGGAAAACAGTTGACTTTAATATGTGGTGATTTTAGTTTATATGAAAATGAGTAAAATTTTGAGCAGAATCTAAAAATATTTGTTTAAAATTTTAGGCCTTTTGACGTCAAATATTCTCACTGCGAATTTACCCACGGTGAATTTTCCGAAGGCGAATTCTACTTGGGGCAAATTAACGATGGCAAATCGGTGACGGGAAATTGTCCTAAAGCCTCTGTTAACTACACTAAAAAAGAAGAACGTCATAAGATAAAACGTAGTTTAACAGTAAACATTTTAATGTTCCCTTTGCCAACCCGAATTAATCCAAGATAAGATTTACGAATTCGGATATCTTGGGCCTAGTTTTTTTTATTGCTCTCGTGGCATTTTTGCATTTTTGACAATTACAAATATTTCCCTGGCCCACCTGAGATTTACTACTTATTCTTTTCAATCGTCTTATATTCGTAGTTCTTTTTTTCTCTCTTAAATCTAGACTATACTGTAGAACCTCGTCATCGGTCCATGCTGCAGATTTACTCAAATGGAAAAAATAAACAACATTGCTTTTGTTAGAAAAAATTATTTTTTCGTAACGTGAGAGTTGACGGAATCACAGAACTTGTATAATAGGTGTTTTATGTGCGTCGTTAGTAAAGGCCCATATATCATTTTGCGTTTAGGTCCGTTGATTAGTTTTCCGATAGTTGCGCACATGAATCAAAATCGTGTCCAGTGAGTTATGTTTTGTACAATTAAACCTTGTCAAACAGGTAACAAGCTTGGGTGACTTCGGTGATTCAATCTGTATATAATGGGAATTTTCCGGTTCCAAGTGTGCAATAAAACTAAAAGGGTTCAATAAACATCCGGACAAAAGCTAAATTTAATACTCCTCTTCACAACTACTATCCAATACTTTTCCTGTTTGGAAATAAGTGTTCAATTTTGAATTTACATAAACTTATTTCTGAATAGAGGGAGTATCAAGGATTTATTTAAAAACAGAACTAAAGATTTTAAAGAAAACTACTACAGCGCGTTCCAATCTTAGTATGAAGTCCTTTTCTATCTTTCGTGGTTTTTCAATAAATCTATCTTTATCTCTTCGAATTCTCCATAAGGTCTGTACTGCATTCTAAGAATGGAACGGGCTATAGCAAATCAAACGTAAAGCCAATCTTCTAGGGGCTGGAGCATTACAATCAAAAATCATTTCTTGGATTAATTCAGCGTTAGTAATATAGGTGTCACGACATGTCACGAATGACAGGATATCAAACCAATTATTATGTTTGCTGCAACGTTCGTCCTCCAGAGACCCCTAAGAAGGGATTTACATCTTCTTACTCTGCATACAGGGTGAATCTTGGAAAGACCAACAAGGAACTGATGAAACAACAGCCATCAGAGAACATGAGAATTATGTACGTTTGAGATCAAAAATTGTCCCCAAAACACGTTAAGAAAGAGCAGTAGTATTACATCAATATAAGCACTTTGTTAACAATCAATTTAAATAATTGTTTTATCTAAGACATTAAAAATGAAAGTGAGTTTAAAAAGAAAATTAATTTATCTTTTTTAAATTTACTCTCAACCTTCAATCTCCACTATAAAGTTTATACACCAACGTCTTTGCTAGATGCATATTTTAAGCCGTTGGCCTCTGTTGAAACCAGAACTTCAACTGCTGTACAGGTACGTCACAGTTGCACTTTATCTAACCGGCAAGTCTCGTCAAAAATTAAAACGCAAGCTTTGCCACGCAAGAAGTTGTGAAACTGAGTGATGAGAAGCTTTAATTTTTAATCAGATCAATCACACCTGCGCTTTCGTAGTCTCGAAAATACATTTACGTTTGCTTTAAGTCTATGTTGGATGATGAAAGCGTGAATGTTGAAGTCTTTAGCACAAATGAGTGTATGTATAGTCGCGATCATCCTAATTGAGACCGCTTTAAGCCAACTGCGCCCTTATTGACACTGTTTGCAGGAAACAAATCAAAACAGATTTGGGGACACGGACAAAACCTGGAAGACCACAGCGAAATCGGGTAAACTTGGGAGAGTCCTTCATGGTCAGCGTCTACAGATTTTGGAATTAAATCAGAACAGATTTGGAAATGCGGGCAAAACCTAAAAAGCCATAGCGAAATCAACTGGAACGGATATGAGGATAAGGGATCAAGTATTTAGGCCCGGTTTCACCATCACAGTTTAACTTTAAACTTCGCTTTATTCCCATGGTAACAATTGCAAGGATAATTGTTTCCATAGGAATAAAACGGAGCTTAAAGTTAAACTGTGATTGTGAAACCGGGCCTTAATGAGCCAGAACTGGCGAGAAGCTCAGCATTAATTCCAGATTAAAACCCAGTGATGGAACGAACCATTGACCGTATTGTTAACTGTTAACAGAATTCTTGCTTTATTTATCAGCCCTAAAGGCACTTGTAAATTTTGAAACCAAATCAAAGCAGAAATTGGTCGTTTCGTCTTCGGATAGAAGACCAATCAAATTAATGACTACCAGCTTACTTCAAACCATCAACAATCATTAAAACTTTTGCGGCAACTTCTTGGATAATTTCTTGAATAAAAACCCAGCACAGGAATAGGAACCGACTTACATTAATCTAAAAGATTCCTACATTTTACTGGAGGAATGTAGAAAAGAGCCGGTATGCAAATTTTGTATTGAAGAGAAAGAAACAACCTCGTAGCCTTCAATTATGAAGTCCTTAACCCCTGAAATATCATCACTTCAGAAATCTTAACCCCAAAAATTTGGCCAACAGGACAACATCCTTGGTCGATGTAATAAACTTGCTTGGTCAATAACCGAAAAGCCTAAACATACAAAATAGCGACATCTTACTATCGCTTTTTGACCTAACATTGCAGTAGGTTAGACAAATTGAAGCGGGATTTGCTCCTAATGAGTCCCCCATGCAAGGCGGCCATGCTTGCTGTCAAAGCATAATGAAAGATTTTAGAAAAATTTTGTGCAAATCGTTTTTGATTGCAGTGAGAACCTCGAGCAGCCTCTGGACAGCTGTTTCAGCCCTGCTTGGGGCTTCTTCAGCAGAAACGTAGCTCGACATTCCCACTGCAGACCAAAAACGACTTGCCCAATTTATTCGCAAATGCGATGTAAGAATGATGAACATACAAAATAGCGACATCTTACTATCGCTTTTTGACCTAACATTGCAGTAGGATAGACAAATTGAAGCGGGATTTGCTCCTAATGAGTCCCCCATGCAAGGCGGCCATGCTTGCTGTCAAAGCATAATGAAAGATAATGTTAGGTCAAAAAGCGATAGTAAGATGTCGCTATTTTGTATGTTCATCATTCTTACATCGCATTTGCGAATAAATTGGGCAAGTCGTTTTTGGTCTGCAGTGGGAATGTCGAGCTACGTTTCTGCTGAAGAAGCCCCAAGCAGGGCTGAAACAGCTGTCCAGAGGCTGCTCGAGGTTCTCACTGCAATCAAAAACGATTTGCACAAAATTTTTCTGAAATCCTAAAGGTAGAAAGTAAATGAAATCCTATTCTCGAGAGTCAATCATATTGGATTTTTCGTTTGTTGGTAGATGGCGTGCAGTTTCTAAACGTGTTGTTAAATAATTTTACGTTGACCCCGAAATTTGACTTGAGAAGCACTGGTTTAAACCATAATGTAGGTGTTCCTGTTCCTTGAGCTTCGTTATTTCCACTTTTTATGTCATAACTCTTCTTCTTCCTTTCCGTCCGGTTGGACCAATCTCTTTCTTTTGAAATTCACATATTCTTTTGGCTTAATTGATTCTGGAGTGTAGAAAAGAAGCACTATGCAGATTTTATTTATTGAAAAGAAAGAAACAGCCTCATAGTCTTCAATTATGATGTCCTTAATCCCTGAAATATCATCAGTTCAGAAATCTTAACCCCAAAAATTTGGCCAACAGAACAACATCCTTGGTCGATGTAATAAACTTGCTTGGGCAATAACGGAAAAGCTTAAAGGTAGAAGGTAAATGAAACCCTACTCTCGAGAGTCAATCAGATTGGATTTTTCGTTTGTTGGTAGATGGCGTGCAGTTTCTAAACGTGTTGTTAAATAATTTTACGTTGGCCCCCAAATTTGACTTGAGAAGCACTGGTTTAAATCATAATCTAGGTATTCCTGTTCCCTGAGCTTCGTTATTTCCACTTTTTATAAGTCACCTACTTCATGACTTTTCGTCTTCCTCTCCTTCCAGGTGGACCAATCTTTTTCTTTTGAAATTCACATATTTTTTTGGCTTAATTGATTCTGGAAGCGACTTCCTCATTTATCATCAGTTTCAGGGCCATTTGTACCAGCCGGGGTTTAACCCAACGTTCAACTGAACCAGGTTCAATTTAAACAAATTCGCATAGGATCTTAAGGACATATGGTTTGATGTAATTTTGTTCCCTTTGAATCTGGTTCAGTTGAACGTCGGTTTAAACCCCATTGGTGGTACCACCGGCCCTAAGGGTTAATTATTAATATAATGGAAAATTGAGATGAAAAAGTAGATATAGTTGCAATCCATGTCAACAATTTTAACTTTACAATTTATCAAATTTTGAAAATGGTTCAACTTTCATGCATCAATATTACGAAAACTTTTGACTTGGGTATATCAGTATTTTGAGCAAAATATTTTGTTTTTGCAAACACCCGGTGGAATAAGAAACAATTCCTGAAAGAAGCAAAGAATAAAACGAATTTATCTGTTACTTTATCATAATTGTACCTGTGTATCACATTGAATAAAGGACAATTAATTATCGTATATTATTATTTGTATATGTACTACAATGCTCAACTTAAATGAGACTCCTGCATGCGAACCACACCCTGAAGAACATCAGAAGGGCTACGGAAACTATCTAATGGTATCATTTAAGTGGAGCGTCGTTGTACCTACATTTAAAATTTTAATCGTTGACGGCGAATTGTACTTAACGGCGAGTTTGCCGACGGCGATTTGTATCTACGGCAAATCGGCGAAGGATCGTAATCATTATAAAAACAGATATCTAGGGACTCTATTTGGTTAAATCTAAAGTATCGTCAATAAAAGTAGATTAATGATACATTGGTTGACGGTATCATCCGCCCGCATAACTACATAACTGTTTTAATTCAACTGGCAGGTTCTCCACTCGGTGCCATCTCTCCATTAGTTTTATTTTTTTATTATAGTAATCTACAACTGCAATCATTGTAAAATATGAAAACTTCTATACACAGCATACAGTTATAATAGTTTACTTATTGCGGCGAATTACTTGAGCTCTGGATTAACGAAATGTATGCCATAATTTCCGAGAATTAGCCTTAACCTAAATAGGGATAGTATAAACTTACTTAATGTTGTTGGAACAAGTCACATTATTACCTCAGTTTTAAGCAGTGAATCTCAAGTATAGTACATGCAAGAATGGCTGGCTCGCCTGCCAGTTGCTCCCCTAGTATTTAAGATAACGCGTGTAATGCCTACATAACAAAAGCCATTAAGCCTCCGGTAGTTTCTCCTGAAACATATGTTTAGCGTGAATCTTTTATAACAATATTAAATCAAACTCTGCGCTATTTGCAGCGTGATACTTAACAGTAAATGAAACGAACATTAATAGAAACTTAAATTAAATGAATTTTGTATGAGGTATTTTTTAAAATGTTGCGTTCATTAATAAAAGGTTTTGTGTATCTGGCGTATCTATGAGACCAGTAAATTATACATTTCCACTGTATTTATTTAGAGGCCGATCAATATCCAGTGCACGGTTCGTTGGACGAGTTTGTTACTGTTCACGTGTTCTGCTTTAAAGTTTATTCGAAACCTGATGTAATTATGATGCACTTTCCAGAGTATGAAGTTTTTAAATTAACGAGCACGTACAATTGGATTTATTGGGGATGATCAACCGGTATATACCCAACATACCGTCTGTTTTATTGAAACTTGAAAAACCCAGAGATACAACAGGCTATATTCTAAAATCGAAGGTATAAGGCAGGGGTCTAGGACAATTCGCCATTGCCGATTTGTCGTCGCCAATTCACCGTCGCCGATTCGTCGTAGGTACAATTCACCGCCGGAAAACTCGCCGTCGGTAAATTCGCCGTCAGCGATTAAAGTTTTAAGTCAAGGTACATATCCAAATAATAATATACCGATAATTATATGTAAATAAAATAAAGAAGTTAACATAATTAATGGAAGTATGTGATACATAGATAAAGAAACAGATGAAAAAATTTGGTCTTCCAGGAAGTATTTCTTATTCTTCAGGGTGTTCGTAAAATTCCTACAATTTTTCTTTTTTATATTTTCAGATTCTGCTCAAAATCATATTGATTTTCATATCAATCAAAATCACTACACATCAAAAGTCGACTGCTTTCAAAATATTGATTCATGAAAGCTCGTCATTTAAAATTATAAATTCAAAAAGGGGTTAAAAAAAATAGAATTATGATTATGTGTACGTACAGCACCAATTTGTTCGTAATTTTGTGTCTTGCGGTGATCGCACTGTAATTAGGAATTTATTTTAACTTGAAATAGAAAAACAATAGTAAAGTCCATTTTAATTTACTTGAAACGTACTGAAATTATAGTTATTTTCTTCAATTCCTAGGTATAACTTGGATATTATCTAAAATGATCAGAAAGTGTTTAAAGCTTATCAAGCTAAATAAAGCAGTAACATAGGACGGCGAATTGGGCTGACGGTAAATTGGATCGACTACGAATTGGTTCTACGACGAATTGGCGACGGTGAATCGGCGACGGCGAATCGTCCCATCCCATAAGGCAGAACCATTCGCTTGATCACTATGTAACGTCTACTTCCTTGCATATTCCAGGCACAACTTCATATAAAAGTAAAAGACAAGGGATTTCAGACAAAAGACAGTGGCCCAAAATATATACGTATGTTTTCAAATTGAGTTGAAACATATGGTATGTATTGATACAATCAGCAAGTTTCCATTGTTACGTTAATCTTGAGGGTAGAAAATGTGTAATGTGTATATTATTATACCAGTAAAATTAAAAGGCTTATTATATCATAATGACAATTTTTAGTAAAATAGTTATACATTGTTAATTTGTTGTACTTATTTTTAGACTCTTTTGTTCTTGTTTTACTATTAACTAAGGGTTGTTCTGTGTCATGTTAATTAAGCTATTCGCAGCTTTATGTTGCTCCAGGCGATAAAATAGTTCCAGGCTTCATTCAAAATTATTATCCTTCCTTATGAATACAGATGCAGCTCATATGTGCTGTGCTGTTATGAGTACAGTGGCGTCTCTCCACTTTATCTCCGGGCTTTCATCACCAATTCCGTTTAAAACACTGCACTGCATTTCGCCGACGAAATTGGCCGGTGTTTGTTTATTTGCGAGCGCTTTTGCCAACGCACGGATCACAAAGACTTATAAATGACGCCGAAGCTAAATTTGGGTTCCGGTAACTAATCCAATTACGATGTTATATCTGGAAGTATTGCGTCCGGGCGGAAGCACGTTTTTTGGCGTCTTTACTTTCATAAATATTCATGGGCGAAGTGGCTTCGAACATAATGAACGAAGAGAGGCAGGCAGTCTCTTGTAATTGAAAAGGGACGTCTACCCCGAAAGTTGACTAATGGTACCGCATTTCATTCTCTCTCTCCGAAAGGACAATAGTGAAACTCAATTAAGATAAGGAAATAAGAAGAGATTTTTGGCAGTTAAAGGTTTTTGAATACACACTTAACAGTATCATCTGAAGACTCTTGTAATGTAAAATTATTCTCCTTGACCTATAAGGGAATATTTTATAAGGAATTGCTATTTTGGAATAACTTACTTCGGCTTCAGTTTCGCCTCTTTCATCCTTTGGAAGACGTTCGTCAAATTTGCGAAGCCTTCTTCCACCAACAATCACACCGTCTAAATATACAAGGTAAGTCATCCAGGTTAAGACAGAAAAAATACAAGCAAGACATCTAAGATGGTTGGGGCATATAAAGAGGATGTCAGAAGAGGGAGAATTTACGAGACAAGAATACAAAGAAAGGAAAGAAGAGAAGGAATCAGGTTGAGGAGAAAAGGGATATCCAATGGAAGCTTCACAAGTGTAAAACGAAGACATCCTGACATTTGCAAAGCCCTCTTCCAACAACAATCACAACATATACATGTAAATGGCAAGTCATCCAGCTTAAGAAAGAAAAAATATAAAAAAGACATCTAAGATGATTGGGGCATATAAAGAGGATACCAGAAGAAAGGGAAGAAGAAAGAATTTACGAGACAAGAATACAAAGAAAGGAAAGAAGAGGAGGAATCAAATTGAGGAGAAAAGGGGTATCCAATGGAAGCTTCAAAAGTCTAAAACGAAGACGTTCGTCAAATTTGCTTTCTTCCAACAACAATCACAACATCTACATCTAAATGTATAAGGCAAGTCATGCAGCTTAAGAAAGAAGAAATACAAGAAAGACATCTAAGATGGTTGGGGCATGTCAGAAGAGGAAAACGAAGGGAGAATTTACGAGACAAGAATACAAAGAAAGAAAAGAGGAGGAATCAAGTTAAGGAGAAAAGAGATATCCAATGGAAGTTTCACTCAGTGTAAAAGGAAGACGACCCTCAAATTTACAAAGCTTTCTTTCAACAACAATTGCACCATCAAAAGGTGCTTTCTTTCGCTCACAAAAACGTGGTCCAAACGCCTTTAGATGCAAAGTCGGACACGTCCCCACTCTCCTTGAAATCTCAGTCCAGAACGGTAATCCTCTTTCCTCTTCAAATCAAAGTATTTTTATGTTTCGTGTGGACGGATTTGAAGTTAATTGCAAATCTGAGGTGTTTTGTTGCAACAACTACGGAATCCAGATTCAAATTATTTGAAACCAGATTCAAACTTTTAAGCAAAAGAAAGCAGCTAATATGTACAAGCCAAGACATCCAGCTACGCACCAATTTTTTACGTCTTCAAAATTTGCTAAATTGCCATAGGCCATGTAATGAAGGCCATTTTTCCTTTATGTTCAGGTTGCCTGGCAACTTCCCACTTTTCAGATCTTTAGTAGAAAACTTTCGCATTGGATTTGGCAATGGATAACTGTCCTTTCTGTGACATCTCCTAAACTCCACACAAAACAGTCATTTTCGAAGACCGTTATCGTAAGTAAAGATCAAAATATAAAAACAAATCTAGATTCTATTATCTTTACCTGTACCAATAGATCTGTTCGTTATTTACATGTGACATATTCAGCAAACTTACTTTTTTTGCTTCGATAAGAACTGAATATCTGTGGTTTAATCAAATTATTAGGTTATTATCATTTTTGTCGCTATCTGTACGCCAGAGCCTTCAAAGTCTTCAAAGAAAAAATGAAGCAATTTTTTTTTCTTAGAAAAACAGAAATGCAAGTATCATCATTAAATCACTTTGTTTTGAAGATTCGTGCCCTCTCAACACTCTTGTTGTACAAACGAAGATTTTTGTTTGTAACTAACAAAAAAACGCAAAGATCTGAAGTGATTCAAGCAAAATATGTGAAATATGCCAATTTGTAGATAAATTTACCTCGTCTACGTTTCATAGTTCTTATCGTATATCAATGTTGAGAAAAAAAGGTATATTACATATATTTCCAATTTATTTAAGTATCTAGGTACATTATATTTACAAATTATGAATTTATGATCTCTTTTTTATCGACTGACTTTGATATGTATGTAAGTAGATCAATGATTGAATTAATTAATTCTAGTAATCTTGTTTCGCTCTAATGGTACATACAACAGCATAGCTAAGGTTAATGAAAGAGTATTGATTCAACTGTCTGTCCGTGCGTTTGCACTTGCCAACAGATGTACGATTGCTTTGGATATTTTTATAGTTCAACGAACTAGTTTATATTTAATTAAACTAATTGTAAAATGTTAACTAGTCATTATTACTCTGTCATCATTAACATTTTGTAGGAGATGACGTTATTTGTGGTTACAAAAGTGCGATAGGGTACTTATTTAGGTGTCGGTGTCGTAAAATATACACAATTGCACCGGCAACAAATCAAATAAATTTGACCGAAATTTGATCGATATTTAAATTAAATTTCTATTTGATTCGGAACGTAAAGTATGATAAAAATAGTGCCAGGTTTAAATTTAACAACGAACGAGATGTACAGAGTGATGTTACGCTTAAGTCTTACTTAATACAAGACGGGTTCCTCGTGTACAAAAGAAAATAATTTCACAATCTGGAAGAAAGACATTTTTCAGCTCAAAAATGTAAAGCAATTTTTTAAACAGAGCTAAATTGAAATAATAAATAATTCGATTCGCAATACGTGACGGAGGTGACCTTCCCCAGTACATCACGACATTCATGAATTCGTGTATGACGAAAAATAAATATGAACCATACTTAAATGTAGTACTTAAATTCCCTGTAGCGACCTTGTAATCGTTTTTTGTAGTAAAAATAGGAATAGCTTTTAATTAGATACACTGTTGGCCCTGTTTATGTAATGCAACGTGGCTTAATTGTTGAGTACTATTTGTGGTTTCAATAAATAACCAAATTTTAGTAACACCCTGTGCTAAAAATTATAGCCTGTCCGTGTGAGATTGGTTGCATATTCGGCATAATTCATTTTTAGATTATTTGTCCTTTATGTTAACTAGATTTATTAGATATATGACGACAACTGAATAAATTGAAGCAGACTTAACTTTCTTAAGCTGCAGTCATAATTAAAAGTAATGTTTCCCCGATCAAATTTTAAGTCACGATCTAAAAGGTAAATAAGTACGCATTGAATTTCATTCGTTTATTTTGTGTTTGTTTACCTATTTGCTGGTTTGTTTGTCGGTCTACCTATTATAATGGTCAGAACGCAACAGAATGCAATTTAAAGTTTATACATTACTAAAAAGTATGACTGTACAGTCGGCAGCAATAAATTTTGATCGTCATTGTTCGTTATTTGTCATTGATTAAAAGTAAAGACATCGGCCTCTTAATTTTGAATACCAGGAATAATTTCTTAAAAATTAAATTTATTTTCACCTTTTTTTTTGGAAACACAACAAATTTAAATGGAAATTTTTAATTTTTGGAATTGAAACTGACGTTTTATTTGACAGTGACGACCAAAATGTATTGCTTGCCAGTGTACAATGAATGTACATTTTATTTGGAGAAGAAACACACATCAACAAATTCCTTATTATCTTCTTGCTTACTTAACGTACGTACATACCTATCTAATCTATTTCAAATATTGCAAACTTAACGACCGAGATTAAGATAACATCAGAAATCCATTATCCTTTATGCCAATTGTTTAGTAATTTATTTGCCTTTTACTTTTGCCAAGTATTGTTATTGATGTATTTTGTTTGCCGACGTTTTGTCTATGTCGACATCTTCTGCTGTTGCCTAAGCGACTGCTTAGATTTATACAAACAAATAAAGAAACCTGTTATTTCCAAGTTCAGACGTTTTTGATTGAGTCAAAGTGCTTCGAAGAAAGAAAAGAAACAAAAAAATGATAGGTCAGAAATAACATTGTGGGGAATTTACATAATTGTTTTTTTTTTAGTGATTGAAATTTATTTATTTTATTACAGTAAATATTTACCTTTTTTAACAGAAAATGAGATTATAAGGTGAAGAAAAACAATTGAAGATCGTTTAAAAATAAGAAAATTAAATTCAATAAATGCGGTTGAAAGCAGATCTAAACAATCGTTTGTAGCGATTAAAATTTAATAATATATTATATTTATTTTTATTTATTTATTTATATATTTAAAAGTAATTTCATGTTTACATTTTTCAATAAAGAAAATAAGAAATTCTGCTCAAGTAAAAAGAAAGAAAGCAAAAGTAAATAAGTCAGAAATAATGTTGAGAAAAATCCAGGCAGTCATTATCGATGATTAAAATTTACGTTTCGTTATTGTTAACGTTAATAGGTGAAAAATTTTACGTAATTTTCGAAAACCAATTTCTTGTGTGTGTCTCTTATGTTTTACGAAAGTTTCATGAACAATTTACGTATTTATTTCAAAAGTTAGGTATCTTGTATCTAACTAGAGTTGAATTGAGCTTCCTCTTCCATTGCTTTTGACGCTGGGTCAAGCTTCCGATGGATATCCCTTTTTTCCTCAACCTGACTCTCCTCCTTTCGTTCCTTTCTTTATATTCTTGTTTCGTAAATTCTCCCTTCGTCTTTCTTCTATTTTTACTGGCATTTTATTCCCAGCACCTTTTATTTGATTGCCTCTTCTTTGTTAAGAACCTCATTTCGTGTCCTCGTTAATACTTTTTAACCACTTGCTCGCGGTGTCTTCCTTCTGCTTATACATTTTTCCCACTTTGCCCAATCTCTCATTTATATTTTCTTCACTTTTTTTGTTCAAAACTTCTTCGTGTTGAATTGGAAACTTATTTGTGTATTCGCCATAATGACCATATCATCTAAAAGCAGGAGTTCCATAAATTTCGCTCATTTAAATTCCGGTAAAGGTGTAATTTAATTTTTTGCTTTCTTTATAGCCTCATCTACATAATGTACACATGAAATTAGTAAATGGGCTGAACACACAGCCCTGTTTTAATCACGTTTCATGTTAATCTTAATTCCTCATTATGTGTTCTTACAATATTTAATTATTTAATTTATTTTTATTATTATTTTTTTTTGTAAATCACTTTCAATTAATCTATTGTTCTTTCCTCTCTAGAAGAAACCTTTCAAATGTTTTATGACAAATTCTTTTTTATGACAAATCGAAATTATTTAGTTAAGGTCTTTTGTGTAGATTCTCTCGTGGTTTCAGTGTCCTTACAACATTTAACTTTTTTGTCTGTTACTTGCAGTTCATTTATAGTCACCTCGCCAAATCCTTTCCCATGCCAGACTCCTCCAAACATAGTTTTTTTTATCAAATGCCTTTTCGAAGACGACAAAGCATGCCTGCAGTTATTTTCATTTAATTTTTCGTCATGTGTTCTTATAACATTCAATGTTTTCTTGTTCATCAGCTGCAATTCATCTATCGTCGTCAGATCCTTTCATTTTCAGACTGACTTTTTCAAAAATAGTTTCTCTGATCCTATCAAATTCTTTCCGAGGACGACAAAGCATAAAATAAATAAATGACAGTTTTGTTTTTGGATGAAACATTCATTCATTTCTTTTCATAGCTGTTTGATTTTAAAATGCATAACAATTAGTTAATTAAATCCAGTTTTTAAATTTTCACGGTTATTAATCACACACATAATAATAATTGTAATATAAAAGATGTTTACTAACAAAATAAATTTAATAAGGGTAAGTTCTTCATTTCTATTTGGTCGTTTAACAATAAATTCAAATTTTAAAGTTTAATGGTTTGTGGTGTTTTCACCAAATTAAATTTTGTTCTGTTCAATTCAAGAAAGAATACGTGTATGTCATATACGGAACTCGTCTGATTCAAATAATTGCACTACTTTAATCAACATTATTATTAATTTCGTATATGATTTTGATTTAATGATGTATTTCCGATACATAAAAATTCGCATTATGTTGATTAACGTAGTGCAATTATTTGAAGCAGACGAGTTCCGTATATGACGTACATGTATTCTTTCCTGAACTGAACTGTACCAGGGTATTCATATACAGGATCGGGTCAACGGTATTGATATCTTCAATAGCGCCTTAACTATTAATTGTATAAAAGAATGTCTTCTGCAAACGTTATCGCCTTTAACGAGTTCTATACTAGCAAATTATTTTCATATATACAACATGTTCTATAAGTGTATATACATTTTTTTCTAAATTGAATGTATCAATTTTTATTGCACACACTTCGATAGACCTCTATAAACGAGCATTTTTTTATTGCACAACCATAGCCCTAAATCGAAGCATTTGCAATCTACAGCTATTAGTGAGATAACTCAAAAAGAAATATATTCAATTTTGAGTCAAAATTGAAACCTTTTTTAATCAAGTTTAGTTCTCTCTCTAAGTGTTGCTTAAATTAGCAAATCTATTAAAAAATTAGTTATTTATATTTAAGGTCTTCTCTGCAGCTTGTCGCAATATAAAAATTGTGCCCTGTGTGCTTCTCTCTCCTCCATGTTTGTATTTCTTACAATGTTATTTTTTTTTCCTTTTGCATAAATATTAATTTTTAAACTTGTTTTACAATATCTGATTTTCCGTGTAATTTTGTATTTGATAGAAGCATTTTAGAAAATTAACTCGCCAATTACGTCATTATAAGACGTCATATGAAAAATCAAACCAAGCAACTAAAATAAATAATATAAATATATTTTTGATGTCAAATTTAAAATCAAATGGAAAATCAGATCAGCAGCTTTTAGGCCCGATCTTGCCACCTTTCTATAAATTTATTAAGAAATTTTGTTGCAAAGGTCAAAAAGCGATCGTAGGATATCGCTGTTTTATCTATAAATTTATTGAACATATAAAATAGCGACATCTTACTATCGCCTTTTGACCTAACATTGCAGTAGGATAGACAAACTGAAGCGGGATTTGCTCCTAATGAGTCCCCCATGCAAGGCGGCCATGCTTGCTGTCAAAGCATAATGAAAGATTTTAGAAAAATTTTGTGCAAATCGTTTTTGATTGCAGTGAGAACCTCGATCAGCCTCTGGACAGCTGTTTCAGCCCTGCTTGGGGCTTCTTCAGCAGAAACGTAGCTCGACATTCCCACTGCAGACCAAAAACGACTTGCCCAATTTATTCGCAAATGCGATGTAAGAATGATGAACATATAAAATAGCGACATCTTACTATCGCCTTTTGACCTAACATTGCTACGTTTCTGCTGAAGAAGCCCCAAGCAGGGCTGAAACAGCTGTCCAGAGGCTGATCGAGGTTCTCACTGCAATCAAAAACGATTTGCACAAAATTTTTCTAAAATCTTTCATTATGCTTTGACAGCAAGCATGGCCGCCTTGCATGGGGGACTCATTAGGAGCAAATCCCGCTTCAGTTTGTCTATCCTACTGCAATGTTAGGTCAAAAGGCGATAGTAAGATGTCGCTATTTTATATGTTCATCATTCTTACATCGCATTTGCGAATAAATTGGGCAAGTCGTTTTTGGTCTGCAGTGGGAATGTCGAGCTACGTTTCTGCTGAAGAAGCCCCAAGCAGGGCTGAAACAGCTGTCCAGAGGCTGATCGGGGTTCTCACTGCAATCAAAAACGATTTGCACAAAATTTTTCTAAAATATAAATTTATTGACCAGATAATATCCTTGGAAACCATTATCGATACAATATTTTCTAAGAATATGACAATGGTTTCCAAGGATATTATCTGGTAGATGAATTTATAGGAAGGTAGAGGGTCGCGCTCCCGATTTTTTTTATCTCCTGATAAATTTATTTGCCAGGTAATATTCGTGGAAACTATTATTGATACAATGGTTTCTAAAGATAATACCTGGCAGAAAAATTTATCAGGAGGTGAAAAAATTGGGCCTTATATTGAAAAAAATGGGCAAATTTCTTGTTTCCAAATTTGAGAGGTTAAGTTTATAAATTTTCACTTACGACCGAAATACATAGTCAGTTTAGATAGACCAATTTCTTTTAACTTATCATGAAATTAAATCTGTGAAACTCTGCTGCACCTTTCTGTTCGCTAATGAATTCTGCTGATTATTTTTAAAAGATTTTGTTAGATAATGCTGTGTTCTTTTTCTTTCAGATACTGAGGATCGCCTGCCAAATGACTGAAGATTCCTGTGTTCGTCCTGGTGATCAATACATTCAGCTGGACTAAGCATGTACAAAAGCATAAAATGTAAGAAACGAATGTGTAACGTGAGCAAGAACATGTGAGAAAAGCAAGGCAAATGGGTGCCAACATGGGGAAAAATACATCACTGCTGGATGCACTACCATCTGGTCAAGGCACTCTTCACGTGGTGATGCTCGGCCTTGATTCAGCTGGAAAGACAACGGCTTTGTACCGCCTGAAATTCGATCAGTATTTAAATACGGTTCCAACTATAGGTTTTAACTGTGAGAAGGTTAAAGGAATGCTTGGTAAAGCAAAAGGAATTAATTTTCTCGTGTGGGACGTCGGCGGGCAAGAGAAGTTGCGACCGTTATGGAAGTCGTATACTAGGTGTACTGACGGGATCGTATTTGTTCTGGACAGTGTGGACGTGGAACGTATGGAGGAGGCAAAAATGGAGCTCATAAGGACTGTTAAATCGCCGGAAAACATGGGAGTGCCTATCCTTGTGCTCGCCAATAAACAAGATTTACCGGGGGCTCGAGAACCGCGCGAATTGGAGAAGTTGCTTGGGCTTATTGAGCTACCCGGTGGCGGAGCACCTGGTGGCCATTTATGGCATGTGCAACCCGCCTGTGCAATAACCGGAGACGGCTTGCACGAAGGACTGGAAGTGCTCTATGAAATGATCTTAAAACGACGGAAACTTGCTAAAATGACTAAAAAGAAAACAAGGTAAATTGCCAGTGGCGGCACGTCGGTCGTCGTTTTTTAGTCAATTTATTTAATCGCGGTAACTTAAAAGTTGCGCAGCCTAACAATCCGTGCCGAGGTACCAAGGAGCCGCATGCTTGCCTATAATTAATTAATTAATTAATTAATTCAAACACAATGCAACAAAACTTACTTTCTTTGTTTCAAAAAGCCTCACGAGGAAGCTACTCACAGTGTTTGATAAAATGTTGAAGAAAACAAAAGGATAATTTCCGATCTCTATTTTAATAATAAAATTCTAAATTACAAATGATAATATCAACGACGCAACATGAAATGTTTGTTCATTGTTATTTACCTATTATATCTCAATATCATCTGTCACGTAATCGTTTCCTTCCATTCACGAATTGACTTTAACAAGTTTTTGAAGACTGCTATCAACACGAAGCGTTAGCGAAGATAATGGAGAGAAGACAAATCGCCGCAGTTATATTGTGCATACTAAAAGTGAAACGATCTGTGTTGCTATAAGAAGTATCTTTGTAGACGAGAAAGCAGTGTGAAAAAAATCCCAAATATTCCCATACGCTTTATTACGTCGGATGTGCAATTTTAGATAATAGGCCGCTATATTCCAGGATTAAATCTGTTCATTTTCGAAATTAACATCCAAAACGCTCTTCGTCTTTTTTCAATGGATTTAATCGAAGCAGTTTTGATTCTGGAATACAGTTTGAATTTACCAGAACCAAAGGTGCTCATTTATTTTTAAGTAGTACTTAGTTAATCGATCGTTATTTATTCATTGTGTTGGCAGTTCTACTTTAATTAAAAAAAAAGCTACTTACACAGGAATTTGTTCATGAGTGAATGCGTTCCACACATTCCTCATGATTAAAAAAAAATAATTTGTTTCGCTTGAGCAAGCAAAAACCTCATTTATTTACTCTTCCTCCAATCAAAATTTTAATTTTTGGTGCCATGTAAGAGTGTTATTTAATTAGAGTACAACTGAAAGTTAAAAAGACCAACGTAGAACACAATAGATACTTAAGTGCCTCGTTGGCAGCTTATTCTAAACTCACCGAATCGCGTTTCCGTTACTTACTATTTTTGCACATTGAAGTTCCCGTATCTTGTTCATTATCATTATTATTATTATTATTAATAATAAATATTGTTTTCCTATTACATTAGTGTTATAAATTAGGGAAGTATGAATGTAGTCCACTATAATAATATTCCCGTTTTCGCCATGTCTGATATAATTTGTAAATATGTACCTAAATGTAAAATAATTATTATTTCTAACTATATTAAACTATATTTGTTTTTTATCAAGCGTGTTTTATTTTCGTTTCTGAGGGCTGTCTGCCTTTAAAATTGGGGTGTAACGGTAAAACTCAAAGCTCTAGGCACAGCTCCAGGTAAAGAATGAAGGTACAAAAAAAAGATGAAACTGTCGATTCTGTTAAGGCTACCTGCCCTAAAAAGAATTGGAAATGTGAGACATCACATACAGTTACAATATTTTATATGCCATTTGAAGTTATGAAGTTTTACGTAGGTTCGTTAAAACAAAAAAAAATACATAACATTATAAATTAACAACTAAAAATTTTACTACTCCTACAACATATCCTTGTACATAACATATGTAATTTATGCTTTAGATAATTGTTAGCTATTAAATACTAATGTAGTTTGTCGCGATTATTTTTCAATGAGTGGAATAAAGCTAATTGCTCATTCGAGTTTTATGACTTCAACTATTTAATGATTTGAGAAGTAATTTGTAATTTCAGTTTGCACATTAATTTTTCTCAAATTTAAAAGAATATGTTTTTTTTTTTAATTTGTTTATTTATTTACCCAGAAGCAGAAACCATGTACAAAAACTAAAAGAACAAAATTTAACTAGGACTGGTTAACAAAGAAATCAAAAATAACAAACTAAAGCAAAAGAGTAATAGAAACTATTTTAATGACAAAAGGATAGTGATCTTAAAAGACAGTTGAAATTAAACAAAATAAATTAACTTCTAAAAAGTGTCATTCTTTATGTTCTTTGCGGATTACTATTAGTTGACTGTAACATCAAATTTATTGCAGTTCATTAGTATTTAACTTGGAGCTTTGAAAACGCAAATATTGAGTTTGGCCGGAGCCAAATGCAATTTTGTATAAACAAGGAAAGCATTACGTACTGTGTAAATATTGGGATTACGTACATAGGTGCAGAATGTAATTAATGAAATTTGTAACAGTGGCGTAACTAGTCTAATAAGCCAAACGTACAAAAGCCTAGGATTCAGCTCCTTCCCATTCAGGATGTTTACAAGTTTAAACCAAATTTTCATTATTATAAAATAGGGCAGGTTGTAAAAGAAAATTAAATTAAACGTCAAAAAATCGTCTGGAATAAGATAATAAGCAAAATCAAAATATACCATAACAAATAAAGCAGAAAATGTAAAATTAAATCCCATCAACGCAACAGTCCCTAATAATAATAATAATAATATCGAAGAGCTATTATTTTAGTTAACTAAATCAGGTCAAGTGTACACAGCTCGAAGGTGTGTTTAATCGTTTCCTTTTTTTTTCTCTTTAATGTGTGTTGAGTACTTTGAATGATGAACTACTCCTTACTGGCGCGAATCAAACAAAATTCACTTGTATTCTCTTCATCTGCTACAATACACCTCTTGTTATAATATTTGTTTGTTTTTTTAATGATAAAGTGATTTTTCTTGTCGTTAACAATTTGTTTAAAGCCATTCTTCATTTGCTTATAGTAATAGTGATAATGTGTAATAATTAACAAACAAAAGAAAATGGAAAAATTTGCAGATTTTAAGAAAACGAAGCGAAGAAGCACTGTCGGAAAAGGAAATGCAGAATTTGGACGTAGATTAGAAAAGCATAATCAAGTATCAAAAAAAATTCTGTTATCTTTTTATTTCACGAAAATATTTTATTATAATATTATACATACAGGGTATTACGAAATTGCTAGTACAAAAAAACTGGTTGAACGGCAAAAGAAACTCTAATAAAAATATTTTACTTTTCTAGATAAAAATTATTAAAGATTTGGCCAAAATTGTTGGGGCGCCACTGAGTTAAGGTAACAAGCTGTCATAACAGTACAATTCGATACATTATTATTACCGAAATGAACGCCGCATACACAAATAATGAGTTGACGGACATGCTGTCATTTTATAAAAAAAAAAATGGGTGTCTTGGATTTCTTAGGATATTTTTTTTATACTAGCAATTTCCAAACACCGTGTACGTTATGACGTCGCTTCATTTGCGTTATTCTTTGTTTTCCTTTTCCGACAATATTTATCTCTAAAAATCCTATTGTTTATTAAGTAGTATATTTTTATACAGGTTCCAGCAAAGTATCACTTAGAACAATAATGAAATTTTATTTATTAAAACTATAAAGATACTAGTAGCTAAAACAGCTGTACAGGGGCTGCTCGAGGGATTCACTGCAATTAAAAACAATTTGCAACATTTTTTTTTTTATAAATGGTGAGGATGAATTTTATATTTTAAAATCTGCAACACTGTCTTCTAGATCAGTGTATCTTTAAAAAATCGTAACTCCGAAGAAGGAAATCAGGTACTGAAAGAAGTTACCACCAATAAATTGACATCAAAAAGACAGAATCTTGCTGCAAATTCGCTAAATTACAGGCTTTCAAGCGTCTTCTAAAAAGCTACTTCGGCCCAAATGGGGGCCTCATCAGGAAAAGAGTAGTTCGAGAAATATAGAATACGCAATGACGAACTATTTTGTCCGAATTGACCGCTTTGTGCGTGATAGCCTATGAGACAGCAGTATAGCTGTTATTCGCTATCTTTCGCACAGTTTAAGGACAAACTCCAGCCACGTGATGGTGCGCCTTACCGTGTATCAAAGAGACATTTCAATATGAATAAACAGAAAGTACATTGACTGCATTGCACCGACATTTTAGTATTTCTGCTTTTTCGTATACAGAACAATTTATAGGGGTATAGGAGTGATGACGTCTTCGACAATTTTTTGAAATGGCACAGTATTTTTTTTTTGCGAAATATGATGTACACAGTGTTTGGAAATTGTGGGTACAAGAAAATTGGTAGTTGGTGATGGTGAATTGAAGTCATCGGCTAAAAAAATTCTAATAAAAATGCTTTAGTTTTCGTGATAAAAATTGTTGGTGCGCCACTGAAACAAGGTGTCACAACAGTCATAACTCGGTACATTATTATTACCGAAATGATTGCCGCCAAACAATTAATGAGTTGACAGACACGGTGTTATTTTATGGAAAAGTATGGGTTTGGTGGATATCATAGGACATCCAATTTCCAACACCCAGTATACAAATTATGTGGTTTAAAAGGGAAAAGAATTTTCATATTTCACAAAAAATATCATACACTTTAAAAGTAGTAGACTACTTAGTAGAACAAATACTTTCTTTTTGCATTCTTAAGAAAGCAACGTATTGTTTAAGAAAATTTTATACTGTTAAGCAAAAGTTAATATTTTTGGAAAAAATTACATTGCAAATGAAATGTTTTCCAAAACAACTTGAGAACCACTGGCACTGCTTGTCAAAATAAAGGATTTTCGAGTAGCAAAGAAGGCGTCTTTTTAAATCGGCGAGAATCTGGATTTCTTTCACGACAAAAAAAAATATAGTTTACTGCGGGTTGTCGAAGTTTACAAGCCAATAATCTTTGTCAATAAACTTAAACAATTCCAGATAGTTTTTCGCGCATAACACGATTAATTCCTGTGAATTATGAAAGATAATTCAGATGAAAGAAATTGTTGAAATATCGACGTATTTTACCACATTGACTTTTGCAACTAAACATAGATTTTGCATAAATAAGTAAATCTTATTGAGAAATTCGCAGGAACTTTCTAATTAACCAATCAAGGCAGTATTTCCTTTGCACAACATACAGAAGTTTTTTTGAGCAGATTATTTTAATTTATTTCACCCTGTATTATATTTTATTTTCTAGGTTTTTAGGATTATTGAATTTAATATCACTTTTTCAGATACAGAGAGAAAAGGCGTTCAACTTTTGTGTCTGTGCAATATTTTTACCAAGTTGCTTACTCCATGTATTATCTTAAGGCATCTTAAAGAAAATGGCCCGTATTCTCACCTCGTCTTTAATTTAGCAATGCCGTGATTTTAAATTCTCTGTCACTCCCTCACTCATGAAATTCGCAGAAAGCGTTTTTATTTACTTTTTTACGGCTTTAGTTAGAGACGACTATAATCATGAGATGAGAATACGGCCCAATGCCCGCAAGTTTGCCTAACGAGGCTCTTTAACTCAGCTTGCACATATATATTTTTTTTTGTTAAGCCTCTGAAAATATATTTAGCTCTACCTGCGAGAAAAAAGTAGAAAGGAGAAAGTCAGTAGTTTCTTGTCTAAAGTGGTAACTAAATGTGGTCGTGCTCTACCTGGAGAAAGAAGTAGAAAGGAGAGAGTCAGTAGTTTCTTGTATAAAGTGGTAACTAAATGTGGTCGTGCATGTTACAGACGTACAATGTTTTACAAGATTCTGAAAGAGGCCCTTTAACTCTGCTTGCACACAATTTTTTTTTTTGTTAAGCCTCTGAAAATGTATTTAGCTCTCTCTACCTGCGAGAAAGAAGTAGAAAGGAGAAAGTCAGTAGTTTCTTGTCTAAAGTGGTAACTAAATGTGGTCGTGCTCTATCTGGAGAAAGAAGTAGAAAGGAGAGAGTCAGTAGTTTCTTGTCTGAAGTGGTAACTAAATGTGGCCGTGCTTGTCACAGACGTACAATGTTTTACAAGATTCTGAAACGTTCTCAAACCTTTGCCTATAATGTACTTACTAAAATAAATGTAGTGCTTATAAGATTTTAAAAACGTCACTTGAATGTTAGATACTGGAGTTCTTTCACTAAAAGTACATACATGGAAGAAATTTCCTTAAGTTATGCTTGTTGGGCCAATGTACATTCCAAACCTACCTTAAATGATATTCACTCTTTAACTGAAGGGTATACTACACAATTAATGTCGCGCTTGGACATATTGCTATTCACAGTTTCTAGGTTCTAAAACTCAAGTACAAGCACAAAATCAGGCAAACTTTTCTATCAACGGATGTCAGCAAGCCGCCACATTACAGAAACTGACCCGCCCCAAAGTGGTAACTTCCGTCAAAATAAATTGCAATCTCTCTGTATCATATGCTCCCTGATTTGCATTTTTTCTTACTTTTGTTTCAGTTTAACACTATTTTTATGACAGTAAGACCTTTGGTGTAGCCTGTGTTTTATTACACTCTGTGATGCCTAAATTAAGAAAATAATAATTAATCGAAATTAGTTTCAATATTTAGTGTGTAACTTGCGAGGAACAAATAGAGGGTGGGCGTATAACATAATATTTAACATGCTGGAAGTTTCGCAGCAAGTTTGATCGCTCTTCAGGTAAATTAAATATTAATTATGCACAAAGAAGTGTTTCTTACAAACATTCTAACATTAAACACTTCCTCTTTGATTGAATTTTTGAAAGAGATTCGTTTATAATTGCTTAAAAACTCGTGAAATTTATTTAGTTTTTGTTTACTGTTATAGTAGCTACTCGAAGTCGTTTCATTTAAACAAAAGGAAGGGGTCCTTATCAAATGTATGATTTTATTATACAGGGGTGGAGCACACGTATAGTAAACTGACACAATTATTAATTAGATCTTGGAGCAGGGCTGAAACGTAATTGTTCTGCCAAATATGCAATGAAGAGATATGAAACATCCTAAATAGAACTCGCAAAATACGTTGCTGCGAGTTTAGTAAATGTATGCACCCTTCGTAATTATGTAGGGGGGCGATATGACGATAACAAATAAAAAGGTTGAGTAAAGCATTTAAGATTCTGTGCACGAACTGGGGTTTAACTTTGGTTTTCATTTTTAATGGCCACCTGCGAGGGATAATGATTTAAAATACAGTTCTCGCGTGTTTAAAAATAATTGTATTTACTCACCTAGATACACGATTTTAGTACAGTGACCGCTAAAATGTTTACAACAAGTGAGAAAAATGTTTGTCTTTGTTTTCTTTGATGAACCTTCTTTTATGTCTTTATTGAACAAATGTTTGCGTTTTGGAATACACGCAAGAAATTTGCAAGATGGTGTTCGTAAGTTTATTCACACATGTACTTGGCTTGTACAAACATGTACGTAGCTTTGAAAGATATAAACATGCAAAAGAATTCAGGACGCCTTTTCACACTGAATGTACTATTTACTCCTGCCACCTTTCTATGGCTCCGATGCATCGAATTGTTTTTGAGTGGGAGGGGAAGGAGTTCGCACTTCACAGAAATTATTATGGGCAAGGCTCATATAGTCCGAGAACTACATTTTCGTATCGCTCGTAGAACAAGTGGCCCGAATTCTTTTTCCTGGTTATAAACAAAATAAGGTAATAAAACATCAAGCAAATATAAGCTGCGTTCCTTCATTAACTCCGTTCACTATATTTACTCTTTTGCACTTTTTTCTTACTCTCAATACAATGAAAAAAGAATAAATAAAGTTGAATATACGGATGCAGCTTAAAATGCAATTTCTGGTTATAAGACCTCCATTTGCAGAACTTTGTTTTGCGAGCAGTGCCAGTAATCCTCGGTGTTTTGAAAACCATAATTTTCAACTGCAATTATCTCCAAAACTTTAACTTAATCCCTTTATTATACGCTCATTAACCTATTTACTCAAGGACCCGTGTCTACTAGTGCCCAATTATTGCGCCATTGTAATTTAATTTCTTCTCTCCAGCCTGCCAAATGTGAAGACCTTTGTAAAACCACCCAACCATTTAAATATGAAATCTTTAACAAAGTCGTTGGAATTTTGCTATACTTAAACAAGAAATAAAATTTTATTTTATTTCAAGGATAACCGGCATCACTCTGTATAAGACGATTGATATAAATAGATCTCCTAATGAAATCGTGATTGCAAAATTACCAATTAGTGATGTCGTCCAGACAAGACCCTAGTTTGTTAACCATCGCTTAATATTAACTGAATTTCGCGTACACAACAACCCCAAAGACCTGAACTTGCGTATGGGGTTAATCAATTAAATTCCTCCGAAATTAATTATGCCAGAGATAAATTAATATTTAAAGACGCGGCAATACAATCTCATGTTAGAAATTCAGTTTGCCCTGTCGACCCTAATTAATTGAGTGTATTTAGGACATTTATGACACCTCATGTCGGCCCAACTTTGAAATATGTGACGCATCTAACCTATTTAATTATTGAAAATATTTAATCGCTATGACGACTCAACCATATTTAATCGATATTCCATTCCAATCTAGACTCGTGCTTCTACCTGCAAGTCATTTTGACGGGTTCTTATTTTTTAATTTTGATTTCGAAACACTGTTGTATATTTCTACAGAATGTCGTCCCTGGACGTAGAATTTGGCGCCGTCAAGAAAGAAGCCAGCGACAATTTTAATGAAATCAGGAAGAAAGCAATCAGGAAGAAACAGAAGCGTAAACCCCTAGTGAAGCCCAAGACTCCGCTGCAGCGAATTTTTGGGAAGAAGGACATACTGAAAGGCCACTATTTCACTTCCGGATCGAAGGTAACCGATGAGAATCAAAGGGACATCCTCAATGAACCATCTCCGTTCGTGTACCCGAAAGACCGCGAGGAATTTTCCTACAAGGTAATGTCGGAAGCGTGGAGGGAAAATTTAAGGCAGAAGGAATTAGGCCTTAAGTATAACGAGCGCAATAATTACCACTCGAGACAACAGCTGGATGTGTTAAATCGTCTCTACGTTCAAGAACCGCAGCTTCAAAGTATGAAAACCATACTGGATATAGACCCTGATTTTTTTACGATCGTCGAGGGTCGTCCAATAGGAGAAAAATTTAACATACGAGATTACATAGAGGATTTACGTGAGTGCCTGAGGACCAAAATCATCACCGGGTTTAGAGAAGACGAGGTTATATTAATCGAAGAGAATTTTATTGAAGAGCAAAGAATGATCGACAGCATTCGCAAACAGTACCAGCAATACGTGGATACTTTTGAAGAATTCCTTGCGCACGACCACACCACGTCAATGGATTTGCTGAGGAAATCCGAGCAAGAAGCCACCATTGCATTCGAAAAGTACGAAATATACAGGGAGCTTTCAAAAGATTACGGCGCGTTGAAAGCAGCCGTTTACAACTTGGAAGAAAAATGGAGCAATTGCAAGATGTACCAGAAGTTCCTTTACTTGGTCAGCCCCATGCATTGGAGGAAAGTTAACGATTACTACCACCTTAAACCAGACTCGTCGCATCAAAGTCTGGTGGAAACTGAAAGTTCCGTTTTTGAAAAATTCAGGCAAGCATCCGCCACGGAGATGATCACGTTGGATAATATAATACAGGGCTTCCTGGAAGATTGCGAAACTCAGAAGGAACCCCTGCTGTACTTTACGGATCCGAACGAATTATTGAAGGTGTTTAGGTTCATGGAACTTCAAAATTTAAATTCTCTTTTGCATTCTGAGGAACTTGCGATTCCACTTGAATCGGTTAAGGAAAGCATGAGGGAGGCAGAGAATAAATTTGATGAACAAATTAACAGCGTGCAAGATATTATTCAAAGCCTTAGCGGTGAAATATTGTAAGTAACACTGAATTTTCAAAATATTTTTATTATTCCTGTTTTGCAAACCAATAGCGTGAAACCATTGTGATAGCTTTCAAGTTAATCATATTTTTCCAACTATTACCCGCTTTCCAATTATTAATTTCAAGCACATGAGATGATCTGACCTGATTTGATCCGAATTACACTTCCCAGATTTTAATGGGAACGCTGCATAAGTCATACAAGTGTGACATATATGTAATAGTTATAGATAGATGCGTGAAGGGACGGGAGAAAGTAAAAAAAAATCAGTTCAATTACAACATGTTTCAACTGGAACATGTTGGATTAGTTCGAAGGTGCTCCGAGTACCTCATTTTGGCAATTGGAAAGCGACTATTATAAAATGTTGGTGTCATTTCAGTTTTGGAAAAACAGTTTTCTAGAAACGCTTTTTTACCAGCATTACCAAGCATTAAACCTTGACTAGTTTCACAATGCCAAAATAATTTTCTTGTTGACCTTGAATGAAACCTTTACTTTGTGTTTTCCACATTTTGTCAGATGGGAAGAAGATCGTGCCCAGGCCCTGGAAGAACTGGCGATGGAGTTAATTAACGGGGAATTCCGGAAATTAATTTCCGATGAAGAAGTGCTCAACCTGTACGTGTTTGTGGAGGATGTTTACGAAGCACGCGTCGCCCCCAACGATGCCAACCTCTGTGTAAGCGACATGATGAAGGCGATTGAGATAAACTACAGGCAACTCCTGCTTCAACTGGATCAACTGCCGCAAGATAAAGTGCAGAAAGCTGAGAGCGATTGTTATGCGGAGGAAGCCAGGATAATGGAAATTGCGGTCGACGCCGCCAAGAAAGTGTTACAGGTGGAGAGATTAGCGAAGACGTTGAGACGTGTATTGGAACCAATCTTTGTCAAAAGCAAACGAGGTAAGTTGTAGTTCATATACAGGATGTTTTATAAAAATTAGTAAAAAATTATGAAACCGCTTCTCCATAAAAGATATGCTAAAAAAGACTAGAAGATAGATAATTTTGACTTCTACTTGACGTCAAAATTAGGAAAAAAAATGTGAAGGTTTTTGTTTACACCAATGGTTTTCAAAATGGAATCTTCTATTTCGATCTTTTCTTGTTGTTTTCAGCATTCTTTTCAAATTCGATTTTCTTATTTCAGTTTTCCATTGGCGTACTCCTCCTTTACATACACGTGAAGTGAAAACCGTCACTACAAGGGGACTCACCAAAGACGAATCTGACTATCTACAGTACTTTACAGATTATTGCGCTTACACGGACGATGTGAAAGATTTCGAAATTGACGAAAACGTGAACGATCTTATGAAGTCCTTGCAATAAAATTATTGGGCAAATTTAGTCGCTTTCGATGAAGAATTAAAATTATATTCACGTAAATAATAAAGAACAGATAAAATAGCGACATCTTACTATCGCTTTTTGACCTGACATTGCAGTAGGGTAGACAAATTGAAGCGGGATTTGCTCCTAATAAGTTCCCCATGCAAGGCGGCCATGCTTGCTGTCAAAGCATAATGAAAGATTTTAGAAAAATTTTGTGCAAATCGTTTTTGATTGCAGCGAGAACCTCGAGCAGCCTCTGGACAGCTGTTTCAGCCCTGCTTGGGGCTTCTTCAGCAGAGACGTAGCTCGACATTCCCGCTGCAAACAAAAACGACTTGCCAATTTATTCGCATTTGCGATGTAAGAGTGATGAACAGATAAAATAGCGACATCTTACTATCGCTTTTTGACCTGACATTGCAGTAGGGTAGACAAATTGAAGCGGGATTTGCTCCTAATAAGTTCCCCATGCAAGGCGGCCATGCTTGCTGTCAAAGCATAATGAAAGATTTTAGAAAAATTTTGTGCAAATCGTTTTTGATTGCAGCGAGCTACGTCTCTGCTGAAGAAGCCCCAAGCAGGGCTGAAACAGCTGTCCAGAGGCTGCTCGAGGTTCTCGCTGCAATCAAAAACGATTTGCACAAAATTTTTCTAAAATCTTTCATTATGCTTTGACAGCAAGCATGGCCGCCTTGCATGGGGAACTTATTAGGAGCAAATCCCGCTTCAATTTGTCTACCCTACTGCAATGTCAGGTCAAAAAGCGATAGTAAGATGTCGCTATTTTATCTGTTCATCACTCTTACATCGCAAATGCGAATAAATTGGCAAGTCGTTTTTGTTTGCAGCGGGAATGTCGAGCTACGTCTCTGCTGAAGAAGCCCCAAGCAGGGCTGAAACAGCTGTCCAGAGGCTGCTCGAGGTTCTCGCTGCAATCAAAAACGATTTGCACAAAATTTTTCTAAAATCTTTCATTATGCTTTGACAGCAAGCATGGCCGCCTTGCATGGGGAACTTATTAGGAGCAAATCCCGCTTCAATTTGTCTACCCTACTGCAATGTCAGGTCAAAAAGCGATAGTAAGATGTCGCTATTTTATCTGTTCATCACTCTTACATCGCAAATGCGAATAAATTGGCAAGTCGTTTTTGTTTGCAGCGGGAATGTCGAGCTACGTCTCTGCTGAAGAAGCCCCAAGCAGGGCTGAAACAGCTGTCCAGAGGCTGCTCGAGGTTCTCGCTGCAATCAAAAACGATTTGCACAAAAATTTTTCTAAAATCTTTCATTATGCTTTGACAGCAAGCATGGCCGCCTTGCATGGGGAACTTATTAGGAGCAAATCCCGCTTCAATTTGTCTACCCTACTGCAATGTCAGGTCAAAAAGCGATAGTAAGATGTCGCTATTTTATCTGTTCATCACTCTTACATCGCAAATGCGAATAAATTGGCAAGTCGTTTTTGTTTGCAGCGGGAATGTCGAGCTACGTCTCTGCTGAAGAAGCCCCAAGCAGGGCTGAAACAGCTGTCCAGAGGCTGCTCGAGGTTCTCGCTGCAATCAAAAACGATTTGCACAAAATTTTAGTAAATAATAAAGTATATACAATCTAGCGCACTAAAAAAAAATACCGTGTTAATATTCAAATAAAAAATGAACAAATAATAAATTATAGAAATTTTTATTTTTTTATATGAATCACTTAGCGACACCGATTTGCTTTTGTTTTGAGGTTATATTTTTTTTATTTTTTTTATACGAATCAATCAGCGTCACCGCTTTTGAGAAAAATAAAGAAAAAAAGAAAAAAAACAAAGGGCGATTGGTATAAGTTTCGAAACTAAATTAAAGCGAAAGCAAAAAAGAAAAAAATACATTTTTTTAAATAAAATAGAATTTCAACATTATGTTTTTTTCTTTTCTATTAAAAAATTAAGCGATAAACTACGCCAACCGAAAGTAGATGCGATTTTATGAAAAAAGTTGCCTATCAACTTAAGTCCGATTTGCTTTTGTTTTGAGGTTATAGACATTTTTATTTTTTTATAATAATAACTCAGCGTCACCGATTTGCTTTTGTTTTGAGGTTATTTAAAAAAGCGTCACCGCTTTGGAGATAAATAAAGAAATAAGAAGTAAAAGTTTCGAACCTAAATTAAGACGAAAGGAAAAAAGAAAAAAAAACACAGAAAGCACTTTTTTAATTAAAATAGAATTTTTATATTACGTCAACCATCAATTGCTTTTTTTTCTATTAAAAAAATTAAGCGACAGAGAGGAAAAGACGATCGACAAACATTTCGAAACTTGATTGAAGGGGGAAATAAGAAAAGAAATTTTTTCTTTAAATTAAAATTGAGTTTTAATTTTGTATCTACCATCTCTGATTTTTCTATTAGAAAAGGAAACGAAAGAGAAAAGAAGGAAACAAAAAACAATCGATAAGCGTTCCTAAGCTAAATGAAAGCGCAGAAGAAAAGAACGAGGTTTTTTTTCTTTTAATTAAAATTGAAAAAAATTGAAAAAAAAATTATTTGAATTAAAGCGAAAAAGAAGGAAAAACAGGAAGCATTTTTTTAAAGTAAAATTTTTATTCTATGACAGAGGAATGAAAAGAACAAGAAACAAACGTTAATTCAAAGCTAAATGAAAGCGCAGAAGAACGAAGCTTTTGTAAAGAAACAAAATTGAATTTGAAAACTTGAATTTAAAAAAAAATCGAGTATCTTTTATATTTATTTCTACTAAAAAAAAATAATTAAACGAAAGAAAAGACAAAAGGCGATCGGATAAATGTTTCAGAACTAAATTAAAGCGAAAAATAAATAGAAAACGAGAAGAATTTTTTTTCATTTGAATTTTATGTCGACTATCCATATTTTTTATTTAAAAATGTAAATGAAAGAGAAAGGGAAGAAACAAAAGACGATCGATAAACATTGGAAAACTAAATTAAATCAGTTATGATATTTAACCGTAATTGTGAAAAATAGTTGCTCTAAATCAAAGGATTATCCATGAGGATTTTAATGAAATTCAACTAAGGAGAAGCATCGAGTCACTATATAATTTTGTAGGTTAAGTTTCCAAATCCGTTTATTGTATGTACAGGCATCACATTAAATTAGGTTGACTAGTTGAAACCTTTCGGAAGAAATTCCATTTTCAAAACTATAAGATGTTGTCATTCTGTCTTTTCTGTACCGGCTTCTTCTTCGTAGAATTTTATTCATGCAAAAAAAATGTTTAAACAAATGTAGTGAACTTCCTGATAATTTCAAGTACCTAGCTGATAACATAATAGCGATAACAATTATGCACTAATATGTGGCGTATGAACAGTCGAAAAAAAACTCTAGCATGCTTTGAAATGACAACGATTAACAAAGGTATGTCTTAGCCAATACAATCTTATTTACAACTATCACTTGGCGCAGAAAATAACCTCAATTTTAATTAATTAATCTTTACCATGATGACTGAAGTCTAATACAAATGTTAGTCATTAGTAAAAGCTTGTTTAGTTCAGTAAAGAACAGATTGCGTGTCATTTTCAGACAAAACATTGACTTAGCAAGTTTTAGAAATCTCTATGAAACAATAGTGTCAATAGCTATCACAGCCTGCAGGCATCCTTCACAAGGATTACCAGGTATAAGCAGAATTCCTTTGTCATAATTTGTAATACTGCAAAAAACTAGGAGTAGTCTCCTGCTATATAAACGGAGACCTCATTTTCGTAGAGGGCCAATTGCAAATAAATTCCACCACTGGATCATCCCCAAAATGTTATCGTCCCTATGCTTTTCTTCTTTGGTGGTGTCGGAAGGAATTTCATCTTTTCTCCTTAAAACCCCCAAATTTTTCTTGTCACTAGCAAAAATTTCCTAACTGACCTTCCTAACTAGCAATGAGGTGATTTCGAGATTTAAATTGAGGACTTCCCGTTGGTATCTGTTTTGGAAATAAATCAAATAAGTTTTCCATAATTTTCGTCTATTTAGAGCCTTGATGACGCAATGATTCGTTCGCTTTTAGCTTTGCGCAGTCCTTTTGATGTTAACCATTTCAGGCATTCACCAAATTTAAATTTAGCTGGGTCGAATAATGGACTGTACAAACATCCATGGCTTTGGTTGGATTCAAACTCAAGCTGGAACATGACCCAACGTCCAAAGTCGGCTGGGCTAACCGTTCGGCCACGCTACAACCCTACGCAATGGTTAATTCTCATTTCATTTTCCTAAAAGTAAGGCAATACTTTTAAGTTTGAAGCTGATACCTAACTGAAAGTTGGCGGTTATCCTCTTCAAAATGTGATTTGCAAAGCTGGTGAAGTGTCAATCAATCAATCAATCAATCGTCCTTTAAGGTTAATAAGTGACTCCTTCAGAAGTCTAATTAGATGTCTTCTAATTCAGTTATTTCAGTAATTTACTTTAGTACCTAAATGGAATTCATTCCATTTACCAAACAGAAAAACAAAGAGGAAATTCCAAACAGGACTTACATTTGGTTAAGTTCCACGAAGCAGAATACAAGCATATTATAAAGCCTAGGAGTAATTAAAGAACGGATTCAAGCATCCCCCTCCTGACATTGCTTCACGGTGGTGGTTGACGCCCTTATTATAGGCCTCGTTTCGTTATTTTCATGACTTCCGTGAACGCCTTGATTATGTCTCAATTATCTTCATCTCGAAACACTCGTATTTCCCGGCTTAGATTTGCTTTTATTTCTTTTCCCACTTGGTTTCTTTTCTCTTCCCATTTAAGGCAATTGAACCAAATGAACCAATTTTATTTCCATAATATAAGCAAAAAGGTGGGTGTTTTTTGAATTCCATTTCCATATTTTATTGGTCCCGGCCTTGTGGCCAGTGTGCTCGCTCTTTATTGAGCTCTCAAATCTCCGGTATTGTTCTGATAGCTTCAGTTGAGGTAATCCTGCAGGCTTTTACTACATTTCCCAATAATCTTTGGCATGTTTTTCGCTTTTCCATATACTTTTTCCGGATCCGGATTCGAGGCTACGTTCAGACAAGAGGCCATTATCCAGCAGTACGGAAAAGTAAAACCATAGGAAAATAGAAAAGGGGAAGACCAAAATATAGTGGTGAAAAACTATAAACAAGTAGGTCAAATGTTGAAGAAAAAATATAAAGACAAGAAAAAATTAAATAAAAAATATACATAAGCCTGGTGAAAACAGTATGGAAAAGAAAAACAAAATAGAACTGGGGAAGCCCAAGAATGACACTGTACCGTATCCCAAAAGTAGGTTTACTTAAAATTAGGGAATATGTGAAACAAGAGGACAGTAGTCAGGTGAAAGCAGTATGGAAAAGTAAACCAATGGAAAAACAGTGCAGAAGAAAACCAAGAATAGAGTGGTAAAAACAAATACGCCAAAAATTGGAGAAAAGAATATAAAACAAGATAAAAAAAAAGACAAGACAAGAGGGCAAGAACCAGTCGAGAGCGGCGTGAAAAAGTAAAACAAAAGAAAAATAGAATTGAGGAAGACGATGAATAGGATGGTATAAACAAATAAGTCAAATATTAAAAGAAGAGGAGAGACAATGAATGACTAAAAGAAAAGAAAAGTGACGTAACCACCGTCTCACATAAACGAGTAGGTGAGTATGTAAATGGATTTAAGTTTCTTACTTATGTTTTAGCCGCATTTATATTCACCATACATTAATTATAAAAATGTCTAAAAACCTCACATACTATTTTCGTATATTAATGTTAGATGGAATACCGAATATTGTTGCCATCGTTAAATAACGATGGCAACAATGTCGTGCATCCTTTGAATTTTATAAAACATTCATGCATTTTACATGAAAGAGAATCGATAATGCAGAGCCACATTCACAACGGGATGATGCAACTTTCCACTACCGAATCTAATTTCTGCACAAGCATATCAAGAATATGTTTAAAGTGTAAAACAGCTTTACATAACTTTGCTTTGCTATTACTCTTACGTTATTTCCTTCTTCGGCGTCTACCCATATATGAATCCAAGTCGAGCATCAAAGGAATTTGCTCACAGTTTCATTGAGACCAAAAATATTTCTTTATTAGTCTTGGAAAGAAAAAACAAACTGCCTATATTAATTGCCATTTTCCTTTTGACACTTTCCACGCATCATCATACCATAGTTAACAAATGACTTTTTGTTTGTTTCAGTTTGTACAGGGTCTTCGTAACTGATTGTATCTCACGTGATTAAATTATGGATCAGGGACACTGCGGATTGGGTTGGTCTTTCTGGGTTGTGCTTTGAGTGTTGTAAGAATTTGCGCTTATCATACTGCAATTTTTACGATTCTAACGATCATTTCAGGCAATTAAATCTCCACTGACCAGGTTTTTTCACTTTCAAAACAATGCGCTTTGAAAAATATAATGTAATTCACCATCGTGGCGTTTCAGTCAACTGGTTGTTACTTACGTCAAAGGTTACGTGGGAGACAAGATTAAATGAGTGAAGAATTTACGCTTCGCTTCAGAGAAATGCAAATGCATTCGCTTTCTTGCTTGATTTCATTCGAAACATTTTACCTCTGCGCTCCTCTAATAAGCAATTTTATTTTTCATGAAAATCTTTTAGTAGCAAACGGTTTTGATTTTCTCCGTTTGAAATGTATGAATCCAAGCCAAGCATCAAAGGAATTTGCTCACAGCTTTATTGAGACCAAAAATATTTCTTTATTAGTCGTAGAAAGAAAAAACAAACTGCCTATAATAATTGCCTTTTTCTTTTTGATACTGTAACTACCCTTTTCACACATCATCACTCCTTAGTTAACAAATGACTTTTTGTTTGTTTCAGTTTGTACAGGGTCTTCGTAACTGATTGTATCTCACGTGATTAAATTATGGATCAGGGACACTGCGGATTGGGTTGGTCTTTCTGGGTTGTGCTTTGAGTGTTGTAAGAATTTGTGCTTATCATACTGCAATTTTTACGATTCTAACGATCATTTCAGGCAATTAAATCTCCACTGACCAGGTTTTTTCACTTTCAAAACAATGCGCTTTGAAAAATATAATGTAATTCACCATCGTGGCGTTTCAGTCAACTGGTTGTTACTTACGTCAAAGGTCATGTGGGAGACAAGATTAAATGAGTGACGAATTTACGCTTCGCTTCAGAGAAATGCAAATGCATTCGCTTTCTTACTTGATTTTATTCGAAACATTTTACCTCTGCGCTCCTCTAATAAACAATTTTCTTTTACATGAAATTTTTTTAACAGCAAACGGTTATGACTTCCTCTGTTTGACATCAATCTTATCGTTACTTCTACACTTAAAAGTTTAGTTTTAAATGAATCTGTCTTATTTTTTTATATTATTTGAATAACTGTATTAAATTACGGCACAATTCGCAAATATACCTGCCGAATTATGTTTTTCTTTAAATATTTATACACATACTTAACACTATCGTCTAATCTGGGCAACGATACCATCTGAATTTATTTCCGTTATTTCGTAAAAAGTCCTCCACTCTTCTAGGTTTTAGAGCAGTATCATGTCAAAGGGCAAGATGCAGCTGCTGCCACACATCCTGTTAAATCTTCTGGCTTAAGAATACATATGGTTAGCACACGTTGAAAATATTACTGATAAGATCTTCAGTGTAGATATTGCACTCGTCGTCTATAAATAGTCATACTATTATTGGATGGGTGTATGTATGTACAAGAGTGTTTCCGTACACGTAAAGAATGTTTACAAAACATTCAAAACATTAATAAGCAAAAAGTCTTCAGTATGAAAGTTGTGGGGAGCAGCTTTCGCTCGTGCCATTTTATAGCCAACACGTATAATATTTTATTTAAAGAAAGATTTAAAGAAAGATCATTTATAATTAGCATACATACATGACTTTGTAATTAACCATTGCGTTATAAAAACTGTTATTTACCTACTTTAATTACTGCACATTTATGTAATTTGCCTGTAAAATGCAAACGTTATAATTAAGGAAGTACGTAAGCTGTTTGATTTAAATAATTTATTCCATCATGTTAAATACTTTTTTACCCATGTGTTCCATTTTTTTAAATAATTATTTAATAATTATGAAAAGAAGAGGGTAATGTCCTTAAGGCAATTTCCAAAGAAATTTAATAAGTGCGGATCGTTATCTTATTTCTAGACTTGTCAATGAAACTCGGACACACCGTATATACATTTGGATTTTGACTTCGCAATAGTTGTAAACGTACGGTAACACGGTAAGCGATAAATAAAAAGTATTAATAAACAACAATATTTTATATTTACTGGTTTACAACTCATTATATATATATTTGAATACTTTATAACGTATAATGTATTAAATAAATAAATGTAGGTGCAAAAAGTCGAGGTCGTGAGATATAATGGTTGCCAAGCAAACCAAATCGATTGAATCGCGTCAGCCCCCTCGAACAAGGGGATATAATGGGGCAGTGGGCTATTCTACCGCTAAGCAATTTTCTAATCTGAAAATCTACGAAATTTGCCTAACTTAATTAGGGAAATATTTCCTTACAGAAACTTCCCTCTGCCTCGGGCCATTTCCTTTATTGGTAATTCAGTTATTATACTAAAACGTAAAAGTTATTTCGCATCCTCTGGCAGAATAAATTTGGTTTCATATCTGTACATAAGTAGATATTAAAACGTAAACTCCTCGTGTTGCAAACATTCCTAACTTTTCGTGTAAGCAACAGAGAGAGAGTTATTTTTTAAGAGATATGAGTCGTCCTGCTTCAATAAATTTGAAACGCTGCTGGGCGTGTTCGATAAATACACTTTCGAGTACAACTCGAGCTTTCTCACTCGCAATTTCTAACTTCTTTTACATCTCCCTCATCCATTGCAACAAATATATTGTATTTACATTATTATCCTGACAACGGACGCTCTACCCCCATCTCAATTTTAAGTAGGATGTAAAAAGTATGCGGGTGTTATCCTGGTAATAATGTAAACACAGGACTTCTTGCAACAGGTGAGCGAGATACAAAAATAAGTTAGAAATTGTGTGCGACAAGGATGCGATACTTACCAAAGATGTACTCGAGAGTGTATTTTTCGAACGGACTCCGCTACATAAATTATAAGATGAAATTACTTAACTTAGGAATTGCTCCCTTAGGTTTGGGAAGAAACGTTTTTTTAAGGGCAAGAAAAAAAAATAGAAATGTAATGTTTTTAATAATCATTTTTTGTTGGAACAAACATATGGTAAGTAACAAAAAATATTTCTGTTCTAATATACAGTAGGTTAACTGTTTTCTTGGACTTATTCTTTTCTGTGCTGTTTTGTCCAACGGGGTTCTAAATCATGGACTTGTCAGGACCTCAGGAGCGGAAGTGTATTTTTGTGTGTGTAAAGTGTTCCATGGCTTTGTTACTTCCAAACCTCCTCGCCGTTGAAGGGAAATTTTCTCCCCAACACTGAAGGGTACCTGAAGTGAGTAACGACACCCGAAAAAAATCCAGAGCGGGTGCGATCCCTCGACCTTACGATTGCAAGGCCGGTCCCTTACCACTGGACCGTTCAGGCTTCAGGATGGGGGTAATTCCCTTGTGGGGAGGGGGAGGGGTTAATTTATTCCCAGTTTAAGACTTTTAAGGAAAAATCTGCAGAGAATGAAAGAAAAAAAATAGTTCTACCGATTTTTGGGTTGATTTTCCAAATTTGAACTGAATCTATCGAATTCAAATTAATACCACCGAAAATGTAATGGTTCAATTATACAACACCAGGACTCTTCCTAAGATAAGTAAAGAGTTTAGCCGCTCCGTCACGCACAATTTTAAAATGGCGTGTTGAAGACAATTTGCGAAAATGTGAACACTCAATGCAGTTAACTTACGTTCAACGAAATGATCGGTAAATATGAGTTGTTTAAACTTTCTCCTTCCGCAATACAATACAAAGTGTAGATCTGACCTTAACAGATGGACGCGTACTGTATAAAAATGTAGAGAAAAAATTTTAAATAAAGACTAGAAAACCTTTCCCTTATATTCTTATACTTTGAATCTTTTCGATTTTTTTTATGGTTTTATTAAGTATATCGAGTCTTCTTTAACGGTAAAGTAAAGTATCTAAAACAGTGACACCCTACGATCGATTTTTGACCTAACATTGCATAAGGATTGACAAATTGAAGCTGGTTTGCTACATTATAAGTCACTCCATGGAAGGCGGCCATGCGAATAAATCGGTCCAGTCGTTTTTGGTTTGCAGTGGAAATCTTGAACTACGTTTCTGCTGAAGAACCCCAAATAGGGCTGAAACACCTGTACAGAGGCTGCTTGAGATTTTCACTGCAATCAAATGTAGATACTGGCGTAATGGTTATTTTAATTTCTGAATCAACTGAACTACGACAATTCTCTGATGAAGTGTGCGATATTCAAATCATTAAAAAAAAAACAAATGATTATCTGTATAAAATAAAAGAAAACTCAAATTGTGAGCAACCAAGTATGAAGAAAAAATAACAGTTTATAGTTCGATAAAAATTGTAAGTTTTTAATCTTTAACCGGATAGAATATAAATGGAAAAGCACTTAACGTCTCATTATGGATTGAAGAAGCTGTCAGTTGGTAGTGAAACATTGAGTGCTCTTTCATTTATATTATATCCGATTAAATATTAAAAACTTATGAAGAAAAAGATGAACAAAAAAACAAGAGGCTGATTGTTCAAAAATAAAGTCTAATAACAATACTAACGAAGAAACCGAAATTAAAGAACTGAAACATAACGCCGAAATACGAAAAATATGGTGAACATACACATAAGAAACAAAAGACGATCGGTGTCTTTGGAGCTGAGTAAGCCAAATTATAACACAAAATGTTATTGTAACACGAAAAGTTAATATAATATAAAAAATAATTGAATAGAAAGGAACAGAAATTTGATTTGATTTTCAAAAGCTTCGTGTCGGAAATCGTCGATTTTTCATTTATTTTTTACTTACAAAAACATAATTAAAAAAATGACGAAACAAAGGAACCTTGGTTTATTTAATTTCCAAAGACTTCCCATTAAAAATAAAACGCGTTCAAAAACTCCCACGCTTGGAATTGGCAATGACTTGAGATATTAAGAAATACCGTATGGTGTTTGAAGCATATCTCTTTGTAAAATTCCAAGGTCGTTGATATTTGTTACGATTCTTTTAAAATGAAAACTGTTTTCTATCAAGCAGAGAGCAATGATTTTTACTCAAAAATAGCGGTTTTTAATAGATAAACTAATAAGTTACAGAGAAGAGAGAATTTATCCAAGAACAAAATTAATTTAATCTTAAGACGTCAAAAGCAAGGAAGTTAGCTGTAACTATTTTTGACTCTAGACATACTCTTATCAATCCAACGCCAACACCAAACGTGCGAGTTTTTAAACATTATGATACGCAATCAATTTTTCTTACTTACGAAAAGAAACAAAATAATAATAATGAAACACAAAGAGACAAAAGCAAGCTTGATTTGATATCTTTTTTGTCTAGAATAAGAAATAATAATAATAATGACTGAAAATAATGTACGATTTGATTTTGAAAGCTTTATCATCGGAAACCGTCTATTACAAAAAGTAACAGAAAAATATTGAAATGAGAAGAAACAAAAATTTAATTTTCAAAAGCTCTGCTTCGGAAATCGTCGATTTTTCATTTGTTCTTGGAACCTCTTTTACTTTTTTACTTACCTTAGTTGCTCCCAAGCAAATGATAATCGACGATCGTCTTTTGTTTTCTATCCATCGTATCCAGAATTTTCTGTTGTTTATCTCAGTTTTTCTTTTTTTAAGGCAAGTAATTTTCCGACTGTTTTCACTTCGAAAGTTTGGGAACCACTGATTAACATTAAATTTGGAAGTTTAAAAAATTTGAACATTTGTTGGAAGTCGGTAGGTCTTTTATTTGCTAGGAATAAATTCTTCATTCATTCATTCTTCGTTTTAATACTCAAAAAAAAGTAATCATAAAATTTTACTTCTGGTTCTTTACTTGTTAAATTTTCTTCAGATCTATTCTTTCCATTCGACTTACCTTTAAACCGAAGAGTAGAACTTTCATTATTTGTTAAAGTTTTCCTAAACTCTTTTTTTAAATGTTTTTAAACACTGCAAATATAATACTAGTTGCAATAAATAGTACTTTTAAGCACATCCAGAAATAACAGCGTACGCAATAAAAAAATTGCCAACTGTACAGAATATTTCATTTTCTATTCATTTGCATGACTATTTGATTCAAAAGAGTGTATACTAATAAAACTAATTTTAGAAACAACAAATTGTATGTTTGTATTTAAAAACGCATGAACTTGGTGTTCTTTAAATAATCTCTCCTCAAAAGTTCAACAAAATTTGTTTGTTTAAAATTAGCTGTGAAATGTAAAAGATCTAATTTTTCTGTTTGTTTTTAAAAGTTATTTTGAGATTATGTATTGAACTAGCCCGAAGTAAAAAAAATAAAATAAAAGGTAATAATTTTTTAATTAAATTACTCTACTATTTATCAGAAAATAAAATTTATTAAAAAGATTAATTTGGTTGACTTAGTGCTACCAGCAACACAAAAGTAATCATTTCTGACGCTAAAATAAAATCAGACATTGAACATCTTTTATTGAAGCGATTACATAAATCCAGAAAGATACATTACATTAGAACATTAAACACAGAATAATATTTCAGAAACTTTTAATCTTCAGTCCAAGTAAAAGGTTCGGGAGGTTCCGGTTCATTTTCATCATCCAACTTTGGCCCCAAAACAGACACGTTTTCGACCAACTCCTCCTCGCCAGGCTTTATGTTACGTACCATAACAATCCCACCAATCGACACATCTTTCAAGGGAATGTACTGGCCACCTTCGACAATGCTGACGTATTTCAGCTGTTCCTGAACAACGCGGGCAGGGTTGCTCAACATTTCGAAACTTTGCTCGGGCTCCTTCTTCTTCACGTCCTTTTCATCTTTCTTGGTTTCGACTTCCATTTTTTCATCAACCTTATTTGTGTCCAAGCGCTTCTTTTCATTATCGCGCTTGCGCTGTCTTGCCACGCTGCTCAGAACGACCGTGGATATTTTTTCTCGTTCTTCCCGTTTCTTTTCTTCTAGCGGTGGAGGGTAGGCGTACATGCTGGGTTTCACATTCGATTTGAATTCTAATTTGGGCATCTTCAGTTGTCCATTCAACGCAATAATGCAGGATGGAGTAAAAGCCAGAGATAAACAATGGGATAGAGGAAACCAGTACCAGTACTGAGTGAAAACTAGGGTTCCAACGACAGCGAGCATGTTGGTATGTCCCGTGCGTGACTGAAGAGAGAGGGTTACGTTTCTTCCTCCGCCATCTATGATTCCCTGGGCCAAAATCGCGCCGAATTTGGCCATGACGTCTTCGTGCTTGTTGGAAACAATTTCGGAATAAGAGCGTCGGAAGAGGGAAACTTTAGGGCATGACTGTTCGTTTTGTTGGATGAGGATCATGGCCGAAGCAATTAGGGCGCCTTGGCGCACAAAGTTAACTGAATCGAATTTTATCATGGGTTCCAAGATTGTAATTGCCTCACGGAGACCAGTGCCAGCGCAAGCAATTCCTAAAGCCATAGCTGCCCCGTAACGTACGTGGGGGTTGTAGCTTTCTGCTAGAAGTGAAACCACACTGGGGCACTGCTCCGGGGTGCTGAATAATAGAAATCCTAGGGAGGTGACTGCCGCCCGTCTGACATCATCGTTTACGTCGGAAACTGCGATGTGTAGCAACTTGCGAATTGCTTTATTGTGCCCCGTGCCGCAGTAAGCCATTGCAATGGTGTATGCTCCAGATCTTCTAAATAATGGATTTTTACTGTCAAGCAACTGCGTTATTAAGGTATCTGCTTCTTCAAGCCGTCCGTACATAGTAAACGAGATTCCCACGGCCAAGCCACGCAAGATCTTTTCATGTTGACTTTCCTGGGCGTAAGCCAGCATGTCTTCAATGGCCGTCGCATTTTTTGATCCCAACATCACCATTCCCATGGCGATACCTGCAGCTTCCCCAGTCACGGCATCATCTTGATACAAGTTGAATTTTAATTGTTCATAAACATCTTGCCTGTTGGTCCCCATGGTAACTAATCCCAGACCCAGGCACGCCCCGTGTCGAACAATTTCATTCTTGGCATCCTTCAATTGTTCCAAGAGATAATCGGAGATGTTTATACCATGGTTGGCATGTATAAGACCTAGGGCATACAAAGCTCCGCCTTCGGAATACCCAGAATTTGGGCCAACATCTTTTGGGAGGTAACTCTGCAAGAGCGTAAGGGCTTCCATTTCATGACCTCTGTGTATGACACCCAAAGAAGCTACTGCAGTGAATTTGGCCCAATTAGTAGCTCGCGTCAGCCATTCTAAATTGTCTCGTAAAAATTGATCACTCGTCGTGCCACTGTGCATGTAAGCATTGGATATGACGGTGGCTGTATGGCAGATGTTAACTCTACTAGCTTCTTTAGCTTGCTTAAGAATCAACAAGTCTGCGTGATTGGATCTGATTAGAAACTGAAGATGCAATTCTAAGGTGACTTTACCAGATAAGATATTATACAGTTGATCAAGGCAGTACTGATGTGCTTTTTCGCTCTCGGATAATACATTTTCGGAGGTTTCAGTTTTTGTTGCCTTGTCGCCGTCGGCTTCGATGTTTTCGGGAGGGGGTTTCTCGGAGTTTTCCTTTTGTTTTTCGTTGGTGAAGTTCTTCAGAGGCGCGTTGGTTCGCAAGGTATTTATAATCCGCTCTAGAAATTGCTGAGTGGCAGATTCGTATAAGTCGAAGGCGATTTGGTAGCCCATAAGTTTGCTTTGTTCTTCTTCTTGGATGAGTTTGTTTAAGATGGTGGCGACAGATGAGGCGTCGTCTAGGAAAATCAAACACTGGCACATGTTGACGTAATCCGGGGTTTCCAGTCCTTCATACAGATTAACCAAGCATCTTAAAACTATGTTGCGGAAGCCCAAATTGGGAATTAGATTTATGGTGACATCGAATGCGTAGTTCAACATGGCCACTACATCGTCTGATTGGGTGACGGCGACTTCGAATATGTCCATTCGTCTGGTTTCCAACGCCAAACCAACAGCTTGACAATATTGGCCGTCGTCTAAGCATCTTTCAAACATGCGGTTAACCACCCCTTCGAGGCGGGGATCGATCGGCTTGCTGGTTGCATCGTCGCTTAGGGATACACGTTGTTGGATGTAAAAATCAATACATTTCGAAAGGATAGTTTCAACGTATTCCGTGCGAGAGTTCACGTCAAATAAATTCCCAGCACCGAGTGCATAAATTAGCGAGTCATCGAACGAGCCTAAGTGGTAATAAACCTTACTTGCGACGAGGGCTGCCAACTCATGGTCGTCGAACGCTTTGTTTTCGTGCAGTATTTCGATTTTCTCGATCACCTCCGAAATCTCCGGCCAGAATTCGTCGACGATTACATTTAGCTTCTTCAAAGCGAACGATTTTAATTCAACACTGGGTTCTTCCAGTAGGGAGATAATACCTGCTGCTGAAGTAATATTCATTGTAAACTGAGGAATTCACGCACACAAAACACCAGCCAACGATGTACTGACTCACGCCTAGCGTCGATAAACCACCTCTGTTTACGCTTGCGTAGCAACGTATAAAATGCCGACTCAGCAGATGCGACGTTGCGCCTGTATACGAGGGGCGATCCGAAAAGTATGATTCAAACATTTTATTAAAACGGAAATTTTCGACGGAAAAGACAAACGCGTCATGTTGTTTATTAATTTAAATTACTGTGGATTGCTTTTTCATGAAAAATTGTTAACAGCAGCCTATTACATTTTTGTTTTTTCATTTGTACAGGGTGTCTACGCGAGAATTCCTACCCTATTTAACTTCTTTATTTTTAATTTCAGGAAAAGATGTTTAATACAAAACTTATAGGGACTAATTCAAAGTTTCAAGTTTCTCCGTGTGTTTACAGAAAAACAATTGATGATCGGATAAACGAGATATAAACTAAACTTAAGTTTCTTTAAATGGAACACCCTGTATATTATTACGATTTTCGATTCCAAATTAAATTCTACTGGGATTACGTATACCGGGCGGAAAGTTTCAAACCCAAACATAGCAAAGTTGCATTGAAAAGTACGTTTCTGTATATTACTGCTCTCCATTTAAACGCACAAAAATAGTAGTGGTCTCGAAGGAAAGAGAAAATTATCGCCAATTTTGTCATGTTAAAATTTATTGGTAAATGTCAATACATTCGCGATAAAAAATAAACTTTTCAATTTTGAATAAATTTAGTTTCCTTAGAAACTGAAAATATTTACAATTGAAAATAATTTATACGTCACTCAATAAGAATCATGAATAATTACACAGATCAAGAAAGGATTTTTATTTTAAAGACCTTTTATAGTGGCGTTGGAACTCGGAAAGTACGAGATATATTTTCTGTGAAATTCAATGACAGACCAATGCCTTCTCTACCGACAATACACGCAGTAATAAAACGCGTTGAAGAAACAGGTAGTACACTTCCAAAAAAAAGAGGTGGTATGTAAAAATATTATTTTAATTAATAATAAATACTCCTATGAATACTTATTAGGCGCTCGAAGGAAAAATAACGCTCAACTAGAAGAAATGGTTCTAGCAATGACGAATGCTGGACCAACTTTCAGTAGTGGGTACATTGCAAAAAATATAAATATCATTCCTACAAATTCAGCTGCCATCAAGAAATTTTTTAAGTTGACGAGGAAAACAGAAGTGTATTTTGTGAAAAAATGCAAGAACGAATAAATCATGACAGAAGTTTCTTACCCTCAATATGTTTTACGGATGAATTGAATACTTTGAATAATGAACCTAATGAAAATCCTCGGTTAAATTTAAAAACAAGAACACAGTATCTACAGAAAATTAATGTTTGGGCAGGGATTTACAACAACACAGTTATTGGACCGTTCAAAATTTTAGGAAATTTAACATCCACATCGTATTTGGGCCTTCTACTTAACGATATTGGTCCTGCTTTAGAAGAGGTTGCCCGCGCTGATCAAGAGATTTGGTTTCAGCATGATGGGTGTCCTGCGCATTTTGGTGTAGAAATAAGAAACTATCTAGATGCTGCTTTTCCTGACCATTGGATTGGACGCGGTGGAAGATAGACAGTTAGCCAATGTCCGACATTGTTTTCATAATCGTTTAGGCTATTGTTTAGTACAAAATGGTGGTTAATTTGAATACCTGCTATAAAATTTAATTGATTAAGAATAATTTTAAATTCCAACGTTGAGTTTTAAAATTTTTATTATATGAATAATGTATAATTTTTAAATTACATATCACCTTAGTTTTTTCATTTTTTATTTTTTTATGTTCAATAGAGGGTTTATTTCATTTAACTATTCGTTACTTTTCGACTGTCCAAGGAATAAATGGCAAAGGGTATAGTATAACTGGCCAGAGTACTGTTTCACAATTTTACTCTTCTCAAAGGGAAACGGAAGCCAGTAAAATAATTTATTAACATTTTTGAGAATGCACTCATTTCAATCAATATCTTATTAAAAATAATAATAATAACAGTAACAAAATAATAAGCTATTTGTGATTTTAGAAAGAAGATCAAAGATGAATTGCATTTTAAATTTTATTACGGGACTGGCTCTGAAGCATATGAGAGAATATAATTTAGGCAAGAAAGATTGAAAGAAGGCATTTTTTATGATCAATTTATGTTATTTGTAAAAATACTGCTAACTTTCTTATCTTGCATGTTTTTATTTTCTCTATTCATTGCAAGTTTGCCATACTCGGGTTTGAAACTGTCGTTTCGGGTGACGAATAAATTATTTTCGTTAATTGAAGATTATTGGCGTTTCTAAGGAAACCAAATTTTCATTTGAAATTTAATTATATCACTAAAATATTAACATTCAGCAATAATTAATTTTAACATGATAATATTGGCCGTAATTTTCTCTTTCCTTTAAGACCATTTTTGTATCTTTACATGACGAGCAGTAATCTACAGAAACATACTTTTCAATGCATGTCTCTATGTTCGGGTTTGAAACTTTCCACCCGGTATAATAAAACCAATAATGTAGAAGGTGTCTATAAAATAATTCCTATTTAATTTATTTTATTATATTTTATATTAATAATTACTATTTTATAATAAGAGATATGAATCAAAACATTTTAAAAAGATTTACACTTTGCATAAAAAAATTGAAGATGCTTTGAATAAGTTTTACGTTAAATTTTTAGACATTTTTTTTAATTCAATTTTTCCGAAATATTTTTCGTTTCTAGTTAAAAAGTTAATTTTTAGAAAACATGTAAATCCATTTAATATGTTAATGGTAAAATTTTATTTAATGTTATTTTATTTAAAACCAAAACTTCGTTTATTTCTTTGGGTATCCGACGCTCAATTGTCTGTTGTGAGTATCTGTAACAGTATTGAAATAAATTCTACAACTTTTTTTATCCTTTTTCTTTCTAAAATAAAAAATAAAAATTATACAGGAATTATTTTATAGACACCTTCTACATTATTAGTTTTATTATACATGTAGTCCCATTAGAATTTTATTTTGAATCGAAAAGCGTAATAAAATACAGGGTGTGCCATTAAAAAAAACTTTTTTTTTTAAGTTTATATCTCGTTTATTCGACCATCAATTGTTTTTCTGTGACAACTCAGAGAAACTTTGAATTAGTCCCTATAAGTTTTGTATTAAGCAAAAACAATCGACGGAAATCACATCTAAACATTTATAAGTCAATCGGCGATCAAGATCTTCTGCATTAGATTTATGTACTTTGTATTAGGGTTAAAAATGTCGATTACTTTTTCGATCATTTAAAATTTCTGAATTTGTACCATGACCGTTGTATTGGTCTAAAATGTCCGATCCAACTTCCAGGCAAATGGTCATCAAGCAACCCTTCAATTAAATTTGTGGAATGTGCAGGACATCCATCCTGTTGAAACAAATGTTTTCCAATATGACATCCGCCAGTCACAGCAAAGCAAAATTTTCTAACATTTGCAAATAACTGAATCGATTCAATTTTTCTTCCAAAAAATAAGGGCTAATAATTTTGTCATTTCCCATAACTTTAACTAGAGGTATTAATTATCAACAAGAGCTTAAGGAATAAGTTTCATTAATCATTTTGACAGATCCGGGTAATGCGATAATTCTGAATGTAATTTGAACTTAGACAAATTTTTGAGAGTAAGTAAGCATGTTTTCTGTATTTAAAGCCGACGAGACGAGACAGTTCGTGAACTTTTCTATCATTTTTGTAGGTTTTAATGCAAGTTTTTATAAAGAATAACTTTTTTCCTAAAACGTAAAATAAAAATTGCAGAAAATCCGTGGTCACAGTGTATATTTTGTTTTCAGTGGAGGTGTTTTTTACGTTCTTTTCCACTTAAATAGTTGTTGATAGACTTTGAAAAATAGGTTTCGTTTTTAATATCTTTTTAATTTTTAAAATAGTTTGTTTTTGTTACTTATTTTAGTAAAAAAAAATTAAATCGACTTTGTGTTTAATTTTTAAAAAAATACAGAGTGGTTTATTAGCTCACCGACGAGCTCTGTTATTTGAAACCCCAAATAATTTTAAAGAAAACAAAATAATTTGTTTGATTTTTTTTAAACAAAATGCTGCGACTAAAATTAGAAATCAACCAAGTGAAGCTCACGGAAAACAAAAGAGAAGACTGAAACAAAAAAAAAGAATATAAAAAGAACACCGACGATTTGTGGACTTAATCCTATTTTTTGTTTTTAAAAAACTTTCCTTGGTTTTAAATTATTTTGTTTCAGCGGGTTGGTCTTATTTTTGTTAATTTTTTAAAATTTTTTGGGTTGAACTGTCTTAACATCGAGATTCGTTGGGCTTAATTTTTGATAAAAAATTAATGGATAAAACTGGAGGACTGAACACAGGACGTAACGAACAAGAAACAAAAGAATATCGACGATTTGGGGGCTTAATCTTAATAAATTTTTGCTTGGATGGGACTTAACGTTGATCGTTGGGTTGGTCCATATTTTCGTTGATTTATTTTAAATGTTTTATTTGGGTTGATTTTGAGATTGGCGTAGAAGACTTAAAAAAAATTGAAATACATAGAACATCACTGTATTTATGAATATTATATTTATGTATACTTTTAATACTGTATATTGTAAATGTGTAAATAGGTCTGAAACTCTTTGTTGGGTGAAAAACTCTAGTTCATCGTTGTAAAGCATGTATGATTTTGAATTTTGAGGAATTTATACAGGGTGTAACTTTAATGAGGGGCCAAACTTTAAGAGCCAGTTTCTCACACCGAATATGAAAAAAAGATTATACAAAGTGGGTCATTGGTATCGATTTCTTAAATAGCGCCTTAATTATTAATAATAAACGAAAATATCTTCTAGAAAATTTATCGCCTTTAACGAGTTCTATATCAGCAAATTATACTAATGTATAATGCCTATATTGTGAATGTACTAATTTTATTGCAGATTGCAGCAACTATAGTCCTAAATCGAAATATTCGCAATTTACAGCTATTCAATTGAATTAAAGAGCTAAAATGTAAAGGTATTTTATTCATAATCGGCGACCAAAAAGAATATTTTTAGTGTACCTAACTAATTATAAATATCGCGCAGAATAATCCTGTTCGATTAATACAATTTTCTCTTTTTGTAAAGAGATGGCGCTCTCGATGATTTCTGATGTACTTTGATGGTATTTTTCGATTTAATTTTGTAAAAAATTGCTTTCGCTAAGAACATTAAGACGAATTCACATTCTCAAAGCTCTAAGTCAAAGAATTTTGCCTTTAATAAACACACACATAGAATCTTCTTGTACATGAGAAAAAGAAGTATTTAAAATTTTTCCTGTATACTGGGTGTCTCAAATGTAGGGAGGAGATTTCAATTATCCAGTCATACTATTCAAAATAAATTAATTGTTTTAAGCAACGTCCCTATGTTAACACCGAAGTTTTATGAAGGGCTCTATAATATTAAATTTAAAATAAAAATTGTTGCAAATCGCTCTTGTGTGCAGTGGATCCCTCGAGCATCCTCTGTACTGCTGTGTTAGCCCCATTTGGGGCTTCGTCAGCAAAAGCGTAGCTCGAGATTTCCACTGCAAACCTAAACGACTTGTCCAAAAATATTCGAAGGATATCGCTACTTAAACTTTTCAATAAATTTAAACATTAAAATCGAATAATTTGTTATCGCTTTCACACGATTAAATGTTCTTATGTAGGTATGTTTGTAATAAAAATAAAATTAACAAAAACATTGATGAATCGAATAAAACAGGTTATATTGAATAATATGAATGACAGGTTTTTATTTCCCTTAGACTCCATCTGTTGCTGATATTTTCAAATTATTTCATGAGTGCCCAATTTGTTGTTATACACACAGACTTTTCCCTCACAGAAGCAAATTGTGCACAGAGAAAAGAAAAATATTAAATCAGCATAATTTTCGTTTGGATACGTTCAATGCATTCATTTACGTAAAACCATTATGTATTCTATTTAAGTAAATAATGTTTGAAACAACAAGAAACTGCTTGAATTAATGTAAAATGTGCATTCATTCAAATAAATAAATGCATCGACTGCATTCAAACAAAGAGTTTTCTGTGTGTACTGTCAGTATTTATTTTTATTTTTCTTTTCATTTGAAGAATTAGTTTGATGCTGGTAACCGTGATATCCATTTACGTTTATTACTCTTTCTTATTACTTTTCTAATATTTTCTCCAAAAATTGAAGTTAGGTAAAATTCACGTGTGTAAATAAAAATTATTTTAATTATTTAGTTGTCCAGATAAAAAAATAATAATTTCAAGTAATGCCATCTGTTGGTTATTTTCTGCTGTAAGCGTAACATACAGCACCACCTGTTTCTCTTTAACCAAGTGAACAAACTGTATTGACGTTAACTGCGATACTTTACGGGCAGTGTCGTTAAAGATACACTTCTAAGAGTACCTAGATACAGATGCAGATACTTTCACAAATATGTATCTAGATGCAGATACAGATACTTTTTCCGGAAAATATCCATATACAGATACAGATAGTAAAAAAGTATCTGTAGTTTATCATGATACTTGCAAGTGTAAAATTCAATAACCTGTGCAGTAGTGGAGGTACGGTATTATTTGCGATCCAAATCGACTTTTTTTGTGAAAATTGACGAAGTTTTCGTATGAATATGTGAATAATGTACACACTAAAATTTGTGATAATTTTCACAATTTTTTTCAGCAGTATGTCTTTTTAAATAAGCTGATAAGTAATTACCTAGTTTTGTATGAAACCAAGTCAAGTCAACGTAAAATATAAAGTTTTCAACAGATACTTCCGTATCAGACAAGTTAAATGTCAAATGAATCTAGGATCCTTAGTTGGAACCTTGTTGTAGCTAAGAGTGCGTTCCCATAATCAAGAAAAGTTTTTGATTTTCTCCTTTTGTCAATTATCTTTCCCAATTTTTTAAATAATTTTCAAGTTTCTGAACTATCAAATCGCATTTTAAATAGAACAGTCATTTGACAAACTGGAAAACATAATTAACAAGAGGGGAAAATCAAAAGAAAGAGACTGCAAAATCGGAGGTTGCATTTCCGCCAAGGTCTGCTGTTTTTATGGAAGTTAGAAATGTATCTAAAATGTATCTTAGTATCTCAAATGAATAGATACACTGTAATTGTATCTAGATGCAGATACAGTTACATTTTGTTAGTAGTATCTGAGATATGTATCTAGATATTCAAAAAATATTTAGATACTGTATCTAGATACTTGCATGTAGATACTTAACAACACTGTTTACGGGGTTGGGTTATCAATCGCATCAGTTTTAGCGATTATTTTACGACTTTCAACTATATTATTGAAAAACACTATACCAATCACTTTATTTTAGAAAATGAATGAATTTTAAATATTTTGTCGGTAGAATTGTTTACATAATTGAATGAAACACGTCCACGCTTCTTCGCCTACTTGTTTTATACTTTATTATTGTGCGAAAGCTCTGTCTTCATTTGGTAAATATATGCAAATTTATTATTTATTAATAACACCTGTGTCCGAGATTGAACCTGCTAACGCATTCCATTTATTCAATACTAGGTCAGAACACAGCGTGTTATTAACGTCGAGATTGCGGTCGTCTAAACCAGAATTCTATTCGAATCCAAGCTACATGTCATAGCTCGCAGCAATTCGTAGCAGCGTATTTTCTGATGATCTTGTGTATCTATAGCAGCTCTTGACTTTTGCTGGTTGTGGAAGATCGAAAAGCCAATTCTACACGTCTGGAATATCAAATTTATTTCACCACACGAATGGTTTACCAAAATGTGATGTGTGAGATACTCGTTCAGAAGAATTTTAATTTACCGATTCATAAACTTTTATGAGCAATTTCACCTTCGTAATGTATTTTTGGAATGAAATATTTCTACTGAAATATTGAAGTTAAAAGAAAATGTGCCTTACTGATCAAAAAATTTATAAGAAATACAGAAAAAGAAAATCTGATTGAAGTAGTAAATACGTATGTTAAAAGACTCATCATCACAGTGATTTGATACTTCTCATTTAGTTTTTAATAAATTTCTTATTGTGTTAGATAGTCCTAAGACTTAAAATATAAATAAATATTTTAAGTATGCTATTTTAGATGTGTAAATATTTTTTTTTAATTAGTCGAGCGAATAAAATTACCGCAGCAAGTTGTGCAGAATGGACCCGTTTATTTTCATTTCATTTCACAAATTCGTTTAGCCGGGTCCTTGCTTTAATGCGAAAGCCGGGGGGCGATGTATTTTATGATTAACGGTGCACCAAGAGAACCACTAAATGAGATTATTTTAGGCTGGATGCTCTTAATAATTTACTAGCGCATAAGCCTCGGCAAATTAAATAAATTTTCAGTTTATCCAAGCTGAAGATTCCACTCGCTACAATCCTAAAATATGTATGTGTATCCTGTTTATCGCGGAATTTCTGAAGCAAACGTAATAAAAAAATTATAAGCGTAAATAATTCATAGCGATGTCCTCCGAATTTTTGAGATATAACAAAAATCTTGATTCTTGCCGTACTGATAAACATACAAGCTTAAATAAGATTTTTACCAACTCAGTTTGATCATGTAAGTACGGGGTATTTAAAGTCTGTTTACTTGACCAATCTCTTGCTTTCTGTTCCAATTAAAATGCAAATGTATACGGAGTATAAAAAAACATGTAATGCAAAACTCATTCTTTTCATACAAAAGCAGTGACGTAGCTATAGGGGTTGCAAAGCAACCCGACGCACAGTGGTCGAAACGCCTAATCTATCTGTGCAAAATTCAATGCATAAAAATCTTTTGATTTTAACGATTTGAAAAATAGTTTTTAAATAAAATTTATCTATTTTCACTATCAGATTCGGTTTTCCTCATCCCAGATGGATTCGAAGAAAACAATTCTAGTTATTTGAGTAACTAAAGGACAGGGCTTTTAAATGCAGATGTAAAAAGCAATAAACGAAATTCTTAGCCTAAAAATGTGTTATTTTTAAGATTTTGTTGCAATTTCTGTTTTCCAAAGCTTTCCTCTACAGGTAATATGAACATTGAAGATATAATGTTAAATTTGAATTCTTCTTTAAAATCAACTGGTACGCTGTTGAAGTCTATTACATAGTAACCACTCATATCCATTTTCGGCATTTTCGAGTTTATAAAATCATGAATGACGTCACAGTTCCAGATTATGACGTCACAGACCAAGATTATGACGTTAGAATTGAAAATTATGATGTTACAAGAAAAATGAGAAACGCCAGTTTGTGGCAAATAAGTAGCCATTTAACTTTTATTTAAAATATTTTTTTGTAAAACCTATAATAGCGGCTCTATCATCGCATCAATCTTCCTTAATTTTTATTCACACTGTATATTTGTTTGCAATTTCTTGCACATACTTTCTTATTAATTAAATACAAATATTTGTTGTGGTTGTACATAAATACATTTCAACTCGAATGTCAGCGGATATGAGTGATTACTACATAATAAACTTCAACAGCGTGTTAGTTGACATAAAAGATTCATTCAAATTTAAAATGATGGCTATTCAATGTTCATATTACCTGTAGGAGAATTATCCACAGTTCTGGAAAACAGAAGTCCCAACCGGCCTGGATATAGAAACTTTCGAAGCTTACTCCACCTAAAATTAGTCATCGACGGTTCCTCCACCAAAAATTTTGACAGCTCGTTCATTTCTAAGTTACAGGATGAGCCAAGGTCAAATTTAAGGCAGAGTTGCAACAACACCGTTATTAAAACTAATCTAGGATTACAGGACTACTTTTAGTGATTTTAATTCGAGATTAAATTTAATCGATCTGTGTGCAACTAGGCAAAAGTAATTTTGCTTCATTTAGTTGGCAAAGAAAATAAAATACAGCGTAACCGTGATTCACGTCTCTTCTTCATTATTCAGATTTGTTTGTATTATTTATGAATCGAAGTGGAATAAAGTTTGAGTTCTAACGTGTATGCAATTTTTCAAAGGATATCAAAACAACCGTTTCTAAAATTTTTGTATAACTTTTATGAAAGCAATAAAAAAATCTAACTGCGTTATTTTAGGATATATTTTTAAAAATAAGTACTTATTTGATTGATTATTATTTATTTTTTTTGTAAATGATCGTCAATGATAAGCCGTATTAAAAATTGCAAAAGAAAGAACAATCGTAGCATCACGGGGTCAACTTTGAAATATTTTAATTAGCTTTAAAGGTGGCGTTGCTACAGGGGTTGCGGGGATTGCAAAGCAATCCACCATAGACGCTTGTTTTGAAACCTCTGAAGCAAACATTTTTCTTAACAAGCGAATGTACAGATACACTGTTTTTTTTTTCTGCGGTGGTTGCCCAACGCAGTCCTAAGTCATAAATTTGTCAGGACCTCAGGAGCGGGAGTTTATTTTGTGTGTGTAAAATATTCCATGGCTTTGTCTCTTCCAAACCTCCTCGTCGTTAAAGAGGATGCAGTGTAGAACTTTCTCCCCAACACTGAAGGGTACCTGAAGTGAGTAACAATCTTCCCTCGAGAAATATCTCGAGCGCGGTGCGAATCCACGATCTTACGACGGGCAAGGCCGGTCCTTTACCTCTTGGACCGTTCAGGCGTTGAAAATAATAACACCGGCAGGTATTACTTACGGTCTATACCGAATTTTTGTGTTAAAATTCACGCATTTTCGTGTGAATGAATATGTAAGAATTTTCACACTAACTTCGTGTTAATTTTCGCACTGGACCGCAGATCACACCATTTTTCAAAAATGTAGTTGCACATTTTCTTAATCTCCAAAACGATTGATAAATGAGGAAAAGTGAAAGCTTATTTGTAAGTCATACTTTAAAAATTTCCGATAATTTATAGTATATAGTATATTTTCAAATACAGAATACATTCTAAACTAAGTGAAAAAAACAGAGGAGAAAAAATAGGAGGATTTTAATTTTTAGAGATATTACTTCCGGAAACAATGTCAAAACAACTTGAAAACGCTAAGAAAATCAGGTTTTAAGCATCAATTTCGAATAAACGACGTTTATAGCGCCATCTGTTAATCTGTGTCGTAAATTTATAATTTGCCAGGAGAAGATATCAAAACAACATTCAAAAACATTGTCCTGAAAACTATTTTTAATAAATGAAATGTTATACTTAAAAAGTTAAAGCGAAAGAATTTAAAATATGATTTACAGGCACTTGTGGCGCCATCTGTTACTCCAAGCCGGTACGTTGTACTCTTTATTTCCCTACGTAAAAAGTTTCTTAATCTTGAACCGGACAGAATTATGAATGGAACTTATTTATTTACTTTTTTCACTCCTGAGGAAGCTAAAGTAAATAAACAAGTCGTTTATTTAAGCTTTTAATCTATAGCGAAACGTTGAGTGTATTTCCATTCATAATTCTGTGCGGTTCCAGATTAAAAAAAAAACTGTTTACTTACATTTCCCATCGGACAAGAGTCAACTTCTTTATTTACCGGAAAACAACTGAAAACCCTAAGAACATTCAAGAACAGAAGAAGAAGTTCTGAAAATAACTTTGAATAAAAGAAACGTTTTGAGCTAATACAGTTCGAGTATTAAATTGTCGTACTGATCACGGAACAAGTGGCCTGATTTATTTTCCCTGATTATGACTAATAGATTTTCTTTTACCTTCAAAAATTTATCGTTTAAATCCGCAAGGTCCGTTTTGGGACGCCCTGTGTATACAATTTTTTTTCTTTTGTTTTTAATGATATGTGTAATATCTTTTTACATTTTCGGACAATAGAAATTGTAAAATATATGGCTCGAAATGTAAAATCGTTATCATTTAAATTTGAAAACACGGAGAAATAAAAAGAAGGTATAAATTTAATCAACTTTAGGAGAAGAAAGAAAAATGATGAACTACTACAATTATAAATTCGGCTAATCCCATGAAATTGCCTAATTAGATCTAGAAAATTTTGCGTAGGTAGGAATAACCAACCTATAAATTAATTTTTTTTTTTAATTAATACTCCTACAAATTATTATCATTTATAATGAACAATTTCTACATTACAGAAAGTCGAATAAGGATTTCATGGAAGGTATTTTTCTTCTGTTTTTTAAAGCAATGAATACGCATCGCAAGTTTCCCACACCATATTTTTTTCACTTTTTACAACAAATAAAGAACGCTTAGAATTCAAATAGAATCTTGCGGTCTTGTACTTGTACAATTTTCTCAGAAACTGAAGCTTTACTAATTACGTCAGTTTTTCTTAACACTCGTTACTTTTATTATTGTTATTATTCATCCGGAAATCTCCTGTAATTGAAAACAGAGATAAAAGGCAGTGACCGTAACAATATTTCTATATTCATACTCCAATGAATTTTATTATATTTATTTGTTTCACTGGGTTCGTATTAATATTATTAATATTATTTATCATTGCCTCATTAGATTTTTTAAATAATTTCCAATTTATTGCTCTCGTGCACAAGCATTAAATACAAATCTTAATGTCAATTGTCGCTTCCGTGTTTCATTTAAAAATTTTGTAACGGCCTCGATCATATTTTATATCTTGTTATTAAATGCGTACTTAGTTGTATGTATGTGGAACAGTGCTGAATACCAACAGGATTACATAGTATGTACATTTTGCTAATAAAGATGAAATATGCTCTTTACACGTACACACTTAGATACGACACTGCATGTATAATGAACATAAAATATTAATGTAGTTGCTTACTTAAAGTCTAGGTATGTCTTTTATATAATTATTTATTAACGGTAATTTATTTACAAAGAGATACATTTAAGATAATTTTATAAAATCGACCTCTTTTGTTTTGAAATTAGCATTTTAAATCCCCTTGAAACAATGTATTTAATGTCTTTTCCATTTGAAATACATAATATACAAAAAATTAATTTAATTGTGCCCTAATGTCGCTAAAATGTGCCTATACGTGTCTTTAGTTGGTGTATTTCTATACTTTAAGTCACTTTCCACAGCTTTAGAGTCCAAGGACCTGTGTCCCCCAAAAATAAAAAAAATGCCCATACATAAGTGAGAGTGACACTTTAGTAAATGTAGTACAAGGATTTGAAGTACCTTAAACAAATTACATGTAATTAATTTTAATTCCCCTATTTCTTTAGAATTTCTAATAATCGATAAGGCAAACAAGAATGCACAGGGAGAGTAAAAAAACTGTTACAGGAAAGGATTAAGACAAATATTATGAAACAGAAAATCTTGAAGATTTTAAGGTAAGTTTATTATGAATCCTTGAGGTTAAAACGAGTAGTATTCTTTAAACTTCTGCATCTTATGGTATAAATCTGCAAGACTACAATTTAAATAACCATGAATGCATTTCTAAGAGAAAGGTTAACATTGACAGCCACATCTGCGAAGCACACAATGTAGAATTTTAATAATAATAAGCATTATCAATAATAACTAGTTGCCGCTAATGCATTCCGGAAACATCCATAACCGGATAACTAGAGATGCCGGAGAATCAAGGTAACCCACTTTGCAGGCCACGAGCCACGGATGTACAAATCGCAGGTGCCTCCGGCGTCAACTCCCGCTAGGTGCATTCTCGCGTGACTGTTTCCATCCAGTTTCCGGAATTTTGTTCTTTTTTTTAATGGCTTCTCACACCGGGTAATTTCTGACATTTTTTGCACAGGTGCATTCTTTACGATTTAGATCCAAGGCAGGTAGCAGTTTAATATATTAATCTAATTTCCTTGATTTCCTTTGCTAATTGTATTTTTGGATAATCCTCAGTTCATTTATTTCTTCATTAAAACCAAAATTTTGTGTGTAACATCTGTCGGCACTAAAGCTTTTTCAAGCTCGTGAAATTCGGGGATTAAGTCTTCGAAAATGATGGAAAGTAATACTCTACAGTCGTTACTTTCTGTATATAACCAGGGATAAGAAATCGGCCCACTTGGTCCACGAGCAGTACGAAAATTTAGTATTCGGACTGTATTAGTTCCCGCCCAGAGTAACTTCTGCGAAGTGCAAACGCTCACACTGTAACGCTTCCCCTCCCACTCGATAGCAATTTAAATGCATGGAGCCGCAGAAAGAGTAAGCAGTACATTTGGTGCAGAAAGTGTCCAACACTAAGTGGGACGAATTCCTTTCCCTGTGTATAACCCTATAAGGTCTTACCAAACGTTTAGGTATGGTTGTGTTATACTGGACACATACCTGTTATATATTTAAAGACTGCTATCTATTTTACCTTATATTGGGGCCCGTTCTGTATCAAAAGCGTTAAATTTAAAGGGCTGTTAATTTTGTTGCTACGATAACAATCAATCTACAACTGTATTTTAAATTTTAAAGAACCTCTTAATTTTAACAGCCCGTTAATAAGTCACAGAATCCGCCACATTTAAAAACTACTTTTTACCCATTTTTTTCAACTGCTGCCTGTTATTTAATCATTCGTACGGAGAAGTTTAAATATGCAGGTAGTAGTTGATAAATAAGAGGCAAACTCATTTTTCAATTACATAATAAAATCAGGTAAAAATTAGGTAGCAGGTTGCAAATGGCAGCTACTAGTATGCGTCCAGCAGAGACGACGAAAGACAACCATGCCTACAAGGTTTGGTATATATTTATAAAACTATACTCAAAAAGTGAATCAAATGCGTTATAGCAATTCCTCAGATGGCCATGACCATGGTCGGTAACAGAAAGTCCTTCTGGAAGTAGTACTGAAATAGCTTCAAACTGTTGCTTCCTTAATTATGTTATTTTAGAAGCGGACGAAGCCCCAAATAGGGTTGAAACAGCTGTACAGAGGATGCTCGAGGGATCCATTGCAATCAAAAATGATTTGATACGATGATATTTTACGTGAGTGTTAATTTATAAATACAGTTATTAATCAATTTTGTTGCAAATCGTTTTTGATTGCAGTGAAAACCCCGAGCAACCGCTGTACAGCATTATGCATGGCCGCCTTGCATGAGGGACTTATTAAGTAGCAAACCCACTTGAAATTGTCTATCCTACTGTAACGTCATGTCAAAAAGCGATTGTATTCATTACAATTATTAATAAAATAAATAAATCATAAGCCGTGCTTACCGGAACCTTTCCATCACCTACAGCAACAAGGCTAATACTAGCCCCTGCATATCAAGGGCGTAACTAAGGCATGGCGAGGGTGCTACAGGCATAATCGAACGATTTCTTTTAAAGACCAAGGCTTTTTAGCCGAACAAAAAGCAGTCAAACATGGTAAAATACATTTTTTGCTTGTTAATACGATTTTCTACTGCACTATTTATTCTTATCATTTTAATAACAAATAGTTGTGTGTTTGTACAAATTTAATAAAAATAGATAAAAGAAGTTTTTTGAATTTAAATATTTTACATTACTACGCTTTGTATTTAATTGTTGGTTTTTATTTTGTTGTAATGATAACCAAAATTGTACGGTTATTTTTATCAGATATATATATATATATATATATATATTTTTACAGTTTGTAAAACTTGAAAACTTAAAAAAACAAGTAAAATGAAAAACAAAACTTAGTAAGGTATAATTATTCTATTTATGAAAATTGTAGAGTAAAGAAATGAAAGAGAGAAAGGGAAAAGTCAAAGTCTATTGGTCAATATGAATGTTTCTTCTATTTTTGTAAAATAAGTAGTCTGTAGGATCGGAATCGCTTGCGTCCCAAAAAGAATTTTGTGGCGGCAATTTCAAATTTTTTAGCCGGCTAAAAACACACTTTATTTTTACGTATCTTAACATAATTTACATTTTTTTAGTTCGGTAAGAAAACGACCTGACACTACTAGAATAGACGGACGTTTAAATATTTTTGAAATTGTAACTAGAAAGAACAAAGATTGTTTTTATTGGAAAGTTGTTTCTGCATTGGAATCAAAAATGAAACGATGTTATACCAAACATTGCCAAACTGCTACAATGAATTTATTGTGATATTTTGGCATTAAAATAACTTTTTGTTTCTGTTTTAGCTAAGTCATAAACAGACCTAGGCGCATTTAGGCGGAAGGTTTCGTTAAATATACGAGGAACTACTAATATGCCGAAGCGATCATAGTCGGAAAAAGTTCTGATCTTTAACGCGTCTGCCCTGTAAAAACAAAACAATAAACCAGTCGAAACCCGAGAAGTTTATTCCGCAGTAAGCACTACAGTTCTAGTCGACTGGATATAAAAAATTGTTTACATAACCGATTCATTCCGAATTAGACTCGCATTCTTTTCGCAGTGACGGCGCTATAATTGATATGAATTAAATGTGTTATGCATTATGAATGCTGTAGTATTCTTCCGGGTAGTCCTCCGCGTTGAGTTCTCTAAAGAACTATTTGTCTTCTGACAACGTTTCGGCAAGGTCTCACTTGCCATCTTCAGGTCTTCGCTGCTGCTTGCCTGCTTCTGCTCCTCGTCGTTACTCGAGTCACAGTGGCTTCTGGTCGCGCTGGTGGTGGTTTAAAACCAGATGGAAGCCTTGGACATTCCGTATACCGAAAACCAACCCACACGGAACGGTACCTGAACGCACAACCACATCACCATCCAGCACAATTGCAATCAGTGGTAAGGACCCTCGTCACCCGGTCCCAAAGATTGGCTGACTCAGAAAACAAGGTAGAAGAAATGAAGAAAATCCGCTCATCTTTAATAAAAAATGGATATCAGGACAAACAAATCAGGAAAGCCGAACACCAACGCAAACCCAAGACACAGGAAGAGGAAAAAGATATAGTAGGAACAGTATGCCTACCATTTGTTAAAGGGACAACAGAGAAGATCAGCAGAATACTCAAGAAACACAATATCCGGACATCATTCAACACCGACAAGAAAATTGGAAACATCCTGCCAACAGTCAAAACTAAAATACAACTGGAAAGCCAAGGCGTGTACGGAATTCCCTGTCAAGATTGCGACAAGGTCTACATAGGCCAAACAAATAGAAAAATAAGCGTCAGGAGAGAAGAACATCGAAAGGCCGTCGAGAAGGACGAGAAAACATCATCATTGGCACAACACGTAAAAGCGACTTCACACAAAATAGATTTCGACAACACCAGAACAATTGCCAGCGTAGAACACAAAACCAAACGCATCATCCGAGAAGCGATAGAAATCGAGAAACATCAGATGAACTTAAACACCAGAGATGATGCCTTACGATGATGCCTGGAGGCCAGTGATCCGAAAATCCACCGACCGTCGAGGACCAGTAACCCGAAGCCAGAAACCAGCGAACCCCGGACCATCAGGATTAGGAGAAAGCAGTCAACAGGCACGACCCAATCAACCAACAACAAGAAGTCAAGCGGAAAAACCACCAAGCGTAACGACGCGTGACCGCAACACGGTACTTAAACCACCACCAGCGCGACCAGAAGCCACTGTGACTCGAGTAACGACGAGGAGCAGAAGCAGGCAAGCAGCAGCGAAAACGTAAATAAAATTAAATGATATTTTTTTTTCTTCAATTACTTATTGACTATATAGTGCAATCTAGGTCGCAGAACAATATCACCCTTAATTAAATCTAAATAGTGCAATATAAATTTACAATATTAAACAAAAAAAATAAGTATCCCAGTGGCAAATTATTACTATTAGGGTTTAGTATTTAATAATTATTCTAACACTATGTTACACTTTTTAGCTAGTGAATCATATATTGTAACTTGGACATGAAAGATGTAAAAGATGTTATTTGGCGATGTTTAGCGTTTTTTAAAACAGATACCTGTGATATATCTTCGGCCAGAGTTATTAAAATTAATATTATCCGCTAGATTTAAAAAGATTATAAAATGTCTTTGCGTCATATTGCTTCATACTACTGAAAAATTAGTATTACAACAATTTATATGTTGCTGTTTTCGAAAATATTACAATCTCCTGAATTTGTACATCTACAACTTGTAATCCTCACGATCATGCTTACTTCCCTTTATGAAATTACTATGGGCCATCTTCAAAGTCATCAATCTGTATACTTCATTACTTCCACAATCATCACTTGAAACATTTTAAAATTGTTTCAGATTATTAAATTTTTAATGCCCTTTTATTATTAGTGACTGACAAAGTTGTCAAACTAACACTTTTTTTAAGCATGCATATTGCAAATAAGGGTTATAATAACAAAAAAAAATTCTGTAACATCATTGGATTAAGTACTAGCGTTCATTTAAAAGCAGCGCCTTTAACGTAGACAACATTACTACAAAGTCGTTGAAAAAGTTACCAACCACACGAAATTTCTAATCCTAAGGCAATTGCGCCCACTTTCTATTTCTCTGTATCAGAGAAGCTCTCTATAATGTTATTAGTTTATTAAACATACTCCTTCTGTATATTATTCAAGAAAATAAAAATTGTAGACTACCATGCAATAAGAGGGAAAAAAAGAATTCAAGTGCTTTTACATTCGCATTTAAAAGCTCAAACGAAAAAATTATTTTCAATTTTAACTGTTAATTAGAATATATGAAATGAAATGTTTTGAATTGTCGTAAACTTAGAAAACTTATTGTTAAGTAAATTCCATGCGTTTTTTTAATGTAGCAACAACTGCGATAACATCCACTTGGTATATCTGTTTACATGACAAGACAATTATTAAAGAAGTATGTTAGCAAAACAGGAACAATTATTCCTCTTGCATTTACATAACATTGTTATGTCAGTTTAGTTATGCAAGGCTTTTTAAAGAGGGATTGTAATGTCGGTATTTCTACAACAGTGGTTGCAATAAGATTAGAATATGCATTCTTGTTATGAAAATATAACATGCCATCGTAGGTAACTATCGAAACTAAAATGAAAAAAATAAAACAGTGTAAGGATTTGCAATTAAAAATTTAAATTGAATTTATAGGATTATTTTCTTGAGCTAATTTCTTCAATTTTCACAAAAATAACACTGTGTTGTTTTCTTGAAAATGTAAAATAAAAATAAAATATATATTTCTCAACTAATTTAATCAAGTTTGGCTTGCACTCGTGCAAATAGTAATTTGCACTGGTGCAAAGTTATCCACAGTTTAACACTACTTGGATAATTTCAAAAAATTTAAGAGATTTAATTTAATTCACCATTTTAAAGTCCATTCCAAAAAGAAAAAAGTAATTGCACTACCGCTCATAAGTATTTGGGCACCCATAACTTTAGTAGAACTCATTAAAAATCATCAAAAATTTCAGATTATTTGTAGTCTAGACGTAAAAGAAGAAAATTATTTAATTTACCAAATTTAAGCTTTCTATTCATGTACTGGGTGTCTTGCGAAACACGCACCACGCATCGGACAAATTTCAAATTAAAAAAATAAATTAAATGTTGCTACTGTTTTACAGTATTTGTAAACTAGTCTTACATAGTTTTCGAATTACTAAAATCGGATTATTAATAATAGAGTTGCAGCGTGAAACGTTTTTCGTAAGGCAACTGGTATTACCTATAATGACTTCAGTTTGATGTGATAAGGCAAGGCTTTGGGGAGGCCATTTTATCACTTTTATGATTATGGATATCGGGCTTTTGCAGGTAATAAGGTGACAAGCATTGAGTAATACTCATTTCCTTAGATCTGAGCATTATAACGAGTGTTCAATAAAAAAAAACGGTCTAGATAGCCATGAATTTATTCAGAACGTCTAGCATAGGGTTCTTCATACGATTAGCGTGAAGCGTCACTTGCATTTCTAACCTCACTTTAACTCAAAGAAGACATTTCAAAAAGAAACGTTTATTACAGAATATTTATATTAAGTATAAATATTAGAAGAAAATTTGCTGGTTAGGTTAACCGTCAACTTGTCAAAGTTGAAATTCAAATGATGTTAATCACGGCATGCGTTCCCGGCAACAAAAGCCTGCTATAGCCTACTTGACCGTTTCTTTTATTGAACACTCGTTATTATACAAGCAGTGGAAGAAATTACAGATGCCCAAATACTTATGAGCGGTAGTGTATATATGTATATGCACATACAAGAGAAGATTTCGATTTAGAAAAAAGAAATGGTTTAACATTAATTGAAGATGTAAAAAAATATAAAATATTTTTGTGTTTAACTTAAAAATTTTATTTTAATTAAAAAAAAAAACAACAAAAAGGTTCAGGTCTAGTCGAGGTTAATGAGGTGTTCACAGTGTCACCGACCGTGCCAGGTGCGATCTCAGTGCTATTGGCGTAACAATTGGGTCTGGAAAGGGCTTCATACTGGCGTTATGCGACCCGTCTGCGGTACACCCCGCGCACGTAGAGCTCCTTCAGGGCACCACATTGACGCCAAGGTAGCCGAATGACGCCTTGATCAAACGTGGGACACTGGTTACAACCCTTGACCTTAAACTATCCACTGTAACCGACCTCCAAGTAGCTGGATTACAGGAGTGCGCCACGCTCCCAGTCGAAATTCTTACCACCAGAGCCGATATACAAGCGGCCAATCTGTAAAAGAACGCCCACAAGTGTTATCAAATTTTTTTCGGACGAGAGAGATATGTACTGGGTTCGCACTCAAAGTATCTCCACCTTGTTTTATTACATGACGTTAAAACGAGATAGAGATACTCTGGAAACACCGCCTAATAGACGATCATTAAAATTCTTACGTTAACCAATCAAAGGCAAAGTGAAAAGCTGCCAATATTTAACCAGCTGATCGAATAATAAAGAAACATTCTGAATTATCAAATTCAAATGGTTTTGTAGAAAAACAAAAATTTATTGGATGCTGCAGTCAAATCGCCCAATTAGTGCTCACTAAATATTTGAAATCGCCCAAATTACAACTATATTTTAATTTATTACAACTTAAAGTATGTTTTTTGTTGGTGATAATACAAGAAACCAAAAAAATATAATAATATTATTAAGAGATTTGATTTTGAAAAAATATCTCATTACTAAACAAAACAAAAAGATAAAATAACGCAAACATTTTATATTTCTTGAAAGATATATTTAACAAAAAGATTTAAGATCCTACCCCAATATTTACTGCAAAAGAATAAAAACTAAAAAGAGATTTGAACCAAATTTATTATTATATTTTCTCCTTATGTTTCGTGTAATAATCTTTTATTTGTAATTAATAATTCTCTTTCTGTTTTATTATGAGTTAATTAGTGCTACATTCAGATACAATGGCTGGAGACTGGTGGTACGGCATGGTACATACAATCCAGTGACAGCGATAAGGTTTTGGAGCCCCCCCCCCCCACTGTATGCACTCAAATACACATAACTAAAATTTAATGTAAATTTAAAATTACTGTTTTTACTTTGAGTTGAAATGTTACTTTTTAATTTTTTTAATCACCTTTGAATTTATTATTTATTATTTGAATTATTATAAAAGTAAATGGTCCTCGGGATAAAGAAATTGCATTTTTTTTAATCACCTTTGAATTTTATTAGAAAAATAAATGATCCTCTGGGGCCGGGTCGAGGCTCGAGGGCCCCCCGCACGGCGAGGTCTGCGAGAGCCTTATCGCCGCCACTGGTACAATCTCCAAGCCAGTGTTACCAGAATTTTACAAACTATATTGTCACGCGTCGGTCGTCTCCAGCAGGTTACGAGCTGCCGGCGTCCGGACGCGGGGGTTCCGTAGCTTTGGGGTGAAAAGGGAGTAACAGAGAAACTGCAAACTAACTCATTAAAACAACAAGGATTACCTTTATTGTTTAAAGGTCAGAAATACAGATAACTGTATCCCTCGACGACGATCAGATTAACTGATATCTTTTACGCACATCTTTTATACTGCCAATGTACGTGACGTCATGACCAAATTCCGCAAAACTTTAATTATTGAACCCGTACTTTGCTCGGTTGCTGGAAAGGTGATGTCAGGATTTTCACGTTGTTTCCAATCATCATTTCTATTAAATCGTGAATTAATTGATTGGTTAAAACACTTATAATGCCCGAGTTATTTGCGTATTTGCAACTTTGCGGATTCATGTTACAAGTTCATCGTCCATTGAGTCGTTGCACCAGCAAACCGCTTATCAGCAAATAACTCGTATTGCATTGGAAAAAATACATTATAAATTAATTAAATACGATTTTCGAATTTTCCGTAATCGTGACAATATCAATAACTTGCTTACTATACATAAGAAGATCAAATAAGTAAAATTAAGAAAAAAAGAAAACTTAAAGTTGCAGTTATAAAGGAAATAAATTTACAATTCTTTCTGAGATTAGGGTGACCAGACACCTCTTTTAAAGAGAACATGTCCTCTTTTTTGACACGGATCTTTCTTTTTCTTTTTTCTTTATGGTAAATGTTCTCTTTTATGCTGTTTTTCTCATAAATACGTCTATTCAACTGAATTGTTAATTTTTTTAAATCGTTTTGCCTATTGCTGCTGTCCATAATTTGAATTTAGGTAAATGACTTTCACTCTCCGTTCTCTGCTTAGTATCAGATAACCAAAAAAGTTCGGACGGTTTATTTTATACAAATTCACCTTAATATTTTTTTTAAGTTCTTTATCGATAGCACTTATTTATACAAACCGAGTGTCCCGCGCCATGTGCTCACCCTTCTAGAATCTTTACTTATTAATCGATTAACCTGAATTTTGGTGACAATAAATTAGACAAAAAATGTAATTTATACATACTGCTAGTCGTCATGGGACTTCTGGTGAATCACCGGAAGTGATATCAACTTTCTAATTTTAAATGGAACACCCTATATATTTTTCCATATTTGAAATTTACGGATCATTATGAGTTCGAATGCGCATCAATAATTAATTTTGGTTTCCATGACAACGAAAAAAAGACTTTTTTATTTTTCAATCTAGAAAGCTATGAATCGCATTTTTTTGATCTAATGCGATCAAATGTTTCGAGAAAATCACTCCTTTGATGGTATTTTGATTTTTAACATTTTTACAGTATTTGAAATTTTCATTAGGTGTTAACTCATTTTTTCGATAGAACCTTATATGTTTCACAGCTTAGTTTAACATTTTTTTTCTGAGTACACTGATACCAAATACGTCAAATGACTTTCACAGAAAATATGATGTACTTGGTATCAACGTACTTAGAAAGTAATGTTCTGTTGAACTTAGCTAAGAAACATAGGAGGTTAGGAAAAAAAATGAAAGACCTAATGAAAATTTCAAATACTGTAAAAATGTAAAAAAACAAAATACCATCGAAGGAGTGATTTTCTCGAAACACTTGATCGCATTAGATCAAAAAAATGATTGAAAAATAAAAAAATCTTTTTTTCGTTGCCGTGGAAACCAAAATTAACTATTAATTTTTGTTTAATTTATTATCTCCAAACTTCAGGTTAGTCGATTAATAAATAAAGATTCTAGAAGGATGAGCACGGCGCGGGTCATCCGGTATAGTGCCATCTACTTCAGTATTAATCAGTCTTTCATATGATGCAAATTTTGGTAAATGTGACACTCATTCAGAAACAGCCTTGGTTGAGTTGTCTGACGTAGAGCAGACTTCTTAAGTTCCAAAGGTGTCAAATATTTTGACTAGTTCTGTAATTTTAAATGTTTTAACAAAGAATACAAACAAAGAACAATTTTCAAGAATTATTACCTCAAAAAAGTAGTACAGTCTAGAAAGATTCAGAAAAGTATTTTTTTTTTGCAATACCAGGTCAGAGTTGAAATAGATTTAAAAATTGATATATGAGGAAAGAATAAATAGGGCTGTGACAGACAATTTGTTCGACATATTCTCTTTTTCCATGTCAAGAATCTGGCCATCCTATTGAGATATAAGTATAAACGATTTTTTTATTTATTTACCATCATGGTAAGCCGTAAAAGTCTAGTAAGAATGTTGTACTTTTGACAGCGAAGAGCCTGTTTTTCAATCGGGGTTTAACTTTTAAGTAAGTAGACTTTAAGCTTCGTTTTATACCTATTGTCCTTATAATTGTTACCATAGATATAGAGATATAGATATAGAGATATAGAAGTAGCAATTAAAAACAGACTAATCAATTTCCTGGAAAAACGTCTTTACCGACGAACAGCATGATTATCGCAAAAATAGATGAACAATAACAGCTAACAGCAATAGAGAAAAAACTAGCCGCCTACGACAAAAAAGAAGTATGTCAATTATCTTTATGCAATTTGAGTAAGGCATTCAACACGATGTCTCACGACCTATTGCTGCAAAAGTTAAACTACTATGGAGTAAGAGAAGTTGCCAATAAATTAATACAATCGTACCTTACAAACAAACAACAAGAAGTGCAATGGAAAGGAGAAAATTCGAAAATACGAAAGGTAGATTGCGGAGTTCCACAGGGATCAGTACTAGGTACCGTGCTGTTCTTAATTTACATCAATGACTTTCCCAAATATATTAAGAAGTGTGAAGTACGCTTGTACGCAGATGATACTAACCTGTTAGTGACCAGAAGTACAAAAAAATAGAGTAGAAACAGCAACAACTGAAGTTCTCAGACAAGCGAGTGTATGGTTCAGTACAAATAAATTAAAACTAAATGAAAGTAAAACACAACGTTTAACTTTTGCTGGAACTACGGAAGAAACGACGAAAATTTTTAGGAGTACATTTGGACCCAAAGCTGAATTGGGCAGCACATATCACCAAAATAAATAAGAAACTTTCATCTACACTCTTCTGCTTAAGAAGAATGTACAAGCTTTCAACTGAGGAACTTACCAGACAGCTTTATTTTGCGCGATTTCATAGTGTAGCAACATATGGAATATTACTCTGGGGAATCTCACCAGAAGCACACAAAATTTTTATGCTTCAAAAAAAAGCTGTGAGGATCATTCACAATCTTCGTCCAACAGACTCTTGCAGAGAAGTTTTTAGGAGAGCAAAGATACTTACTGTACCATCAGTATACTATATATTAGCCAGTGTAAACTACATTCACAGCAACCAAGACAATTTTCCAAGAAATGGCCTTCATGCAATAAATACAAGGAATAAAGATGCCTTTCTAGTGTCTTTCCACCGTTTAAAACGCACGCAGCAGGACCAAGACTACTGGAGTACCAAACTCTATAACAAACTACCAACGGAAATAACAAATGAATCACCCAGAGGTTTCGAAAATATTGTAAAGACAATATTAATTGATCATAGACCATAGATCAATACAAGAATTTTTGAGTATAACTATTTAAGTTTGGTTAAAACATTGTAACTAATATTTTCTAGTTTTTTTTTTGCTTTTCAATTTTATTTTTTTTTTAGTTCTTTTATTTTATTCTATTTCTAAATAATTTGAATTGATGAATAAAATATTACTATTATTATTATTATTATCATGAAACGATGTTTAAAGTTAAACTGTGATGGAAAAACAAAACAATGCCATAATGATTTATATTTTAAGGTAATTCCAAATTAGGCAGTGTTGCAATATTTTCTTTTCATTATGAGGTGTATCCACGTGGAAATTAACAAAATTGACAACACCACTTAATCAATCTGACTTGAATTGTGACTACAAGTTTAAAATAAATTGAATTCTGTTCACGAGCGAAGTGTTATATAAATACTATATTTTAATTTATTAGTAAATTTTAATTTAGAAAAAAAAAGTCAAAAAGGTCCAGGTCTAGCTATTTTGATCAGGCTATCACAAAGCTTCCACTCCCAGGCGCGATCCCGCTACTGCTCGACGCGGGGACTTTTGGCTGCTGAGTTTCCTCTCTGGCCCGGTGCGCCCCTCCTTGGCCAACCTGCTCATCCCGGACTCCTCCGGGACAACCATATTGACGCCGAGCTTAGCGCGGACACCCGGTCAACGTGGAGCACTAAGCAACAGGGCTCCTGACCTCAAACTATCCGCTGAACCCGACCTCCAAGTAGCTGGATTACAGGAGTGCGCCACGCTCCCGGTCGGAAAGAGAAAGAACCAAACTAACTCTTCAAGCACAAGAATCAGCGAGTGAAGTTAGAGTTTATGGTCGCACAAAATTAAAGTTGTTCGAGTTTCACAAATTTAATTTTTAAGCTAACAGCAATATTTATTACTTCCATGATAATTTCAGTTTAATAAATTAACAAATATCTTTAGTATACAGTTCTTTCTCTTTACAATGGTACCAGAATTTTTTAAATTGCTTACAAAAAATTTTTAAAAAATGTTTTCAAACGAGTAGGCGTAGTGTTATATGAACAAGGCCTACTCATTTGAAGATATTTTTCTTATATTATTCGTTTATTTTGCAAGCAATTTAAGTAATTTTGATAGTGTTGTAAAGAGAAAGAAAATCTCTACAAATATTACTAACTGCCATATAAAAAAGTTAGAGTCATATGAATATTTTGACAACTAGGAGTGTTTTTTTGATTACCGATTGATTCAAATTGAACACACTGTGTAATTAACAGCACTTTATTATTCAACTATTTGCAACACTGAAATCGGATATGTTCTCTTGATTTATTTGACATAGACCCGATCTTACCAGTTAGTATCCTGATAAATTTATCTGCCAGGTATTATCCTTGGAAACCATTGTACCGATAATAATTTCCCTGGATACTACTGGCGGATAAATTTATCCGTAGGTGAAGAAATCGGGCCTAAGAGGTGGTAAAATCGGGCCCCAGCCACATAATTATAGGTTTCAAGATCAGAGAGTAAACATTGATTTATAATTTATAAATTTGAATTTGAATTTTAAATTTAATTCGAATCATAAACCAGAAGGATTTGAAATGAAGTGATCAAAAATTTTCTGTATTATTCGTTCTTTCCTGCGAATGTTACGATCGTCAATTATTTTTCTTACTTTTTCCAAGTTTTTCACTTTTTTGATTTTGTCTTTCGATTGTCAATGTTTTTTGATGTTTTCTTTGCAACTGTTTCCCACTTCTAAGAATGTAAATTATTAGTAAAATAGTAAAGCGATTTTTTGCGTTCTGTTTTTTCCATAAGTGTTACTCTAGGTATTAGTCTCTCTCTCTCTCTCTCTCTCTTTGGGAATTTCGAATTGTCCTTACGTTTTGAACGTTTATTATTAATCGTTTTGAGATTTAATTTAATATTATGACTGTTTTTCTTACATCCTTTGGGAATTTTTAACTTTTTCCAGATTTTAATTTAAATTTAATCTTACGATTCTCAAATGTGTTTTTGTTATCTTTTGCATTTTTTTTTCTATTGCGATTATGATTGCTGTCTTCCTCTTTTGTTATTTCTTTTTTGAAAAATTGTAATCTTCGTTTCAAATCCTAAAGCGAGTATTTTATGAAATTAAACGTACATATCTTAAATCGTACCAACTGCTCAATTATTATATGAATACATTTATTAGAAAATACAGTTGGCGACATTGGGCCAGACGGTCAACTTTTACGCATTCTATATCCATCTCTTTCAACAAACAGTTCCCGCATACACACGTTCTTTGTTGCTCTTCGTGAAATCGCTGTCAGCTAATTTGATAATCTTCGAATGGTATAAAAGAAAGCTTTCAAAGTCTTGTAAAAATTCAGGTTCTGATCTAAATTTTCGTGGGAGAAGGCCCTTTCAACTTGTTTGCTGGAGGCTTACGTAAAACTAAATTAGATGTTGGCTAGTTCGATATAACATTTTCAGTGCACTCGGAAAAGCAAATTAAAAATACTTTTTCATAGAATGGTAAACTGAATGCGCTCTCCTTTTAAACCTTTATTTAATAAAAGAATCTAGGAATCATAACATAATAATTATTGCAACAACTATTCGTTTAAAAAGGTAAAACCTGCACAATTAATGGCAGTAATAAATATCAAGAAACATACTGTTTCTGTACAAAATTTGATTTAGTTTCTCTAAAAAAAATGTAATTGATGGAAAAAATAGAACACATTCTATTTTTCTTAATTTTTTTTTTTTTAGAAAATTAAGTTTGGGACAATTTACTTCGCACAATTTAAATTATTTATCCAACACCTGTTTATTATGAAGTCATAATAATGCCGATTTTGAATATATTATGAGTTCAATCAAACACTAGTGGAATTATGAACCAACAATTAAACTGCTATTAAAATCGGCATTATTATGACTTCATAATAAATAGGTGTTGGATAAAACTATGTATTATACTCGTGCCTTAACAGCAAATAAGTCACTCTAAAAAAATTAACCCAAACATTCCTTTCGTGACTTATTTGCCTTATAATATACTTGTATAATAAATAGCTTTTAAGAAATTGAACCGAATCTTGCACAAAAAACAGAGTAAAACGGCCTTTAGTGAAACATGAATACAAGATCCGTATAAATTAGTGTGAAAGCTTTAAATGACGTTGTCCTTTAAATAATTATAAGTTGAAAACATTAACTCAAAACATGCCTTTCGCAGACTAAACGCAATCAGAGAATTGCAAATCAAACTTCTTTTGATAAACTTATAAAGATTATTGCACAGAATTAACACTTTTGATGTACAGTAGAGCGGAAATAATTTTAAACCTAAAAAATTATTTAATTAATAAAAAAAATAACAATTTTAATTAAATGTTTTGGGTATTGTTACAGATTTAGAATTTTACATTAACTTATACACCGTTTACGTTAGGCTTATACAGGATATCCCGAAAATGGTGTCCGCCATTTATAAACTTACACCCTGTATAGTATGAGAGCGCTTGCAGAAAAAGTAATGTAATGTATTAATTGTGACTGATAATCAGGCCTAGGCACATTTAGGCGGACAGTTTCGTTAAATATACGACTACTAATATGCTGAAGCGACCATAGTCGGAAAAAGTTCTAATCTTTAACGCTGCACTGTAACAACAAAATAATAAACCAGTCGAAGCCCGAGAAGTCTATGTGGCACGTAGTAACCACTACAGTTCTGGTCGACTGGATATAAAAACTTGTTCACATAACCGATTCATTCCAAAATAAATTCGCATTCTTTTTACAGCGACGGCGCTAAAATTGATATGAATTAAATGTAATATGCCAGTCTTTTTAAAAGTTACATTAAAGAATCATGATATTTTCATAATTATTAATTCGAAAGCAACTATAAAGGCAATTATGTTACACACGTAATTTACATGAAACGGTTGCTTCTGATGCAATGAGTGCGAGGGTGAGAATGCCTCGGGCATAAAAGCCGTTCAGCGGCGATGTTGAAATCTACGCCGCTGCTTTGTTTTCTTTATACTGGTTTTTACCAGATATCCTAGGAATGTCCGACCCTTACTGATAATTTATTACTACGAGATATCAGTATGGTTCTTCTTCGCTCTTACTAGCGCAGGTTAAAACTCTGATGTTGCGATTTAAACTGTATTTTCAGTAATTTCATAGTTGCCAGTTTTTTTTTTAAGTTTAAGAATATGGATCACTTTTTCAAGATCTGTGTTAAAAGATCAATTTTAACAAATTCATGAATTAAAATTTACAATAAATTAAATTTCCACCGATTTTTATAGGAACATACTTATTATAAACAAAGAATCTGTGCCCGCAATTTCACACTCTTGAAAAAGAATGAGAGGAAAATTTTGCTTGAGATTCCGATTCGTTGGTAATTTGTGAAAAACACTTTTTTTGAGAGACCCAGTATATGTTTCAGTCCATTCGTGTCTTGACGTAATAAGGCATTTCTTCGGATTGTAGAAAATAAAATATTTCATAATTCATATACTAATAATGTAACGGCTTGTAAATAATCACTTAATCAAATCGGTTACGCCACTTTATTTATAACAATATACCTCATTACGAACAAAGAATCGTTGTGGGACAATTTTAATGAATGAACCCGATAGTAATTACGTAATAACTAATTTATTTAATTAATCATAGCGTTACATAATATTCACTGTAAAAAAAATAAGGACACTGGCCGACTTATTACAGAATTACAAAATTAAAGTAGGTTTCAAATTAATTTTGCTCAAAATGAATCTTTGCGGGAGAAATTAATGTCAATAATTTTTTACTAGGATATTTATTAAACATGTGCATCTTTCTTAGATTTCATGTTCCAGAAAAGCTGACAAACTACCCAGCAAACAAATTGAACTGAATAAGCGTTTATACAGCTGTATATGGCTGAATAAATGTTTATACAGCTGTATATAGCTGTATAAACGCTTATTCAGTTCAATTTGTTTACTGGGTAACTACGGGTTGTTGAATCAAATTGAGTTCATAGAAATTCAACGAGAACAAATATCGCAGACAATTGAAAACTAAAATTTATTGAAGTGTGGTGATACGTTGTGAGTAGGGAAGTCCCGCGTGACCGAAAGTGATTAGTAGAGACCGGATTTATAAGTTTTTACAAGTTTTTTACGCTAACATACCTAAACTTGGCGTTTTGTATTTATATGTTTGTCGATTAGAGAAGCCCAAAAATGGTAGTTTTATTTCGCATATAACTTAATATTTTAGACTTTTAGGGCATATTTATTTATTTATCCATATATTGATATAAATAACATTATAATTCCATATACGGTCAATATTCAGGTCTGCAGCTTTTCCAAGAAGTAATTTATTCTCCTCAACGTCTGGCCACTTTATTTTACGATTTCCCGGAATGTGATTTTCTGGGAATCTGTAGCGACTTGCACTTGCATTTTGCACTTATGTTTTGCATTTCAGTTTGAGATAAGAACTCCGTGAATGTGTGTGACTAGTGACTAGTGTATTTATCAACGCGAATTAGTTGTTATTTTCTTATTTAATTTAAAGACGAAATAAATTCAGTGCTTATCTTTTCAAAATGCCGAAAGTAGCATCCTCTCGATCCGAGCTATTGAAAAAATGGATTAAAGCATCTAAACATCTAACTACAGATGGAAAAGTTATTTTTTGCAACGCATGCTCAAAACAGGTAGATACCTTACAAATTCTCTTAAAAATCACATTTTCATTTTGACAATATTTTAAGGTGTCGTCAGACCAAAAGTACCAGATTGATCAACATTTGGCTACAAAACCTCCAATAAGGAGTCGGAGAAAAGATGTGTGTCTAACTTTAAGCAGTCCTTTATTTCTTCAACAGCCAGTAACTCACAGGGCAGTGACACAGGAAATGAATTCTTTTTAGACTTGTGCAGTGCTATGGCAGAGTCAAACATTCCTTGGCATAAACTTGAACAAGCAAGTTTTCGAACTTTTTTGGAAAAATATTGCAATCGTCATATTCCAAATGAATCGACTTTGCGGAAAAACTATCTAAGTATATGCTACCAGCAACGGATGAAGAAAATAAGAGAGAAGCTTAGCGACAACAATATTTATATAGTAGTTGATGAAACGACAGATGCCTGCGGTCGTTATGTAGCAAATATGTTAGCAGGAGTATTAAGCAACACAGTTGCACCAATATCTTATTTGGTAAATAGTGCAGTTTTGGAAAAAACAAATCATTCAACGATCGCACGTTTTATTAACGACAGCTTGACACTTTTATATGCGCCTAATCAAGTTAAATCGGAAAATATATTACTAATGGTGTCTGATGCAGCAGCCTACATGATAAAAGCAGGACAGGCTTTACAGGTGTTTTACCCAAATCTGATGCACTTCACTTGTATGGCTCACGCAATGAATAGGCTCGCTGAATTGGTGCCACTAGAATACCCAACAGTAAATAAGTTGATCAATAACGGAAAAAAGGCATTTCTTAAAGCCCCACTGCGTATACAACACTATAAAGAATTAGCTGCTGACCTGCCATTACCACCAGAACCAATAATTACGAGATGGGGTACGTGGCTTGAAGCAGCAAATTTTTACGCAGATAACTTTAAACAATTAAAGGAAAATTTCTTAGAATTGGATGATTCCAATTCAGCGGCTTTAAGAATTTGTAAGGAATGCATGTCGAACACAAACATCGGGAATCAATTAGCATTCATTAAAACTCATTTTTCGGTTTTAATATCCACCATTAAAAAGTTGGAATCATCCCAGACGGCTCTATTAGATTCTTTTGAAGTGGTCGATGATGCAATTGAAAGTGTAAAATCAATTCCAGGGGAGATAGGAGAGAAGTTAATGGCAAAATTAGACAAGGTTCTATTACGTAATCCTGACTACAATAAAATGAGGAAAATCTGTTTAGTTTTAAAAGGTCAAAGTGAAGAGGATTTGGACATGGACCCCAAAGATGTAGCATCCATGAAATTTGCGCCCATTACTTCATGCGATGTCGAGCGTTCGTTTTCCTCTTATAAAAATATTTTGACAGACAGACGACAAAATTTTACCCCAAATAATTTAAATCAACTGTTGATTATATTTTGTAATCCTACTATTTAAGTGTTAAGTGTCAAAATTACTTATATGAAACAATTTATGTTTTTATTATTCTAAAGTATGTATAAGTAAAATAAAATTTTTATCGCATATAATATCCATATTTTGATCCATTTTAATCGCATAAAAAAAAACTTATTTTCCACTTTTTTAGTACATATAAATCCGGACTTTAGTGATTAGCATGTACAAAACCTGCTCAAACTCATAGCATTTTCTGTGTGCTGCATGTTCTCACTTTTACAACAAAGACGTTAGAGCTGAGAGAACTGCCATATACTAACTGTGGTAACATGATCAAGCAAACACTCTGTACTTTTTAAATTTTATTTTGCACTTGCATTAAAAAAATGGTTTGGTAGAAAGAAAAGCAAAATTTAACTTGTTAAAGCTAAAAATAAATTTCACTTTAACACAAGAAATGTCAAAAAATAAAAACGAAACAAGAATCACATGGTTATATTCACATCATTAATTATTTACAATTAAATTTAATTATTTGTACCAACAACTTTAGTATGTACTCTTAGTATCGATTCCAAATGTTTATTTCTAAATCGTGCCAAGACGTTCACATTAAAATAAACATCAACATCTATCTTCGTTCCACTAAAATGCTAAAGTGAAAGTAAATTTCACCGAAATTACGCCAAATCGATGCCGAATCGACTTTAAACGTTCGTTGGACAACAGCTGAATCTGAATGACCTTTTCATAACAGACATTCGTATGTAGGTAATTGGAGTTACCTTGACAATGATCAATGATGAATGTCATTCGCTAATTTATTATCTGCGTCTGTAACAAAGCGCCCGAATCATTTTGGTGGAGCCATTCTTGAAAAAGTAATTTCCGCTTGATTCACGATTCACTGCAGATTTTTCAATCGTTGTAAATATTTGTGTCTGTCTATCTGATTTTTAAATAATTTTAAGGTCAATTCCCACAGAAAAACAATAAAGTGAGAAAAAAAATTAAGTACAATGGCGAACGTAGAAAAGCGGGCATCATTATTTTTGAAAGCTTTAATTGACTGCTCTATATATAACTAGAAAAATTAAGACATTTAAGTTGTCATCGATCCAGTGGCGTAGCTAGAAGTCAAATCGCCGGGTTGCAAAATTTCAATCAACGCCCTAAAATCAAAATCTAACATTTAGTTAAAACTTTGAAAATCAAAACTGCTTCAATGCGTCTGGAATATCCTATTTTTAAAAAGTGACAAGAGCTGTCAATTATTTTAGGTTAAAAAAGTTCCTGAGAACTAGCGCTAAACGGAATGGGCTTCAATTATTCCTCAACACTTCTTTTTTGAAGAAATTCGTTTTCAGCTATTACTTCCCGTTCAGTCAACTTTATCCGAAATTGTTTTTCGTAACGTTATTTCTGGAATATTTTTAGTTAGGACCTACCGTAACAGATGGCGCTACAAGTGCTAATATATTCTTTCCCTTTGCATTTAAACCTTATTTATTTGAAGTTTTCAGTTGGTTCTTTAAAATTGTTCCCGCGTCAATCAGAGGGACAAAATTACGACTCGTGGTTACAGATGGCGCCATCCATGTTTATTGATCATTGGAAAAGCTCCCGACAACTAGCGGGGAAATAACGCTTCAACTGTTTCTCAAACGCTTTCTCGAAGAAGAAATTTGTTTTTAACTGTTTTGAAAAACTGTTTGCTGGAAATTAAACGAAACAATATAAATTACGACTGTATACAGAATAACAGATGGCGCTACTTCTATTTGAAACTTCCCATTTCTATTCAACTTTATTTATTCGAAATTATATAGTAGTTAGCATTTTTTCGTAATGTTATTTCTTGAATTTTTCTTAGCGTTTTTCAACAATTGCTTCTCCCACAAATAAAGAGAACGAAGTTACAATTCAGGGTAATAGATGGCGCCACAAACGGTAATAAATTCTTCCGCTTCGCGTTTAAATGTTATTAATCTATTAGAAGTTTTTTCGGAACGTTGTTTTTGAACGTTCGTAACCCTAGTGTTTCAGTTTTTTTTTTAATATTTTCTCGGCGAAATACCAAAGGCGCGGCTTACCAGATGGCGCGAAGTTGGAAATTGACGCTTGAAACGTATTCCTTTTCCCAACTTTTCCAGTTGCTTCGAATTTTGGTTTTAATCCTTCCGGTTTTAATTTAAAGACGATCCAGTAAATTTCTTGTTTTTTCTGTCATTTTCTTTCTTTTCTGACTTATTTCGAACGAAGTTATTCTGCATTTGAAAATATCTTGGAAATAAGTTTTCACTTTTCCGCGTCTGTGATTTTTTTAGAAATCAAGAAAATAGGAAACCGTCTGTAATTATGATTGCTAATAACAATTTTGGTTTCTTACTGTAGGTTCTAGGAACAGGCGCCAATGGCGTCCTGACGCCAGGTTGCTTTGCAATCACATAATAGCATTTCAACAGGGGTTACACATATCTGTAATAAGAAAGTACGATCACGCAGCTGGATTTTGATTTTGAAACTTGGTCCATTTTCTATGTACACCACTATACATATCGAGTAATTAGAGTTTTTGAGACACAAGGATATCAAGCGTCCTTGTGCAAAATTTCAAAAAAATCAAGGCAAGGAATTAGAAAGAATTTTCTTTTTTCAATTAAAAAGCAAATCAAGGTCACCTCATCCCAACTGAACTGAACGTTAACCCAAGAAGAAATTCAAAAAGTACAAAACTTAACTCTGAAACAGAACTTTAAAGAAATTTCTACAAAATAAAACATAAAATAATTAAAACGAAAAAAGCGAGTTTTAAAAAATTCAAAAACATTAAAAATTGTAAAGTATTGAAGATTTTTCTTAACTTGAGAAGCATATCAAGGTTAACCCAACCTAACCGAAGGGAACCTAAGTAAACCCAACCAAAGAAAAGAAAAAAAAAGAAAAAATGTTCAACATTTTAAAAACAAAATACTTTGAAATGCTTAGGCCCAATTTCGTAATCGAACTAAAGGAAACTTTAAAATTAAGATCACAGTCATATGTCCAAAAAGATGCGACAACGTAGTTATTTATAGATCAGATTGTGACATGCTTTACAGTCTCATTTAGCTGGATTATGACGGCACTAATTCTTCTAAAATAAACAAGATACTTTTAAATAATTATTTTTGCTATGTTTTAAGTAAAACTGTTTTTTAATTACAACCATTTTAATAATTACGCACAATTTGGCGCCCCCGTGACCAGACGCCCTCGTGCCTTGCACAATCTGCGCAACAGACAGAGGCGGGCCTGCATTTATGAAACATAAGAATGAAAACCAGGACTTAAAGGTTAAAAGACGGATCATCGTTGCAGCATTGAACTAATTAGTAATCAGAAAAATCGGTATGTAGGAGTATATGATTTGAGTGACCTAATTTCAGCGAGAATATCCCGATGTTCGTTTAGGTTTATGTAACGCTAGGTGTTGGTTCTAGAAAAATTGTCATGATTCATTTCATGCTGACAATTGGTGTTAGATAACTCAGTCGTGCTAGTTGAGATAAGGACAAGGACTCTTATTTCTTCTATTACAATGGAATGAGGAGGTGTCCATTCTTTTTTCATTTATCTTATTTCATTCTTCTTTTTTCTTATAGTCATGATAACTAATATTCTTGCAAAAATTATTTTTATTAATTTTTGAGAAGAAGAGAATATACAATACAGTGATCAGCAGAAAGTTGGACACATATGGGGATTTCTTTTATTATTCATTTCTTAGAAAAAAATATTCTTTATGAAAACTCATGCATCTGTCCAATTTCAGTATTCATGCATCGAAAGTTGAATATCTGTTGTAATATACTGAGGAAACCAAAATATTTGTTTGATGAAAAACGTAATATGGTCGGTCATAAGGACAAGTGACAAAATATTTGTATTCGAAGAGTATATTTATTTTTGAAGATACGCAATAATATTATTTGAAAAAGTTATTTAGAATTATTAAGAAATTTCAAATATGAAATCATGGCCGCATATGATAGATTTTTTTCTACCACACAAAAGTGTCTACTATAATTTTTAGGGTATTAATGTAAATAATTCTAATATTTAATAGATAGTTGAGTAAAAATCAAATCTCAGAGTAGATTCATACCACACCTAAAGAAACGTCAAACTCTGCACATCCAAAGATGTACTCGAGGATGACGGGGATACGAAAAAAAATCGAAAAGTACGTGAAATTTGTTTGTTTTTAACGTAGAGAGTCAGGAGAGTTCATATTTGAAATTTTATGGCAGTTCTAAATAACTTTTCCAAATAATAATTCCGCGTAACTTGAAAAATAAAGGCACTTTACTCTTATGTCGAATACAAATATTTTGATTTCTTCGGTATATGACAACAGGAACTCAAACTTTGATACGTAGATTTTGAATTTAGAAAGATGCAGAAGCTTTCATAAAGAATAACATTTTCCGAGAAGTCGATAATAAAAAAAATTCCCATGAATGTGCCAATCACTATAATTTAATTGAAAAAATTATTTTCCTTTTTCTGATAATTTATTTAGTCTATGGGAATTCATATTTTTACAAGGTTCAAACAAATAATTGACCTAATCTTTCTCTTTTTTGAGTAATTGGAGTTTAATAACTACGGGTCGGAATAACATACTTTGACGTCATGAGGGCATGTAAATATTTGCGATTTACTCATCAAGCGTGCGGGTAAAGACGAACAATTAATTTCATTATTTGTTTGTTCAGTTATGATGCAAATTTAAAAAAAAATCCGATCCCGACGATTTTATAAAAATATTGTGTATTGCGTTATTTTTTTAAGAAAAAAAATAATACATTGGTGAATAATGTTTCACACTGAAATTTATTCTCATATAATATTCAGAAAACACATTTTACGTTCTAAAATAAAAAAAGGTAGAGTGCAATTATGAATTCTGCTCTTATTTTATAATGGGTGATTGGGGAGGAACACACCCAACACCAGAGGTGGATTTTCTCGTAAATATAATTTTAGTATTAACTTGATTGATCAACCTTGATTTTTTTTAAATTTACTTTCGATTGTCCTTTATTTGAATTTAATTTTTCTTAATATTAATTTTTTTTGTTTTTAATGGCTTCTAACCACATATTTTCCTTAATCATTAGTGTTGAAAGTCACGAGTTTGAGAAAGTACGTTATTTATACATATTATAAAAAGCATCTTGGACTTGTTGCTTTTGCTTGTCCTGAATTTTCTCGCCGATCACTGTAAATATTAATCAATCAAGTACCCACCAACCTGACGTCATATAAAAAAAAATCGCTTTTCATGTGATTTTACTAGGTACCTAAGCGAAAATAAATATACTAGACTTTCATCGGTAATGAAATTCTTCAAGAGAAACGTTTAGATGAAAATAAAGTTTATCTTCGATATGTACCAGTATAGTATACCGCGTATTATTTTATTTATAGCAGAACCACTTTCATCGCATCCCGCATTTCACTATAATCTGCCGGATTTCTAGACTTCTGCGGAAACAATTGCACGTCGACCTGGTTCTAATTCGTGTGTGTAAACCCTATCATTTCTTAGAGGTGGAGCTCACGCTGGAGAAGTGCCAGTCCTTTGAAGACGCTCTCGCTGAACACGCCAGCAAAAGCCAGTGAGAGTAAAGCGTGCTTTCCATCAAACGCCGATACACGCTCTGATTCTACACAACAATAAGCCAATTTGCGACACCGTATGCATTTTTTACACTATCTTATGTTGTGATCACTGTTAATGCGACAGCGGAGCTGTAACACGGTGTTGGTTGCCCGTCAGTACAATGTGGATGTTATTTGTTTTGGCGATCAGTTTTTCCGATTTTTCATGTGGAATCTTTGCTGAAGACACGGCAACTGTATTAGATTCTGGTAAGCCTTACACAATAAAAAAAAAATTATATCTCTCAAACATGTTTAAGTTTCTCTATACTATTATACATATATAAGTAAAGAGTAGAGTATAACTATTTAGCTACTTTTAAACACTTATGGCCAGTTGCACCAAATAGTTAAGCCAAGCTTAAATTTGCAATGTGACATTGGAGATACACAACATTGTACACGTTATATTCTAAGTGGTGCTTAAAGTTAAGCTAACCTTAAGTGTTTGGTACAACTGGTCCTAAAAGTATAACTAGTAGCTCAATACTTTTAAATGCGCCGATAATGCAATCGATAGAACTAAGCTTTTCTTACTCTAAACCCTATCAGTGTAATAACTACTACCAGTACACTAATAATGCTAGTTATATATATATATAATTGGTCGAATAATTTAGTCAATATTAGTGTTTATAAGAATTATTTATACGGACAGTATCAATTGTAAGCATATGTAATGTACAGGGTGGATTAATTTCGATGTATCTTATGGGCATCTCCGTAACTATAACAGTTAGAAAACAACTAGTGGCCAAGTGTCGATCTCTTTTTTGAAGATTAAGTCAATAGCGTAAACAAAAATTGGCTATCTTCTTTTGTTTTCAAGTTATGGCCAAAAATTGATATTTTCGACTTTTCGTTTTTCGGTCATATCTCGTTTATTTCTAGAGATATTAGAAAACCGTTTGATCATTATTAGGACACTTTTTGAAATACAATTCAGTGGTGTAGTGGCTTTTTTAATATTTACTTAAATTTTCAAGTTATAACATAAAGTTATATTTTTTTAAATAGAAATCATAGTAGGCAATGCCCTCATGAAATAGAGATTTTTTTTCTGTTTTCAAAAATATATACTTCGTTGGGTTTATTTGTTATAATTAATAGGTAAAATGCCATTTTTGTTATTAGCCTTGCATATCCTAGTCTCAGTAGGCTGGCTTCAATACAGTGTCGACATTTTTTTGTTTTTATTAAATATTAACGAACTTTCAAACCTTTAGACAGTTTTGGCCGCTTAAAGAAATTTCACATGCACTTTATTTTACAAAATTCCGTTTGAGAAATGTAGCACTCATCGCGACCGATCTGGCAAAAGCTTTTTTGTTTTTATTAAATATGAATGCACGCAAATTTAGTTTGATACATGTCCGATTTTGTTTATATTTTACTGTTTGTGTGTTTGTTTTGGTTTTTCGTGTTTTTAATAAAATATAACTCAAGAGAAACAAAAAAAAAGAAATCTTAATTTAGTTCTAATCTAGTTATTATTACCTTTATGTTTATCCGAACAACTTGTCTTTTAGTGTAAAATCATGTTATCTTTTCGCTTCTCTTGACAATTTGTTTATTTACATTTTTTCACTCCTGACGAAACTATGAAGCGATAGCGAAACGTAGAGTGTTCTTCCGATTTCACAGTGTCCGTTTTAAAGTTTAAAAACTATTTTCTCTCACATATTTCATCGAACAAGAGTCGACTTCAATTACAAATTTTTTAGTCAAGTCGTTTCTTGTCCTATGGAAATTGTATAAAAATTGTTTTCGATTTAAAAAAAAAACATTGTGAAAATTATAGGAACGTTCAACGTTTCTTCCTAACGAAGCTATAAACCGATAGTGAAACGTTGAGTATTCGAGCAATTTGGCTGTTTGTAGATTGAAAACAATTTTTCTATAAATTGAATGATAAACTCATTTTCAATAGCAAGTCAGACAGGAACTCTTATCAGAACGGTCGCTCAAAACGATAAAACGGAAATTTGTAAATTAACGTGAGTGCGAAATTATTTATGCAGCCAAAACTTTGAAAATATTTGAAAGCTCGTTAAATTTTAATAAAATAAAAAATCGGCTCCGTATTGAACCCAGCCTACTGAGACTAGGATATTTACGCAAGGATAATAATAAAAATGACAGTTTTTCCCATTAATTATAAGAAATAAACCCAACAAAGTATATATTTTTGAAAACAGAAAAAAAATCTTTATTTAATGAGGGCATTGCATACTATGATTTCTATTTAAAAAAATATAACTTTATGTTATAACTTGAAAATTTAAGTAAATATTAAAAAAGCAACTACACCACTGAATTGTATTCCAACAAGTGTCCTAATAATGATCAAACAGTTTTTTAATATCTCCAAAAATAAAAGAGATATGACCGAATAACGAAAAGTCGAAAATGTCAATTTTTGGCCATAACTTGAAAACAAAAGAAGATAGCCAATTTTTATTTACGGTTTTGACTTAATCTCCAAAAAAGAGATCGAGACTTGGCCACTAGTTTTTTTCTATCACTTATAGTTACGGAGATGCCCATAAGAGACATCGAATTTAATCCACCCTGTACATAGATAAATTGATGCAAAATTGCACACACAGGATTATATGAGAAAAAAAAAACACAGGAGCAAAAGTATACGTATTAATTTAAATAATATACTTTTGCTCGTTTCAGAGTATTTACTTTTGCTTATACCCGCAAATCAGCAATATTTTAATCTTCTTGAAAAATGGCATACTATGTGACTATATTTGAAACATTTACGCCGTTATACAATTTTGATTCAATTCATGTGACTATACAGGGTTACAACTAATTAAAGGTCCTGTTGGTATCTCGTAAACTGTGTATAAGAGATACAATTAAATTACAGAAAAATTGAGCTATGTTTCTGAAATAACTTCCCATTTTCGAAAACCTCGAATGTCTTCATCATTTCTTAAGTTAGAATCACAAAATTCCGCGTTTTTATATTAAATTCGACGAACAACCTAATACTGTTCGAAGAAATAGGTTACGATTGACAATTTGGCAGATGCGACTGCCAACTATTCTTTTTTTCTCATGGACGCTACCTTAGATATTCGTACCACGTGATACATCGATATTACGATTATTGATACTTTATAAAGTATCAATACTATGAAAAAGATACGTTTAAGAAGAAGGGTACGTATCGATGCCTAGTATCAATGCTTTATAAAATATCGCCCAATACAAGCCCTGTATAAATTACTTTAAAATTCTGTATAGTATAGTAACATACATATAACCTAGAATTCCTATTTAATTATCTGTACGGTATAAATTAGAAAAGAACGTGGAAATGATAACTAAAAAGTACACTTAACTGAGTCATCAAATACAGGCCGCCGTTCTTTTCAAAATTTACAAAATAGTTGACTTTGATTACATGGAGAGGATGTTGTGTATAAAATTCTTGAAATTTGCATTTACTACCACATAGAGGCGCCTGTCTACTACAAAACTACCGAGGGTTAACGTTAAGGTCACCCATAAAAATAAATAGGAATATCTTTTTAAATATCTACGAGGAGTCAAGGTGGACGCGGTAAATGAGCATAAAATAAATAAAACTCAGCAAATCGAGGACGCCGAGTTTGAATTTGAAGTTCGTCGCCAAATGAGTTTTCTTTCAAAGAGATACGCCAATTTTTGGACAGTCAAATTACAAGCGATTTTATTGGAGTGGATAGGACGGCGAGTAGTTTGATGACTACTATTAACGAAACGATTTTCCAACGCTCTAGTTTTTCCCCATCAACCAAAATGGAAATTTGCCTTTGGTAAATCTGTAATCGATGTTTTACAAGATTCTGCAATCCTGCATACAGAGTCAAAAAAGAATTTTTAAATAAGGCGTGTTTAAAAAAAAAGTAATAAATATGCAGAAAAAATGTAAGGGCTTAGGTATCGAATTCAGGACTCTCATTCTAGTAGGTACGTAACAAAATCCAAATCGAATTCTCTCTCTTAATGAACAGTATTTATTATTTGTAGTATGTTTTGCATGTACTTACATAATCCACATAATCCATCGATTAGAAAAATGGTCGTGAAATTCCGCCCTCTGTTCTCGACGTCAAGCTTTTGGTGCATGGCCATCGGATTCGCTTGGTGCACTACGCTTTTTTTCTTTGATTTGATATTTCTTTGTTGTTTCTGCTAAAAAGGCAGACTTTTTTCAAATAAAATACAGTTTGTAATATGTTAAAAGTTTAACTTTAGTGCTATCCACTGTACTTTTAAGACCGTGGTGTCTATTTTGATAAAACAGCTTATCGTTTGTTTGCAAAAGTCGCACTATAAAAATTGCGCCCCTCGCCTAAAAAAGAAAACTTTGCAGGAAAGGACTTCAGATTCGGACTCAGCGTCTGCGATTCCCTAAATGGCACTTATTCGTTGCTCCCAACTTATCTCCATGCACAGCCACCTCGTTAGTTATGTTGCATCCGATATATATATTTTCTCGTTGTGCAATTCTTTAATATATTTCATATAAATAGCAATGCAGTTTCTCATACTAATATACGCTTGTATTCTTACAAGGTGTTTCCGATATTCACAATACTGTGTGCCCTTTCTAACGAAAATATTTAGAAAACTGGTTGTATCGTAAATCGCTGTTAGCTTAATTATTAACATTTCTGTTTCCTTACTATACATACTGACAAAACTCGTTATTTAAAATTTGAATAAAACCATCAGCTTCAGTGACTTTTTCTTCAAGATTGTATTTTAAATCGTCTTTACGTTATATTGTTGTAAACGCAGTCAGTCTTCAGGCTCTCTGATCTTAACGTAATTGTGTTTAAAACAGTAAATGGAACACCCTGTATACTTTCATGGTGTGACGTACGCATGTTAAGATCGATTAACGTTAGCCTTTCCTAGTTTTCTTGATTTTGTTTTTAAATAGAACTGAGATTCATAACTTCTTCACGTTAACAGATTGCAATTAATTGGTTTCTATCGAAAATAATTGTAAAGCTACAACTATCAATTTTTTTATGGAATTGTCTGCGTTTAACTTACTTTGATTTTTGTCTAAACTAAAATAACAAAAGGTTCGTCAAGCATCGTAAATAAAAATTCAATAAGGAGAAGACAACCTGTTAAATAATTACCTTGAAAAAGCTGCCAGAAGAGCAGTGAAACGTCGATTTTAATTCAGTTTTATGAAATGTCCTTGCAGAAACAATTACAAATTTTGTATTGACTTCCAAAGGATAAGAAAATGGTTCGAAAAATATTTTTCAAATGTGCTTTTAATCACAATAAATTTTAAGAATGACTTTCATTACGTATAATTTAATAAAATTAAGGAAGATTTGTTATTAGATCCAATTTTTAAAATTATCAGCGTGGAAACAGAACATCGTTCAACTTTAACAAAATTAGGAACCGCTATTTTTCGGCAATTTACCACAAGAAAATTATTGCATTTTAAAATAAGTTGAATTTATTTCGGCATTAAACTGAAACCAATTTATTTTTAAGAGCAAATGCGTTCAACTTCCAGAAAAGGAGGAATTACATTTCATAACAATATGAAGTAGCGGACAATGAGTTGTTTTTATTTGTTAATAATTATACAGTTATAAAAATTTTGAAAATCAGAATGAGCTACAAATCCAAAAAATTATTAATATTTTGTTTTTTTCGTTTCATACATTCGTTTAAATAAATAATAACGATAATAAGTTAATTTTATTCGTCAATAATGATTTCATCAGAATTATCAGTTAAGAAAACTGAACAGAACGAACTGTTAATCTAAATTATTATTATTTAACAAACTATACAGATATTACCACTTCAAGTAGGCAGAGAATTGATAACAGTATACATCAACAAATGTAATCAAGCAGGAAGATCAACGTTATGCTAACATGTGGGATGTTACATGCACTGCAATATTTTTCTTGTTATTCTTATTCTCGTCAGGGTAGTTTGTCTTTAATTTATTATCTAATATGTTTATATGCAAGGTAATTACGTATCAGATTAAAAAGAAATGAGATTTTTGTTAGACCGCGACCGTTTCGAATAGCGATCGCATGTACATATGTACTTACGCTCACACTGTAAGACTGTCTCGTGAGTGCTCTGGTGTACCTACTAAATGTAGCGGGATCTGTATATTTTCTTAATGCAAAATAAGTTGCAATAAAGAAATCAAATTAGAAGTAAACTATTGTTGTTGGACTAAAAGTAATTTAAATTTAATTTATTGAAGATTCAATTTGTTTCTATTTCAGTACCTGAAGTAGGTACTTCAGTACACGTTGGTCCTCCTCAAGGTTAACATAAACTTAAACAGATAAATAAACAATAGGCAAATTTTTCGTGTTGCAATCACTTTAATTAAATAAACAACCACGATTATTCTAAACTCAATTAAAACCGCGCAGTCATTCAAAAACAGGCAAATCTCTTTGTTATGAATTGTGTTGTTTTTTTTTAATTAACCCTGTAGGATGTATTTTGCAGGCAATTAAATAGACATTACATGCAAACAATTAAATAAGTAATTTAAATTCTCTAACTATTGTTCCGTAGTTTAGCAACAATTCTATTGTGTGTACTTTTAAAATAAAAAAAGAAAGAAAGGACGCACCCAGCATACTTTAATACTCGTAATAACAATAATGTATCAAAAATGTATCTAATTTGAAACATTTTGAAATAAACTAAATTTTAAATACTTTTACTTGCTTAGATTTATGATGCACACAAAAATATAAAATAGTTCAGGGGGAGAGTTTTAATATACCGGGTGTTTTAGGCCACCCGTTCAAGACCTTTTTCTGAAAGACGGGAAGTAGTACGAACTTATAAAAAAAAAATAATAACTAAAGGGCATATGATGCATATGATGGCAATAATTATCCTTCATGATCAATTGGAAGTATGTGCATTAAAGAATGGAATTTTTAATTTTATTTGAGCAAAATTTTTAATATCTCAAATAGTCTCGGAGAAGAAAATTTAAATGTATTGAAAACACGACAATCTGTTAATTAAAAACGTTTCAACATACAATAAGGATTACAGATTGTCAAGTGTGACATTTTTAAATGACTGCCTTCATAAATATTCAAGGTATAATTTATATATTTTGTATTCGACTACGAACAAATTCGTCTGAATTAAAAATATTAAATTGTTTTCGTCCATTATTGAAATCAAATTGTCTTTTGTTTTTAATTTCTCAGTGCTTTAGCCGAATTTGTTTAGTACTATATCTTAATAAAACATTTTTATGAGTCATTTGCAGGCATGATATACCATGTGACAGTTACACGTTATATGAATAAAACGTACAATACATACATATATACTTTAGAATTATATGTAGACTGCAGTATAATACAGTATAAAACTGTAAATTTACAAAATTATGTCTCACTTGTTTACTCTTACAAACCATATGAGAACAAATAAATTGGATTTAACCTCCTAACCACAAAAAGTTTGTTTAAAAACTATGTAGGTATTTCGGCAGCTATGCTGTCATGTTCAGTAGATGCCTTCTTCTTCATCACAAGAGAAGTTTTTAAACAAACTTTTTGTAGTTTAGTTTAATTTCTTTGTACTACAAACCACAGTCTCCAATACTTTTTAATAAACCATATGAGAATATAATTTTTATGTCACTTTATAAATAGAACAGATTCTATTAATAATCTCTTAACAAAATGTGATAAATAGGTCATAATGACGTGTGCAATAAAATCAGAAATCACTTGAGGATGAATATTTGGTTACATATTATGCTATAAGCCTAAATTTAATTAAACGTCACCAAGAACAACGTATTTTTATTTTTAATGAACATTTATCTAAACCCGGAAGTAAGGAGTTATACAATATTTTATGCATTAATAAAATGAATATTACTACTGTAATACTGTTTGATATTAACTAGGGCATGGAATACCGGCGCATTTTTACAATATCGATATTCATTCGATATTTATATTTAAAATACCGGGATTTCAGGATTTCGGTATTTTTCGGTGTTGAAATAAATATGATTATGTAGTACAAAAGACAGAAGCAAGAAATGCGTTGAGAAAGAAAATCAGTCATTTATTGAAACAAAATCACATTAAAACTAAGATTAGCAAACTTTATACCTTATAAATAGTCAACTTTTCTGTTGAATAACAAGAAATAACTGAAAAAAAATAAAGCTTCTGTTTGTGTGACGATATACTACTCTATAAATAATAACAACAATAAATATACATAATAAACGACTTTATTTTGTTGACGAAGTTCAGCCAAGTTGTTACCACTTAACCAACAAAAGAATATATTTAATATAAATATAAATCATACAATTATACAATTAATACATACTAACTATAAAAGTATACGTGTGAAAGTGAGAAAAATAATAACAAAAAAAATGAATTGGACCACTAAAACATTTCGAACGAATTGTTATATTTATTTTGTCTCATTTAATCTAACTTTTTTAAGTGACCCAGTTCATTTATTGAGAAGTATAATTATTAGAAAACAAAAATAATTATAAAAAACAAACACATGAGTAAATTCCTGAAAATAATCAACAAAGAATAACGAAAACAAAAGTCAAAGTAAAACCGAAAATCGGTATCCATGCCCTAATACCAACGAATCGACGAGATCTTTACACGCATTTCATGCACGTCGTAAAAGCCTAATGGGTTCAGAAGTACATGATTAACCAACTCGAAGTAGAAATCGGATAACACCAATACTTTCGCAGACAGTACTTTACGAAAAACCATTCTTAAATCTAAGTTTCAAAATCTATAATAATAAGTTACCAAGTGGCATCTCCAGCGAAAGTATTCGAAATCAATTCATGAAAACAGTAAAATTTTATCTTTTTAATATTTTTTTTTTATTCGTTAAATGAATTCATGACAATTTGACGTCTGGTTTATGCTATAATACATGATACTTACAACTGACAATGAGTACGATGATGATACACATTTTAATGTGTTTATATTTTATAACATTCACTCTAACACTCTACATCATAATGTTTTTGCTGTTTTTAATACCAAGGAATGCAGAATAGAGGATTTTTTGGATATTTTAAATTCTAAATTTCCTAGTATTAAATTCACGGTTGAAAAAGGGGTTGATGGGAAATTATCATTCCTAGATGCCTTGGTTATTAGAAATAGTGAAAACAAATGAGAATTTGATATATATAGGAAAGAAACAAGCACCAACAGATTTATTGTTAATGACGCACATGTCTTATCGCATAAGCATTCTGCAATTTCTTTTCTACTTAATAGATTAGTCAACTTCTCACTCTCAAAAACAAAGAACTCAGATTTATTAAAGTTATAGCAGTCCGCAATGATTACTCAGTAGATGTCGTAGAAAATACTTTAAGGAATATTGTAAACAAAACCAACATCAAAAAACTTACCAGTTTGTTACCGGTAGAAACAAACACATCCAAATACATTAAAATTCCGTTTGACAAATATTGTTCGAAAAGTTTAAATAGCATTTTTAAAACGCAGGGGTACACAATCGCACATACTAATAATAATACTTTAAAACGTTTACTGGCAAACCCTAAAGACAAAACTGAACCAAATCAGAAATCGGGAATCGATGAAATATCTTGTCAAGGGTGTACTAAAAAATATATTGGAAAAACAAAAAGAAATATACTGATACGTTTTAAAGAACACTTAGCTCATATAAGGTACAATAGAATTGAAAAATCCAGTGTTGGCCAACATATTTTTGACACCAGTTATAAAATAGATTTAAACAACCTTAGGTTAGTAAAAGCAACGTCAAGCAACAGGGAATTAGACGGGTTTGAAACCATTTTCAAATACAAAAATAAGAGAGATTTAATGAACACCGATCATGGGCCTTTGGAAGGTTCCGTGTTGCTTGACTTGGTTGACGCAATCCGGTGAGACGCTCGCTTTAGAGAGCACGCTTCATTGGAGCGGAACGATTAGTATATAAAGTAGCGATAGGCATGACACAGTCACTTCTGTTGTGATCAAGAAGAAGGCATCTACTGAAAATGCGGCATGGCTGCCGAAATACGTATTTCGTTTTTAAACAAACTTTCTTTTGGTTAGGAAGTGAAATCCATTTTCTTTGTACTACAAACCACAGTCTCCCATACATTTTAATACTCTACATCATTGATAATCAGAATAAAATTTATTACTGCTACTACAATTTGAGATCCATTTAAAATTTTAAAAGCTCTTGTACCTGCTTCCGGTTGACGTTCAAAGTTTGCCATCAAATATGTCGTATACACTCTTAATATTGATTTTTGTTCGTTACTTCATATTTTCGAGCAAAAAGACCGTGACGTTTCATCTGAAACACCCGGTAAACCACTTTATTAAAGTGAGAATAAAAATTTCAAATAAAAACCATCAAAATGTCATTAATTATCGCGTTAATTAAAATGAAAATCTCTGTGTAAATTTTTAAAATTCGGCGCTACCTCGTGAACAAAAGCTTTTTTTTGCAAGCAGAGCTCGTGAATATTTCATGCTCGAATCTCATACGTCATTTACTCCGCCGCAATACAAGAACCCTTTTAAAAACGCAATGTTCATTATGCTGTGCTCTTTTTCGCTTCACGTTCTGCATTCACGGCCTAATAATGCGCTTTCAGAAATACCAGCTAGACAAAACGACAAGTTTTCAAACTCGGCCTATCCATACGTTCGTGGAAATGGCGGTAATAACATCGGAGGAGATTTTCCAGACGATAGGACTCCGGATCACATCCGTCGTTGCACTCAACGCCTGGAAAGTGCTTTGGAGGAAATGCGTCGGAGACAACTGGCAAAGCAGAAGACACTCCATTTGAATGGCTACACTTTGCATCAACCTCTGCGTTCAGTACCATATGATATGTATGTAACTGATATGAGGGTGCGATTGCCATCATCGGGAAGTTGGGTAAGGGTCGACAGGTGTTTATTCGATCCCGGTAACTCCAGCTTAGAAACTAGATTGCTGTTTAATGACCTGAGCATAAGCGGCAAAGTAAATTTGTTCGGTGATGGAGAGCTTTTACAACGTGCACCGGATCAATCCGATCTTGATGGTAGTTGTAATATGATCCTTCGTTTACGTAGAGCAGGAATTGGGTAAGTATAGCCCATTTATTCGAGGAGTACCTCTAAATTATATAACGACGAATTATTGATGTGACACGAGGCACATAGTTTTATCCAACACCTGTTTATTATGAAGAATAACGCCGACTTTGTATAACAGTTTAATTATGGCTTCATAATTCCACTGGTGTTTCATAGATCTCATAATATATTCAAAATCAGCATTATTATGACTTCATAATAAACAGGAGTTGGATTAAATAATTTATTGAGAACCTCTGCAATCGACGATACTCTAAGGTTGTAAATATTGTACAACATTTTCTCCTGTCCATTTAAGCTGCATCAAATGCTACTATGCAATTTCAAATGCACAGTCACTTAAAGATCGAGTTTCCTCCATGTCCACTGAACGCCGGTGACTGTGACCAAGTACCTAACACCCAATTTGACGACACCTCTATCAGTATAAACGAATTTTTATTGAACACAAGAGTCGTCTAAATGGTGATTGACTCTCGGCCGCGGTTATTGGCGACTGTCGAACATGGAGGAAAACTCGTCTTTATACAATTTTTACAACTTCGGAGCATCGCTGGACATAAATAGAAAATAACTTGCAAGTATTCTTTTATAAATTGGAGTACTTTCTCATATAATTGAACTGCATTAATAAATTACTTAATACTCCTACTAAACAAATAATTTCCAGTTTCCATACTGAACCAATTAGACGAGAAAGAGGTCACTTTAACGTTAGGACCGACTCTCATTTCTTAGAGCCAGGATTTATTAGTGTCTATGCGTATGGATGTGAGCCACGTTTAAGAGAGCACAGGCGAAATTTTCAAAATGATGACCCCGAGGATGAGGAAATATCCAGGGAAATGGAAGACGTCTTCCTAAGAGGCATTCGATCTTTGCTAACCACTTACATGCAGAAGGAATTGCAGCCGGCCATCAAAGAAACTCTAATGACAAATATGGGTTATACTATTTCGTATGGATAAATAAAATCGCTTGAAACTCTTCTTCACTAAGTGCCTGTGTAGTCGTAAATTATTTGCATTTAAAAATAACTTGTGAATGCATTTTTTTAGAATACCTATTTTTAAAAATAGTGGTAGGTACCAGTTAACAATTAAAAACAAAAGAAATAAACGAAAAAGATTTTAATTGTAATTTATTCGAATTGAATAAATTTGTTTTAAGTACAAAAAAATGTATCCATGCAATTCAAAACTAAAGTGAAATACAAAAATTCACTCAAATCATTCGATTTGACTAATTGTGTCGTTATTACTGAACGAGTAAATATTGGTAGATACAATGACAGTGGCGTAGCTATCATAGGACAGTTCGATGCGATGCACCGGGGCCCCCAGGTGTTTAGAACCGAATAATCCATTTCCACGAAATAATGTTTCGGTTTTTCATTTTGGTAACACAATACTTAAATGCAAATCAAACATTTGGTTCTCTCTGCATTCAGTTCAAGGAATTCTTGCACTTTGCCCCCCTAATGAAGCGCAATCAACCAAGAAACGTCATCTATTCTTCAGCCAATACAATTCTAATTTCCTCTTTCAATTTCTGTATTGAATTTACCGTGGCTTCAAATTAATTAATAATTAAATTAGGCTGTGACATTTTTATAAAGTTGGTGACAAGTAATAGAAAAGGACAAATAACTGTCAATCAGGGCTATTCTGTAACATTGATATGCATATCAGTTGATATGATCTTCAATAATTGAACAGAATTTGTTACGATTTCATAACATTTCACGTCGATTGCCGACCGCAAATTGAAGAGAGATGCATATTAATTCGAGATCACACTTGAAATGGATTGTAAGTTGTTACGAAACTATTTACAGAATACCAATTTTACAAGGTCACTTGAAACGTAGCAATATTAAATCCATATCAATGAGCGCGTTCAGCGGATGCGTTGCTTACTCAGCAGTCGTTTGTGATTGGCTATTATCTTCATGAGAACCAATCACAATCGATTGCTAAGTAAGCAACCCAGCCGCTGAACGCGCCTATTGTTACAGAATAGACGCCAATGTCTAGTTTCTAATCTACCAATTCGAAAATAACATTCAATAATAAATATTTTTGTTCTAATGATATCACAATTTGACGTTTGTTTAAATTAAATAATTGGTCAGCTGTCATTGCTACAATGTCTGCTTTAACTAGGAATTTAATTGAAGATACGTTATTTAAACGATTGGTTTGTAGTTCAATCGACAATCAATATTTTATGATCATATTGTACGCTTTAGTGAGGGCCCCCAATGAATATTTTGCGCTGGGGCCCCATGAACTTTAGCTACGCCACTGTATAATGAAATCGTTTGATATGACTAATTATGTCGTTATTATTAAACGAGTAAATGTTGGTAGATACAGAAATTAAAGGAAAATTTTGAAACTTTATCACTTTGCTCTTATTCAACTGCCTTAATAAAAGTGAATAAAAGATGAATAATTAACAACCATCTATTATTGGCTAATTTGCCGTTTCTAATTAAAATAATAACAACAGATTCAATGAACGAAAGAAAATGAAACAAAATATTAATCCTGGAACATAGGGACGGGCTATTCTGTATCGAGTACGTAAAATGTAACGAAGTGTTGCTATGGTAACAACCAATCATAAAGGTTTTTGATTGATTGTTACCATTGCAACACTTCGTTAAATTTAACAATCACTCCAATCAAAAACGATTTGCACAAAATTTTTCTAAAATGTTTCATTATGCTTTGACAGCAAGCATGGCCGCCTTGCATGGGGGACTCATTAGGAGCAAATCCCGCTTCAATTTGTCTATCCTACTGCAATGTTAGGTCAAAAAGCGATAGTAAGATGTCGCTATTTTATATGTTCATCATTCTTACATCGCATTTGCGAATAAATTGGGCAAGTCGTTTTTGGTCTGCAGTGGGAATGTCGAGCTACGTTTCTGCTGAAGAAGCCCCAAGCAGGGCTGAAACAGCTGTCCAGAGGCTGCTCGAGGTTCTCACTGCAATCAAAAACGATTTGCACAAAATTTTTCTAAAATCTTTCATTATGCTTTGACAGCAAGCATGGCCGCCTTGCATGGGGGACTCATTAGGAGCAAATCCCGCTTCAATTTGTCTATCCTACTGCAATGTTAGGTCAAAAAGCGATAGTAAGATGTCGCTATTTTATATGTTCATCATTCTTACATCGCATTTGCGAATAAATTGGGCAAGTCGTTTTTGGTCTGCAGTGGGAATGTCGAGCTACGTTTCTGCTGAAGAAGCCCCAAGCAGGGCTGAAACAGCTGTCCAGAGGCTGCTCGAGGTTCTCACTGCAATCAAAAACGATTTGCACAAAATTTTTCTAAAATTTTCATTATCCTTGACAGCAAGCATGGCCGCCTTGCATGGGGAACTTATTAGGAGCAAATCCCGCTTCAATTTGTCTACCCTACTGCAATGTCAGGTCAAAAAGCGATAGTAAGATGTCGCTATTTTATCTGTTCATCACTCTTACATCGCAAATGCGAATAAATTGGGCAAGTCGTTTTTGTTTGCAGCGGGAATGTCGAGCTACGTCTCTGCTGAAGAAGCCCCAAGCAGGGCTGAAACAGCTGTCCAGAGGCTGCTCGAGGTTCTCGCTGCAATCAAAAACGATTTGCACAAAATTTTTCTAAAATGTTAAATTTAACATATAAAATAGCGACATCTTACTATCGCTTTTTGACCAAACATTGCAGTAGGATAGACAAATTGATGCGGGATTTGCTCCTAATGAGTCCCCCATGCAAGGCGGCCATGCTTGCTGTCAAAGCATAACGAAAGATTTTAGAAAAATTTTGTGCAAATCGTTTTTGATTGCAGTGAGAACTTCGAGCAGCATCTGGACAGCTGTTTCAGCCCTGCTTGGGGCTTCTTCAGCAGAAACGTAGCTAAAATCTTTCATTATGCTTTGACAGCAAGCATGGCCGCCTTGCATGGGGGACTCATTAGGAGCAAATCCCGCTTCAATTTGTCTATCCTACTGCAATGTTAGGTCAAAAAGCGATAGTAAGATGTCGCTATTTTATATGTTCATCATTCTTACATCGCATTTGCGAATAAATTGGGCAAGTCGTTTTTGGTCTGCAGTGGGAATGTCGAGCTACGTTTCTGCTGAAGAAGCCCCAAGCAGGGCTGAAACAGCTGTCCAGATGCTGCTCGAAGTTCTCACTGCAATCAAAAACGATTTGCACAAAATTTTTTTGTTAAATTTAACATATAAAATAGCGACATCTTACTAAAGCTTTTTGACCTGACATTGCAATAGGATAGACAAATTGAAGCGGGATTTGCTCCTAATAAGTCCCCCATGCAAGGCGGCCATGCTTGCTGTCAAAGCATAATGAAAGATTTAGAAAAAAATTTGTGCAAATCGTTTTTGATTGCAGTGAAAACCTCGCTATTTTATATGTTCATCATTCTTACATCGCAATTGCGAATAAATTGGGCAAGTCGTTTTTGGTCTGCAGTGGGAATGTCGAGCTACGTCTCTGCTGAAGAAGCCCCAAGCAGGGCTGAAACAGCTGTCCAGAGGCTGCTCGAGGTTTTCACTGCAATCAAAAACGATTTGCACAAATTTTTTTGTTAAATTTAACGTACTCGATACAGAATATCCCCTATTGCTGTTGCTATGGTAACAACCAAACAAAAACCTTTATGATTAGTTGTTACCATAGCAACAATCCATTAAGTTTAACGTACTAGATACAAAATAACGTGCTGTTATATTTTTTGGAAATAGAAGTTTGAACATAAACTCGTCAATAACGTAACGTTCTGTTTAACGTAAATGGATGCAGCATACAGGTGATTGTAAGCTAAGCTAAATTTAGAATAAAAAGTCTTCGTGTCTTAAATTTAACATAAACAAAATTCACAAAAATACTAATATACAGGTTGTTTCATTGAAACTCGAAGAAAATGGGAGAGAAAACAGAAACAACAGTCCTGCCAACAAAGCAGGTCTACATTTCGGAAGTTAGGCGTAAAAATTACAGTAATTTGTTTTAATTTCGGTAGAACTGAAGTTGACAAAGCTATAAATTCTGCCAAACATGTGTACATCATTAATATAGGTTTAATTATCTAAGCTAGCTAAAGATAATATTTATTCGAAATTAAGGATTCGTTAAATTTATTTTTAATTAAAAATCCTGTATAACTAACAAACCAATTTATTTAAACATAAGTCGAGTGATCGGTTATTGGCTTCAATACGAATTGTTCTCGGACACCTTGACCGATCGCTTAATATCCTGGCTGACGAAGATTCGAGACCGCGTGGCGACAGAATTTTCTTCCGCGAGAAAATTCCGTCGCGCAAAGCAGATGTTCTCGAGATGTCGAGCCTTGACGAGCCAGGCTCTGACGCAGGTACGACTAATTCGTCACGCATTAATTAATTTTAATTAACTGATTAACTTTAATCGTTGATTAATTCCTATTTCCTACAGAAACAATTGTCTCTATAATTGTAACTATGGGAATAAATCAAAGATTAAAGTTAATGAGAGATGAAAAGACCGGCCCTAAAGGTAATAAAAAAATATATGTTCGCTGCGGATTTTATTTACAAATTATTTTTAAAACAAGTTTCATATCTACGAAGTATTTGATTTAATTTTTGTATAATAAAATTTTAAAAGATTTTTTAGGCGAATTACCACTTATAACTGCTCCGGGTGTCTTCGGCAATAAATGGTAATGACAGAAATAGTAATCAAATCGTTGAAGCAAAAATGTATTGGTATGTATCGCTGAACATAACCTTGTTAAAGAAAGGTGTCGAAATTAAATTAAACTTCTAAATACAGGTGCGACCTTTGAAAACTGGTACACTCAGAGTTAACATCAATGACAAAAATTCGTTATTTGTATTGCGTAAATCAAACTTTCATCTACCATTCTGATGTCAGTGTTAAATTTGACAATTCATAGCAGCACTTAGAGGCCGAGTTAAGTGAATGGTCAAATTGCACAAAATCGTCAAGTCAACGGTCCGACTTGACCAATCACCAATTGAGAAAAATGATCACGTGGTTTGGTCTGACCACTTCGACCATTCACTTACCGCAGCCAGAGTGATTTGAGTGACGTTTTGTAATCACAATGGCCGCGTTAAGTGAATGGTAAAATTGCACAAAATCGTCAAGTCAGCAGTCCGACTAAACCCTCTGACCAATCACCATTTGAGAAAAGTGATCACGTGATTTGGCCTGACCACTTCGACCGTTCACTTACCGCAGCCAAAAACTGACATACTCAACATAGTTGTAGATTGAACCGTGCTTCAAAAGGCACATTTGTCAATTTGACGTTAATGTCATTTTGACCAACCAAAATATAAATAACGCACTTAAATGCAAGTCAGAGGGCTATAAATTCAAACACGAATCCAGCTTTCAAGCAATTGCAGGTCTGTTTCACTTCGCTGTGGTCGGTTTTTATGATTACGATGGTACTACTCCTAGGACTCAAAATTAAGACATCAATATCTATACTTTTAACAAAATATAAACTTTGACAATCAGCGACGATCAAAATTTATTGCTCGCGATTGTACATTTAAAACATGAAATACAATAAAACCTGTGGCGCCAGATCAAACTGCTCTCGATCGTTTTAGATCTGTTAATTTGTTGTACAGTTGGGGAAGTAGAAAGCGGGACAGTAAACTTTCGTTAGTTTAAACCTTACTTCTAAATTTCGGTAACTATGGTAATTTATCAACCTTCACATTAAGTAAAATGATTAATCATTCCGTTTATAATTAAAAATTATAACGAACAAATACCTCATACAAATAAATCATACTAGTGTGATAGTTAGTTTTTATTTTACTTACAATTATTTCCACGCGAAATAAAATGAAACAAAATAACAGTCCTGCAGCCTTTCGATTAAATTATTGAATGCAAATGTCCGAAGATTGATTGAACTAAGATTTTTAATATACATATTCCATATCCAAAATGTCACATAGTTCTTCCAAAGGCTTCACTAATTCTATTTGATTCACTGGTCGAAAATTTTCACTTACATTTCCCTTAGAAACACGATATATTCTTAAGAACTTAATTTGACAAGTTAATTCTGACGTTCACTGACGGTAATAAACTAATTAGAAGGGTCACGACCGTCACCAAGGAAACTTCACACTATCAAAATAATCGGAAATTTCGTAGTAAGACTTGTCCCGCTTTATGTTTCCGCAGCTGTACTTACTCATGAGATTTCTCATCTTTTCTTAACGAGACAAAGATAAATGTAGTTGATTTTTGACAGATGAGAAATGTAAATATAAAGCTATTAATGTACAATAGCGAAACGTTAAGTGTATTTCCAATCATAATTCTGTCCAGTTCAAGTTTTTAAAAAACTTTGAAACAAAGATACTTTTAGTGCATATTAATGCAATAAATAAACGAACCAGCCTATTGAATCACACGTTACAATGGGTGCGTTCAACGGATGCGTTGTTTACTCATCAGTCGTTTGTTATTGGCTATTACCAGGCTATTACCTTCATGTGAGCCAATCACAACCGATTGCTGAGTAAGCAACTCAGCCGCTGAACGCGCCCATTGCAATGCTCTTGACTCAGAAAACCGATGTGATGAAATCAGAGTGAAATTCTAGTAATTTCTGTGAAGCGTCAGTTGTAAAACGGTTTTCAATAGTTGGCAACATTACCTAACTGTGAACTTGGTTGCCTAATTTCTCGAAATTCAGTAAATATGTAATGTTTGGAAACACCGAAAAGTATTCAAGATAATAAATTTAGATTTGCTAAAAAATTGTTCAGCTGACATTAGTAATTTCTTGCTAGTATGGATTAAATATACAAAAATTTCTTCACAAATATCCACGCATTTTACAGATCTTATGTGACAGAATCAAGCTAATGTATTTAAATATGTATGAAAAATCATTTATTTTATGCATATATTATTATTGTTATACAGAATTGCATCCGAATTTAGAATACAAACTGTATTGATAAACTAGTTCCATTAAAAAAAAAAAAAAATACTAAAACTTAGTTGCATGATGCTGAAGCGTTTTTCTTTGAACATCCATCTATAAAATCTTTCAAAAAAATTGAAAATGACTGTTGTATCGGATTTGTGTGATTGCCTTAAATATTTTTAATTTAAAAATTAATTTTTTACTTGGACAAAAGAGAAAAACGAATATATTAATCGACTAGATTTATTATAAATTAACTTCTGATTGACTAATGTATAGGTAACATTTTCAACGATTTTTTTTTTAAAGACTATACATAACTTTAACTTGTGTAAATATTTTATAAGTTTTTAAATATTCTAATTGTTTAGTGATGATCTTCTAATACTTTACAGATCAGTTCGAATGTGCTAAAGTGAAAAGCAGATGTGAGAACTGCCTTTATTAAACTAGGATTCAAGCCTTTAAATAAACCTGCGTATCCTTCCTGGGCGCATATTTTACGGAAACAATCCAGCATGCCCTTACATATAAACTTCCTACCAAAATAATCTCTATTTGCTCGAAAACCTTGAATCTGCATACGTTTCCTAATCAGATCAAAAGGATATATTACAGTTTTTGCACAAAATCCCGCTAAACTACCAGAAAGAATACTACTAGTAAATGAGTAACTGTGATGCTCTATTTTGAGAATTTTTTCGTAAACTCCTTTAAATATTTGGTAACACATAAATTGGACACCTGCGTGGGGTGCTACTTGAATAATAGTTGGCATCAATCCCCTAAATAACACTAAAACTCCTTCATTTACATAAACATGTTTAATGGAACTAATTACACCCACATAAAACTTATGGTTCTCATTTTGAGCTACTAGTCTAGTACGGATTACATCAAAGGGAAATGAAACTAAAGTTGCAACACCACCTAGAACACATAAAGCCTATTACATTGCAAATCCACAACTAACAGAAAATAAATTACCTGCACCAGCACCACATAGAAAATCACTAATTGGTTTATATGATCTGTCTATTCCTATAACATTCGCTTGCTTTGTGAATACCTCAAAGCACCAAAACTGTACCGACCCGTAAACAACCGACAACCACTGAGCAGGCACATGTCCTTTCCAAAACGCTTTGATTCCTTCTTCGCGCTGTATCACAGAAAGTGCTTGAAATATCGAACGATACTTCGAAGCAGAACATTTCGAAATCGGTTCCACCTGTAACTGGAATCGTATTTTCAAAACGTCAAAAGGCTGACAGAATGCCCTTGTAATGAAGCCAGAAAGGGCACCGGCAAACGCAACGTCACTGTTTGTTACTTTTCTAGAGTGACTGTCGTAACCAACCATATCAACCACCGATTGCCTCCAACGATGTCAACTGAGATTGAGGTTAAATGAGTAAAACGTACGGTTTGTTTCTGTGGAGAGTATCTTCAGAAAAAAGATGTTATGAAACATTTTGATATACTTGGCTTCATTTGAAAAGAGCAGATTCACTTTTGTTACGTAAATGTCAACGTTAAATTTTTCTTATCTTTTTGTCTGGACATTGACATCTAACCTATATTAGTCTTCCCCATTCGCGCAAGCGCGGCTCGTGAACAGCGAGCCCGCGAATTGTCAACAGATGCAATGCTAACAACATTTAGAAAACAAGTTCTGCTACTCAACAGGGCTACTCGTCACTTTTTCCTAGTAATGTAAAAATTTCATAAATCATATTTCTTTGAAATATTTCATGAAATGTTTCACTTTTAATGAAACGTATTGTAATCTAGAGATGGGATTCCACCCGGTACAATCGTTTGCACAGGTGGAATCACGGAATGCACCCACAATGCACCCAGTGCATTGGATGCATTGCCCGGTTGCCTACATTTACATAGAACGTAAGAAATGCTTGAAAATGACACCAAATATAATATATTTTGTACGGACTATCGCTAGACAATTGTTTTGTAACAGTAATTTCAAAGACTTACTCATTTTTTTTAGATTTTAAGCTACAAAGCTTCCACTTAAACTTGAAAGTTTACTATTCAGTTATTCACCATACACTATGAAATACTAAACCTGTAAACCACCTGCAAACAATTAAATAACATCAAGAAAAAATTATTTCTCGTTCGATTTGCGCGCTAAATTTAATTTTTTGAATGCATCCGGTACATTCATGTATGCACCCTGGTGATTGCACCCATGTGGGTGCTTTCAATGCACCGGGTTCATTCCCTGGTCCATCTCTAATCTCATTTTTATTGTCATTAATTTGTTAAATTTCAAAATTGATATTTTACTTTCAACTTTCATGCTTCGTGTACGGTTCTTGTGTTTTAGTGCACGCAATACTGAGAAAAAGAAATTGAAGATTAGGCCGAGAATCTTCGAATCCAAAATAAAAATCAAAGTGTAAATTTGGTTCTATTTGTCAATTGTCTCTTTGTCTACCTATCAGAAATCACCTACCGATGTCAAATAATTCTTAAACTTATTTCCGCCCGTTTCTAATAAATAGGAATCGGAAACTCATATTGATTGATGTCATCAATAAGAGTTTTGTTTTGCATAGAAAATTATTTTTAATACGTAATCCCTTTCGGAATAATCGGGGAGGGACATCACACAATTGGTTTACAGCAATTCTTTATAATGGGGCAAGGTATTGCCAACTCACCATGTTTCAAATTCGATTTTTTTGTAGAAAAAGAATTGTATAGGGAGATTATTAAATAGAAATGTAGGGTTCTTTTCAATTTCTTAATTGTTTTGTTATTTTTTCGGGCGTAATGCGATTTTTTTTATCGATAATATCTCGCAACAATTTTGAATTATTAATCAATTTACTTTTTGCTTAGTACGCTGTTTGTTGTAAAGTATACGATCGTCATTTGTTTCTCTTTCTCTTCTTTTCACTCCTTTTCTTTTCGAGCGTAATGCGATCTTTTTTTATCAATTATCGATAGTATCTCGCAGCAATTTTGAATTATTAATCAATTCTTTGCTTATTACGCTGTTTGTTGTAAAGTATACGATCGTCATTTGTTTTTCTTTCTCTTCTTTTTTTTCAATTTCTATTCCAATTACATTTTTCCAAAAGACGAAAATGTTCTTCTTTTTTGTCTTTATTTTATTTGTCTTATATTTTAAAACTCAATAAATAAAAACTTTCGTTTCGTTTCTTGTTTTAGTTGCTTTTGTATTATGATTGTGATTTGTCTTTCGTTGCGTGCTCTTTTTTGGGAATGTGAAGTTACTGTTATGTCTTGATGTTGTGTAAAAGTTCTTCTTTTTATTTTACTTTTTCTCGACTGTTAAAAAGGTCTTCATGTTTTTTATTATTTTTGTTTACCGTTTTTCACAAATTGAATAATTATAATTTCTTTAGAAACTGTATCTTTTTCCGTCTTTGATTGTATTTCTCTATTATGAAAAAGTTTTTCACTTTGTCTTGTTTCTGATTGAATACCTTTTTCTTTCTTGAGAATTTTTAAATTGTCACTGTTTGAGAAATTTCATCTTCGTCCTCAAAATTCAAAATCCACTCCAAGCTTATATTCCATTCCGAAGATGAAATCGTACATAGTACCATTAAAATAATTTTGTGGTTGGCTACAATAATGACATCAAAATATGTGATTCATTAAATTTATGTGAAATATTTCACTTGTAGTGTTTCGCTACTGCGCTACTTTAAATATTTTCCTGCTACCTTCAAAATTCATCTGAGTTTCTACTACTATTCCAGCTTTTCTTTATTCTTTAAGAAAAACTTATTTAAACTATCGCATACAGAGAGATATCTAAAATGTCAAATTATAGCAGTTAAGTTGCGTAGAACTGTACAGTCGCAATCAAGCTAATTGAGACCGATTGACAGTTTCGTAACCCTTACCAGTCCAGCCCAACGTTAATGAGGGCCCAGTTAGCTTGCAATGGTCTCGATTAGGATGATCGCGACTGTACTGCGATGCTCAACTCCTGCATGCGAACTGCACCCTTAAGAACACTCAGCGTAAGGGCTACGAAACTGTCAAATGGTATCGTTTATGGTGAGTATAGTTGTACATAACACTGAACTAATTACACAGCATTTATAAAATGATTCAATTGAATTGAATGTGTATCCTGTGATATTTAGGAACGCACCCCAGATGTGGCAGATGGCAACACTGAGACGATTTACTCAAGTAAAAGAGAGGTTATAATTCTATTAAAATTCAAATAAGTAAGTGTAAAATCAAATTAATAGTGGGTCAAAAAGCGTAAAATTTTCAGAATATTTTTATAAAGAACGGTTATTACATTTTTTGTGTTATAGGATGGTGTGCGAAGATATCTTGCGCATAAAAAATTTCCCCCGAGATCTCTCTGATTCCGAAAAAGAAGATTTTCTGCGGCACTTTGGGGCGCAGAAAGTAAAAGTTTTAACGTCAAACACAAAACAGAAATCTGTGGCATTTGCCCAATTTGAGACGAAGCAAATTGCAAAATCGGTACTGCTTCGATTACATCAAATCAAAATCTTAAACTCGAGATTATGCGTGGAATATGCCGAGCATGATATAGTTTTGGGTAAGTCAAAAGCAACAAATGTGGAAAATGTAGAAAAAAATGACAAGAAATGTTTTCGTACGTTCATAAATAAGTTGAACGCCTTCAATCATTCAGTCTCATTTAATCAACCTCCCCCTAATCATTTAAAATATGCGTATCCAAAGCCTAATAGAGCTACGATTAACAATATCGCTCATGCTTTAGCTTCTGTTCCAAAATTTTATACGCAAGTGCTGCATTTAATGAACAAAATGAATTTACCACCACCATTCTCTGATGTTCCTGATCCCCCTCAACCAATATTAAGGAATCCTCAGAGCCAACAACTGCAGCCCACTGCAAAAGAAGCACTGCCTCCAGAAACTGCAGATAATTCATCAGAGTCTGAGTTGGAAAATGATCCTGAATCATCTGATAAAATTAAAGAAATTATTCCTGCAAAACGAAGCCGTCCTCAGAAGAAAGTCATCAAACGACCGAAATTCATTAAAATTGAACCTGCAGCCCCAACAACCGCATCGAAAGCTAAAGAAACGGCAGCAGATGTTTTTGAAAAAACAGATATTCAGCAAAATAAAAAAATAGAATTGAAAGTATCCACTCACAATTTAGAAGAGGTCATTCAAGGAGAGAATTCTGCATCTCAAGATATCGGTTCTTTTGGAACTTTCTCTGCAACAGCAAAGCCAGAATCTCCTCAAGAAGAAGGTGAAAAAGAAATTGCAACGCCAATTGTCAATTTCATTAGCGAAGAAGAACTAGAAACTAATCGTATTCCTGCAAAGGACTTGAGCGTAATCCCAGTTTTTAAAAATTATCATCCAGGTGCCCCAACGTGCAGATTGTACATTAAAAATATTGCCAAAACTGCAGAAACAAAAGATTTGGAATACATTTATGGAAAGTATAATGAACAGCGGAATGCAGAAGAAACAACTTCTCAGTTTGATATTCGTTTAATGCAGGAGGGAAGAATGAAAGGCCAAGCATTTGTAACTTTTGATAGCGTCGAACTGGCACAAAAGGCGTTAAAGGATACAAATGGTTATATTTTGAAGGAGAAACCTTTAGTGGTAGTATTTGCTAGATCTGCTGTACCGAAAAAGTAAAAGAATTGTATAAATCATTTTTATATTGTTACTGAACTGCAACTTTTTTTTATAAGAAATATATAGCTTGTAAATTTGCCTCATTTTATTGTAAATGGCTATATAATCAGAAATTGTTTACCATTTAATTCAACCCTTTAGTGAAGTTGGTTTTTGTCTGATGAAAATTGTTTCTAAGTTCTAAAAATTACTACAGGAAACTAATTATCTATTATTTTTGTTTTGAATTGTATAGTTGAAAGCAGAAAATAGTAGACAAGAAACAGTTTTCTGTAATTATTTCTCAAAATGGTATTGACAGGTGGTAGTGATTAAAGACAAATTCACAGATTTTACCAAAGCCTTGAGCTTGTTAAATATAAATAAACATCATCTGTGAAATTGTCTTTAATCTGTACTTACAGTACCATTAGTTGTCTTTTATTTGCACGACAGATCAGTTCAGTTTTACCCTGGATCACTTATTCAAAAATTTGTCTGTTTTATTTGGATGCATGATTTAACTCAAAGTGATCCAAAACACTTCCCGCCTTGCTGATACTACACCTCGGATATTCTAGATCAGTTTGGATCAGTTGGTTTACTTGTAGAGGGGATGTTATTTCAACTGTTTGTCAAATTACATTACTCGTCCAAATAACCTTTTGTTTTTGCTTAACTCACTGTAAAGTGATGCAAAAATAATATCTTCGTCTTAAGATTAAATTGCAGCAATCGCATCTCGCATGTTTTATTTACTATTAAATCGATCACTTAAAGATCAGTTCACTTTGGGTTAAACTGAACTGACCTGAACTAATCTGCGTTGCAAATAAAAGACAACTATTAGCTGTATTTCTTTTACCACGGAATTGTCTCTTTTGCGTTGGTGTTAGAATTCAACGTGATTCTATTGGCTCAATTTAAAAGTACATAATTTGTTTAACTAAACGAACCAATCAAATAGCTATCCCGTAACGGGGCGATGAAAAATCGCCTAGCAATGAATCCAGCCACAGACAACAACTAAACAAGTTGTTGTCTGTGATCCAGCTTAAGACAACTGAGACGACATAAACTGAGTTTTAACTAGTGTTGTGAGTCGGTAATTTTACCAGGTTACCTTACGGTAAATTTCCAATATTACCGGTAAGGTGACATTCGTTTGTTACCCCTCGTTCTTGTTTGTTTCCTCTGTTGTCAACATAATGCAATTTCGAGCAAATTGCAAGTAAACCAATTAAACAAATAATCAAGTAATATTTTTAATTATTTAGGAAAAACGTAGATACTAAGAAAAGGCAATAATTCCTTCATAACCTAAAATGCATTTCGTTGAGACATGATAACATTTAGTGGAAATACATAATATTAAATATTGGAAACAATATTTTTGAACAAAAGCCAAAAATATAATGTGTAGAGATGGAATTCCACCCGGTGCAATCGTTTGCACCGGTGGAATCACGGAATGCACCCACAATGCACCCGGTGCATTGAATGCATTGCCCGGTTGCCAACATTTACATAAGACATAAAAAATGTTTCAAAATGACACCAAATATAATATATTTTGTACGGACTATCGCGAGATAATTATTTTCTAAGTTAATTTGAAAAACTTACTCATTTTGTTCATATTTTAAGCTACAAAGCTTCCGGTTAAACTTAAAAGTTTACTATTCAGCTATTCACCATACACTATGAAACATTAAACCTGTAAACCACCTGCAAACAATTAAATAACATCAAGAACAGGTTATTTCTCGTTCGATTTGCGCGGGAAATTTAAATTTTTGAATGCACCCGGTACATTCATGTATGCACCCTGGTGAATGCACCCATGTGGGTGCTTTCAATGCACCGGGCTCATTCCCTGTTCCATCTCTAATGTGTATTCGATATCAAATTAAACAGAAAATTGAGTAAATATCACATTTTAGTTAAAAGTGTAATTAGTAACTCTATCACAAGATGTTGCCACCGAGCTCTAATTGGTAAAGTTACGGTAACATTACCGGTAAGGCAACATTAAAAATAAATTACCGGTAATTTAACAACACTAGTTTTAACTAAGATAATTGAAACCTAAAAGAAACGGAATCTTGTTTCATCTGAAAAGATAAACAAAATTATAACCTAAAAATTGTGTGTTATATAACAAGTCTGATCATCCGATAACGAAATCTAACCTCAAACAACAATCTCACCTAAAACTCACTTCAAAGTAGAAATGGGCCAGGGAATGAACCCGGTGCATTGAAAGCACCCATTCGGGTGTATTCTCCAAGGTGCATACCAGCGACGGTTCTGCGTAATATATTTGGGTAGGTGACCGTTGTGCGTCGTGTATTGTTTGTTCCCTATTCATATGTGTTAGACAGAGTAAGCGCTTTGTGAGTATGTCTGGCGCCTACCCAAATATGTTATGCACGAGCCGGCGGTGGTGCATACATGAATGCACCGGGTACATTCAAAAATTTTAATTTAGCGCGTAAACCGAACGAGAAATAATCTTTTCTTGATATCATTAATTTGTTTGCAAGTGGTTTATAAGTTTACATGTTTCGTGTGTGATGAATAGTAAACTTTTAAGTTTAAGCGAAGCTTTATAGTTTAAATCTGAACAAAATGAGCAAGTTTTTGAAATTAACGTAGAGATGGGATTCCACCCGGTGGAATCACGAAATGCACCAACAATGCACCCGATGCATTGGATGCATTGTCCGGTTGCCTACATTTACATAAGACGTAAGAAATGCTTCAAAATGACACCAAATATAATATATTTTCTACGGACTATCGCTAGACAATTGTTTTGTAACGGTAATTTCAAAGACTTACTCATTTTGTATAGATCTTAAGCTACAAAGCTTCCGGTTCAACTTAAAAGTTTACTATTCAGTTATTCACACTACTGAAACATTAAACCTGTAAACCACCTGCAAACACTTAAATAGCATCATGAAAAGATTATGAATGAATGCACTCATGTGGGTGCTTTCAATGCACCGGGTTCATTCTCTGGCGCATCTCTAATTACCGGTAATTTAACAACACTACTTTTAACTAAGATAATTGAATCCTAAAAGAAACGGAATTTTGTTTCAACTGAGAAGATAAACAAAATTGTAACCTAAAAATTGTGTGTTATATAACAAGTCTGATCATCCGATAACGAAATCTAACCTTAAACAACAATCTAACCTAAAACTCACTTCAAAGTAGAGATGGATTACAAAATAAATGTCTAGCAACAGTTAGTATAAAATATATTAAATTTAGTGTAATTTTGAAGCATTTTTTTGTCTTATGTAAATGTAGGCAAATGAGCAATGCACCGGGTGCATTCCGTGATTCCACCGGTGCAAACGATTGCACCGGGCGGAATCCCATCTCTACTAAATTATTTCGAAAAGCTGACTCAGTTCAATTGATAAAATTATCTCAGTTAAACTCACTTATTAGAGGTGAAAGAAACAAGTAATTTATCTAAGCTATTGAGCTGCTATTGAGATAAAGTGAGATACTCAGTTAAAAGTGGTAAAAGAAATATAACTATTGAGTATTGAGCACCATTCTGGAGAAAGATAAATTACAGGAAACTGTAAATATCTATTGGGGATCGGCGGCAACTGGCAACACTGCTTGACAGTTGGTGACAGTTCGCTAGCTAGATAATTTTACGCGCTGAAAATATCTAGTAGAGACGAAAATAAATGGAAATGTAAAACATTTTCTAATTGAGAACTTCCTTTCTAACATTTGTATTAAGAAACAAAACGGTCTGATGGAAGATGGAAGTCCCTGTCAGCGTCTACAGCTACGGTCTACACTTTATTTCGTCTCAACATAACCTAATTCAATGAATTTTTCTGCTCAAATCCTGTGGTTTATTGAAATTCAAGATTAAGGTTTCGGAGCCAGAGAATATCCACAATGATTGCTGATTGGAATTTAAGAAACATCAGCTCGGGGAAAGTCGTAGAAATATCCAGAGACGAGTATCTAGCAGGGCGAAGCAGTAACTTTGAAATTGTTTGCTTGAGCAAAAGTGTTTCAAGAATGCATGCCAAGTTTACCGTTGAAGATGGAAACTTATATGTTCAAGACATGAAAGTAAGAACTACTTTTATTTTTTTGAAAACGGATGTCGGTTAATCTGTACAGTTTACGTTTCTCATTTTCAAACTGAAAATCTATACAGATTAAGGGGCCTATTCTGTATCAAAAGCGTTAATTTTAAAGGGCTGTTAAGCTGTGTTGCCATGGTAACAACCAATCATGGAACTGTATTTTAAATTTTAAATGACCTGTAAATCATAATGGCCCATTAATAAGTTACAGAATACGCCTATATGTCAGTTATTTTTGATTATAGAAAATGCAAAAGAGCAAGCAACAAGTATGGAAATCTTATTTCATTAAGAGTGAGCACTTGCTTTTGTCCAATGTCAGCTAAGTTGGTGCATCAAGTTTTAAAAATGATCATGTAACATTCATGTGTATTTTGTAAGCACCAGCCTATTTCAATTAACACCCGACAATAATTGAAGGGAATTAATTGATACATAACCACAGCAGCCACAGCAATCCACTGATGAAATTTCAATAAGCCTTAGCAATCAATTGAAGAGATTACGGTTTTTAAGAAATCAATGATTATACTTGTTATGTATCAATTGTAACAAGCATAACAATTGATATGAAATGCTTTCAGAATAGACCTAAATGTGTGCTCTCTCTTACCTATTGCTTTAACCAATAATATGTGACTTTGGTTTCCACCACAATGAAGTAGTTATAAAAGATATTAGAAAAGCAATTGTTGCATTTTTTTTTTGCAAATGTTATAAGTGTTTTTAGGAGGTGGCACAATTGTTTACAATTGTGTAATTTTTCTAAGAATCTGAAAAACTGTTTATCTACTTTATTTTGGAGTGTTGATGCATGCACAAGTGAGAATCATAGACTTGACAATTACGTGAGATGTGACTTATAAAATGAGTGTGAGATTTAAAATACTTATTTTTATAGAGAATATGAAACAAATGAAAAGGCTAAATTGTTTATATTTCCGTTATTCACTTTTGATAAAGCAAATAATTATATTTGCGAAACGTCAAGTAAGTCAATAAATTACTCTTTTAGCTCCTTTTTATAATAATAATAATAATAATAATAATAATAATAATAATAAATTTATTGAATCACTATTGGTTACATGGAGAAAATTATATAAAGAAATGAAAAAAATATTTAACTTTTAGTGATCCAATGGGATTGGCTTCAGTTTACTGCGACAAATGCAGCAAGCTGTTCTACTTGCCAACCCCAACTATATAAACTAACTTATATGCTATGTATATAAATACAAAAATTTTAGAAAGAATTGTAATAATACATGGCAGACTTACAAGTGGAAAGACAACCTTAGTGATAATAAAAACAGAATGTTGAGAAAAAAAGAGAAATTATGTAGATGAATGAAAAAGAAAAATAAATTACATAAAGTAAACTATGTTACATATTTTAAGTTAATGCTCGACTAGTTAACAGGTGCAGCTTCAAGTGTCTCTTGAATTGTTTAGGAGATAACTGTTTTAGACCACAATCGAGGCTATTCAAGCAATGAACATTGTAAGTAAAAGATCTTTTGAACAAACTTGTCTTATGTTTAGGAACATCAATGACGTCCTTACGTCTTATATTGATACTATGTATATCTGTGCGATGCACCAGTAGATAAGGAGGGGTTCCATATATTAAAATCTTGTAAAAGACAGGCAAAATGGAGAAAATGCCTGTCCTCCATATTAAGCCATTTCGCTTCTCGCAATTTGTAAGAGATATGCTGCCGCCTCGGAATGCCATAAATAAATCTTAGACAACTATTTTGCATAATCTGAATACGCTTGATATCTCTGTAATCCAAAAAGCCTTTTTATTTGTTTCATATTCTCTGCAATTCTCACGAGCAAGAACTATCCAAAAATTACTTATTTTTATAATTAATAATTAAATTCATTGCTCTACAATACATCTAGTAGATGTTATTCTGCACAGCCTGTATTATCGTTCATATTGTATTTTGTTTGACAGTTGATAGTCTCTATCGATACAGAGAGTTCTTTAGAATGATGTGACAGTTTGGAAGATTCACGGCCGAATAATCAGATTGGCCCGATTGCAGGAAGCTGGCTTATATCTGGGAATTCGTAAGCCAGGTTTGAACATAAGCCTGGTTTAAATTTACATCCCGTTGCACAAAAAAATTTAATACAAGATTTACCTATGACCGGCTTAAATATTTGCAAACGTGAACGAGCCATTTCAGGATTGAATTTAAGGTTGGCACATCTGCAGTCCAGATGTTGAGGTGGTTGTCAGTTTGAATTTGCAGCAGATCGTTTTCGTTGTTCGTGGATATTTACGTGAGTTACGTACGAGTAATAAGTAAATGATGGTCGCCACAATTTCTTTATAAATGTCATTCACCTTTTTTGTTTTTTTGGAGAACGTTGCCGTGCAAAAGAATAAAAACTTACTTTTGCGATAAAAACAAAGACACAATACTCGCGTTTATGAATTTTATTTATGTGATTTTAACGCCTTCAAGTGAAAGAAGGAGTGCACCAATAAAAATGTACAAAGCCAAATGTTTGCTGAATTTTTGGTAATATTTATCTTTATGGAGTAAGTAGGCACACATTTCTATTATCTCGTTCACGTTTGCGCTCAGGGATTGCATAAATTATATCGGCTAAAACCAAAACTTCTGCAGATTGTGATTTTTCAAGAATTAACAGTTTGAAACGAGAATAATATTTCTACGTAATGTTTCAACTCTTGTCCGAAGAAAACTGTAAAATTTATTTAAACTTTATTTATTTCTTTTCTTTCACTCCTGATGAAGTTTTTAAACGACAGGAAACGTTGACCGTTCTTTCCGATTTTGTCCGTTTAAAGTTTAAAAACTATTTTCGTAAATATTTACGTATTAAATGATCAACGGATACCTACAAGTCCGTTAAAAAATGTTTGATTCACATAAGATTCATTTTTCACTAAATGTATATTTAAAAATATATTCCTTTTTTTAAATGTACATACACTGCATAGTTGCATTATAATTACTATTTAGACGTTTTGACTGAGTATATTGCGTGCTATTTGAAATACTGGCATACTTATTTGCGGCGATAAACGAATTTAAGCCGTGCATATTGTCGATTTACAAAAACCAGGTTTAAGAAACATTTAAGCCTGGCTTAAATGTTTGCGCAACACATTTTGTAACTAAATCGCATATAAGCCGAGGTTACCTAAAACGGGTTTACATTTAAGACAGGTTTACAATTTTACCGTTTGTGCAACTGAATTTCTCATTTAAACCCGTCTTACCTATTGTTACGTTTCTAGGGTTTTATTTTATTTATTTAGACGAATAAAACACTCCGTAAAAACTTAACCGTAATTTAATAAAGCTTAAAAACTAATTTATTTGTAACAATTTATTTTCACACTAAAATCTAACTTCGACGATCGCTGTTAGAATTCGACTGACTGGTGAGTCAACTCCGGGCGATTTTATATCATTTGCTGCCGTCTGGAATTCTCTACGCTGGAAGATTCGAGTTTGTTCCATCGCCGGAAAAGTCTAGGCTGTTCGATGTGGACCCCGGTGGCGTGGCAGCCAATGACGCATAACGAACCGACTTCTTGACGCCTTGAGCTAAGCCGGGTGGCGCGCCACACTGCCCCCTTCTTAAAAACGTTTCGTCTCGAAATGTTCCTGGTGATAGTCTTGAAGGAGGGTGTCGGAATCTACATGCTGGCCCATTCTTGCAACTTCCCGTCTGGAAGAAGTAGGAGTCTACGGTTGTGCTGTTGCTGACTGTTGCCTGTGGGTGGTGGCTGCAGACTAGGACTTCAATTCCCGTTCTGTGGAAGATGACTTCTAGCATGCTTCGAATTACTCTCCAGTCTAGTCCGTCCAATCCGCAGCCCAATTTGGGGATGGCTAACTTCATCTGATGGTTCTCTATTAGCTGTCTCCTCAGGCTATATAGGGCTCTCCACATACTTTGATAGTCAGGTTTACCGCTTGATGTCTTCTTAGTGACTAAATAATGCACGTGGCGCCTCCGATCTGCCGTCGAATCAATGATCTGCAAGCTCTTGCCTACCATGGGATGCTGTCTTCGTAGCTCCTCGATTTGGCCAAATTTCTTCCTATACACCTGAGCGATTCCTTTGGACATTTTCAGGTCTTCTGCTACGCAGTGGGCCAGACTGTACTCCAGTGGCACTTTAAAGAGATCTTGTTGCTTCTCCGTGGTCACTCCAAACCGTGCCTTGCTTCCTTCAGCGTGATGAGACATGAAGGTTTCGAAGTTCACTTCGGAAACTTGCGCCCTTTGTACTGTCCCTTCATCTGCTTCTCCATGGTAAGGGGCTATCCGGTTGAAGTGGATTACTTTGGGTTTGCCATGGGGGACCTTCTTGATGCGGGGTAAACGACGTCGTTGATCCGTTTCATCACTTTGTAAGTACCTTCCCAAGAGGTCTGCAATTTTGGGGAGAGGCCTCGACGTCTTTGGGGGTTATAAAGCCAGACCAGTGCTCCAGGTTGGTATCCCCCGTGTTGAGCGTTGATGTCATAGTGCTCCTTCATCCGATCGCTGGCCGTCTGTATATTGTGACGCACTTGGTTGTGGATATCATCCATTTTCCTGCGTAATTTGCTCACGTAATCTTCGTCGGCAAAGACTTCGCCAGGCTTCACACCAAACTTCAGGTCGCAGGGCAGTCTCGGCTCTCGCCCGAATACCACTTTCGCGGGAGTCTCCCCTGTTGTCTCATGAACAGATGAGCGGTATGCCATTAGAAACAGGGGGATGTACGTGTCCCAGTCCCTCTGATGATTGGAAACGACCTTGGACAAATGTCGGTTGATGGTTCTATTGAACCTTTCCACCATTCCGTCCGACTGTGGGTGGAGTGCAGTTGTTCTAGTTTTTCGTACGCCGAGCAGAGTACACACGTTCTTGAACAAGGCCGATTCAAAGTTCCTTCCTTGGTCTGAATGCAGTTCCATAGGTGCACCATACCGACTGATCCATTCCCTGACAAGGACTTCCGCAATAGTGACTGCCTCTTAGTTAGGTAGGGCGTAAGCTTCAACCCACTTGCTAAAGTAGTCCATTACCACGACGATGTACTTGTTTCCACCATTCGTTTCTGGAAACGGGCCGGCTACATCGATGGCAACTCTCTCAAAAGGACTTCCAACGTTGTACTGTCTCATGGGGGCCTTACCCCGCCTGTGGGGACCGTTACTGGCTGCGCAGACTGCACACTTTCTGCACCAATCCTTCACGTCTTCCTTGCAGTTCACCCAGTAAAATCTTTCGCGCACCTTCTCCATAGTCTTCTTAATTCCCAGATGCCCTCCCGAAGTTCCATCGTGAAGTTCCCTCAGAACTTCTGGCACCCTATTCTTGGGGATTAGTAACTGTGTCTTCTGTTCCATTCCTTCCTGATTCTCTATGCTTCGTCTCAGAAGACCACGATCCAACACTATGGAGTCCCACTGCGCCCAGTATGCTTTACGGACGGTGCATATGGTGCTACCTCTTCCCAGGTAGGCCTCGCGTCCCTGCTTTTCCATTCTAGCACTAATTTCAAATCCGGGTCGTTCTCCTGGTCTCTTCGCAGTTCTTCGCCTTGCCATTTGTCATCAACAATGGCTGTCCTCGCAGTCGTGGCTACTTTCTCGTCCAAACGGCTACAGTGCTTACAGTCTTCGGCACAGGGTCTTCTCGACAAAGCATCGGCATTTCGATGGCTAGTTCCTGCCCGATGCTGAATTTCAAAATCGTACTCCTGAAGTCGTTCGATCCATCGTGCAACTTGCCCTTCTGGGTTCTTGAAACGGAGAAGCCATTTTAGAGCGGCGTGGTCGGTCCTCAGCAGGAAGCGTCTACCATACAAGTACTTGTAGAAGTGTTCTATCGTTTTTACGACGGCTAGCAATTCCCTTCTTGTGACGCAATAGTTTCGTTCCGGCTTTGATAGGACTTTACTGAAGTAGCCGATCACCTTCTCTTGCCCCTCTTGTATCTGGGAGAGTACGCCACCAATCCCAACGTTGCTAGCATCTGTGTCCACGACGAATTTGCCTTCCGGGAGAGGATAACTCAGAATAGGAGCACTAATCAAGTACTGCTTTAGTCGTTCAAAGCCAATTTGACACTGTTGGTCCCATTCAAATGGACGACCTTCTTCAGTGAGTTTTGTCAACGGCTTAGCAATGTCTGCAAATCCAGGAACGTAGCGCCGATAGTAAGTGCACAGGCCAAGGAAACTCCTTATTTGGTGTTTATTTCTGGGAGTTGGCCAGTCTTTCACCACCTGAATCTTCACAGGGTCCACGGCGATTCCATTTCCATTAACAATGTGCCCCAGGTAATTCACTTCCTTCTGGAACAGGTGACACTTCTTGAGGCTAAGCTTTAGTCCAGCTCCGCGAAGCCGCTGGAACACTCCTTCCAGGTTCCTTAGGTGGTCGTCGAACGTCTTTCCCACGACAATTATGTCATCAAGGTACACCATGCACGTTGTCCAGGACAGACCTTTCAGAACCATCTCCATTAACCTCTCGAATGTCGCTGGGGCATTACATAATCCGAATGGCATCACTGTGAACTGCCACAGACCCATACCAATGGAAAACGCCGTCTTTTCTCGATCTTCAGGCGCCAGCTCCACTTGCCAACATCCACTCTTTAAGTCCAAAGTTGAGAAGATCTTTGAGCCGGCCAGGGTGTCCAGGGTATCATCAATTCGTGGCAGGGGATAGCTGTCCTTCTTGGTGACATTGTTGAATAACCGGTAGTCTCCACAGAACCTGGTGGACCCATCCTTCTTCTTCACAAGCACTACTGGTGACGCCCACGGGCTGCTTGATGGTTCTATTACATTATCCTTTTCCATCTCGCGAATAATGCGTTCCGCTTCCTCACGCTTCGCCAATGGTAATCGCCTTGGAGCTTGACGGAGAGGTCTTTCTTCTCCAGTCTCTATTTTGTGTTTCACGACATCAGTTCTTCCCTTGGATCCATTTTCTACCTCAAATACATCTTGATAGCGGCCGATCAGATTCTTTGCTTTTGTCTTCTGGTCTGGAGTCAATTCCTGGGCTGTTGACATAACCATTTCCCATAATTTCTTTGGGACTTTCGCTTCTGGCACGTTTGTTTCAAGTTGCCGGGAGATGGAGGACACCATGGTGCAGCTTCCCAAGATTGTTCCTTTCTTGATATTGACAGAGAAACAATTGACGTTCATCAGGCGGACAGGTACTTCCTTCTTTGCCGTCAACAACATTTTCCCAACGAGGACTCCTCTTCCAATCCTTTGATCATCAGTATTAGTTTCAACCATAATGACTTGCCCATCTTGAAAAACACCGTCCAGTTTTGCGTCGACGATAACCTCAGTCCTGCTGGGTAATACAACGTCTTCAGCGAGGACTACTCGAGCGGCCACGTCCCCTCGTTGATGTAGAACCAACTCCTCATTATTGACCGCCATCACGCCACGCTTTAAGTCCAATTGGAACCCGTGGGCACACATGATGTCCATGCCCAAAATTGCCTCGTCCTCTATATCTGCCACCAGTGCACGGTGTTTTATTGGAGTTGAACCAATGGTGATGATAACCTCTACTTCACCGTGGACAGTTGCTGATGTTCCAGTTGCAGTTTTCAGTTTCCACTTGGTCGGCTCGGTGCGTCCAGATGACTTAATGACGTCGGGTCTTAGGATGGTCTTCGTCGCACCCGTATCCAATAACATGGTGTGAGGAATGTCATCAATGGTAACATCCACGAAGATACTGCTGGTTAACTGCCGTAGGGATATTACTTGGTTGGCTTTCGTCTTTGGGGGCCTTTGAATACGGGTCGACGTTTGCCCCTCTGCACCGGCCCGGCTTAGTTTAACTGTGGCTTCCTTGGATCCTGTCTGGGCTTTGGACATCGCCTGCGAACATGTCCTTCGTCCTGGCCTTTCCAGCGGCTTTTTCTTCTTGATGACCTGTTCCACAATGCGGCGAACATCCTCGGCGGTGGCATATTCCTTGGATTGCCCCTTATTAGCAGATCCCACCTTGGCGTTGGCGGACTCTTCCTCTTCTTCCTCTTGGAAGTCCATAGCCGCTTGCACCTTGACCTGCCCTCTTGAAACTCGTCTCGCCGCTTCAAATTCCAAGGCATAAGCCAATGCGTTCTTGGATGTCTTCGGATGGGTCATTCTCAATGCCTGCTGGTTGTCTGGGTCACGGATTCCATCTATGAAGGTCTGCATCGTCAAACATTTGAGGAATTCAACAGGAGCTGTGGGATATGCCAACTGGGCCAGACGCGCTACGTCTGCTTCGAATTCCTGAAGACTTTCTCCGGCTTTCTGACAGCGATTCCTCAACTGCGCATGGTATACCTCGGTCAGACGGGCCTGTCCGTAACGCATTTCCATCCTATTCACCAGCTTGTCGAAGTCTTCTTGTTCCTCTGGCGGCATCGTCTGTAGCACATCGATAGCGTCCCCTCTCAAGGCCACAATTAACGAAGTGGCTTTTTCGCTGGCTGTCCATCTGTTCGCCTTTGCTGCTGCTTCGAACTGTTTGAAGTAGTTGGGCCAAGAAGACTTTCCATCGAACGTTGGTGGTTTTATTTTCAATTTCGAATTTTCTGCTGGTCCTTCCACAATTCGGGTTTCATTATTTTCTAGTACTTCTACTGGTGGCTGATCCCCGAACACTCGCAACCCCGCCATGATTTGTTCCAGATTTTTGATTTTGTTATCCTGCTGGAATATTATTTCTTCCACATTTTCTTGCAGGTTTCTTGTTTCTTCCGATATTTTTACCACTAGTTGATCTTCGAGTCCTTTTGTTTGTTCTAGAAATTTCTCGTCGAAATTTCTGGATTGCTCTCGAAATTTCTCGTCTAAGTCTCTAGATTGTTCCAACAATTTATTCTGTAATTTGTCGAAATTTCCAGCTTGTTCTAGAAGCTTCTCCTCTAAGTTTCTGGATTGTTCCATCAATTTAGTTTGCAACTCGTCTTTGAAGTTTACAGATTGTTCTCGAAGTTCGTCCTTGAAATTTCCAGATTGTTCTAGAAGCTTCTCCTCTAAATTTCTGGATTGTTCTCGAAGTTCGTCCTTGAAATTTCCAGATTGTTCTAGAAACTTTTCCTCTAAATTTCTGGATTGTTCTCGAAGCTTCTCTAAATTTCCAGACTGTTCTTGAAACTTCTCGTCCAAATTTCTGGATTGTTCTCGAAGTTCGTCCTTGAAATTTCCAGATTGTTCTAGAAACTTCTCGTCCAAATTTCTGGATTGTTCTCGAAGTTCGTCCTTGAAATTTCTGGATTGTTCTCGAAGTTCATCTTTCAAGATTTTATTAAAATCCACGGGACCACACGAAATTTCGAAAAGGAAGGTCTCTGGATCTTCACCAGCTGTCAACAAATCGGATCGGAGACGCTGTTGAAGTGCGCCTTTCAAACCACAGGTTTCTAACTCTCGTTCTTCCAATTCGGTTTTTAATTCGGCCACTTTTAAGTCTTTCAACAACACTTTTCTCGTAGCCATTGTTTTTTTCCAATACTGTACTTATTTAATAATCTGATTAACGAACCGACTTCTTGACGCCTTGAGCTAAGCCGGGTGGCGCGCCACACTATCTAAACCAGGCTTACAAATTTAAGACTGCTTTCTGCAATCGGGCCTTAGATAAGTTAAAAATTCCTATAGTTCTGGTATGTGTGTACTTTATCTACTGATAACTGATTTAATTTCCTATATAAATAGAACTACACGATGTATTTTTGATTAGTCAATTATTTATTCTGCCGTGAATTCTAAACTGCACACCAAGTCTGCACTCTTGTTATAAAGGATTCTATAGTGGAGAGTTTATACATTCTGTGCTTGGAGACCTCAGAGTCATAAGCAATTCATAAATTTATCTGTAATAGTTAATTATTTAAATATTTGTAATTTTTTCAGAGTGCTAACGGAACTTACCTAAATTCTAGAAGGATTGTAAAGAAGGAACAACTTCAGAACGGTGATATTGTAGGCTTAGGAGTGCCGAGTATGTATTCTTACGACCATCATGAGCCATTATATATATTTGAAGTAGTAAAGAGGCTTGTAGACGCTTCTCTGGATATTTTAAAGATACTGCAGGCAGGAGATGATGAAGAAGAAGATACACCAAATGATAAAATTGCTATGAATAATAATAATAATAACGAACACCTGGAAACTATTTCCAAACAAGAAACGTCTAATGATGGTGATTTAAAAATAATGTGTAATAATGAAGAATTGGAATTATTAACGTCACCTAAGCAGATGAGTTCCAGCACAGAGTGTGTAGAGTTGAACCAAGAAGTCCAAATTAAAAGTGAAATCCCAGACATTCCTGATGATTCCACTCCGGCAGGATATTCCATTGAAGATGATGTTATTGTAATCGAAGATGATGATGACTGTAACTTTTCATCGTCGCAGTTATTTACTACCATGCTCTCCACTTCAGGGGTGAACGACACTTTATTTGCAAAAATTAAAATGGAACTGGAAGAAATAGATAGGGACGAAGGTGAAAAGTTAGTTGTCATCGATGACAGCGATTCAGATAATGACTGGTTTGGCAGTGAAGATGTCGGCGTTCAAATAAGCAAGTTAGAACAAGAATTGAATACACAAGTTAATAACATTAATGTTATTAACGGTGAAATTCTACCTGTAACTGAAGAGGCAAATAATATTAATGTGATTAACGATGAAGTTCTATCTGTAACTGAAGAGGCAAATAATGTGAATGCGATTAACGAGGAAGTTCGGTCTGTAACTGAAGAGACAAATAATATGAATGAAATTTTACCTGCAACTGAAGAGGCACATTTAAACGTGGAGTCTTTGCCTAAAATAACTTCTAAGAGTAGTAGCACATCGAAATATGTTAAGCCTCCGATTATTGAGCCCCGTCAGGAAATGTTATGGAAGAAAACTGTAAGCGCACCACCAATAAAAGGTACACAAAAAGCCAGTGCGAAACGAAAAAGTCAAACAGAAGAATCTACAAAGAGAAAAAAGCTGAAATCGAGCACCAATAAAAATGACAAGGGACTATTGTCTAAGTTGAAGGCGTCATCAAGAAACAATCACAAACGAAAAATCGATGTTGTCGACAAAGAAGAAAAGGAAAAAATAAAACAAATGCGAAAGAAGAAACTTAAAGAACTCGAGAAGAAACATTTGGACAAAAACACAACTGACAGTAGCAGATCTACCTCTAGTGTTCACAAGGAAATCGGCGCAACTTGTAAATTAAGGGAAGCAAATGTTAAAGTTTCAGACAGTAGAGGAAGCTTTCTACTTGCAATTGAAAATAAAGTACAGGACAATACGCATCGCAAGAAGGATATAGCAGTAAACCCCACGGCAGTTTCATCCAAACAAATTCAACCAAATTCCAATCAAACAGAAAATTCCGTTGCGCAAGTTTCAGACAGTAGAGGAAACTTTTTCCCTGCCATTGAAAATAAAGTACAGGACAGTATGCACCGCAAGAAGGCTATAGTAATAAACTCCATGGCAGTTTCATCCAAACAAATTCAACTAAATCCCAATGAAACAGAAAATTCAGTTGCACAAGTTTCAGGCAGTAGAGAAAACTTACTCCCTGTCATTGAAGATAAAATGCAGGACAGTACGCATCGCAAGAAAGATACAGCGATAAACCCTGCGGCAGTTTCATTCAAACAAATTCAACCAAATCCCCATCAAACAGAAAATTCAGTTGCGAAAGTTACGGGAAATGGAACTACAATAATTTCCAATAATATAAAACCTAAAGATCCAAGAGCTAATAGAACAGAGTCTAAGAACGAACCAATTTTTATAACCTTGAAACCAAGAAACGTGTCTGACAAATGTGCAGAAGTGTACAATAGTGCAACCAGAAACATTAATAATAATTTGGCTACGCCCTTGCTGTCATTAGATGTGATAGTCAATATTATCAATTGGAAAACGACATGGTTGGAAGAGCAAGGTAATTTAACAGTGCCTCCGCCCGTTAATAAAAGAACACCCGTTAAAATGTGCTACAGTTTCTCTTCCCATAACGATTACTGCAATGTTGTGAATCCACTTCTTACATTGGAATTGTGGAATACGATCTATAAGGAGTGGTTGAGTGCATCAGATCAAACTAGGTAAAAAATAATGATAAACAACAAAATAATTTTACATTAAACAAGGTTTCCACTCACCGGGAAAAGTCAGGGAAAAGAGAAAAGGTTTTACAAGGTCAGGGAAAGTCAGGGAATTTGCTTGGTTTAATCCAAGTCAGTGAAATTAATTGATAAACTGGAAATTTGACTACAAATGTGTTTCTAAGATTAGAAAAAGAAAATGGAAAATAGTTTTGAATATTAAAAATAAATAAATAGGAGGACTGCATAAACTAAGTAAACTGTAAAAAAAATTATCACGTTTTTGAGAAAAGAAATTAACGATCTGTAATATAGGCAACCATACAAGCGGTTATGTTCATTGGGTTGCCTATAGGAACCGGTTTCTAAAAACTAATTTAAAGGCCCGATTAGGTTAACTACTCGTTAAAGAAGGAAATGAGATTCTGGAAACATTTTAATGCTCAGTTAATTTAAAGATCCGTTAAATTAATTAGCACATGCGCAATTTTCCTATAATCTATTCAAATAAAACGTCTTCACTTTCCGTGAAATGTTCAACCTTTATGAGTTTTCCTTGAATTTTTATTAGCATTTCGACTTTTATTTATAGAAAAGCAATTACTATCAAAAATTAAAATTGCTGGATTCACTGAGAAGATGGTGGCGCCATCTGTTCGAAATTAGAATAATTTTTTGTTCAGGATCAAACTAGGGCATGCAAATCCGATGTTTCTAGAAACCAGGGTTGCCAGATTGGGCGAAATTCCGCTATTTGGGCTACATTTTAGACATATCGGCCGATTAAAAATTCTATTTGGCGCTTGGCGCCCGATTTGGGCCACTTTGTTGTTTTCTTCACTTAAAGACATTCAACAAAATTCTAGTCATTTTAATACCGGGTGGTGCTATTTTATGCTGTGCGGTTAGATACAATGACAAATAAATAATAAGTTGACAATTGTCATATTTGAGGTTGTGTTCGTGCTTTACACAATCATTATTTTATTATTTTATTTCGTATAGATGCTGGTTTAAACCCTTTTTAGAATATTAGGGGCGCGGTCGCCTCGGTTCGACAAGACAAATCCGTTTATCATTTCAAAAAAAAGTAATGTTACAATTTTGACACTTACTTCAAACTGTAAGCCTGTGTTGCCAACTTTTTGGAAAATATCACAGCCCGCTCTAATTATAAATTCCGTTGATCGCATGTTATAATCCGTGGAACAAAAGTATATCACTGACCAAAAATCTCAAATGGCACAGTCGATTCAAAGAAAAAAATCTACAATAGTGACTGTCCATGGTTCTACTTTAATTTAAAAGTATTGCATGACGAGAATATGTATCGTTTTTCTTGTTGATTTAACACTATTTCTTTCTCTTTCCTGTTTTTTTTCTGCTTTAAGAAATTGATGTTTTGCATTTTATTCATAATTCGTTTGTTTTATCCGTTTATTTCCTGCCAGTTTCTTGACTTGCAGAAGGAGAGAGAATCGCCGTTTTTTATTTTATTTTTTTGACTATCCATTCCTTTGTTTTTTTTTCCAGTTTTTTTGGTTTTTAATCAAATTGGTTTCCACGTTTTATTGACTCCTTTTTTAGTTTTCTTTTGTTTCCTGCGAGTTTGATTTTATTTGTAAAAACAATATTCCACAAGACTAAACTGTCTTGATAAAGCCGTCAACCTCACGGCAAAACGTCGACTAAAATAGAACAGTTAATCGCGGTAATTAAAAGTTGAAAAGTTTAATGTTTGAAATTTTCATGTGCTAAATTTCTCATAAAAAATTTAACGTGTTTAATAATTTTATTAGCTACCTTGCAGTCGGGGGGGGGGGGGGGGGGCTGAACAGAGACCGCTCAGACAGGTTTCGAGCCCGTAGCAGGTCCAAACCTGTCTCAGCTCTCATTGCCTTCGGTGGTCACCACAGAGGTATTAAATGTTTAAATTTTTTCTGTTCTGTTTCTTTTAATTTCTCTGTCTGTCTCAAGTCATTTGGGGACCTGCGGCAGCTAGGAATTTGAAAAAAGTGAAGAAAAATGTTTAAAGAAAAGTGAAAAAATGTATGAAAAAAATTCAATCCGTTTAATTTTTTTTAATTTTTTTGTTTTTTTCAATTTTCTTATTTCTTTTAATTTCTTTGATAATTTTAGAAATTGACCATTCTTGCCTAACTAACCTGCCAAAGGGCGCCAAAATATGGCGTGGCACGCGGGCGGCTTTTAGCCTCGCGGGGGGCCTGCTCTCCTATTTCTTTTCTGTTTATTTTTATGAAACTGATTTTTCGCATTTTGTTAACTGAAGCTTTTACAGCTGTCTTTTGTTTTCTACTAGTTTTTTTTTTTTTTAATTTATCATTGAAGTTTGTTCTTGTCCGATGAAAATTGTAAGTACAAAGTTTTTTTAATCTCGAACCGGACAGAAATATGAAGGGAAAACACTCAACGTTTCGCTATAGATTTATAGCTTCGTCAGGAGTGAAAAAAAGTGTAAATAAATCTATAGCGAAACGTTGAGTGTTTTCCCTTCATATTTCTGTCCGGTTCGAGATTAAAAAAACTTTGTACTTTAATTTATCGTATGGAGATTCAGTTGTTTTTTTGTTTTCCTTAGTTTCTTTGTTTTTTTTCTGCTCTTTATGCTTTCATACTACGGATTTCACATTTCGCATTTCATTGGCGCTTTTTCATAGTTCGTCGTTTTTCATTTGTTCTGTATCCATCACAGTTGTGATCTTTTGTTTTATGCACTGTTTTTCGTCGTTCGTTTCTTTTTTCGTTTTTGTATCGTACTACTGACAATTTTACAGTTTGCTTTTATTTTCTACGAACTTCTTGATTCGTCCAGAAAACTGTATCGCTTGTTCGTTCAGCTTGGTTTTGTCGATCTTCTTTTGTTTGTTCCCCTTCATATCTCATATTTTGTTGCTGTTTCTTTAAATTCTCTTTTGTTTCTGATTTTCTTGCAGGTTCATTTGTTTTTTATTCTGATTTTTGATATTTTAGATCGGCGATATTTAATTTGTTTTTGTTTTCGTCTGTTTTATTATTCGTATGTCTTTGTTCTTTGCTTGCTTTTTTTATACCTTGTTATCTGTCAAATTCATTACATTTGTATGATTAATTAACGATTCGTTTTTGTTTTTATCACCGCACTTCTAATTCGAAAATTTTAAGATGGTATTTTATGTTATTTTATTATTATAGATTTTTTTTTAAATTTATTCCTGCTATTATTTCACACAATGTAATACAATTAATATCTTTTGGCTACATTTTTGAAGACAATCCTGCCAGAAATCCGCTTCGGTTTAACGGACTCAATAGTTTAAAGATCAGTTAGTTTTATGGGCCGATTAAAATTGTTTTCAGAAACCGGACCTACCGGATCTGGTTTTTTGAAAAAACAGGTTTGACATTAAAATTAATTGCTTATAATTTTTACTGGTAAGTAATACTCCACAATACAGGTGATACCTACTAATTCTTGTACATTTATTATTTCTATTCTGAAATTAGGAACAAAATGTTTAAACATGTAAAAATTAGGAAAGTTGCATAATCGCAGTCAATAGTGTACGTTTCTTGATGAAAAGTCAGGGAAAAATCTAGAAAAATCAGGGAGTGTTTCAATGAAAATAAAGTGGCAACCCTGTTAAAACATGCCATCATTTTATTATTTATTATCTTTTCTTTATTCACTTTCTCTTTTTCTTAATTATGTTTTATTGATTTCAGAATTTTTTTAATTAAGGCCCGATCTTTCCAACCTCCTGATAAATTTATTTGACGAATAAGTCGACGAATCACCATGACAACCATTCATAAAATTCAACTTACTCGCCAAATAATATTGGGAACTTTATTAGCAAGTGCAAAGATCGGCCCTAAAATTAAAAAAGTGTTACAATTATAAAAATTATTCCAGACAACACAGTAGAAAGTTTTGGGGTAGCATTGATTCAGTGGAACCGCGGAGTAATTACATATTACTTAAAAGTACCAGTAAGTACGAGTTTATTTCTTCAAATATAAGGGAACAATTTAATATATTTTTTAGCATACGTTACGAAGCAGCAGAAAGAGACCAGGAGTCACGTAAAAGAATCCGATGTCATAATAATTAACTTACCATTGATCTCACAAAATAAGTTAATCGTGAAAAAAATATTTGCTTACGTCTCTTGTTGTGCAAGGAAAATGTTGCACTCAAACGATTACATTGATGGCTATTGTATGTTATAGTCTTTGTATTATTGTCAAAGTATAGTTAGAAGTGTAATGATTGCAGTGGCGAAGCAGTTACCTGCGGTGCCCAATTCGGCCTTAGCTTTGGACATCATAATACGATGCCTGCCTGAAACAATTTGCTCGGAGAAACATTTCGAAGGCGGAATTATCACTTCACTGACTTGTCCTTTAAGAGAATTCGATGCTGTTAAAGCTTTGGGAAGTTCTCCACTTTGCAGATATATTTTAGATCCGAAAATTGAAGATTATTGCGTCCCACAAATTAATGAAAATGAACCAATTATATCTAAGGTTGGTTAACTAGTACCAGAGGATACTATTTTTTAAATTTTTAATTGCATTAAGCAATTAATGAACATGGAATATACTGGTAAATTTTTGTAGGAGTAGAAAAAAAAGAAACAATTCTTTTCGTTTCAAGTTTTGTTTAAGTACTAGAAAAGAAAATAGAGAAATGTAAATTTTTCTACATTCTTCAGGGTTCCCACTCACTTGAAAAATACTGGCAAAATGTTCACATTATCAGGAAAAAGTCAGGAAATTTGCTTGTTTTAATGCAAAAGTCAGTAAGTTAATTGAAAAACTGCACATTATTTTTTTTAAAAGAGGAAAAAATGCAAAATTGTTTAAAATATTAAAAAAAATGGAGAACTGTGTAATCTAACAGAATTGTGAAAAAGTAGTTACTTGCCTGAGTAGAAACAAGAATGAATATTTATTTAAATGCAAAAAATAATTGCGCGCCTTCTAATCTTAACCGAGGACGAGGAGAGGATGTGACGCTTTAAGTTCAATTGAAATCAATTTAAAAACAAAGCAGGATATACCGACCCTGGCTAGCACACTCAGTCGGGAGGGTCGATCTAAGTAAAGCGCCACCCTGTGAATATGCTGAAGATTCCGCCTGATGGGAATTATTCCACAGGGAGAAAAGGTGGAAAGACTTCGACGAACAAGCAAATAAACAAACAAAAAAAGAGATCGAAATGTAAATGTACACGTTTATTGACATCACAGTGTGGTTGCGTATAGACTGACGTAAAACGGAATTTGAAATATGGGAAATTAGAAAAATTAGGATTGGTTTGTTTCGTAATGAATTAATGAGCAAGAACCAAAGAAAAAACAGGAAGGAAACTTTACCTCGGCAATTCCGCTCGCGATGTTGGACAAGAAAAAAAAACGCCGCAAAACAGTCGTCTGGCCAGCGAGAAGGATTGCCAGGCGTAAATAGTTCAATACTTTTGAATATTACAAAAGACGCCAACCGCCTTCAGTTAACAGCAGTTATGACTTATTAATTTGAGTATTGAAAAATATAACAAAACTGAACCCGTTAATATAAAGAAAAAACAACAACACGAGTGCATATAAAATGTAAAAGGGAAAGGGACTTATCCTTTCTCTGTCTCTTGACGTTCCGTTGATGATCGGCGACACTGGACGACGCTTGGGCACGTAAGTATTGGGCCGAAGTCTCCTCAGCGGATGCGGAATGGATTCCGGCACTTGTTTACCCAGAAAGTAAAAGTAAAAAACGACGTCCAGGCTCGAAGAATATCCAAGAGGCGCACACAAACAGGCCGGGAGGAGGAGGGGGGGGGGGGGAAATACACCTAGGGCAATACAAGTCAACGAAAGACAAGCCAAAAACCGCCCTTTAAATAAACGAGAAGAAAATTACATTCAGAACTTACAAGACAAAATGACTTGGTTTACCTTACGGCGTAAGCGGCGGCAAATAAGTGGTTGAACGCGATGAATCCACCTGACTCGATGTCCAAAACTGACTACTAACATTTTCAGCCTCAATATGCGCCTTTCATTAATCCGCTACCAAACTAAATTTCTTCCAATAACGAAACACAATTTCAAAATCAAATCATTCTGACGCATCTACCACGCTTGATGTCTTATAACAGAGAGAGGGACGGATCGACCCGATCCAGGACCCGATAAATCAATCCTGCGCGGTGATCGACACCAACCTAATTGCATCCAACGGTACCAACTCGTAAAAGCAAAATCCGTACATTACAAGAATTAGGCCCGATTTCATAATCGAACTAAAGAAGGCTTTAAAATAAAAGTCACATTCTGATGTATAAATAACCACGTTGTCGCATTTTTTTTGACATAGGACCGTGATTTTAATTTTAAATTCTCCTTTAGTTCGATTATGAAATCGGGCCTTAAAGACAAAGACAATTTATGCAACGGTTTAATGTCGGTGAAAATAGTAGGAGTATTTTGTAATAATAAAATGTTTGTAAGCAAAGATCAAGGCACCAGAAGAGTGCATGCGTGCCTTAAAATTGGAAGTGTGTTTGGGCCTTTATTAAATTAAAAACTTGAGCGATAGTGAAAACCAAATTTATAAGAAAAGGAATTTTGGCCAAATTAACGAATGACGGATCCGAGAAGAGCAGCAATAAACATACCTGTCCGTATCAGGGAGTATAGGCACGATATTAGACTGTACTTCCCACACACACACACTCACACACACACCGTGCCCTGCGATATAGAAACGACGACTGCGTGCTACATGTTCGCAATAAATTAATAAAGCCAAACTTGGCTTCGTCCAGAAATACGAAAGAAGGAGGTTGAACGAATTAAAACCGACGTGACGTAAACCAAAGTCGACCGACTGAACGATGATTAAATAAGATCCAATCGTATTAGCCAAACAAAAGTTGACAAAAAGCGTATTTCGCAGGAAATTAGTAGTTAAATAAGAAACTGCTACATGCTCGCAACAAAATAATAAAGCTAAACTTGGCTTCGTCCAGAAATACGAAAGAAGGAGGTTGAACGAATGAAAACCGAAGTGACATAAACCAAAGCCAATCGACTGAAAGATGATTCAATAAGATCAAATCGTATTAAACAAAAGTTGACAAATAGCGTATTTCGCAAGAAATTAGTGGTTATATAAGAAACTACTACATGTTCGCAACAAATTAATAAAGTCAAAGTTGGCTTCGTCCAGAAATACGAAAGAAGGAGGTTGAACGAATCAAAACCGAAGTGACATAAACCAAAGCCGACCGACTGAACGATAATTTAATAAGATCCAATCGTATTAGACAAACAAAAGTTGACAAAAGCATATTTCGCAGGAAATTAGAAGTTATATAAGAAACTGCTACATGCTCGCAACAAATTAATAAAGCCACAGTTGGCTTCGTCCAGAAATACGAAAGAAGGAGGTTGAATGAATCAAAACCGAAGTGACATAAACCAAAGCCGACCGACTGGACGATGATTTAATAAGATCCAATCGTATTAGACAAACAAAAGTTGATAAAAAGCATATTTCGCAGGAAATTATAAGTTATATAAGAAATTGCTACATGCTCGCAACAAATTAATAAAGCCAAACTTGGCTTCGTCCAGAAATACGAAAAAAGGAGGTTGAACGAGTCAAAACCAACGTGACATACCAAAGCCAACCGAGTAAAAGATGACGTCAGTAAGATCAAATTGTATTAAATAAAGAAAAGTTGACAAAAAGCGTATTTCGCATGAAATCAGTATAGGAAACCAACGCGACGTCGAATTTTACAAACAGACTCTACGTTTAAAATAAACTTTCAAATTAATTCCCACGAATATCTCGGGAAACGCAATTGTAAACAATTATGAACACAGATTTAGCATAACTGGCAAGGAAAAGTAACTGTAGACGTACATTACATCTTACACCTTGGTTTATACTGTCCTGATGAGGTCTAATAAGACTGAAACGTACATCGACAGTTTGTTTTATTTGCTTATGCCGTTCACCTCCCTTTTTACTATTATAAAAAGACGCAATGTGTTACGACAAAGATGACAATGAAAAACTTATTTTCAACGCAATAAATAAACGCGAGGAAAATACAATTCTAGACATTCACACAATAACTATGTCGCCATACGACGATTACGTTATCGAGAATAAATGTATCGCAAAACTCGGTATACAGGTGGGAGGTTTTCCAAACCGTAACAAAGTTTTTAACAAAGAAAATTTGAGTTCTTCAATATAGGCAACTATACAAGCAGTTGTGTTTATTAACGTTGTTCACGTTTTTTTTCAACGAACAGGGGTGTTATTAAAATTAATTGCTATTAACCTTTAAAGGTAATTCAACATTTTTTTGACAAAAAAATAAAATAAAAATAAATAAATAAATAACGTTTGTATGTACATCCATTATTTCTATTGTGAACAGAAAAAGATTAAGAAAGTTGTAACAAGTAACATAATTGCAGTCAATAGTATAAGTTATTGGATGAATAGTCAGGGAAAACCTGGAAAAGTCAGCGAATGTTCCAAAGAAAATAAAGTGGGAACCCTGATTTTTTTTTTCTCCATACGAAAAAATGCATCTTGTCTGTAATTACAGGATAATTTATGTGCAACTCAACAGCAAGTGGTTTTAGAAGCGGTATCCCTTTGCCTGCGAGATACTCCAGGTATTTATTTAATACAAGGACCTCCCGGCACAGGAAAGACAACAGTAATCACGAATATACTTCAAAACATACTTCTTAATGAAAAAATGAAGGATCCTCGTATTCTGTTGGTTGCACCGTCTAATGCAGCCGTTGATGGAATCATCCTCAAAATAAACAAACAAATGAAACCTCATTTGACGGGTACTTCGATTTAAGATGTTGTGAGGGATCTTTTAATTTAGTTTGGAATTATTATAGAACATCAGAGGAGAAAAATCAAATTGCTTAGGATAGGCCCGAAATACGCGATTCACGACGAAGTTAAACCATACTTTCTGGATGAACTAGTAAGGTCTTACGTTAACAGCAGCTTTTTTGCAGAGTTCCCCGAAGTTGGGAAAGATTATTGCCAGTTGTGTAAAGATAAGGATGCGTTGGCACGGGAAATTCATTATGAGAAAGGTATGTACAATGTAACCGAGCAAGTTAAGCCATAGATAAATGTGTTTATATTTTTTTTAGGGCTGGGGCATAACACTAGGGAGAAAGAAAGACAGCTGCAAGAACTTGTGTACAAGCAAGAAAACTTTGCGAGGACTTATTTGAAGCAGAAGTACTACGAGCGTTTTTCTGCTGCAAAGAAAAAGCTAATCGATGGCGCTAACATTATAAGTACAACACTTTCAAGCTGCATAAGGCTTGACGATCGTGACATGTAAGAACCTCATCGCTAGATTTAAGATTTAATTCTCAATTTCAATGTATTTATAGGTCCTTAGGGCAAATTACGTGTTGCATTGTAGATGAGGCAACTCAAAGTAATGAGCCTGAAACCTTAATACCTCTAATGTTAGGAGTGAAAAAGTTAATACTTGTCGGTGATCCTCAGCAGCTTCCTGCTGTCACTGTCTCTCCGTATGCCAAAGAACTGGGGCACGGCCAATCCCTGTTTGCAAGAATAAAGCACCACTTCGAAAATAAACCATCGAATCCGATCAGGATGTTAAATATACAATACCGGATGCATCCTGAAATAAGCCTTTTCCCAAGTAACAACTTTTACAACGGTGAATTGTTGAACTCGCCCACGTACATACAAAGAGAAGGTTTAGATAAATTGGCTGCGTATTATGTCTTTAATTTAAATTCCAAATCTCAGTCTAACAAGAGCTACACCAACGAAGACGAGGTAGATTGCGTTCTGAAATTATTGGAGGCGATTACAAGTACTGTTGGAGGCAAGTTACATTACAGCGTGGGAATTATTACTCCGTACAATACACAAAAGGCTGCGCTTAATAAAAAACTTGTCGGCTACAAGTAGGTTTGGTAAAAAGCTAAGCTCAGGGTTTCGATTATACTTGGGCATGTTCTTTTCAGTAATAACTCAGATGTCTCAATTTCCGTAAATACGGTCGATAGTTTCCAGGGATCTGAGAAGGACGTTATAATTTTATCGTGTGTTCGATACAGTCCCAATAATTTTCTAAGCGATGAACAACGCCTGAACGTTGCCATTACGAGAGCGAAGCACGTTCTTTATATCATTGGAACATATTCATTATTTCAGGTTTGTTAAATTTAATAAATTTTGTTTTTAATTGCAGTGAATCCCTCGAGCAGTCTCTGTACAGTTGTTTCAGCCCTATTTGGGGGGCTTTTAATTTAAATTCTCAATTGAGGGAAAAGTATAGTTATCTAATACTAAACATTTTTTAAATGACTTTCAAATAACTTAATAAATCAGCCAAATTTGTTAATGTTGTTAACAATTCGAAGACCTGTGCGAATGATGTTCCTTGCATTTTGATTGGAATCCTGCATTTTCTTTCTTGTCCGTTTTAAAGAAGAAGCTCCATACTGTTTAATCTGTTAACAGGGTTTCCACTCTCCAGGAAACCTAGGAAACCGGGAAAAGTCAGGGAATCGAGAAAAGGTTAACAATGTCAGGGAAAAGTTAGAAAATTTGCTTGTCTTAATGCAAAAGTCAGTAAAATTAATTGAAGAACTGAAAATTTGAATGAAAAATTCGTTTTTTAAAATTGCAAAATCTAAGCGAACTGTGAAAAAATATAATCACATTCACAAAAAAAAAGTTCTTAGAGCCTTCGATATAGGCAACCACACTAACGATTACGCTCATTGGTTGCCTATAGTGGACTTCTTATTTTTTTTTTCTTTTTGAACGAACAGGGAAGTTATTAAAATTAATTGCTTATGCTTGTGCTTAAACATGTAAAAATTAGGAAAGTTGCACGTTTTTTTAATGAAAAGTCAAGTAAAACCTGAAAAAGTCAGGGGATGTTTCAAGGAAGATAAAGTGGGAACCCATTATTAAGTCCAACTTTAGTTGTTTTAATATTTGTTTGTTTTGTTGCAGCATTGTTCCACACTCAGTAGAATAAAGAGGGATGCCGAAAAGAGAAATTTATATTTAAACATAAACTGCACTGTGAACACAAACGTTTTACAAGCGGTTATCACTACAAAGTAAACTCTGTATTACACTACCTACTAATCAAGAATATTTTTGTACATCCAATAAATCTGTGCTTTAGTATGTAAGAAATAATCTCTTTACATTTCGACTGTTACTTTTATAAAATAGTCTTAAATGCAGTAAATTTGTTACATTTTCAATCATAGGATGCATAAATAAAGAGCTGCGTTCGGTTTGCTTTAGAAGAAGTGATTTGGATCAGGTCCATGTAGAGGGGGTTAACGCGCAAATATTTCTTGAACCGATTTAAGTCGGCTCGAATGTACAGTCACAGCGCAATGTAATGAAAGTCTGGAGTGGTAAATGGCTTTTAGTGGCCGTTTACCCCTCCAGATTTTCATTACATTGCGCCGTGACTTGTACATACCTATGTATTGAGTTACTTAGGTCTCAAATGTATTCACAAAAAAAAAGAATTTGTAACAAATACTGATTAACCGAGTTAATTGTAAAAAATAATTAGATTGTAAGTTTGAATATTTTTGTATCTAAGTCAACTTCACATGTATAAACATGTTTATGTCAGTGCTTGCCTTCGTAAATTCTTTCTTGCTTTGCAGCTAATAAGAAAAAAGTAACTGACGTTTGTGATTTATTGTTCCTCAAGCGCCACCATGAGTATGTCTATGTGTTTGCAGCTGACGCTTAATGTTTATCTTAATAAATTACGCGTTTGTTTTGTTATCTATGATATATAATAAGCTTTTTTTATTTCATAGAAGTGAATAGTTCCTGTCAATAGCAGAATGGCAGAGTATTAAAATGTACAAAAAATAGTTTACTGAATACCTTTGCTCAGAGGAATCACTCCAACTTGCTCTCTCTTTTTAACATTTGACAACTTAACATACATGAACCTACTTTAATATGTGACGAGTTCACAATAAAAAAAAAAATAGTGCCAGTTGACAAGAGATGTTAAGCAGTTGAGCCCTGGTTCCATTTTCTCTATATGAATTTAATTTTTATAAACCCTTTTTTTAATTATAGCTTTATTTAGTTACCACTGGTAATTACTATATTATTTCTGACAAAGTATTTATTTTGTTGGTTAATCAAATTAAAAAAAAAATATTTTCTAAAACATCTGTTTTTTTTAGACTTATTTTTACCTTATTCTGCCTTCCTAGTTTTCATTTTTTAAATTCCTTTAAAAAAAGTCCTTTTGAAAAACAACTGCATCCAGCACAACTGTTTTGATTCATCGTTCATAAATGAAAATAATTCTATGTTGTAGTCTTCTCAAATTAAAGAATCTTCGGTGGTTATCAAGATATTGCCTGAGAACACACTGTTGGGACACATTGTATAATATTAATTAATAATCATCAATAATAGTTGATTTAAAATTGATAATAATTGCACCGTACTCAGAAATTTTATTCACCTGGATATACAGGGTGTCGGAGATTAAACTTCAATAATTTCACACAGTGATGGTTTGAATCAAAACACCCAATTTTTTATATGGTTTGTTAATAAAAAAAATTACATGCTTTAGCAAGTGAGATACAGATCAAAACAAGATTAAAAAGTTTTAAGTTACAATTTTCATCGAACAAGAATCAACTTCATTTGAAGCATTTCGTGAAAGCGAGAAGTATTGTCGAAAGTAAAAAAAAAACAGTAGACAAGAAACAGTTTCCTGTAATTATTATTACTACTTATTAACCGTTGATCAATTCCTATAGAAACAATTGTCTCTATAATTGTATGGGAATAAATCAACGACTAAAGTTAATGAGAGATGAAAATATTGGCCCAAAATGGTATTGATTAAAGACGATTTCACAGATGACACTGAAGAAATTAGGAAGCTTTCACATTTAACAAGCTTTTGGCTTTGGTAGAATTAATAAATTTATATTTAATCAATACCATTTTGAGAAATAAATAATTACAGGAAATGTTTTTTGTGTACTATGTTTTGCTTTCAACTGTATCGTCACCAGCAAACAGTTGATAATGATTTACTTTTATTTTTCATTAAAAAATTAAATCAGTTACATGCATGGGAATTTAAATAGCGAGATCTTCTTGCTGTTGCCTCATTTAGAATTGTGTCTACTTCTTTCATCACCTCCTGTAGCGTGCACACTTTTAGATTCTTCTGCTAACACGACAGTTATTCAAATTCGCTTCGTTTTTTTTTTAATTTGGGCGGACGATCCTTTAGACAATAATTTTGATGAGATTATAATAAAAAATATATTTGTTTTAAGTTACTTTTTACTTTAATTATGCCACCGTAGTTCACGTTCTTTACGTATCGGCAACACAGTCAGTACCGTTGAAGTAACACCGTCAATTTTTTTCATGTTTGACTTCCGTCAAAATACATACACGTAACTTAACGAAAAAAAAGCCCTCTAGAGTCTAAAAAGATAGTGAACGGCTAATACCTTGCGATGAACGAAATTTATAATTAGAGCAAGCTGTGATATTTTCCAAAAAGTTGACATGGACTAGTAGTTTCAAATTAAAAATTTGAAATGTCAGAATTGCAACATTTTTTTAAATGATTGATTTAGTTGTCTTATGGAACCTCCTCTAATATTCTAAAAAAGAATTTAAACCAATATCGATACAAAATAAAATAACAAAATAAATATTGTACAAAGCGCGTGGATGGAGTCTTTTTATCTATGGATGGAGTATTAACTCCCTCCACGACAAAGCGCGATCGTAACCTCAAATATGACAACTGTCAATTTATCTAATTATGAATTTCGTTGACCACTCGGTATCTTATTCAACGTCAGAGACAAAACGTCTGTGACCTTGTTTCAAATAATCGAGGATCTTGTACGTCTAATAATTTCTTCTGTTGGATTAATATTTTCGACTTATTCAGTTTTATCAAAACACAATAATGGAATATCCTCATCATAATCTGATCTGAATCCTCTTTGTTATTCCTATTGATGAGAGCTCTAAAATTTGTTTCTATTGTGTCTATATCTTTTTGAGGTAGAGTCTTTTTTAAAGTAACTGATGGCTGACCAGGAATTTCTAATGTTAATGCCGTGCCCTTTATTTTGTTGTCTGTTACATAAACAAATTTGTTTAAAATATTTGCTAATACTGGTCCAACTGCTGAAGCTAATATAGGAATTAAAAAAAAAAAAATAAATCCTCCGTGTACTACGATGCTCAACTTAAATGATACTCCTGCATACATACCACGCCCTTAAGAACATTCAGCGTAAGGGCTACGAAACTGTCAAATGGTATCATTTATGGTGAGCATCATTGTGCATATTTCAACTCATTCAACAATTTTTCATTCTTGTAAAATTATTGATGAACCTTTTTAATTTGTAATAGTCATTGATATCGATAAAATAAGATAAATACATTTGTTTATGTGTATTTAAATTCTTATTTGTTAAATTGAATACTTATAATATTTATTTGAATTCTCGAAGTAGTTTGTTTCATTTCATAACAAAATCAAAATTTAATTATACCCCGCCATCTTACCATTAATGGAGAAACTAAATAATAAGAGCTAATAAGATTCTATGAAAGCTTACTATCTTATCGACAGTCCGTAACCAAACTTGAACTATACAAGGTGAGTTCGCATTTACGCTTAGATTGCTCGGAGCATTTCTGTTATTCACTCTTACATAAGTGAAACGCAGTCGCTCTCCCTCACAATTTTGACAGAAAGTAAATTGAACGCATTGCCGAATTCAGCTAGGTTGCGTTCAGAAATTATAAAAGGAGTGTACTTCGGACGTTCAAAATGAAAAGCAAAATGAACAAAATCATTTACACGAGAGAGAAAGAATATTATCCAGAGCGTGGTCACATACGTGTCTGACGTTACAGAATCATATACAGTGACATTATTTTATTATGCAACATATAACATTGTTTGTCCTTATTTATTTTTATCCAATATTTCGGTCTTCGCCATATTTTCAAAAACTTATGATTTCTTTTTCTTTCTTTTTTCAGTTTTATGATTTTCAAAAAGTTCGTCACATGTAAAATATAGTTTGGTTTCTGTGGGAACAAGAGTATTTATACTGTCTTTCAATTACCTGTCAAATGACATCAAACTAAAAAAAGAAAGTTGGCTGCCTCTGATAAACGCCAGTCGCACAAAACAAATGAAACTCGTATAAAAACATAGGTATTTATCTATAGTTTAACCAACCCCACCAAACTTCAAATTTAAATGTCAAACCGTTGCTACATAATTCGATTTGGTGCTATGCACCCTGTATACTACTGAAAATAACATGGGATTTCAGATATTTTTGAATTCTATGTTCCCAAGACAAAATACGGCAAAATTTACACTGCGTCCACTAGTTCTCTAACGAATACAACTTAAATGTTTAAAATTATGACGATTTATGCCACAATTACTTCAAAACTTAAAGAAAAGGATTTAGCAAATTTTGATTTGATTCGAATGACGTATTTTAATTTTTGATTAAGGCCGGTATTCATAAACCAAACTTTTGCTATGCGTCCGCTTAAAATTCGCTATATTTCATAAACTGAGCATATTTCCCACATTTTTGGCGCATAATCAGTGAGGGTTTATGAATATTTTGTAAATTACTTTCCTACAATGTGGGAAATACATACCGTTTATGAAATATAGCGAATTGTAAATGAACGCATAGCGTAAATTTCGTTTATGAATACGGGTGTTAGGCAAGTATTAAGGTGCTTTCTTTCGCTTAAAAGTTTGAATCGCGTTTCGAATAGTTTGGACTTGAATTTCGTAGTTGTTGCGACAATACACCTGATTTGAATTTTTGATTGATAATTCATTTGTAAATAACAATAATTCAATCCAAACAAGTTTTAAAAATAAAGAGATTCAAAGAAAAGAATGTCTGTTTTTGAATCAAAACACGTTTGGATAGCGATTTTGTGATCGAAAGAAAGCACCTATAGTTAGCTCGGTTGCTTATGTTCCCGATTTCGACCCGGACGCCCTGGATTCGAATCCCAACACTTTTGATTTCTTTCTTTTTTACAATTTTCAATGTTTTCAATTATTTACATTGGTAGGATTTTTCAGAACCTTAACATTTGATAAAATTTTGGAATTTTGACATTTCTATAAGAAAATTTTTTTCGATTTCCTAGAAAACTTTCAGTTTGACATCTTTGACATTTCGCACATCATGAAATTAAAGTTTAATAAACACGTTTGCGCTAACCGCGAGGATAGTTAAATCAAAAATCGAAAACGAAAGAATCGAATAGCACTGAAGATGAGACGCGTACCAAATCCAGAAGAAATCAAAGATCCAGAAACGCTAAAAAGAAAGGCCAGGGAAAGAACTCTGCAGTGTTTGGTATTGTTCGTTGTCATAGTCGGTGTTATCAGGACTATCCCTTTCATCGGAAGATGTATATCATGAATAAGAAAGATATGTAAGTTCAGTAAAGGAACATATAATTAAAAAAAATCTTGCCTGCATTTGAAACTAAATTACTTAAAAAAATTAAATTCAAAATTAAATTCAACATTTAAAATCTCATATTAATTCTCTACATATAAATGGAGTTGTTTCTTGTCCGATGAGAAATGTAAGTAAAAATTGTTTTTTAATCTTAAACCGGACAGAATTACGATTGGAAATACACTCAACGTTTCGCTATAGATTTATAGCTTCGTCAGGAGTGAAAAAAGATATTTTGGGATGCATTGTAGGTATAAGTAGTTAAGCGTGAAACAGTCTTTGGTCTAAAAATATAATCAAAGGTACAGGGTGTCTCAGAAAAAGTGAGACACGCAAATGTCATTTATAAAAAGTTAACACCCCATACATTGTTACATTTTCGAAATTCTCGTCAAATGAGACATTCAGTAATAAGAAAAATTACTGGATGAAACGCATAAGTAATTGTAAGTTATTAAAAAATAATAATGCAACGTATAATCAAATTATACGTTGCATTATTATTTTTTAATAACTTATAATTAGTTATGCGTACTTTATTGGCTTTTTGTTTGGAATTTAAGAAATTTATTTATAACGTCATGACGACATTTTTAAATTTTGCAATATAAATCACTAGAGTACATAGATTTTTTCGAATTAATTTGCACCATCGTGTATAGCTTTTTTTTGCAGCGAACTTTCTTTAATTATTTGATTAAATTATTCTTTTTAACTACTTTTATTTTCGGTTGGACTTCGTTTTGATCTAATATTTTGATATCTGCTGTCTTTTTAATTTGTAAGGGCTTCATAGTAGAATAAAAACCAAATATAGTACATTTGTATTATTTTCTACATTTTACGTTTTTAAATGAAACTTATGAAGTGGTTAGGTAGCAAAATTTTTCTTTTAATAAAAAGTATTTTTATATTGGTGTCTTCAAAATAGTGTCCATCCTTTATATCCATGGAAAAGAATTCAAGCCACTTAGTGTTGGACGCTTTTTACGCGAAATGTACTTTTTACTCCTGCCACTTTCCCTCGGCTCCCTCGAATTGTTATTGAGTGGGAGAGGAAGGAGTGCAATGCGAGTGATTATTTGGGCGGGGCTAATACAGTCTCAGTACTAAATTTTCGTACTCTTTGTGGAACAAGTGGCCCGAATTCTTTTCCCTAGTTACATTCTATCAACCAGTCTGACCCTAAAATCCAGTGGCGTATCTAGAAGTCAAGTCGCCGGGTTGCAAAATTTTTATCAGCGCTTTTAATTGACCATAATTAGAAAGTAAAAAATCGGATCACTTTCGGATCGTCCTATTTTAAAAAAGTGACAAAAGTTGTCAAAATTTTTGGCTAGAAAAGTTCCCAAAAAGTAGCGCTAAGCGAAGAACATTTAAATTGTTTCAAAAAAAAAGAAAAAATATGTTTTTAGCTGTTTCGTTTCGGAATTTAAAGAGTACAAAATTAATTGCGGCTACAGATTAAAAGATGGCGCTGTCGTATGCTTAGTTTTTTCAGTTGCCTTGAAATTGCTAAAACCTCCAGACGGCTGCGAACATTGCGCAAACACCAAACATTGACGTAGCGGTTATTTTAATTTCTGAAACAATCGACAATTCTTAAGTAAAGAAGCGTGCGACATTCAAATCACCAACAGAAAAATCAGATAAAAGAATAATAAGAATAAAAACAAAAAAAATTGAAAAATGAAAAAAGAAGTCTGAAGGAAAAGATGGACAAAAAACAAAAGGCGCCTAAAATCAAGCCTGATAAGAAACTGAAAAAAAGTGGAAACGCGAAGAATAAATACCGCGAACAAAAAAAAAAAGATCAACTTTTCTGGGGTGAAAAACAAAGCGCAAAAAGCAAATGAAAACTTGATTTATATGAATTTCAAAGACTTCTCGTTGAAAATTTTTTCTTGATTACAAAAAGAAAAATAAAACGCATACAAAGAAACAAATGAAAGCTTGATTTGTCTAAGTTTCAAAGACTTTCCGTTGGAAATCATTGATTTTTCTACTTTATAGGGTGATAAACGATTCTAAAGAAACAAATGAACGTCTGAAAAGATTTTTTATCCATAGTCGTGTATTTTTTTTATTTACAAAAAGGTGCAAGTAAATTAACTAAATTTTTATTTATTCGAAATAATTGTTTTCAAGACATTGTTTTTGAACTTTCATAACTTTTTTTTTTTTTTATATATAAATTTACGACTCGAAGTAATAGTTGGCGCTACTTTCGAAATTGATGTTAAAAACGTAGTTTTTGCTGCCTGCAAATTATTTTATTTATCTCCAAAAGTCAAACTCTTCTTAGTTCTTCTTCTTCCTTTTTCTACGTATTTCAGTCTGTCTTCTGTATTTGAAAATATACATTTATCGAAAAGCTTTAATAAATAAGCTTTCACTTTTCCTCGCTTGTGAATCGTTTTAGGGAATAAGAAAATTTGAAGCTATCTGAACATTCACTTGTTAATAAAAGTGCTTAGACACTACACTCAGAAAAATAATGTGTTGGGTCAGTTGCATTGTTTATATATATCCCAAAAGTGATGTTCATTTATGTTTTCTGTTGAGAGTGAACACTCAGTACAGTAAAATAATGAGTTGGGTCAACAGAAAACACGTTAAATTAACATCACTTTTGGAATGTATATATACAATGCAACTGACCTAACAAATTATTTTTCTGAGTGTATAGAACAGGCGTCCACGATGTCTTAGCTCATTGCAATCCCCGCAAACCCTGTAGCAATGCCACTGCTAAAATCACAAACAAGTTACACGAACACGAGTAATGTTTTGGTAAAGTAATGCAATCGATATTGTGTAAGGACTAATAATATCAATCTATGAAGGATGAACGCCTTGTTTGAGACACTCGGTATAACATATATTGATAAATTTCACTTTTGTTAATGAAATGAAAACTTTCTTGGGGGTCGGTTTCTCAAACTGCACTATAAATTTTCCTGTTATTAATAAAACGTATCAACATCAAGTTATACTTAAGAAAATATTTTTTTTCATGGGAATTAATGTGTATAGTGCACTTTGAGCTTCCTAAAATATAAATATTGATTCTGCCTGTCAATTTTTGTTTGTTTTAAGCGATACCGGCGACGTCGAACTTTTCAGTTTTCCTCAACGATATAAGTGACCTGTATATCTCTGAGAAGCTGAAAAGTTGGGGTCGTTTTTTTTCTTTCTCGTAACAATATTGTTGGATATTTTGTAGGAGTACAATATAAAAAGACAGTGCTTGTCAAAAAGTTTTTGAAAGTAATATTTTTTGGGGACTTAATTTTTAAAGTCAATCAAGGTATCAACGGAATAGATGGCGCAAGTTTTGAGGCGCCGCTTGTGCGCCGCGACGACGTTTATACTTGGCAAGCGCCGGTAGTCGGACGCCAACTTTACGTCGGGACGACAGTATGTTCCAGCCTTACATGTGTTGGTGTAATTATAAAATTGTGTAGGTCAATTAATGTGGGTGATATTTCATGTGCAATATCCTAAAATCAAATTTCTCTGTGCGCCCAGATCACCTCCTGGCATCGGAAGTGCACGCCAGATATACCGAGACATTCCAAAAAATTCTAATACACGCTTTATTGGTGGACGAACAGGTAACTTATGAAAACATATTTTAACAATGCTCGCGTAGGCAGTTGCTGTCTTCGACTTGGTAAATTTATTTGGCATTGTACTTCTTTTTTTTTTAAAAGATTTGGCTCGTGACAGTGTTTCCCAGTCAAAAAATTACTTATACAATACGTTTAGTGTTTGAAACTCAAAGTCACCAGGACCTACAAAAAATTTTCAAACGCTGTTTCCTCGAGTCGGGAAAATCTTTGGCGAAAAACAAATTAAGTGTTTCAATACCGTCGTAATAAAAGCTTAGGTAGTCGCTTTTTATATACCATTCTTTAATGACTGGCTACGCGTTGTATTTATTTTCACTGTGTTTAATGGACTTTAAAAATATTTGGCATAGGCTTTGTTACTTAATCTATGTACACAAAACGTTATGTAAAATAATACATTAATGTTTTTTCTTCGTTTCATGTAATACACGTCTCTTAAGTTTACGAATCTTCATTCAAAACTTCAACTGAGAACACCATACCGTTCAAAACAGTTTGGGCAGGTTAGGTGCCGATTATATTTTCCAGATAAATCAGAGTGAGAAAAATTTACTGAAAATCTCTCCGAAGAACCTTGACGTCAGCTAGAAGTGAAAAAGAATTTTCTTTTCGGAATTGTCAGTACGTAGGCTGCTGGAAAATTTTCTGGAATCTAGTAGGTCTAGAATTGTTAGCGTTTATCAACTGACATATTTCAAAAATTTGACGTTTTTCATGGAAACATGGAAATCTCGCGTGAAAATTTTCGTGTCATGATTTTTTACGGTTTCAAATGTGATCTAATGCCGAAACAATGCCTCGATCGGCTTCATTTGGCTTTTGGAGATGAAGCACCATCAAAGAGCAGTGTTTATAATTGGTTTTGCCGAATTCAAGCTTGGACGTACCTCTCTCAGTGACGAATTTCGTGAAGGTCGTCCATCAACATCTGTTGTTACCACTAATGTAGATGCTGTGCGTGAAATGCTTGAGCGAGATCGACATGTGACATATAGTAAGATTCAAGCATCCTTACGCATTGACATGAAAGCAATACACCAGATTTTGCATGATCATTTGAACGTACGAAAGCTTTGCAGTCGTTGGATTCCACACAATTTAACAGAAGCGCAAAATCAGGGTCGTGTCAAATGGTGCGAAGAAATGCTCAAGAAATTCAATGGAGGTCGTTCAAATTTAGTTTATAACATTGTTACTGGTGACGAAACGTGGATCTATTCGTACGAGCCAGAAAGTAAACAATAATCTACCGTTTGGGTATTTCAAAATGAACCAAAACCAACAAAAGTTGTCCGTTCACGCAGTGCTGCGAAACAAATGATTACTTGTTTCTTTGGTTTAACTGGACATGTAGCAAGCGTGGCTATAGAGGATCGAAAAACCGTGAATGCTGATTGGTATACTACAATTTGTTTGCCGGAAGTCATCGATCAAATAAGAAGAAACAATCGAAATCGACGAATCATTCTCCATCATGACGACGCCAGCTCTCACTCAGCCCGTCAAACAGTTGACTTTTTGTCCAACAAAAATGTTGAATTAATGACTCATTGTCCATATTCACCGGATTTATCACCTAATGATTTCTTTTTGTTCCCAAATATCAAAAATAAAATGCATGGTGAGCGATTTTCGACGGCTGAAGCACCGGTTGAAACATTCTGGACACTGGTTTCTGAGGTACCACCTTTAGAGTGGAAAGCGTGTTTTAGAAATTGGTTCGAGCGTATGCAAAAGTCAAAGGCGAATACTTCGAAAAACAATGATACCGTTTACCAAATTTCATACCGTTTCCAGAAACTTTTCCAGCGGCCCACGTATGGTCTGGCAAGGAGCAGATAACATTCTTTAAGGGAATCTTCCACGTTCACATTCTTCTCGCAGAGTTAGCTGGGGTTGTTGGAGTGTCTGCGACTGTATTGTCAATTAGCGACATGTCATCCGAAAACACCCTATGCATATTTAATGGAACTTACAGTACAAATTGTCTGACAAGATTGATTATTGCTGAATAATCAAGGAGAGACGTTGGATTTGCAAGCACAAATATTCCTCTGTACCTTCTCTAATTTTTTAATTTAGATATCCATCACTCTCTCTTTGTCCGAGTGATTTTTTAAATACATCACGTAGGTTGTGACTTCTTTAACATGACAAATTCTATAACGAGCTGCGCAATGTAACTTATTGCAGATAATCGCCCTTATGTCGTATCCATTTACGTTAAACATAACGTGCTGTTATCTTTTTTTGAAATAGGAATTTGAACGTAAATTCGTCGATAACGTCACGTCATATTTAACGTAAATGGATATAGCACAAGGGCAAATGACGTTTATTTATTTGGTCAAGCTGCATGAAGTCGTCAAACCAACGGACAGACCAAAAGATTGAAAAAAGGGATCACGTGGTTTACACTGACCAGTTTGACCGTTGACTTATCACAGCTTTAGTCTTGATAAATACTACCTACTCCTAATTTTTGATAATAACTGAGAAAATAAATAGCGAAACACAGTTTAAAAAAGAACTAGACAACACAGCAAGATTATGTTGAAATGTCCAGTGTAGAGAGTGAGTCATTGGCAAAAATTTCTCAGCACTAAACGTGCAATTTAAAATAACCACTCGGTATATCATTCGGTTAAATAGATTCCTTCTACTCGAAGACAGGTTTGAAAATTTCAAGAATTGCTAGATCTTATCTCATCGCTCAGTATAATTAATCATAACTCATTTGAATTTTTACTTATAACATTGCTTTCATGTACAGGTTTTTTTAAAAAATATTTTACACCCTATCTAGAGGGTTTATTTTAGGAGCCAGAGAAAAACTTAATATTCAAAAGTTGTAGGATTTTATGCCTACTATCTTTTAGAGTTATCAGAAGAAACAAAAGGGCATCGCAAATTGGAGAAAAAAATATAATTTTTGTTTTTTTTTTTAAATGGAACACCCTATATATTACTATAAAAGACTTAGTTGCCAGGGGAACACCTATTCCTTTAGTATCAGAGACATCGTTCTCTATCATCACCGATAATTGCTGATCTGTGGGTGTGAATATATCTAATTGTATCCACAAATTCCAGCACGAAATATTTGTTCTTTATTAGAAGACTATGGTGTACTCCTAGCATATCGAAAGTGTTATTCATGCCAAAAGAGAGTGGTATTCAAAAAATGTCAAAAATTACACGCTCTTGTTCCGAATTAAAGAAGATCTGACAAACCTGAAAACCACAGGAAAATCAGCCGCTGCGAAATCATCATTTTCTTTTTTGAAAGTGGAATGTATTTACTTCAAAAGTATTATGGCTAAACACCCCATGGGGGCAACGCCGCTTCCTAAGAAGCTCTCTAAATTCATTTTTCGGGGTGGATCGGTCCCCATTCTACCTCCTCGCACCATCTGACATAATTCTTTCCATAGCTTCTTATTATACACCTTTTGCCTCCACCTTTCAATGCCAGCCCTGCTCAAATCCTCTTCTACTTCTTCCAACCAAGTTGTTCTAGGTCTGCCTCTTCTCCTCTTCCCGCTTGGTTCCCATGTCAGAAATAACTTAATTGTAGCTTCCGAAATATGCCCTAACCATTGTAGTCCTTGCTGTTTTATTTTTGTTACTACGTCGCGTCGTCTGTATTTCACTGTAAAGTTCATAGTTCGTTCTTCTTCTATATTCATTTTCAGATACTTTTACTGGACCAATTATTGCTCTTAATATTTTCCTTTCCACTGTTCTCAGATATTCCTTCCAGATATCTTTTGTTGTTAAATTCATTGTTTCTGATGCATACATCATCACCGGCCGTACGATAGTATTACATATGTTTATCTTGGTCTTTTTTGATAAACACTTACTTAATGATAGCTTCTTGTTGGCATAGAATGCTCTATTTACTGCCATTATTTTTTCCTTAATTTCATATTCCCTACTTCCATCACTGGCTATCATAATACCTAAATATCTGAACTTATCAACTTCAAAAGTAATACCAGTCTTTAAAAGTAGAAATGACGGGTAGAAATGACTTAGAACCACATTCTATGGCTACACAGTCAGAAATTTCCAAAATTTTTGAATTTTCCTTCCACTTCAGAATGTACAGTTTCTTCAAAATGATTATAGAAAGTTTCGGAAACGAATTATGCTTTAGAATAAAACTTTCGATATGGTAGAAGTAGACCTCAGTCTTCTATTACATATATAGAAAAAATATCTCGCGGGTCTACATACAATTGAATATCTTCACACCAGTAGATCTGAAATTATTGGTGATGATAGAGAACGACGCCTCTGATACTAAATGAATAGGTGTTCCCCAGGGAACGATTTCAGGCGCTTTGCTCTTCATTGGTACAAGAGTCATCCTGTCCGCCTCAAATACTGATCAGTGAAATACAAACTCGATGTAATCCAAATGGAATACCTCGATAGTGACGAAACTAAAGGTGCTTTCTTTCGATCACAAAATCGTGTTTTGATTAAAAATCAGACATTCTTTTCTTTGAATGTTTCTATTTTTAAAACTTCTTTGGACCGAATTATGGTTACTTACAAATGAACTGTCAATCAAAAATTCAAGTCAATAACTATAGTAACTATTCGAAACACGATTCAAACTTTTAAGCGAAAGAAAGCACCTTAAATTCATGCAATTCTACATTGTCAACAAATTTGTTGATAGCCGCATTCTTATAAAAATGAAAGAAGATCAACTGCAGTGACATTTTTGTGAGTAATCAGATATTAAAAAATGAATATAAATAGTTTCAGATGGACATAATTGGCACTATAGATTTAAGATTTATAATTACATAATATTAGAACATACTATTTTGCAATTTCTTTGATATAATTAGTGCAGTGTGACATTGTCTAATATGTTGGGGAGTAAATGGAAGGGATATTAAGGAAGTGTTTATTAAACAGAAAAAGAAAATAATTCGAAAAACACGGCACATAACTATTTAAAGGAATAATGGTGCCTATCATATGGTAACTTAACCAGCTCCAAATGTAATACAGTGAAAAATAGTGACTTATATCGCTTTTTTAATTTGGAGAAGGAGTATCACGAATGATTTTCAAAGCTTTTAATACTCTTTCTAGTGACAAAACCTAAAACTGAGTAGGTACAAGATTTTTAAACAACAGGAGGGTACTTTTTTTTACGCACTAGAAGAATACTTATTTACCTTAATCTTCGTTCGTTTTTGTTTGTTCCATGATTTGAAAACTTTTACCGTTGAAATTTGTTTTTCTTTTAGTTACCATAACTTGTGTAAATGGGGCTTTTCTGTTTTAGGTGTTTCATTTTGTATTATCTTCTGTATGAATTTTTAAAATTTTATTGAATGCATTACAAATATGTTCTTTTTTTGTTTGTTTAGTAATGGATTTCCGGATCATTTTGGAAAATTTCATTTTTGCAGTAAATTGGCTTTTAAAGTGTGACAAACAATAATTTGATTAGCTAATAAAACTTAAATTTAGTATCAATCACTTTCTTTAGGGTTTCTCGCACACATAAGAACAGAAAAATCATTAGTTATTCATTACGTGAAGTGAATGGAGATTAATTGGGAACCACTGGTCTGGAGCTTCTCGTAAGATTTTATTTTGTAGTCACTAGATTGGATCTTGATGAATGATGAATTTATATAACTTTTGGTCTCATACTACAAATTGTATTTACCGTGTGTATATAATAGTATGTAGACGTGTACACTTATTTGTTATTATTATTTATATTATGATATAATAGCATCGCAAATATAAAAACTGTTGTCAAGGGCAATAATGTATTTAGTGAAGCGAAATTCTATCTTTTGTTTTCGCGGTTGTAAAATTTTATACGGTTCCTTTTTATATACTTAGTTCCTTAACGACTTTAGCACACTTTCGCATTTATTTTTACGCACGTTTAATGAACGCTTAAAACCGTTTGGTAACAGATTCTATTACTTTAGCGCTGAAACGCGATTTTATTCAAAAGGCTGCTATAGAAGAAATCAATAATAGACTTGTTTTTGTGTAACTTTTGTAATGTTAGATCTCCAAGCTTCATTTTTAGTTAATTAGTTAATTTTTCACTCCAACAAATTTTATATATTCCTAAATTTCTATAAACTTTCGAATGCAACATTTATACTCACTGTGCTTAAATTATTGCAACGGTATACAGGTGTCCCAGATTGTTGATCCACCACGGGTATCTTTCTTATTAGCGAAGATAGAAATTTAGTTAAACAGGCAATATTTTATAGTATTTTATAGTATTTTGTATTGTTTCGGATTCCGTAGAGAATATGAATATGAATGAACCAATGACCAGAGTTCATTTAGAAGCACGCTTCAATCAATAACAATTGATTGAAGCGTGCAAGTGTACAAGTGTAGTCGGTTTTTGTGAATACGATACAACTTTGTCAAATGATATCGTTGTAACTGAGCATCATAGTACATGGTTATGTAATATTTATTAAAATTATGTAAGACAGTAAGTATATTCCTATAATCTAATAAATATCTAACTTTACTAAAGAAAAGTTTTATGCTTTAATTCCGATAAAGAAGCCGAATTGACAAAGTGCGAATTACACACAGAAATATAAAGCCAGCCCCACATTGTTAAATAACCATAACCCGTTTCGACAAATCTAATATTGTCACGTAACAATAGTGTTTATGTGTTCCACGTTTTATTTCAAAGTAGTAAAACGTCACTAAGGTTTCATTTGAGCATCTCAATAACAAGTCAATTAAGAGGCGAGAAAACTGGCGTTAAAATCTAAGCACCTAAGCATGAAGCGCAGTAACTCCGAGCGAAATACCAGAGAAAACAATAATTTCAAATTTACGACTGACAATCAGGCAGGCAGAGATGATCGTATTATATTTAATGAATAAGTGAACAGCTTTTACTAACTTTAGGGTTGTCAATTTTATGTCAATCAATTTATGGACATTTACCTTTAATCTGTAGCTAAATAAAGTCAGTTTCCTCAGTAGTGTACACATTTAAATTATTTTATGCGCTTATTATAAAGACTGAAATGAAACTGAAAAGGAAAAGACTTTAAATCGGGCTGAAAATGCAAATTTTATCTGCAAGGTCGACCTCGCCAGGTACAGAGTGTCTCATGATCATTATGCAAAACTACAAGCGACACCAAAAGGAAGTTCCATCACATCCTGATTTTTCCGGAAAATATTTTATTGTTTTGTATTGTCACGTCACATTAAATAATATTTTAAATTCGTTTTTTACTTTTGGATTTACACAAAATTTAACAAGCGTATTTTTAAGTTTAATGGACAGAATAGTTTAGTTATCATTTCACAAGTACGGTCGTCTACTCAAGCTTAATCGCCGCGTATATTGTCTAGCAGGAATTGCTGACGTCTGCTCAGCTCGGAGATGAAAGTTCTTTTCGGTCAATGGAACATTCGCACAGTAAACTTTTTAAATGAGGGTTTACATGCTGACAAATGAATTCCAAGTCGTTTGCACTTACTTATAAACTTTAAATATTTCATTCAATTTCATTCAAAACAATTAACGTATTCCATTCAAAACAATTAACGCGGTCGCTCATGAAATATGTTTTTGATACGTCGATCTTTAGACCCGGACTTTTAGAAATGCATTTTGTCAAATCCTGATCGAAATTCGATTATAGTTTTTTTTTAAGTAATTTGGAATTTTTAAATGTAATTTGTTTTTAACGTACCATTTGTGAAGAGTTTACTTTTTCAGATTTTTATTGTTTAATTAGAGGAGAGGAGTAACTTCCTTCATCCCGAGAATATTTGTGTAAGATGAGCAATGGTAAAATATGAAACCATTAAGAAACGGGCAAAGAGCGATTCCTGGTTAATTTCTAAACTGAAACCAGAAACGTTCAAGCAAGGCTAATTGCTATTTAGGCCTTAATAGTTGATTAAAATTTCGGGAAAAAGAGTGACAAAGAAGGAGCGTAAATAGTCGCTTAATTTTTATGATTTTTATTTTAATTTAAATAAAATCAAGACGCCGTCGTCTTCGGGTTGAAGTTGGTTTTGTTTCATAAGGATTTATCTTTACAAATTGAACGTTTTTAGCCAATCCCAGTGTTCGTGATTAGCTTTCTTTCAAGTATTTCCCTCTGATCTAGCATAAATATGGCCACCAATTGTTGAAATGGTATTTTTTCTAGCTCTTCAGGCCTAATAGGTCCATGATTTCCTGTTTCGGGTTTTCTCTTTCCATATTGTTACATTACTTTCTTCTAGATCCTTGATTACATCTTTTCTCCATCTTGCTTTTGGTCTTCCTCTTTTTCTCTGTCCATCTAGGTTGCTTTCTATGAGTTTCTTTGGTATTCTGTCCTTGTCCATGCTCATTATGTGGCCTGGCCATCTTAATTTTTGCCTTTTTACTACTGCAACAATACTTGGTTCATTGTTTAACTGTTATATTTCTTCTTTCCCTTCCCATTCTCCTTCCTGATTTTTCCTAGTACTTATCGTTCCTACACACCTACAATTTTCTATTCCGCTATTCCTAAAGTCCAAACTTCGCTTCCAAATATTGTTATGGTTCTTATAATCAACTTGTATATTTTGACATTTAGTTTTCCAGTGATGCTCTTATTGTTTAGTGTTTTCCTTAAACCGTGCCTTTCATTAATCTTGCTTGTATTGTATTTCTTCGTTGGTGAAATAGGTTAGTATGAGAAAATATTTCTAAACTTTGAATAAAATTTTTAATTTAAAATGGTAAAGGTACATATTTGGGTGCGGCACATCTTTATACAGATTGGCAGGGGCAACTATGGAGGCAGTGCAGTTCTCGTATGTAATCGGGACGGAATGGATAAACAGCGGATGAAGGATGAAAGCCTACATGCATTTATTAAATTGGATAAAGGAACGCTGTTAAGGACTCATCCTAATTTTCTTATACCGAAATTATTCAGTGTACATAAGCTGTCTTTCTTTCTCGATTTACCCAATCCGTCTCGATTAAATATGAGGACCGCACCGTCTACCTGATTGCGTAATCAGTCTGTATTTGTTTTGGATCTAAGATATTTGGACTTACAAAGACGTGGTCCAAACGCGCTTAGTTTCAAATACAAACGTTCTTTTGCGAACGAATTAATCCTCACTTTCCTTGAAATTTCAATCTGGATCGATATTTCCCTCTCCTATTCGAATCAAATTTTTTTTTACGTTTCGTTTGGACTGAATTGCAGTTACTTGGAGGCGACTTGTCAATGAATAATTCAAATTTGAGGTGTTTTGTTACAACAACTACAGAATCCAGATTCAAACTATTCAAAACCAGATTCAAACTTTTAAGCAAAAGAAAGCAGCTTAAATTGCGAGAGCCTTCTGATTGTTAGTTATATTCAGTACTTACTATACGGTCTCCAATTTTCTCTATTGTTTAACCTCTAACAAATGTACTATCACGCTTAATAAAAATGAGACTCCTGCAGACAAACCGCGCCCTTATGATCATATAGCCGCGATCAGTCAAAACAGTACATCGTAGCCCTTCTACATTCAATTGCTATAAGGACCACGAAACTGCTGAGTGGTATCATTTAAATCAAGCATGATAGTACATGTTGTGTAATAATTTATTTCTTGATAGTAACAGTTTATTTCTTGACGCTCTCTTAATTTGTTCGTTTGAACCATTGTATGTCCAACGACGCTCACCATAAATGATACCATTTGACAGTTTCGTAGCCCTTACGCTGAATGTTCTTAAGGGTGTGATTCGCATGCAATGGTATCATTTAAGTTGAGCGTCGTAGTACATCTATTTGAATTTATTTTTAGTATTTTGTTGATGAATGATTCCGCAATTAATCGATTAGTGAATCTAGATTTTTTTTAATGAACCTGTTGAAAATGATTTTTTTAATTTAAAGTTAAATACTTTTATGATTTTCGCCTATACTGAGAATGACTTTATTTTGTTTTTGTTTTTCTTTGTTTATGATTTAATGGAGATATAATTCATGTTTTTATAAACATCCTGTGTCAAGGTGGTATTAAAATTTGTACTCTAAAACATCAATATTTTCAAAATAGCTAATTTTAGGCGAGTTTTTTTTCACTTTTTCGAAAACAAGCAGAGTGCGAAGTTATTTATATTTTACTTAATATTCTTTTATACTGATATGCAGATCTCACGGTATTGTTTTATTTACCTATTTATTTGGCAGGCACGTTCTTTTCTATGTATCTATTAAATCAGACAATTTTTCTTTAGAACGTTGTGAAAATACAATTGGAAAATAATAGTATGATTTAAGCATCAAAAATATCATTTAAAATTCTTCTTCTTTATTAATGAGTATTTCTCTTTTATTTCGATACTACGCAATTAGAATAAACCAAGAAATTTTCTGAACAATCCTTCAAATATAACTTTTTAATTTAAAACAAATTCTTTCATCAAAGAGTTTAGAGTTTTGGTAGAGATAGAAGATACTGTGGCAGTAGTTTCTTTAGTAGTTCAAGGATACCATCTTTTTAAGGCCATTTCCGGTCCTATCTTTTTAATACCATTTATGGAGGACAGAGCCACGCTTAGAAACAAGATTTATGGAGGACAGAACCATGATTAGAAACAAGAACAGTCTCAGAAGAGACCAAAACTTTTATTTATGTTCGACTTTAATTACAGTAATGTGATGACTTTGTTCTTTTCTAAAAAAAATAAAAAATAAAGATATTTCAGAGTTTTGGACTCGAAGGAAGAAGATCATTTCCTTATTTGATCGAGGTGTGTTTGTCTTGACTGTTTTTATCCAAAGAATTTGGAACAGTCATCATATTTGACGAAGCTTTACATTAATAATAAGTTGTTTGTATGTATATTGTTTACATAACTTGCACTACACGTACACTAACTTATGGAAAATTCATAGCGTTTTGAGCTTCGACGTTTCTCTGTACACTTACCTGCAAGTTAATAAATAAATAATAAACTAAAACATTAACATATTAAAGAAAAGATTTAAATTACACCAACTTGAATATTTGTTGAAAAATTAATATATGTAATATTAAAAGTCGTTGATATCAAAATCATATAATTTTGTTAAGATTTTTTCAATTTAATTTTAAGAGAGAAAGAAAATAATAATTACCAAGGATATAATTATTTTATATCCAATTTGAAAGTTGTATTTCTCTATTATTTTGTCTTAAGAATGCGTCAAATCCCCCATTCAGGCCAGCTTTGTAAACTATCGATTCATAGTTTATTCAAATATACTGGAAATAATTTTACGCTGGCAACATTTGAATACGTATTTATTTACGTTAACAAGAAATTTGTTAGCGCTGTTTGACATCATCAGGCTCTCATGGCACCGACAAGAGTGTAAACGGCTTGTTTACCCCATTTTAAATTATTAGTCTTGGTCTTGGGTGTGAATAACGTTATCCTAGAACGTTGAGTCATACGATTTGTCAATAACAGTTAAGAGAAATTTATGTTAAGTTTAACAATTCGGTGTTTGTAGTAGGCATCTTAAATTCTAGTACCTACACTTAGAACCAGAATACATGAACTGTCAATAACATTTACATAAAGTTGCGTTGCCAACACTATCAATAAGTTTCATAATTAAACAAGGGTTTTAAATATTCATCGCCTTCAACATCCAGTGGAATAGTAATCACCACTTTAGTAAAAGTAATTCAAAATATTGATTAAGATTTTTGACATGACTTCTCGTAAAATTTGGATCAAATAAGTAGGACACAAATTAATGAAAGAATTATACCTTTTTTTGGTTCAAAGAAATTCGTAAGAATATTGCTTCTCTTTGCTCCCCAGTTTACAGTGTTTTGTTTTCAAATTCAGCTTGGTTTAAAAATATCCGAGACTTCGGGTCGGCTAAGAAGTCATATGACTGTAATAACTTTAAAGGTCTATAAATTTCCTGCGTTCTTGACTGCTTCATCGAAACATATTTTGTTATCTGTGAGTTTTGTATTTATAGAATGCTTTCAAATGTAAACGTAAGCTAAAAACAATAAAAATAAGTTTCATTGTTAGTTGTTAATATGCAGTTCCGAGAGTCTATAATTTGTTGTTATTGTTATATACTGGATTAACGAGAATCTTAATTGTTAAGAGCAAGTTTAAAAGTACAAGCCAAGTCCTGTTTTCTAGCTCGATGCGCAAGAGTTATTTATAAATGTACAAATAAGATGCTCTCTTCTAAATTAATGCGAGCACATACAACGTCTATTATCATTTCAAGGACGAGAATGTGTTTCAAAATTTTCTTTTTGGTTAAAATTCGATCTTAAAATAGCAAACCTACTACGTCTTAAATCCTTCTCCGAAATTCCTCTCTTCAATTTCCAAAAGAAAGGCAACATTCCAAGGAGAGGAATGTGATTCCAAATTTTCTTTTTGGTTAAAACTCGATCTTGAAAAACCAAACCTGCTACGCCTTAACATCCTTCTCCGAAATTCCTCTCTTCAATTTCCAAAAAGAATGAAGACGATTTATATCCTGGTTCCCTTTCGACTCTCAGTTTACACTGTTTTATTTTAATGATTTACGTGTGCGTACTTTAATTGAATAAAATAAACTGTTTAGTTTAATGTAGTCAGAATTTTTAAATAAATTGCTTTGGCGGAAGTGTGAATATACTTAACGTATCTGGAAGTTTTAATTATATTACAAACAACATTTTCAACGCTTTGTGGTATTCTCTGAATTGCTGTTTTCGGTTTGTTTACATATTTTCGTTTTATTTCTTAAAATTTCTATTTTCTCAATTTTTATTACGTTTGTTATTTTTCCAACCTACAAATTATGTTGATGGACTAAAAACTTCAGATACCAAATAATAATGGCTTTTAGTTATTTCCTCCGTTATTATATACGACGAAGTTTTTTCTTTTTTCGACGGAAATGGAACTTATTTGATGTTGTTTACCCGGTTCCGTTTGAGCTGAACCACCCTATCCTAAATTCTCGAAATTTATGTTATCCTCCTCTCTGTTACGCACGCCATTAGAAAGTTATTATCGCCGTTAAGTTTCGTATTTGATCGATATTCACTCATTGTGTTTTCCTAATATTAGGAAACCCATTTTATTTAAGCTTGTTCCACTGCGTGTCACCCCAACAAATTAGTCTTGTAGAAAATATATCACGTCCTTTTACATCATCAACAAGAAGTACACAGTTAATTTAGTAACGATTTGTACAGTAAAATTCGTATGAAAGAAATAATCAAGACGTATTGGCTAATAAACAGTCATTACAGCTGCTTTCTCTACTTGGAAGAGTAGGTATTTGGGGATTGCTGCTATTGGTTTTCACTGTTCACGTGATCAACGATAATCAATAACTTTCATCAAGTGAACGACGAAGTCAATGACAGCAATTCCCAAATCTCCAAAGCAGGAAAAGTAGCTTAAACGTTTCAGTCAGTTTGTTTCTCGTTAGGACATTACGATTAAGGAGAAAGGGTAATTCACAACTGATTTTAGCAAATAGCAAGAAAATATCACACTTTAACGAAAACCCTATTATTGAAGAGAGCTTCAGCTTATTGTAGGAAATCCTCAACTCATACTCACTTTCAACTTTTTGGACTTAGGATTTTCTATTTTCTAAAGTCTTTTATTATCGTCTGATATAAAGGTCTTTCCTACCGTGTTGTGCGGATACAATCACTCCGTTAGATAGATAGATTTTGTTAACGTGGAATTAACATCCTTTTCGGGCTTGCTTCTCGCAGCAAGGTAAGCCACTTTGTTCTTCCATCTTGTTACCTATCTGTTTTCCACGTGCGTTTATTGTTCGCGTTCGTTAATTTTATTTCGTTATCTCCCTTATAGCAACTGGTAAAGAGCAGTTTAGCGTTAGGTGTTTGCTCCCGGCTTAACCTCGTGAGCTACGTTTGAGCTCTGGGAGCGTTCCCCCCTTGTGCCGTCATAAAAAAATAGAAAGTATTGCCGTCTCAATCTGAATTCGCCGCAGTCACGCACTATCATCTTGCCGTGGAGGAAATCTTGAGTAAACACATTCTTAATTTTTCTCTCGTCTGTGGAGTTTACCCCCAACGTGTGTTCCGCCAGAGGCGTAGAATTGAGCAGGGCTGCAAAATTAGTTAGCAAAGAAATCAGCGGAGAGGGACGCTTGACAAATGTCTCTAGGATAAGCTCTCGATACCTCTGAACTTTAACGTTGTATTAAAAATATGGGGCCAATTATTCTTCTTCGAGAGGCAGGAGTAATTTATTTGAACTTGTCAGCTAACAAACGCCAAAACTGACATTTTAAAGTACATGAATTTTATTTTTCACACTCACCCCTCATGGTATTTAAAAAACAAACACATAGTATTTGGGCATAGTGTATTTACGCGGTTCTATTTATCTGTTTCACATTTGCTTTTGTAATTTTAATTATACCTAGTTTAGTGGTTATTGTTTTAATTGTTGACTCTCTCAGAGTGTAAAAGAAAATTTATACAGATTTCGTCTGATGCGCTTTACGCATAACATTTCTTTGTGTTGATATATTTTTGACGTTGGTATTTATAAGCCGATACGAGAGTACTCACGCCGACGCGCATTTTGCCTCCGTTTTGGGCAGTCATTGGCGTACAGGCCCGGATGGTAAGTGAACACCTAATGAAGTGGGACATTTTAAACATTACATAAAGTGTTCAGTAGATTACGCTTACATTTTTTTTGGTGGGTCCTCTTTAACTTTTGAAATATTTTTAGGCTCAGTATTCTCTCTGCTAATCCGATTTTCAGGATAATGATTCTAAAAAACTTTCAACAAAATCTTTATTTGGTTTTTCGCTTTTTCGTACCATACAGAGTTAACTAAACATTTCTAAACTATCGGCGAATAGTAAGAAATATAATTCAGGGCTTCCAATTTCCATTGCTAGCTTTGTCCCTCTTTGAGCATCTCTAAATCTAATTACTTCCAGACCCACCTGAAACTGTTAGCTTAGCTTATGCTATGTTATTAGGGTCCTGTGTTTCATTTTCGTATAAAAGCACTTTTGTTGTTTTTTTAAAAGCTTCCCCAAAACTATTTTAGACGATTGGGGATAATACTTATCCTTTGTATTTTTCTCTCTTTTGGTTTCTAAATTTCTTATTTAGTATTTTGTATTCAAACTGAATGCAAATTTACCAGTAATTGCTTATCCCAACTAATAAATGAGATACTTTAGCACTAAACTATCACAGAAGATGGATGAGTTTTTTTTTTCAGCAGTAACAATTCTGCGGAGGAAATAAGAAAATACAAATTAATAATAAATAATAACAAATGTGTTGTGTAAGATATAAAAAAAAAATCGTGTGTGAGATGTTTACAATTGAAAACGCGTGAAGAACTAAACACGATAACGGTTTTTATCTCGCCTTCCGGAATAGGACAAAAAGCTCCGGGGCCAACGCAACAATGCATAACGTGAGCAACAACCCCGGATCCTTTGTAGTGCGCTTCAATACAAACTCTTTTTTCTGATAAACTGGAAATAGAAATCTCTGCGAAAAGGCGTCAGTGTGTAACTTCAGTGAAAATCATTTCAGTCTTCCAGTTAGTTCCACACACGTAGGTACATGCAGATTAGTGCGGATGCTTATAATTATTTTAAATTTAAAATAGCCTTATGTTCGGTTTCTCAAAAACTTGTGAAATTATTCAGTAATGTCACTGTCACAAAAAAGGAAAAAATTCAAGGCTCTGTTCAAACCATAATAATAAAAAATAGATACCGTTATTGGCAAGCAAGCTAGATTCATGTTTTCCAATTCATTAATAGGAAAAAAGTGTACCGAAAGCTAGCTTCTTTCCTTATTAGAAGAAGAAGAATGCCATTTTTTTTAAGAACAAAAAAATACCTTCTTTAACCCCTAATTTCTGTAATGATTTCACCCAACATTACAGTGGTTATGCCTTTATTCTCCTCTTCTAATTTTTCGTCTCTCTCCTTACTAACTCATTATTTTATCTCCAATTTTCTTTAAACCTATTTCTTGCGTTAGCATTAAAAAAATACTCTGTTTTGCCCTCCAGTAGTTCGCAATACCCCCAGCTGGATGTTTCTACTTTCTTTATCCTTTTTGTGATTAGTTTCTTATTCCCTGAGTCTCTTTTCGTGGTGTTGTCATTTTTATTGCACCATTTGGTAAGGCTTGGTAAGGTTTACCTCTGTCCCAGATACTCTGCCATCTCTTAATGGTCTTCATCTTTATTTTTTTTATATTAAATTATGCTTTACCCTTTTAAGACACTCGCCTTCTTCTCTCTTTTTGCTTCCAGTCTCCAAGAGATCTATAAGTATCATTAGTTTGCCTAAACTAGTGCCACGCCGTCTTAGTTGAGATTAACCTTTGCAGACTGTAATTGCCAACATTCTTTGGCAACTCAGAAGTTTTTATATTTGTTGATTATGCAAGGCTTGGACCCAGACAGGAGTAGCGTTATTGATTCGGCCCCAACACAAAGAATTCTTCTTTTCCGCTCGTTAGGGCGGGAGGTTGGTCCCTTTTTACAGCCCGATCTTGCTCTTTCGCCGCTCTGGGCAAAAGTGATTTCTGTTGACTTTTATATACAGTACTAGTCTAAAGTCCCTCCCCCCTTTAATTTTGGAACGAAATAATATAGAAAATCCAGACAAAAACAAAATCAAAGTACAATTTTGAGATAGAATTTCCTTTAGAACACCTGCTAGGTTGTGTACCATGAACTTTAAATCCTGCTTTAAATGACAAATTATCCCAACAGCCAACGAAGACTATTAAAAACTAACGACAACATTGTACGGCGTAGAATTAAAATTCCTTTAAAATAAAGAAGGACGGCATACTTCTTGCTATTTAAAATTTTTAAGTACACAGAGCGCACAACGCCATCTGTACTACAATAATTATATTTAAGAATTAGTATTTCTTGTGTGGTTTGATTTGGTTCTTGTTGGAACCTTCGGACTGCTTTGGTTGAAAAATAAACAGTAGGGGAGAAATTTTAGACTAGCCCTGTATAATAATTATTTTAAAATATTATTTTTTACAGTGAATAATTTTTTTGTGTTGTTGAAGCAATAAATGCTTTTTGTTTTATTAAGAAATACCTTAATATTTATCAAAAGATAGTGTAAAAATACTACTGGGTGCTGCATTTTGAAACGCAACATAGGAAATCCCATGTTAATTTAAAGGTGATCGAATATTGGCTTCCCTAATTATTTTACCGTAAAATTCCATTAAGGTTTTTTAAAGTACTCTTCAAGATGAATCTGTCTATGAAGTTTGAAAATTTTTCAAGCGCTGAGTTTCAAGATATTTAAATAAAGATTTTGTAACTAAATTCAATTTTTACCAAACTATCAGCACAGCCTTGATCAATGATAGTGAAAACTGGAGGGATAATTAATAAGTCTACTCGTTTTTGAAGAAGATTAATAGAAAAAACTTTTTCAATCATTTATTTCAACATTTACTGATCAAGGCCGTGCTGATAGTTTGATATAAATTCAATTTCGTTACAAATCTTTTTTAAATATCTTGAAACTGGGCGATTGAAAAATTCTCAAATTTCACAGACAGATTCATCTCGAAGAGCACTTTAAGAAACCTAAGTCACATTTTGCTCTAAAATAATTAGGGAAGCCAATATTCGAGCACCTTTTAATTAACATGGGATTTCCTATGTTGCGTATCAAAACGCAGCACCCGGTATAATTGATAAGAGGTTCTTGGACCCAAAAAAACTCATAAAGAATTTTATAGAATCAAAAAAACAGCAATAATACAAAATCCCAAATTACATTGCAAAAGGTTTTCATTCTATTTCAACTGAAAGAAAATATCTTCTAAGATTCTTTTGGGCAACCTTTTTTACAATCTCTTTTAAACGTATTTTATCATGTAAATCGAGTTCTGTACCAATCATAACCAAATGCTTGTCTGTTTTGTGTCATGGTAGACGTTAATTTTTAATTATTTTTAATTTGGAAAAAACAAGTTCAGACCTTTTCTTTATTTTTATTAACCGCAGCAGTACCTAGGAAGCCTTCATCATTTTTCTCTCTTAATTTTAATTAACTGAGTAATAACGTTTTCCATTCACCTGCACTGGTTACACTAAGAGTATCTTAGTGAGAATCTAAAACGCTATGTATTTGGTGCAACTGGTCGTCAATAATTGAAGAAACAATTGTAATTTTAATTTTTTTTCTCTAAAATTCTTGTTAGTGAGAATTCTAGAAGAATTGACGAAACGTTAAGTAAGTAATAAAAAATAATTTTAGCTCGTTTCTAAAGTGTTATTTATTTCGTATCCTTTCTTTAATTTTAACGTTCAGATGACATACTTGTGCCTTTATGGCACAACATAAATTAATCAAACTGAATTCTAGTTGTAAAGTGCGTAAATGATTTGTCGCCCTCATAAATACGATTTGTTGAGTCGACGATAACATTATTTCTAATATTTAATACAGCTGGTGAAGTTTATTTCATAATTTATTGAATTTTGTACACGTGTATATTCGTCGTTGTTCCCTTATTCACGGTTCCGGAGTTTTGAAGTTCTGAATTATTGCCACGCCTGGGAAAACCGAGCTGCCTATTACCGAAATTTATTATTAATTAGAGCTGCTCGATTCAGAACGCAAAATGCAAATGCCTTTTTGTTGTATTGTTAAGTTTAAATTGTATTTAAAATTCGAATAAATGTGGCAAAACGTTTCCAAGTGGGAGTTTACACGATTTTGCTTGAATATTTTCTTCTTTCTTTAAATGTAGTGAAAGTAACTTATTTGTTTGTATTTCTTACAGAATGCCTGTTAATACTGATCCAATGATGGATTTAATATTGGTGTGGTTGCTATCATTGGATCAGTATTAATAGGCATTCTGTAAGAAATACAAACAAATAAGTTACTTTCGCTACATTTAAAGAAAGAAGAAAATATTCAAGCAAAATCGTGTAAACTCCCACTTGGAAACGTTTTGCCACATTTATTCGAATTTTAAATACAATTTGCTCAATAATTTATCATAAAAATAGACCACAAATTTAAGGATAAAAAAATCTACAGATTTTTTTTGTTCTTTACAGACACAATAATTTATAAATTTTCTATTAAAAGAAACTAATGTTTAAGTTACAATTAAAAAGTAAGAGTTACTTAAAAAGATCTGATTAGACTTTCTCTAATGAGGAACATAATTATTTAAAAATTTTGTTTGAAAACTTTTTCTGTAAAATCAAAAATAACAACATTTAACAACATATAACGAAATCATTTAAATATTTAGTTAGCCAAGAAACAAAAACAGAAGTTATATTAAACTGAATTTAAAAATTGCAAATCTTTTGCTATTTAATTATCTTTCTATCTGTAACAGTTTACGAGATCCATAGAATAAAACTCACTCTGTATTGTTAGCACATCATATTTGTTATCGTGGAATTTTCTCTTTTGAATAAAGTAGGCTTTACCTTATTTATAAATGATACCTCACAAGCTTGAAAAGGTGAACTCCTTTTTTATATCGTCGTCGTTTACTTTTCAATAAATCCAACAATGAGATGATGAAATATCAAATATACTTTCTTCGCTCTGCTATAAGTTTTCTTTTTAAAGTAGGTAATAAAATAGGCAGAACGAGAAATGCGAACGCTAAAATGTTTCAATAACAGCTGATATTAAATATTTTAGGCTGAGAATTAAATTTCAATTGTAGCAGTTACTACTAATTGTAAAATAATTTATTAAACCTTTAAAGCAGACTGTAAAGAATTTATTTTTTAAAACAAAAATATTTTTATGCTTTTAATTTGATCTTTTCAAGATTAAAATTAAAACTAATTCTAATACTTGATTTTTATCTAATGGAATAACTAATCTATTGCTTACGAGAGGGCGCGCAGTTACCTTCCAGAACACTTACTACACACAATTTATTAACTTCCGAACGAACTGGTCGTTTCGTTATCATGTGGCTTACCACATGTTCGCGTCTATGGGGGGACGTTTAACCCAACCCAAAATAATTATGATCTTTTAGATCAAAAAGTGGTCATTTGGTATGAATTCCGTTTTCCCCACCGAAGAAAAGGAAAATAAATTTTTTACGTAATTTAAGATTAAAAGAGCTTTTTCTTCAGTTCCCCAGTGTGTAGGTCGTTCACATTATAACCAGATGGTCCTCTTCATCAAATTATTGATCAGAATCTAATTAGGTCTAATAATAATCTAATTGAATCTGTATTAGAGATACCAAAACACAATCTATTATTTTTCAAAAAATCGCCGAAGTATCTAGCCATACAATAAAATTTCAGATCACTACAAGTCTTTAAGTGCCAGTAATTTTAAACAAAATATTGCTCAGTACTTAATTAATAAGTGTTATTATTCGTTCGATGAATTTATGCAGGACAACTCGTTTTGAATGAAATTAATAAAATTATTTGTCTGTGATGAACATATATTTACTTATTTTATATCATTGATTTCGATACATTTTTTAAGGCTTTTCTTATTTATATGTATTTATGCTACTGACCAATCCAATACCATGTATCATGGTCTAATGGAAGCAATAAATATTATTATCATTATTAATTTGGTGGTAGATTTCTTAAAGCCATGAGCCATGAGACTTGAAGTGAGTTTGCACTTCACTTGTTCATATTTTAACCAAAAAATTTTTACTTTTCGAGAGCACAACGATTCCGCAAATTTCATGAAAACGTTCCTACCCTTTCTTGGTACCGCAATTTCCATGTCACTGTAATATAGGTTGCTGCATTTTGAAACGCAACACAGGAAATCCCATTTTAATTTAAAGGTATACATTGAATTTCGTTTACTGATCTTTTTTTTAAAATATCTTCAAACTCAGCGTATGAAAAATTCTCAAACTTCACAGACAGATTCGTTTTGAAGAACACTTTAAAGAACCTAAATGGAATTTTGCTGTAAAATAATTAGGGAAGCTAATATTCGAGCATCTTTAAATTAATATGGGATTTCCTATGTTGCGTTTCAAACTACTTACATGTTTTACTTAACAATATCGTTACAAGTTACAGAATAAGGTGGTTAGCTTTGAGTATTCTTGGTTAACCTTTGTTTTTCATTTCATAATATCCTAATTATAAACCTGGAAATTCAGAAATAATCTTTAACGTCATAGTCTTTGAGAGCAGAAACTGTTTGTCAACACAATTTTTTCTCGAAATATTTGATACCAACAGTTCATATTACGGCTTACCATAGCCCTAAAAATTGACAAACTGCAATTCAGTTGTCTTTCCATACAAAATGGTCCAATTAACGTTATTTTGAATTATGATATTAAAAAATTTGTTACAAATTGAAACAGCTGTTCAGAGGTTGCTCCTAGAACATGTAGTGGGTACACGGTGATGGCATTATATTATAAGATTGTACAGTCACGATCAATATAATTGCAACCTCTGAACTAATCGAACCTTTTGAACCTCCCATTGAAATCAAATTTGATTTGCGACAAATCTACCGGCCTATGTACAACGACGCTCACCATAAGTGATACCATTTGACAGTTTCGCAACCTTTGCTCTGAATGTTTTTAAGGGTGTGGTTCGCATGCAGGAGTATCCTTTAAGGTGAACGTCGTAGTACATACATACGTATCTTACGTGTTTACTTTTTTTTTGCACCGGATGGTACATGCTTGTTGTTAGTGTTGCCAATCTTAATAAGCGTATTTGTTAGCCTTGTCTAACTGAGCTTTTTTGTAGTTCACGCTCATTTTTGCCTTTTAACAATAACCATTCGAGGTGGTTTCTAAATAAATGTAGCTGAGTCTAAATTTGGACAACACCTAATTCCATGACCTTGGTGGGATTCGAACCCACGTCGACAAGTTGCACGACTTAAATGTCGGCAAGACTAACAGCTGAGTCATTCGCCTGCCCTATTAGGACTCTAATAAGCATATTAAGATTGGCAACACCGACAAAACAAGAACGAAAAGATTTATTTATTGTGAACATGTATTACGACGCTCAACTTAAATGATACTCCTGCATGCGAACCACACCCTTAAGAACATTCAGCGTAAGTGCTACGAAACTGTCAAATGGTATCATTTATGGTGAGCGTCGTTGTACATACTATGCCAACTAAAAAAAAAAAAAAAAAAAACTGAAACAAGTCCACCCTTGTATTTTTGAGTTATTTTATTAGTTTGAATGCAGCTTTAGATCTTGTTTCTACGGTAACGTAAAAACATAAAAATAAACAAACGGACGAATATATTATAGCAACAATAGTTAATTCGTCCTTGCAATAAGACATCATACGTGTCCCACATTTTTTTGGAGGGCGTAGTACAGTCGCGCGCAACTAAACAGAAATGTCAAATTATAGGCTCACAGAAATGTCAAATTGTAGTAAAGTAGTGCATAACTATACATATGCAAGGAATTAAAAAAAAGTGTTTGACGGTTTGGATACGTTTTGGAATTGTAAGGTGACAAGGTCGTGGGTTCCAATTGACACCCCGCTTACTTCCACAATGAGATTTAACACCGCCTTGCGTCACTTAATCAGTATTAAATTTACCTCAGAATCCATTAATAAAAGATTACCTGTTTATATAAACATTTTGACTTATAGATCCACTCTAGACCCCCACGAAGTATTGACCTTTCCTCCCGGGACACCCGGTAGAAAAAGATTTCGTTTCACTTGCCGTAAGAAAATAAATAAATTAAAAGGTGTTTGAATTTCTATCGAATTTCGACTTTTTTCCTCGTAAAAACACGATCGACTCTGAAATAAATTTAGTAGTAATAGTATTTATAAAAATATCTTCTTGGAAAGACACAAAAAATAAATAAACAAAATACGATCGGCGGTAGAAAAGAAAGATTTTGATTATTGTTTTTCTTTCGTTCAACTCAAAAGCAGCCAAAAACAACGTTTCTGCGAATATGTAAAAGATTATTTTAAATTTACGCGTATTGTTGGTAAAATGTAAAAGATTATGTTAAATTTACCTGTATTGTTGATAAAGAAGAATGCGGCTTTTATGCTCAACGAATATTACTAATTATTTTCTGACAAATATCACAACAAAATGACAGAATCATTATTTATTTTAGTGTTTTTTCTTTTAATTTGGCGACGAAGTTGGCTATGGGTTTAATTGTGAACCATCATCAAAATAACAGTTGTCAATTTGAAAAAATCTGAATTTGCCACTACGGCATACCTAACCTTGCTTTTGAGGTTAATGTAAACAATGACAGGAAAGGGAAAGGGAAATTGTTGGCAGAATTTTTGAAAAGAACTGCGACCCCACTAGGAAAATTTCATTTTCTTGCGTATTCGAAAAAAAATAATATTTAACTGAAAACTCAAAGGAAATGACAGATATCAGGTGTTTCAAAATTTGTGCTGTGTTCACAATAATCACATCACCATCAGCTTCGTCACTAAATAAAAAAGCACCCTTTACAAGGATTATTAAGCCTGAAGTGGTTTAGTTAAAATGATTTTCAAATGAAATCAGTAGATTTAGCACTAAATTTGTCTGAACTCACTAAAACTTGTCTGAAATTTGAACAGAAAACTGACAAAACTAGTGAGAAAAATTACTAGGTTGGCAACATTGATCGTAGTTGTGCCACAGTACTTACTAAACAGTAGTGGGGGGTGGTTAAGAAGGGGAGTTTTGACTGATAAGATAGATATTTGATATAATTATAGCGTTTATACTACAACAAAACCTAAAATGCTATCTGCCTTAACAATTTCATTATGATCGTGGGCACAATTGTTCCAATTTTGGACAACTGGCGAGATTACAAACACTGTCAAACTTGTCTCGCCTGTAATCTGTCATTTTTGCATCATTTTATTTCCGTTAATTTAAAATTTCGAAATGCTATTTAGCCTTAGTAATTAGCTGGCAACACTGCACTTTACTTTCGGCAGAACAGAATTGTTTATAATAACGATGACAATTACAGTTCTCACATCTTGAAAAGGATGACCTTCCGGGTATAAGTTTCTTGAGCGGAGGGTATTGGATTAACTCACTCTCTAATTTACTGAAATCTTATTCTGAATCACCCTGTACCGCAAGTATATAAAAATTATAATACAAATATTTCTCTTCAAAACTGCGTGCTTGCTCTGGCAGATTTAAACACGCAACAAGATTCTCTGACTAAAAATAAATAAACATACTGCCTTTTTGACTCTTTTTTTTTGTTAGGTCCACTTTTACACTCGTACACATTTCGATTATAGGATGTCAGGTGTGACGAAGTTTATGAGAAAACTCAAGTTATTTTGATATGGCTTGCGATGCACTAAAATATCATATCTTACTCATATTTCAATATGTCGATGTTGTTACTATTGAATTTGTGGTGGCGTTTTATTGATCTGTATTTCTTTCATATTACTGCTGATATGCGCGTGTATACTGTGTTATTTTGTGTCGTAAAAGTTTATGGAAAAACTTTTATTTTCAGTCCCGAAAGGGAGCTGTTAAGATGTGAACATTTACGAAACAAAAAAAAACATATATTGAATTATTATTGAACCAGATCAAGTTGATTCCTTCGAACTTTTTCTTTATGCTATAAGCTGTAAGTCCTTGATGTTATTTAATAAGTACAAAATATATTTTGTTTAACATGATATAGTAGTTGTGGAACATATGAGAGCACGTAAGGTAAAGAAAAAGGCTGGAACAACAACGTGTGGGGATACGTGACGCGCGAGCCAATCTCACTATTGTAGCCTTTATCATTAACTCGCTAATAATTTCATATGTCGATACGGAAATCTAAATAAATCTAATCTAAATCTAAAATACGGTATGTATATTAAAACAGTGTGAACATATTCTTACAAATGCTTACGCTTACGTATTTTTTCACGCTTCAAGACGTTGTTACTGATAGTATATAAATTAGGTGATTTATACTTTATTCTACTAAATTAACATCGACATTCAGCAAGATTTACTGAACTCTTCCGATCAGAGGTATTTTAAATAAATATGCTGTCCTACTTTCAACTAAATTCTGAAAATTTGTTCCTGGAAATTAGCAGAGTATTCACTATGATCAGTTTACTTTTAGTTTTCCAAAGAGGGCATGGCTCTTAACATCCAGAAAATAAAATATTTGCAAAATTCCAGGAAATTATATCACTTTCCAGTGAGTGAAAACCTTATTTTGAAAATCGGACGTCTGTAGTTTTTTATAATCCCTCTTCAGGAGAAAAGTTTTTTTAACATGAAACGAGCGACGTTTGGCTGTATTTTGATGTCTTTCTCCAGACGACATATATTTTTAACAAACAAAGAACTAGTTTAATTTTTAATAATATCAAATTAGGATTTATTTTAATTTAGGAATAGTTTATGTTATAGGTAACTTCTGTTCAGTGTAGGGCATTAATCAATTAAAACTTCAATTAATTAATCAATTGATTAAAAAATTAGTTGATTAATGTTTAATTGCAATTAAATCTAATTGCAATTAAATTCAATTGCAATTTAAAATTGAATTTAATTGCAATTAATTAAATTAACTGTTGGCCACAATTAAATTTAATTGCAATTATATAAATAAATTACTAAATTAATTTAGTCGCAACTAAATCCTTAATTACAATTTTTTTAATTGCAATTAAATTTTTAATCAAAATTAAATTTTTAATTACAATCAAATTTAATCGATTGAGTAATAATTACGGCTGGGTCGATGTATAGATATAAATATCGATACCTATCGATACGTTAGCTGTATCGATACATATTTTCAACCGTATTCATACATATTTTCAACCGTATCGACGTATTGGATATCGATACGTATCGAAATATCGGATATCAATATTCCAACAAGTGGAACGAAGAAGATCGAAAAACAAGTTAAACCTCCGAACACGATGAATAATTAAAATTTCGTTAATGAATAAAAAATTTGTCAATGAATAAAGTATTTATAAAATAAATCATAATTTTTGTTTTAAACATGTGTCAAATTCGAAACATATCGATCCGATATTTAAATCGAATTTAAATTAATGTATCGATAACCGATACTCGACTATAGAAATCATAACGAAAATCGATACACAATTTCCCGTACCGCCCACCTTTACTAATAATTGCAGACAATAATTTACGTAACAGGATTGTCCTGTCCATTACGCAAATAATTGTCGTTAAAGACAATAATTTGCGTAACGGACAGGACAATCCTGAAATGTCCCATTTGTTACATCGACATCCGTTACATCGACAATTTCCGCTTTACGTAACGGACGGAACAATCCTGAAATGTCCCGTCTGTTATATCGACATCCATTACATCGGCAATTTCCAATTTGCGAAACGGACGGAACAATCCTGAAATGTCCCATCTGTTACATCGACATCCGTTCCATTAACAATTTCCCGTACCGCCCACCTGTAATAATAATTAAAGACAATAGACAATCGAATTTCCATAAGTGTCGGTTACCGATACGTATTGAATATCGGATTGGTACGTTTCGAAATATTGGACACAGGTTTAAATCAAGAATTTTGATTTATTTTATAAAGTGCAATTTAAATTTGTTCACAGATAAAAGTATCTTCAATATACATAGTATTTTCACGTTGACGAGAATGCTTGAATGTCCGCTTGTGAAAAATCCTGGAATGATCATTAATTGTGAGTTTACACATTACAGTTAATTGTTAATTGCGAGTCTCTACAAATACAATTAATTAATTGTTAATTGCGAGTTTCTACAATTACAATTAGTTAATTGTTAATTGCGAGTTTCTACGATTACAATTAATTAATTGTTAATTGCGAGTTTCTACGATTACAATTAATTAATTGTCAATTGTAAATTTCTACAATTACAATTAATTAATTGTCAATTGTTAATTGCCAATATAATTTAATTGTGCCCAACACTGCTTCTGTGTGACAATAGGAAAACAAAGTTCTTTTATTTAAATTGATAAAAGAAGAAATATATTCTAATAAAATTAATAAGTATTAATGTGTTTTAATGACATTAAATGAAAATAATATTGTGATGATCTAAGACGTGACGAGTTAGCCATACATCCGTCAGAGCTTGGCGCGTTAGAAAGCGAATGTTCGACAATGCTTCGACAGACCAAATTTTCTGGGTAAAGAAACTTCGATAGACAGACGGGCGCTGCACGGCACGGTGCTTTCGTGAGATCCAAAAAATCGCGCAAATCAGCCCGACATATTTAAGCGGTCGGCCGGGGAAATAACACACATCTTCAGTTCTAATTAGAGTTTTACAACTAATCGTTCGGGTTATGTTTAAATAAATTAGTTTATATTCCGCATTAAATAAATTAGTTTATATTCCGCATTAAAATGTAATTGTATTGAAGAGTTATTAGTGTATTGGGCGGATATCTTACTTGTAGGTGATTTTAACTTACTTGAATATGTTTCAAATGACATGAACAATCTTGTACTAACTCTTAATAGCTGTACTCAGATTCTAAACTTGAAGCAATACAATCCAACTAAAAACGTCTCCGGTAGGTTGTTTGATCTTGTGTTCTCCAGCAATCACTGCGACGTTGTTCATGATTCTGTTCCCCTAATCACGGAAGATCTTTATCACCCGGCTCTGTCTATCTCATTAACAGTTTCTAATTCTCCTGTTAAATTTAATAATAACAACAACGTCAAAGTTTATAATTTTAAAAATGCCAATTATCTCGAACTTTACCATGATATATCTCTCGTTGACTGGACATGTCTGAACAATTACTCCAATATTGATAATTTGGTTCAACATTTCTATGGTATCTTGAACAACTTATTTAATAAATTTGTTCCCACTTACGCCGCTGTCCGCGATCGAAGAACTTTTCCATCCCGGTTCTCGACCGAAATTATTAACAATATTCGTTTAAAATCTTTCTATCATAAAAAAATCACTTCCACTAAGAAAATACTATATTACCACAATTTTGTAACATACCGTAAACTTATCAAAAAGCAAATATTTACCGAATTCAAAAAATATATAAACATTATACAGTGCGACTTAATTGACAATCCTAAAAAATTGTGGTCCTACGTTAGATCTAAAAAAGATAGCACGAGGATTCCTGGTCGTATGCTCTATAATAGTAATTTCCTTGACAGTCCTCAAATGATTGTTGACGGTTTTGCTTCTTTCTTTGAATCAGTGTTTACTTTACCATCTACCTCCTCTACACTCACTCCTGACAACTGTAACAAGCTTTTCACTTCCTTAGATATCAAAGAAATCACTGAAGAGGATATCCTCCATGCCTTATCTAAATTAAAAAACTCTATGACTGCTGGACATGACCAAATTCCTAGTTTCTTGCTGAAGGATTGTAAATTTGCGTTTGTGAAACCTTTACTTCTCATTTTCAATGAAGCTCTCAAATGCAGTATTTTCCTTTCATTTTGGAAACAATCTAAAGTCATTCCTATATTTAAATGTGGTGATGCTGTAAACATATCTAATTATCGTCCTATTTCCCTACTCTGCAATTTCTCTAAAGTTCTTGAAATTATTTTATATTCTTACCTATATCCTCACATTAAGCAATATTTATGTCCAGAACAGCATGGTTTCGTGGAAAAGCGCTCCACCGTAACAAATCTTGCATGCTTCTCTCAATTTCTATGCGAATCTCTTGACCGTGTCTCTCAAGTTGGTGTCGTTTATACAGATCTTGCTAAAGCTTTTGATCGCATAGATCATAAGCTCTTCCTTCCGTCTTACCCATTCCTTAAAACTTCTCTTGCAGTCGTATCTTTTGAATAGGCAGCAGCGAGTTTTTCTTCTCGAACTTACACTGCTTTTTCCGGTATTCCTCAATACCGGAAAAAGGTGCTAACTTATGACCTCTTCTTTTTATTCTTTTTATAAACGACCTTCCCTTGTCCCTTACCAAGCATAGCAAGATCCTAATGTACGCCGACGATGCTAAATTATTTCGTGTTGTTGATAGCCAAGAAGATGCCCTTCTTCTTCAAAAGGATTTAAGTTACCTTTCTGACTGGTGTACCTCTAACCGACTCGCTTTAAATGTTGACAAATGCAAATCCATTTCCTTCTCGCGTAAAAAACGCAAATTGTTTTTCATTATCAAATAAATGGTCAATCCTTGGAATACTCCACCGTTATTAAAGATCTCGGCGTTCTTTTTGACGACCGTCTTCTATTTAATCACCATGTCAATGACATTGTAGCTAAATCCATATCGCTTTTGGGCTTTATCGTCAGGAACGCTCGTGACTTCACTAATCCCGCTGCCTTATTTGTTCTCTTTAACGCTTTTATCCTTTCACGACTCCAATATGCATCCCTTATTTGGTATCCGTTTTATAATTGCCATACAGATGTCCTGGAACAAGTTCAGGTTTCTTAAGTTTCTTTGGTTTAAAGAATATCCTCCTAGAGGTTTTCCTCATCCCTACTTACGGTTTTTAATAGCTTATCGCTTGTTCATAGAAAACATATCTCGGCTTTGCTTTTCTTACATAAGTTGATCCATAATCTCATTGATGCTGCTGCTCTCTTGGAAAAGCTTAGCTTTCATATACCGCGCATTACCGCCAGAAACTCTTTGACTTTTTATTTGTCTACTCTGAATACCAATGCTTTAATACGTTCTCCTATTTATATTGCCTGTACCCTATACAATAATCTTTGTAACAACATTGATATCTTCAATCTTAATGTCGTCGCGTTTAGAAAGAGTTTGGTCAATTTCTACACCAACCCTCCTCTGAACTCTTCTTAATAACCATTTTTTGCGTTCGCCGTGCCTTTCACTTCCTTATTTACTTACTTCTTTCATTTATTTGCCTTATTAACTTTCTTTTTCCCTTTCGTTTTTCTCTTTCTTTTTTCCTTTCACTTCTACCTGATTTTAGTTTTACTTTTAGATGTAGCGTAGGTTTAGATCTTTTGTTATTTTCTACCGCTTTTTTTGCTCTGTAATTGGTTTTTATAACTGTTGGGCAAATACATATTATTATTATTATTAAATAAATTAGTGAATTAAGTATATCGAGTATTTCATTTTAAAATAAATTTATTAACGAAACCTAAATTCGCAACAATATAATTGACGCTGCTAATAATCAGGCTCTAATTGCGCTTGAGTAGACCTGCACGTAGGTAGTTCATATAAAATAATCAATATTTCTGAAGGTGTAGACGTCGTCTGAGTTTCAGGTTTACATTTGAGATCCAACAAACCAATTCTTACACAAGGCGATGAGTAACCAAAATATTTTCATTAATTTAATCTCCATTTTAATGTTAAGGGCCGAAGGGCTCATTGTATAAGCAATTATTTTTAACGTGGCTGGAACGGGGGGGTGCAAACTTGCCAAGTATTATATTAAAAGGTCATTTTCTTTAATTTCTCTCCGTGCTTATTTACATAATTTGTTTTGCGGGCCGTAAATTTGCGCCACTTTCATATTTGAATTATTCAGAACCCTGTGCATAAACGAAAGGCGATAAAAAAATTCGCGCGAGGAAAAAGTTCTCTTTCAATCTTAAAAAGAAATAATTGAGAAGAATCAGTCAATTGTAATTAAATAATAATCACTATTATTTAAATTAATGATCATGCGCTTTTTTGATTAGGTTCCGAGTACGTAGGTAGAGGGTCTTCATAAGTGATTGTATCCCATGTGATTCCTGATAGTTGGACACACAATAATTCACAATAACTGACAGCACTGTGTCAGTGTCAAATGTAGTTACTAGTTACTAACTTTTCACAGTAGCGTCGAATAAGGGTTTTATAAACACTTTAACCATGCAAATTGAAAAAAATATTTGAATATTTTTTTTTGTGTGGGTACTTACGTTATTTTAGCAAACTGCTGTTGTTTGAGGTATCTCGGATTTCTTATTGACAGATTTGATGATACTATAAGATGTGAGCTAGATTCTGTACTAATATAAAGGGTAAGCTAAATTCCTTTCTATTAAATAGCAATTAGAATTTTCATTTGGACTGTTTTGAAGTGATTTTTTCTTGCATATGTTCAATATATGGGAGTCAAACGCTAATGGAGAGAGCATATAGTATGTTGGACGCAGTAAATAATATTGAAAAGTTGGTCCTGTTTTCAAAAATTTGTGCGCAAAGATTTATAGAATACAAGAAAAAGAAACATTTGCAAAAGCAATGAAACACCCTTCATTAATTACAATTTTAAGTAACGAGCTAAGTACTCAAACGCTCTAATTTCAGTAAATATTGTAATGGATGTTAATTTTGTTAGTCGAAAGTAAAAAACAGTAGATAATTACAGTTTCCTGTACCTACCCTTTCTTTTTTCAAAACGGGAAATTGCTTAAATACGACTTCACAGGTAACACTTAAAAATTTCAGGTCTAACAAGTTTAAAAAACTTTTGCAAAATCTGTGAAAGCGCATTTAAATTGTACCATTTTAAAGGAAGAAAAATTACAGGAAACTGTAACTGTCTATTATTTTTTTGCTTTCGACGAAGTGCCAAGTCGACGTTCTATAAATTTGCAATGAAATTATAAACGGCCTGTATTTCTGAATTTATTTTGTTTACAGGTTGTTTCTATATTTTAAATGGAGCTTAAATTTTAGTCGTGTTTGTTTTCGTACAAAAAAAATGTCACGTCCTAAAATAAGGGTCTAAATACGGGGTGATGAGTGGTTTCATTCCTTGCTGTTACTAATAAAGCAGAAATATTTAAGTTTCTGCGGTAAAAATAATTATTAAACGCATTTAAATTTATCATTTTTGATAAGTAGTAGCCCAATAAATCGAGGCAGGGATCAAAAAATAATTTCTTTTAGTCTTTTAGTCAATTGTGATTTTATGTTTTTTTTTTAAATTAAATTGAATAGGTTTTGCTTTGTTTTGTTCCGAAATCATATTTCTTCAGTAATCACTTCTGGCCTTGGCTACATACATTTCTTTTTTCAAGTATCACGTCTGGTCAAATTACGTCATTGTCGACACTTCTTCTTCTTATTTTTCGAGCCTCTGGACACACTCTTCAGTAACTAAACAGATACCCTCTGGTCACACTATGTCATTGTCGACCTGAAAGAAGCCGATTTCAACGACCTTGTCCACTCTATGCGTACTTCTTTCTTCAGCTACAAGAACTAAAGGGGGTTACTTCTTTACTTGTTAAACTACCCCTAACCTAGGGAATTACTTTCAACAATGGTAACTTCGGATGGACACGCATTTTCCAAGGTCAAATTATACCAGAACCCCGCCAGCTTTACTACTTACTGTTCCAGTTATAAAGTGAAGTAAATTGTCGTCCTCCGAAAAACCTTTGCAGTAATCTCCGCCCAACTGATTGCAACAGATTCAGTAAAAGAAATTAAATGGATAACAATTGTGAACTTCTTGTTTATATATAATTTGTTTTGACAGAAGACACGTATATAAATTTCAAAATTGTTTATTTTTCAACATTTTTTCTAAATGTAAAAAACTAAGAATTTGATGTTTTCTTTAGCAGTATTTAATATGATATAAATTGTTTCACAATATCTACAGATAAGTAAATATTTAAAGTGTTTTTCCTGAAACTTATGAAGTTCAACATTGCAACTAATTGTTAAGCGATAATTTTTGAACATACAAATATCTACAACGAGTATTTGAAGATATAAAATTTAAAGACCCTAATTTTATTAACTCTTGACTTTGGACTTGTATTTGACCTTGAATATCATCGGATTTTATTTACTAAAATGATAACCTACTTTCCTGGATCCATGTCGCTGGTGAAAAATAATTACTGCTTTCGATAGTGGAAATAAATTAAAAATTCATTAGAATTAATAAGCAGACAAACTTTTTTCATATTTTTTCATCTGGCAGACACGAAAGAAAATGAAGAACGCTTTTTGCTGAGGACGTCTCGTTTGGTTGAATCACGCATTTAAATTTCCATTTTGTTTTTCTTTATAAAGAAGGTTCTTCAAGGTCTTTGCTGCCAGTCTTTTTGGCTTTGGTTTTCTCTTCGCTGGTTTGTTAAAACTGATGAAGCGAAGAAAGATTACCAACTTGATAGAGAGTTATAGAGGGAGCGAGAGAAGTTTTAATCTCTAGTTTCAACCGGTTTCGACAGGTGCTTTGAGAAATTCTTTAGATTTAACGAAAGTTTGAAACATGTGTCCCTATGTTAAAAAAAAATTATTACATTACCAAGCTTGGAGAATTTTAATTTTATGATCTTTTGTGGAAGTTTTTCAGATTTGAGAAAAATTTGTTATACTTGACTCAGCTAATAAACCAGAGGTGTTGACAATGTTGCCAAACCAGTTTTGATGTTCCTTCCTCCACAACAAACACATTGTCACGTCGGTCGCCAAACAATTTATAACCATATTTACCGAAAAAAAGCACTTTTTGATATTATTTGGAGAAGTTCTTCAGATTTACTAACTGAGGATTGAGGAGATTTTATTGGATTTTATAAATAATCTGACATGGCCTTTCAAAAAGATACACAGAGAGCAAAATAGGGAGAGAGAAGTTTTAATCTCTAGTTTTAACCGGTTCAGGCAGGTGCTTTGAGGATTTCTTCAGATTTAACGAAAGTTTGGAACATGTGTCAACGACGTCTATGTTAGAAAACATCTATAATATAATATATATAATATAATTTACCAATAAAATAAATTTTGGAACTTCTTGTGGAACTCTTCTAGATTTGACAAAAATTTGGAATACTTGAACGAACCCAGAGGTATTAACAATGTTGCCAAACCGGGTTAGAGGTTCTTTCCTCCACAAAATTTTTGGAACTGTTTGGGGAAGAAAGTTTAGTAAAGATTAACGACTGCGAATGGTGGATTTTATTAGATTTTATAAATAATCTGACAGGGCCCATTAATCAAAATAATTCTTCCAAAATTCGTCAAAACCAAGGATGTTATATTTATTAACCTGGATGGCTAACTATTCAAACAATAGTGAAGCAAATGGTAGGGCTAGTTTCCCATTTGTCAAATATGATAACCAATCTGTTCTCCATGTACTTACTACACGTTGAAAGACACTACGAAAGGGTCATTTTAAGATGTTATTGTTGACTTGGTGAGATGTTCGGTGATTTCTGTGTTAATTAAAAAGTCGCTTCTTTGGATTCCTTACACTTGAACTTTTTTAAATGAAAAGCCAGAATAGCAGATACAAAAGCCAAAGGACGTTGAAATGAACTGAACGTACACTAAAGAAAAAATGAAACGAAACCTTTTAAAATAGAAGAAGATGTAAATGGGGGGGGGGGGCGGTTAAAGTGAAAAACGAAGCAAAAAATAAAACAAATAACAAACAAAATAGGTTGCTTACTTTATTATTTAATGAATTTTGTGAAACTGATCTTACAAGGTTGAATTCTTGGCTTCCGAACCGCATGTCTCGGATTTCTTCTACTGTCAACATTTCGTTTTTCATTGCAGATGAACTTTCTGAGGGCTGCTGCTCCTGATGGTCTGGTTAAACTCAACGACTAACAAGAAGCAGCAGCAAGACCACCAGCAGCAGCCCTCAGGAAGTTCTTCTGCAATGAAGAACGAAACGTCGGGGCAGTAAAAGAAATTCGAGACACGCGGTTCCAACCGGAAGCCAAGGATTCAACCATGGACGACGTCCGTGAACGCCTTCACAAAAAAAATTATATCTAACTCCTAAAAAGGAAGTTGAAATCGGTATTCGAGAGCAGCATTAAAATTTTTAGAAAGGAAGGTTGAAGACAACGTTAACGATAATTTAAACTGAGCTGGCTTCATTATCTTAAAAGGCAATAAAATTAACTGCAGTCAGATTTTATTCTTAGTGGATTGAGTTATATTCAATATTGAAAGAGCTCAAACAAGTAAAACTACCTGACTGATAAATTGATAATAATCTGCGTGTGTTGTGGAAGAAATTTGAATATTAATAAAAAAAGGTGAGAACATCTTGTTCGTTAAATATTTACGAATTTACACTAATGGACTGTTATTAAGTATAAAACATTCAACTCAATTAAGCGCCGATGAAATGAGTTCTTCATAGTCTGCTGGAATTAATTAAGTTAAAGGCCAGAGCGCCGTACAGGCATTGATTATGGCTGCACCTGTAACGTGAAGAAATTATTATAATGGATGGTAATCCTTGTTGTATGCAACTGGTTTACACTTTAATAGGGTATATTAAGGTTGAAGGAAAGTTGTTTTCATTTTTAGTGCCTTGCTGCCCGACAAGAAATTTGAATTAATTTAATCGAAAGGATTGTACGTGGTTGTAAAAAATCCTTAGACATCCCTCCAGTCTAAGTTGCGTTAATAGTGGCGCGTTGCTTAGAGTGTCAACTGCCCTTATTCAATTTTTAGTTGCGTGATGATGATTTACAACACCCATCCAAGAATGTAATTTTTTTAAAAAGAGCTGTTGTGTTTGTGCTTGTAGGTTTTACAAAGTGAAATTAGTTAATAAAGTATGGTTGTTTTATCTTGTCTGTTTTCGCTTTGCGCAATATCCATTCGTTTTGCCTTTTGGGTTAACCATTCGTGGCATTTACTAAGTAAGTTGAGCTGGATCAATCAACGGTCAGAAACAACCATGGGATTAAATTATGGTTAAAATGGAAGGCTAAATTATGTAGGTACAGCATAGCATGTACGCCAACCGCAAATCATTATAAATTATACAATAATTCCACTAATAAATGCAGTTGAAAAGCTTGCATGTGGCGCCATGTCTTATCAAAGCACGCTTAGATATTAGGTGATATTATCGTGAACGAAATTGAAGTAATTTGCAGTAAGCGTGTACGCAAATAGAACAACGAACGGTAGAAGCGTGTGCTGATGAAACGAAAACATTTCTATTTTCTCTTCATTTCGGAGGAATCCTTCCGATAGGTGTTCGCCGTTTTCGTGGAAGAAATGAATAGAGTTTCTTTCATTCATTCGTTGTATAACAATAATAGCTTCTCATGACGTTTATAAATGATCCGAAAAAATCTTAAATAACTTTCTAATTAATAACGTGGTTTGTATACTTTTCAACAGGAACGACACGTTTATATACGAAACGTCCGGCCAAAAAAAAGCTACTAGAATGCGTAACAGATACGAAACCTTTAAATTATTAACCAGCTAATGTTGTTTAAAATGAAAAAAAGAAACTAATTAGTATAATTATACAGGGTGTCCCAACAGTGCGTTCTCGGGCTATATCTCGATAACTATTGCAAATACAAAAAACACCTCAATACATTTTTGTTTTAGAATTTAGAGGTCTTTAACATAAAATTATTTTCACCTATACAGGGTGAATCAAAACAGTAGTACTGAACGCAACTTTCTTATTTCAAATTGTATACCCTATATGTGATGCCAAATTTGGATTCCCCATAAAATTTTAGACATGTTTTGTGTACCGTAATCTATGCCTAAATTTAACCGTTCTGAAGATATTTAACACTTTGTATGAAAATACGTCTAGGGCTCTAAAAACAATTGCAGGTAGGTATAAGACATGCATAATAAAAACGAAAAACTGTATTAGACGAACAATTTAAGGTATAAAAATATACGCCCTATATTTTTTAATTTAAGGTATAAAAATATAGGGCGTATATTTTTATACCTTAAATTGTTCGTCTAATACAGTTTTTCGTTTTTATTATGCATGTCTTATACCTACCTGCAATTGTTTTTAGAGCCCTAGTCTGTTTAAGAAAATTGATTTACGTCATTTTGAAATTTCTGATATTTTGCTTAGTATCACAATCACCCTGTAAAAATAAAAATATATTTAATAGTGGCTTAAAATAAGTTAAAGTATCAACTACATCTGTACCAAAAATATTTTTTGTAAAGTTAAAAATAAATAAAATATGAATAAATAAAACAAGGATTGCAAACGACACTTTTCATACAAAATGTTAAATATCTTCAGAACGGTTGGATTTAGGCATAGATTGTGATACTAAACATGTCTAGAATTTTATGGGCAATCCAAATTTGGCACCATTTGAAATAAAAAAGTTACGTTCAGTACCACAGTTTTGATTCACCTTGTACAGGTAAAAATAGTTTTATTTTGTAGACCTATAAATTCTAAAACGAAAATGTCTTGAAACTTTTTTTGTATCTGCAGTAGTTATTGAGATATAGCCCGAGAACGCACTGTTGGGACACCCTGTATATACAATAATATAAAATATAATTATATTTACATATACAGATGTAATGTAAACGAAAAACAAAAAACGAAAAACAGAATGAAGTAAAAGTTAATCAAGGACACAAAACAAAAGACAATCGCTGACATTTTATAAATCTTTTGATTTTCATTTAATTTTATCGATCCGTTTTAATTTTCTTTGTTGCTCCTCTTTTATTTTATCGTTTATCGTTTGCTTTATTCCAACGTTCCCATTTTTCCCTTATTTGCGTTTGTCGTTTATTTAAAATAAACATTTCGTCTTTGTTTAACTCCATTGATCGTCTTTTGTTTTATTTTGTTGAATATTTTTAAATTCATTCTACTATTCACTTTTTGTTCTTCGTTGCTTTTGATTTTGATTTAATTTGAACGATTTTCCTTTTTTGTATTTATTAACTGTTTTTTTTTGTTTTCATTGATCCCCTCTCGGGGCGAAAAACAAAGGGCGAACAACAGAGTGAAACAAAAAATAATCAACGAAATAAAACAAAAGACGATCGGTGTCATTTTTGACATTTAGTTCAATTTTATCGATCGATTTTCATTTTCTTTGTCGGTCCCATTTTGTTTTACGGCGTCTCTTTTGTTTCATTCCAACTTTCGCCGTTGTTTTCCTCATTTGCATTTGTATAATTTCATTGATCGTGTTTTGTTTTGTTTTATTTCGTTATTTAGCTTTCGTTTCATTCTGTAGTTCACCTCTTGTTTTCTGTTTCTTTTGATTTTGATTTAACTAGATCGATTTTCCTTTTTCTTTTTATTGTATTTATTAGCCGTTTTTTTTTCTTGTTTTGCTGTTTCGTTTGAATTTGTTTTAATTGTTTTACTATATTCGTTTTATTTTATTAATTATGTCATTTTCTGTTTCGTTGCTTTCGTTCTTCGTTATCATTTTTGCGTTTAAATTTTTGATTTTTATTGCTCCTTTTTTGTTTATTTGTTGATCATCTCTTGTTGTTTCATTTTATTGATTTTGCGTTTCATTCTCTAGTTCACTTTTAGTTTTTCGTTTGCGCCATCCTCTCCTTTTATAAATTTTTATGATTTTTATTATTTCATTTCAACGACCTTTCCTTGCTTTATTTTGTTGACTTTTGTTACATTTTATTATGTGCTTCTAGCTTTATTTTATTCATAGTTCATCTCTCGTATTATTTTGTTATCCGTTTTTGTTTTCATTTGCGTTAAATTTATTCTTAATCTAAATTTTATTATGCTTCTCTTTTTTTGATATACTGAATTAATAAATAAAGAAGATATTTTGATTTTTTACAAATTCATTAAGATGGCTGTGTTTCAAGAATAAAACATTTGTTTATTATAAAAGGTGTTTTTGTCTGAGTTTTGTAAAAATGTTTTAATAACAGGAATTTTTAAAAGATGCATTTTCCGGCCCAGAACATGCATCTTGCGAAAATTCTGGGTCAGAATATGCATCTTTTAAAAATTCTTGTTATTAAAAGATTTTTACAAAACTCAGATAAAAACACCTTTTATAACAAACAAATAAACCAAAATTAATGTTTTCACATACTTACACTGTTTTCAAATGTTTTATTCTTGAAACGCAGCCATCTTAATGAATTTGTAAAAAATCAAAATATCTTCTTTCTTTACTAATTTCCGATAAAATGGTAAAGAACAATTTTAATTCAGAATTTTATTCTCTATCGATTGGTCAAATAATATACAGGTTGTTCCATTAAAAAAAGTGTTCCTTTCCCTTTATTTCATAAACGCGATCTCCAATTGTTTTTTCGAATGCATCGTTGCAATCAGGGCAAAAGGTACTACTAGTTTGCTAATTTAACTGTATCTGTAACTTTAATAATAAAAAAGTTAGCAATAGTGCCGTGTTATTTTTGAACAGTCTGTATACATCGTTTGCAAATATTAAAAAATTTGGAATTTGATTTCTTAGGCATTGATGAAATTAAAAGTTAACTGTACTTTGAAAGTATTACTTCCTAAATAACAATAATTTATCATTTGGAGCAGTATTTTGCAGTATGTTCTTTCTGAAACTGAAAGTATTTTGAAAATCTGAAAGGGATCAAAAATTCACGAAGTTATCTCGTAGGTAGTACTGAAATAGTATGCTCTACATAAACCCGTGTATACAAATGACGATGCTGGCAATTTATAGACGCATCTTGTGGCATCACGGATACAAATACTTGCGTAGTTAATACGTATTCAGTGATGTCATGTCTGTAAATATAGCTCGAATGTTCTAAATTTGAACCGCAAAGCTTCGCTAAGAATTTATAGGTTCAGTCCTGTGGTATTACAGTCGTCTTTTTTATTGTTTTTACCTTCCAAGTGCAGATTTCTTCGGAATTTCATTACTGTTTGTCTTATTTTAACATTACAATTAAAAAATAAAAATAAATAAGGATGAATACAGAGTGAGATTTTTTCAGGTGGAACATACATACCGGGCGTTGATAATGTTCTTGATAATGACATTTTTAATTAAAATCATATTAGAAACATCAAAGAATTCATTATTGTGGGTAATCATACTAACCTACTATGTTCCAAATTGAAAAAGTTCACCCGGTATACAGCTCAATTTCAATCTCCTATATATTTCAGGTAGAATATAATATATTTTTTGTTTAGTGCTGTTTTTTCTCCAAGTAGATATAATCAAAGTAAGTTTAGTGAAGGCCTGAGTCCTTAATCTTATGCAAAATTTAAATATTTGAATAATTTTGCCTTTTAGAGTGAGAATGTGACCATCAAAATCTGGGAGCTTTAGATGGGGATTTAATCAAGTTGACGCTGAAGATCAGACAGACTTAACTTTTTAAGATCTCTCAAAGTAGTTTCAATCAGGTCTTATCAAGACTTATACTCAGAATACTCGAGGAAAATATGAATCAAAGCTCATCAATAAACAAAGAAGGCAATGGCCTATAAGAACGTTAGTTGCAATTGACAAAATAGGGTTTAAATGGAACGCTAGAAGGAAACTGTCAACGAAAGTCTTTTTCTATTTTCTTCTCTGATATTTCATATGTATGTCAACCGGTAAAAAAAATTGACCTTACATCTAAACTTTATTTAAAATGCCAAAGCATAAACGAAAAGTGGAAATAATGGAGCACATACTTAAGAAAGAAGGAAGAATTATTGAATTAGACTTTCGAATGCCACCCAGTCTCTATTAAAAAAATAAAGGGAATACCTGGAGCACAGTTGGACAGAACACAAAGTAGTAGCTAACTTGAAGATAATGGAAATGAATTGGAAATAAAGCCAAGAGCAGAGAAGAAAACAAAAGAAGGCTTAACTTCTTAAGATTCTACAATTTCGTGAAGTAGCTTCAAATGTCTAACTTTTGAAATTGTGTTCAATAGTTTGGTCGCCAAGTAAATCTTTCACTTTTTTTGGAGATTTCGATTGCTGCTTACATCGGAAAAGTGGAAGATTTTCTTTTTTTTCCATTTAGTTTTCCATTTACTGGAATGTTTCAATAAGTCTGGATTTTATTCAGGTAATCAAGACCGGGTGCTATGTAAATTAAATAACCTTTTATGGTGAAAACTGTTCGATATCAATTTATCGTAGATACCATTTTCTTTTTTAGTTGAATAAAAATAAAGTTGTGGCTTTTGAAAACTCTTACAGCCAATTATCGTGCGTTTAAAAGTAAATTTGGAATATTTTCAAATGACTAGCTTTCTTTTATCAGAAAAAACTGTAGTAATTGGTAAAGGTCGAAAGGCATTAAGCCATTTGTTTGTGGCCAATGACGAAAAATATCCAATCCTAGCTCCTTCAGTTTAAGAAAAACGATTCTTGTTGTATGAGAGCTTGATTTGCGGACCATAATAAATTACTCCTTGCCTAAATGTAGCCCTTTATAAAGAGCCTGGTTTTGGATGGGATTTGTTGAATGCCTTAGTTTTGACAGTCTTAACAATTGTCTATCTCAATGACCATTTGTGTACAGTAATTAGATTCAACTTCTTTTTGTTTGCCGCAGAAAATATTTTTCCAACGTGAATTGTCAGTCCAAATGAAGGCCCACGAACCCTCTCCATGTTGCAACCTTTTTTTCAATCTTGTACAGGTGATCTTGTAAAGAGAGGAAGCCACAGTCAAGTGGTAGTGCGAGGTCATTATTGTTGTCTATCATCAAACACTTGCTTGTAAAGAGAGGAAGATATCTGCTCGTTAAGAGAGGAAGCCATAGTCAAGTGATGGTGTGAGGTCGTTATTGCTGTGCCATCATCGAACACTGCGACTTCGGTATTTTGATTGTGGTGAATAGTAGACACAAAGTAGGTCCAAGTACGCTACTCTGCGGGCCATCAGATGGTAAGTATAGAAGACATTATCACACCTCGGTAAACAATGGCATTCTGACAAATAAGACGTCAATACTTGATGTTACAGGTTTAAATCTTATAAATAAGACTTTCCTGCCAAACTTCATGAAACGCCTGAGGAACGTTAATTAAGAAAAGCAGCCGACCAACAGTTTTAACAAACCTGAGATCATCATTATTGACTATTTTCTGATTCTAAGTCATATCCTATTTTGTTATTATTGTATTGTTCTAAATCATTGGATGTCATGCTCGAAATTATTAATTAATTAAAGAGTTACAATGAACTTAAGCTTTTTACACTAATTACACTTATTCTAACGCTTAACACTTATCACCTGACTATTATTTATTCTAACGACTACCTCATCTTAGGAATAATAAACTGTGTGGGCCTCGGCTTCAACTAGAGATCTTATAACCTTGTTTTTAGTGCGCGGTTTGAGTTTTACGTCACAGTCGATTTGGTACTCCGAAGGTAAACGGTTCAGGTCCAAAGATCAAACTAACAATTGGTCAGCACGTATTTCGTCTAGCCAAATGTAACCATCTTTTAAACGCTAATTGCTTCAATCGTAATTTCATAATTGGAGAGTGTAAACATGAAATGCTTATAATTCGTTGCTTTGGCAATACTCGTGGTTCTGGTGACACACTGACACCTTTCGCTGCGTAAGGGTATTTGCAGTATGCACTTAATTGATCCTGATTTTACATAATTCTAATTTGTGCTGATTTGAAAATTAATTTTGAAATGATTTAATTCACTTTTCTACAAATATTTATTTATTTTGTACTGTTAATTTTGATTCAGTTGCATTGTCAATAATTGATTTTATAAGCCATACGATTTTGAATTTCGTTTCAGAATCTCACCATAAAACTCGTACTCACCCAATTTAATAACGATTTTCAGAGAATTCGCGTTTGTTACTTAGCTTAAGCTTCGGTAATTTTCTAGGAATTTTCACTCTTTCGTTTTCTAACGCGTAAATATTTTTAGACGGAAGCTTTTACGACTTTTGAAGTGCCATTAAGCGAATGAGTTTTACGTACTTATTTATTTTTGTAATTATTGATGTACTATCGATTACCTATAAAATTAGAAAGTGACTCCGATTCGAAGATTATCGTAAACTATGCAATTTTAAATCAATCTTTACATTCTCTTTTCTTTCCTTTTTTTTTCTTTTTGGAAAGTATTATACACACGCAGTTTTATAATTAGTATTAAAATGTGTTCTAAAATTGCTGTTCCAGGTAAATAACTGTAACCAAGATGTTAATCGTCCGTAAAAGTTGGCAATGTTGAGGGTGTTGGTAATGTTTTATTTTGACCGTATGGAAATTTACTACGAACTACAAAAAGTAAATCAATTTTCCAAAAACCTGGCGTACCGAAAAGAGAATTTTAAGAAGATTTATTATTAGTTAAAATTTATAAATAATTTCTGCTTTGTGGTTTCGCTTAAACATCATAAATATCTTCTTGCCAGATTATAATTTACATTATCTAACCATTTTGATCATTTGTAGATCTTTAATAGAACATAACTACTATTATTTTAATACGTAATTGAGTACATTTGCAGAAATAAATTATTTATTTTAGGATGTAAATATTTAACTTACATAATAGTTTTTCTTTCCTCTTAATTTTAAGAAGGTTTGTGAAACAATTTTTCAAACAATTACACGTTCTGGTAAATCTAACACCGCGAAAGTTATTACTAACAACACATTTCGTAAACTGCTAATTAAATTATTCAAATTTGTTGATATAAAGCGGGCCCAATTTATTGGCGGAATTATTTCCCTTGTTGTTATTTATACAATTTGCTTTTTGCCGGGAGCGTTTAACGAGTGGTTTATTTTTAAATTTTATACACTTGGGAGTCAAACGTAAATAAATATCTTTCAAATAAAACTTCGCAGCCGAGCCCGTATTTCACGCATCAAATAATATAGACAAATGTGCCGACGGGCTCACAACATTGTAAATTTTTATTTAACGTTTATTATTTTTAGAGGCATTTGTTTATGCTGCTTCTAAATGTATCTCAAGATAGGCAAAATTTAAATTAAAATACAAACCCACGGTTTTTCAAAGAAGTTTCAAGCTTCTCAGAAAATACCTACCTTTCTTTCAATCACACACGCGCGCGTACACATGCTCTTTGTTGCTCTTCATGAAACCTTCGCTCTTCATTGGCTAATTTGATTAATCATTGCTTCTCAATTTGTCAGATCTGTTTAACAGAAACGAAAACAAAAATTTCCGTTTACATAAAAGAAATATTTGTTGCGAAATAATTAAAGTTTTAAAATGAATGGAATGTGAATCAATAATAATTTGTATGAAATTATATATTTAGCTACATTAACCAGCGAATTAATTTCAGGAATACCCTTCGCCAAATATTTAAAATACTCATAAATTTGTTCTAGTTTTCCTATAAAAATGTAAATGGCCTGGCTGTTGCATTTGATAAGCTTTTTATGAATATGGTTTGGTTTTGCATAATACTTCCGTGTTGAAAGTTCATATGCCGACGGTATGTATGCACAGAGTTAATACGATTTTTTGATATCGTGACGTTATTTAATGTGGTTGTTAGGCATTAAATCATAATTTATTGTTATTTCATGGCAGTTTTAGCGCATGTTTCGGAATTAATTACCGTTTGTTGAAGTGAAAAGAGAGCTTTTATATATAGTTTTTAGCACATGGATTAATTGAAGTGCATACCACACTTTTTCATTTAAATTGTCATTTCAAATCTTTAACACATACAGGTGACCCAACAGTGTGTCTTCGATTAATCATTGACATTCTTTTTTCTTTCTGATACCAACCACATTTTTTTCTTAGAGTTAAAAAAACAATAAAATTTTATGGGCGATTCAAATTTGACACCATATGAGGGTGTCTTGTACGAAATAAAAAACTTTAATTCAATACCATTGTTTTGATTCATCCTGTATAGATGAAAATAATTTCATGTTATAGACCTCTAAAATTTAAAATAAAAATATCTGGAAACTTTTTTTCTGTTCAGTACTTATCGAGAACTCACTGTTGGAATACTTGTACGTACAATATTAGAAGCTCAGTTTTCATTAAAAAGGAGAGATCTTAAGAAACGTGAAATCTGTTTAACTTGAGGATTCAGAAGGCTTCGTTATTTGAAATTACGTTTTAGACCTTTAATATAAGTAGCTTAAAATTCATAAAAAGTGAGTGAGTTTGGAAACATTAAACGAGCTTAATATGACGTTTCAGAATACGAACAATTTTCTTTTTAATTACGACCAAATGAAAATCAACCAAAAATAATTCAAGGTAACAAAATAAATAAATACCAATGAATTGTGGTAATAAAAAGCACAGAATTTTAATTAAATTAATAAAACAGAAGAAAATCAGTTACGATTAAACTGATCACTAAAACACACTGTGAAGAATTGGTATTTTCATTTGCAAAATTAATTTCAAACTGAGGAAGCTGATTGAATGAAAAAAATTAAAAAAAAAACTTCAACGAGGAACACCACCCGTAATTAGCTCCAGAAGCTTCATTCCAGAGACTCGCGAGATCGATTTCTTGTACGATATCCCGTTATATTTAAGCACTCTTGCCTTCCCTATTGCTGCGCAAGTGGGGAATATTGGATGTTTCATTTGCTAAGCAAAAAAGTTCTAAATTGAGTGCTTAAAATGGGGGCAATATCACAATTTCTGTACGCCCTATCTCATTGTTTCCTGTAAGGAGTCGTTTCGTGTAAAAAAAATCGAAGAAATACTGCCCCTGATCTTGACCTTGTACGCATTAATATTCATTCCAATTTTATTAAATCACAACATAATTTCTATAGAAACATTACATTTCTGCGTACTGAATATCCGAACCTTTACAAAACAATGACATTCAATTAAACGAAAATAATTTCAATATTTTTACTCGTCGAGTACAAGATAACAATTAGGTAAAGGAGTTATAATGGGTGTTTCATTTTATCGAAAGAAAAAAAAGCCTAATTTGATTTTTCCTAGCTACCCTTTTAATTTCCTTCCTACATTATGAGATGCCTAGTATACACATACGTGTAAATTCACGTCTTGAATGGAACTCAGCTATAAAGAGTTTCTATCCCTAAGAGAGAATCGCTCTCTTTTTCTTGGTAGTTGTTACTTTCTGTACCCTTGCGTCTTTGTCTCGCTTCATCTGTCTTAAACTTATCGTCTTCTACTCCTTGTCCTATCTTCTTCCAGTTTTTCGTTTCTTCCTTCCAGTTTCTTACGTTTACCACACATTCAGGGCTATTCTGTAACATTGATATGCATATCAATTGACATGGTCTTCAATAATTGAAGAGGATTTGTTACGATTTCATAACATTTCACAGCGATAGCCGACCGCAAATTGAAGAGAGATGCATATTAACTCGAGATCACATTTGAAACGGATTGTAAGTTGTTACGAAACTATTTACAGAATATCAATTTTGCAAAGTCACTTGAAACACAACAATATCAAGTTCATACCAATGTTACAGAATAGACCCCATTGCCTCATACAACCATCTCTACTTTGGCCCCTCTCTTAATAAAATTCATCTCTTTTCAGTTTTCAATATGTTAAAGCTTTTATATTGTCACCTACTTAAGTTGTAAGACGTGCGGACGTGGTTGGAATTCATTTCTCAACCCTTTTTATCTTCAATTTTTTTGACAATCCGTACAATGTTGAATTTCGATTTCTTTGTTAATAGGGCCCTGGTTTTAGCATGGAAAACCAGAAATCGATTTCCCAATCGTATTCCACGAATTGCCCGAATGGCGCCTACTTATATTTTAAAATAAATACAGATAAAAATATTTAACTGTAAGAGCGTATAGTAACTAAGAAAATACAAATAAGAATTAGGGAATTTTATTTAAGTAATAAATCAATTAAATTTTTAACAATTACCATAAAGTTATGAAAAAGAGGAGGACTGATCTACATAAATCAGTTTACTTTAAAAAAAAAAATTGTTAGCAATAACACTTTATTCAAACTCATCCGGTGGTGAATGCTTCTCAGGTATACTTTATTTAAATTAAATCAGGAAAATTCAATGATGGATTAAATTTTGAATTTTGAAAACTTTACGACGAGGAAGTTTTAAGACGCGTGTTACACCCAGACTAACAGACTAACCAGAACTTTCTCTCCCTCTTTCCTATTTATTATGAAGCTTACGGATGACGTGAGTAGATGAAACTACCATAGAATTCGTAGAATACAGCTTTTTAATGAGTCACCGTTTATTCACGTTCTGCAGCGCAATGTAATGCAACCTTGTTTTTAACATAACACCCTAGTATGACTAATACTCACTAATCTTTTCGTTACATAAGCTGCAAGTTTTTAAGTTTGTATTTTCGTGAGTCATACTTCGACATGATTTCTAATTCAAATTAATCATACTTCGACCTGGTTTCTAATTTAGTAAAGTACCTTTATTAAATAAAGTGCACTGAATTGCACAAAATAATAATATAAGAATCCTATATAGTTTTACGTAAATTGAATGCCTTTACATCGAACATTCGAGAGCCAATCAAGAATCGAATTCTTGAAAAATGGTGGAGATTATAAACGGATTCTTCTCAATCAACCATTTGCGAGATCGAGTCGATTCTGAAAAATGTAAATTTCGCTTGTTAAAACCACAGTGATTTTTTTAATTTAATTTGATAGTAGTGTTATTGCAGTATTATACCAGTTATTATTACCAAAGTTCAAAGCCCACTGCGCGTAAATAAGTTTGATATCAGAAACTCAAAAAAATCTCGGAAACGGTTGATTTAGGGCCAGTTTTTCAATTGGTGTTTAATTGTAAACTCCATTTTATTCCTATGGAAACAATTGTCCTTACAATTGTTACCATGGGAATAAAGCGGAGCTTAAAGTTAAATTGAGATCGAGAAATTGGGCCTTAGGGACTTAAACAGTTGTATTCCAAAAAATCAAGAAATTTAAAAAATGCACACGTGTTTCTGAGTTTTTCATAGTGTGCAAATGATTCATTAGAAATAGATTAGAATCATTTGAAGATATGTTAGTTTATAAATAGGTCAGAGAAAATATTTTTGTTAGGTATTGTTCAATGGATAATTAATTGACAAATAGAATGAAATTTACCAATGGTTTCGGTTTTTCTGAATGCAGCTCTACATTTAGTAGGCTGACGTAGTCTGAACTGGATACATCAAGTATTTTAGAACAGCAGTCCCGTCCTCGAAAATTAGAAAAATTATTGGAAGTTTGGTATAGGGTGTATTTGATGGCAATACAATTATCTTTCAAGGTCAACCGGAAGTAGGTGCACCAGAGACAAACCGATACCCAATTTTCTATTGCATCTACTTTCGGGTGACCTTGAAAGGTAATGGACGCGAAACGTGTCACAAAGCCATTTGTTGTTGTTAATTTTTTTTCGCAACTACCCTCTATTTCAAATTTTCGAGAAAAGGAGCTGGTAGCAGTGGTCATATGTTTTTGTATGGATATATGTTTTTTTTTTTATTCTTTGTATACAGGGAGTCACAAGACTGGCGTCTGAAAATGAAGAAAGCATGAAGAAAAGTAAAACGAGTAATTATTTTTTGTTAATTTGTTTTCAGTGATGTTAGTTAGGACTGCAATAATATAAAGACACCATGAGCCATTGTTTCAGCTGTTCTGCTGTGTTTATACAATATTTTTGCAAGTTTGCTTAATGAGAAGCATAACCTACACGCGAGTTAATTAGGATTAGGACAAGCCCGTATGGAATATGGTACCGCCTACTTTATTCAGGCCTGATTCATTAGGTGGGAGGTTACCCCGATTTCAAAATTGATTCATCCGCAATGCGGTCCAGCACAGAAATTCACCATTTTAACTTATATTTCCGTCTTTATTAGTAAGCGGACTGGTACGTCGCAGTTCCCAGAAACTGGAACCCTGAGGTTTGATATTCATACGCGATGACACAGGCCTGTTATTGAAGACGGTGTTGAATAGGGGTGAAGCTTAAGTTATTAGAATCTGAAGGTCCTAGTTTGAAATCATTAATTAGATTATTATAGTATTAATTACTTTTTTTTTGATTACAGAAAAAAGAAATTCATTGAGTTATGTTAAAACCTACGAAAGATAAAAAGGTAAAAGTCTACAAGCTAGTGCTCGGGTTTGAACATTAAACAACGAGGTAATAGAAACAAGAAAATTAAACAACAATTCCTTGACAAATAACTAAATTTCTTTGAGTTTCTTAAATCTGTACCTAAGCTTTTTAATACATGAAAGTCGGCAGTTTTTAGAAATACTTACATAGTAACGAATCTTCAAATTATTAGATATCTTCGACAATGACAACACATGATTAGTTAACTCTTTGTCGTTAGATTAGACCATTAGATGTTCCTGCAGTTCTCAAACGGTGGCGACAACATAATTATCTCGATTAATATGCAGTGTTGTGTAAAATAGCTAATAAATTTTCTCTTTTCTTTTTACTAACAGGTGTAGGCTGTGCGAGTTTCATTCGTGCGTTTTGGGACAGCCTGTATATAGTTTTAATTCCATAATTAAAATGAAAAATATTTTTTTTGTTTATTTTGGGCTTCATTGGTCTATCAGATGACAAAATTTATTATTATACATATAAACTAAATACAATCGTGTAACTTTGATTGCAGTAATTGCAATAATTGAATCGATGAGTGCATAATGGTGTTCAGTCCAAATTTACTGTGTCGAGAAAACTACAAATAACTTTCTCTAGATTTTTATTTTAATTAATTATTAGATTTAGGAGGCTTCATATATCCTTATCTGAAAGAATTTTAAGCCAATAATTTACTTAAAATAAAAATCTAGAAAGTTATTTGTAGTTTTCTCGACTCAGTACATTTGGGCTGAACACCATTATGCACTCATCGATTCAATTAATTTATATATTACTGTTTATAAATTATAGTTATATTATCATTTTTTTTTCAGGATAGATGCAAATCATCACTTATATGCGGACGTAAAGCTGAAGTAATGCGTCTACATTACAGAGGTAAGCAGAATTAAAGTTTCTAAGATTTCTATAAAATTTAAAAAAATAAGCAAAAATAAAATTCAGTGCGGCACAGATACGAGTATGTTAATTGATGACTTAATCAAGCAATCAATTCCATCGCTTGTCAGTTGTTAACTGAATGACAAAATATATTAAATTTTCTATCGTCATATGGTTGTAAATATCGCTTTGATTTTTGTGGGTCCATTTTGTTACAAAATGTTTAATACCGATCACGAAGACTACTATCTACGAAACGAAGTGTTAGAATTATACAGGGTGTGCCATTTAATAAGGTTTCTTCAATAACACTGTTCTTGTTGAATATATGAAAAAAAAAATATTTTACATAAAAGTTTAAGCTTTGCAAGCTCCGCATAATTTATTAATTTTTTCACAAATATTCAGGGTGTTTCAATTTGTTATTTTAAATTATGTTTAAGCATAATGGCGCCTCAACGTGCACGTGAACAATTTATTGGCATCGTCCTCACTTTAAAATGACTTTTTAAGACAAGATATAAAAAAATAATACCATTGTGGCTTGGCTCACTTTTTTATTCTTTTATACTTAAACAGCGTTTTTAAACAAATTGTTCGGTTGATGTTTGTTTAAACCGGCAGTGAATTACAAAACGCATCACGCAATTCATCTTGAGAAATAGTACGAATAAATAAATAAAAGTTTAGTGGTACCCTGTATAGAACCTCGGTGTGCTCAAGTTAGTTGGCACGCAGCCAATCTGCTGTTCATTCCTTAAATGCGTAACAAGTTTGCTTCGGAAGATGAATTGAGATTTTCTAGATCTTGCCAGTCTTTTTTTTACAAAAACGATGAGTTTAAAGTTAAATGTATCAAATACGTACCTAGCGCAACCGTAATAAAAGAAAACCTAAATTTAGTTCCCATAGGGATGATCGGAATGGACGAATCCGTTAATTTTTGAATGTGGGAGTGGGTAATCGATTCCAGGCAATAATGAATTAATTTATTTTATAAAATAGGTACAAACAATTATAATTTTCGTTTTCAAAAGTAAAACTTGTCACAAAATTTTACATTTCAGAAAATTTAAAATCGAGAGAGAAGTATTTTTTGATTAACAGATAATAATAGATATAACAACTCGAATACAAAATAATCTGAATGAATTTTAGTACACTCAGCGCTGAAAGTAATGTCTTTACAGTAATATTTTAAGTCACAACCTAGAACGTAGTAAATTTTATTTGAGGTTTTTATTTTGTATTTGTTTACTTGCTCGTTCGTCTTGTCACTATAATAGAAGGTATTAAAAGGCAATTTAACAGTTATTAAGGAGATAGTACTTTTGATTCTCAGTGTACATACACACATCTTCAAAGTAAATTCTCCACAATGTGGTTTAAAGTGCGTAAAACTTAAAATAAATAAATAGTTTAATGTACCTTTAATGTGAAACTCACATAAGGGTTATAACTATGATTATCTAGATACGAAGTGACTTTTAAATAATGCATAAGGAGAGAGTAAATGTGTATGCGCGCGCAGGAAACTTTTTGAGTGGGGATCGATAAGTAACTAGCCTGGTGTGTAGACACCTATAAAATATGTAAATATGATAAATGTAATTGGATATTCAACGAACGCAGTAGGTACAAGCCTGAGAGAGATTTTCCCCGGTTTCAATTTTCCACGGAAAAATTAATACGGCACGCAAAAAATTAACCTGTTGGAAATTGCTGGATAAGATGTGATTCGCTGTTTAAATTCAGGAATGCGTTGGTTGCTTGTTTTATTTTTGTTAGCGTCGATTTTTATATGAAGTTTCGCAGAATAGTGTAGTCGTTTCTTGTGATTAAACTTAATTCTGAGTTTTCATTCTACTTCCATGAAGAATGTATTCTATTTAAAATGAAACATTCAAGGATACAATTTTGTTCTTCCTTCCTCATTTAGTTTCAGTACCTACTAAAGAATAAAAATTCTTTTACAAAGTTTCTTAGAATTTATTGGTGATATGCCCATCAAAAACAGGCTGTTCAGAAGAGGACGTTTATTACAAAGCTATTTTTCTTGAAAGTGCTTAATAATCGAGATAATCTGGTGGACATTACCGTTTGAGAACTGCATGAAATTGTGTCTTAGGGCAAACGGTTAACCAATCGTGTCATGAGTCAAAGATAATAACTGTTAATATCTACCGTGGTTTGAGTAAGACCTTCTAAAATTTTATGCGTTAAACAGTCATTTCATTTTTAGAAAGTGACTTGGTAACTAAAGGAACGCGTTGCGCGTTCTTGACCCACAGGTTGTGAGACTACGTCAACTGTAACTTACCATGCCTCCAAAAGCAAGGTCGATCATGCCCTCAGAGACTAAGATGTGAAGAGGAGATACGTAACTGTGCCCACTCAGTGGAGACGGCATGGGGGATTCAGAAGGTATTACGATTAAGGGCGCTCTCCAGCAAACGTTCAGCAAACGTTACGTAACCCACAAGTAAAGCGCAATATATGGTCGGAAAAATGTATTCCTGTACGTCCTCTGAAATACAACTCCTCAGGACCTTCTTCTTCAATGGTACACCCCAAATGAAATTAATAACCAAGGCCCAGGTGTGATCTTTGAGTTACCTCTTGAAAGTATAAGCTCCGCAAAAAAAGATGTTTAGGTTCGGTCAAAAGCACACGGATAAAAAGAACGTGAATATGCGCAACCCCGATAGGCTTAATGGCGTCGTACCAAATATGTATATTCAAATTTACACTGCCCAAAACAAAGGGCGTTGGTGCATCGGCGTGAGTACTCTCGCGTTGCTTATTCTCTCTTAACATCAAAGGGAATATCAAGAAATCATGGCGTAGACTAGAATTAAAGTAAAAAAACGATCAAGAACAATAAGGAAAAAAAAGCTCCAAAGTTACGTAAATTCAATTTAAAACAAAATTGCTTCGTGTTCAAAGTATGTGAGGTCAGATGAACTAGTAGTAACTGTTCCCTGATCTATCTAACAACATTCGCAAAATAAGGTACAACAGTAAATAAATTCTATATGAGCACAAAAAAAAAACAAAAGCTCCCCTGACTCCGTTATCACAACAAACATAGCCTCCCTCCCGCCGAATTCGTTGGTGAAAAATTCTGCAGGCCCACGCTGGACCCTGCCCCTGGCTCGAAGCATGCCCGTGGACTGAGGTGACGTAACACGTTTCCGAAACTGGTCGTTACAGCCCGAAAACAGGGACGATCTAACTTATTTTCCACCAGGAAAACTTGTCGTCCCTCGGAATGATGCATATGGGAATAAGCGAGGGGATAATCACACAAGAAAACGTGTCGTCCCTCGGAGTGATGCTTATGGGAATAAGCGAGGGGGCAATCACCCTGCACTAAATCGGTGGTGGAAATCTGCCCGGGGCTACTTGCTACTTACTAGAAGAAAGAAAATGTGTGCAACTTACACGCACGTGGAAAACAGCCAAGTAACAAAATGGAGAATCAATACGGCGCTTACCTTGCTAATGTACAGCAAGCTGTGAAAGATTGACACTTCCCTCAAAACCGAACAAACGGTTCACGTTCATTCCAAAATCGTTCTAAGCATATTTAACATGCGTGGTAAGGCGTGCTTGCCTTTAAGCAATTTTATATTAATCTTATATCAACAGCTCAGTGGCAATCAAACAGTCGCCCACGAATTTTATTGCGTCTCTGTAGTCTTAAAACTTAAACTTAAAAAATTAAAGAATATTTCTGGTCTTTTGTTTTTCTTAATACGTACTTTGTTAGTTTCAAACGATTTGGGACATTCTGTATATTATAAGCGCAGAATAAAATTCCTCGCAGCCATACGGTACCTAGGAGTTAGCTTAGATTAACTGTCTTGCAACTCATGTGCTCTTCTTGATGTACTTCTGTCACTTCCGAAATTCATGATCTTCAACATACACATCTTGCTTCAATTTCTTTTTTCACAGATTTTAATCTTCTTTTAGAATCAATAAATAAATAAACGTTTTGTTCTAAGTAACTCGATAATTTTGTGCTTTAATTTTTTGCAACCGATCAAATGAAAAACATTTTTTTCGTGATAAAAGCGAAGAGATAATATATAAAAGTGTTTTAGTTTTTTTTTTTTTTACCAAGACTTTACAAGACTTAAAGTAAAATAAATTGTTTAATTTACCCTCGTGGGTTGGGGAACTTAACTTTTATATCATAAATGACGTAAATGGCATGAACGGGTGCGTTGAGAGATATCGTCGGGCCCGGACAAAATATTACTTGGGCCCTAAATTGTAGGAGGTTGTTGATGATGTCCGGGCTCCAGTGAAGGGATGTCCGGGCGCCAGAGAATCCCGGCGAATTTCACCCCATCAGCCTTTCCGCCCTCGGCGGCACTGGGCATGAGAGTATTACATCGGTCTGTTCACAATGAACTAAAAAGCAGGAATAAAAAATGCTTCTTGCTTTTAAATAATCTGAAACGTTCTCGTAATTACTTATAAAACTTTCAGTTATTATAAAAGCTCATATAAATAATTGTTGATTCTATGTTGGTGCTTCAACCATTTAAATATCGATTCATTGCGTCTCTTGGAAGTTAAATCGAAACAGGATACAAATACGAAAATATAAAACAAAATAGAACTACAATTTTACTCCATTATCTATAATAATTTTAACAAATAATTAACAAGAAGTAACAACTTGCAACGATTTTAAAGAACACGATTATTACTTAATACTTAATTTTATCTCTGGACCATTTTGTACTTAATGCTTTTTATTTGCTTTGATTTGATTTCTGTTCGAACTTCCTGTTTTATTTTGTTTCGAAAGTTAACACGACTTTAAACAAGTACAAATTCCCTGAATTAACTCAAAACTAAATTAATAGAGGGGAAGGGACTTTAGACTAACCCTTTATAAGAAGAATTTGTACAAAATGAAATAAGTGCAATTGTGCAACCTTGATTGTTTCATTTTGTACGGATTCTCTTATACAGTGTTAGTCTAAAGTCTCTTTCTCCTATTAATTTGGAATCAAATAAGACACAAAATTACTCATTTTTGAGATATAATTACCTTGGAACATCCACTAGAAGGCGCTGTGTGCACTACGAGTTTCTGAATATGAAATGGCAGTATGATTTGAGTGGCATATTTTAAAGGAATTTTAATTCTACATCCAACTGTTTGTTTCTAATAATCTTTATTTATTTTTAAGTTATTAAAGAAAACTTGTGTTAGTCTAAAGTCGTTTCTCCTTCGTATAAACTTCGAAACAAAATAAAAAAGGAAATTCGAACGAAAACCAAATCAAAGCACACAAAACCTATTAAATTCAGAGATAAAATTAAGTTAAAATATTCACTGGCTTGAGTTACTTAGTAAGCATATCATTTTAAAGAAATTTTAATTCTACATCCAATGACATTATGTTTTTAGTTTCTTGCTATGCAGAAAACTGTTCATTGTATTATTTTTCGCCTCCATTTTTATCTGTTTCATTTTTTCATGAAGTTGCAAAACATCCTGTGTATATAAAAAAAAATTCCTAAAACCTTAAATGTGTAGAATACCGTTTCTTCTCTCTTCGAATTAATATTTATTGTATTGCTTGCATTTTCACTGTTGTATTTTGAATCATTTTCTTTTAATTCTTCTTATGATTTAATTCATCAATTTATAGTTTTTGATTAGAATATCGATTGTCTTACGCCATAGTAAATTGCACGAAAGCAAGGATTTATATTCGACTAAACAAGATTAAGACGAAGACAGTTGAGTGGAGACATTTTCCGTGTTGGGTTAGTTGGGTGAAGCCGCTTGCGTTTCCTCAGTGTTTTTCGAGAAGCGCAATGGGATTATTCACGTCTAGACAATTTGGAACAAACGTATGTATCTGTTAATCCTATTTGACTCTATTGTTTCATAAGTTCTGTTTAGCGTATAAATGAAAATTTTGTTCTAATAAGACAAATTAGACGTTACTTGAACTTTTGGTTTTTGACTTTATGCTATGTTACCTATGGTGTAAGAACCTGGCATAAAAGGCATTTCAGTATTTTATTGGTTAGTTAACGTTTATTACTTAAAAGAAAAGGAGAAAGAAAATAATAGATATATGTAAGAGAACAGGTAAAATATTCATCAATTCCAAAGTTATGAGTAACCGCACAGCAAGAGCAAATTGCATTCCAGGGAAAAAAACATTCAGGGCTATTTTGTAACATTGATACGCATATCAATTGATATGGTCCTCAATATTTGAAGAGAACTTGATACGATTTCATAACATTCACGTCGATTGCCGACCGCAGATTGAAGAGAAATGCGTATTAACTCGAGATCATACTTGAAACGGATTGCAACTTGTTACGAAACTATTTACAGAACATCAATTTTGCAAGGTCACTTGAAACATAGCAATATCAAGTCCATATCAGTGTTACAGAATATACCCCGTTGGCTGGAGGTCTTGTTTTTATTTTCAACTTAAACTAGAAACCTGCAAATAAAGGAAAACTCGGTTCTTGCGTGGTTTCATTAAAAAAAAATTGGAAAATAATGAGAAAGAAGTAAGTGCGTAAAATTTTGGTAAGGTTTCGTTATTAAAATTAGCAGGCTTTTTAAATAGTAATTGTCTTTACCGTCAACACATCGAGAAGAAAAGTTGTCAGGATGAGTCCATTCATAATCTTCAAAGTCTAGGTTTCTTTAAGTATCCTTTAACCACTTGTTTTTAACTCCGTCCGTCTGTTACAATCGCTTCTTCTGAAGCAATGTCAAACGTACAGCGAAATGTCGTCTTTTAAATTGGACTTATAGATATCCAGTAAATAATATTTACAAATTTTATGACAATTTTTGAGGAATCTTATCTCGATTTCATAAGAATACATGAGTACGTACAAAGGTTGATAGAGCTGGACTGTGTATTAGAAGGTTGCCTTTATTCAGAGGGGAGGGTTTGGGTACGTAACTCGTTACATCACGTCACGTGAAAAATTCCATCGAGTGTATTAATCAGGTTCTTGCATTGTATGATGAATAGGGCCACAGAATTGATTCCATTTTTACTAACTTAGATTTTAAGCTTTAGGATACAGATTAAAACTCACTACATTAACTTCACTGTGACGGATAGGAGTTTCGTGTGACGTCACGAGGGAGAAAAGTTTGAAACTGCTATTTAAATGGGAACGAGGCGACCTCCTAGATCCAACATCAATTTTACCAACCTTGGTATTTACTACTTCCACGAATCACCTATTTATTACTGTTTTTTTTTTTACAATTTATGAAAAGCCCTGCACATGTACAGTATGTTCACAATCAATGCCAAGTTCATCGTGTTGAAAAGTGCTTTAATTAACGCAAAGACTATTGAAGTTCGAGATTAAGTCTGTAGAAATCTCATTATGCTGCCTCGTTACCAGCGTCGTCGAGTGCACTTTAATTAGCGCATTATTTTGCAACTCCTTGTATACAGCTCGTTCAAATCTGATGGATTTTAAGACGCAATATAGACGGAACATCTACTTAGTCCGTCATCTATTTTCCTTCTGTTTTTTTTTTTACTCATACGTTCATGTTTATATGGACTTGATAAAAGTAAATAAAGCAGGACAAGACTTAGGGTTTACAATGTTATTTTGGTTTAGGTTTCCTCATGTAAATATAGTACACGCGTAAAGTAGGTAATTTTTCATATTGAATAACAACATTGCGTTTGAATATTTAGAGCATGTCAATACCTGATGTCAGGGCAAGTTGTTTACTGGAAATTATTTTCCCGAGAATAGTTATTACTAATGTAATGCTTCGTCAATACTTTATTTATAGAACGTTCCGTGACTGTATCTAATATGAATTATTTATGCAAATGTTATTAATTCTTGCGTTGATTTGTGTTTTTGTGAGGAGGAATAGGTCGAATGTTTTTTTTTATGTATGTATCCTAAATTTTAAATCATACAAATATAACAGAGTAAGCTAATAAAAAAAAAATTAGATTTTGTTTCCGTTTCGCTTGTTTTGATTGAAAAGTTCAATCTTTTTAAAACACCCCGTATGTTTTCTTTTCTCTTAGAAAGTCATTTAACTTAAAAAAATCATAAAGTTTATTTGATTCTGTCTTTGATTATTAATGACGCTTCGATGTAATTTCTTTTTTTTTAGTATTCAGACAAGGAGTTGAAAATTCAGTATTCAAATAAAAAATAATGTTATATAATCGACTGCTTGCTTAAGTTTCGTGTGAAATACATACGTACTATAATTTTGTAGCACCACTGTTTTAATAACGGCTGTTTACAGGCTGAAGGCCGAAATTATCAATTCTGTCATCGATCGTGGGCGTTTAGCAAATATTTAAACTTCCTATTGGTTGAAAAGCACTGTAATTTATTCCTCGCAATGTTTCAATTGAATCCCCTTTTTTCAGTTAAGCCTGTATGCACTTCAGTATAATTATTTGCGAGCCACAAAAATACAGTGTGTAATCTTTTTTTATATTTTTATCCAAAACCTGTTTATTATGAAGGCATGATAATGCCGATTTTGAATGTATTATGAGGTCCATAAAACATTAGTGGAATTATGAACCCATAACTGTTATTCAAAATCAGCATTATTATGATTTCATAATAAACAAGTGTTGGATAAAACTATGTATAACAACCGTGCCTTAACAGCAAATAAGTCACTCAAGAAAATTCCTTTCGTGACTTATTTGCCTTATAAGACACTTGTATAATAAATAGCTACAATTCTGCTCTAATAATTTCCAGTACAATTTCTCTATGTTACGGGAATCAGAAGTTTTCCTGATATGTTTATGTATGTATAAGTTAACGAATACATTCGATTAGGGCAGGACATTTGCCAGGGAAAATCCTTTCGAATTAGTTGCCAATTCTTGAAAATTGGCAACTCAAACCTATTTTATAGTAATATCTAAGAAGTAACTTCATCTCGTTTTTCATTTTTATTTCAATGCAGTAGCTTCAGTTTTATTTTATATTTTTGCAATAGGAAGAAGTGTTTAATCTGAAAATGTCGGTGAAAGTTACGAGTGTTATTTCAGGTAAGCTTTTAAGAAATCACATTAATAGTCAAGTAATCTCGTACTAGATGACAAGGTACAATTTGTGAACTACTTCCCGGTGATATATCTCGGAACTTTCAGCATAACAACGTGTCAGTAAGAAACAATAAGTTCGTTATCGATCTTGTTGTTCTAAAAGTTTAATTTCCTCGAAACTGTTACGTGAGTGGAAATTTCTTTTATATCGATCTTATTTTTATGGCAGAGTCGGATGTCTTTTCCATGAATTTTTAATATATTTCTGGCGATAACATAAATTATGGAGAGAACAACGAAATGACCATTTTTTAAAGAAAAACCTAGAATTAGTCATTCATTTTCTAAGGTGTTTTACATCCTCGAATATAATACTTTTAGTTTTTCTTAAGTAAAGTATTTTCTGCATCAGGAAAACTTATTTGCAACCGCCACATGCATTGTAGTTACTTTTGCATTTACGAGGAGTTTAAGATATCCAAAGCTGAAACGATAAAGTTCAACTTCTATTTACAGGAGGAGAAATGTCAGAATAGAACCAATATATAACTTGACATTTTCAATATTATTAAAGGCGACGACATTAAATTAATTTGTTACACTTTATCATTTTGGACAAAGTAAATCTATCTAATCACTAAAAATTATTTCCTGTACATTGAACAAAACCAAAAAGCCAATAACTTGGCTTGTTGTAATTTTTATAATTAGTGTTTTCATTGGTACTTGAGCTTACAAATTGGATTCAAAATCTTCTTACATTCCCATTTTTACATTTAAAAAAATACCTACTACTGTTACCACGACTATTAAAAGAGTATTTGTAAAGAGACCTTGAAAACGCTCATATATTCATTATGCTAACTTCATCAAAATTTATAGCTACATGAACAAGACTCATTGAGATAGGTTTTAGGGAGACGCTATAATGACTCGCGCGCACTAACCCTATTTTCAATTAATAAAAATTCCCTTGGTATCGTCTCCTTCGATACAACCTCATTGATAAGAATTCATTCGCATCAGAGCATTCAAAAATGTGTTACATTCAAAGTGACAACTGACGTTTATTGTTTACTTAAAATGAAATGAATTAAGAAATTAAATTGATTGTTTCTTCACAAATGTATTTCAGTTGTGAAATTAAATTCAAAATTTCTTCTTCAGATTAATAATACGAAATACAGTTTGTATAATTAAATGAATTTCAGTGAAGTATTGTGCCCTCAATAATTTTCTGCGGGTTGGTGTAGGTAGACCTTGGTACACCTAACAAATTATATTTGCCCTTCCCGTTTCCGCTTTAAATGAAATTTCCTGCCGTTGCATGATTCGGAATAATGTATTAAACGTTCCTCGCTGCCTTCAGCAATTTGCAGAAACGTTTTAATAATTATTAGAGGTCGATTCGAATTCAATTGCTTTTATGATACAAAATTTCAGTTAAGTGCAATTTACGTAAAAATTATTTGTCGGAAAGAGCCGTATTGTCACTTTTGCAAAATTATATTCTAAATTTCTTTTTTACTTTTGGTTTTACACAAAATTCAATAGGCGTATTTTTGGTTTAAATCGAATTAAAATATTGTTTAGTTAGCATTTCGCAAATATTGCCTTTTTGGTCTTTGTAGCGTAGACAAAATTAAATTAAAAATAAAACTTTAAATGAGGGCATTCCATGCTGACAATTGAAATTCAAGTTGTCGAACTTATTTGGAATGCCGCACCAGAAGATCGTATTTCATTCAAAACAAATAACGCACTCGCTCATTAATTACACTGCTTTACAAAAGAAAAAAATCTGGATATACTTTTTATGCCGTATAATGTAAGTCGGAGAGTTGCTCGAGTAGTAAATTGTAGTACACAGGAAGAAACTCTACACGTCACAAAAAATGATGCTATGGTCAAAAAAACACTTTTCAGGACCTACACCCACTTAAAAAATGACAACTTCGATTTTTTTTTTAATGATTTTTAATTGTAACATTGCGTTGAAAGGAGGAAAACCTAGCTTTCTAACGTTACAAAAGAAAATAATTAAAAATTGGTTACAAAATTCCATAGTTCCACACACAGTGTTTTTTTTTAACTGCGGATTTACGTGGTGAAGAAATTTGTCTCAGAATTAATTAAGGAAAGAAACACTAACAGGAAGGCAGAAAAGTTTTGTCATATCCGGGAATCGAACCCGTGGCAGCTCGGTTACATGCGGAATGCTTTACCACTAAGCCAATGTGACTCCGTTTCTTTCTTTAATTAATTCTTTAATTAAATTCTTTAATTTGTCTCGTGTTAACTTATGATCTGCTTATAATTTTAAGCAAATTTCAGTTTCTAATAATCAGTTACACAATTTATTACGAATTACACATTCCCAGCACAATAGGTGCCTGATTAATTTAATTATTTTAATATTAAAAGATGAAATTTTTAATGAACAAATATTAATCGAATAGGTTAACGTCAGGAAGAAATTATTCACTATCGTCTAAAATGTCTGAGTGATGAATTAATTTGACTGTGACCTACCCAATTCGTATTTGCTCGTTAATAATTTCGACTTGTAATATCAAAATATTAAAGGTAATGTGTATTTTGTAATAATTAAAGTAATTGATCATTAGAGACTAAAATTTGCTTAAAAGTTTTAGCAGAACATGAGGTAAAACTTTATGCATGTACATTTCTATGGCCACAGTTAAAAAAGCAATCTATAAACATTTATAATGTGTATCATTTTTGCATATTTTTCCAAATTTATCGACAATTTATGAACAAGTCTATTCTACAGAGTTTTTCTTTCCATTTTTACTTAAAAGTAACTACAGTTTTGCATCAATCGCACTCGATCATTAAAACTTGTTTATATTTGATCGAGATATTTAGTTTTTTTTTTGTTAAATAAACGAAACCAAAAAGTAGTTTGCATGGGAAAAAAAGGAAACAAATTAAGGTATGTGTGTTAAAGACATATTAGACGCCGAGTAGTCCCACTTATATTTGTTACTGTGTCTTACTAGGGTAAAATATTCATTTTTGCGCTAGACAAAGTGTATTTGTGGAACAATAGACTCAAGTCGAGTTAATAGATACGAGAATTTATCTTAGAATAATGCGTAGAATCGAAATTTGTAGTAAAAAGTATTGGATTCCATTAAAAAAAAGAAAGTTAATGGCGACTTCCGGCATAACTGGAAGTGATATAAAAGTGAAAATATTTTAGTCTGAAAGATCATTTACTTCTAGGGCAGTGTGTGTGTTAATTTTCAGAATTTTTGTATGTTCCTTTCCCTAAAAAAATTTATAGGCTACTCAACTTGGGATACCCTTTATAATATATTAAAAATTTAATATTTCAGTGAAATCTTAACGGATTTTAACGATCTTAGGCTCGTTGAATGCACATAGATATTATGCTTTCTTTAGAAAAAAGTAATAACAAAAATTAAATAAAAGGAAAATGTATTACATAACGGTCGCGAAATAGTGGAAAATGTGAAAACTGACAAAAATTTGAAATGTATGTACATGTGGAACTCTGCTAATTTTTAACTAGTTTTCAATTATTATGTAAGGTTGTATAGTTATTGCTCTTTTCAACGCAGCATCACAATCAAAAATCGGTGCAAGATAAATGAAGTTATAATTTTTTAAGTACCTGCATGTAACGGATAACGGTATTTGATCATAACCTCAATTTTTTATGTCTATAGGATATTTCTTGTAAACGTAATTAGTAAAATGGAGTCCTGAGTATTAAATTTAGAATGCAGCGTTGAACGGGTTTTAAGGACGTAAAATCAAATCAAATCATTTCTTATATACCAAAGTTATTTAGTCGACGAGGTCTACAAACTGCACTACATGACATCAAGAGTATATTTTCGCTGTTACACTGCGTTTTGTTTCAACGAGATGCTGGCAGTTTTGATACATCGATTTTTGGATGCGAACTTTTAGAAAATGCATTTTGTCACATCTTATAGGGATAATTTAATACTTTGGGAATATTCATTCACTTTGGGATGCATTCATCATTATTATTATTAAAAAAATATATATTTAGATTTAAGTAGTGAGTCAGTTAGAATCAATGATTAATTTTTAATGTCGGAGTATTCATTGATATATGAGACAGAGACAGGTTATCATAGTGAATTTTTATTGGTTAATTCGATATTTCTCTCAATATTTCGCAAATTTGATACAAGAAATATCACAGTGTCATAACGGTGTAACGATAAAAATAATATACCTACATGTGGTCGTCCTATAAACTGTAATAAATAATATATTATGTTTGATGTGATTAAAAAATGCATTACTGTTAACTTACATGGATTCCTTTTACGATTTTCCTCAGTTTATTAATTTCAAGACGTTGAAAAGTACACAAATTTAAACAAAATTAAAAAAAAATATATGTACAAGTCGTCAAAAGAAACATAAAGCTACCAACTTTTCAAAAAATAAAACAAATATTTTATTAGATACTTGATTTTTTAAAATTATTTTATATGGAGGTTCTTTGTAAATAACGGAGTAAATGAAAAATGAACTTCCAGTGTGACTCGGCGTTTTAATTTCTTTATGTAATACGTGAGCAAGTACTTAGGTTCATACCCGCATAATGCATTGGATACATTAAAAGTTAATGTTGTTAACTAATTAGAAAATACGCTACACACTCAGTACTTGTTAAAAGCTCGGTCGTAACTCTTAGCGAGAAGGTTCTTTACGTTACATGAAGGTCAAAGCTGTTTTATCGAAGTGCCGTCGTTACTTTAATATCGGTCTATGTTCTTCTTTATTCCGCAATAAACTTTTTGAATTTTATGGGACTCTTTACAAAAATCATGAAGCTTTCCTAAGCTACTGTCTACACACGTGGTATACTGCCCTGTTAAGGATAGAAGTCGTAACTGACAAAATCATTGATACGAGATGTTCCTCCCTCATTTAGTAAAATTTATTATGGCACCAAATTTGAATATTTTGATTAAAAATTGAATTTAACATTTGCTAAAAGGTTGCAAAGCAAAATCTAATAAGCCAGAACATGTAGGTAATGTAGACGTCTTAAGCTAAGCATGTAGACGTTATGACGCCGCAAATATGTGAAATGTAGATACGACTTCTACGTGGGCGAAAAGTTTCTGGAAACGGTATGAAAAAACGCATATGAAATTTGATAAACGGTATCATTGTTTTTCGAAGTATTCGTCTTTGACGTCAATACACTTTTGCATACGCTCGAACCAATTTCTAAAGCACGTTTTCCACTCCAAAGATGGTACCTCAGAAACCAGTGTCTGGAATGTTTCAACCGCTGCTTCAGCCGACGAAAATCGCTCACCACGCATTTTATTTTTGATATTTGGGAGCAAAAAGAAATCATTAGGTGATAAATCAGGTGAATATGGACAATGAATCATTAATTCAACATTTTTGTTGGACAAATGAATCAACTGTTTGACGGGCTGAGTGAGAGCTGGCGTTGTCATGATGGAGAATAATTCGTCGATTTCGATTGTTTCTTTTTATTTGATCGATGACTTCCGGCAAACAAATTGTAGTATACCAATCAGCATTCACGGTTTTTCGATCCTCTAAAGCCACGGTTGCTACATATCCAGTTAAACCAAAGAAACAAGCAATCATTTGCTTCGCAGCACTGCGTGAACGGACAACTTTTGTTAGTTTTGGTTCATTTTGAAATATCCAAACGGTAGATTGTTGTTTACTTTCTGGCTGGTACGAATAGATCCACGTTTCGTCACCAGTAACGATGTTATAAACTAAATTTGAACGACCTCCATTGAATTTCTTGAGCATTTCTTCGCACCATTTGACACAACCCTGATCTTGCTCTTCTGTTAAATTGTGTGGGATCCAACGACTGCAAAGCTTTCGTACGTTCTAATAATCATGCAAAATCGTGTGTATTGCTTTCATGTCAATGCGTAAGGATGCTTGAATCCCACGGTATGTCACACGTCGATCTCGCTCAAGCATTTCACGCACAGCATCTACATTAGTGGCAACAACAGATGTTGATGGACGACCTTCACGAAATTCGTCACTGAGAGAGGTACGTCCACGCTGGAATTCGGAAAACCAATTATAAACACTGCTCTTTGATGGTGCTTCATCTCCAAAAGCCAAGTGAAGCTGATCGAGGCATTGTTTCGGCGTTAGAACACATTTGAAATCGTAAAAAATCACGGCATGAACATTTTCACACGAGATTTCCATGTTTACACAAAATTACTTTTTCTTAAATGGTGTACAAACAAAACTAGTTCACTTGGATAGGAAATGTCAATCGGCGAAAAACATCAAATTTTTCAAATATGACAGTTGATAAACGCTAAGAATTCTAGACCTACTAGATTCCAGAAAATTTTCCCGCAGCCCACGTATGCTTGACATGGTTTAGTTGGTATGCTAACAAGGGTCTTTGATAGTTTCATTCATTCTGGATTAAAACCACGTTATTTTAAATTATATACAGGATTAGATCCTCAATACCTAACCGATTTAGGTTTAACCGGAAGTAACCTCACCTTTATTCTTATCTTAATGAAACAGACTGTATATTTTATTATATTTAAATCTAAACGAAATAAAATTTTCACGCTTTGAAGAAATAACTACAACCCGGATGAATGACCAAAAATACAACGATAAATATTCAGGTGTTTTATTTTCTAAATTTAAATTTCGTTACTGCTATACCGGTCGTTGTTGAAAAGTGAGAACATATGCTACACGACAGATAGTTGCTTACCTACCGTAGTAAAATATTATCATTTATTAAAGCTCATGCCTAATGAGGATGTTTCCATTACTTGAGGAACATTTCTGTGTATTACAAATACTTGTAGAATCTTCAGCGACTCATTTGCCAATTTCTATAAGAATTCCTTTATGTGACGACCCATGTAGCTTTTGTAAAGGACGACTTCTTTAAAGTACCTGCGTAATTATCCTCCGATCTCTTGTGCGTGTACATCAAAGAACGCGGAAGATCCGAAACGAGCAATATGAGTTTACTAATAGCTCCACCGCCTACGTTCCCCCGTTGTTGCTACGCTGAATTTATTTAATTTTAAGTTTTATTGCCTGTTAGTAACGCTTTTTTGTTATCGCATTTATAGCATTTTACATCGTTCCGCGCAATTTATATGTACTTTATAAATACAGCGTGGGGTATTTTAGATCGTTTTTATAGATTTGTTATTGTTTGAGTTTCTCTTATGTTGCCTAGTTTTGAAGAAGAATAAAACAGTATTGATAATAGTTCCTCGTTAGCTCATCCGGTCATTTATCATCATCCACATTTCGTATACTTCGCTTATGACATGAGAACAACGCAAAAAAAATGTCCGAGCAAAAAAGATACTAGATGAGCATTTTCTTTCTAAATTAAATCATTTGTTTTCATACACGCCCTAGCAAACAACGCTATGTGATGAAAATAAAATAAATTTGCAAAATGGAAGTAAATCATCCATGTCGTTAACTTTTTCGTATTAATAATATGCAAGCAAAAGTTTTGGAAATTTATTGCCATCATAAAAATGTCTGGTTTTCCTAGGAAAACATTCTTTAATAACGAAAAATATGTGTATGTGGTAAGACGTATCAGCAATATTAACATAACAGTTTAAAATGTTTATACATGTGCATAATAAGCCGCTGCTCTATTTTCGTTTTGTTTTCAGTAAAAACTATTTATTCCAGAATATATGACTGTTTGGCTTTAAAATATTTATGACACAGATGAGTTGAAAATACGAAATTTTAAAAAAATAATAATCAATAACATGACCCAGTTTGCCCTATAAGTACACTGCTGGTGGTACGATAAAGAAAGAATTTGACGTAGCGTGATGACTTTTAACCGTCGAGAACCCATTATAATGTTATCAAAATACCGTTTCGTACTGCGATCGTTATTGCTAAGGCGAAACCAGGCAATAATTTCAGCAAAAGTTAAACGCGAAAGGCAGAAAAATGTGTCGATGCGTTTTATATAAGTTATCGATTTCTTTCTTTTGATGCTTCGAGGGAAACGTTGCCTATGTATTTGAAATTCAAGGAAAGCATATCTCTGATACCAGCTGCAAGAATCTCAAATAAATTCGTTTGTAAGAATAAATACATTTCGTGTTAATTTGGAAACTTAGACATGTACAGTAACATGCATTTTATCAAGACGCTGTTTCTCGATTAAATTTCAGTACAAACAGCGACTTGGTAAAATACATGTCAGCATAAGAGAATAGTTTTTAAACTTTAGACGGACACTCTTAAAATTAGAAAGAACACTCAACGTTTCACAATCATTCGTTAGGATTAAAAAAAAATAAATTAATTTGTCAAAAGAAACGTAAAGGTAACATAATTTTTTTTGGGAAAACTAAAAATACGAGTTGTCCGGAGAAACGTAAATAACACTTGCAAACAACCAAATAAGTTGTCAAGAGTAACTAAACAAGTCACTTGTTTTACTCATCACAATTTATTTAGGTTACCTTGACAACTTATTTACGTTACATTGACAAGTTGTGTTTGTTTTCTTGTTTCCCTTGACAACTTGTTTATTTATAATTTTCCGGAAGAAGCTTTAACCACACAGCGAAATGTGGACTTACTACTCAAGTTTTCCAAGTGCCCGTGCAAAAATAATTATGTTTTAGAATAATTTGTTACAGTTGAGTTTTGATTTTGCCGATCCGGTTGGGTAGACTACTTTCGTGCGCGTTGCAGTAAGTTTTCTATTCTATTTCTATTCCTCTGCATGCGATACTTGAGCGTACAGAGGCTCACCTCGTCCTTTCCGTTTCTAACCGACAAGCAAATTAGTTGATGGTTGTTAAATCTCTTTATGCGATGCGTGCCTTTGGTGTCATTTGTGTTGAAGCTTTCATGAAGAATTAAACCAGCCGTTCCGAATGACTTGCGGACCACATCGCTTTAGTTTCCCTCGTGTCTGGGGGATCGTTTATCGGTTCTGTGGAGTGTGCCACGCTATTTCTGGCTTAACTATTCTCTAGCAAGCAAGTAGTCACGGGCAGATCGTAACGTATGACCCGGTTATCACCTTGCTTAATACAAAAAACGCTGTTCCATTTTCGATTGGCGTCGGCGTCGCGGCGGTTGTCGTGTGAAGTAACATGGAACCATTTTCTCTTGCAAGCAGTTTCAACTCTGGATCCCCTTTTTGACGTCGTACTCCTGAGAGAAAGGGTAAGATTTTTCCATCTCATTTTTTCTTAGCAACCTGTGAGGTCGCATCTTGGAGCGTATTTTCCGGGGTTTGTCGCAGAGCGAACCGGCAACGTAATCGAAAGTCGTGCCATTTTTGGGGTTATATAATACTTGAATTTTTCATCTGCCAACATTCCGGGAGGGATTTATTTGCCTGTGATAATTTTTCTGTTTAACTTTCGTACCGTAGTCAGAGGTTTTACTAGTTTTTATATATAGTGTCTAGTTACCAGTTTATGTCCCGTATACCTATTTTTGCTAGAGTTGTATTTGTCAATCTAGTTGGATTAGTTCACAGAACAAAACGTCTTAACATCGGAGTTTTTCTTCACTTTATTTATTGTTTTGCAGTTCATGGACATTTTGTCTTTCGCGCTTCACGTCAAAGTTTCTTGTGCCAATGCCCTTTTAATTGGGCGCTGTAAAGTGTAATATTTTAAATATTTCTGCTATTGACAGCTCAGTTCGTTGTTGCTTATCATGGACCACCCAAAAAAATAAACGCACCATTTTTACTGAATTTGAACATCTTTCAACTCACGATATTTACGGTTGGCGGAGGAAATCCAGGTGAATAAAGTGTACTAGCATGATTGAAGCACTATCTTGTGCGATGAATGTTTGCTACATGGTAACAAAAGGAGCGCATTGCGCGTTTTTGACCTACTGTTTGTGGGACTGAACCAACCGTAACTTATTGTGCTTTTGGAAGCAAGATGGTCGTCCTCTCGGGGACTACGATATGATGGAGAGTTGCGTAAATGTGCCCACTCACTGGAGATGGCGTGGGGGATTCAACAGGTTGTTAAAGTTAAGGGCGCCATCCAACAGAATCTCGCAGCGAGTAAAAGAAAGTGAAACCTGAATGACCCATCTACGATGAAGAAGTGTGCAATGCCACATTTTAAGATCACTCGCGCCAGTTTGGAGAAATTTTGTTCTTTTTACTTCATAAAATTTCGTTTAGTTATTTCTTCGCGGTCCGAATTTCTTTTTTCCTCTTTGTTTCATTGCTCGTCGCGCGACGTTCAATTTCTCGTTCAAATAATTCCGTTCCGTTTTCCATTCCGCATTGGAAGTATATACAAAAGAGCTTCTTTTCGTTTCTGAAGTTGACAGTTTTGGAAATCTTATAGAGGGGGGGATCGGGTATTACATCTTTTCGACCATTCAGTTTCCGGCAACCATCTTGAAGGCAACTTTGTCAGTTTTGATGCCTTTTTGAGTGAAGTTATGTGTTGATGTGACTGCCTTTAATTGATCTATTTCGCCCCGAGAAAGATCCGGAAGTAACGTTTCACGTTACACGCATATTGTTGCGGTTTACGGTTTCTCGTTTTCGCTTAAAATTTAAAGGAAGCCTCACGATACGTCCTTATCATGAATACACCACCAGTAAGGTAAGATTTGTTCACGACTGGGAAAATAATAGTATTATCTTTCGCATTTTTAATTAGCAAGTACGACAGGGCAGAATCCGTTTTGTCCCCCCTTCACCCATCTCCCTTCATCATCACACCATCATAGTGACCTGAAGCTGTCGTCGAAGGAAAGGTTTATCATCCTGAGAATCTGTTCAATCCTTCGTTTTAGGAGGACAGGCACACCAGCTGAACTGTATCGTTGAGTTTCGCTTTTACTTTGCCTTTGCTATCGAATTATCGTCTTTGAATTTGGCCGACTATTTCGTATTGACCTCATTTATCGCTTTTCGAATAATTTTAACGTCTTGCGATTCCTTCAGAACTGAATTGGGTGAGAACAGGTTGCTTGAAAATAAAGTATCGCACGCGGGTGAAACCTTTTGGGACTCTTGCTTACACACAGTAATAGGTCGTCATTACAGTAATAAATCAGGATAATAAATTAGCATTAAAAAAATAATTATGATTCGATTATTTTACAAAATGCGGAAATTCTAAAACAATTTTTGAACAATTTTCAACTGCAATTTTCTCAAAAACTATTAACTTTTGGTTAATAGCTAAAGGAAACATTAGCTCATTCGATACCATTTTTATGAAATAAAGGAGGCTTAAAGTTTCGCGCAACTATTAAAGTCACCCTGTACATAAAGTATTGATTTAATCATTTTCATACGACGTTGAACTGATGAATTAATAAGGCAATTTTGTCTGTTTTGTTTTAGGACTTATCTGATTGTGGAAGGAAATTGTTTCAACGCATTAATTTGACTCCAAAGATTCCGATGGCGATAAACTTGTAACAAGTGCATAGTAAATCAACGGTTAACGTAACATAATTAATCACGTTTTGCTATAATTTTACGTGTGGCTGGCTTGTTTAAGTTGACACAACAGAGGGTATCGATTAATTGATTAATTAAAATTCGTGTCCTTGGAAAATAAGGGAGAATTATAAAATACAGGAAAATAATTTCAGTGAGTTAGATTTTATGAGGTTAGCTAAATGTTCGGTATAATGATTAAAAATAAACATGCTTAGTGGTCGTTACAGGTAGGTAAACGAATTATTTTCAAAGACAAAGTCTAAAACATCGAACATACGAAGGAGGTAGAATTTTTCAAAAGTCGAAATATACTTATATACATACATATATTACGACAATCATTAGGAAAAGATTTTTTTTGTTTAAATATTTCCATTTACTTCGACAGTACCAATGCATTACTTAAACAATAATTACCTTTTAAGTCACAAATGGCAGCAACACTTTTAAATCTATCCTTTTATACTATGCCATTAAAAAGGAGTGACCGTTTCGAAAAAGTAATTTTAAAGATAGAGTCACCCTGTGTATAAGTCACTAGAACAAAAATTAACGACAAGAATAATCTCTAAGAGAAATTCGCTATATATTACGAATAAAATGTAAGAACTTTTAACCGAAACTTTTTATGTAACCTCCCATTATTCGTCCTTAGTTTTTCATCATTCTCTTAGTTTTCGAACATAAACATGTTGACACGAACTAAGCTACACCCAGTGGTGGATACTGCTATTGAATATATTATGTGCCGCCCCTCAAAAAAATACTGTCTCTACCCTCTTACGTGATGGCAGTCTCAACTTTTTGACTTTTATTGATGAGGCGAAAATGGGCTTAACTCAAGTAAAGTTAAAACGTTCTTTCTATGTTTTCTTTTTGCAAACAAGGGTAAAATGTATCGCTCAGACAAAAAAAAAACTACATACGTTATTCAGCTGCAAACTTGTCTTGATATGGGTACCTATACATAAGAAATTTAGTTTATGGAGAACATTAATCGTTTTGCTTCGTTTTGTTGTAGCCGTGTAATACGTAAAATTATTGTGCCATTTGCTTCCAAATCGTTACGTAAATACGGGGGGAACATGACGATTTGTCACGCGAACTCATAAAATACGAAAAGACATGTTTTGAGCCTAACCTAAATAAAGAGTGAATTATTTCTCTAGAAATATGGCCACCAAAACTATGGATCATTAACCTGAAATTTTGAACAAGATTAATCGCCCTTTGTTTTGTTAATTCAAAGAACGCCATTAAGCTTTTTTTTTAACCTAATTTTAGTGGCATTATTTCATTCAGTTAAAGCTCATAATTTTCTGATCTTATCTAGCTTTATTGTATCCACTTCCAGATACTATTTATGTAACTACGAATAGAGTTTCCGGAGTCATTACTTTCCATTTTCCTAATAATTGTGGTTGTTGTTTTAATTAACTCAATCCTTTGAATTTTTCATGTCAGGAGAAAACACGTATTCCAAAGAAATAAATGGGGTTAATGTTCTGAATTGTACAAGTTTAGTATTCACAACTTTACAGACGGTTTTTTCTTCTCTAAACAACCTGTAGCGTTTTGAATTGTGCAACTTATTTGAAGGAAAACGGTATGAATGTACGCCAAACTTGGAATATTGAACTTAAAACGATTCATTACTTTTTTATAAAGCTTACCAAACCAGAATGAGAAGAATTGCAAATTAATTTGAAAATAATTTTTTAACATTTTCTAATTATTCTTCATAAACCCGTCAAATGACGATTAAATAGTCTTCATTTTTTGTGTTTACTGTGAGTCTAAAAAAAAACATCCCGTATATGAATTTTGTCTTATTTTTAATTCAACATGTATGTATTTCTAGATAATATTAATAACTTCATATTTTCTTATTGTCTATTTTACGTTGTTGAAATTAAACCACATCCTTATGTAATTTTTCCAAGAACAAGAAACTATTTTTGTATATTACTTGCAAGTCTAAAATGAGCAGCCAATAGTCGCTTTGCGACGATAAAATAATATGTTTACGTTGGCTCTGAAGTAAAAGAAATTTTCGAATCTGAGATTGACTATTTGTTAAAGGAAAGTGAAAAATCTAAAAAAGTCGATGTAAACAATGCATTGTTTTTTTCATTCAAGTAAAAGAACCATTTTAAGTTTTAAGTACAAAGGTGAGTTAACAAAAAGATAACTCATTAATAAATTTTTAGTGAAGAAGACAAGCTGGTATTCTTAAAATACTGCAGAGGTACTGTTTTTGGACAAAGTCTTAGACAATCTTAGGTCTAAAGATTCTTATTCAAACGAAATGCACATGAGACCTTAATTTTCAGTGTCCTTTGCTTTTTTTGGTTCCTCATCTTTCAACGATAATTTTCTAATAAATGAATCACTTTCACAAATGATTTATGTTTATTTGATTTTATTATTCTGTTCGAATTTCTTTATTCTTTTGTTGAAACTGAGGTGACCTGCGACATTATTTGAAAATCTCCTGTAGAAGACAGTAATGTCAATCACACAGATAAGAAGAGCTATGAACCTTTTAGAAGGTTCAACAATTCGACAAGTGATCAGATCCACAAAATAACAGATTAAAAAAGACAGTGTCTGCCTCATTCTCGTAGGCGCTACTTAAGCATTCGATGAAGCTTGATGACATTTTATTAGAACAGTGCACTATGTGAAGTAACAGTCGTATACAGTCTCTTTGATTATACAGGCCTCAAGCTCTCGTTCATTTATGTTTTTTGCAAACACCCAATAAACTGTATTTATTCGTAAATTGGATGATGCCTTCTAGAGAATGAAGAAATGAAGAATAAAAATATTTTTTTACCTACATTGTATAGGAGTCATGACGTCATCGACATTTTTTTTCAAGAGTATATACATTTTATTGGATGTTTAAGCAAACATAAATGAGTTACAGCTTGAGGCCTTTATAATCAAATAGACTCTATATCCGGAAGAATGTGGAAAAGAACATTTCAGCATAAGAAAACGAGAAAAGCAGAATTCCTCAGAGTGGCGTGTTGGGGCCAATTCTTTATCTGTCTCATATTGTCACGATTACAGAAAATTTGAAAATCGTATTTAATTAATTTAAAATGTATTTTTTCCAATGCAATACGAGTTATTTGCTGATAAGCGGTTTGCTGGTGCAACGACTCAGGCAATGAACTTGTAGCGTGAATCCGCAAACTTGCAAATATGCAAATACCTAGGGCATTGTATGAGTGTTTAAACACAATCAATTAATTCACGATTTAATAGAAATGACGATTGGAAACAACATGAAAATCCTCACATCACCTTTTCAGCAACCAAGCAAAGTACGGGTTCAATTAAAGTTTTGTGGAATTTGGTCATGACGTCACGTACATTGGTAGTATAAAAGATGTGCGTAATTTGTAAAAGATATCAGTTAATCTGATCGTCGTCGTGGGATACAGTTATCTGTATTTCTGACCTTTAAACAATAAAGGTAATCCTTGTTGTTTTAATGAGTTAGTTTGCAGTTTCCCTGTTACTCCCTTTTCACCCCCAAGCTGCGCAACCCCCGCGTCTGGACGCCGACAGCTCGTAACCTGCTGGAGACGACCGACGCGTGACAATATTCAGAATAGTTTTCAAACAGAAAAGGCCATTTTTCATTAAGAAGACTGACAATCTTGCTATTGACAGCAGAGTATTGAAACTACTATCATGTAAGAAACATGCAATAAGGTAAATATTAAATTACAAAAATAATGAAACTAAATTGGTGCACATTAAATTGGCCTTAATTAACAATATCGTTGTGCTACATTGTATTATCACAAAATATTTAATAACGAACTTAAAATGAAGTATGTAAGTAAGTAGTAAGAAATTATTTCAATAAAAAATATATACTGGGTGCTTCAAAAATACTGTCAATTCTTTATACGTCACATACTACATAACTAGTCTGACTCTAAAATCACAAAGAAAATTTTCCTATGATGATTACTTTTTAAAGACACAAAAATTTGTAGCTCCGAGAATCTGAAATTGCCTGTGCAGATTCTTGTTTTATAATACTTTTTCCAAAAATTTCGGTAGCACCAACTTTTTTAAATCTTTTTATTTATCATATTTTTCCAAAATAATCATTTAAGCTGTTGAAAGTTTGTTAAAAGCGATTTTTTTAACACGAGCCTTGTTATAATAATAAATATTTTCAAACTTAAAAAACATCTAACAACTAAAGAAGTACTTATTATACTTTTTTCTGCAATCGATTTCATACTCTGATAATGTCAGCCTAGTCACTAGTTTGAAATGCAATTAGTTTAAGATTACTAAATTTGTGGAAAAGTTACTCACTAAGTACGGCCATTGTAAAGTTCTTGGACTTAGTGGCGAAACAAATAAAAACTGCCAATTACTTATTTTATTGTTTTTGGTTACTTTACAATTATTATTATTCCGTTTTTGTGACCATTTACAAATGTTTATGTTTATATTAACGATTAATAACAAATAAATAAAGATATTACAAATAAAAAGAAAGTACCTACTTAAATATTAAAATTAAAGGGAATTGTAGTCCCTAAAACAAATTCGATTGTACGTGTTGGTTTTTAAACAATTTTGGAACATAGTTTATAGTTCGAGCAAAGGAATAACAAATGAGTATCACTTGACATCACGAATGTGTACGTAACAAATTTGTTTTCTAATATATTTTTTTTTTTACAATAAATACCTTCATTGCGCATCACATAACAAGCGACACACGCTGTAAAATCAGTCTGTGGTGTATAGTTTAAAAATTTGAACATGTCAATGATTGCCCGATGTGAACCAGTTTAAGAAAAAAAATCCTTTACTCAAAGACGGAAATTCTCTGTTTTCACATTTCTTGCTATTCCATTGATTGTCAAAATAATTCTCAACATTTTTAATATTCCTCTCAGAGATTAGAATCTTATTGCCATTTTTTTTTAAATTCTCATCATGAGAACGTAAAAAGTTGGGTTGGTAAGGTACACTGCTTTAATTTTCAGTTCTTCTTCCACTTGTTTGCTTCTAGCCCCTTTTAATTAATTAATCAAAAACCTCCTAACAGCAGGAGACACATATTTGGATTTCAACAACACTCAACAGTTAAACAGATTCACAAGACCACAAGGTAAATAAATATAAAAGGAATTTAAGAAAAAAGAATGGGGTATTACTCGATCATTCGATGAAGTCTGGCATGAAGGTTTCAAGAATGTATGATTACGGCAGAATATTTAAATTACCTCAGGGTAGTGTGTCGGGGACAATTCTTTTTTTGCTTCACATTTGTGGTACTTTCCGAATTGAAAACGTCATCTTTGCTAAGGATACAATCTTGAAAGTTAAAGAGTTGGGAATTTTTTATTTTAATACTCCTACATCATTTGAGTATGACTCCGGAAGAATGTCGAAATAACGTTAAACGTAAAGAACATTTCAGCGTGAAAAATAGAGGCAGAGAAACCTCAGCATGGTGTATTGGGGCCAATACTTTATGTGCTTTAAATTTGGGGTATTTTCCAAACTGAAAACGCCACCTTTGTTGAGGACACAGTCCTGAAAGTAAAAGAGTCGAGAATTGTTTGTTTTAACAAATCATTTGTGTTTAGGTATCACGTCACAGACGCATTAATACCAACATTTGTAATAAAACGATTTTTATGTCAATTTTCTCTTATCTGTCATTATTTGCACAAATGTGTTTATTATATGCTGATAAGCCCGCAATGAAAATTCTGTTACTGAGTTTGTTTGCCGTATCAGAGATTGCTGAATAATTTCGCAGGCGTTCATTTCCTAGAAATGCACAGAAATTAATGGCAACAGTGTAGGACACTGCGAGTTAAGGGGACACGATCGAAAAAGGACTTCTGCTCTTTGCTGGCGTTGAAACATCGAGATGGAAATGGAATTAAAATCATAAACGTGTTATTATTTATACATATCATGTTCCATCTCTAAGTGAGGGCGGTACCCGCACGGTTGCTATGTGTTGCTCCGGATCGAAGGACTGTCGGTGAATTTCGAGAGCTTTCGTGGGAGCTTTGGACTTCGGCTGGTTAGAAGCGCATCGGCGTTCCGCGTATAAAATTTGATAGACTGATGCAAGTGATGTATACTGATGTGTACCCGTGAGTTATATGCATACATATGTTAAAAATTCTTCAGTTTTTCAAATCTTGCGAAGCGTATAACTTAAAGCAATAGATTTTACAAATTTTTTCGTTCAATTTGTAAATACATCCGTGAAAAAGAAAACGAAAACTGTATAGTAAAGCAAATTGTTATTGTTGTAATTCAAAATAAGCCACCAGCAATTAATGAATTCCGTAAAGTACTAACACCCCGTATAATACATTCTCATAGAAATGTTATAATGTGGCAGTGCTTCGAAGTCAGAGAACTTTGCTACTGTAGTGATAGTTTCCGTGCTTTTTGCTTCTAATTGTAAGATATGGAGGAAGAACAAGAACAAGGATGTACAGCTAGTTGGCCCGATTCTGAACATCAGGTAAATCTCAATTTTCATTTTATTCATAAGAGAACATTACTGTTACGATGGCAAAATATAAGTGCATGCCAGTTTACTCTATAATATAAGAGAGTTGAGTTGAGTTATACAGAAAATTATCAACGCCCCTCAAGCTTTATGTTTTCTTGAGGCGAAGTGAATATCCTGTAAACATAGATTTTCAAGATGAAAGAGGAAGTTTTTTTAATAAAGAATACATTTATGAAATAAATGGAATGTATACAAGGGAGTGCACCGTGGAGATCAAAATGAAGAGAATTCAGGATTTACTGTTGACAGTTAGAACTTCATCATTTGTATTCTTCATTTGATGTAGGACGTGGGCCTTTTCATATAAAGAAATGAAGTTAATGTTTATGTAAAAACGTCAATTGGGTCTACAATAACATCATTCAATTACTGTATGAAACGCCCTGTGACTCAACAACGACAGATTCGTTTAAATTAGCAATTACTTTACCTCATTTCGAACCGAATTTCATTTCCATGTATTTGCGCATTCATTTATTTATTTCTTTAATCAAAACTTGGTCATTCTGGCGACGTCTTTTATTACAACAATAAAATGCAATATGTGACAGAAGTTTGCGAAAAATTTATGACAGTTTTATGCCAATAAAAAACATACAGTGTCTCTCAAAAAGTGGGATTTTTTTTAGTACATGAAGATTTTTATTAAATTTTTCTTATGCTCCTTTTGAAGATATAAGCCTGTGATTTTGTATCTGACCCTAGCTTTACATTCTAAACAATATTTTCTTATGATATTTTCCTGTATCTTTGAAAATAAGGGCACTTTATTCTTAAGCCATCTTCCTTTTTCGAAGTCCACGCTGTATACTGTGAAAGATAAATTTCACCTGACATTTCTAACTTTGATTTGAAGAAACACGGAAGCGTTTTGCGTCGATCAAGTTTAATAAAAATCAGTAATTTAGAGAACTTCCCGTTTGTTCCACAATTTTTGAACGACGCTGTATATGATTTGTAGTTTATTAAAAAAAAATGTAATTCAGAAAAACGTTTCTGTTTCTGTGCTTTATAAAAATTAACTTTGCAAGAATAGTAAAGCAATTAAATCCAAATTGTTAAACAAAGCAAATTCAGAAGTGCTTTTTATTAATATATTTTTTTAAGCGAGAGGAAGTACAAACATAAATGCACGTGACCTGCTTCTCTGCTGTTAACTTACTTCATCTTTGATAAACTGGCCAAATAAGCTGTGAGACGTCTCTCATTTTCACTGGAAAACTACCCGGGAAATATATTTGCTGAAATAAATGCTGTTATTTCGAGAATTTCCTTTTATTGTTGATATCGTCCGTTGTTTGTGAATGTATAAATAACAAAGCTTTTACGAGTTCATACGGGGAATTTTATAGCCAAACCAAATTGCGTGAGATACCTAAAAAAAATAGAGCCATATTTTATTATTAATTTTTAAATGAACTCTACAGGTTATATCATATATTGTTGGTTATCTAGGTATGAGAGAGTACACATGTCTTCTTAAACACGTTTTCTTTTAAGCTCGATGGTTTCAACGAATCGACGTGACGGGTGCAACAGTACATGCCCACTGTTGGTGGGGTAGGATTATCTATCTTCTTTTCTTGTTGCTATTTCGTAACCAGGAACAATTGACACAACCTGTATATTGACATTCTCTATTATTATATTTTTGGATTGTCTTTATTCTTCATCAAATAATTACGTTAAAGAACCAAATAATTATAAAAGTCTTCCTCTAGAAAAATGAAGATTAGAATATTTCAAAGAGAAAATGATTTTAAGTTTCGTCTTGTTTGCTAAGATATATTAAACTACTCTTCTTTTTAATTCAGTAAAATACAGAGAATGTTCTTCATCGGTTCGAAAGCTGTCTCGAAGCAAATCCAAGTGAAGATGATTGTTTTGGGTACATATTTAACAATTATAAATTTCAATAAAGAGAAATTCATATCTAAAAACTTCTTTCTCTCTGAAAACCTATTTATCGTCGGTATATACAAACATAGGAAACAGGATAAAATAAGTCCTCCTACGCAATGTCTTAAATGCCAAACAATTCACAAATCTTTCGTCATTAACGCCATGGATTTATAAATACACATTCAATCTGGGGCAATTATTCTAATCGCTTCTGATGTCTACATTAGCTCCTCAATTACACTTATAATTACAATTTTTATTATATTATGAAAGGAAGCTTGAATATCTTCTTCAAATTTATAGCAGACAAGTTTAAAAAACAGCTTAGACTTGAGATATGTATTAAATTGTCTTCCTGTGTGAGAAGTACTACGAAAACTGATGCTGCGGAATCCAAGTTTTATGAACGAAAATAACAAGACCATCAGCAGAATTAGATGCCTCTGGATCTTATATCACCAGTAACTTTATAGGCGATGATTTAATACAGTTCTGTCCGATGGAAATTCATTAACACTCGACCTTTACATTAATGTATTTGGGTCTTTATGGACCATAAACATCACATAATTCGTATTTGAAGGCGATGTCGAAAAAATATTAGTTGTAATAAAATTGTGTAACTGTAACAAAAATATATAAATTTAAAGACGTTCCAGTAGGAGCCTTAGCATCGAAAATGAAACCGCCACATGAATTTTGAAGGGCGGTAATTTTAAAAATTCAAATTGAAGGATGGTGTGAAAATGGATTCACGGCCTCTAGAATATTTTCCAATGGGGGGAAAAAGTAGTAGTTTGAAGAAACCTTATTTGATTACGAATTGTATTTGTAGCCGACATTTTGCATCTTCTTCCTTAAGCTGTGGATTGAATGAAACAATTTTGTTCAGTTATTGGAAGTCTTTTCCAGATTGTAAATTATGCTTCTTAAATACAGGAAAATGAAAAAGTTTTCATTTCCTGAACTTCTGTTTTGTTTTTGCGTTGCAGGAATTCACCCATATTATCCCCTTAGTAGCAACATAGCTCAAGAAATTAATGTTTTCTTCTTCAAAATGGGGATTCCTTCAGTTTTTATTGGCATTCAAGAATCTGCAGATTAATTTTGTACAAGTTATAATCACACGCAATCTACAATAGCATAAATGTTTAGCATTTGTGGACAACATTGTACTATTAACCACAAGTAGAAAACAGTTAACCGGAACAGTACAAAGAGTTGAAAAGGTAGCAAGAAAAACTGTATGGAAATGAACGAAGATACGGCTAAGTACATGGTGACGAGTAATAGAAACATTGACACAGATAAAGACTTAGTCTTCAAAAGCTTAGTGGAAACCGAAACCTTCAAGTTTAAAAACGTCAACATCGTGAGATATCTGGGAGTTAACACGAGCAATAATTCGGAGGAAGAAGAGATAAAGCTAAGAAAGACAAAAGCGACCAAAAGTGCCGGAGCATTAAGGAAAATGTTAAACTCCAAATCAGTATTAAGGAACACCAAAGTAAGAATATTTGACCAACTCTACTGTACGGCGGCGAATTGTGGTTCTTGAAGAAAAGAGAAGATAAGAAACTGGAAGTGTGGGAGCGAAAAATCCTCAGACAAATATACGGAAGGAAGAAGACAGGTGACATATGGGAAAGACGGACGAACCAGGAATTAATGCAGCTATACAAAGCACCTGCGGTAATCAAATCAAATCAAATTCCAAAGAATCCGTTGGTTCGGACACGGAAGGAGGATGCCGGAGGTCAGGGCAACGAGGGTGGCACTGAAAGGACATGCAGGTGGAAGAAGGAAAAACGGAAGACCAAAGAAGAAATGGTTACAGTTAATACTGGAGGATCTAACCAAATTAAACGTAAGAAACTGGGAACAGCAGGCAGAAGAAAGAAATGGAAAAAAATACTTAAACACGGCCCTTGGCCATCACGGCCCTCAGTGAAGATATACATATTATATTCTTTTCAGTTTTTGAATTTTTTTTTGGGCGATTCATAAATTTTCAAGACCAGAAATGAAGATTAGATTTGTAATAGTTTAAGTCATACTCTTCCTCCTCCAATTTTTACTGAAAATTGACTAGGTGGACCTGAAATATCACTCAGTATATTACTATTACAATCACTTTGAAAATTAACAGAAGTTGTTTTGCATTGCGTGAAGTCGTCTTATGAATTATATATCAGCAATTATAACTTTTGTAATTGGCGAGTGTTAATGTTACACGTTCTCATTCGTAGGCAGATACAAAGTACGTAAAATCATAAAACCGATTTAAGTTTACTAAAAAAAAAAAAACTACAGTGTTGGAACAGCTGGGAATTTTACCACGGTATAAAGTGAACGATATTACAGGGCAAATTAATTGTATAATAAACAGGCATTATACGGAAAGATCGATATCTACTTTATTTAATTCGTTGTTATTAAGTTTTAAGCTTGTTTTACATTTTCCTAGGAAATGATACTAGCAAAATGTAAATCAAGTTTTACGACATGGTAAAATAGAGAAAGCAATTTATATTACTAAAAATAGTAGGACTGTAAAAATAGGAAGCGTATGCATGATATTTTGATATGTATTATTTTTTTTAAGTAAAACAGGTTTTACAGAAGATTAAACAGAACTTGCCATCAATATTCATGTGAGTGATATGGTATTTGTAGCTTGTATTCGTACACTTGGTATTGCTGTTATTATTCTTCTGGAAACACAATTGCAATGGGATTCATAATTACAAATAAGTTACAGAACGCTGAAACAAAGACCAATAACAAAAACTGAGTGGAAAATGAAACAATAGAAATTAAAAAAAAAAACGAAGAACATACCAGAGGAAGAACTGCTTATTAATAAAAGATTCTATCAAGGAAAATAATCCCCTTAGTTCTCTAGAGAGAAGAAAAATATATGCGAACTTAGAAAATCGAACTTTACAGAGAAAGAAGACAGGATGATGCAGCTAAAAAATGAAGCAGGAAGTGACAGACAAGAAATGGGGATAAAACAAATATCAGCAACCAAAGTGGATTTAATATGTACCAGAGAAGATTTAAGGTAGAAGTTTCTTACGTTGAATTGGTACCAACATAATTATAATTATGGCAGAAGGCAAACCAGTTTCTTTTGCAACTTGGATATATTTTGCTCTCTACTGAATTTCAATGATTTTTTCACCTTGGTCTTCAAATTCAGAAGTAGGTTTTCCTTTCTTTGGTTCAGGGAATTCCTTGGTAATTTCCCTTTTTTGCCACATCCGTTTATTCGATTATTTCTTGTTGCAGCTTTTTGTGGTAACCCCCAACGATCTTTTAATTCAGGGACGGACAGTCTGACTTTTTCTCTTTGATTTCACTTTTTTTTCTTCAGTTGCAACCTTGATAATCTAGGGTTCTTCATTTTATCATTGATATTTCGGCAGAAGTTTCAGTCTTGTCAGTACCTAGATCTCTTTTGAAGATTAGCTGTCTTAAGAACAGGATGCGATAGGAACATAAGAATAAATATCTAAGCCGATTCCTAAATACGGGAAGAAATGGAGTATCAGGGATCTCAAAGAATTACAGAAATGGCAAAAAGTATAAGATACAAAAAAGAATTAAAAGACGTTGCAAGGAAAGTTAAAAACCTTGATCATAGAAAATACTTGTTTTATGTAGTAAGTTGCCAAGGTTCATTTATACAAGAGCCTTTAATGGATTAAAAAAAAATTAATTCACGCTTTGCAACAACAAAGCTCATGTCATACAAACGAATACCTCTGGCTAACGGAAGTTTAAGGTCATTTAACAGAAACCAAACAAGGTTATGAAAAATATAAAATTACTAAATGGTTGAAGTCACGAGACTTTCAGTTTTATTTGAGGGCTTTGTATTGCAATATATTAATCAGGTATTTAAATTAACTTTTCGCGCACACCTTATAAAATAATTACATCCGTAATTTACAATTACGTTTTCGTAATGATTTAAAACGCTGATTAAATTTCATGTGAGTAACGACGTGTAAATTTTACGGCGTCGTAAAAATTATTTTGAGTTGGCAAACGAAATGCAACAGCCATTAGCTGCCGGTATTTTTGACTTTCTAATTAGTTCTCGTTTAAGTCTGTTTATAGTTTGGAAACGGATCTGGTATTTTTAAAGATTTTGGTTTTGGGAATACTGTTATATAATGCAATGATTAGAATGGAAGTTGGAAAACCAGTCCATGACATTAAATGAAGTTATTTTCTTTTTTATTAATTAATTGATTTCGTAAGAATAAAACTTCCAAAACGTTAACGTTGTAAGTTATAAACAAGGAGCGGACAGGGTCAGGTTTTCCATAGGCAGTCACAGGCTCGCATCGCTCCCATAGTCAGCATAGCAAGAATCATACTACATACTTGGGAATGTTTTCGTAAATGTGATCATTGTGATGCAATCTAATTAAAGCAGCGTCATACAAAATTAAAGACAATAAATCTTCGCAGAAATGTTCACGCCACTGGTAGGAGTGATGTATGTGTATGAACCTTTACGCTATCAATTTAACCTGATCGTTGGATCCAATCGTACAGACAATTACTTATCACCTTATCGCTTTCTTTAAAGTTCATCAGTGATTTGATTCACTATTACGTAGTACGAATCTATAATTTTCTGCAACGATAAAACAGAGACAACCAGCGTAGAAAAAATCCTTTGAATTTATCAAGCCGGTTAACTATTATGCTGGCTTGCATAACCTAGCTTCGCCGCACAATGGTTATAAAACAAAATTAATATTTCGACTCTATGTTTTAAGTGCATATTAAATTTGCGTTGTCATGGCCGTTTACCTATCCATGTCATTTTATAGAATTTAATAAATGCGCAAATGCGCATAGTATAAAATGCTTAGCGTTTCCACCCAAAGATTTATGCATCCTATTGTATAGTACAACTGCCGTTGACGGGAAATAATTCAATTTTTGATTGGGCCATATGATATTTTATTCCACTCGTAAATTTTCTGACGCGAAACCTGTTGCTAAAAATAAACAGATTGGCGATAAAAGTCACGTGCAGAGGTTAATTTGTTCGTAATATATTCCAGAAGTCGACACAATAATTTTGAAAAATGATCGTAAGACACTGAAAATCGATGTCAACAGCGACGGTTCGTAAATAAGCCGATGTGATAAAATTCTCTGCATTTTTACTTCTATTTTGATAGGTTTCCACCATTACCCCCAGGTAGTATAATTTTAGTATAGGCGGGAAAGGTCGGCTTTTATTGGTATGTTTACAACGCATTCTTTCAGGATGTCACCGGGTTTATTTGCTCCACACCCAAGGTCGTTTTATTCATTTATTCATTATTTGTTACTTAAATCACTTTATTATACTTGGATTTATTTTAAAAAATTTATACAGTGTGCTGCATTTTGAAACGCAACATAGGAAATCCCATGTTAATTTGAACGTACTCGAATATTCGCTTCCCTAATTATTTTACAGCAAAATTCTATTTAGGTTTTTTAAAGTACTCTTTAAGGTGAATCTGTCTGTGAAGTTTGAGAATTTTTGGTACGCTGAGTTTCAAGATATTTAAAAAAGATTCTGTAACTACATTCAATTTATACCAAATTATCAGTACATCCTTGATCAATGACAGTGAAAAAAGTACAGATAATTAATAAATTTAGTTCGTTTTTGAAAAATATTGATAGAAATAGCTTTTCCAGCAATTTATTTTAACATTTACTGATCATGGCCGTGCTGATAGTTTGGTATAAATTGAATTTCGTTACTGATCTTTTTTAAATATCTTGAAACTGAGCGAATGAAAAATTCTCAAACTTCACAGACAGATTCATCTTGGAGAGCGCTTTAAAAAACCTAAATGCAATTTTGCTGTAAAATAATTAGGGAAGCCAATATTCGAGCACATTTAAATTAACATGGGATTTCCTGTGTTACGTTTCAAAACGCAGCACCCTGTACAACACTGCAATTAATTAGATTCAAGTATTTTTTAAAAACTATTAAAATGTATTTATCGAAATTGTGTAGGTACACACATAACATTTTTTTTGGCCACTTTAGCAGCTATGAAAGAAAATTGTTAAATGAAGTCATATTGTCGCGTCGCTTTTGTTATGAACTTGTTTCGCTGCCTAGAATGCAAGAAAAGAAGGAAAACAAGAGATAAGGCATAATTTCTGAAATTAAAAATAAAGATCATGTGTAATAAACTCCAATCAAAAATGATTGAGACAGTTATATTGTAAGAACAATAAAAATTCAAGTCAAAGGTACCTTTGGAATATGAATCAAATTAATGTTGTTTGTTAGGCAATTACGACCATTTCATGGATTGTTATTATGCGACGTTTCGGTAACTTATCGGTTACCGTCTTCAGAGGAGTCGCCCGATTTTCCATAGGGACTAGTGCACCCGCGCACGACTCTATTTTTTGCCTTTGTGGGGTTTGAACCTGAGTTCTTCTGACTGATCATTTTATCAGACTAGGTACTCAACTCACTTGCTAGGAGATTTAATTTCTATATAATCTACTGTCTGTTGCGTAGTAAGTGCCGTACGGAAGTAAACCTTGCATCGTTGACTCATCCTTCTCTGGGGTTGGTTTGAGTGTTCGTGGTTCTCCTTCTCTTCAGGTTATTCCTTAAGATTGGTTCCCACATGTTATAAATTTCAACGCTTGCTTTACTAATGGGGTAAATTACAGTTTCGAAGTATGCTGCTTCTTTCAATTTTCTGCATATGATTTTCTATTTTTTTGAAATCAAACATAGCTTCATTCCATTTTATATTGCGATCTTCGTCCCAAAAATGTTGTTTTAGACATCGTTGTTTCTCCATTATGTGTAATGGTTGAGTGTTCCTTTACCCTGATTCTTGGAGATCTTCCTTTCCCTAATCCTTACTCCCTATTGCGTGTTATTCAACCCTTTTCTTTGCCATTACGTTTGGATATATGGCAAATGCTATGTCCTGTGCCGGAAAGGCACTTTGCTACACCTAATTTAACTTGGTAATTGTGGCTTGAGTCGAAGTGGAGATATCGTCCTGTGTGTGTAGGTTTTCTATACACTGTAGTTTGGAGTATCTTTCCGTTTCTTTGAACCAATACATCCAGGAATAGGATTTTTCCTTCTTGTTCTACTTCCTTTGTGAACTTGATAGATCCTTCTTCGTTGTTCGAGTGTCTAAGGAATCTATATATCTAGGTTTTCTCTTCCAAGTGACTGTATTACGAAGGTACCGACGATATCTTAGTCACGGTGTCGGTTTACAGTCAAATTGGTTTACCGCGTTTTGGTCAAATTTTTCCATGAATATGTTACTTAGGATCGGGGATAATAGTGAACCCATTTCTTCTACTTGGAAGTAGGTGGTACTTATGCAGATGTCACGTAGTTCTACTATGGTCTCTGTTTTAGTTGGAGTTCCGTTCTTTGTTGATATGTGAACTGTTATTGGTGTTTATGAAGAATTTTGTATATCTTCCTTTCTACTGAAGAAGTGGGGTCCCTTTCCAGGTCTTTGTATTGTCCTGCACTTATGAGTTCTTTTATTTTCTCTTCACATATTGTTTTGTCCATTACTACTGTGGCATTCCTTTTATCTGCTGGTAGGATTTTGATATTATCTTCTTCCAATGCGGTTCTCATTCTCCACCTACAATCTTCTACGTCGATTTTATCCTCCATTTTGTGTGTTTGTTCATTCTCTCCCGTAACAGTGCTTAGCTAGCTCTTAGCTCCGAAATCCTGTTTGCTCTTTCATTTTGGAATGGTGTTCAGATCTTTAAGCCATTGGGGATGACGTGTTTAACCCTAGCTTTACAGTACATAATAGTTACATTTAGAGTTCATTGCGTAATTGTGGAATGTACAATTAAAAAATGTATCGAGCGCTATAATTTTGAGGAACATTCGAGTTTAAGCAGAGGTTTGGCTAGAAAAGCTGACTGACCTACTTCAACGAATTAAAACGAGAAATCCTTTGACTAGAAATAAAATTAACAATCTCTCGAACAAAAATCGAGGAAAGCAGGTAATCATCATGTTTTACATTAGTTAGTTTGGCATTGAGATCCCGAGAGAGTTTTTTGAGTTCTTTGTTCACATGTTTCGCCATCTCTTAAAATGCTTTGGCTAGGCTTAGATTCTTTTCTAGAGCTTTTGTATGGATAGGGAAATCAAAAACTCTCTCTCGATCTCAATGGTGAACTAAGAGTGTGGAAGATGAGTTGAATAATTTCGAGGTATATATAGAATAAGATATTGAAACCGCTTGGTTCTCAAGCCATACGGTCTTGTGATCGACACTCAGGCAAGCAAAGGGAACAGTTACCAGAGAAACTTATAGAAATGAATGCTTTCAGAAATGTACCGTACCAATAGCATCAAGTTTTTCCTTTGTTTTGGGTAAGTTTGGCATCGCTCATTATTCCAATGTGACAGTACAGTTACTTCCGGTAATAATATTGATTTGGTTGAAAAGGATATGAATTCAGAGGTTGGTCCAGTTGAACGATATTGGGCAATTGTGAAAGGTTCTTCCTAAAGGGGGCTTGGTTGCTTTAAATGTGGAAGAATAAAAAAAAAATTAATTAATTAGTTAATTAAATTAGAATTATCTGCTGTAGGAAAGGACTTTTCAAACTTGGTTTTCTCCGTAAGTTTATCTCATGTTGATGACTGCTGTTCGATGTACTCCTTACGAATGTAGGTTTAAAAGAGAAGAAACTATTTTGGAAAAAAGGGAGATAAATTAAATAAATGGTTTCTTTTTATTTATTTTTTTTATCTGTGGTGGTTTCCTAGCGGGGTCCTAAATCACAGACTTGTCAGGATCTCATGAGCGGGAGTGTATTTTTGTGTGTGTAAAAAGTTCCATGGCTTTGTTACTTCCAAACCTCCTCTCCATTGAAAGGGAAGCAGTGTCGAATTTTGTCCCCAACCACCCCCAGAAATATGTCGAGCCAGGTGCTTCTCAAACATTTTGCTCATACTGCTCTCTGTGAAAAAGAAAAAAACACCAAACGATATTATGTTTTATTTAAACAGGAAACAGGAAATGTACCGAGTTGATGTTCGTAGATGACTTGCAAATAATTGCATATTGTGAAAATAAGAACTTACATATATAAAATAACCTGAACGTACCTAATAATGAAGAAATTAAAAAAATTCAAATGAAGACAAACCTGAATAAAACTAAATCTATGATGATCTCAACGGAAAATCTCACAATCCCAATCTAGACGAACGAAGTGTGAATTTTAAAGAGCGAGGAACGTGGTCGGAAAACCAGATGGTAGAAATAAAAGGAAAGACATTACATTTTTTCGGAAATAATGAAACCCCAAAATCGATAAAAAATAAAAGAAAAAATTTTACTCAAAATAAAGATGAGAATGTGTTAGTGCTGATTAAATAAATTTAATACTAACAGGAAGACATCTTCGTCGTGTTTCTTTCCTCGTATTAAATAGATAAAATTTTAAACGAAAAATATAGAAGGGAGTTAATTATAGAATTATTCAAGAACAAAGAAGAAGAATTAGGTTAGAACATGTGTACCTTATATGGTATGGCAAACTAATCAAAAGGATATACGAAGCAATGCCATAAGGAAAAAGACCAAAAGGACAGACCACAGACCTACACCAAAACAATTGGAAAAAAGGGAACAGTGGACAAACCTGTTCAAATAAATTGGAGCAGTAAAACACCCAGCTTAGTCTAAGAAGTGGTGGAAATTAAGAATTAGCACAATTCAGCATTTCTGCAACTAATGGTAGATGGAGCTCAGATTATTCTGTTCTGTACATTTTTACAGGAACTTTTTTGGCGCCCTTTCAATTCTTCTTAATTTTTTGTGGTTAGTATTTTTTCGCGTTTAAAAAATGTACAGTTTTCAACGTTTTGCTATCGTGTGGCAGCTTGTTATTGAATTTGGATAAATCAATTTTTACGTTACTCAGTAACTGGTGGACTTTTTCCCTTTATCAATTACAAAAAAAAATCACTTAGGTCTGGTATTATAAACGCAAAATAAATTTACAATAAATACAGTTTAATGCCTTAGTAACAATTGTAAAAACAATGGTTACTAAGGCCTTAAACTGTAGAGTAAATTTAGCTTGCGTTTTAATACTGGACCTTAATGAATGAATGAAATTGGATATTTCTGACTAATGGAAGGAAACTGATTACAATTGTATTGTATCTTGGCTATTCATTACTGACGAAATCTAATAAAATCGAAACGTACATAATTAATTAATTTTCACTGTCCGATTTGCTGTGACTATTGCTTGTCTAGGGTGAAACTGTTCTAATTGATTCTTAACTTGAAATGCCATAGATATTACTTACTTCATCCTACTTGTTAATTAATTACCTAAAGACCTTTCTTTGGTCTCACTATCCTGATGAGCTCCAATAAAATCGAAATGTACTAAGTAGTAGCTGGTAGTAGGTACTTCCCTTTATATTAAATTTGAATATTTATTGATTGTTTCGGTTAACCGAATTCTTAAAGAATCTGAATTATGCGAAGAATGAAGATTACGATGTGAACAAAATAGATTAAAAGTATTCTCAAGGAAATCGTTCTCAAACACAAATTTGCAAATTGGAGTAATCATTTCAAAGAACTAGATAATTAATTTGTTTCAAAAAGAATATAGTTTCCAGTAAAGCATTAACTCCATTTCCTTTTTACTAAGACAAACATTTATTTATTTTATTGAACACGTGGAAATATCTTCATATTCTAACATTGTTGTAGGAAGAAAGAAGGCAAGTTCAGATATGAACTAAATTTGCTGTTGTTGCCAAAATGTCATATTTATTTACAAAATTTAACTGTTATTTTCGTTATTCACCAAAATAATCTCTATGAAAGCTGGTTAAGAACGTTTCTAATATATTTTGACATCAGAAAATTTCATTGCAGAACATGACACAATAAACCACAAAGTAATAAGAATAAGCAATACTACCCAATGCTAATGTTCCTGAAATATTTACATATTTTATTAGGAACATTTATGCACGCTATAAAATGAAACATTAAATATATTAAGTTGAAGGTTGTATTTTCTTCAAAAGTTGATGAACCTTGGCAAAAACTGCTGCCAATATTTTTATAATCTGTCCATTTTATTGTTTCATGCGAAAAAAGAAAATAACCAGATCAAACGTTAATGTTTTAGAAAAATTTTACTGGAAAATGTTTTGATTCTCTTCGAGTTTCCATTTATTATTATTTTTTTAGGTGGAACTAAATTTGTGTTCTGTGATGTAAGTCCGCGAAAATATCTTGTTTGTTAAGTGTTATCGGCTTTTCGGTATTAAGACAGACGAAATTTTTGAAATTACTGGTAAATTTGTTATACTAACAGCAAGAGATAATTAATATTAAATCAGGGAGGGATTAGTCTTACATCTGATAAGATTTACTTTTTTTATAATTATCAACACGTTTAGTGTTATTAAATCGATCGATACAATCAGTCTTTCGTGTGAAAATGGGTAAGGTAATTTCGTTTTATTTATACATTTTTGATTTTATTATTCTAATCAATGTTACGTTTTTGATTTTATTATTCTAATCAATGTTTATCAATTTATATAAATCGAAACGCGTACGATTTTGAAATTTGTTTCTTTTATTTCGAGTGTGTTATTATTAAGCTTAAGAAAACGTTGTTTGAAGAAGTGTCTGAAATAAGATAACGTTGTTTGTTTGTAGTATAAAACGCCTGCGAAAATTGAGGTAAATATTTACAATCTGAAAATTCTATCGAAGTGTACCAACCAATTCGATAAGACTTCGTGGCAGCCTGTCAGCGAAAAAAAAAACTGTAACACGGGCTGAAATAGCTGGCCGGGGTAAAAGCATTTTTCAATTGCGGTTGCATGTGGCGTTTGTGTGATAGATTTCCAGTTTCTAACTTCTTCTTCTTTTTCAGTAAGTCTACGACGTCTACTCAAATACGTCCTTTTTCATCAATTATTCTTTGATTGTTTTCAACAAAAAAAATTAAATGGATATAGTGCGTTTAAATTTAATTGAAAGTTATAAAATAATCGGCATCTTATAACCCCTAATAATCTCAGTAACCTTATATTTGAAATTCTTCTATTTTAAAATCTTTAAAAAATTATTAGTCCTATTCACTTCGTTATAAAGAGCAATTTTCTTTAATTCACGTATGTAGAGACGTAAATACGATGTTTAATGTGTGCGAATGAAATGCGTTTAGTTCATCTTCGGGACCAGTGTGGCTGCTAATTTTGTAAATCGTTTAAAAGAAGAGACTGGAACAACATGTTGTAAAGTTATTAAAAGTATTCGATTGCAAGCTGTTTTGTTATTAAATTAAAACGCACTCTATTTACACGATTGCATCTTGGAATCGATAACATATTTAATGCTAAACGATCATTATTACTTAAATACAATTTTATTTAACTGCAAGTAATTTATAATTCGAATTTTCTGAACTAATCTTTGATGACACCTTTTTTTTGGACATCACTTCACTCATCTAACTCTTCTTACTTTGCCCTTTCTCTTTCTTCTGCTCGTTAGAACCTGCCCTGCTTTTACTATCTGTTGACTATTTTTCTTTTCATTTTCCAGTTTCTGAAGAAGCAAAAAAGTATTAAAGTGATTAAAGTAAAGTAAAACTTAATTGCGATGTTCTTGTTAAATTGTAGATAAATTTCTTACTTCAGGTTGTACTGCCGCTCAGTTTTTCTTACTTAACGAAATATCGTGAGCTACTGCTTTTAATAACAATAATAATTTCTTTATCAGATCGATCGTAAGATAACACAGATACTACAAGAAATCGCATTGATCTAAAAGGTGGATCATCAGCACAGCCACTGTTCTATCTGTTCCATTAGACTAGCCATAAACGTAATTTAATCTTGACCTAATGTTACAGTTGAATTTTTGTTTTAACCGAATCGGTCGGGTAGGCTATTCTTTTTACATGCATGTCGAGTGCATGGCGGTAAATCTACTACAGCGGCGCACTCGGCCCTTGACTGTTTCCCGGTTAAGTTGAGGCCTTTTCGTTTTCGACCAGTGAGAGTGAGTGAAGTTGTGGTCATGTCTCTGATCGCGTTGCCGTGGTGCCTTTTTGAATGTTCGGTTGTTGAAGACTTAAACCAGCCACATCGCTGTTGCAGTCCCCGTAGTATAGGGACCATCTCTCGGTTCTGTGAGTTGTGCCAAGCTATTTTTGTGCTTGCTCTTTACGGCTAGATAAGGCCATGTTGATTCTTCATTTTGTTGCTTATTTGTTTTCCACGTGCGTTTACCGCTTGCAGTTGTTTATTTCCACATTTTCTCTCTTTCTTAGCGAGTAATCCCGGGCCGATTTTAACGTCGACTTCAAGCATATTGGTTATCGCTTCGGTTAATACGTTGTTTCGATTTCGACTGGTGTCAAAAAGTCCTCGTGAGAAGCGTCGAGGGAAATCGCCTTCGTTTATTGGAAGCTGTTGCCATCCTAACAATTCCCTGACTCCTCCTTCGATGTTGAACTACGAAGAGGAAGCCTAAGACTTTTTACACAATTATTTCTTCTGTTAGGCTTTCCCCCATCCCAAAAAAGGAAGTTTGGTACGTAGGTTGTAAGGACGTAGTACTGGCCTACGTTGTACCATATTCTGAGAGTTCTTTTTTCTTGTTTGTTCCTCTATTCGCTTATTTTAGTTTCCAGTTTTCCATATCTGTTTATACATTCTTTCTGGTCTGCTTTACTGAACCTTTCGTTCATCTTTATTATTGTTTCTATTGTCTTCTTTTTGTATAATTTCTCCTATGTTTAATATATTTCTTTTCCTCGTCCCTATTTTTTTCTGTTTCATTTATCAATTTGCTATTGATATTTCTAGTCTCCATTTTTAATTTTTTTAATTTATTTAATTTCCTTTATTATCTTCTAATTATTCATTGATTTCTTTGTTGTCTTCTTTTCGTTTTGTTCTCATTTTTTATTTACTTCTTATCTAATTGCTCTAGAATTTCATCATTAGGACCAGGATGTTCTTTATTTATGGCTTGGCTTTCTTGTTTTGTGTCTATCTTTATTTTCGTCTCTCTTTTTTCTTTTCCTTCTAGTATTTATTTTTAATTTCTCTCCCTTCGTGCTTGTTGTTTTTCTTCTTTCTGTCATTTTTTATATTTCTTTACTAACTACTCTGACTAAATTACTCGAAATTGAGTTGATTTTCTTTTTCTTTTTTATTTTTTCCCCACGTTGACCGCCAATTTGTAATGATAGTGGGGCTTTCTCGAGTTTCATTTCCTTTCTTTTGTTTTTTTTTTATTGTGGCCTCACGTTAGCCGCCAATTTTCGATGATCGGCTTTTTCGATTTTGATGTATTTCCTTTTTCTTTCGCTAATTTGTAATCCTCTCTTCTTTGATTATTATTTCCTTTCTCATGCCTTTTTGATTTTGGTTCCAAATCAGGAGTTAATTTGTAATGTTTGTTGAGATTTCTCTATTTTGATTTCCTTTCTCTTGCTTTTTTGACTGTGGCCCTAAGTTGGGCGCCAATTAGTGTAAAGTTTATTTCTTTTTAAAGAAAATGGAGATGTCTAGCATCATCGGTGTGGAATAAAATCGTTTACCAAGGATGTTTACTTTTTCTTGCTGCGACACGTTTGCTAATTATGGAAATTGGAATTATTAAGATATCATAGCCATATGATAGTGCAAGAATAAATTCTTTAAAATTAAATTTCTTATCTGATTTAAATATACAGGTTGTGCTACATATTATTGGCTTTAGTAACAGGTGTGAGAGAGTCTTGGAATTAAATCTGCCCTGTTCTGTTAATAGGTATTTTATACGTACCTCTAATTACCTCTATTATGCAAATAAATTTCTATCCGTTTTTACGTGCGATACCAAATTATTAATCATTAATTTCGGTATAGAAGTTGTAAAACCCGACGACCAAACGAAAGAGGCAACTGAGAGTCACCAGCAATCATATGGTAATTCCAAAACACGTTCCAGATAGAAATTCGAATAATAAGGGACCAAACTGCAATGGTCCAATTTGTGGAACATCCGACCTTTTTTTATTATTATTATTGAAAAACAGACTGCGTTCTGCCTGGTATATCCACCATTCAAAGCGACAGCTGGATATTTCTAATACACAGAGTGCAAAATTGTTAATAATAAAATGTGGTTGATCATTTCAAATGCTTTGAAGGAATCAAACAGAATAAGAAAAGTTTATTTATTCAAATAAAATTAATAATAAGTTGTGGGATGTGGTTTCATCCATTTGACTCGCTCCGTTTATAGAAAGAAGCCTACAAGTTAGTTTACTGAGAATAATTTAATGATTTTACGTGATCCACAGTTTTATGGTTCTTGATAACATTTTTTATATCATTTTAAATGTTTTTCCCCACAAAATTATATTTAAATTGTTGGAAAAAAGTGCAAAAGTAAACTCGGAAACATAAACATAGTCGTCACATTGCTTTATTAAGTACAATTGTGGCGCTGTTAGGGAAGTTGGTCAAATGATTTGCACTGTGTGTAAGAAAAGAATGTCGAACGTATTTATTAAAAGCCAAGCAAAAAGGAAAGAAAAGCTTTTCCTGGAGTAGAAAGCGATGTCTCGTGCATGATCTTGTAGGACTATTGCAGAGTTTAGTGGTCAGCAACTTTCCCAACATTAGATGGGTTGAAGGAGAGAAGACGAAAAAGATGATAATACTATGAAAAAAATGGAAACGAAAAGTGAATGCTGAGTCATAATCGAAGAAGAATACCAAGAAAGACAAAACCAAATTCTGCACCCGCCAGAAAGTTGTAAATGTGACAAAATCTTTGCATTTTTCTGAGAAACTTCTTTAGTGAATTCCCATCTTTTCCGCTTGCTCTCTTACAACCTTTGGAAGATGTCTTCTTAAGAAAGAATTTTAGAGAGACCACATAAGGTATGTTAATATCGCCTCTTGGCCTAACTTACTGTATAGATGGATTAAAAGAGACTGATATTTTCCTGGTTCAATAAAGGCTCGATTAATTTAATTACGTCCAATGACTTTGAACCAGCGACAAAATCTTCATACTTCTCTTAAGAACTGTCTTTAGTAGTATATTCTCATATTCTTTGCTCTCTCTCACAACCTGTGAGATCGACTCTTGGCCTTACTTACCGTATAGATGGATTAAACCAACCCAACCCAAACCAAGACACTTTCATCTTTTCTTGGTTCAGTAAAGGTTCGATTAATTTAATTACAACAAATGATTTTGAAGCAGAAAGATAAAGACAAAAATGTATCGAAGTTAGTATAAATAACTTATATTGAATAAACTCTAAGTTTAGAATGTAATTGAAACGTACAATATCTCATTGTTTGTAGTTTCTGAAAAACCTAATGGAGTGAAATAACATTTTTACCGAAGAACGCTTAAGCTCTCCTTTATCGTACATCGCGAAATAAATTGATGACCAGTTGCCGTCCGAACTTAATTATACGTTTTCTTTTTTTTATTAAATTGATTATCTAGTTCGCCAGCCAGACTGATTGATGTGCTAGATTGTTATCGTCGGCCAACTCTGGATCGCTGAAACGGACATCGTGTAAACTATATAATCAAAATCTAATTAGCAACGACTAAATAGAGTCCGAAATTCACGTACGTGCAGGGCTACAGATTAATGTTTAATTAAAATTTCAATTTTGCGTTATTGTACCGGACAACCTACGGCAAGGATACAACTCATTTCCTTTTTTTTTTTTTGTTTGTGAACTGATTTCATTGAAATGTAGAGGGATTTTGATATTACCAGAAAATGTATTTTTCGAGGTCCATTAAAATCTTATGTGAGTTTTGTTTTTTATGCGAGGTGATCATATTTTACTTGTAAGCTTAAGCCACTTGAGTTTATCAGTAATTATTCATTGAATAAGACTTCGTGTCGGGTGTGTAATAAGCAGAGAGAGGAATTTTTACGGGATGGCAAAGGCAGAAAGAGTCAACATATAAATGTATGTGGGTATTTATGTGAACTTGTCAGGGACGTTCCAGCCGGTCAGCTTTTACTAATGCGCGCTCATGCATTGAACGTTGTCGTCTCAATCCAGTAAAAATTCCTCTCTCTGGTAATAAGCAGAGAGAAGAATTTCTAGGTCTCTTTCTAATCGATCAATGCAGCGTCGCTGCGTCGATGATCAGAAAAAGCCCAAAGAATTTCGCCCACTGGCAATAAACCACTGATATTTATAAGCATGGCATTTAATGAAAACCAATTTGACTGAAGAGTAAGTGGAATAGTACAAAATAAAACAAACAACTTTATGGGTTAAGAAAACAAAATCTTTTTACTTATTATGATTTTGGAATGCCATTATGTTATATTTATCTCTCTCATTTAATTCGTTTATGCCGCTTCTTCAAAGCGCTTGCCGAATGAATATGTTCACAGGATACTTAAGTAGTGCCAAGCCACAGCTTTGTCACGGGATATTCTAAAAATATCTCTTTGTGACTCACAAATTAAAATTGTTATCTACGTTCCGTTGTTCTTTACTGTTTTAATACGTTCCCTGTTTATTTATAATTCACTTTCGAACCTACCAAAAATGGTAAAATTGAGAAAACAAAATACAAGTACAAAGTAAAAAAAAAAAACGTGTTACAGGAGGTTTTCAATTTTGTTTTGTTAATTCACTAAAGGAAAGTAAAAACGAAAAAGAAATTATCATTTTACCTGATGCATGTAGGTGTAGTAAATAGAAAAAGAAAAACGTCCATAAAACAGAGTCGTACAGATGTATTTGGAAATTCAAATTTAATTAACAAATTTAATTAAAATTATCTAAAATTCAGTATTAAAATGAAATAACATAAATACAAAATATGTTAAGTTATGAAATCCTAGTATATTTTTAAGTAGTTTAATATTAGTAACCAATAATAAAATTAAAATTAATGGCTTAGAAATTAACGTCAATCGTTCGTATCAAATTATTGAAAACCATTCAAATACTTTATGAATAATTACGAATAAAATGCTGTTTAGGCTACTGATAATAATGATATGAATGTCTACAGTTGCATTTCCTAATATACAAGATAGTTTCAGACTGATTCATCAAAAGTAAAAAAATAAACCTCTTGTAAAAACGTGCCGAAGGTAATTGGAAGCCCACTTTTCATCCCCTTTTGTCCCCAATTTCATACACAATCCGTACAAAGTTGGATCTCGATTATTTTTCTCGTAGCGTTTTCTCGTAGATTTTCGATAAAAAGTCAGAAATCGATTTTTTTCCTACGGTTTCATGAATGGCATTCTACCTGTATTTTCAGAATTGTCTAAAATGCTTCACCCTTTCCTCTACTTCTGGTTTTTACTCTCCTCGGACTTCAAACAAATTATTTTTAAATATAACAACGTATTAAAAAACGTAAAATTTAGTTTACAATATAATTTAGGACAATTTAAATACAAAAATATATTAAACAAAAACGTGAAATTCGGTTTGCAATTTGGAAAAAAATTTAATGTAGGAATATATTAACAAATACATGAAATTTAGTTCATGGTATATACAAAAAAAAATAGTTTTAAAATGAATTATTTTTATTTAATTAAGACCGAATGAAATTTTGAAATAAGTTAACAATTTTACAATCAACCCCAAAAATAATTCAAGATAACAAAATAAATAAATAACAATGAAATTATGGCATTAAATAAAAAAAAATGGTTTGAAGAGAAAGGCGAATATTCAGTGTACACCCTGTTTCAAAGTAAGTCGGCACTATTGCTAACTTTCTTATTTTTAGAGCTACAGAGTTGTTCTGGTTAGCAAGTTTGTTTGATATGTTTCGCTCATTACAAATATGAAAAAAAAACTATTGAGTACAAACTTTTCGAGATATCTTTTGTTACATGTTTTCGTTTAATGGAACACTTAACTGAGATATGTCAACTTAAAACTGACAAGAAACGTCTCCTCTTTTGCTTTAATAATATTGATTTAATTCATTAACGACCCCTAGTGATGTAAAAATACGATATTTTATATTATTTTGCACACCCCTACGTGTAATGTATCATATTTTATCATAACCTAAGTTTATTAAAAAAAGTAGTAGCAATCATAATTATTAAAAAAAAAGATGAGATTTGTTTATGAGAATACTTTGTGTTTTATTATTTTTGGGTTCAGATTTTAAAGCTCCTATATTTTTTTCTCTTTTAAATTTCATGTCTTTTTTGTGGGTTTGGGCGCAATACTAGGAATTGTTCACTGAGTTAAAGTTCCCAGGCGTCAAAAATCAGAAAAGAAAAATTTATCAATTTTAAGTTGATATATCTCAATTATATGACATTTGTCAAATACCGCTTACATAAGAACTTATTACTAGAATTAAATTTTCTTTCATTTACGATGATAATACACAGAGTGTTCCATTAAAAGAAAAGATGTAACAAAAGATATCTCGAAAACATTACATTCAACTATTTTTCTGTTTACATATTTGTAATGAGCGGAACAAATTTGCTAATTTGAACGACTCTGTAGCTCTAAAAATAAGAAAGTTAGCTATGGTGCCGACTTACTTTGAAACAGGGTGTATAACAGAAAAAAGCTATTGTTAGAAAAAGATTTGCATATTCATACAATTAAATTGATTACAAAAATACACCGTGAAGAATTGGTATCTTGATTCCCAAAATTAATTACAAACTGATGAAACTGACTGATTGAAAAAAATAAATAAATAAAATGGGTTTCAACGAGAAACGTAACGTGTAATTAGGTCTAGAGGATTCACTCAAGGGACCTGGAAGATCGATTTTTTGTACGGTCCTGCCCCACTCAAGCACTTTTTCCTTTTCGATTGTTACGTAAGTGTGGAATATAGAATGTTGCATTTGCTACGCAAAAAAATTCCTTAATTGAGTCCAGAAATTGGGTGCAATATTGCAGCTGTGGTAAGCCCGACTATGTTGGTCTCTGTGATGAATCATGCCGTGTACATCTCAGTCAGTTCCAGGAAATTCGACCGACTCATTTCATTCTGGCCTTGTACGCGTTATGATTCATTAGATCCTTTACACTCACATACAGAATATCATTTGTTTCCGAAATATTTGAACTTAAAGTTAGACAACCAGAAAACTTGACCACAGGATGAAAGAAAACATGAAACAAACAAGAAAACATTAAGAATATGAAATTAATTAAATTGTTATTAAAAGAAACGTTATAAAAATGATTCCAAGAGCCTTTTATTGTGAAATATTAAAAAGATGTACACTTATTGAAAGTCTGTCTGTAAAGTGAAATTTATAGAATTCACTGTCATTTGGTGTAGTATGACGTACACAAGTTAGTGCTTCTATCAGTTCAAGCTAGTGCTTCCATATAACTTAGCAAGCAAACACAAGCTAGTGTTACCACATAATCTATTTGACTAGTATTGTCACGATTACGGAAAATTTGACAATCGTATTTAATTCATTTAAAATGTATTTTTTCCAATGCAATACGAGTTATTTGCTGATAAGCGGTTTGCTGGTGCAACGACTCGATGAGGCGATGAACTTGTAGCGTGAACCCGCAAAGTTGCAAATACGCAAATAACTAGAGCATTGTATACGTGTTTTAACACAATCAATTAATTCACGATTTAATAGAAATGACGATTGGAAACAACGTGAATATCCAGACATCACCTTTTCAGCAACCGAGCAAAGTACGGGTTCAATTACAGTTTTGCGGAATTTGGTCATGACGTCACATACATTGGCAACATAAAAGATGTGCGTAATTTGTAAAAGATATCAGTTAATCTGATCGTCGTCGTGGGATACAAATATCTGTATTTCTGACCTTTAAACAATAAAGGTAATCCTTGTTGTTTTAATGAGTTAGTTTGCAGTTTCCCTGTTACTCCCTTTTCACCCCCAAGCTACGCAACCCTCGCGTCTGGACGCCGACAGCTCTTAACCTGCTGGAGACGACCGACGCGTGACAGTATTCAAGGGCGTTCTTACGAACACCTCGATTTTCATGAAATTCTTGAATTTCGCAGATTTCAGAGGAAATATAGCAAGATCGACAGGCCACGTTCCAAGCTAATTGGAAGGTATACATCGCAGTACAAAATTTGCTTTTCATTAAACAAGGTTCTGGTGAAAATGAGATTGTTTATGTTAGGTTTCATTTTTTCTCACCTACTATGAATCACCCTATACAAATCAATTTGCTAAAATATTCATATAAATTAAATAAATTGAATGGATATTACTTGCATAACTCTGTGTTCAGCACAAAATCGATACATTCAATCATATTAATTCCGCTAACTGAGCGCCGTTGATTAATGAACCCAATTAAATTCCACTTTGAGAATTCGGCACAAATGAACATTCTATGCCGCTGTGAAAGAAACACTGGCAACAATAAATCTTTCTGACGTGAACTTCAAACTTTAATATTTTTTGTTTTGCACGAATGCTTTGTCCTGCATTTTTTATTATTCGTTTAATGAAATCGTGCGAGCTAGAGCAAGACAATTCGGGGTTGTTTTAATTTGGCAATTCAATAAGTTTGTATACAGAGGAGACGACGTCGTAATGACCAAATCAAGATTAATCTTGACATTTAGACGTTTGATGTAACTAATTCTCTTCCGATGTATATTTTCTCAATAATTGAATTTTTTTTTAAATAATCATTTATTATAAAAATTCCGACATAATTCACTGTTCTTCTCCTTCTTCAATCTGCACATTCGTTATTGTCTTATTGACATCACCATTCTAGACAATTTGATTGATAAAGATGGGTTACAATCCGGGCAACACAAACATCCATGGCCCTGGTGGGATTCGAACCCACACCGACGAGTGACATAATTTTAGGCTAACCGCCGAGTCACTTGCCTGCTCATAATTTATTGTTAGTATTAAATAAAATGAATCAAAATTCCGGGTAAGTTGAACGAGGACACCTTCCTCATAAATCAATTTTCTATTCAAAATTATTTTCAGTGAATCATAGACGGGGTATTGTCAGGAAGTTGTAATTAATAGTAGCATCGCATGTCGAAAGTCATTTTTCTTCATCGCGTATTGATTATTAAAAATAGAACAATTCCTTTTTTGGATATTTTAAATAAGACTACCCAGCAAGATCAAAACTTTCATTTGTTTCATTAGCTTGCAAGTGTAATTTAGTGATAAAATGCCCCGACTTGTAGAATATATTTCGTGCAGGTTTCGGAAAGCTGTGTCTGAATTAACAAAGTATGAAGCAATTTAATGTCACGTTCAACAGTGTTGTTGCTTCTCAAGAATGAATATAATTTATAGAAGTAGACAATTTTGATATCAGATATTATGCAAATGATTCCTGCAAGGTAGCGCCGTAATTAAGGGAGCAACAGGGGACATTTAAATAAATCAATACATTTGCATAAATATTTCGTCCAGAGTTCGTTGGTAATTTAATTAATTAAGTAATTAAGCCCCGTTTGCAAGGACTAATGTAAATCGATTAGAAGAATTTGTGCAACCGTGCGAGTCCATTTCTAAATGTGAAATGTACAACATGTAGGAAGAGTTCCTTCTCTATAATTCTGTGATTCTGTGGAAAACTTTGTATGTACATTCTCAAGACTGTTCTCATACCTATAAATGAAAGTAGTTTGTAGATAACCTACAATGGTCTATTCTATTTAGTGGATGAGCTGAACCATCTCGTTTCCTATTGTTTGTTTAAGAAAGACGCATTTTTAAAAGGGGTTTCACCAGTTTTGATTGGTCACAACCAGATAAATTAATGAACCACAATAAAGTATAAATATATCCCGTAGACTAACGAAATGGAACCTCTCATTAAAGCTTCTACAAAAATACTATAAATAGCTTCCGCTTCGTTCATTATGAAATATTAAAAATATACTTTGGTTATTTGATATATGCTCCCTGGCCAAACTTAAACCGGTCCTTCACAGGAGGTTGTAACCTTTGACCTTTATCCTTTCCCCGGTTTCTGCGCAACAGCTGCCCACTTTCGAGCCCTCGTTCGCCGGAGTGAGAATCTAGGCAGACAGAGACGTTTCTGTATATTGGATATGGAAACGAAACGTCAAATATAAATGTTTATTTAAAATTCAACCTACTCTTATGAACTTCTGATGCGAAGTTTTTCTTTTCCGGCGCTTGTGCATTTCAATAACATTCTGAATGCACACGAAACTAATTTGTATACAAGAAGAGAACACTTTTTTGGTTTCCCAAAATAAAGCTTGTCGAATGGATTCGATGTCATTTCTGTTCATCTCTATCGAGATGGAATTGTATAATAATTATTGGAATAAAAATGCCCATAGAAAAATATCTGCTTGAAGATGATTTCAAAAGACCTTTTTTATATTGTTTGGGCCAATGGCTTGTCTTTATTGTATTAGTCAGTAATTATCGTGTACTTAATTCTTCGTGCAAACCAATTCTTTTATCCCAATCATATAATCAGAATAACTGTTTCTCGTTAAAAAGGTTTTCCTTTCCCTTTCTTCGCAAAATATTTTCTTCTTCTTCGCCTTTACTTCTACTTTTGATGAAAGAGTATGACGATGGTTACTTTTCTGAATTCCATGATTTTGTAATGAGGCCTTCACTGGTTGCTTCTTTTTCTTCTTCTCTGATTTATAGCGCTTTTAATGACAGTTACTTATTTGTACGAGTTTTTCAACTTCGCTTTTTAATAGGAAGTCTTCTTCTGTTTATTTGGATCTTGAAAGCTTTATTTACCAAAGTGATCTAAATTTACGTTTAAACTAATTAACTCCGTTTACGGAAATTTGTTCTATCAAGTCAGTATCATTTGGAAATATTTGTTACTCATCTTTGTCTTATTATGTTAGTCACTAATTATCATGTACTTAAGTCTTCGTGCAAACCAATACCTTTCCCCCGATCATATAATTAAAACGTACCTAATCAGAATATTTTGGTTCAATTTCAAAATGTTTGTTTTTCGTTAATATGGTTTTCCTTTTTCCCTTACGCAAAAAGTTTTCTTTTTCACCTTTACTTCTCCTTTAGACGAGAGGGTAGAGGAAGATGGTTACTTATTAGCATGTGTTTCTGAATTCCATTTTGTTATGAAGAAGAACATCACTGGTCGCTCCTTCTTTTTTTTCTTCTCCTTCTCTGATAGCTCTTTAATGACAGTTACTCATTTGTACTAGTTTTTCAACATTCATCGCTTTTTAATAGGACGTCTTCTCCAGTTTATTTGAATCCTCGAAAGCTTTGTTTACCAAAGTGATCTTTGAACCTAATTAACTCTATGTACGGAAACCTCTCCATCTATCAAGCCAGAGTCATTTAAAAGTATTTATTACTCATCTTCATCTTTATAGTTAAAATGGTGTCCCTTTTGCCTTTTCTTTTTGCAAAAACTTCTAAGCGCTGTTGTTTTCTTCTTCTTTACGTTTACTTCTACTTTTGATGAGATCCGAACTACACTGGTTTCTTCTTCTTCTCTGATTTATTTCTCTTTTAATAACATCTTATTTCATTTGTTTTTCAACTCCAATTTTTAATTAAGACAACATTAGAATAACTTGAGGGCTTCCGCGTTCTCCATTGCGAAGAACTTTGCAGCCTTAAGGAAGTTCTTCTGTAATGGAGAACGAAACGGCGGCAGTAAAAGAAATCCGAGAGTCCCGGTTTCGACTTTAGAACTCCAGGTTTTGCTTCTCTAATGTTCGAAAGACTGGTTTATCAAAATGATCCATATTGGCTTCATCATATAATTACTCCGTTTATGGAAGCTTTGTCTATTATGTTAATTAATTACTAGGAACTATTTGTTTCTCATCTTGCATTAGAACGACTTCCCAATATTTTCTTCTTTAGTCAATATCTGTCTTCGAAAACTATGTTTACCAAATCGGTTTGTATTTTCTATGCTTCTGGAAGAGGCAGCTAGAAAAAGTAGATTTCTTTTCACTTTTTATTTTTGCAGCACTGCGATTTCTGACAACTTAGATTTACCTAGCAGCAAATGGTACTTAATCTTGGTACAGTTTTTACTCCTTTTGCAAGTTCCTTTTATAATAGATGTTGATATCGTGGTGACATCCTTCATAATTATCAATTCGGAGAGAATTTCGAATTTTGAAAAATTGGGGAAGACATCATGAAAACTATAAAGATTAAAAGTCAGTCAGTCAAAAGATCTTATCCAAATTTTCGAAATTTTGACCAAAATAACGTTGTTTCACTCTCTATTGATAGCTTCCTGACGAAGCTATTAATCGATACTGAAACAATTCTCATCGTACAATAGTCGACTGCAATTATCAACATAACATTATTTAAATTGTATTGAAAGATAAGATAAGATGATATTGTTATAGTTTTTTCGATTCCCATCAATTTACATAATTTCGAATGTACAGACCGTTTAATCAATTAATTACTTTTTCTTTCAAATAAATTGATAGTCAGTTTACTGATGTTATATGTCAATGAACCATTAAAATATTCCCCAGGTTAATGTTATCCTGTACTAAATCAGGGCCAATGTATGACTTACGTAAATGTTTACGGGATGGAAATGTTTTTATTGGAATTAAAAGATCAACTGTTTCCTACTCGACGCGTAGTTTAATGACACTGTTATCTAATTTCAGGAAATAAATAAACAATTCTGAGAAACTGAGTAAAATCTCACGGTCGCCGATGCGATCAGCAGATTTATTTATTTTTTTTTAAATAATACAAACAGTTTTATCTAATTGGTATCTAATAATAATCCTGTATAATTAGAATGTGTGTTCAAAGTTTAACAACTTGGAGATTAGGTGAAAGCATTTTAAGGATTTCAGGATTGAACAGCAATTGTATAAATTGTATTATTGTATTGTATATTCTATACGGAGCAAATTTGCCTCAAGAAGGTAAAGGATGAAGGAGCAGAGTTAAACAAACCCGACAGAAAATGATTTTCATGTGAAATGAATTGGACGATATTCATCACAGGAAGATTGGAAAATTGTCTTCTTAAAATAGTAACGATCTGGACTTATAAAGCCCTATTTTTGGGGTCTAGGCCAATTCGCCATCGCCGATTTGTCGTCGCCAATTCACCGTCGCCGATTGGTCGTAGGTATAATTCACCGCCGGAAAACTCGCCGTCGGTAAATTCGCCGTAAGCGATTAAAGTTTTAAGTCCAGGTACATATCCAAATAATAATATACCGATAATTATATGTAAATAAAATAAAGAAGTTAACATAATTAATGGAAAATAAAATAATTTGTTATTAATTAAATGTGATACACAGATAAAGAAACAGATAAAAAAATTTGGTTTTCCAGGAAGTATTTCTTATTCCTCAGGGTGCTCGTAAAATCCCTCCAATTCTTCTTTTTTATATTTTCAGATTCTGCTCAAAATCATATTGATTTTCATATCAATCAAAATCACTACACATCAAAAGTCGACTGCTTTCAAAATATTGATTCATGAAAGCTCGTCATTTAAAATTATAAATTGAAAAAGGGGTTCCATTAAAAAAATAGAATTATGATTATGTGTACGTACAGCACCAATTTGTTCGTAATTTTGTGTCTTACGGTGGTCGCACTGTAATTAGGAATTTATTTTAACTTGAAATAGAAAAACAACAGTAAAGTCCATTTTAATTTACTTGAAACGTACTGAGATTAAAATTTTTTTTCTTCAATTCGTAGGTATAACTTGGATATTATCTAAAATGGTCAGAAAGTGTTTTAAAGCTTATCAAGCTAAATAAAGCAGTAACATGGGACGGCGAATTGGGCGGACGGTAAATTGGATCGACGACGAATTGGTTCTACGACGAATTGGCGACGGTGAATCGGCGACGGCGAGTTGGCGACGGCGAATCGTCCCATCCCCCTATTTTTGAATTGGGATGGATCGGAACGATGTATCAACTCTTTAAAATAGGTGCAGGAACATGGGCTTATGTGCAAAAACCCAGTACTAGGCTAAAGTTTATTCTTGTAAGTTCGTCGCCAATTCGTTTTCCAAAAGAGAGGCATAGAAGGCTGCTGTTGGACAAATAGTAGACCAGATCAGTTAAGATATTTTCTAAGAGTAAAATGGCACTAAAGACTTCGGCAATAAATATTTACTCAAAGATTGTCAAAGATTAAGTTGGTTAGGTAGATTAAAGTGGTTAAGTCATTCTAGAGTAAAGGGAAACGAAATGGCTAGAATGAATTGACTAGAATGATCACCAACTTCTAAGATGTAGACTTTTTTATTCAGAAGCTTCAACGTGATACCAAAGTTGGTATTAAAAAAAGGAGAAATAATTCATAACATCAACAATTCATGAAGTTTGAATTACACAAACTATTATGAATTCGCGAAGTACCGCGCCCAATGTTATTGCGAGAAGTGCGTGTACCATCTGATAAAAAAAATCGCTCGCATGAATAAACGTAAAAAGTTTGATTTGCAATTCAAATTTACATCCGGTGTTACAATCGCAGTCACAGATTTTAGAAAAACTTGGGCTAAGCTTAATGGAGGAAGTATGTAACGTACGGATGGTCAAAATACTATAGTATGTGTAAGAAGACAAAAATCGGGAACATATCGTATTGTGTTAACGACAAAGGCTGGAATAGAGAGGAATCGGAACACGCGTCGCATATCTCCACACCTGTTAACCCTTAACGATTAACCATCGTGCAAACCGCTATGTTACAGAAATTTCTTTACTCTTTACATTACATATAATGAGCCAAAACTGAAATATCAGCTGGCTTAATGGGTTAAAAAACATTGACCCAAGAAACTTCACCTCACAGCCTATTCCTAGTCCTCCTTCCTAGGTTTCAGGAAACTTACTTACTTGAATCTGAAATTTTTCAGAGAGGAGCAAGGCAACACAATAAATCCTAGAAAGAAAGCCTCATCTTACAATTAAATGAGTTTTAAGATGATTTGACATTGTTTTGTCAAAATTGAAAAGCCACTAAAACCAGCTACATACACATCTACAAGTTCGTGGTAATGGTCAGAAAACCATAAAATGTAATCGTCTTAATCTCTTCACGTTTCTTGCTCGAGTATTTATTAAAAAAAAAACCTATTGGAATCGTTTCGGTTCAACCAGATCCTACTAGAAAGGCAGGCCAAGTTTGAAGTGGCGAGCAGCTTCATCTCAGAGTTCGAAAACAAACTTCGAGATTGACCTACTCGCTACTCCAAACTACAGCTGCCTTTAGTAGGCTCTGGTTGACGCTTTTGATACTGCGAGCATACCCTTGGTCTTAACTATGCATTCATATGGTTGTAAGGTTTCATGATATCAGTATGGTTGACGAGAGGGGAAGGAAGGCGGCGATAGGGAAATAGCCAGGGCTTTCAACTCATACAAATTTAGGGTAAAATGTATGAAGTTAAGATTTCAAAGGTCTCTCAACTCATAGGAATTCTCAATACCTCATCCCTACTTTTACTGACAGGACTTCGTTGCCTAAAAAAATGATTTTGTTTTCAGATAAGGATGATTCAGAGATGTGGAGGTGAAGGAAGCGCCGGATGAGGACGCTTGAAACCTACCAGCACGGCTAGCACAATACCAGGTCAGCCGTCCATGGTGGGTGACCGTGACGGTGATGGGCTGGCCGTGCGGTGGGACCCAACGGCGGCGGAAATGGCCAGTGGCCGAGAAGGACGTTACATGTCACAACCGCAGATGTCCCCGCCGCCTCAACAAATCATGCCACCGCCCTTACCACTACAACTTCAGAGACCTTACTCCCGTTCTATGTCTTCACTTCCACCAGAACCCTTCATGATAATGCGCTCTAAAGCGCTCAATCGACGAGTCTGCATTAACGTCGGGGGGGTTAAACACGAAGTTCTGTGGCGAACGTTAGACCGTTTGCCACACACAAGACTGGGCCGACTTAGGGACTGTAACACACACGAAGCCCTGAGTGAACTTTGTGATGACTACTCCCTTATAGACAACGAATACTTCTTTGACCGCCACCCGAAGTCTTTTAGTTCGATTCTAAATTTCTACCGAACTGGTAAACTTCATTTGGTAGACGAAATGTGTGTTCTTGCATTTAGTGATGATTTAGAATATTGGGGGGTAGATGAACTTTATTTGGAATCGTGTTGTCAGCACAAGTATCATCAACGAAAAGAACACGTTCACGAAGAAATGAGAAAAGAGGCTGAATCATTACGACAACGAGATGAAGAGGAATTCGGAGAAGATAAATGCTCGCAGTATCAGAAGTGGCTGTGGGATATGCTGGAGAAACCGACCACGTCAATAGCAGCTAGGGTAAGTTGTTATCTACTTGCATAAATGTATAAACACATCTGTTTAATAGTGTTAATATAAAAATTACTCAAATGTTTGTAACCATTGAAGCACTTTCATTGCAATGAAGATTATCTGAATTCGTTCGTGTTCCTTTCCTTTTGTCCAACAGCATGGAAAAAATTATTTGGGACGTCCATTGATTCACTGTCATTTTTTAAAAATATGTTAGGTAATCAACTTTTAGTATTGAAATATTCTTGTAACTCTAAAATTCCGTCAAGAAAAGAAAACAAGTAACTGCTAACCAAACTAATTGATTGGCTATAGCTTCCTCTCTGGTTAATAACACTTTTGTGTCATCTAGACACTTCCTAGCCTAAATTTACCGACTTTTTTATTCTTGGTCATTGTCTATTGCGTCTTGCTTTACAGCGAAGGTAATCTCATACGTTTTCTATGTCGTCCTGCATTTTATCAATTCATGACCGACGTATTGGAGAGTTCACTTTGGCTTCTGTACTCAAAACTTTCAATCATTAATTTAATCCCAATTCAATTGGAGATCTTTTTTACCGAATGGATTCCAATAAGGGGAAAACCTACGAGAGAAAGATCGGAACCGAGGGGGCTCTTTCGAATTGCGCTTTTCGTGACCCGGTTGGAAAGCCTGAATTTGACAATCTCACCGGTCTCAATTGGTCAATAACAGTCGCTTCCAAAGTGGTTCCTATGACTGACCGGGGGACCGTGGCAAGTTAAAATTAATTAAATGATGGAAACCGAGGTGGCTCTTTCGGAATGCGTTTTTAATAACCCGGTTGGAAAGCCTGAAGTGGTCAATCTCACCGATTTCAATTGATGTATGGAAGTGGTTCCCAAATAGGGCTTCTATGAGCCACCGGGGGTCCGCAGGAATCGCTGAGGGATTCTGTGGCAAATTAAAATTACTTTGGGGGGTGCGCCAAGTTAAAGTCAAAGTTAAATTTGTAATTTTACTATTATACAGCTGTGTAGATTTACTACTCTTGGAGGTGCACGGTTAGGATTTTGCTATGAGAAAAAGCCATGGGCATAATAAGTTTGGAAACTATTGGTCTACGAGAATATGGATTTTATTTAAGAAAGGTGGAATTTAATAATGATTTTTTTTTGTTTCTGGATGTTGGACATCACTGAGAGTAAACATGGTCACTTTGTGATGGGTTTAGAAGACTGGGTATCTTCCGAAATGGTTAGAGATACAGCAGAATGGTTTCACAGGACTGGGAATTTTTGGTTTCAAACTCGCTGGGATTGAATTCTTTGGGGTAGTCATTTAAAAGGAAAAGTTTTGACAAGGAGTAGCAGCTTAACACCGATTTTAGCCACCAAAAGGAATATAATTTTTGATAGAATTTTTTTGCACTCATCACAGGGAGCGAATGGGCATAATCCCAAAAATCTGCGAGTGAACGATAGGATCGAGAAAACAGTTTCGGACTTTCGACTGAAAAGCATGTCAAACGGTTTGTGGGAGCATGGGTCATATTTGAGAAAGATATAGTTTAATAACGAATATTTGGATCCTGATTTGGTTTTTGGATACCAGGGAGAGTAAACGTGATCACTTGGTTGTAGTTTTAGAAGTATCTTCTGGAATGGTTAGGGGTACTGCAGAATAGTTTTGCCGGACTGGGAATCTTTAATTTAAAACTCGCTGGAACTGAACTTGGAAAAGTAATTTAAAACCAACATCTTTGAGTAGGGTGGTAGATTAACTACGACTTTAGCCTCCAAAAGGAAAAGAAGTTTTGATGGGATTTTTTTCATATATGAGATTGAGCGAAGATGTATACAATCCCAAATCATTGTAAGCGCGATTGCAGCCTCACTTCCTCAAGTGGCCTAATTTGGCGTATCCCATTTTAAAGTAAAATGCATTAGGCTGAATTGATAAATCCGAAAAGGTAGTGGTGGCTGTTAAACTATTCTAGTTTCCTGCCTTGGGTATCTCCCAATATGATAATGATTCATCTCTACACTTTAATTTATATTAAATTCAAGCATCATTGTCGAATTGGGGGAAATGTTGGATTTCTCTGAGATTTCTCTAGTTTAAATGATTACCGTTTGTTAATTTTGCATTTGCTTCATCAACAATTTGTAAATACTCATAGCCGCAGAATTTTTCTTATTCAAAAAATTATTGTATTGTTACATGCGTTACATGCAGATTCTATGTAACTATTTATGAGATGGTATACCATTGTTATTAAAAGGTTTCTGATGGCGACTGACGCACAGTTTCGGTATAAACAAGGGTGACGTGCAAATGCGTCCATACATTACTGTAAATTGAGGTCTGAAAGTCATTAAACCATTTGCATGTACGTATATTTTTCCTGTACATTAATTAACATCAGCGTGGGACGTGCAACTATTTCGCAGTGTGGTCAGCTTTGTTGTGCTCTAATTGCACACTGAAATTAACACGTCAGTTCAGTTCTAAAGTTTTTGTTAAAATTAAAAAAAAACGACGTTTGAAAATTAAAATTAAAATTCATTGCTCATTCTTCTTTGAATTATACGAGTAGAAATAAGAAAATGAAAGATCACACTCTAAACGGGTACAGTACGTAGGCTGCTGCAAAAGTTTCTGGAAACTGTATGAAAAAACGCATATGAAATTTGGAAATTCATGGAATTTTTCACGTGACGTGACGTAACCAGTTACGTACGCCTCCCCTTTGAATCAAGGCAACCCTCTAATACACAGTCCAGCTCTATCAACCTTTGTACGTACTCATGTATTCTTATGATATCGAGATAAGATTCGCCAAAAATTGCCCTAAAATTTGTAAATACGTGGGCTGCTGGAAAAGTTTCTGGAAACGGTATGAAAAAACGCATACGAAATTTGCTAAACGGTATCATTGTTTTTCGAAGTATTCGCCTTTGACGTCAATACACTTCTGCATACGCTCGAACCAATTTCTAAAGCACGTTTTCCACTCTAAAGATGGTACCTCAGAAACCAGTGTCCGGAATGTTTCAACCGCTGCTTCAGCCGACGAAAATCGCTCACCACGCATTTTATTTTTGATATTTGGGAACAAAAAGAAATCATTGGGTGATAAATCAGGTGAATATGGACAATGAGTCATTTATTCAACATTTTTGTTGGACAAAAAATCAACTGTTTGACGAACTGAGTGAGAGCTGGCGTTGTCATGATGGAGAATAATTCGTCGATTTCGATTGATTCTTCTTATTTGATCGATGACTTCCGGCAAACAAATTGTAGTATACCAATCAGCATTCCCGGTCTTTCGATCCTCTAAAGCCACGGTTGCTACATGTCCAGTTAAACCAAAGAAACAAGCAATCATTTGCTTCGCAGCACTGCGTGAACGGACAACTTTTGTTGGTTTTGGTTCATTTTGAAATACCCAAACGGTAGATTGTTGCTTACTTTCTGGCTCGTACGAATAGATCCACGTTTCGTCAACAGTAACGATGTTATAAACTAAATTTGAACGACCTCCGTTGAATTTCTTGAGCATTTCTTCGCACCATTTGACACGACCCTGTTTGCGCTTCTGTTAAATTGTGTGGGATCCAACGACTGCAAAGCTTTCGTACGTTCAAATGATCATGCAAAATCTGATGTATTGCTTTCATGTCAATGCGTAAGGATGCTTGAATCTTATTGTATGTCACATGTCGATCTCGCTCAAGCATTTCACGCACAGCATCTACATTAGTGGCAACAACAGATGTTGATAGACGACCTTCACGAAATTCGTCACTGAGAGAGGTACGTCCATGCTGGAATTCGGCAAACCAATTATAAATACTGCTCTTTGATGGTGCTTTATCTCCAAAAGCCAAATGAAACCGATCGAGGCATTGTTTTGGCGTTAGACCACATTTGAAATCGTAAAAAATCATAGCACGAAAATTTTCACGCGAGATTTCCATGTTTACACAAAATTACTTTTTCTCAAATGCTGTACAAGAAAAACTAGTTCACTTGGATAGGGATTGTCAACAGAATTATAGGCGAAAAACATCAAGTTTTTCAAATATGACAGTTGATAAACCCTAACAATTCTAGACCTACTAGATTCCAGAAAATTTTCCAGCAGCCCACGTATTAACGAAATGGACTTAGTTGCCTTAGTTTTAATAATTGAAAAAGTTTCTTGGTTTATATTCAAACATGACATAAGCTGGAAGCTATATTTAAGTTAATGTAACTAGCGTAGAGGCTGTTATATTGGAATGAATAGCTGCTAGGAACATAATTTTTAATTAAAATATACGACCTTGTTGGAAGAGTCCCTAATGGCTAAGATATATTATAACTTTTGATTTTGGCACAAACAATAATAGTTCAGCCGTTTCAAGCTGCCTTTTAAAAGAATAATTTACGATCAAGCAATTGTATGTCTTGAGAATTTAATAGTATTTTGAAGGTAATAGTTGGCAGAAAAAATGCATTTTGCCTTACTTCTATAAAAAAATACTCCTAATAATTCACAATTTTGTAGATTAGAACATCAACATATAAATTAAAATACATTAAACTGTTGAAATACTTCCTCTCCGATACGAAACAAAAACCAACAGATCTACCTCCCTAAACAAGTTTACGGAAAGTCTTCACATAAATTAATTAACGAGTTACGCTGTGAGAGTTCGTCAATTATACTGCGAAGGTAAACTTAGAAATCCTCGGTGCTTCGGGAAAGTCCTAATTTCCTGGAGAAAAATATTTACTTAACAGAGAGTGTAAACAAATGTTCCCAATTTTCTTTAAATTAAAAGTTCACGTAAGCCATTAACATAAACAAATACCGCCCGTTTCGTAGCACTCCTCGCACGTACAGTTCTGTAAATAATACATAAACCAATTTTACTGTACCTAATGGATGTTAATGGGTAATAAAATAGAAACCTATGAATTTAATATTGGAATAGGTTTGCTCTTTTAATAAGTAGAAGAAAATATTTCTAATAAGTACAGAAAGATTCCAAAAAAAAGTAATGTTAAAAAGTAATTTGCACGCACAGGAAGTTATTTAAAATTTTTAAACTTCGATTTGCCTTTCTTTCTTGGCATGACCATGAGTCATATGATATTATACAATAATACCAATGTATCAATTATATTTAGTACATACACTGGGTGATTCAAAATAAATATCCGACCCGTTAACGGTAGGTAATACACGACAAAACATGCAGAGTTTCTAAAATAAAATTTATTAAATATTTAGATATAAATTGATTAATGGGCACTGGTACGACTGCATTACGTCACAAAAGCAATGAACCCTCGCGGAGTAGAACGAAATACTAGCATTAACCTTGAACTGAAATTATAAAAAGTTTTTCTTTTTGGTTTTCTATGGAAAAAATGTATAATACGTAATTCATTCATTCGGACTTCGAACATGTGTAAGCATTCGCACAAAATCGTCATGGTTTCCGTTATGGTTTCAAAGGAGGTTGATTTTTGAAATGTCTCGACTAAATTTATTTCTTGCATGATCTTAGTAAATACGTTACCAATGGGTCGGACACTTATTCTGAATCGCCCTGTATTGTAATGTCAAATTTCTTTCATCCTGTAGTCAGTTCTTCGGGGTTTCTGATTGAATTCTTCACATTCTATGATTTTCTTACAGGTTACTTCTTTGTACAATTCTTTGTAGATTTACCTTCAGTTCAGTAAGAGTGTGTATTTTTTCTTCTTGTAAATTAGACTCGTTGGGATTGACGTTGTTTATTATAAAGAAATTCTATCGACTTATGCATACTTATCAATTTATAATTGCGTTTTTGAACTTCAAACGTCAACAATTGTAATCACTGTAGGATTGATTTTTCCTCTGCTGAAAATTATCACTTAGAAGGGTTCGGCGTGTTAAAACCCATATTCCTGAAAATGAGAATGAAACAAAAGCTTTAAATTTTACTCTCAAATCTCTGCCTTTAGTTAAGTTAATTATCAGTTTCTTCTCATTCTCATCTTTCGAATAGCAATTTCCTTGCTTGAACGTTGCTGGTCCAAGTTTGGAAATTGGCCAGGAATCGCTCTCTGCTCGTTTCTTAATTCGTTGGGATTTTGAGCTTCGCCAGGATAGGCGAATATTAATAATTAAGCAAATTACAAATTAAGAACGAAATAAATATCGGAATAAGATTCACCACAAAGAGTTTCAAAGAATAATTCACGAGATTACAAAATATTTAAATCAAAAAAGATTAAAATAAATTATAATAAATTTGAAGAATTTCTAACAAACTAAAACTAAAACAAAAGTTCTAATGAAGATTCAGACAAAAGATTAAATGCAGCAAAACAATTCAAAATCCTTTTCGGAGAAAGATACATTTTTGTGCAGAAATTAAAGCAATGTATTAAAAGTAAAAAAAAAAAAATTAATCTTAAACCGAACAGAATCATGGTAGGAAAGGCACTTAAGGTTTCACTATCGATTGATAGCTTATTCAACTTTCATTCAAAGCATTATAAAATAAATTTGTCACATAAATTAGCTTATATAACGGTATACATGTTTTTCTATAAGAACCTTAGTATCGCGCGCATTCCTGACTCATTTTGCGTGAGTCACTCTGCATCTGGCGATACGTCTTGCAGCACCTTCGGAGAATTCTACTTTATTTACCTCAGCTCTCTGATTCACTTATTTCCTATACTTTCCTTGCAATTATGAATTTAATAAATGAATTATGTACGTACATGTCAGTTCGTTACAATACCATGGGTCTTACAACCTCCTCAAATTTATTTTATTTTAGGTAATACACATCTGCCTTTTTCTTTTATTATTTCTCCTCGTATTATGTCAAATGCAGTTGGTTTTCTACATTCACTAATGCTATGTTTTCCCATACCATCTACTTTTGTATTACTTATTTATTTTGTTGTTTTGCTAGTAAGCTGAGAACATGCTCAGAGCTAAGTATTGATAATCGTTATGGAAGTTTGGGAACCTCTTACACGACTTGTTTTAACATGAACCACCATGGGTCAAGTCAATTGGTGTCGATGAACTGTTGGAGGTTTTTTAGGAATCGATGAGTTATTAGTGGTCTACTGGAATGCATGCTCTATTACTCTATGTACTTTTTTGTACATTACAAAGGAGCCATGTCTTCCCTGAAAATCCTATTCTTTTCTCTGCAAGATAATTAGGTTTTAAAAGAAACTAAAATTCTATACGTACATAGATTGTCCTTCCATCAGAACTAAATCTAAATTAATCTTTTCACTACGTATTATACCCCCTCACCCCATCGTTTTAAAGTTACAGGAATAGTTTAGTGTAAAAACGAGGAGTTTCTTTCCTTTTAAGATTTCATCGCTGAAAAAAAGGTTGAAACCTCCTGCCTTAATGCTTCCTTTTTCATTTACTCTTAGTTTCAAATTTCAAGGCAAACATTTCAAAATCATTTTTATGGAAAACATTTGAGTAATTTTTATTTTTCCTTCTGATGTTAATATTTCGTCTTCTACTTCGTGTTACGGTACATTTTCATGTAAATTTGAGTGCATCCATCAATTTTATTTTTGCAAGAGTACTTCTGAACTATACATATAAAGGAAAACTATCTACTATAAAATTTGTGTTATGAATGTGAATGCTTGTGCATGACAAATGTGATCTTGGTTTTGTATATATTTTTGCAGTTTAACTTCGATGTGTTCTATTAATCATACTAAACTTAACATACTGACACTATTTTAAAGTCAGGTACTCCCGTAACTACATGAAACTGAAAAAAAATTCAGGTGGGGTATCGATTTATTATTTTATCCAACACCTGTTTACTGTGAAGTCATAATAATGTCGATTTTGAATATATTATGAGATCTATAAAACATTAGTGGAATTATGAACCCATAATTAAATTTATATTCAAAATCGGCATTATTATGACTCCATAATAAACAGGTGTTGGATAAAACTATATATTACACTTGTGCCTTAAAGCAAATAAGCCACTGAAGAAAAATTAGGCATTAAACATTCCTTTCGTGACTTATTTGCCTTATAAGACCCTTGTATAATAAATAGCTATTTATGATAACATTTTTATGTCATACGTCCGTAACATTAGCATGCTACTACTCGTAATAGTTGTACCTATTGGTTTAGTATCCACCTGACTTTAAAATAATCATCAATGTATAAAGCATGTGGATATCTTAGGTAATGTATGGTGGTATTAGATGCAGCGGAATATGTAACTATGCTTTCAGATAAAATTCGATGTTCGAAATAAGATGGTAAAGCACTCTGATGCGTTTTAGGGCTTGTTCGAGCAACGAATTAAATGTTATATGCAGACAACTGTTTTAGATGTCCACTTCCAGTATGAAGACGAAGGCGTGAAGTTGATGTTTTAAAATTTCTCTTGGCTTATGTCATTCGATGGTGATGGGCAAACGCGACGACCAGACTTGCTAACTTTCGAACTCTCATTAATGTGCTGCCTATTGTAGCTATTCTTCTAATTGCTATGCATTGTCTTAAAAGTATAAACAATATGTATTTTGCTTAAACAATGCGTGCGCTTGAAAATTTGAGATCGTTCTATATGAACATATCCTGAATATGCCAAACACCTCCTTCTTATAGCGTGTGCTTAAAAATTTGAAATCGTTCTGCATGAACGTATCCTAAATATTCGAAATACCTTCTTCTTATAGTGTTTGTTGTAGCTGTAGTTATTGTACATACAGAATTAACTAGTCTTTTAAAAATAATTAATTTTTTAATGTGTTCTTTTTAATGTACATTTTTATTTTGTTTATATTTAATCATATGAGCGGACAGAAATAATCTTACTGCCGTGATTATAATGTTTTCATAATAGTTTATGTACGTATAACCGTACCTGCAAAACGAAGGCATAATTGGCAGAGACAGGATAACATTAAATTCCGCCAAGGATATTAAAATTTTATTACATACACATTTCGGACACAATATTTAGAATACTTTTTTATGACGGTACATGTTTGAAATATAAATTGTTTATAATGTTAACCAACGTGATTTGCATAGTCAGCTGGCATAGAATAGTTATAATTGGCATTGGGGTTCGAGCTATTGTACATTTGCTTCCTATTTCAGACCTGTAACTATAGCTAATCACTTACAATGACTTACTTAACTGACGTTATTAACACTATAACTTCTCTTTTGACGTAACAACACTGCGCTTTGCTACAGCACTGTTTCTTGTTTATTCTCTAACGTCTTTCATACACTCTGTTTTTCGTGATGAACGTATATATATGTGATCAAACTATCATCTCTGTCATGTGCACTTGATATACGATTCAATCTGTTCTCTGTCTGTGCTTTACTCGTTTCTGAAATGCTTTGTTAATAATTGTCTCTTAAAGAAAAACTGTAACCAGCAATTGAACAGTTTTTCTTTAATTTTCTCTCTTCTATTTGATATGTAATTTAATTTATGCTTATTTTATGCCAAATGTAAAATGTTATTCTAACTTTATTTGTTTTCATATTACTGAAATACTTGAGGCAATTGAAGGACTTTAAAACAAAACGACTTATACCCATCAGAATTATATACAAACAACAAAACGCATTTTTTTCCAAGTCATTTAAAAGAAAAAGACAAAGAAAACATTTTTTTTTAATTATGATGATAAGTTTAAGACATTTTGCATAAATATCACACAGACATAGGTAGTACAAGCAGTAACGTGCTCTGCATTGTTATTACTTATCTTGTACTTGCCTCGTAACAATATTTTCATAAACAGTATTGTATTTGAACCTAAGCCTGACCTGACACTTTCATCCTACATGGTCCCACATGGATAGTTAGGGCAAAATATTTTAAAGGCAGGTGGGACTAAAGACTACAAAGCAGAAAAATCTTAATTATCATGAAAACAACCCAAAACACTTTGAGATTTGGACATTGTACTTTTTTCATTTTACCTTCGCCTTCTGCCTACCTTAGTTTGATGGACTCTTGCTTATTTTTATAGAAAATGTAGTTCACCAAACTTATTGTTAAATCAAACGTTCAAGAATGGTTGGTTGGGAAAAAAAAGATCCTGTTCCATAGTTTATAGATCCGATTCTTTTGAATCGTTTGTTGGGTTAGTTTAAGTGCCCATTGAAGGCACAACTAGTAGCAAATACACAAGCGATTTCAAGAAGACTTCGTGAAAGTACTTGATCAAAAATGGGTTTGTTGGAAAGTGTGTGGATTTTTTACGTATACATAATACGTATTGATGCCCCAAAATGACCCTCTTTAATAATAATTGGGGTTTTAGCTAAACCATAAAGTGCGCCAGAAATAAAACTTCTTAAAAGAGTTGGTTTGTTGTCCCGTATTATTTAAAATATGTTTTTGGTCCTACCATATGTTGCCGTAATATTTTATCGTTATTTCAAAATAACCTATAGAGATAGGGAACTTTTGCATTCTTGGGAAAAAAAGGTTTGCTTAATGATAATTCTAATTCCTAATTTTCGAAAATAATAAGTTCCGCGTGGTTCAAGGCCGAAGGTATCAAAACAAAAAGGGTTTCCTAAACGAAATTCGGATATAAGACGTTTTGCGTATAAAAGTTCTTCAAAATAAAATGCTATGTTATAATTACACTGAAATATAATGCTACACTAAGACGGACTGTAACTTATGACTTGCTGTTTGAATAGCAGTGACAATTTTGATGCTTCCAGGTGATCGCCATCGTTTCCATCTTATTCATAGTGCTGTCTACTATTGCCCTAACATTGAATACAATTCCCAGCATGCAAGTGAACGACGAAAAAGGGAATTTTTCGGATAATCCTCAATTAGCTATGGTAGAAGTAGTATGCATCACGTGGTTCTCGCTGGAGTATATTCTCCGATTTAGTGCTTCGCCTAATAAATGGAAGTTCTTCAAAGGTGGTCTCAATATCATCGACTTATTAGCTATATTACCTTACTTTGTGTCTCTGTTCCTCCTGGAGACCAACAAAAACGCCACCGATCAATTTCAAGACGTCCGCCGCGTCGTGCAAGTGTTCAGAATCATGCGTATTTTGCGAATCCTTAAGCTGGCACGTCATTCCACTGGACTTCAGTCTTTAGGATTTACACTTCGAAATTCGTATAAAGAATTGGGGTTGCTCATGCTCTTCCTGGCAATGGGTGTTCTAATATTCTCAAGTCTCGCATATTTTGCCGAAAAGGAGGAGCCGCACACTAAATTTATCAGCATTCCCGAAACTTTCTGGTGGGCTGGCATTACCATGACTACCGTTGGTTATGGAGACATATACCCGACCACTCCTCTTGGGAAGGTTATAGGAAGCGTATGTTGTATATGCGGTGTCTTGGTGATTGCGTTGCCCATTCCTATCATTGTAAATAATTTTGCTGAGTTTTACAAGAATCAAATGAGAAGAGAAAAAGCACTAAAACGACGGGAAGCATTGGAACGAGCGAAAAGGGAAGGAAGCATCGTTTCTTTCCATCACATCAATCTGCGAGACGCATTTGCCAAGAGCATGGACCTCATAGACGTCATAGTAGACACAGGTAATCAAATGGAGCACGACGTATCTATCATACCTTTGCACTACCTCCAGCCCATATACTTTGACTATCCTGTGGATACATCCTGCATGCTATAATTGTGAAATAATTTGCTTTAAAAAAATTTGTCGCACAGCTTGCTATAGGGTTTTAAGACGATGTCTTCTTTCCCAGGTGATAAGTGTGTCCTGATTGGTGGAAATGAAGACAATCGCCGAAACTCCTAATACACATATACTCGTTCGCGCTCGGGAACGCATGTCACATGCTTAATAGGACAAAACTCTTTCGCAATATTTGTAGACTGCACCGTTCAGACATTTATTTTTAAAGACAGTTTTGTTCGTTCATTATTCACCTGCTTCTACCATCCTCTTGCATTCAGTGCAACTATTTACGTTAAAGATAAATGTTGAAACTATACATATGCGCGAGTTGTGTTGGGTTGATCTGACATGACTCGAGGATGCAAGTGGCCGAGTTGCTGACACATCGTGTCCTCGCTAGGCCACAACATGTCACATGGTGACGGAAACAGCACAGAAGGAGAGTCAACAGGTAGAAACGTTTCGCAAACGGGCACAGGCTGTTTTCGTAATTTCGATCATCTTCCAAATCGACACAGACGCAGTAACTCTTCCCAATCTCCGTGTCTTCCAACAAGCGACGGCCCACCAATTCCAATCTCTCCTTTATCTCAAAAGCGTTTACTGGATCTTACGCAACCTGAAGAACAACAATTGCAAATCGCCAAAGCACCGTTAGCACAGGACGAAACCCAGTTAATACCAAGTTCACCCAGAGACTACATTTCTCCAGGGGTAAGTTTTTTTCCTTCTCACTTTGTTGCATTATTTAATGTACCTACTACTTTCCGGACAATAACAACATACTGTATTATCATCTAGACACAATACTTACTTTCCAGTTCTCTCTTTGGTGTATAAAAATTTCGAACGCGAAGTCTATCTTTGTCGTTGAACCTAACAAACCGTTCAGTCATAGTGGTCATACTAAAAATAAACAAGCGGCAGATATGGACTTCGGTTAACTAAAATTTACAAACAATGTGTATATAAGACATTGCATATTTCTTGAGATGTTTGTTGTCGAATGCCCCAAATTTTTCACTTTAGTAAAAGGTGTTGCAATACTTGATGATTTAAGTATCGTTTCAGACGCAAGAATTTGTTGCAGAACTGCTTTGTCCATAATAATTGAACCGCTTATAACAATGAATTGTTGAGCTTGCTAATAAAATACTAACTTTATCACATTCATAATTTATTCCTTATTATTTTAATTTAATGTGTTTCACCTGTTAGTAGTGGAATTCCCAATCCAATAAACTAGTAATGAAAAAATGAAATAATGCTCGAGTTTATTTATAGCACCAAATCTTCGTTATACGGGGGTGATTTTAATAGTTGAGACAAGCCTGAAACCTTCACTGTTTCACAGTAAATGGTAAAGATTAGGCTATTATGTTTGAGAATCACTGACGTACTTGCATTCGTATGTACACACTGATGTGAATTGCAGTGTGACCCTGTATGTCAAAAGTCTCAATGATACTCATAATATATTGATATGATCTGAGAAAGTCTCGAATTCCACAATCACTGTAACTTTAATTATGTAAACCTGTAAATGCTATTAAATCTTTTTTCAATACAGATAGTGAACGTATCATATGAATTAGATAAAACTGATTTAATTTCTGCAATACTACAACAAATTCTCGTTGCAAAATAAGAAATATCTTCGTTTTATACTTTATTATATATATATGAATGAAGTTGTTATTTTCCTCTCTCTGCTCTTTGCTATGCTACACAATCTCCAGTGTTTCGATCTGTCTTGTAGGCGGACAGCAAAAAATCTGATCCCAACAAGAAGGTCGAGAAACTTGACGAATTTCCTAGCGAATTCGAATGTTGCTTTTGCACCTCAAAGGTAGTATTGCCTCTTTCTAATATCTATCGTAAACAGCTTTCTCATCATAGCTTTTATTTTTCATACATTTAATCAGAAAACGAGAAAAAGAGAATCGTTTTGATCAAAGAAATAATACTTTCTCGTACCATCGAAATAATAAAGAAACAAACATTTGTTACCTTCTATTTATTACAAAAAAAAAGAAACTCAAGTTGTTTTCAGAAACCTTCTTTTTCCTACACGTTGTTGTTGTTTTATTTTTTGTATTTTATTAATCATCGATTGCACTGTCTACGAGGAGCACATGCATGTTCAATGTCTTGTAAAAATAACCGTCTGAAGTCATGTTCGTTGTGCACGCTTCAGTGTTAAAAACGCAACTTGTCTGTAGCAGAAACGAAAGTATGTGCTGAAATTGGACAGCCAAAGGAATTTGAAATGGTAAAGAGTTCTCGTGTTATGTAGCACACACACATTTACACGAGCACACACATACCAGTCTTTATTTTGAAAATCACACTGTTGTTGGGTGGTTGTTAGCTTAAGATAAACACAGACTTTCACAAATTTTAATTAAAAAAGTAACAAAATAAGACGAAACATTTATTTATAAAAGAAAGAAATAAAAACTCAAAAATCGATAAATAATATTGTTGATAAAAGTTCCTATCTTTATTACATAGGTGCAAATGACAAGACTAAGGCAGTTGCATTCCCGAATGCTTTAATTTGTTATATACCGGATGTCCCAGATTTTTTGATTGGTTATATCTTCCTTATGAAACAAGAGACATATTGAGAGGCCTACATCCAAAACTGTTTTTATGCTACCTCAATACCTTATTCCTTTATAAAGATATAACCTATCAGAAAAATTAGTTTAGTTACTATTATGTAAATAAAGAATCTTGACGCTAACAAATATAAAAAAATAGTGTTCTGCACTTGTATGGGCTAAGCATTTGTGTTTTGCGTTCTGTCTGTGATGTCTAACAGTGCGCGTTTGTCTTCTAAAATTTGCTTGCTTTCTAAATGTGTCGCTCAGTTTCTACTATTTTTGTGTTCGTACCTAATTCTTTGATGAAATGATGAAAAATTGTAAAAGTTGTTCTTGATAAAAATTACATTGAAAATTATATTGAGTATCCAACATGTTCGAGAGAAACTCAAAAATTACACTAAAACATATACTGTTTAAGTACACGGCCTGTTTTAAAAAACCAAATTTTTGTTTTGGTTGAGGTATAATTATTGTACATTTTATGTTTTTCAAGCAAACATTTAAAAATTACGTACTCCTGATATTTTTAATTATAAGGACGCAACGGTAATAAATAAATTTTGTTCTACATAAAGAAAAAAAGTTTATTTTTTGCGGTTTATAAATTTGGTAACAATTATTTTTTCAAATTTCTTTACATTTACAAAAACAAATTAATAAAGAAACAAAAAAATAATTATCATAAAATATCAAGTACCTAGTGGGAAGTTAAACAAAAATAAATAAGTAGAAGAAAAAATAACTAAAAATTAAAATAGTGAATAAGAATACCTAAAAGGAAGTAAACAGTTTTAATAACAGAAGAAGAATAAGATAAGAGGTATAAGGAAAACTAAAGTAAATGTAAAATTTAAGAATAATTTGAGAATTCAGATAAATAGAAGGAAATTTTAAACTGAAAAAGCTTGCTAATTAATGGCGTAAGAATAATTACTCTTACAAAGATTTTATTAAAAAGATAGTTAATAAAAGGGAAATTGATTTCAAAAAGAAAAGAGCAAAAAAAGTTAACAAAACAAAAATTGACGTGGGTTGGTGTGTATAAGTACAACCTTAAACAGAAATACAAAAAGTATTGCAAAGGTAGGTCATCAAAAACTAATAATTAAGGCTCTGTCTTTATCTATTTTTGAAGAAAAAGAAAACAAAAATTAAGAGAATGATGAAGCAATGAAAAAAGGCAAACAGAAAGAACACGGATAAGAATAATTTAAGAAACCAAAAAACTCATCAAAGCAAAAGTAAAAAAGTATGGCTACACAGTTTGGTGACCTGAAATTTAAGAGAAATTAAGTAGTAGAATAGAATAGAATATTCAAGAACTAAAAAAAAACGTAATACATATAACAATACAGAAGCACGTTTAAATACTTTATTATTTAAATATAAAGAAAAAGCGAAGGCAAGTTTTTGAACAAAACAAAATAAATGCAATGAACTAGAAACCAGGAACTTGAAAGGAAAACGTATAATGTGTGTACTGGAGAAATCTATAAAAACATAAATTTGAAGTAAATTACAAAATTGAGATAGGTAAAGACAAAGTTAGAAAAATGAAGTGAAAAAGGATGAGGAATAAAGGAAACCTAGCATTAAGAGAGTAACAATTTGAGAACAGGATCATTATTTTTGCAATAAGCACCAAAGTGAAGATGTCTTTTCTTGCGAAGAGGTCTGTAACAAAATAATACGATTGATGTTCACAAAGAACATGTCACCTCTTTCTGGTGCGTCAACATGAAATGAGAGTTCCGCGCGTTTGACTCGCTCCGGAGAAATGAAAGGGCCGTAACTTACCTCGGCACAGAAGTCAGGTCGGTCGTCCTCCCGAAAACGAGATGAGAAATCGGAGTTGCGTAACAATGTCCACTTAGTGGAGACGGCGTACGAAAATTCTAGAGATGTTACGGAAAGGGCGCCACCTAGATTCAACCCAAATGTGACAGGAACACGTGGTTGGGAAGGTGTGTTCTTAAAGACCGTTCGTACTTGTTACTGAGGCAAGTGACGAACCGCGCAACGAACCTCGCAGAGAACCGCGCCGCTAACACCTTTAAGACGTTCGCGGCAACATTCGCAGCGCGGTTTGCTGCGTGGCCCGTCACTTGTCCCAGTTACAAGTCTGTACGATCTTTTAAACGTTCTCGTCAAGGGCAATCCTGTTGGGCCCGCTTCCTCGACATCGTACCCCAAAAGGCGAACGAAGGAACCTCCCTCCCTAAGGATAAACCAATCCAAAATTGTCAAAAAGATGTCCAAAGAATGAACAAAGTTCGTTACGGCCAAAAAGAAGTTTATAATTAATAAAACGCCAACTTATTTATTATTCCATGAATTATAGCACCAGCACACATAAATAATAATACCTTAAATAAAGCATGACGAAAACAAATGACGCTCGGGCAGCCGAGGCGGAGAAGAGCAAAAAACTCACCTCACTGGTGATCCAACGAGCCTCAAAGAATCATACGTCGGCAAATCCGCAACAGCGACTCCAGAAGCAAACGGAAAAACTACCTCGAGGTGACAGACCCAAAGAACCCAAAAGAAAAAACGGGGGTTCACTCAAACATTTATCACAGTACACAGAATCGACCGACCACCTCGAGTCAACGGATGAAACCAAATCACGCCAAGAAAAGTCCGCCGCGCGCATCCAATGCGTTGCAAACTTGCCTCAAAATGGAGAGCGTCATCCGCAATCTCCCGGCAAAGAGCTGAAGTCTTAGATCTTAACATAAAATATACACCACCGCAGAAATGAATGAACAGAAATGTGAGATGCGAAGGCAGAAAAGGAAAAGAATAATAAATTAAACGAAGAAGGAAATGGAAACTATTCTAATAGATAAAGGCAAAGATATAAAAAATAGCAAAAATTAAGAATCTAAGGATACGATATGCGAAAATGCAGAAAAGAAAGATGAAATAGATGGAACTGAAGCAAGAAAAAACTTCTTGCAAAAGAAAATAATACCCACTGTCAACAGAAAATCAAAATTTTGTATTTCAAAACAAAATAAACTTCCAACAAAAGCGTTAGCAATAAGGTAAACCACTAGCTTCAAGCTTATTAAACAAATGTGTCAGGAATTTCAAAGGTAAAAAAGGGACTGGCAGCCTTCTCCATATTTTTTTAATCTAAAGTGTTTGTACAGTTGCAATCAAGCGAATCGAGATCGTCTGTCAGTTTTGTAACCCTTATTGTCAGCATTAACAAGGGAGCAGTTAGCTTGTAACGATCTCGATTAGGATGATCGCGACTGTACATAACATATCAAGACCGCGTTAACTGTAACAGATTTTGAGTCCTAGGTAGTAATAAAAAAATATCTAATAATCCAAGTGATTATCCGTAATGTTATTAACTTGATTAATTTAAATAAATTTAAAATATGTCGTAAGTGACCATAAAAGGTAAAGCGCTAATCATGTTCAAACAACTTCATCTTATTCTACAACAAATTCCCACAGCTTCATGAAAGAAAAAAATGAACAACTCCAATAAAAAAATACTAAAGAAAAAGCGAAAGAAGGAGAAACATCGAAACTGTGGACCTAAGTGAGCTTGAATATGATAAAATACTTTATTATTCTGTTTTAAACAATCGATGCCTTTCCCAAGTTAATCTTTTAAATTCTCACACAAAATTCTTTTACTTTTTATCTACAGAGTCAGAAGCTGCAATACCCAAAGCCCCAGAGGATTAGATTCTCATAAAATATTCAAACAACTAATTTGTTATTAAAAAAAATGGTCTAAGCCGTGGCGGTTCAAGACCAGTTTCACATTTCATTATGCATAAAGGTCAGTATTTCAAATGTGTAGATGTGGTTGCCTAAAAATAACTGCTGTGTTATTTATCTATTATTTTGAAACTTCTGCCAGAACTGTATATATCGTTTGAAACCTACTACTGGTTTGACACCTGCAACTGAAGACATTGCGTTCCGTACCATGACACTTAGGCAACCATACCTACATATTTGAACGTAGATATAAAAACGTTACATGAATTAATGGGACATTGGTCTCGAAACCCTATTGGTTTAACTACCATCTAAAAGTTAGATACTTTTTTAAAAATACCTACATTTGGATAAGTTCATATCTTAGCAAATTTTATATTTTATTAATCACTATATTTTGCTAAATAAATAATTTCTTGTTAATTGAAAATTCGTTGAATAAATTGCTACTAGTGTTGTGTATTTAGAAAGAGCGCATGAGCAGTACAGTTTCGAACTCATTTAGAACTGCGTAGGAACAAACCTAATGAAAATGAACTAATTAATTTTAATAAGTTAAAATAAAAGGATTGTGCGAAAATTATATCTCAACCTAACAGTTTTTATTTATCAAATTGGTGAGTAAAGTAACTTCATAATGTTCTGATTTGATTTTCATGTTTTCTGTTGTCCTCTGTCTGAAGTCAAAAGCTAAAGAAAACGTTTCAAAAAGATATAAAAGCCTAGTGGTGCGTTACAGGATTGTAAAGGAAGATGCAGAGGGGAATGTATTCCACTTCGTACGAAAAGTGTGTAGTAGTATCCATCCACCTTTCAAATTATAACAGCAGGTAAGTTGCAGGGAACCCTCTGGCAAACGAATAATTTCAGGAAACAAAAGACAAAAATTCAATAATTTCGTCGTATAAACGTGCGTCCGTTGTTGTTACAAAAATAAAATTCAAAAATTCTTCAAAATTGATTTTCGAATATTATTAATAGTAGTTTTTATGTGTCAAATTAATTATTCACGTATTTTTTTTTCTCACAATTTTACACACGTGTTTATGATATTTATGTGTTCACATAACACGAAAACGTTTTCCAGGTTTGTAAAGACAAAGGGTTTTTTCATATTGCACGCTAAGGTTAGTATATAAGTCACTCCTGTGCACGCACTAATATTATTTAAATATCCGATAGCTGTTTGATATATGGCTTAGCTACACAATGCACGATTAGATTTCTCATAAAATAGAGATTCGTAGTTCAAATTTTTCTTGACGATATTTTAAATAATTTCTTTTCCACTTTCCATGATAAAATTCTGTACGGTCATAACATTAACATATGCAACAAGTCCATGCATGAATATTACAAGTTAATTTACATACGAATGTCATGGCGTTTTACAACTTTACACTTTATATTGTAAATGTTATTATTAATATTTAATATCTACTTAACGTTCAATATTAAAATCACAGTTGTTATACATGAAGACCAATTTGGTATAAATTTTGTCTACAGGGTGTTGTGTTTAAGAAAATGAAACGGCTGGTTCTAAAAATATTGTTGGCAAGAGACGAAAGACTCACCCACAATTTATGAGTCTTTAAGGGCCATGTACCCCACTGACCCTAGAAATGGAGTTTCAAGCATATCATCCCGTTCTATAAATAATATAACTTGTTTTGTAGATATCTCTCATATATTTGGTGCAATTTCAATCTATTTTTAGTAGCTACAGACTGTTACACAAGTTTCTAAAGTGTATTGGGGGCGTTATAGAAAGACTGGAGGCACGGAAATTTTCTAATAAATTTAAGTGGCATTATCGTTATTGCAAGTGCAGAACATTCAAGAGTTCCTTATAAAGAGGGACTTTAAAGTTAGTTTTCAGCTAACGCACCATCGCTTCAGAATAACAGTCGCCCTCTAATATTTGTTTTTGCTCCATTACTTGTGCTAATATCTCCAGCTGTTTGTTGAATATGTTATTGTTATGAGTTGATTTACTCCGTAATTCATTGCGGCGTGCCACTACATCAGCATATTTTTTTCAAACAAACACGCATTTAATTGTATGTACGTAAGTAAGTACGAAATAATTGCTAGCTACATATTTATAAATGCGTGTTTGTGTTACACGAAACGTATATACCTAATTCATTATAAACAATTATGTCTAGGTGCTATACAGTTTTAATGTTAGTGACATTGTTTAGGGTTTCAAAGACTTCATTGACGCTGAAAACTTAATGCCTTTGGCAACGAGTGATTTCCGCAATCCCGTTTGTCTCGAAATGAAGAACCTGAGAAGTCACATAGATAACACGGCGAGTACATTCGATGAGTTGGATGTCCGATCGAAATCAGACATTCCCTACAACAACAATAACAACAACAACAATCACAACAACGGTGACATGGGCAGCATGGATAGTTCGGATACTTTCGCGAGCTGCAATACCCACCCTTTCCATTCTCAGGGAGACTTGACTTCAGACATCGCGGAACCGTCCTGTGCAATCGATAGTAATCTCTACGTGAATCCGCTAGATAAAAGTAGCGCTGATAACAGTCCTGTTACACCAGCCCCTGCTAGAGTGGTAGGTTTTAAGAAGTCCGCGTCAGGAGACACCGCTCTGAGAAGTTTGACCACTTCGCCAATGGATGAAACGTATCGCGGATTTGGGCCGCTGGAAAGAGGAAGTCGAGTGAGTTTGAATGATTCCCCTCTTCCTAAACAGAGAAGAACAAGGTTTCAACAGGTATGTATTCTAAATTCTTTTGAGTAATTATTAAAAAAAAATATGAAGGCATTATTTACATTTGAAAACATTCAACATAATATAACCAATCTTCAAAGCATAATTTTCTTTCTCCTGAAAGAAAAGAAGGAGGGTAAACCATTTATACTTTCTGCAACGAGATCACACTTGAAAACCACATAGCTTATCGTCCATGAAAAGAAAAGAAAGACACAAAGACAAGGGGCACCAAATTAATGATCATGGGGTACTAAATTGAGGCCTAGTCTTTTAATTTCGTAGTAAATTTATCTGCTTTCCTTAGATACCTTTAGGCAGGTAAAAAGACCGGGCCTAAGGAATTGATCTACAAAAAGCGTTTTGCTTCTTACGAGGCTTGAAATGATATTCTTTCTAATACAACAAAGTATCACTGTCACACTTCTAACATGTAAGCAAGACAGACTATATTTCTTCTTTCTGGTATTTCTAGGATTTATTAATGGATTTACGTCGTAAGTCTTCTCATTTTTCGTCCTCGTTTATCTTTTTCTTGCTTTGTTTCTTTCGAGCCGTGCTAATATTCGGAAACCCATTCACCATATCAACCATTTTCTTCCTACAATCTTCCAGTTTGAAAGATTTCTATCTGTAAAGTATAAATGAAGTCCGAAAAACTTCTGTTAACGTTACGGTTCCTCCAACTACTCTAAACCAGTCAAAATACATTGATCTTGTGTTTTGAAACTTATCACTAATTGTTTTTTTTTTTTCATTCCCACTCTTTTCATTTTTGCTCTGCACTTTTTCTTTCTGATCTATTCCTTTTGATTTGTTTGTGTTCATCCATCGGAAATCCATTTACTATATGAATCATTTTTTTACTAACAATATGTTAACCTTCCAGTTTGAAAGACGTCTATTTCTAATGTATAAAAGAAGTCAAGAAACTCCTTAAAACGTTACTGTTCGTCCAACTGCTTTGAACTGTTATCCGTCTCGAATTGCCATTTTGACAAGAAGTCTTCATGATCGTTGCCACAGGAGCATCAAATTTTTCAAGATTATCCTGAAAATCTCATTCAACTTTCTCATGGTCACGAATAGAGTACGTTTATATTCAATTTTGAAAAAAAAAACAACATTCAAAATTCCCTGTTGGAGTGAGCAAGATGTACAGGATGTATATAACAAACGGTTGGATATTTTATCCACAAATAGGATTTTTTTTATTACATACGCAAAACGTCAAGCCTTGGTTTTATTCGTCCAGAACTCTCATGCACATTGCATTTACAGAGGTGTTTGCTTCTTGTTCCCGTTTGCACCACTTTCACTTAAAAATTTAAGCCCTACTTAAGTGGTTAAGTGACATTTTCTGTCATTGAAAAAGTGTCACTTAACCATTTAAGTGGGACTTAAAATTTTAAGTGAAAGTTGCGCAAACGGGCATTAAAGTATTACATTTTAGTTCGATTCACTGTACTTAATTTGCAAAAAAATATCGAAATCTGACAACAATGCTGTGAGATTAATGAATGACATTTACGGTAACAAAATGAAAACAGTAAACAACGACTTAATTTTTTCACAAGACTTACGTGCAGTCGTCCACACCTAAGATGCATTTCCGACACGCAAACCTAACCCTTAAGACCTTGTTCTACAAGGTTCACAAAAGTATCAAATTGTAGCACACCAGGTAAGAACGACTATATCTACGTACACGAAGATTTTTTTTATAAGTACTATACGTGAATAAAATATTGGACTTAATTTATTAAACACCTTGTATAATACACAATAAGCAATGTTGGGTCTGAAGGCCTAACTGGGAACTACTTAGGCCGGGAAAGCCCCAAATGACTCCAACAGGCTCAACCCAGAACTCGCTCCCACAACATTATTAGGAAAAAAGTAACAAAAAAGCTGCTGAGGTCCTCCGAAATAGAAGAGAAAAATATATATACGTGTATATAAATATAAAGAAAAATATAAACGTTTATTATACTCAGACACAAAGTGAAACACGGTGGCAAATCCGTGACCGGAATGGTTTCTATTAGTGAGGCTAATTACAAGGCCCTCAAGAAAGGGCCGTCGACGCGTCAGCGAGAGTACTTACGAGTTGGCTTACACACAGATTGTATAATAAATAATGATCAAGCGTTAACATAAGCCGCTCGCAATAAAACGCGGTGTGCATAAGAAAAAGGAGAAACCTCTACAGATACTGCGTGTAAGTAAAACTTGGCGTTACAAGCAAATAAAAAAAATGGTGACAATATGAGAGAATAAACGCAAGACGTTAACTAAATCCCTAAAATCCCCACAAATCCCCATACAGGTTACTCTACACCCGTCCAAACTCACTCCAGAATAGTTCTCAATGACGCTCTCTGGGCACGGATGACGATAACAAGAAATGATGCCGTGAACTCTTACTACTGTTTACTCCAGACAAGGCTCCTCCAGGCAAAGTGGAGAGGTGAGGCGGCCGACATAAGGAAAGATCCTTAGTGGACGTCAGATCTAACGGATCAGTGTCGATTGCGTACAAGAATGGAGCCTGGGTCGGCTATTCGAGCCGCGCCTTATGGCGAGGATTAAGGCCCGTTACTGCGTGCTAAAAGAGCATAAAAACAAGAAAATAAAGAACCTGAAAACAGAACTATCGTGTAAAAAGAACAGGCAGAGCTCAGCTAGGAAGATGGTTCGTGAAACGGAGTAAAACAAGCGGGCACATGTACAATAAGAGATGCAGCAAAAATCCGAGAACGGTCCCTTACTCGGAGAAATCCGGTACGTAGGTGCATTTAATCCGAAAACTACATCGGTTGGCTCAAGTCACTAAGATACGAGCACAAGGCCAAGAACACTTGCGATACTCAATGTAATCTCCCCGACCTACTCGCTTCGAATTCATGGGGTAAAAACAACCAAATCTTTCTGGTGCGGAACAAAACGGCGAGTCATAAGGACAACTACTCGCACGCAGCACAAAGAAAAGGGTGGCCCAATCAAGTGTAACATCAACATCAAAAATGGACCGTAACAAACGTTGTAATGAAATATTAAAAAAAAAATAAAAAATTTAAAAACAAATAAAAACTATTTACTAGGGCCTGTTCTTATGTTTTTATTTCTTATCTCTTGACATATCCTTGGAAATTCACTCTTTTGAACCAAATTATTGTGTTGTCTCATACGTTTCCTGCAAAGCTTGTATTTAATTTAACAGAAAAACATTCTCGTTTTTATCTTTAATATAGACGAACTGTGGGGCTACTCTGTATCGAGTACGTTAAATTTAAAGGTCTGTTGCTATGGTAACAACCAATCATAAAGCTTTATAATTGGTTGTTATTATAGCAACAATCGTTTAAATTTAACGTACTGGATACAGAATAACCCCTGTTATACCAGAGTTTCCCGGATTGTGCAGTTTTTATGAAGCTGTCTGCATGTAATTTTTTATATAAAATCAATTTAAAATTCACCGTTGACAGGCTTCTTCAGTAAAGCTGTAAATACAGGGTTGTCAAGGGAAACTAAAAGCAGGAAAGAAAAGGTAATGTGATTTTCTATTTTATGTATAACAATATACATAAATAGATAAAACAGCGATATCTTACGATTGCTTTCTGACCTGACATTGCAGTAGGATAGACAAATTGAAGCCGGTTTGCTACATAATAAGTCCCCCAATCAAGGCGGCCATGCTTGCTGTCAAAGCATAACAGGGATGGGTATTCTGTAATCGAATTAATGATCAATTACTAAATTAGTCATTAATCGTGAGATACGTGATTAATGATAAATTAGTCATTAATCTTGACTGGTGACTAGTGACTAAATTAGTCACCAGTCATGACTAATCTAATTAATCTGTTCAGTGCAAGGCTGCTTAACGTATTTTCGGACGTTTCCTTCAATTCTCGTCACAGGATTAATGCTTGAAGAATACGTGAATGGTTTCTTAACTACAGAAGACCCGAGGGGGTTCGGAACGAGCTACATTGATTATAAAAAGTTACTTTCTTTGCAAATACATAGTTTATAAAAGTTAAAATGAAGTGTTTCAGTGGCCAGTTTAGTGACATTTCATTTCATTTGAAAATTATTTATTGGTCGTCAATTTAGTCATTCATTGTTATTCATGATTGAATTTAATCGACTAATAATCAACTTTTTATTCAAAGACTAATACTAAAATATGATTGACGATTAACAACTAAATTAGTCATGATTGACTTAGTCATGACTAATTTAGTCGTTTAGTTTTAGTCACGATTAAAAATTTATTCGACTAATGCCAACACTGAAGCATAATTAAAGTTTTAAAAATTTTTGTTGCAAAACGTAAACAATTTCTTGTGTTCCTTTATGTTGTGGCATATTATTTTAATACGTTTTGAAATAATAAAATACTAATTGATAACACGTGAACTGATTAATAATTTGTTTAAGGGTCACAAAAAAGTGCAAAAACTCGAATTAATTTATTTTTAATTTTGGATATTTTTGCAAACCTTCCTTTGGAAATGTAGATTATTAAGTAAAAGGTTTTTAAACTCTAATTGGACAGAATTATATTTGTAAAATCACTTAACGTTCCATTATCGATTGATATGCTTGCAATATTCATCGAACAAGAGTCGACTTCAGTTGTACAGAGATTATTAAATTTAAAATTATATTTAATTTATGTACTAATTAATTAATTGATTAATTATTTTACTATTTTACTATTAACCATAATATCCATTAGTCACATTTGTGTTTTTTTCTGTGCTTATTGCATTCTGTTTATATTTCTATTTCCGGTTTTTTAGAATGATCTTACGACTTCCATTCTTTTTGAAAACCAAACCACACTAGCTTTTTTCCTTTCAATTTCATTATTTCTCAATTATGTTTTCTCAGATATATTGGATCTATTCGCTTTTTTGCATTATTTAAATATCTTTTGCTCAGCCATTCCAAAAGTAATTGACTCTACTGTTAGACACTTCAACTTCGTGAACTTTCGCCACCATGCATCATCTGAAGCTAAACTCAAGACTTCCCTACATTCCTCGTATACTGCATTGAAACTTGAGAGAGAGAGAGATAGACTCTAGACTGCGGTACATCTCTGTCCCTCTCACGTTGTGACAATAGGTCCTTGACACGTACTGTATATACTGTGGTCTTTTTAAAAACAGTTATCTTTTCATGACAATGAATGCAGTTGTTTTGCTATCAAATCATAATTTTGTCCTCCACTTGTCATATAAAATACTTTAGCTCAATATTTATTAAACTTCCAATTTTGAAATTCTTCAGTTAGCTGCTGCTTATAATTCATTATCTTCAGCTAATATTACTTGTATAAAGTGAATAAAGTCGAAAGTTTCGTTTTTTTATTTTTCAAACATATTTTACTGTATGTACTTTTAAACAAATATAAGAAAGAGTAATTTACCTATCATTTTCCATAATAGAACGTTAAACGTCTTTTTTTAGAACTACATTGTTGCATGTTCAATGGTCATATGCACGTAAAGCTTGCCTAGTCTAAAATAAATATCCCGATAACCCAGATTAATTTACTATGATAAGGAAGGAAGTCAAACTGCGTTGCATTTAACTTATCCCTAAGCAAACTTAAAATGCAAAATGCGGCTATTAACTTCATTTAAGCATAAAGTACGTAAAGGCGTAATCATTTCCTGCTGCGCCCATGCAAATAAGTGAATTCTAAAGTTATTTTACGAGTCGCTTCCTAAGTTATTTCGATTTCATATTTGCCCGTTTCACACATGAGCTCATGCAAATGCTCCTAACTATATTTGCATTTCAAGGAGAAGACGAATATGCGGAACTATCTCACACGGGATAAGTCAAATTGAATTAATTATTGAATTATTAAGAGTTCTTAACCGAATCGAGGTTTAGTTTGTTATTTTGAAACTGCATAAACATAAGCTTTTCAAGAATGCTCTTGTTTAATAAATGTTATACAGGTTGCGTCAGTTACCAGTTATAAGTGCTTATACAGGATGTTCCCTGAGGTAACCGACAAACTTACTCCATACGTTTCTTGAGGTGATTCTGAACAAGAAACTTCATATACATTTTAGGTCAATTCCTTTCCGTTCTTGAGATATCGACAAAAGAAAAAATGTTCATCATTAACACATTAATAATTAAGAATACAGGGAATACTGAAAAATAATGTTAATAGCAAAAATGTTAGTAACAAACGTAATTAATTTTCGAAAATTAACAATTACACAGCACTAGAAATTTCACTTCAAGGGCGGTATTTCCATACTTGTAAGCATTACGAAAGCTTCCTGTAAATACATTCAAATATGATTAGAACATCAACCGGGCTTATTTACTTTTGAAAATATTATTAGAACTTCAATCGCGCTTATTTACTTTTGAAAGTATATTTATTTATTACTTTCATTGTCAGTGATTGTGATTTCATTTAATTATGCATTGAGGAATAAATTAAGTACCTAACCGAATGTGCTATTTAAATAGAGCCGTTTACACATCTATCAAATTTTGTATAAAATCTTGTACAAAGTGAGAGAGACAGACTGCAGTTAACGCTGTCACTTTGCGCAAGAAATTGTAACAAATTTTGATGGATGTAAAATGGTTCTTAGATGTACAGGGTGCTACCTTTCTGGAGAAATCTTTCTCGGTAGAGCGATGGTATAAATGAGTTATAATCAAGGCCGAGACATAGTTGGGCAAATGCCCTCCATTCTGCAGAGCGGACAATGCTAGCACTCGGGTGAAGTACGCTATGTCATACGTATCTACTGATACACAGCATTGTCCGCTCTACAGAATGGGGGGCAAATGCCCAACTATATCTCACGCTTGATTATAATAAATTTACGAAACGAAAATATAATAACAGTTATCTACACATCTCGGGTTTTATTCCCAAAAACACTTATACTATAGAAGCTGATGAAGTTGTGTACACGTGCACCAATTGAAAAAGAGATAATTACGTATATCAGCATCAACCAGTGTTGCCCAAAAGTTTCTCAAAACCATATATCCCTTATCAAAAAGCTTATATTATTATATTTGTGATCTATATTATCGTCCTATACAAAAGGACTCTACGTACACATATGAATGTTCATCACATCATATTTGAAGATATGTTTTGCTTTTACAGGGTGGTAGGCCGCGAACAAGATTTGGCGACGCCTTCGAAAGAGACTCTCAAGAAAGCTTGGAAGCTAAGCGAGGTTCTAAGAAAACTTCCTTCATTTCTTCTCGACCGTTGGCTTCAGCATCGCGAATTATTAACCAACATTTATTTGGGCTGCAAAACATAAGCGGATCCAGATCAGGTTAGATTGAATCTATAATTTTACTCCTTTTTTATATACCGATAGTTGAATCAAACTGACATCATAGAGATTCAATGGAAACAGAGAGCGCAGATTGGATGACGATTGGATGACTGATATTATTACGTAGGGTACGAGGCTAAAGCGTACAAAGACGTGCCTATACCGCAACTGGTACATACAATTACTTTAATCAGTTTGTTTGTTGTTAATACTCTTCATCATGAGTTGAAATTCTTTTTTAATTCCAGGTAAAAACAGTGGAAGTAAATCATCGCTGTCTGTCGATTCTATCGATAGCAGGGCGAGTCCCCAACTCGAACATCATCGACGTTCAAAATCGATTCTAAAGAAGTCTGAAAGTAGTGGCTATCGCAATACAGATCCGGAAAGTGAACGCTTAATATCGGACAACACGTCCGGTTTTGACATAGGATCAGGAAACGAATATTCCCCAAATAAGCGCCTGTCTTCACCTCCGGTGAGCCATCGAACTTTCAGCCAGAGACGATTGAAAAGCCTTCCACCGATGTACCAGCATGAAAACGAGCAAAGAACAAGGACTTTAAAGTCATCTTTATTTCTCCTCGATGATATTATAGGGAAAGAAAAACAAACGTGTAACGAACCAGTTTTAGACAATAAATTGAGTGACAGTGTTGGTGAAGTGCCCCTTTACATATGTCCGCCCCCGCCGCCGATGGACGATCACTCACCCACCGAAGAAACTCGACTGCTCTTGCACAACACTGTGGTTTCTATGTCACCCAGGCAGACAGGAAATTCTATCGCAAAAGGATCTAACATACCTTCGTAGCAGTCAAAGGTATTATTCCAATATTTCGGTTTATCAAAAACTCTTATTTTAATAATTGAGGTAATTACAGATGACCGTGGCTCATTAAAAAAAAGTATTTCAAATATTCCTGAAGAACTTTTATTAAATTGAATTGCTCAAATTGTATTTTTGCAAGTGATACTAATATAACCTACAACTATAAAAGTATTTTAATGTAAATAATAGATTAAACAAAAGAAATAAAAACTTGAAACTGAAGCTTAATGGCAAAAGGAAATATGTTAGGAGAATTTAATTTACTAATCAAATTTTTCATTCTGACTGTTACCGATATAATTAAACTAGATTCTTGTCCAATAATGTACAAAAAATGCAATCACATCTTACTCCTTGGTTTGTTACTTGCGGAATAACACGTTTTACGTTCGATATTTATTGTTTTTTTTGTTATTATATTCTTTATTTGTATGTGATGTTAATTTATATTTATCTCTTTTTCCAATAAATTTTTTTAAATATTTTATTATTTTTATTTATTTTATTACTGTTGTGTCCTTTGTGTAAGAGTACTTGGCGGAAATTATTGGGTTACAAACAGGGATGTTAGAGTATTATACATTTTATTTAAAAGAGTATAATATATGCTATCACACAAGAACGTTTAAAAATTCTGTGTGAATGTCAGCCTAATGAATTACGTACGCCGCGCATCGTTTTGCGTTTTGATTTCTTTTGCTCTAGCAAAAACGCAATTTCCTCAACTGGAATCTTCATAAACAGAATTTTTCATTTGTAATGTTTGATTAAACATGATTCGCTTCACTTCAATTCGATTAATTATCTCGCATACGAAGCAATTGCAAATATGTAAAATACTGTGGCAATATATTCGTTTTATTAAAATAATAATACTAAAACGCCGCGGTTGGCATTAAGAGCGCATCATTCAATTCTTCCTAGGACAAGTAATCTTAAAATGCACGAATTTCACTAAATTTCTGTGAATTGACACGAATACGATTCCACTAATAAAATTATTATTGTATCCCTACTTACATAATAAAAAAATCAAGTTCATTGTTCGCATTATGCAATCATGCAATCTTTCTTCTGAGAAACAAACCGTTTTACGGTTTCAGTTCATGGTTAAATGTTCGTGTTTTGTGTTTTTTCCTCGACAGTTTATTGCTATTGTGACGCATTCAGCTATCTCAGTGACCACCAACAAGTTTACATGTGAATTTTTAGTCCAGTTTAACTCAAATACTACACTTAGACTCTTCCATGTTTACAGTTGTTTGCTTTGTTTTTCAAGGACTATATGTGGTTAACGAGTCGGACAGTTATCATTTATTATCAAAATCACCCTGTATAATACATTTAACATATAAAAACTAATAGTCACGCCTTCTTAAGAATGTCTCAAATAAGCCAGAATTTATATGAAAAGTTACGAATAATAAAAACATCGTAAGCGAACTTAGATCCTACATTCTCCACTTTTATTTTAATTTATCTAAGCACCAATTCTTTAAATATTATTGTTTACCACTTTCAAATGAATGCCAATTTTTTGTTTAATTTTGTTGTTATTATGTTATTTTCACGGATGACTTTTGTTCGCCTTATAAAGATGATAATCGAAGGAGGAACCCGAAGTAAGTCGGTCGCAACCGTGGTGATGTACGAACGAAAGAGAGCAATGAGAATTAAATTAAACTTAGGAAGTAAATGTACGAAGAAAAGTTTTGGTTTATGATTTGGTATCAACACGGAAATAGACATTTTGAATTTAAGACTAAAGCAATAGGTAGGGAGCAGTTAGTTGAAAATGTAGAAGAGAGGCGAAGTCCAAGCTGAGAATGAAAAACAAAAATTTTGTCCGTTGTTAAACCCGTCTTTCTTCCCATGGCAACAGTACTTAAAAAAAATTAAAAAAAAAATTAAATAAGCATATTACGAAACGGAAAAATCGAGAAATTGTACGCTGATATCACTGGAAAATACGGAATCGCGGATCCATGTATGTACAGAGTGGACCATTTTTGATGGTTTTACAAGGTTTCTCAGTTATTTATAGGAATAGAAGAAAACCGTTTTCGCGACCCAGTGCTACTTTTTCGAGAAAAACTCAGCGGAGAAAACAAAAGTTAGCTATCTCGATTCGTTCGGGAAATATCGGCCGAAAACGATTTTTCCCGAAAAATTATTTTTCGCAATATCTCAGTTGTTTGACAAAATATTTTAAAAATTCAAAAACTGTTTTATTCTGAAATTAATGTAGATTTCGCTGAGGTTATTGTCTTATATAAAAACTGCGCCAGTTCTGCGAAATAGACTATAACTTTCTAATTTTAAATAGAAACCATAGTTGGCTATGACATAAATAAATTGCTTCTTTAATGAGGTTTTCAAAAATATAAAGTTTGATATAATTATTTTTATAAATAACAAAGATACTAATTTTCTTTATTTTGCGGTACCTATCAAGCTATCTATGACAATAGAAACAAAAGAAAATTCAGTTGTTTTCCTCAAACAATTATTATTACAATAAATAATACAGGTAATTAAATTTAACAAAATAAATATCTAATGCTATTAGAGAACTCATCAAACTACAAGTAATATAAATATGAATTAACTGTCAATGCAGTTTTGAAGAATTATATGTTGCATGTTCATTTGAAATTATTAAATCTTAAATTTTATGTTATTCTTAGATAAGTTTATTTCACTTCTACCCGCGATTACATATATTAATACACAAAAGTTCTTGAAAGCGTTATTAAACTTAAGAAATATCGTCATTTCAATAATTGCTTAAAGAAATGCATTAATTTATACAATTTAAAATTTTACAGAAATCTCTTAACTATTCACATTAATAATTAAAGAAATGTTCAAATAGAGTTAATTCATTTTTACATACTTGTGGTTTTATGTCAGTCTCTGATAGATATACGAAGCTATTTATTTATTGAAATAAATTAACTGTTTTACTTAACAATAATTGATTTTGGGAAAACAATTGAACTATTTTTTTTGCTTTTGGTGTCATGGATGGTTTATTAGCTACCGGAAAACAAAAAATAATTAGTATCTTTATTATTTGAAAAAATAATTATATCAAACTTTACATTGTTGAAAACCTCATTAAAGAAGCAATTTATTTGTGTCATAGCCAACTGCGATTTCCATTTAAAATTAGAAAGTTACAGTCTGTTTCAGAATTGGTGCAATTTCTACAAAAGATAATACTGTTAGTAAAATCAGTGTTAATTTCTGAATCAAATAGTTTTTAAAATTTCTAAATATCTTGTCAGACAACTGAGATATTGCGAAAAATAATTTCTCGGAAAATTTCGTTTTCGGCCGATATTTCCCGAACGAATCGAGATAGCTAACTTTTGTTTTCTGTACTGAGTTTTTCTCGAAAAAGTAGCATTGGGTCGCGAAAACGGTTTTCTTCTATTCCTATAAATAACTGAGAAACCTTGTAAAACCATCAAAAATGGACCACACTGTACATTTACTCATTCATTTTTTGTACTTTTTTCGTTGTTGGAGGTTCTTTCAGGTTCGCAGCTGTGGCATGTGATGTAATAACAACAAAACTCAAAATAAAAAGAACTATGGCAAGGGAAATAATCGAGTATAATAACTAACAAACATTACATCGGGCTAGAAACAAAGAGTATGAACTAAACTCCTACCTTCAGCAAGTTAACTTCGGCACTTGTTTCCCTAGGGATTTCCTCCCAGCAGTGTTCGACAGCGGTTCATACAACCAAAAACAATTACTTAACTTATTAATTACTTAATCAAACACAGCTTTGAAATTTTCAAAGTGTATTATTAATTACACATAACAATTGTTTCAACACACAGTGTCTTCTTTAGATGTACAACTAATAAACTGAATTAGATTATAAAACAACTTCTTGTAAGTGCATAAAGTTACCTGTTTTTTGAATTACTGCCTATAACTAGGGTACAAGGGTGGTGATATAATAGATTTTTACTAACAAAATAAATTGAATATGGGTGAATATTCTCTTTGGTCGTTTAACAATAAATTCGTATTTTTAAGTTTATTGATTTGTACCTGATGATTCGAGCAAATTTAATTTTGTACTTTTGTTTTCCGTATGCAGTATTATGAACTCAAAATTGGAGCTATGGTTGTCTATTAAGTGGTTTGTGACGGAAGGGTCGCCGATTTTTTTTTGTTGGTAAATGAGTTTCTCTGTTCGATTTTTAAATGTCCGTCCAGTTTGTTCTGCATATACTTTCTAGGATGTGATGCATGTAAGTTTATAAGTTTATATACTCTTGATGTTTTGTGTATTGGAACTTTGTATTTATTACTTTTAAATTTAAATCGCACGTGATCTCGTATTTTTACGTTTGGAAAAAATATCAAAATTCGTTATTATTTTTGGAACAACACGAATTTTACGCTCGAAATTTACGCCGCGGAAATTGTCTAGCATCATTTATCTGATTTTGCTTAGCTTGCAGATCAAAGTCCTTTTCGGCTTATGAAACATACAGAATTTACCATGCTGACAAATGATACCAAGTAGATTGGACTGACGGGGTGCACATCAACGTATATTCCCGCAGTCCAGTATCAGTGTATTAGGTCCCTAACACCTGCTTGCAAATGGACTCGGCGAATATTGATTAATTTTGAATATTATTTTGGCTGCGACAACCCTTGCTTAAATTAAAAATTCCTTGCCCTTTAGACAGTTCTCCCGGCTAGCTATATTCTACCTGGAACCTACTTTTACCCCATTAAATTTCGGACACTAGAGTAACTTAAGTTGCTCACCTGAAGGTCGGTAACAGTTTTCTGGTCGCTCTCGAGAAATGAGAAATACAATACTTGGGTGTATTTCTCATGCGTCAAGAGTTCTTTATCGCCTGGACGTTTATTTTGGCATACCAGAACGAACATTAAACGATTTCGTTGTGTCGGCTTATCGCCCCAGCCTGTTCAAGTAATAGGACATTTTCAAAGTTAACTAATTTTTATTAAGTACTACGAAATGTACGTTTTTTAATCATTTATTATTAATAATAATAAATGATTAAACGTACATTTCGTAGTACTTAAGAAAAATTAGTTAAATTTGAAATATTATTATTAATAATAAATGATTAAAAAACGTACATTTCGTAGTACTTAATAAAAATTAGTTAAATTTGAAATTGTCCTATTAGTTGAACAGGCTAGGCGATAAGCAGAGACAACGAAATCGTTTAATATTCGTTATCTTAACTTGTAGATAATACACAGCATGGTTTTCGCTCGGGAAGATCCACTGTCACGGCTTTAAATAATATCTTGTCAAATATATATATTCTTGTTAATGAAAAATGTTGGTAGCTAGCCTGAACTGCGACCTTTCTAAAGCATTTGATGTTGTAGATCATAACCAGGGAACGGAATTATATATTTCGTTCGATTAAATACAACGTAATTATTATTGTCTCCATTTATATTTGACTTTACTTATCATTTCTAACTAAATATGCTGGCGCATAATTATTATTAGTTGTCACTCTTCCTTTAAAACACATTATTTAAAATGACACTGCCAAATTAATCATACTGGAAAAAATACAATTAATTAACGCCTTAAAATAATTATTTAATTCTAATTAAATAATGCCTCCCATTTCCGTGGAGCTCTCTATAAATAGGAAATAAAGAAAATAGTTCCAGCAAACGATTAATTATTCAAAAATAATCCATTAGGTCAGATTCAAAACAACAGATCGAATGAAAACAATCATTTAACAAAAAACAATGATGATGATTTATTAAGCTAACACTGATTGATCGTTTAACATTTGAGCAATTGATAATTAATTATAATCTTTCATAAACATAAACATTCATTTGTATATTTTAAATTCTATAATTAAAGTCGGGGTTAACGTATACTTGAAATAGTTTTAAACAAAAACATTCTGTGATTTTTTTGTATGTATGTATACTTCCGCTTGTATGTATCTATTTTAATTTATAATTTATTTTACTTTTTTGCAAATGATATATGATGAATTGGTATTGATATTTAATCATTTATTGGAAGAAATAATATAGTAAGGGTACTAATACATCTAAATGATCATTGAACTCTCATCAAGTACAGTAAAGCTCTTTAGTAATGTCCCCCAATAAAATCTGTAAAAGTCGTAATCTAAAAGGTAAACAAACACGTGTTGAATTTTATTTCATAGTTTTATTTTGTGTTTGTTTACCTTCTTGCACGTTTGCTTGCCTGTCTACCTATCACAGTGATCAGGAGACATGCATTAGATCGTAATTTAACATTTATAGGGGAGACATTACTAAAGAGCTTGACTGTACGTCTAATACAATACAAATGCGAAAAGTTAAAAATTGTATTACAATATAATGACAAATGCTGTACCTACTGAACAAATCTGTTGAGATGTAAGTATTAAACGGTGCTTCTGCTTTTAATTGTCAGTATTATTCTTTCGTCCTGATTAGATTAGGATGTGAACAAAATTTAGTTAGTATTTACAAAAAGAGAAAAGAAAGAAATGCCGAAAAAAGGTTAAAATATTAAAATGTGACAGTAACAGAGAGAGGAGATAGCTAATGAACTAAAACAAAAAAGTAAACAATAGCATTAGGAAGATTCAAACTACTACCACTGTGAATAAAGATAACTAGAAGGTTTAAAATCAGTTTATGATTGTTCAATAAGAAATTTCTTGAGCTCTGAAACTGTGCAGGTAAATACATCTCAGAGATGCGAATATACAGGTTGGGCAAACGAAAACGAAACAGATCGAATATCTCTCATGAATATGTTTGTTCGGAAAAACGCAAACAAAATAGGTGGATTTATAATCCAAGGGGGACACTTTTCTATCTTATACCTAACTGTCATATATCATTCCCCTCCCTCCCAGCTCTCTTACTTAGGTATTTCTCACAAAAACAGCCGTGAAATGTAACCATATGTTTTCATTTTCAAAAAATTCACCAGTGGTGTTTTCTTTTTTGAAAATTCGCAAATATTTATTAGTAATAGTAGATACAGAGTGATACCAAACACAAATTAATTATTTACGATGTAGTTTACCTATTTTTAAATATGATTTATTCCTGAATTTGAAGTCCGAAAGTCCAGATCGAAGGATATAATCTGACTGTGACTAACAAGTAACAGTAAAATTATATAAGTAGTAAAATACCCAGTAGACGGTATTTTTTTTATTATAATTGTTAATTGTGGAGTATGACATAATTAAATTTACGAAAATAAATAAGTTTGCCTTGCGTTCAACTCGTTTGCAAAGCGGTACATGTTCGTGTACTAAGGATATACTGTACAGCTTAGGTCTGTTCGTTTATTGCACTAGTTTGCACTCAGAGTATTTGTGTCTTGTTCTAACCTCGTACGTTAATACGAAATGAAGATACTCTGAACGAAAAGTACTGCAACAAACGAACAGACCTCTTGTTTAGTTCTGCCAAATTACGTATTCATATTTGTGGTTTCGGTAACACTATCAGAAGTACACGAAACCATAAATGTGTTAAATTATATATATGCAAATACTAGAACAAACTACCTCCTGATACTCATCTACAATATTGAGATCTGCATAAGGTCGGGCAAATTATAGATAACATACATCATCAGTACAGTGTCATACCGAAGTATATTAACATCGCTTAAATATTAAAAGTAAGAAAATCTTGCTACTATTTACGAATATCCTGCTACTTGCAGTTTTAAAATGAATTTTATTTGACAACACCATTGAATAATGTAAAGGGTGCCCTACATATACCAGTTGGAAAAAATCATACCCCTCTTTGCTTTCTGACGAGAAGAGTCAGATTATATCGGAACGCTGACCGACCGTTCAGGTTCGTCGCGTCCTTAACATTTTTCATATTGTCATATTCGGTCAACCAAAACTAACGAATCCTGGCTGATTGCAAGCAGATGTTTATTAGATATGATAAATTAATACAATTTGAAAAGTGAAGTTCTTTTTTTTGTTTTCAGAAATCCCGTTTTAGTTTAATCAGGCTGCTATCCATGATGTGTGAAGAAAAAGCAGTGGACACGAAGATGCTTTGATATAGGCTACAAATACTGATATTCAGTGCTTCTTAAGCTGACGTGTGTAATTTTAAAATAATGTGTCATACCTAAACCTATGTCTACAAACTTCTTTAATTAGTAACTACTTAGTGATTTCTTTTAAAATTTCAGGTGAAATCAAATTCATTTTACCCCCCCTTCTCGCAAAGTTGTGATTGTATATGTAGTCATTATTGAATACATTTTGAATAAAAAATCAGTGCAAGAAAAATTATTTATTTTAATAATTTTGAGATTTCTGATTTTAAAATTATTATAATATTTATCAGAAATGTTTTGTTTTGTATAACATCTCACTTTCACTTATTTATTAATTAAACGTTTTCAAATACTTGTATCAAATAAAGAAAATCAAAAATTTAAATTCACACAGGACAGCATATTTGTAAATTAAAATAGCAATATTTTCGATATCAGAGTGTTGTCTATTTTCTATTGATTATTATTATTTTTCAAGTAAAATTTATGTAATTCGGGAATACTTGCAGATAAGTCTATTGCATTTATTCAAAATTCGTCAGTACTTGTAGTGTATGGCCTATTTTAGTAGGAAAATAGGAATTTTTAAATGTTGCAATAATTATAACAATAAAAAATTGGTTCCTTTGTACAGTAATTACAAAAATATATATAACATTCACGCGTTTGTTGAATTATAAATCATTCATTAACAGAAACGTCCAGAAACGTGAGTCTCCTTAAAACATAAATATAACGATTAATTAGCCAAGCTTATTTTCATCTGTGATTCATTAATTTTAAGTAAATGTAAATTGCCGTCAAACGAATTTGGAAGCCGTTGTTAGTTTTGTTAATCTATGTATTGAGACTAAAACGCCTTGAATAATTTTTAGCAACTTAAGTAGTATTAGTAATCTTAGAAATGTCAATTATTTCTGCAAAGTCAGAAACGATGTGCGACATATTTTTTAACTATTTCACATCCAAATTGTAGTATTAATAAAATTATCATCAAAAACACTAAGTGTATCATAAAATGTAAACTCCATTTTTAAATTAATTTTTTAAACACTGTTTTATAATTTACAGTACCTACAGAAAATAAAGTGTACAATAGTATACATTTCGCACTTTAAATACAGGATGTCCTACAAAATTGCAAATACTTTTATTAAACACACTTTCAGATTCACTTTCAATTTGTAATTCATGATGATTTCACTTTATGTCATATTATTTATGAATTCAAATTTATTGTTATTGTAACGAGCTAGTGTTATCCTAAATATGTAGATACACAACACTAGCAATTTATGAACGCATGTTCAAGAAAAGTGCTTCAGTATTCATAGTAATATCACCAGAACTAAATTTGAAAACGTATATTTATGAATTTTAAAATATAAGAAAAGTTATTAGAATCTAAATGGATTATATATATATAGATAAATATACGTATATAAAAATATAATGTATGTACATGTGCGATAGAATTTCTTAACATGCAAACGGGCTTGCGTATTAAATTATTATTGTTCTATCACAGAAGACTTAATTTTTGTAAATTGTTAATAGACTAGCACTTCTAGTGTTTGTACATATATGTTGTTAATAACAATAAGCTTATAAATAGTTAAAAATAACAAGTTAATTTGATTTCATTATTGTTTTAATCATGATACCATAATTTCATTAAAAAAATTATGTATCTACATTTAATTAAATAAACGTAATTTGATACTTTTCATAAATGATATTTTGTATTTGTAAAGGTCTTCCAAACATGATAGACAACTCGATTTGTTCCAATCGTTATTGTTATTACATCAGTGATTCTTTGATAAATTAATTTGATCTCCACTGTATTGATCTCATTTGTAAACACAAAGTATGTAAAAGCAGAAGAATGACTGTTAGAGTTAATTTTTAACAACATAAATGTAATTAGGTGACTGTTACATATTTATTTCATATAACAAAAGCTGCCGGTGTGAATGTTGCTTTACAAAACAGTTTTACAACTTTCTATTTTGCTATCATGTATAGTATTTAACAATATAATATTCTCCATAAATGTACAATGAACCAAATATACTTTAAATCAAATAAATACATAAATTTAAGAAACAAAATGCTACTGCAAAATAGAAAGCTACCCCCGACATAACTTTAACTATGCCATCTTTCACACTGATCTACCTATATATTCGTAATGATAAGGAACATCTCAAATACTGTTACATACTTTGCATAAGCCTATTTTAATAACGCGCTCTTAACTTCTCATTGTTTCCATTCTAAATTCTGTACTTACTCATTGCTCGTTTTTCACATCGTTTCTCATTAGTTCTCGCTTCATCTTAGACAATCGCAAATAGTTTTTGAAATTAATCTATGTACACTAAATGTGTAAAATAAAATAAAACTTCACTTTGCTACAAACGAGACTGCACTTTTTATTATGAATAATAATTGTTACTGATCCAATTATATACGATTTATCTGTACATAAAATATTTAATTTAATATTGTAAGATATATTAATTTTTTCAATGCATTTAGAAGCATATCAGAAATGTAATTGTTTGTTAAATCGAATAAAAATTATTGTTCTGCATTTTAATATTTTTACACTGTTTTCAAACCTTCTCTGTGGAAGGAAAGTTCAACTTGGAATCTCTTGTTCAGGTAAAGTACAGTGTAGTCGCCGACATCGCAAAACTAAGTATTTACAAAATCCTCACTTTTTTATTTTATTGAATTTTAGGTTTTTTTTGGCACTGTACAACCATTAGCGTTAAAAAAGTAATGCTTTTTTACTTTTAAAGTTACTTGTTTTTGAGGGTTTTTTTTCTGACCTTTTTAATAATTATTTGGTTTTGCAGTGTCAACGACGAAATGCAAAGGTCCAATTAAAAGAAAAAGAAATAGAAACTATTATGTTTCTCAAAACATTATTCTTTACCTTATTCTTCCACCGACAGATGCAGAAGACAAAGCTATAAATTTCATTATGACTAGGTCTGGTAAAATTCGAATTTGACGCTTTGGAGAAATATTCCTAAATTAAACAAAAAAAAATTGTGCAAATCGTTCTTGATTGCAGTGAAAACCTCGAACAGCCTCTGGACAGCTGTTTCAGCCCTGCTTTGGGCTTCTTCAGCAGACGTAGCTCGACATTCCCACTGCAGACCAAAAACGACTTGCCCAATTTATTCGCAATTGCGATGTAAGAATGATGAACTGACATTGCAGTAGGATAGACAAATTGAAGCGGGATTTGCTCCTAGTAAGTCCCCCATGCAAGGCGGCCATGCTTGCTGTCAAAGCATAATGAAAGTTTTTGGTCTGCAGTGGGAATCTCTGCTGAAGAAGCCCCAAGCAGGGCTGAAACAGCTGTCCAGAGGCTGTTCGAGGTTTTCACTGCAATCAAGAACGATTTGCACAAAATTTTTCTAAAAACTTTCATTATGCTTTGACAGCAAGCATGGCCGCCTTGCATGGGGGACTTATTAGGAGCAAATCCCGCTTCAATTTGTCTATCCTACTGCAATGTCAGGTCAAAAAGCGATAGTAAGATGTCGCTATTTTATCTGTTCCTAAATTTTTACTTTATAGCAAAATATATTATGTAAGCACAAAATTTAAAGTATTTATTGACCCAAAATTTGTTGTTAAAAAACAAGTATGTTACTTAAATTAAAAAAATGTCTGAGTTTAGAGTTACAGTCGTCTGTTTACTTAGAATGATCCATAGGTGCGATTGTGGTCATGTTAGTTAAATACTTAAGCTCTGTAAGTGGAAGTGATACACTCGTTTATTCAACACCCCGTACTCTATTTGCTCTTCTTCCGCGTTTGTCTTACTTTTAATACAAGTAAAAGTGAGACTAAAGTGCGAAAAGAATAAATAAAACGAACTTGTTGAATAAGCGAGTGTAACATTTTTACTTACACAGCTTAAATTTGACCACAATCGCACCATTAACCTTTCTAAAGAAAAATAATGTAAACTTAAATTACATTTAATAATGGAAATCAAAAACTATTAACAATTTACCTTTTTGTTTCTTCATTGAAACCTCGATAATCATTTTGTTTGTGTTTTGTATCAACTTTACTGTTATTGTCGATGTATGTTACATACAAACAGGATAACCTGATTCCAAAACTCTGTATTATACTTTTTTTATTCTAAATATTGTCTAGTATAAAATTCTTTATAGATTTTTTTCCCAATTATTTTCCCATAAGCCTCACAGAAGAAATACACATCGTTGGGCCACCCTGTACAATGTACAGTATGTCCTATCTTCGTTGGTATTCTGCAAGTATCTCGGTTAATAATGGAAATACAAAAAAAAAACTAAGCACGCAATATTGGATCAATTTTTTATGCTAATTGGAATGGTTACCACAAAAATTTGTTTCTTACTGTTTTCGTGATACAATTGAAAAATGAAAAATTCACCAAACTTTAAATGCAAATAAATTTTTTATTTTTAAAGATATTAAAAAGTGATAATTGTACTTTTTCTTGGACTTTTAACCATAGATCATGATCTCTTAATTAAATCACATGTCATAACTAGTCGAGATACAAACCCAACCTTTGTTTTTTTAAATGGAAGTCATAGTTGGCTTTAACGTCGCGTCGTTAAAAAGAGTATTTTTAAAACTGGAAACTATGTAATACGTTGGTACTATTTTTGAAAATGGCCGAGCTGTAGACGAATTAATCTATTTGTTACACGTCCGAAAATCGCTCGTTTCTTGAACTGCTTACTTGCAGGATAATTTATTAAGCGTTTTTATTATTTATTTATCCAACATTGAAATTACTGAATATCCTAACATTTTTTCTTAGCTTTTGTGAAAAATCACCAGTTAATTCCGTTTTTTTTTAAAATAATCGCCAGATACAAAGTGATCAAGTATAACTGTTGGAATTGGTAATGCAATCAAAGCATTTTCCTATTCGACTATTTGCATCACTGCAATCGGATTTTGTTTTTAACGTTACATCAACAGGGACGAGATCGTAGGTTACATACGGCATTTTAATTTGCATTTGAAACGGTTCTGTCACATGACTGTTGTCAGTGTCAAGCTGCCAATAACCGGAAGTTATTCAAGTTGTACCATTAAAAAATAAAATTTCTCAGTGTCAACTCTTACCGTTATTTTTGACCACTTTGTATAATTTTGAGGTAAAATGAATTCGCTCGGTTTCCTAGTTATCGTAGGCGATTTAGGGTGACATTTTTGTTGGTATCATTATGAAATATAGACGTCAAATGAAACGGTTATATTTATTCTTAATTTGAACTTTAAGATTTTATTACAGTGACAGATACATTATTAATTTATGCGACAGTCGGTCGAAGGCGGGTTCTTCTTCGTATTAGGCAATTTTGCCAAATTACTGGTGTGGCAGATTCTGGCATCCCATTATACCAGATGATCAAAATTTAAGTCACCAGTAGTGTTATGAGTTAGTAAAATTACCACGTTACCTTACGATAAATTTCCAATATTACCGGTAAGGTAACATTCCTTTGTTACTGTTTATTATCGTTTGTTACCTTTTTTGTCAACATAAAGCAATTACGAGTTGCAAACTTTCAAAACACAAGTAAACCAATGAGAAAAATGGTCAAGAAATATTTTTAAATGTTTAGAAAAAACGTAAACACTAATAAAAGGAAATAAATACTTCACAACCTCAAATTATTTTCGTTTAGATATAAAATTATTTAGTGAAAATACATAATATTAAATGTTGAAGCCTTATTTTTTTTACAAAAGCCAAAAATGTAAAGTGCATCCCATATCAAATTAATTAGAAAATTGAGTAAATTCGCATTTTCAGTTAAAATTGTAATTGGTAACACCGGCGCAAGATGTCGACACTTGAGCTGTAATTGGTTATGTTACGGTAACATTACCGGTAAGCTAACATTAAAAATAAATTACTGGTAATTTAACAACACTAGCCATCAGTCACCTGACTGACAAAAAATCACTAGTTACCAATCGAAAATCACCAGTTTAATTTGTTGTACTACTTTGTCTTTTATTTTAATTTTTTGTTTATATTCAGACTTCAAAAACTGTGTTAAATGGTACAAAAAAAAATAATAAGAAAACAAGAACCCCAAATACTTTTACTAACTTCCTTTAGACGAATGTAAAACAGTAGACAATTAACAGTTTCCGGTAGTTTTTCTCTCTCAAAATAGTACTGTTTAAATGCGACTTCACAGATTTTAAAAAGTTATGAGCTTGTGAAATTGTATTTAAACTAGAGATGGGCCAGAGAATGAACCCGGTGCATTGAAAGCACCCGTATGGGTGCATTCACCAGGGTGCATACATGAATGCACCGGGTGCATTCAAAAATTTAAATTTCCCGCACAAATCGAACGAGAAATAACCTTTTCTTGATATTAATTAATTGTTTGCAGGTGATTTACAAGGTTTTATATTTGATAGTATGTGGTGAAAAGCTGAATGGTGAACTTTTAAGTTTAAGCAAAAGCTTCATAGGTTAGACTCTGAACAAAATGAGAAAGTTTTTGAAATTAACGTTACAAAATAATTGTCTAGCGATAGTCCGTACAAAATATATTATATTTGGTGTCATTTTGAACCATTTTTTTGTCTTATGTTAATGTAGGCAACTAGACAATGCACCGGGTGCATTGAGGGTGCATTCCGTGATTCTACCGGTGCAAACGATTGCACCGAGTGGAATCCCATCTCTAATTTAAACAGTACTAGCCACAGAATTTTTTTTTAGAGTTGGCTATGAATGAGAAAGATACACGTAGCAGTCACGTCTGACATTAATTTTACATGGCTGGGCTGTAATAGACACCAGTTGTAAAAGAACTGTCAGTATCAGTGATAATCGTTGTGATTCTTTATTTTTGCTTATTTATGAATAAATAACGGCTTTTGCGTTTCATGAGCTTCAAAAATGAAACTTGGTTGAAATTTATTTAAGAAATGCAAGGAAAATAAACGGCGAATGAATTTATGATGTTTTATAAATGCCATTAAAAGAGAGTTCAAATGAAGCAGGTTTAAAATTAGAAGTGTCAATATAATTACGACATCCGTGATTTTTCTCACAGCCAACTCTGAAAGAAAATTCTGTGGCTCACACATTATTTTGGAGAAAGAAAAATTACAGGAAACTGTAATTGTCTATTTTTGCTTTAGACTGTAAAATGTAGAGATGAGCCAGTGAATGAACCCGGTGCATTGAAAGCACTCACATGGGCGTGAATGAATTTTCTCAATTGAACTGAGTTTGCTTTTATAAATATTTTGAAGTAGAGATGGGATTCCACCCGGTGCAATCGTTTGCACCGGTGGAATCACGGAATGCACCCGGTGCATTGGGTGCATAGCCCATTTGCTTACATTTACATAAGACATAAACGATGCTTCAAAATGACACTAAATTTAATATATTTTATACGGACTATCGCTAGACATTTATTTTGTAACGTTAATTTAGAGATGGGCCAGGGAATGAACCCGGTGCATTGAAAGCACCCACGTGGGTGCATTCATTAGGGTATATACACGAATGCACCGGGTGCATTCAAAAATTTAAATTTCCCGCGCAAACCGAACGAGAAATAACCTTTCCTTGATATTATTTAATTGTTTGCGGGTGGTTTACAGGTTTATATGTTTCATAGTGTGTAGAGAAAAGTTGCTTAGTAAAATTTTAAATTTAAGCGAAAGCTTTATGAACAAAATGAGTAAGTTTTTGAAATTAATGTTATAAACTAATTGTCTAGCGATAGTCCATCAAATAATATTATATTACATAAAAAAATAACGGAAACTGTCTTCTTTCTCCATTTGTTTCATTCATAAATTCAAAAACTGGAAGTTACAGAATTCACTTTTTTCCGGATACTCTCTAGACGGTCTATAGTTTAAGATCTGAACAAAATGAGTTAAGTCTTTGAAGTTAACCTTACAAAATTATTCTCTAGTCAAATGGGCAATATGCCCAATGCACCGGGTGCAGTGTGCGTGCATTTCGTGCAGGACTTCGTGCTTCCACTGGTGCAAACGATCTCTGGCAACATTGGGGTGCGTTCCAAAATTAACACCCCGGTGTGAAGTGCGGTTGGGCGAGGTGTGATGACGTTTCACAGCAGAGTACACGCTGGACTGTGTACATGAACGCAGAAGGAACAAGCCGTGTGAATATCTGACGTTTTAGGGACGGGAAATTTATTATTGAAGCACTTTCTTAGCTGTCGAGAATTACCGTATAAAATATGAATAATTTAGAGATGGGATTTCACCCGGTGCAATCCTTCACCGGTAGAATCACGGAATGCACCCACAATGCACCCGGTGCATTGGGTGCATTGCCCGGTTACCTATATTTACATAAGACATGAAAAATGTTTCAAAATGACGCCAAATAGAATGTATTTTGTACGGACTATCGCTAGGCAATTATTTTGTAATGTTAATGTTGAATATGGACCGATGGTGACGTCACAACAGCGGTTGGAGCGGGCTTACATTGCGGTATAGGGATTGAGCAATCCTATAGTGTTAAGTATCCTTGCACTCTTACCCCGGGGAGTGCTATTTCTGAACGCACCCCTGCTGTTGATCAAAATTCATGTCAACAACCTAACGAAACGTGAACACAGCCTGCCCTGATCAGGCAAAAGAGTGAATGAATAAAGAATATTAAAAATACGATAAGAAAAATCGCCAATTCTGATGATAAATTAACACCTGGCAACACCAGTAAGCTTCCCAAAATAAATAATGAACCGTAAGTTTTCTCTTTCATTCTTAGCTATTCGAAGCATTGGCAACACTGATTATAAACTGTTCTTTCTTCATAGGTTATGTTTACTTATTTTAATGATATTTTGTGGAGCCCTAATTTAATATAAAACAGAAAATGTTGACCATGGCTCATGATTTAACTGCGAAACCAAGAACAAAGGATGTGTTAATCGAAGAGCAATTAAATTTCAACACGCTTTTATTGTCGGAGGCAACCCTTTTGGGTTTACAAAAAGCCGGATTTCAAAAACCTTCACCAATCCAGTTAAAAGCCATACCAATCGGGAAATGCGGTTTTGGTAAGTACACACATGTTTACAATAAAACATAACAATTTAATTAATTCTGTTGTGATCAATTAACTTGCAGATTTGATGATCGAATCAAAGTCTGGCACAGGGAAAACCGCTGTGTTTGCTATTATTGCACTTGAATTATTGAAGCTTTCACGTGCTGTACCGCAAGTATTGATTTTGGCTCCAACTAGGGAAGTTGCCGTCCAGATTTGTGATGTTTTGCAAACATTAGGAGTAGGGTACACAGGTACGGAAACATAAATTTTGATGAAGTTTTGAATAATCTTGATAATTTGGTACTACAACAGATCAGCTACTGCCACTATAATAAATCCAGAATTACTGGAATGTGTAGCCACGTGCAAAGAAACATTAGTTAGATCCATCAGTAATTAAAAGCATTTTTGGGGTTTCTTGTTCGGTGTATTAGATTTGAAAGTGTACTTGATTGTTGCTGTACAAAATTTATGAAAATCATGAACATTTTATAATACACACTTGCAAACAATTTTACATGGAACTTGAAAAGATGAGACAGAATTGAAGTGTAACTTCTAAATGGTCTAAGTGCCAATTTTATTTAAAAGTAATAGAAGCTGAAATCTCTATAATAAAGAAAATAACAAAAGCAGATTATATGGAGTGTCTCTAAATTCCGTGGACATGACTTAACCACAGATTCCAGGGCTCAAAATAAGACGATTTAAGCAAACTTATCTATATCCATAACGGTCTCGTTAAGCCAGTATTCTTCTTCAAAGTTCTTGAATAGAAAATTAATATTTCTTGTAACAAAGGAACAGCTGAACGGATTTGGGTGAAATTTGGTATGGAGACCTACAAGAAGGTAAGTCATATTTACATGTGATATTAGTTACTAGCAGTGAACCGCTAGCGTGAAAAACAGGGTTACCACAACACTTATCGTACGATAACTTTTTTGAGGTTAGGAAGATAACCTTAGTTAATAAATTTTTTGTAAGAAGCACTCAATAGGAAACTTTTTCGTGTCTTTGTAACTTTTGATATTTTCTACGGTTCACTGACAAAACAAGAAAATGTAAGTGACTGCAGCATTTTTTTATTGAAAACCGGTATACTTTACTGCCTTTTAATTGTCTAGTTTATTTATTTTGAGAAAGACAATAATTAGTAAACTATATTAGGCATTTGTTTTCTTGTGTATGGTCTGCTAACTTGAAATTCTAAATTAAAACATTTTGCAAAAAATGCACTTTAGTCATTTAGATTTTTCTATTTTCTGACTAAACCATAACAGTTAGCAAAGTTAGCAAAGATACATAAAAGGTTACTAATGAATAACTCTTTCTGAAAATAAATTAGTTATACACCTAGAAGGCACTAGAGCATACCCGTTTTCAATAAGTAACTCTGTAGCCATTTATATTTTCTTATTTTGTGAATCGTAAGAAATATCAAAAGTTGCAAAGAAACGGAAACGTTTCCTACCGATTGCTTCTTCCTAAAAAATTATTTACTAAAGTTTTCTGCCTAACCTCAAAAACGTTATAGTAATATATGTGTTGTGGGAACTCTGTTTTCCACACTAGCCGTTTACTGCAAGTAACTAAAATCATCTGCAAATATGATTTACCTTCTTGTGGGCCTCCATACCAAATTTCATCCAAATCGGTTCAGCCGTTCCATTGTTTTAAAAAAATGTATATTTTTTTCTTCAAAAACTTTGAAGAAGAATACCAGCTTAATGAAACCATTAGGTGCTTTCTTTCGTTTAAAAATTTGAATCGTGTTTCGAATAGTTTGGACCTGAATTTCGTAGTTGTTGCAAATGTTGTAAATAACCATAATTCAATCCAAAAAAGTTTTAAAAATAGAGAGATTCAAAGAGAAGAATGTCTGTTTTTGAATCAAAACATGTTTGGATCACGATTTTGTGAGCGAAACAAAGCACCTATTATGAATATGGATAAGTTTGGTTAAATCGTCTTGTTTTGGGCCCAGGAATCTATGGTTAAGTCATGTCCACGGAAGACTAACACTTTTTATTTTGAATTTGTTAACATTTTGTTATTTTTTAGACCTTAAAGTAGAATCATTCATTGGAGGCTTTCCAATTGAAGAAGACATGAAAAAGTTACCTGGATGTCAAATTATAGTAGGAGCACCTGGCAGAATAAAGCACCTAATCAAAATGGGTGTCTTGAAATTGTCCGCAGTAAAATTATTTATTTTGGATGAAGTAGACAAACTTCTAGAAGAAAGTTTCCAGCCTGACGTCACTGAAATATTCAAGAACTTACCTCGCGTTAAACAAATCATTACATTAAGTGCCACTTATACTGATGAACTCAAGCTGAATTTAGAAAAGCTTATGTATTCACCATCTTTTATCACCCCGAACACCGGCAGCCCTTTATTGCTTGGTTTGAGGCAATTTGTTTCAGTTGTGAAATGCAATTTAAATGTGATTCACCAAGTAAATATTAAAAATGAAGAACTTATCCGATTGTTGCAAAAGGTTTCATTTTCTCAGTGCATTATTTTCTCTAATTATCAAATAAGGGCTGAAAGTATTAGCAACACGTTGAATCGTAAAGGCTGGAATACTATGTATATTTCCGGAGCTCAAACGCAGGGTCAAAGATTGGAAGCTATTAACAGTCTAAAAAAATTTAAGTGTCGAATTTTGCTATCCACTGATGTGAGTGCAAGAGGCATTGACGCATCTAACGTCGACTTGATTATTAATTATGATGTTCCGAATGATGCTAGTACTTATTTGCATCGAATGGGAAGAGCAGGTCGCTTTGGATCATATGGGGCATGTATAACTTTAGCTGCAGATGGAAAAGAACTGAACAACTTTCAAGTCTTATTGGGGAATATTGGTGGAACTGTTATGTCAGTGCCAAAATTGCCAAACGATGATATTCCTGCTGATTTATTAAACTGTGATTTGAGTAAGTTTGATACTGTGTTTGGAATTGTCGATGTTGCTAAAAGTATTAAGAGCAATGTTAAGCTAGACATATCCAAATCTGTTAGGGGCATAAAAGATTCCACTGGGAAAGATGCATCATCTACGTTGGAAGAAAAAGAAAAGGAAGTACATACGGTTGTAGATAATAATCAAAGCGATGCTGATATGAACATAGATAACATTCATGTGTTTTTAGATATGAAAACTCAAAATGAAAAGAATATTGAATCTCAGGTAGCTAATGTAGAGGCACTTGATTTACTAGGCAGTTTAGCAAGTGGAAAACAAATAAAAATTCATGATTCTGTATCCAAGACTGATGATGTAGTCAGAGAAAGTGTAATAGCAGAGATTATGGATAATCAGCTTCACGAGGCTTCGGATTCTAAAAAGAGAAAACGTGATCACAAACAAAATGTTGATTCAACTAATTTAAAATTAAGAAAAGACTCGGAAACAATTTCTTATAATGACAACAACAAAATTTGCATAAAAAACATTGCTCTTTTAAATGCAACGAAACTCCTAGTCGGCGACTTTTATAAACGTGACATAGAACATGAAATTGTGGAATCAATAAATGCGTACCTAAATCTCCTGAAGAGCGAAAACCAATCTTTTGTTGATAAGTTCACGAATAAGTCAAACTTTGAAGCTGTGCTATTGCAAATCAGCCATGGTGTACCATGCACTTTAAATTTATCCGACTTAAAAAATAAAGAAGAGGAAGTTCTTGAAGGCGATCAGAGTATTGAACAGAACGAAAATAATAACAAATTGGAAAACATATTTCAGCTAGGTTTTGATTATGCTGTGAAACCAAACGCTACTCACTGGCTGGATGTTTTAGGTGAAGACTTCCAAGAAAAAGTTGATTTAAGCCGAGACGAGCAAGATTTTATTCAAGTACTAAAGCAATATACTTATTCAGATGGAGAGAGCAGCGAGCTACGCTCACATAAGAGAAAAAGTAAGCATAAACGTCACCACAAAAAGAAGAAGCATAACAACTACCACCACAAAGATGCAGCAGCCAGCAACTTCGAATGTGATTTGGATGGTAGTAACAACTTTATGCAATGGTATAACAAAACACACAAAGAAAATGTGAATCAGTTGAATTATAATTATGATTCTTATCCTGGATTATACTCTGAGTATGAATACAGCAACAACGAGCACTTTGCCAAGTGTTTCGATTATTATAATAGTGAATTGGCAGAGCAAGCAGAGGCTTTCGAGGATACTGTCAGTTTTGCCGAGTGGTTCTCACAGTGGCAGTATCAAGTCCAAGGAGTTAGAGATTATATTCAACAAAATATATACATACAGGAAATGAATAGATATGCTTTCAATCAAAATTAAATCTTGAAATGTGAATGAATTGAATGGAAATATTTTATCAGCTTGTGACTTAAATGCAATTTTGTTAACAATAAAAATTTTAATTATCTGTCTTATATTTTATGTTTAAGAAAAGATACATTCTGATAACTATAGCACTTTAATTGAACTAATATACGAAATTTTTAACATTGTAGAGTGTCATGTACATTGTAGTGTCATGTATATACAATAAAATTTTAAAATGTATTTGGTTTCTATTATGTTAAAGATTTCATTAAACAAAACTGATTTTGATTATTGTACAAATTAAAATAAAATTGAAAGAAACTAATTCTGTAGTTTGACTTTGTAAAGGTTTTCTTTTGGGAGTACCATCAACTTATAATTTTTTAAAGCAGTGAGCAATCTTAAAACTTAAAAAGAAAACATTAATTTTGTTTACAGGACTTTCAAAGAAGTTCCAGGAGACCAAATTAGTTACCAATCTGGAAAAGATCGTTTCGCAGTCGTTGGCGACAGTGCGATATTTTCTTGCCACTAAACATTTTCGTGTTTAATTTTTCTGACAAGATTACTTCTGTTACGGTACTAATTATCCTACTATTGAAATTGACTTATTTTATATTTAAGATATTACTGTACGTGTATGTATGGTTGCATAACTTAGGTGATCACCTGGGACTGGAATTTTGACGATTTTATTAATTTTAAGCACTGTCGCGAACATTAAATTTTGGTCGTCACTGCTCAAGCAAAACGTCGGTTTTAATTTCAGAAATTAAAATTTTTTACATAAATATGCAGTTTCACTTAAAAAGTGTGGAAAATATATTTAAGTTTTAAAAAAGTTGTTCCCACTATTCAAAATTAAGACATCTCTTTATTTTTAATTAAACACGAGGCAGTACAAATCTTCGACAGTCAATGATGACCAAAATTTATTGCTTGCGACTGTACGTTGACAATTACTTTAGATCAGTGAAAAGTGAAACGCCGATGTTTTATTAGACGTCTAAAAAACCATAATTACAAATGGCCTGATAAATTTTTAACGAACAAAAAATAGTTTATTATTCATAATAACAAAATTAAGAAAATTAATAAAAAAATAAAGACGTTCTCTGCGTTGTGTTAGGACCAGACATGGAGTATTAATGTATTACATTATTTGAAATAGTGGGAATAAATAAAAAGAATCTGTAATAATAAAATAACATAAAGTAATACCATCTTAAAATTTTCCGCTTAAAATTATGGTGATAATGAACAAAAACGAATCATTAATTAATTATACAAATGTGAAGGTGAACTACTTTTTTTTTAATAAAGATAAAAAGAAACAAAAAAAAACATTCAAGCAAAGAATAAAGACTTGCGAACAAAAACAAATAAAAAATCACTGAATGGAAATATCAAAATTAGAAGAAATTAAAAAAAAACAAATTAATTTACAAAAAATCAGAAACAAAAGAAAAATGAAAGAAAAACCGTCAAAATTCAGACAAGAAGCAAAAAGAAAAAACCAATCTACTGCAGCAAGATGAGTGGAGAAGCAATACTTTTCTAAACGAATCGAAAAATTCTTGGAAAACAAAAGCAAACTATAAAGAAAGTCAATGGCCCGCATTCTCACCTCGTCTTTAATTTAGGAACGCCATGATTAAATTCACTCTCACTCTCTTACTCATGAAATTCGCATAAAGCTATACCGTTTATGTTTATTTTAATCCCGACTTTAGCTAGAGATGATCTTGATCTTAATCATGAGACGAGATTAAGGGTCAATAATACGATTAGAAAAGTGAAGACAAACAAACGACGAAATGCAGTGCATAAAATAAAAGATCATAACTGTGATAAACTCAAAGCAAATGAAAAACAATGAACTACGAAAAAGCACCAATAAAATGCGAAAAATAAATTCGATAAGAAAGATAAAAGAGAAATCCACATTACGAAAGCATAAAGAACAGAAAGAAAAGAAAAGAAAATTGATGATTAGGGTAATTTTAAGTTGAGTAAAAAACAAATGAATCTCCAGACAAAAAATAGTAAAAAGTAAAGGACTCTAAAAAAGCGTCAGTCCACAAAACGTCACGTCAAAAAACAACGCGATAAAAATAAACAAAAGAGAAGTACATTAGCATAGAATGAATTAAAAAATAACTTAAGTACCGCTACACAAAAATGGACAAAAGAATGTAAATCAACGAAAATTTTTGCAAATAAAAACAAACTCGAAAGAAACAAAAGAGAATTATAAAAAGGAGTCAGTAAAATGAGAAAACCAATTCTATTAAAAAGAGAAGAATGCGAAAAACAATGGAAAAGCAATAGAAGAACGGATAATATACGGTTTCAAGTTTTTGGTCGGTGATGTACTTTCGTTCCAGGGGTATATTGGAATGTAGATTTTTGTGAAGTGTCGTCACATGAATACAACAACAAAAGTAGCCCAAATCAGAAGATTTTTAAAAGACAAATTTGTCTAAAATGTAGCCCAAGCAGTGGAATTTCTCCCAATCTGGCAATCCTGCTAGTAGTACCTCCACAATATATGGTATAACGTCCTCCATATACTTAACCTCGATGGACCTGACAAGAAAAAAATCATCCCCCCTAGTAGTCAGGGTTGACAGATTTTTTTTTTGAAAAACATGACCCAATTACCAAATTCCGAAGTATAAAAAATATTAATTGTATTACAATTTTCTGCTGTAGCAATTATTTAAATAATATGATGCCTGTTATTTTAGGAAATGACAAAGACCGGTTTCATCTACACTTAGAGACATTCTCAAGTAGTTTGTAATAGTTTAAACATATTTTTCTTTGGAAATTAATAACTTTTTAATTTAAAATTAAAAAAAAATCCATATTTTATATCTCGTATATAAATAAATATGTACAGGTATACGTATTTTTTATTTGTTATTCAATCAATTCATTTTATTTCTGTTTCTGTCATTGCTACATAATATTATCAAAATTTATATAGCGTGCCCACGAATCGACTTGACTTGATAGGAAAAGCTTTTTTAAAATTAATTTTTCGCAAAGAAATTATTTACAAAAAGTTCTGCTTTTAAAAACACTCCAGAAACAATGCTTGAATTGAAATTTTTGAATTACAGTCTTTCTAAAAAATTTATACAGTGCTAGTTTAAAGTTCCTTCCCCCTCTATTAACTTTTGAACCAAACAGGATAGAAATTTCAGACAAAAACCAAATCAAAGTACCATGTAATCAACGGAATTTGTAATTAGAGGTGGCTGTGATATTTTCCTAAAGCAACACAGACTTGAAGTTTGAAGTTAAAAATCTGAAATGTCAGAATAATGACATTTATTTATTATTTTTTTAAATGATTGATAAACGAATTTGTCTTATGGAACCTCCCCTAATATTCTAAAACAGGATTTAAGCCAGATTTAAATAAAATAACAAAATGAAAAATGATGTACAAAGCACAAGCGTAACCTCAAATATGACAACTGTCAATTTATTATTTGTTTTTCAATGTATCCAACCACACAGCATAAAACTGCACCAAACACTTCCTCCTCTAATTATAAATTTCGTTGATCACCCGGTAGATACAAAATACTAATTCCTGAGATAAAATTTCTTTAGAATATCCGCTACGTGGCGCTGCGCGCACTATAAACTTTAGAATTTTAAATGGCATGGTGGCTTAACTGACCCATAATTTTAAAGGAGCTTTAATGCTACATTGAATGAGGCTGTCAAAACACTAATAGCCGTTTGCACCACGTCTAGTTAAAAATTAAACCAGGTTTAACAGTAAACCCAGTTTGCACCGCGGCTTAAACCGAAGTTAAAAAATCGCTAAACCAACTCAATTTAATCCGCCGCCCGTGATGGTTTAACGTTGAGTTGGTTTAGCGAGTTTTTAACTTCGGTTTAAGCCGCGGTGCAAACTGGGTTTACTGTTAAACGTGGTTTAATTTTTTACTAGACATGGTGCAAACGGCCATAAATTGATAAAAGGTGGTGCTGCGCGCACTATGAACTTCGAAATTTTAAATAGCACAGTTACTTAAGTGACGTATCATTTTAAACGAATTTTAATTCTACATTCAATAACGTTATCAATTTTCATTTTCTAGCATTTGTTTTTAAATTCGTGAGATTTTAATGCAACAATCAGAAAATTGAGTAACGTTTTCATTATTGTTTTTATTTAAAAAAAAAACAGTCTGCTGATCGAGTAACTTCAGAAACCAAATACAAATTTATTTTATTTCTTTTTAATACAGGGCAATGTTCAAATTTATTGTAGAAAAAAAAATATTATTGATTAGCATTCTGTATAACTTATGCATTCTTCTCGGAATAACTCAGAAATCACACTCAAATTTAAGTCATCAAATACAGAGTGACTGAAAATTTTGTACAGTGTGTTCGTATGTCCACGGATCAACTTGACCAGAGGAAAAAGAACTTTTTTTAATATCGACTTTATGCAAAACAATTATTCTTTACAAAAAGTTCTGCATTTCTTAAGGAAGTTCAGAAACAATGCTTAAAGTTAAGTGTTGAACTATAAATTGTCTAACAAACTTAGTGTCAGAAATCAAAGTAACGTTTTTATTATTGACTTTAGGCAAGAAATGTATTCTTAAAAAAATCTACTATCCAATCTAACTAGAGGCGTGTTCTTTTATTCAACCAATTGATTTAATCGCTTCATCGGTGCGACGTCATCGATGAATGTCAAATAAGTCATCGATGACTCAAATTGCGCTGAATAAAAGAACAGTCAGCTTGTCAGCTGATCAGAGGTTGTTGTTGGTAATTGCAATTGGAATACAAATAAATAACCTATAGAGTTGGAAACATTTATATTTGCTAAAACTTGAAAAGAATTTACAGTACTTTACCATTATTTAATATAACGTATGTCGACGTATCAATTTCTACAATGACTGAAACTCAAACGTTTTATCTTTACACGTTAACATAACTGGTATGAACTGTTCTTCATTCTTTTCATTCATCTTTATCAAATAACGTTTTGGTGTTTTTCATGTTTACAAACGCAACAAATATAACCTTTACAATTCTCTCTCCCCTCCCTAATTCATCAGCAATAAATCCAGATGACTCCGATGAGTTTTCGATTACCTCATTGAAGAATAAAAGACCAGCATGATTACTTCCATCGCAAAAAGAACGATGAATAAAAATACGTTTTGATGTTTTTCCAATTAATGCGCTTAGCTCCTTGATGAATAAAAGAAAACGCCTTAGTCAGAAACTGTTGCTGGAACAAACCTAATCACCAGGGAAAGGAATTCGGGCCACTTGTTTGGCGATCGGTATGAAAATTTAGTACTCGGACTGTATCAGCTTCGCCTACAACAATTTCTGCGAAGTGCGAATGCCTCCCACTCAATAATAATTCGAAGCATCAGGGCCGCGGAAAGGCAGTAGGAGTAAATAGTACATTCGACGTAAAAGCTAAGTGGTCTGAATTCTTTTCCCTGCTAATCACACATACATAAGTTTTTTATTTGTAAAGAATAAAATTGATATTAAAAAAAAGCTTTATCCTGATGCCAACTCGATCCATGGATACACTGTATAACAATTTCTTTATGATTTTTTTAACATGGCCATTTAAAAGTCGCAAAATCGTAAAACGTCTTACTAGGAATTAATAACTTCATCAAAAATGAAAACCTAAAGAAACAAGTTGTCAATGGAAATTAAAAAATCTTTTTTAATTCTTAAAACTTAAATTCTAACTAGAAAAAAGAGTTGTACATTAAATTAATGTTTAATGAATCTAGAAAACTATGACTTTCCACCTTTCTTATAATAGCTTCGAAGTAACAGAACATATCACAGGGTTGAAGCGTGATTTATGATTTTGATATATTTTTTTGGATAAGAATTCATAATTATTAAAGCAAACCTTACATACTTAACAAGAACGACTTGTTATATATCTACTCAATTAGTCCAATAAATAAATGAGATTAAGTTTAGTATACATATACATATTTTATCGATTCTTCTTAATAGTTGGCGAACTATTAATGAACTTCATTTCCTAACATCTTTGGCTCACTGATAAAATTCTAACAAAAAATGAACTATCGTAGATTTTTAGATAATAATAACGGAATACGTCTTGGAAGATTTATTACAGAAGGAGGCAATTAATCAACTTGATTTCAAAACTTTCCAGAAGTCATTAAGATTTTTTTTTAAGTTACAAAGATACGTATTGTACTAACGTAATCGTCGACTGTATTGCAGATTTGTTAATAAAAAAAACTGTAGTAAAATGAATGATAAGTATAAAAGCGGTTTGTACTGACCGTGTAAAATTTGAGGCCAGACTAAAAAGACATTTTGTTTCAGGTGAAATGTATTGCAGCATGCAAATGATTTCATTTATCTTTAAGTTGAGTTGGGTGATGCGATGCAGTGCTGTAAATTCTGAACACGCGAATTTAAAATCACCGTTTTATAGCTGAACGTAAGCGCTTTATAAAATGTATCTCAAATAATTTATACCGGAGTATTTTATTTAGCTTGCATGCCTTTTATCTGAATCTTGTCACGGCTAAATAATTGTTATTAAAAATTAGTTTTCTAACGGTACAAATAAGACGTCTACGACTTAGATTGCTGATAACGTAAACACAGCTTTGTAACTATACAGAATTTTTAAAATTTACGATCCAGTTCGATCAAGTCGTCTAATCCTGTCAAGGAAATGATGTTGCCTTGGATTTCCAGGAACATGTAATAAACAAATTTAAATAAACATCGTGCGGTTCCAAATTTTACATTCGTTTTTGGAAGGACTTCCCAAATTAAAGTGTTAATGCAATAGACTGAGCTTTGGATTTTGAAAATTTTTGTGTGCGGAAGCGAGAAGATTAAATGGCGTGCCCTGATAAGTGCCAAAAAAGGCAATCTTTGTTGTCAAAATTAAAAGACCTGGTGGATAATATTGATGATAAATGCTGTCCAGCTCCGTGCTGCCCACCGTGCGTACCTTGTGCCCAAGGGCCTGTTATAGAAATTTATGATCCATTACCCAAACCATGTCTTCCTATTTGCAGTCCATGCGCACCTCCATGTTGTGAACCTTGTTGTCCGGCTCCAAGTTGTCCTGCTCCGTGTTGTCCTGCACCATGTTGCCCTGCACCATGTTGCCCACCACCAAGCAAAACTTGTCCCGTACCAATGTGTTGCCCAGCACCATGTGTTGCACCAGTTGTTCCACCTTGCATGCCCATATGTACCCCCTGTCCACCACCTTGTGTGCCACTTTGCAATCCTTGTCCGGAAGAACAACCATGTGTACCGTGCAATCCTCCCCAAATGATGGTGTGCTACAGATTGCCGAAGTGCGTAAGGAGGTCAAAGTCGAGAGAACTAAGGGCCAGCATCCTTTACTACACATGCGACTGCATTAAAAGGAATGGACTACAAGATGATTGTCCACGGTCAGAGTGTCATGGATCTCCGGAATGTCTTTGCCTACCAGAGCCCTGCTGTGGCCCAGCCGAAGCAGCAAGAATGCATCAACGCGGCGAGTCAAGTTTTTCGTGCAAAAGCAAAGGTCTGGAAGAATACCAGTGCTATCCAGCTTATGTCAAATTACCTGGCGGACCGTCACCGTGCTCTCCCCCAATCTGTCCTTGTCCTTGTGGTCCGTGTGTCCCTTTGGTTGCAGCACCCCCATGTCCGCCTCCAATATGTCCTGGTCCACCACCTATAATGCCCATTGGAAATGTGATGCCTATCTGTCAACCGTGTTGTCCTTGTCCCTGTTAGTTAATCTGTTAATCGCTATTGTAAATGTAATAAAATCATCTAAACAAACACAGTAGTTTCATTCGATTTCGAGATAATCCCGGCAGGTCAGTTTAGTTGCAGTTGGAGTTCTTGACCTACTCTCTTGCCGAGGAGACTCCAAAAAGGACCGAAAGTGTTGTATTTAGGAGGTCTACTGCAAACGAAACTGACTTGCAACAAAGTTTTTGGTACACAATATCGTTTTTATTTTTTTAAATTTTGAATCACTTAAGTATTCATAAAGGAAAATAGTCACTACCATAATCATAAATCATTTTTGAAGATCTTTCTGGAATTCAATTTTCTTTAATAAAATTTCTGTCTAACTAATAACATGAATTTTAAGAAGACCTTTAATTTTGATTTCGAAATCGTAAGCCTTTTCTGATGATAGGAAATAAATAAATGAATCACAATCCTTCAGAATTATACAGATAGTAATGAAAATGATTGCCAATCTAGCTGAACATAATAGAAAATATACGTATACTGGATGCGCCACTGCAAGTACGTAGTCACGAAGCAGTTTAATCAAATAATGGAGTTCTAATATAAGAAACAGATGGCTAACACGATGCGGATGGCTCCGGATTAGACATTGTAATTTGTAAGTGACTCCAACAGCGAGATATGTATATAATTTAAACTCTGCTGCTTTTACTGTGGACTGCAGATTACAGACTCTTTTCTTGGTTTATAATTTTCTGCCACATGCTTTTTCCTTGCAATTATTTATGCTTATTCTTCTTATACCTTCTTCTACCTTCTTATTCCAACTTGTTCTTCCTTTTCATCTTAGGTTTTCAATATTATTTTCCTTTTCTTAATTACCATTAATCTCACTTAGATCTTCTCATTCGCTTGTGGGTTATGCGTAAAAAAGTATATCTGGGTAAGCAAGATGTTTTATTTTCTGGAATCTGTATGCCACATGTCTAATTAAGTATTTGCTAAATGTGAGGTCGTGAAAGACGAAACGTTTGTCTCAAATAACTACAGAAATTTAATTATTTACTTTGTTTTTCGTTACTGTTATACCATAGTTCACAAAAGTTAGCCATTGACGTCGTCTTCTGAAACATTACACTCTTTCTATTTACCTTATTTTCAATTATTACATTTTCTGAATAAGTAGTTGGGTGATCTCAAGGGTCTGCTTATTTCAATCTTTCCTTGACCTCCAGATTCTTCGACACATTTCTTCTTATCCGTACTTTGTTCGTGGCGTTCTTCAATCTGTACCAACATCTTCAAATTTTCAAGATATTTTACCTATTTCCAATATTTAGTTTCTCTTTTTCTTTTTAGAAAAATTTTGTGCAAATCGTTTTTGATTGCAGTGAGAACCTCGAGCAGCCTCTGGACAGCTGTTTCAGCCCTGCTTGGGTCTTCTTCAGCAGAGACGTAGCTCGACATTCCCACTGCAGACCAAAAACGACTTGCCCAATTTATTCGCAATTGTGATGTAAGAATGATGAACAGATAAAATAGCGACATCTTACTATCGCTTTTTGACCTGACATTGCAGTAGGGTAGACAAATTGAAGCGGATTTGCTCCTAATAAGTCCCCCATGCAAGGCGGCCCAAGCAGGGCTGAAACAGCTGTCCAGAGTCTGCTCGAGGATCTCACTGCAATCAAAAACGATTTGCACAAAATTTTTCTAAAAACTTTCATTATGCTTTGACAGCAAGCATGGCCGCCTTGCATGGGGGACTTATTAGGAGCAAATCCCGCTTCAATTTGTCTATCCTACTGCAATGTCAGGTCAAAAAGCGATAGTAAGATGTCGCTATTTTATATGTTTTTCTCTTTTTCGTTTCTAAGGTGCTTGAATCTTTTCTTTTCCCTTCATACTGATTTCTGATCCTTTTGCTTGTGTAGTTTTCTTCTTTCCTTACATCGCCTTTTATTTTCTCTTGGCATTTTCTTAACGATTGATCTATGTCTGTCCTATTCATTTTCTTTTTTCATCTTTTCCATGCGAATTTTACTTTTTATTTTTCTGTTTTTCGTTTGTTTATTTTTATGTTTTATGCTTTTTTTTTAATTTCCTCTTTACCTACCTTTCAGTTTGCTTTACTTCTCCTGTATTGTTTATATAGCTATTCTTAATGTGTTCCACATTTCTTATTACTTCTTTAGTTGTTAATTTACTTTTTCCTAGAACGTAATTTTCCATTGTACGGATGTTTCAATTTTATGCCGACATAAATGCAATAGTCCCAAATGTCCCACTTTTATTCAGTAAATGATTTATTTGATTTGTGCTCCTCCGTTCTAACGTCCTCATGCACTCTTTTGTTTTCTTTCAACAACGATACTCTTTATTTACATTTCTTTCTCTCGCCAAATTGGTCAATAACTTACAATTTCCTTGATTACCAAATGCTTGTTGCATATAAAAGTTAAACATAAAGAATCGGTTTTTGATAAAAAGATAAAGTTTTGAGAAAAATAAGGAACTATTAATAGAACAATTTAAACAACAAAACAAGAAAATACCAAATAACTTGTTATAGGTATTATTTAATTTAAATTTTACTTAATTATTTATAGCACTTTTAATATTGTTACGTTTCTAGGGTTTAAACTTATTTATTTAAACGAATAAAACACTCGATAAAAACTTAACCGTAATTTAATAAAGCTTAAAAACTAATTTATTTGTAACAATTTATTTTCACACTAAAATCTAACTTCGACGATCGCTGTTCGAATTCGACTGACTGGTGAGTCAACTTCGGCCGATTTTATATCATTTGCTGCCGTCTGGAATTCTCTACACTGGAAGATTCGAGTTTGTTCCGTCGCCGGAAAAGTCTAGTCTGTTCGATGTAGACCCCGGTGGCGTGGCAGCCAATGACGCATAACGAACCGACTTCTTGACGCCTTGAGCTAAGCCGGGTGGTGCGCCACAATATTATATAAAGGGTGTAAGAAAAACTCTCATTGCGCCTGTGACATAATGGCATATTTCTTTATAATTTTTTCAAAACTTTAAAGTTGTTTTTCTATCTGTAATTTTTTTCGTAATTTTTCTAAATTCAGGGATTATTTTCCCAAACTGAAAATTCAAAGGAAAAGATAAATGAAACAACCCACTCGCAGAAAAGCACATAACAATTTCTTTAAGCTATAAGAAGGTGCAAACATGCTTTAAAGTTGCTGGCATTCGACCGTGTGCTGTATCCATTTACGATAAACATAACATGCTGTTATCTTTTTTTGGAATATGAATTTAAACGTAAACTCGTCACGTTATGTTTAACGTAAATGGATACAGCATAAGGGCGATTAGGGGCTATTCTATATCGAGTGCGTTAAATTTAAAGGTCGTTGCTACAATTGGATTGGTTGTTACCACAGCAAAAGTACGTTAGATTTAACAAATTTTGTTGCAAGCATGGCCGCCTTGCATAGGGTAACTTATTATGTAGCAAACCCGCTTCAATTTGTCTATCCCTCTGCAATGTCAGGTCAAAAAGCGATCGTTGGATATCGCCGTTTTATATATTCGTTAAATTTAACGGACAATCCATTAAATTTAACGTACTGTTGTTATGGTAACAACCAATCAATGCTAAAGTAAAGCTTCTTGATTGGTTGTTACCGAAAAGAGGAGCTATTCTGTATCGATCAAAAAGCCTTACGATTCGTTGTTACCGTTGATTTGTTGTTACTATAGCAACTGTACGTTAAATTTAACGGACTGATAGCAACAGTTCAGTGCGTTAAATTTAACTTACAGTTGCTATGGTAAGAACCAATCAATGGTAGCAACCAATCGTAAAGCTTCTTGATTGATACAGAATAGCCGCTATTTTCGGTTTTGGGAACAGTGTTTTTTCTTAAATGTTTGTTTACTGACATGAGTTATCAGTCAAAATTCATATATTCCTTGAAATTTCGTTTGTTCTTCCACTTAAATAGTGTGCATTAATTAGCATTTCCAAGAAAACGGTTTGAACGACTTGAATCGCTTGGTATACGACCAGCGATATTTCGATGATTGATTTAAGACAAAATTCATGTGCAGTGTATAAGATAAACAAAATATGTTTATGTACAGGGCGATGGGTAAATGGTGCAACCACTCCATACTACGATATTTGGTGCTAAAAATTAATCATAAAACCGTTTCCAAAATCGTAGTTATTTAAGTATGAAACCAAAAAAATTAATAAAATCGTCCAGAGTAGATACGCATAATGATGTAAACCGAATTTCAGTTTAATTTTAGGGATTTCTGTAGTTCTGTGACTATAGTATAAGATAAGAATATTTTGAAAATGGTTCCGGGTTTAATTTTAAACACAATATATCGTACGTCATATACTTATTATCACCTTGTACTTCGTGAATTCTCGTTAAGTAAAATTAAACGAAATTTAAAAAGAACTGGTTTTATCTTGATATGTAAATTGTATTTTAGGTGGAAGTAAGTGTAATTCGAAAAAATGTCATCCACCTGCATGCCAAGAGCAGAAAACCTAACTTGTAATTTCGAGCGTATAATTGCAAGATGGATTTATTTATGAGAATTAGCGTCGTGAATTTTGTGGCACGTATTCTAGAGCTTTGATTTCCTGTTTGATAACAGTTTCTGGAATTCTTGCATTCGTGCATGAAATAGGAAAATTCGTGTCATTTGTTATGCATTCGTCCCAGTAGCGGTAATTAAATAAATTAAGATACGATAAGTTCGAGATACTTTGCAATGTATATATTAAAGATAGCGAGCGCCGCATTATAAAATATTAAATATACGTTGTTACCGTGACAAAAGTACATTTAAATGTTATTGATGGCGTTTATAAATCAGTGTTTCCAAGAATGCGAACATTGTGCAGAGATATCTATTGACTGACACCGGTAAAAATTCTTAGACAGATATCGATGGTTACAAATACGGCGATAGGAAGTGAAATGTTGTAAGAATAATCGTTTTCTTAGTGGTAGTTCATCGTTCTGAGTACATCCATATGTAGAATACTTACTTCCCTGACAAGCTTCTGGCTCTTATGAAAATACACTCTGCAAACATCGGCCGAGTTATGCTCTTTTATGGTTACACCGTGATAAAAAGGACACATTCACACATGTTCACTCCATAATTTTTTTCTGACACAAGAGAAACACACACGCCTTTACGGTCTTGCCTTTTATGTCGGCGAAGTAAAAATTTTACTTTTGCATTCTAGCATTGTACAAATACTTTCTTTCACATAACACTACCCAAAAAAAAATATACGTTACTATTTTAACATACAGTCGGAGACAAAATTGTGGGTACGGAAGAGAGTTCTATCGTATTTGAAGAAAAAGATATACAGGGTTGGGATAAAGTATGGATCCATCGAAATATCTCGGAAGTGGAATTGACGATTTTAATGAAATTTTGTACATGCAGATAGAAACAAATGGCGCATACGAGGGGTTGATTTTTGTTTCCATTAAGCTTCCGGTTTAGCCGGAAACGGCACCAACTTTTTTATTTTAAATAGAACACTCTGTATAATTTTACGTATTTTGATACTCCTCTGCCTTCTGCATCCATTAATATCAGGTTTCTTACCTTTATCTCTAGTCTTTAGCCAAAAAGATAACCTTTTATTTTTCTCAAAAAATACCTCTTTGTCTAGTAGCCGGTGGAATTGATAGTTATTTTATTGTCAGCAACATCTGTCAGTATCAATTCCTACATCGGAAATGTTTAATTTAAGTGAAAAATAACGGATTGAAATCTTAATGATGATCGGTTTTGGTGATCGTGTTAGAACTCATCAAGAAGTTTGCGACTTATTTAACGGTTTACACCCAGAACGAAATCCTATAACGCGCTCGGTTGTTGGTAAAACACGTAGACGCTACAATTTGAATGGGACAGTGAAAAATTTGCCAAAAAGTGGAAGACCAAAGACCGCAACTAACGCAATTGTTAGTGAAAATATTGCTACAGAACTGGAAGAGTCACCTCAAACTTCTACCACATTTCTTGCATTACACCATGGGATAAGTCGTCGTTCTGTAGCCAAAGTATTGAAACGCGAGAAATACCACCCTTATAAAGTCCACCTGATCCAAGAACTGTCAGAAGTACGATCGTCGAGTAGAATTTTGCGAAAGAATGATGGAAATTTGTAATAGCGACGAGCATTTTGCAACTAATTTGGTATTTTCGGACGAGGCAACTTTTTGTTTAAATGGTTCTGTAAATCGCCATAATTTACGATATTGGTCTGTCGACAATCCTAACTTATTGCATGAAGCACATACTCAATACCCAGAAAAGTTGAATGTGTGGGCTGGAATTGTAAGGAATAGGCTTATTGGTCTATTTTTTATTAATGGTACACTGACCAGGGCGAAGTATTTGGAACTTCTAAACAATGAAATTATTCCTGCTCTTCAAGAAAATGGACTGCTTCCTCAAAATCTTTGGTTTCAGCAAGATGGAGCGCCTCCGCAAAATGATAGACGAGTTAGGGATTTTTTGAATGTAGCTCGCTCTCCAGATCTTAATCCTATGGACTTTTTTCTATGGGGATATTTAAAATTAGCTGTTTACGTGAGACGCCCAAATAATTTGCAATAATTGAGGCAAAGGATATTGGTTGAATGTAATTTAATTCGTAGGGAAGTTTTCGCAAATGTGTCTCAGGGATTTGTTCATAGACTTGCTTACTGCCTAGAAGTAAATGGCCAACATTTTGAACACTTAAAATAACTGAATGTAGTTCTTTTGCTCTTTAATAATACATAAAAACCATTGCAAATACAAAAAAAATAAACAAAAAAGAAATAAATTAATATAGTTTAGAGCCAATAATTAAAAAGCTATCTTTTCGGCTAGAGACTAGAGATAAAGATGATAGATATTAATGGATGCAGAAGGCAGAGGAGTATCAAAATACGTAAAATTATACAGAGTGTTCTATTTAAAATAAAAAAGTTGGTACCGTTTCCGGCTAAACCGGAAGTTTAATGGAAACAAAAATTAGCCCCTCGCATGCGCCATTTGTTTCTATCTGCATGTACAAAATTTCATTAAAATCGTCAATTCCACTTCTGAGATATTTCGATGGATCCATACTTTATCCCAATCCTGTATACACAGAATTAAAATATAAATAAAAATAATCAACTGAACAGTTTATTGACGACTAAATATAATATTTATATATATTTATATATAAAAAAAATGAAAAGATAAACGAAAAAACAAGTACTTTATTATCAATTTAATAATTTCTGAAATAAGAGGTGGACAAAATTATGGGTACAATTTCTTTTTTAAATTTGTATTACATAAATTTCACCAGGATTAATATTTAGTCTGACATCCCTTGGCTGCAATGACTGCTGTAAGTCGCCGTGGTATGCTGTCAATTAAATTTGTTATTATTTCTGCTGGAACTTCTTCCCAAACAGCGATCAGTTTGTTAAAGTAAGATGTGGCATCTGTTACTCCTTCTCGTGAAATTTTGCCATCTAAATAAGCCCACAACTGTTCAATTGGGTTTAGATCCGGACTTTGAGGCGGCCACTGAAGGATTTCAATGTCATTTTCTTGGAAATAATTCTTAGCAACTCGCGAAGTATGCTTGGGATGTTATCCTGTTGAAAAATAAAGTCGTCAAGGTCCATCTTTTCGAGCGAAGGATACAAATTGCCATCGTACCTTCTATTCTAGCTAAATTGCCTACACCGCTTTTAGTAAAACAACACCATACAAGAACATTGCCGCCTCCATGTTTAACTGTAGCTTCTACCATTTTAGAACTTAAGGCTTCTCCTGCTCGCCTCCATACTCTACCTCTTCGTTTTGACCCAAAAAGTTCCAATTTACTTTCATCCGACCACACCACTTTTTCCCAATAGGCTGGGAGTTTATTTACATGTTGTTTTGCAAATGCTAATCGTTTTTTCTTATTTAGTTCACTAATGAATGGTTTCTTTCTTTTTAAAAAACTTTGAAGGCCAGCCTCCTTTATCCTTCTTTTAATTGTTTTAGTAGAAACGTTTATATTGACACTTTCCCTCACTTGGCGAGCACTTGTACTAGGTTTTTTCTCACTTCCCGCACAATTCGGGCATCGTCTCTTGGGGTGGATTTTCTTTTTCGCCCTCGATCCGAGATATTTTCAGTACTATTAGTGGTTTCAATTTTTTTACAGCGTTTTTTGATACTTTATACTTTTTTGCTAATTGTCCTTAACTTATACCCACTTTTCGGTCTTCGACAATACGTTTACGTATTTCCAAAGCGACTTTTTTTCTGGGAGCCATGAGAAATTTTTAGTTTAAAAACGAACTTTCTTAGGACATTTCACTATTAATTATTAACTCAATAAAAATGCCGTTTTTCAGATTAATTCACTAATATTGTGTGCACGCTAGAATAGTTCTGATAAAACTAAAGCTGCATCGTTGTACCCATAATTTTGTCCAACTAAAAACATCTATAAAATAAACAAAACAAACCCCACCATTAAGGGATTATTCATTTATGAAATAATGCCCAATAAATGTTATTTGCACAGTTTTAAGACGCTGTTGTCGATTTATGAATGCTGCAGGTATAAAGGGATAAACGTTTGCGGGAAGCAACCAGCAATATAAATATCGTACCCACAATTTCGTCCCCGACTGTACATACTTTTCTTTTAAATTGCCATGAAATTGTTCCATCATTACTTAAACAGAGGTTTAAATAGATTAACTTGAAGTCACAGATTTAAAAACCAAGTTACTTTTGTAAAGAATGATTGCAAACCCAAAAATAAGAAAATTTTTCCTCTTGTGAACCCAATCGGTGAACACAGTGTATATAAATCTGAACTACAAACTATGCAATCCTTTATTTTACTATAATTAATCAAAAAAAAATCATTCTTGTAATAAATGACATTAAAGCTTTTAATTTTATCTATTCAGTAATTCCTTTATAAAGGTTAACTGGAACACGAACTCCATGATAAAAGTATCTAACTAAACTTGTTTAGTAACCTAGACTATCCATATCGCACACTACAATCTGTGTAAGATTATCCGAGTAACATGCCCTCATTTGCATACAACAAGAATATAATATTATAGCGGTGCGCATTGGCAGATTGCTATTTAATTAATTAAGCAACAGATAAGATTGCAACACAATAGCCTGCTGTATCTGATTTATAAAGTTTCAACGATGCAATTATCAAATAACCGTATATTTCACTGCCACGCTTTATAAGTATAACATACGGAGTAATAAATTTGATTGGAATTTGCATTGATAAATTTCAAAATTATTGGTAAGTATGTAATAAAATTTTTTTAAATGAATACGTTAGTTTTTATAATATGTTACTTCCATCATAATTTTCACAAGATTACTACTTATTATTTATTTCAGAGAGTGCCGCGATAAGATCAACCAAATTAATCACACTCAAGTTTATCTAACATAATTGAAAGTTTTATTAATGTATCTTGTCTTCGCTCTGCTAATTATGTTTTTTATAAACACGTTAATGTTTTTTTAAAACATTTATTAAAGTTACAGATGGGCAGAGTAACGGTTACAAGTTCTGCAGATATGACTAAACTAAAGTTCTGACCCTAATATATATGCTATAGTTTGTATATTTAGTAAAGATAACGATAAATGAGTGGACAATAACAATGCGTCACTTGTTTATATTACTAATCAGGGGTCATAGAGCGTTTAACATAACTCCTCCCTTTTTAAATTGGAAAATAATAGTGAAGTATTATTTTCATCCCTCGCTTCCTCTGATTTATCGCTTTTTCTTACTTTTGATTGTTTTTGGGTCTTTCTATATTTGAGTATGATGAACACGAAAACAAAGCATATTATTATTAAAACTAGGTTGCTCAAAAAGAAGGAAATCTTCAGGGGGTGCCATTCTCTGGTTCTAGAAGTTGGCTGCATACTGGATTGTCGTTGTAACTTCGAGATGTCATCCAGGTTCAAGTCCTCTAAGTGCAGGTGTTCTAGATTTGGGAGTTCTTGTATTTCCTCTGTTTTCATTTTAGGTAGAATGAAGGGTTCTCCTTGAATGATTTTTTCTTCATTGATGATTTTGAAGCTTCCGTCCATTACTTGACAATGGAAAGGGATTTTGACGAGGCTTGGTTTTTCTATTATGTTGTATCCAGTAGTTTTACATTTTTTCTGTAATTTTATTGGCAATTTGGCAGGTACAATTATTATGTAGTTCTTGTTGATTTGTTCATAAATGGTATTACTCGTAGATATGGGAGTCAATTGACATTTAGTAGTCTTGATATTCTGAATGATGGATGTCACACAGTCTTCCTCTTTTATAAAGGGTCTATTATTACAGATGTAGGTATTTTCAATCGTTGGACATTCTTCATCTTCATATTGATGGCCTTGGTTATTGAGTATCAGGTAAGGACTTTTTGGTACAAGGGTAAAATTATTTTGAGGAACAGGAAATATATGGTAATATTCAAATTGTATAGGACTGAAGACAGGAATATGCATAAGGAAGATTACTTTGTCATTATGAACAGTCACCTTTGAGTTAGCTAAATTGTAATAAGAATGAATGTTTTTGAATTTAAGAATTTTATTTTCTTCGTAAAGTTTAACTAATGTATCTATCATATTGTTCATGTCTTCAAATGATATGACAGAGTTATGTAAGGTATTTAATCTAGCAAAAACCACTGCGTTTTCCAAATTGTCTAGAAATCTTAATAAGTTTTGGCAATTTAGTAAGACTTGATCAAGAGTATTTTGAGCCCTTATAAATGCAGAAATGTCATTAATTATTTTTTGTACATTGTCTTGAAAGTAATTAAGTCTCTGTTCTATTAGTTCTTGATTTTTCTTAAGAGTGCTGATAGAATGATTATAGTTTTCTATTAATCTTTTGGTCAGGGACATTTGGTATTGCATTTGATTTTCTAATGCATTTTGGTTACGTGATAGAATTTCTAAAGCATTATTAAAGTTTTCTTCATCGTCTGAGTCTAATGTTCCAAATAAGAATTTAGACGTTTTTCCTACGATGTTCAATAGTCCTCTTTTATTTCTTACCTGTGGCATAAGATTGTTTAGTTTATATTCTGCCTCTGAGATAAGATAGTGGACATGTGTCAAGGTATTTTTTAGGACATTAGTATACGTTAGTGTTCTAAGTGATGGTGAATTATAAATAGTATCGTTAATAGTTTTGAAATAATCAATGTTGTTATTTAGTAACTCAATTAATGGTTTAATTTCTACATAATGGACAAAGGTATGCTTGGTTTCTATGATTCTACATGGACCAAGGTGGAACGGAAGGATGTGGGAATTTATGGTAGTGATTTCTATGTCGTCATTTGCTGTGGCTGTCATTATCGTTAGCTGTATTAGGGATAGGGTCGTTATCAGAATCATTTTCCTGTGATTCCTGTAACAAAGATTTTTTATAGGTTTTCTTAGGTTTTTTGATAGTTGATTTATGATAGATGCCTAATTTTGTTCTTAATTTTTCACCTTCATCTACTACAATTTTTGTTTGTGTAAATTTTGGTTTAGCTTTATTTCTTTCTTTTGTTTTAATGTATGCATATTCTTTGTTTTGATATGACTCTGGTTCTTGTCTCTTTTCATTGAGTTTTTTTATTACGGATTCTTTCCTATCGTTATTTTTTTGTTTAATTCTGTCGTATAATGACTTTGTTTTTTCTTTGTGGTTTTGTACATAGTTAGAGATAATTTTTTCATCAGATAATTCAAAGGGATCGTCTGAATGGATGTGTCCTTTAACTACTTCGAATGGTGTATGACCTGTGACAGAATGAATAGTGTTGTTGTAACTGAAGATAGCGTATTTCATTAAAGTGTTAGTGTTTTCATTAGGTTTTTCCAATTTCAAACATCGAATTTCTTCAGCAATTGTGGAATGAAATCGTTCAACTGGGGAATTACTATTTGAGTTCTTTGAAGTGGTGTAGTGAAGTTCTATTTTATGTAATTTACAAAGATCTTCAAAATTGTTATTTTTAAATTCACTTCCACGATCGACAGTAATTCTATAAGGGAGTCCATGATGTGTCATGAAAGTTAAAGTGTTGTCAATTATATTTAATGATGAATTTGATTGGATGGGGTATGCTTGACCATATCGCGAGAAGGAATCTAGTATAGTAAAATATGAATGGTTTAATATTTTGAATGTATCTGCGTGTATATGTTCGAACGGTCTACTGGCTGTAGGTGTAAGATTAAATTTTATTACGGGTGGATTTCTATCGTATTTTGCCATTTGACAGATTTTGCAATTATTAACAAAGTTCGTGATGTCTTTAATCATATCGGGCCAGTAGTAGTTCCTACTTAAGGATGTTTTCATTTCATTTATTCCTTTGTGGCAAGTTTTACCGTTATGGTGGTATTCCAACTTTAATTTTTGTTCATCAAGATCGATTATATCTTGGAGGATTACGTTGGTTCTAATGAATTTGAAAGATGAATTTGTTAAAAGATTTTGTACTGTGTTGGTAAACAAGATTGCTATACTTGGATTTTTTGAGTATACTGCATACGTTTGTTTTGGTTGACAGTAGGTTTTTATAACATCTATTAATTTCGTTTCGAAATCATTTAGTGGAATTGAGATTATTAGGCGAGACTTGTTAAAAAACATTTTTCTTTCTGCTTTAGGCTGTAAAATGTCGTTTGATCCGTGAATAATGATCTGATTTTTAAATTGATTCAAAGATTTTTCAGATATTTGAATTTCTAATACAGGGTTTTCTAGAGATGAATGTATCGTTTCATTGTCTGATAGTTCCAATTGTGGAGGTTTCAGTTGAATATCAGAAACTATGTTAACTTTAGGAGTTTTGGAAGAAACGTCACCTAGAATAGAGTGGAGAGAAGGACTATCTGGTACGGTTATTAATTCGGGGTTATTGAGATAGAGGTTGATAGTCTCAATCGCGTCACCAGGGTTTCCAATTGTAGAGAGAGTTTCGTCAATATCTTCTATAGCGTTTGTTTCAAGGCGTGACAATGAATTTACAGGAATTTTAGTTTTTAAAATTTCGTGGGTGTTAACACTAATTGTAAAAGAGTTTTCTTTAGGCAATCTGTAGTAGAAAGGAATGATTGTATTACTGTTACTTAAATTCTTCTCTGCAAGATTAATTGATATTCCTAGGTTTCTGAGGTCTTCTAATCCTAATATGCCATCGTAGAAATCATGAAAATCAAAAAGAATAAAAGTAATTACTTTGTCAGTTGCTAATTCTTTAAATGCTGGAATGTGAGCTTTAAATTTAATTTTCTTTTCTCCTATGGGTGTTTTAATTATTGATGTTTCTTGAGAGATTTTATTTGGGAAGTATTTTTCTGCAATAGAAGGTCTGATAATAGATTTATAACATCCGGTATCAATAAGTAATTTAATAGGTGGATTCTGAATTTTAATATACGGTAGTGAATTATCACAAGTCGTGTTGTTGATTTCGTAAATTACGTCGCGTCTTCTGTTGAGTGAGTCATCCGAAAATTTTATTTGGGATTCGTCATTAATCTCTTCGTCAGTCTCATTATTTACATTGTTAAGTTCATAGTTTTGCTCATTGCAAATATTGTTATCGTAATGATCAGGGATGTTTAAAGAAGGATCAGGGTACGTTTCTGTATGCTCGTGATTACAGTAATTATTTTCCATGAGATTTAATTCCTCTGAAATAAAATTTCTTGATGTTGGTATAGTGTTTTTAAAATAATTATTATAATTATTATGTTGTCTAATTGTTGGGATTCTGGATGTGGTTGACATTGGTTCCGGTTTGTTTGTTGGGATTTGTCCTGTTGGTTTAAAGACATTTTTCGGAGTACCAAAAACTTGAGAGTTAGTAAATTGTTTTTGTTGAACTACTCTTGGTCTCACGTCAATAGGTTGACTAGGGAATTGGTTAGAAGTCCAGGGTCTTGGATTTTGGTTATAGAAATTTTGTGGCCATTGTGTAAGAGGTGTTTGATGAATTTGCATGTTAGATCTTTGAGGATATTGATTAAATGATGTAGGTACGTGTGAATATTGTGGAAATGAGTTGAACGTCTTAGGTAACATTTGAGGTTGCGTTTTGATTTGGTTAGAAGAGCTTTTATTATTATGTAATATATTAGGAAGATTTTGAGTATACATAAAGTTCTCTTCTTCTATTACATAGGCCATTGCATTTTCTAGTGATATAGGGTTTCTTAGTCTTACAATGCTTTGGAAGTTACCCGATAAACCACGAAGGAAGGTTTTTAATGCTAGATTGTCATATTGTTTAGAATATACTAATTTTGTGGCTTGTGGTATTTCCGTTGTACTAATTGAGTTTAATTTTGCAGACAATCTACTACGTAATATTTGTATTCGTTTGCCGAATTCTAATGGTGGTTCATTTTTTGAAGGTGTTAATGTGATTAAGTCTTGTTCGAGACAATCTAAATTTCTCTGATCACCGAAACTAGTTCTTAAAGCATTTTTTATTAAAGGCCAAGTATTTAATTCGTTCCTAGTGCCAATTAAGATTTGTGCGTGATCTTTTAATTTACCAATTACTACTCTAATTAAATATGAAGTTATTTGAGGGTCGTTGTTACTAATTTCATTGAACAAATAGTCGCAGGACGCTATGAAAATTTCTAATGAATTTTGGTCACCATTGTATGATGGAATTGTGTCTACATATAATTTTAATAATTGATAATTTACTTCTGGCATTTTTGCTTGGATTACAGTTGGTTTAGATAGATTAATACTATTATTAAATGTTTCGATTAAAGAATCTAAATCTAAGTTATTTACTGAATTGCTGTTCATATAAGACAAGAAATCAGGTAAATAATGGAAAAAATTAGACGGGATACTCAAAATTTGGTCTCACCAAATCCGGGAATTGCCAGTCGTCTATTTTGTGAAAGGTTGATATCTGCGTTGCCCAGAGCTGTGGATCTCCTCTATGGATTGGAAGACGAATGGTATCTTCAGAGCCTTACACGATGTATTTCTCTTGAAGTTTCTTCGTCCAGGGTTCTTTTGGGTAGTACTGAAGGAACTGGAGTCCCAAATCGCGATTTTAATTTGCACGATGCACCTTTTTTCGCGACCGCACTATCCTACTGACTGCGCCAATTATGTTTTTTATAAACACGTTAATGTTTTTTTAAAACATTTATTAAAGTTACAGATGGGCAGAGTAACGGTTACAAGTTCTGCAGATATGACTAAACTAAAGTTCTGACCCTAATATATATGCTATAGTTTGTATATTTAGTAAAGATAACGATAAATGAGTGGACAATAACAATGCGTCACTTGTTTATATTACTAATCAGGGGTCATAGAGCGTTTAACATAACTTGCTGCCCAACACAACACACTAACATAAAAGATGAGGACAGCAGTTAATGAAATGGCCGTAATTTTGTTCGGATCTTGTAAATAAATACACATTAAACCATAAATACAAAACGGCCAATCAGGAAAATTGTTCGAGATTAGTATCAATCACCTGTCTCATTTTTCAAAATGTAATAGATTTCATCCTGACGTCTCGATGTTAAAATTATAATAACCTTTTGTAGCAGGTAAACGACTTAATTATATTAAACATTGGTGATCCCTATCTAATTCGAGTGTCATTAAAAATTAAGATGTTCATATTGTACAAGCGTTCACGTTGAAACGATACAATGATAAATAAATTTTCATGTAAGAAATGGAAATTTACGAAATTACATATTTAAAGGGGCTTTTAAATTTATTGATGTGTTTTCAAGATTAAGAGTAAAATATGTCTTAATTTATTTTTTAACGGCGATCACAAGCGAATTAGGACTTACGAAAAATTTCGTTAAAGTTATGTATAAAAATGGTAAACACTTTTTATACTTACAATTACATTTAAGCTAAGTTAAAGGGGAATATTTGTAGGACTTGAATAAGAAAAATCATTAATAGGGAGCGGACGATCTTAGGTTTATGTCTGAAGCCATCTAATTAATAATTATTTCAAACTATTTTTACGAAATATTATCCTCTTATTTTGTATTACTTATTCACACTCATTCCTCCTTTATAAATGGTTTTATCAAAGCACACTGCCGCTTCTGATTATCAAAAGTGGCCATTAAAGATTCAAATGTTAACTAAATCAAATGCTTATATCAAAGTCGTATCTTGTTCTAATGAAGCTATCAAATGATAGTGAAACGTTGAGCGTTCTTTCCAATGAATAGTGTCCATTTGAAGGTTTAAAGAATCTATTTTCTTAAATGAAATGCATTAGGAAGAAAAAGTATTGCTTTCATTTACGGAAGGAACAAAGGAAAAGTTTTTAAGTAACAAACACCATGTTTCCTAATTACCAAGAACGTTTGTAATGTATTAGGTAGCTATCAAACCCTAAAATATAATATATGTACAGCGTGACTGGTTTAGAATGAAAACACCCTTGCAAAATAATGTTTATTGTCCAATTCAAGCAGAATTATTTTTAAGGTAACATGGGGTGCAAAGAAAAGTAAACGACTCTTAAGGGATTTTGTGCATTATTTTATTTTTTAAATTTATTTTTTGTAAAACCAGTTTCACTACCTTTCTTTACAAATATTTGTGACAATCCAGTAAACATTATTTAGTTAGATTGATTAACGATTTTTTTACGTAAAATCTGAGTATGTACCTGGTTGGATTCAGGAATCCCTTAAATGAGTTGATACTAAGATACTAAGTTGATACTCGCGAAAAAATGATTCGTCTCAAAATTAATTTTGGGCAATTTTCAGTCGAGTTCAGGCATTTTCATTAAAAAAATGCTCCAAGCAGCCCATGAAAAAAATAAATGAAAGACAGTTTAAAATAGGAGTAATTATTTTGCTTCTAGAATCAACAACAAAATTAAATAAATTTATTTACGTGTTCCTGTGATTAATTTATCATGAAAATAGCTTCAATTCTTCTTATCACTCAATATTTTCAAACTTGCAAAAAATAACAGTAAACATATTAGAATATTTTTCATTAAAATACCTGAAGCCAATGAAAATTACCTAATACAATTAATTTTGACGTAAATCTTTTAGTTGCAAACATTCTTTCACGACACTTAGTATCAACGCATTTCAGGGCTTTTTGAATCCAAAATCCAAAAAAGTCGCAAATCAATTTTAATCATTTGGACGTAAACAAATCTTCATAGCAGGCCTTCAGAACTAATATTTTTATTTGCCAAAAATGTTTATCAGAGTACTCTTACTAAAAAGAAATCGGTTCACATCGGATAATAAATACATGTATTTTTTACAGGGATATTTCCATTCCAAATGGATTACTGTATAATATAGGGTGGGCCCAACATATTTTACCAGTACGTAGTAAAGACTTTTATAAGTAAAAAAAAATCTATAAACCTACATCCCTAAACCGCATAGTTGTGAAGTTACAAAAAGTCAAAGTTTTTCTTAATTAAAATTAAATTCAAAAGGTAACTACAGCGTAAATCATTTAAAAGGTCGCTCTATTAAAAAAATATTGAAATTGACATACGTGAACAACTGCGTCAAAGGATTTTTAAAGCGGCCAAAAAAAATTCACAATAATGGACAAGTGGAGTGTACGATTTCCTTTTTCGTAGAGCTCAGTTTGAACAGTTTTTGTACTACCATGATTTAATTGTATTATTTCTTGTACAGTTTATCCAATTTTTTTAATTTTTACAGTTGCCGTTGTTATTTAATATTTATTTATTACAAAATTTCGATTTCTTGTAGCTTTACAACTATGCAGTTTAGGACTTATGTTTTTAGGAACTTTTTATTTAAAAAAGTCTTTTCCATACGTATGTACGGAAATGTCTTCTGTCCATTATGACTCACCCAGTATACAAAAGATTTCACCAAAATATTGTGGCTACGGGAAGAAGGTACCAGGATAAGCGGTCACTAAATACGCAACAGATTACAGCTGGCTCGCACGAAATAAAACAACGTACATATTAGCATAAGATAAGAAGAAGGAAAAGACAAAACTTGTGAAAAAATCATTTTGTAAATTATAATTTTAAAATCTTCTTGCGTGTTTGGGATTTTGTTATTTTCATATTTACATTTTACATTCCCAAATAAATATAAAAGAAAAACATACTTTCAAAAAAAGGCAAAAACAAAATTCATTTTTTGTTGACCCGTGTAATTATTAGGTATGCATTTGTGTCAATGTGTTTGAATCCAGAGAGACGACACAATGGAAATTTCTATTACGGAAAAGGAGTCGGAGGGTGGAGATAATTCTACGAATCCAGAGCTAAGGTCAGGTACAGTACAGCACAAAACGTCAAATTTTGGTCTTGACAATAATTGTTAGTAAAACCATTACCTTTAGGTTAAAGCAGGAAATAAAACTATGAAACAAAAATGACAGGAGTAAATCCACAATGTCATGGAAGATCGATGGCTGTAGTCACCGACATGGCTCTCTCTTCTCTAGGTTCATAAAGACGGCCAAATTTCTCTGAACAAAGACTATTTGTATTATATCTATGAGCGGAACTATTTATAAACTTAAAGTACGATTCCTTCTCCAATAATAGTATCTTAATTTAGTATAGCATGATTTATTTTGAAAAAATGCTTGCATATATTTTACAAGAATATTTCTGCTTTGGTACGCTGTCATTAGTTCAAAAAATACTTTGGCCGACGGGCCCACAAACGGAATTTAATAAGTACTATCATGTTCAATTAAAATGACAACACTCTGAAATTGCGAGGCCTTTATAGCAACTGTGAGAGGATGACTTGTAAATGCTTGCCGTTCAATGTTCGTACACTTTACTGGCAGGCAATCAATATAAACTAACCTGATGTAAAATAATTGATTTTATAATCGTAAGCAAATATTAAAATTCTAATAACTCAAAAATACTATCGGTGGACTTGGTCACCTTCTCTTGTAGACCGACGATATTGTCGGTTTAATTACTGAGAAATTGTATGCATGTATGTAATACGCGTACATGTACTTTTGTTTAAAAATTACGTGAAATATAAATTGAAATTCACTAATTTATCCTGAACAACTAATTTATCAAATTTTGTTGCAAAATCGTTTTTGATTGCAATGAAAACCTGAAACAGCTGTACAGAGGCTGCTCGGAGTTTTCACTCAATCAATCAAAAACGATTTTGCAACAAAATTTCTTAAAACTTTCATTATGCTTTGACAGCAAGCATGGCCGCTTTGCATGGGGTAGCTTATTATGTCGCAAATCCGCTTCAATTTGTTATCCTACTGGTCAGAAAGCGATCGTAGGATGTCGCTGTTTTATCTATTCACAATTAATTTATCCTAGAAAAATAGCAATGAAATATTTAGTTTAAATAATATGTGATAAAGGCTGCAGATATCAGTTAATCACCCCGAATAAAAGCGGGAGTCAGAACGAAGTTTAAGGGTCGGTTTTTTTTTTCAATCACATGTTAACTTTAAGTTTATTGCCATTGGAACAACTCTCTTGGTACCTGTTAATACGGAAATAAGCTAAGAGTTAAAGCTGACTTGTAATTGAAAAACCGGGCCTAAAAGTTTTTATTAATCAGTGATCAAAATCACGAAATAAATCTTAAGAGCTAATGATAGTGGGGTATTAAGCCCATTAAATATTTTTACGAAATGGGGCTTGTCTTGTTTAAAACGTTTAGGAATCAAGCTCAATGTTCGAGAAGTCTTGTGAAGCTGTCAGATGGTCTGATAATTAAAAACATACTGTTCTGTTGGTGATCTACCGACCAGGGAGTAATACTGTTTTAATTTAATGGAAACAAACACATAGCAGGTTTAAAAACTTTCGTTAAAATGAAACAGACAAGTACTACAATGGTTATATAATTAAATTTGGGCTCGATTTTTCCACCTCCTGATAAATTTATCTGCCATGTATTTCAGAACGGTCCTTAGAACTTGAAACTTACACAGGCAATCGTTAGAAACTGGAATTATTAAACATTTTAAAATTGGAGTTTTATTATTATTATTATTAATAATCAATAAATTATTCAGTTTAAGCATGCAAGAGTGAATTAAATAATGTAAAATACAATGAAATGAAATAAAGTGTGCGCTTTATGTTTATGTAACGCTGGGATAACACGACATTATTTCTAGCTAGAATATATTCTATATAACAATATTGTTGACCTAGTATTATATTTCTCTTATAAATAGACTTACATACATAAAAATATTTACTATAATTAATGTGCATTAATCATTCATATCAGTTTATCAGAAAACGCTTTGGCCGCATTAAGGCGATCGCAGACTAGATTACAACCCCGATTGGCTTTTCTCAAGAATATAAACCTAAAGGAGGTTTAAGTTTCTGTGTCAACACGCGAAACTAGCAGCAAATGTTTGTTAGATTAGAAAAATCATTAAAGGCTGTTTCTATAGTAGGACTAAGGAGACTTTAATTTAAAGCAATCACTTTAGTAAGGAAGCAAATATGTTTTTAAATTTTAAAGTAACTTTAAATTTAGAATAAAAATTATTTCACTTAATAGTTCACAAGCTCAAAAAAAAAAAATAGTAAAGTAGAAGGCTTTAAAGTAACTATTTACTTTTTACGAGTATTATAAACAATTTATGCTTGAATGAATTAATAGTTGTCTTTTATTTGCACGTCAGATCAGTTCACTTTTACCCTGGATCACTTATTCAAAAATTTGTCTGTTTTTTTTTTTGGCTCCATGATCTAACCCAAAGTGATCCAAAACACTTCCCGCCTTGCTGATACTACACATCAGAAATTCTAGATCAGTTTGGATCAGTTGGTTCACTTGTAGAGGGGATGTTATTTCAACTGATTGTCAAATTACATTTCTCGTCCAAATAACCTTTTGTTTTTGCTTACCTCGCTGTAAAGTGATGCAAAAATAATATCTTTGTCTGAAGATTAAAATGCAGCAATCGCATCTCGCATGTTTTATTTACTATTAAATCAATCACTTAAAGATCAGTTCACTTTGGGTTAAACTGAACTGACCTGAGCTAGTCTGCGTTGCAAATAAAAGACAACTAATGTATACCAAGTATCAGTTGAGTGATGCTATATCACACCCAAAATTGGATAACAGTTCACGGTCCATAAATAATAAAAAATGCATGGTCATTATTAGATTATTATTAAAAAAAAGTGGAAACCACGTGAATTTAACTGGTGTTGCTACCTCTGTGAGAAGTGTCTTCCCGCACCGCTCGACCAGTTTCCCTCTCTGTTATATAAATGTCAATAAATTTGTACATACATTCTGTCAAGCCAGATATTTGACAGACGACAATCAAAATCGAACATAAATTTTAATATACAGCGGTTAAAAGCCTTAAGAAGGGAGCATTTTAATCGAAGTTAACAGGGAAAATGTTTTTTGTTTTTGTCGTTCATGACACAAATAACCACATTTAGTTTGCCTTTGCAATAAAATCTAATACTCCTATATTCTTCTCTTTTAATTTCCTCTTCTCTTTTCTTTATTTCATTCTTAACCATTTTGCTTTGAAAAGAGAATTTTCCCACAAGGTACCACCACCATTGCCGTCAGCTAAAAGATGCTTCCTTCATTAAGCTTGATGCGGGAAAAAGGAAGTTGGAAAATTCAAAATGAAATAAGAAATGTCTAGTTGGTAAATAGCACTGGGGAACACAAATTTTGTTGACTTAGATCTGACACCTGATTTCGATTAACTTACGAAATCTGAATGCAAAAATGGCCCAAGTTTTTGCTTATCATGTCAACTTTTCAAGCTACAATATACCCTCCTCTCCGTTCCAAAGTCATACAAAATGCACATACAAAAGAAAATAAAGGAAAAAAATTACCAAATATATTTATAGAGGGTTGTACAAAAACTGTGTGTAATTACTGTAAGGCCCGATTTTACCACCTCATGATAAATTTAACCATCGGTTAATATTCCATTGTCCCCACAATAGTTTCCAAGGACATTAACCGACGGTTAAATTTATCAGGAAATGGTAAGATCTGGCCTAAATCAAATTGTGTTGGTACAAGTGGTAAAGTTCTTTTACCAAACGGTATACTAGTTTATTTTCGTAAGTGTAGTTCTCGCTCGTGACAGTTGGAGAAAGGATTATATAAAGGAACGAGCTAAAATTAATTTTTATTTACCTTATCTGGATGTTTTGCTAAAGAGATTGTTTACTTTTGCATATTAAAGTAGAAGTTTTTCCATTAAAATAAGACATAGAGAAAAACTTGACGTTATAGAAGAAAACTACCTTCAGTTTTGATATCAGCATGCCTTTTAAACTGTGAAACAGATGAAATAGAAATTTTGTTTAAAATTGTTCCCCAGTGTAATCTACGATTTGAAGCACAACTTAATTAATTAGAGGGCGAGTTTATTTTAGTTCCGAAGTAATACGTTCGGTGCTGCAGTATTAAACGAAACATGTATATTTGAAAAAATTTGTGCAAATCGTTTTTGATTCCAGTGAAAACCTCGAGCAGCCTCTGTACAGCTGTTTCAGCCCTGCTTGGGGCTTCTTCAGCAGAGACGTAGCTCGACATTCCCACTGCAAAAAAAACGAATTGTCCAATTTATTCGCAATTGCGATGTAAGAGTGATGAACAGATAAAATAGCGACATCTTACTATCGCTTTTTGACCTGACATTGCAGTAGGATAGACAAATTGAAGCGGGATTTGCTCCTAAGGTTTTCACTGGAATAAAAAACGATTTGCACAAAATTTTTCTAAAAACTTTCATTATGCTTTGACAGCAAGCATGGCCGCCTTGCATGGGGGACTTTTTAGGAGCAAATCCCGCTTCAATTTGTCTATCCTACTGCAATGTCAGGTCAAAAAGCGATAGTAAGATATCGCTATTTTATCTGAAACATGTATACTTGAGGTTTGTAGCTAAATTATCCTTCTTGCAAACCTTCTTGTTTACAAAGAAATTTTAACAGTTCCGTCTATTGTTGTTCATGCTTTCGCTAATACCCTATCCTTAAGAAAGTGGAATTTTCGAATGATGGTTTGCTATTATTTTCTTCAAATTCTCTTAAAAATTTTGTTCGTTTTTATTTTTAATTGTTTTTTTCTGCACTTCTGTATTATTTTGCTTCACTTTTTTAAATTTTTTTCTTTCTGATTTCCAATTCATTATTTCCATGCCTCTGAAACTCGTACTCACACCTTGCCTTAAGCAGATGATTTATACATAGATCTCGTGTACTGAATTCCTTTCCTAATTCTCCAATTCATTTTTTCTTTTTGGTTTACTTATAATGACCACCTCTAAGAGAACAAATTCTTTCACTTGTCATTACCTCTGTGTACGTTGTTATTTCCTTATAACTTACTTATTGATTCGGAACTTCTTCTTCAACAAGTTTTATTACCATGTCATACGGCTCTATACTCTGCTTTTTAATTCGGAGGAGTACTTTGAAATTTTGGCGCCAAAAACGAGCTTTGCCATTGGTCAATTTCGGCCATCTACCAATGACAAAGCTCGTTTTAGCGCAAAAATTTGAAAGCACTCCTCCGAAATAAAAAACAAAGTACAGTATTGATAGAGAATCTTGTTGCTTCAGATTCATTTGAATTCCGTTCTAAAATTCTCTTTTGTTGTTTCCTCTATTGCTATTCTAAATTCTTTTATTGTTCGTCTGAGCTTGGTCTTTGCTTCTGCACTGAATCATCAGGCTTTTTTATAGAAATCTATAAATAGATTTAGGTTCACAAATATTGGATACTCGTGAGAGGTAGGTGAATTGTAAGACGTGAGTAAAATGGTAAACTCATTAATACAAAATTTATTCAAATTGCCTTCTCGTATTTACAAAAGCTTTGAGTTTTCGAAATCAGTTGTCTGTAACAATTCTACGTCAATCTTGGATACTACTTTAAATGAAGGCGATTCTGGTTGCTCCATATTTCCGTGATTTCTAACGCGGGTCTTCACATCTAAATCGCTCACATAAAGTACACTCTGATTAAAAAGGTTGGCTTTATGAAGGACAGGTTTTGTGTTGGATGATAAAATCATTGTCCTGCCAGATAAACCAGTTTGCTTTGTGAATGGATGTCGTGTTTGCTTGACTTACCCAGTGTTGAGTAACATCAAACTTGGTTGCAATGGACGACATTTTCTGGTATAAATTCCATTGAAATAGTTTTACCAAAATTGAATTTTAGTGGAGCTCAAATAAGAAATCTTCAACAAAACCATTATCATTACTTTGCCGAACGCGAGGAACTTCTTAGAAACCTTTAAATGTTCTTCAACACAGAATATTTTTTCCTTTGACAAAAGAATTCTGCGATGTTTGTTGCCTCTATGTTGGTTGCTCTATTTTTTCTTATTTTATTCAAATGAGGAATAGTAAGCCTGAAGTTTCAAGTCTTAATCACGCGAGGAACTTTTTAGAAACTTTTAAATGTTCTTCAACGCAGAATATTTTTTCCTCTGACAAAAGAATTCTGTGATGTTTGTTGCCTCTATGTTGGTTGCTCTATTTTTTCTCATTTTCTTCAAATGAGGAATGGTAAGCCTGAAGTTTCAAGTCTTAATCACGCGAGGAACTTTTTAGAAACCTTTAAATGTTCTTCAACGCAGAATATTTTTTCCTCTGACAAAAGAATTCTGTGATGTTTGTTGCCTCTATGTTGGTTGCCCTCTTTTTTCTCATTTTCTTCAAATGAGGAATGGTAAGCCTCAAGTTTGAAGTCTTAATCACAATTGTCGATGGTTTTCTCGACACTTCAATTGCAAAGGCATCGATTTCTATTCTATTTGAGAAGAAAATTATGTTGGATTCCGACTTGAACAATTTTCACTGTGTTTGTTGCTGTTAGAAAAAGTGAAGTTTTCCTCAGATAAAAACCATCGTCAGATGAAAATTATACGTGCGTTTAATTGTACGGCAAATAAATTTTATTTATTGAGATTGAGGTTTCAAGTGGAAGACTTTAGTAAAAGATCCAAAAAGAAACATGTGATGTATGTTCAACAATTATCGTAATCCTGGGTGGGCGTGGAACCAAAGACAGAAGTCAACTAATTATTATATCAAATTGAGCTTAAAACATTAAATACGTAAACAAGTCTTTATTTGTTGTTTGGTAGTTAATATTAGAGTTGTCGCTTCAAGGATATAAAGTAAGAATCGATATTTATGTGTGTTTCCAGACCCACCCAGGACTAGAGTAATTGTTGGACACCCGTTATAAACATCTTATGATACTAAAAATTACTGCAATTATAACGTCATAATTAGATTTCCTTAATACGTCAATTTGATGCTAAAGGTAAAACTTTTAATTAAGACTTATTCAGGTTAATGACAAAGTTGCCTTTAAGAAACGATTTGGTTATTACTGAACTAAATACTTTATAATTGGCCGAAAGTATTCCAACAATTTAAATGATTCGGTACGGGTACAACGAGCGCACCGGGTCCATTGAATGCCAATTATGAACAAGCCGCATATTTAATTGCGATCTATTATCTGTTTGACAAGTACTATCAATCAGTGGAGCAACACAATGGATGGGTGTATTAGGTCGAGCACAGGGACACGGTCGGAAGCTGAAAGGAGATTGCGATCTTATTGCAAAATGCCCTGCGTAATTGAGTCGAGAGTGAAGTGTTATGCTACGATCTCTGTTTTGATTACACCGGCGTTTTGTTCCCTGTAATTATACCATCAAATAAAACACTTGTTATTAAGCTTGCACACTGGCTTCTGTGGGATCAATTTATCCTAGTCTCAAAACAAAAAAAATCTCTTCCTTCGACAAACATTGGCAATATCAGGTATACGTATTGGTTTTTAAAATAACACATGAAAATCGTAAGGAGAAGAAAGAACTAAAAAAGAAACCTACTACCTTCCACTATACAACAAGCACCTGTGGGACATTCTTAATTAAGGGCAAATCCTCTAGCATTTTCCTTTGGGAAACCGTGCAATGGAAAAGAAAAATTAGTTAAAGTTGGCCAAGAACGTGAATCTATTTTTGTCAAACCAAACTTACACCATAGATACATCCAAATAAATTTTTGATAAGGTTATAGGCTATAGACAGCAAAACGCATGTCTTAGATTACTACAGCAATTTGTTAATTTACGTGATAATATATGGATTGACAACTAGTTGGTCTTGTAGGTTATGACATTCATTTATACTTCCATGACTTACCTTTATCAAAAATGTATTTGGACATTTGGTATTTATATGAAAAGGTGCTTTTAGAATTATAAGATTATAAGAAACTGGAAAATTATGGAAGGTTAAATACAGAGGTAGGCTGAAAAGTTCTCCTTCTGAAGTATTTAAAAAGGAAATAGAAAAGTGAAAATTTTCCCATGTAATCTCCCTCTGATACTTTAAAAAAATATTTTTTATCTTTCCTTTCAAAAGGAGACGAGTGATCAGTGTTGCCGATGCATGTTCCTTAAATTCCTCTCAATAAAGTTGGAAAATCCCTACTTTGTCTCCGCAGTATTTTTAAAATCTTCACAAAATCTTCGACAGTTCTTCACCGACGAATTTTAATTAAAAAAGGGGTTCCCATTCATAAATAAAATTATTATTTTTTAGAGAAAGGTATTCAACATAGCGTCGCTCATTGCAAAAGGTCGCAAGTATTCAAAAATCTTCCACAGTTCTTCACCGATGAATTTTAACTAAAAAAAAGGGGTTCCCATTCATAAATAAAATTATTATTTTTTACAAAAAGGTATTCAACACAGCGTCGCTCAGTGCAAAAGGTCGCAAGTATTCAAAAAGCTGCAGTTTTCAGAAGTGCAAGTTTTTTTCTTATGGTTCCTTCCTATTTCTGATTATTATATCTATATTTTGAGTTTCATTATATCAGCTGATGGCATAAGCGATTGTCCCATCAGGTGAAAATCATAAAACGCCACATATTGCTATTGATATACAGTGTGCATCCAGATTTAAAAAAAAAAAAAATAAGATTATTGAAAAGTTTTACTTGTTGAATGCATGATGTTGAATTGTATATTTTAGTATGTTGATTATTTTCAAATGTTTCTGCTTTTATGCTGCAAAAAATTATTCATAGTAAAACTGCTTACATAATTAAAATTAATAACTGTTATTAAGGTTATTTACAATTTATTTCTCGTATAGATTTTATAGGCAAAACTTTAGTACAAAATCAATTCCTGAAAGCTGAAAACCAAAAAACTTCTATTTGTTAACTAAGTTTAGGCACAGGCTGTATAAGACATTTTGTGAGAAAAGAGAAAAATGGAATTTTTGACATACGACTTTTCAACATTGAGCAACAATAAGCTTCGTAATCAAAATTATTTCTTTTGACCAGTAATATATCAGATTACATATTAGCAGGGAAAAGAAATCGGTTCTCTTAATGTTGAATACTTTTTACACCGAATGTACGTATTATTTGTTCCTTCCGCAACTCCGATACATTTAAATTGCTATTGAGGGGAGGGGAAGGGGTGCAGAGTACTTCGCAGAAATTACTGGGTGGGACTAATACAGTCCGAATGCTAAATTTTCATACTGCTCGCGGACAAGTGGGCCGAATTCTTATCCCTGCTTACTAGAATAAAGTGCACGTTTAAAGCACAGCGAAACAATTACATGCTTTTCATGAAGGGGTTGATCTAATTCTAATATGTAACGAAAATGTTACATAAGTAAAAAAATTTTCATGAAGGGGTTGATCTAATTCTAATATGTAACGAAAATGTTACATAAGTAAAAAAATTACTTTGTTTATGTGTCAATAAAAAAACTTAATTATTCAAAATCTTAAAAATTCTCGAAAAATGCTCACATTTACAAAATTTTCACAATACCCGAGGAAAAACATTCAAACAGGGTATTCCTTTAAAGAAAACTTTAGATTTGCAAATATTTTGAGAATGCGATGCGCAATTGTTTTTTTTTTTTTTTTTTTTGGTAATTCTGAGTAAAAACAGTTCATTTTTGCTAATTTGAACGACGACGAAGTTCCATTGATAACGAAGCTAGCAATAGTGCGGCAGTAACTTTTATCACCCTGTATACGATACTGAGTATTATTTGATTTGATTCCATTTGAGATATTAAAAGCAAACCAAGATCGATGTGATGAGTGATGAGAAAATGAACAAATTATTTTCGACGCAAGCTAAAATAATTCTGAAAAAGGTAATAAACTTGACACTAAGGTCATGAGTTACCTACAACAATATTTATAAGAAAGAATGATACAGGGTGAGTCATATTACCGCATTTCTGTAAAAGAACATTCTTATTTATAGAGTTAGAGCAAAAATCTTTTAAGAAAAATTATTTCACATGTCAAGGACTATAACTCTGTTAAATTAGTTAACGTCAACCTGCAATTGTTTGCGAGCGGCCATGCGTCTTTCATTTTTTTTTTATTACATGGTACATTTCTAATAATGAATTTCGATAGAACACTTCTTTCTCGTTCTGACAGCGTACAAGTTTTTCTATCCAATAAAAATTTTCAAGGAAACACCAAAAACTTTACCATCGTAGTAAAGCGGAAAAAGTTTTCCATTATAGTAACACGGAAAACTCGTAGGAGTTGACAAAGTTGCAATCTTTGACAGGTCAAACAATTTTTCTTAAAAGATTTTTGCTCAGAGAGAATATTGTTTCAGAAATGCAGAAATATGATTAACCCTGTATCACTATTTCTTATAAACATATTTCGTATAAACATTCTTCTAGGTAACTCATGGCCGAAAAAGTAAAAACTTCTTTTTGGGTTTTTGAGTCATTATTTTTCACTGTTGATTTTGTATACAAGGTGTTCCACTTAAAGCGGCTTCCTTCACATCTCTCCAATTACTCACTTTTCCAATGAAAGTAACTTCCTTACTTGTGGAGTATATTTTATGGCTTCTATTAAAAGCAATGTAGTTATCGTAGTTTGAATATTCTCAAGCATATTATTTTTCTTGTGAGAACTTATGCTACTTGGAATTTTGATTGATGGTGCAACTAAAAAAGCATGTCAAGGTGAAACTTTTGCAAAAACCGCAAATCTCTATTAATGTCATTTGTTCCGAAGATATTTGTGTTTGTTTGAAGTATTGCAACAGCGATAATTTCGTAAAAAAATTGATTAACGCGAAAACGGTGTAGATTAGATGCTATGTGTGGTGCACATAGTCACATTGAAGTCACATTTTTACACACTTGCTATTATTTTACACATTTGCTATTTGCTTTTCGCAAACCTGATACAAGAATTATTACCGTGCTATGCGGGGCTTACAATTTTATTATTTTAATTACGTTGTTGCTGTTTGATTTTAATATCCAAAATAAATTCCAAATCAATCGAGTTTCAAAATTCTTAGTTTTCCCGTACCTGTATGTACAGTTGCGATCATCTTAATCGAGACCGCTGTAACTTAAAATTGGTAAACTGTGTTTTTTTTTGCGAACGGATTGTCCAGCTTTAATAAGCTTTTTATAATAATCAATTAATTTAATTAAATTATAAGTTGGGAATCATACTGGATTACTGCTATTCATTCTTCTTTAGAAGAAATTAAGAAAAAAGAAAAAAATCCAGTTTAAAAAAATTATATGTGATTTCCAGTTTTGTAATAAATTAATCTGAACAGGTTTCCTCAACACTTGCAATTGAGGAAACCTATTCATTCTATCCGCTTAAGCTGCTTCTTCTGCTTTAGAGATTTGGAGAATTGGCGATTAAAGAGGGGATACGTAGTATGTATACAGAGTGTTCACCGAGTGTCGCGGTCTTCTCTACCGTCTAAAGTATACAAGATAGAAAAGAAATTGAGACGAGCTGAGGTGTAACTAAGTCAGCTCTATTTTCTAAAATTATATTTGGCTATACAGGGTGTTCAGTAACATAGAGCCATACCAAAGTTATATTTATTTAAATGGAACACCCAGTACATTTTTACATATTTCGAAAGTACGCATAACGAGTAGGTAATAACAAAAAATTTTCCAAAGTTCTATTTAATAGTTTGTAAGATATTAACGATTATGTGTAAAAAATTGCTCCACGTTGAGCTCTTATAGTTTTTTATGTTTTAAATGGAACAGCCAGTATATTTTTACATATTTCGGAAGTACGCGTAATGAGTAGGTAATTTCGGAAGTTTTATATAAGAGTTTTTATAGTTTGATTATTTATTTACATTTCATCGTGAGTTCTTGTAGGTAGACAACACAATATCTCATCTACAGAAATTTTACAACAGCTTCAATCTATTAGTTATTATGTCCACAGGGTGTTGAGTTTTGAGAATGTTAATTTTTCTTAAAATTTTCAAATGGAACATCCGGTATATCCAAACTCTTGTGAAACACTGCCTTAATGAGCTTTCATAAAACGCCAAATGTTTTTGTCCAAACTGAACAAACCTCGAAACAGCAATTACTCATTTTTTTATTACTATATTGACGTTTTTTAGCATTTTCGACTGGTCCTTCTGTTTTATTTTGTTGACAAATTAACAAATATTAGTTAAGTTAATTAATAATTTAGAAAATAACAAAATAATGTACAAATTAAGAATAATAAGTATTAAATTAGAAAATAACAGAAAACAAATTACGAATGACAAGGAACCATTGGATCTAGAAAATTTACATTAAATTCTCAAATTGTTTTTGAGCTTTTTGTAAATACTTCTTGTAATCTTGACGTCAAAAGACACTTTTGGTTGCTTTCTCCTATTAGGTGTATCACGTCACGTAACTTTTCGTTATTAAAATATATTTTGTTAACACAAAAAGAAGTACAAATTTGTAAAAGTAGTGTGTCACTAATCTAAACAATTGTTCTGTCAATTAAAAATTCATGTCAACTATTTTCCTATTTTCTAGCAAATGGCATCGTCATTTTAAATTTAATTTTTTTTAAATCATTTTAATAAACTTATTTAAATATTTTTGAAGTAAAGGAAAATAGGAATTAGTTTAATAGCAACATATTCAATTACTTTGAACACAAAATAAAATATATTCATTGATTTATCGTCTAACTGAAACAGAAAAATCAGACGGAAAGACTAAATACGTTAATATTGAAAGAAAAAAATTTCATTGGTGTCCCGCGATTTCTTTAGTTTAGACAAAAATATTTGGCGTTTTATGAAAGCTCATTAAGGCAGTGCTTCATGAGAGTTTAGACATACAGGGTGTTCCATTTGAACATTTTGAGAAAAATTAACTTTTTCAAAACTCAACACCTTGTACACATAATAACTAATAGATTGAATCTGTTGTGAAATTTCTGTAGATATTGTATTGACTACCTACAAAAAATCGCGATGAAATATAAATAAATAATCAAACTATAAGAGCTTAACGCAGAGTAATTTTTTACACATAATCATTAATACCTTGCAAACTCTTAAATAGAACTTCGGAAATTTTTGGTTATTATCTACTCGTTATGCGTACCTTCGAAATATGTAAATATACTGGGGATTTCATTAAAAAAAACATAACTTTGGTATGGCTCTCAGTTATAACACCCTGTATAGCCAAAAATAATTTTAGAAAATAGAGCTAACTGAGTTACACCTCAGCTCGTTTGAATTTCTTTTCTATCTTGTATACTTTAGACGGTAGAGAAGACCGCGGTACTCGGTGGACAACCTGTATTTAACGTAAATTGTTAAGAAATTCACGACAAATTAATCTTAAAAACAATACGAACAGAAATTGTTGATTGAGTTATTAATGAGAGTCGCGCATGCGTCTTAAAATTGCCCAAGAAAAGTTTGGAAACACCTGAACATCCTTTCTGGAGATTTTGCTAATGCCTCCCGGGCCAGTAAGGGAAGCGATCACGTGATCGACGGAAACCAATCACAGTAATCCCCAAATACCCGGTTTTCCAAATCTCCAAAGCAGGAAATGTAGCTTTTTACAAATTATAGGTACCTAGAGGCAAACATTTTAAAAGCACTCACCCCTCTGCTACCCAAACAGGATACCGTCGTGGAACTAAAAATCAAATGTTATGTTAATAACAAAATTATTATTTTGAAAGCATTTCTGTACTTACCCTACCTTAATGCGAAGCGTACGTCGCGTCTTCGGGCAAAATATCTTCAACCAACATATTAGAGGGAGAGACACACTAATCGCTAATCTCTAATCACTAATCACTAAAAACAACACAATTTGTTGCAGGCAAATGCATACCCAGAACAAAAAAGAATTATTAAAATTTATGCAAAGCACGGCCACTTCTGCTTGGTTACAGAATTTTCTGTGCACTAAAATGTGTGCACTCGCAGGTACCCGAACAAAAACACAGAGCTCACTTGTTTTTACTACGAGAATCGCACCACGGCAAGCTTGACTTTAAATTTTTAAAACATTTCTTAATATCGGCGAGATATCGACAAGCGAAACATTTTCTATAAATAAAATTCCTTCCAATCATGATTTCATAAAATAATAATATTTCTGCTAATAATATTGAGTACATTTGTATTCGATTTTATTTATTTAAACGTCTGAAGGCATCACTTACACAAAAAAAAGTCATTTGATGTGGTTGCATAAATTAAAAAAAAAAATTTGCTTTGCGAACTGGGCACCAGACTTATTCGCTGAACGCTAACTTTGTTTAATCCACGTGAACAGAGAACAGGCAATATACAGGTGTCCCAGCGATCCATTGAAATATAAAAAGGGCATTTTATAAACATTTTATTAAAACGGAGCTGCGAATAAAAAAAAAATTGATTATTTTATTAAAAGGTTTTGTTAACGAAAGTTTGCAGGCTCGTATTCTGCACAATCTAAAATTATTTACAACTATACAGAGTGTTTCTTCAAGTTACTTATCGAATTTATTATCTGATGAAAAGGGCATTTTGTATACATTTTATCAGAAGGTTTTGTTGACGAAAGTTATGCAGCCTCGTGTTCTGCACAATTTAAAATTATTTTCAACTATACAGAGTGTTTCTTTATTAAATTACATATAGAACTTATGATTTTTTAAATGGAATCTTCTATATTTTATTACATATTTGGACAGTACTTGAAGAGCTGATGAAAATGATACTATACCGGGTGTCTCAAGATGTGTCTCAAGATGGGCGGCGAGCGGCGGTATATAGCTAACAGTAATACTCACAGATTCGGGAGGAAAAACATTATAGTTAAAGTGACCAAGAGGTATTTAAACAAAATATTTTTAATTGAAGTTGGTTCTTGTCCGATGAAAATTGGAAGTACAACGTTTTTTTAATCTCAAACGAAGAGAAAAATGAAGGGAAAACACTCAACGTTTCGCTATAGATGTATAGCTTCGTCAGGAGCCATAAAACGTTGAGTGTTTACCCTACCCGGTTTGAGATTAAAAAAACGAATTGCGGCTCATTTGGAAGGAAATTTTAAGCTGATTTAAAGTTTCTATTCAACCACTCCGGCTATTTTGTTATAAAGTAGTTAGAGGGCGCTATTTACAAAGGTAATAGTTTTTCACAGTGTCCCAAAAAAATGTAAACTGCAGCTTATTCCGAGATTCTTGCCAGTAAAATTAATTTTTATTGATGGCTTACCCCCTTACCATTAACTCAGATACTTAAAAATATTTTCTTTGAATTTCTTTTGTCCACTTTAACTACAATTTCTTTTCTTCCGAAGCTGTAGTTATTACAGTTAGCTATACGGTGCTTTTTTTAACCGTGGCCATAGGGAATTACGTGCTAAAAATTTTGCCTCGTGTTTTGCTCAAAATTTTAACCCTTCTGTAATATTTATAAGAAATTAACGAATTTCGGCACATTTGAAAGAAAATTTTAAGTTGATTTAAAGTTTATATTCAACGATTCCGGCTACTTTGTTATAAAGTAGTCAGAGGATGCTATTTGCTGAAGTAATAGTTTTTCCCCGTATCTCAAAAAAATGTAAGCTACAGCTTTTCCGAGATTCTTGCCAGCAAAAATTTTTTTTTATTGATGACCCTATTGATTGTGCCCCCTTGCCGTCAACTCAGATACTTAAAAATATTTTCTTTGAATTTCTCTTGTCCACTTTAACTATAGTTTTTTTTCCCGAAGCTATAGGTATTAGGTTTAGCTATTTTTTCTTATCTGTGGGAATTATTTGCTAAAAATTTTGCCTCGTGTTAACTTATGTTTTGCTCAAAATTTTAAGCCAATTTCAGTTTCTAATAATCAATTACATAATTTATACAAACTACACATTGCCAGAATAGCAGATGCATTTTTAAATTAATTATTTTAATAATAAGATTTTAAGTTTTTAATGAACCCAGTAGGCCAACGTTAAAGAGAAATATGACGAATTAATTTGATCCTTGATAATTTCAAATTCACATATTAAAATAATAATAATAATTAATTATTGACGCGCCTCTTATTCTGGTAATGTTTATTTTGTAATAAATTATGTAATTGATTAAATTTTGTTTAAAATTTTGAGCAGAAAATAAGATAACATCAGGCAAGAGTTTTAGCATGTACATTCCTGTGGCCACAGTTAAAAAAAATACTGTATACCGCCGGTCACCGCTCATCCAGAGACACCCGGTATGTAACCTATTTTCAGTATTTTTCGAGTTATTTCGTGTTTTGTCTAAGAAATCATCCAAATTCAAACGTTTGATTGAAGGTTATTTTAAATAATAGCAGGTTGAAACTTCGAAACATCTGTACTTTCAAGTCATTTACGAATTCTGAATCTCGGTACGCCATTAACAAAAAAACAGGTCTCGTTTTAAGAATTATAAAATTACTCGGTTATTTTTAATGGAGCACCTCGTTTATTATTAGATGAACGGAAAATTTTTTTTATTCACTTTCCAACGTTACCATATTTAATACATTTCAAGGTACAGACGTCTGAGTTATTGTTAATTAATTAGTCAACTTACTGAACTTCGCTGTACGACATTCCGATTCGATTCAAGAATGTATTTTGTAAGACGGTTTTGTACTATTAACTGCAATTCATATTTCCATGGAATTATACTCCTGGAGGACGCCATCTCATGTAACGTGTACCACTGAAAACCGGTCTGGCCGCGGGCCTTTTATATGGCAAAACGAATAAAGTGTGGAGAATCGCGCACTTTGTCACATACATGTTGTGTTGTCTGGTGCTCTTTACTTTTGCCGTACAGGAGAGGGAAGCGCGTGTCCGAAAATCGGCTCGTTTTCTACTCGCTATTTACTCCTCCAGTAGTTAACCGCCATGTATATTTCATACTTGTTACTTTTTATCAAATTTCTAGATGACGCCACAAAAAGTATGAATAAGGCGTCACTGCCATATCGTCAAACTGCCAACTGCGTTAAATATTAAATTAACTTATAAGGTACTTTCTTTCGTTCACAAAATCGTGATCCAAACGTGTTTTGATTCAAAAACAGAGATTATTTTCTTTGAATCTCTCTGTTTTTAAAACTTGTTTGGATTGAATTACGGTTATTTACAAATGAACTGTCAATCAAAAATTCAAATCAGATGTTTTGTTGATCACTACTACGAAATTCAGGTCCAAACTATTTAAAACACGATTCAAACCTTTAAGCGAAAGAAAGCACCTATAATAATAATGACTTCATCATTCATGATGTCATTTAGTATGATTGTTGTCAGGATGAATTTCTCTAAAACTGAAAGAATTAATACAATTTGCGTTTCGAAGTGGTCGTTACTTAATGCAGTCCCTTTGTTAAAAATAATTTCTCCCAATTTCTCATACGAAATGGTATTAGGGGCTAATCTGTATTGAGTATTTTAATTTAAAGAATAGTTTAAACAGCGACCTCCTACGATCGCTGTTTCACCTAATATTGCATTAGGATTGACAAATTGAAGCGGATTTGCTATATAATAAGTCAACCATGCAAGGCGGCCATGCTTGTTGTCAAAGCATAATGAAAGTTTTGTTGTAAATCATTTTTGATTGCAATGAGACACTCGTGCAGCCTCTGTACAGCTGTTTCAGCCCTATATGGGACTTCTTCAGCAGAAGCCTAGTTCAGGATTCGCAAGGGTTTGTTCCTAATTTTAACCTGGTAGCAGGTTAAAATAACGTTTAGGGCAGACGTTTGAACTTGGATGGTTTCTCACAGAGAAAAAGAAATAACTCGAAAAGTACTGAAAATAGATTAATAAGTTATCATTTTTATCAGCTCCTAAATTGCTCTCCAAATATGCAATAAAATATGCAGGGTTTTATTAAAAAGATCATGTTTGATGTGTAACTTAATAAAGAAACATCCTGTGTAGTTTGAAAGTAATTTTAAACTGTGCAGAATACGGTCCTGCACAACTTTCGTCAACAAAGCATCTTGATAAAATACACATAAAATGTCATTTTCGCATTTCCTCGGAGCGCTGGGCACCCTGTATAGCGTACATCGTCTACCCAACCAAATTCCTATGTGCCACGGTGAACAATATATTAGATGACGTCACAAGGCACTCGGCCGTGTGTCAATATGTGCACGAAAATGCGACATCAATTGGGAGAGCGACAGCTCTGCGAGGGGTTCAAATACCAATGGGCGCGTTCAGCGGACGCTTAGCGGCTGAATTGCTAACTCAGCAGTCGTGTGTGATTGGCTATTACCTTAATGTGAGCCAATCATAAACGATTGCTGAGTAAGCAACTCAGCCGCTGAGCGTCTCTGAACGCGACCAATGTTCAAGAGAGAACAGTATTTAATTCTTCAGCATGAGATAACATTAAAATATTTCTCGCAATTGCGTGTACTTTCCGAACGCCCGTGCTACTACCTATTGATTCTTTACTGTGCACCAGCACTGCAGAAGTTCCGGTTTCGCCGGAAGTGATAACATCTTTTTATGTTATTTTGGATCCTATAAGTCCTGAGTCCGGATGTGTATCATGTGATAATTTTAATTTCTAAATGACAGCAATGAGGGCAGTCCTAGAACCGTCAGGGTCAAGCCCATCAGAATTATGAGAACTCGAACAAGATGGTTTAGAAAAAAAATCAATCCGGTATTGCCAAGTCTATCATTTCTTAAAGTGGTCTTGTGAAAAAGAAAATAAATTTCATTAATATCGTCTTTTGGTGTATGTGTGAATGCTACCTTTTATGGACACCCTATATTTGACTTCATTTATTCATGTTGTAGAATGTTAATTAGGGTATTAATTTTTATTTATGAAGAATTTTTTCTTGTAATCGTTTCCCTGCCCAATTAAAAGTCATACAAATTTTTAGCATTTTTAAATAAACCTGTCCGTTTTAATGCTCCTCTTTTACGTCGCAGAAGTTATTTGTATCTGCAGAAATATTTATATAAATGTAGATTATGGGCTACATTTAACATGTGGCACGTATGATAATTGTAAAAAAATTGTAACAAACGTGGATTATTTGCAGGTTTTTATCATGCACGTTCGAGAAACTAATTATTCGAACCTGGAAATATTATCTGCATTTTTTAATTTCAAGTTTAAGTCTGTTTTTCGGTGTGTGATTCACAGAAACTGCAAAAAAAGGAGACTGCGTACGCATTTTTCTTCTTTTATTCCGAGATATCAGAGATATGTGTTACAACTTGCAGTGCTTAGAAAATTCGGTAACGGAGGAGACGTGATTGATTGCGAGTGATTTCTGCATAAATTTAATTAAAATTCTATTCTATTTTTCAATAACAACTCGATTAATTGCAATTTAAAACAGTGTGTTTGAATGTGCTTCAACTGCATTAAGTGTCGTGTGTAGGTAAGTGAAGTTTGAAGTCCCTTAATTTTTTTTGTGTCGGCGTCGGTTTGAATTACAATGCACGATAAAATGGCGACATTCTTTTACGGTATTCGCTTCTAAGGATATTTTATCTTCAAATTGTTATGAGATTTTTTTATAAATACCAGAAATTATGGTTTTTATTATTATTTTGGCGTCTTAATTATTGCAATACATTTAATGAATTCCAAAAGCGGTCCCTGGAAAGTTAATAGTAATACGCAGATCACATTCAAAGATTGTCCCAAAATATTTTGTGAATCGGAAATAGTTTGATTTTGATAAAACATACAGGGTGGCACAGAGCTCCGTAAAAGTTCCATAACTTTATTGCTATTCCAGATATTGACTCAATTTTTTTTTTGTATAATAGAAGCGCTTCCATTGCACATTTTAAAATTATTTTCGTTTGTATACAGGCTGTGGTGCGAATTTTTTGGCGGTACCTGTGTATCAACTTAACTATTGCGCATAATAATACTAAATAAAATAATAATAAAAACGCAGAGCGAACCATCGTCATTAAATTGAATCTTACGAAGTGTGGGTGTAAAAATATGCAGGGTGTCTCAGAGCTCCCTGAAAGTTCCATAACTTTCTTGCTATTCCAGGTTTCGACTCATTTTTTTTTTTTGTAAAATAGAAGCGCTTCCATTGCACATTTTAAAATTATTTTCGTTTGTGTACAGGGTGTCCAAGTATTATGAAAATATTAAAGTTACGTTTTTTTAAATTGAAACACCCCATTTTGACGTCATTTTTGGATTCTACACTAAATTTTGCGTTAAATTTATTTGAGTCATTTTTACGTATCAACCATACTTTTTGATGTGTCAATTTTTTCTTGAAAATTCTCGGATGCAAGGTTCCATTCAAAAATGCGTAACTTCTAAACCACTAAAGATAACGCAACCGATTTTTTTTCAGTCAATGCCAAGGCTGTGGCAAATCATTCGAGATCAAACCAAGTCATGAAGGGATGTTCCAAGGTTTACTACGATTTTTTGAATATGAATAATTATAAATAACAAAAAGTCCATTTTTTCAAATAGAACACCCAGTATATTTTCACACCACTCTATAGCGTTTTTGACAGGCTTTTCAATGATATACAATTTGTAGGATCCAGTTCTGATATTCGATAAGTTATTGAGAAAATAGTAATTTTTCGATGTAAATATTTAATAAACAACTGAAAGTTTCTAGTAGATTGGTGCCAAAATGAAAAGCGATTCATATTTTATAACGTCGCACTGATTACGGATATATTGTGTCAAAAAGTGCGAATTTCATTGGTTTAATATTTTATTCGCTGTGCATGACTATCCGCGATCGATCAGAAGGACTGCGGCTTTAATTTCAAAATTGTCCTCCCAGATCGCGTGAATATTAGAAGTTATCTCGATGATTCATGAAAATTCTAACTTGAGTACTCAGGAAATCTCAAGATAAACTGATTTGTATGTGACTTTCAAATTTTAACTTGAGTACTCGGGAAATCTCAAAAGAAACTGACTTGTATATTAGTTTCTTCCGAGTACTCAAGTTGGAATTTTCAGGAATCATCAAGAGAACTTCTAATTCACGCAAACTGGAAGGATAAATTTGAAATTAAAGCCGCAATCCTACTGATTGATCGCGGATAATCATGCACAGCGAATAAAATATTAAACCAATGAAATTCGCACTTTTTGACGCAGTATATCCGTAACTGGTGCGACCTTGGTTGATAATTTTAATCGCTTTTCATTTTGGTACCAAACTACTAGAAACTTTCAGTTGCTTATTAAATATTTACATCTAAAAATTACTATTTTCTCAATATCTTGTCGAATATCAGAACTGGACCCTACAAACTGTATATCATTGAAAAGCTTGTCAAAAACGCTATGGAATGGTGTGAAAATATACTGGGTGTTCTATTTGAAAAAATGGAGTTTTTATTATTTATATTTATTCATATTCAAAAAATCGTAGCAAGCCTTGGAACATCCCTTCACGCCTTGGCTTGATATCGAATGATTGACCACAGCCTTGGCATTGACTGAAAAAGAAAATCGGTTGCGTTATCTTTAGTGATTTAGAAGTTACGCATTTTTGAATGGAATCTTGCATCCGGGAATTTTCAAGAAAAAATTGACTAACATCAAAAAGTATGATTAATACGTTAAAATGACTCAAATAAATTTAACGCAAAATTTAGTATAGAATTCAAAAATGAAGTCAAAATGAGCTGTTTCAATTTAAAAAAACGTAACTTTAATATTTTCATAATACTTGGACACCCTGTACACAAACGAAAATAATTTTAAAATGTGCAATGGAAGCGCTTCTATTATACAAAAAAAAAAAAAAATGAGTCGAAACCTGGAATAGCAAGAAAGTTATGGAACTTTTAGGGAGCTCTGGGACACCCTGTATATTTTTACACCCACACTTTGTAAGATTCAATTAAATGACGATGGTTCGCTCTGCGATTTTATTATTATTTTATTTAGTATTATTATGCGCAATAGTTAGGTTGATACACCGGGACCGCCAAAAATTCGCACCATTTGGGAACATTTTTACTTTTGATTTTTATAAACAAAAAAGATCTGCACTAATAATTTGCTCGATAATCGAATATATGTAGGATACATTGATGTGGTGAGTAATTTTTACCGTGGTTCAATATTGATACCTACTTAAAATGCGAAAATCAAAAAAGAAAAATATAAGGGGTGACTGAGGAGGAACGAGCCAAACTTCAGGAATATATTGTACAGGGTGGACCAACGATGCGTATTTCTTCTGGGAGGCTTATGGGAGAAAAATTAGGAAAAAAATCGATAAAGACTTTTATACTAGACAATACGCGGTATACTATGAAATTATTTAGATACAGAGTGATCATAAAAATGATGGCTCGTGGAAACTATTTTTTTTTTTATGATGGAACAGGCTGTATATTTTTAGATATTTGGATGTGCCGCAGTACCTAAGCAGATTACAACTGTATAAAGATATATTGATTTCATTGAACTACTTTCGTAAAATATTTTTTTCTTGAAGAATTCTGCAAAAATTCAGTCAGTTTGAATATGAGTTTCTGATTAATGAGATAACACAGACGAACGAAAATCTAACACGATATTTTTAGGACTTTGGCTTTTATGAAAATGTGAACAAAATTAAGATATCTTTTTGCATGGAACAGCCTACTTTTTATTTCAGAAATGGATAGCACTTAAAGGTAGATTTCTGCTGATATACGATTATGTACTTTTATTTCTAATAATTTCGTCTCTAGAAATTTTCTTTTTATAAGTATTTTAATGGTCGGATTTTTAAACTACACACTCAGTATTGCTACTTTCCTACTTAAGTCATTTTTCAATCATTTAATTCTACTTTCAGAGATCTCTAATTACCCTCGCGATAGGATTTATTTCGCCAAAAATAATTTAAAACCGACCATTGAAATACTTGTAAAAAGAAAATTTTTAGTGATAAAATTATTAAAAATAAAGGGGTATAACCTTAAATCAGCAGAAAGCTACATTTAAGTACTATCCATTTCTGAAATAAAAAGTAGACCGTTCCATTAAAAAAAAATGAGATACCGAATGTTTCGTAAGTATCGATCGTTCGGTATAATGCAAAAAAATATCTTAATTTTGTTCACATTTTCATAAAGGCCAAAGTCCTACAAATATCGTGTTAGATCTTCGTTCGTCTGTGTTATCTCTTTAATCAGAAATTCATATTCAAACTGACTGAATATTTGCAGAATTCTTCAAGAAAAAAAAATTATTTTACGAAAGTAGTTCAATGAAATAAATATATGTTTGTACCGTTGTAATCTGCTCACTGCGGCGCATCCAAGTGTCTAAAAATTTGCAGGGTGTTCTATTTAAAAAAAAAATAGCTTCCACGAACTGATCAATCTGTATAGTTCAAAATAATTTTACAATATGCCGCGTATTGTCTAGAATAAAATTCTTTATCGATTTTTTCCTAATTTTTTTCCTATGGGCCTCACAGGAGAAATACGCATCGGTGGGCCATTATTAAATGTGCTAACTCCCGAATACGCCATACACCCTGTATAATAAAAAAGACCTATAGAATGCTCCCGAAGCTTTTTCTTACATCGACATTACAAATGGGTTTACGTTTCTCGTCAATAAATCGAAATTGTTTAGAATAGATTTATGTGTTTTTATTTTTTAATTTACTTTATTATTTTGATACTAAATAAATAAAGTATTTTTTTTCCTGAAATATGTCGCAGAAAATTTAGTTTAGGGTTTTAACTTTTTTTCTGGATAACTACAAACGAAAATTCCTTCACTACAATCCTTTACGCATTATTTGGAGACAGTTTACCGAATATAGGGTCATCTCTCTTGAGGGGGCGGAAATGGTGCCACCCTTAACATTCAAGGGGTTGTAACTTTTTTTCTGGATAACTACAAACGAAAATTCCTTCACTACAAACAAGTACAAACAATTTGGCATTGATTAGTACCGGTTAGAAGTAATCCCCCCTATTTGGGGGATGGCCATTTTTCCCCCTCCCATAACTTTTTTATTTTTTTACTACAAATGAAAATTCTTTCACTACATAACTCTACAATTTGGCGTCGGTATAGCTAAAAAATTTTTTGGAGTAAGTCAGGGGTCAACTTCACACAGGTCCCATATTAATGCAGATTTTTAAAATCAATTTTCGCTATTACTTACCTATGATATAGATGCATGATTTAGAATTAGTTACAATTATATAGGCTGTTCGGTGTGACTCTACCAGGTAAAAAATTTTTTTTTTAATTGAATATACTGCATATTATGGTTTATTTCGATTCGTCTTTAAGAGTAGATAAATTTATTATAAGGATGTTAAGTACCTAAACTAATGGTTTTTGAGATATTGACATTTAAGTGTAAAAAAATGGTGTTATTTGATGTTAACTCTTAAAGACTAATCGAAATAAACCACAATATACAGTACGTTCTACTAAAAAAAAAAACACAACTTTGGTCTGGTAGAGCCACACGGAACACTCTGTATAATTGTCACTAATTTTAAGTCACACGGAACACCCTGTATAATTATCACTAATTTTAAGTAATGCATCTATAACGTAGGTAGGTAATAGCGAAAACAGATTCAAAAAATCTGCTTTAATAAAGGGACCATCTGCCGAAAACGCACTATTGACCCACCCTGCTTATACATACATATCTGCTTTCCTAGGACTCGGCTTAAACTCTGATATTCACAGTAAAAAAATTATGTTAGAAAAAAATTGTTGACTGGTTATTGATCATGTTATATGAATATACCAGGTGTGGTGTCAATATGGGCGGCAACCGGCGATGTACTGCGTGTCCCACGCCATGTGCTCACTCTTCTAGAAAATGGAATTTCTCCAATTTACTGCTAGGCGTAGCGGCACTTCCGGTTTCGCCGGAAGTTATATCAACTTTTTATTTTAACTGGAACACCCTATATATTTATTTGAAATCTACGGATCATTACGAGCCCGAACGTGAATCAATTGGTAATTTTGGTTTCCATAACAACGAAAAAAAAACTTTTTTATTTTTCAATCTAGAAGGAGTCGCATTTTGTCGATCTAATAGCAATCATGTTTCGAGAAAATGCCTTTATTTGTATTTTGATTTTTAACACTTTTACAGCATTTGAAATCTTCATTATGTCGTAATTAATTTTTTATTAAGAGAACCTAATGTGTTTCTTAACTTAGTTCAACAAAAACTGAGAACGCCGATACCGAATACTTCATACTCCCTTTGAAAGTAATTTAAAATAGAGCAAGTTTTCTTGAAGTTTTACACTCCTTTTATTTTAAATGAGTTTCAAAGAGACTACGACGTATTTGGTATCAGCGTTTACTTAATTTATTGTCTCTAAATTTCATATAAATCAACTAATAAATAAAGATGGTAGAAGGGTAAACACATGGGGTGGGACACCCGGTATAGCAAACCGTATTACCTACAACTTTAGGAGAAAAAATTTAGAGTCAAAGTGACCAAGAGAAATTGCAAGAAAATGAAAAAAAAAAAAAAAATGAGTCAAAGTGACCAAGAAAATATTTTTAAGTATCTGAGTTGACCGCAAGGGGACGCAATCAACAGGCTCAACATCAGAAATTAATTTTGGGGTAAGTTCACAACGAAGCTGTGGTGATAGGCGATAGCGGAGATTTCAAATAGCGCTAATAATAAACACCTGTTCCGTTAGGCGAACATCATAGATAAAAAAAAATGCTTGTGTTCATAACCGAGCTGCGACTATAAGCGCTGATACAAACGATTGCAGCAATGAGAATTAAACGGATTATTCTTCTGCGAACAGAAAAAGCCATCTATCACCTATCATCACAGCTTCGTTGTGACCTTACCCTAAAAAACTAATTATGGCCTGGAAATATTAACTGGGTTTTTTTAAATTTCATTCGTAAAGAATAACGCAAAAAAATTGTCCTTGCGATATCTCCTGGCGATACTAAAAACGTTTTAAAAATAAATATTCGCCTTTTCGATGTGTGACTCACGTAACAAAAACTGTAAAAAAACAGGCTCTGCGTACGCATTTTTCTTCTTTTGTTCAGAGATGCTAACAAGTAGTGTATAGAAAATTCGATAACGGAGTAGACGTGATTGATTGCGAGTGATTTCTGCATACATTTTAATAAAATTTAGTTCTATTTTGCAATAACAATTCGATCAATTGCAATTTAAAACAGTGTGTTTGAATATACTTTAACTGCATTCAGTGTCGTGTGTAGGTAAGTGGAAGTTTGAAGTCCCTTAATTTTTTTTTTTGTGTCGGCGTCGGTTTGAATTGCAATGCACGATAAAATAGCGACATTCTTTTTCCGTATTCGCATGTAAGGATATTTTATCTTCAAATTGTTATGGGATTTATTTATAAATACCAGAAATTATGGTTTTTATTATTATTTTGGCGTCTTAATTATTGCAATACATTTAATGAATTCCAAAAGCAGTTCCTGGATAGTTCATAGTAAGACCCAGATCACATTCAAGGATTGTCCCAAAATATTTTGTGAATCAGAGATAGTTTGGTTATGATTAAGGATAGGATTTGAATAAGTAAACGCCATCGTTTCAGTAGCGTAAAATGTATCGCACAGGCACATTGAGTAATGGGACGGTGAAAATAATTTACAGCGTTCTTACTATCTGATGCAATGTGGCGGAGGTCGAGGTACAATTGGTCGACTAATTACTCGGAAAATCTTTACACATATAAACAAGAAGAGTTGGTTGCATAACTGTTATTTTTTATTGCGGCAATATTGCTCTGTTTTTTGTTATACTGAGTAACACCATTGCTGTAGCGGCGTTAATTGTCTCCGCAGCCCTCGCGTTTGTTTGCACGCTACGGTCTAATATTTTTTATTGCCCGCTTCGCTAGAATTTGAACCGCGCAAAATATATTTCCCCGACCCATAGTTATTATAAAACATGTACTTTTACACCCACACTTAGTAAAATTTAATTAAATGTCGATGGTTCCTTCTGCTTTTCTTTTATTATTTTATTTAGTATTATTATGCCCAATAGTTAAGTTGATACACAGGGACCGCCAAAAAATTCGCACCATTTGGGAACATTTTTACGGTTGACTTTTATAAACAAAAAAATTATGCACTAATAATTTACTCGAAAATCGAATATAAGTACGACAGAATGATGTGGTGAGTAATTTTCACCGAGGTTAAATGGTACCTATTTAAAATGCGAAAATCAAAAAAAAATTATACAAGGTGAATGGGGAGGAACGGGCCAAACTTCAGGATTGTCTTGTACACGTAAAAATAAGTAAAAAACTCAAATGTTATTATGCCGTGTTCTTTTGTTTTCAGATTACAGCGCCATTACAAATCTCTTTACTGAAGATTATTTTAATCATGACGTGCTTTTAACAACTTTTTAAATATACCGCCATTAACTTCTAAATATTTTCTTCTTCGCCTAAGAAGAGTGCCCGTTGAAGAAATCTGAGAATTTCGAGTAAGAGCCAAACTACACGAGCGGGTTATCCGCCGCGTTAAATACGCCGCGGATTGCACATCTGAATGGTAAATTCAGATGTGCAAGCGTGTTTAACGCGCGGAAAACCCGCTCGTGTAGTTTGGCTGCATGCACATCTGAATGGAAAATTCAGACGTGCAATCCGCGGCGTATTTAACGCGCGAAAACCCACTCGTGTAGTTTGGCTCTTACTGGGAATTCTCTGATTTCTTCAACGGGCGCTCTTCATAGGCGAAGAAGAAAATATTTAGAAGTTAATGGCTGTATTTTTGAAAAGTTGTTAAAAGCACGTCATGATTAAATTAATCTTCAGTAAAAAGATTTGTAATGGCACTAATGTGGTTACAAATGAGTGAAACTAGACGAACGGATTAAACGTCGCGTTCCTTTCGTGTAGTTTCACACATTTGTGTGCATGGTTTGCATTCGCATGGATTCGCATGGACGGCGGCGTGTTTAATGCGGCGGGAAACCCGCTCGTGTAGTTTGGCTCTAAGAGCGTATTTAAAATAATAGCTGTATTTTTGAAAACTTGTTACAAGCACGGTATGATTAAAACAACGTTCAGTAGAAAATTTTGTAATGGCGCTAGAATTTCAAAGCAAAAGAAAATCGCATAACAAGTTTTTTTTTAAACTTATTTTTACGTGTGTAATATATTCCTGAAGTTTGGTCCGTTCCTTACCACTCACTCTGTATAATTTGTATCAAATGAAATTTTAGTAGAATTCGATAAGTTTTTGCAAATTGTCCCGCGTGATACTCAGATAAAATTTTCTGCGGCATATTTTAAGACGAAAAATATTTATTTTATTTATTAAGTGCCAAAAATAATAAAATAAATTCAATTCTAGAATTCTTAGCGAGACAGGCATATTTGAGGAGCAATCAGACGAAAACAGATAAATCCATTCTAAACACTTTCGATTTATTGGCGAAAAACGTATACTCAGATGTAAAGAAAAAGTTTCGGGTGCATTTTCTAGGTTTTTTTTCATTGTACAGGGTGTGTCGCGAATTCGGAAGCTAGCGCCTTTATTAATGGAGAATCTGCTACATGTCTCAGTACAAGGGACACTTCTTTAGATGTATAAAATATTTTGTGCTCATTTTGCCTTGCCGTTATTTTTCTGTTCATATTCAATTTTATTAATTGATGATTTTCTCTACTTCTTAGTGATTGGTGTTGTGTCTTTCTCTTCAATACGCTGGGCGATGGTTTGTCGAGACAGTACGCTTCGTATTACGGTAGGGTAAGTATAGCAGTGCTTCAAAAATAACAACTTTGTTACTAACATAAATCTTGATTTTTTTAGTCCCACGACGGTATCCAGTTTGGGTAGCAGATGGGTGAGTGCTTCTAAATATTTATATATTTGACTTTTGAGCTTTTTGATTTCAATCTTCAAGTACAAAAAAGATACAGGGTGTTCTGCGATCGGAGGAAGTACGAAAGGGCGTTTTGTATACATTTTATCAAAACACTTTGTTAACGAAAGTTGTGCAGGCACGGATTCTGCACAATATAAAATTCTTTTCAACTATACAGGAAGTTTCTTTATTAAGTTATAAATAAACTAATTTTTGAGTAGTTCTTGCTCGTGAGAATTGCAGAGAATATGAAACAAATAAAAAAAAAAACTTTTTAAAACGGGATAAAAGGGTAATTTATTGACTTACTTGACGTTTCGCAAATATAATTATTTGCTTTATCAAAAGTGAATAACAGAAATTATAAACAATTTAGCCTACTAATTTTTTTTTTAATTATTTGTGAAGAGATTGTTAGAGGTAAAAAAAAATTATCAGCAAAGATATAATTTGTAATCAAGAATATCATTACTGAAGCGGCCAGGCCCGTCTTAACATATACTCTAAAAAATAAACTAGGAAGTTTCCGATTATTATGTCTCATTTAATGAACTTAGAAAACTACAAAATATATCGTTTAAGTTTTCAAAATTTGTTCTTTTATTAATTGAATTATTACACATTTTTATTTTACACATTTCAATAAATCTACGTTTAAACGTATTAGACTCCTGATAAAAAATTTGAGCATTTTCAAAATCAAAAATATGTTTAGTTAAAAGTGAATGTTCTACTAACATTGAATCACTCTCTTTCTTTTTTTGGATATAATATTTATGCTGATCTAACCTTTTTTTTAAATTTTGGCTAGTTTCACCTACATAAGCTGAGTTACAACTTTGACAAATGATACATTTGGAGTTTGAAATTTTTGTTTTTAAATTAGTAAAAATAATGTTAAAATTATCAGAAGATTTACTGGCTAAATGTAAATTAAATTTTTTAAAAAAAGTTTATAAGAATCATGTAAAGGTTCTAATAATATATATTTATTTCCTGATTATTTTTTTGTGAATTGTTAGATATATTAACATTTTTTAAATGCTTTAAACGATTATTTATTACGGAGTCAATAAGCTTCTCAGGGTAAGAATTTTGAATAAGAATCTTTTTAATTAAATTTAAATTTTCAGTTATAAATAATTTATCTGAAAGTAATACTGCACGGTCAGTTAAACTAATAATATACATACAATAAAAACATTTTCTGTTTTTGTTAATGGCGAACCGACATTCAGAATTGGTAAATGACTTGAAAGCACAGATGTTTCGAAGTGTTTGTTCCAAATTTCAAACTGTTGTCATTTAAAATAATCTTCAGGCAAACGAAAATTGCTAGAATAGGTTAATAAGTTATTATATCAGTTTCATATCAGCTCCTCAATTGCTATCCAAGTATGTAATAAAATGTATAGAAACACACACATGTGAAGAATTTTAAATTGTGCTGGATATGGTCCTGCACAACTTTCGTTGACAAAGCTTTTTGATAAAATGCACATAAAATGCCATCTTTTCGTACTTCCTTGGAGCGTTGGGACAGCCTGTACAGTACTAGTCTAAAGAGTTCCTGTTCCAAATAAAATAGAAAGTTCAGACAAAACCAAGTCAAAGTAGATAATAAATACAAATTCGGGAGATAAAATTTAAACCTTCGAGTTTAATAGTGCGCGCAGCGCCACCTTTTATCAATTTAGTTTTTTCGGTTTGAAGTGATAGATTTTTATTTGTTTTAATATTTATAAGGCCATTAGAAATAGTAATTTTATAAAAAATTAGTCCTATCTAATATTTAATACGTAGAACAAATTGTTTGTCATTAAATCAAAAATAAATGAAGACTCTAAAAACTGACAGGGTCATTGAATGTACCATTAAAGCTTCTTTAAAATTATAGATCACTTAAGCAGTGGCGGATTTAGCACTTGAGAGGCCTCAGGCGCATTTCAGTTTTCAGGCCCCCCTTCTTTAAATATTTTCGGTTTAAAGCTTTTTTTCGTTTCGAATTCCAAATACTATAGTACGTTATGATAAAATTATATTTTTCTATAAAATATCTAGAATTTAGAAGCTTTTAGTATTTAAAATAGCACCTACATCTTTTTTTTTTGACAAATTAAATAATTGTGGATGTGTGAATTTTAAATTTTTGAGATAAGAGGATTTAATTTTGTATTTCCTATAGTTTTCAATTTTCAATATTTTCTTATGACAGTTTATTGCTGCCTTCAGTATAACGGCACGAGCCATCTTCGTTTCTCGATGATCGCGCTGTGTATCTTCATAAAGGACGAATTTGACTTAACATTTTCCAATTTGATTTGAAGGAATTAGCAAAATCGCATTTGTTGCGTACTTTTTGAAAGGCATTGTATATCTAGTTAATTAGCTCATGTTTTATTTAAAATCTGACAACCACTTCTTCTGTATTACAGTCTACAGGGTAAATCATAATGGGCGGAAGAAATTTTACCAGAATGTAGGAAAGACTTTTTTAAATAAAAAAGTTCATACAGACCTAACTTACTTATTTGTACTTTTACGGAGTAACTTGAATTAGAAAATATGAAATTTTCAGTCACTGCATTTCATGACTCAATTTGCCGGTTTCTGAGCTACTCCGGAAGAATGCATTTATGCAGAACGCTAATCAGCTATAATTTTTTTTTTGTTGATATTGTCCTACTATACAGGGTGGGTGATTGTTATCGATTTTTCATTATCGCCTTAACTTTAATTATAAAAGAAAATTTCTTATTCAAAAGTTATCGTCTATAATGAGTTCTATATCAGCAAATTAATTGCACGTACACAGCATGTTCCATAAGTGAGTTATCTACCAAACTTATACTTTTTTTAAATGGATTTCTCTGGTGCGCGGATATCTCGAAAACCCTAAGCTTTAGATCAATACAAGTTTCATATTGCTACGTCATTGTTATTTTTCGTACAACAACTTTTGTTTATAATAACGTATATAAATTTTTGTTAACACGAAACTCTTATAGGTCGTGACCTTTTCATTTGTTGTTTATAACAATCTTTTCGTTTCTTTTCTAATTGTTATAAATAAAAGCTCAATTATAATTTTGAATGAAATTCAGAACAAATTAAAATCGTTTATTTTCTTCTATGGGTTTATTTAACAAATTTTTGATTTTGCAACAATAAATGAAATGTATTTCTTTATTTTAAACGGGTTATAACAAACTAAGTTCCTCTACTGGAGTTATTAATTGTTTGATATTTATTTTTACAATACCGATACGCTAGCTTTCCTTTAAATGTTTATTATTCGTCTTGACATTTAACGTTGAATTTATTTGAACAATCCTTTATTAAAATTGATCATTGATTTAAATAGTTCTCGACGTTATGTTAATATTTCTGTTCATCTTACGGCTTTTGTCTCATCTGCATTTTATTATTAATGTACACGCACGCACTCGTTCATAAATTTAATTCAATTATAACCTCGACACTATACTTCCGTTTTTAATTGACTTTTTTGATGACACAAGACGCGGATGCTTGCTGGATATTTTGTAGTTTTTTTGGATAATGCCCGACGTTATGTTTGCCGGTATTTTTGACTTTTTGCGAAAATAGCTCCTTTATATATAACATACAAGAAAAACTCCTCCCTCTCGTTTCCTGACTATCCTTAGGCGGGTTGTCCACGACAAGAAATTTCGCCGTCAGCCATCCCGGCAAATGTACCGGATTAGTAGTAATACATTAGATTAAATTCTGGCTGGTTGACGAGTCGGCACGGTAAATTTTCAGAACAGGTGGACAAGGGTGAATATAATTTAATTTATTACTACTAATACGGTAAATTTGCCGGGACAGCGGAAGGCGAAAATTCTTGTCGTGGACAAGCCGCCTTAGAGCACGTCATTCCCAATTTCTAGTAAACACTTTTTTGCTAAATGAGTTTTATGCTTTTCACAAAAAAAAAACTACTTCCTTATTACTGTTGCTACCGACTTATGTAATGTTATAAAATGTTCCTAAATAAATTCTTTACACAAATCAAACAATAATCTCCGTACATATTTTATTTTGTTACCACGAATGTGTTTCTTGTTGTCGTGATGCTTGAAGACTTCTTGGCCGAAAATGACCAATTTGGCTTACGATGTGTTCACCATTTGCTAGGCTTAAGAGATGCCTTCATATCAGCAAAGTCCTGCAGTTATTTGTTACATCGTAGAAGCTTCAAGACTGACTTTAGGTTGCGGTTCAATGTATTTCGTCGTAACAAATATCATTCAATTCATAGAACAAAATTTGTGTTTTAGTGTAAGCATTATTTGAGGCGAAATACCTTGGAATTACAATTCTCCCTCGATACACGAAAATTAAAAAAATTTGATGCGAAATCATAATAATACATTCCAAAAATGTAATTAAAACTTATTTAACATAATCAAAATTAAACCTTCAACTAAAATAACATAGCAATGTGTTAGAAACAGAATTTAACGAGCCATTCGAATGTGTTAAAACATACATAAAACATTTTTTTGAGAAATTTAAAGATTTAAGTTTCAATTGTTTCTGTGCAAATGCTGCTGTTAGTAATAAAGATTATACTAGACGATATTTATAATTACTTGGGTATACTGGACATATTTTTTTAGCCGCTGATTATGAATAAAATACCTCTACATTTTAACTCTTTAATTCAATTGCATAGCTATAGACCTAGGGTTATAGTTGTTGAATAAAAAAAATGTTTATTTTTAAGAGATTTATCGAAATCTGTAATAAAAATTGGTACATTCCATTTAAAAAAGTATAAGCTTGGTAGATAACTCACTTATGGAACATGCTGTGTACGTGCAACTAATTTGCTGATATAGAACTCATCATAGGCGATAACTTTTGAATAAGAAATTTTCTTTTATAATTAATAGTTAAGGCGCTAATAAAGAAATCGATAACAATGACCCGCCCTGTAAAGTAGGCCAATATCAATAAAAAAAAATTATAACTGATTATCATTCTATATAAATGCATTCTTCCGAAATACCTCAGAAACCGGCAAGCTGAGTCATAAAATACAGAGACTGAAAATTTCATATTTTCTAATTTAAGTTACTCCGTAAAAGTACAAAGAAGAAAGTTAGCTGTTGTAGCGGCTTTTCACGAACATCCTGTATGTAGGTCTATATGAACTTTTTTATTTGAAAAAATCTTTCCTACATACTGTAAGATTTCTTCCGCCCATTATGACTCACTCTGTACCTCACCTTGCATAATACATATGTAGGCATAACAGTTTACTGACTTCTGAAATTAAAAAATGGTTTTATTTATTAACGATATTAAAGATACGTGTAAAGAATTTAAAATGAAACAATTTATTTTGAAATTTGAAGTCCCTCGATTTAAGAGGTCCCAGGCGCACGCCTTGTGCACCTGTGCGGAAATCCGTCCCTGCACTTAAGCCACCATGCTATTTAAAATTTTAAAGCTCATAGTGCGCGCAGCGCCATCTAGCGCATATTCTTAAGTCATTTTAAGAATTAATATTTTTTTATCTGCTTTGATTTGGTTTTTGTCTGAAGATTCTCTCTTTTTTGGTTCGAAATTTAATGGGAGGGGGGAGGGGGCATCTAAGTCCGTTCTTTAGAAATAACAATCGTAAGAAACAAATATCTATATATTTGTTGTTACAGTTATTTCTCTCTATGGCATTCGCCTTACAATCCAAAGAATCCAATACGTTATGTGTCAACGAATTGAGTTTACAATAAGAAAATTTTTTTTATTTTTGAATTTCCAAACAAGTCATTCTTTACAAAAGTTTTCTCGTTTCCTAAAACTTCCAAAAAGTATTTAGAACGTGATAAATTCCGACTGAAAAAAATTGAAAGTTGCCTTTCGACGATTGCAAAATATGCAGGTTTTCTTAATATCAAAAACCCTAAAATTTCATCATTTTTTAACACCGATCTAGTTTGATAATTTTTTTTTGATTAATTTCCTCAGTTACCCACACGTGGGAATCTTTTAAAAAGGCAACTCAACTGAGATTTCGTGACAAACAATTCGAAACTCCCTAACATTGAATTAAATATACAGGTTCTAGAATTAACATTCTTATTAACATTCATATTTTAAGAATATCGAAACAGAATTTTCTATTTTTCTCAGCTATTAGTAGGATTCTATCGTTTCCGATAACATTTTTGGATGTTTCAGGACAAGCGAAAGCTTTCATAAAAAATACTTTTTTCGAAAATTCAAAAATACAGAAATCTTTTCTATTGTGAACCCGATCCGTGGACACAATATCTCTCACATAGAACGCCTACGTACCAGGAAGGGTTTCGAACCCCGCTTAATAGTTGCTGAGCCAAGCGACAAACGCATTGCCAGAGCCCTTAGCTAACTCTCCTATGCAATTGCTTAACTTTTTCTAGTTTTATTTTTGTTTTTTTTTCACTAAAAACAACTTTTATTTTTCCTCGCTTGCTTGATTTAAAATTAAAATATGATTTTTTTTATCCTTTTTTATTCAGATACAGGTTGTGACACACGGTTGAAACGAGAAAAGAAAATGCTATTTAATAAAGATCCACTGTGGCGTCCATTTAAAATTAAAAAAAGTTGCTATCATTATGTTGAAAACCGCCATCTCTAATTTTATTTTGCCTTAACTTCCAGCTGTATTTTTTCAAACCTAGTAACTTTTGTATCAAACCTTTTTCCCATATTTCCTATAATTATGAAGTTATTAGACATTAAAGAAAACAGCGATTTTCAGTTTTTCTGAGATAATTTCGGAACTATTCAGAATTAACAGATTTACGTTACGTCATCTAAATAAGCGCATGAAACTGCAAAACTTTGCCTTATTAACCTAATATCTATCTTCACTTATAAGAAAGTTACCCATGGTAACCTGCTCAATCTAGGACACACTGTATATTTTCTCCCGTATATTCCAAGCTAGTATTTTAAATGTTCCCAATTGCCATCTTCTAAACGCCTTTCATTACAAAAATAGCGCTGCATTTTATTCCGGCTTTAATTAAAATATTTTTAAAATTAAAATGCACTGAAAAATTTCGTTTAAACTTCAGAATGTGCTTCAGAACGTTGCTACCACATTTTAGTTATTTTTGTTTTTAAAGAGCACTCTCTAATTTTCGTTTCTGGACACACGTCTTGTGTATGTAAATATTATTTTGTCTGTGCCAGCCCTAAAATAGAAACCCAATAATTAAGTTAAATATAAGTATATTTATTACAAGTGCATTTCTCTGTTATTAAACAGTTATGTTTATAGCTACATAAATTAGCTTTAATGGCTGTTCTAAAATTGCTTTCTCAATCGTAACAATATTATTCTCCTAATTGGACTTTTATTCCGATTTTGACAGTTACTGTAAATCTCGCTGCATTAATATTTTATTTATGTACGGCGTTGATTACTTCCTTTTTTTATTATTTCATTTGATTTAACTTGTCGTGATCTTATAATCAGACCTAGGCGCGTTTTAGGCGGAAGGTTTCCTTAAGTATAGGAGGAACTACTAATATGCTGAAGCGAACATAGTCGAAGAAAGTTCGAATCTTTAACGCGTCTGCCCTGTAAAAACAAACCAATAAACCAGTCGAAGCCCGAAAAGTCTGCGACACGCAGTAACCAGTACAGTACTGATCGACTGGATAAAAAGAACTTGCTTATATAACCGAATCATTCCCAAATAAACTCGCATTCTTCTTGCAGTGACGCCGCTATAATTGATATGAATTAAATGTATTATGCCAATCTTTTTGAAAGTTACATTAAAGAATTATAATGTTTTCATAATTATTAATTTGAAAGAAACTATAAAGGTAATTAATTCTGTTACAACGTAATTTACATCAAACGGTTGCTTCTGATGTAGTGAGCGCGAAGGTGAGAGTGCCTTGGGCATATAAACCGGACAGCGACGTTGCTGAATCTACGCCGCTGCTTTGTTTATCTTTATCTTTATACTGGTTTTTACCAGATATCCTGGGAATGTCCGAACCTTACTTATAAGACACTCACTTGCAAAAATATTATTAACCTTACAAGTTTCACTTGCCTAGGACTAGTCCCTTTACAAAGGGCTTTCAACTGATTCAACTAATTTAAAAAAAGTAGGATCATGCTCAGTTTTATGTGAGGCTTTCGAGAGAACGTAAATGTTCTTAATTTTATGAAATATTAATTTCGACTTAATTTACTGATTGATTTTTAATAGCTGCTGGTGCACTTTCTTTAAAAGAATAAAATGATGATTTTAATAGAGTAATATTTTCTCAAATATTGAAAGAATAAAAAAGGAAACTCGTATTAAATTATCACGATACTTTGCAAACGAAGAATAATAAAAGCTAACAAGAAATTTACGACTTTTTATGAAGCTAATGAAATAATAACTTCATTTATGGCCCACGTAAATTTAATAATGTCAACATTTTATTATTTTCGACAGGTAGCAGGCAATCGGGAATTTTTCTCGTGTACATCAGATCAGATAAGTTTAAAGATTTATTTCGTGAGCTCAGCACTAAATGTAAGTACGTCATTTTTAGGCCATCGCTGGGCGTTCCTTTTTTGCATTACTTTCCTCTCAAGAAATTTTTTTGTATGTAATAATATGGTACACGTTGTTGAATAATATGTGTGCTAATTCTACACCTGCTAACTCACCTGTGTTATTTACAGAAACATATTAACTTTTACTGCATGTTTCCTCGACGTATTTATGGTTACAGCGGAGATATTTAAAAGTGTTGCTGGTAAAGTGTGTATGTATATTTTCTTGACATTCTTCCGTAAAAAATTCATACTCTGCAAGCTCGCATGCTGGGTATATTTATTTTTAAACAAATTAAAGTACGCAAATTTTAAAGTAGTAAATTCAAATGTGTCGTAATCCGATATTTTATGAGTATGTCACTGTCGTCGTCGTGATATTAAGTGTAATTTGGTGCATGTGGGAAATTTGCAGCAAGTGGTGATGAAATTAATTGAATGTACGCGTGGTTTAATTTTCGTTAAGCTAAATTTATATCAGAGATACAGCATGACAAATGCCGGTTGTATTTTAACGGACAACATCAAAAGGTACGGTAAAGTAGTGACAGCTTCTTGGCAAGGAGTAAATAGGTTGAAAGTGGCGTTACCAGTGAACTTAAATTTTATCAAAAATAACAAGAATATAAATGCAGCAAATATAATTACACATAATGCTTGCTTCATTCTCTTACGTTACGCATTTAAAAATAAGCTGGTGATATTATCCAAAAAGTCTGTAGATTTTAAGTGACTGTAGAAACTTGTAGGTATGTGTTAATTAAAAGTGTGTGTGTAGTCATTGTGTTAATTAAAAGTTTTTGGAAACAAAGTAATTCCAAAATTTTCTTTTGTAAGAATTTTAATAAAATATTGTCTTGATTATATTGAGAAAATAAGTAGCGAGCATTAAATTTTGATCGTCACTAGGGTTTCTGATTTCCCAATTTTTTTTTTTCAATTCCGGGAATCGGGATTGTAAAACTCATGATCCCAGGAATTCTGGGATCCCGGGAAATTTTCCTTTTTGCGATATCATACCGGGTGGAAAGTTTCAAACCCGAACATAGCAAACTTGTATTGAAAACTATGTTTCTGTGAATTGCTACTCGCCGTTTGAAGATACAAAAATGGCAATGGTATTAAAGAAAAGAGAAAATTATGGACAATATTATGGTGTTAAAATAATTCCTAAATATTGTGGCGAGCCGCTCAGTGCTGCGTCACGCTGAGGGCGTCAGGAGGTCGGTTCGCTGTTGTGCGTCATCGGCCATCACGCCACCGGGGCCTACACCGGGGTCACATCGAACAGACTGGAATCTTCCCGCATAGAGAGTTCCAGACGGCGGCGAATGATATAAAATCGCCCCGGGTTGACTCACCAGGCAGTCGAATTCGAACAGCGAACGTCGAAGTTAGATTTTAGTGTGTAAATAAATTGTTACAAATAAATTAGTTTTTAAGCTTTATTAAATTACGGTTAAGTTTGTATCGAGTGTTTTATTCGTATAAATAAATAAATTAAAACCCTAGAAACGTAACAGTGGTGTCAGGTGTGGGGTTTGTGCAAATAAATAAACAATTTAAAGTAAATTAAATTTAATCAGATTATTAAATAAGTACAGTATCGGAAAAAAACAATGGCTACGAGAAAAGTGTTGTTGAAAGACTTAAAAGTGGCCGAATTAAAAACCGAATTGGAAGAACGAGAGTTAGAAACCGGTGGTTTGAAAGGCGCACTTCAACAGCGTCTCCGATCCGATTTGTTGACAGCTGGCGAAGATCCAGAGACCTTCCTTTTCGAAATTTCGTGTGGTCCCGCCGATTTTAATAAAATCCTGAAAGATGAACTTCGAGAACAATCCAGAAATTTAGAGCAAAAGCTTCTAGAACAATCTGGAAATTTCAAGGACGAACTTCGAGAACAATCTGGAAATTTCAAGGACGAACTTCGAGAACAATCCAGAAATTTGGACGAGAAGTTTCAAGAACAGTCTGGAAATTTAGAGAAACTTCGAGAACAATCCAGAAATTTAGAGGAAAAGCTTCTAGAACAATCTGGAAATTTCAAGGACGAACTTCGAGAACAATCCAGAAATTTAGAGGAGAAGCTTCTAGAACAATCTGGAAATTTCAAGGACGAACTTCGAGAACAATCTGTAAACTTCAAAGACGAGTTGCAAACTAAATTGATGGAACAATCCAGAAATTTAGAGGAGAAGCTTCTAGAACAATCTGGAAATTTGGACAAATTACAGAATAAATTGTTGGAACAATCTAGAGACTTAGACGAGAAATTTCGAGAGCACTCCAGAAATTTTGACGAGAAATTTCTAGAACAAACAAAAGGACTCGAAGATAAATTAGTGGTAAAAAATATCAGAAGAAACAAAGAACCTGCAAGAAAATGTGGAGGAAATAATATTTCAGCAGGATAACAAAATCAAAAATCTGGAACAAATCATGGCGGGGTTGCGAGTGTTCGGGGATCAGCCACCAGTAGAAACACTAGAAAATAATGAAACCCGAATTGTGGAAGGACCAGCAGAAAATTCGAAATTAAAAATAAAACCACCGACGTTCGATGGAAAATCTTCTTGGCCCAACTACTTCAAACAGTTCGAAGCAGCAGCAAAGGCAAACAGATGGACGGCCAGCGAAAAAGCCACTTCGTTAATTGTGGCCTTGAGAGGAGACGCTATCGATGTGCTACAGACGATGCCGCCAGAGGAACAAGAAGACTTCGACAAGCTTGTGAATAGGATGGAAATGCGTTACGGACAGGTCCATCTGACCGAGGTATACCATGCGCAGTTGAGGAATCGCTGTCAGAAATCCGGAGAAAGTCTTCAGGAATTCGAAGCAGACATTGTGCGTCTGGCCCAGTTGGCATATCCCACAGCTCCTGTTGAATTCCTCAAATGTTTGACGGTGCAGACCTTCATAGATGGAATCCGTGACCCAGACAACCAGCAGGCATTGAGAATGACCCATCCGAAGACGTCCAAGAACGCATTAGCTTATGCCTTGGAATTTGAAGCAGCGAGACGAGTCTCAAGAGGGCATGTCAAGGTGCGAGCGGCTATGGACTTCCAAGAGGAAGAAGAGGAAGAATCCGCTAACGCCAAGGTGGGATCTACTATAAAGGAGCGAGCCAGGGAGTATGCCACCGCCGAGGATGTTCGCCGCATTGTGGAACAGGTCTTCAAGCAGAAGAAGCCGCTGGAATTGCCAGGAGGAAGGACATGTTCGCAGGCGATGTCCAAAGCCCAGACAGGATCCAAGGAAGCCACAGTTAAACTAAGCCGGGTCGGTGCAGAGGGGCAAACGTCGACCCGTATTCAAAGGCCCCCAAAGACGAAAGCCAACCAAGTAATATTCCTACGGCAGTTAACCAGCAGTGTCTTCGTGGATGTTACCATTGATGACATTCCTCACACCATGTTGTTGGATACGGGTGCGACGAAGACCATCCTAAGACCCGACGTCATTAAGTCATCTGGACGCACCGAGCCGACCAAGTGGAAACTGAAAACTGCAACTGGAACATCAGCAACTGTCCACGGTGAAGTAGAGGTTATCATCACCCTTGGTTCAACTCCAATAAAACACCGTGCACTGGTGGCAGATATAGAGGACGAGGCAATTTTGGGCATGGACGTCATGTGTGCCCACGGGTTCCAATTGGACTTAAAGCGTGGCGTGATGGCGGTCAATAATGAGGAGTTGGTTCTACATCAACGAGGGGACGTGGCCGCTCGAGTAGTCCTCGCTGAAGACGTTGTATTACCCAGCAGGACTGAGGTTATCGTCGACGCAAAACTGGACGGTGTTTTTCAAGATGGTCAAGTCATTATGGTTGAACCTAATGCTGATGATCAAAGGATTCGAAGAAGAGTCCTCGTTGGGAAAATATTGTTGACGGCGAAGAAGGAAGTACCTGTCCGCCTGATGAACGTCAATTGTTTCTCTGTCAATATCAAGAAAGGAACAATCTTGGGAAGCTGCACCATGGTGTCCTCCATCTCCCGGCAACTTGAAACAAACGTGCCAGAAGCGAAAGTCCCAAAGAAATTATGGGAAATGGTTATGTCAACAGCCCAGGAATTGACTCCAGACCAGAAGACAAAAGCAAAGAATCTGATCGGCCGTTATCAAGATGTATTCGAGGTAGAAGATGGATCCAAGGGAAGAACTGATGTCGTGAAACACAAAATAGAGACTGGAGAAGAAAGACCTATCCGTCAAGCTCCAAGGCGATTACCGTTGGCAAAGCGTGAGGAAGCGGAACGCATTATTCGCGAGATGGAAAAGGATAATGTGATAGAACCATCAAGCAGCCCGTGGGCGTCACCAGTAGTGCTTGTGAAGAAGAAGGATGGGTCCACCAGATTCTGTGTAGACTACCGGTTACTCAACAATGTCACCAAGAAGGACAGCTATCCCCTGCCACGGATTGATGATACCCTGGACACCCTAGCCGGCTCAAAGATCTTCTCAACTTTGGACTTAAAGAGTGGATATTGGCAAGTGGAGCTGGCGCCCGAAGATCGAGAAAAGACGGCGTTTTCCATTGGTATGGGTCTGTGGCAGTTCACAGTGATGCCATTCGGATTATGTAATGCCCCAGCGACATTCGAGAGGTTAATGGAGACGGTTCTGAAAGGTCTGTCCTGGACAACGTGCATGGTGTACCTTGATGACATAATTGTCGTGGGAAAGACGTTCGACGACCACCTAAGGAACCTGGAAGGAGTGTTCCAGCGGCTTCGCGGAGCTGGCCTAAAGCTTAGCCTCAAGAAGTGTCACCTATTCCAGAAGGAAGTGAATTACCTGGGGCACATTGTTAATGGAAATGGAATCGCCGTGGACCCTGTGAAGATTCAGGTGGTGAAAGACTGGCCAACTCCCAGAAATAAACACCAAATAAGGAGTTTCCTTGGCCTGTGCACTTACTATCGGCGCTACGTTCCTGGATTTGCAGACATTGCTAAGCCGTTAACAAAACTCACTGAAGAAGGTCGTCCATTTGAATGGGACCAACAGTGTCAAATTGGCTTTGAACAACTAAAGCAGTACTTGGTTAGTGCTCCTATTCTGAGTTATCCTCTCCCGGAAGGCAAGTTCGTCGTGGACACAGATGCTAGCAACGTTGGGATTGGTGGCGTACTCTCCCAGATACAAGAGGGGCAAGAGAAGGTGATCGGCTACTTCAGTAAAGTCCTATCAAAACCGGAACGAAACTATTGCGTCACAAGAAGGGAATTGCTAGCCGTCGTAAAAACGATAGAACACTTCTACAAGTACTTGTATGGTAGACGCTTCCTGCTGAGGACCGACCACGCCGCTCTAAAATGGCTTCTCCGTTTCAAGAACCCAGAAGGGCAAGTTGCACGATGGATCGAACGACTTCAGGAGTACGATTTTGAAATTCAGCATCGGGCAGGAACTAGCCATCGAAATGCCGATGCTTTGTCGAGAAGACCCTGTGCCGAAGACTGTAAGCACTGTAGTCGTTTGGACGAGAAAGTAGCCACGACTGCGAGGACAGCCATTGTTGACGACAAATGGCAAGCCGAAGAACTGCGAAGAGACCAGGAGAACGACCCGGATTTGAAATTAGTGCTAGAGTGGAAAAGCAGGGACGCGAGGCCTACCTGGGAAGAGGTAGCACCATGTGCACCGTCCGTAAAATCATACTGGGCGCAGTGGGACTCCATAGTGTTGGATCGTGGTCTTCTGAGACGAAGCATGGAGAATCCAGAAGGCATGGAACAGAAGACACAGTTACTAATCCCCAAGAATAGGGTGCCAGAAGTTCTGAGGGAACTTCACGATGGAACTTCGGGAGGGCACCTGGGAGTTAAGAAGACTATGGAGAAAGTGCGCGAAAGATTTTACTGGGTGAACTGCAAGGAAGACGTGAAGGATTGGTGCAGAAAATGTGCAGTCTGCGCAGCCAGTAACGGCCCCCACAGGCGGGGTAAGGCCCCCATGAGACAGTACAACGTTGGAAGTCCTTTTGAGAGAGTTGCCATCGATGTAGCCGGCCCGTTTCCAGAAACGAATGGTGGAAACAAGTACATCGTCGTGGTAATGGACTACTTTAGTAAGTGGGTTGAAGCTTACGCCCTACCTAACCAAGAGGCAGTCACTATTGCGGAAGTCCTTGTCAGGGAATGGATCAGTCGGTATGGTGCACCTATGGAACTGCATTCAGACCAAGGAAGGAACTTTGAATCGGCCTTGTTCAAGAACGTGTGTACTCTGCTCGGCGTCCGAAAAACTAGAACAACTGCACTCCACCCACAGTCGGACGGAATGGTGGAAAGGTTCAATAGAACCATCAACCGACATTTGTCCAAGGTCGTTTCCAATCATCAGAGGGACTGGGACACGTACATCCCCCTTTTTCTAATGGCATACCGCTCATCTGTTCATGAGACAACAGGGGAGACTCCCGCGAAAGTGGTATTCGGGCGAGAGCCGAGACTGCCCTGCGACCTGAAGTTTGGTGTGAAGCCTGGCGAAGTCTCTGCCGACGAAGATTACGTGAGCAAATTACGCAGGAAAATGGATGATATCCACAACCAAGTGCGTCACAATATACAGACGGCCAGCGATCGGATGAAGGAGCACTATGACATCAACGCTCAACACGGGGGATACCAACCTGGAGCACTGGTCTGGCTTTATAACCCCCAAAGACGTCGAGGCCTCTCCCCAAAATTACAGACCTCTTGGGAAGGTCCTTACAAGGTGATGAAACGGATCAACGACGTCGTTTACCGCATCAGGAAGGTCCCCAATGGCAAACCCAAAGTAATCCACTTCAACCGGATAGCCCCTTACCATGGAGAAGCAGATGAAGGGACAGTACAAAGGGCGCAAGTTTCCGAAGTGAACTTCGAAACCTTCATGTCTCATCACGCCGAAGGAAGCAAGGCACGGTTTGGAGTGACCACGGAGAAGCAACAAGATCTCTTTAAAGTGCCACTGGAGTACAGTCTGGCCCACTGCGTAGCAGAAGACCTGAAAATGTCCAAAGGAATCGCTCAGGTGTTTAGGAAGAAATTTGGCCAAATCGAGGAGCTACGAAGACAGCATCCCATGGTAGGCAAGAGCTTGCAGATCATTGATTCGACGGCAGATCGGAGGCGCCACGTGCATTATTTAGTCACTAAGAAGACATCAAGCGGTAAACCTGACTATCAAAGTATGTGGAGAGCCCTATATAGCCTGAGGAGACAGCTAATAGAGAACCATCAGATGAAGTTGGCCATCCCCAAATTGGGCTGCGGATTGGACGGACTAGACTGGAGAGTAATACGAAGCATGCTGGAAGTCATCTTCCACAGAACGGGAATTGAAGTCCTAGTCTGCAGCCATCACCCACAGGCAACAGTCAGCAACAGCAAAACCGTAGACTGCTACTTCTTCCAGACGGGAAATTGCAAGAATGGGCCAGCTTGTAGATTCCGACATCCTCCTTCAAGAGTATCACCAGGAACATTTCGAGACGAAACGTTTTTAAGAAGGGGGCAGTGTGGCGAGCCGCTCAGTGCTGCGTCACGCTGAGGGCGTCAGGAGGTCGGTTCGCTGTTGTGCGTCATCGGCCATCACGCCACCGGGGCCTACACCGGGGTCACATCGAACAGACTGGAATCTTCCCGCATAGAGAGTTCCAGACGGCGGCGAATGATATAAAATCGCCCCGGGTTGACTCACCAGGCAGTCGAATTCGAACAGCGAACGTCGAAGTTAGATTTTAGTGTGTAAATAAATTGTTACAAATAAATTAGTTTTTAAGCTTTATTAAATTACGGTTAAGTTTGTATCGAGTGTTTTATTCGTATAAATAAATAAATTAAAACCCTAGAAACGTAACAATATTAATACTTTCGGAATATAAATAAAATTTTCAAATTTTAAACGAAAAATTTAGTCGCCTATATCAGGTTTGAAACTTTCAGTTGTTTCATAATGGAAAATAACTTATACGTCAGTCAAAAAGTATTATGAATTATTATACAGGGTGGATTAATTTCGATGTCTCTTATGGGCATCTCCGTAACTATAACAGATAGAAAACAACTAGTGGCCAAGTCTCGATCTCTTTTTTGGAGATTAAGTCAATAGCGTAAAAAACGTTGGCTATCTTATTTTGTTTTTAAGTTATGGCCAAAAATTGACATTTTCGACTTTTTGTTTTTCGGTCATATCTCGTTTATTTTTAAAGATATTAGAAAACTGTTTGATCATTATTAGGACACTTTTTGGAGTACAATTCAGTGGTGTAGTTGCTTTTTTAATATTTACTTAAATTTTCAAGTTATAACATAAAGTTTTATTTTTTAAATAGAAATCATAGTAGGCAATGCCGATTTTTTTTTTCTGTTTTCAAAAATATATACTTTGTCGGGTTTATTTCTTATAATTAATAGGTAAAATGCCATTTTTATTATTAGCCTTGCGTATCCTAGTCTCAGTAGGCTGGCTTCAATGCAGTGCCGACATTTTTTTTTGTTTTTATTAATTATGCACGCAAATTTAGTTTGATCCATGTCCGATTTTGTTTATATTTTACTATTTGTGTGTTTGTTTTTGTTTTTCGTGTTTTTAATAAAATATAACTCAAGAGAAACAAAAAAAAAGAAAGCTTAATTTAGTTCTAATTTAGTTATTATTACCTTTATGTTTATCCGAACAACTTGTATTTTAGTGTAAAATCATGTTATCTTTTCGCTTCTCTTGACAACTTGTTTATTTACATTTTTTCACTCCTGACGAAACTATGAAGCTATAGCGAAACGTAGAGTGTTCTTGCGATTTCACAGTGTCCGTTTTAAAATTTAAAAACTATTTTCTCTCACATACTTCATCGAACAAGAGTCGACTTCAATTACAAATTTTTTATTGAAGTTGTTTCTTGTCCGATGGAAATTGTATAAAAATTGTTTTCAATTTTAAAAAGACATGTGAAAATTACAGGAACGTTCAACGTTTCTTTCTAACGAAGCTATAAACCGATAGTGAAACGTTGAGTATTCGAGCAATTTTCACTGTTTAAAGATTGAAAACAATTTTTAAGGAAATATAACTTTATGTTATAACTTGAAAATTTAAGTAAATATTAAAAAAGTAACTACACCACTGAATTGTATTCCAAAAAGTGTCCTAATAATGATCAAACAGTTTTCTAATATCTTTAAAAATAAACGAGATATGACCGAAAAACAAAAAGTCGAAAATGTCAATTTTTGGCCATAACTTAAAAACAAAATAAGATAGCCAACGTTTGTTTACGCTATTGACTTAATCTCCAAAAAAGAGATCGAGACTTGGCCACTAGTTTTTTTCTATCTGTTATAGTTACGGAGATGCCTATAAGAGACATCGAAATTAATCCACCCTGTACAGAGCAAATAATAGGTAGGTACTCTTGTCGTTTAAGGTACAATTCTTTCTTTATTAGAATGATAATTGTTTTTACGTCATTGCATACAAAAATACTGTTGTTTCTGATACTATCTGATACAAACAACAATCAGTTTTAAATTCAGTTGTACTAAGAATTAAATAAACTTCACCTTGTTCAAGAATAAGTAACACACAACGTAAATATTATTAAAAAAAAAACATCAGTTCCACAAATTCAGTTGCCATCAACATTGTATTGAAATTAACAAGAATAGTAGGAAAGTATTTTGTGAAGCAACGCAGGAGCTAAAAAAATAAATCCTAATAGTTTTTTTTATCGTCAGTAAGCTACACAGATGAATGGAATTTTATTTTGAATAAGAAGCATATTGTACAAAATTCTGGTTATTGAATTGCAAACTTCAAATCTGACATGCTAAGGCGACTACATTTTTCATTTGAAATTTAAAAATTTAATTTCTATTTCAAAAGATTTAACACAATAGGAATAATGTTAACATGATAACATTGACCTTAATTTTATCTTTAATTTAATACCATTACCATTTTTGTATCTTTAAATGGCGAGTAGTAATCTACAGAAAGGTAGTTCTCAATGGAACTTTTCTATGTTCGGGTTTGAAACTTTCCACCCGGTATATATCTTCTTAGAAAAGTTATCAACATTAGAGACCTGGTTTTTTTGATACATGTCTCAGTCAGATTATGAATTCAAACAATGTTTGGAAATACAATAAAAACAAAATTATTTTAAATCTTTACCCTTTCTTCTATCACTCTTAATCAGGTCAACTAGAGGTAAGTTTAATAATAATACACATTAACTAAGTATAGTAAGATGCAGTCGTAGTTTCACATCTATGTCTATAGCGGTATTTTTACAAAGACATCCTAATTGGGCCACAAAAATGTGTCCAGCTAATTTATACAATTTTTAGAGTTTACGTCAACTAATTTACATTCCGACATATGCAAAAGAAAGAGATGAAAAAGAGAAATCTTTTAACATTATTAGCCAATCACATAACAAAATCTAGAAAAATACAGTCAACAGTATTCCTTTTTGATCGTCTTTTCCTAGGACTCGCTAGAACAGTGGCGTAGCCTTAGGGGTTGCAGGGATTGCAAAGCAACCCGCCACAGGCGCCTGTTCGAAGCCTAAAATATGAAACCAAAATTGTTATTATCAAGCATATTTACAGGCACTTTCACATTTTCTTGATTTCTAACAAAATCGTGGACGTGGAAAAGTGAAAACTTATTTTCCATATCACATTTCAGAGATTTCTGATGAGCGTATGTTTTCGAAAACAGTACAGAATAAGTGAGAAAAGAAAGAAAATGAAAACAATTACTGAATCGTCTCTAAATTAAAACTGGGAGGAATAAGTTTCAAGCACGAATTTCGAACGAATGACATTTGTGGCGTCATCTGATAACCCACGCCTTATGTTTGTAATTTGCCGTGAAGAAAAGCTTTCAAAAAACTGAAACTGAAATACGTTAGCGTTACGAACGTTCAAAAACGACGTTCCGAAAACAACTTTAAATAAAACTTAAATGCAAAGCGAAAGGTTATTACCATTTGTGCCGCCATCTGTTACCCTAGATCCCAACTTTGTGCTGTTTATTTGTGGGGAAGCAATTGAAAAACGCTAATAAAAATTCAAACAATAACATAACGAAAAAAAGATACAATTTGAATAGAAATGGGTAGAACAGGGGCCATTTCAAATAAAAGTAGCGCGTTTTGTTTATTAATCTGCAGTCGAATTAATTATGTTCCCTTTAGTTTTTGAGAAACAGTTTCAAAACAGTTGAAAACAAATTTCTTCTTCGAGGAAGCGCTTGAGAAACAGCTGAAGCGTAGTTCCTCTTAGCACTAGTTGTCGGAAGCTTTGCTAATAAACATTAAACATTTATGGTGCCATCTCTGATCATAAGCCGTAACCTTATGCCCTCCATTTGTGCGGAAACAATTTCAAAGCAACTGAAAACTTTTAATAAATAAAACTTAAACCTAAAGCGAAAGAACTCTAATTTTTTGGCATTTGTAGCGCCATCTGAGCATTTGCAGCGCCTTCTGTTATCACGAATCGTAACTCAATATATTCAAGAAATATAATATTACGAAAAACAATTTCGAATAAAGTTGAATATTAGTACACAAGAAGTAAAAGCTAAAAACAAATTTCTTCAAGAAAGTGTTAGAGAAACAATTGAAGCCTACCTGGCTTCGGGCTAGTTTTCAGGAACTTTCTAAACTAAAATTTTGACAGCACTTTAGAAATAGAAGCAATAAAGCAGATTTGTTTTTGAAAGTTTTAAAGAAATAGTTGATAATTTCTTTCAGATTTACTTTGTTAATAATAAATAATTTTGAGGCAATGACAGAAATGTTGCAACCCGGTGGCGCGATTTCTAGCTACACTACTACGCGAGAACTTTACGGAATACTTTTAAGGAAAACAATACGTCATTTGTGGTTAAACAACTGAGATTAAATGAAATACCCCCTTGTATATTATATGTAAGTATAGGATTTGAATAAGTACACGCCATCGTTTCAGTAGCGCCGTGAAAATGTATCGAAGAGGCACATTGTGTAATGGGACGGTGAAAATAATTTACGGCGTTCTTACTATATGATGCAATGTCGCAATAAATTCCGGCAGTCGATGTACAACTGGTCAACTAATGACTCTGAAAATCTTTACATATTTAAACAAGAAGAGTTGATTACACAGCTTTAATTTTTTTATTGCGGCAATATTGCTCTGTTTTTTTGTTATACTGAGTAACACCATTGCTGTAGCGGCGTTAATTGTCTCCGCAGCCCTCGCGTTTGCTTACACGCTACGGTCTAATATTTTATATTGCCCGCTCCACTAGAATTTGAACCGCGCAAAATATATTTCCCCGATATATAATTATATACATCTCTTCATAACACGCCAAGCTCAAGCAGCTGCACGCCAAACTTTTAGTCCCACCCGGGACCGGGAATGATAGAAGCGGCAAATTCCCGGGACAGAAACCCTAGCCGTCACTGTCAATAAAAATGTCAGTTTTAAATCCTGAAATTAGACAGATAAGATAATATCCTGTCTTTTACTAAAAAAAAGTGTAGAAATAAATTTTTAAGAGATATGAATACTAAAATCAAAATTGAGACATCAATCTCAAATCAAAAATCAAATGAGCAACATATCTTTCATACTTAATCCCACGATGACCAATATTTATTGCTCGCGACTGTACCCCATTTTTTTAAGATTAAATAATATTATTAAATTAAATTATTAATATTTAAAATATGTTTTAAGCCATCATTTCTTTTTTTTGTACAAGTTTTGATTCAATTTGTAAAACAATACTTGAAGTAAATAATTTTTTGGCTGTAGATATGGTTTGAAGGCATAACAGGCCTCATTTTTCCAAAAAAGTTTTCAATTCATTTTGAATTTTCTTAAAATCTGCTGTACATTTTAAGATTTAAACGAAACCAAGCGTTGTATACAATTAAATAGGGTGAATAGTGTAAAACAGTCTTAAGGATGTTTGGAATCTCTTGTCACTAACTTTTAATAGATTAACATTATTTATTAAAGTGATTTTAATTAGGTATAACAAGTGTTATGATAAACTTTATTTATAATAATACTTGCAATGACTAACAGTTAGGTATACTTACCTACTTCCTGTATTTACTTCTTTGTAGAAAATTGAAATAATATATCTTTTAACTTTATCTATAATTTTCTGTTTTAATTTTTTACTTGCACTTTACTAATTTTCGACTAAATATTTTTAAATTATTAAAGTTTATCTTGGTTTAGATTATGGTTTCGATATTCAAGTTAACAATACCAGATTCTCGAGCTTAAGGGAAAAGTAGAAAGGCATTAATATCATGTCGCGTGAATTCACGTGATGTCACGCCACACGTAAATCAAACACTACTGACACATCACGTGAATTATCCTGAAATATTTTTAAATTCTTCCAGGTTGTCTTGGTTTAGATTAAGGCTTCGATATTTAAGTTGACACTACCACACCCTTGAGCCTAAAAGAAAAACAGAAACGCATTATTATCACGTCGCGTGATTTCATGTGATATCATGCCGCACGTAGTAAATCAAACGCTACTGCCACGTCATGTGAATTCTCCTGATTTCATTATTTACCAAAACACTATTAAAATAACAATAACAACAGCTGTTCATCTTTTTCTTCAAAATTCGAACAAGATTTAGATGTATGCATAAAACTAATTAGAACAGAAAAGAGCAGAAAAAAAATCAAAAGCTGTGGTAAGGCTACTATAATTTGAGAACTTCCTAATGTGTTCTGGCACTTTTTAAATTAAAACTTCCTCGATTTTATTTCCATACTTATCTTCCAGTTTATTTATTTTTTTAAATTACTTCACGTCATCACGTGTCACGAAATTTATACTAAAATACGTGACGACATGTGATATTACGTGAATACGAGACGTGAGAATACTATGTCTATTGCAATGAGCCTATTTTTGGAAAAATAGTCTCATTGCAATAGACATAGTATTGTCACGTCACGGTTCACGTGATTTCACGTAAATTCACAGGTGACGTGATAGTAACGTGTCTACGCCTTAAGGTACAATGAGGTGTTCTGGAACTTTACAATAAAATTTATATTAAGTGATTTTTAAAACTCTAATCGGACATAATTGTAATTGATAAAGCACTCAACGTTTCACCGTCGAACAAGAGTCGACTTCAATAAAAGGTATATTGTTTTTATATAAGTACATTCTTACTTCAGGTATACAGTGGCATATTGCTAACACCCATCATCAAACCAAATAATAATACTTTTTTGTAACCTCTTTATAATAAATATTTTAAAATGAATTTCTATACTCACCCATTTGTCTGTAATTGATGAGTACAGGACGGAATTAAATATTTTGTTCGGTTTATTTCGAACCAGGCGGCAACGGAGAGCGTGTGCATTCACAAGTCGCTGCAGCGTTATACGATTGTCGCATTGTTTGTATTTAATCGAACAAAATACATAATTCCGTCCCCTATTGATGAATGATCCGAAACTTGTCATATCAAACATGAGTGTTTCCTTTTGTTAACTATAAATTGCGAGTATTTTTTCTACATAAAAAGAAAACTTGTATCAAAATACGTCTTTCATGTTCATGGAATATCCACAGGATTATAAGGAGTATGAACTTTATGGCCAGTTGCACCGAACACTTAAAGCCGAGCTTAACTTTAAGTACTGCTTATAATGTGACATTTGTGGTTATACAACATTCAGTAAATCACATTCTAAGCGGTGCTTAAAGTTAAGCTCGGCTTTAAGTGTTCGGTGCAACTGGCCATTAATGTCACTTTTAGTAGTTCTTGGGTTTATCAACAGCTGTTTCCCTTTTACTTATCAGTCTTTAATATCGGTCTCCTTACTTTCCTACTCATGGGGCGACTTCTTTCATAACTTGCCACTAATTTCTACACAACGTAAATCGATTTTACTCTAACAGAGATGGATCTAATTTTCCAAATCGCTGTTTAAAATAGGACAAAATCTTGAATTAAAAAAACTTGTATGTTTTTTTTTTTATCAACGGCTAATCAAAATGATATCATGATTTTATTATTCCTTTTCTGTGTTCAAGCTTTTTAAATCCCGATGTTTCTCACGATAGGCTCAATTTCCTCAGTTACCTCACCTGGTTCTCCTTACCAACCTCCTTGTCTAGCTAACATCACAGCCGCAACACGAAAAGGTACTAATGGATTCTTGTAAAAATTAAATTTTATTCCTATTTATTACTTTAAACTATTCTCTTCGTAATTCTGTGTTTTTGCTGTTTCTTTTTCATGACGTGAAGGTATATTATAAACAGTTCTTTTCGATTTGCCTTGCTGTAAAAATTAAATTTATAAGCTGATCTGCACCCTGTATAAGCTTTGATTCGGCTTCTCTTGAACAATTTAAATTATATTGTAAATTGAATTAAAAATTAAATTGAATCAAAAAATGTATGAGACAGACTGTGTTCTGTTTCCAAATTATATCTCATGCATACGCGTACATTCCAAGTGTCTCGAAATGTTGGGCGTACTGTTAACTATTCTGAACGTAATGAATACCACTTTTGCAATATTCTTTTCGAAATAACAAATTTTAATAATTTATTAGTAAAATAACTGAATGTGACAGTTGAACTTTAATGGCTGCTATACTGGGTGATTCAAAATAAGTGTCCAACCCATCAACCACAGTTAGTAAAAGGAAACACAAAGTCTATATGCTTAGAGGGTCCAATATCCATAGTTTTTTGAGATAAAATGCATTGAAGATTGAGATATAAATTGATTAATGGGCACTAGTATAGCTGTATTGCGTCGCAAGACCAAAAAAAACTCGCGTAGAATAGAACGAAATACTAGCGTTTACCTTGAAATGAAACTGTAAAACGTTTTTATTTATTGCTTTCTGCGAAAAAAAATGTATAGTACCCAATCCATTCATTCGAATTTCGAACTTGTGTGTATATACGTAAGAAATGAATCTTGATTTACATTTTGGATTCAAAGGAGATTGATTTTTGAAATGCCTCTGGTAGATTTATTTATGGCTTGCAATTTCGTACTTGCGTGACCTTAGTGAATGCGCTCCTAGCGAGTCGAACACTTCTGAATTCTGAACCAGCCTGTATACAATACTAAATCTGTATCCAAAGATTCCGAGCAACCCCTTTACTGCAAATGCATTATGATTCAAAGTTTTCCAAAATTGTTAAAGACTCTTCGATCGTTCATTATTTGTTTCAGTCAAGCTTTCAGGATAAAGTAAAATGCTGGGTGTGAACTTGTGTTTTGCTAAAACCAATAATACGTGACTTTTAGATTTACAAAATAATACTTCTAAACTACTTTAACCATTTTTAAAAAGTGACATTTACATGTACACACATAAAAATCTTTGGGATTAATTGTAATCTGCTTAATCGATGTTAACTATAAAGTTTTGCCCGAAAAATTGTTAATCCTTATCTAACTTGGCGTTTAGATTCAATTTTTAATAAAATATTCAAATTTGGTGACATGATTGAATGAAATTTTACTAAATGAGGAACATCTCGAAGTAATGATTTTGTCAGATACGGCTTCTATCCTTATACATTACACATGTAAAAATTTTTGGGATTAATTGTAATCTACCTAATCGGTGTTAAATGTGGATAAAGTTTTGCCTGAAAAATTGTTAATCCTTATCTAATTTGGCGTTATTGTTGTCTGTTCTCGACTAAATTGTTTCTAAAAATGAGTATTTACTCCAACAACGATAAGCTCTACTCCTACTTTTACATGGTAAACATCGTAACTCTCTTTTTTAACTCCACCAGGCAACACCGAAAAAGTGTTCCCTGGCGTCCAAAAAGTGTTAGAATTAACTCCAGTTTTTTTATCAGTGTATGGCTGTAAGATAAGTGAGTCTAAATAAGTGGGTGTCTTTTCAAATCAGAACTATACACACGGTATACGTATTTACGTACAAATACAGTGTGTCTACAGATTTTCTGCAATGGTAGAGTGACATGTAATTTTGGTGTATTCTTAATTGTTTCAATTGTTTTAAGCATTTCCTTTGTTAAAAAATTGAAACTGCAATTAAATTGGCTTTATAAATTACACGAAAATTTTTATTAGTTTTTAATATGGGAAAAAATTATTCAATGTAATCACCATCCACCTCTACGCACCTTTCTACCTGTACTTAAATTCGGTATATACGTTTGTTAACTATTTCACTAATTACAGTTGCTATTTTTTCATTTGAAATTTCTGAATTTATACCATGACCAATGTATTGGTCTAAAATGTCCAGGCAAATGGTCATGAAGCTATCCTTTAAGTAAATTTGTGGAACGTCCAGGACATCCATTCTGTTGAAAATAAATGTTTTCCAAACTGACATTCGCCAGTGACGGCAAAGCAAAATTTTCTAACATTTGCAAATAACTGAATTGCTTCAAATTTTCTTCCAGAAAAATAAGGGCTAATAATTTTGTCATTTCCCATAACTTTAACTAGAGGTATTAATTATCAACAAGAGCTTAAGGAATAAGTTTCATTAATCATAGATTTTTATGTCGGTTTTTAATACAAAATTAAGGTGTATGACACCTTGGAGGGATTGGTTACAATTTCTTGCGCAAAGTGACAAAGAAGACCGAATCAACCAATCAACGTAAACTATGATAGCCTGTCTCTCTCATTTTCTGCAAGATTTTATATCAAATCTTTCATGGTGTCATTCGAATCTAAGTAAAGTAAGTACTTTCTAATAATAAAAGTAAATTTAATTATAATAACAAATCTTATAATAGCTGAACCTTCTATTCTAAGAAGACTTTCGATTTTTACTCTGTATAATTGGATTTTTTACTGTATCACTTGACTGATTTAACTGAGCTAAAGTAATGAAGCGGTAGTTGGTATTAACCTAATTAAACGCGACTTTTTTTAATGGCGGTTACTACATGTATTAAAAATTAACCGTGCACTGAAAGAGCAATTAACATTTCAGTTAATGGAGTTTATGACAACTTTTATTCTAAATGTACGCGCGAATGATAATCATAAATCATAATTTATTAATTAACTTCAGGTTTTTATCAGTGTATGTGTAGAATACTTTTACTTTATTAAGAAATGAATTGGCCAATCGACGGACCTCTTGAAATCTAAATAGTATGAAAAAAGACTGAAATTGACTTTCATATTTATACAATAAAATAAGCTTCTGCACTAATATGCACAACCTGAATTTAAGATACATATAAATCAGAACTGTAACGTCTACAGTCTACAAGGTTCTCTTCATCTGAAATTATCTGTTCGTCATTTCCTCGACGTTTACCTACGCCAATTACTCGTTTCATACCCACATGTTTCTTTTTTTGGAAGGTGTAAAGAGGCAGTCATTTACACCTAGCAACAAGTTATGGTTAGTTTATATGCAACTTTTTAGTCTGCATTTATGCTGCAAATTCTTCAACAGGTTATTTTTGTAATGACTGGAGTTTGGTGGTAAAGCAATAGGTGCATCGATCTGAGTTTCACCCTGATTGTAATTTGTAATACTTTTGTTACCTAGTTACTTATCTACATAGTAATAAAAGCACTGTCTAATATACATGTTTATTATAATATCAGTTTCGACATTAAAAATTAACGAAAACATTATTTTGAGTTGCTTGCAGCGAGACGCGCATGTTTTTGTTTCAAGAAAGCTTATTTAACTCAAGTATGTTTTTAATTCAACGTATAATTTTATTCAATTACATTCACAGTATCATATCTATTAAAATTACTCTGTTTTGTTCACACGAATTCACGAAATATTTTGCGTTTTACAACTAATTATAAAATAATAACCAAATAGGTTCTCTTATTTGAGCGTTCAGTTTTTATTTATATTTATTGTTTGATTAAATTCATAAATTTAATTTAATTTTGATCCTCAAAAAATATCAAACCTAGGCATACTTTTTTACTACTCGAATAGTATTGCTCATATTTAAACAATGAATTTCGTTCAATTTATGTTTAATTTTCTGATATTTTCTTACGTTGTAAATAAATCTTAAGCAGGAATTTTGAACACGCTGAGGCCTCCTACAGCTTACTTCATCCAAACACGATCCGTATACTGTATCACGAAAGTTCAATTTTGAAGTTTGAAAGAACAGTAGGATTGCATAAATCTATTCTGATTTTGACTCAAGATATGTCTACATCTAAATAACAGTTTCAACCTGTAATAAACATTGCTCACTAGCCTGGACACAATGTTTTCTAAATCTCAAGTCAGAGTCTATCAATAATCCCAAATTTCTGACAGTTTCCATAGGAACGAGTTGTTCACTGCCAAGAGAGACACTACTACAATTGTTTTGTTTTGTTTTTCAAAAAACCATTGCTTGAAATTAAACCCAAACAAATCATCAATTATTAGGAGGAAAAACGACAGAAGCAATACGTCTGTCGTTTTTCCTCCGCTATATGCTCGAGAAGCTTCTTGTAAAGTAAATAATTTATGTATTTGTGAATCGTCGGCATAATAATGGTATTTACATTCATTGAAAACTGTGTCAAAATTACATGTATAGATACTATACAAGAGCGGGCCAGGAATGGAGCCTTGGGGAATCCCAGACGAACAAACTACAGCTTGTTTTCGACCAGATAAATAATTTTGAATTAAATCAATTGCTTTCGAGGAAAAAATTATATAATGTAGTACCGATAATAATATTTTGTGTTTTACAGCTGTATCCAGATGTAAAGCCAGACTAAAGGTACTTCAGATGGTAATTCATTACTTGATAAACGAATTCTTATTTGAGTATCAGAAATCTTGGATAAAATGAGTAAAATACTTATAGGACGTGAATCATTAACTTGAGAGGGGTTTTCTTTTTTTGGTAGAGGTACGATATATTATGTGTAAATTCCCAGGAAGATGAAAAAACGCAATTTGTATTGCAAAAATTTATTATAAATGTTATATGCGGCAAGAGGAACAGTAAACGCATACAAATAACAAAAATATTTATGCCATCGCTACCCGTAGCTTTAGATTTTAGTTTTGATATAATTTTAACACATCTAGTTCATCAATTGGTAGAAAACTAAGTACAAAAATATTCGATTTTTTCTTACTATTACTATAATAGGCACATAAATTGTAGACATTAAAGCGAGGTATAGATTACTGAAAGTGTTTATTAATGTCATTCGCGTCAGATAAGTGATTGGATAAAGAGTAGTTTTACAATTACTTATAGCACCAAAAGTCTGTAAATTCTTCCAAAATGGTGAGGAATAGCAAGTTTTATGACGCGAAAAAAGTAAGCTTTTTTCTCACGCCTACAAAGCAGCAGTTGTTAGATTTCTTATTTGTTTTTATTGAGATTTTTAGTGCGTTTAAATTTTTGCAAAGCACGATCACGCAAATTCATCTAAAGTTTTAGATTGGGATTATCTACGAGGGTCAAGCTGAATTTATTGAGAATTAAAAAAAACTAGCAGGCCTTAAAAATAAAACATACATTGTTATTTAGAACAGTTTTTTATCTGTCATTTGAAGTTTAGTTGCTGAATCTATGTTTGGTATAACCGAAGTTATTAATTTTTAAGAGTGACAATACAAGTACAAAAATGAAATTAACCAGAGAGCATTTTCGAATCATGATTTATTATGATTTTAAAAAAGGCTTAAGCGCTTATGAGTGCAAGGAGAGTTTAGATTTGGCTTTCAGTGAACAAACACCTTCCCTGGCTACAATTTACCGATGGTACAAGGAATTTGAACGCGAAAGAAATTCTGTTCAGCATCAAAAAGGAGCAGGGCGTCCTACGGCTGTTACCAACAAAAACATTGCTGCTGTTAAAAAAATAATTTAAGAGGACAATAAAGTCACTTATGCGGTAATCGAGCATCAACTCAAGATTGGATCCTCAGTTGTGAGAACAATCTTACACGATTACCTACATTTAAAAAAAGTGGTTAGTCGTTTTGTGCCGCATCAACTTTACGACTTCCAAAAAGCAGAACGTGTAAGGATTTGCCATGAAACTTTAAATTTCTTAAACAATGGTGGCCACCAATTTTTTTCCAAAATAGTGACAGGTGACGAAACTTATATTCCATTTTTTGCCATACCAACCCGCCAAGAGAGTCGTGTGTGGATTCATGAAGACGAGGAAACTCCAACAATAACCAAGAAGCTGCGAGCTATGAAAAAAGTTATGTATGCAGTATTCTTTAGAAGTACTGGGCTAGTAAAAGCAATTAAGCTAGACGGACAAAAGACAGTTACAGCTAAATGGCACACTGAAAAATGTTTGCCTGAAGTATTCAGTAAGGTTCCAAAGAAGGGAATTATTCTGCACCATGACAATGCATCATCCCATACTGCAGCTTTAACTCTGCAGTTTTTGGCTGGAAAAATATAAAAATAATAGAACATCGGCCGTATTCACCTGATTTAGCTACGTGCGACTTCTGGCTATTTTGTGGGCTTAAAAGGAATTTGCGTGGTAGAAGGTTTTCGTCTGAAGAAGAGATTGATGCCGCAGTTCACACTTATTTTGACGGTATTCCGAAAGAAGATTGGTTGGGCGGTTTTAAACAGTGGAAAGAAAGAATGGTTAAGTGTATCATTGCTGAAGGGAATTACTTTGAACACATTTAAAATAAAATCCTACAAAATATTAACCATATTTTTTATTCTCAATAAATTCAGCTTGACCCTCGTATGAGCAAATACAGGTTTTTGTATCGGTTTTTAATACAAAATTAAGGTGTGTGACACCTTGCAGGGATTGGTTACAATTTCTTACACAATGTGACAGAGAAGATCGATTCAACCAATCAACGTAAACTATGATAGCCTGTCTCTTTCATTTTCTGCAAGATTTTATATTAAATCTTTCATGGTGTCATTCGGACCTAAGCAAAGTAAGTAGTTTCTAATAATAAAAGTAAATTTAATTATAATAACAAATCTTATAATAGCTGAACTTTCTATTCTAAGAATATTTTCGATTTTTAACTCTGTATAATTGGATTTTTTACTATATCACTTGATTGATTTAACTGAGCTAAAGTAATCAAGCGGTAGTTGATATTAACCTAATTAAACGCGACTTTTTTTTTTAATAGCGGTTATTACATGTATTAAAAATTAACCGTGCACTGAAAGAGCTAATAAACATTTCAGTTAATGGAGTTTATGACAACTTTTATTCTAAATGTACGGGCGTATGATAATCATAAATCATAATTTGCATTCGCAGGTAACATTCTAATCAGGATATTTACTCGGACATTAATATTTTATGAGCGTTTCTCCGTGGATACGCCCCATTAATGGCGTCGTTTCTCCAAGTATGTAAAAGGACTTCACACATCCTTGGCGTCATACACCGTCGTGCGTACTTCCGGCGCGGCGCCGGGGCGTATCACTCACGCCCTTCGGTTACCAAGCGCCGCCTTCTGGATTGTTTAACATTGTTTAATAATTAAAAGAAAAAAAATAATAATGGCCGCTGACCTTAATACATTCCTGAATTATGCTGCACGGCTTACGTTTGACGCACCTAGCGGAACTTAGAATGAGTTTTAGAATGAGTTTTTTGAATTGTAATCATTAAAGTACATATTACGAAGCAATTAAAGAAAAATACGCTAAGGCATTACTAATAAGATTAGAACTACAAAAATTACAATTTATGGCGTAATTAAAATTAATTAAAAGGTAATTGAATTTTATGAGAAAAAGGTAATGCCGTTTCAGGTAAATAGATAACTCCTATTCAAGTTCTTTATATAAAATTTCGCATTATAACGTTTCAAGATACTTGATTTAGATTTCAATTTCAATTCCTATCATATTTATTTCTTTGTCTTCTTCTTTTTTTAAATTGCAGTTCTGCAATTTAGCATAGCTGAGATTTATTGTTAACGCAACTAGGCAGATAAGGTTAATTTTACTAACGACGTAACAAATGAGAAATATGTATGTAGATTTTGTTATCAAACAGACAAGCACGAAGTCAGATTCCTGTTGAGTTGTAACGAAGAATAATAATTTATCTTTGTAATATGCATAGTAAGATATTACTTGAGTTGCGTTGTAAAGATGATCATAACAGTAACTCAAAACTTACGTGAAAAGATTGAAAAATTAGTAATTGACAAGAATTGAAACGAAAAAGTTTGGTGAAATGTTGTTCTTAAGCGACAGCTCAAATCGTATCTTATTTTGGAAAAATAAAATTTGTTTCAACCGCATATCAATTTTTAAGTTAGGAAGTAATTTTGAAAACTGATTTTTTTTGGATTATAATTTCGGAGGCGTCAAAATTGAAATTAATTTCGACTCACCAAAATATACATGTTGACATCTCTGAAGACATGCGACGGTGAATTTTATTCAACCAATGATAATAAGTTTTATTTTATGAAGTCGTAGTTTCACATTGAAATTGCAGTATGAGAAGATATAGCGTAGGTATTATTACAAATGGGTCATCAACAGTGGCGGCTCGTGATGATTTACCGCGGGTGGACAATAACTGCAAAAGGGAAAGTGGGTGCGTTTTACAAGTAATTTGTTTTTCGCGGCTTGTAATTTTTGAAGTAAATTTAAGCATGAGATTTACAGGGCTTTTTTTCAATTTTCCAACACCTTTTACCCAAAAAGACAATCGACGAACGCGCTCTTGTGTTACAATCAAAATTCAAAAGCGCCGCGTTTTTTATTTGCTCAATGAACTGAACGTCTCTCCCTTCCTTCGCGATCGAGCTTGTAATTTTTTAATTAAATTTCAGCGGACGAACTTTTTCTCGGCTTTGCTTTCCAACGTCTTTTACCAAAAAACAATCGATGAACGCGTTCTCGAGTTACAATCAAAATTCAAATGTAACGAGTATTTGCTCAATTAACTGAACGTCTCTCCCTCCCCTCGGGATCGCGCTTGTAATTTTTGAATTCAATTTAAGTGGAGGATTTACAGAGCTTTTTCTCAGCTTTCCAACGCCTTTTACCAAGAAACAATCGACGAACGTTGCAATCAAAAATTCAAAAGCGACGCGTTTTTTATTTATTCAATTAACTGAACGTCTCCCCCTCTCCTCGCGATCGCGCTTATAATTTGTGAATTAAATTTAGGTACATGTTTTACTGAGATTTTTCTCAGCTTTCCAAAGCCTTTTACCAAAAAACAACCGACGAACTCATTCTTGAGCTACAATATAATTTCAAAAGCGACGCGTTTTTATCTGCTCAATTAAATGGGGATGGGACGATTCACCGTCTCCAACTTGCCGTCACCGATTCACCGTCGCCAATTCGTCATAGAACCAATTCGCCGTGGACCCAATTTATCGTCCACCCAATTCGCCGTCGCATGTTACTGCTTTATTTAGGTTGATGAGCTTTAAAACACTTTCTGACTATTTTAGGTATCCAAGTTATACCTACGAGTTGAATGAAAATAACTATAATTTCAGTACGTTTCAAGTAAATGAAAACGGACTACACTATCATGTTTCTGTTTCACACCAAAGTAAATGCTTAATTACAGCACGACCATCGTAAGACAAATTGGTGCCATTAGCACATAATTATAATTTTAATGGAAGCCCCAATTTTTTAATTTTCATTTTAAATGACGAGCTTTCACGAACCAATATCGTCGTCGTATTCAAAAATTATTTCAGCATCACGGGCTTTGAATATCTAGGGTAGCGTCCATAAGAAAAGAAAAGTTGACAGTCGTATCTACGAATTAAAGAAGATATTCGAGATTTTCGAAAAGGAGAATTTTCAGTTTTTTGAAGATATTTCAAAATCGATTTTTTTGCACATTTTTTTAGACCTTAAGATAGCGCAACTTTTCTATAATTTAACCATCTTTGCATCTCTTATAGTTTACGAGAGATCCCCACAGTGGCCCTTTAATTAGTTGTAACGCTGTATACTTTTAGGATTGTTGAAATTGTTCCTCTAATTCTTTCTTTTTTTTTAATCGCCTTCTTTTCAAACGGAAGATAAAACTAACAATAAATCTGCAAACTTTGATCAAACCAAACCAAACAAAGATACCACACAAATACCAAACAATTCAATATCTCGAAAACAGTCGACTTTTGATGTGTAGTGATTTTGATTTATGTGAAAATGAATATAATTTTGAGCAGAATCTGAAAATATTAAAAAAAATGCAGGAATCGTGCGCAAACACCCTGCGGAATGAGAAAATACATCCTGGAAACGTAAAAAATTGTATCTGTTTCTTTATCTATGTATCATATTTATTTAAGTTTTATAAATATGCTTAACGTGACTGTCTTTGTTTGGAAATTGAAAATGAATAGCGAGATTTTGCTTTTTTCGATTATCTGGAGGAATATCGTAAAAAATAGATTATTCTTTTTTCAACAATTCGGTTTTGTATAAATAATTCAGTTTTGTGTAACTGACTGCTTGTAAATTCTTACCTTTATTGCTGCTGTTGCAATCCCGAACTAAGTTTCTATTTTAGCACAAATAGTATTTTCCTGCATTAGACGGTTAAAAATAAATTTACTGTTACTATTGCTATTAAAATAACTGGGGGTTTCTTTTTATATTTGGGAGAATACGTCGATAATAGTGTGGGGGCTCAAATGTTGGGCTACAATGTTTTTACCTGAACCGCAAACGTGCAGGTCTGCAACTGTACCGGATTCATTGTTTCATACTCATGTGTCATGACGAAATTAGACAATAATATTTTATCCAAACTCAACTGACTAGTGCCAAATTGTATCAAACACTTAAGCCGAGCTTAAGTTTAAGTGAGTTACATGAATGTTATGTAACCTCAAATATCACAATATAAACAATACTTAAATTTAAGCTCAGCTTTAAGTGTTTGCTGCAACAGGCCATTAGTTCCTTTTCAGATAAAGGAAAACACCCTCAGAGTCAAGCTATGTGTAAGCAAACTTGTCATTTTTTAAACTTTGTTGGATGCTTCGTCAAGAATTTACGAAGAGAAAATCTTTCTCTGCGAAACGTCAAATTAATTATACTTTTAGGAACAAACAAATCAAAATATAAATTTATAATTGCAGTAATATTTTTTTTTTACAAATAAAGCAACGTGAATGATCAAGGTTACAGCAGCAAACAGGAAAAATAGACAAATTTTAATTACGTAGTCGAGTAATACTTGTCATTCAACACAGAGACATTCACACAGTTCAAAGAGTTCACAAGAATTTCTTTTAACGTAAATAATACACGTCGATTAAATAGGAAAAAGTTTATTTTTTATTCAAGAATGTCTTTCTTTTGAAATATGTCATCCAATCGTTGTCCTTACATTGTTGTGAATAAAATTACATTACGTTAACATTTGCTAAGTCTCTTTCTGTTTGTTCTTCGAGTATAATAAATACTGAAAGGTCATTTTCTCTCTCTTATATTTATTTTGTTACAAGTAACCGACTTTTTCTTAGATCGATTTGATTTCATAAACTTACTTTTACCATCTTATTTAATTCTTTCTTAAGTGATGCTAATAGTATTATCACTTACTCCAGAACTAAAATAGTACCAAAATTGCCAATTATTACTTACTCCACCAAAAAGGAAATTAACTGATTTTCATATTTTGCTTTTCTGAATTTAAGTAAATATAATTAAGAGTGCTGTTCAGACTGCCCAATGCAAAAGTGCTACAAAACAAATTTCAAAGTGTGGACAACCTGGGCGATGTTGATCGCACCAGATTTGTTTTTGTGTAACAACTTTGTACTGGACACGGTGTATAATTTTTGCTCCAATGATTTTATTATTACACTTCTACAGCTTAATGTTGTAAAATTGGGAGAATATTCATGACGTAAATGAAAAATACGATTCATTCTTAAAACACCTCCGTATTTCAATTTAAATATACCTAAGCTTAAAGTGCTTGCCAACAACCTGTCAACCAACCGACGAATAAACTCATAATACTAGAGGTACTCTCTTAATCTAATCTACGATGCACATAAAATGCAACCATCCGAAGATTCCTTTGTTATCCATAAGCAGCATAAAGTGTTCTGAACATCTTAATCATCTGCACAAAAGAATATAAATCCTACGGCTGACAATAAAACGAAAACCTTGTAGTGTATAATTACCCATTAAAGTGGTAGAACAATAACAAATAAAACAACTTAAACTGCTGGGGAGTGAAGTGCCAGATGTAAGTTAATTTAGGAAATTCTTTGAAGAAAAAATCAAAGGTTCCATACTCGGCCCTCTTCTATTTCTTGTATTTATAAACGAAAATAGACTACATACTTAGGTCTTGTATGCTGATGTCATAAGCCTCTTCACAACTACAAGAACATTCAAGAATGTCTGATGAATATGGCAAAAGAAGATAGTCTAAAATGGATCACAAAAAAAAAAACTATCTATGTTATTATTTTGTTATTTTTATCATTGCTTCTAGATATTATTTAATATATCTATTATCGTTGTTTTTGTACATAATTGATATTGCAGTAGTGATTAGAAGATATTAGTAAAAAAAGAGGTTGAGGACCATTCAGGGTTGAAGACTATTCAATCATTTGTATGTATAATATTGCTTTGATAAGAAAAAAAAAAAACAAAATAAATTTCAATATTAGAATGTTTTATTCAAAAGACCTGTTTTAGGTTCACTTCTATTTTCTTAACTTATCCTCCATATTTTTCTGCGAAGTTTTAAATGAATACATAAAGAAAGGCATACAAACGCGAATGACTTCTGAAATCATGCAATTCATGGATTTGTTTGAATTAAACTTTACTGTTAGCTTTAGATTTAAATCTATACACCTATTTCAATAAACTGACACTTTTTAAATTTAGTTACAACTGCATTAATGTTATTAATTGAAATTATTATATCGGCAGACATCTTGCTTTCTCAATTGTTATTCACCGTGATAGCAAACTGAAAAATTGCAAACTTAATTAAATTATTATCATCGTACTATCTTTCAGATCAAAAATTGAATGGGTTTAGTGCATTGCCATTGCTCTGGTTATAAATCTGTTGCGAACAAGTCGTAATTGTAATGAAAGTTGTTATTAAGTGTGCAATTAAAATGTGCCAGGTGTAATTAACATTCTGAACAGTAGATATTTTCTTTGTCAAGTCATAAAGCAAATTGAATACAAAGAAACGAGCGTGTAGCCAACAGCAAGTAAATTTGCTTTGTTTTTGTTGAAACCGATTTGCATAAATGCTGCAGAGTGCAAATAAAATTCCTAGACGTACTTAAAGCAGGCATGCGCTAAACATGCGCTAAAATATTTATCCTACTGAAACTAACAGGAATTCAGAAGGAATGTTAACGCTTAAAATTAGCAGAAACAGATAACACGATTCATTCAACTTATTTTATTGAATAAGATATATAGATCTGACAGTATCTCTTAGCAAAAGTACCTTTTTATTTACTAATTACTTTTAGATTTAATTGTGTGTTTTGATTTAAAAGATGACAGATTTTGGACTACTTGAAAAATCATAAACCAAAAGTAGTTATTTGCAATTATAAAATATCAAAAGATAAGGCGGTAGTTATTGGTGTCCTCCAAGGATGTAGAACATTGGGACCTACGTTGTTTTCTTTATTTGTCGTCGATTTATTATGCTAATAGTCTACGAGTCAAAAAAACAGACTTCAGTTTGGAAGTGCTCGGATGATTTCGAACAAGATATTCACAAAGTCATTTGAAAAAAAAAACTTGCAATGCGCCCTATTTTATTAATTAATTAATTAATATATTCTATCTGAGGCAACTTATAAACCGTAAACGTTTTAATTTATAATGAGTGCTAAGATAACAGATCTTGCTCTTATAATTCCGTCGGTAATCTGTAAAAGATAGAAATGATAGGTTTACTTATTAATTTAAGAACACGTTCATCAATTAACAATTAGTACTAAAAATAAACTGTCATCTTTCAGATAATATAATATAAATAATTATACGTTGTTGCAATCGAATCTGTTATTATGATGTATGAAGCTGGAAGTTTGTTGCTAATTTCTTCAGTGCAGCCTGCACATACATACATACATACGAGATATACGTACATATGACCTTGCAAGTTTCGCCGGATGTTCATATTTGTGTTTGTTCGACGTTACATTGGCACTGACGCCATTGTAAGTAATGATATAGAACCTCAACTATTTTTAAACGTCTTGTAAATATCAAATCAGCCAACAATTTCCGTTGCATGATCGTTTCCTGATTATGCTGGATGCAGATATTACTGTAGCGTAATAAACGAAATTTTTGAAACCCAACAGAATTAGTGCGCCAGGATAGTAATACGTTATGATATCCTGCCAAGAAAATAGATTTCGCAGGAAAATAATTTTCAAGTTTCCGTTTGTTCGTATCCGTGAAATTGATTTCATAATTACAGAACACGCCTTCGGTTTAATTGATTTAAAATCGAGGTAAATTTTGTTCAAATAAGATAGTCAGTGATAAGTAAATCTCTCAAAAAATGCATTTCAGTGATCTCTCAGAAAAATGCATTTTAGTGATCTCTCAGAAAAATATATTTCAGTTTTTTTGCTTTGCAAACTAGTTACCATAAATTGAATACGTGTTTTAGATAAAAGGCATCTTTTTAGGTACTTTCAATGAAAAGCGGGTTTCTTCATTAAAAGAATCATTTTTTCCATTTTTTTATAATGCAGGAGCTACAAAAATGTTACGTGTGTCATTATCTGTTGGGTTAGGCGTCCAAGTAATATAGCGATGAAAGGAGATGTACCCCGTTCATGTTCCCTTATCATGCCAACGTCTGTAGTAGTACAATAATGGTGTCATAATTGCTAAATCTATGGCACACAAAATCCCTTTTTTTTTGGATTCTCTTCGAATTATGCCGAAGATTTACAGAAAACTGTAGGCTTATTACCAGTGAATTAGTGCAGGCCGTTAGAATAGTGTGACGGTCTTTGTTACTTAATTTATACCACCTTGAGATAAAAGAATGTGGTAATGATAATTTTTTCAATGTTGTATAGAATAGAAGACTTTCCGAAAGGCTTTCGCAGTTACTATTCATTAATACTTCTTGACAGGACCTTGTTAATCTTTTTTCTTTCACCGAAGAACTTGTTATTTTTTGATGAGCTTATTATTATATGTATATCTAGATCATAGTTTCTCAAAGTGGATACTATATTACTTTCTTGTGGGCGTTGTCTGATTCTAGAGCAAGAAGAATGAGAAGGGCGATAAAAATTTGGCGCTGAAAGCGAGCTTTGTCATTGGTCAAACAAACAAGCTTTGTTATTGGTCAATTCCGTCCAGCTACCAATGAGAAAGCTCGTTTTTAGCGCCAAATTTCAAAGTACTTCTCCTAATTAAAAAAAAGGAGTATAGATAATAAATATCCAATGCGTTTGTTTCTGGAAAGATTTGGATGTCATTATTTGTTTATACATGTCATTATTATACTTCGTAAATCTATGCTGTGCAGGAATTTAGTTAAGCATGAATTTTCAGTAAGCTTGTTATTAAAATCCGGGAAGAAAAGTACTTTATTAGTGAAAACAGTTTTAACTTGAAATCTTTGATTGTCATTTTCGTAACGATTGAAATGGGCGAACTTACCTATGAAAAATACAGAATATCTTATACGTAATTTTAAAAGTCAAATCTTAAAAGTCAAATCAAGCAGTTGTTTGTAAACGTTGAAACAAAGTTTTTTGTGCCGGTCTTGAACTGGATAAAAATGAACTTGGTGATAGCTTTTTCATTAAAAAAGACTTCACAGAAATCATTAATGAGATTAATTAAAAAATATACTGGCAGGTGATTTAGCATTTTCACACACAACAACTGTTGAAAAGGAAATTTAAACACTGCTGTATTACAGACATTCCTAATTCTTTCTAAGCATCGACCCGCTAGAATAAAAAAAGTTTTAACCAACCCCCTCCTTCCTTCCATTTCGAGCTTAATTATTGTTATAAATCTAAAACGACATTATAGGAATAACATTAATTTTTTTAACCGCCCTATATGAAAGTCAAAAAGAAAATACTTCAGTTTGGAACAAAAAACATCCTCTTTGTTTTTTTCTGCCAATTCTCTGTTGCATCAAGAAGAATTCTTTCGTTTGCTCAAATGAGCATTTCTAGAGTAATAGTGGAAAATCAGCAATTGCCTGATAAACAACTATTTTCTGATCAAGTTGGCTGAAAAATTATCTGATCCCTATAAATAAGCGCGACAGATTGAACTCATTGAGGCGCCTTGTATTATACTTAAGAGAAGACTCTTTGAATCAAATACACAGCCACACAATTTTTTTTTTCAGATCTGGAGGTCAGACTATATCTACCATATGTTTTCGAGGTCCTTGGATCCGAATTCCCGATCCATTTAACTCCATTACGTCAGGATTTTCCTATAACCCTATTTAACCCTAGGTCCCAAGCTGTCAAGTCCTATTACACACAAACGATCCCGTAAAGGGAGCCGTGCACTCACAATCTGTAACCCCAAACATTTAACTCCAAACCCCAAACCCCTTAATCCCATGACTCTATAACCTCATAACTAGAGACCGGATTTATAAGTTTTTACAAGTTTTTTACGCTAACATACCTAAACTTGGCGTTTTGTATTTATATGTTTGTCGATTAGAGAAGCCCAAAAATGGTAGTTTTATTTCGCATATAACTTAATATTTTAGACTTTTAGCGCATATTTATTTATTTATCCATATATTGATATAAATAACATTATAATTCCATATACGGTCAATATTCAAGTCTGCAGCTTTTCCAAGAAGTAATTTATTCTTCTCAACGTCTGGCCACTTTATTTTACGATTTCCAGGAATGTGATTTTCTGGGAATCTGTAGCGACTTGCACTTGCATTTTGCACTTATGTTTTGCATTTCAGTTTGTGATAAGAACTCCGTGAATGTGTGTGACTAGTGACTAGTGTATTTATCAACGCGAATTAGTTGTTATTTTCTTATTTAATTTAAAGACGAAATAAATTCAGTGCTTATCTTTTCAAAATGCCGAAAGTAGCATCCTCTCGATCCGAGCTATTGAAAAAATGGATTAAAGCATCTAAACATCTAACTACAGATGGAAAAGTTATTTTTTGCAACGCATGCTCAAAACAGGTAGATACCTTACAAATTCTCTTAAAAATCACATTTTCATTTTGACAATATTTTAAGGTGTCGTCAGACCAAAAGTACCAGATTGATCAACATTTGGCTACAAACCTCCATAAGGAGTCGGAGAAAAGATGTGTGTCTAACTTTAAGCAGTCTTTTATTTCTTCAACAGCCAGTAACTCACAGGGCAGTGACACAGGAAATGAATTCTTTTTAGACTTGTGCAGTGCTATGGCAGAGTCAAACATTCCTTGGCATAAACTTGAACAAGCAAGTTTTCGAACTTTTTTGGAAAAATATTGCAATCGTCATATTCCAAATGAATCGACTTTGCGGAAAAACTATCTAAGTATATGCTACCAGCAACGGATGAAGAAAATAAGAGAGAAGCTTAGCGACAACAATATTTATATAGTAGTTGATGAAACGACAGATGCCTGCGGTCGTTATGTAGCAAATATGTTAGCAGGAGTATTAAGCAACACAGTTGCACCAATATCTTATTTGGTAAATAGTGCAGTTTTGGAAAAAACAAATCATTCAACGATCGCACGTTTTATTAACGACAGCTTGACACTTTTATATGCACCTAATCAAGTTAAATCGGAAAATATATTACTAATGGTGTCTGATGCAGCAGCCTACACGATAAAAGTAGGACAGGCTTTACAGGTGTTTTACCCAAATCTGATGCACTTCACTTGTATGGCTCACGCAATGAATAGGCTCGCTGAATTGGTGCGACTAGAATACCCAACAGTAAATAAGTTGATCAATAACGGAAAAAAGGCGTTTCTTAAAGCCCCACTGCGTATACAACACTATAAAGAATTAGCTGCTGACCTGCCATTACCACCAGAACCAATAATTACGAGATGGGGTACGTGGCTTGAAGCAGCAAATTTTTACGCAGATAACTTTAAACAATTAAAGGAAATTTTCTTAGAATTGGATGATTCCAATTCAGCGGCTTTAAGAATTTGTAAGGAATGCATGTCGAACACAAACATCGGGAATCAATTAGCATTCATTAAAACTCATTTTTCGGTTTTAATATTAAAAAGTTGGAATCATCCCAGACGGCTCTATTAGATTCTTTTGAAGTGGTCGATGATGCAATTGAAAGTGTAAAATCAATTCCAGGGGAGATAGGAGAGAAGTTAATGGCAAAATTAGACAAGGTTCTATTACGTAATCCTGACTACAATAAAATGAGGAAAATCTGTTTAGTTTTAAAAGGTCAAAGTGAAGAAGATTTGGACATGGACCCCAAAGATGTAGCATCCATGAAATTTGCGCCCATTACTTCATGCGATGTCGAGCGTTCGTTTTCCTCTTATAAAAATATTTTGACAGACAGACGACAAAATTTTACCCCAAATAATTTAAATCAACTGTTGATTATATTTTGTAATCCTACTACTTAAGTGTTAAGTGTTAAAATTACTTATATGAAACAATTTATGTTTTTATTATTCTAAAGTATGTATAAGTAAAATAAAATTTTTATCGCATATAATATCCATATTTTGATCCATTTTAATCGCATACAAAAAACTTATTTTCCACTTTTTTAGCACATATAAATCCGGACTTTACTCATAACCAATAAGTCCAATAACCACGTTGCTTAGTAGTTTGACTTGTTCTCTTATTGCGTAATATATCAGAGCTCTATAAGTAGAATATATTAAACCCTATAATCCCCTAACCACATAACCCTATAACCCCATCATCCTTAACACAACTCCAGTTACGTGATTATTGGAGTTATCGGTTATGGGCTTATAGGATTATGGCATTAGGGGGTTCGGATTTAAATGTATAAGGTTATAGTGCGTGCACAGCTCTCTTTACAGGATCGTTGTGGGTAATAGGACTTGACAGTTTGGGTTATAGGGTCATATGGGATTATTGGTAAAACCTGACGTGATGGAGTTAAATGAATCGCGGATTAGGATTCAGCGAACCTGAGAACATGTGGTAAACATAGTCTGACCTCCAGATCTGAATTCTTTTGTGGAGTTAATCATGTGCTAAACATAGTCTGACCTCTAGATCTGAAAAAAAAAAATTTTTTTTGTGGGGCTGTGTTATCAGCGCTACGGTTTTGTCTTCACTTTGTATTCTTAAAATAAATTTTTTTTAAATCGAAAATATAAAATCTACGTGTATTAAGTCATTCAGACCTCCGTACCTTGTCGAAAATTCAAAACTGTTTTAATCGACTTTTTATTTCACGAGCATAACTTAGAGCTTTACTCTAACCTTGCAATGATTGGAATTTCAAAATTAAATCGAAAATGTAAAATGAACAAGTGACGCTCATTTTTTCACCTTTTATCTTCGCAGCGACTCATTCTCAAAATTAAATTGGAACTCTAAAATCAAAACGTGATGGAATTATTTAGAGCGCCATCTCTTGGCCAGAAATGAATGCTATTTTATTCTAATTTGAAACAGCAGGATATGGTTTTTATATCATTTGCGATAGTTTTGTAAAGAAATTAAATTGCAAAATGAAAATCAAGGCGTAACAATAACAGGAAATATTAAAGGCGCCATTTCAAATAGGAAAACCATTTTAATCGGAATTCTTCTTAACATCATTTCATTTCCCTCGCCTTTCAAGAGAAGTGATGCGATTATTTAGAGTACCATGTCTTGATAAAAAATTCCAGTTTTTTTTTTTATTTGAGTTTCCAATTGGATACTGTATTCATATATTTTTATAAAAAATTTGTTGCAAATCGTTTTTCCTTCCAGGATGTTACTACTTAATCTTTTAATTAATCTTTTATTACTTATATTTGGATATTTTTATATCAAAGTTAAATTACAAAGTACAAATTAATTATTCAAACCGCCATCTCTTAACCGAAACTGTTTCTATCCTCTTGTAACACTTTATGTCTGACAGTTTCGTTAAAACAATCGTTTTTGAGTATTTTCAACAACTAAATATCTTCCACGGAAATAAAAGGATTTCTAGAGAGGGTCACTGTTCCTCTGTGGTGTATAAAATATTAAACAGAGCAACAGAAAATAGATCCCCCAAAGAACCTCTAAATCTTCTTTGACCCCCAACCGACTTCTGCAGATTCATAGACTCTTTTTAAGTCTTTATCGACCCCTTAGAGGCCCATATCAATCCCGTTAGGGACCCTGCTGAACAAGGTTAGAAGATGACTCACGTTGTGGTTGTCCAAAAACTGCAACAATACAAGAAACCATCGACAAAGTGCAATTTTACATGATAACCGACGAATTAGATATAAAAGAGCTGTTGGCAAGATGGGTGCCATGTCTACTCACAATTATTAAAAAAAAAAATACGAGTGGATACAGTTTTCTCAAACTGTTGGATCGATGTAATTAGAATAACATAGACTTTATCCTGTGGCTTGTGACTGCAAATATCACTTGATTGATCACTATACTCTAGACTCAGAATCTGTCAGTCACTTTCCTTTTATGAGTCTGGATACTGACTGGTTAACTTGAAGGCTTCCGCAGCCGTCATCCATGGTTGAATTCCTGGATTTAAATTGGTTTTTGAAGAGACGCAGTTTCAACCGAAAGCCAGGAATTCAACCAGGAAAGTGACTATCATCCGCCACTCAAAAGAAAATCAGTCTTAGGGCTTCAATTTCTTGGGATGCTGAATGGATCCCGTTCATTGATCACATTCCAGCGAAAAAACTATGAATTATGGTAAATTTTTGAATCGACTTGACCAATCAATTCATGAGAAGAGGATAGTCTTACTAAAGAAGGAAATCATTTTCTAACAAGATAGCACCCATCCCCATATAAATGTTATATTCATAGGGAAATACCATTCGATTTATCCGGATTACTATCTGTTTTCAAAATTACAAAAACAATCGTTAAATCGTTGGGGGTGAGCGGTTTTCATCAAATGAGAAACTAATGGTAACAGCGTGGATCACAATTTTCAGGACCTTCAAGAAAAGATTTTCGAGTTAGCTTAGGAGCACTTATGTGTCGCTTGATTAAGAGCATTGATACTTAAGAGAGAATATTAGAAAATAAAAGCAGTTTAAAATGTGAGTTGTGTTCTTTCTCAGTAAGGCCGTGAACTTTTTGAATTGCCCTCGTATACGAAGACAACGACTTGGCGACTTATTTATCAGTTTCAAGACTTTCCTTTTTGGAAATTAAATTGTTTTGACTCATATTGTTACTAATGTTATTAATGTTTTTGTTATTTTCTAAAACTAATTGTGTATTGTTATCTTTAACTGCGGTACACGCTCTTTTTTTTCATATTTTATAGCTGGTTAGAGAGATAAAAAGAGTTAAGAATTAAAATATTTATAGAAAATACATCAGAAACCAAAAGATTAAAAAATAATTAATTTTTTATACATAAATTCAATTAAGAACATACAACAAAAAAATTACAAAATTGTATAATATTAATAAGTGAATCGCTGGGTTTATCTGTTTTATTTTATCTCTCTGGATACTTCAAACGCTCTGAGGAGGAAATGAAATAAGAAATATTTTATGCAATATTAAATAAATAACAGGCTGATTATTAAATGTACCTAATATTTTACAAGTGAATGTAATAATACAACTATTTACGAAGTGAGCCAACCTTTAACGTAAATTATCGTGTATCAACATTAAGGTTGTTGAAGTGAACTGAAATGTTAACGTCCTGTAATGGGAATAGAGCACAAATAAGATTTATAGGTGAATAATAGCCTAGTAATATGATATTTATGTTAGAAAGCAAATTATCTGAAGGAACGTTATGTCAAAACAATAAAATTCAAAGAACGGAAGGAAGAAATAAATATCCCGCTTGTTCAAGTATACAACGTAAAGCCTGTAATAAAACAGCTCTCTGTACGTTAAAGTCTCATAAAAGGTTGATTAGAGGATATATTCGACACATTTTTGTTACGTAATTAACATCAATTTAATTATGAGCCATAATTAAAAGAGTAACATTTTATTAGGACAGGAAACTAATTAATACACTTGTTTATTCGTTATTCATTTGCTACAGAAAATGTATAATTAAAAGACATGCATACATAGTACGTACAGTCCAACTATGGATAAGTAATTATTAATAAGTAATTATTAATATAAATTGTGTGCTTTTAATAACCAAAAGCAATCATCCTCTTAATTAGTTTTGTTTTGTAAGGTGTGTTTTATAGCACAACATAGTCTTTTAATTGTGATTCGTAACAAATGGCGAATTAATGGACGGCCGGAAGATAAAGAATAATATCAAGCAACGATATTCTCTTTATGGAAAAAGTTCTAGAACACGTTTTCAAGTGTTTTATTTTCTCGTGTATACAACACAGGAGGTTATTATGAGTTAATGAAAAGTTACCACTGTGAGATCAAAGGGAATAAATTAAGCTAATGAATCAATTGTTCTTGCAGTTGTTTGTAAATTCACTTTAATTTTCTAATAAAATTTAATATCTGATAGTCAGATGAACTGAACGGAGGAAGAAAGATGATTTTTTTTTAATTATTAACACATAAAATTATTATTCCTTATAAAAGTCGTTCGACTTAAAATCACCGATTCTTAATTAAAAATTTAAGTATTAATGAACGCAGTTGCGAGTGTGGCTGAAAGTGCGCATTGTTGTGTTTCTCGTAGTTGGTTTGTGCAATCTGTAGTATACATAATGTAGATAAGAGGGCTAAGAATACTACCCTGAGGTACCTCTTTATCGTTGATTTTGGTTTCGACATCATAAATGAAATAAAATTCAACTTCTAGGTCGTAAATTGGCCAATCCTTTTTATTTTCAAATGAACCTGTTTGAGAAATGGTACTTCAGATATTTATATTATTATAAAAATGGTTTTTCAGAATTCCAAGAAAAAGAAATTTAAATCAAGAAAAATTACTGCAAAAATTATATTAATATCCCATAAACCATATTTGGAATAAATACGATTATTATAATACGAATTAAGAAAATGATAGTGTTGGAAGCATAACGATTTTCAAGAACAAATTAAGGTAATTTACTTTTCACTGAAATCATTATTGAAGTAAATTTAAAAATATAGTAATTAGACACAGATGGTGAAGTTTTCCTTCTTTTTTTCGAATCGAAAATTTACATTTAAGGAAAACCTTATTTCGCTAATAACCAGGAGTTTCGCGGTTTCATGTAACATGCGATGAATTGAAGAACCTCGAAACGTGCAAGTAGCCACGAAATCTGATCGAAACCGGGTGTGTGAATTAAATTTCGTCGAAGCCAACAAATTATTAATTTCATCAGATGAAATTATTAAATTTACATAAATTAGTTACTAATATGCGACGGGTTCTTGTCCCTTGATCGTGAGACGATTAATAGGGACATAAAAGTTATTATGAGGGGCATAATATAAGTAATTACTTTTTGTGAACTGTTTACAACTTTGTAGTTTTATTATTAATATTTAAAAATTTTAATAACCTGAAATATAAAACACGTCGGAGTAGCAGTTTCCCTTTACTGCATTGGCTTCCTGAGTAACGTTGTTACAGAAATCTTTCCAGTTAGTACTTTCCCATGTTTTAATTAAAACTGTGTTTTATTTGATTATGATACAGCTTTTTTCATTCGTTCAATCTCCATAACACTGTATTTGCATTTCTAATTTGTACTCACATTAATTTTTATTTTCTTTTAATGTAAAATATGTTAAACAGTACCATTTGTAAGCAATATTGAAAAGAAAACTTATTTTCTAATGCTCTTCTATAATCTTCTACCGCTTTTTGTGTCATCTTGTTGCTTTACTCCTATTTTAAAAGAGTCTTTCAATATTTTATGTAAATATATTTATCTTCGTTAGGCCCCTATATTTTGCCACTAAAGTTCGGCTCTGTAACAAAAATTATAAGAATAATAATAAGAAAAAAAATGTACAGGTAAAACTTTCGACTTCCAAAAGTTTCTATGAAAGGAATTTCTTTTCGATAGAAAGAAGTTGGTGACCTTATAGCTTCTTATAATTAGTTTAATTGTGAATTGTACTTATTTCTTATTATACTGGATTTGAAAAATTGTAGAATTGAGTTTAAGAAATGACGTCGCATATTAAATTAAATAAATATCAAAATAACAAAGGTAATACCCTTAGTCACGTTGACAATTGTTTCAATACGAATAAAGCAGAGCTTAAAGTTAAATCTCAATTGAAAAACTGCTCCTTTAACAGTTTCATCAATTCTTACAGTTTACAAATAAGGCATGCAACATAATAATAATAATAATAAACTTTATTGTACATATAGCATATCTGCAACTGAAATTATTATTATTATTTTATTTGAACTACGTTATTATAATTTATTAACGCCAGAACGGTCCAAGTGGTAAGGTAAGCGGTGCTGGCCTTAAATCACAAGGTCGTGGGTTCGAACGACACTCGAATTAATTCTCGGGTATGGTCAATATTCACTACAAGTACTCCTTCAGTGCTGGGGATACAATTCGACACCAAGTCGATGACTTTAAATCCCGTTGGTATCTACTACAGATTAAAAAAAAAATCATGAACAAGTAATTATATATAAACATATAGAATAATAAAAATTGAAGAACAAACAAATATTTACTTAAAAAGAGAATCTGCAGAAGTTTCAAAATGAAAAACCATAGTTCTTCAGTAAATCGTATTATTTGAATTTTATAAATTTATTTGTCTTCCATGTTAGTATTTGTATCTTTATCTTCATCACTTATTTCAATATCAGTTTACGTTTGGTACATTTCTTCATTAGTGTCTGTATCTTAACTTGTTGTCTAGACCTCTTCATGTTTTATAGTTAACTTGTTTCTCTTTTTGCGAGGATATTTCCACTAAGCACTGAAGGAACTTTCTATTTCTATTTTACGTGAAGTATTTTTCCAACACAAACCGACACGCCCACTTGCACGTGTTTGACTCATTTAGTTAAATGACTGTCATGTATTAATATGACAGTCATTTATTAATATGACAATTTATTTATTAAAATGATGATCATGCCTCATTCATAGGATCATTTCTAAAATGACCAATCATTGTTACATGACCGTCATTTTTATTGTGACCACTGTCATGATCGGTGTCATTTAAGGAACTTATATCACTAATTGTATTGTAAATGGAACTAAATAATTGAAATAACTATGGCTTTTGCAAAGAATAAAATTCAACCTTTATTTATTATAACTTCTTCTTTTATTTATTTTTCGACGGCATTAGCAGAGGCTTATGCCATAGCCATAGTTCAACTGCTAGCGTTGTCCGCTTTACAAGATAGAGGACATTTGCTTAACCAAGTCTCGGCGTTGGTAATGAATTTTCAAACCGTAACGCTCTAGTTAGTTCAGGCCCATCAAATATTTTTTTTTATGTTTTAACTTGTGAGTGTATGTGTGTTTGTACTAAAGATGATCCACTTCTTCCTCCTTCCTACAGGACCATCTCTCCACGTCTTTAACAAAAACCTTGGCCCGTCCATCATAGCCATCCCACCTCTGCTGCCACACGGTGGTCTTTCCTGGCCAAGGTTTTTATTTGGTATCCTTCTTCCTAAATTTTAATTCGTTTTTGGATCTGGCGTTTGATCGGGGGGAGTTCCGGCTATGTCTAGGACGACTTCTTATTCTAACAACAAATCATTCTTTTATTTATTTCCAACGTACAAATTTTCTAGAAAAAATTTGTGCAAATCGTTTTTGATTGCAGTGAAAACCTCGAGCAGCAAATTTTCTCTAAAAAAAAGTTGTTGGTGTTTTCGTTATCGCTGATTCTGGCCAAGGATTGGATTTTTCTAGCATATAAAATTGGTTGACTAATGTCAACAAAAGCTTTTAAGCGTCGGCATTGAAATGGATTTTAAATCCACTCGCAAACATACGGTATCATAAAATTTTCGGTATTTCATTAAAATTTAGGAGCAATTCATGTGACTCTCTGTTTTACATATATTAATTCCATAAATTTTAAACATAAATCAATTTTTTGTTCTTATTCTATAGAAGGTTAAAAATGTTTTTTTTTGAGCCTTATTTGGAATAGAACTTAATTTCTCCTCATCCTTCTTCTGAACTGAAAAAATTATTTAAAGTGAGTTCCACTAGATTAATTTGACACAGCACGTAATGACAAAGCCTTTTTTACTTAATAGATCACTTATAACAATACCTCTTTTATTATAATCTGGTAATTGAAGGTACTGCATCATTATATATTGAAAATGTGACAGACCTTCTGAATGTACCTCATGAGTTTTATAAAATTAATATCTTGCCCAAATCTAAGTCTTTTATATTGTATGTAAATTACAATAAACATTGCTCACCGCTGCACAGTGGGACATTACAAGTACTTTTCATCAATTGTATAATTTGTTAACATAACATTTGTAGTCGCATACTTAATATTCCAATTTATTTAAAAAAATATAATTTCAGCCAACACAAATTCGTTTTCTATGATTTTAGCCCTTTAAAAAGATATAACATGCCAAGGTATTAAATGACATTGTTCAACCTGTTTTTGTTACCTTTAAAATATCATCTGCGTGAATAACTTTGACAAATTTAATAGTTCTTTTTAAAAATACTTTACTTATAGTAAATTATAGGAATGGTAAGTCGAAATTTATTTCATTCTCTTTTTAAGTACGAGCCTTTACATTGATGGTTCTTTTTTGCATGCAGATCATAAATATGTAGACTTTTGGTTATTATCGGCATTTGCCGGCACCTTAAATTTTATAAATTTTGTTGAAAATCGTTTTTGCATGGGGGACTTATTAGGTAGCAAAACCGTTTCAATTTGTCTATCCTACTGCAATGTCAGGTCAAAAAGCGATCGTAGGATGTCGCTGTTTTATCTCTTAAATTTTATGTTTACATAAGGAATAAATGTCTAAGAACTGTTTCTCTTAAGATTTAGCTGCACCTTTTTGCACTTTTTCTTGTTATCACGTTTTAAGTTGCTCAAATTTAGGAAATTTTAATTACACTTTAAATTGAGATGGCCTGGCCACGTTGTGCAAACATTTTTGGCATGTATCAAAAACAGTTTTGCAATTTGTTTAGTATTTATGAACTATCATTTCATTGAAAAAGTTGCTAAATAATATTAATTAATAACTATTTCTCTCAAAACACATGAACTAAAAATAAAAAATGGTTGTTAATCTACTGTATTTGCTGAAAGTGGAAAAACAAATTTCCCAATTACAAAAATATGTTGTTGAAAACTTTTCACTTAAAGATGAAGAAAAACGCTTATTTAATCATTTTCAAATTCTCCAAATTTGTCTTTTCAGTTAAAACTTATTTAAATAAGTTTTACTGACGTTCTCTTTACCAACGCGCGTAATGATACCAGCATCCTTTTTATTGATGTTTTAGTTTCTAGTTTTAACAAATTCGCAAACAAATAAATTATAGACGTAATAAATTTATGATTTAATTCATCCTCGCATTATATTTCTTAAATCGAATGGCATATTTTGTAATTTATTTTGTGTTTTTTAATGAACGTTTTGAACTATACCTCAAACTTCAATAAATTAAAGGAAGGAAAAAAGAAAAAAGGAAAAATGTTTTTAGAATAAATCATATATACAGGGTGTTGGAAAAAAGGCAAATAGTGACGTACCCTACTTCCCCCCATGAAGAGCAAAAGTTCGGAGTAAAATTTGTTTTGTTCTAAAAGTATTACTAATCTTTATGTATAAAATTGTTAATGATTTATGAGAAGAGAATCATGTAAGAGAATCTGATTTATTTTAAAATTAATTATTATCGATCATGATCTTGATCATTATAATTGAAATTATCAGAATGATATTTCTTTGCTCCTTTTTTGTTCAAATTTTTATTTAAAATACGTAAAAATGATATCTAAGAACTTTTATACTTTATCTAATCAAATCTAATGCAACGTATACAAAATGATTTTCTCAACGCCCTGTACATCAACTTTACAGTGCTCCTTAATTCTATTTTTAGTAAATCTCTTGTCATTTTTGCCAAATTTCAATTTCGTGAAGCAATTTTTTTTGAAGTAATAGATTTTTGGCACGAAAAAGTGCGTTTTGCTCCACTGTGCGCTGGTTAGGTCTGTCTTTCTTGCTTTTCTAAGCAACCAGGGAGCTAAGAGTTAACTTCTTAACGACTGAACATCGCGTCTTTTTCCGAAATGATAAGGGTATAATGCAAAATTACAAAACACTGTCTCTTCTGGCCTTAACTACTCTAATAGCTAATCTAGACAGAATAGCTCCCTGTAGAGAGAAGACGTTTCGCTTTTCGTTGCAGAAGAACTTCCTCAAGGTCGCTGCTCTGGTGGAATGGCTGATGGGATGTGAGGCAAGATTTGTGGCAAAAGCACGAAGCGTATGTCGTAAGTCATACCTATTGCTGGTGCCCGGTATAACACTATCCCGATTCCCTTCCCATTTTATTAACATTCGATTCCTTGTTTGCATCCCTCGTCCTCATACGTATGGCCATACGATGTTAAAAAAGCGCAGAAAAATAAACAAGCCTGCTAAGTTCTTCTCCAATTGCTAATTATATTTTGTGGTTTGAATAGCCTACCTTATTCTTGTTTATCGGGTGTAACGTGCTCTAAGCCTGTACATAATTTTCTTTTGATTGATTTCTTTGCGCCTCCTATACTCTGTTTTATTTTTTGATTTCGGAAGAGTACTTTGAAATTTTGGCGCTAAAAATGGCGTTTAATCAGGGTGTCCCTGAAAATGAAATGTTGCAAATCTCATGTTTTCGTTATGAAAGTTTAGTTTTTGCGACTTCGTTTTATTATTTGGTTCAGAAAAACGTCTTGTAAGTTAGATTGTTGTAAAGAATTTTACAATCTCGTTGGACGAATGCCCAAGCATGGTATTGTTGCCACTTATGGTGAACAAAAGATTTCGATCGACAATTTATCAGACCATAAAGGAATGCGAAGGAATGCCAAAAGGTGGTCGACCAAGAATTTTGAGTCACATGAGGAAACAAAAATTGATCGATGCTGTTAAAGACGGAGTTGGAGTTTCACAACGAAAGGAAGCTCGAAGATTCGGTGTTTCAAAGACCACTGTTTTTCTAACAATTTCCCGAGATAACGCAGTGTTTTGATAAAGACGAAAGGCACCAAAATATACGATAGCTCATTAGAAAAAAACCTATTAGATGTTGTTGTGCATCAAGGTGCATCCATTTTATCAATAAAGTGATTGTGTGGATGGTAAGAAATGTATCACATTGTCCCAGGAACAGATGAGGGGAAACGATGGTTTTTATACCGACGTCATAGAAAACACACCAGACAGTGTCAAATCTTCAAAGGTAAATCCAAGTTTCAGGGCAAAATTTTGGTACGGTATGCCATTTCTGAAGCCTCAGGACTTATCTCGCAGTCGTACATTGGTCGTGCTCGAGGAGAAGCCTTAAGTGCACAACTTTATATTCAAAGATCTATACTGATTAGTTTTGAAATACACATCTTGGTAACGATGCTATCATATTTTGGCTTCATTTGGCTTCATGCCATTATGCTAGAGTAACTGGAGACCGATACAACACACAATGTACAATGTACTCGTACCTCAGGCTCGGTGTATATAGGAATTTTGGTCAATTTTGATTATAAAAGTGTACAGCAACAGTTGGGAAGCTGCAAGTGAAGACCAATTACAATGTCGCATTTTTCAAGAAATTCGAGAAATCGATCATGGTGTTGTCCAAAGGATAATCGAACAAGTTAGAAGAAAACTGTGAATAATTGAAGATAATGGTCCGCTATCAATAATTATCAATATATCCATAACTTGAATATTAAGTGTTAATTTGTTGTGTTGTTAATGTAACATATACGTTACATAATTAAATGTACATTTTCCTGAAATCTTTCTGTTAAATTTTGAGAAAATAATATACTAAGGTAGAAATACAATTTGTTCATTGAGCTGTCAATTTCGTTTAAGTTTTTTTCTATTGACGCTTCTGGGTCTATTAATACTTGCTCCGACTGAAAGTACAAGTCATCTTATTGACGTGTAAGATGTACGGCCAATTAAGTTTTTCTCCTTTTTGTACGGTGTTTCCTTAATGCGGCAAATAAAAAATGCTTAACTTACAGAGTGGCTTAACTCTAAAAGCTGCTTCATTCTTCGCGGTGTAAAATAATAAGAGCCAGTAATATTAATTTGTAAAGATAATTGATACCTGCTCACGTATCAGCTTACATTGGAAAGTTAGAGCGAGTGGGAGGGCCATTAGAGCTTGTCATAGATGGAAGCAGGTGATGTGTCTCGCTGACACATTGACTTTGTAATGGGACAGGTGGCGACCATGTTAATTGAGCGCGAGGTGACCACTCTTTATAAGGAAGTGCACATTGCTGGGCAGATGACCGAACTCCCCCGCCGGCGTTGGTTATTATTACCTTCAGAATAAACATAACTCGTGTTATGTAAATGTAAATATATTTAAAAAAAAACCGACGCCGTGTAATGAGGAAGAACGTTAAAAAAAAGGACGATCTTAAATTCTCAGAATGTTTGTCACAGTTTGTAATTTGTGTAGACATAAATTGTCACTAAGGCCGGACGGCTTAGTTGTTAATGTCACCATGTAGATACGTTAACAAATGCACGTTTGTTATTTATTTAAACCTATAAAGGAATACTACCGGATTAAATAAGTTCCTGTAATGGATGCCTATTTAAAAATTATTTATGGAAGGAAACGTACAACAGTAAATTTATTTTGTACCTACGTTTTAAAATTATAAAATAAAGTCGTCGATAAAAAATTGCTAAAAAATTGTTCTGAAGTAGTGGTTCTCTTAGAAATCCATAAACCAATGAAACAGTTTTATCATCACTATAACCGAGGTTTAAATAGATCGGTTTGGTTAGACTTGCTCAATATATTTATGTACAGACTGAGTACGTTAACAACTCGATCTATTACGTACCCAAGAAGAATTCAGATTTGTAACTAATGTGTAAAGGTAGGACGTTCCTAGGATTTCGGGTAAAAACTAGTATAAAGATAAACAAAGCAGCGGTGCAGATTTCAACGTCGCCGCTGAACGTCTTTTATGCCCCAGGCACTCTCACCCTCGCGCTCATTATATCAGAAGCAACCGTTTGATGTAAATTACGTGTGTAATATAATTGCGTTTATAGTTTCTTTCAACTTAATAATTATGAAAACATAATTCTTTAATGTAACTTTTAAAAAGACTAGCATAATACATTTAATTCATATTAATTATAGGGCCGTCACTGCAAAAAGAATGCGAGTTTATTTCGCAATGAGTCTGTTATGTAAACAAGTTTTTATATCCAGTCGACCAGAACTGTAGTGGTTACTGCGTGCCGCATAGACTTCTCGGGCTTCGACTGGTTTATTGTTTTGTTTTTACAGAGCAGACACGTTAAAGATTAGAACTTTTTTCGACTATGATCGCTTGAGCATATTAGTATTTCCTCGTATATTTAACGAAACCTTCCGCCTAGAATACGCCTAGGCCTGCTAATGTGACCGTAGCCACAATAAACTACTTTAAAGTAACACTAACATACAAATAAAATAAACGATGTATTATTAGAAAAATATCTACATCATTAACTAGACTTATGTACTCTTTTACTTATTATCTGTCTCTTCAGTAAACGATCCTGACATGAGGATTTTATCAGTAATGAAAGGACAAAATAAGGGAACGTGCTTGCAGAGTAGGAGCCTGGCGCTCGCTGACTACTAAACTCGTCATTTTTTTATTCGGATTTTTATGCGGAACAGTTGATCGCTGAGGTAGTATTATTGAGACCCGCTGAAGCACTTACTCACTCCACTTGTCTGTGTGCCTTACACCTTAAAAATGTCCTCACACTACTTATCAGCGATGTAAAAGTACCAAGCAACAAGTTTCCTATGAATAAGGGGTTAAACCTCAATATATCTCTTCTCTTGACGGATATTACTAGTTTAATGCTTACTTCCCAAATAATAAACAATGCAGTTATTATTTCAAAACATTGCTTTCATGCTTACTTTCCAAATAATAAACAGTGCAGTTAGAAACGTGGAATTATTTATTTTAAAAAACAACTATACGTACACCTATAAATAAACTGTGACTGAAAAACTATTTACGACCAACATAAAACAATACGTGGCGAACGTGTTAAAATATTTTTCACGGATCGCTATCCATAAAACAGTGGAATTAATTATTAGGACAACGTCGTAATTATTTCCTGAAGTAGTTGGCATAGCCGAGTTAATTGAGTCCGGAGGCAACGGATTTGACGCTCGTTTAGATAACTATAAGTTTAATACCATCCTGGTTCGTATGTAAGTATAATAAAAATGACGAAGTCTGCTTAAGATCTCTTCTCCGGGCAATATTTGACACTGGAGGATCGTTCAACTTGTTCCAGTTTAATTTTCAATTTGCTGGAAGAATAAATTCTCATGTCTCAAAGCAGGCTTGGATTCCCAGTTTGAGGGAGAGAGCGAAAACATCTGGTAAGTCGATCGAAGCTGCAACGAACAGTACGTGAATGATTAGTAAATTAAATGTATTTTTCTATTTCACAAAAAAAGTTTTCAAGATATAATAACAGTTTACTAAATAATTATTATCAATCTTGCGAAACTTCAGTCTCGAAAACTTACTACGTATTATTTATATCTTCGTTGTTACTATTTACTAAGTGTTAATTATATAAAATGAGTTTGATTAAAAATAAGTTGTGTAACGGTCACGCTAAATTGATCACCCTATAGAGTGTGAAAACTAATTATGTTATAATAAGCAACAATCGGCGACTTAGTTATTAATAGATTTGTTTAAATGCTGTTTACATTTAGGTACTTAAGCATACTAAAAAAAATCTGTTCAATATAAATCTTTACTGATGTTATTCGCAATTTTCTTACCGATGTGAGTTGGTAATACTACATGTTGTCTTCTTCTTCGTTTTTGATTACACTGATCTTTAGTAAAGTCTTTATTTCTGGAATAGGAGGAGGACATACAAATTTTCTTCAATATCAATCTTTACTAACGTTATTCGTCCTTTTCCTACTGATGTGCAGTACTGTGTCTTTTCTTCTTCTTTTTTGATTACACTCACCTTTTGCTGAAGCTTTTATTTCTGGAATAGGAGGAGGTCATAAAAAATATTTTCAATATAAATCCTTGCTGTCGTTATTCGTGCTTTTCCTACTGATATGAGTTGGCAATGTTACATCTTTTCTTTTTCTTGCTTTTTGATTACACTGATCCTTGGTGAAGTCTTTGTTTCTAAACTAGGAGAGTGATGTAAGACGTTCGAACGGAAGTTAAAAATCCACTTTTCATCCACTTTTTGTCCCCAGTTTTTTAACAATCTGTACAATGTTGAATTTCGATTTCTTTATTAATCGTCCTGGTCTTGACATTTCCAAATCGTTTTCCACGAATTGTTCGACAGCGCCCACTTATATTTTTGGAATTGCCGAAAATGGTTCACTCCTTATCTCTCTCAGCTTACTGAATAGTTCAAATAAAAATCTGAATCTTTAATTAACAAATTATATTCAATTATAAGAGAAATTTTCATACAGTAACAAAATATATACAAACATAGAATATGCGAATTAAAATAATTAATTAATTAAATAATTTTTTTAAATTTGATTTACAAGTTAGATCTTTTTTTTGACCAACAATATCTTCACAAATATTTATAAAAATTAGTAGGCTAAATTGTTTACTTTTCCGTTATTCACTTTTGATAAAGCAAATAATAATATTTGCGAAACGTCAAATAAGTTAATAAATTTCATTTTTGGCTCGTTTTCTAAAGTATTTTTATTTGTTTTATATCTTTCTGCAATTCTCACGAGCAAGAACTATACGAAAAATAAGCGTTAAGTTGACACTAGAATATGAAAGGAAGAAGAGAAGAAGGGAAGAGCAATTAAAATCAATTTGCTTCTAAAAACCTTTCTTAAATGCTAATGTTTAAGCAACAATAATATTTTATCGAAACTCACCCCCGCCGGTCTTGGATGGTTCCCAGTTACACCTTAGTTAAATTAAATGAAGCAAATCAACTGACAGAAAATAATTTTGAATTCTGAAAACTTTACGACGAGGAAATTTTAAGACGCGTGTTACACAGACCAAGTCATACTCGGAACTCTCTCTAACTTTCTTCTTTGGCCTATTTATTACGCGTTCTAGGGTAACGTGAGAGTTAAAGCTAGTCCCGGAACTTTTTGGAAATCTCTGGCACTGGAAGCTGCATTTCGGTGTCGCGTGAAGCTTTCCAATGACCCACCGTTGATACTTGTTCTGCAAATCAGTGCAATGCAAGCTTGTTCTTTTTTTAATATGATACCCTAGTACAGGGATGGCGATCCCATGACCCATTAGATAATTTAATATGACTCTTGTGGATATTTATAAAGTCTATGAAGATTTAAACTTTGGAAGAAATTTTTGCCATCACAATCTTTTATATTTTCCATCTCAACATTTTTTTTACCATGGCCTTGTACTTTAAATTGATTTTGGTGGCAAGTGTCAAATGTCATTTCAAATATCTAATTATGTCAACTTCGGAGCGTTAAAGGCTGATGCATAAAAAATGATATATTTTTCATTTACTTAAAGTACCTGACCCGCGGTTAATTTTTACAAAATTTTTAACTCTAATTTGACCCATCGGTAAGAAAAGGTTCCGAAAAAAAAACACTGAATGCTAAGAATCTGGATTCTTACAAGGACATATTATATCACTCCCACGCTTATATACAGGCTGTTTCAGACCACCCGTCCCACCCCTTTTCCTCGCAAATTAGAAGTCAGAGGGAGTTGCGAAAAAAATTTTAAAGACAAAAGGCTATATAGGGCATTTAATATCGACGTAATTATCTTTCAAGGTCAACCGGAAGTAGGTGTAACAGAGATGAACTATGTTATTTTAAAAGGGGACATATGCCGAGTTGGGTGTCATTGAATAGGATTTTTAAAAATAAACAAATTTTGTTTGAAAAAGTTTTTTATATCCTAGTTTTCGAGAAAATAATTAAATTGAGACTAAAACATGACAACTTGCAATAGTAATCGTATATTGTTTTAGCTGGTTTTAACTTTTATTTATTTTTTTAGGGCTTAGAGATGTTTAGTTTCATAATTACCATATTATCAGAGGTTCATAAAAGTCACGTTCAGGTACAAAATTTAAAAGAAAGTTATAAAATTAAAAACAAAAAAACAACAGTAACAAACAAATTCAGTTAATAACATGAACGCTATTAAACACTGAAAATATTATAACATTAAAAACAAACACAGACTTTAAACTTTAAAGACAATCTCTTTTTCAATTATGCAACGATCAATAACAAAGTCTAATTTGGAAGAATTTTAACTATCTGTCACTTCTTACACCGGAGCAAAACCGCTAACAGCATGAAAAGTCCAATACAAAATAATGTATTAAGGTGGCAGGCACTTTGAACATTTATCAAAATAGAAAAATTTATGGGATTTGTCAAAATGTCAAAGCTGCCAATCTCTGAAGTTTATCGACCCTTGTAACGTTTTAAATCAACAGAAACAATGACACATTGTCATGTTTTTAGTACATTTTAATTTTTTTCTCGAGTGCTATTCTAAGATATTAAAAATTTGTTCAAGTAGAAGTTGTCTGTTTTTTTATGAATCCTATTTAATGACACCCAACTCGACAAATGTTTCAATTTAAAATTTTGGTTAGTCTCTGTTGCATCTACTTCCGGTTGACTTTGAAAGATAATTATATAGCCATTAACTGCGTCATTTAGCTTTTTGTTATTAATTTTTTTTTTCGCAATTTTCTGTGACTTCTAATTTTCGGGTGAGACGGGGGGTTTGAAACAGCCTGTATAAGGAAATAATGCATCTAATTGATAGTCACGTCCTCTCTGGTATATGGGAGTAGCCACCTAAAAAGGAGAGCGTCCTGTTAAAAGCAGAGTAAAAAGTAGAGTTGAAAAACGATTTTTGACTTCATTTCCAAAAACTGATAGACTACGAACAACTAAATCCAGCTTTGTGTGGATCAGCTAAAATAATTGTAGTCAATTTCGATTTTTTTATGAAAATGTTTAAAATAATTTACTAGTTCTGAGGAAGCAGTCAAATGTATAGTTAGACATCGATATTTATACTGGTTTTTTAAATTCTTAGATCAATTTGGTTACTAAAACAAATTTTATGACATATGTAGAAGTGATAGTTGGTTCTTCCTCAAAGGTGTACTTAATTTACGGTATGTCCCCGGATTAAGTTTACAAGAGTGAGAAAATGTCTATTTTTAATTTTGCAAAAAAATATTAAAGGGAAAATATTTTTTGCTTGATTCATGATGAACATATCCGTAATTAAAACTTTAATCTTAATCTCCTTAAAATATAAACAAAGAAACAAAATCAACAACATTTTTAACTATTGGATTAATTCACAAACGTAAATCAGGTTTACCTTTACAGGTGCTTGTAATTGCTACCTATTTCTTTAATTGTTAAAGTTACCATTTTATTAGGTAAAAATAATTTTGTTTCTTGTAAGCATTTTATTTTAAACGCCCCCACAAATAAAAACCTGAAATTGTCAAGTTAGAGATCCTCGATGGTTATAAAACTGGACCATTTTTATCGATACAATTATCTTCAAATTTACAATTTAATCAAAACATAGGAGAATCGTACAATATTTTTTTCCTTGGACTCTTTTTTTTTGGAAATATTTTTTTAAACTTTTTTGTAAACTCAATCCATTGACTTAACAATTTCAGATTTTTATTTATGGGGGCGCTTATAAAAAGTTGTTTTCAAGGAATACTTACCCAATAAAGTGGAACTATTAAGGGCGCCAGTTGTATAAGGGCGGTTTAAACTCAAGTTCTACTGAACTAAGTTCAAAGTAAACAAATTCGCATAGGATCTTAAGGACATATCGCAATTGATGGATTCATAAATCAAATTTGACTCGAATCTGATTCAGTTGAACGTAAGTTTAAACCCCCTTTGTACATACAACTGGTACTAAAACAATTTAATAAATCCGTAACAGTTACTAACGTAAACTTAAATCATGTATTGTTAGTTTAGTTTTGTCGATCTCAAGAACACCCTGCGTTAAGGTTGAATTCGTTCGGAAAATTGTTATTGTTCGTTCAGCTTGGCGTCGCATCGTGTCAGTCTTCTTTTGTTTAATTCATGTTTCGTATTTTGTCGCTATTTATTTCATTTCTCTTTTGTTTCTGTTTTTTGATAGGTTTTTTTTTTGTTGTGATTTTTGACATTCCAAATCGGTGATTATTTTATTTGTGTTTTTTTGTCTTTGTATTGACGCTTTTTTTATGGTTCATCGTTTTTTCTTTGTTTTGTGTCCAATTCAGTTGTGATCGATCGTCTTTTGTTTTGCGCACTGTTTTTCGTCGTTCATTTTTTTTTGTTTTCGCATTATTGACTGTTTTACGGTTTGCTTTTATTTTCTACGAAATATTTGATTCGTTCAGAAAAGTGTTATTGTTCGTTCAGCTTGGCGTCGCGCCGTGTCAGTCTTCTTTTGTTTAATTCATGTTTCGTATTTTGTCGCTGTTTCTTTCATTTCTCTTTTGTTTCTGTTTTTTGACAGGTTTCTTTTTTTTGTTGTGATTTTTAACATTCCAAATTGGTGATTATTTTATTTGTTTTTTGTCTTCTTATTGACGTTTTTTTTATAATTCATCGTTCTATCTTTGTTTTGTGTCCATTTCATTCATTGTGATCGTCTTTTGTTTTTCGCACTGTTTTTCGTCGTGCATTTTTTTTCTTTTCGCATTGACTGTTTTACCGTTTGCTTTTATTTTCTACGAAATATTTGATTCGTTCCGAAAATTGTTATTGTTCGTTCAGCTTGGCGTCGCGCCGTGTCAGTCTTCTTTTGTTTAATTCATGTTTCGTATTTTGTCGCTGTTTCTTTAATTTCTCTTTTGTTTCTGTTTTTTGACAGGTTTCTTTTTTTTTGTTGTGATTTTTGACATTCCAAATCGGTGATTATTTTATTTGTGTTTTTTTGTCTTTGTATTGACGCTTTTTTTTATGGTTCATCGTTTTTTCTTTGTTTTGTGTCCAATTCAGTTGTGATCGATCGTCTTTTGTTTTGCGCACTGTTTTTCGTCGTTCATTTTTTTTTGTTTTCGCATTATTGACTGTTTTACGGTTTGCTTTTATTTTCTACGAAATATTTGATTCGTTCAGAAAATTGTTATTGTTCGTTCAGCTTGGCGTCGCGCCGTGTCAGTCTTCTTTTGTTTAATTCATGTTTCGTATTTTGTCACTGTTTCTTTCATTTCTCTTTTGTTTCTGTTTTTTGACAGGTTTCTTTTTTTTTGTTGTGATTTTTGACATTCCAAATTGGTGATTATTTTATTTGTTTTTTGTCTTCTTATTGACGTTTTTTTTATAATTCATCGTTCTATCTTTGTTTTGTGTCCATTTCATTCATTGTGATCGTCTTTTGTTTTTCGCACTGTTTTTCGTCGTGCATTTTTTTTCTTTTCGCATTGACTGTTTTACCGTTTGCTTTTATTTTCTACGAAATATTTGATTCGTTCCGAAAATTGTTATTGTTCGTTCAGCTTGGCGTCGCGCCGTGTCAGTCTTCTTTTGTTTAATTCATGTTTCGTATTTTGTCGCTGTTTCTTTCATTTCTCTTTTGTTTCTGTTTTTTGACAGGTTTCTTTTTTTTTGTTGTGATTTTTGACATTCCAAATTGGTGATTATTTTATTTGTTTTTTGTCTTCTTATTGACGTTTTTTTTATAATTCATCGTTCTATCTTTGTTTTGTGTCCATTTCATTCATTGTGATCGTCTTTTGTTTTTCGCACTGTTTTTCGTCGTGCATTTTTTTTCTTTTCGCATTATTGACTGTTTTACCGTTTGCTTTTATTTTCTACGAAATATTTGATTCGTTCCGAAAATTGTTATTGTTCGTTCAGCTTGGCGTCGCGCCGTGTCAGTCTTCTTTTGTTTAATTCATGTTTCGTATTTTGTCGCTGTTTCTTTCATTTCTCTTTTGTTTCTGTTTTTTGACAGGTTTCTTTTTTTTTGTTGTGATTTTTGACATTCCAAATCGGTGATTATTTTATTTGTGTTTTTTTGTCTTTGTATTGACGCTTTTTTTTTATGGTTCATCGTTTTTTTCTTTGTTTTGTGTCCAATTCAGTTGTGATCGATCGTCTTTTGTTTTGCGCACTGTTTTTCGTCGTTCATTTTTTTTTGTTTTCGCATTATTGACTGTTTTACGGTTTGCTTTTATTTTCTACGAAATATTTGATTCGTTCAGAAAATTGTTATTGTTCGTTCAGCTTGGCGTCGCGCCGTGTCAGTCTTCTTTTGTTTAATTCATGTTTCGTATTTTGTCACTGTTTCTTTCATTTCTCTTTTGTTTCTGTTTTTTGACAGGTTTCTTTTTTTTGTTGTGATTTTTGACATTCCAAATTGGTGATTATTTTATTTGTTTTTTGTCTTCTTATTGACGCTTTTTTTTATAATTCATCGTTCTATCTTTGTTTTGTGTCCATTTCATTCATTGTGATCGTCTTTTGTTTTTCGCACTGTTTTTCGTCGTGCATTTTTTTTCTTTTCGCATTATTGACTGTTTTACCGTTTGCTTTTATTTTCTACGAAATATTTGATTCGTTCAGAAAATTGTTATTGTTCGTTCAGCTTGGCGTCCCGTCGTGTCAGTCTTCTTTTGTTTAATTCATGTCTCGTATTTTCTCGTTCTTTCTTTCATTTCTCTTTTGTTTCTGATTTTTTACAGGTTTCTTTTTTCTTGTTGTGATTTTTGATATCCCAAATCGGTGATCATTTTATTTGCTTTTTGTCTTTTTATTGACGCTTTTCTTTACAGTTCATCGTTCTTTCTTTGTTTTGTGTCCAATTCAGTTGTGATCGATCGTCTCTTGTTTTGCGCAGTTTTTCGTCGTTCATTTTTTTTTCTTTTCGCATTATTGACTGTTTTACGGTTTGCTTTTATTTTCTACGAAAGTTTTGATTCGTCTGGAAAATTGTTATTTTTCGTTCAGGTTGGTGTCGTGTCAATCTTCTTTTATTTGTCTGCGTTCAGATTTAGATTGTAGAATGCAGCTTGGGCGTGTCATTGTTTCTTTCTCACTCTCGTCCATTGACAAATCTTGGATCTCGTTCGTCTATTCAAAGAGATTTTGTGTTTACATCGTTGCCATGGCAACGGCCGAATTTTTTTCTCATCTCACTATTACTATGTAATCACAAGATTTCTTGAAGCGGATGAAAGAGACGCAAGATATGTCAATTAATCGTGAGTGAGAAAGATACTAAATTTTAATTACAGATACGCTCGTTATAAATCAAGCAAAAGATCTTTTAATGTTCTTTTTTGTAAAATTAAAATTAAAACTGTTTTCTCTCTTGTAAACTAAATTCAGGGATATACTGTATATTTTGAAATATAATATTTTTTACACTTTCTGACAACTGAATATGGACAGTTTTTTTTTTTTTGAAAATATTCCTTGAAGTCAAAGTTAATTACTAAAATTAAATCTAAAGGTAATTCTGCTTACTCCAATCTCTTTCTTTACTCTGAATTTAGGTTTTCTTTTTCTTTCTTACATGAAATTCCGTAACTGCAACAAATGAAACGTAATTATTTATTGCAGCGCCAGGTTCAAACGGAGACTTCCTAGAACATACATGATACATTTTTTACATTTAATTACGACTGACGTACTGTAATTCGCGTGCAAATGGGCGCGCATTAACGTTACATTTTTAAGTTTCTTCAAAATGCCAATCAAGTGTCATTTCTTCTTCGGAGTTTTGTAATTAAATAACTCCACTCCGTTCTGCTGAATGTTTTTTGCGTTTCCTTTACACGACCGCAACGTGCTCTGTAACAAATCTTGCAAATAAGAGCAGTTTTTCGAGTCTGTGAATGGTGCCTCGGGTAATTGACTTTTTTTCTTTTGGTTGGAACTGTATTTTTATTAGACGAACTGTTTTTTTTTCTTTTTTAATTAATTACGAATGTAGACGTTTATGTTACTAGTTGATTTACCCACTTATATACAACTTGTTATTAGTTTTATAATTGGATGCTTTTTTTTATCAAGCAAGGCATCGGTGTTAGGTATTTTTGCAAGTATAGTAACATGTATTTTACGAAGACGCAGTTTAGAAGTGAAACAGCGTCTGCGTAAAACGCATATTACTATACCTACATGACTTTTATTCTAATTATTTTTAAGCCGTGCAAGACGCTACTTGTCAAGTAGCCAGCCACTGCAGCTGTTGCTTGAAGACACAATCCAAATTTAGAAGCTCATTTCAATTTGCGAGTGTCTTGATAATAACATGGGATGTCTCTATTATAAAGAGAACAGATTTATAAAAAAAAGATTTCACATAATTTATGTTCTCCTCAGGCAATTACATAGATTCAATTTCTTTCTGCCCGTATATCATCTTTTGCTCGACTTGAGCTAATTTCCAATCAGTCTTGGTTATCAAAGACCAGTTGCAGCACTGCACGAGCAGGAGGACGCTTAAAGAAGAAGAAGAAGAAGAAGAACATTAAACAGAATCTTGCTACCTGATTTATTTTATTTTCGTAATTCGCCTTTTGTGTAAATTATTGTCTCGGCGGCATAAAATATGAATCTCAGAGTAATGGATTAAATTAGTCAAATAAATTACATTTATATGAAGCAGTATCGGTTTATATAACAGCACATAACTATAATCTCCGGTGGTAGCCATATAATCACACGTTTACTTAGAAGTTTATTGCAAACTGTTAGGCTTAAGTTGAGATACGCATCGATTTGTATCCATTTTAAAAGGTTATTAATCTCACGTTGGATGATCACAGTCCAGATAGCTATAGTTTTAGATAACCATTTCCATACATTATCCGCTTGACGTAAATTGCAATTTTGTGGCGCAAACTCAAATGTATTAGCACTTAGAAGAGAGTAAGTACTTTATACTAAAGCGCAATTGATTTGTTAATAATAATAAATTTGTTCTTTCAATTAAAAGAGAATCATTAATTATATTCTAAAGCGTGATATACCAGAATTAAAAGTGCATAGTAATTTATAAGTAGGAGAATCTACTTTCAAAAACTCTTTAAAACATAAATATCTTGTTTAGTAACGTTTAATATATTTTATATTATACAGGGCGTCAATGGTGTACTGCGAATCGAATGTTTGTGTTATTCAACTGAGAAGAAATAGAAATAATACATCTTGGAAAGCTCTCTCTTCTACATCTTGAAAAGTGTTCTGTTAAGCGACAGTTAATTAACCAATTAAATCGTAAAAACGATTTTACCAGGATTTTGACGTACGTGTACTGTGTGTCACGTTCTAACTGAAAGTTAAATTTAAGCTTGGCTTAAATTAATTAAGCAATCGCACCTAAGTATTGTAATTATCTGCGTTTTAATCAAATACGTTTATTTTGAATTTACATACCACCATCTAGATTAATATCATAGAAACTTTGTTTAAAATTACGCTTGGTTTTATGATCATTTAATTTAACCGTTTGGACGTTTACATCTATGGATTTTTAAGTAATTAAATAATTCCCCGTGCAGGTGCGGCTCTCACGTGGAGCATGAAGCTGTGAAACCAATATTAACATTTTATTGTTTACGCGTCGCTCGTTTATTGTGGAGCACAATTGCTCTTTCAGTAGAAAAAAGAAAAAAAAAACAATAACTGAGGAAGTAGCCCTTCACAGTGCGCGTCAAATTTTTGCCGACAAAGGTGAATAAATTAATATTAATTGAACTTAATTTTACTTAATTTACAACAATATTAGAATAAATCGTCGTAGTAACCCTGAGCTTGAACATTTGTTAATCTTTGAATATTTATGTAAGAAATGGATTTGAAGTTATAAATATAACGATCAAGATTGTGATAATTTAAATGCATACAGGGTGATTTAAAAATGGCGTCCGGACTCTTCTCTGTATTGTTTTAGATAGACACTTAAGAGGGTACAACATTTTATTTTAATAATCGACTTCTTCTGCATACCCAAAGTAATTCATTGCTTGAATAATTTGTTTCGTACAAAATGAGACAAGAAAATCCTTAAAATGTGAACTTAGTAAGTAAGTAAAAAATAAACAAAATAAACAAATAATAAATGCAGTAAACTTTATGCAGAAGATCATTGTTCAAACTGTTTTGTGAATTCGGAGAAAACTTTGACTTCTTTCAACCTATTCTGTAAAATGTTGAGATAATTGTTATGTTCTTTCTTGATATTCATTTAAGTGTCTAGATTTGGGGAGTTTACGTGCATTTTTTAATGACCCTGTATAATAAAAAAAGTTTTATGCATTCATTTATGCAAGATTGAATGAAATGTTCATCGCTTGGTTTTAATTCTTTTTGCTGCTCTTTTTTGACGGAGTTTTTATTCTAAATCCAGTTTACATTTAGTTGAAACCAAAAGCCATCTTGCAAAACTTGCAACAGATTGTCTAATGCATACTGACTGTTCAGTAATCGATCATATCTGAGAAATTATCAATGAAGTCCCTCAAGTTTTCCAAATGTTACGGTACGACTTCTTTAATACGAACATGCCCTAATCCGAACCTCCAGTAATCCGAACAGAGGAAATTCGAAGCCATAATCCGAACAATGACTCCTTAATCCGAACAGCGGACTGATTCCCGGTACGTAAATAAGGAAATCCCTTGGTTTCATGTTTTCTAAGAAATACTGAGTTTTTTTTTTATCGTTCTGTGCAATGCTGACCACTTCCAAGTACAGTTTGCAATGCAATTTGGAGCAGGAATTACTTCTAAAACGAAACACGTTGACAAATGAAAAAATTGAGTTTATTATTACGAAAGCCAAGGGAGGTAACTGAAACTTGTACCTAAATTGATGAAACGGTGCGTCGACGAAGCAGTGGAACGATGAAGCTATGGATCTATGGAACGATAGATCAATGATGGTATGAATCGATAAGTCGATGAAGTGATAGATCCATGAAAATTGATTAATGAAACGATGAATCGGGTGGATTAATGAAGCGACAGATTGATGAAGCTATGGATTAATGAAATGATGGATCGTTAAATTGATGAATGGAGCCATAAATCGATGTACAAAATAAGTAATGATCGATGAAGCGACGTATAAATCCAGCAAACTATCCATGAAGCGATGAATCAACGAGGCGATAGATGAATCAAGAGACTGATGGATGATGTGATGGATAAATAAAGCGATGGATTAAACGATTAATGGATGATCCGATGAATGGTTAGATAATGCAGGTGGATCGAACAAACGATGTATTGACTAAACGTTTAACCTTTGATTCGATAGATCGATAGATTGTTGATCCAATGAATAGATTCTTGATCTAAGCGATGGATCAATAAAGTGATGGATCGCAACGATAGACTGATCGATAGATAGTTAAATATTTTCGAGCCGCAGAAGTTCAACTGGAGACATTCAACAGAAGTTTTTCTATGTGTAAAGGAGGTTCTACAGGTTTACACACGTTTCAGATACAAATCGCTTCACTTATAAAAGCAGTCAAGCGAGGTAATTAAATAACCCCAATGATAAAATTAAAAAAAAAAATTGTTGCAAATTATTTTCAATATATAATTTAAGAAAATATTTACAAATCAATACATTTGGGGGTATCTCAGTTAGCCCCTTATGACACAAAAGGGTTAAGAGTTTAGAGGCGGGTTATTGGACTGGATGGGGAAGCTAGATGAGCAGCTTATAGCTCATATATTGGGACACAATAGATCAATAGGCCGCAGTGCAATATCACCCTTAATTTAATCTAAATCTACTGCTGGATTTAAAAATAAAGAATTTTTTATTGTGAGAATGTTGAAAATTGTCTTCTCTTCGATAATTCGAATATATCGAAAATCAGGATCAACCGGTGCAAGTATTAGTTCGAATTAAAGAGGTCCTATTGTATCAAGCTTAAGTAGTAACATCCTGTGATCGCTTTTTGCTTCTGCTGGCGAAGCCCCAAATATGGCTGAAAGAGCTGTACAGAGGATGTTCGAGGAATCCACTGCAATCAGAAACGATTTGCAGCAAAATTTGTTATTAATATCATTTTGGAATCACAATTCTTATTCAGTTTCTTTGCTAACGAAATCGCAAACTTGTTAAATATGTTCAAAATATTAGCTCCGTGGAGTCTGTACTTATTTGTTATCAAGTAAGTAAAGAAGGAAGAGAGTAGACTATCTTTGCCGGATTAGAAAATGCTTGGAGCTTTCCAAATCTAATAAATAAAATCACGTCATTCTGTGATCCAATGTGACACTTTGAAACTACTCATATAGTGAAAGATAAAAGGAGAAATCTCATCCATTTTTAATAATAGAAAATGCATCATTTACGGAAGACAAACCCAATTTGCAGACAATAAAATGGTCAGGTCGGTGTGGATAGATTTCCTCAAAATAGAGCCACAACTGGTGACAGCATTAGAAGTAAGATTTAGAAAGAGAAGAGTATGTCAAGGAGTTAACAGAGGAACAACTGAAAAAGCAGAAACATATTTAAGGCAATTAAACATGAAGATCTAGAAAGAGATGAGATAACAGACAGAATGATACGGAGAGGTATCTTCAAGGCAAAGCCACAAAGCTGTGGTGTTGTTGCGTGAAGGAAAATATAGAAAGAGATGACAATAATATATATTTAGCGCTTTAGCGCAAGTAAACAAAAAAGAGAAGGCAAAAAGCTGATTCCTTGCGTTTCTGAGCTGTTACTTACCTGAATAGAATGCATTAAATAAATAACGTCTTTACTTCTCGAACTAGAGCATAAGATCTTTATATGTAGTTCCTTGTAGTCTTTTATTCTGTTTTGTCTTCCTCCTCTTCACTAGCTAGTTTTTCTGCAGTGATTTTATCACTTTTCTATGTCCGTATTTTAATTATTTTTGTAATTTCGTGTGCTCTGTGTTCTTAATTGCTGGTAATAAAAAGGAACTGCAGGTCACAACACGATCGTCGATAGAAACAGCCGATGAAATGGGTCTCGACATGAACAGAACATGAATAGAAAGAAAAGCCAGTCTGTGGAAATGAAGGAGAGAGAACAAAAAGGATTTTTAGAGCGCGAGATAAGGACGGGGAAACCCACATGTATTTGGTGGTTTAGTAAAGAGCACGTGTGATGAAAACAGAACTGACTTAAAGGGAGAAGAAAGCAAAAGACGTACGGTGGCGGAGGGGGGGTTAATTAAAGGCTGCGGTAAGTGAACGGTCAAAGTAGTCAGACCAAGTCATGTCATCACTATTCTCAATTGGTGATTGGTCAGTGGGTTTAGTCAGACCGCTGACTTGACGATTTTGTGCAATTTGACCGTTCACTTAACGCGGCCAAAGTATTGAGATTTCGAGAAGATTAAAGCTGAGGATTTATGACTCCATTCTCAGTCCGACATTGACTTACTGGTGAAGAACGTGGGCCAATGGGCCATGGCGAGCTGGTGGTATGGGAGAAGATATTAAGAATTTAATTTAAAAGGAGAAGAGTATAACACTGCAATGGATTTTACGCTTAGAAAGAAAATGCTGGAAGATATTGGCTGAGGAAAAAATGGATGGAAGAAATGATGGAGAACTCACAGATTGGAAATATGTAACAAATGGATCGAAATGGCCTTATTTATTTCCAAATAGAAAAAATTACGTTCTTGAATTTTGAAGCTTATCTAAATTGGATACCTCAGTGTTTTATCAAATTTGCTGTGTTGCAAAGGCTGAATTGCATTTTCTTGTCGAGCTTATCTAAATTCAAAAGGAGAAGAGTATAACACTGCAATGGATTTTACGCTTAGAAGATTAGGGGATGACATGACAGATTGAGAAGGAACATTGAATGGAAAATGGTGATTTTGTAGATACAGGTTGAAGTTGAAATTTTTTAAATTTAACGAAACATGAAAGAACATTTTTTTTTCAAGTTTCCCAAATTTTCCATTAAGACGATAGCGTGGTGTAATATAAACATTTTATTATGACAACCAAATAATGCAAATGCAACATAAATAATCTATGATTAAGATTTCACGTTCTTAGACTGAAGTTTCCTTTATCTCACCTAAAATCATCAGCGGAGTGTTTTGGTCTACGCCGCCGTACAACCGAGTTAATTATAATTACGCATTTATTAAAATTTAAATGAAGCCATATTTAAGGAAACACCGAAGGAGAGTTGGTTTCAGAATCGCTTAAATCACCATCCGTACAGATTTTATCAACTTTATGAAATACCGTCCACGCAAGAACAATAATTTCACGTCCATGTTAATCCTCGACGAAATTATTAAATTTCATTAGACTCAATTAAGCCGAGTTAATTGTTATTCGCATGGGTGTTACAGAGCGGTATATACATACATACTATAATTGCTTTACCTTTCTGGTCGCTTCTAATTGAAAACGAAAAATTAAATATTCAAGCAGAATTAAAATGCTTGTTCCCCTAATTTGAATAATTAATATTATTTTAAATTAAGTAGGTTTAAAAAAAAGAATCTCGCCGCATGTTGTACTTACTTATAAATAATGTAGGGTCTCTTACACAAAGCATGCAAATTTTTGCAATGGTATGACCGGTTGTAATAGATCAGCTTACTTCATAAAGAACTTTTATATTATGCCACAAGAAAACTCGCTGCATATTGAATTACATGGAGTGGTATCTAAATTAGCTGGTGACACGTATAGCTATTATATTTATGAACTCTTAACCACTTGCTTTTATTTTACGCCTTTGCACTGCAGAAATGTAGAATATTTTCTAATTATAAGGCAACACTGCATTGGACTTTTGTTTCACTTATCTATGTATCTCACTGTAGTCTCTCAAGGATAAATACTATTTGTTAATTTACATTTGGAGGGACAACTATTTTTTGTACTACGTACACTGAGCGTTAAAAGTAATGTCTCCCCAATGAAATTTTATGTTTCTTTACTTGCTTGCTCGTTTGCTTAACTGTCGCTACAATCAGAAGTAATTGGGGTGCAGCCTAAAATTTTTAGCGGAGATATTACTTTTGATTCTCAGTGTACTTGTAGTTGAAGACAGCATACCTAGAAATGAATGCAGTCTTTCGTTTCTATTAGTTTTGCTGCAATGCAAGTTCATTTTTGATAAGATTCGACATGCAATAGCAAACGTATTTGATATTATCTTGAATACAGGAGATCATTAAATATTCACTTTGTGTATACTTATTTTACGTTATGTTGTTGTGTGGTAACCTGAATCAATTATTCATAATTAATAGGTATTATGATCTCTGGGTTTTGATTTCCGGTTTACTGCAGGGAGTCTCACTGGTGTTCCAGCTAATTCATCATCACTTGTACCTACGTGCTTTCTCATTTTATAAACTTGAAAACCGGGCAAATAAACTTTAACACAATTTATTTAATTATTCAACTTCATGCAAATTTTTTTACAATACGGGTGGGTCTGTAAGTAATTAATTAAATACATAAGTGGCGTTCACAGTAATCTTATTTCAGAAATACCTACTTGGAAAACATAATAAATAATCGCGGTGTAAAGAAGTGCGTTTTAAATAAAGACAATTTCAAGAGAGGACAATTAATAATCAATTTGAAAGGGTTCTTTTAAGCATACAGTCGGTAATTTATTAAACCTAGAGGAAACTATCGCTCTTAAAATATTGAGCTGTTATGCATTTCCTTATGCAAATTTTTCCTTTACAATGCACATAAAAGTTTTTGATAAATGAGCCTGCGTTAATGAACAAAAATTTCGTTTAACATCAAGTAACAAATCATACTCAACGTTCTTTTGATGGTATAAAAGAAATTTCGTATATATAATTTACTCGTAGAATGATTTATTGAGCTTATCACTTATTACATTTTGCCAGGCCTGGTACATACAAAAGCAAAGCAGGTGGTATGTGCTGCACGTACATACATACATTTGAGTAATTAATATACAAATAATAAAATAAACGGTGCGTGTAGATGCGACGTATTTATGACGAGAAACGAAAACGAAAATTAATGAAATTATTTTGCATATGCTAATAATTTTCAATCAGCCGATCCTAGGAATTTAGACAGCTGCAAAATTTTTTTCATCTCTAATTTTTTATTAGCCTGGAGACATTCTAACAGAATTGCTGACTATTAGACTATTAGAGAGTTTATGACTGAAGAGAATTTAGTATGTTTATTATATTTCAATCTCAAAAGTATTTATAACCTATCCTCGTCCATAAATCAAAGTAGCTATTAATGCATCAAGTACGCAAATTAAGGACTTGGCTCCTTCGTCGCCTCGCCCTTAGTCACAATTCGTCCCCTAAAAATATTTTGAGTACATGTTGCATACAAGATGTTTTACATGGCTTTTCTAAACCATTAAAGCTTAGAACACAATGCTTAAATAAAAGGTATAAGGATATTATCATTCATGATTGAGAGAGGGTGCATTTAATAATTTGTGGATTTGTTTTTGCTAGCTATCATCGATCCAGTTTGATTAGTCAGTCAATTTTAAAATAAAAAATTGTGTCTTCTTATAAGTAAAATATATTAAATTTGTATCTTACTCCGTTTCCTTAATACTTTTACTTAAGCATTGTGTTTCAGGCTTTATGATTTAAATTTACTTATTTTATTTTTATTTAATTATTTTGACACTGTATTTGTGAATATTTCATAAGTATCTAATTATAATTTTTGGATGTAAGACAGCTTTCAAAATGTGCAGTAGACATTGATTCATTCTATTTAAAAAGATTTGATGTATAACTCACTTGTGAAGTTTGCCCACTTATGAAATGCAAAAACAATTTTTAAATGCGGGATTATTATCGTTATAAGCGATAAAACACTTATAAAGATATTTTCTTTTATAATTAATTTTACTAACCGATGATGTACTCTGTGTCTGTCTCGAAATCACAAAAATGTAAAACAGAGGTCCTGGATTGGAACCTTGCGGTTCACTCTGTTTCATTTATTTAGTGATTCTCAACCTTATTTTAAGCATCGACTGTTTACAAGAAAATAAAAATTTCTGTCGACTCCCTTTCAAATTTAATTAATATTTTTAAAACAGTATATACAGGGAAGGGCAAAAGTATGGAACCGGCTTAATATTTCGAAAACTGTTTGACGCATCTCCTTGAAATTTGGTAAGTAATTTAGAGTCAATAAAACCTATATTACCAATTTGTTTCAATTGTTTATCTGCTCTTGTTTCTGAGATCCAATGCCTACTTGATTTTTTTTTAAATGACAACTTACTGATTTTTTTCCTGTACGTAATAGCTCGTTTAATTCTCTAAACGACTACATAAAAATATTTATCTGTTACATAAGAAAATTTTCGAGAAAAAAACGTTTGAATGAAAAAGTTAAGAAAAATGGTTTATTGTTTGATATTCGACAAAAATATTAGTTTTAACAAAACAACTAGAAGGCCACAAGATTATGGGTTGTTCTCAAGATAGAACTAAAGCAAACTTCAATAAAAGTTGCCTTAGAAACATGAAAACTAGTACGGGGAAGGACAAAAGTATGGAACCGGCTTAACATTTCGAAAACTGTTTGACTATCTATTTAAAATTTGGTGTGTGATTCAGAGTCAATAAGACCATCAAGTCAATAAGATCATCAATTTATTTCAATTGTCTATCGGCTCCTGTTTCTGAGATCCAACGCCTACTTCATTTTTCTTTTAAATGACAACCTGCTGATTTTTTTCCTTTATTTAACAGTTCATTTACTTCTCTAAATGACCACATAAAAATAATTATCAATTGCATAAGAAAATTTTCCAGAAAAAAACGTTTGAATGAAAAAGTTAGGAAAAATGGTTTATTGTTTGATATTCGACAAAAATTCTAGTTTTAACAAAAAAATTGTAAAACTACAAGATTATGGGCTGTTTTTAAGATGGAACTAAAGAATATTTTAATAAAAATTGCCTTAAAAACATGAAAACAAATACTAAATATCAGCGTAAACCATTTTTTCTAACTTTTTCATTCAAACATTATTTTCTAAAAGTTTTCTTATGCAATAGATAAATATTTTTATGTGGTCGTGTAAAGAATTAAACGAACTATTAAATAGAGGAAAAAATCAGCAGGTTGTCATTTAAGAAAAATCTAGTAGGCTTTGGATTTCAGAAACAAAAGCAGATAAACAATTGAAACAAATTGGTAATGTATGTCGTATTGACTCTGAATCACACACCAAATTTCAAATAGATATGTCAAACAGTTTTCGGAATATTAAGCCGGTTCCATACTTTTACCCTACCCTGTATATATAAATGTTATGTATGAGATAACCAAAAAAGTTGCGGTTTTTAAATACAGATTGTATAGTATTATGAATATATTTTAAGTTGTTTATCGTTAACACTTGTTTATAAAGTGCCATTATGTACTTTGGTATTAATTCGTCTTTCATGTGATACATACAGATTTTTACAAATGCTTGTTTTATTTTAAAATTGCAATGAATTAAACCTTAATTCGAGGTTGTTTAGCCTATGAGTGCAAATTAGACACTAAAGCTGTTGAGGGGTTGCGAGAAATTTGTACCGCATTCGGAGATGATACTGTAAGTGGTTGAAGATATTTTTATATGGAGATTGAGCTTGAATGATGAAACACGCCCTAGGAGACCGAATATGATTAACAACGAGGATATTAAAGACGTTGTCGAGGCAAATTGAAATACAACGATACTAGACCTTGCAGAAAGGTTCAATGTGAGCGATAAAATCATTCGTTTGCACCTTCACTAACTAGTGAAGATGTGGAAGTTAGGCAAATGGGTGCTACATGAATTTTCAGATGGCAAAAACCGTCCCACCATTTGTTCGGGAAACCATTCACGCAATGAAATAATGAAATGCAACCTTTCGGTTCTTAGTTGGCAATGAAAATCAGATTTTTTACCCCAATTTTAAGTGTTAGAACCATTGGTTGTTATAACTGATGGCAAATGAGTGCCACATGAACTGTCAGATGACAACAACTGTTTTACCAGTTGTTCGGAAAACCATTCACCCAATGAAATGGGAATTTTTACTTGTTAATTGGCAACGAAAAGTGAATTTTTTACCCCAATTCTAAGTGTTCGTATCATTGGTTGTCGCCAACTGATTGAATCTTTCCAATACCAGACACCAAAAGCTTCTCCGTACCCAAAAATGATTTTATTGGGTGTTTGGTGTTGGAAAGGGGCATCATTGCTCAATCGAATGTAGATGCTACAGAGACTTCTTAACGGAAGAGTGACCGGGGAAAAAATTTCTGAACTTGATCGGGAAACGTTACCCCGCACCTTCTGTATTCTCCTGACATTTGACCAAATGATTACCACCCTTTGTTGTCTCTTGACAACTCTACGTGACATAGGCAGATCAAAGCCCCAGTTGATGTAGTAAATCAATTTTTTTGATTCAAAATCCGTAGATTTCTACAATACTGTCATATAAAAATTGATGTCACGTTAACAAAAGGTCATTGAATATGGCGATAGTTACTTCGATGAAAAATAGTGTATTGCTGCTTGTAATAATTTTTTTTGTATTTTATTTATTAAATTATAAACCGATTCAATCTTTTGTCTTTTCTTGATTCGATTTTATTTTACATTACATGTTTGATTTACTTTCGTTTTCTCTTTTGTGCAAATCATCTTTTGTCTTTTCTTGATTCGATTTGACCTTACTTTATGTTTGAATTTGCAGTTCGATTTCTTTTGTGTAAAAATTCGGTTCAAAATTTGTCAATACTCTTGATTCGATTTCATCGCCGATAGTCTTTTGTTTTTTGTATTTATTATTTAACCTTATTCAATTAGTCCTCCTTTGTTTCCTATTTATTCGATTACATTTGACTTGTTTTCATTTTTTAACTATCAATTCATAATCCTTAGTTTGGATTTATTTGACATGATTTTATTCTATAATCATCATTTGATCATTTTCTTTTCTTTCTCTTGGTTTGAGTTTATTTTAATTTAGTTTCTAATTCCGTCGATTGACCGCCGTTTTTGTTTTCTCTAGTATTCAATTTGACTTTATTTTATTTTTTAATAATTAATTGACCATCTCTTTTCTCTAACATTTGCGTATTAAATTTCTGATTCTGTTTGTCAGTTTTTAAATCGCTTTGACTTATTTGTAGTTTCAGACAATTTATTTTCACCCTTACTTCATCGACGATCATCTTTTGTGTTTATTTTTATTCGATTTGACTGTTTTCATTTTTACTTTGATATAATCACTTGACCTTGTTTTCTTTTTATTCGAGTTATATTAATTTAATTTTAATTTAATTATACCATCGATGGACAAATTTTATAATAAGCTTTGTTGAAGTTGTCAGAACTTAAGTATTATTATGACATTAAACTTTGAACCTTGAACAGTCATTTAAAGCAGGATATTGTTTAGGATAAAATAGTGTCCCGTTTTCTATGTTCATCAATGTATGTTTATTTAATTTAAGTTTATTTAATATTATTCGTTATTATATTTGTTATTATTCAGATAGGCCTCCGCTAGACAAGTATTCATACTCCGGCCCCCTAAAAAGACTTCTTGAGATTCATCGACCCGTTGCAAGTATTCATCTTCTGTCTTTTCTTGATTTAATTTAACCTTATTTTATGTTTGCATTATCAATTTGATTTTCTTTTGTGTAAACTTTCGGTTAAAAATTTATCAATGCTCTTGATTCGATTTCATCGCCGATAGTCTTTTGTGTTCTTATTTATTATATAATATAATAATTAATAATTATTTATTTTCTAATTCTATTTTTTTCTGATCAATTTCATTTTTAATTTGTTTTTCTTTTATTCGATTGCCGTTGGTTTGTTTTCATTTCTTAACTGACAATTTATAATTTGTCTTTATTTTGTTTGGTTTTATTTGACAGGATTTTATTGTATAATTGTCAATTGATCATTATTTGTTCAGGGCCCCCCTAACCATGTGTGCAAAGCGTGTAGTGCACGCGGGCGCCATACTCAAGGGGCGGCAATTAGCTTCTTGGTCACTGGACATATTTTGTAATTTTGTTCGCCCAAAAAAAAATAAATAACGGGAAAAATTTTTTTTGTCTGGTATAAATTATTCGAAAAACTAGCCCCAAGTTTTGATGAAGCCGTCAACCTCACGGCAAAACGTCGACTGAAATAGAACAGTTAACTGCGGCAATTAAATTTTTTTTTTCATAAAAATTTAATAAATTTATTAGGTAAAAGAATAAATTATGTAAGCTGTTACGGTTTGGTTAACAAAAAAACAAATTACATTTCACTTTTTAAGTTTTTATAAATTTAAGTTTCTTTTGCTTTTGTGATTTGTTTCTTTTGCTTTTGTGATTTTGTTTCTTTTTTTCTAATATTAGTAACTAGCGGGCTTCGCCCACTTGCATTTCTTGGGGGCTCTAAACAGAGGTCTTCTCGGTCAGATGCGAAGAAAGCGCTTCGCTTCGTTTTTGTGGACTTGCGGCAGCTAGGAACTTGAAAAAATGAAGGAAAATGTTTAAATAAAAGTGAAAGAGAATGCTTAAAAAGCGAAAGAGAATATTAAAAAAAAGTGAAGGAGAATGTTTAAAAAATGTGAAGGAAAACGTTTAAAAATGTTTGTGTTTTTTCCATTTCTTTTCTTTTAACTTTTAATAATTTTGATAATTGACCGTTTTTGTTTGCCCCAACTCATCTGCCAGAGGGCGCCAAAATATGGATTGGCACTCGAGCGGCTTTTGACCTCGTGGAGGCCTTGTATTTGTTTGTTTTTTTCTTCTTTTACTGGATTTGACATGATTTTATTTTAGCCTCTAATTCCGTAGATTGATAGCCGTTCTTATTTTTGTTTTATTCGTTTTAATTTTATAATATTTTTTATTTATTAATTTTTTTTTTAATTAATATTAAATTTGCGTATTAAATTTCTAATTGTGTTTGTCAGTTTTTAAATCGATTTTTACACAATTTATTCTCACCCTCACTTCATCGACTATGATGTTTTGTTTTTTTATTTATTATTTAACTTAATCTAATTCAATTTCTAATGTAATCAATTAATCTTCCTTTGTTTTTCTTTTGTTCAATTGCATTTCATTTATTTTCATTTTTAACTGTCAATTTATCTTTTTTTTTAATTTTATTTCTCATAATTTTATTGTATAATTATCAGTTGACCGTCATTTGTGTTTTTTTACTCGATTTAAGTTTATTTTATTTTGATCGTCGTTTTTGTTTTCTTTAGTATTCGATTTGACACTTTCTTTAATTTTTAATTATTAACTCCCTTTTTTTCGTGTTTCCATATTAAATAAGTCGATTTGGCCTATTTTTGCACAATTTTTTCTCATTATCACTTCATCATATTTTGTTTTTTTTAATTTATTATATAACTTTATCTAATTCAATTTCTAATGAAATCCATTAATCATCATTTGTTTTCCTTTTGTTTAATTACATTTCATTTGTCTTTATTTTTCAACTGTCAGTTTATCATTTTTTGTTTGGTTTCATTTGACATGATTTTATTGTATAGTTATCAATTGGTCTTCATTCGTGTTTTTTACTCTATCTGAGTTTATTTTATTTTGATCGCCGTTTTTGTTTTCTTTAGTATTCGATTTGATTTAATATATTTTTTAATTATTAACTTCTTTTTCTTCAACATTTACATATTAAATTTCTGATTGTGTTTTTCCGCTTTTTTTAGTTTTACAAAATTTATTTTCATCGAAGATCCTCTTTTGTTTTTTTCGAGTTGATTGTATTTTGTTTTTTTACTTTAATCATCAATCGATCTTGTTTTTTGTTTCAGTTAACTTTATTTTATTTAATTATTACGTGATCGATGACAAATTTGATAAGAAGCTTTGTCGAAGTTTGATTATATGGGCCAGTCGCACCAAACACTTAAGCCGAACGTAACTTTTAAGCCACTTATAGCCAGTTGCACCAAACACTTAAGCCAAGTTTAAATTCAAGAATTGCTTAAAATGTAATATTTGTGGTTACTTAACACTAACGAAACTCACATTCTAACCGGCGCTTAGGTTAAGCTCAGCTTAAGTGTTTGGTACAACTGTTCTTAGAACGTGAGTTACAAAATCTCAAATCCCACATTAGAAACAATACTTAAATTTAACTTAGGCTTAAGTGTTCGCTGCAACTGGTTATTGGACAATAAAACCTGTATTTAGAACGGTCATTTAAAGCAGGTTAGCATTTAGGAAAAAAAAAATTCTGTATTTCTGTACAATGTACATTTAATTCAAGTTTATTTGATATTATTCGTATATGTTATTTAAATAAATAAATTATTCTGATAGGTCTCTACTAGACAAGAATTTACAATTCCCGACCCCCTAAAAAAGACCCCTGGAGGTTCATCGACTCGTTTCAAGTATTCATCTACCTCATTTGATAATTGTGTCATTTTTAAGTTTAGCTTCAAATGGGGTATCGATTTACTTGACAATGAGTGTACAACAAGAACAGCATTCTTGTAATAATAATTGCTTTGGTTTTTCGACAGGAAAGTTTATTGTAAATGTACTTTACGTGCACGGCTAATATTTTATGACTCTTTCTGTCATAATAACTCACGGTTCGTTCACACTAAGAACAATCAAGATTTTATATTTTATGCAGTTGTATTTTTATCATGAAATGTCCGGCGCGGTAATTTTTAATCCCATTTCTTATCAGCACGTTTTCTTTCATTGTTTTTCAACGGAATTGAGAGCGATAACTGCAGTGCAGTTTCAAAACGATCCGTACTCGAGATAAGACATCGCGAACCTGAAAGTGTGACAATGTAATTTCAATTATTTATTACTTTGTACTTAAGCGTTACTAATTAACTCGGCAATAAGATAGCAGTTTTGAAGTGGACAATAAGGAACAACACTAAGTATACCGTGCTTTTATTCAATATGGGTCACGGAAGTCGTGACAATGCTCAATCTAGCATGAAGCAGATCTTTCACTATCCACCGGATTATAGGTTGTATTATCGCAATGTGTTCGGGTATGTTTTAAAACTTTTAGTCTGGAAATTTATCCTAATCTTAATAACTTACTTTTTGTAAATGTATTTTTATTTTGTGCTAATGGACGCCGTATCTAATGGTCATCTCGAATGCGAGAACATAAAATCCCGACAAGTTATACCCTAGGCTTTTATCTGCGTGTAAAAGTCTGTACGCTTGATAAGGTGGCTTTATCTTGACTATTGTAAGTTTAACTGGAGCTTATGCGTGTGTATTGCATTGTTACGCTTAGCTTTTATGGTTGTTAGTTCCCGAAGATTAGAATAATGATAAAATATTTCGTACAGTTTCGGTATGCTAGGCATTCTCTAGCACAGAATGACACGAAACCGAAGGACGTATATACACTTAGTTTTTGATTTTAATTTTCTTAATTTAATTATCATCCTTCTCATATTTAGTAATTAGAATATAATATCACATGAACATTATCAATGATCATTATACAAGTGTATTCTGTCCTGTTAAGCATAGAAGTCGTAACTGACAAAATCATTGCTTTGAGATGTTCCTCTATTATGCCATCAAGTTTGAATATTTTATTAAAAATTGAATTTAACAGTTGCTAAATGTTTGGAAAACAGAATCTAATAAGCTAGAACATAAAGGTCATGTGCACGTCATAAACCATGTATACAGATGTTATGACGCCGAAAATATGCGAAATGTATATACGACTTCTATGCTTAACAGGGCAGTATTGACAAAATGGAATTTAATTTTATTTGATTTGATTTGATTTTCATACGAAGTGAGCAATCAATGGACAAGACCATTTAAATTGATTAGTTCTACTGGATGTTTCAAAAATAGTGCCCATCTGTTATACAGTCGGGGACGAAATTGTGGGTACAACATTTATATTGCTGTTTACTTCCCGCAAACGTGTATCCCTTTATACCTGCAGCATTCATACATCGACAACAGCGTCTTAAAACTGTGTAAATAACATTTATTGGGCATTATTTCATAAATGAATAATCCCTTAACGGTGGGGTTTGTTTTGTTTATTTTATAGATGTTTTTAGTTGGACAAAATTATGGGTACAACGATGCAGCTTTAGTTTTATCAGAACTATTCTAGCGTGCACACAATATTAGTGGATTAATCTGAAAAACGGCATTTTTATTGAGTTAATAGTTAATAGTGAAATGTCCTAAGAAAGTTCGTTTTTAAACTAAAAATTTCTCTTGGCTCCCAGAAAAGAAATCGCTTTCGCATGTAAACTTGTTATCGAAGACCGAAAAGTGGGTATATGTTACAGACTGTTAACACGATTTTTACGTTCATTTTAATGAATCACATACACTTGTAAAAAAAAAAAACAATTGCAATATAAATAAAAAACTTTCATATAAAAAAAGGTAATTGTACCAGCGAAATTTTTCTGCAAACAAACACAAAGAAATACAGTCCACTATATCGAATCAACATATTATTTTTGGTCCGATCGAGCCGGATTCAAGATTTACAAGAACTAAGCGCATCAGCGAAGAAGAGAAACACCGCATAGAAAACTATCGTTCAGGACTACAGATAAGGCTCTAGAACAGTTCTAGAATTTGTAGGCTGCTATCTGTGTTAAGGTAGTACACATTTATAAAACACATTCATACTTTTATACATTTATTTGCAAAAGAAAATATTTTGACAAATATTTTTACACATTAACACAATTTCTTTGTAACTAGGTTACAATAATTCAATTCATAGTTTTCTGAGTTTGAAAAGTCATGCAAGACGTCACATCTACTGAAAAACTTGTGCGTAAACGAGGTACTATTAAATACAAACTAACAAATTTTATAAAATATTTACGCACAGTTCAAGATGCATATGCAAGTGATCAAGTTTTAGCAGAAAAAACAATCATTGAATTGCAAGATCGTAGTAGCAAGTTTGCATCGTTGTTTGAGGAATTTGATGAAACTCAGAGTAAAATAGAATATATTTGCGATGAAGATGACTTAGAAAGGCAATATTTAGAGAGAGAAGATTTCACTGAAAAGCATTCATCCGCAATCACAGACGCAAAATTTATTTTAAAGCAAGTCTGCACACCTGTCATCCAAATTCAAAGCGACAGTATCACTGGCATATCAGATTCCTCAAAACAAAACGGTATTTCTCACAACATTAAACTTCCAACAATTAAACTTGCAAAATTTAACGGTGCATATGATAATTGGTTGGAATTCAAAGATACTTTTGAGTCACTAATTAATTCAAACAAATCAATTGACAATGTTCAGAAGTATCATTATTTACGTGCTTCACTAGAAGGTGACGCACTAAAGGTTATACAGTCTCTAGAATTCTCATCCGAAAATTACATAATCGCATGGGAACTACTTTGCAATAGGTATAATAACATCAGATTGTTAATTAATAATCACATCAAATCTCTGTTTGAATTAAATTCACTTACAAAGGAGTCCTCAAGAGGAATAAGAGACTTGATAGATACCATTTTTAAACATTTAAGAGCTCTTCAAACACTAGAACAACCAACAGAACATTGGGACACTTTGTTGATATTTTTAATTACGTCAAAATTAGACAAATTTACTGTTCGGGAATGGGAAAAAGTTAAAACAGGCAATAATTTCCCAACACTTTCTGAATTCAAGAGTTTTTTGAATTCAAGAGCAGATTTTCTAGAAACACTTGAAATCAATCATAATAAAATTGCCAAAGAACATAAACAGTTACATAATAATATCAAACAAGTTTCGTTAATATCCTCAAATGTGAAATGTCCTGTATGTAATGGGGCACATTTAATTTATTATTGTGAAAAATTCTTAAAATTAAATTTGTCAGATAAATTAAAAACAGTAAAGCAGCTGAATCTTTGTAATAACTGTTTACGTTCAGGCCACACAACTAAAAACTGCAGATCTGGATTTTGTAAAAAGTGCAAAGCTAAACATAACACTTTACTTCATCCAGAATTATTATATACACGTGAACCAATTACATCAAAAACAATTCATCCAAATGCATCAACAACAATTTCGCCACAAGTTAGTTTCACAAGTCATTATCCTAATCAACATGTTCTGCTTTCCACTGTATCAATTTTAGTTCCAGATGTTTTTGGCAACATTCATACTGCAAAAGCTTTACTTGACTGTGGTTCTCAGTCAAATTTTCTTACTTCAAAATTTTGCAAAAAGTTAGGATTAGAAGAACATTCAACAAACATGACCATTGGAGGAATCAATGGCGTTTCATCAGTCATTAAAAAAAAATGCAACATTGTGATATATTCACTCAATTATGAATTTTCTACTAATCTTTGTTGTTTTATTTTGCCCACAATTACAGGTAATTTGCCTTCATTCACTATCAACACCAGCTCATGGAATATTCCAGCCAACATTCAATTGGCAGATCCTCAATTCACCGAGCCTAGTGAAATAGATGTACTTATTGGTGCAGGTATTTTTTGGAATATTCTTCATCATCAAAGAATTCAGTTGGGTAAGAATATGCCAGTTCTTCAAAACACAGAATTCGGTTGGATTATATCAGGTACCATCTCAGAATCCATTTCAAAAATTCATTGCAATTTTTCTAAAACTCACAGCAATCTTGATTCTGAATTGCAGAAATTTTGGGAGATAGAGGAAATTAATAACGAGCATTCTATGTCTTCCGATGATGTTTATTGCGAAAAACATTTCCTAGAAACGTTTTCTAGAAATGAAGAAGGACGGTTCATTGTTCGAATACCACTAAAACATTCTGCTTCTAATTTAGGTAACTCAAAACCATTATCAATTAAACGTCAACAACAATTAGAACGTAAATTTTCATACGATTCTAATCTAAAATTTCAATATTCTCAATTCATAAAAGAATACATAGATTTAAACCACATGTCTCAAGTAAATTTAATTCCTTCCAATACAGCATATTTTTTGCCACATCATGGTGTTTTTAGACAAGAAAGTTTGACTACTAAACTAAGAGTAGTCTTTGATGGATCAGCGAATTCTGATTCAGGTTGGTCAGTTAATGATTTACAATTTACAGGGCCACCCATTCAGAATGAAATATTTTCTATACTCATAAAATTCAGACAACATCCTTTTGCAGTTTCGGCAGATATAGAAAAAATGTATAGGCAGGTCGTCATTCATCCTGATGACAGACATCTTCAAAATATTGTTTGGAGATTTAGTTCAGACGATCCAATTTCCATTTACACTTTAAATACAGTTACCTACGGCACTAGATCTGCTCCGTATTTAGCCATAAGATGCTTAAAGCAGTTGGCTCATGAATATCAAACAAAATCTTCTTTCGCATCTTCAATAATAAAAAATGATTTTTATGTTGATGATCTCATAACAGGTTTTGATTCTGAAACAGTTGCAATCAATGTATGTAAAGAAATTGCATCAATTCTAAATTCAGCATGTTTCCCATTAAGAAAATGGAATTCTAATAGTCAGCTTTTCTTGCAAGAGTTTCAAAATGAAAATGAACCTGTGAGTGTTTTAAATTTAGGAGATAATGAGTTTTCAAAAACTTTAGGAATAAAATGGTACAGTAAATCTGATACATTAGGTTTTCAAATCAAAAATTTTGAAAATTCTTTATCAATTAATAAACGATCAATCTTATCTGACGTAGCAAGGATTTTTGATCCATTAGGTTTGTTAAGCCCATGCACTATTTTCTCAAAAATAATTATTCAAAAACTATGGTCTCTTAAATTAGATTGGAATGATCCTATTCCAGACGATTTGAAAGCTACGTGGATACGATTCAGAAATAATTTAACAAAATTAAATCAACTCAAATTAGATAGGCACGTCATTTGTAAAAATTCTACAGAAATCGAATTACATGGTTTCTGTGACGCGTCACAAAACGCATACGGTGCGTGTGTATACGTTCGCAGCATCGATCAAAAAGAAAAGATTTTAATTAATCTCTTATGCGGAAAGACAAAGGTTGCTCCACTGAAATGTTTAACTATGCCAAGATTAGAATTGTGCAGTGCTTTGTTGTTAAGTCAATTAATTAACAAAGTACAAAAATCATTCACTATCGAATGCTCATATCATCTATGGTCAGATTCTCAAATAATATTACACTGGATTAACTCTCCATCTCATTCATTACCAATTTTTGTAAGAAATCGCATTTCTAAAATTCAAGAATTAACACAGATTAGTAATTGGAAGTACATAAACACAAAAGATAATCCTGCCGATCTTACATCACGAGGAATTTCTCCTGAAAATTTACTCAAGTCTCAATTGTGGTGGAACGGCCCTTCATGGTTGTCTCTTCCAACTAATCATTGGCCATCATCCGCATTCTCAATTTCAATTAAATATTCTAAAAATAATGTTTGCTCAGCTACTGTTGAAAATAATTTTCAGATATTCGAAAGGTTTTCTAGTTTGAATAGGTTGAAAAGAACAATGGCATACATTTTACGATTCATCTTAAACATTAAGAAACAAAAATCTGAACGGCCGTACGGATATTTGACTATTGCAGAATTAGATCTCAGTATGAAACAATTAATAAAATTGTCACAACAAGACAGTTTTCCTCAAGAAATTAATTTATTACTAAATAATAAAAATTTAAAGCCAAAACACAATTTATTATCCCTTGCTCCGTTCATTGATACTGAAGGTTTATTAAGAGTCGGTGGTCGATTAAAAAACTCTTATTTAGATTTTGCTCAGAAACATCCTTTGATTTTATCGGGAAAACATCGTTTAGCAAAACTAATTTTTGAAAATACGCATATAACATTACTTCATGCAGGTCCACAATTGTTATTATTTACAGTAAGACAGCATTTTTGGGTTACATCTGGAATGAGTGTGGCTAAGTCAGTAGTGCGAGGTTGCATCAGATGTTTTAAATCTAAACCAAAATCTTTTGATCAAATAATGGCAAATTTGCCAAAAGAAAGAGTTACAGTTAATAATCCATTTTATATCACGGGAATAGATTATGCAGGGCCTTTTAATATAAAAGATCGCAAAGGTCGAGGTTCAAAGACTATAAAGGGCTACATTTGTCTTTTCATCTGCTTTTCTACTAAAGCTATGCATCTTGAACTTGTGACAGATTTATCAAGCGAAACATTCCTTGCTGCTTTGAGAAGATTTGCATCACGAAGAGGCAAACCAGCTCATTTATATTCAGATAATGCAACAAATTTTATCGGAGCAGCTAAGAAACTATCTGCCTTGCATGAATTTTTCTCAAACTCTAAAACAGAAATAACAAATTATTGTACAAATGAAAATATAACCTGGCATTTTATTCCCCCAAACTCGCCTCATTTCGGAGGGCTTTGGGAATCAAACATAAAAAACATAAAACATCATTTATCAAGAGTAATTAATGACACAAAATTAACATATGAAGAATTTTACACAATCTTAACACAGATAGAAGCAACTTTAAATTCTAGACCTTTATACCCTCTGTCATCGGATGTTGATGATCTGCAGCCACTAACTCCAGCTCATTTCTTGATTGGCAAACCATTGACTGCTATTCCGGAACCGCAATTGCTGGACACACCAACAAACAGGCTGTCGCGTTTCCAGTTACAGCAACAGTTGGTACAAAGTTTTTGGAAGCGGTGGTCACAAGAATATTTGTATCATCTGCAAGAAAGAAAGAAATGGAAGAGCAAAAATCCAGGGCTAAAGATTGGAAGTTTGGTAATAATCAAACAGGATAACTTACCTCCTTCCCAGTGGCTCCTTGGAAGAATAGTAGAGCTTCATCCCGGTGACGACAACGTAGTTCGAGTTGCTACAGTCAAGACTCATAAAGGCAATTTCAAGCGAGCAGTAGCGAAGTTGTGTCCCCTTCCAGTACCTGAAAATGGCAGTAGTGACAGTGAAATTGTGCATGTTAAAAACAGTTAAAATAATTCATTTTCATTATTACAATCAGTTCATACTTACCTGCAATTTATGAATATTTGAACACTTTCTTAAAAAAAAAAAATGTTCAAGGCGGGGAGCTATGTTAACACGATTTTTACGTTCATTTTAATGAATCACATACACTTGTAAAAAAAAAAAACAATTGCAATATAAATAAAAAACTTTCATATAAAAAAAGGTAATTGTACCAGCGAAATTTTTCTGCAAACAAACACAAAGAAATACAGTCCACTATATCGAATCAACACAGACAATTAGCAAAAAAGTATAAAGTATCAAAAAACGCTTTTGTTCGTATTTATAAAAAATTTGAAGCCGCTAATAGTACTGAAAATATCGCGGGTCGAGGGCGAAAAAGAAAATCCACACCAAGAGTCGATGCCCAAATTGTGCGGGAAGTGAGAACAAATCCTAGTGCAAGTGCTCGCCAAGTGAGGGAAAGTGTCAACATAAACGTTTCTACTAAAACAATTAAAAGAAGGATTAAGGAGGCTGGCCTTCAAAGTTTTTTAAAAAGAAAGAAACCATTCATTAGTGAACGAAATAAGAAAAAACGATTAGCATTTGCAAAACAACATGTAAATAAACCCCTATCCTATTGGGAAAAAGTGGTGTGGTCGGATGAAAGTAAATTTGAACTTTTTGGGTCAAAACGAAGAGGTAGAGTATGGAGGCGAGCAGGAGAAGCCTTAAGTTCTAAAATGGTCGAAGCTACAGTTAAACATGGAGGCGGCAATGTTCTTGCATGGGGTTGTTTTAGTAAAAGCGGTGTAGGCAATTTAGCTAGAATAGTAGGTAGGATGACAGGAATATCATACGTACACATTTTGGAAGAAAATTTGTATCCTTCGCTCGAAAAGATGGACCTTGATGACTTTATTTTTCAACAGGATAACGATCCCAAGCATACTTACCGAGTTGCTAAGACTTATTTCCCAGAAAATGACATTGAAGTCCTTCAGTGGACGCCTCAAAGTCCGGATCTACACCCAATTGAACACTTGTGGGCTTATTTAGACGGCAAAATTTCACGAGAAGGAGTAACAAATCTTACTTTAACAAACTGATCGCTGCTTGGGAAGAAATTCCAGCAGAAATAATAACAAATGTAATTGACAGCATACCACGGCGACTTACAGCAGTCATTGCAGCCAAGGGAGGTCATACTAAATATTAATTCTGGTGAAATTTATGTAATACAAATTTAAAAAAGAAATTGTACCCATAATTTTGTCCACCTCTTATTTCAGAAATTATTAAGTTATTATAATAAAGTACTTGCTTTTTCGTTTACCTCTTCACCCTTTTTTGCTAGAATATTATATTTAGTTGTCAATAATCTGTTCAGTTGATTATTTTTGTTTATATTTTAATTCTGTGTATACATCTTTTCCAAATACGATAGAACTCTCTTCCGTACCCACAATTTTGTCCCCGACTGTACGTCACATACTACTAACCAACCCCACACTCTAAAATCACAAACAAGATTTTTCTGTGATGGTTATTTTGTAAATTGCGCGTATAGATTTTTTATTTATAATATTTATCTTAAAGCTTCAGTTGCTAAAATTAATTTATGGTGTACGGTTTATGGTACCGTGGAAGTACTTACTATACTTTTTCTGCAATCGATTTCATACTCTACTAATAATGACAGCTTGTAAAGGACTGACACCATGTTTGCCGCATCCTGTATTTTGCCTCTTCCTCTTCTCTCAATGCTAATAAAACCAGGGATTTAATTAAGACGAGTTAATTTGTTGATCTTATAAGAACTAGTCGGTGGTTTTAATTATGAATTGTTTGTCCTTTTGGAAAGGACGAGGGCTGGTTTGATCGTGATTATTCACATTAATGGTGGCAGATCTGCTTAATTATAAGATTAACCGGCGATTTATTGCGCTTCCCTTTCATAAATGCGCATATCTGTAATTAGATGTGGAACTGATCTAAATATCTTCATTCAAAATCAAACAGCGCTGCATTTCTTGAAGTTTCTTTACGAACTAGTATGATTAACGTAGGTTATGAATGTTTATGAGTACTTATAAGTTCATCTGTTTTTATTTGGTTGCTGTTTTAGTAGGTACTAATTGCAGTTAATGACACTGCAAGAAGCAGAAATATCTAATGTATTTGCATGTATAATTGTTATTTACTTGTAGCTAAGATGTACAAGATAATCGCAAAGGTAAAAGTTAATGCTGAGTTTGTTTTAAAATTGTGATGTTAAGAAAAACGAATGAAATACAGAGTGATGGGAAATAGGCGCATCCGCCACATTCTGCGATATTTCACGCTTAAAAGTGAATGAAAAATATTCAATGATTCCGTGTTACAATTGTGATTAACAAAAAAAGTTAACCCTCATGCACTAACAGTGTTGTTAGAATGAACGAATATTTTTTTTCTACGACCCTTAATGGAAACATTCTATTGTCACCGAATACTTCCAACGAAAGTTCGATTTCCGTAACTAGTGAGGAAAAATCTCTCATAACGTTTAACTTTCGTCACCAGAGACGAAAATAAATCTTTTCAGTCTAGTTGCCTTATGTCGCTGTGTCGTGTCCTTAGTAAATGTCAGTTTCTGCTGTTCGTCGGACCTTTATCATGATTTCTGATTTAAAAAGTGATATAGATCTTCCTAATTCTCCGCCAGAAACACTAAATCGGGTCGTAGAAAAAGTATAGTGTTTAACTCGTCGAAATCATTTTCTTAAGCTCGCGTGGTAACTGTTCTCTCGCTAAAAAATGTCACTTTCGTTACTGGTTCAACAATACACTATTTTACTGACTTCTCAGCAGAACTAGTTATTAAAGAATTGTTTTTTCTTTATTTTCTTTTTTGTGAGAAATAATAAAACGACGTAGTGCATCTTTTTAAAAAATAAAATCATGTATAATATCATTAATCATGAGGCAATACGAACTTCAATTTCACTTTATGGAATTTGACATCATATACTTGACATATTTTGGCATATGGGAAAACGCAAATGGCGCAGTGTAAAGCGGGTGCGCTGTTTTCTTATCACTCTGTATATTAATCTATTTAAAAAAGTTCACTCTCAACATGAAGGTGTGGTGAATGTTAAGTGATGTACGATGTACTGGGTGTCTATAAAAGAAATCCACAACCAACAAGTTCTTGATAATTTTATGTAAAGAGATGTTACTTTTATATTTACAGTTTACCAAGGACTCAATGCAGAAGAGGTGAAGCTATCGTTGTGTTAGCACTGGGGCCCTATTCTCAAGTCATTCGACTAAAGTCGTATGTGAAAATGACGTCAAAATGGAGTAAATTCTCTTACGCAACTTTACAGATCGTTCGAGAATTGCGTCATTTTGACGTCCATTCCGCATATGGCTTTATTCGAGTGACTTGAGAATAGAACCTCTGGTCCCATCTTAGAAGCGAATAGAAGAATATCAATTAGTTAAATATTACTTCTATAATTTTTATAGATTTTTATAAAAAGATACCTAAAATACAAGGAAAAATTTAATTGTCATCAGCATCCCGAGTGGGCAAATCTTTCATTACGCGAAAATCAAACTTAGGGTCGCTTACTTAAGTAAATTAAAGCAAAGATAAGTTTCAGGAAACTCACGTTTAGGAGAAATCGAACGAGTTTTCAATTAGCAAAACCCCGATAGGAACTATTTTGTCAAGGAAAGCGAAGGAAAACCTACTTTATGTTTTCTTTTCCATCACACCTACATGACCATCATGGTATCCATGCTTCGTACTTCAGATCAAAGATTTGAAAAGGCGCAGGACATTTTTCAAAAACTACTCACCGTTGGGTGTCGCACTCGTCCAAGATTTACCTTATTTTTTTCCGGAACGTGACTTATTAATGGAATTTTGCACTCGAATTTTGCGAATGTGACACTTTTGGTTTTGCACGGAAAATGTAAGATACAACGAAGCTACATGTGCTTTATCATAACTATGGGTCGAGGAAATATATTTTGCGCGGTTCAAATTCTAGTGAAGCGGGCAATAAACAAAAAACAGAGCAATATTGCCGCAATAAAAAATTACAGTTGTGCAATCAACTCTTCTTGTTTAAATGTTTAAAGATTTTCAGAGTAAGTAGTTGACCAATTGTACCTCGACCTCCGCCACATTGCATCAGAGTGTAAGAATGCCGTAAATTATTTTCACCGTCCCATTACACAATGTGCTTGTTCGATACATTTTTACGGCGCTACTGAAACGATGGCGTGTACTTATTCAAATCCTATCCTTAATCATAACATACTTGGCAATAATTCACATGCTTATAATCTTCATTCTAGAATTTATGACAGGGAAACAATAATTTCCTGAAAAAAAAACGCGTAGTCTCAACGTGAAGTATTTTTTTTTTATTTCAGGAACGGAATAGTAAATAATTTCTTTTGCACAGAAAAAAAAATCCGGATTCTTAAAACTCAAGTGGCTGAAAATGCTTTTAATTTTGGTTTTAGTTATTCCTTTTTTTGGAGAAATAATAAAAGTGAAGGAAATTATTTCAGTTATTTGGTAAACATTCCTTTACTTTCAAATTAGGGATACCTGAAACGAAATCCTATGTGTATTGAAGGATAATGTTTATCGATATTGGTAAAATTGACGCTATTGTTGCCTAAGATAAAGAGAAAAGGACATTACATTGGGCTAGGAGCTCCCAACGGGGTCGGTGAACCTATAACCTGTAACAGTCGGTTGGCTGGGAGTCGATGAACGTCTAGGGTGTCTTTTAGGGGCTGAAGTTAGTTATGAATTCTTGTCTAGTACAAGTCTCTCCGAATAGTTTATTAAAAGTTTTATATCTTGATGATTTAGAATAATGGACGATGGTCAAAAATTAACTTTTATTCCAGTTTTTAAATAAGCTACAATAAACTCATGACATTTTTTTTTCGATAAAACATTCATTCATTTTTTTACAAAACTACTTGATTTTTAAAGTGCATGACAAAAAGATAAACGAATAATAACAAATAAATTTAAATTAAACGTTGTACAGGGTTTTCTTTTATATCTTGTACCCTACCTAGAGCCTATATTTAAGGAACTAGAAAAAAATTTAAAACAAAAGTTATAGGGTTTTTGTTTTTGCAAATGGAACAGGAGGTATATTGTTTGCAAAGATGAAAGATCATTTTTTCCTGAATTTAAAAATATACAATGTGTTCCCGAACTAACTTTACGTTAACGCGTTACGTACAATGGACCAAGAATTTTTAAATTCGGATTTCATATGTCGCAGTTCAGGTCAGCTTGGTGTAATATGAATTTGTGCCAAATTTGATGCCGAAGGTCTTCGAAGTGACGAAGAAAAAATAACACCTGTGTACGAAAGCTTGCTTTCCTGTTGAATTTAGGAGAAAATTTTAGTAAAACGAAATAATTAAAGAAAAAAGACACAGTCAATAACAAGGACTGGTTTGATCGTGAATAAATAAAATACAATCAAATCAGAAGAACAGAAAAAGAATAAAAACGGCGGTCAATCGACGGAATCAAAATATAAAATAAAATGCACTCCGATCGAGTAAAAGAAAAAAAAGAACAAAAGACGATCGACTGACAGAGTATTAAATAAATTTGATAGTTAAAAATCAAACAACAAATCAAATGAAATCGAATCAAAGAGAACAATAAGCAAAAATCGCTCAATTGATTAAATTAAAAACAGAATTAAATAAAATCGAATAAGAAATGTATATATATATATATATACCGGGTGTCCCGCGTCATGTGCTGACCTTTCTAGAATCTTTATTTATTAATCGATTAACCTGAATTTTGGAGACGGTAAACTAAACAAAAAATGGAATTTTTCGGCATACTGATAATCGTCATAGGACTTCCGGTTTCGCCGGAAGTGATATCAACTTTCTTATTTTAAATAGAACACCCTATATATTTTTACATATTTAAAATTTACGGAGCATTACGAGTCCGAATATGTATCAATTGTTAATTTTGGTTTCCATGACAACGAAAAAAAAACTTTTTTATTTTTCAATCTAGAAAGCTATGAATCGCATTTTTTCGATCTAATGCGATCAAGTGTTTCGAGAAAATCATTCCTTTGATGGTATTTTGATTTTTAACATTTTTACAGTATTTGAAATTTTCATTAGCTCTTAACTCATTTTCTTCGATAGAATCTCATATGTTTCTTAGCTTAGTTCAACAGAAGATTTTTTTCTGAGTACACTGATATCAAATATGTCATATTTTCTTTGAAAATAATTTAAAATAGAGCATGTCTTATTGAAATTTTACACTCCCTTTATTTCAAATGACTTTCAAAGAAAATATGACGTATTTGGTATCAGCGTACTCAGAAAAAAATGTTCTGTTGAACTAAGCTAAGAAACACATGAGGTTCTATCGAACAAAATGAGTTAAGAGCTAATGAAAATTTCAAATACTGTAAAAATGTTAAAAATCAAAATACCATCAAAGGAGTGATTTTCTCGAAACACTTGATCGCATTAGATCGAAAAAAATGCGATTCATAGCTTTCTAGATTGAAAAATAAAAAAGTTTTTTTTTCGTTGTCATGGAAACCAAAATTAACAATTAATACGTATTCGGACTCGTAATGCTCTGTAAATTTTAAATATGTAAAAATATATAGGGTGTTCCATTTAAAATAAGAAAGTTGATATCACTTCCGGCGAAACCGGAAGTCCTATGACGACTGTCAGTATGCCGAAAGATTCCATTTTTTGTTTAGTTTACCGTCTCCAAAATTCAGGTTAATCGATTAATAAATAAAGATTCTAGAAGGGTGAGCACATGGCGCGGGACACCCGGTATATAGAGACAATCGATGATGAAGGTGAGACGAAAATAAAAATGCTATAAAGTCAGATCGAATCAAAGAGAAAAGTTTGAACAAATGTAAAAATAAAACAGAAGAAACTCGACCTAATAATGCGAATATAAAATCAAATCAGAGTCAAGAAAAGACAAAAATGACCGGATCGGTTTATAATTAAAAAAAATTAAATAAGGTCAAATAGAATGATTGATTGAAATTTGATTGATTTAATGTTTGGGAAAAATTAATCAAATTTTTTGATTATTTTTTTTTTAATTTCTTATTAGGCGTCGATGATTGAAAAAAGTTGGGAACCACTGGACTAGACAAACAGGAAGAAATTACAAAGACGCGAAGTAATTATAGAAAAAATGTATATTATTGACGTGCATTCAAAGGTACATGAAGTGAATTTTGACTTATGAAAGTATGAATATTCATTAAAAAATATCACCAATCGGCAAGTAATAGAAACAGAAAAAGTGCAATAACTTTAACAAAGAAGATATCATCCCAAGAAAATTGAACGTAAGTACTACAGTGGAACGTAACGCATCTGACGATTACACACTAAATTCCGTGGACTTGGGTTAACTACAGATTCTTGAACTCAAAATAAGACAATTTAACCAAACTTATCTATATTTGAAACTGTTTCGTTAAAACGGTATACTTCTTCAAAGTTTTTACTTGCAGTAAACCGCTACTGTGAAACACAAGGTTGCCACAACGCAGATCTATACAGATAACTGTATCCCACGACGACGACGATCAGATTAACTGATATCTTTTACAAATTACGCACATCTTTTATACTGCCAATGTACGTGACATCATGACCAAATTCCGCAAAACTTTAATTGAACCCGTACTTTGATTGGTTACTGAAAAGGTGATGTCAGGATTTTCACGTTGTTTCCAATCGTCATTTCTATTAAATCGTGAATTAATTGGTTGTGTTTAAACACTTATACAATGCCCTAGTTATTTGCGTATTTGCAAGTTTGCGGATTCACGCTACAAGTTCATCGCCTGAGTCGGTGCACCACCAAACCGCTTATCAGCTAATAACTCGTATTGCATTGGAAAAAATACATTTTAAATTAATTAAATACGATTTTTAAATTTTCCGTAATCGTGACAATAACTTTAGTTTATTATTATTATTTGCTCATGCTTATGTATAGAATATTTTTCTATGTTTAAGTTTCGTGTATTATTTCAACGACCTATAAAGTTACCTTTAGTTTGTCAAATCGTATACTCAATCTTTTTACATCCCCTTATTTTCTCCAAGACAACAAAATTTTATTTTAGAAGTCCATTTTCGCCTGAAGCAAAATGACGTTAATCGGTTACATTCTTTTTGCGCCATTCTCTCAATAATTTCAAGCAGAATCCTAAGAAGTGCGCATTATAGTTCAGTTTTAATACATCCTGGCACATTCATTTCTTTGAACCTGCAAGAAATAAACACACCTGTACTTATGATACAGAGATCCTGTGAAACTGTCGTAAATGCGAAATGAAAAACACAGCGTAGATGCAGATTAATTTGCATGCGAGTTTCACGCTGGATTCTTAATGGTTACTTGAGTACCGAGTAAATGTTGAAGTGGGTTGAATTAATTATTAAAGCAATTAGACAAATACCTGTTGATATAATAATTTAAACACTGAAGTAATAAACAACTAATGCATCATTTTTCAGCACGTGACATGCGCGAGATCTAATTTAAAAAAAAAATACGTGATTACTGGATTTTTAATAATTGTGACCATGCAGGTTTATTAGTTAACAAACATTCTTCTTGCAGCACGTTATTTATAAGTATCATAAATTGTAAGACGTCACTGTTTCTAAGTATTAACTAATTTGCTTAGAGTCGTGTGTCATTTTCTATTAAGTTTTACAAAAAATAGTTAAATTATTAATTCTATTAAGAGTTCCTTGGAATAAATCTAATTAGTTCCTGAGTGCTAACCACGGCAAACGATATATACTAGATGACGCCATAAGAGCAACAGGCCGCTTGTCGATACGTGCATGAAAGCATGAGATCAAATGCGAGAGCTACAGCTGAAAGGGAGAACTGTATTTAATTTTTCAGCATGAGATCACATTAAAATATATCTGGCAGTCGCGTGCACGTTCCGAACGCCCGCGCTGCTACCTATCGATCCTTTACTGTGGTGCTAACTCATAGATTTATTGTTTTTAATTAAGACGAGCTTAGAACTTGACTTCTATCGTATGTAGAAAGTGAGAGAAGCCACAAATAAATTTCTGTAATGTCGTTTCGATTGGCAGCTTTTCGTCATTAGTTTTAATTTGAAACAGAATTTGCAGTTTGCTTAAATTAGAAAAAATAAGAGGGAAACTATTTCAAGAAAATGTGAAATTATAACGCCATGAATAAATTTAAAATAATTACGAAAAAAAAAAGCATTCCAGTACCTGGCATTGCTTATTGAGATTAGTTCTGCTGTTGTTAGATCTTCATCTCGAAAGCAATTATGGAATGCATTATCAGCATTCGTTCTGCTAATTATAAACTAATTGTGTGAGATGCGTCTGTTATTTGTCGTGAATGTTATTTCCACTGATTAGGTTGTAAGTGAATTGGATGTGTGAGAGGTGTACAGTCGCAGACATAATTAATGGCGCTTGCTCAAAGCTGTATTCGTCTTTTTCAAAACTGCGAGAGTCGTACGCATCTAAATTATTCAGAAGGTGTTGTACATTATTTTTTGGTTGAATATCACAAATAATCCACGGCGAGTTTTTTGAATAAACATAATGAATCAAGACTTTTCTATTGTACATTCTTTATAGTTTGCCATCAGTTTTTAAAAGTGGAGTGCAACGACGACGAGTCATAATCTGAATAAAGAATGCTTTTCGTGCACTAGCCATATACAGGTAGGTAATTAATACCAAACTGAGAAGCACTGTTGTAATAACTACCTGTCAAATGTTGTTTTATGAACTGAACTGACGTGTAATTGCAAAATTAAGTTGATTAATTCCACCGCCACCTGCAATTTTTTGCAATTAATTAGTCAAATGTCAACTACTTCTGAGGCCGATCATCGAGATTCAATTATAATTATGGCCGAACAAAAGCGTAAAGAAAAAAAATCGAAAACATCTGCGCCGCGAATATGAGGATGTGCTATTTAATTTATGATGTAGTTTTGCAAAACAAAGCTCAGAGCCGAGAGAATGAAATATTTTGCATTTATATCGTCGGTGGAGATCGCACATCCGCTGATCTCGATATGATGTTTCAATTATACACATGTCTGCATCACAAGGCTGCCACCAGGCTTGTGTACCCATTTATCTAATATGCCACAGAAAGTTATTTTTAGACTGCGTTTCGTTCTCTTTTCTTACTCATTATACGCTGCAACTTTGCAATTTATAACTAATTACAGAAAAAAGCACACACGCAATTACTACAGTATTCACAACGTTTCCCTTTTTTTTTCATGAAACTGTTATTTCAATGTCTGGACTTGTTTTCTGTAGAAAGTAAACTGGTACATACGTAGATATTATTTTCCATCCACAAACTCATGGCTAGACTTTGAAAGAAATTGCTCTCGAAATGAAATAAAACTCCTCGATTTACTTGCATTTTTACAAAGACATGTCTAATTTACCGTGTGTTCCAAAGGAAGCTGTAACAGCATTCTTTGATAATATTGATCAATGGATTTTAGGAGTACTAAATTAAAATTAAAATTAAAAATCGAAATCGAAAGTGCTATATAAAAACTGTGGAGAAACTATTTTGTAGTTCAGTTTCAGTTGGGATATATTCTTGGCAGACCATTTTGATAAGGAACAGCAATCACTATGAATATAGAACTCTGATTCGATTCAAAACAGCTCTTGCAAGAAACGTCCAAGAATGTCTTAAAAGGTACTACAATGTACCGGCACATCCAAGTGTTGTTCAAAAGTTTGAATCTTCCTATTCTCCAATTTCAGCTTCACCAAATTATCACCTCTCAGGAGATACAAAGCTTTGAGACATATTTTCTTCAATTTCGTTTTATTTATTATTATTCTCCTTTAACCCGTTATTTCAACTCCTTGTATACTTTTTTCTGAAGCCAACTTAACATATTCAGTCCCACCACGGAACCAAGTGATTTCAACCTAACCTTGGCAGTTTCATTTTACTTTCTATGCATGGCTTATACAATTTTTTGTTTTTTTTTCTAAGTGTTGTTACATTTCCAAAAGCATAAAATAAATTCATTGCTGATTTACTGAATTCGCACGGTGATACCATTTAAAAATTTGATAATTTCGGCGATATTAAGCAAAGACATTTTATTGTTTTTCTTTATATCCAGCGAATAATATTTTATGGTTTAGAAGCGGCTACACCCATGCTTATATGTATATGCTAAAAGACATTACAAATGTAACACTTTCAAAACATCAAATTTTTCTGACAATTTTTCATATACCTTCAATTGAATTCCCCATTAAAGTAAGCTGTGATTTTTTTATGAAGTTGGCGACACAGTTCTAGAGAAGACAGTTGTCATTAACTGTCAGTACTGATCGTAACATCAAATAAAAACACAACATTAAAGTTTAAAGTAGATGCTCAAAGTGCTCTCCTTCAGCTTGAATACATAAGCGTACTCTGCGTTTCATGTTTTCAAACCCGTTTGCTAAGTGTTCGGGGGTTATGTTAGCACACATATCTGTAATGCCCACACGAATTGTGTGACGCGTAGTTCTAAAAATTGTGTTTTTCATGTGCGGATAAATGAAGTAATCCATAATTGTGAGATCCGGAGACTTTGCAGGAAAATTCACAGTCCGATTATCGAAAAACTGCTGCAGGAAAGTCATTGTTTGATGAGCTATGTGGGAAATAGCATTGTCTTGCTGAAAAAAACCTTCTGTAAGTTCATCATCATGTAGTTAATTAATGAAAGGTTCTAATAACTCATTTCGGTATATTTCAGCAGTTACTGAGTCGTTAAAAAATATTGGTCCGATGACACGCCTTCTTGACACTGCTAGCCAAACACTAATTTTTAATGGATGTAATGGAGTTTCCACAAATTCATGGGGATTTTCTGCTGACCATATTCTCATATTCTGTTTATTTAAATACCCTGAGAGATGAAACCAGGCCTCATCGGAAAAGAAACACTAGTCAAGAATGTCGTCGTTTTTTAAGTTATCAAGAAACCACTGTTCTTCTGTGAAAATCTACTGGCCTGAGTTCGTGGACTGCTTGAATCTTATATGGATAAAGCTTTAAGTCTTTTTTAAGAATAGTGTGACATGTTCCCACTGATAGCTGAACTTCTTGTGAAAGTTTCGCAATAGATTTCTTGGGAGAGTGTTCCATTCGATCCCGAACATCTTCAATGCAGGCTGCAGTCCTTTTCTTAGCTGCTCCGCTCCCTGTTTTGCGACCAAGTGATCCTGTTTCACGAAATTTAAGAACATAAGCATGGATATGTTTAACAAGCTGTTCATAAGTAATAGCAAAGTTAGGAAACTGCTGTCGAAACTTCTGTACACACTGATTGATTGAATAAACTAACTGTCCATTTTCTATTCGACCGGTTTGAAAATAACTTTCAACAATAAATATTTTCTTCTGTAATTCTAACATTTTGAATTAATTGAGAATACAATTTGACATTTGTTTAATTAAATAATTGAACAGCTATCAGTGCTACAAATCTTAGGAGAAAAAAAAAACAGTGAAATCATAGCCCACTTTAATGAGGAATTCAATTGAAGGCACGGTATTATAAGTTTGTTTGATACAAAATATATTTTGTTAAAACTTTCAGGTTCATACCCTAATTTAAATCCAATTGAATACCTATGGGATATGATGGGAAGAAGGCTGGCCAATTTACATCATTCGCCGTAAACTTTGGCTAAATTTCAAAACACAACGCAACTAAAAATCGATCGTTTCATTTTATTGATGGCCAGACGTTGTAAAGAGTGGATTCAAAATCGAGGTCGGCAAACACATTACTAATTCTTATTTCATTACGTGTTGCTATTCGGATCTGAAGTATTAATCATGTATTTACCAACCCTAAAGTTGACATATGGTAGCAAAATCAGTTGAATATATTTATTATTTCTGGGTGTTGGCTTTAATTTTCTCTAGACTTTGGTCCTTTGGAAACTCTCTGACCACCTCTGAGCAAACTCTTTCCGTTTCTTTCAACTATTTGCATGCAGGTGTTCTTTATGAAACCACCATGGGCTAATTTAAAACTCCTCAAACGATACATTATCATATTCAGTTTTATTACGTGTCATATCACGGCCGTCTCATGTATTTACATTTTTAGTATTTGATCATTGTTTTGTTGCACTACAAGCAATACTATTTTTTAATTTCATTTCTGTAGTTCATTTGCAAGAAAAATTACTGTTCTGATAATTGATTTAGCCTATTATTGTTTTAGGTCTGTTGATATTTGTTTTTTTTTTTCATCTCAATATGCAATGCCCTTTACTAATACTAATACCTTTTCCTATTCTTTCCTGTAACTATTTAACATCGTTTTTGGAGTAGCTGTAGCGGATTACAACAAGAAAAAAAAATAAAGGTGCAATTTACATCCTGTTACGGAACGCATTGTTTTAGTTTTTACTACCCACTGTGGTTATATGAAACGAGGGTTCCAGAATTTTAAGATGCGATTGTAAAAAAACAGTCAACAAGAACTGGAGGTTTTTATTTTCAATCTTCTTGAAAGGACAAGAATACTTTCACCCACTTCATTCACAAGAAGTCTTTCAACCATCAAAAAAGACTTGTTTATATTCCAAATATCGAATTTCCACTTGCCTTTAGTAAAGAAAACCTAAAAAATATTAAAAAAATTGGGATCGACTAGAACTTAGTTTTCTCTTTAATTTTTTTAAGGAGCTACACTTTAAAACTATGACTGAATTGACTTCCGGTTGGAACTGCCGACGCTTCGTTCTTCATTGCAGAAGAACTTCCTCGGGGTTCCTGTTGTTGATGCTGCAGGTGTTGCTATTTTAATAATTAAAATTATATAGAAGGGGTTATTGTAGAACAAAAAAATAATCTAAATATTTTACAAAAATTATTGGAAGTTTGCTGTGCAAATTAACAGACTTCCCTAAGTTATTCGAAGTTTGTTGAGAAAAATAATAGATTTCCCTAAGTTATTCGAAGTTTGCTGTGAAAAAATAACAGTTTGTAACGAAAGCACAAATTCTTCAGTTATATGAAAGTAAAATAACGAACTGAAATTGGCGACACTTAAAATTCACCTACAGCTTGCTATTGTTTGCAGTATAATTTCAAAACTTTCTGTACCTTTAAAAATACGTAAATTTGTATTTGAATTTACCGTAATAAAAAAAGATGCTGTGGTTTTATAATAATTTTATAATAGTAAGAAGACTTTCTTACAATTACTCACTAAACCGACCTCGTCGTTATTAGAATGGTGGGAAAATAAGAAGGACCTGTGGACGGAGCTTATCTACACACTTAAAAAAATTTTTTTGGGATTAATTGTAATCTGCCTAATCGGTGTTAAATGTGGATAAAGTTCTGCCTAAAAAATTGTTAACCCTTATCTACTTTGGCGTTATTGTTGTCTTTTCTCGACTAAATTGTGTCTAAAAATGAGTGTTTACTCCAACAAAGATAAGCTCTACTCCAACTTTTACATGGTAAACATCGTAACTCCGTCTTTTTAAACTCCACAAAGCGATGGACGCGAGGGAACAGCGAAAAAATATTCTCCGATGTCCAAAAAGTGTTAGAATTAACTCTAGATTTTTATCAGTGTACGTGTACAGCTTATGTAGCACGCATCATGTGACAGATCTTTCTCCAATTGCGCGAACTCTACATTGCTTTACGACTCTATTTACAGAAAAATTTTGTGCAAATCGTTTTTGATTGCAGTGAAAACCTCGAGCAACCTCTGGACAGCTGTTTCCAGTATAATTGTTTGCAGTGGAAATGTCGAGCTACGTCTCTGCTGAAGAAGCCCCAAGCAGGGCTGAAACAGCTGTCCAGAGACTGCTCGAGGTTTTCACTGCAATCAAAAAACTATTTGCACAAAATTTTTCTAAAAATTTTCATTATGCTTTGACAGCAAGCATGGCCGCCTTGCATGGGGGACTTATTAAGAGCAAATCCCACTTCAATTTGTCTATCCTACTGCAATGTCAGGTCAAAAAGCGATAGTAAGATGTCGCTATTTTATCTGTTCATGACTCTATTTACGTTATTACACTGCTGCGGTAATAGAATTTAATATATCATTCCTTTTAACCATTGGCAAAAAAAATCTGAGAAAAAAGAAAAAGATGCTTTTAAAATAGCTTGCAAATGAAATAATAATGTTATGAATTAGGGGTTCACAAATTATAGTCGTTAAATTTTATAACAATTTAATTATAAACTGTCGCTTTAAACAATTAAAAAGACAATAATAAAATGAGCTACAACACTTGTCTATCAACTAACACTTCTACAGAGTGTACTTTCTACTATTCACAGTATGGACATTTCGCTTGCTAACTTATAACTGATCTAACTGGCGAGCCTGTACGGGCTTTTATAGTAGATCTTACCGATCATCGATAATTTAGACTTTTTTGACCAACGAATAAAATCCGTAGACTTCAGAAATCATCGTCATTAATGTGGCCTGAACTAAATGTTTGGTTTAGAGGAGGCTGATCGAACCTAAAAGTTTCGATAATCTGGAGATGGTAAAACCAATGGGCGAGTCCACCATAGTTATTTAGTACTTCGTTAAAACCTTGTTAAAACATTTTCAGTCTTTAAATATTATCGACTCGACGTTTTCTTACATAAGTTATAATTTATACAAATGGTATCCTGCACTTTCATGAGTCATGCCTCGGCATAAAATAATCATTGTCGCAGCCAATCAACATGAGTTGTTTTTTTGAACGCCCGTTACACACAGCGATTTAGAAATATCAGACATTTAAGTAATTAATTATTAATTAAACTTTACATGTGCATAAAATAAGTGTTATGCATGCAAATTTTGTATGAAATCAAATAACTAGTGTCATATACATGCAAAGCCTTTTAATTACATGCATGTATTAATGCATTAAGCATAATTTATTAAACGATACTTACGCTTGCAGGAAAACCTATACTAGATTACGAATAAATGCAGTAAGTAGGTACATTTGTGTTATCCGTGCAGCCATTTAGCAACTTTGGATTTTAAGAAGTTTTCGTGGAAGGCGGTACACGGTGTAGCCTAGTGTGAGGAACAACTTAAGAGAATATGGAATCTTTGCTTGTACAGAACGTGTATGCATAAATGATTGAAATGGCTTTTAACTTCTCATTCGATATTTTATTTTTAAAGTGGATTATAAATAGGGAAATTTATCAAGAACAGCGTACTAGATATTTGTAAAGAGAAATTAAAAAATCACGTATTGAAAAAATAAATACGTATACCGGGTGGAAAGTTTCAAACCCGAACATAGCAAAGTGCCATTGAGAACTACGTTTCTGTAGATTACTACTCGCCATTTAAAGATACAAAAATGGTAATGGTATTAAATCAGAGATAAAATTAAGGTCAATGTTATCGTGTTAAAACTGTTCCTATTGTGTCAGTACTTTTGAAATAGAAATTACATTTTTTAATTTCAAATGAAAAATGTAGTCGTCTTAGTATGTCAGATTTGAAGTTTGCTATTCAATATCCAGAATTTTGTACAATATGTTTCTTATTCGAAATAAAATTCCATTCATCTGTGTAGCATACTGACGATAAAAAACTGTTAGGATTTATTTCTTTGCTCCTGCGTTGCTTCACAAAATACTTTCCTACTATTCTTGTTAATTTCAATACAATGTTGATGGCAACTGGATTTGTGGAATTGATGTTTTCTTTTTAATATTCTTTACGTTGTGTGTTACTTATTCTTGAACAGTGTGAAACTTATTTAATTCTTAGTACAATTGAATTTAAAACTGATTTAGTATCGACATGTGTCAGTATTGATTGCCCATGGCATCATTTCAAGTTTATCGATAGTATGACGTAGAATACAATTATCATTCTAATAAAGAAATAATTGTTGCAACTTAAACGACAAGAGCACCGACCTATTATTTGCTTTGTACAATAATTTATAATACTTTTTGACTGACGTATAAATTAATTGAAACAACTAAAAGTTTCAAACCTGACATAGGCGACTAAATTTTTCGTTTAAAATTTGAAAATTTTATTTGTATTCCGAAAGTACTAATATTTAGGAATAATTTTAACACCATAATATTATCCATAATTTTCTCTTTTCTTTAATACCATTGCCATTTTTGTATCTTCAAACGGCGAGCAGCAATTCACAGAAACATAGTTTTCAATACAAGTTTGCTATGTTCGGTTTTGAAACTTTCCACCCGGTATATAAAGCAAGGCTTTTTCAAGTTATATATTATTTTAATTATTTATTTATTTTTTAATTTTATAAATTTTTCTGTTCTACGTTGGATCTGTTAATGCCAGGAGATTATTTTGTTTTAAGGAATCCCTGGGTTAAGTTCCTTAAGCCTTCTTCTTCTAGATCAAGTAATCAATAACAGATCCATAATAGATTACTTGTAATCTGCAGTAATCTGTTATTGATTACTTGATCTAGAAGGCTTAAGGAACTTAACTCAGGGATTCCTTAAAACAAAATAATCGGGAAGTGTAAATAGTGTGATGGTTAACTTTTGAAATTATTTACAACCTAAACTTATTTCGTTGTTGTTATTCCTTTACTTATTTTTATCATTATTTTTATCAAGTACAGTTGTGGCCTTTGAAAACTGATACACTTTCACAAGTACAACGCTCCGGCGCAACTGTACTTTGTGATCCTTTTATTTTGGTAAATCATATACTCTTACGACTGAAACGTGCTTCATACAGTATGTTGTTGGGACTGTCCAACCAGACAATAAAGATTTCTATATTATTAGGTATCCACTGTTTTAATTGAAACGAATAGGTATTCTTCATTTTTTATTTCTACTGCATTCTATAGAATTCCTAATTAAACGATGGAAGAAATATTTCGATTAATTAATTGTAAATATCTGAAGATGTTTAATTAATTAACATAAAACGTGACAATTCTCAACAACTGTGAATACTGTAAACGTGAATACTAAAAAGAATATTTAACTCTACTAAATGCTTCTTTAATCTTGCTTAATCTAAAAGGTGTTGAATAATTTTTATGGCTGGTCTTGGATTATTTACCCCACGTTTCTTAGTCGTTGGTTAGTTTTCCCTTTTGCTCCATTGGCCTTCCTTTACGATGGTCGAAATTTCTACTCTTTAACCTTCCTTTTCTTCCCATGTTCTTTTCACTTCCGAAATTTATCAAAACTTCCTTTTCGTCTCTCTTCATATCATGTGACAAGTTAGTTGAAATATTTCATTTTAGTGAAACTGTTCTACTTGTGTACACTGTTCCCCAATATCTCAGTTTCTTATGTACCACTTATTCTTCCTTTTTGTTTTTTAGGAACTTTGACTCTATCGCCATTATTTTTTCTTCTTGTTTTTCATATAACCGAGGATGAAAGGAAATAAATATATGTGCATAAAATCAGCACTTGTCTACGCGAATAATATGAAGTAGATAAATTTAAGCCTTGCTTCATTTTTCTGTCTTCTCCTGTCACTTTCTCCAGGCTCTGTTCAGACTTTAGTTAACTTCGTTGTCTTTTCATTTACTTTTATCTAATTTATTCACCTTTTCTACCTATTCATTACTTGGCTTCCTATCTTTTCATTTTATCATTCTTCATACGTTTAATTTGTCCCAGTTTTCTGTTAAGAGGAAAACAACTTAGGAGTTCTCATTATGTGACTAAATCGGTTGTTTCCCTCTGTGTTAGAGAAAACGGGCTTACATAGTTACATTTCAGTACAGCCATCGGTACAGCACAATTAAATAGTACAATAACAATTGTTAAGCTTGACCAAAAGAAACTTAAAGTCAAGTACCACTAAGTTAAAGACTTACCAGTGCCAAATCCATCTGGCCAATTAAATAAGTTTACCAAAAGTTTAGGACGAAGCAAATTAATAATACAACTGAAAAACAAAAGACATAAGAATTATTTCTGTAAATGGTACAAAAGAAAAGAAAGAATTGGCACAGCTCGTACAAGAGTTAAAACTGAACAATATACACTACGCAGTTGGTAAAAATGAAATAAAAACAATTGGCACAACTGGCGCAAGTTTGAAAAACATTAACTTATAACCATAATTCATAACCAGGGACGAGAAATCGACCCACTTGTTCCACATGCTGTATGAAAATTTACTATTCGGACTGTATTAGTCTTGCTCGTTGTAATTTCTGTGAACTGTAAGCACCTCTCCCCCTCCTACTCAATAGCAATTTTGATGCATCGGAGCCGCGGAAAGAGTAAGTAGTACATAAAAGGGCGTAAAAAGTGTCCAACACTGAGTGGGCCGAATTCTTTACCCTGTCCGTAACCTATCACTTCTTGCAGATGAGGTGATGGAATAATATAATTCATTGAAAATCATCATCTATAAGTTAACTAAACCATAAAAAAGGACGAGGTAATTATAACAAGTAATAATTAGGAAACAAACACTGTTTGTAAATTACTGATTTAATAATTAATAACCGTTTTTTAATTTATTTTTTGACTTTTTATATGGAGGATAAGTTTAAGAGACTCGTTGGAATCGAGTTATATCCTGATAATTATAATAACAATAATAATAAATTCGTTTTTTGTACGTAACCATTTGTAAGAATGGATGTATACATCATATCAATTAAGAATAACAAGATTAACAAACGGGACCAATACACAAAACAAAAACCACTTACAAATACAGTTCATGCATCATTAAATCAAGTTCAAGTATGAAATTACTAATAGTGTTGATTAATGTAGTGCAACCATCTGAAATACACGAGTTCCTTATATATTCTTTGTTGAATTGAACAATAGTGTGGAGTCAGCTTAATTTATCCGCTAGAAATTCGGCGACAGAATAAAGGATTTACCCAAGAGTATTTTTTTAACTGCGTGTTTAAAAATTCTGGAATCGGCAGTTTGCAACGGATTCGGCAATTTATTAATAAAACATCCTGCTCATAAAACTCGGAGACTTTTTGAATTTGGTGGAATTGTGTGCGGCGGCAGAGAATTAATTCTTTGATCGCGAAAATGGGAATTTGCAAGAAATCTATTTCCATTAGCTGTGATGCATACTAATGTAAGAAACCGGAATTTTGTACGGACATAATAAATAAGCAGAACTAAGATTGTCACATTTGCTAGTGAATAGATTTCGATTAGAAGCTTCGTGATGAAACTAAATAATCAAATTCGGACGATCTGGTGTTTTTGAAGTTTTAAGTAAGAAAGTCCATAATGAATATCTTATTTAAGTGGAGTAGTCAGTTCTTGTCATACGGTTTATATTAAAAATAAATGCGTCCTGATCCTAGTAATGAATTTTAATCGTTGTCACTAAGGGTCGGACATTTCCAGGATATCTGGTAAAAACCAGTATAAAGGTAAACAAACCAGCGGCGTAGATTTCAACGACGCCGCTGAACGGCATTTATGCCCGAGGCAATCTCACTCTCGCGCTCATTGCATCAAAAGCAAAGCAACAGTTTGATGTAAATTACCTATGTAACATAATTGCTTTTATAGTTTATTTTAAATTAATAATTATGAAAACATTATAATTATTTAATATAACTTTCAAAAAGATTGGCATAATACATTTAATTCATATCAGTTATAGCGCCGTCACTGCAAAAAGAATGCGAGTTTATTTCGGAATGAATCGGTTATGTAAACAAGTTTTTATATCCAGTCGACCAGATTTCTCGGGCTTCGACTGGTTTATTGTTTTGTTTTTATGGGGCAGACGCGTTAAACATTAGAACCTTTTCCGACTATGATCGCTACAGCATATTACAAGTTCCTTGTATATTTAACGAAACCTTCCGCCTAAAATGCGCCGAGGCCTGGTTATCACATTTATTTATACAGAGACAAATGAATAGTAAAAAGTAACACAGATTGTAGTCAAAATAGAGACAGAAACAAATTGTAGCAAACATCAACACAATTGTATTGTAAATTTTACTACAAGAGTAGCGTCTTGCCTGATAATTGTGCGAATATTTCCTACACGATTTGTTTCTATCTTCATTTTGACTACAATTTTACTCTGTGTAATCTTTGTCATATTAATTTTAGTTTCATTAATTCAACTGTTTTTATTATACACAATTTTTTTCTCAAGTATGTACTTTCTAAAAGGTTCAGAATTTTAATTTCTTCTAGCAAAACTCTTTCCAATCTATCATAAAAGCATCTAAATAGGGACGATCCAACTGGGAAATAGAAGAAGTGGGGGAATTAAATTAATCCAGGAGTTATACTCGCTTTGGCAGGATGATTCAATATAAGCATCGCGAAAAAAGGGAATTTAGTAAAAGGGATGAGAAAGTGAAAGGAAAATTCTTTAGTAGTTGTGAATAGTAAAGTCCAGATCTTAGCAATTTGTTTTGACGAACATTTGCCCTGACGTGGTTTGAATCATCCATATATTTACCATCTTTCAACCACATCTGCGTTTTCTGTTTCGTTGAATCATTTACTTCTTTCCGCCATATTTTACGTACAATTCAGGTCAAGAGTACAAGGTAGGTGTACCTAGAACAGTTACAGTTAATCAGTAGTTGTGAGAATAGATCGTGAAGACCAGTAACAACTTCCATCATAATGCAACAAGAAGTGCTAAACAGCGGCTTATGGTTCCTCTTATTTCTCCTCTTTGACCAGTAATTACTTTGAAATCCGCATTTTTTAAACTTGCGAAACAAGATAACTTTAATATGGTTGTCTTCATTCCTTTCTCCAAGGAAACCATGAATCGACCTTAAATGGTTTAACTTACTTTATCTGTGGTAGTTGCCCAACGGGGTCTTAAGTCACAGACTTGTCAAAGACCTCAGGGGCGGGCCTATATTTTCGTGCGTGTAAAGTGTTCCATGGCTTTGCTACTTTTAAACCTCCTCACCGTTGAAGGGGAAATGGGATTTTATTCCCAACATTAAAGGGTATGTAAACTGGATACCGACCACCCCCGAGAAATATCTGTGTGCGGTTCGAACCCATGATTCTGCCATTGCAAGGCCAATCCCTTACCACTAGGACCATTCAGTTGTTATACTAAAGGTATTTAGTAGTGAAAGGGACGAGCAAGTAGGAAAGACAATTATTTATTCGTTCTGTTGTGAGTAAAGTTATACCCCTTTTATTTATCATCTTTTCACTATTCAGTCTTTTCAACCCCGAGTTCTTTGGTTCTTTTCATTCCTCTGTTCTGATTTTCATTCCACTTTTCTGACCGGAGGCCCAGAGATTAAAATTGTGATAATTTCCACCGTTATTATTGATATATTGTAATGTTGGGGTCACTAGTAAATTTTGACAGGTAATACAAACGGTGAAAACTCCAAGGAATTAAAAAGTGTTCTAATTTGATTAGATAAAAAAAATAATTCAACTATGCAGTATCTCTGGTAACCAACAGTAGCAACAGATGATAGCTCCGATTAAATAAAGGAAGATTGACAAAGGTAATATTATGGGGTATTATCGAAAGGAAAAAAAAACTGGTCAAAACGAAAACAAGCAAGATTTATATGTCTGAAACTGGAGAAGGTTAACAAGACACAGAAACTCATTGGTCAGTCTTCTTTGCCTAGACATAATCATCATTTGGAAGCAACAACTTAGAAGAATGTATTTAGTATTCGTGCCAGTATCTTTTAGATACCTTATCAGATGGTCACATTAAAACCTACTTATTTTATGGCTTCCATGAAATGCTTCATTAGCATATTTTTAAGATCAGTAAATAGAATTAATGAAGTTACGTAAGTATAAAAAAAAGGATGAATAATTAGTGTTTTTGCAGTTTGGCCCAGGGCCCTGGTGTGCACCTTGCGCGGGTTGTCAGTCAAAAGCATTAATCTTCCTGCTGCTCGTGAGTGCGTGCTGACAGACGCGCTCTTATTCGGCGCAGCGTTCCGAAGAATATTCAGGAATGTTTCTTCTTGCTCATTTTATTCCGGCAAGTATTCTTTTGTTTGATCGTTATTTAATTACCTGCTCGCACACTCTTTTAAATAACGTCTCCGTGTATAGGCAGTTGAACGTATTAAAAGTAAGCGTGACTCCGATCATTACTGAAACATCAAAGGGTGCTCACCATCGCAAATTGCAGTTAAATGTTTAAAATATTCTACTAAAATTTCACCTGGTTCTTAAATATGAGCTTGCGCATTTTTAAGAAATATTCCAATTGCAAGATAATTTATACGTAGGCTGGGTTCTGGAATAGTTTCACGACGCTTATTTATAAGGATGCAATTTCCATTAATTTTCTTGGAATGCCAACTTACTGCAGCAATTATTATTGCATGAATTTTTTTCTGTCATCGTAAGTATAAAAGAAAACTTACATTTCTGTTTCTCTATCTTATTAGTCTCAGCAAGTTATTTTTTACTTGGACTGTAATCTGTGAAATTTACTTGCAGAATCTGAATTAAGGTCATAAGAGTAAGTTTTTTTTTAATGTGTGGTTATACACTTCGCTACACTACAAGGATTACTGATATTAAAATATATTTACTAAAAAAGAGGGAAATTAGCTGTAGGTTACTCATATCTCAACTTTAGCGTTGAGATATGTAATTAAACGAAAGTTTTTTTTATGATTATGACCTAAACAGTATGGTTATCTGTTGGCAAAAATTGACAAAAGAGGATATAATAAAATCTAAAATATAATTAACAGAATTCAGATGACTTTAGCTTTATAGTCTAAAAATGGCCGTTTTCATAATCAGACTTTAAGGAAGCTTTAATTTAAAGTCACTTTGAGAATAGGAAAACAAATGTATTTTTTTAGGTTAAAGTAACTTTAAATTTAGTCTTATTGTGAAATCGGCGTCAACACTTTATTTTTGAAAGATATTGCTTCATATTTAAATATTTCGTTCTTTAAGATGTAATATTACACAGTCTCCAATAAAGTATTTAACAAATAAGAAACTTTCAATAAAAAATTTCCATCGTCCATCGTTTAATATAGTAAAAACTTTTACTGGTGTTTGATTCTCTTTTCTTTCAATAATTATATATCATACAAATATTTGTTTTAAAGTTAGCAGCCTGTTGAACGCATTTAGCCGAATCCGGTAGCTAGAAAAAATATAAAAATCCCCAAGAAAATTAGAAAGTATAATATTTCCTCATTTACTCACTGCTAGGTGTCAGTGAGTAATTGATCATTCTCCGGACTCTTATTGTTTTTAAACTTCTTTATTATCTTTACTATTTCCTTTACCGTTGGCGGCTCTTCTCTATCTTGCTTTTCATTATCCGTTGTTGCTACATCGTCTTCTGTTTCCCCATTTTGATTTTTCGTTCCCTTTAAAATAAAACTTCAAAATGTTCTTTTCACAGTTCCAAGATGTTTTTGTCATCTTCTCCAATTAGCTCTCCAGTTTTTTTTTAAAGGAATATTGGTTTTCCTTGGTATCCCTTTCTTTCTTTCTTTTTTAGTTGATATCCTTTTCTTTCTTTTTTTTTACTTTTCACTTTTTAGTATTTGAAATCTGCCATTTCTTCTCCTATCTATCTCTTTTTTTACATTGCAAATCAAACAACTTTTTTCATCTTGTTATTATATACTTTTCTATAACTTTTGGCTGTTATTCATCCTGAACTTATATCAATCCACAAGCTCTGTCTCATTATTGTCTTGTATTTCTTTCGATTTTTCAGATTCGTTTCGATTTTTCAGTTAACTTCTCTTTGTATTCAGATATATCTCCTTCTTTTGATAATCTGCTATTTTTATTTTCAATCCGTCTTTCTTGTCTTCGGTTTCTTTTCGCTGGAATTTCTAAGGCTTCATCTAAAACCCACAAAAAAGATAAAATCTTAGAAAACTGTATTTGCTGATTATCACAAAATTATGATTTATGAAATGATGGTAATGATTTACTTAAAAAAAACTTTTGGTATTATGCCCTTTTGCGCTCTTTCTTGTAGAGTGTATCTGCTATACTTCTTAGGCCGTGAATTTTTGTAAGAAAATAGTTTCAAATTTAAACTGACAAGAGTCGACTTGGGTTAATTTTTGTGTAAAATTTATTACGAAATGAGATAATCAGGCGATCACAGTGAATGTTTATTAATTGATTTGATGATGCTTCGATCTCAATATTTAATAAATATTTAATTTATACACAATTATTATATAAATGCTTAAACTACGATAACCTTTTTAATTTCATAATAGAAATTGTTTATCAAATCCCCAAACTACGGTAACATTTTTGTAATATGTGCAAAATTAATTAATAAAATTCTTGTGTCTTTGTTATTTAAAGTGATATGCCTTTTTTAAGTCTTTTCATGTATTCTGGTCAAAACAAACACTTTTGAAAGAATAAAGTTTTCTGAGAAATAAATAATAAAAAAGCTCTCCATTTGAACAAGAACGTACTTCAACTATTTGTTTTTTCAAAAGTTTAAATAGCGAACAGTCAAAAACGTTTTGCAACAAAATTTTTATTTATTTTTTTTCATTTAAGCAAGAAACAATGACAGTTAATAATTCAATTGATTAGATTTAATGATTTTCTCGAGATTACCGTCAGTGCAAGTTTACTACAAATTATTCCATATTAAGCAACAAATAAAATGCAAAGAGCACTTTCAAAATTGGAGAATTTTATTTTTTTTAGATATTTTAGAATTGAGTCCAGAATAATAACTTCTGTTTCTCTCTGTAAATTGTTATCATAAAAATAGTTGTTATTTATTTTTATAATAAATAAAATAAATTAGTTGTTTAAATAATAAAAGGAAAACAAATTTAAATAAAACACTTTGACTTTGTTTATCGAAGGTAGAAACTAGGTCATAAAGCTTGGAGCTGCGTTTTCTTTCATTTTCCAGCGAAATAAGTTTTTTGTCAGCGTCGTTATTCCGCGGTCACATTTGACATTTACTGCGATTGGCTCTAATTGACAATAGATTTTACTCGGTTGGTTTTGGTTTATGTTACCGAGGTTTCGATTCGTTCGGACTCTATCCGAACAATTTTAGTGCGAAGTCAAGCGACGGCTTTATTAACTTGAAGCGTGCTCTCGTTTCGATATCCCCAGGGTATGTTGGCGTCGTTGATGGGGCTCGGCCCCATTTCGCAGTGTGTCTTAAAGTGTAACACTTATTGCTAGATAATATAGACATTAATAACGCTTTGCTTTGGTACCCTGTGTATGTGTACTTACTGATTTCCTTATTTTTACCAGTAGCTTAAAGCTTAAAAAGCGACATCTACGATCGCTTTTTTTATTTTATGATTATATTAATTATATCTTATATAAAGACTGTCACAATAAATTAATGACATTCAAATAATAGATATCTATAATTTAGTGATAGAACTTATAATAAACGAAAAAATGAAACGGTATAATGATTACTTAATGCTTAAATATCCTCATTGTAATCATAACTGTAGATTACTTGAAATTGCCGACTGAAATTACTTTCATTTCAGCATAGATGTTTCTACTGAGTTCCTTTAAAGTTCTTGGTTCTTGGGGAAGCAGGGAAAGTCGCTGTTAGAAGATAATAATAATAAGTTCGCTAATTTGCAGATCATTTATCCATTTTGTTAACTGCCAGTTGTCAAAATATTTTCAAGGTCAACAATTTCCATCATTCCACCATAATTTTTATCATTAAAAGAAACATTCGTTTTGACGGTCTCGATAAAACACACATACGAAGATGTTTTTGATAAATATTAGACCTAGCTTATTTCCCCGTATCCAATAACATTTGCAGCTGCTATAAAATTAAGTATGAATATCATACCGAAATACTATTTTCTGTTACCACTCCAGAAAATACCGGTGATGTTCGTGACCTAATTCTAAAAGATTGAAGAGCTGGATTCGAGCTCTTTAGGAATGTCTTTCGAATGAATTTTCCGTGTTTATCATCGATTTAGACATGAAAAAGGACAAGTGGATTCTGAAGTACATTAACGCAGATCTGAAACATCAGAGAGTTACTTTGCCACTGTTTTGAGAGAGATTCTTCTAAAGTTTTGAGCCGACATATGGACATACGACCATGGACGAAACCTGGATTCATCACCCCGATCCACTCACTAAAGGATAGAGCAAATAAAAAAAGCTTGCTGGCTTTCTGCGACCGACCAAAGGAACCTCGAGTGCAAAGAAGTGCTGGAAAAATGTTTGCTTCCATTTTTTCAGTGAAAGGATTCTTGCCAATTATGTGAACACTACAGAACTATCGTTAGATGTTAACTAAACTCGGGGAGAAAATTTTGGAAAAACATTGTAGAAATATTTCCAAAGGTGGTGGTTTGCCATCTTACCAGCCCAGATGTCGTTAGTTGCGCTGCAAGAAATTGATGAATTGGGGTTTGAATTGACTGACCGCCCACTCCCCCTTCCCATCCTTATCCTTATTATATTATAGGCTTCATCTGATTATTTTCTCTTCATTAAATTAAAAAATAAACAGAAGTTTGCGCCAGATGATGAAGTGATAGTGCTTGTTGATAGTTTCTACCTATTAGTGTAATAATTTTATTTTAGATTTCAAATTACGTTTCTTATTTCTGACTCATTGTTGTTTCTGCGAATAATATTTCATTATTATTACTTAAATTTTTGTTTTATTATTTTTTTTTACTAAATATAAAATGCAAAAATTAATTCTACTCGAATTCTCAAGTGCACTTGGTATTTATTTGAACGTCTGCCGATCTGTTTTATTTAAAATTTATTAAAATATGTAAAAATTAATTGGATGTAGTGGATTAAACATTTAACTGATCGCTTGAAGCCAACCATACATCACAAATTGCGTGCCTCAATATACGTACATAATTTTTGACCACTGACAAACTCACCGGTGTAGTGAAATAAATCGTTGCAACGCCTATTGATACTCCCAAGATGTTTTATTATAATTGATATTAATTATTTCGAAATGCAATTAGCTTTGCAAATGAAGTATTAATTAACACATCCCTGCCTCCGTTTTTTACGTGGTGGTAATGAAATATTGGGCGATTATAATACGCGTTCAAGTTTTAATTTCTCATTAAGAAATGAATTCACCATATCCGTAAGAAAGCACATGCGGCATTAAATTTAATTATTATCGTCTGTACAGAAATTGTATGGAAATTTATTTATTTTTTTAATGTACAGTCGCGAGCAAAGAAACAATTGGTCGGTAGCGTTATTCAAAAAATTTATGGAATCGTTACAGATTAAAAATATTTTCTCATTGGCGGTGTTAGGTTTTAAACTATTTGATAAATAGAATACAAATACCAACAGTCGAACTTCGAAAACTCAAACCATGACTTTCCTCTAAAAAAAAGTTCGAGTTATCGACTTTAGGTTATTAAATCGGCAATTCCCTTTTGACTCTAATCTAACTCCAACCAACCAATTTGATTCGGGTTATTAAAAATTCAAGTTATCGATCACATGAAATTCTGGAAGATTAAATTCGAGAAATTAAAAATATCGTCGCCGATAGAAAATATGAAAGCAAAGTAATTAAGTCGGCAAAACAGAAGGAACCAAAACCGAGCAAAAGAGAGAGAGCCAATAGTTTCAAAAGCCAAGCGGAAGGTGAAGAGCTTCAGGACACGACAGATTTAGACAGAAAAGGCAACAAAGTTCTAACAATAACGGACTTTCTTATAGGCAAAGATGCAAGGAAAAAGGGCGAGAAAGAGCGAAACAAGAAGACAAAAAGTAATAGAAATGACGAACTCAATTTTACCGAACAAGAAAGACCCCTTACCGCCTCAATGAATGAAATTAAAATGACGTTGAAGTCCAAAGAAAGTACTGAGAAGCACAACCTAGAAGAACCTGAATTGAAACTCAAGAAGAAAAGCGAAGTTGTTAGAATTACAGAAAGACGTAGAACGGTGGACAGTAGCAGAGGAAATGAGCAACAAGACGAAGCAACCGAAATGAAGAAGGTAAAGAATGAGACGGGCAAAAACACCAGAAGTACCGAGAGGCGAAAATCAGTGGAGGTTAAAAGAAAGGAGCAACAAGAAACTCAACTCGAAATTAAACCGAGCAAGAACAAAGAGTGCGAGCCGGAAAATGATGGTGGTTTTACGGAAATTGAAGCTGCAGGAAAATCCAAGAAGAGCGAGACTACTAAAAGCATGAACAGAAAGTTGGTGGAACGCAGGAGAAGTGAACCCGAAGTGAAGCACAACAGAAGCGAAATCATAAAAAGAGAGAAGTCGAAGGGAACAGTGAAAGATGAAAGCGACGAATCAGATCAAAATAAAAATAAAATCCTTGAGAAACAGAAGATGCGAGATGATGATCAGGAAGAAAACCGGCCTGAAATCTCCAAAGTCGAAAAATATCAGAAAATAGAAAGCAGCATAGGTGAACGAACTGCATTAGAAATGAAAAACGAGAAACTTGAAACGAAATTCAAGATTAAACACAGGACGGAGAGCAACAAGCAAGAGGAAAAAGAAGCCGCAAAACCTCTAAAAATTAGGAAAATAGAAGCGGAACGTAAAAAGGAGGAAACTAAATCATCCAAAGAGGCTGACATTTTGAAGACAAACATTAAAAATAGCAGAATTGAAAAAAAGGAGGTTCTCGCCACAGTAAATGAACTCGAAAAGAAGTCGAGAGCAAACAAGGAGAGCGAACCAGAAAGCAGTGAACTTCCCTCGAAGAAAGCAACTGAAGTGCTTGAGGTGAAACCCAAAAAAAGTAAGATTGTTAAAAATAGCAAAAGGAACGAGCCTGAAAAGGGGAGTGAACCTGAGAAACATAAGGCAGCGAAAAACAGGGAAGAAGAAGTAGTAAAAGATGAGGTTACTTCAAAGAAAGAAACTGACAAGCTCAAGAAGAACAGCAACAAAAGAAACGAGCCGAAGTTGATTGCGTTGCTTGAACCTGAAAAGAAAAGTAAAACGGTGGAAAGCGTTGAGAATGAGCAAAGGAAAGGTGAATGGGAAGTAAAATCTAAGAAGACTGAGCCCAACTTGAAAAACAGCAAAAGAAACGAGCAGGTAAAAGATATGGACAAGCACGAGAAGAAAAGTGAAATAAATTAAAGACGGTGAAAAAAAGCAAAGGGAATGAAGAAGTTACTTCAGTGAAGGAAACGGAACATTTGAAGACCAGATCCAGGAAGAATGAAGTCGTTAAAAACAAAGAAAGAAATGACCATGACAATGATGAACATTCAGTGAACGAACCTGAGCGGAAAGGCGAACCTAAAAAGAAGACGATGAAAAGCGAGGAGATTGAGCGAGAAAATGAAAAATTGAAGAGAAATGAAAAGATCGAGAAGCAGAAGCCAGTTGACGGAAAAGATAAAGAGCTCGAGTTGGAAAACGGAGAAAATGAATCAAACAAAACAACCACCTTAGTAAATGAAACGCAAAAGTCTAATAAAAATGAAAATTTGCAAAATATTATAAGCAAAGAAGAGAAAACGGAAGAGCTTAAAATTCGATTGTATACAAAAATAATCAAAATTAATTCATAACAGAACACGTGTCTCTCAGTCAAAGACTAACACTGACGCCCATTTTTTTGTTCGCCACTGTATTTACCATTTTATGAATGTATTCGCTTGTTTAATATTTATATCTGCTTTCAGCGTTACAGTTTCATAGTTATGGATAAGGACACGCACAAAATGGTAACACATACAAGTGTATAGTATATATATAGATTACTGGATTAGATACAATTCTTTTACGACATTAGAAAATACTATTATTAATTCAAGCTCCATGTTAAAGTTAAATTTTCATCGTGTAAGTCTGAAATGTTTGTTGATTTTTATGTTTAATTCAGCAAAAAAGAATATTTTCTTACAAAATGTAGTATCATTCTAAAATGCCTCTGTTCATATATTAGTAAGCAATTAAGAATTTATTACTTATTTCTTTATGAAAGTTTCAGACTGAATAATTAGTTTTTTCTTAAAATCAGCCACAATTATGAGTCGTAAATATTGAGCAGAAATAACGAATAATTGTGTAATTGGAAAATTTACCTTGAGGAACTTTAATGTCGTGTTCCTATACTATTTATAGTGTGCAGCTATTTGTGTTAACAGACATATTTGCATAATCTAGTTGTTTTTTTTAAGTGAAACAGAAATGTTCATTGGACGTTTGATAAAATCAAGCAAAAATAAAGAATATTAAAATGTCGAATTCAGTTCAGGTGTTCGAAAGTTGTTTCGAAAGGACTTTCTCGTAAAGCAAATATTCTTGGAGCCCCCGATTCGAAGATTTTAGTAACCAATTGTAAGTGTAATATTAAGCAACGCTGGATAAACAAATATTTTACATGTTATTTAATTATTATTAATTTAATGAAGAAATTTTCAATTAACTGTGGAATGTTAATCGACAGTGTTCCAGTTTTGGAACCTCTGGTCTAGAATTTTACTAACTCCAGCCTACTATTCAGTTTGATTAATAAATCCAAGAGAAAAATAAATCCAAGTTGTTAAAACTAATTGAATTATTAGTGGTTTAGAAATAGTGAGTTCCTTCTTTCAATAGCATGAAATAAGTTGGTTTAATTTTAGAATAAATATTTCTTTCTTAATTAAATATGCAACTTCCTCTGAATCAGACAACCCTATACGTTATGTTTAAAAAAACTTATGAAAATACCAATCTAAGAATCGAAGAGTTTTTCTCTAAGGTATTGTTTTGAGAGGATCTATGTTCTTTCCATTTGATTACGTTTTGGAGAAATAAAGGATTCACTTCTACTAAATTCTCATATTAGACTAGAGCATTATTCCAGAAATTGCTTTTGTAACCCTCAATCGTTTTGAACTTTCATTCATTCTAAAACTACCTCTTATAGAATACTATGATGACCAAAGTAAAGTGACTTTGTTAATTCATTTGTTACTTACCTTCAGAGTGTATTTACCTCTTCGTCTATCGCTCATGATACTTTAACGTCCCATTTACTTTTTCCAACAATTTCTTTATCTCGAGGTTTTCACTGCAATCAAAAACGATTTGCACAGAATTTTTCTAATTTTTTTATCGTTGATCAACGAGAATGATGTCTAATGGCTGTCAGTAAGTTACAGAATAAAAACATCAGGTCCAGACGGCATTCCAAGTTTCCTTCCAGAATTTTAGCTCAGCCTTTGGTAATGGTATTCAATTTAATTTATGGTTAAGCCCATCCATTATTCCTACTAAATGGAAATTTCGAAATTACTCCAGTATTTAAAAATAATGGTCGATTAAACATAAAAAATTGTCGACCCATTGCAATCATTTCTAATTTCAGTAAGATTTTTGAATATATCACTCTATACGTAATCTTCTCTCATCAGATCAACATGTATTCGTGAGTAAACAATCAACGGATTCAAATCTTATAGTCATCACTGACTTTATCATATCTCATAACATGGAAAACAATATACAAGTTTTTTTTTGTCCGTGGTGTTTTGCCCAACGGTGTCCTAAGTCTTAAGTCCAAGTTGATGGTTATTTATACTAATATGGCTAAGGCCTTTGATCATTCGCTTATGATATCTAAACTACATTATTTTAGTTTTGATCTTTCAACTATTACCTTTTTTAATCCTACCTATACGATCGGAAACAATTGATTGAATGTAACGGTTTTCAGTCAATACAGCATCTTCAGGAGTTCCTCAAAAATCCGTCCTTGGTCCTCAACTATTTATATCTTTATTAATGACCTTAATTGCTTATTGAAATTTTGGTACAGTGTTGATATTTAAAATTCAAAACTGGCGACTTTATCAGAAGTAGTAATTTACTTTTCATGATCGTGGAAATCGTCGATGAAGAAAATCAGTTTGGGAAAATTTATCTGTGTGTTAACAATACTTTTAATTTCTTCGTGTCAAAGAGCAGACGCTTTTGCATCATCGCGCTACTACGTCACTGAGGTTGTCTTAACATCGCGCGACCTTATTCTGACCTAAAATTGTATGAAAAATGTCAAATAGCAACCAACTTGCTAGACTAAAGAACTTTTTCATGATTCGGGAGACTGCATACACTAATTCCGACTGTTATTTCAAATGAATTACAAATTGGCAGAATTGAATAATAAATGAATTGTTTGTGCGACAGAAATTTGAATTAAATAAAATAATACATATCATGTATTATTAATTAATTATTAATAAAATCCGTCCTTAATACAGAAAAACTTAAATTATATTGTATAAAAATTCATTTACTTAAAAAAACTTCTAATTAATTACAAATTGATTCAAATTTAATTTAAAGAACGACAGTACTTAAATATCACTAAAATATTTAATGGTATAATAAAAATTAAGGCTCCTCAGAAAATCAATAACTCCTTGCAGCCAAGTCACGTTCGTTGTACGCATACGGGCAATAATTATGCTTTACACACCCCTAGTGAAATCGACGTATACGCTCGTGGTAATTTCCAAGCTCACCGGAAGGTAGCACTGCCAGTACTCGTTGATTTTATCTGCCACCTACTGGTGTTTCATGAACTTTGGGTTTCAAAATTCAGAGAGATTAATCTTCGGGGGTGTTACAAATTATTGAAAGTTGCAAACTAAATATAGAATTAGTTTACTTGCAAGTATAACGAATATTTTTAAAAGTAACGACGACGCCTGACTTTACAACGACTAAAAGTTAAAGGAACCGTAGGTACTATAAGAATGCAAACGCAATTTTTTTTTTATCAAATGCTTCATTTAATCATTAAAGAATCGTGTATGATTCATAAAATGTCAGATCTCGGCCGGCCCTGAAAAGTAATTTCTTGTCGTTGTTCAATACTTATTTACACATTTTACTGCCACCTTGACATTTTGTATTTAAAATTCGTTTATTGTTTAATACAAATAATAATTAATCAAATTAAACATTTTTTGCGAATCGATGACACTAAATTAATGATTGGAATTGTGTTTCTGCCTTTCTGCATGCAATGTTATTCTTAATTTATTTGTTTGTTGCTCATTAGTGTTTAATAAACGTCTGCTTTAAGCTAAGACATGAGACATGAGTTGATTTCTTCACTATCGCCTGGGATTTGCAATTTATTGAATCGTACGTTGCATAATAGTAATTTATTTTCCGGCGTGTTTTGGGTTTGTTGCGGTTTTAAAACGTGTTCAGTTTATACTAGTATTTTAAGTGTCCTTTTTAATTTCAAAGTAAATCATATATTTAGTGTTTTGGCAAATGAAGTATTACAGTTGTAAATAATATAGAAAACAGCTGGAGACATCTGTACACACATAATAAATAAGCAAGTGTAAACTATGAAGTCTTCATGTTTTACTTCAGTATATTATATTTATGCAGTAGTAATTGTAAGTTATATTTTACTTTAATGTGTATTTTTATTTACAAAATATACCTAACAAATTTTTTGGTCAAAACTTCCACTGCAAAAGAAAAAATATACATACATATATACATAAAAAAATTACATAAATAAAAATAACTAAAGTTTCTGATATCAACTGATAGTGAAAAGTTCTTCGAAATTTTTTATAGTGTCCAGAAAAATAAGTATTAAAAACTACTCCTATTACCTTAAAATAAAAAAAATATTTTAAGCGCCCTATTATAAAAGTCATGACAAAATATCAAATTCCATTCTACAAAAGGTCAATTTTTTTTAATATTGAAAGAGTATCCTCAACAGAGTTGAAAGAAAACCTACAACTCCTACCAATCTAAGCTAAAGGCGTAGTTGGCTACACCACCCTGAAGTCAAATTCACATATGGTTCTTTACAAAAAAAATGAAGAAAATTCGAACGAAATATAAAATAATTAATAATAAATTAATTTAGGATAAGTCGATGGGTTACTAAGTACAACGATGGTACGCTAAAATGTTTGAATCATATCATCTTCAGGGGCGAGGAGACTACTTTTTGTGTGTGAGATATTAGTTTTAAGATTATTATTTTTGAACATATAAAATAGCGACATCTTACTATCGCTTTTTGACCTAACATTGCAGTAGGATAGACAAATTGAAAAGGGATTTGCTCCTAATGAGTCCCCCATGCGAATAAATTGGGCAAGTCGTTTTTGGTCTGCAGTGGGAATGTCGAGCTACGTTTCTGCTGAAGAAGCCCCAAGCAGGGCTGAAACAGCTGTCCAGAGGCTGCTCGAGGTTCTCACTGCAATCAAAAACGATTTGCACAAAATTTTTATAAAAATTATTATTTTTATATCTGAAGATTGAATCCATCTTTTAGAAAAACTGTTCGATCGCATTTTGCTTTCAGTTTAACTAATAGAAAGGAAGGAACAAGATTTGCAGCAGTTTCTTCAAATTGTAAAAGCAGCCTTTCAGTTTCCAAATAACTCACCATTACACGATTTTTTTTAATAATACGTTTTGAAATAAACATGTTTATCAATTTTATCAATTTCATGGAATAATTTTGGCGTTCCTTCTTCGTTTGGCTTTCAGATTTGAATGGTTTTAATCCTCATTTCTCTGCTTATGTTTAATCCTCGTTCTGCTACAGTTCTCCGAAAAAAGAATGAATTAAAGTAGTACTGAAGTAAGTTACAGATTAAAATTATTTAAAATTGTGTTCAGGTATAAAGTAACGCTGAGATGGAATATATTCTATCGAGTCTTCATTTAAATAAAAAAAGTACTTCAACTAAGAAGACCCTGTAGTTAAGTCCACAAATTTCACCAAGAAGAGGTAATAGATGTTTATATCGTTATAAAAAGTATAGTCATTTCCAAAAAAAAAAAAAACTCAATATTTGCCTAAGCTGCTAGAAAAAAAAAACAGTATGCAAAAACTTTTCGAAAATGTACGCAAAAATAATGGACACACATTTTAAACTGGACGATATATTAGGACAATTATAAAGAGTACTCCATATACGGGGTGATTCAAAATAAGTGTCCGATCTGTTAACCACAGGTAGTACCTACACATAAAAGAAAATAGGGGATTTAATATCCATAGTTCTTGAGATAAAATGCATTGAAGATTCAGAAGTATATTGGTTGATGGGCACTAGTACAGCTGTTTTGGGTCACAAGAGCAATGAATTCGCGTGGAATAGAACGAAACACTAACGTTTACCTTGAAGTGAAACTGTTAAACGTTTTTATTTATGGCTTTCTGCGGAGAAAATGTATAATACGCAATTCATTCATTCTGTATGTATACGTAAGAAATGAATCTTGATTTTTAATTTGGATTCAAAGGAATTTGATTTTTGAAATGCCTCTGATAGATTTATTTCTTGTATTGTCGCACTTGCACGACCTTAGTGAAGACGCTCTTAACGGGTCGGACATTTATTTTGAATCACCCTCTACATTGCATTTTACATAAAACCAAACGCATTAATCCACCACTTATTGTAGATTGCTTTTATGTTGTAATAATTACTCCTGTTATTTTAATTATTCTTGACAGCAAACAGTGAGGTGTACCCATGATATACATATTTGACGAAAATTAAGATTTCTTTGCCTCTAGAACTTTTTCTGAAAGTAGCATAATTTTTTCAAATTAAATTAAAAATATTATGTGAAACTATTCGCTATAAAACTAAAAAGAAATACAAAGTTTAGTTTCGCTGTTTTTTTTTTACTTACCTGGTTTACTTATCAACATTTTTAATATCAGATTTAGTAAAATGAAGTTCGCATTTAAAAATTAAAAATGAATAAAGAATATGCAGAAATCTTCGTAGTTGCAAAGGTTGCAGAGGGGCAAAGGACAGCTTTTTTCCACATTTTATTATTATCCTGTGTTTTCCTCATTAACCAACACCTTATTTAGCTGCGCATTTAAATCCTTTTTTTAACGTTTATTAGTGAATAGCTGAGTCGCTGTGATGAACTACAAATTAAATTTTTTCGCCTAATAGTAAGGATATGCAATTGCACATATTATAAGTAAAAAAAAATAAAGTAACACTGGCTAAATGTTGAAAGAAATGTGTTTAAGTAGTATTGTCGTGGTTCGAACTCAGTACTATGTTTGCTGGTTAGATGCTTTGCTCGGATTCGAACCTTGAAAGCGGCTAATATTTTTTTGCCAATATTTAGTAAGACTTCTTATCTGAACTTGAAATTTTTATGCTTTCTTTCTCTCTCTCTGTTTTTAAACCAAATTATAAATACGTTTTCAATTGACCGTTTCGTTTCCAACTATAGGCCTCAATACTGTTTTTATTTCTTTAATTGAGGATTCAAAATTTTTTTGATTCAATCGGCGATTCAACAAGAAATAAATGTTTGAAATTTATTGAAAGTAAAAAACATTTTATAGTTAACTTTCACAGAATTCAGTTATTCTACTAAAAATTATAAATATTTTAAAAAAATTGTCTAGGCATCCATATAAAGAATATTAACGAAAAGTCCTGAAATGTGAATCATATAACAATCATAGAAAAAAAAAGCAACCTAAGAATAATTTAGTAAACAAACATGCAATGTAAATAAGAGAGTCTTAAGCTAGGAACAAAAGGAACAAAATATACAAAAGATAACAAAAGTACAAAAAGGAACCAGAAACCGGAAAAAAATTAAATAAATAACTTTTTCTTTTTTTTTCTAAATTAATACAAAATTTCTAATCTAAAAGTAACAACTATAAAAGCAAAAAATCAAATTAAAGGAAAAATTGTTAATTATATACATAAACATTACCTTGTTGTTATAAGTAAATATTTTATTAAAAATGACATTTACGTATAAATCAATTTCATAGAAAATATTTAGTGAAGAGCTTCATGCAGGTGCAGAGTTGGATTAAAGAAAACTTGAAAATTTTGTCACGCTCTGCAATTTCTGAGAATTTTTGATATAACTTGGACGTTCTTCTTTCTACTGTAAAACTAGCAGTTTCAAAAACCTTAACATTAACTAAATTCTAAACTCTAGGTAAATAAACATTCACTACAACTGGAAAGTCAGTTTTGATTTTCCATTGGAGGTCTTCGTTTTAACCTATCCGAAGTACCCGCCATTTTTGCCTTATCGGTAACAACCATTCCAGGCAGCCACATGGTATGTAATGAGCTGGATCTGCACTTAAAACAACATAAACATCCATGGCCTTGGCGAGATTCGAATCCATGCCGACGAGTGACACGATTTTAAAAGTTGCCTAGGCTAACCATTCAACCACCCGCTTGACCAACCCATTGAAGATGACATTAATATGTATTTGAGGAATAATTTGAAGCAAGAATATATGAGTTCTGTTTAAATAATATAAGCTACCTACTACTTTCTTTTTAATTAACAAAAAATATATGATGTGGAATGACTTTAAATATTCCCTAAAATATTTTCTTCTTACAATAACGCTACGGAAATTTGTGTTATTATAATTTTTTTGTATGTTGGCATAGTTAATTTATTGGTACGTTGACGGACCGTATCTATCAAACATTTAATATATTACCTAATTTTGATTTAAAAAAAATGATCATTCATTATTAGAAGTAACCCATCTTTGAAACGAATGCATTTTGGACGTTGCTGAACAACTTCGATCCAATATTCTGTTAGCCATATCTACATCCATATCTACAAAATGCCTAAAAAACCGAACTGTGTGAGCATTTACACTTCCGAATTGTGTTATGAAAATAAATATAAGAATAAAAAAAAAGTAAACTGTTAAATATTTGTTAATAGCTAAATACAACTTTTTTAACGAGTAATTTGTTTTTCACTATATATAATATAATCTAATACTTATAACTTGAAAAAACATTATTAAAACAATACTATCTTATACGAGTTTCTAAATGTTGCTCCGCTTGCAACAATTTATGTAGATTTTGTATCGCATTAATACAGTCGGCCGATAAATTTGTGGAGAGGGACTGTAAAGGTAAGGACTTCTTTTAAGTCCAAGACTGTACCTCAATAGCACACCACACAGATGAACTTCTTCAAAATAGGGCAACAATATAAAAAGAAGGTTTTTAATCAAATGTTATCGGAATTATTCTGTTTAAATCTAAACAAATTTGAATTCAGAAAATATTTCTGTATTTATAAGTCTGTCCGATATTTTGCTGAAAATAACTAAAATGTCAAGCTCGTATAGCTTCTTCTTCCATTTTTACCGAAGCTGTGCTCTGGTACAGGTATTTCAGTTCAGCAGATTCTTTATGCACAAGATCCGACGAATATTAAAATTCGCTTTGTTTCAAAACTCAATCTCGCAATACAAGCTTAATGTAAATATAAGCAGTAATACCAGGAGCGGGTAGCTTGATTTGACGGCTCATACCGCCTCTGTCAGCCGCGTTTCTTGCGGAGATTGATTTTAATAAGAAAGCAACAACTAGGGGAGATGTGCGAGACAGCTATGAGATTGCCGATATAATAAGCAAGCTAGAAATTCCTATAAACCGACAAAAATTCCTGTCTGCAAGAAATTTCAAAATAACCGAACGTAATCTCATTAACTGAAGAAGAGAAACGCGTTCGTTGGGTGTCAGGAGTGGTATTTACTGATATGCAGAATCAGGTTTTTTCTTTGGATTATTATTAACATTAAGTAGATAAATTAAACTAAAATAATTTCTGAAACTACCATTATATTTGTATGACTGGTGCACAAAGAAACAGCACACGGTTAATGTTGAAGAAAAACACATTTCACGCTATTCTCCTTATATAGACAGATATCCTTTCCTTCATTCACCTGTGAATATTATCTACAAGCTGTTTTTGCAGTAATAACTTAATAAACATAATTATCCGCTTGAGAAAAAAAAGAAAGGAAACCGCAGTTAATTACATGTTCTTTTATGATTTTAATAGTGCTTGTTATTATTATTTTTTTTTAATTTAAACTTCTAGATTCATTTAACATTTAATTTGGCTTGAATGTTATGATTCTAAAATAAGAGTAAGTAAAAGAGAGAAATCTTTCAAGCTTTCCTACGTTTGAAAATGTATGGCAGAGAAATATAATAAATTGCATAAAAGGCAAGTTTAACGCACATACGAAAGAGGTAGAAATGATTTTCAATGCGCTTAAAAGCGGGAGTGATATTTAAATATAGCTTTAAACACTTACTATCAGAGAGCGGGAATTTGGGAAAAAGGCAATTTATATTGATGTTTACAGGATGTTGTACATAAATGACTAACATTTGTAAATGACTCACAAGATTTCATAAAAATAATTTTGATTTAACGGCTTGACCTAAAGTTATCCGCTACTTACTTATTATTTGTTTTTGCATTAATAACACCATTGAATTTTAGTTGTATCACGTACAAAGCTTATATTTGCTTTTCAAACGAAATGCTAATTAATCGATGTTGTCAACAACTCAAAAGCTTTTTTTTAAATATTCTTCGAATGCTGATATGAGCAAGAACTACAAGATGATACTTTTAGAAAGATCTACTTTCATCCATAGGTGGTAGACACCATTGGTGGATTTCCAATTTTTGGCATTTAAAGCCTTGTGACTTATATTTTGCAGAAATATTTTAGGTTCTCCCAAAAGAAAAACTTCATTTCGAACTAAACACCTAACGACTGACGACTTTGAGAACATAAATAATGTACCAAAGGTTCTTAGAAGTTTTTATGATAATGAAAGGTATTGAAGCTAAGGGTAGTTATTTTTAACAGTTATTTAAATTGGAAGAAGTTTGGATGGAAGAAATCCAAGAATCAAGCGTATCGCTACTAATTGTATTACTGATTGTATTAATGGTTTTAATCAATAAGTGAGTAGTTGCCAAATCCTTTTGAAAATAACTGAACCTGACAGAACAGAACAATTTGTTTTGTCTATGATGCCCAAAATATTGATTCCAGCGTGAATCTTTTGAGCTTTCATTAGAAATGTCCAAGTACGGAATAAAAAGCAAAGAGATGGAAATCTGGAGATAGCAGGGGAAGGTTGTTTCAATTCTATATTTATCTATGGTTTCCAAAATTTATATCACCTTTTCCCAAACGCTTTTTGACAATAAACTGCTTCGTTTGTCAAATCATTTTTCAGAACAGAATCCAATTTACCACTGCAGACAATTGTTGATAAGCAAGTTGTCGACAGAACTCTTAGACGATATACAAAATCTATTTTAAGATATATTCAAAACGTGCGTTGTAACTGCTCAGAATTTAAGGCAAATTGTTCTATTTTTTCAATGATAACAGTGTAGGAAAACTGCTTTTCATTACGTCGGAGGAGTAACCAGTAGTGAACGGGGCTGAGTATAAACAAAGCTGAAGTACGTATCAAGCGTTCTCTTTAAATTGCCCAGAAGTTAAAGAGTGTTCCAAAAAGAAACTTAAGCCACCCGAATCATCTGCGGTCTTAGGGGGTATTTCAGTAAGGTCCAGTTTGCCACAATTTGACCGCTTTTTGACAGGCAGTTCACATAGTGTTATTATGTCCGGGTAATGTTTTGGCTAAACGCTCTCTTCAACTGTAATTGGTTTTTAACTTACTGTAACCTGAACCTTGGAAAACTTATTCATCGTGTTTACTGCATCCCCGATTGTTACGCCACTGCATTACGTGCAATTCTACATTAACCTAGATTCATATATAATTTTACACAGTTTCGTGATATACTGTACTTAATGTACAACTTTTCAGCGAATGTAGATCATAAAAGCCGGTTGCACCAACATTTAAAGCACAGCTTAAATTAAAGTCGTGTTTAGAATACGACATTTTATGTAAGATCAACAAAATATCAGAAACATTCAAATTGATACTTAAATGAAGCTTGAGCAAACCCCTTCACTGGTCATTTCTAAAAACAAAAAAAATGTTATGTATTTTCTCAATGCCATTACGTGTCACTCAGAATGTGATTGACGTTATACGTACCGTACCACTCATAAATGTCTTATTATAAACACGACTTAAATTTAAGTTCTGTTTAAAATATTAGGTTCATGTCTTTACATCACTTCTCTATTAGAGCTCCTAAATTTTGTACACCCTCTTAAGCTTGTAAGGTCTCATCCTTCTTTGCCCTGCTTTTTTCCTTGATACTCTTTAAATCGGTATCATCTTTAATTACAAAGTCATTACTATTACACGGGGTTTCATCTGTTCACGGTCGTGAATAAAATGTACCTGTACACCTGAGGAGAAATAATTATGCATTTGTGACAATTGAGTTATGACATGCCATTTATAGTATCCTCGAATAACATTATGATACATGATAATTTTCTCCATGATTTATATTCTTTAAAAGCTGAGGACGTTGTTTTCCATGTTTTCTTTTCAATCCAGTTCTAGAATGTTCTCAAAATGTCACCTTTATTCATTATTTGCGTTAAATGAGATTAATCAATTAATGATTTATTAACGTGAATAGAGTTAATTTGGTTGTCAAATGTGTATGCAACATATATTTACTTGTCTTTATTATTGTCTATTATGTTGCTAAATTATTTCTGCAAATTTCTTTTGCGGTGTTCTCGCCGGTGTTAACTGTAAACCGACTGTGGTAACGGTATGAATGTTCAATAACATATTAGCACGATAATTTAATTAGAATGTAATTACATGTTAGAACAGTGCACGTCAACGTCGATGATTAATTTGTTTTTGATTCATTTACAATATTTAATTTGTGCAGTATACATATACGGAGAAAAGCGCCGAGTATTTTTCTGGTTGCATCAGAACCGTTGCTGTTTTAGCCACGCATCATTGAAATTACTCAATTACATGTAAGTATGAAAATATTAATTATGAAGTTTCCTTGTATTTTTTTTTTAAATTGGCGGCGTGTGCAGCAAGCATTTTATAAATGTCGTTAATTCCTGTTGAATGTTTACGATGGACTGGTCTGTCTCTTTCAGGTTTCAGTACAGGAAGTATTACAGGTTTTCTGCAAATAGAAATTATCATACTTTTTTGAAAGGAAAAATTGAATGTGAAAAAGCTTATCTTTGAACGAATAAATCTAAACGTTAAATTTAAAACTCCAGTTTACAGTATATTATTCTATTTGAAACTCTTCGTTCACGAAATTACACATATAAAAATTTTTGGTATCAATTGTAATGTACCTAAACGGTGTTAAATATGGATAAACTTTTGCCTGAAAAGTTGTTAATCTTTATCTAATTTGGCAACATTGTTATCTTTTTCCGACTAAATTGTATCTAAAAGTGAGTGTTTATTCCACAGTGAACGATATATTAGGTGACGCCACAAGAGCACTCGGCCGTGTGTTCGATATGTGCATGAAAGCGCGAGATCAGTTGGGAGAGCGACAGCCGAAAGAGGGCTTCGAACATCAATGCGCGAGAGAGAACGGTGTTTAATCCTTCAGCATGACATAACATTAAAATATTTCTGGGAGATGCGTGCACGTTCTGAACGCCCGCGCTGCTACCTGTGGATTTTTTACTGTGGTTTATTCCAACAAAGATAAGCTGTACTTCTACCTTTACATGGTAAACATCATAATTCTGTTTTTTCTAACTCCATAAACAGATGGACGCCAGGGAAGTGTTCCCTAGCGTCCAAAAGTGTTAGAATTAACTCCAGATTTTATCAGCGTATCGGCTAATTAATATTTGAATTACTTTTTTAAACTTGATAAGTAAATCTGTACCAAAGTTCCAGTGTTTAACACTTTGTTAAATTCTTGGACAACACAGCAAATTAACCGTTACAAAAATTGTAAAAGCGTTCAACAATTTACATTTTAACTACTATGATTTTTAATTAGGGGAAAATGATAGTAAAAGATATAGTTGTTTCAGAGTTTCTTATTCTGTGCAATGATATACACACAAGGCGAGTCTAAAATGTGAAAAGTGATACCTAAAAATGAAAATAATATTCAAAATAGTTATTAATATTAATTAATTTCTTAGGAAAGAGCAGCTAAAGAAACCTAGTTTTCCCTCGCGTCTTCCTTTTGGATTAATCAGGTTTTACCTTGTCTCTTTTTCATTTGATCAAATAACTAATTTTTTAGTCTTGTTTTTCCCTTTTTGTGCTTTAACCTCGTCTCCTTCTGGCACGTTTATTTTGGTCTATTAACTTTTGCTTCACACTGGAAAGATAACTGTTTCCGAATATCAACATTTGCTTCTTCCCTCCTTTTTGTACTCTTCCTTTTGATTAGTCTCATTTTCTTTTCTATTTTATTTTTCTCTTTTCCACCTTCTTGAGCAATTTCTTTCCTACTTAAGACTTCACTTTGGATTTAGTTTCCTTCCTTCTGACTTTTTGTCTTTAACCCGTTTAATTTTATTTTCGTCTTGAAATGCTTATAAGAAATTATAGGCGTTGAGGTCTTAGAGCTGTATGACATGATGTAAATTTTTGTGAAAAATTTGCAGAAATTGATTACAACGTCACCGTATGATTAGGGCCCAACGCAATATTCAGTTTTATAAAGGAACTGGTCTCTCCCTTTTGGTTTTGTTTGAAGAAACCCCTCTCTCTCTCTCAGAAAGAAAGTATTTTCTGTCTGTTTTAATTTATATTTCATTTCTGCCTCTCTTCCTTTTGTCTCGACTAATCACATCTTGTTTTTTCATTAATCAACTGGTGACCCAGTTGATTAAATGATTCTTATCCTCTCCCAATTGGGCCATGTCTTCTTGACGTAGTCATGTTAGTTTAGTTTAATTTAGGCCGAAATGGTCGTTTAGGTCTCCTTTAACATGGGTTTTATCAAATAACATTTGTCTCGCCTTTTCCTTTTAATATTTTTATTAATTATCTTTCTTTGGACATTTTATTTCTGGTTACTCAAGTTCGTCTCGTCTCTTTGTAACTAGTCAACTAGGTCCCATTTCTTTCTTTTAACTGAAGGTCAGGCCCTTCACTCTCTTGCCACTTGACTTGACACTGCAATCAAAAACGATTTTTTTTAATTAATAATTTTTCGAATTTTTGATTTTTTTCAGTGTAAACTTTTTAGAATAATTTCTAATTTTTTGCTTGAGTTGGGTTTGTGAATTCTTTTTGAATGTAAAATTTTTGGCACAATTTTTAACTTTTTTGCTTGAGTTGGGTAAAGTTTAGTTCAGTTGAGTTGGGTTGGGTTGACCCTGATTCTATTGGATTCAATTTTAATTTTTTTGTTTAATTTTTTTTACGTTTCTTGCTTGAGTTGGTCAGAGTTAGGTCGAGTTGACCTGCGTCCTTTTGAACCTTATCCTTTTGGACTCTTATCTGCAATGGACTTAATTAAAATTGAGTGTTTTTTTAAGTTTTGTAATTTGAGCCATTTGAGCAGTATTAGCATTTTTTAATTTGAAGATTCTTCTCGCCTGATTTGAGTTGGGCTGGACTTAATTTCAATAGTATTTTTCGAGTGTTTAGTTTTTACTTTTTAAGTTTTGAGAAGATTTGAGGTCGCAGCTAAAAGATTTCATCAAATAATATTTGTCTCGTTCCATTTAGTTTTTTTTTGATATACTCTCCTTAAAATTCATTATTTCTGGCTAATCTAGTTTGTCTGGTCTCTTCTTTGTTTTTGCATGATTAACAAATTGTAAGTCCCGTTTTTTTATATTTGTCTGTTCCTTTTTTTAACTAATCATATCTTAATCAAATGTATCTTTTTGACTACTAAATTAATCTTAACTACTCTTTTATTGTTTGATCAACTTTTAGTCCGTCTTTTTCTCCTTTCTCGATCCGTCAAATTAACCTTGTCGCTTTCTTTTGAACTAAATAACCCCTATCTTTTGTCTTATTTAACTAATAAACATTAATTTCAACTATTCCTTCTTCGTATTATTATAAATTAAACGTTTTTTATTTCAACGTTTCTTTTTTAATTTGTCAAATTTGTTTCGTTTCTCCTTCTTGACCCAGTCAACCTAAGACCCGGTCTTTTTACCTTCTTTTAAATTTATCTACCCTACAAACTCCCTGGAAACAATAAATTGTATTCGATAACAGTTTCAAGGCAGATAAATTTACAAGAAGATAAAAGACCGGCTTAAGCCTCATTTGTTTTTTCTTAATTTACAGCGAAAGTTGTTGAAGGACGATAAACAGGATTGTAGAATTTTTCTGCTATTTTTAGTTTTCCAGTTATCTTTATCTTTACTTTTCCAATTATTTTTAGTTTTCCAATTACCCAAACCAAGCCAACCCCACCCCACTTTTACTTCGCCTTTTTCCACTTTCTTAATCAGTCCAATTTGCCTTTGTTGTTTTCTCTTGAACTAAGTAACCTACTTCTCAGTTCCCATCTTTTGTCTGTTTTTTTGACCAATCACGTCCCATTTGACTAATAAACATTTTATTGTTTCAACTTCTCTTTTTTAATTAGTCAAATTTGTTTCGTTGAACCCGTCAACTTAAGTACCACCTTTTAAATTTATCTACCCCACAAATTCGCTGGAGACAATTATATTCGACAACGATTTCAACGTAGATACATTTACAGTGAAGTTAAAAGACCAGGCTGAGCCTCTTTTGTTTTTTCCTTTTTGGTATAACGTTAATTTAGAGCAAAAGTTGTTGAAAACGATCGTAGAATTTTTCCCCTATCTTTAGTTTTTCAATTATTTAACAGTTTCGACATGTATGAAATATTTGAGATAGGCGACTAATTAGGTAAGCGAAAAAGCTGGTCTCCAAGATCCAGTTATAGACAAGTTACAATTTATGGCACAAAAGAAATATTCACACGCTTTAAAAATAAGGAGTCGGATTTGGTTGGAAGTTCCTTACATTCCCAAGTGTATAGTATGAATAGATAAAATAAAATATCCGCAATGCATTTATCGAAACAGAAATTACTTTCAATAGAGAAATGCTGAACGTCCTTTAAGTGAGCATGCCGCGAATTGCATACATCAATATGTAATCATTAATTCGATAAAGAAACCTACGACACATTACAGTGAAAAGCATGTGAACGCAAGAAGTAAAATAAATTTCAAAGGAATATGTAAATTGACAACATACAAGCCGCAACAACTCCGGCATCGTCTTTAGTTACACGGGAAAGGATACGCAGAGATATTGATTGATTTAAACGAACGAAAAATTTGCATACATCTTTCCCTGTTTTATTGTTAGTGAAATGAGGTAGTAGTAAATAAAACAAATTTCGCATGCATTTTGCATAAAAGGGTTAAGGGTTGGTCGGAGTGTATCCCTTGTTTCATTCTTCTCGGCCTGATTTATGGATTGCGTAAGTCGTTATTCAAATGTAAGGAAGTATTTTATATCATGACCACCTGCTATGCGGGTACCTATCCCACGAACCTTTTTAAGAGCTCCACATTCTTGATCTCGCACAGCTTCTAATTTTAAATGTGTGAAATTTTATGAAATATACCAGCAACTGAATATGTAATCCCTCTCGGACCTGCTCATAAAATATTATTATAGATTTTCGTCGGTCGTTAAATCTTGAAGGCTTCCTTTGTCTGTCTGCTCATCTTGCGTGAATAGAAATTTTTAGTAGAAGTGACGGACATTTTCAATAACACTTTTCACTTAAAAATAAATTTCTCGGAATAACAATATATCTTTTTATATGACAGTCAAATTATAAGCAAAAAAAAAAATAATTATATAATAAATTACCATAAACCTTAGCAAGATTCCACTGTATGCGCTAATCATTTCCATTAAAAAATTATAGTCGACCACCATAATACAAAGATTATTACGTTAAACGAAAAACAAAAAGTATACATACCTGCACATCTATAAAATATTACTTAAATTAAGTGTCAATTACCTTTAAGCACAGCATCAGATGTAATCGATGTAACCCATAAACCATCAGAAGATTCTATTGTATGTGTTTCGGTCAAGCCTAAATCCACTATTTCCATTCAGACATTTCCATAATACAGATATGATATTATATAAAACGAAAAACAAAAAATATACATGCCCTGCACACCAGTAAAATATTACTTAAGTAAAATGTGAATTACCTTTAGGCACGCATCCACATGTAATCGAGATATAATTTGCGTATCCTTGGGGAGAAAGATGTTTCGGAAGGCGTCTTGTTCGGTCCAGGCATTCTCGAATCATGATGTGTCCTTCTGGAATAATTCAAGTCCGTCATTATCATTAGCCCCCCCGTCATTTATTATTCGTTAAACCTGATTGCAGATGCGTTTTAAGCACCGCAAATTGCACCTATAAAGTGCATCTGCGTTTATAAGCTAGTTAGTTATTTGAGGAACTTATCATCATCAGGTGTTACGTATGCATGTATACGTGTAATTGTGGATGATCATTCTGTCATCGTTAGATGCACTGAGATGTTCATCAATCAAGAGGTGTATTTAGAGCTACTTATCTACATACATAAACAAGCTGCGAAACACCTTAGTTTTCCTAATAAAGTCCGTGAGTATAAGGACTCGCTGTTAGTAGTACATTTATGGCCAGTTTCACAAAGCTTTGTTAAAGCGTTGATTAACTAATCAACCGTTAAGTTTAATCATTGTTAAAAATTTCATGCTGTTTCACAAAACAAAAAACTATTATGTTAATCTCTGATTAACTAATTGGAGTTTACGTTTGGCAACATCGAAAAATTGCCACTTTGACACCGCTTTAAAGTAATCTGTCGTGATGGCGTCAGGCCTGCAATCAATCAGGTAGTGCGAGGTTAGAATCTCAAAATAAATAAATACATCTTAAATTCTTCGCAGTAGTGCAGTTAATGATTTTTAAAAATGAAAAAGGAAAAAAGAAAGGGAGGAAGGAAACTTTATTGCAGTTGAATTACTTGAACATATGTATATGGCAGACACTTTTCTGTTGTGGTACAGCTCACCGAGATTACCATCAGGTGAAATAATTTTAACATGGGGTACAATCTGTGGTGCCAATGACATGAGAAAAGCGTAATGTTAACTTGCAGAGCTTCTTCTATTGGCAACTTAATTAACTGTTTGCTTTGCCTTGCAATAAAATGAATGACACGATGAATTATTCTACGTATCGATGGTTTCTGAAAGTATCAGAAATCAGCTGTTGAAATATTTCAGTGGATAATAAGGTAAGTTTATCAGCAATTGATTTTTACCATAAAGTATATTTATTTTTGCTTGTTGCAGGTTCTAGTGTGGGACCAAAGAGTTCCATAACTCCTTTGGAAAAGCGATACGTGAAATTCATTATCATCCAAATCATTAAAAGGATTATTTCTGTCTCTTATAAAATAAATCCTACCTTAAAGAGGTATTTCTTTATCGTCAAAGAAGAAAGTTAGGTTGCAGACATTTTGAAATAATTTCGAATTGTTTGTTCTTGAAAATAATTTCCGAAATAGTGTCGTAAAAATTAATCAATAAACCAAGTGAGTAAAAAGTATAGAAATGTCATTATTTTTAATATTTAAGGTACGTTACATTTTTAAATAAAATTATAATTATGTTTTAGATATATGTGAGGAATTTTTATATCAAAAAAGCTTGATAATAACTATGGAAAATTCACTCGTTACTTTTTAATCGCTGGAATTCTATCGATTAATCTAACGCCTGATTAGACAGAAGTAAACGAAGCGTTATCTCTTAATCGAGCTTTGTGAAACACTTAACGGAGCATTAAGACTATTTGACGACCGATTAGAGAGCGAGCCGTTTAGTAATCATCGTTAAGTTAATCATCGTTAAATGCAGTTGTTTTCCTATTTAATCATTCGTTACAGAGTTAATCGGAACTTAAATATTTGACGAAGCTTTGTGAAACCGGCCAGTAGGCAATTAGCTTTTAATGAAGGTTAATCAGTTTCCTGTAACTAGATCAGATCAAAAAAGAAGTTTTGTAAAAAATGTTGTATGTACAGTTGCGTCTAGAAAATTTCGGACAACACTGTCATTCCACTAATATAGCAGTGTGAACCAGACTTTAGGAATAATTAACCTCACTTTTGACTTCAGTTAAATTTCTTATTAATCGCAGAATGTAAACGCATGCGATTCAGTAGTGGCAGATAGTTTTCGTTGATCTTAGTATTCACTCGAAGGAATAAACAGTGCCTACCTATTTGGACAATTATAATCCTAACAGTATTACATCCGACATTTATGCGTGTCAGAAAAGAAACTTCAAAATTTAGTTTTCAAACGTCAGTCAAAATGACTAAAGATTGGTTTACTTTCATCACGATGACTGGAATACGAAATTTTCTATCCGCAACTATACCGTCAGGTGCGTAAGCGTAAACGATTATAAATCGCTTTGTGATTGTGAATTACTGACTTTTCGATAAGGGGATAAATTTACTTGATAATTGTTGTGCAGATATTTGTCAAGAAATGTTGCAAGTATAAAAAACTTGTAACAAATAGTTAATACTTATGCAATGTTGGACGAATACTAAAAATAAAATAATAGAACATTCTGAAAATCACCAGGATACCTATTTCGGCCCTTCAGCTTCCTAAGTCAGTGTTGAAAGTTAGCTTTACAAAACTTTGAAACTTTTTAAGAATAATTTTCTTCTATAGGCACTCGAATTTGAGAATTCTTTCTAATCGACGCTGTTCTCTGTCTATTGTCAATTGTTGTCAATCCATTAGAAAAAATCTAAAAGTAGTCCAGATCTTAACACATTACAATTTTATCTTCTGTGTTATTTAACCCTCGTAAAAAAATTATTTAATGCGCTGGTCAGTGAGCTTTACGATCATAGTTTTGTGTATCAAAAAAGAATTAATTTTATTGAGATAGAGAATGGAATACTTCCAATAGTCTTACATATAACGGAAGAAATAACCGTTATTCGAAACAATTCTACAATCAAGGACATCAAAATAAGGCTACATTTCTATTTTCTGCGTTTTCGTTTACTTCTGTTATGTATTCGATTACAAAATTCGATCTAAAACGCAAGGAGGAGTACATAAGAGGAAAAAAACGAAGTGAAAAGTATAACCGATGTGAAAAGGTAAACAAAAAGAATAAAAATAAGGGATCGGAACAAAAAGGCGAGAAGAAAGAAGTTAAGTTATGCCATGGAAGAAAGGAACCACATGGATTACACGGAAAATCAGATAGATTAAAGAATGAGAATGGAAGTATTTTATAAATGAGGGAGGCAAAAATACACAATTTCAAGACGAACGAATAGAAAGTATTTGAAAGACATCAAGAGAAAATTATCGAATTGGATAATGACGAAGCAAGGGATGTAATCAATACGAAATGAACTCGTCGAGATGGGAATGTGAAACGGTAATGGTAAAATAGGGCAACAGAATTTGCTTTTCATCGTTGTCCTTTAAAATTAAAACAAAAATTATTAAAAGAAGGTTAAAATCGAAGATTTGTCGAGTATCATCAAATTCCCTCGAAGCTTGATCAAAAGAACAGAACAATAATTCAGGGCTATTCTGTAACATTGATATGTATATCAATTCATATGGTCTTCAATAATTGAAAAGAGTTTCTTACGATTTCATAACAATTCACGTCGATTGCCGTCCGCAGATTGAAGAGAGATGCATATTAACTTGATGTCTCATTCCAAGTGGATCGCAAATTGTTAGGAAACTATTTACAGTATGCCAAATTTTGCCAAGGTCACTTGAAACAGAGCAATATCAAGTCCATATCAATGTTACAGAATAGACCCCTTTATTTTCTCTTGCTTCATCTTTTTAATTTTTTTAATCTGTATAAAAGACATCGGATTTGGAGAAATGCTTGTTTCCTCTATCCATTTTCTTCATCCCTTCCGGTCCTGGATTATGACTTTGATTTCATTGGGACCGCCTTATGAGATTGCTTCATCTCCTTTTTAATTCCAATTTTGAAATATTGTTCTTACCACTATTCTTTTAAGGAACTACGTCTCGGCCACATTGATTCGTCTTCTTTGAGGCTACTAGGTCTCATGCATATTATATACTTGACATGACAACCATATTGCTCAATCTTCATTTGAGTCTACACTCTACTTCCTTTTTTCCCCATATTGTTTGACTCATTTCATGTTTGTGGAATTTTGCTTTTTTTTTAGCTATTTCAGCATTCAGCTCTCGTCGTTATCTTAACTTATACTTTCTAGGTATTGCGGATAGCGCAGAAATTGAAATTAGATTTATAAACCTCACTTGGCGGCAAAGACAATCAAACAAGTGTAACTGCCCTAGACTGCCCTTTATCGAAAAAAATACAAGAAAAATACACATACATTTTATTACTTGGACCCCTTGGATTTTGATTTCCTCAATTAATATGGAAGATGCAGTGGAGGACCGAATACAGTTCATGTTCATGTAAAACGTGGAAAGCAAGTGGAATCAGGATTCAACACCCGATAAAGAAAAGACGGGGAATTAATGTCTATTCACCTTGTTTGTATACTTTGTAAGAAACTGGGATTTTATATAGAAATTAGCAGCTTATTATAAATCAGGCCTGAGCATGTAGCGGAACATGACGGAGTACTACTTCCCCTTTTTTCGCAATATATATCATAACAGCCAATGGTACACGTAACTTTTTTGTAACTTCTATGAGATCACGCCTGTTTGTTAAGGGATTCATTCTTACCGTCGAATAGTAGGGATACTACAAGCTCGCTCTTTTCGGATTTATATACACAAGTTTGTTTTAAATTATACGCGAGTATAAATAAACAAATTGAAACGTACAGAATCGACCGCAACTTTCTGGTGTCCTCTACAAACCTGTGTGTTGTTTTCAAACATATGAGTCTTAGGCAAAAAGCATGATGCGATTTGGTCGATCAGATGTCAAGGCCTTCCAGCTCAAAATAAGACAATTTGAGACAAAACGTTTACCAACATCATCGTATTTCGAATACATTCTTACTTTTTCAAGGTAACTTGTATTCAAATTACACAAGTAACCCGTATTCAAATTGTTGTGCTTTATTTCGAACTAAAGACTAAAGTAACAAGTTTTTGTTAATTTCTGGAAACTTGTTTTTTTTTTTGATAAGTCGCTGGCAATAAAATTGGATCGGCATTGATTGTCAACGATTGGGCTTGTATTTTACTAAAAATAAATAGATTAGTGTTTTTAATTTCTGAAGTTGAAACTGACGTTTCGATTGACAGTGGTGACCAAAATTCAATGATCGCGACTGTACCTGGTTTTCTGACCGACGAATTAATCGGAACTTTTCGGTTCATAAATTGAATGACCGAGGAATTAAGTATCACACAGTTATCATGAGTTATGAAGTCAACATTTAGAAGAATAAAATTGTTAACCAAATATTGTCGTAGAGTATGTGGTCATACCAAAGGTTCTTACGTTGCTTTCTACAGAGATACAGATCCACTTCCAGGATTTGATAAGTGACAATTAAATTACTTGCCAACAATACTTCAGTTCTGAGTCAAGGATGTTAGGGTTTCATACGTTTTGTCTAAAAGAGTATAATATTGTATAATACACGTAGGTATAAAATGCTGCATTATACTCAAAATATATTACGTCTTCTCGACAACAACATAAATATATAATACGTATAAAACTGTATAAAATATACCGGGTGGAAAGTTTCAAACCCGAACATAGCAAAGTTCCATCGAGAATTACGTTTCTGTGGATTACTGCTCGCCATTTAAAGATATAAAAATGGTAATGGTATTAAATGTAAGACAAAATTAAGGCCAATGTTATCGTGTTAAAATTATTCCTATTGTGTTAATACTTTTGAAATAGAAATTAGATTTTTAAATTTCAAATGAAAAATGTAGTCACCTTAGTATGTCAGATTTGAAGTTTGCAATTCAATAACCAGAATTTTGTACAATATGCTTCTTATTCAAAATAAAATTCCATTCGTCTGTGTAGCTTACTAACGATAAAAAACTGTTAGGATTTATTTCTTTGCTCCTGCATTGCTTCACAAAATACTTTCCTACAATTCTTGTTAATTGCAATACAATGTTGATGGCAACTGGATTTGTGGAATTGACGTTTTTTTTTTAATATTCTTTACAGTAGTGTGTTACTTATTCTTGAACAGTGTGAAACTTATTTAATTCTTAGTACAATTGAATTTAAAACTGATTTAGTATCGACATGTGTCGGTATTGATTGCCTATGGCGTCATTTCAAGTTTATTGATAGTATTGGAAACAACAGTATTTTTGTATGCAATGACGCAGAATACAATTATCATTCTAATAGAGAAAGAATTGTTGTAACTTAAACGACAAGAGTACCTACCTATTATTTGCTCTGAACAATAATTCATAATACTTTTTGACTGACGTATAAATTATTTTGCATTAATTTGAACAACTGAAAGTTTCAAACATAGGCGACTAAATTTTTCGATTAAAATTTGAAAATTTTCTTTATATTCCGAAAGTATAATTTTAACACCATAATATTGTCCATAATTTTGTCTTTTTTTTAATACCATTGCCATTGTTGTGTCTTCAAATGGCGAGCAGTAATCCACAGAAACATACTTTTCAATACAAGTTTGCTATGTTCGGGTTTGAAACTTTCCACCCGGTATATTTAATACACAAAATATTGTGTGACACCATTCTATCTAAGTCTAGATAAATGTTATTAAAATTAATAAAGCATTAACTGACAATCAAAATTAGCCTCGTCATGGAGTGATCTAAACTGTTTTAAGAACTGGATTGCTTGTTAACACATGATATTTCTTATGAAATAAAAAAAAATTACGTATGAATTTAAAGTAAAGTCTCCCGCACAAAAAGTTAAACCGCCGCCTAATCTCTTCTGACTCCTGAAACAAGTAGGCGGATAATCAGAAAAGCACACATTGAGTTCTTATCGATATTTGCTTGACCACCTGCTTGTTACAATGATTAGAATTGATAAAATTACGTAATTTAATATTAATGAGGGGGGGGGGGACTTAAAATTAATTAACCCTATTCAGAATGCGTTTCCTCTACGAACGTAACTAACATGGCTGTAGGGGTTTTTGATGGTTGACTAAAATTTTGGGTAAAAAAAGAGGAAGAAATGGTTGATTATTTTGATATAAATTTTTAAAGGCAGAGATTTTGAGCGTTAAAATTGATATTCTCTCTCTCTCTCCACTTTCATTTAAAATTCTAAGTGTAACGTTGGGCCTCAACGAGCCCTTCTATTTTAATAATAATAATAATATGTATTTGCCCAATAGTTATAAAAACCAATTACAGAACAAGAAAAACCGTTAGAAAATAACAAAAGATCTAAACCTACGCTACATCTAAAACTAAAACTAAAAACAGGTAGAAGTGAAAGGAAAAAATAAAGAGAAAATAGAAAAGTAATAAGGCAAATAAATTAAAGAAGTAAGTAAATAAGGAAGTGAAATGCACAGCGAACGCAAAAAAGTGGTTATTAAGAAAAGTTAAGAGGAGGGTTGGTGTAAAAATTGACCAAACTCTTTCTAAACGCGACGACATTTAGATTGAAGATATCAATATTGTTACAAAGATTTTTGTATAGGGTACAGGCAATATACATAGGAGAACGTATTAAAAAGCATTGGTATTCGGGGTAGACATATAAAAAGTCAAAGAGTTACTGGCGGTAATGCGCGGTATATGAGAACTAAGCTTTTCCAAGAGAGCAGCAGCATCAATGAGATTATGAATCAACTTATGTAAGAAAAGCAAAGCCGAGATATGTCTCCTATGAACAAGCGATAAGCTATTAAAAACCGTAAGTAGGGTTTCATAAGGAAAACCTCTAGGAGAATAATATTCTTTAAACCAAAGAAACTCAAGAAACCTGCGCTGAGCTTGTTCCAGGACATCTGTATGACAATTATAAATCGGATACCAAATAAGGGATGCATATTGGAGTCGTGAAAGGATAAAAGCGTTAAAGAGAACAAATAAGGCAACGGAATTAGTGAAGTCATGAGTGTTCCTGACGATAAAGCCCAAAAGCGGTATCGATTTAGCTACAATGTCATTGACATGGTGATTAAATAGAAGACGGTCACCAAAATGAACGCCGAGATCTTTAATAACGGTGGAGTATTCCAAGGATTGACCATTTAGTTGATAATGAAACAACAATTTGCATTTTTTACGCGAGAAGGAAATGGTTTTGCATTTGTCAACATTTTAGCCACTTATCAACAGTCCAATGATACCAACGGGATTGTAAAAATTCTACGTGACTAAAATTGGAACAGGGCAATTAACAACCTATTCAACGCGCCAGCATCAATGCATCTTAGATTGGAAGGAGACAAAGCGGAATTTTATAATCCTGTTGGCAGAGCTCTGTCAGTCACTTAAAATTTTCGTATGTAAGCACTGTTTTGGTCAGCTACATGTAATTAGCGGGGCATTTTTGAGATCTGAATAATGATTGTGGATGTACCATCAGAGTGGAGGGGGGGATAATGTAAAAAGGTGACCCGCAAAATGAAGGTGCTCAATGGTTTTTCTGAAGAGGATTTTCCTATCATTCATGGGCAAGAGCCTAAACTTTACGGTTACCCCTGAGCTATAATTACTTCAATGTTGGAGATATGACAACACCAATATTAATAAATTACAAAAAATGTACTTCGTAACGTATTGTCTAAATCTGTATGTACAAAAATAATTGTTGAAAGAAAATAAATTTTGAAAAATATAACAAAAACATAAACAGATTTTAAAATTGTTAAGAAAATGAGAACGTTTTAGGCAAAGTTTCAGAAATTCGCTCACTGAAAAGAAGATATGATTTGTAGACGTCATGCCGAGATCGCTGAACTTTCTCTTAACTTTCATTAGCAAAGAACAACCCTGATCTTGTCCAACTTTTTCATCGACCGGGTAACCGAGTGCCGGCAGCCAATTAGTTGTAATTGACGCCGCTTGGAGGGGCTAATGGACAAGAGGCGCTTGCGCTTACTTATACAAGATGATAGGTCGGGGAACTCAAGAAATTAATTCTGAGCGCTGCTAACGAACTCCAAGTTATTTCCGTGCAGTTATTCTCTAAGTTAAGCAGAGCGTCGGCAGCTTTGCTTGACGCCGTGGTTTTAGACGCCGCACCGATGCGACGGCTAAGGATTCAAAAGTAAATCCATTCGAACACATTCGTTCTAGATTATATTTTTCAAATCTGTGCAATTCTTAGTGTATGTATTACTTACAATATTTTGTCCTTTGAAATCATTTTTTTTTGTTTTGCCAGAACATTTTTGACGAAGTCAGAATAAAAAAAAATCGGTTTGCCACCGATGAATAAATAAAAATAATTTGCGGTAGTTTTATATTTCGCTATCTTTTTGTTTTTGTATTAAATAAAATGCAAGAAATTCGACTGTCCAATAATATAGATCCTTAAAAAAGGACTAATTTTTCTAAAAATTTCAAATCATTTGATAAAGGCACAAAGTATTTTTGGAATTAGTTGTAGTATGCAGAATATTCTTTACAGTTAATATTTAAATCGACTTTTATCCCTTTTTTATTCAAAAATTTCATCACAATTTTCCTGTAGAACTTAAGATTTCCGTTCTTTACACTTGAAATTCATTAAATAGCATGAATCGAAAGCGGCATATCCAGAATCCAATCAAAGCTTCAATCTGATAGCGTGGTATATCAGATTCTAAAGTCTGCACTCTTTCTGCGAGTGTCAGGTCTCTTTCAATCTCGTGCCCGGCTGAATCCAAGCTGATTGATTCCAGGACTACAAGGACTCTAGTACTTGTAAGGACGAGACGGGCGAGGGCGGCACATCCAATCTCACCGCCTCTCGTGTGTCGCATACGTCACCAACCAGACAGATTTTATTGCATTTTCTTCCATTTTCGAGGGAAAAAGATGGACGGTTTTCGTTTAAATCGATGCTATTAAATTAAACAGATGTTCGCCGGAATTGTGTCTCTTGATGTAACAATTAGTCTCTTTCATTCCGCCGTTAATCTCACTTACAAGAAAACAAATTAATATTACATTAATTATTGCAAAAACTTGTACTCTTGCGATGTTATCTCTGTAAATTATAGTCGCCACTTAAGACAAAATATGTTATTTTTATTACTCTATCGTTTAGTCGTCTCAAGTTTATGCATATTCGTAAATACTCGTTTTCATCTGTCACCTTCAACATCACCACAATATGTGCTTTTGCTGATAATTATACAAACGTGTGGCATACATATATTAATTATCCTGCAAGCTCATGCCTTTAATGTACTAGAAACGAAAACTAGCCAATTAAATGCAAAAACTGCACCTGTTACTTCGATATTATATTGTCGATTCCGGAGTGTTAGTTGAACGTTCGCAAACTAAAATAATTTATTAGTTTTACGCACCGTCAGTCATGGAAAATAAATCATGCAATAAAGAAGTATGAAAATAAATGTCCTCCAGTTAAGTTCCTCTGAAAATGTAATAATAAACTAGATTTATATGCACGTGAAGTATATAACTGAGCACAGCCTATCAGTGAAGCAATTATTATTTTAATAATCTCTAACGGCTGTCAACTAATGAAGAGTTACATTTTTAACATTGTACATGGTTCTCCAGTACTTTGGACTTTCAATTTCATTAATAAAAAACAGACCACACATCCACTTAAAAATATCCAGGTCGTGAAAACTAAAGATAAATAAACGGATTACAGACAGTTACAGGTTTCATTTATGTATTTATTTATTTATTTACAAAATTAACTTTCATGTTGCTACTTAAAAGTAAAAAATCGCTTTCACTTAACTATTTAATGGGGTGGTGTTGTGTTTTGGAAAATCAATCAGTAACCAACTTTATAGTTCTAAGTAATTAGAAAAGTCAAAAATAAGCTACATATATATATAGTTAAATCTTGAAGTTTGATGTGTTTAGACTGTGTAGGCTGCACCAAAAAATACTTGATTAACATAATCGGTTTCGCCTAATAATTAGTCAGAAGATTTCTCTTCAATATCAACATGATTTTAAGAGTGCCATCATATTCTTTAATCAAAACTAAATCCATGCATATTTTTTTTGTAGTTTTGAATCAGTCAGAAATTGCTGATGAAGCAAACCCTTACATAACTGGTAGGGCAAAGCTCAAAACCAAAATGAGTGGGGAATTATAATCAAGCTGTCATAGAAAATTTGAATTATTTATTACAAAATAATAAATCATTTGTTCTTCCTTTGAGTTGAATCCTCATTACTGAGCCTTGGGATAAATGACTAAAAATATTTAAATCTTCTGTTGCGTTTCTGGAATAATTATTATTTATTAGTCAAGTGCTCATTGGATTTATATCTGAAGCAGCAGTGAAAAATAATTGCTAGTTATTACTTTCGGAGTACATTATTATGATTAGACCTATAAACTTGATTTTGGAAACCATAATGTTTAGTCCAATAAATTTTACGTGAAGTTATGCACTGAAACACAAATGGAGAAACGTTCAAAAGAAAATGACATATACTCTCAGGTGATACAGATGATATTGATAACAAAATGAAGACCAGCAATAATTAGAACGTTAGAAATCATGGAAAAAGTAGCAAAGTGGAACTAACCATAAGAAGCCACTTTAACATTTGCAACATTATTGTCAGGTTTCTAGAAACTTTTATCGTTAGATAAATTAAAAGTTTCTATAGTTCGAACATATATAACTACAGCAAATTTGCTTTATCCAATGATAACATATAAAGGTGTGAAAATTCACTTTGTAAACACATAAATGTGTTCAAAAGTAAAGACTTAACAAAAGAAGCAAATAATAATAATAATAATAATAATTTATTAATGTGCCCAACAGTATGACCAAAAGAGACACAACAAAACCAACTACGTGTACATTAACTATACTAAATACTAAGGACGTAAATATATAAATATAAATGTAAAATATGTATAAATGTAAATTACGTGTTACTGAGGATTACTGGAAAACAATTCTAAACGAGTGTGTAAGTAATGTAAAAAGAATGAAGGTACAAAGAGTAAGTAAAATTATACTTACATTATATTTTATTTATAAGGTTATGATAAGTATGTTAATGGAGCTGATGAAGCTTATTGGAATATGTTCTTTAATTTCTGTAAATTATTGTAATTCAGTGACATAGATGAGGGGATTGAATGACAGACTTATCTACTCTCAACAGATGCAAGAACCTAAATATAATGTTATTAAAAATCTACATCTTGTTCAATTTGTTTTTTAAACCTTACCTTGTTACAAATATTCAATACCTTTTTCTTAAAGAACACCATTTTACAGAAAGTGAAACGCAAGTGTACGCTACTCTGGTGTGAAGTTTGAGATTTATAAACATTTTTATATGAACCAACGTGAACGATATATTAGGTGACGCCACAAGATCACTCGGCCATGTATCGATATGTGCATGAAAGTGCGAGATCAACTGCGAAAGCGATAGCTGAAAGAGAGGTTCAAATATCAATGCGCGAGAGAGAGCGAGTTTAATTCTTCAGCATGACATAATACTAAAATATTTCTTGCCGCACTAATACCTATCGATTCTTTACTGTGATATGAACAGATTTGATGTTCCTGTAGATTATTTAAGTTGAGAAGTAATGATTACTAAAGACCGGATGTTTGGTGCGTAAATCGAAAAATTCGTGTACTTGATTTGGATTACTTAATTATTAAAGCTAGGCAGAAATTCTTGAAACGCAGTGGTTTATCTCACCCCTACTGACACAACGGACTCCAGTGTCCCGTACAAAATTTGCTTGGCTTTATTAGTTATCATACCAGGTATTTATTTTCTCGTGGTAAGTTCTTAAAAATGTTCGATAAAATTAAATAAAACATTAAAATTTTGTTGTTGGTATCCAAAATTTTGTACAAACTGATAAGAATAGTGTAATATTATAGTCTTATAGTATATAAGATAAGTTTTATTTTAACTACTAAATAAATATGTACCTGGTCTCATAATAATATCATTCTAACCACAAGTACACGAATTTTTCGACTTTTTTACAGCCTAAACATCCGGTCTTTAACCATTACAACTCTTGTATATTTTCAACCATTCAGTGAATTGTGGCTGTAAAGTAGATAGATACTATTAGGTAGGTTATTACTGACAGTAACATTTAAAGGGAAAATTATTTTGAATAGTAAACACGGTAGTTTCAATAAAATCAATTTTTAAAATCCAAAAGAAAAAGTTGAACTTTGAAAACCATTTCTTTTTTAATTTTTCGAAGAAATATTTAAGATTTGAGCTTAATTAAAATAACATACACGTTTAATTTCTTGTTATTTTGTGATTACGAATCTAATAAGAAAAACGTATTTGGCTAAAATTTAAAATTTCAACTTCAGTACTAATGGCTCTTGAAGAATTTTTAAGATATTAAAAAAGGTAAAAGTAGTAATAACTATTGACAATAATTTCTTATTATAGTCATAAAAAAAGAAATGAGCAATGTGTTACTTAAAGCTCATTTTCTTCTTCTTTTTTGCGCAGGGATTTCTTCTCTAAGAATGTAGAAGGTAATGTGTGGCTACGAGCAATACTTGTAATGATCAGCGGCGTACCAATTGGGGTTGCCGCGATCCAAGTGCTAGGGGTCCATGTTGTCTTATTGAGTAATTACTGGAAATCGCAACTTGCCATTCCAAGCAGGTCATAAAAAATATTTACAGTTGAAAGGAAGACTTACAATTAGCTAAAACAATACCTATCAATACGTGGAATTGTAAACACATTTTGGAGGAGAGACCGTTTGAAAATTTGCTTGGCAAGCGTGCTGTCACTATCTGCATACAGAGTCTTTACGCTTTTTTACGTCATTGATCAGGACGTAGGGCAGAGATGGGCAAAGAGCTCTAAAAGAGCACTCCCTACTCTTGATTGTTTGGAAGAATCTAGGCAGGTAGATGCAGCCATACACAGAGAAAACATATGATACGCGTCGCTCTCCTTACCTGACCTGCTCCAGGTAGGGAGCATGGTAGCGATGCTCTTCTTCTTCACTCATCCCTAATATAAATAAGGTTGTTGAGACCAAAACATGTTAAGAGACTTTGGTTAATTTATCTTAAATGAAACTGCAAGTGTAAAAAACTAACCCAAATCCAAAAAAAAAAACAAGATGAGGTGTAGATGAGCGTTCAATGACTCTTGAGCTGATGTATTAAATTAAAAAAAAAATAATTCATGAATTTTATTAGCGCTTTCAAGGAAAAATTTTATGTGTTTTCTAACTGTTAAGAGAAAAGAATGTTCAAAGTAAGTGTTACTTGTGTGGATAATTAATAATGTGTAATGCTAATATTGTATAACCTTCGTAATTAATTTTCTGTCTTTTTTTCGTTTCTTCACAAGACATATATGATATGACGTTCGTTGGCGTAATTGTCCTCTCTCTCTCTCTCTCTCTCTACGCTTTTCAGAATTTTTTTCAAATGAATCGTGAAATGAAACGTTTAACGCGTTACACACTTCAATGGGAGTAATTACGGATTCATGAACTGTAAGCAGAGCTTTCAACTTGCGTTAAAGATCCGCACGAAACACGGACAGAATAATAGGTAAAAAATAATCATTAAAACGCTTCTATTGTTTAGAAGGCTGCGAAGAACACTTACGTGTTCACAATAGAGGGTAATACAAAGGCTTGGAGATTGATCGGGGCGCACACCCTTTCCCGGTGAGCGGCCCCGCGCGCCCGCGAGTACTCATAGTTGCTATGGCAACCCGAGCTTGTGGCCATTTGAGCTCCTTTATCCTGCGGTATTCATCTTCGACAATTGAATGAGTATTCAAGTAGATAATGATATTTGCATGCTGATGATCTGAGTAGCCGCTTAATCGGGAGCTACTAATCTTTAGCGAACAATGAAGTTTGGTACATACTTATAGATTAACTTGTTACACGAAATTACCACATCACAACCGGGCCTTACTAACCTAAATTGCTTTCTATGTTCGAATTAAATTGAGTGTGAATTCCGTAATTAAATCGCGCCCGAGTTTGTATCCCTGAAAATATTCATAATCGTTGCTGCATTCAAGAATGTCTTGTTTCTCAAATTATCATCCTCTTTGTTGGACTTACTACGTACTTGAAAATACTTCCTTCATTCATCACCACCGCACATCAAAATAAAACTTTCCAGCTACTATGCGTATAAAAGCAAGAATTAAAAAAAAGAACCTTTCGTCGACACTTGCGTCGCGTGAATTATGATTATAAAAGAAGCTATAAATGTTTGCTATTATAGTGATGACAAGTGAGCAATTAAATTTAATTACCGCTTGCATTTTATTATGCAGGAGAAAACGTGTATTAAATTATTCTAAAATGAAAGCATTTAACCTTTACGTTCAACATTCTTTTTTTTCAGAACCTTTCAACATATCACACGAATCATAAAAATATTAAAGAAATTTTTCTCGAAAGATGGTTAGTTACAAAGAAACTACATCGTAAAGTTAAATAAGTTCCTAAACAAACCTGAGCTTAAAATACTTTAAGAATTAAGTTCAATAATAAATATACGAGTATTTAATTTTTAAGTAGTATTTCAAATTAACTATTCATGTAAGTAACTGTCTGCTAAAAGTTATAATATCTCTGTGAAGTTAATCAAATATTAAGATAAAGAAACTCTCCAACTGCAAGCGGCTAAGCTGTTTGACGAAAGTCAAAAGAATATGGTTATACAGGGTAAGTTTTTTATCACGAGACAACGCAATATCTCGAAAACTATACATCGGATCAAATAACGTTGTGAATACAATTTGTTCAGCCCGAAGGGGCTTATCTAACGATACCAATCACGACCTCTCACCCCCACTCCCAGTCCCAAATCGCGAATAGAAACCACTATTTTTTATTGCAGATTCGAATTCTACCCCTCAATCTAGGTAAGGTTTGTCCGAATCTTTGTTTTGGATTCCTGGCCAATAACCTTGAATTTTTGAAAAACCTGTATTTAGCCTTAGCCAGGAATAACGACGTAGTAGGTTCCTGTTCCCATCGGGGTGCTTGTTTTAGGTGAGTCCCCTCGCCTCTCACCATCGGGGTGTTTACTTGTAATGATAATATTACACTATTACATTATATTACCACGTCGTTGTTCCTGGGTAGGTTTTGCAAAAATTCAACGACATCGGCCAGGAATCCAAAACAAAGATTCGGACAAATCTGACGTAATTTGAGGCGTAGAATTCGAATATGCAATAAAAGAATGGTGGTTCCCAGGTGCAATTTGAAAGTTGCCACCAGACCCACCCATTGGGGGTGGGTGTGAGGAGTCGCAATTGGTATCGTTAGATAGGCCCCTTCAGATCGAACAAATTATATTCAGAAAGCTTTTTGATCCAATGCACAGTTTTCAAGTTATTGCGTTCTATCAAGATAAAAAAAACCAGCCTGTATAAAAGTTATTCACCAAGTATCGCCAATTGCACGAAATATTAATTATACAATGTTTCCATATTCTTCTTTTTAATCAAAAGAAGAGAAAGTGCTTCATATTATGAATATTTCTTTAATTTTATAAAATTTGTAAATATCATCACCTGCGTCGGGATTGTGAGATTACATTCTCAGCAACATTGTATACGTTTGGATGCCTTCACTCTGCTATAAGCATTTCAGACGGGTGTTGTAAGCGCGATTAAAGTAAAGAGCATGGTAATCGTGCACCAACATACGATAGCACGACTATCAAAGGAACCTCTATTTCCGAACTCAGGTCATCACTAATCATTTTTCAACGTCTGTAGTTGCGCTAAAGCTTCTTTCTGATCGAAGTTAAATTTCGCAAATATTTTTAGTATTCCATAAACTTTCTTTTTCACAACAAAGGATTTTTTTAAAATAAATTTGGGGAAATTCACAGAGAATAGGTATTTTAAGTAAGCAAATGCCGGAATTGTACAATGTTGCACAAAATTAGTTGCTAATTTATTTAAAAATAAAGTCATTCTAAGAAAATCATCACTTCTATTTGGTACAAAACGGAATGAAATGTACATACAGAGTGATACGTGGTTATCTGTTCATATTATTAGAGATCCAATAAAAAACTCCTAGCTCCAGCGATGATTTTCTTAACTAAATGTCGCCGATCGTTTATGACATTGTCTTAGAATTAGATTCTATGCTTTGAAAAATGAATACTTTGTTAGCACACGGTGAACCACCTCATAACATGCAACAGTTTCGTAATGCTGAGGACACATTCTGGGTTTGCATTACGTATTTCAGGGTCTTTAAGCCCAGCAATAGCATAATAAGGACTATTTAATTTCTTGCAAATGAGTTAACGTAGCGGAGATGTTGATCAATATTCACGTTTATCAACAGTCTACAATCTATAGGTACTATTTCTTGACACATTGACGTTGATGTGAAGTGGAGTTCTATGATTGTAAAAATTTAAAAAAGCAGTTCATTCTTCAATTAAAATAAGATTATTCTTGGAGCACCTTGCAGCACTGTTCTACGACACAACTTAGTTCAAGTTTAAATGCATAAGCAACAGGCACGGAAATTGTAAGGTATCGTCGATTTTTTCATCGATATGTACCTTGTCATAAATGTCATTAGCTAATATTACAAAGATAAGAGGCCCAAGAACAGATCCGTGTGGTACTTCTAGTCGTACCTCGGTAAACTATTGAACGTGGTTGCTCTGCAAACGCTTGTTTAACCCTCCGTTGGTAAGGTGTTTACTGACATATTTGGTAAGGCGGGGTATTAGGGTATGTCATACCTCACCATACCAACGGAGATTTAAATATAAGCGTCGAACTCCTAATCCAAACTGCCTGTAGTTTCTAAGCGACGAAATTAGTTTGTACTGTATCGAAGGTATGGTTGAGATCGAAATTCATAACTTTCACTAATAGGTTACTATCCAAAGCACCAAAAATACAGTCGACAAGTTTCACAAGTGTAGTGAAATTGTGTGAAATCTGTGTAGCAAGTTGTGATATTCTGAAACCTTAACAATTCTATCGTAAAAATTCTCTTAAAAATCTTGGGATTGAAGTAAATAGAAGTAATCATTTCTGTTGCCTTTCGAGTGGCGCAAACGTTAGAAAGTTTAAAGATGTCTGGGAAGATAGATTGAACAAATAGGTTGGAGGTGTCTGATCAGAATTTGCAAAATAAAAAGAATCCTTCCCAGACATCTACCTCAAACTACTCAAATTATACTCACAAGTACATCAATTCGAAGTAAAGGTAAATGAAGAAATCTGAGACAGTCTGCCGATAACTTTTGCGAACGATATTTGCAGTACATGAAGGTACCAATAGGGCCTCCACCACAATACCCTACAACATCCGACACCCCAGACGCGATTAAAGAAATCGAAAATCAAGGTGAACGACACTAAATCCTTTCACGTAACCTCTAACCTTAGAAATTGTCCACCAGTAAACATTCCACACACTAAATTGGAAGACACATAAAATGAAAAGAAAAGAAAACAACTAGACTTAAAAAAGAAACTAATTTTTGGACGAAAATCCCTCCTATTACTGAAAAACAAAATATTAATTGATAAAGCGGTCCATAAACCGATTTGTCCCTAATGCGTAGAACTGAGGGATGGGATAGGCTGGCAAATCAAATACTGCGAATATTCAAAGAGCACAATCCAAAACACTCCGAGTAATTGTAGATACACCCTGGTAGGTCTCCAATAAGACCTTCCACACTGACCTTAAAATCCCACTCGTCAATGATGCAATCAGTGGCGACGATTGTGTCCAAAACCAGGGGGCAAGGATTTGACCTTATAAATGGGATGAATAAAAATATAAATAAATTGTACTAATAGAAGCAGAAATAATTAGAACTAATCATAAGAAAGAAAGTGTAGTGCATGACCTAAATATTACTTTATTTTGAAAATAAGCGAACAAGATGACATTTGGCGGGACGTCTTTGCTGAAAATAACTGATTTCCCTAGACACTTACTAAAGGATTTCTGAAGAGGAGGTAAGTGCCGTAGTGTGACGTATCCATTCATGGTGTTATCTTTTACATTCGTTCAAAAAAGAATTGGGCTGGATACATCTTGGAATTTAGCTTTTGTTAATTTTTTGATAGTGTAGCTGTTGACAGATTCAAAATACCTGACTGTCAAACGATAATTTGATAAAAGAAGACAACCCCCATAACCTATTTCAATTTTCTTTCGATTTCTGATGCTTTATGCAGTAAACAATTGCTGACTTGTGAACTGTACGTAAATATAAAAAAGACTGTCTCGATGCACAAATTACTTTGAATTATGAAATGCATTTTTTTTAGCTTAACAGAAAAACTGCAACCAGCCTACATTTCAGCACGTAAAGAGTAAAAATGAACAAAAAAAAGGACCTGGCTGGTTTAGGTAAGATTCAGATTCGAACGATTTTATTACTTCGTATTACATCGTATTACAAGAATTTAAATCCACCGTTATTTCTTCTTTATTTTGTATTTTCCTATTCATTTTATTTTGGCAGACACTTTAACTCTGCCTCTAATGTATAAAGAGTTGTGATTTTTTCATTTTTTGAGACAGGATGCTGTAGTCGCACATTTAGCTGTAAATTTTAACTCTGAATAACTTACTCTTATGATATTTTTCTTATAAAAAAGGGGCACTTTACTCTTAAGAGGTTTTCATTTCCCAGTGTCCACTCTGTATACCGATCAAGATAAATTTCATCTAACAATTCCCAATTTGAGTTTAAGGGATGCAGAAACGTTCAACGCCAAGAAATTTTTGTAGAGATCGAGAATAAAAAAAATCCTCGTTTGTAGCATACTTTTTGAAAGACACTGTTTATTTAACTTAAATATGTATGAACCATCACATTGGTTCACAGGTTATAATTACTTTCTAATTGTAAATAAAAGAGAGGAAGCTGTTGTAACGAATTTAATAAAAAAATTCTAATTTATTTATTGGAAAGGAAAAAAATTAACTTGCTGCTTTGATTATTGTAGTTGATGAGGTACGTCTAACTAAGTAGTTTAAAGTCTTAGTGTCATTTGTATAGTGTCAGTTATAATTAAACACCACATACCTTCTACTATTACGTACACAGAAACCACTCGTAAATGTCCAGTTCTGTAAACAGATAAAATAAAAATATTGTTTTATAGAGCATAAACATTAAACTCGTGCATTCATTAAAAACTATTTAAATTCCAAAACTACCATTGTAAGGTTGTTTGGATACCTGAATACTACGTCATTATGCTAAATACCTGCACACATTTACGCCTATCGCAGGCCGTTGTTGATGCAGACAACGTTATAACTTGACTCTAGAAATTTTAATTAAGTTTGCATTCCGATAGTGCCTTACTGACTAGTTATATATTGCATTTATATATTTATTTTTTCATTTGTTTCAATTTCAAAGGAAAGAATGCAATATTGTCTAGCTTCGTATTCTTGTATTTGCATTATTAGAATTTATTGTTTTCGTAGGTCTCACTTCATGCAAATGCAATGCAATAATCTTCAGATGTTATTTATCTTAAAATTCTATTTCATTTAAGATGCGCTTTATTGGAGTTTTCATGTCATTATTTTTGCAACGGCGGCGGCGACGACTTCACAAACAAATAAAATTTACATTTGTTTTCAATTAATTGCTATCCCTCACAATAAATTTTTATGTTAATTATAATAAAGTATATTTTGCCCTTCCAGAAAAAAAAAAAAAAATTGATCGTTTCGTATGCTGGAATTTGCCCACTTAAATGTGGAAGACAGTTAAAATATGCTACGAGAACTGCAAGAAACAAATTAATTTGAAATCTGGAAGAAATATGTGAATGTGATTGGCCTATTGAATTTTTATTAGGCCTTGCAACGATTAAAAATGAAAAACTCAAACGTGTGTATAGGACATAAATCAAAATGAAACACTGGCCTCATAATTTATAGTATGCTACATATTGATGTACGCTGAACCTTAAAATGAATGTCACCCCCATCAAAATTTAAGGCATGATCTAAAAAGTAAACAAACACGGGTTTCAGGTGTTATGTTGTAAAATTTATCTCACTATTGTTTTTTATGTTGTGTTTGTCTACTTTCCTACTTAAAAAATATAAATTGTAAAGCTGTTGAATCGAGTTAAATTAATATTTGTACTTTTCCTAAGTAAAACTTGTCAAAACAATGTGGACTATTTAGAACCCAAATGCAGTGGCGGCTTTAGAGGCGGGCCAACCGGGCAACCGCCCAGATCTTCGCGATTGCAGAGCTCCGCACCGCAATATGTAAATTTTTCAATTTTTTAGTTGTGTACCTGTCCAAAATAATATTTTCTAGTTATGGAAACTCTGAAATTTATTTTTAAATTCATTGAATGCCACGTTTTACTTTTACTCAAAGCACGGAATTAGAAGTACTGGGTGGTCAGTGTCAACTGTCCTGGGTTGGCAATACTTAAGATGGCATGACTGAATAATTGCCTATCATGTTCTGTTCCATATCCGGTTTTAATCTGTCAAAAAAGCTTTTGATTGTGTTATAAACTGGATGATATTTGTATTGGTTATTTTCATATTTCGCAAAGTTCTGCAATATATAAAATATTCAAGTGTGTGGAGACTGTGGTTTGCAGTACAACAAAACTTGGTTGAATCTCCTATCAACAAAAAGAAATTTAAGAGATTCAATCCAATTTTAAGATATAAAATATTAAGGAACAGCGAGAAAGAAAAACGAGAAACGGAGAACAGCAAACAAGAATGACAGCACAACGTCTGACAGTTCGGCGGAAGTAATAAATTACTGAATCATGTTTATAAACTATCAAAGGTAAAAATGTACCAATGTAGGGATCTTCTTGTTGCCAATCTCGGACACAAGACATTGACCACTTTGTAACGATCGTGTAGCATTCAAATTTTTTTTCTTCTGAACTCTGAATATTTATTTGAAAAGAAAAATTAAATCTTCCCCTAAACCGCACTTTAATATTTCAGACCAGCTCTTATTCGTAGAGTAACATCTGTTATAGGACGATTAAATTATAAATCTGACCATGCAAACGCATTAACCAAAAATGTCCTTTCTTTAGAGTTCAAGTTTGCTTGTAAACAATCGTATTTCTGTAACAGAATTAGTGTTGCTTTCATAAATTATTAGTAAGATTATTGTATTTTAGATTTAATTTAAGATTGTGAAATTAGCATAACAGCTTAAAATATGTGCTGAGCAAAAAGCTGGAGCTCCGCCATGGATGTAGCCGGGATTTTATTTAGAAAGGAACTACTTAAACCAAATCTTTTTGGTAACAGCGTTTTGTATCGTTACGACTTCTGGGTTCGGAAATAATGCTCCTCAAATAACTTCAATGCACACAATCATTTACACAACAAGGAATATTTTAACACTATAATTCGCCTGAGAAACCCTCATTATCGCTCGCTAAATAAGAACTGGTCCGGCAGCGCGCCGATACGCCTTTATATTCCGTCCGGAAGTATTTGCGGTCGCACTGGAAGAGTCAGCAGCTTTCCCGAACATTCCTGCGGTTATAATCGCCAGCATCCCCCGCGATCCTTGCGCCCTGCTGGCCACGAAATACCGTGATACCGGGTAGGTGCATTTTAGTTACTGCACAGAGAAAAGTGAATAGCAAAAGGTAACACAAATTGTAATCAGAATGAAGACAGGAACAAATTGTAGCAAATATTACCACAATTGTTATAATATTTACTACAATTATGCTAATATTTGCTACAATTTGTTTCTGTCTTCATTCTACCTACAATCTGTGTTATTTTTTACTATTCATTTTTCTCTGTGTGATGACTATATAATACTGCCCTGTTAAGCACAGAGGTCGCAAATTTGCGGCATTATAAAGTCTACATTAAATAAATTCTGCTTTTACCACTATTTTGCAAATGTTAGATTCAATTTTTAAAAAATATTTAAATTTGGTGGCATAATGAAAGAAACAATCTTGAAGCAATGAATTTTGTCAGATACGACATCTATCCTTAACAGGGTTGGTATACGTTGAGCATACGAAGTTTGTTTAATCTGCTTTTTGTGAAAGTAGATCTGAATCACAATAGTTCTTGTGGGTCAGAGCCATAAGAAGTGCTTTTCTAGTCGTGAGGAAAATGTTTCAGCTTCCTTCAGTACTTTTATACATATGTATAAACCGAATTCAATTAAGGTTTTACTTTCGAAGTGTTTATCTATTCACAAGTCAGACAATTCTGCTTTATAAAAAATATTTTCTGTATTGCGTAAAAATTGCATAGAAGTGATGATCCAGTAGCATTCAAAAAATTAAATATTTTTGTTTCTGTATGCTGAATACAATAATTGTAGAAGAGAAATATGGAGTACCCAAATAAAAGCAGGTCTGGCAGGCTGTGGAATAATTCACAAACAAGGTCTGTATTTTGTAGAAAATTTCGTACTTTTAGCAAAGAAATAAACCGCAATAAGGTTTGTATCAAGCTAAATATAAACAACTAAAATAGGTTCTCATTTATAGAAAATAATGAAGAAAACAAAATACAAAATAAGTCAGCAACAAATTTTTATGCTGCACTTGACAGCTTGACGGTTGAATTTAGAAGCGACGTGCGTATAACATAGCGAGCAAATTCCCGGTCACAACCTACTTAACCAGATTTTTTTCTCATCTTTTGAGCCAGCGGAGGAAGTACCCTGTTTGCCTCAACTTAGCTACGCCAATGGACTCCGCATCACCCATGTTAATTTTTCAGTGTTTTAAGTTCAGTTCAGTTTAGGATCAGTCAGACTTCAGATTATCATATATCTTTATGCAGAAAAGGCAGACTTACCGAAAGTGCCCGTAAAAACCCTTGCACGTCTATGCCTAGGTGCTTCAATAATGTCTCTCACTGTATAAAATTATAAACTAGTTACAGAGTGTTTAAAAAAAAATAGGACATTACAAATTTGTTTGCCATTCGTTTCATTCTCTTGATGATTATTTTAGGAAAGTCTTTCAGTCAAGTGAAATGAATTTTTAACGCACGTTGAATCATTGAAACTCGTCACGGATCCAAAGTTTCCAGACGTTAAGTCGTTTTACCCCTTTTAAAAATAATAATCTACACATTTACATATTTCTAGATTTCACAAGGTTTGGTCCCCAAAAATTTTGCTAAGAATATTAAGTTTATACTGCGTATTTCAGACATGATTGTGTTAATTTTAAACCATAGGAGATCTCGCCAAGTTGAACAATTTTTCTTATGGCATTTTGAAGAAATTCATCATTTTTTTCATAACTATTTTACCCTTATTTTTGAAAAAACGATGACGCGTCGTTACATGGTTTGCACTGCGGAAAGAGGTCTCAACTTTGAACAGTTTTAATAAAAATAATATTGTCGTAAATAATGACAAATATCATTCTGAATACAATTATTAATTTTCTTTTCCTTTGCATATTTTCGTCAGTTTTTGTACCTCATCTCAGGAAGTTGGCATTTTAGGACATAAGTTCATTAACAAAATTTATTTATTTTGACGTCCTTTACTCACTTACAAAATTATACTACGTACTGAATTTTGGAACAGGCTGAACATGTACGATTTTTCAATCAAGAGCTAGCAGACATGTTTGGTAAAGCTGATGGAGATACTGCAGAAGCATGAAGACTGTATGCGATTCGTTTCCTTAATCGCATTTTGCCTAAAAAGCATACATTTCAGTCAATCATGCCCAACATCGCCAGGATCATAGCTCATTTAAACCCCAAGCCCAAGAACGTGACAGACCTCGTCCTCGTAGTCTACTGAATGTTGAGGATAACATTTTGAATGCTGTTAATGGTTGCCAAAGAATGGTTGAAAAAATTAATAGGCAACCAAAGTTTTTTAATTATTTGCTCACAACTAACGAAGCAGGATTTATCAGAGAAGGGATATTTAATGTTCACAACACCCATGCATGGGCTGATGGAAACCCACATGCCATAAAGAATTTTCTGCAAACGTGTGGCTGATATTTTAAATGATCAACTAATTGGACCTTGTTTTACCACCTCGTCTCAATAGTGAACAACATTAGCATTTTTAAAGAGAAGTTCTTTTCAATTTGCTAGCGGATGTGCCTTTAGAAACTAGAACAAAGTTATGGTATTTTCAGGATGGTGCTTCTTGTCATAATGCCCTGATAGGTAGAGATTGGTTGAAAAATGCTTTTCGGGAATGGTGGATTGGAACTATCGGTCCAATTTTGTGGCCCGCCAGGTCGCCCAATCTTAACCCTTCCGATTTTTTTCTGTGGGGCTATATGAAACAACTAGTGTATGCCGTCCCAATTGAAACTAATAAACAATTGAGAAACCGTATTGGAGATGCTGCTACAGTAATAAGAAATAATCGACCAATGCTTGAGCGAGTAAAAGATTCTTTTAATAGACGTTTACAGTGTTGTTTAAGCAGTAATGGTGGCCGTTTTGAACACTTACTGTAATAATAATAATTGTACTCTTTTAAAATATTGTTAGAATTAATGTTCTTTGTTGTGTTTAAGACTTATTGAAACCAGCACGTTATAAATGCAATTTCTATTTAATTTTCATAAATGTGACATTACAACAATTGACGATTCCATGTGACTTTTCCGCTTCTTTCACAACAAAAATTAGTATGTATGTATTTCTGATACACCCACTATATTGAGTCTCTCATATCGAATTTCGTGTTTATTTTATTATAATTATTCGAATTCCCTTGAATCTGTTATACAATATCTATATAGATTGGTGCCCTAAACACCCCATGGCAGAGCCAGCATTGGTTAATAATTCAGAATAATTTACTTAAATCAGTATAACTTACAATTGAATGAAATTATTAAATAATAAAGACTGTAAGATACTTACAATGTATACTGTAATATTAAAGTTATTGTTAAATGCAATGCTGTAACTACACGCAACGGTTAAGCAAATAACATGTTTTAAAGTGCACTTTCTTTTTCTCATCTCGAAAACGCAGCTGGAAACAAATTTTCCGACAATCTCAATATTTGCGAGGGGAATTACAGCGTAAACCCTTATAACAATGAGGGATAAAAGTTTAAGTTGTCTTAGCTTCCGTCGTTTACTTATAATATGACGGGCCCTCATCTGTTCTCTGAGTTGTGAAACGCGAACGTTATATGGCCCGGATATTTGAGATCTGCTGTGCATAATTAAGCTGCACAGATATCCCGTTTAACTTCCCTGCTTAAACTCTTTGTGTGTGCAGTTTGTTGTTCGAGAGATATACTACTGCCAAGTTCTGAAAATGCTCTGGAGTTTTAGTTTCGAAAAAAAAAAATTGTTACAAAACTAAATGGACAAGGAAAGCTCGAAATAAATCTATAGACTTTTAATACCGTGCCTCCTCATTAAAGTACGCTATGATTTCACTGTTTTTTTCTCCTAAGATTTGCAGCACTGATAGCTGTTCAATTATTTAATTAAACAAATGTCAAATTGACCTTTTGTATTTTCAATTAATTCAAAATGTTAGAATTACAGCAGAACATATTTATTGTTGAAAGTTATTCTCAAACCGGTAGAATAGAAAATGGATAGTTTATTCAATTAATCAGTGTGTACACAAGTTTCGACAGCAGTTTCCTAATTTTGATATTACTTATGAACAGCTAGTTAAACATATCCATGCTTGTGTTAAATTAAATTTCGCGAAACAGAATCACTTGGTCGCAAGAGAGAGAGCGGAGCAGCTAAGAAAAGGACTGCAGCCTGCATTGAATTGTTTGGGATCGAATGGAACACTCTCCCAAGAAATCTATTGCGAAACTTTCACAAGAAGTTCAGCTATCACTGGGAACATGTCACACTATTCTTGAAAAAGACTTAAAGCTTTATCCATATAAGATTGAAGCAGTCCACGAACTCAGGCCAGTAGATTTTCACAGAAGAACAGAATATTGTCAGTGGTTTCTTGATAACTTAAACAACGACGACATTCTTGACAAGTGTTTTTTTCCGATGAGGCCTGGTTTCATCTCTCAGGATATTTAAATAAACAGAATATGAGAATATGGTCAGCAGAAAATCCCCATGAATTTGTGGAAACTCCATTACATCCATTAAAAATTGATGTTTGGCTAGCAGTGTCAAGAAGGCGTATCATCGGACCAATATTTTTTAACGACTCAGTAACTGCTGAAAGATGCCGAAATGAGTTATTAGAACCTTTCATTAATCAACTACATGATGATGAACTCACAGAAGTGTTTATTCAGCAAGACAATGCTACTGAAACTGAAGAACTTCGTGCGGGCATTACAGATGTGTATGCTAACATAACCCCCGAACACTTAGCAAACGGGTTTGAAAACATGAAAGGCAGAGTACGCTTATGTACCTATGAACCTTATGAACTGTACCTACATGAATAAGTTGTTTATCATAGGTAACTTCAATCTACCTAACTATTGTAAAGATTCCATAAACGATGCACAAAGCACGTTACTCAAAAATTTTATGTAATGTTCGACATGATTTTATGTCTTATGTCCAAGAAGATGTCTTTCATTCTGCGCTCTCTATCAAGTTTGACATGGAATCAGCACCTAATGTTATTTTTCAAGCCAACGAAAATTTTACATGCTATCATTTTCGTAAAGCTAATTATCCGAGTCTATGTAATGCTCTACTCAAGTGTGATTGGTAATCACTAGAACACTGTATTGAAATTAATCTTGCTTGTAATGAATTCTACAGTATCCTATATAAGATTCTAGATGAACATGTTCCATTGTTCAAAGCAAAAAAATCCAGTTACCCACCATGGTTTAAAAGAGACATTATCTCTAATATTAAACTCAAAAATAATTATTATAAAAAATACAGACGTACTAACTCCGACACTTACTATCATCAGTTCAAAAGTATTAGAGCGATAGTAAAAGCAAGCATAAAAGAATCTCACAAACTTTATCTTTTGAACATCGAGCAATCTCTTTCACGGGAGCCCCGCGCATTTTGGTCATATATTCAAACCAAAAATCGTAGTACACGAATCCCCGGCATTATTAAATATAATGATGTTAGCAGTGATAATCCCCAAGACATGTAAACAACTTTGGAAATTACTTTAGCTCAGTCTACTCTCATGATGATATCGTTAACTCATCTGTAAATGGAATCAATATGACTTCGATTAATATTAATCAGGTACAAGAAACTGATATACTCTGTGCCATAAAAAAATGAAAAACAAAATGGCTGCAGGAGATGATCAAGTGCCCAGTTTTCTAATTAAAGACTGTTGTGATGTATTCGTTAAACCCCTGTTAATTCTCTTCAATCTGTCTGTTAGATCTGCTTGCTTTCCTCACCAGTGGAAGCTATGTAAAGTTATTGCTGTCCTCAAATCTGGGGATCCTACAATTATCTCCAATTACAGGCCTATTTCGATCTTATCACACTTTGCTAAAATTTTTAAAATTGTCATTTATGCCAAAATCTACCCCAGCGTAAAAAATCTTATATCTCCTTCTCAACATGGATTTACTGAACGGTGATCTACCGTAACTAACCTAACCAGTTTTGTACAGTTTATAACTGAATCACTTGACAAACGAGGACAAGTTGACGTCATCTACACTGATATTAGTAAAGCATTCGATAGCATTAGCCACTCAGTACTGTTAAATAAATTATCTGGTTTTGGTTTTACTGAAAACCTAATTACATTTTTTAAATCGTATCTGAACCAAAGACGACAATACGTCCACCAAAATGGCTTAAAATGCCACTATTTCACAGCCCCATCAGGTGTACCTCAAGAATCGAACTTGGGTCCTCTCCTCTTTGCACTCTACATTAACGACCTATGCCAATCAGTTGATTGTGAAGTTCAGCTGTTTGCCGATGATGCCAAATTCTTCCATTCAATGAACTCTTTTCAAGATTGTGTTACTCTACAGCTAAACATTGACAGAGTTAATAAGTGGTCTGCGGCAAACAGTCTGCATCTTAATATTAAGTCATGACGTACTCTAAGTGCATAAAGAAGTGGATATTTGAATATAAGGTGGGTCAGGCTCCTCTCACTCGAGTTACAACTGTAAAAGATCTCGGGATAATCTTTGACTCTGAACTTACCTTCTCTCAACACGTGCTGTCACTGGTCAAATCATCAAATAAAATGATAGGTTTTATTATTAGAAATTGTAGATCTTTCACCCATGAAAAAGCCTTAAAAATGCTTTATTTCTCTTTAATCCGGACCAGATTGGAATATTCAGTGATTGCTTGGATACCGATATTGAAATGGCATTCTTCTATCTTAGAAAATGTTCGGAGAAAATTTTTCAAATATATGTGGTTCAAGCGATATGGTGTATATCCTGAGAGAGGGTTAGATCAGAAACAGTTACTATCAAGATTCGAAGTTTCATCACTTAGTCACAGGAGAAAATGTATTGTTACTCTTTTGTATAAATTAGTGCATAATCAGGTAGGTTGCAAGAGAATCTTCTATTTCTTTTTTCCATAGCAAGAACCAACATATTATTGAGATCTCCAGTTCATGTAATGTGTTCAATCTATAATAACATCTGTTTAAGATGTGACATTTTCAATGATAATCTTTCTAATCAATCACAGCTTACTTTAACGAGGAATTCAATTGAAGGCACGGTATAAAATACTTGAATGCATAAAACGTATTAAGATGATGCTACATATCCGGCATTCGGCAAATCTATTATTTTTTACTGTTTCAAAATTACAAAAAATATCAGGAAACAAAAGTACGTCTTTTCTTTATAGTTTTGGTTGAAGGAAACAGCAATATGGTAATACGAAGATAGTTTATTTTAAAATATTCAACAAATTAATCCAAAAAAGACGTAATATAAAAGGGTAACAAATAAATTTAAATTAAGTTATTTGATCCTGAATGGAATACATTTATGAATTTCAAATTATCTGCTTTATCAGTGTATGGGTAACAGTAACGTATTCTATAGAATGGTCGTTCCTACCAACACAATGTAAAATTGTAAGCATTCAGTTTAAAAGAGTCCTTTTGGGTTAAATCCATATCATTATATAGAGCTAAGGGCGAAGATCCGGCCCGAGTTCACTACACGCTTCGGAACAATAGACATGAAGAGGCACGTACAAGACAAGGGTTCTGGAATGAGAAGACACTACTCTAAGCTTTTGCTTACTCTTAACTTTTGCTGAGGGGAGAAATAAAATATTCTCGTGGAGGCTTATGTAGTCAAATTTTACTTTGACCTGGAAGATTGTTAGGAACGTGTATTTGAAAATTACAACGCACTGTATTTATACGATAATTAAATTAATGAACATCATTAAACAGGCGACGCAATTAGTATTTACATTTCTAATATGTACAATTTTCTGATTTTAGTACACACAAATTTACATTCAAAGTAAATCGAAATTTCATGGAATATAATATAATATAATATGCGTACACTGCTTAATTAGTGAAATATTTAATAATACTTGATTGCTACTTGTATTTAAAATAGTTAATAAAATCGAATGTATTTTCTTGAGAAGGCGATAATAACTGATAAAATTTTGATGGTACAATAAAATGCCTCCGCCCTAATGTGAAACGAGGTTAGCTTATAGTCCCGTCTCCTAGGCAACTCAGTTCCCTGCAGGTTAAAGCCTTATTGGATATGTTCATCGTTTTATTTTATTTTTCCACTTTTTCCTCTGCATTTACATTTTCTATCTACAGCCTCCATTTTCCGAAGCGCCTCGCCTGGATATTGTATGAAGTTTTCCGAGGTGCGGATCGCTGATACGCCGCGTTCTTAATTGCCTGTTGCAGATTTACAGTCGTAATGGTCTCACACTGTACATTAGTTCTGTTATTAGATGCTTTATCGGTTTACTTTATGTATAATAACAGAGATTCAAATGCAAACGCCAGCAAATAAATCTGGAGTAAAATGTACTTTCGCATTTTTTTATATAAATAAAAATTTACATACAGTGTGTCTCCGGATTGACTCCGCGATACGTTAATAGACCAAAAAAATTTTTGAATTCAGTTTTCATGTTTTGCAGTTCAGGTCTGCTTAGCACGAAATAAACGCGTGTCATATTTGACGTTGAATTTCTTCAAGGAAACGGAATTAACACAACAAAATAAAATCTTTCTAGGTAAAGTTGCATTCCTTTTGAATTTAGGGAGATATTACTAATCACAGTAATCACAAATAAATAAAATTTCAGTAAAGTTGTGAAATATTAATACCGTCTACATATTTCTTGACCAAAATACAAATAAATAGATTGTTCAAATAAAAGTCCACTCCTGTTAGCACCGCATTAATTTCTTGCAACTGTACTGAAATACAAATAGTCAAAATAAAAATAAGTCTAACTGAGACCTGGCGAATTGATAAAAAAATCAGAAAAATCAAAAAAATAAATAGAAAAATAAAAAAAATAAATAGAAAAAAAAAGAAAGAAAAAACAAAAGACGATCGAATCATGTTTCTAAATAAAGTGAAAACAGGAACACACGAAATTTTTTACGCGAGCGACAGATGAAGAAGATACAAAAATAAATTTTAGAAACAAAAGACGATCGCTGTAATTTTTAAAACGAGAAAATCGGTCGAATAATAAAAATGGAAAACACAATTGGAAGTACCTTGGGAAGCAATTTCTTTCGAAAATTTGGAGAAAAAAAAGACAATAAATTTCAAAAACAAAAGCTATCGCTTAAACTTAAACAACAAAAGATCAGTTAAAATAAAGAAAAAATGGAAAAAGGCAAATAGAAAAATAATATTAAAAATTTTAAAAATAAAATAAAATATAAAAAACAAAAGACTCGAATGATCTTGCTAAAAAGTAAAAAAAAAACAAACACAGAATGTTCCTTGCGCAAACAACAACAAACAAAAAAATTAATAAATTTCAGAAACAAAAGACGATCGCTTTAATTTAAAAAAAGAGGAAAACTCAAACCTAATCAAATTAAAAATCGAAGGCAAAAATAAAAATATCTTAGGCGGGATTCACTTCTTCGAAAATTTTGTTTCTTTTTTTGGAAAAGAAAACATTTAGAAACAAAACGCGATGGTTTAAATTTAAACCAAAAAAATATTATTAAACTAAGCCTGATTTGGATTAAAAAAAGGCAAGTTAAGAATAAAATAGGAAAGATCACTAAACGTAAATTAAACAAAAAAAACAAAAGACGATCGAACGATATTGTTAAAGGAAATGAAAAATTACTAGCACAGGCAATAAAATAAGAAAAGAGAAAAATTAAATTGTACCATTTAAAATATGCAAATAAATAAAAAAATGATGAGATTAAGGGCCGATTTCATAATAGGATTTTAATTTTAAACTTACTTTAACCTAAGAAAATACATTTATTTCCCCATTCTTAAAGTGAGTTTAAATTGAATCATCCTTAAAGTCTGATTATGAAAACGGCCATTAAAATAATGTATGTAGTGGAAAAGAAAGACATATGAATATATTGATCGTTAAAATTTTGGTATATTCCCATAATTTCACACGAGAATCCTTAGTTACTTTCTGTCGCTGACAAAATCGTGATCCAAACGTGTTTTGATTCAAAAACAGACATTCTTTTTTCTAATCTCCCTATTTTTAAAACTTGTTTGGTTTGAATTATGGTTATTTACAAATGAACCGTCAATCAAAAACTCAAGCCATGTGTTTTGTTGCAACAACTACGAACTTCAGGTCCAAACGAATCGAAACACGATTCAAACTTTTAAGGGAAAGAAAGCACCTATTGTCTCCTAAATTCAAAAAGAATATCACTTTGCCTACACATATTTTATTTCTTCCTGTGTTAATTTCGCCACCTTTAACACTTTCGAGGTCAAATTTGGCACGAATTCATTTCGCACCAAGCAGACCTGAATTGCAAAATATTAAATTTGAATTCAAAATTTTTTGGTCCATTATACCAATCGCGAACTGAATCCGGAGACACACTGTATAGTGATGTAAACTGCAGAACCGCAATATCCCAAAATTTGTTGCTTTCAAGAAATTAAGGATTAAGTGAAAAAGAGAACGAACGAAAAGCTAATACAGGATGTTGGCGATATACAGATTGTGTTACATATTATTGGTTACAGTAATAAAGAAGTGTGAGAGAGCATATACACCTAACTTCTTCTCATATAAGGATAGGCGTTCGAAATTTAAGCAATAACGCTCGATTAGACGGTCGTTTGACTTCAACACGGTGCACGAAATAGCGTATGCTTCCTGTAAAATTATCGTCTTTCGTATATTTTATAACTAGAGGTAACTGACATAACCTGTATACTTTTATTTAAATTAATTTGCATAATAGTTTCCTGTATAATTTAAATTGTTGAAGAAATTGAATCAAATCTTGTACAAGAAATAGGGTTCCGTGAAAGCAACTTTTATGCAAAAAAAATAAATTTGTAAATGTTATTTTGCTTCATCCTATATTAAATGGATATGATCAGAAACTTACTTTAAACCTAATAGTAAAAATATGCTAGTATACTATGTAAAAGACAAACTAAAATAGAAACACTTCATTTTTAAATAACGAGATTCAAACTCGAGTCCTTTGGTCTCTCTCTGAGGATTTGAGTAGGAACCTCGATGGCAGTATAAATTAAGTTTTTATTTTAATATAATGTAATTTAACTTACTATCATAATATAAGAATAGATCTTAGCTGAAGAAATTAATAACAAAATCGTTGAAATTGGAAAACTATAAGTACTATTAGATTTCTTAACTACTATAGGTTGTTTTCTCCGTCATAGTTTGGCTTTAATTTTCAGTTTATTCCCATAGGAACAATTGTTTTTATAATTGTTAATATGGAAATAGGACAGGAGATTAAGGTTAAACTAGGATTGAGAAAACAAGCCTTAAGCAGACAGTGTTGTTAACGTAAAACATAAAAAATATACAGGGATATTCACGATGAGTGGCCTGTTAGAATCTATTGGAAACTACCCCTTACAGATAGCAGAAAATTTGTGTGTGGCAGTAATCGATGACGATCTATTCAAATAATATAAAATCTGTCATGACGTGCTTCCGGTTCTACCGGAAGTCGTTAGTAACTTTACTATTTTAAATAGAACATCCCATATATTATTACATTCTTGAATTCCACTTTCAATTCTACATCTCTTGTATTCACATACATCCTGGCTAAAACGTATTGTTTCGATGATATCCAATTTTTTCTAAAAATTTTGGCGATTCCAGTGGTCACAATAAATTGAAAAATTTCAACTGGACAATTTTCTGTTTGATCATAAAGATTGAGTAACACTTCTCTGATACAAGTTAAACCGTATACTTTACAAAGAGCTTACATGGAATCCACAAGAGTTGACAGTTTTCAGGTAACCATTATATATTTTATACAAAATAGAAAGAAAATTACATTTTCCATCAGATGACATAGAAAAAAGTTAATGGCCGCATTTAAAAAATTCAATTTACTCATACTTGAAAACTGTCAACTTCTGTGGATTCCCCTGTAAGCTAAAAGTAAAGTAAAGTAAAAGTAAAGTGTACTGTTTATCTTTTACCAAAAAAAAGTGTTACTTCATCTCTGTGTTCAAGCAGAGGAAAGTACAATTCTCTATTCTTTTTAGTTTTCTAAATATTCCAATTTATTGTGACCACTGTAATCTCCAAGATTTTTAGAAAAAAAAATGAATTTTGTCAAAACAGTTCATTTTAGCGATGACGTATGTGAATACAAACTATGTAAAACTGAATGGGGAATTCAAAAATTTAATAATATATGGGGTATTCCATTTAAAATAAGAAAGTTAGTATTGACTTCCGATACAAAAGGAAGTACACCAGAACTGATTTTATATTATTTGAATAGTTCTTTATCGATCATATACAAATCATATACAAATTTTTAGCGGCCTCTAAGACGTATTTTCCAATATAATGTAATAAGCCACTCACCGTGAATATTCCTGTACATTTAAAATTATGTTTGTTTGAGTGTTTTGGGAGACAACAGTTGAGGAGAACAAATGATAATTTTTATTGTTATAATATTTTTCTTTAATAAACTCTCGTTTAAACATCATAACATAAAACACGTTATCGTAAACGATGCCTTGCCCTTTTTGAGATGACCTTTTAAAAGATGTGTGGCTCTGCACATTACTTAACCAAAAAGAATTCAAGGACATGCTTACTAATGTTTTACTGATTTTATTTATGTTTTAACTAATTCATTTACTGCAATGATGAATCTGTGTCATCGACTTGATTCTGTGCCCTTTCAACAATAAAAGCTCCCCACACTTTCAAGTTCTTCAGTGGATACTATAGTGAGCTGAGGTAACATTTCAATTGCTTGCTCATGCAATTCTTGATCTTTGCAAGAGTTAAGGTCGATCCTGTTCAACCAAACTACCGCTTTATGCCACAATTTAATCTGCCGATTGTAAGGATATTCTGAAATTCTCTGAATGTCACACTTTTTCAAAAGCATTTTAAGTACTTGCAAGTGCACCAAGTCTTGGTGACCAACAAAAAGTCTTACAGTTAACCACTTCTTGAAATTTTGTTGTTGTCATGTTCGGCTCTTTCTTTTGCCTTTCTAAGCATTCTCTAATGAGAGGAACCTTACCAAATTTCAAAAAAAAAATTTTTTTGATACCTCTTGAAGACGCAAGAATCTCGCGGAAATATAAAAAATTGGCGAATTAAAAAAAAAGGTAATTTGGAGATAATCGAGGTTTTAGTTTGATTAGGTTTCTAGACATGTTTTCCAACATATTATTTTATAACGGCCTTCTAAAATGTCCATGTGGATTTACACATCTTTGGGCTTCGTTTACGCAAAACCCAAAATATGAAATGTTGACCTAAACTCGTGTTTTAGCCTAGACTGAGAATTGTTCATGTTTAAAGGTGACGCCTCTTTCGTTAAACCGCATCATAAATCAGTTTTCTTCTCATAACGCTCTTTTCTTCGCTAAACCTGGTTCCTTTTTCTTCATCCCTTAACAATTATTTCTAATACCTCTAAGGCCACTTTTTATAACATGATTTCTTGTCACTTCGCGATTTACATTGTATCACAAGGTGGTTTTCTTTCTGACATTAAATATCAACATTCGCATGGTCTTTTCCAAGAATAGGAAGGGTTTGCAAGGGTTCTGCTCTTTTGAACTTCCTTTTAGTATAACTATTAATTATATTGACTCCATCTTCCCAACATTTGACTCTTCTTGAATGTTCTTCCAAGAGGGACTTCATGTTTTTGATTTGACAGTATTGGACCTTTTACAGCATCCTCCCAAATATTCTATTCCACCTTAACTTTTAATTTTGAAATTCTACTGCTAATTTTTTCGTTTTGGTGTTATTAATTGTTAGATCCAAGTTTTCTCACCAAATTTCTTACTGATATTGAAAGTCGTTTCTTCAAAGTGACGACCATATGTATATTTTTTTTTCAAGATTTGGATTTCTTGATCTACAACTTCTTGATTTTTCATTTAATTTGGGTCTATAAAAATGTGACAGTTGTCCCCTTGGTAGTTAAATCAGTTGTTTGCGCTTATTTCTCTACTAAATTGAGCGACTCCTCAACACTGAGTGCTCAACTACGAACAAGTGTTTTGTGAAGACGTATTTCTTTGCTGCTACTCTTTTTCAATCGATCCTTCTCGAATTTAATCTTTATTAAAAACCATAGTAGAGTCTCTATAATTTGTATGATGTAACATGGTTCCATTAGGCCCACTTGCTGCTCATGTGAAATTTCTTCATAATTTATCAACAAACTACCCAAAAATCAAGCAAACCGCAGCGATTCGCTATCGTCTGACAATTTCATCAATAATATCGATAGCAAGACAATGAAACTTAGGCCAACTCTTTTCAACTCCGATTAAATTTAACCGTTGATTAATTCCTACAGAAACAATTGTCTCTATAATTGTAAGTACCAGAATAAATCAACGATTAAAGTTAATGAGAGATGAAAAGACTGGCCCTTAATTTTCACTGTGTTCGCTAAGAGGTTATTGCAAAACTGAAAAATAAATGTTCGATCTCCAATTCAACCCATGTCACTAACCTCTTTTATGTTTTCATCGACTCTCAGGGAGGTCAGTATACTCGATATCGATCTCGTTGAGAACTTTTTGCTGATTGATATAGACCAATATTATGCAAGCTTTCTGTCTTGGAGGCCTCAGTCCTTTCGTTTTCTTTTTTTTAAATCTTTATTTCATCGCATCCAGTTTTTGGCAAGATATCTGTAATCCCTTTTTACTTGAGTTTGACTTTCTTCTAGTTATTATTCTTAACTCCAAACGAGTTTGAGTAGATAATACTACTTCCAAGCCATATTTCTAAGTTGTTCCTTCCTTTGCACTCTTAATTCAATCATTTTCTGAAACTTGCAATAATTCTCGATTGGAACTACTCTCCTCAACGTTATTTAAAAAAAAATTGTTGCAAATCGTATTTGATTGGAGTGAAAATCTCGAGCAGCCTCTATACAGCTGTTTCAGCCCTCTGCTGAAACAACTGTACAGAGGCTGCTCGGGGCTTCTTCAACAGAGACGTAGCTGAAAATTTTCACTGCAAACCAAAAACGATTTGCATGGGGTAGCTTATTACGTAGCAAACCCGCTTGTTTGTTATCCTATTGCAATGTAAGGTCAAAAAGCGATCGTAGGATGTTTGTCTATTCACCGTTATTTTTTTCTCTGCTGCTTGCAGATCTCATCTGTCCTTTACCAAAATAAGACAGAGAAACAGATCTTAATCTGATAATTTTTATCAATCCTTGCGTAGGTAATTTTCCTGCACCAAATTTTTTTTTATCTTACAAGAAGGAGAAGATGTAGAGGAACATTATCTACACGTTTTAAAGGTGACTTTACATACAGACACCAGAAATCTAGACTCCTGCGTTTTGATCTTTCCCTGAAATGAAGAAAGGAGCCAGAGAGATGAAGTCTGTACGAAGGGTTTCCTTAAAAGTTATATCGATATCTTCTTTTATTATTCTCTTTTTTACTCTAACGCCTGAAGCACAGTTGTCGGTTTTGGCTGTATCTCTAAATATTACTCATTTACATTCTGCTCTTTCTGCAACTTCTTACTTCCTTATTATCTGTTATTTCCAACAGCCACTAGAGAATAATAAATTTATCTCAATCAACCGTTTTGTTAAATGCATTTAAAACATAAATGAAATATTGTAGTTTTACTTGGAAGCTTCCGCGGCTGCAGTCCATGATTAAATTGGCTTCCGGTTGGGAACGCGTCACTCGGGTTTCTTCTACTGCTAACGTTTCGTTCTTCATGGCAGAAGAACTTACTCATGGCTGCTGCTGCTGGTGGTGAAAGTAATTGTATTTCAAGTAACTAGTTACATAGCTGAATCGATCAGTATTTCTGTTAGTATCATTTAACTAAAGGTTGAGCTCAACCTTCGATCAATTAGAAGTTATAAAACCGCCCTTTAACTAAGCTAATTGTAATTTAAGTTTAAATCCTTGTAACTCTGATCTGGCTCTGTTGCTATATTATCGTGAGCACTTGTAAATAGTTGTTCTGAAGTTCTCCAGTTTAATTTTTGATTAAATACGTGTCACACGCTAGAGTTATTTGCTTAGTTCTGATAATGTATATATTTTCATCGATTTGATTATATAAATTAATCAAGTCCTTTAATTTAATTATACTTTTATGAATTCTGGTAATATCACCACTATTATTTGAATATTTTACGAATAAATGCGCCGTAGAACGAAAAATTTAATATAGCTTCACTCGCAGTGACACATTCATTTGTTCGGTTCAAACATTCATATATTTCTAGTTTAATATTCCTTCTTATAAGGAATAAATTTCCAGGAGCACTTTTATATTTTTCTTGTAATATAAAATACGTTGCCTTATTCTCGTAAAAGCATTTCGACATGACAATGTACTTGAGGATCCAAGATGGCTGATGAGAGTTCTTGGAAAACGCGCGACAAAGAGAGGTACGGGTGCAATAAAACGTGTGCGATAGGAGAGGTACTCGCTAGAAATATGAGATAAGAGTGAGGAATAAGAAACTGCTGTTTTATTGCGAATGGAGACGCACACACTCGAATATGAATGCCTTGCAATGGAGTCTCGCGGGTTCTTTTGATTACTTCCTTTCTCAAGTGTTTTATCTACATGTTTGAGATCACCTTTTACAAAAATTGCTCGGAACGTATGAACATCTTTATGCATGAATTTATAAAACATCACATTAATATCACCCTAATATATGAAAGACTAATTCGAAAATATTTATTAATTATAATCGTTTTTTATCTAAACAGATTCTTTGTTTTACAGAAGAAAAAAATGTGGATGTATTTAGTAGTAGTTAATTGCTTATAACATTTTAGAATACACAATATACATATACAACTTTAATCCATTATGTATGCTGTAATTCAATATACTCTTTAAATATGTCAGTTTCACTCGTCAGTTTAAACAGTAATGCATGCTAAAAGCATAAAACTATGGTAAATACCATGATAAGTGAAACATGTATGTGTAGTATCTCATATTTATCTAAAAAAAACATGCATTCATGCAGAATTGTTTCTGAAATCTGATAATAGATTCAGCATGCAAATGATTATAAAATTATTCGTTGTTTTTCGAGTAAGATATAAAGTTTTAATAAAAACATAATAGAGAGCGACAATTTCAAAGAAAAACACAAAAATTACAATATCTGGAAAACCATTGAGTTTTGTATATTTCATTATACATTCAAATTAATTGCAAATAAGCTCTACTGACACGTGCGTGAAGCTATACGTCGAGTCACCAATCACCCTGTATACTTATTATTTTGTTAGTTTCAATTTCAGGTGATCCTATACATTTTTTATTCCAATACATAAAATTAAATCAAATTTAGAATTCCCGATTAAAATATTTACTTTTCCTTAAAGTTGTAAGCTTTTTAATCATTGGGACAGGAATCTACAATTTACAGGAAATCAAACCACGCGCACCTGTACTTTAATTAACTATTCGATTTGGTTGTTTCTGTGTAAACTAGGCGAGCGTTATTCCAGAGATTAATAATCTCCCCATCTTGAAATGTATGTTTCTGTCCTCAGTTTATAGATTTCCAAGAAATTCAATGCGGAAGTTGTAAATTTCATGTTTGTACCTTAATTATTGACTTGTTACTTCCTTCAGCAACTTACTCAATTATTGCTGATGATCGAAGATGTGAGATATACTAAAAAATGTACTTGCAGGGAACGATCTATTTTTTTTATACTTCTATTAGATTACAGCACATGCTCATTAAGCAGGCTATTTTAATGACTCATAATTTTCCTTGCATTCTGCATTTAAAAAATTAAAAAAGAAACTACTTTTTTTTCTAGTAATTTACTGTAGGTACTGCGTTTCATTTAGTTTAATTTAAAATTAGGATTATGAACGTTAATAAAATAAGAAAAATTGTTGTAAATCGTTTTTGACTGCAGTGGATCGATCCCTCGAGCATCCTCTGTACGGTTGGTCAAAAAGCGATCGCAGGATGTCGCTACTTAAACTTTTCGTTAATAAAATAGCTCAAATATTTTTGTAACTATTGCGAATGTAGAGTAAACATAGTTTTCTAAAAGATTTATGATATCATTTGATAACCTTCTTTGTAGATAATACAGTGAGGAAACGACGACTAATAAATAAATAATAAGAATGAAGTAAGTGAAGTTAGGCCAACATGCTGCGAACTGGAATGCACACGCATATACGTCACTTGTTTCTCATATAACTGCCATTTTCTGTTTTCTTTCGTTATAACAATAAAGATGTTAGTATTGTTATTACTATTATTATATACAGGGTGCAAATAAAATGTTCCAAATTCGAGTTCGGAATCATTCAGTTACGAAATTAATACAAGAAGCAAGTAAATAAAACTTAATTTAGGCGAATTAATACATCAGTTTAGAAGAAACGAGATCAATAGGATTGACAGTCGCAATAAAAACCATCTAAGTCAAGATATCTCGCTTCATACATCAACAGGTAATACGTAAGTGCAAATGTTGTTTACATTCTTATCATTCTGAGTTAATCTAAGAAAAGATTTTGATATTCCAAGGATTTCTTTGATTTGGAGTTTAATTGTTTATTTACTCTAACGATGAAATTACTGCCATTATCTTTTTGGACACTTCTTAATCTAAAATTTTCTGAAAGCGATTTTAGTTCTTGCCAAGTAAAAGTTCATATCCTTATCAAATTTATCAATTCCGATGTAAATAAATATTTTTAAGACAACTTAAAATCACCTAGTTCGTTTCGAACCATCCTCCTCAATATTACCTAATTTTTTAGTTTTTAGGACTACGTCATTGAAGCACTTTGTTAACTTATGAGAATTATTATAAAATATACCGGCTGTTTGTGAAATAAGTGCAGAAGTTTAAACCTTGCAATACATCACCATAAATGGGAACAATTGAACTTACATGTCCTTAACATAAGTTTTACGCATTTCGAGAAAAATCGCAGTTGAAAAAATCGGGCAACAAATAATCGTACATCTATGTCTTTGAGGTAGATCAAGAAAAGGAAATTTTATTACAACAAAAAATAGTGGTGCAATCGAGCAGTGACCTTCGCCGTTGTCGAGAAGCCAAAGCGTTTTTTTTGACATCATATTTGCAGCTGGGAGAAAAAATTTGCTTCATTTTTTATGATTGTATCCACAACTTATTGTTCTGTATTCTTCGGGATCAACAGTTTAGTTTGTGGAAAGTGATTGAACGCCTTAAAGCTAATCATGATTACTATCTGTTTAGTATTATTACTTATTAAAGTGCTATAATTCCCGAACGGCGAGAGGACGGCATTTCAGAGGAGTGTATTCATAATGCCGTAGACAGTATTTAGGCTAATCCTGACATGCACACAAACACAAGAATCACTTTCTCGGCGAGCTTGTTTATGTGATCCTCCACACAGGTGATATATGGCGAGTGTGTCTTGCGTATTAGTCATTCCCGCGATTCCAACTGTCTAAGATCTCAGAGCAAGTTCCGTAAGTTTTTTTTGCTATTTCATGAGCGCCGAATAGGAGACGGATAAAGAATTTTCTTTTTGTTATACGAATTTTTTTTTGTATTTTTTTCGTGTTTGTGCTGTCGGCGAACTGTGGTTAAAAATTTTGCACTTATTTTGCAAACACCCTGTATGTATAATATATGGTTCATTAAATTTCAGGTGGCTGTGGAGACAAAACTCCGTCTTAACTTAGCTCAGATTCCATCGACTTCTTGTGCAGTAGATATAAAGTCAGATTTCGCGATGTAAGATTTGCGTTCGCTTTAAAAAGCATTTTTGTAAAAGTGTAAAGTAATAATTGGTTTAATTAAACTAATGGTTTAATACTTGAGTTTAAGAAAGATCAGATACTGTCAAATTGACATCAAAAATCTCTATTTATCTAATTGTAATACATGGAATTTTATTTCACAGCCACCTGAGACCTGAAGTTTATTGACCACATCATTATTTTTGCATAAATTTCAAAAATTGAGTTTAAAATCCACGTTTCACTGAAGAATTAGTCAAATACACAGCGAAACGTGAACTTTAAACCCAAGATTTGGAAGTGTTTGTGCAAAAATAATTACAATTTAAATACATTTTATAATTAAATAATTACATTTTCTTATATATTTTCTTAACACTGTAATATAAATTGTATAAAAAGTAATAACTTTAGGCAGCACTGAAGAGTAGGCAGATTGAGGTTAGCAGCGAAGACTCTAATTCTTTTTCTTGAAGGCATCTAAAAACTCAGACACGGTTTGTCCCCGGAATCTAGTTTTTCTGTAGATCACTTTTAATTGCGTTTAAATAGCTATCAGTCAGGCTAGCAGGTTTTGAATTGCATTTCTGATTCTTAAGTTATTGACCAACCAGTAAGCAGTTTGACCTTGACGAGTGTATATTGGTATAGATGAATAACGACTTTGAAACTTGCCTTTTTAGTCGGTTTAGATTACTCCTACTAATTATAGAAAACTGTTTTCTGTTTTTATCTCTTTCCTAAGTTTTACCTTTTTTTTAATTTTCCTGTGTTGTATACTTTGTAGTGGGGTAGAAGATAGAATGTCGCCACTAAATGTTATAGTCAACTGCTTCCTTTTTTTGCGCGTTGGTTTTATTAGAGTATTTTTGCTATGAGTTCATACGAACTTACTACTGTTTTTAGTGACTTTCATACCTAATTCAACCACGTAATCTTTTTGATCGAATTGAATGAACGCCAATATGCTTATATTGCACGCTGTAGTTTAGAGTTACTATCCCTGAAGTATGTATTCCTAAAAGGAAGAGTGTCTTGGGGGTCTCTCCTAGCCCCATTCTTTAGTATTCATACGTTATTTCTTCTTCTGCAAAGTATATGTGGATGCGTATGACAGGCTAGTAAATCTTTAATATTTGATAAGCTAAAAATTGGTATTTTCTAAATCAATAAAGACCCGGATCATTTACTTATAAACTGCGCTGGCAAAAACAGAAAACAATTGAAACCGAATAATGTGTTTCCTTAAAAATCGGTTTCAGATAAAACCGGTTATCCAAATAATGGTTAAAACCGGCTATTCGAAATTTCCAAAAACCGATTATTCGGATATTCGAGAAACCGACAACTCGAATATCCAAAAACCGACTTTTGGATATCCGAATTGGTTAACCGAAAATCGTATTAATTAAAACCGATTCATAAGAAACACAGATTACATTTAATTTTAATTCTAAGATCCGATTTTACAGTGGTTAGATATCCAGAAATTCTCGGAATTTGAAGTGAAATTATTACTTAAAAAACGAATTCGAATATCCGGTTATCCAAAACCCGATAATATTCGAATATCAGATTATACACGTGATTGCAACCGGATAACTGGTTTTCGGTTTTGTTAAAAACCGCGAATAATCCGAAATCGGTTAACCGATTATCCAAAACACCGATTTCGTTGACAGTACTATTATTAATCAAAAGAATTGATACGCATTTTTTGAACGTTCGTTCTCTTTTTGAATATCTAACTGCAATAATTTAAGTATTCATACAAAAAATGAATTTTTCCTCAGAATAATTAATCAATTATTAAGGGATTAATTTCTGTTTACTTTAGTTTGGGGGAGATTCTGTAACCTATAAACGAGCTGTTAAAATTTAAAGGTGCTTTAAAATTCAAAATACAGTTTTGTGATTGGTTGTTACCACAGCCACAAAATTGAATAGCCCTTTAAATTTAACACCTAGTTAACAATAACTGAAACGTCCTCATTCATGTGTCCTTGTTAGTATCTAGTCATATTTTAAGAGTTTCTTATCATTGAAAGGTCATTGTTGATGCGAATCGCTAATCACTAATGTCTCTGATCTGAACTAACCCTTAAAATTGTCGCTTTTCTTGTTTTCCGATTAAAAAAGTTAAAAATTAAAATTCTTTCTTTTGTCTTTAACGTAAATCTTCTTTAACTGTACCTATTTTTTATATGTCTTTTCTTTATGAGTATAGGATAATATTTTTACTAGTTTTTCCTTGATGTTAACATTTGTTTAAATTTTTTATTACATCTACTCTACATTTCTCCCTGTTCTTCTTTTATCTACAGCTTTCTCTTGATGTTGATTACTAAATTCCCTACATTTTTGTAATCATTTTGAGTGCTGCCGTCTTTTTATAGTGTTTAATTGTTTACGTTTTATTTCGTTTCTACATTTATTAAATTTATTTTCCTCTGGCTTGTTTGCGTATGTTAATTTTACGTTGTTTCTCTACCAATTTGCATTTTTATACTGGGTGATTCAAAATAAGTGTCCAATACGGCAACCACAGGTAGTACACAAAAAAAGAAAACAAAAAGTATATATGCACAACGAGTATAATTAAATTGGTTTATGGGCACTAATACAGCTGTATTGCGTCACAAGACCAATGATCTCGCGTGGAATGGAACGAAACACTAGTGCGTACCTTGAAATGAAACCTAAAATTTTTTTACACAGTGTTTTTTTTTAACTGTGGCCATAGGAATTCACGTGCTAAAAATTGTGCCTCATGTTAACTTATTTAAGTCCTGCTCAAAATTTTAAACAATTTCTTGTTTTTAATAATCAGTTACATAATTTATTAACAGATAAACATTATCAGAATAGGAGGCGCGCGCATCATTAATTTAATTATTCTAATATGTAAAGTTGAAGGTTTAATTGGAGGCTTCCGCGGCCGTCGTCCATTGTTGAATTCCTGACTTCAGGTTGGAATCGCTTCTCTCCTCGGATTTCTTCCACAGCCGACGTTTCGATCTCCATTGCAGAAGAACTTCCTCAGGGCTACTGCTGCTAGTGATGGTGCTGGTGCTCTTGGTGGTCTTGCTGCTGCTTCTTGTAAGTCGGTGAGACTGACTCAAAGACCTACAAGAAGCAGTAGCAAGACCACCAAGAGCACCAGCACCATCACTAGCAGCAGTAGCCCTGAGGAAGTTCTTCTGCAATGGATATCGAAACGTCGGCAGTAGAAGAAATCCGAGGAGAGACGTAATTCCAACCGGAAGTCAACAATGTAAAGTTGAAATTATTAACGGCTATACTTATTGCTCGATTAGATCAAAATCAAAAATTAATTGGTCAGACATTTAGACAGCAGCAAGTAAATTCTCTTGACCTACTGGATTCATTAAAAATTTCCACTTTTAATATTAAAACAATTAATTTAAAGATGCGTCTCTTTTCTGGCAAAGTGTAATTTGTAATAAATTACGTAATCGATTATTAGAAACTGAAATTAGCTTAAAATTTTTATATTGTATATAGTTTTCTGCGGAAAAAATGTATGATACGCAATTAATTTATTCGAATTTCAGACTTGTGTATGTATATGTGAGAAATGATTTTCATCTTGGATTCAAAGCAGATTGATTTTTAAAATGCCTCTGACAGATTTATTTCTTGCAGTTTCGCACTTGCATGACCTTAGTGAATACGCTTCTAACCAATCGGACACTTCTTTTGAATCACCCTGTATATACACTTAGAGTGTACATTTTGTATGAAAATTTTGCTTGTATCAAAACTGCTTTGTTCGAACAATTAAGACGAAGAATAAATTGTAAGCAAGAATTATACAAGGGGATATATAAGGATTATATTCTTTCAGAAATCAGAACTATTCTGAGATAAATAAATTAGTAAAAGTTACGTTTGATAACAGATATAATAAAAATAAATTAATTTAAAAAAGAAACAACTTCCACAAGATAAGGAAATTTGGGCACAAACTGTGTGTATATTATTTATCAGTATTTCTTTAATTTAAATCTTCATATTGTCTATATTTTCTATAGAGTTCAATATTTTTTAACATGATCTATTTCTCCTTTAATTATTATTTGCTTATATGTATAACGTTATTTTCCTTTCTCCTTTACTATGAATTTATAATTGAATAAATTGACAATGTTCACCATGTACATGCTTTTGAGCTGTAAATGAATGTTTCGATATACTAAAGTACTTTTGTTTTGTTTTATATAGTGATATAAACAATTAATAAAAAACCATATTAATATCTTTTTAATGATAAGAATTTAATATGTGAAATAAAATTTTGGACGTAGTAGAAACGAGAGAGAGCCTTAGGTATTGATCTTTTTCTCTCCATCCGCTTCCTCCCTTTCTATATGTTATATAATTTAGAAGTTTTTAGTGGATCTCGGTTGGTGTAATAAAACTCACGCACTATGCGCTAGTGACGTACGAGGGAGGAGTTTCTTGGGTAAATTTTACTTCCTTTTCAGAAAACGGAAGTGCGAATGCGCGGTCGGATATGTGTGCGTATGAAGACGCATGTGTGTGTGTGCTTTTCTTTCGTAAGGAGCCATCTTGAAAGCACCACTGTCTTCCAATCGCAGCGAATTCAGGATATGAGGTTATAAATAATTTATAACTTCATAATTACAATGGAACGTGGAATTAAGGGAAATTTATCGGCGTGCCATTCGTAAATACGTTTTACGTAGTGCCTTCTTATGATAAATATATCTTTTATTATAATAAATTTATCCACTATCTACTTATGCAACTTCGCTTTTTTCATAAATACTTTAGAAACACAAGTTCCTTTCATGTAAGGTATATTTTGAAATAAATAATAGTGAAAGGAAAGAACTTTTTTGAGAAAAGAATTCCAATAGAACGCAGCAACATAAAGCTTACCTACTTTGTTAATTATTTGTTTAACAAAGGCTTTACTTGTGAATCCCAGCAAAAATCAAAATCAATACAATATGAGTTGAGTCATGTAACTGTAAGGCATATCTTAGCCATTGAACTTTGAACTCATTTTGCCTTGGTTGCCTTATTATTAGATTCAGGCTTTCCAAATGTTTAAATATTTTCTCTCTCTCTCTTTAGTAAGCGATTATGTTGCAGGGGTCTTAAAAATGTCAGACAAGTTACCTGTAGTAAAAGGGTTAGATTATTTACCTTCAGTTTTGAATACCATCGAGTTTTAAAGTCTCCCACTAAATTATACTTCATTAAACCCTTCCTGTTTTGTACATTAAATGAAATAGGGTCTGAAACATTACACAGTTAAGTACTTACTTAATAATCCGACAAATAAATGTAATTCTATTTTATAGTGGAGTACTTAAACGTGTTAGCTTATTTTTAGTCGTTTTCTTCAGGGGTAATTTGCTAGCTCGGTGCAGTAATGAGGTTAGCGCGCTCTGTATCAAAGTTGCTCGACCGCAGCCTCTCAAAAGTCTTTCTGCGATTCCCTTATCTCCCAATGACGTCTTCACTTACCTACTTCCCGACTCACTACGTTAAAAACTTGATACTTTTTACACTCGGTTGAATATTTTTAATGGATTCTTTATATACTCTCGGGAAACTATTTTTACCTAACGGATTTTTGTGCAGAAGTATACGGGGCTTAAAAGCATGGTAGTAGATATATGAACATAAATATGATTTTAGATATTTTTGAAACTTTTCTTGTATTTAAGATAAAAAATCTTTCCATTAATAATAAAAATCCAAAAGAAAAAAGAAAAAGAAAATCTGAAACTCATTTAGAATTAGCACACCGAATGTGTCACACAGTGTATTGACAGATATTTTGAATTTTGTATTTACAGAAGGGAGTAAGTACTTATAACATCTTTGTCATAGCAGAAAAAAAAGAAGCAGGTGTGCTTGATGGTGTGGAGATCGATGGCAGCATTAGTTGATACTGACTGTATAATACATTTAGACAACGCCCACATCGTACAGGCCTAATTCATTAGATGGGAGATTACCCGGACTTGACAATTGATTCATCTGAAATGCGATCCAGCACAGAAATTCACCATTTTAAGTTATTTCCGTCAGTAGTAAGCGGAGCGCATGGATTTCAATGGTTCAACAGCGAAACGCCTCCAGAAATTGGATGATACCCTGTGGCCTGATATTCTTGCGCGATGACTCGGACCTGTTGGCCTGTTATTGAAGAAGATGTAGATTTAGGACTTACAAATCAACGGACCTTACTGAATGACAAATCAGGAAACGGTTACTCACTCTATAATACACGTAAATTACTGCATTCTCCTGGTCTTAACTGAGTTGAACATTTTGGAATGTGGGAAAACGGAAATACTGAAATACCAATGCACAATCGTTAAAAGATGCATAAAATAGAACTTGAGTTGAAATGCCTCAAAGTAATATAGAATATTTGGAAAGTACTTTCAATATCAAGAAAGAGGCGGCGGTAGTTACACCAATGTTCTCTTTTTCAAGAAAGTCAGGAAGACGAAATAATTCATTTTTTATACCTTTCTTCATACAAACTTGTATCTCGATTTTCCTTGCTAGTAGCGCCTGATGTTCGAAAAGAAATCTACAATCATTTCTACTTCGTTTGCTCGAATGGCGTTTACTTACATTTTCAGAATTGTTGAATTGGTTCGCTCTTTCTTAGCCTAACAAGAGCTAACTTTTCTTTATACCCAATAATGATTTTTATTTTAACTCACCAACGCCGGATTGGAACCTTCGTTTCTTTTGTAACAGTGTACTTAAATTGAATATAAAAATTGATTACGATTAAGGAACGCCTTATCAATCAGCCAAAACAGAAATTCTGAAAATATTCTGCTTTTCTCGTGTGTTTCAGCATTTTTATCAGCTCTTGCCTCCCATGTCGTCAAATGGTGGAGCATATCTTAGTGTATCGCGAACGCATGGAAAATTTATTTTTTATAATTAGATGTGATTTTGCAGGTGCGAGCTTATTTTGCGTTACAGTTTTGCGTCATATTGCGTTTTAATTTCTAATTTATTTGATTTTTGAGCACTGGAAAATTCGAATCCTTACATCAAAATTACATTATTCAGTATCAAGTGTTTGTAAACTTTTGTGACTTAAGTAAAGGGTTATTCCAATAAGAGTTACTTCAAGCTTTTTGTTAATAAAATTCAAAATTGTCAAGGACATTAGAACATTTTTTTATATAGAATTATTGGAATTTTTCAGTTGCACAATAACGTGTGTTTTGACAAGCTCCACTTCATGATATTTTCGCACATTTCAACTGGAAGTTGAGTAATGACACGTCGGATTTCGGATTTGAATTGAGCAATGGTTGGTGAATTAAAGGCCTTTACGTATAAGCACAGAAAATCATGCTTGATTATTTTCTGCGCATATACCACGATATAGAGAACACTGGTACGCTCACTCGCCGCCATTTTCAGTTTAAAATTCTGAGCAAGTTGAGTAGTTCGTAAAAATTCGCTAGATGGCAGAACCGTATCGCGGACTGTCATTTTTATCAAATTCCGCAACCGGTTCTTCTGAGGCTCTTGTGGTAAACACAAAACACATGGGCAGAGATAAACAGAGGTCAGTACGCAACAAACTGCTTTGAAGTTAAATACTGCATTTTAAATTTTAACTATGAATTTAAAGCTTAAAGTTGTCAGGCGTAGAAATTTTAATTTAAAGAGGGTATGTATTGGCGAATAATTTAATTCGTTTCCTGATTTAGTTACATTGCAGTCAAAATAGAAAGACTTCTCAGAATTAATTTGTATTGAAGCAAGGAGATTTTAACATAAACATGAACTCATCGTAAGATTGCTATCTAACCTAGAATATCCACCAATCCATCTGGCATTAAACTGACCGATGTACTGATTAAAATGTACTCAATATGACGAGTGGATATAAACTCACAAAAGTACCTATCTAGCAACATCAGTTCAACATTTTGTGTGCTTGATACATTTTCAAGAAAAAATTGTAAAAAATCGTTAAGTCAGTGGAAATGAAATCATTCGAAGAACACTGACAGATGATGCTATTCCTCAACTACATGTATGCTCCTACTAAAGCTATTCTCACATCTGCCCTTTCTTCCACCACTACCAAACAGATACAAGAAACAAATAATACCAATAGCCTCTGAAAGGTTTGTAAAAATCACAGCAAAACGTACTTGCTCGTTACACTAATAAATATCTTTCTACATCTGTTTGATTGCTTGCTAAATTTGCCAGTCGCCATTTATTCTTTATTTCATACACACTAATCAAAGTTTGCCATTAAAACACACGTAAATACTAAATATACGTCGCCTACAACCGTGCCAACAACACGTAATATAACCTACAGGAGTACATTAATGACGTTTAGTGACAGTCCTTCATACATTGGTGTCATCTAGCGGTAAAATTTAAATCACGTAACTAGGCACTACTTTTGACTTCCTCGTTTTGTATGGGGAAGATAGGGAAGTGCGCGTATCAGTGTTCTGTATATCGTGGCATATACGTAAAGGCCATTAATTTACCAACCATTGCTTAATTCAAATCCGAAATAGAAAGTATGATGCATAAGCATCGGTTTAGCAGCATACGCAGTATCCCGGCCGTGGTCCGAGAGTTTCTATTCTTGAGTTACACTTTTTGTTACCTTGGAGAACCAATTTTTTCCTTAGAATATACGTTTACTTAGAGCTCAGAGAGAGAGTCATGGAAACGACGAGGAACTTATGTGTGGGATTTCGACGTTAAACTCTGGCTAACAGTAGTAATATTTTGGATTCACTGATCAAAATGTAGTAGTATTAGTAGCCGTCTTCATTCATTCAATCATTTCCGATGATGTGAAAAAGCTTTTCCAGTAATTTATTTTTAACATTTATTGATCAAAGCCGTACTGATAGTTTGACATAAATTGAATTTCGTTACTGATTTTTTTTTACTTGAAACTGAGCGAATGAAAAATTCTTAAATTTCACAGACAGATTCATCTTGAAGAGTATTTTAAAGAACCTAAATGGAATTTTGCTGTAAAGTAATTAGGGAAGCCAATACACCTTTTTAATTAAGATGGGATATCATATGTTGCCTTTCAAAATTCAGCACCCTGTATGTATTAATTCGTACACATACACTGATTTTTAATTTTCTCACCCCCATCCTCATCTTTTCGCATTTTCTTTAGCAATTTCGTCCATCAACGCGATAAATAACAATGGGCTTAGGACTTCTCTTTGGAATTCTTTGGATTGATTGTTATAAGTTTTAATTATGTTTCTATTATTGTTATATATACTTTTTATAGCTTGCAGTATACTTCCTCCTACCTTCCTTCTTTCTAAATATTTCCCAAATTTTACTTCTTAGGGCCGTGTCAAAAGCTTTTCTAGGTCAACGAAACACAAGTCCATAATTTTTTATATGGTAGTGTCTTCTTTGTGTCTTATCGAGAAAAATTAAATCTGTTGTGCCTCTACCCGACCTGAAACTACACCAGTCATCATCATCCAATGTTCCTTCTATAATTCTCCTTAATTTTTTCTAGGATTATTTTGTATAATTTACTGACAGCAGTTAATATTGAAATTCCTGTTCAATAATTATTAAATTTTTTTGGGTCGCGTTTTTTATGGTAATATGGTTGCAATCGTCCAGTCTCTTGATAAATTTCCTTCCTCCAGGCAGTGTTTATTATTTTATGTAGTAATTGTAGCGCTTCCTCATGTACAGCTTTTAACAATTCCGCCTTTATGTCATCACATCCTGTTGCTTTACCGTTTTTATAGTTTATCGATCGCCTCTTTAACGTCGTCTAAGGTAATTTCATCATTACTTGCAGGTTTTTGGTTTCCCTATCCTATTGCACTGTTGGTTTTTCCTCTGTATTCAAGATTTCCGCAAGGTACTCCCTCCATCTCTTCATAATTTTCTCTTCTGCTACTATTAAATTTCTTTCTGAGTCTTCAATACATTTAATCTTACTTTTTGCTTTTTCTTAGGTTTTTCAAAGTTAGTTTTAGCGCTATCATTACTGTTCTTTTCTATTTTATGACCCAAGTCCTCCCACTGTTTCTTTTTCCTCAAAGTTTTTATACGATTTAAATGCGTTACTCCACTGTCTAGCAATAAATGAGTATACTGGTAGGTTGAAAATGATATTTCGTTTGTTAGACACGATTACATGGCTGTGAAGCTGTAGGTCTTCAAAAACCGAACTCCTACTGGAAAACCATTCATACGAGCATGTTTTGTAACAAAACTTAGTTTATTGCGAGATATTCTGTCTTAAAGAGAAGAGAAAGACACATATACGGGATGCTGCTGCGAGTGGATTATTAAAAGTCAAATGATGATAATTTAGGGTGTGTAGGGGATCTTCCATTTTGAGGACAGAAGGTATCTACACATATTGGACGCTGCTGAGATTAAAATATTAAAAGTCGAATGATGGTAATTTAGGGTGTGTAGAGGATTTTCCGCTTTGAGGACAGAAGGTATCCACACATATTGGACGCTGCTGAGATTGGAATATTAAAAGTCGAATGATGGTAATTTAGGGTGTGTAGGGGATCTTCCGTTTTAAGGACAGGAGGTATCCACACATATTGGACGCTGTTGATAACTAGTACGTTCGTAATTATTGGATGAGAGACATTTAAGCTCCACAGTAAGAAATTTCGGGACAACTGGTTAATGATGAGATTCTCTTGAACGTTGCCTTTTTTGGCAGAGAGTCTGAATTTTGGACTATGTTGTAAATCATGATATTTTTTGCACGAAGATATTTAGAAAGTCGTAGTTTGTATCAGATTGTAAATCAAGCACTAAAAACAAACGGAATCATTATATCTGGTCCATAAAGCACAAATAGCCTTTTATGAGCATATGCCCGCTGTGAGACCGACTGCGCCATAAAGACACAGATTGCTTATACTCATCTCATCCGCGAGAAGTCGCCGCCGCCGAAAAGGCGGAATTGTAGTTTTATGATATACAGCGAGGTTTTTTTCGCTTCAAAGGCCTTCTTTTTATGTGCATATATCTCGGCAGCCGCCACTCCCAGAGAGGTGACATTAGAAAAACCTGCACCTAAATTACATATAAAATATTCGTGTGACGAAAGGAAACCGCCCAATCCTGTGGCGTGAGTAGGTGTTCGAATGTGAAGTATTGACGATGCGGATGGCGCGTGCGTAGCACCCCGTTCACATAAAGTGAGAAGCCGGGTAACAAACGAGACGGAACAAGAGCGTGTGTACTTTTGTGCTTTTTCTCTCATTTTGCACATCCACATCCAGGCCGACGCTATTTTTCATCCGGGTGGAGCCGGGTCCCGACTATGCGAGCGGCCCACCCTAGATCGATCGTTCGCCTGAGCTGCATATTACGTCTTCTCCTCACGTCCGCACAAAGAAATCACCTCACATCGCATCCATTTATCATAGCATCTTTAAGATTGCATTGGGCGTTTCCAGGTAGATCGCCCGTAATCACATTATATACACGACTCTCTAATTATAAGCTGGTTCAAATAGGTAGGGTACACCCTGTAAGTGTAGCAGCTAACTAACATCATACCAGTCGGAGAGCAGATGTGACTTCAAAGTGGAAAACAACTTGGTTACTTCTGTGGTGGTGCTAATAGCGGAGCTCGCCGAGACTTAATTGAATGAGAAAGTGGGCCAGTGACCTACGGCCTTGAACCGTCCTCGACCGACGCTCCCGGAGGTAATTAAGCGCCGCGGCGCAGCTAATTGAAGCTGCAGCGCTTGCGTCCTACGCGCTTATTAAAGAAGCGTACTAGGTCACGAGGGGAATAATGAACGAGAATGGAAGTCAAGGGAAAGTATTTTAAAGAGTGAAATTAGAGAGACTTGGGGCAGGTCAGATTCTCAACCCCGAACGGTCACCATTCATTATTACTTATTCCACCACTCATTTATTTTCCTTATAATTTTACTACTTTATCGCTTGCATCTACACCTTCATTACAAATGCAGACTAGTTTCTAATTGCAAAACTAAAACACCACCTAATTAATAAGTTATGTACCCATCCAACACCACACCCTCTGATATTGCAAAAGAAAATTCTTCGTTAGTTCTCTCTCTTAGATTCGCCATTTTTATATCGATTCCGTTTCACTAGATGTCGAAATTGCCCAGGAAAAGCTACTATAAGAAAGCTGTGGAGGCGGCGTCAATCCCACCCCTAGAAACGTAGCGTATAGTATGTGAGTGTGTGATAACGCTTTGAGGGGCGGACAGTTTGAGTAATACGAGCAACAAGGGAGACTCACTCGTTTTCAGAAAAGTTAGAGAGAACGAATGCCCATCTTTAGGCTAATGAGCTGAGTATTGTCAGAATTTGTGTATGCATGTGCACCCCCTCGGCTTTTACACTTACGCCTGAGAAGTAAAGTTTACGAGAAAGTCGAGAATATCAAATAAATCTCGAGAAACTTCTAAAGTGTATCCCTATGGAAAACATCCACTTAAAATTTTAATATGTTCCCTACTTCAGCATTCAAGTTGCCCCTAATTTGGTGAAAAATCAATAATTTCATTATTGTCGTACGAAACGTTTCTCTCCTTCAACTTTGCCGATTAACTCTTATTTACAACCTTTACCCTTATTAGAAATAAAATATTTGTCACAAAATGGTTCGATAATCTTTAAAATTTAAAATTCTTTTCTTACGTACTATATTTTGAGAAATCAACGAAAAACAATTTAAAATTTATGGTCATTATATCAGAGTACATAATAAATAAGATTAAATATTTGCTTTTAATTTTCTCTAAAGGCTGTTTTAGTCTACCCTCTTTCTTATACATACAAGTTTGAATCAATTTCTGCAATTAAAATTTAGAACAAGAAATAAACAGTTTGAAGACAGAATATATTCTGTTTTTCTCATATGCTTCTTAATGAATTTAAATTTACTGCACAAATTAAAACTGTTCACGAAATGGAATCAAATCTTGCACGCGTACAACAATTTTAAATTATCAAAAATAATTCAGTCAAAATTACTTATATCAATTGATTATTACCCTCAATTTCATATTATAATTGTTTGCTGGTTATGCTACTTCTTTAATCTTTAAATGTAATCTTTAAATGTAATCTTTAAATGTAAATGCAATTTTTTTTACTTTGGAACTGATTTCTTATTGCAAAAAATATTAGTTGCGAGTGACTTTCTAGAGCCATTTTTTGATAAATCGGCTCACAATAGGACCGAGATATTTGTCCATGGGATATTCGGGAAATCCATTGAAATCGACACTGGCCTCCAAGTACTATTTCCCTAATCAAAAGATGACAAAAGCGAAGAGAGCTTCGGTTAATAACGTCAACAAAATGATTCAGTTTAGGGGAACCTAAAAAATGTTGTACTGATATAATAGTATATTGTTGAACGAATGACGAAAGTGACATTTTTTGAGCGAGAGAATAGTTTGGTAATGTTCGCGAGCTTAAGAAAATTATTTCGACGAGTTCAACACTATACTCTTTTTACGACTCTACTTATTGTTTCTGGTGGAGTATTAGGAAGATCTAAATCACTTTCTGAACCCAAAATCAAGATAAAGGTCTGACGAACATCAAAAACTGACATTTTCTAATGACGCGATACAGCGACACAAGGCAACTAGATACATAAGATTTATTTTCGTCTGTAGTGACGAAAGTTAACGTTTTGAGATATTTCCTCACTAGTTACGGAAATCAAATTTTCGCTGGAAGTATGCGGCGACAATAGAATTCCTTTTCATAAAGGGTCGTAGAAAGAAATGTTTTTGAAAGAATCTGGGTAAGATAAAAGTCCAAAAATGATTCTTCCATCGTTTTCAATTGGCTGCTCTAAAGCAATTACAAGGTATTTCCATTTTTAATGAAAATACGAAGGCGTCTTCCAATCACTGTGCTTTAGAACACTATCAGAGTATCTCCAATCTCCTACCATTTATTGCACGATGTTAAAATAAGCTCATAATACTCTGAGTTTGCTATTCCTAAAAATTAATTAAAACCATCAAAGTAAGATTCCATCGATGAAAATTGATGAAAATACCATTGAAGATGTTATGAGGGAAGATTTTTACATTATGTAGTTCACGGAAAAAGAACAATACAATTGCCAACCTTTGCTGTTAAGTAACTGTGGCGTTGCATAATAACTGTGTTTCAAATCCAGAGAATTTTGTTGATTTCATAAAGAAGAAATGAGTGAAAACTGGCGAACGTAGAAGCGTGATCAAGATCTTAAACGAGTAAGAAAATTAACCCAGATTCATCACAGGGTGGATTAGTTAAAGGGAAGCAATTTCAATCAGCTTAAAATATCGAAGATTTGGATGCCCGAATCAAGGAAAACTATTATAAAGTTGAGGAGAATATAGATTTGAATAAGAATTATAATAATTAATAAGGAAATTTTGCTGCCAAAAAAGGAAGACTGCAGAATTCATCATTCATCAGAAAAACTTTGATGGTATTGGTGTTGCACGAAAAAAGATCTAACAAAAGGAGAAATTCCAAAAGGTCAGAAAGTTGAAAACCTCCCCAACCGCAGGAAAGGAGGTAGAACTGTAACCGAATGATTATGCTCCTTCATGAGGATTACAGAGTCGACCAAGTTCGTAAAGCTCGAGAAATAATTATTTGGTGCGGCTTTACAGAGATAGAACATCATACATCATAAATATATCACCGAGTGACCATCATGTCTTAAGTTAAAAGAAAGACACTTATGTGGACGATGGTATATCATCGAAAGATCGCCGAGATGTCTTTTTTGGAAATATTTAGTGGATGCCATGTTCTAGAATAAAATATTACTTTCCTTCTATTTTCCTTCCTTGCAATATTCATATTGCATATTTTTCCTTGGATGTTAATTTTTTTCTTTTCCTCTTTTGTTAAGTGTGCTTTCCAATTTATCGCATGACTTTACCTAAATTGGAAAATCATCTAACAAATTTGGAAACATAATTGACAAGAGGGGAAAACCAACAGAAAAAAAAAAGAATGAAACTGGGATTAATATGAATTCGGATTTCATCTTATTAAAGTTGTTAATTGAATTGACTTGAAGGTTCTTGCGGTTTAACAGAGCAAGTATGCTATAAGCATTTAACTACAATTTATTAATACGAAGTTTGGCTTTTTAGTTTTGCATAGGGACGTATAAGGGTTGCCACTAATGAAAAACCAAAATTAACTTCAGCATTCAGCTAATAAAAATCCAAAGTTTCGCATAGGCGTGACAAATGATTTAGAATTTTTTTTATTTTGGAATTTTTGAAAGTTGTTAAGTAGAAAGAAAAATAGAATCGAGTCGAAAAAAATTTTACGCCATAACTCTTTACAATATCCGGAAAGGACTATCTCAACAACAATGCCTCGCCAACTTGATCTCTATATATAGTGATGAAGTACCATATCAATCGCCAATTCATCGCTGGTACTGGGAATTCCAACGTACGCACTACCCACCCAATGTAGGTACAGATTGACTTATCCTTAAACATATGAAAAACCTCATTTCAAAAGATTCTGTATGGTGCGATTTGGGTGTGAGAAAATTAAATTATCCACTTGATCTCACATATTTTAATTAAAGGACAAAAAATGGTTTGCATCATTTGGTATCGAGATAAATGTTCGGCTGGTTCACCGAAGTAACCTCAAAAACCATTTTAGCTATTTAGCTGTTCCAAGGTAAGATGAAACGTATCGAAGAAGGTGGTCCCAATATTTGGACATGGTTGGCCAGAAGTAATTTAGGCTATTCTTTAAAAAGACTAACTCAGAATGCTGGACCAATCATCTTCCACCAAGATAATGCAAGAGTTCATATAGAGGTCATAAGATCAAAAGACAATTGACGGGCTTAGAATAAAAGAGGTATATCGAGATATTTGCAACTAAAGTTAAGTGAGTAATAGGGAGTCACGAAGAAATAGTATTTCTAATCTCTAATAGCTCGCGCTAAAAACCGGAAATCGTTTCAATCTCTTTTATACCAAGCAGATATTAACTTCAGGTAGTCAAAAATGTACATAAAACAGATTTGTTCAAAAACGCGCTTATACTTCTTTTATTCTAGGCCCCTTAATTGTGGTTTTAGAGCAGCAAAACATTGAATTACCAGATTGTCTTTCCTACAGTCTCGACCTAAATCCCAACGAATCGTTCGTTAGTTCCCAAGGATCAAGATTAGACTCCACGGTCAAAATGACTATTTCGATTGTCTCAGCTAAAGACTAGAATAGTTGATTTAATATAATTGAATGGAATGAATGCAAAAGTGGAAAATACTTTGAAAGACATTTAAGTACTTTAAGTCTAACTATTGTTTGCAAAACTATTTTAGAGAGATAACTCACGTAAGCACATTAATTTTCACGAAGTACAGTATCCAAGTGATACTTATTTCCGATTTACATGTCACTATTGTTGTATAATATTTAAGTAGAAGGTCAACATTCCAAAGATTTGGTGCTTAAAAATTCCACACACTGTCGACTTTGGTTCCGTTTTAAATGATTTGTCACATAAAATGGGTAGTACGTTAAGTTAGTAACAATTTTGTTTGCTTTTACTTAGAATAGTTAGCAGATTATTGCGTTTATTACCTTCCATAAATTAAATTATTTTCATGTTTCATAAAATTTAATGTGATTAATTGGAAAGTTGATTGAGACACATGGAAAAAAGCCCTAATAGTAAAATTTTTCAATCCAATGCAGTAAATTCATTTAATAACTGTATAATTACACCGTCTTTCATTTTATTTGTAAATGTAAACTCTATCGTCCCTATAATTGTGCTGCTCAGGTAGAATTTAATTATGACGATAAAAAGCGTGCAATGGCAGTTACGTAAGTTACGAAACGCGTCGCGAGAGCTCGTTACGGAAAATAATAAATGTCCATAAATAAGAAGCCAAAATAAATTACCATATAAATACTTAAGATAAGTGGTTATATATTTATTCAGATGCTTAGCGGAGGTAGAACGGAGCGAGAACGAAAGAAGATATGTCATTAAGATCAATAATATACGCAAGGGAAACGATAGAAGGGAGAATATTAGGGGAAGGCAAGTAAAAATATGAAAATGAAGCAATGCTGCGGATAACAATAGCTGTCTGTGGATGTCGCGAATGCTACAGGGTTTCTCTGATGGATTTCAATTTGCTCGGACCGGAATATTACGATGGATGCTGCGAAAAATACTTCCCAACATATTTATGTGTTTCTTTTTGTTCAGCTTCACGTGTTATTTGCTCTAACTCGGATGCGGATTTCTCTTAAAAGAGGGTTTCGATTTAAATTGAATAGAAAATTCGACGAAGCAACTAACTTGGAATAATATGGAAAATGTATCATTAAGAACATGATACACAGCATTTCCTTTGCCTATACTTCACACATTCTACACTTATTACTAATTCAATCATTTATAATTTCAAAGTTTAATTTTATCATTCTTCATATAAGAAAAAGAGTTTTTTTAATCTTGAACCGGATAGAATTATAATTGGAAATAACTCAACGTTTCGCTATAGATTAATAGCTTCGTCAGGTTCAAGATTAAAAAAAAAACTTTTTACTTACATTTCTCATCGGACAAGAATCTTCCTAACTTCATGTACTTCTTCTTCATATAATTTAGAACAAGCCTTTCCTAGACGAACATCGTCGAAAGTGTTTGCATTGTGTTAAACTGACAAGCAGTGAATAAATTAATTTAAAATTTAGTAAACTAGTGCATGTTCTAAGCGCGGTCCGGAAAGAGGTACTTCAATATTTCAATGAATTTGCAATTTTACATGTATTTACAAAGTACTTCAGTATCATCACATCCGCAAGGACCCTCCTGGAATTCTTGCAGTACGTGGCATATCAACGATCTCGGCTGAACGGGTAACTCAGCCGTATCTTCTGCACCAAAATTTGCTTCCAATTAATTATTTTTTAATTTCTACCGGTTTATCTATTTTTTTTGAGAGAATCAATTTACATTGCAACCAATTTATATTTCGTTTATTTCCAGTGGCGGGCTTAGTGGTGGGCGAACGGGACAACTGCCCGGGGACCCGCGCTATCCTGAATATATGAATTTTTCAATTTTTCTAACCACAATAGTTCAATCGGAATCAAAATTATCGAATATCTGTTTAAATCATGCAGGATTTAATAAAAAACTCGTACGTTTGGCAGGTGATAGTAGAAATCAGAAAAAGAAAAAATTCTAATGAACCCACGACCATTACTCAATACCGGGTGACCACATTATGTGTTCACTCTTCAATAGAAGGAATGTAATCTTTATTTTTTGAGGAAAGTAAGTTTGATTGGGTTTAGGACGAAAAGAAAATGATTATGATTTTAATCATTCAGCTGACAGTTTCCGCTTTATTCAAAACCCTTCCTCAGAGACTCTGATTAGATTTTTTATAGCTACAACCTAGTGGTCTGTGTTAAAGAAAAGAAACTGCAAGGTTTTCTTAAAACTTCAAAAACATCGTTGGACAAACTCAAAATAACCGAATGACAAACAACAAATAACAATCAAAACTTGTAATTCTTCACAACTTAAAATCAAATTAAAAGTAGTTGGAAACGTGCTCCGAAAAGACAGAATGAAACTGAAAAAGGTTTTGATTGTTATTTGTTATCCGGTACTTTTGACTTTGTTCAACGCTGTTTTTGAATTTTTAAGAAAACCTTGTTTTTTTTTTCTTTAACATAAACCACTACTATGGGTTGTAGCTATAAAAATTCTAATCAGAGGGTCTGAAGAAGGTTTTTGAATAAAGCCGAAACTGTCAGCTGAATGATTACAATCATTTTCTTTCGTCCTAAACCCGATCAAGCTTACTTTATTGAAAAGTTTATAATCAGGGCGCCATTTCATTAATCATATTTTTATTTTTTACATAAAATTCGGGATCGATAAATTAAATGAAAGGCTGAATTTTCAGACGTGGCACTGGCCACCATACGACTTCCGGTTTCGCCGAAAGTTACATCAACTTCCTTACTTTAAATGGTATGGCCTCTATATTTTTAAATAAAGTTGTTTCTTGTTCGATGAGAAATATAAGTAAAAAGGTTTTTAAATCTTAAACCGGACAGAATTGTGATTGGAAATACACTCAACGTTTCGCTATAGATTTATAGCTTCGTCCTTGATCTTAAACCGGACAGAATTAAGATTGGAAATACAATCAATGTGAGCTCGTCAGCTGACGAAGCTTTCAAGTTTCGCTATAGATTTATAGCTTCGTCAGTGACGAGCTCTCACATTGAGTGTATTTCTAATCTTAACTCTGTCCGGTTTAAGATCAAGGAAGAAGCTATAAATCTATAGCGAAACGTGGAGTGCATTTCCAATCATAATTCTTCCCGGTTTAAGATTCAAAAAGACTTTTTACTTGTATATTTTTACATATTTGGAATTTACCGATCACTGTGACTTTCCATGACAACGAAAAATTCTTTCTTGTTTTTTTTTTTTAAGTTTCAAAGCTATAAATCGTGTAGTTTTGTTCTAATGATGCGATCAAGTAATTCGAGAAGGCCACTCCTTTGATGGTATTTTGATTTTTAACGTTTTTACAGCTTATGAAATTTTCATTAGGGTCGTAACTTATTTCTTTCAAATGGAACATCCTATCTTGTTTTATTTTGCTTTTTTCATTCCATCCCTTATTTGACTTTATTTAGTTCAATTTTTAAGACAGGATGGAAAATAAACAGCGGATATATTCGATATTTTCAAGACGATCAATTTTTTCAAAAAAAGACGTTCGGACCCGTCGATTTCGTCTAATTTTTTGCCCTTTCCTGAAACTATTCTTAATACTACAGGGTGTTTGCAAAAAGCTGGGCGAGTATTATTTTTTTAATGTTTTTTTTTTTAATTAATCGTTGAAAATGATGATTCAATGAAAACATTGAATTTATCCGCTACTTAGTTTCCACGCTGTATAATTAAGTGATCGACCTTTGCTTTTTTTTTCTTTTATTCGATTTCATATTATCAATTTATCGTCTTTTGTTTTTGATTTTTTTAAAATTCATTTGGTTTGAATTTATTTTATATTTTGATCCCTTCGACCGATCGCCTTTTTTGTGTTCTCTTTAATGCGATTTGATTTTATTTATTGATTATTAACTTATCGTCTTTTGTTTATTTTTTTTGCTCTATTTGAATTTATTTTACATTTTGATCCCTTCGATCGATTGCCATTTTTCTTTCCTCTTTTACGCGGGTCTCGATTTTGTTTATTATTATTTTATTTAATTTTTTTTTAGATTTACACGTTTTGAATTTATTTTACATTCGTTCGATCGATCGTATCAGTTTTGCTTTTTTCTTTTATGTTATTTCATTTTTATTTTTTAATTATATTTTTCCCTTAACATTTAACGATTACATTTTCTTTTATAAATTTTATTTTCATCTATCACCTTTTGTTTTTTTTTTTTTTTTTCTTTCGTTTGACTTTATTTGATACGGTTTTTTCATTTCTTAATTGTCAGTTGGATTGTTGACTTTTGTTGTTGTTTTTTCTTTTCTTTATTCAATCTGAGTTTATTTCTTTACGTTTTTAATAGCTAATAGTTTATTGGGTACTAATTTAAAATTTTTAATATTAACGGATTAAATTTTTGGTTGTCAATATTTACATCGATTTAACATATTCTTAGTTTTACAGATTCTTATTTTCATCCTAGCTTCTTCTACGATCGTCTTTTGTTTTTGTGTGACTAGATTTGACTATATTTTATTTTTATTTTGATTTATCAATTAGTCGTCTTTTTCTGTTTTTTATATTTCTTTATTTTATAGTCAGCGTTTTATTTGATAGTCATATTTTTATTTCAAAATTTTACTCCTTTGTTTCCATATTTACATTTTTATTTCACACTTTCAAATAACTACATACATTAAAATTTGACGCATCACACGCAATTATTTTCCCTACTTTTTAAAATGTATTTAGTGTTTTCTCCTTTTTATAATGCAAAAAAGAAAAACTTTTTCCCTACCCCAAGGGCCCCGCTAAAATTTCTCGCCTGGAGCCTCGCTACTATTAGGTCCACCTCTGTTTATTTCCAAGTTAGTTGCAAGATATCTTTAAAACATTAGTTTAAAAATCCTCGTTATAAAAACGGATTAGAGAACATATAAATGAGAAAACGAGCATATTATGTTACAAGGGCTTAAAATCATTTAAATATGTATAAACGTATAGAGTTCATTCAATTAAAGGCGCATTGTGAAAGATGCGCGAAATATGACGCTAGAACCAATATTAACAACTAGTCTATTGAACTCTAGAGCGTTATTATTATTTCAAAATACAATTTATCAATTGTACTTGCCTAATAACTTGACTTAATATGAATGAATAATATAATTAAGACTGACTTTGTGGTATATATACATGGAGTGAACCAAACGCGCAGGTGACGTCAGAGTGCTCTTCTGTAATTGAAGGAACTCTACCTCTCATCATAATCATCAGGTTCCGAGTAACGTTTTCTTTATTCCAAAACACGATTATAAATTCTGTATAAAAATTGATTTTTAAATGAAACGTCAATAGAGTCCTGACACTGCTAAATCGGATTTAATAATGCTCTCTTGACTGACAAAAGCTTATACCTGAATTAGTAACCGGTACGATTCTAACAGGCGAAGGCTCGCTCTAATACATAATACTCATCGATATATCAATACTGATCGGAGTTGTGATCCCTGTACAATGCAACCGGCCCCTTTTAAACACGACGCAACACCTCTTCTGGGAACAATGATCTTGCCCTTTACATACAAACTCACCGCAGATCCTCTCCAAAATCCATGTTAATATGTGTGCAGTGCAATTTAACATGATTTATATGACTTCCAGAATTAATCATTGTGTACTTAGATAAAAAGTAAATGATTCCGTGGGGTAAATTTATTGCCAATAATTTATGTTGTCCATTTATATATGTTGTGCTCTGTGCTTCGAGTAGGTGAATAAAAGATTTGGAAATTCAAAGTTTTTTTTTTTGTGATAAATGGCGGTCGTAAAATATTAAAAGCAACCATATATCATACGGCGTTTGAATGTGTTACAAATATATTCTCGGCGTAAAATATTAGGTTTCATTTTCATGTGGTACGTTTGATAATTTTAAATAGAGAAATCAGCAAATAAAATTTCTAACAAGAAACTTTACGACTGACGACATATTTTGATTACTTCGAATTTTATGAACATCTAATTTTTCGTATGTGCAGAGGTTTATACACAGAGTGTTTTAGTGTTTTAGTATAGTACAGATCAATTCATGAAAGAATACATCCACGTCATATACAATACTCGTCTGTATCAAGTAACTGAACTAGTTAATCAACAAACACTACACGAATTTTATATACCGTCATTAAATTAAATGTTGATTAACGAAGTGCAGTTATTTAACATATTGTACATGATATACATGTATTCTTGCTTGTATTTGTCGTTTTTTGAGTAAAAAGGGTTCATATGAGCATGTATTCAATGGTAAAAAATGCTATGCTCATGGCAAGTACAGGTGTTATGCTAGATTCAAAATCATATATTTACAAACAAACTCGTTTATGCAGTAATTCAACAAGCTATATTTCAGTAACCACGAAGATTTGGACACACGTTCGTATAAACCTTTTTACTTAAAATGAATGATGTTATAATGTCTGCATTTTTTCCTGCGACGCCCGGTATATTGCAATTCTAAAATATGGAGTTTTCAGAGTTCGAAATTAAAAAAAAAAGAAATTCCAACCGTTAATAAACAAACATTTCAATTAGAACATGAATGTTATGTCTGACACAACAATGGGTTGTGTATGACAACACAATATTCGAACAAAACAAATAAAATAAATGTTCACAAACAAGGAAGCTCAGCGTGCATTTCAGCGAGCAGAACGTTTGAATACCCGAAGCCTGTGGAGAATACCGAGCACAATGAAACCCCTGCGAGCATTAACGGAGGAAATTTCTGCGAAAACTTAGGGTATATACACAAAGCTCTGCGAAATATAAAACAATATACTGGATTAAAAATGTAAATTATGATTAATAATTGTGAATTGTTAGAAAATAAATTTGAACAAATGGGTATGTCAATCCTGTCACGATTCAACGCTGATCCTGTTATTGATAAAATTGTTCTTCTTTGTGTTTTAAGTGGAGGTGTCGGGTTTAAAGGTCAAACGTGATTACCGCATAATTAACTGTAAGCAAGTATTCCAGCGGAATTTTTCTGAAATTTAATGAAACGTACTTACAATCAAAGATAAATACACATATTTTAAAAGGAAACACAATCTACCGAAGCCTACGCACGCGCTGCGTTCTGAATACTTATCTCCTGCAAAATAACGCCAATAAATAACATCTCTATTTGCACATTAAGTGTTGGTTAACTAATGAAGGAAATTTAATAGGCATATTACTTCACGTAAGTGTTTTTAATTCGGTTTAAATAACAACATTAATCGTTAATTTGCAAGCGAGTGGTGAGATTTTTAACTAAATAATTAATTGCAAAATCAACTTCCTCAACTGTAATTAATAACGGGTTACAAATGTTTAAATGCTGGGATAATGCACGTTATACTATGAAACACTCTTATACCTGTATCTATTTCGTTCATCTGTTGCTATTACTTAACCAAGGAGGTATCTTAATCTTGAATATAGTTTTTGTTTGATTTTTTTTACGTTTTAAGCCATAATCTTGAATATCGCAATTGTGTATCACTCAGTATATGCGATTTTTTTTTTATTTCATTTTGTTAATCGATTACTTATTGCAATTAACGGAGACGATGAAATCTCATGTAAATTTTCTCCTGCTTTATAAAAATCATAACCGCTATGAAATAAATTTGAAAAACGTCGTTAAAAATCACAACGCACGTTAAATGTTTTCTAAATTAAAGCGTTTAATTGGTACTATTAAATGCATGGAAATGCGAAAATTAATTTCTATAAATTTCATCACACAGAAAATGAATATTCAAAACCCGTTCGAAATAATAGCCGTCCGTAACAGCTGTGTTCTATTAATATAAACTCATTTCACAACTGAAAAATATTATGGGGGTTGGCCTGATACACTTACTGAGAATAGATTTATGAAAATCAAATGCAATAACTACCGGTAATTATAATAATAAGTTTAATAATTAGGAAATGAATATCTTCTAATTGGACCATAAAACAGCGTTGAAAATATTATTTTATTGCATGGAACACTATTCTCATTCGTTCTGTTGGAAAAATCAAATAAAAATTACAGGCTATTTAAATTAAATGAAAGTAAAGAGCATTAACTAAATAATTATTAATCAATATTTAAATTATTAATTAATAAAGCTGTTTCATAATTTCTATATATTTATTTAAATTGATTAATATGATGGAAAATATATCTGATAACCATGTATTTACAATGTCCCACAATGTGTTTAATTTATGTAACTACTCTGTATTTATATACAACAAGTTTTTTGAATACAAATTTCCAGCAAGTAAATTAATTGACTTAATCGACAATCGTTATGGACAAGATAGCAATAACATAGCAATGTTGAGAAAGCCGCAGCGGCCTTATTGATCATGTCCTATGAATGGAAATATTAACAAGCTGTGCCTATAATTAACAGCAGAGTCGCATTATTATTAATAATAAGTACACATATAATTGAATATGTACCAAAACGCTTGCAATTAGCTATATTTAGTTGAAATGTGGAAACGGAATGCTGTCACAGTTTACAACATACATACATTCTAAAGATAAGAAAAGACCCGTTTGTTATTCATCATAATTATTTTAGGATATTACACTCATGATTATGGAAATTAATTTATGAAGTAGCAGGATATAATTAGATCGTAATTGTCATTAAAATCCAAGCAAATAAACATACTCCTTTTTACTGATAATTGTGGAAAAACTCTCAACAAATGACAGATAGTATTCATTTTATTTCTTCATAAATATCACTGTATTATATTATATTAAATAAATTCTACTAAATTACTTTTAATTTTCAGTTTTTAAATTCTGTGATGTTTTGTGATATTTTTCAAAGCAAAGACATCAAAATGCTTAACATTTTTTTTTCATGTCTGCATGAATTGAATAGGTAAACTAAAACCCAGTTTTTCCACCTCCTTTTTATCTATGGTGGTGGTTGCCCAACAATGTCTTAAGTCATGGACTTGTGAAGAACTTAGGAGCGGGAGTGTATTTTTGTGTATGCAAAGTGTTCCATGGCTTTGTTAGTTCCAAACCTCCTCGCCGTTGAAGAGGAAGCATTGTCGAATTTTAACCCCAACACTGAAGAATACTTCAAGTGGATACCGACTATTCCCCAGATATATTCCGAGCGCGTTTCGAACTCACGACTCTGCGATTGCAAGGCCGGTCTCTTACCACTTAAACTATTTAGGCCCGATTTCTTTACCTACGGATAAATTTATCTGCCAGGTAATATCATCGGAAACTATTATCGATACAATGGTTTCCAAGCATATCACCTGGTAGGTAAACTTATCAGGAAGTGAAGAAATCGGGCATCAGACGTTTAAATTAAAAATGTATCTGCTTTATAAAATTCTTGGAGACAATTGTGTCGTCAATGATTTCTAAGGAGAGAGGTACGTATAGGAGATAAATTGACAAGCATACGAAAAGGCTGGACTTGAGAGACCTAAAAGCGGTTGGTGATTGAGTATCTTCTTATTCCTTTTTTTATTAGTATTGGGTTAATCTGCTCAGAAGCTTAACATCTTCATTGGCACATTGTGAATTGGATATCAGCAGGTATTACGGCATTAAAAATCCGAAAATTTGTTATTCCAAATTTCAGTAACTTTTAACTGTACTATTTCATATGTGTTCGTTCGATATGAAGAAGGTAGACCATTTGTAGGTAGATCATTTGTTAAATATTTTACGTAAAATATAATTCAAAAATATTTGTAATTTTTTCATATAATAATAATAATAGGAATCTGGAATAATTTCTTTAATTTTAATAATTTCTTTATTGCCCAATGGAAAACTTGTCCAGTTAAAAGTTAACAATAAAGTAACAAGGATCAGATATGGTTAAATTAAATATACTAATCACTAAGTAACTAACTACATAATGGGTGATATGAATAAAATGAAGTGCATGCTAACACTTCAAAAAATCACAGTATATACTTAATTTAGTAAGAATAAAAATTCTGAGTTCATGCTTGCCTTGTAGTAGAAACTCCATTAAAGAGATTTTTCTCATCACTTGAGCATAAACTTAAATTTGGTATGAATAAGGGAAAATTTTATACTTCAAGTCGAAGTATATTCTCGTAAATATGTGAGTTTGGTCAGTATCAGACTCAGCTTCATACAAATCTGGTGCACGAGCAAGTATGGCCGAATATATAAATAATTTACAAGCACGCAAATTATATTCAGTGCGTCGTGAAATTAACGAACGGTGTTTTAAATCTCTCTACCGCTTTGAGAGGCATAATGTAGACTAGTTGACAGATCATTTTTTAGGGGAAACTCTTGAAACTATAGGTGAAGCTTTAACGTCATTTCAGCGTTTCCAAACTTTTTGGAGGTATATTGGAGATCCTGGATTTCAATCTGGTGTCGGAGAGGATGTCGGTCATCAGACTACAGTTTCCAAAACAATTACAAATGTTATGAACGAAATTGTAGCTAGAGCCAATCGCTGGATAAAATTCTCTAATAATGAAGAAGCCTTTATTGCTGCAATGGTAGAGTGGCAGAAAGAATATACCTTTCCGTCCGCTGTAGGGGCTGTAGACTGTACCCATGTGCCTATTATTAAACCACATAATCAAGGAGATGAATATATTAACCGAAAAAAATTTTGTAACATTAATGAGATGGCAACATGCGACAGTAAAGAATGTTTTACAAGTGTTGATGCATCGTGGCCGGGATCCGTTCATGATGCACGAATTTGGACAAATTCTGATGTGTACAACGTTATAAAAGAGAACGGAGCACTAGCACATCTTTTAGGTGATCAAGGTTTCGGATTAGCGCCTTGATTAATGACACCCTTCAGGACTCCTGCAACAGAGCAGCAACGATTATATAACAGATTACACGCTAAAGAACGAATAATTATTGAAAGATGTTTTGGTCAAGTAAAGCAGCGATTTCCTATATTACAAAATAAAATCACACTTCCCACAGTTCCTACTATAATCGTGTGTTGCTTTGCTTTGCATAATGCGGCAAAACGACTTAACGATGAAGATTTCGAACTAGAAAATGCTACGCCAGAAGAAATCGAAGAAGAAGAACCTGGTGTTAGCGCACGCGGACAGGTCAGACGGAATGAAATTGTCAACGCTATTTATCAGTTACATTAGGTAAATTATGTTCTAAATTATGTTCAAAACAGTATTCACAATTGTTCACAACATTATTTGCAAGAAATACTTTTTATAATAATTTATTTCTAACAATAAGTGATTTTAGTCTTCGCGTTTTTCAATCAAGTTTCACCTAGTTTGGGCATGTACACTGTATAAAAATAACAAAAAGGAAATGTATTTCTTAAATTTAAGTAATTAACAAAATTCTAAATAGCAAAAACGAAATTAGAACGACGAATGCTGAAATAACTAAACGAAAAAATATTACAAAACAGTATAATTGGAATCTCCTTCTTGCACAATTTGTACTTCAGTTTCTCGGAGTAGCTTTTTCTTCTTCAAACGAAGTACCTGAAGTTGTTCCAGAAGAACAAGACGTTCCAATTCATTAGTCGAAAGTGTAATAGTTTCAGATGTTTCCTAGTCAGAGAGATTGCTTTTTATTTTTTTGACATTGATTTTCTGTGTTTCAGGATTCTTCCGTTTAACAACAATATCAAGCTCAGTGTTAGTCCAATCAACTTCATTTTCAGATGGCGGAATTTCTGAATTACCTGATGTGCAAGATGTACTTGCGCCAATTGCGCAACTTTCGAAACAAGAAAAATATTACTTTAGAATTGTAATTTTTTAATATTTTTATTTTAACCGCTTAAAAAAAGTTAATAAACATAAGGAAACTGTTCAACTTTTTACTCAAAGGATAAAATTGACAGTTTACCTTTTATTTTTGTTATTGTTGGATTTAACTCTCCCATTAGTATTTCATATAACTGCTTCTGCCAACCCGACAGGATTATTTTTTTATTTCCGGTCTGCTTCATGTCTGTCTTCTTTTTTAAACGAGATTTCAGATTGGCTTTCTTTCAGGTCCTTACCAAATTTCTTCAGCATTTCGTTTCTAATACTCGTTAAAGCCTTACTTTTCTCTTCTCTTACTGACGGTGTTTGCGATTTTGATAGTATAGCTTTGTGATTACTTATAATATTGAGAAAAATCTCGTCAGATATGCCGTCCTGTACTTCTTCAAATTGTTCGCCGTATTCCGACATATTTATGCAGCAGTAATACAACAAAACATACCGAGTACGTGCCAATACGTTTGTAAGATCACTGCATATCAGTAATACTTAGAGCGCTTCTAGGCAAAATGAAAGAATACAAAACTTGTCAAATATTGCAAAATTTACAGTATAAACTCAGATCACTAGAGCATCTACTAATTTTGTGAGAATATACTCTAACTGTTTTTATTCTTAAAACTTAAAGTTTATACTACCTTAAAATGTTTGTACTCAGAGTTTATACTTATCAGAATATTCTCAATTTTATTCATATCACCCAATATGTAGGGAAGAAAACGAAAAGTAAAAAAATCGAAGAAGAAAAAGAAAAGTAAATAAATAGGAGAAGGAAATTGAGTAAGAGTGCAAGAGAAAGAAAAGACAAAAGAAATTAATTAAAAATAAATTAATAAAATAAAAATAGTAGAGGCAGAAAAAAAAGCACTGGGTCGAGAGATGCAAATCAAAAGTTAATAATAATTGATGAACGGTCAATAAACGGCTTTTATTACCAATCATTATTATTCAAGATAACTACTAACAATAAAAACTAAAGTACTGATACTAAAGAGCAAAGGAATGACGAAGGAAGAGTAGTTAGGGAGAGAGAGATGGGTGGGAATTTATGCGTTCTGAGGGGTTAATTGAAGAACTAATTCTAAACTAGCGAGGCAGTCGTAAAATATGCCAGAAATATTACTAATTTTATTAGAAACTGCACATAAGGTGAACTCAAGTGGTTTAACTCGGATAATTGGTTCTTGAAATGGTGAGATACAAAGTAAGGAAGAGTCCAGAAGCTGGTTGAGGTACCAAAAAATTTAATTTAATTCATACGATAAATAAATAAGGACAATCGATGAAGTTGTGCAACAGTTTAAATAATTTTAAGTTAACTGACCTAACAATGATTTGGATTACTTATTTAATTTATGGAGAGGATACGAAACAATTCGAATGGAGGGTTCAGTCACCGTCATCGTTGCCTGTATTACTATAAATGTGGCGGTCTCCTTTTTTCCCAAAAATGTTTTAGTATTTTAATTTCGCTTGGAAACCGTTCAAAACGGGACGAATGTACAATGCATTGAAAATTATCCTTTCGCATGGCAATTAAACAAACCAAAAGTGAAACTTATTGGAGTAGCCCTTAACACCATAACTCTATTGAAATGACACTGTTCGAGAAGAAGACATTTTTTGTCGTTTTATTATTACCATTAATCCAAAGAATTTATTCTAAAATTATATGCCAAATTTTGACTTTATTATTATTTGGTGTTTAACTGCAATCTAAAAATTAAAGGAAGTACGAGAACCATTACAATTTTTAATTGGATAAATTAAAATATGTGGGAATTAATAAGGTGGTGTACTCTTTTCCTCTGAGAGTGGTATATTTCTACAAGTCTTGGAAATGTTTCCTGAGTAGAGTGGCCAGGTGTCCTCTTTTAAAGAAAACATGCTCTCTTTTTTAATTGTTCCATTTCTCCTCTTATTAACTTTGGTGGGTTGAGGTCCAGATTTAAACCGTGTCAATCCTTGATCTCTTGTAGAAACTCTGCAGAACGGATTTTGATGATTTGGTAACTGCAAGGCTTTTTCTCCAGGCCAATACCACCTTAGACCATAAGGGAACCAGCCCCAAATGTATCGACTTCCTGTGCATTTGTTTAGTATTGTTTACTGGACGTTTATATTTAGGTACCAAATCATTAAGTCCAACCAGATTCTTTCAATTTGTATCTCATTATCTTATTTGAAGTTTCCATTCCAATATTAACTTGATGGGACGGTTTTTTTTTTTGCAATGGCAGAAATATCAACTTTGATATATGGCAGTTTTGCTTTCCCGAACTTGTCCAACTCTTCTTCTCGATGGATGATAGAAAGAGACAGACGCCAAAAATTTGAGACTACTGTTAGGCATATTCGTATAGCGATCTCCATTTGGAATCGTTTTGTGTTTCCGACCTTATCGATACTTCTGGTCTTTTGACTCGTCTCCGTAAAACGATTCGACGTACAGAAGTACTAATGTCAAAAGCTCTTGACTTATCTTCCATCTCGTTAAGATGCCTCATTTTAAACCTGTGTGTGCCGAAACATGTGTCCTTGAATTTTAAGGCATTTGCTTACTTATGAGACTGGATGGTTTTTTTTGTAACGACAGCCTAATTAAAAATCTGGTCAAGTAGGTTATGGTTGAGAATTTTGCATGCATGTTGCTTCTAAGTTCAACCTCCTCAACCTCAAGCTGTCAGGTCTAAAGTCAAAATTGACACTAAATTATCATTAACCGTTTATTATCAAATATGAATCCACCCATCCCCTTCTTGGTAATATTTCTAGAAAACCAGACTTCATCCTTGAGGAACTTCTATTGAAAATTGCATCATCATTTTGGAACACTTCTAAAAGGCAGTGACAGTGACACTGAAAACTTTGTAGAAAATTAGGTTGTAACAATTCGGGAAACACATATACCCAGTCACGATGAAGATGTAAATGCTTTTTTAATACTGTACTGCAACGCCAACTCAGAAAGAGGCACTTTTTGAGACAGATGACGAAGAGTGGTTTGAGGTGCATCTTTCATTATCTGATTGACTTCATTGATAACTTCCGGAATACGTTTCTTTGGCCTTACGCTTCCTTTCTTTCTTGTTAAAGGTCCAGTTTATCGAAATAATGCCACATTTCGATTTAAATACTAGAAATTGTTTTGAAAACATACTATTTTTATGCAAAATCACTTTTAATAAGAAAATGATAATTCAGTATCTATTTTGACGTTACACTTGAAAACTTAGCAGTTAATCTGAGAAACGACATGCATGCAGTGGACAAATTCTGGACCACATCCTTCTTGACCAGATTTTTAATTAGACACTCGTAATTGCTGTTAGACGGTTGCATTCATTTTTGGATATTACTGACTTTTTGGTGGTAGCAGAAGAACGGCTTATCATTGTCCGCCTCTAAAAGCGTTGTTGTTCCGTTTAGTAGAAGGAGAACGCCTTTCACTTCTAGTATCTTCTTCAACGATATGATAATACCTTCCAATAAAGAAGTACGTTATTTGAGCATCCAATTCGACTCTAAAATGAACTGGAGAAGTCATGCAATAAAGGCATTAGCATCATAAGATCATTAGCCGGGGTTCGTTAGGGCATGGATCTCATGACACTTCCAACATTTTACAAGGCTTTCATCAGAGCACGTTTAGAATATGGTTGTTTTCTCTTCGCTCATATATCGCCAACATGGTTTAATAAATTAGAAAAAGTACAATATCAGGCACTCCGGATATGTCTTGGAATTATGAGAAACAACACCACCAATGTGTTAGAAATGGAAGCTGGGATTGTGCCACTTGAAATAAGATTTGACTATATATAAAAATCATACTGCCTCAGGAACTTGTAGATTCAACCCAACGCAATTATCACCGGCATCCGGACTTTGGTAAGAATATTTCCTGGTACGAGAAACAGCAGGTGTCAAGGCTTGCCACTTCTAATAAAAAGTCTTGAATTTTTAGATGATTTTTCAAATACCATACATTCAACCTCTTCTCATGAGTTGTGCAAGCACGACTACAAATCTTTAAGCTTAGTTCCAAATGGTATTCTAGTTCGGCGAAAAGATTGCTAGTATAGGATTCGGAGAAAAAGAAGTCAACTCCTTTTTTAGTCAACTTTCCAATGAAATTTGGCCCAGTGCGTGCCAAATATTTACTGATGGTTCGGTTTGCAAAGAACCTGATCGTTCCTCGTTTGGTATTTTTTATTCTAGTCTGGATATCAAAAACTCCAGCCGAATCAATAATTTTAACTCCATATACTGGCTGTCTCACAACGTACGGAGGAGATTGAAAGGGCAGCTGTATGACATCAAAATAAAGCTTTTTTTCTTAATTCGCTTTTGACCAAAACCCAATAATAAGAAAGTTACAGCAGTTTCACTTTCTTATTTTTCTTCTTTAATTTACACCTATAGCTTCTTAATTAATCAAAATTAGTTCACAAAAAGCAACTTTATTATTAAATAAACTCTAAATATATAATCAAAACCATCGTTTATAAGATCTCTATGTTAATCCGTTTCCCAGATTTGTTTTTAATTAGTAGGCGGTGCACTACGCGATGAAAACCCGTTTTTGGGCATTAAAAGAAAAAATAAAATAGCCGTTACTTCAACGTGACTACATTTTTTGAAATAGTGGTTTATTGTAAAGCAGTCTTCAATAAACACATAAATGCCTCAAATTTGAATTTAAAACGTAAAATATTACTAAAGGGAGTAACTCTTGCTTGTTAATTAATTTCACTTTAAACTCTTGTAACTTTTTAGTTATTGCTTTTTTACCAAAAATTTATTAGGAAGAAAATCTTTAATTTGATCTCCCCTAGCTACCCTTTTAATCTCCTCCGTAGGTTATGAGACAGCCAGTATAGTTCGGAACTTTGGGGAATATTTACTGCCATCAGATTAGCCTTACACAGCTCTGGTTCGGATTTTGTAATTTTCTCTGATTCCTTAAGTGCTCTTAAGGCGCTGGGCTCAATGAATTGCAAAAACAATACTCAATTATTTTGTGAAATCAGAGATCTTCTTTCTGGAGCTTTTTTGTGTAAATAAGAAAATCACTTTGTGTTGGATCCTTGCCCATAGAGGTACTGAAGGTAACAAAATAGCCGATAGTTTAGCGAAGTTACGTGATGTGTCTCTTTGCAATAACAACAAAATTTTTTATGGTGATTTGTTTAAATTGCTCAGGAAATTCATGTTTAAGTCTTGAAAAGAATGTTGGGAAAAATCTTGTGAGCAGAAGGGAAAATGGTATTTTAACATCAATCCAGATGTAAGCGTTAAACCCTGGTTTTCCTTTGAACCATTCTGTTGTAGATCCTACATTACTACCATGTGCCGGCTCAGAACAGGGCACTGTTGTTGTAAATTTTAAATAAAATACAAATACAATTTCACAAAACTCTTGTCTATGTGGTTCTATTGAAGATCTGAACCCAACTAATAAAATTTCTTTAACTGACAACGCAATAATAACATTCTGCTCCTCTTCAAGGAACTTAATGATCTTCATTTCTACTCTCCCTACTCGATAAATTCTCTGTTATTTCACAAAGAAACCTTTACAATTGCCTATATAAATTTTTAGTTGTATCAAAATATAAATTATTATATCAAATATATCCAGGAACAAAACTGCTTTGATATCAGGAATTATTCATTCATGGGATTGGTTGAAATGGCTTTTTAGCCGTAAACCAAAAGCTTTATAACGAAGAAGAAGAAGAAGAAGACTGACTTTTTGTTTTTCCTAACGCTGAATGCTCTTATTATTATAAATATGATTTCGATCCACATGGTTAGCACAGTTATCTCTTACTCTAAAAGTATCAGTGGGTTCGAAAGAAAGTATTTTTAGTCTGTTTTTATGACAAAATAAGACGAAGGTATTTCCTGAAGTCGTTTTTGTTTCTCATCGTCTTAAAGAAGAAAATCATTTTATTTCAGTATGAAGGACATGGGTATCTACCCTCTTTCCAGCAGATGAGCAATTTTATACCTCTTGTGGCCAGACGCATCAAAATTAAGCAGAGCTTAAATTTAAGTGGTGCTTATAGGTGACGTTCATGGATCCGCAACATTGTGTAAGTCATAGTCTGAGGGCCAATTGTACAAAGGTGGTTTAAACCCAAGTTTAACTGAACCAAGTTCAAGGTGAACAAATTCGCATAGGATTTTAAGGACATATGGCAGTTACATTTATAAATAAAATTTGATACGACTTTGTTTACTCTGAACCTGGTTCAGTTGAACGTCAGTTTAAACCTCCTTAAGGCGGGTTGTCCACGACAAGAATTTTCGCTGTCCGCCGTCCCGACAGATTTACCGGATCAGTAGTAATACATTAGATTATATATACCCTTGTCCACGTATTCTGAAAATTTACCGTGCCGGCTCGTGGACAAACCAGAATATAATCTAATGTATTACTACTAATCCGGTAAATTTATCGGGACGGCGAAAATTCTTGTCGTGGACAAGCCGCCTAACTGGCCCTAAGGCCCAGTTTTACAATGACGGTTTAACTTTGAGCCGAAGCTAAAATCCTTCACAATTGTTGGAATAATCGTTGCTAAGGGTTTAAACCTCAGCTCAAAGTTGAGCCCCACTTGTAAAACTGAACCTAAGTGACACTGAAAGCTAAGCTTAATGGTGCAACAATTTACTAGCGTTTATGAGTGAGGACTTGAATTAACTTCAATCATTGAATGAACGGTTCTTACTGTTTTCCTACTATTTCACTAATCACCGTGGCATACAAATTGCAGTATTCTTTTCGTACTTCTCATCGTTCTGTTAATGTGAAGGTAAAAATCTTAAAAATTCTAACGATGTGCCCCGCGCGTGCAATGGAAACATTAAGAAGTTATCTAAATATAATTTTTGTAAAACATTATGCTTACGTTAGAGTTGCGGTAAATGGGATAATTGCCCCACTTGATGGCCTGAAATTATATGGTAGCGGAGTAGTTTATGTTTTACGCCGCTAAGAAAAATGTATTACTTGCAATAATAATAACAGAGTTGACTCTACGTTTTCAGTTTATAAATTGCTGTTACACTACTTCGCTCTACAATTTCGAATCCTTTTCTTTTTTCATTCACGGAATTGGCATTCACACATAGCTATCACACGGTCGGGTGTTTTGTTATTAGTGTTATTATTTCAGCTAAAATTAATTCAATTGAAAATACAAGGAGTATGAAAGTAAGGGGTGGGAAACGAAGTACAGATTAAAAACAAATCAATATACATTGTTGTGTTGAGTATTGAGTATCTAATGATCTGTGTTTCTATTATTTCATTGAGAATTTGTATTCATGAAGATAAAATAATTAATTAAAAAAATACATTAATTAAAATTTGAAATAATCAGGGCAATCTAATCGCGTATGATTTTTTGCAGTCTTACAGAAAATTTGCATATTAATAATGTTTTATAAATAGTAAATTTCCAAGTCTGGTTATTATTTTCTTTTTCGAAGTCTGCACTAGTTGTTTAATGATGCAAATTACGAAATTGCAAGAAATTGAACTTAATTATATTTTAAATTAAATATTATTTGTTTTGTAACGGTACGTTTCTATGTATAAAATACATTAACATTGCGCAAACTCCATCGAAAAAATTGATGATATATGATTGTAAAATATCTTGCACTCGTGGCTAATTGAAGTTAGTTTATTACGCGAGTTGTGAAGTAAATATTATATAATCATTCTAAATGAATTCATTAATATCTTTCATGCGAGAGAATTATAAAATTACCACATGGTGCTTCGTTCATGACCCGATGGAGACCTCATTTATACTGACAATTAGTTTTAATTTTATTTTCCTCAATTTGTTAACCTCCTTCACAGCGTTTTTAAAACTTTTAATTTCTATGTTTGTATGATATACCTAGAACACGAGGAATAATACACTTAATTTTCTTTAAGTTATAAAATTAATTAAAAGAAAATCATGTTAGTGGCAGTAATCTGTGATTACTTTTAACTGTTCTTATAAAAAAAAGGCAGCAGGCGAACAATAGTATTAATACTTAGAAATAATTTCAGTTTGGTTGTTTTCAACAAAGTAGGATGATTAGAAAACAAAGCTAATTAAGGTAATTTTTAATTGGAAATAGCGTTTCCTAGCAACGTGGCAATTTAAGAATGCATGAACTTAACAAAGGACGTGCCAGTAGACTATAATGGCCTCTGAGAAACATTTTTATCGGAAAGTTCAAAGCAGAAGATGTATTGGCATCGTCGTTAACTAAGAGCAGGCATATTAAGCATATTTTGCGCTAATTTAAGTTCGAGGAACGTTGCTCTGCGTGTTTATTTCTGTGAAGCGTGTACATACAATTAACAACAAATTAAAATTTCTTGAAAAAAAAAAATCAACGCAGAACAATCTACTTAATATATAAAAGTAACGCAATTTTTTTAAATCCTATAATTTGACTTGAACATTATGAAAACGTATCCAAAAATTATAATTCATATTTGACTTACCTCAACTGAACAATGAATTAATTTAATTTGGTTGCTGAATTATTTTTATAGTCCAACCCAAATACAGGGTGTAACTACATTTATGATATTTTGCAAAGAATTTATACTTCACATGTCAGTGGTCTTTAAAAGGCAATACACTGTGTCCCGATTAGGTTCACAATAGGAAAAACTTCTTTTTTATTTTTGGGTTTTCAAAAAAAAGTCTGTTTCTTAAGAAGTACATTTTTTCCTGTCCTACACCCCCAAAAAATTGCTTAAAACCTAGAAAATTCTGGTTGATATAGAAAAACATTGAGTTATCTGTTTTTATATTGCAAAATATCGAGTTTTTCTTAATGAAATCAAGTCAGCTTGCTTGTCTCATTAATTAAAATGTTTGTTCTCACAACTTCCAAAACGCAAAAATTGAAATTCAAAAAAATTTCTGTCCTTGTGTATAGCTTGAAATAAATGTTTTTATTGGCGGGTCTTCATTGTAATGACTAGTGAGATTCTATGGAAGTCTGGCCTTGAATTAATTTTTCAATTACTCTCACCAGAAACATCGCAACTGGGATTTTACAACCAACGATGTGAAATTCCCTAAAATTCAATTATCTAAGTTAATATGTTCTAGAATTAACATCCTGGTCTGTATAGCTTTTTTTACATAAATTAATAAGATTAAGTGCCGGTATTTTCATCTCTCATTAACTTTAATCGTTCATCTATTCCCATAGTTACAATTATAGAGACAATTGTTTCTATAGGAATTAATCAACGATTAAAGAGAGATGAAAAAGCCGGACCTAAGACTGCACTGGCGACTTCTCGCCTTCTTGTGGCAATCTGAATAGCATTTACCGACGCATTAACTTTTAGAGACATGAACTGGAATTGAGCTGAATACCAGCTAGCATGATTTTTTCAAAATTTTTGGAAATTCATGAAAATCGAATCAGAATTCTTAATGTTCTGCGTCCTTTAATTGAATATTATCGTTTTTAATAAGAATTTTGGGGGTTTGTGGATAAGAAAATGCGTTTATAAAGAATGACTTTCTTTCGAAAACTCCAAAATAAGGAAGTTTTTCCTATTATGGTCTGAAAATGTTCATGATGATCATCTTGGAGATTTCGGAGGGTCAGTTTGAAGAGTAGCTCTCAAACGGTTTTCGTAAGAACGAAGAACATTTTCAGATTATAAAATTTGCTGATTTATGAAGATTTAACATAAGTAATTTCTTTTTCTTAAAAGAAAGTGTTCTCAAAGTTTTAATTGTAAAAAAAAATAGTTTGTTGCTGTAATATACATACATTTTTTTCATAAGCTCTCTGTTTAATGTACGAAACAAAAATTAAAAAGTAGTGGTTTTTCTGCCAATTTCTTTATCGTAAAAAATACTTTAAGAAAACGCTCCTACAAAAAAATGTACATCGCCAAAACCGAGGGCAAATAAATTACGAAAATAAAGATGTTTCAGTTAAGATTCGCCACCGTATGATAAATTTTGAAACAGGGGATGACACAAAGGAGCACATCACAGTCAGGAAACAATACATTTTGTTCCTTTTCGAATTATTTTTTATTGTGTTCTCTTTTTTTGGAGCAAATAAAATACTGGTTGGTTGATTTTCTTTACTCTCTCTAGGTGGTATGAAGGCTAGAAAATGTCGTGCGGATAATCTCAATGGTGTTGGAATATCCGATGGATGTCCGCTTTTTCAAGTAGTTGTAATCAAGGAAGTCCATTTTACCAAATCTTTTGGTAAATCACAAATGCATTCCACAACGCCAAATCAATAAGGTGAAAAAAAAATCTTTTTGTAATACTTTTCCCTCTGTTTCTGGGCACCACATATGATATAAGATAGGTGTTGATCGATGCGATTAACGACAGCTGGTTGAGGTTTCTTCTTTCTTCCCTTACGTGTCTTCATTTCTACCATTGATATACTATGAATGGGAGAGATGAGAGATATGTCATTCTTATCTTTTCATTTCATTACACATATTTTCCTCTCTGAAATATAATTATATCTCCAGTTCTCAATTTCTTGTTTTTCAACTCTTTAGGCCACTTCTTTCCTCGTTACTCGTAACGTTGCATAATTATTTCTTATCAGGTCAAATCAGCTAATCAGTTCTTCCTAAATTTTAGAAATCATCAGGCAGTAATCTTTATTCGATAAATGTAATCTAATAAATAATCTTTATTACACTTGTGAAGACACTGAAAGATTGTTAAAACTTTCATCTAGGAAGCAGCCTTTCATTTGTAGTTTCAACATATGTTACCAGTGAAATTATACCCTATACTCACAACGTACGGAGGAGATTAAATGAGTAGCTAGAGGAGCTCAAAAGAAAGCTTTTTTTCTTAATAAACTTTTGGTAAAAAATCAATAACCAAAAAGTTATAAGACGTTAAAGTGAAATTAATTAAGAAACAAAAGTTAATTCCTGCTTAATATTTTACGTTATAAATTTAAGTTTTGAGTGTTTAAGAGTTAAGTGAATAGTACATTGTATGAAACGACTGTTTAAAAAATGTTGCCACGTAAATATTAAGGCTATTTAATTTTTTCTTTTATATCCAAAAACGACTTTTCATATTGCTGAGAAGCGCTGATTATTTAAAACAAAACAAGAAAATTCGTCGACGTAGACATTTTGTGAATGGTGGTTTTGTTAAATTTAGAGTTCATTTAACAATAAATTTGTAGTTTCTGAATTAAGTTTTATTAATTATGAAGGTGAAGAAGTTAAGAAAGTTAAACGGTTGTAACTTTCTAATTATTGGGTTTTGGTCAAAAGCGCATTAAGAAAAAAGTTTTATTTTGATCTCCCAAAGCTGTCCTTTCAATCTCCTCCATACGTTATGAGACACCGAGTATTTAGTAAACTGTAGAATACGGCCATTTGCCATCTTCTTTTAGCCCTTGCACAATTATAGTTAGTCTACTGTATCTATTCCCGACTTGGTCTGATTATAGTCTATAATTACTTTTGGTTTTCCGGTTTTTGGATGAATTTTATCATCATTATGACAAGCAGAAATTAAAAGAACATTTTTATTTTTCTTTGGTATGTGAGTTACAAAGATACAATTTTGTCTAAATGCAAACATACTAGCGCCGATTGGTCGATTGGTTTCGCTGTACAAATTTCGGTGGAAGGTCTCTTTTGTTGGGCGGTTTTGTTTCTATCGTTGTCAGTCCATGGATTGGTCGACTTCTCGCCAAATCAATACTAGTAAACCATCTATCTGTTGTGACGTTTCTATTAGAGCCATAGATTGGTTCACATAATCGTCTAACAACTGATAACGCCCTGTTTTTTTTTATCTGTGGTGTTTGCCCAACGGGGTCCTAAGTCATAGACTTGTTAGGACGTCAAGAGCGGAAGTGTATTTCTGTGTGTGTAAAATTTCCCACGGCTTTGTTACTTCGAAACCTCCTCCCCTTTGAAGTTGAAGCAGTGTCGAATTGTATCCCCAACGCTGAAGGCTACCTGAATTGAATAACGACCACCCCCGACAAATATCTCGAGAAGAATGTGAATCCACGACCTTACGATTGCAAGGCCGGTCCCTTACTACTGGACAGTTCAGGCGTTGCTCTGGGAAAAGAGTCCGTCAGGTTGATTTCCGACATAGACCTCGAGGTTAAATGTGTAAAATATATTTGCGTCGCATATCGCAAAAATTTTGATTCCATACATATTTGGTTTTTGTGGCATGTATTGACGAAAGCCACGACCACGAAAAGCTTCGAGTTTTTCATCAACTGTTACCTGTTCAGATAAGCTATATTTTTTTTACAATTCGTTAAAGACTTACTGAACAATTCCCTAATTGGTGAAAGTATGTCTAATTCGCGTCTGGCCTTCCTAAATCTCTGGAGCAGTGCCATTAGTCTTGAACAAATCTTCTAAGTTCAAATGGTTAGCTTTCTTAACACCAGCCAAAAGCAACAGACCCAAGAGGGCTTCTATTTTTAAACGGTTTGGAGGTCTCGCGTAAGTCTCACGACCATATACGTAGATCAGCTACCGATTCTAAATATTCATTTGTGTAAATCACTATCAATAATGATAATAATGTTCTTTGCTCGAGTTCTTATGGCTTGCGGGGGTCGGTGTTTTGTTAATTTTACCCACAATCACTAGCCCAGTACATTCGTCTACACATTATTTGAGTTCAAGGCCTTGTTCCTTATCAGGGCTTGCTTCTTGTATATCAGCATGATCATTTTCAATTTCGTCATCTTCCTCGTCAAACACCCAATCTTCTATTTCATCATTCAACACTTCATTTATAAGCTTTAGCAATTTTGCTTGTTCTTTTTCATAGTCACCCATTTTTTAGTAAAAGCGCTCAAGTTTAAGAACAACACTAGTCATGTATCAAGGTTAACTTACCGTTAAGAGCGAGATCTATTACTTGGTGAGTACAATTTTTTTATAACATTTGTACTGACGTCGGTCTGAGGGAACGAGAAATATCTTATACAAGGAAATCCATAAAGTGCACCACCGAAGGGTCAATTCCTATTGAAATATTTGAAAGCCAATTTGAGTTAAATGGATTTAATTAAGTTAATCCCAGTTTTATTCAGATATGATACAGCAATAAATATTCCATCAACACAGCCTTGCTTGGTGAACTATTTTGCAACAAGTGCGCTCAAATTAATTGCTCATAATTCATATTAGAGACATTCTTTTACAATTGTGTACAAAGTCATTTATATGTTAATTTGTCAGCGTGCAAAAGGTGTATTAAGCGAACTTCTTCAAGGATTACCGTTATTGAAAACTAGTTTTCATGATATAATTTATAGCCAGTTCATAACTACACACGCTTTTGTTATCTTCTTTATTATGGTAATGGAATCGTGAAGAAATTACGTGATTTAAAATATTCAAAAACCGGGTATGATCATTTTCCTTTTTCACTTACGTACGACTTGATATTTTTGGGACACATACAAGCTCTTGTCTGACAGTTGTTCACATAGACAGTTCGAGATTGCGCTCCACAAGATTCTTTCACGACGCACTGTATATTATTTTATTTTACTTTCTAAAAAAAATGAAGAAATAGAAAAAAATTGTTTTGCGAATGATATTAAATTATATAAAATTAAAAACAAATTAATTTAGTAAGTATACTGGCTGTTTAAAAATTATCGTTTCTTGGCGAAAATGTTTTTGTGGAAGGCACTTAGTGATATCCAAACATTTTTAGTATAATTAGTATTCAGTGTTCCTTTTAAACTAACAGTGTAAATCAATATTACCACTAGACCTATTAATTCCTTTACTAAAGAAATAAGAAAAAATATCATTCTGTTGACGAATACGAATAAGGAAATTTATTTCTTCCATTTAACCAAACTTGTATCTCTTCAGGTTTCGGTGATACCTTCAGTTAACGCTCAACTTGAAATAGCTGATATTGTGAGAAATTGTCGGTGTAAAATATATTCCAGAAGAACGTTATAATAATTACCACGAGAAACTCACAGCAACAGACATTTTTGGCTTTAAAAACAAACGGTTTCAACAAGTTTGTTAACGGTGTTGCCAGCAAGGTTTACTGCTTGAAAGAGACACTTGACATGTGTGAAGTTATTTTTAGTAGCAAAGAGTCTTCATTAATCTTTCTCATTTGCGTTCTTGTCTAAATCTTTGGCTTCAGTCTAGTAACATGTGTACTCACAGAAACAGTGTTTCAGTATTAAAGACGTGAAATAAATGAACTACCCATTTTTTCTTCCTTACACAATAACATTTTGGGATGGAACCTACACGTACTGAAACCGAATAATACGTCTTTCGTATTAAAACAATTATTACTCCATTGAACATTCAATGTTTTCTTCGATTTGATATCTTTTTTACATCAGAAAAAAATATTTATTTTTCCATAAAATAAGGCGGTTTCATTTTTTTACAGCAGTTTCTTCATGGCTATAAATTATGAGATTCCATTTTATGTAATGTAATAACACATGATGTCATTAAACAACTATTAGGATGTTGTCACCTGGGTACAAGCATAGAAACTCACAAATTGATACGCCCACGTTGCCCATTTTAAAAGTCACAGTTACATGATAAATTAAAATATTACCAAAAGCGGCCGTTTGCGTTATCTAGGAAGTTTCAGACCTATTAGCAGGTGTCGAAGTGAAAACAGCGTTCGTTCATTTATCTATACAATTTATTACGTTGGTTCTCGAAAGGGATACATTTATTACGGATTATTATCTCCGAAATTAAAGCGGCAGAAGCTAATTAAAATTTGCACGTGTGAAATAGTGGCAGTTTTATTGTGAAAGGAAATTGTACTTTTTAGGTTTTGTTTCGAAATAAACTGCATTTTATATCTTGACGATGAAAGAAGCGAAACAAGTCAAACGCAAGTTTTAATAAAACGTTCCACTGGGAAATATTTAATAAAAGAAAATGTTGTACTGCATAATTTATTTATAATTGTTCATTACTTTTCTGAGGTCAGTATCATTAAAATTCTTGTCATTTTATACATAAACTCTATTTTTATTTCTATGCTTGCCCTTATTTATTAAGAAAGAATGGCTGGATTGTTTTCTTTTTAATTATCCACTTAACACAGAACCTTGATTAGCTTCTTTAAGCACATTTTACCACTTCTCTTATAGCTTTAATTAAATCATCATTTATATCATTGAAATATTTGAAAGAAAAGAGAAGTCACAAGGAAGACCGATTTCAGAGATATATTTGTTAATAAACCACATAATATCTTATTTTTTCCGTTTTTTTTTTTAAGAATTGAAGGTTTCTTATCTACACATGTAACACATACCTTCGGGTGGAAAGAAGTAAACAGACGATTTTTTTCCCTATTGTACCTCTGACTTTGATTTGCCAATGCTTCGCAACGGACTAATGTTACTTGATTTTCACAAATTTGTTAAAAAAAAGTACTGAAGCCGGTTTTATAAAATTCAAATAATGCAAAAAATCCCTTAAGAGTGGTTTACTTTACATCCAATGGTACGTTCTTTCCGTAAACTTTCATCAAAACTGTATTTTAAAGCAGATATTTTAAAAAGGATTCTATATGCATGTACATACGTTTTTTCTTCATGACATTTCGTCAAAAAATTAAAGTTACGTATGAAAAAAATACTAGACAAGATACAAAAACCATATCCGTACAAAGAATTTCTGCTAACGGGATTAACAAAATGTTAAAGACTCTGGTGGCTGGAAAATTAAAATTTGAAAATTAATTAGAATGTAAAAAATAAATCAAAAGCGAAACGGACAAAAGTATTAAAAAAACTCGATCCATTTTGATGAAACTCACACTTATCTCGATCAGTATTCATCATGCGTTTGTGATTCTGCTAACGACTTTCAATTCCAACTTGTAAACCGTAAGAGTTGATGGTATTTCAGTGCACCAGCGAATTACTGCTATTATGGTCTATTACGAAATATTAAAATATTAACGCCGCATATGTTTATTATTCAAGTACAACCTGCTTTTAAGATTGAATTATTCATTTTAAATGCAATACGTTTAAAGTCTGCCTTTTTTTAATTGTTATAAATAAATGAACCATGCACAGCACTTAAAAAAATTGGGAGCGTAAGATAAAGAAAAAATATTTCATCTAAACTCAGTTGCCAACGTTCTTTTTTTAGAAATTGGGAAGGAATACTTGGAAAGCCAAAGGAAAATTTAAGTTCTGAAAGGCAAAATAAGTTTTTATTGGATTACCATCATCTCAGGTCATCATAAGCTTGTAGGGAACCAAAAGCTCCAAATAGGGAATGGTTATCCTTAAGTACTTCCTACAGAATCCTGGCCTGTATAATATTTTCCATTCCTTCTAGTTTCTTTAGCTCATTCCCTGTTGTTACAATTCTCTGATCCTTTCTGTAAATATACTGGCCTTTTCTTATCTTTATTTTATCAAAGAAAACAGATTGTTCCAGATTAACCAGAGAATTTTTTTGAAATTTTCTTTTGTAAAGAAGAGTTTTAAAAACTGGGACTTCATTCCGTCGGACTCCTCACGTCGCAATGTAATATTACGATTACATTTTTTGTTGGAAAAGAGATCTTTGGTCGTTTATGTTTCACTGCCGGTATCAATTATGCGCATCACTTAAAAATGTTGGGAGCGTAAGGTAAAGAAAAACTAAATCTAAGTTCAATTGCCAAAATATTTTTTTAGAAATCGAGTACACTTGGAAAGCTGTAGATATATCATTTAAATTTTGAAAGGCAAACAAGTTTTTACTGGATAACCTTCATTATAGGTCGTAAGCTTCTAGGGCAGCAAAAGATTCATCTAGAGCTTCTGTAACGTATGGGGATGGTTATTATCATTACGTACTTCATTCGAAATTGAAAATACTTGAAAAACCATAGGAACATTTTAATTCTGAAAGGTGAAATAAGTTCTTATTGCGTCAACATCATTAAAGGTCAAGGCAGCACAATATCTGTGGTAGGTCTTCTATAACGGTATGGCGATGGTTATCATTACGTATCCTACTGAGTCCTGGCCTGCCTAATGCTCTCCATTCCTTCTCGCTTTTGCTTCATTCTAATTTCTCTATTAATCTTTCCCATAAATATGGTGGCTCTACTTCTTCTTCCATCTGGAGTATTATGGTTTGTTTTTCTGCAATAATTATTATCGGAGAAATTGAGTAAAACAATTTTTCTCAAAAACAAAAAAGACAAACCCAAATGGACAAGTGATAAAGATACTTCAAGGACCCCCTGAAAGTAATTAAAAAAAAGTTAGACTCTGCACCTCTAAAAGTTTCGCATTAAAATAAAATACTTATATGTACAATATTTTTTTTGTAATTAACAATATTATGAATAATTATTTAAAGTAAATAACGCAGTATTAAAACTTATGAAAAACAAAAATTAGTTTGTTAGCTTTTCTTTTGTCAGCGTAATTAATAAAAGTTAAGTAAACCTCATACGCAATTCGTATCATTTAATGAAGTTTCATTTTTAAATCAGGGAGTTCCAACAGGACGATATAGACCGCCAAAGGGTCGATGAAAATTTGAAAAGGGTCGATGAATTTGGAAGAATCGGTTGGGGGGTCAAAGAATCTGAGCAGGTCTGTTGTGAGTCGATGAACTATTAGAGAGAAACAGTGCCCTTTAAAAAAAAAACTTAAAAAATGATTTCTAAAATATTATTACTTTTTTGAAAAAATAACCTTCTTTAAGACCAATCTTTGGAAGAGAACTCGTCAAGGATGAAATATTATTTCATAAAATTCCATCATAAATGAAATTAACTTCCGCCTACAATAATTTTTATATCCGTAGATACGTATTTTAGACTTTAGAGATTGTTGCATATTAATTTATATTTACTTACATTTAGACACATATATCTTTTGGGATGATTAGATTTTTGTTAGGTTTAACATTTTTATGATTTTGTCAGTGTAATTAGGTTGTTTTTAGACATTTTTTTAGTGCTTTTAAGTTGGTAACGTACTGAAGATGGCAGCTTAGCTGCCGAAATACGAATCTACGGATATAAAAATTATTGTGGGCGGGGGTTAATTTCAATTATCTCTTAAACCACAGTCTCCTTTACTATTTTAAAATTCCATCAGAAGAATAAATGTTCCTTTTGACTAAGAGATGGCGTTTTAAATTACTCCTGTCGCGCTTTGATTATGTGTTTTCGATATAATAATGAAATAATTAAAAATTCGTTGAGTCGCTTTTAGTTTTGCCTAAGAATTTCTTTAAAATACGACGTAACACTTAGTTTTGGAATTAAAATTATCGCTAAGTTAGGAGGAAAACAGCCAATCTTATCCATCAGGTATGAACCTTTGCTTAAATTATTCTTCGTCCTAAATTAAGGTTTGCTGAGTTTGCAAGGTGAATATGAAATGCTGTTATAGGAAATTCAATTAAATTTGGTCCCTCTTTGATCGAGAGATGGCGCTCTGAGTGATTTCTGTCGCGTCTTAATTTTATGTTATGAGTTTTTAATTTAAAATCGTTGCTAAGTTTGAAAACGGGAATTTTTCCGAGAACGTAGGTGTGAAGACAAAACGAAAAAGATAAAAGGAAATCAAATTAAAACAAATTTCATTTTTCCTAAAACGGATGACACTCTTACTCATCGAGTTGTACTCCTGGAGGACGCAATAATATAACGTATTGTCACGATAAGGATTTAATTTTTAGCCTAAAATTAATAATTATAAAATGTAAAGGAGTCGCGACGAAATATTTCCGCGAGGAATAAAGTAGAACAATTAAGACAGCAATCTTACGAAATCTAAGCTACAAGCGGTTCACGTTTCATAACAAAACACGCGCTATATGTGGGACAAATTAATACAACAGGTGACGAAAGGAGAACACAGAAACATGTCATAACAGTCGAATAGACAGATTTTCGCCTATATAACGTACGGAAGAAGATGGGAAGGCAGTCGAAACCGACTCCGGTAGGCTTAGTGCCTACTGTAAGAAGGGCAGCCGCCCTCGGAGTCGAACCAGCCGTCGACTCAAGTAGGCCTAGTGCCAACTTCCCCGGGAGGACCTTCCTCACCGACGCCGTGCGGCCGCCGCCGCGTCGGGACGCTGCCCGTTCCACGGAGGCTTCCTCACCGACGCCTTGCTGCCGCCACCCTCATCAGGACGCTGCCCGTTCCACGGAGGCATTCTCACCGACGCCTTGCCGCCGCCACCCTCATCAGGACGCTGCCGTTTCCAAGAAGGATCATCCTCACCGACGCCTTGCTGCTGCCATCCTCATCAGGACATCTCATCGCAATTGCTGCAGCCCTCGAGATTGCCCTGGATCCGGTTAGCCGAATCGTCGGGTCTCTTCAACCCCAGCACAGAGGGATTCCTCATCCTCGCTGTCGCAGCCGACTCGTCGCGATTTCGATAATCACGAAAATGCACCCCCGCACATTTAAAGATCGTCCGCCGATAGATAATAATATTCAGTAAATAAAGGTATACATTGTTTTTGGTAAACTGTGTTTTCAAGCTCTACCACTGAGAACCCGCTACCTACCCCTAACCCAATGACAGTATATTACTGAAAACCGGTCTGGCCGCGGGTCTTTTGTATGGCAAAACGAATGGAGTGTGGAGTATCGCGCACTCATGTATTCTTTGGTGCTCTTTATTTTTGCCATACTAGAGAGAGGCATCAGAAACAATGAATTTAACAAGAAAAGATGAGGAATATCTGAGAACAGTGGAAAGGAAAATATTAATAATAATATTAAATATTAAAATGAATACAGAAGAAGAACGAACTATGAATTTTACAGTGAAATACAGGACGACGTAGTAACAAAAATAAAACAACAAAGACTACATTGGTTAGGGCATATTTGGAGAGCGGAACCGGAAGCTACTATTAAGTTATTACTGACATGGGAACCAAGCGGGAAGAGGAGAAGAGGCATACCTAGAACAACTTGGTTGGAAGAAGTAGAAGAGGATTTGAGCAAGGCTGGCATTGAAAGGTGGGGGCAAAAGGTGTATAATAAGAAGTTATGGAAAGAAATATGTCAGGTGGTATGAGGAGGTAGATTGGGAACCGATCCACCCCGAAAAATGGATTTAGAGAGCAACTTAGGAAGCGGCGTTGCCCCCATGGGGTGTTTAGCCATAGTATATATACATAATAGAGAGAGGAGCGCGCGTGCGATAATTGGCTCGTTTCTGCTCGCTATTTACTCCTTCAGTACTTAACCTCTATGCTCTTACTATTTCATTATGTAATTATTATTTAAAATTTAGCAATACTGATGCAACGTACGGAAACCAGTTTGGTAGCACTGCTTTGGAACATGCGCGAAACAGTACGATTCATTGGGCGTACAAAGATGAACGTAAAAGTTCTTAAGACTGAAGTGTTTTTTTTTCAATCATTAACCAGTGAAAAAGAAAAATAGCCAACTCTTACGTGCATGAATTTTATATTTTCCACTCGATTAGTTTCTTGTGATAATATGTATAAAGACAAAACCCTATCATCGATAGGCGTTAACTTAGTTTTTACTTCGGAACACTAGATGGCGCTTTAGACATTTTTAATATGACACCTTATTTATAAAAGCCAGAGTTTTCAAAAGCCAACCTGGACTTATTGTAACGATTAATCTCTGGGTCATAGATTTGAATTTGTTTTTTTTTGTTAAGAGAGGATTATTGATTGTGGAATACCACATGAAAACTGGTACAGGACATATTAATTTGTTAGGTCAAAAAGCGATCGTAGGATGTCGCTGTTTTAGCTATTAAATTTATGGAAAAGACATCAAGTGTATTTTTAGTCCATATCAATAAAATTGATTACATTAAATATGATACTTATACAATTTATGATATTTTTATCCAAGACACTTTAAGACAGGAATGTTAATTTAATATTTAATTTTAGTAAACGTTCTTAAACGTTTCAGGTTAAAATAATTTTTTTAAATTCCGTCCATAATAATTACCTCTCCAGTTAATAAGTAGATTTTACGATGATGTTAGATATCGTATAAACTGTTAAGTTTATATCTTGTTTTCAAATTAATTGTCCCTTGTAACAAAATTATGTGTATATAATAAAACATGCGGAGGTATTTTCTAATCTTCGATCTATATAAGCAGATGTATAACAGCGACAAAAAGATAACGAAAGTAATACGACTATGTGACGTATTAATTTACAAAAGAATTTGACAGGTACGTTGGCTGCACAAGTGAGTAAAATAGGCCCTTAGATGATCTCTCTGCCCAAAATTGGGTAGATTTGAGCCGCGATACGTTTTATTCTAATGAGGTCCAAAAAAAGGTGGGTTAATATTCTAATTGCGTAGTCTTCCTCAAGACATAAATTGACCGCGGGTGTATACCCTGATGCACGGGGCACAGGTGGCGCTCCCACGGTCCCATTACACCTGCTTTGTTGGCATCCATCAGCTGCCACCTTCTACATCCCTGCCGGACATTGCTCTTTTAACTTTTCTTAATTATTGTTGGCCACGAGGCGGATATTAATAAGTGGCGTATTAATTTTGAAAGTTATTAGGCCATTTATAGAAAATTATTTATCGTAAAGAGATTCACCTTATTAAAAATACTTACCTTATTTTATATTGTGGCTGGCACACGTCCACAGGTGGCTGCTTCATTATTTGTCTTGCCTTAAGGGCTCTATTAATTTTCTGGTAATTAACAATCGTATACGAAAAGAAATTTTTAATACTAACTTAGGTGACGTAATACGTGGGCTGCTGGAAAATTATCTGGAATCTAGTAGGTCTAGAATTGTTAGCGTTTATCAACTGTCATATTTGAAAATTTTTTTTTTTGCATATAATTCTATTGACAGTTCCTATCCAAGTGAACTAGTTTTGTTTGTACAGCATTTGAGAAAAAGTAATTTTGTGTAAACATGGAAATCTCGCGTGAAAATTTTCGTGCCATGATTTTTTACGATTTCAAATGTGGTCTAACGCCGAAACAATACCTCGATCGGCTTCATTTGGCTTTTGGAGATGGAGCAAAAACAAAGAGCAGTGTTTATAATTAGCTTTCCGAATTCCAGCGTGGACGTACCTCTCTCAGTGACGATTTTCGTGCAGGTCGTCCATCAACATCTGTTGTTGCCACTAATGTAGATGCTGTGCGTGAAATGCTTGAGCGAGATCGACATGTGACATACCGTGAGATTCAAGCATCCTTACGCATTGACATGAAAGCAATACACCAGATTTTGCATGATCATTTGAACGTACGAAAGCTTTGCAGTCGTTGGATCCCACACAATTTAACAGAAGCGCAAAAGCAGGGTCGTGTCAAATTGTGCGAAGAAACGTTCAGGAAATTCAATAGAGGTCGTTCAAATTTAGTTTATAACATCGTTACTGGTGACGAAACGTGGATCTATTCGTACGAGCCAGAAAGTAAACTACAATCTACCGTTTAGGTATTTCAAAATGAACTAAAACCAACAAAAGTTGTCCGTTCACGCAGTGCTGCGAAGCAAATGATTGCTTGTTTCTTTGGTTTAACTGGACATGTAGCAACCGTGGCTTTAGAGGATCGAAAGACCGAGAATGCTGATTGGTATACTACAATTTGTTTGCCGGAAGTCATCGATCAAATAAGAAGAAACAATCGAAATCGACGAATTATTCTCCATCATGACAACGCCAGCTCTCACTCAGCCCGTCAAACAGTTGATTTCTTGTGGAACAAAAATGTTGAATTAATGACTCATTGTTCATATTCACCTGATTTATCACCTAATGATAATTTCTTTTTGCTCCCAAATATCAAAAATAAAATGCGTGGTGAGCGATTTTCGTCGGCTGATGCAGCGGTTGAAACATTCCGGATACTGGTTGCTGAGGTACCATCTTTAGAGTGGAAAACGTGCTTTAGAAATTGGTTCGAGCGTATGCAAAAGTGTATTGACGTCAAAGGCGAATACTTCGAAAAACAATGATACCGTTTACCAAATTTCATACCGTTTCCAGAAACTTTTCCAGCACCCCACGTAGATTACGTTTTTCTTTTGAAAAATTTTGTTGCAAATCGTTTTTGATTGCAGTGAATCCCTCTAGCAGCTTCTGTACAGCTGTTTCAGCTCTATTTGGGGCTTCATCGTAGGATGTCGCTGCTTAAACTATTCATTGTTTTTCTGATGGTTTAATTTCTGCAATGAAGGTTTGGAATAAGAAATTTTTGTAGTGGAGATGTGGTTTGTAGATTCTGATTATTCAGATAATTTTGGATTCAACTTATTTTTTGGTATAAATTACTATGTATTTTAAATAGTTAACAAATTGAACCAAATCCTGTACACGAGTTCAAGGTAGTGTAAAGTGGCCTTTACATCGTGGAGTAATTTGTAAAGAGGTTCATGAATTTAATGTTTATATGAATGAGCCACATCATCATTGTAGGAAATTTGAAAAACCAATTCATTGTCCCATTTTTAACGCAAATCATGCGAGCAATCATTTAATGAAGATAAACACTATTCCGTTTAGAAACAATATATATATATATATAGCTGTTGTACTAATTTTCTTATGTTCGTAATGGAATGTATTCAATAAATTAATGTCACATTTGTCAGAATATCATATTTCATGTGATTTATCATTCATTTAAGTTATCAGAATTAATTGTTGTTAAAATATATGAGAGCAGTGAACCATCATCACTTTAAAAATAATCAGTCGAAACGGAGTGGACAACAAGCAAAGAAGCCTTAATAACAAGTTTAATTAAAACGTCAGTTTTCATGTCATTATTTAGACAATTGTATTGGCTTATTACATCACAAAAAGCCATTACTGATAAAGACGATTAAACCTGCAGTTGATATATTTAAGATAGCATCAGGTCGGACTTCATTTATGTCACAATAAACACCGAATTTATGAGAAGAGATAAACTTCTGTACATGATATATCAAGATCGATCGTGGCAGTTGCCAGAGATACGTCAAGGTAACTCAGATGCAATAGCATAGATAATTTTATTTCATTTTTCATACCGGCGTTACTTAACCGAGTGGTAAATAATAACGTGTTATGAGTCTGCATATGCATTAAACATGTATTCTCTTTGTAAATTTTGTTTCGTTGTGTGATGCTAGCGATAGATTCTTTCCACTAAATATTTATCGTTGTATTTTGAATCGACTGATTAATTAATTAAAGTTAACATGACCGTCATGAACAAACATTTCAAGTTTAAGAAGGAGATAAAAATCAGTAGAACTGAAACGATGAAAAGAGCAAGAGAAGATAACAATTCATGATATGATACGATCCATATCATGGGATCTTAAATTAATATTTTTAAAAATGAAAAAAAAAAGAGAGAAGCACAATTAGAAAAAAAAAAAAGAAAAGTAACGCAAAGAAACATAAAAAGAGGCAAAGGATAATTGGTCTTTGACATATTTGCAAACATCAGAAAAATATACGAATTAGCTTGCTTAATTGAGCAATAACAAAATTGTATATTATCAAATATTTTATTTAGGTAAAAAGGGAAATAATCAATAAATAAAATGTTTGAAGTACATTTCAAGAATCCCATCCAAGCAAAAATTAAATCTGTACAATGTCTTTGAAATGACGTGTGCGCCTTCACAAAATTCATAGCCAAATACTTGAAGTGTAAGAAGTCGTAGCTCGACTCAAAAGCTGGAGACGTTTCAAAGTTGATGAGTCTGATTGTGTAGTCTTTTGATCTGCGCTTCTGAAGCATCCTACTGAGCTGTTACATTTCTTTCTTTCATTTGCCTCTTTGTCGTAGCCACTGCCGTGACAAGTAAATTGTTCTTGACCTCGCACTTTTCATCGTATCGATTCCCTCTTGTAAAATATCCTGCTGTCTAAGGTCTAATCTAATACCAAAAAAATATTTATCCATTTAGCTAAGAATATTTTACTTATAAAATCAGAAAGTAAAAATTAATATTAGGTTCTTTCTTGTTTCCAATAATATAACAATTGAAAAAGAGCTTTTTTAATTTATAGGTATTCTATAATTTATAACGTGTTTAAAATTACTGCATTTACTAGTAATACATTAGTTATTATTAAAGCGTCCTAAACTTTAATAAAACATTCTTACATCACGAGTTGGTAATCTTACAAAATCTCAGCGTTCCCTATCTATAAATTTCTGAAACCTATAATTATCTAAAGCACGTTGCCAAGGTATTTAAAATGGTTGTTCATGGTCGTGGAGGAAGAAAAAACGTATTCTATAAACGTATACTTTCAGTGTTAATCTACATGTATTATTAAACAGAAATTCCAAACTTGATCTGTTTTGATGAAACACGCTTATCTCGATCAGTATTCACCGTGCGTTTGTGATTCTGCTAACAACTTTCAATTTCAACTTTTAATGCGTAAGAGTTGATGCTATTTCATTATACCAGAGAATTACGCTATTATGGTGTACTATGAATTAAAAATTTAACGCCGCATTTGTTGTTTTATACAAGTTCACACTGCTTCTTAGATTAAATTACGATACGTTTAATTTCTGCATTTTTTATTATTTTTATTTTTATTCCTTCAGAACAAAGAAAACATTATTCTTAGCAATACAAAAAAATTATGTATTGACCTCTATTGAATTTTTTTTCAAATTTGAAAAAAGGTCTTTTGTCGTTCTTGTTTTACTATCGACATGAACCTTAAAAGAATTGGGAGCTTAAGGTAAAGAGAAAATATTAAATCTAAGTTCGGTTGGCAAATTATTTTTTAGAAATTGAAAAGACTTGGAAAATCATAGGTACATTTAAATTCTAAAAAGCAAAATAAGTTCTTATTGTATCATCATCATTAAAGGTCAGGGCAGCAAAAGATCCCTAATAGGTCTTCTATAACGGTATGTTGATGGTTATCATTACATATCCTACTGAGTCCTGTCCTGTCTAATGCTCTCCGTTCCTTCTGATTTTTGCTTCATTCTGAATTCTCTGTTATTCTGTTACTTTTTTCCATAAATATGCTGGCCTTACCTCTTCTTCCATCTGGACTATTACGGTTTGTCCTTCTACAATTATCATTGGAGAAATTGAGTGAAACTATTTGGGAGCATGAGGCAAAAAAATATTCAATCTAAATTCAGTTCCCAAAGTGTGTTTTTTTTAGAAACTGAGAAGAATTAGAAAGCCACAAAAGAATTTAATTGCTGAAAATCAAAGCTATTGGATTGCCAATCCATCGCAGATCATAAGCTTCCAGGGCGCCAAAACATCCGAATAGGGTTTTTATAACATATGGGTACGGTTATCATTATGTATTTCCTTCTTAGTTATGGCCTATGTAATGCTTTCCATTCCTTCTAGTCTTTTGCTTCATTTCGTGTTGGGTTAAGTGTTACAATCTTCTGTTCTTTTCAGTTTATAAAAAAAAGTTTGTTTTCTCTGAAATATTCGAAAGAGTTTCTTCTTCTCTCCATTTAACTGTCCGCTTTTTCATTACTTTGGAAAAACCGTAGTTTTGTTTCTCTCTTTAGGTTCGACTGTAATTTATGTTGAGAATTCAGAACGTATTCTTGTTTTGCATCTTTGTCTGTACCTCCTCCGTTACTATAAGTATTACTCTTCCACCAACAAGTCTCATTTCTTTTCTATGTAAATGGAAATGAGATTGTTTATTTAACCCAGAAAGGTTGCTACAACATAACAGTTACAATAATAAAAACAAAAAAAAAATGGGTTAATGAACTTTGGCTCAGATTAATATCAAGGATCATCTGTTCTTGATTGGCAAGGCCCCGCAAGAAATAAATAAAACAATACCAGGCAAGCTAAACTATTGTATTGTATTATGTGGTTGAAGGGCTCTTAAGTAACCTAACAGAACTGCGCCCAAAATTTCCAAGCTAAACTAACTTACAGTATACTAACTCCTAAGAAAAAAAAAGAAGCTAAGGAAAGAAAGAATATCAGAAGAGAAAAGAAGGGGGATGAAGGAATTTTGGAATTTAATCAGACGTTTACCACTCTCATACATAGTTTTTATATCTTTTAAATATGGACACTGATTTACTTTTGGACATTTCGGACAGGGAGTTCCAAGACGCAGTTCCTTCCCAGTTTAATTTTAATTATTTTAATCTTTTTGGTAATGTGCAGTTTAAATGTTTTTTCTTTTGCAAAATAATGCCTACGTATTGTAATTAACTTCCTCTTAAGTAGTACTGTGTACTTTATCGATTTTGTAAGTTAAAAAAAAAACTGCCTCTTACATGTCTTCAGATTCTCCAGTCATATGAATACACGTTTCCATGACACAATCTGCCCTTAAATGTTCAGTTTAAGCCATGTCTTGTCAAGAGTAGATTTCCAGGTACAAACTATGAAGTTCAGAAGATTTGATTTTGCTCTTCAAAATTTATTTCGATGGAACTGTTCTTTCCTCACCGATTTTCTTCCAATCTTCGCAACATGATTTACAATTTTCTTGAAACCCTGTAAGACTTGTAGAAAATTTTCTTTTGTGGTACCAAAAGACTCAAAACGATGACTTCAAAGATGGGAAAATAGGAAGATGCTTTGCGGTGGCATATTATGTGATTGCTTATCAAAAATTTTCACAACCAAGAACGTTTTTGGAGCGACTCAAAAAGTGATACGCCACAAGTCCAAAAACTCTTTTAAAACTGCTCTCCAAGCTTCCACTAATGGTAAAAACACCCAGTTTTTACTTGAAAGATCTAGTTACCCATTAGTTAAAGTAGATGGCCGACTACAGTGTGGTTCGACGCATCCTCTGCCTCCCTCGAACATTTTTGACATATTTAATTTCGGCAGAGTAACGTGTTACCAAAAACGATTTTGCAATACTTGCAAAGTTTTGCTACAGTAATTCCACTACGAAAACGTGATCATTACTTCATAACCCATCCACGGATTGCAGAAGCAAATAATTTTGAAGATGTGCTGAATCAGTTGTCCCATTAGTCTCGCTCTTGTTTTTTACATTGGTTTAGGAATAACATTGCGTTTCTGTTTGTTGACTAATACTTCTTCAAAGCCAAAAAATTATGTATATTTTCCCAATCTTTTTTTTCTTTCTGTTTTATGTGGTCGTTAGCAAATCCGAGCTAGTTTGATTCTTCTCATTTCTAGATCATTTTATGCTTCTGGTCATGATTTTATTGGCTACGCAATGTAAAGTGATTGCTCTTCAGTGTTCACAAACAGGTACATTTCGTTTATTCTGATGTAACTTGCCAAATTCCGATTGGAAAAAAAAATAGTAATAATAGTAATAGTAAAACGTTGAAAGCTGGTGAATGCTAAAGAAATTGAAGCGATGAAAATCAAAAGGCACTAAATCCTGGAGCGCAAAATGTTGACAGTCGCTTAGTGTCTTTCTCCATCAAAGCATTTTCCTGCAGAAGACACTCTAACCTAATTGTAAAATGTAAGGCAGTTCTTTTCATCACCAACCGACGGAAAATACTTTCAACAGACCACCACAGAGACACGTAATTTAGCTTTTAAATTTGGCAGTTAGTTCCTTTTAATTCTCTCCGATTCAGCTGGATTGTTATAGAAATTATCTTTCCAATTTATTACAATAATATTCGTTTCTAGCTACCCATGGCTTTAAAGAAGGCACTATTCAATGATATCCAAATATATTCAGTATAATTAGTATTCAGGTTTTTTTAACTAACATTTCAAGTCAACAAGACCACTAATTTTTTTCATTCCTTTACTCAAACTGAGTTACCAGTTCAACTTTGACACGTTATACCGGAACGACTCGGTATACATGATAGATATCGTTTTCTTTTTGTTTGCGTAATTTTGGACACTGTTGAGTAATTGATAAATCTGGGCTTAGATGCTTTATTAAACTTTGACATAAATTTAAAATCAACAATTTATGTCGATGGTCGATGAAGGACAGCGATAAAAAATTGAAACTTTGGAAGTACGAGAGAAACGCCACGTTTTTGAATGGGCTTAGAAGATACAAAACTGTCAGTTATAGTGGGAAGTAGGAAAGACACCATGCTTCCGCATGGGTCTAGAACGTACAAGGGCCTCCTCCATCTCTCTTAAGTGCACTATACGTCTTTCTGTCTACCATATTGCTTATATCTTACTTTTAAAAGATTACAATCCTAAGAAGTAAGAGTGAAGCATTTGATGTACCTACTTAGTTTTATACCTTTGTTGTATAGTGTGTTACATGCTTTATTTTATTTAACAAGTCACATTTTATGATACAATAAGTATGATAATAACTGAAGACTAACAATGTAGATTATTATAGAGAAGTAATCAAATGAATTCAAGCCACGTTTGTATTAAGATACTACATCAGCACGTGTTGTTTACTGCATATTTCTGTTGATTTAAAAAAAAAATTACAAATTCCTATTCGCCTCTAGGCTCGCCTCGAGATAATTAATACAACTTTGGTTGCATGCACTCATACATATTGCACTACCGTGCATAAGCTTGACTGCAGCTCATTAATATTAGTTGTTTGCTTAGAGCATTTTTTAACATTCGTGCAGTGAGCGTTAATGGATAACCGGAATACAAAATATATCGTGCATACATATTTCCAACCTACACTTACCGTTTGACTATAGAGGAAATAATTACAACATACAAAAGTTCCACTATTAACTCAACTTTACTATATAGTCATAAATAAACCAGACAAATTTAGCTTTGGGTTTAATGCGGTTCAGGAAAGTCTTTTATTTCGCGCTTCAGGAATTCATATTAAAATACTGGCAGGAGTTAGAAGAAATATCCACTTTTTCCTAAGACGCGAATAGCATTGCTTTGGTTTTAAAGCGGGCATTAAAGAGTAATTTATATCCGTAATATTTCAGGCCATGCTGTTTACGTTTATTTTATGGAAAGTCATTCGCCTAAATCTGAAATTGATTTATAAGTGTTAAACGTTTGAGGAATTGCTTGTACTGGGTCCGGCAATAAGATTTAATAAGCTACTACCGTTATACTAACGGTTACGAAAACTAAAAATACAATTTTGAAAATTTATTATAACAATTTTAGTTTGCAAAGATCACTTCCCCATGATGGCCGCCGTCTTCTATGCGTTGCTGAATCTGTTCTTGACGTAATATCTTTGTTTATCGAATTCATGAACTTTCATTTTGAATTCGGGAGGTGTTTAGGGACGAGGAGAGTGCATTTTAGGCTGTTTTCCTGCTTGAAAGATTTTGGGTATTTGTAGATTGGTGCTATTGGTTGTCATCGATCACGTGAGTAATGATAACCAACAAGTTTAGCCATGTAAACGACGAACGTCAATGACACCAATCCACAAGTAGCCAATTCTCGAAATCTTCAAAGCAGGAAAACCAGCTTTAGAAGATGCTTCCACAGAAAATATCTGAGACTGTCAAATTCGGCGATTTTGTTGACCCTGAAATTTTGTCAAACTTTTGAAATTAAGCAGGCTGTAAAACAGCAATGGTCCTTCTCATCTAACTGTATGCGCTGTGGTGTTATCCTATTGGAACCTGATTTCATCATTCTTTGAAATTCCATCAGGCATAAATCCCAACGTATCGAACTGAATTGACTGTATCGATGTGGTGGTTTTCTTAAAAAAAAAAAAAAGTTCGTATTAACCTACCCACTAAGGTGGAAATGTGTTTCACACACTACCTCTTTGTAAAGACATCTCTTGCCCATCCGGCCTATTACGGTTTGTCCTTCTACAATTACCATTGAAGAAATTCAGTGAAACTATTCGGTTCAGTTCCCAAAGCCACAAGAGAATTTAAATGCTGAAAACCAAAGCTATTGGATTCCCGTCCATCATAGCCATAAGCTTCCAGGGCACCAAAACACTCGTATAGGGTTTTTATAACATATGGGTACGGTTATCGTTATGTATGTCCTCCTGAGTTATGGCCTATGTAATATTTTCCATTTCTTCTAGTCTTTTGCTTCATTTCGTGTTGGGTTAAGTGTTACAATCCTCTGTTCTTTTCTGTAAATATACTGGCTTTCTTTTAACGAGCCGATTATCATATTAGAACAGTTTATATAAAAAAAATGTTCTCTCGGAAATATTTGAAGGAGTTTCTTCTCTCCATTTAACAGTCCGCTTTTTCATTACTTTGGAAAAACCGTAGTTTTGTTTTTCTCTTTAAGTTCGACTGTAATTTATGTTGAGAATTCAGAACGGATTCTTGTTTTGCATCTTTGTCTGTAACTTCTCCCATACTATAAGTATTACTCTTCCACCAACAGGTTTCATTTCTTTTCCATGTAAATGTTTAATTTAATAGTAACAATAAGATTGTTTATTTCACACAGAAAGAATATCAGAAGAGTAAAGAAGGGGGATGAAGGAATTTTGGAATTTAACCAGACGTCTACCACTCTCGTACATAGTTTTTATAAACTCTTTTAAATATGGACACTGATTTACTTTTGGACATTTCGGACAAGGAGTTCCTTCCCAGTTTAATTGTAATCCTTTTAATCTTTTTGGTAATGTGCAGTTTAAATGTTTTTTTTTGCATGTGATGCCTACGTGTTGTAATTAACTTCCTCTTAATCACTTAAGTACTATGTATTTTATCTATCTTGTAAGTTAAAAAGAAACCTGCCTTTTACATATCTTCAGATTCTCCAGTCACATTAATACACGTTTTACACACCACCTCTTTGTAAAGACATCCCTTGCCCATCTCAAAATGGAATTTCTTATTCACCTCAACGCACATTGGTAAATTCATTGATTCATGATTGACTGAGTCAGGATGATCATTTTTATAGTCAAGAGTAACAATAAGGTAGAATTTTATCGCTATCTACAAAAGAATTCACGTAATATTGGGCAATTGAAATCTCTTTTCGAAGGTGAAACGTGGATTAATTTCTTCAAACGTTACCGATGCTAGCAAAGCTTGTGAATACTTTTGCAAAACTTATTTAAACTACTTTGATATATATTTTCCTTTAACCGAATGTAAAATAAATACTGATAATAAATCTCATATACCATTGTATAACACAATCTGCCAACTGGCCGCCAAAAAGATCTGGGACAACTCTCAACATGCATTTTTGAGTTATTTTATTAGTTCGAATGCAGCTTTAAGCCATTCATCTTGCCATTTAGAGCTTGTTTCTATAGTAATGTAAAAACACGTCGTTATATTTACAATAGGACTTGTCTCAGATATCTTTGGCAGGCATAGTACATAGAGGAATGAACATACTCATAATAAAGAAACGTAATAATGAAAATTTGAATAGAATAAAATAGAATCTGAAGCAGTAATTACTAAGGATCGGATATTCCTAGGATATCTGGTAAAGACCAATATAAAGATAAACAAAGCAGCGGCGTAGATTTCAACGTCGCCGCTGAACGGCTTATATGCCCGAGGCACTCTCACCCTCGCGCTATTGCATCAGAAGCAACCGTTTGATGTAAGTTACGTGTGTAACATAATTGCCTTTATAGTTTCTTTCAAATTAATAATTATGAAAACATTATAATTCTTTACTGTAACTTTTAAGAAGACTGGTATAATACATTTAATTCATATCAATTGTAGGGCCGTCACTGCAAAAAGAATGTGAGTGTATTTCGGAATGAATCGGTTGTGTAAACAAGTTTTTGTTTCCAGTCGACCAGAACTGTAGTGGTTACTGCGCGCCACATACACTTCTCGCGCTTCGACTGGTTTATTGTTTTGTTTTTACAGGGCAGATGCGTTAAAGATTAGAACTTTTTTCGACTATGATCGCTTCAGCATATTAGTAGTTCGTTGTATATTTAACAAAACCTTCCGCCTAAAATGCGCCTAGGCCTAGTAATTACTGTTCCCAAAAGTATAACGAAATTGTTCTCAACTTGAACATACTTTCGAGTTTAATTTTGCCCATAATATGTTTCTATATCCCACTGACGCTGATAAAGTATGAGATATTATCAATGTATTATCAAATAAAAATTCTTCCGGTATTGATAATGTAGTTCACTTCTAAAATAACTATCCAATTATAGATATAACCACTCTATTAACGTATATAGGAAAGGAGTCTTTACTGCAAGAAATCTTTCCAGATCAATTGAAAGGTGCTAAAGTAATAACAGTTCATAAAAAAAGGAAGCTGTTCTAATATCAATAATTACCACCCAAGTTCGTTATTTAGTAAAAGTAGAAGGTACTAAATTTTAAATAAAAAGTTAACTTCTACATTTAGAATGTTGAGTAAGGAACAACTTGGATTTACAATCAATTCCTCCACCAAAAATGCCATTTATAACACTCTAGCATTTATCTATGAATATTTAGACCAGAGTTTTAACGTAGCCGAGATATCTTTTGACCTATGAGGATAAATTCACAACGAAGCTGTGATGGTAGATGATAGCGGAGATTTTGAATAGCGTTGATACAAAGAAACACATGTTCAAATGCTTGTGTTCTTGTCCGAACCGAGCTGCCACTATAGGTACTGATATAAGCGATTGTAGCAATGAGAATTAGGCAGCTTGTCCACGACAGTAATTTTCGCCGTCCGCCGTCCCCTCAGATTTACCGGATTGGTAGTAATACATTAGGTTATATTGACTCTTGTCCACGTGTTCTGAAAATTTACCGTGCCGGCTCGTGGACAAACTTGAATATAATCTAATGTATTACTACAAATCCGGTAAATATACCGGGACGACGGACGGCGAAAATTCTTGTCGTGGACAAGCCGCCTTAATCGGGCTATTCTTCTGCTAGCAGAAAAAGCCATTTATCATCTATCATCACAGCTTCGTGGTGAATTTACCCTAAGGCATTCGATCTTTTGGATCACAGGATTTTATTATCTAAAATGGATGCGTATGGAATACGGGGTTTATCATTAAATATTTTTCAATTTTACCTTTGCCGACTCAGTCAAATTATTTTGCTAACCTCAAAGTATAATGGTCATCAATCAATCATTGCGGCGTTCCACAAGGGTCCATTTTAGGACCTACATTATTTCTAATTTATGTGAATGATTCGCCCTCCTCATTAAATTCATGCCTGCTTTCACAATATGCAAACGACATCACTTCCGTAATTGCTAAGATCATATAATATTAATATTATTATTATTATATTATGTTGCAATGGGTTGAATTAAGAAATAAGGTTTGATACACACTGCTTCCTACTGGGAGTAGTAACTAAGGTCCGGTATTATAAACGTAAAATAAATCTACTCTACCGTTTAATGCCTTAGTAACAATTGTAAAAACAATGGTTACTAAGGCATTAAACGGTGGAGTAAATTTAAGTTGCGTTTATAATACCGGGTCTAAGAGAAATAAAAGTAGGTAACATACCGAAAGTTTTCATTTAAAGTTTAATGGAAGAATTTTTGCGAAAAAAATCGGGTATGATAGGGACATGAAAATAAGTATTTATTTATAAAACCTAAATCTTTTTTTTATAAAAGCCTAAGCAATAATTTCTTTTCAAACATACATATTTTAAATCTACCGTGTTCGAACTTTTTTTAAATTCTTCGTTCGAATTTGCGTTAATTTGGAAAAAATCCATGTATAATCGTTGAGACATCTTCAGAAAAATTTTTTAAGTTTTACTTGCTCGTGTTCTGTGTAAATATTAGAATACAAACAGTTTAAATGTTTCAATTAGCAGCGCAGACATGCAGGTGCGTGTGTTACTGGACCCAGAAGACATCAAAGGCCGACCAACGTAAATAACAAAATTAAATTTAATTGAGGCCACCTCTACTTTAACAGCGAAATATGTGACAGTCTTTAAGTATCTAACTTGACAGCGTCACAACAAGCTGAAAGAATTCTGTAAATTAACGACATCAATAAAAAGCAAATAAATGTCTCCTGGAAACGCCTTACGGCCGTAATTTCTAGTGAGCGATTTGATGAAGGCTCTCGCCGATTATTTCGAAACATCTGTTTGCCAAAGTAATAACTTTGGCAAATTAATAATTTTGCAATTTTCAGTCGGTTGAAATCGAAGTTACAAAAAACATTCAAAGTAAATGGTATTGATTTTAAAATAATGAAACAAATTTTTGTGTAGGATTCATGATTCTATTCAATTTATTGATATCACTAACTCAACACTAACTCAACAGAAATCGAAATAATGATTTGGTATATGTATATATGATCATTCCGGCGACGTGCTATAAAAGAAATTTCTGCATGCCTTGCATTTTGATTTCCTCTTCTTTTAAAAAACATTTTTAAATTCTCTCTTGTACACTATAATTTTGGTAAATAGTAAAATTTCCCATACCTACAAGTACATACATATTTTTGATGATGTTCGTAAAAGTAAAATCCAATCGTTACTCTTCAGATTTGAAGAGTGAAGAAAGATCAAATATTTCACATTAAATAATGACTTCGTCTATGCACTCGGAGCTGTGCATGTGACCTCACAACTTACAATAAGCTTTTACCTTTCACATTAACGATAGAAAAACGACGTGTCAAGACACCCTTTCAGTTCATTTTATGACAGTTGTAAGGTCGCAGAAACTGCTGTATATGTAAGCTATTGCACACTCAGACATTTTATGATAAACATACACGTTAACCTTATCTTGGCACCAGCACTATTCGTCCTTACTGACCTATTTCAACTAAGAACAAGGACACAATTAGACTTAGATGGAAAGGATAAAAAGATCGTCCTCACTTTTTACCATTTAGCATTCAATCTGTTCCTGACATGAATGCAATAAAATACACAAACAGGTTAATTATTCAACTGCAAGTGCATTAAACAATCTTTATGGAAATATCGAAATTTTGTGAACTTGTTTTTTTTTTAATGTACAGTTAGATACTTATCCGCTGTCACATATTTCGATGTTAAAGTAGAGGTAGCCTCATTTAAATTTAATTCTGTTATTTACTTTGGTCGGCCTTTGATGTCTTCTGGGTCCAGTAACACATGCACCTGCATGTCTACGCTACTAATTGAAACATTTAAGACTATTTGTGTTTTAATATTTACACAAAACACGGGCAAGTAAAATTTGAAACTTATTTCAACATGTCTCGACGCTTATACAAGGCTCTTTCTAAATTCATGTAAATTCGAATGAAGAATTAAAAAATAGTGTTCGAACATGGTAGATTTAAAACATATTTAAAAAGGAATTGTTGTTTACGTTCCTTTAGAAATAAAATAAATACGTTTTATAAATAAATATTTTCCTGTCCCTACCAAAGCCGATTTCTTTTCGTAAAAATTCTTCCATTAAACTTTAATTCAAACTTGCAGAACAACAGCAACAGTTTTTATTTATATCCTCTTTACTCTAGGTCTGAAATTATTTTTATATGTAGTTGCATATCGAGTTTGAATGTTTCGGCTTTTTTAGTTTGAGTAATTAATTCAGTTAATGTGGTAAAGATTCGTATAAGTGAAAAAAAAGCAGAAAAATTATGTTACCACTTTGGTCGTAAGATACATAGCAAAAGAGCAGATTCCTTTCAAGATGTTTGACGATCCAAATTTAAATTCATGTGATGAGTATACTAGAATCAAATTAATGGATTCTGGTATCTTCTGATCCCCAGTTGAAGGTTTTCTCCAGCAGCAGTTTCTGACTAGTTCAAAATCGTACATTCCAGTTGTATATTATGATGACAGTACTAAAACAGCTAATCAGTTTGGTGGATAATTGATTTGATGGTATTTGAAATGTGGCTGGAACAAATCTAATGATAAAGGAATATTAAAGTAATTAAAATCTGTTTGTTTAAAAAAAAAGTTTATCATCCTTTCTTCTTTGTTGCTTTCAGTCAATATGGATAAGAAATTTTTAGCAAGAACTCGCGGTGTTACAGTTATCAATGAAATATGTGACTTCTCCTATACTTTCTTATTGTACTTGAGGAAGCTCAACCAACATCGTTAACTTCCTGTAATGAAGTTGCAGAACAGTAGCAATTTAACTAAATTGATCTGTCTTGCTAGAATTTAAATAAATTTACTACTTTAATGACTGCGTTATTTAAAATGGTCTGAGTAGAAGACCAATCAGACACAGTAACGAAAAAGTTTGTAAGATTCTGAGCCCTTACAGTCGCAGCTTGGTTATCAACACAAGCATTTAAAAAAATGATTATTTTTATCACCGCTATTCGAAATCTCCGCTATGATCTATCATCACAGCTTCGTTGTGAACTTACCCTATTGATAATTGCATGACCGTAGAATCGATATAATTTAATTGAAACATTCCATTTATCAACATAAAACGAACAGTCAAGGTGGGTTTATACAGTAATTAAACAAAGAACTAACGCGTGATAATTAATCTTTTAGGGTCATTTTCTCAGTCATAGTTTAATTTTAATCTTCAATTTATTCCCATAGGACCGGTTTTTCGAATTAATCAACGGTTAAAGTTAATCAGAGATGAAAAGACCGAGCCTTAGAGACGGTATTTTCATCTCTCATTAACTTTAATCGATGATTTATTCCCATAGTTATAATTACAGAGACAATTGTTTCTATAACAATATATAAAAGATTAATGATTAGGCGTTAGTTGTTTATTTAGTTACTATATAAACCCACTATAAATTTGTTAGTGTGAAAGTGATTTTATCTTTACTAACGCCGCTGTTGGCTTTGCCAGTTTTGAAAATTGTGATGGGCGAGAAAGAGCTTATCCCAATTTTAAGAAACTTCGAAGTCCAGTAATCACGGATGACTTCTTTCATTATAAACTGTAAATTCACTTTGAAATAAACTAGTTTTTCTCTGATTTCTTTATTTTGATTTACTTGTTTCTGCCATTAAGCTTTCTTTAGGCGGTGGGTTATTTGATACAGTCCCGGATAGAATAGTCAAGGATTACAACTTGTTGGGAGAGATTACAAATATCTACAACAATCAGTTCAGATACTAATAGTACAGTAGCCTGCATTTTATGAAGTCGCACTTTACAATGCCATTTAAACGAGAAACTGCGACTGCATAAAAATGCAGGCTAGTATACGCACGCTAATAATTTAACAATTGACAAAAGAAGCCTAAACGAGACATTAATAAAAATAGTAAAAAGGTGTAGTAACAACGAAGAAAAAATCAAAAGAAATACAGATGACTAAGAATAGACATTTGGAACTAATACAAAGAAAAGGATGGCATATGTAAAATTATTATCAAATCTCGAAAGTACGAGTATTTTGAACATCAAATTGAGATTATAATTCAGAATTGTACTGATAATGAAGATGGCTCAAGAAAAGCGTTTTTCTCGGAAAACCAATTTCATACTGGCATACAGGACAGAAACTTGCAATTGAACTGCGCTCTATCGACTTGCCTAAAAGCGTTACAGAACAGTTTCTAGATGTTGTTTTTTAGTGAGAACTCATTTCAAACACGTCTTAAGAGATTAGTTTCTCGTTTTCGTCATTCGGGATTAGTCAGGGGATATCACGTGGCGGTAGACCGCAGATGAAGAATTAAAAAGTGCTGCAGGAAACGCTATCAAAAAACAACTTACTTCTTCCACAACAACTTGGAGCGTCAAGAGAGACAATAGAAGATTTAGAATCCAATACAAAATACAAGAAATGTTGCTACCAGACTACAGCAAAAGACTTAAATATTGTCAATGGTTTAAAGGCAGATAGATAACGACCTCTTCCTTGCTGTATCAACAAAGTTAACGAGTCAAGTCGTATGAAACAAAGCCGCTTTGTAGCTCATCGTCTTGTAGCTGACTTATAAAAGTTTTTGAAATAAGTCAACATTATTTATCACATCAGCATCATCAACATCGGGCCAATTATTCTTCTTTTACTGACGAGGAATATTATAATATTATTTTCGGACGAAGTGTGGTCCATTTAAATGGTTATTCAAATTAATTTTGTAAAACCATAATGTATCCTGTTAATTTACGCGTTCAGAAGAAGAATAATTGGTCCCATGTTGATGATGTTGACATCATAAATAACACGGGCTTATTTTAAAGACTTTTATAAGTCAATTAGCTTTTTCTGCATTGGAGATCTGGAGAATTGGGTACTTGGGGATTGCCGCCATTGAATTTCGTCGTTCACTTGACGAAAGTTATTGGTTACTGTTGACCACATGATCAATGAAAATCAATAGCAGTAATCCCCAAATATTCAAGCAGGAAAAGCAGCTTAAGACGATGAACTAGAAGTCAACTTTGTATAATACGGCCTAATTCGACATCTTATAGCAAAAGTAACGTTAAATTACAAAAAATTTTCGACAATCTCTACGTTCTTGTTACTTAACAACCTACATTATTTTATATTCCTTTCTTTTTTGTTTTTACGAAATAAGTTGACTATTAAGTTGGTAACGCCATTCCATACTGCGTTTCTCGTCCTCCAAATTGAAAAGGGCGCTTAAGACATCAAGGAACAAAAACAAAAAAAGTACTTAAACAAGTTACTGTTACTAACCACGATTTAAGCCCAAATTAAAAGAAATGGAAGAGAATGTGATAGGAAATTGGTGGTACCTTCTCAATATAGTAATCTTAGGTAGAATTTAGATTAAGTTGGCAACGCCATTCCATTCTGCGTTTCTCGTCCTCCAAATTGAAAAGGGCGCTTAAGACATCGAGGAAGAAAAAGGATAAGTACTTAAACAAGTTACTGTTACTAACCACGGTTTAAGCCCAAATTAAAAGAAACGGAAGAGAATGAAATAGGAAATTAGCGGTACCTTCTCAATATAGTAATCTTAGCTAGAAAAGATTATAACGTTCAGCACTGCCAAGCAATAAATACTGACGTTTTGAGGAGAGTACATTATGACACGAAGTGTAGATGATTCAAATATTCAAGAGAATTGGTTAACGGTGTCATCTCCTGCCACAATTCTTTCATCTAAATAGTAAAATTCATAAATTTGGATATATATGCTGCCTTTTAAAAAAGCGAAACACCCATTTTTGTTGAATATATGTACCAACATTCTCAATAAAAGTGACTCTGGGTAATTTAAATAAAATTGATCAAACATTCTGCTTGGTTTTCAATCATTTGTCGTTGTTGAACTGTTTTTAGTTTTTATCGTTGCCCAGCTTCTTGTTGCTCATTTGTTACATTTATCCTTCGTCGTCCATTATTTTGTTAATTTACTGTTTTAACGTCTTTTGCAATGCTGAGAAGTCAACTAGTAATAATTGAGTTATTTTGAATGAGGCCGGATGAAATTTTTCGTATGGAATACAACAATTCATTATTGAATAAGTATCTGTTTGATACTCTTTTGTTTCGAAATTTTACCATGTCTTTGGCATGAAGGAAGAAATGGAGGAATACACCTGTGAAGATAAAATCTAACTACTTCTTCTACTTCTCGCAGTATTAATTTAGAATATTTAACCGTACGGTGATTTCATGTGTCCCTTCACGAATGTATAGATGAGGGAAGAACAGGAAAGAAAGAAAAAACATAAAAGTGAAGACAGTAGAAGATGCAGGCGTCGGAATTGACACGAACACAAATTGGAAACTGGGTTGAAAGAGTATAAAAAAGGAACACAGGAAGGGAGGAGGGAAATACGATGTGAAATACAAAGATGTAGAAAATAAGTATTATAGGGGAAGAAATGGAGGAATATATCTGTGAAGATAAAATCTGACAACTTCTCTCGCAGTATTAATTGGGAGTGCTTAATCTCGCGTGTATAATTAGTTAGCAAGTGTTTATTATTTCGTTGGTCTAACCGGGCGGTTACTGAAGAAAAGTTATTGATGGACGAAATAGATTGATAGACAAGATAGTTGGATGGACGAGATAGATTTATAGACGAGATATAAACAGACGAAATAGATGGATAGGTAAGATAGATGGATATGTTTATACAGACTGGTTTCTGAAGACCTCTTGTCGAAGTCCACAAATAGAAACAATTATAATAGTCAATACAGAAAGAATTTTCTTGTATCACATGCTAGAAAATGTTATTACCTCTGATAGGACGTGTGAGGGGAGGATCTCTATGTTTTTGCTGATTCATTAGTTATAACTAAAATCAGTACTTCCTTACAAAGATGTTCATGTATGAATTTTCGAACTGTAACATATTCAGTTTTTACAGCAATAGGTAATTCTTTTGTGTAGAAGAAAAACGTACAGGAGCATTATTCAAAATCATATTGTATACTTTGCACAACAACAATCACAAATGTGCTGGTAAACTAATATTTCGTGTGTTATAGTAAGCGTAAAACCTATTTTTTTAACTCATAAATGAGAGAAGTACAGCGCTCAGTAATCAAAAATATCTATAAACCTGTTCGTGGCGACCTTGTGTGAGGTGAGAGGAGAACTAGGCTTTAAAATCTACTGCGGTAATACACGAAGAAACCGATCGACGATAGCTCTAATCTTTCATATACGAAATAACGGAACAGAAAATAATTTCTTCAACTGAGGAGGCTAGAATTTAAATTTACGTTAATGCTTACAATAAACCGCCGCTTTAGTATTCTCATGGCGTTAATCATTTTAAATTGGGTGAATTGCTGTTACACATGCACTCCAGACGTATTTCAAAATTTTTTAGAATTGACGGTCGTAGAAATGAAGCTTTTTATTTAATAAATTTTAAGTATGCATCACGTTTTTTTAGTCATTTAAGCGTTAAATTGACTTGAACCGCCGTAAGCCATCTGTAATCACTTAATTCAGTTCATTTGCAAACATTTGAATATAAAAAATATCGTCAAAGTTAATGATCTAGAGAAATTAGGAATCATTTTTTTTTCAAATTCCTTGACATTTCATGGAATAGAATGTAATAAAGAGGAAAGAAAACTGTTTTTTTTTGTTATTGTAGAGACAAGAAATCTCTTTTACTAGTTTAAGGGCCGGTTGCATAAAAGGTTTAAGGCAGGATTAAGTTTAAGCATAAAGTTTTATGATTGGTTGTTACCATGTCAACAGTCCTTTAAATTTATCGTAGTCCATACAGAATAGCCCCTATTGTGTTTGTCACATTCTAACTTAGAATTAAATTTTATCCTGACTTAAAAGTTTTCTGTAAACCAGCATGAAAATAATAATAAAGAGAAATAGAGTTTTTAAAATCTCTTACTAAGTACTTTTCCCGTTTGCAGGGTTCTCATTTTACTTTCATTAAAATATTCCCTGACTTGCATGTTTTCCCTAATTTTTCGATAAAAACAAGGGAACTTTTACAACTGACTGCGATTTCCTAAATTTTAATTCTTTCAAAACTTTTCCATTTCTTTTAGATTTCAGAACGGAATTTATTTTAATTTTCAAGTGGATGTTAGTGGAGTAGCTATTGAACCACCTTTAAAAATGATAAACAATTTATTTTAATAATGTGAGAGCTTGTCTATAAGTAAATTAATTTTTTTAGACAAAAATCCTTACGTTCAGTTGCACCAAACATTTAAGCTGAGCTAAAAGTTAAGTATTGTTCGTAATGTGATATTTGAGGTTATGGAACTCACATTCTAAGCGGCGCTTAAAGTTAAGCTCGGCTTAAGCGTTTGGTGCAACTGGCCCTTAGTGTAGGAAACTCAGTGAACTCAATAGTTAATGCGGTTGTTTGCACGAAAGGCGGCATTTTTTTTTCAACAAACTTTCAGGATTATAAATTACAAAATTATGCACCTTTTCCAATTTTTCAATGATTTAAACAATTTTAAATATTAATTATTATAAACATTAATATTAAATCAACAACTCGACATGCTAAGAAGGCTTTAGAATGGTGTAGGAAAAAATATGATAAAGAAATAATTTTTATAATAAATACGAAAAATAGGTGTTTTTTAAAAAAGAGAACTTGAATATAGACAACTCAATGAACACACTCATTTGTACGGTTGTCTGTATTAAATTTATTGAAACTATGTGATTTTCGTTTTCTTTAAGTTTCGTTTTCTTTAAGCATATAAAACAATTTTCCACTTTTTTCCAGTTTCAGAAAAATCATCTACTTTAATGCAGAAAATTATCAAATTACTTTCAAAATCAAAAATAATTGATAATAAATGAAACAAAATTTATAAAGTTGAATTAAAAAGAAAATAATTCTACACATAAAATAAAATAAATATTACCTAAATCAAATTTCCAGTTTCAATTCCTTGACATTAAAGACGTTTTCTTAATTCCCCAGCTTTTCCTGATTTTCCCTGTGAGTGGGAACTTGATAAATACATTAAAATTCAATTATATTTCCTAATTCTAATAAAAAGAAGTTTTTTTTTGGTAGGAACTTATCAACAAATACATTTGAAGGAAAGATCACCAATATAATATAGTTCGGTTTTCTCATATACAGTGTGTCCATTTTAAATAATTACGCCTTAAGCTTATACCCATGCCCATAAGGCGATCATTTTTTTAAAAAGAAGAAAGAAAAACAAAGTACTAATAGTCGTTTGCACCATGTCTAATTGAAGATCAAACCAGGATTAATATACAGTAAAATCAGTTTGAACCGTGGCTTAAACCGTAGTTAGAAACTTGCTAAGCCAACTCAACGTTAAACCAGTACGGAAAATGAATTAAATTGATTTGGTTTAGCGACTTTTTAAACTATGGTTTAAACCGCGGTCAAACTGGGTTTACTGTTAAACCCGCTTTAATTTTTCACTAGACATGGTGCAAACGGCTATAAGAAGTTTGTAGTCACATGAAAATGAAAAGCCATTACATTATTTTTGAAGTGGTTAATGTGCTGCCTATCTTATGGTGTCGCTTGTTTATCTGTTCTATGTCTTACATTTCGAATTAGTCAAAAATATATGTAGAATATTTCAAACACTTCGTTTCAACAGCAAATTCAAACTAATAATAAATAAGCTGGCAGCGGAAATATTATATACTGAAGAAATGAGATAAAAGTAATGTGCTGTAAGTAATGAAGATGAAAAGGAAGTGGAAAATTATCCATTCTAAGATGAACGGAAAATATACTATGAATAACGCCACAAAAGAACATGGAATAAAGCAGATACTGAGAAGAAAAGACCAATGATATAGAAAGGAAATTATTGCCAACTAAGTGTTCTTAAATTTGTAATTAAGTGCCTTGGGGACAAAGTAAAATTTACAGCGCCTCTTGAAACTTCGAGATTTTTAGATAATTCCATACCAGAAAGGTCCAGACACATTTTAAATGATTCCAACACCTTCTGAATGATTTCAGATTGTTCAAGCACTTTCAGCCACTTTATAAAGTATTGGACACCTTGCTATGTAAGTTCTGATAGAATAGAAAATCCTGTCGGAAATACAACACGTTGCCTTTGAAAACCATGATATTGTACATTATTGTCTTGTCCTTTATAGTAGCAATTCTGAATGTTCCAGAATGTATATAAATGATTATAGAAAAAAATTAGCAAGAAGTATCAAACACAGGGAAAATGATAATTGTGTTATTTATACCTTTAGAATGAGGAGAAAGAACAATGTTGAGTGTGTCTATGTTCAATTTTAGAAGTTATAAACAGGGAAGACATTGCAGAAGTAAATGACGTCATAGATGACGAGTTAATTAAAGAATCGAAATATACTACCGCCCAGTATTGCCACAGTCACAGAAAATGAGATTTCTGACGTACGATGAATTTTCTTCCGATGAGGAAGAAGTTTCGATCTAATTAAAGCTCATTAGTCATCGATACATTAAAGACAATTTCAAAACTAACACCCCATGATATGCAGACGTTTACGTGAAATAAATAAGTTAAAGAATACCTTTCACTATCACTACATTAATAGTAATGAATATTCATAGTCATATTCAGATCGAAATGTGGTCCTTCAATCATTTTTTCGTTCCGCTAGGAGCAAAACACCGACGCGACGATGAAAAAATCGATAGTGATGAAATTCAAATTGAAGAAGAAGAAGATAAAGTCGAAGTAATCGTTAACTTAAACAACACTCATCCAGAACTGAATCACCTCCCAAAAGCCTCCAAAACTCCAGAAGAGTAACGCTCGGAGAAAACGCTCGGATTCATTTTGCCAAAATAAATAAGGCTAATCAATCTTTTTGAAATATGAAATTCCATTCGTAAATATTAGTAAATGTTCTTCTTCTTCTTCTTCTTCGGGCCCTTTTTTATCTTCATACGATGATATTTGTTGAAACTGGAGATATTTGTTGAAACTGGAAGCAGCTGTATTAACAGGAATCCTGCGAGATCGATAAAATTGTAATTGATATTGCTTTTGTTTTAATCACGCGGTATTTACCAATTATCTAAGACAAGTATATACATTTATCTAAAATAATCCAGATATTGTGTGCCCTTGTGATATTTACTAAAGTTTACTTTTATTTTTGGGGTAATAACGTTGTTATGTTAGACATCAATATAAAAGACCTAATAAATAACTGTATTTACAAGAAGAGTTGGTTGTAATTGGTTCTAAATTGGTTAAGGATAAAGTAACCACATTCGTATATCTAGAAACAAGCTAGAAAGAAAATTCTAAATTTATTCAAAGAAAAATGCTATGCTGACTCAGATGACTGTGGAGCTGATGAATGAGTGCAAGAGATAATGACTCAGATGACTGTAGAATTGATGAGTGAGTGCAAGAGATAATAATATAAGGAAGATGACAAGAAGAATGCGAAAAATGGAACTGTATTTCAAATAAAATTTCTCAAAATCATCAATTGCAAAATAGAATAATAGATTAAACTCGATCAAAACTAGAGTTGCAATAATTGAAGTACATAAAATATCGGCATTCATGAGCCTAAAAAGCTTTTGAAAATGAAAGCTCGACGAAATGAAAACTTTTCGGAACCAAAGCAGCACGTAGAGATGGCAAACAATAATTAACTTATATTATCTAGATTTTTCTATAAGTAAAATTAATATCATTTTTTAAAGCGTAATTGCTGACGAACAATTTATGATAAAAAAAACTTTTCAAGAACCGTTATTATGAATTAAATCTTCTAGCGAATACAATTACTCACCTGGCTTTCATAATAAACTTACAATATAATAATTTAATTTTCAAATTAACGGTGCAGCGGTATTAACGGTACGTTATTCAATGTGCAATTTTACTTCCATAGCACTGAATAAATAATACAGCCATCCGTGCATAAATTAAGATTATACCTAGGACGAACCTTTGAAAACTCCGAGTTGAATTATCTACTAATACGATCTTAAATGGCACGTAAACTGCGGTTTTTATTGTATAATCAAAACACACTTATCGATTTATTGGTGTTAAAAAGTTCCTGTGCTGAATAAATAAAAGTTTCCACCGTGTTCTCTAGCATTAAGAATACATCAAGTAACAATTCTGAAGAAAGAGCAAAACGAATTCATGAGGGCGAGATAAGGAGTGTAGTTATTTTAACAGAACCGTGGAGAAAAGTTGGCAGCTGTTATGGTTCCCAGAAGTTTGTAATATTAAGGAACTTGTAAATGCAGGAAAAAAGAGAAACATATTAGTACCATGCAAAATATTTTCGTACGGCTTTTTCTTTTACTGGCACTTCATAAAATTTATTTTGGGTTCTATTTGCGAATATTGTTTTTAATAATCTGATCTGCAAGGTAAAATGTTAATGTAGATTACATTGACAATATTGTGTCAATTAAAATACATTTAAATGAAAGGCATTAATAATTAAATTTAAAGTTCTCTCATCATGCTAAATAACGCAACTGTATACAACAGGTCCAACAGTTTTATGGAAAGAAAAAATACATAAGGAAATACAACTTATGAAAAGTTATGCTAAAGCTGGCTCTACACGATGCGTCGAACGTTAGCCCGAACTTCGAACCGAACGTTTGAGTCAAATGAGCTCGATAGTTGATGTGACAAATGTTTCTGCTACAAGGTGCGTTGAACATTCGAGCAAGCCGTGTAACAAACAACGAATGTTTTCCTTCGAACGTTGAAGGAAGTTCTTTGACTCAGACACTCAAACACCAACGCATGGTTGACTCCATCAATAAGCTATGCTTACATGATCGTCTCAATTGCCATTTTTTCATTGTTAACATTGTTTCGAAAATTTTACAGATTCGTATGTGAGCAGTGAACTCTGTGGTGAAAATTATTTGTTCTGTCATTCAGTGAATTGTAAAAAGTATGGCGTAAAAACTCAAAAAATCAAAGTATTATGGCCTTTCATTTCAAGATACAAAAGTAAATAAAGCAATGTTGTCAACTGTTTTTAAAATTTTGGAATCGACGCAGTTCATGTCGTGCGTTGCGTAAACGATGAATTGGTCTTTGTATTTGAAATTATACAAAGTGATCTCGAATAAGTTTCGTCGTCTGATACCTAGGGGAGCAGATTCATTCAGTAAAATGGGTACAGTCAGTTTTCTATACCGACTGTAGACTTTTACTTTAGCCAATAGTGATTTCATGAGGAGCAACAAAAATGATGTGATTCGCAATATGTATTACAGCATTCACTTCAAACTCAAAACTCATCCACACCTGTAAAAATAAAAAATATTTTAATACTAAAAGGTTTATTGTGATAAAACACCAGCAAGAAATTAAAAAAAAATTAATAAATGTATATTTATGGAACTCGTCAGCTATCAAACACAAATATCCAGATAAGATCAACAGCCTACATATTTCGAAATGATTAAAAGGAAATTTAAATTTTTGTTTTTTTTTTAAACATCAAGAACATTATTTCTCAACTTTGATATTTCTATTTTCCGTTGAAAATGACTCTAGAAAAGTTGACAATATTGTTCACAAAAGCACAACGATTGAATATTTGAATATGACCAATAATACGAGTATTTTTTTACATAATTGCAAATTCTTTTTTATATCTTCAATTGTACTTTGTTTCTTTATTTATTATTTTGTCTCTTTCGAGTAGGAAAAGACGATTATTCTTATAAACTTCGTCATCTTTTTTAACAATTGATTTGTTCATTGTTGTTTTGTTAATTTTTACGAAGAATAATATCGAAATTCGATTGAAGTTCAAACGTCTTCTGTTATAAATTATTTTACGAATAAAATTGATTATGTGTCTTAGAGCCGGTTTCATAATCGAAGTAAGGGATACTTTAATATTAAAGTCACAGTCAGATGTCAAAACAAATGCGAATCATAGTTATTTACACATCGGAATGTGACTTTTATTTTAAAGTGTCGTTTAGTTCGATTATGAAAACGGGCCTTAGGCTTTCACATAATCTAATTGTTTTTTGCTTTTATAAGTTTTATTCTGCGTTTCATCTATTTCTTTTTAAATAAATCGATTGTTATTTGTTATTAAAATCAATTTTGAAATGTAACAAATTAATTGCAAGTTAATTTCGAATAAAGAAAATCAACTTCAAGATACAACAACGCCTTTTCATAATTCAGTTGTCTTCCTTTCATAATTTTTATTCTTCTCTTATTCTGCGTTTTATCTATTTCTTTTTAAATAAACCGATTATCATTTGCTATTTAAATCACGTCATCGCGGGGAATTCTGAAATACAGTAAAGCAAGTCAGTTTCGAATAAAGAAAATCAATTAAAGATACAACGTCTTTACATAAATCAATTGTTTTCCTTCTATAATTTTTATTCTTCTCTTATTCTGCGTTTTATCTATTTCCATTTAAATAAGTCGATTGTCATTTGCAAGTCAGTTTCGAATAAAGAACATCAACTTTAAGATACAACAACGTCTTTACAAAAATCAATTGTTTTCCCTCTATAATTTTTATTCTTCACTTATTCTGCGTTTTATATATTTCTATTTAAATAAGTCGATTGTCATTTGTTATTAAAATTACGTCATTGCGGCGAATTTCGAAATGCAGTAAATTAGTTTCAAGTCAGTTTCGAATGAAAAAATCAACTTTAAGATACAATGTTTGGATTAGATATTTTAGCTTCTACTCACATTACAAACATTTTTTTCCAGGAATATTTTTAATTTCCTTTTCAATAAAAGTTACTTAACTCTTAGCCAAATATCGTATTGTCTAATTTTTTAACCAGCCTGTGTGTTATTTCAAAATTTTGGTAATGACTGAGGACATTACAGAAGAAGCAAAAACCTTTGATGAAGTGTGACTATTCTTATAGTTAGGTCTATCGGAAACATACTCTGTAAATCGATTGTCATTTGTTATTCATCAATTGTTACAGTAGGTGTCTTTCTAAATTGTATATTTTTACAGTCAAATCCACATTTAAGATTTATTTTGCAACTTTTAGTTTCTTTCCGATCATTGTTTGGTTATTTTATTTTTCTTTAATGGACGATCGTTTTTTTTTTTAACAAAAAACATCAACTTAAAATTTATTTTACTGCTTTTAGTTTCTTTTCGATCATTTGCTTCATTTATTTTATTTTATTTTTAATCGACGATCGTTTTTTTACAGAAAAAAACATCAACTGTCCATGGCTTTCTTTTATAATTTTAAGTTTCTTTTACGTTAAATCCACTATTGCCAAACTTTATCGTGTTTAGTTAGGATAAAGGAAAACAAGGTAAAGAAAAATAATAAAGGCAAAGGAAAACAATAAAGGCAAAGGAAAACAATAAAGGTAAAGAAAAACATAATTCGATTACTTTGGTGAAACTGCAGGTCTGCCTGCAGCGCTTCCCGATTATTCACATCTCTTTCAATTAATCACATACGTATGGCACTTGTTCCTGATAAAACTACTATTGGCTAAACTGAAAGACTTCCATCGTTATAATTCTTAGAAGCCACTTCCGTATAACCCATATTTTTTAAAGTGTTACTTTATAATTCCTTTTCAAGTTATAATACCATAACTCAAGTGTGACTGGACAGAAAACAATGTATAACGTGTGCCAACAAAGTAACTGGATAAATTTCAAATTCAAAAGATAACTAGTAGGCACTGACAATGTGATTGATTTTAATGAATTTTGTTTTCAATTGGTTAGTTGTATGTTCATTTATGTCAGTTTTCATTTAAAGATTGAAAATTAAAGATGTTAAGGAAAATTATTTAGATGAGCGTATTTACGAAATGCTTGGACAGTAGTCGAAAAATAGTTTTTAAACACTTGCTAAAAGAAAACATACGCGATTTTTCAACATTACCAGAGTGGAAAAACGGCGTTAAGAAGACAGGACAACCCCGAAAATGAAAACAATAAATAAATAAAAGAAATAAACAAATGAAGAAAGCTGCGATGAACCAAATTGGAGTTTCCAAGGAAACAGTTCCATAAAACTTGATATAGATTGGCATTAAATTTCATGAAATAGCGAAAGTTCCTTGGTATAGTGAAAAACAACTCGAAGAAATTCCGAAAAAGTGCGGAATTCTTCACCGAAATTATTTTCGAAATGATGTTCATGTAATTTCTGATGATTAAAAATATTTCTGGACAACGGAGATCAAAATATCGGATTTTACACAAATAATATCAAAAATACGGGACGTAACATAAGATTCGCCGCCAAAGAAAAATTTTAGCCGAATATTTCAGTTTGGTCCGCTATATCGCCAAAAGATGTGTCCATACTTTACCTTCAAGATTATAAGCTCCTGCCATACGAGGAGACACTACATAAGCAAATGTCTTACCAAACTGGATATTTTTATCAGAACTACACACTATAATGACAATGTCATTTTCTGGCCAGACCTAGCAAGCAGTCAATATGGTAATAGAACGTTGTGTTGGTTAAGAGAGAAAAACATCAAATTTATGCCAAAATATGGGAATTCACCAATTATTTCAAAAGCAAGGCCTATCAAATATTTGTGGAGTCTACTGTGTCAAGAAGTGTATGAAGGAGATTGGGAAGCAAAATCCACTGATCAAAACAAGAATAAAAAATTGTACGGAGTAAATTGATATATAGGTTGTCCAAACTATGATCTGCGGTATAAAATCAAAATAACGCAAAATTGAAGATCGTGGTCCTTTGGCTCTTTAGAAAAACTAAATTAACTTTTCTGTGCGTTTTTAAAATAAATTAGTTTTGTTGTATTGTCAAATGTAGTTTTATTTCTGCACAATTTAAATATGTTCAGTTACTTTATTGGCACACCGGATGGAAAGTTTCAAACCAGAACATAGCAAAGTTCCATTGAGAACTACGTTTCTGTAGATTACTATTCGCCATTTAAAGATACAAAAATGGTAATGGTATTAAATGAAAGATAAAATTAAGGCCAATGTTATCGTGTTAACATTATTCCTATTGTGTTAAAACTTTTGAAATTGAAATTAAATTTTTTAATTTCAAATGATAAATGTAGTCGCCTTAGTATGTCAGATTTGAAGTTTGGAATTCAATAACCAGAATTTTGTACAATACGCTTCTTATTCAAAATAAAGTTCCATTCATCCTGTGTAGCTTACTGACGATAAAAAAACTGTTAGAATTTATTTATTTGCTCCTGCATTGCTTCACAAAATACTTTCCTACTATTCTGGTAAATTTCAATACAATGTTAATGGCAACTGAATTTGTGGAATTGATGTTCTTTTTAATATTCTTTACGTTGTGTGTTACTTATTCTTGAACAGAGTGAAGTTTTATATTATAATTCTTAGTACAACTGAATTTAAAACTGATTTATTATCGACATGTGTCGGTATTGATTGCCCATGGCATCATTTCAAGTTTATTGATAGTATCAGAAACAACAGTATTTTTATATGCAATGACGTAAAATACAATTATGATTCTAATAAAGAAAGAATTGTAACTTAAACGACAAGAGTACCTACCTATTATTTGCTCTTTACAATAATTCAAAATACTTTTTGACTGACGTATAAATTATTTTCCATTATGAAACAACTGAAAGTTTCAAACCTGATATAGGTGACTAAATTTTTCGGTTAAAATTTGAAAATTTTATTTATATTCCGAGTATTAAGTATTAATATTTAGGAATAATTTTAACACCATAATATTGTCCATAATTTTCTCTTTTCTTTAATATCATTGCCATTTTTGTATCTTCAAATGGCGAGCAGCAATTCACAGAAACATAGTTTTCAATACAAGTTTGCTACGTTCGGGTTTGAAACTTTCCACCCGGTATAAAATCCTCATTTATATTAAATACAAAAACTTAAGTAATTCTAAAAGAATTCTCAATTTTTTCACTAAATAATTGACGTCGTAGCAAACTCCAATGAACTCTATCATATAACAATATAAGGACAGAAAGATCGCTTATAAGTAACTTTTTATTAAAAAACCTGATATTGTTTTTCTTTAATAGGTCCAGTTTTAGCTTTTGTGGTGAAACGCCGTATCGCCTATGTATCCAATAATTTTTCCAGACGACGTTAAATTGAAGAAATAATTTATATAAATGTTAAATACCAAAGGTCCTGCAATTGTACCTTGGTACATACCATAATAGTATTTTTTGTTTTTAGCAAAAGTGACCATCACAATTTTTAAAGGGCCTTCAAGGATTTTGGAAATGGTAGTGGAACGCTGAAATGGATCTGTAATTGGATCTGCCCGTTTTGCTGTATGACTTTTAATGACAGTTCTATCATAGTCTTACTTCAAAGGCTCTGGAAAAGGTCCTGATTCTACAGGCCTATTAGTTACTATTGTTAGACCTTTAGAGGCAAGAAATTTAAACTACAAACAAATCACATTACCGATTAATTCTGAGAATTGATATAAAATTGATTATGGTTACTCCTTAATACAAACAGATCGAGTGCCATCAGAAAATGCTTCATTACCGTTTAAAATATACTATTATTTGGGTTGTTTAGATCATCAATGTTACCATTACGATGATGTAATAAAATGAAAACGAAACTGGACTTGTGAATTTTAACGAAAGTAGCAAAATGCAGAATTCATTATGTCCATCTACACCCTACATATTGCTAAGTGACTTTTGTAATTGTGGCGCATTAAATAAAGAGATTATTTTCAAGTTAGTGCAAATCTCCAGGATCAACACAAAAAACAACAAATCTGTGTAATACTTTTAATAATGAATATAGGAAACCTCAAAATTGCATACGTTCGCAGCGTAAATATAAGAATTATTTGCACTGGGAGTTATTAACTTCTTGCTATAGGATTGCAGGTTTCAAAGAAGTATGGGGTATAATAAGGATTCGTACTTCCGGAAAATTAAACGATTGCCACAGGCATTCGTGACGGCATGCGCATAACAGCTAACATTAGTAGTCATTCGAAAACACTTACATAGTAAAATGCGATTCAAATTTCTACTTTTATATGTCCCTGACTGTTATTACTAAAGAGCGGATTCTATGCTAAATGCATATTGCATGCATATTTTGCATATTTGAGCATTTTGTTCAATTTTCGCATATTTCTTAAAAACGTGCATATATATATGCATATTTGAAAGAATTTGTGTCGAAGTGAGTTAATTTTTTTCTTGAATTCTTAATTCGTCAGAACATGTTGCATTAATTAGGGTCTAGTTTGCACCCTTCTTGGGCTAAGCAGGCAGAATTTTCCAAGTAGTGAATTAGGGATTTCCAAGTACTTTCTGAACGATGCGGTGGGGCGTTCATGTTTGCAATATTGTTTCATCACTTCTTCACGGATTATTAGTCGGTTATTGCTGCGAACGTTTAGTTCTTCCGTAAAAATATTTTTGTTTGTGAGAAGTGCAATATGCCGAAAGACAATTCGAGCCTGGTTAATTCCTGGATCAGAAGCTATCCCGAGCTTGCTTACACCAATGGAAGCGTATTCTGTAAAGCCTGTAGTAAAATGGTAAGTTTTAAGTTTGTTTTCTTCCTCCTTAGGTAAATATTTGCTTGGTTCTTGAATATTGAAAGTTCAGACAGTTTAAAAAAATTCAAGTTCTTGTTATAGATACCAACCCAACGAAAATTTTCGGTCACACAACATGTCGGGACAGAACTACACAAGTCAAAATGCAAGAAGATGAATGAATCGAAAACATTTCAATTACCCTTAGACAGTGGACCGTCGTTGATGACTTCATCTAATGAACAACAAGAATTTAATGCTGATTTATGCGAGGCGATGATTTGTGCAAACATACCTTTGAAAAAACTGCAAAATTCTATTTTTAAAAGTTTTTTGGAAAAATATACCAAGAAAAATGTTCCCGATGAAAGTACGTTAAGAAAAAATTACGAGCCTCGCATCTACAACGATACTCTAAAAGAAGTCAAGAAAATCGTAGAAAATCAATATATTTATTTTATTGTGGATGAAACTACTGATTCTTGTGGGCGTTACATTGTAAATTTGTTAATAGGGTCTTTGCGGGAAGATAAACCTAGTGAATCTTATTTAATAGCCTGTACACAGTTAGACAAAACTAATCATTTAAGTATTTTAAGATCTGTTAATGAATGTTTTATGAAATTTTTCTCAGCTAATGTAGTTCCTACTGAAAAAATTTTACTTATGGTATCAGATGCTGCCCCTTGCATGGTTAAAGCCGGGCAGCAATTTAAAACAATTTATAAAAATTTAGTTCACGTGAGTTGTTTAGCTCATGGATGTAACAGAGTAGCTGAACATATTAGATGTGAATTTTCTGATGTAAATCTACTAATTAGTACCATTAAAAAAATATTTGTCAAAAGTCCCCTACGAGTTCAGTTGTACAGGGAAAAATTGCCGAATGTACCTTTACCTCCCGAACCAGTGTTGACTAGGTGGGGAACTTGGTTGGAAGCGGCAATGTTTTATGCTGAACATCTTGTAGCAATCAAGGAATTGGTTGTAGAGTTTAATGCCCAAGATAGTGCTGCTATTGCAAAGGCACAAAATATTGTAACAAAAACTTCATTGGCAAATCAACTGAACTTCATCAAAATGCATTACAGTTTTGTAATACAAACTATAAACAATTTAGAAAAACCGAAAATGTCTTTAATAGAATCCCTTAAAATTGTTAAAGAATTTAAAGAGAATATTTCAAAAGTTCCTGGTAAAATCGGCAGTTCAGTAAATAAAAAATGTTTATCCGTTTTAGATAAAAATAGCGGCTTCAAAACCCTTGATATTTACGAAATTTTGAATGGAAACTTAGAAATTGACTTAAGTGTAGAATTTTCAGCTATGAGTCACTTTAAATATGCCCCAATTACCTCCGTGGATGTTGAAAGGAGTTTTTCAATTTATAAAAATATTTTGTCAGATAAAAGGCAAAATTTCCTGGTAGAGAACTTGGAAAAACACATTGTTGTAAATTATAATCGAAGATTTTTTTAGTCGTTATAATATTTACTTAATAATGTACATACATAATATACATACTTCCTTCATATAAGCGTTTACAAATAAATGTAAATAAATTGTATAAAATATAATGTTTTTTATTTGAATAAGAATGCCCATAAAACACAGTAGACCAGTTATTGCATTATTTGAAGTGTTCGGCCTATCTTGCACATATTTCGCCATTTTTAGTGCATATACATTTGCATATTTCATCATTTTTTAGTGCATATATATGCGCATATTTCATCAAAATTACTCGCATATAAATCCGCTCTCTAGTTATTACAGTTAATCAGCAGGAACGATTATCATGGAAATAATTAGTGAAGAGCTAAAATGTAAGTAGAAAACTTGAGATGGTTACTTTGTGTTTCGATTTTATCTACTCTTAGATTCATCATATTTAATTGTATTTCATGTTACAAGGAATCAAACAGAGTTTTTTTGGGACTGTAGCACAAGAAAGTCATTTAGCTCTAGTGACTAAAACTATCGTTATTTTGAAATTTAACATACGACTGCAGTCACAGCAAATACCTTTGTTATTCAATATCATCTTTGTTCGAAGCAGTCAGACATGTTCATGTACTGTAAAAGATGAGTGGAACTTACTATGAGCGTTTTAGTTTATAAGTCAAATAATACCCACTCAATAATGCAATTTACGCGTGAGCTGAGGTTAAGGGTTATGTGGCAATTATTTATATACTTGGTTTCACAATATAAGTGACTCTAATCTCGTTACTGAAAAACGTCCTGTGGGTGTCGGTTACAACCAAAGGTTAACCACAAAGTAAGAATTATTAGCAAGCTCGTAATTAATATATCCTTATCGCTTTTATTAAAATTTAAACGGACGTAAGTTGAACATTTGACACTGTGATACATCATAGTTTCACGCCTGTAATTTATATCCCGCATCTATAAATATCGAATGAACGCCTGCTTTTAGAATGAATTTTTTTACATAGTCGAACGCAGTAGTGATTCAATAATCTCGGACATACGAGTGACAATATTTTCAGTTCATCAATCAAGACTAATTATTTACGCTCAATTAATTTGTACATGACAGTTTATAATGTACAATCCTTTACTTTATAATACTTATTATACACATAAACCAACGACATGAAAACAATAATAGAATATTCTTGGAAGAGGATAAGAAAAATGAGAGGAAATAAGAGGAAGAAAGTGAGAGGCGTGAAAGACAAAACACAACAAATAAAGACCACAATAACAAGTATGGAAAGACTCCACTGAAGAAAAATTTGAACAGGAAGATGATGTCATAAACCAGGACGCAGAAGAAGAAATAACCAGAGAAGAACTGGAGGAGGTACTTCGAAAGATCAAATTAGGAAAAGCATGTGGATCAAACGAAATAGACGCGGAAACGGTTTACTGGACGAGAGAGGAGGGTGGAACGTGGAGATTTGCAGATGTACACAACAACATAGACTAACTAATTAAATCCCCAAATAATGGGAGGAGAAACTATTAATTCCCATGGAAAGAACTCGAATGCGAAAATTACAGAGCGATTTGTTTAATGTCCTCAGCATTTAAAGCATACACAAAAATAGTAGAAGAAATCAGAAAATTCTCCGAACATAAAACAGACGAAGAATTAAGAGGAGGAAGACGAACAGCGGACAATATCTTTGTAATGGGAAACCTGTTAGAAAAAGAGAACGAGACTAACTAAGGATTGTTTATTACGTTTACAGAATTGAAACTAATATTTGACATAGTAGAGGAGTCAGTTCTATGAGGATTAATGGAAGAGATGAGATCCCCCAAGAAATATGACTAGAAAGAACAGTTACAAGCATTTATAATTCGACTTTCGGAATAGTAATATTAAATGGGGAAAGATCTGGAAAATTTGAGATAAGAAGAGGAATAAAACAGGGCAACAGCCTTAGACGGCCTTAACCCACAACTGTTTATATTAATAATGAACAAATGGCAAACCCAAGGAAAAGAACTGCAAGACTCCAGACAACCATACAGATACAGGCAGTTGGTACCGATCCAACACGATGCAGATGATGTAGTACTAGTCACGGACACGAGGGGGAAAATGAAATCACCGATCACGTGAACTTAAGAGGTAAAAAAAAGGAAAATTGAGGTCAATATAGGAAAGACTAAAAAAAAATGATAATAAATCAAAAAATACCAATCGATGCACAGGGTATAAAACGCAAGGGACAACAAACAAATAGAGCAAGTAGCCACACATGAATACCTAGGAGTTATGATATCAGAATATGGGAAGATAGACCTAGAGATTGCAAACAGAGTAAGAAATAATACAGTATTTCAGAAAATAGAGATCGAAACAAAATTAAAACTCTAATGGCCGGTTTCACAAAGCTTCGTTAAATATTTAAGTTCCGATTAACTCTGTAACGAATAATTAAATAGGAAAACAACCGCATTTAACAATGATTAACTTAACGATGATTACTAAACGGCTCGCTCTCAAATTGGTGGTCAAATAGTGTTAATGCTCCGTTAAGTGTTTCACAAAGCTCAATTAAGAGATAACGCTTCGTTTACTTCTGTCTAATCAGGCATTAGATTAATCGATAGAATTCCAGCGATTAAAAAGTAACGAGTACATTTTTCATAGCTATTATCAAGCTTTTTTGATATAAAAATTCCACATATATATCTAAAAAATTATAATTTTATTTAAAAATGTAACGTACCTTAAATATGAAAAATAATGACATCTCTGTACTTTTTACTCACTTGGTTTATTGATTAATTTTTACGACACTATTTCAGAAATTATTTTCAACAACAAACAATTCAAAATTATTTCAGAATGTCTGCAACCTCACTTTCTTCTCTGATGATAAAGAAATGCCTCCTTAAGGTAGGATTCATTTTATAAGAGACAGGAATAATCCTTTTAATGATTGGGATGATAATGAATTTAACGTTTCGCTTTTCCAAAGGAGTTATGGAACTCTTTGGTCCCGCACTAGAACCTGCAACAAACAAAATAAATTTATTTTATGGTATAAATCAGTTGCTGATAAACTTACCTTATTATCCACTGAAATATGTCAACAGCTGATTCCTGATACTTTCAGAAACCATCGATACGTAGAATAATTCATCGTGTCACTCATCTTATTGCAAGGCAAAGCAAACAGTTAATTAAATTGCCAATAGAAGAAGCTCTGCAAGTTAACATTACGCTTTTCTCATGTCATTGTCACCACAGATTGTACCCCATGTTAAAATTATTTCACCTGATGGTAATCCCGCTGAGCTGTACCACAACAGAAAATGTGTCTGCCATATACATATGTTCAAGTAATTCAACTGCACTAAAGTTTCCTTCCTTCCTTTCTTTTACCTTTTTCATTTTTAAAAATCATTAACTGCACTAATGCGAAGAATTTAAGATCTATGTATTTATTTTGAGTTTCTAACCTCGCACTACCTGATTGCAGACCTGACGCCATGACGACAGATTACTTTAAAGCGGTGTCAAAGTGGCAATTTTTCGATGTTGGCAAACGTAAACTCCAATTAGTTAATCAGAGATTAACATAATAGTTTTTTGTTTTGTGAAACAGCATCAAATTTTTGACACTTATTAAACTTAACGGTTGATTAGTTAATCAACGCTTTAATAAAGCTTTGTGAAACCGGCCATAAGAATACAAGAAACGTTATTATACGGATGTGAGTCCTGGGTGAGTACAAACAAACACGAGAGTATGGTGACAGCAGAGGTAAAACAATTGAGAAAAACAGCAGCAACATTGATAGAATAAGAAATGACGACAACATAGAGCAATTAAATCAAGAATATACAGAAAGGAAGAAAAACAACATAATATTGAAGTGGTTTGGATATGTAATAAGAATGCATAACAACAGAGTAACGAACAAAGCAATGGAAGCAAGGACAGGAAAGAAGAAGAGGAGAGAGAGACCGAGAAAGACATGGATACAGCAGGTAGAGGAGATAGGAAGGCGAAAGGAAAAAACACTAAATGACATAGACAAAAAAGACAGAAGAAGAAGAAGGTGATACACATCAGACCGTTTTCATAATGGGACTACCCCTATATTCTGTAGCTTTTTCGAATCGAATCGGAATCTACGACAGGAATCGGAATCTTTTTAATTGTAATTGTTCCACCTCTATTTATTTCTTGGGGATGGTGCGCAGTATTTCGTCCAGAAAACAGAACCTATCGCTATTTATCATTCTGTTTAACATTTTAAAAGAGAAATCGAGCTGAATTATGTCATACCATACCGGTTCTATTTGAGTTACAAAGTAGGGCTACTGATAGCGTTTTCCACTAGCTGCACTAGTGTGCACTGAGTGTATTTCCATCTCGGTTCAGATTTATGTAATAAAACGAGATGGAGGTACACTCAGTGCACAAAGGTGCAGCCAGGAGAAAATGCTGTAAGTTAATTTAACCTTCAAAAGTCAAACGTATTTTTATATTTTAAGGCTAAAGTTTTCTTCACAGTTCTCAAACGACACTTTGTACCTGATTATAGATTGGAGATTAATTAGAATTTTCCTCTCAGAAACCAAATTTCCAAAAGTTCTACGCCGATTTATATCACTTAATCCGACCAAAATCTACTCAAACCAGATTAGTGAGCCAAAAAAGATCAGAATGAATTTCTGGTTGGGATTTTAAATGTAGATGTCTATGGTTCAATCAAACAAGCAAACAAGGAATTAGTCCCACAACAGGAAAGTCTTTCGCTAATTCGCTAATACCAAATTATCCAGCCTCCTGGTCTAGCAAAGGCGTCTTGAAAGATCTACGTTTCCAGTTTGTTGACCAGAACTCGTTTTGATCAGCTCTTGAGCAACTTTCATATTAACAATAACAACGCACAACTTAAACGTGGGGATCTACACCTTTTCAATTTCAAATTGGGCAAAACAATTTCAAATTGGTACAAACAAATTCAAATTGGGAATAAACAATTTCAAATTGGGAATGAACAAATTCAATTTGGGACTAAACAATTTCAAAATGTGAATAAACAAGTTCAGACTGAGTGTCCTATTGTCTTTAACGTCATTTCAAAAAACTGTTTAATTCTGTTTCCATTAAACTACATACATTAAACTGAATAAGGTCACAAAAAATGGCTTACATTAAGAAAGTGGACGCTGATGCCATGAAGAAACAAATCTGTGTCCTATATAATAACAACCAAAATTGGAGAACACTAGCGAATACCTTAGGAGTGAAAAAATCAACCGCGTACGGTTGGGTGAAAAACCAGCAAGAACCTGGAAATATACGTGGTGGAAAAAGAAAAATAAAAATCGCTAATGACCACCATAATCTCATGGAACAATACATTGAAGAGAATCCGCGCATAACATTAAAGCAAATGAAAGAATTGAACACCAACTTGTTGTCTCGACAGAATGCCTTCGAAGGCATTTGGATGGTTTGATGTATACTTTAAACAATGTGAGAAAAGAACCTGAAAGGGCAAATAGTGCGGATAACAAAACCAAAAGATGTGAATTTGCTCGACAGTTATTAGATTATCAAGCAGATAATATTCCAGTAGTTTACATGGACGAAACGAATATTAATTTATACACTTCACGTATAAAAGGAAGATCTAAGAAAGGCATGGGGTACACTCATATTTCTGCAGGGAGTAGAGGGTCAAATATTCATGTTATCGGATGTATTGGAAACATGGGCCTAATGCATTATGAAATTAGAAGAGGTGCATTTAAAAAAAAACTGCAAGCTAATGATTTCATTCGTCGACGCCTCCAAAATGCCCGAAATTTGTATCAAACACCTGTCGTTATGGTCATCGATAATGCTCCGTGCCACTTTTCAATTGAGGATGTTTTTAAGGAGGACGAATTTGCCGATAGTTATTTGCTAAGACTTTCCCCTTACAGACCGATGTTGAATCCAATTGAACTCGCGTGGTCTTGTCTAAAAGCAAAGTGTTAAAGCTGACTTAGCAATCAAAATGCCACAAATTTTAGCAGGTGAGGCCAGGGCAAACATTGCGGAGACGGAATATCGTTTACAAAAATTAGAAAATATAGTGCAACAAAATATAATGAATAAAATTACCGTAGCTAACTGCATAAGATTTGTTGCAAACATTCAAAGATTTATACCTGATGCATTAAATATGATTGATGTAAAATTTTGATTTAGACATATAAGTAATTATTAGTTAGGTAGTTATATTCCGTTTCTTTATATTATTATTTCCTACGAGCTTGTATTTTTTTGAGTTAAAATGTCTTGTTCCAATTTGAATTTGTTTATTCGCCGTTTGAATTTGTTTAGTCCCAATTTCAATTTGTTTATTTTCAATTTGAATATGTTTAGTCCCAATTTGAAATTGTTTATTCCCAATTTGAATGTGTTTAGTTTCAATTTGAAATTGAAAAGGTATAGAACATGATAACCTATACAAGGTTAACCTTACTTGAAATTTCCGAAATTTCTCGACGTTTTATATACGTTATCAAAAAAAAACTTCCCACAATTGAATCAATCAATGATTTTCTTGAAAGGCAGATATCAATGAGGAAGTGTAAAAAGAGTTGGGTCAGGATTTTAAAAATTCGATGTAGTTATTAACCCATTTTTTAAATAATATTTTCACTATTAACACTCTGTAGATTTCCTATATGAAAGAAGAAAAGGACTTTGAAAATGGACTAGTGAAAGAATGTAAGTAAGTTGAAGACATCCACAGCGCATGAGTAGTCGAGAAAATGAAAAAAAGAAATAGTTTCAAAAGAAAAGGATTCAGAATTCTTTTGAAAATGGAATAATAATAGTAAAAGAATGTAAGGTCAAGCGATGAAAAGTTAAAATACTTTCCAAGGAAGAGAATTTAGAATTCTCTTGAAAATAGAATAGTAAAAGAAGGTAGGAAGTTGAAGACAGCCATCGCAGAAGAAGGCGAGGAAAGGAGAAAACAGTTTCAGAAAAAATAATTTAGAATTTTTTTCTTTTTTATGGGTATTGAATATTTGGAAGCAATCTTTTCTAAATCTGATGATCACTGAAAGGATCGGGTGAGGTTTTACGGTTTAATATTGCAACAAAGCGGCGAAATGTTGTAAATACAATGTCCAGGCGGCTTTGCGCATCTGCCATGATCGCGCGAATAACAATATTGAATAATCGACAAGCCAAAGAAGTAGTGCATTCGTAGAAACGGCGTGACTCACAGTGATGTACTGGTTGAATGGATCCTCGCAAGAGATGCACGTTGTCAAACATGTAGGCAGTAGCGAGACGTGATTTTAAATTGCCTGGGCGCTCGAGTGCTAAGTTAACTACTACGAGCGCGAGTAGTCAATGCAACGCCACCAGGAATGCCGCTGTCTGAAACTGCATGAAACCGGAAAACCTTTACAGGTCCTCTTCCTTCTGATCATGCAGTTTCATACTTCTGTTATATGGGAAAAATGAGGGAATATTTTTTCATGAAATCTATAGTTCAGATAAATTACTCTTTTACCTGACATTTCCTGATATAAATACGTCGTGTATAAATTAGTAATAAAGAAATTATAAAATATCTATCTAAACATGTACTCCCGAGTCTGAATTATCACGGAAAGCATACATGCAACCGTGCAGGAAAGGTAAAAAATGGCCAAAGTGTTTTAACATTTCGTGCCGGCGTTAATTTGAGTGGTTTGGTCGATTATAAATAGCAGTTCTCGAATTAGAAGTTCCACGTTCGCTTCACTTCGTATATACGTATATGCATAAAACATTTCAGTACTTCGGCATTATGATTGTATTTTTTCTGCTTCAAATTATGTAAGTGTCAACTATTGTTTCACGCATCAACTTTATGAAATGTAATGAGACGAGAGACGAGCATATGTGACATTTTTCACTGGCAGGTATGCATGCATACGTTACAATAAGCTAGAAAGGCTTCTCGTGTTAAACGTCATACGAGTCTCTCACGGCATTAATTTAGATTAGACGTAGCAATATTCCGCACACATGCCCACTGCCGAATGTTTAGTTTTGCTTCGGTATTTGCATAAATACACGATCGGTTAGGAAAATGTCATAACATTCCAAGCGCTTATCGAATTACGTATGGAGATCTTTGCATAAAATTAGTTGATTTGATTAACGTTTATTATCGCATAGTATTACTTTTAATTAAGAATTTTACTTAACAGGTACAACTAAGGACACCACGCCTGTGATGCACACGTATGCATAGATAATAATTAGTTTGCCACGTACGACAATTACAACTTTATCTTATCGCAGACTTTATATATAATATTCCAATACATACCGATTGAAGACTTTCCCTTTAACAACAAACGCAGCGTGTTTCACGTTTGCGATATAAATGAGAAAGTCGTATGCACACATCTATGATGAAACCATTATTGGTTAAAGTAGAAGTCTTCAATCGGTATAAGTATATTATTTCTATCAACGGTCAAAATCACACATCGATTGTATAGACATTTATATTCTTAAACATTTTTTACCCAATTTTTAGAATTGGTTGGTCATCTTTACCTTATGGCTACATAAAAATTCTCTGAAAATGAAGAGACTCGATTATACACTGCTGAAAATGCAGGGATTCGACCATACACTGCAGAACATGAAATATTGTAAAAAATATAAAATCCTTTAGAAATGAAGACCATAACTTCAAAATAGTCTAAGTGCCAAAAAATAAAAAATTGATATTTTCACAACAAATGGGTCTACGGGCAAAGCCCAATGCCATGCCAAATGGTCTATGTACCTGTGGCTAAATAAAAAGTGTAATAAATGAATCACAGCTGGCGATATCTGTATGCGCGTTTAAGATTTAGTAAATCAGTTTTCTTAATGACTTCTAAACATCTTTTTGGCACTTAGACCCTTTTGAAGTTATGGTCTTCAAATCTATTTGTGATACATAGCAGTACTGACCCGTTGTCAAAGGCGAACCAACATAAATGGTATTTTCAAATGTTTATTAAAAATCAGTAGAGAAAAAAAGTGTTCGTTAAATAGTTTCCCAAAAGCTGTTCTTCAGATGCATCGAAAAAGTTCAAGAAATTGTAGAGAAAAAATCCCCAACTTCTCTCCTCTGCTGAACAAGTTCAAAACATTTCGGTAGATGTCACCTTCAATAATTCGAACAGAAAAACTACACTTTTCAATGGCGATTTGGCATCAGTTTTGATTAATTTTAATTTTTGTATAGTAGTAATTTCTTGAGGTATTCTCTAAGTAACATATTCAAAGGATACCTTCATCTTGCCTGAACCAAAACTGATCCAAATCCGCAATGAAATATCCTTAAAAGTATTGGAGGAGAAGAACCAATTATAACAACCCCTGACTAAACTTTATTAGAAAATTGTTCGCACCTGGTTTCATCCGTCGACAAGTAGATTTTCTTATGTCCTATAGCGGTCGGTCCTTTTGTAAACTTCGCTTCTTCAGAAAAGCAAAGATTTGAATTTGAATTAATTCAAAACGGAAAAACGAGATTCCATATACTCGATGGATTCCATAAACCTCGAAAAATTCTTCATGTAGTTGCAAGAAAAATATATAGATAGGCTGCCAGAAGAATAGACGATAGTAAAAGAGTGGTCAGATCGCCGGAGGATTACAATTACTACCACTCTATTACTTTAATATTACTCTCTTGGACACTAAGGCACCTGGTGGCTAGTACGCGTAGTTTTCTCAACAGCTGTCCCTAGGCTAGACTCTGAAAGAGACGTGCGAATTCGTTCAAAGATGTTATCATAAGGGCGTCAGGAAAATAACCCCGTCTGAAGGTCTGAGGCTGGTTTTCTCCGCGTGTACAAACACACTTGAACGGATAAAGTGGATAACTTGAATTTTGCATTTGCTCAGACTGCGATGCCTGAATGTTTATAGTAAAAAGATGCCACCTCTCCCGCGTGATAAAGGTTATCTAAAATCAGGGGCGACTTTAACAAACTTTTAACATTAATTTGGAACGTTGTGGAAGGATGGAACATAGTCGCATGATTTCTGCGGGAATTGCGATTTTAATTATTATTGTTATGACTGCAGTATTTCCTGCTCAGTTCATTATCTATTGGAAAAGTTTATATTAAAATAAAACAAATCGACTTTCCGGACGTTTACGTTATTTAGAGAAGAGTCAGCTCATTTATTCAAGTTGCCTACTTCAAAAATTTCCCTCTAAAACTTATTTTTGTTTTATTTCATCATATTAAGAATGAACTCATAAAATTATATTTATCCTTATACTGAATTTCTTGAGAGTCTTGCCCCTTGAAATATTATTAAATTAAATATTTAGGCACCATTTCCATAAAATTGAAACAATATTTCAACCCCCTTAGTCTTAACGTACCATTTCCCACAAATATCAGTCTCAAAGGCCCCGTCAACCCCGTGTCTTGCCTTGCCAAGCCAAACACTTTGGACAAACCGGTAGAAGCTTTCAAGTTAGAATTAAGGACCATTTGAAATCCTGGCAAATGAACACTCTAGTTTTGCTCAACTTCTTCTGAAATTCAATCGCACTTTTGATCCTTCAATTAACTTTTGCCTTTTACACAATCTCCATAAATGTACCTAATGAATTGAACATTGCAATTTTTATTCATAATATACACTCTGTCCCAGGATTCACTTCACAATGGGCCAAAAATAATTTTTAGAGTGGTTATAGTTATCTGAGTCCGCTCATACATAACGAAGAAATCAAAACAAATGCAAGGCTGCTGAAGAGCAACAGATGTCAAAATTCTTTTCAAGTAGGAATAAAGAAGAAATGAAGAGGAGGAATTAAGAAGATTAAGATCGTCAAGAAAGATGGATGGTCATGAAAGAGTAGTTAGAGTAATTTGACAAAAATTGGAAAGTGTAAAGGGGCGGACCTCCTAAGAAGGGTCGTTTGGGGACTAAGAGACGTAGAAATTACACAGACAAAGTTGTTATACTTTCTTTGTACACAACCACAAAGCAAAATAATACAATGCGTTACATTTAATTGTCGCCATCTTCCCCTCTCTCACTCGTCTCTCCTCTCCTGTCAGGGTTGCCACCATTACATCCTCCCCCTCGTGTTCCGAACGCATCCCGAGGAGGAACTACGGGACTTGGGATTCGTCTTCTTTGGAGATCTTCCTCTCTTTCTAACAACCTTCACTGGTTGTACATCTTCTGGTTCTGTATATGGTATTAACGAAGAGACGTGGTAAAAGCCTAAGGGTTTGGTTGGTTCCTCTGATTTGGCCACTTCATAGCTGACTGCAGACACGAGTTACCCGGTAAGGCCCATCTCGCTTCGGTTTAAACTGAAGAGTTGTGTTTTTCGCGGCACTGCTAGCAATGTGGGTTGATACCAATAGTTTGTCTCCGACGATAAATGATACTTTTCTTCATCGTTGATCCGCATATCTTTTTTGTCTGTCTTGGCTAGGCTTCAAGTCTTTCATGCGCTTCATACCAAGCAGTCATTATATTCTGTAAGTACAGGGTAATTAGATGAAGAAAATATTAATCTTAGATTGGAGAATGTTAATCATTGGTAACATGGTCCGGTGTTCTTAGCTCTCTACCAAACGTTAGATAAGCAGCAGAATATCCTGTGCTATCTGAGTAGGCTGAATTCAGTACAAATTTTATGGTAGGTAACTTATTTGGCCAAAGAGTTAGTATGATCTCCTACTAGAATAGCTAATCTAGGCTTCAGATCTCAATTTTTCGTTCCTACCATATTAGCTGAGGGATAGTAAACTGGGATAAGTGTTCGTTTGATATTTAAACAACAGCAGACTTGTTGCAAGATAGTAGAGACAAATTCCGTGCCGATGTCGCAAACTGTTTCAAATTTCTGGGAACAGACTGGAATTTGTTGAAGACCAGCGAGTTTTTAATTTGTGCTTTATATCTTTGGCATTCACGACAGTTATTCCCAAATTCTGTGACATACCGTCTCATTCCCGTAAAATAGTACCGTTTAGCAATGCGTTGCAAAGTCCTTTCATAACCGTAGTAAGCAACGGTTTCTGCGTCATGGTATCCCTTCGTGATTAGTTCTCTCTCATGGACAGGTACAACCAATTGACATTCTCCATCATCTTCTTCTGAAGAATATCTGTAGAAAATTCCAGTAGATATTAGATATCCTCTGTGTCCATTCGGAATAGTATCGTCTCCTCTGTTTTCAAAACTTTTGATAATCTTCTACACTTCTGGGTCAGACCCCACGGGATAAAAATAATAGGAACATCATTTAAAACTTACAAATAAAGAAATTCTGAAGGACATGAAGAAAAATATTAATTGTGAGAAAAATTACATATTGAAGACCACAAAGAAATGAAAAAGAAAATCGCTAGAATGGTGTGAGTAGAAGTTGTACGTAATAGAGGACGAAGGCAATATGCAAGAATGGGAGTGAAAGAACCAAACATCGAATGGGTAATAATGGAAGAAGTTTGGAAAAATTAAAACACCCCCTTCTATAAAAGTAAAGTCGGAAAAATGAAATGGAAACAAATCGTTTAGAATCTAAAAACCAGATGGGGGTTACAAATCTAAATGGAAAACATAGTTTCACGTTCATTTTTTGAATTTTTAAAATCATAACCGTTTTGAAAACTGGTTTAAGGTTGTATTTTGAAAAACTTTAGCTTAATAATTTTATATTTTGTTAAATTATGCTTGATGGACACTCGCTCATCTCCTAACATACTTCTGCATTTCTTATCAAATAAAATTAATCGAAGAGAGAACTAAAGGAAGAAAATAACATTCGATTTTAACTAATACATTTCATTCATTTTTTTTTCGACACAATTTGCAGGAGAGTTCCTCGCCTATGTGTATTCGGCGACGTTCTGTTGATTCATGGAGAGATTGCGAAGTGTAATTTCCGGGCATTTACGTTTTGCGTGTTTGTCGGTTATATTTGTCGATTTGCTCTACACTTTAATTGATAAATACGGAACTTTTGATGTAATTATTTACTTTGTTTCGTAATAATTGTTGGCTGTCAACTCACCTAAGCGATGCATTTCCAAGTTGTTTACGCTAGTTCAAGTAAACTCGAGCATCATTCGTATCTGTTTAGTTTGCAGTCGGTTCATTTAACGTTAGTGTTTGAACCGGTTTAATTAATTTGCAAATGAAATAATATGCGTATGTGTACTACACCATTATGGTCTTGGGTTTCAAAAACAACGAGGAATTTTATAATTTGAATGTTCGATTTCATTAAGTTAATTAAAAAGAACAACTATGTAGGAAATCATTTGCGTATTTTATTCAAATAGAAACGATTTTGATTGTGCGATCGTTATATAATGTGTTTAACTTCATTTTTGTGTGCCCCGTGTATATGTATAAGGCAGAAGAAATATTGATACTGATTCAGATAAACTATCTACAACCTGTATATTGCGAAATAGTAAAATACGAATCAATGTGTTTATACAGTCAGGATGTATGCATTATACATGTTTCGGATGCGTAGTCAGAAGACATATTTCTTTCGAATATAATGAATAAAATGCGATCGCCCAAAGGCACATAAGCTAACGCACCTTAAAATACATAAACAATTATTTATATCTAAGGAAAGATATTGCAATCCATGTTTATGAAGTTAGAAAGTCTTCCAATCGTTTATCTAAAATAAAACTATTGCTTTGAAGATAATTTATCGACATACTTAAGTAGGTACACCCGTAGGTTTCGATTTCTCGATTTTATTTGGGTATTAAAATTATTTTATTATAGAAGCCATTTTACTAGTTAGAAAGTAAGGCATTAAAAACGCGTATATTATTTATTTAATTAAATTCAATAATTCTTATGTCTGTAACTGAAGTTATAACAAATAATTCATGCACAGAAGCTTTTATCATAAATTTGCATAATACATATTTCATTCGGTTCATTTGGAAATACAATCGCCTGCAGTCAAATCTATTTTTGTCTGAGAGATGGTTTACAATAAATTAATACAATCTATTAATCTGTTTCCGCGTTACAGGATTAAATAGGCGATTGCTATGAAACATTTATTTTACTTAGAAATACATAAGTATAATTGATGCATTTATTTTTGCATCTACACGACAAATACAATTAATACTGTCAGAAATAATATTACTTATAATTAAAGTGTGTATTAAAGCTCAATACGACATTAATGATCGTGGTAATTTAGAAATTAATATGCATTTTCCAAGGATATTTCAACAATTCATTTTCTTAGTAAGAATTTTGTTTTGTAAGAGTTTACAGTACAGAGCGACGCCAACGGTGCAGGCATATTAAGTACATGCATTTATATACCATTCATAAGTTTGCAAAAAATATTTTCAGGTTACAAGGAAGTCTCTTGAACACGTTTCTACTCGAGTGTTCCCATCATAATACAGTCTCAAGTGTTATGCATACTCTCTTCAAAATGTCAAGTGACAAAAATTCTGAGGTCAGATGCTTCGTATAAAACGAGGATCGGCAAAAAAGATGAGAAAAGCTGCAACTTCATTCCTTTTCTAGGGGGAACCCGAAATAATGAGAGCAAAAAAAAAGATATCTTCAGCAGCGAAATTCTTTTTGTGAATCTGAAAATGAAAAAAAGCAACTTTTATTTCAGGAAACTTCAATCAATTTTCTTGACGTATTAATCATCTCTGATAGTAGACAGCTACATTAAATATTTACTTCTTTATTACCGATTATAACGACTCTAGGAATTACGACACGATTGATAATAAAACGAAATTTATTACGCGCACATGTATGTAACACCACGGTTTTTAATTGTTTGTATCGTTTGACTTAATTGGATAAAGTGCAAATTTATACTTGTGTCAGATATCATGCTTTCATCACTCAGCGGAAACTGGAATCATTATACGTGTTTCGTTTAAAGTTTTATATTCACCGTCATTTTTTATGTCTTCTTAATTTTACATGTACATGTTTTGATGTACAAGCCAAGCTTGAACGTTAAAGTTGCTCACATATATTTAAATTTGTGAACATTTTCATGTCAGTTTCTGTTCCAATTCTCGTGATCCAAAATCCACTTTTTTTCTATTTTGGTTTAAGCTTTCTGGAATTCGCATATTAATATTAATAAAATGAAATATTCTCGTTAATTTATCGAGAACAAAAGTGCAGCATGTTTTGAAAGGAGACAGTCAGAGAAGACAAAGTTTCTAACTTCGTACCATTATGAAAGTTTTGATCATCTCTTCTATAGTAATCTGGAATTTTATGTTTAAGAGTGTTTATTAATGAATCTTTATAGGATGTTCTCTAAGCCAATTCGTTAAAAACCCCATAGCCTTGCTGGTCTACTAAAATCCAAAGTTTCCATGGTCATCCAAATAATTTTTGAGGTCTTAAGCGTTGTGCGGAGGACCTCCATTTTGTTTGGTGATCATTATCAGGAAGAATAATATTTTGAGGGGAATTTACCAGAATAGTGACAGTAAAGAGTTTGTACAAGAACGCGTATGAAGGAGTACAAGTGACTTCTTTATTTTTGAGTTCAGAAAGAAGTGCTTATTAGAAAACTTATATAGACTGATTCAAAGTTGTTTCTGTTAATGTTTTCACAAAAAGAAATGAACATCGCATAAGTGAGATATGAACAGAATTTTTTATTTCATTTTAACATTTAGTATTTTTATACACATTTGAAAAACTTTGCTTAATTAAATCCCAATATTTTGTCTTTAAGAGACCAATATTCACGTTCTATACCAGTGGCTCTTGGAGGTTGATGGAGGTTTGAAAGAGGACGATGAGGGGCTCTTTTAAAAGAAAGTCTTGTTGCTTGTATGGTGTCCTTGAGAATTGATTAAGTAAAGGTGTAATGTGGTCGGTAATAGGGCAAGCGATGGTTAATTAGTTTTCATTGTTGATTCAGCTGATAAGTTTCGGTTGAGTTTTCGGCCATCTTCAGATCCTACAAAAATATAGTTTGGGAAATGTGACTAATTTAAAACAACTATTACCTTTGAACATTAAAATGTGTTGAAAATATGACCTTCCCAAGGGGGTACTAGAAAGAAAGACGTTCAATTGATTATCGAATTCAAAATACACTCCTAAAATGCGAATAGAATCGAATAAACAAAAACAAAAGACAATCGACGAACAATACAGGACGAAAATAAAAATTATGCAAAACTGAATAAGTCTCAAAGCCATACAAAAACTGACTTTCATCACAACCACAAATTTTATTGAATTATTAAAAAGTAAAATAAATAAAATCAAAAGTCAAAGCGAAAAATAGCGATAAATCGGCGGGGTTAAAATGTAAAATAATCCTAACTCGTATTAAAAAAAAAACAAAAGTCGATTAATTTGATAATTAAAAAAATTAAAAGTCGTGTCAAATAAAATCAAACTGAAGAGAAAACAAAAAACAAGATTATTAGTTGTTAATTTAAATGATATTGATATTGATGATATTAAAAATTAAATAAAATAAAGTCAAATGAGAAATGTGTAAAAATCAAGGAGGAAGATACAGTTAGGACTAAAATAAGAATTATATAAAATTAACAATAAGTCAAACTGACGTAAAAAATTGCAAAGAATAATCTATAAATATTAACGAAACAGGATGATCAGTCTAATAATTAAAAAGCAAAAAATAGTAGTTAAATTATTTAAAAATAAAAAGAAAACGAATAAAATCTTTTAAAATAGAAAAAAAATTGATCATTTGATTATATTGAAAATTAAATGAAATAAAGTCGAATGAGGATGCCGAAGATGAGTCTGAAAGAAAAATTCTATAAAATTAAGATACATTCAAGAGAATTAATAAAGATATATACAATAAAGACAAATAGAATAATAGATTGTCACAATTAAACAAAATTTTAAATCTGCATGAAACATTAGTATATTCACATCTGTTGTTTTTTATAATAATTAAATCTGAATGGAGGGTTATTGTAAATTTTTATTTTCTTATTATTAAATATAAATATCTCGAAACTACTCGTTTTACATAAAAACTATTTGGAGAAATTATTATCATAATTAAACCTGGATTCCAAGTGTGCACAAATATACGGGTGTTCTATTTCAGAAAACAAAAAGTCAGTTCACAGGCTGATTCAGAATGAATGTGCGACCCGTTAGGAGCATGTTTACTAGGGTGATTCAAGTACGAATTTGCAAGGAATAAATTTATAAGAGACATTCCAAAAGTCAACCTCTTTTGAGTCCAAAATGGAAATTATGATTCATTTTGTATGCATGCAAACACAAGTTCGATGTCCGAAAGAATTAATTGCGTGTTATACGTTTTTTTCCGCAGAAAGCCGTAAACAAAAACATTCTAAAGTTTTGTTTCAAGGTAAACTCTAGTATTTTTTTCTACTCCGCGATGGTTTATTGCCCTTGTAACGCAATACAGCTGTATCAGTGTTCATTAACCAATTTATATCTGAATCTTCAATGCTTTTTATCCTAAAAACTATGCATACCAGACCATTTAAGCATAGAGACTTCTTGTTTTGTTTTTTCGTGTAGTCTCTGTGGTTAACGGGTCGGGCACTTATATTGAACTACCCTGTATATCTTGGTTATTCGATGTGCATTTGTTGTTCGGAAAAAGTCAATAAAAACTTTGAATTAGTCTGTATAAGTTTTGTACCGAACATTTCTTTCCAAGTTCAAAAATAAAAAAAAAGTTAAAGGGGATGGGAATTCCCGCGCAATCATCCTTTACTTCCCTAAAGAGACACGGAACATTTCCATTTTATTTGGTGGCCGTCGTTAGGAAGAAGAATATTTTGAAAGAAATTCACCAAAATAGTGACACTGAAGAGTTTGTACAAGAATGCGTACGGAGAAGAAAAAGTGGTTGGGGTAAAAGCGAAGTATTTTAGATTCGACAATTCGACATTTGCATTTTTGTACCAATTCTTTACTGTCACTATTCAGGTGAACTCCTCTCAGAATATTCTTCTTCCTGATGATCACCAAACAAAATGGAAATGTTCTAAGTCTCTTTTATTTTTAAAAGTATGATAGAATGCTGCAGAACAGAGGATAAAATAGACTAAGATATAAAGATATAAGCAAATATGGATAAAAGAAAGACCATATTAATAAACGAGAATGCAAAGAATAAGGACAGTAGAAAAATAGAGATCGTAGGAAAGACCTTAGGGAGAGTGTCTAGGAAGTGTGGATATGCAAATATACATACGAGGTCTGACTATTAAATACCCGGACTGATTTTTTAGGAGGCCCTGACAATTCGGAAACAATAGAATGGAAAGAGTATTGACTGGTATCCATTCCTCCTGTTAAGCATTATGCTATTTTAGATTAAGGTTAAAACTATACATTCTAATTTTCTTTATTTTTATAATTTAATTTTAATCATATTGGCATGTACGTTATTCATTTTCATTACTCGAAGATATTCCGCGTAGTCAGTAATCTGGCATTTCCAAATCTTTCGAATTATTCTCATACCGAACTATTAAAGTAAAATTCCATCACCCGCTGTGTATGCCCCATTCAGTTCACTGTAAGGTTTATTTCAATGTTTGCGCTCAGACCTACTAAATGAGCATTTTACATCGAAACGCATCAATTTCTAATTCCGTCCATTGTCATCGTTTGCATTCCGCCTTAAGGACTCGCCGACCCCTTGCTGTTTAAGCTAGCATTAGGCGCCCTTACCTTATTCGCAACCCTAAGACACGGTTTTTCCCGGCTTCAGCATTCTAGGAAAATATATTAGTAATATTTCTTTAGTTCACTCTCTAAATTATCAAGCCCAACCAATCACCGGTTTATTCGTTAGCAACGACCAATAGTTTCATCGTTCCCCCACATTGTAATTCCTGAATCAAAAGTTTTAAATTGCTCAACACAAGGAAAAAAGGGGCATTCGAAAACAAGGGGTTTTCAGGTCGCGAAATCAATGCGTCAAATTTTCATACCAGCTAAGTGTTAAAACCGCGATTAAATGTTTTTATAATTGTTTGTAGTTTGTGTTAGGAAAAGCTTTTGTAAATAAATATTGTAAATAGCGTGTCAGTGTTTCTTTCAAATAAACAATAAGTGCACGTGGTGGATCGTCTTCCGGATCAACGAGTTCCTGGACTCCCCAACGCGCCGCTTAAACACCTCCTTTTGCGGGTAAAGTTCCAGTTTTGTAGCCAAATGAGTTTTCTTGTAACCGTTGATTAAATCAGACCTTGCGACGGAATTACGTTAAACGCTAGAGTCAAACAACGTATTATTGTGGAATTTCTCTTTAAACTCGGAAAATCGGCCACTGAATGTTGTGAAACTTTGCACAAGGTATAATTGTCTATCGCGTACACAAGTTTTCGAGTGGTATAAAAAATTTAAAGAAAGGCAAAAAAAGTAAAGATGAGCAAATCGACATTCAAAGCAATGTTGATAGTTTTTTTCGATATCCGAGGTGTTATCTACATCAACTGAGTTCCTGATGGTCAGACAGTTAAGAAACATTACTATTTACAAGTTTTGAAAAATCTCCGTGAACGAGTTTGGAGGAGAAGGCCAGATTTGTGGAAAGAGAACTCGTGGATTCTGCACCATGCTGATTCCATGTGACTTCTTATTTCCTTAGATTAAACTTACGTTAAAAGGCACCCTTCTTGAATCCGTAGAAGTTATAAAACAACAGACGACCGACGCGACTACTAAAAATCTTGTCGGAAAATGACCTACAGCACTGTTTCCATCAATGGAAAATTCGAATGGAACGATGTAGGGATATGGAAGTAGAGTACAATGAAGGGGACTAAACGTTAATTGAATAATTTTATCAATAAAAAAAAATACGGCAGCAATCCGGGTATTTAATAGCCAGACCTCGTATGCTTGGACAATAAATAAAGCAGAGCAAATGTCTTTGAAGAATTACTGACAAAATCTAATGGAACAGAGAAGGAAATGAGGATAAACGTGAAAACTGAAGGCAAAGCAATTAAATTAGATTTTTTATCTGTGGTGTTTGCCCAACGGGGTCCTAAGTCATAGTCTTGTCGGGACCTCAGGAGGGAGAGTGTATTTTTGTATGTGTAAAGTGTTCCATTGCTTTGTTACTTCCAAACCTCCTCGCCGTTGAAGGGGAAGCAGCAGCGAATTGTATCCCCATGAAATATAATTGTATTCCCGAGGAATATCTCGAGCGAGGTGCGAACCCACGACCTTACAATTGAAAAGCCGGTCCCTTACCACTTGGACCGTTCAGGCAGACACAGTATACGCACGAATGGATACGTACTCATGAAAAGCATCCTGAAAGTTAAGAGAAGAGGAAAAAGAAAAAGGTGAAGGCCGAGGAAAGGATGGACCAATAGAATAAATCAACCAGGAAGAAATAGAGGAAAGATAAAAAAAATAAATAGATATAAACCTGCTGCGGTGATTAATATTCGACGCACTTTTAGGGTTTGAAGGATCAGAGAAGAAGAAGAAGAAGAAGAGTGTTGGAGTACTGTTATGAATGCAATTGAAAAAAATTGTGTAGCGAAGCTACGACATGCCTAAATTAACTATTTTCATAGCAAACAGCCTGCTATGTTTCTGAATAGTCGTGGTTCTCACAGACTTGTTTTCAGATATAATCAAAATATTGTTGAGATCTGTCAGATAATTTATGCACTGTAAAAAATGTTAAATGCTTATTATATTTGTTTGAATACATTCATGAGGAAATGTTACGCTTATTTGAATCATGGCTTTTATTTCTTATTGTAAGCAGTACAGAATTTACAATGTCTGCGCGTCGAGACCCATTTCCTGAGACTAATTTAATTAGAGCGTACAACTTCGGAAGTCAGCGGTGGCTGATTAATTTTTATGCGCATATTTATCACCGTTTTGTTGCAGTGTAATAGCGTCGCAATACAGGTGCCTAAACAGGTGACTGGTTTGTGTCAATAAATAAAATTGGATGGCTGTAATTATTGACGGAACAACACGACGGGGAGTTAGAAAATGCCCCGCTTATTTAGTCTGAGTTATGATCCATAAATTCACAATCATTTTATATGAATGTGTGTATTCTTCGACGTGAGTGAGCGACTTCGGTTACTAAAGGTTGTTTTAGACTAGCTACCCTATATAAAAGTTAGTACAAGAAAGTTCTATGCTGGAAATACGGCTTGATTTTTTAGGTAGTTTCGATTCGATTTAAATTTCGACACAATTTAGTAAACGAATAAAAGAATTAAAAACAATGCATAATTTTATGTAGAGATAAAGTCAGGATAAACTCATCATAACTTCTAAACACCATTTCTCAAAACTTTATCCCTGGATAGTGCGTATACGTAGCAACGTAAACAGTTTATACTTTTCATAAAGTTTTCTGTAAGTAAAAATTTATTTTTACATAATGTTATTTATCGTTTCAGAAACCGCGAGGCATAAATCTTATACAAAAAATAGGGCATAGTACGTTCCAACATAATTAAAAGTCGTAAAACAATTGAGGTTCTAAAACCGATCGCTAATAGTTTTAGTAATTTTACAATCGGAATCTCGTATTCTAAAAGCTTTAAGAGATTATCAGCCGTTTGACTCCGTTATAAAGGTTAATTTCCATGTTTTATTTAGATATATAAACACAATATTTAATATGTCCGGATGAAATGCTTTAGTAGACAATATGTATAGTAATATGGGCAAGGAATATTAACCTCAGCTTATAAAATGTTCTGTGGAAGTCTTTTATTTTCGATTCATGCGTGTTTTCTTTCTGTATAAAAAATACTTGACGGTTTTAAACCACAGATCAAATTGGCTGTCCGACTAGTGATAATAACAATAAAGTAACCATGAATAATGAATATTCACGCCTCAGATATCTTTATCTTGAGTATATTGTAAACATTGAATTACTAATATTTAACTATTTGTAATCAATTTCCTGGCTTTTTGTATACACGATGTGTTGAGTAAAATTGTAAAGGTATCTAATGCTTCATTCACTTTTTCTTTCTTTCAATGTGATATGAAATGGCGAGAAAGTTTCTGAATGTGTCGTTAGAATCAATTAACACACGGTATAGATATAACTTCTTGTAAAGTATAAGAATTTACTAATGTTTTTATGTGTATGTATGTTTGTATATGTTAAGTCTTTATGTATGGTGTACCATACATGCATGGTAGGTTAGATTTAAATACGCGTTAAGTGTTACACTTCACATTAGAAAATCTGTTTCGTCTCATATTCTGCGTCACGGTTATAAAGTACTTGAAAGATTCTAATTCTAGAATACAACAGTGGGAGGTTGTCTGGTCGCGGTCTAGTCAACAGACAAGGGTAAGCTATACTTTATTTCAAGGTTGTCGTGTCCAAGGGGTAGTACAGTTGCTCGTATAAGTATTGTCTGGTTTGAAATTTTTCTCGTAGCCGTTCGGTAAATAAAAGATTCATTCTTCGGAGTACCATAGAATAAATTCTGAAAATTAAAATTTTTAAATATGAAATTCGTGATATCATAAAATTTTAAATATGTACTGTACATACATACAACATACATGCAAAGTACATCTTGCTTGCGTGTTCATGCACGTCGAAAGCAAATAATAACGATGTTATCAAGCCTGTCACTCTCTATCATACAGTTTCGCTTATTTCCACCCCGTTAATACATTTAATTATCTGCTATAGGATCAGGGTTGGAAATGGTCAGTTGTAGTTTAAGGCTTTAGTGAGCGCTGATAACGTGGTTTCCGGAAGGTTTCCGGCGCATTTTACCGGAAGTGTGCGTAGTCGCTGTCGTGCATGGAAATTCAAATTGACACTATCAGTGATTGAAATACCTATAACACCTGAATACGGATCTATTGTCCATATTTCCTCTGGCAGCCCACACGGAAACTATTCGCTATTCAAATTTAAAGCCGCCTCGAATTTACTTGTTTAACGGTTTTACGCTAAATGTTTATGGAAATGTATTTAAATTGAATCACTAATCAGCCGCTTAAGTTAAAAACAGGCTGATTAATTAGCCGAAGGCTCACGTTTGAATTAATCATAAAATTGCAATGACCTCCAGAATTTTTTTTTTAATAACACCATTTGGATGTTTCATAATACGTCAAGAAATAAATAATTAAAAAAATGAAGGAGTTAATGTTGATACTTAAAAAGTGTATTTAATTTTTCAAACAAATATCTACGTACTCATAGAAGAAATACTAACAACCTTTTATATACGCGGTATTTGCACGATTATAATTAGCAGTAATGTAATTAATTATTATTTTTTTTAATTTTTAATTTCTTTCCTGTCATTGTTCATTATTTTTTTATTACTTTTTATCAAAACTAAAAATCAATAAAATATTTTCGCACTTGTAATAGCATGTTTAAGTAAACTATTTCAATTGAATCAGTACCACCGATAATCCCAGTAATACACAGGGTTACTACTAATTAAAGGGCCACTATGGGGATCTCGTAAACTACAAGAGATATAAAGACGGTTTAATTACTGAAAGGTTGCGCGATTTTGAGTTATATAAAAATATGCACAAAAATCTTTTCTATCTATATTCGTTTCTGAAATACCTATATTCGTTAGTGAAATATATCTGAAATATCAAAAAAGTAAAAATTCTCATTTTCGAACATTTCGAATATAGTCTTCGAAATTCGATATTTATACTGGGTGTCTCACAACGTACGGAGGAGATTGAAAGGGCAGCTGTAGGACATCAAAATAAAGCTTTTTTCTTAATTCGCTTTTGACTGAAACCGAATAAGAAGAAACTTACAGCAGTTTAACTTTCTTAATATCTTTTTTAATTTACATCTGTAGCTTCTTAATTAATCAAAATTATTTCACGAAATGCAACTTTATTATTAAATAAACTCTAAATTTATCAAAACCATCATTCATAAAATGTCCATGTTAATCTGTTTCCTAGTTTTGTTTTTAATCAGTAGGCGGTGCATAACGAGATGAAAACCCGTTTTTGGGCATTAAAAGAAAAATGAAATAGCCGTTACTATAACGTGACTACATTTTTTTAAAATAGTTGTTTATTGTAATGCAGTGTTCAATTAACTCATAAATGCCTCAAATTTGAATCTAAAACATAAAATATTACTACAGGGAGTAGCTGTTGCTTGTTAATTAATTTCATTTTAAAATCTTGTAACTTTTTAGTTATTGATTTTTTACCAAATATATATTAAGAAAAAATCTTTAATTTGATTTCCCCTAGCTACCCTTTTAGTCTCCTCCGTAGGTTATGAGACACCCAGTATATTAAATTCGATGGACAAGCTAATAGAGTTCGAGGAAATAGGTCAGGATTCACAGTTTCGCAGATACGACCACTACTAAAAAATATTTTCAAAAAAAAAATATCTAGCAGGCGGATGTTCATAAACATTCAGAACTGACATTATTATTAAATTAACAAATCTTATTCAATTACAGTACGTATTTACATGAAAATAATTACTTTTTGACAAACATTCTTAGTAACCTAATATTTTTTTTTAAACAAAAGCATAAGTATTTCCTATGCTCGTCTTTAGGTGTTACTTCTGCATCACGTGGTAGGAATATTTAAACAATTGACCGTCGTATCTGCCAAACTGTCAATCCTAACCTATTTCTTCGAACTGCATTAGATTTTCCATCGAATTTAATACAAAAACATCAAGTTGTATGATTCCGTCTTAAGAAATAAAGAACATATTCGAGATTTTCGATAATGAGAATTTTCAGTTTATTTAAGATATTTCAAAAACGAACGTAAACATTTTCTTGCATATTTTTTAGACCTCAAAATAACTCATCTTTTCTGTAATTTAACCACATTTGGATCTCTTATAGTTTACGTGGCTCTTGTATACCTTTAACATAATTTTTAGTGATCAGTTTTTCGACATTATGATTTTGTAAGATTGCAGATTCTTATCATTATTATTGTTGTGCAATTCAGTAAATTTTATTTAACTAAAACACATTACCAAATTAGAAATCATGTCAAAATGTGATTCATTTGAAAAAAATACAAAATGAAACACATGCAGCTTACATATATAACGAAAGCATTAGTCAGCTTGCAATATACTGATTTAAATTGGTTCAATACGAGTAGTCGTAGACTTTGCAAACAACTACGCTTTACCATAGTATTTTATTTAATAAAATAGACCAGTAAAACCGTATAACTCTCAGAACCGATGTAGATAATTAGAATCTAATCTAATCTGCTCACAAAACTGCAATCTATCAAAGAAGTTTCTTCTACCACATAGCCAAAACATATAGTTGCATGTACACAACAGTTTTCAGAGTGCATTTAAGTAGAAATTTCGTAAATTCATTCAGTCACAAACTTTAATTTTGATGCAAATATTACTTTCTTTTTGTTTAATTTTGTTAAATTTAACACTTCATGATTTAGTTTAGGGATTATTTCAATTTGTTTTTGTTTTTGAAAACTTATTTCATAGTGGAACAACAATATATAAGTACAGATAAAACAGCGACATCCTACGATCGCTTTTTGACCTGACATTGCAGTAGGATAGACAAACTGAAGCGGATTTGCTTCTAATAAGTCTCCCATGCAAGACGGTCATGCTTGGTATGAGAATGTCGAGCTACGTCTCTGCTGATGAAGCCCCAAACAGGGCTGAAATAGCTGTACAGATGCTGCTCGAGGTTTTTATTGCAATCAGAAACGATTTGCAACATATTTTTTTAATATAGAAGTAGTTAACTACTGCTAATTGAACTATCGCCTAAAGATTTTCGGTCTCTTATGTTAGCAGAGAATTACTGCTCTTTCGAAAATTGATAGAGCGGAAATAAAGGCATTATTATTGTATTAGGGTATCATGTTAAAAAGAAGGGTAAGCTTGCATTGCACTGCTTTGCAGAACGAAAATCAACGGTGGCTCATTGGAAAGCTCCATGCTTTACCGAAATGCACCTGCCAGTGCCAGGGATTTCCATAAAGTCCCGGACCTAGCTTTAACTCCTACGCCACCCTCGATCTCGTAAATTTTACAGAAATGCATTAATTTTTGTTGAACTTCCCTTCTCTCTTTCATATTCTAGATTCTATTTTGTGAAAATTGTTAAATTTTAAGTAATTAATTTAATTGAATTCACGTTTTTTATGTAATTTCACGTTATACGAAAATTTCTCTTAAATTTGAATGTATCTTGTTATTTTAAGATTCAGGATTTTATTTTAATTAATAGGAGGAAAGACTCTCTTAAGTAAGCTGAGAGATAATGAGTGGACTGTTTTCGACAATTCCAAAAACGTAGACGCTATTCGAACAATTCGTGGAAAACATTTCGGAAATCGATTTCTGACTTTCAGCTAAACCAGAAAACGTTACTCGCCGAGAGAATTGAGATCCGAACTTGTACCGTTTGTTTAAAAGAATCCCCGTCCGCACGCCCTACAATTTGTTTATACATATCAACGATATATTTGCGTACGATAGTTTACTATTAAATGAAACTATGATTCTTATTTTTATAACAATAAATGCCAAAATTAAATTATTTGTTTGTTCTAAGCGTACAAGCGTTTCTTATAGTGTAAAAAAATATTTAAATATTTTGAGTCATCTTCAAAATAATAATAATAATAATAAATATGCTAATAGGAACTTGTTTAGCAATAGACTCCGAATCTCTTATTATAAAACAATTTTAACTGAATGATTCAGTCACAGGTGCGTAATGAATATGATATATGTATATGAATTGACCCAGGACTTTTAGGTCTAGTAAAACTTCTGTTATAAATAACTGATTTGTAAATTGATAAATAATTTCATTAGGTTATTCTTTATCAGATCATAAAACAAAAACAACAAACCTCCGCAAACAGGATATTTCATCAGTATTTATTTTTAAAATTCTTTTTCTTTTCGATGATGCCGGTTGTTTCAAATCCGCGGCAATGTAATGCAGTTTTCATTTAATGAGATACACATTTTATTTTTTCTAATCAGATGCCTTCACAGGAAATTTTTAATAATAATTAACATTCAACTGGCATTTGGCAATTTTTCAAATAAGTTGTAATTACTTGAGCATACAAACGTTTCTAATTTTAAAGAGAGAAGTAAGGCAGAGTTGAAAATTAAAAAAATATAGTGTTTAACATCTGCTGTAAACAATTCGTTTAAATACGAGGGTGGTTTGAAAAGTCCGTGTAAAGTCAAAGAGATGGCACCACGTGCATATTGAGGTTATTTTCAGTTAGAAACAACTCTTGGAAGAACACACCCCATATGACAGTCAGATCGGTCTATTTAGCTGGGTTTGGCGTTCGTTTGAATCGATGAAGTACCAACGATTTTCAGAAAACGGATGAAAGGATTTCGCGTGTTGGTCAAACATTATTGTATGACAGGCAAATCGCCTCAGCAAACTAAAAATTTGACAAACAATACAGTGAGTCTTCGATTAGAACGGCTTATAAGTGGTTTTAAAATTACCGAGTGTTCCATTTGAGTACAAGCGATGCTTAACGTTTTGCTGAGTTTACTGCTCCAGAAAACATTCAGAAGATCCATGATAAGGTGATTGATGATAGATTATTGAAGGTGCGTGAGGTTGCTAATTTTGTGGGTATCTCGAATGAATGGTTACATAATATTTTGCAACGACATTTGGGAAAGAACTGTACCGCGATTGCTCGCAGTTGATCAAAGACAAAATCTTCTGAAGTGTTCCAAGGACGGATTGCAGTTGTTTCAGCAAAATTCACAGGACTTTGGGTGTCATTTCGTCCCTATGGACGAAACTTGGTTACACACTACACACGTGAGACCAAGGAATAGTCCAAACGATGGGTTGTTAGCGGAGTTTGAGACTGCATAAAAGAAGGCGAAGACTGTTCCATCGGCTGGAAAGGTTATGGCGACTGTCTTTTGGGATTCGCAAGGAATAATCTTCATTGATTACATGAAATAGGGTAAAATTATTACGGGTTTATTATTCATCATTATTGGACCGTTTGAAAACCGAACTGCGAGAGAAACCTTCCACGATTGACCTACAAAAAAGTCGTTTTCCATCACTATAATGCACTAACTCAGTCGTTTGAAGTTGTGGCAGCAAAACTGACAGAACTAAAGTTCCTGTTCATTCCGCACATTCTCCCATATTCTCCATATTTGGCTCCTTCGCACTACTACTTGTTTCCTAATATGAAAAGATGGATAGCGAGAAGGAGATTTTATTCTAACGAGGTGGTGATTATGGAAATTAATACCTAGTTTACATAATTGGAGCAACCTTATTATTTAGAAGGGATCTACAAACTGGAACAGCGTTGAACTAAATGTTTAAGCCTACAAGAAGACTACGTTGAAAAATAAAAATAGTACACCCAGAAAGATTTAGTACTTTAATTAACTTTTGCACGGACTTATCAAACCACCCTCGTATGATACTGATGATATCTTAAATGTTTCAGAAGTTTTTGATGAAAAACATCATTACATTATGAAATATGATTAAGTATCATAAGAAGCTTGCTTTTAAAGTCTCATTTAAAGGAAATATAACTGCATAAAATGAGTAAATGAACAATGTAATTTTAAAGGATTTAACAAGATGTTTGCAAAATAACTAGACCGGTTATAATATATGATCCCAAGTATATTAAATGATCTAAACTGCTTGGTCTCGCACTTATTGTAATTGTGCTGAAGCCATGTTTCTGTAAACCCAATGATTAGCAGATTGGTTGTCACGCAGTGTAAATGATTTTCTACGTTTATCTTTCGTATTCGCTACAAACAAGGTTAGATTTACAAGAAAGGATGTAATTACTATTTTTTTTAACGTGCGTATAACTTCGACAGGTTTAACAAGTCAGCTCACGTTTAATCAACCACTTTTTTGAACAATCTCTAGATAATTGACAGCTCTTCATAAATTAACCAGAGGATATTTAATTTTGTAATCGTACAAAATACTTTGAAAGTATCTAAAACCGAATTTTTTGGACAGAAAGAAGTTTTACTATGTAAGTTAGAGTCATATTTGGATCAGTTTGGTTCAGCGATTGGTACATGAGATGTTGTTACCATGTTAATTTTTAAGAACAGATAAAACAGCGACAACTTACGATCTTTGTCGCTGTTTTATCTGCTCATAACTCTTACATCGCAATTGCGAATAAATTGGACAAGTCGTTTTTGTTTGCAGTGGGAATGTCGAGCTACGTCTCTGCTGACGAAGCCCCAAGCAGGGCTGAAACAGCTGTACAGAGGCTGCTTGAGGTTTTCACTGCAATCAAAAACGATTTGCAACAAAAAAGAATTATAAATTTTTAAGTGTAATAATAAGAGCGAAAGTTGATTTAACAGTTTAAAGGATCTTAAGTCACTTTTTGTATACCTATCGCTCTACATCCAACGAAGTTTCTTTAATAACACCGTTTGTATGGCATATATGGAAAAAATGTTTTACACAAAAGTTTGAAGAAGAAGAAAATTGTAAGTCTCCAATAAAAATTAATATCAGGCTCAGTGTGAAAAATATAAAGCCCACGAAACCACATCCAAAAATCATTCTAGGTAGAAGTAGTTCTGACCAAATTATAAAAATAAGTTGTGTTAATAGTTAATGCGGAAGTTAATCTTTTATTTATCTTTTTAATTCGAATAATTTGAAAGAAACTCCATTGGATGGCACACCCAGTATATTTAAAACTTATTTTAAACACATTTTGCAAATTAACATTAGAGATAACATTTCTCATGTTTACTTTTGTTTAAGATCGAGGTTTTGTTTCTGAAAAAAATTGTAAACTTAAACATACAAGACACACAGTAATAGAACAAGTAAGTATTAAAAATATTAAGGCTAATATACGCACGTTAAAACCGTTTACTGCAGGTTACGTTGGCGTAAAATCATTAGTTTTTTCTTAAATACAGTTTCCTGTTTCAAAGTGATAAAAAGGCGGAGGTAAATTATGATAATACGAGGATAGGTAACGTATAACAAGTTTTAAATGAACGTGGACAGCGTTGTATTAATCTCTTATTTTGTGCAATCGACGTTGAGTTTCTTGCTGACAGCGGATTACTTAATGTGTGCGATTAATTTTGGTGTTACATGAAACGGGCTTAACTAGAAATACTCAGTGTACAATTGCTGCAAAATTAGCAGTAAGAGAATGATTTTCTCTGTATGTAATGAGAAACTGTCAACACCTACTGTAAAAATTCATTCACATACTGTTAATTTTGCAGCAATAGTACGCTGAATCGGTTTTTAACAAGACATGTTTCTCAGTGTACACTGTTAGAATTAAATCAGTTCATATCTTTTTTGCACTTTAATGTAAGTACAAATGTTATACAGTATTAGAGATGAAAGAGAGATTTCATTAGAAAAACATAACAACTTTTTGCACAATTAATAATGTTTCAATAGGATTAAGCAATCAAAAAGTTCAATAATCTTGTAAATAAAGAAAAGTTGTAGAACATAGGATTCACAATAATCTAGAGTATCTCGAGTGCGATTAGCTCTCATCAGTGAAGTGCAAATCCAGAATCCGTTTTGTAATAAAAAAAGTAATAAAAGAAACCTGAAATTTAAAACTGCGTCTGAAGAAAACTAAGATGAGCAGAAATACAGATCAGATAAAATAAATACTAAAAGGAATTGTTAATGGTGTACAGGCCGTCTTATACTCATCAAAAGAAGACGTATAGCCATCCGTTTTTTTGACATTTCTAGTTTATAAAGTTGGTGGTCACGAAATTCGAAGTTTTACAATACAGTGTTATTATCCAGCAAAAATAGAGTTGTAGAACATTTTTGTATTTCTATTTAGTAAATAGCAGTTGACTCTTGTCCGATGAAAATTGTAAGTTTTTAATGTATAGCCGGACAGAATATAAATGGAAAAGTACTCGACGTTTCGCTATCGATTGATATAATATAACCAAGCTTAAGAATTGAGCCCCCTTAGCACGAACGCTTTTCACGCCGAATGTACTGTTTGTTTACTCTTTCTATCTTTGCGCGGCTGTGATGCTTTTAATTGTGGTTGAGTGGAAAGGGAAGGTGTGCGAGTTACGAGTTCAGGTTTTTCCTTCTGCTACTAAAACTGCGTTCGCTTTTTCAACTCTGTTCACTTTGTTGTTTACTCCTTTCATACTTCTGTCTCACTTCCACTCGTATCAAAAACGAGACATAAGTGCGAAAAGAGTAAATAGAGTGAATGGAGTTGAATAAACGAACGCAGCTTAAACAATTTATATGTATTTAATCATCAAAGGGTTCTTCGCACGTTCTAAAGACATAAGAGAAGAAAATTTCTCTTTGAAAATATAAAAACATATGTGATAGTCGCTGCAAACCACCACATACTTTAGATATTTAATTTCAAACAATAAAAGCGCCTACAAGCCGATATCGTGTGATGGGATGAAATAACTCCCTTCCAAATACTGCGGGCGAAGCTAGTACAGTCCGAGTATTAAATTTTCCTACTAATCGTGGAACAATTGGGCTCATTTCTTTTCCCTGAATATAGCTCAGCGCTATCGATTGATAACGAAACGTTGAGTGATTTCCATTTATATTCTGTCCGGTTATAGATTAAAAACATTCTATCTAGTTAGTTGTAGTGACTCATCTATTTATCGTTTGCTATGTTTTGCAAATATAAAAATAAGCATTTTTTAAAGTTTAGTAAATTGGAATTAATAATTTTAAAAGCTGAAACCTCGGCTTTCAAAATATAAAGGAAGCAAAATTCATAGCTAAAGGAAGACATCCGTAGGCACAAATTTACAACGTTAAATAAATAACAAATTAATAATTATAAAGGAAAGTCTTCTACTGCAATTAATACTTATTTCTTTTCTTTTCTTCTGCTAGACCAGTTTCGCCCGTGGCATGGTCGGTAGAGTCAAAAAAATTAATTCAAGTTTATGTTGGAAATATATGAATAATCATTTTAAAAAAATTATTGAAATCTTTAGGTTAGAATACTTCGTATAACAATCAATCTATTAACAGCAAGATAGGATGAAGATATTCAAAAAAAATTATGAGAAACAGAGAACGAGTACAAAGAGAAGTTATAAATGAAATCTCGAATCAAAAAAGTCATCACAGGTAATTGTGACAAGAATAATAATAAAAACTTTTTAGATCGAAGACAGATAACCAAGTTTCACAGAAGAAAATGGGAAGGTGATATTTTTAAAAGACCTTCCGAAAAAGGGGGATGTAACTTTACAAGTTACGCTACCTTGTTAAGATTTCAGAACATAGTCTTCTATACTCCATTCACGTTAAGAATACAGTATGAGTATCGTACACTCTCCCTCCCACCGTTGACGCTAGCGCGATATGAAGACTGCTTAATGCTTAATTCCTAACAACGCTGACTTCGCGAGCGATTGGAGGGAGGGTGTACGATAGTCTTACTATGTTCTTAAGGTGAATGTAGTATACATATATAAATATCAAAAAATTTTCACCAAGGAATGTCTACGGGCAAATTTCTTGGCGAGCGATGTTCTATTTAATTTAGGACCGATTTCATTATGGAACTTTAGGAGACTTTAAAATAAAAGTCACATTCTAATGTATAAATAACTACGTTTTCGCATCTCTTTGGACATGTGACTGTGACTTTTATGTTAAAGTCTGCTAAAGTTCCATTATGAAATAATTTTGTCTGACGCACTGGAACAGTTGTGGTTAAGTACAAAACTTAACAATAAAAAATATTATATAGGTGTTATATATCGCCCACCTGGACCTGGTGTTGATTTATTTTTTGATTCATTTGAGGATACAGTTTCTTCCCTTTTGTGTGAATGTGATGAATTATTATGTACTGGTGATTTTAATGTCAACATGATGCAGTTGGATAATAGTATTACTAACAAATTTCTTTCTCTGTTGGAATCTTATGGACTTCATCAAGTTATAACAGAACCAACAAGATTAGCTTCAAATTCTGCTACCCTTATTGATCTTATTATATGTAGTAATACACAGGATATACATGACTCGTCAGTTTTTTCATCTCTTTCCACCGATCATGAAATAGTATCGTGTATTTTATTTAGTCAACTGTCTGCTGCAGCTCCTGTATTTAGGACTTACAGAAATTTTAGTCGTTTTGATTTAGAATCATTTAGAATCGATTTACAATCGTTACCTCTTGATGATATTTATAATATTGATAACATTGATGAAATTGTAAATTATTTTAATGATATGATTATTAATTTGTATAATTTGCACGCTCCATTAAAGACTGCCAGAATCACTAAAGCCAGAGCTCCATGGCTAACAGAAAACCTGCGATTCATGATGATGCTTAGAGATAAAGCTCATAGTAGGTATAAACAAACAAAAACTAACAGCGATTTTGTCTACTACAAAACCTTACGTAACCTAACTAACTCCGCTGTAAAAGCTGAAAAAAAAGCTTATGCAACACACAAACTTAGAAGTACTAATACTAAAATGCTTTGGAGAGATCTAAAAACTTTAAACATTTGTGTTAAAAATGATCATAGTCAAATTCCTGTTGATTTGATGGATCCTGATGAAATTAATAACTTTTTTGTAGATTCCATCCCTTCCAATATATCTATTAATCCTAGTACACTTGGTTTTTATAACAAAAATTTATTTACTAGCTTCCCGACAAATATTAATTTTTCAGCTACTGATGAAAATGAAGTGAGCAAAATTTTACTATCAATTACGACAAATGCTATGGGTGCAGATTCTATTAATACGAAAATGTTAGCTTACTGCTGTCCGTATATAATTCCATACGTCACGTACATCATTAATTTTTGTTTAAATAATTGTGAATTTCCTAATTGCTGGAAACAAGCTTACATTGTTCCTGTACCTAAGAAATCTAATCCTACGGAGTTAAAAGATTTGAGACCCATCAGCTTACTTCCTACTCTGTCCAAGGTTTTAGAAAGAATTATGTTTAATCAAATTACAATTCATTTAAATACGTACAATATTCTTCCTAGCACTCAATCAGGATTCCGTTCGAATCATAGCTGCACAACCGCACTATTACAAGTAGTTGATGATATTCTGGTTCAGGCAGATCAAAATAATGTAACTGCTCTAATACTCTTAGATTACTCTAGAGCGTTTGATACTCTGAATCATACCTTACTCCTCAGCATTTTGCATTATATTGGCTTCTCAACGAAAGCACGTTCAATGATGTATCATTATCTTTCTAACAGATCCCAAGTAGTAACATTGAATAATATGTGTTCTCTGCCTAGAAATTTACGTTCCGGAGTGCCACAAGGTTCTATTTTGGGACCTCTTTTGTTCACAATTTACACGTGCAGATTGGGATCGTGTCTAAAACATCTTTCTGCACATTATTACGCTGATGATACCCAGCTGTATTATTCTTTTGTGCCTAGTAAGATAGATGTAGCCAATGATTACATTAACCGTGACATTAGTGAACTTGTTATTGCATCCAGAAATCATAACTTAATCTTAAATTCACTAAAAACCGTAGTTATGTTACTGGGTAAACCCCTGCAGTGTTCTCTCTTTGTTTCTAGATTAAAAATTACAATAGATAATGTACACATATCCTGTGTAACATCTTCCAGAAATCTTGGCTTGCACATGGATGTAAACTTGCGATTTCATAAACATATAAATGTCTGTGTTGCTAGAGCGTTTACAAACTTAAAACTAATATATTCGAATAGATCAATTTTAAGCAAAAAATTAAAAACTCATTTATGTGATTCATTAGTTTTATCTTATTTTTCGTTTGCTGATTCTGCTTATAGCCCTTGTCTAGACGCAACTTCAGCTAAACGCATACAAAGAATACAGAACTCCTGCTTAAGATTGATTTCAGGTTTGCGAAGACGAGACCATGTATCTCATGTGTTACAAGAAATTCGTTGGTTGAATATGTCTAATCGCCGCCTGTTGCATTCAGCTTGCTTGTTTATGAACATTGTGCGTACGGAAACTCCTGCATACTTGTATAACAAAATTCGATTTAGATCTGATATACATAATATAAATATCAGAAATAAAAACGTGATTACCCCACCTTTGCACAAAACCAGTCTGTTTGAACGTTCTTATTCTTATGATGTTGCTTCTGTGTATAATATACTTCCTGCAGATCTAAAGTCTTTGCCAAAGTATAAATTCAAATCGAAATTTAAAAAGTTTTTACTAGACCGTCAGTCACAGATAAACCTGCCTCATTAATCATTAATTAATCTATTTATTAACTGTGTTTATTATTAAATGTTACTGTGTTGATACTCGCTTAATTAATTGTATTTCTAATTCTTAAATCCGGCTGTATTTATAAATTTTAAAGTTGTAATATAGGTTAAGTGGAAGAACAGGTAACTGAACTTCGCCTATGACTATATTTTCTATAAATGTACTGCTCTATTTATAAAAGATAATTAATAAAGACCAAAAAAAAAAATCGGGCCTTAAGACATTGAATTTCTAGGTAGTCTTTAGATTGATTTATGGGAAAATGGCACTCTCGTATCAAACTACGAAATTTGGCAATACGAACTATGTAATGTATGTAACTATGTAACTGTAACTATGTATGTATAAGATTGGAAGGTTTTGAAAACGGATTTGTGAATAATTTTAAGCACTAAATATCGTAGTGTGGTGCAGGTGCGCCATTTGCCCATCACCCAGTATAGTGTATTTATTAAATAAAGTAGTAAGTCTTTACCTAAGTCAATTCTTACATAACCTGAATTAATTTCAGGAGGTTCTTCAAAGTAAATATAAGGAAGTCAAGGTTCTTTAGTTTTTAAGTTCTTTCCCTTTTATGTGTACGTATAGTAATGAGTACATAACTGAAAAATTCATCAAATGCCTTTTGAATTTTTCATAATATTGTGAAGCAGATCGTGAGTTAGGTCAAATACAAATTAATTTTACGCTAAAGCAAGTCTGCTCAGATTGTAGTGAGGCCCTCAAGCATTCTCTGTATAACACTATTTCGACCCTAATTGGGGCTCCATCAGGCAGAAGAGTAGCTGTAGAAACTCGATCGCAATCCAAACGACTTGCCAGATGTTAAACCGGTAAGCCCAGTAATAGCCCAGAAGAGCTTAAGACGCGCCCAGGATAAGGACAAACCCCTGGTCGCCTTAGGGCGCATCTTAAGCTACAAATTATTTGTGAAAAAAAACTAATATGTGTAAGTACTCCAAGTTATTTATTTTGAAAGTACCAAAATACGTTGAAAGTAAAAAAACATATTAATTTGTTGACTTAATTGTCGGATGCAAGTTTCTTCTGCATTGTTCGTTATTATTTTCTCGAAAGACTTACGACGCTTTCTAAAATTTTTTTCGTTAATCTACATCGCGGCAAAATCTCCAAATTCTGCCCGAAATTCTCTCATACAGTTTTGTACCAATTTGGTACCATTTCGAAAATAACTTTCGATTAAAAGAGTTTTATGTTCCACAGTGAAAGCCATTGGTTATATAACTGTAGGATAACTTGGAAATCAAATTGCATAATAATCACATTAAGCCTATTTTGCAAAACACTAAACTTGACCATCTGTCAACTTTCATTCATTTCATGAAATTATCCCTTTTTCTTCTTTCATCAAAAAAATCAAAACCTGCTTGAAGAATTTTCAGTTGGAACTTTTCAATTATACACTCGTTATTTATTCTTATTTTTTTTTATTAAGAAGAGGACGTATTTGAATTGGTTAAATTGGTTGGTGTCCAAAAACGAAATGCTACGTTGAAATTTATAAACTTACTATGGGATAGACACAGACAGGCTGTAAGGAGACAAAGATCATAATTAAGGGTCGGACATTCCTAGGATATCTGGTAAAAACCAGTATAAAGATAAACAAAGCAGCGGCGTAGATTTCAACGTCGTTGCTCAACGGCTTTATGCCCGAGGCACTCTCACCATCGCGCTCATTGGATCAGAAGCAACCGTTTGATGGAAATTACGTGTGTAACATAATTGCCTTTATAATTTCTTTCAAATTAATAATTATGAAAACAGTATAATTCTTTAATGTAACTTTGAAAGAGACTGGCATACTACATTTAATTCATATCAATTAAAGCGCCGTCACTGCAAAAAATGCGAGTTCATTTCAAAATGAATCGATTATGTAAACAATTTTTTTGTATCCAGTCGACCAGAACTGTAGTGGTTACTGCGTGCTGCATAGACTTCTCAGGCTTCGTCTGGTTTATTGTTGTGTTTTTACAGGGAGACGCGTTAAAGATCAGAACTCTTTCTGACTATGATCGCTTCGGCATATTAGTAGTTCCTGGTATATTTATCGAAACCTTCCGCCTAAAATGCGCCTAGGCTTGATCATAATTCATTAACGCCCTTTAAGTTTCGATTTTTTCTTGTTCATATAAAAAAAATCTTAATAATAAAATGATTTTATGAAATCCGAATATAGAGTAAATAAACTCCGAACGGTGGTTAATGCAAAAATAATTGTAAACGAATACCTCTTATAACAGCTTTGTTCTTACACAGTTCGAAATCAGTTCGGAACTGTAGTGCTCATGAGCTCTTGCTGAAAATGCTGTGTATTTAGCAAGAGCGCATGGGCAGTACAGTTCGGAACTGATTTAGATCTATGTAGGAAAAAAGCTAATTTCAATACAACTTTGGTAAGTTGTTTTCGCTTGGTTGCTTACCAGGAAGGGTATATTTTGGGGTCGAACAGTTCCCCAATTTTTTCGGCTTGTAGAAACAAGGTGTTTACGAAAGGGTTCTTGAGAAGTATCGGCTCAGAACTTTCACCTGCGATGCTTCTAACAAGGACTATTTAAAAGGCGTTTACGATAATTGAAGCGATACATGGGTCGGGGTAGAAAAGTAAGATAGAACGAATGCGTTTAATGCAAGTAAGAGTGAGAGAATATATTAACCGGTATATACCGCTCCAATTATCACAAACGCCTAATGAGTAGATGCCCAAGTTCTCCAAAAACATATTTCACACCTGTAAAAGAAATGAAGAAGTGATTGTAAGTCTAGGACAATAAATAATTGATTTTTTGAACGTTCACTTGTAACCCGAAAAAAAAGATTAGCATAAAAAGGCAAGGAATGAATGTCAAGTAACACACATTGAGTTTCATTTCTTCGAAAACATCTCTGCGCCGTAGGTGCCGTCGTGTTTCGTATGCACGCTCGTATTTATGATTCAATGATAATCGTTAACATCTGTAATTTGCCGAACAACCACACGAAACTTTATGATAACATGTTCGATGGCAATGGTCATCATGAGTGCCGTGTATTACATCGCTGCATTAAATGAAAGATTTAAGGTTTCCGCCGTTTTAATCTGCCTCGTTCAATTCCCGAAGATATTTTAATACTATATATTATTCTGATTATTTAACCGAGGGTTTGGACAGTCGTATTTCGGACTTCAGCAGTAATTTTATAAAATCTTTGGAGGGACTGGAACCTTACAAATATAACCGCGCGTATGTGAAAGAGGCGTGCTCGTGAGAGGTCAAGGTTCGGTTAATTCGACTACAGAATCTGCGGTCCAATAGTCATGTTCAGAGTATTAATAACGCATAAATCAATATCAAGGCGAAAATGTTATTAACACCGTGTTATTTTCTTCTCCAGTGACTCTGCTGAACAAGTTCTTTTGCATACATACATATCAGGACATGACAATACACACAAATTATTTGACGCGGTTCGTAAAGATAATTATCTGTGGAAAATTTCATTATTTAAACTTGTCAAGGTGTTCTGCTTCAAACTTTAATTCCAACAATTTTTTTATGTTGAGGAAGACATTTCTTAGCATAGCAAGGAAGTTTAACTAATTGTGCAAAATAAAATATTTCGATCTAACCGCTATTGATTTCAGTTAGGAAAAAAAAACATGGCGTTAATTTTGAAAAGTCAGTTGTTTTGCTTTTACCCAGTTTTTCAAGTAGTTCTCCTCACTTTTCCACTCATTAATTCAACTTATCACTTCATTTCCTATACTCTTAAATCGATTATAATATAATTAAAGAACTCGTCAGTTTTTTTACCGACAGCTGGTCAAAATAATCTGACGATTTCATCACCCATTCCATCTTGGTGAGTTAGCTTTTTTTAATGTCTCACTATCCTCACTTAACTTGTGCGTGGTTCTCCTCATAAAATCATTCTTTTATATTCCGTTAGCAGCTGATCCAAACTGAGACTGAGTTACCTTATTCCAGTTGATTACTCCTGACTTACAGGTATTGAAAAAGAAAAGCAGCTGTGGTTCTCCGCACCTTCTCTTTGACTCACTGCTCTCTTCAAGAACCAATCAAATTCATAAATTTAAAAATAATTATTAATGGATAATAGCAAATCAGATGTGTTCTTCGACATCCCTTTACCGCTTCCGAGGACTACAACATCCTCTTAACTTTTAACCTTGACTTTCGCAAGCTTGCTTAAAATAGTTTTTTTAGTGTCTATATTATCTTCTCAACTACAAAATTCTCACCAAAACTATAACAGTGGTCGGCAATAGAAATAGTAGCTTATAAAGGGGTTTGTCAAAATAATTAAACTATTTAGATAATCAGAAACCCAAAAAAGAAAGATTGATACATACGTTTTACACAGTTTAGAAAGCATCTATAATTTTTCATTGTTTAATAGCCACCAGAATCGTTTTATTTAGCTCTCCTTTGTATTTCCTGCAGAAGAAGAATGTCCATTTTGCATATTTTCATAAAGATCGTATAGTTGCTTTTTTATTAAACTTTTCTTCCAAGTAATATACATTTTGTCTCAACCCCTTTGTTGGCTCTTCTTTCTCCCTCTTGTATCCTGAATTTCCTTTTGTACCTCGATTATCTAAGAGTGAAAGTGTTTTCCTCTTGACATTTTGCCTTGGCCAGCTGATCCTTAATATCTTTCAAATGTACTTTGTTAATTTTGTTTGTTAATTCTGCGGAAATTCTCTTTGTTTCTCAGCAATACAGTTTCGTAGCTGGGTTAAGGTGTTGATCCATTAGTTGGATTGAAAGGAGAAGTTGAAAATTAACTGTCTTCCATGGTTAATTAATCTGGGTAACTGATGGCATTATCTAAAAGTAAAATTGTTCTTAGAAGTAGACCCAATTCTTGCATTTTTAAATGCACTGTGGGCACAGAATTTGTCTAAAAAAATATCTCTTACTCATCCTCCTTTTAGATCTAAGTAGTTTTCAGTGGGTGGTTGCTGCTTAATGACACAGGTTGAAAAATTTTCATTTGCGGCTTGAGCACGGCGTAATTTGTGATTTGTGATTTGTTTCCTACCTGGAATCAAAACTTTAGAATAGGTCATAGTTTAGTGTTTCCTTAAAAGAATTTTCTGTTCTTCGGTTGCCAGACAGTTATTAATATAAGTGGATGTTCAACATCAAATTTATCTCAGAGTTTAAAAGCAATCCAAAGCCAAAGCAAAGCCAACAGAAATTAAGTAATACGTGCTGGAGGGTTATGATCAGATAATTGAGAGTTGTTTGTTTAATCACAATATTTCTCTTTGGTCGAATTAGCAGGTATTCGGAAAAAAACAGATTCCACGGAATTTCAATTTTAAAGACCACAATGACCAAATTGTACCTAAATAAAAAAACGCTAAAGTTTTCAAAACGTGCACTTGCTTGCTGATTCAATGCTGCCATCTGCGATTGCAGCCATCTTACTGGATAACCTTTTCTCTCCGGTGATAATTATGGAATTGAATCCTGAAGTTAGCATTCTTAAGAGCCTGTTAAATGAAGCTTCCTAGGATAGTAATAGTTAGGAAATTAAACTCAACGACTGGAGAGAGGACTTAAAGCGAGGTAGTTAAGTTGGTTGAGGCTAGCAGCGAAAGTGTTTAAACAAGATCCACTGAAGGAAAATGGAAAATCAAACTTATAAGGAAAAGAAATATGGTGGCCAAAAGTTCAAAAACGTTACCTTTTATAAGAAAGTGAATAGAAAAGTGAGTTCGTTTCAGTTCAAACTCAGCGATATAAACTGGAACAACCAATTCTAAAGGTAACCTTGTAGATGGAATTCCTCAAGAAAATACACCACTTTTATAACCTTCCATTTTTCACATGAAAGTCATGTGCTTCGGAGTAAAATCGAATCCACACAACCAAGCGTTAAACGCGATGTCAACTCCTCCATACAATAGGTTATATACGAGTTGTGTTATATACGAGGGTGGTTTGAAAAGTTCATGCAAAGTCAGAGAGATGGCATTACATTGAGATTATTTTCAATTAGTAGCATTTCTTGCAAGAACACACCCCAAATCACAGTCAAATCGGTCTATTTATCTGTGTTTGGCGTTCGTTTGAATCGAAAAAGTACAGTGATTTCCAGAAAATGCACGAAAGAGAATTTCGTGTGTTGATCAAACATTACTTTATTAAAGCCTAATCGCCTCAGCAGAAATAAGGAAAAGCTTGATAAACATTATAGTGAATCTGTACCTTCGACTGTAATGGTTTATAAGTGGTTACTGCAGTAAGTATTACCCGCTCAGTCGGCCATTTTTAACGTCGACACTGCGGGCCTAATTGCATTTGCTCTCTGTTGGTGGTTTAAAATATGATATGATCAAAATCTCGAATCAAGAGTCATTAATGACCAAAACTAGTACCATCTTAAAATACCAGAGAAATATGTAAAATGCCGTTAGTGAATGAGAATTAAATTGGCAATATGTCGCCATGTTGTCAAGTATAAACATAAACATTCGCACATAACGTCAGTAATTTCTTAACCGTGTTTCGTGTGTCACAGTTCTTCATCAATGTAGTTCGTTTGACTGTAAACTGAGTGTACTATAGGTTCAATTACTTCCAAAATTGATTCCAGCAATTAGAGAAGTAATTATTGAGAAGCTAAATAAAAGAACCTGTTGCCGGTTTTATTGCATTACGTTTCATTTAAATTTCTATTTGGCACCACTGCTTGTGGCAACATCGGCCTATTTTGACGTTATTACTAGATGTGACGCATTACACTTGCTTCTTGACGGGGACTGTAATCTGTTTTCTTTATTTCTCTTTCGTTTCATAAACAAAGTTAAGTGGCATAACCTGTTTAAATATGTATACAACGACCTAAATTAAAAACAAAGACAAAAATTGCTTGGTTTCACATTTTCTTGACACCCGTCATAAAATACGTTTAAACAGTCTTAGGTTAGTAAAAGCAACGTCAAGCACCAGGGAATTAGACGGGTTTGAAACCATTTTTATATACAAAAATAAGAGAGATTTAATGAACACCGATCATGGACTTTGGTAGGTTCCGTGTTGCTTGACTTGGTTGATGTAATCCGGTGAGACGCTCGCTTTAGAGAGCACGCTTCATTGGAGCGAAACGAATTAGTATATAAGAAGAAGGCATCTACTGAAAATGGCAGCATAGCTGCCGAAATACGTATCTAGTTTTTAAACAAACTTTTTGTGGTTAGGAAGTTAAATTCAATTTCTTTGTACTACAAACCAGTCTCCAAAACATTTTAATATGGTTTCACATTTACAAATATTTGGAATATCTAACTCAATAACATTTGAAGGCTTCTAAAATATATTCTGATCCGAATCAACACGCAAGTAGTTCGTTCCCAATCAAGTGTTCTCTAAACTTAATAAAGGGGATAAAGGTATGTGTGAATAAAGCGAATAAAGGTATGTGTGATGGTATTACCTATTAGAAACCTGGTTAGAGTAACTCCCACCCTCAAAAATTAGAAATCACAGGAAGTTGCGAGAAAAATTTTGGTAACAAAAGTTTACATGACGTATTTAGTGGCATATCATTGAATAGGATTTTTGAAAATAAACAACTTTTATTTGATCAAATTTTTAATATACACAGATAAAAATCTGGAGTTCATTCTAACACTTTTGGACGCCAGGGAACACTTTTTTGGTGTTCCCTTGCGTCCATCCGTTTATGGAGATAAAGAAAATGAAGTTACAATATTTATCATGTAAAAGTAAGAGTATAACTTATCCTTGTTGGAGTAATCACTCACTTTTAGACACAATTTAGACGGAAAAAGACAACTATAGCTCCAAATTAGATATGGATTAACAACTTTTCAGGCAAAACTTTATCCATATTTAACACTGGTTAGGCATATTACAATTAATCCCAAAGATTTTTATGTGTGTTAAGTTGTTTTTGAGAAAAAAAATAAATTGTGCTAAGAACATTACATTCTAGAATCTTAATCGTACGTTGTTTTAGCAGGTCTCAAACCTCTCAATGTTTGATACGGATTAATGATAAACATGTTTGATGTTTCATCTTCATGAATGCTCAAAATGTCTAACACCATAAGTACCATCTTTTTGTATTCTACTTTTCATGCTGTCAGGGCTTTATAAAAATCATGTTCAGGTCAATTTGAAAGAAAGTTGTAAAATTAAAAAAAGATAATAACCAACAAAGTTAATTAGAAATGGGAATAGCAATGGAACACTAAAAATATTGGAAACATTAAAAACAAAAATAATTTAATTTTGAAAACAATCTCTTTCTCAATTATACAGTGATCAAAAGCCAATGTCTAATTCAGATACCAATAAGCCACTAACAGCGTGAGAAATCGAATACAGAAACATAGTAGGAGTATTAATTAAGGTGGCAGAGATTTTGAATATTTATGAAAAGAGAAAAATTTCCGGGATTTAAAAACGTCAAATTTGTCAATCTCAGAGGTTTATCTAGCGTAGTAACGTTTTAAACTAAACTTAGAAAAAAACAATACTTGAATAAAAAACAAATTTTCATGTTTTTCTCTAAAACTATTTAACTATATTAAAAATTTCTTGAAATAATTGCAAGTTGGTCTCCGAGACACTTACTTTCAGTTGATCTTGAGAGATAATTATAACGTCCACTAAATGTGACATGTAGCTTTTTCTTTTGCAATTTCCTATGACTTCTAGTTTTCGAAAAAAAAGTGTGGGACGGGTGGTCTGAACAGCCTGTATAGGATTACGATTAAAATGAAGAAAAAATGCCCGAAATTGATTTTCAATCAGAACAAACAAAACTGCAGACCCGACGATATTGCTTTTCAGAGTCTGTTTTTGAAAACGATGTTTAAACCAATATTAATTATTTACAAAATTGTGTAGATTCTATATAGAGGGTGAACTATTTCAAATGAGGCAACGAGATTTTATGAAAACCAATGGGAAAAATGAAGCAGGTTATTCGTTGATGATTAATTTTCTGTGCGTAAAAACTTATCTGATGTGAGGCAACACGTATCATGCCAGAGTAAATTAGTAATGACGTTTTAATTAGAAGAAAATGAAATTAATATCCCAATGTAATTTCCAGGGATTTTATTTACAGGAATATAGACGTTAAGATGAATTATGCTAATGAAATGATTCACATAAATCAAGCAGAGTAATTGCAAAATTTACATATTTATAGAGACGTGAGAGATGCGTTACAATTTATGTGTATCGCAAGCAATATTTAACCCTTTTTGTTCAGGAGGCCTTTCAGTGCAGCTATTTTTCCTTGAAATTGGCTCGGGCGTATTTCAAATCATAAACGCAACACCGTAGCGGTTGCTATCATTATTGACAATTTAATTTGATGGGTATTATTCACGGTGACTGTTATTGTACTTAGTGAAATGCAACAGTGCATGTGAATGCAGTTCTAAATTACTAGTGCACGTTTATCAGACAGTTTCATTACAGGTTTACTTGGATACCCGTATTAAACATACCGTTTTGGCGGAAACATTAACAATTGGCAGTTCTCTTTATTACGTTAGCTTCACAAACACAAAATATTTACTAATTGCTGTGGTTAATTTTGTTTATTACATGTATGGTTTACGCTAGGATGATTTCACCTCCCTTGTACACATACATAAATCAAATACCTTTATGAAGGAAACAAACAGAAGACCACATTCATCTTTTCACTGAAAATAATAATTATTACTTATGTACATCGAACTAAATTTAATTGTATCATAAAAATCAACATTAGCAAAGACATTCCGCTACACGAATACTTTAACAAAGAAAAAATTAAATTATTCTGAAAAATTTATTGTCCTCCACTTTTTATAATTTATGACCTCCTGCTTTATTATTATGCACAGATAAATTACTAAACTTATTGAATATACCTTATTAATTATTGATTATTTTTTCCTACGTCGCTTTCCGCTAATTTACAACGAGTTGTCTTAATTGCGATGTGGTAAATTTATTATAATTTATTGTTTATCTGTAGGCAGGTTAAGCAATGTCAAGAATTTTTTCATAACGGAAGAATGGAACTCTTGCATCATACTGTTTTTTATGCAATATCAAATTATCTGTTTGCGTTACAAAAAAAAATATATAATTGAGTGACTATGGGCAAGGTATAAAATATTTTATTGAAATTATTATTACCTACTGCAATGTTAGGTCAAAAAGCGATAGTAAGATGTCGCTATTTTATATGGAAATTATTATTATTATTTTTTTTGGTTGATCGCATTCACTTTGATTTTCTTTTTGTAATTAAAGCGGCCCATTAGAAGCAGAGCTCAGGAAATGTTAGCACGAACATTGTACAAGTTTAGGGACCTAAATTAGCAGCAACTTCTTTAATTTCTGTTTCTAAATCACACTCATTATTACAAGCATGCTACGCACGTTTTATCTCTCTCTTTCGATCAACCACCCACACGTGCTCCTTGTTGCTCTACCTAAAACCACTATTGGCTAAAGTGAAAGCCCTCTGTCGGTACACCAACTTTACATTTTACATTTGTGAAAGCCCTCTGTCGGTACATCAACTTTACACTTTACATTTGCAATAAATGAGCGACAAAGAGAAAAGATCCTTTAACTTAAGACATTAATTACTACTGGTGTGAGTAATATATTAAGTTACATGTATTGGCTTAATCTGCTTTATTAAAATGTATGCAGCTTCCTTCATTTTGCTTGAAATTAAGATAATAATAATGACAAATTCATTACGTTTTGCATCTTCGTCGTGTCGATTTTAAACCGAAGAATATTCTTTACGACAAGATATGATCTTAACAAAACAGCGTACATCGTACGGTAGTGTAATATATTTTGCAGTTAATTAAAACGAGATCCAAGATTAATTCTAAAAGTGGCAAGTGATTTGTCATGCATTCACTGTGATAATGGTGAAAATGACTTTTCATTCTGCAAGCCTCGTCCGCTCTGTATTATATTATGTATGAGCAGATCTATATGATCGTAATGCTGTGTTTTAATTTAAAACTCTGCTAGGTTAACAGGTGCAACTACTGTGCTAGTATACCATATTTTATTTGATCAGACATACCAGAGCATATGCCTGTAAAATTTATTACACTATACAGCAAGATAGAAATAAAAATGAACATTCATACCGTCATCATCAGATTCACAGAAGCGTCACATGTGTCAAGGACATCCTGTATTTTAAATTAACCGCTTAATAACAGAAATTGAGAGATCTTTTTAAATGCACGTAGAAAATAAATAACTTATGATTTTAGAGAGGGAAAATTAATAAATTGCTAGAATGAATAGATCTGAAAAAGTTAGTGGATTGTCATTTTTTTCTTCAAATGGAATTGTTGGATGAAAGTCGACAAATATTTATTTAACTTTATTATTATTTTGAAATAACATTATCTGAAAGGTCATTTATACTAAAGTTGGATCCCAAAGTCCATGCAAACGGCCCTTTGCAACCAATCAAATAATGATGACTTAACCATTATTGAGCCAATTAGCTACAAATTATGACGGCAAAATAATTTTTAACACAAAACGTTAGTCAAGAAATGTAACCAAGTTAAAGCAATCTTAACATGACAGATTGAATAAAAGGGATCATTATTGCTTTGTGAAATGATTATTTTTTAAGATTTGAACACCCAAATATCTTTAATATCTTTACTTTTGTGAATGAGAATACTTTGGCTTGCAATAAATATTTTAGAGGGGGGGAGGGAGTTAATCTAATCTTAAGAATGACCAGACCAAGCCATCAAAGTAAAGTTATGTGGAAAAACAAATTGACCAAGAGTTAAAATCATTTACTTTTTGTAATGTTACTGTAATATTTTTTTTTGTTCTTTAGTGCGCAGGTTAGTACTTTATGCCAAGTTTAGAAGCAACATACATTTCAATCTGACGCTTTCTTTTATACAGTACGTCGTAGGATTGATGTTACAAGAAGTGTGATGGACTAAACCTTTTTGAATTGTATTTTAAAATTGTGTTGGGTTGAGTTCTACTTGGTGTTAAAGGAATTTTAAGATTGTTTTCAGTTTCTGAGGAACAAGTCGGCCTTGACAGTGAAGTAAAAACTGTTTTTGTTCAGTAAAATACCTATTTGATCCAGATGTAGACAAAATTTTAATAAAAAAAGTTGTTCATAACGAAAAATTATGGCCGTATACAAAACTTCAGGAAGGTCTACCTACTTTGTAAACCGTTATTTTTTAGATTATAAGCAAAATAATCCCATCTGATAATCTTAAAACTTAAAATGAAATTAATTTTTTTTTAGTTCATCATACCTCTTTGGACACACTGTATATCTGGAAAGTGTTTTCCCACCATACTTATAAATTTGTGCATTTCAATAAAATTCAATAATATAATTTCCAATACCTTTATTATTTTTTAGATTCGCTATTATTTTCTTTACTTTGTCTTGTTTATAAGAAACCAAATTCTGCTTCAGCTAACAAGTAAGTTTTTCTGTGTCTTCATCTTCTTCTTTTCCTTCCGTTTAATAATCCGTTGTTTTTACAAATTTAAAAGTTCATCTTCTTCACCCATTTGTCTATCTTTATTTTTGTGGAGTATCGTCCTTTTCTTTACAGAGCTTTATTATTTTCGTTTTCCTCTTTTTGTATTTCTCTTAAATCTTATATTTAATATATTTTTTTACGTTCTTGATAATTCTGTTTTTAATAATTCTTAAGATCTCTCTATTATTTAAATAAATGTAGCATTCTTTCCTCCTTTTTCATTCTTTTATCTTTACCTCTATTCGTTGCAATACAACTGGGAAGTTCTGTCCGGGTACCACTGTCTTGCGAGAAAAAACACATTTTTGCAAGGCGTTTCTCCTTTTTTTTCCGCAGCTTGGATTATAACACATAATAAATACCTTCTCGTTATAACTTTGTTGCGAGTCAGTTTGGATTGCAGTGGACTTCCCGAGCACACCTTGGAAAGTTGTTTTGGCCCCGTTTGGCTTACTCAGCACAGTACAAGTCCAAAAATTGTCCTCGCGATAACGCAACATAATTTTTTTGTCCTTACAGTTCTATCCTGCTCAAAATAGTCCGTCATATTATTGCGTTCAGTTTCCAAAAAAAAATTAAAATAATGTGAGAAGATTTCCTTCTCATTTTTGGACACGACTTTTTCCGGGTGGGGTGGACCAGTAGTGTCTTTCCATTCACCCTTCCTGACCTGGCGTCAGTTTATCCTATTTGAAGAGGATTCTTTTTGGATCGAATTGTAACCATCTATGAAATATCGGTCCCTCACTACGATCCAGAAACGAACCAGTGAACCAGTGTCAATGGAAAGTCCCTGCCCGGAAAAAAGTCGTGTCCAAAAATCAGCATAAAAGCTCCTCACATTATTTTTTTTATTGTTTTTTCGTTTCTGGATCGTAGTGAAGGATCCATATTTCGTAGATGGTTCTAATTCGATTCAAAAAGTTAAGAGAATCTTCTTCAAATAGGACAAAGTGACGTCATCCTTGATCAGCATTTCAGAATTCATTTAGCAGATATTTTTCTCTGCCTAAACCATGATTACTATGTGAAACATTCAATGTCTCTGCTAATAGTTTGAGCCCAATTATCCAATCTTTCCAAATGGAAAGAAGATTTTTTTGGAATGTACACTGGAACTGGCCTTCCAGCACGGTATTTCTCTTTCACCTCTGTTCTTCCCATCTTAAAATCTGAAACCAAATTTTTAAAGTTGCACAAGAAGGGCAATTATCCTTCTCTGTGTCCACCATATCCTCATAAGTTTGTTTGCTGGACAGCTCTTCCAAAATTAAGTATTTTATCACTGACTGATACGAAATGTAATTAATCAAAAGTGTATGTATTTTCGTCTAATGGGGTTTCCATTCTTTTGATTGTTTTTTCGTTCCTGGATCGTAGTGACGGATCCATGTTCAGGTAAATGGTTACAATTCGACCCAAAAAATTAAAAGAATCTTCCTCAAATAGTGACGAAGCGACGTCGTCTTTGATCAACATTTGAGGATTCATTTGGCAAATACTTTTTCTCTGCCCAAATCAGGATATTATGTGAAGTCTTCAATGTTCAATTCAAATATCTGAGCACAATTCTTCTATCTTTCAAAATAGCAGTAATATTTTCTGAGGTTTTCCAGCGTGGCGTTCTTCTTTCATCTCTGTTTTTAAATTCCTTGAATTCTAAAACCCCACTTTTATGGTAGCACAAGAAAGATAGCCGTCTGCACTACGGCGATGTTATCACCCTGAATCTTTTTTGATCATTTAGCAGGTATTTTTCTCTATTCAAATAAGGATGTACTATACCTCTGCTAAAAGTTTCATCCCAATTCTCCAATCTTTCAAATGGCAGCAACCTTTTCTGGAATGGATACTAAAACGGGTCTTCTGGCACGGTGTTCGTCTTTCAACTCAGTTCTTCCTATCTTAAATTCTGAAACCAAATTTTTAAGGCGGCACGAGGAGGGCAACAACCATCCTTCAGTGTATCCACCAAAACTCTTCCAAAATTAAATACCTTATCACCGACCGATACCCAATGTAATAATATTTCTTCTTTAAGTTTGGTAAGAATCTCCTTATGATGTTATTAACCACAACGTAATGCAGAAAGTATAATAGGGATGTGTCTTACTTTACTAAGAAAATTTTTTCACATCCCTATTATATTTTTTCCTTTTTTTTCTTTAATTTATATGATGCAGTGTTGGCTAAACTTCGGAACATCAAGGAAGATCCTAGACATATCGTACATTTACTCAAATTGTGCAAACTAATTTCAGATTCAAGAAAAAAAAGCACATATCGTACAGAGTACGACGCTTTTTGAGTTTCCTCGAATGTAACGAGTTTGCCCTTTTAGATTTTACAGCATTCTAAATCCAGCGAAATATGGAAACACGCACCAAAAAAGGACTTGGCTTTAATTTTTTATAATGTATTCTCAAAGCGGCAATATATCAACAATAAATTAATCCCCGAAGACAAAAAAAATTAATTAAATTAATAACGTTAATTAGTAAGTGGCAGGTAAATGAACTAACTGATCATATCTAACTGATAATTGAGCTGATAGAATATAATGAAGAGAACAAACGAAGAAGCGGCATAAATAAAGCAGTAAATCATGCAACGTGGTTTCCTCAATAAATATCGTTGAGATTCATTATTATTATTAACATTAAACAAAAGAATTTACTTATTTTTTTTTCTTTTTGTAAAGCCGATGTTACACTTTTTTAATATTTTTTTGGTTATTTCAAAACATCAGACGTATACTGTTTTCGCCAGGAAGTATTGCAATAAAATTTAAAAGCAAGTGCATTTGCGTCAGAAGCTCCGAGATAAAGAACAATGGACAAGGAAACGAGTGAGTGCTTGCGTGTGCCTTCCTGGGATTCGTGTGAAAAGGGTCACGCCATGAATAGCATTATGAAATACGAACTTTGGGATATAAAAATATCATATCGCATTTGTCTTCTCAGCTGGGGATCAACCAGAACTGTGGGCGAGGAAGCAGACTACAACACGCACACACAAACACACATAGAAATATAATCAGCTGCGTGCTCATTTGTATGGAAATGAGAAAATTAAATCAAAATCGCCGATAAATTATCGACAGTTTTTGTGTACGTATGCAGAAAATTATTAATTCTCGTTTTACGATAGCTCGCGTTAATTATTACTTTATAAATATTTTTAAATTGGCATTTCAATTTACAGCTTTTTTGCAAGCAACGTGTAGTGGGTAGGTGAAGTAATTAGTAGTTGCCATGGAGATATTTATTTGCAAATTAAATTAACATACACTTATTAATTTTAAATTAATTGTTCCAAGGCTTTAGAGGGGAAGAAAAAAAATGCAACAGAACTACGAATAGAATTTAAGTATTGGCAGTGTTTATTCAATTTTCTTTGATGAAAAACATTTTAAAAGTGAATAAATAATGTACTACGATGCCCAACTTAAATGATACTCCTGCATGCGAACCACACCCTTAAGAACATTCAGTGTAAGGACTACGAAATTGTCAAATGGTATCATTTAAGTTGAGCATCGTAGTACCTATGTGTGTAATAATTTCGGTTTAATAGTAAAATGCATCATTTTTCATGAGGTGTACATACTATTTTATTCACGACCGGGAATAAAAGAATCAAAAGAATCCATTGCAATAAATCCGAGTGTTATCTTAGCTTAGACAATACGAACTTTCATTTAAAATGAATTTAAAGTTATTATTTGAAAGAGAAATTAATGAAGAATGAAAGAACAAATACTGCAAGCAATGCTGAACGCAGCGAGTGAAGCGGTGTTAAATCTACTGCGTTCAAAATCAAGAAAAGTTCACGTTGTATGTATAATAAAAACTCCCTGAGGAGCATGTCATCGCCTTTTTTTCTTACAGAGAAAATTTTACCTGAGTCACGTTATTTGTGCATAGAAACTGCAGGTTACTCCCGATCGTCAATAAAATTATGCTGTGTGTCCATGGATCGACTTGACAAAAGGAAAAACTTTTTTTAATATCTACTTTACGCAGAAAAGTTATTCGTTATAAAAAGTTCTGCTTCTCAAGAAACTTCAGAAACAATGCTTGTACTTAAATTTGGAATTGCAGTCTGCCTAAAAATCCAAATTGTCTTAATTTTATGTTGCACAAATGTAGATTTTAGGCAAAAATGTGTGCTTTCAAAATTCTGCTGTCTAAACAACTTCAAAAATCGCACATACCTTAAATTTTTCTGACTAAAGGGTGTTTAAATTATTCAAATATCATATTCAAAATTCATAGAAAGAATAAAGCTTTATTGTTATTCATTTGCATTCTGTCTAAAAACATTCATATTTTTTGAAAACTTCAGAAACCGTACTCAAGTATAAATTTTGAAACCCAGAGTGCCTCAAAATTACATATTTTTGAAGGGTTTTCTATTACCCAATTTACTGCTAATAGCATTTTCTTCGCCATAGAAATGGATGATTCACGTGACATCATTGTATCGGGAAACTTTTCATGAAAGAGATCAATCGGACATTCTTAGGAGACATTATCAATTCCTTAACATTCTATCAAATATATAAGTTCTTCGTTGGTCTGCAATCTTGCTAATAATCATGCTAAATGTTAAAACTTATCTAATAAAAATGTCAGCTGTTTCTTCTCTAAGCACACCAAATTTGTTATAAAATTGTCCAATGTAACCGTTTCTCGAAAAGCGTTTCATAATAAACACGTTACTTCGATTTCTGCAACATTAAATTTAAAAATTTGGATTTTTTTAGACAGACTGTAGTTCAAAATTTAAATTTAAGCATGTTTTTGGAGTTTCTTGATAAGCGGAACTTTTCATAAAAAATAATTTTTTTTGCGTAAAGTTAACATTAAAAAAGTTTTCCTCTTGTCAAGTCGATCCGTGGACAACCTGTATATTTAATGTACGAGGCGTATTCAGAAAATAAGCGTTACTTGACTACTAAAAAAGCAGATGTTTTCTTTTTCATTAAATTGCATGTAAAACGTTTTAACTTGTCCAACTTTGTTGCTCTCTGTTTTCATTTTCTTGCTTTTACATTAACGTTATCAAAAATAAAAAATAAAAATTAAATATTGCTTCAATATTTTCCTCTTCAAAAAATTAATAAAATAAATTGAAATACGAAGAACAAAAGTTATGAAACCAGAACTGAATATATCGATGAAGGTACGACGTAATTAGCTAACAACAAATAAAAAGAAATGACGATGATACGTCAGTACAGAAACAAGTTAGATTCAACCATACATACTGGTTATCTTCTTAATGCGTTATTATTAATCAGAAATTAATTATTTTATAAAATTAATTCATAGCAATTTGTTTTGGTCGCCTTCTAATAGAAATTACCTTATTTACGTCTGTTAGGTTACTTGTTAAGCTGCTACAGGGTACATTTTTTCTGATATCGATTGGCGTTTCCTTCGTTTGATTTATTTATCGTAATCAACTGCGGTATACAATATTTTTACCGCGGAACTTTAAGAAAATTTGTTTTATATTTATCGTATTAATGCGAGTTCCTTCGATAAAATAATTAATTAATGAATGTATTACGTATGCGCTTTAATATCAAAGCGAGCCGCAATTAAAGAAAAAAACACAGGGATTATCTGTAATTTTAGACGAATCCTGCAAAAGAAACCTTTCATGTTATTTAGTTAACATACTCTCGTACGATACAAATAGCCGACACTTTTTCTTTCTTTGAGAGATAAGCGGCATAACAAACATACACATGGCGGCTTCGTTTGAAGGGGTTTCCTTACAATAGAACAATGCAATATACAGATAAATATGTTGGAATTTATAGTCACTGCATGTTATTGTGAGCTCTTTAATGCCTGTCTTGCATGAAACACTCCAATCTATTGACTTTTTTTTTTTAATTAGAAGTATTTACCAAAGTAAAAATAACGTTTGAAAAAGACATCAATTATTTATTTTTTTTTTCTTTATTGAAAATTATTACAAATTATAAAATTGCAATTCATTGAATAAACTTAATATGTATTTCGACATTTTACGGTATGTACATCAGTTCACAAATTGAAAATCCACAGCTCGTGTTCCTTTGTGACAAATACTGGCAACGGTATCCCAGATACACACGTTTTTCGACTTTTCCACGAAGTAAAAGTCCGGTCTTTAGTTATAAGTTCTGCCAATCTTACGTTTTATACAAATATAATACAACAGGTCTCATTTTTTTGCTTTATTGACTACACCAATAGTCAATGCGTAGGAATATCAAATCTCAGGGTACTATATAGTTCCCGGGGACTGCGACGTGAGCGTTTCGCTGTTCAGCCGTGAAGATCTATGCGCTCTGCTTATTAATAAGTACAAAAAGATTATTTAAAATGTTGAATTTCTTTGCTGTCCCCCAATTTAAATGAATTAATTTTCAAGTCGGTGTATTCTCCCTCCTAAGGAATCAGGCCTGTATAAAGTGGGCGTTGCGAAAACGGAGTCGAAATCGTCTCACGGGAAGGCACCTCTCGAAATTATTATTTGTAATTTCACTTGAAGCTGAAGAATGGAATTGATTGACCTTCTAGAAAAACACATTTTCTAATTCTTATATGTGTCGAATAGATCGTAATTATGTTTAGGAGATTTTGCAGTTCTTATTTTATTTTTTTAAATTTATTTTATGCATTAATTTAATGTATGTATATATGTAAATTTTTTGCTCGTTATGTCCATTTTTTTTTAAATCCGGATCGGATGTGTATCTATCAGTAGCATGCAGTATAATTTTAAATGGAATGTCTAATATATAATGCTTAAACGAAAAATTATTTAAAGATTTTTTATTAAAACATTATTTAATAATTTTATTATTTATTTTTATGTACTCTCTACAGCATTATTCATGTCTGTTGTTCTCTTATGTCGTCATTATTATTAATTATATCTGTCTTGCCGCTTACACGTGCTAGATTCTTCAAGTTCTTCTTCATTCCTCTGTTTTTTTTTTTTGGACCATACCTTCATCAAAATCAGAAAGAATTTCATTTGTGCTGCTGCAGTAGCATTGTTCCTAGGAATTTGTTATATCAGTTATTTCACTCGGTGAAACTGCTTTTATGAGAAGTTTAGAGAATGTTCATATACACCACCGGATAGACCTACTCCGATGGTGTTGGATTCACCCAGGAAGGTGATCCAAACGCCTACCAATTGAACTCCTTTCCTCGTTTACCGCTCAGTGATGGGGACCGCTCTTCGACATTGCTTTCGCGACGTTTGTCATCCTCTCCTCGGTCTTCGTCTTTTCGTCAAGTCCTCTTCACTCCTCTTCTCTCCTCTTCTTTCCTCTTCAATTTTCTTCACTTCTTTTCTCTCTTCTTCATTCCCATTCTCTCCTCTTCTGTTGCGTCCTCCTCTTCTAGTTCTCTTGCTGCGCTGCTCTTGATTTGTGTTACACTTTGTTACCACTGCGGATCTCAGCATAGTTATAATGCTTCTCCGTGGTTTCCCATCTTTGGCAATAAAATCCACTACATTTTCTTCGCTGATTTTTGCTTAGACTTCGGTTTCGGCTTTGATTCACGCCTCATCTCATTTTGGACTTACAAATACTGTGTGTTCGAGAGAGTCTTCGCCTTCTGCAATACCAGGATTCAGCTGTCTCTCGTTTTCTAATCTATTTTAGGTACTTTCCGAAAGTACCGTGTCCGATCAGCACCTGTGTTGCGTAGTAATCCTCCTTTCCTTCCGGTCTGTTTCACTATTCTTCCACTTTTTTTATGAAGACTTTGGTCCGTCCAGCCGACATATTTGTCTCAACGGGTCTACCATGCTACAAAAAGTTCTTTCCTGGCCAAGGTCTGTATAGACCTTGCATCTTTCGGCAATCTGGAGACAAATGAGGGAAAGATCTGCTACTGCCAGAACGTCTTCCGTCGATACCGTTTTGTACGCGGACACTACTCTTGTGGTAGCCATTTTGTTAGGCCTTTCAAGCATTATCTCGTGGTGACGATACTTAATAGCATTTTCTTAGTTAAGGGCAGCATATAACATGATCGAAGAGACGACTACAACGAGCACTTTCCTCTTTTGTGGGTTGGATCCAGCCACGCGCGGCATCAGTCGCGCCAGTGCCGTATACGCTTTTTTACCTTGACAGTCGTTTCTCTGACGTGGTTAGTCATTTCCAGTCTCGGTCTAATGGAAGCCTTTATGTGTTTTCCAGACGTAATTTCAACATCTCCGACATTTAACACCACTTGGATGAAGTTTCTCTTTTCCGCTACTACGAGGTCCCCGTCTTGTTTTCTACCAAGGTAAGCTCCATGCTTTCTAGGATGTTTCTTATTTTTTCTATAGCGTACATGGCCCTCTCTTCCAGCAGTTGTAGCGTTTCCGCGCTGACCACAACAGCTAGGTCATCCGCATACACAATGATGGTGGAACGTACTCCTACATCCAAGTCAAGTTGTATAGGGCATTCTACAATGTCGGTTTCAAGACAGATCACTGCAGGACCTCACAAATTAATTATACGAGCGTCTCTCTTGGGGCGATGACTGTTCTTTCGCCGCTATTATCCTCATTATTCGATCGCTGATTTTATATCTGTGAAGGACCATCATTATTCCCCTCCACGACGCAGTATTAGAAGCTTTCTTAACGCCAAGAACGATCTTGATACAGTAATGCCGGTTCTTGTCTGCCTTATTTTGTATACCGCCGACAAGACTCTGTACCTGTCCCAGCGCATTCAGAATCGTGTTGCCCGCAGCTAAATACACTTTTACTTTCCAGCTCCTCATACAGCCGCTCCCCCATGAGTGTCTCTACGACCTTCCCTAGGACGCCCAACAGGTATATGGACATGTACGTAGTCTCTCCTCTATTTCTTTTTTTTTTGGGCTTCTCCACTAGAACTAAACTGTCGATCTTCCATTGCTTCGGGATGTACCTATCCCCCAATAATCGTTTAGGGTGTCAAGACATATTGCCGGATTTCCTGCTGCGGTGAAACAGCTAATTTTATCTAACTGAACATAGAATATTCTAAACCAAACGTGATTTACTACTTCTTACTTCCGAAAGCGTCAAGTTATGCAAAATCTACATCGGTGCCTGTTGGTAATGTATCCATTTTTCTGATGCAAACTCAATGAACATAGGCGTTTTATCTGTGGAATCTGTAGGTCAGAATGTTAACTGACACTGTTGAAGGTCCTAGACAATTAGAACGCCATGAGAGAACGCCATGAGTCATCATCCACCAGTGCTAAAGCAAATTCCCCATCGACTAACAGAGCAATAAGATCTTAAGGTCGAAATTGCATAATTTAAACAGCTTTGTTAAAATGGCAAGTTGAGACTTTGGGAGGCCTAATCGGTCGAAATCAAATCATTTGGGAGTAATAAACGTTCAAATTTTTGTTGAGGAAGCAAGGGTCAACATCTCACAGTCTTTAGCAGTTGAGATCACATTCAGGAAAACCGCAATAATCAGTATCAAGTTCTAGTGACTTCGGTCGAATTCATACCTTGGGAGTAATAAACTTTCAAAGTTTTGTTTAGGAAGCAAATTTCAAGATCTCACAGTCTTTAGCAGTTGAAATCACATTCAGGACTTCGGACATCACGTTGTGTGAATATCGCGATCAAGTGCGAAAAATATTTCAATTTTTATTTAGCTAAAAACAGATCAGTCTCAGCTCGAATAATGTCTCCCTTAAAATGACGACGATCTGGAGTCAAGATGCTCTGGTTTAAATTCAAGATCGGTATCACCAGGATCCAGATCAAAATCTGGTCCAATAAAATTCAAGTTTTGCCCCTTACTAACATTCAGGTCACAATCGAAGTGGTTTGAAAAGACCCAGATCCAGGTTTGAGGTGTCTTTAATTATTTCAATGTACATATTTTTTAGAATACGTTTTAAGTGAATCCAATTACTGCCTTCCTCTAACCGATATGCAACCTTCGTAAATGTAAGTGGGTCTGCTGAAAACGTTTCTTCGTCCCTGGTTTAGGTCATGAATTCGTCGACAATTCAGAATAGGCTCAACAAATTGCTCATGGCTCAGTTATAAATTAAGTCATTCTAGAACACATTACAGTTTAAGGCGATCAAAACATGGACTTATGAGTTTGAAACCCCGTTCAATATTTGGGGTTATAGACAGGTTCTCGTTTCAGAGACGTCAAGGACGTGTTCCAGGTCAGTGCTGGTTTTAGATAAGGTTTAACCAAATCAAAAGGAGGAGTTGAACAGAGGTGGGAAAACAAGAAATTAATTATTAATAACGATGATGAGGGTGCAGCCCAGAAGAAGATCTATCTGTGTCTGATGATGGTGTGGAATAATGGGAGAAAGAGCTACAGGAGACTTTGAGATAACACCTCAAAGTAAAAGATGAAATAGTTAAATGGCATGCGGAAAGATAGAGTTACAATATATGAAAGTGACGACACAACAGAAGAATGTTACAGAAAACGATGGAAGACTTTAAAGTTGTTTTTATTTTCAAAATATTAAGATATAAATTTAATTAAAATCGAAATCAAATCAACTGGCAGCTCTTCTAATCTTGTTCATTTTCTCTTTAAGTTTTTTTTTTCTAATTCCTCGTGATCTTGTAGGTACGCCGAATAATATAGAGCGTTAGTTTCTAAAACGTATTCACGAGAAAAAAATTCAGAATAAATATTCTTGTCATCTTCTGTCTTATTCTGTAAAATATGTTGACTGCCGACAATCGGAGTCGTAATTATTATTCATTAGGATCAAAATCAGATCAACCATGTTGTTGCATAGATTCATGACAGATGAAGTCCTAATATGTTAAAAGGAAAAATCATTCGGAAGGATTACGTGTTATAGAAAATCCCACCGATCTGTGAATAGTATGTAGAGGTTTGTAGAGGTTTATTTTTAGTTTTTCTTTCCGCAAGTAACAAATAGAACAGTTTTGATTTTCAGAATATATGACGCTTGGACAAATTTTATTGTATCGTCTAGTAGGTATATTTTAGTTCTATTCATTCATCAAGTTCTGTCCTTTGTATTAATTATTAGATTTCCTTTATTATTTTTTACATAACTGTTCAGATTTATTGATTTATCAATAACAATTGAATAACAAAGCAAAACAGAAATTAATTAAAAAAAATAGAAAGGTGCTATTGCAATAAATAAATTCCTTTTTTTTAATTGAATACTTGTAAATATGTATGATTTTTCAATAAAAAAAATAATATACGAGCATGTTATATAAACCAACAATTATTTCAGTTTTATGCAAACGCCTAATAAAGAACACATGTACACAATGGAACATTTTACTTTAATTCATAGTAACCGAGACAATTAAGTGTAATAATAAATATCAAATTACAAGATGTCACTCTTCATTATATAACTCGCAGGAAAATGACATGAACTCATCATGACGTCATGGTAACAAATAATGTAATGAATATCATGAGAATGACTACAATGCCACGAGTTTTATCAAATATCAAGTGTGTTATAATGCAACAGTTATTATCAGAGTTAATTCGCTAATGCTGTACATGTAGGGTGTGTATACCCTGGGGCAAACTGGACATCAGGTAACGGTCCCTACTTAATTAAGTAACGGTGGTATTAAGCAAGTTTGTTTATCTTCTTTTTTTGTGCCATCCGTGTATTAATTTGATGATCTAAAACTCAATGTTACTTGTGATTTATTGCAACGTATTTTAATCAAAATAATTACAAAATAATACACTCGTATAACTGTTTAATGTTTTACTAAATCGGCAATTAATTATTTTGAATCATAAGTAAAAGTCAATGAGGTTGTATCACGGGAGACGACTTTATGTGTAATTTAATTTAAGAATCAGTGGACCGAGTGTAAGATCCAATCTCCAATGTGATGTTTTCAACAGGACGGTAATCAATAATATTTAAGCCCGCTGTATTTTGGAAATATTTTTGCGTGAGGTAATCTTGGGGTACAAATGTTATAAAAAATGTTTGAGGAAAAGCTAACTGAAATAGTGCTTAACTTAAAATGAGTACACGAAGTGTCATGTTCCTTCATTCAAGTGAATCACATTGTGGAAGCATCTGAGCTCGTTCTTGACGTTCTTCACGTGACAGCATCTCCTTACATCATACCTCAATGACGACAGTGTAAGATTTGTGGAAATATTGCTAAGAAAATGAACAATAAAATATTCAAGACCGAAACATTGGTCGATGCAATATATCTAAAAATCAATTAATTTTTAATTAGTTATCTTTCTTATTTCTATTTGTCTAAGATTTTTGTTTGACAAAAGTTTGACATGTAATGAATGTACTTAGAATTATACACCCTCGCACCTTCCTACACATATACCTCGTAGTTTTAATTACATGTTTCAATATTTCAAAATTCCTTATCGTGATCGTCCTACAAGCTAATGTCACATAAAGATTATATTTGACTTCTAGTTTCGTTTACAACATTTATGATCCAAGAACTCTCCATTTTCTTTTTTCTCTCAGGATATGTTTGGATGTACGCTCATGCACTTGTAATGAAATATAATTTAATACTGTTCCTTATAATTTATTTTATTTGTACAGTAAACAATGAATATTTTTAAATAATTTATTAAAATTCAAGTTTTTTTATTTTGAACAAGTACATACCTACATGCCTCGATACAATCGGTGATATTATTAAATGAAACGGAGAGGGTGTTGTAAAGAAATATGAGATTTAATAAATTTCTCAACATGTAATACAAACACGTATGTGTAAATAAATTGTTTTAAAAGATTTATTTGTGTACGTCTATGGACACAAAACGCATGACTTATACCAACGTTCAAATAGAATATTTACTAGGGGCATCAGTATGAGCCACAGTACATCCCATATATTTAAACGTTTATAAAGAGTTGCGTGTATAATTATCCTTCCTATATTAGTACGCGAACATGACGTGCATTTAGAATGCACACGTGTGCACCTCACCCAATGCCACAGGCGTGTTCGTGTGTCTCATTTACACTTACCTATATTACGACCGTACAAGTAAGTAGTACATAGATTACATGTAGATCATCTATCTTCGTCAGGATGTCACTAATTATATTATTTCAAATCGACTGGCAAAGCTCAACTAGATAAGGTGAACGAGAGGTGTACTGAATAATTTATTAATATACGATCTACTTCATTTTATTGGACATTCAGAACGACTATAATTTTCTATGATCAAAATCTGAGTCACTCATTATGACATGAGATACGCAAGCAACAAAAACATTATAAACAATACGTAAAAGTTATTGCATTGCATATGTTACAGGGAGAGTCTTCCTTTTTTTTATTTTCAGTTATATATCACAATTTTAAAGCTAGACTAAAGGTTTTCAACAATGTACCATGCGATCAAACAAATTAGGTAACCAAAAATGCACTTATGGTAATATTTGAAATAAAATATCCCAACTACAGTAGTAAGATAATCAGTGGCGTAACAGAAAAATGTGTCAAGCTACAAAAAAAGGAGCAGTTGCAAGTCTGTATATCCGCTTGTGACACTAAGATCGAGATGTACCCTTTTTTGTCAATATACTGGATGAAATATATTAAAGTCGTACTAGAAAAATATGAAATGTTGTTAAATCAACATCAATACGCACCCTTTTCTGTCAGTATACTGGACGAAATGTACCCAAATCCGTACTAAAAAATATGAAATGTTGATGTACTCTCATCGAATATTGCAGTTGACGATATGCAAGAAAGTATCATCAACAGTACTGTACCTTCGCCTTCCAAATTTCAAAAGTCCCATCTAATCCCAAGTGGATCTCATCTTTGAGATCAAGACTACCGAACCTCGATCTTCTAAGGCCTATAAGTCCCGTCGAGGTTCTATTTAGATCTCGCCTTAGAATTGCAAAAGTCTAAATCTAGATGAGACAGGCAGTCTTTCTTTTGCTGAGCTTGCTATGAATTGAGAAAGAAAGAAAAAGAAATTTCCTAGTTGTTTTTCTCCAAATTTTGAATCATGTTAAACGATACGCGAGAAAATACTTCTTGTCAAGGCCACATTTTGGTCTTCCAAGTTTTGAAAGTCCAATTGGATTTTATCTTTGAGGTAAAGACTACTGAATCTTCATCTTCCATGGCCTGAAAGTCCCATCTGACATTCATCCCGGTTTCACCTTCGAATTACAGAAAGCTAACTCCAGATAACATACTTCTGCTTATTCACCATTACATATCATTATGATTATCATTTAATTTCTGTCTGGTTTTCCCCCAAAAAGTTTTAGCGACAATATGCAAGAAAATCTCATCATCAGTACTGTACCTTCACCTTCCAAATTTCAAAAGTCCCATCTAATCCCAAGTGGATCTCACCTTTGAGATCAAGACTATCGAACCTTGATCTTCCAAGGCCTATAAGTCCCGTCCAAGTTCTTTTTAGGTCTCGCCTTAGAATTGCAAAAGTCTAAATCTAGATGAGACAGGCAGTCTTTGTTTTGCTGAGCTTGCAATAAATTGAAAAAAAAAAAAATTGTCAATGTCGCCGAAGCGCATTTCTCTCGATAGCTAGTTAGCTAGGTAGTCGATAGCTTTTGTTTCTTTGAGTTACAAGGAGTCTTGAATTAACGCGGTTGTTGCTTTTGTTTTGTTTTTCTGAGTTTGCAATAAATCGAAAGCAGAAGATAAATTATTTCCAGGACTGCGAGGAAATCGCTCAGTTTTCTCGCGGAACTGATAATTTTTAACTTTTGTTTCTCTGAGCGTCAAAAAAGGGAATTGAAACTAACGCTATCGGTAGCTCTTGTTTCTTTGTACTTGAAGAAACTGAGAAAAGAAAGCATGTCAATTCTCAGGATATAACAAAATAAATCTCGATTTTCTGGAACTGGAACGTTGTTAACTTTTTCCAATTCATGAAACTGAACGACGGCTTTTGTTTCTTCGAGTTTCAACGCAAGGCGGTCGATAGCTTTTGTTTTTATGATTCTTCAACAAATTGAAAAATTGAAACCAGGACGTCAATGAAATTATTCAAATTCTTTATTTCTCTGAGCTTTAAAGAGAATCGATGCTAACGCTAAACTTTTCGTTTTAAACGATCGACAGCTTTCTATTTTTCTGAGCTTGCAATAAATGAAGAGGAAAAAATCATCAAACTTTTCAATTGATACCTGAATTTTATTTTTGGAAAACTGACAATTTCATCAAAACGTGATGTGATGTGATTGACGGCTTTTGTTTCTCTGAATATTAAGTAAACGTGATCGATAGTTTTTATTTTTTTTTTGAGCTTGCAATTAAGTTAAGAAGAGAAAAAAATTGTCCGATTTCCAACTTTTGTGTGTTTTTTTCTCAAAATGTGAATGTTACTGATAACTTTTGTTTCTTTAATATCAAACAAATATGATGGCTGTCTTTTACATTTTCTTGAGCTCCCATTAAGTTAAGGAGAGAAAAAAACAAATTGTCAAAAGTTGAGCCCATCTCAAAAAAACATCTGCGCTTGATATGTCAACAATGTTTATCCCTCGAGCGTACATTTGTTATGACATAACATCTCGTACCTATGCCACACCCAAAAACACAAGTGCTCGAGTCCACCCTCGATTCGTCAGTATACCTGTTTTATGCTCGACCGTGGTTTAAAAACATAAATACTCGTTCATTTGATCTTGTGTATTGATCCATGTATTATAGTCATATTGATCGACTTTTTATTAACTAATTGTATCAATAAATCATTTATAAATATTATGACTGGAATACTTCCTTGTGGAACACCAGCTTTTGAAGTTGGGCAAAAGGTTTCTTGAAACAATTTCTCTGCTGTAAACTGTCGGTTCAGAGTACTGTTGTATAATTGAGGAATCATAGCAATCATAGATGGGTGACTAAGAATTCATTGCCATCATCAGTTGGAGAAAGTCAGTTACGTCATTGAAGTATACCAGCAAGTAGAAACTTTTTGGAACTCTTTGGGTGTAAACAAGGTATATCGATGAAATTTTGATGGCAATCAGACCGGAGGGTCGTGGTAATATACAGTGGCGTTAGACCATGAAAAGTGAACACTATAACTTGCATTATTTTTAAGCACCTAGTATAACCATTTATTTGCTATGAACACTCTCAGTTCTTCCTCAGGCATACTAAAAAGGTCACATTACGACTCATGCTTTAAACAGTCTAACAAAGCAATTATCTTATCTAATCTTATCTTACCTAAAAGATTATACATATTACTCTAATGATTCAGCTATGCAGAATGAATATCTTGATATCCGAACGTAAAGTAATAATGTCTTTATTATTACGCTAGTGATATAATGTGAGGTATATAAAATCGCGACTCTTACGATTCTTATTTAGATGTGTTAGGATTTAAGATAGTAATCTGATGTATTTTTTACAACAAATAAAATGATAATGTATTTCTGGTTATTTAGATACTGTACATAACCAATCAGTTTTTTTCTATTTTACCAAGCTCGACAAATAAATTTATTATTAACACGATTATGAAAACAGTTTTATAGTTAATCGATAAGTTAACTGGTGAATTTTATTGATCCCGAAGGCGCCAGGAAAACACATTTGTCCTGTCACTCTGAGATAAATGAATGTAACGGTCAAACTTGTGCGGCCTTCCTTTTCCCGACGGCTTTTCTTCCCACATAATTCTACATGCTTTGCAGTTACGAAATAATTATAACACAGCAAACGCTCGTAATTATTCTGTAAGCAACAATTGTTTATTACTTACATTAATTTATCCAGAGATAATTAAGAAAGAATAATAGTTACAATACAACCCGTAGGTGTATTATAAACGATGTGGTATTTAAATTTCTTTTAGAAATGTTTAAATAATTAAAATGTTAAGTTAATAAATAAGCGTACCGTTATGTTAGCATTATCGATCACTATGTATTTATTTTATTTTGCTTGGGCTCAAATTCGAAGAATACGTTCTTAATTTCAAATTAATTTTTTCTTCTCCATTCTTTAACAGCAACGGCATCTTCGAAACATGACAGTTGAAATATTGTTAATTATTAAATTTTAATTAACTTATTGGATGCGGTCGTGAATTATTCTATCAGCTATCAGTCAATAATAATTACTTAATTAAAATACAAATAATAATTTTTGACACTTAGATTAATTAAATTACAGTAATATAATAGCAACAGGTGTTATACAAATTAAATTAAAAGTATAAGCTGGATTTAATAAAACAATATTAAAAAAATGAACAGAAAAATATTAGCAACCATAAAATTCAAAAGTTCAAGTTTTTTTTAGGGGAAAATTTATTCTGTTACGCCACTGATCATCCTATTATTGTAGTGAAGCTATTATATTTGAAGTATTACTGTAAGATGATCACGTGGAATTGGGATATAGTTGAAAGCAAGGTACACAACTAATTGCAAAAATGTTTCGTAAAATATCGAGGAACATTCGAGAAAAAAAAACATTAAGGAACACAAAACTGAAGGCGATAAAAAATGACTTTACTTGTATACTTTCTTTCTTCAAAACCTCATACTTATTCAAACATGCGATCAATCAATATCTTTCCTACAACGCAATGATTAATACGAGGTGTGTGGGTCTAAACATATGGGCATGTTGAGCATACCATAACTAAAGTAAGAATAAAATTCTTGTTACTAACTGGTAAATTTGTAAATAAGAAACAGAATCAATTGCCATTAATAATAGTGTTACCCGAAGAAACCATCTTAAAGTCATTACTTCTTAACACGCAGACAAGTATAAGCTGCCTCTTTAAATAATGTCATATTGCATCATCAGAAATTGATCCAATTTTTTACCAGTCATTAAAATTAAAAGACGATTCTTATTAATTAAAAGTTGCAGCAATGAATTACAAAATTCCAACATAATTTATGAATGCAATCAACCAATTGAGGGCAGTTAAGGCAGGTTATGGCATATGAATGTTGTTTGTTGCCTTGCGAAAAATTTCGCGCAAGGAACGCGCTGTTTCTTTTTTTTTTTTCGAGAATGAATTGCCGCATTAGAGGTCATCTGGTTTTCTATTGTATAATCTGTCAGTCTGATTAATTTGAAACATATTTTGCAAGATATTTTATTCAAGGACGATCATAGACCGACATAATAACTCGTGTCAACAGAAACCTCTGTGAACTGATTTACATATAATGGAAATTATTTTGATTAAGGTATTTATGAGCATTGTTTTACAAGTATGGTTGGCGTAAAATTATTGCTTGTACTTATAAAACTGCAAACATATATTCATACTTGTTGCAACATGTACGTATGTATGACAGTTGTCGATTATTATACGGACCAATTAAATGAAGCTAATTTAAATTAATTTAGCGCTTAATATTTGTGTACATTTAAAAACCCTAAAATAATCTGTTTGATATCTATTTTGTTTTAGAAAATCATACCATTTTATTAGTAGAGATATAAAAGCTCTTAGACTTTAAATGTCAGTAAATCATAAACTGAATCAAGTTAAACTTATCTTGATCTACATTTAACGTACATACAACCAAATCTTTTAGATTGCTAAGTGTAAGTGTGCTACCTCTGGTTACGAAAGAGAATAGACGAAAGAGTATTAAGGAAGTAAAATAGTATTACTCCAAAACAGCGAGTATATGATATTATGACCATTGTGTTGATATTATCGGAACGGGACCCATTTAATTCCGAGCGCACACGTCTGGTAAGAAGATTGATGTGCGGCTCTCACATACCCATTGCTATGACCGATAACATGTGAGGCGACCTGTATATCTATTATTGCACATTTAATGAAATTAGATTTTAAGTAATTTAAAATTTATAGTAATTTGCCCTACGGTTTTAAAATGTTTAATTCGGTTATTGCACCACTTAAACGTTTTATTTTAAATCAGAATGCCGTTTGACCAATTAAAATTAACCAGCAGCACGATAATATTAGTAGAGATCTTCAGATAGAATAATTTTGAAACAAATGTCTGCCTTACTTATGTTTTCTTCTTTTTATTATCTGATAACTACCAGGTTGTTAGTTATAATTCAGAAACCGGACTAATTAATTGCGTTTAGTTGGCTAATTATTTCGATTCACGTTTTCTCTGTGTTTCTGTGTGTTCAGTTGGACGTAACGAAATGTTATTTTGTTCTCCGACATATGAGTGATTCAGATTTATGACAACAACTGGGCCCAGACAATATCTCCGGTCAAAACAAAAAGAATTGAAGAAATAAAAGATGATTATCGCGTCTTGTATAACAATGCGTACTAATTTAAAAAATAGAAGCAATTAAGAATTACCTGCGACGTGGAACACGAATTTTTCAAGAGTCCATATTTTATTAGAGGTCGTTAAGGATTATTATCCCCTTTGTTTTATTCATCGCCATCGTGCTGAAACAATTTGTTCGGAACACAAAAATGCAGGCATTTTTGTTGAAAATGCAATCTCCTGCAGCAATTATAAATTACTCTGCGGGAACAAGAACGTGTGTAAGTTATGTTCATGTGTAGAAGATGGTGCGCTCTGTTCAGGATGACTAATTATTAATTGGGTGTCAGGGAACCATTAATTGCGAAGGCTACTGATTCATTATTACAATTAAGAAAATTAAGCAAAAAATATGCTGCAAATCGTATGATTTGTCATTCAACTTTGTTGCTAATTCTAATTATTGTAATTTGAACATGGAACGAATAAAGTGGGTAATTTATTTCATTACAAGAATATATTCCTACTTATATACTTCTATAACAAAAAAGAACTTGATGATCAAGAGTTATTTATTATAACAAGCTGCTATGTGAATACATATAAAAAACAAATGCTAAACATAAGGGACTTAGTTTGTAAAAAAAATTTTGTATCAAGTAGTTCTTAGGTTTCCCAACTTTTAGAACCGATTCGAAACGTACCAATTGTTTTCCCGTAATGTTTCAGAATACTCCAACACGTTAGGTAGTTTTCCCTTTTCCTTTTTAAGTTCATATTTAGGTGCAATATCTAATAAATTTGGACTAACCGGTCGAGTAATATAAGTATTAATTTTTGCTATTCCATGCGGTAATTCTGGCCAAAAAGTACTTTTTTTGATGCTTGATATTATTGATTCTCACTTGTCGATCACTGACGGAAATTTTCTTATCCCTTCTTATGATACTTCAACACAAACATTAAGGTACGTAAAAAAGTAAATGCAGTATCAGATGCCTTTTAAAATTCTGAACCAACTATTTTTTTGTAGTTTTACTCAAAATACTTACTCTAATACTTGCAAATATTCAATTGCAGATGTTTTTTCCCTGTCTGAAAAACTAATAAATAAATCAACACAGTGTATATTGCAAGATAAATGACTAATAAGTAGATTTATTTCAAAAATTTGGTAGAAATAAACATCTGATAAGAGGAATAGATTTGAATCATTACATAAAATGGAGAGAAGTTCAGATGTGAGTACTTTCCAGTCAATAGCTCTAAGTAATACTGAACAGAGCATTACTTCAAATTATGCAGCAAATTACTTGAAAAAACATCGATTTATACAGGGTGTCCCTTGATGGAATATCACCATTCCACCTACGTGGAAACTCTATGTTTCGTTCTAAAGCAACCCTTTCCAGAAATACAAGGTGTTTCATGTTTAATTTTTATTTTTACAATTTCCTTAACTTAATACATACAATACATAATATCACCTGTACATCCATGTAACAATCATTTCGAACGAAGTATTAAAAAAATCTGAAAAGCATTAATTCAAAAACGCAGGGCATTTAAAATTGTGTACAATTTTTAAACTTCTCTTCAAAAGATGACATTCTTTATTTGTTAAACATATCCCTCTTCGGTTAACAAGTCTTAGATATTGGCTGTTCATTCACGATGGCCATTCTTAATTGTTAGTGCTTTTGCCCATTTTATAATTTATTGACTGTTTTTGCCTGTTCTGTTACTTATTGCCATTTTCTTCGATCTTCTAAATCTTCATCCGTATTTTTGCTATCTGCATATTCTATTATTTATTCCACACTTACTATGATTGTTTTTCCACTTTTGTTATTTTCATTACCTTAAGGCTTGGACTACACGAGCGTATTTCAGGCGGCGAGTCGTGCGTCGCATTTTATGCGTTGGAGTTTTAAAGCGCCTACTCTAGCATACTTTTAGCATATCCTGCATCGCGTCTTGACATGAACTAACGTACTCTGTGTCGGTTTGTGTGTTTTTGTATACGATGGATGTTATACAAATCGGAACTATAGCAGCGTATACCATGCGATCAACGAAATTTTTAATTAGAGCAGGCTGTGATATTTCCCGAAAAGTTGGAAACACAGGTTTACAGTTTGAAATTTGAAAATTTTAAGTGTCAAAATTGTGACATTTATTTTTTTGAATGATTGAAAATAAACGTATTTGTCTTGCGGGACACTCTCTAATATTCTAAAAGAGGGTTTAAACCAGCATCCAAAAAGAAAGTAAAATAATAAAGCAAAACAGGTGCAGAACCTCAAATATGACATCTGTCAATTTATTATTTATTTCTCACTGTATCCAACCATACATCATAAAATAGCACTAATCCCAGCCTCCTCTAATTATCAATTCCGTTTATCTTTTGAAAAGTGAAGAAAGGAAACGGAAGACGCGACGTTGGTTCAATAATTCAATAATTGCTAATCGATCGACAACTGGTCAATTTCATTTCGCCTTTTTTTCCTTGTTGATATAGTCCATGCTTTTAAGGTCATACAAACCTGGACGTCGGCGTCGTTCTATTTCGCAAATGAACTTTCTTTGTCGAACATTTCGGCAACCTCACGCTGGTGTAGTCACTACGATACTAACCTGTCTTCCGCATTGCGAGTATTGCGAGCGTATAGCGTGCAAAACACATTTAAATACATGTAATGCATTTTGACGCATAAAACGTGGCGCGCTCGTGTAGTCGAGGCCTTAGAGTCAAACTACACGAGCGGGTTTTCCGCCGCGTTAATCACACCTCGGATTGCACGTAGTCTGAATGCATACTATGCTTACAAACGAGTGAAACTAGACGAATGAAATAAAAGTCGCGTTGCGTTCGTCTCGTTTCACTCATGTGTGAGCATAGTTTCCATTCAGACGTGCAATCCGCGACGTGTTTAACGCGGCGGAAAACTCGCTCGTGTAGTTTGGCTCTTACAGATATCTTGAACAATACTGTTAACCATGCATCTCTCTTCATTTATGTTAATTTCCTTTGTACACCTTTCATTGGTTATGTTAGTACTTTGACCTGGAAGTCTTTTGCTGCCACTTTGAATTTCTCTATTTATATTAAATAATATATTGTTGCGTTTCTAGGGTTTAAATTTATTTATTTAAACGAATAAAACACTCGATAAAAACTTAACCGTAATTTAATAAAGCTTAAAAACTAATTTATTTGTAACAATTTATTTTCACACTAAAATCTAACTTCGACGATCGCTGTTCGAATTCGACTGACTGGTAGTCAACTTTGGCCCATTTTATATCCTTTGCGGCCGTCTCGAATCCTCCACGCTGGAGAAGTCTAGTCTGTTCGATGTAGGCCCCGGTGGCGTGACGGCCGATGACGCATAACAGCGAACCGACGTCTTGACGCCTTGAGCTAAGCCGGGTGGCGCGCCACAATATTAATTATCGTCCCTATAAAAATATATACAGATGAAACCAGTCTAAGTAGGCGCAGAATTTAAATCGGGATGCATCGGTATCGTACTTACGTTCATACTGTAAGACTGTCTTGTGAGCGCTTGGGTGTGCCTACTTAATGTCGAGCGATCGGTATATTAGCTATCGTATATAGGTTGCGCCATGCAAAATAGGCAGGAATAATGCGTACTAGATTACAGTTATCTGATCGGCTGAAGGTCGTAATAGACATCAGCAACCTATATTCAAACTCGAAACCGGTGTGTCACTCTCTCAGTCAAAACTGATACACTATAATCAGTTTTCTTTTAGGCTTCTGCCCTAGTCATGATCCATCACATTTTTCTTATTATGATTATCAAAAGAATGGGAATGGAAATATTACAAAACTTTGTGTAATCTAACTAGCCGGGCTATAGTTAGAGAGAAGGAAGCATAAATAATCTTGAATCGAAATGCCAGAAGGTTACAAAAAACAGCGTTGAAAGTTTAGGTATTATTTTGTATTTTGAACATCATTACAAAATCTGTGGAGCAGATGACATGCTGAATGTCAATAACACACCTCTAATTATTGTTTCTTATAATAACAATTGCCTAATTCAAAAATCGTCTAATGTGTTTTTAAACCAGTCGAATCATTTGAAATTTGAAAACATTTAAGCCACCTCAAGAGCAAAAAGTGTAGGATTAGATGGACATCGAAGTCTCTCCATGGTTTCACTTTGTTTTTCGCATATAATTCCATTTTTGACTCACATTGTAAACTCCTGTGTTCTGGACGACCATATACCCGTCTGTTGTTACAGTCATTCCCGTTCCAAAAACCGGTACTCCGTCAGAATTCAAGGACTTACCCATTCGTATTCTGTTGGTTTTATCTAAGATACTAGAAAAAATTATGGACAGCCAGCTGCGTGAGCATCTTTCAATAAATAACATCCTTCCGCCATGTCAATCAGGTTTTCGAGCTGGATACAACTGTAGCACTGCGTTTCTCAATATAACATGATATTATTGCTGCCTGGGATCAAGGTAAGAATATTGTTCTAGCATTACTAGATTATAGTAAGGCCTTTTGATACAATAAGTCACTCTACTTTACTATTTATTTTACACTAAAAATATGCTATCCGCCTTTTAAAATCTAACCTTTTTCAAAGGACTCAGCAGGTCGTTCTATCTTCTGCTATTTCTGGGGCAAAGAGTAGTAACAAGTGGTATACCATAAGGCTCAATCGTCAAACCTCTATTATACATTATTTACATTATTCCCAGGTTTGTTAAAACTTGTAACGTTTATATGTACCTTGCATTATCTAACACACAAAATGATTTAACAACAATTTACGAACTATCTAATAAACATTCACTAACCACTAATGCATCGAAATCAGTATTATTATTATTTGACAAACCTGTGGAGCGCAATGCTCTTCGGAATTTTGTTAACTTCAACATAGAAGGTATTGATATCCTAGTTCAAACTGAACCTAAAAATTTAAATAGATTTATATATAGCGACATCCTACGATCGCTTGACCTGACATTGCAAATAGGGCTGAAACAGCTGTACAGAGGCTGCTCCAGGTTTTCACTGCAATCAAAAACGATTTGCAACAAAATTTTCTAAAAATTTAAGTCATATATAATTTCTTCAGGTTTGACGGTTTTATCAAAAATTATTTGAAAAGACCCTATTGCAGCTTAAAGCTAATTTATCCTCATCGACATTTTCTCTCGCCAAAAACCAAGACTCTGCTCTATGATACATTGGTGTTATCTCAATTTAATTATTGCTCCTAATTATACAGTTCTTGTTTAACGCTAGAAATGATCACCAAAATTCAACGAGTATAGAATTCGTGCTTGAGGCTTATATTTGGAATACGTAAATTTGATCTACGTCTCATAAATTAAAAGATGATGTGTGAGTAAATATGGTAAACGGGAGAGCTTTGCTTTGTACTACCAGATTATTACGAACCAAGTCCACACATTTAGTCATAGTCGCTGAATTATTATTACTTTTTAAATCATTCATTTATCTTCACACCGTTTCTTATTATTTTTTGTTATTTTACTTTAGCTAGTATAGTTTAGTTAGTTTAAGTTAACACTCTACGCAATTGTATAGTATATTTATTTTTTCTTTTTTGTCTAGGTTTCGGTGGTAGAGCATTGTTTAGTATTGTGGCTGTCCAATGAACCGCGCACCTAGTGATTTTTAGTTACTTAAGTATCGTACAGTAGTATATGCTACTCTAAAAGTTGATAAGTTCTGAAATAAAAGTATATTATTGTTATTATCCTTATTATATTGTTACATTCATGCCAGAAGCTGCGGAATGAATTTTAATACAATACATAACTGTTTATAAAATTAGAAACTACTCTTTCATTAAGCCACGTACAGACCTTCATCCTTAGTTTGTTCTTTATCTAATATTCAATGAAAAATTGAAAAGATACGTCAAGAGCTCATAAGCCGCTCGGCTCGCAGGAATGTACGTGGCTTTAGGTTTCTTAAACGTATTTTCTTTTTTTAATTTTTATTGAATTGAATATTAGGTAAACGACCAACCTAGGATGAATTTTTCTATATTTTATCACATTTCAAAGTTCACTTTTTTATTATTTCTTTTGGGTTTCGGGTAAATACTGTTAACAATTTTGAATTATTTTCCAGTTTGAAAACATATATGATTTCATTGAGTACTTCAGGTACCTATCTAGTTTTTACAATCCATTTTTAACTGCAAAATATCTTAAAGATTTTGCATTATTTTTTGAAATATACTTATCTTGCTATGTTGAAAGTGTGAAAATTTTAAATGTGTTCTTCAGTATAAGGTTCAATAACTTCTATGAGTTCGTTTCAGTGTTGTTAGTTTATTAGGCGAAACATTCTATTACATTAAAATTCAAAGAAGGTAATTCCTTATTTTTAAGTCGGTGCCAAAGGCTTAATAATTCTCAAGTTATAATCAATCTTCCTAGAGCGAACATAAATTTCGGGTACACGATTTGTATTCGCTCCAGGTAAAATGGTAGCCAGCCAGATCACCGATGTATAAAAATTCTAACCAGTTTAATAACTGCGGTTGTTGCGGCACTATCGAATTATTTACTAAATTACCGTGATGATGCAATTGCAAATTAATGTTTAAACGCGTAGCGAAATGGTCGTACGATATAAAGCACATTTTACGAGGTTATATGTTATGAAATTTATTGAAAAATTATAGTTTCTTTTACGATTATGTAATTTCTACCTCTTAAGTACACGTCATGTGGATCCGTAAACACATTTCCAAGATTTACCTCATCGTACACTACTTATTACTCTTTCATATAATTGAAAGATTATTAAGATAAACAAAATTGGCTTTACCCGAAAAGGTGTACATAAAATATATAAATATAAAATTATTTAAATAAATTAGGAGTAATACATAGAAAACGCCCCTCGTATATCTATGAGTGGGATATTTTCCGTGAATATAAAATATTACGTTTTCGTGCATAAGCGCTTAATTTGAAGAGAAACGTATAATCAAACGATTCATACTAATTGCTAACATCGTAATTATCTGATTATGATAACAGTATTTAATAAGCAACGCATAAGTTAGAGATAAGCTTATAAATGCACAGTAAAAATTGTTTTGACATGCTTTTCATAGTAAGGTGAGAAAACGACTCACGTTATTTATTACTTACATATTCCTCGACTTATGGTTGGCAGAAGGCATAAGTTCTCGTTTATGACGTATCATGCATGAAAACCTAAGAATGCAGAAATATTATATCTGTTTTTTTGTTAAAGCAAACTCAGCTAGCTGTGTTGTGGTTCACTTGGACACAACACAACAAAAATTACACTAACATAATGTTTTATGGCAGAAAATTATGATTTTTTGAGAATTATTATAATTATTTCACAGGAGTCGTTCTGTTTAAGAAGTCTCCTTCAACGTCAAACGATAAAATAATGAGAAAATTATTTCATGATCAGCTTTGTAACTCACAAACACCAAAACCAGAGCATATTAAAAAAGTAACCATTATTTAAAACCTGTACATAAATATGCAAAGGATTCTATTTTATCGCGGAAATTCTTCATAGATACACTTGAATGTACTGTTACTTGTCTGTTTACAATCCTGCTTAGTAACCTTAACTTATTTTATTTTATTATAAAAATTTACAACCATTATAGAAGCTGAAGAGTGTAAAATTATTTTTTCCGTTAAGAGTGTCCCGAATTTTGTTTTCGGTTTTTTGGAATTTCAATATCAAAGTAAAATTTATGCTTTTTTTTAATTTAAATAAAACTAGCATAGTATAATTTGCTTTTATAAGCTTCCCTATAATGCAGATTTCGGGTTCTATTTCTTTTAAATAAAATTGGCACTTAGACCATTTAGAAGTTACACTCTTCGGTCAATCTCTGAATATTAAGTTATTCTCTACAAGAAACTTCTTTCAACGTCGAAACATTAAATATACAAATGTATTTCCTACAGTTGGTTTTAAGATATTTTGCAATACGTTGTTGCAGTAGTCACAAAACATTCAGAGAATCCGAATTTATCTTCTAAATTAGCAGTATTTTTTTGCAGCCATCCATTCCAGACATATGTGGACTTATTATTATTATGGCTCACCTCTTAACAACTTCTATATACCGGATGCGTAACCGCAAGTAGGCACACACCATCATCCATGAAGTGTGGTAATTGATTGCATAATCGTTTAATAATAATAATAATAGTTTATTTTTCCGTAAAGAACTTACATTTCATGTGTCGGACAAGTCATAAGCAGATTATAATAAGACAAAACAAAAACCAAACGAAACAACAAAATCAAAAAATGAAATAAATATCACAGTCACGGGCAAAATTCCTCAGTGGAGTAAAGGCAGCGGTCCGTCAGAAACGATTTAAGATGATGCTTAAATTTTTTTACATCTGTACAATTAGTTATACAATTAGGCAAATTATTAAAATACTTTAAGCCTACATTGTTGGAGACACCAGAAACTACCTTTATTTTTTTTATTTTTATCTCTAGTATTAATATTATAGATATCACTGTTTAAAATGAATTTAGATTTATTTTTAAAAATGTACATGCAAATTTCCAAAATATAATGACCATAGTGTGTTAAAATTTTAAATTTTTTAAAAAGCAATCTACAAGAGTTTCTTCTGGAGACCCCAGCCATAATTCTTACAATTGTTTTTTGACAAATAAAAACATTTTTACTCAGCACAGAGTCACCCCAGAAACAGACTCTCCATGCAACTTGCGCATGATACAACGTTAGCATCTGCTGATCATTTAAGATATGTTTCAGATTTCTAAATAAATAAGCTGTAGAATGTAATTTAGAAATAAGTGAATTACAATGATCTTTCCAATTGAGATGCTGATCTAATTGCAAGACCAAAAATTTATGAAAGACAAGAAATTGTGTTTTGTCTGAATTAAAGTAAAGGTTATGCTCAGCAGACCAGTTAGAGAACATATTCAAAAGATTATTACATTTAGTTTCGGTAGTTTTCAGGGATTTGTCAGAGGCAACAACTGTAGTATCATCCGCGTACATAGTAAAAGTAATACCATCGGAAGTTAACGAGGTTAAATCATTAGTATACAATAGAAAAAGTATAGGTCCTAAAATTGAGCCCTGGGCACTCCTATGTTTATACTTTTCTTCTCCGAGCAAATATCAGATACAGTTGTATCTTCACTGTGTGTTATTTTGACAAATTGTTCTCTTTTATCCAAAAAAGATTTAATCCAGGTATTACTAACTCCTCTTATATCGTAAAAATTAAGTTTCTCAATTAAAATTGGGTGGCTCACAAAATCAAAAGCTTTACTGATGTCGCAGAAGATCCCTACAGGGCACTCTCCTTCATCTATGTGCTTCAGTACAGATTCATACCATGCGTGGATTATACAATTAGTTGATTTGTTGGGCAGAAATCCTTGTTGACAATTGTTAACTATATTATTTTTTTGCAATGTTAGGTCAAAAAGCGATAGTAAGATGTCGCTATTTTATATATTCATTATTTTTTTTTAGTAAATAATATAATAGTCTGTTCAAAAAAGCGTACTAAAAATGTTTAGAGAAAACAGAAGTGATGGTGATTGGTCTGCTACTTGTCTACGTTGTTCGCATTGCCTTTCTTGTAAATAGGTAGTACCTTACTAATTTTTAGGGCATCCGGAAAAGTACCAGTTTGAAAAGAAAGATTAATAAGGTGAACAAGTGGATCAATCACAGCGGGTGCCACTTTTTTCAAAATCAATGCTGGAATCGCATCAGGACCAGCTATCCATTTATTTTTCAATTTTTGATAACATATTTGTAGTAATTCTGAATCAGTTAAGGGATGTAGGAAAATACCTGTCCAAAGGAATGACATTCTGCAGTTTGTAATTTGGTGAGTTGAAAGAAACATTGTTAATTATGTCGAGAGGAGCATTTTTGAAGTGGTCAGCAAATAAATGAGCTACTAGAGTTTCATTGGAAGTTGGCGATATCTGCATCTGTCAGGACACGACGGTCTGCCGATTGGATAAACTAGCACGCGCACTTCATTTTAAAATTGAATTATACATACGTATAAATCAAATTATACATACGTATAATTCATTCAGGGTTCACTTAGATAAAATGTACAGGAGAAGCAAAAAACTGATCACAGGCTAAACATGATTTTCATGGTAATGGTATTCTGTTGACTAAATGCAGTCGGATATTTACTGACGATCTGGACCACAAGATCAAAAAAATGCAAAAGATATTAACAAAAGGCCAATGGACTTGCCTAGTATCGACATTTAAACCTGGATCTTGCAGCGGAGGATGCAGAATTTTATGCTGGACACGAATATACCTATGACTCAAAAAAGGTCAAAAATTGCAACTTGCCCGACTATTGCAATGAATCCCTCAATTGAAACTATGGTTTCGGAGGTTACCGGTGCGGTTGTGTGCGCCTAATTAGGATGGCTCATCCGGTATGCAAACTCTATCTTATTTCCTTTATACCTATAACATAATAAAAGTGCATTTAAGATTACGATTTACTTCCATCGCGCTACTACAGACTTTGTAAGTTAAAAATAAAACTGCCTTGAAAATTTAAATAAACGAAGACAAATAAATATCCTTAGGCTCAGTACACACACTCTTGGAATACTTTGCTATAAAGCGGCTGGGAAGTGAAATTCGATGTTGTATCGAATTTTAACTTTCTTACTATACCTCCTTGTGTGTTAAATAAATCTACTTCCGTTATGAAGTTGTATTCAAGATTACGATTTACTTCCGTCACATTGCAGACTGTGTATGTTGAAAATGAAATTGCCTTGAAAATTAAAAAAAGAACGAAAAGGAAATATCCTAAGGCCCTGTACACACTTACAATACTTGACTGTAAAGCAGCTGTGGAGTGAAATTCGGTAGTGTACCGAATTTTGAGTTTGTTACGATACCTCCTCGTGAGTTGAATAAAAGTACGAACGATCAAATTATTAAAATAAAAGTTCTCTCGCCACATTCCTCGATTTTTATTGTGTTTTTAAAATTATTCCAGAACAGTATTCAGTTCAGTTTGTGAAACTTTAACATTTTTCTGTGGTAGTATGAAGAAATAATACAAAACAAAAACATTCTTCAGGATATAAGAACTGTAATGGTATACAATACGTGTGATATTATTTTGTTGACTAATGATAATTATAATAATATATATTTTTAGATAATAAACTACATTGTTTCTTGCATCGTCTAAATGTTAACAATACCATCACACATATATCAAAATTAATAATTATAGTGATAGTGACTAACATATTTGTATCATGTATCATTTTAAGAAAATATAAAATAAAAGATTATGTAAAACACTTAAGTAAACATTCAGGTACATATGCAACGAACACGAGAAACATTCACATAGCAAGGCGGAATGATACATACAAAAAAGAGTAGGGGGTCGTTAGCGGATCCCTGAAGTACCCCCTTGTTCTATTTTAGAGAGATCTGATTTCTTGTCATTAATTTCTACGTGTTGGTATCTGTTTGTCAAATATGGAAAAATATAAATATAGAAGATAAGTTATAAATTTTGAGTTTTCCTAGAAGTATAAAAAAATAAAATAAAATGTATACTTTAACACACATTTCTGTCTGAATTAAAATTTCTAAATATTTAGGTTATGTAACTAAGCGTTCCGAAAACGCAAAGAAAGAAGGAATTGGGCTAGTTTAAATAAAAAAAAAACAAAGAAAATTGTTTATTACCGGTTTTATTGTTTAACAATTAACACAAGATGTTTCTTTCACAGAACTCTTCTGCCTAACATCCAAACTAATTTGGATATACAGGGTCCGCCAGTGAAGCGGGATATTATAAAACTCCTATACTTAAAACAGGTTTTTGTTTTAACCTAAACCTTCTACAGTTTTTTTTGTTAAGTAAGACATGCCATTTTATTTATTTGTTAATATCTCCTGATAAGTGGGCACCAATCACCATTTATGCACTCTTGGAGTGTAAGTTACAAAAGCTTCAATTACTCGCCGTATCATACGTGCAACTTCTAGATTTTTTTAATTTTAGTTCCGCTAACTGATGCGGTCGTTCAGCGTACACCTTGCTTGCTTGAGAATTAAAAAAAAAATTACAGGCGGACAAATTAGGATATTTAGTTGCAAATAATGTCTCTATTATTCGGAAAGACGTAGTTCAGAAAACTTTTCTTAAGATGGCTGCTCATTTATGTTTTAAGTTTAACGTAAACCTAGTCTCTCTTTAATCCATAAGATATACAGACTATCCATAACGTGGAATATTTGAACAGATTGTGAAATAACCTTCGTGTACTTGTCGCGGAATCATCAATTTTATGAAACGATTTAACACAGAAAGCACGTTTTGTACCAGACTACTGGTCCATGTTTAGCAAGTGGCAGTAAATGACAATAAGTGACTATATATAATCAAATTCAGCGCCTTCACCAAAACGTCAAATGAATAATAACCTTTTAAAATTTGCCGCTTCACTGGCGGATCCTGTATAGAGAATAATCACAAAAAAACAATACAGAATAACTAAGTTTTGTAGAAAATGTTCTGAGTTTCTGAAAGAAATGTTATATCTCGTTGTATAAATGAATTATAGAAGAAGAGGCGCCTAGTGACTTATCCTGTAATAAAATTTGCGAGCAAAGTAATAGTTAAATGTATAGAGAAAAATATAATTACGATGATGAAAAGATTGTAATAAAGACATCATTAAAGCAAGGATTTGGGTGCACTTTTACAAAGCACATGGCCAACTAAAAATAATCTTCTAAAAATACGTCTAAATTGTCGTTTTAAACTTCACGTACCATTTTGTTCTTCTCTCTTCAATTTCAAGTACTAGACTTTGTTGCATTCATTGTTATTCCCTTTATAATATTTAGATTAGAATAAATTGCGTAATGAGTTTAATACAGTGATATTAATATAAATCTTGTAAATATCGTGGGCCGTAAGTGTGCACATTGGAGAGGTTCTACTGTACATGTAATTATTTAAATTTAATTTTAATGCATTCCATGCCTATTAATTTATGTACGGCCTGCTAATTTTCTAGTAACTAATTAACTTAACTTTTATTGCACTTAATATATAATTATAATTATTATAATGCGTATAATTTTTTAGTGCCTTTTGTATAACATTTTAGTTACATTTCTGAAAATGTAAAGGGGACCCTACATACAGAAGCAAAAATGTTGGACGCCGGTAGTTGGTAACATCTCAGCCACGAAGTCATAAATCAGAGTCCAGCAATTTAACATTTATGTGTAGGGTCCCCTTAACCGGCACTTTTCAAATAATGAAATCACTTTTACGTAGGAATCTACTTTAAACCTTAACATTCTAGGCGGACATGTTTTGATACAACTTAAAATATAAATCAAAATGAGAATTATTTTCATCTTAAGCAACCCGTGCTAATGTATTCGTGTACGAGTTGCTAGTTCGCCTAATTAAAAATTAAAGAAAAAAACATAATTTCTTTTACTGCGTTGAGCGTTAAAATTTTAGCGGAATCTATTTTGATGAAAATAAAAAATTAAAAATGATGATTATATGATATACTTAGCAACCCCTGCTAATATATTTGTGTACGAGTTGCTAGTTTTCCTAATTAAAAATTAAAAAAAAATACTTAATTTCTTTTACTGCGTTGAACGTCAAAATTCTAGCCGAACCTATTTTGATAAAAATAAAAAATCAAAAATGAGGTTTATGTACGACATACTTATTTGAACTTAAGCAACCCATGCAAATAACATTAACATTAAAAGTAATTTAAATAAATTGAATTTCATTTCTTAGAAACGCATTATTTTAAACGGATACTTTCTAGTCTCATTCTGATTATGAAATTGCCTTAAAAAATCTTATCTCATCTCATTTTTTTATTGTCTGTAAACTACAGGGTGATTCATAATTAGTGTAGATCACTACAGTACGAGGCAGTAGTGAATAGTGGATCTAATATACAGTGGCCGGCGCAATTCATATAAATTTTTAGTTTGAATTCTGCTCCTAAGTAATAATGATTATTATTAGACGAGCGCTAAGAAACTCGGAACTCGAGCTTTCTAACAGCAAATCGGCTAGTTGTATGTGTACCTAGATTGGTATAAGTGCCAGTATTATTATTTTTTCATTTAACTTACAGCATACATTACTCTTTTGTGTAATTATTCACCGGTTATGCCATAAACATGAGTAAAAACAATACATACATATTCAATTGTACCAGAGCTTTCCATTTTATCAACAAGTAATCACAATCATAATATCAATAAGCAATTTGTCACGTAATTGAGACAGGACGTTTTTCAAAAGGTATTTTTAACTCAAAATGAACTCAATAACAAATTTCTTATACTCCATGTATAACAAGTGATACAAAAAATCATTATCTTGTTAATTAGTCTCGTTGTAATAATAATGTTTATTCGTATAATTATCTGTTTCAAATAGTTAATTGAGTATCCATGTTAATAAACAACTTTTACGTTGTGTATTTACTATAAAATAATGACAAGAAATGCATAGCATATTTTTGAAGTCACATTAATCACACGACGGATTATGAATAGAAATAAATTTAAATTATACAGAGAAGTTGTTGCATCTCTCAAGTAACTAGGAACATAAAAACACTTACCAACATTTATTAATGTCTGGTAAGACATGGACAAGACATTTGCCATACGACGCTATTCACTCTTACTTTCACTTATGCAGTGCCTTATTAAATGACTTCACGCACTTGGGTAAGATCGTTTCCAAAGAAAAAAAAAAAAAGGAATTTTCTGGTTTTATTGTAAACGCAAACGCAGTAACGGGAAAGAACAATTCCTATCGAAAGCAACCAACATGAGGCTTTCCCAGCGCAAAATAAATGAGAGAATGCTGAAATAGTTTTAATGATATAATAAATTGCCATTAATATTGGCAATTAGGTATAGAAATCGTTAATTGGCAGATAATTATTGACATAAATAATCTGTCTGCCACTATCAGCGCCTGCAATGCTGCGTTATATTAATTAAAATTCTCTTCATGTTTCGCGTTTACTCAAACAATCACGGACGCAATTTTATATCATTACGTATCACAGTCAATCAAGACTAAAAGAATTAACTATGCATGTATTATTAATTTTATTTACCTAATGAAGGTAGATAACAGGTTTAATTATTCAAAACAGTTGGAGATTAGTGAAGGTAATTGTAGGGAACGTTTAAAAACAACGAACCTGTTTAATTGTTCCACGAACATTTTTCCTAATATTTTTATACTTCATGGTTAGTAATTAATTAGGATAAATCAAAATATTAAAGTCAGTTTAGAAAGCAGTTGATTATTTCATGGTTCACGTTAAAAATTTCAATATTAATTCCACTGAATATCTGTATTAATGTAATGGTGACATTTTAAATGAAACACCCTTTATATATTTTTCTTGTTTTCGAAGTCTATCAACGAGAAGTGATCATTGCGGAGCGTAAGATTGAGAAATTGTTTTCCTTTACATATCTAGATCTAGAATTTTAGATGACAAGATGACTTGAGCGGCATATTTTAAAGGAATTTCAATTATATTGCTAGTTTTTAACAGTTTTCATTTATTTTTGAGTTAATAACGGGAAACTTGTGTTTATCTAAAGCCGTTTCCCATGCGTGTTGGAAAATTCGAACAAAAACCAAATCAAAGCAAATAAAATTACTAAGGTCCAGTTTTACAAATGCGGTTCAACTTTGAGCTCAGGCTTAAACCCTTAGCAACGATTATTTCAACAATTGTTGTGAAGGATTTAAGCTTCGGCTCAAAGTTAAACCGTCATTGTAAAACTGGGCCTAAGTCTAGAGATAAAAGACGTTCACTTGCTTACACCAAAATTTATTTCGTTACTTGCTTTTCTTGTATAGTTTGCAAACACTCTGTATATGCAATATATAAAATACGAATTGTTCCGATGAAGTATTACAAAATTACATGTTCATCAAATTTTATACTTAATTAATTGTATAATTGGTTCGTGATATCACATGTGTTGCGTTGGCTTTGATGATTTATTATTCACATCCATAAACTCGTATCATAATATTTGAGACAATAAACGTGTTATTATCTTAGCGACTAATTAGAAAAGCTGATTGTATGCATAATAATTAATTTATAATTTACCCATTGAATTGAAACTAGCTTTGGCGGACCAAGCACTATTTACCGATTACCATTACTCGCCAATAAATATTAATTATGCAGATTAACAGGTGTGTAACTTTATTTTTCCAGCCTGGGATTGGTCTGCTGGAGGTGTTAAAGTTCCATGGTAGGTGCTACCGTTTCTTTGCTAGCACACACAATCGTACAATAAATCTGTCATCATTCTCGAGCTGTCTTACACCAGTGCGATAGAAAGAGACACGGAATTCGATATTCTCATGCAATTCAAGTGGTGTGGTATATGTCAAGTTTGTGCAACGTTGACGTAATCTGCTACGCCTAGAGCCAGCGATGTCCTTGCATAAACGATAACCAAGTATCAAAGAAAACATTCACTTCATTTCCTGCAAGTTTCGTTGTCAGTATTTGGCTGAAGCAAACTTTAATTTAGACTTCTATTCAGAATTAAATGTACCTACCTTTTGAACATCTAAAACAATTTATTCTATAGGGTTGCGCAAACTTCTAAATTTAATCATTTATGGAAACTATTTAGAAATTACTAAAAATTCAACTACTAGTCAGCCACAATTGAAAATTAGGAGTATTTTTAATAATGTAAGGTGTTCTATTAAGTAATTGCGTATCAAAGTAATTTTTTTTAAAGCAAGAGTACTAAAAAGTAATTCAATTGTAGTAAAAATGGAGACAGACACGAATTATAGCAAATTCTAGAACAACTGTAAATCTTACAATAAGAATAGCGTCCTTCCAATTATATGAATACTTCCTAAATTTTATTTATTTATCCATTTTCTCCAACTTTTTTTTTGTGTAGATGTGGGAATGTCCTGATGGTATCCTTTCTAACAATATAGGTGGTTAACAAGTTATGATTACATTTATTTAGAAAATAGCATAACTTTAACAATTGTATTTCAGATCGTTTTTCATTGCAGTAGATTCCTCGAGTACCCTCTATACAGCCGCCCTATTTTTTACAATAAAAACGATTTGCAAGAATTTTTTTTACTATGCTTTGACAGCAAGCACGGCTGCCTTGTATGGGATGACTTATTACGTAGCAAACTTGCTTCAATTTGTCAATCCGTATGCAATGCGAGGTCAAAAAGCGATCATAAGATGTCGCTATTTCAGTTATTCATAACTTTAACGCCCCCTCTAATGATAGTTAGAGTTATTTGCAATTAAACTTTACGACTGCGAATGTACGTATTTCAAAATAGAACAAATTTATTTTCTGTAGTAGAAAAAAATGTGCATTTTCTCCACCGTTTATACAGAGTGCGTCAAACCTCAAATGATTGAAAACTTCATGGGGCACTTGTATATCGCACCATAATCATCCAATTGTAAGTAAGTGATCTGTACGAAAAAATAAAAAAATAAAGTGAATGATTAAACTCTACGCTACACCAATTACAATTGCCCAAAACCTTTCAAATTAAATCAGAGTTGTTGTAGTATTTTTTCTCAATACATATTTTGCTGTTGTTAAGTTTGAGTAAATAGTTCGAAGTTCATTTCTTTTCGGCATTCATTAGGGTAAGTTCATAACAGAGCTGTGACAACAGATGGCTTTTTCTGCTCGTAGAAGAGTAGCCCATTTAATTTTTATTGCTACAATCGCTTATATGAAGGCGCTTATACTTGACGCTCGGATGTGAACACAAGCATTTGAACACATATTTCGTTATATCAGCGCTATTCGAAATCTCCGTTATCATTTATCATCACGGCTTCGTTGTGAACTCACCTTTACAATGCACGAAAGATCAGCAGAAATAAATACAAGCAAATACTATTACAGGGAATGATAAATCACACGAAACCATGGTAATGGATATGGGCTACTGAAGCATTTATACCATCAAATGCAGACAGAAATTTAAAAATGTTTAAATGCGTAAACTTTATTTTTGTATTTTCTTGTTATTATGTAAAAAACTGAAAAAAAATGGTTAGGAAGGTTAGGAAGGTTAGGAAGGTGCGGAAGGGCGGAAGGAGTAAGGCTACAAAGTTGTGTTTCTAAACTTCTATTTCATTGCTGAAGAAAATAAAGGACAAGGACAAGGTTTAATGCAAAGTCTTGAGTTTGAAACAATATGAAATATGAAAAATTCCAAAGAAACTAATTTTAGATAATCTTTTTTGTAAAGTATTGTTTTCTGACATTGTAGATTGTAATTGTCTACGCGTAATTTTATCTGAATACCTCAGTTCTACAAGAAAAAGTAGAAAATTCTTTTGTTTGGAGAAGAACACATTTTCAAGTGTTCAGCCAAATTTTAATTTGTTATGCATGACCTGATTCTACTAAAATATTTAGCCCAAATTACTCAAGCTGTGAGAAGATATACAAGGAGACTTTATTATTAAAAAATAAATGAAAACATCTTATTAAGGACTAAAATTAAATGTAGGCCTCGATTTTTTTATTATAAATTTGTTGTATTTATTTGATTAAGAAATATAGTTTTATATAGAAAGTAATTTTAAGGATACGTATTAAGTAAACTGTAGATATCATCACTCATAAAATTGTCCAATTAAAAATAAACCGTCCAGTATATTTGTTTGAAGCAATGCAAAAGTAATTTGTTTCACGTGAACGACATAACCATTTCATTTTTATGATTAAACAAGGTGCAATCAAAAATTGGCACGTCTTGCGTGTTCACAAATAATAATCCTCACTTGATTTCAAAAACTTTAAAAATAACTTAATACATTTCAAATTACTCGAAGAATAGCGTACAACACTTAGCTTAAGAAATACAAAACACTTAAATATTTCACCGCACTTCAGGTCGAGAAGCTCGCACTTTCGTTCGCTAAATGTAACTGTTTAAATTGCGCGCCCTTCTCTTTTAAGTATCAAATACAGCCGTTATTAGAAACGCCTGGAACACCATGGAAGTCATACGAACTTCCTGGAACATCCCAGACAGATGGCGTGCTCCTCACCGCGTAACTACGCGCTTCCATCAACACTCGAACAGTGAGTTGACCAATAGATGTCGCGACTCGTCTGAAGACTCAAGGTTGGTAGAGCTGGACTGTGTATTAGAAGGTTGCTTTGATAAGCGGAGGGGCAGAGGGTGCGTATCTTGTTACGTCACGTCTAGTGATAAATTCCATTGGGCATATTAACGAGGTTTTGGCGTTATTTGATCAATAGGACCATAGAATTGATTCCATTTTAGTGGATTAGATTAAGCTTTAGGAAACGGATTAAAACTCACTCTATTTACTTCACTGTGAAGGATAGAAGTTTCGTGTGACGTCACGAGTTACTTTTGCGGGGAGGAAATTTCATACTGCATATTAAATGGAAACGAGACAACCTGCTAGATGTAATGTCAGTTTTACCAACCTTAAGAAGAGTAAATTTATTATCATCCAGCTGTAACAATATGTATTTTTATATCTTCAAAGAAATTAAGTTAACTCAGCTTTCTTCGAAGTCTTCTAAAAACAAAGCGGGTCTGAAAATTGTGCTCATCTTTGTACACTACGATCGAATAGTTTTTCTTTCTAAAAGAAATGTATTTGTCACAGATAACATCACATTAACAAACAACATATAACTTCACAACCTTGTAGAGAATAAGATATTCGACCACATTGTAGTATTCCAAAAAAATTATCTGGCTATCTAAAATTGTCACGATTAGTACAAACCATTTGTTCAAATAAATGTTTGATGAAGGTAGGCGAAGGAAGACAAAACGGGCCTTCCTTTATTAAAAATGTATGTAGACACATGACGTAATTGCGGTAAGAACGATTTATTTCAATAAAATGAAAATCTAAATTCTGTCATCCAACTTCTAAGCGATTTAACAGATGCAGGTTTGTTGAATTATATCGTAACAGCCAAGGTTAAAATAAATGATTAGATTAATTCGAAGATCTCAACACATTCACTTTTACCAAAACTAGTAACTTGTTGTGTGTATATAGTATATTGTCTTTATGCTTTGCATGTTTAAATTTTATCGAATAATTAATTTGAAAGTACTTCAAACAAGAACGACCACTTATATGATTTGAAAAGAACATATAACGTCGACCTTATTTAGTACAGAATTTCCGGAACGCATACTCGACATCTGGACAATACCGAAACCCAAAAATGTCAGCAAAGGGATTGTCCGCAACAACATAAGAAGTACAAAAGGAATCCAATAAAATTACAGAAGGAAAGAAAACTGATTTTGTTATAAATTTGTAATTATTTGATACATTTACATAAGAATGAATTAGGAAAAATAGTTTTAAATATAAAGTAACTTAAAGGATACGTTATTTTAAATGTGATAGTTACCCGAAGAATATCTTTTCGCCAAATAGCAACTGAACGTGGTGTGTATTTGAAGAATAAATAAAGAAATAAAAAAATCGAAATAAAGAGAAATTTCGGTCATACCAGCTGCAGAATCATACGTTCATACAAAGGATCGAAAATGTGAGATGATATTTGAGATATTGAATAAAAATGGTAATATTTTTTGTGGAAGGGGAAGAGGAATTGAATTCGCTAAATTTTACAATTGGTCTGAAAAAAACTTCATGAAAGTAAGGGCCTAAATACTCCAGTTGGATTAATCGAAAACAGTCTGATAAATCGTATTTATTTGGAAGTACTTCAAAAAGTTATCATTCCAAATGAGTGGGAGTTAGGAAACTCCAGTGCATAAGTTCCACTTGGTGAAGGAAAGCATTTCCAACAGGAGAGTATTGGAGAAAATGACTTACGTAACTATGTTTGCATGAAGCAGTCTTGCGCTACTATTGCTGAAACTTAATGAAAATATAAACTATGTATAAAGAAATGACTGTATTGCCATTAGTGTTAATTTAAGGAACTTATGAATTCCGAAAATTGTTTATCGTCTGCCTTTCTCTCTGCAACAATCACGGATTGCACAAGACGCCATATTTTGGTCTTAATACTAAACAAACCAACTCGAATTTGGTTTTACTCCAGGAATAACAGTGATTAATACACTGTAAATTTGACAGAAGTGACGCACATAGATGGCAGGATGGATGTTGTTCTTTCATACCTACATACGTAATAGCACCCTTTTTAGTTCCATCTCACTGGTGGTTCTATTTGAACTAAATCACTTCTATTATTATAAAATTAAATGTAAGAATGCACATTTTCTGTGCTAAAAAATCTCACTGTATATTTAGTTTAGTTTATTGCGTACAGAAAACAAACAGAACATCATTTGCATTAAATGATTCCAATAAATAACAATTTTATTGAACATATAAGAGCAGTTTGTTTATTTTAAAAACAGATCGCTCTTTTAATGGAGGCTTTAAAACTAGTTGATACAAAGTGACAAGAGCTAATAAACGACATCCGTTCTCATGATTTTTGAGTAAAACCTTCCGAACAACTTAAGTACGTGATGTCCCTTTTCAAAAATGTTTTTTTGAATGTAGTTCTGACAGTTTATATTTCATGTTACAATCTCTGGTAAATACATATTTATTGCACTTTGTGCCTCGTATGCTCGCTAGGTTGTTTAATATTTCTATTCGCGTCTGTCGTTGCACAAGTCTGTTAATAATGTCTGCATATGTATTATAACAAGTGACAAGTGGACATGTCATCTGTGTACATAGGCAAGGCAGTGAGAATGATGCGTGATGAATATTTATAGCCATTATAAAATATGACTAATAAGTACCATTATCACTGAAATTTTCAAATACCAAGTGAACTTTAAGAACAACAACAAACAAAGTTTAATAGAACGTTTGTTGATACTAGTATTTTTAAGCTAATGAAATATTTGCCGAACGACCTCTTAAACTAGCAGATAATTGTGGACGGTGCTTGGTCTCAAGTAATACAATAGAATAGCGAATTTTTAGTGTTGCCAGTCAAGCGTTCTCTCTGTACATAAAGATAAGTGCACACGTAGCCTTGGTACTTTCGTAAGATATGCATTTTACTCGTTGAAAGGCTTGCTCACTCCAAACATTTATAAATCAAGAAATAACAGTCATTTTTGCACTTGACCTTTAATGCAAGAATAATCTGGCGACGATAAAAGATAACTGCTGCCGTGAACAGACTCACGTGTTTAAAAGTTTACGGTCAATAAAATCTAATTTTAATTATTTAAATAAAATGCATTTGCATTCTCATCAAATCCGTCTTGTGATGCAGAAAAAAGACTTTAATAAAGAACAAGTTACACCACATGTACAGCGCCGAGTTTCTTACATATTTAATTTTTCAAGTTACACAAAAGAAGGCTTAATTCCTATTCATTAACAGAATGGTTTTTTCTTATTTCTTCTTGAGATATTAATCAATATGAAAAAAGTCGATTTTCTTTTTTCCTCTGTATCTTTCTGTTATTCCATTGACCCAAATTTGTACCTCTTGCGGTTTAGGAGTGTCCTTCAGTGCACACTCAATTTGAAACACCCGCTATATTAGTAGACAACCCATCGACATATCATGGAATATAAAATCTAACATTGAAGTGATCACTTTTAATTTTCTGAACTATATTATTACAACGTCAGTTACGGAAACGAAACAAAAACTGACATTTCTTGCTTTGAAAGGAAATACGTATTATGTTAACGACATACTTTTTTTTAAATTAAATCAACCAGTTGTTATTTCAGCAATAATGGTAGTGACATTAATGCTCATAATCTTTCATGAAAATAAAAACGGAGCATTCCATTCATAATTCAAAGGAAAATTAATAACGGTAAATACCTCGGAGCTAATAATAAACTAATTGAGATCTTCAATATATCTAAATTAAATTTCAATTCGGGAATTCCATTTACAACAATAGGAACAAGCTATGTAAATATCACATTAACGCAAGCGGGTTTTGTAGAACAGGTAATCTTACTTGATGACGTTAATATTTTCAATTTTCTATCAATTATACAATTTTACTATTGTGTTCTTTGTTCTTATTTAAAATAAAACACAATCTATTAAAAACGCCACTACAGTATTTTTGAAGTCACTTAATTTAACGTTAAACATTTCTTGTACAAGATTTGTTTTAATCTCTATGCAAATATTTAGAACATAAAAATTATTAGGCTGCTACAAACCATTCGTTTAGAGAGAGAACACGTTCTATTTTCTCAGATTTATTTTTTATTCATCTAAATTTTGCTACACTTTCCCGCAATATTGTTCTAGATGTTGAACCAAATTTTGTACAAGAAATAAGGCCTTAAGGCATTGCTGAGCCTCTACCATTCCTTTAGTTATTTTCTATCAAAAAAAAAAAAAACATTAATCTCGTCGGATCATTTTCTTGTATCTTTTGGCGACCTACTTGATATGCTCTCAGAGGTCAGATTTTATCTAAATGAACCTTCATTGATCTTTCGAGAACGTTATTACCAGTTAGTTTATCATGACCTTCTTGTATTCCATTTCCTCTTCCATACGTCTGACAGTTACCGGTCCCCAAATTATCAATCGGCAACTAACCCCATTCCAATTACGAATCCCTAGGTACTTCGCTTTAAATATGGTATATTGACTGATCGTTATCAAGACCTTTAGCATTCTTCTTTTCCCAACAGTGAAAATTTTTAGCACTTATTGCGTCGATTCTACAGAGGCTCTTCCTTCTTTATACAGAGTGACTCGGGCAACTAGGTAGGTGAGCGTTGGAAGTCTCCGCATGTATTACTGTTCCAATCACATATGAAAACCGTACCGTGTGCCTAATTGCTTGACTCATCTGTATGCATCTAGTCTATCCGAGATGTCCACTTTCCCTCAGCCATCTCTCGTTTAATTCTGCTCGTTCAGTAGACACCTTACCAGTTTGCCGAAATTATCGAATAAGTATTTAGGTTTGTATTTTATTTGCTCCAATTTATTCCCAGATTACTGAGAAAACCTCACTTTCTAAAACGATGCTTGTTTGCCATCAGTACATACTTCGTCTGGGTTTCCGCCACTAGTTTCAAGATCTCTTAAAAATATTCAATCCCTCGGATCATTTTTATTCAGTGCAACCATAGAATTGTTAAAAATTTTGTCTGTCTGTCCAGTTTTAGATTTCCAACGAATAGGGGTTCATAATTTGCCTTGGCACTTCCGTTCACTACATATTGTTACGCTAAGGGTGAATTTCCACCAAGTTACGATGGGGTCTTCACTATTGTCGTACTTAGGGGATAGGGGTTGTGAGGTGCGTAGGTAGAGCTTTGTTGAACAAAGTGGTTTACAAAAACAACTCTACGTACATCCGCCAAGTAAATAAAAACACGTTATTATTAATAAAGCCATTTTATTATTGTTAACTTCTAATTAATTTAAATGCTCAGGGGGTTCAGGGTTATGCCAGACCGTGTTGCCGTTCGTCCTATCCTCGGCACGAATGAATCACGTTCCGGTGATGCTGGGGGCCGTACGGGCGGCCGTACTCCGGAACTGTTGTAGGAGTTGGGCGGCCTCGAGTTGATCGACCGGCTTTTAGACGGCTCCTCGGACTGTTCACTGGGAGCGGCAACGGAGTTATCTGTTGAAGTGGGCTGATGGCGTTGGTATTGTGGTCCAGGGCGACGGCGGCCATCTTTGTGGGAGCGAGGGTGTCTCTTGGTCTGAATCACCACTAAAAGCTACTTGTGCCAAAGGGGTTTAAGCCAACGTTCAACTGAACCAAGTTCAAAGTAAACAAAATCGCAACAGATTTTATTTATGAAGGCAGTAATTGCCATGTGTCCTTAAATTTGTTTATTTTGAAGCTGATTCAGTTGATCGTTAGCTTAAACCTCATTGGTACAACTGGCTCTAAGAGCTTAGTGAACGACTGGGTTTTCTGTTTTCTGGACTAACGGCGTGAGCGTTGTGATCCAGGGCGACAGCGACGATTTTTGTAGGAGCGAGGGCATCCCTTGTCCCAATCGACACTAACAGCTTAGAGAACGAGTACCATTCCTAGTTCGGCCCGGGCTATTTATACTGCCAATTAATAATTATTACTATTATAATTAATTATTATTTGCAAAAAATGCAAATCTGTGTTTACTGCGATTCTCATAACTGAACTTTAAAGCCTGTTACTTTTTCGCGAACACAAAAACAAAAAAGTCTTTTAGAAAGGTCATCACATCACTCTTGAGCTGGATTGCATAGAAAAGAATAGAGGAATTAAGTCATGATTAAATTTAAGTCAAAGTTAAGTTATGAACTTATTATGTGTTATTCTAACCCAGGCAAACACAATCCTTGCATAAATCTTTTAAGTCACGGAATCTTAGCGCCGGTATTATAATGTCTAGTTAATCTAGACGGTTGAGACTGAACCTTTGGTTAATAAGTACACAAAGTATCTATTTCTCAACATTTTGTAGAGCGAGGATCCCTAGCGCATTTATATTTTTTTCTGAGGGACCCCCTTAGAACTAAAATATGAGATATCTAATGTTTCATCAAACTATTGTTATTATGCTACTTTTACATGGCACATTTTTTGTGGTGTTATTTCCGTTTTTATCTGCGAAGGAACCCTAACACCCCTTTGCGGAACCCAAGTTGAGAAACACTAGTCTAACTAAAAGTTGAGTTTTCAACCTTCGGTCAACTAGATATTATGATGTAAAACCCTGAATTCCGCCGATGTAAAAGATTTGACTCATTATTAAATTTAAATAACAGTGACAATATATTGAAAGTACCTCAAAATCTATCACTTTACATTCTAACCTAGGCCGTACACTAAATGTTTAATTAATCGAAGATTTAAACTCAACCGGTGGTTATACAGTGAGAGTCTCTAACTTGGAATAAATTCGATAAAACAGACAGGTTTTTTTCGGAAATATGCTCGGACACTTCGATTAGTATTTTAAATTGCGCTCTTGTTCATGTAATTTTCATTTTTTTAAATGGCAATCCTATTTTTCTATGACTATTCTTAAAGTGTAATATCAAGTTATACATGCGTACCAAATTAAAAATTTTTATTCCTTGTCATTTGAAAGATATTTAACATACATTAACTAATCCAAAAAATGAAGAAATCTGAAACTCAATAGTCATAAATTCACTTCACTAAATGCTCAAAATGTTGTGCATGTTCTAATTGACAATACCCTAAACGGAACCTAAACTCCTCTTGAACATTTCTAATTATTTCGGCGGAAATTAGCCTACACTCTTGTCTTATTCGTTCTTTCAACACCTCAATATTCCCTGGTTTGGTGTTAAAAACTTTGCTTTTCAAGTACCCCCATAAGAAATAGTCAAGCGGTGTTAAATCCGGAGACTTGGGTGGCCATTCAAAGAGTCATCTTTACCAATCCATCTGCCTGGAAATACATCATCCAGATACTCACGGATAGGTCTTGCACAATGAGGAGGAGCACTGTCTTGTTGAAACCTGATGTTTCTATTTGGGACATTAGGAAACAGAGTAGCCAAATTCGGAATCAGATCTTCCGGTAAGAATCCTAAATATCTCGCTCTATTGAAATTTTCTTCGAAGAAAATTGGTCCTATTACTCGATCACCAACAATCCCTGCCCAAAAATTGACTTTTTCTGGAAGTTGAGTGTGGCCTTCCCTCATCCAGTGTGGGTTGTTGACTGCCCAATAAAACAATTTTGACGATTTACCTGACCATTCAACATAAACGTTGATTCATCAGAAAACAGGACGTTTTCTATGTTTAGAAAATTTCAGTTTAGTAGATCCAACATTTGTTCGCAAAACTGGAGTGTTCTATCCGGATCATCTTCGGTGAGTTCCTGGATGATTGCCATTTTATAAGCATGCAATTTTTGCGCTTTAAAAATTCTTGCCACTGACGACTGGCTAATTTCGACTGCCCTAGCTATCTGCCTAATGGAGACATGTCAATTTCCTTGAACAGAGAGAAGTGCATTAAGCTGGACCTCCTCATTGAGCGCACTCTGACGATGATTATTGGTTTTTCTTAAATGCCCGGTTTCCCGAAACTGTTTTTCAATCTTGCTTACGGTACTTTGTGATATGGGTGGTAAATCAGGATATTTCTCTCTGAATAAGTGAATAAGTTCATTTTGTGTTCTTGTCCTATCGCCGTAGCCAATCGTCATTAAAATTTCAATCTTGTGGGTTTCAGTTAAGTAAGGCATTTTGGCCGATTTTTCAACAAACGGTTTTTGTCTCAAGACGACAAACTAATAGTCTCCTCACTCAATACGAGTCAAATGCGATGCTGCTTTTTTTACTTGTTCCTAATAATTCAAATGTTTTTAGAACGTTGTGATAAGACGTCAACGCAGTTTGACAAAAAAATAGCTAATGTATGTTAAATATCTTTCAAATGACAAAGAATAAAAATTTAAAATTTGGTACGCATGTATAACTTGATATTATGCTTTAAGAATAGTCATAGAAAAATAGAATTGCCATTTAAAAAAAATAGTCGATGACGTCATATCTCAAATTTGGGACAAGCTGCATAAAATGTTCTTACATAAAAAAGAGCCCAATTTAAAATACTAATCGACGTGTCCGATCATATTTCCGAAAAAAAAACCTGTCTTTGCTTTACCGAATTTATTTCCAGTTAGAGACTCTCACTGTATAATACTCAAAACAGTCCAATTAAAGTTTGGGTTTCAACCTTTGGTGAACTAGACGTTTTATACTCACTCTTCACTGACCGTGTTCGTCAGCGTTGATTAAGTTTAATAATTTTATCACCGTCGATACATTTGTTAAGACTATAAGAATAATGGCCCGTATTCTTACCTCATGATTAAAGTTTTCTCTAACTAAATCTGTAATTAAAATACACTAGAACGATTTAACTTTATGTGAATTTAATGTGTAAGAGAGTGACACGTTTATTTCTCATGACAACGTCATCCAGCGTTCATTCGTCACTTTCTTACTCATGAAATTTGCATAAAGCTATATTATTTATATTTATTTTAATCCCAGCTTTAGTTAGATATGATTTTAATCATGAGGAGAGAATATGGGCCAATGTTTTTAAGGAACTTAAACTTCAAGTAACTTGGTGAATACGACCCTCCCTCAGCCCCTACTGACCAAGCTGGTTTCTTGAATCACTATCAATTTGATGTGATTTCATACATATTTTCATTTAATAAAGATAAATTCATCTTCCATTTTACAGATTTCTAATTAAAATTATGAATTTATTACCATTTTGTCAGGTGCAATGTAATCATGAAATATTATTCACCATACCTTCGACAAATATACGTCAGTTTTGGGAATTTATCGCGAATTTAGTTTTTAGATTTATGGAAAAAAACCGAAAACCTTGGTCGATTGTTTAATATTTTGGAACCTGATCAGTTTTTACGAGTTCTTCCACAAATTAGGTACCAAAACAGGTCAAAAAACTTTCAGTTTTAAATAAATTCTTCGATTCATTTATTTTGTTGTGGTTCTGGATGGTGCAGGCGGCTGGATGCTTTTTCAGAGTGATGACTAGGGGACGGATTAAGGTCATTCAAACCGTCAACATTGAATCCAAATGATTTTTTTACGCAACCTTCTACATTTATTCGATGTCTACCTAACCATATTTATTCAACACCTCATAAATGACTTACTTAATAGTCAAGGCAAGTTGATTGTATTTATTATCAAAAACCTAAAGTTTGCCGGTTTCTGGTGAAAATAGGTTTAGTAATTATTTAACTTCCTGACTAGATTTATAATATTTATGTGCCGTTTAGAACTTGTAGGCAGTGAGAGAAACGGGAAACTTCCATAAGAGGAAGACGTTATGAAAACTTTTACATGAAAACGTGGAATTAAGTCTATGAAAAATCGTCGTTCCGGGAAGCACAACTTCCTGCAATTGGCTCTCGTTACTGTACTTCAATCTCTTAATTTTTTAACCTACACCTTTTCTGAATTGAACACATAAGGCCACACGTTAATCGAAAGAAATTTATAACATGCGATGATATACCTAACAACTCTAATCTAATATATTCTGTATAGTTAACCACGTACGTGAATATTAATGTTGTGTTGGTTTGAAATAACGACGAAAAAAGATAAAAATATCGGGAAACGAACTCGGCTAATTATTCTGTACGCAATAACAAAATGTACAACCAGAAACTATACTGTTTATATTAGTACTCTACTTAAAAAGTAATTAAGTTTGAAATAAATTTAAATATTTAATGGCTATTTTAAAAGGGTATCTCGTTAAAGTTGTGACAGAAAGGATATTATAATGATTATTATTTCGACGATAAATATCAACTTAAGTGCAATCAGCTAAACCAAAATAATTAAAAGAAAACTTCAATATTTTCTTGCAAATAAAAAAAAACACGAAATGGTATATGTCCAAAATGAAAAAAAGAAACGTTCGTAAACTATGTTTTGTTATATTTTATTTGCTGAAAAACACGTTCATGTTGCGAACTATCGTTTTTCCTTCATCAAAATAACGCTGTAATATCGATGCCTTTTTGTAATTCCAGCTTATGAGCAATGCTGTTAATTTTAACAGTTTATATGTACTCTATTAGTCAAATCAATCATAATTATTATTGACCAATCCAGGCCTTACAGGTTTGCAATTGCCCTCTAATTAAATACAGCTACATTTAATGATTTATTAATGACATTTCCTTTCTGTCGAGAGATACATTATTTATTGAATTTTGATGAGTTAGCTTCGGTTATATTAAATGCAAGATACATACCTAGTACTTTCAGTTCTGTTTTTATCATGAAAACTAATTTATTTTTCTAGTGATGTGACAAATACTATTTTTTTTATACGGTTTGTACACTTAACTGGGGTACGTATGTAAGCGCGTTGAATAACATTATTAATGAATGCGTAGGAAAGATGCAGTCAAATATAAACTTTTCAGATACCTACATATGTATACATAATGTACTGGTGACGTATTTATTGCAATTACAATGTTGTGACAATAAATTCTGCGATCAGAAATATAAATCTGAACGGTGAAGGAATATAAATTACAAGACGCATGTATGTAGATACGGTTGTAAAGAGCTACCTAATGTCGTCATATATCATCCTAGATAATAATTAACTCTGAACCTAATTAATATCCATGCGAGTCATGTGCTTGCAGTCAACTGATGAGACGTGGACAATAAAAGGAGATGCGTTCATTTACGCACAAACAGCTGTTTTGTATTTGTATTTATTCCGGCGTCTGGCGCCGTCCTGTGCGTCTAAAAGAAACCTTCGTTAGATTGGAGCAATGTACTTTTTTATGCGAATTTTTGTATGTACACTTATAATCAAAATTAATGTTTCTAATTGCAGCTTAACTTTTCTGATCGATATGCTATAATAAGTATCAGGCAAACGAGCAAACTTGAAAGCAGACACAACATGAAAACACGAACTAAAATTCAACTCGTGTTTGACACAATATCATAGAGGATTTGATAATAAATCAACGGATGTAACGATAGCCTGTAGTTTTGATAACAAATTCAATAATGTGTTGCTGTGTACTGTGTCTTGCCTCATGGTTCTATACTAGACCCCTTGTTATTTACGGTTTACGCCAGTAACTTTAAGAATTGCTTAAATTATTAAATTGCACTTGGCCATTTGAGTTAATGATACTTAACTGTATTACTTATTTAAACATATTGCGAGTGAGGATGTATTGAAAACCTTTCAAAAGTTTCTGCTGGTCACTGCGCCCTTTAAAACTACGAAAAGTTGGTAGGTTTTTTTTTTTAATTTGGAAAATTACTACAACGAAAGTTAGTACTAGTATTGAAGTAAACGATAAACTAGTACCATGTTTGAAGTATGCTCGTAATTTAAGACTTATCATTAAAGGTCGGACATTCCTAGGATATCTGGTAAAAGCCAGTATAAAGATAAACAAAACAGCGGCGTAGATTTCAACGTCGCCGCTGAACGGCTTTTATGCCCGAGGCATTCTCACCCTCGCGCTCATTGCATCAGAAGCAACCGTTTGATGTAAATTACATGTGTAACATAATTGCCTTTATAGTTTCTATCAAATTAATAATTATGAAAACGTTATAATTCTTTAATGTAACTTTTAAAAAGACTGGCATAATACATTTAATTCATATCAATTATAGCGCCGTCATTGCAAAAAAAAATGCTAGCTCATTTCGGAATGAGTCGATTATGTAAACAAGTTTTTATATCCAGTCGACCAGAACTGTAGTGGTTACTGCGTGCCGCATAGACTTCTCGGGCTTCGACTGGTTTATTGTTTTGTTTTTACAGAGCAGACGCGTTAAAGATTAGAACTTTTTCCGACTATGATCGTTTCAGCATATTAATAGTTCCTCGTATATTTAACGAAACCTTCCGCCTAAAATGCGCCTAGGCCTGCTTATCATGATGAAAACATATTAAATCTGTACTTCTTCCTTAATTGTATTTAATGCTCTTAAAAATGTCCATAATATTTTTGAGGTTAAGTGGTAGCCCAATGCTTTAATTGACGTCGCCTCAAAATGCTTATTTTTTATTATACAATGTCGTTATTATTATAGACCGCACCGCAGTTTTACATGTATTTTAATGGTGAGATGTTACTTTTAATGCTCAGTGTACGTGCAAATTGCCAATACAATTTGTAGTACTTTTTTTTACATAAATTGTTTTTAAATACCTATTTCTCATCTGCTGCAGGATGTAAAATGTAGAACAACAGCTAAAAAATTAATCGATGGTCAGTAATTAAATACACCCAATATAAAGTCTTCTCAATTCTGCTCGTGAACGTCGCTCGTGGATGTACTCACTCAAGATAATAAGTTTAACATGCATGTTAATTAATAAAATAAATATAATGCTAAGGATCATAAAATTTAATTATACTAAAATATGTTGTAAGATTCTTTTTGCCATTCCGCAAATTTATGTGTATATATTTAATGGAGTTGGTGCTCTTCAAAGTGCGAGTTTATTAGTCGTTTTGAATATTAACCTGTGTAGTAATAAGATCGTAAAAAGGCACTCAAAACTTTAATTTTTGTAGATTAAATTTTTTAAAGTACACTGATGATCAAAAGTAATCGCTCATTTTGCAAGAAAATTGTCTTGTTCTCCATTTATTCGTTGTTTTTACGAGAGAAACTACTTAAAAAGAATTAGTTCGGTTTACTACAAATGATTCTTAAGTAACAACTCCACTCGGAAAAGATAATCGTGCACCGAATATAAAATTAAGTAGACAAGATAATTAATAGCAGACCCCTTGAACCAGTGGCAGATTTTTGCACAGGCGCATGAGACGCCCGCCTGGGGCCTCTTAAATCAAGGGGGCCTCGTGTCACAGTTCTCAAAAAGTAGTTTGAACATTTCCATTTAAACATTATTCAAAATATGTATTTATGATAGAATTGCAATCAAAATGATTAGAGCTGCAACACAAAATCTAGGTGAGTTGTCAACCGTCCCACATTTTGCTCCATATCCCAATTATTTTTTAGCAATTCATTGTTTAATTTTGTGCAATTTGTTGGTGAACTAACAAGCAAATAACTAAATGAACGAAACATTTGAAGAATAAATCATTGTTTAATGCGTACTAGGTGGCATTCTACAAAATCACTTCAAATTTACTGCTTCAAATCGGAACGATTGACAAAATCTTTTATTCGTGTGGCAATCATCTTACGTTAATAACATCACATAACAAATTTCGATTTTTTCTAGGCATGTCCCGAATTTTCCGCCCCAATTTATGAAACTTACTCTACCCAAAGTATTACAAACTTGATTTTGCATTTTCGACTGGATGGTTCTGTCCATCCCCTGTTTCTGGATGAGGTTAAAACAAGGTGGAGATACTCTGAGAGCACCCAGAACAGTCAGTCGAAAACGCCATATGTATAAACAGGCGTATCTTGAAATGTACCTCTGCCATGACATTCGAATCTTGAAACGCACCTCAGCTACAGCACACGGCCCTTACTAATGAAGTTATCCGTCAATACGTTGAAGAGAAATAAATTAATTAATTTCAAAATTCGATGAATACTAAACATAAATACGAATAGATTGCCTTTATTACAACCGAATCAACATTTCATTAGCAATTATTGAAATTAGTGAAGTAATGCGTTTAAAATTTTGCAGCCAGGGGGTGGAGCCAAAATGGCGGAAGTCTGCGTACATTGGTAATCCACGAATGAATTTAACTGACGTCTAATAGCAAATAGGGTCCCTAGGTTTGCTTGACCACGGCCAGCTGAATTAATATGTTATATGCGGCAGTCTAAAGAGCATAAAAATGTGTTCCAGTAAAGCATGCCATGGAGCGTGTCAACTAGTGCCCTTTCATACTCATTAATTACTAGATGGTTACGACATCGACGCTTATTTTGACAACTTAAATATCAAGACGAATTGATATTGCTCATTGCCAAAAATTTCACGCTGACAGTAATTTTGACACTAGTTTTGAATTTGAGGACGCCACTTGGCACTCGTTTTTCATTTTTTCTAAAAACATTTTTTAATTCTCTTTGGACTGGCTGTATATGACATATCAATTCAGCTGACCGTGGCTTGACAGTTAACATGTCGGAGAGAGTTCGGAAACACAACGTCATTTTCGTTAGTAATTTCAGATTTTATAGTTGGCTTACCTAATTTGATATGATTACCCAGAGTAATTTCTCACTAAGTCTAGAAAGAATAACAGAACAGTTTCGCTATTTTGATAACGATATGGCACTCGAAAAATGGCAAATCTGGCAGTGTCTTTCCTAACCCTCACCGACATGTTAAAAGTCAATTAAATTTAGAGACCCTAATAGCAACAAACAAATGTACAAGAACATGTTCCGATTTTTCAAAGGCAGTGTCCCGATTAACGAAAATTAGAAGTTGGCAAACCTACTCGTAATATCCCATGTTTGATTATGTCTAAACACGCGTATCTTGAAATGTACCTCGGCAACGGCATGCAAAGCTTGAAACGTACCTCAGCCACAGCATAAGAGGGGTACTAACGGCGCGCGGCGTTATTTTTACAGATGTCAAGTGATGTGTGTAGGCGACCAGTTAACGGCAACGTTGTCTTTCGAATTATAATTGTAATTAATTAAACAATTTGACAGTTTAGAGCGGTAAGAAGGAAAATATTAAATTTATCCTTCGGATACTCATGGACTTTATGAGTATAGTCTACAGTCGGCACATACAGTATTCGAGCTTAAATTATTTTGTGAGTATGTTATTGCGTTATTTGCAAATCTAACAGTTTTTTTGTATTTTTTGTAAATTTAGTCTAAAAGAAATTCGCGTTTCTGGACGTGTCCCGATGTTCGGTTGGTAACTATAAATCCAGAGCGAGTCTTCTATAGTAAAAGCGTGCATCCTGTAGTGATACAGAAAATTTTTAGAGAAGGGCCTCTAAATGGAATTGCGCCTGGAGCCTGTCAAGTGCTAAATCCGCCCCTGCCTTGAACATATAATTTTTCAGAACTATACCCGTGATAAATATTTTCATTTTTATTAGAAATAGGCATTTAAAACATTTTTGTACCATTCCTTTCGTAGTTGTAACATTAAAATTAACAAATTACTAGCAATAAATGTCACACCTTAAATTGCAGTCTGCTTTCAACAAATATATTGAAAACTGTGAATATTTATTTGCTCACTTAGCATAAAGTAATTATATATCAACAGAATAAAATGTTTTTGTATTTTATTAGAGATCTCTTTTTAGTTCTTAATAGTTCTTTGATTTTAGGTGATAAATCTGTGTAGTCAATTGAAATTATTTAAAAAAATATGAAAAGTAATTTAAAACGTGAAATTTTAATTTAATTTAAAGTAGAATGAGAAACAAACAAAGAACGTTTCTTACCAGTATTTAAGTTTCACGCTAATAATAAACAACCATATTATATGTCGCTTCATTATTTATTAGGGCGCTCATCATAATAGTTCGTTTCATTATGCGTCCGACGTGTTGTGGTACTGGAACGCTCATTTAAAATGGTACTACTAGGTCATTTCGTGATCCTTACAGTAACAGAGAAGGCCGCCTTTGTTTTCTTTATAACTTTAAACTTTTCTTCATTAAATTGGCTTTTTAGCAAAAAATATGAGATGTCTTACTTCACTCACGCAAAAAAATCAAATTATTTAAATTGAACTTTGCATAATATTTAGTTTAAAGAAGTATCAGAGTATTTGCATGATTACATATAGCTGTATTTGCCGTTTCATGCAACTTTAACCTAACCTAACCTAACACTCTGTGAATTTATTATTTCTTGCAAATTGCTCAGGTACACAGCTTGTAACAGATGTGTAACTAATATTCTTGTTGATATTTTACTTAGATATTCTCTGATACGTCGACAGGTGCATTAGACTTGCAATTAGATTATGCAAGTTCAATCTTACAGAACACGTCTGGCAAATATTTGTAATCCAGTTTTGTAAATTATTTGACCTTAAATGTACATATCACATGCGTGCTGCAATTTCGCACGAAATTATACTTGCACGTAACGATCAGGCATTTTTACTTTTGCATTTACTTGCTTATATGGAGATTAAATAATAAACTGCTTTCTTGATCGTTCAGTTCAACAAATATACCAAAAGCTTTCTTATGAAATGAAGGAAGTACAAACTTTACAATCGTATAATCTGTTCGTGATCTTTTTGCACTTTAGTTAGGCCATGTTTTCTTTTCGTTTTGTTGGGTTATTTGACAGAAATAAAAATCTGACTTTTGTAATAATAGAGGTTATTATGTATCGAATGCGTTAAATTTAAAGGACCTTTAAATTTAACGTACTTAACCAATCAAAAAACTCTATGATTGGTTGTTGTTAGATAGAGCAACAGACCGTTAGATTTAACGTAGGTACTCAATACAGAATAGCCCTTAATGACAGTTGATGATATTAAAGAATACTTAACATGGTCGGTAATTGTAAGGTTAAGGAAAATTAAATTATCGAAAACATTTACAAAAAAAGAAATACTACTTTCTAACTTTCTAATGTAACAAATAGTTATAATACTAGTGTGTTTCACAGGTTTGGTTTCTTGCTTGATTAAGGTGAGTTTTTAAGTTTTAAAATTTATTAAAGAAACAATAAATTATCATCTGATAGCTTTGACTATAGTGTGTACAAGCTTTTTTTATTTGTTGTACTTTAAACATGGAGAGTATTTCATTTTACTGTAAAAATTGCGGTCACTTATAATGATGTGCATATGTATGTTGGGTCGTCCTCTCTTAATGATTAACAGACCCAGAAATGCCATCTCCCTCGCAAAGAATTGGTAAATACGTAGGGTTCAAGGACCAAAAACATTCGGTTAAGGAACTCGCGAGACAGACACACAAACAGACCTAAATGATTAATGAATTTTCAACACAGTGTAGGTATGTTTACGCTGATAACAGACTGTGTATTGCAATAACTTATACGTGACTCACTCTTTACGTATGTTTTACGATAAATATTTATTGCATGTTTGCAGTGCATACAAAATGTTTAATTTTCAGTTCAGTTATTGACTGATTTGCGTGACACTCCTGCACGTACACATTGCAGACTCACTCGATGCATGATGTACTACGACGCTCAACTTAAATGATACCATTTGACAATTTCGTAGTCCTTACGCTGAATGTTCTTAAGGGTGTAGTTCATTTAAGTTGAGCGTCGTAGTACGTACATGGGGATTTATATGTATATTAAACAATAAAAATTAGGAGTATATTGTAAACAGAGGTTTTTAAAATCTAAAATAGTGGACGATAAAATCCAAACTTCTACAATCGTGATATCTAAGATATAAAAATCAAACTGGAATTCGTTTAGAATGATATTTTTTTGCACGCGTTTTGAATTAATTTTGACTTGATGTCACACATATTTAAACATGATTCTCTTTCATTTTGTAACAAAACTAATGTCAATTTAACGTCGTATCACTCTAATCTTAATTCAAATTGAAATTCTTTTAGTTCTTAGTTCAGTAAATTAGAAGTACAGTAACGGACAATAAAAACCAGGCACTTCACTTTTTAATAATAAGTTCTTGATTTTGTAAAATATTAGCTGTGTTTATGAAATTTAACGTTTCGCTTTCTTTTACGCTTTGCCATCAATATGATCGCCCTAAAACAAACCTACTCTATCATATTGTCTCAAAATAAGCATGATGTGTCACATGTCGCTTGCCTGGAGTTTATTGTCCGCTACCGTACCTAATCTAATAAAATACGCTCCGTCAACTTACTCGTTTTCTTTCTTACATAAAAGAAATGTAAATAGTACACCCAAATTAAATGTTATTATTTATTATCTGATACTAAATTGAGAAACTCCTGTAATTCAACCTATACATCAACGTCTGTAATTTACGTTGAGGCTCTTAAATCTTCTCGAGCAAGGAAGGCAAGTGACCTTTTTTTTTAAATAATAGTTTTCTTTATTTCGGATATGCCAAGACGCAATTAAAACCTACACGCTGATAACCTACAGTCTGTTGATTCCGAAGGAAGGTTATCGCATTTGATGGCGAGTCAAGTCGTGCGACTGATTATTTCATTTACCATCCAACCACTGAAGACATAATATATTAAATTATGAATCCAGAACAATAATGAAATTTTCGTTAGCTAAGTTCATTTTAATAAAATTGCTGCTTTCACTTGACAAAGCGCAAAGCTAAAGTTATTAAAATGTTTCTTCTGTTTACAATTTGTCATAATATTTGTTTTTTTGGAACACACTCTTTGGTAAAATTAGAAAAATGTATTTCAGGAGTGTCAAATCGAACTTCTTAGTTGAATGGAAGTCCCAGAAAAAGTAAGAGCAAAAGTCATAAGAAAATTGCTAAGACAATTACTAAAAGACAAAGAAAGAAATAAACACATAAAATTCCTTAAAAAGTTAAAAGGAGGAACACAAATCAAGTCAAAGCAACAGTAGAACAATGACAGATACATTAGGAAAGGCGAAGTATAACAACGAAAGAATGCAAGAAACAAGGTGAATATCTGAAGTTAAAGAAATCAGAAAAAAAACGGGGATAAAACCACACGCAAGAGAAAAAACATAAGCTGCAGCAAACCAAACCAATACTAACGTGAATTATTAGAAATACAAAACAAGTTTCTATTTCTTAAAAGTGATTTCCCAAGTATGTTTTGCGTTATTATTACTTAAGTTTTAAAGTGTTTAAGGCTAGTGCGTTTCATTAATTTTAAATTTTCCACAATATTTCAACCTCGACAGTTAAAAATTCCTCACAAAAAGAATGAAATACGTTGAAGCTACTTTTCCTGCTTTGGAAATCTGGGAACTTGGGTATTTGGAGATTGCTCTCATTGGCTTTCGTTGTTCACTTGACGAAAGATGTGGGCTACCGTTTATCACGTGACCAATGAAAACCAATAGCAGCAATCCCCAAATACCCAATCTTCCAAGCAAAAAGAGCAGCTTGAAAGGCATAGACGTCTTCTGTTCACAATGAATCTTTACCTTTGTACAAGATTTTGTGAAATTATGGTCCAAACAGAAACAAGAAATTCCTTACAGTTGAGAACATTAAGAAAGCTAGTACTGGCAGATTGACGAATTCAAATAAAGTATTGGAAATATTAGCTCAGAATGTGAATGGGCCCAGAATGTTGTCCCCTTTCACAAAGTTAGAAGTTCTCGGAAATTTTTGATTACTTTTGAACTGCAAGAAGGGGATTTTGTGAAAAGGATTTTTAATAAGGGGTTAAACCATGGCTTCGCGATTTTGACTTTGAGAATAAGTAGGAATTGGAGAAGAACTACAAGAGCTCAATGGACGACTAGCAGACTAAATAAATAATGGCCTGAAAACACCTCTTTTGGTATAGTGTAGGGTGACCCTTTGAATGGAAAGATGAGGAATATAGACAATAATACTCCCAACACTAATGTATGCGACTGAGTTGAGAAAGATGACGAAGAAACAAGAGGAAGACCTGAGAAGAATTAAACGAACAATATTGAAAGCGATCCTCAGACCAATAAAAATATGTGAAGGAATCTGCAGAAGGAGGACTAAGCAAGAAATCTTAGAAGAAATTGGGGAAGTCATAGTCAAATATATAAGACAGAGGAGATTTAATTGGCTAGGTCACATATGAACAGCAGGTCAACGAATACCAATTCCAATACTTTAATGGGAATCAGGGCGTAAAGGGAGAGGTAAACGAAGAAAAGGATGGATGCAGCATGTCAAAGAAGCCTCAAGTTTTTGATAATCATCGCATCGCTAGAAAATTGAGAGTTTCAACCTCCAACACACCATTTCAAATTAAGTTGCACCTCTTTTTTTTAAATTGATTTATTTATTTATTAAAATAAGACTGAAAAACAAGTAAAAGAAAGTTTAATACATTTTACATACACTTTACATTTTACAAAACTTTATATTTAAAGAATATTCATTTATGTTACTAATATGTTACACGATAGAAAATTGAAAAGAATAAAAATAAAAATTACAGTATTATTTTTTGAACTAAAAGAACCAAGATATTTAGGGTGTTGCTTATTCATCTTGGCACATTATCCCTGGAAAAATTAAGTCGTGAGAAATAAATTTGAATTGAAATTTATTTGCTTTGTTCAGTTCAATAAATAGGGTTCCTTAATATTTCTATTCTTCTTTGAGGTAGGTATTTAATTATTTGATTTGTTATTTGTTCCAAACCGACTAACAATAAGTAAAACTACTTTGACGAATGTCTTTGTTCTACGCCCCAGCTGTTTGTCAGGATTTCTTCGTTTGAAAATGTTTTATTGCAAATAATACTGTGTGTAAATATACAAGATTTCAAGGTAGACATATTGAATATACATACATTTTTATAATAAAATTAATTACTTGCCTCCATTTGAATTCATTAAAAGTATTGTTTTGCTTGCAAATAATAAAATAATAAAACTATATACAGCGTTTTAAAAAAGAATTGACAGATATTAGTAGTGTATGTCCTCTCGTAAGATAGAACAAAGGAGGCCAATGTTTTTGTTTAAATAAATTTGACAATATACTTGAAAATAAATTCACAACTAACTTGATGATGTATGGATGGGTTACTAACAATGGGTGCGAAGCAAGAACTTTAAGATTGCGGTATAAGAAGAATATAAAAAAATCTATTTCATGCATTCATTATTCTATGTTACCTTCTTTTATTATCTTCTGTTGTAGTACTGTAACTTCGACTTCTCTTTAGCATTTACCAGAAGGTCATCTACCCCGCTTTTTCAACTATAATTTCAGTTTCGCTTTCATGCAAACTTTTTCTTTTAACAGAACATATAGACATATCATGCTATTAAATATTTTCTATTTTTTTTTTCGTTAGCTTCTAGTTAAGTCAAGGTTATAGTTCTAAATCTACAAATTCTTTTTCTCTGTTGAGAGGAGAAATTTAATTGCGAATTTAGTTTGATTTTTTCATTTCCATAAGAATTTCATTTTATTATCTTTTTAGTTCCCTCAGAATTTCTTCTGTCTGCTTTCGGATATTCGTTACTTTAACTTCCTGTAGATTTTTTTTTTGCTCGATTACATTTAACTGCAACTTAATCTTAATTTTGCCTGTATTGATTAACTAATTTAATTTGGTTTTATTAACTTTGCTTGTATTGATGTTTTCTTTTCAATCGGTTCGCAATCTCTTCTCCCACCTCTCTTCTATTTTTTTTTTATTTAATTTTATTTTTTTCTGTGTGATGGTTGCCCAATGGGTCTTAAATTATAGTTGTCAAGACCCCCTGGAGGGGGAGTGTATTGTGCGTGTGTGTAACATGTTCGTTCCATGGCTTCGTTACTTCTAAAGTTTCTCGCCGTTGAACAGGAAGCACAGTTGAATTCTTCCCCAATACTGAAGAGTACCTGAAGCGGATACCGACCACCTTCAAGAAATCAAACAGATCAAGCTTCGTACCCACGACCATGCAATTGTAAGGCCGGTCCCTTACGACTTGGACCGTACAGGCGTTCTGGTTGATATTCGATTTGTTCCTATCCAATCCTAGTTTAATTTGGAACTGCGCATGAAAACGCTCTTGCTAAAAGTGCTGTACAATTAGCAAGAGTGCATATTCCCTATAGTTCCAAACGCATTTAGGAGTCTGTAGAACCTTTATGTTTTTCTCACTCAACCTCATCAGTTCCTTCCTCATTTACGTTTTCTGAATTATAATTTGTTCATCTCTTTTGTTCGTGTTGTTGTTTCTTCAAGCGCTTTGGTATGATTCTGCACAGGGTTGGAGAAAAAACTGTTTTTTTTAAAAAAAGAACAAAACTTGTTTTTTTTTGTTTTAAAAAGTCTTTTTTTGTTTAAAACATGTTTAAAATTGACCCTAAATTAAACATGTTTTAAATAAAAAAAAACAGCTGTTTAAAACAACTTTTAGATGTTTAAACTCCCCTTACAGCTTACATAAAAAGGTACATATTATTAAAAATAAATTTTGTTGCAAATTGTTTTTGATTGCAGTGAAAACCTCGAGCAGCGATCGTAGGATGTCGCCGTTTTATCTGTACATATTATTTGATATTTGTGCACAAAGAAGAAGTTATTAAAATTCGACCTCTAATTAAAAGAAAGATGAAGTTTGTAATATTAGGTTATGTACCCTTTTAAAAATAATTTATGTATTTTGATAATAATTTAACGGGCGGATTCCTTGATTGGTTGTTACTTTAGCAACAAAATTTAACACCCTTTTAAATTTAACGGTTTTGTTACAGAATAGACCTCTAAATAATTTAAGGCAGAGTTTGTTTCATTTAGGATCTATGGTCATGGTGTTTTAAATGATTTTCAAAGAAAGTATGAAGTATTTGGTATCAACATACTAAGAAAAACATTCCCCATTAAAAAGTAAAATCAAATACACTCCAAAGAAGTATTTTTTTTCAAATTACTTGATCTCATTAGCACTGAAATACATGACTCGTGGCTTTCAAGACTGGAAAACAAAAATTCCAAATATGTAAAAATATGTAGAGTGTTCCATTTAAAATAACAAAGTTGATATTACTTCCGGCGAAATCGAAAATCCAGTAAGTATATGTCTGAAAATACAAATTAAATTTTTGTATGATTTATCGTTTTCAAATTTTAAACAAACCTTAAAATTCTAGAAGGGCGAATATGTGGCCTTGGAACACATGATAGAAATTCAGTGAAGACAAATGAAACAATAGCGTTATAAATAGTATAAACAGCGACATCCTACGATCGCTTTTTGACCTAACATTGCATTAGGATTGACAAGTTCAAGCTAATTTGCTACATAATAACTCATCCCGTAGCCCATAGTATGATTAGGGAAGCGGAGGACCCAGTATGTTTCAAAACTTAACGAAATAATAAAAAGTTAAATATTGAAAAGGTATTTTAAAATTTTATAACATAGGTATTATTCTAGTGATCAGTAATAATTAGTGAACTGATTATAATCAATCTAATTCAATTCAAATTTAGTTCAAATCAGAGCTACAGTCATCAGCTCAGCCACGCATTGTCTACAGTTATTAAAACAATTTTAGCTTCTGGTTACACAGTATTACGTTTCAAAAATAAAATAAGAAACTTAATAAAAAGTGTTCTTTTTTAGCTTAAAATTAAAAAAATGAATTTAAAACATTAGAAAAAACATGTTTAAAACATTAAAATGAAGCACTTTTATCAAAAGTGTTCTTTTTTAGCATAAAATTACAAAAAATGAATTTAAAACATTAGCAAAAAAACATGTTTAAAACGGTTTATTTAAAACAGATGATATGTTTTTAATTCGGTGTTTTAAATATGTTTTAAACACTATATTTTAAGTAGTCTGTTTTAAACTTTCCAATCCTGATTCTGCAAGAACTCGAGGTGACCTATGCGTTTGCCATAATATTGTAAAATAGGGCTGCGTTCGATAAAGACCCTCACGGCTGTTTCTCGCTACTTTCTAACTTACTGTGTTCCTCATTACGTTAAATAACTCAAAAATTGTGAGTAAAGAAGATGCGATACACACTCGAGAGGCGGTTGTCGAACACGGTTCTGGTCTTGGATTAGATCAAAAATAAGGAAATGTCACTTCTTGCTATATTAGGTTAGATTGCAAGCAACAGTTTGACGACTGTCAATATTGTCAAAAAAGCTAGTCACCGGAGATCTCCTGAGGAGTAGATCAGAGTTTTCTTTATTTCGTTTTGCTTTTTAAATTTTTTATAACTACAGTCGCGAACAAAGAAAAATGTTAGTGTCATGTAAAAATTTGATAGAGTCGTCACAAATTAAAAATATCTTTTGTATTCTCGTTTTAATTAATTTGATAAATAGAACACAGCATTTCACAATGGAACGAACCCTTGTGACTGCGTCAAGAAATGTCACAGACGACTAATTTTTTTCCTCTCGTCTGTAGTTTCCTCATTTTAACAACCATTAATGCAATTAAATTTTAATTTATTAGACCTGTAAATCTTACAGGAAATGCTTGTTTTTTATTGGGTAGGTACTACGACGCTCAACTTAAATGATACTCCAGCATGCGAATCATACCCTTAAGAACATTTAGCGTAAGGGTTACGAAATTGACAAATGGTATCATTTAAGTTGAGCGTCATTGTACATTTCAATAAAAAGTTTAAGCTTCCTCATCTCTGCATTATAAAGATGTTCTGGCTTCATTTCGTATTATACTTAGTTTCCTTAGCCTCAAAAATTGACGTATAATTTTAATTAATTTTAAATAATGAATTTTGTCAATTTATTCCTACGTTTTAAAGAAAGTATGTGTATTAGAAGAGACATCTGGTTATCTTTGATTAAACTTCTAAATCAAACAGAAAAATATTTAAGAATTATGTTAGTGAGTAAAACACAAAATACCTTTCAGCGAACTGCGCTAGAGAAAAGGAGATTTATTGCACATGTTAATGCGTTAGCGCTACATGTTTCTGCTACTAATTTGTTTGTTGAACTTATGAATACATTTCGTACGTATGTAAAGTGAGGTCAGTAACTTCGGAAATTTTAAGTGAACAGGACTTGTCAGTTTTCGCATAACGTAAACATGTCATATTAAGAAATGCATTCCTCACATCCCCGCCTTGTCCTTCAAGTTTAAACACACTGCATAAAGTGCGTTAACTTTTGAGCAGAAGTATTCAAACTGTTAAAGCCTTTTAAGAACAGATTTTTACCACAGCGTCACAGCAGACAGAAATAATAATCATTTAAAACAAATATTCATTTAAAACTTAATTATAAAATGTTTTGTTAAAAAATAATTAATATATTTGTGTAATTGCTATATGATTGAAAAATTAATTGCAATAAACTCCTTAATTACAAAATTACATGCATATGCTGTATAACAGCAAAATTTGAGGGTTCATATCTAATTTTGTAGTTTTGTAGTCTCTTGAAGGCCATGTATCTGAATTAGATAGAGATACATGTATGTACATACGTTTATTAACGGAATTAAAAGAACTGAATGGTTTATGTGTTGATCGTTGATAAATGTCCTGTCACTCATTAAACCTAGAGGGTGATAAATCTGAAAACTGATAGCATAACATCATCAACATAAATCCAGACTTAGTTTACGGTAAGTTAACGCGTGCTGCACAATTATCTATCAAATACCTTCCCTAACCAAATGATGCAGTAGATGTATTGCACTGAAGCAAGACAGATTGTAACAACTTTATTAACATACAACAGTGTAAAATGGTCACACCTCTTAAACCTAAACCATAGTTTTTCGTCGTGTAAAATAAACGTTTTGCATACATTTGTAATCTGTTAAGCCAGCAAGTAATATAAAATAATGTACAACTGTAGATTAGTAATAAGATTTCTATTGTATGCTAATGCTTAAGCGACACCCATATTTTACAACCTAGCACTTGCTGGTGTGAATAATACGTGTAAATTACATTTGCGTCTCTAAAAATGTTTGCTGGCGTGTACGCTGCTGAAGTTCATTATTTTCACTGAAAACCGACAGTTTACCATACTGTTAGCTTTTATTCGCCTGGCATTAAATGTAACATGCTGTGCATTCGGGAAAGTTTCAAAGTGTTAAGAAACAGAAGAATCGGTTTATTTAACGTTTCCAAAAACAATTCTCATTTTTTAAATTTTAATTCAGTAATATCTTTTCGATCATCAGAAAAGTTACTCATCTAAACTCAACGCAATTTATTTAAAATTATTAATACTTTTAGGTCCGCTTGACACCACGCAAGATTTGATACAAAATTTTGTATACAGTGACAGAGATGAATCAAACAATAAACATTCAAGGCAGCCTTCTGCAAGGCCCGTGAATTCAATGCGTTGCCATTGCTTGAAAATCCGTAGCGAAAAAGCCCTGGATATTTTTTATTTAATTCGGGGGAAAAGAGCTTTTATGAACAAATACCTTTCAATGTCGTTGATAATGGTAGTGAATGCTGGTGCCCCCTGCAGAAAACCCAGTTAGAGTAATAGAGTCGGTGTTTAAGGGCGAAAACCTGATCTTTCAGGCCGTTGTTGCCAGGAAGCATGTCGTCTTCCGTGCTTAAAAAGCCTTGAAACGAAATCTTCATTTTTATTGATTACAAGAGGACGCAAGAGATTTTGATTACCGAACGCCCCTAGACGGTAGTTCACAGTAACCAAGATCACTTCCCTGTCTATGAGGAAACTTGCGCCGCCATAAAAGACTTCGTCGCCCAACATGAAGGATCCCCCATGAATGCCGAAGATGACATCCAGATTGTCGGTACGGCTTGGGGTTTGCCTTGGAACGTACACGTTAAGGTAACCCCTGAGGTTTCAAGTTAAAGTTAACATTTTTAAAGGCTCAGTTTATTTTTACCTACCTAGGATTTCCATTTTATCGATGTAGTTGTGGACTTGCAGGCATAGGATTTGTTGGTTTGCCATCCAAACGCCAGTCCAGTTCGACATTTCTTGCGGAGGCTAAAGTGAACCATGTCAAGGAAACAAACGTATTTCTAGCAAGCTTCTTCAAACAGTTTGAATATGAAAGGATGATGATACTTTTCAATCCTAATGTTCTAGGCTTGATTCGGGGGTAAATTTTGAGAAAGCTGTTTTCAGAGAGAACGAACGTGGAAACCAATAAAACTGCTTAACAGGGATGTAAAAAGAATATGGTGTCAGCTTTCCAAAAACTAACCTTCATCTGAACTTGAACTAATTGCCATGACAGGGTCTAATTTGACCGCATAAACTTTAAAAACGGAAATCGAACTATTAAAATATAAGAAAATTGTTTCTAAACTTTAAAATTGGAAAGAATGCTCAACGTTTCACTATCGACTGACCAAGCCATCTACCAATACTGATACGTTGAGCATTCTTTTCAATATTAACCGTTTAAAATTCAGAAATTATTTTTTTACAATTTTCATCGGACAAGAGTCGACTTCAATTATAAAAATTTATTGAAAAATTTTGTGCAAATCGCTTTTGATTGCAGTGAGAACCTCGAGCAGCCTCCGGACAGCTGTTTCAGCCCTGCTTGGGGCTTCTTCAGCAGAGACGTAGCTCGAAGAAGAAGAAGCAGGGCTGAAACAGCTGTCCGGAGGCTGCTCGAGGTTCTCACTGCAATCAAAAACGATTTGCACAAAATTTTTCAAAAAACTTTCATTATGCTTTGACAGCAAGCATGGCCGCCTTGCATGGGGGACTTATTAGGAGCAAATCCCGCTTCAATTTGTCTATCCTACTGCAATGTTAGGTCAAAAAGCGATAGTAAGATGTCGCTATTTTATATGTTTATAAAAATTTAGATGTCACGTGGTGTGATTTCGTATTCCATTTTGAAGTAGGGATCCAAAAGAGATCTACTGACTGACTGATATTAAGCCTGTTTTACATTATCATATAAAATGCTACTCCAGAAGAAGGTATATCAAGTTTTAGGATAGAGTAAAACAGTAAAAGATATTATGATATCGTAAAACCGTACAAAAACAGATGCATTCGTGTTCGCTTCATAACATTTCTTTCCTAGTATTTTTCAATACTATTTTCACATAACATAAATTAGTATAATGTAAAACAGCCTTTAGGTTTGTGTTGGTTCTCATAGGAACAGTCTTAGAATCGTCAGGGGCACGCGCATAACAAAAAGATCAAAGTTTTTTGTTGTGCACATGATTCAGATGGTTGTAGGACGGTTCTGGACTGTCGTCACGAGAACAAGAAGCCTATTAGTTCAAACTGTTAATTCAAAACATATGACAATATCTTATATAAAGAAACGCAGCTAAATTTTGCAGTTAGGTACGCAGGTCGAAGCAAAATACAATAAATAACTTCAGCATTTAACACACTTACATAATTTAATGTATTTAGAGAGCCTTTGTATATAAGATTCTCATTTACTCCAACAATTTATTCTTATTTAAGTAATAATGAAATAAAATAAATAAATAAAAATCGATTAAATTATGGTTGAGAGTTGATACCCTGATCAGGGTGCTGCGTTTTGAAATGCAACATAGGAAATCCCATATTAATTTAAAGGTGCTCGAATATTGACTTTCCTAATTATTTTACAGCGAAATTCCATTTAGGTTCTTTTAAATACTCTTCAAGATGAATCTGTCTGTGAAGTTTGAGAATTTTTCATTCGCTCAGTTTCAAGATATTTAAAAAAAGATCTGTAACGAAATTCAACCAAAATTCTCAGCACCGCGCCTTGGTCAATAAATGTTAAATTTAATAAAGAGCTTATGTTCTCAATTTTTTGCGGTTGCAGGGTAAGAGTTAAACGAAGAAACCAGCTATGTCGCTCTGCAAAAATTTTTATTTGCACGACCGGTCATGCCAATAAAAACAGCTAGTTTCTTTGTTAAAATAAATTACTGGAAAAGGTTTTTCTACCATTTTTTTTTCACTTGCACTAGATTTATTAATTATCTTTTCAGTTTTCACTGATTTATTAATTATCTCTTCAGTTTTCACTATCATTGATCAACCCTGTGCTGATAGTTTGGTATAAATGGAATTTAGTTGCAGAATCTTTTTTAAATATCTTAAAACTCTGCGTATGAAGAGTACTTTAAAAAACCTAAATGGAATTTTGTTGTAAAATAATTAGAAAAGCTAATATTCGAGCACGTTTAAATTAACATTGGATTTCCTATGTTGTGTTTCAAAATACAGCAACCTTCGTACGACTTCATGATTTTGACATTTGTGGAAAAGAAAATTTACATAAAAGTAGGAAACAGAATGAGTAGTACGGAGAAGGCAAGACAAGATTCCACTTCAAAAAAGAAGCTTTTATTTTAAACACCTTTTTCGCTGAAAATTGAAGAAGATATCATGTGATATTATGAAGCCAAAAGATCTGAATAGTTTGCTAAAATATATGCACTATGTGTCAGAAAAACTTTTGATAAAAGTATTAAAGTCATATTCAAAATAACGGTCGCAGTGCAGACAAAAAGACTTGTCAACTTGTTTTGGAAGAAAAACTTCAAATTAAGGGAAATTTTTGACATAAAAATGTTATACAAAATATGAAAGTCTTGAATGAAAACATATTTGGTAAAGCGTGCATAACTGACATGAGATGTATGAGATGTAGTTTTTAGAAGGGACAGGAAATTATTTAAAAGAAAGAAGCGAAACAATGAAGAAAATAAAGCACTGAAATATAAAATACCGGAGGAATCTAACTTTGCTAAGTTCACCATAGAGGAAGAATTAATTATTTCTATACTCTGTTTTTCTTTTTTTAATCGGAGGAGTACTTTGAAATTTTGGCGCTAGAAAAGAGCTTTGTCATTGGCCAATTCCGGCCGGCTACAAATGAAGAGCCTCGGTTTTAGCGACAAAACTTCAAAGTACTTCCCCGAATTTATTAAAGAAAAAAAAACAGTATAATTTATTGTTTTACTGTTTGCCATTGAACAACTTTTCAGCAAGGGCTTCTCAAAAAAAAAATATTATTTATTTAATGGCTTTGAATTTTAAAATTGTTTAAATAGATCATGGAGAAGAGAAAACAACTTAAAGAATTTCAAGTTTACCTCTCATTTAAAAATGCCTTGGTTGTACAATATTTTGCCCATGATTATTATGACTATTGACTAAATGCAAAAATAGAAAAAAATCCATTTTTATACTGTGATGGCGGTTTCCGTATTTATGACCTGCTTAATACGCCTTATGGCGTAAATGGCTTGGACAATTTTGATGCTAACTGCTGCATGTGTTCATACCATATCATTCTTGTATCAAAACTCAAACGAAGAAAACGAGCGTTTCCTCGATCTTCCATCGCACTTCTTCTATCTGATGTAAAGCCAATTTTAACGGTTTTGTTTGCGTTTATGGCTAATTTATTGGATAGGAACCAGTTTATTGCTTGGTTCCAGACAAGATCTTGTTTTTGTTGGAGGGATCTTTTAGTCTTATCACTAAGGATAGGATTTGAATAAGTACACGCCATCGTTTCAGTAGCGCCGTAAAAATGTATCGAACAGACACAATGTGTAATGGGACGGTGAAAATAATTTACGACGTTCTTACACTCTGATGCAATGTGGCGGAGGTCGAGGTAGAATTGGTCAACTACTTACTCTGAAAATCTTTACACATTTAAACAAGAACAGTTGATTGCATAACTGTAATTTTTATTGCGGCAATATTGCTCTGTTTTTTGTTATACTGAGTAACACCATTGATGTAGCGGCGTTAATTGTCTCCGCAACCCTCGCGTTTGTTTGCACGCTACGGTCTAATATTTTTTATTGCCCGCTTCACTAGAATTTGAACAGCGCAAAATATATTTCCCCGACCAGTACTTACCACTAACTAATAACGTTGTGTCGTCAGCGTAAAGTACTGTATGTCCTGAAATATCTGCTGGCAGATCGTTGATGAAAATGGTAAAGAAAAGCGGACCAAGGAGTGATCCCTGGAGCACTTGGGTTTTGTTTATACATGTTAATGATTTTTTCCTTTGAAAGTCCAAAAATTGTTGTCTGTTGGATAGATAGGAAGTAAATAGATTTAAGTGTTGCGCTTCTAATTCCATAGTGGTCCATTTTGACTTGAAAAATGTAAATGTCGTGTTTCATGCTATCGAAGGCCCTGGTTATGCTCTTAGGCCAGCATGAGAAAGAAAAAACACGAAAATGAAGATATTCTGCGTTGATAGATTGATCAGTGTGATACATCCGTTAAATTTTCGTGTTGCTTTTTTTTCTCTGTATTTAATATACAAATAAATATTGATCATACCAGAGGGAAGAACCTGACAGTTAACAATAAACCTATTAAGACATTCCATTAATAAAATTATTCAAAACAAATCACATCCTTTCACGTTTTATTTGATAAATACCGAGAACACTTGCTTTAGTCACACGGAATTATAAATGACTTCCAAGTCGTGAGGTGACGAACTAGGTAATTATAATTTTATTACTCCTATTACAAACGAAGTTTTAATTTTACAGAATATACCAAAATAAAAATGTATGTGGTGTTATATAAAAGAAAATTAATCATGGTTTTGACATCACCGTGAAAAAAAAAGGATTGGCATGTGACAATAGCCTCACGTTTGGTGGTATTTTTTTTCTACCGAAGATAAATTCACGTTGACTGAAATTTTAGCTTAAATTAGCCTTTAAGGTACAATCACGCAATTATAGCATTGTCGATCAACACTTATCTTTTCATCTGTGGTATCGTTAATAATGGGCATATAAAATTGGAACGAAATTAAAAAATGAGGAATTTTAATTTATGTGGACGCAACACCGCAGAGGTGATGTTACTAAGAACTCTGAAACCCGTAATTACTTTAATTATATACGTTTCATGTCAATTAAAAACTGTTTCCTGAACATTCAGAACAACCATAGCGTTATAAAGCTGGCATATTTATTTGTTTCATAGTAAGCGTAATGCATTTACGTGGTTTTTTTTCTGGTTCGCAGGAAATTGCAAAACAAATCCAGTTTTCTACATTCAAAGGAAGCAGTTGTAAACAATGCACATTAAGAGCCTTTTGTTGTTGCTTAGATGGACGTTTTCTAGTACGCAGACGCGTTTAATGTTGGTACATTTACTGCTCAGGAAATAACCCTATTGTTGATGTATAATTAGAAACGGCAATTCGTTATTTATATTATTATTATATTTGCATATTTTACCTTTTACTACATTCTCCTATGCTCATTATTACTTTACTGAACCTTGGCCTCTATCTTTTCACTCCTCATGGTAATAGCTTCGAACGTACAAAATTGAAGAATATGTCAAAGAATAAAAAAAATAAGATGATGACTACAGCAAAGAGAACAAGTATAAGAAAATAATTTTAAATTCTTGATTAATTAGTTCTAGAAGACATTGTGAGAAAAGTAACGAGACTGATTTTTTCAAACAACAATATTGTCCCCTTTAAAGTAGTTTCCTTCGGTAGCTACAGACCGGCGAAGTCTTTGCCCCCTGTCGTGGCAACAGCACTGAGAGGCTTCAACTGGTAGGGCCTTTAACATGTCGGTCACATTCTTTTGAATGTTCTCCAGAGTCCAAAAGCGACATCCTTTTAAGACATTTTTCGGTTTTGGGGAGAGAAGCCACAAGGAATCAGATCAGGTGAATACGGGGGCTGGGGAACAACAGGAATGCCTTTTCAGTCAAAAAATCCATGATGGAAGTGGCTGTGTCTGGCATAAACCTTTCGTATGTGCAAATCTTCAATCAAAATTTGATATACGGTGAAAGTGTTTAAGTTTAACTAATCACCCATCGTCCTTATTGTTAAACCACGGTCTGATTTCACAACAACCCTCACACGTTCGACGTTTTCGTTGGTTTTTGAAGTTGAAAGTCTCCCTAAGTGAGGTTGATTTTCAACGTATTCTCGGACTTCCAAAAATAATGTGTGCTCTTGATAAGGAAAGTTCCCCATTGGCCTGTTTCAACTTTTCAAAAGTCACACTCACAGATTACCAAAATTTAACACAAAATAAGATGGCATAACGTTGCTCTAAATTCCGCCGTTCCATTTTCGTAACACAAACAAAAGCAAAACTTAACTGATGATGCTCTCAAAAATCACGTACGCAGCTAAAACTCGGACTGAGCATCTGGAAGGGATGAGCACATCTGTCTAGAAAAGTATGACAGCACGACGTAGCCAGATCGCTGGAAGTGTTGTCAGTTTCATTACTTTTCTTTCTCACACACCTCGTACACTATTGGAGGGAAAAATACTTCACCCAAAAGAGCCTGAATGATTGTCTCTATTTATAACAACAAATGATTAGGGCTGTGATTGCTGTTGAAGAGGCAGTAATCGCTCAAGAACAACCAACATCCGCGAAGTCAGGCATCTTCGGCAATAACTGACCATACTTCTAGGTGAGTTTGGTAATTTGGGTTCCAATTCGAGGACTTTAATTAACTCGAGATTACTGGGACTAGTGGCTGAAGCAAAAAAAAAAATGCTTAAAACAATGAAATAAAGTCATCTTTATTGACAATTGCTCACGGAAATCAGACGGTCACGCCAGGCTTAGAGAAGACCATGAAGAACGAAACAATTTAAAGATTGTTTCAAGAAGCTGTACTGGTCTAATTCCAAGGGCAATCGTTTGGACTGACATTTGCTAGGCCTTTAAAACATTTTTTTTTTTGAATTCCCCAGACTTGTTTTTCAACAAAATAATGCCCGTTCATGGAAGTATTTATAGTTTTCCTGGAGACAATGATTTCGATGTTTTGTCCTGACTGCCTGGATCATTTGATTTGCCGCCCACTGAGCAGAAATGGCATTTACTTGATAGAAGAAATTACCTGGAACCAGATCACTCCAACAGAAACCGATGATTTAATCCATTTGATGATTCAACAAGCCCAGGGTGTTCAGGAAAACTTTTTTCTTCAGTAAACGTGGATAGTTTCTTCTGATTTTTTAAGCACTCGTTTGTATTTGCGCACTGCATCGTATGGCGTATAAATGATGTTAACATATCTTTCCGTTTGGGTGCAGCACTTCCTTCTTGACAGAAAGATTGCGAAAAATTCATAATTTGCAAACAAAACTTGGAAATATTGAAGATGTAAGAAATTAAGCAAATGAATGAAACGAGAGACTTGAAATCAAGAAAGAGAAGAAGAACCTTCTTTCTACCATAAATTATATAGGAGATACGATCCTTGTACAAACGCAAATGGAAATAAAAAAGATTAATAAATGATTATAAGGAGTAAGTAAATATAATCATATTTAGAACATTTACGGAGCAGGTTTTGTGGTTTATAGCCAGTATGCTCCTTCCATGCGGATTATGCGTGACTTACCTCTGCGTTACAGCAATCATTAACGCCTTTCGTACTTGTAGTAGTAATGTTTTTATCGAGGATGCATTTCTACGCGCTGGACCGTGCAGACGTACTGTACAGATAAGGAAGTGTAAAGTAATTTGTAAATTCCATACGGCGTAAACACAAGAATTCTTGTGAAATATACACGGGTGTGGTGCGACAGGGAAATAAATTCTAAATATTTTTACCTTCCTCTGTATAAAACAGGAGCATGGAAATTTCTTTATGCGATATCTTTGGCAATATGTCAACTTAATAAAGCTTGGCCGTGCAGTGTTCCGCAAGAGAATTTACATTTATAAAGAATTGCCTTCTACTGGTACCAATAAATCATGAGTGCAATATCTCAACTGGAGAGATGATTTGCGTCAGGTAACAAAGTGCAAGATTTTCTTGCATTTCACATATATGAGAATTTTACGTTGTAGAAATATTTTACAACTTTGGATATAAAGGTACTTTTTAAGCTGTATGGCAGAGAAATACCTAAGGTTCTTTAGCATATAGGGGAAGAATTAATATCAGTTGTATACGGTTATTAATTGAGGCAAATACTAACTGGACGTATATTAAATAGGCAAGACCGTCGTATTAATTATTATTTAAAAGATTATAGGATTATTTAAACCAAAATTCTTTTATTGGCAATATGTCCAAGAAGGTAATGCATTTATGCACCTAATGGATAACGCATTTAATTTAAATTTAGGCATCTAATAAATAACGTACATAATTATCTTATATTAATCTATTTAGAAGTTTAATATTTCATTTCAACAGATGTGTAACCACACGGATTATCAATTATTATCTACATTTTTTCGGTTTGAAATATAACTTTCAGTTTGAGTGTATAACGTATCGTATAGTGATATACCTAATCTAAAGAACAGAAGAAGACATACCTAATCTAAACAACACATATATTTAATATTCGATTAACAATGTAATGGAAACGTGGTGTGTGTGTATCTATTGGTTTCAGTATATATCATTTTTAACAACGTTTTGTGGGTTACAAGTAATAATTTTTCACCGAGGGTATATTGTACAGGTATTTGCATTTCTTCATGTTGCAATATGTGTGCTACTATGTAGGATTCAGGTCATAAAATCTGGAGATGATAAATAAAATATCATAAGTCATCTGCGCTAAAGTTAACAGCACGTTTACCAGGGTAATACTTTTAATGTTTACCGAGGAATATTCTCAAAGTTACGGCAGTCGTAAATCGCAATTAACACGATAAATTCCTCTCGGTATTAGTGCAAGTATTGACTACATAAAAGAACCCTGCTCTTTAGTAAACGCTTACGCGGTGTACTTTGACGAGGATGTTGATTACTGAGGAATCAATAAAACATGAATATGCACTTCGGCCGTGAACGCCGGAATTTTATCTCGTTAAATTTCTAAATGCATAGCACCAAACGAGACAGGAATAATCGCCGATGAAGTGTTTAGACTAACAAGACGACAAAGTTCCTGCCTTACAATAATACACATTGTGTTAGCTGATGTACTCTAACACAATAAGAAAAATAAATAATGCAGAATTGTTTAAGTAAATACAAGTAAAAATTAGAATTTCATTCAATTTCTACAATACATATTTAGAACAGGAAATTTTTGGCCTGCAGATACAGTTTGGAGATAGAACACGTTCCATTCTTCCAGATAATTTTCAATTCAATTAAATTTTGATACAACTTGCAGCATAGGGAAAATCAAGATTAATAATATAATTTTATAATAAAATATAATCATATTTAATTTTTTAATTGATCAATTTATAAACTTCTCACAACGAAACAATAAAAAAAGTATTTAATTACAGAACGCTCAGTGAATTGAAAATAAATTATCCGGTAGTAGAATGAAATCCGCGAATAATTCAACGAGACACTATTAAGGAAATAAATAATTTACTTCTATCAAAGGAAAATTATTAGCTGATAAAAATGAGGAATTTATGTCATATCTGTAATTATTTACATTTTTTTTTACTGTAAGACGTCGTACATACTTGGATTCCTTGAATAGCAATCCCATATATCTACATTATCTTTGCGCAAAATTAATTGCGGAATGCAATCATGCGGATAAATTATTATACTTTATCTGCGACACAAAAATTTTCAGTTTTCTAAAATATGACACTCCCATATCACATAACAAAAAGCTTTGGCTTAACAGTACCTACAATACAAGCCATTTCACAATGCATCGACAGTAAATAATTAGTGCTATATTTAACGTGTATAAATAATAAGTGGTAACAATGCTAGTTTAAAAAAAACAGCTATTATACACTAGTAATATATGTATATGCAACATTGTCACGTATCCTACGTTAACGTATGAATAATCATATTCTTCGATAACAATGACCACTGTCATTTCACATTTTAATAAAATATTCCTTGTTCATTAAAACAATGATTCACACAAATGCCAAAATGTCATCATCAACAGAAACGGAATTTTCAGAAAAAATATTTTTCTGTTATACAGGCTAGCCCAAATCAACGTATTTCCTCCTTAACGCGAAACTTGTTTAAAATAGATAAAAATGTTTTATACAAATGTTACCTAATTTTATATTCTCTATCTTGTAAAATTATTTTCAAATATGAGTGACTTCCGGTTATACCGGAAGTAAGTATCTACTTCGATGTTTTAACCATACTTTATCGTCGAATTTAAAGGTTACTTTGTGAAACATTTTTTGTACCTAAAATGCTTGATCAAATCGATGCTTAAGCAAAAAGTACGCAGTAGCAGTGCTTTATGCCGACATAATACAGGCGGATCTAGAACAATATTGACCGGAGAAAACGAATTCTTGGTGCTTGGTATAACCGGAAGTCACTCACTCTATTTGAAAATAATTTTACAAGATGGAGAATACAAAATTAGAAAACTATTGTATAAAACGTTTTACCTATTTTAAACAGTTTACGCGTTAAGGAAGAAATACGCTCACTTGGGTTACCCTGTATTCAATTAAACATATCTATGTATATACGAGGGGTGTTCAATATTAACCTGAACTTTTCTTATATATAAAAAAAACAGTTTATAATTAAATTAATATTTTATTTTGGGAGATTGTCTTAGCCAAGATTTTTGCTCTTGGTTTGTTGCACCAAAAAAAGTGTCAGTGTTGAAGTTGTCAGTATACCCATCTACAACCACTATTGCTACTTTTAATAAATGTTTTTCGATGCCTTCTTAAAACAGCTTTTAAGAAATTGAAGGGTTTTCGTAAATGAAATCATCATCGGATTCCATATTGTACGTACACATGTCAAAGCCTTTCCTTTCTTCCTCTGCCATTTACGTACATGAGTAAGTTACTTTCAATTTTCAAATTTAATTAATAAACGACCTTCCGCTGCTCTTTTATTTTGAAAATCATTTAACTTCTTAGTATACTAACCATAAACATTACGAAGCTATGCAATATATACGCTGAGAACCTGCACGCAATTATTTTAGCTCTCAAATCTACTCTTAATGAACTACGTTCAAGCCGCTTACCTTTTTTTCCATACTAACGCTATTGTTAATTGTTGGCTCTTTAATTATTACGAGTTTCGTAATAAGGAAAATGAAGGACCAATGGGTAATTAAACCGATATACAAGCGAAGCGATATATTCTAAATTTTTATGTTCCGGTAAAAATGTTGAAACTTTGACTAATTTAAGCTAAGATTCACGTATTTAAATGCAAATGAAATGAAATAAAGTGGACAGGATATCATTAGATTGAAATATTGAACCTTTGAGTTTGATTTTATGACTTCAGGTTTCTCAAAGTAGTAGTAGTCAGCAGTTATGCCGTATAAGAGTGTTCAGTGCGGTTTGTTAAAACATTTGACGTTCCGTAATGGTCACAAAACGCGAGCCTAAAATGGCATTGTACTCCAGGGAAGGATTCGACCTAATTTATGACTCGGATTCGATAAATCCGTTCATAATTACATCGGCAAAAGGTCTTCGGTGTAAAGATAGTTATTGGCTGACGTTAATGCGCTGATAAGTATGCAAATGTAGGTGCATTGTTCTTAAACTAATATATTACCATCATTTTCATAATGTTTCAGTGGAATTTCTAATTATTTATATAAATTGTTCTAACCAGCATTACCTGATATCCAAAGACGTTGTTTCATGAAGATAAACTTAAAAGAGAAAATAACTTTTGTCCACAGAGAAAAATGACGGTCCAAATGCAATTTATGTACTTTTTAACTCTTTGTAAAGGGTTTTCCAATAAGGTCGGGTCGATCTTGGCAGGCTGCGGCGGCAATGTTGTTTTAGCGACGTCTGTCAAATCTGTTGTTTATTATTCTGTCACTGATGCCAAATCACCATGGCAAGTTACACGACTGAGCAACACGTCCAAATGATAAAACTTTATTATCAAAACGAGTGTTCGTTTGCGCAAACGTTGCGCGCGTTGCGCCCATTTTACGGCAGACGGGGTGGCCCTTCAAAGTCGACCCTCCAACGCTTGGTGGCCAAATTCGAGAAGACCGGCTCGGTAAATAATCAGCGAACACCCGTACGTCAAAAGAACGCCAGATCGGCCGAGAATATCGCCGCTGTCCGTGAAAGTGTGCAGGAGAACCCGAGGCAGTCAATTCCTCGCCGTGCACAAGAACTTGGCCTTTCGCAGACTTCAGCTTGGAGAATTCTGCGTCGGGACTTGGGCCTGCACCCGTACAAGATCCAACTGACCCAGGAGCTCAAAGTCAATGACCATACACAACGCCGTTTGTTCGCTGAATGGGCTTCGGAGCGTTTGGAAGAGGACCCCAGTTTTGGCCAGAAAATCATCTTTAGCGACGAGGCGCACTTTTGGATGAACGGCTATGTTAATAAGCAAAATTGCCGTATATGGGACGACACCAACCCACACGAGGTTCAGCAGGTGGCAATGCATCCACAAAAGGTTACCGTTTGGTGCGGATTTTGGGCCGGCGGTGTCATTGGTCCGTACTTCTTTGAAAACGACGTTGGTGAGGCCATTACTGTCAACGGCGAGCGCTACAGATCGATGATAACCGATTTCTTTTGGCCCGAATTGAACGATATGGACGTGGACGACATGTGGTTCCAGCAGGATGGCGCTACGTGCCACACAGCGAGCGCCACGATGGACATTTTGCATGAACGATTTGAGGGTATGGTTATTTCTCGCGGAGGTGACGTGAATTGGCCACCAAGATCGTGCGATTTGACCCCACTAGACTTTTTCTTGTGGGGTTTTCTGAAGTCGCAGGTCTACGCCAATAGCCCGCAATCGACCGATGCCCTCAAACTCAACATAACTCAGGCCATTGCTCAAATTCAGCGGGATCTATGCGCCAGAGTCATTGAAAATTGGGTCTCACGGATCCGTGCCACCCTGCGAAGCCGCGGCGGACATTTGAACGATATCATCTTCCGTTCATAATGGCACATATGGGCCTTTCAAATAAAAAAAGTATTTCGTTAATTTCTCACACACAGCTTGTTTTATTCTATTTCAACATCGACCCGACCCTATTGGAAAACCCTTTAGTACTTCCCTCAGTAATATCCACGACAGTTGTTAGATTTAAAGTAGCTTATTCTTAACTCCAAGAAAAAGGAAGAGCGGGCGATTTTCTCTTTAATGTAAGTTATATGACAAGATAAAACTTCTTCTACAACAGTGTTTGATAAATTTAGGTAAATACTTCCAATTTATGTATGCGAAAATCATAATATATCAGAATTTAACTAATTGTGCATGTTAATGTGAGGAATTTTAAGTATTGCAGGTAGTTAAATTTTATCCGAAAAAGTGGAGAATACATTCATTTTTAATCAGAACTAGCAAAACATATTTTAGTTTGCAAATTACGGAGGGAATACATTTTTGCGGTGTAAGAAAATAAATTCATATAGGTAAGAAATAACGACCAATTTTGACATAATACATTTATTCAACAAGTTTCATAGTGAAATAAAATCAACAATTTCAAAAACAATGTTTCACTTTGCCATTCCTTGATATACAGGGTATGAATAAAATGTAGAGCAAATGTGTAGAGGTTCATTTTGGGTTGCCTGCAACGGGAATTTCTAGTTACAAATATTTTTTTTATTTTGGCTTTTCATAGGCTAGTAGCTATCATTCCGGTCAGTGCGGTAAATTTTGGTTCCATATTTCATTTACATCCTGTATATCAATTGGCGCAAAAGTAGTTCAAAGAAGATAAATTATTGGATTATTTTTTCTGTAACGTATTTGTTTTTATAAATTCTTTTTAAATAGAAAGTTAGACATCTTTAGAAACTTAGCGAAAATTAACTATTCATTGTCATAAATTAAATTTTAGCGTCTTAAATGATGTGAAAATTTAACGATCGGCGTTAACATTTGTAGATGGAAAAAAATTACCGAAAGTAATGTAGTTTCTGTTAGAAGATTTGTTATATGACGCCATCAGCACCAAAGCAATAAAATCCAGAATTCGCTGATTTTCTGGTTTTCATCCTTCGATGATCCATAAATTCTATATTCTTCAAAAAACTCAAATACTCAAGTCCTTGCATGGTAGGAATGGCGACGCAACCAGTGGTACACTTTGAGCAAAATTTAAATTACAAAAACATTTTGATGCCATCGTTTAATGCAACTTTTAAAGCGATATGAGAAGGAGCTTTTTTGGCTTTATCCCCTTCAGAATTTCGAAAGTAATGTTTTCTATAGTTTACAAAATTCGAAAGGTTGTGGTAACTTTCCTTAGCTTCCTTTTTCTTACAATCTTTTTTTTAATAAAAACTTCGAAACAAAGCTTCGATACTACTTTCTGACTATGTGTTTTAGGTAATTCTTCATTCAACAACATCGAAATATAACATCTACTCTTCTTCGTTTGTTGAAAATAATTCCGAGTTCTCTTCCCACTTGCCTTCTACCATCATGCTTCCGAAGCAATTGGCCAGTACATTTGGTTATAAATTTGTTTCAAATTTGGAGCAACGAGAAAGAATAGGAGAAGACGAGATAGATACGGTAATAAGAAGGAAAATTCAGATTGATTGAATTCTTGGCTTTCGGTTGCAACCGCCTGTCTCGGATTTCTTCTACTGCTGACGTTTCGTTCTTCATTGTAGAAGAACTGCCTCAGTTCTGCTGCTGCTGATGGTGCCGTCCCGCTGCTGCTGGTGGTCTTGCTGTTGCTTCTTGTAAGTCGTTGAGACTGTCTTGTAAGACGTTGAGACAATCTCTCAGCAGCAGCAGCCCTGTCTCGGATTTCTTCTACTGCCTAGAAGAAATTTTAGACACGCGGTTTCTAACCGGAAGTCAAGAATTCAACCATGGATGACGGTCGCGGAAGCCTTCAAGTGAAATTCAGATTGATTGGGTACACGCTAAGTAAGGACAGGGATGAAATTTGCAAAAGGGCTTTACAGTGGAACAGTGGAAGGAAAGAGAAAGCAAGGGTGGTCAACAAGAAACATCGACCTGGAAGAGAGAAAGCAAGCCTCTCCAAAAAAAGAATAGAGTCTATAGCCAAAGAAAAAACTGACAATTATTTAGAGATGGGCCAGGGAATGAACCGGTGCATTGAAAACACCCACATAAGTGCTCCAGCAGGGTGCATACATGAATGTACCGGGTGCATTCAAAAATTTAAATTTCCCGCGCAAATCGAACGAGAAATAACCTTTTCTTGTTATTATTTAATTATTTACAGGTGGTTTACAGGGTTTAATGTTTCATAGTGGGTGGTGAATAGCTGAATAGTAAACTTTTAAGTTTAAGCGAAAGCTTTATAGCTTAAAATCTGAACAAAATAAGTAAGTTTTTGAAATTAACGTTACATAATAATTATCTAGCGATAATCCGTACAAAATATATTACATTTGGTGTCATTTTGAAGCATTTTTTATGTCTTATGTAAATATAGGCAACCGGGCAATGCACCCAATGCACCGGGTGCATTGTGGGTGCATTCCGTGATTCCACCGGTGCAAACGAATGCACCGGGTGGAATCCCATCTCTACAATTATTAATTCTCTTCGGCCCGAAAAGATGATTGGGCAAAACTGTTGACTCGGAACGATGATTTACAGGAAATTGGATTAATATGGGTCATGTTGTTGATGATCTTGTCTACTTTCGTATTGCAACTTTTTCTCTTATTGGTCTTTCTGCATTACTTATTATTCAATTATTGACTATCTCCCATAAATTGACGATATGGTTGAGGGTGGGTTAGTCTTGCCTTAACTCTCAACTGGCAATCAAACAGTGACTAATTACTGATTCTGTAATAGTTACATTTCACGTCATGCATTCTGTTTCTGATCCATACCTGTGTCTTTTGTTTCTGTTTTCTTTAATTGTTTTGTGTCTGTCCTTCTTCGTGGATACGCCTACGTAATAAAACAATATTAACAATTTTATTAATTCTCAGATAATCTGCAATATCTCATAATTGACGGCATTGAATACAGAGATAGTTGCAAACCTTTTTTTTAAAAAACTTAATATCTTAACGTTTCCTTCGCTATATATACTTGAATGTTTGATTTATATAAAATTGAATGCCATTGCATTATCATTCTCATTACCATCTCCTCCACCATAAAGTTTTATTTTACTGGGCAGCATTGGAAAAAAATGACATATAAAGATTAGTTCAATGAAATTGTTAAAGATACCTTATACACTCTTACAGAATTTATTAGTTAGGGCAGACTTCGTAATTAAACTAAATGAGGCCTTAAAATGTGTGTAATTAAATATGTTAAATGTCTTCACATTTGCTTTGACATCTGACAAGTAACTTTAAATTTAAAGTCTCTTTTAACTCCATTATGAAACTGGCCAATAGAAATATCTACCAACATAAAACGTAAGGCATATCTAATAAAGAAAGTGATTACAAGAGCTAGCAATGCGGATATGTGAGGATATCTTTTAAGAAAGAACACATGTTTCATCTGCAATCCAGACATCCTCAACGCTAGACTGAACGGAGTTCCAAGCAATTTCAGTCTAAATAATAAAAATAATAAATAAATAGCATGACAGTGGACGGCAAAAGCTAGGTTATCTTGAAACTATTACTGAAAGAATTTCCAGTGTGTAGTATACGTTAAAAAAATCTGACAGCACTTTGTGAGCGAAATTAAAAAAGAAAGCCTCGGCAGCCAGATTTATTTATTTATTTAACAGAAAAAAATCAACATCAAATTAATGTCTCGAGCTTAGAAATTTAATTAGGAAGAAGGAAATGTTCTGAATTAATAAATAACATACTGAATATCCATCCAGGCAGTTATTACATTTAAAAAATTTATATTTAAATTTGATCTCATTAAAAAACCTGACAGGATTTCAAGCCTATAAACGTAATATCAAGAAAGGCAAGTGCTGCGGTAGATCGGCAAGGCAAGTAATTCATAACCTTAAAGCGCCTAATCCAATCGCGAGCAACTTTCTGCAAGAACATTTATAAGCTGGATTTCGTTTCAAGTAATCGAAATGGATTACGTCGGCCCATTTCTTATGACTGACGGTCAGCTGTATTATTAAAGCTAATTATCAGCTTAATTAGCAGAAGTTTCGTATTAATCTTTAACAATTTGATACTTGAAATTTATTCAGGAAGAAGATAAACTTTATACCAATTAATTTTAAGACAGGATTTAAAACGATCGATACATATTTATACTATTCAAAGTTATTTTAAAATAACAAAAAAATAAATTAAATTATACCTATAAGTTGAACTCGAAGTTTTTATTTTAGAACACATATTGACACAAAACAAAATTGTACTTTGTTAAAATTTATTTGTCTCTTTTCATATAATTGTCAATTTATATACCTACCTGGAAGTTTGTACGAGTTCTATAATCATTCTATTTGTACGAGTTATATAATCATTCTATTCTCAAATAATTATGTAATTGCACGAACAAGATAATAAAGCAAATCAAATAAGGAAGCACACAGATAAATATAGTAGAAAGAATCGATTTGTAAGTGTCCAAAAAGTAGTTGGTACTCAAGAAGTAATCACTTCCGTTAGGTATAATTCCTAAACAAAACGAAAAAATTAAGCACAGATTAAGTTATTTACAACAAATTATATGTAGAAATGGTAAGTTGTTATCATATGACTAAGTGCTTTTACAACATAATTATATCTGAGTCACTGGTGTATCTTAAATGCAATTCTTAGCACGCAGTTCTGGTGGGAGTTCGGTGAGATCAGCGAAGCAATGTGCTTTATAAACTGAATTATTATTTGAACAGAAAGTTCCCGGCTTCGTTGCACTTATAATTATTTCACTCAACGCTGGGCGCCATTATCAACCATAATTAATACTGCACGACATCCCACATCTCATCATTTACCACACTCGCCCAAGTAATAAATGCGAACCTTAATGTTTACTTTTTTTTGAATGCTGACGAGCAAGTTATAGTATGTAGGCTAAAGTAAAACGACTGTTGCAGTAATGAAAAGTATAAAAATGCACTGGTTCACAGAAATTTAATTAAGTACATCTGAATACAATCGAGAAAATTCTATGAAAATCTACCTAATTGCAAAGAGTATTAAGTATAATTGCAGCATACCTATTTCCTGTCAGAGCGAATATCATCATGGGATCAAATTATTTTTTTAATTAGAAGAAGACCTTGATTTTCATTTATGGGTTCCGATTATACTGCGTTACAATTTTTCTTCTTGTCGATGCTTAATCCTTTCTTACAAAAGAATTCAGGGCTACCACTGCTGCTGCTGCTGCTGCTGCTTTGTCGAATAACTAGTATCACCCTCTTTGTCGTGTTTGGAGGCAAAATCCTAACTCTTGAATAATTATTATCAATGACAACCAAAACTAGCCGTCAGTTAGCTATTCGCCCTAAGACGTCAAAAGGCAATTCGTACAAAGATTCTTTTGGCAATTTGGAAAAGATTTCATGATCTTTATGTAAGTGCTATATAACCCGATGTTAATTTTTGTAAAAAATTTACATAAATTTGTTACAAAGTGAAAGAGTTAGGTTATCATGGCGAGTGCTTATTGGTTAAATCGCCACTTCTCTGTCAGTTTTTTACAAAAAATATCACCATGCCTTAACAGGCAAGAAACGTTGTCTGAAAAATATTTTACTTCTGATACTTAACTAAATTATTAATGAGCATGCTTTGCCCGTTGAATCATATCGATGGTCAAATCGATTTTTTTTTTGAGTGACAACGTCAAAGCATAAATCAAAAGCTTACAGTAAAAATGTGTTTTTAGTCATTTTTTCCACCGTAATCGCTCTTAGGGAACCATACATTTATTGGCAGCTTTTGTTTTCGCTATGTCTTGACTCTCTTCATGGGCAAGATCAAATTCATTCTGTTGTAGTAAAGCCTCTGGGCAATAAGAATTGGTGAGCCTCTTAAATAAAACATCTGAGGTGTCGCCAATCCTTACCAAACGTGTATCCTGTGGTGATTCTTCCTCAATTTTTAAAAATGATTGAACTATCTCACATCAATGTTGTACATTCTTAGGAGTCGATGAATTTTTGATAGTATACATAACCCTCGTGGTCGAGGCGATGAGTTTTTTCAATACAAATGTTCAAGGCTCTGAAGAAACTTCAAAATAAAACGAAACCGTAAGCTGAATGAACAAATAATAATTTTTACTTCGTCCTCAACTCAATCAAATTAGCACCAATCCAGGAATCCTTTAACATTGTGTCTAAGATCATTGCATTAGGATCGCCTGTGTTCTTTATAAAGTTCATACCTATATGAATGTGCAATATTTTGCCGCTAAACGGCATCGCATGTCTGGAAAGATAATCACATGGATTGTTTTAAACCTCTTTGGGATTGATTTGAAAGTAGTTCTACAGTATCTTCAATACTACTTCTTTTAATCTAGTTCATAGCTTTGTTTCGACTTTTTATTATTATATTAATGAGAATTTATGAATCGCGAATACCACAAAGTTGCAGTCCGTTACATAAATTCGAAAGCGATTCCATACCCAAGCCAGTTCTCTCTCGATTTGAGAATACCACAAGAATCCTACACGAATACGCAATCATGAATGTTTTGACTTCTTTTTTCTCTTTTGAGCCAAGTCCAAAGGGATTTAGCTTCTACCGTTATTTGAGTTTCGTCACCGATATTATAAAATTACGTTGAAGTTTTTGCAACTTCTCCTTTTTAGAAGCTATGGCATTAAAACTCTTTCCAAAATAAATACCATTCTTAACAGACTTTTTAACTCAGAAACGTAAACATTTTTTGGAAGAGTCATTTGAGTGATTACAATGACCTTTTCGGGTTTTTCTTGGACAGGTAATATTCTGAGAAATTCCATTTCTCACTTCAAATTGATAGGACATATGTAGAACCCTGTTATGCCAAATGTCATCAATCAAGTTAAATTGTTAAATAACCCTTGCAGAATTTGTTCTTATTAGTTTTCTTTATATTTTATCATTAGCCAATACTGACTCAAGGGTCTCGCTTCGCAAACCAAACGTTATGTTTACGATTGCTGAAATGTCTCAGCTCTACTTTAGCTTCTCTCGAAGCTATCTGTTAGTTACGCTTAATAATTCGATCTATTACTGTCATTATTATTATATTCATTTTCAGTACTGACTCATTTGTTATAAGATAAGTCATTGTTAGAAGTGTAAAGATGATTGGGTTTAAGGACAATATAAAAATCAATGAAATATCATTCAGGTTTATTTTGATACCTTCATCAGAGCCTGTAAGTTGTTATAAAATCAGGTTTTAACTTAATTAATAATGGTTTTGAACATAACTGACATAATATGTATAAGAAAGAAAACTGAAACTCAGTCTACGATTGGTAAACACAGAAATGAACCTAATTTTATAATAACTTACAGGTTCTGATGAAGATATCAAAATAATCCGAACCTGTCGAACGTTACACTTTTAATTTATTATCCAGGACGCCATTATTATATAGGCTAAGTTTAGTAATAAAGTGAAATGTTTGTTTCATTTTTTAACATTGGATAGGTAGGTTTTAAGTCTAAATTTCTTCTTCTTGACCGACCTATTTTTTTTTCTCTCCGGTGTTACCTGGCTTATCTGTAATACTACGTTTATTACTGTATTAAATAGAGGCAGTTTGGATAATCCTCTGTAAGCTTCTGATGTTCACGTTCCACAATGGTATTTCCTTTGTGTTCTCTGCATTAGCTATTTGAAAGATTAGTGAATCAATCTGTCCATATTTTTAGCATTCGTCCTTTTCGATTATTACTTCGTCTTTTCACAGCGTTTTCTCATATTTAAACTTTTGCCGTGTCTTAGCCTTTTAGATTTTCTTCTACCCTATCCGTTACTTATTGACTATGTTAATTTCTTTCACTTCTTCTTAACTAAGTCCTGCTTTCATTCTTCTGTAACGTATTTTTTTGTTTTCGATTCTGCTTATGTAGTTTAATTTACTCAGTTGCAATATTGTTTGATAAAATATTTTTTTTTGTAAATCCTAATGTTATTTGGTCTTAAAATTGGAATTAAGTTCCCTGCGTTTGCTCACTTCTGCTAACCATCTTTCAAATACCTTCTCCATTCAAATGTAAATGTAGCTGTTCGATTTGTTCCACCGTATACACTTCTGTACAAAATTAAGTGCCCACCTGTAACTAAATAAATTTTAAAGGAGATAACAACAATTTAATGAAACGAATAAATAGATGAATCCAGGTATTTCCTTACAGTTTAGTTGATTTTAAGGGATATTAAAATTAACAATCTTTAAAATATCAATGGTTGTTCTTATGAATTTAATCCTAATTTGTAATAAGTTTACAAATGTGACGTTATTAATAGAGTGTATGCCCTCTTCTTGAGGCAAAACACGCTGATAATCTTCGTGGCCTGCTTGAGATTTGCTTAAGACTTAGTTTCGTATTCTTTCTTGAGGTATCTGTTCCCATTCTCGAACAAACATGTTAGAGAGTTTATCGGTCTCGGTGCGTTTTTAATTTCGCTGTTCAATTGATTTCAGAGATACTCAATAAGATTGAGATCAGGGCTTTTGGTAGGCCACTCCAAACATTGGATATTTGCATCTCTCAACGCAGCAGCTGAACAATGTTTTAGGTGTATGAGGTTTGACATAGTCTTGCATGAAAATGAATCCGTTGCCGAAATTTTCGGCATGGGTTACAATAATCTCGTCTCTATATCTTCTTGGTATTAGCCACACATTTAATATCAAATGACCATTATTTTATATGCCACCCTAAACCATTACATACCTCCACCAAATTTGTCAAATTCTCGAATGGTACATGGTGTAAATCGCTCACCTAATCTTCGTATTACAAGAACACGGCGCGGCGAACGTTCCTGTTTAGAAGGAATCTGGATTCGTCCGAAAACAAAACGGAGTTCCACTGCCCCTCGTCCCAACCTTGATGATTTTGACAGAAGTTTAAGCGATTTCTTTTATGCGAAACTGTGAGAATTGGACCGGTTACTGGTTTTCTATCAGACAAATTGACTTCTTTCAGTCTTCTGTTTTGGTAGAAATGTCTTTTCCAGTGGCTAATCCATGATCATTTTTCAAACCACGAGATGTTATAAACCGCTTTCTTAAACTCTCAAGTTCGATAAAGCGATCTTCTCTGCGTGTTGTTTTTTCTTTAGCTCCTTATCCGAGTCTTCTTTTGAAACTACCTGCTGCAATCTACACCACAAACTTGTCGGTATTTAGAATTCCAGCAACTTCTCTTTGTGAATATCCTTCACGAACAAGAATAATCATGTCGGATACTTCTTCTGGTCTACAACGGCGTCTACATAGGTATATTTAATAAACTTAATGCAAACAAATTCTTGTTTCTTAATCAATACCATTCGTTCTCCAACTCTAGCTCTAACTCCGGATTCAAAAGGATATTTGAGATCTTTTCGGCAGGATTTAACGAAATTCAGTTTTTGATACCACTTTTATTACTCAAGGTATTCATTTAGGGAATACACTTTCTTCCTTTGGGAGCATTTAGAACCAGTGTTATGAGGACAGTGCCAACATTGAGTCGCTGATAATTGGGGCGTGTGTCTTGCTTGCCACGTGTTCTGTATGAATGAGTATTACAATTTCTTGTCTTACGCTTTCCGCCCATAAACATAAGAAAAGCGCGTTCCAACTTTAGTATGAACTAAAGGAGAAAATTCCTAGGTAAGTGTTTCTTAAGTTCTTAGTTTTTCTAATTCTATTTTGTTAATTAAATGTCTAAGGCCCGGTTTTTCAATTGATTGGTAAAGTGATGGTTACTTACCACTGGGATAAATTTAACCTCTTTGTTAAGGTGCTTGTTAAACAAAATCTCCATTTTCAATTATAAATCAAATACCAAAGAAGTAGAGCCGTACAGTTGCTCGTACGCGTTTATGTATCCTCTCTACATGTTTACCGCTATCAAGCAAATTTACTGGCTGTTAGTTTACCTCCTTGTTAAAAGAAATTTATGTCATTGTTAAGACTACCAATACTTTGATAAACTTATTTTCTGTGCTAACAATCGGATAAAACTAACAGTCACTTTAGCAATAGATTGAAAAACCGGGCCTTGGACTTGCCATTGTTTATATCTGAGGAGTAAAATTTCTGAATTACATTTAAAGATAATGACAAATAAGCTATCTGTTCCGTACTTAGTTTCATTATCTATCAACTGTATTATAAAATTGATTGCACTCGTAAAACGAAATGATACAGAGTGTTTTCAGAAAATGTGCAAATACCTCTTGTCTTCTGGTTTTGTACTCTGTATACTCAGCATGACTAATGAAAATATTTGCATAACACAGATTTGAAATTCATTTGAAGCGTGTATACAATGCAATGAATATTGAAATTGTATTTTCATATTTCCGGTATAATTTATGAGCAGTGCATCTACGCATGACTTCATAAAGTGTTGAAAGAATATCAATATTTACATTACGTGGGCTTTAATTTTCTACATCTTAATACATACCTTGAGATGCAATAAAATTATGTGTAAAAATACCCCGGTAGGTGTGTAGCACGATTGCAACGGATTTCAATTATCACACGTATAGAACTAACGTCAAATGCTTATCTCCGAGATACAAATTGTTTCTTAGCATATTGGAGGTGCAGCTCAGTAACGCGGTAATTAAACTCATTTGCTATGCTACGGAGCTGCTAATCGAAAACCGTAATAGATGGGATCAATAAAAATAAAATAAGTAGTGAATAATAATATTAATTTATCCGGCTTGTATCAGCTTGTAATTTATGATCAACTGATCTCGCAAGTTCTAATCTAGAAATTTATGGATATAATTTCAACCATAAACGCATGCAATTCGAGTTTTAAGAATCAAATTCATGTACGCAATCTGCATTTGCAATTGAATTGATCCTGTCACAATACAAGATAATGAATAAAATATTATCACAAACAGTTTATCAAGAAGAAAAACATACAAGAAATGTATGCACACAATTAATTTCAGAAACTTTAATTATTTTAAATCTCCAGAACTAAAATTTAGAGACGGTCATAATCATATCAATAAGGTATAGTACATTACGTCAGCTATAAAGTCAGAAAATATCCAAACCTAGTACATACATTGTACCTCCCGAGCGCCCTGTATACTTTTTTCTAATGAACTAATATAATTGAATTACCCGAATTTTAAACTTTGCTCTTGGTTATGCTCTTCCGAAACCAATGTTGCATTAATTCTTATTAAAGTCTAATTTTTGTTTTAAATATTAACAGGATATTTTTTTTAGTTAAAAATATAACAGCAAGTTAATATTATAAAGTGAAACTGTACGTTTCGAATTAGTGAAAAGTACGAGATTGTTTGAAAAGTTAGTTCGTTTTAATATCCTATGTTGATAAATGCGACCTAATTGGGGTACCCTGTATAAGTATTATAACGATTATGAAGCTTTCTCCGATTCGGCTTTTGACTTTCAAGCATCATGTTGTGTGTTCAAGATTGTTTTTTTTACAAATATCTTTAAAATAAGCCGTTTTCAATACGCCTCAAGCTCTATAGCGCTTGCCTTTAACTCTTATTAAACGTTTAAAAAAAATAGTTACTTGCAACCCCTTGCACAAATTGTATCTTCTGACGGGAGGAATTGACATTTTAAAACAATGTCTTAAGTGAATGATATAAGATCAGTTATGCAAGTCAGTTACAATGAACTTCCAGATCATCTCCCCTGTACAGTTGTTTCGGTCTCGTTTTGGGTCTCTTCAGCAATGACTTGCTAACCAAACTGATCTGTCAAAAATTGATTGCGTGATGACACGACCTAAACTGCTGCAATTTTAATTTCTGAAAAGTATTTAATTCAGATCTCAAATTTAACCATCTCGTTATGGCCAAATTATACAATGCTAGTTTAAATTTAACCTAAACCTTAAATCTATAACAGGGAATATTTCGGTTCAGGCGAACAATTTGCGATTTATTTCTTACAATACTTAACTTCGGTTACCCTGTATATCGTATGTTTTAAAGCGCATAGTTTTTGCATTTTTCTCCCTAATTTAAATTTTTAAATTAACATAATTATTTTGTTAATTATTTCTTAACGAACTTGAATTTTCTAGGCCTTCCTGTTGCTGCAACATCTTGGAAGTTCTCAAATTAAATACTAGAAGTTCTTTTAGCTATACCAGAGGTTCCCGAACTTTCTTGAGCCGTGACTCATAAGAAAATGAAAATTTTCCGACCCCCCTTTCAAATTTTATTAATATTCTTAAAATATGACTGACAATGAGTTGCATGAATGATATAGGCTAGGATTAGATTTGGTCTTAAGATAGAATGTGACAGATTTGATGACATATAGTATATTGTTTGTCACATTTTATGCTAAGCTTAAATTTTAATGTAGGTTTAAATGTTTTATTCAGCCCTTCCTAAGTGTAGATACTGCTGTTTATTTAATTTTTTTCTTTAATTACAAATCGATCAAATTTTCACTTGATTCAGTTTGACAATAATTTATTAATGTATTTGAATTATCAGATTGATTTTCTTTTGTTTTTTCTTTTGTTCAAACTTTCGGTAAAAAATTTGTCAATGCTCTTAATTTGATTTGACTTTGTGTTACAGAATTTTTACTTTCTTCTCATCTTCATCACCGATCATGTTTCCTTTTTGTTTTAATTCCTTACTTGACTTTATTTATTCAATTTTTAATATAATCAATTGATTTCTTTTATTCGATTTTCTTTTATTCAAATTTTCGGTTAAAAATTTGTCATTGCGTGTTATAACATTTTTACTTTCATCTGTTCTTTATTTTTATTTTTGTCTTACTTCCTTACTTGACTTTATTTTGATTGACTATTTTAATATGTGTAATCAATTTATCGATCTTTGTTTTTTCCTTTTATTCGCTTTTCTTTTGTTCAAACTTTCGGTTAGAAATTTGACAATACTCTATTCTTTCGTCTCGTCTTCATCATCGATAGTTTTTTGTTTCTGCTTGAATTCTTCACTTGACTTTATTTTTATTTTTTAATTCAATTTTTAATATAACCAATTGATCGAACTATGTTTTTTCTTTTCTTTTATTTTAACTAATATTTGTGATCTTTTGTTTCTCTTTTGCATTTGTTTGATTATATTTGATACGATTTTATTTTTTAACTATCAATTTGTTTATTTACTCCACTTGAGTTTATTTTACATTTTAATCCCGTCGACTGACCGTCATTTTAGTTTTCTCTTATATGGGATTTTTTAAATATCTTTATTCTTTAATATTATTTTCTTTTGTTTGATTTTATTTGATATGATTTTTTTATTTTTTAATTATCAGTTGATTAATTTTTGTTTTCTTTTTCATACACTCGGTTTGAGTTTATTTTATTTTACAATTTAATCTTGTCGATTAATCGACATTTTTTTTTCTCTTTTTCATTCGAGCTAATTTTGTCTTATTTCTTAATTATTAACTAATCTTCGTGAATAGATAAAACAGCGACATTCTACCATCGCTTTTTGACCTGACATTGCAGTAGGATAGACAAATTGAAGCGGGTTGGCTACATAATAAGCTACCCCATGCAAGGCGGCCATGCTTGCTGTCAAAGTATAGTGAAAGTTTTTAAAAATTTTGTGAAGAAATAATAATAATAGGGCTGAATCAGCTGGAACAATTTCTTAAAACTGATCTTCGTCTTTCTTCTTTGATATTTACATGTTTAATTTTTATATTGATTTGACTTAATTATTAGATTTACACATTTTTATTTTTGTCTTGTTTTCATCAACAATCGTCATTTGTTTTTGTTTTTCTTTCTTGATTTGACGGTGTTTTATTTTTGTATGGGTAATCAATTCATCATCTTTCTTCTTCTTCTTTATTCGAGTTTATTTTATGCGATCGGTAGAAACTCAAGTTATTTGTGTTAGTAATTATTTCTTAAACTTCCATTAAACTTATTAAAGTACAGCTGTGTGCTATACAGGGTTATAACTAATTAAAGAGCCACTATGGGAGATCTCGTAAACTTTAAGAGATACAAAGACAGTTATTGCTGCAATTCTAAACTTGATTGTAAGCATCGTAAGGTTTTTACGGCCCGTGTATTTAAATGGTTAGATTATTACGATACTTACAATCAAGCTTAGAATTGCAGCATAAATCACAAAAAAGTTGCGGTATTTTGAAGTCCATAAAAATATTCAAAAATAATCTTTCGTGGCACGTGCTGCAGAAATAAAATCTGAATACAACCATATGACACACTTATGCTTTTGCTTTAATACAAAATATCAAGGTACTACAAAAGATTAAAAAAATTATCTAGTAGGCGGAAATGTGTCAGAACTGAAATTTAACAAGTCTATGGTCCGGTTTCATCATCACAGTTTAACTTTAAACTTCGCTTTATTCCCATGGCAGCAATTGCAAGGATAATTGTTTCCATAGGAATAAAACTGGGCTTAAAGTTAAACTGTAATGGAGAAACCGGACCTTATTCAATTATGGTTGGTACTTATTTACGTATTTATATAAAAGAAATTACCTTTAAAAAAAAAATCAAAAAGCATAAGCATGGTTGTCCTCAGATTTTATTTCTGCATCAAGTGCTATGAATATCTGAAGCAGCGTCCGTAAGAAAGAGAAACAGTTTATAGTCGTATCTGAGAAACTGTCAATCCTAACCTACTTCTTCGAACTGCATAGGTTGTCCATCGAATTTAATATAAGAACACCGAATTTTATTATTCTATCTTAAGAAATAATGAAGATAAGCCAGATTTTCGAAAATGGAAATTTTCAGTTTTTTGAAGATATTTCAGACAATAGAAAGGATTTTTTTGCATATTTTTTTAGACCTTAAGATAGCACGACCATTCTGTAATTTAACCATCTTTAAATCTCTTATGGTTCCCCATAGTGGCCCTTTAATTAGTTGTAACCCTGTATAATACGAAATTTTATAAAAAGCTTTATAGAAATTGTTGAAGTTGCCAATTGGAGAGTGTTAAAGCGATCGAAGAAAGAACGAGTTTTCTATTTTCGTTAAACTACAATGTTTTAATCAAATTTCTTTACTGTTAGTAAATCCTCAATTTTTTTAATTAATTATTCAGATTGACCTTCACTGCACCAGAATTCATAACTTCGTTCCCCTAAACTGAAAGACCCCTAGGGGTTCATCGACCCTAGCGTACCCCCTGTATTTTCATCGACTCCGATATCGACCCCTTTGGTAACCCCTGATCTATGTATACCTCATGAATCTTATCTTATCGATAAATTGTTTAACTTCTAGATTTAGAGGATCTAAGACTTTTCTTGCAATTATTTATTTTTATTTGCACCCACGCGTTAATAAATAATTGTCAAAGAAACCATGAAACTTTAACAGTTGAAATTAAAATTTATAACGATTAAGAATTCTAACGGGGTAATAAAAAAAATCAACCTACTTAACTCCTTGACTTTCCTTTAAAAAAAACAATGCACGGATATAACTTATAACAAAGTTTCATGTAATGAAATGAGTACGGCTAAGACAGTTATGCAAATGCGGACTGTTAATTGTTTAGACATAAGAACAACTACTCGTAAAAGAACTTATGAAAGCTTTTTACAAAGTGAAAGGTCACGTTTCATTTCTGAGTATGCACATTGTTTTGTAGTACACATTATAATTAAGTATTATATTTTACACATACATGTTTTATGTTGGACAGACACAGTGTTCATATACGAACACATAATATACATTACTAATATTACTGTTTTCTATTTGCAGCTAACATTCTTTAACTCGAGACGTTCAATATTATATTAATTTTTCACAAGAAACTCTTTACAGTAATCAAACAAAAAATTGAATAGATAAGATATACCGCAAATTCTATGACTAGAAGACAAGTATTTTAATAGATGCTATTATGTGGAATAAAATTTTCATGCGTGTTGTTCGTGTTCAGAGTTAACAGTGACTTCTTTTGAGGAACAACTGGTTTTCCTACATTTTTTTTCCAATTTGTAAGATTAAGTCGGCCTAAAAAGCATCTGCCAGATCGAAGCATTTCTTTTAAATATTGTGCGGTTGAATTGATAATCAAGTCCTATCGTTTTATTCAAGAAACTTGTCTTTGTTACTAAGCTCGTAACTAGAAACGAAATTGTGCTTTCGTTTCACATTACAATTCTAAATAATTCATTAACGAGGTTTGAACAAATGAGGAAGAAAAAGTAGATTTATTGAATAATCATTTATTTGTCCTCACAAAATTTTCTGTTAGGGTTTTATTCATAATATTGGGTGTCCCGTTCCTTATATACGGTTCTTTTAGTTTACTTACACATGATATTAATAAAGTACTTTTTTTCTAACAAGAAAATCAGAACTTTTCTAGGTAATCAAACTAATAAAAGTTACAATTCAATATGTGCTTCATAAGTAAGTTGTCAATTCATTAACTGTCGAATAAATAAGTAATTTGCTGTGGTATTCTGAAACAAACGTTTTGTGTTCTATGGCCTACCTTTATCAAATATTTATTTGGTCATATGGTAGTAATGTTGCTTATTAAGTAACTTTATTCTTTATCGAAAGTTTATTCATCTCTAATTTGACATCACTTAGCTACCCTTTTAATTTTATTCGTACGTTATGAGTAAGCACCGGATTTTAGGTAAAATGCCACCCTTCATTTTTTAAGGTTTTAAGATTTTTTGCATATTTTTTCGTTTCAACAGAAATAGAATCATTTAACCAAATTTTATTTCACTTAAATTACTTTTTCTTCAATTTATTTCATCCATTGCAACTTTTTCCACCTAATTTACCTTTTTCTTCACCTAAATAATACCTTTTCTCTGTAAGAATATAAATTTTTGTTTGTAAAGGAGATTTTTGTCACTATCGACACCTTCGAACACAAATTATTTATCATTACCCTGAATGTGACTGACACAATGGCGCTAAAATCGTGTCATAAAAAAATAAGCCTAAAATTAAAATCTGTGACAGGAAGGTATTCTCTGTAGCTGAATCAAATAAGCGACTAAATACAGGGCGGGCCAATAGTGCGTATTCGGTAGATAGCGCCTGTGTTAATGCAGATTTTTAAAATTTGCTTTCGCCATTACTTACCTATGGTATAGAGGCATGATTTAAAATTAGTTACAATTATACAGTGTTCCGTATGGCTGTGCCAGACCAAAGTTATGTTTTTTTAATGGAACATACTGTATATTATGGTTTACCTCGATTCGTCTTTAAGAGTAGATAAATTTATTATAAAAGTATTATGCACCTAAACCTAATAGTTTTTGAGATATTGACATTTCAATGTAAAAAGAATGGTATTATTTGATGTTTTACAGATTAGATGTTTATTAAGATTCGGCATTTAAATTTTACAGTAACATTACACAACCTCTTATGCAACAGAAAACAATTTCCATCTCGAACATATTCCTATTATTTTATACAGCGTGATTCATAACTCCGATGCTTATTTTCCTCGCTTAGTTTAAATGGAACAGCCTATATTTTATGACTGAATTTAATAGGTCTTTGATTAAGCTTTACAATGATGTAAAGTTCAGTTAAATAGTGAGAAAACCCCTCGACCACATTAATTCACTGAAAGCGAATACGTATTTCGGTAACAAAGTTACCATCTTCAGCGCTAAACTGATATTCTCAATATCAGTTTAGCGCTGAAGATGGTAACTTCGTTACCGAAATACGTATTCGCTTTCAGTGAATTAATGTGGTCGAGGGGTTTTCTCACTATTTATTTGGATTACAGCCACAGGTTTTGTGTTGCTTTGTGATTATTAAAGTTCAGTGGTACAACAGATTTTTTTTCAGTCAATCTCCTAGGATGTAGCCAATCTTTTAAGATACTGCTGAGTCGTGAAGAAGAACTCCATTCTTTCAAATAGAATTTTATTTGTCTAATACTATTTTAATCGCTGTGCATGATTGTCTGTGACTTACGCCCGCTATACATCTGACGCTTTACCATCATATACAGTGAGCTGGCAGAAAGTTGGACACATAGGATTTTTTCATCATTTATTTCTAAGAGAAAATCTTTATGAAAGCTCATTTGCATACTCAAGATGCAAGTATCAAAATTTGAATACCTCTTGTCATATACGAAGAAAATCAAAATATTTGAAATCGAAATCGACATAAGAGTACAGTACCTTTACTTTTCATTCTAAGGTACGCGGAAATACTATTTGGAAAAGATATTCAGAACTGTCATGATAAAATCATGGCTGCTGTCTACGAAGTGTATTAGAAATAGAAAAATAGGAAAGAAATATTTTGCTTCCAGTTTGACACGAGAGATCAAGAAACGGTAATTTTAGTGAAGACACCTCAATTGACATAAAAATCGAAGCTGTGTTTCCGTTCTCATTTGAAAAAGTGAAACATCAACAAATTTTTACTGACAAGTTACGTTATTTCTTATTTTTAGTTAGTTAAGTTCATATACACGTTTTTTTTTCTTATAGTATTACATAGCACTTGATAATATCTGAAGATTAGACGAAACCTCTCGTGGTTGGAAATAAAATGTAGACTTTTTTTCTTGGAAATAAAATACCTGTAAATAGTGATGCGACACAACATTATTCAAAGATGATTATTAAAAATTGTCCATCAAAGCAATTGGACATCATTTTCTAAGTGATGTTTTCTAATAAATGCTCTCTCTGTAACTTTATCCTATAATATACTCGATGGTAATCGCCGAATGTATAAAAGGCTTAAAATGTATGCATATCATAAACATAGAACAAGAAGTGTTTTACTTCTAAAATAAAATTGCAAAATAAATATCATCGTTCCCATTGAAAAACTTTAAACATGCAGCTTTAAATTTAAATTATAAGCAAAGAAAATCACAAATATTGTAGGAAGAAATTTCGAAATTGAATTATGTATTCAAATCAAAAAATGTAAACATTCTTTTTATAATGGCAATGATGCAGCACATTGTAAACAAACTTATTGTTAAATAACCACTCAATGTGGGCCCTTGGAAGGAATTTTTTTTTCTATTACCATACATTCCTTAATTACATACTGATTCAGGTTCAAACACACATTGTCGTTTGCGTATGACATAAAAGAGCTATAAACGCTGAGAAATACCCACACACGTAGGCGAATTCATTGCACATGCAACATTTGTCCTTGCTCACAAGAATTTTCTTTATCGTGTAAGCAACATTGTAAGAGATTAATGTTATAGATTTAACTACCTGTATAATAGTATTAAATAATAAACGATTGTCCTTGAGTAGTTTCGATATTATGTAACGAAAATCAATTACATAATAAATAGTATCTAGGTATTAATGTTGAAAACTATTCATTACATGTGAACAGTGATAGACAAAATTAATGTCAAGTCTAAGACTAAATAATACACATCAAGTGTAGCAGTATAGTATAATTTTATGAATACTTTATAATTTTAGAGAAATTTTTTAATTATTTTGGGAAATGAAATTTATTTAATATTACTTAACCCTTTAACCAGGAGTAACTAGTGTGGTATTTTTATAATTATTACTTTATTAAAGAGTGTGTATGTCTGGTCACCATATTTAATGCTTTAAATATTTAATTAATCTGTATTAAATAAATGTTAAAATCTGAACTCATTTATTTCATTTATTAATTTTCAGTGGCGGCGTTAGGGATGGGCAAACCGGGCAACCGCCCGGGGCCTCGCGCTTTCAGGAGCCCCGCGGCGTCCCCAACATGTGAATTTTCAAAATTTTAATCCACGGTAGCCCACTTCGAATTAAAATGATCGAATATCTGCTTAAATCATATAAATAGGAAAATATTTGCGGATCTGTATAAGACGAACATGTTAGAAGGTCTATTCAGTCAACAAGAAAAGTACAAATTTTACTTATAAACAAACTATACATATAAACAAATAGACGTCCTTAATACTCCCCTTAACAAATCGTACATCGTATCGAAACAACGTTTTCGAAACAATATTTTCGAGCACCTCTTATTCCAAGAATAACATCTACATGAGAACTAGATTTTATGGTCTGCAATAATTTCTTGCCTCTCATAATTTAAGTCTCCCTGTAAATAATGGCATTCTACTTTCAAATATGTTTAATGTAAGATTATATTTAGTTTAAGTTTTTAACCTCTGTATATTATAATTCGATAATCTAATAAGTTGATTAATATTGGTGGAGCCCTTTTCAATTCTTTTTAATGTTCTTAAAACAGTATGTGTATTTCCATATCACACACAGTATATTCTTTTTTAGTTAGTTTTTCTAGTTATAAACTGTATTAGATCATATTTTGTCTTTACTTGATTGATTTTGGTTTTATTTTATATTTAAATTTTCAGTTTGATTCTCTTTTGTTTTTTCTTTGATGCTCTTAATTCAATTTCACTAATTGTAAGTGCTATACAATATTTACTTTCGTCTTTTATTTTGTTTTTTTAATTCCTTATTTGGCTTTATTGAATTCAAGTTTTTAATGTAGCGTGGAAACCAAGAAGTGGATAAATACGACATTTTCAAGACGATCAATTTTTACAAAAGACGTTCGGACCCGTCGATTTCGTCTATTTTTTGCCCTTTCCAGAAACTGTTTTTAATACTACGGTTGTTTGCAAAGTGCTGAGCGAATATTAATTTTCTTTAATGCCCCAATTAGGCAAAATTGACGAATCCGAGGTATTTTTTTTAATTATTCGTCCTAAAAATATCGAATTTATTCGCTAGTTAGTTTCCACGCAGCATAATTATATTTTTTTTCATTCGATTTCATTTAATTTATTTAAATTTATCTGTAATTCGATGCGATTTTATTTTTTAATTATCAGTTGATCCTCTATTGTTTTCTTTTTAATTACTCGTTCTGAGTTTATTTTATTTTACTTTTTATGTAATATTTGCTTATTTTTGGTTTCTTCTTTCTTTCATTTATTGTGATTTTATTTGATACAGTCATCAATTAATTGACTTTTGTTATTTTTTTCTCATTCACTCAATTTGAGTTTATTTCATTTTACATTTTAATTTAAAATTCAATAACCTGAACGGTCCAGTGGTAAAAAATCTTTAATATTAACAGTTTATTTTTTAGTTATCAATTTATATCGATTTGACTTATTTTTAGTTTTACACATTTTTATTTTTGCCCTATCTTCATCTGAGATCATCTTTTGGTTTTCTTTTAATTAGATTTTGACGATATTTTATTTTTATTTTAATTATCAATTAATGGTTTCTTTTTTGTTTTGTGATTTTATTTGATACGATTGATTGATTGACTACTATTATTTTTTCTCTTCTCGTTTACTCAATTTGAATTTATTTAATTTTACATTTTTATCTTTAAGATTAACAGATTAAATTTTTGGTTGTCAGTATTTATATCGATTTGACTTATTTTTAGTTTTACACATTTTTATTTTCGTCCTATCTTCATCTGAGATCATCTTTTGGTTTTCTTTTAATTAGATTTTGACGATATTTTATTTTTATTTTAATTATCAATTAATGGTCTTTATTTCTTTTTTTAAGTTTATTTTACATTTTAATCCCTTCGATTGACCGCCATTTTTGTTTCCTCTTTTTTTGCGATTTTATTTTATTTTTTATATTTTTTCTTTAACATTTAATGATCAATAATTTTATGTAATATTTACTTAACTTTGGTTTCTTGTTTCTTTTTTTGTTTTGTGATTTTATTTGATACGATTGATTGATTGACTACTATTATTTTTTCTCTTCTCGTTTACTCAATTTGAATTTATTTAATTTTACATTTTTATCTTTAAGATTAACAGATTAAATTTTTGGTTGTCAGTATTTATATCGATTTGACTTATTTTTAGTTTTACCCATTTTTTTTCTCGTCCTATCTTCATCTACATCGTCTTTCATTTTCCTTTTAATTAGATTTGACGATATTTTATTTTTATTTTATCAGTTAATGGTATTTTTTTTTCTTTTTTTACATATCTTCATTTTATGGTCATCTTTTTATTTCATAGTCACATTTTTATTTAACAATTTTACTCCTTTGTTCCTACAGATGCATTTTTATTTGGCAGTTTTAAATACGTAACGACATATTTTAAAAATTGAAACATGCCAAATATCGGTCACTTGAAATTATTTTATCTAGTTTTTTAAATTCATGTAGTATTTTCTGTTCTTAAAAGTTTCTTCCTCTGCTCCACGGGTCCCGCAATAATTTCTCGGCCGGGCCTCGCAACTATTAAGGCCGCCTCTGTTAGTTTTACTTTAAAGTGGCTCTTTTAAACTACGGAAAACTGGATTCTTATTCGTTCAATAATGAATTGACTCATTGCGACTTCAGTCCGACCTGTTTAGAGCTCGGTGGGAATAATGATAAAATGTTTTCATTGGCTTATAATTGCAGTATCACGGTTTTAAGAGAAATACAATTTTGTGTCAAGTTACATGGTTAATACCCAGACAGAAAAAATTATTTTGGTGTTGAGGGTTGTCATGAAATAAGCTCACGCAGCTATTAACAGCAAGTAAAACCAAGAAACTAAAGAAATAACAGCAAATACACTTTTTCAGAACTGCTTTACAAAATTTGACAATCGAGAAATTGATTGATATAGTGCACGAATCTAAATAATTTTAATATCCATGACTAACCTTGACAAAAATAATTTTTGATATCAAAGTAGAAGTAAAGAGAAATTTTATTTCCAATAAATTATTAGAGTATTATAGTGTGAAATGTACCGGCGGGCGAATAAAATTTTCACATGGTGTGTGATAAATAGGTATTTCGCTGACGTTTCCGTTCCGAAACTTTTGAAATGCAAAAATGTAACGAGACGAAATTTTCCAGGTATTAGATAATGCTGTATGTAAATGAAATAGAAAACATCATTCGTAAAGAGGAAGTTCTTGTTGCACGCCAGCTGTACTTGTATAGAATTATATTAGTTATGAATTAATGTTGATGAATGCGATAGAAACGTACACGACATGCTTACTAAAGATCTAGCACGTTTCCCGCGATTTAACAATGGACTACGTAAAACAAAAGAACGCGCCGGCTGGTACGTCAACCCTTTCCCTTCGCATTATTTTTTTTATTGGAGTTTTTTTTCAAAGGTTTTTCAGACGTACCACGTAGAAAAAAAACATGCATTGTGAACACCTCCAGCGAGAATAACAAATGGAATTATTTCTCCGCATTAATTTTTAAATTAAATTATAGTGAGCAGTTATATACAACTGTCGCCAGTTTTTTTCTTCTATTTTTTGTTGCTTTAATCTGATAAAGCTAGCCGCATGTATGTTCATATGAGATGTCATCTTGCTTGCAGCTGCTACTATCTAAGCCCATCTACTAATAAACTTACTCCCTTTATCTCCTCCGTATGATGGTTTGTTTATAGTCGACGTAAATTTAGAATATTTTATAAACAATTTCGTTTCATTTCTGGCTTAAATGCAACAACGCTTTAGGTTTGTTTTTTGCGTTAATCCTTCGCAAACTTCTTTTTTGATTCTTTTTTTTTTACAGACAACACTGGCATTTAATTAATTAGTTGTACATTAGTATAGTATTTAAGTACGTTGTAAAACGCAAAAATGATATTAACATTTGCTCGTTATTTTGTTATTTAATACAAAAAATATTCATTATTTTGTTGTAGATGCCCTTATTGCTCGTTTACTGTTGCATGATACCTTTGTATATACATACATACATACATAGATTTCTGTAAACGATACAAATGCAGAGAGTAAGTAGGTTAAGATAAAATACGAAGCATAAATTCTCTTATAACTTACGTTCGAATTCTTACTTGTTCTGTACAGAATTACAGCTAGAGTTGGGTACACAACCACACCTGACCAATTATCGCCTGTGATAAACATTCTTATATGAGTGGGCCCAACACCTATAGGCCAGTATTTGTCTTCCCACGGCCGCGACTCTTGTATGCACACTCGAATACTCTAAGAATCAAAGGGTTAAATCGAATAACTGGTACATTAGTTCTCGTATTTGAATGAAGCAGATTGTTTTGCATAGTATGCGTCCGCAATATTCAAATGAGCTCCCCTTTTTCTGCGAGAGAAAGGGTCGCTTCCAGGGACGTCTTACCCTAACAGATTTACCACCTTAGCTTGTGAACGTACGTCTCGTTGAAGCCTAGCATGCAAAATACGCCTCATTAACATATCCCCATGTAAAAATTTTCCTGATAAATACACACAAATCGATAAAAGCCAAGCCAAGCCAAGCCAGAACTTGAAAAGTATTTAAATACAACTTTAACGGTCGCAGTAAACAAACGACCAAACATTTCTATGCATAATTTTAATTTGACACACGTGGAAATGAATTTAATTTAAATGAAATTCGAGTTCAATCAAAATTCAAATGGGCAAGACATACAGAGAGAGAGAGAGTTATTTTCAAGTGGAGTGCATTTCCTTGTACGTATAAACAATTTAATTAACTTAAAGGATAATTAGCAGAGACTTAAAATAAACCTTCTCATTTCATTTAAATTCTAGGAATAATTTATGACGCTTATTTAATTATTTTGTTGGTTCATTCAACATAGAAATAATTACACGCGAATCGTTATTTAGTAAATTTATGCCGGCTGTCTTAATGGAAACCGTTGTACAAGTATTTTAATCTTCAACCAATTACATATCATAAATGTGATTTTATAAGCTAATAAAAATGGGTGGTTTACATACTGCAGTATATTGGTGGAAATTTAACTAATTTACTTACGACTGAGTATTGCCAACTGATTTTACCTTATGAGAATCATAGGAGCATGCGAATTACAATAAAAAGAAAAAGTTTCCTTATGCGCATGCCTGTAACGGTTCCAGGATAGTTCTGGACCATCCTTGCGTGAACTCGAACAAGTTAGTTAGTTTGGTGTAATTCGCTGTTAATATCGTGCTTATTTTATGAAAATGTAAAACGTAATCAACCTTGAAAATTGCAGTGTGCTGCTATTTTTTTTTTTTTTTTGTGAAAAGGATCCGTCAATTTCCGCCACACTGTATAATGGCTGAATAACAACCAACGACCGACAATAACTGTACATTTTCAAGTTAGTGCAGCATGAAAGAATTTTGGTGTAGTTTAGTTCAGAAGTAGCAAGACAGCCTTACCTGGGAAAATGTTATGTATTTGAGGAACTTCTGCGAAAAATGCGATCATTCAAACCTCTTGACCGATCGGTTATGGTAGACCAACCGCATTCCGTAACTTAGGTCTTTGCATTTAAATTAAAGAAACACCATTAGGCAAGAACGTTTTTGATGAGAAAGTTGTAGACTGTTTGAATTCCTGGATTCCGGTTGAAACCGCGTATTTCGAATTTCTTCTACTGCCGACGTTTCGTTCTCCATTTTAGAAGACTTCCTCAGGGTTGCTGCTGCCGGTAGTCTTGCTGCTACTTCTTGTAAGTCATTGAGATTGTCTCAATGACTTACAAGATAGTCTCAATAACAAGAAGCAGCAACAAGATCACCAGCAGCGGCACCACCATCACCAGCAGCAGCTGCCCTGAGAAAGTATTTCTACATTGGACAACGAAACGTCGGCAGTAGAAGAAATCCGAGATACGCGATTCCTATCGGAAGCCAGGAATTCAACCATGGCCGCAGAAGTCTTCAAGTTAAACAAAGATGTAGACTGTACGATGAGTTAGAAAATTTTAAGTTATCAGTCCAGTGATGCCAGATAAAAAGGTTGATCTCCCACCAATCTAGCTCACATAACGCTGACACATTGCGTGGATAGTCAATTGCCGCAACTCCAGCTGCGATCGCGCGGACATTTATCGTTTTTTCGATAACCATTTGGCATTACTGGGTATCTTGCCTAACCATTCCAACATTTTTCTGAAGTGAATGCCGCAGATTTTGCACCAAATAAAATACAGCTATACAAGCCAAGCCATTTGTTTAACTAAAAATTCAATTATTTTCATATTTCCCTTCTTCGACGTGAAGATTACCATTTTCATTAAATTTTTAAATCTTCTACTGTCTAACAAGAGAGAACACTATTTATAGAGAATTTTTGGCAAACATGTGCACAATCTATTTGAGAATACGCTTATAGCGAAGTACTGATGTTGACAAAAGCTTATTCTGAATATGGAATCGAATACTTCATCTACATTAGGGATAAACTTGAAGAAATTTTAAAAGAACAAGTCTTGATCTGCTTAGTAAAGTCCATAACGAGGCCAGTACTTTTAATTTCCTTGTGACTTTACCTTCTTTGTAAAACCATTGGCGATACAATTGTCGCCAGAGATTTTCTGGGGCAGATATATTTAGGACTTGAAAAGACCAGGCCTCAATCAGGCCAATCAATTTTATTTTCAATTTTCCGATTTTCATGTGGTTGCTTAATTGAATAGGCGCTACAGAAAGTAGGATTAACTTAAAGAGGAAACCTCTTTCTGGTGAACCTTCGCCACAACCTTATGATGGTTACTTAGGGCTTAATATAGACTACTTCGAGGAGGAGACTAGAGTTAGAATGGAAAGAGAATGTCCCGTGGGGAAGCTTCAGCAGCTCCTCCCCTCCCGCTGAAATCTTCTAGTGGGATTCAATTACAGAGGAACAATTTCTTGGGAAGTTCATAATTCTGATTAGTTATTGGTAACTTTTTGGTAGTTTCTTAGATCTTAGTATAGACTACTCCTATTATTAGTTATAAAGATAGAGGGGATGTATCTTTTGATGAATCCTCAGCAGTCACTTTCATTTCTTCGTTGAAATATAAGGCGTTGATCTTGTGAATATTGCTTTGCTATTCAAAAGCTTTGGACCTTGAATATCAAATTATCTGCTCCCTACGTGTTTCCAAATTGAATACTCTAAATATAGGTTTATTATAAAGATATTGGGTGCACTTTTAATTCTTATATGTAATATACTTGAAGCAAATTAAGATAACAGCAAAGGTAGACAATACTGATTACCTAAATAATGGTGTTGTATTGTATCTATGGAAAAAAACAACGCCTCTCGACATTTACTGAATAGTTAAAAAGTTATTAACTTGTCTCTCAAGAACTCATTTTAAGTATATATTTTATATATTCATGGTCATGAGGATCGACTGAACTTAATCTAGCGGATTACTTGCTGTTTAGAACGAACTTGCTTTCTGTTTAGAGGGACCAAAATTCTGCAAGAATGAAAAGCGTCAGTTTGACAGTAATTCAAACAAAAATGTTATAGAATGGTTTGTACAATTGGGAGAAAAACTTGGTAATCTTGCAGTAATAAAATGACGATCATAATGAACATTGCTGGAACCAGCTATGAACAAACAAAATTCCAATCATTTTAAGTACTTTTGAAGTACTTTGAAATTAGCTTAATTTGTTAAAAATGTACATACAGTGTGTGCCCAGATTTACTTAATATATATTATATTTTTTTGGAAAAAATAATTTTCTAGAAAGGTTTTGTTTGTTGAATTGTAACTTTTAATAGTTTTTACTACCTTAGGATAGTTCTAAATATCACTTATAAAAAAATTATTTATTGTAAAAATACTAACATTATTAAAATTAATATCTGGTGTTTGAGATGCTCACAGTAGTATGGGGTCATCCATGGTTTTAGTGATTAATTTTATTATTAACAACATGCAGATGGCATGTTCAGGTATGCATATATAAGATATATATACATATAACCATTGTGAAACCTGTAAATGATTGGGAACAACACTTAAGAGAGACTTAACATAACGCTATTTATGTTGCCTGTTTTGCCAGATTTAAAATGGTTATAAACCAAAACATGTCATCTGCATATTGTTAGCAACAAAATAAAGAAAAGTTTTTTTTTTTACTCATTCGTACGCGTTTAAGCAAACCCAATTGATTTTAATTTGTTTACAATTTGTTCTTCGTCTTGATATTTCCAACATGGCATAATTTGCTTACGATTTATTCTTCGTCTTAATTTTTTCATTACAGCAGTTTTCATGCAAGAAGAATTTTTCTACAAAATCTTTTTTGTTTCGAAAGAAACCAGAATGGGAAAAGTTAGTTAAGTTAAATAAATCTACACACACACAATGTATAAGTTAATACAGATACCTAACTTTATAATATCTTCTTTTACTTTATCAAAAGAAATATGAAACGATGAATCATCGCTGCCTAGAATCTCAGAAATACAAGTAAACAAAACGTCAGACAGAAAAAACTCTAATACTACAAATTAACTTCTTGTTGGTTTAGTTTTGCCTATTTTTTCGAACTGTGGATATTTTAAGTAGCAGTTGCTGTTTGTGAAATAAGTTTTATTAATTAAAGAGATATACGGTGTGTCCAGGGATAGGTGATTTAAGAGGAAAAACTTTTTTACTACTGATTTCTTAGAGAATTTTATTGTTTGCCACACGTAAAAATCTTAACTCTCATCTTACTTTTCCTACATGTAATCATTTAATGTTTACATTCACAAATCTCCACAATTTTAGACTTTCTGATATTTTTTTAATTGGATCAAGTAGACACAAATACAGATCTGACGTATTTATCATTAATACGAAGAGAGAACGGAAACACACGTATTTGCCATTTTCATTAATCCATTCCAAATCCAAGAACAAGCCGGAATTAACTGCTAAACGGCGCCGGCGTTTTGATGTCTAAAAATATCTGGTCACTGTATACCTCTTGTAGCATCTATCTGTAGACATAAATTGAAGAAGAAATTAAGAAACTTAAACTGTGTAACTTTTTCATATCAAAATCGCATCAAGAAAAAAGTTTTATTTTGATTTACCGTAGCTGCCCTTTCAATCCCTTCCGTACGGTTTGATACACCCAATATATATTTTTTAATGTTTGTTCTTATTTTGCATCATGTTTAATGTCATTCTTCTGAAATTTCCGTTTGAGAAAGTATGTATAATAAAAAGGATAATAATAATGATTTAGTTCCATCGTAATTGACGGCGAGAACCAAAACTCCTAAGATAAACCAAGTGGAAAATTGTTTTTAACTTTTAAATGTAGATACAAGTAGAAAATGTTTAGAAAAGAAAGAAATCTTGTATAATTTATGAATAAAACTGCAAAACGTTGCGCTTTTGCAACTTCAGCCGTCTTCCTTTTATTGAAGTTTCTTTTAATATGGAATTAAATAGACGTGGCAAAATAATTTTGCAAAAAGAAGGGAAACATGATTAATGGAATTATTGTGCATAAATATCAATTGACAATGTATACGAGGTGTTTTGTTTCGTTTAGCGCGATAGAAATATAATACTGTTGTAAACGGAAAATAAATTTACTCTACAATTTAATGCCTAAGTGACCATTGTTTTTACAATTATTATTAAGGCACCGAACTGTGTAGTAAATTTATTTTACGTTTATAATACCGGACCTTAGTGACTTATCCATGATGTTAGTGACTAATGTAAACTTAATAGAAAATTAATTTTCTCTTAAGAAACATAATATTTCATACATAGGTACCTACCTTATTAATATTATTTCTTCGATGTACAATTTAAATATTTCCCCAAATCATTTTAATTTTTTGTTTAATTGATGATCGTAAGCTTTTCTTAGATACTTTCGCGTACTGCTTCTTTTACTGCGTCTTTTCTGTTTTTTTTTATAATTTATTTAGTCTATTTCTCCTATACTTAGTGTTTTGCTTTGACTCATTTATAACCTACATTCAAATTTTAATTTATTAATCAAAGTGCTGTTAGGAATAGAGAATTAGATAGCTTTCTCAAATACTAATAAAGACATGCAAGAAAGATTAATACAGAGACGTGTAATCATAATCATACTGTGTGTACAGATTCATCTGTAGATCGTTTAGGTGAATAAATGAAGTACAGCAATTTCATGAAATCGTTTAATCAAAGAAATCTAAATATATTTTTAGTATTATTCGTTAGCCTCTTGGAATTTTTTGAGATGTCTATAATTAACCGGTGAGAGGTTATAACGGCCGAATTTATTTTTAGCAAGCAAGTTACCTGATGACCAATAACTAAATTAAAAATGTAAATGAAAAACAGAAACCGGTATTAGAGTAACACCCATACGTGGATTTGAATTTATTTAAAATCTATAAACGTATTCACGTGTAGCAGTTAACATACCAGGAGGATTTTTCCCAGTGTTCTTGAATAATCAATTCCGAATCGGATTTATTAATGGGCCAAGCAGATGCAATATGTTTCGTGTTAATTGCAATTTGTCAAAACCTGCCCATATGGGAATTGTGGTGAAAATTCTTGAATGTGTGTGTAACTTACGTCCCGTCTCACTCCAGTGAGTGTTCGGATAACTTTCTAAAAACGAACACCAAGCAAGGACGCAATGTCATTCCCTGTTGCCAGAGAGTTATTAGTTGGTAAACATTAGAATGATTAGGTTAGACGTGCTTGGAAGGAAATAATATGCCTGATTAGCCCCGCAATTGTTAATGCTTGGGGAAATCTGTGCAACACCCGGTAACTTTGTTACGCGCCTAACTTGTTTGAGTGGGGTTTCAGTTACCACCGGGAGAGTTACTACCTCTAGTATATCATGGCAATTTATTTAGCTACTTTATATTTTGTAAGTATCTCTTATATAAATGCATATTACTTTATATAAATGCATATTACTATGTATATAACATATTCCGATTCGAAAAATATTCCACATATCAAGTAACTACTTCTAGAAATCTAGTTAATAGTCCGTAAAATTTTATAGCTGTTGTTTGATATAATTTTGATAAAACTTGATTAGGTATAAGCTTTCCACATTTGTTGCATCTAATTCATTAGACAATAGGACAAGACGATAAGAAGATAATACTTCTTATCGTTTTGTCCACTTATTATTTTTGTCAATTTTGATGTTACAAAATCACGTTGCCTAAGAAAACAAAATATTTTCAAATTTCTTGTAATTAACGGCGACAGATAATTAACCAATAGAATAAATTATGCACCCTTCTCTTGTAAACTTGTTTACTTGTTTAAAAGCTATAAAATTCGTTAAACATGTATAAATGTGGCATGTGAAACACATTTATTTGTATTTCACTCGTTTTAGTGAGATGCATTAGGAAATTGTGCGGGTTTGCATGACACAGAGTAATCCCAGTAGGCCGCTGCTGGTTCGGTCCCATTTCTATTTTGCATAGAGGATCTCCCACGGGCCCGCATCACCTGGATGACAACAACATATTTTTTCTTCCTTAACCCATTATATCAGCCCAGGATCAACCCCAACTGCTTTGCATACCATCAAATAAACGCTACCGTACCTATCAAGACTGTACATTAATCAACTGTTCGATAGGACGGTTTGAATATCCGCGAATAATACTCGTGTTACAAGAATACGCAGCATACTGCAGGGAGGTCTCATTATTTCTATTCAGCTGCACAGAAAATCAAATATCTCACCGTTCCAAAATGTTATGTAAATAATCAGTTTTTTTCCAAATCATGTTTCTCATTTTAACGTCAATATAATTAAGAAACTGGCAGCAGCAATTTCAGATCAGACATAAAGTGCAAATTAATACACATACTCGTACATATGCATTACAAATCATCGTGTGTAAAATTTCATAAAAACAGAACCAACATGAACCAGCCAGCATTAATGATTATGCGAAACGAAGGAAAAATAAACAACTCAACATCCGCTTTATTACAGTTTAAACAAACCTTAATGAGTCGTAATATAATATTAATAATATCAATTCTTGCACAATAATAACACGTAGATGAAAAGCTAATTATTTTGGAAGTTGCAAAACTTCTGCTCCTGTCCGAAACTAAATTACTCTACAACATTTTCCTCCTGAGGTTCAATCTGGTCTAAGGAAACACAAATAAAAAAGATTGTTGTTATCGCAAATCTTTAGAGTACATTCAGCCTGTTCCTCTCTTTGAAGACTTTGGCAAAAAAGATCGCACGTAAACACGATGATTTGCAACATCGCATTGTAAAAATTTCATGAAATTAAAATCAACATGAACCAGCGAGCGTTAATGTTTATGCGAACGATGCCAAAGTAAACTCAACATCCATTTTATTACAGTTTAATCAAACCTTAGTGAGTCGTAGTATAATGTTAATGACTTATTATGTAGCAAAGCGACTTCAATTTATCAATCCTAATGCAATGTTAGGTTAAAAAGCGAATGCAGTTGTTACTGTTTAAGCCGTTCGTTAATAATATCAATTCTTTCATAATAATAACACGTAGATCAAATGCTAATTATTTTGGAAATTGCAAAACTTCTGCTCCTGTCCGAAACTAAATTACTCTACAGCAGTTTCCTCCTGAGGTTCAATCTGGTCTAGTGAAATACAAATAAAAAAGATTGTTGTTATCGCAAATCCTCAGAGTACATTCAGCCTATTCCTTTCTTTGATGACTTTGGTAAAAAAAGATCGCAAGTAAACACGATGATTTGCAACATCGCATTGTAAAAATTTCATGAAAATAAAATCAACGTGAACAAGCCAGCATTAATGATTATGCGAACGATGGAAAAGTAAACTCAACATCCATTTTATTACAGTTTAATCAAACCTTAGTGAGTCGTAGTATAATGTTAATGACTTATTATGTAGCAAACCGACTTCAATTTATCAATCCTAATGCAATTTTAAGTTAAAAAAGCGATTGCAGGATGTCACTGTTTAAGCCTTTCGTTAATAATATCAATTCTTCCTTAATAATAACATGTAGATCAAATGCTAATTATTTTGGAAGTTGCTAAACTTGACGAAGTGGATGATGCTCCTGTCCGAAACTAAATCAATTACTCTACAACGTTTTCAATCCGGTCTAGTGAAACTAAAATTAAGAAGATTGTTGTTCTCACAAATCTTCAGAGTGTGTTCCTTTCTTTGATGACTGGTAAAAAAGATCGCACCTTAAAGCATTGGAATATAATAGAGGATGCTTATAAAATACTTCTGAAAGAGCAGCGGCAACATTTCCAGATTCATCTCGTACTTTTAGAGATTTCAACAACATCCTTGTTGTCCGCTTGGAGGTCTCCAGATCAAAGGACACATTTTTACATTTTTCTTCAAGAAAAGAACCAATGTCTAACTTGTATTTATTGGTCTGACACCACCGATCTCCTCCCGAGAAATCTTTAAGAAAACCCATTCGTTTTCCATGACTGGAAGCTTCCAGGAACTCCTTTAGGATGGTTTCTGAAAATTTACTGAATTTACTCTGCTGATTAGTTAAATAAAGGTTGACTTAGAAGATAAATTTCCGAAATATTTTAACGCCTAGATAAATTTAACGTGCCAAACAGGTTAACGTAATTGGCGGTTTTTCCGGTAACTAATTCGTTGAAAATTAGTTAATAATAAAATTTTCATCCCTTACGCGTCTTAGAAAATGAATTGAACTTATTAAAAATGTAAAAATTATTTCAAAAATAATAGTGCAATGGACTCTACATATAATAATCCAATAACTATTGAATCTACAGGATCATATCAGGAATGTTTCGATCGGTTAGTTTAAAATTTGTTTCAGAAACTAGGTAACCAATCCAACCCAATCTTCATTCTTGTGAAATATATTTTTTAGTAACATTTTAAAAAGGTTTGAAAGTCTGATTTTTGGAGTTATTGATTTTTTTCTTCTGTTAATCTTATACTCCGTTAGATACCTTTAAGTTTTTACTTAGAAATTTCTTCACCAAAGTCCAGTATGGACAGGTACCTAATGCATCCATTGGGGACGATTGACTTCCTCTCTCGCTGATCTCATATCCCTTATTTGGTTTTCTCCTTCCAAGTTCTCGAAAGACGGACATTTTAATTTCTGATTGGCGGTTCCCCCTTAAAAGGAAATCTTTGACAGTTGGTTTGCAATCGGTTATCTTGTTTGTCCTTGATCTATTGCCCCTTATTCATTTTATCATTCTGATTTCATCAAAGACTGACCTTGCTTTCTCTTTTAAACGAAAATCTCTTTCTGAAAAGAATACGTCGTGTTTCTGATCGCTACTGCGAATTTGTCAGTAATTATCTTCTTGCTAAAACAAACTCAAAAAATGTTATATTTAGATCACAACTGATTTTTACATTCGAAATCATTGACTTTTGCATGATTGACCTCTCGTCTTTCACTCAGTTTATCCTTCCAGGTTCAAGGACTGAAATTATGTTTTTTTATTCACGTAAGACATATTATATAACTTTTTCTACATCTTTTATATCGCTTTATCCTTCCAGAATCCTCAAGGACTGACTTTTTGTTTCCTACGGTTGTTTCTTGTAAACATATCTACAATCTCAGTATCTACTTTTGAAATTGGCTCACAAAAGTACGGATGATGGATTAGATTAACACAGTAAGATCTAAAAAAATTACAGAAACGTCCAGTTCTTATTTATTGGATTGGTAGAACAGCCAGAAACAAAAGGCAAAAGTGAATTAGGAATAATGCATAGAGAGAAGATGTAGCGCGGACATCTGGCGAGGACGAAGATCTTGTTTAAAGCGACCAGAATTTGTCAATATGTTTTCAGGTTCATATGACAAAGGTGCTCTAATTTTTGGGCAACTTGCCAATACTTAACAACAGAGAAAATGTTGCAAAATGCTACGTCGTAGCCAGATGTTTGCGCCATGTCCCCTCTGTGTGCATTCTCCCTTACTTGAGGTAGGTTGTCCAAATTGTTATGGAGTAAGGACTACCTTAATTATAATAAATACAGGATTTCTGTTTTAAAAAAGAAACCAGAAATTAATTTTTGTAATAAACCTCGTAACTCCAAATCCTACCTAATGACTGTAATAAGTGTGTACCTACGCTTAAAATAAGTTAACTGCAAATTTGCTTCTAAATAGGACTAATAGGTTTTTGGTTCATTTATTTAGGGGAAAATATTTAATGGCAAGACAAAATTAGATATTTAGAAAAAGAAATCTATCCGAGCAACGCAGGCAGGAAAAGTTGCCTGCAGAAAGGTTTATGTATGACTGGCAGTATATGTAGAAAGAAGTAATGTTCGGAAAGAGTTTTGGGGATAGCTCAACATTTTGGTTTGGAATTCGAACTGTAGGATTATGCTTCAGGTTTCTCTTACAACTAATTATCTTGATATTAAATTTGATTTTAAACCCCAATATTCCTGTAATTCGGCCATCTAACTCTTCATCTGTCCCATTTGATACATCGGACAGCAATCACTCCTTTTGTATTAGGCTTATCTAACACGGTAGTAATTTTTGAAAAAAAATTACATAAACGTTAACATCGTGTCACATGGTCCTTGAATAGCTTATTCGGTTTCATTCAATTGTATCAGTCTGCTAACGAGCCCTTTAAATTAAACGTTGTACACTTTTTGGATTGATCTTCGTCTTAATCTTGAGTGGCACCTTTATATTCTTCTTGACTTTCCCATTTTTTTTTCGTCGTTGACCCCGTCATCACTCACCATCTTTATCTTTTTTCATGTTCATCAGTTTGCTATTTTCAAAATCACTTTACTCTCTTTCACTGTTGGTAAACTGCTTCTTCATATTACTTCACATATTAATTTAATAATTCTATACTAATAAACCCACAACAGCACCAAAGCTACACTTACCCTCGTCTGAAAAATTTGTGACCATAACCATCTTCTTGGGTCATGGACAACTTTCACGTTGAATATATTTGAACCAGTTCTCCTACATTATTGTATCACATATCGCTATAGCGGTAGCTTCTGACTTCGTTCGCTGGCCGATTTCCGGCCTTTATCAGGACTCTAACTTCACCACACTTCCAGGTCCAAGACCCCATCTTTCAAGCATTTGTTCATTAAACTGGTTATAAGAGCAGGCGCCCGCGCCCAAAATCTTCTCACCATTTCAGGCTCAATCAGATCATGTCCTGGCGCCTTCTTGGTCTTAATAGACTGTACGGCGGCATCGGTCTCACATGTCTCAATGTTTCAAATTTTGTTTGGAAACTATTTAGGCCCCGTAGGCATTTACGTCTACGATCTATTGTCTATTCATATTAATTTATTATTTAATATTTTAATGAATAGTTTGAACAGCGACATCCTACGATTTGCAACAGTTTTTTTTAAATTTTAACTTCATACGTAAACAACTATTATCTTATTTTCCTTCATCTTGTCTCTTTCAAAGTTTTCCAAAACTTTCTGGTACATTGTCGAACCATCTGTTTATTTCTTCTTTCGCCAGTCGATGCTCTTGTCAGAGTCATTTTGGACATTCTTTCTTTTTTACCCTGTCCAAATGTCTTAAACATCTTATTTTTTTGGGTTTAGTGAAGTGAAAACTCATTGTTGTTATTTATTCTTTTCCTCCAACCATCAAGTTCATGTATTCCATCATAAATACCATATCGCTTCACTAGTTCCTAAACTTATTGCACCCATAACCTCTTCTATCAAAAGCCTTCGGACCCCCTGTGGTTCTCAAATTTTGGAAACCATTGATATGTATCGTAACAGTTTTCTTTGTATCACTGGTACATTTTTTGCTCCGTTCAAAAATTAAAGGTATTGTACAATTGTATTATGTTTGTCACATATCGCTGTGTATAAGTTGACAATTTTGTTTGGAAACTGTTTATTTGGGTCTCGTAGGCATTTACGTCTACCATCTATTGTCTATGTGCTTGCTTATTAATTTATTATATAATATTTTAATGAATAGTTTGAACAACGACATCCTACAATTTGCAACATTTTTTTTAAATATTTTAACTTTCAAGGTTTTCGTTCTAGTTCGTAGAATTTATACTTCCAAGACCTTTTGGTACAGTGTCAAACCATCTGCTTATTTCTTCTTCTTTCGCCAGTCGATGCTCCTGTCAGTCATTTTGAGCTTTCTTACTTTATTTATCCTGTACGTCTGCCTTAACCATCTTATTTTTTGGATTTGGTGAAGTGAAAGCATTTACTTATGTTTGCTAACTATTTCCTCTAGCTGACCTTACGGGATATTCTTTTCCTCTAACTATCAACTTCATGTATTCCATCATAAATATCATATCTCTTCGTTGGTTATCAAACTTATTGTGCCCATAATCTCTTCTAATATCAAATCCATCATAAATATCATATCGCTTCACTGGTTCCCAAACTTATTGTGCCCATGATTTCTTCTAATATCAAACACCTAAGGATCCCCAGGGGTTTTCAATCTTTGGGAACCATTAATATATATCGTAACAGTTTTCCTTGTATCACTGGAACATTTCTTCCTCCGTTTCAAAAATTAAAGGTATTGTACAATTGTACTATGTTTTGTATTTGGTTTGACTGGGTTTCTTTCTTCTTTTTTGATCGTCAGATATTATGCAAATAAAGTATTGGTTGTGAAATAAATTCATTATAAACACATTAAATGTGAATAGCTTTTACGACATGTGTACTTTCGAATCGGCAGGATTCCTCCAAACTTTTTTAATTACGGGGGTCGACGTAAAAGTATCGCAAATTGCTCTATCGTAAAGCGGTTACAGGCAATAAATTTCAATAATTAAAATTTTCAAACTGTCTGACGATGCATAAGCACATAAAACTGCGGCAGTAACTTCGAATTCTTAACTAAAATAATTCGCACATGAATCAGTCCTCTGGTATAGGAAACTTCGGTGCAGCTGCATACTTTATTCCCAATGATTAAAGCGCCCGTAGCGAAATATGTGAAGTCAGTGAGTGCAGTACGTATTCTTATTTTAATGTCGATCTCCTCATTTTAATATGGAAACGAATGGACCAGTTACGACACGCATTGTGCAAGTTGGTGAACTTAGACTTGTTTACGTTGGACGGATGTACGCGCCACTCCCAGAGATTCTACGGAGACTAAAGGATTACTCAAAGTTATTACGCAATTGTACTGCCATCAACATCGTTTGGAAAATGTATTAAATTGTACTGATTATTTAAATTTATCCCTTGCCGGAGAATTCTACCTACAGTCAAGACGGACGTAACATTACCTTTGTAACGGTAAACTTGGTTTAACGTGTCACATAATTTCATATGGTTCCTCGTATAAAATTTACATAAATTCTCGTTTTAATAAGCTCGTCTTATTAACTAAACAAAAATATTGTATGGTTATAGTTTATAAAATACATACATTTTGACATTAATTTGATCATTTCGTGCAGACGCGTTTATAAATGACAAATCACTTGTGTTTAAGCTATTTTATTAAAAAAAGGTTTTATTGACCAACAAGAAAATTACTCCAACTTTCAAATTAATAGTCTTGATGTACTTATGGTATATCGCATGGTAAAACTCTATGGCCTATATTCTCTGTTATTAACTATAATTTTATTTATTTAATTATAGTGTACATTAAAAAAATATAAAATATATCAATGGAAGGAAAAAAAATGTGTGCGAACGGCGGAACAGGAAAGGAGTGATTACTTTCGAAATATTGAATGAAACAGAAGTTCATTATATCTTGGCCTGAAGGAAAAAAGTATATAACTAGGAGTGCCAAGTCATTTAGTCTAACTGCAGGAACTATACAGCACCAAGTTTCTCATACATGCCGAATTTGGCGCGGCCTAAAACAACGATAATATTTATAACCAACTCGTGGTATGCAGCAGCTGCAAGAAATTTCGAATGCCTTGAGGAGTGATGACTACAATTAGTTCCTTCTGAAACATTTCGCCCAAAATATAAAGGAACTTAATTTCAGGTGTGAACCGTGACTGTATTTATTTCTTATACAAACATCGTATTTTCTGTTGCCAACTAATTTCGTTTCGCTAACAAGCCCATCAGACCGAACAAGAAAAAACACAGAAGAAACTTTCACATAACTACCCGTAAGATCGGATCTTTTTAAATAAACTGTAAACAAACCGCACAACTGTGTGTGTTGGATTGTGAAATTACGAATTTCGCAAGCACACGTGAAACCAGTTTAAAAGTACGTCAGGTTAATCCGTGATAAAAATGACCTACTATTTTACTACTATCCGCTTTCTACGAGCAGTAGTGAAGTGTTATAGCTTGTGAATGGCTCTGTGATGCAACGTCTCCCAGAAGAATGTTGCTGTGAAACGCAACACCTGTCAATAAAGATTTCATCGTCGAGAAAAACAGAATTTCACTGCATGTAGCTTCAGCAGCTCGATAAACATAACGAAGAAATAACCATTAAAAAATGTAGTTACGGTTGGATGAAGGTTTAATCAAACAAGATACTGTCGAAGTCAGTTGTTTGTATTAATATTGAAATGTTAATATTATTCAAAAGTAATAAAAAACATTTGCTCTCATACATGGGCTCTTAGTATTCCGTTTGAAAAGAACTCCAAGAAGTTGGCTTACACAAGAACCTCATTTTGTTGATGTTAATTAAATTGGGTCCAATATTGGTATTTGGCACCGGAAATACATAAACCTTATGAAAGTAGTGCAAATATTTGTGTGACTCATGTTCCGATACCCTCAATAAAAAGTATTAAGCAGTAAATATATTTCGACATAGCCCGCGTGTCTCCAATTTCCGGAAAGGTCAGAAAATGCCACTTATATCAATTTATAAAAAAAAATGTCAACAAAAGTTGTGTACGTTTTCATTCCGCATAATTTAAAGTTATTATTTTTAAAAAATATACAGTTTGTTCATTAATGTCCCTTTATATTCATTTTTTCAAAAAAGTTGTGTACGTATACAGGTTGTTCATTGATAACTTACAAACCTGACTTATTATTTTTTAAATGGAACACTATATAAATATGTTACTGCAGTTTCGGTTAGCACTGTAGTAAAGTTTAACAGATTTGAAGAACGGAAATAGTGCCATTTTATGGCTTGATTTGACTATACAAATCTTATACTCAAAATACTTCATAAGGACAGTCAGAATAATTAGTGAAAATTACTTCTTTTAACGTACTTCCTCTATGGAGGAGTAATGGTTATAAAAAGTGATAGTTATTAAATGAAGGCCATAATATTGAATCGTTTTTCAAAGAACTTTCAATTTTTAAAGGAAGACTTAGTATTTTAGTATCTTCTTTCACTTTAAAAACCAGTTTAAAGTTAATATACTTAGGCTGAGTTGCTCAGTATCCTTACCATCACCTGATAAATTTAACCGTAAGTTAATATCCGAGGAAACTATTGTCGGCACAATGGTTTCCCAGGTTAAATTTATCAGGAGGTGGTAAAATCGAGTCTAAACCAGCAATTTATTAAGGGATAAGTGTCAAACCATAGTTTTCTTTCATAGTTAAACTAAATATAACACTCTAGTTAACGTTTAACCAGTAGTTTAAATCTTCGGTGAGCAACTCAGTCTTAACGTTTTTAAATAATTATTTTCCAGTCGCACACTTCAAGCTCAAATGGTAATTGAAATAGTGGGGTCTAATGAATGGATCGTATAATTGGCGACTTGCGAAAGGCATAATTTTTATCGATGTTGAAATCATTGTCAGTATATGGCGCCGAAAATTGATGTGGTGTAATTACTACAAGTTGCTTCGTGACTTAGCTTCTAATCACCTCATTAATAGAAGTTTTAAAATGAGTTCGTTCTACATTACAAATGGGGGAATCTTTCGCTTACATTCTTTATTAAAATTTATCATCGTGTAAACACCGTGAAAGCTATTTTTCACGATTGTCCAATGTATTTACATTAATGGTTTATTTGGTAGTCCCTTTCACAACAGCAATGGTTACTTTCATGACAACCATCACAGAAACCATCGTCGTGTAAACGAAGCTCTTAAAGAAATTTTAATTAATGAATCCATAAGATGTATGTGATAAAAACGATGATGTAAGGAAAATAATATTATGGTGCAAAAGTGACTTTATTCTTTGGATAACAAGGTATTTCAAGGGATTTTAAGGGCTAGTTTTATAATCTGCATTTTATAAGATACGTTTTATTTCTAAATCTAGTGGCCCGTTACCAATAAAGCAAAAAAACAGTAATCATTGTCTACTAACTTGCAATGTTTGTAACAGACATTAGAATCTCTATACCTAAAAGCAGTGGCGTAGCAATAGGGGCATTCATTCTAATATCAACGATGTTGGCCTGCTAACCCAAGTCGTCAGTGGTCCTAAAATTTGAATTTTAAATGTCAAAACTGTACCCAAAATTTCAATAGGCATAGGTATCACATTCTGCGAAATTGAAAGAACTGGATTGTTTACAGCTTGACAATGACAACCGTCATTTGAAAGAGCCACTGACAAGTGTCATTTGACTATCAAATTCAGATTGGAGCGCTGGATATTTTTAAATAATTTATCTAAAAAAATTTTACGGTACAATACAATATTTTAATTAGATTTAGTTTAAAACACGGCCAAGTTGTATTCACATAACCTACAATCTTGTGGCTCTTACGTTGCGTCAAAGAACTGTTAAATAAATAAAATAACAAAATGCACCCGGTTGCAGTGTTGCAAATAGCCAAATAAAAAATGCTGTTAATTGTATTTGAAACAAATTTTTCATCAATTTGTGGTATCATCGAATCATACTTTTACTGACTGCACCACGGTGCTTTTAACTGGTTTCGACAAAGGTACAGTAGCGAATAATAAAATCCGGACACGTTATTTCCACAGCGTAAACCTTACTTTAATATTTTTGAAATTAAGTTTAATATGAATTTTACTCTTCATAATTCCTATTTATTTTGTATTTTGACAAAATTACTGTTTTAAATTCTAATCAAAAAGTAAGGGTATTGACACATATTGGCACATGGAAAAGAAAATAGATAAATTGTAATCTTGTTCTTGTTAATTCTTATCTATTTTGACGTTATTATTGTCTTTTCCCGACTAAATTGTGTCTAAAAGTAAGAGTTTACTTCAACAAGGATACTTTTAAATGGTAAACATCCAGAAACGGATGGACGCGAGGGTACACCGAAAAGGTTTTCCCCCGCGTCTAAAAAGTGTTAATTAATTTCAGATTGTTATGTATGTAGTATCTACATGATTATTGTTTAAGCTCTCATTTGTTAAAATAAACGAAACATCTGAAATTTTCACACCACATTCGTTACTTACTGCGATGGAAAAAGTTTTGGTCTCTTTCTGAAAATTTTTATTATCTGAGTTGGCAGAACTCTTAGAGTGGGTTTTACAAAAGAATTCTTAATCAGCGATTAATTTAATTCTCCGATTAAGGAACGCCATTGGTCGAAGTCAACAATAGATTTGAAACAACCAATTATATTGTTTCACCCAACCGATCACAGGCTTTAATCACGCTGTTCAATTAATCAGTGATTAAATCATTTTGTGAAGCTGGGGGTTAGACCATCAGAAATTTTCTATCAAAATCCGTCATTAGAAATATGTTAAATAAATAAAAAGAAAAAATGAAGGGGTCGAGTGAGAAAACAGTAGTTTGAAATGTACGAAGTGCGAACTAATTTGCATTACATTTCGAGTAGCCGAGTGCCAAGCCAAGAAATTAGAGGAAGAAAATTGAAATCCTTCGATAAAATTAGGGTGGCCAGATTCCTAAAATGAAAAAAAAAATTATCATCACTGCCTTACCTGTGTTTGCCGCATATTATAATGTGGCAGTGGTTAATACTGATATGGTAATGATACTAACACTGATAATGATGCTGGGATTATTTTGCATTATTATTTTATTTACAAAGCATATGGTTAGAAGAAAGGAAAAAAAAGATCCGTGTTAAAAAGAAGGCACGGCCTCTTTAAAAGAGAACGCCCAGCCACCCTAGACAGATCGTATGAAATAAGAAATGATTATGTAAGGAAGTAAAATTTTTAAATATTGATATTTGTTGGAGGTACACATTATATTGGTTGTTAAATTAAACTGAGATCATAGCAGATTGAATGTATGAAGTACGAACGAAATTCAACGAGCATTATGTTTTGAATTGAAGACACATTTTGCATATAATAATAATAATAATGATAATTGACTTATATTTTTCATATTAAATACATGAATTACATGAAATAAATAAATGAAATTACATGTTTTCTTTTTGGTAACAAAATATGAGAGGCGAAGTCCAATTCGACAAATTATTGTCAACTACTTCACTTAACTACTACTTTAACCTCACACAGTAGCTACGTAAAAGTTTTATTGCAAAAAATATTAAAAAAATAAAATAAGTTTGCTTATTGAACTCAAGATGATATATCGATAAAATGTATCTGGATATGTTGCATGAAAATGATCGTTTCGCTAGCTGGATTGTGTGAGGAGGGGAAGTCAACAATCCTTTGAATCTTACGTTTAAATTGTGTAAGTCAGTGCGATAAGAAATTGTTTTGAAAAAATATGGAGGACACTTAGACCAAAGAATTTCATAATAGACCAGGAATAATCGTCTATTGTTCATATTTAACCAATGAATTTCGTTCAATTTATGTTTAATTTTCTGATATTTTCTTACGTCGTAAATAAATCTTAAGCAGGAATTTTGAACACGCTGAGGCCTCCTACAGCTTACTTCATCCAAGCACGATCCGTATACCATATTACGAAAGCTCAATTTTGAAACTTGAAAGAGCAATAGGATTGCATGAATCTATTTTGACTTTGACTCGAGATATGTCTACATCTAAATAACATTTTCAACCTGTAATAAGCATTTCTCACTAGCCTGGACACAATGTTCTCTAAATTTCAAGTCTATCAATAATCCCAAATTTCTGACAGTTTCCATAGGAACGAGTTGTTCACTGCCAACAGAGACATTACAATTGTTTTGTTTTGTTTTTCAAAAAACGATTGCCTGAAATGAAACCCAAACAAATCATCAATTATTATCTTTTGGAGGAAAAACGACAGAAGCCATACGTCTGTCGTTTTTCCTCCGCTATATACTCGAGAAGCTTCTGACAAAGTAAATAATTTATGTATTTGTGAATCGTCAGCACAATAATGGTATTTACATTCATTGAAAACTGTGTCAAAATTACATGTATAGATACTATACAAGAGCGGGCCAATAATGGAGCCTTGGGGAATCCCAGACGAACAAACTACAGCTTGTTTTCGACCAGATAAATAATTTTGAATTAAATCAATTGCTTTCGAGGAAAAATTTATATAATGTAATACCGATAATAATATTTTGTGTTTTACAGTTGTATCCAGATGTAAAGCCAGACTGTAGGTACTTGAGATAGTAATTCATTATTTGATAAACGAATTCTTATTTGAGTATCAAAAATCTTGGATAAAATGAGTAAAATACTTATAGGACGTGAATCATTAACTTAAGAGTGGTTTTCTTTTTTGGTAGAGATATGATATGTTACGTGCAAATTCCCAGGAAGATGGAAAAACGCAATTTGTATTGTAAAAATTATTATAAGTGTTGTATACGGCAAAAGGAACAGTAAACGCATGCAAATAACAGAAATATTTGTGCCATCGCTACCAGTAGCTTTAGATTTTAGTTTTGATATAATTTTAACACATCTAGTTCATCAACTGGTAGAAAACTAAGTACAAAAATATTCGATTTTTTCTTATTGTTATTATAATAGGCACATAAATTGTAAACATTAAAGCGAGGTATAGATTTCTGAAAGTGTTTATTAATGTCATTCGCGTCAGATAAGTGATTGAATAAAGAGTAGTTTTACAATTACTTATAGCACCAAAGGACTGTAAATCCTTCCAAAATGGTGAGGAATTGCAAGTTTTATGACGCGAATAAAAGTAAGCTTTTTTCTCACGCCTACAAAGCAGCAGTTGTTAGATTTCTTATTTGTTTTCATTGAGATTTTTAGTGCGTTTAAATTTTTGCAAAGCACGATCATGCAAATTCATCTAAAGTTTTAAATTGGGATTATCTACGAGGGTCAAGCTGAATTTATTGAGAATGAGAAAATCTAGCAGGCCTTAAAAACAAAACATACTTTGTTATTTAGAACACTTTTTTATCTGTCATTTGAAGTTTAGCTGCTGAATCTACGTTTGGTATAACCGAACTTATTAATTTTTAAAAGTGACAATACAAGTCCAAAAATGGAGTTAACCAGAGAGCATTTTCGAATTATGATTTATTATGATTTTAGAAAAGGCTTAACGCTTATGAGTGCAAGGAGAGTTTAGATTCGGTTTTCAATGAACAAGCACCTTCCTTGGCTACAATTTACCAGTGGTATAAGGAATTTGAACGCGAAAGAAATTCTGTTCAGTATCTAAAAGGAGCAGGGCGTCCTCCTACGGCTGTTACCGCCAAAAAAATTGCTGCTGTTAAAAAAATAATTGAAGAGAACAATAAAGCCACTTATGCGGTAATCGAGCATCAACTCAAGATTGGACCCCTAGCTGTGAGAACAATCTTACACGATCACTTACATTTAAAAAAAGTGATTAGTCGTTTTGTGCCGCATCAACTTTCCGACTTCCAAAAAGCACAACGTGTAAGGATTTGCCATGAAACTTTCTTAAACAATGGTGGCCACCAATTTTTTTCCAAAATAGTGACAGGTGACGAAACTTATATTCCATTTTTTTGACATACCAACCCGCCAAGAGAGTCGTGTGTGGATTTATGAAGATGAGGAAACTCCAACAATAACCAAGAAGCTGCGAGCTATGAAAGAAGAAAGTTATGTATGCAGTATTCTTTAGAAGTACTGGGCTAGTAAAAGCAATTAAGCTAGACGGACAAAACACAGTTACAGCTAAATGGTACACTGAAAAATGTTTGCCTGAAGTATTCAGTAAGGTTCCAGACAAGGCAATTATTCTGCACCATGACAATGCATCATCCTATATTGCAGCTTTAACTCTCCAGTATAAAAATAATAGAACATCCGCCGTATTCACCTGATTTAGCTACTTGCGACTTCTGGCTATTTTTTGGGCTTAAAAGGAATTTGCGGGGTAGAAGGTTTTCGTCTGAAGAAGAGATTGATGCCGCAGCTCACACTTATTTTGACGGTATTCCGAAAGAAGATTGGTTGGGCGCTTTTAAACAGTGGAAAGAAAGACTTGTTAAGTGTATCATTGCTGAAGGGAATTACTTTGAAACATTCTACAAAATATTAACCATATTTTTTATTCCCAATAAATTCAGCTTCTCCCTCGCATGACGCTCTTTGTCTATTGTATTGTCTATGTTCTACCTTTACAGGAAAGATCAATATAACAACTCGTTTTCATTCTTATGATTAATTGTTTTTTTTTTTAATTTTTGGTAGTTGCGGTCTCTCTGTTGATGATGTTCGTGCGTTAAAATTTTGTTAAGGAAATAATTCGTGCAGTAAATGATTTGGATAAAAATGAAGAATTGAATTTTTGCGACCAGATGTTCGTCACACATCGCCTTTTAAATTGTATACCTTGCATGGTAAGAGGTTCGAAGTCAGAATTTTCGGTGCAGGTTAAAACGTTTGTCCTATATTTTATTCACACATACCGGTCGTTACGTATGCCGCATACGCCCACTCATTTTTTTGAGAATGGGATGCAACTATTGTTGAACATACGCAACGTGTTATTTGAAGAGGCTTAGAATATGGGGAAAGTTGGAAGCGAGGTCGCGGTTTCTTGGGTGAAACTAACGATGTGGGACGCATTCCACGGGCTCGCTCGCTTACGGTGGCACCGCCTTAATACATATGAAATTATTGAGTAATTTTTCATACTGCATTAGTCGGCTGAATACCAACATGTATGTCAAAGTGGGAAACTTAATTAGACCTCGAAATTGGATTACTACATACCAAAGCGTTGCATTGTCGAACACACAAAGACTGGTTGATGAATACTAAATTGTTAAGCTGATTATGTTTGTTTGAACATGCATTCAACTGTTTCACATACCATACATTTTTATCATGCATCTGCCAAGTAAATACTGGATAAAAATGTTTAACAGTTCTTAATTTGTGCATGTATGTGAGACCTCTACGTTGTGTTGGTTTGGCTCCATTACAACGACATCCTTTCTTACCAATCCTCATTTCACCAATTCATCATATTTTGATTAAAATTTACTATTTCACTATAGTATCAGTCATAATACTCAACCTAGTGGTATGTATATCAGTATATTAATTACAAAACTATTTTTACTTATATTAATTTGCTAAGTAATTAGTAAGTAAATTATATGCACGTGGAAACAGCCATGTTATGTGCGCGATTTAGTTATATTGGCATTAATTTACACTTCATTTTAGATGCTAATTTTAATTGCCGATATTCATTGCGGTTCCAGGCGTTTCAACTAGAGGGCAGCATTAGGCAGCAGCTTTATAATATAAACCACGTGGAAGACGCATGGCGTCGTTTGCCATTACGATGTCTAGGCGCAAGCGTTCGCAAAGCTTGAGGGTTTCCTTATTAGAGGGTGTTACTATAAAATAGATACGAATTGTTTTTTTACTAATCTAAAATGTTTATTTAAGCATACTCAAGTACACTTGATTGCAATAAAATAGAATACATCGGAAAAATTAAGTTTGCGAAGTTTTAGGTACAATTTCTTGCCTCTTTCGAATTAAAGAGCTGTTTATTTATGAAACAGCTCTACTTCTAATTGCATTAAAAAACAAATTTCTATTTTCTTCAAACTTTTGCTTTCGACGTATTATGTTGTTTCCGCTAATTTAGAAAGAATTGAAATTTTCTTACTTTAAATATAATTAATCATGGTGGTGGCATTTTGTCTGTTAAGGTGCTTGATACATACCGAGAAAATACCAAAAACGTGTTAATAGCAAAAATGCTAATAACAAATATGTAAATTAACATGCATTTGATTGGTGCTGAAAACTTAGATAATAATTTGTCTGGTTATAAGCATCAGCAGTTTTTCTACTGAAAAGTTGAAGTAAGTTTCAAGGATGTATAATAATTTATTTTTTAAAGTTCTTCTCCTCGATAATTGCAGAATTGATATGAAAAATAAGAGACTTTAGAAACAAGCTTTTATTTACCTTAACTTGGCGTTACGCGAACTGGTTTGTTTGCTTTTTCAAACCAATTTGCGAAAAGTTAAGTTTGAAAAAGCAAATAAACCAGTTAAGCTAAATAAAACTTTCTGCTTGTTTCTAAAGCCTTTTGTTTTTCGTATCAATTCTGCGATGTAAGTATAATAATTTTACTGAACGTAATGTTATTAACATTGATAGAACAACAATGTTATTGTCAGAACAACAATATTTTTGACACTGTAATCAACAAGAAAATTAATATTATTATCTATAGTGTTACTGAAATTTTTAATTTTGACTTCCTGTAATTCACAGCCAAAAATCTTTATGATTTCTTTCCGCGCATCTCGACTTTCCTGTTCCATGTTCGGACAAACATTTATGTTTGCAATATCTTCTATATCTGAGTTTATTAGGAGTATTAGTTTTCTTAGAACATTCCAAAAAGTGCGAATACTGACGGAGATAAACAAGAATAACAAGCAACATCGCATAGTCTCTCGGAAAGCAACGAAAAGGTATTATTTACATGTTACTAGCATCTTGTTTCAAGCGATCGCAAAATATTTGCTGCTAACAAAGTTATGAAGAGCATCATTAACATGTTAATGAAGAAAAAAAATAAATGTTAAGAGCAAATGCTTTTAACAAGTTTTTTTTGTTAATATGTTAGCAGCAATATTTATTCGACATTACATCACATGTTAACTGCTTTACAACGGAGATAACCACCGTTAATAGCAATATTATTAACAAATGTTAAAAACGGAGACAAAAAGTGTTATAAAAAATTTTAAGTGTCAGAATTCTGACATTTATTTTTGTAAATGACTAATAATAAACGAATTTGTCTTGCGGAACTCTCCCTAATACATATTCTAAAAAAGGGTTTAAAACAGCATCTATTCAAAATGAAGTTACGAAATAAAGATTGTGTAAAGCACGAGCATAACCTCAAATATGACAACTGTCAACTTATTATTTATTTGTCATAGTATGCAACCGCACAGACTAAAATTGCACCAATCACAGCCTCCTCTAATTATGAATTAGATTGATCACCAGGTACTTATGACTCTTATGATATAAAAATTGTTTAAATGGTTGGCTTTTTAACATTGAAACTCATACTTTTAACTTCTAAGTTTGAATCATTTCAACAATTTATTGCGACTCCAATAATAATTAATAAATGCACTGTTGACTTGTGTTATAATCTTCCTGACATAACACGAGAGGGCGTTAATTATAGCAATTATAATTTGTAGATTTAACATTTCTGAGGAGGGGGGAGGGGGGTGTTCGAACGCGAATCGCTTGTTCGAACGCTAATCGCTTGTTCGAACGCTAATCGCTAACCAAATCAAAGTAGACCCAGTTTACTTTTTATTAAAAATCGGAAACTAATATTTAGTTCTATTTTTGCTCTTAAAACTTGAACGAAAATTGATTTTTCGCTCATCAAGCAATCATTATACACGGGAATTACGGGAAAGTAATGGAAGCACTGCTTTAAGTCAGGTGGACACTCATATTTCCTTAGAATCGACTCGAAATTGGCGAAGTATGATTCATCTTTGTGCTGATATTTGCAATCAATTTCGTAATCATCGTGCAAAGTTAACGTTGAAAAGAGCTAGTCGCTTCTAACAGTTGTTTATGTGTTTCATGTGGCTTGTTGTCGCTTGCATTTCTGCATATGTAGGTACTTTTCTTGACTCAGTCTGCTCTTGGCGAGGTCGATCGTATGTCGCTTACATTAGTTAAACCTTGGCAGAAAGTATATTTCGTGAGTCATTCTGCATTTGGCGAGGTCGACCTTGCAGTACAATCGAAATATTACAATTAAAGATAAATTAAAAAATTAATTCCGTACGAAAATTTCGACTTGTTACGGAAATAATATGGAGATTTCTTTTTAATTTTTGAGAATACTCTCAACAATTCAACATGTAACCTTTAAAAACTGTGAACTTGGATTCTCGAAAAGACATCAATTGTTGTCCGCGGTAATACACCTTGTTTCCAAGTACATATAACATGTCAGTATCATGTTGCCTAGCAACACTCTTGAATTTAGACCGTATCTACACTAATTACAAAGTATTTGCTGTTAGCAATGTTATGAAGAATGTAATTAACATTTTAAAATAAATAAATAATAATAATAAATTAACAGCAAATGTTTTAACAAAAATTACTGTCAGTAACATTTCTTCACACATTAATTGCAAAGTATCCTAACGTGTTTATCTTCGTTTTTAAGATTTTTTGACAACGTTGCTACTAACTGTTTTCAGTGTAAAACCGGTTTTTCATTGACATGACACAATGCTCATGCTTTTCTGCAAATGCGAAACCTTGAATTGTTTATCTTTAAACAAGTCCTTAAATTAAATACTAGAATGTTAAAAATATGAGAATTTCTCGCTGTATGTACAAAAAAATTGGCTAAAATTACGAGGGGTATTGTGTTATCCTACCTACCCATGAAAAAGGAAATACGTATCACATTAAGTACCTTTTAGTTTTCCACGCAAGTCCTTCCAGCAGTTACAGGCTTATTCCATTATTTTTCCAACTGTCCCCCATCCTCAAAAAAAAAAGAAATCTTGGACAATTCTACAAAACATTGTTCGATAGTTTACGTATGTGCCTCATCAGAAGGCAAAGCTCTCTCTCCTCAGATGATTTTTTTTTTAGGTTTTGACTAAAAACAAGTTTGACGGAGCCAGATCACGGCTTTACGGTGAATGCTTTGACTGTATGAACTCAGAGTAATTAGTTATCTACTGGACTTAGTTTGCTTTAGAAACGTTGCATTGTCGAGTTTTCATTTGGCTTAAGAATGTAAGCGTTTTTCTTCCGAAACAATTTTAATTTTGGTCTGTGTTTCCGTATGCCTCTCATTTATGTTAGGTCCTCTCAGGATATTACTCATTCTTTAGCATACCAGAAATTTGCCATCGGTGTTTTTTCAAAAAAATGAGCTCTGAATAGTGGAAGCCTTTACGAATTCACATTCGTATGGGCTCGTGTTTAGTGGGAGGCTCCCAATGATGTATATGTCTTACCCCAGTTATAATTGGCGAAAGAAGCTTTCTGTCTCTTTTCAACGTGGCCCCAAACTTTCTTGAGAAATTTCTTTTTTGATGGGTTTTTGCTTAGGTAAGCAGTCTGGAAATCTGCACACCTGCAGACACCTTTTTCACGCCCAAATCATCATGAAACTTGTTTCGAATATACAGGTTTCGTTGATCATAACAGAGAGCTTGATATGTGCATCTTTTCGGTTCCAGCTCTGGACTTTGAGTCATCTTTAACTGACTTTCGAGCCTAGTCACTCGTTACATATAATTATTGACTCATTTCCTTCCTCAGTTATGAATTTTATGAAATTGCTTGATTTTACTCATAATTCTATTAGCAAATAAATCTCTAGAAACCACAACAGCGTTTTATATCTCGTAAACCGACAATTTAAGAACAGAGAAATGAGGACAATTTGAGAATGTACATTTGAAAACAAGAATGGTAATTATTCTTTCTCAAAATGGTATTGATTAAAGACGAATTAATATATTTTACCAAAGCCTTATGGTTGTTAAATCTGAAAGCTTTCAATTTTTTGAAATGTTATCTGTAAAGTCATCTTTTATCGATACCATTTTGAGAAAGAATAATTACAGGAAACTGTTTTTGTCTACTATTTTCTGCTTTCGACAGTAGGTCATTTTCACACTACCGTAGCTTTAATAACGGAAAAAAAAGAATTAGTGAAGGTTTATCCCTTTGTGGGTGAGCCAGTATGTCCTTCAAAACGATTTCTCTCAACTTATGCTAAAATAAATTTTGAAATAATTAAACATTGTTCATCATTATTTCGTGTCATTCACATCCACATTAACTAATCTGCAGCAAGTACAGGTTCTTCGTGAATTAAAATGAAGCAAAATTATTTAAAAAGTGCTAATATGAGAAAGAGAAATATGTATTTTATTTGCTGTATAAAGTCGAAATCAAACATAATCTGTTAGGATAAGAGAGATTTTAACGTATTGTAGACATTGTGGTGTTTATTGCCTTAGTTTTAAAGATCAAGAGTATTTAATACCACAAGTTTGTCTACAGTGTGTCATTAAAACTTGCTTAACAAAAGTGCTGCTATTTGATGGCTTCTTTTGAATGCTTCACGGTCCTCTTCTTGATGTGGATTAGTCTTTGTTGTATTGCTACGAAGGATTTTCAGATGTTCTTATTTTCTCCGCCCCATTCTGTCCCGTTTCTTGCCATCTTCCTATTTTGTTTAAGTCTTTTTTCCATTTCGTCGATCCATCCCGTCCTTGGTCTTCTTCTGGTTCTTCTCCCTCCTGGTTGTCATTCTAGCCATGCTGGCAGATTTTTACCATTCCTTTTCTTTGCGTTTTTCCTATTCTCATTAAATTTGTTTTGTCTATATTTATCTGCAGACTCCATCCTTTTCCCCTCTTTCTCAATTTCTGTCAACATTCTTGTCATTATTTGCCTTTGATGATCAGTATAATGTCATTCCCGTATGCTAGACATTTCATTTTTCCACGCCTCTTTTATTAATTTAGAGATTTCTTCTTGTAGTTCCCCCCCTCCCAATAGTTTTTTATGTTTTCTTTTCTGAGTATTTTACCTTTCTGTATTAGATTCTTAATTGCTTCCGTTGTTGGTTCTTCTACATGCTCCACTTCTTTCTGTTCTGTATCGTAATTTATTGTTTCTTCCTCATTTCTTACAATTTTTTTAAAATGTTCTTCCCATATCTTTCGTTTTTCTTCTTCACTCTCTGCAATTTTCGCATTTCTTTATTCCTCTATTTTTAGTTTTCTTCTCTTTACTATCGCTTCTTTAGTGGTTGGATTAGTTGACATGAAATATTTGAGTTTCAATTTTTTACTTTCTTCCCAATCTCCGCTAATTTTTCTGTCTAATACTGTTTAGTGTTTTCTTTTATTAATCTGATGATTTCTTTCCTTTCTCTAGCGCATATCTTTCTATCCTCGTAGTTTCCAGTGTTTAAACATTTCTTTCTTTGTTCATTATTATTTTACTGCACCTTTCATTCCACCATTCGTTTCTATATCATACCATCATCCCTATTTTCTTTAATGACGTTTCAATTTTGTGTCTTTTTGAATCTTCCCATTGTTCATTTCCATCCCTTATCTTTTTTCCCTTTAATTGAATTTGGTTTCTATTCAACTGATTTACATTTCATTTCCTTGACTCTGTTTTAGGTGTTTTCTTTATCGTTATTTTGCTTTAATGTGGTCGTAACTATGTAGTGCTCTCTGTAAATGTTTGCCCCACTGTCGGACCTTATGTCTAAGGATCGGACATTCCTAGGATATCTGGTAAAAGCCAGTATAAAGATAAACAAAGCAGAGGCGTAGATTTTAACGTCGCCGCTGAACAGCTTTTATGCCCGAGACACTCTCACCCTCGCGCTCATTGCATCAGAAGCAACCGTTTGATGTAAATTACGTGTGTAACATAATTGCCTTTATAGTTTCTTTCAAATTAATAATTATGAAAACATTATAATTCTTTAATATAGCTTTTAAAAAGACTGGCATAATACATTTAATTCATATCAATTATAGCGCCGTCACTGCAAAAAGAATGCAAGTTCATTTCGGAATGAATCGATTAGGTAAACAAGTTTTATATCCAGTCGACCAGAACTGTTGTGGTTACTGCTTGCCGCATAGACTTCTGAGGCTTCGTCTGGTTTATTGTTTTGTTTTTACAGGGCAGACGCGTTAAAGATTAGAACTTCTTCCGACTTGACGATCGCGTCAGCATATTAATAGTTCCTCGTATATTCAACGAAACCTTCCGCCTATAATGCGCCTAGGCTGTTTATGTCTGTTACCAAAGCTTGCCTCTTTTTAGTTATTAGCACATGATCTATCTGGTTCCCTTTCGTTTTCTCTGCTGGTGGAATCCATGTTATTTTATGTATGATTTTATGTTTAAAAACTAACTATCAGCATTGCTGTTGTTGCTGCTAACTTGTGTCCATTATTTGGTTTATTGTTTGTCAGCCTGCCATTTCCTTCACATATTCTTTTTTTAACGTTTTTATCTATTTGCTCGTATTAAGCCTTTGTATTTCCTCTTCTTCAGCAACTTCCGTCGAAATATAGACGTTTATTAAAAATAAATTTAAGGATCTTGTGTCTGTTCATAAGTACGCTAGACCTCCATTATCTTGTTTGAATATGAATGTGAATTGTTTTCAATATTACGTCTAAAAATTAAAATTTTATATGCTTTACATTTCAGTGGCATGCTACATTTTCTTTTCGTCAAAATGGTACATAAGTAACTTCCGTTTTAAGTTTTACAATTTCGCGCTTTACCAAGAAAAGCTGCAGCCAACAAAAAGAATGACAACCTCTTTATGGATGATGCATCGCCGACATGTTCGTTTTAATGAATCCCAGTATAGAAGAATGCGCTACTTACATGGTTGTACAAATAATAGAAGAAGATACATTACGGATGAATACTATTGGGATAGTAATTAAAGGATCTCTCTTTCTGTTACATACGACGGAGTATATATATAAATTTGCCCACGTGGACTCGAAATTGTCTGAATGGAGGCGTTTTTATGACCCATTTAGGATTTCTTTGTAAAAATACCTTGTCATACTGCAATTTCAATGTGAAACTACGACATGATAAAGTATAACTTACTATTCTTTCGTCTTGACTTAATTACTTTGATTTTCTTTTTGAACAAGTCTTAATTTTTTCAAAATTGGTACAAAATTGTATTTTACTTTACTGATAAATGAAGAGGTGCATTAAATAAACTAACGAAACCGAGGAAGTGGCTGTCAAGACTTGCAAGTTGGCAATACATAATTATAAATTTAAAAGCGTGGCATAGCATTCGCATACGTGCAAAATGTTCGTTTTCGATGTGTATTTTTAACCCTCCGCTGATGTCATGCGTGAACAGTTCCTATGCATATGCAAATTCTCGTATATCATGGCAACGTATGACACTACGAGACGTTGAAGTGTTTCCGGTAAGCCCAGTGTCCGTGGTAACGATTCACAATCCTTTTTAATTGCCTATGCACAATGGACAGCTGACCTGTCAAGAATTTATTACTCTGCTCATACATGTACTTCAAACAGTATCTATTTAGAACGATTATTAATTTTACTAAAAAGAACGTTTTTATTTGCTTTTGCTTTAGTTAATTGCTTTGAGCACAATGTGTATAAATGAGTTTTAAAAATAGATTGCCGTTGGTAATTAATAGAAGAGCATGGGTGAAGTGTGAAATTTTTTGCCGAATTGATACTTAACATACTGGTTTTGAGGAGACGGTTTCGATGAGTGGGATCCAATTATTTACAGCAAAAATTTAAGGTGTAATATAAATTCCGCTCGAAACCTAAATTTAGCTAACTCCTTTTTGCTATAGTAATAGTTACCTACATTCAGTTTCTCGAACATTTTATCCGTAAAGCTGTGTTTACACTGTGGCAACAACAAGGAACCGAACCACCTGCGATCCTTGCAAAAGTTGCCAGTTGTTAGTAAAATATTTCTTTTTGTTGCTTCATGTTTCGGTTACCAGTAAACAATGTCTTCAGTTTACAAAGACCGGTAACTATCACTTTTGAAGACTAATAACGAGTCCAAACACCATTTTTCATTTTGTTTTTTTTTTTAACTCTGATAAATGTTGCAAATAAATGTTGCAACTTTCATCATTTTGTTACCAGGAATACAAGTAGACTTGAAAGAGAAACAAAATCTAAATGTTTCTATTATTATTTGTGACAAGGAATACATATAAGTAGACTTAAAAGAGAAGCAATATCTAAATGTTTCTATGATTATTTTTGATTAAGAATATAAGTAGGCCTGAAAGAGAAGCCAAACCTAAAAGTTCCTGTGATTATGTTACTTTAGTTTATGTCCCCACGGATGTATATGGTTGTTAAATTCGTTGAATTATTCTTGCAATAACATCCGGCAACAAACAACAGTAAGTTGTTGTCGTTGTTGCTTCAGTGTGAACACGGCTTTAGCAGTATCATCGCTTGATTAATTATTTATGAATTTCTTTATTTATTACTTCAGAAATCTGATAATTTCTGACAGAGATGGTAACAATTTAAAAAAAAATATATCTTAATACTATCAATTTGATTTTGAATTCCTTAATCAACTTTTTGACTCAAAATATTCACAATTTTTACAAAACAACAAACAGAAATGTGTTTGTTTGTCATGCACATATTTGTAGAAATATTTTAGAAACAGTATCATAACTTTGTGTTTATTTAAAATACTATTGATATTTGAAAATTTATAACAATAAAGACAATTAACTTGTTTTGCTGTTTTTTTTTTTATCTTCTAGCCTCGTTAGATTCTAATTCTTTTCGAAACCGTTGATTAGATGATTTATTACTGCAATAAACATTTCCAAAATGAAAGAATGATATACAGCAACCGTTGTAACCTCCAGTTCAATTTGAACAGCCGCATTTTAATGAAATAACGGGAAATAAAATCAAATTAATTATCCAAATGAGTTTATTTAAATATAGAATTCAGTTGGCTTACTTATATTGTTTTTTTATTCAAATAAGGACGCAAAGTCGGGAAAGTAAAACAACCAAAACACGCTGTATACGATCAGATAAGGTAGTGTGTTTCCAATTAAATCTAATATTCTTGCTCTCATATTATTGAAGCCTGCAGAGTAATCTTAATGGAAGGAATCTTTGTATTAACTAAAACTGTATTTAAATGCACAAAGATGACTATCCAACTTAATCAAAGCAGAGTGAGTGATACTTAGTGCGACTATAAAATAATTTACTGCCTGGCAAGAGTGATTAATCGCCGTTCGAATATTATTTTAAGAACATATACATTAATTAATTGGATGCCAATATCTTAACCTGTAAATGAGATAACAGTAGGACCACAAAAAAATAAAAGTCGAAACAGGTTCCCAATCGAGTACACTCTCCCGTATAATAATTTAGAATGACGTTTCCTGTGTGGATTGAGCATCGGTCGAATTTGCTTAATCCAGCAGAAAATTGTTTTGAAGAATCTAGCCTAGCACCAGTAAAAAAATTATTTTAAATTACGTACATACAACCAGTGAAAATTAATTCCCTATTTTCAACAGTCAGTCGATTTAATTAATTATTTCAGGTTTACATTCTTATCATTCATGTACTTCTATTTGCTACCAGTATTTAGTTCTTAACGTGGAAGAGCTTTTTCCTTAACTTAAATGCAATTTTGAATTACACGTCGTAAAATATTAGGATTCTTGGAAAACACAGCTCTGAATTCATACAAAATAATAGGCAAAAAAAATACCTCATACCTCAATGAGGAATGGAATTTATGTAAATAAATAACGGTTACACAAACAAGAACTACGTTTGAATAGTTTAGCCTAACTATTAAAGAATATTATCTCCACTCCCCATTCAATCAGGTTAACTATAAACAAAAGTCTTTTTAAAACAACAATTTGTACCCTACGGTTGTGAACACCGGCGTCAACGCTGATTGACCAACACTTACATATATTTTTATGTTATATAACGTTGGTACTGCAAGAACGCATACCAGGACGTGTTCCAGATAGCACGAAATTAGGTAATGATATTTATGGAAGTAAATTTCTAAAATACTTGCACATACTCTTTTAGAAAATTATTGGGAAATTGTAGGACAGCCGACTTCGAAATATTTGCTTTAATTATATAGACACAACCGACAAACGCAAGAATGGTTCCTTTATATGGAATAATTATTTTAATTGTAACACGTTAATAATATGTTTGTAAATTTGCGGGAAACGTTTATGGGGTTTTCGAACAGCCAGGAGGATTCTGAGAAAATTGAGTTTCACATTGCAGAAATTATTCCGCTTTTACAAAAGCTTTAATTATTATTTGATGATGATGGGATTTATGTGTGAGTAATTTAAAAATTCCAATCTATTATTTCTCTCTTCAATAGGCACGAACAAAGAAGAATCATGTTAGTGATGTAATTATTGCAACAAGATTTCAAAATGCCGAAGAATTGTCAGTACAGAAGCGAAGCCTAATTTTTCCTTCCATTTGCGTATTGACACATTAATGATTTTGTTGAAAGTAAATAAATTTCTTTCCCACTACAATTTCGTACACGTACAGTCATGCTTCTTAGTAATATCTCCCCAATGAAATTTTATGTCGAATTCTTAAAGGTACCTAAACAAAAATTTTGAATCTTATTTCGTGTTTTTATTTTATGTTTATTTTCCTGCTGCTTCCTTTACTTGTTTGTCTAACTATTACAGCAATCAGAAAGTATAACTAAAAATCATGCCGAATACAAAGAATGGAAGTGCAATTTGGCGCCAACATTTGAATTTGACATAGAAAATGAGTAAGCAAGGTTAGAAAGTATTGTCAATTTGACACTGACGGGACTTTTTTTGTTGAAATTTGACATTGAGAGGTTAGAAACGATTGTCAATTTGACACTGACGGAACTTTTTTTGCTGAAAGATGGCTGACTCTGCCAAACTCTAACTCTCTCTAGGTTTAGGAAAACTAGAGACCCTCTAGTAAGAGTCTGGTAGCATGGCGTGCGTTTTTAATTGGTTCTGCCATATTTCAGCAAAATGTACTTGGGCCAATCATAAGAAATAATGAAAGTGCAGTTTGACGTCAACACTTGAATTTGACATTGAGAATAAGCAAGCAAGGTTAGTTAATGTTATCAACTTAACACTGACGGCTAAAATTTGACTTTGAAAGGTTAGCAAATATTGTCAGTTTGACACTGACGGTACATTTTTTGCTGTAAGATGGCTGCCTCTGCCAGACTCTAACTAGAGGGCCTCTAAAGAAAACAAGGCGCTGTCATTAATGTAATTGAATGAATACAACCTGTTCTATTCGATTCATCAATGCTTGTTTTTAGTTTCATTGTTGGTTCAGATGAATAAAACGAAGCAGATGCTTTTGCTTGAACTTTTTTTAAAGAAAACTAGCAAATAATTGGAGAAAAATAAATTCTAAACTATTGTGTTCGTACTATAGTTAGACTTTTTATAAGAGGAATTGGATAATGATTTACAAATGAAAATTTTCCAAGTAATTCAGCATTAAAAAAATTAATAATTGAGGTAAAGGCATTTGCTTCGTTTTATTCATGTAGCCCATTGTGTGTGTTATGCCAAAAGCGGAAATATCAGTCTTGAGTGTTTTTTTTTTCTTTTAATGTGGCGTCGAAATTGGTTATGAAAGTTTAATTGTGAACCATCATCAAAATAACAGTTGTCAATTAGACATTTGAACTTACCATTCGAAAACCATTCGGGATACCTAATCTTGCTTTCACTCCACTACGAAAAGGTTCCATTCTTGCCAGAAAAAGCTATTTTACTTTCAAAATTCAAGGCAACAGGCTATATTATGGAATTTTAAAACTGATTTTAGTCATTAAGAATACAATATTTCAGATCAAAAACTAAATTCTATAAGAGGACTTTTAGTAAAAAACATTCTGTTAAGATTTTCGAGTTTAAATTCAGCAATCGTTTGAAAAGTTCAGATTAGTGCGTATACGAATCTGTGACGTCATTGAATCCTCGGCATCGAAAACTGGAGGACACTGCGCCACCTATAACATTTATTCGTGCGTGTTCGTGCATTACCGAACGAAAACCGATCCGATTTATGCAACATTTTATGTAGAGAACGAATGAGGATACTCGCGAAAATAGTTGAGTTGTAACTATCACAGATAAAAAATAAAAAGCATATTTAAGTAGAGATTCTTTAACTCTATAATTGGTGACCCCGACGAAATTAAGCATGTTTACCATTAACACGACCACGACGCCAACAATAGAAGGTCAATCAATCAAGGTTCCACCATTCTGGATTGAAGAACCGATGTTATGGTTCGCCCAAGTGGAAAGTCATTTCGTTCTCGAAAATATCAGCACAGGTGTAACAAATTCAACTATGTATGTAATCGTAGATCTGGAATATCAAATGGCACAATCTGTACGGGACATTATAAGTCACAACTTAAACGACTTTCGGCCTCTAAAGAACAAAAAACATCGCAACTTCGACAACAAGAAGAAATAGGTAAACATAAATTATTCTTGACACAAAACTTTATGAAAAGTACAAATTGTTTACGTTGCTACATATACACTTTACCTACAGATAAAGTTTTGAGAAACGGTTTTTAGAAGTTGTGGTGAGTTTATTTTGACTTTATCTCTACATAAAGTTATGTATCGTTTCAGAAATCGGGCATTAGTCCATTGGTTGGTCCGGAACTGCCAAATTCATTTCTTAGAACTCGTTGGCAAGACCGGTTACCACAGCAAACTTAAGGATAAAGTAGCTGAATTAGCCGATAAACTTCATGAAGTTACTCCAGTTAATTCAGTAGCATGAATGTTCCAAAATTCTCATCTCGAAAAACAGGTTGAAGAATAACACAGCAGGTCGCTCTCCTAGAGCCAAACTACACGAGTGCATTTTCCGTTGTGTTATATATGCCGCGGATTGCACGTCTGAATGGAAACTATGCTTACAAACGAGTGAAACTAGACGAACGGAATAAACGTCGCGTTATAGCCAAACTACACCAGCGGGATTTCTGCGCGTTAAACACGCCGCGGATTGCATGTCGGAATGGAAACCATGCATACAAACGAGTGAGACTAGACGGCGGAACGCCACGTTTATTCCGTTCATCTGGTTTCACTCGTTTGTAAGCATAGTTTCCATTCAGACGTGCAATCCGCGGCATGTATAACGCGGCGGAAAATCCACTCGTGTAGTTTGGCTTTAAGAGTGCGAACGGAATAAACGTTGCGTTAGAGGCAAACTACACGAGCGAAATTTCCGCGCGTTAATCACGCCGCGAATTGCACGTCGAAATGGAAATCATGCATACAAACGAGTGAAACTAAACGAGCGGAACGCGACGTTATTCCGTTCGTTTGGTTTTACTCGTTTGTAAGCATAGTTTCCATTCAGACGTGCTATCCGCGGTGGTGAACCTGCTCGTGTAGTTAGGCGCTTAAGTAAACATGTGATTAATGGAAGATCTTGAAGATCAAGACCTAAATCGCCTACGCCTTATAAGCGATACAATTCGTCTAATGACAAGAATTCTTCAAATTTTTGCTGATACTGCGAGAACTTTGGAGACAATGCACGAAATGTAATCAACCTTTTGTTCGGAAAACTAACCCAGGAGTCGCTGAAAGTCGCAGGCATTTCCTCAGTCGAATCAGAGCGCCTATATGTTACTGATTTTAAGTCAGAATCGACGCAGGTGCAGAAGTCAGCGTATACCCATATGCCCGTCTTAACCCGTAGGGTCACAGCTGAGCGAAACTAAGTTTTTTGAAAATTAGTTCCTATATGATCTTATGTTGACGCGGCAACTAAAAGCTAAGCTAGGTGAAGTTTGGCTAACGAACGTTTCCATAAGAGGATGTGAGAGCAAAACTTGGTTTCTCTTGGCTTAGCTTAGCTTCGTTTCAAGTGGCCGCCTGGCTTAAAACGCAACAGGCCTCAAGCTAAGTATCGGCTTTTTGCTGCCAACACACCAATTCGTACCTGTAGTTTCCACGCATTATCACTCGATATTTGTTTACAAGGAAATTTTAATTGGGACTTTATCGTTGCTGAAGTTGGACAACCTAAAATTAGTACAGATTTTTTATCGCACTTCAACTTTTTGGTCGAAATAAGCACTTGATTGATCAGGGACAACATCAGGGACCACAATAATTTCGGAAGCTACGCAACCACGGTTGAAATAGTTTCTGGTGATAATATTTACTACAAATTACTCAAGAAATTTCCTGATTTAACTCGCCCAACGAACGCCCCAAAAATCATAAAACATTCGACCCAACATCAATTCTTGCAGTTAAGAATTTTCAACTCTATACCTAATCAATTTTAAATGTGCTCGACCGACTTGAGCGAATAAACGTTGAATTATACTAGTGTTATTTATTGGGCGAATAAACGGTGAAATGTAGCAGTGTTATTTATTAAAATAAGTGTTGTTTTTCATGTAGTTTGTATTGCGTTAAGCAAGTGTTTAATTAATGCTTTTGAAATCGATTGCAACGATTATTACTTGCGACTCCGAAGTCGTAACAATATCCTTCTTGCACAATTATTTGTTGCTAATTGAATAACGGAATTTTTTAAATTACGCTACGTAAATCCTGAATCTCTGATATTAATTAAAGCTTTCGTAAAAGCGGAATAATTTCTGCAATGTGAAACTCGGTTTACTCAGAATTCTTCTCGCTGTTCGAAAACCCCATAAACGATTCCCATAAATTTGCAAACGTATTATTGACTTAGTACGATTAAACTAATTATTCCATATAAAGGAAACCATTCTTGTGTTTCTCGACTGTGACTACGATTAAAGTAAACATTTTGAAGTCAGCTGTTCCCATGGTTTTCTAAAAGAGTGTAAGTATTTTAAAGCTTTACTGGAATAAATAATAGATAAGTCACATAAGTCAAAATAGAATAAGTTTAAGCTCTAAAAAATATTTTTTTTCTCATTAGATCTTGCTGGACAATATAAATAATATCGAACATATAAAATAGCGACATCTTACGATCGCTTTTTGACCTGACATTGCAGTAGGATAGACAAATTGAAGCGGGATTTGCTCCTAATAAGTCCCCCATGGAAGGCAGCCACGCTTGCTGTCAAAGCATAATGAAAATTTTTAAAAAAATTTTGTGCATATCGTTTTTGATTGCAGTGAAAACCTCGAGCAGCCTCTGGACAGCTGTTTCAGCCCTGCTTGGGGCTTCTTCAGCAGAGACGTAGCTACACATTCCCACTGCAAACAAAAACGACTTTTCCAATTTATTCGCAACTGCGATGTAAGAGTGATGAACAGATAAAATAGCGACATCTTACGATCGCTTTCTGACCTGAAGAAGCCCCAAGCAGGGCTGAAACAGCTGTCCAGAGGCTGCTCGAGGTTTTCACTGCAATCAAAAACGATATGCACAAAATTTTTTTGGAATAAATAACATTATTCAATTTGAAACCAACAAACACCTCCTCGTTTGAACATTTTGAGCTTTGTTTCATATGTGCTTCTAATCAAATATAGTGAGAATTTATTTAATAATAGTGAGAATTTAAGTTTGATAGAGAGAAGCATTAAAGGATACTTACTTGGTCTCCTTATTCCAATTATGTAGAAGGTAACCCCAAAAAAATTATTTAAAATAATTATGAAAAAATAAAATTGTTTATAGCAGGAACACTCGCGTAAGCCGCGTAATAACCGTAATTTCCAAGTCTTCTCAAAAGCTTATGGTATGTTGAGAACAGTGCCGTTACCTCATTAAAAATAATCTTCTGGACAAGTGCTTGACTGTTTTTTGACTGTTTTTAAATAAGACATTTGAATTATGTTTGTTTAGTAGAAGAATTTACTTTTAGGTCCTGTACTTGGGGAAAAATATATAATTATAAACTGCAACGTTTTGAGAAAGCTCTCAGGTTCGGAACAAAAAGTTTTGGGAGATTCTTTCAGCTAATAGTGGGTTTAAGGGTTGTCTGGTTTCTGATCTTATTGTTATATTTTTGTCCCTTCGTCATTCTCACCTTGCTCTTTCGACTTCCTAAGAAACAAAGCTCTTTCTTTTAATTTTTTGTACCCTTTGATATCTTTTTCTCCATTTTTTATTGACCGTTGGATTATACATAAAATGTCGAACAGAACTCAATCGAATATGCTTGCATGGTGGGTGAACGGTTCATATGAGACACATTGCTATTTTCATAGAACTTGATTTAGTTAGCCGATGTGTTATTTTTTCTTCCTTTTTATTACTATCGCCAATAATATTTAATGTTTACTTAAAATTATTTATATTTTGTTTCCTTAAATTTTACTTTTAAGGGAGTCAGGAAGAACAGTTGGTTGCTTTGCAACTGAACTGATGACTCACCTCTTGCGACGACATGAGAATTTGAGTTCATATGTGTTTTTTAGTTACAGGTTATTATATTTGACTGCATATTTTAGCTATATGTATACAATTCAGCAATGAAAATACTTTAAATATTTGTTTTAGTCGCATTTAATTCAATTTGAATTTGTTACTGCAAAGAATGTTAATTTTATTTAGTTCTTCTTTTTTTCCCTTTATCCCCTTTTTTCTGATAGGACTGGCAATATGGTTTATATACCCGAGATATTCCCGAACAAAAGAAAAAACGTAATTTTGTCTTTCCTGGCTTATAAGTCATCAATTCAGGCAGGCAAGTAGCTCAGTGGTTAGCCTTTGAATGTCCTGCCACTTGTCGGCGTGAATGAATGTGCTGATTGCTGTGCAAATCAAGAAGAAGATGACGAAGTCAACACAGATTGTTTGAATTCTAGGTTATGTGCATAGCATATCGCCTGTGAAAGTGAAAATTTGAATGGTCTTCTCTCAGTTCTATCGCTGTGTATAACAGCAAATTATTTCTAATTCCAATGGTCAATACTTGTGCCCACCATTTAATGCGATACCCAACCCTAATTTGTGTCAACTAATTTGTATTGTATTATGAGGTCGAAAAGCACTAAAGGAGCCTCACAGAACTGCGACCAAAATTTGATTTATTGTTCAAACCCCGCGAATAACTAATTTTCTTGAAACCCTACCTTTCCAGCGAAATGCAGGATGTTCCTAAGAGGCTTAGCTTCTACTTCATCGCGGGTTACACTCGGTCACTCGGTTTAAGTAGCTAAGTCGAACTCTGGATGGTGCTATGCATTTACAACCATTTGTTTCAGTTTCTGATTCACATAATCTGCATGTTTCATTTTCTGCCAAGCCCATTTGGTTAAGGTGGACAATAGCTAGTAAGAAGACCTGTAATAGTCTTTAATTCTTTCTTTGTTAAAAGTAGAAACTTTAGAGCAACTTGGGCGAGTGACTCATGAACATCTTCGTCTGTGTTTGTTCTGAAATATTATTCCAGTAGGATACTTTATTTCCTTTCTATCCACCTTTCAGTCTCTTTTCTATACAGAGTCTTGCGCAGATCACAGTAAGGTTCGGGGCCTACGGGCAAAGCCTCAGAACCAGCACGAGCAAGTTTATCAGCTTTTTCGTTCCCCTTTATATTCTCATGGCCGAGTATCAATTTTAGGGTAATTTTGTTGCCCTTTGCTAGTTCCTTGAGGGATTATTTGCATTGCATAAGGAAAAGGATTCAGTATAATATACCTTGAGTGCTTTTATAGTTACTTGACTATTAGACAACATACAATATCTTTTTACCCTTTATGTTCCTGCTCAGGCATTCCTGGGCACATAAGCGTTTCAGCTTGCATGATTGTTGGGGTGATGCTTAAGGCTATTGAAGCCTGGTGGGTACTTTGGGCTGTAAATGCCAGTGCCTGTTCCCTCTGTAGTCGTTAATTGTGCAATTTGGTTTTGATCGTATGGCGGCTACCAATGTCCACCTCACAAAGTCTATTAAAGTCAAACACTTTCGGCATCATGCGTGACGGTTCTTTCCAATATTTCTGGCTGCCAAAAATCCAAAATTTCTGTAATTGCCCACGTCTGTCATTTCGAGGGAAAGTTGTGAGGGCAGCATTTGTAGTACATGTAGTGTATTAAGTTCAAGATGTTCAAAAATATTCAAAAATGCTGTATTGCGACCACTTTTATTCAATATTCTGCCATTCTAACAATTTTCATTGAATTTCAACGCTTTCCATAATTTATTAATTTTTTGGGATGTACCTAAATATACAGTGACCGCCAAAAAGTTCTACTACTGTATATACATATATATTTTAATTTAGAAGACGTAAATGGAGTCATTCTGGATCCAATAGTTAGATAATTAGATAATTACGGAATAAAATGTTTCAGTAGAGATCAAGATTCCATAGTCATGAAAGTGGTAAACATCGTAACAGCACTTGAAATAGTCTATTCGGTATCGAGTACGTTAAATTTAAAAAAATTTTGTGCAAATCGTTTTTGATTGCAGCGAGAACCTAGAGCAGCCTCTGGACAGCTGTTTCAGCCCTGCTTGGGGCTTCTTCAGCAGAAACGTAGCTCGACATTCCCACTGCAGACCAAAAACGACTTGCCCAATTTATTCGCGAATAAATTGGGCAAGTCACTGCAATCAAAAACTATTTGCACAAAATTTTTCTAAAATCTTTCATTATGCTTTGACAGCAAGCATGGCCGCCTTGCATGGGGGACTCATTAGGAGCAAATCCCGCTTCAATTTGTCTATCCTACTGCAATGTTAGGTCAAAAAGCGATAGTAAGACGTCGCTATTTTATATGTTCATCATTCTTACATCGCAATTGCGAATAAATTGGGCAAGTCGTTTTTGGTCTGCAGTGGGAATGTCGAGCTACGTTTCTGCTGAAGAAGCCCCAAGCAGGGCTGAAACAGCTGTCCAGAGGCTGCTCGAGGTTCTCACTGCAATCAAAAACGATTTGCACAAATTTTTTTTTAAACTTAACGTATACGATACAGAATAGCCCCTAACCAGAGACAATTTAAAAGTCAGGTCAAATCGAAACACATGTAACAAAAAAAAATTATTAACGTTTTTAACGTTTTAAAATATACAATGTCTGATCAAATCTGCAATTATTATATTAATAGCACGACATATAAATTCGATACACGTAAACAACCACATCTGGGGTATTTTTTGATTGCATTTTCATTATCGAAAGGTCAATAATAATTAATTACATCATTATTTCATATTTATAATTAGCAATATTATCTTGTTCATGAATTAATAATGTAAACTGGACGCTTTTTTTGCGAAGCGCAACACCAATAAAAGAGAGAGTGTGTAACAATACTTGTTATACATAAACTTTTAGCATACAGGTATTTGATTTGAATAACAAAGTAAATGTATACAGCGGAATGAGCCGTTCGTGCAAGACGAAAAAAATCGAACAACGCGATTATAATATCGAAATTGCAGATATAATTTACAAAATACAATGTTGATTTAAGCAGTATGAAGAATAGAAATTACGTTCACATGACAATGCATATAGATTTCATTCCAATTTGTTGCACAGACTGCATGATATAAGCAAAATGTTAACGCGTAACAATATTTAGTGCGATCACAACTCATATTGTGCGCAATTAAGTATATCAGACCGCATTTTTTTTTCGCAGAATTACCTTGTTTATTTTGTCATTGAAACTACAGTCTGATACGTCAAAGCAATGTGACATGAGCTGCTATAATTTACTATTTCATCACTTAAATTCAATGTTGCAAACATTTGTTAAAAAGTAAGAGGCAAAGGTCCAAGTTTATTGAATTGTGAACTATTCATAAAAATATATAACACGTAAAAATTTGTAATAAAGAAAGTATAACAAATTATCATAGTATTCAATATTTAGGGATAAATGATTAATTTTGTGACAATTTCTTTGACGTTTTAATAAATCGCTTTAATTTAAGGGAACCTTACATGCAGCTGTCACGAATACCGATGTCCGATGCATTTTACCTTCCGCATATAATGTCCTCTTTACAGGTTGTTCATCAGTATCTTTCCTAAGGTTGCTATTACTAATTATTAATTATAAATATATATTCAAACAGCTGATAAATAAAAGTATCAAATTTAAATTATTCATTTTATTTATATCATATATTTATTGTATTTTGTGTATTTCATTATTCTATTTAAGGCAGAAAGAATGTTTTCTTCTTAATTTTCAACTCCCTTATTGGAAATTTATCTGATATTACTAACATTGCTCTTTTTAAACAAAGGCACAATTTTTTGTTATTAGAATAAATTTACATACAGTATACATTTATCCAATTATATTTCGTAGTATACCATTATGGCAACGCATATACAACCAGTCGCCACCTACTTTAGACTTGAATAATTTTTGTTAAATTTAAAAGTACGTATTATAACAACTTAATATAGCACATGCCATAACCATGCGGTCATAAAGAGATAGGCGTTGCATTTAAGGAGTGACCTTAACATTGTATCTGCTTGATCTTGATCTTTGAACGTAATGCAAACAAATTATATAAAAAAAAACACTTATATTAGTATTTCTCAACACGCTGTCCTCGAATGGCACAATAAAATAAGCATTTTTTACGGAATAATTAACGTCTACGTTACCTATTGCAGTGTGCATACTTAAAGGGTGTAAAAGGCAATGGCCATAAATATTAATGGACTTTAAGTGAAGAAATAAACTCTCTAAACAAAGGCAGGAAACAATTATAGAAAACAGTATTATGCAACAATAATAAGGTACAAGTTTAAAATATTCTTAGATTGCATGTAGGTATTTTTATTAAAAAAAATCTTATTAAGGAAGTACACCTTCCTTGATAATTTACTAACCAACTTCATAGTTTTTCATTATTTCTAATGTTAAAAATCCGCATTTGTTTCAATTAATTACATTTAATTACACTGCAGCGGCGTAAAAATCGTGAACTTAGGAAAGAGAAATCGTCATTCATGCCAGAACGCATTTGATTTCATACTTTCAGGTCATGAGTGGTAAAAAATTCTGCCATTTAAAAATGTACTGCGTTTATTCCAAAAATAAAGTTGTGTAAAATGCGAATGTATGTTCGCAAATACATTGCTGACATTACCGAAAAGATACACAGTTGACACAAAAATGATATCACCGAAGTTTGTAAACAAGTGTGAATAACAAGCGCAAATTTTGTTTTGTTTCCTAGAAGTTACAAGCCAAGAGTTTACAATTTTGTTCCTACAAACAGGAGCAAATAATACCACTAAATATTAGTCCATGATTCATGTGATACCATGCCAGATATATAATCACAAACATAATATATACTCACTTATAATAAACAGAAGCAGAAATGGTTTTACTAGATATGAACAACAACCAATTATAAATAGTTAAAGCTACATACCGTGTGTTTCATTTCAATTTTGAAAACGTACGCGCATATTTTGCTCACTCTTATCTTAATTCCTTCGATTTTTGTATGTATTTTATAATACAATCTGGAGTTTGTTCTAGGTTCCCTAGATTTGATTGGCATTTACCTTATTTGACAAGGTTCGGAAGCCACTTGCCAAATTGATCATTCTTGCAACCTCACATCATTTATAAACAAAAATACCTAACTTTTTGTAATTTATTAACTTAGTAAGATAGTACAGTGACGGCGTTAACAGATTTTCATGGTGCACCATCAGAAGCCTTTGGGGTTTCACTTTTCGTTTCTGAAATCGTCTTCTTTTATATTTTCTTTAACTCTATTCATAAGCAAGTATTAGGCGATAGTTCGAATCTCTTCCTGGTGCATATGGCTCTTTCGATTTTCTGGATTTTCTGCGTTTCTCCAGTTCGTAAGGCGAATGCTGAAGGAGAATTAACAACTGTAAGACGGGCGGAGCCGCAAACGGCATTATGGATCACTAGCCAACACGCCTCTACGACAAGCTGAAAAGTCTTGGGGCTTAGAATGGTGTAGAATAAAAAAAAAATTGTCTACACCTCTTATTTAAAACACTAAACTGACAAATTATGCAGGCAATTACTAATCAAAATCATTTCTAAACCCTACCAAACATGTTGAAGTCGATTACATCTAGAATTAACCTAGAGTTAATAATTGTTGTTAATAATGCAGTAGTGCACATGCTATAATAAAATGTCTTCCGGCAGTTACGAGTTCGTATGATATTTTATTCACATCATACGTACATACATCCGCGAGAATAAAAAATGGAACATCTCTTACAGCTTCCAGCTTTAAATGACCCGTTTCTCAAGCTCGCGACTTTACATGCTTTTTTATTTAAGTTAATTATATTTAAACATTAAGCAATTATTATCAGTTTAATGTGAATCAATTTTAAACATTATTCGTAGAATAACAATATATGGTACCATAGTAAATATGTAGTAATAATGACATTGATTATTATTGATTGATTCATTGCTGTATTTAAGAGATTTGTTAATTGTACGAAAAAAAGTTTAGCTATAGGCTTGTTCAGATTCTCATAAGGATGCTCCAGAACCGTCCTAGAACCCTCAGCATGAGTACAACAAAAAGAAATTGGTTTCTCCAGTAATCTTTTAAAACTTGTATCAAGTCAGCTCGGAATGCAGTGGAGCTCTCAAGCATCCTCTGTGTAGCTATTTCGGTTCGAATTGAAGCCTTATCAGCAAAAGAGTAGCTCGAGAAACTCCACCGTAATCCGAATGACTCGCCCGATTTAACGAACGGTAAGCCTGTAATAGCAGATTACAGCAACTGTACCTACCGTGTGTAAAAAAAAAGATTTATGCTGAGGAAATTAACTTGCAGCACAGCCAGCAGCTTCAATCATGACGGGTGTGACTGTTACATAAAGGCGACAATAAATGAGTGCCACCTAATCTTACCCGGAGATGAGGAGAGGTTCAAAGGAAATAGAAATGACTTAATTTATGCAATAACTTTAATAGCAATAACATGTAGTCTAATACAGCGGCATATGTGTGGCGGGCTTAACGCCACCAAGTGTGTACAGTCCTTAATAGTGCTTCAAACAAGTCAAACTATGGAGTTTTATGGTTAACTAAAGATTAAAATACATTTTTGCGTCATAATTTTATGTGAATGACGTATGAGAACGCCAATCCAAAATGACTCCGGTTCGAACGCCGGGTCCGCAATAATGCTACTCTGCTACCCCAGAAGCATCAGTCACGCCTGTCCAAACTCGAATACCGCTACCAATGTTAACAATGAGTCGTATCCCACAACTAAACAAAAAGTCAGCCGGTCCGAAAACTAAGCCGAATCTAAAAGTCTGTAAGGGAAGAAAAGTTCAACAGTAGTAGTAATGTGCACGAAAAATAGGAAGTAACAGTTGCAAACATGCCTGTCTTGAACGTCAAGGACGAGGTTGAGACATCGCGAGGAGTTTCAGTCCACCAGGAAACAACAAGTTATCTCCGGCCGTAGCCCTATAATTGCAGGAACCTTCCACAGGTTCGCTTGTTCGCCATGAAATACAGGCAGCCATGAGGCCGCGGACACCACACGGAAAGCACACCAAGGTCCCCTGGGATTATCACAAGACGACACTGCCGACTTCAAGCACTAATGAAGCCAAAACTGACCGTACCCGCTTTCGCAATGAGGAGGGCCTGCACGAATCGAAACCATCGTGACATCAGCAGGAACCAACCTAGCATAAGGTGACATAAAGAAAGACCAATAGCGTTAAAGGTCGAGCGTAAACAAAATTTAATCTCTACGTCGAAATAACAGCTCGCAGGAAACACTGCAATTCTCATGATCTAGTCACGCAAGAAAAGGAGACGTCGGCTGCATTTTATGACGGTCTGGCTGTCTAGACTAAATAATTTGATCATTCTCATAGAAAATAAGCACCTACAGACTATTGCAAAAGCTGTTGCAATTATATCTAAAAATAGAAACTCCAGATGGTATTGCTTCTTTAAGGCAGTTAAAGACAAACCGAGGTTTTTACGGGGATTTATGACCGATATATTTTAAAACGAATGCAAAAAATCGCCTGAGTTGCATTACGATAATAAAACAGAGTGTGAGATCATTTGCGTTATAAAAATTGAATTAAATCTTGCAACGGAGACGATGGTAGAAAAAGTTAATTTTAAGGCAATATATGCAGACGCGACAGGCGCGGCATGAAGCATTTTCTACATATAATTTCTTAATATTGTTCAAACGAGGATAAGTGCGATTCAAACTCGATATACAGGGCGGTTTTCCAGACCATATCACAGCACAAATTTCGCACAGTGTAAAGTTAAACCCCTGGCCGCATGAGGGCGCGCCTTAAGCTAGCGTGGCGTGTCATTCTTTTAATAAAAGCATATCCAAATGCCGACAACGTTTTTAAATAGAAATAAACAACTTGAATCTTGTGAATTCTGTGCAATGATCTCGTTTAATGACTTTGTATAACAGGAAACGACCAATCTCGTCCAACGAGTTTTGTAAATGTTTTCTTTTCCGTCTTAATAACTAAAATACCTAAACTGAGTTTTGGTGGAGAAGTTGAAAATGTAATAGCATTTTCGATTGGGGTGCACTATGTGGGATATCAGGGTCTCTTCATTTCATTTCATTCCATGAGGTTAAAACGACATGAAGATACACTCAGCGCACATAGTGTAGCCCAATCGAAAACGCTATAGATTTCAAATTTTCAATTGTCAATTTGACAAAAGTGAATCCATAATACGGAGTATCGAAAATCGTCTTTGATCAAGTAATAGCATGTTCCTAAATTCAAACTTATTGATCTAATCGCATGTGCAATTGAATTTTTTTAATGAATCAGTAATAATAGGCTTTGCATTTTTATACAGAATTCTTGTTTACAATTTCACATTTATCTTTGATCTGTAATTGCAACAGAAATCGAATAATCTTAACTTTTTGCTTAACTGTACATTAATTGCTTCTGGTAGTATAACAATTAGCACTAAAATGATGGATTATTATAACAAAAAAAAAAACAATCTGTTTCAATTGACGTTTACCTAGCTCTACAAGGCTGAGTTGCTCAGTGTTCGACTAAACCAGCAATTTATTAACTGTTGGTCAAGCGTTAAACCACAATTTTCTCTCATAGTTGAACCACGTTTTACATCTTAATCCATAGTTAAACTACGTTTTACATCTTAATCATCGCAAAAAGAATAAAACTCTAGTTAATGTTATACGTAATTTAAACCTTAAGTGAGCAACTCAGGCTAGGTAAACCACTGTAGTCAAAAAAGGTGGTTTCGTTAATAGGAATCAAATTTCTCAGCATGTGAAGGGGTGTGCCTCAAGGGTTCGTCTTAGGTCCTCGCATTTGTATATGATTAATACAAACAACCTCGTTCTCACAACACACAACAATGTTATACATTTAACGACAATCAAATCAATCACACACTTTTGCGTCTGGTTTACAGGTGCTTATGCCGAAAATAAATTTTGTTTAATGAAAAACGTTTCCCCTAAGGTTTTCAAAATTTATGATATTTTGAATTTAATAAGTTAATCATTCGCAATGAATTTGTTGTAAAAATTTTATATTATACTAATACATGTATCAATACTCCAGTAAAAGGAGATGAAAATGTACAGTCAAACTTTTTAGTAATGTCTCCCTAATAAAATTTTCAATCGCGATCTATAAGGTAAACTGATAGGTGTTGAATTTTGCATCATTTTTTCCTGAGTTTGTTGCTTGCTCGCTTGCTTGTCTGTCTGTCTATTTATTATAGCGATGAGATTAAAATATCCAATAATCTTATCCTATTACAATATGTCGTCGTAAATAACAATAATGAAAATAACTATTTGTTATTTAAATTGGAAGCCATGTGTACGTATTCTTTTTCTGTTCTCCACGCAAGATTTTTTTTTTTTTTGAGCGAGGCGTAACTTAACCTTTCCTGTTTTGTTTTTTGAAAACGCTTATTATTATATTCTGAAATAAAACTTTCTGCGGATTATTCTAGAGTTGCGCACTTATGCATTAGTCAGAGCTCTTGAAGTTCAAGGTTCCAGTCATATAAAAACGATGCAACAGTAATGCATATTAACTGGAAGTGTAAACATCATACTTTTTTTCATACGTACACTGAAGAAAATATTTATTTATTTATATCCCGTTGGAATCAATTCAAGTACAACAAAAATTTAATTTTGACCAGGTAATATTGCAGTCAAAATTAACGTCTTTATTATATGGTAGTTTGCCTGGCGAAGAACTGTTATTATTACTGTTAAGGAATTTTTGAATTGTGATTGCTTAATACGTATTATTATAACTGCGGATAGGATTTTTTTTTTTTCGTGAAACGTCGAGTAATATAAACCATTCGCTGTGTGGCATTTCAGAGAGCTCTCAATATAGTTATATCAGTCAATTAGCGTAAACTTTCAAGTTTACGCCGCATTTTAGTAACACTTCACCGCCGTTGTAAGTTGGTTATCTTAAGTATGGTTACGGATGAAATGGAAATTAATCACACTTCTTTTTCGAACGCTTATTTCAGAATCCGTTACAACTTCTCAGTTCCAAATCAATCATACTTTAACTTGAAGTGTAATTATTACAATCATAGATTCATATCGCTAATGATAAATGATAAGTACACTCGAAGCTTAATTGTATAGAAATTGAAATATTGAAAACGTCAATCACGTGAGCGCAGATCCAGAACGTCGGGCCTACATACGTATATCTGGAGTTTCTTTTCTTACGAAGCATTAGGTATTTGTTCATTGCTAAGCATTGCTGGTGAAAAAAATTCTAATTTAGATTTCAGTTAGTTGATAAAAATTGATACAAATTGCGAGTATTACTAACGCAAGGATATGAGTGTATGAATCATCACTTCACAATACACACACACCCGACTATAAAAATGATGACCTAAAAATGCACCTAAATCCTTGCTTTAGTTATTATAGAAGAGTGATAAGGTTGAAGAATATATAAACTCTCCATTTTTGACATTGCCATAATGTGATTGTAAGAAAACGCGTGATCGCTGTAAACATCTGCTAAAGAAAAAAAATTTGAAATTTGTATACAGAACTAAATACTGAATAAATGAAATACTTAGGTATATTTAAGAAGAAGGAAGAAGGAAGTGAAATATTGCCTCTATTTTATCCTTTCGTTTGTGTTCTGGTTTTAAAGAAGTTTGATCAAAGAACTCGTAGCAATGTCTTTAAAACCGGACGATGTAGATTATAATTTACTGAAATCCAGTTCTCCCTGCATGACAAAAAATGGTTTGCTTTCATCACTGCTGCATAATTAATTTGAAGTAATTTGTTAAAGGCACTTCATGGTATAAGCAATTACGTAGATGAGTAAGAGCCTCTCATTATAATTCCAAAAAGTATATTTTATTGTAATTTTTTTTTTCAACTAACTTTTTGGATAATGCAACTTATGTTGGTACAGGTCTTTTGTTAACAAAATTTTTCAGACTACTCCGAAATGTGTACATAAATGCCTCGCCCAGTAAAGTAATGGACTTCAACTATAAAAATGGACTTTATCAGAGAGTGTTGAACATAACTACACGTATCCGAGGTATGTGTTCGAAACTTTATATCATAAATAGTAGGAGAGCTTCGTTATTAAATCATACCTTAAGAGGCTAGCTACATCAACTCAAATTGCAAAAGAAAAGAAAAACTTTTGCTTTTTTCATCTGAATATCAATTATATTCATTCCGGGAACTCCTGCATAATTACGCACACGATATTAATCACGTCCTAATTTAAGCTCCTGTATGGATTTGCAATTATTTCAAGGCGTATTGCACTTCCGAGAGTATTATTGCGGTAAATATCAAATAAGAGCAAGGAACATTGTTACTTCGAAAAGGAATGCAAATTATTTCTCGTGCAAAATCTAATGACTTGATAGATAGTACGTAATCAGATGAAAACCATATCCGCAACGGACTGGTACTTAAAGATGTATTTTGTAGATAAGTGCCTCGTAAATGTAATTACTTGTGTTTATCAACTATATAAAACGCAACGGCCTTGTTGGTGTCCTAACTGCCAATGAACTAGGAAAAACAATGAGGAAATAATTCTGTAGTAATTAAATCAGATCTGGAAACTTCTGAGAAACTGAAGTATACCATAGTTCTTCTTCATATGCTAATGAATAAGATGGTTGTGTTTTTTTTCCATAAACTTGTGAAGTAGGCCATTAAACGTCATTTAGTTTTGGAAAAACAAAAACCAGTTTAATGAACATTCATTCACTTTAATAGTTACTATGACGATTTTAATTGGCCACAAAGATTATAAGAAAGAAAATATGCCGTCCTTCTTTCTAAATGCACAGATTAAAAGTAGATTTATGTGACATAGCACTTCGCATAATGAACGAGATGGAGAATGAAATAAATATGTATATTGATTGGTAAAGATGCTTCAAAACGCCCAAAACGTGTGCAGCAGTTGAGGAACACCAAACTGATATTTAAAGAATGACTAGTGCACGTACAAAGAAGAGCAAAGGATATTACGACTGGAACGGGGATAATATTGGAGAAATCAAGGATAAAGGGACATGAAGAAAACAATTAAAACGAATAAGTAGTGAAGAAGCTCATACTTAAAGTTCTTGACAAAAGGTAAAGACATTATTGAAATTCTATCGACAACTTTCCAAGAAAGTCTAAATATTGCATTCCGAAGTACGAACGTTGACATCTCTCAGCTGAAAGTGAGAAGATAAGGAAATTCCAATGGCCAGGAGCCAAGGAGGAATTGCAAGCTAGCTTTCTGCACACCGCTGTTGAACAAGCTCAATTAATAGCAACAAAGAAAAAGTGCCAAACTTACAGTTGTAAGTGGAACCTTAATCTTCTCGATTATCTGATTTTAGAGTAAACAGGTGTGGGGAAATGCGACGCGTGAGCCGAAGAATATTCAATCACAGTACGAAAACGCGCATGGTAAACTAACTGTAATAGCTTTTGGCCAACTTGTAAAACGTTTGATGACTGAAACAAACAGCTGATTAAAATCTAGTAACTTTTGATCAATCAAACGACCGAAAGTTATTTATATGAAACCATTTTCTTGCTATCTATCTGTTTTAAGGCTCAGAACACACAGGAATTATTGTAATCTAAATGGATTTGATGGGTAATGAATTAAAAAAAGGAAGTTTTGAAGACTTTTCTCGCGCAAAAAATAACCAATCACGTGTGTAGATTAAAATCGCAATGAGCTATTGTCAAGCGTGGTTTGAGGATTACCCCAAACAACGAAGAGAGGCTGTAGAACCAATAGAAGAGAGGCCTTCTGCCTACAACTATAAGTTAATTACGAATGAGCGATGAGTGACAGCCCATAGAGTATTCTTCATAGTGCCTTGTAACGAATAAGACATTTTGATTTAATACTTTACAGACAAGAAGGCAATGTTAATACAAGTTTAGATAAAGATTCCACACCTCCATTGGAATACGAAATTATAAGAATTTTGACGGTTCAGATAAAGATACCATATTCCATTGGAATATGGAATTAGAAGAATACCGACTTTGTTTGAGGCCATATAGGAATCAATCATGGAGAGGCGTTGGGAATCAAACGAAACCATGGAGAGACATAATCCCCAATACTCCATGAGAGGAAAATCTATTCAATGGTTAGGCTTATGTGGCAAGGTGTAACAGCTATAAAAACAGCACTCCTTTGTGGTTTATCAAAGACAAGCGTTAAGTATAAGAAGCGACGGAAAGTCTTGAATATTTTTGAAGAAGCTTAATCACTGTTTTCTTTCTTGCACTGGACATCTAAATTTTTCTGCTGTGGTTGTATGAGGCGTTATAGGTAGAAAAGACTCCATTTCTATTCTCTTGACTCCTCTTCCCTCTTCGATCCTCTTCTGTCCTCTTCTATCCTCTTAGATCCTCTTCTATCCTCTTGTATGCTCTTAGTCCTCTTCTATCCTCTTCTGTCCTCTTTGTTTCTCTTCGCTCCACATCTTCTCTCCCCACTCGTTGCCTCTTCTAGTCCCCCTGCCACGCAGCCCTTCTTTCCAGTACCTTTTTACATTTTATAAACATAATGCTTTTGAACATATTCATCACTATATTCCGTGAATTCAAATCTTGAATCCTTACGTCCGCGATGTTTTCTTTCGTTACTTTGTAACCCACTTCGATATTACCTACGTATCGAAACTCGTGCCATCTTGGGCAGACGAAAATAATGTGTTCTGGTGAATCATTTTCTTCTTCATAAGAGGGACATGCTGCTATTTCCCTTTTCGTAAGATCCTGTATAGATTTCCCGAACGAGCCCTATGAGGGCCCTATCAGGGCCTGTGTTACGTAATGATCGACCTCTCCCCCTGGTCTGTTACACCATTTGTCCATGTCTTTGATAAAAACACTAGCCCAGCCCTCGTAGGCTTCCCAATGTTTTTGCCAGTCGGCAAATATCTCCTTCCTTGCCAGGGCCTTTGCTTGGTGTCCTTCGGCATAGACCTTTCTGCGTTCCTCGACTTGCAGTTTTATGGGGGAATCTCAGCGATCGCCAGTACGGCTTCCGTCTATACCGTCCTATAGGCGGATGTTACTCTGATGGTGGCCAATCTAATAATTCTCTCCAACATCAGCTCATGGTATTTGTATTTCAATACCCTCTCCCATATGGGTACTGCGTACAGTATAATTGGGGAAACTACTGTTGCCAGCAGCTTCCTCATTTTCGGATTGGATCCCCCAATGTTTGGCATCAGTCGCACCAGGGCCATTTTGCCAGTAACTTCCTCTTTTTTGGATTGGGTCCCCCAACGTTTGGCATCAGTCGCGCCAGGGCCGTTTTGCCCTTTTGTGGCTTTGCTTGTGTCTCCCTCACATGTGCAGTCATCTTAAGGTCTCTGTCGAGATAGACTCCCAGATATTTAACATATCTTTTAGAGGTTATCACAACAATCGTTTCGCACTCGCAAGGTCATCCCTGTAGGTGGTCTCTGAGATATGATACTTCAAAAGCATTGACTGTTTCTTAGAATTTTTGCCACCACGTGAATCAGAGAACAAAATTTTACTTCAGTTATCTACGTTAGATTCCAAGTACTCCAACTGATAATTGCGTTTTTAATGTCACAGGATATTTCGCGTTTTCAATTCTATGGAAAATTGCCTTTGCTTTGGTTTACAGTGAAAAATGACTAATATAACTTTTTCACCAGACCGATAAAACGTTTTTCCGGTGTTGATTAATAAATCAGCGAATAACAAACAGTGATAACATCAAAGGTCAGTGTAGGGTAGATGATAAAAGAATGTCTTCATGTAGGCATTTATAATTTTTTTTAACGGTGTTAAGTGTTACAGAAATGTAATTACTTTTTACTTAAAACTTCACTTTACTACTATAAGTCAGTTTATTGTTTAATCTTACTAGACATAAGTCAAAATAGAATAACTTTAAGCTCAAAAAATATTTTTTTTTAATTCGGTTTTGCTGGACATTATAAATAATATACTACAAACCTTACACTCTTGTTTTTTGAGATTGCCAACTTTCTTTGCTGGTGGTCGTTTTTTCCTATTCAGAAATGTTGTAACTTTACGGTTAAATAAACTTGTGTAATGGTGGTGATAAATTTCGTTATATTTGGGGGGTTTTAATTGTTTCTGCAATTAAGTAATTGCAATTACAGTTGGTACATCAAGGCAATTAGGGAAAGAAGCATCGGTAACCTCCCGTCACGAACTTCTAAATACTTTCTAGCCACACACATTCCTGAGCATGTGTGAGAGTGACTGTTGTAATACTTTAAAATGCACTTGCTTGATGCTTGTATCACTTTAACACAATAAAATTACTTACGTGTTTTAGGTTAGTCATACTTTCGTGAGTCAGTTTCTGTAAAGTCACACTCGTTTAACAAAGCTTCTCTCTGTGCGTTGGCTTTTAATGTTTTAATTGTTTCGACGAGGAAAAATTATACGCGTAAAACAGAGAAGACGATAATACCGTCGAATTTAAAATAAATTTCCCAATGTTTTAATTAAATTCTTGCAACAGGTTATATTTTTTTTTTCTCTGCAGTGAGAAATATTTAGTCAGTATTCTTATAAATTAATTTAATTAAAATTTGTGTATTCTGTTTTTATTGGATAATTTAAAACAAAAAGTATTTCCACTAGAATTAGTCCAACAAACAACTTTAAAATGTTTAATTTCGCTTATAAAATATGCAGAATGTCCGTCTTAGCAATGACTGTTTTTCTGAAACAAGTAGTAATAGGAAGAATAACAATAAAATGAGATGTCTAATCCTTTACTCTTTGAAGTTCCAAAAAGTAAAAGAAAGAAGAACTTGGAAATTTGAGATAAGTTGATAGGGTTAATTAAAACAGATATAAGAAGAGATTTCACGGGCCTCAAGTACAAGGGAAGTAAATAAGGTACTTAATCTTATCTCTATACTTTTAATCAACTTAAAAAATAGAAATTGAAAAATAGAGTAAGAAAACTGCGCAAGTAAAAAGGAAAACATTATTAAATAGATTCTAAGCAAAGCCTTATTTTCAAGGTGCAGTAAGCAAACAAAAACATCGTGGCACGTACGACACAGATACCAAACAATAAAATATGCGAAATGAAATTTAAAGTTCTCTTACTACGAAGAATTTATGAGAAGAGAAAAATTAAAGAATTGAGGTTAATTAAATAAACAACGAAATAAATAAGGAGTCAAAGATATGTACGGAAAAGATTCAAGACGACTATAATAATAAAAACATCTGAAGGAAACCAAAATACTGAAACAGTAGCACGATCAGTAACGGAAGACAAGAAGAAAAGAATACCAAGAAAAAATAGAGAGTAGATGTAGACTGAGAGGCCGTAGAAGAAATCCAAATAAGGATTTGAGAGGAAGAAGAAATAGTAAGTAGTATTTTGAACAATCTAAAAGACTTGTCCTCAACGTTGCAGATCGCTCATGGAAGCCGTCTTTCTCAAAACCAGAGAAGTGTCAAAAGAGCCTACCAAGTCGGAAAAATTATAATTGTTTAAGGTGGCTGTGTAAAACAGTTAAACTAAATATTAATTATTGTCCACCGATTCGTTTGTGTTCCGTGGTCATCTTAGACGATGGGCGCGTTTAGGGACACTCAGCGGCTGAGTTGCTTACTCAGCAATCATTTGTGATTGGCTCACATTAAGGTAATAGTTTGAACGGTCCAATGGTCTGGGACCGGCCTTGCAATCGTAATGTCGAGGGTTCGCTCCCAGCTCGAGATACTTTGCGGGGGTGGTCGTTACTCACTTCAGGTACCCTTCAGTGTTGGGGATACAATTCGACACTGCTTCCCCTTCAATGACGAAGAGATTTGGAAGTAACAAAGCCGTGGAACACTTTACACACACAAAATACATTCCCACTCCTGAGATCCTGACAAGTATATGAATTAGGACCCCTTTGGGTAAACACCGCAGATAAAAAAAAAATTGCTGAGTAAGCAACTCAGCAGCTGATCGTCCGCTGAACGCGCCCAATTATTTATTTTAAAAGAAATTATTCAAATAGGTCTAAGACTCTGAGAAAATAGGCATAGGCTTAGGCGTGCATTACAAAAATGGAAGTACGTTATTACACGAACAGTTTAGGATATAAAAATACAGGACATGCTATTTATAGAAATTGACTTTTGTGATTTTGAAATATCTGATATTTTCCTTACTACGTTTTTCCGTAATACGACGTAAATTTAGAATTAAAAAAAAACAAAACAAAACAAAAAACAAAATTTATGACAGCTTGAAGGCTTCCACGGCCGTCGTACAAACTTGAATTGACTTCCGGTTGGAACTGCGTCACTCGGATTTCTTCTGCTGCCAACGTTTTGTTGTTCATTGCAGAAGAATCCGAGTGACGCAGTTCCTACCGGAAACCAATTCAAGTATGTCTGCTGTTTGTCGTTGACGATAAACGGGAAGCAGTAGCAAGACTATCATTAGTAGCAGCAGCAGCACCACCAACCAGCAGCAGCTCTAAGGAAGTTCTTCTGAATTAACAAAAATTTCTATGTACTATGGCGTCTTTAAAATTATGCAAACATTTTCCTGTTTGTCATAAATCACTTGAATTGGCTTCTGATTGGTAACAGTTTAGATGTAGATACAAAAGAGTTACCTTTCAATAGTTCGTAGAATTCTGGACCAAAAATGGTTTTAAGAACGTGAAATCAGTTTTCCTTCATGATATTCAAGCAGTCCGGATTTAAAGTAGTCGTGCTTTGGTTGAATTCTTGACTTCTAGTTGGAGCCGCCTGTCTCGGATTTCTTCTACTGCTAGTAGTAGAAGAAAGCAGTAGAAGAAATCCGAGACCAGTAGAAGAAATCCGCCAGTAGTAGAAGGCATTAGAAGAAATCCGCCAGTAGAAGAAATTCGAGTGATACGATTCCAACCAAAAGCCAATTCAAGTAATTCATGACAAACATAGTAAAAAGTTTATTCCATGAAAGTATCGTGCAAAATTTTAATGTCGCAAAAGTAAACAGAAATTTTGCCACGATTGTAAGACCGGTTGGAATTCATCAACTTTTTTTTTATAAAACATGATAATGCGTATACACAAATGTAAGTAATCAAAACGCCCACTGTCCTTTCGCTACTGGGTACCATTCACCACCGTCACCTCCCAATGACATGCAACAATAACATGTGTTTACAATCAGTCAAAGTCAAGAGTTATTTACTTATCGGGGAACCTTGGTTCCCAAAGCTTCAATCTGCACTTGATCAATCAACACTTTTGGTCTATTTGCAGTTCAAACTAGTGCCTTCGCCATCTTGCAAAACGGTACCTATGTACTTTGTGATTTTCATACTCATTTCTGATGCTCATTCAGGTGCTCTAATTCTCTGGCTAGCATAAAGGTAACGCAGTACCATTCCACGACAATTAAGCGCAGCCCCCGTAAAGTCGGTCATTCACACCCTGCAAGAAATATACGTGGGCTGCTGGAAAAGTTTCTGGAAACGGTATGAAAAAACGCATATGAAATTTGGTAAACGGTATCATTGTTTTTCGAAGTATTCGCCTTTGACGTCAATACACTTTTGCATACGCTCGAACCAATTTCTAAAGCACGTTTTCCACTCTAAAGATGGTACCTTAGAAACCAGTGTCCGGAATGTTTCAACCGCTGCTTCAGCCGACGAAAATCGCTCACCACGCATTTTATTTTTGATATTTGGGAACAAAAAGAAATCATTAGGTGATAAATCAGGTGAATATGGACAATGAGTCATTAATTCAACATTTTTCTTGGACAAAAAATCAACTGTTTGATGGGGTGAGTGAGAGCTGGCGTTGTCAAGATTGAGAATAATTCGTCGATTTCGATTGTTTCTTCTTATTTGATCGATGGCTTCCGGCAAACAAATTGTAGTATACCAATCAGCATTCATGGTTTTTCGATCCTCTAAAGCTACGGTTGCTACATGTCCAGTTAAACCAAAGAAACAAGCAATCATTTGGTTCACAGCACTGCGTGAAAGGACAACTTTTGTTGGTTTTGGTTCATTGTGAAATACACAAACGGTAGATTGTTACTTCATTTTTGGCTCGTACGAGCGTTTCGTCACCAGTAACGATGTTATAAACTAAATTTGAACGACCTCCATTGAATTTCTTGAGCATTTCTTCGCACCATTTGACACGACCCTGCTTTTGCGCTTCTGTTAAATTGTGTGGGATCCAACGACTGCAAAGCTTTCGTACGTTCAAATGATCAGGCAAAATCTGGTGTATTGCTTTCGTGTCAATGCGTAAGGATGCTTGAATCTCACGGTATGTCACATGTCGATCTCGCTCAAGTATTTCACGCACAGCATATACATTAGTGGAACAACAGATGTTGATGGACGATCTTCACGAAATTCGTCACTGAGAGAGGTACGTCCACGCTGGAATTCGGCAAACCATTTATAAACACTGCTCTTTGATGGTGCTTCATCTCCAAAAGCCAAATGAACCCGATCGAGGCATTGTTTCGGCGTTAGACCACATTTGAAATCGTAAAAAATCATGGCACGAAAATTTTCACGCGAGATTTCCACATTTACACAAAATTACTTTTCCTCAAATGATGTACAAACAAAACTAGTTCACTTGGATAGGAACTGTCAATAGAATTTAGGCGAAAGACATCAAATTTTTCAAATATGGCAGTTGAAAAACGCTAACAATTCTAAACCTACTAGATTCCAGAGAATTTTCCAGCAGCCCACGTATTAAGCTAATTCCCTTCATGTCATGCCCTTAGCTAAATTGATAACTTATCTGTAAACCCTACTGCATTCCTTATTCTTACGGAGTGGCGTACAATATTTCCCAAACACATCTTGTATATACACAATCCCTGTACATATTACAGGCCAGTTATAAACTAACGCGGAACGCGAGTGGCGACTTTGGCCAATTTCAGTAATTATACCGCACTCTTTTACGCAATATTAATTAGTACGGCAAACACTTATTTAGCGTGCGTATTCGACTGTGTCGTCTAAGCCAAGTGAACCTCCTTCCCGAGGTTGTTATTGTGTATATTATTTTGAAGAACACTTCGAAGAGTCTGACAGTTCAGCAAACTGTAATTTCTTAAATTATAAATATAATATTTTTAGAGATCTACATAGAATTGAAAATTTGCAAAAATTGCATATTGAGTAAAGACACTGGAAATAAGATATACGAATTTATCTGAGTGTACGTGCAGAAACGCCTGAAAATGCATACAGTAAAAGGTCAAGTAACTTCAATTTCATTATTCGTTATCGCATAAAGTATAAGTTTTATTGCGGATAAAAACCTAAAACGTGTCGTAAATGAATAAAGTCGGAATACAGAAATAGCAAATGAGTGTTTTTGCTACCGAACGTGCATTGCGTGACAGGCAAACTGTCATGGACGAAGTCCACACTTTTACATACTTTATTTGACCGGTCCAACAACCCGTGAATAATAGTGAATATAAACGTGCATTTGTGAGCCGCTATCACTGATACGCATGATTTATATGTTCCGATATTCGTACATGCCGATAAACTGGTGCATATAAATTAAATTAACAATTGGGTGCTGTACAACCTAAAGCGATTTTAACGCGTATTTAGCCGATGCAATGAATGATTGTTAAACTTTCAGTGCTATATTTATTACAACACTGATCTCAATACGCAGTATGGTATTCTCATTGCTTAAGCGCTTTCATTAGTTGTAGATAAATGGAGTGGCAATAACAATGTAATGCGGGATATAATAATATAGGTATGCCCAATGCAGTTTCAAAATGGAACAAAAGAATGGAATGTAAGAAATTCATTTCGAAAGAGAGAAAGAAAATTTTAGACCACCTTTGTATTAAAAACGTAGATACCAGATGGCATATCAACGTAACAGTATTTCACGCATTCCATCTCTTTAGGTGCTATCTGTAATTAATATATGAGTGGTATATGAAAATATTTTAATTAATGTCTCGTTATCTGTCCACGTTTAATAACGTGGAATTTACAAAAAGGTATTTGTTTGTAAGGACAGTACGACACCGTACCAAAACTGATGTAAAATCTTGCACAAAGTGAGACGGATAGGCTATTACAACAAAAAAATGTTCATTGGTTGATTCGGTACTTCTTTATCATTTTATACAAAATCGTATATGAGGAAAACATAAAATTATCCAAGATACTGAAACTGCTGATGATGTTTAATTGTAGTTAGGGCAGTAAGTATATGTAATTTTGTTGTAATTTGAATGATGTTATACACGTGTATATGGGCACATTAAGCACTTTAGTATTTGGAACGTGAAAACATTTATCTTCAAGGCATTTACTGGAGCCACTCTGTCACTAACGTCCAACTTAAAAGTAAGATAAAAAATCTTGAGGTTAAAGTATAAAATAACTTTGGTACCTAAAACCATTTTGTGGTAAGTAAGATTACATATCTCAGTTCCGGTAAAAGACCCAGCGAAACTATTTTTAAAAATGATTACATTTTAGAGTAATTAACGTTTTTCTATAAAGGAGGCATAGCTGAGGCCCAGACTGCAGAATAATAATACGCCAGAATGAAAGGGTTTAAATTATACGTTCATAAACTAATTTATTGCAGTTTTAATCTTTATTTTTCGTCTAAATTCGTGTGTTTCACGAACTCGGAGGGGCAGTTAACAACACAAAGACGTAATTAAAGAATTTGTGTAATTTGTAGCATAATATCGGGCATTCGAGGATTTGTCACCCAATTTTGTTAATTTAAAACCATTAAATATAATTACATACAACCTCAGTCACGGATACGTCGACTTCGACTTAAATTACCGTAAAACGGAACAAAAACTAACTATCGTATATCTATTTGCAACACACTTTGATTTTCTTTTAATATACCTAATTACAGGCTTTGGTCGCCGCAAATGGCTTTATATGGTAAAGCAACAACCTCTTTCTTGTTATGACCATATTGCTATTTGATTGTTTTCTTTTTATTCTGCATTATTATATCGATTAGCAATAATTGTAAAACGACGTGGTTTAAGTTGTGAAAATCTAAATTAATCAATTTAAAATGGATAACCTAAAATTAGTGAACATAACTTACACAGTAAATGGCTCTGTAGATTTTTAAATTAATGACAGTTATCATTAATACAAAAGCAACACGTGCGTACGCACTTTAGCCTTAAGATATTAGCTAAAATGCTCACAGAAATGTAAAATTCTAGCACTGTAGCTTCTGATGACTGTACGCATGTACATATATCATTCGATAAGGTATGATCCTCCTTTCTCAATGCTTCCCAAAGTGTACTACATTGAATCTAAAATATCTCACTCAATTCCGGAATTTACGTAAAATTAACAAAAAGAAAGGAAAAATACATATGTATAAGCACATTCACGTCATGTTTTGTTAAATTACGTTTCAATTTATTCAGTGACGAATTTAGAAAAAGAACTGAACAGACAATAAGTTAAAAAATCAAAGGCTTTTGCTAATCGCTGCTCGCCAATTTAACTCACTGAGGCCCGGTTTCACTATCACAGTTTAACTTCAAGCTTCGCTTTATTCCCATAGTAACAATTGCAAAGATAATTGTTTCCATAGGAATAAAACGGTTAAAAGTTAAACTGTGATGGTGAAACCGGGCCTTAATAGTATTAATCGAAAGATATACTTATTGCGAATCAAATGGCGGTGTTCACTTCGGATACTCTTCAGTGTTGAGGACACAATTTCGTTTCAACGGCGAGGAGGTTTGCAAGTAACAAAGCCATAGAACACCTTACACACACACACAAAATACAATCCCTTCCTTATTCGTGATGAACGTGACGTTGTTTTCCCTCGATTCGAGAATTAGGCCCCTGAAGTCGATGACTTAAGACTTAAGACCCCGTTAGGCACCCACCACGGATAAAAAAATATTTGAAAAATGCAGTATTTGATTTCAAAACTTATTTAAAAGAAGTAGTAACAATAAAATAACCTAATATTGTTGCAATTTTCTTTTCTTTCGCCTGTAAGTTTTATTAACAGAGAAGCAACAATAGGTGTTCCTCACTTGATCAAAAAACTGTCGTCATTTTTTGTTAAAGTAATATTTCTGTTGGTGTCAATGAGAAATATGAACGCCAAATAATTGAGTCTATTCAGAAAATTGCATTTAGCACCAAAGACATGGAAAATCAGGAAGTAAGAAATAAGATCGCAGAAAAATAGAAATTGGATATCGTTTACTTGAAGGAAGCAAAAAAAATTCTTCATTATAACGAATAACAAAAAGAAGACACAATCAGCTTATAATCATTTTATTAGGAACACGTAAAGAAGAAAATTGTTCTTGAAGATGTGGGAAAAGAGAACCAGGGTATAGTATTGAAAAAAAAGGAATTAAATTTAAAAAATAATATCATTACTTACAGTTGCCAGAAATACAAATATCAATCATTAGGAAGAAGACGAGAGAAAATTAATTGTCAGAAAACAATCGAAGAGACGTGGAGCAGTTGTTTACAATGGAAAGAAATAGAAAATAAAAAAATGACAAGTTGGGGTTTCCTTGGAAATTAGTCAAATGTGTACAATCACATTTTAATAATAATAATTAATAATGTCTCCCTACAAATTTTAAACGGCGGCCTAATGACTTCTGACCATTATAAATAAAAGGTACACAGACAAGCAAACCAGCAATTAGGCTAACAAATACAAAATTCAATACGTGTTTTTTTAACTGTTAGAGAGCGACTTAAAATTTTATTGGGAAGACATTACTTTTAATTATGACTGTACAAACAATGATAAAGAAATAAAGAAATCGTCATGGTCAAGATGAACAAAGGGACTAAAAATTAAAAAAGAGCTCAACGACAGAAAAAAAGAGGTAAGGAACAAAGAATACAGGAGCAAGAAAGAGACAAACAAAGATAGCAGAAGAATTGAAGAGATATTTGATAACTGCATCAGAAGATTACGTTAAAGCTTTCGATTCCTGTTAAGAAAAACAGAAAGTGGTGACACTCAAAAACAAAAAAGCAAGTTAAAAATAATTAAAGGAGGCAGTGATGTAGAAATAAAAAAATAAAAACGCTCAAATCACAATCGGTATTTCGACAGCCAAGCTCACATTTCCAGTACCCACACATACTCAATTATGAGCTGAAAATACTTCGTGGAATCCTTTGTCGGTATGATCCGGAGAGGTATTCTTCTCGCCAGATCTCGAATGGAAGTGTCTTTAGCTGTCTCTAACATCCACTTAATGATAATAGTATAATGGTAACAATCACGCTCGAAAACAAACACGCCGGTCAAAAAAATAACAACCAATCAAAGGTTATCAAATAATGCAAAATTAGGACCAATAGGTCCATTATCCGATTGTATTAAATTTTTGTTTTGTTTTTTGTTTCATTTGTTATTTTGTAAATAGTGCAAACCATAGAGACAACTCAACTCAATCTTTACGAGCTAAAAGTCGCTAGACAAACAGCTCTAAAGAATGTCTTCCGTAGTAAAGAATGAAACGTTGGCTAAAGAACAGAAATCACAAGGAAGCTGTGGAGAAAACAATTATATTTGCTGGTCTGGAGAACGTGATAACTTGTTGAATATGGTAATGGTAAATTTTTAAAGGTAATTCCTTCTCATGTGTCCGCCAAAAAAAGCTGCTTTCTCGCTGATCTGGATATTGTGGATCGATTTAAATTGATTCAAAAAGAATTCGCCCAGGAATCACCATAAGCCAAACGTGAAAAAACCGGTTCAGATCATTTCTAATGTGATCTATTGATAACATTTTATTGATTTCATCCGCAGAAGCCTGTCTTGAACTCCAAGGACAAGGCTGATACAAGCCCTAACGAGCTTTCAATCCTTCTGCGTAAATGCATCTAGATATTTTTTTCACTATGACAAGAAAGAAGTCGCGCAAATCAGATCGTTAAGGCGTTCTGGCAAACCTTATGTACCCATTGGAACTCATAAAATTTTAATTTTACAATGTTTTTTCCGTTCTTTGGTATTTTTATTGTTATGTTATAATAACAAAAATTGTAACGTACCGTTATCTTGCCAGCAAACAAGAGGTTTATATCTGAGCAATAGCTCAAGGCAAACACTTTTCCTTCCTGATTAACATTTGTTTTGGAAGTGGGCATTTGAAGAATAAAGATTAGGATTACATAAAAGCAGCATGTACGAACATGCTGCAGTAGAGTTCATAATTTTCAGGAACTGAGAAATTATTTCTGAGCATGCCCATCCAACAGATACCTCTAGATGTATAATGTACTAAGGTCGTAGTCGTAACGTAGGTCGCACTCATACAGAAGGGAAAGTCAATTGTAAGAGGATATTTTGCTACTTATATAAATATAAGGTTCATTTTAGAACTAGTTCAATTTCATTTATAGTGTATTCCGTTTGCTTAAACACAATATACGATGCTAGTTTCGAAATGAACATTTTCACCTAGATCTTAGAGTTATTTTAAAGTACCCACAACCGTTGACCCATTCAGGAGGTATTCTGCATTCGAAATTCTGATTTTTTTTTAAACAAGGGTTAAAATTAGACCTCTAAGTGTTTTTGTTTGGAAATGATTTCGTTTGATATGTTAGAGGCGATAAATTATAAGTGACTGACATATGGTAAGCACGGACATTAGCTTTTAAAATTAATTTAATTATTTTATCTGTTCATCACTCTTACATCGCAATTGCGAATAAATTAGACAAGTCGTTTTTGTTTGCAGTGGAAATGTCAAGCTACGTCTCTGCTGAAGAAGCCCCAAGCAGGGCTGAAACAGCTGTCCAGAGGCTGCTCGAGGTTTTCACTGCAATCAAAAACGATTTGCACAATTTTTTTTTAAAATTAAGATCTAAAAAAAGAATTTGAAGAAGAGGTATAGATACAAATGGAAGAAGTCCCATCAAAACAGTAAGAATAATAATAATATATTATGTATATAAAACTGAAGTCTGGAAAAAAGCGAAGATAAGAAGTATCTGTAATATTAATACGATAAAACATTTATATGTTATCAAACCTTGCTATACAAACCTCATCCATAGGTCGATGTAAGCAGGGATATTAAAACCAGATGCGAACGTACCTTTATGTTAATTATGTCGTTCGAGTAATTTAAATTATGTATTTATTATTTATAATAGAGTGAAATTAATTAAGAACTTTATTGTAACATTTCCAAACATACTGTTTAATTTTGAGAAATGTAAGGTTCAAGGATTTTTTTTATTACAGGAAAAAATAATTAAGAAACATAAATATCAACGAACGATAAGCTATATCAACACAGTATTTAATTTGCTTAATATTGCTTTATTTTCTCAACAGATTGCAAATGGGTTTTAGTATCTTTATGAGCTTTAATAAACTTGCCTTAAAAAGCTATCGTATAAGAAATATTTTCGTTACTCGTTTTGATTGCAAAAAGAGAAAACCGTCACACATGAATATATTATTTTTTTTTATTAAAGTTGTTTCAGAAGCGTTGAGACATAAAATCTTGCCATCTTACGCGTATGAAACAACGCACATATTTTTGTAAAAATGTGAAGGGAATATTTTATCTGATCGAATTAGAAACGCTGGTTGTGGCTTCTTATTCTATTTAAAGCTTTGCTTTGCGTTTTGTCTTGTCAGAACTTTAACATTAATAATAAATGAGAATATAACATGTCTTTAGTTTCTGAAATACAATAGCAGATATTACTTGTTACTGGATGATGCATGTTGGAAGTAATACGTATGCATATCGTATTCTACTGTCAGGAATTTTCAATTATCCCATTCCTGAAATTATACGAAATCACTATTATTAAAACGGCAACTGTACGTTTCAAAATAAAACTTTGTCAAATGATTTCAGCGGTCGAATGTTTAGTTGATATTAAATGACCGGTTTTATTATTAGCAGTAAATCAAATTAAAATAGTAAAAGCATGATTATCATCCGCGTACTGGTTTCATATGAAATATGATTAAATTACATGCCAATTATTTGAGTTTGTGAATGTTTACGACCGGCTCTCGTTTACTATACAAACACATGCAACAAAAAGGGAAGAAAATTAATGCAATGGTCGAAGAATTTTATCGAGGAAAAACATAAAATAGCAATTATATGAACTCCTCTAATTAAACGTATCAATAACATATCTATATAACAAATAATCCAGGCTATTACTATGGTTTACATAAACAGAGTGAGCAATTAAGCACTTCATAAAATACCTACTGGAGATATCTTGCGATTCATTATTAACCAGGTAAATTTTATTCACAGAATTAGTTTTCAGTAGTGATTACAGACAAACATGAGAACTGGGAATTCCCCTTCGTCAATATCTACTGGACAGTTCGGTGCTAATTTTCCATTGAATTTTCTTTTAAACTTTTTCTCATAATCATAATTTATATAATTTATTAGAAAAATCAAGTTTTTATTAGGCTGATCTAAAGTGTAAAGCTGTATCTACATGAAGCGTTGAATGCGTTAAAACGTTGGACATACTGTACTCTTATTGGACGCTGCTGATGTTTTGACGCACTCGACGTTCCATATGAATCCGAATGTACGCCAGGTCTTTCAACTTGCTTATAAGTTTATCTGCCTTATAATATCTTAGAAATATTGCAGATACAGTTATCTTCAGAGACTTTATGGGGTAGATAAAATTAAGGGGTGGTAAAAACGGCAGATTTACAAATTTAGGTAACCTTCTTTATTTTTAATGCTTTTCAGCGATTTCTATTCAATGTGTTCAATCAGAACAGAAGATGTTTCAATGCACATTTCCATTTCTGAGAGTTTTACTATTTTTTATCATTACATATTTCATTCCGTAGTAAGTCGACTAAACTTCAGTCGGATTCATACTTTCACCAATTATAAACCGTTTGCCAACAAAACTTGAAATCTCCTATTATTTTATCTCAAACTTTCCCGAATGGTGTTTTAATATGCAAGTTCTGTTGTTATTTTATATTTTTTTATTTAGATTTCCGAACCTAAAATTAGAAAAAGAAAAAAAAACAGTTATGTGAATTATATATTGTATGTATATGTATGAGCGAACTATACCTATGTACATAAATGAAGTCTAAAGCTCGCGTATACTGCCAATGGCAAATTATATCTTAGGATATGCATGTACACAGTTAATGACTGGATATTTAAAAAGATTACACAATGTCGTCATAGGGAGTCGAAAAATATCCTCAGGGAATCACGACTACTTCTAAACTGACGTTTACAGATTGCGTCTTTCAACTTACATAATAAGTAAAATATTCATTAGTGGAATTATAAAAATCCTACACTTGCTTTTTATGTTCTTTTAAATTTATTACTTAACAGTCATTCTTTTCAGAAAAATGCCTACATTCAGCATAAAATATGAACGAACGAACGTTTTATTTGTTACTGATCGTTTAATTACGTGTAGATTAAAAATAATTAAATTAAAATTGATTTAGAGATATTTATTGATATGATATTTAATTTTGAATTTTTTTAACCAAAATTATAGTAAAGTAATTTATTAAAATTTCAAAATCTTTACATACACTTTGGTGCAATTAAAATATTCTAGTTAATTCACTTAATTTGTCCTCAGTTCGGTTTATTCGTCTTTGCTGACATAATCTTCTGAATGTACCGTCAGAATTAAAAATATCTCCAATAAAACATTAGACGGCGCTGTTACGAGCAGGTGAGCAAGCAGATAAACAAACTCTTGTTTGTTTTTATCTTAGAATATTTCACCCGCCTGGTAATTATAAATTTAATAGGTAGACAATATTTTTAATTCTGACTGTACAATTGCTACCTAGAAACAGCTTTTGATTTCTTCCTCCTAAGCCCTTTTCAAGATTTGATTAACTGTGGTAGCATGTTCCTCTCACTTTGTAAAAGATTTTAAATTAAATCTTGCATAGTTGCAAGCGGTCATTTTCTTCAAACCAACCAGTGTTGCCAACTTAGGGAAAAACTGTCGCTAAATCTGGGGATAATTTCAAACAGAAGGGAAAAATTGCAAAAATTCATAAAATCTAATCCAATAAGTTTCACCAAACGAACGATAAAGGCCAATGACAGCAATCGACAAATAGCCAATTCTCCAAATCTCTAAAGCAGGAAAAGCAGTTTAATTTCCTATTTAAATTTTATTCATTAATTTAGGGAGTTTTAGGAAAATATTGTTTGCCAAAAAAGAAATTTCTCGACGAGTTAATTGGCAACACCAACCAACCAACGTTAACGTTGCCTATTTGTTTTTGAAACAAATTTTCTCGAGATTTTCACATTTGCCGTGATAAATAATCAATCAATAGAATATATGTATATTTATTATTTTATATCAGGTGAGGCGTCAGGGTAAGCTTAAAATTTTGCAGGGCAGGCTCGGCCCCCCTTGGCGCTCCCCTAGCTACAGCCCTGGATATTCATCACCATCAGTCATCATAACAGATTGACTTCGTTTCCTTTATTTTTGACAGTTTGATATCAGGAAAGTCTTGTTCAATCATCTGTAATTCGCAAGTTTGAATAATTTTAGCAACAATTTATGTTTATTTTATTTTCCAAATAGGTCCCAAATACTGCCGAAACAGCTAACCAGGGCTTATCCACTGTAATCGAAACTGACTTACAACTAACATATTTTTGATAGGATGATGCCAGGGAATTTCTTCAATCATCTGCAAATAGGAATATTCAGTCCTTTTAGAAACAAAATTTTTAAAAGGTAATAGCGGATTGATCCCAATTTATGTTTCTTTCTGCTTATTTTCCGCTGTTCGAATGAGCGGAACAAACATTTTTTACACCACGTTGAGAGACAGTGCAAGATAGTGTGGAGCATTGTGGAGGCTGGAGAGGATGCGTGTGGTGTGCAATCCTGTTATGAATGGATCTGGGATGGTGTAACTCTTCTAATATTGAGTCCTATTTTCAGTAGAAGTTTAAAACGAACATTTTAACTCAAACCTCTCTTCTAATGCAAACTGCAATTCACATAGAGTGCAATTTCGGATTACTGTAACCTATAGTAATTCCTTAATAAGTCCTTAATGTTATGATCTCGAACTGCTTTGGCGTTATCTAGTATTTTTTTATTGTTTGGCACATATTTGCAAATTTCAGCTGACATATCTGTCATCTCAAACACTTCGATACGTATCATGCCAGATCCATTTATAATTTTTCCATAATTGAAGTTGATTTTTGTCCGATGAAAATTTTTTTAATCTCGAACCGAACAGAAATATGGGAACACACTCAACGTTTCGCTATAGATTTATAGCAGACGAAGCTATAAATCTATAGCTAAACGTTTTTCCGTTTACCAATAAGATTAATTTTCGAAACAAATATATGGCCTTTCGTTTTTATTTTCTTAGTGCTGGACATGGTCCAACGCATTCATTAGAAAACTACTTTCAATAGTAATTTTCAATTACTTAAAAGAACTTTCACAGTATACTATACCTACATATCTGATTACTCGAAAGCATCATCATTAAAGTTCGGACATTCCTAGGATATCTGGTAAAAACCAGTATAAAGATAAACAAAGCAGCGGCGCAGATTTCAACGTCGCCGCTGACCGGTTTACATGCCCGAAGCACTCTCACACTCGCGCTCATTGCATCAGAAGAATTGCCTTTATAGTTTCTTTCAAATTAATAATTATGAAAACATTATAATTCTTTAATGTAACTTTTAAAGAGACTGGCAAGATACATTTAATTCATATCAATTATAGCGCCGTCACTGCGAAAAGAATGCGTGTTCATTTGGGAATGTTTCGGTTATATAAACAAGTTTTTATATCCAGTCTATCAGAATTTATTGCGTGCCACAGGCTTCTCGGGCTTTGACTGGTTTATTTTATTGTTCGAGATTCGAACTTTTTCCGACTATGATCGCTTTAGCATATTAGTAGTTCCTCGTATTTTTAACGAAACCTTCCACCTAAATTCGCCTAGGTCTGATCATCATATTGAAAGCAAAAGCTTCATATAAAAAGTTCAAATGAAACATAACCGGCGAGAAGTTAGCAACAACGCTCCAGCAACAAAACTATAAAATTTCAATTAGCTGTAATAAACACCCTAATTGTCACACAATGATAACTTAATACCTTCATGAAGGTTATTAACTGCAGTTTGTCCTGGTGTATCACAACTAACAAAAAAACGAAAACTAATTTAGTTATAATATTTAAATTATCGGTACATAATTATAAGGAAACCTCATTAGGGGAAATATTTACCAAAAATAACACCAATAAGTTTTGGCCCATCGATTTGATAGAGATGTTGCACAAACGAAGTTTTCAGAAAACATGAAAGAGCATGTTATGTGCGATTTATGTTATATGTTAGTTTTGGCCTATCGATTTGATTGACAAATTATTGCCGCCAGAACGACTAATTACATTCGATAATTAGTCAATCAAATCGATCGGCCAACTTATAAATAGCATAAATCGTTAGATTTAAACATGCTCTTTCATATTTTCTGAAAATTTCGTTTGTGCAACATCTGTACAACAAGTTATGTACATTTATGGTTAACGCTGCATTGAAAACGTACAGCCGCCAGAACGCCTAATTACATTCATAATTAGTCAATCAAATCGATCGGTCAAAACTCACAAATAGCATAAATCGATAGATTTGAACATACTCTTTCATTTTCAGTAAAAATATTATTTGTGCTACGTCTGTACAAAGAGTTATGTGCGTTTGTATATGTTGAATATTAATTGCCGGAAGTTGCCCATTTTCACTTAATCAGTACTCTATCAAATCAATGGGCTAAAAATTATTGGTGGTATTTTTGGATAAATTTGGTCAATTAGTTTCAATTTGCGTGAAAATTTCGAACGCAAATATTTCCTCTAATGAGGTTTCCTTATAATTATACACTGGTCATTTAAATATTATAATTAAATTAGGTTTCGCTTTTTTTATCAGTTATGATACACCAGGACAAACTGCAGTTAATGACCTTCATGAAGGTATTAAGTTATCATTGTGTGACAATTAGGGTGTTTATTACAGCTAATTGAAATTTTATAGTTTTGTTGCTAGAGCGTTGTTGCTAACTTCTCTCCGTTTGAAACATAAGGTATATTTGAAAATGACTATTTTACGTTATTAAATGAAATTTTCCCTTCACAATTTAAAAGGCGAATGGCACACCGTCTGTTGGCTTGTGCTTACAGGTAGGTCTTTTTCTTTCCTTCTTCGCGGTCCCACGACTTGACTCTTTCTTTACTTAACCAGTTCGAGAATCAATATTTTAGATAATGTCTGGTCCCACAATCCGATTAGCCGGAAGCTAGTAAGTAAACTTCTTAGGTTAAACACTTAACAGTTGCTTACGGATTTGTTTTCAAAAATAATTTATAAATCTACATTCTTCAAGAGCGGGAAGTTTTCAAACTAAAACTAACGATCTTTTATGTGAGGCTGAAACACATTTTCTAAATTTAGCTATTTTATGTCCTGTAATAATTATCATAATTGCATTAAAATCAAAATGTTTATATTGTACCGTGCCTTCAATTGAATTCCTCATTAAAGAGGGCTATGATTTCACTGTTTTTTTCTCCTAAGATTTGCAGCACTGATAGCTGTTCAATTATTTAATTAAACAATTGTCAAATTGACACTTTGTATTTTCAATTAATTCAAAATGTTAGAATTACAGCAGAAAATATTTACTGTTGAAAGTTATTTTCAAACCGGTAGAACAGAAAATGGACAGATAGTTTATTCAATTAATCAGTGTGTACAGAAGTTTCGACAGCAGTTTCCTAATTTTGCTATTACCTATGAACAGCTAGTTAAACATATCCATGCTTGTGTTCTTAAATTTCGTGAAACAGGATCACTTAGTCACAGGACAGGGAGCGGGGCAGCTAAGAAAAGGAATGCAGCCTGCATTGAAGATGTTCGGGATCGAATGGAACACTCTCCCAAGAAATCTATTGCTTTCACAAGAAGTTCAGCTATCAGTGGGAACATGTCACACTATTCTTAAAAAAGACGTAAAGCTTTATCCATATAAGATTCAAGCAGTCTACGAACTTGGGCCAGTAGATTCTCACGGAAGAACAGAATATTGTCAGTAGTTTTTGATAACTTAAACGACGACATTCTTGATAAATGTTTCTTTTCCGATGAGGCCTGGTTTCATCTCTCAGGGTATATAAATAAACAGAATATGAGAATATGGTCAGCAGAAAATCCCCATGAATTTGTGGAAACTCCATTACATTCATTAAAAATTGGTGTTTGGCTAGCAGTGTCAAGAAGGCGTATCATCGGACCAATATTTTTTAACGACTCAGTAACTGCTGAAAGATACCGAAATGAGTTATTAGAACCTTTCATTAATCAACTACATGATGATGAACTTACAGAAGGGTTTTTTCAGCAAAACAATGCTACTGCCCACACAGCTCATCAAACAATAACTTTCCTGCAGCAGTTTTTCGATAATCGGATTGTGAATTTTCCTGTGAGGTCTCAGGATCTCACAATTATGGATTACTTCATTTATCCGCACATGAAAAACACAGTTGTTAGAACTACGCGTCACACAATCAAAGAACTTCGTGCGGGCATTACAGATGTGTGTGCTAACATAACCCCCGAACATTTAGCAAACGGGTTTGAAAATACGAAACGCAGAGTACGCTTATGTATTCAAGCTGAAGGAGAGCACTTTGAGCATCTACTTTAAACTTTAGTGTTGTGTTTTTATTTGATGTTATGATCAGTACTGACAGTTAATGACAACTGTTTTCTCTAGAATTGTGTCGCCAACTTCATAAAAAAATCACACCTTACTTTAATGAGGAATTCAATTGAAGGCACGGTATAATATATTCAATATGATAACTGAGGAATAAGAATTTTTAATTATATTAAATCTGAGGCATTTGAAAACTGAATACATAACTTTTCTCAGGCCCATATGACATAGTACTACTTCTTGCATAAAATTTGTGAAAAACTGACAGAAAAGTGTCGAATTAACCAAAAGATATTCACTGTGGTAACCTGTTTCTGTCCCTTTGTAATAAATCTATGCAAATTTTACGTAAAAAAACACCCCGTATATTTCAGTCTTCAGTATTTTTCACTGAAAAAACCTCGCATCATAAAATCGAACTAATCGCGAAATTGCATATTTTAATAGAAGAACTAAGGCTTAAAATAAAAAACAAATGCACTAAGTGACGCAACACTTTTTTGCTCTTTGATAATTACAACAAGACACGTAATAATAAATGATCAGATAGTTATAAAAATCAATTTCAAAGTCGCTGTATGTTTGTGGTGTTTATTATTTATTCTTAAGAAGCTGTCGAACTTGTAGCGAAACGTTGACTTACTTCTTAATTGATTTTTACGAGTGTTCGATCATTTATAATTATAAATTTTACGAGAATTTCTTTGTCATTGTGTCGCAGAAAAAAAAGTAGTCAAATAGCGGATAGCTACGAATTGTAGCAAGTTTTCTCACAATTGCGTGAATTTTTTTTACAATTTGTAGCTGTCTCCCATTTTACTGTAACTGTAACACCTTTTACTATACATTTTTTTCTGTGTTCGCTGTAGTTTATTGTGCTTATTACTTATCCCGAAGAAACTGTTTAACGTGTAGTGAACCATTGACTTTTCAAATGATTTTTACGATTGTTCGATCATTTATTAGTTACATGTTTTGTGGGAATTTATATAAAAATGTCCTTTTCTTAAATATGAATCTTTTAACCACTATCAGTATGCAGGATGTGAAATTGATTTTTAAACCTCACATCATAAAATCGAGCTCTTGTGGAGAATATAATTACAGCGCGATTTTTGAAAAGATAATTGCATGACATTTTCATATAAGAACTAAAGCTTAAAATAAAGAATTTAAATGCCGTCTAGGACGTACTGTAATTACGTTGTGATTTGCACTAATCGACACAACACTTTTTTTGCCCTTTGATAATTACAACGCGACACTTAATGATAAATGACCAGATAGTTGTAAAAATCAATTTAAAAGTCATTGTTTCGCTGTACGTTTGTTGTGTTTATTATTTATTCCGAAGAAGTCAGCCAAACGTTGACTTTTCAATTGATTTTTACGACTGTTCGATCATTTCATTTATTTAGATATTTTATTATATTTAATTGCAGATTTTGTGGTAATTTGTACAAAAAGAATCCTTCACGTTTTATTTTTCCTAAGTATGAATTTCATGCTTGTATACAGAATGATTCAAAATAAGTGTTCGATTTGCTAACCACAGATAGTACTCGAAAAAACAAAGCAAATAACTGTACACCCAGGCACGTCTAATTTGTATAGTTTTCGAAGTAAAGTGGATTGAAAATTCACACGTAAATTATTGGTGGTTACAGGAATATCTGATTTTGTTAGAACTACACTGGAGTTTCAAGGGAAAAAAAACATAAAACCGAACATTTATCTTGAACTTAAACTGCAAAACATTTTTGTTTACGACTCTCTGACAAAAGACTGTATAATACGAACATTGAAGTTGATTTTTTTATGATGCAAGTAGGGTTAAAATAATAATTTTGTCGGGGCAATCCTGTTCATGTTGGTGTCCGTGTCAATGTGTGCGTATCAATTCACAGAAATTTAATGAAATTAGTGCGTTTTAAGATTACTTGCCGTGATGGAATACAGTAATGAAGAATTGAGTAATGTGCTTTTAATGCCAACTGCGGCCCTTTAGGATTTTTTTTTCTTAATTTAACGTTTGTATTACCACAATGTTTTACACATTTGCAATTGTTTCATGTGCGAGATAATTAATCGAATCAAAATGAAGAGAATCTTAAATTAATCAAACATTACAAATCAAAAATTCTGTTAACAAAGAATCCATTAACACGGTTGAGATACTTCAAATTGCGTTTTTGCCGGAGCCAAAAAAAAATCAAAACAAAGCAAATCACTGCTCGGCATACGTGATTCATTAGGCCGACATTCACATAAAACTTTCGAATGCTCTTTCCTCATCACATACTTGGCACGCAGACTTGGTCGTTTGGGCGTTAGCGTGGCTCCGCAGTTAGCCTACAGCCGACTTTGCAGGTCGTGTCATGTTGCAACGTGGGTTCAAATCCCAGTAGTGCCATGGATTTGGTTTGTTATGTCCATTTATTGAGCCAACTCAGTTTACATATAGGAAGTGACTGGAATAGTTAATACCAAAAGGCATTATGAGCGGGGACTGCGCAAGGCAAAAGCAGACAAGACTTTGTCGTCAAAGACGAAGATAAATATTGTGCTTCAAGTATGCAAGTCAAAACGTGCATCCAGGAGTAACTGAAGTTTTAATAAATTAAGTAATAAATTAAATTTGACCGAATCCTTAAGATGTTTTGCGTATATATCACATTTACTTTTTGTTGACATAGTGACAAAGTTTCTGAAAGATCAACAGTTAGGGCCAGTTGTACCAACCTGGTTCAGTTAACCGTCAGTTTAAATCTGTTTCGTACAACTGGCCCTTAGTCAACCCGATTTTATGCTTATGATTTTCTACTGAAACGGTTTCCATTTGAAACTATTCAAAAGAGGTTGATTTTCGAAATATTACTGAAAAATTTGTTTTTTTTGCAATTTGGTAGTTACAGGACTTTAGTAAATACGCCCTCTTACTATAAATCAGTTTCTATGTAGAATGTAAGATTGAATTTTTGATATTTAACTACTACACAATCATACTTAATCTAATTTATCAGAAATTTATACATATACGCAATATTTTCTTCTAATTTTCACCGAAACTAGTCGCTAGAACAAACAGTTATAACAAATTAGGATTTATCTAATTAATTGTTCTTTTCTTTCTTTGGATGCCTTTTAGGTTAAACGTGATTTTTATTGAATCCAGTACACCCACCAGTCTTTCTACTTCCATTTATTTCATATAAAATGATTTTATCAAATGACACAATGAATCTATCTTTGAAACTAATAATGATCATCTGAAAAAAAATATTGCAAAATACAACTCTATTTGTATAGTCCTAGCATGAAAAACGGGATACTATTTTTTCCTAGACAGTATCTAACTTTAAATGACAGTTCTAATAAATTTTGTTGCAAATCGTTTTTGATTGCAGCACTACAGAGGCTGCTGAAGGGATTCACTGCAATCAAAAACGATTTGCAACATTTTTTTTTTAAATTATGCTTTGACAGCAAGCATGGCTGCATTGCATGGGATGGCTTACTATGTAGCAAACTGGCTTCAATTTGTCAATCCTACTGCAATGTTAGATCAAAAAACGATCGTAGGATGTCGCTGTTTAAACTATTCGACAGTTCTAAGGTTACAATTTAGAAATTTTGCTGAAAATCGTTTTTGATTGCAGTGAAACCCTCGAGCATTCTCTGTACAGCTGTTTTAGCCCTGCTTGGGGCTTCGTCAGCAATGTTATTAAAAAAGCGATCGCAGGATGTCGTTACTTAAGCTTCTTTCATTATATTGTCATAATAATGAAACTTCTAACAACATGAGTAAAATAAAAGAAATCTTTAGAGGATTTAGAAACTTCAATAAAACGTTTTAAATATAACGGCTTATATTATTGAGCTATGGCACTGTTTCCATCGATCATATAAAAGTGACAGTTGTTACAGTTTTCTGTAATCGAAAAGTACAGCTAGATTTTGAGCATTTTAGTTTTATGACATAGCCCCCTGTCTATTTCCGCGACTGTACAATACTTGCGTTTTGGGTTTTATATTTTGCGGGTACTTGCGTGTTTTTAAATTTCCGTTTAATTTACTTACTACATTTGCTTTAATATCTATCAAATTATGTGTTTACATTTTCTGGCTTCGTGATACTGGCAGAGGAACACTTATAGTTCCAAAATACAGTTCATATTTTCCATTCTGCTATTCACATGTTGACAGCAAATATAAATAAATTAGCAGCTATGTACTTCTGGTATGTTTGCAAACTAGGAACCTGAAGAACTAAACTTAGAGTAAGTGGTTGTGGCCATTATCATTTCATCATTTAACTGAACCAAGAAATTAGCATAGCGGAGAATCAACTATGAAATATAAACTATGGCAATGTTTTCGAGAAAAAGTTAGAAGGAGAGTCAAACAGAATCAAAATGCACGCATGTGCTAATTTTAACCGACTAAACTTGTTTGTTTCCTTATTTTTACTTATTATTAATGTATCTGATTATAAAACAAAATACGTTCGTACATATATTCTTCACTGCTTCATTTAATCTACTTTGTAGTTAATGTTAATTCTTATTGATTTTCTGGATCTTTTGATTTTTTTGTCAGGACGACGTAATAAATCGAATTCCTTTTTTTAGTTAATAAATAATGTTTAATTAGTTATCTCTCGTTTTCTCTGCTTAAATTGGTACGAACACGTTGCGTAAAAACTAGCGCAGCAACCGGTTTTTACATAATTACAGAACATACATATCAACGACTGTTACTAACGAATGATCTGGAATTATTTTGCAAATTTTCTACTCAACGTCGTCGATGAAATAAATTTTGATGCAGCTGCGCGGCTGATTTAACTCCGTTAATTCTATTCAACACGCAAAGCTTACCACGCTTCTACTACTCGAGAGGGTTAATTGTCTTTGTAATTAAGTTTCTTTGTACGAAGTACACACATGTGGCAAACGATCGTACATGTGATACCAGAAAACTTCGCTGCAACAACTGGAAAAACTCGTCAAAGAAACATTGATTTACTGTCGCTGAGTATATGTATGTATTATTGACGGACTCTCAATCATAAAATATGAAAAATTACACGAACATCTGGAGTTATTAAATTAATTAAATATTAGAAAATTATTTTAAAACGGTAGGCTATCATTATTTTATTTCTTACGCGGCAAAAGTAGAAATGTCATAAAATATTTAAAAAATGATATTTTTATAAATCGATTAAATGATGTGGTAAAAAAATAAACCAGGTAATAACAAATATTTCAGCTTTTCAGCCAAAAACAAATGTATAAAATAGTTAAGTACATATATCAAAAAATCTTTAGATACCCACAAGAGGATGAAAAAGTAAAAAAAGGCGAGTTTAACAGACAATTAAAAAATAATGACGAATCAACAATGTAGATACAGAGAATGAAAGTTAATAACTATAAAATAATTTTTATTATTTATACCACTGACGGCTATAAGAGACCGTCCTAGAATTATTGCAAAATAATATATATATTAAATAGCTTCGGATAAATTGAAGTATAAAAAATACATTTGTTGCGGACTTTAATTATATTAAAAATACTTACATATGATATCATCAGAGTAAAATACTTTTTGTGTTTCACTGCGTTTGCAAACATCATCTCAGCTAAGCTAGAAAAAATACACTGTTATTTAAAGGAAAACATACATACTGTGTGTTTCATTTCAACTTCAGAAAGTACGCGCATATTTTGCTCGCTCTTATCTTAAGTAGTTTGATTTTTATATAAACCTTCCATTTAAAATATACAGCCAAAGTAGTGATCAAGCGAACGGTTTTATATTACATGTGCTCTACCTTTGCCGCGTTCTAAATTTTAGTGACACAGACGGTATATACAAGCTGATTAATAAGTCGACCTATTCTTCCAAGGCCGTGTGAATAGAGTTTATTCAGAGTTGATTTCATTCTACAATTATGCTAATCCAATAGTTTCTGAGATGTTTTAATTTAAATGTATGTATATAATGCAATATTTTTACCGAAAAGTTAATGGACTTCTCAATTCATTTCATTTAAATATGCGATTTCAACAGATATTATAAATCTTGCAAAATTTGGTTGTTAACAGGAAGTAAAACGTAAATACATGATTTTGTTATCAATAAATAAATGTAAAATGAAATACTTAGGTAATTACATGAAAATAATCACATATAAGTACATATACACAAACAGTTGTTGTTATGTTGATAACATTAAAAGATTTACGTACACTAACAACCGGTTTATATATATATATATTTATATATTTATTTTAAGTTAAGAATACGAAAAAATAAAATTATTATTTTTTTATTTTCATAAGAAAAAACTTATCTCCATCTCATAATTAGTGACGGGGCGTGATAAAGGTTAAGCGCTGTGTAAACAAGCAATGCGCTGGAAAAACTGGCTTGTTTGGTCTCTAGTAGTCATTTTTAGGGTCTTAACACACGGATCACCGTTGCAGTACTTGGTACTTGACAGGGGCGATATTAGGTATTTACTACGACCATTGTTCTATCACATGTACATGTTTCTTCTACAATTATTCAGTGTAACTTGGCTTTTTAGAATGTTATTAATTAGACAGTGTAAAATACAATAAATTTAATTTTATGTAGTTTTTTGTCTACCAACTGCCATACTATTTATTTAATGCATGGCACTACGACGCTCAATTTAAATGACACTCCTGTATGCGAACCACGCTCTTAAGATCATTCAGCATAAGGGCTACGAAACTGTCAAATGGTATCATTTATGGTGAGCATCGTTGTACATCAAGATTCATAGGGTCACTAGATTTGATTCACGTTTATCTTAAATACTTAATGGGGTTCGAAAATAATTTGTCAGATTCGTCATTTTTCGAGCTCGCATCGCTTATGAAATAGCAGTACTATGTTTTATTCTTTCTAATTTAGGAATTCATAGAGAAAGTACTGTGACGACATTATCTGATCTTGACTTTGTGCCATCAGAAGCTCTTGGAATTTTATATTTCGTTTCTGAAATCTTGTCTTTCATATTTTTCTTAACACTATACATACAGTATATCCTGAGTAAATTCATACGAATGTGAAGGTCGCAATCGGAAAAACTTTTGACGTTTGTAGTATTTTGATATTAAATGTATGATACTTACTGTTAATTACTTAAAAATAATGAAAAAAGGAAATAATTTTTATTTTGCACGCTTAACAGTCTGCTTAGAAACGAAAAAGAAACCGTGTTTTTGTGGGTAGGTAGAGTTAGCGGCGAAGTTGCTAAGATTTTTGTTGTTTTTTTGTCATTGTTACACGTTCAAATTCGAAGCAGACAATGATTTTTTGTTAATTTTTATACTTAAATAAGGTGTGTGAACAGAAGAAACTTTTTCTGATGCATTTTTAAAAACTAATTCAAGCTTTAAAAAAATACTATGAAAAATAGTTGTGGTTTGGGTTTGACACCGCAACCTGACAGTTACGTAATTCGATCAAACTCTTCAGTACCTACTTGATCACGAGCAAATTTGATATTAAAATGTTTTAAATTTTATGATCTTTGTGACTATATATATCCTAATGTATTCATATAAATTTATTCGGGCAGATAATATAAAGCGATTTCTGTTCGTCCTTGTTAATCGCTATGTACAAGTGTGGTGCTTCTTAGACACTTCAGTCAAATCGAATTTGTCATTTAAAACGGAGGTTCATTAAAATAAAACTTATAATTTACGCCTATGTCATACTAAGTCAGGCAACATAAAATTTGAAATTACCAAGAAAAATTGCAGTTTATTTCCAAATCTCCCCAAACAAGATAAACATCTAGGGACCATAACAGAAACAAAAACAGGTATATTATACATACAAATAGACATGTATACCGGATCCGTCACACTAAGTGGATGCACACCTTATTTTGGCATATTTCGGTAACAATGTTTACATTTCATTTATCGCTAAGAAAGTGAATCGTGCGTATTAGTTTACAATATTTGAACGGCCGTTCGCCGTATAGACGTCAGTGACATACAATAAAACTCCGATTAGACTACTTCGCGAACGATCGTGTATGCCTACTGGCAGTGGCGCAGCCTGTATAAAGACATGAATGACGCACAAAGTTAGCTTACAAAGAATTCCTTGTGTGTATAGACGACGAATCTTTTGAGAGCTTGTAATTACGGTCTTCCGAAATGTAAATATACAAATATTCTTAGTAAATTGGGGATTATAATGAGGGATATTATAAAGTAGAAACTAGTGTCAGTGTTTTTCTCAAAAAGTACATTCAGCTATAAAGTATATAGATTACATACATTAAAGTTAACAGAAGTATCATATTTTTTGAAAATGTCCCTAAAGTACGGCATTCTCAAGAAAATACAATACCGGATTAAAGAAGGTTGAGAATCGCATGCCCATTTTATTTAAGCTTTTTCAGATTATTTTCTGAGTACCATTGGTTAATTATCATCTCCACTTTCATACAATCCTTTTTTCTCAGTTGAAAAGTCATTTTCATAATTGAAGTCGACTCTTGTTTGATGAAAATTGTAAATACAGGGTCCGCTAGTGAAGCGGGAAATTTTAAAATTCCTGTATTTAAAACAGGTTTCTATTTTAACATGAATTTTTCTACAGTTTAAGACATCACCATTTATGCACTCTTGAAATGGGGGTTACAAAATTTTCAATTACTAGCCGTATCACACGTGGTTTTTAAATTTTCAACGTTAAACGTCCACCTTGCTTGCTTGCAGATTCCAAAAAAAAATACAAGCGGGTAAATCAGGATACATAGTCACAAACAATGTCTCAATTTTTTGGAAAGATGTGATTCAGAAAAATTGTCTTAAGCTGACTGCTCCTTTATGTATTAAATTTAACGTGGAATTTTTTAACCCATATGATATACTAAGTGTACCTGTCCATGGTGGAATAATGAACCGATTGCAAAATATAGTATAGTTGTCGTGGACTCACGAATTTTGTAAAACGATTTAACACAGAAAGCACGTTGTACACCAGACCACTGGTCCATGTTTAGTAGACGGCATTAAATGACAATATATCATCAAATTCAGCGCCTTCACCAAAACGTCAAATAAATAACCAACCTTTCAAAATTTCCCGCTTCACTGGCGGACCCTAAATGGTATTTAAACTATAACCAAATATAATTAAAATAAGAAATCGCACTCAACGTTTCATTGTCGATTGATTGGCTTCCGACGAACCTATCAATCGATAGTGAAACGTTGAGTGCGATTTTCCATTTTAAAATTCTGTCTGCTTAAAGTTTAAAAACCATTTATTTACATATTCATAATGATTAAAAATACATAAGATTATAATTCTCGGCATTGTTTATTTTGGCGAACACTGCATTTTTAATTAAAAATAAAACTTCCAGTTGTTCGCAGAGTTAAAATGCTGATTATGTTAGTTGTAATGCCCCAGATGAAAATCTTAATAATAAAGTACGCAGTATACAGAAAAAGTAATAGTCTGACTTGAAAAACGAAGATGGAAGCCGGTGCTTTATTCCTTCCTTGGGTCATCGACATTTCAAAAGACCTGTGCGACGTACGCTAAATCTGCTCTTTATTACAAAAGTAATTATTTATTGTCAATCGCTTTCATTACGATGCCGACTGTTTAACTTCAGAAAAAGTGAATGAAAATCATACTTGGGGGTCATTGCACACAAGAAGCAATCAATTTATTTATTACAGCCTACGAAAATCGACCGATTTCGATATACGCAACAATCAATTACGATTTACTCTAACGGTGGGTTTCACAACTGTTAATCAGAGATTAATTTAATTCTCTGATTAAGGAACGTCATTGGACAATGGATTTGAAACAACCAATTATATTGCTTCACCCACCCAACCACAGGCTGTAAACACGCTGTTAAATTAATCAGTGATTAAATAATTGTTGTGAAATTGGGGGTAAGACTTTCTAAGAAGAATTAAAAAAAATACCAAAATATTCACACTAATCGCTAATCAGTTTGGGAGGAATTATTACAGATATCAAGTTATACATTTATCAAATCTGTACGTACATAATATTGTATATACCTTCGTGTGGCAGTAGTGTGTGAAAGTACGTCTCCAGGTGTGGCAAATTATAACTATAATAGAGCATAATAGGTGCTGCTTTATTATTTTCTAATTGTTATTTAAGTGCTTGTTCCATTTAAAAGGTACTCTTAAACCTAAACGTTTTACTGAGATATGATTTGAAGAGGAAAAAATTGAAATTTCATTGCTTTTTTTGGGAGTAACCAGGTAATAACTTTTATAAGTAGATACTATTAACGGGAAGATGATAGACGTTAGTTAAGAGCAACTATGTATCTGATAAAAAAGAAATCGCTCACAACGACTGGGAGTTAAGGAGCGACTGTTCTTACCTCTTTTTCATGCCATTTGTATTAGGAAAAGACTTGAAATTTGAATATAAAATACATTTACAAGCTAACTTAACTGTTTATTTCGATTGTTATAAGTGGTGCGTGTAATCGAGCCTTAACTAAATACGAGACCTCCCGGATCTTCAAGCAGTTTATTCAGCGCTTATCCTTTACTTCTAGTTCTTCCAGTTTATTGTCAGTTTACAAAGTGCTTAGCGTTCATCTTTCACCTGGGTTTGCAGTTTCTAATTGAATACATCTACAATTATGAATAAATGAAACGTACACAAGTATAAATTATAATATATATATAATACTCTTTTTCGAATAGACAGTACAGTTCAATTCATGAAGGAAACCATGTACGTTGTATACAATACTCGTCTGTATTAAATAACTGCATTTCGTTAATCAACACTTAATATTTGACTTTAATTTAATGACGTATTTCCGGTATATAAAAATTCGTGTAGTGTTAATCAACTAGTCCAGTTATTTCATGTAGACGAGTACGGTATATGACGTGCATGTATTCTTTCATGAACTGAACTGTATGTACTTATTTCGAAATACTGAATTTCGAGGGCAAATCATGTGTACACCCATGTTTAAGAAATGACGGACACCCAATTATTTCTTTCACATTTTTAAGCCTGCTTTGTTTACGATATCAATATTAAATGAATTATTTCTTTTTATTATTTAAAATTGTATTTAAATTTATATATTTATAGAAAAATCATGATTTAAATGTTTTGTACTTTATAAGAATGCTCTGGCTTGCCCATAACTACGTCATTCATGAAGATAACTTTTTTAATACGGGGTGGTTCAGGCCATTCGCTCATTAAAAGTTCACGGACTTCCCATTTGATTGACCATTTCGTATTTTCCAGTTACATATTTCATGTAAAGGCTTTTTTAAATATAATATTTTCAACCTCCGGGCACTTCCGGTTATAAAAGAAGGTACTGTCAAGTTCAATGGGGAACTTCGATTTATATTGCCTTTTTAAATTTCTCACAACAAGCAATTTTATTTAACATATGATACAGAAAACCATTGCATAAAATACGACAAAAATGATTGGTAAAGAAAATAATGATAGTTTCCTTTATGAAATTAAATATCTGACGCTGCTTAGAAAACTGTCAACTTCAATTTGTTTCACTTTATACAAAAGCTACAGAAATACAAAGTAGCATTTCTGGGAGTTTCTGTATTTGTTTTTAACAATTACTTACAATATTTTTTGAAATTTCATTTTGTATTTTTTACAAATTGGCACAAATTGTTACAGATAGATAGACAGTTCATTTTGTTTTGTTGAGTACAATAATTGTATGGAACGCGTCATTACAATAGCACGAATACTATTATATGAAACATTAAAAGAAATACAAATATAAATGGATCACCCTGTGTATTTAAAAGAAATATAGTAATACAAAGTACACAAAAAAAACTATCACAGTTGTAAAGCTCTGTTAATCGCACAAGTAAATAACTCATACGTACTATAAAAGGCACTTTTTAATAAAATAAAAACTTTATTAAGGCAATTTTTAATTAAACCTTAAAACTAAATTAATTAATTAATTTAATTATAAAAGTAAAAATCATTGCCAAGTAGAAGACGGGGTTTGGCCGTGAACGTCAAATCTGCTCTGCAGTAGTTCCCTTTTTGGTGAAGAGATGCTGTTTTGGCAGTCATGCCGTGACTTTACATCTTACTGTATTAATAATTATTGTGAAAGCAGAATCTGGCTGGGAGCTTCAGCATGAATATGATATGCTGATATCGTTTTCTTTGAATCATTTTTGTCTAAGATATCTAAATCACGTGACCGACGCTTACTAAGGTATGGAAATACTAACTGACATTTCGAGAAAGGAGTTTATCAGTGTCATATAAATTACGAACCAAGCTCTAAAATACCAAAGAGGTCTGTCGAAATATTGGATAAACTAAAAACGTAAATGGAACTATACCTCTCTTTCATCAAATAAAAGTTTAAAGCTTGATATTTAAGTCAGAGTGTCATTTGAAATTTACCAAAGTATTGTCATATCTTAGCACAGTTAACGTGAATTAGTGACCTTATTTCTGCCACGATGTGATTTTATATTTTATAATTAATTAATCATTGCGAATCTATGAGGCACGGATTTTGCTGAGAATGTTAGCTTGAGGAAAAATGATGCTACAGTGAATTCAATGAAAGCAGCTTCCACTTTTGGATAATAGATGGTGCAATGGATGACTTTCACAAGCACAAATTTTATAATTTAATTTTCTTTATCTACTGAGAATGTAATGACGAAGATATGTTATTGTCATACGATTATTTACTTTACTCTAAAAGGAATAATGATATAATTAGGAGTAATTGTTTTCTAATTCTGTATAGGGTGTGATCCCCATATAAAACAAAACTTTTCGATTTGGAGAGAAAATTTAAGTTACAAACATGCTCTCTTGTCACACTCTGTTTAGTTGTAATGGAATGTCTTAAACGTCAATTATGAGCTAATTAAGAAATTAATTTACATACGTTTTCTTGATGAAATTGTTATTAAAATTTGAAAAAAAAAGAAAGAAATTGTTTTTACCGCTGTTTTAAATGGCATCTACTTCCCTAAAGTAGAAATTAATTTTATTGAATATTAGTAACATAGTTAATTGTTTAATTTGTACCATTTGTGAGTTTGCTCCCTATATACTATCTTACTCTTCTTATTTACTCTTCATTTCATTTAACTCTTCCTCCATTTTCTCTAACTAATTTACTTCCACTCTTCGCCCTTTTTGCCTTTCGTCACATTCTTTACCCTTATTATATTTCTTCTCCCGTTTTACTTACTCCCTATTTTATTCTTTTCTTCCTCTCTCGCTCCCCATGCTTTTTTCTAGTTTTTTATTTTTTCCTGGGAATAATTTTTCTCTCTCTGTCACTTTTTTCTTTTTTCTTAGTTGATTTTTTCTTTAGTTTTAAGCACTGAAAAGTATCTTAGGATCTGGAACGGCAGCGCCATGGTTAAATCGCATAGCCACGCTAACCGCAAATCTTTTAGGTATTTCCATCCTTGTCTGATATACATGAAGCCAATAAGTATATACCTACTTTAAACCAACAGGAACGAACTTTACAGAATGTACCATAAGAAAGCACGAAACAGAAAAAGATGGAGATCTTTATCACTTTATTACCATACCTTAGTGAGCGCAGATAACGTGATTGAGTGACTTGATACGGACATTATTCAGAGCGTCATCTCTTGGCCAAAATTATAAATATTTTAATAGAATTTGAACAAGATATCATCGCTGATGGTTTTATTGACAATAAGGGAAATAAAAGAACTTTTAATCATAGTATAAAAATAATAATAATAATTTTTAAAATTTGTTGTTCAATACATCGCAAAAAATAATATAAAACAGGTCATAATATACGTACAACAAACAATATAAAAGGTACAATATCACACAATAAGAAGTATTTCATGGCTTTTTTAAGAGCGAGGAAATCTTCATTGGTAATGTTAACGTAAAATTCTCTTTTGAATCCGAAGTATACGAAATACTTTAGAGGATACTCTCTAAAACATTGTTCCATATCTTATCCGTGATTCGACATTTGCTCAGGAAAATAACTTAATAGTGTCTAAATCAGGAGAATTTTTAATTTTGAAAATCAGATGAAATAAAAGAAAATATTTTTTTAGAAAGTTTACTTAGGATGTGTATTCATGCCAACCAGTAGGCAAACCTTAAGTGCTTTAAAGTGAACAATATGAGTTTTATTCTTATTTAAGATAAGTGAATTTTGTCTACAATATTATGCCACCATATCAGAAGCATTAGTAGCTGACTTAACTAGGTCACTTTTGGATTTCTCTGCGATACCCATGGATGTGTCCTCAGCAAATTGACAAGTAATGGCATTATCAAGTGATAAATTTACGTCAATGACAAATAAAAATAAAAATAAAATGAAAATAAATAAGAGGAGCTCAAGGATGGTCCCTTGAGGAACTCCAGTTGTACAGATTAGTGCTGTCGCTATAACATCATTCACCTGAACCATCAGAGTTCGATCAGCAAGGTACGATCGAAACTAGTCTAAAACAATAGGACGACCTCTCATACCATAATTTATACAGGGTGTAACAAAAATATAGGTCGCTACTTCAGAGACGTATTCTACAAATCAACATAAAGAAAATAAAGAAAAAGTTCATATAAACATGTTTATGTGTACACGTTTATACAAATTTATTTTTTATTTTGACTTCTAGAATACGTCTTGAAGAAGCGGCTTATATTTTTGTTACACCCTCTAAACATAAAACAAACAAGTCTTATTTAATCGACTCTAAGATGACTCTCTAATAATATAATTGAAATGCCGTGACTTTCTACAATTTTTAATTTCTTTTTACAATATTAGACTCTCTGATAGTTAATAGACATGTTCCTTGACCCTCGCGTGACCCTCAAGTCCATCGAACCTTTTCAAATTTTCATCGACCTTTTTGGAGTCAGCACCAACTAAGTTGAGAATCCCTCTTCTAAGGGGTCGAAGCTTAAAAAGATTGGGAGGAATCCCTGCTATAGAAAGAAGAAGATAATTTTTTTTTATCACAAGTGTGTACATTATTATCAGTATTGACATTTGAATGCAATAGTAGCTTACACAAACAGTTTTATTGAGCTGCAGGTCTTTCCAAACTTGTGATTACTCTGTTTCAAAAAGGTGGTTTTATAATTTTTTTAATAATTTTGTAATACGATTCTTTGAGCTTATTTGTTTTTACTATTACATTTTATTTTTCGTATGGAAAAATCAATTCACAAAAAGTAGCATATGGTGGTTTCTGTAACTGTAAATTTCCGTTGATTTTTGATTGAACCAAGAGCACGGTATGAAGTTCCTACTTTGTAAAATCACGTAGGAACTCTATACCTCGCTAGCGGTCAACCACGAAATTAGAAAAAAAAACACTAGGACCGGTCTTCCTTCTTGGAGTGGTTAACGAGTTCTGGCAGACGTTGTACTTAAAATCCAGTCGATAATTCTTGTTCGTAACTCCGTGAGTAGAAACGATATCTTCACACATACGTATGTGCCTAATTTATTATACAGGTTCTTCTTTTTCGTAGTCGACGACATTTACATATTTTAAGCATCTAAAATTAGAAACGTTATTAGGGCAACTTGTGTCATTAAGCCGGCGATTAAAACACGGAAATTTAAAACAATTTACATACATAAAACAATTCCCTCGTAACTAACTCCGCAATAATTACACTTTTTAACTGTAACCGTTTCTCACATTGCATAAATAAGTCATACGGGCATATATTCCAGTTTACGCTCTGTTGAATCTTAACTGAAGCCAGAATTATCTATTACACTGTAAAAATAATAAATTAAACTTATATGAATTAAAAATTCGAACAGCAGGAAGTTCGAAAAAGCAAAAAAAATGGGTTCGCTTGATGAGGGGAGGGAGCGCAAATTAATTTTGTCGCTTCATCTTTCATTTTTCGTTTCAGGTTTATAGAAAACAATGTTTTAAATTTGGTTGCTAATTTAATCTGATGCCAATGCGATCCATTCAATGAAACAAGCATCAGGCGACTTGTTTTCTCAAACGAAATCAATACTTCTATATATGCAAGTATTAAATGACTGTGACTTTTGCAATTTATTTATACATATACAGTTGATACCTTAGCTCTCTCTGGTGGGGTGACAATTAATTTATGCACGTAGTTAAAAAAAAAGTCATGTGGAACGCATTGAAATGTATACGTACAGTTGAATATTGTATGCGTTATCGGCATTAAGGTCATATTTAAATTTTAATTCAACCGTTAATGCTGCTGCTTCGACGAAACATATGGCAGCGTATGTGGTATATGTATGTACAGTAGACTCATAAAAATAGATAACAAAAAAAAACTACTGAGATAACATTGAGGCCAGACAGCGAGATATAATAACATGCATTACGCACTTATCTGCTTTTGACTTCGACATACGATGCAAGTTAAAACAAGAAATTCTACTAAAATTACGTGTGTGCGATAAGGAGGTTTCACATACAACATAGAATGTCTTCAGAATTAAAAGCCAACTGCAAAGATTTGTTTTTTTTTAAAGAGAGATTAAGCAATTAGTGGTATTCAGATCTCTCATGTAAATAAGTTTAAATTTAATCCCCAGAGATAAATTTTCATTATTTGTTAATTGGTTAACGCAACTTTGCATTCAATTCGTTTGCAATATCCTGGCACAGACGCGTAGCAGCGGCCATGATAGATGGATGACGTCATTATACGAGTCGCTAAGCTGTGACGAGGGGAGATATGTCGCCAATTAGCTAACCTTGGCCCCTGATCCATGTCCCCCTCCCACCCCCTAAACTGATCCAACAACTTTCCTCACAACTACACAAAACATCGACCATTTTGATTGCACATTTGATCCCACATATGCTGTTTCACTCGCAATTCCTGATATAACCATTGGGAGGAACCAATTTAAAAGCCAGCGCGAAAAGAAACATTCGTTGGTTGCTCTAAACGAGTGTTTACGGTTTCCTTTAATTAAAAAGTGCTCTTCAAAAACGATTAATATTTCGCCGGCGATCAGCACATATTTATGATAGCTCAGTCACGAGAACGTGATTGCATCCTTCGAGCTACCTGCGATTACTCGATAAAACGGCTTCCTGCGCCATAATTGGCACCATTAAACTATTAAACACAATCTATAAAATATTCCCTTACCCAGTGGTTAATAGGCACTACCTGTGATCAAGGATAATTATTAAACGTTCGTAATATTTATGTTTTACGCCAATAACAAATATGTTTGCCAAACAGTCTCCCAGTAATTTATTATACTTGCGAATTCTATAGTTATGTACTTTCCCCTTATCCTATGAGTCACACTTGAGTTAACATCTAATGGACAAAAATGCCTCGGTTAGTGTGAGAAAAAAATAACTGATCTATCAAAATGTCTTTACAAAATGTGTGCCTTAATCTTAAGATCTGTTCATTTGTTGCTGCACTAGTATGTGTTATCTTAACTACATATATTAAAACAAACGAGAAGAAGATATAGTGCAACAAACGAACCAGTCTTTAATAACTACTACATCTCCAAATAATTTTTTTGATGAAGATAGGACGTGGAAAACAAAACGTTTGTCTTAGATTACCGTAGAAATTGCCGCAATACAAAACGTTTGTCATCAACTGCTTGTAGCCTACGCCATACGCTGATACTTTCATGGCCTACCTTCAACAAAATTTTATTTGGACATATGGTACATAAGCTTAATGTCCTGAAATCACCTTAAACGTCAGAGATTAGATGCGAAGTGTAGCCTAAGCTTTATACGTATCAAACGAATGACATTAGCAATTTTTAAAAGGTAATAAAAATATTAGATAGATAAACAGATATCAGCTAATATGCCAATGCTGCTCGCAGCTTGGAAAAGCAGAAAAAAATTCCAAGACTGGAAATTAACTACCTTCTTCCTTTACATAAGAAAGGTTATTTGGATTAATTATGGTTTTACTTAGGATTTTTCGTTGTATTAATTTAACTTGGGTTTTGAATTTATTTTTCTTCAAATAAGAAGGGTAGTATTTCTTTACAAATAAGTCTTCAAAAAAATAAATTTAGGAAAAAAAAAGTAAGTAATATGATAGACGTGCAGTACCGTGGAGGAATAAATTGCTGTCTCCAAAGCTGAACACACCTAAGGGTAAGTTCATAACGAAACTGTGATGATAGATGATAGCGGAGATTTCGAATAGCGCTGATGGATAATAAAAAAATACGTATTCAAATGCTTGTGTTCATAACTCAGCTGCGACTATAAGCGCTCCGATAAGCGATTGTAGCAATGAATTAAACGGGCTCTTCTTATGCGAGCAGAAGAAGCCATCTGTCTTCACAGCTTCGTTAAGAACTTACCTTAAAAGGCAACCATCATTGGTCCTACTATGACATCATGAATTTGGAAGGCACTAGACCGACCATAGAAAAAAGAAAACAAGCGCAAGACCTGAAGCATCATATTCAGCTGCACCAGAGGAGTCTTCTATTGCGAAAACGCCAACAAGCAAAGATCTTTTGTAAAAGACACAAAGCAGACGGTTTTTAGTCAAACCAAACACTGTAAGGTCTAGATGCTTTATATCTAAAATTTGAAAGACATAAGAATTTATTTTTATCCATAAACAATCCTGTAGAAGTGATTTAGTGATATTTTTTGTTGCAACCAGTAACCAAGTAAAAAGTTGTTGTTGCCAAATTTACTGTTTTTTTTAAAAAACAAAAGGGTCTGCACAATTTTTAGGGCAGCTCCACGAGCTTGTCCGTGTCCTCAGTTTTTTTAGAGAAATGTTAATAATTGAAAGTGCAGAGAATTAAAATATTTTATATGGCTAAAAAATTTACCGGTATAATTTAACCACACCTTGTGATTATTAAAAAAAAAAAAACTTTTTTAAAACGTCGATCGTGAAACTCGATTGTTATTAATTTATAACTAAATTCTGACAAGGAAGAATAAATAAACAAAATAAACACTTCATTTTTATTGTTGCTTTTAAATATTACAAATAACTGAATTTAAGAGCCAATTTTTATGAAAAGACAGAGACAGGTTACCATAATGAGTGTTAATTGGTCAATTCGGTACTTCGTCAGGTCTTCGCAAACTTGATAAAAGAAATATCACCGTGTCAGAAAGGCCTAAGAAATAAACAAAATTTGCAATTTGATTTACCCGCTTTTATTTGAATTAACTACGTTTACTTATACCAGTTATAATAGTTATAAGAAAATAAAAGATTTTGAATCCTCAACCTACAAAGAGAGTCTTTGGTAAATAAACAAATAGCATAATAATTACAAATATGTTTCTTTGATATACAGGATGACTATGGCAGTTGGCTAATGCTCTAAATCTGTAATATGTCACCAGGGTTGCCAGAGGGTCTTAAAAAATAGTTCGTAGGCCTCCCTCCTGTCGAAGTCGCGAAGTTTTGGAAGAATTTTCAATTGTGATTTTCTCAGAAACTATTGACTTCTTGTTAAGGCTGTTATGAATAAGTTCGATCGTTAGGTTAAAAAGCGATCGTGCGATGTCGCTGTTTAAACTATTCGTTACCATTTATAGTGATATACATATTACAGGTTTCAAGCTTTGCACAACTATCACAATGACCCCTGCACGTAGCTGCACAGAGTAATATGAGTAGTAAAAAGTAACACAATTGTAGTCAGAATGCAGATAGGAACAAATTGTAGCAAATATTCGCACAATTGTGGAATAAAACGCTATTCTTATAGTAATATTTATTACAATTGTGCTGATATTTGCTACAATTTGTTCCTGTCTGCATTCTGACTACAATTGCGTTACTTTTTACTATTCATTTTTCTCTGTGTGGAAAATTATATCAAAATTATATCAAGGAATATTAGAAAAGTGACTAAGAGATAATCTGGACCGAACACTTCAGGAAAATCAAATTAGACCTGGCAGAGGTACTCAAGACTTGACTTTTGTTTAAGGCAAATATCAGAGAGAATACTAAATGGCAACGGAAGAATGTACGTATAATTGATCTAGAAAACACATCGAGAAGAACTACTAAAAGCTGTCAAGAGTGGAAAGCAAAGTAATAGAAACTTTAAATGGTTTTATGAAAAGTTTTAACATGCATAAGGGAATAAGACAGGACGGAATATCGATCCTTCTTCTTTTTGTAACAATCTTGGACGGATACTGCAAGAATTGCCAACAACTTTGCCAATGGAATTCCCGTAAAACCGGAAATCTTTAAGCATTGGTAATGAATTCTTATAATATACCACAGAAAAATAAGAAATATGGCTTGACATTTGAACGATTTCAAAATGAAAATTAACAAATGGAAAAAATAGAAACACTGACATGGCAGTCATAAAAGAAGAAGATGGATACGAAATTAAGGTAATACACTAATTTGAAATAGCTAGAAGCCGTAATAAACAATGAAGGGGAATCTGACGTAAATATCACAATAAAAGCAGGTAACAGATTATACTACGCAATAAAGATGTGTAAGGAAACAAAGGCGAAAATTTATAAAACAGTATTTTTACCAACACTGATTTATGGTAGTTTTGGGCATCAATAAATAAAAATAGAAATGAAAATTATTGCAAGGAAATGAAGATTCTGGGAAGAACTGAGAGAGCGCCACATACTTCATAAAATGGAGTGAAAACGAATGAAAAAATCGGAATGAAAAAAGTAGACAAGGGCTGGGGTGAATTGAAATAAGTCACAGAAAAGATCAGAGACGCATCTCAGGTGGTGCGGCCATCTTGCATAATCTTGAATGTACAAGTAGAAAAAGAAGTCTGGGAGTTTATGGTACAGAAAGCAAAGAAAAGGGAAGTTAAACACAATATGGAATCAAAAAATTTCACGGTTATTGGAAGAATGGGGAAGTTCATGCAATGGAACTTATACATAGAATACAGAGATGGAATAAAATGGAAAAACTTTAGAAGGCGGAATACCTTAACACCGAACGGTAATTGAGGATCAGTACAAGAGGTGAGGTTTAGATTACACTATTTTCTAGTACAAGAATGCGGTTCCATTCCTGTATGTTCTATTGTAGTAACATGTAAACCTAGTATATACGTTTTAATAACACTCTTAAGACTTCTAAAGTAAATTTGTCTTCTTTTTTTCCTTCCGTGCTTTGTAACCAAATCACTATGGTTTTCCTGTTTTCTGAATTACTTTATTTTTGCTTATAATTTTGTTAATTGAGTAATTATATAATTTGTTTAAACCAATCTTTCTGTTATTTCTTTGTAGCGGCAAATCAGTAACTCGAAATTATTCGAAGTACGCGTTGCTGGTATACAAGTTGCATGAAGAAATGAAGTTCATTTTTAGAGAAAATTGTATGGATGCTGGATGTACTATAAGAGGGCAAACCACAGCAGCTTCTATGTGATAAGATAAACGTGCTGGCATAAATTTAAAAAGTGTAAAGTTCAGGAACATTTGCAAAATGTCATCAAATTTACAAATAATCCAATTATAACACTTTACTGAACGTATTTCTAATTAAGTTAAGTGAATTTTAGGAGAAATTTAATTAAATTTGTTATGACTTTTGGGTAGGCTTGTACCCGAAATATCATTTGCAACTGCGACGTCGTCAAATCCAAGCAAAAGAGCGTAAACAGGAAATTGGAACCACTTTGCAAGGAACCAACACAGGTGAAATGCAAGGGACAAAACGGACAGACTACGTGGAAAAAACAGTTCAGTTTTTTGTCCTATTAAATATGTACACTCACCATAACAAGCAAAAACTTATAATAATTGATAGTTTTGAAGACGTGACTTTATAAAAAAAAACAGATAAAAATAGAAGAACCGGACAATCTTGCCCATATTATATGTAGATTTAGATCAAACAATAAAAAAGCAGAGGAAACAGAATTGTTACTGATTTCTTTTTTTTATTGAATTTTTTTCATTTATTGTATTATTAATGTAGTAATTGGTAGATGATCTAACCATCCATAGCCCTAATATTATTTGCTCCTCAGAATTATCAAATCAATTTTGCGCTCTTCGTATTTTCTGATAAAATAATTTATAATTTTCTTAATTCATTGAAACTTAATAAGTGATTTCAATATTCAATAACCCTAAACCATGTAAACGTCAGAAAGTATCACCATCTGGTGAGAATTTGCCACAATCCTTATGATTTTATTTACATAACCAGCATGGTTTACGTCTTGGTCAGCGTTCTCGCTATTTAAGATTAATTAAAGAATTTCAACAGCAGATACCTGTTTAGCATGGGTATTATAATTCATTAATTAAATAAACTTAACTAGCTTTTAGCCAGAAAAATGGTTCGTTTATTTTGTACACCGTGCGCTTCGTTGCTATTCAAATTCGAATTATACGTTAATGTAAACGTATACTGCAAAATAATTTTTGTAATGATAATAGAAGATGAAAAAATTGTTTACTTAAACTAAGCAGCTGTATAATAACACCGCGATTAAGTTAATAATAGAAAATGTTAAATAAACAATGCTTTGAAAAAAAATTTCAAGACACTCTCATCGAAAGCTGAGATCAATCCAAGAGGCTGATTAGTGATTACACAACTACTAATTATAATTAGATATTATAAACTCTGATAAGTTGTATTCTCTGGATTTCATTAAGATATTCAACCGAGCGTAAAGAATTTGCGATTTCTAATTGATAATCTGTAATTCCTGCTTATGCAATTTCAGTTTAATCTCGGTTTTAATCATGTACAGCATTTCAAAATTAAGAACAATAACGCAAACAATAAATTGTAGCTCAATGTTGCACAGAAATACATAAATCAACTAGCGCCCGTAATAGATTTTAAAATAAACTGCAAGGCCCAAACTATATCGGTATACAAAGAAAGAAGGACTCGTTTACACCGCAGCAGCAAAGCACATGTGGCGGGTACAGGAAAGACATGAGATTTACTAAACGAAACGGTCTTGTTTTATTTTTACAAGTCGTATTCAAACGAGCACGTCAGGCCCCCATCGTCGGAGACGCCTTTTGTTGTTACCTGTTTTATATTAAAGCTCTTGCGTTATAACCCTTTACAACGTAAGGAAAGAAATATTCAAATACTTAATAAAAAAAGGGGTACGCCTTATTCCCAGAACACAGACAGACCATGGGGATAAGTATCAATTTATCATCGCGGCTCACTCAAATAAAACAAACTCGGTGAGAATGTATACGAAACTTATGGTAAATATTTTATGGCCTCTTTTAAAAAAATCTTTCAACCAACTGCACAGAAGGACAACAAACTTCAAACGACTTCAACGGAACGCAGGCCCAATACAAATATATTCATAAATATAAAAGCAAGAATGTAAATTCCACCAAATAAAGTGCCTTGAAAAGTAGACAAGTTTAAAAATATTCCCTTGCCAGGCTGATTTTTTTCAGTGTTGTAACCATAGCCGTTAACATATAATTAGAATTAAATTTACATTAAAGTTAACTTTTCCTGAAAAAAAGACACGATTACATAAATTTTATTTTAAGTCAAATAAACCGCACGTATACTTGATTTCATCAAAGGTTCAATGTTTTATCGCGTGTTTATACCTAAGGATTGTCCCAGAAAGTTTTCCATTTCAGAATTCCATTAATATAAATAAGGTCTAATAAACTGTGATATAATTTTAAAGTCTACTTTCTCTTTTTCTAAACCATATATTATTAATAGCAATTACTTGTTTACTTTGATTAGTGAAATGTCAAAGCTTTAAGTAATTCTCACAGAACTTTTACAAATTCCCACATAAATCCCGTTCAGTTATATAGAAAATGGAAGTGTAAACTGTCGTGTTTTAGGTATTTTTGAAATGTATTCTTTAAGCCCGTTTGGCAGTACGCAAGACTTGATATAAAATCTTGTACAAAGTATCGAATCAACCAAGGAATAGTCACTGTGGCAGTTTCTCTCAAAACAGGAGTAATATCACTGACACTAAAGATCAAAATGGAGCCGATAATACTTGGAAAGAAAATGAAATTCAAAGAGGTGAAGGAGTTTATGCATTTAGGGGTATTTATAATAAAACAAGTGTAAGGAAGAATGGAAAATGTGAAAGTGTAAGGAAGAACGGAATATAAATATGTAACCACCCAACACCAACGGTGGGAAAGAAAGATTTCGAGAAGAATACCGGGAGTGAACAAGACGGACGAGGGTTATTATGAAAGACTATATATTATATAGAAAAAATAATGGAATCTCTTGGCAAACGAAAATTACCGAGCGAAGAGATTTTAGGGTTTTAGGCATTTACAGCGGATAATGGAATACAGAATAGTTAAGGAAATAGCAGAGGAACAGCCAGATGGCAATAGACAGCAAGGAAAAGAATAAGATGAAGCTGGCAGATCTGGTAGGAGAAGAGAATCTTGAATTGGAGAGAAAACCAAAAATAGAGAGCAATGGGGGGAAGCAATAAAACATACCTTTGAAGAAGACGAGCGTAGACAAATAAGTTCAGATGCAAAAAGCAAGTGAATAAGGCGGTTGAAAATTGTATTGGTTTTATTTCTCAGTAAAAATATGCTTTCATTTTTCAGTCTTCCTTCAATTCTTTTCTGGACTAAAATAGAAGACGATGCTAATGAGGAACGATTAGGAAAGTTGCTGAAGAAACCGAAGCTGTTAATTTAGCAGATCAATAATATCAATGCTGCAAGGAATTTATTTTTCTATGAAGATACCACAATTACTTAAGTGTACAACAGGAAAATAGAAGCAAGAATAACATATTCGGTCAGATTAATTGTATTAAAAATACTTAAACATTTAAGATGGAGACTTGATGGGAAAGAAACATGGGCTACAATTTTTCATCATCTCAAATTAATTCAACTGGTAAGGTGTTTTGTAAAATAGCAGAAAATTCAATATTATCTGAATGCCATTTATCTCTTTCATTGCGAGTGTACACTAGTAGAAACTAGCAGAACCAAAATCGTTTGGTTAAGACCATGACTTGAGAAGGATGAATTTGCTTAGAATATACAACCTAAATTATGTACACTTTCCACAAGCTTGATAACAGTATTTACATCCATTAATCAGAAGAGAAAATTTTGGGAAAATTACTGAATGTCCCAGAATGCCAACCTGCCAAATTTTATTAACGATTCCATGATTATTTCTCTTAAGAATACCTTTGAAACAGTTAGCAAAACTTAACCCATCATAATTAATAAAACATAAATATTCAAATGTCCAAGTGAATACCACAGTAATAACCGAGAGTGTCCAGTTAAATATCGTAATTACAAACGAAGGTAGTAATTATTCTTCTGTAAAACCAGAGCGCTGTGGTAGACAAAACAATCAAACGAGCTGAGAATTAAATCGCAAATTGTATGCAAAATTGCAGCTTAATTGTATGGAAACAACTTCGGTGAAGTTTCGATGATGTAGATTACAGATTACCGATTCGTAACAAACATCGGTTTGTTTTATGAGTATACTTCGGAAAGCCGTTTAGCCATTATCTTCCACAGACTGAAAATTTGATTAATTTACTAATTAAATCTACCTTGTTGATTTTATCTAAAGGGTGATTAGTACAACAGGATCGTACGAGCTTTGATAATAATAATAATATTTAATAATAATTTGCATTTCTTACAACGGCGACGCGACGTCTTGAAGCGAGAACATTTGGTTAGTATTATCTCTACCATCAGAGCTACCATGTGGTGAAGAAACAAATAAAATACTCACTAACATACTAAAATAAATAAATTATTGTGCCATCTCATTCTCATCCCTACAAAAAAAAAAGAAAAATACCTGACGTATTTACATACTTTCAAAAATGTAAAATGTACTTTCCAAGTACTTATTATGTATATGTATTCATCAACACAAAGTGCTTAGGATTTGCGTAAGACTTCTCTTTGGAAATTCCATTCAATTCAATTAATACTTCTAAGGAAATTTTATTGGTTACGTTTCAGGGCACACATCATTCAGTCATTAAAAGACGATTACAATAATTGATATTTCCATGATTCTTGGTCTTCTGCTATCACTGGAATTTTCTGCCGCAAGGCAATTTATTTCGTATTAAATTTAATTCCCTGGAATATTCATCGTTAATAAATAATGACGATATTATGATTTTTACTTTTATGAGTTTTATGAATTCCTGTTAGATGAAGCTCTGGATCCGGATTAGCTATTTCACGGTTCCTCCTCCGGAACCTTAACCCCCTCTTCGGACTTTTGAACCCTAATGGTGCCTTGTTATAAATTGTTTCACTTTCTTCACCTCTTCAAAACTTTCCATTCGGATAAAAGTGTAGGAAAAAGTCGCTAAAAATCCACCCTACACATTGAGGATCCTCCTTATCCAATTGGGTTAACCCCCTTGTCCAGTTAACCACAATAAACAACAAGGTTCAAAGTTCGAAGTCTGCTAAATTTCTCCTAAGAGATGGACATGGATTCCCATTAAAACCCAGCCAGTACCATGCAGAGCATCCTTGTTTCAATATTGAAATCTGGATAACTCTGTCCAAAACGGTTTTCCACAACGCTATCTTTTTTTTTAATTACCAGATCTCACACCCTTTAAAATTGCTGTACATTTCAAAGCGACTGTTGTAGATAAAACAATCCCATATTATTTGTGGAACTCTCCGAAAAGATTCGGGCCCCAAATTGATTTTAGGATTTTAACATATTCTAGAAAGTTTGCATCACACTTGCAGTCAAAATAAGCATGGTCGCGAAGATATTCGCAGGATAATAAAACCCACTGCTTATTTTTGTGAAGCTCGACAAGAAAAACATCCTACAAAATCCAAAGTCTGTTACTTTTCTTGTAAAAATAGAGAATGGATTTTGCCATTAAAAAGCTTTCCAAAACACTGCCACATAGATAATCCTCACTTCAACGATGAATTGATCTGGGTAACTACAACCTCGATTCGAAAGGGTTCAATTAAAATTGCTATCCAAATCGAAGTGATTGGTGTGAATAAAATAAATTCATTACTTATCTCTCAAAAGATTAGAGATTCCAAATTAATTTTAGGTTTTTAACACATTCTGTAAAGTCAGCTTCGCTTTTGTAGTCAAAATAAACATGATCCTGGAGAGATTTTCGTAGAATTATCAAATCCATGGCACGGCCCATTCTTTTTCTTTTTGAATCTCGACTTGAAAAATACATCCAACAAAATCCAAAGTCTGCTACTTGTCTTGTAAGAATAGAGAATGGATTGTGCCATTAGAAAGTGAGAGGTTTTCCAAATACAGCCACGTAGATAGTCCTCCCTTCAACGACGAGATCTGGGTAACTACAATCCCTTTTCGGAAGGGTTCTTCCATAAGGCCATCTTTTCTTTCAATTACCACATTTAAAGCTAATTAAAATTGCTCTACAAATCGAAATGAATAAAAAAAAACCGTTACTTGTGCAACTCTTCCAAAAGATTAGATTTTGTTTTTAACACATTTTATAAAGGTAGCTTCGCACTTCAGTGCAGTCAAAATAAACATGCTTGTGGAGATTTCCAAATCCTATTATTTTTTTTTCAAACTCGACAGGAAAAAGAACAGATGTGTTCGTTCAACTTAAATAGATGATCCGTTACAATTTGAAGAAATACAGATGGGAGAATGTTTATTACCATAAGTACGTCGACGTGGAGACTTGGCCTCAGTAAACAGTAATAAATTAAAACAACAGTTATAATATTAATAAAAGCAATAACCACCGTATATAAAGTGAAAATATACATATTTGTATGGCTGTTCATTTGAAATCAACTTCAAGAGAATTCTGCATGACGCCGATTTGCACATGCAGCGCAACCGCAATCGACCATTGCGAAAGATAAAAGTAAATTATACTTATTTCCTAACAGCCGGTGGTTTGAAACATAGAACAAGTTCATAATTAACTTAATTAATCTAATGCGGATAATTGGAAATGACGTTTTCGAATTTAACCATAAAATTGAACCCTTTAATTAAAGAATGTGAGTTACATAAGCGATTGCCATAGCCGGCCAATTAGCTTATGAAATGGCAAACCGCATAAATCAAACCTTCACCTAGATGAATGTAAGTGTTAAGTCACAAGAAGAATTCTTTACCAATGCGCTACAATGTTGCTGCAGGTATGACTTGTCTTGAAAATAAAGTAGCCCTAGAGCAACTACTTACTATTTTTTCGATTGATAAAGAACTTGACGAACCTGTTCTCCTAAGAAATAAGCTGCAGATGTACTGCATCACTTGATTAATTCCCAGTATAAGAACAAAATGCATTAATTTAAATATTAAATTATTTTTACAAATGTGTTAGTTCTAATTTAATTCCAGCAAATTTTTATGTAACTTCAAATAACCTCCTCCCAAAAATTAGTTAGAAGAGTAAATACTGGTTATTTTAAATCCTTTACAAGTTCATCATTACTTGTACAATGTACACTCAATTGAAGTTCATTGCCAAACGTTAAAAATAGATTCGTTTAGTCCAATCTTATCATTAAATAGATAAATATAAATCATAAAGCAAAATATACATCTGCAATTCTTTTAAAACATCGCGAGCGGATGAGATAGAATTTTTAAAAATATTTTCATTAATTGATTGTTTACTTTCACATATAAGTAAACCTCGTACACATATTTGCCACGTAATCATCTACAATAAGGTAAATATACATTACACTACATCTGATTCATGCTTCTTTTTTATTTAAGTTATGAAATTCCAGGAATTTTTATGGCCCCCCAGGTATAAATATTTAGAAAACGTAAGTTTTCAAGTTCAAAATCAGCAGAAAACGATTGTGACGTTCAGAGAGTATGAATCACACCCACTAAATTAATTCTGTCTTCGAGAAATTTCACAAAGTCAAGTATGCCTTATTTAAATAAGTAAATAGAAAAATGGAAAACCTAATATGAGTGCTTAGCAGGATTAGAGATTACACGAACTCGGAATAGATTTACATTTAAATGTATTTGCCCGGGGATAGATTATTCAAATTTTCCAAACTGCTGTTAGGTACTAATCACAAGTAAATAAGAAACTTCATCCAGTATAATCTATCAGTTTTAAATAAATATTTTCCCCGGCTGTCCTTTTTTTATTTTTATTTTGAAGAACTGAAAATGTTTTGTTGAATGCAAGCATCTATAAAAGTGCAATAAAAGACGACCTGGACGCTGCTAATATTTATGGATAACAATAATGTACCGAAGTAAAATAACTTCCATCGTAACCCAAGATTTTATTCACTATAAACGCAAGTTATAAGCATCCGAATACCAGGCTTTATTACAGTAATTAAGGACAGAATATGTTAGTGTTTTTTTTTTACTTAATGCAGCTTCGTCTCTTTATCTAACATGAGAGTTCCTCAAAAGGCCGAAGGGATGAAAATAATGACTGCTGCTGGGAACCACCCACAGTGAATCACATCAACATAAGATTTATACGCTAAAATTCAACCCCACAAAAAACGTTTCGATACCTGAGTTGGCCTCTCTAAAATCTCGTCCTTGTTTTTTACGAGTATCATATGTTTAAAAAGTGATTCGGGGAGGTATTGACACGAAACCCGAACGCTAAATTTGTAAGACGGGTATGCCATCCCTTTAAAAAAAAGCAGGCCGGTGAAATTCATTAAAACGTTAATAATTATCTAACACTACTTTAAAAAATTTTGTTCCCATGTGACCTCCTGATGATGGGATATTATTTCTTTGATTTGAGACACCCCTATTTCTTGTACTAAATTTGATTTAATTTTTACAATAAAAATTGGAATGTCGATGCGGTTTCAAGATAGAATAGAATTTCTCCAAGCAATTTTGTTATTCATTTACTGTACAAATTAAATTATTTAAGAAATAGAACCAAATCTTGTAGTAGTATAAAAATAGGGCAATGTAAAACGGTCTTTAGACAAAAATTCCTTGGAGATTCTTTATTAAAACCAGGATTGAAACTGTCACGAATTGCTAATTAATGAGTTTCCGTTGCCAAAATAATGTCAGCGCTCTCATGATTGAATATTACTGTGTTAGAGATGGAAATGGTCACTTAAAATATGCGAACTCATACAAAAACGGTTCCAAATAATTCCTATTTTCAAACTAGACACGCACACAATTAAAAACTAAACGAATTTAAGCGATTCAATAATATTAACATTGGTATTTGAAATTTTTAGGGGCTGGTAAAGGCACAACGATAAGTTGAAATACTATCACTAAAAAGGCAATTTAAAATTTAATTTCCATCCGCTTTATTACAAAATGAAAAATTAATGTTAATATTTTATTCTGAATGAATTCTTTTGCTGGCCCGGACATTTATGAGTGGAACCGGTCCGAAAACCACTTTTAGTGTTCGAGCAGGGCCGGGCATGGCCAGATACCAGCTTTTATGACCGGTACCAAATCGACTCAAATGGGTACTTTATAGGACGAATAAAGTCAAACTTGAAAATTTAAAAATGTTTCTGCATCGAAAACTACTGGTTCATTTTTTTTTTAAGTAAATATCAAATGTAATGAGTGCAACAACGTCCCAAAGCTATCATGCACTTTAAAGTAATTTGTAAAAAAAAAAAATATCTTAAAGAGGATATTATTAATTGATACTCCTATTATTATTAAAGGCAGATTATTTACATATGAGTAAGCATAGGATTTCAATAAGTACATGCCATCGTTTCAGTAGCGCCGTAAAAATGTATCGAGCGGGCACATTGTGTAATGGGACGATGAAAATAATTTACGGCGTTCTTACTAGATGACGCAATGTCGTAATAAAGTTCGCCGGTCGAGGTACAACTGGTCAACTAATTACTCTGAAAATCTTTACACATTTAAACCAGAAGAATTGATTACACAACTGTAATTTTTTATTGCGGCAATATTGCTCTGTTTTTTGTTATACTGAGTAACACCATTACTGTAGCGGCGTTAATTGTTTCCGCAGCCCTGGCGTTTGTTTACACGCTACGGTCTAATATCTTATATTGCCCGCTTCATTAGAATTTGAACCGCGCAAAATATATTTATCCTATATATACATATGAGTATATGGTACAAGTGCATGATATAAATTTTCTAACAAATTTAATTATATTAAAAAAAGAATGTCACTGTCCCCATACCCCACTATTTAAAAATTAGTAAACCCTTAAAAAGATCTTCTTATGGAACTAGATTCCCTAAAGCAAAAGAATTGCTTTCCTTGTGAAGATTCGGTCTCGAGAAAATAGCCAAAAGAAATAAAAACTTCATAATAAACTTGTTTTGCAGACATTCTAAAAGTATACAGTTTAAAGCAAATGTTAGTCAATTTTGTGTACCAATGGCCGTGAGAGGGCGGCACCTTTTTAAATGCAATGACGATACATTCTGTTGTTATAAGCAGTACTTCGCTGGCATAAAATTTTTTCGAAGTTATTTAAGTATGTCTTTTCTTGGTTTTCCAAAACCTGTTTTCTCTTTTATTCATAAAAATTAGATTTCTAAATAGTTTTAAATTATTTATTATTGGGAAATACCTGTTAATTACAGAAGGACATTTATGATTTGACAAACACATTTATGGAAACACAAATTTCGTAAATTACGTCGTTAAAAACGGTTGCAACTTTCCTACATTCGATTTTGAAACTTTTCAGTACTAGGTACAGACGGGAACATAAAAAACGGGACATTTAAAGCTGTAAGAAATGTCTTATTTAGTTTGTTCGCTACTGTACGTATATTTTATATCCAGATTATTAGATAGATAAAAACAATAAACCGAAAACAAATTGATATTATAAATCACCATCATTATTATTGATATCGTTTAAACGAAGCGAATATTTTATTACTGTTATTTTTTATTGGAATTTCCTGCAGTTTTTGGAATATTATTATTTAAAATTAAATAACAAACAGAATTTTTGTTTAATAGTTAATATATATTTTGCTGGTTATTTTCTTTTTAATTGCATATTTGCTTTTAATTAAAATTTTTCTAATCATTCCGTTAAATTGCAAAAAGAAATAACTTTTCCTTTTTTGTAACCAATTTTTTTTCTTACCGCTGTCACATTTTTATCACTAAAGTAAAACTTATACAAAAAATTACGTATTTTATCAATTTTGTGCAGGATGTATTCCTTAACAAATTTTTAATTTTAAAGCGCTTTGCACATATTCCGAAAGGTTAATTAATAAATACATTTAAGAAATAAAACTTATAACTTGCACCTATAAAATATAAATATGTATAACGACATATTCTAATTAAACGTTTACTAAAAGGATAATCTAAAACGTCAAGAGTTCGGTTTCTGTTTAAATAGAAGAAATAGGATCTGTTGTTTCGTAGTCTACTTTTCTATTAATTGTTCTTCTAAACATGCAAAAATCCAAATTTTGTACTTTTTTATTCTTTTATTATAATTTTTCTAAAACTTAATTCAAAGTGGAAGTAATGATGGTTAAATTTTTTTTTGTTTACCGAAGTGTGTTAGGACGACGCAGTTATACCAGCAATAGAAAACTGTTTAATTTTTACATTGAGTATCTCTTACAAGAACGGAAGAATTACAATTTTCTTCAGCTAAGAAAATTTGGTGAGAAAATTTTGAGTTAAAGCTAACAACCTTCTGAAAATGTATAATTAATCACAATAAAAGACTCAAAATTGGAAAAAGTGCAATGTACAAAAGACATTATGATTTTTTTAATCATATGAGAATTACTAAATTTTATATAATTAATTTTCCTAGTCCATGCGCATTTTTTTATAATCGATTTTTATATTAAAAAATTATTATTGACGTAGAACGCTTCTGCGTTCATTAAAGTCAATTTGGAAAATATCACATGAAATTTATCTTGAACGGTGTACAGGCTGGACACCGAGAAATGAAGTAAAGTGCCCTTATTTTGCAAGATATAAGAAAATATATGAAAAAGTCGTTCAGAATTAGAAATTGTGGCTTTTTTTGTGAATCACTCTGTATACACTCTACATTAGGAAAGACTGGTGGAATTATAGTATTCAACAAAATAATATAACTAGGTAGATATGCTTTTCGAAACTTTCTGTTTTCTTGTAGCACACTTCTTGAAAGATGCTGTATAAGCCATTCTTTATTTATTTGTAAACGCACTATGCTGTAAAAGTCTAGCCCAGAGAGTGGTATTCATAATTTTGACAGTAAATGTCATTTTATTGAGGATTTTAAGGTTACTCCGCATTAGACAATGTTGCAATATTTTCTTTTCATCGCGAGGAACATTCACGCCCAAATTTCCATAATTGACAACACCGCTTAATCAGTTTGCCTTGAATTGCCACAATTTGGCGTATGTTATAATGACATTAAAGTAAACTTATCAAGTTGAAAATGATAGCCAACCTATCAACATAAAATCACAGTATAGCACGATGACAAATAAATAATGAATGATTTGTATAGTTTCTTTTTGCAGTAGACTTTTATTTATCCAGCCATGGAAGACGAAACGTTTGTCTCAGATTATCACAGCAATGTATTTATTTATTTGACAATTTATGAACTGACAACTGCTTAATGTTGTAGGTTACGACAAACGTTTACACTTCCACGGTCTTCCTTTATCAAAAATTTATTTGGGCGTATGGTAATTATTTTATTATTGCCTAAAGTTACAAATTATTTTTGGTAGTTTTAATACATACAGCGTGATAAAGCGATTTGAAACCTCAGAAAGTACGTGAATTAAAATCAAAAGAACGAGATAGGTAGGACATTGTTAAAAATCAAGTAGAAAGAGAATCGAGAAGATGAATTATTGCAAGCGGTTACATTTACAAAACAGTTTTGTTTCAGTAAAGTTTTTTCGATTTATAAGTACTAGATTATATTACAAATAGTGAAAAATAAAATATTCGTTAAAAAAGTTGTAACGTTATTACATTTAGGTTTCAACAAATATTTAATTTTTATTTATTATTACATTTGTTTTCATAACACAATTCGGGAGCGTAAATACTCGTTCAGTTCGGTTTCTTTAGGCATTTTTTATGGCAAAAATGCCAAAGTTCGAAATTATAATGTTAAATTGAAAGAATTGTTCTCACTACGAGCTGACTACCTGTTCACAGAACCACAATTGCGAATTGTTACCTGCCAGATGTTTTACATCCCCTATAAAGTATTGTGCATTGTTTAAATTATCCTTTATTGTTCTCAACTTAGGTCGGTCGGATTAATATAGTCGAGCCATCGGGTGATAAAGTAGTGAACAGGGGCTCTAAAGGCACGGGCTTCTTTTAAGTCCAAGACTGTACAATGCTTTCGAAAAGTATTATTTGGCATCGCAATAAATCAAACCGAAAGTGACCCTTATTGGAATAGCCCTTAAGGCTAAGCCGCTTTGTGGCAGTGTCGAACGGATACTTTTCGAAGGTATCGTACACATTTAAAAACATAAGTTTTATTTATTAGAACCAACCAACATATAGAATTGACAGAATTGTTGAGGACATCTTTGAATTGCGCCGTCAAATAAAAACGAAAAGAGAAGCTCATCAAAAGAAAGTCAATCAGAGATTGAGGAAGAAAAACCTTTAACATCCAAGCGAACTGTTTAATGTTTTTTTTTCTAGTAGTAGTTGAAACCGGGCAAGAATATATCTAATTACTCATAATAGAGAACTTACGATCTTGTTACATCATTTTTGGATAATTTGGAAAACACATATTTTGCTTTTCAAAAAACGGCAAATACAGATCAGTTTTTTTTTCTTTTACCGCTAATTTGATGTTTGTGGCCGCAAATAGTAAGTACTTGTATATACTCTGAATACGTCTTAAGGCGCTATACAGGCTGGTTAATTTGAATCGTTCAGCATTACTAACTTCTTTGTTTATTAAAGACAAAAAAAATCGACTATGCCAGTTGTGAAAACATTTATGCGACCTATTTTTTTTACATAGTAGTGAAATTTTTGTAATTTTTCTTTCTGTTTATAGCAATAACAAAATTCCTTAAATTTCCTCGCAAAATAACGAAATATTTTGTTTAAATCGTTTACAAAGTATATCGCAAAATAACAAAATATTTTTTTTTAAATATTTTCAAATGAATAGGTCACGTTTATGCATAGTATACAATCAAGATATTTAAGTTGATAAATGATATCTGTCTAATGTCCATGTATACAACACGTAAATGAAGAAATGCATCATGAATGCATTAGGATTAGACTATGTGTATTACTATATTAACAATTAAATACAAGATAATGAAATGTATACCTATTTATTTACACTAAATTTATGTCCAGGATTTCCAAATAGTATCTGTGTATATTAAATTCAAGCTTTAATTATTTAACAGTAAATTGTTGGCTCGTATATTTGGGTAAATGAGGAGATAGCGATCGCAGAACTCAGCAATACGGCCAGGTGTAAATTTAGTTTATATAATTTGCCAGTCATTCGTTTCGCTTTTAGTAAACAGTTCTAATGCCGATGCAGAGCTTTCTTTACGTGATCATTACGCAGTCCGATATAATCTAAACATCTTCATTCTAATTTGAGATTCAAAGATGCGAGATTATGCAAGGCACGGATGGGTATAGCGCATTAAAATGAGTCCCATTTTCTCACGGGTTTTGATGTTAATATATTAATGACGAAGTAAATCACAGGTACGGAATACATAAATCATGATATTTTAATTCAGGTAATGACATCGGCGAAAGAAACACTTGCGCTAGGCAAAGGATGCGATTCTTTTCCAGGTAGACTCATACGGGTGGGAAAGTAAACGTGAGAGCCCTCTTATGCAAAATCACATTGCCGCTCTAACCAAGTGTGCAAATATGCATATAATATACATAACCCTTTTAAAAGTGCAACCTTTTTCTGCTTCGCGTTGGAAAAAGTGCAACTGCTCACTGCTCACTCATAATAAAGAGAAACGCAGGTAATATATCAGTTTATCTACGGGTTTCCACGTTAAACTAATTATCCTTGATCCTTGAAACTTCATACGATTAGTTTGAAACAATTCTAATGGAAAAAACGCCTGCATAATTGAATGTATTTTTATATACATACGCAATTCAGTGTAATTTTCCCAACGTCGCGTCGGCTGACAACTAAATAGGACTGATATTAACATATAAATGGACAAATTATTTTGTCTCTGCATAAAACAATTTTCTTCCTCTAATAAATTTAATATTCAGCATTTAGTTATTATCAGTATTTCAGAAATATTATCTATCCTTTATACACCACATACTACCAATCAATTCGATTCTAAAACCACTAACAATTATTCTATGACGGTTATTTGTTAAAGCTACAATATTTTTACAAAAATTTCGTTGGCAATCATTTAAAATACTCAAAGTTGTTAGAACTGATGATGGAAACCATTTCTGACACACACGGTATTACAAAATTCAAAGTAGAAAATAGTTATACATTCGGTTGATGTTATATTTCAGTTCGAATTTCTAAGTGAATCGCAAAGTGACTACTAAAACGCACGTTCATGTTATTCGTGGATATTTTCAATAATTTTATTAAATCAATTAAGAAAAAATACACAATTGTTTACTATATTTCGGTTCTTACAAAACATGTCTTGCTTTTGTCAATATCAATTTGCTGTATTATACTTTTTGATAAAAATGATGTGATATCATGAAAAACAGTTTACCGTATAGTTGTTAACTTGACACGTAATCTTTAACCTTCTAGCTCCGTCATTTATTTGATGACCGAAGTTATTTTTGTAATATAATCATACAATTAAATCCAATCATTGATTGTCAGTAAGCATTAAGCATGTTGGCTGTGGTTCTTTAAAGCTGTTAACGCAATGTGCTATTGCGATGCGACTGTCGCAAGCGATTTATCGCATACTCTTAAAGTTAAATTATTGATTTGACGACGATTATTTTTACTTATAAATATAATATTGCTTTAACATAACATATACAGGGTAATTTAAAATGAGTAGAAGAAACTGGGGATAAAAAACGTTATATAAACGTACGTCTCATTTTACAGCTGTTAAGATTAGAAGAATTATTTTTTTTTATAAGTGTTAGAATAACAGTTAAATCTTAACTTCGAAACAAAACACTAATCTACATTTATCATTTCGAATTAACCCAAGAAAGGGGTTTTTACTGGTCTCACGGTACTTGGCAACAGACGCGACCCATTTTACCGTTTTTTTTTTCTTCAATGGGAAATCTTCATGACTTGCAGCTCTGTAACTAATTGAGTCGTTAATATAACATTTCTTACTTAAAGCAAGATGATGAAGTTTGATGCACTCATTAAAAGTCACCCTGTACAATCAGTTTCATAAGTAGGCAGGCAATTTATAGACTAATATTATTATACTGTATTACCGTTTGTAGATACTTCATTGTGAAGAAATGATAATGCTGTCTTCCTACAATTATTTAACGAAAAACAAAAAGACACATTATCATTTCTTCGATTTATACAGACACGGGTTATACATAAAGTGACCATTTATTTTTCATTTACTTTGAAAAATAAATAAAATTTGGTAAAAAATACAAAATATGATAACAACGCCCGAAGTATAGTTCTCATACTCAGCAGATTTTTCGAGAAATTACGTAACTGTTATGGACAATAATGATTGGTGCTTAAAAGGGTTTTGAATTAAAAAAAAACCGTAGATTTGAAGCTTAAACACAAATTTGAAAAACAGTAGACCTACTGTTGGGTTGGCATCAATAGATGAAACTGAAAATATCTTTTAATTACGACTATATATGTATGTAAGTTCTTTCTAATGGAACATTTAAGGATAAAATTTCCAAAACTGGATATTTTTGCGTCCCGAGTGATCTCTCGGAGACAACGGAACAATGTCTTCTAAAAAGGGTACTGTCTCTCATAAAACAGGACGGATGGTCCGTTCACTGCTCAAAAAACATCAACGGATACTTCACAAAATGATAATAAACTTTAAAAAGTACATGCAACACAAATTTTCAATTTCAATATTTTAGATTTAATTATTTGTAAGCAAGTACCTGAACACTTTATTGTATTTTAAACTTATTTGGATTTAAGATCGTGTTGAGGGAATACACGGACCACATCAAACATGTTGAATATTCGTTCATTGATATGAGCAATGCAGTATTACTCAATTACTTTCATACAATTTTTTTCTTAAAGTTATATATCATGGACAACTGTTTAAAAACATTGTTTGGCTTTTACAAGCAATTTCTGTTTGCTTATTGTGAGTATATGAAGGACAAACTGATTGAAACTTGTGTGGAAGTGAAATAGAGATATTACAACGTTGCATGTTGTAATCGCTGATAACTTTCCTTGGTGGGGAACTGGCAACGTAGATTTATATGGCTATTTCTTTTACTCATGCGGTTTATATTATGGCTGTCGCACTCATAACGCGGCGAAGCGCAGCGATGAAGATTTCTTTTGCTTTCTTTTCTTGTAAGAGTGCGTATAATACTTAGGCGAAGCGAGGCGAAGCTATCCAACGTATCCAAGTACACCAAAAAAAGTCGCCGCGCTGTAGTGTGCTGCAGCCTTTACTCTACGTTACTTACTAACTGTAACTGATATTTTTTTCAGATTTAATAACCACTCTACAAATAAAAAATGACGCGCACGTTGAAAGAATATAACATTATACTTTTAAAAATTTAATTATGTTGCAACTTGGAAAGCAGTTGAACTCTGTGTGTTAGGCGGCGTTCGCACGAGCGTTTTCTGAAACTTTCAAGAACTTATCGATTTAAATATATGCGTTCGCACTAAAGAGTTTCTTTTAGTGTGAATCTGATATATTTTATTCACGGTTTTAGAAAAAGCGAGTGCTTAAACGTTTTAGAAAACGCTCGTGCGAACAAGGCCTTAGATAAGCCTTAATTTCAAAATGTCCTAAGATGCGCACGTTAAAAGAATATAAAATTATATTTTTAAAACCTTGATTAGTTGAGACGTGGAAGTCAGTTGAACTCTGTGTGTTAGATAAGTCTTAATTTCAAACTATCCTAACAGGGAATTATTTTTTTAAGAAAATCACATTCTGCTTATCAAGAATAACAAAAAAAAAATTAACCTATTGTGCGTATACAATATAAAATACATGTATAACTACTTTACATCATCGAAGCAAAAAGAAAAAGAACATAAAACAAATATGGAATTTTACTTACTTTTTAGGCAAAAAGAAATCAATAAATTCATTAATATTGTAGAAGTCTACGTAAGTATAAAAGTATCAAACCTCTTGATATGTGCTGGAAAGAAAGAGAGATGAAAATATATTGAGTTCTTATAGTAATGAACTGATACTTAAATTGAAGCGACCATTACGACAAAAATTTTGCAAACTCGAAACGACTATTATGGAAAAAAATTGGCGCATTAATTAAATCGGTCACTTCATAAACGACAAATATACAATGCTTTTGAAATAGCACATGTGTTGCCGCTGAAATATCCGATTCTGTATGAAGAGATAAAACAAAATACGGATTGAAATAAGCCTTAATCAATTTAACTATACTGCAGTTATAGGTATCTCAAGAAATCAAATGATTTTTTGATTATTAGATTCAAGAATGGTTAAGTTAATGATTTTTTATGTCATCTGAATGAGCTATCTTTTGACAACCAAACAAAAAAGGAGTGTACTATACTGGCCAGCTAATCTTTAACTTTTGTAATGTGGTCGTTAGCAAATCTTTAACTCTCTCACTAAATTGTTATCTTTTAGGTTAAAAACGCTTATATTCTAACAATGTATTAAGTAACACTATCGTATCATTTTATAGTTCAATAAAATGTTTTACTGCTAGATCAAAAAATATGGCCATTGCACGTTTATATTTAACTTTCGGTTTAAATTGATTTTAACCTTTTAACTACTGTAATTATTAATAAACAACTTGACATAAATATTGTTAAAACATTGCTCTGGCGTGGTGATTCACTTAAAAACCATGTACTATAATCACAGACCAATGAAACCGTTTCATTGCTATTCGAACCGAGGTTTTAAACAGGTTACTTTGAAGCTACACAGTTTTAAAAGCCAGTTAAAGGCTTAAAGCACTTTCTTCCCCTTTAACAATGATGACAAATTTTCTAATTGGACGGTACGTACAATTAGTATAACCGTTGATGCTCCTGAAGAAGCAGTCAACGTACAGATAGCTAAACGTTAAATTTACGAACTATCCGATTGCAAATTTTGCAGATTCATTTATTTAAAAATAAATTCAATGTTGGCTTTCCGACGAAAAATAAAATGTAAATTTTTCGTGTTTTTGAAAAGACAAATTGCCCTTTTTCCTCATCCAGCATTAATTAACAACACAGCCTCAGAAGGCAAGAAGTCGAAAAGCCGTTGCAGTTCTGAACCGGTTGTACATCTTACAAGGAAACAAGGTAACTGACCTACTAAAACATCGAGATTAATTCGGTGGTAATTTTTCACCGGAAGCGATTTAAACGAACTTGATAATTGGAAGTGTGTCACCCAAAGCATTTTTTTTTTTGAAAACGTTTTGTTCCTCTACAGGGGCAGGTTTGGACTCAAAGCGGCAAAAAAATACACATGTAACCGTTCGGGCTTCCAAATTATTCAAATTTCTGTTTGGCAAATTGTTTTAGTTCATTCGTTAGAAACTGGTTAAAACAGGTATGACAGCGAGGACTTTCCAAAGCGTTAGTTTAAACAAATAAATAATGATATGCCAGTTTTCAAATCGTTTCGCATTAAAGTGCGAAAGAGCTACACGAAGCAGATACTTCAACATTCTCATCTTTTTTCAATAAAGTACTTAACAGGATTATTATCAATTTACAAATTAGAATAAATGAAAAACTAAAGTAACGAAGGCAATTTTAAATACTAATAAATTACTTGGCTGATAGTTAGTTGGTAGCATTTAAATCATGTTGACAAAATTGGCAGTCACGCGACGGGTAATAGCCTATTACCGACTTATTTTTGTCGTTCTAGAAGAAACTTCTACAAAATTTGAATTATGCAATTTTGAAAGGAACGCACTGTATATGGGGAGGCTGACTATACAATACCTATACTCTGTGAGTTTTTTAAATTTTTTATCAACTTTTGTCATGAAATTTCAACGGCATATCTGCAGCTTAACCGGAAAATAAGCTGAAGTTATTTTACAGTGAAGCTAAGACATGCCATTTTAAACACAAACCATCATTTGTTTTTGTTAATGAAACTTGTTCTTGAGTGCTCTTGACTTATGGTATAAAATAAAAGCAGAATTATTGTTGTTACTATTTAATAAAAGAGAATAGGGTGTCTTGGCGAAAATAAAACCTTGCATCTCGCGTTTTTATTACTAAAATTAAAAAAAAAAATCTGATCCGTTAGTAAATTAGACGCACAGAGGGATATTTCTTTTTATTATGCAACTTAACATCTTTTTCCTTCGATTTATTTCAAATTTGGTTACTACTTTATGGCCAAAATGTCATATCTTGCTTCCGCTGGGACGCTTTTTAATTCCGTAGTGTTTTCTGTTTTCATAAAAAGGGGTTACCAATATACGATAACTCTAGTTGCGAAATTCCAAGCATTTAGGACCACGCGACCTGGAACATAGGTATTTGAATAGAAATATCATCACTAGGGGACGGAATTATGTATTTTGTTCGACTAAATACAAACAAGGCGGCAAACGCTGCAGCGACTTGTGAATGCACACGCTCTCTGTTGCCGCCTCGTTCGAAATAAACCGAACAAAATATTTAATCCGTCCTGTAATCATCACTATTTTATAGTCGATTTTGATTTGACCAATTAAAATGGTCAGACCACTTTCATGAACCTTCACTCCACTTATACTACCGTGTATTTGATAATATTTGAGTTACTACATTCATGTCTTTTTTGAACCGGTTTAAACCTGTCCTGGTGTTGATCATAAATTTAGTGCGTTCATGAAATACACAGTCTTGCGTAGCTTAAGTGCTGCAACTGTGAATTTTGTAGCACAAGATCTTAAAGATAAGGTTCGCGTACAGGAGGTACATTTTAGTTGCGGATGACTATACATATTTCCATCAAGAGTATTTGGTTGTTAACGCAACCTAACTCCTTTAATAATAATATTTTTAAAAGTACCAAACACTAGATGGAGGGAAACCAAATTTTAGCCACATGATAACCCTCTTGGGAAGGTGATGTTTAGGTGATTTTCTTAATAATGATGAAAAATTAGCTGACGTTTCGGAAATTGTATCGTTAGCGTTCCTGTAAATTAAGAAAATTAAAACTTGAATGATCCTGAGAATGAGAACTTCTGGTAAAAAATAGGTTTACCGAGTTACTAGCTGAATATTCACGCATAAGGTATTAATACTAAGAAACTGGTTTAAATTGAAATTGATACATCTAGGGTTATTTTTTCAAAAAAAAAAGAAAATTTTTCTTCATTACAAACTGATTACATTACGCTTCCAAAACAGATTTTCACCACTTTTTCTGATGGAAAAAAGAACATTTCCAGCTTCTAATAATCCTCTTCACAACACTTCAAATACCTAGGTACTTTTTTCTTAAATTTAACATTCAAAGACTTCACATTTTCAGATTAGTCAATTGCTTACGGAAGGTACAGTAAACATATTACTTCGAATTACCTTTCGGGAAAACAAAAAAAAAAGATGCAAAAACTTCTAGTTAGAATTATAAGGTCTTCACCAAAACCAATTTTATGGGATTACACATCGTTAGGTCTTAGTCTATCTGACGACACAGAGTTGTATAAACTGAGCAAATTCTGCAAGGATTCGTAATCTTGTCATCGCTTTAATTAAGAGGTTTTTTTAACCTTTCAATTAATTTCTATCTTTTCCGTTTATTTTTTTAATTCGCTGCATCACCAAAAGCCGAAAAAATAAAAACAACCTTCTGCAGAAAAAAGAAAACTAAACCGATGCCTGCTTGGAATTAATGGCAATTATAATACAGACTAATAATATTAAAAAAATATATACTTATTTCCTTCAATAAATGTACCCATATGCAAAAAAATCTAACCACTAAGATTTTTAGGGTTCAAATACTAAAAAAAAAGTTTTTGACGTTCATATTTTCGAGATTGTGAATTCCGTTAAAAATTCAATTGCTTCGAATCGGACATTGCATACAACTTATTTCTTAGGTTATCATCAGTAAATTAGTTGGGATTCAGTTTACATCGTAGTGGACTTCTTGGGAATCCCCTGTTTCATGTCAAAAATTGGTCGTACGATGACACGACCTAAACTGTTGTCAACATGTTACCATCTTTATCAAATTCTATTCTTTTTAAATGTCTTAAAATTCGTCCTGTCAATAATTTTTTTCCAGATGCTAAACGAAATACTTTGTTCGAATTACGCAGCGTTTACGAACTTATAACAATAGAAAACAATTACTTCAGATTGGAAATTATGTAGATGCGGGTTATTATCACTGATGGCAGAGTAGAGACTATTGAAATCCTTCAATTCTGAATCCATATCTACAGCAAACTCTGTCTTGCGGCGATATCTGGAGCCTTCTGACTCCCAATTTTTTGGGCGAATAGTGATTTCATTCACAGAGATGCGGCCGGCAAATAAATACAACCATCGCAGTTGCTACATTTAACATGGTGGGAGTACATTTCCCCTCTAATGCCCACCCCTGATGTAGAAAATGAAAAACGAAATCTCTTCGCCAAGAGGTAGGAAATTAAGCGAAAAAAAAAATTAATTTGTTAGGATTGGAAATTATGTATTTCTTTAGCGGCCTTACTACAACTGATGGCAGACCTGTTGAATTTGTCCAGATTTTTTGGGAGAATAGTGACTTCATTCACAGAGACGCGCCCGCCAAATAAATACATTCATCGCACTTGCTACGTTTAAAATGGTGGGAGTACACTTCCCCTCTAGCGCCCATCCCTGATGTAGAAAATGAAAAACGAAATATTTTCGTCGAGAGGTTGAAAATTAAATTCATCGAAGAAAGAACATTAATTTTTTGGGATTGGAAATTATGTACAGCCCATTTCTTTACCCACATTACTACTATTGATGGCAAAGACCTGTTGAAATTGTCCAAATTCTTAAAAAAAATTTGAAATCACGTCATATGAAATCAAATCAAATTTTGTTTTCTTCATTAATTTAAAAATTTGCGGCGTACGCAAAGAATGCAAAAAACAAATCTTTTGCCAGGGCGTAAAGAAAGCTAAACAGGAAAAGCCGGCCCTGGAATTACACAGCAAATACAAACTTACAGCAACAAAAAAATTCTTGGATTTGGAAATTATGTACAGCCCATTTTTTTACATACACATTACTACCATTGACGTCAAAGACCTATAGAAATTGTTCAAATTCTTTAAAAATATTATACCATGTCATCATCAAATTCTGTTTTCATTACTATTTTAAAATTTGCGATGTATGCAGAAAATTGTATGCGGAAAATGAAAAAAAAATTATTTTTCCGCCAGGAGTTAAGGTAAGTAAACGGAAATGCTAGTTTGAAATTACCAATTACAAAGTTATAGCAACAAAAAAAATTGACACCATGTCCTCATCAAATTCTGTTTTTTTTTGGGTTTTAAAATTTGTGGTGTATGTAGATAATAAAAAAATAAAATTTTCCGCCAGGCGGTGGAAACAGATAAACCCTCGTTTAAAATTAACAACAATTAAAACCTTAGAACAAGAAAAATTATTTTATTGGATTGGAAATTATGTGCAGGCCATTTATCCATCCATCCATCTACATTACCACCATTGATGACAAGGACCAAATTCTTAGTAAAATTTAAAACCATGTCAAATTCATTGTTTTAAAATTTGTGGTGTGTGCAGAGAATAAAACAAATGAAATTTTCCACCAGGAGGTAGAAAACCAACTGGAAAAAGCTTTGTTGCTGTAAATTTGTATACAGCTCCAAAAAATCTTTTTAGGATTGGAAATTATGTACAGGCCATTTTTCTATCCACGTTAACTATCACTGATGGCAAGGACCTGTTGAAATTGTCCAAATTCTCAAAAAGAAACATGGAAACCATGTCATCATCAAATTCTGTTTTATTCTTTAATATTTGCAATGTATGCAGAAAATGAAAAAAATTTATTTTTCCGCCAAGAGTTAAAAAACTAAAGGAATAGAGCCTCGTTTGAAATTATACAACAATTACAAACTTACAAACAACAAAAAGAATATTTTTTCAGGATTGGAAATTATGTACAGACCATTTCTCAGTCCAGTTTACCACCATTGATGGCAAGGACCTGTTGAAATTGTCCAAATTCTTAAAAAAATTTGAAGCCGTATCATCAAATTCTGTTTTCTTCATTATTTTAAAATTTGTGGGCTGTGTAGGGAAGAAAAAAGTTAATTTTTCCACCAGTAGTTACAAAACTAAACGGAAAGAACGTCGACTGAAATTACAAACTTACATCAACAAAAATTATTTTTCTAGGATTGGAAATTATGTACAGGCTGTTTTTCTATTCACATTACTACCCTTGATGGTAAGGACCTGTTGAAATTGTACAAATTCTTTAAAAATATGTCATCATCAAATTCTATCGTCTTCTTCATTATTTTGAAAGTTTTCTACCAGCAGGTAGAAAACTAAACGGAAAAAGTCTGGCTTCGTATTATAAGTAACGCAATAAAAAAAAGCAATTTCTTGGGATTGGAATTTATGTACAGTTCAGATTACCCAGATTAATACCATGACTGAGCGCAAAGACCTGTTGAAATTGTGCAAACTCTTTCGGAATGTTTGAAACCATCATCATATGCAATGTGAATTATTTTCTAATTCGTGGTGTTTGCAAGTAATTTTTTTTTGTGAGAAGATGGAAAACTAAATGGAAGAAGTCTGTTTGGAATTACATGGTAATTAGAAAGCTATAATGGATTTTAAGAGATTAAAGAAGTAATTCTCTGATGAAAGCAGCCGACTGGAACGGCTGAAAGGATTTGTTTGCAACAAAGGCAAAAACCCTCCTTGTTCGGTGTGTGCCGCCAGATGCAGCAAATCTTAACCACCAGAACTTTCTCTACCTGCAACCCAAGAGCCATCGATTACCTGGGCCCTTCAACAATCAAAAATAAGACAAGTTTCACTTCATCTAGTGACTGCAGTGACAGTGACTGCATTGATGTTATTATTATAACGCATGAAAGTAAGTAGTAAACACGGGCGGGGCTATTATCCTGTGAAGGAGCTTTGCGGTTGCCGTCGGACAATCGCATTGTTGCTGGAGTATTCTACCGTATACGGTAAACAAGCAGAATGGCAAAGAATTGCCATATAATGGGCGCGTGCACAATTATGCGGTTTAGTTCGGTGGTATTGTGAATTTCAACAATAGAACTTGATTTTGACGTATTGCACGAAATGCGGAAACCAAGCCACTTCGATTTCTTAATCTCAAATTCCACAACTTATCTACGAAGTGTTATCTAAAACTCGTGCCACAATGCACTTTTCATGGATCTCATAAGCGTGCAGTTCATATTATTAAAAAAAATTAAACTTACAATCGACTACTCCCTTGCGTCTTCTTTCAAAAAGAGAAAAACATTTTTCTTCTTTGCTTTAAACAAGTCACTTTACTACACTCACTAAGTTTCCGTTTAGAATCAAATGCACTCATTTTTTTATTCGTCGTCAGGCGAAAGGGCGCAATGTTGAGGTGTGATGTTACCATAATCTTGAGTAATTGTTATTGGAGATCGCAGAGTTGAGGCCGTACTACATCACCTACGAAGTGAAAACTCCCAAAGCACGACAAGTACTAAACCGCGAGGAGCAAAACTGGTCGAGTCTTGACTCGCGGTTCGAGACTCGAACGCGAGCTTGCGCGTCAAGAAAGTAGTGGGGCAAGACATCGCCGGAGGGGAGCTGCATCTACGAAGAAATTGTTAGGTATAGTAAGAAAATTCATAATCCAAAGTCTACAAAATAAATTCAAAAACACACAGCCATACACACAGAAATTTTCCACGCACTCAAACAATCCAATTCCAACTCCAAAAACACCAACAAAATCTCAAAAATCTAGAAAACTAAAACACTAAAGCACGTTTTAAAAAAAAATAATAATTCTAAAAACTCACAATACTTTCCGTTAATTCAAAACTACTGACTGGAAAAAAAATATTAAATTTGGCGACCACAAAATTTCGCTTGGTCCTCTTCCCCCAATCATCCAAAATCAAATCACACAATCAAAAACCTCTCATCCAAACTACAATAATTACCTCAAATAAAGTGCCGCGCCGGTGTGAAACTGTACTAATTAAACAGATGGTAGACTAAACACCTGTTCACCCAATGTTCACTTCAGGAGAACCTACGCAAAGGCGTATGAAACACTGAAGTTCGGATCAAGTGCACCAAGTCCCTCCACCGCGACGCCGCCGACTTCCGTCATGCGCAATGCGGCTCCGCCCCGACGCATGTCACAACCATAATGCGCTACACGTTTTTTAAACTCCGCCTCGCTAGAAGATCCACTGAAAAAATTAGCAACTCTTTTTTAACCACGCCTATCTTGCAATGCACTGTGAGGGGAATATCAAGGAGGTAGGGGATGGCATGTATTCTCGCTTGCACGTTTTACATTGCAGCGCCGCGCGGTGTTCAAGTGCCGAACAATTTCACGCGAGGGCTTTAACGAGGTGGCTTACCAGGCTAAAAATTCTTGACTTTGGATACGAATGAAATTTTCATGTCTCTTATTGTGGCTCCCTCTATGAGCGTACACAGTTTACGTTTGAATTTGAATCGATATGAAATGAATGATAACCGTAGAAGAAACCTTACGTTTTTTTTTTTAACTTCCATTAAAATATTTGTTTTCTTTGGTTTCAGTAACGCCAAAACTTTATTTCTGGCTATAGATACTGTCACCGCCAAAAAAAAGAATGGACACTTTCCTTGGCGTAAATTTAACGATACTAAAGCTTTTACTGGGCAGCTGTAATTATGAACTGTCATTTACAAACAAACAACTTGGCTTTTTTAAAGATTCAATTAATTTTTCATTTTTACCTTAACTGTACGGCCAATATTTTTCAAACTGAAATAATGACTGATCTTTATTAATTATTGTCCATCATCCGTAATGCCCTCATTACAGGGTGATATTTCTTGCACACAATTTGTGAAATAATGACAGAGAGGTGTCGATTAACCAATAAACATTCACATTACGTGCTTTCTTTCGCTTAAAAGTTTGAATCTGTTTCGAATTGTTTGTACCTGAATTTCGTAATTGTTGCAACAAAATACCTGACTTGAATTTTTGATTGACAGTTCATTTATAAATAACCATAATTCAATTCAAACAAGTTTTAAAAATGAGAGAGATTCAAAGAAAAGAATGTCTGTTTTTGAATCAAAACACGTTTGGATCATGATTTTGTGAGCGAAAGAAAGCACCTTGTGGTAACCTGACTCTGTCACTTTATCCAAAATTTACACAAAAATTATCATCGTGTAAAGCAGGCATAAGTGTTAGTTCATAATTACAGCAAAATTATTAGCATTATTACATTTACGTCAAAAAAGTGTTCCCTTTTTTTTGGCGGCGACAGTACAAACTTAATCTAAAATGAGTTATTTGGTAATTTTAGACAATCAAATCAAATTTTACGAATAATTATAAATTATTACACTTCCGGAATACTACATTTCTTTATTGTCGAATTTAGAAGACAATGATCTCTTTGTGTAAAAAAAATAGTAAACTTTGATTTGTTTTTTAATTTTCTTGTAGGTAGTATCACTTAGTGTACATAGTACAGTAAATACAAGGTAAGACATTGCGCGGGCGTGATGTTGTGCTGTGAGTAAATGCGACCGTTATTTTAAAATATGGTTTGCAGATCTTTTGATTTTACTTTCAGCGTGACGTCGATATCATCAACGCAAGAATTGGTCACATTTTCGTCTGCCAAGTACGAGTCTCTTACCTCGAGATTGTTGTATCATGGGTAGTATCCACGATAGTTTCGACTTAATATAAAAAAATGAACAGTGATTATGTTCAAAGGTGCCCTTAATGGTTGCATGGTTGGGTTCATTGAGAAATTTTTGCAGAGCCCTTTAGATTATGGAAGAAGTTTGTCTTCTTTCTATTATAAAGAACAAAAAATACTAAATAAATTGAAAAAAAAGTAAAGTGATAAAATAATTTATGCAACACATCAGTGACTATTACTTTCAATTTCTAACATATGAATATCTGAAAGTGTAAAATAAAAATGGAACTAAATAAAATAGTGAAATAAAAATATGATTTATGAAAGAAAATAGTAATTATAAAATGAAACTCAGCTCAGATTTGAGTTTTGTTTAGACTTGTGACTTATTATTGAGGTGTAATTATTGCAAATGACTTTCTCATTCCTAAGAAAAGACAATTGAAAGAGTAAATCTAAAATAATTTTAAGTATCTGCGGCTTTTCTAAAGAGCTAAGACCGAAAACCTACCTTGGGTAATCGAATTTCTTAAACATGTCTTAATTAATTTATGTCTGGGAAAAATCCTCAACTATTTTTGCCCAATATCTACACTACTCAAAAAAATAAGAGTAGTCATTTTTGGGTATTGGCTTGTATTTGGCAGGGCTGAACAGTTTTAAATATTAACTTGATTAAGTGTAAATTAACTTTAACTTAACAGTTTTACAAATATGTTAAGTTTTACTTAAAAAATTTAAGCCTTAGTAAAAATATGCCAACAAAAAATAGTGACTACTTTATTTCTGAACAGTGTATTTCGGCCGCTGTGCAATATCAAGAGTTTACAAACTTAAACTACATTTTTAAAGCAATAATCAAAGGAAGGGCACACAATTATTGTAGACTCATAAGATTTTAATCCTCATACAACAGATGTTATTCTATGAATAAGAGCAGGTCTGAAATATAATTTCTCTCAGTAGTGCGATTTGTTAAAGAAGCATTATCGAGACATATTTCTTCATTTAGCAAATTTTAAAGATTTTTCTTTTTCCTTTTGCCTGAATAAGCTTCTAATAGATTATTTTACATAAACATGCAAATATTTCGTTATTTGTACGATTGTATATTTTATGCAGATATTCGATAACCGAGCTATCATGGGTTAAAAAATTGAAGAATGCACTTATTGCAGATAGTGCGAAGCCCCTGAAAGCACGGGTCCCGGTCGGTTGCCCAGCTCTCCCGTCCGTAAGGCCGCCACTGATTATGTCCAAAATTCATAGTTTTTTGCAGTGTGCAACTTTGTAAGATTAAATATTTGTTCTTGCAACGCTATGGCATGATATTTGTTTTATTCAAATGTGAGATAAATTACGAAGATTGTGTGAACTTTTCCCGTAATTTAATTTTTAATTTCGAATATTCTTCTATCCCCTTAAAAGTAACCCTGATTCCCCTTTTATAATTATTTACTCCTCAATTTACGAGGAGAAACCCTTAAGTTGACGACACTAACTTGGACATTAGGACAAATGCTATTCATCCCTTATACAGTTAATTGGAGAAACTGTTCAACATTAATTAAACCTTCAGCGCCTTATTAGAAAGACCTCTAAATTTTAAATAAAATTAATAATTAATAAGTGTTTTAAATTAATAAATATGTAAATTAGAGATGAGATGTTAGAATTATCGAAACCCACGAATTAATTAAAAAAAAGATTCTAGATTCGAAAGCATCTGCCTACTTTAATCTTAATTCGAGTACTGACCTAAAAAAAAAATCTGTCTGTGCAAAAAAGCAAATTGCTACTCTTTGTCAAAAAATGTTGAAAATACTAATATGAAACACATTCGTTTACTGAATCAAAGTTTCATGTAAGTTTCTTCTCGATAAATATTGTTTATATTCTTTAATTCTTTATACTCTTTAATTTGTTTTTCATTAAACATACAATTTTATCTGCTATAATTATAACATGAGCAAATATCTCATTGTTTTGTTTGCAGGAGTTCTTTCGTTTTCCTTTTTTTTTTCGTACAGGTTTATGTTTGAAAATCATTGTTGAAAACTATTTTCCATATGAGTTCTACATGATAAACATTCATCAGTGCGTAATGGTAAATAGAGAAATCCAAACTGAAATTTAACCACTTATAGTTCGCCTAAATGCAAATGACTAAACAGATGAGGTTCAAATTTGTTTCTTAAATGCAAATAGTTCAATTCAGGGAATTCAAATCAGTTGTATTGGAATAAGATTCGTTAAGTTAAATGCAGCCGGAAGAATTGAGGACATAAAATTAACTGAGTGAGAAAACCTCTGCTGCAGCTCAACTAAATGTAAATGGTTGACCAAAAAAATCCAGTTGCAGCTGAATCCAAACGATTCAAAATTCGTTGAAGTAACATCTATTCACTTTATAAATCAGCTAAAATCAGACTCTGGAATTAATTTTTAAATGAGGTGACTTTTATTAATAGCTTCCTTAAACACTTTTAGTCAGCCTATAGTCATACATTAGATCTTTCTCATTTTATTATTCAATTTTTATTATTTCTTCAGTAATACCAAGTATCAAAACCAACTTTCCGCTTTATTATTTGACGCTATTTTTCTCGGAAACAGGGCGATTATTATTTTTGTGCTTGAATACCCGAACAATTAAAAAAAAAAAGTGGCAACATGTAAAAATACGTAATACAGGCATCTAAAAGATATCTTATAATCTTGACATCCACCTATCACCCAAAGTCTCTTTATTGTAAGGTTAGCAAATACGACGCCATATTGAAAATGTCATAAGAGTGGCGTAGAATTGGTTGCATACGTGGGCTGCTGGAAAAGTTTATGGAAACGGTATCAAAAAACGCATATGAAATTTGGTAAACGGTATCATTGTTTTTCGAACGTCAATACACTTTTGCATACGCTCGAACCAATTTCTAAAGCACGTTTTCCACTCTAAAGATGGTACCTTAGAAACCAGTGTCCGGAATGTTTCAACCGCTGCTTCAGCCGACGAAAATCGCTCACCACGCATTTTATTTTTGGTATTTGGGAACAAAAAGAAATCATTAGGTGATAAATCAGGTGAATACGGACAATGAGTCATTAATTCAACATTTTTGTTGGACAAAAATCAACTGTTAACGGCCTGAGTGAGAGCTGGCGTTGTCATGATGGAGAATAATTCGTGGATTTCGATTATTTCTTCTTATTTGATCAATGACTTCCGACAACATGACAACAAATTGTAGTATACCAACAACATTCACGGCTTTTCGATCCTCTAAAGCCACGGTTGCTATGTTGCTATGACCAGTTAAACCAAAGAAGCAAGCAATCATTTGTTTCGCAGCACTGCGTAAGCGGACAACTTTTGTTGTTTTTGGTTCATTTTGAAATACCCAAACGGTAGATTGTTCTTTACTTTCTGGCTCGTACGAATAAATACACGTTTCGTCACCAGTAACGATATTATAAACTAAATTTGAACGATCTCCATTGAATTTCTTGAGCATTTCTTTGCACCATTTGACACGACCCTGCTTTCGCACTTCTGTTAAATTGTGTGGGATCCAACGACTGCAAAGCTTTCGTACGTTCAAATGATCATGCAAAATCTGGTGTATTGCTTTCATGTCAATGCGTAAGGATGCTTGAATCTCACGGTATGTCACATGTCGATCTCGCTCAAGCATTTCACGCACAGCATCAGTCTACATTAGTGGGAACAACAGATGTTGATGGACGACCTTCACGAAATTCGTCACTGAGAGAGGTACGTCCACGCTGGAATTCGGCAAACCAATTATAAAAACTGCTATTCGATGTTGCTTCATCTCCAAAAGTCAAATGAAGCCCAACGAAGCATTGTTTCGGTGTTAGACCACATTTGAAATCGTAATAAATCATGCCACGAAAATTTTCACGCGAGATTTCCATGTTTACATAAAATTACTTTTTCTCAAATGCTGTACAAACAAAACTAGTTCACTTGGATAGGAACTGTCAATAGAATTATAAGCGAAAAACGTCAAATTTTTCAAATACGACAGTTGATAAACGCTAACAATTCTAGACCGACTGGATTCCAAAAAATTTTCCAGCAGCCCACGCATTCTCGCTTGCACATTTTACATTGAAAATGTTATATAGAAGTGGTATAGAATTGGTTGCATATATTTAACTGCTCTATTAAGCAAGGAAATCAACTATTAATGCTACTTTCTTTACGATAACGAAACTATTCTGAATGATGTAAATATTAATTATAAATTCAATATTCAGCTATATTTATATGATGAAAATGATACACCTATCAATCACCTACAATCCTCCTAAAATGCTAATCCTAAATCCTAAAATCTTGCTTGAATGCGTGTTTAATATTTCATAAATTGAGTCTAAACGTCCAAGAGTGAGTGCTGATTTACTAAACTTCACTGTTTGATATTGACCATTTCAGCACCAAGTCACAGATTTATTAAATAACTATAAGCAAAACTTGAAACTCAATTAGTAAAGCGAAAGTGACTAATAGCTGTTAAAAACAGAAATTAGCTTGACATGTACGAACTTAACAACGAAAAGGTTGACAACTAATAAATAAATATAGTGACGTCATTAAGGAACTTTCATTCCCTTTTCCTTCGAACAGAACGTAGCATTATAGGGTGCGTTCCGCCAACGAAAGTGCTCACAATCCGCTATTGCTACGTAGCGGAGCGCTAGTTTGCAGCGAATGTAGCTAATTGAGAACTGGCTGAATGGCCTCAATTTTCTTGATGTTATTTGTTTCAATTTGTTCAAGTTAATTATCAAATAATTCGATTTCATTATTGAAGTAACAAAGAATTAAAATTAATTTGTTAATTACCAAAAGTTCCAAAGTATTTGATTTTTTGGATAATTTAAACGTTCAATATTTAAAATATTCAGATTATGTCGTTTCTTTTCCAATAGTACTTAATGTAGGGGAGCGAAGGGTTATATTTCCTTAATTTTAGTAGTAGAAGTATGAATAATGATGGCTGAAATACGGGATATAATTAATATATAAGATAATTTTCTTTGGTCGCAAAGATCAAGAAAATTTTTGCAACAAATTTTAAAATTCTTTTTTGTTTGACCATCATTTTATTCATGTCGTAATCAAATTTCTTTAAAATTGGAGCTTGATTTGTTAGTCCAAATTTTTGCCTTACGCTACGTTATGCCACTTTGTGCCTTTGAATTTCTTGGATCCATTTCTTTTTCTTCACTGACCATCACAACTATACCACATTTCTTACTCGTTTATTTTTTCCAAAAGAGTTTTTTTCCTGATTTTATAAACCACACCTGATTTTTTATCAGTAGAATCAATAGATACTCAGTCAGTCAGTTATGAAAATTGTTGAAAACTAAAGATTCAATGACATTTTATAATTGTTTTGTACAATTTTTGACTAATTTTTACAAAAATTTGTCCAGGTGGATGCGTATTGTTACAGTTTTTAATAACCGCTAACAATTAGTGGACACGAGACAATAGTCATGAAAGGAACACATAACTAAAAGTAAACGTTTTCATCAACAGCCAAGACAAGACAAACCCTTAATTAATAATTGCAAGGATTGATTTAGCAAAATTCTAGTATTTTTTTAATTGCAGTCATTTTTTTGTATGTCCTTTTTATTGTGACTAATTACTTTTTCAACTGTTACATAAATTTACAATGAACAAACACCTGCTTTAATTATAATTAACCTTTTATATCAATAGCAATTGTGCTTTGAATCACTTGATAATGCAGTTAAACAATTAAAACAGAAGTATCCACAAGACAATTCTTGGTCTAAGAGTAAGTCTAAAAATAAACATGGATGGATGGATTTAGCGAAATAGAACTACACAGTATGATTAAAACTCCTTTATATGTGGAAATTCGAAACCACAAATGTCAACGAACCTAATATGTGGTTAGTATAATTATAATAAATGATTTGATTTGCTATTATAATCGAGGTGGTTACCATGAGCAAGTAATGATTATGGATAGGCTACACAAAGGTATGAAATATCTCTCCGAAAAAGAATTTGGATGATCAGAAGAAGATATATATCCCTCGTTGAATTTTCAGAAATTTCCTTGGATGAAGCTTTCAAAATCAACGGATGATTACAGATTATGATTGGATAACCTTAAATTCTTCGATTATTAATTGATTAGCTGGGGGAATTTGTACAGTAACTTTGGTAGTAGTTTGTTTCAGTGAATTTGTATCGCTCTGATCACTCTCATCAGTCAAACATATACGATGAGGTGGTTGATCGAATCAGTAATTGAACGCGTCCTGTCCACTTTATACACAATCCCATTTTAGTTTAATATGCGAAAGAGGACGACGACATAGCTCAAATTCTCTTGAAAATTATTTTGCAAGAAATAGAGCTGACTTGTAATTGTAATTATCAGTCCAATTATTTATTTTAAGGACAGAGCTCGTTGATAAGAATGAACAGAATTTCTTTCAATTTATTAAGTAATGGAAAGTTAAGAATTACTTTTCCAATTTAATAACTTATTTAATTAATTTAATTTTGCTAGAATTATTCTAGTTCTTCGACATTTCTTATGACACAAAACTATGCAGAAGCCAATTTAATTCTTTACTTAATACATATCTTCCAATAAGAAATTTATATTTTGCAGCTTTAACAGATGTTTTATTTACGTTAGCTAAATGAGATTGCTTTTTGTCTTTATTAAAACAGATTAAAACCTTTTACCAAGTATTACCAATAAAAAAAATTTTAGGATTAGGATTTATTGAATGTTATGTTAGCCTATTAATTTTTCTTTATGTTTTAGCGCGCTTTGTATAACAAAAATGGAGATTACTCTGAAGAAGCAACGAAAAACATCGTTAATCCATATTTACATTTATTTATTTAACCAAAACACAGGTAATCCAGTTTGATTTAAAATTAATTGAATTTCTTTCAAATTATGTTATAATTTACCATCAAAAAAGGAAGTTAATAAGCCTTGAAGCTTTTTAGATGTAAATGACTGGTCGGCATGATTATTTAACAGCCAATTCGAACTGCAAACTCACGTTATTAAGCAGAAACCTTAATTGTCGCTGGTAACAGACAAACATCCATAAAATTAGCACAATTATAAGTTTAATTCATCTTCAATATTATTCGTATTTTTTTTTAAATAAATCAGTAATTATGAAAAATTTAATTAGAGAAATAATACCTACATAAATTATATCGGAACGTTAATTATATCTATACCTCTAATTAATTGGGAAAAGAAAACAAATATGTAGTCTGTTATAAATAAGAAATTATGTAAAAAAAATAACACGAAACATTTTCTAGTCAAGAAAATACTTGGAATAAAATTGTGTAATTACTTGGGCGCGGGAATCTTGTGGGGTTCAAAGTCCGAACGTCTATTCAGATACGGTGCATACTTGATCATAGTGATTAATACGTGTACACTGAGAAAAATGAAATAATTAAGCTATCATGTCAACAAATTTTAGAATGTCAACTTTTTGTGCATTGGCTTAAATGAAACGTGTTTGTTTCAACATTAACATTAACTGAACATCTTAAAAACTTAAAATAATACTGAAAAAATGTTAAACTATTACATTTGATTGTTGACTGAAGGACGTACCTATTCGAAAGCAGAATACAAAGTTAAGTCAACTAACAGCGAGGGGTAATTTCCTATAACCTGTGACCGGCACGAAAATATCACGTCTGCGCAATAGTCGTTACCAGGGAAAAGAATTCGGACCACTTCTTCCGCGAACAATATGAAAATTTAGTACCCGGACTGTAATCCCTCCCACAATAATCTCTGTGAAGTGAGAACGCTTGTATTGAATCGCCTTTTTATGACGTACATTTAATTTATTATTGTTTACGTCTGTATTCCTGATGCTGGAAGTGACGCCTGCGGTTACGGCGGCCTGATTATGCGCTCTGCGCTTGCCTAACATTGGCCTTGACATTTTCCTGCATGTCTCTGATTATAACTATGTAACATTAGGATGAGTTACAAAAAAAAGTGTGGAAAGTAATTGAAACGTGAAATAATATAGTCATATGTGAAAAACTGTAATGTACTTACAAAGATTCGATAAATATGTATATTTTTTGCCGCTTTTGCACTTGTAAATTAATCAATTTATTTATTATTGGATACTATTTGTTTACTGTTAAGTATTTGCAAAATAATAATAAATTGTAGAGCACTTAGTATGTAGTTATTGCGATTGCAGCTTTTGACTTCTAGATGACGCTCGAAAAACATTCACGCTTACATTTTGGTATAAATAGCCTCGTGATTTATTTCGTATTATTTCTTGCAGTGCTGCCAAACGGGAGGGATTATCCGTCTTTGGAGGGATTTTTGGCATCTGGCGGGAAAAGAGGGATTTTTAATAAATGGAGAGATTTTTAGTTTTTATTGATTTAATGACGAACTACAGACCAATTAGTACACTGACCTCTTTTTCAAAATTGTTTGAATATATGGTCCGCACAAGGATATAAATTAGCAGCGTTCCTTAGCCACGAATCTTACCGCAGATCAAATAAATCTCATTTCCGTTAGCATGAACAAGAAAGTTTGGAGAGAGAGTTCGACCTCCCACCTTGTCGATCGAGAACTTGCACTTGTAGCTAAGTCAAAACATTCGTGCAAACTTAGTTATTCCTGCTAACGAAAATGACGTTAATCTGATGTGAGGTGAGATTTGTGGCAAAAGCACCTACAATTTCATGTCAATTTGCAACCTGTGGAATAAAACGCAGCATGGTTTTGTGAGAAAGAGAAGTACTAAGTCAGAAATTTTCGATTTTATTTCTGCAATATTAGAATCTTGAAAAGAAAATGAAATGGCATGTCGATTTCTTCTTAATCTATCGAAGGCCTTCAATTGACTCCTATCTTTCTCAACGGAGACAAAAAGTAATAATTCATGGTATGGAAGAATGAACGGTAAAATCCTTTTCAATAGGGGTTCTTCAAGGAAGCATCTTAGACCCAATGCTGCTTATTATATTTATAAATGATTTGCCAGAAGTAATCTTGAATAAGGATTGTACTATTTGTAAATTTGCAGATGATAACATAAGTATACTTTTAAGAACAGAAGATTTTATGGAAGTCTTAGAATGAACTGAGAAACTATGCAAAGCGTTGAAAATTGGTCTAGCACTAACGAGATGGTACTCAACAACACAAAAACTAACTCTGTACTATTTACAACATAACGTCTCAGTGAAGCTTCAGAAAATCTCATTTTAAATGGTAATAAGGTGAATTTGTGAAAGTGCCACATATTTGGGAATGTTTTGGAAACTTGTGGAAACTTGCGATGGAACTGTCATCTGTCAGTTTTACGTAACAAACTCAGATCTTTGTGCTCTGGACTTAGAATACTGGTACCAAGGGAGTTTAAACCAATTGAACCAGGTTCAAAATGAACAAAATCGCATTTTTTGTAGTTTTTTTTATCTGTAGTGTTAGCCCAAAGTGGTCCTGAGTCATCAAATTTTATTTATGAATGCATTAATTGTCTTATGTTCTTAGGATCCTATGCGAATTTTTTTTACTTTGAACCTGGTTTAGTTGAAAGTCAGTTTAAACCTCCTTGGTACAACTAGCCCTTAGGTTGAGTCTCAAACTGAAGATTTAAACTACGTTTAACGTTAACTAAAGTTTTATTCCTTTTTTGGCTGCTCAGATAGAAATTAAGTTGTAAGACGTAGTTTAACTGTGGATTAAGATGTAAAACTTAGTTTAACTAAGAAAGGAAACTGTGGTTTGATACTTAACCAGCAGTTAATAAATTGCTGGTTTAATCGGACACTGAGCAACTCAGCCTTATTAGTCATTACATTAATCCTTCTGTGCTACAAAGAGTTTATTTTGCAAATTTTTAGTCCTTGTGCCAATGTGGAATTATCTTTTGGGGTAGATGTACTACTGTTGATAACGTTTTTATTACGCAAGAAAGAGCATTACGAATTATATATAAAATTTAACAAACAGTTCATTAACCGTTTACGGGATTATGCATATATGTACAAATGTGTCTTACTTGGAAGAAAAAAACAGATCTTACTTCTCTGCATGTGCAATGCATAAATTAAAAAAAAAGAAAATCGAAAATGGAAACTATTGTATGTTTATGAAGCTTTATAATAGTTTACCGACTAATATAAAGTTAATTGAAAATGTAAATAAATTTAAGAGAGTGGTTTTTAACTTTTTAGTTCAGTTAGGGCCCTACAATTTATTTGAATATTGTTAAATATTTCTTTTATTTGGAACTGTTTTCGGATTTTTTATCTTAAATTGTTTTTACTCCCTCTTTATTAAGTTCCAAGTGATTTGAACTTGTCTGAACTGAATTTAACTGTTAAGACAATTTTCAAATTCTGTATCTATACCTTTTTGAAATGAAATATTAAAAAAAAAATGTTGCAAATGGTTTTTGATTACAGTGAAACCCTCGAGCAGCCTCTGTACAGCTGTTTCAGTCCTATTTGTCAATCCTAATGCAATTTTAGGTAAAAGAAGCGATCGTAGGATATCTGCTGTTTAAACGATTCATTAAAATCTTATTATTATTTCAAATATTGCAAAATTTCAGTTAATTTATTTGATTAGGTCATTCGCAATACAATCTCATGAGATTCCCACACTCTGGTAATTACTTATTATTAACATTCCTAGGATATCTGGTAAAAACCAGTATAAAGATAAACAAGGCAGTGGCGTAGATTACAACGTCGCCGCTGAACGGCTTTTATGCCCGAATCACTCTCACCCTCGCGCTCATTGCATCAGCAGCAACCATTTGATGGAAATTACGTGTGTAACATAATTGCCTTTATAGTTTCTTTCAAATTAATAATTATGAAAGCAGTATAATTCTTTAATCTAACTTTTAAAGAGACTGGCATAATACATTTAATTCATATCAATTATAGCGCCGTCACTGCAGACAGAATGCGAGTTTATTTCGGAATGAATCGATTATGTAAACAATTTTTTATATCCAGTCGACCAGAACTGTAGTGGTTACTGCGTTCGGCATAGACTTCTCGGACTTCGACTGGTTTATTGTTTTGTTTTTACAGGGCAGACGCGTTAAAGATGAGAACTTTTTCCGACTATGATCGCTTCGGCATATTAGTAGTTCCTCGTATATTTAACGAAACCTTCCGCCTAAAATGCGCTTAGGCCCGCTTATTATGAAGCAGAAGAGTTAGGATACATATGTAGTAGAATTGTCAAACTCAAATTAAATTTCACGCAAGAGTTTTTTAAATATAAGAAACGATTTTTTTTCACAATATGTTCTAAAACTATGTTATGAAAATATTAGAACTGAATGATTAGGAACCCTCTCTTCATTATTATTATGCTAACTATTAACTAATTGTAAGGAAATTTAACAATTTAAAAACATATTTTTAATACTGAAATGTTTTCTTCCTTCTTCATGCACGATATAGGTACAATGGTGAGTTATAGTTCAGGTGACAACTCAAATACATGAATACTAACTAACTTTTTAACTAAAAAAACATCGATTTTATTCTTCAGAACCAATTGAAATTAGAAATTTACATTATATTCAGTTTAAATGAGAGAAAATGTGGAAATCAAAATAATTTTAAAAAATGATTCACCTTGTGATACGTGATTGACATGTTAAAAAAATATGTTATTTCAAACATGTTCAATAACTTCATTCAAATCCATATTTCAAAGTCAAAACAAAATGTTATTGTATCACATCAAATTTAACACTGTCAATAAAGCATTTATTATTATTTATTATTATATCTACGTTTTCTTAGTTGACCTTTGAGGTAGTGGTTCATTTGCATTCATATCAGATCAGATCAGAGGTTAAGTAATTTGAAATTATTTTGTTGACCACCACGTATTGAGCAGTGTAGTAAGTATAATATAAAACTAACAGTAAACAATTAATTATTGGAAAAAGTATAAAGTATAGAAAAATTTCCAAAATATTTATGCAATTAGTAGATTAAATTGGTATTAGAGTTAACCGAAGTGTACCAAATCGTTTATTCTTTTATGACATAAGTTGACTGGAAGATATGTATGTTTCGGGAAAAAAATCTAATTAAGTCGAACTCTTAAGCACCACCACGTTTCTAAATTCGTTGGAGCCAAACTCTTTTGTACCGAAATATTAATTAAAGGAACATATGCAAAAAAAAATTACTGCAAAAAAATCGCAGGGAAGATTACTATACAGGATGTGCCAATCTAAGTAAGTACACCTTCCACTTTGGTATAGTAATCTGCATTTTACGAAGTCGCATAATTTAAATTGTATTATAACTTATTATTAAAATGTGAACTAAGAATAAAAAATAATTACGACGCTTCTATATATAACCTTCTTGATACTGGGGCTGAATTTATTTGAAACTTAATGAAAGTATGAAGATACAAGTTATGAAATGTGAAGTTGATTAATTGTATGTTTTCGAGTTAGTCAATTATGAACTAATATAGTAGATAACATACCTGCAATGATTGAATATTGTGCAAACGAAGTCTCTTTATCAAGTGCTGTGAGTTAATAATGTAATTCACAAGCGCGATGCTTATTATTTAAATTATTCGGAACCATATTGGGAGAAAGATTTAAATTATGCGTGCGATGGCTCGCATTATAATTAAACAATAGCTGCAATGGTTGCACCCAAAATAATTTAAGTGTGAATATCATTTTATCAGTTTGGCATATGAATTACGACAGGATGCGAATAACGTATGCAGAACAATGATATAAGTATTGATTTACATTTATGGAGCAATACATTTACTTTGAAGTTCTGACACGCTCCGAATTATTATTGTATTTCATTTTTATTCATTTCGTCGCTAAGGTTATTGTTAAGATTTTTACAGCATACAAAATATAGTCGACTTAATTTTCAATACATGTTTATTATTGCCATGACGTCGAGGAATTTCATTGTATGTATGCGCATATGCGCCAAATAAAATATAGCTCGTACTTATATGTATCTTCAATACGGCTTAATTGAGGACAGCTTACAAAAACTAACAGTGGAATGGAATGAATACCTGTCCAATAAACAATTATGTCTCACATAATAAGTTTTCTGAAAATACAATATTGAACATAAATCAAACCACTTACAAAAAAGGAAGATTCAGCTTGGAGCTTTTTATTTTTAAATAGATTTTATTTAATACAATTCGAAATTAATTGCAATACATAGAAATATATAAAGGAACAAATTGTGATAGTTAAAGGCAGCGTCGCACAATTAAATTTCCATTAGAGAATAGATTACGGTAAACAAATTTTGTGAAACAAATTACTCTCCCTGATAACGGACGTGTCAATTTGGTTTCATTTTGCAGGCACCCTATTACCGAAACGGCGTCTCTTTTGCGCCGGCTTTTCCCTCGAGTTTGAGAGAGAGGACAGTCGAGCGATTCTAAATTAAAAAAAGGTCGATACATGCAAATTCGAAGTCAGGTTTCTTAATCCTGAGCTTTAGCTGTCACTATGACATAGGTCGTCTGATACATCAGCGCCCGACAGTTTGCATGTTGATTAGATCAGATTGGACCAGTAGATATTTACAACCCTTGATAAAATTTACACAAAACTTTAAAAACAAAGAATATTGAGCAGATAAGAAACTGTATTAAGAATAAGTAAATGGATTTTTAATTGAAGTTATAAAACTGATGATTATATAGTAACATGTATTTTATTAAGACGCAGTGTAACAGAGTTTTGATAAAATGCATACCACATACTGCTACATTTATATCTAAACAGAAGTAAATATTTTCCATCAAATGTATTAGTGTTGAACAGATTCCTACAGTGAGCGGTCATCTAATTAAACGCTTAACTAGAATGCAATATTTATTTTCTAAAAAGTAAAAAGCAGAAAGTATTTATTAAACTGTTATCCATGTAACTTGTCAAATGCAAATGAGTATCTCATAAAAGCGTAAGTTGAAATTGATGTATCAGAATGGTAGTAACTCAAAACTTCTACGTGCATAAATTAAGTGACATGTCATGAAATTTAACTCCAGCAACTAACAAAGTGAACCATGGACAAGTCGGCATGTTACAGTTACCTCAAAATATGATGAAATGAGAGATTAATCCGTGCCACAGAAATGATAATCAAGTTGAAATATGCGCAGCGAGTGAACCGATGGACACAAAGAATTCCCGAGATTAACGCAAACTGCACATGTCTACATGTAAATATAAAACAAGCTCGGTACACATACTTGTCTTGGCTTCAGCTCAACTAAATAACATAATGTATCAAGTGTGTTTTTACTATTTCCTGTTTGCTGGCTTGCTCTCGAAATAGATGCTGCTGCACAGTCTACAAGGTGAGCTGGAGACACGCGCTCTAGGCTTGGCCGTCTTGCTTTCTGACTTTTCTGCGAATTGTGCTGTGACACATTGTCACTCAAAACCAGCATCATTAAGCTTTTTCTTGTGCACATTAATTAAAGCTAAATACTTTCTAGCTTTACAGTTTCAACAAACAACAATGTCATTTTATTTAAGGAGCAGTGGAATCACTGGCATTTGTTTACAATGTCTTTAATTGCGGTAATAAACTGATTTTTTTATTCACTCGGATAGTTATAAAATCAACTTAAAAGTCGACGTTTTGCTGCAAGTTGGCAGGTTTTTCAGGATGTATGACATGTACAGGGTCTCCCAAACCCCTGGAAAAATCCAAAAATGCCTCTTTAAATTCATTTTATCAAGAAAAGGTCTTAGCAAAAGTTGTGTAGGTTTTCATTCCGCATAATCTAAAATTATTTTCAAATATACAGGTTGTTCATTTAATAAGTTACAAACCTAATTTATTATTTTTTAAAATAGAACACTATATATTTTATTGCAGTTTCGGTTAACCCTTGAAGAGACGATAAAAATAATATAACATTATACTTACTTATTTTTAGTATTTACCGAGTTATTTTTAATTTTATGCAAGAAATGGGTCGTGTTTGATGGTCTGCCAAATTATCAATTTTAATGATACGACAATCAAGTTTGGACTAAAATATTTCTAAATTTCTCCACTTTTACAATATTCATCATTTTCATAAACCTAGCGACTATCAACAACATTACAATTCAGTTCGCGTATTAGTAATTAGTAATTTTTTGTCAAATGGAACACCCCGTATATTATAGTGTATTTGGATAGTGCTTTCAACGAGCTTTCTAACCATACCATATTGTACGGTCTTAAGATTTATAACTTGTGAGTTATTATCTCTTCTCTATAATCAAATTAAGAAACGTGCTGTATAATATTTTTATTTGTCTCAGAAACATTTTATCTGCTGCATCATTCAACATATTTATCCAAACACTTTATGTTTGTTCACATTAACGATTTCTTTATCATTGTAGCGGTTGCAATAAAAATTTGGAATAAATACTTGGAACTGATTTTCACTACATAATTCCAATTACACTATGAAAACGAATGGAAAGGATTTATTCACACGGTAAAAAATTCTATTATTTTGAAGCTACATAACAAAGAAACAAATTGAATCTTAACAGTTTTTACACATTAACTGAGAATAGCAAAATGTCTCCAGTCACAAATATGTTTAAAAAATCATGAAAATGTAAACTATTGAAAGAAATTTAAAAGAAACTTTGCTATATTGCTAAACACGCATTTTCTTCTCTTTGCTTGAGCCGAGTACATCTTTATGCTCTTGTTTCTTTACGTATCCCCATGAAATAAGAATAGTATAGCTGAAAACAATTTAGTAATAGTTTTTTGAAATCTATTTCATACTAATATTAAATTATATCTTTTTATGCGTATTTCAACAGGTATGCTGCCATTTTCAATCATCCACACACGCACACTCTTTGGTTGGTACGAGCCAGAGGATATTCTCATTAAATCTTCAATAGAAATAAAGCCGCTGTCGAAATACGTATCTACGATTATAAAAAATTGTGATAAGAGAACATTTTTTTTCATTTTTTTACTCATATCCCCATAAAAGAAGTCGAGAGACAAATCTGGTAATCATGGAGACCACTTCAAAGCATTACCATTGGTTAGAACAACCAGCGATTATCCAACCGATTCTTAATGTGTTCTTACATGACCGGAATTACCTGAAAAAATCGTTCAATTCCTGAATTTATTTATTTATTTTTATTTAAATCACTAAAAGTACGATAAACTGTATGAATATATATCTTAAATGATTCTGAGACGAATGAAAATATTATGCAGCACGTTCCGTCAGTTGATTATAGAGAAGTGATAATAACTCACAAGTTATAAATCTTAAGACCATAGAATACGGTATTGTTGGAAAGCTCGCAGAAATCACCAAATATACTATAATATACAGGCTGTTCCATTTGAAAAAAATTACTAATTTTACAATACGCGAACTGAATCGTAGTTGTTGATAGTCGCTAGGTTTATGAAAATGATGAATATTGTAAAAGTGGAGAGATTTAGAAATATTTTTGTCCAAAATTGATTGTCGTATCATTAAAATTGACAATTTGGCAGACGATCAAACATGACCCACTTTTTGCATAAAATTAAAAATAACTCGGTAAATACTAAAAATAAGTAAGTATAATGTTATATCATTTTCATCGTCTCTTCAAGGGCTAACCGAAACTGCAAAAAAATATACAGTGTTTCATTTAAAGAGTAATAAGCTAGGTTTGTAACTTATTAAATGAACAAACTGTATATTTGAAAATAATTTTGGATTATGCGGACAACTTTTGTTAGGACCTTTTCTTGATAAAATTTAAACAGGCATTTTTGGACTCTTTCAGACGTTCGGGACATCATGTACAATAAATAAGCAAGTTAAAAAACAAAAGCAAATAATAGAAAGAAAAGGAGATGGGACAGACCACATCGTTTTCGATTTTGTTCTGTAAAACGTTCATTTTCTAACAAAGAATTGTAACCAGTACACCAAATTCAGAAGGTCTTTAAAATAACGTCAATCGAAGCTTGCTGCAATTTTCAAACGAAACTATCTAAATCACAGGAACCACTGACAAGGGCACATATTCTCATCCCATGATTAAGATCGCCTCTAACTAAAACCGTGATTAAAATAAACATAAACGATCGAGCTTTCTGTGAATTCCATGAGTAAGAGAGTGAGAGAGATTTTTCACGGCGAGGCGTTGCTAAATTAAAGACAAAGTAAGAATACGGGCCAAGATCACTAAACTGGCATTAGCTCTTGAAATATTGAACAAAAATTAAATACGTACTTAAAGTAAATCATTGAGAAAAGAGTAGCTTCTATGGACTTCTTACGGATAAAGTAATTTTTTACTAATTAAAGTAACCTATTACGATTCCTGATTGGTTTACTACTCATCATCATCATCGTCTACTCATTCATAATGCTAGCGAAAACTGCTTGTGTTGACTAACGGGTTCATTGGCTTTCTCCAATGACTGCCGCTTTGGCCTCCTTAATTTTTACGTCCTTTTGGCTGAGAACAAGATCTCTTTAAAACCATCTCAATGGTCTTATTTTCCACTGGGAGTTTAGTCTCTATTCTGCAATAATTACTTGTTTTTTGGGTCGATTTCATAACCTCCTTATCCCTATTAGTTGAAATCAGTACTCTCCTATTCCCCGTACTTCTAAACTTCCTGATTGCATTAATGGCTTCGCAGTCTTATATGTAGGTGCCTCTTTTTGTCAGCGTAAGCATCCGTTGCCCTAGCCCTTGCAGGGTTAGGATTTTGTTATAGAGTTAGCTTGCCATATTCCTTTACTTACACCCACCAGATCAATTCAACCAATTTTCTCAAAGTTGTGATACCTACGGTCTTTTTCTGATGCACTAAAGTGACTGGATTGTCCTCCACCCATCCTTCAATCTCGTCAGTGTTTGAAGCCTTACTCCGTCCCACCCAATACTGCTTTCATAATCTTTTGTTTATAAATCTTCTTGCTATCAAGATTTCTAAAGATTATTAATTCTTCGCTCTTGGTGTTAGATTCAAACCCTCTTACCTGGAAAGTCTCATTACCAGTCTAGTGCCTCTAGTGTATATTCTTGCATCCTTATCTCTAATTGTTTTCTGGGTCGATTTCATCGGCTCTTCACCCTTCTTAGTGGAAATCAGTACTCTTCGGTCTCCACTATTTCCAAATCTGTAGATCACATCAACAGCTTCAGAGTCTTTCTGGTTCCCTCAATCTCTCAGAGAAGAGATTTTTAATATACTCCTTTTCTTATCAACATTAATAACGTAAGCATCAGTTGCCCTAGCCTTCTAAAGGCAGGATGATTTTGTTCTAGAGCCAGCTTCCCATATTTCTTTACTTATGCCTTTCCAGATTAATTCAAGCATTCTTCTCAAAGTTGTGATACCAAGGGCCTTTGAAGAGTGCACATACTTCATCTTAACCTTCGACATCGTCAGTATATGGAATATTGCTCCGCCACATTCAGTATTTCTTTATAATTTTTTGTCTAGAAGTTAAGGCTTGGTCTTGCGAAATCTAACCTTAGTCTTAGTCTCTTATACTACAGTACTTCAGTTTCCTCACTTGCATTTGAAAGCTCCTTAACCGATCTTTAAATAATTTTTGAAAGTTATTCTTTATTTCCTTATCGTCTTGTTCCATCAGAGAAAGCTTTAACGTCAATCACGTACCACCACTTTCATACTACTAAAAAGGTCTAGACTCCTATCTTTATTTTTTATTTTTTCCCAAAACTGCATAAAACTACAGGGTGGAAGTTCAACCAGAAAGCTTCCATTAACCTGGACCTTATGCTAAGCCATGTGCCACTTGTCTACCCAACTCACTTCTTCTTCCGTGTAGACATCTTGTTCATACCTTGGCGCGTTAGTTCTTTGAAGCAAGCAAATAACTAAATATCTATTGACATGTTAAGTGCTGGCATATCTGTTTGGGTAGGTAACAAAGAACACATGCCCTTTGATAAAAGTGAAACTCTTACTGTCATAATAGAGTTGTGGTGGCAACTAAAAATTAAATATACTTACCTGCATTTTATGAAGTCGTAGTTTCACGTTGAACTTGCAGAATGAGATGATATAGCTATGTTTATAAAGCCAATCCTAATTGGGTCAAAAAAACGCCTCCTTCCAATTTGTTATGTAACTGTTCGAGTCCACGTGGACTGCGTACCATGCAGGAAAAGGAAGCGAAATCACGTATCAAAATTCAGAAATTGTAACAAATAATATTCGTCCTTGATATGCATTTTTAGAATTCCAGTGACAGTCTGACAACACTTAAAACATAATAATCGCCCACAGACACGGATTCTAGTTTTATTAAGCGGCAATGCGTCCACAAAGAAGCCCATAAACTTTTTTGTTGCAGGTAAGTACTCACCAACATCAACACTGTATGGAATGAAGAATAAAATGAAATAAAACCCAAATTATGAAGAAAGCAGGAGAAAATGACCAAAATATGTCTGTATTTAATTAGAAAGTTATGCCAATAATGGCAAAAATGTTCCATTTGGATCAACAATAGGGTTGGAAACCTTGAGTAAACAATAAAGGGATAAAATCAAAGTAATTGAAATGAAATAGAATTAGAATACTTAGATTAAGGGTTAAGGTATGAAAGGCAGAAAAAGAAGAACTTTGGGTCTTTTAGGTGGTTTGGTCACTGCTTACTCGACTATTTAAAATAGTACAGAAGAAGGAAAGTCCAAAGAAGAAATCCAATGGAAATCAAATGGAACAATTAAATTGGAAGATGTTTTATCCAAAATGGATTAAACTGGAGAAACGCCGAAGAACTTGCTTCAAATAAAAGAGAACGGAGAATATTGCTTTTTAAGATATTAAATATTAAATTTGGTGGTTCTTAAATATCTGGTTATTACAATACCTCAAGGGAATACTACTTTTATTTATTTTGTAATTTCTGTGAAATTTTCCCATTCTACAAATTCGTATCAAAATTTAATCATTCTTACCCGTTTGAAATCTCCTGGTTGGATATCATTTGGTATGGCTATTGTATGTATGTTTGTATTTTCATTTCCCCGAAATTTATTGCTCCGTAGATTTTATTCATTATAATTTATTCGCATTTTATTAACGTCAAAATTACAACATAGATGAAATCGAATACGAACAATTATAGAATTGTGTTTAAAGAAATTAGTCATTGTTTCCATGTCAGTTTTAAATTCCAGTTATTTATATTGATTGCATTAGGTAATTCGAAAGAACTTATCTGATAGGAAACCAACCGCTTTCGTTGCACATAATTATTTATAAATACGATCTCAGATGCTGTGAATAGTCGATAAAATATTTTCGTTGCGAAATTACGTTTTGAAAGTCGTTTATTTTTCTTTGTTAAAAAATCATATTGCAGTAACAACATGCAAGTATAATCGAGGTGTCAATACCTCAAACTTCTATTAAACATCTAATAACACGGTGTGTGCAGATTATGTAAATTTTATATAAGCGCGTTAAACACCTCAAAATCTTGCACTCTCTTGGATAATATAAATGACAGAATCCATACTCGTATTATTGTTGACGTGAAACGTGCAAGCGCAAGCAGTGAACGTGCACGGCATACAAACTGGCGGATGTATAAACTATAAATTGTCTATAATATCTGCGCACATGTATAAGTTAGAGTTATAGTGCATTGAAATGAAATGCAAAAGACCTAACAAAAAGAAAATTCAAATTTTGGATTAATGTATACATCTCGTTATACCGGGTGTCTCAAGACACAAAATAAGACAAATCAAATGAGTTTGCTGTGATCCAAAATTACACTGAACGAATGAATATTTTCGAAAATCTAGTAATTGAATTACACCCACTTTATTAGTTACTGTTTTCATTCATCTATATTTTTTTATCTACCGATAGGATGGAGAAACACAATCGCAATTACTGAGATCAGTTTTGTGTAAATACTCTGTATATTCCAGACGTAGTGATGAGTATATTATGGTACTAATTTTTTTTTTCTGCATAATTTATAATTTTATTGTGTGAACTTACTTTCTGATTTATTTTCCACTTATTTATTTTATTTATTCCATTTTTACACCATGTCCAATGAGGATTAATTTAATTAATGAAGAAAAATAATAATATTAAACTTATTCAATGCATAGAAATGAAATCAAAATATTTAATCAACGTATCAGAAACTCAGAAACACCGGACGAGTAATAAGTAATTAATTTTTTTTTGATTAAAGTTAATGTATATAGCCATACAATAAGTTTCAGCAATCGCACGCTTGAATATACGAAGCTGTTATATTCCCATAATAATTTTAAACATAATTTTTGATAACCGTCGACGTTGTTGCGTCTATTTACCTCCTACTGATTTACTACAGCCTGCTGTGCAATATTGCTTAAGTTATACATTGTATTGCATCACTCGTAGGATAAGCTTGTAGTTGAATTGTTAATATAAATATGTACAGCTGGGCTAAAATTAATTTTACTTACAGAAAATTTCAGAATTTAAACATGTCACAACAGCATTTAATATTTTAATATGTTATATGTTTTATTTTGGGCTGGTAAGAGGCATTGATCTCATTTCAGCGTAAGTCCTTACGCTTTGCTTAGAAAACCTGGCTTACGAATGAGCCAAAACCTTTATAGTACAGAGATTTGATTTCTGAGAGTCCAATTTTAGTATAACTAGCATATACTCCATAAATAAATTTAAAAAAAGTATTACCGAATATTTTAGCATTTCTTTGCAGTGGTAGCTGATAAGCTCCGAAGTTAAACGATGCAGTTGCATCCCTTGTAGTTGATACGCCACTGTTTACCAGTATTACTTACGTTTTATATGTATATAAGATTTTCAAAAGTGCTTAACCCCCGGGTAACCAAATAACTATCTTTCCAGCAAAAAATTGTTTCTCGCGGATTGGCGACACTGTAAGATTAAGATATTTTATTGTCACTAAAGCGAGTACCTAATCTGAAAATAGACGTGCTCATGCGGGTCTTTATAATCACCATAAATCATTTTTGTAACAAATATTAAATATTTCATTTCTATAAAGCACATATTTTAATATTTGTTATGATGTGTTATCGGATGTGACTTCAAAGCTATATTTTCTTTTTTCTTCTGACCAAATCAATTCTGTTACGCCACTGATTAATAATTTTATTGAAGTTGGGTTATTTTTTATGTTAAGAATTATTAATTATACAAGTGTAAGTTTGGTTGCTTAATTTGGATGATCAGGCGGAATAAATATTGATGAAAACTATGTACACAAACCATTTAACAAACACGTACATACAGGGAAATAAAATAAGCATATATAGGGAAGCAACTCCACTTTGGCATACTCACAAATTTTAGTTTGTATTCAAAAAGACGTAAGGCTTGGCCACACGGAACAGAAAAGTATTTAACAGCAATCTTTAAAATTTGTTGTCATTATTGCTGTTATTGTCATAACTTTAATTTGAAAATTCAGTTCAGTTACAATTATAACGGTTTCCTCGACGGCCCTGGCTTTGGGTAGTTAGTTTTAAAATTGACGTGGTACAAAAATGATGATGTTTGTTGAGATGCCTACTAGAAAATATTCTGGGGTCGTCATTCAAAATTGGGTATCTTGTATAAATAGATATATTTAATAGTTGACCATAATTATCATACGTTTATTATCACTGTTAGAACCAACCGATTTTTAAATAAATAGTATGAGTATTTAAGACATGGAAATAATTCCGTTGCTTTAAAACTAATTTTCAATTAAACTATTGATCGACTGCTAGTTTTTCTCAGAGAGCCAGCAAATCAGAGTTTCAAAATTGCTTATTTATATTTCGTTTTCTTCCAGGAAATAATTTAGGCTGGTTCATCGTATAACCTGAATATAAAGGCTATAGGGATCATTGCTCAAATTTCTCAGTTTATGACAACAATGTACTGGAGAACCAATTGAACTAATGCAAGGCATTAAAATACTTTTGCTTTCCTTTGAATTTCATGTAAAAACTTCCTGTACACAGGTTTATTTAATTATGAAAGAAAAACGAGATCTTTGGTTAACTTTCGGGAAAAATCCAGTGTACCTTGAGTTGTAGTTGAACTTTTAGCTTGCTTGTGGGGTTTTTGTTCTATACGTGATATAGAACTGATTTTCTACTAAACAATCATCAATCAGTTGAAGTAATTTCTGTATACATATCTCTATTCTTAGTGCTGGAATGCTGAATATCACGTTATAGAAAGGTCATGATGACGCTGAGGTTTGTTCGTCTCTGCTGCTCAGAAAGTTGTAGAATGTAGCTTTCAATCATAGTCCTAAGTTTCTTCGGTGCGAGATAAACGAATGTGATTGCAAACTACATTGTACAGTTTTTAGAGTACTTCTGAGCATAACAAACGAACAGAGTTTTTTACATTTTTGCAATAGCAGTACTCCACCTTTTTAAAGAAGCAGCTCTGTATATGGTACGACTGGCATAAGGTGTTAGTTGTACATACCTATTCTATAGGTGCCTGTAAAAAGTCATGTCTTAGTTAAATTCATAATACCAGTCAAAATATAATGGTCTCAATTTTTTTTGGAAATAATTGAGGTATATTCTTGTAGTCTAAGCACTATTGTAAGCACCGTAAGGTATCATCGAGCCCTTTACATGGCTTACGATCAAGTTTAGAATTGCAACAATAATTTTAATTCCGCAGACCAGATAACTTATTACTAACAGTCAGAGTCCATAGATTTGATTGACAGGGTTTGTAAACATGCTGACATTTCTGTTAATAATTTCAGATGTCATGCTGTTGACCTGATTTGATATTTGACAGACGGATGTAGATTCAGTGAGAAAAAAATAGAAGACAAAATTACCCACATTCGGAAAATGAATTAAAAAAAAAGTGTTAACTGAATTGAGCTCTAATGGTCATTGAAATGAGATGTAACACTTATTGAAATGAAATAATGCTGTTACTGTTTCCTAAGTGGCCACGAGGAAAAATTGACGAGTAGCTTTCAAGCATTTCGAAATAAGTTAAATCAAATGTTATAAACCACTAGCATATACGCTCTAAATTATGTTTGGTTCAAAAAATAACTTCAATCAAAATAAAATTGCTTCCTATTTTTGTGACACAACAAACTACTTTCCTAAATATTCCAAAGTAGGATATTATATACAAAATACATGACATAAACTGGAACACGATTTATTTACCTTGCAGATCATAACTTTTAATTTGATTTTATTGAGGAGACATTACTTTTAATGTTCAGTGTACCTTCGCACACCGATTCGTCGCTTGCCTAAAATGGAAACGAGTCAGAAGTTAGAAACAATAATAACAATATGAATGAATATTTATGATTTAATACGTGTTAAGGCTATTTCAAAGTACTATACTTTTTATAAAAAAATATACTCCTATTCAATTTCTACAATAACATTTGAAACCAGAGCTTTTACAACTGTTTGAAAATCTGGAACACGTTCTATTTGCTCAGATGGGTTTTGATCCAATATAATTTTTAGTACCCAAAACTTCCTACGGGATACGATTAAGTGTGCAATTTAAATCATTGTTTCAAAATTTAACCAAAATTGGTAGTCCAGAATGGCATCTGGTTGCTCTGTGCAAAAATCCAATACAAAATGTATTCTACTATTTTCACTGAAGTCACCTTGACAAATAAGAACAAAGGCAGTAATTTTTTCCTGTAATTAACCATTTATTTAGACTTAATCATCTATTACATTTGCAAACATATTCAAACCGCGTCAATTAAGAGAAAGAAAAAACAACGCAAAATGCTCCGATGAATCACTGCGACAAACACAAACTATAAACAAGAGGAAGCGTGTTGCATAGGTACATAATAATTGAATTAATCACTTTCTGTTAGCAAATGTTTTGTGTATGATGAGCGGTGACTAAGAGTTGTGATGCAACTCGTTAAAAATTTGCGGTATAGATAATTTGTTTATCGCATTGTATATGTTAAAGGTTTTCGCTTCCTTTTCTATCCAAAGAATTTGTTTTAGCATCTGCTCATATTTAGTTTTAGAACAGAAAATTATTAAACGATGATTTGTGCAAAGGTTTGACCTTGAAGTGATAGGTAATGGAACAACAATGCATCAGTGAAATTTGTTGCAAAGAAATTGGTTTTCATATACGGTACCATCTTATTTTAGTCTTCGTATAATGAGTATTTAATTTTGAACTTCATCCAGTTGACTGATTATTGATGGAAAAAGGGATTAAGTCGATTGACGTTTGATGGTTGGTAATTGTCAAAGAGTGGTTAAAACGTTTTGTTTATAAAAGTGGCGTTCTGCATTGATCTAATTCAAGACCTGCTTCACTCTGATTTGAACTGAATACCTAAAATACTTTTGGCAATAGATCACGATGCAGCTCAGAGTCATTTTTAAATACACCTTTCTCAATTAAAAGTAAATTCAAAAGTGCGTTATGGAGACGTTAAAAATCCTGCAAGTGATAAATCGCTTAACTTGGATTTCATGGTGTTCGAAAATTTTATACTCTTTCAAAACTTGATTGCCTGTCACTGTCCCAAAAATAAAACGAGAGAGAACATATTAAAGCAAGAAACAGAAATTGAAAACGTCTAAGAAAGTAGAAAAAGTATTTTCGATAATTAAAACTTTTTATATGCGTAGAAGCCAGTAAAAAATGGATGATTTCAGGTATTTATAATTAGAAGTGACATGAAATCAACGTAACCACATCGGTATTTAGTTTATGTTTTTATTATTATTTTATAACGATTACCGAATGTATTAAAAAAATGTCACGAAAGGTAATTAATATCTAAGAAACCGTCCTTGTAGTCTAGACTAGATAGAGACTCGTAAAATAAATAGTTGGTCAACGTCCGAAACTAAGAAGGTCTTTAACCGAAAATACCGGTTTTGTTTTCGACTTACGGCTCTCGAAATTTGTAGGTTTTCCCAATTATAAACGTGAACACACCTACCCAGTCAATTACCACCGTATGGATTTTAACGTTTAACGGTCGATTAAGACTTAATGTTAAGTGCAGATGTCATAAAGAGTTGAAAAAATCTACGTGAATGAAAATCGTTATTATTTTTACGAAATTAATATATTTCTGGTCGGTTAATTGCAACCCTTTTGTGCACTGATGGAAACAATACTATAACTTCCTCTATTATAACATGTGGGCAACGGGTTGTATTCAAAGGGTAGTCAGGTGGGTTGCAGAAACGCTGTAGGAGATCTCAGTAGGACGTCAACAACTAATCTATATATTGTATTGGGTTACTTATTTGTATCATTATCAACGAGTTTAAATTTTTGCTTTTATTCTGCCATCAATTACCGGCTATTCTTAAGAACTCGCAAACATTAATAACTGTCTGTCATTGTGGGCGTATATACAAAGAGATTAAACGAATGATTAGCAAGTAGTTTAAAATTCTTATGTACCTGTATATTTAAGCATTTTGTTATTTTAATCATGTTCATAACACTTCATTGTAAAACGCCGACCAAAAAAACATTTCTACGCTTAGACAATTTTATTTAATTATTATTCATACATAAATTTAGTTACGACGTGTAATTTTAGAATCTTCTAGAATGTAACGTAATTATACCTTTAAGCATACCTTCTTTCGAGATGTAGAGCATTAAATTATTGCTTTAAATTGTCTTTATTACCTTACTTACATTGTAAAAACGTTAAAAATGATAAAGTGTAATAAAGAAATATCAAAATAAAGAGATCAAAACTAAATAAAGGCACATGTCATTGTGGAATTTAATATAGTAATTTAGCATCCAAGGAATATATGAAAGTGATCTCATTTTTCTAATAATAATTATATTATTGAAAAAGCAAAAAAAGGAATTTTATTTTTTTGGTTTACTTTATGAAGTCTTTTTGGAACTTATTTACTGTTCAGTCGATTTCTGTGAGAGACTTTGGGAGAATAACTTGGTTCTTCTTGATGTGCATCACCATGTTGATGATCAGTCAAAACTAGATAGATGCCGAGATGATGGTGAAAATCCATTTTACCAATTTAAGGCTTCTCATAACATTGCAGATTATATTCTATATATGGTCAAACCAATGCACTTCGTTGATTAGAGAGAGGAAACTACCCTCCAATCAAAGAACAAATTCTTTAATTATATGTATAAATGAGCAGCTCAGCTCTAAAGTATCTACTTTTCTGCTTTATATTAATCAAGACTTCATTAATGACTCCCTGCAAATCGTCGAGGAATTCGAATTCAGATATGACAACTATATTCCAAAGTAGGAAAACTATAGAAACAATTGTCTTCTTTGAAAAGGAAGTTGCCAATTATTTAACCAGCCTTAAAGATACGACCTGACGTCCTATCGTCTTGAAAATATGTGCCGAAGTACTGGCTGGTCCACTGGCAATAATTATGCAGTCTGCTTTAGATGAAGGCACTGTACCTGATTAAAGGAAATCCGCTTACTTTTAAGAAAGGAGACGGAACGGATGTGGCGGCTAATTACATACCAATAAGTCTAAATGTTTTCCATCTGTAAAGTCATGGAGAGAATCATAGCAAAAAAATGAGGACATTCCTCAACGAAAACAAGATACTAACACCAGTACAATACGGGTTTACTCCAGGCCAATTCAGTCTCTCCAATCTTGTCTTAGCACTAGACTCATGGACCTACAACTTCGATTTGGGCAACCCGATCGATATTGTCTATCTGAACTTTCAAAAAGCGTTTGATAAAGTTCGATGTTTACTGCTGAAATTGGAACGCGTCGGATTACAGGCAACCTAGTCAAATGGATAACGAACTTCTTTGACTCACAGATCTTTTAAAGTGAGAATATTGAGCAATTATTCCAAAATCCATGATGTTCTTAGCAGAGTTCCGCAAGGCTTAGGTTTTCGGTCCGCTCGTTTTCTTGATATACTTCAATGATGCCTAATCTTCTGAATAGCATTTTCGCAATGTTTGCTGATGATTCGAAACTAACGGGCTTCCCAAATAACATCTCTTGCAATATTCAAAACAATCTCGACCTAATTTATACTTGAACAGAGGAATCGATAAACTAAAGTAAAAAAAGGTAGACTTTCTGAAAGATCTTGGAGTTACAATGACTGGAACCTTAAAGTGGGCGACTGCTGTCGATGAATTCTAAACAAAGTCAATAAGTTAATATATGTATATGATACAAAAGGAAAAAAAAAGGTGTCCCTCACGATTTGTAAAACGTATGTGAGATCTTTACTTGAGTACAGTCACAGTATCTCGAATCCTTATGTCTCCAAGGATATAGAACTGCGCAGGGCAACCAAATTACCGGCAACTTTTCGCAACATTTTCTATCATGAGTGCCTTACTATCTGCGACTTACTTCATTGTTTGAAAGAAGACAAAGAGGAGACCTAATTGAAATGGACAAAATCTTGACATGGTTTTACGATTGTAATTTGAACTACATAAATATTAAAAAAAAACCATAACATTCGCTTAAGAAGGCCATAATTGCAAACTCACTCCATAGAGATGGACCTCTAATCCCAGAAAACATTTCTTCAGCAATAGAGTTATAACAAAGTGGAACAAGTTACCTTTCTGTGTAGTTACCTCGGCAAATTCAAGCGCAATTTTGACAATTTTGTCCCAAAAAAAAAACTATGCTAATCAATATCTAGTGCAATATTTGTGTTCGCAGTTTTCAATTGTTATTGTTCATTTAAGATTAACAGTCAGCTCTTATCAGCTCTGCTGTCTATGCTGACTGTATACGTAATAATAATAATAAAGGTATGAAAAGATAAAATAGCGACATGTTACTATCGCTTTTTGACCTGACATTGCAGTAGGATAGACAAATTGAAGCGGGATTTGCTCCTAATAAGTCCCCCATGCAAGGCGGCCATGCTTACTGTCAAAGCATAATGAAAGTTTTTAGAAAAATTTTTGCGCAAATCGTTTTTGATTGCAGTGAAAACCTCGAGCAGCCTCTGGACAGCTGTTTCAGCTCTGCTTGGGGCTTCTTCAGCAGAGACGTAGCTCGACATTCGCACTGCAGACCAAAAACGACTGTTCATCATTCTTAAATCGCAATTGCGAATAAATTGGGCAAGTCGTTTTTGGTCTGCAGTGGGAATGTCGAGCTACGTCTCTGCTGAAGAAGCCCCAAGCAGGGCTGAAACAGCTGTCCAGAGGCTGCTCGAGGTTTTCACTGCAATCAAAAACGATTTGCACAAAATTTTTCTAATAAAGATATGATATGCCACCAAAAATTTAGTAAATGTTTTAGATAACTTGTATTACTGGTGAGTGGCATAAATAAATATTTTTATTACCCCATCGAAGAAACCCTTTTTCTATTAAGGGTGAAGGCATCGGAAAGAAACTAAATCCTGCCAAAAGAAAGATATACTCCAAGAGAACCTTCATTTTTGGCGTAGCAGTTGAAGAATATGTTTTTGGAAGTTTGGCTGAAAACTAAACATTGACATCTATTGGCTATACAACTGAACAATTCATTTTGCTTAAAAACAAATCTGTATTTTTTTTGTATTACAACCTATCCTCGACAGTACTTGTGAAAAAGGAAATTTCCTTAAAGAAATTGTTAAATATAAAAACAATAATTCTTAGAAAAATTCGCCGTAACGATTTGAGAAGCAAAAATTGAAACTCAATAACTTGCACTAATTTTCAGTAATTTATAAAATTATTTTTTATTTGAAAATGAACATACAAAAAAGAACCATAAATCTGCCATTTTTTAGATTTGTTTTACAGTATATTTGGATTTTTTTTCAGTCACACTTCCAAAAACACTCAATATGTTAATTATTAAATTATTAAAGATTTTGATCAAAAGTTGTTAAATGGTTTCGGAAGGCAGTTATGAATATTTTCTGGAAATAAAAGACCTGACCAGAATTAGAGGTTTCTTCGCCCGTATTAGCTTTTGTAATTGCCTTCCTTGCCGCATAATTTTATTTAGCGGAATTATACAGGATGTTCTTTTACTGCGTGCAAATATTTAAACCTGTAATATATCACGATAAATGGCAACAATTGAACTCATATGTTCTTAACAAAAATTTAATTTTCGAGAAAAATGCAGTGGCAGATTTTCACTAAACCGTTTAAGAACTGCTGGCATAGCTAAAACGGAACGCGGTCGCCGCTTCAATTAAGACCCGCAGGCGAAGTACGCCAGGGTCAGTGCGTTACTTGCTCTTGAGCACGAACAACGTATCTCAGCCGCTCCGTTCACAGCTGATCGGTCAAAACGTTTACAATTTAAATTAACTACACTGCAAGTAATTACAAGTTTAAGGATTTTTAAATTAAAATCTAGTGCAATTCAAGAAGCTGCGGTTCGTAATTGCCGAACAAATGAAAAGCGAGGTACAAACAAATTATAATTTCTCATTCTATATTATTTTCAATAGTAAGTAGTAATACTTTCATAGCTAGCAGCGAGATTACAGAGATGTAAAGTTTATTTACGTAAAAGGGAGAAGGAAGAACATTTTTAACGCGCTTGCCTAATTGGAGCATAAATTTAAACTTATTCGTCGATAGTTGATATCATAAAACGTATTACTTCGCTTAGTGAATTAAAATTTTAAATAAAATAATTAATAAACGATATCGGTGACTATTATTGCGAAACGCTACGACATGGGTTTGACTGCGGAACTCAGCGCGGGTCCGTGTGTAGGAAGGCGTTGCGACCTTGCAGGTATTTCTTTCTCACACATATCAACGGTTCCAAACAAGTGGAAATTTTTTGGCTATAGTACGGTAACCACCGGAAAATACGCACAATAAGTAGCATTTCATGTACTGAGGTTTTTTTTTTATTTGCACGCAGTAAAAGAACAACCTGTATACCAGCATGCGCTGATAGTCACGTACAAAGTGATCAAATTCAAAATATGTTTTATAGTTTTCAGGCGTATTTCACCTTTTTTTACAATACATTTTACTACGGGTAATTTAGTATTTAGGCAGAAATTATTTAAACCATGAAGTAAAAAGCAAAAATAAATAAAGAAATATACCAGGTGCAAAGATTGACAAATGTACACAAAGGCAGGTTTGCAAATTGTAGAACACAAATTTTATTCAGTCCAATCTAATCTAGGGACCTTTTTGATAACAGTCCTGATACCAATCTGTACATACCGTGTGTAAATATACCGGGTGATCATTTCCAATCCAAAACGTATGAGGTTAGCATGACTACCCTTCATAATGACATTTTTAATGAAAATCATATTAAAAACATCAAGAAATTCATTATCAAATGTAATCATACTAATCTCCTACATTCTGGATTGAAAATGATCACCCGTTGTGTGATACATAACATTCAAGGTAATTGATAAGAGAGGAAATAGAGTATAAAGACTCTCAGTCACAAATCACAATGGCTCGCGCGTCACGTATCCCCACAGTTGTCAGAGTCTTGTCTTTGCCTTAACTGATTACTCCAATAAATAAATATGAGACTTTATCGGGCTACTATAACCGCTATAGAACTCTTTCCGAATCTGTTCACTGTTTCTTCTGACTGGATCTAAGAAGTATGTGTCAGAAAAAAATAATAGTCACGGAATTTCTCTGGCAAAGTCGAATGCCCATATAAAAGATTAAATTGACTGATCTTATCTTTATTTGTTCTTATCAATCTTATTAGATTTATGGAAAATTAAAAAGTTACGTTGTTATTACACATATAATCCGAAATATTTCGAACATTCTGATAGTTTCTTTACTTTTTTTGGTATTCTTTTAGTGTTCGGACAATAGTTGTTAAACTTTGTTGCTTTTTATTCGAAAACTGATTGTTTTTCTATAGTAAATAGTGATTGTTTTTGCTTTGATACGTATTGCCATCCATTTTTCTTAATACAGGAATCAAAGACTTTTAGATGCAGTTATCGAATATTTTTAAATCTACATTTCAAGAGTAGTTTTTTTTAGACATGTTTTAGGTAGATTTTATTCCTCTTTTCTTTGCATTTTTAGCTTTACTTCTTTTTTTAATCACCGCATTTTTCCTTCCTTTATTATTTGCAAATATTTGAAAACATGGTAAAACACATATATAAAACTTTTCATCTATTTTTTTTCTCCCTTCTCTTTTCTCTTTTATTTATCGCAAAACGTTTTCAACTTCCTCACTTCCCTCTCACATTTTTCACCGATCCAAGCTTGTCATTTTTCGTCCGCTTTACCTTTTCCAATTTTTGTTTTGGGTATTTTATTTTTCACGAACGATTATCAGTTATGTTTTATTTCTCACAACCATTAAATATTGTTATTCTTATATCCTTATTTGCTTACTTTTTCTTACGTTCTTACTAGCTTTTTGCGTATCTTGTTTGTGTATAGTCTTCTGATATTTCACTTTCTTATTTTTTCTGCTTATCGACAATTCATTCTAATCTGTACTGTAAACAAAGAGATAAATTTTCTTCTGTTTCTTGTCAATGTTATGACTTCTTTTTCTATTTCCATTTCTTCGTAAACAGTTTTTCTTTTGTAAGTTTCTTATATGGCGATTCTAGAAAATTCGCAAATGTTTTCTTTTCCAGACACTGTAAGCAATTTGGTAAATTTTCCTTCTTTGACATATCTTGTCTTCTGGGTCCTCGGTTTTTCCTTTTTATTTATGGACATGTGTTTCCCGCTGCGCTCGACGTGCTAGAATCGAACTCTTCATACAAAATTAAGCCTTCATATTTAACTCGTATAATAATAAACTACATATAATGTGCTATAGATAATTATACACAGATGTTGATTCGCAAGGCTTAATAATCTCAATAATTTAATATATCGGCTTTATGAATTTCAAATATTTTTTAGCGCTCTATATCCTAGCAATTAAGACCTTGTGACAAATTTTCAAATTTTGGTTTCACCAGAATGGTGCTTTGATCCTAAGGCATAGTTAGTAAAAAGAGATAATTATGTTTGCTTTGGATTTTATAAATACAGTTATTAGGTAATAACTTTTAACAATTTAAGTTTTAACAAATTCTGTTGTATTTACGACCAGAAATTCTTAGTCGTGAAATATAACCTTGGCGCTCAAAGAATCTACATAACGACGACTAAAGACTAGACATTTTTCTAAAATTTAAATTAATGATATACAGATGTAACATAGAAAGTGTGCGTATAGGTTTTAATATGCGCGTTTTCTTGTATATGGTGAACACCTGTTTCTCTTGTTCAACAGTGTAACCTTTGAAGAGGCGTGGGCTTATGTCAAGTTTCAGTTCATAATTTAGCAGATATTATTGGGCAGTAAATATACATATATTTCTCATTAACTTTAATTTGGAACGTATTATTAATTCCGAAAGTAATATAAAGACCGTTCTTGCCGGTTATAACACAGAAACATTCCATAAAAATTAATTATTATTTTATGTTAATTGCGCGATAAAAAGTAGTAGTAAACAGAGTTTACAGAGCTTCCCATTAATAAAACGGTTATTAAATTTCATTGGAAAATTATACGTAGCGTATTTAGATTTTGTACACGCATGTTAAACTAAGGCAAGATAAGAACTTTGTACTACCTATAATTTTCTTTTATATAATCAGAGTCAAATGGAATTATAAAGAATAACATAAATTGGCCAATTTATCAATAAATCTAAATTTCTTTTATCTTTGAAAATTCTACGTAATAATTTTCAAAAATTTACGTTTGTTTTAATTTGCTTGTAAATTTTGACATTTAGTTTGAAATGAAGTACTTTTTTCTTTGAGAATTTCTCCACGACCGTGTTTCACACGCTTAATTAAAATTAATTAGTCAGTGTCATCTGCATACATAGCGGGTCAGGCTACGTCTTTCGAGCAATAAATCTACCGCGAAGGATTCTTGGAGAATATTCAAACATTCTGAAAAACTTGCATGCATGGGATTCACGATAAGCACATAAAATAGTAATATTATAGCGTGTAGGTAGCTTACAGGTTTGTATTGGGTTAAAACGTGCGAGCAATGCGTTTGTTAAAGGGATTAGTATCGGAGCACACGAGTATGCCGAGGGAACATACAAGAGCTACTGAGAGGATTATAATTTTTAAACCGTAAATTTGTGTCTTATTGCACCAGGTAATTTAGCCCACAAACTTAAATATCCTAGAAGACATCGTGTGTATAATAAATAAGTGGATAGAGGGAGAATATAAGGAAACTGGACTCTTCGATACCTAGTTTCTAATCATATCAAAAATTTATGATAACAATTTATAAAAACGATTATTTTTTTTTATTATAAAGACGAAGATGACAAATCATATGAATTATCATTTATCATTCAAAACTAGATAATATAACGAGAAATGGTTTTATAGGTACGGTCATGCTTTTTAGAAATTCTGTACAGAAAGGCAATAAACACCACAATGCAAGAAGACCAACTAGGAAGATTCAGATATATTACAAGGTTAGTTATAATAAGAGCAGTAAAATCGCAGACGACGAACCCAAGGCATGGCATAGAAGGATCTGGTTAAAACAAACACCATAAGCAGTCCAAGATTTGGAACAAAGTATAATAATAATAATGTTTATTTCGAGACTGGGTACAGATAAGTTCGAAAAACGTCGCAATAACCTAAAATATGGTTAGCTAGAGACTATAACTTCACTAGTACTTCAAATAATCGAAATTAAGCGCTGTGACACAGAAACTTAGATTAGCTTGTGTTATTATCATTATCATACTTAAATTGATAAAAGTTATCTAACGACTAGGGTTCTATTTCTATTAGCAGATTAAATATTTTATTTTTAACAACATTTAAATTGTGTCCATGAAAGTGGTACGGTGATAAGTATTCTCAGCATAGTTGAATATACGGCAGGAGGGTGTTTCGTTAGGTCATTAAAAAAAGAGAATTAATAATAATGGACCGAGAGCGCTGCCCTGAGGTACGCCTGTGGAGATTTGTGTTTCCTTGGATTCCTGGCCTCCGTGTTTCTCCATCATATCTACTTTTTGTAATCTGTTGGAAAGATAATATGTTTTTAACCAATCGAGGGTATTTCCGCTAATACCCTAGCGAACCATTTTTAATACATGATGTTGTGGTTTAGCGTCTCGAATGCCTTGGTCAGATCTAAGAACAGTCCACAAGTCAATTTATCATTTTCCCAGTTGTGCAGGACATTTGAGGTGAAATCAATCATATAGGACAGTTTCGGTACTTTTTCCCTTCAAGAAATCGTATTGGTTCGGGTTCAAGAGGTTGTGTCGCAGCAGAAAATTCTGTACTCTATTAAGTATAACATTTTCAAACATTTTGGAGAAGGATGATACCACCAGACTTATGGGCCTATAGTTGAATATATATTCAGGGTCTCCTGTTTTGAAAACTGTCTTGACGATTGCAAGTTTGAGGACTTCGGGGAACTGCTCAGTTGCGAAGGATAAATTTATGATGTCAACGATGGGAAGTGCTAGCTGGTAAATGCTTCTTTTTAGTAAAATATTGGGAAATTGTCAAAACCTGCACTTCTTTTACTTTTCAGTTTACTGGCAATATCAAGAAATTCTTCAACGGAAGTGGGATGGAGAAAAATAGGTTTGGATCGTATGTGGTATTCATATTGACTTCTGTATTGTCTTCTTCCGGGAATATTACTTTTCTGAATATCTTCTAAACGAGAGGCGAAATCAGTATTGAAAGATTCTGCCGATAGGCTAGTTGGGGCATTTTTAGGTAATTTCTTTCCCAGGCAATCTGAAGCAACCTCCCACATAGCTGCTAATTTGTTGTCCGATGTAGTAATTAAGTTATCATAACGTTTGGTTCGTGGTTGCTTCAAGAGGGAGTTGTACATTTTGGTGTGGGGCTTCCATCGAAGCATCGAGATTCTTGAGCACGTGTAGGGTGCTAAGAGTTTTTTGCACTATTGATTGTCATGGGTTTGTTTTGGTGTTTTAGATGTGTTGAAAAGTATTTTCTGGACTATGGGAAAGTGATAATTAAAGGTGTCGGATACCAAAAGAGCAAAGTTATTGCATTTCTCGCTTGCACTCAGCTGGCTATTTAAAACCGTCCAAACCATTGTGCTTAGGTCGTACAGAAGTTTGGTTATGCTGCCACCGTTGAAATCTCGTTTCCAAATTTTGAACTGTTCTGGGGTTTCTTTTGTAAAGCGGGAAAAGTTAACAATTATGCGGTGTGGTCTGAAATGTGCGAAGTGATGATGCTTGATTCAGATTTTTTACATATGTACGAAAACCATAAGACAGAAGAATATGGATGGGAAATTAGGATACAAGAAATCATCAGTGATTAATCTTAGAATGATAGTCTGCGTTAAGTGAACAGTCAACTTGCACAAAATCGTAAATCAAAAGCAAAAAATCAAGCAAACGTGATCTATTTTTATGGATACGTCACGTGGTTTAGTCTGAAAATGTATTTGATAATATAATTTATGATAGTTGACTTAACTCAGCCAAAGAATAAATTTGGGTTTGTCAAAAATATGTTGGTTCAGGTTAAGAAATTTCATACTATAATATTTGTAACAGGTACATGTTATAAATTGGGAATGTTAGGATAACTTTCTTTTGGAAGTGGTCAAAAAAGTGTTTATATTTTAAGTATAAAAAAAATTAACGTGCAATGCTTGAACTTCTTGCCATTGAATTGCGATTTTGACCTTTGCCGATCACGTGACTTCATTGTGGCATATGTATCTAACAAAGAAGACCTTACACATCGAAAATGTACAGTAATAATTAATGAAAACGCTCTTATTTTTTTTAATAAGGAAACCTTACATGAGATTGTATAACAGGATACTACACGGTGAACAATTTGTATTGCGGAAATGGGTTCAATGGGCCTCCTTGTGCAACTGACAACTTGAGAATATGAAATATGGAGAACCTGAAGTCATCCCAGGTTATGTGATAGCGTCTTCACTGTATCCTATCTCAATGAATCTTATGAAGCAAACGATATTTCAAATGACTCGATCAAGTTTTTTTTATACGTACCCAAAGTATTGTTCGAGCACACAAATCGCGTTAATCGGGTACGTGATTTGCTTTCTTGCTACTAAAAACTCGTTTATTAGTAAAGAAATGATCGACAATGATTTTCTTACTATGACAGACTTTACTACAAATTGGTTTGGTAAATTTGTGCCATTTTGCAAACCAAAAAATTCATGGGCGATCGAACCAATTAATAACGATACAGTGGAATATCTTTAATCTGAATACACCTTAATTTGAACATTAAGAAAGTACTAATGCTGAAATTGTGACCTGAAAATCCGAACGCTACCTCTAGCGCAGAGATTTATTTAATGTCTAGTAACCTAAAGTCACAAAAAAAAGCATTTTGACATTAAAACTGAAAAGCAAAATTAAAGATTTTGGAAAAAAATAGAAATGGGTATAAGTTACTCTAATACCACTTTAGAATATGGAGTTCAGATTAAAGGGATTCCACTGTAAGTAAGATTTGCTCAAAGGTCAGCCCAAATTCATGATGTTGCTAAGTTCATTTATTGAAAAGGTAATGATCAACCAGACAATATAATCATATTCTGTGAAGTAGTAAAAGAAGCGGGAAGATTACAAGTTACAAGAAGATTAGCAGCAATAACCCTTAAACTAAGGACGTAGCGTCACGTCAGTTTTAAAGATGCACCTCCTCTAGCGCGTTAGAACCATAGTACGCTATCTTTCATGGTTTTTCAATAAAGCTATCTTTATCTCTTATTCTAAGAGTGGAACGCGCTGCAGTGAAAATTTAGTACATCCACGAAATTAAGGAAGATAAAGGAATTGTTGTACCTATTGGGATCGACTATCGGATGACATAAACGGAAATATTTTAGTTTGAAATTGCTGTCCTACAACAATTATAAAACTTTCCACTAATTACGCCCCTCATATCCTTCATAATAAGAAACGTATCCGAAGGAAATATGAAATTTGTAACAGCTTGCGCACATCTGTACACATACAAAGTTGTCAATTGAATTATACCTTTAGGAAGTCTGAAAGACACACTTTGTATGGTACATAGTGTTATTAATATACACTGTGTTGGAGACGTTTCAGGCGTACGCATTCGCCGAAATACCCCATAAAATTTAACCAAATTGGCGTTCGGCCAGTGTATATAATTATTTTGTAATCTCTGCCTCTATACATTAAAATCTGTTGGGCTTTTGCTCGGCAGTGATAATTAAACAAAATCGCACAACCACCGATATTTTCAGAAATATAAGAACCTGTTATTAACGATAATTTTATGCTTCGCGGAATGAAAAAAATCTCGTTAAGCCGGCGCAGTAGATTTCACAGAAACACTCTTATATGTCAGCAGAACTTGCGAAGAGGTCATTGATTTTAGTTATCGTCAAACTCATCCTCGCTAAAGCCATCGTACCTGCCTGAATGACCATTGATGGTATAAACCGTTCGACCAGTGACTGATCGGTATTCGGCACCATCGTCTTCCTGTAGGTATGCTATCTGACGGACGCGTATTGCGTATAAAAGATGCAAGCACACTTTAAGAGGCATTATCTGAGGAGATATAAAAGGGTAGTGCAATTATTTAGTTCTTTCCTCTTAAAGATAATTATTAAAAGTTACACTTAAATTGTATACTGTAGTGTACATGAGAAGTTATCGGTTTCAATTCTTTTTACAAATCATTTATTTTAGGAGCAATTATAGAAGATTGCAACAATAAAAGTAAAATAAAGTAGGGAAGCAAATAAATCGTTTGCATTGAGGGCCTGAAAATCTTCAGTTTCCAAAATCATTTTGTAGCTTTTTTATATACACTATCGTCAAAAAAATTTTTGCATTAAAGCAGCAAATTAAACTGTGATAAAATGTGTATTAGCTTGGTTCTGCTAATGGCTTAGTTGTAAATATTATGATATCCTAAAGCATGTTTATCTTACCATTACTTAATATACTATAAATAAGTAATGTAAAAATTGGCAAGTCATTCTAAAGTTGTCGTCGCCGTCGCCTTAGTTGTGTAATGGTGTAATTTCGTATACGTAAAATTGACTAATAACCAAGGAGCGGATGACCTGAGGTTTTACTTAAGGCTATTCAAACCGTAATTATTATATTAAAATTATTTTTATGGAATCTTCTAAGTAAATTTATTTTATATTATATATACTTTCATTCAACGACTTATAAGGTCTCTGGCAATGCAAATCGCCTGCATTCGTCATCAAAAACCTCAATTCCGCCGCTCACTGCTAATAACTACACGATCCGTCAATTAACTTTCCCCTAGTTAATCATGATTATCATATTTTGCCTCAACACATATTCTGTATGTGTTAATCAAGGAAAAAACTAAACAAAAGGAAAATCAACAAATCTCCTTCGTGAGATACTCACTTTATATGTATGTATAAGAAATTCGTAGCAATCTACAACTTAATTAAGTACAAAAAAAACTAATTTAGAAAAAGTGAGTTCTCAAATGTACTCTTACGCAGGTACAGTAATAATTTTCTTAATAAAACTATCACACAATTACACAATTTCTAATTGCGAATTATTAGAAGTATTAATTATCACAAACATGGCATTACTTAACAAGTGGGATATAAATTACATGTACTTGGCATGTAGGTACACTTATTATTTTTTAAAAACGGGTAAGTCGTCAATAAATCGAGCTCGAGTAACGAGCATAATTATTTTTATGTCTGCCGTTCCATTACCTAGCAACAGGTAAAAGAGTTAGCAAATATTGGACATAAAACCGACAGGAGCTATCATTCGAACACGTATCTGCACAAAGCGGCATTTGTGTATTCCAAACTGAGTGAGTTACAAAGTTAGTTAATAGCATATTTAAAATTTTATGTACAGTGTACTATGTAAATACAGATATACATTTTTTTTTCTTTAGGCTGGAAACATCGCAAATGGTTTACCTCTCGAAGTCATATTAAAATTACATACTTTTTTCATACCCATTGCAAAATTTTCACATGCATAAAAAACTGACAGCTGTACATGTTACAATTTCGTAAAGAATTAAAAACAATTGGTTTGAGTATTAAAAGTGGACCGTGTGTTTGAACTTTTAAGAGTTTCTTTGACGATCGAACGGATGCCTTACTTGAAACTTGTATTTTTTTACGGAATAAAGTAGAAATAAACTTTTACATGAAGTTATAATTTTTAAGAATGCATAATTCTATAATCATAATGTTTAAAAACGAATACATGAAAGTGAAATTAGAATTTTTAACGCTTTTATACATTCAGTAAATACAAAATTTTTGTTCGGCATCTTGGACATTGAATATTAATACGATTCTTATGTCCTCCCAACTCTACTTCTTGTTTAACTCGTTTTGTGTAAACTGTCCATATGTACGCACGATTTATAATAATAATATTCCTTTATGGCTATGCAAATGGCAGAGTGGCGGCGGAACTGTTAAATTTATTAACACATTAAATTGAATTTTATGATACACCCAGTTGATTATAGAAGAAAATAAATGTAAATCCGGTAAACTTTCTTATTAAGAAAAGATAGAAGTCATCACTAAGATAAAGATGTTGTTTAATGGTCAATGGGAGATCTTCAACGAACGCATTTCAAAAAAAAAGTATATCAGAGAAATATTTTAAGTACGAAAATTATGATAACTTTATTACTAATTTCACATTATTTCATAACATAAAATTTTACGTCGGCCATTCTTTAGAACATTCTCAATGAAAAGTACCTATAAGTAAGAACAAGACGTTTACGTTTTGTAATCTTTAAAGTTCGTAGATATCAACGTCGCCGCTGAACGGTTTATATACCCGAAGCATTCTCTCTGAAAAAGGAATGCGTGCGCATTTGGGAATCTTTCGGTTATATAAATAAGTTTTTGTATCCAGTTGACCAGAACTATAGTGATTACTGCGTGCCATATAAATTTCTCGGGCTTGGACTGGTTTATTGTTTTATTTTTACAGGACAGACGCGTTAAAGATTCAAAATTTTTCCAACTCTGATCGTTTCAGCACATTAGCAGTTCCTCGTATATTTAACGAAACCTTCCGCCTAAAATCCTCCTAGATCTGGTAAACATAAGTCCGTTAAAGGCGATTGATAAAATTAAAAGTAAAGAAGTTGCTAAAAAGGAGTCTAAAAAATAGGAACTGTAAGGAAGTACAATGAAAAAGATTTGATGTAAAAGGGAGGAGAAAATAAAAATACCTTTACTCTCCTCACCAAATTTGCTCTCTTCGCCAAATAATTCTAACCATAATATCGATAAAAGGGAAAAGTAACTACCTAGAATTAAAAAAGAAGGAGGAAATAAAAAATAAATGCAAAAAAACTGTGCGCAGTTACGCAGAGGAGGCCTTAATAGTTGCGAGGCTCCCGGCGAGAAATTTTTTCCGGAATCCTTGGGGTAGAGGAAAAGGTTTATCTTCTTTGCGTTATAAAAAGCAGAAAATACTAAACACATTAAAAAAATAGGTAAATGATTTCCAGTGACATGTCGGTATCTGAAAGTTTGAAATAAAAATGGTACGGTACTTTGGAAACAAACTGTGAAATGAAACCATGACTAAAAAAGAAAAAAGTAACGATAAAATGAAAATGTTTAAAAAAAGAAACGAAAAGACGATTAATTCATGTTCAAAATAAAAATATCGTCAAATCTAATAAAACAAAAACAAAGGACGAACGTGGATGAAGATAGGACGAAAATAAAAATATGTAAAGCTAAGAATTAGTCAAATCGATTGACAAATAAAAATTAATCTGTAAATATTTAAGACTAAAATGAAATTAAAGTCAAATTGAGTAAATGAAAAAAAAAATAATAAAAAAACGTGTCAAGTAAAGTCAAACGAAAGATAAAACAAAAAAGAAATGACGAAAATAAAAACCACATAAAAAAATTTAATCGTTAAATATTAAAAAAAGATATAATTAAATCGATCGATCGAAGGGATTAAAATGTAAAATAGACTCAAATCGAGTAAATAAAACAAAAAATAAAAGTCGATCGATAAATAATTAATAAATGAAATCAAATCGCATAAAAAGAGGAACCAAGAATCGAAAGAATTGCTCGAAGGAATTAAAATGTAAAATAAATTCAACAAAAATGGTGATCGATGGAAAGGATTAAAATGTAAACTCCAATCAAGTAAATTAAGGGAAAACAAAAACAAAAGACGATCAATTTATAATTAAAACATAAAATCGCCTCGAAAAACAAAAACAAAAGACGATCAATTGATAATACATAAAATTAAATCATAACAAAGAGAAAATAAAAATGGCGATTATATCGATGGGATTAAAACGTAAAATAAACTTAAATCGGTTAAATTAAAAGAAAGACATAAACAAAAAAGGCGATTGGTAGAAAGGATTAAAATGCAAACTCAAATAAAGTAAATTAAGGGAAAAACAAAAACAAAAGACAATCAATTGATAATTAAAAAATAAAATCGCGTCAAATGAAAGATAACCTGAAATAAATTCACTGAAATCGAATAAAAGAAAAAACAAAGGTCGATACACCGTGGAAACTAAGTACGTAGTGGATAAATTTGATATTTTCAAGACAATTAATTAATTTAAAAAAAAAAACGTTTGGTACCATTAGAAAAAATATAAAGAAGGCTCGGGCAACTGAAAACGCGAAGCCCTTGAAAGCACGAGGCCCCGAGCGGTTGCCCAGTTTGCCCACGCCTAAGGCCGCCACTGCATCTACGGATAAAATAAGCATAACACCACAACAGAAAGACTAAAAGGATTAATTTATGGGAGGTTGTGATATTTATTAAACTGAATGCATTGTTAGTCCTGTTCCTTTGAAACAGGAAAGAAAGAGGAATGATGTCTTTGTGATTGGTTGAAACTAAACTTATTCGGTAAGGTGGCTGAGAACAAAAAGAAAGTAATAATTGAAAGAATACAAAAAGAATCAGAGAGTGTTTAACACCTTAGAACATTATTCTCTGGAAAAGGAGAAATCTCAAAGAAGGCAAAAGTGGAAACGGAGAGTCGTAAGAAAAAAAGGTAAGAAAGACGTATAGAGATAACAACAGAATAGATAACAACAGAAGAATCAGAAAAATATTTGAAACAAGATGAAAAAGAAAAGGCAAATTTGTAAAAAAGCTTTAACATCAATAAACGGAAATATCAGTTACGAGGAGATTAAGAATCTAGCAGAGGATATGACAATTTAGGAATATAAAATGGAATCAATCTAATCCTAGCAGTTAAGTGAATGGGTTAGATAAATAAGTTTATCGAACACGTATTTTTTTGTCGAGTCTTCTTTTTGAGGTTTCCTTCTAAATTTTTAAGGAACAGTTTACGTGAATCAACCTACAGTATACTGCACACATTTTAAATCGTGACGCATTAAAGTTAGAAAATACGCAACCCATTACACAGTGATGAATTGTTGTCTACGTTTTGAAACGAAACATAGGAAATCACGTGTTAATTTAAAGGTTCTCGAATATTGGCTTCCCTAATTATTTTACAGCAAAATCCCATTCAGGTTTTTTAAAGTACTCTTCAAGATGAATCTGACTGCGAAGTTTGAGAATTTTTCATTCGCTCAGTTTCAAGAAATTTAAAGAAAGATCCTGTAACTACATTCAATTTATTCCAAACTATCAGCACAGCTTTGATCAATGATAGTAAAAGTGGGCAGATAATTAATAAATCTAGTCGTTTTTGAAAAGGATGGAAAAACCTTTTGAAATAATTTATTTTAACATTTACCGATCATGGCCGTGGTGATAGTTTGGTATAAATTGAATTTCGTCACTGATCTTCTTTAAATATCTCGAAAGTGAGCGAATGAAAAATTCTCAGACTTCACAGACAGATTAATATTGAAGAGTATTTTAAAAAACCTAAATGGAATTTTACTTACTTACTTACTTAATTAATTCAATACACAGGGAAGCCTGTATTCGAGCACCTTTAAATTAACAGGGGATCCTACGTTGCGTTTCAAAACGCAGCACCCTGTATATCCAAACTATATGGGTACGATTTAAAATGAGCATCCTGTATGTATTTGATCTAGTTCAGGGATGTGTTACAATCTGTATCGCACTGTTTCTCCTCCTCATGTTCGAATATGAATATTTATAGATGGAATATTTATTACATTATGTATTATGGTCTAAGGTCTACAATATCTTTTAACGAGAGGGTTGGTGCAGTGTGTGGTAACGTAAAAATCTTTTTATTTGTTTGCTTTATTTTCATCTTTTGCTTTTCAATTAAAATACAGGATGTCGACTCATTGACTGGAATCATAACTTTTCACGCTGGAAGACCATTCATTTGAGAGAATTTTGTAAACCGATAAATGTGTAGTAATTTTTGAAGAATTCTAAATGAGAAATATAATTTATTACTTGACTGTAAGAGCTTTCGACTTTAATTAATTTCATTTTAACGATTTATTATTGTAATATTATTAATGATTCAAACAGTTTCCATAAATGTACTACATAATTGGCTGTACACAGCAGCATATTTATTATGAACAAATTATTTAAATTTATAAAGTCACATAATCAGATCTTATCAATTTGTACACGTATGTTTGCCTTATTAGCTGAACAATGTGTTTTAATATCCTACAGTCCTGATTAGTTGTTTTGTGATGCGGACTGAATATATCTGTAGCCCATTATCGTCCTTCATTTGCCACCACAAAGCAGTAGGAGGCTCGAATTCGAGATACTGCCTATTGAATTTTTCAGAATATAAATTGATACTTTATTAAGAATGTCTACAATATACCGAGGCTCAATATATCAACTATAAATTTAGAGATTATATTCATGTTCCATATCGACTACCTGTTAGTGCAGCTACTGATTTAATATGATAGTTTATCTTAATCAGGAAGTCGTAAATATGCCAATAAATTATTTATTATTGAAAAATAAGTTTTTATTTGCAACGGTTCACTTTCATTTACAAGGTTTTTTCAGCGCATTTCATACGACTTACGACATATACTGTATATACGTCGCGTGTTAATATATAACTTCGATGCTGTTACATTCGCAATAAATTTTACCTATTAGTGGAATAAGTTCTGTATTTTATAAGCTCATTATGATACCATCGGTAAATATTAATATTCGTATGTTATTATGAGAATAAGTTTGGCATTTCTTAATTTACTGCTACTCATAAATAATTATTTTGCTATAATAATACACGAACATCTTAACTTCTTGAAATCTTATTATGAAGTGGTGTCAAATAAATTTTCTCCATGTAAATTAGCAAAGTTTTATATATGTATACAGTCTCATATGATTCATAAAGCAAATTTATTTTTTGATTGCATTTTCCATCACATACATAAATTTACGGTTAATTTCTTTCTCGCACAAATTACTTAAACCTAATATTAATTTAGATGTATCTGAATAATTAATTAAAACAGTGTCTTATACAGGGTAATTCAAAAAGGTTGCAGAACACAAAACGCAAGCGATTACACAGACGAATGAAACAGTAAGTTGAAGGTTCTTACAGAACCGTAACAGTAAGATTTTCTAATTCAGATTGAACTGATCAAAACAGTCGGAAAATAAGATAAACCAAATTACTACCTGAGCCTAAGCCAGGCTTTCTGTGGCATTTTAACTGCTGACAATATTTACACACTTGCGTTCATTCAAAATACGTACACGCAAAAAAAGCAATTTTTATTTTTGGACGCTTTATAAGGAAACGTGAGAAACTCGATTTAACAAGTTTGTGAGGCGTGTTAGTCATTTACATATATTTAATATAAAATTCTTCTGTAACATCAATAAAATTAATTAAATTGCAGATGTTGAAATGGTCCTCACTGTCAAGCAGGATTTTTTATATATTTACAATTTTAAACATAAAGGTGATACACGCGTGAACAAATATTTCTTTAAACGATTATTTTAGTACAGGGGTTCCCAACGGGGGTCAGTGAAGATTGGAAAGAGGTCGATGAACCTACAAGGGTCGGTTGAGGATCGATGACCCTCTAAGGCAGTGGTTTCGAAACTTTATATTACTACGCCCCCCTCCTCCCCTGCCCCTTGGTTTCATAAGATAAGATAAGATTTTTTATTAATATACGTCTTCTTTTTAATTATATTTCTGTTACCCTGCGCCTCCTTTTGCGCCTCTCAGTTTGAAAATCGCTACTCTAAGGTTCTTCGGTGGGTCGATGAACCATTAGTGGTAATGTAAAATAAAATAAACTTACAAACGAGTAAAAGAAAAAAGAAAAAAAAGACAATCAATTGATAATTAAAAAATATGAAATTGAATATTTTCTTTAATCCGAGTAATTAAATGCGAAGAGTCGTTCGAATTAAAAGGACTTGTTCGGATTGTTGGATAAACGTGAATGAGATGGCGAATTTGCAATAACCAGGTATAAAATCGTTTTTTTTTTCACTTTTACTTCAGGATTTGCAATAATTATTAGTTTTTTCATTGCTTGATGACTGAAAATTAGTTTATAATTCATTTTAAATTTTTTACAGTTAGAAAATATAAAACTATATATTGTAGAATGTAGAAAATATTAAACTATAGATTGTAGAAAATATAAAACTATAGGTAGTAGGAATTAATTTTAATTAGTCTCTAAAATTAATAATTTTTTTAATAAATTAATGAAAAAGATTTTTTTTTAATTTTCCGAGATAAATTGTTATTATTTATTTTTGTATTAAAAAAATGATATTATGATGATAATAACTACCTTAATGAATTAAGGGAAATTTAAGTGACTTATTTATTTTCGAATTTGCTTTCTGCGAATATGTTTTAACGACAGTTTCATTTTCACGTGCTTAGCAAAAATTTTAAGTTGGAAAATTTGGGAATTTTTGATTGAAAATAGCGAATTAGTATCACCTGGGAAAGGGAAAACGTTCTTTGCAGTGTTGGCAACACTGACGACTACGTACTTATGAGGAAGAGACAAGACGCTGAACACATCTCTACGAATAACGTTCGGATTATCGAGGCAGCGTTCGGATTATCAGGTCACGATTTCGGAGTTCAGATTATTGGAAGCTCGAATTAAAGTATGTTCGGATTAAAGAGATCTCACTGTAGTTAAATGAAAATAAAAACAAATCACATTAAATGGAATAAAAGACAGAAAAAAGCAAAAGACGATCACCTGACGAATGGCGATCAATCGATGTGATGAAAATGTAAAATAAATTAAACTCAAATTGAATGAAAGAAAAAACAAAAGGCGATCGATTGATAATTGAATAATAAAACCATTAGATAAAATCAAACGAAAGAAAAATAAAAAAATGATAAAAAATTGATATGCAAAAATTTAGCTGCAAGATAACGCGCCTAAACTGTAAATAAATTAATGGTTAAAAATAAAATTCAAACAAATGAAATTGATTAAAAGAAAAAAAAACAAATATAAAACAAAAATAAAAAAAGTTATATAAGAAATTAAAAGAAAAAGCACAGAAGACGATCTAGGATAAAATTAATATGAAAATAAAACTAAGTCAGTTAAATCAAGCCAAGAAGAATGACGAACTTTTAACCGAAAGTGTCAACCATATAAAAAAAGACACTAGAGTATCGAGCTGATAATTCACATATAAGATAAAGTCAAATTGAAACAAGGAAAGATAAAAGATAATCGGTTTATAATTAAATAAAATCAAATAATCGTCACAATTTAACAAAATTTAAATTTAACAACTATTGGTTATCATCTCTTGAATAAAAATTCCTCGAAAAGAAGCCTCGTCACAAAGTGTACGTTAAGTTTTCAAATCTGTTTATTAATAGGTTAACACAATAACCAAGGTTGACTAGTTGACAACTTTTAGCTTTGTAACTTTGGTAGCGGAAATTGTTCCGAAAAATGTCAACTAGTCAACCTTTGTTACTGCGATGACCGATTAATAAACAGATTTGGGAACTTAACCTACCTTTTATAGTGGCTGGAAGCTTCTTTTCGACGAATTTTTATTCACAATTTTGACTAGTCACTAATATCATTGATAACCCTTTGGAATTAGTTATTCGCAGGGAAACGAATTCAGGCCACTTAGTTCCAGGTGTTTTTTACGTCGAATGTACTCTTTGCTTCCGCGACTCCGATACATCGAATTCTTATTGACGAGGAGGAGGGGAAGGAGTGCAATGTGAACGTTTTCATTTGGCAGAGATTGTTGTGGGCGGGGCTAATACAGTCCGAGTACTAAATTTTCGTATAGTTCGCAAAACAAGTGGCCTGAATTCTTTTCCCTGATTATTAGTATATACATATACACGTTTTAGAAATATTAATTAAATTTGAAAGGGGATCGATGCAATAAAAGTTGGGAACTCCTGTTCTAGAATGATTTCTGCAATTATAATTGTAGAAATGAAAATAACAGAGCAGTTTATAAAATTAGAAACAGCAATATAATTATATTTGAAAGAAAAATTGCTATGTTTCTAATTTATTAATATTTTATAAACTGCTCTGTTACTTTTACTTATGTTCGTCTCGATTTTTAGGAACCCTTTTAGAATCGATTGTTTATATAGGCTCAAACCAAGTACCGAGTTTAAAATAAAAGACGATTTTAAATTAAAGTTCAGCGAACAAATTTTTGACATCAAGAGAATTAGGTTCACTCGAACTGAAGTTAAAACCAATATTGAAAAAGCCAACTTTGGAAGGTTACGAAATCAAATGGCATTTTCTGTCTCGTTTGTTTATTTTTCTCTGAGCACACTTTGGAACCGTTCACAACAATACTAAATAAATACTGAAAACTAATTTTAATCTCTTTAATTTTAACGGTTATTAACTTATCTAAGTACCTTCATGGAAAGCGCAAGATGACTATCTTTTATGATAGCTGTGTAAAACAGTTTCCTAATACAGTTCATGTAATTTATTATAAACCTTAACATAAAATAAGAGATTGTTTGCAGACATCTGAAGCGATGCTAATACAATTTGTCTGTTTATTCTCAAGGTATACGACCCAATTAATTTCTGATTACAGTCACGCTAAAATGTTCCTACCCTTCGCTCAAATAATTTCTTAATGAGTGTTTACGATTATGCTTCAGTAATACCAACATCCAACCCGCAATTAATTCGTAATCAACGTACTCGCAAATGCAATGCATAAGCAACATGTGCAACGCATGACCTATTCTAGAATTTACTACCTCTAATTTATTCAACCCACACCTATCTCTAATCAAGAGAAGTATTGTGTAAGGTAGTCGCTCATCTCGGTTATAAATCAGTCCTTCATAATCAGGATAATTATTTCTGTGTTTACATGTATTGAGGTTAGGGATAGGTGGTATTGCCAAATATGGACTCCTGTAATATGTAGGTGTTCATACCCCCGCGATGCATTTATCACCAAGTCATCAGCGCAAAATGCAGCTTTTTCAACAAAACTCATTACATTAAACAAAACGACGGACAATCAAAATAAACTGTTTCTACTTCACTACCACATTTGTAACATAAGAGGAGATGAAGTTGATAAATTTCTGACATCTCCCTTTTTTAATTTGCAAAACAACAGTTCGGTAAGAACAAACATCGTAATGAAAATAATACAGGTTCATCTCATCATGAAAGTCAAGTCAATACTTTTATTTTCTCTCTCTCTGATATTATTTTTAGAAACATACATACAGTTTCAAGGATAATGCGATCAGTTTTGGCAACGAACCACGCATCCAAAGTATTAAACGCATGAAGTATGCTTCGTCTGGACCATTAAGATTTGATATACCAGCGTTTATTGCATATGCTGCCGTTATTTATCGATGCCGTTATCCCTTTGCAAGTGATTTGTGGTTATCTTGTTGGCGCCATAAACATTCATGCTGTTCAACGTGTGTGCCTGACTTCTATCTTTCTATTGTGTGAGTATACACACACATATCTAATATAATATCTACTTATCCTCAAACTAAAAAAAATAGTTCCTTAAAACTGTCATAGTTCTTTCAGAAAACATCGGCAGGAACGTTTTTTTAAAGAAGTTAATTACATTTGTTTGTCGTCTCGATTTAAAATATCTACTTTCAAGGTAAGGATCCGAAAAATATACAAATGGAGTGAAGTACGTTATTTTATGAGCTGTATGTAAATTAAAATTAGGATTTACAGGATGATCCTGAGCAGAAAAAAACCCTCCAGGTGATTAAATAATGAATGGGAATTAAAGAAACCACCACCACATTTCGCTTTAGAAAGCTTAAGCCTGAGAAGATTGGAAATAAACAAAACATTGAACTGAAGCCAAAATGTGCGTCTGATTTCTTCTATGGAATAAATTCTTATGTAATCTGCTGCACAAGAAACACACTAAATTAATCCAAAAAAAGTCTAAAGGACTTTGATTACTTGCACAGAGCTTGAAAAGTAATATTTTCGCAATGTTTCGCAAAATACTAATTTAAACCTGGCTCGGATAGTCTGAAATCCCAAGGACAACAGAAAATGTACCATCGCGGGCAGAAAATACTGGGACAAGGCAGCTGTGATGGAAAACCAAGTAAAATGTTTCGGTTTAAACACGAAGTGAAGATTCATGCCATGGTCTCTACTTCCACTATCTATCGTATAACAACTTCTGATCTGTTTTGTTTTATATTCATCAGAAAAAATACATTCCCGGCGTTTGCTGCATTCTTCCTGACTCGCCCTGTATATTTTTAAACAATATTTTCATTGTTTTATCGACGAATAAAACAAACGAAAGAGAAAGAGAAGGTAACGTCACATAGCGTTGTTAATTACCGGGCTAAACATACCTGTTTGAAGAGTAAACAGTTCGTTGGATTGAGAAGCATTTAAGCGCATCATAAGACACGGCGAGCGGATCTAGTTCCAGATAAACCGTTCGCAGTTTATTTTGAAGAAGAGGTCATCAAATTATAAATAAATATATTATTATTCTCTATTTAGTACTGAAACAAGTTCTCCAAAATATAATTAAAAAATACTCCTGATTAATTGTTGGTCGTAAAAAACAACTGCATTAAACTAATTACCCCATATAATAATTTTAACTTTCGTTAACATTTATTCACTTGCAGAATATAGAAACATACTTTTATCTAGTGGCCTGTATCATTGCACGCACACAAACGTTTTAATTAAATTAGTTAAAACACGCCTACGTTATAGAGGCGGTCAGCAATACGATAACCTAAACGCACCTGCATTTCTTATCGTTAGTCGGGAAAGGCTGTGCGAACCAAGAAGTTATTGCGAAATTCTTACGTGCATAAGAAATCTCAACTTACTTATGTAATCAGCACTTGCGTATTTCCTATTTATAAATATTTTTGCACACATTGCCGGTTAATAAATTCTAACACACTATTGCCACAATGTGAAAAATTCAAGGAATCGTATGTACCTTCACGGTTCTGAAAGGACTATTATTTCGCCGAAGAAAAGGACGATGTTGGGCGGATTATTTCAATTATGTGTGTCAAGGATATGCAAATATCCTGATCGCAAGAGCAGTCTATTTAATTGGCAGAGGAGGATACCTTGTTTTGACTGGCCACTCAACACATCGCATCGCTCAGTTTCAAGTAATTAACAAATAAATAACGTATGGCTTCTTGTTCGTTGAAAAATTAAACATGGAAGCATTTATAAAGCTTGAATTATCAACGTTTCTCTGCACGGTAAGAGCTTTATCAAAATTAAGAAAGAAATGCAATCTCAAGATTAAAATTGTCAAATTACTGGGTGATCAATTGATGAATTCATAATTAGAGGAGGCTGTGATTGATGCTATTTTATGCTTTGTGATTGGATATAATGAGAAATTGGAATAGATAACAGATTTCATAAAGTTGACAGGTATCATATTTCAGGTTATGCTCGTGCTTTATTTTGTTATTTTATTTTGTATGGATACTGGTTTAAACCCTTTTTTAGAATATTGGGGAAGGGATCCACAAGACAAATCCATTAATTATCAACCATTAAAAAAATAACTGTCACAATTCAGACACTTAAAATTTTTAATTTCAAACTGTAAGCCCGTGTGTCAACTTTTTGGAAAATATCGCAGCCTGCTGTAATTATAAATCCGTTGATCCGTTGTGATCGCATGGTACTATAAACGTTGATATTTAAATCGTTAGAAGTATTGTTTGAAGATAAGTATTGCAAATATATTTCCACAAATAAATTATAAATTTAGGGTAACTTGTTCAAATACTTGGACCATAGTTCCGCTGTGAACTTGGTTTAGTTACCATGGCAACAATTGAGTCCGTTAGAATTAAAACCTGCTAAATCCATTTTTCAAAATTTTTCAGGACACCCAAAAAAATAAGAAAAATGTAAATTCCCAAGAGAGTATCCGATATTTCCCAATCAAAGAAGCATCAATAAATGTTCTAAAACGGCACACTATTTTAGTGTAGAGGTTATTTCTGTATACCCTTTACATCATCAGAAATTTGCAATTTTAGTTTGGACTTAGCAGATCCACGAAATAACACCCAAATTCCTCATTTTCAGCTACTTTTAGGCGCATTTTTCGAGGAGGCTTGTTAATTTCATTGGAAGGATTTTGAAGCGGATTTAGCAGATTTTCAGCCCAATCCTTATGCCTAGACATAGATGGATACTTGAACTTTGAAGTTATGCAAGAAAAGTGAAAATAAAAATTTTGGATTTAGCAGGTTTTGGTTTTAATGGCTTCAATTGTAACAGCCCGTATCACTATAGTTTCTGAACCAGTTTCAGATTTAAACGATGTTTAAACAAGGGGTCGTTACAAATTGCGAGTAGCAGTACACCTGCATTAGATTTTTTTTAAACAGGCATTTCTGATGTGCTGAAAATGAAAAAAGTTTTTTTTCTTATGGCATACAGTTTATAAATATTGTCTTTGATTATAATGCTGAATTGGTTTAGATAGAATGGCATCAGTTTCAAAAGTTGTTGTAGTGATACTTTGTTTCGATCTTCTACTCTTCTTAAATGTTAAGTTATTTTTCGTGAGTGCATTCAAAATCCTCAACTGAATTGAATTAAATCACGTTTGTTGATGTTTGTTTAAAAAAAGTGAAGAAGCAGCTTATCAAGTGACATTTATTATTTAAAACTAGTACAATTATTCAATTCAATTTAAACTAAATTTCCATATACTTAATCTTTTTATCTTTTGAATATTCATTTTTTTCTAATTAAATCTCCATTGAATTTAATGTCAAAGTACCAAAAACTAATTAAACCTGTGTGTTTTGGATGACTTATAAGCACAGTCTCTCACAAATAATTCAAAAACGCCTTACTGTCTCCTTCTCAGCGCGATTCAACGCTGTACATTTAGATCCTGATGGGTTGTGTGGTAATCGTTGATCCCGATACCGCTCTACTCATGTTATGGCAATGAAAACTAAATTAAATTTGAGAGACTATGCTCATAAGAACCCATTTCTATTTTACTTACTGTCTAGCATATAAATTAGTTCAGGAATTTTTTTCTACAAATTAAATTATTTTTATCTTATTCAAAATTCTACTTATTTCGTTCTTGTGGGATTGTTTTTTGCAAGACAAATTATTTTTGACTCGTTCAAAATACTACCTACTTCTTTCCTAATCTCCAAATATGTTATTCCTTTAAAAATTCTGTTCATTGGCTTACAATCATTTGTAATCTTTTAAGGTTTCTTCATTTTTATCTTTAGTTTATTTTTCTGTATAAAACAAAGGTCAGACTTTTTTTTTAATGATTAACACTGTCGGCTCCTTATTTTCTACTTCTTTATGTTCTAGAAAATTAAAATTTTCATTAACTTCATTGAAATAAAATTCCTTTCCTTACTCTACGTACTTCGTACTGTTTACACAACACTATTTTTAAATTTTAATTTAATTTGTCTTAACCACTCCAGAGAATTTCATTATTTGGTATATGAATTTTTAGGCGAGGCGTAAACCAGAGCAGATTCGCGTGCAGTGGTGGAAGCAGTGGCGGATTTGTTTGTTTTCCTTATAGTCGTACCGCTACCGCGTGTCTTTCCTCTCTGGTTTGCGCCTCGCTTAATTTAACGTTCATGACCTCTGGCGTGATTCTAATTCACACCAAACCACAGCCATTAAAGCCTCTAAACCACCTGACGGTTCTATATAACAATTCAAAAAAGAACAATTCCAACCAAAAATGTCCATTAAGAAAATATTACGTGTAATTGGGTCATAATTACTTTAAATTTAAATTAATACCAAAACACTAACAAAGTAATTTAGTAATGACACTGCTTACCTTGAATGGATTAGCGTTTAAAATCCGAATAGTTTTTTTCTAAGACTTCTGTGTTAATCGGAGAATCTGAAACAAAAGAGTTTTAAAGGTTAAAATTGTTAAATACATTTACAAAAAACAATTTTATAAAATCATAATGGTATTTTAAATAAGTACTATCTTTTTTTCTGTTTGGATACGTTCTTAAAAATGAAATCCATGCCTTTTAATAATACAGATTCATGTTCATTGGAAAAACATATTAAGTCACTCAAATGATACGCGGGGAAGAAGAACGAACTTAGAATTGAGGGAACCATTTAAGGAAACGGATATTGTAGGAATGGTAAAGCCCCATAAGCCAGATTAGAGGAAGCGGAGTTGTGACGAAGGTTATTATTAAAAGTAGCATCCAGAAATCAAGAAATAAGGAAGGACCAAAATCGAAATGGTCGAACGAAGTGATGACAGATGTTAGGTTAGGTGTTATTAAAAACTTAAGAGAAAAGTCATTCCAAGGAAGAATGGAGGAAAAATCGCAAGCAAAGATTGGTAGAAATTCATAACGAAGCTAGCAGAGATTTCGAATAGCGCTGATAATGAAAAACACGTATTCAAATGTTTGCGTTCATATCCGAGTTTCGAGTATAAGCGCTCATACAAGCGATTGTAGCAATGAGAATTGAATGGGTTATTTTTCTGCGAGTAGAAAACGCCATTTATCATCAGTCATCACAACTTCTTTATGAACCCTTAGATCGATTAAACAACTCCTATATGTAGGAGTAGTTTAGGAAAAAATCTTGAGTTGATAGAATGTGTTGCACAAAACCTGGAAAACCGTATTCCATGAAAATCACAGCGGCTGCCTATTCCGAAAACCACTTTATGGAGAATTTTAAATGAAGAATTATGATCAAATTTTTTAAACTCAGTTAACACATTAATTAAAGCCGATCAGTTACTTTCACCGTCGCAATAACTGGACGGAACCAACATGACGAACAATTTTTCACACATGAGACTTAATGGTATGTCATCTGATAACTTATAGAATTTGGGGAAAAGAAAGAATCCAAGAGTAATTCAAGGAAAGTCATGCACGAAAAGTTACAGTATGGTTATGCCTCTTGGTCCGATGCAGTCTTTTTTTATTGAAAACTAGAAATACTGGTACGGTGACTTGAAAATGACTTGAACCATGACTTGAGATCGCTTGAAATTAATGGCACGAATCTAAACAATGTTATCGCATATAAATGTGGACGTCGTGTAATCTCAATCGGCCATAGAGGTTATGTGATTTGACGCCATTGGATTACTTTTCTTTGGAATTACATATAAAGAAGTTGTAAATTCAAGAATAATTCGTAAAACTTTGCCAGATCTGAAGTATGAAATGATACGAGTAATTTCAGAGAAGGAATTCCATTTACATGAAAATTGAAAATGTTGAAAATTTCAGTAAAAAAATTTATGCTTGTGTAACATCCAGAGAAGAACATTTGGAGAATCGTATCTCAGTTATAAATGACAAAAGATTAATAAACCTTTCACCATTCAGTGTTTAATTAAATTAAAAAAGAATAATCCTTATTGGAAAGCTCGTAGTGTACATACATACACATTTGCTAGTATACATCGAATTCCCTCTTTTGTTCTAATAACTACTAAAGCAGAAAGTCGTGAGCAGTTTGAGGATCTTTCTTATTATATTGACATTTATTTTCGAAAGCAATTTATTTTGTTTCAGTTGTACAAAGCAATCGTAGCATTTGCAGAAAGTCTTTTGTTAAATTAAACACATTTATATTGTAAAAGAATGTTCTTCATTTTGTTATACAAGATGACCAAGAATAACTGATACAGCATTTTTTTTTCGGTTATTTGTAACTCGATGAGATTGTTCGTTATGTGAATAAAAATTATGGGTGCAATGAAATTAAACGTGCAATATACATCAATAATATAAAAACTAACTAAAGTAATACTCAAAGTGCCCCCTATTTTGCTATAAACTAAAATAACTCGTCTTTTCAAGCTCTCAAACACATACATATCAGTGTTTAGAATTTCTTTTAAGTGACAAGCGGTCAACAACGGCAAGTTATTCCAATTGTATCATTAAAAAAAAAGAATTTAGTATCGACAACTCAAAACAATCACTCTCAATCACTTTACTTACATGTCGTTATTGCAGCAAATTTCCCACCTTTCTTATCTGTACGGTAAAATAAATTCGGCTTCAGCGTGATATACAGGGTTAGACAAAAAAGACGAACGTTTTTGAAAAAGCCAATACAGTGCACTGCATAGGGAGACAGTTATGCGGCAGATGACGCTCGATTCGTGAGACCTTAGCATTTTATGTAAACAACCGTCAGCAGAGGCCCATGGAGTCGCGGACGATCGAGCATCGCTTTTTATTGTAGATTTGGTGTCAAAATTTGTCCATTTGCGATTTTTCTTGTGGGATCACCATAAGGTACGTAAGTACATACGAACACAAACCCCGCCCATTGGAAGAACTGGAAGAAGCTATTCGCGTAGAAATCGTCCAAATTGACAGAGCGATGTTGGAAGGAGTGTTTGCAAATTTTGTAGAACGTCTCCAGAAATGCATTAATGATGATGGCACCACCTGCAAGACGTTGCTTTCCACGCTTGATATTGTCAAGGTATCATTACTAACTTAAATCTGTCAATACATTTTCTTCAGCAAAAAGTATCCATTTTGTAACGTTTTAAAAAACGGCAGTCCCTTTTTTCCAAACCCTGTACATACGTTACAACAAGATATATAGATTTCATTTAACCAATCTGCCCAGATTGCTGCGTTTTTTTCTTAAAGATCATTCTGTTTTCAGATCCATTAGGTAAGTCTTAGTCTATATACTCTTAATTTCTTTTATTTACAACTGTCACTTTACGCAGTAGATTTTATATCATTTAAAAAATGCAATATTACCAATTAAAATTTTATTATTAATAAATTTTGAAAAACGTGGTAATTGATCGGGTTTTTAGGACAAGAAAATGATTCTAAATCATTCAGCTGACCAGTTTCGGTTTTATTTTAAAAGCTTCCTCAGAGCCTAAAAGGTACATAAACCATAAACAAAACCATCCACTTCGTCCCATAGTGTCTTGTATTGGTGCTCCCACCTTTCAATTGTCAAAATTTATTACCAAAATTCTTTCCAACTTAAATCAGAACTTTAATTTCAATATCAAAAATCCTTTTACCTTTGTACAAAAAATTAAAAAGTTAACAATTTCTGATAACTATATTTTAATTTTGTTAGATGTAACTTCGTTATTCACCAACATTTCAAAACAATTGGTACTCAAAATTCTGAATGATGATTGGGACCAAATACAATTACTCACAACCATACCTAAGGCAGATTATCAATATGGTCGAGTTTTTGTTTGACAGCAGCTATTTTATTTTTGACAATAAATTTTACAGACAAATTTTTGGTACCGCCATGCGCAATCCAGCTTCCCCCATTTTAGCTAACAAAGTTATGAACAAACTGCTCAATTCCGTTGTATACAACTTACCGTTTCCTATCCCCTTTCTATATTGTTATGTCGATGATATCGTTACTAGCATTCCTAGTGATTCTGTGGATTTGATTTTGTCAAGGTTTAATGAGTTTTGTGATGAATTAAAATTTACAATTGAAATAGAAAATAATAAAAAACTTCCCTTCTTGGATGTGTTGCTTGAGAGATGTGACAATGGTAAGATTATCACTGATTGGTTCATAAAACCTACCCATGCTGGCAGAAAAATTAATTACCATTCTGTACACCCTTTAAACCAAAAACTGGCAGTTTTAAAGTCCTTAAAACACAGGGTCATGGAGCTTTCTGATCCAAATTTGTGGAAAAATAATTTTACTATCATTCAAAAACTGGCTATACAAAATGGCTATCCTAAAAAACTCATTGCCCATCTGTTGAGTGACAGACCCAATATTTCACAATTAGAAACAATAGAGTCTCAAAATCAAGCCAAATATTTCAAAATTCCTTTTTTGCCTAACTTATATTATAACATTGCCAGAATCTTAAACAATAATCAAACAAAAATAGCTTTTTATTCCTTAAAATCAACCAACAACTTATGTACAAAACTTAAATCAAAAACCCCTTTGCTTGATCAATGCAACGTTGTTTATAAAATTGATTGTGGGTGTGATTCCTCTTATATTGGCCAAACTAAACAAAAACTATGCCATAGAATGAGAAATTATAAATATGATTGTAATCCATCTCAACAATCAAAATCCGAAAAAACTGCTCTATCTACACATCATTTTTCCACAGGACATATGTTCGATTTTGACAATGTTAAGATTTTAGATTATGAACCGGTCTTTACAAAAAGATTAATCTCTGAAATGATTCATATAAAGAATAATAAAAATTCTATAAATTTAAGAACGGACACACAAAATTTAAGTATCATTTACCATAATCTTATCAAATATCACACTGTCAATCGGTTGTAAGTTAATTTTCTTAGGTTGGCCAATACTTGGGGAATTTCACTCTAACCTGTAAGTTGGTTAACTTGTCGCGTTGCTGAGTAAAAACCAGCTTCAGTTATCATTTGGCGTACGTTTCCTAACGTTAGTTTTAATTCTGTTTTATCCACAATCATTTATTGTTTTATCGTTTAAAAAACATCCCATATTGATAAACTTAAACATGTTTTAATGGAACCGTAAGTGTTTACATTTTTGTATCTACCAGCCTTAGACTGACCGTTGTTTTTTCTTTTTTTACAGCGGTTTTTATGCATAAATTTCACCCCAAATCGTACGATGGTTTATAGTTTATCGTTTTGTGTTAATCAGAGGTAAAAATGTTTTTAATTCTTATTTGATAGAATCTCACTGTATACCTTTTAGGCTCTGAGGAAGGTTTTAAAATAAAACCGAAACTGGTCAGCTGAATCATTTTTTTGTCCTAAAAACCCGATCAATTACCACATTTTTCAAAATTTAATAAACAGGACGCCAATTTCATTTATTATTAATAAAAATTTATAAAAGGGGTTGAAAATGTCCTTCTCCTTGTTCAATACATTTTAAAACTCTACGTTTTAAACCATTAACGACGCTTAGGTTACGTTCAATAAATGTCATTGAGAAAGTGGACAATCACGTTAAAACACACGATAATTTTGTTTTGAACGAACGTTACATTAATCTTAAACAAATCTCACCTAATCTTCTCTCAAGATCGATTGGTATTTTCAAAGCAACGTGCTTCTTAGCCTAGCATAGGACTCTCGTATGAGCCTGCAACATTAGCAAAATGAATGGAATCTACCTTCTAAGTACTATTTTGTACGAGTCATTGGGAATAGTGACTATAATTCGAGGAAACTAGAGGCAGATGTTTCTCAGCCCACTTGTCTTCTAAGGGAGTACATCGTGCAGAGCCTCAGACAAGTCCTCTTTATGTACTGAATTGGTTCTTGTAAAACCGTCCAACGTTCTCAAAAAACAAAACTGGGTATATTAATATGATAGATGAGGAGAGAAGAAAACATCTTCAAAAATCTTATAGTAACCGGATTTAAAATGTAGCAAGGAGTTTTTAAAACTTCGTCGTTGGATCATAGCGAGACTGTTCATATCATACGATACTAGTTCCTAACAAAACAGTGCCACTGGCGTCAGAACGAAGTGTATTTGTTACCAGTAAATGCCGCAGAAAGAAAGAAAACTGAAGCAAATGTGAAGATAACAAAAGAACGGCTAAAAATAATTCTCTGCACTAGCTAAAAAGATTTGGATTTATACGTTTTGCTACCCAGCCAAATTCGAAATTCATTTATCAGGAGTATTCTTGGCTTGCTAAAGATCGAAGATTGATACAGAAAGGGTAGGCACAAAGACCTACGTTGGTAAACCACCATTAAAATTGAGAAGTAAATTAAGACAAGATATTAAAATGAAAAGATATTGATATATACCTACACCGGGTCCTCCTCAGAATTTAAATATTTATATCCTCTTGTTATGATTAATACATATAAAACAATTTTTGTCCAAAGAAATTTGTAATTAGTTTTTAAAGCTTTAACCGGACACATTCAAATTAGAAGGAACACTCAGCGTTTCACTATCGCTTTGTCATTTCTGACTCGTATATTATAGTATATTTTCTTGATCCGGATGTATTGTCAAGTTATAAGAACAAGAAAAATGAATCTTTTCATGTTCCGAAATTATATTTCATCTAAATTGCAGTAATTCTGTTAATAGCCTTCGTGGCGTCTCTTCAGTTCCGTATTAATACCATAATTACAAGCCGGCCACGATTCCTCTTAACAAAATAGAAATCTCTCACAAATTAAGATCTCGACAAGTTCTTGTGACATAATTATATCTGAAACGGGTACTTGAGAAATAATGAAATATTAAAACTTAACCGTTACGTCTGTAATTAGCTTCAAGTAGCGGTTCACTTCGCCGCGTACGTTTAAAATTGGTCGAATGTAGTGTGTAGAGGCTACCCGATATCCTGTGTAATCGCATAAACATGTTTAATTTGTTCATATGTTTGAACATCCGGCACTTAAGTACTCTGTACCATGTAATCATACACAACGGAAACGGTGGAAATAAATTTGGGCAGAGAGAATGCAAGGACCATCCTTATGCCACTTATGGCCAGGTATTGTAATAAGGAATATAATTAGCGCTGTCAGTATTTATTGAAATAAAACTTTCAGTGGACCCGCCCACGTTTGGGTATGTATGTGGTAACCTCCATCGACCATAATTGACCGCTCAATTTTACAGTTGTTGCCTGAAGCTTTTCTTTAAATGTGTTGTGTTAGTCCTGGTTTTAACATTTTGTAGACTTCTGCTTACAAAAATGATGTACATACATATATCAAAACAGTAACCACTTACGAATTTTAACAGTAGCATATACTGTTACGTGAATAATCGATTCAATCAATAAATAAACTGTAGCATCCAGCATATTTATGGGAGTACATGATTAATATCATGTTAGAAGACATCGTTCAATTTAGATACGCCAAACTCTGCCTGTTTTTATATGTATATACATATATATAAAAAGAAGTAAAAGAAGAGTTAGTATTAATGTAGTGTATTTGTCTAGAATGAAATGTTCTTGACTTATTGTAAATTACAATGTCATGTGTTCCTGGCTGACCCAATTACGTCTCTTCGTCAGATTTCATACTTGCACGATATTTGACACTTTCGCCTTCTACTGTTTCCACATTATCATTTATCTTATATCTCGTTCGGTAAGCATCATGTATAACCACTTTCTTTCAAATACTATGCATCACACTTCTCATACGTAAAATTAAATAATAAATAACTTTACAAGACGCTGCTTAAAGCACATGAAGAGCAGCTGTCTCTAAAGCATTAATTTCTGTAATGCGCTATTACCTGCGAATCAGACGCTCATGAGAGGATTAAACTTTGATTTAATTTCAGACAAGCCTATCATAATCTAGTCAATTAACCTAAGTGAAACCTCAGCACTTCACGCCCACTTAGATATCAAATAGTTAAACTCACATGTAAACTTACCAACTTCAAGCTAACTTTGCAAAGTATCATTAGCTTTTGATGTCGGTGTATAAACCGTTCAGCGGTACGGTGTACATCCACTGAGCTCGCTAATTGAGGTTGTTTTTTTTTTTTATTTTACACGTTTAAGTGTAAATTAATCACGATTTCATTCTTTTGTCTGAAGCCTGTACACCATCGGCAATTCATTTCATCGTAAAAACTTGATCATTAAATTACTTACGCCTTATTATTGTTGTTACTAAATCGTAGTTTTTTGTTGGTAGTAAAAATATTAACTCGATCTTTAATATGATTTTAAATTTCGTTTAAATGAGCAACATACCTACATCTACGCATGCATAATTTATTGTGCCCGCAAGCTCTTAATTTAATAAAATTAATTGAAAATTCAGTCTGTCTGTCACCATTTAAGTTTATTATAAATTGTTCAAGCTTTAAATTTTGAAATAAAAATTATTTATTTTTATAATAGGTACCATATACCCACAGGATAATTTTGATAGTTGTACAAAGCTCGAATTCATACGTGGGCTGCTGGAAAAGTTTCCGGAAACGGTATGAAAAACCGCATAAGAAATTTAGTAAACGGTAACATTGTTTTTCAAAGTATTCGCCTTTGACGTAAATACACTTTTTCATAAACTCGAACCAATTTCTACAGAACGTTTTCCATTCTAAAGATGGTACCTCAGAAACCAGTGTCCGGAATGTTTCAACCGCTGCTTCGGCCGACGAAAATCGCTCACCACGCATTTTATTTTTGATATTTGGAAACAAAAAAAAATCATTAGGTGATAAATTAGGTGAATACGAACAATGAGTCATTAATTCAATATTTTTGTTGGACAAAAAATCAACTGTTTGACGGGCTGAGTGAGAGGTGGCGTTGTCATGATGGAGAATAATTCGTCGATTTCGATTGTTTCTTCTTATTTGATCGATGACTTCCGGCAAACAAATTGTAGTATACCAATCAGCATTCACGGTTTTTCGATCCTCTAAAGCCACGGCTGCTACATGTCCAGTTAAACCAAAGAAACAAGCAATCATTTGCTTCGCAGCACTGCGTGAACAGACAACTTTTGTTGGTTTTGGTTCATTTTGAAATACCCAAACGGTAGATTGTTGTTTACTTTCTGGCTCGTACTAATAGATCCACGTTTCGTCACCAGTAACGATGTTATAAACTAAATTTGCACGACCTCCATTGAATTTCTTGAGCATTTCTTCGCACCATTTGACACGACCCTGCTTTTGCGCTTTTGTTAAATTGTGTGGGATCCAACGACTGCAAAGCTTTCGTACGTTCAAATGATCATGCAAAATCTGGTGTATTGCTTTCATGTCAATGCGTAAGGATGCTTGAATCTCACAGTGTGTCACAAGTCGATCTCGCTCAAGCATTTCACGCACAGCATCTACATTAGTGGCAACAACAGATGTTGATGGACGACCTTCACGAAATTCGTCACTGAGAGAGGTACGTCCACGCTAGAATTCGGCAAACCAATTATAAACACTGCTCTTTGATGGTGCTTCATCTCCAAAAGCCAAATGAAGAGGCATTGTTTCGGCGTTAGACCACATTTGAAATCATAAAAAGTCATGGCACGAAAATTTTCACGCGAGATTTCCATGTTTACACAAAATTACTTTTTCTCAAATGCTGTACAAACAAAACTAGCTCACTTGGATAAGAACTGTCAATAGAATTATAGGCGAAAAATGTCAAATTTTTCAAATATGACAGTTGATAAACGCTAACAATTCTAGACCTACTAGATTCCAGAAAATTGTAATTTATGTCCTTAACAAAAAGGTTACGAGGGATAGTTTTCGAGAGAATAGCAGTTGAACATTTTTCCGAAACTATTTGAGAACTATTGTCCAGTGGTTTTTAAACAATTTCGAAAAAGTTTTCATCTACGATTTTCTCGAAAACTATTAGAAGTAACTTTTTGTTTAAGGATATATGAGTTCAATCGTTACCATTTATAGTGATATACCACAGGTTTCAAACTTTGCACAAACTATCACAGTTACCTTCTCTCAGAAGTAACGTCCATGCTTAAAACATTCGATTCAAGAGGCCGAAACAAATCGAAGTATAAGAATGGAGAAAGTTCCGATATGCTTAATGAAAACAGTTATTAGAGAAAAGTAATAGCAATTCCTACATTTAAATTTTACAAGTGATGTTAAATTATAAAGTGGACCATACATTTTTGCATTTTTGTAATCGTTTTTGCGGGGATACCGAGTGGTGGAGGGGAGCAGGACAATTTGCGCGCAACTCCTCGCTTCTTGGAAATTTAGTCACAATTGACACAATGCTACAACGGTTCACCTAATTCAGTAACATTTTCTTCTTGGATGAGCTCAATTTCATCTCAATGGACATGTTACTAAACAAAATGGTAGATTCTGGAGCAGGGAAAACCCTCGATTCAAACACCAAAGGCCTTTGCATTCTCCAAAGGTGATTGTTTGGGTGGCAATGTCTTCGAAAGGCATTACCGGCCCACACTTTAATGAAAACGCACGCGGAAATTCTGTAACAATCAATTCTGCAGAGTACGTGAAGATGCTGCGAGATTTTTCCAATCACGATTGTAGCAGTTCGATGGTTACAATAATAAGACTTGGATGCAGCAAAAGTGGTGCAACCTGCTATACATCCAATGAATCTGTTATACCTGTGACCAAAGAAATGTTTCCTAACAAACTAATCTTACGCAGAGGAGATGGTCCATGGCCTCCTCGCTGTCCGAACCTAACTCCACTTGATTTTTTTTATGGGGTTATCTCAAAAGTTGTGTGTACGTAAACAAACCAGCGACAGTACTCCAACTTAAGGAGATTATTCTTCAAGAAATTGTCAACATACTCCACGCTTTGTGTCGAAAAGTTTTTCAAAACCTTAATGTCAGATTTGAAGAATGCCAGTGAGGAGATACTGGACCTCTTGGCGATATTATTTTTCAGAACTGAGTTTCCTGTTTATGACTGTTCTTTTAAATAAACATTTTCTTAAATACATTTTGTATTTTTATTCGGAGCCATTTCAAAAGTGCAATAATTTATGGGCCATCCTGTATGTTACTTATGAGCACGATGTATAACATAGAAGACAAACGTAGTTTCGTTTTTGATGCTTCGTTTTGGGTTTATAATAATGGATTACCTTCGGAGCTTAGCTGTATGATTCACGCCAAGTCTTTTTTAATGAAACAGTGAATTAGAAGAGTTGGTCTTAGACTATTTTGTCTAGGGAAACTATTTAACAACTCCTGTAAAAAAAAAAGATTTAGGTTTGTACTATACTGTTAAAAAAAAAATTAATTTAGCAGTATTTTCTTGAGACATCCGAATTTTTAACAGTCTTCCATCTCAAGTCATTTTAAGTTTCAGCATCGCACCCTAGTCAGGAGGTTACTTTTGAGACAGCCTTTAGCTGACTACATACAACGAAACATGTCAAACACTTTTAAAAGCTCTCTGAAGAAGTATAATTACCAGCTGTTTGACACAACTCAACAAACAAGAAAGTGCTTTAATGAATTTTATATAATCGCAATAAAAGTAGTTACTTGACTGTTATAGGAAATAAATTTGTACTGTTTGACTGTTATCTTGCAGAAAACTTTAAAGCACTTTTGCTTTCTTCTTGGAATTGAAAAGTCGGCCTGTATAAATGGACTTATATTTTTATTAAAAAAATTCTTTTCTCTAAGTAACTAATTAAGGTGAAATGTAACTCTCTATTTTTTATAATGTCCCTGATTTCTCATCCACAGAGTAAATATAAAAGATATTATAAAAAATGAATATCAAAGGAAGCCGACATTAAACGAGAGATTACTTTAATATAGTGGGTGTTTCATTTTAAATAACAAAGTTAGTATTACTCAAAGTCAAACTTGAAATGGAGCTTTGTTAACCGAACAGTTTTAACAAGCCACTAACGTAAATGACTTTTTACATGTTGTTGAAACTTTTGAATGAAGGTTTATCAACTCAAAATGTTTGCACTTTTAGGACGTAATCGTATTTTTTTGTACTATTACACCGATAAATATTAATTTCGAAAAGTTGGAAAACGTGGTTCTAATATATTCTCCGCATGATGTTTCTTTTGTTTAATTTTATGACCTTCTGAAGGTAACTTTACGTACTTGATGATAACAGTGCAGATTTTTAATGTATGTAGAGTAGCAAGCAAGGAAAATATGTCTTATCTCCCAGTTGAAATTTTCAAAATCCGTATATGTGGTCCTACCTTTCGATGTCAGAGAACTGTAGGAATGGTTAAAACGTCATTATATGACCGGTATAAACAGTACCCACTTATGTATTGGTTCTATGTCACGTTAATTCTCCAGAAAATATTTGAGTGCAATTAAATTAGAAATGCTACTTAAGGCAAGCGCAGATCAACATAAAACGCAACTTTGAATCTGGAATTTACGATATTAAAACCTGGCAGTATAAATCAGAATTATAAAGCAATCAAATCGATTGCGAAACTGTTTACAGCAAATTTAGTTGTTCCGCAATGTAGCTATAACTAACTTTATTTAATGTTTATATTCCATTTTATAACTTTATCACATAATTTATTATATGCAAATAAAATTCAATTTTATGTTTGGCCTTATACACAATATTATAGCGTCCACGCATACATTATATGTAAATGATAGGCATGAGTATTATTCGAATAAAACACCTGCGACTATAAATAAATGCTTAATGTCGGGGACCATTTTCCTATGATTTCTTTATCGAGTATAATTTACCAGCTCATTCCAGAATTGTTGGTATGTTCCCACATAGTAACACAGGGTAAGGCTTATGAATGAGTACATAGAAAGCATTTTAATTTTACATTTAGTAAAGTCAAAATATTTTGGGTCATAAATTAGGCCACGAATTACCCGTACAATCTCATTGATTGAACCTACCTACAACAAATTTTTAGGCACTTTCTGAAAGTTGTAGGTACTTGTGTAGTAAAAGAGTTCAAGGTTACACGAAACTAAAAACTTCAAGAGTTACCAGCAAGCTTACATAGATGTGTTTAATGTATAATTAATGTTAACTACCCGCGCAATTAAGAAAAACATTAAAGTGCAACCATGCAGCTGTGGCAAAGCTTCTGCACTATTAAGCAATTTAACTTCGTTATGAGCTCTGCAGGTGATTAAAATCACTTCTGCTCTGGATTTTCCCTGGATTTTTAATTCATCCACAAATTATAGTATCGTGCTACGTTCCGCGCTTTGTTTTGCGTGATTTGCCAATTTTTTTTTTCTTTAGGTTTCAAAGAAGTGATTAAACTAACGAACGAAAATTATATGATATCACAGAAAATGGAGGAATAATTGATAACCTATTTGCTTTTCTTGGTAAGCTAAATAAGATTAATATACAGAGTGTTTCGAAAATGGTAAGTAACCTTCCAACCGACATTGTTAGAAAAGAAGACACAGCAAGAACAGAGCATTTATCATTATTATTATATATTTTCAGAAATTTCTGATAAGTCTCCTAACCAGAATCATTTCAGTTTTAAGTAAACTAACGTTTATCAATGAAATTTCAGATAGGTTAATTGGGTAGTGAAGCGAAATGTTGAATACCATCTAATCATATGAGGCGTTCTGTCTACATAAGATTGACTTTTTTATCTATGGTGTTTGCCCAACGGGGTCCTAGTCATAGACTTGTCAGGACCTCAGGAGCACGAGTGTATTTTTGTGCGTGTAAAGTGTTCCATGGCTTTATTACTTCCAAACCTCCTCGCCGTTGAAAGGGAAGCAGTGTCGAATTTTCTCCCCAACACTGAAGGGTACCTGAAGTGAATGACGACTCTCGAGAAATATCTCGAGCGGGTACGAACCCACGACCTTATGATTGCAAGGCCGGTCCCCTACCACTGGACTGTTCAGGCGTTGTTAATTTTATTATTACATTATAATTACCATTTTTTATTATATTTATTGACCTCTCATTTCAACGTAAAATATTAGTATAATAACGGGTCTACCATTAAGAACTTTGTTTTCCAAATGGGTTGAAATAGGTTATGTTGAGAGTTCTGTCACTCAAGGTTTACCATTTGTTATAATGTCTTTAATTTCGCTCAAAAATCGATTAAAGTAATCCAAATCCATTGCGCAAATGGTGAAAACTACATTTCGTAAAATTCGCGATATTTTTGGTCGTAGTAATCGTCCATCTGAGACTGCCATTGCGAATTAAGTGCGAAAATTTGAGTCCATCCATTCAATAGCAAACATAACCACAGCAAAACGTGCTCGTGCAGGCCCTTCAACCGAAAATATTGCTGCAGTAAGTGAAAGTGTTGCAGAGGACCCAAATTTATCGGTTTTATCACGTTCTCAACAATTGGGCATGTATACAATGACCACATGCCAAATTTTGACGAAAGATTTGGCTCTAAAGCCTGGTAAGGTCCAACTGGTGCAAGAATTAAAGCCAGCGGATCATTTTCAAAGTCGTGTATTTGCTGACTGGATCACTGAACAAGGTGTTGATTTTTCAGAATAAGCATCTTTTCGGACGAAGCTCATTTTCACTTAAATGGGTATGTCAACAAGCAAAATTAAGGGATTTGGGCTTCTGAAAATCCAAGAACAATTATTAAACAACCATTACATTCATCTCGTGTTACTGTATGGTGCGGCTTATGGGTAGGAGACATCACTGGTTCATATTTTGTCGAAAAAGAAGCTGTTGCTACCGTTACTGTCGATGGAGTGCGCTGTAGAGATATATTAACCAATTTTTATGGCCTATTTTGGATGATATGGTTGTAACAATTCAAGAACTCAAAACCGATATTGAAGACGTCATCCGTGAAATAGAACCAAAACATAAAAGTGAAAATATTTTATTCCGAAAGTTCGCTTCCTCCTAGGGGAGTGTATTAATTTTCAGAATGTTATGTTCCTTTTCCCAAAAACTTTTAGTAAGCCACTCAACTCGAGATACCCTGTATAACACAGGTTGAGTGTAAGAGTAGGGAACTTTTTTTTCATTTACAGTATTTAATTCATTTTTCTTTTGTTGTAATTAATATGAAGGAAAAATAAACGTATTATTATTTTGAGAATGTGTCAATGATATCATAAAATGAAGGACTAATTGCATGAATGCTCATTACTGAAGATATATAAAGTTGACGATATTGGCCACAGGGTTCGAGGTAGGTACCTAGGTAATCGGAGTAATTAGTGAACAAGAACTGCAGGGTAAAAGCGTGTCAACCGTCTGGTGCATCTTAAATTGAGTACATCCAATGAATTATTTTTGACTTCCTATTTAACTAATTGAGGTTAACAAACTTACACTCGCCAGATAAATCCTTTAATTTCGTTAAACATAAATAACTTTAAAATTGCACATTGCCAATAGTAATCAACCTATCACAGTATTGGATTGGCAGCTTTTCAACGAAAAAAGGACTAAATCTAAATCTAAAATTACATTACCAGCGTTGACTTCTGTCCTGTAAATATCTGAACTACAAGGAAGAGCAGATATTTCTAAAGCAACAAGTCATTTTTTTTTCTATTCACTAAAATAATTAATGACTAATGTATAACATATATAACACCCTGTATGTCGATGACAGTCAGTTTCTCTGCGTAACTTTTGCTAAGAGTCGTAATTACTATAATCAATGACGCGACGTTTAAAGGCCGATGACATAATAAAACCCAACCGTATTTCTAACCATTCCTTTACTTCATTTTGCTAAAAAAATTGTTGGGTTATTGTTTTATATTTCGAAGATTCAAAAATCCAACAACTTTGGAAAAGGACTTGAAACTATTTGTAGTGGACTGTAGAAATAACAAGAGTAATAATAAATGTTAAGCCGACTGTTTAAAAAAATAAAAATTTAATTATTGCAGTGTTAACCTAGCGTTCATTCTTATTCATAAAATCTGCAATAAGTATGACAAACTAATTTTTGAAACCGAGGAAAATATTGGGCAAGCAAATAATCCTAACTAAAAATATCGATATGTATTCATCCATCTTCTTTTTTTTTCAAAAAGTCTCACGTTTGCAGTTTGTATTGGTTCAGTAAATGTACTCGTATGTCGGTTCTTTGTCAAATAGTCATAACCATACTTTTATTTGTCGTTTTAATATAAGTAAGCACATACTGTGTCTGTAACTATCTCTGGGGTCCAACTCATCTAGCGAGAGAAATGATTCGTATGCGAAAATGACGTCAAGATGTCGTAGACTCACATGCAAAGCGTTCGAAAATTATGTCATTTTGACGTCATTTTTGCATACAAATAGTTTCTCTCGGTTAAAGAATCCAGTGCCTTGCCGTCTTGGTCCAGTCTTAAAGCGAAAGATTTTGGATGTGTAATACTAACTTTAGCTCTGCTCATAATCTTAAGTTACCAAGATATTTTAACTGGAAGGAAATAGAAGTCTAGCTACACTACTGCAAAGTGTGCAAAATAAAACGCCATATGCACTAGGGCTGGGCGATATATGTACATCGGTGTTCATTAAACATCGATGTTCGATGTTTTTGCCATGGATGTTAGTGATTTATTATCATCAACATCAAACATCGATGTTCAAAGAAAACATTGAACATCGAATTACTTCCGAGTTCAGCTGTATCCAGCTGTTTAAATTCATGCGTTGACTTTCCATAACAATTTAAGAAATTCTAGTGCCTTCTGTTAATAAATAGTAGAGGCTGTATTTTTATTCCAGAAACCAAATTTAGATATTAGATCTGTAAGCAGTAAAAGTTAGCCAATAATCCGTCATATGTGTTCAAAATGATTTTTGCCCGTTAAATGGTAAATAAATAGATCTTTGATCTAAAACTCGTATGATTTTATTTAACATTTTTAAAACAGGGCGAGTTTGAAATCGTAAATCGAGATGATTAAAATGCATGTTTTTCTTCCTGCATAAAGTAAACTGCCGACATTCAATTTGTATAACACGTTTTTCTTTGAAAAACTTAATACTATTAACGCATATTTAATGAATGAATACAGGACAGTAATAAAAAGGTTTAATCTAGAATTTGCACTTTCCCAGCTGCTTCTTTTTGTTTATTTTAAATTAAGGCTTCATAATAGAAAAAAATTAAAAACATCTTAATTATTTTGAAATATTTAAACTAATACTGATTCGAAAAATTTTGTTGCAAATCGTTTTTGATTGCAGTGAAAATCTCAAGCAGCCTCTGTACAGCTGTTTCAGCCCTGCTTGGGGCTTCGTCAGCAGAAACGTAGCTCGACATTTCCACTGCAAACAAAAACGACTTGTCCAATTTATTCGCAATTGCGATGTAAGAGTGACCTGACATTGCAGTAGGATAGACAAACTGAAGCAGATTTGCTGACGAAGCTCCAATCAGGGCTGAAACAGCTATACAGAGGCTGCTCGAGGTATTCACTGCAATCAAAAACGAATTGCAACAAAATTTTTCAAAAACTTTCATTATCCTTGACAGCAAGCATGGCCGTCTTGCATGGGGGACTTATTAGGAGCAAATCCGCTTCAGTTTGTCTATCCTACTGCAATGTCAGGTCAAAAAGCGATCGTAAGATGTCGCTGTTTTATCTGTTTAATACTGATTTTTTCAAAAATATAATTACTTAATTATCTTCTAGTACAAGTTAAATGGGACAAGCTCTATTTTTATTCATTTGACTACTTTTCACATTACCTTTTCACATTGTATATAATTTAATAATAAATAACATTTTTTTCTTTTAAAATTAATGAATATAACATTAATTCCATACATTTAATTGTTTCTAATTTCGACATCGATATGTAGCGGTCGATGTTTTGTCTTTTACATCGATGTGAACTTTCGATGTTTATCGATAGATGTCTCATCCCTGATATACATTGGCATTTAAAACTATCCTTCTGAAAAGCCATAAAATTGTGCAAAACAAAGCCTTATTGAAATAATACTTAAGAGCACAGCTAAATTGTTGGATAGTTTTGGATGGTAGGTATATACTTTGTAAGAATTGCAATAATAAAATGTAAAGCAATTTCATACCTCTGAGTTACAGTCAATTGGATTTCAAATTTTTTTGGATAGTTAACTAATAAATCTGTAGCTTGGTGCCGAAAGGGACGATGTCAAAAAGTGATATTAAATCTGTCATGTGAACCCGCGTAAGTACATCATTTTCATCATATAAATACAGCTAAATCTCGAATTTACACATTCTTATCCATAATAATTTGATTCTTGATAATAAGCCCTTATGAGCCTTATGTCATTTTCAATGAGGCGTCATGTGTGCTAGATAAACTTTGGCTCCAAACGTAAAATCGCAAAAATCTCCAATGTTTCGCTGTTGCTTTCGTAGGGTGTGTTCCTTTCGTTTTTTGTCTGCGTCAGAAATGTCAATCCTGACAGAGCTGTCAAACGATAGGGATACGTTGAGATGTGTGTGACTTTTATGTTGCCCGTCGACGGATTTTATTGTATGTTGCAAATGTCAAAGTTGCGAAACTATTTAACGACTTTATCAGGATTGCCCTATTGAGATGACACTCCTGACAGAGACTGTCCAAGAATTGTTGCCATCGTTTGACAACTTTATAAGGAGGAAGTGTATCTCCTTAAGATTTCTTCTTCGTGATTCGACAGAATTTCCGGAAAGACGAGAATGTATTTGACATTTTTCAACCAAGCACATTTTCTGTTAATGTTATTTTCACCTAAAGCATTCAATAGGTATTTTCTGAATTTATTTATTTATCTGTGTTTTCGAATATTTTTCATTTTGTAATACTCATTTTTAAATGAAACAAATGGATAACATTGCTTCGCTTAATCTTTTTTTTTTACTTTCATTAAACCCACTTGAGGACTCGCTACACCAGTGATTAAATGCTGCTAACTCTTAATTTTATCTCATAAATATCGTATTTTTAATAACACGGAGGTACTTAATTTAGTAGGAGCTTTCGAGCCCTATATTTTTAAACGCCTTGTTATCACACGATTTTTTCTTATGTGTGTTAGACACATATGCCGAATTCATCAAATTGCCGACACAAAAGAGCAATCCTAGGTCAGAGCAGAAAGATATGATCATTTTCCGAAATAAATGCCCATTTCGGCAACAGTGGTCAAAATCTAATCATATCGCGGATTAATTATTCGACTGTTGTTCAAATGACGCTTGTTTACAATTTAGGCCAGGGATGGGCACTAGGCGGAGAAATGTACCCCTACTACCGTGTTAAACATTACAAATGCGACCGTTGTATATATTAAAAATTTATTTTCCGCGCGCCTCTCTGTGGATGAATTTTCGTTTCTCCGATACGTTCAAGGGTACAATTGATAGCAGGGGTAGCTCGTTCAAAGTGCCCGAGCGCATCGCTGATTTAAGACAAAGGATCATGTGTATTTACACGATTCCCGGAATTGCTAGGAACAAATTTCAGGTTAGTTATTTTCTAAGGCCGATTTTCACTAGGCCGCTGCCTATAAGTGACCGTCGACTTTTTCACTGGATTAATTATTATTAATATTTTTATAACCTTTAAAGGAGTCTCAGATTAGCTTCACAGCAATACACGATGTTCCTTTAAATTCGTCATCCCTGAAAGGGTACGAACATGTCGAAGATGCTTCGCTGTTCACCCCCAATAATTAGGGCGCACTCGATTCTGCTATGTATGTATATCACCTGAATGAGCATATCAGAAATGAATAGCAGCCCGCATCTTTGACGTGCACGATTCCATTTAAATTATACGTTTATTTTACATCAAGGTGATATCGTTAGTATCATGCGCGACCTAAACATCGAAAGTGAACAGTGAGACATCTTCGGCATATTCCTACCCTAAGAGCAACAACTATAAAAGCAGAAAGTACCTAACTCTAAACATGGTATTATCAGATGTAACTGTAAGAAGAAATATCTTCCTGACGCAGATATCAAGCGATAGTGTAACGTTGAGTGTTTCTTTCGATTTTATCCGTTTAAAATTTCAAAACCAAAATCTGACAAATCTCAAGGGACAAGAGTCGACTTCAATAGTAATAGGAGTAGTTTTTAACCTTTGAGCGAAGAACGCTCAACGTCTCACCAATCGGCTGATAACTGTTAGGAGCTATCGCAGTGTCCGCTGAAAATTAAAATCTATTACTCTACAATTATCGTCGGACAAGAATCAACTTTAATTATAGTTTTATAGTTTCTTTGTTTTTAATAACTAATTATTTTAAGTATTGTGCCTTTATCATTTATTTTGGGAGTAAATATGATAGCAGAAAATCGTTTGAATATTTGTAGACTAAACAAATCGGAAATTGTGCAAATGCACGTGATAAATTTCCACAAATTGTCATCACGAAAGATGAAGCCTACGTCATTAATTACGAAGCAAAAATAATGCGTAACCTTTTCCTTCTCTTATTCACCGTGGAAACAGTTATACTTCGTAATACCGAAATATTTCCTTATATTATATTATTATATTTGCTTCGGTAACTAATGACCCAGACCTCATCTTTCCTGATTTTCACTGTATTCGACAAATGTTTATATTTTCTTGCTCAGACCTACAATTGCTTATTTTTTTCAGCAATTTAACCTATTCGGTATATGAGTCTAAAGCTAGCTTTACACGATGCCTCATTTCGTGCGACAACGCAAGCGCTAATTGCATGCATCTACGCATGCAATAGGACTCAAGAAATGCGTGCGTCTTAAATATGTGCAAAAATATTTTTACGAGAGTTGGTTCCACTGCGGATTACAAAATGGACGTAGAGCTTTTTGGAGTTCTTGCTTGCGTCACCTTGTCTCTCAGAAAATAGTGCGCTATAAAATCACGCATGCAGTCAAGCATGCATATTATTGCGTTATGAACGCATGCATCATGAAATAAGGCATCGTGTAAAGCTACCTTAACGTGCACATTGAAACAAGCCGTTGCCTTTACCTGGACATTTCAGCTTCAATCACCAGACTCAAAGTGAAAACGTATCAAGTTCAAATCTTTAATTAAATTCACTTTTGTATAAAACCTAATAAAAGAAAACGGTCTATGTTCTTTTTAATCGAAATATTTCAAACACTTCTGTAGATGAAGTCGAAGAATCTTCAAGTCTTTCATGGTTGTCAATTGACTCAAAACGTTTTCGAAATAGATCAAGCCACCTGTAGATAGTCTTCAAACTATCGCAAACAGAGGATTTAACGTTGTAGGTGTTTTTTTTTCTAGGTTGTGCGCCATAAACTTCAACTAAAGGAATGCAGAAAACAAATTAAATGGCTAAGGGGTCTATTCTGTATCAAAACCGTTAAATTTAAAGGGGTGTTAAATTTTGTTGCTACGGTAACAACCAATCATGGAACGTTTTCAAAACGTTTTAGACATAAGTCGTATGCCACAAACTTCAACAAAAAGATTGCAGAAAACAAACTAAATGACTAAATCGCTTGAGAATGAAAAGTGGAGTCCCACAGGGTTCCATATTAGGCCCATTGTTGTTTTCTGTTTATATTTCTCAGTTTCCTACATTTATTAAACATTCTTCATCACATTTCTATGCAGATGATTCACAAATCTATTTATCTTTTTATCCCAATGATATTGACACTGCTTGTAATAAAATTAATTTTGATTTACAAAATTTATTTATAAAATCTCAACAACAGTCATTATTTCTTAACCCAACTAAAAGTGTGGTAATTGTTTTTGGTAAAAAGAATGGTCGTCGTAGAGTTCTGTCTAGCCTTAACATTAAAATAAATTCTCAAAAATTAGAACCGCAGGAGATTATAAAAAACTTGGGAGTAACATTAGATTCTTCCTTGAAGTTTACAGAACACATAACTCGTGTTATTCAACAATCTTATGCCATCTTAAGAGTAATTTATCACAATCGACAACTATTTAGCAAACAGATAAAAACCTTACTTTGTAACAGCTTAGTTTTAAGCAAATTTAACTATTGTTGTTCAGTATATGGTCCTTTTTTAAAAAAATTTTGTGCAAATCGTTCTTGATTGCAATGTCAGGTCAAAAAGCGATAGTAAGATGTCGCTATTTTATCTGTCCTTTTTTAAGTTCGTCTGATAAATACAGAATACAAAAAGTACAAAATTCATGTTTGAGATTAATACATGGCATTAGAAAATATGAAAGAATTACTTATAAACTGAAAGACTCCCACTGGCTAAATATGGAACGTCGTAGAATTTTGCACGGTTGTTGTTTATATTATAAGATTTTAAATTTTAAAAAGCCTGTTTATTTATATAATAAAGTTGTTCACCGAACTGATGTTCATACATTAAATTTAAGATTCCGTGGCCTACTGACATCACCCGTTCATAAAACTGAACAATTTAAAAAAAACATATAGCTACATCATAACTAATTATTATAATAATAACAGTACACTTTTTAATACTAAGAATCTTCACAATTTTAAAAAACAGTTTCTTCAAAAGTTGCAACAGGAGCAAGACCGTGTATTCTAGAAAGTTTCTTTTTTATCTATTGAATTATTTACCCTATATTTGTGTATGATTTCATTTCATTCTTTATTTATATCTACAAACTTGAAATAATTTTCCAAATATCGCCTAATAAATGTATTTATTTATTTACAAGTAGAGATTTGTAACAAGGTTAGTTGTAAGAGCAGCTTCTTCCCTTGGACTAAGCTGAAACTCGCCTTGTTCTAAATTTCATTTTTTTGTTTCTATTATATGTTATTTTTTTTGAGAATAAAGACATTATTATTATTATTAATTATATATTTTTTATATATTTTCTCATTTAAAATTGTTTTTTTTAGGACAGGGCAATAATAATTATTGTGGATATTACTAGAGGACATGTTATAAATCCTTTCTGTAACATATAAAATAGCGACATCTTACTATCGCTTTTTGACCTAACATTGCAGTAGGATAGACAAATTGAAGCGGGATTTGCTCCTAATGAGTCCCCCATGCAAGGCGGCCATGCTTGCTGTCAAAGCATAATGAAAGATTTTAGAAAAATTTTGTGCAAATCGTTTTTGATTGCAGTGAGAACCTCGAGCAGCCAACAAAAAGAATGCAGAAAACAAACTAAATGACTAATCGTTTGAGACTTATAGTTTTCTCATTTAAAATTGACTTTTATGACAGGGCAATAATGATTATATTGTGGATACTACTGGAGAACTTGTTATAAATCCTTTCTGTAACTTTCAGACCAGCGGGCTCAAAATGGTCTACTTTCTCTTTAATCGAAACTTTTCAACCACTTTTGCAGATGAAGTCGAAGTATCTTCAACTCCTTCATCGTTGTCAATTAACTCAAAACTTTTTTAAAATAGGTCAAGTCACCTTAAGAATGTCTTCAAACTATCGCAAACAAAAGATTTAACACTGTATGGGTTTTTTATGGGTTGTGCGGAACAAACTTCAATAAAAAGAATGCAGAAAACAAAATAAATTACTAATCGCTTGAGACTTATAGTTTTCTCATTTAAAATTGGCTTTTATGACAGGGCAATAATGATTATATTGTGGATACTACTGGAGGACTTGTTATAAATCCTTTCTGTAACTTTCTATAAGTCTAATAATTCTTTTTTGAATTATAAATATTCTATTTAGATCGACAGCTTGGCCCCAAACACAAATCATGTAATTAATGTAGGGATAGACTGTGCTGAAATAAATGTTTAGAATATATTTAGTTACAACAATGTTTTTTAGGTTTAAGATCAAATAATAACCTATTCAACTTCGAAGCTATGTCGTCAATATGATTGGCCCAGCATAAGTGTTTGTCAATTATGAGTCCTAAGAATCTGGTGTATTGTTTCATTTCAATTTTTTTATAACTAAATTTATTGGTACTGTTCGTCATTTTGTAATAGAAATCGATGCAGACTGGTTTTTTCATAGTTAATGATCAGTCTGTTCTTGGTACACCATTCGTTAAATTGATTAGTGACAATATTTAATTTTTCTTCCAAAATACAATGATTTGATGCTGTAACCAAAATCGTAGTGTCATCTGCAAACATATATACTAGACCTTCAGTAATATGATTAGGTAGATCATTTATAAATAGTAAGAAGATTAAGGGACCTAGAACACTTCCTTGGGGTACGCCCATAATAAGATCGAAGCTATTTGAGTAATGTTCATTAATTTTTACAGAGAGTTGACGTTTGGATAAATATGATTCAAGCCATTTTCCAGCTGTACCTCTAAGTCCTAAGTTATTTAGTTTATGTAGTATTAGGTTAAGATTTAGACTGTCAAAGGCTTTCGTTAAATCATAGAAGATACCAGCCACTTTAAGCCTAGAATTAAGAGCGTTTTGTACGGATTGAACAAAATCAATGGCGGCAGTTTCTGTAGAATAACCTACGCGAAAACCGTATTGGTTAGGAGATAGTATGTTGTATTTGTTTAAGTAATCTGTTATTCTGTTTAGATATTAACCGACGGTTAAATTTTTCAGGAGGTGGTAAGATCGGACCTAAATCGTTTGAGAATTATAGTTTTCTCCTTTAAAATTGGTTTCCATGGCAGGACAATATGATCATTATGAATACTACGTACTGAAGGACTTGTTATACATGTATCCTTTCTGGAGCTTTCAGAACACGTGCCGATTGTAAATGAGTTAACTGTCCTAGTCCTAAAGTATAAAGTGAATTTAAAATAGGACTACTTCGTCATTTTTTTTGAGGGATTTAATTATTACGTACACTTCATTGTAAGATACTAATTTTATGACTATTGAAGAAGAAGTGAATATTAATGTCTGCCTACACATTAACGAGAATTAAAGTTACAAATTCATAAATAAATCAGACGCGGCGTTGATGAAACTCATTATTCGTAGATGTTAACTATACTGTTTGAATGCAAACCAAGGAACTACTTATTAAACACACTCTTTGATCTCTTTATAACTTGCTGCAGCTAACGTTCGTTTTCATTAATGAAACTCAATTTTATCAAATCATTTTCAACGATTATGTCGTTGACGTATACAAGTATGAAGGACAATATTTGACAGTCTGATAATGTAACGTTCTGAGAAATTATATTCACGCTGCTTATTCAATTTACATCTTGCAATTACCGAGTGGGCTTCCGAGAAGAGATTGCGCGCACCCAAAAGCTTTTATTTTTTTTCTTCTGTTGTAAAAAAGCCGTTATGCATTTTAAAAAATTGTATCTGATCCTTTCCGAGAAAAGAAGGCAATATTTTAATTGCATCGTATTACACAATCGACCAGGGAATCGAATTCCAACGGTGAATGACATGAATACCTAACAATTTGCGGAGGAAATTTATTTAATAATTTACTATCCCATTGTTTAACTGGGAGTGTTCCAGTATATACATTTTTCAAATTGAAACTTCACAGTTATTAAACGCCAGCCTCCAATTTTTGCAGAAATGAATATAAATTCCTTTAATAATAATTCTTCAGGTTTTTAAATTTATGGCGTGAACTAGTATATATAATTCAGGGTGTTTCTAATAGCAGGTGTATAGGTACTTAAATTTTCTAAACGTTTCATGCTTTACATATGTAAAAATTTTAAACAGGATTTACTTCGTTTAAATTGAAGTGCATCGTAATGAAAAATAGGAGTATTAATTCTATTAAAAAAAAAACTAACTACCGATCCTCTTTTATTTTTATTTTATTTTTTTAATTTTAACTGTTCTCGTTATAATTATAGTTAATGGCGGAGATTAGATCTCTCTGAAATTCATTAGTCTTTTTAAGTGCCGCTAGGACACTAAATTATCTTCGTGAAATAACTAGCCGTTGATCTTCTTTATTTATGGTTTCTTGGTCTTAAGTTAATTTCCTTTGACCTATAAATTTTGTGTTAACTTTAGCAAGACGACTTTATCTCTAGACCGTAGTTTTCGTACTAATTTACAACTTGAAGAATATTTTATTTTTGATGTACGCACAAAGTTGCTTTAGTAGATTTACACACGGACGCAAACATCTTGTTGAATGTTCCAAAATTAAAACTGAAAACTAAAAATATTCTGAAAGCACTCGCTTTGGATCATTTCATGAAAAATATTGCAAATTAGAAATTTCTGGAAAACATTTACTTAGCTTATATCCTTTATATAGTGTGTGTCCAGATTTACTTCACATATGAATATTTTTTTCTATTATTTCCGGTTTTTTTTCTAAAAAAGGAAAAGGAAAGTTAAGCGACCAAAATTGTAATTGTGTATACTTTTACAGTGAATAAACAAGCAGAGGCGGCCTTAATAGTTGCGAAGCCTCGGGCGAGAAATTTTTCCGAGAAACGCAAAAAATTATTGCATCCAGTTCTCATACAACAGATGTTACTCTTGGAATAAGAGCTGGTTGGAAAGGTAGTTTCACAAGAAGTAAGATTCCTTAGGGGAGTATTAAGGAGGTCTATTTGCTTTCTTGTAGCAGTAGCGGCTCGTGATGATTTATTGTGGGTGGACAGCAACTGTAGAAGGGAAATATGGGTGCATTTTCAAGTAAATTTGTTTCGCGGAGCGTTCAGATTTAAATATCGGAACAGTTCCGTCACAGAGTTCACTGCAACTTCAATAGGACAGCCTTGACACTGCCCAAGTTGACCACCCCGATGAGCCGCCACTGATTTGTGGAGCAAATTATTAAGGGTTTTTTTTTCCTTTTTTAACTCGGAAATATTTTCGTATTTATATGATTATGTATCAGGGGTTCCCAAGCCGTCGACCCCCTACAGGAAAATAAAAATTTCCTTCGATCATCTTTCAAATTTAATTAATATTTCTAAAACAGTAGATCTAGAATGTTAAATTTGAATTTTATTAAATTTATTATTTATTTGATATGTTGTTTTTTCTTCTCTTTTCTATTAATTCGATTTGACTTTATTTTATATTTGAATTAATTTAAAAATTAATTAATTAATTAATTTAATTCTCTTTTCTTTTGTTTCTTTTGTCCAAACTTTCCGTTGAAGATTCATCTATGTATATGATTCGATGAGATTTAGTTTTACTCAATTTTTATTTTAGTCTTATCTTCACCATCGATCGTCTTCTGTTTTACTTTTTCCTTATTTGACATTATTTAATTCAGTTTCTAACATAATCAATTCATAGACCTTTGGTTTTTTTTTTAGTCGAGTTCTTTCGTTTTGTTTTTATTATTTAACTACCTTCTTTCTTTTTATTAATTTTATTTGACATAATTTTGTTTTTTAATCATCAATTGATCGTCATTTGTTTGCTTTACACTTTAATTCCATCGCGCTTGATCGCTGTTTTTGTTTTCTCCTTTGTTCAATTTTTGAATTATTAATTGATCGTCCTTTTTCTTTATTATGACAAAATTCCTCAATTTTTAAATCATTTCGATTTATTGTTAGTACTATACAATTTTTCATTTTGGTCGTAACTTTATCATCATTTTTCGCACCTGTACTTTAGGTTAAGTTCTTTTTTTCTATTGTACAGTTGTTTCTGAAACAAACTGGCAATCAAATCAAAATCAACTAATCGACCTATGTTTTTTTTAATCAATTTCATTTTTTTCGTTTTTCTTTTCAACTAACAATTTATCGTCTTGTTTTTTTTTCTTCTGTTTCATTTGTTTGGTTTTCTTTTACTTGACCGTCGCGTCGTCAGATCGCCCTTTTCGTTGCTTTTTCTTTTATTCGATTTGACTTTATTTTATTTTTTAATTACAAACTTAATTTTCGTCCTATCGACGATTGTCTTTTTCTTTGTTTTACTCGACTGTATTTGAGAAATATTTCTATTTTGATATAATCTTTTTTTTATTCGAATTATGTGAGCGACGGTAACTTAATAAGTCAACTGTACGTGTGTAAAAATTTATTTTTTGAATTTTACAATACAATCTAAATGTCGAACTGTCAAAGCTGAATATTATCTAGGAACATAGAGTGCCCTGTTGGCTATGTTTGTCACTATACAATATTTAATTCTAATTTATTTAATATTACTTGTAAATCTTTTATTTCTTTTTAATAAACTATTCAGGCAGACCTACACTGACCTAAAATTTATAACTACGACCCCCTAGAAGACCCCTAGACTTTCATCGACCCCTTTCAAGTCTTCTTCGACCCCTGAGGAGTCGATGCTGACTTAGATTTTGTACACAGATATTTCATAATCTGAATACTGAAATTAAAAAATGCACATATTGTGTAGGTGGCGCGGGGCCCCAGATCGCGCGGGGCCCCGGGCGATTTCCCGGTTCGCCCGCCCCTAAGGCCGCTACTGTAAACACTTTTCTACAAAATCATCTTTAGGGAAAAGAACTTAAATCTGTGCACGCACTGTACATTCAAGTTTTTTAACATAAAAAAAATATATATAAATTTTGCAGATTTTAATTTTATAGTTGTTTCTTTATCGAAGAAACTTTAAAAAAATAATACAAATTATTATTGTCTTGTTCTTAATTTAAAATGCAACATACAGGGTCTAACTTAACAGAAAGAAAGAATAAGAACACGGGTTAAAAATAGAATAGATTTATCTTAGAATCAGTTGAAATAATTTCTATTAAACGACACAGTTTAAACGCTTATCTCATCTGCATAATATGTAATCTGATTGAAAGCTAATATCTAAAAAGATTAAATGCTACCAGAAAATAAAATCCTCATTATTCGGTGAGTGTTAGTTAAGTGTTATCTGGCTTTATAATCTAAAGCACACCTTACGCTTAATTCATTGGTAGATTTATAGCTTAATTATAAATGCAACCTGGAGAGAATGAATTTTATTAAATTATCTAGGTCATAACGAAAAAGCTAATGAGTCTTATACAGCGTGTGTTGTAAAACGAAAGCGCATGGTTTTCTACGAGTAGGTTAAATACCATTTTTATATAATCTTTGATTTTTCTGATATCAACAAATATTCCTTTCAATTTACAAAAAAAAAAAAATTAACGTTTCAGGAATTACGTTCATCATGCGATGGTTGTTATGAATATTTACAAATGTGTATGTGCTACGGTCCCTTTGCGCTAATTATTAGTTTCACTCATTTACCTATTCATAGTGGGAGAATATAAAATGCTAATTATTAAAATGGTGTTAGTTATGCCTTATCTGCCGCTATCATCTGTAACACACCTTCCTATTAATTTACTAATAGATTTATTGCTTAATTATTCATTCAATGCGAGTGTGAAGCTAGCTGTTACGAAATACAGATACGAAATACTTCCATTACATTCTTAATAATGATTCTTCAATTCTATACGTTTCAATTTAATGCGGGTAATTATTCATTATTTATGAACCTTATTACAGATGTGTGTTTGAAAATTTAATTAGTCTTTTAAATAAAAACACATTTGCATTTATTTTTATAACTTTGAGACTTTTTCTTCTTGGGTATTTAAATGTTCGTATTACAATGTTGAGCAGGATAGATGTATGTATACATGTTGTTGCATCAAACTGAGATCATAGAAATCCAATGTTAGATAAATGAAGATTGAAATTCATGAAATGTGAAATTGTTCATGTTCTCATTATACAACAACGAACCGTATGTGAGCTTGAAAGTAAAACTGTATTCTGCTCCTAATAATAATATGTGCTAAAGTAATGGGCAATCAAGAAAAAATATATTATAAATTCTTTGAAAAGTGTACGAAATATAAATTCTAAACTTATTTTCAATAATCGAATCAGTTTGTAGGTAGTGATAAATAGCAATGTGCAGCGAATAAATTTATTTATACAAACAAATTGCATTTCTGCCAAAGCTTCAAATATTTGATTACATTTCAGATATGCAGTATATTTTCCAGTTGGAAAGTTCACTTATTGATAGTGGTTGTCGACGGATGTTTTGCGATCGGCGACACGAGAACGAATGTTTAGTTTATCCGCCTCCGGGTAATTCGATTATTGGCGCACTTTATGGAATGAAACGCTTCGTTTTTGAACGATTCACTTAAGACAATTCGTAGTCCTATCGTAATTCGACTTCGCCGGTCGTTTATTTGCACGCCTTAGTTGTTTCCTTATATGTAACACATTGAATCGAGAAACTTAATTTGGTAGATGGTTGTGCGCGAGCGGGAAGATTTGTTTAACTTTGTTATTTGCCCGAAGAAATCTATTACTTTATTAGTTGTTCACGTTCAGTCGAAAGTCTATTAGGGGAGAAAGGAGACGACAAAGAGGAAATAAAATCAACTTGGAAAAAATCCATAAATATCTTATTGCTTATCAATAAAACTAGTTATTGCTGTGGGCATGCATGTTATTACAATTTCAGTTCAAAGCAAATTCTTGCACCTAATTAAACAAAAAAAGTGAATCCATTCTGAGGAGTTTTTTCTTTACAGAACTGCGCCAGCAACTTGACAAAGTTAAGAAAAACAACCACTAGGTGGCGTAAATCTCATTACATCCAGACATACAGTTCAGTTCAGGAAAGAATACATGTACGTCACATACATTACCCGCCTGTTTCAAATAATTGCACTACGTTAATCAACACTATGCGAATTTTTATGTATCGGAAATACATCATTAGGGTCCGATTTCTTCACCTACTGGTCCTAGGAAATCATTGTTGATACAATGGTTTCCAGGTATATTACCTGGCTGATAAATTTATCAGATGGTGAAGAAATCAGACCTTAATCAACTTGAAATGAAATTAATAGTAGTGTTGTTTAACGTAGTGCAATTATTTGAAACGAGAAATGCGCAAAGAAAATCGATTATTTCAAAAACTGGTTGTAACCGGTCTTTTGAATACTAGGTTTAAACCGAAGAACCGGTTTCTTAATCCCGGAACCGACTACCGGTTTTTCGTATGGCTATCAATGATTTTGCCGCAAATTTTGCTTGCTGGGTTAACCTTTCGCTTGTTGTGAGTCATACATTCTAAAAATTAAAAGTTATATGGGCATTCCATTTCAAATAACAAAGAGCTTTATTCTCTGTGAAAATTGACGTATTTAATTCCGGTTAACTATAGAAAATGCAGCACGAATTATATTTGTTTCAAAAAAAAAAAAAAAAAATAAGAAATTAAACAGTGAAAATGTAGTGCTTTCACTTTATCTGCACTATCTATGTCCAAATCTGAAAGAAATTTATGTGGATAAAAGTAAGATTACGTGAAGTATGTGCCGTATCATTCCTAAATCTTTCTTTTATTCATTGATCATGCAGTACACTAATAATGTGTTTGTTGCAAGCTAAAAATTAACAATTTTTTTTTAATATTGACACTGAAAGTGTAGATATCAAATAAACGGATTATACCTTGCTATTATCTTTAATACACATAGATAATCATGCTTTCATGTTTCACATTAAAATATCTGATTTTGTATAGAAAAATTAAAAAAGTGATATTCAGCGAGATGTTGAATTCGTGTTTTTATGTCTTTAAACTTCTGTTTCAAAAATTGTTTAATTTTTGAGAATTGATCAACGTTTCCTTGTGAAATCATTAGTTAACCGATAAACTGATTCGATTAATTAACCTGATCCAGTTAAACCTGTTCAAAAATAAATCGGTAAACCGAAAATCGATTTTTTTTTTTTAAGAAACCGAACATCCCTATTTGAAACTGACGAGAAATGTACATGATGTCCGTGGATTCTTTCATGAATTGAACTGTATTAAATATTTCGCAAAACAACCTACATTCCGAATCAAAGACGCTTCCAATATTTATAGTTGCACAAAAACAGCCTTTGTCGAAAACCTTTTCGCCCAAAATAACCCTTGTCACCGACTGCTGTAAACTTTAAAACAATATTACCTTATGTTTATCATTTATCGGAAGCTTAAACGTATAAATGTAATTTTTACGTAAATTGTTTGACTTTCAAAAACATCCCTTGTCAAGCAAGCTTCTTATCTTTTCAGAAAATTGGCTGACTTTATTAAAATTTACATTATAACCCAGATACGTTCATATTTTTCCTCGTTATTTGTATCTTATCTACTAAACAAAAAAAGATCAGAAAAGCTTATTAAATAATAATTTAGATTTAAAAAAAAAGTTTTTTTGTTTTTGACAAGGGCGCTTCAATCTGTATTCAGTTCAAAATTTTACAAAAGCAGTTCAATCCACGCAACTGAAAAAAAAATTAATGCTGCTTTTCTTCATGTATGTACAGTCCTATATATACGAAAATAATTTTGGTTTGAAGTATAAATATACTTAAATTATATTTATTTCCATACCAGTCATTGGTAAAACCTAGGTATTTAAAATAACCGGACGACGACGAATTAGTTCTACGGTGAATTGACGACGGCGAGTCGGCAAAGGCGAATCGCTGTGTTCCCATTCCCGACTTTATAATACTCAACAATTATAATTATTTAAGAACCATAACAGGAAAATTCGCTTTTTTAATATGATTGAAACCTTATGGCAATAAAAACGAAACAATTTACTAAGAATAATATTAATTAATTTTCAATCCATGCAACAGAAAAAAAAACAAATGCTGCATTTCCTCATGCTTTCAGAAAAGTATTTGACAATTCAAGTAGTGTATTAAAAAAAGAACACTTTTGTCCTCCCGAAGAAAAAATATTTAATTCTAAACACTAATAATTATGATTAAAAATATTTTTCAGAATTCTCGTCATTAGTTTTCTTTTCCTTCAATGTTCTTATCCAATGTTATTGATCTACAATTTAAATTTGTGATTGAGCTCTGTTATTAAAAAAAAATCTTTAATTGTATACCTAAAAATGTCATAATAATATGTGTTGGTCGATGTTAACTAATTTTCTCGAAATGATTACTTTACTGCCATCCATGACCAATAGTGAATGTAATTGGATGACATTTGACTTGTCCTCTATATTGAGAGTAGGTTTCATATGAAAATGACATCCAAAAGTTGAAAAGGAAATAAAATTTTCCGAAAATTTGGTTGAACATTAAAAGATTATCATTTGCCCTCTTTTTACAAAAGTCATGTTAAAGATATCTTCATATCTTTAACTGGACAGTCGTGATCATGCTTCATTTTATTTCTATACGATGCATGACAAAAATAAAATTACAGAAATTCAGTTGGGATATTTTTCCTAGGTCATACTAAGTAGAGGGAATCATATGCTGACAAATGAGATCCAAATCGTTTAAACGTACTTACAATGCTATACCAGCAGATCGTATTTCATTCGATACAATTAATGCGCTCGCTCACGAAATGAATTTTCGACGAGTCGCTGCCTATTTTGATACGTCGATCTTTGAACCCGAATTTTAGAAATGCATTTTGTCTCATCCTGCAAGGATAGTTTAAAAAGGGAAATTTATAAATCAATGTATCATTATTAGAGAGTGATTATTCATTATTTATTCGGTCAGTTAGTGATTAAAATAAACGAACGTTTTCTTCTTATCCGGACATAAACAGTTTAAAAGAACTTTTTTTTATCCTTCGTGACATCGTCAAATATCAGGTACTTATTGTTATTGCGTAACGAAAACACCTACTGATTTTACGTGCGAGCAATTTAAGGATGTTTAAAAATGAGCGCAAGATTTAATTTTTCCGCGTTATGCATGATCATGATGTGGTTTCATTTCTTGAGTCAATTTAAGTTTGTAAGGACGCTGATGGAGATCTTTCTTTAAAATCCTTTGCAAACTGCTTGTCGAAATAGCCAGTTGCTGTGAACGGCGACGAATGGATATTCCTAAATTCTCATCAACACTTGCAGTGACTATGTCAATATTTTCAATGGACCGGTCTGACCTAGGACGACCTTATGACATCTTGTTCACACGGAGCCCATTCGATTGAATTTTTCGATCAGTCTCTTAACCGTCGAACAATTCGGTCCGTTTGATCGACAAAAATTGCAAGCATTCTGCTAAACTTTCACCATATTTGAAATAATTTTTCTGAAACGATAGATAACTTTATGTAGAGATAAACTCAAGATAAACTCACCATAACTTCTAAGAACCATCACTCAAAATTTTATCTGTTTATAAAGCGCTTATATAGCAACGTAAACAGATTATCCTTTTTATAAAGTTATCTGTTAAAAAACTTACTTTTTGAGTCCACTTATTTATAGTAATAATAATATTCGTTGATTTAGCACAAACAATACAAACCATAATAAAGATACATGAACATAATTATTAATACAATATCCTTTAGAACTTTGACGGCTCTTAGAAAGAAATCCAAATTCGAAAGAATTTTTACATTTGATAATGATGATGTGTATAGAATGCAAACTGCCATACTTTAGATGCATTTTCTTAGACGCCTCATCCTATTTTCCATTTTCTATTTTCTTAAACAAAATCCAGGAAAGATTTTACAAGGATCACGTCTATCCTTCAACATCACTAAATTTTTCATAGCTAATCTGCAAATTGTCACAGAACAAACGAGAGAATGCTAAACGTAAGCAATGAAAGGAGAGGTTTTTCAAACCCTGAAGGATCACGTCTTGAAATATATTTCCTTAAGCATCACGCAAGAAGGCAAATCTGCAACTCACAATGAACCAGCAGTAGAAAGAGCAACGACAGCTGCAGCTCAAGAGGAAACCCTACAAACAGACGCCACTGGCCCGTGTCTTCCATTTTAAAGACCATGTAGTGAGGATCCCCTTAAGAAAGGACGAAACTTAGGCGAAAAAGAAGAATTGTGATCAATATAATCACAAGCTGAAAAAAAAAAACTGTAAAGTGAACTGCTACATTTTCCTAATTTTCTTTTTTCCTAGGAGAATCTGAAACCGAAAATCGTACGAATTAAAAGATTTCTACAGTGCAGGGGAATGTATCATTTTTTTTCTTGATTTGCGCGGCAATCTGCACTTTCATTATTGTCTTATGAAATCGCCATTCCAGACAATTTACTTTGTTTAATAAGCCGCCGAGTCACAATCTGGACAACACAAACACCCATGGCCCTGTTGGAATTCGAACCCACGCCGACAAGTGGCAGGACTTTCAAAGCTAGGTTAACCGTTGAACCATTTCCTGCCCATTTCCTTAAATGGTAAATTGAATCTTTAAAACGTGACGTAACATTTGTTTTCTAAGGTCTGGTCATTCTAATTTTTTGTATATCATGCAGATGAGAGGTCTTGCTGGTGAGAGCCAATAACACGAAGTTGTGCGAGTTTCTTTCAATTGTACCCAGGTGATCAGAAGCACTTTATTTTTGGTCCAAATTGTTTAAAAAATGTTAAAAATTTGCAATACACAACCTATTAGCTATTGAATAGTTTTCTTTCGATCGGATCTTAATTTCCATTTTCTGTTCAGTATGTCTCCTTTCAGCACCGTCTGCACTGTATTCCTAGATCCAAAGTAGTTGGACTTTACTAACGGCCATAATTAATGGCTAGGTAGGCACTGTGATTATAAATTATGACAGAAGAGGGCGGGAATGGAAAAAGTTTTGAAAGAGTCTCTAAAGTTTTGAAATTAGTGAAATACGCGGATTTACTTCGATTAAATCTTTGGATAATGAAAAAAGTAATAAATCTAACTCTTAGCTATAATCCTTATTTCACATCACCTTTATTTCAGACCACGCTGGTCACATTTTAAATCGCGACCAATTTTTCCAATCAGCTGATTGATCACATGGTACAGTCTGACCGTTGCCTTAACGATTTTGCTTAAAATAACCGTTCACTTAACGCAACCTATATATCTATGGCTGCGGTAAGTGAACTGTCGAAGTGGTCAGACCTAATCACGTGATCACTTTTCTCAATTGCTGATTGGTCGGAGGGTTTAGTAGGACCGTTGACTTGACGATTCTGTGCAATTTGACCGCTCACTTAACTCGGCCTTTATATATATAAACTGTCCAGTTCGATGACTGAAACACTTCCTAGACCTCTCTTTATTTCTTTTTGTCTTTGGCTTCCATAATCTTCTAGGTTGTCTTCCTTTTGCCATATGCCATACCACCTTTGTTAATTTTCAGTATCAGTATTAGTTTTTTTTTTCCAATAATTTCACGGTTTTCATATATTTGTCTTTAGGTTTGGAAATGGAGAACGTCAAATGTTGCTGAAAAATGATCTGACGAAAACAAGGAACTGATGAAATGAATTGATTTTTTAGAAACTTTGCACAATTTCTTCCTTGCCAATTAAAAAGAATTAAGTCGCTTTTAAATAACTAAATTACGAAAAGAATTATGACGGGAATCAGTATCCCGAGAGTGAGGCATGTTGAAATGTGAACAGCTGCAGAAAATCCTATCAGAGTTATAAGAAAGAATGCTTCTCACACAGTTATCGTGCAAGTTTTAATATGAATAACTGCAATGCATTTTTCGAATAATTTTTAAGTTGATAGTAGGTTGTCACAATGTCATACTTTATTATTTCTGCGGAGGGTTTTCTTTATTTCATATTTTATATAGTTACATCGAAACCATTTCTTAAAAGTAAGTTGCAATGAATCATTTTCTAAAATGCTTATTTTTTAATTTATAAATTTGCATGCAACATCCAGATATTTTATCCTGTACCTGTCGCACGGACACTTGAAACATACCTGCTAATATTATTGATGACATTTCCGAAGTAATAAATTATTTGCAATTTGCTTGTAGGTTGTCCGGCGTGGATGTATTTATTCCCTTCCGTTATCGAGCCAGTTTAAAATGAAGTTCATCTTAATTAACATGATATCCTGCCCTCATTAAGTACAACCAATTGTAACTTATCTGAATCTATAAATGCTTGTTAATTATACATTGCTTATACATAACGCAGCGTGTTTTATATACATTCATCCGATATGTAATTGCCTACAGGAAACATTACACTGCTATTTTTATTACTACTCTATGCTTAAAACCTTTCCATTTCCTTGAGGTAAGAGTTACTTATACATTTGTGAATTTAACTTTGTGATTGAAGTGTACCGTGTGAAAGTTTCATTTATTTATTTCTAGGATAAATGCTTTTAAGTATTATAAATCAGAAATATGATTTGTTACAATGTCTTCTGTTGACGTGGATGTCGAATAATAATAATGTATGAGACTTTTTTGTAACCATCCAAGGTATGACATATATGATTTGTTATAATGTCTTCTGTTGACGTGGATGTCGAATAATAATAATGTTTGAGACTTTTTTGTAACCATCCAAAATATGAAACGATTTTTAACTAGTGGAATTAGAGGGTAGTTTGGTAGTGGTATAATGAAATTCTGAAAAGAAAGCCTCGAGTATAGCTTCACCTCAACAGGAATTTCTACTTTCAGAAAGCTAAAGTTGTTGGCTTTACGTGTTTAGGACAATTCGCCGTCGCCGATTCGCCGTAGGTACAATTCAGCGTCGGCAAAGTCGCCGTCGGAAAATTCGCTGTCAGAAGATTTATTTTAAACGTACATGTCCAAATACTAATATACGAAGATAAAATAAACTAATAAGTTTAAAGAAAAAAATTATATTTTTCAGTAATTCAGTATGATACATAGTTAGTTCACGTATGTATACAACTTCCGGTCGTCAAAATACCGAAGATAGACTTTTAATATGCGGTGACATTTGTGTAAAATAAGTAGAATTTCGAGTGGAAGAAATTGAGGGTTCCATTTAAAAAATAAGGTTAACATTCGCCTAACTTTCTGCAGACGTCCTGTGTTAAAAAAAAGAATTTCCTGGAAAGAGTAAAAAATAAAACAAGATTGATTGGTTCGAGCGTTTTTTGAACAAACTGAATTATCTTGAAAATAAATTATTTACATTTCGTAATTATGTGCTAACTGCAAGAAGTTGTGCGTAATTTATGTTTTCAATGATCATATGTACTGTAATTAAGAAATTATTTTCGTTTTGAAATAGAAAAATAATAATATTTGAAACGTACATAAATTATAGGAGTATTTATTTTCATCAAATTTATAATCAGAAAGACTTCTAAACCTCATCAAGCTAAATAAAAGATTAAAGGCGACGGTGAATTGTGGTGAAAGCGCATTGGTTGATCAGCGAATTGGCAACGGCGAATATTCCCGTTCTTGGCTTTACTGCTCGAATAATTAAATATTGTTTAAGAACCATAACAGTTTCAATATGATTAAAACCTTGTGACTATAAGACAAAACAATTTACTAAGAATTGTATTAATTAGTAAAAACTAAAGTGGTAGAAATCTGGCGCGAGATTTTTCTGACTTTTCCATAAGAATAATGCAGGAATGTGATTAAAATTGCAGGAATTGGTTACTTCATACTAAAAATTTAGTGTCAGGACAGTTGCGACCCTGCACGTCTGCACTCCCCTCGATGTACATATGTATTTGCCGACTTAAACTTAAATCCAACTGAAATTTGTCAAGTAAAGTAAAAGATATTTTATGTTTTATGTTTAAGTGTTGGCAATCAAATCGGTTTTTTGGATAAACGGTTGACCTGTTTGGGATTATTCGCGGTTTTAAACAGAACCGAAAACCGATTTTCCGGTTAACCTGTTATTCAAACATCTAATATTTGGATAACCTGATAATCGAAAATGATGGGTTTTTGAATAATTCGACATGCGAATATTATTGGTTTATAAATAGTCGGATATTCGAATTAGTTTTTTTTTTAATAATTTCAATTCAAATTTTAAGAATTTCTGGATATCAGATCATTGCGAAATCGAGTCTTAGCACTAGAATTCAATGAAATCTGTTTCTTATGAATCAGTTTTAGTTAATACGTAATTAACTGATTCTCGGTTAACCAACTGAAGTGATTGCGTTTGACCTTCTCCCCAATGCATTCTGTTCCAACTTCTTTGGTTTCTGGAAGCTTCGATGCCCTCATGGGCTTTAAGAGCATATTATCCTGCTTGACAATGTCTCATTTGACGAAACCGCGGTCGCATTTGTGTGAAAATAAAATCCTTATATCACTGGCACAGCCTTTCACGTATTGTTGTATTGTTTAAACCTTGATACAAACAGCATGGAGAAATTCAACGATTATTTGGATGACTGATTTTATCAGAAACCGGTTTTTAAGAAAACTGATTATTTGGTTTCAATTTTTCCCGGTTTTTGCCTAGCATTATTTCGAACAAAATAAGATTTTACAAGTTCATAAGAAATAGTTCTAAGAATTATTTATTATGAAGCGACACTAAGCTTCTAATACGTCCTGTACCGTCCACAGTAAAGAATCTGTAGGTAGCAGCGCGGGCGTTCAGAACGTGCACGCAACTACTAGAAATATTTTAATGTTATCTCATGTTGAAGGATTAAACACCGTTCTCTCTCGCGCATTGATGTTTGAATCCCTCTTTCAGCTGTCGCTCTCGCAATTGATCTCGCGCCTTTGCGCACGCATCGACACACGGTGGATTGCTCTTGTGGCGTCACCTAATATATTGTTCAACGTGGTACCGTCTAAGAGTTTTTTTTTTTAACATAGAAGAAGAGACGATTCTTTTATCATTACTATTTTTTGTTGTAAGATCATTCAAGCTATCACGATTCATCAAACGAGGGACATAAGAATGCATGCTCTCTCGATACACAATTTGTATCATTTAATTTGTAAAAAAAAATTAGATTGACATTTTATTTTATTTCTTTACTTCTTAAGTTTCAAACGTTTGTTTGACGATTCTGTTTAAATAATTGGATGTAAACTGCAAAGTATAAAATAAATTATTGCAATAACAATTCGACAGGGATATTCTCGTTTAAATTGGAAGTATACCGGTTGCGTCACCGCAAGTAGCCAAATACGATCGTCCACTGAGCAATCTATTCGCGTAATGGAGTTTCAATGTAGGACGTCGATGTCAATACATTGTGTGTTTTATCAGTAAATTGAGTATCTAAGGACCAGTTGTTCAGTCACAGTTTAACGTTAATCTTGAGTTAACTTCCATTTGTTGCTATGTAAAAAAAAACTGAGGATTAAAGTTAAACTGTGATTGAGAAATCGGTCCCAAGAAACACAATTTATTTTAATCATGAGTTAAACAATTGAAACTGTAGTGTCAGTCTTTGCCGATATGGTTTCTGTGTGGTGCACCCGGTATAAAGGTAGGAGCGCAAATGTTAATGTCTCTCTCGCGCATTGATGATTGAGTCACTCTTTCAGCTGTCGCTCTCGCAATTGATCTCGCGCTTTTATGCACGTATGGACCCACGGCCGAGTGCTCTTGTGGCGTCACCTAATATATTGTTTACCATGGTACCGTCCAAGAGTTTTTTTAAAAATATAGAAGAGAAGATTTTCTTAATATTACTATTTTTTGTTGTAAGACAGTCATTCAAGCTATCACAATTCATCAAACGAGGGACATAAGAAAACATGCTCTCTCGATACACAATTTGTATCATTTCATTTGTAAAAAAAAAAAAACATTAGATTGACATTTTATTTTATTTCTTTATTTCTTAAGTTTCAAACGTTTGTTTGACGATTCTGTTTAAATAATTTGACGTAAACTGCAAAGTATAAAATAAATGATTGCAATAACAAATCGACAGGGATATTCTCGTTTAAATTGGAAATATACCGGGTGTGCCACCGCAAGTAGCCAAATACGATCGTCCACTGAGCAATCTATTCGCGTAATGGAGGACGCCGATGTCAATACATTGTGTGTTTTTTCAATAAATTGAGTATCTAAGGGCCGGTTGCTCAGTCACAGTTTAATGTTAATCTTGAGTTAACTACCATCTGTTTCAATGTAAAAAAAAAAAACTGAAACTGAAGATTAAAGTTAAACTGTGATTAAGAAATCGGGCCAATACACACAACGCGCTTTAATTATGAGTTAAACAATTGAAACTGTAGCGTCAGTCTTTGCCGATGTGGTTTCTGTGTGGTGCACCCGGTATAAAGGTAGGAGCGCAAACGTTATGAAGCCTTTTCGTATTTAAACGGCTATTGGAATTCCTGTATATCCACAACTGTCCCAGTTTCAAATATTTTTCCATCTACTTTTAGAATTTTACAAATTTTCTTAACTGTACATATGAATACATACCGGGTGATCATTTTATATTAGGTACTTAGGAGGTTAAGATAACTACCCTTCATAATAACATTTTTAATAAAATCATATCGGAAAGTTTATTATCAAGGATAATCACGTTGACCTGCTTTGTTTCAGATTAAAGATGATCATTCGGTATATTGTCTTAAGAAAAGGAATTTTTATGAGATACTTCCGACTCCACGTAATGAAATTTCTGATTTTTCTTGCATAAAAAATGGAAATGTAACTGAAATCTTTTTAATACATGAAAAGGAAGAAAACTTAAAAAATTGTTGAAAATGATTATATGGCAACAGAAATAAAAATAAATAATAATAAATATATAATATAAATAAATAATAATAATAAAAATATTGTGTGGACAGGGTGTTCTAAAATAACTAAAGTATTTTTTCTAATTTTACATTTTGAGAGAGAAAGAAATTCTCATCTCTAACGCAGCTAAATTTTAAAATGACCTTTAGCACAAGTCCTATAAAAAATTTCACGTTTTATTTAAAATTTTAACAAATGCTCGTTAATAAGTCCATATTTGGTAAGGTCGTCAACCTGAACCGGCCACATAAGAAGCGCGGGCCGAAGCACGAGAGAACAATAAACATATTAGTTATGAACGGTATGTAATTTGCAGTAGAGGTGTGCGCGTGTTCGTGACTGCATGGCGCAGGTCGGTGGCAGCATGCGTGACTTCCGCCGGTGGCCGCTTACTATTACTAACCATTGGCCTGTGCGCTTCGTGACACCTCATTGGTAACAGCAACACGTCCTTTAACTCCAAAGTCGCAGGTAATATTTTTATTACCGGTACATTTCTGGAATTAATTACATTCACTGTATCGCATACAACAGTTATAAAATGTTTAGAATTGGAATTGCAAAGTTCCTTAAGCAATTTGGTTAACAAAGAGGATATAGGCATTATAACTTTAATAAATAGGGAATATTGGTATCTCACTTTATACAGGCTGTATTATAACTTCCGGTAAATTATCAAACCTCGGGATTACATTTAGATGCATACTCATTTATCTAATGCATAGTTGCAACATCCTCTGAAATTATAAAAGCAATATAAAGAAGTATTTGCAGAGATAGTTGGAATGGGTTGGATTGGGCGACTAAACCAAACTAATCTAATGCATATCTTACATAATTTTGACGACTTTGAGAAATATTTATCATACCCTAACAATTCAGCACTCAATTTTCAATACTTTAAATAACTTTTAAACTAGATAAATGAGAGGAAAGTGGTACTACAATTTTCTGTACAGTTTTTACAGAGAATGATGTTGTGCTAATATTTGCCAAAAATTGTATTACACCCTGTATGCAGGGTAATTGTAGAATATCTTCCAATTACGAAGCTTGTCTTTAGTTAACTGAAAATGATGAGGAGAATTGAATCCTCTAAAATCCTTTTCACAAGAACCTTCCTTCCCTTAAAACACCCTTTATAGGCATAGATGTATTACCAAAGTATCCTGATTTTGAAAACCCGCTTGATTATCATTTGAAAATCTGATCTTCTGATTACAAAAATCGAAATCATTGATACATTTTATTCCTGTTCTTTATCCTCCATCTCTTTCTATTACTATAGGAAATTATAAAGTAAAACAAAAACTACCGAAGTCAATCGTGTAATATTCTGTTCTCGTAATGTAAATATTAACACAATACTAATTATAAAATTAAGTTTCAGGCTCGAAAATAAGTTACTTACATAATAAGTCGGTTTTCATTACCAAATTTCCAATGAAGCAGACTGTTTCGTAATGTTAACTACGTTTGTAGTAACAAATTGAATAGTTTTGCACTGTTTATAGGTTTCAGACATTAATATTAAAGCACGGATTATTACGATGCGATAGCAAATAACGGCCGAAATAACGGATGTCATACTTTTCCGCCGATATTTTAACATTTATGCCTCGTTTGAATTACGATATGCAAAATCTTTGTTTTACATAAGCATTTCACGACAACGGTTGCAGACAACGCCGTGTAAACCTGGTCGACAATCGACATTTCGCGAAATTAAATAGTCCGAAAAAGTTTGATTCCCTTGAAAGAGAACGTTTTCCTATTTCTAACAGTAACTGTAAGATTGGGCTACGTTTTCGATGTTATAGTAAAACGTAAATGCTGGGTACACAGTAAAGAATCAATAGATAGTAGCGCGGGCGTTCGCAACATGCACGCAATTGCGAGAAATATTTTAACGTTATCTCATGCTGAAAAATTAAAACACCGTTCTCTCTCACTCATTGATATTTGAACCCCTCTTTCAGCTTTCGCTCTCGCAATTGATCTCGGGCTTTCATGCACATATCGACACATGGCCGAGTGCTCTTGCGGCGTCACCTAATAAATTGTTCACCGTGTCTGGGTGATATTGGCTAGAAAAGTTCACGTTGTCGTTGTCACATCTTTTGTATTTAAAAATTTATTAGGACACTTTAATTAAAAATTTAAATAGCAAAGTGGGAGGAATATGTTTGTGATCAATAATATAAACCATGAATAAGAAAGGAAATTAAAGATATTGTAAATCCTGCATTTTTATTTGATTATAAATAGTAATCTTCAATCTAGAATTCGACAATTAACGTTACTTGTAAGTAGCAATTTTCTTTATGGCATACGTATGCTATTAATAACTAAAGTGGCCTTAAACTTGTGTTCATTAAAATTATGATATAAAACTAACGAAATTTTTAAAACAAATCTCGTTTTCACATTTTCTTATTTTATGAGAAGTCGCATAGATTAATACTAATGTGTATATATGGAATTTTTTGCAACACTCTGTATGTTTGAGTCAGTTATCAGTTCTGCATGATTGTGATTAGTGTTTGTTTACTTGCTTTAAACTTATTCTGTTAAATACATAAAATAGTTATTAAATTTGAAATAACATCTTTATACAAGCTTCAGCCACTTATCTTATTAAAACAAAGACAGACTTATTAAAAAAAGACAGAAGGCATAAAATCAAATTTACACAATAAGTTTCGTTGTAAAATATTTTACATTCGGTAGACAACCTAAATACTTCTGTCATAAGTTGACCTAATAATTAATAAAGCTCGGACATTTTAGGATATCTGGTAAAAACCAGCATAAAGGTAAACAAAGCAGCGGCGTAGATTTCAACGTCGCCGCTGAACGGTTTATGTGCCCGAGGCTCTCCCATCCTCGCGCTCATTGCATCAGAAGCAACTGTTTCATGTAAATTACATGTGTAACAGAATTGCTTTTATAGTTTCTTTCAAATTAATAATTATGAAAACATTATAACTCTTTATTGTAACTTTTAAAAAGACTGGCATAATACATTTAATTCGTATCAATTATAGCGCCATCACTGCTAAAAGAATGCGTGTTCATTTGGGAATCTTTCGGTTATATATACAAGTTTTTATATCCAGTTGACCAGAACTGTAGTGATTATTGCGTGCGGCATAGACTTCTCGGGCTTCGATTGGTTTATTGTTTTGTTTTTACATGGCAGACGCGTTAAATATTCGAACTTGATCGCTTCAGCATATTAATAGCTGCCGCCTAAAATCCGCCTAGTTCTGCTAATAATAAAGCAAATATATAATAATTTATAATAATATGTAAAGTAAATCATGATTTATGTTATATTTAGTTTACTGATTATCATAAATTTTATTGGTTAAGTTATATTCCTGTATACACCGACAATGTAGTAATATTAATGGAAGTCTTCGAAAGCACTGCAGCGTTCTGTTATTACATAATTAATTAGGTATTTAAATATATCGTTGATAACGCATTTAGGCGGCGTTCGCACGAGCGCTTTCTAAAACGTTCAAGCGCTCGCTTTTTCTAACGCTGTAAAGTGGAGATTTATCATTATGGTACTTTTTTTTAACGCAAGTTCTTCACAACTAAATCGATAGCTAGAAGCTGGCAATTTATGTATTTATTTATTTTCTCCAAAGACAGAGAAGTTATGTTGAAATGTAAGTTTCAAAAAAATGGTGCAAATCCTAGTAATTCGTACCGCAAGAATATATACCGGGTGCACCACTCAAGTAGACACACGCGATAGTTCACGAAACTAATTGTTTAATGGCGTTTTCAGTTTTTACGTCAGTTCTACCAGTAGATCAAAAAGGCAGAATCACTTTAGTGAGATACACAATTCAAATTGTCCAGGCGATGTATGCCAATGTAGGTTGTGCGCCAACTTTACAGAGTAGTATTAAGAGTTTTTTTTTTTTTTGTTTTTAGTAAAACAAGTAACAAAATGCGCATTTACGGAAGCTTCATCAGTTAGGGAATCCATCGATAAGTACAAACAGAAATATGTTTTCTGTGATTATTGACACTTGCATCTTAGCAGCGCAGGTGGAGTTAATAAAGATAAAGTCACTGTAACATTTGCTGCTGCAGAAAACATTATTCTTTTTATACGCATAATTAAAAATTTAAAAAACTCAGGACTTTTTCTTATTGCCTTGTCATTCCGAAATCTGCAAACTATTTCTTTCATCTGCCAACTCTTGAGAAAATGTTTAAAAAAATGTCTTTAAGGATCGTTTTAAAACCAGATGGCCCAACAACGTTTTTGATAAATATAAGGAGACCTGGTCACGAAAGTTTTTTATAAGATTTTTGGAATTTGCGATTCATTCTCTCTTTCTTCGTTGTGTGACTGTTGTGAGATAGAGGTTCTTGGAAAGACTATCTGTTATTGAGAAAGTTTAACGTTTTATTTCAATTTTCTGGAAAAAAGACACACGGGCCCCAGATTGTTCCAAATTCAATTCAATAGCTGTTCTGAATTCAGAAAAAATCGATTATACGTTTAAAAGGTCGATTAAATGTGGAAATGTAAAATAATTTCAGTATCGGTGAATACTGTGGTCATAAACCTATTATACAAATACGTACAGGCTGTTTCGATGAACGTGCGACTGCGAATATACTTGGTGTATAATAACGAGAAAAGAAATAAAATTTCCTTAAATTTTTAAAACATGCTTCAACCTTTATCGAAATAATTGGTTTATTGTTCTTTTTGCCTAATCAAACGTCGCCTGAGAAGGTACTACAGATATTTGTTGCTTTCTTGCAGCTGTATGCCATTCGTGAAACAATTTAAACCGCTCGTGGCAGAGATGTAAATCGATCCATTACGTTTTTTTAAAAATATCGTGTCCAAAAAATGCAAATTCTGCAACTCATTTCGATTGCGAAGTTGAATTAATATATTTTCTTTCAAATAAAGTCAGAAAAGTGTCCCCTAAGTTTAGCACATTTTCACTGGAACACCCTGTATATGCCTATTCATATTTGAGGATTGTATCAAGAAAACCGAGACCGATCGAGAATTTTGTGATCCTTACTGCCTATTCATGAGAATATGTACACAATTGGATAGCTATTATACCTGCTGGAGAATAATCCTCTGTTTTATGAGATTTTTTTAAATAAAGGTTATTATTGAAGGATATTCAATAGCAGGTATTGATTTCAAATAAATAAATTTTTACATGCCAAGGGTGCTTTGTATGTTAACGTCAAGAAGACAGCGCGATTTGCTTGCAAGGGTGTCAATAGGGTTGATCAGTACTATACAATATTTATTGTATGTACCTAACATATTAGTCATTGAAACATGGTACAATTGAAACTATAATAAGCAGAGTTAGGACTAGTGGATGTTCACGTCATGGTTTAAGTGACGTCTTAAAAGTACACCGAACGGGTACATCGTGTAAGAGGATTATTAAAATAATTTACGACGTTCCTGTTACTTGGCGCAACTTGACAAAATATTTCGGAGGTCGGAGTACAACAGGTCAACTAATTACTGTACTTATTGAAACAACAAAAGTTGATTGCACAACTGTAATTCTTTATTGGTCTGTTTTTTTTTGTTATACTGAATAACACCATTGCTGTAACGGCGTTAGTTGTCTCCGCAGCTCTCGCGATTGCATTCACGCTGAGCTCTAATATCTTATATTGCCCGCTTCATTAGAATTTGAGCCGCGCAAAATATTTGATTCCGATATGGCTATTTGGAACTGTACAAGGTTCAACAAGTCTTTGAACTTGGTCAACATTAGACTCTTATTGGTTCAATTTTGGAATGATTTCTTTTCAATGTCATTATATCTCGTGTATTGAGAAACAGTCATTCATTGGCTTTTAAAACTATGCAACTTCGAATTAATCTGTTTAGACTTCGGTTCCAGTAATGATAAAATGATTTCATTGGTTTGTTATTGCAGTACAGGAGTTTCTAAAGCAACAGACATGCCAGGGCATTTCTTTGTTAGTCGCCTTTTAACGACTACGTCAGTTAAAGGGTTAAATACTATTTATTAAACCGTTTCAAGCAAAGATTAACTTTGGAAGTATCGAGGGATGATCAAGAAATGACATCTTTCCTGGAGAGATCTTTTAAATTTAATTTGAATATCTAAAGTTATATATTATAGCTAATAAAATATATAAGATATGCTCATATATTTCTTAGTTCCATTTGCTGAGTAAATCATTTTATAATACGCGCTCTGGAGCTGAGCGATAAAGGCGTCGAGAGTCTCGAACATGCGGAATTTAGTGGATACGTTCCGAGTTATAGGTAGATATGCATTTTGAGTTTTATAAGACCTGAGAAGCATGCCGATATAACTTGAAACGATATATTCCCGGCTAACGTCTTTACACTGGCGCCAAATATTAGCGGAAAGGAATCGCGAAATTGCCTACAAATTCTAAGCAACAAATACGGATCGTTGCAATTAGTTCCGTCACGCATATTTATGTCTGCATATATTACTATCTCACCACATTAATACATTAAGCTGCCGTAATTAATCTCACTCTAGTCGACTTTGTTATAATAATAGCAATCTTGAATACGTCTGCATGTGCATGCAGGTGTGACATCGCACTTACAAGCTGTATTAACTTGTTCTCTTTGGTACGCCCGATTTACATAAACATAGTTGAAAATTACCTCTCAAAATTTGCTAAAAATATTCAGAAGAAAAACAAGAGAGAGACCCATTAAACGGGCGAAACTGGAAAAATGAATCTTAAGATAAAAAAAAAAATTGGTCTTTAGAAATGAGAAGACGCGAATGAATGATTGAATGATGATTTTTAAATTTGACTTAAATTTAGAGTTCGAATATACAATGCAAAATCATCATTAGGAATAAAGAACATTGGAAATGCATGAATGAGAAAGAATTTGAGGCCCAATAAAGAGAACAAAATTGGAATGCGCAGGACAAATGGTAACCTAACCGAAATAGAGTATTCAGCGAATGTCAAGTCAAACAGGTCTACTGAATAGTGGAGTTTTCATAATTGGAGTTTCATTGAACCAACACTGGAACAAGGGAACTATACTTATTCGTGCGCAACCGTTATTCATAAAAAAATTGACAATTTCGAATATTTTACCCAAGAGTTAAGTTTCAGTGAAAAGCATTTTATTAGTTACAACTAATAGATCATTGATGTCAAGATAGCACGTTGATGCTCTTTGTTGTAACTATCATGTATGAAATTACAAGACCAGTAAAACAGAAGTCCAAAGACAAGATTATTGGATGCAGAATATTGCAGCCAATACTAATTAAGGAGCTAGAATATGTTAACAACTAACTTCAAATTAGAAATGATTTAGAAGAAAATCCAGCAATATGGAAAGAGAAACCATCAAGCTTGTCTTCATAGGAAAACATAAGTTGTGGTTATATAATATGAAAATCAAGAAGCGTGAAGTATTTGGGATCCAAATTAAAGAAGATGGAAGTCACAGGCTTGTTCGGACCTCAGGAGCGGGAGTGTATTTTTGTGTGTGTAAAGTGTTCAATGGCTTCGTTGCTTCCACACTTCCTCGCCATTAAAGGGGAAGCAGTATCGAGTTTTCTCCCTCTTTATTGACGTAAACAATCTTATGTGGACCAGAAATTTTGTAAACAATTTACTGAGTTGGGTCTAGTTGGTACGCCTTGTTTTTCGAACGCTGGGAGTAACGCTCTTAACCCAATTCTCCCAAATCTCGAACGCACCGCTGTTTGGTTTTCACTACGTTCATGATTTTCCAGAATTTAAATTCTGCATGATGAAAGTGGAAGGAGCTCAAGAATGCTTCAAAAAAACTGAGCTGATTCTAAACAAAGGAAAACTTACACAAAAATATATTTAGTTTTAAGGAGTGTTAAGTTGAATAAAAATAAAAATTCAGAAACTCGTCAGTAAGAGAGCTTCTATGGATAGAATCAATGGAATGTTGAAGAGCTAAGGAAAAGAAAAATGGACAAAATGGTACGACTCCTATAAAATAGAGGACGAGAAACTGCTGCAAATGATAACCAATAAAAGTATAAAGTAAAAGTGGCCAGGTTAGCAGAAAGTAGACAGGAATCGAAGAATTTTATTAACGATCCACCAAAATAGAACCTATCAGCTCAAGAATGGTTCAAAAAGAATGAACAAAGGAACACGTACACAAAAGTATTTATTGGGAGTGTTAAGTTGAATAAAATCAGAAACATGTCAGTAAGAAAGCCCTTAGCAATAGAATCAGTGGAACATTGGAAAGCTAAGGTAAAGAAGAATGGACAAAATTAAAGGACTCCTATAAAAGTAAAGGATGAGAAATGATAACTAATAAAAGTAAAAATGAAGAGTGGCCAGGTTAGCAGAAAATAGACAGGAATCGAAGAATTTCATTCACGATTCACCAAAACATAACCTGCCTCAAAACCCTCTAGATCGAAAGAGGAGTAAAGTAAATAAGATTTTGCTTTCACTTCCTAAGAAATAAGGAGGATTAAAGAATTCAAAACAGTTTATAAGACAAAGCTCTTTGCTAGTCACATCGAATCTTTAGCGAATTGATTTTTTGTTTATACAGATATATTTGCATTTACCAAATGACTTAATTTACAGCTTAGCTTTTTATTGAAGACACATTACTTTTAATTGTGACGGCGGCATTTGGCTGCAAATTTATTTGCTAAGAGTGAATCAGCGTGGTTTGAGAATAGTTGAATAGTTTCTCATTTCATAAAGTATAATTTTGAAGCTTTAATAAACAAATAATAAATTATTTTAAAAATTAGAAAGGATTTTCAAATCTACGAAGGTTAATGGTGTGTTGATTATCCTACCGTGGTGACCATTAGTTTTGCGCAGAATATACTAAAAATTCTCTATGAATCATTTTGACATATGTATTTATTACAAAGTTTAGCCCGCACCAAAGTAAACGTTCCTAAAAATCATCTACTACACTCTTTTTTTTTTTAATCGGGAGGAGTACTTTGAAATTTTGGCACTAAAAACGAGTTTTGTCATTAGTAGCTGACCGGAATTAACCAAGGACCGTTTTTGCTAAAATTTCTAATTAAAAAATTTCCGAATTAAGAAACAGAGTATAGCTTGATAACTAACACATCGTTATATGTATCTGCAGAAGCAGAATAAGTGTTCCTCATACAGGTTTGGATATTCTTGATTTTCGCTTCAATTTATCGAACTTGCAAAAAATAAATTCATAAAAGTATTTTGTTGTTTGAATGGATTTTTTTAAGGTAACTGCTATTGTAAGTGTATTGTTAATTATTCATTTAATTGTTAAATAGATAGTTTCACGGAACTGCATTTTTAAGCTGTGGTTGCGATCCGCATTCCGTTTCAAAATACAATGGAATCGCAAAGGAGAGAAAGCAAAAAATTCTTTGTGTGGCGGCTTTGTTGGTTACTAACGCACATGGAAAGCTATGTAACTATTTAACAGTATAAGTAGTATACGCAGACGTGGTGTTGATTGTTTGGAAAATTTGCAGCGTCAGTTCTAAATAACTAATTGAAAATTGTGCGTGATATTAGAAAATGAGAAAAAAAAGAAATCTTCGTAAAGTAGATCTTTCAGGACGTTTCTGCAACAGAAGGTACGCATTCAGTGAAGGGGGATTTAATTCTTGAGAACCTATGCAGTTGTATCGTCTTTTTTTGAAAACTGTTAACGGGTATAAGTAGTGTTGACAACAGAATGTTTTCAAATTGTTTTCTTTTATATTTTGATAAAACGATACGTACCACAGAGTACATAGAAAATGTAAACTGTAAACGACTATAAATTGCTATTGTATGTCCAGCTCTTTATTTTATTAACTTTTTTTACAATTACATCTGCAATCTGTTCTCTTCTCTTTCTTCTCTGTTAGTTACTTATTAATAATATTTATACAGTCGGAAACAAAAAAGTAGTAGACAAAAACTGTTCCCAGATTTGTTCTTTCCCAAAATGCTGTTGATTATTTATTGACGACTTCATACACGACAACGTATTTAATCAATACCATTTTAAGAAAGAACAAATACAGGAAACTGTTTTTGTCTACTATTTTTCGTTTTCAACAGTATTATGTATCGAAAGTTGTTTCTATTGTGATTGTGATGTGTTGCCTATCTTAAAGTGTTATAGAATTTAAAAAAAAAACAAGAAAATAAGATTAAAAAAACATCTTGTCTTCGACTAAGAATATTTGGTGCCAATTGATCAATTCTGACAAATCTGAGACTATGACTTCTGTTATTTTTAAATTTATGATATTTTGCTTGTTAGGTACCAAAATCACCCCATAACGATAAAAATATATTTAGTAATGGCTTATAATAAGCTTAAGTATCAGCTACATCTGCACCAAAAAATTTTCTCTCAGAGTTAAAAAATAAATAAAGTTAGAATAAATAATACTGTAATAAATACTGTACACGACCGTTTTTCCATAAAATATAAAAAATCTCCAGAATGATTAGACTGTGGTATACAAAACACGTGTAGAATTTTATGGGAGATCGAACTCATATGTATGTGGTATGCCATTTGAAATAAAAAAGCATTCAGAACCACTGTTTTGATTCATCGTATATAGATGAAAATAATTTTACGTTGTAAGCGTGTAAAATTTGAAACAAAATGCCTTGTATCTTCAGCAGCTTTCGGAATATTATCCGAGAACACACTGTTAGAACACCCCATATAAAATAAAACGGTTTTTTTTCTTATTCATGCCAAATTACTCTTTCGTATAATTAAATTGCAGGCAGGTCAGAAAAAACTTTGTTTATGCAACTGCAGTAAATTTTAATTCACAAAATGTAAAATGAATACTTGATAATTTGTAAAAAATACAAATTAAAAAAAATAAGATATATTTTTCAGTTTAATGTCTCAAGTAATGTTTATCATAGAGTAATGGTCTTTCCATTACATTTAACTCAGATTGGAAATTTTAAGTTTGTTTTAAGCATATCATAAGTGAATTGAATTTTGAAATGAAACAAATAAAAATTTGAAATACAATGTAAAAAGCAGAGATGAATTCGGTAAGAAACTTGTAAGAGTTTTTCTATCATTAATTTTTTTTTTACTTTTGGAAAAAAAATATCAGAAATAATCAACAGGCACCAAGTATTTAGTTATGTATTTATTGTTGTTGGTGTAATAGTCTCTGTGCCGTATCGTCGCTTGTTAAAGAGTAACACTTTCAGATAGGTAATATATTAATCATTATTGAAAAATATTCTTCTCTTGAATACATTTACAGAATGTTATCGAATATAATGCCAATAATTAACTTATTTTGGATACATTTTCAAATATGATGACACCTTGTATAGATGGCATCAAAATATTACGATTAAAACCTAATTTATCTATATAGAGCTTTTTTTTCCTTTCTGAGGTATAACCTTCTAAAAAACTTGGAAAGTCTATAGTCTTAAATATCTCTGGAACGGTCTGAGGAAGACGGTTGAAATGTGATATGCAAGGTAAATGAAATACAAGGATGGATATATCGTACGGAAAATTGAATATTTCTCACCAGGGAAGTAGATGAGATCAGGTTTCGTTGCCGTCTATGCATGTTATAATTATTGCCAATGTATTCGATAACATCCTGTATACAAGTACATGAAAAGATAGGACTAATTATAAGAGAGAAGTCGTTTTTTCTGTATTCTCCATATTTTTGCTTTTATTTTGGACAAACATTTAGAATTAAAAGAAAAGCATTTCTCCGGGTTAATTTACTTTAGTTTAGAACTCAAAGTTAACTTTCGATGAATCTTTTTCAAAAAAATCAAGGGTACAAGGGTACACTGTATACCATAATTTTAATTTGCTATTACTTGCGATTCTTATTGTCTTAACCTTGTTCTGGTACTCTGTTGGTTTCTAACGTATTTTTGCCATGGGTTGGCAGTTTTATCTCAAAATGGTGGTTTTTGGATATTCATCTTTTTATCCCTGTAGCCTTCATATGTAAAAACATTTTTTTTCCAAACTGCTGTTGTTTTTTTTTGTAAACTGCTGCCTTTTTCAAAAAAATTCTTAAGATTTGACTGTATTTTATGGATTCAGCAAGTTAATATATTTTAAAGTATTGAAATTGTAGAATATTTAATTGAACACCTCCTTTATCAAATGAGTAAACATGCTGAAAGATTTTAATCTCCGAAAATTATTTTTTTGTTTGTTTTATGTTATGACGGTTTCAATAATTCAATAAACAAAAAAGTTTTTCCTCTTTTATTAAATTAACGTATCTGAATGAATTTTTTAATGTAATATGAATAGGATAATAGTGCATTAAACTATGGAAGCTTTTCTTTGACAGTATCAAAAATGTAATGTTTTAAATTTGTCTTTATTGAACATTTACATCTTATTCAAGTAAATAATAACATAACATTAACTATAAAAGTTGATGTAACATGGTACTCGCTAATTATAAAGAAAAATGTATAATTTAATGCGCAAAGTACATTGTATATAATTTTATACATTGTATTCTATAAAAAATATTTATAATATTTATTCCTATCTTTTGTTGTTGAATCTCAAATGAAATATATAATCATAATCGAATAGACAAAATCCATAATGCAATGAGATAATGATGCGGGCAACTTTATCAACAGGTTTGCTACGTCGGATGCATACCCAACAGCATCAGGTAGTTTTTTTTTCTGCAGAGCTTTCAGTCTCACATGTACATAAAATATAGGTATAATTATTTTATTTTACTTTTACAGCTAATACAATTTTAATTTAATTATTTTTTTTTGTTTTATTTATACAGGGTTTGAAATAATCCCACTTTTTTTGAATAGGGAAAGCAATTAGATTTCTCGTGGAGCTTTCACATGTAACATATAAAAATAGGTACAACAAAATCTACTTCTGCAGTTAATATAATTTTTGTGATCTTATTTGTACAGGGTTTGAAATAAGCACGTTAGGTACATCGAGCGTTTATTCATTCTTTGCAAGCAATGCCTGTATGTTCTATTTAGTAAATTAAAATCATTTCAGTCATCGTTGTCTTTCGATTAAAAATATAATATATTTTTGAAATAATTTAATACAAAGGAAAACTAATAAAGTCTGCCGTCAACGGTAGACTTTCTCTACATTATTCGTTAGTGTTTTCCTTTGTATTAAATTACTATTTAATTAATACTAACACATCCGTTATATTTTTTATATTATAAACGAATTATGGAATTTACGTATTTTCTCGGTCATTGAAAGCTTTTCTTCCAATAGTTGGTAGGATCTAAAAATAGGTATATTAATTTTAATTTTAATTTTATTTATTTTTTATTATATCATTTATTTTTATTATTTGGTTCAATTTCTGTAGCAATATTTGGATTAAGAAAATTAATTTGGTTGTTTAAAATACACAACACGTTCTATTTTTTCACACCGTTTGTTAGTCAATCTAATTTTTGATACCATGTGTCCCACATCACAATTTAAATTATCCAAGTAAACGAACTAAATCTAAATCCAAAAAAAATAAGGTAGAGTAAACGGCCTTGATATTTACGAGGCAAATCATGCTGGTAGATTTTTGGTCCATTGTAATACAATGAAATCGTTTTTGTAAATAAGTTTGAAAGATAAATATGTATGTCAATTAATCCCATGCCAAAAAATTACGCTTGCTTTTGCCTCGTCGTTACAGAAGTTTTATAATTGTCGTAATTTGTCTCTCTTTGATTTTTTTATCATTTCAAATGATTTAGGGTACACGCACATTTAGTTGAAACGCGGAGAAGTGAAGCGAAAAGTTACCTTTTGCCTCAGTCTTATGTATGTGCGTACACTTAAACGAACGGAAATGAAACTGACGAATTCGTAAATACCACAGTGAAATTACCAATCAGACTAAAATATATATTCAAATTGAATGAAACGGCTATTTTTACTGTAAACTCAAATCGAACCGGAAACCAAAAATCAACGTAAACCAGTTCGACCTAACAAGATCTCGAAATTTTTGTATCATTTGACATTTATTTAAACTATAAATAAAGAAAAATAGGAAAAAAAAACAAGAAAGAAAACAAATTTTAATTTTTTTTTAATGCAACAACTTCAAGGTTTTATTAAAATCTAAAATGATGTAGGAACATTGTAGGACTTTATTAGTTAAATACACCACAAATCATTTAAAACCGTAATATGTATGTCCTACAAAATAAATTAAATACTCACCCAATGTCCTAAAAATATTGTAAGCAACACGATTAAAAGTTAATTAAACTAAAATAGAGATTTAATCTAAATTTTAATTTGCAAGAGTTATTTATCGGACAATTGTAAATTTCATTTACAAGTCGACATTTCTCTATTCAATGTGATTTACTCTGAAGAAGTTTCAGCTTGTGTATTACATTATCCGACAGTTAAATTTACAAATGTTATGATAAATTAAAAAAAAAATAGATAATGATGTAAAGTTATTTACTTTTTTATCGAGCTTAATGATTTCGTATTTTTGGTATGGCTTGGAAGAAAATATTTATTAATTTGGCTGCGCTTCGACGCGGTCCGCCTCACCTAACTGTACGGTGCGATTTGGAACTAACTCTTTCTTAAACTCTGACACATTTACTTTTATGTGTATCTCTAGTATACTTAAATGTGCTTCTTATTCTTAAAAAAAGGAGAATGTTTTCAAAAATTGTGGTCACTCCTACAGAGTTATTTCTTTAATGTGCAAAGCATAACGCCTACTGGTAGAAGTTGGCTGTATCATTTTCTTTCGAAATGTCTTCCTTCGTGTTTCTTTTTTGAGTTTATGTGCAAAACCTTCTGACATTAGGCCTTTAACTATTTTAAATATTGTAATGGGTTAGGTATTGAAACCAATATTATGTTATGGTAATGTCCTGGTTCCATAGGTAATTTAAGAAGATATTCACTGCGTACATGCACTCACAATAAGGCATTTCTGCCCGGTGCTTCGCCCTCTCGCGCCCGTACATACATACATTAAAGGCACATCTGCATCCGCCCGCTGGACCAGGCAGGTGACGTTATTACTTAACCCACTCTCGCTTTCGAAGCCGCCTGTCGTGTCACAGCCACCTCCGAATTTAAATAAAACAAGCCAATAAAAGCTATTAGCTTATCTGATGCCAGTAATTACGTTTATCGTACCTCTGTCAGAAATAATGAAAGGATATTTATCTTTTACTTCGTTCGACATAATTTACGTTCCCTCGTCAAGCGTAACCTATTTCGTCGGTGTACAGAAACTGGGCCACATACAAGATAAGTCATTCACCCCTTCCAAATTATTACAACCCTTATACTTTTTTTAATTACAAACCGAACTTGAAAAGGAAAAATTCAAATCCCAAATATTATCATTAATATACTTCGTTAAGGCCCGGTATTATACATGAAAGTTAACTTTAACTCTCAGTTTATTGCCATAACAACAATTGTGTTCATAATTGTTACCATGGGAATAAACTAATAGTTAAAGCTAACTTGCCTTTATAATACCGGGCCTAAGATTTATTATCTTGTGCGAGTGAGAGCTTCCCTTACTGGTTTTATTTTTTGGGTTTATTAAAATATCGCACTCCTTAAATTTGGAAAACACTATAACTATCATTACTTTAAATATAGATGTAAACAATATGAGTAGACAAGGCGCCAAATTCATACATTTTTGTACAGCAGTGCTTAAAAGAAATGACCCTTATTTAAACTAACCATACCACCAGGTCTGGTACCAAGAGTCGTATTTCTTTTAAGCATTGCTGTACCTACATAATGATCTACGTATCAAATGTGTAGGTATGGTTGTCTAACTAACTGGGATAGAGGGACGACCAAATGGAGTCTTCAGTTCCAGACGGCATATAGGTAGCAGTTTTCTAGTAATAGGTAGAAATCAGGCAGCACTTTTCAACAAAGTTATGGGAGAGAGAGCAGCAGTGGATTCCTAATATCAGAATATTACAAAACTCGCTTAGTCCGAAAGTTGGTAATAAAGGAGATACAGATAATTGAAATAATTTCAGTTTTCTTCAATATTTCTTGAAATTTTTGACGTACTGCTTTAAAAATTAACAAATAGGCGAGAAATAATAATTTGTACTTACTTTTGATATAGCAAGCAGAAGGAAAACGCTAGGCTGGTATCATTCTTGCTTTTCAAATACTTTAATTTATTTGTCAGCAGACTTTTGAAATCATCAACAAAAAATGTTATTCTCCCAAATTTTTGAATCTGATTCAACATATTTTAGCTTTGCGTGCAACATGGTTTTCATGATAGTGTTTGTTCGATTGTGAATGAATTAGATATAAAAAGTTTATTTGAAAAATTTATCAACATATAAAATAGCGACATCTTACTATCGCTTTTTGACCTAACATTGCAGTAGGATAGACAAATTGAAGCAGGATTTGCTCCTAATGAGTCCCCCATGCCAGGCGGCCATGCTTGCTGTCAAAGCATAATGAAGAAGCCCCAAGCAGGGCTGAAACAGCTGTCCAGAGGCTGCTCGAGGTTCTCACTGCAATCAAAAATGATTTGCACAAAATTTTTCTGAAAAATTTATCATTACAAAACATTGTTTTTTTTTTCTCTTGCTACAAATCCTTAACCTTTATTGATTCAAATTGATTATAATTAGTTTTGATTGATATGTATGCAAAAGAAAAATTATGAAAGCGTAAATAAAACAATGACATCAAAATACGAATAGGAAAGAATGTACCATCGGGTGAACAAGAAAAGTGAACAAATCCTAAGGGAATTTTTGCATTAATTTAGTTTTGTAAAAACAGTTTCAGTACATTTCTTTTACAAATATTTGTGGCAATCAAGTAACATTAGTCCATTACAAAGGTCAAGTCAAGGCAAGTCAAAGTCAGACATACAATAGTAAGAAAATCGTTTACTTTTCTTTGCACCCAATGGTACATTATTTATTTTAATCTTTTTGATTAAGTGGATATGGATATTAATTTAAGAAGAATACTCCTTCATGTGGTTTACAATTAAAAGGGAAATTACCCACAATTTCCATAGATTATCTAATACTATGATGACTTTATATTCACTTGTTCTTCTTTTTATTCTAATTTACGTTTCTAGCGACATGCTTGCTAAACAAAATATGTATCACAACAACAATTTGTCCACAAAAATCAGTTATGAGTTTAATGACAAAAGATATTAGTTTCTGCATTAGAATGTTAGAAACTTATTTAGTTTCAGCGTTTTAATGAAATCGTTCAGGGATTACTAGAAGAGCCACAAGAACCTCAGGAAATACTCTATATGAAAATTCCAACCACGTTAACATTGCGCCTAATTTTGTACATCGCGAAAGAACCTGTTACTCTAAAATTTAGAGTAACAGAAAGAGTTTAAACTGTTTTGAAGGTAAAATCCAAACTTTTCCTTTCGATCTTTACCATACCAAACCAATTCCGGACTTGGCCTGCCAGGAATTTTACAAGAACCGACAGCAGAAAGATGAAAGGATATCGCGACTCTGAAATTTGACGTAGGTCATTTGAACCAAAAGGGATTATATGCATTTTAAAGCTTCCACACAGTAGCAAAATTTTGAGGTGGAACAGAAACGAGCAGAGCCTTGTTGAGACTTCAACCAGAAAAAATATTAGGTGCCTTTGTCATGTGCAATGCGGTTCAGAGATTCTATCCAACGATGGCCAGAATTAAACTTGTAGTGTTGTAAAAGCTCTCCTTTAAAGGTTACTATAAAAGACCATTAATTGCAAATGTATGAAATTTGGTTGGTTGTAAGCTATCCACTTGTGCAAAACTAAGCAAAATGGATAGGACTTCTGGGCACGTAAAAAATAATACCGAAAACCACGTTTCAAAACAATTATTTTTTGTTCAATGCTGCAACGAGTACGATTGGTTATGAAATCATGTAATGATGCAATTAGTCGATGATTTCAGTAGTTTTTTATGTTTTGCTAGATATCAGACTAAAAGGATTTATTCATGATGTTGTAGTTCATGCAGAGAAGAATATTCTAGAGATACCCCAGTTACTTGAGTGACTTGACTTACATATAAGGAATGAACAATATTAAAATTAAAAAAATATATCTTACGGGCTTTTTGTCGAAATAATAATAATATTCTACCGCTCATCTTAAGAAATTCAGATGATAATCTCTTGTTTCTTCATTCGGCATTCAATTCAACAAAGTAAAGACTTTTGGACAAGTTTGGCCTGGAGTAAATTTTTTTTGTCGCCAAAGCTTAGGTATAACCGGTAACAAGTATTGTGAATCAGGTAAACCGCGAAGTTTCTGGATGATTTTAATATTTAATTATTAAATACTTATGTTATTAAAATTATAGTTATGTTGTCCCGGTTATAAGCATTTAGGTTACAAAACTTTTGGGAAAATAAGGTTACTTCAGACTAGTAATAAAGTGTAAAGTAGGAATTTTGCCCATTACGAATTTATTTTTTGCTTGGTTATATTAAGTGATTCATCCACGTAATTTCTCGCTTATTTCGTATTGGATTTAGTGTCAAACATGTCAAGTTTAAGGACTTCACATACGACCTTCCCTTTTCGAAATTCGTAAATTTCTGTGAGAGCCATAGTTGATTGGAAAGCAGTATCTTACTCTTCATTTGCTTTTAATTTCAATATAAAAGAAACGCCTTAGGTTTTCAACAAGAACAACCTATCAATTTTTCAAGAGCAACAATTGCAAAGTTGAAACTTTAGAAATTATATTCTAAAAAGAATACATGAACAGAATCTGACATGTAAAAATATGACAGATTTCCACAGAAACGTTCCACCCTTTAAAATCCTATCAAAAATAACTTTACCTGTGGAAACGAAACTTATCAAGCGAAAAGAATGAATAGTACATCCAACAAGCTCAAGGTCTTGTCCAATTTTCAACGAAACTAATCATTTAATTATCAGTGTAAACAATTTGTAGATCTCTGATGAGATAACCAGGTAAACAAATGCCTTTCAAGAGCGTAAAAGGTAAACGCCGTGTTACAATCTGAGGAAAAACCAAATTTTTCAACGAACATCATCAAGTACTTCTTCAGCACCTCGCCAAATTTTTCAAATATTTTCATCAATTGCGGTAATTAATGTATTCGATTCCACCTTTTATGGGAAAGCACAGGAACGTGTTCTTCTTGAATTCTTTGCGTTTTTTTTATTCTCATTACATCAAATTCCACATGTTTGTTGCGATCCAGTCTTGGTTCGAAAAGAGCAAAAACTTCGTGACTTTTTGAGAATGGAACAACGTTCAACGTTAGTATCGTGTCTGAGTTCTCTCAGACTATCTTCAGAACCTGATCTGAAAGCACAAAGATATTCTTAAACTCTACACAGAAGAATAAAAGGGTGTTTTCCAAAATATTCCTTGCAGACGTCTTCGTCATGAGACAAAGTGGTGCCAAAATGTCTTGAGGTAAAAGTCATCACACATCTCCGTTTGGTTTTTGATAGTAATTATTTGACCTACCAACAATCCAAATATTCTTTGATGACGTCTTCATTTAGTTCTCACATGGTGGTGTGCTTCCTCCAAATTCTGTGACACTTCGCTGATGTGTCGGCCTGCTTCAGTTTTGAAAAGGCCTTGACTATATTCATGTTCGATGTTGGAGGGATTTGCCAAAACTTCTTGGAGCGAAAATCATCTATCCACAAATCCAGCTCACTTACAAATAACATAATATAATTCGTACCGATAAATATTTAACAGATATGAAAATTTTTGAAAATAAATCAAGTTACACCATTTACGGGATTTCAGGAAAGGATCTAAAAATGATTATAGGTTATACTATCGTTTAATTTTTTCTGTTCTTATCCACTCAAGTCGAGCTGGTAGAATGTAACATAAAATTCTTATCTTTTCCGAATCGATTCTATTCATTGAAGTCATGATTAACTCAAGGTATCTACGATAAAAACGGGTATTAATATTTTAAAGTATATGAGGGAAACTACGAGAAAATAACTTCTACTGTATTGCATTATTATTGCAAAAGGAAAGTATAAAATTACATGCTTGATTCGTCGGCTAAATCGTTTTCTTATATTAGAATCCATTTATGTAAGTACTTGAAATAATGGAGAACGATTTACTTTCATGTTTACGATGTGGCAGTGGCGGAGTTTAAATATCAAGTACAATGAAACGGCCTGCGCCAAGTAAACAAGCGTATGAATATGTAAATATAATTACCTAATACGTTGGTGTATACACTCTTACAATTAACACGTTCTTTGAAGCTACCTACAGAAATGGGTTGGCTGCGCTTACGTGAAGTACCTGCCCGACTACAATGCCTGAATATTTCACTTAAGGACGCTTTTACTTGTCACGTCAACAATTGCTAAGTGGGTTTCAGGAATTTTCGATGAAACGTGCATAAATAATAAATCGTATTAATATCGACCGACATGACATGTAAAGTGAATTAAAATCAAACACCAATCATTTTTTGTACATTTACTTCTTTTGTACTCCAACATAAAGTATCAAAAAGGTTTTATAGAGATTACTTACCAAAAATCAAAAATCATTTAGGCATGCATGTTTTATAATCACAATCGCACACAGATAAACCTGTTTTATAATTAAACTTCCAGTTTTTTTTTGTTTTTGCTCCTACATTGCTTCTTCCTTTTTTTACAATCGATTTACTTTGCTTTATTGCACCTGCCTTTTATCCATTTGTTCAGACCATTCTTTTTTTTTTGGAAATGTGTTAGAATTCGAAAACCTCAATACGTATAATGTAAATATATTTAATTTCATTTCTGTATCAAGTAGATGAGAACTACTGTGGTATCTGCTGCGACAATCCTTTCCATGAGAACATGATTTCTTATGTTTCGCGTACTCAATGCTATACGATATTTTATGAAAACCTTATGTTTCATTTTCTGCTTGCACGTTCTGTAGATTCAGCATGCCAGGCTTCCGGTCTGAGGTGTTGAAAAGATCAGAAAAAACAAGGTAAAATGACACCGTTATGCTATCTAATTTTGAAAGCGTCTAATGTAGAAGCTCGTCACAGGTACGCGGGGGAAGTTTCGAGATAATTCATAAAAAACGTTAACATTTGATGAACAGATAAAACAGCGACATCCTACGATTGCTTTTTGACCTAATATTGCAGACAAATTGAAGCAGATTTGCTCCTAATAAGTCCCCCATGCAAGGCGGCCATGCTTGCTGTCAAAGCATAATGAAAGTTTTAAAAATTTTGTTGAAAAACGTTTTTGATTGCAGTGAAAACCTCGAGCAGCCTCTGTACAGCTGTTTCAGCCCTGTTTCGGGCTTCATCAGCAGAAACGTAGCATTAACATTTGAATCAACAGTATTTAATGCGCAGTTAATCCGCGGACCTTTTCAGTTTCAGAAAAAAGCTCGCGTCTCTTTCTCCTACCGGGCGATTCTAAATTCAACTTCAGTTTTAATTTTATTTAATTAAATTTTTTGTGTATTTAAATCGTTCCGAAAAGTATTTCATTTGCTTTATATAAAATCATTGTGATTCCTTAATTTTTGGACTGTGAGAAGAACTTTCGATTCAGTTTGGTAAGTAAATATACCGCTTAAAAACTAATCACTGCAATCGATAGTGCAATCCTTGTCTCTATCTCTTTATATCATTTTTTTGTAAAGTTTTCTTTTCTTATGGAAAGTTTTTACCGTTATCAAATATTGATTTTGTTGTTATATTTTTTATTTTATTTTTTTGTATTATTTCTTAGTTTTCATTTAATGGACTTGTTAAAGTCTTTTTTATTTACTAATTTCTAAATTAGCTTTACATACCCTTATCAAGAATACCGAAGCGGACATCCTCGTACGGAGACAGACAACTACAGGAAAGAAATTTGACAGTCTTCAGGCAACTAAAACGGCACTATTCGACTTTTCGAGGAAGACACCGTTGAAACATATTTTTGGCTTTTATCTCAAACTGGGCTACCGAACAAACAAGAAAATTGCTTTCCAACAGTGGCTCCTTGATCAAAAGGGCAGGTTGGGTTTTTTATTAAACGGGGAGTTCGTGTTGTTCAGGGCAAAACAGTTTCGGGTAAATATTGAGGTTGACCACCCCTGAATTTAATAGAAAAACAACCCTCGTCCGTTACAAATGAGTTGTTTATAAAAGTATCTGCATTTTTTATTATTGTCCTATTGTAGTTTCCATTCTTTATACCTGAGCATAAAAGAAAAAGCTGTCAAAGTTGTCAATGCAAAAGACAAATGAGAGCTTTAACAGGACCAATACAAAAAACAGGAAAAAAGTAAAAGAGGAGAGAAGGAAGATCAACTGATCAACACGAGTAGTGCCCCAAAAATTGTGTGGCTATTACAATTAGAGTTCAAAGAGTAGAAAATAAGAAGATAGAGAAAACAAATAAGGACAAGAAAGAGTTCTGTCGTCGAAAGTTTAACTTAAAAAATTAAGACTGAAAATCGGTTTCTGGTTTGCTTGAAACCTTAACTTCTAAGTTTTATGAACCTAATTTTCTTCTTTTTAAAAAAAGTCTAATTTCATTAAATTAATTCATCACTTCATCTTCTACAAAAGATAAGTTAAGCTAACAATAAAGCAAGAAAGAATAGACTAACCTATGCATAAAAGTTTAAAAAAAATTTAATGTAATGGAGCATTCAGAGATGTTTAACTCAAAATTCCAGAAATAGTTTCCTTGCAATTTTTTTTGTGCCACGAGAGAAGATGAACAGTCTTGTTATGTAATTCAAAATTTTAAAAAAAGAACTTTAAATCAATTGTGTTCCGGTCCAATGAATACTTTATTAAGAAAGTTCAAGTTTCAATAATTCAGCAATGTGTCTTTAATAGTTGGTTAACTCAATATAATAATAAAGTAAGTAGAGAACAAAACAAAACAAAACAAACAATATAAATAAGAAAACAGGAACATTGACTAAAAAAAAGTTTAGAAAAGTACTTAAACATAAAAAATGTATAAAGGAGTTTTCAAAGATGTGATTCACCTAATTACCTATTTATAAAAGTCTGCAGTCGATAGATTAACAAATAGGCGACCCACAATTTTCCGAGGGTATGCGTGACTAGTCCCCCCAATTTCCTTAATAACGTGGTATATACGTCGATATGTGTCTCGACGGTGTATCCAACACTGATTGCTAGCGCTACGTGCGACATTAGCCGGAACTACGCACTTGTGTAAGCGGACACCCCACGTGCAGGGGCGCGGTTACCATGGCAACGTACACACATGATTATGTGCGTCCGGTGCACCACCCCTCGTCAGTATTGGGCATCCGTTATAACAATTGTCATAAGGACGGCCCAATATATAGTTGCTTGATGTGGAAGGGCCTAAAACAATGCACTAGGCGTTGCGGAAACGGCAGCCATCATACGCGGTAATCGTATGCAACGTGAATGCACTTAACCTAAAAGGGTTAACACAGAGGGTTAAGCAGTTACGCTTGAATCTGAGTGCGACATAACTGTGTTTACCCTCTTAAGTTTGAATGTGTTTTTTGTGTTGTTTGTAAAAGCTATTTTATTATCGACACGCCGAGGTAGTACTGTATTTTGTTTACACGGTAGAATTTACAACAGGAGGTATTTTCTTTCATTTTATTGTTTTTTTTTTTTTTTTTTTTATTGTAGATGAAACAGGTAGATAGAGAATGCAAGTTTTAATCTTTGAATTTTTCATTGGTATTTAACTAATTTTTTTCAAATATATTTTTTTGCACCTATTTATTCAGCACGCCTCTGCTAATGCCGCGATATTCATTTAAATTTTAGTTATTGATGAAATTTGTAAGTTTGTTGACCGGATCAGGTCTTTTAATTTTGTTATTACCTTAAAGAAAACATTATATTTTTCGGGCCAATTCAGGAAAAGCTAACCATAAGAAAAGTGTGTCTGTTGTTGCATATTCAGGCTGAAAGTTAAATAGCATACTTATGCCACACTAGGATATTTATATTAGTTTCTATGTTACACACTTAATGTGATTTTCTTGATATATCTACCAATAAAGTGTTTGTATAAAAAAAAAACAATAAATTCAGTAACATATTTTACAGAGGTTTTCTCTTCTCTTCTTATTTTTATTAATATTCTTTGAAAACATGCATTTTGTTCTAGTTGAGCACGATTACATTAATAATTAAAAGGCTACTAAAACTATAAGAATAGATTTAGTTCTTGTCAATATAAATAATAAAATTCAGAAAAATACACTCTGCATTTGTTTTTAACAAGTAATCTAATTCGGTCTGCGTAGATCTTTAAAATTCTTTTAGATGTCAACTTCATCTACTAACATCAACATCAGTTATCGTTAGTGTGTACTGCGCTTAACTAAACTGTTTTTAAATATCATCACTTACAACAATATATCATAACAACAATTATTGTAAAAGGATTGCAAAAATTTGTTACAAAGTGACAACAGACATAGTGAACGTTTATTGGTTAGTTGGACTCTGTCAATGATTCGCAAAATTTCATACAAGAAATATTTATCGCTGTGGGCCTTACTTACTGCCGTCTGAAATTATGTTATTTCTATCAGCTGCAATATTTGCCTGAAGTTTACAATGCATTTCTCTCATACCAACAAAAATTCGCATTTCAAAATTCGTAGTAAGAGCAGTTAAAGAATGTACAGTTCCGGACAAAAGAAAAACTAACTCGTTCTTTTCTTAATTTGCATTATGTCGCGTCACTTTACTATTATAATTAGAATTCCTAATAAACGTAACAATATTAATTGAAACTATTTTTATTAAACGAAGTAAAAATTAAGGTTGGAGTTTTTTTTAGATTTGGGGACAAAACACATTTTTTTCATATAATTTTTTATTCAGTTTGAATTTTGTACAACAAAAATAGTTCAGTAAATTGAACGAAATATTGTGCAAGAAAATGGGTAAAGCGATCTTTACCTGATACAATATGAAAAACAAAACCCTATTTACATTACGGTGTTCCTTGATCTATCCTCAGTAGGTAATCAAAACAAACTTAAAAATATTTGGAATATATAGGCTAAAATATTATTTATTTATTATTCCTTACACGTTACATGTTTATAACATTGGCTTTAGCTTTCTTTTCGAAAATTATTGGAAATATACAGTGCGTCCCCGGATTGAGTTCGCGATGTGTATAATGGACCAAAAATTTTTGATTTCCGATTTCATATTTTGCAATTCAGGTCTGCTTGGTGCAAGATGAATTTGTGCCAAGTTTGACCTTGAAAGTCTTCAAGGTGGCGGAATTAACACAAGAAGAAATAAAATATGTATAGGCAATTATTGGCTATTCCTTTAGAATTTAGGAGAAAATTTTAAAAACATCTGTTGCAATGTCAGATCAAAAAGCGATCGTAGGATGTCCCTGTTTTATCTATTTAGAAAATTTTACTAAAATAAAATGATTTTCGTTTCAAATTATAGAAATATATTAAATTTCAACGTCCTGTTCATTAGTCTTCTTTTCTACTTCTTAATTGTATCATTTTTAATCTGATGATTTTTTTATTCATCTGCACATTTTAAATGGTGCAATTTTTTTATATTATACGTTCATATCTCCCTTTTTTTAATTTTATTTATTAAAACAATAACCTTTTGTATCACTGATCTAAGTTAAACCGAAAAGTCTTTTGTTTGCGAGATTTATTGTTGTCTTTGTTTGTTGCGTGTGCAAAGAATATTCCGTTTTCCTTTTTTCTAAGCGATCGATTTTTTCTTCAACTTTCCTTCGTCCAGTCCTGTGCTAGACTTTCTTTTTATTTTAAATGATTTTTTGATTTGACTTTAAGCGTTCGCTTTTTGATCGATATTTTAACTTTCTAAAATTTGTTTTTTTTTTTTATTGCTTGCGCAAGTCATTTTTCATTTCCCTTAACAATATCGCTCGATCTTTTTTTGTTTTTTTTGTTTAATTTACGTTTAGTTACTTTGTTTTTTTCTTTAATTTTTTGTTTAAATTTAAGCGATCGCATTTTGTTTGTGAATTTTTTTTTTTAATTTCCGAAGAAGGAAATCCCACCTAAGATATTTTGTCTTTGATTTTTAATATTATTGGATTTGAGATTTTTCATCTTTTTAGTTAAAGTGATCGTCTTTCATCTCTGAAACTTAATAATTATTTGTTTGTTTGTTGCTTGCGCAAAGAATATTCTATGTTTTTTATTTTTTACAAAAATTGTTCGATCCTCTTTTGTTTTTGCTATTTTATCATAAATTTTTCCGACTTTTTTTCAATTTGCCTTTGTCTATTTCAAGGTTAGGTTTTTTCTTTATTTTGACTGATCTTTTGTTGTTTAAGTTTAAGCGATCGTTTTTATTGCTGAAATTTGTTTTTGTTTCCTTCAAATTTTCGAAAGAGAATTCTTCTCAAGGTACTTCCAATTGTGTCTTCGATTTTTATTATTTGATTGATTTTCTTGTTTTGAAAATTAAAGCGGTTGGCTTTTGTTTCTAAAATTTATTTCTGTTTCTTCTTTATTTATCGCTCGCACAAAGAATTTTCTGTATTCTTTTTCTCATTTTATTTGGAAACATTGTTTTTTTTTCTTTTTCTATTTGTATTTTGTTAATTTTTCCTATTTTTATTTATCAACTCCTTCCGATCTTAGTTAGGCTTATTTTTATTTTGACTATTTTCTTAATTTTTCCGACTTTTATTTATCAATTCCAACGGTCTGAGATAGGCTTATTTTTATTTTCCAAATATTCCAAATATCCAAATATATTAAAAGTTGTCAAAATCGATCACTATTTTGGAGTGCAACTTTCAAGTGATCCAGTTCAAAGTATCCAATCTGGTTAATATACAATAAATTATGTTTTCAAATTTTCCCAGTCTAGTGGAGACATGACTTTTCTTTTCAGGATCTTCAAAAAAATGGCAGTGGATTTATGTAGAATTGCAGCGCTTAAATAAAACCTAAGATCAAACCTTCTTCGATCATTGTAGTAACGTGTCAAATGGACAAATCCATAATAGGATGCATGAATCGCTTTATTTTCAAAATGTCAACGGCTTCAATGCATCAGAGATTCTAATGTTGCTGTAATAAAGCAATAGTTTTTAAATTAAAACTTTTGCAATAAATTTTTATTTCTGCTCAAATGAGTAATTCGAGTGACGTTTAGAAAGTTCAGTTTACACCGCTAAAAGATTATATTTGTCAGAGTGTACCAGTTTTCAAATGCCGCGACTGTACTAATGAAGTTGCGGTGGGAACATATTTCGTAGTACAATTGGTACTTTCTATTGAAAAATATTTAAAACACTTCAAGATAGAATGTCATACACTTTATGACGTATATCATACTCGCCCCCAGTTTCATAATAATTATTTAATCACTGATTAATTTAACAGCGTGATTAAAGCCTGTAATTGGTTGGGTGAAACAATATAATTGGTTGTTTAAAATCTATTGTTAACCTCGTTCAATGAGATTCCTTAATCAGAGAATTAAATTAATTGCTGAATAACATTTTTTTTGGGAAACCCACCCGTCTGTGTCATCCTTTTAAGTTATGGTTAGACGTGGCTTAAGTCTTTCATACAGCTTGTGTTCTAATAATTTTCATGTGAAAAGAGAATCTATGAAATATGATTTATTTTACTGCTACATTCACTAATAAAATTATTCAGAAAATGTGATGATTTTTAATGTAGTTTAGGCAAAGAAAATGTTACTAACCTCTTCGATTTTATTGCGTAAGTGTGACAATTCATTTTTCTGTACAGAATTTAGTTTTCTGAATAATACATATTCAACATTTAAAAATCATTCCAAGCTCTTAAACAACACAAATTTTAAAACGACTAGCGTTATCTAAGCCCTCAGTATCTTTCGAGAAAAGAAAAATGGTTTTCCTTAATTGTGGTTCTTAATAATAATTGGTAATGATCAAAGAGTTGTTTAATTGCTGAGGTAATTAACAATATTATATAATGAAGAGGAAACCAAGTATAGTTTGCACAAATTAACATGTGTAACGGAAATCATATTCAATTTCTTTTTAATTATAAATTAATGAATTCGTGATTTTTTTATTCTTATTAGTAAGTTTCAGTGCAAGCAAAAACTTTTATAATAAATGAGCTTTTTCTTTCTTGGAACGTGAAATAAGAAAAAGGCCTTTTCCTCTAATGCTGAAAATACTTGGAAGTACAAGTAGAGATGCATTAGATTTTAAACTTAAAAGGACGTATATCAAAAGCATTAAGTTTAAAAGGCTGTTAAATTTTGTTGTCGTGATAACAACCTGTCATAAAACTGTATTTTTAATTTTAAAGCACCTCTAAACTTTAAGTCTGTACTAAGTTCAGAATCTCCAAACAGCAAAAATAAATTATCCTCTCAGTGCAATTTTGGTTCGGTCTAATTATGTTTTATTTGTTCCCTATTTTACATAGATTTCTAGAAAGAGAACGCCAATCGTGGAATCACTATCCTAGAGTATTAATTAAGCACAAAGAGTAGTATACATATTTCATGGCTTCTCTTCATCAGTTACTAATGAGAAGGAATTGACAATCAAACTAATAAAAGATGAATGTGACGAGTTGAAATACTTTTTAATTTAATTTATGTATCTGTACAATAAACGCTAAGAAAAATAATTTAGTATATTTTTAATTGAGGTGACTCTTGTCCGATGAAAACGGTGAAACATTGAGTATTCTTTCGAATTTTAAAAGTTTCCATTTAAAATTTAAATACTATTTTTTATATTTTTAATGTGAAAAGCACACCGTTTTCACAACTATTAAGATGGAAATAAATTAATATACTTTTGTCTAAAATATAAAAGAAAAATAATGAATGAATGAATTTGTTTAAAATGATCTTTTTTTCACTGCCAATAGACGAAATGCATAATAAATAAAGCATTGAAGTTGTAATGTAAAATAAAAGGAATTGCTAATTCCAAAAGAATATTGTAAATAAGAGGTTGTTTATCCAAGACACTATTTTAATTCTCGGCAATTGGAAAATTTAAAAACTTATCCAATTTTTAAATCTTCTCTCTCTCCATTCAACGTTTAGTAATCTAATTTTTAATGAATCAATATGAAATATTAGAGTTTACATAACTCACGAATTATAATCTAGTTATAATTCAAATGCAAATAAAATTTAAACAAATAACATAAAAAGTACGTACTCTAAAATAAAATAATAAATTTTTAATAATAAATCAAAAATAAAATTAAAAATAGAAGAAAAGTGTCGCATATCTGTTAAGCCAAATGTTTTCCACTGTCTTCAAATTAAATACAGGTCTTTTCTATTTTATCTTGAACCGTTCCGTTGCAATAATACCAGCTTCTTGCTTTCTCCATTATTTTGGATTCATCGTCGCCATAAATCAATAATTAATACTCTTATTATATTTTATTACTCCTATTATATTACAACCAACAGTTTTAATGCTGTTGGTGGATCAATTAAATACAAAACGAAAAAAGTGGCCCTAAAATACTTCCTTGCGGCACACCAAGTGTAAAACAAAGTTAAAATTTGCAAAGAAGGTTCTTGAATTCCACGAGAGTTATGAACCAGTCTTACCAATTTGTATTTTGGTATTTACGGAACCATTTTATGTGAGTTTTCTTTTATCCAAATTGCACTGTAATAACAGAGTAACGTTTTAAAGAGTTTCTTTTATCTCACATCCGGTGTAGATTATAATTTTTTTTTTCGGTTTTTCCTTGTAAATACGGTTTTTAACAACTTGCCAAAAATATTTAATCCTTTTGAATGGTAGATTTCAAATTTCAAAGTTGAAATTTTTAAAATGCAAAATCAAGAAATACGTTAAAATCTAATACTTTATAAATAAAGAAATATTTGTAGAAAACAAAATTTAAGTTTACAGTTAAAAACAGTTTTGCTTGAACGTGTTCATTATACATTTACTAAGTTTTATAAATTAATTTAGTCCCTTCCTGTTCGTCGTTTCTGTTGATGTTCTGTGTATGTAACTATTTATTATCATTATTCTTACTTTTTTGTATTGATTTTGTGCGTAACGAAATATCGTGCGAAATTTTAAGGCTCCGATAATAACAACAACCTCACTACGTTGCCCTTTTGACATAATACATAATTAGGTACCAAGAAATAACACTGTAATTCAAAAAAATATATCATTACCGAATACCACATACTAATTTGGTCTCTCATCTCTAAAATCTTTTGTAATTTGAATAGCGCAAAAGCCGAATTAATTTTTTTTTTACTACACGAACAACGTGAATAGACCATGATAAGAACCATCAAATTGGAGTTAAAGAAGTTTGATACAATTCTCATTATTCAATGAGTATCGATGAGTGATATGTAGATAACCATATTTGTTGATATTAAGTGACAAAATATTGGAAGTAAACCGGCTCTTAAACTGTTCAGTAACAAGTCTAACTTTATTGCCTAGTTCCTCAACAGACTTTGCCGGGAGTATCATCGTTGTATCATCTGTCAATATCGCAACTGACTCTTCGTTAATAACTGCTGATACTTTATTAACAAAAATTAAAAATAATAAAGGTCCCAGCATAGACCTATGCGGAATCCCAATATCGACGTCATACTTACGTGACTGTACATGATTAACTTAAAACTTCCTATCTCTCAAATAGTTAATAATATTTACGGTAAGAAGTGTTACTTAAAGTCGTTAACTTTAAGTGCGTTCGTACAATAAATTGTTTCAATTCATTTATCTTATAGAAAAGGTCATACGTTATTATATGAGTGGAAGGAAGCATTGTGAGATTTTTACCTTTAGAATCTTGGGAACGAAAGGGTTATACGATGGTTATAAAACAGATGCGTCCATCAAGGGATCTGAGGTTACGTTGTAGCACGGGGTTTCAAACAATGTTAGATGAGAAAGCTGTTTTAAAAATTCGTGAGGGCAAGCGACAGAAAAAAAAGTGTTAAAGCGCTCGTAACCGCAGCGATAACGTTAACGTTCGCGTTCGGGCGATGTTTGCTCGGACTATCTGTTCCTGTTTATTCTGAACGTTAAGCAGCCAGGAGATCTGAGACGGACGTCCGGCTCAAACCTATAACGCTTTCCGTATGTCAGCGAATAAGAACACGCACTGTGTTTTATAAACTAGTCGATGATAATCGCGGTAAATTTTTGACCTACCCGTTTTATGTTGTAGTACCTTCATCGGGCACGCACATTTTTAATTACAGGCGTGCTGCTCGCTGAAATAATGTCCGACATGCAAACTGAAAGAAGTCAACCGTGGAATCGTTTCTCTTCCTCATTAACAAAAGAGATATGTTCTTCACTAGTAGAAGTTAAATGCAATTGCATTAATTTTCTAATCTAGTAATTATTATTAATTTATGATAATTACAATACCTAATACCCTCAAATACAGTGGTTTTCAATTAGTATACTATCTTAGGAGCTCTTGACAAGTATATATTACATAATTAATGAAAGTTTAAAAGACATTTTTTAGACACTGTATAATATCACCCTGTATGAAATTGATTTTTTTTAACAGTACAACTGAAATTTATAGTATAATATACGAGATGTAACACTTCAACATTTTTTATAACGTTAAGAACTTTCATAGTTCTTTCGATTATAACAAAAAAGCTAGATTTGATGTTTGTTAAAAAACGAATGAGCGTGCAATATTTTTTTATACTAGCGTATCCAAACTAATTTTCTCATGAACAAAAAACTAGACAACCCTTATTTAAAGGTTGCGTTCATACGTTAAACACACATTATACATCCCAAGGCCAAGATATACAGAAAGGACGCGTATATGCAGATGGCCCACAAATCAACCTAACAGAGGTATTGTCTGCCTCGAAGGGTTGACCCGCTGTCTATACCTGACTACTGGTGCATGCTATATTTGAATGTAAGTTCCATTATATTTTGTTGCAAATCTGCATATTTACAACATATGCGCTCGCACAATGTGCGTTTTATGCGATCGTTATCAGCGATTTTATGCGAATTAATGGAGCTTGTGATATTATTTAAAACATTCCATTCCGTCGTAATCCTTTATGCACGGTCCTTAAATCAAAACTACCCTCGACGGTGCCTATTCAAAATCAGGATTTTAAATTATTTGGAAATAAATCATCTACATACATCCTGCTGAATGGGCAGAATATTCAAACGTTTTTTTTTTCGTTGATTGCTGTGGAACTTTGATCGGTACTTTCCCAGACACATTTTTTTAAAGCCACTTCCTGCTCAAGTAAATTATAAGTTAATTTTTTAATAACAAAGTATTTTACACAAGGTCTACCTACATAGTTGTTCAAATATGAAATACAATATTCGCATAATTACAATACTGATCCTGTGTTTAAAAAGATTTCTTTAACAAAATAATTTTTGTAAAGGTTCGTAGTTACAAAGTCAATATTTACTGAAGCTAACCCATTTATGCCCGGTTTCTGAAACGATGCATAACTTTATCTGTAGATAAAGTGTGTACGTAGCAACGTAAGCAGTTTGTAAGTTATTTATCGTTTCAGAAACCGGGCATTAATGTTGGCCATGCCATCGTTCATTAATTTGATTGAACAGTTATGCTTTTAAGTAGTGTCTCCTTCATAAAATTTTAAGTCGAGATCTACGAAGTAAGCGCCAAAATTTCTCGGCCTGACATAGATCCACGTATAGCAGTGGGTCTAAATTTTTGTAACACTTTGTTCCAAGTGTTATTAGCCTTAGAGAAAATAAAATTGGACTTTATGTCAATTAGTTTTATTATAACTGACATAGCAGAAGTCCCGAAAATTGAGAATCGAGCTGTTATAAAAGTCCTTACTCCAGAAGGTCTTTTTCCTAAAGTACCGAAGATCGTCTAGATGGGGTATACAGGAAAAATTTCCCGTCTTATTTTGTGGTAAGCGATTAGTCAAAACGGTTTCGAATATGGCAGGAATCCTTAGAAAATGACGCAAGAACATGATGGACGGTGGAAGTGGTGACGAAAAACAAGATTGTTTTTGTTGAAGACATCATTCTAAGCGATCGACGTTTGAAAGTTAAAGAAATATCAAAAATGTCGGGGCTTTCACATACAAGCGTTCGCCGTATCCTCCTCGGTCATTTGAGCATGAATAAAGTTGATGCAAAGGGGTTTCTCAAACTACTTTCAGCAGTTCAGCGCCAGCGTCGTGTTGAATGTGCTCTAGCCTTTTTAGAGCTCCGTGGAGAAAATCCTGTGGACGTACTCAAGACAATTGTCATAGGGGATGAAACTATGGTTCTTTATTAACATTCTGTGTCAAAAGGGAGTTGATGGAATGGAGATGAAAAGGAGAAGCATCGCCAAGAAAGTTCAGGGTCTGTCAATTGACAAAAAAGGTGATGGCCAAAATAGTCTGGGATTTTGAGGATACTCTACCCATAGACATTAAAGAACGTAACACCACAGTCAAGGGGGCATATTTTGCAATACTGCTACATAAATTAATATAAATGATTCAGGAGGAAAGACAATGCACACTGCTGGAATTTCACAAGCCGCACTTCGTAACTGCGGTTTCAAAAAAATCGACCATCCTCTGTGTAGACCAGATATGACCCTCAGTGACTGTTTGGAAATTTCAAAAAGAACCTTCGTGGTCGCTATTTTAGTGACAACGAAGAGTTGAAGTTACGGCGCATTTTGAAGACAAACACAAAGAATATTTTTTTAGGGAATCGAAGTGTTACAACGATATAATAAATATATTGGTGTCAGGAGGGACTATACTTAAAAATAAAATTTACTTTTTTTGTCTTTATTTACCTGCTTGCAAGATTGCTTGTCTGTCTACCTATAGCAGTAGCAGTGGCGCAAGTAGTAGTCGAGTCGCTGGGTTGCAAAATTTTTACCAAAGCGCATTCCATTATTAGAATGAAGTATAAGCACATGTCACCCTCTCTGTTTTTCATGGTTTTTCCATAAAGCTATTCTTATCTCTCCGAAATCTCCATAAGAACTGTACTTCATTCTAAGAATAGAATGCGCTATCGCGCCTTTTAACAAGTAAGTTCACGTACTGAAAATGATATATCATTCATATGTAATAGAAGTAATAAGGACTGCCTAAAACGACTGTCAGATAACTAGCGCTGGGCGTAGTACTTTGGACTTGTACAGGCAATTTGAAATATCATGCCTTACGTACAAATGCCATACATACAAATGCCATACATACAAATGTAGTAAGTTTAACCAGTTAAAAGAACTACTATCAACTGTGGCGTAGCCACTAAAATTACGATTCGATGATGCCCCAAAATGATCAAAAATGAGTTTCCAATAGTACTAAGAGCATTTTTTATTTTGTTATTTGCAATACTGCAATCGAATGTATTTTCAAATGTATTGGAGCCTGTAGTTTGCCCGTACAATAAAAAATGGATTGGATTTCCTAACCACAAAATATTTTTTAATACTATATACGCATTTCGGCAGCTATGCTACTATCTTCAGTAGATGGCTTCTTAATCAAAAGAGAGGTCTGTGAATGTATTTTGTTGATTTATTTATTTGACAGTTGTTTGACGAAACATCAAGAACGACGAGATTCTAGATTATGTCAATTATATTTAACTGTGCATTAAAATACATAAATCCAATAAAAAACATTTTGTTGTATCATAAAAGGAATTTTTGGTAAATTAATCAGAAATACCTTTAATTCGAATTTGAAATGTCAAATGGCACTATTTGAATATGAAATGTCAAATGGCACTTATGAATGACATTATGGCTGTCATTGTCAAGCTGTAAACACTCCATCCAGGTCCTTCAATTTCGCAAAATGTGATATTCTTATTGAAATTTTGGTTTAATTTTGACGTTTAATTAACATTCAAATTTTAGAACCACTGGCGACTTGGTCAGAAGTTGTAATTCAGCAGCAGACCGTGATTCTGAAAGTTTTCAAGAAGCATGTGTCGACAAATTTTAACTTTTTGATTTAAAAGTGCAAGCGCCCCTAACGTTTTGGCGCCGGGTTGCCTTGCAACCTCTATTGCTCCGCCATTGTGCAGTGAGTAGAAGGTATTTGGCTGCAATTTAACATTTGTAGGGGAGGCATTACTAAAAAGCATGACTGTACGTCAAAATAATACAACCATATTTCCTCAAAATGCTTACATCCCGTACAAAATACAGAATTTGGAAAGAAAATTTATTAGAACGAAAAAAGAGTATTCAGAACGTATAAAAAGTGCTCAATAAAAATAAAACTTTTAATTTTTTTATCTTTCAAAGAATTTTATTTTATTTTTTTAATAATAGAAAATTTTTTAATAAACGCTCAGACATAAGACGAATATGATCTTAATCTTCAAATTTAATGCAATTAAACATTAATCAACTATATTTTTAAGTCAATTTTTAATTAATTGAAATTTTATTTGATTAATTCTTCACTTTTTGGAAACAGCTTCTAAAAAAAACCGCAGAGGTTTTAAAACGCATCGATATTTCTAGTGTTTTAGAAGCTACCTGAAGAACAATTATTACAAATTTGTTTTAAATTAGAAGTAATTATGTTAATCAAAATGGAAACTGCAGCTATTTTCTATAACTATCTTTTAATTACAGTTCTATAAATTTGTAAAGTACATTACCTACTGTTATATTTCATTGTTCGTGTGTTAAATGTGTTAAATCAAATAGTAGGTATTTCAGCATTTCCTCTGATAATACGGACGTTAATTATAAATTATTAATTAGCACGTTAATTTTAAAATTGTCACATCGACTTTCATATCAGTTTCTCAAACCATCTGATCAGTCTATGTTCTTTTTTTTATTTATGCCTAGTTCCACGTTCTTTCGAATATTTTTGAATCTTACTTCGGGCATTTGCTTTTCACATTCTCACAATGTATCTTTAGCCTTATTACATGCCGAAAACAATCTGCAAAAGTAAGTTTGATTTTATCTTAGAAAAATTTTGTGCAAATCGTTCTTGATTGCAGTGAGAACCTCGAGCAGCCTCTGGACAGCTGTTTCAGCCCTGCTTGGGGCTTCTTCAGCAGAAACGTAGCTCGACATTCCCACTGCAGACCAAAAACGACTTGCCCAATTTATTCAAGAACGATTTGCACAAAAATTTTTCTAAAATCTTTCATTATGCTTTGACAGCAAGCATGGCGGCCGCCTTGCATGGGGGACTCATTAGGAGCAAATCCCGCTTCAATTTGTCTATCCTACTGCAATGTTAGGTCAAAAAGCGATAGTAAGATGTCGCTATTTTATATGTTCATCATTCTTACATCGCTTTTGCGAATAAATTGGGCAAGTCGTTTTTGGTGTGCAGTGGGAATGTCGAGCTACGTTTCTGCTGAAGAAGCCCCAAGCAGGGCTGAAACAGCTGTCCAGAGGCTGCTCGAGGTTCTCACTGCAATCAAGAACGATTTGCACAAAATTTTTCTAAAATCTTTCATTATGCTTTGACAGCAAGCATGGCCGCCTTGCATGGGGGACTCATTAGGAGCAAATCCCGCTTCAGTTTGTCTATCCTACTGCAATGTTAGGTCAAAAAGCGATAGTAAGATGTCGCTATTTTATATGTTTGATTTTATCGTTTTCGAAAATTTAATTACAAGTTAAGTTTTTATAAATGTAGCAAACACTTTATTGTTCCTCTTTCTAATTGTCCCAGTGATTATTCCTGATGTGTTTCAGCATTACGTTTTTCTTCACCGTTTGCTTTTCTTGGCTTATACTCTTCTTTTCCACATTTCGGATCGTCGGATCTTGCTTCGGGTTTCCGCTTTTCACATTCTTATAATGTATCGTTTCTTCTCATTAGATGACCACATCAGTTTTCAAAAGTAACTTGTCTTTAATAGTTTTTTCAAAGATTAATTACATGTCTTTTATAAATTTAGCACACACTGATCCTCTTTTTAATTATCTCCGTGCTTATGTGTTTCTAATTTGTGTATTACTTTTACAAGAAGTGTTTTTCTCTTACCTTCCAAATTTTTCTGCCTATTTAAATATTCCTGTTATGTTTCAACTTTCGTTTTTCTTTCACATATATTTGTGTATTGCTTTTACAAGAAGTGTTTTTCTCTTATCTTCCAAATTTTTCCGTCTATTTAAATATTTCTATTATGTTTCAACTTTCGTTTTTCTTGGACATATACTCTGCTTGTCTTCTCTTCTACCTTTCTTGGATTTAGATTTTTGACTTGGTGATCGTCTTTCGTTTTTGCAAGGTGTTCAACCCAAATAGGCTATTTTTTATTTTAGACAGAAGTAGGGGATAAGAAAACTCAGATCTTCTCCACTTAAACAGGAGGGGATAAAAACTCAGATCTTCTCCACTTAAACAGGAGGGGATAAAAACCCAGATTTTCTCCACTTAAACAGAAGGAGGGGATAAAGACTCTCCACTGGAGATGATCTGAGTCTCCTTCTGTTTAACATTTATATTTTCAGAATGAGTGTCCAGGGGTATCATACAACTATTTTTTTATTTATTATATTTATTGTCTTATTTTGGTCATATTTTATCGTTTTTAGCTTTAGAACTTTGTCCTTCTTAAAAAAAGTATTTATGCTTCTTGTTTTTATTTTTTGCAGTTATTCAATAATGTATAAATTTTCGAACATAGATGGTCTTGAGAATTATAATTTGGTTCTTCTAAATATCCTCGTATTATTATTAGCAAGTGCAAATCTAACCCATAATTGTTTAAATAGACTTGATTATTACTCATACTTAAAGAGCGGCTAGTTTTTGGTTTTCTGATTCAAAAAATAGATAATTTCTCTTAAACAAGTCATTTGCAAGATGTGGAATGTGGAATGAATAAGTAACTATAAAATAAATAGATGACCTTGACTATCATTGGGTGAATGAGTCGTACTGCCTAATCCTACCATTTCTGAACGTGATATTTTAAAATTTCATCGATTCCATATGACGTCATTTTTTTCGAACTTCCAAGAGATACTGAATAGGTATAAAATAGAAGGTGTAAATTTGGACAATTAGAAAGTATCTTAGGTTTTAATTTTAAAAGAAATGTGTATATAATATTTACATAAAATATTTTTGAATTTCTTTTTTATATGAAATTAAATTGTTATTGTAATTTTTGATACCATATTATCTTCCACACTGTAAATTATTCACACACGCTCACCCTGATTGTATCTAAATGTGGTCGTCAACACAGCGTTTTTTCCGCGTATAACGTTCGAAATTCCAAGTGTGTAAATTGTAACCCGAGAACCATTTTCTTTATTGTTTCACGTTAGCGTTGAGCCCGCGTATAAACACAGGCCCGAAGGAAAAAGTAATGAAATACAATATGTGATGTTCAATAAGAGCATGTTGATTCGAGACATCAGGATTCAACGTTGCCATAGTGACTATGAGGTTCATTAGGTTGACTTTACGCAAGCATCTCGCTTCTATCAATACATGCAAATAATCTCATCCTTTTCTAACATGTATGCGTGTGTGTCTACATTTGCATGAAAAATATGTATTCTATGTATGTAGCTACCAACTAACAACGTTTGTACGAACTTTCAAAGCTGCGGACTTTATACGTAGGTATATGTAGAACTCCAACATAATAAAATGTGGTTTAATTCTAATTTAATTCGAACTTAACAACGCGTACAACTTCAGATTACGTGTGATTATAAGTTTTATAGGATGGCGTCGATTTCGTATATGAATAAATTATCGGAAAGGAAATGAGTTTGAGCGAAGTTTTTCAATCAAATTATACAACGGACGACAATTGTTCATGTATTATAAAAATGAAGAAAGAACACTTGTGCATTACTTATTCATGGACAATTGTGTGGTATGTACATGGAACATTTCTAATAATACTTTGGGAAGTTTAATACGTATAATAAGAATTTTTACCCCCCTGATAATATATCGTTAGAATTGACGAAAAAAAACTCGGGTCTTTATGTAACGTCGGGGTCGTTAATTTTATGTAACAAGACGATATATATTGTTACGTCAGAGCAGGTATTCATCGTCACAATGACATGTATCTCCTATAAATAGTGCTTAATTTTTTGCATAAATCAATGTGAGTATATAAAAATCGGTTTTCCTTTTGTTTTAGTGACCAAGCATGATTGGTCCACATCGTGGTATCGTTTGGGTTAATTTACTTCGCAAGTTTTGTTTGATGACACACGTTAACAAGGATATTATTTAGATAACTGAATGCGAGATGATTGAAACCTAAATAGGATGTAATACTCTAATGTTCGCACAGAAAATATGATTTTCATATCTCACATATCTAATCTAAAAGCGCAGAAAATGGTAATAAATTTTATTCACTGGCAATAATTCAAAAGGAATGAATACTTCTCTCAAGACGCGATGACAGCATGGGATATATCATCTATCGAGATCCTTTAGAAAAGTGATATATAATATCACTTTTCTAAAGAATCTCGCCATACGCAAACTTGTATAATAAGTTCGCGTATGGTGAATGAGGCTATATCTGCAGACGAGCTCATGTCACAGCGACTACGACCGAGAATTGCTTATTACCTTTTTGATTAAATGCGAATACTGGTTGTTGCAGTTACAGTGCTGAATTTAGAGTACAAATGAAATATATTTGTTAACTTGCACTTCAGCTGTTACATACAACACTTAAACTCATAGAATGGTAATGGAAGGAGCTTAATGATTAAAATAAATAAGTTTTAAAGAACTTCTTGGGGTTTTATTTTTGTTTGGTTTCATTTTACCCAGGGCACCCTTATGTCTTGGTCCTGCTTCTGACTACATCTGCAGACATTCACAATAGAGTTGGGCTCTGCAATATTCCAAGCAGTCAAGCATGCATTCCAATGTAGGTGTTCCTCAATCAATATATACGACTATTTTTCCTTGTGCTTTCGCTTCACTCGTCAGTGAATTTCTAGCTTATTGAATGCTATTAACTAAGATTATATATGCAGCGAGTTATTGTTCGAAATTTTCAATCTGAAGTATGTACACGAATTCAGGAAATGAGATAAATGAAATAATTCTAACAGAATGAAGGAGAATAAACTTTGATTTGAATCTACTTATTATTTAAACTGCTATAAAAGGCGTGTTGAAATGAAACTCGTTGTTTAATTATATTATATAAGCAAGAGCCCCACGCTAAATCTTGAATTAAATAACAATAAATATAAATATGACCGTGCGACTTTTATAAAATAATAAATCTACGAGAGAAACTGGTTTAGTTAATTGTCTACATATACATTTTTTTGCAGAATATTTTTATCATGTAGCGACATTCTTGTATATTACTGAGCAAAATTCTTCAATCTCTCATTCCCTTTTACTTCTTTTATCGCTCATGTACATAAATGACGACGTCCTTTCATAAAGAACATTATCACATAATATATAATACTAATTAATGAATTACTTATTTTCGTTAAGTAAAGCTGAAAATGTGATTAATGTTAATTTTATCTCGCCATATAAGTTCTGGGCGTTATAAGAACGGATTAATAAGAATTTCAAAAACAAAATCAGAACGGCTTGGAACTCGCGTTCTCGTTTAATCTATGTATAAAAACGCTTTGTGGCTTAAAGCAAAGAGAATGAATATTTCATACGGCATAACCAAAGGTTCAGACCACAATTATGTTAAGAATCTGTTAAACACTTTTTCAAGCACGTCGCATTCAAAGATTCGTACAGAAAATTCATAAATTCACATCGGTACAGTATTTTAATTCAAGTCCGTCCCTAAATAATTCAAGTTACACGAGAAGTCGTCTTTAAAAATGTATTCAGACGATTACAGTTTCACACCGGGGCGCGAAAAACCGAGGGGTGTCTTAGTATAATATTTATAAAGACCAAACAGTTTAAATATTATTTGAGCTTGATATTAACAAATATTACTTGCATAAAATAAGCTCAGAATCTTGCAGGTTACTTATTCAAAGAGTTAATAATACAAATTGGCAGTTTTTTTTTTGAAACACCCGATAGATCTCATTTAATATTAAAAAAAAATTGTGTCACATCGAACGGTCTATAATTCAAGTATAATGATAAATATGTTATAGATGGTTTTATATGTATACATATAAAAATGTTCATCAATATCAAATACGAATACCATATTTACCTTGAATGTTATAAATCATGCAAGGAAATGCACGCAGGGCGCCTGGCACTAAGAAACAAATCAAAGGCGGCCACAATTGATGGAGTTCGCCCCCTCAACTTGTATCCGTGATTGGGCTCTATTTTATGATAAATTATTGTGTAAAATAGAACTTTTCAGCGCAAAACATAAAGATTATTCGACACAGAATACGACTGATAGTCGACAGTGATGGCATTTCTATTAATAATTGGTTTGCAGGTGTAGGCAGTTACAATATCCTTCCATATTTCAATTTTACCGCAGAATGGGAATTATTTATTACTTTTCCTGTCAGAAGACTATCTGTTATACGAGGTTAATTTATTTTGCTTTTATGGCTTTTGTTATCAATGTTACATCGAACTAAAAATATTACATAAAACGAGCGTGTTCCATTAGTTTATAACTTATGTTTTACTATGTTATATATTAATATACCAAAGAATTTATTACATTATTGAAAATATTCTTTAGGGGACAACCATAAATAACACAAAAAATATATAAAATTTTTACGTATACGTGGGCGTATAAATCTCGATTGTCAGAGAAGACATGGAATATGCGTTTCTGATGAAAGTTATTTAATAAATTATTTTTATTTTTAGCTACGTATCATTCATTTCAAGAAAAAATAATTCTAAATGTGAATAATATACATACTAAGCCCGTTTTAGACTATTTGTGGAAGATTTGGTTTAATTTATTGAACAATAAAATTATAAAACAATTTGTTGCAAATCGTTTTTGATTACAGTGAAAACCTCGAGCAGCCTCTGTACAGCTGTTTCAGCCCTGTTTGGGGCTTCATTAGCAGAAACATAGCTCGACATTCCCACTGCAAACCAAAAACGACTTGTCCAATTTATTCGCAACAGTCATCAATAAAATTATAAAATAAGACTATCTGAAACCAAATTTTATACCAAAGAAATAAGTAGGTATAAAATGACTTTTAAAAACTAAACTAAAACTTTTAAAACAATACTTGCAAATGATGAAATTATTAATAAAAAAATAATACGTGCACGTACTAGTCAGACAATTGCAATAGAATTACATAAGCGCATAATTTGTATCTTTTTTGATTTATGTTAGCACCATTTATATATGTTAGCAATATTTACATTTCAATTTTAAATGCTGATAATTTATTATGACTTGTGTTTTATTGGTATACGACGTCGGGGTCCCCAAAAACAGAATAATATTCGTCTTCTTATTTCAGAATACTTTAATTAAACGCAATCCTTTTACACAACAAAAGAACAATAAAAATCTACAACATTTATTTAATAAATAACGCTTTACTGATGCACCGTTTATTACTTCAAAATATTCGCACGTGTCGCTCGCTAAAATTAAACTATTCAAAACTGGCGCCCATTTTCGCATTTGAGTGACGTACAGGCGACGTGGTTGCTTGAAAACCCTGTAACATTGAATAGTCGCAAACATTTCCAGCAACCGCTAAGATCAAGTTGATTAATAAATGGCGCTACTCGTTCGAAGTGAAATCTTTTGGCGCCCAACTCACTGCTGTAACAAGTATATCACTTATAGCTTTTTATTAAAATTTTTTTGGACGTACTGGGTTCTTTCAATACGCTCTTGAAATGTAACCTACGTTTTGCGAACACCCTATATAATTGTAAACAATTGATTACGTAAAAAATGGAGAAAATAAATATTCTATAATATCATTTTTTGGCGTTTTTACATAAATTTTCATCTAACACCACGCGATTAAATAAATTTTCTATAGGTGTAGGTTTTGCATGAAAACGCTCAATCTTTGAATAATCTAGAATGTCCGATTTTTAGATCTTTTAAATTTTAAATTAGGCTGCAGATCAATCAGACTTGCTTAATTGCGATTTTTGTTTGATCATATAAAATGCTTCTTTTTGTACACGGAAACAAATAATTTCAGACTTAATCAAAGGAATTTAAGTGCGATTTTGATCTAGTCCCAGTATACAGTGTGTCCACGGATTGACTTGACAAGAGGAAAAACTTTTTTAATATCAACTTTACGCAAAAAAAAATATTCTCTACAAAATGCATGTGAAGAAACTCCAGAAACAATATTTAAATTTAAATTTTGAACTAGTGTCTCTCTAAAAGATCCAAAATTTCTTAATTTTATATTGCAGAAATCTAAGTAACGTGTTTATTACGGAATGCTTTTCGAAAAACGGTTACATTGGACAATTTTATAATAAATCTTAGAGAAACTTCTGTCTTTTTCATCAGATATCACCAAATAAGTTTTAAAAATCAAGAAAGAACACGTTTATTTGATAAAATGTTATGGAATTACGTTTTCTTTGTTGACAGTAACTGGCTAAGAAATAATAATGAAAGAGTGAACGAAATAGAGCTATTTTATTTATCGCTTGTCACATTTGGTTATGCGATATCATGAAATAGTAGAAACGAAAAAAGTTGACGTGCATAAAATGCTTTCAGACAACTAAAACTTCTTCTCAGTACTCACATTTTAAAATGTCTCCTAAAAATATAGGATTGATTTTTTTCTTGAAAAGTGTCCCGATACAATGATGTCGCGTGAACCATTCCTTAAAAAAAATCGATGAAACCGGGTCAGTGTTGGACATAAAGGGGTCGAAGAAAATAGTCAATTTATCTTAAATAAGAAACAAAAGTTTGTGTTTAGTTTCGATTGGCAGTAGTAAATTCGATAACAGAAAACCCTTAAAAAATATATAATTTTGAAGGACTTTGTATTTCAAAATTCAAACTTAAGTATGGTTTCTGATGCAATTCAATCAATAACAATAAAGCTCTATTCTTTCTGTAAATTCGGATATTTGAATATTTTAGACAGCCTTTAGTCAAAAAACTTGAATGTATGTGTGATTTTTGAAGTTACTTAATATTGAAAACGTTACTTTGATTTCTGCAACATAAAATTAAGACATTTTGAATTTTTTAATTTTGTTTTGAAGTTTCTCGAGAAGCAGGACTTTTTACACAGAATAACTTTTAAAGTTGATATTAAAAAAGTTTTTCCTCTTGTCAAGTCGATTTCTGGACACACTATATAGTCTATGTAGAGGATAGAATTTTCTTTTCTAGAATATCTCGAACTGCTCAGATTCAAAATGTCTTATTGAAGCTTAGTTTTGAAATAGAAGGAATATCTTTAAGATCGAGGCACAGTAGAAAAACTTAAGAAAATCGAGTTTTCCTGGCTTGTTCGAAGACAGACAACCACGTAACTTTTTCTTGACCAACTACCACAACCGAATAAAGGTTGTTGCTCACTTAGACGGCACGTCACGGCCCCTGCCGATTCGTTAAAATACGGACTGAATTAAACACATATACGTTGTTCACAAATTAAGAAACCATAACCTGTTGTATTATTTCGGTATAAAACATAAGTCCCCCATAAAACACTATCAAAATACTAAGTTGGCAAGGTATTTGAAGTTTCAAGTCAAAGTAATTTGTCAAGTCAATTTTACTGGTAGATTATTTACATTGATATTCATTTTAACAAGACATTTCAATTAATTACAGTTTGTCTGTTATAAAATTGCTCACGAACGATAAGGTCAAAATTATGAATCTATCATAATTATTAAATTTAGAATCATGAATCTGTTCAGAACGTATAACCTTATCAAATTTTTAACTCGGACACTGTTGCTGGTTGTACTTTTCACAAGGCAACACCGTCAGTGGCTTTTTAATTTGTGAACAAATTATATAAATGAACAGAAGATCGCTCACTTAACTAACACGGGACGGACCAGCGCGAACGGTGCCGGACAGGATTACAGGTCTCCGATTCTGCCCGGCAAACAACGGAAGGTGCTGTGCCGAGCCGGCAAAGTGGGTGGCATTGCCGGCTGGCCCCGATCAGTTTCTAGTATATTAAGGATTTCTGACAATTGATTAAATGTCATTCTAAAGTATTGGAAAATTTTTCTTTCGTCTTCTTTTAAGTTTTAAAATAGACGGTGGAACTCAAAGTTAATATATGGAAAGTTGCCTCATGCAATATCGTACGGATTCGACATTTCTCGTATGGGTCTCAGGTCTACGTCGCTTGTCCAAGCTGAAACTCCATTTAAAATCATCATAATAGTTGCGTTGTTATGGAAACGACACCGTCTGTGCATGCGCTGTGGACCAATCAAAATCGCCAGAGTCTAGTCTGACGTCACGAGAGACCGCACGGACACATGAGATAACTTCTCATACACTAACTTTGGGTGGAACTCTCCTAAAGTCGCTCACTTTTTATTAATAGGATGGACCCATATTTTCCTTTTTCTCTTCAGATTTTCTTCTTCATTTAATAAAGCGATGCCATTACAATAATGTCTTCATCATTACAGAGAGCTACTGTTGATACACACGTCGAACTTGTCACTACTTAATGTAAACTGAATTTTATATTTGTACATACCAACTTCTACCACGCAATCTACCGGTCACTGCGGAACAGTGGGCGATGCTGATACGATGATTGCCTGCATGGGACGGATGTCACCGCGCCGTACCGTGCCGGCCAAGTGGGCGACAACCTTAACTTGTTCGATAAAATCTCCGTTTGTTACTGAAATACGTTAATGTTCGCGGCTACATTGAACAGAAATGTCTGGAATCTCTTGGTATTTCGTAGACGGTTAGTTGAAGTTATGCAGTTGAAGCCAAAATGCCTCAAAGATTAGCGAAGTTAAGTCAAAATCTTCACTTTAAACTGAGAAAGAAGTTCTAAATTTACTTTCAACACGTGAAGCAAGCTGACATATAATCAAAGATGCATGAGATATAGAATGAAAAATCATTTGCTTGGGACACCTTTAAAAGAGGACCGTTGGGGCAGTCTTATCGATTTTTGCAAAGTGGAAGATACAATCACGTTTTGGCTTAACTTGCAAGCAAAGAGAATCGATAACTTTGAAGAACGTAAATTGGCCCTGAAATTACTTGTTCGATATTCCAATAATATTTTTTCCCAAATCACAACAATCAACCACAACCTACTTAATGATTCATCAAGCAGAAATGACAAGCGTACATTCTAAGCTTAAGTGCAAGTGGAGCTTGATGGTACATTAATTTTCTCAATGAATTTAGTACTTTTTAAGTTGTATGCTTCCAACAGGTGATTCTATTACAAAACTTGCATGGGTTTTTATAAATGGAGATTACAAATGACAATATGGATAGAAGTAGCAGTTGATGACTATTACCGATTTGCACACGTAGTTATAATGTGATACTGCTAAACGATATTTGGTAATGTTATTCCAAATTATTTGTTATCAAGTTATCTCGTAATAAATACGTTCCACCATCTGACTTTAATTTCTTTATGGTGAAAACAGAAGGAAGAGGTGCCTAAAGTTCACTATTTACTCTTCAAGCATTTGCGGTAAGTATAAAGTACCGTATGACTTTTTAAATTTTAGATAAAGGGGGGCTGCGAAAAACAATGTTCGTGTCTTAGCTTTATTCATCTGTATTCATATATTGATGGCTATCACATTAATTATAAATTTACTAAACGGATACAATAATTCGTAACAGAATCATATTTCCGCAGTGGTTAATCAAAATGGAAAACGAGCGTACTCTGCAAGACAATGAAGAAGAGTTTCGCCAGAAAATATCCAAATGAGGTTTTTGCAAACGATATTTTCTGTGATACTCATGTGTTTCGCGAGACCCCTTTGCATCCACTAAAAGTAGGAGTTTGGATTGGAGTCTCTAGAAGACGATTACTAGGCCCTGCCATATTTTTATGACACTGTCACTGCTCAACGATACCAGGAATAGATTTTAGACACGTTTATAGTTCAGCTTCACGACGATGAGCTCCGTAATGGTTATTTCCAACAAGAAGGAACCACAGCCAATACTACTGCTACCACTACCAATTATTTACGTCAGTTTTATGATAACAGAATCATAAGTTTACACTGCAATCCAGAATATCCCCCGAGGTTCCCGGAATTGACTCCAATGGATTATATTGTATTCCCCCATTTAAAAAACACAATTTTCAAGAATCCTATTCGTAATATCAAATAACTAAAAGGATTACAGAAGAATGAATAAAATTACAATATTGCAAGGGGTTTTTGACAAAATGAAAAATCGGGTTGCTTTGTGTGAGACAATGGTTCGCATTTTCAACATCCATTGTAGTTTCTTTTTACTAAAATTGCTATCTTATTATTGTATCGAATTATATATATCTTAAAACGTTTTCATAACGGCTAGAAATGAATGATTTTCAACAATCTCAATGACAGGACCAACGCTGACAGTAAAAATTTATATGTGAGTCAATTTGCGCCATACGTTTTGCCTTTCAAAGCCTCCTTTTATGTAAAATTTTTGAAATCGTACGGTATTATATTTCAATCAATCTAAAACGATGGTTCACCACCAATAGTATCTTTGAACCTTTCAGAAGATTATAAAGCAGGTCTTGACGTGAGTCTTTCGCGAAATGTCAGTTTAAGCAATGTCATATCAAGTTATATGCAAAGCACTACTATTGTTTGACAAATATCATCTGTCAAACATAATCGGCATCGATGCTCTCTGTCAGACATGACTGGCATCTTGACATTTAAAAGGTCAACCTTTTTTCGCTCCATGCTTTTATTTGCGAAAGAGTATGTTTATAACATCTTATACCATGCGATCAATGGAATTTATAATTAGAGCAGGCTGTGATATTTTCCATAAAGTTGGCAACACAGGCTTACAGTTTAAAATTAAAAGTCTCAAGTGTCAAAATTGTGACATTTATTTTTTTGAATAATTGATAATATACGGATTTGTTTTGTGGAACCCCACTCCCTAATATTCTAAAAAAAAAATGGTTTAAACCAGCATCCACACAAAATAAAGATTGTATAAAGCACAAGCATAACCTCAAATATGACAACTGTCAACTTATTATTTGTTTCTCGTTGTATCCAACCACACAGCACCAATCACAGCCTCCTCCAATTATGAATTCCAGTGATCACCCGGTATAACTTGTACATACAAGAATAAAATTCGAAGAAAAGGAATTCTTATTTAATTAAATTAAAGTTACCTACTGCATTTTGTGGGTTATTTAAATGAGTTCAAAGTGTTGTGTAAAAATTAATAATGTAGTTAAATTATTTCGTAATGATGGAATCGTATAATAACTGACCACACATTAACAGGGCAAACGTGTTCGTAAAGTATCACTTCCAAATGAAAATTTCAATGATTATGAACATTTCAATTTGTGTTTGATAACCATATAATCGCTCCAGAATTGAGCTCATTCATCACAAAGACGTTTGTCATTAGCAGCAATCATTCCGCAATAATTGCTTAATAACAGGCATTTACTTAAGCGCTTTGATATTATTTATGAGTTAGCAGGGCTCTGAGTTTGCTTGGGCATTTAATCATTACTTAATTTGTTAAACGATAGCTTTAAATTCTGCGAATGAGTATCAAATTATGCGTTTTGAATATTTAATAGCTTCAAATCGTGATCAACTTCAGGAAATTAGCCGACCAAAATCTAACTTTACGGTTAATTATGTAAATTCCAATTTAGCCGCAACGTTAAGTTTCACACACTACATAAATTATTAGTTTTGAGCTTGATGATACGTTACCACGGAAAAGTTATTCCCTCACACTCTTCAGTGGTTTTCTAATATTCTCTTAAATATTTAAATTATTAAATTTTTACATATAATTACATGGAAAAGTGTAGGAGAGCCATTTTTCCTTGAGTGGAATTTAGAATTTAGAAAAATGATTGAAAATTTACTGACGTGACATACAATACGTACAAGAAAATCGAACTAAAGGGGCGCTATCACTACAGTTGTCCAACTCTACTGCTCAGATTCTACAATGGAAACGGGATATGTATATAACCTGAACGATTGGATCAACTCTGGTATCCGTATGCGTGTGTGAATCAATATCCGCTACACGCATACACTAACACATATACATGCAACACGCATGTTCCTAGGCACGCCGAATATAGATTGGCTTTCGATAAAGAAACTTTACAAATGTCTATAAATACATCAATTTATGTATTCCTGCATATCTACAGAATGGAGTATATACCTCATATATCATATTTTTTTCCTAAGGTTCTATGCATTTACATGATGGATGCTATTTTCCACTTAAATATGTCTGAATACTCAAATATTTTGGAACAGTTTAAATTGAATATTAGGGAATAAAGAGTATCAAAAGTTCATACATTAAATTCCCACATTCAATTACGGCTATTTCATTTGGAACACGTTGGTTGTGGTAACTTAAAAGTAACACGATTTGTAAATTTGCTATTTATGTATACAGAGTGATTCAGAATAAATGTCCGAACCGTTAGGAGCATATTCGCTAAGATCATGTAAGTGCGAAATTGCAAGAAATAAATCTATCAGGGGCATTTCAAAAATCAACCTCATTTGAATCCAAAATGGAAATCATGATTCATTTCTTACGTATACATACACAAGTCCAAAATTTGAATGAATAACTGCGTTTTATACATTTTTTCCGCAGAAAGCCAAAACTAAAAACGTTTTAGTTTCATTACAAGGTAAACGCTAGGGTTTCGTTCTATTCCACGCGAGTTCATTGCTCTTGTGACGTAATACAGCTGTACTAGTGCCCATCAACCAATTTATATCTAAATCTTCAATGCACTTTATCTCAGAAACTATGTTTATTAGACCTAATATGCATAGAGACTTTCTTTTTCTGTGTACTACCTATGGTTGATGGGTCGGATACTTATTTTGAATTACCCGGTATAATACTTCCAGAAAATTGTTTTAAATTATTTTTGATTTCTAAATCTAAACGCTCATTTAATACTAATAATTTATTGGCTTTAATCCTTTAAAATTCTATAAAAGAAATGAAGGCATCGTACATCAGATGTATGTACGTTCATATAAAGGTAGCTATAATGTTTTTCTTTATTTAAATGCAGAATTATATTGTTTTGAAAATTTCAGGTTCCTAGCGAAATTAATTATTCTAAAAGTGATTGAAATCAATAATATCATAGACGAATTCGTATCGAAATAATATGAGTACATGACTGGAGCATAATAGAAACGTTGTTAATCAATAATAATTGATTATTTCTTGGTAACATAAAATGGAGACTTAGAGAAACGTATTGGAAAAAGCGGAAATTAACAGCGGAAAAATGAGACAAAAGGAGCGCGAAAGTACAAAAAAATAAAGAACTATAGTTTAATAAAAAGGTTTGAGAATAGATTCGCAGAAAATAACAGATTCTGAAAATCAATAGAGAAAACTCAAGGAAGATTTATAAGGAGCGAAATATCAAGAATAATTTGCATAAAGGGATAAAACAGACCTCCGGAACAAATGTTGCGTAAAGAGAAAAAACTATTACTTCCCAGAAAATATAAGAAAAACATAAAAGAAATAAAAAAATTGATTTCCACAAGGGTAAACTAAATCTATAACAAAATAAAATAAGCTCTGAATTAATAAATTTAACCAAGAACAATATCTACTGTTGGAATACAAAAGTCTTGCTTTCTACATACAGTCGCGGTCATCCTAATCGAGACCTCTGCAAGCTAGCGGCTCCTTGCTGACGCTGACAATAAGGGTTACAAAACAGTCAATCGGTCTCGATTCGTCCGATCACGACTGTACAAGAACAAGGGTACAAATGAATACGCCAATCACTAAGCTATAACAATCAGGGAAAATAATAGCAAAATAGATTTAAAGGAAAATTAGAAGTTAGGTCCCAAGCTAGAAAATACAGCTTGAAAATAAACTAGCAAAACACGAACACGCCTAACTGACGTAGAATGTTGTGGCTTCAAGGTCAAGTGATTTGGGATTTGTTCAAGAAACTTCTGTCAACGTGCTCATCAGAAATATAAAAAGCTACGCAGGTTATCTTAGCTGAACTAGTAAGAGTACCGCAGGGGAGTGTGTTAACCAACGTTTTATACAAATTAAATAGACCACTTGTTTAAGATCATTTCCAAAGGCCCAACTGTAAAATAATCAAGTATGTCAATGATTTAAGTTAATTCTTGTCCGATGAAATTTGTGAGAAAAAATTTTAAATTTTAGACGGACACTGTAAAATGAGAAGGAACACTCTATGTTTCGCTGTTGCTTATTAGCTTTGTCAGGAGTGAGAAAATATGATTTTAATATTATTTTTCACTCCTGACGAAGCTATCAAGCGATAGCGAAACGTAGAGTGTTCCTTCCAATTTTACAGTGTCCGTCGAAAGTTTAAAAAATTTTCTCACTTATGTCAATGATGATAAACATTTTATGATAACAGGATTTTATGAATTTATGTTAAATAGCGTAGCAACATATGTTGTAAAGGTATGTCAGAAGAGGATTAAAAACAAGAAGAAAAAAGTATGATGCATTAATTTAAATTAAATAAACCATTATTTGTTTACCTACAGTCTTTTTCTTTTGGTTTTATCCTTTTGCCAAATTTGTTTCCCTATTTTGCAAATCTTTTTCCAGTTTCGAAAATGTCAAATCGCATGTCAACCAGAAAAGTGATTTAACAAATTGGAAAACAAAATTGATAAAAGGTGAAAACCGAAAGAAAAAGATTGTAAGATCATTTCCAATGACATACTCATCCCTAAAATAATTAATCATATCGGTGATGTGATCGATCTACGAAGTCGAGAGTTAATGAATTTAGATTGACTTGCTCAACAGCAAATACTGCATGGATGTTAAAAGATTTCACAAACAAAAGAAGAAGACGTTTTACAGGAAACGTGAGAAAATAAATAGACAAGAGGAATCAAATTGTAAATCAAAAGAGGATTTCTTCGAATAAGAATTTATTGTAGGGTGCATTTCTGCTCTCTATTGAGAAAAATGGGATACCCGATCAATAAAATAAAGAAAGTGCTGCCTCTTTGTCTTGACAAGTCATTGCTTGTCAAGACAAAGAGGCAGCACTTTTTTTATTTTTGAAATGAAAAAATTATGTTTTTAGAAGTTTAAAAAAGATGATTATATTTTAAATGCGCTAGTTTTTGAACATATTTAGAGGTCCTGGATAATTGATAGAAGAAGAATAAAACGGCTTCAGAGAAAATGTAATGATTTCGAACCTAATTTTCAAAATTTTGTCAACTAAAGGCCGGTCCAGAGTCATGGAATTATGAATTAACTTACACAATTATTTCTACGATTTCTGAGATTATGTTATCGGAACTACGGAGTATAGCAGGGTAATGTGCTTAGACCTCTGCTTTTTGTGTTTTATACACTCAAAAAGTATAATGCCATTTCTTCTCTGGAAATTGTAAATTATTTCGATGCCACAAATGTTATTAAGGCTCCATGGTACTAAGGTGATTTGAGCAGTAAGTACTTTCATGTAACTAAAATGGTTAAATATTCTAAATCGATCACGTTACTACTTCTATTGAAACATAAATATTTTCCTGATGGAAAAGATTTAAAATCCCTGAAACAAGCTGCTAGCGTTTCTCTGGAAAACCTTAACTCAAATGTCATGAAAAACTCAGCTTTTTACAATGAATTAGTTGTCAGTGGACTCCTCGAGCATTCCACACAGCTGTGTCGGCCCTCTTTGAGGTCTTCTCAGCAAGAGAATAGCTCGTGAACTCCTCTGCTATCAAACTCACCTGTTTCAAGATAAGATATTTTAGTTAGCAAAATAGTTTCCATTTGTCATTCACCCTAGGCTAGGTCAAACATTGGCCGCGCGATGACGCGACGTAAACTTTTTTTACCAAGGTTGGTAAAACTGATATTGCATCTAGCAGGTTGCCTCGTTCCTATTTAACATGCAGTTCCTCCCGCAAAAGTAACTCGTGACGTCACACGAAACTTCTATCCGTCACAGTGAAATAAATAGAGTGGGTTTTAATCTGTTTCCTAAAGCTTAATCTAATTCACTAAAAATAGAATCAATTCTATGGTCCTATTGATCAAATAACGCAAAAATCTCGTTAATATGCCGAATGAAATTTATCACGTGACGTGACGTAACGAGACAACAAGGCAACCTTCTAACACACAGTACAGCTCTACCAACCTTTTAATCATATAACGCAAAAACCTGGTTAAGTTGCTCAATTGAATTTTTCACGTGCGTGACGTAACTAGTTACGTACCCTCTTTAACCTCCTCTGATTAAGATAACCTTCTAATACACAGTCCAGCTCTACCAACCTTGCCTTTTGACGTTTCATAATTAGGTATTTCGTCTAGATTTGCTAAAGTAAGTCTTTATTACATGGCCTACGATGAATATATTTCTGCATTTCATACTTTTCTACATAATTTTCTGCAAATTGCATTGATTGCATTAGCGTGATATCACGAGAATTTCATTGTAGTCTCACCGATCATAATTTTTCAATTTAGATGGTGTGTAAATGCAAATTATACACGGACAATTTCTGATCTAAAATTAATTTGAAATAGTAGCAGTTCCTCTTAGAAAATTGTTTAAATTAATTAAAACAATAATTTCAATCTTCACTGGAATCGAATTCCAATTCAAGAACAAGTTAAAAACAGTAACTGAAATTAAAGGAGTGTATGTAAATGTTTACTTTCCAAATAAAGCTTTTGTCTCGCCAGAACTTATTTTGATAATAACATTTGTTACATATTCCACACAGCGCAGTCTTTATATTATGCACAGTCAAGGGTGGCGCGTCAAATATCTGAGAGAATTGCGAATTCTTGAAGCGTGAAATTTATTGGCAGATTTGACTGTGCTGCCGGTGAAATTGATTCTGTAAATTGTAACTAAACTCCCGACGCCGAAATAGATAATAAATCGAACTAGTTTGTAGTAAATTAATACAATCGGTATTGATTCACACGGGTCGGCGTGTTTGATTTACAAGAGCATCGCACTTGGAAGAGATCAATTTTATAAGGAATGCACATGAGCATTTTTCTAAAGAATTTGTTTTATGGAACATCAGCTTCTTTTTCTTTTTAGTTGATGAATTTCTGTTTCCTATTACAGCTGAATAATATTCAACAATAACCTGACAATATAAATAGTGTTCCTTAAGTTATTCAGCATCATGTTCTTCATTTTTCACGAGGATGTTTCGTTATCTTTACGGATGTCGTGCTCATCACACGCGCACGACAACACATATGATGAGTAACTGCCATCAGTCACCTGTAAGATATGACATCGACACTGACATTATGCCCAAGGTGATAATTTCAGCTTTATACAGTATGTAGATAGAGGTGTAGGTATAATTACTTTTATATGAAATCTCGTTTAAGATTCGTTCCCCCTAGCTTTATGAAATTATCGAACTGATTGATGAAATGCTTGAGCAATTAAAGAATATTAAAAAACTACATAATGTTTAAAATAAAACTAACTTGGATATATAAAAGAAAAGGTTATAATAGGTATTTTTCATAATTCCAATATGAAAAAAAAAATACTATTATTATTACTAGTATAAATGGCATTTCAGCCTTGTGTTTGTTTGATTGTCATTTTTTTTTCGATTATTGTACAAGTTGTATTTTTTTAAGTAGGAACAGTATACCGTTTGAAGACGCTAATTTTAGCCAACAGCAACAAAGAGGTCACGCGTAGCATGTTTACGTTCTCTATACGCTTATGTGCAATTGAAAGGGTCAGCGCAAAAAGTGTCTAAGCCCATATGTTGCATTTTTGAGATAACCAATGTCAAGTACATTAATTTGCATGCACTATCGTCTGGTAAACTCAGATAAACTCCAAGAAGTCGATAAATTTACCAAACAGCAACAGCAACAATTTCAGTCGAATCCCAATTCAGTACAAGAAGTTGCTAAGTAGCAAGAAATGCCCCTAATTCCCAGAAATAACTACTTCTTGATGCGAATGTCGCATGAAAAATTGTTTCAATGTTAAATTCTGTTATCCTGATTTATCAAATTTATCTAAATATGCGTGCTATATTTTTTAATTGTTTATAATATAAGATCCAGTTCTCAGGTGGCTAGGAATAAATTTCACGTCTTAGCTAAATATAGATATTGTCTTTTTACTTTATATTTTTACAAAATGGTTTTTAAACAAACACAAAGCTTACGTCATGGAATATTACTTTAGTTTTGCACAAGAAGTGGATGAAATTTCGACGTTCTCGTATACCTGTTGTAAATTAAAACATGAGTTTTTTTTTGCACAGGCAACTGAGATTAGAGATTTAAAAAGTCATACGTTACTTTTGTGAAACAAATTAAAAATATTATTTTTCGTTGAAATGTTTCTATCTATTGTAAATGATCGACATTTCCGAAATTCAGTGCAAAAACTGGCTAAGTCCAAAACAATTTTGTATTATTCTTCAGAGTCCAAGCAAATTTTCTAAATTTGAACTTTGGCTTTTTATTGTACACCAATGTATCTCTGTGTGACTTAGCTACTTCTTGCATTGACCCCTTCAATTAAACTACAATAGGCGAAAGTAAAAGTCCTTAATCGGTATAGTTTAAAATTTGCTCGCTGAACCACCTCAAAGATATTGGTCAGCCATTACTCTTTTAATTTGAACTTGAAAAGTAGTTTTAAAGTTGTAAGTAAATTGATTTCTGATAAAACTGCCGTTTAGTTTTACCGAGTCGCTGTCCAGCACAGGGTAGCAACTACTATAACTCCTAATTTAGAAACAACTTTATAGTACGTCCAACCAAAGATTAGTTTACACAAAAGCACTTTTTAAAGGTAAAGTCCTTTCATCCTATACAGCCCTCATCAGAAGAGAAAAATCATCTTATAAAATTTCTTACACATATTGTTTGGCGAAAGAAAAGTATTATTTCAGGTGGAGGGAAACTTGAATTTTATTAAAGCATGGACTACTAATTTAATTCCACTGCTTTAAATAGAAAAAAAGTGTTAATTTAATCATTTGCCTTCATTCTTTTGCTTTTTGCCTTCGCGTAAACTTGTATTCGTAAAAAAAATTAAACGCAACCAATACTAAACTGCGATGTAGCGTAGCTCAGCGGTCAGCACAGCCAACTTTGGAGACCGTGTCACGCTGCAACGTTGGTTCGAATACCACCAGGGCCATGGATGTTTGTTCTGTCTGTTGATTGACGTAGCTCATAGTAAATATGTGGAATTCAACATTCATTAATTTCTTTACTTTTGGCACGGGATTTTAAAGTATTTTAATGCCATAGAATATTTAAAACACAATTTATAATTATATTGGTGCGGTCTCTTGGAACAATTCAGAATTAAGTCGCTGTGTGTTTGGCAGCTTCTCTAGGAAATTATAATTTAATTAATTGTAGTAATTATAATTTTCCTGAAGAAGCTTTCAAACACATACGGCTTCTTGAGGAAAATTATAAATTATAATTTAATTAATTATAATAATTATAATTTTCCTGAAGAAGCTGTCAAATAAACTGCGAAACGTCGAGTTAAATCTCAATTTTTTCAAATATTCGCACTAAAATAATTGTATATTTTATAATATTTTATCGGTCAAGATAGCTTCCATGATTTTTAAATGTTCTAATACTTATAGAATCGCTGGACAAACTATATCCAATATACCAATAAACAATAAAAATTTGACGTAAAAGTGTCAGTACAAGCTTTAAGAATTTTTCATATACCAGCTTTTATTGCAAAAATAACCTTTACCGTTATTAACGCCGTAATTGAAGAACTCTCAGGCCCGGTTTCTCAGTCACAGTTTAACTTTAATCTTCAGTTTTTTTTTACAGATGGAAGTTAACTGAAGATTAACGTTAAACTGTGACTGGGCAACCGGCCCTCAGTTCTTTTCATAAATAATCAGTTAAGAAGAAGTAAAACGCTAAAAATACCGCATTTGCAATGAAAATTAGTGGGCGCCATATTTAAAGCGATCGTTTTAAATAATGCCTGAACTGATTGATCAGATGTGATTGTAGTAAATTATAATTTCGGAAAGCTAAATTATTTAATTTTCTTCTGAGGCGTCAGTTATATATGTCAAAATTATTTAATTTTTATCCATAGAAATCCAGTGGATCAGTTGAACGGACACGTAAAATATAAACATAAAATTTAAAAAATTATATTAATTTCAAGTAAATGCACAGTCCACCAAAAGTCAAATATTTCAATTGGTTGACTATAACTTGGCACATAGGAGTATGGGCATAGATAGGTAATTATGGCCAGTGTAATAAACTAAGGCTAGTCAAGTCAAAAGCAAGAAGAATTATAGTCGGCCCATTCTTTCAAGTTGTTTTGATTATACATAGAGGAAAGAAGTCTGGTCGTCGATGTGGTTCAAAAATTTGATGGAATCGACCTGTATTAAAAATATTTTCTTTCCTTCGTATCGGATATATAAGGTTTTAATCAATTTGAGAAACAAAACACACACGACACTTGTCGCTGTACAAAGTACAAAAAATCGTGACCGTAGAATATCTGTCACTGACATTAGGGGCTATTCCGTATCGAGTGCATTAAATTTAAAGGTCAGTTGCTATTTATAAAGCTTTATGATTAGTTGTTACTATAGCATCTGATTTTTAAATTTAACGCACTCGATACAGAATAGCCTCTATTGACGACTATGTTTTTTTTTAAATTTTGTTGCAAATCGTTTTTGATTGCAGTGAAAACCTCGAGCGCCTCTGTACAACTGTTTCAGCCCTGTTTGGGGCTTCATCAGCAAAGACGTAGCTCGACATTCCCACTGCAAACCAAAAACCAATTTATTCGCAACTGCGATGTAAGTGTTTACGTTTTTTTTTGTTGTCAACTGTACAATCATACCAATTTTCCTTCCAAAATGTCCAAATCCCTAATTTATTTCTTTCAACCTCTTTTACTCTTTCTTTTCCCAGTCCTTCTAACCTATTTAGTCATTCCCTAATTAATAATAACTATTTTCTTCTTAAATTGCTATGTCTTACATCCCTCTATTTTAGTTTCGATTCAACATTTAAACCTATGAATTTGGATTTTAATTTAAGCAATTTTGATTTTACACACTTGAAAGTACGAAAATAAGAAAAGCATATTGATATGCTGGAGCCTCACCAAAGTTTTGTCATATTTTCGTGGAAATTTGGTTTAATGATGTTTCACACAGCGTTCGCCATTATTGTGATTATCTGCAGTTTTCAGCAAAATGATTATGCTGGTGAAGGTTAAGCGCAAACTTTTTTGATATACCCTAAGTGTATGAATAGGAAAATCCTTGGCAAATGATATCAAGGAAAAGGTTAAAGCCTGCGGAGTAATAATTTTGACAAGCTAAAGAATTACAGATTTTTCGAAAAAATTTGAATGGAAAATTTTATTCCACATTCACAATAACTGTGTAGAAAAAAGAAATTTTTTTCATTTAGATTCGACAAACTTACACGTCTTAAACTTTTGGCCTCTCTGCTATCAGGCGTAAAGTTAATTAATAATTAAGAATTGAGTTTAGGTTTCTTGCATACTTTCTTCCATTTAGCTACATATCAAATCTTGGACATCATTTTTGATTCCAGATGGACTTGCACCTAAACATTCGGTTTTCTTTCCCATATTCGTATTAAAAGTCACCGTGATTACTTGATTATTTTTAAAGCTCAATTTTAGAATTTTTTTGGTGAAATTAAAATGAATAATCAGACTCGAGATCTACCTAATCGCTTGTAAGATTAATAAATCCAATAGTTTTGTCAAACAACTTGTTTGTATCAAACTGAATTCATTGGAAATAACTGCGAGGACAATTTGTAAACTTATCTAAATTTTCTATCGCCAACTGTACCTCTTCATTGTCCAAATATTTTTTCTAAACGGAAAAGAATCACAGAGAGCCAAATCGGGCCTTTAAGGTGGCCATACATTGTGGTTTTATTCAACAATTTTTGTTCGATGGACAAGTCTGTTCATCGAACAAAACCGCAATGTATGGCTTTTGCCTGACCGATTTTGTTTGATAAACTTCTGCATTTTTAAGGGTAAAGGTAAAGCTAATAAGCCCCTTTCATCGTAGTTTTCCATAAGATAATCTACCATTAAAATTCCTTGGACATGCCAAAGAATCGTGGTTATCAATTTATCAGCCAAAGGTTTATCTTATGTAGGTACTGAGAAACGAATGTGCTCCTATTACATTGATTCCAGTTAACTTTCAAGGTCAAAGTGATGGAGCAAGTTATGTTTCCTGCAACAACATTCTCATTAAAGTTCTTTCTTCTCCTTTTGTTGTTCACAGGGAACCAAAAGTTGCCGCAAACTTTCAACTTTCCATTGTTTATCGAGGGAAGTGAGGATTCAGGGCATTCGCTCGCCTTTGACATCCTTAGGTGTTCATCTGGTGTATCCTATTTAATTCGATTTTTTTAATATTTTCTGGTGTTGTGATAGAACTCGGACCTCCATTGCGAGGAGCGTCCTTCAAAGACTCCTTACCCTCTTCGAATTGTTTAGCTCAAAGTTTTAGAATTTTATGAGACCGAAAAGCTTCACTGTAAATCGCGGTACCCTACTTGCTTTGGAGAATTCTGAGAACTTCTTATCACTGATCAATGTTCAATTTTGTCCATAATCTTAATTTACCAAAGGTACAGAACCGCGTTCAAGAAGTTTACCCAGAGTTGAGTTAGAGCAGAGTAAAGTAATTTTAATTTCAAAATACGCAGCCTTAAACAGGATTTACTTTTTTAACTTTGGTTTTCTCTAACGGTGTAAAAATTAACTTTGCGTATTTTATGAACGCGCCCTAGTAGTTTTAATAATATGTAACGTAAAAGCAATAAGTATATAAAATGACACAAAATCTTTTGACATTTCAAACTACAAACAAAGAATATTGTTTTACATTTCGTGACACACTTCACAGTCTGGCATCTCAGACATCAAAAAATGTCTCTCCTATGAATGGAATGAAACTTGTCATTAGGTTTCTCATACGATTCTCCCGTAGTTTGTACCTTTCTTGGGTGATCACAAATTATTTGGTGGAGTAATATATCTGGGCCTGGGACATATCTGCTCAGAAGATTTTGGACACATGGTTTTATTCATTTTTTTAAAGCTAAATTGTAGACATCGGACTGTAGAGTTTAAAGGCAAAGTAAAAAAACTATCCCAAAATATGAAACTTACAGAAGAGGGTTGTCTTCGGGTTATATCAAAAGTTACTAGAAACCAACTAATTTTGTTTCCAAAGATCTCTTTAGATCAATTGTAGGCATAGCTGGGGAACACATCGGGATACATCCCCTTCCTTCGCAAAATTAGTTGCGCGCTAATCACAACAACCAATGACACATGAAGACTTTTTGTAACTCACACTTGTTTGTTAATGGATTCATTCTTGCCGTCGAATAATAGGGATACTACGAACTCGCTCTTACCGGATTTATATGCCCAGGTTAGCTTTAGATCATCCGTACTACACAGAATTTCAATTTCTATCTAACTGTTTCTTACGGTATTTCAAAATTTAAGAATGGATTAAACTGAGTGTATTATTTACCAATTTACATAACAATTTTCTTATTTGTTTTACAGAGCCGACGTAATTCGGATATCTTCAGTAATATTAAACTCAAGTTTTCTGAAATATTTTCGTCGATGTTTAGTAAAGACGGTGCGATTTAACGTGGGTCAAATCATCCGCTTTGCATATGACAGGCGCTTAGTGTCAGTTGCTGATATCCTCACATATCATCTATACGGCTCACATGCGGTGTAATCTCTGATACCGCAGCCGCAGATCGGGATAATAAATCATAAGCACCCCGTTCCGACCATCATCTATCAGCCGGTATGACGACAGTTAGGTATATCCTCATCTTTCCGCGGATCATTGCCTTGGACGCCACTATTCTCCGTCGTCTACTTCAGGAACGTCTAGCAACAACTATTTTTACACAATAAATCCTGAAATTTCATGCGCGGCTGTCAACTTTGAAACTTACACGCACGCAACAAGGTGCATAAATATAACCAATTATTCGTTTTGTTTTCCAAGAGACACGTACATATTTGTTACTGTTGCTTGCGTACATGCTTGCTTAAGCCGTAATAATACGCATAAAAACAATAGTTAACGACTAACTTAATGTCCTGGAACTTTTGAATTATAGGACACTTATTTATTCATAGTTAGATGCAATTAGCACATGATGAATGTTTGTATGGCATGCAGGGCCGCGCTGTTCTCGGATATTACCAGTGACATGTAAATAAAACCGGAATTGCGTTATTTACCATGGGATTTAATTTAACTCTGCGAACAATACCATAATAGAGCAATTACATGGAAATATTGATTTTTGGCGGTTCATCAAATACAAATTTATCTTGTATAGGAAATATTTGATCAACCGTAAGCTTCAATTTTAGCTAAAAACTACGTGCGCATTAATTTTCAGTCGTATACGCAAAATGTACCGCGAAATTTAAGCCACTCTTGCGTTTTGGTCCTTCATTCTATAATATAATTTTATAATAACTTTTAATTTTATCAAAATTCGGCTAATATATTTATGAATTCTAAAAAAATTGATAATATTCTTCATATGCCTGAACAGTACAAGTTGTAAGGGCCGACCTTGCAATCGCATGGTCGTAGGTTCGAACCGCACTTGGGATATTTCTCGGGGGTGGTCGGCATCCATTTTAGGTACCCTTTAGTATTGGAGATAAAACTAGATGTGCCTCCCCTTCAACGGCGAGGTGATTTAGAAGTAACAAAGTCATGGAATACTTTACACACACAATTACCGAGGTCCTGAGAAGTCTATGACTCAAGACCCCGTTGGAGATAAAAAGATAAAAAGAAACACAGATCTTGCCTGGGCTTAATTTCAAGCAACCTGACAACCTCATGTTGAAAACTACTAATTTAAGTCCAGGAACGACAAACAAATTGTTTATCTTATGATTCCTCAAGTCCATGCATGTTCAGGACTCTTTTGGTCTGTGATTTTTCCAAGAATTCCAGTTTTCATGGGTGGACGCTACCCTGCTGGAAAAGATACCTTCAATACCACCCCTAATATTGCAGAACATCTTTATGTAGCGTTCTGGAGTTATGATGCCCTGGAAATGGGAATCTATTATGCTTACCATAAACCCTACATTTTTCAGAATCTCAAGTAATTCGTCCTTATCCTTTAACGTCTTCTACACAGTGCGCAACTGCTTACAGCCGAGTGGCAACTGAATTTGAAAACGAACTGTAAGTACATCAAATGTCATAAAATATACAGTGCATTGTTTTTAAGAAATTCGATAAACTCAAGCACAAATCCGTTCTTTCCACTCATTTTACAAGTTCGTTGATCTGCTTGGTTCCTGATGTTTTGGGTGGAGGAAATGCCGTTTTAACCTTGTATTAGATTGGTTATTTCATCGTTTTTGTTAATCAGTGCCCGCATCTACTATAACAACTAAATGCTGGGTAAAGAGACGGACCCTAAATTGATGAACATGACTAAGAATACAGCAATCCTCCGCAATGAAAAGCTTCTCAAAATAAGATTTGGATTAGTCTTTGAACTCGTCGTTTATTTTCTCATTCCCTGTACCAATGAAATCGATAGCATTGGTGCTTCGAGTAATATTTAATGACATGGAATTCCCTTACGTTTGTTTTCCTAGGGCACCAGTTCATCACCATCTTGGAAAAGACGTCGTAGACGAAGAAGATATACCTCTCTGCTCTCTGCAGCTACTGCAATTTATTAAAGTTCTGAAACTGAAACTGGATGGGGAGGTATAAGAGGCCGACCTCAGCAGCTTATAGCTCATATAAAGAGGCACGCATAATAGATCAATAGATCGTAGTGCAATATCACCCCAAATTAAATCTAATCTGTACTAGGCTACTAGATTTGCAACGTAAGCAAACGACGTGTCGGCGTTGGTCAATCCATGCTTGCTATAACCGCGTCAATAACCGCACCTTCGAACTGCAACTAAACAATAAAATATGCGTATATTGAATTTTGTGTAAAATTAATTTGGGAAATGATTTATTCAAACGTGACATTACTGTGATCCATTTCCTTAAAGAAAATTTCATTTTCTCGCACCCAGTTACACAGCGTACTTCATAACTTAACAAAAATCAATCTTTAATGATATTTACAGCGGAAACATTAAACACAGCCAAAAGTAATGAGGAAGACCTAAGTATAGTAGTAAGAGCAAAGCAGGATTGTGAAACAATGAGAAAATGGATTTCGAAGAATCACACAATAAGCTACAAGACCTAGTAACAAAAATTGAATAATAAAGAAGAAAAAGAACAGAGGAAGATGTAAAACAAATTGGCTGGAGGAGGTGAAATATAATTTGAATAAAGCAGATATCAGCTGGTGGAGCTAGCAATGATTGAAGGAAGCATAAGGCAGGCATCAGCAGATGGAAATAAAAGAGACCCACGATAAGAAATTATGGAATTAAATAACTCGGATGGTTTGAGGAAGGATAATGGAGACCGATTCATTTCGAACAAGAATTTGGAAGATTAAGGTTAAGTGAATATTAAAACGTTATGCATTCTTTTTCAGGACGTACTTTGAACATTGGCAAATGGCAAATGGCATTGCACTTCCTGTGATAAACAGTAAATACATATCTTTTTAGATATGTTTTGATTTGATACAAACCACATCACTTTACACGACATTAACAATAGCCCGCCATACACGCACATACTTATCCGGCGCTCGCGGTACGTAGCGTACATGGCGCGCAAACTTACTTCGTATATTTAGGGGAGAAAGTCTGCGCCCCAAGTAAAAAGCGTGCATCCAGGCTCGCGAGTATAAACTGTTGTTTCAAAACTACGTTTGCGGGCAAATCAGGTTTTATTAAATTAAATAATAAACGAAACATGGTCGATATAACTTATTGGACCATTATAGGGCAGAATACAAGTTCTTGGAGATTTTATTCACACCTGCAGTCTAAGTATTTCAGTTCGGCTTGCTATTTTAGTTAATCAAATGAATCAGTTTCTTAGAACTGTAACCTATCACCATTTATCAAAACAGAGCCAAATTAAACAAATATAAAAATGTATAAACCAAAAAAGTACAAGTGTTGCGATAATTTTTTTGCGGAGTGTATTATTTTTGTGTAAATCCTTTTTCTGGAGAATATTTACTATGAAAACTTCGCTCATGGCGCACTGGCCAAGTCCGTCAGGTGCCGGGAACGACGGATAAGTGTGTGCGTGTGTGGTGAGCTATTGTTTGTAAAAAAATATTGCCCACGCACTTGCCTTTCTTTTTCTGGCTACGTGAGCTAACTTACACCCGCCGAGGTCAAGTATGTATACGGAGGACGTCATGTCGTATAACATACACTACTGAAAACAGGTCTGGTCTAATATACCAATACGAACGTACTGTGGAGCAACGCCCACTTTGTCATGCACATGTTGCTCTTTACTTTTTCCATACAAGAGAGGGGAGGTGCCATCGAAAATCGGCTCGTTTTCTCTGCTCTTCTAGTACTTAACCTCCATGCTTATACCAACACACAAAATAGTTGTCCTCGCCTGTCAATTTTAAGAGATGAAGAAATTTTAATAATTCTTCACAAACAATTTGCAGTTATAATGATACAAATAGGTCAATTTAGCAAAAAGGTTTACAAAAGTCAAGGAAACTTGGACTAAAACAAGTTATTTCTATTCTCACTCGTTTTCGTTTCACACTTCTTGCTCTGACGATTCTGATTATAATCATAACAGAGACAAAGAAAGAACTTAAAGCACATCTAAAACTTCCGTATTTGATATGAAGAGCTGGCTATTAACCGAGATGATTATTTAGTGACCTTTAAACATCAAAGGGTGATTGACACAGAGTACAAACACAAAGGAAATCCAAAAGAATTATTTTCGCGCGCATACAAAAGCGTTGGATTTTTTTTCTATTTTTGTTTTATAACATTCATATGGCTAAAGGAAAACTAACCTTAAGTTTCCTGCTTCATGAAACCTTTTCGGATTTACTTATTTATGCGATAGAATATTTAGACATTTATTCTGCACGCCTTGTTTAACCCGCCAACACTTTTTATAGAAAAATAAATTGAAATCAATGTTGCAAGTTGACACAAAATACGTATATGTTTGCTTCTGTATAACGACGTGCTTTGACAAAGGTTTATTGGCGTCGTCAAACGTACACTTCTTATTCTTTGGCTGGAAACTTCCTTTCATCATTGCTAGTTTTCTTACACACTAATGGTGGATTTATATGCTAACAAACATGCTTACATGTTCGTGTGTTCGTTACGCAAACGAACTGAACCCCATCTAAATAGAAAATGCTGGTTATATGACTGCGTTATGTTTTCCTTTATTTTTCTCGTCTTCGTACGGTATCATCCACATTAAAATGCTTATTGTATATGTAGTAACAAGTAACTCAAGGAATTTATAGAAAGTACCTAGACAGAACTCATTATTTTTCCTTATAAAATAAAAATACAAATATAAAAAGATAATATAGATAACTAGGATTATCAAAAATATTTCTATTTAATTCATAAAGAAATTAGGAGTATCTTCCACTTTTGTTTTCTTTATTTTCTTCTTTAAATTAACATTTTTACTACTGCATTTCATAAAGCCCTCATTATTCATTGTTATAAGGTATTTTATAGTGAAGGTAGGAACAGAAATAAATTACTACTTTTTAAACACATATTAATGGTTTCTCTATGTATTTCGTTTCGATTGTGAGATGAGATGTTGCTAATTTATTTACTATAATCTTATTACTTCATTGTATTTATGTATTTTAAATGAGTTTCCTATCTATCAATTTCATACAGTTTCTTTTTCCTGCTGTTTCCGTTTCCTTTTTTCCTTTCTTTAAGTTGCTCTGTGTGTTTACTTCTTTTGAAGTAACGTGATGCTATAGGTTTCTCTTTCACCGAGTTAAAATATCAAAAACTTATCTCGCGAGAAGGAAATGATTATATACGAACGGAATGTAGATCACATTCTATTCAGATGGGTAGTTCTGTCTATCATTGTGGAAAGTTTCTGTATTATAAATGCGAAGCACAACTCAAGGGTGAAATTTATGAGAAATGAACCTTCAGAATCGTTCAACCTATTTTTTCGCCGAAACTGTTTACGCCCAAAGTCTACCCCCATGCCAGATGCAATCCATCTTGTGATTGGACTATCTCCGAGCTGCAGGTTCTCAACTTTGCATAAACTACGGAACTTCTATTCGTTGCCACATTCCTGTTAACATTCTGCGGCAACATACACGCAGGTTTACAGCGGCAGATAAGAAAAGTGATTTTCTGTCTGAATGTCTTTAATATAAATGTATTGCAGTTTCAGGATCAATAAGGGATTTGATGACGTACACATTTAAATTCTAATACCTACAATAAATTTCATCAATATCTGACAAGAAGAATTGAGTTTCACTTTGTAACCAACATTTTATATTCGTGGGCAAATTAAAAACTAAATTATTAAAGTATATATGTTTTATAAATCGGGATAAATAATTAATTACTCTTGGATAGTGGATTTAAGTCATATGCAAATATACTCTGACTCATTTCGTCTTTTTAGCAAATCAAGGATAAGGGGTAATCATGGAATCAACTGTTGTAGTAAGTTTTGAGTTGTTTGTCTCTTCAAATTTGACGTTTCTTGAAATGGCATGACATGAGTATCTTATGTTAGGCAAGAATTAAAAATGCAATCTGTATTTAATTTCACTTTCAGATCATTTGATATTTTCAAGTGCACTAGGTATAGTAATTGCTTTATCCTGAAAAATCTTTTCTGTTATTTTACAGGTTTTGTAATTGCCTGAATGAAAGCAGCAAAGCGATTACACATGAGAGTTGAAACTTCAGCTTGCTCATAAAACGCTAAGCTACAATAAGATCTCTATTAAAGAACACTTGTTGCTACCAATTTGCTTGGTAAATTAGATGAAATCGTAATTTGTGTAACAATGCGGGAACGTCATGCGCACCACAGAAAAGAGCGAGGGTGAACGCTCAAGTTTGCAGAAAATCCATTCCACCGTTGTCAGTTAAAACCGGAAGGAACACAATGAGATGCAGGGATAATGAGGAGAAGAATTACTCTCGTCGTGGTAATTTCCATACCTGCAATTTAACCATTTTATTAACTGAAAACTACCATCTAATTTTATGCCGAAGATAATAAAATTTTCACTGTGTCTGGATGTATAGGCGAGCAGCACTGTTATAAAAGACTAATTTGGTTCTTGTCAAAGGCAAATCCTCAAGTAGCACAACACATCCGTGATACGAGCAGACGGGGTAGGAAGACTTACGACATGTGATCAAGTGAGCCGAGTGGAGCTAACAAGACATGGCGTGAGTCAATTGAGTCAGTGTAAATGAACCGTCGGCCTGTCTTTCCGATTGCAGTCATTCGGTTACGCAGAGGCTTCCTCCTTTAAATCTCTTCAGCGAAAAATAAGAAGTCAGCGTTGACGTATTAATGAATTTATAATTTCAATGCAAAACGTTTCATTAAAATTACAATAAATTTCGTTTTTTATTATTTTTAGTATCTTCAGAACTAACATTTCTCCTTTCCATTCCCTTTTTTCATAAGGGGATCACCGAAATTGGTTCATTAACTTTTCGCGTAAGTTTTTGAATGTTTACAATGTTTACATCGTAAGTAGGTGTAATTTTTTTTATCAAAGGTTCTTTAGGCCAAAACAAAGCAGTGGCTATCATAAACAGCGATTCATTGTTTGGATGTCAGAGTTATATTTTTTTTAAAGAACAAAATGTGTGATTTTACTTCAAGAGAAAGAGCAGAACATCGTTTTCTTATATGGTTTTTGCAACGGAAGCACCTTAGTAGGCGTTAAAGAAGACCATCGCAGATTCTCGAACATAATTACCTTACCACGATAAGTTATAGTCGCAAAAGTTTTCTTTAATACCCCATATCTATTTAAGGTAGCATTTTGATAATAAAATCTATTAAGTTCTCTTGCTTTGTTGCGACCTAAAGAAACTTGGGTAAAAATGTTCATTCAGATAACGTAGAACTAACTTTTATTTATAATCTCTTATACTCCATAATTAAATCTCGGATTTTGTTTCTTCTAAGGACATTCCAAGACATAAATTTTCAAGGAAATTAAAAGACCCAACCTAAAATCGAAACATTTTAAATCAACTGGTATAACTCTTCATTTCTCTTAATACATAAAACATCCAAGACTTCTTGTCAGTCATTGGGTTACCTATCGCCTTAATGCCCTTTGTGTTTTCGTTACCTTTGCATACTTGTTGACAGTTCGTAATTGTGTTACAAATCGACTTCCATTTTCTTGTTTAGTAATAGTTTTATTCCAGGCTCTTTCAGTTTATCAAAGGATATCCAAGATATTAATGAGAATGTTTAAATTCTGAATAAAAATTCCACCGAGTCACGAAAAAACGTAGGTTAAATTTCCAAATCTGTTTATTGGACGGTCATCACAAGAACAAAGTTTGATTAGTGTACATGTTTCGGAACAATTACAATTATCAAAACTAGTTAAGTCGAATCCGCAAACGCCGCAGTCGTTTCTAAACTCTCTTTTAGTTTAGCTTGAAGGCTTCCGCGGCCGTCGTCTACGATTGAATTCTCGGCTTTGGGTTGGAACTGCGTATCTCTCTTCTATTGCAACGGAAGAATCCGAGACAGGCGGTTCGAACCGGAAACCCAGAATTCAAACCAAGCTCTTTACGTTGCTTTAGAATTATTTCTTTTATAATTATAAAATCGTTAACTGAACAACCCCGTTACTTGATGTGAGTGAATTCTCCAGATGGTTTCCTAACTGAAAATGTACCTCAGTTGGATGCTGCATTAACTATATAGATAGACAAGGTACAGGATAATTCGATTGCACAACATTTCTGTACCAGACAATACCATGGTCACCATGGAAGTTAAAGTATTCAAGTGAGGATAATTACCCAACAGACAGGACGTGTACTTTTTCACATTGTTCCGAAATTGGTTGTGGAAGACGCAAGTGAATGCGTCATTCCAACCCAGTAGACTGGAGCAATGGAGAGCAAGGAAGATGAGAAGGCCTTTGGCATTAATTAAGCCAATGACATGGCATTATTCAGTATCAAATATTTAGAAGAGATTGCACCGGTTTTTTTTGCACTTACAAGTCTTGTACAGCTAAACATGCAATCTTTAAATAAGCTGTACGCAGTTTTTTGAATCTTCAAGGGATATAGATCTATTAATTATTTTCTTTTTTATAACATCCATGCCCTTTTTCACTTTCATTTGGTTTAGTGTCCATCCAATTGGTTTGTGAAGATGCAACAGAGTCGGTTCTCTTTATCTTGATTGGATTGGTATATTACCATGAGTCTTCGGAGACATTTTTTGATGCTGACATTCTAGATCAGTAATTAAACTTCGCCGCAATTTCCTCTTGGGCGATTGCTGTTCAAATTTCTTGGAAATTATTGAAGAGCGCATCAATGTTTGCGGAGGATTTTGAAGGCTCCTAATCTTTCTGCCTTTATTGTCCCAAAGGTGCTCTAAAGGATTAAGGTCAGGACTACGTGGTGGCCATTCAAGAACATTGCCGTTGTCGCGAGCGAGTTCTTGTTGTACAACATTGCTGTATGTGGCTGAGCGTTGTCCTGCATAAAAACAAATTCTGGTCCGTACAGAGCACCAATGCCCAATTTCTTCATCTTCTGAATAAGTTATCTGCTAGATATTATCCTTGGAAACCATTGTATCGATAATAATTTCCGAGGATATTACCTGGCAGATAAATTTATCAGGAGATGAAGAAATCGGGTATTAATGGTTCTACAACAACGTTTATTCTTAAAAAATTGCTGCGATCAGCAAGGCTTATGCCATTCCACACCATGACGGATCCACCACCATAGGGCTGAACTTCTCGTAAGGCATACTGCGTCAATTTTTCACTCTTCAATCTTTCAACCATTCTGCATGCCTACGAGCAAAACTAAGTGAGCTCTCCTGTTGGCTGCTGTTAGAACTAGTCCATTAGCCTTTAATGCAGCATCTTTAAGCCTCCTTCTAATGATACCTGTACTGACAAGCAGGAGGTCATATTTTAGTTGTCTAGGAGTGGAAAGCCTTCACCTTTTAACATTTATTCTAATTAAGCGATCTTCTACAATTGTGGTTTTCTTTTTTCTACCTTCACCTCATTGTTTTGATGGCTACCAGTTTCTCGGTACCTCTGAAAAGCTCTGCTGGTCACCGATTGATTTATCCCTAATCGTTGGCCAACTTCTTGTTAAGTGTAGCCCTCTTCCATCAGGATCATCAGTTTGACGACCTGATATTCAGACAAGCAGGGAATTTGTCGGTTTCTGCTCATAACGCACACATCTAATGACATTTTCAAAGGTTTTTATTTAAAAACAATTTTTGTATTATGCCTCTTTTATTGAACATTTTTATTTTTTGATAATTAGTTTTGCACAGGAATATCAAGAATACATGTAAAATCATTTTTTAATTGTAACAAAAGTTTATTTATTTGGATATATTCAGAACATTTCCAAAAATGTGGAATATCCTCTCATTTTGGCGCAGTTTATTTTTTACATGAAGTTGAAGTTGATGTTTCGTGTCCTTTAGTCTTCTATGTCATTCTCTTTGCTTCAGTAAGTATTTTTTTGCACCTCCCTTGCTTTCGCAATATATTTTCTGAGTGTCTTTAAATTTCCGTTTCCAACGATGCAAAATGGAACCAGAACCGTTTTAAGTGTCTACCGGGAAGATCAGGTTGGGCGTGGGGACCAACTCAATCTCGGGGTCTAGAGATTTACCTTCTCCCCCCACTCATAATAATAGCCAGTGTTTAGTAAGCTCTGGCTAGTCGATTCGGTTACATCCTTTTTATTTGTCTATTTTATTTTAAACGGATTTTCAGGCGTATTCTGTGACTTATTAACAGGCTGTTAAAATTTAGAGGTCCTTTAAAATTTAAAATACAGTCCTACGATTTCCTGTTTGCGTAGCAACAAAATTTAACAGTACTTTAAATTTAACGCTTTCGATACAGAAGTCGTTGCCTTCATTGCTTGGCTTCAGCATGTGGTCTTCTCCTTCTGATCTGTCGAATAACTCTGCCTCCAATGTTGCCAATTTGGCAATAATTTTGTGCGTTGTAAAACGTTTTCATACTGTTTTGTTCAGTTACGCTTCCTTTATTATTTTGTGCTTTTATGTTATCATTTGATTTTTTCAATTACATTGATTTAAATTGATCAACTATTTCCTGTCTACTTTTAGTTTTCATATTTACTTTTTGCTGTTGTCAAACAGGCACATTTTTTTAGAATTTTCTTGATGTTATTGTTCTTTTTGCAACTTTTATCTTTCTTTCCTGTGTGGTTTAGTACATTTCTTTTTAGAATTTACTCGATATTATTGCTTTTTTGGAGTTTTAATCTGTCCTCGCATTCTTTACAAACACTTTTGTATGAATACATTAATCTAATCAAAATTGTCTTTTCCTGGAACTGTCCACGTGATCCTATTTTATTTCCTTATTTGAAAAATAAATAAATAAAGTCAACACAGTTATTGTTATTGTGCAGAAGTCTAATAAAAAAATAAATAAATTGACTCTTCTTTTTTTTGTTTTTAATTTATTTTTGAATTATAATTATAAATAATATAAAATATAAACTACAGATATCCGTATATCTTGCGAAATTTATTAGTATGCGCATAGAATATCAGAAAATTTGGGCCGTGTATACGATTTATTTTACGGCGTCCATAAAATATTTATATCATTTTTATACCTTAGAGAAACAATATTTTTATTACAGAAGCTCGAATATCAAACAAATCAAGCATAAAAGCGTCAGAAATGCGGAGCCCCGAGCATTTTTACACATCAAGTCAAATAGGTGTATATCACAAATAGTGCGGTCCCGGGGTGACGTGCGTTTTATATTCTCGGATAAGAATTCATATGAGATGTGAGAACGAACATGTGTACGTATCTGAGCCCCGGATATTTTCTATATATCTAGAAAGTAATAAATTTTGGGAAAATAATGGGAACGCTTACCCAATGCGGACGTATTTCGAAAGTTGCAATTACCACATTGATCCAAAACATGAGACTTTTACAATTAAAAAATAATTTACTGTAAAAGCTTGCACTCTTTCATGTTTTAATACGAGAATCAATAAGTGTAGAATCTCACATTACGTTTCTGAAGTATGGTAAGTAGAAAAGAGAAAAATTAAGGATAAAAAATTGAATGGAACGGAAGAAAATAACTGAAAAAAAGGATGTCTCGGTTAATTAAATATCAAGAAATATAAGTATAAAAAGCAAAAGAAAATCAAATAAGACTCGGTCTACAGGACATAAAAACAATCCATTCGAACAAATGAGCGAGTGCTTCATACAAACTCATATTATAAAAAAACAAATCTGTTAGAAATGAACAGAGCTCAAGAATCTTTTAAATATTCCAAGTCCAAGTGTTAATGAAATAATCACCATAAACCACTTGATGCATATGAAGTCGAATGATGAAAAATTATTCTCATTAATCACACTCGTTTATTCTTTGAAGTAATCGTGTGAGAATGCCTGGCAGAGTCAAAACAATCTTTCCGATCTCTCTATTTTTATGTTCCTCGAGCAGATTGCTTAATAGACGCTACGTTGTCGAAAACACTGAAAACATTTCATAAGCTGAATTCTGTAGTTTAAGAGGATAAATATGAGCAATTTGACTGTTTTGCAAATTGCATTGGAATCAACGAGAGGTAAATGCAAATGAGGCAATGCTACTTTATGTGACACAATAGACAATAAATTTGTAGCAGACTTTTGGAATTGACAAATTCAAATATCTTGGGTAGGAGTCACTGATGTTTCAAAACAAAATTGTAAAAAGTGGGAAGAACTATAGTTTTACCCGGTGCCTATGAAGACAGGCTAGCAGTTTGGGGTGGGGAGCAACTCAATCTTCAAACTACCTGGTGGCGAGTCGCTTTCGGTTATGGAATAAGGTCTTCCTAAAAGATTATTCCATCTCCAAATAAAGATTTAAGGTAGCGATCATAGACAGTTTTAACATTCTGAATATCGCATTTATTCATCTACTTCGATATTCTCGGTATGAGATTCTCTGTCTGACCATTCTAATAAAACTGAGCATCAATGTAACTTCTCCCAGGAGCCTGCAATCTCTAAATGGCAACGGCTTGGGATATCTTTCTTTTTACGTTGTTTATAAATTGAGGTTAATTGCTTCGTTAATTTCAAAGGTGGCAGCATTTAAATCTAAGAATTTTTGGTTAACCAAGATATTTTTTAAATTAAGGTTATTTTAATCAAAAATATGCTGACTTATCAAGTCTTTTTCTCAATGTACTATATGAAGGGTGGGCTTTAGATTCCAGACGACTAAACTAGATGACAAAATTCTGTACATAGAAGGCAATAATCTACATGAAAGGAGAGCAGTATTTATACTGTCTGAACATCGTCTTCAGATAGGTTGGGCTTTCCCAATACTGACAATACTTGAAGACTTGTAATGAAAACCGCGCTAAGTGCCCAACCCATTATTTTGGGATTATTGTTATTATACGTTCACAGATTTCCAAGGCTCCATTTCGTTAAATTTTTTGACTTGATTTTTACTGATTGAGGATTTGCTGCGGAAATCTAAATCCAGGCAACTTTTGAAATCTGATGCTAGGTGGTATTCAGCGTTGAATCAGAAGCAGCTTTAAGATTATTAAAATCCTCATGCTGCATTAAAGTTACAATAAATGAACTGGTTGGGGTTGTAGATGTCATTAGGCGAACTAAATTTAGAAGGTTATTTTCTAATCCTTTTCGTTTTTTAATTTGAGCGAAATCTCGATCGCAATTAGAAACGAATGGCAAGAGACCAAGAACTTCTGCTTAAGCTTTTGAACATATCCCTTTGCTACCATAAATATATATATAAAGAGCATCATTTTAGTTTTATTCTGTCCAACGCAGTTATCACTCCAAATAATTAATTTTTCTTTTCTTGTTATTTCACTTGTGACTGCTTTCCAAATGCGTAACGCTATTTCGTTACCTCCTTTCCCAGATATTCCCTCGTGCCATAAATTCATATACTCTTAATTGGTAACAGCGACGTGGACGCCAAAGTTATAGCAAGAAAGTTGGCGTAAATAATACATTTGCTTGTGGATAAGAGCTGGTAGGGAAAGTACTTGTTGAAGGTCCATAGAAATGGTACATACGCCAATTAGGTGAGGCTGGAATCTGGCATGATCTTCCTTAATAGCTTTCATCGCCTTTTCAGCTTTCCTATGATGAAGTTCAAGTTTGTTCTTTGTATCTTTGTCATTCGGATTGGATTTAGTTTGCGGATTTGGATACGGATTTGTTTGGCACGTATCAGTGCGTGGATGGTGAAATTTTAAATTTGGAAATATTTTATTAAAAGTAGTATAGTAGAATTTGTCTGTTATTTCAGAATTTGGATAGGTGTCTTTGAAAAAGCGATACGATAGGTTAATGTTTAAGTCTGCGCTCAAATAATCTTCGCTAGTCTTCGTCCTTTCATAGTGACTTTCTTCTCTAGGAAAACGGGAAACATGTTCTACCACTAAATTTTCATCTTGGATTGACTTTGGTTCTTCGTCCTTCCACAGTGACTTTCCTCTCTAGGAAAACGAGAAATATGTTCTACCACTAAATTTTCATCTTCGTTTGAGTTTGGTTGCCCCTTCTTTTTAACTTAAGTAACTTGACTCGCTTTTTTTGCTTTCACGAGAGTTTCAAACGTCTTCAGGAGATTCCAAAATTATGTAAAAAAGTGTGTTTACAGACTTCCAATTTCTTCAGGTACAGTGAAATATACAGTCGGTTGCATCTGTATTCTCATAAGTACCACGACGTCGCCCTTTTACTGGGCGTAAATTTAAAAGTCCCATTAAATATGAATTCTCTTGTGCATTTCTTGCAACTTATAAAATTGGTGGAAGAACTGCAGTTTTTGACCATGTGTAATATTTTTGGCTCGATGTTTACACTTGCATGACGACTAAAAATTTTTATAGTTGTGTTTTTAACTTTCGTTAAATAACCATTATACCAGTTTACCATTGCTGCTGATTCTTCTTTTGGTGACAATACTTTGTTTTTGTTTCCCACATATTCTTTACCTTGGCTTCTTCTCAGTGGATTGAGGTCGTTATTGCTTCTTTTCGCATCTTTTTTTTCTCTTAGAGGATGACTTGGATGGTTCAACATTATCAGCCATCATTTATTTAGCAATTTAGTCGAACCACCCAAAGTACATTGAACGGAAAATAATAGTGTGGTGATGCGGCTTCTGGCACTGAGCACGACTTTCTTCACTGGGACCGCTGAGCTTAACACATCCGCCATCTAATAAAATACTTTTAAACCAATTACAATGATCTTGACACTCTATTTACAGGTTGTTGGACTTGGCACAGTTCACACTTTCTAGGTATAAAATTACACGTGTATTTTTTGGCACTCAGCACGGTTTTCATTACAAGTCTTCACTTGAGGAACAATTTTCCGTGCCAAGAGGTATCAGCATTTTTACTCAAGCGTCAAAAATAAGTTGCCTGAAATTTAAAATGTTGCTACGACATATTCGTATAATTGAACCTAGGTTTGCAGGTTTGCTTTTGATTCCGATTGACGTGGTTTCAAATTCGATGTGAGGAAAAATTCGTCTTCTGGTAGGACCCTTACCAATACGATGTTTGACATGTTAAAAATCTCTGTTCGACGTGGAATTCCTCCAAATATGGTTAAATTTTAGTGGGATTGGCGATTTGTGCCATTTGGAAGCATGGGGTAAATTTTGTGTGCACACATTAATTCAAATTTGGGCTCAGTTGATGTCATTGACTGCGTGAGTGTCAAGCACCACTACGTTCCGGACCAATGACAAAATGTCATGTCACAATGATATCCAAGCAAAAAAAGCAAATATTTAGGTAATACAGTTTAGGAAATGGCTATCCATTCGTTATGGCTTGGAAGAATTAGCAAGAACTGTACGTCTAAAAGATATTTTTCGTTCTTGACAAGGAATTGAAATCTCTTCAATTTCTTTTCCAAGATATCATCGACTGTTTACAATAAGAAATTTTAGACATATGCCAATGATAATCTAGCAATTCAGAACAACGTTCTTCTGCGAAGATTGCGTGAACATCAACTAACGACGAACCAGTTGTTAATGGTTCTTCGTTAGTTGTTGATGTTCACGCAACCTTGAAGCCAGCTGAATTTTTTTCTACTGAAAGCATAGCTGTATAATACCTAAGATATAATTTATTAACGTCTTGACTCAACTTACACTAGCAATGGATGGTAAGATTCCAGTAAACGAATTTAATAGAATTTGTTACTAAGCGGTAGCAACAAATATTCGACAAATATTACTCTTATATAACGTTACTAGAACGTTTTTGAATTTATTGTATGTACTTTTCTATTTGTATACTTTATTTCAAAAATTACCGTACTATACCATACGAGATGTCCTACGAATACGTAAAGCTTCGATTCCTCTTTTTTGCATCTAAAACTGCAAATAATGAAATCTATTTAATCTAAAGTTTTTTTTAATAAATTGAATTAACTACATTTGTACATACGCAACGTTGCCAAGTTTAAGAATTATTCTCTCTGTCTCTCATCTATCCTTCGTATGTTGAAACTGGCAAGCCTATTGAAATAATTTTGCAAATTTGGGACCCTTATACATCGTAGAAAAGAAATACCTGAAGCGGTACGTGCATTACTTGCACATCCTTTACATCTAAGTCAGGTGCGTTATTGTTAAATTTTGCAGTTGAAAAAAAGTCAGTTACTTTTAAGATGAATTAGGGGAAGTATTTCGCTTTGCATACTTGAACCAAGAACTTTTCTGTAGTTTATATTAATAATAGTATTAAGACGAAAACTAATTATTGGTGAATGAAATCGTACTTTTAGGTTAAGTATCCAACAAAATTAATTTAGAGTGCGTTCATCAAAAATATACATATTTAACTGCAGAAACTAATAATGAATTTTCTCAAATTGAAGAGATCTTTATGTCTTTGTCTCGTATAAATTAACATACACAATATTTTGGTTTCCTGAGGAAGTAGTATCTAACTTTATGACAATAACTTTGACTCTTTTGTTGCACACGTAGTGTAATTCGAAAAGATTTGTTGTTTAAAATAAAATGGTCATATTTCAAAGATGTATTTACGATACAAGTTTGTAAGACAACAATTCCCCAGGCGAGCAGAATTCTTCTATAGCGACACCCAAATCTTATCTACAATATGTGTGGCTGCGGTACGTATATATGTGACAAGCTGGGAACGAATGTATCTTGCGGTAACGCGTTAGATAACTACGATCTAAAGCGTGTTGCCTGGCAACCAGAACGGCTGGTGTGACGAAGAAAGCAGGTTTCAAATCCCTCTCAGCCTCAATATCCGCGCCTGATCTTACTTTTTACTGCATGGCCCAAATATCAAAATAAAACAGGACTCGCTCGTATGCGCGCTTTGTATACATGTATTATGGAGATGATGAAAATGTAATCCTCTCTAGATTATTGTTGTGGAGAAGAGGCAATACAACTGAACTTCATATCAGTAAAGCTCGTATGATGTGTCTTTATGGGTAGCAGGTGCTATTAAAGTACAGAAATAGAGGCGTTAAACACACTCTCACGTATACCTTATAATTATAATACTTTTTGTCGTTCGAGTTTTTATTTTATTTTCTTCAAGTAGTATAAACAGTATTATAAAAGCACAGGAGTACCTTATTCTCATATTGATAACACGATTACAATTTAATATTTTTATTCTCTTAGCAAAGTTTACATGGCGTTTGCTCTCATTATTGCAACACCCTATATTGATAATAATTTTTAATTAAAATTGGAACTTGCTATGATTTCTTCGTCCGTTATAATAATGAAAAATATGTTAATAAAAATATTTATTCCTTGTATAAAGGTAAGTTAATCTATAAAAATAGCTTCTCTGACGAGTGACGAATTGATAGACGTACTAATCTGTAAATGTAATTTATTATGTTGTCAGACCATCTAAGTATGTCGCTGTGTTTAAGTCTTAAATAAAAGGCAAACCTATTTTGCAAATAGGGTTAAGATACCTTCTAACGATAATACGCTTTGTAGAAAATAAAAGAGTTAACTACATCTATTCAATCCTTGTAAACGGATTATGCCGGAGAGACCCTAATCTATAATACTTAAATAATTTTTGTTTCTTCCATTTTTTTTTATATTCATTAATTTAATTTCTTGGGCAGAAAATATTTGTTAGGCGTAAATGAGTGGCAGGGGTCGCCTCCGATGGACTCTGCATAGCAATTGACACACGAGGGGTTAGCTAGGGAGAATGATATATAAATGTCTAAAATGACGTGAGGGAGTGATGTCGTTTCTAAATTTCAGCCAATCATCGATTGGAAACTTCACTAGACAGCCCATACCCAATTTTAGTAATAGGATGTCTGAAAATGATGTATTGTGGAATGACCCTCTAGTTACCCTACGTTCCTTTGCTTGATCACTGGAAATAATGTCAAAATATGAGCCTTGTTTGAAGTTATGCCTTTAACTATGAAAGGAAACGGAAAAGCTTTGTTGAAATGATGTGTTTGCTGTCTTTTAACTTCTAGCGAGATTCGGCATGTCAACAAATACGAGTAAAACGAATTTTTTTGTTGATGTTAACTTGACAGTAATTCTATTTGAATATAATATACATATGTATATCTGAACGCACACAATAATATAACATCAGATGGGAATAGGTATGTTTGAATATACAGAATGTTTCTTTTTAGGTATTTATTCTACCGTAAAATCTGTTTTTCCAAACGGTTCGAATGATAATATTAAAAAAGGTCACAGAAAGTATTCCTTTTTTGCAAATTATGTATGATGAATATTTATTTTAACCAAAAAACGTCGTTGTAACATTCTTAAATTATGTTAAATTGTGTCGCGTTAGTTAGTTAGAATCCACCCGGTATATTAAATTATTTATACGTTTCATGTTTTAAATTGATGTGTATGTGTATGTATATTTGGGAGCATAAAACGTCTGGATTTTTCATATGTGTAAAATCAAGTTTTCTGCAGACTTGCTCGCGTACTTTAATCATACACGTTTTACGATATTCGTCGTTTCAGATTTGCACAATCGGGCTTAAGGGTTTGACAATATAAAACTCCTAGCGAGGGAAGCAAAAACATATAAAATGTTTTACTGAAAAATGTTGCATGCATGTGTATTCGAACAACATTACAGGCATGCGAATCTCTCTCGTAGCAACAAAAAAGGAATATGAGAAAATTCTGTCGTTAGTATGAGAGAGAAACGGCTCCCTAGGGATTGGCTATAATAAATATAGGATATGTAGATACTGTATAAAACGGAGGAATGTCAGAAGCATATGTGTTGCACAGGCGTTCAGTTTATTGCACATTGATTGACAAATGCAGGCACGGCCAGAATTTGTCGGGGCGACTTTGTTGAGAATCGACAGCGCTACTCTTGACTGATGCCAATCTCACAAGTTACTCGTAGGTAGTAAATACACTTATATCCCTTATTACGTTCAATTTCTAAAGAAAAACGGAGATTACATAACTTAAACAGGAAAGGTATAATTATTTTTAAATTATGAATTTTAAACGATTACCAATACTGAATAGCATTACTTCCTACTTTTCTTTTAATTTTCAATAAGAGATCGAAAAAATTTTAAATTTACAGAACTGTGCTCGTATATACAGCTATGTTCATATGTATTAGCTACCCTATCATATGTATACAAACAAATAAAAAGAAAGGAATTAAAAGTAATGCATATTGTAAATATATTTTTCTGTTGAAATTTCATTACGGTCACAAATGTAAGTTGTTTCTCAAATTAACTGAAATTCCCAAGGTTCTCATAATATTGTATTTTTGGTGGGTGTTTAATACATATGAACATGACTGTATATCGTAAATTTCAGCTAAATAAATGAGATAATACAAAAAATAATTTTATTCGAAATACCTACCTACAGGGTGGTAACAAAATACGTACACTGGCAAATTTGTAAAGGTGGTGTTGATACAACCTTATGATGAGTGTTAAAAGGAATTTAATTTTTAAATATTTGTTTATGGGGGTTAATGTTCAGGGTGGTACTTGTTCTTCCGGTAACTATAGTGAATTTTAAATGATGCATTCGAACCATTAAAGTGCAATAAAGCTGAAAAATATTAACAGACTAAACGAGGATAAACTGTGAAAATATTAACACAATGAGAGCCAGTGGAAATAGAAAATAAAATAAATAAAAAAATAGAAAAGCAAATTAAAAATGAAGACGCAAGAGTGAAGTGAAGATACAGAAAAAAAATATCGACAACAAGAAACTGAGAAAAGATTTAGTATTAAAATTTAACGGGAACGATTTATGTTTATATTTTACTGGAAAAGTTTGAGCTTTGGATTTATTGATTTTAAATCAAAATCAAATTGAAGTTATTCCAAACAAGTACAGGAGGACCAGCCAAAGAGAAGAAAAAAGAAGAATAGTAACCGATATTGCCCGAAGATCTCTTAACTGACCTTTCAGTAGCTAGGAAGAAAGCAGTATTATCCAAATAATAATAGTCTTTATTATCCAATAGGAAGAGACCCAGAAGGACACAATATAAAAATGACTTAACCACTAGTAACATATAGAAGAGGTAAATAACCTAATATAAATGTGTATACAAGAATACTTAGTAATAACAAAGAAGTAAGATAAACAAAAAACTAAAAATACTTAAAATTATCATAAAAAAACACATTAACTAACCAGGAACCAACCATGACTTTAATAACAGCATCTAAAGGATCATGGAAAAATCAACTAATGGGCTAATACTGTTAATTAGAGAACCCATCCTGTATATTGGAGATTTACTTAATAAATTAGTGCATGGATTAGGCAAATAAAAGACCTAGAATTAAATGTCGGTACTTTAAATGTCAGGCAGTTGAGGAGGTTAGGACAATTAATTTGATGGTTTAGCAATTTATAAATAAATTTAAGGTTGGCAATATTACATCGGAATTCAAGTGTATGAAGATGAAATCGTTGCAAGAGAACATTGTGGTTAATACCTCGAGGAGGAAACGAACCATCCAACTTCCAACACAAGTATTTAAGAAATTTTCTTTGGATGTTTTCGAGCGCATTAATATGAATATTATAGTAGGGACTCCAAACAGGTGGTGAATGTTCAAGTTTTGATCGAACTAATGATTCGTAAAGTCTTAACAAAGAGAGAGGATTTGAGAAAAATTTTGTGTTTCGATATATGAATCCTAATTTTCTATGACAAGAGGAAATGATGGCGGAAACGTGTTCATTAAAAGTTAAATGAGAATCGAAAAGATCAGTATGAGAATTAACCCTAGCTACAACTTCTTTACCAAGACAATAATTAAAGTAAAAAGTTTTTTTTTTTGTGAAAGACATGACTTTGCATTTTGCGAGATTTAAAGACAATTTATTTTTATGACACCAAGATGGCACTGCACAAAAATCTTTCTGCAAGGATAGACTGTCGTGGATAGAAGAAATGAGAAGGGTGGAGTAATGGTAGCTTTCTAGTGCCCAATTTTCACTACTGAGAAAGACTTCACAATTGAACAGACTACCCTCTGCAAAAACCAAACGAAGTTGAAATTACGTCTCTTACTTTCCCCCTGAAGTCACTGTTGGTTATATTTTAAACTATAATTTAATCGACATTTTGGTAATATTAGGCGACCTTACGACAGCTATTATTTGTTTAATTGTTCCACATTTTACTCTCTTTTTTATTTCATATTACAATAAAGAATTGTGGTTGCAAAGCTAAAAAAAAGAAAATAAAACTCTCGAATTTTAATCAAACAAAATTCTTCGCATTTTGTTTTGAAATGCCGCTTCTGAATTATATTAAAGAAAAAAATGTTATGACTGGAGATTGGATTTTTATATTTTGTACTTTATACTGACGGTAGTGTTCGGGTTTAGACAATTTAGTGAAAGACAGTTAATTATAAGTAATCTAGCCTAGTTTGTAATACTGATTTTAGGACGTCTTTTAATTTTAAGTCTATGCTAGTTCCGAAAATGCATTGGAATGCATAACTAGCCTCAGAGGAAATTTCATCACCCCGGGACCTTCCGCGAAATTCCCGGTTGTTGCTGCTCCCTTGTTTAAATTTCCAGCAGTCACCAGATTTACAAAGATCCGTTTTGTACGTGTAAAGAAATTTGTAGCCTTCTGTTCTCGCGAAAAAATATTTGTACATTGTAATTCGACCTGTAGGATAAACGGAATTTTTCTTATATTAAGCGCTGTCCTAAAATTCAGAACCAGGTCTGTCCGGTTACGCCTTACAGGAAGGTGTTGCCACAAACTTCAACAATTCCAAATTTCTTTGTGTTCTGTTTTATTGTTTTTATTGGTGTGATAGATGTATTAAATTTGTTAATTGTTTATTCGCGACTTTTAATTTCACCCGTAAACTAGTGACGTGTGGTGAGAAGACAAATCTAATTATCCTCGACGAAGATTTACGACCTTCCAGATTTTTAATTTGTCTAGGCCCCAGTTTTGCCTGGGAAGGGCTTTTAAAACAAAAGGCTCGCACATATGGTCCTTCGAGCCGGATATTAAGTGTGAAGTTAATTGTCGTGTGTGTCGCGCCATCGCGTTATCCAACATCCGCCAAATAAACCCGGAATTCGAGGAAGCGGCCAAGCAGGCATCAGAAGGCAACGGTCATTCGGAGAATTCAACAGGTGAGTCTCCAATTATATCCTGTCTATCCTCATTGCATTTGAATCATGTCCGAAACAGAATTAAGAACTCTAAAACTCAAGCGCCGCAATTTATTCACATCATTGAACAGGTTGCGTCAGTATCTGGAAACGCATGAACCAATTGATCTTGCGCAATTACAATCACGCAAGGTAAAATTAGAACAAACGTTCGAGCAATTTGAAGAAATTCAAACTCAAATTGAAATTGCGGAAGAATTCAATACTCAAGAGGAGAAACGGCTTCGTTTTGAAATCGAATATCATGACTTGATGGGCTTGATAAGCAACGCGACATTGAAATGTAATTTAAACAACAGTACCAATTTAAGTAAAATAGATTCAAATGAAAATATAGGTCAAGTGAAATTGCCAACGATCAATTTGCCTACCTTTACGGGAGATTATGATCAGTGGTTTCCGTTTTTCGATACGTTTCAAACATTGATTCATGTTAATGACAATATTTCAGACGTGCAAAAATTTCAATATCTAAAAGGTTCCTTGAAAGGGGAGGCAGCGAATATTTTGCAATCATTAGAAATATCTGCAAGCAATTATAAGGATGCTTGGCAGATGTTAATAGAACGATACGATAACAAACGGCTAATAGTTCATAAACATATTCAAGCGTTACATGAACTGCCTCCTTCAACAAAGGAAAGTCTTTCGCACATCCGATCTCTTCTCGACGGTATGCTGAAACATGTTAGGGCCTTAGCAGCATTAAAAAGACCTACAGAATATTGGGACGACCTTCTAATATATTTAGCTACCACGAAATTAGATCACGTCACAATAAAGGAGTGGGAATCTCAGATATCAATTAATGAATTTCCAAATTTTAAGACGCTTACGGATTTCTTAGCAAAAAAATGTAACACACTAGAAACTGCTTCTAGAGCATTCACACATCATAATTCATCGTCACTGTCGAAATTTCGTCAGCCAAATAAAGTGTCATCTTATGCTATAACTAACGAATCCAAATGTGTGATTTGTGGCGAAAATCACCGAATATATCGTTGCAACAAATTTTTGGAACATACTGTAAATCAGCGAGCACAGCAGATCAGAATGAAAAATTTATGTTTTAATTGTTTGCAGCCAAATCATTCGGCAGCGCAATGCAGGGCGGGAACTTGTAAAAACTGCTCCAAAAAGCACCATACCTTATTACATGCGGAAAAACAACAAATTGAATCAACTCCTAAATGTACTCCTTCTACAAGCATTGCAAATCATAGTGTTAGCATCAATTTATCAACTCAAACTCTCTTATCAACCGCAATTGTTATGATCAGCGACAAATTGGGACGTTTTCATCGTTGTCGCGCGTTGTTAGATTCCGGTTCTCAATGTCACCTAATCACAAAGGAATTTGCAACTAAATTAGGTCTACCCCTTTACTCTACATCAGTTTCCGTTTCCGGAATCAATCAAACGGCTTCTCAAATTACTCAAGGTATACAAGTCACCGTAAAATCATTGAACAGTGGATTTCAATCTAAGATGAATTGTTTGATCATGAACACAATTTCTGAGCGTTTACCACAAATAACATTTTCGAAATCAAACTTCCATATCCCAAGAAATCTGAGATTGGCCGATCCAGAATTTCATGTATCACGAAGTGTGGATTTGTTAATCGGAGCTGAAGCATTCTTCCATCTTCTTTGTGTTGGTTCGATCAATATGGGTAAAGGCCAACCCGTCCTACAAAAGACCTTACTAGGTTGGATCGTGGCAGGCTTGTCGCCAGTTGCGCAACCATGTGCGCAAGGTTCTTGCAATCTCTCCACAATCGGACGTATCGATCTTCAGTTAAGCAAATTCTGGGAACTGGAAACGATATCAAGCAGACCCATTTTAACGCCTAATGAAAGGATCTGTGAGGAGAATTTCAAGGAAACGCTTACCAGAAACTTAGAAGGACGGTTTGTTGTTACACTTCCGATAAAACCAAACGCACCACAACTAGGTAATTCGCGAGATCAAGCCCTCAGGAGATTGTATTCTTTGGAGAAGAAATTAGAAAAACAACCATCATTAAAAATTGAGTATGCAAATTTCTTACGAGAATATCTGGAAATGGGTCATATGAAAAGGTTGAGCCAAAAGGAAGCGGCTCGTACTGACATTAATCACTTTTACTTGCCTCATCACGCCGTGTTTAAAGAAAGCAGCAGCACCACCAAGGTCAGGGTTGTTTTCGATGGGTCCGCCAAGTCCTCCACGGGGCATTCTTTAAACGATACATTGCTGGTGGGTCCTAAACTTCAACAAGATTTATTCGATATAGTCGCGAGATTTAGGACTCATCAGATAGTAATTACAGCCGACATCGCGAAGATGTACCGCCAGGTTCAAATAACGCCATCACAAACTTCATTGCAACGAATTTTATGGAGAGAAAATGTACAAGATGAAGTGGAAACATTCGAATTAACCACGGTCACCTATGGAACTTCATCTGCTTCATATCTGGCCATTAAAGCTCTACATCAACTAGCCCTTGAAGAGCAAGGGGTATACGCTTTGGGTTCAAAAATAATAACGCGAGACTTTTATGTCGATGACTTATTAACCGGAGCTAACACGGTAGAAGAGGTGAAAAACATTCGAGACGAAGTCAATGCGGTACTCTCTAAAGGTGGCTTCGAGTTAAGAAAATGGTCATCGAACTGTCAATCTCTTTTAGATGATATTCCCGTTTCGCCAAGCCAAGGTCATATAATCAATTTCGATAAAGGTGAAGGCACAAGTACGTTGGGTCTTCAATGGAACGTAAGTAAGGATATTTTACAATATTGTGTTCGAACCTCTGAGCCACGCCAGAAAACAAATAAAAGACTCGTGCTTGCGAAAACAGCCCGAATCTTCGATCCCTTAGGCCTCATTGCACCAGTCATAATCGTAGCTAAATTATTCATGCAGACGTTATGGGAGTTAAAGCTAAATTGGGATGAGTCATTGCCTTGCAATCTTCAAGCAAAATGGATTCAATATGAGAGGGAATTGGAGGATATTAATCGTATCAAAATACCAAGGAACGTCATGGGTACTGAAAACCCAACACTGATTGAAATGCATGGTTTCTGTGACGCTAGCGAGCAAGCTTACGGGGCCTGTATATACATACGTGTGTTGAATGCCAAGGGAGAGGTAAACACCAACTTGCTCGCATCAAGGTCGCGAGTAGCGCCTTTAAAGGCCATCTCATTGCCCAGGTTGGAATTATGTGGAGCCTTACTGTTGGCGCAATTAGCAGATAAGATAAAGAGTTCTATCGATCTACCAATCAGCAAAACCAGTTATTGGACGGATTCTTCTATAGTACTTTCATGGCTTAATTCATCATCAAGGACATGGAAGACGTTTGTTGCCAATCGCATTAGCGAAATTCAGGAACTCACCAATGTTTTCGATTGGCGGCATGTGAGTACCAAGGACAACCCAGCAGACATTTTGTCACGTGGTGCAAGACCCAGTGTGTTGCAAGAATCCACCTTATGGTGGAGAGGTCCAACGTGGCTGCAAAAAGACACGTCAAAATGGCCCAATCGAGAAAAAACTTTTGATTCTTCCGAGGAAACTCTAGAAAGAAGAAGCGTGCAAATATCTGCAGCACATATACTACAAGATATCGAAATATTCTCAAAATTTTCCAATCTTGATCGTTTGATTCGAATTACCGCTTATTGCTTGCGATTTAAAACTAATTTGGAGGCTCGAGCATCACGGAAAAGAGAGGATATTCAAATAGGATATTTGACCACTGATAATCTTCAAGGAGCGACCACGACCTTACTAAAAATCGTTCAACATCAAGCGTTTGGCACGGACGTACTTCATCTACAGAAGCATGGTCGTCTGGATACGAAAAGCAAACTTCTGCCTTTAAGTCCATTCATCGATGATCACGGTTTATTAAGGGTTGGAGGACGACTGCGTCACTCGAATGTGCCATACGACCAAAAACACCAAATACTCTTACCCTACAAGCATCCATTTACTGACTTGGTCATAAGAAGTGAACATCTTAAACAATTTCATTCAGGCGTACAAACCACTATTGCCATCATTAGAAACAAATATTGGCTTCTGAATGCTCGTAACTCAGTGAAAAGGGTACTGAAAACCTGTGTTACTTGCTTCAAGGCACGACCCCTCAATACTCAACAGATGATGGGAGACTTACCGGCTACAAGAACGACACCTGCTCGTCCATTCGAAAACGTAGGCGTCGATTATTTTGGGCCCTTGCACGTAAGAGAAGGAAGAAGAAGAAATAGTCCTACTGTGAAGGCTTATGGGGCCGTATTCGTATGCTTTGCTACCAAGGCTGTTCACTTGGAATTAGTAGGAAACCTGTCCACGGAAGCATTTTTAGCAGCGTTGAAGCGCTTCATGTCTCGTCGAGGACGGGTGTCAAATATTTACTCCGATAACGGAACTCAATTCACCGGCGCACGCAGAGAATTGAACGATTTGAAACGTTTGAACAACTCTCCAGACAACCTCAGCAGAATTCAAGCATTTTCTAGTCAGGAGAGCATAAGATGGCATTTCATACCTGCTAGGTCACCTCACTTCGGAGGGATATGGGAAGCGGCTGTCAAATCGACTAAGCACCACCTTGCTAGAGTTTTAGGTAAGAGTTCACTAAATTACGAGGAAATGAACAGTATACTAATTCAAATAGAGTCTATTCTAAACTCTAGGCCTTTGACACCCATGTCCAATGATCCCCTCGATTTATCCTTTTTAACTCCATCTCATTTCTTAATTGGAGACTCTATAACATCTATTCCCGAGCCTAGTTTAACACACCTAAAATTAAACTCATTGTCGCGCTGGCAGTATGTTCAACAGGTTAGAGACCACTTTTGGAAAAGATGGTCCAAGGAGTATCTGAACCAATTGCAACCCCGGACTCATTGGAAATCGTCCTCCAACGAGCAACTGAAGAGTGGAGACATGGTACTGCTACGAGAAGACAACTTGCCTCCGCTACAATGGGCAATGGGAAGAGTCCAGGAAACATTCCCTGGCAGTGATGGAGTGGTCCGAGTAGCGGACGTAAGGACCTCCAGAGGACTTCTACGCCGAGCAGTTGCCAAATTGTACAAACTTCCAATTGAATAAGTGCATGTGAGAGTGATATCGAGGTTTGTTGAAAGTGAGTTCTTTCAAGGCGGGCGGTATGTTCGGGTTTAGACAATTTAGTGAAAGACAGTTAATTATAAGTAATCTAGCCTAGTTTGTAATACTGATTTTAGGACGTCTTTTAATTTTAAGTCTATGCTAGTTCCGAAAATGCATTGGAATGCATAACTAGCCTCAGAGGAAATTTCATCACCCCGGGACCTTCCGCGAAATTCCCGGTTGTTGCTGCTCCCTTGTTTAAATTTCCAGCAGTCACCAGATTTACAAAGATCCGTTTTGTACGTGTAAAGAAATTTGTAGCCTTCTGTTCTCGCGAAAAAATATTTGTACATTGTAATTCGACCTGTAGGATAAACGGAATTTTTCTTATATTAAGCGCTGTCCTAAAATTCAGAACCAGGTCTGTCCGGTTACGCCTTACAGGAAGGTGTTGCCACAAACTTCAACAATTCCAAATTTCTTTGTGTTCTGTTTTATTGTTTTTATTGGTGTGATAGATGTATTAAATTTGTTAATTGTTTATTCGCGACTTTTAATTTCACCCGTAAACTAGTGACGTGTGGTGAGAAGACAAATCTAATTATCCTCGACGAAGATTTACGACCTTCCAGATTTTTAATTTGTCTAGGCCCCAGTTTTGCCTGGGAAGGGCTTTTAAAACAAAAGGCTCGCACAGGTAGTATATTGCTTTTAGACTAGGTACAAAATGTCATAACTCCATTGACATAGTTGGAAATAAATTGTTTTATTTATCAGATCAGTAGGTCGCAGTCATTTGCGTACGCCACTACTGACATGGTCTCATATTTACTTATAATCGTTGTAACGTTCACTTTATCACTGACCGTTACATTACATTGTTTCATCTTGTTTCGTGAATTCTTTGTTGAAATTCTTATTTTTCACGACTTTTGTTTTAGTTTCAATTTTAATGTGGGCGTTGTCATCTTAGTAACGAGCCTCTCTTCAGTCATATTACTAAATAATTGTCGTAAATTAATCTTTAGATGTCACCCGTGGTCAAATAAATCAAGGTTGGTAGAGCTGGACTGTGTATTAGAAGGTTGCCTTGTTCAACGGAGGGGCCAGAGGGTGCGTATCTCGTTACATCACGTCATGTCACGTCACGTCATAAATTTCATTCGGCATATTAACGAGATTTTTGCGTTATTTGATCAATAGGACCATAGAATTGATTCCATTTTTAGTGAATTAGATGAAGCTTTAGGAAACAGATTAAAACGCACCCTACTTACTTCACTGTGACGGATAGAAGTTTCGTGTGACGTCGTGAGTTACTTTTGCGGGAAGGAAATTTCAAACTACATATTAAATGGAACCGAGGCCACCTTCTAGATGCAATATCAGTTTTACCAACCTTGAAATAAATCAAGTTATTTATCGATGCTTTCTATTGACGTAGAGGAAATTGTGTAGTGTTTTCGTGATGCATTTTCCTTTCTTTTAGAGTTCATCTCACGACGTGTGTGTGTGGTTGGGCACCTCCATTTTACAGACGCGTGGATACATTGTTTGTGAACACAATTTTTACATTTTTTGTTGGGACTGACGGCTTTGCAAATCCACCAATTGAACATATGTTCATTGTCCGTCCTACTATGTCGTTCCTGTCGGAGCATTTTTACACAAGCAAGTTTTCGGCTAACATTTTTCTTCAGAAAAAGTAGAAACTAAAGACCGTAGGTACCTATTTTGTACTTTTTAGAAAAATGTTTTCTAGTATTCTTTTATTATTTATGTTTTCTACTATCAGAAGTTTTCTCATTGGGTTTTTCTACGGATGCTGGGTGCTCTTGCCTATACTAATACTGAATGATTCGGACGAAGCACTCCGTCATTTATGCGAAATTGCATGATGATTTTGCCAGATTTTGCGTTTTCGTTTGAAGGAATGGAGCCATGAAGGTTTCTGCGTTTGTCGTTTGAGGGAATGAATTGTTGGAGCCGTGAATATTCTGCGTTCGTCGTTTGAGCAGATGAAGGATGAGTCATGAAGTTTCTACGTTGTCTTTTGAAGGGGATTGGGGGGGGGAGCTTCTTCATGTCTAAATGAGATGAGTAAAAACCACATCATTTTTATTAATTTACTGTACGAAGTTTCCCTTAAAGTTTATGTCAAAGGACATATATCGTACCGTATACGAAAACCTTCCTTTAAAATTTACTTTTTTGATTGTCAAAAGATAATATTATGGAAATATCCGGAAACTTTCCTATAATATAACATTTCGTTAAATTTAGTTTCGGCTAATTGCATATAGTTTGAGCTTTACTTTAATATTTACAGTGTACTCAAGTTAGTTACAGTTAATTTTGCATTAGTCTCTTAATTTATATTGTTATATTGTTGTATACTTTCTAATTATATCATTGCTTCATCTGCACTTCTAATTTTTTAATTTATATAGGTATACAATCAAAGAAAACTTTTCTTTCACATTACGCAACTTTTTTTCAGAGAACAAAAAGTGTTCAAAGAATTATCCCTCCGGATTCACTTCAGCCTCCGACTATACTAAGCTATGGCAACCAAATCGATAAGAACTTTCTTACAAAAAAGTGAATGTCATACCGTTCTTAGCATAAACTTCTACAATGTTCTGCTCTGTTTATTATAATTAATAGTTGTAAATTTAACTGGCCACAAGGGATACTTGAAGGGATTAAGTAGATTATTTGCTTGAATTAGTGCAGCTTTATTTTTATGTACGCTGTATCAATTGAAACTGAATATTTTGCTTTGCTCTTAAGGTAATGAGAGAGAATATTAAGATATTATTAAACGTATGATGTAATAAAAGTAATTACGTTTCATTTATATTAAAAATGTGTTTAATATTGGTAGTCCTTATATGGTAGATCTGAAGTGTTAAAATTGTATAGCTTTGAAAAATTGCATCAGCAAGTATTCAATAAATTTATGTTTCTGCTAGTTCATGCTAACCTATGAAAAATTGAAGTTTCCTATGTATATTTTTCTTTCTAGACTATTATAAATTTGTTTCCATCTATCCTTTTTGTCGTCAGGAGCTTTTGTCCCCGTTCCACCCACCCCTATGGACTTCAATTTTGTGTTCGCGTGGATATGCATCGAGCAGGGGGAATTTCATTTTGTATCCTACATGTCTAGCGCCCCGCTCTCTCCGGTCCCATAAGAGGAATGAAATGGAAGTTCGATATCATCTCTAGGTTGTTCCATCTCCTCTCCACACGACATTCTTACTACCTTGCATCACATACTTCATATTTCAAAGTGATGTATTTCTATATTCTTGTCCGCAGTAGATGTACAGAGGGATCTTTTCCCTAAGGGACGGGCATACACCAGCCTGTTCTCACGTAAACCCGTTTTGTGATTGAACTATTCTATGATCGCAACGTAAATGATGTGCTAAACTAATAGCTCTATCGATTTGTATAAAGGATGTATCAACGAATATATACATACATAAGAATGTATGTTGTATAACAAAATATCTAACAATAAGTGATCAGTACAGTTAGTAAGTAGGTCAATGGAGTTAATGAAATGTTGATATTAAGTTTAAGGACAAAAACACAGTGGTAAAATGAACTTAGAAAAGTAATGATTGCATTAAATTAGTTTGATTTAAAGTTGTCGCATTATTATCCAGGGTCGCATCTTTAACCAATATTTTGTTGGGAGAGTAAAGGAACCGGAGATAAAAGCGAATATATGAAAATTGGTTCAATCCTTGGGCGTGCAATATTTCAATCTCCTCGAGTCCCATACAGGCGACGTTTCCTGTTTGGCTGGCAGTTCGGGAGCTTTGGGAATAGCCTCGTATCTCAGAATGTATGAAGGATAGAGGTCCCTGAAGACAAGAATGCGAAAAGCAGGATAAAGGAACAAAAAATAACGAATATACGACGCGGAATAGTAAGGGATCAAATCCTGCTATAGATGTATTTCGGATCAAAGAGAATCTACATACATACATCCAGGCAGTCTATCAGGAGCGAGCGTTCGCGTTGTAACGAAATTGTACTTGTACATAAGACTCGCTCTAAGGACGAAGCAAGCATATAGGTAATATATGAATATTTTATCAAATTCTTCTTGTATGTGATAAAAATATTTTAAAGAATAATAACAACAACAAAGATGTTCAGTTCGTGTATGTACTGGAGAGAAACATAACTATTTGAAACTAAATAAAAGAAAACATTTTTTGTTTTGCCACATAATTATATACAGAATGTATCTAAATTGAGCTTGAACTAGTACATATCAAGTAATTTCTTTACATGTAGTAAAGAATTCAGAACGAAAAGAGATGAGACTCAAATAGGAAGCTCTAGCTTGGCAACTTCCAGTTTTCATGAATTTAAATTCAATTTTCTTGTCCCGTTTCCAAGAGCGCCTCGCGAGGGCTGCCAATACATCATCTCCTCTTCTGCCCGCGGCGCACATCACTTACACACCTTCCTCTCTGAATTAGAAACGAGTATACATTTGCCGTTGAGATGACAAAGTAATAAAAATAACAGTAAATATACCTGTTTTTGAAGCAAATTTGTTTCACAAGAACAATAGCAAAATGTTGATAAAGCACTTATTTATTTAAATAAATTCTGCTGTGCTTAATCGATTTCTACCATGCAGAAAATAAAACCTGTGACTCTTTTTATTTATTTTAGTTATTTCAACAACAAACTTCTGTTTGCCTTATTTCAATCTAATAAAATTTACGTTTGATACTGTAGATAAATTTTTGAAAAAAAAAAACTTATTTCACACAGTAAGATTAATCAATCAACAATTAAATGGTTGGCTTAAAGATTCCGAGATGAATTAGAAACGGATACACGGCACTCAAAATTAGCAAATAATAAGCCTGGGGATTACTTCGTTTGTTTCGAAACTCTACAAACTCGCGATCAAGTTCTTAATCGTATCAGTTGCAACAATATAACAAATATTTTAGTGATTGTTCCATGCCATTAATTTCGGCCGAACTTAAAAAAAAATACTCTAATTTAGCGAAAACCAAAATAATTAAAATAATCTAAGTGTTAATCGTCATATTTGCAACAAGTAGTTATAGACAGCTACTTGTCTTGAAGTAGTGGGAATAAAAAATAGCATAAATGAAAATACAGGGTGATTCGGAATTAGTAGATTGTTCAGTTTAAGTAAATACACTTTACCTGGAGCAATTGCTTAAAATTTTGATTCGATCATTTAATCGCTTCTATTCAAAATTATTGCTTCTAATTCTTAGGCTATATCTGTGCCAGGGGTTCTATCATTTAAAAATTAATTACTTATGAAAATCTTTCATCAATATTAATCTAATTATAAAGAGTCATAACAAGAGCTGTACTAAACAATGTTTAAATTCAAAAAAAATTGACATTTGCATCCTTCTACTTATAAAATCTCTGAAAATTTTGTTGCAAATCGTTTTTTATTGCAACAAAATTTTTAAAACTTATTATGCATGGCCGCCTTGCTTGGGGGACTTATTATGTAGCAAACCCGCTTAAATTCGTTTATCCTACTGCAATGTCAGGTCAAAAAGCGATCGTAGGATGTCGCTGCTTTATCTGTTTATAAAATCTCTGCAATGCATAGACTTTTAGAAATGAGTTTAAGAATTGAATTACTTTATAACTAAGAAAAAATGTATCGTATAATACTTCAAGAAAATTTTCTTCACTCTTTCTGCTTTTCACTGGCAAAGTAACAACAACCAACAAAACGTTGATTTCTGAACGACTTGACAACAAAACATTTCTTTTGTTTCTCTGTCCCAATTTTCTTTCTCGGTACCTATACTTATTTATTTTCCGATAATAAGCTCACGTAAGCGTTTTGGTCACATACATAGTTAAGTAATTTTGGTTCATCTTGAGCTTACGAAATCTACAGAGTGCATATGTCTAAATTATTGTAACATCTTTTCCAGTATATCTGTCACATTTTATAGTTCCTTCCATCCCTTAGATAAGGAAAGTGAGGGGATGGCGCACAAGCGAGGCACATCTGTTACCAGAAGGGTCCAAATCAAGGGCACTATTCTTTTTACCTGTTAAATGTTATTCTGGGCTCTTTATTCTTCGGTCAGCGTTGCTACACATTGCACATTGTTCTATAAACTATCAGTATCTGTCTCATTCAATATTACAACAAAAACACCGAAATTGTATTTTGTTAAAAATTAAGGCTCATTTCGAAAGTTATCCTTATTTGTGGTTGCAACTCAGAAAGCGTTAAGAACTTGCTCATGCAATATTACAACAACAACAACACCGAAATTCACTTTTGCTGCAATACGAAGTGTCCTTGATTTTGTTCCTTCTGGTAACAATTTTTGCACAAGCGTTGTATATGGTGTGCGGCATCCTCTCTCTTTCCTTGTCTAAGTTTCATCCATTAAGTGTGATTTGTCTAGTTCATACTTTTATTTGAAACTATACTATCAAGTGTTCATTTGAAAAGTTCATCAAGTGACCTTTGAATTTTTCTTAACATTGTGAAGCAAGTTCAAACAAACCAAAGACTTAAACAACTGTTTGACAACTGTCACCATCAAACGTCAATCTGATTAGGAAGTCATCCCTTTCTCGCTCTTCTTTAAACAAGAAATCAAAACCAACTTGATGAGTTTTTCAACTGAGTACGAGTGGTACAACTTACGATGGGAAACCAATTTGATACTAAAAAGAGCAGACATTGGTCAAAACCACAAAAGTCTTAGGTATTATGAGGGAAAAACAATTTGACACTAAAAAGAGCAGACATCGGTCATAACCTACAAGAGTCCGAATTTATGCTCAACTCAAGAAATGAAGTCACACAGCAAACCAAATACTTAAACAACTGTTTGGTTATTGCCATCCATCAATCGTCAATCTGGTTAGAAAGCCATCCCCTTTTCGCTCTTCTTCAACCAAAAAATCAAAATCAACTTGATGAGCTTTTCAATTGAGTATGAGTGGTAGGTATTATGATGGAAAAAGCAATTTGACACTAAAAAGAGCAGTCATCGGTCAAAACCTACAAAAGTCCGAATTTATACTCAACTCAAATACTTAAGCAACTGTTTGGATATTGCCATCCATCAAACGTCAATCTGGTTAGAAAGCCATCCCCTTTTCGCTCTTCTTTAACCAAAAAATCAAAATCAGCTTGATGAGCTTTTCAATTGAGTATGAGTGGTAGGTATTATGATGAGAAAACTAATTTTCTCATTTAAAAGCAACTCATCATAGGTCAAAAGAAGAAGAATTTCGAATAGTTACCAGAAATGAGCGAAGACATCGTCAAAAGTTGGGCACATAATTAGAAATGATCAAACAAGAACGACAAAAGTTATTACAGATTGGGGAGAACCCTGAAGGAAGAGGCTGTAGAGGAAAATACAAGGACACTTGGCGGAGAAAGTATAAAGAACGATTTAAGTAAATGGAAGCAAAGAACTGGCGGGAAATATCGTGTGAGGCACAGACTTGCTTTTTGGGTTGACCATAAACGAGAGAGTTCTACTAGCAGTCATTTATTCTTATTGGTTAGGTTGACAGCAGTTGTAAGAGAAGTGAATATAAACCACAGCCAACTAAGGAAAATAAATTCAAGGGGTCACACGATACGTCGGTATATGGAATGGCCTGGGAGCAAGTTAGTTAACATTGTTAGGATTCATAAAAGGCACAATTTGGATTTGTGACGACTGTGCTACTTTTGATATTCATTGACAAGTTCATCCAAATCCAGAAAAACTCAGGGTATTTCAATGGAAAATATTCAGAATAACACGTGAACCAGAAATTTGGAGAAGAACAAAATTAGTGTAAAAGAGAAACTTCGAATTTATTAGCGGAAATAAGACATAAAATTTAGGGTGATCGATGTGGTTGAGACACATAATTGGAAGTAATCAAACCAATGGCAATAAAAGTAGTACAGAATGGAAGGAAATCCGAAGAAAAAGGGTCTAGAAGAAGGCGGAAAGATACTTGATGGAGGAAGTTTAATGAAAGACAAGGCAAGTAGGAGTAAAGAACTGGATGGAAATGTGGAAGGCATGGAGGAATTTAGTTATCGTTGTTAGAATTTCTTAGTAGGCACAAATACTGGTATTGTAAACAAATAGTTAAGAATTTAAAACTTCATCTTTTTACCGAATTATCAAATTATCCATATAATCATATAATCTTAATAGAAAATGAAGTAATGTAATTAATGAAGACATAATTACATTTCAATTAATTTACGAAGAAATTCCTGAAAGAAATAATTTGAACGTCCCATCCGTTGTAAACATTATCCTCGGAGGACGTATTTAAAGGAGAAAATCAAAGCTGCAATACCGTTTTAAAGTCATTTCACATTAAACTAATATGTGCTTGGGGTAGGTCAGGAAACGAGTCCCGGGGCGCTCGCGGTCGCGTCGCTTCTTAAGTAATGAGCTCGCGTCGCTAAAGAGGGCACGGGGCAAATCTGACTGCTGCATATAAAACACGACGCTAAAAGAAAGCACGTGAGGTGTTTACATCTTCAGAACTGAGAACCACGTTTATTATAAACTTTATTATTTCACTGTGAATAAATCCTCCGGATAAGGAATGGCTCGGAACTCTTTCCTAGACAATTTCGTGCAAGGAAATATTGCTGCTGCACTTGAACTCTTCACGCAATTAGGAACTTTTTATTAAGTACCTAATTTGATGAGAAATGTTTCCAAAATTGACAAAAAGAAGTACTGTATAAATTTCTCACACTCTCAAGTGTCATTACCAAAAAATTCTTTTGGAACTCATTTTTCTAAGAAGTACATACCAAAAAACTTTCCAATTCTGTTTTATCTTTCAAATTCAACGGTTAACTTCCTGCAAACATTGACCTTTTTTCTTTTATTACATGTTACGTCACAAGCTATCGATATAACCACCTCTTTCCACTACATCGTGCATTTTCTTCACTCTTCCCCTTGAACATACCTCTCAGATATTAGCTGCGCTTCGGCAAATTTTCTCTACGAGTAGCAAAAAATTTTGACGACAATTGGTTTTATGATATGAAAAAGAAAAGGCCTTAGAATAAACTGAAAATATATTTTTTATTTACCTTTATCTTCACGTTTCGCGAAAAAACAATCTGTATTCAGGTTCGGCTGACTACAGTAATAGAGCGCTGGGCGAATATACACACATGATAAGCTTGATTCAAGCTGAATTGAACATCATGTAAGAAAGTCAATTCATTAGTGAAAAATCTAAAGTGGAAAAATCTAGACCCATTAACACAGAAAAAATTTTGCATTACTAAGACGAGAATTTACAAAAGAAACAAATAGGGTCCAATCACAAAAAGTTACAAAAGTTTGTACTCATTTTGATCTTATATTTTGTAGATGACGAGACTTTCTTCAAGTACGATTTCTTGATTCTCGTAATAAATGAATAAGTAAGTTTTGAAAAGTATTATTTGCTTGAAATTAAATTTCTTCTTCTTCTTCTTCTTTCAACTGTAAAAGATGCCTCTATAATATTTTATTGTCATATCGTTTGTATGATTCTTTAAACTAAGGTTCTTAACGGTCGGTATTGATATCGACCTCCTAAGGTCGATGAACCTGTGGAGGTATTTTGGTATCGACGAACGTGTAGATACCGGTTGAGGATCGTTTAATGGTAACGTTTCCAATGCTGATATTAATAACAATAAGTATGTATTTCATAATAGGACTTTAAATTTAAAGTAACTTTAACCTTAAAAACATATTTGTTTTCCTATTCTTAAAGTGACTTTAAATCAGCTTTTCCGAAACTGTGGAAGGAGGGGGGGACACATATAAATCTTCAAAAGGGGAGGCAGCAGAATAAAAATAAAAAAATTGAACGCAAATTCCAAAGAATTTATCATGTTATTCTTTATAAGAGATTACATACAGTCGCGAGCAATAAATTTTTGTCATCATTAATGTTGTCAATGGTTAGCACCAAACCGTATTTTATTAAAACCAAGGAGATTTCTGTCTTAATTTTGAATACTTGAAATAGTATCTTACATATTTAATTTATTTTGATACTTACTTTACTCGTGGTAAAACACAAAGGAAAATTTCTAATTTGTGGAATTAGAACTGACATTTTGATTGACAGCGACGTTCAAAATTTAATACTCGCAACTGTACATATACTGTGAGTTTATTTTATTACTTTGAACATACAGTGTAAATATTTCACGTTCAATTTTAGAAAATACGTATTTCAGGATACGCGAACAAGCTTCAATAAAACAAATGTGCTATTATTGTCAGTTATGAAAAGTGAGGATGTTTAGATCAGTGTTCAAGTATAACATTCGACAAGAAGTAGGGTCGGGGGGAGGCGGGGGGCGTGAATAATAACACAGCTCAAAGGGGGGTCGCAAAACCTAATAGTTTGGGAAACACTGCTTTAAATTAAAGCTTCCTTAAAGTCTGATTATGAAAACGGCCATAAGAAATCCTTATTATCTTAGGTTTTGCAAAAACAAAACATTGCCTTTGTCAAAAATTTTACAAAACACATTAAATGTACACTGAAACAAAAATATAAGTAAACAAATATGAATAAATTTATTACTAAGTGAATTCTGAAAAATTATTATGAAAATGGCTATAATCCATTAAATTTTTGAATTTGGTTGATATATCCCCATCTGTTATTAAGAATCGCGCCAAATTCTTAAACAGAAAATTAAAATACTCTTCAAAATCACTTTTCACAATTGAAGACCATAACTTCAAAAGGATCCAAGTGCCAAAAATATGTTTAGAAGTTATAAAGGAAACTAAAGCGCACATACAAATATCGCCAACTATGATTCATTTATTACACTTTTTATTTAACCACAGGTACATAGACCATTTTGCATGACATTAGGCTTTGCCCATAGACCCATTTGCTGTGAAAATATAATTTTTTTATTTTTTGGCACTTAAACCCTTTTGAAGTTATGGTCTTCAATTGCACATTCTAAATCAAAAACTGCAATTTAATGAATTTATTTATAAATAAATAATCAGCACCCTCTATCGACCCCAAATTAAACGAAAAGCTGGGTTAAGAACCGATTAATTTTTATTAAAATAAGTTTTTATTTAGTTGTATTTCTGGGCTGCAATAATTACTTGATTAATTGAAATACGTAATGTGTAAAACGTCTGGCGATTTACTGAATACCCCAAGAAGGACTCCACCTGTTGACCAAAACAGAAACTAACACTAACTTTTTTATAAAGTAAACTCAAATGAAGGATCTGTTGCAATATTTTGTTCGATTTATTTTTCTTTGTGCCTTTGGGAAATTAGGAAATGTTCTGGTCCAAAATGAACTAGAAAATTGCTAAAGTATATTACTTAGCCTTCAATTGTTTTATTTACTTTTGTAAAAGCTTGAAAACTTTCATAACGACGAATCGTTTGATTTAGTAACGTGCTATCTATTGCTCACAATGGACACTGTTACATGTGCTATTTTCATTAAACGTCAAAATTTTCGCAGTACAAATCATGTAATTGTTTATTATACATTAAAAATGAAATTTGAAGGGAAGCCAATGAAAATTCTGTTCCCTCGTAGGGAGTAAGAATTGTATAATTATATTCTGGTAAAAATTAAGGACCATTTCGAAAGTTATCCCAATTTGTAGTTGCAAGTTAGAAAGCGTTAAGAACTTACTCATGCAAAATTAGTCTTCTCGGGCAACCTCATATTCATGGTACTTGCTTTACATCACAAGAGATATACTCCTCTTCTATATGGAGGTAAAGACAAGCTGTAGCTATTGATAGAATTTGTTTAATGACCAATTTCCCTTAAGTCGCTCAATTCAAGCTCGTTTAATAAATCTTGCACTACTCGACAATATTGCTTTCTGATGACCTTGTCAGGGAATTAAATAGTTATAAAAGCCTAGTTAGCCTGTAGATCCAGGACATGGCTTATTTGACTACACTTTCCACGCTCTTCTGTCTTTAAACCTTTTCTGTCTCATTGACTCTTGTTTTTCAATCAGTGACCTTCAATTGCTCCAAGGTCTTTTTTTACCGTCTCAATTCATTTGCTTTTTGACCCGCGTCTTCTTTTTTGTTTTGTCTGTCTAAGTGCCAAAATTTATTATTTTTTGTTTGTTTGTCGCAATTATGGGTCGAAGTACCGTATCTAATCGTGGAGAAATGGCTCTATGTGCCTTCTCTTATTATTTCAGAACGTATGTGGTGGCACTAAGACCCCTTTAATTTTATTCGCTTCAATTGTATTTTGGTCTTGTCCAACGAATTCTATTACCCTTATAATTGATATGGTATCTGGTTTTCCATACAAACTCAAATTCTTTATTTTTCCTTTCCAATTCTTTTATTTCAGATTTATTTAATTACCATAATTGACTGCAGTCAATGGGTGGCAACGGGTGTTGTCACTGTCTCGTATATTCATCTACTTCAACCTTTTAAGATTGCTTTCGACTTTAAGGTATTAAGGAGGGCATAGTTACTTTTATTCCCTTGGCTGCTCAGTCAATTCGAATATTTTAACAACCTGGTGGATTAGTCTACAGCCTCCCATCATTACAAATTATTTTGCTTTAGTTTCACTGTTCTTAAACACTTTTTTCTTTTTTCAGATCATACATAACCCGATTGCATTTTGACTTAGAGCCAGTGGTCTTTAACGATGGAGAAATCGTCCTCGAAAATTTGATTCAATTCTACACATATGGTGCTCTTTCTTTGGTAACATTGGAGGAACTTAACCATTTATATAAAAAGAGTCGGCATTTCCAGAGGTTCAAATTTCATATATTCCAAATTCATTTACTCATTTACGTACTCTGTAATTATCAAATTAGATGAGACCAAAGTACAATTCACCGCCCACCTCTAAAATTCAAGATATTTCCCATTTTTTTGCTTTTAATTTGAACGATAATCAATTAAAAAATTTAGGGTTTAGAAAAACAAAGTGAATTGCAAAATTAATTTTTTTTTTTACCAGAAAAGTAAAACTTAAAATTTCGACCTTACGCTAAGATCTAAAACTACAGACTGCAAAGTCTATGGTATTTTTTTTTTTTCATTTTAACAACATGTGTTGCCTCCACGTGTTCTGAGGCGGAGGCGATTGGGAAGACCATCGGTGATGTCTATGATATATGATTGCGGGATATTTTGCCATTCTTCTTGAGCTGCTGTCCGCATTTCTACTAAGATTTTTGGGACACCTTTTATGCGTCTTTTCAGGTTGTCCCGTAGATGTTCTATAGGGTTAAAGTTGGGACTCCTGAGCAGGCCAGTCCAGTATTTGAATACAAACAGCAGCCAAGTAATTGGAAACGATTCTGCCTACGTGTGGCTGTGCATTATTTTCTATGAATCGAAAATCCTCGCTAATAAACCGTGCAAATGGCACGACATGTTCTTCCAAGATGTCTATTAAGTTTGTGCGCGCCTCTACGACATGCCACCCCAAAACATTATCGACCTTCCAAACCCTAGCACATCAAATTACACCACTTCATAGTAACAAATAAGATGGAGGAAAGCAAGGAGAAATAAAGGAACGGAACAAAACATTGGAATCCAGCGAGAGGAATTTTGAAAGTATGAAAGTAATCCACTCCATGGCACAATATGAGAAATAAAATTGCAAAAGTTGGAACATAAGGCACTGTGGATAGTATTTTGAGAGTTCAGATGTGAGAAGAGATTTCAAAGGAAGAGAACAATGGGAAGGGATGATGGAAACCTGAAGAAGGATACCAAAAAGCAGATACACCAGCAGGATACTGTTAGAAGACATTTTAAGGAGAAGATAATTAGATTGGCAAAAATTGAACTGAAAATTGAAACCGAATGGAAGATTGTAGTTGGGTAGAGCGAATTGGAAAAACGCAGGATAAATCAGAGTCACTTGCAAAGAATTAGCCAACAAAGTGGGAAAAGTAGTGGTTGAAGTTAAAATCTATAGGAGTACTTAGTAACAATGACCATAGTACCTTGTTTTAGGAAAAGAGAAACTTGTTAACTTTCTAATTATAGTTAATTAAGCAATAAATATTTAATGATACAAATAAACAGCATGGACTCACGTGAAAATATGGTTGGTGCAAAAAGGGTTAAAAAACTTCCATATTAATCTTCAGGATATGTATGCAGGATACAATGTTTCAGCAATATTTGCCTTCTTGAGAGCACGACCACAAAGATGGTAACAACCGGATTGCGAGGCAGTGTGCTTACCGACTGGAAAGATTAATAATAAGATTTTCCAGGGACGTGTGTGAGATGGGAATGATGAGCCTAACAAAGAGCAAGACGTAGCATTTCGCGCTGAAGGAATTCAAAGAATCTACCTACGAATATAGCACTAATAAAATAATTCCCCCTCTTGACGGCGTATGAAATTGTCACATCGGCGTTAACTTGGTGCAATCGTGACCCGACTTTTAAAACTTCAGGGCCTTTGTTCTAATACAGCGTTTTAAATGTTGGGAATGTTGAGGAAACTACCGTCGCATTTTGTGGCGACGTTCAAAGAAATATTATTACGAAAATTCCACGTGTTCATTTCTTTTTTGAATTATTTACACATCAGTAATTACCGTCGGAAAAGATTTATTTTTAAACTTATTACAGAAACACATGCGTCTATTTCAGGCAAGACCGAGTTTCATGAGGACTTTCCCTTATTTTCAATATCATATCCTAAGATCCAACCAAATCTATTGGAATTAAATTTAAATTTAAAGTTTCTGTTTTCGTACATTATTTTTAATAGCTTTAAGTTATTTTCATTTATGTTTTCATATTTCGTTAGTTGCAGTGGTGATTGCCCTTGGGGTATTAACTTTTACTGCCACTTGCATGCCAGAGTCGTCATATAAGAACCATTTTATGGTAATTCGCCCTAGAAATTGTCTGCCGAGTTCTTATATGGAATGCACGTTTTGCTGCGTTTTCTGATATAAAATGTAAAGTCAACTTTTTCATTCCAGCAGCCCCTAAATTTTAATCAATAATGGTTATGCTATTATTTAAATGGTCAAATGAGTGTCAACTTTTCTAATCATGCAATCAAACCTGTGCATCTTCTGCTTAATAATCTTCATACAGCCTGCCTGTTAGAAAATAAAATCAGTTCAACCTATAATATAAATAAGGAAGTATGTTTTTAATTGAGTCGGAGAAATCACTCCCATAATTATAATGAGCGATTGATAAGTCACTACATTTTTGCAATAACTTTGTCATATTTTTTCTATGTACAGTTACGGTTAACTAAATCGATATTCCTGCAAGCCAATCGTGTACTTAAGAGTAACCAGCAAAATTTTCAAACAGTATCGATTTTCTTGGACGTGAATATATGTTATACTCTGTTCTAATTTTACGATGATATTAAAATGTGTATACAAAAACGTTTTTTGTGTGATTAATTTAGGCGAGGTATAACTTTAATCTTCCAAAAAAATACGTGTGATTTGACACTGCGTTAGATCCGGAACAGACACAGGTTGTTACGGTTACAACAAAAAAGCAGTTTCGATGGTCGCTTCCACTTGTAGCCTCAATAGAGGCGTAGTAGTAGTGGCTTTAATGGTAAATGAAGTAAATAATTAATCATATACATATGCGAGTTCCATGTCAATATAGAATGTGTTCTTTTTTTTCACATATATAAAATCATATACCTATAACTTAAACAGAGAATGTTTCATCCTGTTGTGAAATAGCTAATGTCACATTTACAGATGCTATCGACAGACCTCCATCCAACTCGCGACGATGCTAATAGCTTCTAATAGCGGAGCCATAAAAACCAACTGTAGGAAAACTCGAAAATGTAACGGAGCGGAAGATGGGTTTGCCAGCCGCAATTTGCATGTTGTACATGATATGTAAGGCATAAAATACGGCTATAATCGTTTCAAATTATGTAAAGGGGATATTAAGCTCAAATTGTCTAAATTTAATCATACGTCAGTTACAACTTGGCAAAGATTTGTAAAAACAGAACTACGTCCGCTTTAAATCGAGGCAATTACTTCATACATACTTCAACGCTTCTTAATGTTACTATTTACGAAACGGTAGGCTATTATTTATTGTCTAATTTGGTGCAATTTTCGGAGAATTTGCAACGAGCTTCCACTTGTATTTATAATGTTTTTATACAGCTGTTCGCGTAATTAGATTTAAGTATACACCAACAAAAGTAGTTGCAACTTTTCTTCTTTTCAATACAAAATAATGCATGATTTTTTCAATCAATTCTCTTGGTTTTTGTAATTTAATGCTTTTATTTAATCATTGTTTGATTAAAAATGAAAATTACAAATTAAATTAATTAAAGTAGGTACGGGATGTTGAGGAAGCGCCAACAAAAAAATGATAATAATTTCAGAAACACAGCAAAACATAAACTCGTAAAAAAAAGACATAAAACTAAGCGAAAGAAAAATAAAAGTTTCATAAATCCACCCCTCCAAAATAAAACGTGGCAGGATAGGAAATATAATTCTTACGGAATTGATTGCCTTCAAGTTCCTTCATATTTTCATATAAATTATTTAATTATCAGAACACTTTTTTTACCAAATTCGACTTTTGAATTTTGATAAACCAGGCAAAATCTGATTTGTATTCCTGAAGAACATCTTTGTTTGCTTCAGAAATGCAATTTGTTGAATTGTGAGTGTCTTGTAGCAGGCACAATCCCTTGGAAATTTTACATACTCAATATGATCTTCGAACATAAGCTTAGGATCAAATAATGTATAGGGTTTGTGTAAAAAGCAATGAGACAAAATTCGAAAAAAATATAGTGAAGATATCGCTAAAAACTATTCAATTTCATCAAAATAGGACCCTTGGGCGTCGACGCACTTCTCCCAATGCGTTTTCCACTTTTAAAAGGCATTCTAGAAGTCTCTTTCCGAAATGCCCTTCAAGCAAAGCGTCTAAACCGCTTGGATCTCTGTTGCGGTCCTATGGCAGTGCCTCTGAAGACTGTCTTCACTCAGGGAAACAGGAAAGAGTCTTCTGGAACCTGATCGGGACTGACAGACTGTGTGGGGAAAGGTTACGATGCCGTTGGAGGCCTGGTAGTCATTGACTACGAAGCAGGTGCAATGTCCTGTTGAAGCTTCTAATTGGCGGCAATGCCTGACCTCTCTCGGTTGTCCCTTTCCTTCAATCTTTGCAGCACTTCCACGTAGGCAGCACCCGTGACGGTCTGTCCTTGAGGTACAAATTGGTTGTGTCAAAGAAGGCTACGAGCATGGCTTTAGTGTTCGATCTACTCATTTCAGTCTTTTTTGGCGAACGAGGGCTGATGTGTGCCGTTCGGCTCTCTGCCACTCTATTGTTTAGCTGGATTATGGTCAACGTCTTCATAGCCGATTTTCCGAATCCAATACAGAATTTAATACCGCAGTACTGTTCAATAGAGCGTTGCATTTTTAAGGTTCAACGGAGTCTTTGGAGAAGAGTCCATTAAAACGACGATACGAACCACACAGAAGCTTGTACGCAAGAAACGCTAGGTACGCTTTGGAACTGATTTGTGCCTCCATCGAACCCACCTGGAGCAAGCGCACTGCGAAGTACAGTCGCGTCAAAAAAAGTTGGTCTCATTACTTTTTATACAAATCCTGTACCTTCAAACGCATTGGGACAAATTATTTTATATGTAATGCAAAGAAATTTTATCTTTCTTGTAACAGTCATGAGGTGACATTTGGAAAGATGGATGAAAGGAAAATTATTTTCCAAACACAATTCATTTACTCCCCGAAGGTTCCTCTGTAAAGGAGAGGTAGATTTTTAAATTTTCAGCAAAAAGTTAAAACGATGCATGTACACTATCCATAATGTCGTTGATAAAATGTAAAAGAGTAGAGGGCCAGAGCAGATCCATGAGGTATCCCAACTCCTTGTTTGAAGAGATTAGATTTGTGTTCGTTGAGTTTCAGTTATTTCTTAAATAGCAGGACATTATTTAATCTAAATTATCAGAAAAGTCAAAGTTTCGTGTTGAACCATTCCGATAGATTTTATCGAAATCCTTGAGTAGATAGCATCTACTTGCCGTTCATCTACTAAGACTTGGATAAAATTCGAGATGATTAAATTCAGTAATGTTGATTGTTAGTTTATAGTTAACAAATGATTAAGATAGTAGATATGAGGCAGCAGCTCGAAAACTGATAAAGCTATTGATAATTGATATTGGACTGTAATTTACAATATCTGATATGCTACCCTTTTTATCCACAGGCTCTTGAACTTTCTTGCGGTGATGGTGACTGATCAAAGCTAAGGATAAGACTGAATATCATTGTTAAAGGTTTGACAAGTACATAGACACAAACTTGGACAATAATGGCAGAAATTCCATTGGATCGAGTTGTCGTTTTGATTGTAATCTCTTATATTTAAGTTGTTCTCGTCATTTGGTGTTAAATTTGATCTTTATGCTTCTTTGCAAATTTGGCCCACCCTGTATATGATGTACTGTATATGATATAAGAAATCGCATGCATGTATTAATTTTGTACTTCTACCACGGTATATAAATGCAGGTTAAGCCGAAGAATAACATTTCTTAATATCAACACTTCATAACAACGCAACCGCCTCATTTATATGCACGTACGCTACAAACTCAGCTTCAGCCATCAACACTGCCATTAGAAATGAAAAGAGCATTTCGTGTTGGCAACCGCCGAAACCACATATATCAACATGCGGTTCGTGTATACACGAAACAGAATGAATGTATTAGCTTTAAATCATCACCGAATTTACGGGCGCCGCGATAACGATTTGAATTATACGCTACATTGTTTTCGAATTATTTTGTGTATCACGATTCCTGACTGCATGTTATGCATCAAAATCTCACAGGTACTGGCAGTTCACATTAATTGCACGATCCACCAGTATTTGCATGTTTACAGTTTTGTCGTTTGTTTATTTATTTGGCATGAGATACCGTGGAGATAATTAAAAAATGTTCAAGGCGTATTTTATTATATTATATTATATATTATATTTGAGTATGCCTATTAGAAAACACTTTTTGAAAGGAAGCCCAGATTATACAGATTGAAGACTTTTATTTTAGCCAACAGTAACAAAAAGCATAACGTATTTGCTATCTTTAAACGCACATCTGAGTGTGCAGAGCAATGAAACCACTATTGGCTAAAGTAAAAGTCTCCAATCGGTATATTCAACTGATTTGATGTTTTAGAGCTTATTTGATTTTTTTATGATTAGCTTTTGATAAATCAGACAAACCAATTGTAAAACGGCAAGTCAGTCATATGTGCACATTTACACTAATCGCTAATTTTCACTAAATGTTTTAATTTGGAAGAAAATTTGAATAATCTGTTACCTTATATTGAATAACACTTAATTTATCATTTTACTTTTTATTTGCCGTAACCAGGTATAAGGAAGTTCATCTTTTGTTTTACGTTTCTTTCTTCAAACAGATTATTTACAAAAAAATGGTTTTTTCTGCTCACTTGGTATGTTTTATTAAATTATACCTACACAGAATTAAAAAATTAAATCATTTCACTGTAATTTACTACAATTTTGTTTGTACGTTTAACGTGTGGCAAAAAAATAAATAAAATCCATGCAAGTACGTTTATTCTGTGCTCCTGATTTGGTACGTCACGAAAGGGTGAACCCCGGGGGTTGTTAACTACGTCCGTCAAGATTTTCAACTGTCACTGGCATACTGCTTTGCATAAAGGTAAGCTGCAAGATGTGTTTTACATTTGTGTGAAGCAAATCCCGGCCTGCATTAACATTACAATTACATGTCAAACAACTGAAGGGCTGTATATGCAAATCAGACTCGCTCCTGAACGGACGATTGCTGCTGCTACCTGTGCTTTTGCGAACACGAGTTCGTGAACGTAAATTGGCACTCAAATAAACAACTTTTACTACAACAATCCATCTCATACGTGAAACGGTAACCGAGATGTATGTAAATTTATTAAAATCCGTTGTTTTATAGTACTGGAATTTTTTTTGCTGTATTTTATGCGTACATGTACCGGTGTTTGCTGAACGGTAGTTGTAATGAAAACATTTAAAAATCCTTGATTTGGTTCATTTTAATTTTCCAATGCAACACCCTGTATACATATTTCATGCTAAAGAAAATCAGCCGTTGTTATAAAAATTTATTTGAAAGTAAAATTTGATTTCTTTTAGTATTATAAAAGTGGCTAAAATTAAAAAAAGAATATAAATTTTCAGCGAAACAAAAAGTGCACAAAATGAAAAAGTCAATTTAATTTTGTTTTTGTTTAAGTAAGTTAAATTAATTTTCATTGCTAGGATTAGGAGGGAGGATATTTGGATCTGAATAAGAAGGAAATTGGCAAGAGAACAATAGATCTGTTGAAATAATTATATGAAAAAAAAATTAACAATACATTAAGAGGATTCGCCCCAAAATCTAGAAACAGTGAAATTGAAATTGAAAAGTTCTGGTTACAGACAATATTGCCATAGAAAAGGTCAACACAAGATGAATGTTTTTAACGAAGAAATTAAACACAAGGTGTTAAGCTGGAGCAAGTGAAAAGATTTAAATATTTGGATAACCAATAATCGAGGGCAGTAAGGTTTTTCTTTTTATTTGTCGTGTTTGCCCAACGGGGTCCTAAGTCATAGACTTGTCAGGACCTCAGAAGTGGGAATGTATTTTTGTATATGTAAAGTATCCCATGGCTTCGTTTCTTCCAAACCTCCTCAGCGTTGAAGGGGAAGCAGTATCGAATTATATCCCCAACACTGACGAGTACCTAAAGTAGGTGACGACCACCTCCGAGAAATATCTCGAGCGGGATGCGAACACACGACCTTACGATTGTAAGGCCGGTCCGTTACCACTTGGACCATTCAGGCGCGAGAAGTAACAAAAGACGCTAAAGTACAAGTGATAAAAAAAGTACTAATGCCATCGATAACGCATGGAATTGAAACGAAGCTCTTCCAAAAGAAACATACAGGTCTAATAAACTCGGCCGAAATTAGGTTTCTAAGAGAAAACAAGGAGAGAGATCGAAGCTGGTTTTTAGAGAACAACTAATAATAAAATAGACGGCATTAAAATACAAGAAAAAAAACTGGTAAGCCTTGGAGTAGAGGGACATTCAATGGAAAGAAGTAAGACAGTTCTGAACCAGAATAGAACCTAGTGAAAAAAAAAAGGTTTTACACTTAATGGTAGAACAGCCTTAGGAATAAATGAAAGAACTCGTAGTAGCTAGAACAGATATGACATTTATTGTCAAATATTTGAAACTTGAACTTGATCAAACTGATTTCTGTAGAAAAGAGATATATTCTTATACAATAAAGAAACTGAAAGTTTCGAATGAGTTCCAAATTTAACTTTCCCCCGAAATATAAACCAAATAACAAAATGTACATACTTGAAGACATAATATTACATTTTAATTTATTGAGGCTTTTGCTCATGGTATAAATAAAAAAAGCTTAAATTTCGAGCAAATGATTCTATAAATATAAAAAAAAAGAAAAAATAATGGCGATAAACAGCGCTTTTTACATAAATAAATGAAAATTTAACAAAGGAAACAAAGTTAAATGTACGGTCGCTATCAACCTAATCTAGACCACTGCAAGCTAATTGCGCAGTTGTTGATGTTGGCAGTAGGGTTACAAAACTGTCTCTCGATCTCGATTAGCTTGATCGCGACCGTACATACATAAAACTATCATCAGATCGGTAATGACAACCGCAGCAAATAAACGCAACGATAAAAGATGAGGAGGAATTATGAATAGTAGAAAGGAAAATATTAAGAACAATATTAGGACCAAAAGAAGACAAAATTAAAAAAAAAGTTAAATAGCAATGAGTACAGTGTCTTGGGAATGTATCAAGAGCAGGAACATGACCAACGACCGGATTTGTACTGACATGGGAACCCAGTAGGGAAATGAGACGTGGTAGACTTAAAATAACGTGGATAGAAGACGATCTGAATACTGCAAAGTAAAGAAAACAGAAGACACGAGACGGTTTATTATGGAAGAAGATATGTCAGTCGATATAAGAAGCCTAAGAAACCCAATGGAAACTGATCCGCTCTGGAAAAGGATTTGGAGAGCTTCTCCATAAGTGACGAAGTCTCAGGTGGATTGCTTATTCATTGAATCTGAATCAGAAGATAATGTACTCAGATAAGGTGGATAAAGGAAGTATAAGAAGATCTGAATACTGCAAGAAAACAGAAGACACAAGAGAGGATGTTATGGAAGAAGCTATGTCAAGACCGATATAAGGAGCACAAAGGGAACTAATCCACCCCGAAAGAGTATTTAGAGACTTCTACAGAAGTGGCGCAGCCCCATATGAGTTATTTATCAATTGAATCTAAATCAGAAGATAAAAATATTGATGCTGAAAAAAGCTGTGCGTACTCAAATATTGTAACCAAATTTAAGACTATGTTGATGAAACTGATGGCCATGTAATTATCGTCGTAATATTTTATAAGTACAATGAAACAAGGGGATAAAGAAGATTGCATGTTCATGCATGTCTGAATGTAAATCTACAATTTCTGTAATCAAACTTGCACCTTATTTGAAAGGTTCAGAAGTAATGGCAAAAATAGAACCGTCAAATACCAAATCAACAGACTCAGATTTTGGAGCCAGGAAATACTGCACTTTGAAAAATTTGTGCAGCTTTCGTTGAAGACCAGCTTTTACAGACGCTCGTGTTTTGAAAATACGAATATGTGGTATCAACTGGAACTTTTTTTTTGGAAATTTCTGTGTAATGAGCATTATTTTGGGATCATCGATTTTGCTGTGACATTCTATAATGCCATCTTGACTACAAAATTTCTACAAAAAGTCATTACCTTTTTGCTCAAACAGTTGTTGTTTTTGACTTCCAGTTAAAAATGTTCCGTTACCAATTAAAAGTGTTTCTGATCGCGATTACGAGAGCAGTTGAATCGAAATTTAAGCTGTCCTCTTTGCCTGCTACCTTGCTAGGATGAACATAGTAATTCTTTACCAATTTTGATACCATCTATCCAAATGAATTTTTGGTAAAGGTAAGCCATGGAAATAGAAGTGCATATCATAATCTACAACACCAAGCAGTTGTCATTAACAAATTTTTGCAGTATTGTAAGGCAAACGTTTTGCCTTCCATAGCCTACGTTTATTAAACATTTATTTGAAGGTATGGTATCTTCGGTGCTAATTAGGACTATCACGAGAATTAATATTTCTGTAGTATTCTAAGACAAACGTTTTTTTCCACAGCCTACCTTTATCAAAAATTTATTTGGACATACGGTATTTTCAGTAGCTAGTACGAAAATTAATTGTAGTTTGAGTAACTTTGTAACTTGGCGTCAATCAAAATAATCTAATGAATGCGAAAGTGGGAATGGGAAATAGGAAGTGCGTTCCCTTCTATAATTTTAGCAATTATAATATGGAAGAGGAAAGGAAACTAATAAATAAAATTAAATAAAGTAAATAAATTATGAAAAGGAAAATAATAAATAAAATTAACTGTAGATTTGAATCTGCTTGTTGACTACGTCAGAAAAATATTGGTAAACTGACTTTAGAAACTGGATATTACACATGAATCTATGCAAGGCAATAAAAAAAATTAAAGCGTTGACTTGAGGGGCAATAGCCAATTAAACAATAAATGAGAGGGATTTGAAACAATTATGTAAGCAGCTTGAAAAGATTGTGACAGCATTGAAACAATTTTAGACAGAAACTAATTGCCTTATCGAATGAAGGAAGGAAGACTAAGGAAGAAGTTAAAAAGAAGAAATGTCAAGAAAAATTAATTATCGAAAAATTGAAGGCGAGATTATCTCAAAATAGTGAAGGAAACAAATAATTCAAAAAAATCTCTTACCACAATGAACACTCCGTTCATACTATTCGTGGTGCTCTTTTGATATAATTAAAGGATGAGCATTCTAAATTGCAGAAATTAAATGCAAAACACAATATACTCCCGGCAAAATGGAATGTATGAATAAGTTTAGGTAAATAACATGTACAATATAAAACTATCGTGTAATACCTCAGAAGCAAAAACCGGACAATTTTGGAATGATTAAACAGATACTTTAGAAATTAAAATTGCAGAAAAGAGAATTTTTCAATACCCACAGATATTCAGAGTTAGAAAATGGATCAAAATTAGTTGAGGGTTGGCACAAAGTAACAAATGCAACGTTGCACAACCTTTTCTGTTCTCATTCTTTCCAATAGCACATGACAGGGTGTTCACACTCGCGCTGCTTCACGTCAACAACTTTTCTCATTTCGAAGACATTGATTTGTTTTCCATAACCACTCCGTATCAGAAATTTAAATAGCCCTATGATATAACTGAAATTTATTTAATTTTAAAACCAAAGCAATGAACTGCAACGAATATTTCGAGCAGTTCGTTACTTCAAGTTTACATGCGTTGTTGAGAGAAGACCAACCTGCATAAAAAGTATTTCTCGACTCTATCTCTTTAGTGGAATATATAAACCGCATCATTTCTTCAGATAAGTGAAATAAAAGTAGATACGAATAGAAGTAAGTGCAAATGACAAAGAACTTGAAAATCCCCTTCTTTAAAAGACTGTAGATATACATATTTGATCATGATCGATTATTACATATCAATGAAAGTATTTTATTTATAAAGGCAGAATGTAGTCCAGATTTTTTTATAAACTAAATGCAAACTAGATTTACGATGTTGTCATGCCCCTCTTAATGGAATATCTCAATGTATCTTCTGAAATAATTTTAAGGGAAAAATTAATTCATTAGCTGCACCAAAATGATCAAGTTGTAGTAGTATTTGAATGAAAATAAATAAAAATGGTAGTAGAATTAAGAAATTATTTCTGAATCGTTTGAAAATATTCCGCAAAGTTAAACCATTGACAAGTCTGTGTCTTTTCCTTTTATTTTCACAAGCTCTTGAAACTTGAACGGGACTCCAGAGCTTTTATCACGCCTGTTAGAGAAAATGGTCTCGAGGAATAGCTAAGTAATCTACATATTATGAAGAAATATAAACTGTAATAGGTAACTATATTTCAGAGTATGTGTGCATGGCACACTTGGTATTGATGCAGGGTTGCGGATGATCGGCAGGGCCGCCCCCGTTGGAGCTGGTTACTATAGCAACACTGCTCGGCCCCGCCACTCATGGCCGACCCTTGTGTGACTATCACATATGAACATGCATTCACTCTTTCAATAACAGAAAGTACAGGAAAATATGAAAACTATTTGCATAAATATTTAATAGTATAAGGAGAAGACGTCGAAGACGAAACGTGGAGATATTTTAACGTTGCCTTGGAAATTTCAATTTATTGCCCTTTTATTGCAATCTAAAGTTACCTACGTTTTTCTTTCGAATTAATTTATTTTATTTTTATTTTCTTTTTAAGCATTCGAATTAAGATTGAATAATAAATAAAATAGTAAATAAAAAGATTTAATAAGTGTTTAAAGATTCAAGAAACTGTTGCACTACCCCAACATGAAAATGATAACGAAACGCTCTTCTAAGAGTAAAGAAATGCGAGTAAGTTCGTTAGCGAGTTGAATGAAACCGTCTTACACCTCTCCATCCCTTAAACTCATTCATTCGCTCCCCCCTCTCCGCAGCCCGGTTACAACTAAGAATCTTCGACTACTTTCCCTCGTGTTTTTAAGAGATGAGTTTCCCATTTTAAAATTAAAGTGAAAGGAAGTGTAAACTAGACCCTGACCTGCAGATTCCGTGGAAAATCGAACCGCGTTAAAAGTTTGAACCGATTCTGGTATTAGTAATAAAAGTGTTTAAAAAGTCTTGCGGAAACACCTGTGAATCTATTACGAATACGTTCTTTTTCAAAAACGTAAGATATATCTAATTCATTACTTGTCTTACCGACACAAAATACCATACTTTTATGTACAGGGTGTATCTAATTAATGTGAACCAAACTTAGAATCACGACTATGCTTTTAATATAAATAAAAAGAAGAGAAGCGATAAGGTCCGTGTGAACATACAGTGTGTCCCGCATAAACTACTTTATTCTCAACGTGATATTTTGTGCGCTATAATTTCGATGGTCATATAAAACGAGATTATTCGCAAGTACCCAAAAGAAAATTTTAACAATTGATTCGATCAGATGTGAATTCTATCGCATTTTTGATTTATTGCAATTTAACCCTTCAGAAACTGTGTAATATGTAATCAAACAAGAAGTCATCTACACGAATACGTAGGTACTACATGAAGGGTTAAATCGCATAATATACAATAAAAGGATCGAAATGACATGAAATTGAGGGGAACAGATACATTTCGATGTTATTTATTTTCGACACAAAAGGGTTTGGGCCCAAGGTAGCAAGCAGAAGAGCACTTAAGCGACAAAGGTAACAGTATTCGACATGATATCGAGCGTGTTATGCGGGTTTAGGTGCCATGAGACCATCCACTGACGGTCAGTCAGCAAGACGGAAGTGCAGACACCTGCTCTTAAGACCTGCCATCGTTAACAACAATTCAACATTTGAAATTAAAAATGACCGGCAATTATTTATCACTTCCGCTTTATTTCACACGTCACGTTCTCTTACATCTTTCATATTTACTTTATATTAATGACCTTATTCACTGCTTCCCTTCAATTTTATAACGAAGATAAGCAGTTGCGGACACCATATTTTATAACTTTGTTACAATGAATTGAATAACCCAAATTACTTTATCACAGAACTGTTATAGTACATACCAACATACAAAATTAAGTTAAAATAATAAATTGACATAACAACAAATATTGTTTTGTTTTTTTTTTTTACTTTTTCTTGAAAGGCAGAATAGAAGAAAATATACAAAAGTCGGGAAGAAAGCATGAATGGCTGAAGAAAAAAGAAAGCTAATTAAGACATTAAGACATGAAATAAAATATAAAAAGGAACGACGGAAACTCAAAAATGTAAAGAAGAAAAAGATTACCATTGGCAGATTTTATTGGATACGATTGGAAGATCAAATGATAATAATAATAATCATAAACTTTCTACAACAGAGTAATTATGTGTACATCTTTAAAATGAAACAGATAGGTTTGCGACGTTATATATTAACCATAAATACAATGCAAAGTACAAGAAATAACAAACAAAACATAATTCACATTTCCATAACGGTGCCAGCGATTACTACAAAATTTTTATAAACGGTCGTGAAGACTTTTTCAATTTTTGTATTATTTTACTTTTAAATAAATGATCAGGCAAGAATTTATATTTTGATGACTGATGGTATAAAAACTTTTCGTTCTACATATAAGCAGGTGGTATTAATAAGCCTTTCTTTCTTATGATGATGAACAACAGAGATAAATAAAATATTTTTAAACTGATATGTACGATAAATAAAGAATGTTGGAAGATACGAAATGAGCTGCAAAAGAAAAGAGACTGAATCAAACAAAATTCATAGAAACAATGGATATGGAAATGGGAAAAAGCAACAGAACAGAAAAAAGTATCATGATAAAAGAGCCACAAGTTAAAAAGGTTCAGTGGAAACGATAAACTAACGTAGAAAGAGGAACATCAGAGGTATAAATGGAAAATAAAGAGGAATTGGTTAACACGGGTACAAACAGCACCCAGGGCACGAGGGAGCCCCAGCTGATAGACTACACGTTAAAGGTAGAAAAAAGAAATGTTGCATTTATTATGTACCAAGAAAAAAAAATCACTAGAAGTCAAAACAGTTAATTTAATTTTGCGGAAGCTTGTGTTTGTAATTTCTGTGTCTATGTTCTTGAGTAATGAGTATCCAAAGTGACACTCTCAACGAAACTGACTCAAGAAATTGAATTGAGGAAATTGATTTTGCACATCAAAAAGTCACTTGGACCAAAATAAATTTTTTAAATTTTATTGAACTATGCTTTTCAGTATTTTTTAATTTTTTTTTTAGTTTTTACTCTGCATTTAATAATAAGAAAATCGTTAAGGACCAGGTCCATATTATTATCAAATAATTTGTTTATCAAATTATTACGATTGCGAAATGGCAGCAGCTGATTTTTTATTTTATGTTTTCAATTAAAGTCTATGCAAAGTAAGTAGGCAGGTTTTTGTTAGTGAAGATAAGATTTGATCAAAATTGTTTTCTCCTTTCATCAAGAGATTGCCCACCTGATTGTTGTTTTGATAAAGATCTTTTTGTTCATTTTTATTTTGACTGTGTTTTTAATTTTTTCTTCATTTTTCAAGATCTCTTGGTTTTTAGTTTGCATCCAAAAACATTGATCGTTAACGTTAAGAGACCATAAATATATAATAATTAACCTTCATAAGGGGGCCCCCAAAACCAAAAGTGGCCGGGGACCACCACATAATTTAAGACAGCACTACATAGAGGTGACTTACATTAAAGAATACACGAGGAAATATGATTGAATAAAAAATAAAAATAATCGAATTTATTGCATTCAAGAAAACAATTACCTAATAGCGAGCGACCATTAATAAGTTATTTTCTTCTTTACGGTTTCGAAGGACCACGTTGATTGTTGCCGACATTTCGGTGGGTACTGGAACCGCAGTGGAAACACTAATAGCAGCAGTACCGAAGATTAGCAACCCTTAAGAAGTCTTTTGCAAAAATTAGAAGAAATCTAAGGGATATTCCAGAAATCATCAAACAGATGGATAATGGCCGTAAAAACCTTTATTTTCTGGTTATAAAAGCACATGGAAATCTACACGCGATATAAAAGTAACGCGATGCTGACTTTTTTGTTAAATGTGGAACAATTCTGCAAAAGCGAAAAGTGACGTAGCCAGAAATAAGAAAGATTGAAAGTTGAAAACATAAAAGAACGTGAATCAATATTATTCTAGACTATCCAGATAAGGGAAAATATAAAAAATAAGCTAGAAATTCAAGTAAATTATAACCGAAGCAAAAAATGAAGAAAATTACGAGATAGGATAATAGAACAACATAAAAGTTAGTAAGTGAAAGAGAAAAGGAAAAAGTGAGAGAAAGTAAAGACAAAACAAATTACGAGGAAGTAGCGAGCAAATCATAAAAGTAACAAATAGAAAACGTAAGCAAAACTTTTCTAGAGAAAAAATGTTTTAAAACAATAAAACAAACTAAAATAGATTTCACTTATGCTCCTTACAGCTTCTCTGTATGATGAACTACTCTTTAAATAATTATACCATCAGTCTCTTTTTTTTATTTTGAAGTAATAGCTCAAGACTAAAACAGTAAAGGATTAAATTAATCTCCGCCCACAATAATTTTATATCCGTAGATACGTATTTTGGCAGCTAAGCTGCCATCTTCAGTACGCTACCAATTTAAAAGCACTTAAAAAGATCTAAAAACATCCTAATCGTCCAAATAAAATTATTAGTTTTTACATTTTTATAATTTTATTAGGATGATTAGGTTGTTTTTAGATCTTTTTAAATGCTTTTAAGTTGGTAGAGTACTGAAGATATAAAATTATTGTGGATGGAGATTAATTTTCAATTAATAGCTCAAGAGTTATTACTTGCTTAAAAATTAACATATCTACATTTATTTTCTGGATTAGATATTCTGCATGAAAAGAGAACGGTTTTATTATAAGAAATTGAGTTGCAGAAGTACCTATATGCCTTAAAATATAGATATTTGAGCTTCTTTTGACACTACAAACATCTTTTTCTAGTAATACTTTTATTTTCCTTTTAAATAAAAGGTAGTTTACTCTTAACCAAATTTCATGTTATCTCGATAAAAAAACCAACCTGTATGTTATTTCGAAATATTGGTAGTTGCTGAGGACTTGCCAGAACAAGTAAAACTTTTTATGAAGAACGACTTTTCTTCCTAAAATTTGAAATAAAGAAGTTTATAGGTATAGTTAGGCCCATCCCGGGAACACACAGTATATTTATTTAACTAAAATTGAAGAATGTATTAAAAAAAAGACAAAATACAAAATAAATAAGAAATCCCACTTTGTTTACGTGCATATCAGATATTTTACCATTCGTTGGGATTAATTTAAATACTTTTTTTTATTAAATTATTTGATATGCACTTATTATTTGTTTTTCTTGCATTTTTTTTATTAGTAATTATTATGCTTGCATGCCACTTTAAAACAATAATAATAACAATAAACAGCAAACTCTAAATTAAAAACATAAATTTTTACGTAATTTAAAATAAGGAATATATAAAAAGATTTTAATGAATTTGAAGTACCTGAAACAGCAAACTTCTAAATTAAAAAGATAAATCTTTGTTTATTGTAAAGTATGGAATATATGAAAAGATTTTAATGAATTGAAGTACCTAAAACAATTCTTAATAATATGCATTGACAGTATGCGATAACGGAAGTATTAGCAGGCTCTAGTTTTTTTTTATGTCGTGAACCCTTTCAGGGCGCGATGTAACCTCTGTAGGGTCACAAATCTCTTCTACATATACACACAAACCTCCTTTTGTCTGCTTAATAATAAAACGCATTTTTCTTTTCCACTAGAGCATGCTTTATATCATATATTTTTTTCTACGTTAAAAGGGACGACGAAGATTCTATGCGAGGTAAATTATATTTTTTTTTCTGGGGGGGACGGTTAGGCCTCTGCCTTTATGATGCATATGTGTACTTTTAAATTCGGTATATAATTTATGCGATATGCAGATGCGGTTCGGTCAACCTTGAAATTTTAATTTCGTAAAGGGTAATGAGTCCCCACCAAAATAACTTTAGCCACTCCCTGAAAGGGTTATCTCTGAAGCTTGAATTTCAAGTGATTCAGTTCGCAGTAACGCATTCAGAAATCAAGCATGTTAACGTCTGCATTACAGATGTGCAAATTCAGTTTGAAGGCTCTTCATACAAGGTTAGTCATTTCTTTTTTTTTGGAAATTATTTAAACCGTATTATACCACATTTTAAAAGGTACGCACATATTTGTTGAAAAATAAAACGAAACTGTACATAATGTTAAGGACAAACCGTGAATTCAGTTATTTTAAGTAGCATTAAGTTTCTCGAGGAATGTGAACTTGGTTATCTGTATCTATGGAATGTAGACGCAGCCTCTAGGCTCTTTTATTTTTGTGCGTTCGGCTTGTCTGGGGCCAATAAAATTTTCAGAATGTACGCATGTAAAACGATACAGTGGCATAAATTATTTTAATTAAATCTGACGCGGCAATTAAATTCCTTGCACGCAGCGTATAAAAGCAATTTAACAGCAAATGTAATTTAATTTTTTCGTTCAATTAGTTTGTTTTTAGCGCATTTATGTTTAATTAGCTGAACTTTATTTACATAGATAGAAGTCAGTTGACAATGTCTGCTAATATTTATTTATTAATTTTTTTACTGCTATACGAAAAATCAATGAGATAAAATATTTTTATTTTATTATATTCATTTTAAGTAAAGTGCTTAGTGTCGATTTTAGGAGACGATAAAGGTACTAAAAAAATTATCTATAAAAATATTTTTAAATGTACAGGATAACTGATAATTAATGCGACAAAATGAAATCAATAAAAGAACCAGTAATAAAGATTGTTTTTTTTTTAACGCAATTGATTACCGGTTGTACATTGTTCCTCTTTCTACTATACGCATTTCTTTTTTGTAATATGTACGACTTGAAATGAAATGAAACAAGTGATTTTAATTAATATAGTTTATTTGTACGGTTATCGTATTGCACTATCGTCAGCTGGTTAACTCTTCTTATCTATCATGGTCAAGTTTTATACATTTTTTTAATTGCTTTGAGCCCTTGGGGATATTTTTCTTGTCAGTTAACGGTTCTACAGAATTTTTAAAATATTTTTCTTTCATAATCTGACGTCAAATTTTCGTAATTGTCAGACACCCTGTACATCAGTGAATATCAAAATTTCAATATAATACAAATGGAATAAAAATATGTGTAGGACTAAAGATAGTGATTTGAATATTGAATGTTTAAAAAAACAAGAACAAGAATATTTTTTTTCCCAATTATATTAACTTAATAAACTTTATTATAATAGTGAAATATCATTTGCTTTGCAAAACGTGTGTTTCTTTAAATCTGGCGTCGAAGTTGGCTACGAAAGTTTAACTGTGAACCATCAGTTGTCAATTTGACATTTGAAATTATCACCGCTCCATATCTAACCTAGCTTTTCGTGTTTAATGTTAACAATGAAACGAGAAATTGTCGGCGAAGTTCTTCAAAACAAGTTTAACTCCGTCACGAAAATTTTCTGTTCTTGGGAGAAAGAGATTTTATTCCAAAAAAAAAACAAATTTTATTTCAAAACTCGCGGTAATTGACAGATGTTTCAAACGTTGTGTTACGTTCACAATAAACTCATCACCGCCTATTTCGACGCCAAATTAAAAAAAAACACTCGTAATTGAATCAATTGATTAAAAAAAAAACATAATTTTAAATTGCACACTCCTAAAAATCTGTTTATCTCATCCAATAGTAAAACTCACAATTTACTATTATACCGGGTGTCCCATGAAGAAAGATCAATACTTCATGACCATCTACAGTGTGTTATTAAAAAGTTTATATAAACATTATTAATGGATTCTGAGATAAATGTTGAACTATAATTATAATTATTTCCTTGTTAACTGTTGTTAAGAGGTGTTAAAACGAATTGTGGAAGTGAGTAATGACTAATGGCTAACCCCGATAGGCGATTCGAATCCACGACCTTGCGGTATTGGGATTGCAAAAATTAAAGAAAGATTACCTGTTTGTTTAAGCTTTGTGTCCCACTCTGGACCTCCACGAAGTAGTGATCTTTTTTCTCGGGACACCTGTATACGACTATCGATCGACTAATAATTTTAACTACTTTTATATAGCATTCTCAATTTAACTTGAAACATGAAACAACTTTGTCGCTTGCATTCAGAAGTGACGGTGTATTCTTAACTCAAATTGTGTGATCGGCATATAATAAAAAAATGATTTGTATTTTGTGTTTGTCAGTTGTACTATAATTATTAATCTATGTATGAATTTTCTTTTATATGTTTTTATTTATCAATGATTGTCGATTTTTTTTTAATAATAAAATATGTACAATATACATATAAAGTAAAATATCCTAACAAATAAATAAAAACTTTTAAAAAGCATTTTTCTCTTATTTCACACTTATACAGGGTGTTGAGTTTGCACTGTTCATTAAGCTTAGACTGAATTTTTAATCACAAGAGTAATAATAATAATATAATTTATTTTTGTTTACCATACGTTTCTCTGTACGACTGTACCAAAATGTCTTAAATTTGTTTACAAAGTAATCAAATAATAAAAAAAGATATTTTCAAATAATCCTGTTTAAAATCGTGCCGTATACTCGGTGATTCAAAATAAGTTTCCGACCCGGTAACCAGAGGTATTAAGCAAAAAACGAAACAAAAAGATAAAATGCATTGAAAATGCAGATATAAATTGGTTAATAGACACTGGTACAGCTGTATTCCATTTTGGACTCAAAAGAGGTTGGTTTCTGGAATGTCTCTGAAAAATTTGCAAATTTATACTTGAATGATCTTAGTAAATATACTCCTAATGGGTCGGACACTTATTCTGAATCATCTTGTATTTTATGTCTGGCCTTCTAAACAATAAATAAAAACATTTATCATTAGTAAGGACCGGACGTTTAGGTCGTAAATACGTCGAAAAATGCATGTACCTGAATTCAGTGACTTAATTGCGATGTTGGGTATTTATTTTCCACAGTGGGTTCTTAGAAACGTCCTTAATTATGAAATCAGGTATCAGTTTTCTCGTGGTAGGTTTTTGAAAAGGTCCAATAGAGTTAAATAAAACATTAAAATTAAACATTATCCGGAATTTCGTATAAAATGGTGATAATGACTTCAATTTTAAAGTTTTATTTAACTTTATGGGACCTTTCTAATCGGTTTCATATTCGAACTAAACAAGACTTCAAAATAAAAGTCACAGTCTGATGTGTATATAAATATATTTTTGCATTAGTTTTGAAATCTGATTTTAAAGAGCTCTTTCCTTCGATTATGAAACCGGCCCTAGTAAATAAATAATAAACATGTAATATCCCTTTTGTTCAAATATACATTGAAAGTTGATGAGTTTCTTAGTTGAATTTCTTTTTTATCTTTTTCCTAAATTTATTTTTATTTTCAGTCTTTTTCTTGCCATGTTCTCCATTCGGGTTACATATAAGCGAAACTTTTTTTTTAATTTAGGTACTGATTTTCTAGTATATAAGAAAGTCAGTGTGGTAATTTTATTGCATATCAGGACCTTCATTTTTTGGGCACGTCCTTTTTCTCTTTATTGTTTGTTATGAACTGCATTGTGATGTTTCTGTCTCTTTCTGGCTTTGTTAGTTATTTTTCCGTTCATTATTAATTTGAATTCCAAGTGTTGAGATACTATTATAACATGATCCTTTTCTCGCTAGTAAGTTAAATTATTTCTGCTTCCTCTTTCTACAACTATTAGTATTCTAAATTTTCATTTAACATCAGGCTGCCTTTGCAACATGTTCTCTCAAATGCTTGTTTTTAATGCCTTGAAGTTTTTATTTGTGCACATACTTAATTAACACCCTGTATATTTCGTTTTTCGTTTAATTTTTATTATGTGTACTGGCTGTTTGCTGATATATTAATCTTCAAATTTGGATTTTGCGTTATTTTGTCTTTTAAAAAATAAAAGAAAGAATGCTGCGCTTGAATGTTCTTAAAAGCTGTCACAGCTTAATTTAAATGAAAATTACGGCATCCTTCTAGTTTGACATCAAACATTATTTTGGTCATAGATTTTAAAATTATTTAGGTTCGTGCACTGTTATTTCTTTAATTTCTTGGTTTTACTTGCTCTTAAAAGCCTTTTGAGTTTACTTCATGGCCGGTCTTCACCAAAATAATTTTTGCTGTCTCAGTATATTATTAATAAAACTGTGCTACTACAATGTGTGCCAAATGAAATCCCCATTTTAGAATTTGCACCTCTGGTAAATTCAATTTTTAACTAAACCACTAGTTGATAATTTTTAGGTTTCATATCTGTGTAGATACGTATCTACACAGATGTAAACATATTGCGATAAAAGAATCTCATATACACTGTGTCCACAGATTGGGTTCACAAGAGGAAAAACTTCTTTATTTTTGAATTTTCGAAAAACAGTCATACTTTATAAAAACTTTTGCTTGTCCCAAAACCAAAAAAAAATGTTATCGGAAATGATAAATTCCTTTCAATGGTTTAGAAAAATTGAAAATTCTATTTCGATTTTCATAAAATATGGCAAAGTTCAAGAATTTCGAGGAAAATCATGTTAGACGGTATTGAGGCGCATTTTGTAACTTATTAACGGGCCGTTAAAATTTAGAGGTACTTTAAAATTTAAAATACAGTTCCATGATTGGTTGTTACCGTAGCAACAAAATTTAACACCTCTTTAAATTTAACGGTTTTGATACAGAATAGACCCAATAGTCAGTTAAAGTTACTGATTTGTTTGAAATAACTATTCAGGCAAGAATATCAATTCTAGAGCGTGTTTATTTCATTAAATGTCAGGGAACTTCGAACTATTTTTCATAAAATACAAATTGAGATGATTTTTAAAAATTTCCGTTGTGCGGGTACTAAAAAAAAATGATTTAAAAAAATTTATTTTAAGGACGCTGTCAGAAGAAAATGATGAAAGTTTACGTTAAAGATAATGCTATTACTTTGCCTATGGTTTACATAGATAGCATCTCGCTTTGTCTTTACAATGAATAAGCGCCGATTTAAACGTTTATTCCAAGGTCTTCAAAAAGACAGATTTTTTTAACTGAAATATCTGCATGTTTGATATTGTAAAAAGATACATTTTAATTCATGACACAAGTAGTGATTGTATTAAAAAAGAACTTCATATTTTGCAGTTTCCTGCAGAAAAACAAAACAGAACTTTCAACTTTCTTGACCTATCAACCGAAATTTACTATGTTTTAACTTATCTTTGGAGGTTTTAGGACATGTAAAAACTTTTATAAAGAATGATTTTTTTTCAAAATCTTAAAAATAATTTTTTTTTCCTATTGTAAACCCAATCCCTGGACACAGTGTATGACGTAGGTACATACCCAAGGAACCACAAATGTTTTATAAGCATTTATAAAAGTTTAATAAAGCATAAAATTGCTTTACAAACATTTACATTAATTTAATATAGCATTTGTGGTTACTTGAGTACTTCAACATCTAAGCTGTTCTTCAGTTCACTTTATAGAATCCTTGGGTAAAGAAGATTCAATAAAATATTTATTTGTATTCATTAAGTAATTACGTTAAAAGTAATATCGTGGGGGGTTGAAACTTTAAAACTTTTAATTAAAAAAAGATATAAACAATAATGTAAGCAGAAAAAGAAAACGTGCATTCCATGTTATATTAATGCATAAATAAATGTTTTGAATTGCAAAATTTTCAATATCCTCAATTTTTCCAAAATAATCCGAAAGAAAAGGATTAATCTGATTTTTGAGCGCAACGGTTGTTTTTAGTAGAAGAGTAAGAATCTTTTAATCGATTCAAATTCCGTTCTGTTTCTTAAAGATTTTAAGATAACTAGGAAATGGGTAGTATTAAAATTAGCAACATAGTTTCCGTTGCTTAACGAACTACTGAAAAAGAAACTGTTTGCTTTTCCTCGGTCAAATTTAAATTAGCTAAAACTGATCATCCACATTCGCGCACATGTCAGTCAGTCTATAATTAAACCGAAGTTTGCATTCAAAATTAGTTTAAAGACCATCGGCAATCTGGCAAATTTGCATGTCAACTAGAGTGTGCAGATGTTTAAAATGTGGTAGTAATTGCGCTTCGTTGTTGTTGCTGAACAACGTGAGTAAAAAAGCGATTAAATCAATCCAAAGCCTTTGTGGCAAACGAGTGTTTCCGTCGCTACAGAAAATGAAACTCATCTGTCTAAACAGAAAACGAAAACCTCATCAAAATGAGAAGATAACTTCGACAAAATAATGCCTTGAAATAAATAATTTGGAGAAAAAAAAAATCCAAAATAATTAGAGTAATTAATATAAAAAATACATAATTGTTTTGACATATTCAAAAAATAAATTAAAAAAATTCAATAAAAATTTTATTTTCAAGTATTTTTTAATCGAAAGTTTTTTTTCTGCCAAAAAAAATTAATTACATTGCACTCATTTCAATTAAATATTTTAGATTTAAGGAATGATTAAAACTGATATAAAATTAAACATGTGTGGAACGTGATGATGCTAGTGAAACAAAACGAGATGAGTAAGTGAAAGCAAAATACGGAATGAAAGTGAGAAGACATTCCAGAGTTTATTAAGCGTCCCGACGCCGCGCTGTGATTGGTCGTTAGCTGGGAGTGATTAGTACGCCAGACTGCCGTCGGTGCACGACCTGCACCAACATCTACCGACTTACTCATAAGTTCAATTAATGCGATTATGCAAGTGTGTCAACGTGCTTGCTCAAGCTCTTTAAAAGCTCATCATCATTCTAAACATACTATTACTTAAATTATCAAAATTAATTATAACTCATTAATGACAACAAAACAAATACACGCGCCAAGATTTTTATTTGTAAACAATTTTTTAATTAGATACATTTTCCAATAATTTCAAAAGGTTTAAAATTTTTGGCATTCTTGTATTGCTTTTATGTAAAAATTATTGAGCTTTCTATCCTACCTTTCTTTGTAGTTGCAGGTATTCATTATTCGACGACCAACAGGATCTGAAGAAGCCACAAGTCGCCTACTGAATTTGGTAACAGGATTTAACGAACCAGACAAACTTATACAGGTTGCGAATCGAAAATAAAAAAAATTAAATGATACACAAAAACTGTTATTAGTAGGAACATGTTCGTGAGTAGTGTAGAAAATCTTAGAACCATGGTAGGTGACGGAAGGAAGGCGAATGCCAGCCTAAGTTGTATCACATCTTTAGGCGCCGCGACGTAAACGCGTGCTATATTTAATAAGGCCCAAGACAGTTGTCTGTATCTCACTTCCTTCTACGGTTGTAAAGAAAGATGGCGAATGAACATCTCTAGAATTCGCGACAGCGTTCACAGAAACTAAGAAAGTTGCGTATCGTGCTCGTATTTTCTCCCACCCCCAAGTTGCGCATGGCCAATATGGCCGACTTCGACGTCACCCTCATTCGTTCATTTAACGCACTGTTTTGGTTGTAATTAGACACCTAATTAGTGTCCGTGTGTTGCACCGTCTATCGGAATTGTGTCGAAGGTATTTAACTTATACATGGTGCCATGGTGTAGCTTTTGATTGTGCTTTTCAACGATTGATTCCTGCTCTACATCCCTACCCCATAGTAACTTTGTTCATCGATTATATTTCCAATGTTTGCAAATGGCGACAACCTAGCTTTTTGAATCGATGATTTTTTTGCTGTGCCTTCAAAATTTCATGCTATTTGATGAATGCCCTCCCTTTTAGTTTAGTTTACAAATCTATCGCATTAGAAAGCTTCACCTTCTTCCTCAGTCATTGACACCATACCTACATTAAATGTCTGAATCGAAATATAGCTAATTTTTCAGTCTTTTTCATCATACAACAAACTAAACATTGATATCAAGAAATCACTTAGGACCGATTTCATAATAGGACTTTAAATTTAAAGTTACTTTAACCTAAAAAAATACATCTCTATTCTTAAAGAGACTTTAAATTAAAGCTTCTTTAAAGTCTGATTATGAAAACGGCCATTATTTATTTAGACCAAATTAAATGCGCATTTCTTTTTTCACTCATACATCTTCATTATCACACAAATTATTTTGCTTACATGATGCTTATATAATAACTACATGAATAGCTCGTTCAGAACATTTCAAACAATTTTAAACTCGTAAGATACTTAACGTGTAAGATAGATGGTCATAAACGAAGTACGATCCGAAACGGATAATACTCTTAATAACTCAACAAATTATTTAGTTAGTTTCACATCTCTTGAAGTTTTATATAAGCAAAATAATTTGTTTATCATTCAATTCGTTAATTATTTCAAATTCGCAAGTGCTCAGAGAAGGGTTTTTCAAGTTTATGTAATTGCTTATTTATTAAGTTTATAATTACATTTAAGTTATAAGTCATATTTATCAATATATTTATATATCAAGATATTAGACTATACCATATTAGTTCATCTTTGCTTTTAATTACACTTTTCTCCAAATTCTTTCCTATTATTTTAATAGTTTTAAAAGCGCAGCTTAATGTGAGATAATAATAGCACGAATTAAATTCCACTGAGTTTACAATTATATTAATTTTTCAGGTATCATTTTATGCTTAAGGAGAACGAATTTGATTTAAAAATTATATTTCTTGGATTCCAACAAAACAACACAACAAAATACCAAAAATGATTATATAAAGTTAACGATATTTTTTTCGTATCGTGTTTATCTTTTTTTGATTTATTGTATTCTGTTGATACTATTTAAACAGTACTTTCTCTTTATAATTCAACTTAACGGACTCATTTCAACATTCGTTTTGATTTTAATTTAAAAAATATTCTTTATTTTAAATTTAATTAGTTCACCATGTCATTTTCAAACCTTTATTGATTTGATTTGAAATTATGTAAAATGCAGTGAACTTTGGAATTATCTTAACGATAATTATTAACAAATTTTAATCTTCTAACTTGAAGCTTCTATTTCTCTAAACTTAGTATGAATCGTTTTTATGTCAGAACAAAAATACATCGAATTCGAAAATGTAAACTTTTGTAGTCAATTTTTTTGATATTTTGCTTAAGAATTAATTTAGATGGTTACACTGACACAAGTATCCCTAATTGGAAGGTGTTGTCCTCTTTTAGTTTTTAATTTTATTTATCATTATTTAACTAAAATCAATTTTATTTTTAATTTATCAAGTAAGGAAGATTATGTATTTATTATTCAGACCTATCCCAAAATTATTTAGTAAAATACGGATACAGGGTGAAAGGTGAAAAACACGATAAAATCTTATTTTTATTTCGATTTAATGAAACTAAAGGATAAGAGAGATAAAACATTTATTCGATAAAACATTTTTTTTTAAACGAATGTCCGCGAATTTTCTGCAATACAGGAAATCTTTTTTTTATTTTATGTTGTAGGAGAAATGTTTGTTTCAATTCAACGTATATGATAAGGATATTCCTTTAAATTCCACTAAGGAAAAAAAACATGCTTAATAACTTTCAAAATTTTGTCTTAAGTATAAACTATATTTAGAATTATTGCTTTAGTCGGGATTGTTAATGTGATTTAATTAATGTAATTAATGCCCTTAGTTAAACCCCTATCCTCACGTTGCAAAGGCGGATTCAGTTAGTAAAACGTTACAAAAATAAAAGAAACTGTTTACCAAAATGCCATTAATAAATTTTAAGAATAAATAAAACAGCGACGTACTACGATCGCTTTTTGCTGACGAAGTCCCAAGCAGGTCTGAAACAGCTATACAGAGGCTGTTCGAGGTTTTCACTGCAATCAAAAACGAATTGCAACAAAAATTGATAAATTTTATGTAAAATAACCTGGCAATCACTTTACAATTACGTTCAAAGCGTAGTCCAAAAATTTGGCCAAGCCAAGCTCTATTTTTTATTAATAGGCAGACCTTAACAGACTTTTCTAACATAGCTGTTTTAATAAAATAAAGAAAAGAACACAATTAACTGACTAATTTAGTTCTGTAAATAGAATAAAGAAAACAATACAAAGAGTATGAGAGGGTAACTCCGAGACCAAGGTATCATTAGAGGAAGATTTCACTTAACTTTTTCTATAGTAAGGCCGGCCTACACTGTTTAAGGCCAATTACGTTGCTTTAAATCTTTTTACTGAAAGGAACACATAATATAAAAGCAACAACGAAAAGTATATCAAAATCCGTTGACTTTTGCAAAAAAATAGTATTCCTATTATTCTATTTTTGATATTTTTGTGCTGATAATTTCAAATAAGAATAAACAGTGATAAGCCTTTTTTCAACTACCCTAAAGATATTTATTTTCAACTGGTTTAAATCAGCCAACTTCAAATAGGGCGAGCTGTACAGGATTTTCCAACGTTCAGAAGAAGAACGATAATGGCATTTTATGTACAGCTGCGGCCCTTGAAAACTGGTACACTTTGACAAATGCAATGTTTCGATGGTGTAAACTCATCCTCAATCTGAAGTTTTTAAACGTTACTCAAATGACTCATAATTCCTGCTACGGATTTGTCAAGTCGGACACTGACATTAAAATGATTAAGGTTTGATTTACACATTACAAAATTAAGAATTTTTGGCACTGATATCAATTCTCAGTGTACCAGCGTACCAGGTTTCAAGGGCCGTAACTGTGCATTTCATTGAAAAAATCTTGCTAACAGAGTTCATTCAGAGTTCAGAGTTATTCATTGTTATTTAATTAATTTTCTTACAGAAATTCGCTGTGTGATTCTAATTCGATCCAGCAATGTGCTGCGTACCATGATTTTGTGATATTAATCGACATTTATAATTCACACGTTATTTGAATTTTTATTTGGGAAATCTCCACTCAAAACAAAAAAAATACCAATAAGTCGTTAAGTAAAGTAAAGTAAATACTGAAAATAAGTTAATACAGAGTTTGCGCACTGTTATGTTATAAATGCATCGTTATAAATTAGAAAACGTCATTAAAATTTCATAATTGAAGGGCAAAGCAAAACAAAATTAAAAAAATGTGCCCTTAAATGTCGATAATTGTTGAACACGGTGCTTCTCCTGCTCATTTTCAAGTAGTAATTGCCTTTTGTATTTTATAACGATTGCGTTTATAATGTAACGATGTGTTTGCGCAAACTGTATATTATGTAGATTTCCACTTTAGAGAAACATAATTTGGCGTGTAATTTAATAAAGAAACAACCTGTGCAATTGAAAATAATTTTTAATTTTGTAACATGTCAGCCTGCGGAACTGTTGGTAACAAATTTCATTATTGTACTTCCTTGAAACGCTGCGACACCCTGTACACTGCATCTCTCAAATTATATATTTTTGTTAAAAGAAAAATAAAGATTTCATTTAGAAAGAAATATTATTAAGTGTAATTAACATGTAAATATTAATATGTTAAAAGCAGTGCATATAATAACATATACAGGAAGGGGCAAAAGTGTGGAACCGGTTTAATATTTTGAAATAAATTGGTAATGTAGGTCTTATTGACTCCAACTCACACATCAAATTTCAAACAGATACGTTAAACAGTTTTCGAAATATTAAGCCGGTTCCATACTTCTGCCCTTACCTGAATAAATGCAATAAAAAAACAGGTGCGCTACTAAAACAAAGACAGTCTTTACAAACGTTCTAATATTTAAATGACCGCTGAAGAAAATCTTCGATTGAATAAAGTGAAGTAAATCATCTCATACAGGATGGGAAATAAAAAAAAAACATCAAGAGATGTTACTCACCTATTTACAGACTTGAATAACAAACTGCAAAAGTAATTCAGCCAATCATCTCAATGATTTTGAGTGAGTTTTAACGATACAAGAAACATGAAAATGAATTCTGTGTCATGACGTATTGCAGTCACTACGACGAAACGTTAATTGATTGAACACCAATATTCTTCGACATATATCGGAACATACGGCCCAATTCATCTTTCAAGATGACAACCTTTGCATTTTGGATTTTTGAACTTGCTTGTAATTGTTAATCAGACACAACTCTCTTAAAGAGATTTCACTGTACGCAGATATTTCAAAAGTGAATGTAAATAGGAGAAATGTTTTGCATATATTTATAGGCACCAAAATGCCATATTTTTTATAATCAACTCTCTCTGGCACTCATATAGTTTATAACATCCTTATTAATTAATTGTAACCCTGTAAAAATATTATTTTGTGTTTCAATCAATCAAATTAAAACGAAAATTTCTTTTGGGTATTAAATGTTAATACTTAATTGAAGTCGACTCTTGTCCGTTGAGAATTGTAAGAAAATAGTTTTTAAGCTTCAAACGGACACTGTTAAAATTATAAAGAACGCTCAACGTTTCACTATCGTTCGGGCGAAGCTTTACTATTCATACTTAAATCAGTTTACTGCATCTTAATAGATTCAGAATAAAATGTTGTCAAATAAAATTTTGAAAACATTTTATTCCCACTTAATATTACAATTGCAGTTGACATTGAGGAGTAAGTAAAGAAGAGAGATGAACAATCAATTTATAGCTTTTTCGTTTACTACAGTCTGTAAATAGCAGAGCAACTTCTCGTGCTGTTTTTGTGTTTTTTATTTCCCACCCTACACGAGATGATTCACTGCATCACTTATTCAATCGAAGATCTTCTTCGGCATACATTTAAATATTAGGAAGTTTGTGAAGACTACCTTTGTTTTAGTGACTGTAACGTACCGTATTTGCATTTATACCGGGTGATCATTTTGAGTCCGGTACATAGGAAGGTTAGTATGATTATCCTTGATAGATGCTTTTAATAGCAGTATTATTTTAATTAAAAATATTATTGCCAAGGGTAGTCATGCTAACCTCCTGTTTTCCATATTGAAAATAATCACTTACCCGGTATAAGTATGTATTGACATGCGTGTGACACTGTCTCGTCTGTTTCCTTAAACCTGCATATACTTTGAAATTGGAGTCTTCCAAACGATTTATATATACACCTCAACCTTTTGATAATGGTATATACCATACACACTACAAGTTTTTGAATTTATTAATATTATAATTATTATTAATATTAATATTAATAATTATTAATTAATTATTATTAATAATTATTAATTGAATTAATTATATCTTAACGTTGACGAGTATCATCAATTAAACGTTTTCTTGACTGTCGTTTAAACTAAATTCAAAACGTGTTTAAATACATTCTATTATGTAGAGGTTCACAACTCACAATCAGTCGTATATTTTTGTAGTATGAGAAACAGAATCAAATCAATCAGTATTAGCATTCTCTGCACCTATTTCTTTTAGCATTTCTGTTATTAACAAATATGCGTAATGTATAGATAGGTAAATGTGCAATTATTTCATTCTTCCAATCATATGTTAACCTTGTCTTCATATTTATAGTGTCCCTTCCAAAAATATGTAATTTCTTGTTTTAAATCCAATTAAATGCCCACATAACAAAAAATTAACGAATTATTTTATATACCGGCTGTTTCAAATTGGGTGTGCACTGAAGGAACCTCGTAAACCGTAAGAGAAGAGAATGATTTTCTTCTCATTTCTTCTTGAGTTATGAATAAAAATGTGAAAAAATCGATTTTCTTTTTCTCTCTGTATCTCTTTTATTATACATAATTTTGAAATTCTGATTTAACTTTCTACAGGCACTTTTTGATTCTACTTCGAATAGAGGTAGCAGAATTTAAGTCAAACGTTTCGTCTTTCCACGACCATCATCAGTTTCGATTTTTTAAATACAACTTATGTCTTTTTATTATTCTATTCGATAGCATCTTCTCTCCTGATTGTAACGGTATATCACCATAGTTGATATTAATCTGAAGCTTAAATAATTCAGATTTTATATGAAAATTTTATTTAATACATAATTTCAAATTTTTTGTTCCTTTTCTTATCTTTTTATTATTCTAGACGAAAGCATTTTTTTCTTTTGATTTCAGTGAGTGTAACACTTAATACCTTTTTTTCAAGTAAAGTTGGAATATGACAAAAAAAAACTGATATCGTTTCGTCATGTTTTTCTTAATAAGTAAATTTATTCCTAACCTCTTTTTTTATTTGTTAAGTATTAGCAACAACATTCAGTTGTCGGAAGAGGAAAAGTCAATAAATATTGACTAAATGATATGAGGTGGTTAACACAAACCAAATAAACATCAGTATAAACATATTAAATTACAAGAATAGAATAAATAAATTTAATAAAAATTATAGACGAAGAACATGACTCTGTGAAATAAATAAAGTGAAATAAATAAATTAAAGTAAATCCTGGAAATGTCCTCCACTGCTTTCAAGACACAGATTCGTTCTTAATCCTATGTGTTGTCTAGCGTGTCGAACATGAATTCGCGAAACATTTCTGTAAGAATCTAATATTCGCCTTCTTAGTTCCTCCTTATTATTTATCTTAATGCTAGTCACTATTTCAATGTCCAAAATATAAAACCTACTTTATCCTGTTTAAATTATGGATGGTGGTTCCGATATAACGTGCCAACTGGTTAAAACGAGTGAACTTAACCATATTAAAAAAATAAAATAAAGATAGTCAAGTGTTGAGAGCCACTGAGTGCTAAATAAATTTAAAAAAAAATACATTGTTATAGAAAGTATCTTTCAAATTTATTACAAAAATATTCGTTTTAGCTGCCAATGTATTTATAGAAGGCACTATTCAGTAATAACTAAATATTTTTAGTATAATTAGTGTTCACTTTTTCTTTTAATCCAACAGTGCGAGTCAAAATTAAAAACTAGGCTTTTTCATTCCTATACTAAAGCTGAGATACTGATCTAGCAAGTTATATTAGAACCACTAGATATTTTTCGGTAAAAATTCATTTTCGTAAGTGCAGTGCATTATTAAAATAACCATACAGAAAAAACTTTAAATAGTTTATTATAATTTACACTATAGCTAAGAAAATGAACTAAAAATTTTAAATTATGTATTAAATAAAATTTTCACATAAAAATCTGTATTATTTAAGCTTCAGATTAATATCAACTATGGTGATATACCGTTACAATCAGGAGAGAAGATGCTATCGAATAGAATAATAAAAAGACATAAGTTGTATTTAAAAAATCGAAACTGATGATGGTCGTGGAAAGACGAAACGTTTGACTTAAATTCTGCTACCTCTATTCGAAGCAGAATCAAAAAGTGCCTGTAGAAAGTGAAATCAGAATTTCAAAATTAAGTATAATAAAAGAGATACAGAGAGATAAAGAAAATCGATTTTTTCACATTTTCATTAATATCTCAAGAAGAAATAAGAAAAAAATCATTCTCTCAATGGATACGAATTAGGCATTGATTTGTGCAACTTTTCTTCCATTTAACCGAATTTGTATCTCTTACAGCAGGTATACATAATATATTAATTGAAATTTTTATTCCAAATTTTTTAAAAGTACGTTTGTTGTGTTGTGTAAAAAATAATGTGTATAGATAGAGGCGTATAAAATAATTTGCATAGCAAAGAGACTTTTAAGTTTTAACCGTTATTGTAACACAGTTCGGGCAATAAGCTTACGCATTATGTAAGCTCGCCATGCAAATGACGTTAAGGGGCGTTTGACAGTTTTTGAATTATATTCAAATAAGGTCCCCGATTGCGGTCCCATTCTCAATATAATTTATCATTTTTCACGATCCGGTCGTTACCTGTCCTGAGAATTCTCACATTCCCTTTCACGTAACCCTTTGCTCTACAATAACGTATGCAGATGTCGTCTCCACTACCTGCTGACTCCTTTGCATATGGCCTACCTTGCGTCTGAAGTGTCTAACCCTTTCTTAACTTCAGGTAGATACCCTCCCGGACGGTATTGTATACAGATAGACCGTCAATAGAACCTAATGAAAGCGAAGGGTCGTTCTACAACTGCTGTGTATGCAAAGCTAGGTTGCTTAATTTGAATACTACAGTTCCTGTTCCGGTTAACCCTCTCGGTTTGTGTGATTTATGTTGAAGGTCAGGACAAGCCAGACGCGTCAGTTGGTAGACCCTGAAAAGGAGATACGGCCCAGATGGGAAATAAACCTTACCTTAGCTTCTGCTTTAATTACAATCCTTAATTATACTCTACAACTTTTTTTGTGTTATTTTATTAATCATTTTTCGTATCTAGGGCATTTAAGTCTTGTTTTTTTTTTTCAATTGATACCAACATAAACAAGAAATTCCGTTTTACGCAAATAAATTCGTGTTTCAGGTTTTCAGCGCTAAATTAAATTTCTTTTCTATTTTAGGTTTTCCCCTTGACCCTGAGATCTGCATTCATTTTACTCCGAATGTATTGTATTCATTACTTTCTTTGTATTTTTTCGTAACACAAATAAAAATATTTTTCTTCTCTATTGCTTTATTACCCATCCACCTATCGCAGAGGAAAAAACCCATCCACCAATCGCAGAGGAAAAAAAGTTGAAAAGAAACCTACTATTAATTTTAAAGCATAAAATATTTACGTATATGTAATTTATAATAAAAAAATATTAGCTTGCAAGGTAATTAAAATCAATTAAATGTTTTTATCATAGAAATGTATTTTCATGCTTCAATAATTTTCACGGTAATGTTAATCAGTACAGAAAAAAAAAACACGGGAACGTAAGCAATCTGAATATAAAGTGCTTTAATATACCCTCGTAATTTATTCATTATGTCCTATCGTAAGCGATAATAAAAGCGCAGATTTCTTCTTGATGGGCGAAAAATTATCACTTCTTACACTTGAAAGACTGCGGTCGATCAGCTGAAAGTGATTCTCCGTGACATATCCAATTAAGGTCTCTACCTGTGGATGAAATGTATTTGTATACAACTGACGGTAGAAATGCTATTTACCGCTTGATTTCACAGGTAAGTGTCGTATTCGAGGAGAGACTTACAAACGCTTGAGTGACGTGAGTAAATAAAATTAGTTTTGAAATAAGATTTCGCACTTTTAAAAGTAGGTGAAGAGACAAAGAAACCGTAAATAAAACTGACAGCTCGTATCAGCAACTTCACAGCAAGCTCAATATTTACCACATTGCAAATGTGTAAACAATTTTTGGCATTATTGTATTATTTAGGCCATGGAAATTTGAATAACTATAAATCTTTGAATATAAGAGAATATACCTATTCTATCAAATTCGATTGCTTTACGTTAACTAACGTTTATGCATTTTTTCCTCCATATTATTTAGTTAAGTAGCGATTAAGGTCATATATTCCATATTTTTTAGATTTTATACAAAAATTATCATCGTGTCATACAGGCCTAAAGACTGTCTGACACTACATACCGGGTGGAAAGTTTCAAACCCGAACATAGCAAGCTTGTATTCAAAACTGTTTCTGTGAATTGCTGCTCGCCGTTTGAAGATACAAAAATGGCAATGGTATTAAAGAAAAGAGAAAATTATGGACAATATTATGATGTTAAAATTATTCCTAAATATTAATACTTTCGGAATATAAATAAAATTTTCAAATTTTAAACGAAAAATTTAGTCGCCTATGTCAGGTTTGAAACTAACAGTTGTTTCAATTAATGGAAAATAATTTATACGTCAGTCAAACAGTATTATGAATTATTGTACAGAGCAAATAATAGGTAGGTACTCTTGTCGATTAAGTTACAACGATTCTTTCTTTATTAGAATGATAATTGTATTCTACGTCATTGCATACAAGAATACTGTTGTTTCTGATACTATCAATAAACTTGAAATGATGCCATGGGCAATCAATACCGACACATGTCGATACTAAATCAGTTTTAAATTCAATTGTACTAAGAATTAAATAAGTTTCACCCTGTTCAGGAATAAGTAACACACAACTGTAAAATATTTAAAAAAAAAAATCAGCTCCATAAATCCAGTTGCCATCAACAGTGTATTCAAATTAACAAGAATAGTAGGAAAGTATGTTGTGAATTTTATTTTGAATAAGAAGCATATTGTACAAAATTCTGGCGACTACATTTTAACACGATAACATTGGCCTCAATTTTCTCTTTTCTTTAACCTTCGGATGACCAAGGGGGGTCAATTTTGACCCCAGACACCGTTTTTCACAGAAATTTTTGGAAATATTTGTGCTAATGATCCCATTATTTTTTTAATCGATTTTTTTGACGAGTTTTCTTATGTGTTTTATTTTTAGCTTGATCGAGCCACTAAATTTGTCAAAAAAAATGTTTGGGCACCATGGGGTCAAAAATGACCCCTCTTGGTCATCGACGTATCATTTTTCTACAATTATAATTTAAGATTATTTTTGAAATCCGCGCGCTAAATGTGTCATTTATTAAACATAACCTCAATTTTGGTGCAAGTTTGTAAGTTTGTCTCAGTCAGTGACAGTCTTGTGATGGCCCGAAAATATCTTACCACGTCAGAGTTAGAGGCTATAGCTAACGAAAGCGACTTTTTTGATGATATTGACGACGAAAATGTGTCTGAAAACGAAAATCAAGTGTTGGAAGATAATCCATCGGATCATGAAAGTTCAAATTCAAGTGATTCAGCTGAGGATAATGATAACACAAGTGATACCTTGCAAGCAAGAGATGGTACAATATGGAGCAAAATCAAACGTAGATTGAGCAGACGATCCTCTAGAAATATCCTTCGCGAAAAGCCTGGCAGGACTGCTTACGGTGAAAACTTCACAACTGCAGCAGAAGCTTTCCATCTATTTATTTCTGATGAAATTGTGGATATCGTCATTCAAGAAACAAACAGACGGGCTTACGCAATTTTAGGAGACGATTGGAAGCCCGTTGACAAGGTAGAAATAAATGCGTTCTTTGGATTACTTACTCTTACGGGCTCCTTCAAAGCAAATCACGAACCAATATTGGAATTATGGAGTACTAAACATCCATCGTTTCAAAGACCAATTTTTTGTGCCACAATGTCTCGCAACAGAATGAAATCTTTACTTAGATTCATACGATTTGACAATTTAGCAACCCGACCAGACAGACGTGAAGTTGATAAATTGGCAGCTATTCGTCATTTTCATGACATTTTTGCTTCAAACTGTAAGAAGTCCTACATTCCTAATGCTGGAGTTTGTATCGATGAGCAGCTTGTACCTTTTAGAGGAAGGTGTCCGTTCAGAGTTTATATAAAATCAAAACCTGATAAGTATGGTGTCAAAGTTTGGGCCCTGTGCGATTCAACAAATTCATATTGCTGGAATCTACAAGTGTACACAGGAATGATAAACAATACACCAGAAAAAGAGCAGGGTATAAACATGAATATACTTACAAGTAGCTAAGACTGTGTAATTATTTGCATTTTTTTTTTAGGTAAAAGAGTCGTTTTAGATTTAGATGATGGATTGGGCAATGGATATGGCGTAACCACTGATAATTTCTTTACATCGCTGCAGCTATCACAGGAGCTTATAGACCAAAACAAAACTCTAACAGGAACAATAAGAAAAAATCGCAAAGAGGTACCCAAGGAATTTATTCCCTCAAAAACCCGTCCAGAACATTCTAGTGAAATTCTGTACACTAAAGATGCAATTCTAGTTTCTTATGTACCAAAGAAGAATAGAAGTGTTCTGTTGCTAAGCACACAACATTCTGAACTGAATGTGTCAGGTGAACAGACAGCCTATAAACCTCAAGTTATCCTCGACTACAATGACCACAAAGGCGCGGTTGATACCCTAGATAAAATGGTCAAGGAATATTCCTGCCATCGTAATACAAAACGATGGCCGTTGGTTTTATTTTTCAATTTTATTGACATTGCAGCAATAAATGCTTTTGTGCTATATGTTGATAAATACGGTGACTACGAAATAGGAAAGTCATTCAGGAGGAGGCTGTTTCTTCAAAAATTAGGTCTCGAGTTAGTTACACCTCTAATAAAATTACGATCGCTTCAAGGATTACACAAGCACGTCCAAACGGCAATCAATATGGTGCTTGAAACTGACGAGGCTCCAGGACGCGAAGTCGAAGTATCTGGTGAAGAGCAAAATATGAGGCAAACTCAACCCAAGCGTGGCAGGTGCAAAATGTGCAGTCGTACTTCAGACCGAAAAACATCGACCAGATGCGACAATTGCAGATATTTTGTGTGCCAAGTGCATTCTGTCACCAAGAAAACCATAATGTGCAATAACTGTAAGAATAGAAACTGATTCATGCATAATTTTTTGATTAGAATTTTTCATTGGTTTCATTTCGCAAAATTTTTTTTGTTAATTATTATTTTATGTAACTTTGTAATAATATTAATAAAACATTCTAAAAACATAAACCATCAACAGTTTCTTATTAGAATAAATTTTAGCTATAAAATAAATGGGGTTAATTTTGACCCCGCTTGGTCGCCTATGCCGGAACAAAAGGTTGGTCATCCGAGGGTTAATATCAATACTATTTTTGTATCTTTAAATGGCAAACAGTAATCTACAGAAACGTAGTTCTCAATGGAACTTTGCTATGTTCGGGTTTGAAACTTTCCACCCGGTATAACAAATTTATACACAAATTATTAAAAACAGAAAGAACTATCATATCAACTTATTCCCTGGAGGCGAGGGGGAGGGGGGGGGGGAGGGGAGTAGCTTGTGTCTCTCATTATGTAATAAAAGGAAAGTAACCGTACACTTCACATTTATTACAAAGTGGGAAAGAGAGGAGCAGGCTTCCAGCACAAGCTTTAGGAGCAGGATATAAATTATTTAAGAAAATTTTCAATAAATTTATTTATAGTCCATTAGAAAAAAAATACGCCCTACTAATTTAGTTTGCTTAAAATATTGGTTAAAACAAAGACTATTGAAAAAGAAAGTAAACCGTTCGTCCTGATTAAACTTCGTTTAAGTGAACGTTGCAAACTATTTTTTTATATGACAGTTTTCTTTAAAATTAGAACTAAAAGAGAACCTACCGAAATAAGTTTTCATTTACAAGTAAGTTCCAAAACTTTGTCACCAATGAATAAAAATATTTAATACTTTAATTAGTTTTTGCTTGGATGAATGAAATTTAACCTGTGTCACAAGACAAATTGTTTCAAATACACAATTAAACCCTAAACGTAAAAAATAAAATACCCTTATCAAGATGTCTGCGAAAACATATAAAATACTTCGTCAAGCTTTTAGAAACAGTTTCAGAATATACAGATTTCGTCACAGTATTAGGTATGACAGAGTAGGTACACGTCCGTCTTGTTAGCATACAACCACAGGCGTATGTTCTGTTCTGTTCTGATAACGCTCGCTCAGTTAACTGTCTTTAACACTGACCCGCAGTTTCACAAAAATTATTTAATCACTGATTAATTTAACAGCGTGATTAGAGCCTGTAATTGGTGGGTGAAACAATATATGTATATAGGTTGTTTCAAATGTATTGTTAACTTCGTCCAATGACGTTAGTTAATCAGAGAATTAAATTAATCGCTGATTAACAGCTTTTTTTGTGAAACCCACGTGAGACGGTAGCATATACTATTGATACAATACGGTTACAATATCTTCTTTCTTTTTTGCTTTTCCACATATTCCATAATCTGAAGCAACTGACACGATCTGTATGAAGATTAGTGGTGTATAAGTAAAGACCAAAATTTTAAGCCGTAAGAAATCGAGAAAAGGTACCTAATTTAGGTGACGCAATTGGAAATTCAGGTTTTTATTTTGTTATGGAAAACGTCCAATAAAATTAAATAAAACGTAGAATCATCATCCTGAATGTTGTAAAAGAAAATTAATTGCGCATATGATTGACTGTTTTCAAGACAGCGGTTGATACCGACTGAAGGTGCCTAATGACTTCAATCGAACCAGTTTTTGGTATCGCAATGAGTTTGTTATAACAAAAAAATAAAATAAAATCCAACTGTACTCAACCCAACTAGCTCAAAGTCAATCCATCTCAAATCAACTTAACTGTAGTCAACTCAAAAATAAAAATCCAACTCTGCTCAATTCACTCAACTCAAGATCGATCCAACTCAACACCGCAAAGTAAACAAAATATCATTTAGGTATAAAATTAATATTTTGGATCAACTGACATACGGGCTTGCCAGAAACTCTAGGGCGCTAATTTCCAGCAGTTCGCATTTTGTGTTACCAGGAACAAATTCGTCCAATTCGTGATGGGTCAGCTATTTAGCTGCTCTGGTTATCTGAATGCGGCCATTGTGTCAATCACATTGCCAGTAAGTAAGCTATTATTTATTTATTAATTTTAGGCGGCGATAGCAACAAGAACCCCGCTCAGATACAAATGCACATTTCTATTTATCCTATCCGAAAAAAAAGGTAACATTTACGTGAAAAAAAATGTAAATCAGACAGAAAAAGTGCCAACAGATAAAAGAAAAATTGAAAAAAAAGTAACGTAGGTGAAATAAAATTTGGCCAAATGACTATTTCTAATGAAACGAAAAGATGTGCAAAGAGATCTTTAAAACCGTGACTGTGAGTGTCCAAGAAGCAAAGCGTTGGGTGTGTAAAAAAAAAAAGATAATTATCATAAGTTTTAAGGAATTATTGCGCCATTGTAGAGCAGTGCTATGAAAGTATTTCGTTTATAAAATATGCTGTCGCCGCCAAAAAAACGTGGACACTTTTCTTGACGTAAATGTGACCATACAAAAACTTTTGCTGGATAGCTGTAATTATGACTATCGTCTACGAAGGACAAACAAATTAGCTTCTTTAAAGGAAAAATTCGTTTTATTTTTAAACAGAAATATATGCTGAACTTTATTAATTATTGTCTGACATTACTGTCGTCCGTAAGTGTCAGTTCATAATTACAGCCACCCAGCAAAATTCTTATTAAATTATTAAATTTACGCAAAAAAAGTGTCCATTTTTTTTGGCGGCGAACAGTATAAAGCATTCGCGATCTTCTGACTTTCTAGTAGGCTGTTTTTTTTTTGTTAGGTTACGTGCAAGTAATTTTAAACAAATCAAAGTTTGACATGTCAAAAATTACAAAGTCTCCTTATTTCAAAAATTTTGTTGCAAATCGTTTTTGATTGCAATGAAAACCTCGAGCTGCCTCTATACATTTCTGCTGACGAAGCCCCAAACAGGGCTGAAACAGCTGTATAGATGCTGCTCGAGGTTTTCACTGCAATCAGAAACGATTTGCAACAAAATTTTTGAAACTTTCATTATGCTTTGACAGCAAGCATGACCGCCTTGCATGGGGGACTCATTAGGAGCAAATCCCGCTTCAATTTGTCTATCCTACTGCAATGTCAGGTCAAAAAGCGATCGTGGGATGTCGCTGTTTTATCTGTTTTCCTTATTTCGTAATAATGACTGTGTTAGTGATTTGGAATGATATTTATCATGATCGGTGATGTTAAGGTAAAAGGAAACTAAATCATTTATAACTTTTACTAATGGAAGCAATTTATCCTAAATTTTGATTTGAACGAAAAAAATGCCGACTTGGATCTTCTTCGATATTATTGTCTCTGTAAAGAGATATGTATAAAACCGCCATGTGATGATTTTAAAATAATGAGAAATTTAAGAAAAGAAACTACCTTATTGTCGACTCTGTTGTTTGCAATGTTTTAAAAAGTCGTACTCTTAAAAAAATTATATTATCAAAGGGTTATATCCAGCAGCGATTCTCAACCTGTGGGACGCGTCCCCGATGGAGAAGAACAAAATTATGGAGGGGACAAAAAGGTGACAAAAAGTTATTATTCAAATCAAAATAAGAAAACCAAATACATTGTGATAAACAAGAAAATAAGTCATAGAAATAAATAGTTTTTAAATACTTTAATATAAGAGCCGTTTTACATCTATCAAAATTTGTTACAATTTGTTGCACGAAGTGACAAAGAAGCATCGATTCAATGAACGTTATGCTATGAACGTTAACTGTGGTAATCTGTCTTTCTCAATTTGTACAAATTTTGATAGATGTAAAACGGCTCTTGAATAAAAATGTATTTTATGCCAAAAGATTGTTGTAGCGTAAAGAGAAAGAAATAGATCTCTAAGAAAAAAGCATATGGTTCCAAGAAAATTATTGAAAATTGCAACTCATGTACATACCTATACAGAAGATGAGTTGATAAACAATTTGAACATCACTGATAAATAAGAAAAATCTTAATATTAATAATTGCTTTTATTTTTATGATAAAAACATGAGCGTTTAATAAAATAATGGCTTTTCTTTCGAATTTTCTTTCCTGTGAATTAGCTTGTGGTGTGACTTGATAGACGATAAACGATAAACCAACACCGTCTTCAATAACAGGCATGAGTCTTCGCGTAGGAATATCTGATATTCCTACGTTGATGACTCTGGGTTCCTGCACTGTGTCCACTCCAAAAACTGAAGACCTAATTACCAATATGAACAATACTCTCAGTGAAGTGAATCAATGGTTTAACGTTAAATATAGCTAAAATTCAAATTATGCCTATTGCGAAAAAAGTAGGAATAGATTGTAAATTGACTTGGAAGTGCCACGAACAATATCTTCAAAATAAAGTAATAAGCCAAGTTTTTTTTCGTCTTTGTACTTTGGGTAATTTCATTCACTTATTAATTATGGCATATTGTTCTGACGAAATTTTGCTACCGCTAATAATGTATTTAAAATTCAGGAAAAGAATAGTTCGCGGTTTGGACCCACGCATAAGCTGTAAAGTGCTTTTTCGTTGCTGTAATATTCATTGTATGATGTATACGCAATCAATTGATGTTTTTGTTGATAGAAATAAAGATTTTAAAAGCTTTATGAGAACACAATAAAATAGAATCACCGACCTATTAAAGACGATAGTTCAAATTCACAACCTCTCGGTCGTGGTCAGTGTGTGCAGTATGATTAAAGAAGAACAATTTAAATCTGCTTGCATTGATCAGAATTAAATCTGTTTCATTATATAATCGACAATAATTAGATCTTGACGTCCTGGTCTTTGTAAACCAACAATACACATGATTTACAGTGCTTATTACTCGTATTAAAATGATTTTAAAAATTATTAGTCGCTTTGATTGATTGTCGCTTTGTTAATTATTTCCACTAACGAATACCTTTCTTCGTAGTTCGAGTTCGATGACGCTTTATTGTTCTGGTTCCACAAAATAATAAAAGCGATGACTGCATTCAATAACGATTTTCCGAAATGCAGAAAGAAGAAACATTCTTAAACATTTTGCGCAATGAAGAAATAACAATGCGGTTTATTGACGACCGGCAAATAAAGTGCATGATGAATACGTATGAATTAGTACAATAATTTTAGAAAATGGAATTTCTAATTTTTATTTATTTTTACAGTTTTGTGAGCAGAAAACTGTTAACAATTATCTGAACATTGAGAAAAATTGATTGATTTATTGAATGAATGAATTATAAATATCCATCGCTTTGCTTATTAGCAAAGCGATGGATATTTATAATTCTTTTCCGTTATGGAATTACATAAGCGAAGATTTTAACCCAGTGCCCTTCAATTCGATGACGTTTTATTGTTTTACGACGTTTTATGATGCGTTCGTAGAAACTGATACACGGCCAGTCAGAGGTTTTCAAACAAAAAGTCTCCGAGCCCTGGGGGGTTTTAATTTCTTTAATTTTTCACCAATAAAATTCATATTTGCAGAAATCATTTTCTTAAGTGATAAAGAACTTACAGTTCTAATATGTGAAACTTATTTGATAACACGCTGTATATTTGAATAACGTTGGCACCAGGAAGTTTTAAAAATAAAATAAAACAATTAATTTTTAATTGATAAAATGCATTCTATACTGTGGACAAATTGCTTAATGAACGCCTCTGATGTATTTTTAGCTATAGCCATAATCAATTCTAAGTTTTTGATTTCTCTTTTCTTGTCACCTCAATGCCCACTTATGCTCTTTTATGCATATTTTTTGACTTATGGCAAGTAATAGTATACCGTGATTTTATTTTAACATGAATGAATTGCTGTCCACGTTACTATAGAAACTAATTCCAATTTTTAAAAATATCGTTGCATGATCGTCGTCGTTAAATTTGTCATTTTATTTTGGAACATCTGTCAGGCGATGACAGTGAAAACTTTTTAAAATTTGTTGCGATGTTTGTTTTAAATTAGAGAATTCCTGCTTTACGTACGTTTTAAGTTTACTTATTTCACACAAGAATATACTTATGTATCTAATATAATTGAAAGAGTCGCTATTATTTTGCAGTACAAGTAGGTATATTCAAAGCACTAATAATAGAACAGATCCATGACAGCTGTCATCTCATGTTCTATTTCAAAAGGACAATTTCGTTTACAAATTGTAAGGGCCATTTGCACCACTTTCAGTTAAAATTTAAGCTCCACTTAACTCCATAGAAACCATTGTTGCAACAAACGTTTCTATGGAATTAAGTGGAGCTTAAATTTTAACTGAAAGTGGTGCAAATGGCCCTAAATGTTGCTATGGATTCTCACATTCGTAGGAGTGCAATGTTTTATGTTAAAATAAATTCACGGTAATTCATAAGACGTGGTTTTAGCGCATGTCCTAAAACGAATCGAAAACGAATTTTCTAATGGACGCGTATTTATACTATTTTTTAAATTTAATATAGGAATATTTTGATGACGGTTGGTGACATTGGCTGACGTTTAAAATAATTTCAAACAAATGTCAGTTTAAATTTTACACTAAATTTGTCAAACAAATGACTGTTTCTACTGACCAACTTTACTTCTAAATGTTAATTAAAAACGTGAGAGAGGTTTTAGCAGCAGTGAGACTGTGTAAATCTTGTAAAATTATAAAATATTCAAAAACAGTTATGAGTAACAATTTTATTAATATTATTAATATATTTTCCGCTATGAATAAATTTTAATTGTTTTCATTATAATTTATAACTTACTTTGTAACAATTCAACTAATTATGACCATTTATTTTGTAAACAATTAATATTTATTTCAGGATTCTAATAGTGAATATAAGTGCGTGGATATTTTAGGATTAATTAATCAAAAATCACTTGTATACTTATTTGATGGTAAGTAGATACAAATATATACGGTAAGTCCGAATTAATATGGTTAATTACCGAACATATAAAATAATAATAATAAAGGGTTTCATTTACCAATCTCATATAATAAATGTAGATTATCCGTTCAAATTAAGTACAGTATATAACAATGAATCAAGGTAATAAAAATTTAAATGAAGGCAAATTCTAAGAACAAAAAGCGAAAGATCTAGTACGTATTCATACAAAATTCAGAAAAATAAAATAGAATTAAAAATTTAAATTGTTTTATTCAAACTAGAAATATTAAGAAAATCTTATATTGTCTTCCTTTCGATTTCATACCGGAAATTCATTATAGTGTAGATGTTAATATTTTTATAATGAAATGCAACTTATTCGACACGGAATTCAAAAAAGAAAAAATATCCTAACTAGTTTCAATGAACCACACCGGAAGATCTAAATATTTTTGAATTATAACAAATATTAGAATATAAGATTTTTAAGTTATTGAAAACCTAATCGACTTTTTTGTATAAGTTACAATCACGAACCCGTTAAAAAATATGTTAAAATAAATTAATGAAAATATATATAGTTTGGTTTAAATATGTCGGAGGTCCTCTGAAGTGCGTAAAATAAGAACGGAGTTTCTCGTTTCTTTTTTAATTTCGAATTATCTGTAATAACTGTAATTAAAGATTTAATTAAAATTCCATAACAAGATATAATTATCTACACATTCATTAAGTTTTTAAATGCGCTTCCCGGCATAACGGAGGCAGCGGTCGTAGTGCCACCTATCAGGAAGTAGTTAAGGAGCGTCCATGGACGTACCTCGCCTCGTTTTTATCCTTACGTAGAGCACTACATAAAAAACTGCGAATAAAAGGTTTGAGCGTAAACATTCGATATTGAACGTCTAGCAGAAAGGTTGCCTATATGTAAGAACTCCAGGAGAAATTAGAAGAAATCAAAAATTACATTGCATGAGCTAAATGAAAAAGTTAAATGATACCAAACTGACGGAAAGCATCATAATGTTTAGGGGAAATTTTAGTGGTGGTGACATTTCATAAAAATGAAATGAAAAATATAAAATAGAAATCTGAATCATTTTAAGTGTCAAGTGTTTTAAATATACCTACAATACATAAAGTCCATAGATTTTCTGCAAAAGATGAAGCGAAAAATTATTTCATCTTTTAGAAAAAAAATGTGTGCCTGCATTAGAACCTACAAAAATAATTTTTAAAAATATGAACTGTCTTTTTATGGCTCTGAATTAAAAAAAAATGCTTATTTACTTTAATTTGTTCAAATTCAAATTACATTTAGAATTATCGCATTAGCCGGAATTTGCAAAGTGATTAATTAGGGGAAGGTAGTTGACTTGCGTATAGCTAAGAGAAGAGTTAAATGAAACCGTATTTTAGAAATCCGACAAATGTTTTATTGTATATATCGAAAGAATACTTACCTGATTGTGTAATATTAATTTATTATTTTTGAAAATAAAATCAGTTTCAGAAAAGAAAACCAAACGAAAAGGTAATTATGAACACACCGTGGAGTAATCATAAGTATATTATTCTAAATGTGTTTGATTTTGTCAGAGATCGCACAAAAGTCTCTAGAATTTGCTCTGCCTGACGGATAGTTTTCGTGGGCCCACTAACAAGAATTGTATCTTCTATGACTGGCTTCACACATTTTTCGTTTCATTATCTCAATTTTTCTTTATGTTTATTTTGTTTTCCTCTATATATTTCTTCTCCATTATTTTATTTATCCAATCTGCAAAATTTTGAATTTTTTCAAACTATATCTACATCCAGTTTTTCATTTTTTGTTTGATTTTTGATTTGTTTTCCTGTTTCAGACTTTTGTCATTCCTTTGCATTTTAAAATTAAGTCCCTAATTCCGTTTCTTGAGCTGATGTGAATCGTGTTTTTCTGCCATATGTGGGGAATGTCAATTTTTCAGCATCATTTTGGGTATAAACTAAATGCGTGCCACCTTTCTTCTTGAAATTTCTTGTTCTAACATCGTTTATTGAAAATTTCATGTTCTTCAAATTATAAAAAAAAATTGTTGCAAATCGTTTTTGATTGCAGTGAAAACCTCGAGCAGACTCTGTACAGCTGTTTCAGCCCTGTTTGGGGCTTCGTCAGCACAAATGTATAGAGGCAGCTCGAGGTTTTCATTGCAATCAAAAACGATTTAAAACAAAATTTTTGAAATAAGGAGACCTCGTAATTTTTGACATGTCAAACTTTGATTTGTTTCAAATTATTGCACTTAACCTAACAAAAAAAAAACAGCCTACTAGAAAGTCAAAAGATCGCGAATGCTTTATACTGTCGCTGCCAAAAAAAAAATAGACACCTTTTTTGCGTAAATGTAATAATGTAATAAGAATTTTGCTGGGTGGCTGTAATTATGAACTGACACTTACGGATGATAGTAATGTCAGACAATAGTTAATAAAGTTCAGCATATATATATTTCTGTTTAAATAATAAAACGAATTTACATTTAAAGAAGCTAATTTGTTTGCCCTTCGTAGACGATAGTTCATAATTACAGCTATCCACCAAGAGTTTTTGTATGGTCACATTTACATCAAGAAAAGTGTCCACGTTTGTTTGGCGGCGACAGTATATTTTATAAACGAAATACTGTCATAGCACTGCTCTACAATGGAGCAATAATTCCTTAAAACTTATGATAATTATCATTTTTTTAGAACACACCCAACGCTTTGCTGCTTGACACTGGCAGTCACGGTTTCAGTTTTGCTCATGCCTACGGACCGGATTTTGGGTAAAATGCGTTACGGTTTTAAAGATCTCTTTGCACATCTTTTCGTTTCGTTAGAAATAGTCATTTGGCCAAATTTTATTTCACTTACGTTACTTTTTTTTCAATTTTTTTTTTATCTATTGGAACCTTTTCTGTCTGGTTTACATTTTTTTCACGTAAATGTTACCTTTTTTTGGGATAGGATAAATAGAAATGTGCATTTCTATCTGAGCGGGGTTCTTGTTGCTATCGCCGCCTAAAAGGAATAAATAAATAATAACTTATTTACTGGAAATTTGATTAACACAATGGCCGCATTCAGATAACCAGAGCAGCTAAATACACCCATCACGTGACATTGCAATGCCAGGTCAAAAAGTGTGTGTGAGTGTAAGATGTCGCTGTTTTATCTGTTCTTCAAATTATACCTAATGTCTTTCTTTTATAATTTTGCGGCTTCTAAACTAGATATACTACTAATACTAATATTGTACCTTACTTTAAAAAAAGCAATGGGGTAATGACGAACGTTCGTAACTGAACCATTCAAGTCATACGACAATACCCCAAAAGTTCCAGTATCCAATACGAAAGTAATAAAGTAAAAACTAGATTATAATCATCGATAATAAAATTCTCTTGCTTTAAACAGGACCACAAATGGTACTTTTTGATGTTAAAGCGTTATACAATAAAAGCTACAGTTACTTCAATTTGTTAAAAAATGTATGAAAACGATAACATTTTTTCAACAACAAGTGCTTTAGACGGTTCCACTTGCTTTCCGGAACTTGATACCACGGGAACTATAACGTGATAGAAAGAGAAATAATTCATCATTTTTTAAGGCGAAGTAATAGCCGAATTCGTAATTGCCCCTCGGTCGTATTTCCCCTACTTTCCCTTAGAGTACATTCAAAAACTCTCACGTTTGGAGTTGGTCATGACTTGAGATGGCAAGAAACACAACATGTCTTTTTTATTACTTAAAAAAGAACAAAAGTAAACAGCAAAGTAAATCGAAGCAAGCAAGACAAAATCAATTACTTTAACATTAAGACATCAAATTAATAAGATCAACTGGACCTGATTGAACATTAGATCATCGTCATACGTTCACTGAGTCAACGTTACCTCCGAACTTGAGAAAATTTGAATGCACGTTACTTGTCAGTAATTAATACTCTGAGTTAAAGCTATATTCATGTTACAACAGCGGGTTTATTTATTTACAAATGTTATGTTATCGGAAACTTCTTGTCAAACAACCGTTGATAAATTGAATGGAAAAGAACCTGACATTCAAGTTGGGTACAATTACATACGTTCAAATCAATGTTTTTGTTTAGAAAAAAAAAACACTTAAATAAAACAATGAAAAATGCAGCTGCACTCAAAAGAAAACGGCAAATGTCAAATTTTCAGTTTTTTGAAAGTGTGAAAATAATTAGAAATAGTTCAATAGGAATTATTTGATGAAAAAAGCAGTGAAATAATAGCCTACTTTAATGAGAAATTCAATTGAAGGCACGGTATATTATGGAATACGCGATGCACCTCATCAACTATTTCGATTCTGCTTAGAAATTAGGCAACAGAAAGTAGTATCACCAAAGGAAGAACAAAGTGTTTATTAGGGTGTACCTCAAGGAAGCCTCTTAGGACCCACTTTATTCATCATGTACATAGGTACATGATGGAAGGTATACCTATGTATACCTTCGAACAATCCGAGTAATATTAGAACCTTATGCTTCGCCGATGGTATCACATTTTTCTGAATCAAATGATAACACGTTTGTTAACTAAATAACAAAAATATTTTTCGACTCACATCTGTGAAGTAGTAGATAATTGCACATGTTGATCACAGTGTGTGAAATATGACTTTTAATATCATGCCTATAAACTTCTTGGCACAGTTAAAACTTTTAAGCACAGTTAAAACTTTTAATAGAGTTCTTTGTGTGATGTTTTTTTTTTAATTTAAAATTTGAAACGTCATAGAAAAAGTATGGTGTAAAGACCTTCCTGCATTTGCTTGGTACTCGTGTTAAAAGTCACCTTCACGTATTTGTAACTCAATATACTATTTATTAATATCCTGAAGTTATTACACGTACAGTGAAACAATCAATTTTACTGTGTCCGGTCAATTGTTTGTTTTGTAAAAACCTGTATTTCTGAATTACAAAAGCAAATTTTTAATTGTTAAATTTTTGCATAGTATTATGGTATGCCGAAGTTAAGTGGTTTAATTTTAATTTTGTTTCAATGTAGTTATGTTTCTTTTAGTAATAGGATTTAATATTAGCGCAAAAAATTCAAGAAAAAACTAAAACAAAAATAATTTCGACACAACTCATTTACTTAAAAAAGTTCCTAGATATTTCATCTACAGTTTTTTTGAAAACTAAAACAAATTGCACTCAATTTGAATACATATATTTTAAAGTCTTTAATTAAATATTACAATTTAATAATTGAAATTAACCTCCGCCCACAATAATTTTTATATCCGTAGATACGTATTTCGGCAGCTAAGCTGCCATCTTCACTGAAGAATACGTATCTACGGATATAAAAATTATTGTGGGCGGAGGTTAATTTCAATTATCTCTTAAACCACAGTCTCCTTTACTATTTTAGTTTACTATTTAATAATTAATTATTAGTTTGCAGTAAACCAGTGATATAAACATTAGGGAACACACTGTTAAACGCGTTGGAAAGAAAATCATGACCAAATTAAAAAGTATGTAAATCAAAAGAAGAGAAAAATAAATAAAGTGATGAAAAGACAATTATTGAGAAGTGACTGTCAGATAGGGTACTAAGTCATATCATAAAGAACACATTAACAAAAACACTTCCTGGCAGAGAGCGGACATGGATTTTATAAGTGCAATAAACAGAAAAATTAACGGGTATTCGGTCAAGGTTACAAATCTAAAAGCCTTTTTCTCAGTGCTAAGCTTTCGTTAAAAGTTTATTACACGTATTTACTTCATCATAGCGCTCTGTAACAATGATTAACTAACAGTAAAATAATTTGAGATTAAATCAAGTTTTAAACTTACTTGTAAAGTAAATTAAGACAAATCAATAACTGCCTAACTACAATAGTCCTCACATTACCCAGCAGTTATTTTAAACCATGAAAAGGTTGGAGAAGAAAAAAAGTAAAAATTAAAGAAACGGCCAGCGAAAAACGAAAGGAATGCTTTGACAAAGAAAAAGTTGGAAATATGCAAATATAATGAAGCAACTTTTAAAATAATTAAATTAATGATTGATTGGTTGTTTATATTTTCGGAACATTGATATTTTTTATTTACAGGAAATAATTACCTACCGCAAATAAAGAAGTAAAGAAATAAAAAATACTTGAGGGAAATTTTGAAATAATTATTCATAAATTAAAAAGACAACAGCAACGGAATTTCTATTAAACTGATTTATTAAGTAATAAATATCTATAACTTTTTTTTAATTAATTTTCATGTGTAACTGTCATTATGTTATGAAAATAAATGGCGGTGTAATTTCGTAACATGGTTTACAAATTTAATTACGACCATATTATCCTGTGTTTAGCCTTTCTTTAATTAGTTCACGGTTATTATAACAATTACAACACACAGTAATACATGCGACTAAAGTTTATAATTACCCCTTCGGGTTCTATTAGTGTAGTTTATGTGTCCGATGATGGTAATTAATATAATGGTGAACTATTAGCGAATTATTAAAGGTAATATGCGAATTATGTTTTTTATAAACACGTTAATGTTTTTTAAAACATTTATTAAAGTTACAGATGGGCAGAGTAACGGTTACAAGTTCTGCAGAGATATCTAAACTAAAGTTCTGACCCTAATATATATGCTATAGTTTGTATATTTAGTAAAGATAACGATAAATGAGTGGACAATAACAATGCGTCACTTGTTTATATTACTAATCAGGGGTCATAGAGCGTTTAACATAACTCCTCCCTTTTTAAATTGGAAAATAATAGTGAAGTATTATTTTCATCCCTCGCTTCCTCTGATTTATCGCTTTTTCTTACTTTTGATTGTTTTTGGGTCTTTCTATATTTGAGTATGATGAACACGAAAACAAAGCATATTATTATTAAAACTAGGTTGCTCAAAAAGAAGGAAATCTTCAGGGGGTGCCATTCTCTGGTTCTAGAAGTTGGCTGCATACTGGATTGTCGTTGTAACTTCGAGATGTCATCCAGGTTCAAGTCCTCTAAGTGCAGGTGTTCTAGATTTGGGAGTTCTTGTATTTCCTCTGTTTTCATTTTAGGTAGAATGAAGGGTTCTCCTTGAATGATTTTTTCTTCATTGATGATTTTGAAGCTTCCGTCCATTACTTGACAATGGAAAGGGATTTTGACGAGGCTTGGTTTTTCTATTATGTTGTATCCAGTAGTTTTACATTTTTTCTGTAATTTTATTGGCAATTTGGCAGGTACAATTATTATGTAGTTCTTGTTGATTTGTTCATAAATGGTATTACTCGTAGATATGGGAGTCAATTGACATTTAGTAGTCTTGATATTCTGAATGATGGATGTCACACAGTCTTCCTCTTTTATAAAGGGTCTATTATTACAGATGTAGGTATTTTCAATCGTTGGACATTCTTCATCTTCATATTGATGGCCTTGGTTATTGAGTATCAGGTAAGGACTTTTTGGTACAAGGGTAAAATTATTTTGAGGAACAGGAAATATATGGTAATATTCAAATTGTATAGGACTGAAGACAGGAATATGCATAAGGAAGATTACTTTGTCATTATGAACAGTCACCTTTGAGTTAGCTAAATTGTAATAAGAATGAATGTTTTTGAATTTAAGAATTTTATTTTCTTCGTAAAGTTTAACTAATGTATCTATCATATTGTTCATGTCTTCAAATGATATGACAGAGTTATGTAAGGTATTTAATCTAGCAAAAACCACTGCGTTTTCCAAATTGTCTAGAAATCTTAATAAGTTTTGGCAATTTAGTAAGACTTGATCAAGAGTATTTTGAGCCCTTATAAATGCAGAAATGTCATTAATTATTTTTTGTACATTGTCTTGAAAGTAATTAAGTCTCTGTTCTATTAGTTCTTGATTTTTCTTAAGAGTGCTGATAGAATGATTATAGTTTTCTATTAATCTTTTGGTCAGGGACATTTGGTATTGCATTTGATTTTCTAATGCATTTTGGTTACGTGATAGAATTTCTAAAGCATTATTAAAGTTTTCTTCATCGTCTGAGTCTAATGTTCCAAATAAGAATTTAGACGTTTTTCCTACGATGTTCAATAGTCCTCTTTTATTTCTTACCTGTGGCATAAGATTGTTTAGTTTATATTCTGCCTCTGAGATAAGATAGTGGACATGTGTCAAGGTATTTTTTAGGACATTAGTATACGTTAGTGTTCTAAGTGATGGTGAATTATAAATAGTATCGTTAATAGTTTTGAAATAATCAATGTTGTTATTTAGTAACTCAATTAATGGTTTAATTTCTACATAATGGACAAAGGTATGCTTGGTTTCTATGATTCTACATGGACCAAGGTGGAACGGAAGGATGTGGGAATTTATGGTAGTGATTTCTATGTCGTCATTTGCTGTGGCTGTCATTATCGTTAGCTGTATTAGGGATAGGGTCGTTATCAGAATCATTTTCCTGTGATTCCTGTAACAAAGATTTTTTATAGGTTTTCTTAGGTTTTTTGATAGTTGATTTATGATAGATGCCTAATTTTGTTCTTAATTTTTCACCTTCATCTACTACAATTTTTGTTTGTGTAAATTTTGGTTTAGCTTTATTTCTTTCTTTTGTTTTAATGTATGCATATTCTTTGTTTTGATATGACTCTGGTTCTTGTCTCTTTTCATTGAGTTTTTTTATTACGGATTCTTTCCTATCGTTATTTTTTTGTTTAATTCTGTCGTATAATGACTTTGTTTTTTCTTTGTGGTTTTGTACATAGTTAGAGATAATTTTTTCATCAGATAATTCAAAGGGATCGTCTGAATGGATGTGTCCTTTAACTACTTCGAATGGTGTATGACCTGTGACAGAATGAATAGTGTTGTTGTAACTGAAGATAGCGTATTTCATTAAAGTGTTAGTGTTTTCATTAGGTTTTTCCAATTTCAAACATCGAATTTCTTCAGCAATTGTGGAATGAAATCGTTCAACTGGGGAATTACTATTTGAGTTCTTTGAAGTGGTGTAGTGAAGTTCTATTTTATGTAATTTACAAAGATCTTCAAAATTGTTATTTTTAAATTCACTTCCACGATCGACAGTAATTCTATAAGGGAGTCCATGATGTGTCATGAAAGTTAAAGTGTTGTCAATTATATTTAATGATGAATTTGATTGGATGGGGTATGCTTGACCATATCGCGAGAAGGAATCTAGTATAGTAAAATATGAATGGTTTAATATTTTGAATGTATCTGCGTGTATATGTTCGAACGGTCTACTGGCTGTAGGTGTAAGATTAAATTTTATTACGGGTGGATTTCTATCGTATTTTGCCATTTGACAGATTTTGCAATTATTAACAAAGTTCGTGATGTCTTTAATCATATCGGGCCAGTAGTAGTTCCTACTTAAGGATGTTTTCATTTCATTTATTCCTTTGTGGCAAGTTTTACCGTTATGGTGGTATTCCAACTTTAATTTTTGTTCATCAAGATCGATTATATCTTGGAGGATTACGTTGGTTCTAATGAATTTGAAAGATGAATTTGTTAAAAGATTTTGTACTGTGTTGGTAAACAAGATTGCTATACTTGGATTTTTTGAGTATACTGCATACGTTTGTTTTGGTTGACAGTAGGTTTTTATAACATCTATTAATTTCGTTTCGAAATCATTTAGTGGAATTGAGATTATTAGGCGAGACTTGTTAAAAAACATTTTTCTTTCTGCTTTAGGCTGTAAAATGTCGTTTGATCCGTGAATAATGATCTGATTTTTAAATTGATTCAAAGATTTTTCAGATATTTGAATTTCTAATACAGGGTTTTCTAGAGATGAATGTATCGTTTCATTGTCTGATAGTTCCAATTGTGGAGGTTTCAGTTGAATATCAGAAACTATGTTAACTTTAGGAGTTTTGGAAGAAACGTCACCTAGAATAGAGTGGAGAGAAGGACTATCTGGTACGGTTATTAATTCGGGGTTATTGAGATAGAGGTTGATAGTCTCAATCGCGTCACCAGGGTTTCCAATTGTAGAGAGAGTTTCGTCAATATCTTCTATAGCGTTTGTTTCAAGGCGTGACAATGAATTTACAGGAATTTTAGTTTTTAAAATTTCGTGGGTGTTAACACTAATTGTAAAAGAGTTTTCTTTAGGCAATCTGTAGTAGAAAGGAATGATTGTATTACTGTTACTTAAATTCTTCTCTGCAAGATTAATTGATATTCCTAGGTTTCTGAGGTCTTCTAATCCTAATATGCCATCGTAGAAATCATGAAAATCAAAAAGAATAAAAGTAATTACTTTGTCAGTTGCTAATTCTTTAAATGCTGGAATGTGAGCTTTAAATTTAATTTTCTTTTCTCCTATGGGTGTTTTAATTATTGATGTTTCTTGAGAGATTTTATTTGGGAAGTATTTTTCTGCAATAGAAGGTCTGATAATAGATTTATAACATCCGGTATCAATAAGTAATTTAATAGGTGGATTCTGAATTTTAATATACGGTAGTGAATTATCACAAGTCGTGTTGTTGATTTCGTAAATTACGTCGCGTCTTCTGTTGAGTGAGTCATCCGAAAATTTTGAAAGTTGTTTATTTGGGATTCGTCATTAATCTCTTCGTCAGTCTCATTATTTACATTGTTAAGTTCATAGTTTTGCTCATTGCAAATATTGTTATCGTAATGATCAGGGATGTTTAAAGAAGGATCAGGGTACGTTTCTGTATGCTCGTGATTACAGTAATTATTTTCCATGAGATTTAATTCCTCTGAAATAAAATTTCTTGATGTTGGTATAGTGTTTTTAAAATAATTATTATAATTATTATGTTGTCTAATTGTTGGGATTCTGGATGTGGTTGACATTGGTTCCGGTTTGTTTGTTGGGATTTGTCCTGTTGGTTTAAAGACATTTTTCGGAGTACCAAAAACTTGAGAGTTAGTAAATTGTTTTTGTTGAACTACTCTTGGTCTCACGTCAATAGGTTGACTAGGGAATTGGTTAGAAGTCCAGGGTCTTGGATTTTGGTTATAGAAATTTCGTGGCCATTGTGTAAGAGGTGTTTGATGAATTTGCATGTTAGATCTTTGAGGATATTGATTAAATGATGTAGGTACGTGTGAATATTGTGGAAATGAGTTGAACGTCTTAGGTAACATTTGAGGTTGCGTTTTGATTTGGTTAGAAGAGCTTTTATTATTATGTAATATATTAGGAAGATTTTGAGTATACATAAAGTTCTCTTCTTCTATTACATAGGCCATTGCATTTTCTAGTGATATAGGGTTTCTTAGTCTTACAATGCTTTGGAAGTTACCCGATAAACCACGAAGGAAGGTTTTTAATGCTAGATTGTCATATTGTTTAGAATATACTAATTTTGTGGCTTGTGGTATTTCCGTTGTACTAATTGAGTTTAATTTTGCAGACAATCTACTACGTAATATTTGTATTCGTTTGCCGAATTCTAATGGTGGTTCATTTTTTGAAGGTGTTAATGTGATTAAGTCTTGTTCGAGACAATCTAAATTTCTCTGATCACCGAAACTAGTTCTTAAAGCATTTTTTATTAAAGGCCAAGTATTTAATTCGTTCCTAGTGCCAATTAAGATTTGTGCGTGATCTTTTAATTTACCAATTACTACTCTAATTAAATATGAAGTTATTTGAGGGTCGTTGTTACTAATTTCATTGAACAAATAGTCGCAGGACGCTATGAAAATTTCTAATGAATTTTGGTCACCATTGTATGATGGAATTGTGTCTACATATAATTTTAATAATTGATAATTTACTTCTGGCATTTTTGCTTGGATTACAGTTGGTTTAGATAGATTAATACTATTATTAAATGTTTCGATTAAAGAATCTAAATCTAAGTTATTTACTGAATTGCTGTTCATATAAGACAAGAAATCAGGTAAATAATGGAAAAAATTAGACGGGATACTCAAAATTTGGTCTCACCAAATCCGGGAATTGCCAGTCGTCTATTTTGTGAAAGGTTGATATCTGCGTTGCCCAGAGCTGTGGATCTCCTCTATGGATTGGAAGACGAATGGTATCTTCAGAGCCTTACACGATGTATTTCTCTTGAAGTTTCTTCGTCCAGGGTTCTTTTGGGTAGTACTGAAGGAACTGGAGTCCCAAATCGCGATTTTAATTTGCACGATGCACCTTTTTTCGCGACCGCACTATCCTACTGACTGCGCCAATTATGTTTTTTATAAACACGTTAATGTTTTTTAAAACATTTATTAAAGTTACAGATGGGCAGAGTAACGGTTACAAGTTCTGCAGAGATATCTAAACTAAAGTTCTGACCCTAATATATATGCTATAGTTTGTATATTTAGTAAAGATAACGATAAATGAGTGGACAATAACAATGCGTCACTTGTTTATATTACTAATCAGGGGTCATAGAGCGTTTAACATAACTTGCGTATTGGCAGGAAGTTTATTTCGAAAGGGAATATGGCAGTAGAAAGCACTAACTTATAACTAAATATACAAACGCACAAATAACAAAGGACTAGTAAATTTTTTATAAATGCGATAACTGTTAAACGCTCAAGGAAAATGTAAACTTTTCTAACCAATCTATATACTCGTATAATAATTATAGGAGAAATACCTTGTAATTTTATTTCTATGCGAACGTATATCGTACTTATTTATTTGTCGGTTTACGAGGTACTAAGTATCTCTTAAATAAAGCAAGTTTTAAAAGAACTAACTAAATTGTGTATTTTTTTCTTTTAAGTTTACAAATTCATAATACATTGCTGTTATTATAAGTAGGTTACGTTGTAATAATAAATTCAACTAATGCTTAAATTTGGTATAAAATACTTCTAGGTTGCCCATTTTAAATTGTGGCTGAACAATCAAATCAAAAATAAATTCGCGTTTCCATATTGTACCTACTAGAAATATTGAAGTAGAATGGGTTGCCTATTCCTACAATTTTTAAGGCGTCACGATTTAAAAAAAGCTACAGTGTTTTTTTGCAATCAATAAAAAAAATCAATCTTTTGATGCGAAGTTTACAAAAATGTTGCTTGCAAAACTTTAGTACTTTTGATGGCCATGCAGTCAGAATATTTTAGTGTTATTACTCGAAAGAGAAAAATTATTAAAGATGTGGGAAGCTTTAACGAAATGTGCTGATGGAATTACCAGGAACTCATTTATCATAATGTGATGCTGGAATACCTGAGTAGATGGAGCAGAGACGCCATGGTTCTAGAAAATATCGAATCTTTAGATTTAATTAATTAATGATCACGAAAACTACATATCTCCCGAAAATCAGTAAGTGCCAAAGAATGGACGGCTATTTATTACAGGACCTTTATCTTCTGATTTACAATTTTCTGTTCATGCCATTATTTTGGAGTACCCCTAAAGGCATACAGAGATATGATTAAAGTGAGTCCAGAAACATTCTAAAAGAATCAAGAATGAAATCGAATGAATCACAATTTTATTTATCAGTCCGCGATAAATAGAAAGAGAGATAGGAAAAAATTGTGTGAAATTTGAAGCCCTCATCCAAAAGGTTATGTCATAAACCAGAAAGCCATGATTGCATTTCAAATGTCTTGGAACTTGTTACCAAAACCAGAAAACCATAATTTTCAACGTACTAATGCTAAACCCCTCGTTACAGCAATGTCTGCATGGTTCTATTAACACGATTATTCCTTTGTCATCTGTTCATCTGTTCTTTCCGTAATCCTTCTCGTAAAGAACGTCGATGTCTACAAAATTCACTACCAGGGAAAAGAATTCGGCCCACTCAGTGTTGAACTCCTTTTACGTTGAATGTACTATTTAGGTATTCCTTTCGTAACTCTGATACATCTAATTGTTATTGACAGGGAAAAGAATTCGGGCCAATTATTTCCCGAACAGTACGAAAATTTAGTACTCGGACTGCAATAGCCCCGCCCATAACAATCTCTGTCAAATTGATAACGCTTGCATTGCATTCCTTCCCCTCCCATTTTGTAACAATTTGATGCATTGGAACCGCGGAAAGGTGGTAAGAGTAAATAGTAGATTCCGCATAAAAAGCATTCAACATTAAGTGGCCTGAATTCTTTTCCCTGGTTATTGAGTAGGAGGGAAAAGAGTTCTGTGCGACCAGTGTGAGTGTCGGCACGTCGCAAAAGTTATTGTAGACGGGACTAATACAGTCCGAATACTAAATTTTCAAACTGTTCGCCGAGAAAGTTGGCTGATTTCTTTTCCTTGTTCATTACACTCTTCGACGTTTCCAATAAAACTGATAGTGATGAGATAAACCCATCGATGTAACGGCTCATAATTGAGTACGATTTTAATACGAAGTGGAAACGGAAACACACATCTTCTCCATTAAATATTTAATGGAAAAAATGTGTGTTTTCGTTCCCTCTTCATATTAAAACTGATTGTGACTGACTGATCGTAAATTCGAATCGATCTGCAAGGTATATGTGATGTAGAGGCAATTATCTGCCATCTATGTCATCGATGAATATCTCAGATGTTCATATACGACTACTTACAATTTTTACAAGAAGAAGGGGTTTACCAGAAATACGTGTCCCTTTTTTTATTTATCTTGAAATATCATGATTACCGCCGTAAGCATTCACTATTTTGAAATTTTGTCAGGTGAACCAAACGTTTTGAAAATAGAAAATACTTTCCCATCAAAATACCTGTCTTCGTCTTACCCCCGACTTGGGATGTAATACTCTGGTGGAAGGAGCATGTCAAAAAAAGGACGAAGTAAGGACAGGAGTATAGAAAACTATATACGACCATATGATTCTCAACTATGGAGCTGAAAATTATTACTATTGCGTTATTATAATATCCATGATCTAAAGAGGCTTTACAATCCTTGGAGAAACTCGCCATCCGCACTCAGAAAAATTGATCCTGATTCTCATAAATTTTCTTGATACTTTACGCCATATTCTTCTTCCTTAGTTCATGCAGACATCTCTACCTCGCTTAACTGCCGATTTCTATCGATAACATTCTGTCTTTGCTTCCATTGCGTCTTTTTTTCCTCCTTTCAGTATATCCCTTCTTATAGGCTGTGATTAAAAAAGAACTTTCAAAACATTCTTTGTCTGATGTTATCCCATTAACTCCTCTTTTTCTGAACATGACTTATTGCTTTTGTTTTAGAAAGGGTTACTCTTTTTTGTTAAATAATTACGTAAAAGTAATTTCTTAATTTGTTAACTCTTCTTATTCATTTATTTTTTCGATTTTTCCGATATTTCGCTTTTGCGACTTCCGTAATGGGATTTGATGATTTACACCTGACTTTCAACAACCGACTTTTCATAGCAATATAAGAGTCTGCCGCTTTATTGATATGAATTGAAAGATGTAAATTGTCAGTTCTGAAATGATTTGACCTTTCAGTTCATTAGATAAAACCATACGGTGAAAGATCTCTTTAAATGTATGTACGTAAGTATGAAAAGCAACTTTACAAGTAAAAATTACAGAAAATTTTGCAACACGCCAACTGCAGATTGAGAGAGTCAATTCCAATCTCTCCACATCTGTTACAATAAGAGTAGTTTCTGTTTCCAGAATTCTATTGTAAGAATGTGGGCATATGTGTGTGTGTGTGAATGGCCAGTACTTGAATCACCTAGTGCGAAAAACTTCGAAAAATGCATAAGGAGCTCAAAGTCCAATCGGAAAATGTCGAGTTCAACATTAAAAACTTGAACAAAACCAAGACACTAACAGGGGAAAAGGTATCGAAGGGTTTGAGGAAATACAATTCGTCTGGAAAAATAAAACTAAACACAGAATTGGGCTGTTAATAATAGTGATTTATTGACCAGGGATACAATGAGGTATTAGAACTTAATATAATGCAAAAAAAAAATAAAACAGCGACATCTTACGCTCGCTTTTTGACCTGACGTTGCAGTAGGATAGACAAATTGAAGCGGATTTGCTCCTAATAAGTCCCCCATGCAAGGCGGCCATGCTTGCTGTCAAAGCATAATGAAAGTTTAAAAAAAAATTTGTTGGAAATCGTTTTTGATTGCAGTGAAAACCTCGAGCAGCATCTGTACAGCTGTTTCAGCCCTGCTTGGGGCTTCGTCAGCAGAGACGTAGCTCGACATTCCCACTGCAAACAAAAAAGACTTGTCCAATTTATTCGCAATTGCAATGTAAGAGTGAAGAACAGATAAAACAGCGACATCTTACGCTCGCTTTTTGATTTGATTTGATTTGATTTGAGGATAGACAAATTGAAGCGCATTTGCTCCTAATCTACGTCTCTGCTGACGAAGCCCCAAGCAGGGCTGAAACAACTGTACAGAGGCTGCTTGAGGTTTTCACTGCAATCAAAAATGATTTGCAACAAATTTTTTTGCAAAAAAATGAGTAAATAATAACTGGTCAAAAAGTTTCGGATCAGTGGTTTTATAAAAGAAAAAACTACTGCTATACCTCCGAAACCTTAGGAACTAAATTAAATTAAACACTAAATCCAATAATGAATGATTGCTTGAATGAATGAATGAATAAATGAATGATTAATAACGCTGAATGGCGAAACATAATTTGACTGTGCAAACAAAAAAAAAATAATAAGCAAAACAGTGAAGAAGACGAAAATACAAGAATAGGAAAAAGGAAGAGATGAAAATAATAAGATAGAAATAAAGCAAGGTTAATATTAAGTTTAGGTCGATTCAGTAGAAATCATTTTAGAATGTACTTAATATTTGAATATGTGTCCTCGAAGTCACGTTAGCTCAGCTGGTAGAGCTGTCGTCATGTAAACGATGTGTCCGAGGTTCGATTTGTGGGTGTGACAGAATTTTTCTGTCCTCCCGTTAGTGGTTCCTTTCCTTAATGGATTTTAAGGCCCGGTTTTTCAATCACAGGTTAACCCTAACTCTCGGTTTATTTCAATGGTAACAAGTACGAAGATTATTGTTTCCATGGCAATAAACTGAAGGTTAAAGTTAACTTGTGATTGAAAAACTGGCCCTTAACTTAACTTATCTAGGAATGAAAAGCGTAACGCTCATTGTTCTCATCAATTTTTGGAAGAATTCTGCTGAGAATTAGTTCGAGGGGTCACATTAGGAACGAAGACATGGGTTGTTATCTATAGAATGGTAGGTTTGAAGTAAAGCTGGATACTCTGGCCACGTCATGTTGCTTACCAAATTAATGAAAATGAACCAAAAATATCATATACTGGAGTTCCGGTGTACACAAGAGAATCGTGTGAGGAAACTCGGAAACGCAACATTAAGGAAATAGTATAAAGAGGTTGGCATCATGTAGCTTAGAACAAGACATCTGGGAAAATTCAAGGGCAAGTTTATATCCAGAAGTGGATGCAAGAAATTGCTAAAGAAGAATTAATAAACAGGTGTTTTGTGTGACCGAAATTATTTTAATATCCACCAATAAAAACAACAGATATTTTGTAACATCACAGGGCCTTAAGGCATTTATATACCTTGGCACTCACTTAATCCATCAATTTTCTTGCCTGGAATAATTCTGTTTTTTTTTATTGTTTTTAATTTTCTTTATTTCTAATTGTGCCCTAATACTTTTGCAAACGTTCCCTGTTTATTATATTTCGTATTTGCTATCTCAAAAGTCACCGTCGTTTATGAAATACACATTTATTTAAACTTTTAAACATTTATTTCAAATTGAGTTTTTATACTTTCATTTTTATTTTTATTTGAGGAGACAGTACACGTCTTTATTATAAAAAAAATATTAGAACTGTATTTAGTTTATGCATTTTGAAACAGTGTTCATTGTATAAACTTATATTTCTGTTTATTTTATTTTTACTTTTGCTATTAATTTTCCTCGTTTTGCCAGAATTATTGTCGTTTTATTTTGTTTTTGTTTTTTTACAGAGGAAATGTATTTTATTTAACCAGTCTTCACTACACGTAAGAGCAGTCGCATCTAAGCTACTAAAATGAATATTATTGGCCGGATTTAAAAAGAAAAAGTATAATACCTTTACTTAACCCTGCTGGAAAGATTCAGATTCTTGAGTAGTACAGCTGCGGTCCTTGAAAACTGGTACATTGAGAATTGATATCAGTGACAAAAATTCGTAATTTTGTAATGTGTAATCATCTACTATTTTGAAGTCAGTGTCAAATTTGACAAATCCATAGCAGGATTTAAGTGATCTGAGTGACGTTTAGAAAGTCCAAATTTACTATCAGTTTACACCGCCGAAACATCGTGTTTGTCAAAGTATACCTGTTTTCAAAGGCTGCAACTGTACAAGAGCAATATGTCAGGATGTTAGTTTTTGTGTAAAATTTACAAAAAAATATGTCGTAGTCGTTTTCAAGCGAAATCCGAACATATCAGTAAGAGATCTCGCTAAAAAGGTTAATATGTCATCTTCATATATCCAAAAAGTGAAGAAACGGAATAATCTGAAGACTTTTAAAAAGTCTGTTGCTTCAAACCGGAACGATCAACAGAACAAAATCGCCAGAACATACGCGCGAAAACTTTATGAAACAACGTTAATCAACTTTGATTGTATACTCATGGACGATGAAACTTACGTAAAAGCTGACTTTAAACAGTTACTATGGCAAGAATATTTTACTGCACAAAATCCAAACGTTATTTCTGAAAAATTTAAAACAAAGAAACTTTCAAAGTTCCCAAAAAAAAATTCTGATTTGGCAAGCAATTTGTATTTGTGGCCAGATGAGCAAAATTTTTGTTAAGACCGGAAGAATCAATCAAGATGTTTATGTAGCGGAATGTTTAAATAAACGATTATTGCCGATGATAAGAAATCATCCAGGATCAGTTCTTTTTTTGGCCAGATTTGGCGACAGCTCATTACGGTAAGAAAGCAATAGATTGGTATACCGGAAATGGAATCACTTTTGTGTCGCGAGAACAAAAGCTACCAAATTGTCCTAAGCTGCGACCTATTGAAAGGTACTAGGCAAATTTTAAACGCATTTTAAAGAAAACTGTAAAGCCGTTACTAGCAACGACAAAGATTTTAAGACTAAATGTGAAAAAGCAGTGAAATCGGTGTCCAAGGAATCTGTGCAGATGTTAATGAAAGGTGTTAAATGTAATGTTCGACAGTTCGCGCCTATGGGAAGAATTAAAATTATTTTCTTGGAAAATTAATGTTTCAATTTGTTTAAGTTCAATAATATAGTATTTATATTTATTGATTAAAGAAAAATAACTTTCAAAATCGATAGTGTCAGACCAATTTTTTTCGTGCACAGTCTTTATTTAGTTCAGTCAGCTTTACCCAAATTTTATACAAGAAATGTCACCATGTCGCGCGTGCCTTAAATTTCTGTACAAGCTACAATTGTCCACCATTGGCTAAATTGAAAGCCATCAATATGTATAGCAATCTAGTTTTTGTTGTAGAAATTTATACAAAAAAAATCTTTCCACATAAAATTAATAAATTGAATTGAATTAAGTATCATATCTAATATGATTTTACATTAGCTGTCAAAATGTTTAAAATAACAGAAAAGATGTACAGAAAAACAAATTAAGTTGAATAAAACTTATCGCTTACGCAAAATACAGGCAATTAATATTCCTTGAACCATTGTAATAATTGATTTGATCTGCCGTTAAAGTTGATGTGGATTTATCACTCGAATAAGCTAGATATTTGTATAAGTGATTTTACAAAGGACGGTCACCTTCGTATTGTAAAATACCAAAGTTTTATTGCAAAACAAACAAAAGCCCACGGCTACGTCCCGCAAACCGTGTCACGTGAAAGTAATAGCAATGTTTACCAGCTGTCCACGTCCCTTTGTTGTCTGTGCCAAGACATGTGTTTTATGACTTCATAGATCAAGCTCGACTTTAAGGTCGTGATGTTCAAATTGCCAGGGATCACATTACACATATGTTTTTTATCTTGCCGATGATAAATTTATACATACGTAACCTCTTACCTTTAGTCCTGTGCTTCAAAGGTAGAAACATTGATCTTATCAAGATACTCTTATTGGAATTGTAGTAGGGTGAAAGGGTGGAGTAAATTAACTATTTCTCTACTAAAGCATATTTAAAAGCACTTGGATTCGATGTAAAACTTTTAAGTGTAAAAACAATTGTTTCTTCTGCACTGTTAGTAAAATTAAAAAGTCTCCATATTGAATTACAATTACTCGCAGAAAATTTGTGACTACTTCGAATTTAAAAGAAGTAACAAAAATGTGGCGTTTTACGCGGACGTAGATATAAATTCGATTTTCCTTATCCAAGTCTTATTACATCAGGTCTGGCATTTCAGTTGCCAATGACGGAAGTTTGATTTATTCTTCCCGTGTGCGCTGTCTGCAATCAAACCACGCCTTCCACTTCCTGCAATTTTATTATTTTATTTCACATTACACAATCTCCAATGTCTCTCTACAACTGCTACTTTAAAAGAACCGCTTATGCTAATGAATTTTTGCATTTCAATTAAGTTCTTTAATGCAAATGAATTTCGTTCGTTTCCAGAAAACTTGTACAAAACAAATAAATCAAAATTCATTTTTATAAAGACTAAAGTTCACATATCTGTGGTGACGTTTTCATATTTTCATAATAAATACATATAAAATACACTTAGTTGCGAACATACTTTTACTCTTAACGCAAAATGTAACTTAACGTTTTAGGCTACCCTATTTCTTGTACAAATTGTATAAGATTGCACGAGTTTCTTGAACAAGGTAAAATATGCTATGTTTACAATAGTTCAAACGAAATATTTGGAAGTAGAACACAATCTACTTTTTCGGAAATATTTTAATTTAATTTAAACTAATTGAATTCTACTCCCATTTGTAACTTTCTCTGTACACTTAAACTGTATTCTTATGAAAAATTTTGTGCAAATCGTTTTTGATTGCAGTGAAAACCTCGAGCAGCCTCTGTACAGCTGCTTCAGCCCTGCTTGGGGTTTCTTCAGCAGAGACGTGGCTCGACGTTCCCACTGCAAACAAAAACGACTTGTCCAATTTATTCGCAACTGCGATGTAAGAGTGATGAACAGATAAAATAGCGACATCTTACTATCGCTTTTTGACCTGACATTGCAGTAGGATAGACAAATTGAAGCGGGATTTGCTCCTAATAAGTCCCCCATGCAAGGCGGCCATGCTTGCTGTCAAAGCATAATGAAAGTTTTTAGAAAAATTTTGTGCAATGTCAGGTCAAAAAGCGATAGCAAGATGTCGCTATTTTATCTGTTCATCACTCTTACATCGCAATTGCGAATAAATTGGACAAGTCGTTTTTGTTTGCAGTGGGAATGTCGAGCTACGTCTCTGCTGAAGAAGCCCCAAGCAGGGCTGAAACAGCTGTCCAGAGGCTGCTCGAGGTTTTCACTGAAATCAAAAACGATTTGCACAAAATTTTTCTAAAAACTTTCATTATGCTTTGACAGCAAGCATGGCCGCCTTGCATGGGGGACTTATTAGGAGCAAATCCCGCTTCAATTTGTCTATCCTACTGCAATGTCAGGTCAAAAAGCGATAGTAAGATGTCGCAATTTTATCTATATTCTTATGATTTTTATTTTTATAATTCGGTACACATCATTTAATTAAGATACTTTACTAAATTAGAACTATCGAAATCTGACTCATTGGAAAACACAAGTGCATTATGTTAAAAAAAACAAGCTTGCATTATGCAACGGTTTGCGGAACGTAAAATATCGTTGGAACATCGGTGAGTCATAGAAGAGATAATTATGTATGGGCTCCTGATTCCTACAAGCAAACCTTGGCCTCCATTCGCACATAGGTTACATAACACCAGCTGCAGTTAAAATAAAATGAGATATTAGAATTATTCAAGACCAATGCCTAATGCAAAACCCACGCATACTGGAAAGTAGGTCAATAATTTTATACAAATAAGTAGCTTTGCTGATTAGAAGAGAGTTCGACTAAACAGATGCCACGGTGCCCGAACTCCTGTCATGTAGCCTCTTCAATTCCGAATGTAATTTAGTCTGTTTGACACGCGTTTCAATCTTCCTCGTTGTGAAGTTTTCAAAATTCTGAATTCTCTTCAATAAAACAATTTTCCCATTTATTTTAATTTAAATAAAGTGTACCAAAGAAGCATCTACGATTGACGAGGGTGAGTTTAAATAAAATAGAATCATTGTTGCTCCTGATGAAGCGATAGTGAAACGTTCAGTACTTTTCCAATTATAATTCTGTCCGGTTAGAGTTTTAAAAACTGTTTACTTCAATTTTAATTGATTTTTTGTTGATCTTCTCTTCTCTCTTTCTTATGCTAGTTTCAATTTTATGTTAGTTGTTAAATTTTATTTAGTTAATTTAATTAAATTAATTTGTTTGTAATCTTTTGTTGTTGCACTAAAATTTCTCTTATACTTGAACATATTTTGTAATTCAAAACTTTGGATTTTTTTTTGAACCGTAATAAGGAAGGATTATTAAGTAAACCTAGAAGGAGATAAGGAGTTGACCTCTTCCGACAATTCCAATTCCATTCGACCAACTCGTGAAAAGCAATTGGGAAATCAATTTCTCGCTTTCCATGTTAAAACCAGGGCGCTACTAACAAAAAAATTGAAATTCAACATTGAATAGAATTGGGAACAAAAGGGGGTGAAAAGTAAATTTTCAAACCCTGTCCACACTTCTCTACAAAACGAAGGATTTGGACAAAACTTGTCTGGTATCCAAAATAAATTTAAGAATCTCTGCAGTATATCAAATACATAGTAACCATAAATGAAAGCCTAACTGGATTCTTAAAGCTTAGTTTAGAGCTTTAACTTTAAACACATTAAAAATTAGGACTTTGAAAGCTATTTAAAATTTATCTTTTAAAATAAAGCTTTTAGAAGAAAGCTTTGTAACTTGTAAAATGTACAAAGCAGTATTAGGGGAACATTTAGTGAAGAAATGAGAACTAACATTGGTAGACACGATCAGGCAGCATTTAAACCAAGCCGATGCATACCAGATGGGACTTTGGTAGTCAGACAAGCTCCAGAAAAAAATATACCAAAGAAGAAAAAATTATATCCAAGAGAAGAAATGTGGACTATTTGGAAGTAATTGAATTGGCTTCCATTAAAGCAACGTCACTCGGATTTCTTCTATCCAACGCGGTTCCAACCTGACACCAATTCAGTTACGAACGACGCCGACAGCCGCGGAATCCTTCAAGTTAAACTATTTATATGGAAATAAGCCAAAGGATGTTGAAAGCTGCCTGGAAATCTAGACGAGAAAATACAACCTTCTGAGCGTGAATGATAGAATAACTAAAACATTCAGATCTAACCAAGGAACTGTTTCGAGCCTGTCACTAACGGACTAAATAAGCAGAAAGATAAATTCGTCTGAAGGCAATATATTAGGTTATTGAAAAGTAAAACAAATATGTCTCAAATCTTAAAAGTAAATGACTTGCTGCTATGTACAAATAATAAAACAAAGCTGAAAAGGAAAGTAGAGCAATTGAGTAGTAGTTAATGGTAGAATAACACTTCACGATCAATATAAAGGAAACTCAAATAACATCGATAGCGAGAAAATTCCTAAAACTAGCTGCACAATCATTGAAGCAAGAGGCAGCAAAATTGACAACAAATCTATAGAATTCTATCAAGCATTGCTTATGCCCATCCTACAGTAACGGGAATTGGGTATTGACGATAGATAAAAAGCAAAGTAAAAATTTGCTAAATGGAGATTCTAAGAAAAATCAAGGAAATGATAGTTAAAAAAATCAGACAGGAAGCAGAGAAGAAAAGGTAAGAAGTGAAGAAGTTGGGAGAAGACTTAAGGTTAAGAGATTATTAGAAAAAAACAAAAACTCAATAATTGAGATGGTTGCACCATATAAGCCAGGTGAGGGATGGCAGGAAAGTAAACAAGATATGAAAAAGAGAAAAAGGGCAAAGGTAGAACCGGAAATATATCAGACGGAAGATTTTTAAAATATTGAAAGAGTTAAATATTGAAGGAGGAAAAGGACTCGATGGGATCCAGGCAAGAAGAATAGACTAGAAGAGATGGAGGAAAGCCACAGTTAAAATATTGAATGGGAGAAAAGGATTCGACTTGGATCTAGACAAGAAGAATAACGAAAGACAAGAAAACTTAGAGAAAAGTCAACCCTCTACACTTCTGGTAAAAGAGATCCAGTATAAATAAGTAAGACGAAAATAGTCCCTAACTGTAGTGTGGTGGCAACTTGAAGACTACAAATAGAATATTTGTATTCATAATTGTCGTATTTTGAGCAAGCAATATTTGCTTCACCAGAAACCTCCAGAAAAAAATATCAAGGATATGAAGGGACGTAAAGCGTGGTATGAGATTCCACTCACTTGAGTTAAAGAGAAATGGCCGCCTAAGATGTATGATTAAGTTTCATAAATTTGATCAACGAAATACTGCGGGATAGGCAAATGGAAGACGATTTCTTAAATTTCCAAGCGTTCTATTACAGCTTAGGTAGATATACTCCAGTAGTTTTTAATATCTCAAGAGGATTATAAGTGGAAAATAATAATTTTTATGCAAGGAGTTATTGTCAAATTTTATTACAAATATATTTAAATAAGCTAAATTTTTCCTTCTGCAATTTTACCATTGAATAAATTACCATACGTAACCAAACGTTATTTATTAATGACTATTTAAACAGTAACCTGTTGGTTATGACTGTATTATGTAATTTAGGATTGCGTCTGATTGTATGCATTATATCGGACTCTTCAGTTACAATCCAGTACACAATCGCATATTACAACTTAGTTATATATTTTCCAGTAAAGTTAGTGTTTCTGCAGAATTGCAAATCATTTTTATTGTAATTGCCTAACTGCCACGCACAACTTAATTTCGTGTGACACAAAGGATTATGAAGGGTCTGTAATATTTTGCTGGAAAAATCCTTTATCTTTTTGGATTTCAAGGAGGAATCGTCAACTAATGGCTTAAATCATACATAAATTTTCCACAAATAGTTGATGCAGCCTTGAAGCCTCAACAGAGCAGTAAATCTGATTTACTGAATGTACACATACTCTCTCCAGAATTAAGAATATTCAAGAATCATAACTTATTCAAAGGGCCACTTTTGATGAATGCGTTTTGTGCAGTGTATGGTTACCTACACAGAAAAAACTGTGTAATAAAAAGTACTACAATTTGTAGTAAAATAGGGGATTGTTATAAATTGTAGGTATTTTTCACGTAATTGTAGTAAATTTAACGAATTTAAAATGCGTGTGTAGTAAAATGCCCTACAATTTGTAAAAAAATTTGCTGCAATTGTAGCTATCCCTTATTTTACTACAATTTTTTTACTGTGTAGGATCTTCAGGTTTCATCACCCTTGAATGTTTAATATCTATTATATTACAATTTGTATTAGGTACGAATGTAATATTATAAACAAACAAACAAGGCTAAGTGCTCGGACCAATTCTATGTATGAAATCATTCGGTCTCGTTTTTTGACGATGATCCTTTTGTTAGTCAGACAAGAATCATGGACAATTAGCATTTCAGATTAATGAAGATTTAGTCCCGGTATTTTAAATTCCTTGTAAACTTATTTGCCCTGTAATATCCTTAGAAAACATTGTCGATACAATTGTCTACGAGGATTTTATGGAGTAGTTAAATTTAAAATGAGATAAAAAAAACTGTAATAGCAATTTTAAAACTTAATACTTCTATTAAATTAAATATGTGTAGAAGTAACAAATCGTTAAATATAAGCATTATTAATACCTCATGGATAATAGTAGATAATTCGAAAAGAATTCGCTCTAGGAGTAAAGATTAAAAAATGTTCATTAAATTAAGTATTCTCTAATTACATGACAAAATTATGAAGGAAAAAACACTCAACATTTTGCTATTGATTAACAGCTATTCAACCCTCAACGTTTCGCTATTGATTAATAGCTATTAATCAATAGCGAAACGTTGAGTGCTTTTCCCTTCATAATTTTGTCCATTTCAAGATTAAAAGAACTTTTTACTTACAATTTTCATCGGGCCAGAATCAACTTCATTTATAAGGCTTACCATTAGAAATAGAAACTATTGTGCTCTAATATCAAAAAACTGGAACTTACCCGGTACAATATGCAAAGTATGTTTATACATTGCTTTTACTAGCGCAAATTGTATTTGAGGTTCTTGTCTCTACTGAGTATGTTAGAAATAATGAAGAAGTCTGATGAGGAAATTATCAGAATGTAATTCGCCACTGCTACACTGAATATAAAATCTGGACGATTTCTGATGCGCCTAGTTAAATTTTCTTGCGCTTCTCGCACTATCGCCAACAATTAACAATCTTGTAATGTAAAAATTAATGAAGTCATAATATTTGACCATAAGACTGAAACGTATACGGTGAATGAAAAAGTATAAGGAAGTTGATTGCAATTTGCGAAAATATTGGAATGACTAACGGACTACACTTGCTCACAGCAAAGCATTTCGGTTAAATTAATGTTTCCCAATCAGTTCTGCTAATTAAATGAGGTTAAATATACGAGCAATACTTACCCTACCAGATGAGTACCTATTTATGATATATTGACCAGATAGCTTTCATTTTCATTATCCGAACTACCCATAATTAAAACCAACGCGTAATCCCTGTTAAAAGGGTACCATTAAACATAAATCAGCAAGCATCAATTTCAATTCCGCTGTGAAACGATCCTTTAATGGCCAATAACAATAACTTGGAACTCCAACAGGTGTTTGCACAGGTAGTTTTTAAAGATGGTCAGGTACCAGAAGTGTCAAAAGGCGAGCATTATCTGTACCATATTTGATTGCAGTTTTATGTTTCTTTCTTTCTTTCTTTCTTTTGATTGAAAATGTTTTATTTTTAGGTACTTTTTGATTTACTTTTGTTTCCTTCATTTTTAGAACAACGTGTTACATGCTTAAACTTTGAATCGAATGAAAAAAACAAAACGAAATGAGAAAGAACTTGTTTGTTATTCTCTAAATCAAAGTTTCTTTTAATATATGTACAAGTTTCAAGATTGGATGATTAGTTTTAGAAAATTTCTTCCTAATACTACACATGATTTTTGTAGTCATCAGAATAGGTAATATTAATCTGGCAGAGCTTGTTCAAGAACAAAAATATAAATATTTGATTATGTTAAGTACATCTTGAAATTGCAAAATCAATAAACGACTCGCACAGAAATTTAAATTAGAATGTATAAATCTGAAATAATTTTCGACGGAACGCAGCAATCATGACGTATTATAATTGTCCTCAGTTATGGAGATATGCTCCAAATATTTAAGCTAATTGGCTCTCCGGGGAGCACAAACGCACTTGTACCCGAGCTTTGTGTTTGCTTTCATACCACACCTCGTTACGCAAGCAGATGCCGTTAGAAGAGTAACGGGCAACAATTTAATATAGTCTCGCTAATTGGACTTGATTACTTTATCAACATTTTTCCAAATGTTTTATCATATACTGGTCATAATGTCTAATTAAATTCCACCAAAACGTAATTAAATACAGTCACTTATTTAAAAAAAAGTAAATAACATTTTTGACAAAACAGAAGCAAGAAATATACATGTAGAGTAAATAGAGAGGGAAACGAAACAACTAGGTAAATACTTTCTAAGGGCGCAGATCACCTTATTTAAGGTGACTATGATTGCACAAAACAAAAGCGTTATAGAGAAGACAGAAAAAAGTAGAAAGATCCTCGTAAACAGTTCCACAGAAAAGTAAAAGAAAACGCCCGAATAACCAAATTCATGTATGAAAGACAATGAAAAGGATCAACAGGAAAGGTAACTACTGAGATAGAAAATAAATTATCAAAACGGTAGGCCAAATGGAATACCTGGGGTTACAATAACGACTACAGGAGATGAAGATATCGACAAAAAATCAGTTAAAGGTAGCAAAGTCGCAAGAGGTCGGAACAGGTTTTTAAGAGCGAAGACTATTTCCAAGACCTGTTTCCAACATCAAAGTGTTGTACATGGTTCTGAAACCTGACTCATGAATAGAAAAGGAAAGCATATATTCCTGAAATGAAAAAGGAGAATACAAGGAGAATTTGGGGAGGAATCAAAACTAAGAAGCAAGTTTGGAGTACAGAAAAAATTAAGAAATAATTGATATTAGCCAAGTCATAAATAAGAAAGCACACATGGTTCCACGAGTGAAATCATTTGAGAGGAACGGTCTCAAAAAGAGATGCCGTATCCACAATAATCAACATCGAATTAGCTATGTAACAATAGTGGCATAATTTTTTGAATAAAGTCATTGCACTTGACCAAGAAAATTACATCCATAGGTTTCACAGTAAACTTTTGTTAAATTAAAGCATCAGAAGTAGTATGGAGAAGGATCTGCGTACCTTAATTGGATGACTTAATTAATGACATTTAGAGTCTAATGTATACAGATAAGAAGAAATTTATTCAATTTTACCCTCTCTTTGGCCTCTACTACTAACTAAGTTTATTGCGTTATTAGTATTATCATGTAATCAAGTTATAGTCTTTCTTTGCCTAGTTCTGTTTCTCCAAACCTCTTCCGCAAGGTTCATAGATTTATTTATCCATTTCCCTCAAATTTACCTTGTTCTATCAATCTGTCTCCTCTCTCTTGACATCTGATTCACGATTCTAATAGTGGCCTGTGATTATCCATAGGTAGCCTATCATCATCCATTCTTTTCACACCAGATACAACATTAGTAATTTCGCGTCGTTGTTTTCAACAATAATTCCTTATGTATCAATTCTTTTCTTTACTTCCCGTTTCTAACTTTGTCTAATGCCCGATTTCTTCACCTATTGATAAATTTATCTGCCAGGTATTATCCTTGGAAACCATTGTATCGATAATAGTTTCCGAGGATATTACCTGGCAGATAAATTTATCAAGAGGTGAAGAAATCGGACATAAGCGTAACCTAGCTGCAGTTTTTCCTGTGACATCCGTTTTTATTGCGTCCAGTTTTTCCTTCGTGGATTCCAGGTTTCTGATTCTTATTTGTTGACTGTTTTTAATGTGTTTCCAATTGAAGACCTTAGTGCAACAAAGAGACAAGTCCAAAATCCTAATTTCAGGTATGTTAATAAAAACGTTTTAATTTGTATATTACTTATACAAAAATACTTTCGTTGTTGTGCCAAAAGCAATATCGATTGTAGTTTAAGAACCGGTGATATCCCAATTTGGAGAATTGGACTTATCCCGTTGTTGCACCAAGGTCTTCAATTTCTTTACAATCAAGCGATAGTTTTCCTAGCTCGTACATTTCTAAGTTTGATTTCTTCTTTATTCGCATCCCGATTAGAAAAATTGAAAAATCAGTGGACTATCACACTACTGTCTTGGTGATGGTATTACTTTGTTACTATTTTGAAGCACTTCTCATAATTTAGTTAACACTATTAGGAACAATTTCATGTGTTTCTTAGAGGTCAGTAAGTATTGGTGACCATTTTTTTGCAATTATGTATTTGCTTTGGGCAACGTATTTAAACTGAATTAATATATTTGATTGGCAGAAGAAGAAATGATCATGACGCGGTTTAAAGTGTAAGCCTATTCAATTATTGAGTATAGTATGCAGGGTATTAAGAAAAAAAAAACACTTTGGCAGATGATAGTATTATCTGTGGTGTTTGCCCAACGGGGTCCTAAGTCATAGACTTGTCAGGGCCTCAGGAGCGGGAGTGTATTTTGGTGTGTGTAAAGTGTTCCATGGCTTTGTTACTTCCAAATCTCCTCGCCGTTGAAGGGCAAGCAGTGTCCAATTTTCTCCCCAACACTGAAGAGTACGTGAAGTGAGTAACGACCTCCTAGAAATATCTCGAGTGGGTGCGAACCCACGACCTTACGATTGCAAGGCCGGTCCCTTACCAACCGTTCAGGCGTTCAATCAAAAGTAAATTCGAAAAAGAATACTACTTTCTTATATCTTTTGCCGGATGAACAAATAAATAAAAATTATTAAACTGTAGAACATTTAGGCCCGATTTCTGAAACGATACATTACTTTAGGTACAGATAAACTCACCATAACTTCTAAAAACAGTTTCTCAAAATTTTATCTGTAGGCAAACTGTATACGTATCATCGTAAAAAATTTATGGTTTTCAGAAAGTTATCTGTCAAGAAAAATATATGTTTACCTAAAGTTGTTTATCGTTTCAGAAATCGGGCAGTAATTTTGTTTAAATTGCATAATTGCATTTACAAACGTGAGTTGCCCTGACAATGGTCTGTATAGTGTCGAGAATTTTAAATTCATTTTTTCTAATCCAACATAGAATCTTCATTCCATTTGACAACTGTACACTGCTTACGATTGTTTTAAATTGGGACTATCTAGGAAAATTTAACATTTTAGTTACCAGTTTTGTTATTTGTCATAAAAAAATTAATTTAGTTTATAGTTGATGACAACCGCGCATACAATCAAGTCCCTCACACTCACCAAAACATCTTTTCTTGTCAGCAGAAATTATTTACTGCATTTTGAAATAACAAGTTGAAGAATATAGTTTCAAAAGTAAATTAATTAAATTAATGACTTAATTGACAGGGCAAATATTTTTTTGAAAGGAACGTCATATGACAGGACCACAAGACAGGACCTTAAAACGAATTGAACGATTTATACGTCTCAGTTTTACGTCGATTATTGAACCATTGTTTTACGTAAAATCAAATGAAATTGATTTGTTGCAGCAGCAGTTTGTAGTTACTTTTCAAGTTATCATAAGTTTTTCTTAATCCATTAAAAAATAACTAAATATCGTCGATTTGAAGTTCAAAACCACAGATGTAATGATCAACGCCGAGACATTAGGTGTTCATTTTGCAACGAATCTCACCTCAGATCAGTTAAACTTACCTTCCGTTAGCGTAAACTAGTAAGTTTGAACGGATATTTCTTCTTGGCAACTAATGGGAGTTCTCAGTTCAAAGTTTGTTGTTCATGCCAACGGAAATGACGTTTATGTGATCTGAGATAGGATTTTTGGCAAAAGGAATGCAGCTATAGTTGGTCAAATGCCTTTCATTCTGTAAAGCGGACAATGCTATCTATTTAGTAAGTGCGTATGCCACAACCTACTTTTCCTGGTCGTTCTACAGAATGGAGGGCATTATCCCAACTATGTCTCGGCCTTGGTAATAATTCATTTGATGGTTTCATCGAAACTTTCAAATTTCCCGCACTTCTAAAGGTACAGTATAGTATTTATACATGTTCTACCAGCTCGAAATCCACTTTGTTTTTCCTCCAGCTATCTTTTTGTTGGTCTTCACTGACGTTTCTCAAGATCATCCCCTAAAGTGTACCCAAATAACATTTGATATTACACTTTTCAATAGATCGACGTAATTTAATTTAATTTTTTATTTCTTAAGTGTGTCACTGCTTTCCGTTACCTTCTCTTCTGTACTACTACAACTTATTAATTTACACTCGCCTATTCATCTCTGTTTTCGGATAACAGGGCTTTATAATGTCCAGTAGGTTGCTCTGATTGATTTGTCTTGATTTCTTGATTTCTCTTCAACCATTTAATCTAATTTTCCTGAGAAATTTCCACAAGTTTGCGCATTTTCTCCCCTGTTATCAACATTGGACTTTCTTACGTTCATTTATAATTTCCTTATTTAAGGTAAGTCTTGCTTTTACTTGGTATTTGGTTACCTTTTCACTCTTCTGCTTTCTATCAATATCTTCTGTTTATATTTGTTTTTATTCCTAGCGTGTCTTTAGCAACGTCTGTAATAAATTTCTTTAATTTTGTTTTTTATTATACTTTTCAATTTCTCGCTTGTCTCATCTCGTACTAGAGTTTCATATTAGGTTGTTTCAGAATGCATTATCCATATTTACTCTGTTAATTTACTGTACATATAGCAATAGTGACAGTATCATTAAATAAGTCAAAATGTAGCGATATTGGTCAATCCACGATCAAGTTCTGCAATCAACCAAACCTCACCCACACTTTTAGTGCCAGTAAAAAAGATGGCGGGTCCTTAAATTAATGTAACAAAGAACTCTTCTGTGACTGCTACCACATCCAAAATATGTACAACGATGCTCAACTTAAATGATACCATTTGATAGTTTCGTAGCCCTTACACTGAATGTCCTTAAGGATGTGGTCCGCATGCAGGAGTATCATTTAAGTTGAGTGTCATAGTACAATATTAGAAGAAATCTGGCATAAGCTAGTAAATATACGGTGTGTTCCCTGAAATACCCGACAATGATACACGATTCTGAACAAGAAACTTGATACAGATTTTAGGTCACTTGCTTTTCATTCTTGTGATATCGGAAAAAGAAAAAAAAATCAGTGCTTTATCCATGATTACATAAATAAGATAAGCTGCTCTTGTTTACAAGTTTTGGGATAAATGGCGTGTGAGAGGATTTCCAAGCATACGTAGGAGTAACTAACTTGACAAAGATAAAAATATTTTAACGAAAGCTTCCAGAGATTGTAAGAAAGCCAAAGAAAACCCACCCATTACTTAACATCAAGAAAAAAAATAAGAAGAGGTCTATGACTGATTTCAAGTTGCTACTTCAACACCTATTCAGTGTTGCCCTGAAATACATGTAACCGAGAAGCAATCGTGGAGGAAAAACTTGGAAAAAATTTGCAAACAGAAACGCCTCAAACTTTTCTTTTCTTTCAAATCAAAGAAATCAAAAATTAATACCTTGTTAGTAAGTAAGGTTAGAAATGATATGATATTAATAGAGTTACCTCACCGACTATTGCAAGTTCTACTATACTTTAGAATAAAATAGATTAGGATAACACTTTCATCTTTTTCAGACTATGAATAAGTTTTTGGAATATGGAAAAATTTATGATGAAACCATTATCGAATCTGTTCAACAAGTGTCGAAACTATTGTATGAAAACCTATTAGGAAGTGACTGCTAGCTACAGTCTCCAACATGTCTTCTTTGCTGTTCTCTTTTTCTCTCTCACTCTGTGAATTTATCACATGGGGATTATAATTTTGACTGACTTCACCTTAATCAATCATCATTTATGGAGATAATCAAGCAAAGTTTTCCGTAAGACATTATTTTACTTTCAATTGACGTATACATAACTCCTACTAATTGAATAATAAGTAATCTCAAATCTGAATATTTAATAAAGACTTTAAAATTAGCTCTTCCATCAAACACCAGCCTCATGTTTTCAAACGGCGACGTAAATTTCACTTGGAATTCGTACCTTGAGGCCCTTTAAGTTTATAATACTCGATACCACACGTCTTAACGACGTCTATTAAAAGCGATATAAAAAACATTGCACGTAAGGCGATATTATGTACTAAGTAAATCATCTGCTTCCTGATAACCGCCCTCAGCGTACTGGCAGGTGTCCCACGTCGTTAGAAGCGAATTAGTATGGTCAGTATTGCCAACGGTCAGGATGCGATGAGACCACTTATTTAAATAAATGACAGCACAGCGGGCGACAACATGCCAAGACGGGATCACAATATATATTAAGTGTCGTTCTAAAACGTTTGTGGAACATTTTTTTGATCGTAAACGATCGTCCAGAAGCTTTTAGGATTACTGTCAATTAAACTAAATAGTCTTAATTACTTTTCTAATGTAATACGATTTAAATTAATGCGCTCTGTATATTTTACGTAGGAAGGAAGAAGAAAACGCTTCTATTTATATCTACATCTTCTGAAGTATTTAATGTAAAGTATAGCCTTCTGGTGCTAAAATATTTAAAGCCACCCTCCTCATTGCTTGTATACCAGTGAAACTAATTTTTAATGTTCCGATATTTTCATCGTTCGATTTTTCCGTGTCTTGTACCGGATAATCATGAACGTTTGAATTTTCCTGCCGTTGTATCAAGTCGAACAAGTTTACTTTACACAAGCCAATTTCCTTGCAAATTTGAAATTTATTGCATTCTTTTTGGGGCTCTTCGTTCACGAAAAATTGAATAAACTTCTTATTCTTGATAAACGTTGCCAGCAATTTACACTCTTTTAAATTAAATTGCATATCAATTTCAAATACTTTCCTGAAATTAAACTTCAAAATCCTGTCACTGTTTACCAACGAAACGCGTCCACTTTCCATTTCTTTACCGTATTTTGATAAGAACGCATATTCGATGTAAAAGTTTTTTAATTCTTTAGTGCCATTGAATACATCTTTATCGAGTTTTAAAGTCATTATGTTTATTATTACTGTCGAATCAAAACTGGGCGTGGGATAATCTCTAATGCTCAGATTTGAAATGGATTGTAAATCCAATTCGAAAGGGTTTTGGCCGGACAAAATTGCAAATTCCTCAAGAGTGCGTTGCCAATTTATTTTAATATCTTCAGTGGTCACGCTTTTCAAAGGTTTAGAAAAATATTTTGATGCTGAAGTGGCTCGATCCACAATTGAGTCTACAATACTGCGAATATAGAGATAATCTAAGTCTTCGAGAGAACTCTCTTTTGAAAACTCTGCGCTTGTCGTCACAATTTCATCACTTTCGCCTCCTCTTCTTTTATTCCTACTTTCCGAAAGTGATTGATTATTAGAAATTATGTCAGTGTTAAAGAATAATTGTTTCATTTCCTTTGAGTCACTAAGCGAAGTGTTTTCTCTTAACATCGGTTTCATATCGTTAGTTCTCCACTTGAAAATAATAACTAATTTAGCACAAATGTTATTAGAATTTCTGGACTTCATAAATAGCTTCATCTTGTCCACGGAAATCACATTGACTGTCCTAGCGCATTCAAGATCCGTTAAAACACATTTAGCATCAATTTCTCCTCTACCTACGTGTTTATTTTCCGGTCCGTAAACCCCGTACAAATCGAAAAGTATTTTTCTCTTCGTGGCAAAATTAAGAAAGTGATCGTCCGGAACGATCTTGTACCTCTTACTGTCCCGCACTTTTATATTTCCTTCTCTAACTTGAATCAAAGGCGTGCTCGATTCAAAATTCAAGAAATGCCAACAAGCCCTGACCCCCGAACATTTCTTAAATCTGCCTGTCAAGTACTTCACGGTCAGAGAAGACAACTGCATATTCTCCACGCATATTTCAAATATTTTTTCCTTGGAATTCAATTCCGGAATGATTGTAAGAGTCGCTGCTGAGTCTTGTGATTCTCGAGATGATCCTGCCGACCAGAGTCTTTTCTCAACTTCGGATAAAGACTTGTGATACTTTTTGAACAAATTCTGAAATTTTTGATTGATGATGTCATCCAGGATTTCGTGTTTTTTAGTGTTCAACTGCATTTTACTGGGATTTCTCTTCTTTATACATTTGTTAAGTTAAGAAATGGTGGTGTCAAATGACAACTGACAACTAAATGTCCAATTCATTTACATTTGGTAAAACTGGATCCATAGCGGATTTTAAACTAAAGTAGTGACAGTTGTCGTTCTGTTGTGGATGGTTTGGATAGATTGAAGTAACCTAAGAGTATTTGTATCTTGTTCTAACCTCAAGATGAAAATGAGTGCAAACTCAAACTAGTGCAACAAACGGACAGACCTACTATGAAACTAAATCAGAAATAGAAATAAGTATGAAAACTATTAACTAGGAATAGCTCAAGTAATCTTGTCCAAATTCGAAATCATTTCCATTTTACTTTTAATTTTCCTACTCTGAGATAAAAAGTATCAAATATTCAAACAAATATTTTATATTTAAATTTGCAATATACTTATTTCTTATTTAAAGCAGAAAATGATTTAACTCTCACGTGAGCAAAAATTATCAGCCCGCGTATTTTTCTTGTAGGTACGTCATAACTCAGATAATAAGATGATTGTACAGGAGATAAGAAATCATTATGTTATAAAAGCATTAGAGCGCCATCACATTTCCGATGTGAGCCAATCACGAGAGTAGCGCGATGTGGGAATCGCAGCAGGCCGTGACAGCAACAGCACCCCCTCTAATGAGCTCCCCGGGGGAGAGCTCTATGAAATATTCACCACGTCCACCATTATCCTCCACTTAGTGCTCCGACTATGATGGATTTGATCAAGACAAAATAAGGCGCCCTAAGAATAACGACATATGTAGTAGGAATTATTAAAAACTTCGTTTTGAGATGGGATTGCTCGAGAATCAATTATGCATAAACCTCGGATACCTACATTAGATTAGTAGGTATTGTTAAAACTCAACCCTCTATTGTAAAACAATTTCTTATTCTTTTTGGAATAATCGTCCAACGGACACAAGTTCCAGCCCTGCAAAATTTATGTTCGGCATAAATTTTGAATGAATCAGACTATAACAACTGTAGATAATAAAAGTAACAAAGGAGTAAATTAAACAAGAAACATACTGTGGTGTTCAATAAAAATGACATCCCTGCATGCAACACGTACCCGTATGAATCGTTTAAAGCAGTACGTCACAGTCATCCCCTCTCTATTACCAGAAAGGCCCTGGAATTTCCGAGTGGCATCATTTTAATTGAGCATGATGGTACATTCCTTAGTATAACAACTATTTAATTGGATTCGAAAATGAAAGTGAACGAGGAATATTAAAAACCGCTTTACATCATACAACTTGTATATAGCAAGACAAGTCATAATGTATGAGCTACAGATTTTTTTTCAGAATTAGCTGTGAGAAAAGTCACGTATGTCGTAGTTATATTGAAACTTTCTTTTCATTTGCACTCTCTTTTAGTAGCATTTCTTACATTATAAACCCATTCGCCGTTTATTTTTCTTCCATTTCTTAGATAAATTTCAATCAAGTATGTTTTTGAAGCTCATAAAACACCAAAATAAAACAAGCAAAATTAAAGAATTACAATGACAGGCACTGACACTGACAGTTGTTTTACAACTGCTGTCAGCCCAATCATGTAAGATTAATATCAAACATGGCTGCTATGGCTCTCGTTCATAGCCAACTCTGAAAAAATTCTGATACTTTTGATATTAACCATTAAAGAAAAAAAGTTTTAACGGCTGACACCATACAATTGTCCAGAAGCAGGAAAACAAATAATAATGATATTGGTAACGATAAAATGCTTAATTAATGCAGTCTACTATACAACGAAAAAGAAGGTAGGTAGACCATGAAGGAAAAAGGGCTTATAGACTGTTTTTGGTTTATTCACTTTACCTTAATTGTTTCTTGCAATTTTTGTGTTGAAAAAATATTGACCTGCAGTCAACACAGCAACTTCATTTAAATTTCCAATGATGTTGAAAGATTTAACCAACTTTTTTACCGTTTCTGAAGCTTCAAATGGCCAGAAAAGCACCATGAAAAATTATACCACCTACTTACTATGCGCGTTTCCGAAAAAGTGTGAACTGGCCTTTATTGTGCGGGGTACTTACTTTCATGCTTGCTTCATAGTTAGAGGTATTTTTGTTTTGCTTCGTGTTACAGTTAAATTTTCAGAAATTTCGGTTAAATTTAAATTGGCTTATTTCCGTGCCGTTAATTAGGTGCTAAAATCTAACCGAAATGGCAGACTTCATAGAGTCGGAAGCTTAGAGAAGTGAGGAAAAGAAAGAACTAGAAACGTTCAAGAAAAATTGACGTTAGTTCGGAACAAGGCAAGAAAGAAGATGAAGACAAGATTGGTGAAGAATTGAAAAAAAATTGATGATAGCCCGATTAAAGAAAGTGAAAGTGAAGATTCAGATACGTCTAAGTATCAAAAATGTAAAAATTCAAGCAATGAAGAATACGACGACCAAATCAAAACGTGAGGAAAAAGACAAACTAGAAACGTTCAAGGCCAATGGAAGATGAACAGAAAAATGATGAAGACAAAATCGTGAAGAATTTAAAAATCTTTTCGATGATAAGCCAAAAGTGAAGGTGAAGATTTAGATACGTCTAGATATCAAAAAGGTAAAAATTCAGACTATGAAAAATGTGGCGACCAATTCGAAGATCAAAATTCTGATTTAACTGACAATGAGAAGAATTTAGGGATTAAAGGTGAGCACAAAGAAATATGCAAACGTTTGAGGAAAGTGACAATGATTAAAGTCAGGATCGTGAAATATTTCAATGAAGAATACGACGACCAACGCGAAGACGAGCTTTCTAATTTAATTGAGCAGAATTTGGCGATTGAGGATAAAGACAAATAAAGACACAAACAAACGTTTGAGGATAGTGACAATGAGGAAGCTGCTGTTATAAAAGTCAGGATCATGAAGCGATTACAGCTGAAATATTTTCAGGTGACGATAATGAAAGACACTAAAATTGCTGTCACCTATCTGTCGTTAAAGCAGCACAGTTTGATATAGAAAAAGACGAAAGTGAGTGCTCTGATGCTGATGGTTTTATTGTGACGCTGAAGGTAAACCATTTGGTGGTAGAAGGAAAAAAGCCATGCACATTTACTAACAGAAGTACAAGAGACATTGGCGTTGAAATAATCCAATTTTAATTCAACTAAATTCATGAAAATATTCGATTGATTATACATCATATAAAATTCTTTTAGATTTTAGTTATACTGCGTCTAAAATACCTTATTTTTTGGTTTCAAACTACTTTTGCATCAGAAAGTATCCAGTTTCTTTCTTTTCTGTTTAGTTATTTAATTGGTTAAACACATACTTATATCAAAAAAGAAATAATTCAGTTTATTCCTATTAGCATTTTTAATTGGTTCTTTTCGGTCATGTAAATTATTAACCATTATTTTCATCTGAATAGCCAAATACATCAATGGGAATGTCCAGGGAGACTTCCACATGGTTGCAAAAGAGGAAATCGTCAAGTTTCCATGAGCATCATTCATTTGGTTCTCTTCTATAATATGGTTCCTTTAGTATATTTCGAAATCAAAATTGTCCAATAGTCAAGTTTGTAAGTACAACAGGTTTACGTTATCATCAATAATTAGGTTTGAAATAGCTGAAGTCGTCTCAATTTCTTTAATACAGGTTACGTTCAAAAAGCATGACTACTTTGTATAAAATGCATTAATGAAAAGATAATCATGATAGAACATTTAAAATAAAATGTACCTATGGAAAAAAAATCAATTTGATTGTTCATGGAAGCGTGATGGAAACTGTTTTTTTTTTAATATAGTCTATACTTGAAATCTGTTGAGCCAAGAATTTGTCTTAAATTTTATGATGTTACAAAGGCCTTAGATAATCGTGAATCGATGCATTTAAAATAGGTCGTGAAGAGATTAGTGATTTGATTCGTGCTAGTCGACGATCGATGTCTAATCATTGAAGAACTGAGATGGTATCATGAGAAATTGCTGCCGGCCATTATTTTCTTGGATTGTCCTAATTTTCTTCATTCAGAATTTCTTTTATTAGCTTGAGGAGTTAATTAAGACTATTATCTGGAAATTATCAAGCGACTGCTTTTCATGGGAAAAAATGTCTGAATTTACGGAAAGCTTGATGCGATAATGGTTCGACGCACAAGTTGAAATTTTTACCACAAGCTCAACAAACGTGATTCCTCAACCGTCATATTCATCTGATGTAGCTCCTAAATTCAAATTCCCACTACGGGAAAAGCGTTTTGAATCGATTGAGTCCACAAAAGAAAATTCGGGATGAGACTTGAAGGCAATCCCAATTTAGATACACGAGAAGTGCTTTTAGGGACTGAGCTATGCAATTCTTACAATTCTATTCTCTTTCCACCACCTCTTGCTTTTTTAGCACCTTTGGTTTAATCAAATCGTTATCGTACAGTCACGAGCATTATTAGCATGGCCGTCATTGTCAATCAAAACATCAGTTTTACTTCTGCAAAGGGAAAAATTCAAAAAATCTCCTGCTTTTTACAAATAGTGTCGAAAATAAATAAATTTTTAAGATAACAATCTCGGTATTGAAATCAATCTCTTTATTTTTAATAGAATATAAGTCTGGTGCCAGTCTTTGGCAACCAGCGACGACCAAAATCCATTTTTCGTGACTGTGCAATCTTTTTCTCTTCGCTGGATTCGTTTTTGCCCTATTTTCCCTGCCAATCACACGTATTATTTAATTAAAATCGTCTTTGAATTGCGTATATCCCTTTCATTGACGAATATTGACATATTTGAGTCAGAATTGTGAGACAGGATAGAAAGCTCCATCTTGGGATGGTGCCCGTGGTTAATCGACACAGAAGATGATCGTCGAACGTTATTTTGAACAGGAGGTTTCTTCCATCGCACTGGCAGAGGATATTCCTTTCGTCCTTTACACAGCTGGAATGTCTAATTTCAATTAGGTCAGCTTCACATCTTCCCCTCTTTAAACGTCTCGTTTCGATTGGGATGCACTTTGTGTACTGAGCGTATCTTCATCTCTTTTTAACATCCTGGAATAACAAGAGATGAAGATACATTGAGTGCGCATTCAGTGCATATAGTGCACCCCAATCGAAAACGCTGTAATAATTACATTAGGTATGTAAGGTACCATCGGGTGCAAATGAAAGTAAACAGCTCCTACATTTTTTGACAAATATTGTGACAATCAAGTATGATTCGTCCTGTATTCAGCATTAGAAAACCAAAGCCAATCATTCAATAACTATTAAAATCGTTTACTTTTTTATGTTCCCAATGGTACATACATAAGGCAAGAAGATCAATGTCATCAATGTTACCTCGGATATTTAAAGTTTAAAAGCAGTTTGGCAGTTAATGAAATCAAAAATGTACATCAAATTGCTTAGTATTTTACGTAAACTCTAATTGCTAGAAAATAACCAGATATGTTTGCTATTAAAAATCACCTTTGCGTGTGACATTGGACAAGTTACAGTATTTTTCTTTTGGTTTTCCCCTTTTGTCACTTATTTTCCCAAATTGTCAAATCATTATCCAGTTTCGGAAATGTCAAATCGTTTGTCGAATAGGAAAGTCATTTAGCAAGATGGGAGACATAATTGGCAAAAGAGGAAAACTAAAGTAAAAGTCTGAGGGCCAGTTGTATCAGGGGTGTTCAAGGGGGCGTTTAACTGAACCAGGTTTAAAATGAACAAAATCGCTTCAAATTTTATTTAGGAATTCATTAATTGCCACATGTCCTTAAAATCCCTTACAAATTTGTTTACTTTGAACCTGGTTTGCCATATGTCCTTAAAATCCTTTACGAATTTATTTACTTTGAACCTGGTTGAGTTGAACGTCTCCTTGAATCACCTTGGTACAACTGGAAGTTCGGGCCAGTTGTACCAAGGCCGTTCAAGGGGACCTTGAACTCAATCAGGTTCAAAATAAATAAATTCGCATGGGATTTTAAGGACATATGGCAATTTATGCATTCCTAAATAAAATTTGATGCGATTTTGATCACTTTGTCAAGTCAAGAGTCATTGCTAAAATCCGTGAGGTGGGTTAGTCTAATCATTGATTTGACGCTTTGCTCAACTTGGTCTTTCACTTAACGTTGCCATTGTTGCAGTCACTGTATCATTGATTTATATAATTAAATAATTTGATTTTGATATTAAACACGATGAGTTCAATCAAAAGTTGTTGATTAGGAAAGACGCGAATTCGTTTAAAATTTAAATTATGATGTGACTTTACTCCTCGCTTGATTGGAGCAATGCTTTCAGAAATGATAAAAAAATGTGAACCAAACCAAGATTAAACGTGAGAAAAGACAAAGAATGAAGTTAGAAGTGCATTAAGGAAAAGAAAACTATGTCAGTAATCTTATTTTTTTTTTGTGATGGAAAGTATAAATTAAATTGGTTAAGCACCAGTAAAAGAGAAAATGGCTTTTTAAATTGGATGTGGTGCAAATTTTCTTAGTTCGTACAGAAATATGTTAATATGTGTCAAGTGTCAATTAGATATTCATCTCACACATATGCCCTAATCTTAGATCAGTGTATACATGATAGATTTGAATTAGATTTGTATTTACCTGCGTGCGTGTTCCCTGGCCGGTAGTATTCCTATGTAATTTAGAGTTATTATACGTCAACCATTTTTGGGAATATCTTATTTTATATTTCATGACGCACGCACGCGGCATTAAAGAGACATGCCGCTGTGTTTGTCGTCGTCTGAAATTATTCCACTTCGAATTGGAACAATAATGGTGATTGGATATACTTGATTAATGGTTATTCGTGATGGCTTACTAAATTATTAATGAAGATGTACAAAATTGTACATAATAGCTCAATATTGATAAATACAATTGAAAATTTCATATTTCTGTACTTTCGTAAACTGATGTAATTGTCATTTGTACGTGCATCATACTACCAGTTGATTTTCAACTATTTATAAAGGAACTATACGCTTGAATTAAGTAAATTGATGTTAATTACAACTTATAAATAAAAGGCGTGTAATAGTAAAATAACGTGTCTTACGGAGATAAGCAGAATGTAATTACGTTGTTAATTAAATGAAGAAAAAACAAACAAACATCCTTCCCTTCTCCAGGCATTTACCAGCATATTAAATGTTAATTTCCGCGTTTGATAATCGACACTTCTTCCATTCAAGTATGTCTATTGAAGTAATCCAAACCAAATAAGGATATACTTACTTTGCGTTAATACCAAATTATAATAAAATCAATTTAAACGAGCTTAATTGACGTATGTAAATGAAACTAATTACGCAACCAGGCATTTTCATATTTTTCCTACACCGACGCAGCTATGTCATTTTGATATGTTTATGTGAAACGAAGGTGCTTTATATGAGACGTTTTGTGTATATTAATAAACGTATTATAACTAATTAAAAGAATAAATAAATTGAAACTAATTTCCTGTTTTGCGAAAACCACCCACAGCATGGAACGAATTGATAGCGTGTAATCTCCTTTCCGTTAAGGAAAATCAATCATAATAATTCAATTAATTATAAAAACACAGTGACGTGGATAACTCTAATATTTTTCTAATTACCTTTTTTTTAAAAAAAAAAAAAAAAACAGTTTCAGTCAAAGTGAAACATACAATTTTTTTAATCTCTTATAAAATAATGTTTGCAATTAATACAAAATCTTTTTCTAATTTCGTATTACTTTCATATTTCTTAGTGTAAGTAGTAGAGATCTCGCAGCTTGAGCAGAGTCTGTCACGTGATCCGTGTTACGTAAGCAGTAAGTATAAGTAGGTTAGCTCCGCCCACAGGTTCTTTTTTCCACTGCGAGATCTCTATACAAAAATTGTTAAAATTGGATTAAATAAAACCATTCTTGTAAATGCTAAACAACAGAGTTCTCTTTAAAAACATAACTCTTCCTATATGTGAATTATATTTAATTTTAATTATTGAAAATATTTTTTGTAAATAGCAATATTAATATGCCATTAAAAATAGATTTCATGAACTGGTCATCAATATCTTCTTCATGCTTTGGGAATTTTATTTAAGGAAAGCTAGTGGGCAACAAGTCAAGACAAAAGCTTTTTTTTTAATACAGGGTGATTCAGAATAAGTGTCCGACCCGTTAGGAGCGTATTCATTAAGATCATGCAAATGCGAAATTGCAAGAAATCAATCAGGGGCATTTCAAAAATCAACCTCCTCTGAATCCAAAATGAAAATCATGATTTATTTCTTACATGTACATGCAGAAGTTCGAAATTCGAATGAATAACAGATACTTCGTATTTCATTTTCTCTCTCTCTCGCTTTGCCTGTCTGTTAAAGTTTGGAGTTCAGGATTAAAGTGTCTTAGGTTTCTGTAATGGTTCTTCGATGACATTTCTGACAAATAGGATGACCACGTCTTACCGTACAGCATTGGTTGTTGATTGAAATATTTTTTGTTCAGGGTTTTATATTTTTCATTTTTCGTTTCCGTTTTCCAAACAACCCTGTTTTGCTGTAAAGACGAAAGACCTTGATGTTAATTCGAAGCAGTTTTAAAGCCTTCACTATCAGCATGAATGGTCAGTGGTACACAAAAAAATCTTCCTATTAAGAATGCTTTTGTTCCACAAATTAAAGGGAAGGATATTGTTAGTGTAATTAATAAATTAATTAAGGAAAGAAACACTAACAGGATAACAAAAAAATTCTATCTCAGTTAGTGTTTCTTTCCTTAGTTAATTTAATGCTTTTGTTCTTAAGTTTATTTGCTTCGTCATTTCTGCAAAGTGACATTAGATTATTGCGTACCCGTCTGCTTGTTGATTTTGGCACCTAAAGGTGCTTTCCTTTTGTCACAAATCTCACCTCAGATCACATACACGTCGCTTCCGTTAACACGAACAAGTAAGTTTAAATATATGTTTCGATCTGGTAACTAATGGGATCATTCGAGTGACAAGATGGAAGGTCGTATTCTCAGTTCTTTGTTCATGTGACCGAAAATGACGGTTTTGTGATCTGAGATAAGATTTATGGCGAAACGAACGCAGCTATTAGTTATTATTATTAGTTTATTACTGTTAGTTGTGAGAGGCATTATTTTTTTCTCTTATTTTACTAGATGAGCTACTTGTACTAATTTGGCTTCGTTTAATTAAATTCCCCGTTCCAGTCAGTGAAAACAAATTCGAAAGGCGAAGCAGATCCATGATTTTCATTAAAAAAGTCATCGCTTAATGTCATATCATATCGCAAATATTCTTGCTATTAACTATTATCGGTAGTTTTGATATATTAAGGTTGGGCTGCATAAAAGATTTAAGATGTTATGTACACAAATTTCTAAATTGTTTTTTTAATGTCATTCTTGCAAATTACAGAACTACGGAACTACCAAAGAAATGCATTTTGTAAATTCTTTATTATTCATGTCATATTATTATGAGTAAAAAAGATTTGGTCAGTTTCATTCTTCGATGATTTTCTTTAAAAATCATCGTGTAATGTCACGTCATATCGCAAATGTTTTTGCTATTAATTATTGTCGGTAAGTTTTATGTATTAAGGCTGGGTTGCATTAAAGGTTTAAACCTAAATGTATTTTAAAGTGCCACCAATTTCTAAATTACCTTTCTAAAGTCATTCTTGCAAAGCTTTCGAACTATCAAGTAAAGCAATCTTGTAAATTATTTATTATTCATGTCATATGATTATGAGTAAAAACGACTTTCAATTTCATTCCTCGACAGAGTGACAAATTGTTCTGTTGCAAAATTGATTCAATTCTAACGACAGAAAATATTTTTAACTGTGTCATTTTTTTTTCAAAGTTGTTTACGATCAATTTCCTTTGATCGCTGCTGTACTTTAGATTTTGCACAAAAAGAAATCTGACGATTTCAGAAGAAATGTATTCTTAGGAAATTTGATGTCCATATCGCGTACTATTAAGTGATATTTTGCTGTAAAATAACAAAATTCAAGTGTGAAATGGCGTCCCTTCAAAAAGAGAAAGCTTCATTTTTAACGTTTCTACTCAAAATAAATGAATTAATGAAAATCGAAATACAAGATCTGGCTCATGGAAAACTAGATTTTTTTAACATTAAGACAAAAACATATTATCTGGACAAAAATTATTTATTTAATTCAAAATAGTCTCCTTGTGTTTCAATACAACGCTTTGCACTGTCAATTTTTGAGTTCTTCTAAAGAAGTGTCCTTTAAGATGGCGGTTGACGCCTTTAGGATGGTTTCAATGTCGTCATAGCGCTTTCCTTTCATCGGCGAATGCAGTTTAGAAAAAAAGGTAAAAATCACAGGACGCCAAATCAGGCAGTAAGGCGAATGATTGATTGTTAAAATGCAGTTTTTGGCAAAAAAATCAGTGATCAATGTGAACCAATGAGCGGGCGCATTATCGTGTAACAAAGGCCAACTTCCTTTTTCACGGTATTGTGGCCGCACACGACGAATTCGCGATAATAGACACTTCATAACAACAAGATAAAATACAGCGTTAATCGTTTGACTAGATGGAACGAATTCCTTGTGCACAATTCCATGCGAATCATAGAAACAAATCCACACTGTCTTGATTTTTGGCTTCTTAAGACGATTTTTCCTCAGATTAGACTCGCTTGGGTGCTTCCATTCGGTGCTTTGACTGTTGGTTTCCGGATCATATTGAAGACACCACATCTCACTGCCAGTTACATTAGTGACTCGAAGTTTTCGTCCTTCTTCGACTCTTCTATCAAGTCCTTGCAATGTTGAATCCGAAACAATTTTTGGTCATCAGTCAATTTGTACTGAAAAAAAAGTCCCAAATTTTCGGTCAAAATGCAATATGAATTGAATCTTTGGACATATTTAATTTCATTTCCATGTGTCGCAACTGAAGATTTTGGGTGATTTTTGATGAATTCACGCACAATTCCGCTGTTACTTTCAATAACCACAGATTTCTTCAGGCCAGGATGTTCGCCGTCTTTAATGACCTCTCAACCATTTTGAAAGGGTTTACACCACTCATACACTCTGGTACGGGATAAACAATCCTCACCATACTCTTGTTTCATTAACTGAAATGTTTTCCCGAATTTAAAACAAAACTTGATATTTGCTCATTGTTTAAAATTCATTTCTCAGCCGATGCCAATTGTACACACTGCCACTTTAAGTGTAATAACTTGGCTTCTGATAGTTCAAATGTCATGGAATTTAGACAGAACATTTATCAACTATGTACCTTTTAACACTTGCCCGTCGATAGGGGCCGAATATAGAGAAAAATGTTTCAGATATGAGTTCCATTTTCCGTGAGACAAACTGTATATTCAAAGTAACCTAACCACTTTCCTCTGTACTCCTGAGGTTCATTTCCTTGTCTATGTTCTTTCTTGCTATAAAATATCATTTCAATTGTTGAAAAGACCTGGGCACTTAAAGCAATCTGTTTTGCGTTAGCTGACTACAGAAACAATACCTGACAATAGAAAAAAAAAATCGAAGGGTTTCTTACAGAGTCTGTCTTAAATACTTCATTACTTCAGACATGCATGCACTTTTTGAAATGATCAAAATCTTTTTCTTTTTATTCACAACGCAAAAGCGAAAAGTAAGGTATTATAAAATATTCATACCATAATAAGAAAAATGTCGTATATTTAAAATTAAACAAATTTAAAAAGAACGCACACCCACACATGATATATTGCATAGACAATAAAGATCCTAAAATACTGCCTTGCGGAATTCCAGTTTAATTGTTAAAGTTGTGAGATGAAGGTCCTTGTGGTGTGGATTCATGACTAATTAGTGAATACTCGAGTTATTGGAATTTTTGCTAATTCCAGAAGGCAATTTACTCTAGAGTTGTTGGAATGCATTAAGGATAATTACGGCAAGGATATCTGATTGGCAGCCGTCACTATATCTAAGTGAATTCTTCAAACGACTTGTATTAACTGTTGTTGTTTGGAAATATAATTAATAACGTTACTACGACAGAAAAAAAGAATAAGAAGGTAATAGTTCCAAGGGTAAACTAATGGACACTAGAAAAATAATTTTAAACAACTTGAACCAAGTATAAATTACAATATATTCTTTTTAATAGTCCCAAGTAATTTAATCTTAGCTCCTCGTCCAAAAATATTAAACTGAATTTTATTTTCTTGTTATCATTTTAACTCTCAAACAAGATGTAAAGCATCCTTTGTTTTGTCTATGTGAAATATTGGGAAAGACAGGAATATGTTGCAAAGTGATATTTCATCCTTCACATAAGGTTATCTTAAACTTTACCCTAGTCACGGGGGTAATCGGAATTTAGAAGGTCATTAAAAATGTCAGATAGTAAAAGATCCATTCTAAATTTCAACAAATAAATGGTTATTCAAAATTATTTATCTTAATAATAGTTTAAAAGTCATATTTACATGCTTTGCAGTACAATTTTTAATAAATGGTGCACTGAAGAGGTAGTGGAAAGTACACTCATTATTAATATATTCACAATGCTCTTGCATCATTAAAACTAGTATCATTTTTTTATAAGCTATACAGCTGTTGATCTCTTGGCATCAAGTTTCGAGTATATACTTTTCTTTTCGGAAGGTGAAATATAAAAAACGAATAACTTCAAAACAGCACACATTTTCCAATGGCTGATTAGCGTTTTGCCCGTCAAAGTTGAAAGAACTTCAATCTGATTATAAAATGATATTTAAAAGTAAGGTCGCATCCCATCCGAACATCGTGAATGAGCTTAGGTTGGAATCTCGTTTAGAATAGGGTGAGTTATCGATCAGTTCCAATGTAAGAAGCCCGCAGTCATAGATGGAATAGTAATAAGTGGGTGGCCACCCCCCGGGCAGGGGTGGAAACCGAATTAGGGATCAACTGAACAAAAACAGGGGAGTCAAAATATAAAAATAATGTCGGCCATTTCAGCATGCACGCGGCTCCTTCATAACAATGCGATTTTAAGGAAACGGATGTTATATGACCGGAAAATTTTATTTTCAACTCAATTTTTTTTTCTCGAACTTTTTATTTTTAATTGAAATTTCATATTGGTATAAATTCATTATTTCATATTTAATTAAAAGTCAGATTAAAACTTGCACAAAACGTTTTTTTTTTTACAAATTAAACCGAAAATCGAAATTTCATTTAATTGTGATTAGTTCAAATTTTTTTTGACTTTATCGTCTATTTAAAACCTTCATAATTTATTGCTTGAGGAGAAGATAAACTTTCTATTTAATTAAAAAGTAAAGGTGAACAAAACAGTTACCTCTTGCCCTGCGATGATTCTGTGACTATTATGATAAAAAAAGTCACTGTCAGAATACAGCAAACGTCACCTTTTGAAATGAGATTTTTATAACTGTCAAGTCATATATGAATAATTAAATTACATATTTTATGCTAATTTACAACAGACCAGAAAGTGCTTCATCATTCATCATGGAAAAAGGCCGTTCGGAATCGAAGTTGCAAATACGAATGCTGCTCTTATGCTGAGGGCACATCTGTGTCTAATGTGACATCTAATGTAACATTTGACCTTTAATATAACACTAAGCACAAATGGTATCTACAGATTAAGGCACTCATTCGTTACAGTATTGTGAATGGTATACCACTGTCGAAAAGTTTTAAGACGAAAAACAGTAAATCTGTTGGAATTTGAGCCTTATTGAAATAGCCCGTCTGAATTTAGAACCTTCTGCAATCGAGCCTCCCCGTTTCTCTCTCCCTCTCTTGACCAGGGGATGAGCAGGGTCATAAAATTCATTCACGAGAGCAGGTAATCTGTTAAGCATTGAATAAGGAAATTCCAGGTAATGAGAACTGGGTAATTTGTAATGTATTATGACAGTAATTATTAATAAAATTAATTCAGGTATATAGTTATAATTTATGAAGTCATATTTAATTTGTTAATTGTTTTTAGTTTAATGTTAATAAAAATAATACCTACCCGGATTTTGTTATATTCTTTTTTTTATGATTCAATTTAGATTTTTTTGTTTTAAACTGCCATAAGTTCGGAATGTTTTTAAATTTAAGTTTGAACGTGTTATTGTTGTTGAATAATAAATAAACGAAGTGATCAGAAAAGGAAAATACTTTTTATGTTTCATGTGTTGCAATTAAAAATTTCCAACGCCAATTAAGGTCAAACTGTTATACAGAGTCAAACAAAACGAGTTAAATAAACCAAAATTATTTTATTATCCTATTTTTTCTGTATAAATCGAATGAGTAACAAAGTATTTTTAATGACACATTAATTTTTAATTGGACTTATGGCCGTTTTCATAATCAGACTTTAAGGAAGCGTTAAGTCAATTTAAGAATAAGGAAACAAATGTATTTTTTTAGGTTAAAATAAAAATCCTATTATGAAATCGGAGCTTACTGTTATATTAATTAATTTATGAAAACGTATGATAAAGAATATTCTTAAAAGTGATGCAAATTTCTGTTCATGAAACCGGTAATATAAATACAAATTGAGGAATTTAAGCATCTAATAAGAAAATGAAAATTAATACTAAGTAGGATATTGTCCCTAATATTTAATCCTGTTTAACTATCTTACGCAGGAATGACTTTATACCTCTACATCCTATTACGTTTGTAAAATGTTGGTATTCTGGAAAATTTCCGATAATACCGTGTAGTATCCCAATTTAGTGTGTAGGTACATAGAAAAATCATTAGTAAAAAGTAACACAAATTGTAGTTAGAATGAAGACGGAAACAAATTGTAGCAAATATTCGCACAATTGTCGAACTATTTACTACAATTGTGCTAATATTTACTACAATTGTGTTAATATTTGTTACAATTTGTTTCTGTCTTTATTCTGACTACAATTTGTGTTACTTTTTACTATTGATTTTTCTCTGTGTATAAGAAGCTGCGAACTAATTATCTTTTAGTATTAAACAATTTCTTGTGTCGGAAAGTTTTGTTTAATTTCGTTATGAAATAGAACGCAGAACACATACTACCGAAAGAGACAATCATTCCATTGTATGTATATTGTTATAAGTTCAACGATATCTGTTATTATTACTGGAAACCGTAACCAATATTTATTTATTAGGCTTACCGCCGGCCGTACCATAAAAGCAGGTCAGCTGGCTAAATGTTGTTAAGATTCATAATTGCAAAGCACGGATATTCGTACGGCCAGGGGTATTTCATTTCGTCTTAAAACTTTTCGACATCACCGTACTAGGCTATAGATTAGGCAACTATTAATTGTCGTATTATTGGTCATTAGACATTATGGCAAACATGCCCTAATTTTACACTACAGCGTAGTCATAAGGTATGTTCCTTTGTTGCGCTAGTTTGCACTCAAAGTATCTTTTCATCTCGTATTAACGTTAGAACAAGATACAAAACTCTGAGTGCAAACTAGTACAACAAACGAATGTCAAATGTCAACATTCATTTTCATTTAATATGACATCTTAAAATAAAAAATAAAAAAGTAAGACTTTAAAGTGTTATAAAACACGTAACTTTAGGTATCTATTTTTTTCTTTAACTTATACGAAAACAAGTCTAAAATTTATATATTAATTAATTCAACTATTCTGTAATTTTGTAAATAAATCATGCCTGCAACAACGTGCTTACTTCTTGCCCGTATTATGTAAATCGCTTCGAAATTAATGCGAAGAAAATGTTAAAGTACATATCGCAGCAGGTAATTCATCACTAGGCGTCTAATAAAAATATTTTCAACCTCACCCTGAAAAGACTTCACTAATCTTCCATAAACAGGGTGTTAGAGTATAGCAAATTACAGATGGTTCGCTTAACTTGAGCTGAAGCCGCCAGTCTTCGAACTCATTAATAAGCACGCCTCGGGTTATGGATTAATAACGCAAATCTCTTGTTACATTCATCGTTCGGGTTTTGAAAATCTGCATGAATGATGCCATCAGAGTTTGTTGACAATTAATTTCTTTCGGTATTCTTTTAGATATACATTTATTTTTATTTTTACGAAAATTGTTGCTTTACGCTTAGGACAGTCCCATTTACTCTATAACTCCTAATGGCTTCGTTAAATATCAACATTTGTCAATGCCCGATTTCTTCACCTACGGATAATAAATAATTATCTGCCAGGCAGTATCCTGGGAAACATTATCGATACAATTTTTCCAAAGATAATACCTGGCAGATAAATTTATCAGGAGGTGAAGAAATCAGGCATAAGTGACATATTTTGACCAGTCAGTATGCAGTACTGATTGCGATAGGTCAAAATAACAATAAAAAGAATAAGGCGGATGGATTGTATACCCATCTTGCATTATCTGCTCAGTTCTAAGTTTTATATATTTTATTTCATAAGCATACACACAAGTTAAATATATTATACCGTCTTTTGTAAAAATAATTTTTATAAAAAGCTTATTGATGAATGATCAAAGAGTTAAAAGCAATTATTATTAAGACATTAACAAATTAAAAATATTCAAGAATCAGATCAACGCAATATTTGGGTTATCTCGCGTTAGGTTATAAATAAGCATAGGATTTCGATAAGTATACGCCACCGTTTCAGTAGCGCCGTAAAAATGTATCGAACAAGCACATTGTGTAATGGGACGGTGAAAATAATTTATGGCGTTCTTACTAGATGACGCAATGTCGTAATAAAGTTCGCCGGTCGATGTACAACTGGTCAACTAATTACTCTTAAAATCTTTACACATTTAAACAAGAAGAATTGATTACACAACTGTAATTTTTTATTGCGGCAATATTGCTCTGTTTTTTGTTATACTGAGTAACACCAGTGTTGTAGCGGCGTTAATTGTCTCCGCAGCCCTCGCGTTTGTTTACACGCTACGGTCTAATATCTTATATTGCCCGCTTCATTAGAATTTGATCCGCGCAAAATATATTTCTCCTATATATAGTTATAAATAAAGACCAGACGTTTAGGTTGTAAAAAAATCGAAAGATACGTGTACCTGACTTGGATGACTCAATTATGACATGAGGTATTTATTTTGTGGTGGTAGGTTACTGTTTCAATAAAATTAATTAATTAACTAATTAAACAAAATTAAAATTGAAGTCCTAAATTATGATTTTGTACGAAATTCTGGATAATGACATTAATTTTAATATCTTATTTAACTCTATTGGACCTTTTTAAAAATCTACCTCGAGAAAATAAATACCTGATTTCATAATTAAGTCACCCAATTCAGGAACACGCGTTTCTCAACTTCTTTTCTGTCTAAACGTCCGTTCTTTAGTTATAAGCAAATCACTACAACTATCTGAGAATGATCATACATCAAATATCAGTCAGTTTTCAGAAAGCCATGACTTTTTGACTCTGTATTCTTTAATCAAAAAATCAAAGCCAACTTAAACTGTCCATTGATTACTCGTTGGAATCACAAAGGGGCTGTTAGATTGACATGTGCACTTAGCTTTCGAGGGAGGTCAAAAAACAGTTTGTAAACTTGTAAGTAAATTATAATAAAAGCTAAGTAAGTACCGTAAAAAATAACCTCAGGAGATGAGAAATGAGAGTTTGAATCATTATTAATAGCACGTCCTCTTAATAGAGACGATGTTGAATATTATCATAGCAAGGGTCGACCGTGAAGGGTTGAGGGTGGCAAACCACAAACTGGCTTCGAGATTTTATCAAAACCAATCCTGAAATGCAATCAACTATTCCATAGGGCCTCAAAACATTCCGTTTACTTGAGTTAAATACAGCACGCGCTAACAGATGATGAAATGTTGTCAAAATTGGTTGCACAAAACTGAGAAGCATAAGGTTATGCAACTTAAATGAAAATTGTACACGAAAAAATATTTGGCTTATTTAAGATTTAAACTGCAACTGTCAAAAAATTCAAACAAATCCAAATATAATAGTTTTAAAGCGACTTCTTTTTAACAGTGTACGTCATGGTACTAAGCAGTCCAGCGTTCAGAGATTATTCTGAAACCCTAAGTTGTTCCAGTTCTGGTAATCCTTAGTAGAGTGATACATTTGCGATAGACTGTGCACTCCATCAAAAAAAAAAAATTGAAACAAGGAAAAACCTTTGAAATTTTCGCGGTCGTTGCCTATCTTTGTTTGCTTCCGCAGTACCGCATTAAATCCATCCCCTTTAATTTTAAAGCGGCAGAAAGGAAGCAAGAAAGAAGACAAATAGAAACTGTTAAAAATCTGGAATAGTACGAGGAGAACAATTTTCGTCCCTAAGTTTTGACCGACTAATGAAAAAAACTTTTCCCGTGGTCTGTTTGCTTTCGTTCAACATTTATTATTCTTTTTTTTTATCTATAATAGTGTTTGCGTTTATTTAAAAAAAGGATGAAATGAAATAATGTATCTTTCCAAACATTATTTATTTTGCACCACCTACAAATTAGGTCTGAAAAAGGAGATACCTTTTTATACCACCTACAAATTAGGTCTGAAAAAGGTATCTCCTTTTTCAGACCTAAAATAAATAATGTTTGCCAAGACACATTATTTCATTCCATCCTCTTTTTTAAAAAAAAAAACGCAAACACTATTACAGATTAAAAAAAAGAATAATAAATCTTGAACGAAACCTAATTGAACGACTAGAATGTTAATGGCTGGTCTAAAACGCACCGCGAAAATCACTCTGAAGCAAATTTGATGATAATTAACACGACCTGGAAAACTTTTTGAAAAATCAGGTGACTGTGAATGAAACTTGAAAACCTGAAGCTTTTACTTGGAGTCAAAAACGTAAGCTGTATGTAAGTATGTAATGGTAGAATAAGGGTCACCGCCTCCACAAAAAGTTCCAGACACTTCTTCCGATGGCAAGATCATGCTTATGATTTTTTGGGATTATGAAGACGTTCTTTTTGATAATTATTTGCAACGTGGGCGCACCATCACAGGAAAATATTATGCGAATTTTATACCAAATGTTCGTGAAGCTACAAAAGAAAAAGAAAAGGGGAAAATTAAGTCGTTTTGCTTCACGAGGGATAGGTCATAACTCAAAGAATTTTGCGCTTCAATGGCTACCATTCACAACGTTCGTTTTAAAATTTGCGAACATTCACTCACTCAAAGTCCCAAATTTGGTCCCTACCGATTATTTTTTACTCCCTAAGTTGAAGGAACAATTGAAGAGTGGAAATGCTAAAAGATCTAAGTACCATTTTTAACTTTTGGTTTTTTTTTATAACCAATCCTCGCGTCAATGCCCTGCTAAGAAATTTATGTTCACCAATTGTTCTTTGTAGGTGCTACAGTCCCCGACAGAATGCGCTAATCGTATATTCACAAATCACGAGGTGCGATCTTCAATGTACACTTCCGGTTTATAAATTTAGTTTTTACTCCAGTCGTAAGAGGCGATAAGATCATTTCCTGTAGTTCGTTGCCAAGCGATGCTTGTTTTGAAAATGTCAGAATCAGTGAAAATATTATCCTTAAAAAATTTTATTTGCGGAATTTCTTTAAAATTTCGGTTTCTCACATTTATGGTTATTGGAGTTCGTCTCAAATGTTAGTTATCGTTTGGTTTTGCTGTTACGTTTCACATTGCCTATTAAAAGAATGAATGATGAATAATTTCCAAGTAAGCAAGAAGCAAGTTGTGTCATATTTTCTCAATTCAAATTATTTATAAAATATGAAAATTTGTACAGTTTTTATGCAATTTGTGGCTGAACAAAGCCGTTGAAGTATTGTGGAAAGCTTATCGAATTTGCGACACACCTACATTATGATAATTGTGACACGAAAACTAGAAGATCTACAATTACATTAATTCAGAATTCTTGACGCACAAAAAGATTACCAAACGTTAAAGCTAACTACCAGAAAATTCTTTTGAAAAATGCAATTTTTAATACTGTTCTGGAATAATTGCAAATGTCAGTGTCAATCATATCTGTAAGTGCCTCATGTAATTATTTTTTTAATATATTTTTTTTTAGGAATAATGTTTTTCTATTTGTTCGTTGCGCTTATTTAGCCATGTTTTTGTGAAAATGTACACACTTTAAATACTTTTACAATGAAGAAATTTAAAAATAAAATAAAATTAAATTGTAAAAAATATTAAATAGTGATCAAGTAGTCATTTATTCCGTTGATTCTGACTCCAGTCGCAAGGCGGTGCTCCAACGCTTTGCTCATTTATTTTTCAAAGACATTCCGATCTATATACTAATATATATTTCTGTTATCTATGATTCACAAAGATGTGCGGTTTTATTCGTTTCTTGAAAAATTTAATTTTTGGTACATAGCACCTTTAGCAATTAAAGTCTTCAATTAAAGGATATCTTTTTTATGACGATGATTATGTAATCTACACTGCAGCCGATTATATAATCTCTCGCAAATTATTTTTTACGTCCATGTTACGAACAATAATTCGATTATTCTTCTCGTATTGAGAGACGATCAAAATATCAGAGATACTCTGATACTGTCCTTATAAACTTTATGTTGCTGACGAAAGGGAGACGCTAGCTCTTAATGACATGATGAGAATGGCATGCCGGAGATTTTCAATATCTCTACATTTATTTTGAAAACACAATGTAAACTATTTTCTGCTTGCCATAATGAAAAGCCTTTTGAATATCACAAAACACCTCAATTAATTTCTAAATATTGAAATTGATAAGAAACGTAAACGTTGCTTCCAAGGAAAAGTTTAAAGATTTCTTTCTTGTGAGATTTAAAAAAATCTGTTTATTGAAAGTGACCACAATGATTACGACAGTTCCAAAATAGAAGAAAGAAAAGGAAAGTCGATAAACTTTTCTACTGTTACAGTCGAAAGCGGAACAAATACAAAAATTACTCAAGAACTTCGATATTTTTTGATTTTGAGATTGTTTGTAATCAGTAAAGGCCGGACCTTTAGGTCGCGAAAAAATCGAAAAAAGGTATCTATTTAGATTTTTTTATTTTCTCATTGTATGGTCCAGTAAAATTGAAATAAAAATTAAAATTAAATAACATTTTGTGCACGTCCGTTGCGATCTAAACTGACTTACAACTACTTTTTTGCATAAAAATTAAAGTCGTCATCCAGAATTTTCTACAAAATTAGATAAATTGAAACGCAAAGCGGAAAAAAAGTATTATTTAGACTTTAGACAAGATATTTAATATTTTGATCAGCTGACTTCTACAAGCTCTTCAGAACAATAAATTGTTTAAAACTTGGAACAGATTTAAGTCAGTTATTTTATTCAGTCACTGTGAACGCTTTCTGTCATATTTTTAACTTTCAGCATATTTTTATTAGGCCCGGTTTCTCAGTCACAGTTTAACTTGAATCTTCTACATAGGAACACATGGAAGTTAATTGAAGATTAACGTTAAACTGTGAGCAACCGGCCCTTAGTGAATTATTATCCTGTTTAAATCTCCAGAAAGGCTCGCCTTCAGAAAACAATCCAAAATTCTTATCTCCCTACACCACGAATAGATATTGCCAAGAATTAAGAATCGGGAAACAAATGTATTTTTTTAGGTTAAAGTAACTTTAAATTAAGAAAAAAAATGTTACAAATCGTTTTCAATTGCAGTGAAACCCTTCAATTTGTCAATCCGTATGCAACGTTAGGTTAAAAAGCGATCATAGGGTGTCGCTGTTTTATCTTTAAATTTAAAGTCGTATTATGTAATTGGCCCTAAACTAAATAAACTAAAAGGTATTATTTAGGTCAAGAAAGGCATCCGAAACCTGTTTCTAAAAAAAACCTAGTAACCATTAAGTTTCCTTTCTGAATTTTGGACTTCTGCTGGTATTACATCCAACCATTAAATTTGTTTTTAAATCATATCCACATATGGATCACTTATATGCTTACTGAAAGGGTAAAAAACCATGAAACAGGTGAAAGTTAATACAATAAAATATTAACATTTTTGACTATTTGTCACAGACTAATATTTCTGGCTAGATTTTCCTTTATAATATGTTAAGCGTTCGGCATTCCACTTATAAGCTGGGTGGTTTAGAAGTGTTCTTCTACGAAAGAGTTGGCAGTCAAAAGTGCCAAATATCGTACAAGTCTAAAATTTGATGATAAAGGCAAAGCTGCTTGCGTCAATCCAATCTTGCATTTTCAACCGAATAGTATTTTCAAAAAATAAACAAAAAACATACACATTTAACAATTTTGAGAAAAGGTGGCAGGAACACATGCGTAATTTCATACTTATTTTGCTTATATTATTTTTTTTTCCTGTTGATTTATTTAGTAGCCTAGATTTTTGATGTAGGCGGACAACTACTGAAAATTGCAGAGGTCAACGTGTAATTATAATTTAATAACACGATAATTTGAGAACTTAATTTAGAAAACTGAATTCGAAACTGCACGTGAAATGAATTTATGTGTTTATAAACTACATAACCTAATGAAATTTACTAGATATCCGCAGACTGGAGTGCAATTTGTACTAGTTAGTTGGTGTTTACGGGTTATGATGTTGCCTGTTTGAAACTTATTAAACACAAATTTTCGTGTAAAATGAAACCTTCCTCTTATTAACAATCTGAATACGCGTTGGTATCTATCTCGAAATACTTATACACGGAACACTTGTTTCCGGAATAATTAACGTCAATTACCCCAATGTTTATTTTAATTTAAGTAATTATAAAAGTTAAAGTATACAGCGAATTGGGTAAATGGTAACGAATAAATGTTCTTTCCAGAATCGTTGAGAATATTGTTGAGGGTTTGCGAGACCATTAATTAAAATAGCCTTAAGCTAGCGACGACTGTGGCAGCCTTCAATGGAAATCCTGTAATTATACTGCGAGTTACAAAACTTGCATAAAATACAAGGTACGTCGTTATAAATGAAGAAGGTATTGATAATTTTGTTCCATTCACTAATTATGGGGGGGAAATTAAATTCGCTTTAATTGGTTTTGAAAGTTATGGAAAAAACGAGTAGTGAATAACTTTTTGTTGTTTAAGGTACAGTTACTTTAGTAGGAACATTTCTCTAGTAATACTTACCTGCCTCTGGTATATTCCTATGAAGGAACTACATCAGAAAATTAATTAATAATCAAATTAATATATTAATAATAATTATTGGAGATAAGAATCTTAATCGAACTAGAGGTTAATAGTTCAAACGTTCAAGTACATACACTTGAAAGTATGAATACCTTTTTCTGCGCATTGCATTCAATTATCCAACCAAAACTTTATTGAAACGAGACTAGGAATTAAAGGAAACAAACCCATCCTCAAAGACCGACAGAAAAAATTAACGAAGTCAAGCTGAAGACCTGGATGTCTAAAAACACCAACAAAAGTTGTTGTAAAAGGGCCAGTACAGAGTGGACCATTTTTATGGTTTTCCAGGGTTTCTCAGTTATTTAAAGCAGCAGAAGAAAACCATTCCCGCGACCCAGTGCTACTTTTTCGAGAAAAACCGAGTGGAAATAACAAAAGTTAGCTATCTCGATTCGTTCGGGAAATATCGGCCGAAAACAAATTTTCGCGAAAAACTGTTTTTCACAATATCTCGGCAATTTGATGAGATATTTTGAAAATTCAAAAACTGTTTTATTCAGCAATGAGCGGATATCTAACTGACGTTATTGTCTTTCATAAACAACAAAATTATTGAATGTTTTCATTTTTCTATCACAACAAAGAATGAATACGACAGTAAGTAGGCTTAGATTGCTAAATTGAACAAATGAAGAAAAAAATCATAATGTGACGCTGTCCTGTCAAAATTAAAAGAGGTCACGTTACGATGGGTTCTTACGATAATTTGGAGAAATGGGACATGCTTACAGCATATATCAAGAGCGGGAAGAATTTAATTACAACACCCGAAATATACTTCATTAGATACCCAGAAAGACGGCAACCAGATTCAAGAGTTTATAAGAGAATTGAAAATAATTTAAAACTGTATGGAGCTTTTGAGAAACCCAAACCAAAAAAGTACAGTAAACCTGAGAAAGAAAATGAGGTTGTGAACGTTTTGGCGTTGGTTGAAGCCAATCCAAATATTTCTTCGAGAAAAATAGAAAACGATATAGGAGTAAGTAAAACAAAAACTTTACGAATTTTACAAGAGCATAAATTTAGACCATACAGAATCAGAATGAATCATTTTCTATATCCGGACGATTTTCAAAAAAGGACAGAATATTGTCAATGGTACTTAAATAAGTGTAGATTGGACAATACTTTCCAAAATAACATCATTTGGAGTGACGAAGCCCGATTTACCAGTGACGGAACATTTAATTGTCATAATCATCATCACTGGAGCAATGAAAATCCTCATGCCACAACAACTCGACGTCGGCAAGGACGATTTGGAGTGAATGTTTGTTGTTTTCTTAAAAAGAACAAGTTACACTATTTTACGTATGAGCAAAATTTGAATGCTGCTCTCTATGTTGAGTTGCTAAATATACGTTTGACACAATTTCTGAATAATATGCAGGATAATGAAAAAGAAGCAGCATGGTTTGATTTAGATGGAGCACCACCACCTGCTTCATTTTTAACTCAAAATGTTTTAAACCAGCGTTTTCCTGAGAAATGGATTGGTCCTAATGGACCTATAAAATGGCCTCCAAGAACACCGGATATAACGCCTCTAGATTTTTTTTTTTTGTGGGGCAATTTAAAGAACTACGTTTATTCGCAACAAAATAATACTATCAATGTTTTACAAAATAATATAGAGAATGCTTTTCGCAAAATTTCACCATTTCAAATTCAAAACGCAGTAAACTCGATTAACAAAATATGTCAAATTTGCCTCCGAGAAAACGGTAGGCAGTTTCAACATTTATTTTAGTAAATAGGAATAAATAGTTAAGAAACCTGTTTAATGTTTTCTATTGAAGAGTTTTTTTCTTTAAGAAATTACCTTTAGTTTTATGTAAGTCGCAGTACTTTATGCATTACTAATTATTATTTCTATTTTTTAATTGATGTAGAATTTTGAACTCGATCGTATTCATGCTAAGTTAGTTAATCTGGAGATTTAAATGACTCAATAAAATCTAATAGTGCTTACAATTGGGTTCAGAATTGTAGCATGTTATAAATTGGTTTTACCTATTATAACAATTGATTTTTTGAAAAAAATCAACTGAATTTCTTTTAGTTTCTGGTGCATAGGAAACTTGTTATTTATTAGAAAATAAAAAAAATAATATCTGTATTTTATCTTAAAATAATTAAACCATACATTTTTGTAAACCTTATTAAATCAGTAATTGGTGTCTTCAAATTATCGTAAGAAACCATCGTAACGTGACCTCTTTTAATTTTGACAGGACAGCGTCACATTATGATTTTTTTCTTCATTTGTTGAATTTAGCAATCTAAGCCTACTTACTGTCGTATTCATTCTTTGTTGTGATAGAAAAATGAAAACATTCAATAATTTCGTTGTTTATGAAAGACAATAACGTCAGTTAGATATCCACTCATTGGTGAATAAAACAGTTTTTGAATTTTCAAAATATCTCATCAAATTGCAGAGATATTGTGAAAAATAGGTTTCGCGAAAATTTGTTTTCGGCCGATATTTCCCGAACGAATCGAGATAGCTAACTTTTGTTATTTCCACTCGGTTTATCTCGAAAAAGTAGCAGTGGGTCGCGGGAACGGTTTTCTTCTGCTGCTTTAAATAACTGAGAAACCCTAGAAAACCATCGAAAATGGTCCACTCTTACACCCAAACCAAGGGAAACTGAGCTCTGCATTAGATATCAAATTTCTATTCAGAATTGCGCAGGGCATTGATTGATGTTCTACAAGTGCCTTTCATTAAAGACGAGTTTTCTTCCAGTAAAACTGAACTGATCTTCTACAAGTGCCTTTCATTGAAGACGAGTTTTTTTTCCAGTAAAAGTGAAAGGGATTAGAACAGCTTTTGTATGCAGAAATTAAGCGCGGTCAAGACAAGGAAGACTAGCGAATCAACAACATGGAAAGGATGAAGCTAGAAATTGAAGCAATGAGAAGACAAGACGATGAAGAAGAAAGGAGACAACAACGCGGGAACTTGGTGCAAAAGATTCTAGTATATCCAAACCAAGGGAAACTGAGTTCGCATTTGATATCAAGTTTCTATTCAGAATTGCGCAGAACATTGCTTGATCTTCCAAATTTGCCTTTCGTTGAAGACGCGTTTTCTTCCAGTGAAAGTATCTAGAACAGCTTTTCAATGTAGAAATGAAGCGTGGTCAAGACAAGGAAGAATGGCGAATCAGCAGCATGGTAAAGGTAATGATGATAAAAATTGAAACAATGAGAAGACGAGACGATGAAGAAGAAAGAAGACAAGAACACGGAAACTTGGGGTAAAAGATTTCACTCAAGTAACCACCAATGCTTTATTAAATTCTTCTAAATGTTTATGAAGCATTTTTGCTTCTTGGGCAGTACATCCAAACCAAGGGGCACCGAGTTGTCAAATTTATATTCAGAACTGCGTACATTATTTATCGATCTTCTATAATTTCCGTTCACTGAAGATGTTGTTTTCTTTCAAAATCATGGAGAAGGTAAAGGTAAAAACTGAAGCAATTAGAAGACGAGACGATGGAGATGAAAGGAGACAATAACACGACACCTTGGTGTAAAAGCTTCCAGTATATCCAGAAACTGAGTTCTGCATTAGATATCAAGTTTATGTTCAGAACTGCGCAGAGCGTAGAGTGATCTTCTAGGATTTCCTTTCATTGAAGACGTTTTCTCTTCGAGTGAAATTAAAAAGAACCTAAACAGTTTTTCAATGCAGAAATAAAGCATGGTCAAATCAAGGAACTGAATTAATAGTGCTTCAAGTACTTCAAGGGAATCAGTTGCTTGATGCTATTTGTAGAAGTATATGAAAGAAGACAATCGTTTATTAGGAATAAGATTTCCAAGGATTCGTTCAGTGTTACCACGCTATTTGGGAAAGACAGTGAGAGGAAGGAACTTGCAACTGTTGTGGAATGAAGGGTCGAACCGATATTGAACTTAAAGCAAGGCTTAAAATGTTAAATGTCTCTCTCTATCGAAGATTTCTACCAGTTGGTTTGGGAAGAAGCGCTGTGTTGAAATTGATTTGATCAACGTTCCATGGACATGATTTAGCAAATACTATTGCTTTTAGAATTTATCAGTTGGTCACTAAGGGGACCAATAAAATTAACATATATATTTGCACAAAAATTTTTCTAAAATAAAATTAACGTAATGATATTTCCAACAGCTGATAATAACTTCATTAATGACCCTACTATATGTACATTAAGGTCAATCTCATTAAAAGCTTCTGACAAGAACTAGGCGTAAGCTTCATTCGAAAAATGCTTTCAACAGCTCCTGCAAGAAACAGGTTTTTCAATTGTTCACCATTAGGTATACGTTCTATGTATATTTTATTGATTTGTAAATTAAGAAGGTATTAAATTGTTCATTTCTGTAACATCACACCATGATTATAAAATAAAATCAAACGAGAGGTTGAAATTGTTTTTATAACGACAAAATGGTGACTTTTATTATCATCAATGAGATGGTATTGTGGACTCTTTAAAAGCAATTGCAATAAAAAAATGTCGTGACTTCTTCTCTGGTCGTCTGTGTAATTCGTTAAATATTTAGTAACCAGGGAAAAGAAATCGGCCCACTTGATACGCAACCAGTACGGAAATTTAGTATTCGGACTGCTTTAGTCACTTGCACAATAAATTCTGCCGAGTGCGAGCACTCGCAATGTACCCCTTCCCCTCCCACCCAATAACAATTAAAAGCTTCGGAGTAGCGGAAGGCGTAAATAGTACATTCCGCGGTAAAAGCATCCACCACCAAGTGGGCTCAATTCTTTTCCCTGTTAATAACTCTTCAACTGAATGCTCTAGAGTACTCTCACAGTATTTCCATCTCGTTTGAACCTCATAGGGACCAAGAAATGGATTTTCTCAGCATTCGAATCTTGTTTTAACTTGATGGAAATAAAGAGACGGAGTATTTTAAAAGGGTTCTGGAGCAATGAATGAAAAAGGTCATTAGTTTTTCATCTAACGCAGGGGTGTCCAAACTACGGCCCACGGGCCAACACCTGCCCGCGATCACCACCAGTCCGGCACTCGGTAGCAGACCGGATCTGCCCGTTATCCGTTGATTGATTAGTTGAAAATAATTTTCGATTGCAGTGGACCCCCTAAGGTTCTGATCAGCTATTTCGGTCCTATTTGGAAGAGGCTCTTCAGAAGGAAGTAGTTCTTCAACTCAAACCGATCTGTTCGGGTTATCTCAAAAATCGAATACAAATGTTGACAAATGTTTGGGCACGTCATCTTATGCCCAATTTTTTTATTTCAAACTGTCAAGATGACAGGTAGCAACCAGTTCATTATCTAATAATGATAATAAATTTATTCGTGCTGGTACACAAAATTTGTTTACTTGAAATGTCATCCCACAAGAAACAGTGAAATTACGCCATCGCGCAGATTTTGAAATGCACTTGAAAATTCGCTGTCGTTCGCGTGTCCTTGACACTTGCCTCTAAGAACCAATCGAAATTGTAAACAGAGCGACGATCATGCGCCGCCGCCGTAGATATGTCATTCGACGGCTAGTCCCGAAACGAAAAGTCGTAATTCAAAACCACAGTTTATTCGTATGATGAGCTAGCTAGGTCTTGGCCCTTGGGACTTAGCCCTTATGGTAAAAAGGTTGGAGACCCCTGATCTAATGTACAACATTGGCCAGTTGGTTTTTAAATATAGGCGGTTCTTCGACTCGTTTCGTAAGCGTTCGTGCCTAGCGTCGCATCAGCGACACACGAGGGCGTGACAAGTCATAATTCTTATTTATTTTTCTATTGCGTTCCCTGTCGCAGGCGTTATTCATCATGTTCAGTTAAACTTAGGTCAATTCTGTATAGAGTGTGCATAATTTAATGTTGGAACGCGACATCAAATGAAAAGAAGAAAAAAAATTATTTCGGAGCTGATATTTCCAAACTTTGATAATTTGCTGAGTTGTTAAAAAAGTAATATGGCACCGATGATACGTAAAACTGTAACAATAGACGGACGAAAAAACGAATCAATAAAAAAGTTTCGCAATTCAAAAAAAGTTCTGATCAGATTCTAATTGGATATTTGCAAAGCGGAAACTTGTCTCATCATCACGAATCACCGAGTATGTCAGGTATAGAAGTCGAGTAATCATTTACACAATACGTAAAAATCAACTAAACATGCTGAAAAGTTTAAATGAGGTCCGATTCTTCGTTCGCGACACATTAGTGTGCAGGTACGAGTACGCTTCTGCAATCTCACTAATATTTAATTGGACTTCAAACCGCTGCGCTGCTCACATTTTCCTCCGGTAGAGATGGGAATGGAATTTTTAAAGGATTTTTTTTTTAACTCTATTATTCAAGATTTAGATATTTTCTTGAATACATGCTACTCATCCAATTATAACTTCTCATTTACGTTCTGATATTAATCTGAATATTTAAGTTCGTTTCCCAATTAAAATCTAGATTACATTCCTGAAGAACTACATTTCAGGACAAACATTTTTTTTTTAGAATGTGATTATAATCAGCTGCGTTTCACGCAGTTATATAATACATAATACTCTAGTTTCAGTACTTCACAACAATATTAAATTGATTAACACGTAGGTACATTAAAATGTTGTATATTATAAACACATCCCTTACAGAATCAAAATACAATGAAAATACGCCATTCTTTATGTATTTGTAATCGCAGTCTGTCACTGTGAAACTTTAGTCAGATGTGGTATTCATGTGTGTAACTAAATTTTGACAGTGGATGTCATTTCATCCTGGATTTTGAGGTTATTCTGGATTTGGCAATGTTGCAATATTTTCCTTTCTTTGCGAGGTGTAATCACGTACAAATTTATATAATTGACAACACCGCTTAATCAATCTGACCTGAATTGCCGCAATTTGACGTCATTAAATTAAATTTGTCTAATTTAAAATGATAGCCAACCTATTAACAAGAAATCACGACTGCAATTACAAAAATAAATATCGCATGATTTATACTTTTTACTGTTGCAGTTCTAAAATATAAAATTCCAGACGACATCATAAGATCTTTATAAACGCAGTACTATAATTCAATAAGTTGTGAAATTCGAACGGCGCTCATCTCTAATGATTTTACCCTTCAGGCTTCCTCCTCCCCATCTGAACACTCCAAACTGGAGACAAATTGACAGCAACGTCAGTGACAGAAAGAAAACTAAACAAAAAACGCACACATTAATCTGCTCCAAACGAATTCAACGCAAACGTAGAATTCTGATTTAATGAACAGTAAACGCAAAAAAGCCTAATGGTGCCTGCTGCGCAAGGGTCGAGTTTAATATTTTACGATAAGAAGTGAACAAATTTGATTCACGGGTTTATTTGTATTGGTAGCAAGCTTAATTGTTAATTATATTAATGTAGTGCAAACATATACGTTTCACGTTAATTAAATTATTTATTATAATGACATATTTACATATTTGATCCTACCCTCTCAAAATAACCAATTTCAGAACAAGGGTTTAATGTCTTAAGAGTATAATTAAAAGTTGCCATTGTTACAATATTAAATAACTAATTATAATCTTTAATCTTTTTTCTTTTGTAATAACTAAGGTTGGATTCCACCAACGTGCGTTTCAACATAATTGAAAGTCGTAAATATGTTATTATGGTTGCAAATAAATTCCTCTGCATAACCAGTAATAATCTTTACAAACCTAATCGGTATACTACTAAAAGCTTCAAAAATTATTGGTCATTTTGCTTCCAAAAATTAACAAGCATTTCGTCCACACATATTAAATGTTTTGTTTATGTATTTCAATAAAATTGGTATGCAATATTAATTATCATAATGGAACCAATTTGGCGGCTAATTTCATAAATCTTTTGAAATATGAGAATTCCGATTGTAAAGGCATTAAATTTATTAGACGTTACCAATCAAAGACAGTCTGTTTTATGACCATAATAGGAAGTTGATTATTTTACGACTTTCAATTACATATATTGAAACATACTATAGCTAGTCTTTGATTAAACATAAGACGCTAATTGGAGACTAACTGTTATAGATGTCTAGCCAATCAGACAATGAAATTTCAGATTCTCTAGCTTCCAAAGCATTACAGACAAATAGCTAAAGCTGCGTCATTTCCGTGTAAGATAAAATTAAATATTTTGCGTTTCGTAGTATGTTTGGCTCCGTAAAAGATTGTTCACTGACTACATTGCCACGGGGACAATTGTTTTCGAAATTTTTGTTATGGGTATAATACCCAAGATTGAAGTTAACTTGCGATTGAAAAGCTGGACCTTGGTGAACATTTTCTTTTATTTTTTATGCCACACACTGTTACGTGTTTGGATATCTCAAATTTCTTACGCATTTTGAGAGGAACTCAAATTGACGTACAAAATATATTTATTTCTTAACCTTTATGCGGACACTATTAAAATTAAGAAGCTATCAAGCGATGGTGAAACGCTGAATGTTTTTCTCAACTTTAAGAGGTTACAGGTTAAAACTGGTTGCCTATAAATTTCGTCGGACAAGAGTGAACTTCACTTATATATTTCGATTTATTTCTCAAGTTTCTGAAGTAACCTTCTACTAGGATTTTTTTTTGTTTTTAAAAATCATGAGTGTTTTAGGAATTATGCAAGAACATATGTATATTTAAAGATATCTTAGCTCCTTTCGTTTATTATTATCATCAATAAATGAAGCACTCTCTTGCCGCTGAAAATATAGGTATCCCAAAATTTGTAATTATAATTGATTGAACAATTGTAAATTCAATTCAGAAACCGATAATTCGCATAGTAAGTTGACAGCTTCTAAAAAACAGACCATAACGTTAATAAAAAAATCGTCAAGGGAAATATTTATTAATATGTAAATAATACAGTGGGACCTCTTTAATCCGAACTAACTAATAATTGCACTGGTTGGTTCGGATTTTAGAAATGTTCAGATTATCAAACAAAGGACAGAAAATATTCATTGAGGATTGGCATTTTTTAAAAAACTTAATGGGCATGGTAGGGGAAGTCGTCTCTTTTTCTTGATTCACCTATGTACTACTAGGGCACAAGGGTTGAAGGGTAATATGAGCCGCAGTCATTTTTACGTTGTTATTGCAACTGATCAAAATTACGAAGAAAGTTCTTGTGAAAAAGTTTTTCATGTCATGTCAGTTCTGTAGTGGTACTGAAAATTCGATGATTGCTTATACAAGCATTTTCTGAAGTAATTATTCCGTAACCGAAATATTTTGCCATCTCATAAACTTCACATTTGTAAAAGAAAGTAAGAGAAAGAGAGTAGTCAAAACGTTTCTTTATGATACCCGTGCTTAACATGGATTTATTCTTCTTGTTTAAACCTCATTGGTCTTTATATGCGAATATTTTATCTGTTGAGGATTAGACTTGGAAAAACTTTAATCATTTCTTCTTGATTTTGTCAGGTGGCTTTTACGTTGTTATCGATACTGATGGAATTTTAGTTTTTTTTTTCAAGCAAAATAGGTATTACCGATTATCCTACGAATTTCAATATTCCCACAACGAAAATTTGTTTATCAAGAATGAACTGTAGAAACCCACCTCATTCTTTCGTTTATCGATTAATTAACGCATTTCCTTTTAGAAATAGTCTTAAAGCCTACTTTTCCTGCTTTAGAGATTTGGAGAATTGTGTGTTCGTGGACTTTTGTCTTCGGTTGTCACATTCGATTTCGATCACATGATCACTTCTCCTGCTGGCGTGGAAGACATTAGCAAAATCTTCAAAAAGTATGTTCAAGTGTTTTCAACTTTTCTTGTGGAATTTTAAGACGCATGCGCGTTTCTCAATAGCTCGATCTGTTGCTTTTGTTCATGTGGTTATTTTAAAATTAATTTTTCTTCATATTTTTAATAATTTACGTCAAACATACTTCATACTCCATCTTTAATCCCTAATTCTCCAAATCTCCAAAGCAGGAAAAACACCTTTAAGAGAGCAGTTCTTAGAAAACATGAAACCAAGGGATTTCCTCATTTATGTGAAGGAAGAAATCACTTCGCCGTTCGAATTAAAGAGATGTTTGGCTTCGAGTTTCCGCTGTTCGGATTACTGGTGATTCGATTTAAGGCATGTTCAGATTAAAGAGGTTATACTGTAGTTTCAAAAAAATCGTAATCATTTTTTAATTATACACCGATCGATCGATTGATAAATTTGAGAACTTTTACATAACTATCACCTTTTAACATTTAAATACAAAATTAAAGTATTTTTTTAGTAAATTCAGAGATAATAGCAATTTGTATAATATATTTTTTTTAATTTTTTTTTTTCATCCTTTAAATAGATATAAATCTGTTTTTAAAAGAATCTAATTACATTTATTTATCCTCGCGAAACTCTGTTATTTATTAATTATTCTCAAGAAGCGAAACGTCAGGTTATGAATTGAATTTACAGTTGCACGATCAAAAACAATTACAAATTTTGTGATTTATTGTCATTATTAATTTTAGAAAGCTCCTTCCTTAAATTTAAAACACAGTAAAATCGCATAAAATAAACCATCCAATTATTAAGGCTTAAATAACATATAACAACAAAATAGACAATCGATATTAAATAAATTGGTAATTATAAAATGTATAAGCACATTAACACAGTATAACAAAAGCAATAATATTTACTTCGAACAGATAAAAATATTAATAGTGGTCAACAGAAAATAACAGCTGTAAAATAACTATACGAAAAATTACCGATCTATATCTAAACATTCATAACTAAATACAGTCGAACTTCGATAACTCGAACCATGACTTTCCACAAAAAAGTTCGAGTTATCAAGACTTCGATTATATTAAATAAATAAATAATTTTCTATTGTGATTCTAACTCAAACCAATTTGATTCGCGTTATCAACGATTCGTGCGATTGAAGTTCAACTGTAGATACATAATAATAGAGCAATTATATGATATAATCAATTGCGTTTAATGGCGAAACTATTAAAATTATTTGAAATATTACATGTATTCGTTATTATATTATGATAGGTCTGGTATAATAGGTACACTCCGAAAAATGCGGTGGATGTGTTTGGCATAAAATTGTAGACGAAACTTACCGGACTTCTGCTAACGATGCATATTATAAATAATTACTTTTTGATATTGTTTAATTCTACACCTACGTATCACATATGAAAGCAAAAAATAATAAAATTCAAGACTTATATTAACCAAAGTCTTTAGTTGCTTCGCATGAACTATAAATTCTGTTATTATGAGCATCGGTATCATATGTTAAAGGTTAGTATTAAAAGAAATATTGGATTATTCTTTTTAAAGAATAACATTATTTTATTTTTAAAATCAATAACATTTTCTGTATGGTTTCAGTATAAAGAAACCTTATACATTTGTACTTTCAATAAATTTAATAAAACGATGCGGTCCCGTGTTAGATTCATGAGTAACTCCAGTTTATAAATTAACCGTAATTACATTTTTTTTGGTGAGACGTTCCCTTAGGTTTAATGTATTTAATTTAGTATTTGCATTTAATAGAAATGAAATTTCAGATTTTCATGCTAAGAAAAGTTTTACTTGCTGTTATTACTGTTTTATTTTACAGGGTGGTAAAGAATAACCATTTTAGGTGACATCGCAACTGAAGTGCAATTTTTTATTCGGCTATTTATAACAATGCAACCAGACATATATTTTTGGCTTATTTCAAAGATATCTAACATTAACAGCGAGAAGGTTAAGTATAGATTAAATAAATAAAAAATTAACTGTGCAAAGAAAGTAAAAGAAAGTAAACTTAAAATACACAACAATAATGTACAAACTAACTGAAGAGACTGGGCAAAGTACCTTCTATTTTACTTTAAATATAAAATTAACTTTCTATTTCAGGTTTTCGAATACATTCACAATCACATTATCAATGACAATGAGAGACAATCAGACATGAGGGCTGTCAATATAAGTCATCAGTTGTTACTTCAGTTGTATTAAGTATTTAAAAATAAAATTCAGTATTGCTAATTGAGTCCTACTTCTAGATTACTCTTTTTATAACAAATTAACAATAACAGAGAGCAGGCGAGTGACTCAGCGGTTAGCCTAACCGACTTATAAAGTCATGTCATTCGTCGACGTGGGTTCGAATTCCACCAGGGCGATGGATATTTGTATTACTCGGATTGTAACCCAACCACTTAAAAAACATAGCAATTTGTCTGGATTGATACCATGCCAAAAGACAAGATAAGCATGTATGGGTAACTACTAATTAACTAACTAATAAATTAAAAATTTTAATAACAGATTGTTAGCCGTTGTTATAAAATGTTTATTTATTCAAGTTGTTTTTTTTTTAAATGTACTTTCATGGGGAATCCTGTGTAATACGTAATTCAACCTAGAAATTAAACTAAAAATCTACATTAATTAATTAATTAATTAATTAAGAAAAATTTAAAAATCAAATTTTAATTTCCTTTACGCAAAGTTATGAATTGCATTTAAGACACGCAAATTTCTGAAACTTCAGCTGATTTATTTTATGGTATATTTTCAAAAGAAGACGTCCTTGATGATTAAAATCAATAATAAAAATTTATTTAAAAAATATGTCACGTCAACAGTTGGGTTGGGTTGGTTTAATTGTTGACATAATTGAAAAATATTACCTTCTTGACTAAGATGACCACTGGCTTATGTTAGCTTAGATATTAAAAAGAAACTTAAATAAGTATAAATACAATACAAAATTCAAAAAATTGTTAAAAATACTAGGTAATTAAGACACTAATGCTATTTAATACTTTTTTAATTATTTATCTTTGATCTTCAATCCACGATTTCTTGTATTTTTTATATTTAAAATAACTTAAAAATGTGTTTTTTTTTAAAGAACGTTAGAAACGTTTACTTGTCGCTCTACAAACTCTTCGTAATTCTATTTTTATTTTTATTTTCCTAAGCTGTTTTTCCAAAATTTATTAAGAAATTTATAGAATTAAGAAATTTAATGCCATAACACTATTGAATAAAAAATTCCAATTGCTTGGATAAATGAGTTCATTTAGTTTATATTTATATTTATTTATTTATTTATTTATTTTTTTGATAAAGTAAATAATTATATTTGCGAAATGTCAAGTAAGTCAATAAATTACTCCTTTAGCTCATTTTAAAAAGCCTTTTTATTTGTTTCATATTCTCTGCAATCCTCACGAGCAAGAACTACCCAAAAATTACTTACATCTAGGCATAACTTAAGGTCAATAAAATAATGAATAGTTTAAACAGCGACATCCTACGATCGCTTTTTGACCTAACATTGCATTAGGATTGACAAAATGAAGCCAGTTTGCTACATAATAAGTTATTACATGCAAAAGCGGCCATGCTTGCTGTCAAAGCATAATGAAAGTTTTAAGTTTTTGGTTGCAGTCAATCCCTTGTGCAGTATCTGTGAAGCTGTTTCAGCCTTATTTGGGGCTTCGTCAGCAGAAGTTTAGGGCTAAAACAGCTGTACTGAGGCTGCACGAGGGATTCACCGCAATCAAAAACGATTTGCAACAAAAATTTTTGAAACTTTAAATATGTTTTGACAGCAAGCATGACCGCCTTGCATGGGATGACTTATTACGTAGCAAACTGGCTTCAATTTGTCAATACTAATGCAAAACAATTTTTTTTAAATAAAATAGTTCATAATTAAAGCATCTCTCTCTCTCTCTCTCTCTCTTGTTCGTTGAATACTATCATAAAATTTGAAAGTAAAAGAAAATTATCGAATAATTAGTTATGAATTTAAAAATCGTCACTGAAAACATCTTCAGGATAAATAAAAACAAGATGATCTACTTATCCTAAAGAAGCTCTTGTAACCTGCAACACTACGCTGACTTTTAAACCGACTTTGTAACTGTCCGACATAAATATTCAGCGAGAGCTTTCATTAACGTGAAGATATTTAAATCATACTTAAAGTAAGTTATCAATGGACATTAATATAGATATTTATTTTGAATGAAAAATGCTGAATTGAAAATTGAAATTAATGATCGGTTTATTTTGCACGTAATCTGATTAATAATTATAAATTCTTTTAGAATTCTGTAATCCTACAAAATCAAACATGCCTGTGTTATTAGGTTTACTTGAAAATGTTTGATTATTTACCCTTACATTTATATTCCGAGTCTTGCAATCATTGATAGGTATTTGAATTTATTCCAAAAATTTTAACTTTTACTTTACCTCCCAATGGATGTATGTAAGAGGAATTCAGATGAGCCAAGCAATTTATTTTGCATGCGACGCAAGAATTCCTTTTTGCCGATCGGCGTTCACCATTTTTAATATCATGATTATCACATATCACACAGGATAGTGCTCAAATAGGGTGGTTCTTGCACCCCTATTTTTTTGTAATACTCCCGCACTCTGGGTCGCCACGACGACGTGAGGGTGTGCGAACACATGCGCCGTGCAATGACGCCCGACGTCATATCTTCTGATAATGGCCGTTATACAGGTAACGCAATCATTTTCGCGCACTGCAGATTTAATTTTCGACCAAATTTTAATAAACAAACCGAATTAACCGCGTACGGAAAGCTTCCGTGTTTAATTTTAATTTTCGTGCACACCGAATTTAAATTTGTTGGCTTAAAATGTGGAAAATTTGCGAAATTGTGTTGTAACTGTACATAGCTTTTTTTAAAATGAAGTTTTAACTAAATTTATTTTTAAATGTCGATTAAACCATGAAAGTATTTATTCAAAATTTAAATGAAGAATAAAATAAATGTATTAATATTAATTTTTTTCATTCTTCAGTGCGGTTCCAAAAATTCATTTTAATTTACTAATTCCAGCTCAACCTTAATTAATTAATTGAGAATTCTTGATGATTTTTTTTTGTTTTGAACAGGAGTATGTTAATACTAGCCATACTGTATAGAATGGTTGAACTATTTAAAAAGTCAAGAACTGTATTACTTAAATACCTTGAAATATTCTTCATTTTTTCAAGCATATTGGTCTTGATCAGTATAATAAAAAAGGTATCAAATTAATTTCTTTATCTGAAAAAATAAAGGCGGCAGCATTTCATCAATTATGATTATTCAAAGAGTTATAATTATCACAATCAATAACTTATAAGAGTCGTTAATGTTATGTCAGGATGTTAATTTTTTTTTGTAAAATTTGCATAAATTTATTACAAAATGAAAAGACAGGTTACTAACGTGAACGTCTATTGGTTAATTAAAATGACTATTAAGCCCTATTCTTCAAGAATGTTCAAACACTGAACACACTCAGTATGTATGTTACATACATATGGAACACACTATTCTCTTCACCCGAAAGTTTGAAAATATCAAAGTCGATCAACATTTGGCTCAATTAAAAGATTGTTTTAGAAAGGTACTTTATTGTTGTATAACAAAAATTAATAAGAAAAAACAAAATAGATATCAAAATGGAGTATAAATTTATAATACAAATAAATGTATAAATTATTTAAGAAAGAGTACGCAACCGTTTAAAACAAAAATAGAAAAAGATCTTAAAATAGATTTCAAAATAGCGTGTAAAATTATAATGTAAAAAAATGTACAAATTTAAATATTCAGTGATCTAGGTTTAAAAAAGAATTAACCTGGACAGCGATGTTGCATAAAAGATAAAATAATTCCTGTAGCAGGTATATTTAAAAGGTGGAAAAAAAAAATTAAATCGACGAAATAATTGGTGTTTCATGCGTTCAGTTAATTTGAACTTATGATAACTATAGCACGTAGGGTTGTATTGATTAAACTAATTTTGAAAAGTCAAAAGAATTCAAAATAAGTGTAATAATAATGAATAATACTTAATATGAATAGATATTTTTTTTCTATACGGTAAACTATATTTGTTTAAATGGTGACGGAAACAACCTCATTTTTAACTGAAACCAAAAAAAGATAAAACTGTTTGACAGAAAATCTACTTTATCTGATTACAAATTAAATCTTTTGCATAACCAGAGTATAAAGCTCAAATGGAATATGAAGAGCTGAATGAACTGTTTTGCATGACAGTTTTTGCTGAAATAGGAAATAAAAATAAACTCCAAAGATGTTGTAATATCTAAAATGTATTCATAAAATTTGTTACGGTAGGCAAAATAAAGTAGTAATAGAAGGCAATGATTTAAAAAACTATTTTGGAAATGTCATGAAATCTTCATTATTTGTTTCGCTACCGTTAACTTTTTTCAAGCTCAGTTTTTTTTTTAAACAACATTTAAGGACAACATTCAGTACAGCTGTTCAGTTACTAATTTTTTCTTAATTTTTAGAAGTTCAAAAGAATCTTTTTATTAATTGAATCTGATTGTACTAGTAAGTACAGTAATTGTTTTTATTCTGAAGTAAGGCTAGTCACACAGATTGTGGAAAAGTACACAAGCAAGGTCTGTACGTATTAAAAAAATCCGTAATATTAGCAAAAACAAACCGCCGTAAGGTAATGTTAAACTACACATGTTATTGCTATAAGGTACAGTTAAACTACACATGTTATTGCCATAAGGTAATTTGTTAAACATAGTGTCAAGCAAAAGGTAAACATAACTTCAAAATAGAACCCCAAAAAATTGATATATTCCCATTTAAGCCGTAATGAAAACGATAATTCAACAACAAATTTTAACGCCACACTTGACAGCTTGGCAGTTGAACTTAGAAGCGACGTGCGTGTAGCAAGCAAATTATCGGTCACAACCTACTTGACCAGGTTTTTATTTAGACACTTGTTATCACTGTAGGGTAGTTAATTAATTTTTCTCATTTTTTTTGCTAAAATAGAAACACCGAATTTTCTGTTTTGTAACATTATGGTCATTATTAGTCATTATACCTCCTATTTCACTGATACTTGAATAACACCGTCTGTTTCACTCATACTTGAACAAACGCGAGAGAAAGAACATTGTTATTAAATAAAAATAAATGATATGAAACCAAACCGTTCGTTTGATAACTACAGGCACATTTCGCGACAAATATTTCTTAAACTATTCGTTTGTATTTAAAAATTGGCGTTTTCTGTCAAACCTAGAGAAATATCATCTTCTTCGGTTTTTCGGAGAACCACGTTAATAATCTCCAAGTGATAACTATTACCACCGCACAGTAGCGTTGCAAACGACAGCAACAGCAGCTAAGCTTTGATCGCAGTAACCCTGAAGAAGGCTTGCCAGAAAGACGAAACTTGCGAGGGCAATAGAAGGTTATCAATTATTCGAGGACCTGCAATGGTCGCAGAATCTTGCAAGATTGCCTTAGAAATGTAAACAATGATGCTAAAGTTAGCGGTGCGAGAATATTAATAAGATATTCAAAGAAATGGCAACAGTACAAAATAATTGGGAATATAAAATCGCCAACACTTATTTTTTGTTGCATTAAGTTGATTTTTATATTTTTTGGCTACCCATCATACAGTGGCATCCTTTTTTAATAATAATATTAAAATAATGGAAACAACATAAATCTCATTTGGTCAATTGAATTAATTTTCAATTATTTGGATAAATAAAAATTAATTCGTAGAAAATTTATGTTGAACTTATTCATATGCGTGCAAGGTAAAGAAATAAATCAAAACTTTCTTTCTTCATTTTCCCTACACTTTTTTACGACGTGACATGACATTTGTAGGTGTCGTATATTTTTTGTGTTATGATGAATTTCTGACGGTTGCAAGAATATTTATGGAAGATGTAAACGAATATCATTCATCGATCAAGAAAGAAAGCATTACGTCACTTCTACTTCGCTGAATATTTTAGACACAACATTCGTATAACACTGGGGAACAAGAACTTTGTTGACTTAGATCTGACAACTGATTTTGACTAATTTTTGGCTTTTAAATCCAAAAATAAGACCAGGTTTCGTCTATCACATCAATGTTCAACCCTTTCTGTATTCCAGACATACAAAACATGAAAAAATTTGTTGCAAATCATTTTTGATTGCAGTGAAAACCTCGAACAGCCTCTGTCAAGCTGGTTCAGCCTTGCCTGGGCCTTCGTAAACAGAGACGTAGCAATTTGTTATCCTACTGCAATGTCAGGTCAAAAAGCGATCGTAGAATGTCACTGTTTTATCTATACAAAATATGCAAAGGAAAATAAAAAAAAAATTACCAAATATACTGTTCACAGAGAATAATACTAAGGCTATATACATATAGTTAATATATCTTCAGGATCTTTTGACTTTCAGAGTAGGGTGGCATTTATGTTGGTATAGGACGTCAGAAGATTGAGTTAGAGTTTCAAGATTATTGTTTCTGAAGATCGGAACTCCCACTAATAAATGTTACGAATGATTTAATTTTCTTTTACCTTACCGTTACTGACCATGATAAACAATCTTCCGAACCATTAACACAGTCATTATTACAAAATAGGAAGACTTCTATCAAATTACGTGCACGTATCCTAACGAAGCAAAAACATTGCTTGGCAGAAAATCATAAGATTGTGAAGTCAAATTGTGTTCATGCAAGTAGAGAAGTTCTTTTACCAAACGGTAAATATTAAATTTATTTTCGTAAGTATAGTTCTCGCTCGAGATAACTGCAAAAATGATATGAAAGATAGACACACCTTAGAACGAGCTAAAAATATAATTTTTGGTCCTCCGGTCAGAAATGTTGGTAATGCATTCGTCAAAACCGTCCGGAAACAGCCCTATTGAAGGCCTTGGCCGTCAAAAAATTTATCAAATGTTGGCAATATTGACATCTGTAGGTGACATTTCTTAAATAACAAGAAGTTTGATGTACTGAATAATTTTTTTAATTTGGAGTTAAGTTTACCTGAAAACTTATGTTTATAATACGTTGCAGCTTGTTTTACCGAACGTGAGTACGACTCGCAAAGAGAAATTTCTTTATTTTTTAGGTTAGATCGAAAATGGTTTATTTCAATTCGAAATCTGGTGTTAGACATTGTGTTGCTAATCTGAATACATACTTCCCTAGCGCAAACTATTTAATTTTTTTTTTAACTTTTTGAGACAATTTAAAATAGATGGGACCAAAAAAATAGTGTGTATCACACGGCCAGTGCTCTCACTTGCGAAGTCTCGGCTAACGCCCTCTGCTCGTACTTGCAAAATGGCAGTTTCTGGCCTAATGATACAAGTAATTATTTTATTTACCTCTCGACGTTTCACTATACGGATTGCTGGCTTTTTACATATTACATGTAGAGAAAAAATTTGATACGTGATAGAAGAAAACTAATTTCAGCATTAACTTCGAAACAGCTAAAAAATCGAACTCAATACAAATTTTGTTAAAAATTCTTTTGTGTATAATCAAAGGATTTAATTCGCAAATGAATAAAATATGCACGTGGGTAAATTTTCAAGTTGAAATATATCGTAAGGGATAAATTATATAAAGGGAAGGGCAAAAGTATAGAACCGGCTTAATATTTCAAAAACTGTTTGACGTATCTATTTAAAATTTGGTGTGTGATTTACAGTCAGTAGGACCTGTATAATCAATTTGTTTCAATTGTTTATCTGCTCTTGTTTCTGAGATACAACGCCTACTTGATTTTTTTTTAAATGACAACCTGGTGATTTTTTCCTGTATTTAATAGCTCGTTCAATTCTCTAAACGACCACATAAACATATTAATCTATTACATAACAAAATTTTCGAGAAAATAATGTTTGACGATAAAGTTAAGAAAAATGGTTTTTTTGTTTGATACTCGACAAAAATATTAGTTTTAACAAAAGAACTACAAGGCCACAAGATTATGGGTTGTTCTTAAGATAGAACTAAAGGAAACTTCAATAAAAGTTGCTCTAAAAACATGAAAACAAATACGGGGAAGGACAAGCGTATGGAACCGGCTTAATATTTAGAAAACTGTTTGACGTATCTATTTAAAATTTGGTGTGTGATTCAGAGTCAATAAGACCTACATCATCAATTTATTTCAATTGTCTATAGGCTCTTGTTTCTGAGATCCAACGACTACTTGATTTTTTTAAATGACAACCTGCTGACTTTTTTCCTTTATTTAATAGTTCGTTTAATTCTCTAAACGACCACATAAAAATAATTATCAATTATATAAGAAAATTTTCGAGAAAAAAACGTTTGAATGAAAAAGGTAGGAAAAATGGTTTATTGTTTGATATTAGACAAAATTTCTAGTTTTAACAAAAAAACTGTAAAACCACAAGATTATGGGCTGTTTTCAAGATAGAACTAAAGAAAATTTTAATAAAAATTGATTTAAAAACATGAAAACAAATACTAAATATCAGCGTAAACCATTTTTTCTAACTTTTTCATTCAAACATTATTTTCTAGAAATTTTCTTATGCAATTAAATAATAATTATATTATAAATATTTTTATGTGGTCGTATAAAGAATTAAACGAACTATAAAGTAGAGGAAAAAAGTCAGCAGGTTGTCATTTAAGAAAAATTAAGTAGGCATTGGATCTCAGAAACAAGAGCAGATAGACAATTGAAACAAATTGATTATATAGGTCTTACTGACTGTAAATTACACACTAAATTTCAAATAGATACGTCAAACAGTTTTCGAAATATTAAGCCGGTTCCATACTTTTGCCCTACCCTGTATAAATAACATAAATATATAAATAAATATAAATATATATAAATAATATGAAATTATATGAAATTAGAAAATAAAATATTTAGTATCTTAGATGGAAGTTAAAGGGAAAAAATGTTTTCTTTTTTGCAAGTAAGAAACGCGAAAAAAGTGTATTTCAGTATTGTTAAGATCAAAATGTCTGCCTTTAATTAAAAAGCACATTCTGTTATGTTTGGTAACGAGATGGGAAAAATTATGTTATTATACAAACATCGAAAAAGAGACGACATTCGTCCGTCGAGCTCATTAGCGAAGGAAACTCCCCCAGAGCAAACTTCAATATTGCGAATAACGATTTATCAATGCGGAGAATTCGGAATCTCACATGGGCCTCTTCCATGCTGACGGACTTTTTAATAATAATTTCCTTATCGCAGCCGGAAGCGATTTATGCCGAAGGAATCGAATAAATCTCAAATTCCAATAATTAAAAGTCGGTAAGGTAATGCAATACGAATATTACGGACTAAGCGCCTTACGCGTAAAGCTTTTCATATTCCATACTTATTGTTTCCGTTCTTTTATTTCGGGGGAAAATAATAATGTAATATTAGACATTTTTTCGATGTTTCTCGAGGACTTTTGATGAGGAAAGCGACTGTGCATGATTTGATATCCGAATGTTTTTAATTATTTATTTCCTCGGAGGAGGAGAAGCAAGCCGAAAAGGTAGGTATTTCTGTAATATTACAATATAAGGGCGCCATATTCGAGCCGAGAGCTCTTATCATTCCTCCTCGTTTGCTTCGATTCACCCAACCCCTCACGTATTTGTGGATTTTAAATTTGTGTGTGTTCGTTTTCGCTTTACTTTCCTGGCAGCGAGCGAACTATGGAAAAGCTTGCATTGAGAGTTCGTAATCTCACCGCCTCGCACCCTAATTTCACTGTCTTCTTTAATATATTTGTCCCCCGTTCGTGAGCTTTGGATTTGCAAAGGAAATGATGAAAAATATTCCCACTCAAATCCACACATTCGCAGCTCCAGCAGCAGAAGCAGCAGCATTTGCTTTCGGTTCAACAACTCAAATCAGGGGAGGTGGTTCGCATCTGCGACGTTTCTGTCAGGTTAATGGCGATATATTAGCAAGCCATGTGAAGAAGTCGCTAAGGATGAATAATAACAATGTATCATTTTTATTAAAGCGCCCACCTACCGCGAGATTGCGAGCGGTGAGCGTGATGCTGCGTCATTATATCGTTCTTAGTTTCATCTAGATGTTTTGACTCGATGATGAACTCTGAAATAAGTTTTCTGAAACACCACCGGCTAAATTTCAGCTCGCTTAAACGTAATGCATTATGCGAGTGACAGCATGAAAAATAGTCACATTTACCAGTCCTTCGGATTTGCGGCTGTGGCAACTCGGTGACGTGTTAATCAGAATTGATGGGTTCCTAGCAGAAAATGCTGACGAGGAACAGCGCACGGTGTCACCTTATTCTTTATCCTGGATATCACCGGTTTACTCGAATATTATCAAGATTAATTTAAATTTTATGTAAATATCTACGTTTCGGTTAACAAAACCGCCGATAACACCGACCGCTAATTGGAGCACGATTTATTACCGTCACTGATTCGGTTCCACAGAATTCGAATAGAAGTTTTAATTCGCGCGCGCATCATCAATCACCTTGACTTATAATTAAAATATCATTAAGTTCACATCGATTTACATATAGGTAGAAAACAGGAAATCGCTTTAACGTCCAGATAATCAATATGAACGTCCAGCTGGTAGTCGACAGTGACCAAAGGCCAGCTGATACGTCCTACATAATACGCACTACGCTCTCGCGATCGCGACACGCACTAAACCCGTTCGCATTCCGGGACGGGTTAACAAAACCGTGCCTTGTTTTTGTCAGGTTTTTTGTGACGTTTTGTTCTTGCCTACATATGGAGGGACCCAGCCTGCGGTTCTAACGTCGCTTTGGGTGCGCATTAATGCAATCTACATATCCACATGTATATCCTGTAGTGCAAGACACTAACCCCATTTGCATAGTCTAATATATGCATGCTCACAGCGCTGCCCGGCTGTCCCATTATATACCTTTTCTTTCTGGCGAGTCGTTCATCAGGATTTGTGAACCCGCACCCCGGAAACTCCACTACCTCATTTGCTTATGTAACAAGAACGTTTTGTTACCTCGCACAATACGAAAGCAGTTACAACCAAGAGAACGATCTGAACTGAATAAATAAAATTCATTTACCTAACTAACCCTTTAGATTAGAAATTATAATATTTGCTCCGACTTAATTAAGAGGCAGGCATATTTATAACACAACGTTTCTTTTTCGTTTCACCCAGTGCGACAATGTATTTTCTAACTAACTAAAATTTCCCTTAGCAAAACCTGCCCGGGGGGAATTTGTACGTTATAACTTTTATTAAAAATAAAAATTTAATAAATGTTACATGCTCATATTAAAGAGCCGGCACAAAAGAAAGCTCGACATAATACGTCTTGCTAAATTGAAATACGCAAGCTTTTACTCACTCGAGAAATTAAAGAGGAAAATATATGTTTACAAAATTTAATTACGAACATGCAATAGTGTTGATATATGAAATGAATTCAAATCCAAGGAAAAACTAGAATATCCAGATGGAAAGGATATGGTAGATCGTACTTGCTTGCATAACTTATCTCTCCTGCACCAGTGTATACTCACTAAATTGAATCAGAGATGCGTTATCATGGCGCAGAACTGTTCATCAGTGAATGTCTAGAATAGAATAGAATAGAATATCCAGATGATCTAAGATTAATGAGAGAGACGTCATCAGACGGAGATGTCTTCATCAGTGATTGTGCAGAATACGCAGATGAAAAGGATATGGCAAGTCGTACTTGCCGGCGTGACATATTTTTCCTGGACCGAAACTGAATGAGAGAGGCATCATCAGGTCGCAGAAGTCTTCACCTGTGAATGTGTAGGTGTAAAAGATGACAGATGAAAAAGATATGGCAGCTCGTACTTACTAGCGTGACCCCATCTCTCCTGCACCAATGTACCCTCTCTAAATTGAATGAGAGAAGTCTTCGTCAGTGAATGTTCAAAATAGAATAGAATATCCAGATGAAAAGGATATGGCCAGAAGTCTCCGCCAGTGAATATCTTTTACCAGTAAATTCCTGCTTCTGGACCCTAGATCAACGCTACAATACGCTACACTAGAAATCCTATACACTTCCCTTCGTCCCAAACATTACGTATAGTTCTTGGATAAGGTATAGGGAGTCGTATCGTAGTGTCAGTTATCATCGGTATAGTATCCAAGGACACTCGCAGAATACATAACAATTTGGCTAGATGAATTGATGACCAATGGTCATAACTTGAATACCTGGTTGAGCTTCATGAAATTCACATTCTTCTTCTGCTTGATGTATGGTTGCCGCCGACAAAAACTGGTACAGGAACGAAAATCTAGTGACATGACTTTAAAAATTTTAAGCTGTGTGGTTCGAATTTTTTTTCACTTCTGCTCCTTAAAATTTCTGTAAAAATGATTTGCGACAGAGTGTATTTCCATGATGTTCCTAATTTTTCTTTATTTTTTGTCACTGTAGCCTTGTTAATACCAAGTTCCTCATCTATCTCTCAAATTATTAAAAGTAAGTAATGCTTGGTTTATACAGTCACTAAAACTAAAACTAAAATTAAAACTATGCAAAAGTTTCCGTTTATACAAGCAAAAATTACGCATGCTCGTTGCACACCTAGCTGTGAAAATTCCGTGGAGGGAATATTAACTGGAGAGAAAGTATAGTCAAATTTACGGTCATCCCGCCTTTTCCACTAAGAATTGAAATAAACGAATTCTTAATTTTTAGTGAAGTTGTGTAAACCGCTTCGTATCAGTACAGCGTTTTAATTTCTTAGTTGATAGTTATTAATGTTTAGTTATTAGTTTTGGTGACTGTATAAACTACACTTAAAAGTATCAACATGTCGGATTTCAGCAAGTGCCAGGCTGCCAGTTATTTTCAGATTTCTGGTTGTTATAGTACAAATGAAATTATAGTTGCATTTACAAAGGGAAAAATTCGGTGTACCAATTTTTTTCGGCGATAACTGTACGTGTCCTTTCTTAGATGCGAGCTTACCACCTCCTTTAACCGTCGGTTAAATTTATAGTGACGTGGTAAGATCGGACCTTAATTGAATGAAGGACATCATCTTGGCACAGAAGTCTTAACTGAGCATCATCAGCTCCACCAACGCATGTTTGGTGGTAGCAAGTTTCTGTCTCTGGATCATATGTCGATACTATCATACTCTACACCACGATACAAATTTCGTAACTCTCGTCCGAAAAATTCTGCACAGTTTGTGTCCAAGGGGTAGAAGATTATAACATTAAATCGATCCAGGATCCAGGATCATAACTTGAATCTCTGATTGAGCTTCATTGGGCTTATACAGATGAAACCATTCCAAGTAGGCACAGAATTTAAATCGGCCTGCATCGGGTATACGCGCACGCTGTAAGGCTGTTTCGTGGGCGCTCGGGTGTGCCTACTTTATGTGGTGGAACCGGTATGTTGCATGCTGATGTGCCCTATATCCGCTGTATAAACGTGTACTCTCTAAACCGAATGAAAGAGACGTCATTTTGGCACAGATATCTCGATTGGACATAATCACTGCCATCAGTAAAAAATATCTTATGGAAGAATGTTTCTGGATGGATGTATTCTGCCTCTGGATGCTGTGTCGACATTATAATCCGCTATACTACAAACGTATATTCTTTGCCCCAAATATTATGCATAAATTTAGGGAAAGTGATACAGGATTCAAGATTAAACACTTGTAGAACGCAGGTGATTCAAAACGATTGGAGTGATGCCCAGTAGCTATAACTTGAGAACCCGATTGGGTCTCCACCAGCTGATGCTCGTTGTAACAACGGAATCAGAAAAGTCTTGAGGTCTTTTAGGAAAAGGGCGAGAGTTGGTAACCTAGCGTATTGTAGCGTTCACACAGGATACAGGGCCTATGTACATGTAGAATGTGTGACATTTCGGTCTGTAGATGGAAAACGATTGGAGTGATACCCAATAGCTAAAACTTGAAAGTCCGGTTGAATTCCCAGAAGATCGTCAGCTTTTCGAGGATTTGTATCGACGAAACCGGAAAGGTTTTGAGGTCTTTTAGCAAATGCTAGAGGGTCAGTAACGTAGCGTGTCGTAACAATGACACAGGATCCATGATCTACGCACTCGTAGAATGTGTAACATTTCGCACAGATGATGCAAAATGGTTGAAATGATGCCCGATAGCTATAGCTTGAGATTTCGGTTGAATCTCCACAAGCTCGTCTGCTCTTGTCTTGAAGACTTGTATCGATGAAATAGGAATGTTAAAGGGTCGGTAACGTTCACACAGAATCCACTACGTATGCACTCGTAGAATGTTATATATTTTGGGCCAGGTGATGCAAAACGGTTGGAGTCTGATTCTCAATTCTATACTTGAGAGTCTATTTCAATATCTTTGAGCTTGTTTGTTACTGTCTCAAGCTTCTGTACCGACGATCCTAGAAAGGTCTTGAAACCCGTAAACGTTGCAACACGTACCTAAGAATGTAAGCCTTCTGACTTTCCGAGATGCGGTCAACAACGAAATCTCTCATCCAACTTTGAAGCGATAACAGTTTCTTGTCGCCAAGTTGACGCTCGCTGAGGAGTTTGTGACATTATCTGTCTGAAGAACGGCTCATAAGATAGTTTCTGTTGTACTGATACTTATTCATTGGTGGTGTATTGTCACCTCCAGAAGTGAGTCGAAACACTGACCACCAGATGATATTTGCTGTTCTGTGCACACGTTTTGTCTACAATAATCACACACTGGATTGGTTTTCCAGAACAGCGGCTTACAACTTTATATAATCTCGTTATGAGTGGGTGATAATACCAAGGCATGATGCTTGTCTGTCTCCAAGCATAGTTAACTTATCTGCGATAATTTATATATCTTCGGTGAAGAATGTACCCTGTTTTTCGGTGGTAACAGATACTATATCATTGCTAATATTCACTGCACACATTCTTCGCGGTCACATGAGTTTTTTAATCACCTCTACGTGCATCATGTCGGAATTACCAGTGGTGGAAACTCTCTAGATTGTAGGAAATAAAGCGAACCACTTACTTTCTCTTATTATCTGCCTAGGAACACACGAGAGATCTTTCTAGATGATTTGATTCATCCCAATCCTAATAAACAAAAGTTACATATTGTCACTATAACAGACTTAATCCAGTTTTTCAACTTTAGTTTATTCACATAGGAGCACACGGAAATAAATTGAAGTTTAAAGTTAACCAGAGACGGAAAACTGAGGTTGAATCGCGAATTTGAATAGTAAAGTCCATGACTGAGTTGATCCTTCTCGTTTAGTCAATAGGGGCGTTCAACAGATACAATCGATCCATAATCGATTTATGATTACATACAGTTTAGCGTTCAACGTATACGAATCGATTCAACATCGATTATTAAATTTTTAATCGTAAAAATTTTACGATGCAATGCGATACGGCATCGAAGTGTCATTTGCTGTCAAAGATAAGAAGTAGTGAGTGTTATGTGTGCTAGTTGTTTATTTCAGAAATAAGTAAAAGTAAAAAGACTCACGCTCAGGAATTTAAAATTAAAAAAGAAATACGCTGACAACTTTGATGACGTGTTATCGCGTCCGTTCATTAGATTAATGAATAAATTGTGAAATCATTTACAAGTGCTATTGTGCTTCCAGTTTTATGGGATTCCTCAACGTGTAATTTGAGACATGCGCAGTGCCTCAGAAAGCGGCATCAGCTCATTGGTGGAAGCAGAAGTAGCAATCATAGAAAAATCGATATTCGGAATCTGCAATGTCGGGGATAAAAAACAGCGGTATTAAATTTAAATTTATCGTTACTATTGCGGGTTAGAGGTTATAGGTCACCTGTCACGACAAATCGCTGGCGTTTAAATTAATCGATTTTTTTATTGAATGCCCCTAGTGTGTTTATGAAACGATTTAAATCGATTTTTTCGACGTTTTTGACAGTTTTGGGTATATTCTCCGTAAAACTACGTTTCTTTGCTCGGGTATAGTTTTCTGGTGGTATTGGTAGGCAATTCCAATTCTACAAATGATTTAATTACGGCCGAATCTTAACTTACGAAGAAAGTAGTTTGAAATTTTGCGCTGAGGTGGGTGCAAAATAAAAAGAAATCATTTTCTTAACTTTCCTTACTCCAATTGCTTCTTTAGTCTTCTTTTTTCTTTGCATGTTGTGCCACAAAGAAGAACGCTATAATGAAATGTAACTCAGTGATTCTTTGAAAAAATACATATGCCCTGTCTGACAAATATCGCTAAAATGCGAGCCACGTGGGGTATATTCATGGCTTGCGAAGCTTTGTATTGTAATTTCGTGCTCAATATAACGTAATTTCAATAAAAATGTTTTACTAATTATAAGAAAGCGGTTTTTAAGTTTTAATTAATTCGCGCTGTTATAAATACGCATTATCGGACGTTTGTGACGTTTAAGTGTTAGAAAACTTTAATTTGGGTAACTAGCGTTAAAACGGAGAAAATTTGCACTAAATAAATAAATTGGGCAGGCCGGATAAGAGAGTCCGTCTTGTTAAATCTAGTAGGTCGTGGCATTGCCCATTTTATTTTTTAAATAATAACTGTTTAAGTAATACTATGATGATATTTTTAAATTGAAGAGCACGCTGTTGAGATATTATTTTATTATTAATTGTTTACTGCATCTTTATTTCGTAAAAAGCAATGCATAATATATTGACATCTCTATCTATCTTTTCAGGAAAATTTAAGAGAAATTTTAAAATGGCAAACTGGCAAAGGAATCTGGCCACCATGAAATATTTCAGAAAATTGGTTGTTTTAATGAAGTTCCTGGTTATAGCCAAAATTATTTCATTTTACCGCCAAAGTCCCCAATGAATCAGCTTTGTTAAATAAATTTGAGGTAGTACAAGCAAATCGCTTGGTCTTGTAGACTGTCCGGAAAGACTGGCCGAAGGAAAAAGACGACTACACCTCTGGAGTTGATCCCAAGAGAGTTCAAAAGTATTCAAAGGCCTGGTCAGTGAAGTATTCTAATGCCCAACATCAGTCAGATATTCGGTAATAACTCCTATAACGTGAGGTCTGGCAACAAGCAAAAACTAAAATAAAGTTAAAAAGTGGCATGTCGACGTCTTTGAGAACATACTCTCCACATCTATTGCTATTTGAATTGATTAAGTACAATAAAATGGCCACTTCTCTGACCTTCCACTGGATCCTACTTACCCAACAAATCTAGCAGTCTGCAGATAAACTGAGTATTGGGTTTTTCCAATGTGAGAGACACGCAACTAGGATAGCTAGGACCATTTTCAATTAAGGCGACAGTTTGAGAAAAATCTTCATTTTCTTAGACAGCAGACTGCCAAAAGACCGGTAGAAGACGTTCAATATGATTCCAAATTATTTCCTAGATTTTGTTTGTTTAATTAAGGTTCAAGTATCCATAATATAACATGATTTCGTGAGAAAGAAAAATAATAACTTCGCTCATATTAAATACAAAATAAAAAACACGGGACATAAATCATCTTAATCTGAAATATGTAAAGCTTTAACTTGCGAAAGAAATTTAAATGCTGGCGAGCTAATTTCCATGAACAGATAGCAGCGCCCCGGATGTAAGAATTAGCACGGATTAGCGAACAATACACCACGACGCGATCCCAGCTCCCTAGATTGTCTCAGTAATCTACAGATAATGAGAAGCTCTACTTTTGTAACAATAATTGCAAAGTTCTTCGCTGCGTTCACTGTTATTGTCAAGTAAAGGGAAACTACAATGCACTGCTTCTGTAAGGCTCAACAAGTGGTACCTTAATTTTAAATTACACGCAAATTATTTTACTTTAGTTTTTCTTTTTATCCATTTATTTAATACTGGGCAAAACTAGTTTTTAGATAAATTGTTAGTTCTTTATATTTCTTTAAAAATAATATCCTCAACTAAAGTCCTGCTCAACAAGTGGCACTTTAATGTGTCAAATTACACACAAATTATTTTACTTTCCTTTTTACTTTAGTTTCGCTGTTTCTCCACTTAATTTACGTGAGACTTTAGTTTCTAGACAAATTGTTAGCTCTTTGCGTTTCTTTAAAACGAATACCGCATAACTTTTCTGTAATTCAGTACTCCCATTACATCCCAATTACCATCATTCTCGAACTGTGAAGGTAAATTGCGCGTAGCATTCCATTTAAAACCTAACTAACAAATCGAGGTAGGTACAAATTAAGTGAAAGGAGATGCATGTGCAGAATTCCTTTAAAAACAAGGATTACATTTGTGTCACTCGTGGAAAAATGATGCAAGGAAACTGATTGCGAGTGTATTTTAATTTGAAGCAGACATTTTATTTTTAAATCAGAGGCCTTGTTTGAAAAGAGAGGCAACAAATATGTAGAGTCCCTAGCAAAGAGATCCTACGGCCAGCTGCGTTAATTTAGAACTGTATTATAAAAAAAAACGCAGATCTACAAAAACAGTTGTAATGAATGTGCGTGCATATTTAATTTCCTGGGTATAGTTTCTGTCAAACCAGTTAGGATTCAATGGGACCACATAAAAAAATATGGTATATAGCAATCCTAGTTAACGAAGGGATGGTGCTTTCCCATCAGACAGCAACCGACGCGCACATATCATCCGTCAGTTGAAAAGCTGGTCGTAAGTGATATTCTCTAGAGATGCAAATCAGCACCGCCGAACTCAACGTAAAAGGTGAAGTAACAATGTATTCTAATTATGTAACAATACGCAGAAACTACATTATGCAAATACAGTTTGGGTATGAAATTACCTACGTTAGGAGGCACTGTAAAATGCAAAAAAAAACATACAGGTGAAGATATTTTAGTACAGAAAGAATTAGTTCACTCAGAATCACAATTTTAAAAACTGCTTCAAACATTAATTGTATTTTGGACGATCAAAAAAAAAACTTTTACATACCTACAATGATATATTTGCAGTAAAACTTAAAAAGTTCCCAAAAATTTAGAACAGATGTTCTTATGAATCATTTCAAACTTCTCGCCAAATACACTGAGTTCCACAAAAAGAGATTAACTGATATTTTTACGCATTTTATGGTTTTAAAGATATTTGCTTCTTGTATTCCGATCTTTAAGTTAAAGTTATATACTATTTAGGAACTATTGCATGAGAAAAGTTGATTTATTTGAAAAAAAATAAGGATTTAAATTTAAATTAAAAAAAAGGAAGTAACAGTTGATTCAATTCCTTTTTCTATAAAATTTAAAATAATTATGAACGAATAAAAATTAGTAACGGGTGTTGCCACCTCGGTTTGGAATAACTACCTAAATCCGTTGGTATACAATGGCATTTTGATTCAGTTGCTTTCATTCTCGCATCAGGACATTTGACAACTCTTTCCGCTTCTCTGAAGCAGGCGCATAAGCTCTAATTCAATATCCCAGCAAGTTCCAAACGTGCTCAAGGGGTTAAGGTCAGGGCTCCTTGCTGGCCAGTCCATCCATTGAATGCCGACTCCATTCAAATATTCCGACACAATTCTAGCGCGATGCAGTCGTGCATTATCATCCATTAAAATGAAATCACTTCCAATAAACTGTGCAAAAACACCTTTTTCTTGTAAAATGTCTCTTATGTATCTATCGCTATTCATTGAACCCCCTTGCACCAAGTCTTTACGAGCTTCGGCAGAGATCCCAACCCATACCATCACAGACCCACCATTAGAACTTAGTCGGGGCACTATGTTGCACTGAGCTCTCTCCATACTCTCTGTCGACCAACAGGCGATCTGAAGCAGAACTGGGATTCATCACTGAAGAGACCCTGGCTCCAGTTCTCGAAATGTCATTCAGCATGAGTTCGTGCAAACTGAAGTCGCTCTACCCTATGGTGTCGGTGAAGTTCTGAATCATTAACAGGTCTTCGAGTAAGCAAGCCAAGAAGTCCTCTGACAGTATTCGCAGATACTCTGACTCCCATAACTTCTTCAAGTCGATTTTGGCTTCAACTGTTGTTATTCTAGAGAAATCTCAAAGTCAAGAATCGATCATCTCTAGCAGATATCGATCCGTTCTTGGACATCTGGAGTAAGATTGGGTCTCGTTGTATCATCTAATGACCCTGTGGATGTTGGCTTGTGATACTTCAAGACGATTTGCTACATAATGCTGACTTCGTCCATCTTGCACAAGAGTTACAGCGCGAATTTTCGAAAACGCTCATTTTCAGTGTATTGACAAATTCCTTGACACTTCGAGCTGGCAGATTAAAGTGCCTTAATTAAGCAAGCGTAAACTAGAAGAATGGCCAATGAGCAGTTTCAGGAGCAAATCTTCTTCCAACTTGAGGAACCTGATGAACAATTAAGTGGTACAAAGACCAGAGGCTGTGGATTTCATAATATAACGTTATATATACGCCATCGAAGTAATAGTACCTCTAGCTTTTATTTCAAGAAATCTTATAGCGTTTTCGATTGGGCTGCACTATGTGCATTGAATGTATCTTCATCTTATTTCATTTCATGAGGTTAAAACGAGATGAAGATACACTCAGTGCAACCCAATCGAAAACGTCTAGTACGTTGTTATTCCTTATTTTCGTAAAATGAAACAACTCAAGGCCATTTTATTTGCTGGAATGAAAATGATTCCTTTTGAAATGAAGCGAACTGACGTGAAACTGTGATCTACCTATTTTCTGCTTTAGAGAAATTGCCCAAAAGTTGAAAATGATTCCTTTTGAAATGAAGTGAACTGATGTGAAACTGTGATCTACTTATTTTCTACTTTAGAGAAATTGCCCAAAAGATGAAGAGTGGAATACTTCCCTATTATCTCTAACTCATCGAGCTGATGGAGTAGAGTGATGCAAGTTAAAAAAAAACAGAGATTAGAAGAATGCCAACAATTCCAATGGCAAGGCATCAATTTGTTGAAATCTGATGAAGAATCACGTATTAGAAAATTTAGAGAGGAATTGTGGAATGCTAGGTAAACAAGATATGGCGTTCTCCCGAATAAACAACATAAGATTCTAGTTTCCCCCCCCCCTTCATAAATTTTCCTCTTCGACCTTTGCCTAAAAATACGTTTTTGGCTGAATATGATTAGAATGGAAGTCTTTCCTTGGTTCTTATTTCAATAAATCTTAGGTACTGGTACTGGTCAATTCACTAATGATTTTTTTCCTTATTTCCTTCGTTTGAAAGAACTGATTGGAAAACTTTCTATGGAATGCAGTTGTGTCTGGATTGTCCTTTAGTTATATTTTTCGAAAACTGAAATGGAATCGTGCGACTGTTTTTATGACTTAGAAATCTTGGTCAAATAAATTTATAAAACCGTCATTAGAAAATGATCATACGTTTAAAAGCAGAGAAAAGGATTCTATCAAGGTTTTTATTTGTTACTAAGGGGTTATTTGATCGAGTTTGAAGATTCAAGGACCAGTGAAGAAAATTGACTAAATAAGAAATATGGAAAAGTAACACGAGGAAAGTGGTCCAATACAAAAGAATATCAAGGACGACCTCTTTGCCGCACTGTAGCAAAGAATCCTCGTCAGAATACAAGGTTGATTAGATTCTTTGATTTCCGTTATTTCTAGTACATCAAGCTAGTGGGTAAAATGATGCAAATTTAAAAAAAAATGACAAGTAGATTGGTGTTGAGTACTCTTCAGTGATAAATCTTTCAAATTTCTGACAGTGGGAATCTACATTAGGTAACTTAGGGCCAGAACCTGACGATGGATTTTACTTTAGGACGTTGCACAAGCATCATATAATTTGAAATATTAAGAACAAGAACACCTGGCGTGTTCCAGGAGAGTTTTGTTCGATGCTCGATTATGGAGAATTCTTTTTTCTGTAAAAATAATAAATAACGGTAAATTGGTAGATAGAATTTCCCCGCAATCGAAAATCTAACTGGAATCTCCTGGTAACACGCCAGGTGCTCTAACCATTGAGCTATTGTGACCTGAACGTGAAAGTCTAATATAAATTATAAAGCCTGTGGCACGTTACTAATACCAAAAGACTTGAATTTGATTCCTCATTTTTACTACCAAATTGGAATTAGAGTTTCTTAACTTTATTTATAATTTATTTTACACTTACTAAATCACTAAATCAATTACTTTATTTATATTTAGTAATTGATTATTATTTTAAATTATCCATTGCAATCTTGGCAATACATTTTACGTCCTTGTTCTAAGTACAAAGTTTTTTTAATCTCGAACCGGACAGAAATATGATGGGAACACATTCAACGTTTCGCTATAGATTTATAGCTTCGTCAGGAGTGAGAAAAAAGTTGCTATTTTGAGAGAATGCAATGTAATCAACACCTGAATATTGTTTAGGAATTTTTATTTAATTCTTCTTTATTTTCCTTACTTATGGTAACACGCTGTTATTTTGTGCTAGGATAACTTAAAAATGTATTTAAAACAAAAAAAGATGATTTACACATGAAAATCTCCGAGTGTTCTGATTAATAAATGAAATTGGCGTCCTGTTTATTGAATTTTGAAAACGTGGTAGTTGATTGGGTTTTTAGGACAAAAAAGATTCTAAAGCATTTAGCTGAACTTTGCTCTAAACATGTTTTAATGGAATCGTAAGTGTATACCTTTTACGCTCTGAGGAAGGTTTTGAAATAAAACCGAAACTGGTCAGCTGAAAAAAAAAAGCTGAATGATTTAGAATCCTTTTTGTCCTAAAAACCCGATCAACTACCACGTTTTCAAAGTTCTGATTAATGCTTTTAGAACTTCCCGTTTATTTTCTGTGTTCTATTTTGATTCTTCTTAGACGGTGAGCTTGAGAGTATCTGATAGAGACATCGGATGCAGTGACCTTGTTGTATGTGTGTTTTGAAGTTTTTTTTCTTTAATACTATGATGAATTTGTGAAAAATTATTTGAAAGTATGTAGTAATTTGGCTGTCCTGAAGTACACCACGACTCTCTTCTGTCGACAAATCAAAATGTTCCAAGTGAGGTTTAATAAACCAGAATAAAGTGTTTTACATCCATTATTTTATATCTATTCTTGTCTCACAATTTTTTATAATTTTTTTTCGAAACAATAAGTTAATATAATAAGTAATGTTCTTTATCTCTTTCTTGTTTTACACTCCTTCTTATGCTGTACGTGTAGTTACTTTTGAATCTCTTTATTCTTCTTCTTCTGGAACATAGAAATCTACCACACCTAATAGACCTATCTTTGTTTTTAATTCCACTCATTCTCAATTAATTAAATTTGTTGAAATAATTGAACTGGCTTCTGGTTAGAACCGCGGAACTGAAACTTAGTTTCGACGAATAACGAGAAGCAACAGCAAGAGCAAGACCACCAGTAGCAACAGCAGCTACCACCACCAGCAGCAGCCCCGAGGAAGTTCTTCTGCAAGGAGGAATGAAGTGGTAGAAGAAATCAGTTCGACGCGGTTCCACCCGGAAGCCAATTTATAATGATGGACGAAGAATGCGAAAATTTTAAAAAATTAGGGCATTTTTGTATACAAAATACGACTATTACCAACTGATGCTTTCCAAGTTCAAAAATTCTCAATATTTTGTTAATTTACTTATCAGAAAAAATGTAATATGCAAGAATATACTCACATCACAGGCGTATATATATTCCTAAAATATTGGAATTCATTCATGCCATATTAACATAAGATTTACCCTTCAGGTAATAATATCGAATCTAGTGCAATAGCAGGTGTAAAGGTGTTACCGTTGCCCTCAGCTCATCGATTACTAATACCCATTGTATTGACAGGCGAATAATGAGCTTTTGTAGGAAAACTACCTGCGAAATGGCAAGCGCTTCTTTTACTTCCCAAAACATATCCTCCCCATTTATGTGTGTTGTACTTAAACACTTGTATTTCAAAAGAATTTCAGAAAATTTTAAACCCTTACCACCTGAGTAGTACCTGCTTATTCTCGAAGGATAATCGTTTATATGATAACCGCAGTCGATTATCTTGAGGGTAATTATAGTTTGTTGAACTTTTTTAGGCACCAACTTTATTGTTTGTTTTCTTCTGGAAAGGATTTTTTTTAATCTTATTCTGTTTTGTTTTTGCTTAAAATGCATTGAAGATGTTTTGCCTTTTTGTAAACTGTACGTATTATTTGATTTGCTTGTAAAACCTTCGCGATCCTTATCACGCTAATGGGAAGCATATTTCATATCCGTTTGTAAATAGCTTTTAATTAATTATGAAAAGCGTGAAAGAAGGCATCACGTTTCAGATTTTAATATCATCTAATACGTGCAACTGGCTAATTGGTGTATCATATATTCAAATGAAGCTAGGATTTCCGGTACCGGAGAGCAAGTCCTGGCTGTTGTGCGAGCTGTCTTCTCACGGTACATAAATAGACCTACTGTGCCTTGGCATAATAAGACCAGCGCCTGTCTATATAGGTAATGATATGCAAGGGCATGCATACATTAAAAGGAAGACAGTAGGTGAACCCTTCTATTTAATAAAAACGCCTAAGTTTTTTGTTAGACAATGGTTGAGATTCAGAGTTCCCATAGCCTGTCATCATATTGGAATAATTATGCATCCAGCTCTTTCGAAAGCACTTACATGCATTAATATCAAAAATAGTAACCAATTTGATTTTATGATATCAATTTCCATTATTTACTGCGTAACTAAGTTCTTACAAACATAAAACGAGCGTAGATAAAAATTAGTGTGCGTAGAATCCTGAAATGTTAAACCGGTTATGGAATTAAAACAAACTTGGTGCAGAATGCAAAAAGTGCAAATGGGAAAGCATTATACGTTATGAGAAGGAAAGGGCCACGCCTTCGCAAGGGCTGCACAGCTGCATTTCTTTTTTTGCTTTTAAGTACTGCTTTGTCTGTTATTATTACCTTTGCTACCATCTTACAGGAACGACCGGTGTGTTTTTCTTTCATTTTTCTTCCTTATTTCTTGCATTTTACTTTTACTTTCAATTCGTGTGACGTCCTCCCCCGCCCTTTAAAATATCGCCTAATATTGTGAATTAAAATGTTCCTCTACTAAGACCTCACTTTTGTCACCTCCAGGCACCTCATTTTTAATCCCAACTCAAAATTATTTCTCCCTCCAATGATTGTGTACCCCAAATCCGGTTTTTCGCTTTAATTTTTTATCGTTGCTTAATTTGGAAGGCACACATTGGTGAATTGGCACTTAGGTCACGGAAAGTTATCAATATCCTCAAATCATTAGCGAATCCTCGTCAAAATGAGAACCAATAGAGATACCTCCAGAGCTATAAAGCCTACAATCTCACCATCAGAGACTATGTTACTGACTCCCTTGGGCATACCCTCTCATTTGTGACCTCTGGAGGTTACCCAGAATGCAGCAATCTTTCTTTATCAACCAGGAACTATTTGCTGCTTTTCTACGTCATGGAGATACATTCGAACTCCATCCATCAGAATTTCCACCTTTCTACTCCATCCACCACAACTGACGTGCTTTCGTCTACAATCTCTTCGGATACAAAATCTGCCACATTCTTCGTCGTGTGTTCTCTTGGAAGTGTTTCGCTGTTAACTTAATCCGGTTTAAACATGTTGTTGCTCTAAGCAGTAATAGATATTGTTACAATCATTTCTCGCTGTTGTAGTTGCAGTCGAGTAGGCTTCCCTTTGTACACGTCTGTTTGAACGTTGCTGATTACCGCAGGGTCGTTATCCATATGGAGCGCTCTCTTGCCTGCAATCTGCGAGACGGTGCAGGTGGTTTTTGACGTCTGTGTAACGAAGTGACTTAGGAAACGAAGTTATTGTTTGGGTTTTTATGATCCTACCGTCTGGCGCGGATTCACTCACTCCATTAGCTATTTCTTCGATTCATTTTGGACCCGATTTCTCCGGATTTAGAAGACGAGAGAGATCCGTTTTTGGCTTGCTTCCCAGAGCAAGGTAGGCGCCATTTTGTTTTTCCATTTTGTTAACTATTTACACTTAGACGTCTTTTTTCGCGTTCGTTAATTCTTCGTTTAACTTATTCATAACGAGTGGTACAGGGTCACATTTTTAGCCAACGCTAAGGGGCAGTTTATCACCAGCAGTTCGGCGTCGGATGGTGACCTCTGTCCAACCTCGTGGGCTACGCTAGTTCCTAGTCCTCCCGCCCCCCTTACTGTGCGACGCTGAAAGGAAAAGGTATTGCCGCCACCGTTGCGGATTACATAGCTAAGTTAATAGAAATTTTTATGTGACGTCGTTTCTCTTAGGCGTACATTTCGTCAGTGGCGTAGATTCAACTGTGCCGCGAGAGTTTTCTGGCAACGAAGTCGGCGGTAAGAGAAATGCCGTTGTTTGGGCGGTGTAGACAAGGGTTTTATCGCGTTCAATTTATTTATTAATACGCTATTTTGTTCATATATTTTATTTTGCTTTTGCAATTTTATTTTTACACAGTTCATTATTCATTGTTTTGATTGTTGGCTCCATCAGAGGGCGTTTAATTTACGTAGTTTCGTTCATTGAATTATTGCCATTTCTGCTTGCGCGCTTAACGTCTTAATTTTTCTGTTTTGTTACCTTATATATTCGATGCTGGAAACTGTAAGCAAACACGAGAGTACTCACGTCTATGCGTCTTTGCCCCTCGATTTGAGCCTTGTAAATTTGAGTAGTTTTGATAATTTCATCACACTAGGGTGTCTGAATTTACTTTTGTGTGTCACAATAAATATTGCTTTTGGACCGAACTAGGGTTTATTTGCTTAGAGATTGCTTTTGCGGAGACATATATTGTTAGGTAGGGGTTTCCAAGAACGTCATTGGGTTTTTCTTTTCTTTTGTATTCCCTAACGATCACCATATATACATACATGTATACCAACGAAGAAGCGGGTCCTGGAAAATGTTGTTTCTTTCGGGGACAAACAATGATACATTTTCCCGGCAGTTTTGTACATCGCGGTCTCTGAGAGAACGACCGTCCCTGCTTCGGAGATACACGGTAGGTTACGGTTGGCGCCGGCCCATTATTTTCTTTGTGTGGGTCAAAACGCGCTTTCTGAAAGTTTTCGTTTATCAGCGCACGCTGTGAATCCTTAGAAGTCGGTTCCACGGTGCGCATATCAGCTGGGGTTACTCCCTGGCGCCCCTATCTGTTATTAATTTGATTCATACCCCTCCTCCTTCAGAAATTACCTCTGGACAGCTGGTTCACAGGATTCGCTTTTGTTTTTCTTGTCAACTTCGTGATAGTCTTTAATTTGGAAATCGTTCGATACTCGACGGGTTGCTTGCATTACAAAATCAATCTTCACTACAAAATCTTGCCTTCTAGAATCGTTTGACAATTTTATTAATCTTCTTTTATGATTTGGTTTTAAAATCGACGAATTTTGTATTCCAATTTTATTTTCAGAACTGACATTCTTTTTAGTTTAGAATTTTAGAAATATCGTGAATGTCTTTTCAAAAATGTCAGAATCGTTTATTATTTCTTTTAAAGTCAATTACTCTTGATTCAAGGAACAATGCGAGTTTCTCTTTCAGAATCAATCCCATTACATCTTCCAATGTTGATTGTCTTTCATTTTAAGATCTTTCGTTTCAACATCGATTGAAATTTTTTAAAATCGACATTTTTTTGTTCCACAGTCGATGTGCAAGTAATCACTTTTTTCATGTGGAGAACCTGTCAGAATCGGTTGTCTTTTCTTTCTTCAATTTCCTATCATCTTAGCTAGTTTGTCTTTCACAGTTGTTTTGAAATTTAAAGCAAGCAATGTCGATTTTATTTCGAAATCGATCTCGTTTCTGTTTTAAGAGTCGATTATCTTTTATTTTAGGAAAGATCGAATCGATTGTCTTAAAATCCATTAATGTTTCTATTCAGAACCCACTGATTTTTTTAGATGAAATCGTTGACACTTTGAAAATCGATCGTCTTTTGTATCAAACTCTTTAATTTTTTATTTACTTGGAAATCGATGCCATTTTCCGTTTCTTTCAGTTTAAAATTGATTGTCTTTCGTTTCTAATTTTGTTTTAAAACAAATTTTCCTATTTTATTCCTAAAATGAAAACATTTCGTTTCCAAAGTTGACTTTCTTTACTAACGTCTAGATCAACTGTCTTTTGTTTTAGTGTCGATGGTTTTTAGTTGCGCGATACATCCGTAAGTCGTTGTCGTTTACTTCGCAGTTGATTTAAAATTGAAAAAAAAAAAACAATGAAAAACGGTTCTTAACTGCTTCAGACTCTTTAACTGATTCGGAGTCGACTGTGTTTTGTTTAGAAAGCTTTCAAATTCGATTTATTTTTGTTTTAACGTCGACTTTTTTGTTCGAGAATCGATCATCAACAATGAGAAACTTTGCCGGCTTTTACTGCTTCAGAGTCGACTGTGATTTGTTTCAAAAGCTTTCGACTGATTTTTATTTTACCGCCGAATCTTTTGTTCGAGAATCGATCACCAACAATGAAAAATGCGATCGTGTTTTGTTTCAAAAGCTTTGAAATTCGATTGATTTTTATTTTGACATCGACTTTTTTGGTCGGAAATCGATCAACAACAATGAAAAACGATGCCGGTTTTTAACTGCTTCGGAATCGACTTGTGTTTTGTTCCAAAAAATTCGACTGATTTTTGTTTTAACAGCGACGTTTTTGTTCAAGAAATGATCAACAAAATGAGAAACGTTGCCGGTTTTTAACTGTTTCGAAATCGATTGCGTTTTCTCAAAAGCTTTAAAAGTCGATGGATTTTTGTTTTGACGTTGGTTGACTTTTCTTCTCGAGAATCTTTCTTGTCTTTAAGAAAAAAACAAAAGCTACTTATCGCAACTGCATATAAAAAGCAATTTACTAAATCGCTTAAAATAAAAGCTTAAAATAAAATTAAAGAGTTCTCGTATTGCAGAGTACAATTAATTAATTAAATTAAAACTTTCATTTTCTCATGTAGTTTATCAAGTCGAACATTTTCTGTATTCAAGTTCACAGAAGGATATTAACTTCAGTTTATTAATGACTTAAGGAAATCTAGAAATCATAAAAGAGATAATAATAAATTATTTGCAACACAGACAAAAGTAATTAATAGCCTGAAGTGTACAACCTATTAAAGCTACCTGTGGCATGCATCACTTGTTTGTTGCGTTAATTTTTAAGCTACCGTAAACTCCAAAGTCATTTAAACTCTCCTAGAAGGCAAACAATAATGTAAGAAATTGAATTAACTGCGAGCAGATTTGCGTTGCAGAATTTACGAGCCGGCAGTTCGGTTTAATAAAAATGTTAATATTAATTGTTGTTTCAAGAGGAACTGTAATTTTTCCTTGCCCGTAATATTAGTTATTCAACAATGGAATGCCATTACGTTACAATGCAAGTTTTAAAACATTGTAACGCGTTGTTAAATGTTATCTTATTAAACAGGTGTTTCGTTTCTTGTAATTATTGAATACGACACGACATTAAGGTACATAAGTTGGAAATATACATACATAAGGTACTATAATTATACTTTTTTTTTGTTTAATGGTAGATATATTATGTCACGAGGAGTAGAACGTTGTTATTATTATTACTTTTTTTTGATCAATCCAGATGTTTGTGAATTGGGTGGTGTAGTACACTTGTTGATGTATTTTAATTGCATGTATTCATTGACCATTGTCAATTACGGGTGTAAGTTTAATTCATGTATACATACAGGGTGTTCTTTTACTGTGTGCAAATAAAAAGAAACCTCAGTATAAGTACGCGAAATGCTGCCTTCTGCGGGTATTTCTTAGTGGCTACCGTATCATAGCCAAAAAATTTCGGATGGACCACTTGTTTGGAACTGTTGAAATGTGCGAGAAAGATAGGAAGGTCAACTTCGCCTTCCTCTCGGTATGAACACGCCCACCGACACCGCACTCGATGTTCAACGTAGAGTTTCGTAATAATAATCACTGATATCGTTTATTAATTATTTTATTTAAAATTTTAATTTACTGAGCAAATATGTTTTACGATATCAACTATCGACGAATAAATCAGAAAATTTATGCACCAATTAGGTAAGCGCGTTAAAAATGTTCTTCCTTCACCCTTTTACGTAAATCAACTTTTGCTGCAATCTCGGTGCTAGCTATGAAAGTATTACTACTTACGGTCCTTGGAAACAAAGTAAATGTAAAATTTTTATAAGTCTTTTGAAAATAATATGGAATGAGAAATTACAATTTGTTTGTACCTAGCTTTTAATTTGTTCGGCAATTACAAACCGCAGCTTCTTGAATTGCATTAGATTTTAACTTAATACTTAAACTTGTAATTACTTGCAGTGAAGTTAATTTAAATTGTAAACGGTTCGACGGACCAGCTGATCGGAGCGGTGCTGAGTTACGTCGTTCCTCCTTGAGATCCAGGAAGGCACTGGCCGTGGCCTACATCGGCAGCAGTTCTCAAACGGTTTAGTGAAAATCTGCCACTGCATTTTTCTCGAGAACTATTACATATATGTTAAGAATATATGAGTTAAATCGTTGCCATTCATGGTGATATATTGCAGGTTTAAATATTTGCACACCGTAAAAGAACACCCTGTATAGTAGGGTGGTGTACGTGTAACGTTTATTCTTAGAGCAATCCCAACTAAATCGATTAATAAACAAGCAACAGTTTCAGATAGCAATAATAACGCAGATAAAAATTACTTTACTTTTTCATAGAAATTGTTTGAGGGTCGCTGAATGCAGCTTAAATGTTCTGGCGGAGCTTGGTTTTCAACTATTCTCCGATGTTCGGGGCCATAAAAAGTCATAAAAACACAGACCATGACCTAATGCACAGATATTGTACTCAAGGCAGGTCAAGTGTCATATTTTTTGTTAATTTTAAAAACAGATAAATTTTATAACTAGGTAAGTTCTTAATACTTTAAATTATTCTGTGCGTGTTGCATTAATTGATGATTAATTTTGTGCTAATCCATACTTTAACAGATAAAATGGCAACAATTTACTATCGCTTTTTGACCTGACATTGCTGTACAGAGGCTGCTCGAGGTTTTCACTGCAATCAAGAACGATTTGCACAAAATTTTTCTACATACTTTAACAGTTAAATTTAAAAATTTCATATAAAATAGCGACATCTTATTATCGCTTTTTGACCTAACATTGCAGTAGGATAGACAAATTGAAGCTGAATTTGCTCCTAATGAGTCCCCCATGCAAGGCGGCCATGCTTGCTGTCAAAGCATAATGAAAGATTTTAGAAAAATTTTGTGCAAATCGTTTTTGATTGCAGTGAGAACCTCGAGCAGCCTCTGGACAGCTGTTTCAGCCCTGCTTGGGGCTTCTTCAGCAGAAACGTAGCTCGACATTCCCACCGCAGACCAAAAACGACTTGCCCAATTTATTCGCAATTGCGATGTAAGAGTGATGAACATATAAAATAGCGACATCTTACTATCGCTTTTTGACCTAACATTGCAGTAGGATAGACAAATTGAAGCTGGATTTGCTCCTAATGAGTCCCCCATGCAAGGCGGCCATGCTTGCTGACAAAGCATAATGAAAGATTTTAGAAAAATTTTAAAACGATTTGCACAAATTTTTTTTAAAAATTTCAATCTAAAGGCGATCGAACAAGTGGAAATTCTTACATTGTATTAATTTGTAAATTGCCAATAATCAACTTACAATGTTGATTACTAAAGTTTATTGTATTTGTACAGCAAAAATAAATTTGTTTCTTTCTTAAAACTTCGAATAAACGTTTGCACTAGGCGAGAGCTTTTATGTCTTTATGGTTTAAGCCGACGCAGAAATTCAGCTTCAATTTTTATCCTTATAAAACATGTGTTAGTTAGTTAGTTATTCTGCAACTATTGGTGCGATAAATAAAAAATAATTTCACACACTTTCAACGCAGCTACAAAACTAGCGTACGAAGATGTTTAATTACAGCAGCAAAACTCTAACGAAGATTAGGTACTTGATTCTAACAAAATTGTTATTGTCTATTACAAAGAGGTGCGTAAACAAACAAATCGTAAACCAAGCAGAGGTTTCAAAACAAAGGGATTGCGCTCGCTTGTGATAGGTCAGTTTTTTTCATTTTTGGACAAAGAATTCCAGATTTGGAGAATTAATCTCTTATGTAACGAGGAACTTACAGTTTCATTTAAAGATAGAGGTTTTGAGACACCCTGTATAGGAAATCCCTTGTTAATTGAAAGATGTTCAAACATAATCTTCCCTAATTATTTTACGTCAAAATTCTTTTCAGGTTTTTCTAAAGTACTCTTCAAGATAAATCTGGCCGTGCAATTTGAGTATTCTTTATTCGCTGAGTTTCAAAATATTTAAAAAAGATTCAGTAACGAAACTCAATTCATTCAACTCTGACTACATGCTTCAATTGGCGTTTAGTTTATATATGAACGCCAGACGTCTGCAAAGCTCGGGAGCGCCGGAGTACTTTTAGACTGTGAACACTGGAGTATTCCAAGAGTTTTCAGAACTCGAGACGTACTTTATCGTTTCAGGTGTGATATGTAACCGTACATTCGGTTATATGCATCATCATCTAAAGTTAGCGATGAATCACATATTGGAATATTCATATATCACGGACGCTCGTTACAATATAGTACTAGCCGCCTGGTCGTTGATCAAAGCTCCCCACCTACGTAAAAGTATACCCGTCTCTTTCAACCATTCGCACAACACATGTTCTTTGTTACTCTTTAGTAAACCGCTATAGGCTAATATGAAATTCTTCAAATAATTATCTGTTATGCTTTTTTAATAATTATTATAATTGTGATAGTTTAATGGCTAAATTCTGTTCAAGAGTCTCGAGGACAGAGAGAGCTTTGAGGGCATTTTTTCCGAGTATTTTTTCCCTTCAAAATACGACGAATTGGTGCGAAAATATTGTCACGACTCTCAAAAATATTTAAATTAAGAGAACGTTCCTGTAAGCAATTAGAGCGCGAAAGATTACAACTGCAATAAACCTTAATGTGTAATTTGCACATTCCGGCCACGAACCGTGCGGTCGATGACTTGTTTTAGGCTTTATTCTTTTCTTCGATGTTAACTGCTTATACAAATTCGAATACGTTTTATATTTTATTTACAACTGACAAAATAAAAGAAAAAAAGTAAGTATATATTTTGATTTTCATAAATAGAAACAAATCTCAAATTTTTATCATACAACGGTTACCGATACTGCACGGGGATCATATGCAGATACGGTTGATAGATGTCGCTGACATAAACAATCATACACGTAATGGATGAGACTAAAATGTCCATTGCAAAATTTAAAAATGGGTTGAATTGTGCAAAACTTAAAGATCACTGATACTATTGAACCAGTAAGTAAAACTTAAATTCATTTTTAAACAGATTTATTGAACATACAGTAATGCCAACAGAACTCATCAAAATTAATTTTGTTGCAAATCATTTTCGTTTGCAGTGAATCCCTCGAGCAGCCTCTGTCCATCTGTTTCAGCCCAATTTTTGGCTTCATCATCAACAGAAGCCTTGCACGGGATGACTTATTATGCAGCAAACTGGCTTCAATTTGTCAATTCTAATGTAATGTTAGGTCAAAAAGCGATCGTAGGATGTCGCTGTTTAAGCTATTCATTAGAACTCGTATCATCAATACGACACATCACAAACAGGTGCTTTTCCTGCTTCGGAGATTTGGGTATTTGGGGTTGTTGTCATTGACTTTCGTCGCCCACTTGACAAAAGTTATTGTTATCCGTTGATTACGTAATCAGTGAAAACCAAATACCTCTTCTAAACAGAAAAAGTCGCTTTAGAGTGTAGACAGTGACAAATACAAGTTAACCGTATTGGCAACGTAAGTTAGGCAACCAATATGACACTTAACCGTCAATTCCTACACACAGATGCGTTAAGGGAAGTTACCAGCTCACTTTACAAAACAACCGGGTACATATACTATACATATTTTCCCTCTCTCTTGCCCTTAGAAGCAATGTTAGTTGCCTACCTTATGATGCCAACGGTCGTATGGGCAAGGCGCACTATATTCCGTGCACGTCATTAGTTAATGATGGCGTCAGACGCATGCTGTGATGATAAATATGATTAATTATTTAAAATGCAATATGCATACCATGAGATTTTTTATAAAACTGAACATACAATGTAAAAATTCACTTGCATCTTAAGTTTTTATCAACACGGCTTGCGTCTGACGTCATCATTAACTAATAACGTTCAACGAAATGTAGCGCGCCTTGTCTATAGTCGCGAGGCTCATTCCATATTATGTCCACGGACACATCAAGTACATAACCTCATTGTGTTCATTTAAAAAAATGTTTAATTTATATTGACTAACAATAAATTTCATTAATGTGATCAAAAACAAGCATATATTTTGCTAAGAACTACAACAACAAAAGTTGGGTCTCTAGTTCTTAACCAACGAACTTAGAATGTGCAGGTGTTAAAAATCATGTCTCGGCCTCCACGCAACATTAATTATTCGTATTCCAATGTGACCGAAAACCCGAGTATGCGCTTTCTGAGGACATACTACTACAAAAGTTGAATCTCCAGTTCCTCGGGAATCGTACGTGTATTGTGTAGGTGTTGGAAATGAAGCCTCAGCCTTCATGGCACAATCATTATTCTCATTCCAATGTGGCGAAAAACTTTCAGAGAGCCTTGTTACGGGTTAATTCCTAGTTAGTTTCGGCAACCACGTGTGGTATGTGCTTGATTTAGTAAGGCGGTTACATTGCGCCCCAGAAGTGACGCCATTTGAAATCAAGGCCTTCACTGGTCTTAGGTGGTCACGCTATTCGCGTTCTATGTTCGGATTGGCCTCCATTTTGCTGGTAGAAAATCGTTTTGGACATCCACGATCTTACGCCTCGGCCGTCAGTACCGTTTCAACACGTGAGGTGAACACGTCTGATGTCCTTTTATTTCAAAGTTTTATTCTGACTAAAAAATTTGGTTTTGTTGATGCTGTTGGGCTCACATACGGAGTTTTAGCTAAAAGCGGGTTTCACGGCTTGCGAGAGTACGTGCATAGTTGAGTTACAAAATATATTGGGCCGTATTCTTGTCTGATGATTAAAATCGTCTCTTACTAAAGCCGTGATTAAAATAAACATAAACCATACAGCTTTATACGAATTTCACAAGTAAGATCGTGAGAAAGAATTTAATCACGCATTGCTAAATTAAAGACGAGGTGAGAATACGTGCCAGCTTATTTGGAATTCTTTGAGCTTTAAGTATCGTCTGATTTGTTTTGAGCAAATTCTTCCGAGCGAATAAACCGACTCTGCGTTAAAAAACAGAGGTAATTAGTTGCGATGTAGCGTGGGCCACGTGTGTAGATGATTTCTTTGTTTTGACAGAGGAATCCGCTTCCAGATCTACTTATAGTCCTATGTTGAGTTCCGATTTGAAATATTTTCGCTTCTGCGTTTGCAACTGTTCTTTCCCACCTGTGAAGGTGTACATCCATACACAATTGTATAGTGTAAACGTTCCACATTCATCGAGGTGGTCATTAACGCAGTCCCTGATTGAAGGTCATTGCGATCCGATAGGGTTTCGATAGCACTGACCGCAAGTTTGACGTAATCTCGTGAAAAGGCATCGCACGTGCTGACAACTCAAGGTTGGTAGAGCTGGATTGTGTATTAGAAGATTACCTTAAGCCCGAGCGATTCGTCACGTCACGTGATAAATTCCGTTCGGCACATTAATAAGGTTCTTGCATTAATTGATCAACAGGATCACAGAATTGATTGCATTTTTAGTAAATTAGATTAAACTTTAGAAGACAGATTAAAACTCATTGTATTTACTCACTGAGGTCCGATTTTTTCACCTCCTGATAAATTTATCTGCCAGGTAATATGCTCGGAAAGTATTCTCGATACAATGGTAAGCTGGTAGCGTACTGAAGATGGCAACTTAGCTGCCGAAATACGTATCTCCGGATATAAAATTATTGTGGGCGGAGATTAATTTCAATTAATGGTTTCCAAGGATAATACTGGCAAATAAATTTGTCAGGAGGTGAAAAAATCTGACCTGTGACGGATAGGAGTTTCACGACGTGACGAGTTACTTTTGCGTGAGGTAAAAATCAAACTACACATTTAAATGGGAACGAATCAACCTACCACACGCAATATCAGTGTTACCAATCTTACTGACAACGGACTGCGAAAGTAACATACGTTTATTATTTACGTAAATAGTTTCAGCATGTGTTTGTGCAACAGTAACGTTTTCTCTTTTGATTAAGGAGTTTGAATAATCATTTCACGTTTCTGTGAAGGTCAGTGCTGAACCTATTGGATTTTGCTTTTTTAAGTTGAATACCGTATTTAAGTAAAGTTGAATACCATTTCTCGGTGGTGATAGATTTAGATTATTTTTAGGCCCTTAGGACCAGTGTACACTTGTGTTTAAATTAAGCGTGTGTCTGATATGATATGATATGATATGAATATAATGTGTTACTATTTATTTTAAGTACGTTGTAGTGTTTTGCTGCGTCGATAAATTGTCTTCAATGTACTGGTGTTAAGGAATCTCCTGGTAGTTTTCTATTATCAGCGCACGCAGTAGATTCTTAGGAGTCGGTTCTATAATGCGCAGTATCAGCTAGGGTAACTCCTTGGCGCCCTTATGTTATACTCACCCTTATCCTTCAGAGATTAACTCCGGACAGCTGATTGATTCGTCGACGTAACTTGCCACCAGATTTCGGTACGTAACCAGGAGTTAACGTAACTGCTCTATTAAGGTGGTAGTAGTCTACTGCAACCAAATTCGAATCTTTAGATCCTCAGGAGTTGTACAAGCTATGTGTCGATGTTAGAAATCGAGTGAGTTGTCACGTCACGGTGTGATAGATGAGGTAAGAATCCCATGTTCGTATTACATTGAAACTGTTCTTCACAACATATTTCTCGTCAAACCAGTCAGATAAAAAGTAACCTAAAAGTGTTTGATCAAATGGGAATTGTACTTACAAGTTCAAATTGACAAAATATTTACAAGATAATTAAAATAATTCTTACCATACTTAAACTAAATAATGGTCCGAGGAAGACTGAATTGCTCTCAATCCAGTCTCCCTTTTGTAGGTAGAAAAGTCAATAAAAACATACTGCACATGGTAATATGACCTCAAACTCAAAATTAAACTTTAAAAACTCTGAAAAATTATGACTTTTCGATGAAACGTCTTAGACCGTATTAAAAGCATGTAATCCCAAAATAATTGAAAAAACAGTACGTATATCCAAAATAGTTAAATTAAACAGTACGCATTCCCATAATAATTAAATAACACAGCAATATGTTTAAGTACGTTGTGGTGATGTTTATTTTATTATAAATCAGTACAGATTACAGACTGTACAATGTAATATCAGATATGTTTCAAACAGCGTGTTCTTTGGCTACTGGAAAGCTACAGTAACAAATAGTATAGCTTAAAAAAGCGAACACAACAGTCCTTATACATTTGCATTTGTAAAATGAATTTAATTATGTTTCTAAGGCCTGATTTCTTCGCCTCCAGATAAATTTATCAGTCAGGTAACATCCTTGGAAACCATGACATCGATAATGATTTCTTAGGATTGGCAGCTAAATTTATCAGGAGGTGAAAAAATCGGACCTAAGACAAACCAATTGAAATGCTATCTGCACGTCGGTTGTTTGGTGAGTGAGTAGTGTGTAGTGTGTACCTTAACAGCATAGCATCTTAATAATCATAATTAAATCAGAACACCTATGATTGTATTATTTTATTAGTCATGTTTTCTTTGCTTCAAATTACTAGGGCCACTGTACTTCCCGAACCTAAGGCCAGACACACGACGAATATCACTTCCGAATTAATAAGCGATACTCCTTTGCATATTTTCGTTTTCTTTTCATAATCAATTAGGGTTTCCTGTATTACATTCTTCTTCTTATTCTAAATTATTAGAATTAATCCACTCGACTTGATTGGTTCATTAAGTGTACACATCCATGTTATCAACTGAAACAGATTAAAGCAAAAGTGGTTAAAATAGCCGCGCAACATTTAATTTACACCATATGTTGTATGTAAAAGGATAATTTCCTTTTAAACGGCAGTCTTGTAATTACGTTACAAAGAATAGGGCGACTTAATACTCATGATTTTTAGCTGAACGAGTAGGCTGTAATTCAAGCTCAAATTCTGTTATTAAACTGCATATGCTAGCTTGATGTCCATAATATTGTAGATGTGTAAGTAAAATGTGTATTACTGCATCGCCATACAACCTGGTTTACACTGCAATTAGTTTATTTATTACCCCTTCGTATCGAAATGATTCTGCAATAATCCTTGCACCACATCCAACCTATTATTGTACTCATGAATACCAAAATCAAATCAGTTTTAGTATTAGTAAACAATTTTATTCGATGTATACCTACAGTCCGGTTAATTTAAAAGTTTACGCATTTAAACTTATAAAAAAATTACTCAGCGCCCCCCGTACATACACATGCTTCTTAGATTCCTATATAAAAATGAATTTAATTGAGGTATACGATAATTACTATAATGATCAGTAATGCGTCCAACAGATGTTTTAAAATGACAATTCATTACAAAATAATTTCAAGTGTGTTGGTGAATGCCGCAGTTTGTAAAGCAAATGACATCACGATACAGGAATTTTGCTCGGCAATTATGATCAGTTAAAATTCCACTTGGAAACAAGTGCTATTATCTCAATTTGTAACTTCGAAAACAAATAAAGTTTACGGTAGGAAAGTTTTCTTCACTTCTTTCTGAGCTGCACCAGAAATAGGAATGCATCGAGAACGAAAGTTCTTTTATTTCAATTCTCTGCGCTAATTGTATTTTTACAACGATAAATATTAATGAATAGCGACATCTTACGAATTAAATTTATGAAGTATTTATAATTAATTTTATAACGCAAATCTGACTTGTGAAACTTTTTAAACTGAAACATAGGTATTTTTAAAGCGAGAAAAAATATGCACTTAATAAGTTTCACTACCAAAGCGGTCATATCAAAAACTAAATGCTGAATATTTATTATGTAAAGCAGTCAAACAAACTGTAATTGTACTTTTGACTCATTTCTAAAAGGTGTTGTCTTAAAATAAATCTAACACGTTGGTAGATCTATTGTAAAAGTTTTAACTTCAGAACTACAATTTCAGAGTCTCAAAATCAAATTAGAACATTTCTATCAATAACATTAGTCACTTAACCTTTCCCTTCGTAACTCTAGGTGTTGAAGTTGTGATGTCAACCAACACCTGGTAAGTGTTCTTTGGAGCTTTCTTTTCTACTCGTCAAGTTCTTCTCAGGCATTTCATTCTAGTTGCCTGAATTCATGATATGGTGCGGCCATAATCATCTCATCACTGCTTGTTACAGGTTCATTTCCTAGTTCTGTTAATATTTATGTGTAGCGTGTTACGTTGGTAGTTAGTTGGCCACACTGTCGTTTTTGTTTTTGGCGCGTTGATATCACGATTTCTATCGGGTCCGGAAGTGACCTAATCTTTTTATCCTGTGATCTGACTGGACCGACATTTTGGTCGTGTTATAGAGTAGGTCCGGCGTCTTTTCATATCATTCGGCATCTTGTCAGCATGTGAGTTGTCGCTAATTATTACGGAATTCTACCAATTGGTAATTTCTGTGCCCTGTGAACTCGTTGAGTTGATTTAAACAACTCTTTCCCAGCGGATTTTCCCATTTCTGCTTTACGCCATTTCTACGACCCATTCTTATATCAGATTTCTTTGTTCTTACAGAGAAATCCGCTTTATCTTTTAGGTTTTACTATTAGCTCCGTCTCCACTCTCGTTGTTCAAAACCGCTACATTTCGACAACCTTTTTTGGTTATTGGTCGCCTGTTTTTCCGTCGAGTAAAGGGTGACTTACTCGAATTTTATTGAAGGCCGCGTCGCTTCGCCAGATCAGCGAATCACCGCTAGAGGCCATTACGTGGATCGTTGCCAAACAAGTCTGACAGCGACGTCCAACACACAAATGTAACGTATTAATATTACTACCCCTTATTAGGTTAATGCATGTTGCATTTAACGCAAGAATCTCGGCACTTGTGTGTACAATAGTTTTATTTAACGCTTTAAGGCGTAGTTAAGTTACATGTGGTTGGAAGATTATTAGTTGCCGTCTCACTTTTAGTGAAATTTGAAGTTTTACTAACATAGTTAATGTTTAATAGTTTACGCCTTAAACTTTAACGCCCGTACGTACATTTGACACATTCGGGTCAGGCTTCCCAGTCTTGGTGTTTACGTTGATCGTTTGATCATTATATGAATACACGTTTAAATATGTGTTGGTGTTTTGTGGTGACGCGTCATTACCTTGAATGCCCAAGTGTTTGATTCTCCTGGAACGTTTCGAAATTTTAGCAAACGTTATGATCCTTGGAGGCGGTTCGCAGTGGCGTGGCCAACCAGTTGCTCGTATCCTGGCACCCTTTGAAAATTGACCCTCCTCCTTGTCCTTCTGAGAAGTTAGCTCGGGACAGCTGATTGTCTTCGTCAGCGCTAATTTGTTACCTGGTTTCGGAAATAGTTCAGGAAGTAAAGTAGAGTCATTTAAGTGGTAGCATTGTTTTATAAATTGGCATTTTTGTCTATTTTGTTACTTCATTGATTCTTAGTTACTTTATTCCACTTCTTCATGTCCTTTTAAATTGTACCATAATATTTTTGAATTTTTCTTTACATTTCATAACAACGAAAATCGACTTCATTTGTAAGTAAGATTGGGCTGATCTCGTTCCCTTGTCTCACTCTATGTGTTGTCTCAAAAAAAGAATCGTTGTTTTGTTATGTATTCTGACTTGATTGTTGATGTTTTTATAAAAAAAATTATCACATCTGGTAATCTTTTTCTTCATTTCTAAGCTTTTCCGAGTAGCTTCTCTTTTAATGGTATCTTCATAATTGTAGGAACTGTCTTTCTAAGCGTTGACTTTAATTTGGAAAAGCAGGAAGTCCCAATGCTTCGGCTCTAACTTGTAAGACATGGCCTTCTAGGCAAAGAAGCCGGGTCAAGTTACATGAGGGTTTCTTCTTTGAAATTTAAACATTGAAGGAAATCTCCTTTGAGTACGTGATCTGGTACGCTGCCACCATGAATGCATAAATTTAGTGGTAAAAAATTCCATCGGGTCCTTTTAAAAAAGACAATAATTGAATTAGAAATTATCAATTATCATGTAATTACTCAGTTTCTTTACCTTGGCTTGATTTTCAGAGACCGAACAAGTATTAATCCAAATAATTAACAGTTAAATTAACAAGCAAGAAATACAAAATTGAAAAAAGAATGTATTGAACACTTAAGCTGCAAATAGAAATAAAAAAGTATGGGTTCATATGCCTAATAGGGTGACACTCTGCACAAGATGACCTCTGCTGGCTTCTTTACGTTGGAATGCAGAAAGGATGCCAGCTATATGTAAGGGGAAGAAACTCGGTCATCCTTCAAGGAATTGAAAAAAAAACACTTTGTTCACAAAACGCGGATGCCCTTTATTGGGTCCCAACACGGTGAACGATACATTAGGTGACGCCACAAAAGTACTCGGTCGTGTAGCGACATGTGCATGAAAGCACGAGATCAATTGCGAAAGCGACAACTGAAAAGGGGTTCAAACAGGGTTCAAATATCAATGCAAGAGAGAGAACGGTGTTTAATCTTTTAACATGAGATAATATTAAAATATTTCTCGCAGTTGCGTGCATGTTCCGAATGCCCGCGCTACTGCCTATTGATTCTTTACTGTGGGTCCAAAGAACAGACTTTATCGTTATTCTTTTCGCCGAGAAGTTGTTTATAAAACCCCCTCGCACTTCAGAAGCTGGTACAATCTAACGGATCCCTTCTTAACTATTATTTTTGAGTGGAAGGAAAAGCACTTTTGGGACGGTTATTTTTCCATACCGTCAGCAAAAGAAGCACGTTATCGAAAAAAGATGTTATGACTCTACGTTCACTTAGTCACAGAAATGGTAGGCTTATATGAAGACAGTCAAATGACAGAAAAACAATTAGAAAGTTAAGACTAAGGAAATCATTAGTTGTGATGAGAACGTTCCAGAAATTATTGAGTTTATGGGGCACTACAGACACACGATTTATTAACGACATTTTTTTTAAATATACAACGTTTTAATATTAAAAAAAGTTCTCGCTTTTATTCTGGAGTGTCTTCTGAGAAGACTCACTGACAGATAAATTGTGACGCAGTAAAACCGAAAGACCCAAATGAAAATGAACGATGTCCTGCATTTTGCTAAGGCTGGGTTGCTTAAAAGGTTTAAGCCAGGATTAAGTTTAAGACTAAGTTAGAATGTGACACCTTCAGCTGTACGTCATAAAGAGTGTCGCTTTCTAAACCAGGCTTATGGTGCAATTGTGGTCATGTTAGTTAAGTATTTAAGGTCTGTAAGTAAAGGTGATACAATCGTTTATTCAACACCCCTTACTCTATTTGCTCTTTTTGAACTTCTGTTTCACTTTTGATACAAAGTGAGACTAAAGCACGAAAAGAATAAACAGAACGAACGTAGTTGAATAAGCGAGTGTATCATTCTTACTTAAATTTGACCACACTATAATCAGACCATTAAATTTACTTCTGGGTTAAAATTTTTATGCAACGCAATATAGATGTTGTTTTATTGTCATTTGTTACAACAAACTTCCCCCTCTCCCTTCCACCGTGACAAGTTTCAGTACCATAAGAAAATCGTGCTTTTCCAGAATAAAATGTGCATAAATAGGATGCACTTTTTACAATTCAAGTAAAAACGAAACAAATTTAAAGTTGCAGACGTGATTTCTAAAATAATTAAAAACAATTTTAAAAATGTAAAAACACTAAAAAATTTAAAAAACAAAACAAATGAATTTGAGCTGAAATCTTTTATAAAAAGAAAAATTATACTGTCAAGGTCACAAACGTACCAATTCGCAACCGCTTTAAGTTATAATCAAACTTAGGAACATTCCGGACGGACACGGGCGTTCTATAGTACATGGATTTTGTAAAATCTGTAGTTTTAAATTCTATTGGAATATTCCTATTTGTTTAAACTGAAAAAATGTTTGTATTTGTTTTTTAGATAAATTTAATTAGTACATGCGCCATTCACACTGATAAATTTAGTGTAAAATTTAATTTAATTTTAATATTTCCCCATGCATCGTTCATCAACTTGGTTTTGAAGTCAATTTTCGCAAAAAAAAAAAACGATTGCTCGGCAATAAATCTGGTAAATTTCTTTTGATTAGAGGCCGTAAGCTTACTCTTTCTTGTTGAATACCGTACTAATTTGGAAAAAAATCGGCAAACATTCAACTGGAAATGTGTGTTTTGTTAGATTTGTCGTATGTACCCGAATGCAGCGTATTTGCGAAAATGGTTTACTATCTAGGAATGTGCGGAATGTTCCACATTCTGATTATAATAATCAATCAAATCAAAATACTCTTTGTGTTAACAAATAAGTATAAAGACTCTGAAAAGTGGATAGTAAAAGCTTACGTAATTACAGAACTAAAACAGAAGAATTTCTTTTATTGATTATTTTCTGTCCCTAACAAAAACAAGTACAAGAGAATCTGAATCCAAGGAAATCTAATACATCTTATTAAGAGGAAAGACTTGAAAATGGAATGGAAGAACGCAGTGCTGATGAATATTTTAGAAAAATGAACCCAGCGAAAGAAAGAGAAAAAAGTGTTGTAAGGAAAAAAAACTCAAATCTGCTCCATAGCAAATCTGCTCAATAGGACCAAAACTGCTCAGCAAGAGCAAATCTGCTCCACAGGAGCTCCTTGAACATTTAAACAACAAGTTCCCTATGAGCTATCCATGTGGGTCCTCTATGTTTAAAAAACGTAGGGAAATGACCTTGAAAAACTGGTGTCAAATCACTGAGAAGTTGTAAATTGTTAAAGCTCGAGAAAAGAAGAGCAAAGTAGACAAGCTACTAAAAGTGGACCTCACTTACCCAACAATTTGCAAGCCCATCTTTGCATCTATTTTGGATCAACAATAAATTTTGTTTAAATTCACAACAAAATATTTGACAAACTATGGAGCAGAATAGCAAAGAAAATGTGAAGCATCAAGTGAAGGTGTCGCTCTGTATTATTTAAATGAAAGCATTATAAAAAGTTCACCCTTAATATTGTGGATCCACCTCCGACCCACTAGATATCAAAAATCAAATCAGATATCAAGTGTCAAAGTCCTAGCTACTGCCTGATGGATTATAAAACATATAAGTCCAAGTTCTAACGTACCTATAAACTACAGAGTCCGAGTCTACAACTATAGATTTGACATAATGACATTGTTTTCTCTTAAAATACCGGCATTGTTTGTCAAGAGAAACTGAGTTTTCAAGAAACAAGGAATCTTAGCATATTCACGGCAACTTTTGAAGACCATATTTTTCCAGTTTGTTTATTGAGGAACCTTGCCTCGTAAACTTTATTAATTTATGAAGCTCTTTAGTTTCAGTTTTTGCAAAGTTATTCCCACACGATGTAATGTTTCGTTTTTAACTAGTTAATTGGCTTCGTAACTTTATTTTTTTTTACATTTTAATTTTGTGGATACAGCCTTAATATACTGAAATTGCTCCCTAATATCCAGTGGTACCTACAGATTCAAATTTTTATACTCACGATCATAGCTTTCGCCAAAAGTAAAAAACCAAATCGACAAACAGAATAAGTTTTTTTTTTTAATTGAAAATCATTCCTCCTTTACGCAGAAGTTGTAAATGAAAAGCTTAGATGTACTTTTGGTATTTCTGAAGATTTGAAATGCTTTTCAAAGTGATATAAATACAACAGAGCAAAGAAAGATGAAACTACCATTACATAGTGACAAACAATGTGAACTACAAATTCATGTTATCTCGGAAACCACACTTTCTCATGCTTAAATGTCGTTGTAGCACACCCTGTATAGATTTATTTAAAAAAAAATTATACTGAGAGAGACTGAGAAGTCTTAAACATGTTTCTATCTTCCACATACCTACCTATAATACCATTCATGAATCTTACGAAACGATCAGGAATCCACGAGCCACTCCTAAGTGAATGGATCTCTCCGCATTTAATAAACATTAATTTCGTTATTAACCCGCTCGCTTCAAATGAAATTAATGATATCGAACGTAAAAAAAAAACCTAAGGAAAAAATAATACAGCTAAAACATCATTCGTTACGGACTCTATAAATTACGGAGCATCTGGACAACAGCGTGAGCTATTACGATTTTATGCCTTTATTACTTTCTAACCACTCAGTTCTCACATCAATGTGAAAGAAGTACAAATAAACCATTCACATTTCCAGGCGTTTTTTTTTTCTTTCAAGACAAACATTAATTTTTTTGGGGAAACTAAATTATAACAACATGCTTATTGCGTGAGACATTTAATTTGGGGAGAAGGTATTATTAAATGTCCATTGACATAACATGCGGTTTCTAATGTAGGTTATAAAGAAAGAAGGTTTTTAGGGATGAACTTAACGAGTTTAAATGAGGGCATTTCTTAATGTGCTAATGATATAGCTATTAGTATTTTCAAAACTTCAGGTGCGAATGTAAAAAATCTATTATTGAAAGATTTTTAAAATCTTACCTAAGTAATACTAATAATACCTAATAAAGATTAAATTAAAAAGAATATAGAATATGATGGTGAAAGAAACCATCACATTTCATCAAATATACATACAGTTTCAACTGCCTTTGATTGGATTTGGTTTGATCTTCTGATTTGAAATTTATAACTGTTGATCCTGCCTCCCTGCATAAGTCCATTTCTAATTAGAAAATACAGGATATGAAGATTTTAAATATTGGTACAGATGTAATAGTCGTTTGGTGAGACATTTAGAATTTTTACAATTGAAGTTGATTCTTGTCCGATGAAAATTGTAGGTACAAAGTTTTTTTTTAATCTTGAACCGGACAGAAATATGATGGGAATACACTCAACGTTTCGTCACTCCTGACGAAGCTGTAAATCTATAGCGAAACGTTGAGTTTGAGTTTGATAAAACATGCCAATGCATTGCAGGATATGCAAACAAACTTCAATAAAACAAATGTGCTGTTACCGTCAGTTATGAACTGTAATGATGAGTCTCAAATATTTCAAAAATATTATGAAACATTTGAAAATCGGTTAGCATCAGTTCAAGTTCGAGATTCGACGGTAGGGAGGGGAGGGAGGAGGTGTGAATCATAAGACAGCTCAAAAGGGGTTCGCGAAACCTAAAAGTTTGGGAAACGCTGGATTAAAGTTATAAAAAACTGAGAGAGAAGCATTAAATCAACCAATAAACCTTCACTGTGGTAACCTATCTCTCTCATTTTGTAATAAATTCTACACAAAAATTAACATCGTCTCATTCGTAGGCCTAAAATACAAATTTATTGAAAACTTTAGTCACATGCCTATGTAGAATGGGTTGCCGAAGTTTAAGGCGGGCGTATCGAGCAATCATCCCGGACCCTCCGCTTTCAAGGACTCCGCGTCTTTTCCAATATGTGCATCTTTAACTTTTTTAACCCACGATAGTTCAGTTACAATTAAGATTATAGAATATGAAAATATTTGCGAATCTGTACAAAATAAACATGTTAGAAGTTTTATTCATTGAAAAAGAAAAATAAAATCTCACTTACAAACAAACAATACATATAAACAAATAGATGTCCTTAATACTCCCTTAACAAATCGTAGTTTTAGAGACATATTTCCAACCAGCTCTTATTCCTAGAATAACATCTATTGTGTGAGGACTAGATTTTACAGTACGCAATAATTTTTTACCTTTCCGTAAAATTGAAGTTTGCTTGTAAATAATCCCATTCTGCTTTCAAATATCGACTTTTTAATTCGATGACCTAACAACTTGGTTAATGTTGGTGTAGAGCAGCCAATTTTATTAATACTCTTGAAACACTCTCTGTAGATGTACTGATTCTATTTGTTAGATTTTATTTCATTTCTTTAGTTGCACGTATTTTGTCTTTTCTTGATTCAGTTTGATTTACTCTGCTTTTTTTTTCTTTTGGTGTCAAACTTTCTCGATTTCTCGATTTGATCTGACTTTGTAGATTTTTGTTTTCATCTTATCTTCATCGCCGATCGTCTCTTGTCTTTTTTTGACTCGGTTTGATTTGATTTTACATACATTCTTATCATTATTAGTTTGATTCTCTTCGTTTTTTTTTAACTCCCTATTTGACTTTATTTAATTCAATTTATTTATACAATCTGGAAACTAAGTGGCGGATAAATTCAATATTTTCAAGAGGATTAATTTTTGTTCAAGAAAATAAAATAAAACGTTGGGACCCGTCAATTTTATCTAAATTTTTGCCCCTTCCGAAAATTATACTTAGTACTACGGGGTGCAAAATGCTGGACGGGGTGTTAACTTTCTAAATCAAATGGTATCTGCCCTCTCTCCTCCCCAATTAGTCAAAATTCACGGGTCCGAGGGTTTTTTGAAAAAATTAATTGTCTTGGAAATACCGAATTTATCCACGCTGTATATAATTAGTTGATCGACCTTTGCTTTTTCTTTTATTCCATTTCATTTAATTTATTTTTATTTATTAACAATCAGTTTATCTTTTATTCGATACGATTTAATTTTCTAATTATCAGCTGAGCATTTTTTGTTTTTGATTTTTTTTATTTACTCGATTTGAGTTTATTTTACATTTTAATCTTTTAATTTAATCGATCGATCCCCATTTTTGACTTTTCTTTTATGTGATGACTAGAGCTGGGATCATAAGCAGATTGCATATTTGTTTCTCAAACATATATGGGCAACATTTAACCTTTCCAGGACATATCAAACAATTTATAATCAAAGAAAGTAATTAAAAAATGCATATATTGCATGTTTGAAGCACCCTCAGAGTATGCGGTGGAAAAATGCATATTTTTGCAATTTTCCAGATATTACAATCTTTTCATTAATTTACTTTTTGCTTAAAACCTTGCAAGTCAGAGTAGAATAATGGCCTAATTGTTAGTGGGATTAACTGATCTGCCAGGAAATCACCACGTAATTACGCGTTTTCGAATCGATTTAAATTTTAAAACCATCCAAATCATTTAAAATAATAAATGAATTCCTAAAATATTGTGTTGATTCAGTATCAGACTAAATACTCCAGAACCTGGCGCGTTAGTCTCGAAACTTCTTTCGACAGAATTTTCTGGGCGAAGAATAATCCTGTAACCAGTTGGGTTATAAAAGCGAGCGCACGGTTAATGAAAAAATGAAAAGTTGGAGTTTACAACTGATTGTTCGGCTTATGTTTAAATGAATTAGTTTACTTTCCCCGTTAAATAAATTACGCCAGTATCTATAGTCCCGTCTTAAGTAACACTTACATCAAGTGTCACTTAAGTTCAAAGTATGACTTACACTCCGATTTTATTTCATAAACAGCTTGTCGGTTAATGGGGTCTATTCTGTATCAAAACCGTTAAATTTAAAGGGGTGCTGAATTTTGTTCCTACGGTAACAACCAATCATGGAACTGTATTTTAAATTTTAAAGGACTTCTAAATCTTAACCAGCTCGTTAAAAAGTTACAGAATACGCCCCAATATCGGCTAGTTTTCCAAACTATAATATATCTGGTTAAGATAATACTGAATCGGGTTGAAACGCGCTATGTCGGGAAGTTTCGTTGGCAAATTTACACAAGTGCAAAGTTTGTGCTATTTATTTTGGGTTCGTTTGTTGTTACGTTATAAGCGTGTTTGTGTGTGATAATTAATAATGGCTACGAAAACTAAAATTGCATACATTGCAACAGAGAAAATGTTATTTAGCCTACCTTGCATGCCTTAATTGGTAAATGTAACTTACGACATAATTGGAGCTGACTTAGAATGTAGTACTACTTAAATTGTACTTAGTCAACTGTGAAATAAAATTTTTACATTAATGGCCAGTTGCACCAAATGCTTAAGCCGAGCTTAAATTTAAGTATTGCTTACAATGTACCATTGGAGGTTACACAACATTGTATACGTCATATTCTAAATGACGCTTAAAGTTAAGCTATCCTTAAGTGTTTGGTGCAACTGGCCCTAAGTCAGACTTAAGTTTCAAGTTGAGCTTAAGACCTGTCTATGAATATTGGCATTAGTGTTATTGTACGAAACGATTTTAATAAATTAGTTTATTAAGTACATCGAATTTTTAATTATAAAATAAATTAAAACGAATTCTAAATGCGTAACAGTATGTTTTTTTTTTTTTTTGAAAGTGAAAATGCATATTTGTGAATATTCGCGCATATATCAAGGCATATTTTAGCCAAAAAGTTTGCATGTGTATGCGCATATTGCCTTCTTTTCGATTGGAGTTTATTTCATTTTACATTATAATATTTAATATTTAAAAAATTTTGTGCAAATCGTTTTTGATGGCAGTGAGAACCTCGAGCAGCCTCTGGACAGCTATTTCAGCCCTGCTTGGGGCTTCTTCAGCAGAAACGTAGCTCGACATTCCCACTGCAGACCAAAAACCTACTGCAATGTTAGGTCAAAAAGCGATAGTAAGATGTCGCTATTTTATATGTTCATCATTCTTACATCGCATTTGCGAATAAATTGGGCAAGTCGTTTTTGGTCTGCAGTGGGAATGTCGAGCTACGTTTCTGCTGAAGAGGCCCCAAGCAGGGCTGAAACAGCTGCTCGAGGTTCTCACTGCAATCAAAAACGATTTGCACAAAATTTTTCTAAAATCTTTCATTATGCTTTGACAGCAAGCATGGCCGCCTTGCATGGGGGACTCATTAGGAGCAAATCCCCCTTCAATTTGTCTATCCTACTGCAATGTTAGGTCAAAAAGCGATAGTAAGATGTCGCTATTTTATATGTTTAATATTTACAGATTAAATTTTTGGTTGTCAATCGATTTGTGTTAATCTTAGTTTCACGCATTTTTCTTTTCAACCTACCTTCATCGACAATCGTCTTTTGTTTTTGTTTTAATAGATTTGACAGTATTTTGTTTTTATTTTGATTATCAATTAATCGTAATTTTTTTTGCTTTTTTTATTATTCTAACTTGTTTAGTTTATTATGTGATCGATAGCAACGTAAATATGTTAAAACACGAGGCTTTGTTTCCATAGTTACAGTTTTATTTCACGCTTTCAAATAACGACATATTTACAAAATTGAAACATGTCAAATAACAGTCACTAAGGTAATGATAAGTTGGAAAAATTATTTTGCCTACTTTTTTAAAATTTATTCAGTATTGTTTGCTCTTTATGATGCAAAGAAGAAAATCTTCTTCCGGGTCGCCCGGAGCCTCGCAACTATTAAGGCCGCCTCTGTTTGTTACATTATTTTCTTCACATGTTAGTACGGGTAACTCATTCATGAACTCATTCATGTGTCCTATTAATGCTGTAGTTCCACAATTTTGGCTGCTTATGCAAAATGCACATTTTCATTAAGCTTGGAAAGCTCTTGTTCCAATATTCCAATTTCAAATTTGACGTTATAATTCATTTTTTTTTTCGGCTTGAGTGTACTTACATCAATAGGTATTTGCATACCGAAACGACTAAACTGTCATGAACTGTCGGCATGTCGGAATAGAAATCGTTCTGAATTAGTAATTAGAAAGAGTTGGGAACAAGCCCGACTTGTATTAAGTCAACCGGTTAATTGCATTATCTCTTCAACAGAACTTTGTAATTACATAAATTATAGTTCGTTCTAATGCCTCGTTCTGAAAAACTGTCTCTCATCACTAATTAAGCAAATTTGCGGAGCTTAATTAACCTCAGAATAGTCATAAACTAAGTCATGATAACATTTTGTTTGAATAGAATTGAAATTTCCAATCAAAACATGTATTCAGTGGGATTTTTTTTTTATATTGAGCATCGAATTGGATTCTTAATCTTAAATAAAGTTTGAAGAACACATATGTCATTAAGTTCCTGAGTATCAATAATTTTTGAGATTGAATTAACAAGGTAGATATTAGATGTCACAGTCAGTAGAATGATATCAACAGTATTATTAATAAGTATTGATTGATAGTGTCATCTTGTCATCAAATGGACAGCCAAGTTTTGAACAATTTCCAAAAATGCTTTTTTGCATTTTAATGTTTTATATTTCTGTAACCTTTCACAAATCTATTTTCACAAACTTGTTGATGATAGGATTTGATCGATTGATAATATTGTTGAGAACCACTAACATAATATCACTCAGATATATGTATATCTTAACTGTTTCACATAAACTGTCACGTATATTATGCTTATACCATTTTAGGAAATCATGTTTTTTAATCGTCAGTTAATAGTATTTTGCGTTAATGGCTACCAGACAATTTGCTGCAATTATTATTAATTATTTTAAACTATTTCTCACGTACGTATTTTTCTGAAGTAAATTATTCTTCGCTTTTATCTTACTTCCAATATTTTGTCGTTTAATCGTTTCTCGTGGCACAAATATGTTCAGTGAGTGCAGTTATTTATATCGATATATGTCTCACGCCATCAGAAACGTCCCTGCGGTTTATTTTCCTCCTGGAAACTACACGCTGCACAAGTAATTTACCTCGGGTTATAATTACTTTTATTGCCGGCAATGGTCATAAGTTGTTGCATGTAAAATAATTTTTCAACCACCTTTCAGGCTTTTTATCGGAACACCAATTACGACAAATTATTTTATAAGCAAGGTGTGGAACAACATTTAATTAAATGTAGTCTTGCATGATATGCATTTTATTGGTCTCTTAATGACATTACAAGGGCTGCCGTAAACTGGATAAAGATATTGCTGTTTCTTTCAAATAATATTAAGTTAATTCTAATTTATTGCAGTGCAGTTAATATCACATTTATTTAAAATAGATAATTAAATGAGAATTGATTATTTTAACGCCTGAACAATCCAGTGGTCTTGCAATCGTAAGGTCGTGGGTTCGCACCCGCTCGGGATATTTCTCGGGGGTAGTTACTCACTTCAGGTACCCTTCAGTGTTGGGGAGAAAATTCGACACTGCCTCCCCTTCAACAGCGAGGAGGTTTGGAAGTAACAAAGCCATGGAACACTTTACACAAACAAAAATACACTTTCGCTCCTGAAGTCCTGACAAGTCCATGACTTAGGACCCCGTTGGGTAAACACCACAGAAAGAAAAAACAAATAAAAAAATTGAATACATTCTTTAAATAAATAGTAACGCACTAACAGGCGAGGCACCTTAAACAGAATATACACTCCGATACGAATTAACGCTGCAATGTGTACAAGTTGTGTCCGTTCTATCTGGCTATGGAATTTACGAAAGCACAATAAGGAAAGAAGATCTACTCCATAATAGCGAACATCGCGTCAGCATAATAGACAGTCAACCGAGTGTGTGTCATCGAAAGAGGGCGGAACATGTGATCTCTCAGTTATACTATAACCAATAATATGTGACACAACCTGTATATCCTTACAACTGTGTGTCGTGTTTAATCATACGGCTACTATGGTCTCCCTATCACTTGAGAATTCAATTACACTATAATTTTGCCTTTCATTTTGAATAATAGATGGATAATGTTGATTTTCTTTTTCTCACCATAGTTGATCACAATTTTTTTTTCTGTGCTGAACACTTCTTTAAGAGAAGATGTTACATCGTTTTGATGAAGCCAAGATTTGTCTACGGTTATAATCTGAGTTGAAAATTGATGAAAGGCAAAAGTTCTGATGTTGTAATTTCTTCAGTTCGAAATCCACTGTTTCCCAGCAGACCTTTGGAGGTCTATAAAAACATGAAAATAGTCGTCGAATCTGTAAAGACCACTGGAGGGGGGTTCACCGTCCAGGGTTTTTCGAAAGTTAACTAGTGGTTATTTAAATAAATTATTTCATCTGAGCAGAATCTGAATTGACCACTGTGATTGAATGTGCCGCTCTTATAGGTCATTTAATTTCGAGTTCTAAACGTCACGAAACCAAATTTGATATGCGTAAGTTATGGAATTCTTAGTTCTAGAAGTCACGGAATTTTGAGTTACGGAGTCTGAGTCTCATAAATCATGGAGTTCTGAGTACCATAAGCTGTTGAAGATTGGGTACCAAAAGTCACGGAAGCTTGGCTTCCATGAGTCACGAAATTCTAAGTTCCAAAAGTCAGAGATGCCTGACTCCGTAGATTATGGAAATCTAAGTTTCATAAGTCACGGAATTCGGAGTTCCAAAGGTCACGGAAGGAGGTTTGACTTCCATAAGTCATGAAATTCTGAGTTCAATAAACCAGGGAATTCTGAGTTACAAATCGCAACCAAATCGGTTTCTTGAATAATCGGTTAACCGGTTTTGGATTACTAGCGGTTTTATACAAAAACGAAGACACCGGTTATCCGGATAATCGGTTATGATAACCGGTTTTACGAATATCTAATTATCCGGATAACCAGATATTCGAATATTATCGGTTTTTGGATATTCAAATGGTCGCTTTTAAGCATTATTTTAAGGAAACCGATTATTTGTTTTCATTTTTTATTAGTTTTTAATAAAAGTCACGGAAGTTTGACTTCCGTACACCATGGAATTCTGAGTCCCAAAAGTCACAGATATCTTCCTGACTTCTTAGTTTCAAGAGTCACGGAATTCTGAGTTTCATTAGACACACAAGTTTGACTTCCAGTAGGTCACGGAAGTCAACCAAGTCGAGCAAAACTACGTCTATCGAATACGAACTTCAAGCGATCGAGAACGTCGTCGATCCTTATGGAATTCTGAATTTCATAAGCAAGGGAATTATGAATTACAAAAGTCACGGAATTCTGAGTTCCATAAACCACGTCACGGAGTTATGAGTTCCATAAATCATGGAATGCTGAGTTTCAAAAGTAACGCGAGTTTTGAGTTCCATAAAACACGGAAATTTGACTTCCATTAAGTGACGGAAATCTAAACAATAATTTTCTATTGTGTAGATATTATCATTGAATTTAAATTTTATTATTGGTGACATCCTTACAAATACCTTTTGAGAAATTAAAAATTGATAGTTCGGAAATATTACTGATTACTATCTGCATTTTAAAATGAACATATCGCTTCCTTGAAAATGAGGTCATTTCAAACGTGAAACAAAATATAATGTATAAATAAATTAAATTTGAATTATTTGGTGACAAACTACACAAGCGATTGATTGCACAACACAAAACAGCATTTTATTATTAATTTCAAGATTGAATTGAAATCTGTAGACATGGATTTTACAACTGCATTAAAATGTCCTGAAATTATATATTTCTTGCTTGCTACATTAATGATAGAGGAACCACAACTTGAGCTTTATGAAACACAAAAACTTCCTAAAATGCACGTAACTAAACATTAAACAAATTTTGGTATGTACACCTGCAATAATTATACCGTGCCTCCAATTGAATTCCTCTTTAAAGTAAACTGTGATTTTTTTATGAAGCTGAAAGTCATTGTTTGATGAGCTGCGTGGGCAGTAGCATTGTCTTGCTAAAAAAAACCCTTCTGTAAATTCATCATCATGTAGTTGATTAATGAAAGGTTCTAATAACTCATTTCGGTATCTTTCAGCAGTTACTGAGTCGTTAAAAAATATTGGTCCGATGATACGCCTTCTTGACACTGCTAGCCAAACCAATTTTTAATGGATGTAATGGAGTTTCCACAAATTCATGGGGATTTTCTGCTGACCATATTCTCATACTTTGTTTATTTAAATACCCTGAGAGATGAAACCAGGCCTCATCGGAAAAGAAGCACTTGTCAAGAATGTCGTCGTTGTTTAAGTTATCAAGAAACCACTGACAATATTCTGTTCTTCTGTGAAAATCTACTGGCCTGAGTTCGTGGACTGCTTGAATCTTATATGGATAAAGCTTTAAGTCTTTTTTAAGAATAGTGTAACATGTTCCCACTGATAGCTGAACTTCTTGTGAAAGTTCCGCAATAGATTTCTTGGGAGAGTGTTCCATTCGATCATGAACGTCTTCAATGCAGGCTGCAGTCCTTTTCTTAGCTGCTCCGTTCCCTGTTTTGCGACCAAGTGATCCTGTTTGACGAAATTTAAGAACACAAGCATGGATATGTTTAACTAGCTGTTCATAAGTAATAGCAAAATTAGGAAACTGCTGTCGAAACTTCTGTACACACTGATTAATTGAATAAACTAACTGTCCATTTTTTATTCTACCGGTTTGAAAATAACTTTCAACAATAAATATTTTCTGCTGTAATTCTAACATTTTGAATTAATTGAAAATAGAAAGTGCCAATTTGACATTTGTTTAATTAAATAATTGAACAGCTATCAGTGCTGCAAATTTTAGGAGGAAAAAACAGTGAAATCATAGCCCACTTTAATGAGGAATTCAATTGAAGGCACGGTATTATCAGATTTGAACTAGGTGTCTTCAATGATAAATAAGAAAGTTAATTAACGCTGATTGAACCAACGCGAAAATAAATCGTAAATAATAAAATAAATGATGTAATAAGTTACTCCTGTGTAAGAAATTTAATATGAGAGCAAAGATTTATAGTTGATTTTTTTAATAATAAAAATCCGGATATACAGGGCGTTGGTGCCACCTATATGAAAGTTCTTTAAACATATATCATACCCCCCACCTATCAGAACTAACTTTAAATCGATTTTATGTTAACCCCGCCACTTGCGTATGTGTATGTTTGTGTGTGCGCTGCGACTCTACGCGTCGGACACAAGAAATTTCATAGAAATGGCGCCTGATTTCAGGAATCCTTCACGTCGTGCTTGGTGCTTTTTCATACATATGGAACATTAATTTCGTTTTGGTCTTTAATTATGCTAAGCGGCGGTAAATATAACATATAATTTAGCTCCTCGTCGTGCCGTAACAATAATTCAATTAATTCCAAACATGAGAAGAGAAAAATATTCGGACGTAAAGTTAAAAAATTTCAGCAAAGACGGAATATGAAATTTTGTTGAAATATATTTTAATATCGCTAAAGTAATGTGCTTTCATATTAAAACGGTGCACGTTTTCCAATTTAGGCTGCGCTAAACTTAGTGCCTTATAATGTTTTGAAAGCGAGCGAAGAAAAATTGAATAGCAGGTAAAGAATGCAGGAAACATTTCCTGAAATAGACGTAATATTCTTACTGGGGTGGAAATATTTACAATATTAAAATTTCAATTTGTATCGCGCATGTTGGTTGTAAATTGTAATTTTAAACGTCTCCAGGATGAGTTTTTATACTGAGAACTATTTTCCGAAGAACGACGGGAAACGTAATAAGCTTTAATACTGTGATGTATGCTATAATATAGGATAGAATAGACTGTGCCGCAGTTTTACTGCCGGAGCTAGAAAGTAATTTGTACTGCATATGCTGAAACTTACTCCGGAAAATACACAATCTCATATCGCTGGCTTAATTTATTTTTATTTTTTAATCTTTTCGAATCCAAGGAATAGGAAAACTCAATTTCCACAAGTTATTAACTTGGAAATAATTTTTATTAAAATAAAAACAAATTGAAACACCACACGTGATTCAAAACCAATACATTCTATATCGGGTATACGTAGAAAATAAATTTATTCTGGGAAAAATATACTTTTTCATATGCAGATCCATTTTAATTTATAGCCTATAAATAAATCAGATTTATGCGGTAGTCAATATATTTACATACGTATTTCTGACGATTTTAATAGCCCTATTTTCATTTATTGTGGGATATAAAATTTATTCTTTCTTTTATTAGCATTTAATAGTATTAAGTAAATAAATTTGTCATTATATTTGGATATCTAACAGTCCTTACGAGTTTATATTGTCAATAATATTATCTGTATAATTCAAGGATAAAATTTAAATCGAATTGATTAACCTGAAGTCTTTCAACGGACGTTGTCCATCACCTTCTTTGCAAAAGAATTTCCTCAGAGTTGTTGTTTTTCTCATCGCTGCAACTTCGACCGTCACCATAGATATTCTTTAAAAACAACACAAAGTTTGAAGATAAGATCTATTATACAGAGTATTATCAAACTTAAATCGTTAATTGAAATTGCAATAATACCTACTGAAGAAAAGAAGAAAGAGTTTATTGGCGAATACACGCATAAACAAATGTCACTGGGTATGATTCTTCAGAAAAAAAATTATTAAACACTCGACTTGCACATCAATTGATCAAACTGCTCGAGATTGTACGTTGTTTAAAAGAGATTTTGGGGTAATCCATCATCTTCTTTGCAAAAGGAAGTCCTCGGGGTTCCTGTTTTTCTCACTGCTGCAACTTCGACCATCACTAACAGCAGCTCTCAAGATATTCTTTAAAAACAATACAAAGTTTGAGCTTAAGATCTATACAGAGTGTTATCAAACTTAAATCGTTAGCTGAAATTGCAATAATACTCAAGAAAAGAAGAAAGGATTTACTGTAGACTGGTTTTGTAATAGACTAGGAAAGTAAACGTCACAGAAGGCGGAGCTGAGTCGTTTACTATCTTTATCTAATAAATCAGATGTGTGTCGTAAATTACTCTCGCTGTAACGCCGGAGTTGACCTAAACATAACCTAACGTTCAAGAACGTTTAGACAACGAGATTAAACAAGTTATTACAGTTTTATAAGTTGGTATCTTGTACACTGTATTGGAAAATTGTTGACAAACTCATTACATGCTTTCCCAGTGAATTTTTTTAATTTTGTTGTGTTAGGTTACGTTTATTAATGGTTCGTTGACCTGCAGCTGAACTAAGCTTAGACAAGCATTTTATACATTTTTTTAATAACAAATAAATTAACTAATTACGTACAATAAGCACAACTAAAATAATTTTATTGAAGCTTTTCATCCATTTTAGTGATAAACAAAAGTTCACACAATAGCTCTCTGTGAAGCGAGTATTTTCAGTTTGTTTGGCGAAACCCACGCATTTATACAGTCTAATAGACTACGTTTCAAATTTCGCGCCAGCTTTAGGACCGCCCAGTTTCCTAATCTATTATTAAATAAGTTGGCGAACAAACATATAGCAAATATTAAATACTCGAATTGCACATGAATTTATCAAATTGTACAAGATTGTATATTGTTTAAAAAGAGATTTAGGCATAAGTGAAACTTCTACGCATGTGGTTTACCTGTTACAAAAAATTACGTAACTGTTTTTCATAGTTTGTTAAAAACACTTAATGCAATTTTCTTATAACTTACGAATTATTAAGTGCTTTCCAACGTAAATAGGCATCAAACAATCTTGTTTCTCGTTTAATAAACTTGGAAAAGTCATTTCTAATTTTGTACAATTATTTTTCAATCACTCTGTATTTTTCTTTTCGAAATATCTATCTTTATTTCGTTATTTTATAATTGTAATAAGTTGATACCACATAAAAATATACTAAGTGTTCTGTTTATTTTCCTAAAGCAATCGCAATCATAGGTTTTTATATACATACGTATACAGTCACCATGAATTAAAGTTGATACGTACAATAATTACTTTAACAACGGTGATTAACAGAATGTCAATTGTCTATAATTAATGTCATTAAAAAGATATTTTTAAACAAAATATCACTTCACTGAACACAATCATCTACCATATGTGAACGAAGCAGCGATGTGAACGACAATATATTTATCACTCGTAAAAATTACCTACTTGCTTCCAGAACACACCTGTGAGATTTTTTTAAATTTATTTCACATCTGTAAGATGTCCACACGAGGGGACTAGAAGAATGCCTGCGTTTGTCCTGTTCAACCTGGCCTGCCTTCGTACCACGAAAAGTAAAAGTAAAGGGTTCAGAGTTTTAATGGTCCGTTGTATAACTGATATGCAAATAGAGCTGAGATGGGTACAGCAAAAAAAAAAAAAAAAACGACAGCATTTGTGAGGGAGATTGACCTGAAAGGGTTAAGCACAAAAACTTATTTCCCAGGAAGTTTATAGGCGCGGAGACAATAACTTAGAGAGGAATAATCATCTGGGTTTTTAAGTTTCCTTTGTAGGCAATACGTCGTATTTAATTTTTTTTATAAGAAAAAAATGTACTTCATACATTTATGTCATTGCGTAAAATTAATTAGTACATAATTTTAGATATACCAAAAGTATTCATTAACGGGTACACATAATTTAAAAACTTAATTCTAAATATGTTAATTCAAAAAAACATTCTTCAGAGTGTTTACTTCTATAATTTATTAGTTATTTCTGACATTAGTAAGTTAATTACAAGTGACACAACCGTCACCAAGAAAGCTATTGAACGCAATGCATTATTTTGTTAAAACACTCGCCCCGCTTTATGATTCCGTAGCTGTACATAAAAAAATTGTAGCTGCATAAATTACTTTTAGCTTCAATGTTTATTTTTTCCTCTTTTCATTTTATTTCAAAATAGACAGCATTTAAAAAAAAACAAGACAGTATTTAAAAAAAAAATATTTTTCATATTGTCCAGATTAACAGAAAAATAGAATTACTGCAAGCAATATAAGTCTTAAAATGAAACAACACAGAAACGTTGATACGTAATAACAATTAAAAAAATATATGAATGTTGGAAAGTCAGAGAAATTCTTTTGAGAATAAACTACAGGATATGAAAAGGAAATCAAAAATGGAAATAACATACTATAGTGGTTATAAGAAGAATATAAGCGACAATAAAAAGACAATGAATTATAAATAGAAGAATAAGGATGGGAGGTGAGAATATGTTGAGTAGTTCAACAAAAACGAATTCATGAAATTGGAAAGGTTGGAAAATGCTTTCCTTAGATATCTTGGCAGAAATGTTGAAAGGTTCTAGAACAACAAAGAAATAGTAAAACAAATAATACTAAAGTAATACAAACGTGATACAAAATGTTAACAACACAAGCAGGACTTCGACTGGAAGGTGTACTGGGACCAGTGCTATTTATAATATTCATAGGTAAGATAATTGGACAATCAAATGCAACAAAAAATTAATCTAGGCCAGCGATATTTAATGCAATGGAGATTTTCAATGAGCGTGCCTGAAGGATATAATCGTAACCGGGAGACACAAGAAATTTACGAAAGAAATTAAAAGTGTTAAGCTCTGTGCTAAACTGGAACGAACGAAAGTACAAAATTATAAAACTAAAATCATTATATCACAAAGTAAATAGAAATAAAAAAAAAACGCAGAAGAACGCTTCAGTACTCCGAAAAATAAAGTAACTCAAAAAGTAAATAAAAATTCATTAAAGAAAAGAAAAATATTTATGTGGTACAATGAAAAATAAATCATCATTGCCTAAGAAAAGTAGATAGTAGATTTTGAAAAGATTATACGATTACTGAAGGAACAAGGCAGTGGAATGATTGTAGTAAGGGAAATTTCAGAAAATAAAAAAGGACAAGATTATATGAAGTAAAAGAATTGGTGGAAAGTTCTTACTTTACGTCGTATATTCCGAAAATAGGCGTTGAAGGCGTCTGGAAGGAAGACAGTTGCAGAACCTGTCACAAGAGGGCAATACCAAAAATTTTAAGAATTATGAGACCTACTAAAATGAAGGATTTTAAAAGAAGAAGGCAGCTAGATATATAACCTTTTCATTAAAGGAGTATTCAAGAAGCAAAGCCTCTGAGGCTAACGTGGGAAGAAAACATTCTGATAAGTAAGAAAGACGGAAGTTTTGGATTAATTTCCTGTAAAGTCTTCTTTAGAATTTGGAAGAAACAAGAAAAGTATAGCAAAAGGAAAGGAATTGGTAGAAGGTAGAAAACGTCATCACTTCCCAGAATGAGCGCCAGAGGCGGAAAAGGAGACATTAACGAACCCATCGCAATTGAGCGAAGAAAAAGAGAATGAGGAATACTTCTTCCTTAGAACATTTCAAAGAGTATCAAGAAACAGGGCCAGTGGGAAGAGAAAATTCTGAGAGATAAGGAACAGGGAATGTCTGGGTTAATTTCCCATAAAGTTTTCTTTAGAATTTGGAAGAAAGAAGAAAAGTATAGCAAAAACAAAGGAATTAGTAGAAGAAAGGAAATGTTATCACTTCTCAGAACGGAAGCTAAAGGCGGTGGGAAAGGAGACATTAACGAACCTGTTACAATTAAGCGAAGAAGACGAAGAGAATAAGGAATACGACCTTTTCATTACAACATATAAAAGAGTAATCAAGAAACAAGGCTATTGAGACTATCATAGGAAGAGAGAGAAAATTCTGCAAAATAAGGAAGATATTGGAAGGAAGAGGAAAAGTATGGCTAAAACAATGGAACTGGTAGAAGATAGGAAGCATTATCAGTTCTCAGAATGGGCGCTAGATGTAACGGGAGAGGAGCTGTTAACGGATCTGTCACAATTGAGCCAAGAAGAAGAAGAAAACATTTTCATTAGAACACATAAAAGAGTATTCAAGAAACAGGGCCACTGAGACTAACATGGTAAGAGAAAGTTCTGAAAAATAAGGAAAAAGGAAGACGTGGTTTAATTTCTGATATCTTGTTAAGAATATTAGAGGCAATTAGAAACAAAAGGAAAGTAAAGCAAGAACAAAGGAATTGGTAGAAGGTAGGAAATATTATTAGTTTTCAAAATGGGCGCTGGAAACGACGGGAGAGGAGATATTAATGGACCTGTCACAATTGAACCATGTAAAGTAGAATCTGATCGCGACTGGGAAACTTAAGGAACCAGATGGGTGTTGCAGAGGAGTCAACTTACAAGGAATTACTCTATTTTTGATTTGTCAAGCTTTCGGTAATGTTTGTTACCTTCATCAGGGCTGCTACAGTTTAGAAAAACCTTAATTAGAAAAATTGGGTACATTATAATAAGGTGACTTACTGCAAGTGAGGTTAAGTTCTAAAAATGCATGATCTCACAATAGGAAAACACCAGTAAAATTTCATTTATTCATTACAATGGTGACAAACACAAACACATTAAAATGATTTGTCACCATTGTAATGAACAAATGAAATTTTACCATTAATTGTCACATAATAATAATATTCACATAATGGTGTTTTCCTCTTGTGAGATCATGCATTTTCAAAACTTAACCTCACTTGCAGTAAGTCACGTTATTATAATGTACTCAATTTTTCTAATTAAGGTTTTTCTAAACTGTAGCATCCCTGATGAAGGTAATAAACATTACCGAAAGCTTGGCAAATCAAAAAGAGTAATTCTTTGTCTGTCCTAAATTGATTGCTTCCTGCAACAATTGAACCTTGACAAAAATTCGATAGCCTAGTATGTTCTTAAATGTAAATTAAAACCTAACTATCCATTCGAAGAGGATGACGACTCAAGAAAAGATTGGGAACCTCTGTTATTTTTTAAGTCTCTCCTAAAGATTGAACTGCGAGGTCACAGCCTCAACAGTTCCTCAACTGTTCATTACTGCAGAAGCAACTGATAAGCGTCTTCATTTTATCCCTTGTTAGAATTACAAAATATCCTGATTTTTGTATCTTAAGTTCTTCTGATACAATGGATATAATTTTTGTGTAAAATTTATTACATAGGCTACCACAGTGAATATATTTTGGTTGATTCAGTACTTCTCTCTCATACTTAATTTCTAACAATTTAATTGAATAATAATAATAATAATAATAATAATAATAAAAAATGACTTTATTGTTTATAGATACAATAAAGGTAGGAAAACAAGAATAATTGATAATAATAATGACAATCACAGTTCAGTCGACCATGAGTTTTTCTGCTTTTATACTAAACCTTGATTAAATGAACTTTGAAGAAAAAATGCCTACATTACTGTCTAAACAGAAAAAGAAAAATAAAGTACTACTCTGCACTCTCACCTAGTTTTAATTGTTTAATAAATTCTAATTTTATGTAAAAATTATTAACATGCGACACTGTCCTTACTTTAATAACAAAAGTAGTCCAAATTCTTATACAGTAGAATCCCGGTTAAGTCACCAAGGTAATTAAGGTATTAAAATCATCTTTCATTCATTCTGTTTCCCTGAACAATACCAACTTCCTGTTTCCAGGTTTTTAAAACATATTCAGGAGAGCCACATCACATAAATATCAGAATTCTTGATGGCAAAAGTATAATCTGCCAAAACCCTGGTTGTGGATAAGTTAAGTGAAACTATCGCTATGAATTTTTGCGATTTCACAAACTAAATTAAATTAAAATACAATTACGCCTAACACAAATAAACACAAACGCAAATGTAAAGGGAAAGATATGTTAGAGGGATTGGATTCAAATTCCGAAAGTGACAGAATTTTTCTGTCTTTCTGTTGTTAGTGTTTCCTCCTTTATATCAATTTATTTAATTCAGTACTAACATATCCTTCCCTTTATATTTGAATTTCTTAATTTATTAAATGGGAGTATAAAAACGATGCGGCTACGCAGCGATGTTATTTTTTGGGTCGTAAATTCAGCTAGCCTAACGAAACAAACAGGATTCCCAATTTCATTATTAGATCGATTATTAAGCACATATTTGCAAAACTCAAAGTAATAATTCAATGTTGTTTAAATGAAGTCTTCGCCCTAAAACGATATTATGTATGATATATGTACAAACAAACTGGAAATAGAAGACATAATAGAATCGGTGAGTTCAAGAACAGTCCAAGAACAGTACATGACCATCACAATGAATTTCCTATAATACACCGTCGTCAGCTAACTTTCATAAATTTTAGTATTTCAAAATATTCAAAGGAATAGATGCTGCAATTTGGATTAGAAGTAGAATTGTTCTTGGTCTCACTAATTCAATTGAACTGAAAGAATATAGACAATAATCGATAAACTGTGTGGTCACATATCTGTTGGAACGAAATATTAAACGTTATTTATAAGGTGACTAAAATTAAGAGTGTATTTCTCTGTCTCACTACATGCTTTGATGATAGTTTTAAAACAGCAAATATAGAAGCAAATACACTATAATTTGAACTGCAGTTTTCGATTCTTTGAGCAAGAGCCTCAACGTTACGAACTCGATCGAGATCTTACCGTACTTATAGTTAATCTGAAATGTTCTCGTCTATACTTTGTTACTAAATATAAACATTTGAAACAATACATTTCTAATATAATTCTTTTAAATTAGGTTTTCGCTTAATTTATTTCTTCCAGAAGTTAACTTTTGAACTCATCTTCTTTTTCCATTTGTAACGAGTTGACATAACATGATTCTATTTTATCACTAAAATTTACTATGTTATCTTCGTCTCCACATTTAAACATAAATTTATGCCAGTCGCACAGTTCGCAGATGTTTGCATTGTTTTAATTGTATAATAGCTACTTTGCATATACCTACATGTTATTTTAACGGCCGAGACGGTTGAGCGGTCGTGCGATTGTTCTATGGCATATGCAGATTGGTTACGGAGATCAAACGTGCAAATGAAAACTGAGGGAAACAATATCTGCATTGTATTACGCAACACCATTGTCCCCCCTCTAAAGAGCCCTACCTGGATATGCAAATTCAATTAACACCTCTTTAACCAACGGTGATAATTACGGCGGCGTTTCTTTAATTTCCTCCTTGGTTTCGGCCTTGGTCTTAGAGCCCCAATAGATTTGCTCACCTGTTTAAGTTTCGCATCCCTTTTGACGCTACCTTGTATGCAAATGGGGAGTTTTTGTAGAAAACTTTCCCAGACTTTTATGCTGGTAATGAAATGCGCCGGAGAATAATGCGATTCAAGCAGGCAAGCATTATAATAAAGCAGAGATTTTAATGTATGTATATGAATTTATATAAACAGAAGGGTCGAGGTGTGACGAACAAGATTGCCTAAACACCACCTTTACAATTCGAGTTTCAGTCGCTTCTTGCAGCAGTGAAGTGAAAAGTTCGTTCAGCTCACATATCTTTTTTTTTAACTTTTTAAGTGGAGCTTAATAGATACAATTAGTAAAACGTGAAAGTGGCTGGGCTGCCTTTACAAGGCTCGACTGTTTACGATTTAATCACCGTTTTTCATCAGAGATTTTAAAATAATTAATGGCGTGTATGTAATTACAATGCTGGTTATAAACTTAGTTATTTTTACATAAATGGTAAGTTTTTTTTTACACGTAAGTACAGTCTCCATGACAGGTTAATCTGATATAAAAGTCTTACGAAATCTGAGTCATTAATAAAATTACTGTAATTTTAGAAACACCAATTAATTAACTTTTATGCTTTTCTCTTATGCTTTTGTTGTTGTACCGTAATTGAATCTTAATTGCTATATTTGTATATTTTATTTAAAACAAAACATTCCTAGGTATTTTATAAAAAATAAGTATTACGATTACAACAAGGAATTCAGCTCGAATTGTTAAATATTTGCTTTATTCCAATGAACTGTTGCGAAAAGTAACTTACTTATTGTCTTTTATTAAACGGTTGCATCGAACAAATGCTTTATTATTTACAATATTAAGAATATTGCATTTTTGAAAGGAACACCCTCTATATTCTGAAAGTTGCGATTCAATAACTTATATAAAAATAAAAGGTGTTGTTTCATTCTTTAAATAATTGTTTGTTTAACACTTTTTTACAAACCTGTAAAATTGATTAAAATAAAAAATTCACAGTCAACTTAATAAATTTTTATTAAAAATAAGATGACAGAGTTTTTAAATGAGGGGATCCATTAAATAGAGCTTTCAGAGTCGATATGTAATGTGGCGAAATATACAGAGTGTTTTATGTACATTTGTGGAACTATACTCTACCTACCATTAAATGATGAACATGCACTACGATTACTATTTCACCATACCCAGAATAACAGAAAAAAAATTAATTTGTGTTAGAAAGGTGCTCCCATCAAATCAAATAATTATAACATTTTTATTTATAGCTCTTTTTTACAAATGTAACATGTCATATATGCAAGAGAACTTAAAACAGTTCAGTTTTCTGAAAATTCGTTAGGAACTTTTCGATTTAAAATCAGTCCAGAAACCACTCATTAAAATAAGTACATAAGATTAAGTAACCGTTTATACAGAGTTATGATAAATGATTTATTGAACATAGCACTCGTTGTTTCGCCTTCTTCAGATTGCAGATTTAGTAGCGCATTGTCAGTTTACCGGAGGTTTGTGTAATCCACGTTTCATTTGCGGTTTGTGAAAGTTTTAAAGTAATTGTCCATATTCAGTATGTGAAAAGTCAAACATTTGATGTTCATGAATGGCAATTGCATGCTTTTAGGTTATTGTGAGAGCTGATACTATTGTTAGTAAGCGATAAATGCTCATTTTTTTCTGTTGTACAAAGTGAATCAAGGAATCGTTTTTAACAACCGTGTAACCAATATCACAGAGAAATCTTAATATAATGAATGAACGACGAATTAAAAGAACTTCACAATAGCAACAGTCAAAACTGAAAAACTCCCATGATTAGCATATTTAAAATAAATGCAAAATATATAAGAATTTAAAAAAAATAGAACAGAAGATCGCGAGCCACGCGGAAAAGTGTTTTCTGTGTTAGGTTCGCCAATGCTACACCCTGTATAGCAAATTGCATTCAATTTTAATCAAGAATATCTCATATTCGAAATAATTACCCTCGCATTGACAACTATGTTTGTATAGCATAATCTGGTTTTTATTCTCTCTCTCTCTCTCTAATAATATTCTGGCCGCATTTTTATGGTTTTTAATTTAATTTCGGGATACTAAATTAAACCGAATAACACTAAATGTTTCAAATATTAATTATTTTATAAATAACGTGTTCATTCGTTTATACACGTTGTAAAACATTGTTTTTATAAAAAGAAAACAATTTGCCAGAAAAACGGAGGCTGAATATATAGTTTTTTCACGTAAGTAAGTACAATGACGAGCATTAAAAACGGGACTATTTTTTGCTGGGTATTATCCATATTTTAATTAAACTACATACATTGTAACTTAAGTGATAAGGCCTTAATAAACATTTTTAGTAATTATGAAAAAGATTTAACATTGCATTTTAATGGATTTAATTACTTACCGCAGACTCGCAGATATAGCGCTGTTATAATGATCACGTAATAAACATTTCAACAGTATTCTGTAATCTAAAAGCACATCCACACAGCTAGGTGTTTAGAATCTCTGCTTTAAAATATGTCCTGTTTCTCAGATTCGCCGTTGTACACTTATATTCATTTAAAGTGGACAGTATTAGTAAACATCAGCAGGATATAATTATTGTACAAATTTAGTTTGTTTTACCGACCATTTCTTCCAATCATTTTACCTTTATGAGAGAAATTAATGAGTATCTTTGTGGCCATAGACATCATTATTTATTACAGAAATAACAGACAGATGAAATATATTCTCTATGTTTCAAAAGAAGAATTGGCCTCTAACTTATATTTTCACTATTTTCTTTATTGTCTTAGCTTGCAAATAAGCGAAAATAGCGTTCCTAGAGATGCTTCAAGAATCCAGCAAAAGCTTCACAAGAATCACCCGACAGCAAACAGCCTAAACATCTTGCATCATTGAATCCAATAATATTAGTTTTTGTGAGCTTTTGTAGTAGTGATTCAAACAACCCTAAATTTGAAACTAATTTTATCTGCTTTTACGATTTTAACACAGAAAATAAACATATTTTGAAACTAAAATCTATTCGATCGCAATTCATTAGTATTAGATGCATTTGTTTGAATAATTACAAAGTTAAGATTGGAGCAAACTATAAGATAGAAAGGATAGAAGGATAGAAAGAAAATCGGTTTTCAAAAAAGGAAATAACACTCTATAACGGGTTCAGGAATATTATAAACGACAATAAAAATATAATTACTTGTAAATAGAAGAATAAGGGCGGTAGTTGGGAATGTATTGAATAAATCAACAAATGAATTCACGAAAAATGGATAAAGGACACATGATGGAAAATGTTTACGTTAAATATGTAGACAGAAACGTTGAAAGGTTCTAAAACAACAAGGTAACAGTGAAAAAAATAATACGAAATTAATACATGTGTGGTACAAAATGTTAACAACACAAGCAGGACTTTGACTGGGAGGTGTACTGGGCCCTGTGGTATTAATAATATTCGGTAAACTATTATCAGATAATATATCTAGCCCGAAATTTTTGTTAATAGTTTAATTCCCAACGGTCAAAAACAGCTTGGTGCGTTATTCATCGATAAGATAATTTGACAATCTAATTAAACAAAAAATAAATTTGGTGCAATGAGCCTCTGTCAATGATATAATCGTAACCAGGGAGAGAGAAGAATTTACAATAGAAATCAAAAATATTAAGCTTTGTACACTGGAATGAATGAAAGTAAATAAATATAAAACTAGAAAAAACTATAACTATAATTTATATAATAGAAGGAAAGTAAATAGAAGAAAAAACGTAGCATCTGGATAAATAAAGTACCTCAAAAAATAATTAAAAATACATAAAGAAAAAGGTAATATCTGTATCGTACAAAGAGAAAGAAATCGTAAATAAGAAAGAGTTAACAAAGCTAAAGACACAGATCTATTTTAACCATTGGTTTTAATTTCTGGGTTTTACGCAAACAATAGCAAAATAAAATGCAAGCTGTTGAGAGGAATTTCCTGAGAAGAATAGATCAATAGATACGTAAAAGATTTAAAAAAATCTTTACGATTATTCAGGAAATAAAGCAGTGAAATGATTATGACGAGAAAAAAATCAAAAAATAAAAAAAAAGAAATATTTTTGCTGGCCTGTTTTTCGTTTTAAAATAAGGTATAAAATAAAGAAGATCAACAATGTATAATAGTTGTACCAATTTAAATAGTTTTACTGACAATTTATTAAATGATATCATCTTAAATGAATTATTATTTTTGTGGTCACGGACATCGTTATTTATTGTGAATAATTTTTGGAAGAATAAAGAAATAAACAAATATCAAATAATAGGTATGTTGTACTATTGGCCACTCAATGTATCTTCATCTGGTTTTAATATACGAGGTTAGAATAAGACATAAATACCCTGAGTGTAGAGTAATGCAACAAACGAAAAGACACAATATCTTCACTATTTTAACAGCAACAATTTTCACTATAAATAAAACTGTTTAGTTTCAGCAACACAAATATTAATTTATTCTAATAAATTTTGCATCGGGAATTCTTTTTTTACATTTGGCCTAAGGTATGAGTTAGAAAAGTAACAAAGAATTGACCAGTGATTATTTGCTGATAAAAAGGAGCTTTTACTTTGTGATAATTTATGAATCATATTTTAATTCAAAAAGGTATAATTATTAAAGAAACAGAATAAATGCAAAGCTACGCACATTCCTTCCGTCGGATCGAGCGAGCTTGAATATCACGGTCTTCTCATTACATCACATAAAATGTTCCATATTCATCTAATTATTTTCAAATTTGTCATTTTTTAATTATTCATGTTTAATTGGAAAGGTCATAAGTTGAGTCTGCAATTTCTGTTCTTAGCAGTAAAAACAAAATGCAAACAATTCTGCTCTTGATGAATTGTATTTTTTGAAGCCAATATACAGTTACTTGTCTTAAACAAAAATTTATGATATCTATGAAAGATTGTTAAGATAAGGAATTGTTTGCTCCTCCAAGTATACACTTAAACAAATAAATTAGCAACCATACGAAAATAAATAAATTAATTCAAATTTCATTTTAATACTATAATGGCGAAATTTCAGACAAGAAACAATTATGTGGAAGCTATCTACAATTAACACCGTCTCCTTTCGTTCCTTGACCTATCCCTACAAGAACAATTATGCAAATTTTCTTATTATCGAAGGGACTACTACCATGGTGATTTCCGCCTACCGTTCTTCTCATTAACCCCGTCTTTTAATCCCCCTTCCACAGTCTTCACCTTGACATTGCGCTCTCCATAATTTGTTTGCTCCTCCCGTCAGCTAATTAAGTCGGTCAGTGGAGCACCGCACTTCCATGTACTTTCAACGCCCTCCACAATGGCCGTGTCTTCTAAATTGCTAATTATCAGTCCATTTGCTTTCTTAAAAATGACGGAAATGGTTTTGCGAGTAGGAAGTACGGTGTCAATATTATTTTATTGGCTTAACTATTGTGAGGAGGGATTTGGAAAAAGGAAAAACTTAAGATGCTGCATACTTCTTTACTTGAATACTTGTGCTAACTAGTTTAGCTGAATATATTTGATTTTGCAGAAATGATATTCCAAAAAGTCATAAGAAACCTTACTAGAATAAACTAAAACGAATTTTCTTTTAATATTTCCAGAAAAAGTTTGACGAAGAAAAAGCTAAGATGAATTACAAGCCATTTCTGTTTGTTTGCTTTTTGTAAAGAAACAATAATTAATACCTTTCTACCAGTGATAGTATTTTCTTTGTTTAGCTTGCAGTCGTCCTCCAGTTATAATATATTTGAATTCTATTTGATTCAAATTCACTTAAAAATCACTGATTGCATTTCATTTGCAGTTTTTCAGTTGGCGATCAGTGATAAAGAAGTGATTGAGTTCCTCACTCCTCACCCCCTACTGACCAATCTGGTTTTTATGATCAGTATTCAGTTTGATGTGATTTCATACATATTTTGAGATTATGTTTATTTAATTTTAAAATATTATTCATTTAAGAAACTTTCTGTTCGCTTTAAAATTAGTTCAGTTCAAAATCAAATGAATTTGATTCTGGATGAAATGATTGTACATAGAACACGACTTATGCCACTAGAAAAAAACCTTGTAGTTTGTTCTACTTGCTCTTTGTTGTCATTTCGAAGGTCTCTTTTTATCGATGTAAAATTTTGAGTATAATTTTGAAAATGTTTGATATTCAGTATCGGCTTCTAGTAATTATTTAAACTATATGTTCAAACTGTTTATAAAAGCTTGTTGGCAACATTGCATCAGAGTGACATTAGTGCGGAGAAAACAGTTACGTTTTGCAACAGTGTAATTTAATATTTAATTTTAAAAAATAGTGAAAATTCAAATATATTTGGCCTCGCTTTAATTTATTTTTTGACGCAAAGCAGAAACGAAAGGTTTTTATTGCCAAATCATGTTTTCTGCATGTGTTGCATATGTTACGCAGTGCATCATCTTTTGTTTGTTATGAGTTTTGATATTAACAAAAAAAAATTTCTGCTGTAATTTTGAATATCTCTCTCTTGACAACGTAACATTTTGAAATTGCGATATTCAGAGTCCTTGTTTATAGTGATTTTAAACTAAACGGTCATAATTTTTTGTAAAAGCATATGGCAATATTGGGTCAGAATGATATCAGTGACGAAACAACAATTAGGTTATGTTCGAGTTAACACACATAACATAATTTATTTTTTGCCGCAAAACTAAAAACGAAAGGTTTTCTCATAACAAAATCATTTTTCGTCTCCTGTGGTTATTACAAAATCGATCGCCCTTTGTTTGTTTATTTGATATCAGCAAAAAAAAGGTCTTTTTAGCAGATGTAAATTTTTTAAAAAATATTTTTATACATTTAATAAAGTGACTAACTATGATATTAATTTTTCTTGATTTTATTTCGCTTTTATTGCATTTGCTTTACATTTATTTATTTACTATTTTCAGACTTGTCAAAGCATATATTGGCAACATTGCTAAACAGTGACGGAACAATAATTAGATTACTTTACAGAGAGAAATGCTGAGAAATTTAAATATAACATAAAAGGATGTAGTATTATTTATTTTATGACGAAAAACAATAGTACTTATTTTCTTTCTTATTTTATTACTATAATAATTTGTTATTATTAATTATTTATTGTTATTATAATTTGAAGATCTATTTTTATAGCGATGCACTTGGAGATGTAAGTTTTTTAAACATTTGATATATAAGATGATTCATATCAAGTGTAAAAGACTTGGGCAATTTTTTGGAAAAGTCATAGTTTAATGTTTTATGAACCTAGGTCATATTTCACTTCGTTGCAGAATTACAACAGGACAAAGTTTAAATTCAACAATAATTGAACTGTTGTAATTCTGCAAGGAAGTGAAATATGACCTGGGTTCATATAACATTATTAATTTAAAATGACCTCTCCAACAAAATGCCAAAATTTGTTACACTTGAAATAAATCACCCTGTTTTCCATAATATGAAAACTAGGCTTGGTTTATTCAGCATTTCTTTTTTCGTGAAATTTTTAGTGAATTAATATCTTCTTCTATCGATATTACAGCGATTATTGAAGCAAATTGGCAACGTTGTTGGGTATTACTTTCCATCATTGCCATTTAGTGTTAAAAAAACATTAATATTTTAACTGTTTTAACTATTTTCTGCTACTTAATCCTTGATATTTAACGCTAAATAATGTACCTTTTGCGATGAAATAAGATATACAGTGTGGAACAAAATTATCAAATAATGACTGTAAGTTTTTTATTCGAAAGAATGTTTAATATAAAAATTATTTGGATTATTGCTACGCAAGTTGTGATCTTATCAGTTTGTTTTTACCTTTTTTTGTTCAGTTGGCATGGCAACCAACTTTATTTTTTTAAAGGTACCTGTAATTTTATCTTCCTGAAATGACTAAATTATAATACAAATATTTCTTACGCTATCACTATTATTTTATTAATTTTAATATATGTACATACATATGTGTGATATTAATTATTAATTATATTTAGCGATTTTGAAACAAGCATATTTTTCTATATTCAGTGATATAAATCGAGGAAAATATGCTTATTTGAAAATGAGTAAAAATTATTATAGGTACAATTAAAAAAAATAAAACGAAAGAGAAAACGGAGAAAGTATTTACGTCAAAGCATGCGTAAGAATACATCAAAGAACTTTCCTATTAAATAATTTTTCATAACATTCCAAATAAAAAAGTTGCAGCTATTATTTAATACTTTTGTTCCCTCCTGTATAATAAGTATGTAATTAAACTCTTGTCAGATGTTAAGGTTACAAATGTTTTTACAATTTTACAGTTGTTTCTGCTATAATATAAACTATAAAACGTCGACAAACATACACAGATAAAAATTTGGAGTTAATTCTAACACTTTTGGACCCCAGGGAACACTTTTTTGGTGTTACTCGCGTCCATCCGTTTGTGGAGTTAGAAAAAGTGGACTTAGCATGTTTACCATGTAGAAATAGGAGTAGAGCTTATCTTTAATGGAGTAAACAATCACTTTTAGACTGTTTTCCTTTCAAAAATTTTTTTTTAAATAAATGTATAAGTATTTTCAGGGGAAAATTAATTTCTTTAGAGATGCAACTCTTTAATATGTTTCGGTTTCCTGTTGTGAGAACCACTGATATGAATAGTGAATAGCCATAGCAGATTTAATTTTTACTTCGAACAGCTTCGCATTTAAAATTAGCATCAACTTTATTTGAAAAAGTAATTTTCCTGCTTTCAATACGGATATAAAACAAATGTTATTATTATTACATTAAATAGTTTAACGACAACTGCTCTAAACAAAACTTTAACGACAGGAAAGAACAAAAGTGTAACAATTTCATTTGTCGTTCATCTTGTATTTCTTATTTCTCATGTTTTAGACTAGTGCTTGCAAAAACCGGAAAAAAATTGAAACCGAATAATCGGTTTCCTTAAAAACCGGTTATACACATAATGGTTAAAACCGACTTGATTTGAATACCTAAAAATCGACTTTTGGATTATCCGAATTGGTTAACCGAAAATCGATTAATTACACATTTAAGTAAAACTGATTTATAAAAACCAGATGCGATTGAATTGATTTAACAATGGTCAGATATTCAAAATTCTTGGAATATTAAATTGAATTATTAGTTAAGAAACTAATTCGAATATCTGATTATTAAAAAATCGATAATACTCGAATACGTATCCAATTATCCAAAAAGCGATAATATTCGAATATCCAATTATCCAAAAACCGATAATATCCGAATATCTGGTTATTCAAAAGCGATAATATCCGGTTATACAAATAACTGGATATTCAGACGGTTTTGTTTAAAATTGTGAAAACTCCAAAACCGGTTAACCGATTATCCAAAAAAACTGACTTGTTTGCCAGCAATAATTTGGGCACTCTTATTTTAACAACTAATTTCATTCTACCTTATAAGTACCTATAAATAATTTTTAATCTAACAATTATTTGTCAATTTTTTTAACAACATTTTTCAATTTATAATGTAACTTGAACAAAAGTCTAACAATTTTATTTGTCGATTTTGTTATTTGCAATGTACACTACTGCTTATATGTATTTAAGCACCTTTATTTTGTTGAGGTATTTATATAATGAGTTTAATTGAATCTGACATGTTATTGAAGGCATTCTATTACTTGCAACACTACAATACAAATTATAGAAAAGTTTAAATTTTTTCAGTAGTTGCCCAACTACTCATAATGAGCTGTATTTAAAAATACTTTCAGAATATAGTAAGACGTATTTAGAATAGTATAAAATTGAAGCAATTTTTATTTCCAAACATTTTCAGATCGTCTTTAAAAATAATTAATTCACAAATGATATAAAAAAAAGAGAGAGGAGAGAGTATCATTACTTTATGTGAGTGTATATGATGAATATAAATGCTGAAATATAGCGGTGGAAAACCCCCTCAGCACTTTCCTTCAAATTAACACCGCCTTCTAAGTAAAATAAACGAAACTGTTTGTGAGAACCAACTCATAATTTATATATTTTTCAGGGATTATTACCCGCGGACATTAGCGCGTTCTCGGAGTCTTCCTTTGCCGCTGCATCAAAATGTTTTTGCACTCCGTTTTCGCTCGTTTAAATCATTTATATGAGCCTGAAACACAAGAGCGATTAATTTCAGCGCTTGTTTCGAAATAAATAATGCTTTCTATTCGTACGTTTCTTTTGTGTTCCCATTTTTTTTTTGTTCCTAGAAGATTCATAACGTGAGAACATAATTAAAGAAAAATGAAAAATTTTCAACGAATAAATAAAGCAAAAGAAAAAATTAGATAGATAATAGATTATGTTGTAGGTACTTTACAAGTAGACAATAATATATACCTTTAGACACAGTGCATTTAAGCTTAAAATCATTTCCAATTATGGAAAATTGATATAAACACTTAATGAGTCCCTGCAGTTTAATAGCTTTATTATAATTTTTTCAGAAGTGTTCGTGTCGACTGTTACCGTCGGTTATTTTTATTGGAAATGTTAATGGGATAAACCAAGCAAATTAAAATTAATAGATTTCTTGTCGTTATTTTCATTTAAATATTTTATTCTAATAAGCCGTTTATTAGGCAAAGTGTTGTTTTTCCCATCGGAACTTTATTTAAAAAAATCTCGTATCTTCATAATCCATAATCAACTGTAAAACATTTTGAATTGAATGATATAAAATTAAAATACACTCGCGTTCAAAAAATTCCGGCGACTTTTTTCACCTGCATTAAAAAAAAACAAGATATTTTTAACACTGCATATAAAAATCGTTATAGTACACAAATCGCTTCAAATAAAAATGGTTTGATGATTAGTACGATAACAACAGCTCCATAATTAATTAAAATACATTAACAATACTAACAATCAGACTCTGTGAAATGTTTCTTTTTTCTTAACAACCTGCAGCTTAAGAATGAGTTAATTATTGTAAATACACTTGTAATTAATAGCTTGATTTGTAGAAGATACAAGAAGAATTTTATTACGTACGGTTGGTTAAACGCGTTTAATATATTGCATTTTTATATAAAAAGCGACGCCGTTCCATTTGAAATAATGGCAGACGCCGGTGAGAGCACATGTGACGCCCATACCTCGCAATATCCACAAGGCGCCCCCCATCCCTATACCGTCGGCTGGGGTAAGATAGATGCGGGGGTTGCGAGCGCTCACAGTACGGAAAATGGCAAAGAAAGCCATCAAGGGAGTGAACCAGATAGAAAAGAAAAAAATAAGATGGATTGATGGAAATGTCTCCGTGATTAAATTTGTTTTGAGCTATACGTGTCTCATTTTGTAGCTTTTTGAGTCTCCCAGGAATCCTTTAGATTTTTACGACGCTCTTCTGTATTCCAGAAAGCAACGTGTTTTCAATATGTAAGCCTTTCATGCTGAAGCGCGCAACTTCAGATTGTAATGTATTGTGTTGTATTTGATTAATCCGTAAAAGCAGAGGGCGTTGGAAAGCGCTGCGCAAAAATTCCTTTCCATATGATTATTATTATTGCTTCAAGAAATTCATGAAAAATTGTAATACTTCAAAAATATAGATTAGTACAAAAATTATATTATCTTCATTAATTTAATCATTTATTACGTTCTGACTCGTGAAGTTTAAGAAATTCACAAACAAAAGCAACGATAATAATAATAGCTAACAAAATAATATAAAACTATAAAAATATACGGCGTCAGTATATAAAAGCAATTGTAAATCATTATTACGAAATTTTAAGTCAGTTTTTAGTTTAGTTTTTTAAAAAATATTGGAAATAATTAAGAACAAATAAAAAACAGCAGTAAACTCAAAAATTATTTTTAAATAGATTACTGTAACGAGCATGTTGTCATCTTCAGCAATACCATACATACACCCCAACTGTTTCATTGAAACTAACGATGATGCGCGGAAAGAGGCGGAGACGGAATCGAAATGATGATATCATGTGAGTAAGAAAGTTCTCAAGTTTCCGGGCAATATGAAACATACGGTAGATATGTATACCGTATGCTTCATTCCAACTTGAAAACGTTCCTGATTCTTGTCGTCACTAATAGGAACTTTAAAATTATTTTCAAAAGTTAATTAAAGTTACACAGTGACCGCCAAAAAGTTCGCGCCATATGGGAAAATTGTTTATTACTGATTTTTCAGAAAAGTTTCTGCGCCAATACTTTGTGCATGTTTGATAACCAAATATAAGCGAAACAGATCCGGTGAGCAACTTTTAGGGTGGCTAAAAATGGTATCTTTTTTAAATGCGAAAATTAAAAAATTGTCATAATTTGTAATCAATTCTGCCCAGTTATAGAATTGATTCCTTAATTGATCAGTCGTGATCATACTTCGCATAATTTGGAATGTAGGACAAATTAGACGAAATTGTAATAGGTTCAGATAACTTTTCATAAAATGCGTCGCTTATACGCAGACAAAATTTTCTTCGGCGTTATATTTTGAACAAAAGAATATTTTTCATTTTCTAAGATTTGCTCAAGATGTAAAGCGGTAAATGGGCATATGGTACTTAGCTCTAACGAATGGTTAGCTTATTCGTTTATGTGCCTGAGCAGTATTTAAAACCATCAAATTTGCTCTTGAGTTGTCAAGTGTTGCAAGCACAAAAAAATTCAGACGATTTTTCACGTTACTGGTGCAAGGCTTTTTTTACATAAAATTTTATGTTATCACTTTTGATTTCTTGATTACATAAATCTGATAACCCTAACATGGCCTAGGTAGACCGAAAATTGTAAGGGTTGTATGCAGAAAACCAAGAACATGCGAAACATGTTTTTTGACAAGAAACTGTTTTTGAGAAGACTTCCAGTTATTAAATTCTTTTTTCTCTTCATTATCCAGAGCACAATGGAGAAGACCATTGCTGGCTCAGATCAGCGGGGGATTTCTGGAACAAATTGAGAGTAATAAAAATTTTGTCAGCAAGCGAAAAAGCGGAAATTACAATCTACGGATCATTTTTTAATATATCTATCTCTTTTTAATATTCGTAAAATAGCTCTATAGCTCGCAATTGGAAGTCATTTTGAATTCTTAACTCAGATTGATTTGACCGAGAAGATATACTGCAAAAAAGATCTGCTTATGGTTTATATATACAAACAAGGCGGTGAATCAAAAAAATTAAATAAAATGAAATCATATAAAACAGGCACGTGTAACGTACGGCCCGCGGGTCGCATCCGGCCTTAAGGTTGATGATAAGGTTATCTAAAGATAAAATCGTGAGTTTTTCATTACACTGATATTTGTTTTCCGGCTCATGGTTCTGACTAAGTGGCACATGCTTGATGCAGAGTCTACTTAAAATTATTCTACGAATAAAATAAGAAATAATGCACAAGTATAAAATTGTAAGTAAGGCTCCTTTGGGCGCTAGAATCTCGAATGTAAGACGCATGTAAAATTAATTCGTAACGCGTTAAATCTTCACAATATTTAATGCTTGCGCGTTAAGGAAATTTAAATTGAAATGCACTTAGAACTAAATATTTATACCTCTGCATATGAGAGATATGACATATGATTGTTTTGTTCATGGATCCTGCTAGATTAACTAATTATAAATGATCCCAATTTATTGAGAGAAATATTATAGCATTTTCCACTGGCCTCACTAGTGTGCACTGAGTGTATTTCCATCACGGTTCAGCTTTATGTAAATAAAACGAGATGGAGATACACTCAGTGCACACCGGTGCAGCCTGCGGAAAACGCTATTAGAAACTTATGGTTCTTTGGTGGCGAAGTTACAAATGGAAGGCAGTTTTCTAAGTAAATTTGACACAAATTTATTCACTTTAGCGCATATACCGCATCATTTGAATTTGTTCAAAAGAATATCGTGCTTTAGACGGGTGCTACATTGAGCGAGCCTCAACGGTAATCAACGGACAGTCAAAACTTCATCATAAGATTGTGTAAAAGATGTAAAGTTTTGATACTTTTTTAGGCATAAATTCTTTGTCTGATTACGACTAACCGGATACAACCGCCCAGTTCGATATTTTATAAAACATGATATCGAACTAAGCGGTTGCATCCGGCCAGTAGTAATTAGTCACAAAGAATTTATGCCTAAAAAGTGCTAAAACTTCCTTTTACACAAACTTATGATGAAATTTTGACCGTCCGTTGATTCCCGTTGAGGTGCGCTCATTGTAGTGTTAGGCGATATTTTCAAAAGTATCAATACTATGGATCGGTACGTATCGTTCTTAAATGTATCGATTCAAAGTATCGATACTTTATAAAGTATATTCGTATATTCGTAATATTAAACACATATCGGTACAATTTTTTAAATCCATAACCAAATTGTAACTGTTCGGAATCTACATTGAACCACAGATGGCAGTATTATACAATGTCGAAAAAAAGTAAGGAGTAAGTTCTATGAAAAAACAAACTATTGAGTTTCGACAAAAATCCAAAAACAAGTTAACTTTTGATTTAAGTTTTACACTTTTTGAACTGTAATATACAGAGCGATACATGTAAAAGTTATGATATTCTTTAAACTGGAACCCCGTACACTTTTGTTGATATTATAGTAAATCATGAATCTGTCAAAATTGAGAAAATGAACTTTTCATCTTTAATAGAAATTTCTATCAAACTTAAATTACAGTAAAAAAGTTTACAACTAACAAGCAAAACTCATTCCATCCAAAGTTTCATGGAGTATCAAACGTTTGCCCAAATAAGGTTACTTAATGGGAAACTTACTTGACCTGTTTTGGATTTTTGTCAAAACTCAACTTAGTTTATCGAAATTATTCCTTACTTTTCTCACACTGTGTATATTTTACTATATTTTGGTTTATTTTATTTCACACTTTTTACAGCGGTTCCACTTCGATCATTGCATATATTCATTTTCACCTGGTTAAATAGTCATTTGTCTTATTCACTACCTCATTTAGTTGGATCGATCCATCGGATCATATCAGAAGGCGAAAAATCGATTACAAAATATCGAGTATCGGAACCTAAAGTATCTATACTGAAAAATATTGATACGTATCGTCCAACATTAGCTAAGTGTGATGACGGTCTTAGGGTAAGTTCATAAACAAGCTGTATAAATAGATGACAGCGGAGATTGCGGATAGCGCAGATAATGAAGAACACATATTCAAATGCTTGTGTTCACATCCGAGCTTCGAGAATAAGTGCTCATATAAGCAATTGTACTAATAGGAATTAAATGGACTATTTTTCTGCCTATACAGATAAAAATCTGGTTAATTCTAGCACTTTTTGGGGCCTATTCTGTATCAAAAGCGTTAAATTTAAAGGGCTGTCAAGTTTTGTTGCTATGGTAACAGCCAATCATGGAACTGTATTTTAAATTATAAAGGACCTCTAAATTTTAACAGCCCGTTAATAAGTTCCAGAATACACCCCTTTGGGCGCCAAGGAACCCTTTTTCGGTATTCCCTCGCGTCCATCTGTTTGTGGAGTTCAAAAAACGGAGTTACGATGTTTACTTTGTAAAAGTACGAGTATCCTTATTGGAGTAAACACTCACTTTTAGACACAACTTAGTCGGTTAAAGACAAAAATAACGTAAAATTAGATAAGATATTAACGACTTTACAGGCAAAACTTTATCCACGTTTAACACCGATTAGGTAGATTACAATTAATCCCAAAAATTTTTATGTGTGTACTATCTATTTAGCTTCGTTGTGAACTTACCTTTACGTACGACTTTTAAGTAAATCATAATATACTGAGTGTGTCAGAAATTCGTGTATTAATTTTAACACGATGTGCAGTTAGCTAAATCAAATATTTTTCTCTTTGACATTTTTTATGTAAAGCTTTCTAAACTGATTTAAAAATTGAAATGTATTACATATTAAAATCTATACCCGTCTCTGGTTAAGACCGGAAAATTCTGTTATAGAAACGACAAAAGTCACGTAAAAAAAGTCAATTGTAACGTCACATTTCCTAAACTTGAACAGAAATTGCGTTTTTGTAACTTGTCGGAGACAAATAATCGATCATTATTGTAAGTTTCCATAATCCTTAAACACAGCGAAGGAAAACTGTAATTCCACGTAACTATTGCACTTTTAAATTTTACCAAACTGTCAAACGCGATACACCTTGCTGAAGTGCGTGTCTTCGGGTAATTGTACCAGCAACAGTTACAACATCCAAAATATTTTCTTCAACATTCAGTACGAGGTCCGCCACGGTCTTGGGCTAGAAGGTGAAATGAGTCATGATCCTGGAGATTTTGGACAGTTAATTGAAATGTATGCCTGTTGGGTAAAATACGATTAGGAAACGAACCGCAGAACAACACCAAGAAAGTATCTGTTAATTCTTGTTTAGAGAAGTTGTGTACGTTTATAAAAATGACAACTGTTTTGACACATTACACATAATAATTGTATCCGCCATGGTTGCCATGGTTTTTCGAAAGATGCTTCAGCTCAAACATCAAACGACTCGTTTGCTCAAAAATAGGGGTATAAAAATGACGAAAAAAATGACATTTTCAAAATGCCATAAAGTAAAATTGTTCAGCTTGGCGATTTCTTCTATGGTTTAAAATCAACACACGTATTTCTGATACACCCAGTATACATTCTAAAAAGCAAAAAGTTTTGCATGTGCGGGACATTGCGAACTAGTAAGTCGAAAGTTGATGTTTAAAAACTTACAATGATTTTTTTTTGCTGATTCTGTAATTTATTAAATAATACTCAATGTATAAGGTATTGTTTTAAATTTGGTTGGGTTATTGAGTGTATTTGGTAAGGTAGTAGAGGGAAGTTGCGTGGACTGTACAACATCTCATTTTATTATAATATATTTTCTCTGGTGATTTGTGTGCGCGTCTGAAGCCCCTCATCTTAAGCTCCCTCGTTCGCTTGAGCTGATTCGGGAATAATTCCTCATGCATTCTCCCCGGCTCGACTTTATTTCTTTTCGTTTTGCTTCTTTTCTCCGGAGAGCGAGACTTATTGCCTTCGGAACGAAACATCTTCGCATCCGCACACACGCTGCTGCCTGTTATTTCTCGCAACCCGCTCGCTTGCTTTGATCAAAGTCGCGGTCGCTGTACCGTGCATTTTCTGTCTGTGCGAACCGCATCAAGACGGAAAGCTTTTCTCTCGAGTCTGCATTTTTCCGCTCGTAATATAATTTTAATGTCGGGTCACAAGTTCGTTATAGCCATGCTCGCCAGGTAGTCCTAATGCAATATAGACGCAGTGATGTCTGTAATTTGATTTGCTCGACCCGGCGAGCTGCGCCTTACACAGATTGCTTTATTACTGACTCATTAGAACTCGGCGTGGGCGCTATTAGCGCAAGTTGCGCGCGCCTCGATCTGCTCCGTGATCTCGTAAATTAAATTAATTACCACTTCAACAGGTGGTAGTTACAAAAAGAAGGGAGAGAGATAAGTAGAACAAGAAAGAGTTTACTTTCCGGACGAGATGCGGCGGTTAATTGAACAATCTTGTTTCCTTCATAAAAACACCGCCGTTTCAATTAAAGTTAGCTTCCAACGATTTCATTCATTACTTTGCTAATTTATTAAATTTACAACTTTTATTCTATTTCAAATCTTCTTTTTCGTAAACAAATCGCGGAAAACAACACTCGATAACAAATGAAATTTGTTTCCGCTTCTATTCTATTTTCTATTACTGCAACATTTCATTCATGTCCACATGTATGTATTTACGCAATGTTTACGTTTATTCCGTATTATGTACCCACATAAACTGTTTTATCAAGATTGACATACCTACACGTATTTAGGAACAGAAAATATGATTGCCAGAACAACTACATACAGTGTGGAAGAAAATTAAAGAACTAATTCGATATCTTCAAAAATGCTATGTTCTCGGAAAAGCGCTCGGGCATGTCGATTTAGGGTTTTGAATGGGCAGCTTTTAGCCGCAACTGTTTTCTTTTGTAGTAATCTACATATATCAGAGTTGTGACACTATCGATTGTTTTTTGAAATGTAAACCTACCATTTTGATTGCAGTATTCGATAGATAATAGTTTTCTACGCATTATAAGTAAAACAATTATGGGGTTGAATAACAAAATTTTCAAGAAAAATTAAATCAAAAGTAATAAAATTTAACAGATAAAATAGCAAATAAATTGGACAAGTCGTTTTTGTTTGTAGTGGGAATGTCGAGCTACGTCTCTGCTGACGAAGCCCCAAGCAAAGCTGAAACAGTTGTACAGAGGCTGCTCGAGAGTTTCATTGCAATCAAGAATGATTTGCACAAAATTTTTCTAAAAACTTTCATTATGCTTTGACAGCAAGCATGGCCGCCTTGCATGGGGGACTTATTAGGAGCAAGTCCCGCTTCAATTTGTCTATCCTACTGCAATGTCAGGTCAAAAAGCGATAGTAAGATGTCGCTATTTTATCTGTTCATCACTCTTACATCGCAATTGCGAATAAATTGGGCAAGCCGTTTTTGTTTGCAGTGGGAATGTCGAGCTGCGTCTCTGTTGAAGAAGCCCCAAGCAGAGCTGAAACAGCTGTACAGAGGCTGCTCGAGGTTTTCACTGCAATCAAGAACGATTTGCACAAAATTTTTCTAATAAAATTTAGTAACCAAGAAATTTCTCAAACTCAAAAACTATTAAGATATGAAGATCGGACAAGAACTCAGACAGCAGTTTACGAGATTTTTAATAAAAACAAACAAATTGACAACCCATAAAACGTTCAACTGTGAGTAAAATTGAGAAAAAATTCAGAAAAATTGGAAACGTTAGAGTCAGACCTGGACGTGGTCCTTCAAATTACACCAAAATAACGAATTTGACGTCTTATTGGCTTTGCAAGAGAGTCTCCATTCAACAAGTCGACAGATTGCTTTAGATAATTCAATAAGCCATAATTGCGTTCAAAAAATTTGTCACAAGGAATAATTGTATCCGTACAAAGTCAACGGAGATTGGGACCAGTATTCAATCAGATATTTTTATTGTCGAGATGTGGTATCATCAGGATGATACACCATCGCACTATGCAGCAATGATTCATAATTATCTGCGTAAGGTGTTTCCCAATTGATGGATTGGGCAACGTGGTCCTATGAAGTGGCCTCCGCGATATCCAGACTTAACTCCATTAGATTATTTCCTACGAGGTTACTTGAAAAGCAAAGTATACGTGAACAGATCCGTAAATTTGGAGGAGTTAAGACACCGTATTAGACTTGAAATGCGCTTATTTAGTTCAGAAGTATTTCTTGACGTTCAAGAAGGGTTCATTATTTCTTTAGATCATTACCAGATGACCAACGGAAAAGATTTTGAACATTTTCTTTCATTTTGTATTACTGATTTTATAATTTTGAGAAATTTCTTTCTTGGTTACTAAATTTATTACTTTTGATTTGATTTTTCTCGAAAACTTTGTTATTTAACCCCGTATTTTTTTTTTCTTTCTAATATGTATAAAAATATTATCTCTCGAATACCGCAACCAAGACAGTAGGTTTGCAATTGAAAAAACAATCGATAGTGTTACAACTTTGATGTCGGTCACTGTAAAAAAAAAGCAATTACGACTAAGACGTGCCCATTCAAAATTCAAATTCGACCTGTCCGAGCATTTTTCCGAGAACGAATTATTTTGGAAGCTATCGAATTAGTTCCTTAATTTTATTCCACACTATATAAGTATACCCTGCGTAAATATATGGAATCAGTGGTACCACTACCAATAAATATTATGTTATAAACTCGTGATGTGCTAGAAACGAAACTTCTACTGCATTTTATGAAATTGCAGTTTCTCGTGTTAAAATTGCACTATAAAGTGTGATTTCATAAAATGCAAACTAGTATAACTGTTTCATCGCAACAATGTAGTATTGCTACAATAAGTCATTCGAAATTCACTAAACAACGAACGAGACTGCATTAACTTAACGGGTAGGATAGACCGTTTCCATCTAAATTCATTTAACTCTTGAAATTTGACAGATCTCCAATAAAAAATTACAGTTATGCAATCAACTCTTCTTGTTTCAGTGTGTAAAGATTTTTAGAGTAATTAGTTGACCAGTTGTACTTTGACCTCCGGAATATATCGCCACACTGTATCATATAGTAAGAACGCCTTAAATTATTTTCACCGTCCCATTACACAATGTGCCCGTTCGATGCATTTTTACGGCGCTACTGAAACGATGGCGTGTATTTATTCCAATCCTATCCTTATTCATCATAATTAAGTAGTATTCTTCAAGCATTCTAAGTCCTAACTCTTCTGTATTATGTTCTGGTACGTGTATCGGCACAATTGTTGAGTAATGTTTGAATAACTAATACTCTGCTAATTTCCGTACATCTCTCTCCCTTTTACTCTGAAATGTATTTTGATTTGTACTAAATAGCTTTAAAACCATTTTTGGATTTAAACTTTTGTCGGCAACTTTAAACATTTGTGCATATGCATTCTAATATTTGAAATTTTGGAATTAGACTGTCGTTAGAAAAAAGCGAGCGCTTGAACGTTTTAAAAAACGCTCGTGCGAACGAGGCCTTAATCAAAATTATTAATTAATATTTAAATATTATTTTCATTTTATTTAAGTGATAATTAATATCTAAAATGGAATCATTATGTTAAAATAAGTTGAAAAAACATATAAAGCTGTGCTCCGAATGAACAGTTTTAACTTTTTAGTATGTTAAAAGTTAAAAACTTTTTAAAAGTTGAAAACTTTTAACATACTGAACTTTCACACATGAATATCTCAAAAACAGATGACTTTTAACATATGGTGATTTACATGAAAAATATGTGAAATTTTGACCAGAATTCAAGATTACAAAGAATATTGGGGGGTTATATAAAAAAAAATGAAGTTAACATTCAACATTCACCCAGCTTTTCTCCGACACTCTAGCGTTTCTTGAAGAAATGGAAACTGATATCGCATCTAACAGGTTGCCTCGTTTCCATTTAAATCTGTAGATTCAATTTTTCGTGTCCCTCGCAAAAGTTACTCGTGACAATGTACGAAGTAGAGTCCCTACATTTCAAATTATTTTGAAGCAAAATATGCTGGCAAACAAAAATTTCCTAGACTTTCGCAAAGAAAAATTGAAAATTTAGCGGAATTTTTGCTGGTCAACATACATTGCTCCAAAATAATTTACTAACATGTAGGTGAGGGAGCTTTAAATCTGTCTCCTAAAAATTAATGTATTCACTAAAAATGGAATCAATTATGCGGTCCTGTTGATCATTTTCATGTAAAGACCTGACGAATATGCCAAATGGATTTTGTTACATGTCACAACGAGTTGCTTACCATTACCTGCCCAAACTTTCCTCTCTTGATCAAGGTACCACAATCCAGCTCTACCAACCTTTTCAAATTGTGTTTACGCCAACTGTCATTCTTGAATATGCATTGAACAAATTTTTATCCGAGTTAGGAGTGAGCTTTCGAGCATTTGCAAAATAAAAAAAATAAGTATCAGGAAGTAATTAAATACTTCGTTCTGAAAACTTTAACATCAACTGAAATAAAAACTGAGATGGATCAACTCTGAGCAAGGATGACCTTTCCTTTTCAGCAATAAAGGCAGCAGAATTTAAGCTTGATCATAGATCTATGCAAGATGGGCATTTTGGAAGATCGTAATCAGCCAGAGCAGATCACATCATTAAACAATTACAATTAGATGAATGAGTAAGGTACACTTTATATAAAATATTTACATTTTACTCATGAAAAAGCTCTCGGCCAGTTGGGTGCCAAAAACATCAAAGATTGAATATTTCAAAGCAGTGTTTGTCACTTTTCTAACAATCCCTCTGAATTTTGGCGCCGATGAAATCTAAATCTGTCACAGCAAGCCCGAGACAATAATAACAACAATAGGTTGAAGCTGGTCAAACTGCCCTGAAGAAGGCCAAAAGTGTTCCATATGCTAGAAAGGTAATATTTACTGTTTTCCGGGATCCCTGTGGTCTAGTACTACTGGTTTATCTTGAGAATGGAAACATTACAGGAGCGGAGAGTATTCCGCGGCATTACTGGACATGTTGGATCCCGCAATCAAAAGCAAACGACCGCATTTAGCAAAGAAAATACTGCTTTTATCACTACGAAGCACCAGCTCGTACTTCATTAGTTGCACAAGCAAAACTATAATATGTTCTATGTTACGAAAATTCATTAAAAAAGTAATATCTTCTGGGGCGTGTAGGAGAAATCTTCCACGCGCCCCTTACTTTTCGGGCTTGTTTTTGTTCCCAAATTAAAAAAGATTTGAATCACTGTTTTGCCTGTGTAAAGAAGCTGGAGCAACATTGGACCAAGCGTGTAAAGTTGAAAAATAAATACTGACTTTGAATATAAAATTGTGTGTTAAGCCGAGAACTACTCACTCCACCTTTGTGTATGTACCAATAGATAACACAACAAAGCCCAATAGACATTTTCTGTAGCCGTCTCAGATTATTTCACTGTTATTCTGAATCACTTATACATTCGTTTGCATGTTTTATTTAAAAGGACTTTTCAAATCCAAAGTGATCCAAATGCTTCCAAATTTGGGTTGTTAAGTTTCTTAGATAAGTTTTTCAAGGGTTGGTGAAATTTGGAAAGGGATTGCGTCCTGCCCGCGGCATTGTCTGCCTTAGGAACAATAAGAATAAAATCTAAGAAAAACAAGTCCTTCAACTGTAATTTCATCTTGAAATTTATAATAAAATTTAATTTTATCTTCAACATATTTTTATTTTTTGGGCAACCTTTTTTTTAATGATAGTTACATCAATTTGGGTTCAAACCTTCTGACGTGAAGTCCCTTTCCAATTCAGCACGTGTATTAAGCCATAATGTGCTTACAGAATTCACATCTTCAGTTCAGTTAACTAATAGTAACGCAAAAGTGCTAGACATGATAGCACATCAGTTGTACACGAAACAAAATTTTTGCCATTTCAAGGTCAAAATAAATGGGATAATTGTAGATAATCTCCTAATTATCCCCTAATACATAAATATTATTGTTATTTATTATGGATGGTACATTTCAATTGCTATTGTTATACTTGCAAAGTGTAATACTCTGTAAATTACTATTCTGATTGAAATAAAAATGTTTAGTTACAGTCAAACAAAGTTTTAAAACAAGATCGTCAACAATGTATGTAGGTCATATATGTACAAAAAGACTTAAAAGGAATGATATCATAACGGCATTCGTTTAGGTATCCTGAATTATTTCCATCGTCGCATAAAAAATGTCAAATAAAATAAACGTAATGTAATTTTTAAACTTCGTTAAGTTTAAATTAACCAATAAAAAATAATCGGCTGTAAAATTTACGAGTTGCATTTAATTTACTAATCGCTACAAAGTTATAATTTGAGATACAAATGACACATTACTTATAAAGAGCAATGGCTCGATCAACCGATAAAGCAAATATGTAAATGATAGAGCTCCTTGATACTCCCGATTATCACGTTTAATGTGGGGTATTAGTGAAGATATGATTAAACAGGAACACCTGCGAGAGAAAGAGAATTATGAAGCAACTAAACGTTTCTTCAAATTAAATGCCACCTTAACGATTTCTGTGGCCACCTGCGTGAGAAAGAAGTTTATAATTTTTATGAAATATGTTTGCCACATAAATCTTTAATATCGAGACGTAGTAGCACCTGTAGCTACCCTCAATTGGCTTACTCGTTTCTAAGTGTGTATGAAAATCATAGGTTGTAGCACCTGCGGATTCATCTTTTCTTTAATCAAATGTGATAACGTTTTATGTATATACGTACGAGCCTACTACTTTCTACACTTCGAGAAGATTACCTTTTAAATTGATAGTTTGAAATTCCAATCATTTACAAATCATTTATTATGTATAGGTAGGTATAGATAATAATTTATCAGGCAGCTGGTATAATTAGGCGTAATCGAATGCTTCGTTTAAGTACTTATTCAATTATTATCTATTTATTTTACGTCATTTCCTTAATAAAACAGCGATGGAAACATCCACCAGATTATCTCGTGCAATGTTTACTGTTCAATTTCCAAATAGGCCAAATCATCCACTGTTCAATATTTGAGTCTGAGGCAAAAGAACTGGCAAATGAATCAAAATGAAAATGGATACTGTCAATCACTACAAAAAGTTAAAGAATTAAGCATTTTCTTGCGTGTTAAAGAAAAAAGAAGGGATGAGTTGCAAATCAGATTGGAAGATGATGGAAATAAATTCCGCTCCAGTTTTTGGTTTTTTTTTTCGCTTAAATAATTCACAATGAGGAAATCAGATTTATTCGAAAGAATATTTTGCAGGAGGCTGTCATGAATGACAGATTTCATGACCAGGTGTGTCGTGTTCTCCAATGCATCATCCTGTATAAGATAAAGAATCTTTTGGAATTATCCTAACAAGACTTTGCTTGTAGTTTGAATATTAGAGACAATTTTGAATTAAGTGCAGATCTTCAAAATCAGAATTTGATTGTTTTCTTTATACCTTCCTGATATTGAAAGTAAATAATACTTTTACCACCAGCTTCTACTTGTACCTTTAGTTTTATAGCTGGGTAAGCAATTTCAAAGCAACCAATTGTAAACATGATTGCAGTTTTAAAAAATTTTATACAATTACCAATTGTATGACAGATTGAGAATCTTTCAAGACCTCATCAAGGAAGTGGACTTCCAATCGTGAAAGTACTGTTGCCTGACATAATCGTAATTAAAATTTTGTAACTGTTGATTGGTTCAGTTGCCGAAGAGATATAGTAAACTTGTGCACCGTCGGTTATTCTGATTATCACCGATTCTTTCAACCAATAGAAATTCAAATTTCGAGTTGCACATGAGTATCACGCACTTTTCACATTCCATCCAAATTATTGATTGGATGACAAGATGTGTTCAATAAAGAAATTTTTTCAGTTTGTGGATTATGATGGCCAGGTACCAACAAGAAACCATAGAAAAGGAAAACTGAAGTGTAAAGTTTACAAAAATATAATATTGGAACTTAATATCTTGGGTGTTGAACAATCTGGAATCAGCGATTGCTCTTGATCTTCATTTTTTTTCTTTCCTGGTACGTAACATGGTACAGTCGTGTTCAAGACAATCGAGATAATTTAACAGTTCTGTAACTGTTACTACCATCGTCAGTAAAGGCGCAGTTAGCTTACAGCTTGTTATTCACTTTGTAGTTTCTGTCAACACCAGGCACAATAGAAAAATATAGAAAATGACAAAACAAAAATATGTAAAACAAAAAGATAAACATAAACTTTCCACAGACACTCTACTTTTACACTGCTGACATGGTCACCAATCCTTGGAGCTCATTCTATCAAAAACAGGTTAATACCAGACTACTAGAAGCATCAGTACTTTTAGCTCTTAATCTTTACCTGATCTACCCGTTTTCAACGGGATTTTTCCTTCTTTTTGCTTCACATCTCGTTGTCCCTACAAACTTAAAACGGAAGCAAATTATCACATTCTTTTATAGTTTAAATTACTAATACGAAATGAGAAAATGGGACAAATAATTACCCTTTAAGAAGAAATAAATAAAATACTTGTAGCTTTCCATTCAAAAAATATAAATTTGGTTTGTAACTTAATAAAGGAACACTTTGTATAGTTGAAAATACACACATCGGAAAAGTCTAAGTTTAAAAATAAATTGTATGTGTTTTACATTGAATATTTAATGTATTTATATATAAAAATGTCCCTAGCCCAACATTTTTGAAAGTACATGTAAGACAGTAACAGCACGTTTATACTGATAAACACAATATTAAAAAAAAAATGAATTCTTGAACTTGAAGTCGCTGAGCAAATAGGTGTTTCCCAAAGCGTCATCAGTTGATTATGAAGGTGTTTTAGGGAAAGTGGTACTCCAGCCAAACAACATCCAGGATGTGGACGCTCTTCGACAGCACCACAGCACAGATTTTTGATTCTAACTGCTAGAAGACAACCCACAATTACAGCACCTGAGTTGGTTACGGAGTTACAGAGGGCGCACAACTTAATCATTGGTCGTGATACTCTAAGAAGTCATCTTCATGAAGCCAACCTCCGCTCTCGGCGACCACTCAGATGTCCACCTTTATCTAGAAACGATCGCGGAGCAAGATTAAATTGGTGTCAAGATTTTGAAAACTGGAATTAAAATGATTGTGCTACAGTCTTGTTAATTGATGAGTTCAGATTTGGATTTCATCCACATTGTCATCAGACAAGACTGTGGAGACGATCTGGAAATACGGAACATTTGAGGCGCGTTCAGGAAGTACACACTTACAGAGGTGGTATTGGAATGGTTTAGGCCGGAATAATTACTGGCAGTAGGACGGAGCTCGTTTTCCCGAATGGTTTTCTGAGAGCTCAGCAGTATTTTTATAATATTCTTCAGTCCATTGTATGTCCACTTGCTGTTGGTCGAAATTTTCGTCTTGTGCATGACAATGCTCGTCCACATGTCGCGGGAATTATGACGAATTGGTTAAACAACGAAGGAATTGAAACATTGTCATGGTCATAACAATTCCCAGATCTAAATCCAATTGATTAAATTAATGTGTGAGACATGCTTCAAAGAAAGATTGCTCCGCGTATGGGCGATATCCATGACGGATTTAGATTTCGGGAGCTTCTGACAGAAGAATGGGCACGTTTATCTCAAGATGACGTTGACAATGAACAATAAGTGTCGAACTGTAATTAACCACCGTGGAGGCCATTTTCCGTAATAAAATTTATTTTTCATTGTTTTTTAATCGAAATTATCTGTGTAATTCGGCATTTTTAATTTTTTTTTAAATTGTTTTTTGATCATTTTTTCCTTTCCAAGAAAAATGTTTTTGTTATTTTGTCTCTGCCTAAATCGTTAATATATTAAAATATTTTGGAAAACTTATTTTTGTAAGTGAAATACGTATATTTCTAGAAACATCCCTAGACTTCTCCGATGTGTGTAATTCAGGGCTGTGCAGAATGCGAACTTGCACAACTTTTCGTAATAAACTTCTTTAGCTAAAATGCATGTAAATTACCATTAGCCTATTTTCTTGGAATTTTGGGACTTTGTCCCGGCTTTGTCGTTGTCTAAAAATGATGACCTAACCGAACATGAATAGGCGAACGTGAGAAAAAGATTGACAGTTACCTCAACACAAGACACTTTAAATGAATTGCACAGCTGAGCCTATTATTAAAAATACGTTTTGTTTCTTTTTTTTTTTGTTCACATTTTGCTCTTCTTTGCAGAATAAATACTGCTTTAGGGCTATTTACATTAATGTCGATGCTGTTCTTGCTACTTTTTGTAGAGATTTCAGTTAGTAGGTGTAATTGAGATATACTCTATGTTACAGCCAAGTACAAAATACTTGTTTATCTTTTATTACCTTACAAGTATAAATACAGGAATTGTATCACAACGTGTAGTACTCATGAAGGTGTTAGACTTATAAAATATGAAGGTATTAGATTTATAAAATGCTATTAGCGGACAGAACAGATCATTTCCCTTTAAATTCGTTTGACTCTTGAGATGTGACAGATCACCATTGAATACTGGTTTGACAAGAAGACTGACGTTAACAACGATAACCCCATCTGTCAACCCGACTACCTATCTTATATCCTCAGTCCAATGAGAGAAAAGATGACCCTGAGACGTTTAAAAACCATGAATTTGAACCGTAAGTTAAGTTAATAAACACCCTGTACAGTTAAATACAATTATCAGTTGTTCGTAATGCGTCCATACACAATTTTTCTTTTGGTAAAGTTACTTAAAATGTCATTTTTGTATTTTCTCTGAATTTTGTGGACATCTGTGTATGTTCACTGGAACTTTTTGTCGTACTGGCTTCTCCAAACAGGCTTTTGTAATTTAGTCACATATTTTACGAACATTTTATAGATATTTTATCAGAAATATATATATATAATTTTTTAAATTATAAATGTGTAAAATTTCACCAGATTTCAACTAAATACAAGAATTGATTCACCAAGTACCAAATGACTTTAAATGTCAGTAGATTTGGTGAAATTTCGCTACTGTTCTCACTGCTTGTAGAAACTTCAGCCAAAAATAATAAATTGAGGTATAAACTTGCGCTACAGTCAATTACAAAATACCTTACCTTAAAAGTGTAAATACAGAAATTATATTAAAAAGATAAATAGTATTATTAGATATAAATCCAATGTGTCTTGTCTTTATAGGCTTACAGGCCAAGAGAATTAGTTATTATATTTCCTACAAATTAAAAAACTTTTCAGGAGGGAAAAAAATTATTTGTTAAACAATATGAACATCATGCGAATTATCTTCCCACAATGATATACTGTTGTTATGAAAATTTTGAATAATTTGAATTTGAAATCCTTCTTCACTGTTCCAAATTCTACAATAATATTTAAAAAAGATATTATATCTACTTTTAAATTTTAGTTGAACTGGAAAGCTATCTTCATATGTACTGTATTTTTATTTTTGTTTTTCTTTTTATACTATCTTCAAGTTCCGTATAAAAAATATTGATGGATAAAGTCAGAAACGTAAATAATTTAAGGGTTGCGGAAATTGGAGAAACACTGCTCAGTTATTTCATTCAACGGAATAAGTCAGTGACCATCAAAATGTTTCTGTTGAATAAAACCTTTGCATTCTTTTCAAATTACCTTTGTTAGTAAAATTATTTCCTATTTTGCGCAATGATATATTTTGGAAGTTGTATTAGAAAAGAACTAATTATTTCAAGGATGTATCTTCTCTTTTCGTTTTAATTAACACCTAAGTGATTTTGATCCACGATTTTATGAAACACCTACATTTCAACAGTCGCTACAATAACTGTTTACGGGCTGTGTGATTCTTGTTTATTAGTAGAGGGTGAATCACCCCCGCAAACGACGTTCGCCCTCGCAATATCTTGTGCCAGCAGTTTCGGGAGAGATAAAATAAAGAGAGTTTTCCTGCAGGAACTGGAGCGACGGACGTATGAAACGTGCATGGACGGGAATTCCTATGCATTATGACATTTATTTGCTAGGCAGGCACACGCGGTGCCAACCCTAAATATATTGATTTTGATATATTGGTGCGGTCTACCGACAATTCAAGCTACAGATTTAAAAGGACCACACACAGATTTGTAGTAAATGTAATGCTACATTGCAAGCCGAGAATATTTGTTTCGTTATTTTGTTACTTTGTGGCTTCCGTCTTTTCTTACTTAAAGGTTACCCAAAAAAAGGTGATAGAATGTTAAAAAATTGGATTTATGAATTCTAAAATTTACTTATTTCTTAAAATCGACTGGTTTAGACTATAGACATCGGAGATACTGATTGTAATTTATCAAACGTCTTACATTTTATGTTCTATTTCTCATTTCTGTTCAATTTATTTTCAATATCAATATTGTTGTTTTTATTCCTTCTATGTTATCATTTGGTAACGTGGTAATGAGAAGATCACAGTATAAGAGGACACCCCTAGCATTAAAATTAGAAGATTGTAGGCAGTATCAAATGATCGCGAAACTAAAGAAATCAAATGACAATGTAACAGATTGACTGAAGATACCTCTTTGTTGTAAACGCATGTAGAACAAGTTTAGAGTACGTCTTTAAATCAGACCCTAATTGTCGTTTTGGTGTATCTTGAAGAAATTAAATGACAATCTACCAGATGACTGAAGATACCTCTTCGTTTAAACATTTATAACAAATTTAGAGTACTTTTTTTAAATCAGACGCTAATTCTCGCTTTGGTATATCTTGAAGAAATCAAATGCCAATATACCGGATGACTGAAGATACCAGACATTGAAGAAATTAAATGACAATCTACCAGATGACTGAAGATACCTCTTCGTTTAAACATTTATAACAAATTTAGAGTACTTTTTTTAAATCAGACGCTAATTGCCGTTTTGGTATATCTTGAAGAAATCAAATGACAATATACCGGATGACTGAAGATACTAGAATTGAAGAAATCAAATGACAATGTACCTGATGACTGAAGATACCTCTTCGTTTAAACATTTATAACAAATTTAGAGTACGTCTTTAAATCAGACGCTAATTCTCGTTTAGGTATATCTTGAAGAAATCAAATGACAATATACCGAATGACTGAAGATACCTCTTCGTTTAAACATTTATAACAAATTTAGAGTACGTCTTTAAATCAGGCGCTAGTTCTCGTTTAGGTATTTCTTGAAGAAATCAAATGACAATATACCGGATGACTGAAGATACTAGAATTGAAGAAATCAAATGACAATGTACCTGATGACTGAAGATACCTCTTCGTTTAAACATTTATAACAAATTTAGAGTACGTTTTTAAATCAGACGCTAATTGTCGTTTTGGTATATCTTGAAGAAATCAAATGCCAATATACCGGATGACTGAAGTTACCAGATCTTGAAGAAATCAAATGACAATGTACCAGATGATTGAAAAGACCTCTTCGTTTAAACATTTATAACAAATTTAGAGTACGTCTTTAAATCAATCGCTAATTGTCATTTTGGTATGTCTTGGGGAAGTTCTCAGAAACTAAAATATCCGATAAGATCATCAAAATTATTTTTCTTACAGTCTCTCACTGCTGATTGTCTTAATATTTAAAATTAACTAAACCGAGATTTACTCATTATACAAACATGAGATCGAGAGTTTAATTATTGTTAGAAGAATAATTTGATAATTAGGTATTTCTTTATTTCATAAATGCCTATTAAAATTGAGATATTATTCAGTTGGTAAATTACGTGGATATTGATCGTCGTAAATAACCGCTCGCTTCCAGCGCACTTTAGATAGACATAAAGTTCTATGTGCTTTTCGTATTCTTCATTTTTCTCGAGATTATTTCTCGTACGCATGAATTCACATAGGTATTGTTCTGTTTGTTTCCACCATCTTGGTGGAGATGTGTTCCCTGCACGCTTTCGCATCGATCGTGGAGCCCCCACCCTTACAACACCCCCTAACTTACATACACAAGCACCCACAAATATTTCTTCTGCATTTTGAATTAAACTCTAACGATGTCAGGGTGTCACGAAGTTTTAATTGTCGGCTTTGAAGAATGCAAACTGGGACGGTAATTAATTTAAACATCCGGTAGAGTTTAGGTTTCGTTTTCAAAATGTTGCGCATAGGTTTTTGGAAAGGATTTTATGTAAGAAAAAAAATCGCTTGGAAATATTATTTATGAGTCGCCTTTATTAAAATACAAATGGGTTAATAATTGTAGAAAGGGATTCATTTTAACTCTAAACCCCCTTTGGATTAGGCACCGGCCCTATTTCTCAAAAAGGCTTGGAGACAGAACGTGTTCTCTTTTTCAAGATAGTTGTTAATTCAATTTAAATTAGGATGACCAAACGTCTTGTTTTGAACAAGATTGTTCCTTCTTTTAGCTTCGTGTTGTAAAACATAATTGTCTTAATTTTGTATTCATCTTATTTGAACTTTTCAGCGGCATAACGAGAATTCAAGTCGCCGGGTTACAAAATTATTACAATATTTATTATTAAGAAAATAAAAGAAAACAAAAAAAAATCTTTCACTGCATACTTTCAATGCTAAATAAGTCAAGAACTGCTTAATTGCTTTCGGATTATCCTATTTCTAAAAAGTAACAAGATTTGTCAAAATTTTAGGTTAGAAAAGTTCCCAAAACTAGCGCAAAGCGGAACACGCTTCAACTACTTACTTCCCGAACACTTTCTCTTGAAGAAATTCGTTTTCAGCTTTGCTTTGAAACTGTCTTCTGGAATTTAAAAGGAACAAAATTAATTGCGGCTGCAGATTAATAGATGGCGCTGCTTATGTTTAAAATAACTTTGAAAACCTTTTTTTTAACGATTTCTGTTTAATCTTTTTTCAGAAATAGTTTTTTATTTACTTCTTAATTTTTTTTATCGATTTTCAGTAGCCTTGAAATTGTCGCCCCTGCCCCCGCACAAATAAAGATGACAAAGTGACACGATTCATGGGGTAACAGACGGCGCCACAAATGTCTTTTTGTTTTAATTCAAAGTTGTTTTAAGAACAATTTCGGCTGTTTTAATAAAACTGTCGGAATTAGAAGATACGAAAATAATTGCCGCCGCGGATTAACAGATGGCGCCACTTACATTTGTTTGCGATACCTTTGAAACTTCTTTTAACAATTTCTGTTCGTTCGATTTTATTTATTTGAAACTGTTTTTTTTTGTAGTACAATTTTTTTGATTTTTTCTGGCGTTTTTTAATTAATTTTTTGCGCCTTGGATCTCTTCTATACTTTCTTAAAGAAACTTGTTTAGAAAGCTATTTGAAACTGTTTTCCGGAATTTAAAGGGAACAAAAGTGTTTGCGGCTGCAGATTAATAGATGGCGCTGCTTATGTTTAAAATTTCTTTGAAAAACCTTTTTTAAACCATTTCTGTTCAACTTCGTTTATTCGAAATTGTTTTTTTTTGTAATATTATTTTTTAATTTTTTTAGCGATTTTCAGTGACCTTGACACGGTCCCCCCCCCCCCATAAGGATGATAAAACTCATGGCTACGAACGGCGCCACAATTTTTTTTTTTTTAATTCAAAGTTGTTTTATGAACATGTTCTTGAACTTTCTGAAATAAACTGGTTTTAAGCTGTTTTGAAACTGTCGGAATTAGAAATTTACAAAATTAATTGCTGCTGGGGATTAACAGATAATGGTAACAGATGGCGCTACATTTATTTTTATTCAGTCGTTTCGTTTCAAGAACATTGCTCTTGAAGGTTCTTAGGTTTTTCAGTTGTTTTCCGATAAATGAAGAACACAATGTTATGGCTCAAAGTAACAGATGGCGCCACATGCTCATGTAAATTCTTTCATTTCAACTATTTAAGCATAAAATTTTATTTATTCGAAGTTCTTTTCAGAACATCGTCCTTGAACGTTCTCAAAGTTTTTCAGTTGTTTTGTAATATCTTCCCGGCAAATTACAAATTTACGGCTGGGATCAACAGATGGCGCTGCAAGCGTAGTTCACTTCAAAATGATGCTCTTAAAATGTAGTTTTTTTAGCATTTCCTCCGAAAATAATTTTTTTCCTCTTAGTTTTTCTTCTTTCTTTCTTTTTTTACTTATTCCATACTATTCGGTTTCTGAAAATATTTTGGAAATCTTGTGCGATTTACAAAGAAGCTTTTTCACAAGTGTGAATCTTTAGAGATCCAGGCAATTTTTTTTACTTTAGATTCCGAACAGGCCCCTATGGTGTCTTAGCGGTGGTTTGTTTTGCAATCCCTGCAACCACTACAGCTACGCCACTGAATCTCGTGATTTGATCAACCAGGTTTATTTCTCATTTCAGCCTGCTTCAAAGATTTTTTTTTTTTTGGTAAAATGATAATTAGTTAGAGTTAATAGGATTTAGTTTAAAATAAGAATACGAAATCAGAAAATGAGAGGAATTTTGGCAAAAAAGCCTTTCATCAACTATAAATTTTTCATTTTACCTTAATTCATATTGAAAGAAGTTTAAATATTTGAAAGACGTAACCTTTTCCTTCAGAGAACTAGCTCGGAATAGCTGATTTACTTGCAGATTGACAGCTAGACTTTAGTTTCCCGTTTCTACCTTCTTGTACTCCTACTATTTTTCTTGTTATTGTTTGTTTGTTGTTGTTTCTTGAGTTATTTTTCAATTTTTCTTCTGGTTTTGGGTGATTGTTTGGTTTGCTACGTTTTTATCGAGAACTTTTCTTTATTTTTCTTCTATTTAATCGTGGAGTGTAAAAAGAGAAGTTACTTAGCACTAATGCATTACAGGAAACTGTTCTTCTCTTTTTATTTCTCTTTTAAGTCTTTACAGTCTGATTAATTCTCTTTTAATTGTTTACCATCCCAAAGGGGAAGTACACAGATGTGAATTGACTTATTGAAAAATTATTCCGTATCCCTATGTTTCTCTGGAAGCTAATTTTGGAGAAAAATCAATCAAAATTTATTTGTAATCACATGTTTGAGGCTATCTTACAGTTATGTAGGTATATCTTATTTTTTGTACTAGATTTGGGTTCATTTATAAATAATTTAATGTAAATTTAAATTAGACTGGCCAAAAAAAAAAGAAAACGTAAAAACGGGACGAAATTTTCGTGCAATAGAAAGGAGCGCCAGGGAGCGTTTAATTAAATTAATTAATTTATACAGGATGTTCACAAAAAGACCCGTCACATTTCAGCAGCATGTTGGGGGAACCCGGTACGTAAAAATGTTTGTAAAGTTCAGAGGAAATACGAAAATGGCATTTTGTGTATCAAAGAAATTTATTAACAAAAGTTGTGCAAGTCCGCATTCTGCACAGCTTCAAATTATTTTCAACTATGCAAGGTGTTTCTTCATTAGAATACAAAGCAATTTTTTTTTAATGAAAGCTATACGAGTTTACAAACATTAGGGCGCCAGGGAAAAGCCAAGCTAATCTCCGCAAACTATAGAACCTCTCCCAAGGATTTACAACGCGCACTGACATTCGAAAACTACCATGAGGTACTTCGACACTTGAACATTCAAAATAGTTTGTCAGCAAAACACCAAAAAATAAATATATTCGCGTTAATTTGAAACCATTAAGTATTCACTAAAAAAGGATATGACCAATATGAATTACAACCGTAAAACGCTACTCAACTTAACTTACGATACGATATTCAACTTATAACAGGAACGAAATTCAAATAGGTGGAGTATTGACTTTGACAGGTAATTCAAGCTTCTTCAATTAAACTTGGTTTAATACCACAAGAAAACACAAACATGTACGTAACCAATTAAATTACGTCAGTTATAAAATAAAAAGGTACGCTGCTCTAGTTTCACTTAATTGATGAAGCGGCGTTGTCAATCAGGGTGACGCCCTCTTGTGCGAGTGAGTCGAATTTTCGAGTCAATGGTCGGATACCCTCGTCGCAGCTGAATGACCTTCGCCAGGCGTCGTTTTGGTGGCCACGAAGAAAATGGGATCTTCACTATATAAGAACGTGATAAGCAACGGAACTAACAGGCGGAACTAGAGCATAAACTTGAAACTTGAACTTGCAACTTAAACTTTCAGCTAAAACTTGCACCTCAAAGCGGATTCCTCTGTGATAACAAAGAAACCAAATGCAAGTGCGGCCTACCTCGCATCTCAGCTGAATTACTTCTGTTTGTTAATGCAGAAACGGTTTATCTGCTTGGAAGAATTTGCAATTTACAAATCAGACGATATATAAGGCACAAAGAATTCCAGATACACTGTATTTTAGAACCTTGCAACTGAATTACGCACAAATTTTCGATAGATCACAAACGCTTGTTCACCTTAACGGGTCGAAACGATAATGTCGGCCGGAGCGTAAGCTCGAAGAGGCCGGAAATGGTTCCCTTCGAGCAAGATGGCGAGCCAATCCGAAGGCAGACCGCGATAAGCGTGATTACCATGGACAAATGAAATTATTGATGTTACTTCCAGAACGCAATGTTACTACCTTACTAACTCAAACGCATACCACACGTGGTTGCCGAAAGTTACTTGAAATTAACCACCCGTAACAAACTGATGACGGCCAATAGGTCTGAAGAGAGCCTCTATGAGATTAATCGTACCGTTTATTCATACCTTAATTTCCTTGAGAATACTGAGAATAAACATTACTTGGTAGGTACCAAGCGATTGAGATTTTTTTTGAGTGACTGCAAAATCCTTTCCTATCTATTAGAAAATTCTTGGCATGTTTACGAATAAATTGCTTGCCTAGAGACCAACTATACTCTGTTTTTTAATTCGGAGGAGTACTTTGAAATTTTGGCGCTAAAAGCAAACTTTGTCATTGGTCAATTCCAGCCAGCTACCAATGTCAAAGCTCGTTTTTAGCGCGAAAATTTGAAAGCACTCCTCCGAAATAAAAAACAAAGTATAGTTCATAGATGACTGTCACTATTGACACCTTTCTGCTCCACTAGTAGAATCCCAGTAGTTACTATTATCTTCTTTCAATAAGGCAGATAATGGTTTTTTAATGTATTATTTCCATTGGACTGCTCTGGAGCACTCTCAGAATAATCCCATCTGAGTTTTAACCTCATATAAAAACAAAGAATGGAGATACTATCAGAAGATTCTGGAGTAATGAATTGAAAACGCTATTATTTTAATGCTCTAAGGCCTGATATTTGTATATTGATATATATTAATAAACTGACAAGTAACTACCATGAAAACAACCAATAATTCAGAAATACTAAGTTATTTGCCTGCAATATAAATTTAATGGGCAAATGGTCCAAGAGGCCCTCAATGGTTTATTTCATTTGCAAAACAATAATTTAAAATTGGTCGAGTGACAACTTGGCATTTAAATACCTCACTCCCCCATCAATTTAGTAACTAGGAAAGATAATTTTTTTACATTCATGTGAAATACCAAAAGAAGTACATCGCATCGAGTTATTATATTTTGAATATATTTGACACTCTTTTGAATGTTAGAAGATTTTCTTGCCTCATGTCATTGTAATGGAAAAGGTAATTAATTGCAAGGCATCATAATTGGAAGGCATCAACAAAATTACTCACAGTCAGTTATTGTGATTACTACCAAAGATTAATTAATGAGAGTTATCTTGACTTCAGTGAATATAATCACAGCGTAAGATAATTACAAGCATTAGATTTTCAGAAAAGGAATACTGTCAACTAAGTCAATCATCCTTGTATGAAGAAACGCGTCCAGCGTGTCATTAGGAAGCGATATGTCAATTAATGGCTCGCCAGTTGTATTAGAAGTGTTTACATAAGCCTGCCTGTAAGTCAACATTAGCTGCAGAACTCTCTTCGTCTAGCTTCACTCTTCGGTCCTCGCCTGTATTGATTATCTTTCAAGAGGGGCACAGTTTGTTTGCATCGGAACACACGACACTACCGCTTCTTTATTATACATGGAACTCAGCATGTCGATATGTAATAAGGATTCTTTTATGTCGGGAGATATCAAGTTGGAATTCAGATATCCGTACATTAGGATGATTTTCGGGGAGAAGAGGAAAAAAGAGGAGGTAACTCGATTAAAGCTAATTTGATTGAGTAGGTAATTGTTGTGGAAAGTACGTAGATAATTTTTTTATTTAAATTATCCTTTTCTGTGACGCTACTTGATTTACATAATGAGGTAACTTTTTCCTTCCAAATCTTTAGATACTGGAAAGCAAATATTCGTAGATTGACCACTGAGTAAGTAGCTTTAAAGCTCAAACAGACTTGATGACTATGTATAAGTACCATACACAAGAAATTTTTGATTGTTTTGTCGTTGGTCAAATCTCGGGTTAGTTTCTTGCAATGAACGACAATCAAAATGAAGTTGCAGGAAATAGCTCTTCTGAAAATCGAAAACCTTAATGTTATTGGAAGTTTAACCTTCTCATGGGTATTATAATTAGACACTGTTAAGGTAATGGTAAACAAAGATAAGTGGAATTGTATATTGCAGTTATAAAGAAGGTCATAACTTGTTTTTGATGTGCAATCCATCACGTCAAGGTTATCCGGTTCTTCCCCTGCTCGCATCTAGGTTGTCGTTAGGAAAATTGCCCGCTATCATAACACTAGTTTTGCAAAGTTTCGTTACTTTTACAAGAGAAACAATTTGCTAAACACGATGAACGTGGATTGGATGCACTTTAAGTAATGTTCAATGTAAAAAAATAATACTCCTAATTAACAATAATGATGAATTTATGATGACAAACTTAATTAATGTAAATAACGTGATAACATCTTCATAATGATATTTTCATTGGTAGTAATGACTGAACTTACTGGTAAGCAAAATGGAAATCTTTTTATAAAGGAAAGCCAGTTCTTTGAAGTCGAACAATAAAAACATGCGTTTCTTTGAAAGAGTCTCATCAATATTTTTGTTTGACATCGTTTATTTATAAAGAGGCACTAACAAGTTTCGCTGAAGATATGTAAGAGATAAGACTGTGCAAGCTCTCGTTAATGGGTAGAAGGGAAGGAAAAAGTATTTGATAGCGAGGTGATGCGGAACTTTCCTATCAGCAAGTACGTGCGTTTTCACCCCGTAAAAATTGAAGTTAAGCACAAAAGCCGGTGATATATGAATTAGGTTTTTCCCCGCAGCGTAATTAAATCTAGGCCATATCTAAGAACGTATTTCAAATTTATCAAAATAACTTTACCAGCTAATTATTTAAGTACATACTTCATATTATAAATATTAGAGCCCTTTAATGTAACTTCCTTAAAAGTAATGTGTGTTCCTATGCAAATATTTAAATGAAGGGCGACTGTGGGAACCGCATCTAGCATATCGTCTTATGCAAAGAAGATGAAAAAATATTAATAAAAAAAAACCTATCTTTCGAAATCCCATATTTAAATATTCGAAACATAAATATTTAAATTAGACACACCCGGCTTAAGTGGCACAGGTAGTGAAAGGGCAAGGGTTAAAAACTGGGATTAATAAGTATTATTTCTCGGAGCATAAAGGAAAGGTGTTGCCGAAGAATGGCATGGTATCTTTTAGGGTGCTGTGCATTCGAGACGGTCTTGTAACTTTAAAGTGCATAAATTATCGTTTTGTTAAAAGATAGATAAAAGCTTTAGAACGTTTTGTCAGACTTTATGTTTTGTTTACTTTAAATATCACAATTTTATGTTTTTTTTTCTGACTGTTGTCATCAATTTAAATAACTTGGAATACATTCTGATAACTTGAGATAATAATTTTTATGTAACTTCTCGTTGCAGGTGTTTAGACATTTACAACAAATTTGTTATAATATTACTTCTATATAATTATGAAAATCCCTAATATCTTTTACAGTAGAAATCTATTATTTCGTGCACTAAAACTATATCAGAAATAGTTTCGAATACATTAAACGATTACAGAGACCTTTAGTATTAATAGTAATCGACATTTCACTGTACCATTAAAAAAATTTAAATAAAAATTGGTAAATAAGGTTCATGCAATTTTTGGTTATGCAATAATTTAGTTGCATTACAAAAAAAAGAATCTCTTGTCAACCTTTGTTACTTTTTAGTTGCAGGTATAAAAACCCAAAGTTACTAAACACTGCATTACCGGAATAAGTATACTGATACATCCGGTACGTGCAGGAAACATGATACTGCAAAAAAATGAAATAATTTCAAAATAAGAAAAACTGAATTAAGGTCGTTTTCATGACAGGTCCCTATAATCAAATACCTAATTTAAAATTAAAGTTCTGCGAAGTTATTGGGTATTTTGTAAAAATATTGTTATTTTTTTTTTGTTAGGAACAAAATACTGCGAACCCCTGTATAAAATTGCTTTCTATTACTGAAATTGTAGGGGGGATGTAGAGGCTATTTCCAATATGGCGTTTTCAACAACAATAATTTAGGCCTACTGATTTCTGTAAATAAATTTTTTATTGCAAATTATTGCTATAATATTCCTCATTCCTGGGTTGGCAAAGCAAGTGTCATAGGCACCTGTTCAGACTCAAGAATTAAAATTTCTCATGAAGTTGCAAAACTTTGTATTTAATTCATATATTTAATTAAATTACAAGTACAAAGTTTTTATAATCTCGAATCGGACAGACATATGAAGGGAACACACTCATTCCTAACGAAGCTATAAATCTATAGCGAAATGTTCATATTTCTGTCCGGTTCGAGATTATAAAAACTTTGTACTTACAATTTTCATCTGACAAGAACCAACTTCAATTAAATGAATTACGATTTCCAACCGGCCCGGATTAAAGAAACATTTGAAATTTTGACTGCTCTCTCATCTTTTAAGTTAGAAGATGAGCCAAGATCAAGTTTAAGTAATCGTGCTTTATTTAGACGGCAAAGAATACAAAATACTTCAATAAAAATCGAAGAGGAAGAAACTTTTTATTCTGAAGTAAATAAAATTTACTATTTCAATTTCTTTTATTAAAGAAAGAACAATCATAGCGTCACATGACCCTTTGAAATATTTTAATTGGCTTTATCAGTGTCGTTGCTACAGGTATTGTACGGAAAAGAAAGAATTTCAAAACAACTGAAACACGTTAAGGAAACAAGGGCCGATTTTGAAGTAACGACGTTTGTAGCGCCATCTGTTAATCCGAGTCGTAAATTTGTAATTTGACATGCGAGGAGATTCCGAAACAACTGGAAAACATTAGAGATGTTCAGAAACAATGTCCAGAAAACAATTTAGAAGAAATAAAATTTTATACTTAAATAGTTAAAGGGAAAGAATTTGCAAGCACTTGTAACGCCCTCTGTTACTCTGAATCAAAACGTCTTACTCTTTATTTATGCACGGAAAACAACGGAAAATTTTAAGAACGTTCGAGATCAATGTTCTGAAAACACCTTTAAATAAAAGAAAAACATTTGCTCGTTACCATGAGTCCTCTTTATTTATGGAAAAGCAATTACAAAGCAATTGAAAACTGCTCAGAAAATTCAAGAAATATAAAAGTTGAACAGAAATGGTTAGTAAGAATTTTCAAACATATGTTAAACTGTAGCCGCAATTAATTTTGTTCTCTTTAAATGCGGGAAGACAGTTTCAAAACAGATGAAAAGAAATTTCTTCTTCAAGAAAGTGTTTGAGAAACAATTGAAGCGTACTCTGCTTAGCGCTAGTTCTTGAAAGCTTATCTAAGCTAAAATTTTAACAACTCTTGGTACTTTTGAAATAGAATATTCCAAAAGGCAATTAAAAGGAGTTTGGCTTTACTTAGCGTAGAAAGTAAGGTGTTGAAGATTAGTTTTTTTTTTTCATTTTGTTCTCTTTTGTTTTCAGTTTTAATACAATAGCTAATCGGCTTCTTTTACTTCCTACTAAAAGTAAGGGCGCCGGTAAAAATTTTGCAACCCGGTGACTTGACTTTCGGTTACGCCACTGGCGACGACCGACGGTGAAAGTCGATGTCCTCATTGAAGTAATTGACAAGTAAATGTAATTCTTCGAACTTTTTAAAAAAATAACTTCTAAAATTCTCAGCTCTATTTAATAAAAGATTTACCGTCATAATTAAATGATTGCGTCAGTCTCTGAATAGTTATACTCACAACTTTCTGAGATTAATCAAAAATAAGAATTGCAGATATGAATAAAATTATACCGGTTGTCCCGCGACGTAATGTCACCACTTCACTCACGTGATTATCAATTCAAATCAAGTAAAAAACTCCAATAAATGTTTGTTCTAAAGTAAACCGCTACAGAAGTGCTGGGCGTTAAATGTTCAAATTCTTAAGTTTTTAAATTTTAAAATCCATCCAATCGTTTCTCCGTTCACCTAATAATCAATTCAAATAAGAAGAAATAATAATAAAGCAAACTATTTTTCAAGAATACGACTAGTTTTGTAATTTTCGTTTTTGAAAACACACTAACACTGCTGATGAATATCTAAATCTTTCGAATAATCACAAAAATACGTCGCATTCGTGAAAAACGGTTTGCTTTATTAGTTTTTTTTTTGCTATATGAATTGATTATTAGGTGAACTTTAAAATGATAAAAAATTAAACATTAAACACCCAATACTTCTGAAAGGTTTTATTTTAGAACAAAACTTTATTTATTAGAGTTTTTTACTCAGTTTGAATTGATTATCACATGGGAGAAGCAGTGACATTACGTCACAGGACACCTGGTGTATGCTGTTAGATATCCGGGACAATTCAACGACGCTTAATTTAAATGATACCATTTGACAGTTTCGTAGGCCTTACGCTGGAGTATCATTTAACTTAAGCGTCGTAGTAGATCGTTAATGCATATGAGGAAGAGCATAGAGCCCAAAGTCGAACCCTGATGGATACCTTTCTTTAAATTTTCGATTTTAGAAGAGACTACAAGTAATTTTAAGAGATCGCCTCCTGTTGTCTTAATATAATATAAATATATCCAGTTATAACCTAGAATTTTCTGAAAATAATACTAATATGAATTTTTGTTTGGAAAATAGATGTCTTTGTAATTGAAAAATATCACCAACTTCTGGATATTTATTTGGATTTTTATTTTACTCTGGAATGACGCCTTTAAGTTCGATTAAATCAAGAGGCCGTCAAGTGATACATCGAAGTGACTCTAAAGATGCGTGTTAGACGTATAAACGTTACACTTTAATGAGAATCATTCAAATTAGTTAAACATTTTGTTAGATATTATATATTATTATAATAGTGTGCGTTGCGATAACAGGCCGGGAAACATTTATTATTATAATAAGTTTTTTTTTTTGCATAAAAAGGTTTTTGACAAGTAATAAATTCTTTAAAAGAAAATATTAATTTACTAAGTCAAGACTCGGTCAAGACTTCACATTGGCGACGAGGTGTTAATTAGAAGCATGTCCATCGGCAAGATAAATTAATTTAAACCATCCAATATAAATTGGACCACTTATATTGCACGGCTAGAGCAGTACTTTATTACAAACGCTATTAAGGATGTACTGAAAACTCCAACATTTTTTACTGTGGTTGGAGATGAAGCTTATGAATTAATGGTATGCTTGTGTAACCCAAGAAAACCTGAGAAAATGCCATTTAAGGAAATTGTTACCATAATGCGCAGTTATTTACAACCTCAGTCTTTTATTATAGCTGAGCGTTATAAATTTCGGCAAAGAAGACAAGAAAATTCAGAATCAATAGCGGTAGCAGTACTTAAGAAATTGGCCAAAACATGTGAATTTGGATCAAATTTAGAAGAAAATTGGCGAGACCAGCTAGTTTATGACTTGAAAAATGAAGTAATTAAACAGCGGCTATTTACAGAAGCGGATCTTACTTTTAAGAAGGCCTACGAATTTTCTGTTAATATGGAAGCATCAGAGAAGAACACGTTCATATTTTTGGTGGCCTAACTTAGACAAAAACATAGAAGAAAAAGTCAGAGCTTGTAATATTTGTACATCAAATCCTATTCAAATGTCTAGTCCTTGGCCTCGACCAACTTCTCCATGGTCGCGTTTACACATAGATTTTTTAGTTCCGATATTTAATCAAAAATATTTAGTAATTGTGGATGGATACACTAAATGGCTTGAAGTGTTTAAAATGAAAAACACTACAGCAGAGAAAACTATTTCAATTCTACGATCACTTTTTTCTCGTTTCGGAATACCAGAGTTAATACTTTCTGATAACGGACCTCCGTTTGCATCTAAAGAATTTGAAATATTTTTGAAAAGAAACGGTATCAAACATACATTAATTGCTCCATACCATCCTCAGAGTAATGGTGCAGCAGAAGACTCCGTAAAAACAATTAAATTTGTTTTAAAAAAAGCTCATTTAAATAAGGAAAATTTAGACACAGCATTGGATAGGTATTTGTTTGATTAAAATTAATGTTTGGCAGAGAATCACGCTCTGGTTTAGATTTAATTAGACCTAACACAAACAAAATTGTAGAAAGTAAAAGTTTTGATTAAGCAAGTAGAAAAGTTTTGAATTCTAAAAATATAGAAATTGGCGATGAAGTTCTTGTTAAAGACTTTTCTAATTTCGGAAAATAGTTGGAAGAAAGGAAAAATATCCAATAAACTAGGCTCAGTAGTTTTTGATGTAAACATGGGGGAAGGTAAGAGTTGGAGACGACATTCTGATCAAATTCATAGAATTCCTAATTCTAGTATTCCTAAAACTCGTCACTATCACTCCTTACCAGCTTCCATGACCGGTGAGAAGTTAGCAACAACGCTCCAGCAACAAAACTATAAAATTTCAATTAGCTGTCAAAAACACCCTAATTGTCACACAATGACATCTTAATTACCTTCATGAAGGTCATTAACTGCAGTTTGCCCTAGTGTATCACAACTGACAAAAAAAAAAAACAAAACCTAATTTAATTATAATATTTAAATGATCAGTACATAATTATAAGGAAAACTCATTAGAGGACATATTTACGTTCGAAATTTTCACGCAAATTGAAACCAATTGACCAAATTGATCCAAAAATACCACCAATAAGCAGTACAGAAAAGCTAATGCCTACTGAACAACGATATAATTTAAGATCTGGGAAATGATTTATGTAGCTAAAGAAAATGTTGTTAAATGAATGTTATTTAAGTAGTTAGTATCCTTATAATTAAGAAGGGAGGTGTTAGATATTATATATATTTATAATAGTGTGCGTTGCGATAACAGGCCGGGAAACATTTATTATTATAATAAGTTTTTGTTTTGTATAAAAAGGTTTTTAACAAGTAATAAATTCTTTAAAAGAAAATATTATTTTACTAAGTCAAGACTTCACACATTTCACCAACTTCTCCAATTCCTCATGCAAATATAAGATAAATAAGACTCTATGGGAGATTGTGAAATCACAGACTAATCAATCCGCCAAATTACCATTAAATATTACCCTCCAACAAAATAATATTAAATATACTAATCCTACAGAAGTAGCTAACTTATTTGGTGAATATTTCGCTAAACAAATACCTACAAAAATTAATGAACACTTTAAAAATAATACTAACAATAATTTTACATCTTCTTATAGTAATTCATTATGTTTTTCATGCCTACATCTGAAACTGAAATAAATAGATTAATATTAAACTTAAAAAACACAATCGAGCCTGACGGCACATCAGTTCATGTACTAAAAAAATGCAGTTCATACATTTCTCCCACGTTAAGTGAAATAATTAACTTATCTTTTTCATCAGGTCAATTTCCGAATTTGTTGAAGCACTCAACAGTAATTCCCGTTCACAAGAAACGTAATTCAACCGACATCGAAAACTACAGACCTATATCTTTATTAAATTCATTCTCTAAAATTATAGAAAAAGCAGCGTATAAAAGAATAACAGATTACTTAAACAAATACAACATACTATCTCCTAACCAATACGGTTCTCGCGTAGGTTATTCTGCAGAAACTGCCGCCATTGATTTTGTTCAATCCGTACAAAATGCTCTTAATTCAAGGCTTAAAGTGGCTGGTATCTTTTATGATTTAACGAAAGCCTTTGACAGTCTAAATCTTAACCTAATACTACATAAACTAAATAACTTAGGACTTAGAGGTACAGCTGGAAAATGGCTTGAATCATATTTATCCAAACGTCAACTCTCTGTAAAAATTAATGAACATTACTCAAATAGCTTCGATCTTCTTATGGGCATACCCCAAGGAAGTGTTCTAGGTCCCTTAATCTTCTTACTATTTATAAATGATCTACCTAATCATATTACTGAAGGTCAGGTATATATGTTTGCAGATGACACTACGATTTTGGTTACAGCATCAAATGATTGTATTTTGGAAGAAAAATTAAATATTGTCACTAATCAATTGAACGAATGGTGTACCAAGAACAGACTGATCATTAACTATGAAAAAACAGTCTGCATCGATTTCTATTACAAAATGACGAACAGTACCAATAAATTTAGTTATAAAAAATTGAAATGAAACAGTACACCAGATTCTTAGGACTCATAACTGACAAACACTTATGTTGGGCCAATCATATTGACGACATAGCTTCGAAGTTGAATAGAAGTTATTATTTGATCTTAAACCTAAAAAACATTGTTGTAACTAAAGATCTTCTAAACATTTATTTCAGCACAGTCTATCCCTACATTAATTTTGATTTGTGTTTGGGGCCAAGCTGTCGATCTAAATAGAATATTGATAATTCAAAAAAGAATTATTAGACTTATATTTAATCTCTCTCCACGCTCGTCCTGTAAAGAAACTTTTAAAGAAGAAAATATCTTAACTGTCCCTTCAATATACCTGTACAAATTACTTACGTATGTACACGTACATTCCAATCAATTCAATAAGGCCGAAAATATTCATGCACACAACACTCGTTATAAAGAATGTCTACATCCTGAGCATCCGAATACATCTCAATATCAAAAATCACCGTCATATGCAGGAATTTATTATTATAATAAACTTTCTAAGGATCTGAGAGAATCGAAAACACCGACCTTGTTTAAATCTAAATTAAAAAAATACCTAACAAACAGTTGTCTGTATAATATGAAAGAATTCTGCCAATAATATTTTAATATGTTTGTTTTACATGTTCTTTGTTTGCATGTTATGTAATGACGACATAGTTAATACTATGAATTGTGATATATTATATATTTTTATATTTTGTCTAACAAAGGCACCCATGGAATGGAATGGAAAAAGTCCTAATAAATTATTATTATTATTATTATTATTATTATTATTATTATTATTAAGGATTTTAAACAAAGTGTGCGCATACGTTTTCAAGTTGAAATGAAACATACGGTGTAGGAGTGTTATTGACTAAATAGTTCAAACAAGTAGAAAGTTTTTCTGTCATCAAATCAAAATGTACAAAAATAAATAAAGAGATAATTTTAATAATGAAAAAGTAGAATAAACCTTTGGTAAATGGTATCGTGACAAATCAAGAAATTACAGAAATATTTAAAATGGGCTAATAATTTAAAAAAAAATTATAAATTTGCCTTGATGCAATAAAGAGAACATTTTTGCAATTATGTCTTTTTAAAATGCAGGTGCGCCCGGGAATGCAGACGACGGTTTATATTCGCAAAGTAAAATAAATTAATTGCTGAAATGCCACAGATTCTTTAATAAATTCTCTTCAGCAATAAATTTCCCGGCAAATTCATGCTTCCCATTCTAGAGAGTGATAAGTAAAGTTGCGTGCAAGACAAACATATTGCCCTGATTTATTGGCAAACTTCAGCAATCAGCCGTAATAATTAGGCTATATACAACTACCGCTGAATTCCCCTCATAGTTGCTACATAGGAAAATGCGTAAAACAAACTACGTGTTCGGAGTACATAAAACACGTCTTCATTTTAATGGCACCCATTAATAAAATTAGGTGTAGAAAAATGTCGATTAACGTTTGTATTTACATAAATTATATTTAATAAGGGTAACCTAAATTACAGACTTAATTTAGTCTTTTGTGTTTCATATTAGAAGGATATCGACCCACTGAAAATGATCTTAATTTAGCCCCCATACAGATAGCATTAACCAATTCGTTCTCTTTTATATTTTACTTGGTTAATTAATAAAATTAAATCTTCTTTAAAATTTAAAGAAAATAATCCATTGTCGAACATTGTTGTTCACTCTGTACATGTACTTACTATGTCTACAGTTATACATCTGGATAACATGTGGAGAAGACAGCTAATAAAAGGCAAAAATTGAAGAAAAAAAAATGTATTATTCTAGGGAAACGAAAGTGCATGGCTAAAATGATTGTGAAATTTTAGTTACACAAACCACAATCAAAATAGCAGTTATTTATGGTTCTCCTCTCTAATAAATACTGTCAACTGATAATACTAAAGTATCCAAATATTGCGAATTAATATCTTACATTTATATTACATTCTCTCGTTTAATGGCCTTCGAACAAAACTAGAATTTTCTCATTTGTCATGCAATTTTGCATGTGCAGCCTTTTATGAAACGCGTACCTAATATAATCTCGTTTGAATTATCGTTTCTTAGATTTAGCCATATTTTAAAACGTGACTCCCCGCTATAAATAGAAGAAGTGACCCACTATTATTTCGGAAATATGAGAAGGCGGGCACCCCTGTATGTCCACTTAAACTGCACGCATGCGCATGTCCGATCACATATTCAACATGTATGTAAAAACAAAGCCATGTCAGCCATGAAAAAATACACTTAAAGGAGGGGTGAAATGTTGATGGCATAGTTAGGGGGAGATTCTAATTTTGCGAGCTATATATAGTTGACTGAATCAGCCACGTGCACTTCTAATGCAAACTGTAAACAGTTAAAGTCATTTATGTAATGCAGTAAATAAATATACATATTTTTTACACAAAATAATTTACTTAAACCTCCTCCAAATGAAAAGCTAGTTTACTACAGAGTGATCTTTATTTTTTTTTAATTCTTATCTAGAGTGCTGTGAATGGTGTTGTGTATTTAAAGCGTAAATTTAACGTATAGTATAAAGTTTTAGCCGGTTAGATGAGAAATTAAAAAAAATATATATATATATATTTAAAAGTAGTTATATCTTTATTTATTTTGATGTATAAAGAAGAAAGTATTCATTTTCTTTAATTTTCATACCTTTTCTAATACCTAGATGAAACAATTAGTTAAGTAACTATACTGTTTTGAAATTAAAAGTCTACAAAATAAAGATTCACTTTTCAAACATTCAAAACCTAAAACAAGGTTAATTTCTATTGGTATTGGAAAACTAATATCAAATACACGGAAACATCCAATGTATTTAGAATCAAATTGAAAGAGTTTTCATACATCTCTACAGATGTGTCGTTTAAATTCATATTACTGGATTATTAACTTCGGTAAAATTACTAAAACTAAATTGCTACGGGATTTAATCCTCCTTTATTTTAAATTAAAAGTTCAAGTTTAAATTATCCATAAATAACATACTTTTTACTGAAGAAGAAAATAGTTTTAAACTTTAACCTGGCACTATTAAAATTAGAAAGAGCACCCAACGTCACTATCAATTGATAACTTCGTCAGGTGGTTAGACAATTCAAAAATCGATTCAACAATCAACATTTTGTTAACCTTAGAACATTTGTTGCTATTTTTCTCTCTATTCCTGATGAAGCTTCAAAAATGTTGACTTTTGATCTATTTTACAACCTGTGTGATTAATTATAATTGCGTATTTTTTAATAAACAAAACGGAAAAATGATTTTGAGAAAGAGGAAACATGTTCTCACGGATTAGTTTAGACCGGAGAAGTTCCGAAATAGGTTTTATTGTAATTTATACTTTTTGCATGTTTATGTTCATGAAGGAATCAAATATTAGCATTGCGCTAATTAATTGACAATGTTTTACTCTTGAGAACATTTTAAAAGAAAGTGGTTGTTCAACGCTGAAATAGAAATCTGGAATCTAAGTAATAAAACGAAGAGTAAAAAAAATATTAATTAAACCGGAGTCTCAAAATTAAATCTCATAATTGTACAAACAATTGGAAGTCTAATTAATCCAGACTCTAGAGAACTGGAATTCTACTTCACTTCAATATAAAATACCACCTGTTTAAGTAACTTGTCCATCACTTTCGAATTATTGCAAATATCATCAATAAATCTTGGTTATCGCATGGTCGCGGGTTCGAACCGCGCTCGGAATATTTCTTGGGGGCGGTCGGTGGGGAAAAAATTTGACACTGTTTCCCCTTCAACGGCGAGGAGATTCCTCGGCAAGTCTGTGACTTAAGACTCCGTTGGACAACCACTTTAGAGAGAAAAAAAAATCAGGACTAATCAGATCTGAAAATTGGTGAAGATTTTGAAGAAAAAATTAAGTAATTGCTTGGCCAAGTTGACTGGTCTCGCTAGCAACGAACTTCACGCTTGGCCGGGCTACTATAAGATAAGATAATGTTTATTAACCGTTATTACAATATCAGTGTTATATGTATATATACAACACAGTAACACAGAGTTATGTTTATGGCATGTCAACGTTGCACTGACATAAATTATAACAGAAATATATACAATAATTACGAAAAATTTAAAAATATTTTGCAACGAAGGTGAAACGTTGCATACTGAATATACATATAAGACAAGGACAGACATGAAAATGTAGAATAGAATAGACGAGAATATACTCATCTATAGAATATGGTGCCATCAGCTTGAGAAAAGAGAACAGGTCCCAACACAGATCCTTGACGTACACCGTACTGAATCCGTATCCTCTTTGATAGTATGCCATTAATTTTAGTACACTGACTTCTATCTATTAAATAGCTTTTAAAAAAGTTTTGTGCTGTACCGCGAATACCACAACAAAGTAGTTTATTTATTAATAGTTCGTGCTGAACACAGTCGAAGGCTTTTGTCAAGTCACACGCAACTAACGTGTACGTTTACCTTCTTCGAAACGCTCAACCATGTTCCTCACGAGATCTTCTACTGCCTGAATACAACTATGTCTATGCCTGAACCCGTATTGGTTTTTATTAAGCACATTGAATTTTTCTAAGAAATTTATTAATCTGTTTTGTTTTTAACTAGAATTTCCAAAACCTTTCCTAAAACTGGCACAAGAGAAATTATTTTTAGCTTCTGGATTTCCATTTCTAAGTGTAGGAACAACCACGAAAAATTTAAAAGCTGATGGGAAAATACCTTGCTCAAAGCATAAATTGTATAAATTAAATAATATAGGACTTATAAGTTCAGAGAGATTTTTTAGGTATTTGCTGTTAATACCTTAAAAGTCTTTCGAGTTTGAGTTTTTAAATAACCTAATTATATTACTAATTTTTGTTACAGTTGTAGGTTGGATAAAAAAAGAACGATCTAGAGCTAAAACTGCACAAATTCGATTTTTGTTTGCTTCAGATAACAAAGGTAATATTTTTACAATATTTTCGGCAATATTTGCAAAATGAAAATTTAATTCTTCGTTATCAATAGGAATGGTCTGTTTTTGGAGAACTTTGCGTCTCTCACGATTTATTTATTGATTTTATATAGGTGTGGGTTCGATCCTCACTCGATGCATATGAGTTCTGCATGAGAAATAGAATTTTTATGTATTGATTGTGATCAGATTCTCACCGACTCCTTCAAATTGGGTTCTTTCCAATTCTTCTTCAATTTCTCCAATTACCAAAGAAGCAATAACAACAGTCATACAATCGCAGCCGCGGACTGTAATAGGTGTAACTAGCTTTCCCGTCAACTCCTGAAAGCTTGGAGCAAGCAAACTTGGTGGTTAAAGAAACTCAGATATTGTTTTGGTTAATTTTTATTTAAATGCAAAACACGGTATACTTAATAAAGCAATTTATTTAAAGCAGAAAACACAAAACATTTAAGACTACTATTATACTACTTACTATTATATACTTATTATTACTATTATTTATTTTAATGTAAGCGGAGCGTTATTTCTTACAATCTTCCGCTTTCTGTTTGTCTCATCCTCCAACCGGTCACATATCGACTGCTGAACAAGCGAAATTTCTTTGCCAAGAAAATTCTGTCGGCCAAAACGGATGGGCGAGTTTTCCATGCTGGCGCTTCGGCTCTGACGTATGTGACAGCTTGGCGTCAAATACTAAATCGTCACATAACAAGCATTATTTCATTACAATAATTGTTCAAGATATAAATAGTTTAAACAGGGGCATCTTACGATCGCTTTTTGACCTAACATTGCAGTAGGATTGACAAATTGAAGCCAGTTTGCTACGTAATAGTCATCCCATGCAAGGCGGCCATGCTTGCTGTTCAAATTTTTTTATAAGATATACTTAAAACAAATGTGACACACAGTGAACTATACATTACATATAATTGTCTCATTTCTTGGGTTATTAGCAACGCCGAGACATAGTTGGACAAATCCCCTTCATTCTGTAGAGCGGAAAATGCTGTGTACTAGCAGGTGCGTAAACCGCAGTATACTCCAGCGTTTCCCAAACTGTGGGGCGCATAAATTTTCAAAGGGGAGCGCAGCAGAATAAATATAAAAAAAATATTGAATACTAATTGCAAATAATTTATCATTTTTCTTATCAAAAATTGCATATAGTCGCGAGCAATAAATTTTTGTCGTCATTAACTGCAAGAGGTGTGCAACGAACTTGTATTTTATTAAAACTAAGGATATTCTTGTCTTAATTTTGAATGCTTGGAATACTCTATTAAATGTTTAATTTATTTCGACACTTTCACGGTAAAACACGAATGAACATTTGTGGAATTAAAACTGATATTTTGATTGAAAGTGACAACCAAAATTTAATACTCGCGGCTGTACATATACCGTGACTTTTTTTTTACTTTGAACATACAATATTCCTATGTTCAGTTTCAAAATGAACAACTATAAAATATAAGGATAAGTTTCAAATATTAAAAAAATACTATGAAAGCATTTATTAATCGTTTAGCATTCAAGTTTTTCAAGTTCGAGATTCGATAGGGAAGGGCTGGGAAGCGTGAATCATAACACAACTCGGAAGGAGGTCGCGAATCCTAAAAGTTTGGGAAACGCTGGTATACTCCAGTCGACCACTAGCATTGTCCACTCTACAGAATAGAGAATATTTGCCCAACTGTACCTCGGCGTTGGTTATTAGTTAAAAAAATATCGGAGGTCTACTGTATTTCAGAAAATGTCTTTACTTTTAAGTAATGCCATCACAATTTTGAAATTACTGGAAGATAATTACTAAATGAATATAAAATTTTGTTAGATGGAGTAAAACCGTTCATTTAAATTGATCATAATTATTTAAATCAAGTTAAACGTCCTCAGATGAGAACAAAATGGTATGCAATAGTTTTAGTGCTCACTTGCTTTATGTGACTTGTATATTAATGTAAAGAGTTTTTAAAATTAAATTATATGACATGTGTTTAGATTACTTTAGAGATTACATTTTCAAACTTATTCTTGGCACAAATCTGTTTCAAAATAGTTGGTTTTTTAATGTTGTCGTCCTTAGGAGAGTTAGCAGTTACATCCAATCAAGGACAAATCAAAAAGTCCTTTTTTGAGCGCATGTACCTACTCGTAAATAAGAACTATAAAATTAACAAACAAGACGAACTAACAAAACAAGAAACAGAAGAAAAAAAATCTTGTAAAAAGAATGAAGAAAGTTTTCTGAACAGCAAAATAATTTTCTTAATTCTACAATCTGGAATATCATTATTATTATATTTTATTTAGAAGTCTATATGAGACACAACAAATAAATTATAATTTTTTAATTAATTATCTTGACCTTTCAGTGTTTTCTATTTAAAATGTCGAGATACATAATTTTTGCTTAAATTTGCTGTTCCCACTTCATACAGGCTGTACTGTAAGTACCAATATTCAAACCGCTTGGTTCCCTTGGAAACATATTCACACGTACATGCAGATTATAAAAACAGAAGAAAAGAGCAGGTGAAAATACTGCTTCATTAACAAATTTGTAGTATACTTTATTTAGAATCTCCAGTAATATTTATGGTATCTTCGTACACCTTTCAGCACGCAATAACTTCTTAATCAGAGAATTAAGAGGAAACTCGTACTATAATATCCCGTAGAGTTTTCAATATAGAATCGCGTAATGCGAGTATTTGTCAGAGGCTGTAATACACCCTGTATTGTGAACACCAACTTGTATAGCGCATTTAAATCAATAAATCCGAGATTTGTGTATTTTACTTTCACATTTGAAATTAAAGAGTGATTATTTTGGAAACAAAGTAAATATGAGGCATAGGCGTTATTATTATTATACTGTTATACTGTGGATGATGAGGAATACATAGAAAAGTGAACACACCTTTATAAGGTAATGCAGTTTTTTAATTTGTAATATTTTTTTATATTTTATGAACATATTACCATGTATATACAGTCGAAGTCATAATTTAAGACATAACCAATCAATAACTATTAAGTAAGTAGAAAAAGTCAATGTGACGCGGTTCCAACCGGAAGCTAATTCAATCATGATATAACCTTTACAGAAAAATTCGTTGTGGACACTTTCAAGCAAAATTTAACTTACCCATACCGGAGTAAGGTTTGAATGCATTCGACATTCATAGTTTTGAAGGAGATGGATACGATGTGCGTATATGTCTTACATATATGCGATTATACCTAATATTGATAGATATTATCCTTGGAACGAGATACCAGAATTCTTAAACTAGTTGTAAATTATTTCTCAGTTTTAAATTAGCTCAAAGTTAAAAATTAAATTCAAGAAATGTGTCCTATTCAATTATAATAAATATTTGAGCAGATTTTTTTTTTTATTTTCCGCGAGACCGAACCGTAGATACTTATTTTATGATTCCGGTTTTATAAAATCCGGCGAACCATTAGGAGCTTCATTAATCTTCCCTATTTATTTCAAATTATTCTGCATAACTGATATAAAAGGTAGTCTGTTTTGAATTTCAAATGGAGTGATTTGTATTCGATATTCAAATATGGATCTCGGGCCCATCCTAGCTCAAATCTGGACGAATCATGTAAATACCTACCCTCGTCGTAACTTCTACTATTTTATTGCCTCGAATTTTATTGCAAACAATAAAAAATTAATGCTACATGCGAACCGAGGAAGTATTCGCGCAAATTTAGATGTGTTTACGACTTTTGGCTTTTCTTCTACTGGAATTTTAGCATTTTGTTTTTGAGCTTTGCAAGTACGTTTTTTTTTTGACATAGTAAATAACATAACAAATTCGGTATCACACAAATAAGTTTAATGAAATTATACGTGGCAATAAATTCCTAGTGTTTCCGCATAATGTTACTAAACTAAAACCATACCTGGGGTTGTTACAGTTATTGTTATGGCAGATGTGAATTAAAATCTTGAATAGCGAGTTTGCCGCGTTGACATTTGCATAGAGACCGGTTTCAAAAGATATCTCAGGTATATCGTTGTTTAAAATTTAGTAGCCGCGGTAATATGCTAATTTGATTATATTGTTTTTAGTGCTAACAGAGAGGAAGCCCATGGGGTGTGGAATGAGGTGATAAGATTTTATGGTTATTTGAAAATTATCAAAACGCAAGTTGGGTAATAAAGAGTGATAAAGTTACTATTGCAGTGGTATCTGGGAATAACTGCTAATATTGACGAATTGGTGCCACAGAAAAATTTAATGCAAATTATAAAATTCTTGTTTAAAATATACAAATAGCACTTTGAAGTCAGAATGTGTACGTATCGGTTGTTGAATCAAACTGATATAACTTTCAGTCTATTGTATTGCCTATGTTCTCACTTAATAACAACAACCCGTATGTATAGAAATTCAATTCAGACAACTCCAATTTTTCATGCTAAATATTTTTATTTATAAAAATTGTATAGTCTAAAATAGATAAGCCAAAATCATATACGAGTGCGTGCAGCTATTAAAAATATTTAAAAAAAACACTTGAAGATCAATTTGCACAGATGAGTATTATTTTAATTATTAATTAAAAAAATATTTCAGAAACATGCTGTATCAATTCCCCGTATTCTAATTAGGATATTAGATTTGGTGTACTTTTTTTTCTGTATGGCATGAAAAACATGCCCGTATGAGTGAACTAATTATACTTGGCGTTGTTATATAAGTTATTAACGACATACTTTGACGTACCCTCCTAGTTTTATTTTAAATAATTTAAAACGTATTACTCATCTATGAAAGTAATATCAAAACACAGCCTTCATAATTAATCCGTCAGCAGCAACGTAATTAAAAAGTCGGAACAAGGTAGCTCCAGGATTCTGTTCGTAACACATAGCTTATTAATTTCTTATAAGAGAAAAAAAAAAAACAAAAAAAAAACACAAGCTGTATCCGACGTGTTAATTTATGTGAAATTTATTATTAAGAGCTTATTGAAAGCTGCTCTGTTTCAGTTTATTCAACTTAATTTTAAAAGTATTTGTAACTTGGCAATTTTTTGTAGAATAATTCTTTTTTGAGCTTAAACTAAGCACATAGCTTATAATAATAAAATAAAATATTAGAATGTTAATATTTTTTTATAAATTATTATTATTTTTTTGTAAAATAAGGTGATATTGTCACGACCTGTGGCCATAGGCTGCAGTAAATTAAATAACTAATTCCAAGTCCAACACTGCAACGTAATTTATATATCTTTCAAAAATGATAAATTGTAAGTGGCAATATTACTAATAATGCAGGAAGGAACAGTTGTTATAATTCAAGCGCGATGATGCAGGACGAATGCCATCCAAACACGTCAGGGACGATGGAAGGGTTAAGGGTCGCACGTAAGCAATACATACCATCACATTCACAAAAACCCCATGAGATATTAGCATATTCCCGTAAGCATTATGCATATGTGTTTGCGGCACCGCGTACCTCTTAACGTTCCAGCTTATAATAAATACATATTTTATTACAGTGTGAATAAAGATTCCACTTCGTCCGTGCCAATGAAAATGATTAATTACTTTTTGATGCTTTCACACAGATATAAATTATTTTATGTTCGAGTAAACGGATTGGTCGTTATTTTACTGTTCGACTTGTGCGGTCTGTAGATAATGATTAAGTACTTAATTTTATAGCCCGGATTAGCGCGTATTCATTTTTATCTAAAAACATGTTTCAGGAAGGCTTTTAAAAATATTTTTATCATTTCAATAAACAAACAAATAAATAAATAAACAAGTCCCAGCGATACAAAAGAAGCAGGATGCAGAAGGATGTGAACATTGGATGGTAACAGAAAGACAAGAAAAAAAGAATAGATGTGGCGGAGTTGAAATACCTATCAGAGAAAGGTTTTAGGAGTGAAGAGAATTGATAAATTGATAAAGAACATAAGGAAAGGACTGGGAATAAGATTGGTCAAATATTAAAGGAGAAAAAATTAGGCTGGTTCAGGATGAAGAAGGAAAGGTACGTGAAAGGAGTTTGGGAGGGGAAAACGATAAGAAGAAGTGGTAGAAGAAGACCGAAACGATAATGGAACAGGGAAATAGAAGAAATATTGAAGGATAGAGGAAGAGATTGGAACCTAGCTAAGGAATCAGCAAAAGACCGGAAGTAACGGAAGAAATTTAGGCAGCAAGACAGAAGAGAGGAAACCACGACATCCTAATGGGTATTAGAGGGACTTATTGTGATGATGACGATAAGCAAGTTGCCATTAGATTGCGTGACTTTAGAAAAAATAAAATAATGAATGACAAATTGTACAAGCATTAAACTCGAAATTTACAACAAGAAAAGCTTGGAAAAAATAAGTGAAATTCGGTTAACACAAATTTGAACAACTATTCCAAGTATTCGCATCTAGAAACCACATGAGAAAGATTGAAAGCTTTCCAATGTGTGGAGGTCACAGCCGAAACAAAATAGAGAAATAATCAAAAACAGAAAGAATGAGAGAATGTTCGAAAGTAGAAAACTTGATGAGGTTAGAAAAATATTTGGGCGCAGATACGAACACGGGAACGTAAACTACCAAGAAGAATCTTTAGAGGAAAAAAAGATGACAGCATCTGGAGAAGAAAGAATTGGAAAGAACGCGCGGAAAACCAAACATAAGAACACAAATAAAAATGAACCGAATAAGATACTAAGGTATATTGAGAGATTCACAGTAGATAGGCTACCATAGAAGGTACAAAGGAAAGAAGAGAAACGGAAGACCAAAAAAGAGTTCGCTGGGCGAAGTTAAGAAGGACCTAAAAGCAATAAGTGTAAGCAGATGGAAAGTTAAGGAGCGGGACAGCAAAGAATGGCGCAAAATAATAATACAAGCCAAGTCTATAGTGCAAATAAATACATATCATCTTATCATCAAGAAAGTATAGTCTCATCTGTAAAGAAGAATGTTTTTCTTCAAACCATGAACACCAAAACTTTACAAGTTAATGTTGAAACCAAATTTTGGGCAGCAGATTTCTGAGTCAGGCTTGACAAATTTGTTTAGTATTGAATTCTACTCTTATTATTTTGCTGAGGATTGTTTTCTGATACTGTTTAGGTAAATATTTTGTAAGAATAAGAAATAGCAAACAATCAAGAGGATTTTGAACGAAAATACAATGGTACGATGGTAGTAGAAGAATTTTTGGTATTGGAAAGTATAAGTGCGACGTCAATACAGAGGATATAGAGGATACAATCGACACATTTTTAGAAAGGGAAGAATGAAGGATGTGATGGCTACAGTATAAAAAACAAGTTATGAAATTAATTTAATAATGAATACCTATGTAGTTTAGCGTTTTTTTTTCCAGAAATCTGTTTTAAGGATGCAGAATATTCAAAACATACAGAATCTTCATAAGTGATTGTATCCTACGTGAACAAGTTCGCTCATATAGTTAGACAGCTAACAATATCTACGAACTACGGTGTCACTTCTCACAGTCACGTCAGTCAAGGCCATTCTGAATTTTATCAAACTGTTAGATACCAACAAGGTCAGAATAAAGTGCGTTCGATAGAATTTCCAAGAATTGAAATGCACACGACACGATGCGCGGTACGGGAGAACGAGCTGCGAAAGTTGTAATATTGCACCGAATTGTGTACTCGATTAAGGATTTTTTGTGCATAGCAAATGTATCATTTTTTGTTCCTCCTCTAGACACAAGTCAAGAAGGAGAAAGTGGTTAGCTAGAGCGGAGGCGTACAAGAAGTCGATCTTCTGGGTTCATCTAGTTAAGTCTCTTGACCTGATTACGTGTTCCTCGTTGAAAGTTTTCTTTTTTCAATCAGTCACTTTCCCTAGTTTGAAATTAATTTCGCAAATGAAGATACAACTCTTCACGTTTTTTTTGTTTTAGTAATAAATTTAGATTTTAGATTAAGGCTCGGTCTTTTCATCTCTGAGTAACTTTAATCGTTGATTTATTCCCATAGTTACAATTGTGGAGGCAATTGCTTCTATAGGAATTAATCAACGGTTAAAGTTACTCAGAGATGAAAAGACCGGGCCTTAGTAATAAATTTAGATTCCTGCTCAGTGTTGGTAAGTTCATTTTGTGCACAAAGAAAAAAGCTATTTTCTAAGACAGGTTTGTTTGTTTTTTGTTTTGAGAAGGACAGGCAATAAGAGATTTAAGGAATTCATAAAAGTTACCGAAAGCTAAACAATCTGAGAAACTCAACTACAACAGATAATAACCAGACAAATTTAAAATTTATAATTATTTTATTTGGTAAACCTGTCTCTATAGAGACTCCAAAATTTTCCTAGACAGTAAAGAAAATAAACGTAAATAAAATCAAATCAACTGTGTTTTGAAGAGAGGACAAAATGAAATCGTGTGCAATTTTTGAAATTTTATTTACTTAAAAAAAAAACTTTTCTTAAAAAGATCGAGTTCTTTTAGAAATAGGTACTCAAATAGTAAAATTATCTGATACTTGATGTAGTTCTGATATTTGTCCTTTTAATAGGAAATCAGTGAGAAACGTAAGACCTGGCCACGCCAGCAAAGCCTCTAGCTCGAGCTGAAGATAAACCCTTAAGAACAACCATGACAGGATCAAATTTGACCCCAAGAAATTTAAAAAGTATTTTTTTTTCGCAAACAGATGTTTGGCGCTCTTTCTTTCTTATTGTTTTCTTTGAGATGAATCATTTTTTATGGTTACCATATGTTTATTCGATGCTCTTTTTTGGTTGAGCGGAGAAAAATCGATTTGGGATCAGATTTGACGCTGGTATGTTTTAAGTGATTTCTTGTTACACGTAATAGTTTGGCAAAAAGTCATAAGGACCCTTTTCTTGACTCAGGAGCACTGAATTTCCAGATGGGGAAGATGAAAATAATTTTTATTAGATTTTTCTTGGCCAATGACTTCAACTCACCATCACCAACTACCAATTTTTTTTGTACTAGCAATTTCAAAACACCCTATATTTATTGAAAGGTAAAGTCAGAGACGTATATACTTTACTTTTTAATTGGTGCAATTACAAAAGCAGTTCTTCTTGCGAAGAGAAAATATAAAAGATATTTGCAATACCCAGTTTTTTTTTTTTTTTCTAAAAGAAAGAAAGTGGTTCCCAATCTTATCAAGCCCACGGACTCCATTTCTAAGAGGAGCAAAAACCTGGCCACAAACCCCCAAGTGAAATAACTCCACACAACTGCATAAGAGCAAAATTAAAAATTTATCTTTGATGTTACTACGGACCCCCCGGGGGTCTGAAGTAAGCACTTTGGGAACCACTGAACTAAATGATTCACTACTTTCAGTAGCAACAAAAACATCATAAATCACACAAAGAACTGAGAGGATCGTATTTGACACTGGCATGGTTTGTACACTCTGAATTCCTTTGAATTCCAGCCAAGTTAATGTGTGAGGAAATAATTTTTGAATAATATATGGTTATTCCTTTGATGCGTGCAATCATTTCAGTCCTTGTCTTTCAAACGAAACAACAATTTGTTTTCTTGTATAAATCACACCTACATGAATAAATGAATGTTTTTATTTTTAGATATTAATGATATACTCAATTATTATCTTTTATTTTCAGATATTTTTAACTTGAAGCGATTGATGCTAAACCAGTAGTAGTAGGATAAGGCGAGCGATCTGAATTGTATAATATGTTGGTGGAAAAGCTCTAGAGAAGAAGAAGAAGAAGAAGACCAGAGTGCACCTAGTATCGAATCTCCTCACATCCACCCCCATAATCTACACAGCTTTACTGACTCCTGAGTAAAAGAATGGAAGTTTACCGCCAGCAACTCACTAGATCAATACACCTCACATACACTCCCCAGTCTAACCGTATGAGGGGAACAAATATCACAGTAGGCCTGCCCGCCCAGTCATTCTACATTCTTAGGCGCTCCGAATAAACTTATACTGCCTTCGAGACCGATTCTAAAAGGCGCTCTGAGGGTATTTTAAGGGTCTCATTAAAGGAATGTCCGCAAATTGTGTTCATTATTTCCCGATTACGTTTTTCTAAGTTAAATTGTAAGTAATTGGAGAAATACTGTCATTTTCAGGAAGCAAGGGGCTTTATTTGTGTTGAGCTTTCGAACTTTGATAAATGTCAAATAAAGGAAATTGATAATTGAGAAGTTTCATTATGTATAACTGCGCGTTGGATTTATTGGCCCTTGATGAATTTGATGAATTTAATATCAAATAAAAACAACTTACAATACCTATCCGTCGTTTTAATAATCCTATATGCAATACGTTCATAGCAGCTTAATTAAACAGCCTATGTTTTACAATTTTATTTTTCCTCTAATGTAAAATTAATTTATTACATCTCTGTCGATATGACATTTTAATTTACAACGTGTCATGGGGACATAATTCTATTTAGTCTAGTTATTAATTAATAACTGTATTAAAAAAATCATCCATATTTCCAATTCCCAAATTAATTTTCTTCCAAAATAATTATCACGCCGTTCAATTTTTAAAAATATAATTTGTATTTGAAACCACTGACAATACAAGAGCAATTAGTACCTGTCTGTGTGTTTCACAATCAGATAATCAATTTAACAGTGTTGCAATCACGTCTGGAACCTTGAATATAAACTAACTTTTTTGTTCGGTTCAAGCCTACCAAAATTTAATATTTCTTCGTCTTTGGTAAAGGTGGAAAGAAAGTCGTCAGTTTAAATATATTTTAATATTTGGGAATTCTTGAATTTAAAAAGTGTTAAGTTGGTTTGGTTTTTAAAACTAAAAAATATACAGGATGTTTCAAATTCGATCCTCACCATAGGGATCTCGCTTATTTGAAGAGATAGGTTTAAATTTGACATAGTTGTTAAATTTGATGAGCTTTAATAATCCGGAGAGAAAAAAATTCTGCGTTATCTCTTATTCGAAAAAAATATTGTAAAAAAAGGAAAATCATCATTTTCTAATTTTTTCTCTATCTTCTTTATTTAAAGAGATATCAAAAAATAAAAGTACTTTCTCTAGGCACTTTTCAATTCTTCATAAAGTAGTAAACGCTATTTTTCTATAACATATTTCGTCAATTTGATACCATCAAGTTCATATTTTCTTATGGCGTTCATGTTGAAATTTAGTGGCCAAAGATTTTACTCACTATACCAATTACGGCAACATAGAACATACTGTTTAAATAAAGAAGATAGAGACAGAATAAGAAAATGACAAATTTTCTTTTTTTACAATAATTATTTCGAATAAGAATTAAGGTAGGAATATTTTTCTCTCCGGATTATTAATGCTCATCAAATTTAGCAACGTTGCCGAATTTAAACCTACCGATTATCTCTTCAAATAAGCGAGATCCCCATGATGGGGGCCGAATTTGAAACAGTCTGTATACACAATCTTTGCAATTTTCTATAAGTATGTTCAGAAAGAAAGATAAAATGGTTTATACTTTTCTCATTAGGGTATATTCAGGTTCAAACTAGTAACAATTATTTTCAATTTTCTCAAACTTAATATACAGAGTGATTTATTAGCTCTCCAACAGGCTTTGTCATATGAAAGCTCGTGTAATTTTAAGAAAAAAAATCGCATGTCCGACTTTTTTTAAACAAAGTGCTGCTACTCAAATTAGAAATTAGCCAAATCTGTTCGTTCGAGCAAAAAAAAACTCTTTAGTTCGATGACGCGAAGCATTTATTGAAGCGGGAGGAGAACATTTTGAGCACTTAATATAATCGTGTATTTCACGATTTTGAATTTTGAGCAAAAGTGATTTAGAAAATTAAAATAATTAAAATCAGATGGTTTTTCTTTTCTTAAAATTATATAAGCTTTCATGTGACAAAGCTTGTCGGCGTGCTAATAAATTACCCTGTATATTCAATAAGATGCAGGATGGTTCTATGTTTGCCACACGAAATATAATTAATATGTACTACGACTCTCAACTTAAATGATACTCCTGTATGCGAACCACACCCTTATTGGCAAATATAAATACATTGTAACCTCGATGTAAAATAGTTCACAACGTGGAAACTTCATGAACCATGTAACTCGCATGTTTTCAAAAACAAATATTATGCTGTAAAAAGTGTCGAAAGTTGAGCCAAACATTCTTCGGCAATTGTGTCCAGGTGGCAACTTTCTAAAGAAAAAAACACAGGGATTATTTGAATGTAAATTTAACTTTTTCAGGTCATGACCTAAGCTGTAAATTTAATCGTTGTTGGAAATTTAATTTCAGAAATGAATCGTTAATAACACCACGCGCCAGGAAACAGAAATTATGTGTACCTTCTTGGTTATAAATAAACATTCACACTTACGTACGCACGTTTATATAGCTTACAATAAATTTTCTTCTTAACAAAAAGATAATAAATTTTTCGATTTTTATGTCCTTGTTAGTTACTGTCGAACCTCTGTGGAATTGTGGATGTAGACGGAAATTACGTTGCACGAAGAACTCGGAAAATTGACTTATTAGAGGAATCCTACAATTGCGATAAGTCAAATTCCGGCGATTGCAATGACTGAAGAACAGCATTTACGAAATCTAAAGTTTCACAAAGTAGAACCTAAAAATAAAGAGAAAACAGCGCAAGATTTTTTTCCTAAACTTACCCCTATTGAGCCCAGTAATGTAAACATTGGCTATCGTTGTAGTAATCGTATTTCCGCGTGTCCTTCGAGTCACGATTTACATTTATATGACCACCAGTGTACATTGAAATCACAGAAGAATATTAGCAATTAAATTAATTGAATCGATGAGTGCATAACGGTGTTCAGTCCAAATTTACTGTGTTGAGAAAACAACAAATAACTTTATCTAGATTTTTATTTTAAGTAATTATTGGCTTCAGGAGGCTTCAGATATCCTTATCTGAAAGAATTTTAAGCCAATAATTCACTTAACATAAAAATCTAGAAAGTTATTTGTTGTTTTCTCAACACAGTAAATTTGGACTGAACACGGTTATGCACTCGATTCGATTAAAAGCTACCTTCTCTCTCTGTAAAACTGTCAGTTGAATTATTTAATTTATTTGATTTTCTCGTCGTCCTTAACTCGATCAAGTTCAAGGCAAACTCGATAAGGGCAAAACAGAAAAGAAAAATAATAAGTTTTAATCTCCTGAAGAGAACACTTCTGAAACTTTCCAAATATGAAGCATTGGATCAAAACAAATTCCCAAATGTGCTGCGGGATTCTTTTATTCAACAGTTCATAACACGTTTTAAAAAGACGCACAATAGTTCGTTTGGCCAATCTACGTGGACAAAATTAGTTTTTCGCTTTTTTCTATACTTTTGTTCATAATAAAGTATTATTACGTATTTTGAAATAATGTTGGAGCATTTATACAGTGAAACCTCCATTTTCAGACACCTATGTTTACTGAACACCTTGCAGTTGTTGTCGTCTCGAACCAGAATATGTGGAAAACTGTACAAAATGAGGAAATATATTGAATCAACGCTTTTATTACTTTAAATATATTTTTTTTATGAGTGAATACATACGTCTTTAATATGAAAAGATAACTTTAAGTTAAAAAGTTACCTTTTTCGTAAAACCTGCATAAAAGTAGATGTCATTCGTCCACCAAGTTTAAATTTTGCTGATATAAACTGAAATAAACGAGAATTTTGTTCATCTTTTGAATATTTTTCAGTCATTCTTGAAAGAAGTTGAAGAACTGAATAGCATTAGCTTCGTTTCACTAACTATTAGTTGTTACTGAAGGGTGCTTGACAACAATAAGCAAGGCCCAAGTCCTTGGTAATGTTATTGACTGCTATTTTCAGAAAATTCGGTGTACAAGTTTCATAATTTTGTCTAGCTAGATTGGCCAAACGAACCACGGTAACTGAACTAATAAGACAAACTTAATGTCTCTAAAGCACTGTGAAACCGATTTCAAAACATTAAGTAAAAAGTTTTTTTAAAAATAAACCCCGAACCTGGATGAATTAAGGATAATAAAAAGATTAACTTAAAATACAGGGTGTTCTTTTACCATGTGCAAATAAAAAAAAAACTCAGTATAAGTACACGAAATGCTACCTTCTGCGGGTATTTTTTGGTAGCTACCGTATCATAGCCAAAAGATTTTGGATGGACCACTTGTTTGGAACTGCTGAAATGTGCGAGAAAGATAGGAATGTCAACTTCGCCTTCCTTTCGATATGAACACGCCCATCGATACCGCACTTGATCTTCAACGCGGCGTTTCTTAATAATAATCACTGATATCGTTTATTAATTATTTTATTTAAAATTTTAATTCACTGAGCGAAGTAATATGTTTCACGATATCAACTATCGACGAATAAATCCGAAAATTTATGCACCAATGAGCCAAGCGCGTTAAAAATGTTTTTCCTTCGCCCTTTTACGTAAATCGTAAAAAAAAATTTGCTGTAATCTCGCTGCTAGCTATGAATGTATTACTACTTACGATCCACGGAAAAAAGTAAATGTCAAATTTTTATAAGTCTATGAAAAATAATATGGAATGAGAAATTACAATTTGCTTGTATCTCGCTTTTAATTTGTTCGGCAATTACGAACCGCAGCTTCTTGAATTGCACTAGATTTCAATTTAAAAATACTTAAACTTGTAATTACTTGCAGTGAGGTTAATTTCAATTGTAAACGCTTTGATTGACCAGCTGATCGGAGCGGCTGATTTCGGCGTTCGTGTTCAAGATCAAGTGAAGTACTTATCCTGGCCTACTTCGGCTTCTGGTCATAATTGAAGAGGCGGTCGCGTTCCACTTTTAGCTATGCCAGCAGTTCTCAAGCGGTTTAGTGAAAATCTGCCACTGCATTTTTCTCGAAAACTATTAAATTTTTGTTAAGAACATATGAGTTCAATCGTTGCCATTTATGGTGATATATTACAGTTTTAAATATTCGCACACAGTAAAAGAACGCCCAGCAAAATTATTAAAGATTTAAGAATGTTGTTTAATAATAATCAATGCACTCTCAGATTTAATTAGAATAGAAACAAACAACACAAAAACGCAAAGACTATCCGAAATATTATTTCTTTTTCTTAATTGATCAGTTGAAATCGTAAGGTAAGGGGCGCCCTACACATGGCAGCCAGCATACGGATGAGAGGGGCCCGACTGCCGAGCATTTGTAGCCGTCATGTGTAGGACACCCCTAAGACATTACTTACTTATGGAAAACACATTTTTTATTTTGGTTGCGTTTATTAATGACGTAATATGCTTTCTATTCTTCATCATTGTAATCACAATGTACTTGTTGAGATTGTATAGTACGCCCATTTTAAATTGGTTTCCACAACTTAGGATCACTATTTATCGAAATTAACTACATTTAAAATCGGCACGGTTACCCTTCTGAGATAATAAAAGGATTTTTAACGTGGCCTTTAGCACTCAGGTAAGTATTTACAATAATCAATCTCAATGCAAGGAGTCCATGTCAACGAAAACAAAAATTGGTGGTGCATAAAAAGCAAATAGGGGTCTACGGGAATGAATCCTATTTAAGCAAGTTGTGACCGAAATTTTGGCTTTCCGTAAATGTATGAATATGTTGCCCGCATACGTGAAGTGGTAACGCTTGTCCAGACTTGTAACAGGGCTTTGCAAGAACGGCGCAGGCTTCTGTCAATTGCACGCAAAAGCAAATATTTTTATAAATATGAATATATACATATATATACATATTCAAAAACAAAATTCTATAAACTTAAAAACCGATACACAAAATTTAAGCATTATTTAGTATATTCTGATGAAATATTTTGAATCGTTAGTGAGTTTATTTTTATAGGTTGGCCACTACTTGGGAAATTGCACTCCAAGGTTTTTTAAGTTGGTTAACTTGTCTTTTTGCTCAGTAAAAAATCAGTTCAACCAGTTTCACTCTGTCAATTGAAGCGCGTTCCAACTTTATTTTAACTTTGTTTTAAATTGTTCCTAAATTACAAGTTTTATTGTTAATTGTTATATTAGTCATCCGGGTGTTGATTAACATGTGTCCACTTATGTTTTGAACCATTTTTTAACCGTAAGGATGAGCATTTTTGTAGCTACCAGTCTTGGACTGAGTTTGGTTTTAGGTTTTTTTTCTCTTTTCTAGTTGCTAATTCCTTTTTTCTTTTTAACTCCGACCACTACGGGTTATATGGGTTTTTCTAAGTTATGTAATTTTAGATAGAACTTATTTGTAACACCTTGCAAGCTCTGATGAAGGCTTTGAAATAAAACCGAAGCAGTCGGCTGAATGATTTAAATTGATTTTTCTTCCTAAAACTTGATCGTTGAATCAGAAATGAATCTTAGGAAAGCTCTACGCGTGTTCGTAACACAGCTTATAGTTCGAGCGAATTCTAAGAATTCCGAGCTTGCCTAAACTAACTAAGTGACATACAGTACTAGTTTTAAATATTGGGAGAGGCAAAAGATAGCCAGTGCTGACTTAATTTTCAATGAATTTTCCTATCAGTCAATTTTCTGTCTTTGTTTTAATTTAAATATACTGTATCTTCACAAGAAATGTCCACACGACCGGTGAGGGTGAGTTGATGTGTAAAATAAAATTGTTGCAATTGCTCAAAAATTTAATAAGCAACAAATGCTTTAATCCTTTAGTCCCTTTTTTCTCTTTATCGTAACCGGTTTCGTTTATTTTTAATTGTTAACATTTTAGTAATTTTAAAATTGTCACATTTTTCTGTCCAGCATAGAAAATTTTCTCTTACATTTGAACCTACTTTGCTCTTTAAAGATTCGGATTTTTATTTATTATAATAAAAAAGGACGATTAATTAAATTAATCTCTAGACAGACAAATTAGATCATATTACTTCATATCGAATAGATCCTAAAAATATGACAATTTTAAAATTACTAAAATGATAACAATTAAAAATAAGAATGGGATAAAGAGATAAAATGAATGAATGAATAATGAAATTACAAACTACATTTTATTATTTAAGCATTCAGTATTTTATTTGAACTATTATAATAAGAAAGGGAAATTAACTAAACAAGGAAAGATAGAAGGAGTGAATCAATTTCGACAATTATGAAACTATACCTATGTACATATTTAGCGCGGTTGCCAATCTTCTTGCAAAAGAAAGAAAGGGATCAGAAATCACCGATTGAGGAGATTGGTTAAACTTAACTGAATTGAAGCCAAATATTGAAAATGTGTTTCTAAAGCCTTAGTCTCGTCCCTCCCATTAAAAGCATTTATTTCTTTTTGTATAGTTATTTAAATTACAATTCTACTAGATTTGTATTTGTCATTTTAAAACTTAACATGTGTTTTTTTTAATTTTTTACCCTACACTACAGTTAAAACTATTAAGGTGACTAGCACTGTGTCAGCTGGTAAAAATAAACTAAAGTTTATAGAATTTATAGCAAATCAATATTAACCAAAACAAAAGAAATCTTGGCACGTGGTCTAGGAGGCAAAAAAGTTTGTGGACCTCTGGTTTAGATGGTAAAACATCCAGCATGAATACAAAAAGAAACCTTCAACTTAGACGAAACTAAATTCTGATGGTTGATTGTTTGAAACTTCTTCTTGTGGTAGGCCCACTTAAGTATTTGATTTCATGTTATGTACATTTGTAAACGTAAACACGTTTACAAAATTTCCAAAAAATAGAAAATTTGTTATTTGTTATTTTTTCAAATTTTCATAATTTTATACTAATTAGTATTATTTTACTATACTGAAGGTATAAGATTAACTAAATACGTAAAATTATGTAATTACTAAACTGATTTAATCTTAATTACTGTGAAGTAAATTAAAAGTGTGATTGATAAAAGATTCAATATCTCGGCAAAATAATGATGTTAAAAGTAATCAACGCCATATTTTACAGCACCATCACAACGGCAAAGACATTAACAATGAAAAAGTGGCGCTGCCAAACTCAGCTGATTGATTTTGTAATTGATCGAGGGTGGTTACATAAGACTGATTAGCACTCTAAAAATATCACTTAGAAGAAAATGATTCCCCAGCTCGTTTGATAAATGACTGACATCTTTCTTAGCGAGAACAGTCATGGTCTGGAAAGAAAGGCGAACGCAGGAGCGGGAAAACGTGAGTTTAACGGTGATTTTTTTCCCTGTGCTTCTGCGACATGTCAGACTAATGATGCAGGCCACCCTGCCATGTGCAGCCACTGAAAATATCCAGAATATATATTTATTAAATTTTAAAGCGTGACTTGACGATAAAATAGCTTTCATTTTATCTACGCTTTTAGAAACGACTTAAAAATATGAAAATTATAACGATGTTTTCTTTTTTATATGGGAAGCTTACACAAGAAAATTTTATTTCATTTCGAAGTAAATTTAATTTCCCATAGATAGCCAATAAATGGTTAAAAAATAATTCTAGCTTCAGAGTATTACCAAAGTATCACTTATCCAGAAGATAAACAAATTTCATTCAAATTGCATTGTAGTCCAAATTTAATTTAAAACTTCTAAAATCATTGTACATATATTAGAAACATACCGGGTGTCCACTTGAATTAACACCATAGGCATTTCAACGCAACTTTTTTTAAAATAAAATTCCGGTCTTTCTATTGAAATTATTATTAAATAAAGCAGTATATTGAATTCAGACTTCTATTTTACATCAAATAGTACAACTACTCGTTAGCTTTACTACTTATAGCCATATATAAAGTTGTCATCTTAATTTAATAATTTCTTATACACAATCGTTCACTGAACTAACTCATCATACAATAGCATTTAGGTACTTCACTAAAACATTAAAAGAAGTAAAGTTTACAACTGATAAATTTCTCAATGTCTAGTACAAACCTGGGTATACAAATTCAAAGAAAGGGAGCTCGTGATCTCCCTACTATTCAACGTTAATAAGTCATTCTTAACATCGAATAACAAACCCATTAGCAAACAAGTATGATCTCAGAGAAGAGAAGAAAGTTTCGTATATCATTGGCTGTTGTGTTTAGCGCAACTAATACTGCCCTTGAAAGGGGATGTACATGTCATGTTCACCTACCATACCCGCGTCTGGTCTAGTAAGTACGTGGTGGTTACTTTAGATGTGCTTTAATTCTTGAAAAGTTTTATTTAGATATATCAGCTTGCTGATATCTTTTACTTAGTCACTCACTTAATATTTAAGGCTTTAAAGGAGTTGAATTCCATCTTATACGCACCTTCCAAATTCCTTTTTTCAATTTCAACCTGTTTGAAAAGTGTTTCCGACTGTTTTTCACTTCATCTCTTCCTGTGTTTGTCTTTTTTTGTTCATTTACTATTGACTAATTTAATCCCTCAGTTTTTAAAACCTTTACACTTTTCATAAGTTTGAAATCCTCGAAGGTTAAAATATGCAAGATTTACGAGTGCCACCTAAAATTTTCTGTGTCGTCGCCTCCGATCGAGTACAATTAGCATCTAATTATTATTTTTTATTAAGTTTCTCTCATTGTTTCTTACAAGTCGTCTTAGCAAGTTTTGACAATTTCCGCTGTCAGTGATTCTCACGTCATTCTATAATTCTTTCAGTTTTTATTGATCTTCTTCATGTTTGCGTTTAATTTCTGATTTCATAATGTATCACTTTCCTTTCTAATTACTTCATAAAGTCATTCAGCACTCATTTCTATTAGTATTATTTTTTTTAATTAATGAAATATTCCTGTAAAGGCTACCCACACACTCCTAAAATAAAAAGAACTTTGTCATAAAGTGTTTTTTCATTGCTTTTAATAAGACCAGGCACCCACTGATAGAGCAAAATAAAAGACAATTTACACGTTTTTACTGAAAACGTTTTGATGATGTATCATTCAGATTTGCTCTATCATACTGTCATACTCTGTCTTTAATCTTTGTATCAGAGGTAAACATTAGAGAACGCATTTTGTCTGTTTCACAATTCAGTAAATCGTTCTGATCGAACATGTATTGTTTCATCAATGTGCGGCCTCTCGAAATACTTTACGCTCCAGCAAAACTTTTTTAAATAAAACGTAAGTGTGGGGACAGCTTAAAACAGGGAACATACACGGCAAACCAAAAGAATTTCTAAAACATTTGATCACGGGTTAGACAGAAATAACAACTTATCTGCTAAAACGGTAGTTAAATAAACAACATTAAAAAAGCTCAAAAACCCAAATTGAAGGCAAATGTAAATAAAAATTCATACAGAATGAGTCAGGCTCTATTTTGCTCTCTTTTTTATTGACAGACGGTAAATCTGAACTTATAAAATAATGTGATTCCCCTATTAATTCTTTATTCCTATCCTTTTTTTTTATTTTATTAAAATAGCTACTAGTTAGTAACGATTGGGGTCAAATTTGATATCTTTTTGGTACAGGTTCCACAAAGTGGTCGCTTAGGGGACTATTCTCAGAACCAAAAACGTATCTTTAGCAACCTCAAGCGTCATGGCAACACTTACGCGCATTTGCACCACTTTCACTTAAAGTCTCACTTAAATAGTTAAGTGACAGTTTTTCCATAACAGAAAGTGTCACTTAACCACTTAAGTAGGACTTAAAATTTTAAGTGAAAGTGGTGCAAACGAGCATTACAGTCCGCTTAAAAATTTTAGCGTCCTAGTTTTTAAAGCTGCCATGGCAACACTTTAGCGGATTCTTTTTTGTGCAGTTTCAACGAAATAAATCAACTTTGTCGGTGACTCCTCACACAAACGTAATTGTATCAACAACTGGTTGCTATGATTACCGATCATTGCTACGTCTGATGAGAGGGACAATTTAGACTTGCTAATTCGAAATTCGAGCAATTTAATTAATCTTGGTGATTTGGCGAGCTGGTACCAAAAAATATTGTATGTACCACGTACGCAAAATGGTTTTCATCGCCTCGTCCTTAATTAAAATTCGTCCCCTACAATCTCATTTTGCGCAATTGATACATAAACTACTATTTTGTCATCTGATAGTTATGTAATAAATTATATCAATCTGTAAAATTCGCCTATCAATAAAAAATAGAATATAGATAGCTAGACGTGGAGCCCTCGCATATGTTATCGCTCCAAATGCATACATACGAAACCTGCACCGTCTACCTAGTTGCCTGACTCACTCTGTATATGTATTTGGAAGAAAGTTATAATTCATAAGTGATGAAGAAATTTATAACTCTTTCCCTAAAAAAAAATATTTTTGATAAACTTTTTTGACCACAATTGAAGATATAAAGAGCAGGATCAAGCGATCTGTCACAGACTCAGCTTTAACAGCGAATAATTATAGATTCTGAAGATGACGTTAACTGGATTTTAAACACTTTGAACAAATGTGCAGAAAGACGAATCAATTTAAAAAAAAAGATTTTGAATCAACACCAATAAAAATTTGTATTTTCCCTTTTTTCCTTTAATTCCTCGATCCAACTTCTTTTTTATTTCTGCACAACTTTAACTTTCTGGGACTTATACCCTTCGGAATTTACAAAAATACGAGTCCTTATTCGGATTAATCATTAATCAACAAGAATTTTGTTGTAAGCTTTCTATAAATACTATTTTCTTGGTAGGGAAGGGCAATCGTTAAAAACATCCTTTTTCAAAGCCCCATTCCAGCCAAGAATTGAAGCAAAATATATGCAGTCTGAACATCTTCTAATAAACATATTTTCTTCTGATACAAAAAAAATAATCTCCAAATAGTTGCGATTCTTGCAAAGCCCAATTCCAGCTGAGTAATGCTGATGCGAAATCAAGACTACACTACAAAACGGTCCAACATGACGAAATTCATAACAAAAAAGTATCCAACGAAGTTTATTAGATAGAACAAAAAAACAACGAAAACTATTGTAAGTGAGTAAACAAACAAAGGATAATCATGCGTTGGCAATGAGGAAGAAAGAGAAAGGATTGTGTACAAATAATAGTTTTTAAAATTGGAATTTTTTATTCGATGATTTATGAACAATTGTGAAATAAATAAACTGTATTTGCATAATTTGTTTTTGATTTAAATGCGTTATTGAAACCTTTTTTATAGTATTGTTCTGTGATTTCCGAAAATTTGTAGAAAATGATAAAAATTACAAAGGTTTTGCTGCATATCTTCATGAATGTGTATATACCGGGTGTTTCAATAAAGGCGGTGACCACTGATATGAAGCAAATCGTAATACTTACAGGTTACAATTATTTAATCAATAAATAACATCTATTATAAAATTGATTTATAATGTTTCGGGAGAGGAAAAATGTGACCAAGAGAAATTCAAAGAAAATATTTTTTGGTGTCTGAGTTGACCGTAAGGGAGTGCAACTACAACAATAAAAAGTAAAAGTTCAAGAATAAGCTATAGCTTTGATAACATTATTGGAAAGCTGAATTAATTCGGCACAACTTTGATCTTAGACTCACTGTCCTCTCATCATTAATAAAAGGGAAGGAAACAGTTGAATTATTTACTTTAACACTTCTGTGCCCAAGGGGGTCCGAAATGTATGTATTTCTAAATATTTTCTTAAATTGTGAATTGAAAATGACAATTTGCCTTATAGTCATGTAAAAAACTTTATAAAAATATTTCTTATAAATTTTTTTATTATTTTCTTTACATTTTAAATTATTCAAGATTTTATCATTCGAGTGACTTAACCACGCCGCTTGGCCGCTTTTATAATTCACGTGATATGTATTTAAAATGCGTATGAACATGAAACACTTTTTGCACGCTTATTATACACCCACCAAGATGTTAGTTGAACTTCTCGAAAGTTGTAGCTTGAAAATGTTTTAGTGATCTATCGATCCATCGTTTCAACCAATCCATCGTTTCGACTCGTCATTTTATTGATCCATGGCTCCATTGAATCAACAATCCATCGATCTATTGTAGTATCTCGTTCCATCGATCCATCGCGTCATCGTTCCATTGCAATATCTCGTTCCATCGATCTATTGCGACATCGTTCCAACGCTTTGTCGTTTTCATCATTTCGTCTATCCATCGCATCATCCTTCGCTTGATCCATCTATCACCTCATTGATCCATCGTTTCGTTGATCATCGATGCATCACTTCCTCGTGTCATCGCCTCATCTAACCATCCATTCGTGGGACCATCGATTCATCGATCGTTCCCTGGATCGATATATCGCTTTATCGATGTATCGCTTAATTTATCCATCACTTCATCGACTCATCACCTCATCGATTCATCGCATCATCGATCTACCGTTTCAGCAATCTATGGCTTTACCTTTTTCGTTGATCATCGATGCATCATTTCTTCATGTCATCGCCTCATCTAACCATACATTCATGGGACCATCGATTCATCGATCGTTCCCTGGATCGATATATCGCTTTATAGATCTATCGCTTAATTTATCCATCACTTCATCAACTCATCACCTCATCGATTCATCGCATCATCGATCTATCGTTACAGCGATCTATAGCTTTACCGTTCCATTGCTTCATTGATGCAAATTTTCATGAATTTACGCACAAATTGGCCTATAATGTGACTAATTTCGTTGGGGTAATTCAGTTAAGATTTATTTATGTTGATTTATATGTTTAGTTACAAACTTTTTATATTTAATTAATAATACATAGTTTTGTGTAAAACGAAGAAAAAGCTTTAAGGAGTCAAACGAATATGAAACATTTCTTTACTTACCAAGCATCCCATCCTCAAAAAAATAACATTAAGTTGGATAAATAAGAAACGTTAGTCAAAGTCAGTGTAAGATATAAGTAGTTGACAACCCAGGTCATTTAATAAATAATTATGAGGACATTACAAACTGCGGGGTTGTTGGAGCAACAGACTAGCAAAAGATTTTCTTTGTCCTCGGATTATTGCTACAAAAAAGACATTCAACTTAAATTGCTTTAAATGACTTTCTACTTTCTGATTGTCTTTCTTTGCGAAAACTTAAAATTCTCATCGATAAAGTATTATGGTTGTGAGTGAAAGTGTTTAAAACGTCATACTTATAATTTCTTTTCCATCAAGACTAATAAAACCCCGTAATTATTGAAATAACCCCCTAATTTTGGCACAGCGTAATTACTAAGTTTTAATAACGAAGGTGAAAAGAGTAATAATCGTTTCATTATGCCAAACACAAGATCCTAAATATTCAAAAGGCAATTAATGTTAATTATAATTACATAAGCGATTTCGCTCAAATGTTATAGAGACATTAAGGTAAAGGGGCTGCTCCAATTTACTATTATTCTCCATCTTCGGACGTGCATTTCGTGCACATGGCCTACTTTGAATATTTCAGCTCTACGACTACTATTTCCTCGTAGACGTTATTTTTAAAGCGTGAAAGAATTTTTAGCGGAATGTCATTTACGATATTGAACAAAAACTAATTGGCCCATTATGTTTAATGAAAAATAATTACCGGCATGTGACACGAGGTGTTTTTATTACATGTGTGCGTGATGCCAATTCAAAACTTTAACAGTCATTATGTGACTATGTCAGCTTTATTCAAACGGAACGATTTCTTGTTACCTACTTCAAGAGTTTCATGTTTGCTTCATACGAGTACGAGTATAATTTAGAAAATGTTTTGTATTTTAAGAGAAGTGGTTTAATTCACATAAACGAATATTCATAGCTATGTTATACTTCTCAAAGAACATAACAACGTGTATCATAAAAGTCTTGTAATATAGATACTAATGACAAGTAAAACGCAAGTTAATTATTCACCCGTATCTTGGTGGATCAAATAAATCCCAAGATTTATATTTTTAATTTTTTGCACAATTTGAATAATTAACTATTCAATATTTTAATACTCAAATTTTTTATATGAAAATAGATACAATTTGCCAGTCATAGGCGTCTATATTACAATACAAGACTTTTGAGACATGGCATAATATTAACATATTGTTTTTCATAAAAAGAAGTACACTGCTGATCAAAAAATCTAGACACTGGACTTTTTAGACTTTATCGCTCATAGCACTAAACATCAGACTAACAATAACTAGTTTCATTTTGCATCTTCTCCAGAAAAACACAGAAACAAATTCAACTAGAACCTACGCTTTTCCAGCTTTGTAGAAGAGTGAGACAAAGGAGGTCGACAGTTCCCTAAATAATATCAGATAACAAAAAATAAAGAAAAGAAATTGAGTTGCTAGGTAACAAAACATTCCAGTTATAATTGAAGTGTGAAGTGTGGTTTAATTTTCATTCATATTCTCTGTCATCTTTTTTTTTCTGCCCAACAACTTCCTGTCGTTTTATGTGCATTTTGTTCTCCTTGGCGTCGATACAATCTTTCCCTGCCGTCGCGTCAATTGAATTTATACAGAAACGTCTCTCGTCCGAGCACAAAATTTGACTTCACTGGTCACCATTCCAATTACGATGTTCTCGACCAAATTCTAGTCGCGCTACACGATGATGTCACTGGAGTTTTGGTGCTTTTATTGGGTCATACGACTTCAGACTAACTTCTTTAAGTCTTTTCTTCCTGTACGCTCACTTATGGTGGTTCTACGAACATCTTCTGGTATGTTTCTTGCCTTGCCCTCTTCTTCTCACATACTCCCCGATTTGCCTCCACCGACTTACATTACAATGGATGGTTGATTCTGATTTACCAAACCTTCAGGCAAGTTCACGGTACGTTCGACCAATGGTTACCGATGGCTACGGGAATAGCAATATCAGTCGGTACTAAGTCACTTATGATTACCTGGTTTTAACAATACAAACAAACTGACCACAACAAATCAAAAGAAATACAAAGTCCAACAAACCTGAACAAACTAAACAGATTACTTAACAACGCCTTAATTGTTATCTAGAGATACCTGCTTGAAATGTAAGACACAACACGTACGTTTGAGTTTGGACATTAAAAACTCCAATTGTTTGGCGAAGCATTCAAAGAGCTATCTAGACACAGACCATAAAATAATAAAATTAAGAAATAAACTAAATTTACAATCTGCTCCTTTAAAGTTGCCAAATTTTACTAACAAAAATTGCACAGTTTGCAAAATTTAAAACAGAATTTTTAATTTTTTTCGGCTATCAACCAGAATTTACCACGTTCTAAGAAAATTGTAGGTGTTTTAGGACAAGCAATTATAAAGAATGACTTTTTTTCGAAAGCTCAAAAATAAAAAAACTTTTTCCCATTGTGAACCCAATCCGTAGACATATGGTGCTTTCTTTCGCAAACAAAATCGCGATCCAAACGTGTTTTGATTCAAAAACAGACACTTCTTTTCTTTGAATCTCTCTATTTTTAAAACTTGTTTGGATTATGGAAATTATGGTTGTTTACAAATGAACTGTCAATCAGAAATTCAAGTCGAATGTTTTGCTGCAACAACTGCGAAATTCAGGTCCAAACTATTCGAAACATGATTCAAACTTTTAAGTGAACGAAATCACCTATACTGCATAGTCATCAAAACAAGTTGTTTCGAAGTACAGTGGGTATCCAGAATTTTTTGAAAAAAGAGTAAATATGTATTCATATAAGACAAAATTAAATAATTCACATAAAGTGTAGAAATTTTTGAATGACTGTTAAACAGAATATTTACACCAATTGATTCATTCTTCTTTAATTGAGACAATTAAAGAAGAATGCAGTAAAATATTTCCTTAGCACTTATGTATAATAGAAATAAAGCCGAATTTGGCACATTTTTATTACTTATTCGCGCTTTGTTAACTGCCTAGCAGTGTACGTTTTAAGCTGACTGCCAACTGAATGCCACCCAAAAGCTCTACTTGCCATCATATTTTTCCATCTTGAATCTTGGCGGTAAGTATTTACACGATATTATTTATAGAGGAACTTTCTCAATCCACATGAATTATTTTAACAGGCAATACAAAAAATTGTAAATCGAAAAAAAGGAGTTTTCTCAAAAATTTGGAAATCAATATTTGAACCCAACAGAAAACTTTTGTATGAATTTCATACTAGTTTGTGAAATGTCTTTTTCGCCATAAATGTTTGTTCAAACGACATTAACAACCACACCTAACAAGCACTATTGCCTCCTTTCGTAAAGTATACTCAAGTTTTAGAAGATACTCCACATCCATGACATGCAGCAGAAAGTGGTAAGTTCGGCGGAAAAACTATCAATATATAAGAAATTGCAAGTGAATACAAAAATTCAAAAAAAAAAAAACAACAAGAAAGACATTGATTCTAGATGGGTATTATTAAAGGAAGAAGCTTGCGCTCAAAGAGAAATACGAAAAGTGTTACTAGTTCAGGAGATTAACTGTCTTTAAGGCACTTGGAGTACACCTATACTCTTTAATAATCCGCCTGAATGTACATATAAATAATAATATTAAAAAAAATAATAAATAAAATTTTAAGTTGCCATCTAAAAGGTAAACGAACACATGTTGATTTTTATTTCATGTTTTTCTCTTTATTTATCTTCTTGCTTGTTTGCTTGTCTGTCAATCGATTAAATCATCAAAATTAGGAGGGGTATTAGGTCGCCACATTATTAAAAAAGCATGACTATACGTACTATGATGCTCAACTTAAATGATACTCCTGCACCTTTAAGAGCATTCAGCGTAAGGGCTACGAAACTATCAAATGGTATCATATATGGTGAGCATCGTTGTACGTATATTATTATAACTCACGGAACTAAAACGATATTTTTTAAGTAAATTGTTTTCAAAAGTCTAACCGGACAGAACTATAATTAGGAAACTAAGCTCAACGTTTCACTATCGATTGATAGCTTCTTGTAGCTATCCAATTATAATTCTGTGCGGTTAGAGTTTTAAAAACAGTTTACTTACAATTTTCATCGGACAAGAGTCAACTTGGTTTTTTTTTTTAATTAAAGCACCTTCGTAACTAATGATTTTAATTACTTATTCTTTGATTTATACTACATTTGGAACATAATTCTAAAATTTACAAGTACAAGATTTGATTTCTTTGTCCTTAACGTATATTAATAAATTTGAAAAAAAAATGAAATCCAAAAAAATGCAGCATTTATTTTATATTCATTCAAACAGTCACATAACCACGTAATTGTATTAATAAAACAAAGTATGTCCAAAATGTGAGGAAGAAAATTAAGATAACATAAAAATTGATCGTTATATCTTTCAAGTAGCCTTTAAATTATTTATTACAAATTGCGCTAACACTTTCTACGAAAGCTCAAGGAGAAACAACTACAAAAAAGTACAACTTATTATTTCAAATACTACATATTTTATTTTGAAAAGTTTATTTTAAGTTTAGGGAATCTATTTTAAGGTTTAGGAAACATTACGGTAAGAACTAAATTTAAATTAATTAGTTCTTATTACTGCTTACTAGAACGGTGTAAAAAAACGTCTTAAATATTATGCAATGTTTCGATAAGAATTCATAAATACTGTTTTCAATTTTTGATAAAATGACCCAATAAAACCAGCTACACTGGTTATTATTGCAACTTTCTATGTTCTATAATGTTCAATTTTATTATTAATATATTTATTTGAATACATATTATATTGTACTCCACGTAATGTTATGGTGACACACATTTGCTACATACATTTGCTACATTCTCCTACAGTTTCAATAGTTGTAGCAATAAATATTTTCTTAAATTTTATAAAACACACCCGTACTACATATATGTAGGTAGGTTTTCACTTTGTTAATTAAAAAATCACACCTAATTATAAAAACATATTCCTTATTGAACTGTTTTTCTTTGTACTTAATTAAATAGTTTAGTTTCTTTGCTTTGCATAAAGAGAAGAATTATTTTTGAATTCTATAATTGTCATTTAATTAATTTCTATAGCTAAAGGTTTATACCATGCCTAATAGTCGAACAATAAGTAAAATTAGTATTGAAATCGCATTCGTTTTAACAACAGAATGCAATTTTCACATTCAATAATTAAATAACAGATATTAAAAAATATCGGTATATGTATTTTCAAAAAAACACTTTCGTTTGTAGCACTGCGCGACATCTACCACCAATAGCTGCAACACAACGAGACAGAATGCCGCAGAACTCTATGGTTGAGAGGACGGAAGGATTACAACAGGGATGTACAAAGCTTGCGCCAGGATGCGTGACTTCAATGTGTACTTCAGCAAACTAAACGTATTCTAAAATGAATATGATGTACAAAATAATACTTACATAAATTTATGATATTTTATTTCAAAACATTTTAAAAAAAAGTTTTCTACCTTATATATCTACCACCTATTTATTATACACAAACTTGAACTAATAAAGCAATTAAGAATATAGGTGCCTTTGTTTATATACAATGCATTAAAAATAATAATAATAACGCCAAAAATAATTATAATAAAACAAAAAATAATTAAAATACTTTATCCTGACGTCTAAATTAGCCGCTTCCTCAAAAGAAGTTACCCGAGTTTTCCTGATTTTAGATATTTCTATAAACCCCTGAAATTGATGAAATTACATATCATTATTGTCACTGGATTAAGGGATCTTTAATACTTTTAAATTCAGTCATCACGTCATTATTTAAATGACTTCCTAAATTATGAGAAAGAAAAAAAAGAAAATAAAATAGCACGATTATTAAATTTAGAAAAAACAACTTAAAAAAAATTAAACAATTCAATTTCACACAGAGGCAAAACTTTGGTTTGGGACAAAATAATAAATAAGAGGCTGATTCGGATGCTAAAATACGTTAAGAATATGAATAATAGTTTTTAAGTGAAAATTCCTATGGAATAACTCTTCATAAAAAGAGGATTCCCTTAATTTTTTCAATTATTTTCAAGTATCTATTTTATTTCAATCTTATGCATTACTGTTCTTCAGAATGTCAAGGAAGGTAAATAAAAAAAAAGTCAGATCGAATTAAAGCATTTTCTTATTTATATTCTGTTATTTAAAACGAAACTTCAAGGAAAGAAGAATTTTACTTTTGGAAATACTTATAGTTATTATTGACATATTTTTTTTAATGCTTGCAATACCAATGGTTTCCTTTAGTTTTTTTTTTTTAATTTCTCAAATTTAAATAATTGTTTAGAAATTTTAATGGCAGACAAAACAATTAACACGCTGTTCAGAACCACTTTAAAGTTATTATATTAATAAGGTGCCTGTCAGATTACAATTCGCGTGCTCTCCCGTAGTCTGACAGGTACATTAACTCTTATTTTCTCAATGGATTTAATAAAATGAGAGCAAAAGAATAGCGCAAGTGATGAATTGGCCGGATTTGCGAATGTCTGACAATGAGCCAATCTCAATTCAATAGCGGCACAGGTGAACATTCGTCTTTTCAATTAGATTTTGTTCAAGAATATGTACGAGGGATGTACAATATTTGTCATCTGATTTTCCACAATATATTTTTTCGGTTTTGAAATTTTTTAAATATTGACACAGTATATGAGAATTTTCGAAGAATTCCATCAGAGTGATACTCAACAGAATCTATTGGAGTTTAAGATAAAAACGTAAACACGATCGTCCGTGGAATTTGTTTTAAATTCAAGTGTATGATTTATATACGACGTAATCACTAATTTTAACTAAAAAAATATTACATCATCAATATTGTAATCATTGTCTAAAAATCTTGAAAAAAATCCACTTTCGTAAAATAAGTTTGTAAAAATCAAAATCTTATGAATGCATGCTTTTGAATTGAAGTTTACCAACTAAATAACCAAACATAAGAATGCCTCGACGTCCTTCTGAAAAATTATAGTCATAATTTCCTGCAAAAGTTTGCGAGGAAACGGAGATCTGCTTGGCACTCAAATTCAAATTGAAAAATGAGACTCATCCGGAAAATACTTACAATTAATAACAATTTAGGTGCTTATAATAGGACACTTCTAACTCTATATTTCAAATCTGAATGGTACTTAAAATCTATTCAGTTAAGAGAATATAAAATATTTCATAACACAGGCATTACCTAAGTACGTAAGTACGTACTGCGATCGTAAATGGTTGAACGTGCCGCTTCATACAAAAATTTCTTGGTCCAGTTACTAGAAATCATGTACCCAACTTAAAGGCGTGCGGATGTAATTTTAACCTAAAAATTGTGTAACATTAATCATAAATCGAGACGCAAAGAACGTTACTTATTTGTAAAAACAAAGTCAACTGAATAATAGTATTTAAAAATACTTATTTACTGATTTCGAATGATTTAAACTGCAAATTGTAGAAAACTCAAACATAAACAAATCATACACGAACGCTACTGCTTACCAGCTGATCTGGAGCGTTCAAAAACGCGAAAATTCCCTAGGCGGAAAGTAGTTTTGATCACCTTTGGGTATTTACTTTCTCCAGGACGCTCAATCATTTACGACCACAACTAATACAATATAATTTGACATGATTACGAGTGAAGTTATTTCTAAATCTCCAGGATACAGCAAAAGAACTATAATACACATGAAATCGCGTCTTCGAAATGGAAATACGAACTAAATAAAATTCTAAGACAAACATGATAGTAAAATATTTGTTAGAAAAGGAATCCGGAATATCAGAAGTGAACATCAGCTGTCTGCAAACTAAAATCAAAATATAAAAAGCATTTGAACAAATGGCACACAGCTACCTGACTTATGATAATTTCTGTTTTGTTTTATAATTCTAAATTATTCCTCATTAAATGAACTATTCCTGGGTACAGGCTACTTACCTACATGCTCTTAAATTGTCATTCATCATTCTTAAGTTGTCATTCTCACTCTTAAATTGTCATTCTCATGCGAAAGCATTGAAAACCAAAATAAATACTCCTACAATTTAGGTTCACTTAAAAACAGAGTCATTTCGAATTGTCACCCTACCTTTTGACAAAAAAAAGAAAATAAACAAAAAGGCCTTTTCTGCAACCTTTTCCACTAACAATAGAATTTTGTACAACAATAATTCAAACTTGAAATTAGTTAGAAATCAGTTTTGGTTGGAGTGAATTTAGCAATAAATTCGAACGGTCTTCAACATATCAACCTTCCATTTTTTATATTTAGGCAAAACATATTTCAGATTGAAAACTATATTCCTCTAATATTAAAAATAATCGAAATGTAAATAAATAAATTTTGAAGTGTTGGATGGCCATTTTAGAAACTACAGATGAAACTCATCTTTCAAAACAGTCTGGAATAGTTTCAGTTTTTCTACTGCTTGGAATGGTGTGAGCGTCGCGCCGCGTCGGTGAATCGTCGCTAGTGTTTAGAATTTTCCGATCAATTAGCATGTAATTCTTGTATATATTTGTGAATAAAAATTACATGCAGTGTATTTTCTTTTCTATCTAAGCAGAGCGTGAAAAACTGATAGCATAAATGTGGAAGAAAAAAGTGTGGGGTAAATGTGACGGTCTTAAAAGAACTGAAAGACTTTCAGTTATCTTTATTCAAGAAAAAGAGGAAAGTCGTTGTATTTGTTAAAGAAGTATTAGCTTCCATTACTAAATCTAATTTCAGACGATTAATTGTCGACGGAGACACGATTTTGCACATTAAGGTTAAGATGGCCTAGTAGGATCCGTTGTAGTGAAAAGTAATTTACCAGACCACCCACTAGCAAAATATTGAGTTTTTTTAAGTGAATAGTCCAAATCCACGTTTGTTGCTGCACTGGGCAAATTTAACCAAGAATCTTCATTGGAATCCGAGCCATCAACAGTGGAAGGAGGAATCAGTGAGGAACAACAAATTTAATACGAATTGTGATCACTTTATAAATAATGCCTGCTTTATACGATGATAATTTTTGTGAAAATTTTGAACAAATTGACATAGACAATGTTACCATATTGGTTAATTCGACACTTATTTGTCTATTTCACAAATTTTGTCACCGTGTAATACGAGCATAAAATTTATTCCTTAATCAGGTTTACATAGAACGAACTTCCAATAGTCTACAACCTAAATTTAATTCCAGTACTATAAAAAATCAAATTAAAAAATAATAATTCTTTGAAAAAGTGAAACTTTTGGTAAAGAAGCTAATTATCGTATTATATTAGGTATGTTCGTTTTACGTTCGATTCAGATCTGTAAATATCAGAAGTGAGGTGAGTTTTACTGAGTTAAAACGTTCTAAAAAAAAAACAAGTTAATTCCACTGACATCACGCAAACGTCAAATTCTAACCTAAATCCCTATTTGATTGATTCGGAGGTAGCTCACATAATCTCACCAACGAGCGTGTAAAATAAAACATGCAAATTTCCAAGGTTACTGAGTGCCGCTGAGTTACTCTGAGTTTTGCGGTAAAAAGAACACACCTATTGTTTCACTTTTAAGATCTGATAATATAAATTTGAATTTAATAATCGAACTAAAAGAGACTTTAAATCTAAATTCACCTTTAGATATCACAACAAATGTCAAAATGTATTTATTTACACATCAGAATGTGGCTTTTAGGGGTGCGCGATATCATACTTTCAATATCGGATATCGATAAATAAAAGATATCGATATTTATGGATATATCGATATTATCGATATTTATGGATATATCGATATTATCGATATTTATGGATATATCGATATTATCGATATTTATCGAATTTATCGATATTATCGATATCATCGATACTTATCGATACTTATCGATACTTATCGATATTTACCGATATTTATCGATATCATCGATATATCAATATTATCGATATACCGGTATAATCGATATTTATCAACAGATCGATATTAGCGATAATATCGATAATATTGATACTATCAATTACAATTATATTGATATTTTTAAGTTAGATGTCGAAATAATATGCACAATATAAAAGAACCTACAAACAGCAACGCAAGATTACAATAACACCGATATTGTCAATAATATATATCATTATCCCGGTAAATATCGATATATGAATACCTGAAAATAATAATATCATTATTCGATTTATTGATACATCGATAAATTCTCGCAGTCCTAATCACAACGTAAAGAAAATGTTGAATATTTTAAATAATTTCTAGTCAATAGTTATAAAAATAAAGTATTAAAATATTATTATCAATGGTACAACTCCATGTTTACATATTCTGGATACTTTGATCGGTGGACTAATCTTGCTAGTAGTATGTTTTTAAAATTAAAGTATATTCTTTTGAATAAGGGGAAAAGAATTTAGCTACTATTGTAAACAGGGCCGAGCCGTGCGGGTGGGTATTTTGTGACCCGTATCAAGGACCAATTTAATAAATTAATTAGTATTACACAAATAACGTAAAAAAATAAATCGTGAGAAAGATAACGATAGCTTGTTTGAAGAGAATAAACCATGAAAATTAACAAAATTTCAACACATTTCTTTAACCGAAATTGTTTTTATTTTGCCACTCACATTTTCTTAATATTTTTAGGAATGTTACATTGTCGACAATATCAATAACATTGATTCCACTGATAATATCGATAACTCTCATATATCGATAATACCGATAATATTGATAATACCGATAATATCGACAATATTGATAGTACCGATAATATCAATAATATCGAAAGTATTGATAATATCGATAATATTGATAATATCGATAATATCGATAATATTTATAATATCAATAATATCGATATTTGAAATGGAAATATCGTTACTCGATAATTATCGATATTATCGATAATATCGATATATCGATAAATTCTCGCAGCCCTAGTGGCTTTCATTTTAGAGCATCCTTTAGTTCGATTATGAAACCTACCCTAATAAATTTAATAATCAGAGTTTTTAATAAATTCACAGCTTTCAAAATTCCTAATTAACTCAAAGCCATTTTCATAAAATATCCATTTATAAATCTAAATCTCAAATTGCTAGAAGTGTCTTAAATTAAAAGTAGGTACAGGAATATTATGCAATAATAACATTCTATTGACCTCCTTGTGTGATATGATGATTGAATAATCGAGAAAAAAAGTGTTTTTATGTGCATACCGATTGTTTCGTTGTATCTTGAAAAAAAATCGAAACCGAAATAGCTACATTACAAAGTCAAAAGTACAAACACAATCATTCAGTTGCTCACTGAAAAAGATGACACTCTAGGTATTCTTTTGAAATAATTTATCAATTCTCATCATGAAATTTGAATGGTACGTCTTAGTTTTACTATAAATAACTTACAATTAGTGCAATGACTTTCTTTAATTAACCTGGTCATGCTGTTCAAAAATTCATGATAAATGTCCAGTTCTTTTTTAACCGCCTGGTATATGCTGAGCCTTCAGGCTGTATGCAATTGAAGGATATAAAACAAATGCACACGTATATTTCAAAATCAAAGCGAAGCGTACGATTTGTACTGGGTCTTCATAAATCTTTGTACACGATTGCTTTAAATGTGCAGAAAGCCATGATATTTTTTTTCACTAATCTGACGTCTGGTCTTGACATATGACGTTTCTTTTAAAAAGTATGTCAAATGAGTCATTAATTTAACAAGTTTACTCCTGGCGTTTAACAGCCCATGTTTTTAATAATCCTATAAAAAATAAACAGAAAAAAGAATCGGTTGTCTTCAACTCTAACTTAAAATAAATAATTTATTATGACAAATCTTGTGACAAATAAATATACTGCCAACTGAAACGTCAGATTATCATAGATGGTCTGAATTTAAAACAATCGTAAACGGCGTATACGTTATCTATAATGCGATAACCAAGTAACTACAAGACAGTTTGCTAAAATGACTCAATGACGTGGCCATATCTTCGTTTTGAAGGAATGTTCATATTTTCCAAGTGCACTGTTTTAAACCGGGAAAGAAACTTTGTTATTGTACCGTGGCAGACGCTAAAATCCGTTTCAATGATATAAACCTTTACTATTTCTGACGTTTGTTTACTCGTATATACAATGTCATTATTAGTCATTAGAAATTTTGGATTTTAATATACATTTTAATGATAACTCGTGCATCTTAATAAGAAGTCTGTTTTAAGTTCCGCTTTAAGAATGATTGGCCGAGTTCAGCCAGGGACAGAGCTACATAGCTTTTCTTAGCGCGATGTATGTATAGATATAGTAAAACATAGGATGATAACGTCACGCTAGATAGCGCTCGCGAAGCGCTGCGTACCTTTGTCCCTGGCTGAACTCGATCATTGTCGTCAACTTCGCTGGGTGAAGTTCGAACAGAAGGAAAAGTTGCTGCGAGATTTCAGTTTTTATATTTGGCATTAAAATCTTTCTTTTGACAGAAAAAATAACGTGACTTTTTAAATTTCTTCTCGTGGTTGGACGTGAGTTATTAGTTATGAACCAGCCTTTATCAATATGACGTATGAAACACGTAAGAAATGTCATAAAAACGACAAGATCAAAAAATGGCTGTAAATTGAAGGCAAGTGGCAGTAGTCTATTCAGGACTGCTTCCGTGAGTTTTCTGAAAGATATTTGAACTTTTAACTTCCTTATGACATATTTATTTCTCATCCTTGGTTAAGGTTTTTCGAATGACAGGTCCTATTTTATGTAAAAAGGGCAGCCGCATGGTAGAACAAACTCAAAGTAAGACAATTAGCAAACGAAAATGACAATTTCGCGCATTGACGATATTGACGTCGCGGTGAGAGTAAAATCACATAGGATCTGCAAACCCATTTCGAAAATAGCGGTCGCATTTATTCTCAACATAACGTCACTCCTGCGCAATGACTTACCTTGTATTTATTATACCATAGTCGTTTATCCCAACAAGTAAACCGATTTGTCTGTACTTGTTACAAAATAATGGAAAAAAAAACTTCATTTAGGTATACCCTTAACCGATAATGTCCGTACAAGAACTCCAAGTGGAATTTTGAATGAAATTTGTTAAAAAGAAAACTTTTCTGAACTTTACATTTCCTTCAAAAAGAAAAATAGGTGATCATACATGTCAATTTCAAGCAAGGCTGGTTCACAACTGACAATTCACAGCCAACCATGAGAAAGAATTTTAAAAAAGGCTCTTTATAACACAATAAAAGCTTGATTTACAAATTTGGTGTAAATACGCAAGATGTTTCAAATTTCTGCCCGAATTTTAGTTACTTTTTACACAGAATTAACAACATATTTGTTTATTAAGTTGGTGGTGTGTATTTGAGCCAAGCAACCAATACAACAACCAAAGTACAATCCATGAAGGTCCTGTTACTGTGATAAATTAGCAACTATAATTAGTGTTGCCACAGTTCTATCAACCGTTTATAATATTGTTGCCTATCAGACGAAAAAAAAAAATTGCATGGAATATAATCAATTATGAAGACCCCGTACAGAAAAAGATGTGATTTTACCAATATTAATTGTCCTGGTGAAGCATATATTTCGCGAAAGTTTAACAGGAATTAAAAAAATTGCTTTTACTTTTAAGAAAAGTTTGAGAGAACTAAATTTAGAAGAATGTAACTTACTTAAATCTGATTGTGTGTGGATTTTTTTTGTTAAAGTTAAGTAATAAAAGAAGAATAATAAAGGATGAATTTTTAATGAAAATTTTGCGACTTTTTATTGTATTTTTAAATGATGGAATTTTTTAATTACCAGTATTCAAAAATTTGACACAAATTGTAAAAGAAGGTCATGTCTGCTATCTCAGATTTTGTTTAATTGTTTAATATTTAAAAATCCAGCTGTTATTTTTTGAGCTACTAGCAACAAATTTTTAAATTTATTAGAACTTACTTTTTTCTATCGACTTTCATTTACTCTTTCAAATAAATGATTTTTGTACAACACCATAAATGATACCATTTGAGTTTCGTAGCCCTTACGCCGAATGTTCTGAAGGGCCTGGTTTGCAGGAGTATCATTTAAGTTGAGCGTCGTAGTACATATTAGATAAAAATTATGTATGTTAATAATTGAGCTACCTCCGAATCAATCAAATAGGGATTTAGATAAAGGTCTATTAATTACCTATTTTGTATATTTACCAATTATAACATTCCAGTTTAGTAAGATGATAAGTAGTCAGATATAGTTTCCAAGAAATTCTTCTATTTATATCACAGTTGGATTTATTAAAGCCAATCTCATTAACAAAATTTTAATTTTATGACAAACTGTTTTAGGGGCCTGCTCTGTATTAAAAAAAATCTGTAAAACAGTATTTTAAATTTTAAAGTGTATCTAAATTTTAACGGCCTCTTAATAAGGTACAAAATCTTGTGTATCTATTTTTTCTGTGATGTATACAATTGATAACACTGATACATAACAATAATTATTATTTTGAACAGGTTAAGTCGCAATATATCGTGGCTGTTTATTAGCATAAATTGAAATGACAATACCTAATATTAATATTTTACAGCAAATTTAAAAATTTACATTAATATAATATTTTTAATAATAATCTCAGACTATTTCGTGTCATTTATTGAAAAATCCTAGTAAATTTTGGGCGTCGTCGGTTAAACAAAATAATAAGCAAGGTACAATCATATTGTTTAATAATGTCTCCAATACAAATTTTAAATTATTGCTTGATGCCTTCTGTCCATTACACACGTAATAGGTAAACAGATAAGCAAACCAGCAAGTAGGTGAGTAAATATATACAAAATGAACGAATGAAATAAAATTGAACGCGTGTTTATTTACCTGTTAGACAGCGACTTAAAGTTTTATTAGGGAGATATTACTTTTAATTGATTGTACAAAATATGTAAGTACAAATTTGAATAACATATTTCCTATAATAGATCAATAAGAACAGGAACAAGAACAAATTGTTATACTCCAAATGGTTACTATAAAAGTATATCAGGAGAAATCGTACCAATATATCACAATTAGCTTTACCCAAATCGAGAAACTTTAATTACCGAACCGAAAGCAAATGGCGGGCAGTTTGTGCTTTCATCGCTATGTAAATTTTTTTAATGAACGGTAATTTCGGTTGCATATTTCAGAAAAGGTAAACAACTCAATAATCATAAATTTCGTTCGGTGTGTTTACGCAAGGAACAGTCTATAATTACTGAAAACATTGTTTTATAAACATTTCCTTCGCTCCAATTTGCAGTATTTACGGACGCAACAACTACCCTTATTACTTCGCAGCTGTTTGCGTTATCTCAAAAAAAGTATTTGCCCGTATTTGCCTAAAGATATAAAGCCTTGTATGTTATTAGTTCTGACGTTTCGAGAAAATCACCTGCCCGTACTAACTTATTTGGCGTAAACATACTTGTTTCGAATCTGTATATGGACATCGGGCACAAAACAGCAGAAAACGGAAATTAAAATTTATGTCAATAATCTGCTTTAGCTTTAACAAAAACTTTCAGACTTGCTTAAAATGAAAAGTCTGATGCTTCAGTGCATTCAAAGAACTAAATATTAACGCCCGTGCTACTCAAACAAATTGTGATTGCTCGTAATTGAAATGTGAAACAGTCAAATATAATTTAAGAAAGTGCACCCGAGAGATACGCGCAGATAATTTCCTACCTACATTTTAAGTGCACCCTAAAGAGGGTGCAAAACAATTGCAAAGCGAAACGGCAAAAAATTCATCAACTATAAGAAGTCGTCTAATTTAAATACTGAAACGTGAACTCGTTTTCTGGAGAATAAATGTCCCCTCGACTGCACTTTATATATGTAGGTACTAGACGTTTTCTTTATTTAAAACTATTTCTCAAATACTTAATTGTAATGTACAGAAGAAAACCATGAAATACATTAATAGCCGTTTGCACCATGTCTAGTTAAAAATTAAACCAGGTTTAACAGTAAACCTAGTTTGCACCGCGGCTTAAACCGTAGTTAAAAGCTCTCTAAACCAACTCAATTTAATCCGCCGTCCGTGATGGTTTAACGTTGAGTTGGTTTAGCGAGTTTTTAACTACGGTTTAAGCCGCGGTGCAAACTGGGTTTACTGTTAAACCTGGTTTAATTTTTAACTAGACATGATGCAAACGGCCATATGACGTTAACCAAAAGTTGCATATGCATACAATTTTCATAGAAGCGAAAATACACCTAGAAATTACTTTTGAGAACAAAGAGTGCAAAATCAAAATATTTTTCTTGTTTGCACTTAACAACGTATATCTATTATCGAATGTCCACTTAAAGTAATTTATCTGTTATCCGATTTGTCCGAGGCGTCAGAATAATATTTATATTCGGCTTCTCCGAAGCTATCTCATTAGATTATTGCCGCATTATCCGAGTTCAAGAAAATCAATTCAAGTCGTTATGACAATCGAAAGACGGGGAATACCCATTCTACTTTTTATGATTGTGATTTTTGCAATATACTCGTAATTTCGTGGTTATGCGGTAAAACATAATATCAAAACAACTATAAAATGAACGGATAACAAAATAGGTTCTTTTTTTATTGAAGCAATCTTGTCCGATAAAAATTATTATAAAATATACAGGCTGTCCCAAGGCTTCGAGGAAATACAAAAATGGCACGTTATGTACTATAATGCTCAACAAGAACGATACCCCTGCAAGCAAACTGCACCCTTATGAACATTTGGCGGAGCCAACTCGGACATTAAAATTGTTACTCGAATCTGGTCCGCTGTAATTTTATTGCTTCTGTTAAAACTTGAGACAGCAATAATATTATTAGACTACCTGCGTAAGCGTAATTCTTATGAATATGGCGGATGATATATGAGATATATGAGATTTCGACAACGGTTTGCGAATTCAAGAGAAAATCCATATTTGATAAAAATAATATTTTTCTTAAAGATAATAGCATGTTATTAAACAATTTCTTCGATTCTTCAAACAGAAAGGTGTGAATCTTAATTTTCAGTCAATTTGAAATATTTATAATAAATATTTTATTTTAAAAAAATATTGGTTACTCACTGGAGGCTTAAGCTTCTTTGCAATCGTAAAACGAATTCGTCGAAATCATTTCGTGTTGGAGAATAAATTTGCTGGGAACACAAGAGGTATAGCAATGAGAGAGAGCATATCAAAACCTAGTGCACGTATGAGTGAGGCAGATAGAGAACCAAACGCTCCGAACGGTTTAACTAAATCTCCTTAAATATTCATTCTATTCTAATTTGTAGGAAAAAAAATTAATTCTTTCCCTACACTCTAAAAACAGATAATGCTCATTTCAGAGATATCTGGTGTAATATTATAAACGAAGTCACTTATTGCATGCACGTGTATGCATTCGATTCTCTACACATATTTTTTTCTTTTTTTTTATATGCAATTTTATATACTAAGTTTCAAAATGTATATGCTTTTTAAGCGCTAATTTTAATATTTTTCATCAAAATACACAAGTGGCAAAATAATGATCTAGTAAAGTACAAAACAAAGTATCTACTGAAAGCGCAGAGTTACAAAGTTCAGTTATAACGTTCTAACAGCAATGAGTATTCTCAAATAATCTGTGCATAATATTTCTTATTTTTCGGCGAAAATAAACACGATCGTTTCCGGACGGCAGGTACCAGGTCTGACCATAGTCGACCAGTTAGTTACTTCTCACAGCGGTTTCAGGCCTTTGTGTCTGTATATTACAGTAAAGGTCAGCAAATTGCCGAGTCGTATCGTTTTTGGTAAGCACCATAGTACATTTATCAAAAAAACTTCAAAACTTTAACAAAAGTTGTAGTGTATTCTGCACACTGTAAAATTATATTCAAGTGCACAGGCTGTTTCTTTATTAAGTTACACATCAAACTTACGTTTCATTTGCATATTTTATTACATATTTGTGTAGCACCTGAGCTGATAAAATAGTATAACACATGAATTTATTTTCATCAATTCTCGGCTTACTTTGTATCTTCTGTAAACGTTCCAAATTTAAAAAGATTTGTAAAATTTCTTGGCTATTTAAACAGAACACCCTGTATATTATTACTCGAGTGTCGAGTGGATAGTCCTTTTTACTAACTTTCCAGCTATAAAACACTTAGTACGTTTAAGTTTAATAACGTCGGAGTTATTGTAAATGAACTTTTAAATGGACACTGTTAAAAATGAAAGGAACGCTCAACGTTTCACTATCATTTGATACCTATCAAACGATAGTGATTCATCTATCAAATGATAATAAAAAAATAGAAGGAACACTCAATGTTTCACTATCGTTTGATAGACGATTCACTATCGTTTATCTGTCGTTATCAGACGAGTTCCTTCCATTTTCAAAAGTGCTGTCAAACGATAGTGTACGTTCCATTTTTAACAGTATTCATTTAAAACTTAAAAATTATTTTCTTATAATTTTCATCAGACATGTTTCAACTTCAAGTCTGAGTTATTGTTAAATAATTAATCAACTTACTGAAATTCGCTGTGCGACGTTCTCATTCGATTCAGGAATATTTAATGCATTGGGACACTCTGTATAATTATTTTTTGTGCAGTACCTCACACAAATTGAGAATTAAGTCGACGTTTCGCTGTGTATTTGACAGCTTCTGCAGGAACATTATAATTTGACACACGTGACCTAATGATTACAAGCTTGCGTTATTTGGTAGGTGCATTCTTAAGTAGCGTAATTGCATGTAAAATTTTTTTAATTTTTTTCGAATATACTATGTTTATTTTAAATAAAAATTTGATCTGATATGGAACCCTGCACAAAACTACTCTGGTTTCTGTGTAAAGTGTTCCATGATGTAGTTACTTCCAAACCTCCTCGCCGTTGAAGGGGAAGCAGTGTCGAATTGTATCCTCAACACTGAATGGTACCTGATGTGCGTCTACCCCTGAGAAATATCTCGAGCGCTGTTCGAACTCACGACCTTGCGGTAACAGGGTCGGTCCCCTTACCACTTGGACCGTTGAGACTGTTTCTTTTAACAATGCTGGGTCTTGCACGAACCTAGAATGCGCTTATAAAATATTGCGCAATTGTAGCGGAATACTCTATGTGGGTATACATATGCGCAATTATTGTCAAATTAAATGTCACTAAATTAATATATGACATTTTCTTTAGTCAATGCCAAAAAAACGGGTCTTATGAATGAAATCATCATTCAAATTAATTACTTTCAGAAAAAATTGTAATAACTATTTATTAATATTTAATAATTATAATAATTTAATAACAGAGAACTGTTAAATATTCTTTTAACAATAATTGTAATTAAAGTGTACAGGATGTCTCGCCACAACTACCTAATAATACTCTACAAGCATATTCTTGTACGAAACCAAGCAAGATAGTACTGATACAACGATTTAAATTTGCCCATGTTTCAAACAAAAGCGAAGCAAACATTTCATCATGGCTATGGCATTTACAAAATAGCAAATAACAAACCATAAATTAAATGAAACTTCAATAAGTGTTCAATACATTCACTATTTGAATGTGAACAAGAATGCTTCTCCTGAAAGAGATACGTATTCATTAAAATTTATTTGTAATTAATTCGTATTTATTGGTATCATTTTAACATTGAATTTCATGTCTGTGACATTACCATTATAAATTTGTTTAGCACTGCGTTACAAAGACGATTCGTTTGACGTTATTTCAACGGAAGTCATCAAAATACTTTTTCAGCTCCACTTTTATTTTCTTAAATATATAAATATATATATTAAATATATAATATCAATCGGTGAGCCGTTTAAAAAATTGTTTTTGATCATGTTTAGGAAAAATGAAGGGATCATATGCAGCTTCTACTTCACGATTTTTGTAATAAAAGAAATAATCTATTTCGTATACTACAACTACTACTACTGGATTTTGAATAATAAATTGGATTTGACTTTGGAGTTTCCTCAATTTTTGGCTGTTCTAGATAAAAGTTTATACGGTGAATTTATTTTAACATAAAATATTGCTGTTAGCAGCAGCATTTACAATTTGAAATTGAAACTGACTTTTTTAAAATAGAACATGAATCTGTTCTGTTAAATAGTAATAATTTTGATGTACTTGTACTGCAAAATAATGACGACTCTTTCAATTATCTTAGATAAGTACATTCTACTTTGAAGTAGGTGAGCTTAAAAGATAAGGAAAACAGAAATTATTTAATTCAAAACAAACATCGCCACAAGTTTTCAAAAATTTTCGCTTTCTGCGCCTGACAGATGTTCCAAATTAAAATGGAAAAATTTAACATCGACTACTGTGCAACAATATTTTTAAAAATTGGAATTGTTTTCTATAGTAACACGAACAACGTTTCTTGTAAAAACAAAATCACGTAGACTACAGAATCTCACATGATTACAGATAACCCCTCGCATTCGCAGTGCTATGATAATGCTTCTGCCCCACTAATGTAATGATATAGGTATTATTTACCTGAAATGCTTGAAACTACAAACTGGAATTGCATTTACATCCGGAAATCAAAAAATTATGTTCATATAAAGACAGTCTTAGTTCCGTAAGAGTACCAACATGCCAAAGATGCTTCACTGTTTACTCTCGATGTTTAGGTCGGGCGCGACAAGACGCATAGATTTAAATGAAATCGTCCATGTAGAAGATACGCGCTACTATTCATCTTCGATAGGTACGGTTCTATTTAAAACAGTACGTTTGTTTTACATCGAGGTGATATTGCGCTATCGGGCACGACCTAAACATCGAGGGTGAACAGCGAGGCCTCTTCGGCATGTTCGTACCCTAGGACTGGGAATGTGTTTGGAAAACTGTTTATTCAAGACCTGAAGGTGCTCCTTCAATATTTCCTCTGGTTAACTTTTATCGACTTCTACTAGTTATATTGTACCATAAAAAAAACTATCCTCTCACGTCACTACACAGTTGATCTGAATTTCATGTTACATTTTGATGATTTTGCTAATAAAACATGCACATACCTCCTTACAAGAGAAGAAGACAAATATAGAACTCATAACAAAAGTAAGATTTTTGTTGCAACGGTATGCCGCATACGTTGTTATAGAAATTAGTGGTAACATTAAACAATCCAAGGAGAAACGATTTGGTTGTGAAGGAACATACTTCACAATTCAGTTTTTTATCTAAGAGATGTCTTATCTGCTTTGCTTTGTGCAGTCCCCGCTCATTTTGCTTTTTGGTATTAACCATTCCATATTCCATTTACTATGTGTAATCTGAGCTTTGTCAAACAACACACAGAACAAACATCCATGGCCCTGGTGGAATTTGAACCCACGCTGCAACGTGACACGACCTCCAAAGTCGGCTAGGCTAACCACTGAGCCATGCTACAGCCCATGTAAAAGGTAGATTACAAAATATAAACATCTGCAGCGTCGACAAATGTTGAAATGTCAGAGAAGTGGCAGTGCCACTCTTCGAAGGTCTTGCTGCAGAATAAAAACATTAAGACTTTTATATTCTGGACATTCTGGGCGTTAAAGTGGGTATTAATGAAATTCTGACGATGTAGGTACCCAATTATTGCCTGTAGCCCAGTAACATATTTTTCTACAATTTTTTAATAATCGACTGACCGTTTGTCTTCAAAGTACGAAGACAGTTTTAAAGATCCAGATATTCCTTTGGAAACTACAAACAAAAAGGACGCCAATACATATAATTTCAAAATATCTTGACCCACCTCTTCCAAAAAATGGATCTAGCCCTAATCAAGAGCTTTTTTTTGAATTTTCACAATGTTCTTTAGATTTACTGCATCCGCTACTGCATTTTTAAATATTATTACAATAAAGTGCAATAATCTTCTACGTGATAACATTTTAAGATCGAAGGATTTTGCAAAACTGTGAATGTACCAAAGGAAAGAGAGAGAGAGCTAACTAGCGTCACTTAACGTTTACAATTTTAAAGGTTTTTTCTCTTCACAAAGGCAGTCATTGGATAGAAGTCATTGGAACAATAATTCCATTTAATTCCAAGGAAATTTTGAAATACTATTTTCAAAAAGAATCATTTTCAAGAGATGACGATTTAGGATCAATCATTTTTGAAAAATTGCAGATTTATTGAAAGAGAATGACCTTATGTAACTTGTTTAAGTTTAGAAGCTATTTTAGTAACAAAATTACCATCTGGAAGAAGACTATTACACTGATATTTAATAGAACGGTTTCTAACCGTTATTGATTCACGAAAGGGCCATAATTAAGGGTAAGGTAATATCTGAACTTTTTTCTACATGTATTGTAAACACCTCTTAGGATGCCTTTATATGCCACACTTTCGTCGAAAAACTATTTCGTGTTCTTTTACCAGCTTGGGTGGTGGTTCTCAATAAAAAAAGTCAGTTACATATATCCACATGCAACAAGGACGTAATTTTCCTCATGAATCTTTAATTATTCATTTCTGCCACGCCTTTATTTACAATTATTATAATATTTTTCTACAAAATATTTCAGGCCATAATCTTGCTCTCGAAGGACCGGAATTTGCAATCTAATGACAACTAGGTATTATTACGGTGGTGATAATTTATTTTACTTATGCAAAATACCATATAACAGAGCTATTATTTTTCTTTTTATATACTTGGTTGGCAACGTTAAATTACACGCCTGCATTTTATGTGCTTTGCACATGCACTCCAGCCGATACGGTATCCAGCAAACAATCAAGTTTATTTTTCATGAAATATATTGTATAAAAGGGGGAGTGGGATGGGATTTTCTAGGGCCTGTAATTTTAATGGGTTTGAGATTCTATAAGCCAAGGGAAAGGGGATTGCACAGAAAAAAATCTGATCCCTGGAATTATGTAAGATGTAAGTTCTTTTCATCAATCATGTTTATAGCAATTCTGTTTATTTATGTTTTCCTCCGAGAACTTATAAAATAAAATAAAACAAAGATAATTTTCGCCACATCGTTTAATACAGAATGTAATAATTTACATGTTAAAATGTAGTCGCTGGCAGAAGGGAGCTTCGGTATTGATCAAAAATATCCGGGAATATTCCCCTCGTTATAAAGAAAATTTAAATGTCGCTACAAAGAATAAGATTCCTATCTTTCTCTGCAGATAAGGACGAGTTTTCGAGATAAATCTCGTCTGAGAAGCGACTAACCACCAAGTCGGCAGTTATGCAAATACTGCATTGAACGAGAACACTAAATTACGAACAAATAAGTAGCAACGACTAGGTGTGACTTCTCTCCGGAAATATTTACATACTGATTGGGTCCTTTCAAATTAAATTGTAACCTAAACAATTTTAAACTGAACATAAATTACGTTGCATGACTGAAACTCACAATAAATTCATTTAATTCATAGTAAATTTTCATTACCTTTTTCTAATCAGGCTTTGCAATCAGGAGACTTTTATTTAGTGAGATTGCCTTTAAATTGATTTTTCTTTTTATAGAATACGTTAATCTGTCGATTAGTATTCTAATTTCTGGTCAAGAACCTCAAATTAAATTTAATCTCTTAATTTATCTTACTATATTTATATTTTCACTAGCTTTGCAAATATTGCCAATTTTTCTTTCTTTACCAAACGTGTTTTGAGAGACACAACCTTATTTAAAATTAAAGGATATAGCAGCAGCTATCGAGATAATAAAAATTTATACTTTACCTAATTAATAACTAAGGATCAAATAATTTTAGGTACAAATAGAAATATTGACAAAATTCCATTTCACCCTTGTGTCTAAAGGAAGGACGGTAATGGAGTGCACATTTAACAATTTATGTTTTACACAGAATATCTCAAAAATGATGTCCATCCTGTATAAGCTATCCCTCTAGCTCTAGAGCTAGAATATGAAATCGATTGCAGATAAAGGACTTCCATCGATTTTAGAGTTGGAATGATTAGTAGTATACGACCTGTAAAGAAAGTACACTCTTTTTGAGACACCCGTTACTATGAGTATACTGTTAAACCAAAAATAAAGATCACCTTCTTTCATTTACATAAAGCAAATCTACAAAGCAATATTAAATCGTCAAATACAAATCTTACGAATCAAAAATAATTGTAATTTATTTGAATTCTAAACATCTCATTAAATCTTCTAAACTTTAACATGCAAATATACTAAAAGTTTGCCTTAAAATTCTAAAATCAAGATTTATATAAGAAACGAACATCGTTCGTTCTCAACTGGAAAAACAAACTTGTTTCTTTGGGAAATACGCTTCGCAGAAGAATTCGGATAAATGTAGAGAGAGGGGAAGGAGTAAAAATATATTAAAATAGGGGGAGATATCTCCAAGGGTTGCTCTGATGTCAACGGCAGGCGTTGAACGGGTGATCAAATATACACAGAAGTGGGGTGATGCGATCTGACAAGACATTTTTACCCCTTTTACTGCTGGTTTATCGAGTTCTGGACTGCCTCGCTATCTCCCACATGAAAACTCGATAGCTGCTGGGAGCCTTAGATTTAAAAACGTATACACAGTCATCAAGTAGAAAAGGACGTCAAAGACACAGACAAAGCAAAATATGATGTTTTGCGAATTAAAATGAAAACATTTCAAATCATGAACTGTTTTTATTGTATGCATGCTTTTCTGATTACGTTTTCATTTTCAAAATACTACATTTTAAAATATTTTATACTCGTATGTACACAGATTGACTTGGGCAATTAGGTAGACGGTGCAGGTCATCGTGTGCGATGGATCAGATCGCGCAAACACCAACATTATGTTGAACAGCTAAAATTTTCCGCTGTCGCTGCATAATTATTAAGGGTCGGACATTCCTAGGATATCTGGTAAAAACCAATATAAAGATAAACAAAGCAGCGGCGAAGATTTCAACGTCGCCGCTGAACGGCTTATATGCCCGAGGCACTCTTACCCTCCCGCTCATTGCATCAGAAGCAACCGTTTGATGTAAATTACATTTGTAATAATTGCCTTTATAGTTTCTTTCAAATTAATAATTATGAAAACATTATAATTCTTTAATATAGATTTTAAAAAGACTGGCAACATACATTTAATTCTTATTAATTACAGCGCCGTCACTGCAAAAAGAACGCGAATTCATTTCGGAATGAATCGGTTATGTAAATAAGTTTATATATCCAGTCAACCAGAACTGTCGTGGTTACTGCATGCCGCATAGACTTCTTGGGCTTCGACTGGTTTATTGTTTTGTTTTTACAAGGCAGACGCGTTAAAGATTAGAACTTTTTCCGACTATGATCGCTTCAGCATATTAGTAGTTCCTCGTATATTTAACGAAACCTTCCGCCTAAAGACATGCGCCTAGGCCTGATAATTACCTTCATTCCGCTATTTACCCAAACCAAATACACGGACACATACGGGTACCGCCTGGCCTACCTAGTTACCTGTGTCATCTGTAAATCAATATACAGTGAATGTCAAAACTAGTGAGGCACCTAGAAGAGATACAGTGACGTCATGTTACCCTCGCTTAAAATATCCTATTATTAAAAATTTCAGACGATTTTTTTCGACAAATGGTAAGAACTCAAAATTGCTTTGCATTTCCTCCTAAACGAAGTTTGTAACCTCCTAGAAAATCTTGTAAACCATGACACTTCTGTTCTTGAAGATCCTGTCTTCAAGTTGGTCGTTATCGCAATATATTATTTTATTAGGAAATACTGTTGGGGTGTTGTTTTAGGCAAACGAGGAACTGTGATCTGAGAATATCGTTCATCTGTTATCCGATATCAAGACAGAGTACAAAAAAAATATTCACTGACCTAAATCATCTTAAGTCAAAATAGCACGATTTTTTATTATGTACGAGTATAAAACGAATCATTAAAATATGCACGTACACACATATAGAAAATGGCTTGCCACTGGAAGCAATTCGTCGCGCTATTATTGCAGCCCTTACTTCATCTTCTGAGTTAGATAATATGCTAGCAGTATCAATATCATTTTGCTCTATATCTGTAGACACTTACATAAAGCTACAGCTTCAACGATCCTTACAGCAAAAAAATTTCATAATGAACCACGAAAGACTTTGTTCTTTGCCTATTTTTAAAGATCATTTGAAGAGTATTTACGCAAAACTTGATAAGACCAAAATGACGAAATTCCAGTTAGACATGGATTCAAGGATTTATTATTGAGTTGAATCGTCTGTTGAGGTCTGATTCATACATTTCTCCTGTAATATATCATAATATACCAGGAATTCGGTAATCAGACAATGAAACTCAATAATAAACCCTTGATGATTCCATGTCTAACTCGAAGTTCGTCATTTTGGACTTCAAGTTTTGCATAAATACTCTTCATTTGTTGTCTATATCTCTATTCAATCAAATTTTCCAGACTCCCAATAGGACTGTTAGGTTTTGACCCAGCTTCGGGTAATTATTCTAAAAAATAACCGACGGTATTGCACAGTTCCTTTCTTTTTTGCTGTGGTCTATGATATTGAAAACTCGGTCATACACAAAATTATTTTTAATCGCTTAACTTATGTGATTACCCTTCTGGATACTTTTGGATTTATAGATGCTTCGTGTTTGCTTATTTTAGTTTCAAAAGGAAGTATAATTTATTTTTATTTAGGTTTTTTTAGGTCTATTCAGTTCCGAACTGTACTGCTGATGCAGTTCCGAACTGATTCAGAACTGCGCTGGAATAGACCTAAAGAAAACCTAAATAAAAATAAAACTATACTTGCTTTTGAAACTAAAACTGATATAGAACTTCATTGAATCAGACCTGTTATTTCATATCAAAGAAATCAAAGAGATTCTCGATATCAAATAATTTATTTGCTTAGGTAAGATAATAAATCAGTATTACTAATAGTAAAGAGCATCTAAAGCTTTTCTTCGAGGTTATCAGAAAGGCTATTATAACAACCATACTCATTAATATAAAATATTATAATATAATAGAAGGGTCTCAGTATGGTATGGTAGAAATGGCAAAAGAAACTAGTGGAAATAATATTCAGTAATCATGTCTCAAGCCATAACATAATTACAGAAGAAATGCATGAGACAATAATAAATTGAAAATAGAAAAATGTTGGGTTCTTTTATATTCAAAATCTTTGAATATCAGGAAACGCATGAGGAAACGCATAAGTGTAGATGCAAGTTTTATAATACCAAAAAGAATCGAAAAGGTAATTAGAGAAGACGGAGAGGTACACCAGTTTGAAAAACCTTGGCTAAACAAGGAATAAACTTTAAACCTTATATACATCAACTAAAATATTCACAAGAGTTGGTCGTGAGAAATCGCAAATGTTTGAAATTACAAAAGGTGTAAGACAGGGCAACACACTAAGTCCTTTTCTTTTCTCAATAGTTTAAAGTGAAGGAATTACAAAAGCAAGAAGGCCAGTAATACACAATAAAATAAGATATTGGTAAATGGGGAACCTAGAAATCTCACAAATACTGCACGCAGATGATATAGTAATAATGGCAAAAGATGGAAAAAAATGAATTGAAACTTGAATAAACAAAACAGAAGGTAAGACTATGATAGTGAACAGGAAAGAGAAGACGCGTCCAAGTAAAACGGAAGAGTTTTAAACACCTGGGTTCAATAGAATCACACGATGTAAAATTATATGAAGAAGTAAACGATAGATCAGGGGCAAGCATACAATAAAGTATCATATTTGGGAAAAGGGGAAACCCAAAAAAGGTAAACTTGGCATTGTTCAGAAGTGTACTGCGTAGATTCCTGGTTACGAAACGTGGACCTCAACACATAGACAAAAAAAGTATAATTCAAAGTACCAAGTAACGTGTCTAAGACAAATGCAGGATACAACAACAAAAGTTAAAAATAAGACACACATTACAGAAAAGCTGAAAACAAAAACAATCCAACATACAATCGAAGAAGAACAAATGAAATGATTCGGGCGCGTAAGTAGGATGGGAGGAGAAAGAACATGCCCAAGGTTGTATGAAGCAAAGCCATGCAAAAAAGAAGAAGAAAGGAAGATTGAAAAATACATGGATAGAAGAAATTAAAACACAATTGAAAGTATCAAGTAAAAGAAATGATAAAAATAAAACAATAAACGTCGTTAAGGAAAAACTGAAAACAAAACCAATTCATAAACAAACGAAAAACGACCACTGAAAATGGATCGGAGACGTAAATAGAATGGGGGAAAACAGAAGCGAATACGAAGCCACTTCATGCTGGAAAGAAAAAGAAGAAAGAAAAACTTAGAAGCAGAAGAACATGCCCAAGGTTACATGAAACAATGCCGTACAAAAAAGAAGAAGAAAGGATAACTGAGAATTACATAGACAGAAGACATTAGAACATCAATTCAAATGAAAAGAAATGGTAAAAATAAAACAATAAAGGTTGTTAAGGAAAAACCGAAAACAAAACCAATTCATAAACAAACTCAATTCATAAACAAACGAAAAACGACCACTGAAATGGATCGGATAAGTAATTAGAATGGGGGAAGACAGAAGCGAATACGAAGCCAGTTCATGTTGGAAAGAAGAAGACGAAAGGAAAACTTAGAAGTAGAAGAGCATGTCCAATGTTACATGAAGCAAAGCCGTGCAAAAAAGAAGAAGAAAGGAAAACTGAGAAGTAGATAGACAGAAGACATTAGAACATCAATTCAAAGTACCAAGTAAAGGAAATGAAAAAAATAAGACATAAACGTCGTTAGGGAAAAGCCGAAAATAAAATCAACCCAACCCAACCCAACCGAAGAAGGATAAATGAAATGGTTCGGACACGTAAACATAATGAGATAGGAAAGAACAGAGAGAAGGGAATTTGAAGTCAGTCAAGGCTGCAAAGAAGAAGAAAGGAAAACTTAAAAGAAAGAATATGCCCAACGTTATATGAAGCAAAGCCCTGCAAAAAGGAAGTAGAAAGGAAAACTGAGAAAAACATGGACAGAAGAAACTAGAATATCAATTGAAAGTACCAGAAATAGTAAAAATAAGACAAAATTGTTATTAGGGAAAAGCCGAAAACAAAACCAATCCATAAATAATCGAAGGAGGACCAATGAAATGCTTCAGAGACGTAAATAGGACGGGAGAAGAAAGAACAGAGAGAAAGGTATATGAAGCAAGTCCATGCTGAAAAGAAGAAGTAAGTAAAACTTAGATGTACAGAGACAGAAGAAATTAGAACATTCACAGAACCCAGAAAAACGAAGGCAAAAATAAGAAGCATTTTTAGAGAAAACCTGAGAACAACGTTAATCCGTAAGTAATCCAAGAAGGACAATAAATGGCTTGGTCACGTACCTTGGATGAGAAAAGAAAAAGCAGAGAAAAGGGTGTATGAAAGGAAGGTCATGCAAAAAGATGAAGAAAAAAAGGAAGACTAAGATATACACTGAAGACAACAGAAAATCAGCGGAGAGCAAGAGATGAAATGGCAGGGAACGAAACAAAGAATTTAAAACTGAAATGGATAGAAAGAAGTATAGAAGAGAAATCTTACCCAATAGCTCAGCTCTAATGGATTTTGTACCAGAAAAAGAGTTAAAAGTCATACTGATATAAGTGGATGAAGTTAAAGTCTTACTGCTGTATGCATAGTCGATAATAGCCGCTAACTACGATTTCTTTTAACGCTTTTTTTGCAAAGTTAGTAGAATCTTCAAAGTTTTTATTATTTTCTGTGAAAACTGCAATATTGCCTTTACTCACAGAAAGTAATAGTAACTATGAAGATTCTAAATGACGGTGCAGAAAAGTGTTAGAAAAATCATATTAGTGGCTATTATCGACTATGCATGCGGCAGTAAGATTTTTCCATGCTTACTTATTTTTCTGTACATTAAGTTTCTTTATGTCAAAATTTCTCATTAGTTTTCTGATTCTTTTCTGTTTCTTTTTTAATTCACATACTGAAACGTAAATTCGTATTGTTCATTCATTGTGGTATATTAAATATTTAAAGGAATAAAAAATATTGTCGAAAAAATATATTTTCATACATCTGTCATTTACAGATAATGAAGAAAAACTCTCAGCCACAAATTAAATGTGTATATACACCGCAATCAAACGTGTATCCGCATTTGTACTCTCAATTTAATTTTGCGCGTAATAGTGAAGGGTTGTAATGGTTTCGGTTTATATTGATCCGTCATGTGATCCACCGAGCGAGCTGTGACCAAGGACTCAACTCCGGCGAGCTCCGGCTTGTATTCTTGAATTTATGTCTCGAAGCCACGCGAAACAAGTAATATATTTAAATTGCGAACTAATATGACAAATATAATCGAGCCGTACTCGGTACGAATCGATGAACACGAGTCAGAGTTGGATATCGATGAGGTACAGAGGGTGAAGCACCCTCGCAAGAGCGGAAGCGAGACTCGATTGGTTCCTGCACAGCGTCCCACGACCAGCCAGCAAATTCGTAAAACAACTTAAGGGGGAAAAACGAAAAAGTGCGTGTGAATAACGTAGCCATTGCGAGGGGTGGGATTAACATAATGAGAAAGAATAAAAATCTGACGAAACAACGGCGAGGACTGGGTATGTAGCACGTTCACCAAACAGCAGATTGCAATTTTCTTTATGATATTATATGCATACATACATTATTTATAAGAATCAAGATAATAATTTCCATATCATTTATTTTACATTACTAAATCTTTACAAAATTTTAGCCCATTAATGGTCAAAGATAATTTTGATAAACAGTTCTACATAGTTACATTGTGTCAAAACCTATTTCCGATTGGTTTCGTACTAGATCTGCAAAAAAAATATAGAGATTATAAAGAACAACATGTTTTTGTAAAGATAAAAGTTACTGTTGATCCTAGAAGCGCTGATCCTAAATTTAAATCAAAATAAAACTTTTTGATATTTCGATTTTTCAACAAAGGTAGCAAACCCTCTTGTATTTTTCCATTTTTTAGAATATGCAAAGGTACACGTTTCTGGCTATTTTAATATATATGTATCCCTAGTGTACTCGTATGTTCCATTTCTTGTAGTATTGTGAAGGAAATTTTTAGAAAACAACTAAAAGCTGACAATTAGAAAACATTACAACAATCCAACGATTCATATACGCTAATAATCTTTTATAAGTGTACATGAGTAACATTTCAAAGATAAAAATTAAAAAAAAAGAAACAAATTGTTGAATATCATAAACAAAGAAAAACTGAATACCATAAGAAATTAATAACGTGTAGTTTCACCTGTAGCTCTAATGATTGCCTGAATTCGTCTTGGTCAACTGCTTATCAAATTCTGGATAGTTTCTTGTGAAAGATTGGGCAAATTAATTCCTGACCGATGACCAAAAATAATGAAAAAAAATGTTGAATCTCTCGGTCAATTTTTTTATTCCGACCGGGTTTGAAAATATTTTGCTACCAGAATAAAAAAATTGACCGAGAAATTTAAGATTTTTTATTCATCATTTCTTGTGAAACGTTACTTACCCCATTCTGCAAGAGCGCGCTGTTCAAGTTCATGAAAATTTCTAGAAGCGGGAACTTAACACCTTACTACTTTTTTTAGAACATCCCATAAGTCAGCGTTTCCCAAACTTTTAGGTTTCGCGACCACCTTATGAGCTGAGTTTTGATTGCCCCCCCCCCCCCCTCCCACCCTTAGAATCTTGAATGTGAACACTGATGTTAAACGATTATCAAATGCTTTCATTTCCTTTTAAAAATTTGAGACTCGTCACTACATTTCATAACACATTTGTTTTAATGCATTGACACTTTTCTCTAAAACTGTACATGGGAACACTTACATTGTATGTTCAAAGTAAAAGAGAGACTCACTGTATATGTACAGTCGCGAGGTTTAAATTTTGGTCGTCACTGTCAATCAAAACGTCAGTTTTAAATTCCAGAAATTAGAAATTTTCATTTGTGTTTTACCACGAAAGTGTCAAAATAAATTAAATATTTAAGAGACTATTACTAGCAAATAAGACATAAATTTCGATAATTTCAATAAAATGCAAGTTCGGTGCCAATCTTTGACAATTAATAACGACCAAAATTTGTTGCTCGCGACTGTATGTATATGTAATCTATTGTAAAATTAGTTCTAATTTGCGTTTAATTTTTTTAAATTTATTCTGCTATGCCCCCCTTTGAAGACTCACGCGCAACCCCAGCGGGGCGCGCCCCATAGTTTGGGAAACGCTGCCATAAGTACTCAATGAGGTTCAAGTCTTGACTGCGAGGTGGCAAGTCCATTACTTGAATATTGATCTCATTTAAGTAACTCAGCACTACTCTTGCAACGTTTGGTCGAGTATTATCCTGCATAAAGTGAACTTATTGCCTATAAATTGTGCAAAAGGCATGACATAATCCAGAATAATGTTCTGCAAGTAAAACTGAGCATTCATTGAATAGGAACTAGGCTTGTATGGGCGTCGAAACAGATTCCTCACTTTCACATTCTTGACCCTTCACCAAATGGTTCCCTTGCAGAGATATTGCAAGCAGCAAATCTTTCTCCAGGTCTGTGCCATACTCATTCCCTTCCATCTGGTGATTTTAAGCTCACTCCTGTTTTATCGGTAAGCAAGGCTCGCTTTCAATCGTCTATGGACCAATGTTCAGGCTGCCTCTCAAATCTTAATCTGGCCATGCTGTGGCCTGTGGTCAGCGGTGTAATTGCAGGCCTTTACTATTGACTAGCCCTGATGCTCTTAGCATTATTCTAACAGTTACAGGTAAACTCCTAGCATTTCTGTCTGTTACAAGTTCACTACTAAGCTCCGAACTTGTACATTTCCTGTTTCTTAAAACCTGTTGCCGAAGGAAACGCTCATCTCTTAAACATTTACAAGTTTATTTAAAAACTAGATACGTATTTCGGCAGTTACGCTACTATCTTCAGTAGATGCCTTCTTCTTGATTACAAGAAAAGAAATTCTGCAATGTCTTTTCTACTTAATAGATTAGTCAACTTCCCACTCTCAAAATAAAGATACAACAAAGTACTCAGATTTATTAAAGATATAGCAGTCCACAATGGCTACTCAGCAGATGTCGTAGAAAATACTTTAAGAAAAATTGTAAACAAAGCCAACATCAACAAACTTACCACTTTGTTACCAGTAGAAACAAACATATCCAAACACATTAAAATTCCGTTTGACAAATATTGTTCCAAAGGTTTCAATAGCATTTTTAAAACGCAGGGGTACACAATCGCACATACTAATAATAATACTTTAAAACGTTTACTGGCAAACCCTAAAGACAAAATTGAACCAAATGAGAAATCAGGAATCTATGAAATATCTTGTCAAGGGTGTACTAAATAATATATTGGGCAAACAAAAAGAAGTATACTGATACATTTTAAAGAACATTTAGCTCATTTAAAGTACAATAGAATTGAAAAATCCAGCGTTGCCCAACATATTTTTGAAACCGGTCATAAAATAGATTTAAACAATCTTAGGTTAGTAAAAACAACGTCAAACAACAGGGAATTAGACGGGTTTGAACCATCTTCATACACAAAAATAAGAGAGATTTAATGAACACCGATCATGGACCTTTGGCAGGTTCCGTGTTGCTTGACTTGGTTGACGCAATCCAGTGAGATGCTCGCTTTAGAGAGCACGCTTCATTGGAGCGGAACGAATTAGTATATAAGGTAGCGATAGGCATGACACAATCACTTCTTTTGTGATCAAGAAAAAGGCATCTACTGAAGATGGCAGCATAGCTGCCGAAATATGCACCTATAATTTAGTATAAACCATCAAGAAAGTAAGTAGGTAGTTAATTTTGAAAAGGAGTTTAGTAATAAACTAATACTTCACAATGATGCAATTTCATTCTTAGATTAACATTAAAATAATCTGCGTTATTTTAGTTACTGCTTTCGGGAGAGACACATTAAATACCTTGATTATTCCTGGAGTCGTCAATTATCATTGATTGACTAAACATGCTGTATATAGGAATTTACTGTTAATTAGTTTGATTCGAGTCGGTGAAAGAGTATGTGCATGAAGGTACAAATGAGGCGCCATTATTAAAGAAAAAATCAACAAGGTGAAATATACGATCCATTAAAAAACAAAAAAAGAATACAAATAACAAATGTTATTCCTGGTTGTTTAATTTATGAAGGCATAATTAATAGCCTGAAATAATCGCAGTAAATCATAATAATAATAATAACTATCCATTACGTACCGCTTAATGGATTTTAATTATATCATTTCCACGGATGATACGCAACAGTCTTTTGATTATTCAAGAGAGATGTTTTGTTCTTAGCTAAAGGCAGGCTCGTCGACGTGTTAACTTGTTTTTTTTATAAGATTTGTAATGTTTTAACCAAGTTTCTTCCGCAGCGATTCTAAAATAATTAATTTTACCTCACATTCCCTGCCTCACTTAAATTACATTTTTCTTTTCTTGAAGTGAGAAAAGTAGATAAGCGTTTTGAATGAACCAATAACTCTTCAGAGAGAATGCGTGTTCTCCCACACATACGCTCAAAATACTACTGTAAGTTTTATCTTCAAGTATTTGCTAAAAAAAATAGTTCATTTAAATGCGTGCAAGATTTTCTTATAAAATATGTACAGTTGAAAAAAAAATTCGCAGCAATCCATGGAAAATTAACGTGCGACTTAACTTGATTGTCCACTTTCTCACTGACATTCGTTGAACGTAACCCTCAAATTATTCATCTTCAGTTTTCATATTAAATATTCTATTCGGCAATCTGTTCTTTATGGAACTAAACAAGCTTTTGCTAATTGCTAACTTTCGTATTATACGTCAGTCATCATGGTGTACATTAATTGGTAATACTGCATTTTTAATGATTTAAAATTGAGGTTATTTTTGCGCCAAGTGACAGTTGTAAATAAGAGTGTATGGGCTAAGACATACCTTTGTTAATCGTTGTCATTTCAAAGCATACTAGAATTTTTTTCGACTGTACGTACATTATTACTTAAAATACTATTTACAAGTTTTGAGTTTTAAAAAGTAGGATTAGGCTTGACGTAAGAACTTCAGATTTCCCCTCCTCAGTTGTTCCGTTAACGGCCAGTTGCACCAAACCTTAAGCCGAGCTCTGTTTATAGGATGACATTTGAGGTTACATAATATTATTCTAAGTCACATTGTAAGCGCCCCTTAAAGTTAAGCTGGCCGTAAACGTTTCTTGCAACTGGCCGTTAGATATTTTCATTCCCTTTTTATAGTGAGTTCAACCGTTCACTACAACTGGTCTAAGCTCTATTATTTTTCAAAAAGGACAGCGACATTTTCACAAATTTTATGAAAGGACTATCAATAGTTTTACACGTACAGGGATTTTTAGTATGAATGCAAAAGCATTATTGTAAATAAGAAAAAAAATTGGACAGTTGACGTTTTAAGTTTATGACTTCTTTTCGGCAAACTCATGGTCTGCGGCAGTGATAAATGAATGGTCAACTTGCAGAAAACCGATGAGTTTAAACCACGTGTCCAACTTCTGCAAACCTTGATTAATTAAGGTGGTTTCTTTTGACCGTTAACTTGACGCGTTTTTGAATAACAAAAACCGCCATATCACAGATTTAGTAACACGAATCAGTTTCTTGTACTACACTACATGGTCACAAATTTGTGCAAATCTCAAATACAATTTATAAGCTTATAACAAATATGTTACAATAGGTATGTTGGTTTTACTTTCGACTCAGATCAGAAAATATCAGAAGTGAGGTGAGTTTTGCTGAGTTAAAACGATCCTAAAAAAAAAATACAAGTTAATTCCGCTGAAATTGCGCAAATCTCAAACGAGACATTGGACCATTACATACACATGGATTCTAACCTAAATCCGTATTTGATTGATTCAGAGGAAGCTCACAAAATCTCACCAACGAGCATGTAAAAAAAACGTACAAATTTCCAAGGTGTGTGAGTGCCGCTAAGTTACTCTGAGTTTTGCGGAAAAAGAACACACCTCATGTCAGACATCCTTAATTTCCAAACTGCACTATAAGTTTGACTGTAAGTACCTAAGTCCCAGATAAAATGAAAAGAATACCTATGGCCTCTTTGGATTTAATCCAATTTCTAATCAATTTTAATTACTATTATATTTAATTATTAATATCATTAATTGCAGTGTGTTAAAACGTATTTTTAACATTTTTCAGCTTATTTAAGTTACTTTATTCAAAAAAGTCTCCAGACAGAATATCATCTAAAAGGAAACAGTGAAAAATTTTTTGAGACCTTCTCTCTTTGAAATTACTACAAAGTTCAAAAACAAACAATTCAGTGTTGTTTCCTGTTCATCTTAAAAGTACTTCTGTCTCCAGTGTTAGTATAGTAATAGCAACATTTAAAATCTGGCTCAAATTAAGAAGAAAAGTAAGCAACCAATCTGTAAGAACGTTCAGTCGACACTGTAGCAAGTCTGCTCAGATTGCATTGGGGCCCTCAAGCACCCTCTGTATAGCGCCATTTCGACCTTAATTGGGGCATCATCAGCAGAAGAGTAGCTCAAGAAACTCAACCGCAATCCGAACGACTTGTCCGATTTGAAACAGGTAAGACCAGTAAGACCAATGGTCGATGCTCATTCTACAATGGAAGGATCAGGGATTAAATGAGATTAAACCGAGAGCAAATATGGGAAAAACGAGAAGAAAAGAAACATCGAGAAACCTAATCAAAGGAATTGAAAAGATGGTCGAAAATGAAGACCAAACGAAATCAAATTGGAAGTAGCATTTTGAAAAACTTCGCACAGAGAATAAAGAAGCTCTGAAAGAAGAAGAAACAATAGAAAGGCAAATTTTTGATAAAAATGAGTCAACTCCTGAAGAAGCAACAATTTAATAGAAAGTATTTTAGGCCAGCTTCCGATCAGTATAAGTTTTTGGGCATTCGGATGATGGGGATAAAAGACAGAAGGTTAATTTCCAGTCTTATCCATATACCTATTCACGAATAGGATGAAATTGCGATTACTGTTCCTAGAGGGAGGGACACTAATAAATAAGACAGAAAAAATCTGTCACCGGCGGGACTCGAACCCGGATGAAGAAGTATTAAATAGACACCGTATAGTGGCGAGGAAAGGGAATAAGATACCCATAGAAACGTAGAGTTAGTGAAATACGGAAAAATTTAAGAAAGCATGGAGAATAGAAGAAATGGTTAAAAGTCCCTTTCTACATTCATCTAACCCAGGAGGAAGATAGCGCCCACTTTGGGAAGCTTTGAATCAAAAGAACAAGAAATTACCAGTAAAAGCAAGGAAGGTTAATCTGGATGACACTGAAAAAGACGACAGTCAACAAAACAAAGGTATTCAAAGAATATCGAGGACTTCGATGCAAGAATATCGAGCAATGCGATGTAATTTCTGCTGCTTTATTCAGAAATAGCATTACAACATATCTTGAGGTAAATAAATCTAGGAAGAACTCTGAGGGTACAAGGATGACAGGTAATTGTATTTGGCTGATACTTCAGTGACGATTAGAGAAAAATAATGGATAAAATACTGCTCGAGGTTAATAAAAATAAAGGGAAGCGAATGAGATTTAAGATGTATTGATGAAGATCTATGACAATTTATACTTGTAAATTAGAAGGAATAAGTGAAGAACAAGAAAAAATGGCAAGAAAATCAAAGTAATAAAATGAGGGAGCAAGAAGCGATCCAACTCTTTTAAAAAGAATCATTGAGGACCAAATGAGCGAAAGTCCATCTGAAGTGTTAAACGTATATTATTTAGTCTTTTCCTTTTGGTTTTGCCTTTTTTGTCAATCATCGTTCTCTGTTTGTCATTGTCATTTTTTAGTTTCGGCAATGTCAAGTCGTATATCAAGTAGGAAAGCTATCTAACTAAATAGCAAAAGGGTAAAATTAAGGGCATATTATTATTCAGTCTTTTCCTTTTGGTTTTGCCCTTTCTGTCAATCATCGTTCTCTGTCTGTCATTGTCATTTTTTAGTTTCGGCAGTGTCAAGTCGTATATCAAGTAGGAAAGCTATCTAACTAAATAACAAAAGGGTAAAACCAAAAAAAGATTGTTTTATTAAACTAAATTAAGTTAAATACGAAAAAGTGACTTTGGCTCATTGAGGACCAAATGAGCGAAAGTCCATCTGAAGTGTTAAACGTATATTATTTAGTCTTTTCCTTTTGGTTTTGCCTTTTTTGTCAATCATCGTTCTCTGTTTGTCATTGTCATTTTTTAGTTTCGGCAATGTCAAGTCGTATATCAAGTAGGAAAGCTATCTAACTAAATAGCAAAAGGGTAAAATTAAGGGCGTATATTATTCAGTCTTTACCTTTTGGTTTTGCCCTTTTTGTCAATCATCGTTCTCTGTCTGTCATTGTCATTTTTTAGTTTCGGCAATGTCAAGTCGTATATCAAGTAGGAAAGCTATCTAACTAAATAACAAAAGGGTAAAACCAAAAAAAGATTGTTTTATTAAACTAAATTAAGTTAAATAATACGAAAAAGTGACTCTGACTTTTCACAAAGAAAGCATCCTGTTTTATTTGCCAGTTGCAGTTTTACTATACTACATGTATATGAGGAAGAATGTGAAGTGTATTTATGGAAATGAAGCCCCATACCATATGTTTCAAACAGGAATTCATTAATGCGTGCGTAGTTTATGTCTAATGTCCATGTGTAAAGTGCGTCAGATATTCAATTCTCAAAGAAAGCCATAAACCCTGTCATTTATGAATCCCGCAATAATTCCCGAGTAAAATTTATACTCATCGATGGCTGCATTGAACCGGAAGCAATAAGTTTAAACAAACTGGTCGACAAATTTTACGAGAATTAAGATAGATGAATCATAGTTTACTTTGTCGCATATTTCAATGACTCTGATTAATTATCCACCTTCAGCCTCGTTTCAATTTTCACCCCCATCTTTCGTGACCGAACTCTTTAATATTCCCCCTGTCTCCATTTTTCAATTTCTCTACCCTTTGAGGGTTTCTTATTTACACGGCCACCCCGCCCGCTCTTTCCTATAATGATCTTATACCAAAAGTTACTTGAACTTTTTTAATCAGCTCGAAGTTTAATTATGGCAACGCTGCGAGTCGTAAGATTCCGGTACCTCCGCCGCCTCTCCTGCTTCTTTCTGTAGAAGGAGCGGAATCCGTACATCGGATATTACCGAGAGCAATTTGAGATTCGTCGTCGTTTGCGAAACTCTGAGCGAAATTGAATTATATTTTAAATATATTCGAATTTCCATTCGCAACAGCTGAATATTTTGTGATTACGCAATATTTTACACTGAAAAGCTGAAACAGAATCAACAACGAAACTGCAAATCTGGTTTCTTTACTTTAAGAAAAAAAAAAACAATATTTTGTTGGAATGAAATAAGCATTAATTTACAAACACTAAAGTGTTGTCTATCTAATACAGTCTGGAATATGATTATTCATTAAACCAGTCTCGTTAGTGCTTATACTTTACGATTTTGTTATTGGTGTGCCGCAGCAAAGTGTTTTAAGACCACTTTTATTTATTTTATATTGAAATAATCTATAATCTTTAGATAGCTATAAAAACAGAAGACTTAAGATTCTGATAGCACTTCAAACATAATAATCTAAGATATATGGACACGTTAAGATGTGAATTTGAAATAACAATAATAATAATAGTGTCTGTTATTTCAAACTGTGCGGTAATATTAAAGAAAGCATAATTGTTTAAAAAAAAATGCTAAGTTAATAAACATATATCTTGAGGAAAACCTGTTTGAGAGTGTCGCGTCCCTTTATAGCAAATTTAGTTCAGGTTGCTTCACAATTAAGAACGGCCAACATAACAAGAATATGTATGTATATGATCCTATTTCATTTTTTGTAGATTTATTTTAATATCCAACTTAGCATTGGCAATGACGAATTTGCTATTGAAACACTTGATCGGTATGAAGTAAATTTAGTGGAATATTAATGTGCTTTAATAATAAATAAATTATAAATAAAATCGATTTAATTCTAGAAAAAGACACGTGCCCTTTGAAGTTTAAAAAAGAGAAAAAACTAAAGACATATTGAAATATATTAGACAGTATCCTGAAAATAATCAAACACTAAATATAATTAATGAAGTAGGACCTCTATAATCCGAACATGCCCTAATGCGTACTTCCAGTAATCCGAACAGCGGAAATTCGAAGCCATAATCCGAACAAGCGAAGTGGATCCCGCTGGAAATCTATTAGTTTTATGTTTTCTAAGAAATGCCCTGTTTACTTCTACTGTTCGTTGTTCATTAGAATGTTAGCCCCTAAAGCTTTGGTTTCCTAGGATAACGGTAATGTAGTATAGCGGCCTTCCTAGAGTTGAAAAATTACGTAAATTAAGCAAGAAAAAGCGAGGATGTGTGTTTATTTTACATATTTATTAATGGTCCACCTCAATTCAACGTTACTAAAATTTTAAAGAATGGGAATTCACCAAAAGAGGATTCCAAACGTTTAAAAAACCTTTCTTATGTCTTTAAATGACAGTAACGTTTACCATTTTCTAGCAAACCAAGTGTATTTAATATTCTTAGCACGGTTTATATGACGTCATTCACCGGCTGCTATTTTACGGTACCGCTGTCCTAGGAAACCCAGGCTTTAACCTCGGATGCGTAGGATAGCAATCGCACAAAGTAACGATTAAGGACATCACCACAAAAATTAAGTAAATTCGAAGAAACTATTCTTATTACTTAGAATAGTCAGAGAAACTTAATCAATTTCGAAATTAAGAAGAGAGAGAGAGAGACACGCATCTCAGTCTGAAGAGCTCAAGACGAACACTTTTCTTTGTAGTTTGAACTGGTTTTGAAATATGTAAAATAAATACAGATCGCCGCCGGTTTTCTTTTTGCTAACTTGAAGTCAACGTACAGTCGCGAGCATTAAATGTTGGTCATCGCTGTCAATGAAAACGTCAATTTTAATTCCAAAAGTTATAAATACGTCATCGTCTACCAAATAAGGGTTGAAAACAACTTGAATTTTTAAGAAATTAGTCGCATTATTCAAAATTAAAACGTTAATCTCCTTACTTTTATTAAAATACAAGTGAGGCACCAATCTTTGACAATCAATGACGACCATAATTTATTGCTCGCGACTGTACCTCATTTCTTCAATGCTACGTGACGCCATTTTTCAACGCTATATGACGTCACTCACGGTCAGATGACGACTACTAGATTACGGTACCGCTATCCTAGGAAGCCAAATTCAGTTTGCATTGCAATTTATATTTTCTGCCTGTTCGATAATCCGAATCAACCAGTGCAATTATCAGTTCGGATTAAAGAGGTTGTACTGTAGTTAATGGAGTTAAAAAAAATTAAGAAGGAAATGTTAAATTTAAAGAACATATAATTTAAAGTATAAAGGTAGCCCAAACCAGTAAGTTCTTTTAAATGGCAGTGTGTTCAGAAACAGCAAACAAAAACGTAATGCAATGCAATCTCAAATAACCTTGAAACTTCATGCTATCTTTAAAAAAATTCCAACGAGAAGTTAATCAAATGCTCTTATTTGAAATCAGTCTCAAAAAAGCATTTGTGTTTAAAGAAAAACAGAAAAGCTCTCTCTGGTTTATTTCAATTCGTATAAGATCCACTAATTACTATCGTAAGAAAAGCATTAAATATCAATTTTTTCTTAATAACTTCTAATCATGTTTTGGGCACTTAGACCCTTTTAAAGTTACGGTCTTCAATTACAGGAAACTATTTTTGTCTATTATTTTTGGCTTTCGACAGTAACTTATGTGGCCCCGAACAATGTCGATCACGTTGTGGAATTGTGACTCCCTTGTGTTGATGATTCAGTGTTCTTAACTCAAAATAAACAAAAAATTGAACAGTCACGTTCTCGATTGCAATTTGATGGAAAATTCAATACAATTACCAGTTTTTAGAATTCAAAAAATCCACAAAAAATTGTAACGAATAAATCCCGGGAATTTTTACGACACCCTGTACAATAAAAATTTTAATTACCTCGTTTTGGCATGTTAATTATAATAATTTCTTCAGTATTCTGCAATGCTAAGTCATTTATACAGTTTTAAAAAGTAATTATTAATTTTCGACTCTAATAGCCGTTTTCATAATTAGACTTTAAGGAAGCTTTAATTTAAAGTCACTTTAAGAATAGGGAAATAAATGTATTTTTTTTTTAGGTTAGAGTAACTTTAAATTTAAAGTCTGATTATGAAAACGACCCTAAGTTATATAACAAAAAAATTTTATTTTGACCTCCAGTACTTGCCCTAGAAATTTAGCAAACGAGTTTTTCAACACCCTATATGTTGTTTTTTAACTTTCTCCTCATCTAGCGCGCTGTGAATAGTGCCATGCAAAGACTGGATTGATCACGTACTACAAAATAACACACTGGATAAGAAATTTTAAAAAATCGTAATGAGATTTTTTCATACCACTTTTAATTTCTTTAATTTCTTTTTTTAAAGCGAGCTACCCCTCTCATGATTACGTATCAAATGTGATTATCTAAATGAAATCCAGAAGTTTGTTGTGAAAAAAGCAAATAGGTACTAAATTTTAACGGGTGGAAATTAAGTGTGCACTTTAACGAACTTGTTAATTAATTAATAGACATAACATAGCCAGTGAACTTCATTCAGTTAACGAGTTAAAAGTTTTTACTCTATTTAGCGGTGTATTAAGAAATATGTAAATTTTTATTATTGGTAACAAAGTAGAGCAATCATGTGTAATGTAGAAAACAACAAAAAGGATTATAATAGAAGCCGTAAGTATACATGTATGTGCAAACTAAATTAAACTAATTTCCTTTGGTCGTTATCAAGTTTATAATGAATCGAAAAGTTTTATTTCTTTTCGTTCCTTCAAATTGTCAATAAAGCTCATTCGGGCCAACTTTGTTCTGAACTCTGCCTTCTAATTAAGAGAAAATAAAGATTAAGCGTTCTGTTCATTGAAAATGAATCGTTACTTGATGGTTTACATTTAGCAAAAAGTAGATATTTTCCACTAATTGAATGCCATATTCCCGCTTTCATTATCTTATTAATGTCCTTCTTAATTTTCCCGTTGGTTTGCCCCGTGCTTTACTGACAGACGAGGAATATTTACGGCCGCTATTAACGAGCTTTAATATCACATAATCGTCCGTGAAAGTAATCAGAAGTAAATTCTCTTTCTTTTCAAGCATGCAACCAAAATATTGAAGCAAATAATAAATTATTATAGTTAAAAGGGTAGTATTAAATAAATTAATTTTACGACTTAACATTTGTGTTTTTGTTTATTTTTTTTTAATCACTTTTATAGAATGTTAGCAAGCATACATATGTGAAACAAAAAGATGCTTAAAAATTAGATAGTTATAAAGAAAACTTAAGCATAACTAGAAATTCACAAACATAAAAACAATTTTGAATCACTTTTAAATTTGAAATAGATTTGTTAATTCTTTAAGGATTAGAAGTAAATTTGCATAGAATAAACATGAAATGAAATGAAAAATTCATAACGAAACTTCCATCTGAAATATCCCGACACATCTACGAATAGCTGTGAGCTGTTTTATCTCATATTTTATGAAGTAGGGCTTTTCTTTTGTTAATCCACGTTTTTAAATATTCCCTCTTGCTGCTAGCAGCGAAGTAAAAGATTCATAATTAGGGGCGGAAAGTAAATCTCTCCAAGGTACCTTCGTTTCATTAGACTTTCGACTAAATGAAGCAATTTACGATGAAAAGAAATAGCGATTTGCAACTGTGTTCAATAATGAGAGCGACCCTACATCCGCGATGTTTTACAGGATTCACTTCGCAAGCTGAATTTAGTTCTTTTATTCGCGTCTTCAGGTCTCGCGTTCCCTCCCTGTTTTAATATCAGATGAGGTCTTTTGATTTCTTCTTGAATAAATATGGAATTTAAGCAAATCCATTTCCTTTTTTACCTTGCAAATGCTGAATCTATTTGGTTTATTAATTAAATAAACAATTTGCTGAAGCTCAAATGAAATTCTAATCCTCAGGCAACGATATCAAAGTCTATTAGAAAATATAACACTTTAGGTGTAGTATACAGGCTGATTCAAAATAAGTGTCCGACCCGTTAACCACGGATAATACACAAAAAAAAAACAAAACAAAAAGTCTCTATGCATAAACGGTCTAGCATGCAAAGTTTTTAAGATAAAGAGCATCGAAGATTCAGATATAAATTGGTTGATGGGCACTGGTGCAGCTGTATTTCATGAAAAGAGCAATGATCCCTAGCGGAGTAGAAGGAAATACTAGCATTTACCTAGAAACAAAACTTTAAAACGCTCTTGATTATGGTTTTCTGCGAAAAAAATGCACAACACGCAATTGATTCTTTCGGAGATCGAACTTGTGTATGCATGCATACGAAATGAATCATAATTTCCATTTTGAACTCGAAGAAGGTCGATTTTTGGAATGTCTCTGATAAATTTATTTCTTGCAAATTCGTACTTGAATGACCCACCCTAGTAAATACGCTCCTAACGGGTTGCATACTTATTCACCCTGTAATTATCAAAATTAGGAAAATATTATCAACATATAAAATAGCGACATCTTACTATCGCTTTTTGACCTAACATTGCAGTAGGATAGACAAATTGAAGCGGGATTTGCTCCTAATGAGTCCCCCATGCAAGGCGGCCATGCTTGATGTCAAAGCATAATGAAAGATTTTAGAAAAATTTTGTGCAAATCGTTTTTGATTGCAGTGAGAACCTCGAGCAGCCTCTGGACAGCTGTTTCAGCCCTGCTTGGGGCTTCTTCAGCAGAAACGTAGCTCGACATTCCCACTGCAGACCAAAAACGACTTGCCCGATTTATTCGCAATTGCGATGTAAGAATGATGAACATATAAAATAGCGACATCTTACTATCGCATTTTGACCTAACATTGCAGTAGGATAGACAAATTGAAGCGGGATTTGCTCCTAATGAGTCCCCCATAAATAAATTGGGCAAGTCGTTTTTGGTCTGCAGTGGGAATGTCGAGCTACGTTTCTGCTGAAGAAGCCCCAAGCAGGGCTGAAACAGCTGTCCAGAGGCTGCTCGAGGTTCTCACTGCAATCAAAAACGATTTGCACAAAATTTTTCTAAGAAAATATTATCCTTTTAAGGTGAAGATCGACCGAAATATAACATCGTCGCGTAGCTGTATCGTTTTTTTTAACTTCCACTTAATAATTAAGAAATTATATAAGTATTAATTTCCAGACAAAAATGGATAGAAATTGGATTTGTACTTCAGGGGTAGGCTATGAATATAAAAATTAATTATTATTTCCATCGTTATTTAATTAAATTAAATTATTATTTCCATCGTTCTCCCAGAATACACAAGATGGCATAGAATTGAAACCACTGTCAACTCTAAGTGCCTTGTACCAGTTAAACCTACATTCGACTTTTTATAGATACATCGTAATATAATAATAATGACAAATATCAAATCAAAAAATCCATAGAAAAGGTAAATTTTCCTCGAGCTGACAACACTGTGTCAAAAGCAAATTTTGCTAATTGATGGCCCACGAGCAGAAATAATTTTTAGTGCATTCGAATATTTTTTCTTTGAACCCAAAGCTCGAAGAATGATCGTAATACCCAAAGACATCGGGTCAAAATGATATAGTTGGCAACCCTAGATCGAGTAGCTTTTTTACTTTATATTTTTTTTTATTATTAAAAATATTTTCCGCAGTAATTAAGAGCTTCAAAAAAAACAATTGTGTTCATTGTTTGCCAGGAAAGTAGACATTTATGTAGTTAGTAATCTTTTTTTGATCTCATGAACCTACTCTTTGGAGTTTCCTTTTTCATGCTAGACTTATTTGCTGTCTATTTATACAATGCGATCAACGGAATTTATAATTGAGCATGATGTGATATTTTCCTAAAAGCTGGCAACACATTACTACTGTTTGAAATTAAAAATTTTAAGTGTGAAAATTGTGACGTTTATTTTTTTAAACGGATTTGTCTTATGGACTCCCTAATAATTTAAAAAAGCGTTTAATTCAGCATCCACACAAAATAAAATAACAAAAAAAAGATTGTATAAAGCACGAGCCTAACCTCAAATATGACAATTTCTCATTGTATCCAACCACACAGCAAAAAATAGCACTAATCACAGCTTCATCTAATTATGAATTCCAATGATCACAGTACTTTTAAAGTACCAACTGTTATTTATCCATTTTTTTTCCTTTATTCGTTACATACCTTTTGCTTCTTTTCTTTTTTTCTCTTCCTTTCATATTTTACAAGCGACAACTGTCACACGCAATACTTACATTCGTAAAAGATCCACCAGAGAAAATACTGATTTGCTGCCAGAGATTGAAATAAAAAAGACTTCAAAACGAAGTGTTGTGTTATAAGATCTGATCCGGAATTAATGGTTGTGGTATTTTTTTTTTTTTTACTTGAAATAAATAAAACATTTGTCTAAACATCCCCAAAAGAGAGAGACACGACGTGTTCAGAAACGATGTTACATTCTAGAAATTTCGAGAATATTTTTTGCAGGCATGGAAAGTCCTTGAAATTATAAAAAATATTTTTGTGAAGATTGTCTACCAAGAAAACTGAGATAAAGTTACGTGCTGCTACAACACTTCCTCTAATTTGTATTTAAAAGTTCGAATAAACTAACCCTTAACACAGAGTTCACTTAATTATTGTTTTGCATTGTATCTTGTTTAGAAAATTATTCTGATAGTATCAAGTTTGAAATATTATTATCGAAACTCATTTTTTAATTTTGGAGTTAAACAAAATTTAACAACTGTATCTTTAGATTTAATTGACAAAATTGTTTAGTTAGCATTTCACAAGTATGGTCATTGACAGGGGCTTAATTTGTCTAGCATAAATTACCGACGTCTGCTTAGATCGCATATCAAACTGCTTTTCGGTCGATGGAATTTACGCAAAATTAACGTTTCAATAGAGAGAATTCGATGCTGACAAATGAAACGACCAAGTCGCTTGGACTTACTTACAGCGCTACATCACCGTATCGTATTACATTCAAAACAATTACCGTGCTCGCTCATTAGATGTGTTTTGACGAGACGCTAATGATACTGGTTCGTCAGTCTTTGGACCCGAACCTTTAGAAATGCGCTTTGTTACTTCCTGCTCGGATAGATTGAAAAGTGAAATTTATAAATCTATTCATTATTATTCAGGTATGCAGTTGTAAATCAATTAGCCAGTGATTAGTAGCAATGAATTCGATATTTCAGTAACGACGTAGTTAGTTTAACATGTTGAAACAATGTGTTCTAGTAGATTTGTGAAAGACAGCTTAATTCATTTTAATTTTAACTTTAACTTTAAATATAATTTAATTTAGTTAATCTGAAATGTAACATAAAGAAATATTTTTTCGTAAAACGTAAACAAGTTCTTCTTATCCGCGCATAGATAAATTAACCTCATTTTACCACGTGAAGTGGTGGAGTACTACTCTTTTTTTGTGACAATATCACAACCGAGATTAAATTGAAAACACAATGAAGACTAATTGACTTTATTAAAAGTAATAAAACTACCAAAATGTTTCAACCCTATTCCAGAAATATTGTGTTACAGCGCTGATCCCCCCCCCCCCCGCAAAAGTAACTCGTGACGTCACATGAAACATCTATCCGTCACAGTGAAGTAAATAAAATTACTTTTAATATGTCTTCTAAAGCTTAATATAATTCACTATAAATGGAATCAATTCTGTGATCCTATTGATCAAATAATACAAAAACCGCAACAATATTGGGCATATTGATGAGGTTTTTGTATTGGAATTTATCACGTGACGTGACGTACCAAAACCCTACCGTCTGGATCGAGGCAACCTTCTCATACACAGTCCAGCTCTACCAACCTTGCAAAATTTCTCAATTTCAAGCAAATATTTTTATACTGAATTTAAACACAGGAAAACAGTAAAAACTATAAACTATAAAAACTTTAGATGAAATCTAAAGTAAAAATTAAAAAATATACGTACTAGCTTTAGCAGTTTTTAGAATATTGTTTATTTTCATGAAATTTTTCTTTACAGTTGAAATTAAATTCCATTTTACAAAACCGCTTGCACTAATTCGTAAGACTTTTAGACTCAAAAGGTTGGCAAAACAGTTTTGGTCTCTATGCAATTCACAACATAACATCGCACACTGTGAAAACTAAATGAATCCGATTTTTTTTTTAATTTGTAATTTATCAAAAGAGTATTTTTTTTATTACCATTGTTATAAAGTTATTAATATTTCCTCCCGTCCGCACTTCTTCGTGCGAAATTAAAATATTTTTTTTTTCGGATCACCATCGAATCGATTAACCCAATCTAAAAAAGTAAAACTTGTTAGAAACGGCAAACAAAAACTACGAAATCTACAGAAAATAAAACTACGAACATTGAGCAAGAAATGTGCAGAACGCGATAAATTAAGTTATATTTATTTGATTAATAAATTACTTTCATTCTCATCAAATCATGATAATGTAAGATTTTATATTTCATAACTTAATTTTAGGCATTTAATGAGCGAACACGTTAATTGTTTCGAATGAAATACAATCTGCTGGTGTAGCATTGCGAGTAAATTTAAACCACTTGGTCTTTATTTGTCAGCATGAAATTCTCTCTACCAAAACGTTAATTCTGCATAAGTTCCATTGACCGAAAAGAGCTTTGATTTGCGAGCTAAGCAAACGCCGATAATTCATGCTAGACAAATTAAGCCGTACTTGTGAAATGCTAACTAATCAATTTTGTCAATTAAACCTAAAGATGTAATCCAAAAGTAAAAAAAACGAATTTAGATAATCATATTTCACACATGACACTATCACAATAATTCCTAGACTCGCAAAAAATACAAAACAATAATTAAATGAACTCTGTATTAGGGCTTAACTCAATTTATTTGAATTTTTAAATACAATTTCAATTCGTTGGCAACGGTTTTTTTTATATTTCTCGGTTTGTAAATTAATTTTTCACTTTCACTCCGGCGTTGGTGATCTGTGGAACGTGGACGAAACACGTGTTCGCTCTTAAAAAAGTGTTCACGCATGTGTGACGAGGGGAATTGATTTGGGCAGTATACTTATATCCCACAGAAATAGCATCGTTATTATATTATACAGAAGTTCCCAAAAATGTACAGCTGAAAGTAAAATCTAATTAAAATATGTTATTTATTTTGATTACTTTCAGAGTCTTTGAGCTTTAATCAGAGTTGGCAAAACTTATTTTGCTTCAAATTCCTTTTTCAATATCGTTCGGCAAGGAACTGTTACGTATAAGATACTCCTAGTAGATACACTCAGTTTTGTGACATTTTAAATTAAAGTAAATGATATAATTTCAAGCTTTATTCATAATCACTTTCTAATGTTTTATAAATAACTGTTTTAAGTAAAGCGAAACTAATCATACTTTGAATAATAAATTAAAGGGTAAATGATTTGAATTACTAATAATAATATGCCGATCTATTATTACCTCTATTGCAAGCCATAAAATAAAAAGTAAGATGGCGTAAAAAAGGGCGTTGGTCGTTGTTTCCCTCCTACGTTCTTAAAAAGCTCGCCCCTTGCGTTACCATGGTGATTCTTTTCCCGGCGCCTCGACGCTGCAGGTGACGCTGCCATGACTGACGGTACACCTATAAATACCACGTGAGCACCAAAAACTAAAGTGATCGTCTTCTGCCAAATTACAGTTAAATTGGACGGACTTCGCCCGGGAATGTTTTTTAAGTTCGCCCGGATCCTGGATTTGACAAGAAACGAAAATATTTTCAGCCAAGAGGCGATTTCACTTTTAAATAATTCCGCCGAGTCTGAGAATAATCTATTTACGAGCTCGCAATACCCCATTAATTTTAATTAGTACACAAAGCTGTAAGATCAGTTGTCACTGAACGCTGAATTCGTTCATAATTAATTAGGTTTGGTGTATCGAGCAAGTTGCTACGTAATTCCAATCAGCTAATATAAACAAACTGAAAGTTTCAATTCAAGGAACATTTAAGGGATCTATTTTAACAGCATGATAAATACTGCAAGATATAACTCATAATTAAGACAGGTCAGTTAGGTTGCGGTGGAGTTCTTGAGCTACTCATGTGCTGAGGTCACAAACAGGGCTGAAACAGCTGCTCAGGGGATGTTCAGGAAATCCACTGCAATCAAAACTAACTCGTAACTAATTTTTAATTTCTATATGACACAGCGTTTCCTCCACGTCACTTGTCATTGGCAATTCAATAACAATATTTTGATGGTACACCCGAATGTATCTTATTCTCCATTTACAACATATTTAAATTCCAATCGATTCAAATTCACTTAAAAATCACTGATTGTATTTTATTTGCAGTCGATCACTGATAGAGAAATGATTGGGTTCCTCCTCCCTCACCCCCTACTGATCAAGCTGGTTTTTTAAATATTTTAATTTTAAAATATTATTCCTGTAATAAACTTTCTGTTCGCTTTAAAGTCAGTTTAGTTTAAAATCAAATCAATTTAATTTTCTGTTTATACCTTACTATTACTTTACTTCTTCACTTTCCTTCAGTTTAAATTTAGACGTAACACAATAGAAATAGAAGCAAGGGAAATGAAATTATTACGAAAAATTTTAGTAAGCACGAAGGTAAACTGAATACGGAAAAGAAAAGTTTACCAACTCTACAGAGGGTGAGCAACATTGTTAAAGCGCAAATACTACAATGGTCAGGACATTTAGAAAGGATGACGGACAAAAGAAAGAGTGAAAACAATAGAAACTAGAAGACCTAAGAATAAAAAAAGAAAGACCAAGGAAAAGTTGAAACGAACCAGTAATTGAAGATCTAGAAGAAAACAATGCATAACTGGAAACGAATATCGGAGAATAGAAGACTGGAAGAAACAATCCTACTACAGGAAGTGAAATTATTACGAAACATTTTAGCAAGCACGGAGATAAACTGAATATGGAAAAGAAGATCAAATTCAAAAGTATACCAACTTTACAGAGGGTGAGCAACATAGTTAAAATACAAAGACTACAACGGCCAGGACATTTAGAAAGGATGACGGACGAGAGAAGAATGAAAACGATAGAAAAAAGAAGACCTAAGAATAAAAAAAAAAGACCAAGGAAAAGATGAAACGAACCAGTAATTGAAGATCTAGAAGAAAACAATGCATAACTGGAAACGTATATCGGAGAATAGAAGAGTGGAAGAAACAATTCTACTACATGCCTAAATAAGAAAAACAAAGTTCACTTTAACAAAATAGAAATTGATAGAAAAAAATATATTCAAACTCAGACAGACAGAGGTCTACACCGTTAAGTTCTCCAATCGCGTTATAATGCATTTATGAAATCGTTCAGTTAATCTGTCTTTGAAACCATCCAGATTACTTGGTCCTTAAACAGCGAGTATTTTTTTTTCTATTGCCAAAATTTGAACGCAATAAACAGCAAAATTCTTGAAATTCCAAAATAGAACTTCATTCACGCAAGGAACACGTGATCTAGTGGTAATTGATAGCCGATATTTTTCAGATCCAAATCAAGAGCAGAACTTCATAATTGGTAGAAAAAAGACAAGAAAAGAAAGAAAAGAAAACAAAAACCAAAACATTTTCCTCAGGTTTACCAAAATCAAGGAACTTAACAGTTAATGAGCGAGAAGAAAGCGTGCTAGTTCAAGAAACTGTTCACAGATACAAATAAAAGAATCGGAGATAGAAAGAGCAGACACAGTAAAAGTAACACCATGACAAAAAGTGCAAAGTAGGTTGTCTGATAGGAAGGCTAAATAGAATAGATTTAAGAAATTCATTTGGATTAGAAAGTGCTACCTCCACGTCACTGGGGATTAAGATAAAGTGAAAAATAAATCGTCAGACTTACAGTTAACAGTAAGATAAAAAGAAGTCATCGCACGACCAATTTTTCACCTAAAATTGTGTCAGATTAACAAAGAGCAACCAGTTTGTTACCTAAGATACGGCATTCACTTGCAACTAATCAAGATAAAGTGGATAAGGATATTGACGTGTAGAAGAAGATCAATTAAAACCCACGACTATAACTATAAGCAGATATATTAAAATCTGAAAGATGTACATGTAATTTTTTAATTTTATATGTTGATCTATCAATTGATAATTTTAACAACTTAGCTATCTCCCTTTAACTCTTAACGTGAAGTGGCGTTGTCGCTTACAAGTCACGTTGAATTCTTAACTCAAATTTGCCTGATCGGCATATAAAGACGAAAGAAAAATGTTCTGTAGTTAAAAATGCAATTCACAAACTTTCTAGTACGAAATGACTTGCCACAAAAGTAGTTCGAGTTATCAAGACTTTGGGTCATTCAAGAAATGAATAAGTCCCACTCCTGATCAACTCCAACCAATTTGATTAGAGCTATCAAAGATTCGAGTTATGGAAGTTCGACTGTAACTCGAATTAGGTTACCACCCAGTTAATATACCGGGCAGGTCAAAACGGTTTTGAGGCCTAAGCTTAACAAAGCGAAGTGAAAGAATAAGAAACAATGTTTACGAATAATCGAAGAGAAAAAAGGTATTTCGATGAGCGTAATGTTACAAAACAATGTCTTTAGACGTTTTATTTTAAATACCTACAGATGGAATATGATTACAGTGATCGTACAGTCAGCATTTTGCTGGATTGCTCGGAACTATGAACGCTGATCCAGAAAACAAGGAAACAAGAAACAAGCAAGAAAGCTATCCTTGAATAAGTTTTATTCGCAATTTACGTCGTTTGGTTTGGTGATAGATTCCTTGTACGTACAGAGTGAAGACTGAGCTAACGCAAACGTAATTTAAAATTTGTGTAGCAGAAATAAAAGCTGATTCTGAAAAAAATGCAGCACATTCAATGTGCAACAAGGCAATAGGATCATAGCCACCCTAAAAACTGTTTCTACTTTTAATTACAGAGACTTTAAACAAATAATTGAAATTTCTTTAACATATCTTGTCGGGTTCCTCCTTTCACCGCTCTCTCTCTTCAAAGTTTAGATTAACGATTAACGACTGCAATCGTATTTGCAATTCGACATTTTTTTGATACTCAGGAACTAATAATATCGATGATATAAGTTATGGCTTTCTTATTATGAGTGGTGGCAAGCGACGTGGACTCGTATTAATATTATTCTCCAATCGATATCATAATTACAATCAAGAATTCAGCTGTTACTTCAATAGCTGGTGTGAAAGCGTTGACCTTTCTAGAAAGTTATCATGAATAGATAAAAAAAAATATTGAGATATTGGTTTAGAGACGTTAGTTTAGAGATAGGTGCTTTATTAATGCGTGTATTTAGAGTGAGCAGATTATTAGAGAGAAGGTAGGAAATACCTTAATTCGTGTATTTAGAGTGAGCAGATTATTAGAGAGAAGGTAGGGAAACCAATAATCTGCTTTCTCTGAATGGATCCTAACACAGCTCATAAAGGGGTCGCGAAACCTAAAAGTTTGGGAAACGCTGAAGTAAGCGAAATTTAGTTCTTACTTTTTCATAAACATTTCAACAGAATTAAGTAATCGTATTAGCAGTACGAGGTATACATAACGTGTACATATATGAATGGAGTTGGCAGTAGAATATTTTTTATTTTGTTTCAAAATTTCTCTTGATAGTTGTATGTATTCATATGATTCTTCTATTCCATCAGAGATCTTAAAAACTTCGTTTCGCTTCAAATCTGTTTAAAAAAATAGCTCATTTTCTTTTTATCTTCTCAAGAAACTTAAGTTGCTTCGAAGATTTCCGCTGACGCTTTGCCATGTTTTAAATCAAGACGAAACTTTAATATCTTAGAAATTAAATATTTTTTCCATTATCAATCAAATTCGTGATCAAAATGTATTAATTAAATTCGTATAAGGCGTCGTTAAAAAATAAATCTTGAAATAGATAATTATTATTTCAAACAGTCCTCACACATTATAAACCACGCTGTATACAGGATGTTTTGGGATGTGTGGAACAAGTTTATTGTATTCCAACGCGATCTCGGCGGCTCTGGCGAATAAGTATATACATTCTACAAATAATTTGTTAAAAAACAGATATAATAATTATTAGAAAAAGTAGATTTCTGTTTCAGCTTCATTTCCGCAAACGCCCAGTATACGATGTATTTCTAAACTGGATTTTGATTTCAATTCAATTCAATTTTCATTTCAATTTAATTTTCTGGATTTCCCTGAAATCCTATTTTCTAGATTTCTATAAAATCCAATTTTAATGTACCGATTTCTTCATATTATTTCTCCATCTCTATTCTAATTTGTTCTAGCAAATGTCATAAGACCTTCATTTAACTATTGCGGCTTTTATTAAATTTGGATATTTCTTGTTATCTTCTGTTGTAAGAAAAAGTATTTTGGAAAACTAAAACTACAGTTGCAGTCCCAGGTATGATTTATAAGCAATCCTTTCTTTTTCTTAATAAGACGATAAATACAGATTTGTGTCGCAAGATGCATCTGCAAGTGCAACCATATCTTTCTCAATCACGATGTTTATTATATTTTACGTCTCACTCATCAGTTTCAAGAAGCCTTATGTTTGTTTACATTATGTCTATAACAACGGTTGACTATTTTAAATGTCAGTTTTGAGTAAAATGAGGAAAGTATCTTCTTTGAAAAATTTTTTTTGTGCAAATCGTTTTTGATTGCAGCGAAAACCTCGAGCAGCCTCTGGACAGCTGTTTCAGCCCTGCTTGGGGCTTCTTCAGCAGAGACGATTTGCACAAAATTTTTCTAAAAATTTTCATTATGCTTTGACAGCAAGCTTGGCCGCCTTGCATGGGGGACTTATTAGGAGCAAATCCCGCTTCAATTTGTCTATCCTACTGCAATGTCAGGTCAAAAAGCGATAGTAAGATGTCGCTATTTTATCTGTTTATCTTTTTTGAGTTTAAAACCACACTTGTTTTTCCTTTGTTTTTTATGATTGTTTTACGAGATACAATACAGTACGTGCATGATCAACGAAGTAAAGACTTTCGTTTCATTAGAAATAACATCATGTGACTAAATTTTATTGCACCGAAATTACCTTTCTTCATTTTTTTTCACCCATTGCAACTTTTTTTCCACTTAATTTACCTTTTGACCTTAATAATATCTTTTTTTGCAAACATCAATTTTTGTATCCAAACGCAATTTTTTTCTTATTTTCGATATCTCAATATGAATTTATATTTTTATTATGGAAATTATATTGATGCAATAACCAAGTTCAGAAAACAGAAGCTCCTAAGTTGCTAACCCAGCTCGTTGATGTTCAACGGATGATATTCCTTAAGCCTTGTTCTCACTAGTCAATTTCATTGATCAATAACACTGAATCTACATCACTGAAAATAGAATTAAATTCAAAATGCGTTTACACTATTCAAGGGCATTGAAGATCTAGTCCATCGGTTCCCAACCGGTGGTTCACGAACCCCTAGGGGTATGCGACCCTGAAATATGTGGTTTGCAAAAGAAAAGTTGTCATGGCGGAATTCTATGAACTTTGTTTATTAATGTAATTACTTCATTTAGATTTAGGGCTACTTTTTTTTCTTGAGGGTGTCTCGCAATGAAAATAACGTTGGGAACCGGTGATCTAGTTGAACAAGTGTCACACCGTTTTTATTTAAATTGCAACTGTTTATAATGCAGAATGTGTAAATTCGACAGCAGTTATCAGCTGCTGTAATTTAGACGATGCAAATGTCTTAAGGTGAAATAATAAACATTTTCAAATAATATGTACCATGATCCATGGGATATAAAAGATATTTATTTATCTACGTTGAAAGAGTTGAATAAGAAAAAATATAACATAAAAAATAGAGGTCCCTTAACTAATCTAGTCATTTTTAATAAGTATTTGATCCAAACGTAATCAAATTAACATGCCATCAATCAGATTGCTTTGAATCTGTGGTCCTTCGAGAAGTTTTCGACGTGTGCAAAAGACAAAGAAATTTGACCCCTGCTCCAATACCTGCACATATTTTTTGGTCTATTCGAACCGGATACAAGATGCACCGTCGTTCTTGTTGGTCAAAGGTACACTTATTTGTTTCAATATAATTGAAACCTCGTTCTGACCCTTCAATCGTTGTTCAGTTTCATTGAATCAATCCCGCTAATTCATCAAACTAGATCTGCTTTTCACTTTCCTTGAAACGAAAAATTATGAATCAATTTCGTTATGGATGTCTGGCAAGTTTGATGTTGAAATTCTTCAAGGTGGCGGAATTAACTCAAGAAGAAATAAAATCTCTGTAAGTAAAGCGATTTTTATTTTGTCTTGACAAAACCTTGAAGACCTTCGACGTCAAATTTGGTACAAATTCATTTCCCACCAAGCAGACCTGAAATGCAAAACATGAAACCTGAATTCAAAAATTTTTGGTCCATTATACGTATTGCGAACTCAATCCGAGGACACACTGTATAATATAAGGATTGTCCACAAAAAAATTCATCTAATTTTCGTGGTTTTGTATAAGTATTTTTTGTTTTACCTTATCTATCAAACTACTGTCTTCCGCTCGAATGAAATTAAAGTTGTTCCTAAATTATTTTTGGAAATGTATTCTCAATAAACGAAAAAAATTGATTTTGTACACAAAGCAAGAAAATCCCAATTGGTCTCAATATAAAATTGCAAATTGTATTGGAATATCACGTGCCACTGTTCAAAGTATTTTAACTCATTTCAAGCAAACTTTTGACAGTAGAAAGAAAGCCAGGTTCAGGTAGAAAATCAGGTCCAATTAATAAAAGATTGGCAAAGAAGGTCATCACTGCGTTCAAGAGAAATCCTAACATTTCTGTAAGAGACGTGGCCAAAGAATTAGGTATGTCGGAAAGTTATTTCGGAAAAATAAGAAAAAGCTAAGTTAAAATCGTATAAAGTTTTAAAAGTACCAGATCGGTCCGAAGAAAAAAATTTATAGGCGAGAAAACGAGCTAGAAAATTGTATACGCAACTGTTAACAAAATTCAATTGGATCGTTATAGACGATGAAACCTATGCCAAAGGCGGCTTCAAACAAATTCTAGGATAAGAGAATTACATTTCTACAAGTCGAGGAGGAGTTGATAAAAGATTTATGGTGCGTAATAGCTCAAAAGTTCAAAAAAAAATTCTAGCCTGGCAAGCAATTCGCACTTGTGGTAGAAAAAGCGATTTTTTTTTTTTGTATCAATACAGTTAACCAAGAGATCTACGTCGAGGAATGTTTGAAAAAGCATTTACTACATTTTCTACGATTACATGATGATTCAGTTTTGTTTTGGCCCAATTTGGCAACTTGCCATTATCGTGAAATTGCGAAGAATTGGTATGAAAGAAATCAAGTGCAAATGGTTCCAAAGGAAACTAATCCCTTCAACCGCCCTGAGCTTCGGCCAGTTGAACAGTATTGGGCTATTGTTGAACGAAAATTAAAGAAAAGTCTAGAGGAAGCTTCGAACATCACCACTTTTCAAAGGAAATTGAGAAATGTTACCAGTCAATTAACAGATTTTACTGTACAAAACTTGATGGAAAGAGTAAAGAGAAAAGTTAGCCAATTTTATATATCTGCATAGTTAGATTCTAAATATTTCTCGTTTCTTCTTGTTTAACTATAAAAGAAATGTTAAATAAACAAATGAGCTACATCTGATGCGTGTGTACTTGTAAAAAGAAATGTTATTTATGGATGAATTTTTTCGTGGACAGTCCTTACTAGAAATGAAATGAAAATATGAATTTTAGTCCAAATTTTTGCAAATATTTTGCACAAAATTAACTTGTAAGTAAATTTGTTAAGAATATTGAATATTTCTCCTACAGGAGGACTGTAACTGACGATAACACTGACGTAGTTCATTCCATAAATTAAATTAGTTATCAAACGTTTTACTCTGCATTTCATTTAGATATACCTTGTTCACTTTCTTATTTATCGCCGCAGAAAAAAAGTCCCCTGCCCATATAAAACAGACAAACGACGTTCCATCGAATTAGCTGACAACTTAAAACGAGGGTTGTTTCTTTCGGAGCATTAATGTATGAGCCGCGTTTTTATCAAATTATTTTAACTGCTTTCCTCCGCCGCCATGTACGCGTAAAAGTAATTCGGGATTAATTCTGGCGTTCAATTAAATGCCATTTCTCGGCGAAGAAACACGTAGCTTCGTAGTGAGGCCCCGAATGCCTCGTTTAATTCTAAAAGGACCGTATCGTCGTTAGCTATAAATTTTAGATTAAGTTACACAGATGCTTCGAGAAGCCGGAGTTTATGTTTTTTTCATTTGCCACTATTTCGTTCGATAATTTTTGCTCGTAATTTACGTGGTGTGCACGTGTTGCTTATGATGATGATTCAAATTATCTTCGCATTAAGAACATACACGCTCTGAACACAGTACTTTGCTGCTCTTATTAGCGCTCTACATTTGAGAAATTATCGCTATAAGCTACTACAGTTGTTTTCATTTAATTATACATTACAGGCAAGCAAACTACCAACACATTCCTACTGAAGTTAATACGTGTACATTTTATATAAAATAATTTAAAATGCATTTAGTGACATTTTGAGCCAACAAAATAGTACTTTTCGTTTTTAAGACCCCCTGGCTAATTTATGCCTTTCTCTCTATCCATACCATGCCGGATCATTGAAAATCAAGATCCGGGGATAGGGATACGGATTTATAGCCTCGGATACGGGTTCTTTGTATCTAGATCCGCAGATATTGACGTGGATCTTGAACTTCGTAGACACCAAATAAGGTCTAAAAATGACCAAACAAACACATAGTTTGCGTGCCAAGAAAAAGAAAAATCTAACTTGCCAAATAATCCATACAAAAATACACCCATAAAGACAGAAATTGGATTGATTGGCTCAAAATAAAATTTGTAGACTTGAAGTAAACAAAACCAATACTTCGACTGGGTTCACGTTCTCAAAAAAAAAGTACAAGGTTAACCAGCTGCTAAGAAGGCATCCACAGAGTTAACGAACGTGACATTCCCAGACAAAAGCATACTATACCGTAACAACTGAATAGGTGTCTCCAGAAAAGTAACCTTCCGGTGTTAAAAAAGGAAACAAGATAGTAACGAAAAAATCATAAACGGCTTAAGCAAGTGATACTCAAAAAAAAAAACAAAAAAAAAGATTATTTCGTAAAAATCTCACTGAATCCTTTGAAACGAGACTTGAAAAAAATTCAAAGAAATGTAGAGCCTTACCGGAATCGAATTCAAGGACTTAAAAAGAGATCAGTTTCAAAAAATTAAAAATTTCGTCAGAAGACGGTAAAAGATGAAAGGCAGAGACGGACTCAAGACCAGAGCGGGACCTGTATAAATAAATTTCCGTGGACGAATGGTAAAATGTTCTAAATTGAAATGAGCCCGTAACAATCCAGTCCAGATGTGCTGAAAAGAAACGGATATGGATGTGATTACGAATCTTTTTTCTTCGTGGATTGGGATACGGATACGAAATCTAGAACTTGGATCTATCATTTTTGGAACGCTATGTAATACGTCGTCAAAAATTGTTTTTCTTTTTCAAAAACCTGTGTGGGTAAGCGGCACTTATTGTTAAGGTTCAATTAAATGTAATTGTCAAATTTTCTGGACTGTAGAATCAAGAATACCGAGTTATCGTTGACAAGCAATTGTCAAAGTGGATAGTCGTCAAAAATTTTGTGAAAAACGCAGTTGGTACCGCCGTAATTATTCTTAAACATTAAAAATATACGAATTTTATGCAATATAAACAGTTGGTACCACCCGTACGCTTCTTTGTTAAATTAAACGATCGTCAGTTATTGTTTTCGAGGCTGATTAAAAGCGGCGAAGTTTCTTGTTTTAGAACCTAGAGTCTTTCGTAATTCGCAAGTAGTTGGTACGACCGATATAGTTAGAAATTGCCGGGCATTTTCCACGGGATCTACGAACAAGTTTACAACGTTACTATAACTGTAACGTCAAAACAAAAACTCGGAAGAATCTTTGAAGATATAGATCGTCGCTTGTTTTAAGCGTTACCAACTGCATTTATGAATTAATTGGATCAATTTCTTAAGAAATAGGGATTTTATGTTACATGGGGTTGGTACCACCGGTGTAACCAATCGGCAAACTATTTTCTCTGAGAAACGGTTGAATTAAGTAGGTCGTCATTTGTTTGCAAGGCTGCCGACTAGCTGTTGGTTAGGAATGTCGAACATTTCAGAAACGATTGTAGAAATTTTAGGCCAAAAATTGGCTTGACCGATTAATCGGCACTAACATCGGATCGGCACCAATTATTGTGTTGGATCAATTGGATCAGTTTCTTAAGGAATAAGGATTTTTATGTGACATGGGGTTGGTACTATCAGTGTAACCAATCGGCAGACTCTTCTCATTTGTTTGCGAGACTACCGACTATCTGTTTGTTAGAAAAGTCAAACGTTTTAAAATCGGTTGTAAAAATTTTAGGCCAAAAATTGGCTCGAGGGATTAATCGGCAGTAACATATAATCGGCATCAATTATTGTATTGGATCAAGTGAATCAATTTCTCAAGGAATACGGATTTTTAGGTGATATTGGATTGGTACCAGCAATGTAAGCAATCGGGAGACTATTCTCTGAAAAACGCTTGAGTTAAATAGATCGTCATTTGTTTTCGAAGTTACCGACTAACTGCTCGTTAGAAATGACAAGACATTTTAGAATCGGTTGTAGAAATAGGCCAAAAATTCGTTCGAAGGATTAATCTATAGAAACATCGGATCTGCACCAATTATTATGCTGTTCATCAATCGGATGTGCCGATTATGTTAAAACCGATTATGTTCAAACCATTTATGTTATTAAATATTCCCATTTAAACTTAGTGAAGTAGGCAAATTAGATATTTTCTATTTCCATTATCAACATTTTAGGAGTTGTTTGAAGGAAATCTTGACCGATTCATCGGCATCTGTATTGCCACTGATTGTTGTGAGTTTTCAGCAAATCGGTGTCGGCATCGGAAGTTTTCCTGCCGATTATCCAATCCGATTTGAAATTGAAATTGTAACATTGGATCGCCACCAATTATTGTGCTGTTCACCCATCGGATTTGCCGATTGTGTTAAACCCGATTATGAGAAAATAATGATGAAATTAGCAAAGTAGGCAAATTAGTTGTTTTCTGCTTCCATTTATCGACATCTTAGAAGTTATTTAAAACATCTGCATTGGCGCCGATTATTGTGAGTTTTCAACCCCCAATCGGTGTCTACATCGGAAGTTTTCATGCCGATTATGTTACATCAAAGTTGAAATTGATTAATGGGTAGTAACATCGGATCACCACAAATTATTATGCCGTTCATCTAACGGATTTGCCGATTTATGTTAAAACCAATTATGTTAAAACATTTATCAACATCTTAGGAGAATTTGAAGGAGAACATGACCGATTCATCGGCATCTGCATTGACGCCGATTGTTGTGAGTTTTCTCCAACCCCCAATCGATGTCGGCGTCGAAATTTTTCATGCCGATTATGTTACATCCAATTTGAAACTGATTAATCGGTGGTAACATCAGATCGGCACCAGTTATAAGGTTATTCATCCATCAGATTTGCCGATTATGTTAATAAAATACAACGAAATACACAAATTAGTCGTTTGGAACTTAATTTATCAATATTGTAGGAGTATTTTGAAGCAGAATAGGAGTGATTCATCAGAACTGTGTCCGCGCCAACTACAGTGCTTTTTACCCGTAATGGCATCGACAGTTTCATTGCCGATTATGTTAAAATATATGCAAATTTCTAATTTCTTTTACCAACACAATGCGGATAGTTTGAAATAGGGCTCGATATCGAATCATCTACTACCGTGCTTTTTAACTATCATCAATCGCTATCGGCATTGAAAGTTTTTTTGCCGATTATGTTAAACCATACCTAATTCGAAATTATCAAGACGCAAACTAGTAATTTGTCGCGTATGATTGATTAGGGTAGGTCTGGACCAATAATTGATCAGCATCAGCATCTGCATGGGCACACATTTTTGTTCCTTTTACTCAACGACAACGACATCAGCAGCGACAGATTTCTTACGGATCTGAAGTTAGAATTATCATTTATTAGTTTTTTCTAAGTATTAAATTGTTAAAGGAAACTAATTTAGAGATTAGTCATCGGCAATCGGAAAATCTAAATAATCAATCGCGACCTAATCTCTCCCTTATCTACAGATTTTCGTAATAGAGAGTTTATGTTTTTTATGCAATTGGTGCTCTGATCACATGATCGTCACTTGTTTTCAAACTGGGGTCTAGCAGTTGTGCAATTTGGTCAAGGTAGATCAACACTTGTTTCATTTTGGAAATCTGGCTATACCAATAGAGAATGCAAGCAGTAAAAAAGATATATCATGCTAAATAGCTTCCAATGTTTCCAAACTATTAAAAAAATAATTTTCGGGTACATTTTATTAAATCGGAAAGCTATTCCTGGCCACATATTTTTTTTTTTTTAGTGGAGGAATCAAAACAAAATTATTATTATAAGTAAATGGTCGATTTGAGAGGTTTGGGAAAGGAAAGTGCTACGGTGGATATACGGAGGAATCAAGAACGAAACAGGAAATTGGAGGAAACAAACCAACAGAGAAGTTAGTCACATATTTAATAAACCTATTTATAACACAAGTTATCAGAGCACAAAGGGTGAGGTGGCTAGGACATGTGTTACGAACAGAGCCGATGAGAATTCCAAGGAAAGTACCACAAAGTGGAGAAGGAGGTAAAAAAAGAAGAAGAAATGGCTGAATGCAGTGAAGATGGATTTGGAAAATGCTGGATTCAAAAGATGGGAAAAGAAAGTCGGAGATAGGGAAAAGTGGAAGAAAATAGTGAAAGCTATTGAGTGTACTCTGTAGAGGAAAGGATCAAAGGACCAACAGAAGCCATGCGTCGATCTGGCCTGTAGCGCTGATATATGTATGTATATAAGTGGCCGATTTCTTCACCGTCTTTATTCTAAGGCTAATTTATCTGCCAGTTGGAACGTGTCAGACAGATAATTAGGTCTATTCCGTAAGCATTTCAAGTTGATTGCTACGCTTGTTACGGTTGATATATAACAAACATAACAATTGATTTCCTAAGGAACGTATTCGCTTCAATTGATTGATTGCTACGGCATGTTGAAGTCTGATTGGTGAGTTTCTGTGATTGCCATACTTACATTTACAATTATTGTTAGATACCAATTGAAATGGATTGGTTCTTACAGAATGGACGTGATTATGTGTCACATTCTAATCAAACCTCGATTTCCGTTTCGAGAAACACCAATAGGCATACATGAAAAATCTTAGAAATCAGTTGCGAATCTCGAAAGCTTCATCCACTGTTTGATTAAGTACGTATCATTGACTGGTACTTAATTGTTATTATTGCATAAAGAAATACTGAAAGAAAGGAGAAGTTCTTTGCCCATTTTACGTTTAGCATGTCATTCCTCAAAATTCAAATCATTTCGTTGCTATACAGGGAATACTTGAACGATGGCTCAAAGGAAGATAACCAATTTGATAGACAATTTGATCTTATAAAGATTTTACTACTATTAAGTGATCCAATTTATGTTATCGTTAAAAGACTACATTGCCCATATTCTCATCTGACGATTAAAATCGTCTCTAGTAAAGTTGTGATTAAAATAAACCAGAAACGATATAGCTTTATACTTTTTCATAAGTAAGAGAGTGATGAATGAACGTTGCCGACTTGTCGCTCTCTTACATATTAAAAATTGACATAAAGCTATGTCGTTTTTTATTTATTTTAATCACTATTTTAGTTAAAGACGACTTTAATCATAAGATGAGAATACTGCCCATAAAATTAAAAAAAAAGAAACTATTGAGAAAGATTCACATAGTTTGAAATGAGCATTGAATTAAAAGTCGTATCCTAAATGGATTCAAGAAATGAAATGTAAAATGTCAAACGATTTGAATCTGATATTTACTGACAGCCGCAAGTGCTTTTTCTTTGGCATGTATGAGCGTGTAGTGCATCATATTTAATCGACATATTTAAATCCGTGGCCTGGTTATTATTTAATGTTGGGATTTTGCAAGGAAATTTCTAATTTACTAATCCACCCGAGCGACGCGTCGTAAAAAATTGATCATCGCCTTTAATTATTATGAAGGCTCGTTAAATTTCCGGACCACCGTAATTAAAAAAATTTGCACTCATATGATAAACACATGGCCCATGGATGATATCATCTAAATTAAAATTACTTACAGACAGGATATTGTTATAGACAAACTCGTCGTATTTAAGAACTGTCTCTGGAAACGTTAGAGCAGGAAGTTCTGTGTTAGTTTTCGTAACGTTTTACAGCACGCTCGAAAATAAACTATTTAAAATATTTACATTAATTACAACAACAACAACAACTAAATTGCGCTATTAAAACTTTTAATAATACTTCTAATGATTCTAATCGCCTATTATATTGCTTACTTTAACGACAAATGATTATATGGGCAATACATCATTTCAAGTTTTTTTTTTTTTAATTTGAATTAATGAAAGAACTGGTGCTGCTTTATAAGTATAAACCACATCAGTTGACATATCTCGTCAATCTGTATGCAAATTAAGAGTCAACGTTTTATTTCTTATTCTAAACGCACCTCTGTAATTATAAAACGTCACAATCTATTTTCCATTGCATACATGATACACCAAATCATATTTAAAATTAATTTTATTCAGTGCAGCCGACAATAAGGATGTTGTGGTTAATAAACTAAATATAATAATTAAACCCAATTTAAAATTAAAACTGTAATAAAAAAATAATAATGATTATTATAATATACATATTAACAACGTCTCCTTCTTTAATGTGAAAAGGTGTTAAAATATCTCGTCATATTTTGCTTGTTCCACATGTATAAATTAACGTCGCTTTTTATAACGTGACGTCGCTAATATATCATTTCCTTGTACACGTGCATTAATAACAGCGTGTCAATATTAAATTTCGTAAATTATAAAATATAAAACTCCGACTGGAAAAAAATCTGCTAAACAACCAATAATTTCGCATTAAATTGTAAGAATAATTACTCAATTTATGAAGCATAATGCAGCACGCAGCGTACATTTATACAACTATAATTTTCATTTAACGCTAATGTTATGCAAAATGTGTTGTAATTAGAGTACCGCGCAAGTGATGGTTTTCTCTCTTTTTCTTATTAATTTCAATGAGTATTAATGAGTACTTATAAGATACCGCGACAGTATTTTTCAAAGTAAATGCCGCCGCTGTGTTATAAATGTTTCAAAAAAAAATTTATTCATACTGTTAATTTGTGATTTTAAAAATGACGAACTTATATTTTATATATAACATGGTAACTTTTATTACTCACAATCACAACTATTAAAAAACAGGGCATAGATAGACCTAATATTTAATCACAACTAAAAATGGATCAATTATATTTAAAAAAATAGTAGCAGTTGAGTAAACGATAAAATAATCGACCTCCTATTAGTCATAAAACAGATTACAATCGGTAATCCCGTAAAAATCTTAGTAACTTTACAGTCAAAATTCTCGTATTTTAAAAGCTTTTAAAAATTATCAGCTGGACTATCTCCGTTATAAATATTAATTTTTTTTATTTTATGTCTATGCAGACGTAAACAGAATGTTTCATGTGCACGGATTAAACGCATTCGCTTAATTTTCGAGGACACTATATCTAATAATTTCGTTAATCGTATATTTTGCAAATCGAGAATAGAATAACAGATTCTAAAGTTATTAAAAATTACCAATCGCGATCTGTTTTATGACTTTAATACGACATCGATTATTTTACGACCTTCAACTAAAGTGAAACGCACTGTATATATTTTTCACACATAAGAATTACTGTTAGTATTAACTTATTCAAAAATAAATGTATAAGGTTTGATTCCTTTTTTGTTTCAGTTTTTATAACTGTTTCAGGTTTCACAAAGGCTCGTCGTTTCCTCACTCTAAAACAAATTAAATTATCTAAAATAGTAAAGGAGACTGTGGTTTAAGAGATAATTGAAATTAACCTCCGCCCACAATAATTTTTACATCCGTAGATATATATTTCGGCAGCTAAGCTGCAGTTGCAGTTGGTAACGTACTGAAGATGGCAGCTTAGCTGCCGAAATACGTATCTACGGATATAAAAATTATTGTGGGCGGATGTTAATTTCAATTAAATTAAATTATTTCTACGGATTTATAAAACTTATGCAAGAGCTACAAGGATGTCATTTTTATAGATTTTAACCTATTTTAGTGCGAGGAAACATAAGGCATTTGTAAAACTTTTCAAACTATATACAGCGTGTCTCTAAACCTATGTCTTTAATTGAAACCACAAATAGTGGTCAAGAAAAGAAGCAAAATTTGTTATAGAACTATTGGTCAGGTAGCAATAATAATGCAGATAAAAATTGTTTTACTTTTTCACAGAAATTGTGTGAGGGTCGCTGAATGCTGCTTAAATGTTCTGGCGGAGCTCGGTTTTCAACTATTCTCCGACGTTCGAGGCCATAAAAAGTCATAAAACCACAGACCATGATCTAATGCACAGATATTGTACTTAAGGCAGGTCAAGTATCGTGTTTTTTTTATTTTTTTTTATTTTAAAAGCAGATAAATTTTGTAACTAGGTAAGTTCCTAATAGTTTAAAATATTCTGTGCGTATTGCATTAATTGATGATTAGTTTTGTGCTAATGCGTACTTTAACAGTTAAATTTAAAAAAAATCAATCGAAAGCCGATCGAAAAAGTGGAAATTCTTACATCATATTAATTTGTAAATTGCCAATAATCAACTTACAATGTTTATTACTAAAGTTTATTGTATTTACACAGCAAAATAAATTTGCTTCTTTATTAAAACTTCGAATAAACGACGAAATAAACGTCTGCACTAGACGAGAGCTTTTATGTCTATATGGTTTAAGCCGACGCAGAAATTCAGTTTTAATATTGTCCTTATAAAAACATGTGTTTTGTGTTGGAATGTAAACAATTATAAAAATAGCTCGATTGAGAGCACTTATTTTGAACCCATAGATTATTGTGTGTACAGACAATCTAATTAATTTAAATTTTTCATCGTATCATAGTCCAATTCTTGCTTTCCGTTTTTACAATAGGAATAGTTTCTGCTCTTGCAATACTTATTCTGCAGCTATTAGTGCGATAATTAAAAAATAATTTCACGCATTTTCAGCGCAGTTACAAAACTAGCGTACGAAGATGTTTAATTACTTCAGCAAAAATCTAACGAAGATTAGATACTCGTTGTTAACATAATTGTTATTGTCTATTACAAAGAGGTGCATAAACAAACGTTTTTACTTATCGTATGTTGAAAATACAAATAAACATGCCGATGTCCGTAGGTCGGATTCATATTCGTATACAATAACCGAGTTCTTCTAAACGTAAATAAAGAGTTTTATTGCGGTTTCTTGCTTTTATCGGAATAAATTGCTGAAACAAGTCGTAAACCAAGCAGAGGTTTCGAAACAAAGGGACTGCGCTCGCTTGTGACGGGTCAGTTTTTCATTTTTCGGCAAAAAAATTCAGATTTGGAGAATTAATCTTTTAAGTTACAGTTTCATTTAAAGACAGAGAAGACGAAGAAAATAAATTCATTACTTTATAAGATCCGCAGAAACTTTAAAATTTCAGTACTGATTAGATTCTATTTATTATAGCAGAACAGAAATACACTCTAAGAATCCTGATTCTTATTTATTTATTTTTTTGGATAGTTCTTGCCCGTGAGAGTTGCAGAGGATATGAAACAAATAAAAAAGCTTTTTTAAAATCGAGCTGATTCTTATTGTTATTTTTCTTGTAACTCACTTTATTTAATTAAGATACTTTATTAAATTAAAACTCATATCGGAACATGACTCATTGAAAAACACAAATGACATACAAACTGCTGGCTTACAGCTTACATAATGAAATCATTGATTAGCTTGCAATACTATTACTAGGGTAAACTGCTAGCTTAGATAATAAAAGCATCAATTAGCTTGCAATATACCAAGAAACAAGATTATACTAGGATATCATGTAAAAAAAAGGATAAGCTTGCATTGCGCTGCTTTGCAGTTGAATCAGCGATGAATCATTGGAAGGCTCCATGCGTTTCCGTAATGCAGCTTCCAGTGCCAGGAATTTCTAAGAGATACCATAGATTATAATAAGTACGACCAGATAAAAAAAGCTCGCGGATGTGATTTTGTCCGTTTGACACGCGTCTCAATCTTCCTCGCCTTGAAGTTTTCAAAATTCTAAATTTATTCCATCAGTCAATATTTCTAATTTAATTTAAATAAACCGTACCTAAGCAGCATCCACGATCGTCGGCGAGGGTGAGTTTGAGTAAAATAGAATCATTGTTGTTATACAAAGATAGCATCTAATAAAGTTTAATAGAAGTGAACAGATGTTAGTGGATCTTCCTTTCTCTCTTTCATATTCTAGTTTCAATTTTATGGTAATACTTAAAATTTAATTAATTAATTGATTAAAGTAAATTCACATAGTATTTTATTTATGAATATATTTTGTTAATTAAAGATTTGGATTTTATTTGAACCATTATAAGAATTTCGACAATTCTAAAAATAAAAGTAGACGCCATTCGGGCAATTCGTGGAAGACGATTTGGAAATAGATTTCTCATTTTTTATCGAAAACCAGAAACGCTACGAACAAAGAAAATCGAGATCCAACTCGGATTGTTAAGTTTTCAACCCCGACCGCACGTTTTACAAATCAACAGTGATTGAAATTAAATATAGGTATGGTAATTGTTGCATACTTGTTCACAAAGACTATTTCATTGTTTCATGTGTACGTACAAATTAAATCTTAATATTGGTTATACCCATATAACTTGTGATTATTTCGCTAAAGCTGAGTTCCAGGTTCAACGTTTAACGTTAACTAAAGTTTTATTTTATTCTTTTTTTTTGTTGTTCAAACAGTGACTAAGATGTAAAACGTAGTTTAACTGTGAATTAACATGTAAAACCTAGTTTAACTATGAATTAAAAAAAAATGTGATTTGATACTTAACCAACAGTTAATAAATAATAATTTGTATATATGTAGTAAATGTGAATTAGTTTGTTTGTCTTGCTAAAAAAAAGTTTTATTCTAGCTAAAATAATTTGGTTTTTGTTGGACTCACGTACGGAGTCGGGTTTAATCGGATATTGAGCAACTCGGCCTTATTCGTTTTTGGACTGAAGTGGGTTTTGGAACAAAGTTTTCCAATTTGATTACAAAAATTAAAATCAAACATTTTTATGGCAGTTTTGATATAAAGTCCTGCAGTTATTTTAAATGTAAAGTTAAACCAAACAAAGATGAATTTGTTCTATTTGGAAAAAATCATTAAGCAGTTTCATAACTTTTTCAGACGGTCCCTGAAAAATAGACACCAAAAAGAATAACGAGTTTAAGATGCAAAAAATAAACTATGGCTTTACTGCAGGGCAGTTTCCTAGGACCACTTCTATTTACAACCTATGTTAAGATACGATCAAAAACTTGTTAACATTATAAGCCGCAGGAAAACGGTTTGAAATAAATAATTTCTCGTAAAACATTGCAGAAATTAAGTTCTCAAATTTAATTCAAGGACAAGTATAGAGAACGACATTTCAGAAACGTTCCTTGGTCTTATTCTGTGCTTCTTGTTCTGTGTTCCTTTTTAACCTAATCTTTGTTACATAATTGGCATCAAGGGCGTTAGGTTTAATTTTAACTAAGCTTTGATGCTTAATTATATCGATTGGCAATAAACATATCTTTTTCCTCTACTCTTTGTAATAATTTTTCAAGGTTTGTATACTGCAGATTATTGCAGCAATCTCAACGTGTTTATGACATTCTATTTGTATGTATAATTCTCGAAAAATGTGTTGTATAATGTAGGCGCCTTTTTCCGCATAAAGAGTATAACCACTAATATATAAAAAAATGTCATACAATTTGCGATTCTCTGTGAATATATTTGAAAAGTCTACATTACAATGAAAGAATGAATTACCTAATAGCGTAAGGGCTATAAAAGTTAATTCATCGTATCAGTGTGAGAGATAATTCTCTTTCGAAGCTAAAATGCTTACTCTTCGTTAACTGCGGTAGAAGAAATATCTGGACTTAATAGTGCTATACAGTGTGAACCAACAGTAACTGCCCATGATTTTAGGAATGAAGAAAATGAAATTTCTTAAGCTTCCCTGTTTTGCGTAACGTATCATATTATTATTATATGTATATGTATTTCTTGACAGTGAATCAAACTTTAAATTTAATTATTTGTCGCCGTAGATTCCAAACATTGTATCTCAGTTTTTGTTAATCTCAGAAAATAATTTCCATGAATATATTCAAAGCTAGCAAAGTGCGTTCTATTTAAACGTTTTAACGTATAGACGATGGATATGGCTCATACTGTATATTCTAAAAGCAAACAGCTATAACTTTTAATCATTGTTAAATTGAAACATCATAATATTCTTAAATATATTTCATAATGTAATATTCCCCGAGTCGCATGTACAAAACTTATTTTTACCTGAAGGAACCGCTACCTTTTCATAAGAGAGAGGCAACCACATCCCTTTTTGAAATGAATTGGCACGCGTTGTAACGGCACCGCTCCTCCAATATTTTTCTATAACACTTGCTATTTATCGGTCGGATCGCATCCTATTCAATCGAAACCATTCACGTTATTGACTGCGCCAGAGTCAATAGAACCTGTATATCACTGAAACGATTCACGTTTTATACACCTGACAGGATTCTCCGGGCGGCGTTAAAACGCTTGACAATCTTCAAGAAATCATTCGGCCTCTTCATCGAACGCATTAGTATGAGTATGCATGAATGTTTCTTATTAAAAATATTATGGTTGCACGTCTTTTTATATGCTTTGCAGTTTCATATTTTAAAAATCATCATGCTAGGTTGTAAAAAGAGTTTTAATTATGATAGGTAATTACATTTGACGCTAGAAGTTTAAATTAGTTGTATTTTCATCGGACAAAAGTCAACTTCAATTATAATAATATTATTATAACGAACGTCTAAATAAAAATCTGGTCAAGTAGGCTATGATAGAAAATTTGTTCGCTGCATGCATGTCTCTTCTAAGTTCAGCTGCAAAGCTGTCAGATGTAACGTCATAATTTGCTGTTGAATAATCACGTTTTCCGTTACTTTTTCTTAATCATTTTTTGTAAATGACATGTTAATTTTTGGGAACCTATTTTAAAGTTATGTTTACATTTAGCTTGACACTAAAGTAACATTTAACGAATTACCATATGGGGGTTTATGTCTTTGTTAAAAGTACGAAATTATCTAAGACGTACAGACCTGGTTTGTGGATTTTTCCACAGCCATCTTGACCAGTTTTTTATTTAGACACTCGTTACTAGTTGTCATTCAACCTACGGAGGAGATTGAAAAGGCAGCTGTGGGACATACATCAAAATAAAGCTTTTTTCTTAATTCGCTTTAGACTAAAACCCAATAATAACAAAGTTACAGCAGCTTAACTTTCTTAATTTCTTCTTTAATTTACATCTGTAGCTTCTTAATTAATCAAAATTATTTCACAAAATGCAACTTTATTATTAAATAAACTCTAAATTTATCAAAAACCACCATTCACGTATTGTCTATGTTAATCTGTGTCCTAGTTTTGATTTAAATTAGTAGGCGGTGCACAACGACATGAAAACCCATTTTTGGGCATTAGAAGATAAAATGAAATAGCCATAACTTTAACGTGACTACGTTTTTTAAAATAGTTGTTCATTGTAAAGCAGTGTTCAATTAACTGTTAAATGCCTCAAATTTGAATTTAAAACGCAAAATATTACTACAGGAAGTAACTTTTGCTTGTTAATTAATTTCGCTTTGAACCCTTGTAACTTTTTAGTTATTGCGTTTTTACCTAAAATTTATTAAGAAAAATTCTTTAATTTGATCTCCCCTAGCTACCCTTTTAATCTCCTCCGTAGTTTATGATACACCCAGTATAATATACAGGGTCACAACTAATTAAAGGGGGACCATGGGGATCTCGTAGACTATAAGAGATACGAAGACGGTTAAATTACAAAAAAGTTGCGCTATTTTGGAGCCTATCAAAATATTCAAAAAAATATTTTCTACCTTAATTCGTTTCTGAAATATCTTCAAAAACTGAAACTTCTAATTTTCGAAAATCTCGAATATCTTCCTTATTTATTAAAATAGAATCATGAAATTCGATATTTTTATATTAAATTCGATGAATAATCGGATGCGTGTAAATATTCACAACTAAAATTATTATTAAATTAAGAAATCTTATTCAATTATGGTACTTATTTACATAAGAAATTGCTTTTTAACAAAAATTCTCAGTAACCTAATATTTTGTTTTTAAAAAAAAGCATAAATGCTCATATGGTCGCATTCAAAAATTATTTCTGCATCACCTGCTGTGAATATCTAAGGTAGCGTCCATAAGGAAGGAAACAGTTGACAGTCGTATCTACGAATCTGTCAAACCTAACCTATTTCTTCGAACTGCGTTAGATTGTCCATCGAATTTAATATAAAAATATCGAATTTTATGATTCTATCTTAAGAAATAAAGAAGATATTCGAGATTTTCGAAAATGAGAATGTCCAGTTCTTGAAAGATATTTCAAAAACGAATGAAAATAAAAAAGACTTTTTTGCATATTTTTTTAGAACTCGAGATAGCGCCACTTTTCTTAGTGTCTCTTATAATTTACGAAATCCCCACAGTGGCCATTTAATTAGTTGTAACCCTGTATATATAATAATTTTAATAAAGGATTTAAAAACTTCTTATATTCCAAAATATTTCTCAGCAGCTTTCAACTTCATCCTCAGCTTTCATCCTTTATACAACAACGTAAATTTCAGACTAACTTAAAAATATATCACTTTCTAACTTAATAATCATGAATTCATCAGACAGCTTTTAAAAATGCCGGAAATATCAACGTTTCGGTCTCATTTTGACAGCTTTTTGAATAAATGCATTTTGTACGGCGATAACTTAATATGTCCTGTCCTGAGATTAATTGTTACTTTCAAAATATTTATTTATTTTAATAAATTAACCTTCTTAGAAGATGTACTGCAGATTCGTATGGTTTCATTTGCCTTATATGGTATTGACACATTTGTGTTTGTTAAAGACCTAAAAGCTGAGTTTTCCATATTAACAAAACAAAAAAAAACAACAAAACAAACCTACAGAAATAAAATAAAAATTACGTTTCTCTCTTCGGCAAAATAAACACGAAGTTGAAATAGTTCCCATACACACATAGGCGGTACTATTTATTCACTTTAATACCGTTTAAATATTTGGTACTAATAGTAGAACGCACAAACACTAATTTCATTGATACGAACAAACACCAATTGAGATGCTATCTCAATTTCACTAAACAGTCGTGTGTACATACATACAAAGTTTCCTCGACGTTTCTACTGACAGGGTTCGCAGGATAAGGCATATTATAATGAAGATTCGAAGCGCACGATGCCGTTCATTTATAATTGAGATCCCAATTCAGACCTAATTGTTAGTTAGTCTTTGCAGAACTGGTGTCCAAAATAAACTTGTATGAAGTGGGCATAAATCTGGTCCCTGCCCCTCGAGCCGACCCGACCTTAATTCACATCCATACGTGGACAGGAGGACCAGTTGTTAACCGTTCTTTTTTTTTACTTTATTTTTCAGTGGCGTAGGCCAGGCGTTTTAATTTTACGAGTGCAATTTCAAATCGTTCAATTTGGCGTGTAACTACTTCAATCAAGATAAATACATGCTTGTGTTTCAGAAATAAATTCAAATTAAATTAACTATAATACACCAACATCTGCGCAAAATAAATTTAAATAAACAATTTTCTATAAAATATTTTTTGAGGTTTCATTAACGAAATAATCTGGATTATTTTTATCAATAAACTTAATGATCCTAATACAGTATTGACAAAATTTACCCATATTGATAAAATTTATAAAAATATCTACGTATGTACAATCGAAATAATGTCACATCTATAATTAAAAATATTTTAAAGAAATAGAAACTTTTTTAATTTTTGTTTATTTCACTTACGTACACCAACACTAACTCCTAATGCTTTCGAAGTACTTTGCGATGCCACTTGAGAATTAACTTATTCCATAATCGTTTGTCATAATTAAGAGATTACAAATTATATAATTAACAAAATATTTGAGAAAAGTAGTAAGCCTTGTGTACATTATAAATTTACTATTCAGTAAATAAAGCTTGACATTGCACGATTCGGTTTCCCCTCGTTATGATGGTGTCATTTTTTTATGGTGAATACTTATTTCTCTGCGATGCAGACATCTTCAGCACTAGAAGCTCACTTAAACTTCTTCTTTTCTTCAAACACGAAACTTTTCTTTACCTACAAATACAATACGAAATACAAATAAGCTGAAAATAAATTAAAATTGATGATGAACTAAGCTTTCTACAATTTGTTTATTAGAAGTTTAAAACATTTCAAAATACGAGTGTGTAGAAAACATTTCCAAAAATATTTCTTTTCTGCTTGGTTAATCAACTCAACACTATTTGGATTTTTCTGTGGATATTTTACAGAGTTTCTGCATCACATAAAACTTGTGCCGTACTGTTAGATTACAGTTAGTGGGTAGAACTCATTCTTTTATAACTAATTCTACAATTTTGTACAACTGATATCTATAATTAGACGCTCTTTCATTAAAAAAAAAAATGTATACCGGGTCATCCGGGAGATAAAGTCAATACTTCGTGAGAATCTAGAGTCGGTTATCATACGTCAAAAAATTTATATAAACAGATAGTCTTTTATTTATATTTTTTTTAATTTTTGTGATCGCAATGTCGTGGGTTCGAATCGCCTCTCGGAGTGGTCATTTCTCACACATTCCACAATTAGATTTAACACCTAATCACTTAACAAAAAGTAATAATTTTAGTTCAATGCTTAATCAGTATTTTTCTCAGAATGCATTAATATAAGACTTTCAAACTCATAAACCCCCACAAGGTATTAACTTTTTCTCCCGCAACACCCGGTATATGAAAAAAAAGCATCTTATAGAAAACTTACATGTAATGCGCATGTTACAAGCAAATGTCAAAAAACTGTTGCTTCTATGACAATTTAGAGTAACAGCGTGATAACTAAGGCATGGATTTAGGTACATTTTTAACTCATGGGTCATCACTCTATAACGCGTACGTCCGTCTAAAAAGATTAACCTATTTTTTAATAGAATAATACAATTTTTGTTTAACAAACACAATTGGCGAGTACGTAAGTAGGCGGTATTCATCTGACTCAATATAGGAAGTTATTATTGTTTTATTTCGTAGTAAACAATCTTCATCTGTCGAAAATTGGAAAGCGGTGCTATCTCTTTTCTGTCAATCATCGACATGATGAATAGTTAAAATATGTATCTAAGGGCAAGAACATGCCGAAGATGTCTCGCTGTTCACCCTGAATGTTTAGGTCGTGCCGCGATATCACCTCGATGTAATACAAAGGTACGGTTTTAAATAGAGCCACGCATATCGAAGATGAATAGCAGCGCGCATCTTCGATATGCATGATTCCATTCAAAACTATACGTTTCTTTTAAATCGAGGTGTTTCCACGGTATCGAGCGCGACCTAAACATCGAAGGTGAACAGCGAGGCATCCTCGACTTGTTCGTATTCTTTGGCTCGGTTTCTGGAAGTGATTATAATTGACCAATTAGTTTAACTAATGATTAGAATTTGCGCGATGTGATATACGTCATAATCATTAATTTAAGTAATCGGCCAATTAATGCCTTCCTGAAATCAGACCAAAATGAGATAAATGATAGAAAAGGCAGATAGATATTGAGAGTCTATGAAATTTCAGAAAAATTTGGAATCGTAAAATAGGATTTTGAGAACAATTTCATTCAATTTTGTCTCTTCATTGTTCCAGAAGGGTCTCACGCATATGGCTATATGAAACATTCCTTGTTTCACTTGACTTCTCGTCACTATTCTTGTTATTGTTTGTTTAAAGTAAAATTGGTTTGCATGGTGAAAGTTGATCAGGAAAAAAATTAGTTTTCTCAGATGACAGAAATCTAATTCCATTATAAATATAAGTTGGAAAATTATGATGAAAAGGCAAAATAATATATATATATATATATATAAATGGTTTCGAAACGTCTTGAATTATTTCTGTACCACTCGCAATATTTGGACTGGCTTCCAAAAAATTATTACAAAGGCTTGTACTTCGCAGTAAAGCAAAAGGTCATTCAATTAGATCAAAATACGTTTTATTCTACCATCCTCTTACATAGGTATAATGAGGTAGTATTCCGTATTCTACGATAGGTTAAATTAAGATCTACTTTTTTTATAACTCATTTTATAATGTCATAATGTCATTGATATAACTACATTGTCATAAATAATTACAATACTAACGATAATATTAGGTCATCTAATTGACTAACAAAATCGATGCTCTCTCCCAAAGCAATTCTCTTTGTACCAGCAGAATTTCAGGATGTGATCGTAGAGTCAAAGGGCAGTAAAACCACCTAAGACATTTGTTTTTATCTCATTCTCGAACGTTTAGTTTATATTCTCGAGTTCACAAACTCAGTCACCTAAAGAGTAATGTTAAAGAACCGTTTCAATTTACCGTTAACTTACGAGTAACCTTCGTACAACCCTGCATAAATATTTGACATTTGCGTAACATAATTTATAACTGGCGTATAATTGGCATACCAGACATGAAATTGCTAATGTAACCCCACAGAGGTATAACAGTTTGGCTACGGTTACGAACAACTTAAATACTACATAACTCTCAACGTTTCGCTATCACTTGATAACTTCTTCGGGTTCTTCTTCCTCAATATATTTATACAATAGTCGTCTAGCATAATTACAGTGGTAATTATATCCTGTATCCAGGATGGTTTATATTCAGAACAGTTACTAAGTTTTCCATCCATATAGCGCAGAGGCCCTGGAGGCCCTGGCTTGATTACATACTTGTCTCCACATCTTTTTCTTTCCTGTTAGATGATGTAGATGTAGATCTTGTTTTACTGGCTAAATCCATGTAGTTCGGGTGTATACCTTTACTTCCAATCGCTCCTTTATATTGCTTTGTTTTCTTTTCCTTCTTTCATCCTTGTTATATATCCCAACCATGTTAATCGTTGGCATCTTATGATCTGGCTTAAAAGGCCATTTATAGGCATTTTAATTAATAATTTTTTTTTTCTTTTCCACAGTCCTTCTTCTTTCTTTCCTCCGTACATTCTTCTCAAAGCTTCTCTTTCCCATATCTCCGACGTCTCTTTTTCTCTTGCATTCAGTTTTCACGTTTCGCATTCATATGTCACTGTTGGTCTGACGATTGTCATATACACTGTGTCCACGGTTGGGTTTACAAGAGGAAAGACTTCTTTATTTTTGAGTTTTCGAGAAAAAAAATCTTCTTTATAAAAGCTCTAAAAACTCCCAAAAATGTTATTGAAACTGATGAATTCCTTTTAATTGCTGAGAAAAATAGAAAATAGTGTTTCATAAAATATAGCAAGTTCAACAATTTTGAGTAAAATCATGTTGACCGATCTTGTCAGTTTAGTTAAGTTTTTAGTAGTACATTTTATTATGTGAAAAAAAAGTATTCAAGAATGTCAATTCTAGAGCGTATTTACTTAACTAAATGGTATGGAATTTTGAATTGTTTGCCGAAAAATCCCAAATGAGATGTTTAGAAAGAATCCTGTATGCGGATAACAAAAAACTTGTTTAAAAAAATGATGAAAAACACTAATGTCGAAAGAAAATGGAGTTTATCTTGAAGCTGAGGCTACTGTTTTGGCAGTAATTTTCATAGCACTTCGCTTGTTTTAACCTTGAGGAATTAAACGACTTAAATTATCGACGATTTAAATATTTATTCCAAACAATTTAAAAAGACATAATTAAACATAAACACTTTAGATTTTGCGATATTTTGCAAAAATCAAAACAGAATTTTCGTTTTTTTTTCTCGGTTACCAACCAGAATTTAGAACCTTCTATGAATTTTTTGGGTGCTTTAAAACAAGTAAAACTTTGAATGACTTTTTCTCGAAAACTCAAAAATAAAAGAGTTTTTCCTATTTTGTGAACCCAATCCGTGGACACACTTTTATTTTTCTTGATACATGTTTTGACTACAATATTGGATTCGTTGTTTCAAAACTTCCTCGACCTTTTGTGATTCTTTCTTGTATCTCTGTTCTTTCTTGTTCATGCTCTGAATTATTTTGTTTTTTGCTCATTTATTTCCAAACCTCTTATCCTTCAATTTCTTTCTTCAATTCTGGCTTACGGCTTTTTTAAGGTTTTCTTCTGTTCTTGTAATCACTGCTACATCATCCGCATAAGGCAGGTATTGGTAGGTTCGTTGATATATCGTTCTATTTGTTTTTATTCCTCTCACGGATTGTCTTTTCTAGTTAGAAATAAACTTGTCGGCACAGGATCTCCTTGTTTTAATCGAATGCGATAATATTTTATTATGTATCCTAATTTTCATATTTTCTCATTTTTATACCAAAAGATCAAGAAACGGAGCTATTGGAGAGTCACCTGCTTTAAAACTAAAAAAAAAATTATCAAAGGTAGTAGTCGTTTTTGTAATATAATTGCGTAAAGTTTGTGTGTAACTAAAGTTTTACGAATAAGATAGATCCATTAAACAAACTGTAGAATTAGAGCAAAATTCTTTCTAAAAATATAATTAGGGAGGCACAAATTTGCACATTTCAAAATTGCCGCCTGTGTCTGTGTTCTTTCTTGTTCATTAGCGAACCTGCAATATTTTCACACGAACCAAAATGTTTTTCATATCGAGTCGATAAATTAACCCACATCAAAGAACCCGAATAAGTTCGTGGTCCCATTCACACATACGTGGGCAACATCTGAAAAAATCTTATTTTGTTATTAGTATTTAAGTTTCATTTTATTAAATATACTCCGTGAAATCAAGAGTAATTTCATGTCGTGGGTTTTGTTTCAACTTGAGATTTTTCAATATTTGTGGATAGGAAGTTTTAGCAAATATTCCTGTATGTAGAAACATTCGCCCACGAACATTCACCGAACGCACAAACATTTGGTTACGTATGTCTAACATCGGCTTTACAATCTTTAACATATCTATGTGCTGAGGAAAAAAGTGAATGAATATAGAATGTTTAAAAAAAAATATTAGGATTACTGATATTTGTACATTTCAGAATTTTCTGTTGCCCCCCATTACCGTGTATTTAAAAGGTAGTGGATAAAAATTTTTCACTTACATTTTATTTATGTATCTGCAAATAATAATAAATGTACCTATACATAATATATAACGTTTATTATTAAACAAAACTTTATTTTCTCTTGTTACTACGCAAATTAAGCAATGATTTTACTAAAAGCATTAAAATTTGTTAATAATCACTTCAGGGACAGTCATTTTTTGCGTCTTGTAATTAACCTATCTCCATTTGCAAACAAAAAATCGCGTGAGAATTCATCGGGCATAAATCTCCTGAAACAGAACTGCTTTGCATACGCTTTTGTTGCAAGAACAGTGTATCAACGCGACGGGCTTTTTTTTTTGCAGGTTGGTTTTGTTCAACTGGTAAATAATTTGCATGTGACACCGGTTATAGTTTCTACTTACGAGTGGTCGTTTTAATTATTCAGACCTGCAGAAACTGGATCAAATTAAAGAGGAGATTCCCACCACCGACCGACCGACCGTCGGATGAAATATTCAGCTGCTATTTTCCTGCAAGTTATTTTCTGACAAAATATTGATAATAAAGTTGAAACGAGATTAATAATGTGACATTAATTTCATGCATTTATTCATTCTAAAGTTCTAATTATGCATCTTCTTTTAGTAATGCTAAGTAATTAGCTACGTTTGATGAGTCTTTCACATATTAACTTAAAAGTCAAAGCAGCATGAATTTAAACTTAAGGCTTGGCTTTTATTAATTTTTGAATTCCTGAGGTGACGAGTATAATAAGCAGGAAACGGAATTATATATTTTGTTCGATTAAATACAAAATAGGCGGCAAACATATAACGCTGCAGCACACACACTCGTTAGCGCCTCGCTCGAAATAAATCGAACAAAATATATAATTCCGTCCTGTAATAATAAGTAGGTTTAGGTTTTAATTATATACAATTATAATTCAAGTGTCTAGTCTCCTTTTCATTAATCGCAATTATTAAATTTAATTAGTTCTTTAGATAATGTAGAGTAATTGTTTAGGTTTAGGAGTTTCCCACCATTAAACTAACTTACTCTTTGCAATTATTTTAAATGGAAGTTTTCTAACAAGAGAGTTTCCTGCGTTTTCACTTCCATAATTATAGACTCTTAGATTGTATGATTAAAACTTTATGGCAAAGCTAAACACAAAGCATCGCGAATGAATTAAACACACCAAACTAAATGAAACAAAATATCTGATGGTTCGAAAGACTCGCCTATGCACAGCAACGTGACGTATCCTTAGTGAGGAGCCCTATTGTTTAACTTTGTATTCATTCCATAATGAAAGATGGCTCCTGAAAAGGGTGCGCAACAAAAAAAAAAAGAAATAAAATATAAATGTCTACGTGCAAGTCCATTCAAAAACAAACGGGTTGAATGCGGATGTGAAATAAAAATTAACATTACACGGTATGCAAATGAATAGGTAAAAATAATAGAACGAGTCTTACGTAACGTGAAAGGGTTGATCTTGTAAAAAGTGTAACTGGTTTTGTATCTGCAGGTTCCTCCTTTAGAGCTAAGTGAAGCTTGAGAAAATTCTAACTTTGCTTCTGTTCGTTTTGCACGATCGTTAAAAGTTTTATGTAAATTTTAATGAGGAAATTTCGAATAACAAGCTGCTGCACTATTTTCAGCAACCAAACCTGAATATTTATTTATTTAGATGATAGCTTGTAAAACCAGGATTTTACTGAAACGTATATATCCAATTTCACAGTAATAATCTGAAGATATTAGGCTGACAATGCCAATTAAAATTCAGTACGAAAATAAAATCTTCTTATTACGTATTAAATTGAATCGTATTTCATATTTGTATTAATTACATTGAACTACTGTATATGTGTTTTATTTTCAATTTAATTCTTTGAAACTATTTCATTTATTTATCATGAAAGATGACAGCAATAACATTAACATTTTTTTTCTTAACAAGAATAAATTACATGTCATGAAGCATTTGATTGAACTTAAACGTAAAATTTTTAATCTTTTTGTAATGCCTATAAGATACAAAATGCATTACATGTTATTGGTTTCAGCAATAAGTGTGTGAAGGGGTAAGTCAATCTTCTTCTCATACAGATTTAGGTATTCGGAATTAAGTCCGCTCTGCTCCCATAAGGCTCGAGAAGCCTTGGGCAAGATTTTCTTTCTTTCCAGAAATCCAGAAATAATTGACGCAACCTCTATAATCTATACTGTAACTTGTAAGAAGTTGATGCTACTTTTCTGTTTCGGGATTATATTAATAACCAAAAAGCAAACTAGAAACGGATGTCAGAGCACAATCAAAAGACTACCTAATTGCAAGAGACCTGATAGCAAAATCACACGTGTTTGGGAGTCATATTAATAACCAAAAAGAAACCACCTTTTCCAAAGCAATGGGCAAGACATTAACATCACTTTTTAAAGTATGCAATTTTTGTAAGTATGCAAAATCTACCACCTGCAAATATCATTGAGATTGTCACATAAATTTACAACAAACACCTAACCCCAAGAAAGTCCTTCCTACAGCGGCATGTACCGGCGCATACTGATGGACTGATACGATCAAAAAAAAATTAATGCAATAAAGCCAGAAGAAACGTCACTATAGTGCATTCCTCTTTTAGACTGCAGTACATATCTTGTGGAGATTTCGGATGGATAAAGATAACTTTATTGAAAAACCATGAAAGATAGATAGGAATACATATAACCATACTTAATTCTAAAGTTGAAACGCGCTATAGTGCTAACAAGAAACAGGCAGTTATTATGCAAACATATAAAACTCTGTTTTTCTTAATAGGCGGTAGCGAGCGAAATTATAAAAAAAATGCAGCTCTCTATTGGTCTCTATTTGTAAAATTGAAATTAACGTCCGCCCGCAATAATTTTTATATCCATATGGAGAGAGTGGGCGGAGGTTTATTTCAATTATCTCTTAAACCACAGTCTCCTTTACTATTTTAGTCTCTATCTCTATCAAGATAGACTAATTAGAAAAGAAAAGAAGGAAATGATCAGAACTGTGCAGAGAACTGTCCATAGATCCCTGGGGAACCAAATTATTACCAAATTGCAACAAAAAAATGACGACTCAGTCCAAGAGTACAAATGAAAAAAGAGTGAACAGACCTAGAAATCAAGAAATTGTTCCCGACCAGACAGAGAGTAATCTGGTCCGTTGAAAAGTTTGAGGTAACGAAAACATGAAGATGGAGCGAACCATAATCAAAATTAAGAATAAAAGATTTCCACGCCCGGATAACATCCATCTTGGAGTCGTGAAAGCGGCAATGACAGCCATTAAAAACATCTTTCTCCAAGAAGAAGAGGGCCAAATTAGTGCTGATAGAAAACGCCAAATGACCCACTGATCTATCGTACGATACGTTTGTTAGGTGAGGCATCCTGAAATCACTAATCAAGCAACGAACTGGAAGACGAGCAGATATTCCGTGAAAACCAACATGGATTTCCAATAGTCCGTTCAACTCTAGACGCCCTGGATACCATATACCAAATCGTATCTGAAACAAAGAAGAAGACAGTACTGAATAATACTTTCGCTGGTTACACAAAATGTTTTTAATTTGGTCTCTTAGCCACACGTTATCCACACATTTGAAAAAGCAGTAATCGACCCGTATCTAATTAATAAATTATTACAATCACCCCTCAGGGAAAGAGCCGTAACAAGCAACTTTCCATTAGGGCCAGTCTTATGGAATCTATTATATGGACATGGAATCACCATGGTTGTATACGCAGACAACCTATAACACTTGTAACAATAAAAAATATATAAAAATTATTTATTTCATATCAAGGAACCAAAAGAGATTTTTATTTCAAAAAAGGCTGGAATCTGTTACCCCAAGAATATACTATTGGTTGCTCGTTTCACATTTGGTGACGATTATATGCACTTCTAGTTACAGCACACATTTCTCAATCCTCTTCTTTAATATAATGAGCTTTTAGAACCGTCTTTTCATCTAAAAACAGTAATGTAATTATTTTAGTAATTGGAAATCATTTTTCATCTGTTGTTCTCTCCATCTTGTAGAAAGAAATAATTCTTCCAAGATGCGAGAAAAAAGAAAGATGAAAAACGAGTCATTCGTCTGGTTACTCAATAGGGCACCATTTACTGCAATGGATAAAAGAGTTAAAAGGAGGGTTGGAGTAGATAGTAACCGTTTTCTACAGAGATAAAAGCCATAGGTAAAGAAGCACATGGAACGTTCAATTAATCAGTCCATCAACTTGGTGTTGATTTTTTCATGAAAGAAGGTAGAGAAGGTGGTAATATATTTAAAGAACATTAAGTAAATAAGGGTAAGAGGTAAAAATTATCGAACATCAGGGGACTTGCTTGCTGGGAATTGGAAAAAAAGATGTTTGGAAAGAATTCTTAGAAATTTTCCCCAATCGATTGAAGCTTGGTTCTGAAAATGTTTTGCTTATACGGAAATATGACATAATATAAAGTGACATTTTGCTTTAATCCAATTATAATAAATTCTTAGGCTCGTTGATAAACTTTTCAATTGAACACCTAATGCACTCACCTTTAAAAATGAGGAAAAGCTACATAAAATAAAACCGTGCCCTACGGTATTGTGACAATATTTAAAGAAAGCTAAGTAAAAGTAAGAGGTAAAAATTATTGCACATCAGGGAACTTGCTTCCTGGAAGAAATGAAAAGAGATTTTTAGAAAGAATTTGGTCAACAGATATGAAAAAAAACCACGATATTTTTACAAGAATTTGAGAAAAGGATGAAAACAAAGTTGATAACCACAAATAAAAGCGAACACTCCAAATTGATTTATTTATTTATTTTTATTTATTATGTAGCAAACCCGCTTCAATTTGTCTATCCTACTGCAATGTCAGGTCAAAAAGGGATCGCTATTTTATCATTATTACATCGCAATTGCAAATAAATTGGTCAAGTCGTTTTTGGTTTGCAGTGGGAATTTCGAAAACTGCCAAAGAAGTCGAAACCGACTGAGGCTGTTGGACATTTCCTACTAAATGTAAGTCTGAGTCAGCAAATATCTTAGCCGGGCCTTACAAACCGATGTTGGTTGGGGATGGGTATGGATTTGAATCCCCTCTGGTGTATCGATGTGCATGTCTTCCAAATTGTAGACCAGACTGCGATTAACTAAAGTTGTTACAGCCGAAAGCAAGTCAAACAATCGGTAAGTCTAAAGATCAGGATGTTTAATATGAATGAAAGAGATTTTTTTTCGTATTTTTGGAAGGCGGAGTAGACAACGCCAACACGGATGACTAAGTAGACAGAGGTGTAAAGTAAATATTTGTATATTCAGGACGCCTGGGCCTAAATTTTACTAAGTAATAAAATTATTGCATATACCATTTGTACAGGGCTTTCATCTAAATGAATTTTGTCAAATATTGGACAAAGGTAAGGCTAATGCTAATACTAATGAGAATGACTATTTGATCGTGTTCATACCCATCAACAAGACAAACATAAGATCGACCAGTGAAGTTGAAAGGAATTTGTAACTATTAAAAGAATGTATTGAGAAGTCATTTGCATCTCCTCTTTAATAGACTACTGGTTCCGAGTCTACAGTAGTAAAAAATATCTGTAAAAGGTGCATTTGATAAATTAAAAAAAGTAATAATAATCTTGACTTCTTTTTTATATATAGCTATAATGTAACAGCTGAGCCCAAGAGTTTGCAAAAGAAATACTTTTATACCGGGCAAGAGTTTGACTATCGGAGTTGATAACCTAGAGTCAGTGTCGAAGCTTTCACAGATGATTTAGTGTTTCTGGGAAGTAGTTTCAAGAAATCTTGGGCTAAGGTACTATTGGGGAATAGTTTGCAGAATGAAATGACACATTAAGTTTGAAAATGTTACGATGAAGCAATTGAAGCAGGTGTTATCAAAAGGGGTTTATAGGACTTTTTAGAATAGAATGTCAGAGGAAACGTTTTTTTTTTAATAAGATTTTTAGGAGAGAGTTCGTCACTAAAACGCAAGAAAGGTAATGGAATTGTTGATAAATCATTTTTAACGTGTGCTGGAGGATGATAAAAATAAAAATCTGGGAAAAATGGTGAAATTGTTAAAGATTACTCAAGCTGATGAGAGAAGATGGGGCATTCACATAAATAAAAGGAGCAGAATTTGAGAAGAGATTTGTAGGACCTTTTAGAATGTCAGAGGAAGCGTTTTTTTTTTTAATAAGATTCTTAGGAGAGAGTTCGTCACTAAAACGCAAGAAAGGTAATGGAATTGTTGATAAATCATTTTTAACGTGTGCTGGAGGATGATAAAAATAAAAATCTGGGAAAAATGGTGAAATTGTTAAAGAGTACTCAAGCAGACGAGAGAAGATGAGGCATTCACGTGAGTAAAAGGAGCAAAATTTGAGAAGGGATTTCTAGGACTTTTTAGAATGTCAGAGGAAGCGTTTTCTTTTAAATAAGATTCTTAGGAGAGAGTTCGTCACTAAAATGCAGGCAAGCCAATGGACTTGTTAATACATCATTTTTAACGTGTGCTGGAGGATGATAAAAATAAAAATCTGCGAAAAATGGTGAAATTGTTAAAGAGTACTCAAGCTGACGAGAGAAGATGAAGCATTCACGTGAGTAAAAGAATAAGAATTTGGGAAATCGTGCAGGCATTAAGAAAATGGGGAATACTACTAACTGAGGTTATCGTCTCCCGACGTTTCCGCATAATTAATCAATCTGCATACAGCAATAATAATAATTTGATGAGGAAGAATTCTCTGCATGATTAAAAACTTAAAATTAAATGGTGTGTTATGGTACTTTTTATATTTATTTTTTATTGAGATGGAAATAAAGGTTCCATTAATTTTTTTTACGCTTTCTAAGAATAAAGGTACTAAATCTACCACAGGACCAGGTGCTCCTTACACTTTCACGTATATTGAACTCTGACCGTGACCCGACCGGCCACCGGTCTTTCAACAACCCTTCTGCAGCATGTAGACAAAAAACAGAGGCAACGGTTTGTCAGCATCCCGCTCACGGGTTCGGCTCCGTTACTGTTATAAATTTATGATTCGGAACAGATGCAGATGGAGTAAGTACCAGATGTCCAGCAGTAAATGCAGCATCGACTTACTTTTGATTTACCCTACGTAACTTATCATTTATGTCATCGGTAATATCGCTTATAAGTTATTGTTTATGTAATTAGAAAGCTCGAGGTAACAGTACTTTACGTTTTTTCGGACTACATTCTGAAGACCCCAATTACGAATATTGATGATAACGAGAGTTTCGTTTTGACGCGCATCTGTACAACCATTTACTTTCGTGCATGCGCTAACGATAAGCAATAATGAAATTTAAATTACAGTTTTTGTCAGGATGTTATTAACTATGTATGTACATACATAGGTTTTACCTTAGTTCCAAGAATAAATCATGATTTCCTCAATTATAACAAATTTTAAACTTTATCAATACTGATTCATAATCAAAGATACAGAAATTTCAAACGTACTTCGTATATACGAACATGTGCATGTGTAAACTTCAAGTGGTCGTGTGTATTCTTGCCGCACCTTTGTTAATTGTTTGTCTCATATAATATGGCTCGTTATACATAACGTACAAAACACATAAAGGATATCCTTCTATTGTCCAGACAACATCTGATAGCAATTACCGGGCTTAATCTTTCCTATTTTTATTTTTACTAATCTCGGTATGCAGATACAACAAAGGTGGACCTCAGTTGCTGAGCAGGAAACAATAAATATGTGGTCCCTTTCATATGGTTGACCGTTGGTAACAGCGGAAGGGTCGAGGGTCACTAGATGCCGTCTCAACTATAATGCTGATGCGTGCATTTAACCATTTAAGCCTCATATCAATATTTTATTCAAACAACTTCAACGTCCTTCGTCTATACAGCCGTCATATAACGCACATTTATTCATGTATTCAAAGCCGACCAGAATACATACATGAAAGTACTTACAATCAACATAATTGTAGTATCAATGGTTCAAATATAAGAAACGTTACCATGAAAGATTTTGAAACTTTTTACGTAATAAATTCAATCCTGTATCGAAATTTTCTTAAGCTTTCTTGAATAGAACAGCAACAGAATTAAACATTCTGATTCTTTTTGAAGATAGAACGATAGAACTATTTTTTATTTACTGCGTTCTCTCTGTACAGGGTGCTGCATTTTGAAACGCAACATAGGAAATCCCATGTTAATTTACAGGTGCTCGAATATTGGCTTCCTTAATTATTTTACAGCAAAATTCCGTTTAGGTTTTTTAAAGTACTCTTCACAATGAATCTGTCGGTGAAGTTTTAGAATTTTTCATACCCTGAGTTTTAAGATATTTAAAAAACTGTACTAAATTCAATTTATACCAATCTATCAGCACAGTCGTGATCAATGATCATGATATGAACAAATAATTAATAAATCTAGTTCGTTTATGAATAAAGTTAACAAAAGCGTTTCCAGTAATTTATTTTAATATTTACCGATCAAGGCCGAGCTGATAGTTAAATATAAATTAAATTTCGTTAGTGATGTTTTTTTAAATATCTTGAAACTGAGCGAATGAAAAATTGTCAAACTTTACAGACAGACAAACAAACCTAAAGGAATTCAGCTGTAAAGTAATTAGGGAAGCCTATATTCGAGCACGTTTTAATTAACATGGGATTTCCTATGTTGCATTTCAAAACTCAGGACCCTGTATACCTGCAGATTCATAATTTCCCAAATTTCTATCGTTCCGCTGTAGTCTTAAAAAGTAGTTCATTTAGTTATCGCTTAATGTTCCAACAGCCTTAATTAACCCATAAAGATTAATTAACGCCTTCTAGGCCTAAAACACTAATGTTTTCCATTTTTTCTACTAGCCTTTTCCAATTTATGAAGGTTCTCTTCTACAGATTGTAGCCTTTCTTCGCTCTTCCTATTTTTTTCTTCTTCTCGGCCTAAAACTTGTTTGACGATTGTTTTCCATTTCTTCTACCTGCTTTTTCCAATTTGTAAAGGTTTTGTTTAGTCTTCCTTTTTTTTCTTCTTGTAGGTCTAAAGTCGACCACACACGATGAATTTTACCTTGCGTTTTGCCTCTCAACTTTTTGTTTCTCAACTTCAAACAAAATGGAGAGTTTTGTGAGCTTAAAACGATAGATATGACATTCATTGTCTATCGTTTTAAGTAGCCATTCTTCGATCTTTCTCTGTTTTTCTTCTTGTAGGCCTAAAACTGGTCTGACTTTTATTTTTTATTTCTTTTATCCGCTTTTTCCAATTTATGAAGGTTCTCTTCTACAGGTTGTAACCATTCTTCGGTTTTCCTTTTTTTCTCCCTTCTATATCCCGTTTCAGCAGTATCCATATTACCTTGTCCTCAGACAGTCGTCTCACATGTTCTAACTAACGGCTTTTGGGATCTACCCTTACTGATGGAGACTGGTACAATTTTATTATTTCTTGATTCCATATTTCCTCCGTATATTCATCTAAAGATTTTTCTCTCCCATATTTCTAGTTTCTTCTCTTCTATCATGTTCAGAATATTATTATTCTTAGACGTATTACCATTTGATATGCTCTTAGTTTGGTTTTCCTAGATACCGATTTGGAATTTAATACTTTCCTTAAAGCTTCTATACTTCTGTTCGCTTTTAATAATCTTCCTCTTCCGAATTCCTGTTACTTATATTAACGCCTAGAGTTACGTCGTTATCTATCCCAAATTTATCCACCATACTTTTAAAGGTCAAATCTTTATCTATCTGTGCATTCCCACTTCATCACCAGTTTCTCGTTGCTGTCTTTTCAAACCTTTTTATTACCTCTATTATTTCTTTATATTTCTAATTCTTTTTACAAAACCGTCAGCAAATACCGAACTAGTTGATATTTCGGACTATAAATGTTTCCTTACCTTTGTATTTTACTTTAGCGGAGTACACTTTCCTGCGCGATGTCCAAAAGTGACGTTGAGAATGGAGCCTCTTGAGGTATTTATTCTCGTTTTTAAGCTTTTCCTTATTATATTAGCAAATATTTTGTAACCACAATTATTTATAGGTATTGGTTTAAAATCTCGACTTGTTTTTTGTTTTGTTTCCTGCAGTCTTCGCAGTGTTCCAACCCTTCCCATTATTCCGATTGATTCCTCTTAAATTCCTAGTTCGTCTCGATAAATTGTTGCTGTCATCGTTATTCTTCTTAATATTTCTATTATACCTCTTTACACTTATTTTATTTACACACTTATTCTTATTTACACATTACTTTATCTGTACAATAATTTTATTTATATTTCTTTGTTATAAACTCATGGAGTATTATTTATTTGTATAACACATTCACAATTTTATGTCTATTTCACTCGTATTTACGTGTTCTCTGCCGATTGTAATATGTTGCTTCATTGACGATTATAATTATGCCCATTGTTACAAATAAAATATCTATCAATAAAAAAAGAAAATTCGTTTTTCCAGATTTTCACCCGGTGATTATTTACATTTTTATAATTTTCTTTTTCAACGTTCCCTCCTTCGCTGCTCGGTTAGTCGTCGTGTATCCGTTACTTATTTTTTCTATTAGTTTTTTTCTCCGGTTTTCTGGATTAGGTTTTTCCACTTCTTTTTTACTTTTTTCTACTTCCATACTTCTCCTTCAATTATTAACTTGCTAAATTCTATTCTCACTGATTTTCTATTTTTCTTCTCCTCAAAAGTCACAATTGATACATGGGATATAAATTGATGCAATGGATAGCAAATGAATTTAATTTATTAAAGGTAATAGTTGGGTGCTTTACAAAACAAATAGATTTTAACGACCAAGAACTGTAACTAAAAGAAGATGAAGGTTGGTAACCAAAATCTGCAAACTCCAGAGAAGAGGTACTCCGAAAGAAACTACTGAGACACAATTGGGCAATATATCAGCTGGCTTGGATACGATTCTTACAAAGCAAGCTTTGTTTATATGTATTATCTAGAATAAGTTGCATGCTGAAGAACAAGAGAAAAATTGATTGGGAAAGCAAAAGAAAAATCGATTGAACTGGGCAAAATCAAACCAAATGTAGCAAAAAAATATAGACAAAAGGTCTGAGCGACCAAAAGAGGAAAAAGTTTGCTGGTCAAAATATCTCTTTACTGGTGGACGGATGAAATTGCGGATCTGCGCAGAAAATGCGTCGCCTTGCCGCAAAAGGCAATTGGTCTCCGTAGGTTAACAGAAGAAGCCCTTGTAACGGCGTGGAGTAATTATAAAACGGCCAAACTTCAGCTGAAGAAAGATTAAAAAGCAGAAAGCCAGATGCTGGGACGACCTTGGAGGTAAACTCCAGGAGGACATTTGGAAGAAGGCGTATAAGATTGTAGCAAACGAATTGCACTTAAGAACAAATAAGCAGTTGAACCAAAGGAACAGGAATAACAGATCACGAAACCCTTCCCGGAAAACAAGGAGAGCAAATGAGTGACGCGTAAAAAAAACGCAAACGAACCCAAGGAGCCTCCCTTTACTGGGCCGAAGAGGGCTGCAGGCCGGTTAAGAAAGGCCAAGGAATCCAGGCTCAATCGTATCCCGCCGGAAGTGCACAAGAGTGCGGTAAACTCGTCTGTCTACTTTAATAACTATAGCAAACTATGGTACACACAGAGTACTTTCCGGACATAGGACAATCGGCCAGCCAGGTCCTTACTGAAAAGCCAATAAAAGAGGATATGCCTGTTGGACGTTCTGGGGAAGGTTCTAGAAACACATCAGGGGTGGTCTTACGAACGAGTTTAAGCGGTCATCTTGGTCTTAAAACCAGAAAGTCTATCATGACTATGCTCGAACAAAGCATAGTGAAAGAGATAAATTCCATGACTGACAAGAACCTGCATTATTGAATCATGATAACTCTGAATGTAAAAAAGTACCTTTACGTAATTTATCTTTTTTTCAACTGGCTTAACTGTTGCTTATGCCCCTTTGATTTTGTGGAGGAGGAGTCTGAATTAGTTTCTGGGTTTAATGTTGAACGGAGATTCTCCTTGTCCTCCTCAGATACCAGATCAACTACAAAACGAAGAAAATCATAACTTCTTATCTAACTGACAAAGCTATCGTGGCCGTAGAGAGTGTGCAATAGGAACTCACATCCTTTAGAACATTTTGTACAACATGTTGTCGGAAAGGGAGTTGGGGGCGGAGTCGAAGCTCGTCGCCGACGCGGTTGACCTGGTCATAGTTACCAGTACCAAAACCATTGGGATGCTGAAAGAAAGGGCTGCGTTGGCAATAGAAAACATCAAAAACACCCCGGAAGATAGGAAATTGGCGTTGGCTAAACAGAAGACTGTCATCATTAATCTCGGTCTCCACGGAAGCCGTCCGTTATAGCCGGAATTCCTCCCATTAAGCTGCAGATCAAAGAACGCGTCAAACTGTATGCGGAAGGACACCAATACGATAGGCGGCCAACGTTATTATCAAAGATGTCAAAAAGTAATGCATGAAGAAAGAGGAAGAGGTAGGCTATTATATGGTTTAGGCGCTAACCGGACATGGGAGGTACCTAAAAGAAAGAAGAAACGAGAGACCACTCGCTGTCAATACTGTGGAAAGGAGGACTCTCCAGAAGATACCAAATTCCAAGGTGGAAGGAGGTTCGCTTGAGAGCGAAGATGCTCCTGTGTATGCCCACAGAAAAGGAGAATATAGCAAATGTTATGCTTACAGACTCAGAATTTTTTTGTATGAGATATTTTTCCAACGAGGTTCTAAGTCACAGACTTGCCAGGAGCGGGAGTGCGTTTTTGTGTGGATAAAGTGTGCCATGGCTTTGTTGCTTCCAAACCTCCTCGCCGTTAAAGGGGAAGCATTGTTGAATTGCATCCTCAACTCTGAAGGGTACCTGAAGTGAGTAAACCACCCCAAAGAAATATCTCTAGCGGGATGCGAACCATGACCACCTTACGATTGCAAGGACTGGACCGTTCAATCATATAACTTTAAACACAATTACGGATTTGTTGAGGAAAATCATGATCCAAAAATATAAACGGGAGGCTGAAGAAAAAAATTAAAACAGGGCCTTGATAAGGCGAGGGAGCTTGGAGATTGGTTGAGGAAATGGAGGAGCGAAGAGGAGTAAGAAGTGGAAGGAAAAAGAGCGAAGAGAAAGGGAGAGAAATGAAAAGGAAGGAAAGAAAGTGAAGTGGGAAGACCGAAGAGGAAAGAAGAGGAAAGAAGAAGATGCAAAAGGGAAAGCATAATGTTTACTTATTGGTAGGCGAGTTTGTACCAAAAAGCAACGTATACTTTAGGGGTTGCGGGGCGTAGTCTGATTTAACACAACACAAAATACATTTATTAAAGTTGCAAAATATAACTTACATGACAAATTGAAGAAGCGACGACATGAATTCGCACACATTTAAATGAAACTGATTGACCTAATTTCCAATTTACGTATGCGTTGTATTGGGCAAAAATTGCGATAAGTCTTTTTACTTTTACTGGCAGCCGTTATTATGTAACCGATGTCGATGTAGGCCAAGATTTGCTTGCAGGATTTACGAACATCTTACATAGTTATTTCTCCTCTTACAATACAAAACGTATTAATGATAAACAATAGTATGATAAAGTCAACTGGTGCATCTTTAAATATTAATGTTGCAGTCTTGTTTTCACTATTTCAATATTTTTTCTCCTTTGTTTCTGTCGTCTTTCCAAAAACGGTGTCACACAAATTGGACATAAAAAAGGTCATTTGCCTTGTGACATATACAAAGCATTTCAGAATGTAAACAACGTCGAAATCATTAAAGAAAGAATTTTCAAAATGCGTATTTCATTTGCTCGTTATTTTTTTCTGAATTTGATTTTTTTGTACTTTAGGATTATATCTTCTTTCTTTCACGTTTTCAGGCTGGTAATCAAAACTTACTGGAAAACTAAATACATTGGAAATATTCGAGTAAAAAAAGATATTAATTTACTCTTTTCTTACTTTTGGAACGATGTTATTTGAAGCATAAAATCAACTTTACTTATTCATCGTTAATATAAACTTAAATAAAATAAAAGAAACAAAATTATAAAAAGGTAAAAATATAAATGTTGGTCATGCGTTGTAATGCAGGTAATTAAAGATGCAGTCATTATTACAGTTCATTTTATTCAGCCAGTTCACACAAAACATAAATTTCCTACTTAAAAATGCTACTTAAAAATAAAGAATATAAAAGAGAACTCTGACAACATTTATCTGTCGAATTTATAAAAATTATGACTTAGTCATGCTCGAAATTAGAACCCCCGAGCATCCTTTAAAATAAATCACTCAGCGCTGGACAAATATAATTTTACCCCAAGTTAAAAAAATGTTTAAAGCATCATATATCCTGTTTAGGTACGGAGCATGTGTTACACGCCCTTGTAATTTATGCATCACATGTGCGAGTCACTGTCCAGTACATTCAAACGTTCTAAAAACGATCCTCTCTTTACCACCCCGTCTTATTTATGAAGAAATAAATGGAAATCCCTAAGGCGTAATCAAAATTGTTACGTGTAATACGCAGATACAGTCTTAAAATGTTCAATAATTTATTGAAATGATGTCTGCGTATATTGCAAATTTATGTTATTTGTTTGTTGTGGGGTTTTATTTTATTGCATGTGATTTCTTTGGTCTAGGTAGTAACGTCTCTTTATTTTTGGACAAGTCAAGCAAGATATTTAGTGTCAGTGTAGGTAAATACTTATCTGGTAGGCGATCATAATTTTATATTTCAAGGAATGTTGTATACGAAATATTTTCCAAAATAAAATATCACTAGTCGTGAAACCAGAAAATAAATATTTGGTTGGAATATAAATTCTTTGAGAAAAGTATTTACATATACGTAAACGTATGTGGCATAAGCGTATACCGATTGAAAGCTTTCAGTATAACCAAAACGAATGCCCAACAGTGCAATTAAACCACTATTGGCTAAAGTAAATGTCTTCAATCGGTATGTATATGCTTGTGAAATGGAATATTTTCGTATAGAAGTTCTGTTTTCAAAAAAAGTCGATACGATAGATTATGTTCATACTTAATACATGTGACGTTCTTTATTCAAAAGTTACTGTTTTAATTCTAAACTTTATTTGAAAAAAATTATCAATCATCCATTCTGAAAAAGATTAAACCTTGATATATGGTTCAGCATGACACACGAACATTAACATACAAAAGTATTGTTTTTAACCATCTCTGAATTTCTTGTGTTAGTAGATACATTGAATGTAAATAAATTTTTTATTCGTTTTTGTTTATTTCGCGAGCGAAATCGCATTGCTGATTCTTGCAATCATCAAACTAGGACATGCTGGTTCTCATACCGTTCGTATATGTTAATGCGGCAGCTGCCTCGTTGACAACAACCAGGAAGAACTTAACTCTGATGGACATATTATTTTGCATACTGGGGCCTTTTTCATTCTAATACCATATTTAGCAGTTTACGTTTATCTTACATCAAGCAAGGTGTTACAACCTGCTACACGAGAATTAATTTAATTAAGAAAGAGTTCGTGTGTGTGTGGCGGCATTTTTTTTAATACGTTGTAATAATTAAATGTTGACACGAAAAAGAAAATTAATATTTTACGTGTTAATTTATATCTTGCATGATTAGATTTCTTGTTGCTCGTAAACACATTGTTAGAATTTGTTAGTTATGTTTTTCATGTCAAAATTTACTCCTATTCATTGATAATGGTATCTTCTTTTATACACATAATACAGAATTAAAAAAATAACTCTTAGGTACGTACCATCGGGTACACTAAAAAGCAAACTATTTTGTACGTCGCTATTGTATGTTTGACTTGCTGAATAATGAACTAATGTTACTTGATTGCCACAAATATTTAACAAGTTTGATTTACAAAACTAAAATAACTCAAAATTTCCTAAGAATCATTTATTTTTATTTGCACTCGATGATAGCTGATTTTTATTTAAGCAAAAATTTTTAAGATTAATTCAAAATACACATTAAAAAAGATAGTAGTTTTAATCAACGTTTTATGTTTATCTGAAACATAAATCGCCCTTATGATATATTTCTTAAATGAAAAATTAAACGACACTCAAGTGCTTTGATGTTCTCCAAGTGAAACGAAAATAATACCTTAATGAAAAAATAAAAGAGGCGCTCCAAGACTTAACAAGATCGGAATTTGATGAAGGATAAAAGCTGGGAAAAAGAGCGTTACAGAGCAAAAAATGGAAATGAAGATAATTAAAATGGCTAGGAAATGAAAAGGGCCAGTTACCCTAGCGAGAGAAAGTACGATGCTGAAAGAAATGCCTTAAAGTATATCTACCTACCCACTATAAGATGCTTCTTTCTATCTTGATGGTGTTTCATCAATTGAAATTAAATTACATTTTAGTACCAGAAGGACAGTTTCCTAATGAGTTGTCACAATAATGCATAACAAATAATTTAGTTTTTTCAAATCAAATAAGAATTGTCCGATTCCGACGATAATTTATGTGATAATTAGTAAAAGGGTTTTCGTTCTTTCCTCCCACTAGTTTCAACTTGAGAGGGCTTTTATTATCGATCATTGACAAAGAGGGTAAAAGTTCCGAAAGGGTTTTAAAGGGTTGCGTATAAAAACGCTCGGATGTGAAACTTAAATACGCCAAACACATCTAGTTTTCTAAACAAGAAGAGTAGATTTCTAAAATTCTGTTTTTCTATTTATTGTTTATTCTTATTCTTAGTTGTAAGGTCAAGTGTTTCAACCATAAGTTAACCTTTAACTTTTTTTTTCCATAGAAACAATTACCAAGACATTTGCTCCTATCAAAATAAACTGAAGGTTAAAGTTAACTTGTGATTGGAAAGCACGATCTAAGAGATATTTAAAAGATATTTAAAAGAAACATTTATTGATTTCTTGACGTTTAATTAAGTTTGCGTTAGGCATATGTCTTGTTTGAAATTAATTTAGTAAATCGGCGAATGGCTGTCAACCAAAATTCGAATCTAAAAAAGAAATTCCACGGTACTCGTTGTCCTGTTTATAAATTGTATTAGCAGGGCCAAGAGTACCGTAGAATTTTTTTTTTAAATGTCATTTAGCTTTAATTTCACTTACAATTAGATAGACCGTAAGATCATCTAATGATCTTATGGTACAGTTCCAAATGAATTATTATTTATTTTAAACCACTAATTAAAGCACACTGAAATATTTCAGAAATGAAAAAGTAAAAGTAACAGCGAAGGCACACGAACAATTAAGTATCTACATTTAAACTTGATTAATTTTTTTAATTAATTTTCTGTATTAAACAAAAGAAAAATCAGCAAAAATGACATAAATCATGCGAGATTTCTCTTGATTATTTTTTTTTCATTCGAAGTCGGAGATCATTCTTGAACTTTGTGTAACACAAATTCTTTCTGAGACTTATTTTTGTGGCTAATAAAAAGATGTTAATTGTTAAAGTGAAAGGTTAAATCCTCTGCAATGAAAGTCGAAGGAATGTAAATGTGATAAATTTTCGTAAACTAAGTATTATTAACAAAACCTTAGATTATACGCGTACTGTTACTAAAAATAATGATTTCGAAAATGATTAGCGGATAATCTTGCAATCATCTTATAAGGCAAATTCAAAACAATATTAACAAATAAATAAAGAATACTGTAAACCTAAAAAAATTATAAGTAGAGCAAAATAATTGTTTAAAAAAGCAATACGAAAGAAAAAGATTTTTTTTTAAGAATCTAAAGACAAAACAAAAGAAACAGGAAAAAAACTGTAAATAACCCCAACTTATTGAATAAGCAAAAATAAAACTATGCATGAAAGAAAAAAGAACTTGAAACAAGCAAAGAACTACACGAATAGAAAGATTCAACGACTAAAAATCGAAATTCTTTTCTCATTCGTTTTGCAAAGGTGAATGGCTTACCTCACTTAATAAAACTGAATGAAAATTTGCCTAAATCCAACAACTGAGGAGGAGATAAAAAAGGAAGCTCTTACGTCAAGATATGTAATAATGTAAGTAATTTAAAGACTTCATTTACCTTAACTAAATAAAATATGTTAGTAAATAGTTTTTAAAACTTTAACCGGGCACTGCTTAAATTAGAAGGAATATTAAACCCTTCACTGTCGCTTGATAGTGATAACAGGCGTGACAATTGACAAGCGATAGTGAAACGTTGGGTGTTCCTTCTCATTAAAATAAACAGTGTCCGGTGAAAGTTTTAAAAACTATTTGCTTAGAAATTTCATCGGACAAAAGTCGATTCCAATTACTAAATAGAAGTAAAATAGAAGTAGTTTTTAGTCGCAACTTCAAGAAGAAATTTTTTAGTGCAAGTATTTTGTTATGATTTTTGGATTTGGTTTACGATCTGTAAAGGGGGAAGCAATTTGCTCCCTTTCATTCACCTCACTTCAAGCGAAAAGAACGTGCAATTTAAGTGTGGTCAGATTATTTTAGAATCGATGTTAAAGAAACGCAACAAAAACTGAGAATGATAAAAGAAAATTGAAATCAATAACATGGAAATACTAAAAATAAATAGAATTAATGAAAAATGACAATACAGCAACAAACTGTTCTTCATAGATTCAAAAATTTGACAAATCCCTTGTTTCTTTTAGTCTCTTCTAGAAATTTTATTATTGGCACTTCTTCAAATAATTCCTCTGCTTGTCTGTTATTTTCAATAGCTTTCCGCCATTTCATTTTTGTTCTTCTTTATTTTTATTTTATTCTGTCGAATTATTTTTCTGATCTAACGTAGACGATTTAGTTTAATTTTTTTTTACTTATAGTAATTTTAATATTTTTTTTATATTCCGTTAGAGAGTGATTTATCTTCTTTTGTAGCTCGGTAGGATTACTTTGTTTTTCATATTTCCATGTGGTTAGTTCCGCTTGCTTTTTTGTCGAATTATTCTCGTGACTTTTTTTGTAATTTCTTCTCTCGTTTTACTTTTGCCTCGCATAATCTTACATTCTTTGCCTTCGTTTATTCTTCATTGTATTATATAATTTTTTCTCTTTGAACATTCTTGATTTCGTTTTGCAGAAGTGATTTTATTTATTTATTTGAAATTTCATTTTTTAACTTAAACACTCTCTTTTATCCCATGAAACTGATCAGAAATTTATTGAACAGCTGTAAATTGACGAATTACATTTACAAGTTTGTAGTCATTTTTTTATATCAGCTCAGACTTGAAGTACATTTCCAAATTTCTTGTTACTTGTCTAGAAAAATCTTGTTACTTGTCTAGAAAAATCTTATTACTTGTCTACAAAAATCTTTAGACTACAAAATCGGCATCATCTGCAGATTCCACAGCATTATTACTCTAACTCTTGTTATATTGTTTCTTTTCTCATTCTACTGCGTTAGGGACGCGCATTTACGATAGGCCTGTTTCATAATCGAACCAAAGGATACTCTTTAAAATGAAAATCACGTGTTGATATATAAACAAATACTCCACATTTGTTTTGCCCTCTGAAAGTGGAATTAAATTAATTAAATCTCCATTAAGTCGAATAAATTCAATTTCAGTTCAAACTTATCCTAAATGACATATAAATGTCACAGTGATAGAATGAATTGTAATAATTTGTGGCTGTTATTTAACTTGCAGTTCGTGAACGTATTTAACTTTTCTAATTAAAATCTCAAAATTTCTTGTGTTCTTTTTTCTGATCAACCTGAACACTGGACCTGTACATTAATACTGGTAGCAAGCACATTTTTGTTAAAGCCAATACCGTCGTCAATAACAGACCTGAGCCATCGTGTATGAATATCAGACTTTAGGGTATTATCCAGTTTCTGGGGAATGCGACGCAAACGTTGAAAGCCCTGAAAATCTATGCGCTCCGCTCACTAATAAAGACGGAAAGCTGACTAAAAATGGTGAATTTCTGTGTTGGACCGCATTTCAGATGAATGAATCCGGCCTGTATGAAGTCGGTCGTTGTTAGACTCCGTTTAAAAGAGCTTTTGCTAACTTCAACAGTCCTCAGTGTGATACCTCTAACAGTTGCTCCATTCACTGTCCGGATAACTTCCATTACTCCAGCCCTAGAGAATGAGCAGACACAAGAAGAAGAATCTTTATTTTCCTGTGAAGACCAAATCGCCGATCTTCATATTTTTTGTGTACATTTTTAGTTTCATTTTTGTTGTTGATGATTTAAACGTACCTAAGACCTTAGTCTCCAAAATTGTTGGTTGATTTGCTGAAGAAATTGATACTGATGCAGTGCGTTGGTTGAGACTTCTTTTGAGCACAGATGTGGAATCTGTACCATCAATGGGAAGAAAATCTGAAAGAGTTGCTGGTACGAGATTGTTTGTTTCAGCTGATATTGACACGAATTGACAATTGCTTCAAATTGAAAATAAGCAAGGTAAAGAATTCCTCATTTCCAAGAATGTCGGCAAATTGTAATTAAAAACTTTGATTGCAAATTCCCATGTTCTTTCAAAATGGAGTGGAGGAATGCAGTGCTGCATAATTTGCACATCCGACAAAAAATTGCACTCCTAATTCCTTTTTCGATCTCCCAAAACGGTTGAAATAAATGTGTGTTGATGTAAGGGATGGAGGTTAAATGATAACAGAATTATAACTTTATAAGGGCTCGTCCAGTTTAAACCCACTATATCCTTAAAACTAACGACGAGAGTCAGAAAGATTTAACTTTTATTTGTGTAAAAAAATCTCTGGTTTTAACCAAAACAAAAATTACACAAAATTCAACAATTCTTCACCATTTCTTCTCATTCCTTTCTCCAAAATTTTTGTCACTCGTTAACGACCTAAAGAGGAATTGTCTTGTTACAACGTTCCTGGTTTGAGCTTATAAATAGCCAAGAATCGCTTTCAACCCGCTTTTAATAATGACGTGATGTTTTGGCCCTACACAATATGGATGAATGAAGTGACCTTGATTGAATTGACTGAACAAGTTAACATCATGAAATTATTTTCAGAATAAAATTCATTAAATTCATGGAAGAAATTAATAAGTTAAGAAAATTTTAGGAAAGTAAAAATACAGTTTGGACAGTTTGTGATAAAACTATGTTTCAGATAAAGATCAGGATAATAATAATAATTTACATAAACAGATAATATAAAAATAATTTATATAAAGTAAAGTATAAAATTAAAATAAAAGTTTAGTCCAAATTATTATTATGAACAATTTGAAACAAATTCAAAATCATTTTCGGGGAAAAAATGTGGAATTGTGCACCATAATGAAAAAAATATAATAAAATAAAAGCCTTTGTTACACGCTTAAAAATTACATGGTAATTTCAACTATAATTTGTTTTGTTGTATTGTTTATGCCATCGTAACTTACTTTTTAGTCAGAAAACTTGACGCCTATAGTTATAAAAACCGTTTTAGTAATTCCATTGTACTTACGACAAATAAGACAAATTAGTTGCAAATGGTTTAGTTTGTTTCTACCTTTTTATAAGCCATCATTACTTTTTTCATTGTTAAGAAATATCAAAATTAGTTTTTGCAACTTTTACTTTGTTGCTGAAAACAAAAATCATCACAAATATTACACTGTTTCCACAACTAACACACCATCAGCTGGGATTATTTTCACTAAAAAATTAGTTGTGACATCAAAAATTTAGTTGGAATTTTTAAGCGTTTAGTCATTGAACACAAATTAGCAAATAAAATAATTTTTACTGTTTATGAAAACCATGGAACTAGATTCAGAGAAAGATACTAACCTTTAAACGCTATAATCACATACACTCGGTCAATTCTTCTAAGAGATTGACTACATAGCTTGACGCTATTTCGACCCACGTCAATTCTTCTAAGAGATTGACCACTTAGCTTGACGCTTTATCGGTGATGTGCTGCTTACTTACGATTTCGTATCCTTTGTAAAGGATTACAAAACCGAAGTGTTCCGAATTGTAAACATGAAAAATGTTTCTCACTAACGAAACTAATACTCCTATTATTTATGAATTTTTAGGTAAATTATAAAAAAATGTATACGCCGTTATTCCTTCTGAAAAATATAACCATTTATAATTACAATAGAAGCATTGGCCTTTTGCGAGTTGTTCCAGAAAGAGTAACGTAAATTCTAACATTTGTGTATGACAGAACAAAACGGGGTAAAATTTATTTCGAAAAAAAAAATAGCCGCACATTCTCGATTATATTAAATTTCAATGCACTCATTTTTTGTGCGAACCTATTGTTTCAATACAAGACCCTCGGTCCTTTTATAACATAATTCAATATAACTGTAACGCTATATTATTTTAAAAGCCAAAACAGTTTCAAAGCTGGGCGCATGTAGATGAGAAACAATTGTCACTGGATAGGACGCGCATAAAAAACGAAAATCAGTTGGAACTTATAAAAAAAAAACTTTGTTTCGTGCGCTACCTGATTTGCATAACATGCATAACGAATTAAGAAGGGTGCTGGAGAAAGAATAGTTGCGTAAGGGGTGGACAGTCCTATTCTTAATTACATCAGCGGAAGAGATATGTGCGTCAATGCCGAAAAGGTCCCTTCAGAGAACAATAGACTTAAATAATAAAAAAAAAAAACTACGTCCAGCAGAAATTAGATTTTACTTATTACATATTACGTCAACGAAACTACCAACTTCATTATTCCAAGAACGATAATTTTTAATCTTGAAGGCATTTGTCATGGTTTTAAAATATCACTTGTAAGGTGACAGACATTCACTGGTTGTGTCGATCCATGCAAATGAGTTTCTTTTCAGAAAAAGGCTTTCATGTGAAGCGGTGCTGAGACAAAAACTCAGGACGGTTGTCGCTTGTTTCAATGAACAAAGAACTATTTAATTATATGCAAGCAAACCTGTCTGAGCTGAATTATTTCCGGGTCCGTTTGGTGGGTAAATTTAATATAAGACAGAATTGTAAAGCTTTAAGGTACGTGAGATAATAAGTGTGGAACACGACATAAAATCAAAGCGATACAATAACCCTTGTCTAAATAAAATTGAGCGTAAAAGAATTTATACGTGTTTACTGAGGTACTAGCTGATGAAATTCATTAATAAATTAGAAATATTAATTTCTTTGTTGATGCTAAAATTTTATAGCAATTTTTTAATTATTTAATTTTTTTCTTTTTACGTACTCTATTACATTTTATTATATTTTCTACTTCTTATTCAAGTCGTTGATGATTTCCTACGACAATAATAAATTTTTCTAAAAAAATTTAGACTTTACTCTAGAATTCTTTTTCACCACGTCTGTTTTTTCCTGTTGCTCTTCTATATTCTGTTTTTATTATGTAATTAATTGCAACGAATTTTGTTTTTACTTCTTATGCGTTATGCCTTTATACCGGTTGGAAAGTTTCAAACCCGAACATAGCAAACTTGTATTGAAAACTATGTTTTTGCGAATTGCTGATCGCCCTTTGAAGATACAAAAATCGCAATGGTATTAAAGAAAAAAGAAAATTATGGACAATATTATGGTGTTAAAATTATTCCTAAATATTATTACTTTCGGAATATAAATAAAATTTTCAAATTTTAAACGAAAAATTTAGTCGCCTATGTCAGATTTGAAACTTTCAGTTCTTTCCATTAATGGAAAATAATTTATACGCCAGTCAAAAAGTACTATGAATTATTGTACAGAGCAAATAATAGGTAGGTACCCTTGTCGTTTAAGTTACAACAATTCTTTCTTTATTAGAATGATAATTGTATTCTACGTCATTGCATACAAAAATACTGTTGTTTCTGATACTATCAATAAACTTGAAATGATGCCATGGGCGATCAATACTGACACACGTTGATACTAAATCAGTTTTAAATTCAATTGCACTAGTAATTAAATAAATTTCACACTGTTCAAGAATAAGTAACACACAACTGTAAAGAATATTAGAAAAAAAAATCAGTTCCACAAATTCAATTGCCATCAACATTGTTTTGAAATTAACAAGAATAGTAGGAAGTATTTTGTGAAGTAATACAAGAGCAAAGAAATAAATCCTAACAGTTTTTCATCTTTAGTATGCTACACAGATGAATGTAATTTTATTTTGAATAAGAAGCATATTGTATAAAATTTCGGTTATTGAATTGCAAACTTCAAATCTGACATACTAAGGCGACTACATTTTTCATTTGAAATTTAAAAATTTAATTTCTATTTCAAAAGTATTATCAAAATAGGAATAATTTTAACACGATAACATTGACCTTGATTTTATCTTTCATTTAATACCATTACCATTTTTATATCTTTAAATGGCGAGCAGAAATCTACAAAAACGTAGTTTTCAATGGAACTTTGCTATGTTCGGGTTTGAAACTTTCCACCCGGTATATTTTCTTAGCACTTTAAGTCAGTTCAGGTCATTTTTGCAAAGTCCTTCGATCGCTCAAAAGTTATTAATTTTGAAGATTGTAAGAAACCAAACTAAAGGAATCTCATGACATAAATAACAAATAACTTCAAAGACAATGATCATTATAAAGCATAAGAAAATTAAAAGAATTACAAAAAGATACCAGCCCCCAAAGTTTTTACAGCTTGATCAACCATTCAACATCGGTCTCCTTATATCTCTTAGTAAAAATTTTTCTTAAGTACAGTCTGAGTTCTGTTTCTAATTTCTTTTCTTTCCGTAACCTATTGTCAGGTTTAAAAAAGGTTATAACATTTCTTTTTTTTTATTTTTGGAACAACATAAAATTTAATTTAACGCGGTTTTTTTAACAAAATTGCGTAATGAGAGTTTTGCAAGTACGCTCATCGACGCGACATAATTGCCATGGAAATTGACTAACATGATTTACCTACTTCTGCTTAGCTCGCAGGTCAAATTCATTTTCGGCTTTGAAGCATACAAAATTTACCTTTTAATAGAGGGAATTCCATGCTGATAAATGGCACCAAGTCGATTGAACTTACTTGAGAAAAGCGACGTAAGCGAATCATATTAAATATATTTAAAGCAATTAGCGTGGTCGCACAATAAATGTGTTTGGCAAGACGTTGACAATTTTGGTATGTTGATGGTATGGATTTGTGCTCTTAGAATAATACGGAAAAAGCACTTTGTGACATCCTGCACGGGAAGGAAAGGAAAATTTGCAACTCAAATTAATCAATCAGTTAATAAAGAATACAGTTAAGAGTTTAGTTGGCAGTCAGTCACTCGGAGAGGTTTTAAGAGTAGCCATTAATAAAACTTGGTTTAGTGAATTTTATTTCAGTGTCTTCAAAACAAAAGCTGATAAGTCACATGAGGGGAATTTTACAATTTTACGGACAGTTCTTTTAAGACCATAAATACGTATCAATATTTGTTAAACTAATGTTTGGGGACAGAAATAAAGTTAAGGCATATCTGCAAAAGGCATATCCAAAATTCATTTTCACAACATACCCATGCTCATTGTGGACATATCAGCATTGAAGTCTCGACATTTAAAAAAGTTGACATATCAGCTTTTGCCTTGAAACCACAGATTTGCGACATCAGGTATCGGTCCTGGACACGGTGTTTGGCCGAGTGTAATATAAAGAATACTAGGTAATATAAAATTTCAATTTATTATTATTTTCGTCCGGATATGCAAGTGCTGGATATAAGGGAAAACGTAACATGGTTGCGACTCCCTTACCCACTATTTCGCTTGTCAGAGGTAAGACACTCACCGGATGGTTTTTCAAAAGAAGGAAATAAAGTAAACCAAAGAGAACTTTGCTGCAAGGGATCTTGAAACCAGCGAAGTAATAAAATTAAAAAGAACTTCAGAAGGTAAAAATAAAATCTTTGGAACTGAACTGATGGCTCCTTAAGTAAGTTTTAAAGACATGTAACACGTTTATAAGAAGTAGAGTGATCGGCAAGGCAAAAAGAGTACTAAGAAAAATAGGTTAATAGGATCATGAACCATTCTGATTAAAATGTTTTGAAATTAGAAGAAAACGAAAAGAACGTCGAAAAATAATAGATAATTTGAAAAAAAAATCGAATTTCTAAATTATCTAAATCGTGGTCAATAATTCAACACCGTTCTTGTCTCCTATACCCCTTGATTTCCTTGATTTGTTTTCCTCCAATCCAATCAACTTTTAGAAGTAAAGCAAGTGGTCTCACGTAAAATAGGTTAAGAAAATCTGTAATCGTGTTGATTATAATATTTTGAAATCATAAAAAAGTGAAAAGAAAGTCGAAAATATGATAAATGGAAAAAATTCGAACTTCCAAATTATCTAGATCGTGGTCAATAATTCAACAGTGTCCTTGTACTCTGTACACCTTGATAATGATTTTCTTTAATTTAGTGAAATACACAGTTTCAATTCTGCTTTTAATTTCTTTTCCTGCAACCCGATCCACTTTTAAAAGCAAAGCAAAGCAAATTATGCTTCTAATTTCTTTTCCTGTGACCCAATCCGCTTGTTAGAGAAAATCAAGAGAAGTACCGTGAAAAATAGTAAATCATTTTGATTATAATATTTTGACACCATAAGAAAACGGAAAGGTAATACCTAAATCCTACAAGTTGATAAAACCCCATCTGGGAATCAGTAAAATCAGTAATATACAAGGAGTGTTCGTACGGTGGATACTCCTTGGTGCTTATTCTCGAATTGGGGGAACACTCTCAAAAGAACATGACGTCAAAATTACGCAGTTAGTTCTCCTACGATTTACATAAGTTTGCATGAGATTCTACGCCATTTTGACGTCACGTTCTCATGCGAATCTGTTCTACCGATTCGAGAATAATGCCCCTTGTGTAATACCCAAACATAATACCTAAATAGAAAAAAGTACGCACTACCAAATTCTCTAGAACCTGTTGAACAACTGAACACTGTTCTTGTATCCTCGACAATGACATTCTGTTATTTAAGAAAATACACAATCTCAATTTCGTCTCAATGCACTCCAAAAATTTTCATTGGATGATTATTGGAAAGAATAGAATGAGTAAACCACTTCATTGTAGGCAATAGAAGGAGAACTGAAAACTGTAGAAGCAACAGTTAATTCTGTTACTGTTCTGAAGAATTACAAAAGATAAGACGCAATGAAGTGAACATTGCAATAAAACCACAGGCTTCCAAAGTTATTGGAACTGAACCTACACAGAAAAAAAGTCATGTCAAAATGAAGAGAGAAACAAATTTATTTTATATTGTCAAAGACAAGACGCCATCCTTATAGTAAAATTTACTGCAATTGTATTCATATTTGTTACAACTTGTTTCTGTCTTCATTTTGATTAAAATTTGTTACTTTACTTTTTACTGTTCTGTGTATAACTCTATTTTAGGCTTAATTATTCATCGTTCTTATTAAGTTGTCTGAAAGAGAATAAAATAGATTATCAGGAGCTAAATGGTCATATGCAACAGAACGAAAATTCAAAACCATGAGTCAATAGTAGATCTGACGATTAAGTGTCAGAGTAAGTGGTTCAATATCATTTTAATATTCTTATTCTTGGTAAAAATTTTATTATGTACAGCCCGGTAATAAAGAGACATGATTCCCATAGACCATAAAGTGTGATAGTATTCTAACCACTATGACGAGTAGGTGGACATTCGAATGGAAAGAAGACGTACTACGCTTCTTTCGTTCCAATATCCTCTTACTCTATACCTATAGTGTTCTAAACTAAATTTACATTTTATGAGGGAGACATCTCTTTATTACCTGTTTGTACACCGAGCATGCAGTTCCCAATTCTACTCCCAATTTCTTTTTCTTTTGAGTTCCAATCCACCGTATCAGAACTAAAACTATCAATGCCAATTCTGGTCGAAGAAGTATCGGTTAGAAAATTAGCGTACAATAAAAAAACGATAATAAGAAGGACGTAAGTTCATTAAAAGAAACGAGAAACGACTCACTTTTTGAGAAATTATTTAATTTCTCTTGTTGAAAATCAATTAATAAATTTGTTTGACGTGGTTTTACCTTTTCCAAAAAAACGGGGGCACCAAGGTACGAGGACGGAAGCTTTACTAATAAATAGAGAAAAAGTGGACCATGAAACTATTTCAATATTTTCTAATTAAGTCTAGCAAAATACTGATTTTAATTTGAAATTAAACCATCATAATCATACGGCCATCTGAAATTCAAGAATTCCTGGAACGCTTTTACATTGAATTAAAAATACTAACATACTTTTACGGATAAACAGTGGCGTAACACATTTCTTTCGGTAAGAGAGAGAGACACACACAGTAAACAATTACAACACCCGATCAATGTTTTAAGAAAATTGTCTTTTGTGTAAAGGCAGTTTTAGACTGTTAAATTTCTTGTACAAATTTTAGCCCAATAGATCAGTCCCTCTACACTTCAGATCCAAATTGCAACATCACGAGATTACCTTACCTTAAGAATTAATAAGCATTTTTATACGCTGCGTTGACTTGTTTAACGATTCATTTTCCTTTTATGAAAAAACGAAAATTATTTTGCTACAAATCGTGTGTAAAATTAGGAAGTTTAATTTAAAGTAATCAAAATTAATTTTTAACTGGGGGGGAACATCTGTGCAGTATTGAAAATAATAACACTGGCCGGTATTATTTAAGAAGTGTTAACATTTAGGAATCATTTAGCATCATAATGTTGGCCATAATTTTCTCATTCCTTTAATACCATTACGGTTTTTATGTCTTTAAAGGGCAAGCAGTAATCTGCAAAAATGTTTTCAATACAAGTTCGCTATGTTTGAAACTTTCCAGGTGATATATTATAAATACTACTCCTATATACCACGAAAACATGATCTTTCACCTTAGCAAACAATGTACAGGCTGTTCCATTTAAAAATCATAAAAAAACGCAAATCGTATTTTTTTCTTCACTTTGCGCTGCTCTTTTACGTCTTGTGATAACTCTAAAAGATATTAGGCTTAAAACACCACGACTTTTGCACTGAAAGTTTTTCGTGCTAGTACAAAATACAATATATTAAATTTGGCGACTCCATCTAAAAATACTTTCTTGTTGAATAATTTTCCTGAGCTATTGAGGCTAATTTTAACTTCGAAATGAAAACGATATATACGTGTAGTTGCTAGGGATAACTTTCATAGAACATCATGTAATCTACGTTCGCTGTTGTTTGAAACACTGAGGGCTGATCTTTCACCTCCCTGTAAATTAATCTTCTGTGTAAGAGACCTCAGAAATCATTGTCAATACAATTGTCTCCAAGGATATTAAGGTGAAGATTAATTTATTACAGCAAGATGAAAGGAGCGGCCCTGAATATAATAATTTATTTCTTTATTTTCTTTTTAAATTCCATCGTCTTATATTTTTATCTGAAATTATTAATACTGGTATAATCACATTAATACTTTAGTATTGATGAGCGTGTGCCAGAATGTTTCCATTTAAGAAAACTTTAATAATTAAGTTCTTTGTGCTGTACCTATTCATCCTCCAAGCGTGCTCACATACTAACCTGTTGCTTCGAAGAATCTCGTACATACACACATACATGTGTTTGTATACTTTGTATAGTCGCTTTTCGTTCGTAAATAAATTGAGTCTGATTGTGAGTTAATAGACACATCATCAAATAATAGTTACCTGCTTCGAGTTTGTGAGATCTCTTGTTAAATTATGGTTATATATATATATATATATTACTTTCCTTCTAATATTTTTCTATGGAAAATATATTGTAATGTATTGCTTTCGAAAGGTAACTTTGTATGGTTTAAAGATTACTAAGTGCTACTTTTTGAAACTCCAAACAACTTATTAAATACAACAAATATTTTACACCCTGTATCTAAAAGGTCTGTCCCATACCGCGCAGCATATATCTGCTTTGTTTTCAAATCGTAATTTTACTAACAATAAGGATGTGATTTGTGATTTAACAGTACGTCCAAAAGAACTGAATTTCTATAAATAAAATTTTAGCTGACGTTAAACCGTTAAAGATGTGAACGTTCACCCTTTCGCAAAAGAAAACTAAGAATCCAGAGAATTTTATTTACATTTTTCCACGTAGAGAAAATTTGAGGGAAACGCTGTCTAATACTAATACCTATAGATAATTAAGTTGCAGTGGCGTAGTGAGGTTTTGTTTCGCCCTTCATATTCAGTGGCCAAAATATTAATTAAACGTTAATTTTAATATTAGCCGCTACAATGTAAATAAATAAATTATTGTCACTAATCACTAATTATTGTCACATAATCGAACTAAAGGAAACTTTAAAATTAAAGTCACAGTCAGATGTCAAAACAAATGCGAAACCATACTTATTTACACATCGGAATTTGATTTGATTGAAAACGAGTCTTAATTGTTAATTTTCCGTAGCAAAAATTAAATAACGAGAATGATTTTCATTACAGGGACTTTTGCTTTTGACTTTGTAAAAACAAGACAAATGACAATGACATTACTACCTTTTTAATTGCTAAAACTGAAAAGGGCTCTCCACTAAGCCCTTTTGACTAGCACTATTTTTCAGATAATGCTTCACTAATTTTTTAATTTTGAAAAGGGCAGCTATAATTTCTTTATTTTTTTTATTGTTCGTCGAACCGATCGTCTTTTATTTATTTATTTGGTGTGAGGGCCCTTCTTTTTCGAGCTAGAACTCGAACAATAATCGCAGAAAATGCTTTGTTTTCTATTTGTTTATTTTTCTACGGGATTGCTATTTGTCTAGAAGATGTAGGCAGTGATTGGCTGTTAAAAAAATAGAAATTCAAGAGTCCCCCTGTATAAAGTCTGATTTTTACTTTTCGGCTTCATCTGCCATCCTATAAACATTACTTTATGGCATTTTGTTCTCTTTCCACATCATTTCTTTTTCACAGAATCTTCAATTATTCTAAAATTGTTACAAATCTTATTTCTTCTTATTTTGTGTTCGCTTCACTTGCCACATCTCCTTTGCTTTCGATCTTCTTTTCCCAAGCTCACTCCAAAAAACTTCGCTGTTCTTCGGTTCTTGCAGCATTAACCCTTTTTTGTTGATGCAATGTTCTTCTTCTTTTCTAGTCGGTTTTCGATCTTTGTTCTTCTGTTACTAAAACATTCTTGGTTGGAAATTGGAATCCATCTTCCTTACCTCTTACTAATTTTCAACGATTTTTAATTATCAATTATTTTGTAAACTTCTACGGCCGATTGCTTTTCTTCTTGTTAATTATATTTGCCGATTTTACTTTGCTTAGTGGTTTTCTAAGGGTCTTCTCCTTTGCTTTGCATCAGATCGTCTTCATCTTGAGCTCCGTTTGAAAGTCTCCTTAATTCTTCCATTCTTGCGGTGATCTTCTGTTATTTTGAAAATATCATGCACACCTTATTTCTTTTTTATTTTCAATTTGGCGTTTGGTCTTAATCTTTAAGTTTCTTCTATTTTCCTTCTTGTTTATTTATTGTGCTAGCTTCGCTTCGCGTTTCGGTCTTCTATTTCAATAAGACGGTCTTTAATTAAATGTTTTTCTTAAATTTCTTCTTTTTATTCAACGTAATGATCCGCAGGTTTTAAATATCTGAAATATATAGGTTGTTCCATTTAAAATAAGAAAGTTAGTATCACTTCCGATCCCGTCCTATGACGACTAGCACTATGTCGAAAAATTCCATTTTTTGTTTAATTTAATGTCTCCAAAATTCATATTAATCGATTAATAAATAAAGATTCTAGTTCTTGTTTACTTATTGTGCTAGCTTCGCTTCGCTATTCGGTCTTCCTATTTCAATAAAACGGTCTTTAATCAAATGTTTTTCCTAAATTTCTTCTTTTTATTCAACTTTCCACCTTTACCTTAGTCTCCGGTCTTCTTCTTTTTGAAGTAAACTATTCGTTAATTCTCGCAGCGTATCATTTTTTTTATTCGTGCAATTTTTCTTGAATTTCTTGCAAACTTCATATCTTCTTCTTTTCCATTCGCTTTTCGATCTTTGATCTGCATCCATCCTTTCTGCCAAACCTTCTTGGCTGTGATTAATCTTTCAGCTAACATTCTTTTTTTAAACTTGCAACGAAAGGTTTGTTGATTCTCTTATTCTTGCTTTTGCCGATGTGATTATCAATTGTTTTCTAAATATCTCCTAGGCAACTTACTATATTAATTTTTCAATATTTTTTCTCTCTCGATCTGCCACTTTCTTTTCAAACTTGCTGCGAAAGTCTTGTTTCTTCTATTCAATTTTTTTTATTTTCATTATTTTCTGTTTTTTTTTTTCCAACTTTTCTTGCCAACGCGATCTCCAACTATTTTTATTCGAGTCTCCTCTGCAGTCTTTTTAGCTTTCATTCTTGCAATGGGAAATTTACTTTCCTTGTTACTCATTACTCCTTAATTCTGTAAACTGAAAAGAGCTATCCACTAAGCTCTTTTGACCAACGCTATTTTTCAGATAATGCTTTACTAATTCTAATTTTGGAAAGGGCATCTCTGTAAGGGCAGTTGTTATATTTTCTTTCTTTTCCCTTTTGGTGACCAGATTGTTTGCCAAACCGATTATTTTTCATTTATTTATTTAGTGTAGGCGCTCTTCTTTTTCGAGCTAGTCCTCGAAAAATAACTGCAGAAAATGCTTTGTTTTCTGTTTGTTTGTTTTTCCACAAAATTGTTATTTTTTAATTTTTGTATTGTCTTCGATGTAAGAAGGAGAAAACCCCAAACTCTAAATCTCCGTTTAATTTTTATAAAATGAAAATGGTAATTCATTCGGTGATGAGATTCTTTATGAAATCGATTGTCTTAATTTAATTTTCTTTTTTTATTTCTTTCAGTGTTACAATTTACTGACCTCATCACTTACACTGTTTAAAAAAATCCTGGTAATTATAAGGTAAGCGGGACGTGGTTGACGCCCCTTGAGTCGCTGCGGCCTGATAAAATTGCATCCGCTTCACCTCCGAATGTTACGCCACTGAATACAAGCGAACTACAATCATCACAGCGCGGACTTCTTACTTTTAGGCCTTACGTAACAGTTGATGGCAGAATTATTGAATGATTAGTTTATTTTCCTAATTTAAGCATTTTTCTCACTCCATTTTTGTGCTTATTTCTCTCTTTTGTATTAAAAAAAGTAACTCTTTGGAGCGAACATTGTTTTCAAAAGTAAGTAGGCGCTTAGAGTTAGTAGGTACATTAATTTTTAATGTTCAATTGAAAAAAATGGATGGACCTTAGGTTTTTTTTTTGAACAAACGCCATTTCTCTAAACAATATAAATGAAAAACTATTGAGAGTTGAAATGATAATATCTACGAATTGATAATGTAATAACAGTGAAACTAACAAAAATAAGAACAATATTTATAAAATACATTAAGAAAATGTTAAATTAGATACAAATATCAAAGAAACTGAACTATGAATGGTTCGCAGATTTCGTCATAAAATTTAAAATTAATGTCGTGGCAAGTTTTCCAAATTAGTGCTTCTCTGAAAATTACTAAATTGTCTAAAAAGGTGTGTTAAATATTTTTCTGTCGACTTTCTTTTTATAAGAAAATTATTTTTTCAAGAATTTGATCCTGCATTTCAGAGACAGTCATTGCTTATTATATTTTTACACTCCTACAATTTTATTTTGTTTTTTTGTGCTTCGAAATCCATGCTCTAGTTATCATTTACATTATGTACAAGTTTATTCTCACATCCCATAAAAATCATTGCTACCCTTTCAGTAATCTAATATGTCATAGATTTTTGACCATAACCATACTTCCTCTATTTACGTATTACAACACGTAGAACATTTCGACGTTGCCATGATTATCCAATACAAGAACTAATGAACATTAATGCCCGAAATATCCAGGGTATACATATTGCGTAAATAAATTTAACGGATTCATTTGCAATCTGGTTTTTAACTGAAAAAAGAGTGTTTGGTGTTTTACAGATTAGATGTTTATTAAAATTCGGTATTTAAATTTTACAGCAACGTTACATAACCTCTATAGAACAGAAAACAATTTCCATCTCGAACATATTCCTATTATTTTACACAGGGTGATTCATAACGGTTAGTTTAAATGGAACGCCCTATATTTTATGACTGAATTTAATAGGTCTTCGATTAAGCTTTACAATGATATAGGGTTCAGTATCTGTTACACAACAAGCCTACACACAGTAAGATGTCAAATTCGTAGATTCACAAATCAGCAATTATTCCATCTTCCAATGAATATTTTGTCTATAATTTAGTTGATTTTAATTAAAAAATCTGTATTGAGACCGCTTGTACTTTTAGTCTGTTAAAAATTTATATTATTTCATCTGTTACATAAGAAAACTGTATGCGTACTTTTATTTAATACCACCCTAGCTCCAGGCTTTCTGGTTGGTCGCAGAGTTGTAATGGTTGGTAATTACGATCATTAACTGTGACTGTGACCGCCTTACTACATGTTTACCTTCTTTGCCTTACAAACCAGGGAAATACAGAAACACCAGTTCGAAGCAAATTCCACCAAATAATAACCGACAAAAATTCCATCTCTCTCATAGAACATGCACTGGCAGTGGGGATCGAATCCACGCCTGAAGATTCCTCGCCCCCCTCCCTCCAAGTGTCAGTTCCGTTGCCTGCGAAACTAATGCTTAACTCCTAAAATTTTAATTTTAATTTTATCAAAACTATCTGATTATTTTAAATACGACAACACCCAACAACAACAACAATATCAAAAAGATACCAAGAAAAATAACAGTAATAATACAAATAACTATAACATGTGATTTAAATGTGAATCAATCTCCTTGTCATAGAAAACAATTATGTGAAGAGGACCATGGTTATCATTTTGAAAATGGTTATCATTTTGAAAATTGTTATTAATGTTAAATCTATTGTTATTATTATAATGGTTATAATTTAAGAAAAATTTTCATTGCTATTGTTATTGTTGTTAGTTGCGTTTCTTAGTGTTACTTAATCTTACTTAAAATAATCATGCAATGTTGGTAAAATAAAATTAAAAAAAAAATAAGTATGCATTTCGTTTGTGATGTCATAAATTAAATGAATGTCATTTTTAACAGACTAGAAACTAGAAACAGACTCAATACAGATTTTCTAAATAAAATCAACGATATTGTTACGTTTCTAGGGTTTAATGTTATTTATTTAAACGAATAAAACACTCGGTAAACTTAACCGTAACTTAATAATGCTTACGAACTAATTTATTTGTAACAATTTATTTACACACTAAAATCTAACTTCGACGATCGCTGTTAGAATTCGACTGACTCCTGAGTCCACTCCGGCCGATTTTATATCCCTTGCTGCCGTCTTGAATTTTCCAACGCCGGAAAATTCGAGTTTGTTCGATGGTGGCGTGACGGGCTATGACGCATAATAATGAACCGACTTCTTGACGCCTTCAGTGTGACGTAGTGCTGAGTGGCTCTCCACAATATTATATACAAAATATTCCATTGGAAGACGGAATAATGCTGTTTTATGAATTTACAAATTTGACATCTTACTGTGAGTAGGTTTGTTGTGTAACACATACTGAACCCTATACTATTGTAAAGCTTAATCAAAGACCTATTAAATAGTGCTGGCAAGAACCGGAAAAAATTGAAACCGAATAATCGGTTTCTTTAAAAACCGGTTTTGGATAAAACCGATTATTCGGATAATCGAATATCCAAAAACCGACTATTCGGATATTTGAAAAACTGTCTACTTGAATATATTCAAAAACCGACTATTCGTATATTCGCGAAATCTGTAATCAAAAAACCAGCTTTTGGATTACCAGAAAATCTGATTCATAAAAAACAGATTCGACTGAATTTTAACTCTAAAGCCAATTTTACAATGGCCACATATTTTTGAAATATAAAATGAATGATAAATTACGTATTATATTACAGTTCATAGTATAGAAGGAAATACGATGTACTAGTGGTTTAAAAGATTGGTATTTCCAAGACAAGAGCGCCACTAATGTTCCTGGTTTTTATTCAGATGATGTTTTCAAACATTTCAATGTTATGCTTCTCTTGTCCATTTTAAAGTATTAACTACATTTCTAATTTATAAGGACTCACACATCTAAAACGTGACACAAACTCACTAATAATAGTTTTCGTTTTTTTTTGTTAAATACTAGATAAATGTCAATTATTTTTGTTCTAACTAATGAAAAATATTCAATAAATTGTAAAAGTAATGCAAATATTTTGTGTTGTAAAAATTCATTACGGTGCCGAACATCTGTACCATAATAAACTTTTATTGAATTATCCGAAAGACGGTTGGGTACGGTCGAAAAGGCTACTCACAACAAACACTAAAATTACTTTAATTCTTCTCCTTCGACTTCTAATATGTGAATTAGAAGTACCACTTGACCACCTACATTTTTTTACGTAGTGAACATAACAGATAAGATTAACCTTCATTTTTTTAATACTTCCAACATTTACTCATTTTCAATTTTATTTGAGATGAAGATTATCTTTAAATGGATAAACAAAATAAATACGTTATTGTGTGTACAGTTATTTGAATTTCAAGTAGTTGGGCTATTTGAATATATTTCACCATTCGAATAACCGGTCTTTCGAGTATCCAAAAACCGATATTATTCGAATATCCGGTTATCCAAATAATTGGATATTCGAATAACCGATTATCCGGATAACCGGTTTTCGGTTTTGTTTAAAACCTCGGATAATCCAAAACCGGTTAACCGGTTATCCAAACAACCGATATGGTTGCCAGCACTACTATTAAATTCAGTTATAAAATATAGGGTGTTCCATTTAAACTAACCGAGTAAAATATACATCGGAGTTATGAATCACCCTGTGTAAAATAATAGGAATATGTTCGAAATGGAAATTGTTTTCTGTTCCACAGAGATTATGTAACGTTACTGTAAAATTTAAATGCCGAATTTTAATAAACGTCTAATCTGTAAAACATCAAATAAGAACGTTTTTTTACATTGAAATGTCAATATCTCTAAAACTATTAGGTTTAGGTACATAACATCCTTGTAATAAATTTATCTACTCTTAAAGACGAATCGAAGTAAACCATAATAAACAGTAGATTCCATTTAAAAGAAACACAGCTTTGGTCTGGCACAGCCACGCGGAACCCCCTGTATAATTGTAACTAATTTTAGATCATGCATCTATATCACAGGTAAGTAATAGCGAAAACAGATTTTCGAAATCTTCATTAATATGGGCGCTAACCACCGAATACGCACTATTGACCCACCCTGTATTTTACTTAAAGGAAAAGGTTTTTGAATTAATCGAGAAGATGTGCTGTAATTAAATTCAGTAACGTTATGACAATTTTAAAGAATTTATTACGTGATTACACGTTTAACATCTCTGTAAAAAAATGTATTAGATTTGAAGTAAATAAGTGATTTTTCTTAAATATTTAATTTTGAACTTTTTCTGCTAATAATGCCTCATTTAAAGATTTAAAAACTTATGTCTGTCTTTTATATTAAGCTTGAATATCTGCTTGTTTTTTTTTTTTAATTGCGTGTTGCGTTTAAACATGTATTACTGCGTTTCGCAGTCTGTTTGGTTGTTTTATCGCGGTACGTAAGAAGCAAGTAAAATCATCTTTTCTGCAACATTTTTTTAATTTTTTTTTTTTGGTGTACCTACTAATTTATGAAATGAAAACAAAATGTGAAAAAGATATGAAGCATATTTATACATAAAATGAATGTAAAATAGACATGTACTTTACATATAAAGCCTCATTACCATATTCCGGTATGTATTAACGTCTGCTTGTAGAAATTTACATTTCTGCGTTTTTATTAGCTTAATAAGTCTACCAATAAAAATTCTCTATAATCAATATGGCGATCGAACACTTAGGGACATAACAAGCTAGGGTAACAAAATACACCCTCGTTGCACCCTCATAATAGCATGATGGCCGGTCACATCTCCAAGGGAGACAGAATTGCACGAGCGTCTCGACGGAAGGCGTAACCCAGCGCCCATCCCACCCTCTTACATATAGGCGGAGTCTGACCCTAAAATGACTCCCAGTCCTGAGCTTTCTGCTGCAGTAAATTGGCAATGCCAAAGGTAACTAAATAGGAACGTGTAATTAGAGTTGGTAATGATATTGCAAGTGCATTTAAACAATACTAAAATTAACTGGAATCATAGAGGAATGCTAATTTTAATTGCAATGTACTTAAGTTTTTTTTTTAAAGTATGTGCATGGAGCACCACTGAGTTCAACGAAATGTTTCGCTTGTTTGACGAAACTACCCATTAGGCGAAGAAAAAGTAAGGAAATAATGATTATCAGAAAACTATGTTTATGTGAACACTCATTATTTTCTTTTGATACTTAATAACGAGTGTTCAATTAAAAAAAAAAAAACGGTCTAGATAGCCATGAATTTATCCTCAACGTCTAGCGTTGGGTTCTTCATAAGATTAGCGTGAAGCGTCACCTGCATCTCTAACCTCACTTTAACTCAAATAAGACATATCAAATTGAACGTTTAAGGAGCGTATTGTGTACCTTTTTAACGGGCTGTTAAAATTTAGGGGTCCTTTAAAATTTAAAATATAGTTCCATGATTGGTTGTTCCATTAGCAACAAAATTTAACAGTCCTTTAAATTTAACGGTTTTGATACAAAATAGACCCCTATTAGCGAATATTTATACAGGATGTTAATGGGAAGCCGCTACAATAGCTAACTTTCTTATTTGTATTTTTATGAAGTAACTTAAATTAAGAAAGTTTTAGAATCTTTCCTCTTCGATATTATGGTACTTCCAAAAAAACAAATGACAATCAGGTTTTCAAGATTTTCAATTGTTCTCATTTTTTTAAATGGAATGTTAGGTTTTTTTATCATTGTATTGCGTTCAGGATGTTAAATTAATTATGTCTCTAAAATATCATCTCTCAAGGCCTACTATTTTAGAAATGATTTACTAACAAAATCTCGGTGTTCACGGAAAATGGCTACAATAGCTAACTTTTTTATTTGAAGTGTCACGAAATAGCCTAAATTAGAAAAGTTTCAGGACCTTCCGTGCTCCATTTTATGGTAGCCTTGGAGAAACAAATGACTGTCAGGTTTTCGAGATTTTCAATTGTTTTCAACTTTTTTAAATGGAATATTTAAAACAGAATATTTCATAAATAATTCAGTCTTGATATTCGCGGGAAGAAGTGTATCGTTACGATAGTCTTTTTATTCACGAATTCACAATATGGTGTGCTTCGAAACAAGAGAATAAAGGAAGTGTGTTCAAACTGTCAGACCTTTGTGAACTATCATTATTCAAAATTTGTTTAAATTTAGTTCAAACTAAAAACCCTTGTGTCAAATATTGAAAGCGCGACATGTTAAAATGTTTAGTACCATTATTTACCAAATAATTCATAAAGTAGTAACCTTAGGAGGGGAGTATTTTAGAGAAGTACTTAATTTGACATCCTGAACACGATACGCTGGTAAAAAATGTAATGCTCCATTTAAAAAAGTTGAAAACAATTGAATATATCGAAAATCTGTCAGTCATTTGTTTCTCCAAGGGTACAATAAAATCGAGCACGGAAGGTCCTGAAACTTTTCTAATTTAGGCTATTTCGTGAAACTTCAAATAAAAAAGTTAGCTATTGTAGCCATTTTCCGTGAACACCAAGATTTTGTTGCTAAATCATTTCTAAAATAGTAGGCTTTGAGAGATGATATTTTAGAGACATAATTAATTTAAGGGGGGAGTATTTTAGAGAAGTACTTAATTTGACATCCTGAACGCGACGCCATGTTAAAAAACTAATGATCCATTAAAAAAGTTGAAAACAATTGAAAATCTCGAAAACCTGATTGTCATTTGTTTTTCCGAAAGTACCATAAAAACGAGGAGGAAAGGTCCTAAAACTTTTCTAATTTATGTTACTTCGTAAAAATACAAATAAGAAAGTTAGCTATTATAGCGGCTTCCCATGAACACCCTGTATTAAGTATAAATATTAGAAAAAAAATTGCAGGAGCGGCTTTCGAGTTTTGTTGGTTAGGTTAATCGTCAACTTGCCAAAGTTGAAATTCCAATGATGTTAATCACGACATACGTTCCCGACAACAAAAGCATGCTACAGCCCACTTGACCGTTTCTTTTTTTTTTGGACACTCGTTATATATAGTATACGAATTCAGAATAACTCGGAGAATTGAAATTTGTCAAAATATATTTGGTGCTCCATTAAAAAAAAATTTCTCACCCTGTATACTGAATGTCTCAATAAAGGCGGCGACCGGCGATATACCGGGTGTCCCGCGCCAGGTGCTCATCCTTCTAGAATCTTTATTTATGAATCGATTAACCTAAACTTTGGAGACAATAAATTAAACAAAATATGGAATTTTTCGACATACTGGTAGTCGTCATAAAACTTCATGTTTCGCCGGAAGTGATATCAACTTTTTTATTTTAAATGGAATACCCTAAATATTTTTACATATTTGAAATTCTCGGATCATTATGAGTCCGAATACGTATCAATTGTTAATTTTGGTTTCCATGACAACGATTTTTCAATCAAGAAAGCTATGAATCGATTTTTTTCGATCTAATGCGATTTATTGTGTTTCGAGAATATCAATGCTTTGATGGTATTTTGATTTTTAACATTCTTATAGTACTTGAAATTTTCATTAGGTCGTAACTCATTTTTTTAAAAGAAACCCATACGTTTCTTAGCTTAGTTCAACAGAACATTTTTTTCTGAGTACGCTGATACCAAATGCGTCATATTTCCTTTGAAAATTAATTTAAAATAGAGCATGTCTTATTTAAATTTTACACTTTCTATATTTCATCATTTATTTGGTATCAATGTACTCAGAAAGAAATGTTCTGTTGAGCTTAGCTAAGAAACATGAGTTTCTTTTAAAAAAATGACTTACGACCTAATGAAAATTTCAAATGCTATGAAAATGTTAAAAAGCAAAATAAAGTCAAAGGAGTGATTTTCTCGAAACACTTGATTGCATTAGATCGAAAAAATGCGATTCGTAACTTTGTAGATTAACAAAAAAAAAAAGTTTTTTTATCGTTGTCATGGAAACCAAAATTATCAATTGATACGTACTCGGACTCGTAATTTTTTTCCATTTTTTTTTAAATAACTTGCCACTCCCCCTTTGTTTTCGGTCTTCTTTTCCCAAGGTCACTCCAAAAAACTTCACTGTTCTTCGATTCTTGCAGCATTAACCGTTTTTTATTGATGCAATTTTCTTCTTCTTTTCCAGTCGGTTTTCGATCTTTGTTATTCTTGATCGCCCTTGTTACTAAAACATTCTTGGTTAGGAATTGGGATCCATCTTCCTTACCTCTTACTAATTTTCAACGATTTTTAATTATCAATTATTTTATAAACTTCTACGGCAGATTGCTTTTCTTCTTCTTGTTAATTATATTTGCCGATTTTACTTTGCTTAGTGGTTTTCTAAGCTTCTTCTTCTTTGATTTGCATCAGATCGTCTTCATCTTGAGCTCCGTTTGAAAGTCTTCTTAGTTTCTCCATTCTTGCGGCGATCTACTGTTCTTTTAGAAATGTCTTGCACACCTTATTTCTTTTTTTATATTCAATTTGGCATTTGGTCTTAATCTTTAAATTTCTTTTATTTTCCTTCTTGTTTTTTTTATTGTGCTAGCTTCGCTTCGCGTTTCGGTCTTCCTATTTCAATAAAGCGGTCTTTAATTAAATGTTTTTCCTAAATTTCTTCTTTTTATTCAACGTAATGATTCGCAGATTTTAAATATCTAAAAATATATAGGGTGTTCCATTTAAAATAAGAAAATTAGTATCACTTCCGGCGAAACCGGAAGTCCTATGACGACTAGCACTATGTCGAAAAATTCAATTTTTTGTTTAATTTATTGTCTCCAAAATTCATATTAATCGGTTAATAAATAAAGATTCTAGAAGGGTGGGCACATTGCGCGGGACACCCGGTATAGCAACGCGTAATTCCTACATATTCGGGAAAAAAAGACAATTATAGTCAAGTCAATGACCAAGAGAAATTCAAAGAAAATATTTTTAGTTATCTGAGTTGAGCGCAAGGGGGCGCAATTAATAGGCTCAACAATAAAAATTATTTTTTTAGCAAAAATTTCAGAATAAACTGCAGTTTTGAAAGCATTGGAAAGCTGAATTAATTCTACACAACTTTGGTTTTAGACTTACTATCGTATCGCTGTTAATACGAGTTCAGGAAACAGTTGAATTATTTACTTTAAGAGATGTCATAACTTCTGTACTCTTTATCAGAAATTAACGAACTTCGGCTCTTTTGAAGGGCAGTTTTAAGCTGACTTAAGAATTCTATTTAACGAGTCCGGCTAATTTGTTATAAAGTAGCTAGAGGGCGCTATTTGCATAAGTAAGAGTTTTTCCGAATTACAAAAAGAAATAAATAAAGAAATAAAAGATGGAAAGGTGTATTTCTTTTAGAGTGAGTACAAAGCATCCAATCAGGAGAACATTTTGGTAAAAGCCTGAAAATGATAACTTTTTCGTTCTCGAGTTATTTTTAAATGAGTCAATAAACTGATCATAAAAACGGATCTAAAAGTTCAAACAAATGCTATCGAGTAATACTTATCATTCTGAGGTGAATAGAAGGGCATTAATCTGTTTAGTTTAAACGCATGTAATTATTTTTTTGGAAAAATGATATTTAAATTAAAGATTCGGAGAGCAAACGAACACAAATGGGAAAAACACAGGCATTAAATAAATAATAAAATGTTAAATGAGGGAAAGCACTTACATTTATGAAATACATTGTAATCACAAATGATTGAAGGGCTGCACCTAAACTATTTTTAATATATTATCGATCTTTCATTTCGAAATAGCCATTTACTACCTGTAAGGATATCAATAATAATTTCTACACAATTGCATGCGAACAATAAAAAAGTATAGTAGAGCGGCACAATGAAACTTTGTTAATCACTGTGCATGATTATTGGACATTGCTTTTATTCAGTGTTTGAGTTACTCTTGTTTCTCTATTTGTTGTTTTGTTTTTGTGATCAACTATTATCTGTTCGCAGAAACGGTTAAATGCTTCTAAATAACGTCCTAACATTAATAACCAAAAATTTATATGCATTATTTAACAAATTTTGTTGCAAATCGTTTTTGATTGCAGTGAGAACCTCGAGCAGCCTCTGTACAGCTATTTCAGCCCTGTTTGGGGCTTCATCTGCAGAGATGTAGCTCGATATTCCCACTGCAGACCAAAAATTGTTCAGTATTATTTAACCTTAAAATGAAAAGTATTACACGATATCATTTGTTTGAACTTTCTCCTTCCGCTAATCATCAATTATTAGACATATTTGATAATCAGGGAAAAGAATTCGGGCCACTCGTTCCGTGAACGGTACTAAAATTTAGTGCTCGGACTGTACAGCCTCTTCCACAACGTACGAAACCTCATATTGCATTCCTTCCCCAACCACTCGACCTCTCCTATGTTGAATCATTTCATGTAATAAATAATAAGCAATCATCGACGATTTCACGCTATGGAATAGATAGATAATTGATAACGGCACGTTATGTACACATAACATGAAATGAATAGCAATTCAATGCATCGCATTGAAAGGAAAGGAAAGGTAGCAGGAGTAAATAGTACATTCGGTGTAAAAAGCATCCAACACTAAGTGGCCTGAATTCTTTTCCTTGTTGATAATTAGCTCGATGTCAAAAAAGTTAACAATTTTGGGTTTTCACCATAATATTTACCATTTTGTAAATGCTGTAAAAGAAACACACCTTTCCGTTTAATTTTTTTTTTTTTTAACTCGAGAAACTATTACTTTCAAGGTTGGTAAAATTGATATTGCATCTAGCAGGTTGCCTCGTTTCCATTTAATATGCAGATTGAAATTTTCTCCCCTCAAAGTAACTCATGACGTCACACGAAACTTCTGTCCGTCACAGTGAAGTAAATAGGGTGAGTTTTAATCTGTTTCCTAAAGCTTCATCTAATTCACTAAAAATGGAATCAATTCTATGGTCCTATTGATCAAATAAGGCAAAAATCTCGTTAATATGCCCAATGGAAATTATCACGTCTCGTGACGTAACAAGGTGTCACCACCGCTGATCAAGGCAACCTTCTAATACACAGTCCAGCTCTACCAACCTTGCATTTTGCGTTGGTTTTTCTGAAGTTCCTACGCCTTCGGACCGGAGATGCTGAATCGACAGAACGTTCCAGATTAAGAAGAAAATGAAATATTAGGATTTTATAAAAGTATCGTATAGCATTGAATACACGAAACAAAAGAAATAGGATTAAGTACTGTGGGATCTGCTTCGACAGTCCTTTCTTTCCACGAAAGGTCGACAGTCCATGAAAGGACTGTCGAAGCAGATCCCACGCACGCACCCTCTGTCCCCTCCGTTGATCAAGGCAACCTTCTGATACACAGTCCACCTCTACCAACCTTGATTACTTTTGCAAATAGCCCCATCTAATAACTTTATAACAAATTAGTCAGAGTCGTTGAATAGAAACTTTAAATCAGTTTAAAATTTTCTTTCAAACTAGCCGAGGTTCGTTAATTGTTGATAAAGGATACAAAAGTTATGATATTTTTTAAAGTAAACAATTAAACTATTTCCTCCACCCTAACGGTGATACAATAATAGTCTAATAAAATCGAAGCTGTGCAAGCTTTTGTGGAGTTACATAAAGTTTCTCTTTCGTTAAAGTTTATTTTCCTTTGTTTACACTAAATATTTTGGGTGTTGGGATTATTTAATCAGAAATAACTTCAGTACATCCGTTGTGCAATTAGAGCGACATTGTCCCTGTCTTAAAATGATTCACCGCTCAAGAAAATTTAGCCCAAAACTCGTTATAAATTGTCAGTTATGTAAGTGGCAAGATAAAGGAAAATAAAAGTAAGGGATCGTAAGTCAGTGTAATGTTAGCATCGGTGGTGTGAGCTTGTGAAGTGCACCGGTCGAGAAATTAGAATCCAGGTTAGTGTGGGGTTCATTATTTACATAGAGTCTAACGATTTTACACTGCTAATATCGCTGAATGAACAGCTGGTTACAATTTATCAATCAGATGGTTAAAAAGTCGGTGCAGTCGTTGACTGATACCAGTTAATTGTTTGCTAATCCACGTTATGCGGGCGGGTCGTTGCGTGGCATTCCTGAAACCTACTGGGTGCGTTTTCCCCCAGTAGACTGTGAGGAGGGAACCTCGTGCGTTTTCCCTTGGTTCCATTGCACTACCTACAGCGGGCTATGGTTATCCTAGCCGGGGAATGCTAGTCTGTTTTACAAGTTTATGATTAGATTCCTGAAACCTACTGGGTGCGTTTTCCCCCAGTAGACTGTGAGGAGGGAACCTCGTGCGTTTTCCCTTGGTTCCATTGCACTACCTAGAGCGGGCTATGGTTATCCTAGCCGGGGAATGCTAGTCTGTTTTACAAGTTTATGATTAGATTCCTGAAACCTACTGGGTGCGTTTTCCCCCAGTAGACTGTGAGGAGGGAACCTCGTGCGTTTTCCCTTGGTTCCATTGCACTACCTACAGCGGGCTATGGTTATCCTAGCCGGGGAATGCTAATGATAGTTATTTTCTAAGTTGACCCTGCAGAACGTGGAGGTTTGTGCGTTTCTGAACGTAAACTAGTTGATTCACGGTTACCACCATGGAAGCCTGACTTTAGTTACTGCTGAAAGTTGATTGACTTACATTGATTACCGAAATGGCGTTTCCTGTGTAAAGCGAAGGTTAGCCTAGAGGAGCACATTTATACAAAGAACAGTGTTCATTAGCGATATTAGAAGCAGGTGAAGTTGTTGTATAATGGTTGAACCGGCCAGTACATTACATAATGATTAAAGTAATCGGTCTATGAAATTCTGATTTCGGAAAAATACTTCAGTGGTTCATTTACATAATCCAGCTAGTTAGTCATATAATATTGCTATTCTGTGACAAATAAACAAAAGAAATAAATATTGATTCAATTTCGCATTTGATTTGAACCGTAGTCTTACACTTTTGAATGTCGCTATCAAAGTTGTAGCTTATTCTGAGATTTTTTTTTAGTAAAATTAATTTTTCTTATCACTTTGACAATAATTTCTTTTCCCATTTGACCAATTATTCGCGATAGCTTCTTCCATTCACACTCTTGCGTTACAAATGCGATTGATGATATCGAAAAGTTCAAAAGATTTTTTTATTGAATTTTAACGTAAAAATCAATCATAAGAAAAATTTATAATTGGAGAACATATTTAATAACAACGATTCACATCGAATTTAAGGTAACACAAAATTTTGAATGCTTGACTTCAAATAAATATATATTTTTCATTAAAATAGTTTCGAAAATTTGAGAATTAAAAAAAAGGATATTCCATGGCACCTTGGAAGTATTTTATTCAAATATCTAAATTCGAAATTTAGACAAAATTCGCGATTTATTTTATGAAATCTCAATTTTTAATTGTTTCCGCCATATTTCAGCCAATTTTAAAAAAAATGGAAGTGCAGTTTGGAACCAACACTTGAATTTGTCAATTGAAAATATGCAAGTAAGATTAGGTAAGATTGTTAATTTGACATTGACTGGACTTTTTTGCTGGAATTTGACTTTAAAAAGCATCGTGGGCCCAGTCATTTTACCCTATCATCCCCGCTTTTGACACCTCTGAGTTTCCGACATTAAAGTTAAAGGTAATTATTTACGAAAGCTACAAGTGGATCAAACATTATAAATTTTGGAGGGTATCTTCTAAGATAAACTATAATTCAAATGCACTTAGAATTAATTAGGACAAACACCCCGTTTTTAGTTAAAAAAATGATTCAAATAGGGATGGGCCAGGGAATGAACCCGGTGCATTGAAAGCACCCACATGGGTGCATTCACCAGGGTGCATACGATGAATGTACCGGATGCATTCAAAAATTTAAATATCCCGCGCACATCGAACAAGAAATAACCTTTTCTTGATGTTATTTAATTGTTTGCAGGTGGTTTACAGGTTTAATGTTTCATAGTGTGTGGTGAATAGCTGAATAGTAAACTTTTAAGTTTAACCGGAAGTTTTGTAGCTTAAAATCTGAACAAAATGAGTAAGTTTTTGAAATTAACGTAACAAAATAATTGTCTAGCGATAATTCGTATAAAATATATTATATTTGGTGTCATTTTGAAGCATTTTTTATATCTTATGTAAATGTAGGCAACCGGGCAATGCATCCAATACACCGGGTGCATTGTGGGTACATTCCGTGATTCCACCGGTGCAAACGATTGCACCGGGTGGAATCCCATCTCTAAGTAATATTAAGAAAAAGTTATTTCTTAAACTTTTAAGTTTAACCGGAAGTTTGGTAGCTTAAAATCTGAACAAAATGAGTAAGTTTTTGAAATTAACGTAATAAAATAATTGTCTAGCGATAGTCCGTACAAAAATATATTATATTTGGTGTCATTTTGAAGCATTTCGTCTTATGTAAATGTAGGCAACCGGACATTGTGGGTGCATTCCGTGATTCCACCGGTGGAAACGATTGCACCGGGTGGAATCCCATCTCTAGATTAAAATCGTCGTGATGTCCTTCTCTAACCAATGGTTATAGGATACAGCGAGTTTTCTATCCTTTTCTAATCGTTGGTTATGCCACCGGCTACACGCGTCAAACGTCATTATAAAAGAAATATGGCCATTTAACCAAGTGTATTTTTTAGAGATGGGCCGGCAATGAACCCGGTGCAATGAAAGTACCCATGTGGGTAGTGTTGTAAAATAACCAGCTATTTATATAAACAGCAAAAGTAACCGGATATTTTGCATTTGAAAATATCCTGTTTCACTTGTACTGGGCAGTTTTTGCATTTGCTGACAAGATGGTTTTTCATTCTTTTAGGATTTGATAAATACGATTCTCCACAAAATTTACATTTTGCTTGAAAATATTTGCCCTGCTTCTGCTTATTAAAGTATTTTCACACTTCACTTTCATTTCGCGGCATATTTGAATTTGATAACCTTTAAATCAAAACAGAAAACTTAATTGTAAGTAAAATAATTAAATGTGTAAAGATTACTCACTTTGTATTAAAGTAGGTACTACTTACACCTAAATGCCAATTAGGTAATAATAACAATGACAAATAAATCAAAACAGGATAACACAAAATACTGCTCCCGGACGTACCGGTCACAAAAGTAACCTTAAAAATGAATTATTTGGCGGCAAATTTGAAATAATTAGCTGCTCGGCTATTAATATTTATAGCCGTGGATATATATCTGGATAAATATCCAGATATTTATAATGGCTATTTTCTACTCACAACACTACGTGTGGGTGCATTCAGCAGGGTGCATATATGAATGCACCGGGTACATTCAAAAATTTAAAATTCCCGCTTAACCGGACGAAAAATTACCTTTTCTTGCAGTTATTTAATCGTTTACAGGTTTATATGTTTCATAATCCGAGGTGGAGTGTTAGTTTTAAGTTTAAGCCAAAGCTTTACAGCTTAAAATCTGAATAAAATATTGAAAATGTATTCAAAACTAACGTTAGGTTGGTTAAGTGTTACAAAATAATTGTATAGCGATAAGGCACGCACAATATGTTATATTTGGTATCATTTTAAAGCATTTTCTATTTCTTACTTAAATGTAGGCAAAGTAGGTAAATTGGCAATGCACCGGTGATTCCACATTGATTCCACCGCTGCAAATGAATGCACCGGGTGGAATCCCGTCTCTAGTATTTTTAAATATTTTTTTCTGCTAAACTAGCAGCGATCCCCAAATAAAAATAGTGTTACGAGACAACATATTATGTAGTGGTGCTATGTGCAAAATTTCGTCTTTATACGTTAACTCGTAGCTTTTGTAAATAATTACCAAATTAAATACTATTATAACAGTAAAATATTTAATCTTTGTCACTCCGGTTAATTAATAATAGCTTTGACTCGAATTTAATTTATTTTTATTTTTGCTCTCAGGGTATAATTTCATTCAATTGGTGTTACGGTTGTTAACACTGTGTTTAATAATTTAAAATATTGAGTTGGCAACAGTGTGGCTGAATAAGAGGTTAGTGAAGTTGTGAGGTTATATTTTGCGGCAAAAGCATTTTTTGTGTTAAATTATAATTTTTAATAATAATTGGCAATGTTCTGATGGTAAAAAACATTTTAATAACTAATAATACGCATTTGATTAACTCAAGAACACCGGAAACCCATTTAGTTACTACAAGAATATTCTTTCTAAAATGAGTTCGTATGAAGAACAAGCAGAACAAGAAAAACGTAAACGAATGTCTTGTGGTCTAGAAATCGAATGCCCTTCAGACATTAAGGAATGCTTGAGGCAGGCAAACAACGACGGTTATCATTTTATTATCACCTGCATGGTACATCCGAGATATGTGCGAACGGTAACAGGGAAAGAAGTGCCCAAACTTGTTAGTAGAACAGACAGGATTTTATCCGGAGCTGATTGGAATAGGCTGATTGTTGGTAAGTATCATAAATTTAATCTTCCATCACTTAAGCATCTGAATTTCTAGGCAAACTTACTACAGTTCAAGTGGATAGCGAAGTTAAGCAGATACGTGAACGAAGCAGGGCTTTATTGATTCAAGAATTAGGCTTCGCTAGTCATTTGGGTCTTCCGGCAATTGTAATTAGGTTGACACAGAAGGTTAACACGAACTTAGCGCAGATTTTATACAATAAATTTATTACGGGAGCGAACTATCAGGTTTGGATTACTTTGCCGATGGTTCATCCAACTAGAAGCTCACCACTTTGTGATAAGGAGGAAGCCGAGGATACTTGGGAATGGTGGAATGATTTACGCAGATATTGCAATTACGATAAACGTCTTGGACTTGCTCTCGAACTGCCTGGTGTTAATAATATTCCCAGTTTGCTTGAATTGGAACGATGGGCTGGAGAGCCATTAAAAGTTTTGATAATTCCGACTCACTTATTTTTGTATAATCATCACAAGCAGCCGGTTTTACCTAAAGCGCATCAAGAAATTATTCAGAGATTTTTATACCTTGATGTTCAGTATATTATTCGAGGACCTAAAATGGGCGACAGCACATACAGGCATTACAATTCATATATCAACTTCTTGGGCAAGAAATTATATAATAATAGCACTATGACCGAATTTGTTCAAGGGTGAGTGTAATTATTTGATTTTCAAGACATTTAGGCTGAGTTGCTCAGTCAATCGATCAAACCAGCAATTTATTAACTGCTGGATAAGTATTAAAAGCACAGTTTTCTTTCATAGTTAAACTATGTTTTACATCTTAATCACTGTCTGAAACCTAAAGAAAGAATAAAACTCTAGTTAATCTTAAACGTGGCTTAAACCTTCAGTGAACCTTAATAATATAAATAACTGACTAACGCCCGATTTCTTCAACTACGGATAAATTTATCTGCCAAGTAGAATCCTTGGAAACTATTTTTGATACAATGGTTTCCAAGGATAATACCTGGCAGATAAATTTATCAGGAGGTGAAGAAATCGAACATAAGAAAAATAAATTAGTCTCCAATAGAAGAAACAAGTTTTTGTGTCCAGGTGTTCAACACTTTACTGTTCACTGGACTGCTTTATCAAGATCATTAAGCTTGAAATCCTGAAGTACGATAAAAGTTTCCCAATTTGTTACATGATAATAAACTTCATTAATGTAATTGGTTTAAACTTTTCATAACAATTTGTGAATCTGATTTTTAGTTGTGAAGACTACCTTCAAAATCCATTGCAACCTCTAACAGAACATTTAGAAACAATGATATACGAGGTATTTGAAAGAGACCAAGTGAAATACGTGGAATATCAGCGAGCTATTCAGAAGGCCTTGGAAGATTTACCCCAGGATATTGAGGTGCCAGTTATTATGGTTGTAGGTGCTGGTAGAGGGCCTCTCGTTCAGGCTGCCTTAAATGCCTCTGTTATAGTTCAAAGAAAGATCAAAATGTACGCGATAGAGAAAAATCCGTTTGCTATTAACACTTTGGAAGATAGAGTAAGAAATGAGTGGGAAGGGGCTGTTACTTTGATTTGTGAAGATATGCGGACGTACAATCCACCTGAAAAAGCTGACATTCTGGTTTCAGAATTACTAGGTATGAATCAGTATTACTTAATATTATTACGTTTTTAAATATCTTTTTAGTTTCAACTTGTATAATTTGGTTGGGTAAAAAGAGCTTCAAAAGTGTTCGGCAAATGCAATCGACTTTCTTTTGTAGGAAACCTTCCTTGTTATTTAGTATAGCGATTAATTTATATTTATTCGATAGGGGCCCCAAAGTTAACGGTCCACCCCTGGTCCCAACAGTGTGCTTTTGGGCAATATCTCAATTACAACTGAAGATACAATAAATGTTACAACACATTTTTCTTTTAAACTTTATACAGGGTGAATCAAAACAATGGTATTAGATATGTTCTCAAAACATCAGCAAATCAATTGGCTTGTGTATTATTTCGTACCCTAAAATAGTAACCTGCCGTCTTCAAAGTAATCATATTAAACCTCCAATCTTATTAAAATATTATATTAAAATAAAAAACATGCAAAAAAGAAAACAACTAGAAACCGACCTATCAAAATTATAAAGTATTTACATCTGCCTAAACATTCAAAGTGGAAGATGTAATTACTTTATAAATTTGATAAGTCGGTTTTTAATCTTTTTTTTGCACCTTTTTTGTCTCTATATTTTTTTTAGATTTTACAGCTGAATTATAGGGAATAAAAATTGTTACATTTCATGTGGCGTTTATGTAAAATTCTTTGTGCACTGCGTGAAGTTTTTACATGGAATATAAATTCATAAGACAAAAGGTGGCTAGTAAGCAAAACTTCACGCATCCAAATAGTTCATTTAATTTTTACAAAAGAAATTTATGTTCTATGTAAAGAAAAACGCTCTCGCTGTATAAGCGCAAATACTAAACAGTCTAGACGTTCAAATTCAGATTTTTAGTACTTTTTGTACTTCTAGAATGTGTAAACAGATTAATCCGATAATACAAATTTTCCTACAATTCTTGCTCGTGATAATTGCAGAAAAGATATGATAAAAGAACGAGCTAAAAGTATAATTTTAATTTTTGTTTGTTTCGCTATCAAATTGTTTTTTTTCTTTTTTTTTAATAAAGCAAACAATTTGTTTAGCGAAACGTCAAGATAATTTTAATTTTTAATATCCATTCCAAAAGTACAAAATAGATATTATTTAATCCAGTCTCAATCGATCAATAGCATGGTTTAATTTTAAGCTAAAACTTATACCATTTGTTAAGAGTTTAATTTGGCATTTGTTGAAATAAGTGGGCGTGAGGGTTCATCGACCCCCAATCGAATCCTGAAGGATTTTTAACTTTCAATTTGTGTTTTAGATCTTTTAATTGTTTACACCATTTGTTAAGGGTTTAATTTGGCCTTTGTTGAAATAAGTGGGCCTGAAGGTTCATCGACCCCCAATCGAATCCTGAAGGATTTTTAACTTTCAATTTGTGTTTTAGATCTTTTAATTGTTTTCTAGTTTAATCGAACTCCTGCTTTCTTCCGTTACTGCCTCCTTGTGTTTTTTTTCTTGGCGTTTTCTTTCTTTTGTGGTGGTATGGTAACTCCAGCCTAAATTTAACCTGGCACTGCACAATTGGGCCAAGGATTTGTCCACCCCCTCCAACGATTCTTAAAGGTTTTTTAACGTTTTTATTTTAGATCTTTTAATTGCTTTGCATTTTAAACTAAGCCTTGCTTTCTTCCATTACTGCAATTTTTCTCTTGTGTTTTTTTCTCGGAGTCTTTTTTTTTCTTGTGGTGATATACCACTACAAGAAAACTTCAACCTAAATTTAAACTGGTACTGGTATTGATTCTTAAAGGTTCTTTAACGTTTTCATTTTTATTTTAGATCTTTTAATTGCTTTGCATTTTAAACTAAGCCTTGCTTTCTTCCATTACTGCCTTCTCTCTTGTGTTTTTTTTTTCTTGGAGTCTTCTTTTTTTTTTCGTGGGGGTATACCACTACAAGAAAACTTAACCTAAATTTGAACTGGCACTGACCCTCAATCAATTCCTAAAGGTTTTTTTTTTCTTTAATTTTCATTTCTGTTTTAGATCATTCAATTATTGTTACTGCCTTCCTCTTGTATTTTTCTTGCAATTCTCTATTTTTTCTGTTTTCTGTGATGGGGTATGTTGTCGCCATGCTTTTTTTGTTATCTTTATGTTTGAACTTCCCATCTATTGTGAAACATCTTAATTTTATCAATTTTGAAAACTTATTTTTTAGATTAGTCGCTGCAACAAAATGTTGTAATGAAAATAATTCATAGTGACTTATCTCTTGATTTCTTTACAAGTTTTGTTAAGTCGGGGAGGAGATGTCTGGCTGACCCAAGCTGCTTTTCCTGCTTTGGGGATTTGAAGAATTGGGTATTTGGTGATTACTGTCTTTGGTTTTCGTCGATTACGTGTTCACGTGGTGTGGAGGCAATAGCCAAATCTCCAAAAAGCATGTTCAAGTGTTTTCAATTTTTCTTGGGCTATTTTAAAGCGCATGCGTGTTTCTCATTAGCTGTTTCTGTTAATTTGTCTTCATACTTCTTAACAATTTACGTCAAGCATGCAAATTTCCTACTCCCTCCAAATCTTCAAATCTCCAAAGCAGGAAAAGCAACTTTGCAAGATATTTAAACTCCTTCAATATTCCTGACAAATAATTGGGAAGATGCGCCCACTTTAAATTCACATTTAATATTTGCTGTTACTCTCAGTTATGATTTAAGGATATTCATATTTTATTATTATTCAATCGCAGGTTCATTTGGGGACAATGAATTATCACCTGAGTGTTTGGACGGTGCGCAGCGTTTCCTGAAGAAAGACGGCGGCATTTCAATACCATGCTCCTACACTTCATACTTGGCACCTTTTCAAAGTACAAAAATCTTTAACGAAATACGTACAAATCGCCCCCATGATAAGACCTTAGAAAACATTTATGAAACACCATATGTTGTCCATGTAGTAAATTACTATCAGATTGCACAATCACAGGTAGATCATTTTATTTTGCGTGATGTTTTGAAGTGTTGCAGTTTTTTTTTTCAGCCCCTCTTTAAATTTGAACATCCCAATTGGAATGAAAACAAGACGAACGAGCGTTTCACGAGACTGCGATTTTTAAGTCCGCAGAATTGTTTACTGACAGGGTTTTTAGGTTTTTTTGAAACTGTTTTGTACAAAGATGTGGTGTTGAGTATTAATCCTCAGACCCACTCACCAAACATGGTTAGTTGGTTTCCGATAATATTTCCATTGATTGTAAGTAATTTGTACAAAAAAAGAAATTATTTTGGACAAGTTTTGTATATTTTAGGAACCTGTGCAAATATTATCGAATAATATAATTGAAGTTTCTTTTTGGAGAACGGAATCTAACGAAAAGGTTTGGTATGAATGGTGCCTTGAATCTCCTGCAAGAACTCAAATATATAATCCGAATGGAAGGTCGTATTCCATAAAGAAGCACTAGCATAATTTTTTTTGTCTATTGAAATGTAGCTTTGGTTTCTATGTATTTGAAATTTAATTTTTGGTGAACGTTTTTGTTTAAGTTTATACATTTTTTTCTATTAAAAACTAATTTTGTAATTGTGTTTATTTTATTTTTTGTCAGCATGACTGTATTTGGTGTCTCAGCTGATTAATTGCGACGTATTCGTTAAAACCGCTCTGTGATAACAGGTTTTTATTACAATTAGAAATTTTCTATTTGTTGGTGCAAAATATGTATGTAGTACAGTAGCATTTATTTTTTTGCTTATGTCAAATGAATTTATCAGACAATGTGCAACGTTATATACTGCCCTTAAAATAATGTTTTTGAAACAGTTATTAATTCTGATAACATTTATGGACCTGTTTGTATGTTGTACATCATTTATTGAATTGAATGTTTAATGTATGCTGCGTGTTGTGAACATGTCATAAGTAAAGCTACAATTTGATAGAACATGTGTTTTTAAATATAAAATCAAAAAAAAATACACTTTTAGCGTAGTAGTAGCGTTTCAGGCCCGATTTCTTCACCTACGAAAAATTTATCTGCCAGGTAGTATCCTTGGAAACTATTATCGGTACAATGGTTTCCAAGGATAATACCTGGCAGATAAATTTATCCGTAGGTGAAGAAATCGGGCTTCAAAAGTTTGATAATCTTATTTATGCCCGATTTCTTCACCTCCTGATAAATTTATCTGCCAGGTATTATCTTTGGAAATCATTGTATCGATAATAGTTTCCGAGGATACTACCTGGCAGATAAATTTATCCGTAGGTGAAGAAATCGAGCCTTAGTAATTGTAAATATAATGAATACAGAAATTACTTATATAAATTATGACTATAACTCGGATGTAGATACATTCTTAGGTGATGTCATCCACTCCACCAAAAAAATTGACTGATAATCTGTGCTTAGTTATGACATTTTCTGTCAAAAATTTTGTCAATTTTGTCATTCAAAAATCCATTTATTTATTCCTAAATGGTATTTAAATTATTGTATTCGCCACTAAGTCCACCATCAAGGGCAGTATGTTTAGTTTTGAAGGCTCTTAATCTGCAGGCAGACTTGAAAGAAGTAGATCTCCTTTCCAAAAACTATTTGGCAGACATTCCAAGAGTAACCAGGTTGTTCTGCACGTCAGTTCTAATCTAAGTAACACGTGCGGTGTTTCAGGATAATCCCCAGCATACAGTTCCAACGCTTGTCGACGATAAATTCGTAATATGGGATAGTCATGCAATAGCCATATACTTAGTTGAAAAGTATGGGAAGAATAATGCATTATATCCAAAAGACCCGGAGGTGAGGGCGATAATTAATCAGAGGCTACATTTTAACAGTGGAATTTTGTACCCCAATGTCTATACTTGTATAGTAAGTACATTTTCTGTAGACTTGATTGATTGGTACCGATGTGTTTATTGGCTCCTTAGAACAACTCTGTTTTACTCCTAATCCTATATCATTTTTTTCTTTAGTTGTCGATGTTTAATGCATTTATTTTTATTTTCTTCTTAAACGTTTCTTTTATCCAGTTTTATTATCTTTGTTAGTCTCTTACTTGCAAAACTGCCATCATCATTCAGTTATAAATATCATATTTTTCTCTTTTCTATTATTTCTCTCCTTTCTAACCATTTACCTCTTGGTATCTTGCTTCTTGCTTAACTATTTTTGTCATGCTCCTGCGTTTTCTACCCTTTCTTTTACTCTTTCCAGTTATTTTTTTCTTGTTCTATTGTACTTGTCCATTTTACTATTTGTTTTTTTGGTCTGGATCAATATCTTTTGCGCCATTCTATGTATTTTCCAGTCTTCAGCTTGTCAAACTAATTTCCTTTTTTTTTTCTGGAATTTCTCTTCCTCGTAGCCCTTTCTTTCTTTGCCTTCCTAGACTTTTCAATTTTTCCTTCTTTGTTAATCTCTTGAACAATGTCTTTACGCCATTTTAAATTATATGTTGGTACCTTTAAAAACTCCATCGCTATCCAATTTTCATGTTTTTTACTCTTTTGTTTCCTTTTCTGGGCATTTCTCCCTTGTTTTCTTAACTTAAATGCATCTGTTATCTTTTGATCAATGTTTTTGTGTCATTATCATGGATAAGAAATCGGCCCACCTGTTCCGCGAACAATACGAAAATTTAGTATTCGGACTGTATTAGTCCCTAGAGTAACTTCTGCGAAGTGCGAACGCTCACTGCAACCCTTCCCCTCCCACCCAATAGCAATTCAAATGCATGGGAGTCAGTACATTCGGTGTAAAAAATGTAACTTTAAGTGGGCTGAATTCTTTTCCCTGGTCATTATATATACATTGTTAAACATGCAATTTATCACTCTGTCTGACCTTCAACTTCTTTAGTGCTTTTTTACTCTTTTCAACTATTCCATGGTTGGTCTCCTACAAATCCTGTTACATTGTTTATTTTCTCGCGTTTCTATTCTTCATCAATTTTTGATCGTTGTTTTTTTTTTGTTTTTCGTGTAATTCTTTTTGTCATTATGCACTTTGTTAATTACGAAATTAGTCACGTGTTTGACGAAAACCAATGACAGTAATCCCCAAATACTCAATTCTCCAAATCTCTAAAGCAGGAAAAGCAGTTTAATAGTATACGTCGTTTTTACCGTCTGTTAGTGGTTCTTTTTCATAATCTATTTCCAAATCGGTTCATCTGTCGCCGTTATTTTTAGTCCCCGGATTTTCAAGAGTCTTTCTTCATATTATTTCCAATCATTTATCTTCGTCCCAGCCATTTGACCGTTTGTTAGTCTTTTGATCATTGCAAGTTGCGTTCAGAAACTCCCAAGTTTGGAGTTGGCCGTGATTTGAGGTAGCAAAAAGCATGACATGCCTTTATTTATTGCTCACACATGAACAAAAATAAACAAAAGTAAATCGAAGTTATATGATAAAGGTTAAACTGGGCAGTTTTTTGTAATATTACATGATAATCCTCCACAAAGCGGCTTACTTATTGTATTAGGCGATGGAGTTAATTTTGTTTTTGCGTTATTTCAGTTACTTCTGCGACGACTTCATCTGAACCAAATTTTTTTTCAATTAAGTCTCACTTTTCATTGTGATGGAACTTTGTTACACACCTGTTTAGAGTTCCTACACAAGTTTTAAACGCACAAGAACGTGTTCATTACGGAGTTCTTCAATGCATTTCTCTTCTAAGTAATTCCAACTTCATTAACTTAAGTAAAGTTATGAAATATATTTTTTTCCTCCTGAAGAGAAGACCAGCAGAAGAGAGAGCATCGACTTTTCCTGAAAATACCAAGTTCCTTTTTAGAAAATGAATCAAGATTCTGCAGGAGAAAGAATTAGCTTCACAGCAAATTACAACTCCAACCTAAAAATATCAAAAAGTTAAATAATGAATGACCGCACCAACTCGAAACGTGTTAATATTTAAACGCACGTTACTTAATTTCATTCTGTACCTATATACAAACTATTATTATCGTTTCCTAATTTACGTTTCACTTATACAATCTATTTATGTTATCCGTTCATTTTCTGTCCCGTATTTCGTTCCCCCCATCGTTTTCTACTGAAACATTTTCCAAGAATATACCCTAAACAAATTACATTTTACGATAATCTAGCAATGATGTTTTGTTATTTATTCTTATTATCTTCATTTACCATATTTGCTCGGTGTATATCGTGTAAGATTAGTTGCCTATCTTTAATAACTAAACTGCACAGAAAAGAATGTGTGGTAAAAAATAATACAATTGTAGTATTTGATAGTAAAATAGGAAACCAGATACAAAAACGTAGCAAATATTCGAACAATTGTAGTAAATCTTTCGTACAAACGTTTGAGTGTATGCTATTTCTTTTATATCTGGTTCCTTTTTGATGCCACTTTACATTTTTTTTTCTGTGCGGCGATTTTGGGGCTCCTCTATCGTTTATAAATAATTTTGACTTAGCTCAGATTGACTGTACTTATACGTGACCTCTGTACAAAAATTATAAGCACAGAGAAGCTGAACAAACCTACTACGCCAACCGAATTTGAAAAGGGATAGAGTAGGGAGAGATTTTGTTATTAGCATTGTGGTACAGTTAAATCATATATAATAATAATAATAATAATAATAAATTTTATTGATATACCATGATTATGTTATGATACATAAATTATATAAAAAGATTTTCCAAATGAAATGGTGACCAAAGGATAAATTCAGACTGACAGAAACAAAGGAAAGCCTGATCTTACATTTACCCTAATAACTGAAAATTATTGCAAATTATTATATTAGCGATCTAGGTAACTAGATAAATTTAGAAACATGAAAACTGTAATATGTCGGTCATTCAAATTACGCACTCTGGTTATCCTTCATTATTAACTTAAAGCGAACTAAAGACAAATTTAGCAAATCAGACGGTATTTCATTCAAAGTTACCGCTATTTGGTAAGAGAAACTTCGTTTAAACTGTTCCGTCTTATGTGATGGAATAGTAAGAGTATGTTTGAAACGTAAGTTTAAGTTATGTACGTCCGTCCTATACGTAATTTTGTTATACAGGTATGCAGGAGTTTTATATGTATATAATTTAAAATACAAACACATTAAATGTAATCTTCTTCGTTTAGACATGTCTAGCCAATTAGCCCAACTGAAAGTGCGAGATATATGCTGTCTTTTTTTGATTCCATATATAAAACGCAAACACGAATTTTGAACCAGTTGTATCCTAGAAATATCTCTCGAATCGATATTAGAATGATATATTGAATCACAGTAATTAAAATTTGAAAGAATTTAATTTAATATATTTCTGTTCGCGAATAAAACTTTTAATGTACAATATGATTTCTGTATTAATTTAGAAATATTCAATTTAAAACGCAAGTTAGTATCTAAATACAACCCTAGATTTTTATAACATTCAACAACTGGTAAACGTACATTATGTTAACATCATCTACTGTTATAGGACTTTTACAAGAGCTTTTTTTTCCAAACAGCATAATAGCGGATTTAATAGGATTAATTTGCAGGGAGTGTTTGACAGAAATATTTTCTAGAGCAGCAAGATCAGCATTAATTAAATTAAGCGCATTACGTAATTCATTTTCAGGAAAGGAATAGTAAATTTGAGTGACGTCGGCATAAAAATGATATTTAAAATGCCTAAGTACAGAAGGAACATAAGTATATAAATTGTCTAAAGAATAGGACCTAAAATGGATCCTTGAGGAACACCTTTCCTAATTGTTAAAGGATCGGAAACGTATCATTAATTTTTACTTTTTGAACACGATTAGAAAGGTAATTTGAAATAAGCGTGATAGCACTATTATCCAACCCAATGAAATTTAAAATTGCAAGCAACAGACGATGATCTATAGTATCAAAGGCTTTACTATAGTCTAGGAGCACCAACAGCGTGATCTTACCGTCATCATTTGCTTTCAAAATATCATCTATAACATTTAAGAGTGCAGTAATACAACTGTAACTAGATCTGAACCCTGATTGAAGTTCCGGGAGAATAGAATTTACTAGAAGATGGTTTCTGAGTTGTTGAGCAATTAACTTTTCGAAAATTTTTGACATTGTGGGTAAAATAGTTATCGGACGTAAATCATTAAAGTTAGATGGATTTTTACTTTTAGGCAAAGGAAACACTAAAGAATCCTTCCAACAACTAGGAAAGGTATTTTCAAATATGAAGGTATTTATTATACGACATATACCGGGTGGAAAGTTTCAAACTCGAACATAGTAAACTTGTATTGAAAACTATGTTTCTGTATTTTGCTGCTCGCCGTTTGAAGATACAAACATGGCAATCGTATTAAAGAAAAGAGAAAATTATGGACAATATTATGGTGTTAAAATTATTCCTAAATATTAATACTTTCGGAATATAAATGAAATGTTCAAATTTTGAACGAAAAATTTAGTCGCCTATGTCAGGTTTGAAACTTTTAGTTGTTTCAGCTAATGTAAATGATACTATCAATAAACTTAAAATGATGCCATGGGCAATCATTGCCGACACATATCGATACTAAATCAGTTTTAAATTCAATTGTACTAAGAATTAAATTAGTTTCACACTGTTCAAGAATAAGTAGCACACAACTGAAAGGATATTAAAAAAAAAACATCAATTCCACAAATTCAGTTGCCATCAACATTGTATTGAAATTAACAAGAATAGTAGGAAAGTATTTTGTGAAGCAATGCAGGAGCAAAGAAATAAATCCTAACAGTCTTTTATCGTCAGTATGCTACACAGATGAATGGAATTTTATTTTGAATAAGAAGCATATTGTACAAAATTCTGGTTATTGAATTGCAAACTTCAAATCTGACATACTAAGGCGACTACATTTTTCATTTCAAATTAAAAAAATTAATTTCTATTTCAAAAGTATTAACATAATAGGAATAATTTTAACACGATAACATTGGCTTTAATTTTATCTTTCATTCAATACCATTACCATTTTTATATCTTTAAATGGCGAACAGTAATCTACAGAAAGGTAGTTCTCAATGGAACTTTGCTATGTTCGGGTTTGAAACTTTCCACCCGGTATACGGAAGAAGGAAGGGGCAACTTAATTTTATCATTTTGATATCAATGCAATCCGATCCAGAAGCATGAGATGAAATAGAATCAATTACCTTTTCAATATCAACAATTGTTACCAAACTAACATGAAATGAAGATATATCTGCCAATTTTTTGTTGCGTTTATAAAAGTCCAAAATAGAAGGATCAACATTAACACTATTATCAACTGCAGCTGATATAAAGTGTTGATTAATTTAATTAAATATTTTTTTAATTTTATTGGTGATATTTCTTTCCCAGAATTTGTTAGTCGAACCAGCCGCCGTATTGAGGTTTCATAAAAAGTAACAAAAAGCATATGGGAGCTATTGATTGAAAAAGGCGGGTATAGTAGCTCATAAGATGCGATGCTCTGATCTTTAAATCAAATCATGCATTGGTACAGTCGCATCTAGATCACTAAACTGGACTTGGAGTGTCTATTCCGTATTTCTTTCTCAGCCGTTTCCGTTTTGATCTCAAAATATCTGTTTTTATTATCTCTGTTGTCTTTTTATTATTCTAATTTTACGTTTAAACCTACGAGGAAATAATATATAGGAGAACACGTAATTTATCACGACGGAAGTTACCACTTTTAGGTGGATCAGTTTCTGCAGTATGGCAGTTTGTTGAATTGACATCCGTTGATGGAAAGTTTGTCATATTTTGTTTTTGTATTTGAGTTGATAACGAATGCGTGGGTTTATTTAGCAACTGTGAATAGTGTTGCGTATCCAAGCGAGATATTAATCGGTGAGTGTACATTTCAGTTAAAAAATGAAAATAAAAAAAAACCATGTCAACGCATTGAATATGAGTTGTTGGTTGCCTACAGATTGCAGTAAAACTGCGTTGACACGTTTTTTTTTATAAAAGTATACACCCTTGCTATGTATACTTATAAAAAAAATTGATGGTATAAACAATGGTGAACAGTGGTTTGAAAACATTCCATTACTCTGTAAAACCTTTGGACCTTTGGAAGAAACTGCTGCTAGTATGACTCTCTCTCCTTTCTATTTATTCCTCTATGGTTTAAATCTACAGGTTCTCATGTCACCAGTGTTCCAGCTATTTCTTTTTTGGTCTGCTACACTTATCCATTTTAATGCTTCCGCTAGTCTATTTATGTTTAGTGCCATTGTACTGTATTGTATTGTAACAAATCACATTCCTTTTATATTATTATATCGTTTCTATTTACAGAACTCATTCCTTTCTTCGTCCTTTGATCTTTTCAATTTTACTCTCTTGGTTAGTCTCTTTGAACAATGACTTTTAAGGCATTTCAAATTATGTGTTCCAATCCCTTATTCTCCAATTTTTCTATTTATTTTTATTCTATTTTCTATTCTTAACATTTTTCTCTTGGTCTGTTGACTTATGTATTTTACTGTGTCTGTTATCCCACAAACAACAATTGATTTATTTGTTACTACTTTTGAAAATGTTAGTCCTAATTCGGTGACGTTTCGGATATTTTATTTGGTGCCTACCGGTGGCGGCTCATCGGGGTGGGCAAGGTGGACAATGCCCACCCTGTCCTGTTAGTTGCAGGTTCCGGTTCCATGTCGGGACAGCCACGAAAAAGAAATTTATTTGAAAAATGCACCCACTTTGCAAATGTTGCCTACCCGTAGTAAATCATCACGAGCCGCCACTGATGCCTACAAAGTGTAAGGTCCGTATCAGTATCCGCTGACCTAGATACAAAGAACCCGCATCCGCGGATGTAGATACTAATATCCGTGTCCGTATCCGCGGATCTTCAACGATCCGGCACTTCTATTGGTTCTATGCAATTCACACATCTGCGGCCTTTGCTCTAACATGCAATCCCGGCTACTCATGTTGAGAATGCTTTTTTTTTTTAACACATTTCGAGACGCATACTCTTTGTCGCTCTACACGAAACCACTGCGGCCTAACTTTAAAGTTGTCATGCATGCTGCATAAAATAATCGTATCAACGCTCACTTCATACAGGCCTAATTCATTAGGTGGGAGAATACCCCGACTTCAAAACTGATTCGTCTGAAATGCGGACCAGCACAGAAATTCACTATTTTAATTTATCTTTCCGTCAAGAAACGGCTTTTCACGGCTCAAAAGCGAAACGCTTGCGTCGCACTCCCCAGAAACTGAATAATACCCTGAGGTCTGATATTCCTACGCGATGACTTAGGTCTGTTTTTGAAGACTGTGTTGGTCGTATATGTTTTTATCCTTCTTAAACAATTTGCGAATTTAATATTATTTATTTTCAGTATCCAATATTATTTCACGGAAAGAAAAGCATAACAGTAAATCAAGCGGCTGGTATAAAGCAAGCGTACGTCTTCCTGGACGAGTTTTTAAAAAAAGATAATTGGTTGGGCGGAAAGGATTTAACCATCGCCGATTTGTGTTGCTTACCTGCAATTAGTACCCTGGACTACATTTTGGCTGTAAAGGAAAACAAGACGCCTCGCCTATTTAATTACCTGAATCGATGTCAGAATCTACCGTCTTATGAAGAATGTAACCAAGATGGTTTGAACCGGCTTGGTCTCTTGGTGCAAGAGAAAATAATTAGGCAAAATAAATAATGTGCAACATTTTATGAATTATATATTTCACTTCATACTTAATACGTAGCTACATAATATTTAATGAGATTTAAATTACGTCGAGTAAAAGGATTACCAAATTCTGGTGACTTGCAAAAACATTCCTCAAATGACCCGCCCAGCTTTATCGTTTCTCGAATTAAGTCAATGGTCAAATTGCACCAAATTGTCAAGTCAACGGTCAGACCGAACCACCTAACCAATCAGCAATTGGGAAAAAGTAATCACATGATTTAATCTGAGCAGTTTGACCACTCACCACAGCTTTGAAAAAAAGGAAGTTTTTTTTTGCCAAAGTTTATTATTTTATATAAAACCTGTCCAGAAAGAGCAGTTTGCCAATCTCCTTCACATTTAAAAAAAAGTAGGTACACATTGATTTTGCAAGCAGACGTTAACCAAATTTATAATTCTTAATTCTTATATAAAAGTAAAAATATAAACTTCGTTTTGATTATTTCTAAGCGCCTTCCAAACATCTTTTAAACAACGTGTTAAAATCATCAAGTCCTTTCTGGTTTGCGTCATAGTAAGGCAAGGCCTGAGCTCGTTCGATCCATCCTTTAATGTTTGGATACTTCTCGAGATCCAAGGGCACCAAAAAATCCAAGGAAGTGATCGTTGATATTAAGTTAAAATCAGCTATGGTGACACCTTCGCCTGGAACGACCCAGTCATTCCCGTTCAGGAAAGCTTCCAGGAAGTCGTAGGTTTCTATGGCGTATTCCCGTTTCTCGTCGGGTATCGTCTTCGTCAAACCAAGTCTAATGGGTTTCTGAAATTAATATTTCCTAAAGGACTGAATACAAAATATAAAACAACTTTAATTACAAACACCAGAGGACTTTTATTTTATTTTTTCATAAGATTGGAAATAATATACTCACAGCGATTCTAATTAAAGCGCCAAAAGCTATGGCAGAATCAAAATGCAATCTCTGATCTACCAAAGCCCTTCGCTTTCTGTCCTTGGGGTACAGAGAATCGTCCTTTCCGTACGTATCCACTAAATAAGCATTTATTGCGTGGCTATCCCAAAATATAAATCCATTGTCATCCAAGGTAGGTACTGTGTGTTGAGGATTAAGCTGAAACAATTTTTTTTTTCATTGATTCATAATTTTTTGGTTTCTCCCGATTCCCTAATGTTGGAATTTCTTTTTTTTTTATAATTGTCGTATATTCATGTCTACGATATGAGGCAAGAAGAAATATGAAATGGAAACAATTTAATGAGTGCTAATCAGTTTAGTACTTCACGTGATTGGAGTTGTATGTTGTACGTTTGATTTTCTTGCATATGTAGATAAAATAATCTCAGAGGTCTATTATTAGAAGGTGTTACTTCTGAGCTTGCAAAATGTCCTTGGCATCAGTAATGTTTAATTATTGAATATTTTAACGGGAATTTGCTATATGTTTTCGTTGCTCTTATCCGATTATTTTCTTAAAATTAAAAAGAAAGTAAAGACAGACAGAACTGAAATAATGTAGAATAAAAACACTTTTATGATACAGTATATTTATTTTCTGTGTAGAATAGCGATTTCGGTGCATGTGCTTCCAATGTTTTTTTAAACAAAATATTTTTTTTTAATTGGTATATTGTTGGTACCTGACTTTATTGTAAAATGTAACACTTGTAAGTATAATTCCTATTTTACATTATCTCAAAGTAGTTCCTCTTAATTTAGATTCATTCTTGTTACTTCACGTCGCGTTGGTGTATTGTATCGGCATATATGTATGTAAGTCGGTCGCACAGTTTTAAAAGTTTTAAATTCTGTATGTATACAGTCTGTTTGATTTTGGGTGTCACGGCAGATATGTCGGCTACTATTAGAGATACGACAAAATGTTACAGAAAGAAAGGTGTTCTACATTTAATTTTCTATTATCTCCCTTAATCGGAAAAACAACTAAGCATCAAATGTGTTATATGCAGCAAATACCTTCAAAATTTTAAATGGAATGTACCCAATTTTATTACGTTTTCTAAAACTATAAAAAATTCTCTTTGCAACGATATATCACATGTCATAGATATCTAATCGATTAAAAACGTAAATCGATAATTAGCAAATGCATGCTTAAATTGATTAGAGCTTTATTCGAAAAAGAAAGCGGAGAAACAAATGAAATTATTTTTCAGCTTCCAACTGAACAATGATCCTTAATGTTTGTCGTCTTGAAAACGTGTGCAATTCAACATTATATAACATAACAACATATACAAAGTAACAATAAATTAATTAAGTAAAACGAAATTACTGATAATTTCAAAGAAAGGAGGTCCCTTTGAACAAAAACTCTAGATATTACGAACCGAAATTTCAAATTATTTTACTTTGTTCATATTGTTGTGTTGTATTCATGTTGAATGGCATATTTTGTCAAGCCAGTATCAAGAAACATTGCTACTGGAAGCTGAAAAATAACTTCCTTTGTTTCACTTTCACTGCCTAATTTTTCAAATAAATCTCTAATCTGCGTAAGCACGCATTTGTTACTTAATTATCGATTTAAGTTTTTAATTAGTTAGATATTTATCACATGTGATATCCCACTGTAAAGAGAATTTTTAATAGCTTTAGAAAACGCAATATAATTGGATACATTCCATTTAAAATTTTGAATGTATTTGCTACATTTAACGCATTTGATGCTCAATTATTTTTCTGACTAAGGTAGGTAGTAGAAAATTAAATGTAGAACAACTTTCTTTCTATAATATTTTGTAGTATCTTTAACAATAGTCGAGATATCTGTTGTGACAACTAAAATCAAACAGACTGTATAGCTATTTGGAGCGCGACAATTCGGAATTCGGTGTACTAAAGTTTGCTGTATGACAATTCGATGTGTGACAATTGGAAGCATGCGGCAGTTGGGTGTACGCGACAATTGGGTGTATGACAATTGGGTGTACGGCAATTTGGTGTACGACAATTCGCTGTACGACGGTTTTTAATCGTTATAGCTGAACAATTCAACTGTTTAAATATAATTCTTTTTTTTAATAATAATAATAATAATAATAATAATAATAATATATTCAATATTTCTCTATAAATACCAGAAATATATTGGCGGTAATTACTTGTTTGCAGAAGATACAATTTCGTCTTAAAATTGGACAGAAACAGAAATTATAATTATTAAATGTAGGTGTATTAAATTTGTTTTGAAAAAGATAAGTGCATTTTTAACAGCCGCCAGTGATTGTCCTGTCCTATACATCAAACTGTGTTACACCGAATTATCATACTCCAAGTTATCGTACACCAAATTGTACACCCAATTGTCGTACACCGAATTGTCGTACACCAAATTGTCGTACAACCAATTGTCGTACATCCAATTGTCCGATACACCCAATTGTCGCATGCACCCAATTGTCGTACACCGAATTGTCATACACCAAACTGTCGTACACCGAATTGTCACGGACCCATAGCTATTAAGGAATTAAATTACAATAAGTATTTGATCGGCAGACCGTCATGATAGGCAGAGCTGTGCCCAGTACGAAAAAATAGTATTCGCAGCAATTCGAGTACGAATATTAATATTATTTTACTCGTAAGTACAGATGCCAAAAAAAGATACGAGTACGAGTATTATCCGTAATAATATAAGTAACAAGTACGAGTACTCTAATAAGGAGTGTCTTTTTTTTAATCTGCTGTCCATTGTGTTGTGAGTATGCGTAATTAGGAGCAATGTATACAGTGTCAAAAAAATGTCCATCTTTTATAGGCTGACACTTATAGAGCAACGGTGTTCCCCCACTCTCGATTTCTTCGGAGAATCGTGATTTCATTCATAGAGAATGGCAAATAAATACAACCGTAGCAGTTGGGTGGTGGGAATACTCTTCTCTGATGGCGCCCATTCCTACATAGAGTATGAAATCGATTGCAGTAAAAGTATATTAAGTATTTACATAGTTGTCAGATATTTTGTTAGAAAATATCATTTTATAAAACTTGTGTCAAAAAAAATAATTTTAATAAATTTCTCTTTAACGTTGGGCCATTTTAAATGACCGAAATTTTTGGAAAAATATAATTGAAGAATCTGTACAAGCAACTTCAAACTCTTGTTACTTGAAAAATCAATAGTCAGATTGATTTAGTGATATGTGACGTATAGAAATGGATACTATTTTTGAGACACCCAGTATAAACAAAACCATTCACAGCACTCTGGATGCCGAAAAACGTTCGATATACAACTGCCAAAAAACTTTAGCATTTGTCTCATTTGCCATGTCCGAAGCCTGGTTTCCAAATACGTATTACTTTGTACGTTAACAACACAAAAAAATTTATTTTTGCTTCTAATAGTATAATCTACTATTAATTATGTAAGTACGTGAAGTATTTTTCTACGCACTTAATATAATAATAACTATTTCTTTATGTATTTCAATTCCAATTAAATCACAAAAACTTCTGAAAGCTTTTATTTAAGTGACAAAGAGGAAACGTTGCGTTCATCATTCATTGCAAGGGGAAAAGTCGGACGGCAAGAAAACTCGTGAAAAGGAATCGTACGCTACGAATAAACTGCACGAGTAAATTTTTATTTTAGCCACGAATACGAGTACTAAGTAAAACTGTAAAAAAGTAATTGTAAGTACTTTGAAACAAATACTTTTTTTACTCGGTTAAAAAATACGAGTAGAGTATTCGTTACTCGGCACAGCTCTGGTGATAGGTATTAACGACTGAAACTGTTATACTATTAGACTGCTTCGTGAACGATCACGTGTGCCTTCTTGCAAGAGGTGCACCCTGTACACAAGGTAGAATAGAAATTATTTAAACAAACTACAGTGGATCATAAACTCGAGAATGCAGAATGAAGATAAGAATTTTCTTCTATTCAATACAAACGAGGCGGCAAACGTATAACGCTGCAGCGACGTGTCAATGCCCACACCCTCCTTGCCGCCTCGTTCGATAGAAACCGAACAAAATATATAGTGTTGTTAAAGTCTTATTTCGGATAGCTGGATCTAAGAAAATTTACAATTTACGAAAAGCCTACTGCTGTATTGGTTAAAAAAAGAGGCTTCATGAAGCGAGAAATTTAATAAAAATGTTCGTATTAAGATTACGATGCATAAAATTGCAATAAAAATTCTATTTTGTAAAAGAATGGTAAAAATAAATTTCCGTGATAAAATTCCCTAGAAATAAAGAATTAGAAAAGTGTTTCTAATCATAGGTAGAACTTCACGAGAAACTGTTCTAAAAATACAAAACATTCTGAAAATAGAAAAAATGCATAGTGTCCAAACACCTGTTTATAAAGAAACGTAGGAAATCATACTTTTTTAAGAAAACTTGTAAAAACCATTACCTCTCTAAAATAGGAATTAGAATAATGTTTCTAATCACGAAGAGAACGTCATGTTTAATAACAAGTTATGAAAAAAAGAAAAGGCATGTATTGTAATAACAATTAGGGAAGTTATTAATAGCTTGTAAAACACTGAAAAAATTTGTAAAATTAAAGTTCATCTGAGGAATTAGAAAAATAGTTTTAATCAGTAATTGATCATAATTTAATTTTACAAATTAATATCTAAAATTTATTATCCTCAATACAAATTAAATACGGAGATATGTTTGATAGTACATTTGGTGAAGATATAAATATAAATATAAATATAAAATATTTTTAAAATATTTTATCAGAAAAAATTATATTATCAATTGCTTCTACATTTTCTTTACATTAATTATTTAGAAAAATTGTGCAAATCGTTTTTGATTGCAATGTTAGGTCAAAAAGCGATAGTAAGAGGTCGCTATTTTATATGTTCATTAATTATTTAATTAATCTTAAATTAAGTATATCAAATGTATTAATATGTACGTAGGTAGATTTTGATATCAAGTACTGCTTCTCTTTTAATTTTTTTTTTTTTGATGTACTCACTCTGATTTGGGCCAGAGGTACAAAAGACGAAGGGAACAGCACATCAACAAACATGGAAAATTTTTATGAGGCCAAGTAGGAAAATCCACTCAATTTCATCTTCCCAACAGTATGGAGCCAGTCCACTTCAATGGATCCAATGCACCTGATTTGAGTAGGGTGATATCAAATACTTCAACCCCACAGGATCCAATACACCTGAATCGAGTAGGGTGATATCAAATACTTCAACCCCACAGGATCCAATGCACCTGAACTGAGTAGGTTGACATCAAATGCTTCAACCCCGCAAGATCCAAACACCTGAATTAAGTTGGATGATCAAGAAATGGATTAGGCAACAAACAAATTAACCTTGGGAGAACAAGAGAACAATGGTAGATGGAAGAAGGAGATCCTACATCCTGGAATTCATAGCTGTTCATCTTCTTCATGACTTCTGTGCCCATGAAAACACTTGTGAAGTGAGTGCCCGTTTGTGAAAATACGTACTTATACTATTCTCATAGACAGATCAATATTTACCTACATAAACTTTCAAAACGTACTACTAAAGTTGTTTTATTTTAAGTATTTCATATATTTTATGTATTTTATATATCTTTTATGTAAAGGTAATGCGTCTTCTGTGGCTACCCTCAATTAATCGTTTTCTCTTATAAATTGTTGTAATTACTTAGTTTTCTGTTTAATTTTATTTAATTTTCATTGACCGGAGGCAATGTTTTCTGTGGGGAGGGGAAATGCCACATACGCTGCATTACCTACCGTTTTTATTGTTTATTAGTTGGTAATGTTTAGAGTAGTAGTAGGGGGGTAGGAAAGACATAATGGAGCGCGGAAAAAAAGAAGACAATTGGTAGTGGGTACGGTTAACGTGTGCGTCAAAGAGAACTTCTCCCGGCATTGTACGTAGGCTAGGGACGGAATAAATTGGGTTTATGGGAAGCTGCTGATTGTTTTAATAAGGCCACCTACCTCCAGCCTGCTAATTTAGCGAGGTAAGTACCCTTTCTTTTATTCAAGGTACCCTCCATGATGCCTAAAGCGGGTGCTCCCTCTGAGTTTACCCCCTAGCGGTGCCTGGCTCCCGCGAGGCCCGTGACAATATCAATGTTACAGAATAGAGCCCATTGAGACCTATTTTTTAGAGTAAACGTACCCACCTTAAGAAAATTAGGTTTCAGGTTTTCACCTTCAATGGTATTCACTTGGTGGTGATCCAAAGATATACCCAACGCCCTTTCCGTCAAATATACGGCTCTGCAGGGTGGACTTGCATCGATAGTATACAATTTGGGTGCCATATTTTCGACGACTGTACGTAACAGGCGATACTTTTTGAGTGACTGTTCAGCGAACGGTTTTCATTTGTATTTGAATTCGAATTGAACCGTAACGGACGCTAGTTATCTTTAATGCAGGCTTCCTTTCAAAACAGAATTACTTATCTCTTATCAAATTAGATTTTTCTTTAGTTTTCAAGAAAACGATTCGTTATAGAATAAACAGAAACTTATGGGTACATAAATGGATCTTGAATTTTTGGTAATAAAAATAATTGATACAGTAGGTGCGGTTTTCAGTTGCGCTTAAAAAATTAAAACCTTAGAAACTAAAAAAAGTCATTTTACCTACAATTTGGCTCCTAGTGATTAGTCAAAAAAAAATTCAATAAACATTAAGTGAACGTCGGCGTTCTCCAGCCTACATTTTTACCAAACAAGTTTAAGAGAAAAATAATTTGTATAACCTTAAAGACACAAGTTAGTTTCTCAGCAATAATTTTGTGAATTAAAGGAAATGACGAAATTATGTCATCATTTGAAATTCGTAGGTAAGTTTTAAAGTTTGTGCAATATTTTAGATCTAAGATGTTTATAGCTAGTGATAGTTTGATAGACCCACCAAACTGAAGTATTGTGACCTAGAGTACAAGTACCCACCTTAAGAAATTGAAGTTTCAGGTATTCACCTCCAGGTATATCCACTGGATGGTGATCCAAAGATATTCCCAACGCCCCCTCCGTTAAATATACGGATCTGCAGGGTGGACATATGTCGAAAGTATATAGTTTAGGAGCCATATTTTCGATGACTGCACGCAACAAGTATGTTCAAATTTATATTAGAATTCGGATTGAACCGTAACGGATGCTGGTTATCTTTAATGCGGACTTACTTTCGAGGCATTTATTTATCTTCAAATTTTATTTTTCTTTAGTTTTCAAGAAACCGATACGTTATAGAATAAACAGTCGGCTTTCTTCAGCCTACATTTTTTCCAAACGAGTTTAAAATAAAAATAATTTGCATGACTTTAACGATCCACATTAGTTCCTTAGCAATAATTTGGTGGATAAAAGGAAATGACGAAATTGTGTCATCATCTGTAGTTTATAAGTAGGTATTATACAGAGGTGTACAACAAACCTAAAACCCCATTAAAAACCGAAAATTTTCTCGAACCTTAATCGTAACCCAAACCGAAATTAATATGCCTGAAGTAACCCTAGTCGAATCGAAACCTTTATTATTTTTTCCCGGGCCCTGGGCGATACCGACTCTTTCTGGGTTGGGTTGGTTGACATATCCCCCCGCCCCCCTTGCGATAAGGAAAAATGTTTACATTCTTTGTTTTATAAAGAGCAGAAAAATAATCTTGCTAAATAAATTAAAAAATAACAAAATATCTAAAATAATTTTTGCAACACAACCGTAACTGATATTTGACACGTTTCAATTTTCAAAATACAAATAGAACCTCTTTAATGCGAACTAATAAATGTACCGGTTGATCCGGATTTGCGAAATGTTTGGATTATCGATCGAAAGACAAAATATCCATTTTCCTAATTACCAGGGCTGGAGTTAAGCAATTTAAGCAAGGCATAAGGGCGCCGATTAAAAAGTATTAAAGCCCAACTCGAACCAGGGTTAACCAAACTCGATCCAACTGAAAACAAAAATTTAAAAGATATTCAACATCCATCTAATCCAACTCAACCCGACCTAACTCCATTTAACCCAAGTAAAAAATTAAGATCAGAATACATTAAAGAAATTAAAAATAAAAAAAATGTGAAAATCAAGCTCAACAAATCCCAGGGTCAACCCAACTCAATTGAACTGAATTCAACCTAAATGTATTCAATAGAAGCAAAAAATTTAAAATGCAAAAAATAAAAGTAAATTTTTTAAAAAAGAAACGATTAAAGCGATGTTCGATCATTGTTAAGGTCAACGAAACTCGACCTAACAACTGAACTCCATTCTATTCAACCCAAGAAAAAGAAATTTAAATCAAAAAATAAAAAAAAAATAGATGTTAACAATTGGAAATGGAAAGAAAATTCCACGCAAACACAACGTAACTCCAATCCAAGTAAAAAATTTAATACAAATTAAAATTAACCTCGACAAATCTCAAAGTCAACTGAACTCTCCCAACTTATTATATCACCTGGCACTCCAGTCTACACAAGTAAAAAATAAAATAAAAATCCTAAAAAAAGAATGTTAAAATTTATATCTTGATTAAAGTTAAATCAAACAAATCTCAAGGTCAATCCTGACATCAACCTATCTTATCTAACATAAGTAAAACATTAAAAATGACTAGAAAAACTAAAAGTAAAGATTAAAAAAAAATTAAAAATCAGTTAAAATGAAGTTTAACTGAAGGTGAATCCAATCCAATTTCTCTTAGCTTAATTTCATATAACACAAATAAAGATTAAAAATTGAAAGAAGAATTAAAAATATAAAAATCGTTAAAAATTTAAAATTAAAATGAAGCTCAACCAATCTCAACGTCAACATAACTCAACCTAATGTTATTCAGTTCAAGCAAACATTCAAATTAAAATTAAAAAAAACTAAAACAAAAATTCGTTAAATGTCATAAACATAATTTTTCCATACTTTAGTAGGTATATTGTCACTAACAACAAAATAAAATTTAATTCGCCTATTTCCGTCGCCAGTTGTCATTTTAGAGAAAAAATGTAAGCCAAACAGTTACCAAAGGTAGTCCATGTGGCGATAAATCGCCGCGGTTGGCAACACTGTCTAATTTTAAAATCACATACGCATTTTTGAAACAGGAGCGCCAATTATTGTTTACAGGCAAACTTAAATTCTATAGAAAGGCAAAAAATTATTGCAGGCCATAAAATGCAGTCCTCCTACAACAGATGTTATTCTTGGAATAAGAGCAGGTCTGAAATGTTGTTTGCCGGAGATCTGATTTCTTTTTGACTCAATTAAATAAGCTTCTAATATGTTCATTTTATTCAAACGTGTAAATATTTCCGGATTTATATGATTGCAGATTTTAAGCCGATTTTCGGTAATCTGAATTCTGACTGAGCTGTCATAGGTCAAAAAAATTGAAAAATTCACATATTACAGATGGCGCAGATGAATATTTAAGTTTAAGGAATGAAAAATGTAAAGTTTAGAAATAATGGTACGTTTAAATGTTCAGAGATTAATTTATAAAGGCAAATTTAATTTGAATGCTTCCTCAGAAAATTTAGAACGCAAAGGATATTAATATTTATTTTAAAAAACGTCAGAATTTTATATTTTTGTTTAAAAAAATGTAAATTTTATTTCATTATAATGTATTTACTTCCCTTCCTTTTTTGAAAAGAGTGCACTCCTTGAAAATCTAGCCCTAACCGACACCGATAGAAAACCCTAACTGAAACCTTTTATAACGTGAGTGTACATCCCTGATAATACCAGGCATGTACATTAATGCTTAAAAGTTTCGAAATGAAAAGCAATAAAATTGTTTGAATTTGAACCTTATTGAAACGGGCCTAATATATTTCGAACCTTAAGGAACAGAGACACTTTCTCCGCACCCCGATAGGAGGGTTGTTTTCTTAGGTCCTATTAAACCCCGGCCGGTGCAGATGTTTATGGTTTGTTGAATTTCATTGCCAGTATTTGGTTCCGAGTATTTATTGAGGCGACGCGCGGTTGCGAACGCGGACGCGGTGGCGAATTTGTTTGTTCTCTTTTGCTTTAACTTAAAAATTGAACAAAAAATGTTTTTTTTCTTAATTAGAATATTTTATATTGTTAAATAACAGGATTTCAGATCATATTATAAAGACATATAAATGTTAAATTGCTATAAAGGATCGACGATGTTAATTAATCTGAAAAATATAATTATACCAAATTTCTGCCTTTATACACTTCTGGTTTGTTTGACTTCCCAAAAATTTTATTCGTTTGTAGTTTGTGTATGTTTTTCTGTGGATTCTAAAATTTTCATTACGAGAAATTTTTTTTGTAAATATATACGTGAATTATTGTTTTGTTAATTTTTACTTTAGTTTTGTTTTTACTTGTAATAAGTTTTTCGTTGTTCTCAATAATAAAGTCTTGAATACTTTTTCCAGTGTATGTTATTCTTTTTTATACGGTATCATATAATATTGTAAGAATTTACAGTGAAATAAATTTAAAATAACTTAATTTCATTTAAATAATAAGTTTACTGATGATACTTATTGATCGAATAATTAACTCATTAAAATTATTCAGAATCATACAAATTTAAGATACTTAACAAATATAGTATTAAACTCCTAGAATATAGAATGATATGTGTGTGTAGTACTTAAAAATTGCAATACTTGCGTTAAAAATAATATACATATTTCATTCTACGCCACAGAGGAAAAAATAATATTCTTCTTTTTAGTTTCTTCTCAAATCTGACATCAGTAAAATAAGTTGAAAAGTTCCTCCACAAAGTTTGGCAAGTTTTCATTAATCTAGAAGTTAAGAGAAAATGATTAAATCGTATAACATTTATTTTGTGAAAATATGTGAATGATTTTTGAGTATTTGAAAAATTATGTAGAATGAGCTAGATTATTTAAATTTGTTTCTTATTATAATAATATAAATGCTAAGAAGTTCTGCTCAACAAAGTTATTAATTAGTTGCAAAACATATGTGTATTTAATGAAACTAGAAAGTTAAATTTAATTAACGAAAAATAACAGATTTTATTTTATTGACTTATTTAATTTCAATTGTCAAAGTCTCAGAAATTTTAATTTCATAATGCACACATAATTTACTACACATGTTATAATATTTAGAAAATAAATTTTGTTAAATTTCTTATCCATCCAACTACAATGAAAGTCTTTCTAGCAGATTATTCAAGTTGGTTGAATAAGTTCGCATCTGTGTTAAATCGCTGTGTTTGCGATGACCGGTTTTATTATCGGGGTAGCAGCTACGGTTGTAAAAGCTATAAGGTTCATAATTGCAAAGCATAAAATTTCTTACTGCCAGTGGCATGTCTCGTACTCCGAAAACTTTATAGCAGAAGTGTACACGCATGTATAACGTCTTTGACTGACTACTCTGGGCTGCTTTGAGAGTATCTCCATACTCTGTTTTTACATGAGATTAAAACAAGATGGAAATATTCTGAGAGCAGTCAGTCGAAAACACTATAAGTATGTGCTAACTAATAAGGCAATATTTTGAATCTAAGATGTTTACTACGAGTGATAATCTGATACATCCACCAAATTTAATTATTGTGGCCTAGAGTAAAAGGACCCATTACCTTAAGGAAATCAGGTTTCAGGTGTTCACCTCCACTGATATCCACTTGGTGATGATCCAAAGATATACCCAACGCCTTTTCCGTCAAATATACGGATCTGCAGGGTGGACTTCGATCGATAGTATATAGTTTGGGTGCCATATTTTAACGACTATAGACTATAAGAGATACTTTTTAAGTGACTGCTCAGCGAACGGTTTTCATTTGTATTTGAATTCGAATTGAACCGTAAACAACGCCAGCTATCTTTATTGCAGACTTATCAAATTAGAAGATATCATCTTGATAAGTAAATCTGTTGGACACTTACGGGTGGATCTTGAATTTTTGGTAATAAAATAATTCGTACAGTGTATGTAGTTGCTACTTAATCGCAATTTTCAATTTCACTTAAACAAATTAAAACCTTAAAATCTAAATTCCCTACAATCCGGTCCCTAGTGATTAGTTTAAAAAAATGTTCAACGAACTTTAAATGAACGTTGGCTTTCTTCAGCCTACATTTTTGCGAAACAAGTTTAAAATAAAAATAATTTACAACCTGACTCTTCCGTAGCTACTTTCACGTATGTAGTTATGCGATTACGTGACCCAATTCTAGTAAAGCGGTAGTTTTCGAAATCATTCGGAAATCATACGCACGATAAATGGTTCCTAAGAATATTACAAGGCAGATAAATTTACTGGGAAAGACCGGAATGTGGTTAGATTTTAATTAAAAAATATATAAAAACGTTTAATTTTTCTTAAAGTGAGTCTCAACGTTAGATAAGCAACATCGAAAATCAAGAAAAAAATTGTCAACTTAACAACTCATTTAAACATGACCTACTAAAATTAAAAAAAAAAAACTTTTATTTTTTAATGGTATGCCTCAAGCGTAATTGTTGGTCCTCTTCGGTTTATAATTTATACTGCCTCTAACAATTTTACTCCTATTTTTTTTAAGGCCCGATTTTTCAATCACAGGTTAACCCTAACTCTCGGTTTATTTCCATGGTAACAAGTACGAAGACAATTGTTTCCGTGGCAATAAACTGAAGGTTAAAGTTAACTTGTGATTGAAAAACCGGACCTTAAAGGGCAGATACTGTGCGTTTACAATCTCAGTTTCGCTTAATCATTAGACATAAATTATTTATCTGTAGCATCAGAATGCCCTATTGTTCGTCAAATTTTAGAAATTTTATTATCAGTTTATGTTAAAGTTATGTCAGTAGCACTAGCAAAAAATTCTAACATTGTCAAGATGTACATTATGTGTTATTAAAAATAAAAAAAATTAAATGTATTTTTGTAACTTAATTAATATTTCGTGACTTTTTTCTGTCGAACTATTTTCGAGGTATGCTTGTCTAAATAAAATCGGGGCCCTCGTACACGGAACGCATCTAATATCTAGCCCAAATGCTTAATCGCAAATCGTTAATTATATTAATTAACTTAATGCATTATATACCAACACACTGCGGTAGTGGGTCGAGAAACTAATACTAATTTGTATTAGTCGTTGGGAAGTCCATTATTAAACTAAACTTTAAATTAAAAAAAAAGTGCTTAGTAATAATATCAGAGATAACATATGTAACATTATCATCATTACATAAAAGATAAAGAATGGTCGTTGACCGTGACTCAATTGACACAGTTTTTATCACGTCCGCAAACAATGTTTTAAGTATAGTCAGTTTCTCCATAAATTATTGTTAATTGTCATTCAATTACATTTATTTCGTAATTATTTATGTAAAATATTCGACATGTTTAATATTATGTAATTACTCCAGAAAATTATTCAGAATTCAAAATTTTTCGCCCCGTCTGTATATAAAGGAGTACTTTATTTAACTTGCAAAAAATGAGTATTTCGAGATTCTGCATTAATTGTAATTAATTATTTTGATCTGTTTGCATTCAGTGATGGATTTCCACAAAAGCGAAAGCCTTAGGTCCTACACCGCTCCCCCAGGGAAGGCAGATCAATGTTTCAAACAATTAACAGCAATTTATTTTTGATTTTCATATATGGTTGCTCAGCAATAATTTGGCGAATAAAAGCAAATGATAAAGTGCTACATAATAAGACAATATTTTATATCTATGACTTTTATACCAAGTGATAAATTGATTCATCCGCCAAATTATTTTAAATTACTTTGACCTAGAGAGTAAAAGTACCCACCTTAAGAAAATCAGATTTCAGGTTTTCACCCCCAATGACATCCACTTGGTGGTGATCCAGGGATATACCCAACGCCCTCTCCGTCAAATATACGGATCTGCAGGGTGGACTTGCATCGATAGTATACAATTTGGGTGCCATATTTTTAACAACCGTACGCAACAAGTGAAACTTTTTAAGTGACTGTTCAACGAGCGGTTCTCGTTTATATCTGAGTTCGAATTCAACCGCACGCAATGGTGTTAGGCTGTACTTAATTAAAGTAGACTCACTTTTGAAACAATTTTTGTATCCGGATATCTCCATTTTTTTTCTTTGGTTTTCAAACGTATCATTTTAAAATAAATAAAAACTTATAGAACTATAGGCCTCATATCTTTTTTATTTTAATAAAAATATACGATGACCGACAGAAAGTAAAATATGAAATCAGGGCTGTCTACGATGAATTTCACGTATTTTTCAATTTTTTTCGTACCAACGTGTGTGTCACGGAACTTTGAATGAGTAGAGCTAGACCTTTCTTCAAGTGTGACATGAACCTACTCTAAAATTTGTCTTTTGCTCAACTGTCAACTTGAAATTATGATTAATAACTTGATACCCTAAAAATTACAATTTTTTGTAGCCAAATTATTTTTTTCCATCGTAAGTAGCCATGATTTCATATTTGATATTTCATTCTAATTCTGAATAACTTTTAAATAAAATTTCCGCGTAAAGTGAGAAATAAAGGTACTCTACTCTTATATCGATTTCAAATATTTTGATTTCCCCGGTATATGACAGGAGATTTTCAAACTTTGACACAAGCATCTTGAGTTTGGGAAGTTACAGGAGCTTTCATAAAGAATAAATTTTTCTGAGAAATCAGTAATAAAGAATTTTCCCATAGGTAGCCGACTTTCTGCCGGTCACTGTATATTAAACCCTATATATTTTTAAATGGCTTATAAAACTACATTAGATGAGTTACCTAAATCAGGATTACCGGTATGTTAAAATTGCGATAGTCAACTTTTTTTAAGTAAAACTTTTTTATCTTGAACCGGACAAATATCTGATTGGAAAAACATTCAACGTTTTACAATCGATTAATGACTTCCAAACGCTGAGTGTTTATCCTATCATATTTTTGTCCGGTTCAAGATTAAAAAAAAAACTTTTACTTACAATTTTCATCCAACAAGAATCAACTTTATTTTTTTAAATGACATCCTATATTTTTTCTGAGCGATTCTTGTAAAGCGTGTTCTTGTCTGTACTACTGGACATCAACAGTTTATTGTTTCATAGGAAAGTTTTTGAAAAAAAATGCCATAAAGACAGTAGTATTAATTTATTTTATATTAAATCGCTACTTTTGAACATTTTAAAGTTTACTATTAAATCAAAATTTAGTATTTAATTTATTTCAAACACCATACTTTTTTAACTACGCAACAAAAGTCGTTATTCCGTTCTGCCCACCTTTAATACCGCCTCTGCTTTCATGGCTTTTTTCTCAAAAACTTTCTTATGCAACTATAAACTTTTTATGTTCAGTAATATAGAATTTACAAGAATCGCTCAGAAAAAATGTAGGGCTTCATTTTTTTAAGTAGACTATCGTAATTTAGACATACCTTATACGCGAGACGCGCTACAGTCCGTTGCACGTCATTCATTAACGATGACGTGAAACGCACGCTATGTTTATAAATACTTAAAATACAAAGGAATTTTTGCATTGTATGTTTAGTTTAAAAAAAATCTTAAAGTATGCATATTATATTTTAAGTAAATAAGTATATTTATCAACACAGCATGCGATTGAAGTCGTTCTTAACTAATGACGTGCAACGGAATGTAACGCACCTTGCCTATATGGTAATCATGATACATGTAACTCATCTAATCTAATCTAGTTTTAGAAGCCATTTAAAAATATATAGAATGTAATATATATTTTAATTAAAATAAACAAGATATGGGGCATGAATACCAAACTGAATCACCCTGTATACTATTGCATTTATTTATTTTTTTAATTTTTATAATGCAAGCATACAGAATAACACAAAATAGTAGATCCAAAAAGTATGAAACGGGATCAAAATAATGACACATAAAAAATAAGTTTTTCCTGACATAAAAGTGACGTTTCTTATAAAAGGTTTCTAAACATAATTTTGGAGGTATGTATGGTATACTTTTGTGTGCGTGGGTGGCTACGGTCACATACTGACACTTACGAATGACAATGACAAAAATTAATGAAATTCAGTCATTATTTCATTTCGAAAAATATCGGCTCTTATTAGCCGTATAGGGGAAAACTGGAAAATGAAATTATATTTTAATTTAATTATCATATGTCATTCGTAAGTTGATTTATAAAATTTCTATTATTTTTTATTGTAACGCTGCTGCATACCACATAATGTAATAATGAAGAATAATTAGCAGCCCCCACAAAAAAAGAAATTGTTTCAGATCTGGAGGTCAGACTATGACTACTGCATGTTTTCGAAGTCGCTGAATCCGAATCCGCGATCCATTTAACTCCATCACGTCAGATTTTACCATTAACCCCATATAACACTGTAATCAAAATACACAACGATTCTGTAAAGGGAACTGTGCACCCACAATAACCCTATAACACTGTACATGTAACCCCGAACCTCCTAACCTCATAATCCTACAACCCATAATCGATAAGTCCGATAACCGCGTTACTCAGTAGTTTGACTTGATCTCTCATTTATCAGGACTCTATAAACAGATTATGTTAAACTCTATAATCCTAGAACACCTAACTCCATAACCCTCTAACTCCATAATACTTTAACCCCATAACCACTTAAACAATAACGTCATCATCTCATGACCACGTAACCAATACGATGGTTATTTTAGTTAAAGATTATGGATTTATAGGATTATGGGTTTAGGGAATTGTAGGGTATAATATATTCTGTTCATAGAGCCCTGATATATCCTCCGATATGAGATCAAGTTAGAATACTGAGAAATATGGTTATTGAAGTCATCGGTTTTAGGGTTTTAGGGTTATGGAGTTATGGGGTTTGTAGTGAAATTTATAAGGTTACAGGTTATGAGTGCACAGCTCCCTTTACAGGATTGTTTATGGGTAATAGGTCAGCTTGGGTTCTGGAGTTGTATGTGGTTATTGGTAAAACCTTACGTGATGGAATTAAGAAGATCGCGAATTCGGATTCAGTGACCTCGAAAACATGCAGTAGACACAGTATGACGTCCAAATCTGAACAAAAAATTGTGGGACTGTGTTATTATATGCATACACCACGTAGAAAATAAATAAGTAGGAAAATCTTACTTTGAATTAGATTTGGTTTTTGATTCTACATTAATTAAAAACAGGTCTGTACATGTTTCAAACATTAAAGTTGGAATCTTGTTAGACTATAAATAATCTAATTTTTTTATCATAACTTTCGTTTTTCGTCACATTAAATTTGATGAATAAATAATTTCTGTAAATGAAAAAAAAACATTAATTTACCCACAACATCTAAAACTGAAAACGTAAATATATTTCTTTTAATACAAATTTAAAATGCATTATTCATTTGTACATTATTATTTCTTTTTGCGAATCATTACTATCCCATTTATGTACAAAGACGCTCAACTTATTAGTGACAGTAATATTGACCGTCTACGGGCTTCTTTACTTGTAAGTAGTATCATCGGTTCAGGAGTAGTATCATCGAAGAATAGGTACAACGATGCTCACCATAAATGATATCGTTTGACAGTTTCGTAGCTCTTACACTGAATGTTCTTAAAGGTGTGGTTCGCATGCAGGAGTATCATTTACGTTGAGCGTCGTAATACCTATATATAATACTTGAATATAATCAAATTTTACACTTCTAGTTATTAAAATATTACGAAGAACTGAAATAAACGTAAAAGTAACGAAGTGATTGATAACCTTCGAACTTATTATAACTGGAACCGCTCTGAAGTCTTTATTAAGTTGTTTTTCTAACCAAAGTTTATAGTAAATAATGACATTCTATTATCAGACATCGTTAAGCTGTGAAATATTTAAAAAATATGAGCAGAATTTTAATTCGTATTTTTTTTTGTGCTACAATTACGAGTAGTTTTAGTTTTAAGTATCTCCTAAGTTTAAACAAAATTGAATTAACAATGAAATAAATTTCAGGAATATTTGGGTGGTTTTATTTAAATTATCTAATTAAATGAGATTCATTATTTAGTTTGAAATTACATTATTTGGAACAATGAAAACCACCTACACACATAAAAATTTTGGAATTAATTGTAGTCTGCCTAATCGGTGTTAAAGATGGATAACGTTTTACCTGAAAAGTTGTTATTTATTATCTAATTTGGCGCTATTGTTGCATTTTCCCCACTAGATTATAAAAGCGAGTGTAAGAGTAAACATCTAACTCCATTCCAAAGTGTTCCCTGGCGTCCAAAAGTGTTAAAGTTTTTTATCTGAGTATGAAGTATGTTATGCTTTTACTCCCTAGGGAGAAATTTATTACTTCAGTCACGATCTTCATGTCACAGAAATTTAATTTTACTCCCGTTAGTAACTTATAGAATATGATAATGTTTATTTGATATTTTGATATTCAGGCCTATTCTGTAACATTGATATGCATATCAATTGATGTTGTCTTCAATAACTGAAGGGAACTTCTTACGGTTTCATAACATTTCACGTCGATTGCCGACCGCAAATTGAATAATAGAGGTGCGTATTAACTCGAAATAACACTTGAAACGGATTGCAAGTTGCTACGAAACTGTTTACAGAATACCAATTTTGCAAGGCCAATTGTAACATAGCAATATCAAGTCCATTTCAATGTTACAGAATAGACCCCATTTACTACAAAAAAATAAAAATAAAAACATCCTCTTTTGTTTTAAAAATCGAAAGCTCGAAAAAATATGATTTCAAAAATCAGCACAGGTAACAGGTGATAAGTACTAATTTTCATGGTAAATGACACTATTTATTTTAAAGTACCGACGAGAATATTTCCGATAAGTTCAATTTGTTTGCTCACTTAAATTACATAAATGTAAACAGTGAATTGCGATTACGTTTATCACTCGTTAATCGATTTTTGTTTTGAATTTTTTTATTTCAGTCCTGATGTAATATGGTGCAATTTCTTTCTTCTATTTACTTATTAAATGGCAACTAATTCAACGCCTGTATTTAACAAGTTAAATGATTTTAAGTCCGCTATTGCAAAATATTTAAAATCAGCAACCAAATTATGCTTGAACGTTCTACTTATTGGATTCAAATAAATAAGACATCACATCGTACGATTATGATGTACTTGCCACGATGCTGATGTTATTACATCAAGTGATGAAATTAAATAATTATATACTCCGGCGCAAAATATTCGAATCATTGTTATTTATGTGTTTAATTTATTTCTCATCTTGATTTTCTTGGTATAATTTTCGACAGTTAAAAGCAATTTTGTATGTCGTATGCTCGAAAAGAATTAACACTTCGAACGCAATGAATTTGTAAATACAGTATGACTTTAATATAGTACCATGATGTTTGCGCTCGCTTATTTTAACAGTTGTCCATATTCAGACAATTTTATTGAGTCATCGGCATTATTTCACTTTGGTTTTGTGGAAAAAAAAGGATTTTGACATCAACCGATGCAACAAAAGGTTACAGCATTGATTCAAACCACGTACAACAGAGCTGTTAATTTTATGAAACTGGTACTTACCGTACTACTCTCTGCTACTTACCTGTTGTAGAAAAAAAAAACAAGGTTTGTGCCGAGGAAACTGAAGTGCAGCGCAGCCAGCAGCTTCAGTCGTGATGGGTGTGGGTGTGAATTAAATGCGACAATAAACGAGCGCCAGCTAATCTTCACCCGAGACTAGGAGAGGATCCAAGGAAAAGGCAATGACTCAATTTATGCAACAATATTTATTGTCATCAAAAAGCAAATAGATATAATAAAATGAACGAAAGAGTATTTCTTATAAATCACAAAGTTTATTGTTAGTTAACAGCAACCGGTTTCGGCAAAAGCCATCTCAGGCTGATGAACTGTGAAAAAGAAAATTGTCACTATGTCCCAACTCCCCGGATCACGTCCGCGGCAGACATCCTGACCCACAGGACGCAATATAATGCTCAAGTATGTGGCGGGCTTAACGCCACTAAATATGTACACGACTTAAAGCATCGAATCAAACAATATTTGCCCTTAAAATCTATGATTAGTCGCAAATCTAAACAGCCGGAATTTTACTCCCAATGTATATTTTCTTAATTATTAAATAAGTCTAGCGTATTCCTTTTTAATGGCTCGTAAAAGAATCTAAATTGCGAATGTCTAAATTCTTTTTATCAGGGACTTGCCGTACCCGAGACTAAACATTATTGCGATAAAATTTTTTTTCTCTTACCGTGGTGTGGGAAATGAACAGTGCGGAATGTAATTCCACCCACGCAAAAAGAGTAGTTCAGACGAGATACGTCAGGTGGCAGCAGTCACTGGGTTAATTTTGACGTAATTTTGAGATAAGATTCAGACTGTATGACCCCCTCGGAGAAAGGAAATGAATAAAATGCTCTTCAAGTATGGACTAGTTTCTAATCCTTGGTTTTACTAAGTCCCCCCTTGATCATGTGTTATGTGGTTCGATCGTTCAATTTAATATTTCTTTCGTCAAAAATTTCTTTTATTTTAAAAACAAGTTAATTTGTATGACAATGTAGTGAAAAATCAGGAGGGGCGGAAATCCAAACCCGACAGCGACTCCAGAAAGAATCTGCTGCGGAGTCCTACCTTAGATTAGGTGTGGCTTCCCTCTGAATATCAGGTATAGTTTGCCCACCCCCCTTTTTTGTGTAAGCCGAATTTCTATTACTTTTTGCTTCAATTTAATCTTTTTAGTTAGTAACAATGTTTTTTCCTTAATTTACTTATTTCCAGTAATGCCTGACCACAGTTCTAAAGCCTCTGACCCTTTTAAATATTTTAATCAGTGTCTTAAAATAAGGTACTTGATGGCAGCGAAAATACTGAAGTTTCATGTAACACAAAATTCCATTTGGTACATAAAAAAAGAACACGTTACCCATTGTTCAAAATTATTTTTATTTGCCTTAAATCGGCCCCCTACAGTAGGTGGTGCTGCAACCAGGAATCTTTTAATAAATCTTTTTGTTTTTCTTTCCAAATTAGAAACAACTATTGAAGGATCCGACGCCAAATTTACAAAAGTTAAAAACATGAATCTAACTATATTTAGCGTGAAACGCCCAAGGAAATCGTTAAAATACGAATAAAATATTTGGTGTATTGTCAAATACAATTTTAAAATGTAAATACAGTGAAAGTCATCATAAAGCCATAGCGCTAACACTCGGAACATCCCACCTAAATAGTCAGTCATGGAGATTTCCGAATTCTCGGTCCACTCTGCATACCCTTAACAACAGTCGGGGTAAGGGCTACGAAACTGACAAATGGTGTCATTTATGGTGAGTGTCATTATACACTAGAGATGTTCTTAACCGTTCCTTTTACGGATCCGGATCCAACCGTTCGTTCACTCATGATGAACGGGTCTGCGGAACCGGGTCCGGGTCCGGGTCCGCGGGAAAGATATGCATCATAGACAGAATCGAATCCCGAATCGGCTGACGGGTAGTTGCTCTTCGTTTTTATTAGTGCGGCATTAGTTCATCATTCCAGCGACAGGCGCCTTTGCTCGTATGCTCTGCTGTTGCAGTATAAATTAGGCATCGCAATTGTTTAAGTTCAATACATGCAAAAGTGAATTATGTAGGTTAAGAGAATTGATATGTCGCGTCGAACCCATAGTTCTATGTGGGATCATTTTGAAAAGACCGAAAAAGAAAAGGCTAAGTGTAATTATTGTTCTCGAATAATAAGTTATGCAAGTGGATCTACAGGTAATTTGAGACGCCACATTAGTAGAAATCACTCGGGAATTAATATTAATAATATACAACGATATGCACAGTCACAAGGAAATGAGAACGAAAATTTAGTTGCTTCGTCATCCACAGTCTCAGAACAAAGAAATTTAAATTTACCTCGGTCATGTTCTACAGAAAAAGAGAAAACTGATGCCGTTTTATTAAATCAAACTAATTTGAATCAATATTTTCACCGGCCCATGTCAAGCGTAAAATCAAAAAATTTAGACCATCAACTAGTGGTAATGATTGTAAAGGAATATCACCCTTTACGAATTGTGGAAGACGCAGAATTTAGAAAATTCATTCATATGCTTTGTCCAAGTTATTCTCTGCCAACCAGGAAAACAATTTCAGAAACATTAATTCCGCAGTTATATTTATCTAAATTACAAGAACTCAAAATTAAAATTAAAAGTGCTAGTGCGGTTTGTATTACAACAGATTGTTGGACCTCTGTTAACAACGAAAGTTTTAAGGCTGTAACAGCACATTTTTTTGATCCTGAACTAAACATTATGTCAGTTGTGCTAGATTGCATTCACTTAACAGAAAAACACACTGCGATTAATTTAGTAAATACTTTAATGGAAGTGATAAAAGAATTTGACATAATGCCAACAATTTCAAAGGTAAAAAGTATTGTAGAGTTTTTTAAAAGAAGTACATCCGCTTTATCTAAATTACATTTAATCCAAGAGCAGATGAATCTCCCTAAATTAAAACTAAAGCAAGATATTGTTACTAGGTGGAATTCGACCTTCGAGATGCTAAATAGATTTTACGAAATAAAAGATGCAATATCCTCAACTTTGGCTATCCTTCAAAATTGCTCCACATCTCCTCCTACAAGCTACGAGTATCTTGTAATTGAAAAGTCTATTGAATTATTAAAAGTCTTTTTAGAAATAACTAATGAGGTTAGTGTCGAAAAATCTGTGTCTATATCTAAAGTGATACCCATCGTAAAATTACTAAAACGAAGATTAAATTTATTTGTAGTTGATAAAACTCTTCCTATCGAAGTTTTGCAAATGTCAAAAATAATGTTAGACAGCACTGAACGAAGATTTGATTCAATAGAGAAAACTGAATTTATTTGTGAAGCAACCATATTGGATCCACGATTTAAAAAGTACGCTTTCGAAGAAGATGCTAATTTTGAGGCCGAATTGGAAACAATCAAAAATAAATTAAAATTAATCAATACGAATAATGACGTTGAGGATATTGAAGAAGTATCCCCATCACCCAGCGTTTCTGATAAAGGTAATTTGTGGGACGACTTTGATATTGAAGTTAAAAACTTATACGTATCGAATGTTTTAAGTCAAGCTAAAGAAATAGAACTTCAAAAATATTTAAATGAACCGCTATTACCTAGAAACGAAAATCCGCTGCGGTGGTGGAACGAGCGATCTAAAATCTATCCTCTGCTTTTTCAAATAGTGCAAAGAAGATTGTGTCTCATGGCAACATCAGTTCCTTGTGAACGTGTTTTCTCAAAAACTGGGCAGATATTAACCGATAAAAGAAATAGACTGAGTTCCAAAAAAGTTAGAGAAATAATATGCTTGAATCAAAATTTGTGATTGATATCCTCTTATTTAAGTTGTTGTAACTGCACTACCGCTGCTAAATCTGTGTGAGTTTTACTAATAATACGCGTTTATTCTTGTGTTCCTGAATTTTTAACTACAATACCTTGACTTAGAAAGTTCCTAAGATTATTACGAATTATAGTTTATTTTTCTGTTATACGTATTAATTTGTATTTTTTTTAATATGAATATATTTAATTTATATATATTAAGAAGGTACGCTGTGCATCTACGTTGTTAAAGAAAAATAGTTTATTTTGTTGTTTTTTCAAACATTAATAAAGTTTTATTTATTCTTGTGTATTGCTATCTTATTAAGAAATTTAATTTTAATTTGATTTTCAACAGAAAATTCAAGCAGTGTTGCCTTTACCACAAATTAATATGTTTATTTGGGAGAGTCAAAAACGTTAGAAAAGTCATGTTTCGTTGAAGATAGCTTCAATATAAAGCAAACATTTTTAACATTTTTCAGGCTGTCTACAAAATAAATATTCGTTGGTCTTACAGATCCCATATTCTAAAAATTTGGATTTGAACAATTGAACTTTGTTATAAATTAACATAAACCCTTGCATTTAGGTAACGGGTCATTTTTAAAATTCTTAATTGGAGTAAGCCATGATTTTATAAAAGTTGTTGACAATTCTGAAAAGACAACCGAAATTTTGATTTAAATCAGAAAATTTTAGGCCCGGTTCATTCATCTCAATTTTAATTTAATTGCTATAAACTGGTATTTGCCCGTATTTGCCAACTAAAATGAAGTCATGGCTTACTCCAATTAATAATTTTAAAAATAACCCGTTACATATAATTTTTTAGGTGTACCTATTGACGTGCAATAAAACTAACGAAACCAATAAAAAATCATTTCTTGTATATATTTTATTTATATTATTATAAATTACAAGAAGAAGATGTAGGAAGGGCTCGAATTATTATTCTTTTATCGTTTAATAACTGATTTAGAACACTAGAATACAAACAAACCCGCAAGCTCAAAACGTCTCAAGCCGAATTTGGTTTTTAGTTATATTATTGCCGTTTAATCATCCATCAGCAATTGCCGAGGAACGGTAACGAGAACGATAAAAAAAAGGTAAATCATTGCGTAATCATATGAGAGTCCACAACACCCCGGTAATAAATATTATACCGTTCACGTTCCGTTCTCGATTCCCGATCCCGTTCAATTGTAAGAGGAGCTGTAAGTTCTTTCACGACTGGCTATTTTGTCAGTGTCGGCGTCAGTCCGGACCCGTAAGTGGAACGAACTATTGTGCGTTTCGGAACGACAGTCGTTCTTTCCGATTGCCGGAAAGGTTCATTTGGACCCGTTCGTTCGCGAACGACACATCTCTATTATACACGGTACATCGAAAATGCGTCGTACAAAGTAGGCAATCGCTAAAACGTATATGAAAACAAGAAGCCCAAGCTCAACGCAAAACTTGCGCTCCAACACCGAAATTAAAAGCCTGTCCTGACATTCAAGGACGAGGCTTGAGACAAACTCTTAACGAGCCTATTGTTCCACCAGCGCCAAGACAGAACCGACGAAACGTCGTTCGGCAAGGAAACCCTACCTCTTACTCTCCTCAACAGTAAGCAAAATGTGAATCAATCTTCATGACGGCCACGACGTGAAAATGAGCCTTCACAAACAGTACCAACAGACGCTAGGGATATAAACGAGAGACTGGCTCCCGGCACAATACAAGTTAATAAAGTAAAACCAGCCGTGCTCCCAAGTGTACGAAGGAAGCGTTTGCAGGAATTTAAAGCACAGGAACGAACCGCATTTCAAATAACGACAAGAAAAACCAATGGCAATAAAGGTCGAGAGTGAAATCAAATAAATCTTTAAGTCGAAGTAATAAAAAATAAAATTAGCCGGAGTTGGTTTGAGGGTTAGAAGACAATATCATCGGTAAAGCATTGTACAATACCCTTAACTCTAACGATACCCAGCTGCATCGATAGACGTTTTCGACATATCGGATATCGATACGTATCGAAATATCGGATATCGCCTATCGAAATATCGGATATCAATACACCGACACGTATTGAAACATCAAATTACAGACTAACTAAGCATTATTTCATTTACTTATCTGTATTTATATGGTCGAATATCCGGCGTTATTATTTAAACTTATTTCATCTCAATTTTTCATCTCGTATTATTCAGCAAAAATAAAAATTTGTATTATTATGATTTTTTAAATGTAAAGTATAAAAAAGGCTACACGTAGAATTCTTATTATTTTTGTTTTCTGCATTTTAATTCAGCAACTTAAATCATTCGAATATTTTTTCCAGTACTTTATTTTATTTAAATATAGATATAGTCTGTCTCATAAATAGAGAACGAAAACACGTACAGAAGACAAGTAGAAGGGAGCCGTACGAGTAGGCGATCACACTCTTTCACGTTCTGTTTTCAGTCTAGGTAGCATTGTTTCTATTTAAAATAACAGTATTAATAGAGTATTCTAAATAACGTTACAACACACAAATAAAATAAAAATAATTCTATATTAATACAAAATAAAATTAAAATATTATTCTCTAAATAAAAGCAATGCTAATATAATAAAAAAAAAACTCAAGAATGTAGTTGATTAATTAATTAAGCAAATACTGCGATGAATTGAAGACTGAGCATTCAAATCAAGACAGAACGCAAAAGCTCGTAGTCGCCAACTCCTACAGCTCCTTTCCTCCTGTCTTCTGTACGTATTTTCGTTCTCTACTCATAAATCATAACTTTTGAGCGTGGACATCCAGTTTACGAATTAGGTTAAATTAAATGAATTATTCCTAAACATTTCAAGACGAACTATGCCCGCCAAAAAAATCTGGGACAACTCTCTGTATGTATTTTTGAATTATTTTTATTAGTTTGAATGCAGCTTTAACTATTCACCTTGCTATATAGAGCTTGTTTCTATGGTAATGTAAAAAATACTTCGTTAACAACAGGACATACATGTCCCAGGTTTTTTCGGCGGACTTAGTACATAGCAAAAAATCTGATATTTGTGATAGTAATCGCTACGTTATTTAAGTTACACCTTTTAAATAGAATTTTGGGTATATTGATTTGGGTTTTATTTTAAAGTTTATGCTGTCTAGGAGCACAAGGTACCAGCGTTCCTTCTGAAAAAATTTTATATTGGACTGCTGGAAAAGTTTCTGGAAACGGTATGAAAAAACGCATATGAAATTTGGTAAACGGTATCATTGTTTTTCGAAGTATTCGCCTTTAACGTCAATACACTTTTGCATACGCCCGAACCAATTTCTAAAGCACGTTTTCCACTCTAAAGATGAAACCAGTGTCCGGAATGTTTCAAACCGGCGAAAATCGCTCACCACGCATTTTATTTTTGATATTTGGGAACAAAAAGAAATCATTAGGTGATAAATCAGGTGAATATGGACAATGAGTCATTAATTCAACATTTTTGTTGGACAAAAAATCAACTGTTTGACGGGCTGAGTGAGAGCTGGCGTTGTCATGGTGGAGAATAATTCGTCGATTTCGATTGTTTCTTCTTATTTGATCGATGACTTCCGGCAAACAAATTGTAGTATACCAATCAGCATTCACGGCTTTTCGATCCTCTAAAGCCACGGTTGCTACATGTCCAGTTAAACCAAAGAAACAAGCAATCATTTGCTTCGCGGCACTGCGTGAACGGATAACTTGTTGGTTTTGGTTCATTTTGAAATACCCAAACGGTAGATTGTTGTTTACTTTCTGGCTCGTACGAATAGATCCATGTTTCATTACCAGTAACGATGTTATAAACTAAATTTGAACGAGTTCCATTGAATTTCTTGAGCATTCCTTCGCTCCATTTGACACGACCCTGCTTTTGCGCTTCTGTTAAATTGTGTGGGATCCAACGACTGCAAAGCTTTCGTACGTTCAAATGATCATGCAAAATCTGGTGTACTGCTTTCATGTCAATGCGTAAGGATGCTTGAATCTCACGGTATGTCACATGTCGATCTCGCTCAAGCATTTCACGCACAGCATCTACATTAGTGGCAACAACAGATGTTGATGGACGACCTTCACGAAATTCGTCACTGAGAGAGGTACGTCCACGCTGGAATTCGGCAAACCAATTATAAACACTGCTCTTTGATGGTGCTTGATCTCCAAAAGCCAAGTGAAGTCGATCGAGGCATTGTTTCGGTGTGAGACCACATTTGAAATCGTAAAAAATCATGGCATGAACATTTTCACGCGAGATTTCCATGTTTACACAAAATTACTTTTTCTCAAATGCTGTACAAACAAAACTAGTTCATGGATAGGAACTGTCAATAGAATTATAGGCGAAAAACGTGAAATTTTTCAACTATGACAGTTGATAAACGCTAACAATTCTAGACCTACTAGATTCCACAAAATTTTCCAGCAGCCCACGTAGAAGATCGAGAAACAAGTTTAATCTCCGGACACGCTGAACAATTAATATTTTTGTCAGCCAGTAAACTCTTTGCAAAATAAATTAATAATAATTTTTATTTTAAACCTCTGTCGAATATTTCGATATGTATCGATCTTATATTTCGAAACGTATCAATCTATCGATACGTAACGATATCTATCGGTAACCGATACGAAATCGTATCGAAATTCGATACAAAATTTCCCGTTCATCTCAATCATGAAAATAAAAATCTTTGATCCTAGGGCAACATTATATTTTCAAGTCGGTCAGAATCTATGATGGCCAGAAGGAAGTCACAAAGAAGAAATAAAGAGTTACTCAAGGAGGTTATCAAGGAGGTTTCGTTATGATCTAGAGTCGCACAAATGTGGACGATTGTGCCTTTGCTACAGAAAGACATTAACTTCATTCTACAAGTGATGTGACGATAACAATTTAAAGTTGCCACTTCAATTCTGATGGAATATTTAAAATGTTCTCTTGTCTAAGTAGTTAAATCTAAAAGAAAAGAAGAAGAGAAGAGATGTTAAGGTTATTTTTAATCTCATGCGTTCATTTGATGATATATAAAAATTCGCTGACGTAGTTCGTTAATACTTTGGTACAAATGGTGATAAATCTAAAGACCTCACGGTTGTTCAACGAAACTTTATTCGCCAATGGACATTGAAGGTAACTATCTCTCCAAAGTATGTGCCATGCAGGTGTATGAATTTGTTGAAAGTCATAAGTTCCGTAATCTATAAGGTAGTATTTGTTGAGAAAAACATTTGTTATAATAATATCTATAGAAGTATTCAACATACTTAGAGAAACAGAGTATGTACACCTCTTAGGTATGTAAACTACTTTAATATCTTCGAAACGCTCAAAAGTTGTATTCTTTATTGGTTTGCAATGGATAAGGTAATATACAATAATAAATACATAACACACAATAATACTTTAATCAAAGATTATGACAGAACGTAAAACGTATATGTAAATATTTTAAACACGTGCGTATCTTACTTAAAACAATAGATAAACAATGCTTGGCGTAAATTAAGAAGAAGAAAAAAATCTCTACCAAAACAATAATAAACGTAGTTGATTACAAAGAAAGTTAAAAACAAAATCTGCAGCTACAAAATAATGAATTTAAAAAACACTTATTTCCTTAATTAAATTTTAATCCAGCTTAATTCAATATGAACTACTTAGTTATATTTTTATTCGTTTTTTAATTCCACTATTTTGATGACTTGTTACTTAAAGAAATATTATTATACGTAATGTTTATTGCTTATAATCTCAGATACATCGTTTAACACAAACCTTGTCTCAGCTATTTCTTAAATAATACATTTTTTGAAATTATAACACGAAATTAAAATTTCAAATAATTGGCAGTCTGCTGAGACACTTACTTAACTATTATACTTACTTATGTAGATAAATCTTATTCATAACTATTCTAATAACACGTAGTATTATTAGGAACCTCCTAAGAGTAGATATCCTTAACGAATTCTTCAAATTTTTGCAGTCCTATTAAATTTTCCTGGTAGTATGGCAACGTTTGACAGCTTCTTATCCATCTTATTACATTTGAATATTTCTGTCTTGCAATCGGCACCAGCACATCCAAGGTAGTGATTGAAGCTATTAAACTGAAGTCGGCTATCGTCACAGTATTTCCAGCCACGTACTGACGGCCTTCCAAAAAATTTTCCACGATTTCGTAACATTTATAAACGTTTGAAATCAGTTCATCAGTGAGCCCGTTTATTCCTTGAAACTTCAAAATATTCTACAATAAATGAATTACGTTATACCAAGAGACACTAACTACATTTATGTATACCTACACGTGAGATAATGATAAAACCAATCACACATGGTTATTAGAATACGCAATAAAAAATGTTAAGACGACGCATTCACAGAGAAAGGAAAGAAGAACAGTGGCAAAAGAATGAATGAAAAAGTAATGAGTACATACAGTGCAATTGTAACACAGTTTCAAAGGAAAACTAGAAAAAAAATATGGAAGTCAAAAAACGAAAGGAGAGACAAGGAACAATGACATTAAGAAGCGCTTGAACCTAAGGAGACATTGACAAAAAAGGAAAAGACTGTAAAATGTGGAAAGGTATCGTTATTTACATAGCAAATTTGTATATGCGTGTATAATATTTTCACTATTTTCAAAATACATTAGGTTTGTTCGTAGAATAGTTTGAAACCGTCAGAATCAGTTTCGCCGTCAAATATACAACTTCGTTGAATGCATGCTTTTGACGATTTCAAATAGTCAGAACCTCCTTACGAACAAACGAACAAAATTTCGAATGGTAAATGAAGACCAAAAGTTAAGATAACAACACTTACTATGATCTGTGGTATCAAAGGAAGTAAAACTCCAGAATCGAAACACAGTCTTTGATCCACTAGATCTCTGTATTCGACATTTTTCGGATACAAGGCATCATCTTTGCCGTACTTGCCAACCAAGTAAGCATTTATGGCATGGCTGTCCCAAATTCTATACCTGTTGTCATCTAAAGTAGGTACGGTACATTGCATATTCACCTAAAATACAGAATTTCTGAACTATTTTTCATATGATTGAGTAACTAAATATTTAATACTACAAACATACAAAGTAACGAATGTTTCATTAAAAAGTCATTAAATCGGTTTTGATTTTTGTCTGAAAAAAAGAGAGAGCGTAAAAGAGATGCCTTCCTAAATCCATTGACGTTTGTGCTTGACAGTTATCGAACAGCTTATAACTTAACATGTTTGAATCTAAAGTAATATTTCGCGATGACCTCATTCAATACCATTTTGAAAAATTCTAAAGTAATTGTTCGTAAACTTTTCAATTGAATACTAGATATATTCTGTTTGTGTAGAAATAAAATGATTTGAAGTTGGGGATATCGTTTGGTACATACTGGAAATAAAAGTTTGTTGTGTTACCAATTACAAAAATTTTGCTTTACTTTTTCCATTACAATTAATTGGTTTCAAAACTAAAGATAACCACATTGCTAACGTCACCTTAACACCCATGCTACTGGAACAAAGAAAGCATTGTTTCGTTTTATGATAACCATCAAAAAGTTTTTTTTTTGCACTCTTGACAAACTACTATTCTGTCTGCTATTATAAATATATCATCAATAATTAACGATATTGCTTATTTTTAAATAATTATATCATTTTGCAGAGAATTTGAAACAATGCGACAACGTCAGTGAATAACTACAACTTACTAGAATTTACATTGTGAAATTACTATATTTTTAACAGGTAATTATGTTCTTTAATAAAAGAAACTTGAAGATTGATCGATTTCAAAACATGCAATATTTCTTCACCCAATTTTCTTTCATAATATTAATTAAGTTCTAAATACAGACTGTTGTTGTAAAGTGAGAACATAATATAAAATTCAATCTTCATTTATCTGATTGCTGTTATTGCATTTTCTGATTGATTATATTATTAGGGTAGTCAGATGTCCTCTTTTTGGCAAGGATTTAACTTCTTCTTTCCATAGCAAATATTCTCTTTTTATCATATATATATATCTACGTCTGGTAAACCGAATTGTTACCTATTTGAGTTGTTTTGCCTACTGTCACAGTTTAACCCTGTGATTCTCAACATAGGTTCCGCGAACTCCAGGGTTCTGCAAAGCTGTGTTTGGGGTTTCACCGCAAATAAAAACGGAAATCACACTTCAAAAAATGTGTTATGTAAAGTTTAGTTTAGTTTATTAAATCCTCCAAAGACAAAGAACATGTGCAGAGTGTCTCAGGTACATATGTATTATATTATTGACTAGAAACTATAAATAAGACAATGAACACATTGTTGTCACAGGGAGAAAAATTCATCTAAATTGTATAAGGAGTAATAGATTAGGTAAGATTTGAGACTCGATTTAAAACTGATAAATCAAGTGCGATTTTTTATATGTTTAGGCAATTTGTTAAAAAAATGTAAACCAGTGAAGGTCATAGAATTCTTGGTAATATCTGTTCGTGGTGTTGACAAATAGAAATTTAGATTGTGCCTGGTATTGTGATTATGTGTAGAATTGCATTGCATAAATTTTGACCTGTTTTGATTCATATAAGAACAAATTTCAAGAATGTAAATCGAAGTAAGCGTTAAAATTTTTAACTCCTTAAAAATGTTTCTACAAGATGCTAAAAACGGAACACCCGCTATTAATCTCACTATTCTTTTCTGCGCTAGAAAAATTCTATTTGAAGGTGGAGAAATACCCCAAAGAGTGATATAGTGGTAGGATATCCTGGAGTAAAACTGGGAGTAGTAAACAATTAGCAGTTGCTCTCTTGAAAGAACGTTTCTCAATATTCTAACATGAAAACAAACGACGTTCAGACGTGAATGTAGTTTGGAGCAGTGGGTACCCCAATGCAAGGTTTCATCTAAATTGACACCTAGAAACATTGTGTCTTTAGCATGACGTAATTGCATAGTATTAATATTTATATTTAGAGGGGAAAGATATCGATTCTGTCTACAGTGAAACTGAAGGTAACATATTTTGCGGATAATCAGATAAAGATGGTTTGAAGAAAACTACGTGGTTAATTTATCCATGAGGGCATTAACTGAATCTTCTAGAGCTTTTTCAGAGATAAGAACAGAAGTGTCATCAGCATATATGGTTAAATCATATTCGGAAAGATAATATGGAAGATCATTAATGAATAGCAAAAAGAGAATTGGGCCAAGAATTGACCCCTGAGGGATGCCAGTACTATTATTAGCCAAATTAGATCTATAACTTTCATTCAATTCACCACATTCTGAGTGCAAGATTTCGACAAATTGTTTCCTGTTGGATAAGTAAGAGTGGAACTAGTCGACCACAATTCCCCTTACATTACATTATTTAATTTTTTAATTAGTGTTTGGTGATGAACACAATCAAAGGTCAAGGCTCGGCTGAGGTCACAAAAGATACCGATTGGACATTCGCCTTTATTTAGGTAGTCAATGATTTTATTAAAAAAAGAATTGATTGCAGTAAGTGTAGATCTTTTGGAACGGAAACCGTGTTGACTATCGTTAAGAATATCGTGTTTATTTACAAAAGTCCTTAGCCGGTCAAGCATTATATATTCGAAAACTTTGGAGAAAGCTGATGTTAATGCTATAGGGCGATAGTTTTCTGGTAAATTAGTATTATTTTTCTTATAGATAGGACAGATTTTAGAAATCTTTAAATATGATGGAAAAACACCCTCTGAAAAGGAGGTGTTAATAATTTCCGTTAGTGGTTCAGCGATCAGGTCCACCTACTTCCCTCAAAAGAAATATCGGAATATTGTCATAACCAGCGGAATACTTATTTTTCAGCCGAGATAAAACCAGTGAAACCTCATTAACTATCATAGGAAATAGAGCCATGCTGCTTATATTAGTGCAAACATCCGGTATAATCGTATTGTTAGCTGAAGGAATATTTTGTAATATGTTCAAAGGAGCTTCAATGAAGAAGTTATTGAACTCCTCTGCCACTTTTTGAGGATCGAAAACCATTTTATTATTAATATTTAAAGCAATACATTTCGACTGATGTTGGGCTTTAGATAGTTCATTTATTATACTCCAAGTTGCTTTACTGGGATTCGGAGCATTTATTAAAATGTTTTGATAATATTGCTTTTTAGTATTATTCATTAAAGCAAAATGTTTACGTTTCTCAATACGATACTGATGATTGAGCTCAGGATTCAATTTCATATCCTGATACAATTGTTTCAGTCTACCACTACTAATTTTAATTTCTTACCAGAATTTATGACCTTCACTCGCTTTAGCATTTTGATGAAACATTAGGTATCTCATATTTTAGTGCTAAAGGGACCCCTCAGAAAAAAATATAAGTGCTCTAGGGTTCCTCTTTCTACAGAAGATTGAGAAGCACTGGTTTAACCAATTTCAATTAGGGTTACCATCCGTCCGGCAAAAGGAAGACACGTCCGGTCGGCTTTTTTACCGTCCGACTTTTTTGGTGCAAAAGATTTATGTCTATTTTTCCGTTCCTCCGACTATGTTGTAACAGGACGAACAAGCGAAATAGTAAAAAATACATGCAATATGCAAAGTATTGGTTGTTGGGCGGTGAATCTAGTGCGCAATTCGTATATTTACGAGAATTCAAGTAATTGAAACAAATTTTAATAATTTTAAAAATGTCCTCTTGTTTCTTGCAATGTCCTCCTTTTTACCACTTAGATATTCTCCTTTGCTAGCAAAGCAAGTGGTAACCCTAATTTAAACCAAAATAAAGTTCATGAAGTGCCTTTAAAGTTTTAACTTGTAAGTAGTGTTCTCCTTCTCAAGAGGAAAATTGAGAACAATTTAATGATTGAATGTGAAAAATTATAACAATTTCTTTAAATTTTATGGAACTTATCAATTTCAAAAAAACAACTCATCTTGATGAGATGTGGCGTGACATTAAGATACAATATGAAGATATTACGATTAATTGTGCCTAGATAAGCATTCTTACTTTAATAAAAGTAATTTTAATTATATCCTACTTTAGAAAAAGAATTTTTCATTGTAGGTAACATTAAACAAAATGGAACAAAATTACAATTTGTGTAATTCATAGCAAGAAATTACCTAAATAGTTTCGTATTTCAAAAATTACAAAAAGCTATTCACGGCTGTGTTGTCATATACATATACTTTATTTTTTCTTGTTAGGCGGAATTTTACTAATTGGTATAATGTGCTACATAACTAAAAGACAACAAAAATTTGAAAATTATCTTTACTAATTGCTGTTTTAATAAAATGAAAAAAAGAACACAAATAATTGACTAATAGGAGAGCCACATTCTTTTACAACTTCGCGTTTTGCCGCCTAAGAAAAAATAGACTATAGTCACATACTTTTCGTTTGAAATGTTCTGTGTAGATTAAAAAATATTTTCTCGTACAAATTTGAGTTTTTTTTTTTTCATTACAGTTAAGTATAATCGTTGCAAATATTTAAGAGGAAAATAAAGGTGAAATTTTTAATTACTGTAGAGAGTAAAAAGGAAATTAATTTTAATTTTTGGGATTTTTGAATTGAACATTTTAGCAGCATTGATTGCACGTGTTTGTTCATGTGTACCGAAGATGGCAGGGTCGCTGTCGAAATACATACCTACGAATATAATCTTACTATGCTAAGAAATCACTTCTCTTATTTATGAATATGTGAATATGTATAAAAGAATGTTTGCTTTGTTTGACCTTAAAAATTTTTTCTAATGTACGTTTATATTACCTTTCTATTTGCAAAACAAATAAGTTGGTCTTTGGTTCACCATTACTATTGCCTATACAATGAGGTGAGGATACATAGAGCACTGATATACAATTTGCTCAACTGTTCTCTTATTGAATACTAGCACGGCGTTCATCAAAAAGAATGAGATTGCAACTTCCAATCAAAGAAAATTTACGCGATTTATTACCAAGCGAACTTTTTCTCAATCGTAAAAACAGAAAAAGGAAATCAACTTCAAAACAGATTTGAGGAGCGTCGCATTAGGAAATATTAAATAGGTTTATGAATTTAATACATTTTACGCTAACTTCATCAGTGTTACTTGCACAAACTACATATAAAAAATTTAGAAAACAAACAGAAATATTTATAAAGTTTAAAACAAATAGGAACACCTGGTTAGAATTTAACACTAGGTTTTACAAAATTCGTGTTTTGTAGGACGTCCATGCCCGTTTGAAATGTCACAAGCTCTGGTTTTAATTGAAAGACACACTGTTAATGAAACTAACGCATTAAAAAACATCACATTCCTCATAAATGAACCGCAAATGAAGATATTTATATCTAATCACTTAAATTTACAAAAAAAAAAATAATAATAATAAAATAAAATTGGAAATAAGATTTCAAACAAAAATTGTAGGTACTGTTTAAAAAAAAGAACATGTCTAACCTTTGGATAAAGTGTCAAAGTGGCACAAAGTTCAAGTTTTATTTTTTAAAGTAAGCCAGAGATAATAATCTCTTCATAATGAATTCGATGATCGCAAACGTAACATTTAAAAAGCGTTAAAGAAACTAAATGGTAGACGTTTTGAATATTTTCGAAAGTTACGAAGATTTCAAACAATAATTGGCAAAACTGAGAAATCCAAATTACGACATAACAGAGTATATAGTTTGATAAACGAATTAAAGTATTAGGCAGCATTCTACAATAATAAACTAAAGTAACATCCCTCATTGTCAAACGTCATGCAAATAATTATGTATTATAGTAGAAATATGATACCGCCCGCCAGTTAAATTTCCTTAATTTTTCTTAAATTTTGTGACATGTCTACTTTACGACAAACAATGCGAATAAAATATCAATTTTTTTCTCTGTATATACCAAATATGTACAAATTTAATTCCTGAGTACAAAGTATAACAAAGAATCATTTTTAACTAATTATTATTACAAATCGAAAAAAGCATTCAATATATGGACAAGAACTTATTTATTGTTTGATAGTTAATATTTGAGAAATCAATTCAATGATGCGAGGTAAGAATTGATATTCATGTTTGATTCCAAAGGCACCCATCCAGGCCTACAATAATTGTTGGACACCCGTTCCTTCCTTTATCAGTGAAGAATGCCACGTGACCTCCGAATGCAAGCGACAAAATATGAATTGTAAATATTTCTATTTTAAAAGCAGCTATTTCGGTTTTTATTTTTCTCAGATTATCATTCGGACTACGCACTTAATGATGTTTTATAACTTTGGACAGCACAATGTAATCCATTAAAATCTTGAAAGAAACAAAACACATCTTGTATGGATACAAGTAAAGAGTTCAGTCTTTCCAAAATTGATTCTAAACGTTGTATACATAAGATATACTTTGGCGATTTTCAAGAGTGCCTGACATTCACTCACCCCGAGTATCTAATCTCAAAAGTATTAGATTTTTTATCACACCTCAAATTTTATTACGCTTGGTAACAAGCTTTTTATAGTATGTACCATTTAAAGAGCGACCTATCTTTTGAAGAACGGCAATGACTTTTTAGAGTGCAATTTGGAGAGATTAAAAATGCGGTGACGTTTCTTTAACATAATCAAACAAGCAAGTAATAAAACTATTGAACAAATGTTATTTTTTTTTCCTGTACTCCATGAAAATATACATGCGATTGAAATAAAGACACTGTTATTATTACTATAAGTCTTACCTTTGTAAAGTAGTATTGATTGTATTCACAGTTGATGATGTCTATGTACTGTAAATTCAGTGTAACACCAAGAGCTTTCGCTGTTAAAAGCACTGCTCTGCACTGAGGACTTGTTTCAGTGATGTAAAGTTTTGGAATCATTTTAACAAAGTACGACGGATTTCTCTCTGGAACTACAGGCTCTTAAATCGCTTCGCGTAATAAATGCACTGATAAATGGTATAAAATAAGTATGTTAAAACAGGCGACCATAAATATTGTTGGATTGCGATAGCCTTTTGACATGATAATCCATTTAAAAGCTTGATCGGTGTACTATCGCCGATAATAACAACAAAGGCTGATTAGTTAATTAAGATTTAAAAAAAAAATTACCCAAACAAACCCGTATAATTACAAGTGCAACAATTGCATGTATGCTAGTTTTAAGTTTTGTTTATCTGAAGAGGAAAATTTATTCTTTATAAAAGTTTGTACTTTGTTTAGAACTCATAAATATTATTAAGTAGTTTTGGACTCATTACAAAAATGTCATCATGGTTTGAGCATTTCAATAGTTTTCATGCGTAATTTGTGTAATAATGTTTGCTAAAAATTGAGAGAGATATCGAATCAATCAAATAACATTCACCGTGGTAACCTGTCTCTATCACTTTGTAACAGATTTCACACAAAAATTAACATCGCGTCATACTGGTCTAAGTATGGCAGAACGATTACTTCTAAGAGAAAGAGCTGAGAAAAAGGTATAATTTAATTGAACTATTAAAATTTATACTTTATAGCAATTTATTATATTTATTATAAGTGTCTTATAAGCAAACGGAGGATCTAAGAAAGTGAACTGCTTGAAATCAGTTTGAGACAGCGGCAGTCCGACTCGACGTGGGGGTCTACATCGAAGCGTTAAATGTTCCGCCCGCTTAGACATGATTTTTAATCAATCAGTCTAATATCGTCACGGTAACAACGCGAATATAATTCCAGAAGCTAATAACAGCTCTTTCTCTTGAATTTAGAAACAACAATTTAGTTGATTTGAATTAAATAGAAACACGACACGTCTCTGCAGCACACTCTCTCGTGCGCATCGTGTCCGAGCATCGTAGTCAACCGCGACATTATAGTGAATCATGCCGTCCTAACGAATGCATTATTTCTTTGGCTTACCGATTGTTCACTATCAGCTAGACGTGCTGCGCCGGCAAATATGTTGAGGCGTGTACACAATCTATAACATCGCACCGATTCGTTGCAATAGTAAAGTGTTACACTTTTTTCTGTCCGCCATGTGCTTATAAGGCAATTAAGTTACGAAAGGAATGTTTAGCGACGAGAGTCTAATTTTTCTTGAGTGACTTACTTGCTGTTAAGGCACGAGTGTAATACATAGTTTTATCCTAAAACTGTTTATTACGAAGCCATAATACTGCCGATTTTGAATAACAATTTAACTGTGAGTTCATAATTCCACTAGTGTTTTATAGAAACATAATATCTTCATCGTCTTCTTGTGAAGAATTTGAAACTCATTTTATTTGCTCTCACGAGAGTTAATGAGCGGTACTGCCAAATGAAACAAAAAAAAAACTAACTAATTAATTAACTGGCTAAAGATGAAGAAACTGAAGAGAATTAAAAATTGTTAATTACGTCGGTACGCATTCTCTTTGGTACTCCCCTAATTGATTACGACTACTACACATCCAAGTGGGTGTAAGGACATACAAAACATTTATTAAAGTTTTCTTTCAAATGAAATGTGTTAAGTTCTTTCTTGTAACCAGCTATGAAGAAGAGTCTTGTGTACATTTGACACTTCATTCAACTCACTTGGCTCAGTCGACATAATTTATTTTTGTATTCTTTAAGTTGGAAACTTTCTTAGCGGGATATCCAGTAACCACCCTTAACTTCTGCCTTCTGTGTTTGAATCAGAACTTCATGAACAGATTTGAAAACATGACATGGTTCTTCTAAGGTTACGTTAATCAACTAACATTCCACCCTCGCACAGTCACTTTCTACAACTCTTTTTAAGTAAATACCTCTTAAGTGTCTTTTTAAGTACTTGCATTCGATTCCGCTAAGGTTCTATATTTCGTTGAATGTGTTTCAAGTCTCGTTTCAACGAATTCTGCGAGATTTTTACGAAATAATTTTTGTTTGTTTTTTTAGGGTCACCTGCTTACGCCGATCATGGTTTTTCCGTTACTACCAACTTTACCTCGATTTTTAACGTGTCTTCGTAAGTAACTCTTGTTTACATTTTTCACGCAGAAAGGTTATTTTCCTGGAGATCTGTCGCTTGCCATCTATTCCGTTATTTCAGTGTTATCGCTATTGTATTTCTTTTTACGTTGGTTGGCTCTGTGGATGCCTTCCTCGCAACTGGTTGTAAATCTTAACTTTTTTTTGAAAACGTAAACCCAGTCGAAGTATTTGTTTTGTTTACTTCAAGCCTACAAGCCAAGTTTAGTATTGAGCCAATCGATCCGATTTCTGTGTTTGTTGGTGTATTTTTGTACGGATTATATGGTAAGTCAATTTTCTCCTTGTTTTGACACGCAAACAGATAATTTGTTCACTCATTTTTAATCCGTTCCGTTTGCCTTACTTGGTTCCTACAAATCACAAGACCCGCATCAGTATCAACGGATCTAGATACGATAAACCCGCTTGAGCGAGGAGATGGAGGCAAAAAATGTCTTACACGAGAACCAACATGGATTCCGGACTGGTCGACCGACCGCGCTGAGTCAGGTGCAAAGGATCGTCGAAGAGGTTAGAACAAAGGCCGATGAGAACAGGCACTATTGCATCCTAATAGCCCTGGACGTGAGGAACGCATTCAACACGGCCTGTTGGAGACAGATCATGGGGACCCTCCACAAATACAACATTAGTGAAAGAATAAGAAGCATGATCGAGTCGTACCTCAGGGACAGGGAGATAGTAATGGAAGGTGGAGAGAAGATGTGTCACCTGCGGGGTCCCAGAAGGATCGGTGCTGGGACCGACCCTCAGGAATCTCATGTACAACAGAATCCTCGAACTGGACATGGGCCAAGGCGTGATAAACATTGCTTACGCAGATGACCTGGCCGTGGTGGTCTCTGCCAGGACGGTGAGTTTGCTAGAAGAGAGAGCAGGGCTGGCTGTGGAAAGAATTCAACAGGAATTGTGTAGGGTGAAGCTGGCCCTGGCCGGCAATAAGACTGAGATCCTCATCCTGGCTGGGAAGAGAAACCTCACCCGCATAAGAATGAGGATAGACGGTGCTGAGGTGACATCCTCCAAGCAGGTGCGATACCTTGGTGTGTATCTGGAAAAGAATTGGAGGATGACCGCGCACGTAAAGGAGGTAGTAACGAGGGCTCATAAGGCGTATGCGGCACTGGCCAGGTTGATACCGAAAGTTGGAGGCCCAAGGTCAGGGAAGAGGAAACTGTTGGCGACAATAGTCTCCTCTTATGCGGCACCAGTATGGACGAACGCACTGAAATATGCGTATTTGGTACGTATTTGATGGAGAAAGTAAACAAGTTGGCAGCCGTGAGGGTGGCGTCGGCTTACAGGACGATCTCTGCGGATGCCGTTCTGGTCGTGGCTGGAATCCCCCCCCCCCAAGACTGCAGATAGAGGAGCGGTCGAGAATTTACAAAGAAGGGCACGGCTCGAACGCCTTGGCCAGGAGTGAACTTTTCCAGCGCTGGCAAGAAAGCTGGAACCAGGGCTGGGCCAAGGTCTTCATCAAAGATGTGGCCAAGTGGTGCAGTGTGAAAGGGGAGGTGACTATTATGAGACGCAGGCGCTCACCGTACACGGCGCATACGGGAAGTACCAAAAGGAGTACAAAAAACTGGACTCGGCGAAGTGTTGGTTCTGTGAGGAAGAGAATGACACCCCAGAACACACTTTGTTCATTTGCCCGAGGTGGCAAGAGGAGCGCGGGAGAGCGCAGCAGAAAATAAGGGCGGTAAACAAAGAAAATGTGGCCGACCTTTCATTAGAAGGAAATGAGCAATACGAAACCATATGGAAATGCTGAGAAGTATAATGAAAGGCAAATGCCAAGAAGAATGCAGAAGGCAGCTAGAGCCAATGTACTAAGAGGAAAGAGGCACTGGGGCGAAGAGGCCAAGGAGGAGGAAAAAGAGCGAATAGGATCAGAAGGAAGAAGAGGTGAGAAGAGGATAGAGGATGGGACGAAGACTCGAAGGGGATGGGTGAGAAGAGGAAAGAAGAGGATGGGGTAAAAGAGCAGGAGGAACTATAAAGGCACATGCGGAGGGAGAAGAAACGCATAGAGGCGGTCCCTCCCTCCTCAGAATGGCAAAAGAGGAAAGGAGTTTAGTTGGTAGGCGCCCCGTACAGAAGTGGCGGGGTGAGTCCAATGCGCTTCTGGTGTAGATGAAACCGGAGGTGTCTTTCGAAGATTCTCTAATCCTCTATAAAAAAAAAGATACGAAAAACCCGTATCGGCGAATGTAGATACGAATATCCGTATCTACGGATATTCAACGATCCGGCATATAACTAGTTATACATCATCTGTTCATATACCATGGTAAGTTTATATCCGTAAATGCCTATTTCGACTGGTAAGCTGCTATTTTCCGTACATTCACAAGTTAAAAGCACATCATGGGATCTTTGGTTGCTACGAATCTCTGCAAACTTCCACTTCCACTATAGACTTGGCGAGAATATGTATATCCGATTCATACCAATCAAAGATTTCGTGAAGTGTTTAACTTATAAATGTTTCTACGTGCGTATCTACATATGGAAGATAGTAGCTTAGCTGTCGAGATAAGTACCGACGAATATAAAGTTATTGCGGCCAGTGTTCTTTTTCTTGTTCTTATTTCTAAACCACAGTGTCCTTTACTATTCCTTTACTAAATCTTTTTTTTTTCAATCACCTGCTTCTATTGGTCTTATAAGAGTTTTAAATATTTTCATCTTTGTTCTGTATTCTGATATTTCTGTTGCTCAGTAATCTTCTCTATTTATAGTAAGCTTTATTCCCTGTCTGTAATTTATTTGTTATTTCCGAGTTTCTATTATTTTTTCTGTTTAGATATTTAAAATTCTCAATTTCTCTCCATTCTAACTGGTTTATTGATTTCTAATCTTACTTGCTTCGTTATCTGCCGTGTTTTTGTTTTCATTTTGTTAACACGTGTAATCTTCTTCCTTGTTTATAATCGCAACAACTACTTCTTCCTACTTTTTCTTCCATGGCTACTTGAGTGTGTCGTCGGCCTAAACTATTTATTAACTGGACTCATTTATTTCTATGGATTGGATTTCACCTAATTCTTTGATTATTCCTCTAGTGCTCTAATAAATAGAATCATTGATAGGACGGCGCCTTACCTACTCGAATGTTGTACTTCTTTCCTTCTACCGAGATAGCGAAATTTATTTTGGTCAAGGGCGTTCACGAAGTAAACTCAAAATGCTATTAACACCAAGTAAAATCAAGAAATTAAAGAAATAACAACAAATACACTTTTTCAGAATTGCCCGACAAATTTTGACAAACTAAAAATGATTGATAAAATGCACGAACCTAAATAATTTTAAAATCCATGACTAGCCTTGACTAAAATAATGTTTGATGTCTAAGTATTACGCCTGTGAATAGTCACCTTAGGCTGCGGTTACAGTGGATGCCTAACACATTTAACTAGATAGAAGCGTTCGTTATGAACTAAGCGCATTAACTATAACCGCTTCTGGATACATAGTCAAACGTATTTAAGTCGTTCGACTGACTGTGCAGGAGTCGTTAGGTTACGGATCCAGTGCAACCACAGCCCAAGTCAGTATAACGATTTCCGTATTTCGATTTCCGCATCCTTTACAAGATTCTCTTTTTTATGCTGTTGTGAACTTCTCCATAGTTTATGAATATTACGTATAAGTTTCTTGGCATTTCTCTACCCTTTGGATGTATTGCATCGATAGTAGATCATCCTCTTCTTAATTGCTGTTGATAATCTCTTCTCTTTGGTTCTATGAATTCTTTCAGGCACAGATTTGTTAATTATTATTTTGTCGTTAATTTTAGAAACGTAATAATTATTCCTTTGCAGTTGTTTATTTTTACATTCCCATGAGTTTTTAACAGATCCACTCTTACAATTATTTCGGATTTCATTAGATTTCCATATTTGGATAAATATAATTCATAAAATCTGAGTCGTATATAATACGTTCAGTATTTATTTCAGCCTTGGTCGGTTTAACTTTTCTTTATGAGCTCGTACGTATATAATAGTTTTTTTTCCTGATTACCCTCGTTCGTCTGTTCTCACTGCATTTGTTATACTCTTTTGTTTATTTTGTTGCTCATTGTCTGCTTCACTTGTGTTTAGTAGTTATGTAAAATGTTCTTCCTGTTGTTTTGCTTGTATTCACTTATTGTTTGTTTAATACACTGAAATACTTTTTGCTGTCTTCTGTGATCTCTTTAATTGACAATTTATTGATTTCTAATCTCATTTGCTTCGTTATCTGCCGTGTTTTTGTTTTCATTTTGTTAACACGTGTAATCTTCTTCCTTGTTTATAATCGCAACAACTACTTCTTCCTACTTTTTCTTCCATGGCTACTTGAGTGTGTCGTCGGCCTAAACTATTTATTAACTGGAATCATTTATTTCTATGGATTGGATTTCATCTATTTCTTTGATTATTCCTATAGTGTTCTAATAAATAGCGTCGTTGATAAGACGGCGCCTTACCTACTCGGATGTTGTACTTCCTTCCTTCTACCGAGATAGCGAAATTTATTTTGGTCAAGGACGGTCAAGAAGTAAACTCAAGATGCTCTTAACACCAAGTAAAATCAAGAAATTAAAGAAATAACAACAAATACACTTTTTCAGAACTGCCTGACAAATTTTGACAAATTAAAAATGATTGATAAAATGCACGAAACTAAATAATTTTAATATCTATGACTAGCCTTGACCAAAATAATGTTTGATGTCTAAGTATTACGCCTGTGAATAGTCACCTTAGGCTGCGGTTACAGTGGATGCGTACTTTGATGACTAAGTGGTACGACATACGTGTGCGTTGTCGAACAAACTGTTTAAAACACATTTAACTATAGTCGGGCCGCCAAAGAAACGGAGTAATAAAACTGCGTGATATACACGTGATTGCTATTTCTGTGAGCTAAGTACCGACAGATTTACACTAGCCTACAATGTCGGTCACTCTGCACAGTAACAATCAAGTAACAACGTGGCCATATTTCCAGTAGTTCGTATTTTTCCTATTTTTAACAAATTGGCATTATTATTAATCAGTCTTTCTTAAGACTTAATTTAATATTTGAATAAAATAGTGGTAAGTGGTAATTTCTGGTGTTTGATGTAAATACGGCTTTCCGTGTCGGTGTCACAAGAGCAGCGCGTGATCACTCCGTTTCTTCGGCGGCCCGACTATAGATAGAAGCGTTCGTTATGAACTACGCGCATTAACTATAACCGCTTTCGGATACATAGTCAAACGTATTTAAGTCGTTCGACTGACTGTGCAGAAGTCGTTAGATTACGGATCCAGTGCAACCACAGCCTAAGTCAGTATAAGGATTTCCGTATTTCAATTTCTGCATCCTTTACCAGATTCTCTTTTTTATGCTGTCGTGAGCTTTTCCATAGTTTATGAATATTACGTGTAAGTTGATGTCATTTCTTGGCATTTCTCAGCCCTTTGGATGTATTGCATCGATAATGGATCATCCTCTTCTTAATTCCTGTTGATAATCTCCTCTCTTTGGTTCTACGAATTCTTTCAGGCACAGATTTGTTAATGATTATATTGTTAGTATCTTACACGTTAAATTTAGAAACGTAAGTATTATTCCTTTGCAGTTGTTGCTTTTTACATTCCCATGATCTGTCTTTTTTTTAACAGATCCACTCTTACAATTCTTTCGGTATTTCATTAGATTTCCATATTTGGATAAATATAATTCATAAAATCTGAGTCGTATATAATACGTTCAGTATATATTTCAGCCTTGGTCGATTTAACTTTTCTTTATGAGCTCGTACGTATCCTTTAGTTTTTTTTCCTCATTATCCTCGTTCGTCTGTCCTTACTGCATTTGTTATACTCTCTTGTTTATTTTATTGCTCATTGTCTGCTTCAGTTGACTTTAATAGTTCTGTAAAATGTTCTTGTTGTTTTGCTTGTATTCCATTATTGTTTGTTTAATAGACTAGAAAACTTTTTGCTGTCTTCTGTAATTTCTTTAATTGACTGTTCTTTCTTGTTCTTCTGCCCCCTTTTCTCTAGCCTTCGAGTTTAGTAGAGTCTATCCATTTTATTCTGGCTTCTCTTCTCGTTCTATCTTCCTACTCATTGTATGTCCCTTGATTTCATTTCTACCGCTATGATAATTGTAGTAATATTTTATCACCTTCCATCCTTAGTTATGATTTAAATTTTTTTTTTGCAGTCTCGAAGTAGTTTTTTCTGTAAGTTTTTGCAGATTCGTTCTTCGTTAGTCTCAAGTCAGTTTCGCTATGACGAGGTAACGGTCGAAATTCGCATTCGCTCTTCTGTAAGAACTTATGTACATCTTAGGCCTAGTTCATACTTAGATGCAAAGTCGCGCAACAATCGCGAAACATTGTTGCGAGACAAAGCATCGAAACTGTTTCTATACATTATCGCATGTCTACACTTAAGCTTAGTTCTGGATACGTAAAACATTTCTTGCTGACTGTTTTTGATTGGTTGGTTTCTTTGAAAGAACCAATCGATTCGCAATAAGCATTTAGCCTATCTGTCCCGATGTATATTCGTTCAATGCAAAACGACGCCGACATAAACGACATTTTCTATAAAATTGGAAATTTACAGTTAAACGCAATAATTAATTTGAATTTTACCATTTAAGTGTCAAGTAAAAAGTAATTTAGTTATTTATATCCGAATGTTTTGCGTTTCTCTTTTGTTTTTAGTTTTAAATAAATTGTTTTAAGCTTATTAGAATAGTAAAAAGACAAGCACTAACATTAATGCATTAAAAAATTTGTTAGAAATCGTTTTTGATTGCAGTGGACGCCCCGAGCATCCTTTGTACTGCAGCTTCAGTCCTATTTGGGGCTTCATCGGCAGAAATGTAGCTCGAGAGTTCCACTCCAAAGCAATACGACTTGTCCAAGGATATTCACAAATGCTATGTAATAGTAATGAGTAGCTTAAATAGCGACATCCTATGATCGCTTTTTGACCTGACATCGCATTTGCGAATATCCTTGGACAAGTCGTTTTGGTTTGCGGTGGAACTCGCGAGCTGCGCTTCTGCTAATGAAGCCCTAAATAAGGCTGAAACAGCTGTATAGAGGATGCTTGACGGACCCACTGCAATGAAAAACGAATTCTAACAAATTTTTTCAAAATTTTCATTATGCCTTGACAACCAGCATGGTCGGCTTGCATGGGATGACTTATTCTGTAACAAACTGGCTTGAATTCGTCAGTCTTAATGCAATGTCAGGTCAAAAAGAAATCGTAGGATGTCACTATTTTAACTATTCATTAAAGCATTAGATAAATAGTTATATCAAATTTCATCAAAAACCAAATGTGTCACCAATAGGTTTCTAAAGAATCGAATCAAAAGAGCTTACGTCATTTTGCCTTAAACTTCGTGGTCTAAAATGACAAGCTGCGGACATTCAAACCTCAATCTTTGGTATGTGCACTGCCATGGCCTGGATGGAATTGCTGCCTGGAGCATCGCTGCTTGATATGGTTCTCATGCTCAGTAAAAAATAAAAAATAAGAGAAAAGCAAAACATAGAACTATTTATTTTCTTGGCGAAGTTGGGTTTTTAAAGTCCATAAACCTTTTTCAACTTCAGAAATTACAATTTTGTATTTTTTGATTAAATCTTCTACAGGGTGTTATCGAATATGTTGGCAATAATTACACCATGTATAAACGGTGTTAAAATATTACGATTTAACCTAATTTATCTACATACAAATTTTTTTCGTTTCTGTGATAAGACCTATAAAAGCAACTTGAAAAGCATACTTTGAGAAAAGAACTACGCAACAATCAAGTATTGCACATTGACAAGTAAATAAAATGGCTGCAATAAAATCTTTCGACCTAATTATCTCGAAAACGGTTAATCTGACGAAGATGGAACTTAGTTCATTTCTAGTACAATTTTATTCGTACATTTCAATTTTTGTTTCAGTAATCTTTAAAAAGTTACAATAAGTAACTTATTTACTAAAATAATAACCTACTTCCCCGGATCTAATCTACTGGCGAAAAGCTCAATTTTCCATATGATATATCCATCCCTGTATTTCACTTATACTGCATGTCAAATTTCAACGATCTACCTCAAACTGTTCCAGATATATTTGAGAAAATATTCTTTTCAAGTTACGTCTTTAGGAGGTTATACCTCAGGAACAAAAGAGTTTTGTATGTAGATAAATTAATTAATTATTAATGTGGTCTACACATGGTATAATTATTGTCATCTTATTTGATAACATCCTGTACATATATCTATTTTTTTATTCGATTTTTATACTCTGCTAAAAAGATATCCTACAAGACTACATGCAAGCTATACCATGGTAACCTTTAGTTTTTTTTTTTGAGACCACATAATTAAAAAAAAAACAGCGAGCCGATAAAATACGAAGGTGATTGATTGTTGAGCGAGATTTATCGAGTTTGTAATCTTCATCTTCTTTTTTCTCCCACGTCCAAATGTTACGCAAAGATTCTGCGATTTTTGTCCCCGAACACTCGAGGTACATCACATTTTGTCTAGCAACTGTTTCGAAACAATCGCGAAACATGACTGTGAAACAAGGTTGCGCGATTTTGTATCCAAGTGTGTACTAGGTTTCGATACAAAAGTTCTGCGATTTTGTACTGGAACACTTGAGATACACCACATTTTGTTTAGCAACTGTTTCGAAACAATCGCGAAACATGACTGTGAAACAAAGTTGCGCGACTTTGTATCCAAGTATGTACTAGGTCTTACATTTATAGCGATTTCGATTCATTTGCACTGGCTGCACTTAGAGTATTCGCATCGTGTTTTAACCTCGTGCGATAAAACGAGATGAAGATACTCTGAGTGCAATCAGTGCAGGTAAATCGAAAAGGGCATAAGTGTCCTCTTCGCTTTTTTTTCACCAGTATGCAGTACATAATTTCTCATAATGGTCCAGGTATTCTCCAGGTTACTTCATATTCTAATTGGTTTTAAATTTGATGAACTTCATCATCGTGGCTGCAAAATAACAGTCTTCTACTCCTTTCTTTAGTATTGTCATGTACTGTAAATTTCCTAGTTATTTCCTTGAAGCATTCTCCTTTCCCAATTTTATTATTTTATTAATTTTAATTATTATTAAAAGTCGGCATTGTATCTGTATCAGACTTTTTAATTATATCAGTTTTAACACGTTTTTAAAAACCAGTACTTAATTCGCTTTTTCTAGCTTTACGTCATAGATTTTTAATCTAATCGAAATAATCGAAATACATCAGTTCTTGTTTTTAATTCCTTGTTATTTTAGTAAATTCTTGAACTTTGAACCTACTCGTAACAAACGTGATCGTCACACTTTCTTAAAGAGGACCCTACACAGAAGCTCTAGCATCTAGCCACTCTCCGCCATTCTAATCACAGTACAGAGAGGAGCCGGAAGGCTGGAGTCCAACATTCAGGCATCTCTATGTAGGGTCTCCTTAAGAGCCTTTACTTAAAAAAGAAAACAAAATTCAATAAATTCTAAATTTTGAAGCGTTCCAAAAGCAAACGAAAAACTTGTTTTCCATGAATGAATTAAAATCTGGAGTTCAACTACATTTGACATAAGCGAGTTCTTATCGTCACATGTCTCAACTCAATAAAAAAAAAATTCCTATCACTCGTATTTTTTACCGCTATCATCAGAGACTTCTCCGGAATAAATATTGTTAATAACTAGTAATAATTGTATTTACATGGGCAGCATGAACATACGCAGAAGCACTTTCTGATTTTTGTAACAACAAAATGACTAGACATTTTAAGCTATCTATGCTGTACGTATACGTAATATAAGGCCTTCAAAACTGTTGCGCAACCGCATGTAAAACATGATTCAGCACTCAGCACTAATCTTATCTACATTAAGTTTAAAGGAGTATATATTATAAATTATGTATTTAAAAAGTTTTGAAGAATATCTCTGTATGTAATATGTAAAAGTTTAAGGCAAACAGGTATATAAAATACCACAACTCCTGTTTGAAACAGTCAGATTAGTTCAAAGAGTAGCGTATCTTCGTAGTGTACAAAAGGTGTTAAGGTGTACAAAATGAGTCCCAAATTATATACGGTTGAAGCAAGTCCCGCAGTGCGTGCAGTTTTATTACTTATTAATGCTAAAAACATTCCAGTTGAGTTAAAACACATAGAGCTAACTACCGGCGACCATTTAACGCCGGAATTTTTAAAGGTATGTGCAAGAAAATTTGTTACGTCAATATTATTGCAAAATTGCCTTAAAAACAAATTGTAGAACAGTAATAACAATTTATTATAGCTACAAGCCTATGTTTATCTTTACCTACACCTATCGTAAAAGAGCTACCTAACGGATAAGTAGTAAATATTATTTACTACTTACCGTAATTCACAGACAATTAAGTACTGAGTTGTTATGAAACTAAATTGAGTGTGTCATGATGTCATGAGTTATTTTAAAATGTTGAAAATAATTTAAAAATTTTGAAAAAAATTAATAATAATTAATATAATTACGTAGGTATATTTCTTTTTATTTCATGGTATGTTTCTGTAGGCAATGGTATAAACCGTGCTTGATGCGAAGAAAAACAGCAATATTTTGCACAAGCTTAGTATAAAAACTCTGCTTGATGCGAAGAAAAACAGAAATATTTTGCACAAGCTTTGTATAAAAGCTGAGATACTTTTAAAATCGTTCGATTTGATTACATTTTTCGATCAGTATCAGTACATTGACACTTATTTGTTGAGTCCATTAATTCGCCAATATCAAAGATCATTATTGAAGATATGCCGAAAATAAACCAAAATACTTTTGCGCATGCTGAATTTAATTTTATCACCGAAGTATACAAAAAAAGATTTGTAAATTGAAAGTTCGTTAATAAATTAGTAATTAAATTAATTTTGATGTGAATATAAAGGCAGGCTGTTTTACCAAAAAAGTCAATTTATAAAGCGAATATACTACATACTCGTACAATTGCGGTCCAGGAAAACTGGGAAACTGAGAACAGACACAAATGTCAAAAAATTCGGTATTTTGTTATGTGCAAATCAAACCTTTGTTGATCATGTCGCTGACATTGTAAAATTTGACTAATTTCATTGACGTTTAGCGACTTCAGTTCTAGGGTCAGTTTACATTGCCAAAACATTGTATTTGTCAAAGTGTATCAGTTTTCAAAGGCCACAACTGTACCCATCGTCTTGGTGATTAGCTAAAGCTAGGCAGATCATCATTATGGAATAAAATGGAACCGCAATAACATTGTTTTTTTTTATTTACGTATATCCTATGCAGAGAAATACTGGGTGATTCAAAATAAGTATCCGACTCATTAACCATAGGCTGTGTTGTTAAGTATCTAGATGCAAGTATCTAGATTCAGTATCTAAATACTTTTTGAGTATCTAAGATACATTTTAGATACATTTTGAACTTCCATAAATACAGCAGACCTTGAGGGAAATGCAACTTTCGATTTTACAGTCTCTTTCTTTTGATTTTCCCCTTTTGTCAATTATGTTTTCCAGGTTGTCAGATGACTTTTCTATTTAAAATGCGACTTCATAGTTCAGAAACTTGGAAATGATTTTAGAAATTGGGAAAGATAATTGACAAAAAGAGAAAATCAAAAGGAAAAGGCTGTATTCCTGATTTTATCAACTTTTCTTGATTATGGAAACAAGGTTGCAACTAAGAATCCTGGATTCATTTGACTTTTAACTTGTCTGATAGAGAAATAGGGTCTTTTCTGTTGATAATTTTACGTTGCCTTGATTTGGTTTCATACAAAATGAGGTAATTACTTGTCAACTTATTGATCAACTTAATTGCAAAAGATAAATTTTCTATTTAAAAGGACATACTGCTGAAAAAAATTGCTGTTTGAGGTCCATTGTGAAAATTTATCGTAGGCTTTAGCCTGTATATTATTCACATATTCATATGAAGCAGATAATGCCGTAACTCCACTACTGCATGGGTTATTGAATTTTACACTTGGTAAAGTGTAAGTATCTGCATCTAGATATTTTCCGGAAAAAGTATCTGTATCTGCATCTAGATACATATTTGTGAAAGTGATCTGCATCTAAATCTAGATACTATTAGAAATGTATCTTTAACAACACTGACCATTTCTGCGGAAAATATGCAAGTCATTCATTCATTCGGACTTCTAGCTTTTGTATGCGTACGTATGAAATGAATCATGGTTTCCATTTTGGATTCAAAGCTGGTTGATTTTTGAAGTGCCTTTGATAAATTTATTTCTTAGAATTTCGTACGTGCATGGTCTTAATAAACGCGTGTCGCTAACGGGTCGGACACTTATTCTGAATCACCCTGTCTAAAACAAAGCGACTATGTTAACATAAAATTAACAAAGCTTTGCACAAGCTTTTCATGTTCTACCATTAACGGAGAAACAACTTGCAGCGGGGGTGCGCAGGCTATCACAATAATGATACTCCTACTTTATTACTTCCAAAGTCTACTATAATACACCTTTGCAATTTTCTTGGGAGTTTTTTATTTTAATTTACAAGCGTTTTATTATTCTTGTTAGCGTACCTTGGGGAGGTTCAATTTAATAGTATTTTATATATCTAAGTCTATCTGTCAACACTATTGACGCTGACATAACCTTGTTACGACAACTTCATTTACAACCCTCGTATATAATTTTATATTTTCAATAAATAAAGAAAATGGAATGATATTTTAAAATTATTCTCGTAATGTTAATCGGGATTTTATATTTTATTGTTCTTATTAAATTATCTAAACTACTTTAAGCATTTGGAAAACAATTCCAATTTCTGTTACTAAAATGTAAATACTGTTCTATTTAAACCACTTATTGCATAATGTTACAAATAATGTGATAACAAACATGTAGACAAATTGTAATGTTCAGTACATATCTAAAACATATTTAGGTTCATTAATTAATTTAATATTTATTGAAATAATCTGGACAATAATAATAAAGTGCACTATTTTAATGAAAATTTGAAATTGAAGGGCTAAATTATATAATACGTGTAATACAATAGCCTGAAGTCTAAATATGAATATACATATAGGATGTTTTACTTAAGGCGACTCCCCATATCTCTCTAGTTGCTCATTAAAAAAAAATGTCACAATATTTCGTGCTTTTTTAAAAATCGTAAATAAAAATCAAAATACCAAAAGAACTGCTAACGACAAATATTAAAAATCCTCTGTCATTTAAAAGGGAATTAAATAGCGCATCTAGTAATACTATACGGGATTCCATATAAAAAAATAGTTACGGTAGTTTGAATATTCTCAAGTTTATTAATTTTTTTGTAAGAACTTATGTTGCATGGAAAATTTCTTGTCGGTGAAACTGAAAGTCACTAACGTAATCGGTTCAAAAGATATTTGCATTTCTCTGAAGTACTGCAACAGCGATAATTAAAAAAAAAAACTTGAGTAACGCAAAGATTAGAGGGTGTTTCATTTAAAATGGAACACTTGGTATTCACCAAACTAATTTTAAAATATACACCACATCATACCGAGTAACTTTCGTTTGAAACATTTTTTTGTAAAATGAATAACTGAAGAGGTATGAAGGAAGTAGCCTTAAGTGGAACATCCTGTATATTATTGTAAGAAGCAAATTTATTAGACAAAAGCCCTAAATAGTAGAAACGAAATAAAAAATGAATTTAATATCAGATGAATTTTGTTCAATGTTAATTGAATTGAAATTGAAATATGCAATTAATGACTTTTTATTTATTTTTAGTTAAACCCTCAACATACGGTACCAACTCTAGAAGACGGTGATTTCGCCATATGGGACAGCCATGCAATCAATGTTTATTTACTGCAAAAATATGTAGCAGATGATTCCTTGTACCCCAAAGATCCCAAGAAGCAAGCAGTTGTTAATCAAAGATTGCATTTCGATTCCGGCATTCTTTTCCCAAATTTGGCAAACGCTCTGGTAAGAAATTTATTTTAAAATATTGAGTTATTTGTTTTTGTAAATGGATTAAATTTAAAAAATGAATAATTAAATGTTGATTGCGGATGTGATGAAAAAAAATCAATTTCGTTTAGCTCAATGATGAAACGTGACACTTTTTTGGAAGCCTTATGTATACAACATTTCAAAGTACCTGAAACTCATTAAATATTTGAAAAAGGTGATCATAAATTAATTAAGATCCGCAACCCTGAATAATTTTAATAACTTTACGATCGTTATTCTCGTACTATAAAAGTTTTCAAAAATAGTAATAGTCCTATTGACTCTTTAAAACTTACTTTATAAGTTTCAAATAATTTCAAATAATCTGTGCTAAACGATTTTATAAATTTATCAATAAGAATTAATACACTATTAATTGCTTATTATTATGTTTGTAAATTTTATAAGGAAATCTTATGGTTCTCTTATGTTAAAGTGTTTGAAATATCTATCAAAATTATTAAAGCAGATGAAGTATAAAATCACGTGGAGATAAACACAATTTACTGGTTATTATTATTATTTTTAATTTTGTTTCACCACGGTATCTTGTCAATATCTTGTATATATTTTCAGCGTCCAATTATACGTGGAGAATCCAAAACCGTAACAAAGGAAAGCTCCGAGAACGTCATACGGGGATATGATTTCTTAGAAAAATTTTTGGAAGGACATAACTACGTAGCTGGCGATTTCCTTTCGATTGCTGATTTCAGCGCAGTTACATCAGTAACAACTACAGCTTTACTTATTCCAGTCGACGGGGAAAAGTTTCCAAATGTACAGGCTTGGCTGAACCGCATCAAAGCTTTGCCCTACTATGAGAAAGGAAATCAAATTGGCTTGGACAACTTAGACTTTTTATTGAAAAAGAGACTAGCAGAGTAATATTCCAAGCAAGTCCATACGTATTTTTAAAATATGTATACATTTTGTATTCCATTTCATTCATAAATAAAACGGTTATATCAAAACAAAGGTAAACAAGCAAGTCTTTGTTTATATACCTACTTACAAGAGAAAACAGAATGACGTACGGTTGTCGCCGAAAAAAACTGGTACATGGCGCAAAATCTAATGACATGAATTTAATAACTGGAAGCTTTTTTTGTAAAAATAAATTGTGAGCAACGGGTTCCTAATTTTTCTTTATTTTCATAACTGCATCCTTAACGTCAAACGGGGTGAAGCGGATCAAAAGTTTGAGTTTTTCATGAATATCATAGTGTTTCTCATGAACTAAAAATCTGCAAAAAATATAAGTTGTAACCTCATTATTAAACAATACTACAGGCACTATACGAAAAAATTAGCTCATTATCTTCGTTAGATTTTTTTTATTAACGCTTGATCCGCTTGAACCCGTTGGTGGTGGTGATGCGGATCACCATTTATTTTGGCACAGTATTCACTCCACACGACCAATGAGGTTAAGAGGATCAAAGAATTTTTTTTTCCTATTGTAGGCCGGTATAAAACGCATTATAGTAGTGTAAATCATATATTTATATTTGTAAATAATATACTTTTTGATATTTTATACAAGAAATCAAAGTTTCAGTGTAAAAATAAAATGTTATTTATTCCAGGACATAATCAGAAATATTTTGAAATACATATTTTCCTCTTCTAAATAATTTTTCACAACTTTTCGGACAATTTACTCTTTTTTGACTACGGAAACGTCTGGAACTTGTGGATACACGAAAAGCAATTCTTTTGTGCTGGTTTTCTTCATCATAACATTAACTGTGTATTCCATATCCTTCTCATTTTTAGAATCGATTTTGGCAAAGAAAAGCCTGTCTCTCTTATTGGTATAAAACTTTACAATAATAAAATCCCCAACCTCGAAGTCAACTGATGCAGACTGATTATGCCAAGCAGGACTCGCATTTGATTCTTCTGCCGCTATTCCTTCAACAGCGTCTTCTTCTGACATTTCATCTTTTTCTAAATCATCTTCTTGGTCTATGGTAACTTGTAACTTTCAGCCACTGAAACGCTTCTTCCTGCTGGTACATTTAACTTTTTTTCCACGTTTTGGGGCTTCTGCACCACCAGTTCTCAATTGATTCAGATGTTCGGTAATTGTGTTGCGCCAAGTTGTCTCAAGTTGCTGTCCAGCTTCTTCTTGTTGTAGAGGTGTTCTAAGATGTGCGATTTTTTTTAAAACAACATCTGGTTCAAATGGCGAGATGCCACAAGCTTTGAAACCTGTGTTGCTACTGTGTTTGCCTCGGACTTTGCACCAACTGTATCTAAAGTTTCTTTCAACATACGTGGAAACATTGTCTTAGGCAGAACACCACGATTTTTCAGTTTCCATTTTTCTAATACGTTACGCCACGCGGTTTTCAATGGCCTGAAATAGGCCACATCTAGTGGCTGCAACATGTGTGTCGAATTTGGTGGAAGTAAAACAAATTTTATATTGTTACTTTCATATTGTTGAACGACACTTACAATCAAGTGGCTGCTTAAATTATCTCCAATCATAACTTTGGGCCCATCCAAAGCGCGTAAGTATGGCAAAGCAACAGATAAAAACCAATCTTCAAAAGTTTCAATGTCAAACCATCTATTTGTCGTACGGTTGTATCTGCACCCTGTAACTCCTCCTTCTGTCCAACCAGGATACATATGTTTAGATTTGTATACCACGTACGGCGGCCTTAAAGTGCCATTACCTACAATTGCAAACATGACACTGGTACTAGATTTTGATGTATTAATTATTCGGTGAGCGTGTTTCGCACCTCGCCTAACCACAACTTTGGCTGCCCCTGGATCGTCTGAGAAATTGGTCTCGTCATAATTGACTATGTTTGAGGCTGGTACGCCAGCAACACATTCTTGGAGGTGAGAAAAATATCTCTCTACCACTTCATATGTTTTCAGCAAATTTACTAGTTAAGTTGCGGTGTCTCAGCAGAAAATACTTAAACCAATCAATGTCCGATAAATTGTTTTTGAACCGTTTTTCTCGTTTACCAGATTTGTTTAGGAATTGTTGAATCATGAATCTAACGTCGTAACTCTTAAGGGGAAATCCCCACTCAGCACACAATAATAATACATCAACTAACTTATTCTCCTCTTCGTCAGTCAAAGCTGGCTGTCCACCGTAATTTCTTGTTTGCCTTCCGTGGGATTTTCTATTTAACGTGGTATAAGGCACTGCAAAATTTTCAGCCGCGGTTCGCATACTCATGCGCCCATCCCGAACTTCTGCCACAGCTCTTTCTAAGTACACAGGATCGTAGGTTTTATTTGCCCTGTACCCAAGCTTCTTTACATATTTTCTTGGCATTTTACCTGAAAACAATTAATATGAAAAGAGTTAAATCCGCGGTCCGAAATAGACTTTTTTTATAAAAACATTGTTCCAGGGCTACTAAAACCACCTATCACAAAAATCCAATGCAGGCATGTTAATGAAAGACTGTTGGATATGTGTGTAGGTAACCTCACCAAATTAACTTATCTAATTTTTGTGTACCATAGTTTGTTTTAAGACTTTGTGAAATACCGGTACTTTATACTTAACATTCTATAATTTTTATAAAAAAACTTACCTAATTTATAACGTCGTTTACAACACACAATACTACACTATACGTGTTTATTAGTAATTCTACTGGTCAAGTTGGTTTCCGAGGAATCCGCAATTAACATGTTGGAACAGGGCAAGTGTCAGACTGACGGTCACTTTAAATTTTCCGATTGCTGTGATAAAAATGCATTTTAGTTGCATTTACAAAGGGAAACATTTAGTGTACCAGTTTTTTTCGGCGATAACCATACATTTTTAATTAGTTCCGACCAAGTTTGGTAGAGCTGGACTGTGTATTAGAAGGTTGTCTTGATCCAGAGGGTAGTGTTTGGGTACGTAACTTGTTATGTCACGTCACGTGATAAATTCCATTGGGCATATTAATCAAGTTTTTGCATTATTTGAACAATGGGACCACATAATTGATTCCCTTTTTAGTGAATTAGATTGAGCTTTAGGAGATCAAAACTCACTTTATTTACCTCACTTGCTGCGTTCGGCAATGCGATCTTTTTCATTAATCACCTCTGAATTGTCCGATTTATTCACTCTTACATATAGTGAAACGCAGGCGCTCTCCATCACACTTTTGATGAGAGAGTAAACTGAGCGCATTGCCGAACTCAGCTACTGTAACGGATAGAAGTTTCCTGTGTCGTCTTTTGCGGAGGGGTGAGGATCAAACTACACATTTAAATGGGAGCGAGGCAACCTGCTACAAGCAATATCAGTTTTACCTACCTTGGTTCGGACATATTTCAGCCAATCGTAAAAGGAATGTAAGTGTAGGTTGGTGCCAACACTTGAATTTGACTTTGAACAATTTGACATGTTGACATTGCCAGACTCAAACTAGATTGTCTCTACTACCCAACATGACACATTATTATTATTACTTTTATTTCATATATTTGATTTAAATTGTCTTGTAAATTAAAGAAAAAATGAGAAATAAATTGTTACTTATATGGTAGAACAAGTATATGTCTTATAACCTTCCAATCGATGATTTTTTGGATTTAACCTTTCGTCGAGAAAAGATTTATAGTCAACTCGTCTTATAAAGTACGCATCAGAGTACTGCAAGTGGGTAGGTAACATTGACAGGTATTATAATACCCAGTTAACTGAGTATTGTACACCTGATTCATGTTACCAGACTTGTTACTGCGAGAATCAGTCATTTTCTAGGTGGGTCACCCTCCACCCATAACCGAATAAAGTCGTTACCTGGCACAGCCTTTCTCACAAAACATGCAGAAATTCTGCCGTAAAAGACCGCAATTCAGACTGTCAACCCAGTACCAGGTGAGTAGTATTACCCGTTACCTATAGGTAGTACGTAGATATCGCGTCGCTATACCTTGTTGATTAAACTTAGTACCTAACCGATAACTAAATAAGTAATTGTGCAGTACTCTGGTGCACACCATCTAAACAAAAAGTCGGTATTATCCGATTTTTCACGGTCATCTTAGATTAAGGTATAATAAACAAGTTGGTAGGTAATTAACAAAAAACTGAATCGAAAAGGTGAACTGCCTGAAACCCGTTTGAGACAGCGGCAGTCCGACTCGATGCGAGATAACAAAATTAAAGTAGGGTGAAGGTAATCTCTTTGCACATCTCTTAACTGTGGATGAATACTAGATCTATTTATATAAAATAAGAGACTATTGAAAGAATTAAGGAAAATACTTCTCTTCCTTCCAAAGAGACAAAAGCAGGGAACTGTTATGATGTAATCCTAGCCGATTATCTCTCCGAAGGTTACGACCATGTGCAATCTCCACAACGAACAAAATTAAAGAGGGGTGAAGGTAATCTCTTTGTACGTCTCTTAAGTGTGGATGAATACTCGACATATTCATATAAAATAGGAGATTATTGAAAAAACTAAGGAAAATACTTCTCTTCCTTTCAAAGAGACAAAAGCAGGGAACTGTTATGATATAATCCTATCCGATTATCTCTCCGAAGGTTACAACCATATGCAATCTCCACAACGAACAAAATTAAAGTAGGGCGAAGGTAATCCCTTTGCACGCCTCTTAACTCTGAATGAATAACTGGATCTATTTGTATAACAGGGGACTAAAGAAATTATTAAGAAAAACACTTCTCTTCCTCCCGAAAAGACAAAGGCAGGGAACTATTATGATATAATCCTATTCGATTATGTTTCCGTAGGTTAAGACCATCTACAATCTCTACAACGAACAAAATTAAAGTGGGGTCTCTTAAGTGTGGATGAATACTCGACATATTCACATAAAATAAGAGACTATTGAAAAAACTAAGGAAAATACTTCTCTTCCTTTCAAAGAGACAAAAGCAGAGAACTGTTATGTATAATCCTATCCGATTATCTCTCCGAAGGTTACAACCATATGCAATCTCCACAACGAACAAAATTAAAGTAGGGCGAAGGTAATCCCTTTGCACGCCCCTTAACTATGAATGAATAACTGGATCTATTTGTATAACAGGGGACTAAAGAAATTATTAACGAAAATACTTCTCTTCCTCCCAAAAAGACAAAGGCAGGGAACTATTATAATATAATCCTATTCGATTATGTTTCCGAAGGTTAAGACCATCTACAATCTCTACAACGAACAAAATTAAAGTAGGGTGAAAGTAATCTCTTCGTACGTCTCTTAATTGTGGATAAACACTAAAATATAAGATTAAGGAAAGAAGAAAAACACTTCTCTTCCTCTCCTTCTTCATAAAAAGACAAACTGTTATGATTTATATAGCCTAACCGATTATTTTCCGAATGTTAAGACCATCAATAACCTTCGTAACCAACAAAAATGAAGTACAATGAGAGTGATCTCAATGCATGTCTCATAACCATGAATGATGAATGTTGGACTATCTGAATAATCTGGAAACTAAAGAAAACAAGGATTAAGGAATGAAAACACTTATTTTCCTCCCGTTCCTCCCAAAAAGACAAAGAAGTATAAATGAGCAGGGCACTATTGTTGCTTAATCTTAATCGATTATCTTTCAAATGTTAAGACCATCACCATCGCTTGCTACTACACACTTTTATACAAATCGTCAGATATAGTGAAAGATAATGCTATGAAATGTTTGATGACGTTACGCTACGCTATCTAATAATGCATCTGTAGAGAAAGCCGCCAGGTGTGGTAATGAGGGTTTGCGCCATCCCCCTTTTTCTCCAGGCAAGAAGTTATCTCAACCGCTTGAATTTACATACATAAAGCCGAACACCTGGTCACGCTGGTAAGGATGTCCGTGAGGTCTCTGGTGACGTCAAACTATACTGCGACGACTTTAATTAGTCACGATCCACGGCGCATGCACGGTCGGTGCCGTTACCATAACAACGCAACTATTATAATGATTTTGAATGGAGTTCCAGCTTAGACAAGTGACGTATACCTGAGACCCACGCGACAAATTTCGAATCCGTCCGATATTGTGTAAGACAACTACAATTACAGTCACAAAGATTGATTTCTTAATGTCAAAAAATGTGTGACTCAACTTTAGTGTTAATAGGTGGAGGGATTTAAAGATTTAAGGTCACCATATCCTTGTTCACTTTTCCGATAATGCACCCTGGAGAACATTACATAATTCTTCTAAAATTATAGAAAAGTCAAACTTTGGCTCTATTTTCTAGATCTGGTAAAAGAAATCTTATCCTTGAAGAACATTTTGACATTTTTAAAGTACATCAGTAAATGTATTCAAAATTTTTAATGAATGTCTAATATGAATGATTGATTATTTTGTTTTCTTTTAGATGAATTCGCAACATACTGTTACAGCCATGACGCGCAAACAGATGTATTTTTAGCATCAGTCACGTCACTTTCACAGAATATTACCGAAGCTACGCGGTCATTCTGGTAACTTCGAGCAAAAGAGGGCTCTGCTATAAAAGTCATACGATTCGCCAGGAGTTTAGTTATGAAGTTAGTCAACGAAGGGTTCGCACCTCGAATAAATAGAAAGAACAGTTTGTTAAAGTGTTATTTGATAGACAAGCTCATTACTATTGTACTGTTAATTATGAAAAGCGACAGCTTGTAATTAAAGTGTTCTGGAATTTGACTACTATAATTTGTGAGCCCCCAAACTCGTAACAATATAGTACCCACTCTTCAGGATATAGTTTGGGATAGTCATGCCTTCAACACGTATTTATCAGATAAATATGCAGAAAACGACTTCTTGTATCCCAAAGATTTACATAAGCGAGCCATTGTTGATCAGAGACTGAATTTAAATTCTTTTCACAAGAGGAGCCGCTATTATGGTATGTAACCTATAAACTACTAAGCCTAAAAATATTTAAAAAACAACCAGTGTTAAATCGCAAATGACTTAATGAATTTATTTTCGCTTGCATAAATAGGTAATTAAAAACAGCAATATTTCAGATTCCCATAATAAAAGAAGGAGCAATATCTATCCCAAGAGAAAAAATTCAAGCACTGCTAGAGGGATACGCATTTCTAGAATCGTTTCTTGATGGAAATGAATATGTAACTGGCGATTACCTATCCGTAAATATCTTAAAATGGTGGTCAAATATGAAATCGCTGCCTTTCTATGAAGAGGCTAACCAAATAGGCCTAAACAAATTCCAAGCTCTTATTAAAAACAAATTACTTTGAAAATTAGTTACTCGTGTAAGGCTCGTATGACACGGTAATATTTTTTGTATAAAATGTGTGAAAAGCTGACAGAAAAGTATCGAATTAATCATTAAATATTCACTTTCTCTATCACTTTATAATTTGTATTTTTTTGCAAATTTCACGCAAATTAACATCGTGTCATACAGCTCTAACGTTTTTTTTTTTTTTTAGTTTTATATTTGCATTAAATTTTGAAGAAAAAAAATTGTATACTAAATATACTCATATTTTATATTTTCTATGTATAAATGGTAACTTACGGGACCGTTTGTTAATATTTTCTTTGACCAACACTCTTTCAAACTTTTCAGTTTTGCGAGGGTCTATGTTTTCATTCAAAACTTATCTGAAAAGGACTCGAACATTCTTGTACCCTAGTGAGTCTCTCTTTAGTGGATAAAAATTTTGGTGAGCGAAGTGACTTAAGTACTTACCTTCCGGGGAGTTATCAGTGAAGTTTGAAGGTTGCTAAACATTCTTGCGTGGTAGCAATTCTTATGTGAAGGGCCGCACGTTTAGTCCATGTAGCTTCCAATGACCTCGTTATTTAAGGAAAATGTTTATAGAAAAATTTTGTGCAAATCGTTTTTGATTGCAGTGAGAACCGAGCAGCCTCTGGACAGCTGTTTCAGCCCTGCTTGGGGCTTCTTCAGCAGAAACGTAGCTCGACATTCCCACCGCAGACCAAAAACGACTTGCCCAATTTATTCGCAATTGCGATGTAAGAGTGATGAACATATAAAATAGCGACATCTTACTAACGCAAGCATGGCCCCTTGCATGGGGGACTTATTAGGAGCAAATCCCGCTTCAATTTGTCTATCCTACTACAATGTTAGGTCAAAAAGCGATAGTAAGATGTCGCTATTTTATATGAAAATGTTTATGTTAAGATAAAAAGCTCTGTGCATCGTCAAAAGCATTTTTATAGTTTCATTTCTATTTCAAGAGTAAATTAAATTATTTCAGACTTATTTACATCTTTTATGTCATGCAAAATTGTATTGTACAGTTACAAACAAACATCAGTACAAGTTTGTCTACGAACTAGCGATACTATTTAAACAAAGGATGGAATTTAGATTATCATGTTCCTCAAGGTCAGTTAAATAGAAATGTAAACTATCGTTGATGAGAACGATGAGTTCTAGTTCTCTTAATACATTGAAGTGAGAGTGACGTGAAATCTTTTAGTAAATGAAACCGAAATTGTATTTGACGGACCCTAGTCCGGCTGCACGGGGTACTCTACTTCTAGTAAAAGCACTCAAACTTGATATTGAATTGGTACCCGTTAGTCTAGCGGCTAGAGAACATTTAACACCCGAATATTTAAAGGTGAGAAAATGTAAAGTCTCTATAAAAGCACAATGTTGTAAAAGAATGCAGTAATGAAATATATGAACAATTATAATATATTTCCAAGGCCATGAATTAAGTACCGAACTAAATCATCAAATCTTGATAACTTTGTAATTAACTGTTTGGGTCCTTTTCATATTTCTTTGGTTTCAACTTTTTATGTGTGTATTTTGTATACTACCGCTATTGTATCTTTTATCTTTGAGATTTTTTCTCCTTTCTATATCTTACGTATTAGCTTACATATTTGTGTCTTCATTACGTTTCCAACATGATTCTGTGACGTCATAATCTATATCATCACAATCTTCTTTTTTTGTCGTATTCCTTCTTTTTGTCTTCTGATGGTTTCCCAAATTATTTCAGTCTTCTTTCATTTCGTTCTTTTAAGGTATTGCAAATTTCTGTTAAAATTTATTTTTTTTAAGTTGCAATTCCAAATCTTTCCTAATATTTTCATACGTTTTGACATCCATTATGGATTTCAGCAGTAGGATTTCATCTGTTCTCCGAGGTATTTAATAGTTTGGTCTTTTAACGTATAATTAACATAATTTCCGTTGGCGCCAACAAGTAAGTTTGAACCACAATGTTGACCTCCCAACTTGACATTCCCATTAAGCACTCCATTGGTTGACAGGTTAAAAAATACATTCAAACTTGCTTGTTCGTTCAAACGGAAATGACGTTTATCTGAGTTGAGGTGAGACTTGTAGCAAAAGGGAAGCGCCTGATATGATAGAAAGCTTAGATGATCAATATCCTTCATTGACCACTACTAAAAATCTGGATTTCGGAATTGGATCGGTTATTTCGGAAACAACATAACTATCATTTGAAAAAACCAGTTTCTGTGACCTGACTCCGAAAAATATTGAATGTATCCATGATATGATTTTAGAAGATCGACGAGTTGTATTTAAACATATAGCAGAAGCATCGCACATTTCCTACGAGCGTGTCTTTCACATTGTTCTCCATTATTTAGGTATGACAAATCGGCCAAACAAATTCTGAAATGCTTGAATACTGACCAGGAGCGCATACAATTGACTGCGTTGAAGGAAATCTGTATCCCGTTTTGATTCCTCTAATTTCTTAGATCGGCTTGTTACAGTGAACGATCCTTGGGTCCATCTCTACGACCCAGAGACTAAAGAGTATTCCAAAAAATAGAAGCATTCTGGTTCTTCGCGATCCAAACAATTTTATGTTCAAAAATCGAATGGGAAGATTCGTGCTTTAATTTTCTGGAACAAAGATGGGGTAACTTTATGAAACAGGAAGAAATTTCACAGAAGCATATTGTCACGATGTCATTATCTAAGAAAAGAATAAATTAAATTTATTTGGTAATTATTGCAATTATGTGCATTACAAAATTATGCAGCGTCAGAGTCCATTAAATGTTTTAGTAGGTCAACCGCGTTAAGCACGCCCGCATTCTGCATTGCATAAGAAATGCAAGCTCTGCGGAATGTAGGTGTGTATATGTTTACATGTGCCAAGTAAGAATGAGGCAATTAGAGCGTTTCGTAGATTTAAATCGATTTTTAATTGACATACATATCTAATTCCATGTTGATTTTGTTATTTAGATGAATCCACAACATACAGTGCCCACCCTTCAAGATGGTGATTTTACAATATGGGACAGTCATGCAGTTAATGCTTATTTAACAGACAAGTACGCCGAAGACGACTCCTTATACCCTAAAGATTTACAGAAGCGAGCAGTTGTTAACCAGAGATTGCATTTTGATTCGGGGATTCTTTTCCCAAGAGGACTTTCTATTGTGGTATGACATAAACATGTTAAACGATTAATAATATTAATAAAAAATCCGTGCCTTGCATTTTGCGGCTACTTACGCAATACAAAGTAAATTTTTACTGATATTCATAATTCTACGAGAATTAATACATAATTTACTAATTTGAATTAAAAAAAATGGACATGTCTTTTCGAATGTGTAGTAAAAGATGTTATTTATAATTTCCAATTGATATTACTATTTGTTTTTTCACACGAGCATAATAAAAAAATGTTTTCGTATTTATAAATAATATTTCAGGTTCCGATAATTAGAGAAGGTGCAAAATCCGTTCCAGAAGATAAAGCAAGTGCAGTCTTAGAAGGATACGGTTTTCTAGAAACATTTCTCGATGGAAATGAATACGTAGCCGGCGATTATCTGTCCATTGCTGATCTGAGTATAGTAGCAATCATCTCGACTTCAAATATTTTAGTGCCAGTTTCTGAAGACAAGTTCCCGAATATAACGAGATGGTGGTCACACATGAAGACTCTACCGTTTTACAAAGAAGGCAACCAGAACGGCTTAGATAAATTTGAGGCTTTCATCAAAAGCAAATTAGCTTCAAATTGATTTACTTCTACACTAGTCACATCAAGAATATTTATAGTTACCGGAGTTAATTAATATTCCTTTAAAAGCTGATCATATTTTCATATTTCATCTTTAAACTTTGTACAAAAAATGAAATAATGAACCAAATACAAAGATGACAACAGGAATTATGTAGTATATAAATATTAGGAGTAGTTTTTACTGTTCATTCTTAATTTCATATTAAAGCGTAATTGAATGGTAATCCTGTTACTGTATAAGAAAATGTAATGTTTAAGTTAGGAGGGTTACAAAATGCTTGCTCCAAATTATTTTAACTCTTTACACAAAAGAAAACTTGAAATAAAATGTTGCATAATGTCTGTGTATTTAAAAATTTATCTGACTGTTGAATTAATAACAATACGTGTAATTCGGCTATAGTTTAATTCTTAAGGTCATTTTAGACCGTCCCATTTTTGTATAAGGTTCTAGCACACTTCTAGTTACTAGTTCAATTTAAAGTGGGTCAGAGTGTCAAAATTAAATGAACTTGAAAACATAGAGTTATTCATTTTCAAACGACACCTGCAGTTTCAAAATTTCTTATTTCAATTATTGGATAATTTGATTTTTTTTTAGGTTTCTGATAGAAAACTTTATGAATAAATTTCTAAATGGAATCGTTTTCTGCATATAGGTAGTAAAGCAAAGTTAGAATCCTGTATGCTGCTTACAGTATTACAGTGTCCTGTATGTGTGTAATAAAAAAAATAATAATTTGGGCAATAAAATGAAGTGAATAACAGATTAAAATTAGAAGACTGCTGTTGTGTGTAACTATTTTACTTACTCATTTTTAATACATATCTGAAATGGTCATTCAAAATTATTTGATTTGTTTGATCTATTTTGTATAGGCAACACGTATTACAGAAATGTTTTGAATAGGCAATCGAATGCCACAGAGGCGTAACAGGAGTTGGAGCCATTCGGGTTTAAAAATATATAATATACACATCGTTAATATTAAAAAAGAAACAATTTAAAAACTTCTGGTATGTTTGTATTATTTTATAATTTTCTCACTTCCTCACTTTTAAAATGAAGATTTCATGAAAACTGATCACAGCCAATACACCTACCTACTATTTCTTTTGATTTTTTCACCACTTTCGACTAATGACAACCAAAGATTCAAAATTGCCAATTGTTCAATGATGATGATCTTCTTTAAACCGCCTGAAACCTCCCTTTTTGCTGCTATCTAACGTAAAAGTAGACTAACTCTTTATAGAATTTGCGCAAAGGCACCGTTACATCTTTATAAATTAGAAAAGGTAGTTAATGTTTCAAAACGAAAGTGTAAAGCACAAAATTTTAAAAATATACGCTTAAATTTAGTTTCAAAAATTAAGTTCGTAACATATTGCAAGATTTACTTTGTTAATTTTTAAAAGAAGATAGATAGAAACAAAAAATTACGTAATCCCATACAGTTGGCCATTTAAGGCTCCATTCAACACTTTCTGTTACACCTGAGGTGTAGCAGCCGTAAGGGGCGAAATACATTAAAGGACCCAAGCAAGACTTCGTCATATACTGTCGTTTTCAATCGCACGCCGAACGAACTTTGTGGCTCTTAATATTGTTGGTCACACGATTCTGATTTTCTACCCATCTTTAAATATTTATTAGGTAGGTACGTACAGTTTCAACAAAAGATTAATTACTCTAAATCTATTAAGTAAACAAAAATATTGCGTAAACTATGGTTTCAAGTTTTCTATATTTTTGAAACTAAATATTTGAGTTTCATTTACGGATACTGCCACCATTTTGTGAAACGCTCTGTTTTTTGTCAAAATAATCATAGTACTCAAAAGGCAGTAACTCTTTGAAAGAGGAAATATTATATCGTTATGTAAATAAGCTAACGAAAAGGAAATGCTTAAGGACTCATCCTGTATTCATCCACATTCAATTTTGATTTGCTTTTTGGATTTATTACTTTACAATAACAGAATATTTACTTTTACCGTTTGTTTTCAGTATAAAATTAAGAAAATATTTTATAAGGTGGCTGAAGCTGAAAAAACAGAAATTATCAAATATTAAAAACTACCACAAAAGTAGTAAATTTAATCCTATTAAGATTTAGATGTCGTTATGTCCTTGAGAAATAAATGCGACAGTATCTTTTCTTCATCTGTAATTAATGAGGAAAACGAAGACCAGTACTAAAATATTGCCTTAAATGCGATGACCTCTTCAGAATACAAATATTTCGCTTTACAAATACGTTCGCCTTTTTGTATAACTCCGGCAGTATAATAAACATATTTTTGGTCTTTTAAATATATTTTAAATTATCCCTTCTTAAATTAAAAAAAAAATAATTAAACGATTTTTTCTTTGATATGTACTGTCGCAATCAAGCTAAACGAGATCAATCGACAGTTCTGTAACTTATGTCAATAAGGGCACAATTACCTTTCAGTGTCGTCGATTAGGATAATCGCGATTGTACATACAAAATAATGAGTGGTTCATTTTGAGGTTGAGTTTTTCATTTTACAGAGGATTTCTAAATTCTTCCCTACTCAGATTTAGATTTGCTTCTAATTTTTTTCATAAAGATCATTGAAGAAAGATCAAAAAGAAAAAAATTGAATTGAATTGAACTATTGAATTGAATGAGTTTTGGGATTAGATAGAGGTAATAATAATAATAAAATTAATAATCCTCATTAAAGAGCATTATACTGGGTGATTCTGAATAAGTGTCCTATTAACCACAGGTAGTACATGAAAAAGCAAGACAAAAAGTCTCTATATATAAAGGGTCTAGTCTCTTTCGGATATCGAACTGCGTATGCATACATAAGAAATGAATCATAATTTCCATTTTGGACTCAAAGGAGGTTGATTTTGGGAATGTCTCTGATAAATTTATTTCTTCCAATATAACCAAATGGCGGATAGAAAAAAGTGTAAAAGTTTACTATTGCAACGAAGCGGTACGATGTTATAAATAGATTGTGTACACGCCTCAACATATTTGCCGGCGCAGCGCGTCTAGCCGATAGTGAACAATCGGTAAGCCAAAGAGATAATGCATTCGTTAGGACGGCATGATTCACAATAATGTCGCGGTTGACTGCGATGCTCGGACACGATGCGCACGAGAGAGTGTGCTGCAGAGACGTGTCGTGCTTCTATTTAATTCAAATCGACTAAATTGTCGTTTCTAAATTCAAGAAAGAGCTGTTATTAGCTTCTGGAATTATATTCGCGTTTTTGCCGTGACTGATTGATAAAAAAAAATCACGTATAAGCGGGCGGAACATTTAACGCTTCGATTTAGACCCCCACGTCGAGTCGGACTGCCGCTGTCTCAAACTGGTTTCAGGCAGTTCACTTTCTTGATTCCGCTGTTTGAATATAACCTTCCAATATAGCCTTAGTAATTATGCTCCTAACTGGTCGGACATTTATTCTGAATCACCCTGTATGTATAGTAATAACATTTGCAATTGCAATTTGTAGAATTCGTAAGACGTAATTGTGTCAGTCGATAACATTTATTATTACTCATTATAAATAATTAATATATTTCTGACATACTTTTAATAAAACCTGTTTTCCTAGGAGAAATTGGTGCCAAAAAAAAATATTAACAAAAAATCTGATAACGTAAATAAAATCTATCTCTGAACTGTTACTCATAATGAATCAACTATTTTTAACAACAAAAATACGTGGTTATTTGAAAATTGGTTGCCGATATAGAAATAGAAATAAATACATATTTCAATTTTTGCCTACCAAACGTCATGGCGATGAATGTGATGCTAATCTCCGAGATAAAGAAAATCACCTTGAAATTTTTCGTAATAATAAATTATTCATTTGACCCAGATATTTAGATATATTTTTATCTTTATATGCCAGCAATATTTTTTTTAATTGACAAATGAGTTATTACACAAGCAGTAATTAATATCACCGATCTTTTTCTTACCTTCTTAATTGAAATAAGTCATTTCAGAGCAACCAGCGAGAAAAGAAACCTCTCTCATTGAGATTTTTATTAACTGTTTAGCCGTGGACTTAATCAAGTGTTTGGAAATGAAGCATTAATATACTAAATAGATAAGAAAATAGGTAGTAAATAATATTCAATAAAAAAAAGTGTCAAGTAATATTTCGATACTTATTCTCATCTAAATATGTAAGTTAATAATTCAAATTTTCGATGTAAAAATATGTGCATAGAAAATAAGTAGTTTTACTTTGCTGTGTCATTTATTTATTAGAAGTCGTTTTTTTTTTTTAATTATAGACACGTAGTATTTGTGATGTGCAGTTTTTAATCTCACACGCAGCATTTATCTTTTATACAGTCATGATATATTATTTATTATTTATAATATACGTTTAGTCAGTTTAGTCAGTACTGTTTTGATTTTATAACGTTTACAATATTTTTATATTCTCTTAAAGATTAAAAAGTTAAACAGTCAAAACTTTCTTTCACAACTGTTTGTTAGATGTTAATGGTTATCAGAGTTTTAGATGTTTGGACCACCTCTTCTGGCTCGATAAAAATTTGCTGGTTTTTGTTCTGCTTAGCTGTCCCTTTTTGAACTACTTCTTCGTCTTTCAATAAAAATATTTTATAGTGCAGAATCGGCTAAACTTTTTAGTATAAAAATCAGTGAAACTACTTACTAAACAACATACTTGTTGCCATGGCAACCAATTTCGATTTTATTTATAAAGAAATTCTATTATCGCTGAATTTTTGATAACACAAATGGATAGTTCAATTTGAATAAATCATTTACGAGATGTTGAATTGGGTAAAACCTAAAGTCATCCGCTCTCTAACAATAACTCTTTTTGTTTCAATGTGTAAAGATTTTTAGAGTAATTAGTTGACCAGTTATACTTCGATCTCCGGAGTATATCGCCACACTGCATCATACAGTAAGAACGCCGTAAATTATTTTCACCGTCCCATTACACGATGTGCCTGTTCGATGCATTTTTACGGCGCTACTGAAACGATGGCGTGTACTTATTCTAATCCTATCCTTATTTATTACTCAACAGTCATACTAAAGAAGAACCATTTACAAAGTAATATTTAAAATAGGTTAATACAATAAAATAGAAAAAAAGAATTGGTATAAATTCAAACTCGGCATTATTTACGAAACGCTGGCAAACACAGTTATTCAAACAGAGAACGTAACATATTTTGTTTCTCTCTCTGGAGTGTGCTTAAAAATGCAGGACTGAGCAGTGCAAACAAAGTAAGAGTCTTAACCCATTAATGAATTAAAGTAACGAATTATACTGAGTTATGTCGTTTTAGTAACTCTGTAACTTGAGACCTAAATGATGATAATGGTAGGTTGAATACGTCTATTTGAAAGCAGTATTTATTATAAGTATCACAAGCGATATAAATTGGATCTTTTTTCATGTAATTCCTTAAAGCCACAGGTAAATAAAAAGGTTCCATATTCCTAGTATTTCGATGAGGAACTCTGAAGTAGATAATTCCTAGCGTTTGTGAATTATATATTAATCCATTTAATATTGTGTATACGAAAGTTTGACCCGTAATTAGCCGTCTACGATGTAATGAAATTTCATTGAACATTTCAAGTAATTCGAAATATGATAGTTGTTTGGGATAGATCTTATAATCTGTATAATATTTAAGTTTAAGGTATCTGAATTGTACTCTTTCAATTTGCAATTTGTTTTGAAGATAATATGGTGCCCAAATTAATGAACAATATTCTAGTTTAGGGCGCACTTATGAGTCTAAGGCCTTCGACGTTTTGAATTGTTTAATATTTCCACTAAAAATAGCGCAAAATGAAATCCTTACGCCATCTAGTTTTGGAAAGCGTCTAGGGCAGAAGCTCGGTTCAGGTACGCGGGGGGAAATCTCGAGATAATTCATAAAAAACCAACCATTTGATTTAAGAGTCAGTTAATTCGCGGACGTCAATTCAGCTTCAAAAAAAGCTCGCGTCTCTTCCTCGTACCGGACGATTCTAAATTGAACTTTTAATTTTATTTCATTAAATTCAGTAACTTTTTCTAAGTTCCCGTGAAGTGAATTTTTTTTGCGTATTTAAACCGTTCCGAACAGTATGTCATTTGCTTTATATAAAATCATTGTTTTTTTTTTTTTTTCTTGGATTACGAAAAGAACTTTCGAGTCAGTTTGGTAAGTTAATATACCGCTTGAAAAATTAATCAATGCAATCCATAGATCAATCCTTGTCTCTCTCTCTCTACCTTTTTATCATTTTTATTTTTTGTAAAGTTTGTTTCCTTATTTAACATTTTTGTTATAATCAAAGATTGATTTTATAGAGTATCTTCACGACAGTTGTTACTTTTGTTTTATTTTTGTTTTGTTTTTGGTTTCTCTTTTAATAGATTTGTTAAAGTTACCATTCTCTTTTATTTACGAATTTTAATTTCACTCTTTACCTTCTTCCAGAATTCCGAGGAGGACATCTTCGTAAGGAGAGAGACAACGACAGGAATAAATTGACAATCTTCAGGCAACTAAAACGGAACTGTTCGTCTTTCCGAAACAGAAGGCGTATTGCGTTACTTTCGGTTCCATGTAAAATATTCGAGCATATAATACGCAGACGTACGCTCAACAATTACGAATTTGTGTAATTTTCTCAGAATGTAATCGAATCTATAGCTAATAATTTGCAAACAGATGTAGTATACACTGATTTTGCTAAAACCTTTGATGTTATAGATCACGATATATTGTTAACTAAATTAAACGTTTTGTTCTTCTCTAAAAATGCATTAACATTTTTTGTGTCCTACCTTATTGATAGGATACAGTATGTAGTTTTTAGAGGAGCAGTTTCTGAATCACATAGTATTTTCGGGTGTGCCTTAAGGCTCTAATCTAGGACCATTGCTATTCTTATTAATGATAAATGATCTACCTTTAGCACTTAAATATTGTGAAGCTGAGTTATTTGCAGATGATTTCAAAATATATAAATCTGTTTCGTCTGTTCGAGACTGCGTCATACTTCAACAGAATTTAGACAGGATCTACGAGTGGTCAATAAATAATAAGCTTTGTTTTGATATAAAGAAATGTGTTCTAGTAACATACACAAGAAAAGTAGAGCCAATTCTTTTCTCATATATGCTGGGAAATCAGATTCTCAAAAGAACTGGTGAAATTAAAGTTTGGAAAATCTATCTGCCTATGCCTAATTATGCTTAATATTTACTCTGTTTGGAAATAATCGTTAATTTCATTGTTTTTGGGTTGCTTATTTATATAGATGCATTGACGCATATTTTTCTAATTGGCTATTTAGCTGTTGGTTGCAATGAAGAAATAAAATAAAAAGACGACACAGTTGAAAGTATATTTTTGGCTTTTATCTCAAACTAGCTACTCAATAAGAAAATTGCTTTCCACAGTGGCTCGTTAGTAAAAAGACTAGGTTGAGTTTTCTATAAAATGGGAGGGAGGGCGAGAGTGTCGTGTTGTTCAGGGTAAAAGAGTTTCGGGTAAGTATTGAAGGTGACCACCCCTAAATTTAGTAGAAATAGAAGCCGCGTCCGTTAGGCCTGCACTGAAAGAAAGCTCTTCTCTCTCATATTTCTACTACGGTTTTGTACCACTGCAATTATCGTGGATTATTGGTAGATTTATTTCATTCATTAACGCCATTTTTCTTTAAGAATAAAGATAAAAAAAGAGTACAGGAGTATGAATACCAACCTGAATCACCGGATGTACTTATAGATTTCAGGCACGCAGAGCTGGGTAGTATCCGAATTATTAAAGTATTCGTATCCGAATACTTTTCATCTTTCCACGGATACAATAATTCGTAATTCCCGCACTAAATCTTTTCCGTGTAGGCGAGCGAGATACTCTAGTTCTAGTAGGTAACATCTACTAATCTATTAGATACCTAGTAGTACTAGATACCATCTACTAGGGATCCATTCGACATGACGCTCGGAGTATTACTTTTTCTAGCTCTTACTCTTACATGTGTTGAAACGCATTCGTTCTCCCTCACGACGCCATCACTAGCGTCATGTCGAACACAGCCAATAGTGCCCTGTGGCAAATGAAGGAACTCTCATCAACATTCTTGAAGAAGGGTTTCCATTAGAAAAAGTATTCGCATCCGGAAAATCCGAAAAGAGTATCCGGATACATGTATTTACAATGTATTTTGCAATTACGCAAGTATCCGTGTTTTGTATCCGGCATCCGGACTCCAATGCCAGCATCCGTATCCGATATCTGGATACATTTTTCCAGTATCTAATCCAGCGTTGCAAGCACGGTATATGGTAAAGACCGGTACACCGACGAGCCTGGCTATACGCTGAGATCAGTGCGCTGATGTGTAACGTAAAGCCGGGTACAGACCTGAGAGCCGAGCGGCTCATGAGCCGCTCAACTCGCAGATGTGGACCAGGTTTCGTAGATGTGGACCAGGTTTTTTTTTAAAAACCGCGTACAAACTTGCGAGCTGAGCGGCTCATGAGCCGCTCAGCTCGCAGGTGTGTACCCGGCTTAACATCTACAGTAGTTACCGCGCGTACTAGAAACGGATAGTAAATTATTTCAAATTTATGGTGAACTTTAAGCCTTCGCTTTTTGAATTAACTTCCACCAGTGAGGCTCGTCTGCAACAAGGTCTGCAATACAGGTAGAATGCATAACAGGCTTGAAGTTATTAGAAACAAGATTGCGTGGCATCGAAGCGAAACTTTGAACATTTGTGCAATTTTCATACTGTCCGTTAAAGATTAAAAACATTTCTTATACAACGTTCAAGAGTCGACTTCAATTGCATTTGTACATTAAAATACCCAATAGCACTGTTTACAATATTGCATTCTGTGCAGATAACGCAAAGAAGAGAAAAGATGCCTTCAACGAATATATTTTTTTTGTTATTTTCCTATTAAACCACTTTCTAGGAAGGAATAGGTCAGAAGTCTGAACGGAAAGTTACATTTGACCTCGAAAATAAAATAATGTGCATTTTTGAAACCAAATGATAATAAGGACGCACTTTATGCTTGCATCATTTATGAATAGAGTACCGATGAATTTAAAGGATACAGGTAGGTATGTATTCTTTAACGGGTGCATTTTCCTGACTTTTCAGCTAATCTTTTGGTAAACTTACCTTGAAAAAATTACTGAAAAAAAATAAACCCTACACAAAGTACAGTCTTTTATTTAGTTATCATTGGAGTGTTTAATGCATTGGAGACTGTGGCTTGTCTAACAATAAATTTGGATTTGACTCCTAACCACAATATGTTTTTTTAAAAACTAAATACTTATTTCGGCAGCTAAGCTGCCATCTTCAGTAGTTGCGACATCTATCCTACTAAATCACAGGAGAAGTGACATTGTCATACCTTTCATCATACCCATTTGCCTAAACTAATCAGGGAAGTAAAGGACACTATTAAAAACTGTCCCTTTCTCATAAACAAATGGAACAAACAAAAAGTTACAGTTTCTAATCCGATTCTCCCTAAGTTATACGTCCTACCAAAAATACATAAACATAATAAACATAAACCCGGCAAATCAGTAAGACCAATAATATCTGGTATTAACTCTCCTATCTATTTCCTATCCAAGTGGTTAAACACCGAATTCATCAAACTCTCGAATTCTAAAGAGGCTTTTTCTATGAAAAACTCTGTAGATTTCATCCAACGTGTTAAAGATCTAACACTAAGCGAGGACGAAATACTGATATCTTTTGATATCCAATCCTTATTTTCCAGTATCCCGATTCCCACCACGCTAAAGTACCTGCAAGATCTACTAGTTTCTAACAACATAGACCAACAGAAGACAGATGAATTTCTAGAACTTACAAAATTGTGTATGTCGCAAAATTGTTTTCAAATTAATGGGGAATTTTTTAAACAAACCGAAGGGACTTCAATGGGAAACTGCTTATCACCATATCTAACGTTTTTATGTGTAATTTAGAAACGTCACTCAAAGAAAATTGTACTTATTTCCATAGAATATGGTTTAGATATGTAGATGATGTTTTCGCTGTTTTTAATACCAAGGAATGCAGAATAGAAGATTGTTTGGATATTATAAATTCTAAATTTCCTAGTATTAAATTCACGTTTGAAAAAGAGGTAAATGGAAAATTACCATTCCTGGATGCCTTGGTTATTAGAAATAGTGAAAACAAATTAGAATTTGATATATATAGGAAAGAAACAAACACCAATAGATTTATTGTTAATGATTCACAACATAGCTTATCACATAAGTATTCTGCAATTTCTTTTCTACTTAATAGATTAGTTAACTTCCCACTGTCCAAAGAAAGGTACAACAAAGAACTTAAATTTATTAAAGATGTAGCAATTCACAATGGTTACTCAGTAGATATTGTAGAAAATATGTTAAGGAAAATTGTAAATAAGGCCAATATCAAAAAATTTACCACTTTGTTACCAGCAGAAACAAACACGTCCAGATATATTAAAATTCCGTTTGACAAAAGCTGCTCTAAAGGTTTAAATAACATTTTTAAAACACAAGGGTACACAATTGCATATACTAATAACAACACTCTAAAACGTTTACTAACAAACCCCAAGGACAAAACTGAACCAAATGGGAAATCAGGGATCTACGAAATATCTTGTCAAGGGTGCACTAAAAACTTAGCTCACTTAAAGTACAATAGAATGGAAAAATCCAGTGTTGCCCAACATATTTTAGACACCAGTCATAAAATAGATTTAAGTAATCTTAGGTTAGTAAAAGCAACGTCAAGCAACAGGGAATTAGATGGTTTTGAAACCATTTTTATATACAAAACCAGTAATGATTTAATGAACGCCGATCACGGGCCTTTGGCAGATTCTGTGTTGCTAGATTTAGTTGACGCAACCCGGTGAGGCGCTCACTACTGGAAGCGTACGCTTCATTGGAGCGGAACGCACTTAGTATATAAGGTAGCGATAGGTATGACACCGTCACTTCTCCTGTGATTTAGTAGGATAGAACTAGCAACTACTGAAGATGGCAGCTTAGCTGCCGAAATGCGTATTTAGTTTTTTAAAAAACATATTGTGGTTAGGAGTCAAATCCAAATTTATTATCATTAGAGTATCTATGTTTAACTCATTGTCAGCATGTTCTTTAAAAATGCATACCTTACACATAGATAACGACCTGACTAAAACAGAGCCGAAGATAGACACTCTAGTTATTAAATATCGTGACCCTTAAAAACGGAACACTGTCATCTGAAATTACGTGACTTTACTTGAAAACATGTGAACCATAAATTTGATGAGATCCAGTTTTACATTAACATCCACATTAGACACATTACTGTCACTTCACCCATTAACGTGATATCACATATCATCAAGCGCTCAGATTTTCTGTTTTCGCATGAATTTCGTGACATAGATAAAATCAAATGTTTAAAATTTTAAAAATGGAAAAAGGTTATCAAATTGTAATAGCCTTAATAGCTTTCTAGATTCACCCTGCTCTTTTCTTTTCTTTCTTTTTCCTTCCATCGCAATTGCGTTTCAATTATTGCCTTCTGTGTTGTATTTAACTGGGGCGTTTTTATTTACCTACCAAAATGACAAAAGTTCATTTTGAAGCACGTTTCAATCAACAACTGTTTCGAGTGTAGTCGTTTTTTGTGATTACGATGGTACATCCATTTTTGTAGCCTGAAATTGGCATTTTGTAGTTGGTTACAAATTTTAAATAAATAAATGTCAAAGGTATCTAATTTATCTAGTGTTTGGTATCAATCTTTTAAGAAATGTTGAGAATATTAACAATAACAGCAGTTGAAATTGGTTCTTGTCCGACGAAAATTGTAAGTACAAAGTTTTTTTTAATCTCGAACCGGACAGAAATATAAACGGAACACACTCAATGTTTCGCTATAGATTTATAGCTTCGTCAGGAGTGAAAAAAAGTAAATAAACAAGTTGTCAAGAGAAACAAAATTCAAATGTCTCTAATAACATTAGACAAACTTCGAACTATAAATACTGTGGCGAGCCGCTCAGTGCTGCGTCACGCTGAGGGCGTCAGGAGGTCGGTTCGCTGTTGTGCGTCATCGGCCATCACGCCACCGGGGCCTACACCGGGGTCACATCGAACAGACTGGAATCTTCCCGCATAGAGAGTTCCAGACGGCGGCGAATGATATAAAATCGCCCCGGGTTGACTCACGAGTCAGTCGAATTCGAACAGCGAACGTCGAAGTTAGATTTTAGTGTGTAAATAAATTGTTACAAATAAATTAGTTTTTAAGCTTTATTAAATTACGGTTACGTTTGTATCGAGTGTTTTATTCGTTTAAATAAATAAATTAAAACCCTAGAAACGTAACAGTGGTGTCGGTGTGCGGGTTTGTGCAAATAAATAAACAATTTAAAGTAAATTAAATTTAATCAGATTATTAAATAAGTACAGTATCGGAAAAAAACAATGGCTACGAGAAAAGTGTTGTTGAAAGACTTAAAAGTGGCCGAATTAAAAACCGAATTGGAAGAACGAGAGTTAGAAACCGGTGGTTTGAAAGGCGCACTTCAACAGCGTCTCCGATCCGATTTGTTGACAGCTGGCGAAGATCCAGAGACCTTCCTTTTCGAAATTTCGTGTGGTCCCGCCGATTTTAATAAAATCCTGAAAGATGAACTTCGAGAACAATCCAGAAATTTAGAGCAAAAGCTTCTAGAACAATCTGGAAATTTCAAGGACGAACTTCGAGAACAATCCAGAAATTTGGACGAGAAGTTTCAAGAACAGTCTGGAAATTTAGAGAAACTTCGAGAACAATCCAGAAATTTAGAGGAAAAGCTTCTAGAACAATCTGGAAATTTCAAGGACGAACTTCGAGAACAATCCAGAAATTTAGAGGAGAAGCTTCTAGAACAATCTGGAAATTTGGACAAATTACAGAATAAATTGTTGGAACAATCTAGAGACTTAGACAAGAAATTTCGAGAGCACTCCAGAAATTTTGACGAGAAATTTCTAGAACAAACAAAAGGACTCGAAGATAAATTAGTGGTAAAAATATCAGAAGAAACAAAGAACCTGCAAGAAAATGTGGAGGAAATAATATTTCAGCAGGATAACAAAATCAAAAATCTGGAACAAATCATGGCGGGGTTGCGAGTGTTCGGGGATCAGCCACCAGTAGAAACAATAGAAAATAATGAAACCCGAATTGTGGAAGGACCAGCAGAAAATTCGAAATTAAAAATAAAACCACCGACGTTCGATGGAAAATCTTCTTGGCCCAACTACTTCAAACAGTTCGAAGCAGCAGCAAAGGCAAACAGATGGACGGCCAGCGAAAAAGCCACTTCGTTAATTGTGGCCTTGAGAGGAGACGCTATCGATGTGCTACAGACGATGCCGCCAGAGGAACAAGAAGACTTCGACAAGCTTGTGAATAGGATGGAAATGCGTTACGGACAGGCCCATCTGACCGAGGTATACCATGCGCAGTTGAGGAATCGCTGTCAGAAATCCGGAGAAAGTCTTCAGGAATTCGAAGCAGACGTTGCGCGTCTGGCCCAGTTGGCATATCCCACAGCTCCTGTTGAATTCCTCAAATGTTTGACGGTGCAGACCTTCATAGATGGAATCCGTGACCCAGACAACCAGCAGGCATTGAGAATGATCCATCCGAAGACGTCCAAGAACGCATTAGCTTATGCCTTGGAATTTGAAGCAGCGAGACGAGTCTCAAGAGGGCATGTCAAGGTGCGAGCGGCTATGGACTTCCAAGAGGAAGAAGAGGAAGAATCCGCTAACGCCAAGGTGGGATCTACTATAAAGGAGCGACCCAGGGAGTATGCCACCGCCGAGGATGTTCGCCGCATTGTGGAACAGGTCTTCAAGCAGAAGAGGCCGCTGGTTTGTTGGAATTGCCAGGAGGAAGGACATGTTCGCAGGCGATGTCCAAAGCCCAGACAGGATCCAAGGAAGCCACAGTTAAACTAAGCCGGGTCGGTGCAGAGGGGCAAACGTCGACCCGTATTCAAAGGCCCCCAAAGACGAAAGCCAACCAAGTAATATTCCTACGGCAGTTAACCAGCAGTGTCTTCGTGGATGTTACCATTGATGACATTCCTCACACCATGTTGTTGGATACGGGTGCGACGAAGACCGTCCTAAGACCCGACGTCATTAAGTCATCTGGACGCACCGAGCCGACCAAGTGGAAACTGAAAACTGCAACTGGAACATCAGCAACTGTCCACGGTGAAGTAGAGGTTATCATCACCATTGGTTCAACTCCAATAAAACACCGTGCACTGGTGGCAGATATAGAGGACGAGGCAATTTTGGGCATGGACGTCATGTGTGCCCACGGGTTCCAATTGGACTTAAAGCGTGGCGTGATGGCGGTCAATAATGAGGAATTGGTTCTACATCAACGAGGGGACGTGGCCGCTCGAGTAGTCCTCGCTGAAGACGTTGTATTGCCCAGCAGGACTGAGGTTATCGTCGACGCAAAACTGGACGGTGTTTTTCAAGATGGTCAAGTCATTATGGTTGAACCTAATACTGATGATCAAAGGATTGGAAGAGGAGTCCTCGTTGGGAAAATGTTGTTGACGGCGAAGAAGGAAGTACCTGTCCGCCTGATGAACGTCAATTGTTTCTCTGTCAATATCAAGAAAGGAACAATCTTGGGAAGCTGCACCACGGTGTCCTCCATCTCCCGGCAACTTGAAACAAACGTGCCAGAAGCGAAAGTCCCAAAGAAATTATGGGAAATGGTTATGTCAACAGCCCAGGAATTGACTCCAGACCAGAAGACAAAAGCAAAGAATCTGATCGGCCGTTATCAAGATGTATTCGAGGTAGAAGATGGATCCAAGGGAAGAACTGATGTCGTGAAACACAAAATAGAGACTGGAGAAGAAAGACCTATCCGTCAAGCTCCAAGGCGATTACCGTTGGCAAAGCATGAGGAAGCGGAACGCATTATTCGCGAGATGGAAAAGGATAATGTGATAGAACCATCAAGCAGCCCGTGGGCGTCACCAGTAGTGCTTGTGAAGAAGAAGGATGGGTCCACCAGATTCTGTGTAGACTACCGGTTACTCAACAATGTCACCAAGAAGGACAGCTATGCCCTGCCCTGGACACCCTAGCCGGCTCAAAGATCTTCTCAACTTTGGACTTAAAGAGTGGATATTGGCAAGTGGAGCTGGCGCCCGAAGATCGAGAAAAGACGGCGTTTTCCATTGGTATGGGTCTGTGGCAGTTCACAGTGATGCCATTCGGATTATGTAATGCCCCAGCGACATTCGAGAGGTTAATGGAGACGGTTCTGAAAGGTCTGTCCTGGACAACGTGCATGGTGTACCTTGATGACATAAGGAACCTGGAAGGAGTGTTCCAGCGGCTTCGCGGAGCTGGCCTAAAGCTTAGCCTCAAGAAGTGTCACCTATTCCAGAAGGAAGTGAATTACCTGGGGCACATTGTTAATGGAAATGGAATCGCCGTGGACCCTGTGAAGATTCAGGTGGTGAAAGACTGGCCAACTCCCAGAAATAAACACCAAATAAGGAGTTTCCTTGGCCTGTGCACTTACTATCGGCGCTACGTTCCTGGATTTGCAGACATTGCTAAGCCGTTAACAAAACTCACTGAAGAAGGTCGTCCATTTGAATGGGACCAACAGTGTCAAATTGGCTTTGAACAACTAAAGCAGTACTTGGTTAGTGCTCCTATTCTGAGTTATCCTCTCCCGGAAGGCAAGTTCGTCGTGGACACAGATGCTAGCAACGTTGGGATTGGTGGCGTACTCTCCCAGATACAAGAGGGGCAAGAGAAGGTGATCGGCTACTTCAGTAAAGTCCTATCAAAACCGGAACGAAACTATTGCGTCACAAGAAGGGAATTGCTAGCCGTCGTAAAAACGATAGAACACTTCTACAAGTACTTGTATGGTAGACGCTTCCTGCTGAGGACCGACCACGCCGCTCTAAAATGGCTTCTCCGTTTCAGGAACCCAGAAGGGCAAGTTGCACGATGGATCGAACGACTTCAGGAGTACGATTTTGAAATTCAGCATCGGGCAGGAACTAGCCATCGAAATGCCGATGCTTTGTCGAGAAGACCCTGTGCCGAAGACTGTAAGCACTGTAGTCGTTTGGACGAGAAAGTAGCCACGACTGCGAGGACAGCCATTGTTGACGACAAATGGCAAGCCGAAGAACTGCGAAGAGACCAGGAGAACGACCCGGATTTGAAATTAGTGCTAGAGTGGAAAAGCAGGGACGCGAGGCCTACCTGGGAAGAGGTAGCACCATGTGCACCGTCCGTAAAATCATACTGGGCGCAGTGGGACTCCATAGTGTTGGATCGTGGTCTTCTGAGACGAAGCATGGAGAATCCAGAAGGCATGGAACAGAAGACACAGTTACTAATCCCCAAGAATAGGGTGCCAGAAGTTCTGAGGGAACTTCACGATGGAACTTCGGGAGGGCACCTGGGAGTTAAGAAGACTATGGAGAAGGTGCGCGAAAGATTTTACTGGGTGAACTGCAAGGAAGACGTGAAGGATTGGTGCAGAAAGTGTGCAGTCTGCGCAGCCAGTAACGGCCCCCACAGGCGGGGTAAGGCCCCCATGAGACAGTACAACGTTGGAAGTCCTTTTGAGAGAGTTGCCATCGATGTAGCCGGCCCGTTTCCAGAAACGAATGGTGGAAACAAGTACATCGTCGTGGTAATGGACTACTTTAGTAAGTGGGTTGAAGCTTACGCCCTACCTAACCAAGAGGCAGTCACTATTGCGGAAGTCCTTGTCAGGGAATGGATCAGTCGGTATGGTGCACCTATGGAACTGCATTCAGACCAAGGAAGGAACTTTGAATCGGCCTTGTTCAAGAACGTGTGTACTCTGCTCGGCGTCCGAAAAACTAGAACAACTGCACTCCACCCACAGTCGGATGGAATGGTGGAAAGGTTCAATAGAACCATCAACCGACATTTGTCCAAGGTCGTTTCCAATCATCAGAGGGACTGGGACACGTACATCCCCCTGTTTCTAATGGCATACCGCTCATCTGTTCATGAGACAACAGGGGAGACTCCCGCGAAAGTGGTATTCGGGCGAGAGCCGAGACTGCCCTGCGACCTGAAGTTTGGTGTGAAGCCTGGCGAAGTCTCTGCCGACGAAGATTACGTGAGCAAATTACGCAGGAAAATGGATGATGTCCACAACCAAGTGCGTCACAATATACAGACGGCCAGCGATCGGATGAAGGAGCACTATGACATCAACGCTCAACACGGGGGATACCAACCTGGAGCACTGGTCTGGCTTTATAACCCCCAAAGACGTCGAGGCCTCTCCCCAAAATTACAGACCTCTTGGGAAGGTCCTTACAAGGTGATGAAACGGATCAACGACGTCGTTTACCGCATCAGGAAGGTCCCCCATGGCAAACCCAAAGTAATCCACTTCAACCGGATAGCCCCTTACCATGGAGAAGCAGATGAAGGGACAGTACAAAGGGCGCAAGTTTCCGAAGTGAACTTCGAAACCTTCATGTCTCATCACGCCGAAGGAAGCAAGGCACGGTTTGGAGTGACCACGGAGAAGCAACAAGATCTCTTTAAAGTGCCACTGGAGTACAGTCTGGCCCACTGCGTAGCAGAAGACCTGAAAATGTCCAAAGGAATCGCTCAGGTGTTTAGGAAGAAATTTGGCCAAATCGAGGAGCTACGAAGACAGCATCCCATGGTAGGCAAGAGCTTGCAGATCATTGATTCGACGGCAGATCGGAGGCGCCACGTGCATTATTTAGTCACTAAGAAGACATCAAGCGGTAAACCTGACTATCAAAGTATGTGGAGAGCCCTATATAGCCTGAGGAGACAGCTAATAGAGAACCATCAGATGAAGTTGGCCATCCCCAAATTGGGCTGCGGATTGGACGGACTAGACTGGAGAGTAATACGAAGCATGCTGGAAGTCATCTTCCACAGAACGGGAATTGAAGTCCTAGTCTGCAGCCATCACCCACAGGCAACAGTCAGCAACAGCAAAACCGTAGACTGCTACTTCTTCCAGACGGGAAATTGCAAGAATGGACCAGCTTGTAGATTCCGACATCCTCCTTCAAGAGTATCACCAGGAACATTTCGAGACGAAACGTTTTTAAGAAGGGGGCAGTGTGGCGAGCCGTTCAGTGCTGCGTCACGCTGAGGGCGTCAGGAGGTCGGTTCGCTGTTGTGCGTCATCGGCCATCACGCCACCGGGGTCACATCGAACAGATGGAATCTTCCCGCATAGAGAGTTCCAGACGGCGGCGAATGATATAAAATCGCCCCGGGTTGACTCACGAGTCAGTCGAATTCGAACAGCGAACGTCGAAGTTAGATTTTAGTGTGTAAATAAATTGTTACAAATAAATTAGTTTTTAAGCTTTATTAAATTACGGTTAAGTTTGTATCGAGTGTTTTATTCGTTTAAATAAATAAATTAAAACCCTAGAAACGTAACAATACGTATCATTGCCTTATATTGAACCATTACACAATACATTTAAACACATTTTCAAAAAAACATAATTTAATTTTAGCCAGTAAGTCTGTGAATAATTTAAATTTAATTTTTTGTAATTTGAAAACCAAAATACCGAAATTAAAACAACCTAACGTGGTTTATGTAATCAAATGTTCAAATTGTAACTCTGTTTATATAGGTGAAACAAGCCAAAATTAAAAAAAAAAAAACGTTTAGACCAACACAAATATATTCAAAAAAATAATCAAAATCATTCAATGCTTGTAGAGCATTCATTAGTAAATAATCATAATTTTGATTTTGATAATACTGACACTTTGTACAGTGAATTTAATATTTTTAAAAGACGTTTCATAGAAATGTGTAAAATTAAAATGTCTCCAAATTCTATTAATAAACGTACGGACTTTGAAAATTTAAATGACATAATTTGTAGTTTTCTGGACTCTTTAAACAGGATATGGATCTGTCAATTAAAAAAAAAATTAGTTTTAATTTAGTTCTAGTTACTTTTCCCTTTATCCCGGACAACTCTTATTTTAGTTTAAAATCATGTTACCTTTTCGTTTCTCTTGACAACTTGTTTCTCTTGACAACTTGTTTAGTTACTTTTTTTCACTCCTGACGAAGCTATAAATCTATAGCGAAACGTTGAGTGTGTTCCCTTCATATTTCTGTCCGGTTCGAGATTAAAGAAAACTTTGTAATAACAACAGTGTTTCAACCTTCTCTTCAGAGTTCAAAAAGAAGGTTGTATCACTGTTGTTATTCTCAACACAGAGACGATTTAAATACTGTTGTTATTGTTGTTATTCTCAACATTTCTGAAAAGATGATTTGTACTTGAATGTCTAAGGTAGTATCACTCTAGTTTCTTTGTTACACTATATACGATTGGCGTTATAAGATGTGAATTTACGTGACGTGAGAATAATGATAATAATGTATTTCTGCCTTCATTCCCATCTACTCAACGCACTATCAAAGAATTGAATCTATTCTCATTTGATAATAAAGAATAACAACTACTCAACAAATAAAATTCATTATAACTTTTTCAATACTGCCATTATCGCTTATCAGCTTTCTATTTAAAAATTAAACTGGTGGGTTCAAGTCCTTGTTCTTGTTTATTTTTCATTCGTAAAAAAGCCGTTTACTTATGCAGAGAAACGCAGAAAAGATGTCTGCAAATTTGTTATTTAAATTTCATGTGTTAGAATAATTGTATGATTCGCAAGTATGCGGTAAAATTCCTGTAAATATGAGTTTATCCGAATTGGTCATTTGAAGCTTAAATTTTAAACTTTAGGTCAATGAAATATGCTTCATTCGCATTGTTTGTATCTGCAAGGCCGCTTTTCGTAATCGGACTAAACTTGGATGACCAGATGTCCCATTTTTAACGGGATTGTCCCTTCTTTTAGTTTTGCAGCCCGTTGTCCCCTCAAACTTAAAGCGGGACACAACTTGTTCCGTTTTTCTTCTCATTGCATTTATTTTTAAGCAGGAAAAAATAAATGTCTGATTTTGTGTTCATCGTATTTAACAATCACTTCTGTTTTGCTTTGCATGCTTTAAAGATACATTTCTCTGAAAAATGAAAGAATTAATATGTTTTATAGTTTGAAATACGAATACGAAATGAGAAAAATTATCTTCTGACAAAAAATCAGGAAAAATCACTTTTTTGAACATTAACTTTTTCATTTGGAAAATATATAAAATACGTATAGCTTTCCATTAAAAAAAATAACACAAATTTGGTTTGTAACTTAATAAAGAAATAACTTACATAGTTACAAATAATTTTAAACTGTGTTGCATAACTTTCGTTAATAAAGGTTTTTGGTACATCTGGTCTTGAGGCGTATACTGGAACATTGTTGACCCATCGACCGCTTGTATTTACTTTTCACTGCATTCGATTCGCAATTGAATCAATTTATTTTTATCAATAGCTCTCTTAAAAGTGGTTGGATCAGTTTCGTTATGTTGTGCTGTGTCTCTCACACACCGAGTCGAGCCGTAGCATATATGGCGCTGGAAGATCTAAGTATCTTTCACCGTGGTTCCAGTTAGAAAAGCCAATCCAATCTATACATTATCATCAACCACTTTTAGCTGCATTCGATTCACACTCGAAATCAATTCTTTTTTTATCTACACTACTCTTTTCTCTCTCTCTCTCTCTCTGTGGTGTGCCCAACGAGTCTTAAGTCATGGACTTGTCAGGACCTCAGGAGCGGAAGTGTGTTTTTCTGCGTGCAAAGTGTTTCATGGCTTTTTTACTTCCAAACCTCCTCGCCGTTAAAGGGGAAGCAGTGTCGAATTTTCTCCCCAACTCTGAAGGGTACCTGAAGTGAGTTCGTTCTTTTCTTTCCCTTAGGCTTTTACTGTTAGCCTCTCAAGTTTTACCGCCCCTTAGGCTTTTAGCCACAAGTTTACTGTCGCTCCGGCGTTTATCGCCGTCAGCTTATTATCGTCTCCTCCAGCTATCGTCGTAATCATTCCTTGGTCTCACTTGACTATACGATTGCTGTCTCCTTTCATCGCCGACTTGGTTCATAGGATTTAAGTTACCAAGCAATGGACAATGTCATCGTGTCAACTGTCTCTACGCTGGACGTCAAGCAAGAATTACACTTTATTTTGGGGAATGACGTCACAGTGACAATATACAGCGTGGTCTAGAAAAACGTTCATTTGTTAACTAACGTTCGGGAATTTAATTTTATGTGTATTAACTGTTTTTTGAATCACTTTTTTAGTTAATTATTGTCCTCGAATAGCTACAGACTAAATCTTATTCGACTGAGTTACCGTAAATAGTAAATATCAACAAGTCAACCATATATTTAACTGTCGTTATGTCGGCGACATTTTCTTGATTTTCGATGGTTTGCTATCTGATCTAGATACCTTACGTTTGGAATTCAATTCACTCCATCATAAAATTAATTTCGCTCTGGAAAAAGAGAATGAACTGACTAAATCCATTAATTCCTTGAACCTTATCATAACAAGATCTAGGGATTTACTACACTTTTGTGTTTTCAGAAAATCATCTTTCCCATATTCTTGCATTAATTACGATTCTTCCCTCCCGTAGGAACGGGTTCGAGCGCTTTTCGCGCCTTTTTCAGTAGGGTCTTGAACATCCCCATGAATTTGACTGACTTCATAAACGAAATCAGTATTATTTTTTAGATTGCTCACTTGAACAACTTCCCTTTAAAATCTATTTTAGAGGTTTTCCGCAAAACCAAAAACAAACTTTTGAATAATATTATACATCCAGTGATAACCGGTTCACTCCCTTCTTCCGAATATTATTATTTTCAAACAAAAAGTTTTTACAGTCTATTCTGTTTCAGAAGCGTTAGATTTAAAGGGCTGTTAAATTTTATTGCTGCGGTAACAACCAATCATAGAACTGTATTTTAAATTTCTTTAAATTTTAGCAGCCCGTTAATAAGTCACAGAATACGCCCCTATAGGTCTCAATATTTCTTTGAAAAATCAACTCAATCTTAAACAGTTACTTTCCCATTGTAAAGACCTCTCAGACTCTTATTCCCGTAATGGAGTTTACTTACTTAAATGCGAAACTTATGCCCGATTTCTTCAGCTCCTGATAAATTTATGTTGCAGGTATTATCCTTGGAAAACATTGTTTCGATAATATTTTCCAAGGATACTACCTGGCAGATAAATTTATCCGTAGATGAAGAAATCTTACTCGGATTCTTACATTGGCCAGAATGGCACTTCTTTCCTAACAAAATTCTGAATAAACAGACTTTTCGAACACTATTTTTTTTTCAAATCTTTGGATTTTTTTAAACCGTAACCACCCTTCCCACCTCGCCCCCTTTTTTCATGGCAGACGATCTCATACCAACCCCTCTTCTTAATAGTTGGCTTTTGTCCGGTAAAAATTGTAAGTTTTTGATCTATAACGGGACAGAATATAAATGGAAAAGCAAGCGTTTCGTTATCGATTGATAGCTATGTCAGGAGTTCTTAGCCTCTTTTTAAGTTTTAACTGTTCCAAAAATAACTCGGCACTATTGCTAACTTTTTTATTATTAAAGTTACAGATACGGTTAAATTAGCAAACTAGAAGTACTTTTTGCCCTGATTGCAACGATGCATAAATAATGGTAAAAGAACACTTTTTTAAATGAAACACCCTGTATATTATTTGACCAATCGATAGAGAATAAAATTCTGAATTAAGATTGTTGATCATTTTATCGGAAATTAATAAATAAAGAAGATATTTTGATTTTTTACAAATTCATTAAGATGGCTGTGTTTCAAGAACAAAACATTTGAAAACCGTGTGTGCATGTAAAAACATTAAGTTTGGTTTATTTGTTTATAATAAAAGGTGTATCTCTCTGGGTTTTGCAAAAAACTTTTAATAACAAGAATTTTCATAAGACATGTTTCGGACAATACAACCGCGGGTAACGTCACTTAATTTCATTCGATTAAAGATTTATTATACATTATAAATAGCGTCCAAACATACATTACTGCTACTGTCATTAAGTTTCTTGTCAAATTTTCACAATGGACTTCGAAATATGCCAAAGCAACAGTTTCCGTTTCTTCATCAATTGAAACACAGTCATCTTAGTGAATTTGTAAAAATCAAAATATCTTCTTTATTTATTAATTTCCGATAAAATGATAAAGAACAATTTTAATTCAGGATTTTATTCTATATCGATTGGTCAAATAATATACAGGATTTTCTATTTAAAAGAAGTGTTCTTTTCCCTTTATTTCGTAAACGCGATGTTCAATTGTTTTTTTTGAATGCATCATTGCAATCAGGATAAAAAGTACTAGTTTGCTAATTTAACCGTATCTGTAACTTTAATGATAAGAATGTTAGCAATAATGCCGAGTTATTTTTGAACAGTTGGTGCTCCTGCGCTCGCCCACCTGCACGCATGTAGTCCCACCAATTTAGGCACTTGAAAATGCTTAGTTAAGCGAAACCAGTCGTGCTAAATAAATTTTTATAATGCAATGCGACACAGTTGTTTTCTTCGTTTAGCTCTTGCCCTGCAATCGCAACATGGAGAACATAACATTTTTATACTATATTTGACTTGTTTGAGTAATAAATTGCTGGTATATATTTTAGTTTTGTTATTGAATATATGTGGCCCACCACTTTGTTGCATACCTGTGCTAGTCAAAAAAAGACACTTTAGCGAGGCGATCCGTTCGTAAAGATAAGCGTTTTGGTTTGATAACGAATCCCGTTGGACAATTTATCTTTGGCACCTGTAAACAGGTTTCGTCGAACATCGACCCACGACCCAGTTCTCTTGTCGAGCTAGGGAGTTCCCCGTATAATTACTCACTTTCTTTCTATTTTGTATCTGTATCGTAATTTTGCTAAGTTTCCAGGTAAGTGCAAAGAGAAGTGGTCTGGATTAGTTTCGTTACGTTTATGGTAAAATAATTAATCTCCGCCCACAATAATTTTATATCCGTAGTATTTCGGCAGCTAAACTGCCATATTCAGTAAGCTACCAACTTAAAAACACTTAAAAAGACCTAAAAGCAACCTAATCATCCTAATAAGATCATAAAAAAGTGAACACTAACAACAATCTAATTATCCTAAAAGATATATATGTGTAAATGTAAGTAAATATAAATTAATATGTAAACATTAAAAATTAGCCCTCAGAAAAACCTTATAAATAAGAGCTAGCCGAGCAACACGGAAACAGGTCCAAAGACCCGAGAAAAGTTCTTATTCTAACGAATAAATAAGTTTATAATTCCTTGTTATTTTATACCTAAAAAACCTGAAAAATAAAATAAAATATATATATTATATACAAATCATCAAAAAGAAACCTACAGATGAAAGTAAATCACACCCACACCCCACAAGTTAAGAGCACTTTAGGAAAATTTTATCTCGGAGAATCCTCTCCTTATCAAATATCCAGTGCACATGCATTTTATATACTTTAGACGATAGAGAAGACCGCGGCACTCGGTGGACAACCTGTATATCTTTTAGGATGATTAGATTGTTGTTAGTGTTTACATTTTTATAATTTTATTAGGATGATTAGGTTGTTTTTAGATCTTTTAAGTGTTTTTAAGTTGGTAGCGTTCTGAAGATGGCCGCTTAGCTGCCGAAATACGTATCTACGGATATAAAATTATTATGGGCGGAGATTAATTTCAATTATTTCTTAAACCTTTACCAGTCTCCTTTACTATTTTATTTTAGCTTATGGTGATCGTCAACCAATCGAACGCGTAAATTCTTTTTGAGTCGATCAAAATCGATCCAAATCAGCGATCTGAATGCAACTTTTATAACAACAAGTTGTAAAAAATCCCAGAATATTGAAGCGCTGTTATTAAAAAAACTATTTAAGGAATGGCACGTGCCAGAATTATTTTTAAGTAAGTTTAATGTAGGCGGGGCTACAAAAAGGTGATTACGTGAATAAAAAGAAGACGTTTTTGTTTTTATATACGTTGTGAGATCAGGGACCGTATTCTCGAATCGAGCGAAAATCACGTCAAAATGATGCAATTCTCGAACTATTTGTGTAAGAGTCTACGTCATTTTGACGTCATTTTCGCATGCGACTCTTGTCGCTCGATTTGAGAATAGGGCCCCAGACGTGTTACGAATGTCGAACGGGGCAGTTCTATTAAATTATTTTACGGAAGGCAGTGTTTGATTTCTCACAACGCGGTGTTTGTTGATCTTACAAGGTATCAGCCCCTTGCGCAGAAGTCGCCTCACTTTACACTGACTGTACTGTCACTCTCACGAGTCTGGTCACAGTGAATGCGGCGTCGGAATACCTCAATATCTTTCACCGTGGTTTACAGTTAGAAAACCTAATCCAATAATAATAACTTTCTTTTTTACAACGAACAGTAATATAAAATTTGCAAACGAACAAGATGCGGGTATGGGTATCACTTTTACATTTAAACAATGAGAAGTGATTTTTTTTTAATACGTAAGCCCAAAAATAAACAAGACTTTAACAATAGGTTTTTTTAAATTTCGGGCCGCAATTAAAACGATTACGTTTGCGTAGATTTGAAGAGAGACGACCCTGGTGAGAGTGAGTGAATGAGTATGAGTATAGAAGAAATATAGACTGGGGATTCTCGTGCGCGGTAGCATTTTGCTCGGTCGCGTGCGCGTGCATGTGCCTCGTGTAGTTTAACCTCCCGCGTTCATTTCTCGTACTTATAAATTATTTTCACCTAGAATGTTTATTAAACTTAGTGTTATTTTTCTCCTAATTAACGTTTCCATCGCCCACGAGGAGAATCATAAATGGGGTAAGACAGAAATCACGAAATCATTCGCAAACTTCTGCCAATCTATTTTCGCGCTCGCCATACACTAGTGTCTCCGTGTCACGTAGGCCCCGGACTTGCCTTAATATCAGCCTAACTTTTTGCATAAATAAAATAACTATGCACTTTTATTTCTGTCGACGAGTTAATTATTTTCTTACTTTATCGACAGATAGTAAGTAACACTTTGATGATTCATTAATTCAAACGAGTACATAGTTATACCTACCTAGTACATACACGCACAGCCGATAGGTATTACTTTCTGAATTTCATTTTAATTTATAAGCAATTTACAAATTGTTACGTACGCAATTATTATGCTACTAAGCTGACGATTCAGTACATCCTCATGGTTTTTAAAACGATATTAAAGTGCGCATATATTGCACATATTCCACACTAATTATTATATAACGTTATATCATCAGGTGCACATACGTAAACGTATGTAATAATTCTTATCATTTTCTTCTTATCGGATTTCGCGAATCATTCCAACAATGTAGTTTCATCAACGTTATGCAATATAAACCGCGCTTTTCCATGTCATCTGAACTGGCAAGGGCACTTTTGCTTTAAAAATAATTGTCAGCATTGAATACTCTATTTTTTTTTTATCGGCACGCTTTCAGTTACCTATCTTGATTTAAAAAAAGCCATAAACTATGAGGCGGTTAAGGTTATCTTATTTTATACATTCTATTTCCTGCTACCGGTTTTAATTAATCATTGACAAATTCAATGTTAAACAATAATAGGAGTATCATTTATTATGATTACGACTTAAGGATAAACTAAAAAAAATAAACAATTCATTGAAATTGAAATTCATCAAATAAAATATTGTACGAAGCATTTGTCTAGAAAATTCCGAACTCGGCTCCTCTGTCGCCTCGATCGTAAACATCGAAACTCGTGCTTTCATGTCACTTCCCTATGACCATTTTTTTAATATTTTACCATAACATTAGCAACAATACATCTGTACAGGGTGGGCCAAATCTGACAGTTTTATGGTGCGATTGTGGCCATGTTAATTAAATATTTAAGCTCTGTAAGTAGAGATAACACACTCGTTTATTCCCTTACTCTATTTGATGTTTTTCCACTTTGTCTCACTTTTGATACAAGTAAAAGTGAGACTAAAGCGCGAAAAAAATAAAATAAATTGTTGAATAAGCGAGTGTATCATTTTTATATACAGAGCTTAAATTTGACCACAATCGCACTATTAAATGGAAACATCTATTTTTATAAACACTGACATCTGTGTCTGTAGCTCGATTTTTATCTATTTAGTTATAGGGAATCGATGTCGAATTTGATTCTGCATCTCATGATGCAAAAATATACAGGAAGTACCATTCACGAAAATAGTTTTGGGCAGTTGAACAGAACAAGGTTCGACATCGTATTTTGACCACCCTGTGAATTTTTCAATGATAACTAGGAAGTGATTTCAAAGGCTTAACATTATTCTTTTAACCGGCAGGCAACTTGAATCTTGATATTTGAAAGAGTTATAAATACACTTTCTTAAATGAAAGGCACCGAAATATTTTTTTTTTTCAGAAATTCGAAGATATCTTAAAAACCGTTACATTTAAGTATGTATAGGAAAGCCTTAATTTTTATTTGGGATAACGTGCAGATTCAGAATTTGCAATAAAAAGTATAGCATTCCATTTAAAATAAGAAAGTGAATGGCGACATCCGGTATAACCGGAAGTGATATAAAAGTGAAAATCTTCAGTATGAAAGATCGTTTCCTCCTAGGGCAGAGTGTTAATTTTCAAAATATTTATATAGTCCTTTCCCCGAGAACTTTTAATAGGCCACTCAACTTGAGTGACCCTGTATATGTACTCAAAGGAAGAATAAAGCAGGATGTTTAAGGGGGAAGTTTGAGTATGGTAGTATTGGTTACTTTGAGTGAAAGCTTCATATAAATATTTACACTCAAAAAGAGAATTGGAAAAATTAATTTAACTGTTACTAGTAAAGGGTTTAAAAGAAAATAATAGACATTTACATTTACAAAAATATATGTATATATACCGGGTTCTCTTGGAGAAAAGGTCAATATTTCGTGGTCAAAAGTTAATGTAAACAGGACTTCTTTTATTAACTGATTCAGAAATAAATATTGATTAAGTTTTGAACTACGTATGATTTTGTTTAGGGCCAGTTGCACAGACGCTTAAGAAGAGCTTAAATTTAAATAATGTTGCTTATAATGTGATATTTGGGGTTACGTAATATTAACGTAACTCACATTCTAAACGGCACTTAAAGTTAGCAAAATTTTTTTTGTTACTGTATTAGTAATCATACATACAAAGGCTGCGGTAAGTGAACGGTCGAAGTGGTCAGACCAAACCACGTGATCACTTTTCTCAATTGGTGATTGGTCAGAGGGTTTAGTCGGACCGTTGACTTGACGATTCTGTGCAATTTGACCGTTCACTTAACTCGCCCAAAAATTAAAGTAGGTTTAAATTTTGATATGTTTTTAAAAATTGCATTCACTTACAATTCCTACGACTTTCTTTTGCATTTTTTCGACGTCGATTTATAAATCCAATGGAATCTGAGGACTGAACATTAGACGTGTACACCCTGAATATTTTTATTGAAACCAATTAAAATATTTCAAATTTCAGATTCACAATTGAGAATTATTTAGAAAAAAATAATATAACATATTTTCTAAAACATTTCACAAAACAAATGAATATCGCAGCCAGATTTTCTGGTTTACTTTATTAAAAATTATAGAAAACTTGAAACAGTAAGTTCTGATATACTTTGAAAAATTTCATTCATGTCAGATACTTCATTCTTCTTCGGATTTTTTCGAAGTCGATTCAGAAATTCAGACGAATCTGAGGAACAAACAAATGCACGTGGCACGTATCATACTATACTGTATATTTTTAATAAAGTATTTAGTTTTCTATGCCAACTAAAGCAAGACTTCTTAATTTTGGTCTTGGCTCAACCTGTCTTTTAAAAAATGAAAGTAACTAGAGAGAACTGTCAAAATTTTAGATGGAATACGCTCCAACTGTGTCTTTGCCCAGGCCAGTTAGAGATCGTAATTTATTTAACAGGCCAGAATTATGCGATTTGAAATATATAATCGATAAAAATAATCAGTTATGCGAGAATATTTTCTTGGTTAAGAAAAAAAATGTTAGTTTCTTGGTACTGGGCAGGCGTCTGTGATACCTCTGCTCCTAGTTGCTTTGCAACCCCTGCAAGCCCTATTGCTACGCCACTGGATCTATCTGTAATTCTACTCTAATTTTATTATTAAACGTGTGATATGTGATAATGTATGATAGCCAAAATACAGTTCGCGTATCACGTGCGATTCCCGTCACCCTTATTACCATATTACCTGTACTATGTGTATTGGTACATACTACAGGATGTTCCGGGAGGAAAGGCGAATACTTCGTGGGGATCTAGAGTAGGTTATTATCAGTCAAAAACTTTATACATACATCCAGGACAAAAAGTTTGTCATTATATGAAGAAGGAAGTAAACATTTCCAAAAGTTAGACAAATAATTTACGAGTTTTATTTAACAATCTAAACTGACTGCGTACCCAAGATTACATCAATTTATTGAATACTAATATTATCGAAATATCGAATACCAATACATATTGCTCCGCTATACTATATCAAAATATGAGATATCGATATGTATCAATGCCATAGTATCAAAATATCAAGATTCCGATACATATTATTACGTATCAATTCGTAGCTGTCGGAATATCGATACGTATCGAAATATTAAATAGAAAAAAGTATGCCGTGTACCGGATGTGTGGAAACCCAACATGAGAGTAATTTGAGTGACGTTTAGAAACTTTAGATTTAAGATCAGTTTACACAGCCGAAACATTGTATTTGTTAAGGTGTACCAGTTTTCAAAGGCCACAACTACACATCAACTGACAATTTGTAACTTTTACTGAGAGCATCGAAAAGGGTGCGTTAAGTTTGCAGGGGTATTTAATTGAGTGTGACTGCAGGCAAGTCATTCTGAGGCCTTATTCTTGAATAGAGGGAACAAACTCGCAAGAAAACGTGACGTCAAAATGACGTAGACTCTCATACAAAACTATATAAGTCATAAGAGAATTACGTCATTTTGACGTCACGTTCTCTTGCGAGTTGGTCCCCTCAATTCAAGAATAAGGCCTCAGAATGACTTGCGTACATTCACACTCAATTAAATACCCCTGTAAACTAATCCCACCCTTTTCGATGCTCTCAGTAAAAGGTACAAATTGTCAGTTGATGTATAGTTGTGGCCTTTGAAAACTGGTACACCTTAACAAATACAATGTTGTGCGGTGTAAACTGATCTTAAATCTAAAGTTCCTAAACGTCACTCAAATTATTGTCATGCTGGGTTTCCACACATTCGGTACACGGCATCCGGCATTCGAAATCCTGTTTGTAATTGGCTGATTTAAAATTTCTGAACGTTAAAGTTTTAAATCAATCAATCACGAATAGAATTCCGAATGCCAAATGCCGAAGTCCAGCATAAATTCTACTGTGAATTTGTCAAATTTGACACTGACATCAAAATGATAGATGAAGGTTTGATTTACACATGACAAAATTACGATTTTTTGACATTGATGTCAATTTTCCGTGTACCAGTTTTCAAGGACCGCAATTGTACATAATTTAGTTGACCGCGAGTGTACATGCGTGTATGCGTGTGTAATACCACTTCAATACGTGCTATTGCTTGTAAATAAAGATCATTCATAAAATCTCGTTCACGTTCATTAGTGTTCACGTTTGTATATTCATGTGGGCAATAGCAGAAGAGTATGTGATTAAAGTCGTCTTTAACTTATAATTAAATAAATGAGAAACAATACAGATTTATGTTAATTTAATGTGTAAGAGATTTATTTGTCATTCATGACAACATTCATGCCTTCTACAATTTAAACCGGCATAAAGCTATATCATCTCTCTTCTATTATTTCTTTTAAGCATAACTTTAATTAAAGATGCCTTTAATTACAGGCTGAGGAGAATACGGACTTATGTTTAATAAAGTAGAAATAAGGACCACAACTAAAAGATGTGGGGATATGTGACGCGCGAGCCGTTGCCATTTTACTGCTGTCTTTGTCATTAACACACGTAATACAATGAATTTATGTCTTGTCTTATCCATGTTATGTTATAGAAGTTATAGAATTCGAGTATCAAAGGTGAAAAATCGAAAAATATTTACTTTTTCTTTTTGTTTAATGAAACATTAAATGTAATTACCGATTATTACTGCTTTGGCCCTTGCAATAAATTGTTGAGGTATCCGAATTCTGAAATTCGTTCATCAATAGGGATTTTCTTTGAATACGAACCCTCATTACGTACGGATAAAGCTTTCCCAACAAAGAGAAAACTAATACGTCAGGGAAACAAATAATAGAACTGAACGTTTCCCTATGCTGTGGACCAGTTGAGGTTTTATAGAATTCATATTTCATATTGACTTCTTCTTGCTCAGCAAAAATTTGTTTTTTTTCGTAACATAATCTTGGAATTGTGAGAAGAATAATTCGGCCAGAAAACAAATACGGTTAATATTTCTTCTGATATTGAGGTTTCTGTAGTAATTTCATCGCTTTTCCTAAGTCTGCATCTAGTATAATGTAAACAGTTTTTTTTTTCACTGTCCAAATTTCTTTAGGTATTTTCTGATAGTAGATTTTAAACACTCTTTTTCAGCAATGGCACAAATTCGTTTTGGTTTCTTCCTGATCTTCAACAGTTACTAAAAGCTGCAACAAGTTCTGCTTCCTCTCAAACTTTTATTACGGAGGAAGGGGGAACTAGTTCATCCAGGAAATTAATCATTTAATAGAATTTAAATTTATTTCCCTTACCAGTGGCATAAATTCGTTTTGGTTTCTTCCTGATCTTCAACAACTACTGCAGGAGATCTGCTTCCTCTCAAACTTTTCAGTTTTAAAAATATTAAATCCTGAAATTCATTGGTTAACAAGATTTTTCTTTGGACACTTCACTTATTGTGAATGAAGGGTGAAATAATTCATCCTGTAAATTCATCGTTCAATAGAATTTACATTTATTTTCCTTAAATGTGGTGCTGCAAGTGATAGTTTCCCTTTTTTAGACGCAAATTTCTTAGATTAATTTTAGTTTTAGTCTAGATTTTGAAGGTTATTCTTCTAAAATCGCACAGATTGTGATAGCACAACTTTCTCGGTTTTCATTTTTGTGCTGTGTGTAGAGTTTAGCATTGTGCTGGGCTTTATAGATATGTCTATGCCTTAAATCCTTAATGGTTTCTCCTCATCTTCACATTTGGATAGTCCTGCACTTTCTTTTACCATTATATTTTGGATCTTCTTTTTTTCTGCTTTCTCTATTTACCGAATTTTTTATTATTCTTGTTACATTCTTATAGAGTTTTTCTATTTCTTGATTTGTCCTTTTTTCCAACTGTCCTACTTTCTATCTGTCTTCTTCATCCATAAATACCAGAAGAAGAAGAAACCTTAGCCTCATCTTTTCAAGCCATGAATTTTGTATCATCTTCATTTACTTCCAATTCCTTACTGTGCATGCTTAAATAAACCTTTTCAGAATGCTTATCGGTTACTAACGAGTATTCGATTACAATCTTCATGTGATCCATCATAATTTTCTACAAACTGGGTGTTTATTGAAAATAAACTATAATCATATAAAACAAATTATAAAAACGGCTTTTTCTACCGTTTGGATTGAGCCCAAACTTCCAAACGCTCATGTAAACTTAATTCTTTGAAGGTGCGGCAACACCTGATAATCATCCTTGTCCGAGGTTGATGATGGTACACTTTATCCACGCTTTTTAACAATAACTCCAACACAACAAATATTTGCACCTAAGATATTCTACTCCTTTCGTAACTTAATCACTCACCATTTTTCAACATTATATGTCTATAAGGCTTTTGTTGAAATTATTTTTGCTCTTTTCAAGACTAAATAACCATCTTTAATCAGTTGATTTTGTCCAGCGGTAATAAATTAAAGGCGCCCGAGGAATACTATTACAAATTTTCTCTGCCTTATGTTGATTTTTTTTAATCAATTCCAAGACACAATAACTACGATGCCCCGATCAATACTGACAAACTTTACAGGTTGATAAAGAAACAATGAACTTTACGATTATCAGGTAGTGGGAGTAGTTGAGGAGAAATTTATTTAGCCAGAGGAACATAAGACTTATCTTTCAAAAGATATTGGAGGAAGTACTGCAAATTTTATCGTTGTAATTAATAGGAGAATTCAAGTAGGCACCTTCTCCTTTTGTGACCTTTGTAAAATCCTGTCTTCTCAGCAAGCACTGCTAGGTTGAAGCAGCATTGCAAAAAATAAGCAAAGATAAATAAGCACATGGAGATCTTTTAAACACCTTTTCACTATGGCTGATAGTACAAATTCTGGGAAGTACAAAGTCGAATTGCCATTACGTTACGTATGCAAATTCGGATGGATCTGACCCTGAGGTTGTGAAAACATGATTATCACGATTTGTACATTATAAATCACATAATGAGCATCCAAAAACTATTTTTTTTTACGTAGAAGGTTTCTAGCATTTTCCCTATCGAGTACGAGTTAAATAAAAACAAGTTTCGTTCGTTGCTTCAAAATATTATTGAAACGAACGAACATTTTCAGTTTGATTTCTAAGTAAAAGCTTTGGCTCAGCAAGATTGAGATGCAAAATATTATCTGAGAGACTTTTTCCATTTCCGTTTTATTTATAATATCAGGAAAATAAATCTTAACGCACTAAATTTTTCCACGATTTCAAGAGAACTCGAGAGACTGACCAGGATGAAAACTGCTTTTGGAAGAAAGGTATCCAAAAAGCAATAAAATTTTGATGCAGAAGGACTTTTTAAAAGGGGTGATTTAAATTGTTCATCCAGTGCCCCCACAACCTCCAAATTTTTAAGAAAATAAAAGTAACAAAATGTATTCCATGATAGAAGAATGGTTAGATATTGACGTCAAGAATTTTGTATAAAAAAATATGACAGCAGAAATTTACAATTAAAAGCCAAGCATTTGCAAATCAGCGTCATTTTCGTTTCGTATCTTTGTGTAATAGTGAAAAACCTATTATTTTTGAAGTCTCTGACGTTGAAGGTACTATAAAAAAGGGAACAAGGACAAAGAAATGCTCGAATCCGTACTTTATGAGTTTATGATGAGTTCAGATTCCAGTAGGGTACCTAACCCAGAAGACCTATAGAGATTATTCCATGCCAGTCAAAGCCAAAAAAATCTATGATTATCCAACTTACCGATACCAAAATTTGTGTTTTGTATTCGGTGCGGAGTAGAATAATAATAATAACGTGTTTAATAAGGTTTCGATTTCCCAATCTTCAGTTGAGCTTGACGTGGATCTGTGGATTGGGATATCTAAAATATAATGAGAAGAGAAGATGAAAAAATTCTTCAGGAGAACAGCACTGACAAAACGTTCTTTGCTAGTTTTCATAGAAGACTTCCCCCAGATTTTAACGGTGATTACAAAAGTATATTCATCGCCGAAAAAGTTAGGATTAAATTTTCTTTAAATTAAGAAAGCACTGACGTTCAATTTCATGGAAGAAATTAAACCAAAAATTAACAGAACAGCATTAATAAAACGTTCTTTGCTAGTTTCAATCGAAGACTGCTAGACATGTCTTCCTCCAGATTTTAACGGAGATTACAAAAGTATATTCGTCGCCGAAAATGTTAGGATTACATTTTCTTTAAATTATGGAAGCACCGACGTTCAATTCGATGGAAGAATTTGAACCTTTAATACAATTTTAACATCTTAAAAGAAATGATGGCTTTATGTAATTGAAGAGGTAAAGCAACTTTTTGGAAAACTATTTTTGGCTTTGTTTTTTTTTTTAATATTACCATTAATAACTAGTTATGGTCATTCTTTAGATTGTTGATATAAAAATTGCACAAAAGTTTTGGATTAATTAGAAATCCCAATATTTTGTTTCTTCTTTCTGCTTTGATGATATATTTTGACACTTGATAATCTCCAAAAAATTTTAAAAAAGATCTCTCTGTCGTCACAGTTTTATTTGCCACTATCTTGACCTCCAGTGTGTGCTAATAAAAAATTAAAATTAAAAGTTTCAAAGAGTAAACACGATATTGAATTTCGTTTTTCCAGACAGGTCAAAATTACGGTCAATGAGGTCAGTTCGACGAATCGCCATAAATAACGATAAAATAAATGCGTCGCAAAATTGATTTAATTATTTTTTTAATTCTGATTCAATTTTACATTTATCGCACTTCATTTGCGGAACGTAAAAGAGCATTGTATTATTTTTTTTGAAACTGCAAAAAAAAGGAGACCACTGCGCTTCCTGTTTTTGTTGTTTATATTTTAAATTATCTACGATTTTTGTTATTGTCGTTGAAGCACTCAGTTTATTAGAATTGTTTATCTGCGAAGAAAAATTATTTAGTTTATACATAAATTTATTAAGTACAAAGTTTTTTTAATCTCAAACCGGACAGAAAAATGAAGGAAAACACACTCAACGTTTCGCTATAGATTTATAGCTTCGTCAGGAGTGAAAAAAAGTAAATAAACAAGTTGTCAAGAGAAACAAGTCGTCAAGAGAAACGAAAAGGTAACATGATTTTTAAACTAAACTACGAGTTGTTCGGAATAAAAGTAACGAGAACTAATTAAAGCTACTTTTTTTTTTTTTTTTTTTTCCTTCTGATAAGGTAGATTTTGTTTTAAATAAATTTAATTCTTTTCATAATAGATTACAATTTACAGTAGAAAAAGAAAATAATAATTCATTGAGTTTTCTTGATGTAAATATTATCAGACAGAATGATAAATTAATTACTAATTGGTTTCATAAACCTACCTGGTCAGGTAGGTACATAAATTTTCACTCGTACACACCTAAAAATTATAAAATTGCAACTATTATTTCATTAACTGATCGAGCTATTTTACTTTCTGATAAAGTTTTCATTTATGATAACTTAAATTTAATAAAGAAAACTCTTATTCAAAATTCTTATCCAATAAATCTTATTGAATCAGTAATTAAAAATCGTATTAAATACTTACAAAATTCAAATGTCTCTAAAAACATTAGACAAACTTCGAATCATAAATACATATCTTTGCCTTATATTGAACCATTACACAATACATTTAAACACATTTTCAAAAAACATAATTTAATTTTAGCCAGTAAATCTGTGAATAATTTAAATTTAATTTTTTCGAATTTAAAAACCAAAATACCGAAATTAAAACAACCTAACGTGGTTTATGAAATCAAATGTTCAAATTGTAATTCTGTTTATATAGGTGAAACGAGCCAAAATTTAAAAAAACGTTTAGACCAACATAAATATCATATTCAAAAAAATAATCAAAATCATTCAATGCTTGTAGAGCATTCATTAGTAAATAATCATAATTTTGATTTTGATAATACTGACATTTTGTACAGTGAATCTAATATTTTTAAAAGACGTTTCATAGAAATGTGTAAAATTAAAATGTCTGGAAATTCTATTAATAAACGTACGGACTTTGAAAATTTAAATGACATATTTTGTAGTTTTCTGGACTCTTTAAACAAGATATAGATCTGTCAATTAATTAATTATATATATATAAAAAAAAAAAAAAAAAAAAAAAAAAGTAGCTTTAATTAGTTCTCGTTACTTTTATTCCGAACAACTCGTAGTTTAGTTTAAAAATCATGTTACCTTTTCGTTTCTCTTGACGACTTGTTTCTCTTGACAACTTGTTTATTTACTTTTTTTCACTCCTGACGAAGCTATAAATCTATAGCGAAACGTTGAGTGTGTTTCCCTTCATTTTTCTGTCCGGTTTGAGATTAAAAAAACTTTGTACTTACTATTTTCATCGGACAAGAACAAACTTCAATCATAAATTTATTAAAGAAAATTCTCATTACATATTTACTTTGCAATTGCTTTTGGTGCATGTATTCCTTCCACCATAAAAATTAATGAACGTGTAGACTAAACTCTTCTGTACAAGATTTGGTTCAGATTCTTGAACGATTTCAATTGTATAATAAAATCTAAAAATAGAATGTATTCTATCTTCAAATCATATCTAGTTATTTATTTACAGCCCAAGAATTCTTGTATTAAAAATTACTTATAAATTTAACCAAATCTTATACTCCAAGCAGCCTTTAGTGTTCACAGCTAATTTTTATTAAATCTTTTAACGTCGATGTCATATGTTAAAATGCGTCACCGCATACGTTAATAAATTATTTTTGTCTAGTTCATCCGCGTATACATAATTTTAAACTTATGAATGAGATACTACTGTGTACAATATGTAAGCCTTCACCTCCAAGTTTACGAACAAATCCGTTTGTAAAGTAGCGATAACCAAGTTAATTGTAATTAAAAGTAAAGATAACTTAGAGGCAATACCAAACAAATTAGTAATCCAACCTTGAAATCAATTTCAATGCAGCAAATTGATTGATCTTGAACTATTTTCACCCGGAAACCGTTAAGGAAAAAGAAATACGCACGTTCGAATATCCGTGCAAACTTGAATTTGTTCTAATTCCCGCAACATTGAAATCTGCAAGAAATCCTTTTGCTAACTGGAAATTATTTACAAGGGACTTTCCGCAGGAATGTCAAACGTATCCGGCAGGCTTAAATATTTAACACTTTCGCGTATTACTATACCATGATATTATTAGCTCGCGGATTTAATTATTATTTTCGTAGTTACGTGAACCAGCCACGAGTGCATTTTGCCTGTGAGTCAATACCACGTGTCTAAAAAATTAATTTTTGATAAAGGTAGACCATGGAAGTTTAAATACATGTGATAGCATACGTGGACTGCTGGAAAAGTTTCTGGAAACGGTACGAAAAAACGCATATGAAATTTGGTAAACGGTATCATTGTTTTTCGAAGTATAAGATGGTACCTCAGAAACCAGTGTCCGGAATGTTTCAACCGCTGCTTCAGCCGACGAAAATCGCTCACCACGCATTTTATTTTTGATATTTGGGAACAAAAAGAAATCATTAGGTGATAAATCAGGTGAATATGGACAATGAGTCTTTAATTCAATATTTTTGTTGGGCAAAAAATCAACTGTTTGACGGGCTGAGTAAGAGCTGGCGTTGTCATGATGGAGAATAATTCATCGATAAATTTGAACAACCTCCATTGAATTTCTTGAGCATTCCTTCGCACCATTTAACACGACCCTGCTTTTGCGCTTCTGGTAAATTGTGTGGGATCCAACGACTGCAAAGCTTTCGTACGTTCAAATGATCACGCAAAATCTGATGTATTGCTTTCATGTCCATGCGTAAGGATGCTTGAATCTCACGGTAAGTCACATGTCGATCTCGCTCAGGCATTTCACGCACAGCATCTACATTAGTGGCAACAACAGATGTTGATGGACGACCTTCACGAAATTCGTCACTGAGAGAGGTACGTCCATGCTGGAATTCGGCAAACCATCTTTGATGGTGCTTCATCTTCAAAAGCCAAATGAAGCCGATCGAGGCATTGTTTCGGCGTTAGACCACATTTGAAATCATAAAAAATCATGGCACGAAAATTTTCACGCGAGATTTCCATGGTTACACAAAATTACTTTTTCTCAAATGCTGTACAAACAAAACTAGTTCACTTGGATAAGAACTGTCAATAGAATTATAGGCGAAAAACGTCAAATTTTTCAAAATGACAATTGATAAACGCTAACAATTCTAGACCTACTAGATTCCAGAAAATTTTCCAGCAGCCTACGTACAATTCCAGTTGTCAGTTCGTAAGATATTGTCAAGTAAAGAAACAAATTGCTGCAGCAATCCGAGACAAACCCACCTTTATCAAAAATTTATTTGGACATAAGGTACAATGTTGCACAATATGTTTACTGAAATATACGAGAGAAAAAGCAGTGGCTGGTTCACGCACCCAAGGAAAATATATTTCAATCCGCGGCCTAGTTATTGTTGGGCGCCATATGGAAATGCTTAGCCAAAATCTTTCCAAATTTTATTATTTTTAACTCAATGAGCTTTTATCGTGTGTGCGGGAGATCACGTATGCAGAGGTAGAGGACTCTTATCACCATAACACGTATATTTATCATTTGTATAACGTGCAAATCACATTTCAGATTACAGCTAAGCGAGATCACATGTATTACCATGCACTGTGCTATTTCTGCTGATAACAAATTTCGTTGAAGGAATAGATTTTATAATTCCTATTATATTCTTACTAAAGCTATCTACTTTTTGATCTAGTTTTCTTAAAAGAGATTATTCAGAGTTGTTATATAGCTGATTGTGATTTGAAGAGGAGAATATTATCCAGTTATGCGAGCCAAAAATTCAATGAAGATGTAATAAAATTTTATGCCCCAACAAACACGTACTGAATTTTACTTCTGGATTTTATTTTGCGTTTGCTTACCTATTTGCTCGTTTGCTTGTCTGTATACTTATTGTAGTGGCCTGAAGACATTGGATCACAACTTAAAATTTGTAGGGAATTGAAAGACATTACTAAAAAGCATGACTGTACAACTACATAAAAAAATATTAAGGCAAGAAACATTTTAAATTGAAAAAGTCAAAGTTTATTATGTGCCGTTCTTGTGGGGCACTTATTTTAATTAGAAATTATATTATTCAATTGTAACAATTTTATTATCATGACTTCCTAGTTACTGATCGCCTGCAGTCTTGATCTGCAACCATAACAGTTTATTTGTTTCAAACGTACAATGTCTTTTTTGTTATAATGTTATCATTCAGTTCCATATACATATTTGTTTTCTTTCCCGTTTTAAATCAATTTACCTAATTTACCTATCTTTATTATTATTATTTTTTAATGAAAGTGGAACGGAGATCGAACAGTTTAAATTCGTAAGCGTTTAATCAGTTTACTTCGGGAAAAATAATTTCAAGTGACTATTAGCCAAATTTCGATCACATGTTTTCTGATTTGTTTATTAACATTAATTTCAGTTTAGTCCCGTTACCGATACAGGCTTCCCACTCACTGGAAAACAAACTCGAAAACGGGGAAAAGTCAGTGAATTGAAAAAAAATTTATAATATCCGGAAGAAGTCAGGGTATCTGACTGTTGTAATAGAAATGGCAGTGGAATTAATTGAAAATTTGATTTAATGTTTTGCTGTGTGAAATCTTTTTTTTTTACATTTAACAAAATTATTACTAATGCATTTTGCGAACGTTGGCTGTTCGTTAAAAAAGTGGTCATTTGTGTGGTCTTTGTTGGTTTTTGTTTAAACAGCGTCTCTCAAGCTACGCTTGTGCTGATGAAACCCCAAATAGGGCTGAAACAGCTGTACAGAGGCTGCTCGAGGGATTCACTGCAATCAAAAACGATTTGCAACAATATTTGTGAACCTAAAAGTTTCAATTCTCTTTCCTATTCGTGTACAATAACCAAATTGAAACAAAGCTTCAGAAATCCGATTTGAATTTTAATTTTTAATTTTTTTTTTTTTTTTCATTTTTATTACATTCACTATATACAGTATGTTTGGAAATTACTAGTACAAGAGAAACTGTGGCATCTGGAAATCCTAAGAAATCCCAGAAATACATTTTTTTCCGTAAAACAACATCATGTTCGAAACTCATTATTTGTATAAGTGGCATTTATTTCAGTGGCGCACCAATAATTTTGGCTAAATTTTTAATAATTTTTATTTCGAAAACTAAAAGATTTTATTAAAATAATTTTGCCGATGACTTCAACTCACCATCACCAACTAAGTACCATTTTTTTTTTGCACTAGCAATTTCCAAACCCCCTGTATTTAGTAACTTATTGTGCGATTATGGTCAAATTTAAGCTCTGTAAGTAAAAATGATACACTCGTTTATTAAACTACGTTTGTTCTATTTATTCTTTTTGTGCTTTAATCTGACTTTTACTTGTATCAAAAGTGAGACAAAAGTGTATCACTTCCACTTACAGAGCTTAAATATTTAACTAACATGACCACAATCGCACCATTAAACAGATTCCATTATATAACTGCATGCAGACAAAGAAAGAAAATACTATGCGTACAGTAAAGGCTGTTTTACATTATACCAATTTATGTTACGAGAAAATAGTATCAAAAAATATTAGCGAAGAGATGTTAGGGACACAAGTACATCTTTTAAAATAATCGCTAGTATACCAATTTATTGTATTACTTAATTATAGGCAACCGTATTAACGACCTTGTTCATTATGTTGCCTGAACTAGGGCACTTTATTTTTAAATTTTTTGAAAAATCTGGTTTATTTTTATTAGAATTAATTTTTTATAATTTGTAAAGATAATTCAATCATATTCTCAATTAATACAAATGAAAATTAAATTTATTACATTTGTAGGTTGTTTGAAATCAAAAAGAATTGAAAAATTGCTTAAAAGTTAGAAAAGTTGTATAAAGTCAATCACTTGCGTAAGTATATAAACTTCTTGACAATTTTTTTTTATTCTCACCGCCTTTCGTGAAAACAACTGCTGAGTTATTTGGCTTGCCTATACTGAGACTTTTTGTTGAAGAAATCCAATTTATTTATTTTTAGGCAAACTGGCATGTTAATAAAATTAATTCTTTTTCATTTTTTAAGATAATTCAATCATTTTCTCCAATAAAAGAGTGAAACTAAGAAAAATAGTTCCGGCCTGGTACACTTTGACAAATACAACGTTCCGGCGATGTAAACTGATCCTAAATCTGAAGTTTCTAAACGTTACCTAAATCACTCTAATTCCCGTTTGCACCACTTTCACTTAAAACTTTAAGTCCCACTGAAATGGTTAATTGGCACCTTTTCAATAACAGAAAGTGTCACTTAACCATTTAAGTAGGACATAAAATGTAAGTGAAAGTGGTGCAAACGGGCTTAAATTTGTCAAGTTTGACACTGATATTAAAATGACAGATGAAGGTTTGATTTACATATTACAAAATTACGAATTTTTGACATTGTTGTCAATTCTGTGCACCAGTTTTCAAACGCCGCAACTGTAAGTCTAATATTTTTACTCGATTTCAAAATAAGTAGAAATGGTAAACTACAGTTCAATTCAGGAAAGAATACATGCACGTCATGTACGGAACTCATCTGTTTCAAATAATTTTAATTTAACTATGCGAATTTTTACATATCCGAAATTCATCATTAAATCAAGTTCAAATACGAAATTAATAATAGTGTTGATTAACGTAGTGCAATTATTTGAAACACTCGAGGAATGTATATGACGTGCATGTATTGTTTCCTGAATCGAACAGTACTACAGGTCATTTTTATTACAATGAAGTTTTTGAGCTTTTCCTTTGCTGAGGAGACACCAAATAGCCGAAACAGCTCTCCAGGGGATTCTTGTGAAATCCACTGTAATTGAAACTGATTTGCAACTGTTTTTTTTTACATTTCTTTAAACTTCGACTCAATCAGTTGGACGTTATCAAATTCTTATAGCTGAAAATCCGTTTTTTAACATACGCTCAATAACAAACCTTTTAATTTCCCGTAACTTCTGGTCAAGTTTTGTATGATAGAAGGTCTCATGTATAAATCAGGGTAGGGTACTGAGCACTAAACGTTGCAACAGCGGTTACGTCTATCTGCCTGTTTGAATCTGGTCTGGATTCTCCTAACTATTCTTTTCTGACGTAAAATGTTGTCTTGACCGGTACTGAATACAGTTAGAATAAAATTCTTGAAACTCGGTCCAATAGTTTTTTATTAAAAAAAAAACAACAGAATGTTTTCGAACCTAACCAGGTTCATCCTCAACGTATTGATATTGAGTCCTCTCGCCGAGATTTGGCGCGAGTCTTTTCCAGAATTTCGACAAGAGAAGACTCAAAGTGAATACACTGAGGATGAACCTGATCAGTTCGAATACACTTTTCTTTTTTTAATGGATTGATTTATTTGACCGAGTTTCAAGAATTTTGTTCTTTCTTGTTAATTCTTGATGAGGTATACTAATGGTTGTCATATTTAGGATTAAAGCAACACAAAAATGGACTACTTAGGTCCAGAAAGCCGAGATTTCTGAAGCATTCATCATCTTTAATCTTCGGTTGTATTACATACGTGTAAGGCGAAATTGCATATTTTATCATTAAATGGGCAGCAAATCATTTTAAAAGGCCGTATCTACAAATTATATTCAATGTTGTTAGATAAAAAAGGCGAAAATGATTTTGTTAGTTCAAGAGGTCAAATCGGCACACTGTATTACAATTAAGAGACGTATAATATATTTACAAAATTTCATATCTAAATGCGTTTTTTTTTTTCCTCTCCTGACATTGGTGTGCATCTGGACGACGATTCTTCAGGTTCTTCAAATTTTGGGCGTTTGAGTTTACGTTTCCGTTCTTGTAAAATAATTTCCTTTCACTTTTCTTTTCTTATCTAAATCTTTTACAACTTTTTGGAAGGCTAGACTAAACTAGAAAGGTTGCACATTTGAAATAAAACTAAATTTGCTTGGATTCTTTCTTTTGTATTGGGATCACTTCGAAATTCGAACTAATACCAACTTTCTAGAAATATACTGACATTTCTAGTCATTATGCCCATTGCCTCCTGTTATACTACATATGAGTGATCTATGCGTCAGAGTATAAATTATATTACTTGGAATTCCAATCGCCAATCGTGTCGGTTAAATTAATGAAATAATAATTTTTTAGTCACAAAAAAAATTAAATTCAAGAATTTTTTATGTATGTACTCAATGTGTAGATGAAACTGACAAGAACAAAGTTTTTTTTTTTTTTTTTGAAAAATAGATATGTTACGTCATATTTTCATAACACCGATTTCATTCTTGCGGTTTTCTTCTGAAATGAAAACGTGGGCAGTTGGAAAGTACTGAAGAAATATACATAATAACGTCAGTTTATTAAGAACTCGGTTAGAGCGAATTTTCTGCTGCGACGAACCTTTGCAAAATATGAACTTTGAGTATCAGAAATTTGTAAATATTGCGAAACAGAAAAAAGCTTATTTTTTCCAAATTTGATTAAAAAAGACATTTATGTCATAAAAACGAGAAACACTTTTACTATACTTTACTCTATCTATGTATCCATCTAGAAAATAGTACTTAAAAAGAACTTACTGACGATTTCCTTATGTATTAAACACCTTGTAGATGATGAGGTTCGCTTGATGATGCCTTTCAAGTTTCATGTTCATGTCTGCTACAGCTAATCAATAAGGAATATCTGTCTATTGATTGTTAGAGTAATTAACTTTGTCTTAGACTCCAGTAATCTACATCAAAACGCAGTTGGTAATTCGTTTCTTTAATTGCAAAAATGAGAAAGAAAAAGAAAACATCAATTATCAATGGAGTAGCCAAAATGAAACTGTTTAATTAAAAAATTGATAAAATAGAAAGACCCAACTTTTAAATCTTCGTACAAGATGCTATCTCACCTTTCATTCTATTTTGTTGTTATACAGGGTGCTGCATTTTGAAACGCAACATAGGAAATCCCATGTTAATTTAAAGGTCGAATATTGGCTTCTCTAATTATTTTTACAGCAAAATTCCTCTTAGGTTTTTTAAAGTACTCTTCAAAATGAATCTGTCTGTATAGTTTGAACATTTTTCGTACGCCGAGTTACAAGATGTTTAAAATATATTATACTAAACTATCACCGCTGCCTTAATCAATGACAGTGAAAACTGGACAGACGATTAATAAATCTAGTCGTTTTTCAAAAAGATTGTTAGAAAAAGATTTCCAATAATTTATTTTAACGTTTACTGATCAAGGCCGTGCTGATAGTTTGGTATTAATTGAATTTCGTTACTGATTTTTTTAAATATTTTGAAACTGAGCGAATAAAAAATTATCAAACTTCACAGAAAGATTCAGCTTGAAGAACACTTTCAAAAATCTCAATGGACTTTACCTGTAAAGTACTTATATTCGAGCACTCTTAAATGAACATGTTGTGTTTCAAAACGCAGCACTCTGTATAATTACTTGTAAGTCGTGAATTCTAGAAATAAGACCAGTTATAGTCAATTTCCGCCTTGAATTTGCACCTCTTTTCTAATTTATGAGTCAACTCTATTATAATTTACATAGTAGTTAAAAAAAAATTCATAAGAAAGAAAAACTGAACACTACCACTTATTAATAATAGTATCGGGCATCACAATAACCTAAAAAATATGCAATTAAGCGTCTCGAAGATCTTCAACTCACTCATTTCTCACATACCGAAATTTTATTCGCTAAAGGAACAATTAAGATCAATTTTCTACCTTGGCAGTAAAACATCTGGTAAATTGACAAACAACTGTCAGAAATGTAATAATTTCACACAATTGGAAATAGACGGATCATTTTAAAGCCTACTATGTCCAATGAATCATTTATAACAACTCTGTATAAATAGATCTTTAATTTTTTGCATTATTTATATTATCCCGACCTGAAAATTTGATTGTTTTCTTGTTACTTTTTAATGCGGAGGCATTAATTAAAAAATATTGAGAAATAAATATATCACCAGGATGACTGTTTACGTTGTGTAATCAGGCTCTTAGTGCCAATTAGGTACGGATGATTAATTAAACTTGAAGCAGCAAGGCCGCGTTCAAACAAATCTGGCAGCTTATAACATAAAAGAGAGAGCATTATCATTACTCATTAGATACAAACTTTGCAAAAACCACGCATCACTTTTAACCTAAGTACAATAATTTGAAAAAAGTAATTTCCAATTTTCGTTTGTTTCGTGTGACGAATTATTTTTCACAAGCATGTTTAAATGTGACATTTCTGTCACTTAACGTGAAGGGATTCTAGTGTTACAATTAGACATTTACTTCATGAATAATTTACTACCCACACAATTTAAACAGTGTTTGCCGATTAGTTTCCACAGCAACAATATACATGTACACTTACAATCACACTGTGTATGACATCTTTTAATTAATGTGTTTATTTCAATTTAATCAATTAGATTTACTCGGAAAAGATAATACACTATTCAACTGGTAAAATAAAATCATCTAGGTTATCATTTTTAAGCGACGTGCAAATCATAGCGGGAAGGGCGAGATGGCGGTTCGGCCATAAGGAGAACATACAAATCCGCCACCGCGCGCGTTTCCGCTCTGGTTTGTGCCTCGCCTAATGCTCCTTTTGCAAATAAAATCTATTTTTTTTTTTTCAATTTTCTGTTAAAAATGGCATGTCTCTTCAAAATATATTAATAGAAATGAACCGCCAGGGCAATAATATATGTTCTAAAATTAATTTAAAATATGTAACTGGGAGATAAAATATTTCATCTTAAGTCATTCATTAGGTAGTACTAAAAACTTCACAGGTTTTTCCTGGAATTGGAATAACCGCATTTATTACTCAACACATTTCGCATTCCGTAGTATTTCATTCGCAGCCAAACCATTCTGCTAAGTTGCTTAGCAATTGGTTGCCAACCTTATTGTATTTTAATACAGGTTGTTTTCTGCATTTGCATATAATGCACTGCGTTTTTTGAAAAAAAATAATAATAATTGAGTCTTCTGCGTCACATACACATTCAGGTCAGCTTTAATTAGATTGTAGCTATGTACACTGAAAATCAAAAGTAGTCTCTCCTCTATAAATAAATGTTATACCGTTTTCAATTCATTGTACGTGGGCTGCTGAAAAATTTTCTGGAATTTAGTAGGTCTAGAATTGTTAGCGTTTATCAACTGTCATATTTGAAAAATTTGACGTTTTTCGCCTATAATTCTATTGACAGTTCTTATCCAAGTGAACTAGTTTTGTTTGTACAGCATTTGAGAAAAAGTAATTTTGTGTAAACACGGAAATCTCGCGTGAAAATTTTCGTGCAAAGATTTTTTACGATTTCAAATGTGGTCTAACGCCGAATCAATGCCTCGATCGGCTTCATTTGGCTTTTTTACACACTATATGCACTATATGCACTCATCTCATGTCGTTTTACTCCATGAGGTTAAAACGAGATGAAGATACACTCAGTGCACATAGTGCACCCCAATCGAAAACGCTATTGAAGTGGTGTAAGCAGTCAATTGAAAGCGGTCCCTTCTCACCGGGAAATGTCGAAGAATTGAAAAAAGGTTCGTAACGTAAAGGAATTTGTGAGCGAAATTAATGGAAAAATTGGAAATTTCATTTAGTGTTTTGTTGTGCGAAATATTTTATTATTTATATTTAGCAAAATGACAAGATAAGCCAACAAGCAGGAAATTCATATTCCTTCCAATTATTTTTGAACACTCTGTATAAATAGGAATTCGTAATAGAGTGATTTTTTTTTATTTTAGAATTACGAGAAGGTCGCGTTTGTATTTGTCTTCTGAATTTTCACAAGAGAAGTGATTCTTGTGATTAAGAAGAAGTCATCTACTGAAGATGGCAGCATAGCTGCCGAAATACGTTAAAGATTGGTTATAGTAATAAAAAACTTTTTACAGTTAGGAGATTTAACCCAATTTTATTAACAGAGTTTACCAAAATATGGAAAAAATATTGTTTAGTAATATTTATTAATAAATTATTTTTAGTTCGAATGTAATTTTCTACATTAATTTAAGTGACTTTCTCTAAACTAGTAACTTTTTTACATTTGGTGAAAGTACCAATACATTTTCTGAAACTAGAAAAGGTGTAAAATTGTTTTTGTTATTAAAAAATTAGGAAAATTGCATAATCTCAGCGAATAGGAAAAAAATATTTTAACACTGACAGAAACTTTAGCACAGGCAATCATACTAATGACCGTGTGCGTTGGGTTGCCTATACTGAAGGTTCTTACTTTTAGAAAGTTGAATTTATTTTTTTTTTAAACAAGAAGACCTATTATTTAAAATTAGTTATTTATATAAAAACTCTTTTCGACCCTTTAACATTTCGAATAATTGCAGTCGAGGTTTCCCCTTTTGCTAGATCAGTGGCGGCTTTAGGGACGGGCGAGCCGGGAAACCGCCCGGGGACCCGCGCTTTCAGGAGCCTCGCGCCATCTGTAATATGTGTTTTATTTTAATTTTTAAAATATTTGCGTATCTGTATAAAATGAACATATGAAAAGCTTATTCAATCAAAATAAAAATAAAAATGTTATAGCGTTTTCGATTCACTTCTTAATATTTCCTGTCATCATCAATCAAATCATGCCTTAAGAGAAACAATTTTTCAGACCTGCTCTTAATACTAGAATAACATCTGTTGTATGAAGACTAGATTGTGTGGTTTCCAATAATTTTTGTGCGTTTCCTTGGAATTTAAGTTTGGTTGTAACCAATCGTATTCCAGTAACAAAAACGGTTCAACTTTCAAAAATATATGAGAACGATTATTGCATTTTCGGTTTAGTTTATGATTTTTGATATTTGCGTAATAGCCGACTTAAAATAATTAAAACATATTTAAGAAATTCGATGACCCAATATTGGTTTTCAGTCTTAGCTTCTTACGATTTAAAAAACCGCGTTCAGAGTCATCCTGTACATGGAGAATTTCGTGTCGTATTTATTATTAATAACGCAATATTCGTATGGCGTATTGTGTGAACATTTGGTATTTTCCTCGCCTTTTTTACGCTGGAACTAACTTTTTATTGCAATCTCCGTCGTAGCGCAGTCGTGCATCTTATAGCGCTAACCAGCTCCCATATTTTCGGTCTGTTTTGTTTTGCAATTCCTAGACAGTTTTTATATACCTCCTGGGCACTCCTGCAATAAATATTTACGAGTTCGCTACTTCGGCATTATTCTTGCCTTGATTTAAACATCTCGTGCTGTTATTAATTATGAATAGTTTAAACAGCGACAATCTACGATCGCTTTATTGGATTAGGATTGACAAAATGAAGCCAGTTTGCTACAAAATAAGTCATCCCGTGCAAGGCTACCATGCTTGCATTCAAAGCATAATGAAAGTTTTAAAAATCTTGTTGCAAATCGTTTTTTGATTGCTGATGAAGCCCCAGATAAGGCTGAAACAGGGGGGTATTCACTGCAATTCAAAACGATTGGCAACAAATTTTTTTCTTATTTTTATAATACAAAGAAAACAAACTTTTTCCCTTATCCAAACTGACCCGCAAAAAGTTCTCGGCCGGGGTCTCGCCATTCTTAAGACCACCTCTTAGCGAGTTGTCGCCATTAGTTGGTCATGAGAGAGAAAATTTGTTACACCTTTTAAAGTTATGAAAGTTTGTCAATTTTTTTGACAATCGGGGAATACCTCAGCATGTTTTTTTTTTAATGATAATGAAATGTGAACCCTTAATCCCTTGTGCGTTTAACAACAATAATATGTAGACAAACCAGTGGCGTAACTACAACTCAAGCCGCCGGGTTGCAACACTTTCACCAGCGACTTATATTATTAATAAAATAAAACTAAACAAAATCATTCGACTGTTTTATTGAAACTTTGCAGTTGCGCTAAGCAAATCAAGACTGTTTCATTTGCTTGTGGATTGTCATTCATTTCTGAAAAATGACGAAAGTTGTAAATCTTTGAGGTTAAAAACTAGCGCTAAGCTCTCAAATTGTCTCCCAAAGAAATTCTTTTTCAGCATTTTTCAAACGATTTCCCGCAAATTAAAAGCAGCAAAATTAATTGCGGTAACAGATTAATAAATGGCGCTACTCATGTTTGGAACTTCTAACTTACTGCGGCTTTATTTATTTGCATTTTTTCCGCAACATTATTTCCTGAATTTTCTTGACGTCTTTCACTTGTTTTTGGAATTGTTTCTCTACAAATAAAAAGGTTCACGTTAACAAATGGCGCCGCACTGTTTATTCAAAGTTGTTTTGAGAACATGATTCGTAAACGTTCTTAGCTTTTTCCGGTTGTTTTCCGGTAAATAAAGAGTACAGTTACAGAGTAACAGATGGAACCCTAAATGCTTGTTAATCCATTCGCTTCAGATATATGTGTTTAAAATTGTATTTTTTCGAAAATATTTTCAGAACATTGTTTTCAGAACATTGTTTTCGAACGTTCCTAACGTTTTTCAGTTTAGAAATCTTTTCCGGGCAAATTAAAAATTTTCGGGTGGGTTAACAGATGACGTCACAAGTGTCACTCATTCGAAATCGAATCTAAAGCATATTTGCTGAGTTTTCTTAGCGTTTTTTTAGTTATTTTGAAAGTATATTGCGGCAAAAATATCTCTAATATAATTAATCTTTCCAGTTTTAATTTAAGGACGATTTCGTAAGTGCCCTGCATTTTAGAGAGGGACAACAATTTTTTTTTAATTATTTGAGACATATACAGTAGTGTCCGATTATAACGAACCCTGAAATTGTATCAAAATACATTCGGTATATCAGAAGTTCGCTATAATAGGTAATTTAAAAGAAAGTGTGTTTTAACAGTTACTTTTTTTTATTTTACATGAAATAAGTATTGTAAAAAAATAACATGAATCCTTTCCGAAACAGTTAGACGTATCATTAAAAACACAAATCTACATTATAAAATCGGTTATTTTTTTATAAATATTTGTATACGACTCTAAAAAATTGCGTAATTCTGCCATTTTTTGGAGCGTTGAACTCTGTCACTGGTTAAAATGTTTGCAGACACTGTTTCAATAATCTGCTCATCAGTTAACACTTCTCTTGGTGGTATATTATCAACTCTAACATATTCTTCAAAGTTAAATTCATTCGGCACGTTGGATATAATGTCCTACTCCAACAGAAAACCAAAACTCGGCTGTTATAAGGGCTATAAATACACGTCACTCGTAACAAGTAATCGGAAAATAGCGCATAAATCGCGGAAATCCCTCTACAGTTCGTTATAAATGGAAAATTGTGTTACATTTTAAGTCATATCTAGTTCACTATACCCGAGAGTTCCTTATAAGCGAGTTCGCTATAAGCGGAAAAAAATACACTGAGCTTACGGAAAAATTTTTGTTGCTTGAAATATAGGACGTTATAGCCGGAAGTTCGTTGCAAACGGGTTCGTTATAAGCGGACTTTACTGTACATATAAAAATATACATTTATTAGAAATCCGCGATCGTGAATGATTTTAGACATCAAGAAAATCTGCAATATCTGTATATTTGCTTGCTAACAAAAATTTTAATTTTTACTGTAAGCTTAGAACAAGTGCCTATGGCGTCTTAGCGTCGGGTTGGTTTGCAGTCCCTTCAACCCCTATAGATACGCCACTGAGGCAAGCACAAAATAAAAATTGGAGACAAAATTCAACACGTTTTTTTTTTCTTTTTTGGTCGCCACTTTGGAAACATTAGTTTTGTCAGTCAGTGTGTACTTATCCTACAAATATTATATATAAAAAACAACATAATTGTAAGTACTATAATAAAAATAAATATGTTAAAAATTGACTTTTTTATAGTATCAACAAATTTACCACACAATTATAAAATTTAATAAAAATGTTATCCCCAATTGATATACTGGTCTTTGATCACAATTTAACTACCAATTATTGACGTTAAACTGTCAGTGTAATTTAATGCCATCCTCCAGGCGTCTTCTGGTTATTTATTATTATTGATTATTAGATTATTATGCATCAATTTTTGTAACAAACATTTTATGTTTGTGAATTTTCATGGAAATTGCAAAAAAGTTCTACATCAAGGTTTTTAAACACTATTTTTAGAACGCGTTCTTCATCCATCAATCTAATAAAGTCAATTAACAATAGCACTGATACTGATGATAAACTTATTTATTGTTAAGAGTTGCTGCCGTTTTTTCATTGCGTCATAAATTCTTTTAGAATAATAGGGCTGCATGATTGACGTTTTATTTATCTTTATAACAACATTAACGTTCTTTACTAGGTTACGTTATCTTCATTTGAGAATGGCAATTAATGCTTTGTATAAGATATCTTACGAGCTATGTATGTATGTACAATTCTTGAGTTACAGAAGTATTATTTTAGGGCACGATTCCAATTTCTTTGGCTACGTGACTACTCTCATGTAAAAGTGGGTGGTGGTGGTGGGTAGTGGATCTATTTCCTTTTGTAGGTGGCTTCTTTTCTTCAGTTTACAGAAGGATGTTTACTTTTCTCTCGAATGGTTTTTACTTTATTATTTGTTATGGTAAAATAACAAACAAAAATTATATCGTATTTTTTTTTTCTAATCTTTGAATATTACATTGCCTTAATGAGTGAATACAAACACTTTGATAGGTTTGTAATTGGTGTATTTAGAATTTGACATTTTTATAAAAATCGTAACCGCGTCACTTATCATTTGAAACGTTAAACAGGATATTAAATTTTATATTAAAAACTTAAAAATATTTTTAATAAATATGTACAAAACAAAAATATTCAAAACGTTTGTTGATTTAAATACCGGTAATTGACTGAAATTGAAACCATAGCATTAAGTTCTATGTACTTACACGGCTTTCTATCTGTTGTATTGCACCTGCTCTCACTTTCTAACAATCATATATGTATATTATTGAATGGTTTATTCATTGTTTGCTCCTTTACACATATAAAAGTGTGCGTTTTTTTTCAGTTTTCTCAGGCAGGTTACTTTTACGATATAGTCACTTTCGTAAGCAAGCAATCATCCAAAAATATATTTTTGAAAATCTAGAAATAAATCATTATTATTGTGTATATGTTTAAATAATATTGTTTTTCCTATCAAATCAATAATAACGTACGAGATCGACAAGTTAATATACTTCTGTAAGATTTCGATAACCGATATTGACCAGTATTACGTAACTCTAATTAAATTAGCATTGCCCCTTATCACACTTATCAGATTAGAACAGTCGTAAAAGAGGTTTTCCTGTATATGAATGAGATGTTTTAAATTACATCGATTTTTGTGCAACTTCTCATTGAACGATTTTATTATGGAGTGGAGTCTTATTGAATGTTTGAAACGGAAAATGTCGACAAAAAGCAAACGACTAAATAATATACAATATTTGTTTAAGTATTTCAAGTATCTCAAGAAACTAGGGACAGATCATTGAACAATTTCATAAGTAAAACTTACAAATCAAAAGCACTAGTGTGCAAGTGTGTATACATACAAACTAAATACTTTTCTTGAAAATAAGAATAACTAACTAACCACTTATCAATTAGAGAAAATTGTGATACTTTAACTCTGTGCACAGCTAAACCTGCAACATTTCATTTGCACCCTGTATAAAAACTTAAATATGTACTTAATAATTTTATCTAACACCTGTTTATGAAGTGATAATAATACCGAATTTGAATATATTATGAGGTCTAGAAAACACTAGTGGAATTATGAATCTATAATTAAACTTATATTCAAATTCGGCATTGGATAGAACTATGTATTACACTCATGACTTATTTGCCTTATAAGACACTTGTGTAATAAATACCTACATATTCACTTTAGTAATGTCAAGGTCAAGATGATACATTTTAAACTGAAAACTGCAGTTTAATAAAGTTAATAATTAACAAAATACTCGTGCTTGGACTAGAAAGCAGTGGAATAAAAAGATGATTGCTTCACCTCACGTAATATACTTAAATTTATTTAAATCTTTTGTCTGTATTGATGTTTATTAATAGTTAATTGATCTAAAAAATTTGTTATCAATAAACTATAACTCAGTTTCGCTAACTACTGGGTGTAAAAATGGAAAATTTTACTTACATGCGCTTATATGTATGAATAAGACATCTATGTATCAGTGTATCAGGGATTACTAATCTTTTTAAGTATCAATACCTTAGGAAAAACGACAGTTTTCTCTGACCCCCCTTCCCCTTCCATTCTAGCGATAACTATAACACTGCGTAATTTTAAATCAACATATTTAGAAATTATGTTAAATTTAAATTGTTTCACCGTTAAAAAATTTTTCGATTTACACCGAAAAATTAAATTACAAACATATGCTCTTGCCGTTTGGGCATGCTTCCAGAAATTTGATTTTAACAAATGAAAAAGTATTATTTTGTTTACCAAACGAGGATCTTTAAAATAATAATCAAAATTAATAATAATTATTACTGAATGAAACATTTTAAAACCATTGTATTCGCTTGTAATGACCAAGGTTGGTAGAGCTGGACTGTGTATTAGATGGTTGCCTTGATGGGCGGAGGGGACAGAGGGTGCGTATCTCGTTACGTCACGTCACGTGATAAATTCCATTGGGCATATTTACGAGATTTTTGCGTTATTTGATCGATAGGACCACAGAATTGATACCATTTTAGTGAATTAGATTAAGCTTTAAGAGACGGATTAAAACTCACTCTATTTACTTCACTGTGGCGGAAAGAAGTTTCGTGTGACGTCACGAATTACTTTTGCGGGGAGAAAATTTCAAATTGCATATTAAATGGGAACGAGGCAACCTGCTAGATGCAATATCAGTTTTACCAACCTCGGTAATGATCTGAATTAAAATCATCTATGAGCCACTTAAGAAACTGACCCTCTTATGTTTCCATAGAATAATCTTATCGTTACCTACTAATTTTAATCCAGGTCGATTAAAAAACTTATCTATATCAGCGCGTTCAAGGTTGGTAGAGCTGGACTGTGTATTAGAAGGTTGCCTTTATCCAGCAGGGAGGGTTTGGGTACGTAACTCGAATTTAAGCTTTAGGCGGCAGATTAAAAGTCACTCTATTTACTTTACTGTGACGGATAGAAGTTTCATGTGACGTCACAAGTTGCTTTTGCAGAATATCAGTTTAACCTTGAGTGCGTCATATTGAAGGGTTGTCTATTGTCCCATTTATTATTTTAGATACGATGGGGCTACTACAATTAAAAAAAAATCGAAATTTTAAATTAAATCGAAAAGACACATGCATAAAATAGTAGTTCAAAGCACAGAGACCTGATGGAAAATTTTCAGAACACCATCTCTTAATTCAAAATTAAATTGAAAATACGTAGAATCGAAGCGCTGAGGAATCATTTAGAGCGCCATCTGTTCACCGAAAAGGAAAACATTATTAACTGAATTTTAAAACATCTCATCGCTGACGTTATCATCTCATCTTTTAATTTTAGCAAAAAAATATTGCTATATTTTTTTCTGATTAGGAATTTATTTTCATGGAAAACTGAAAACATTCTCTTGGCTAGAAAGGAAGCGATTTTAGTAGAATTTAAATTCTTTAGAGCGCTATCTTTTGGTCAAAAAGGAAAACTATTTTAGTCGAATTTAAAAATGTATCATCGATGACGTTCTCATCTCATCTGTTGATTTTAGCTTAAAAAATTTAATTGTTTTGAATGACTTAGGACAAGTTTCGTAATGGCGTTAAAGTAGGACTTTTAAATTTAAAATCATTTTCAGATGTCGTAACAAAATAAAACGCATTAATTTATAAGTCAGACTGTAACTTTAATTTTATAAAACCTACTTTAGTTCATTTAGGCTGAATTTCATAATCGAACTAAAAATAACTTTAAACAAGAAAGCCACTGTCAGATGTCAAATAAACGTGAAAAGACATTTAATTGACACATCAGAATGAGATTTTAGTTTCATGTCTCGTTTAATTTGATTATGAAACCGGCCCTAATTACTTTCAAGGGAGTCTACTATTCATTCATCCCCAAATGACCCCTAGATGTTCGTTAACCCCCAACCGCCCCCTACATGTTCATCGACCCTTTTTTACTTTTTTTATAGAACTCCCTTGGGAACCCCAGCTATATACGGTACCGTATACTTTAAAAATTGAAAATAGGCAACATTCTACACTCGTGCTTTTAGTGATTTTCTGTTGTAATTGATGTGTTGCCAGTTTAAATAGTCAAAAAGAATTTCGTAAGATACCTTTAAGCTTAAAGTCACTCTCAGATGTCAAAACAAACGTGAAAAGAAATTTAATTGACACATCAGAAAGTCATTTTAAGTTTAATGTCTCGTTTAATTTAATTATGAAACAGGCCCTAATCATTTTGAAGAAAAACTAAACGAGATTTCAAGGAGTCTTCATCATCATTATATATAGGATAAATATATTTTGCACGGTTCAAATTCTAATGAAGCGGGCAATATAAGATATTAGACCGTAGCGTGTAAACAAACGCGAGGGCTGTGGAGACAATTAACGCCGCTACAGCAATGGTGTTACTCAGTATAACAAAAAACAGAGCAAGGTTGCCGCAATAAAAAATTACAGTTGTGTAACCAATTCTTCTTGTTTAAATGTGTAAAGATTTTCAGAGTAATTAGTTGACCAGTTGTATTATTTTCACCGTCCCATTACACAATGTGCCTGTTCGATACATTTTTACGGCGCTACTGAAACGATGGCGTGTACTTACTGAAATCCTATGCTTAATCATCATCATCGTTTAGAGCGCCATCTGTTTACTAAAAGGAAAAACTATTTTAGTCGAATTAAAAAAGAATGTTTTATGGCTGACGCTCTAGTATCATATTTTTTTTAATTTTGTTAATAAAATACAATGAATTTTAAAGGGGATCTCTCTATAATACGTAAAGTAATGAAAGATAATGATAGAAGATAAATATTTGTATTGGACACGAGTCGACGATTCTTTCAACCCCAAATGACCCCTAGATGTTCGTTAACCCCCAACCGCCCCCTACATGTTCATCGACGCTTTTTACTTTTTTATGGAACTCCCTTGGGAACCCCGGCTATATACGGTGCCGTATACTTTAAAAATTGAAAATAGGCAACATTCTACACTCGTGCTTTTAGTGATTTTCTATTGTGATTGATGTGTTGCCAATTTAAATTGTCAGAAAGAATTTCCTACTATACCTTTAAGCTTACAGTCACTCTCAGATGTCAAAACAAACGTGAAAAGAAATTTAATGTCTCGTTTATTTTGATTATGAAACAGGCCCTAATCATTTTGAAGAAAAACTAAACGAGATTTCAAGGAGTCTTCATCATCATCATCGTTTAGAGCGCCATCTGTTTACTAAAAGGAAAAACTATTTTAGTCGAATTAAAAAAGAATGTTTTATGGCTGACGCTCTAGTATCATATTTTCTCAATTTCAATTTTTTTAATAAAATAATAAAATGAGTTTTAAAGGGGGTACACTGTAATGCGTAAAGTAATGAAAGAGAATGATAGAAGATAAATATTTTTATTGGACTCGGCACTTGGCAGTCAACGATTCCTTCATCCTCCAACAGGTCCATTGACCCATTTTCCTTTTTTTTGTAGAGACCGTTAGGAACCCCGGCTAGAAACGGTGCCTGCCCGTGCTTTAAAAATTGAAAATATGCAGCCCATTCTACACTCGTGCTTTTAGTGGATTATGAAAACGGAAAATTATTTCTAATGTGATTGATGTGTTGCCTATTTCAAAATTTTCAGGGGTGACGAATTAAATTAGCATTTCGTTAGGTACTTTTAAGAAAGTTGTTCTGTTTCTGTAAAGCAGAAATTATTTTCGTTTTTTTGATGGGACTACAAAGAATTTGTCATTTATTAATTATTTTCAAGGAAAGCTTTTACTTTCTTATCAAGTAGTTCAAACGTTTCAAAGTAGATAGCGACACTCTGTGAACACTTAAACATACTATTACAGCCGTGACGCGCATTTTTAGCATCAAACACGCCACCTTGCGCGTCACAGAACATGACTGAAGCTACGAGATCATTCCAGAAATTTCGAGCACAGAGGGCTCTGCAATATAAGCCGTACGATCCGCCATGAGTTTAGTTATTAAGTTGGCAAGCAAAGGGTTCGTTCCTCGAATTAATAGAAAATACATTTTGTAAAAGTGTTATTTGATAGACAAGCTCATTATAATTGTGTTGTTAATTGTGCAAACCAACAGCTTTTAATTAAGGTCTTCTAAAATTTAACGACTATAATTTGTGAACCCCCAAATTCGTAACAATACACACATTTTAAAAATAAAAATACAATTTCTAAATTAATTTTGAAAATGGAACTCAAATATGCCGAAATTAAATTCGTTATAAAATGGTAGTTTTACCAACTTTCATTGATCACGTATTATAATATATTCTTAAATTCATCGACACTTTTTTGATGTTTCATTTAATATACTATCACGCTCGATTAAAACTACACCGTTTGACTATTTCGTGGCCCTTATAGCATTTGGGAGTGGATGACTGCGACGCAGTGTTTTAAATGCTTGCCTTTGAATGTTTATAAAAGGTGCGGTTTCCCTGCAGGAGTATTATTTTTTATTGAGCACGATGGTATATCCGAATTTAACTAGTTTAATTAAAAATCTCGTTTGTTATCGACTTAAACTGATCACATCATAGAATTCTATTCGCTAAGACCTCGCTCGCCTCAGCGTTTTTGAAAACATTCAAGCGCTCGTTTTTTCTATCGCCCTGAATAGAATAGGTATATTAGATTTAATAATTATGTTCACACTGAAAAAAGCGCTTTAGTGCGAACGCATATATTTAAACCGATAAGTTCAATTCACGACGTTAGAAAAAACGAGCGCTTGAACGTTTTAGAAAACGCTGATGCGAACGAGGCCTAAGACGTAATGGATTTGTTTATAAAAGCTGATGTTCTTCAGATTGATAGTTTTTGTAATGCTTTGTCATTTGTGTGTTCTAGATATAGCGGTAGCTATTAAGGATCAAGTCGAATTACTAAATTCGAATGGCTCGCTGATAGGAACTACTAACGATCCAGTTTCCTTCAGTAGTTTAAAAGCGCTAACTTTTGACAATCTGCGGCACCAGTTCTTTGTGAGTGACATGGAACAGTTCAACGATTCCATATTCGCCATTCCTCTCCAAAAAGAATATGCAAACTTTTCCGATGCAGCAATCGTCGAAGATCTTCCTGATGACGTTCAGGTAAAGAAGACTTTGAATATCACATCATTCAGAATTACCAACTTTTTTCCAGATTTTTTTTTTTTTTGAATGAGTGCAAAGTATATTGAAGTTCAATACATAATGAAATAGCACATCAGTAAAAAAATAATGAAAGCAACCTTGTATAGAGACAGGTATTTCTCAGTAAATGTTGAATTATGAAACTGTTATTTATTTGCTCGTAAATTATATCCTTCCGAAACCCAAAATATCCATAATTCTGCGTAGAAAATTAGATGATTCCATGTTAGGAGAAATCGAAGCAATTCTTTTTGTATGAAACTTTAAGATCGCTGATATACAAATTTGCATTCAGTTCGGAATGACGTTTTATTTGTCCTTCAACTCGCCCAAAGTATTTGTAATTTGTAGTGGTTTTGATTGTCGTCATACAGAGGAAAAATATTGCAAAATTTGATTTTCCATTTTAATTATGCTTGTAAATTAAATTACAGTAGAAATAGTTTTCTAAACCAATCAATTTATAACACTTGTTTCATTGTGGTGTGTAGAAAATGCGGTCTCTGAATTTATTTATGTAAAGCACTTATGTACAGGGTGTAACAAATTCGGAAGCAATTAAGTTTAGAATTTAAAAAATATTTTAGAATATTTTGTGTGCCTTTGCTACTATTATAATCAACTACATCTACCGGGTGTGTCATCCAATGAAATTTCTTCAACAGCGCCGTTCCTGTTGAATATATGAAAAAATGTTTTATACAAAAGTATAATCTTCATGCTTCAAGCTGTGCATACTTTAAAATTATTTCGATACACGGGGTGTCTCAATTTGTCTGTACGGTGGAGATTGAAGAGGAACTTCGTTATTTGAAATAGAACACATACACACCTTACATTCTATAACGACTTTTAGTTTATAAGGTTTTTTAAAAGTAAATTTAATAAGGGTTTCCTATACCCAACTGCAATAGTTTTTATGATATTATACTTTCATATGGCGTTTCCCGACGGTTGAGGAGATATTTAATATTATTCTAAAAATCTGCATTTACTGAAACATTTTACTTATTTTGAGTAAAAGATCAATTTGCTACATTTATTAAGTCCTAGTTGCATAAAATGCTGTTATTTAGGATCAGTTTTTCAATCGGAGTTTAACTTTAAGCTTCCTTTTATTCATATGGAAACAATTATCCTTACAATTGTTACCATGGAAATAAAGCGAAGCTTAAAGTTAAACCATGATGGAAAAACCGGGCCTTATTCCATTACTTATTGGTCGTGATGGGTTAAACAATAACGAGAATTATATATTTTCTTCGGCTAATTCGAACAAGGCGGCAATAAGCTTGTGGACGTTGCAGCGTAGTATGTTTGCCGCCTCGTTTGTATTTAATGGAACAAAATGTACAATTCCGTTCACTACACATAATTAACTTGATCATATGGTTAACTATGTTTTGTATAATTGGCCCCAGGACTTCTGGTATTTAGGTTTCTAATACTTTGGTTTTTTATCAATAAAGTACACCATACTCATTTGTTCAACAAACATTTTTTTAATTATATTCAACCTAACAAAATTAAGTACTGATTTTACGAGGCCTTTAGAAACTACAGCAATAACAAAACATAATTCTAAGATACCTTATAATTTCATATTATGTTTATACAACCATGGTTTAATAAACTTGGTCAAATGTTTCAGTAAATATTTACTCCTCCTGGATCTCCTGATTTTAATTAATAATAATATTGTGGAGCATCTAACGATCACATAACATATAATGCCGTTCTATTAAAAAGAAACTAAATTTATTGCCCGTCGACTTTTATCAAAATATTAATAGTTCCACTAGTTTGTAACAGTATCATAATATCTGCTTTCTAACCTATTTGTTAAGGAGATAATAGTTATAAAAGTTACGGCTGTATTTTATGAGAATCATAAATAAAGCGTAATATCTTAAAAACTATTAGGCTTAGGTACAGGGAATTCTCATCCAACTGACCTTATAAACTCAAATCCGTTATAACCAGAGAAAAGAATTCGGCCCACTTAGGGTTACATACTTTTTACATTGAATGTACTACTTATTCCTTCCGCGGCTCCGAATATATAGCTCTTGAGTGGAAGCGGAAAGGTTGCAATCCGGCCAGTGCAAGCGTTCGCACAAGTTACTGTGAACGGGGACTAATACACTCCGAATACAAAATTTTTGTACTGCTCGCGGAACAAGTGGGTCGATTTCTGATACCTGATTATAAAATATAGGATGTCGAAGTTAAAACAACGAAGATCTGCATCGCGTAGATAAATTGAGACACTCTGTACATGTCGAAATATCATTAAGTGATGCATATTGTCACGAAAGACTCCACCAGGTCAGGAATAGCCTTGACCATGTCACGAGGGGACCTTAGGAGGTCTTTGTAGGGGCATAGGTAGAGCTTTTAAAATAATTTGATTAGAAAAATATACCTCTTTCTTTAATTTAGATTAGAGTTAAATTGATCTCTGGGGGTAGCGTTTCTCTGCCAGTCCGGATATCTGGAAACGTCGCGATCAAAACTTCTGCGATGCGTTGTATGAGTGGACGATCGTAATTACTTGTGTTACTGGCGACGGCTTCGATTTCGTAGCGTCCGAGGGCGGTGATTACATAACGCGGCGACGACAGTGTCATCCAGGGGAAATGACTGCTACATCCATCAGGGATGGAGACGCGTGTTACTTGATGTAAATCGAACTAACGATTTAGTTAACAACTGAAGGTCTACGGAAGGTAAAAAATGCTTCTTGGCAGGTTGGAAGTGCACTTCGCAAACTTACTGTTCTTTAGAAAGTGGAGCGTCTCACGAAACAATCACGCCGAGTGCTCTATCTCGTAGTCTGGCGCGTATACATCCCCCTCGCACACGCCGAGCGCTCTGTCTCGTAGTCTGGCGCGTATACTTCCCCCGCACACACACCGAGCGCTCTGTTCTTGTAGTTTGGTGTATATGCGCACGCGCTAAGCGCTCTACCTACTTTCTAGAGATAACAATAACTTTACAAAGTGTACTTCCTACCTGTCTGTGTAGCATTTTTCTACCCTCCATTGTCAAAAGGGTCACCCTTGGGGCTGTTGGTTTATTTTGGTTTTGGGATGAACCAAGTAAATAAACGTATGCGCGAAAGTAAACAGCGACAATGCAGGCGAGGATTACAGTCCACGGGGAAACAATGACGACCATCATTGAGTCCGCTTTGTAAATCGCACTAACAGCTTAATTCACGACTAAAAATTCCGAATTCGGCTCAGCCTATTAATACGCGTTAGTTTACAAAAATCTGCTATTTAATTAGGTCGCGATCTAGCACTTGAGTTTGCAAAAAGCTTTCATGTATGCGTTCCAGTTTCAACATCCGCGCGTCGCTTTTCGCCGGGCTCTGTGTTTTCATAACTGAAATGTGATTAATACATCACCTTTAAGACCCGATCTTTTCAACTCTAATTAACTTGAACCGTTGATTAATAATTAAATTTTAAAAGATATTTAACAAAACCTCATTTGATGACAACACCCGGTATGACTTGCAGAAGCAGCAAACATATTGGAAACAAAGTATAAGAAGCACGATAGGAAAGACAAGCCTAAACTGCGGCAGTGGATAATCCAAAAAGGACTTTATAACAGTTCAGTTTAACTTTTTTAATTTAGTCATAGCGGTTTGTTAAACGCCAGAAATCCTCAGCCTAGCTAAACCTAAATCTAAAAATATTTAATTTCAACATGAAACCATTGAAATTGTACAGATGGTTTTACACGTCACTTTCGAATTTGTTGCACCCTCAGAAGAAGAGTCCAAGAAGACGAAATTACTCAGAACTTCTTTTGTTATAGGGTTTAGCAATAGATCCCATACAAGACGTTTTATACTGGACTGATTCAATAAACAAAACGATAAACTATGTTTTTCTAAACGATCCCCAAAAACAAATGCACACATTTAAGACTTTTAAAGACGAGGAACCGCAAGACTTAGTTATTGATAGTTGCAGAAGGTGTGTTGTTTGATATTGTCTTGAATCGAAACAATTGCGGTGTTTATCACGTCTTGTTTTGTTTTAGGTACATATATTGGACAAACTCGAACACGGATAAGCCTACCATCGATCGCGCCACCTTGGATGGTAAAAATCACGAGGTGCTGATTGATAGTAACTTATTCAGACCTGGTGGGATTGCTTTGGATCATATATCGCAAAGGTTGTATTGGGCTGATATGGGCCAGGGGATTTATTACAAGATTGAAAGCACGAATTTGGATGGAAAAGAACGACGGGTTATTTTTGAGGGTACTCATCAGAAGCCGATGGGGATTGCTGTAGATGAAGAAGCTATATATTGGACTGATGTGAACAACAATGCGCTCTGGAGGATCAGAAAGAAATTTGAAGAGAAACCGTTCAGGCTAAGAGATTTTGAGGAAAAGCCCATGGGAATTGTTGCAAAAAATTTACGGTTCAGTGGTACCCCGGACTGCGATAATTACGTATCAATTGTGTCTGAATATAATGATACAACGACAGAATATTTTATGGCTGTGATGGACGAGGAAGAGAGTTTGCAGCAAAGGTGTTTTAATGGTGGCGAGCTATTAGAAGACACTTGCGTTTGCCGCAGGGGATACACCGGAACGTACTGTGAGATATCTTTGTGCTTTAATTATTGCTTGCACGGCACTTGTGTGCCATCACAGCTCGGATATCCAGAATGCCACTGTCTATCCAGATACTCGGGCAAACGATGTGATAGGGATGCTTGTGATGGTTTTTGTTTAAATGATGGAGCTTGTAAATATAATGGTACCAGCGTTTGGGGTGTGAGTTGTTCGTGTCCTGATGGGTTTAGTGGAGAGAGATGTGAAATATCTAATAATATCACGTATTTATGTTTGAATTATTGCAAGACGTACAGTGAAGAACATAAGAAAGAGTCTTCAGCATGCAAGTAAGTTCATTATACTACGGGCCCCAGGCAAGACTTTCATTCACCCCTATAATATCTTCGTTATTTATCCAGCCCGTTAGATTGGTTACATTCTTGGCATTGGGTTGGAACCGCATGTCTCGGATTTTTTCTACTGTCCCCCAGACACGCGGTTCCAACCGGAAGTCAAGAATTCAACCATGGACGACGGCCATGGAAGCCTTCAAATTAAGCCCATTAGATTATTTCATTGTTATTTCATTTTTTCGTTTCGAACAAAAGCGGCGAAAGATAATAAAGTCAACTGTTCTATACTTAGCAGAACATTAATAAATTATAGAAATACAGTCACATGTTTAAAAGCAAAACTGAAAACTGATGTCATTGGATGTACAACAAAAATTCCTTTAAACAGGGCCCCCGTGCCCATGTGTTCGAAGCTTGCAGTGCACGCGGGCGCCATGTTCAAGGAGTGGCCACTCTACAGGGTGGCCCAACGATGCGTATTTCTTCTGTGAGGGTTATGGGAAAAAATTAGGATAAAAATATATAAAGAATTTTATACTAGACAATACGCGACATATTGTAAAATTATTTTGAACTATACAGAGTGATCAGAAAAATGGTGGTTCGTGGAAACTTATTTTTTTTAAATGGAACATCCTGTATATTTTTAGATATTTGGATGCGCCACAGTGAGCTGATTACAACGGTATAAAGATATGTTGATTTCATTGAATAACTTTCGTAAAATAATTTTTTTTCTTGAAGAATTTTGCAAAAATTCAGTCAGCTTGAATATGAATTTCTGATTAATGAGATAACACAGACGAACGAAAATCTAACACGATATTTTTAGGACTTTGGCCTTTTTGAAAATGTGAACAAAATTAAGATATCTTTTTGCATTATACGATCGATACTTACGTAACATTCGGTATCTCATTTTTTTTAATGGAAGGCCTACTTTTTATTTCAAAAATGGATAGCACTCAAATGTAGCTTTCTGCCGATATAAGGTTATATATCTTTATTTTTAATAATTTCGTCACTAGAAATTTTCTTTTTATAAGTATTTCAATGGTCGGCGTTTTAAACTATACACCCAGTATTGCTACTTTCCTACCTAAATTCAATCATTCGAAGTCATTTTTCGATCATTTGATTCTACTTTCAAGGATCTCTAATTTGAATACCCCCGCGATAGGATTTATTTTACCAAAAATAATTTAAAAGCAGACCATTGAAATACTTGTAAAAAGAAAATTTTTAATGACGAAATTATTAAAAATAAAGATATATAACCTTATAATGGCAGAAAGCTACATTTATGTGCTATCCATTTCTGAAATAAAAAGTAGGCCGTTCCATTAAAAAAAAATAAGATACCGAATGTTTCGTTCACATTTTCATAAAGGCCAAAGTCCTAAAAATATCGTGTTAGATTTTCGTTCGTCTGTTATCTCATTAATCAGAAATTCATATTCAAGCTGACTGAATTTTTGAAGAATTCTTCAAGAACAAAATTTATTTTACGAAAGTAGTTCAATCAAATCAATATATCTTTATACCGTTGTAATCAGCTCATTGCGGCGTATCCAAATATCTAAAAATATACAGGCTGTTCTACTTAAAAAAATTAGTTTCCACGAACCAAAATTTTTCTGATCACTCTGTATACTTCAAAATAATTTTACAATATGAAGCGTATTATCTAGTATAAAATTCTTTATCGGTTTTTATTCCTAATTTTTTTCCTACAGGCCTCACAGAAGAAATACGCATCGTTGGGCCACCCTGTACATGTTTTCATTTTTTTTTCCAACAAAAAATTAATCGAAACAGTCTGGTAAAAATTATTCGAAAAAACAATCCACAAAACTAAACTTGATGAAACCGTCAACCTCGCGCCAAAACGTCGACTAAGGTGGAACAGTTAATTGCGGTAATTAAAAGTAGAAAAGTTCATTTTTTTACAAAAAAAATCTACTACTATCTACTTGATAATTTTATTAAATAAAAAAATAAATTATGTAAGCTGTTAAGGTTTAGTATTAAAAAAAAACAAATTACATTTTACTTTTTAAGTTTTCAGAAATGTAAGTTCCCTTTGTTTTTGTGATTTTCTTTATTTCTTTCTAATATTAATAACAAACCGGCATTACTGTACAGAGGTCGCTCCGGCAAGTTCTCCGCTCTGATTACACTCTCGTGACCCTCGCAGATATGTTAAATGTTTAACATTTAATTTTTTTTTTTTTTTTCATTTTTTGTGTTTCTTTTAATTTTTTTGATAAATTTGATAATTTACCGTTTTTACATGCCCCAACTCATTTAGGGGCTCGCAGTAGCTAGGAACTTGCGAAAAAGTGAATGAAAATGTTTAACAAAGTCAAGGAAAATGTTGAAAATCTTTAAAAAAAAAATCCATTAAAATTTTTTGGATTTATTTTTCCATTTTTTATTTCTTTTAATTTTTTTTGATAATTTTGATTGACCATTTTTGCATGCCCCAACTCATCTGTAAGAAGGCGCTAAAATGTTAAGTGACACGCGGACGGCTCAACCCACCATGCCGTTTAATATTTTGAAGTTCGTAGTACACACAGCGCCACCTAATGAACGTTTTAACTTAACTTTATCTCTGGACTTGGTACTTTTTATTTATGTTAACTTGGTTTTGTTCAAATTTTCTGTTTTATATTTTGTTTACAAAGTTATCACGGACGTAAAACGACTTTAAAAAGACACAAGTTTTCTATAATTAACTCAAAAATAAATGAAGACTATTAGAGTGGTCGGAACTCGCGCCAACAGATGGAGCTTTTATTAAGGAAAACAAAGGAAAACCTGTGTTGTTTTCGATCCATCAATGCTTTTGTTTGTTTGATTATAGTAGGTACGTTATGCTAAAAGTATGGAAGCGTCACAAAACTCACAAACAAACATTTCAATTTAATGTTTTCTTATAGGTTAACCAAAGCTAACAAATCCTCCGCTAGATAGATATAGTTGTTTTATCTTAGTCGTCAATCTGCTTTTGTTTTTTGTTTTTTTCTGTTTTCTACACTTTTCTACTACGTATGTTTCTTGCCAGTTTCTTGACTCTATTTTCTTTTGCTTTTTTTTCTGTTTTGAGCATTTATCTCTTAGCTCTTGGCTCTTTTGTATAGTTCTCTTGTATCCTACATTTTTCTTTTGTCCATCTCAGTATCCTGGTACTTCTGTTTTTTTTTATTTGTTTTAAATTAAATTAAATAATAAAAGTAAATTCATTCTTTGTTTTTTCTATGTTAATTATTTTTCGGGTTTTATTGACGTTTTTTTAGTAGCTTTACGATTTTTTTTTGTTTCGTGTCCATCTCAGTTGTGATCTTTCGTTTTACGCAGTGTATTTCTTTTTCTTTTAATCGTATTATCATCTTTTTTGCTTTTTTGCTTATTCTTGCTTTCTCTTCAACTGGGTGCTGACAATCTTCCTTTTTTTGTTTGGTTCATGCTTTGTATTTTGTTACTGTTCTTTCATTTCTCTTTTATTTCTGATTTTTGGCATCGGTGAGTTTTTATTTGTTTGTCTCTCTTATTTTTCGTATACATTTGTTCTTTGCTTGAGATTTCTTTTGTTCCTTTCTGCTATATTTTTAATTTCAAAAAACGACATTCTGTTGTACAGTTCTATTTTGTTTCCTAAAACTTTGTATTTATTTACCAAAACTATCTTTGATTTTCATTTTTTTGTCCCATCTCAGTATCCTCGTACTTCTGTGTTTTTTTCTCGTTTTAAATTAAATTATAATAGTAAATCCATTTTATACTTTCGTATTTTTCTTTTGCTTATTTTTATCAAATTCTCTTTTCATATTTTGTTGATCGACGCTTTTTTACGGTTGTTGTTTGTTTTCTACTAGATTTGTTTTGTTCATCTTGATCGTCGATCTTCTTTTGTTTATTTTTGTTAATTGATTTGTTGCGTTTTATTGACGCTTTTTTAGTAGTTCCATCATTTTTTTTTGTTTCTTGTTTTGTTTTACGCAATGTATTTCTTTTTTTTCGTATTGTCGCCTTCTTTCAATTTACTTATTGTTCTTTTTGCTTTTTCTTCAACTTGGTGTTGTCAATCTTTCTTTTTTTGTTCCCTTCCTGCCTTATATTTTGTTACTGTTTCTTTAATTTCTCATTTGTTTCTGATTTTTCTGCAGGTTTAATTTGTTTTTTTTAATTTGCTCTGATTTTTGGTATCCCAAATCGGTGTTTTTTGATAGTTTTTATTTTGTCTGAATCTTATTTGTTGTATACATTTGATCTTTACTTCACATTTCTTTTGTTCCTTTCTGCTATATTTTTAATTTAAAAAGCTCCAACGCTTTTAATGTAAAGCAGGAAGTCAAGGTAAACGAGGTTGATTCATTTGATTTCTTTTTAATTTGCTCTGATTTTTGATATCGGTGACTTTTTATTTGTTTTTTTTTTTCACTATCTTATTTTTTGTATATCTTTGTTCTTTGCTAGAAATTTCTTTTGTTCCTTTCTGCTATATTTTTAATTTAAAAATACGACATTTCTTATGTAAAAATTAAATTAAGGTAAACAAGACTGAATTTGACACAAAATTTGTACCAATTATTACCACATGGCGGACAGAAAAAAGTGTAAAACTTTACTATTGCAACGAAGCGGTGCGATGTTATAAACAGATTGTGTACACGCCTCATATTTGCCGGCGCAGCGCGTCTAGCTGATAGTGAACAATCGGTAAGCCAAAGTAATAATGCATTCGTTAGGACGGCATGATTCACAATAATGTCGCGATTGACTGCGATGCTCGGACACGATGCGCACGAGAGAGTGTGCTGCAGAGACGTGTCGTGTTTCTATTTAATTCAAATCAACTAAATTGTTTCTAAATTCAAGAAAGAGCTGATATTAGCTTCCGGAATTATATTCGCGTTGTTACCGTGATTGATTAAAAATCACGTATAAGCGGGCGGAACATTTAACGCTTCGATTTAGACCCCCGCGTCGAGTCGGACTGCCGCTGTCTCAAACTGGTTTCAAGCATTTCACTTTCTTAGATCCTCCCTTTGATTATTACACATAATCAGGGAAAAGAATTCGGGGCATTTAATCCGCGAACGCTACGAAATTTTATTACTCGGACTGTATCGGCCTCGCACACAATAATTTCTGTAAAATCAAACACTCGCTTTGCCCTCCTTCCGCTTCCTCTCAATAATAATTCGATGTATTGGAGCTGCGGAAAAGTGATAAGAGTAAATAGTACATTCGACGTAAAAAGCATTCAATACTGAACAGCCTGAATTCTTTTCCCTGCACATAAATTAACATGTTACATGGACTTTAGAAAAAAAATGGCGCCTTTTGGTTACATTTTATCAACAAGTTGGCGATGTTGCCTGCAAAAAAAATCTGGCAATCCTGGAAGGCAATGTGCGTAGTTTAAACTTCAAAATTGTAAATGGCAAGGTGGCCATAATTCTATATCCAATAACATTATCAATTTCGCAATTTGATTTTAAACATATGACTACGTCTCTAAAGTTTATTATTAATGTTTTGCTATGTAAAAAACAGTTCATTCATCTGTATTTTTATCAGTTTCGTTTTTTGTATGATGTTGCGAAGCACCCTGTATACACACTTAATTCTTTCAATTTATTTCAAACTAAATAAAACTAATTTTCTTTAATGTTTTTTTTTTTAGGTGCGACACAGAATCAATTTTAGAGCCAAGCAACACAACAATTATCAAAGCAGAAGAAATTCAAAATGCCTCACAACACCTAACAGTGCTGGAGTATTTCCAAGATTCTACTTTCTTAATCCTGATGGCGTGTCTGCTTCTACTATTACTATCAAACATTGCCTTAGGGGTACTTGTATGTAAATTGAGGAGGAGGAGGCGGCCCCGTATAAACAAACGGATCATCATAAATAAAAATGTTACGCCTTTAACATACAGGCCACAGCCAGAGACTGAGCAGTGTGAGATCACAATCGAAAATTGCTGCAACATGAATGTCTGTGAAACGGTAAGTATTACAATTAACGAACAAAATTTGATTTTATAATGAATGTATTCTGTTGCAGCCGTGTTTTGATCCACCGCAGCTAAGGAAGATGCAAAAGAAAGACGAGAAAAAGACATTAATAGCAAACATGGAGAATGGAGACGATCTGTATTAAGGACTACCTTAATTGGATAGGGCTGTGACTTCCAGAAGTATTACAATTGTTAAGTTTTAATATTTATATTTATGTGCAAAAAGACTCTTGTACCTTAACAAATTTTGCTACGTACATGTGTTCAGTGTGCTACTGAGAAACTGGCAACAGAAGATGTGTTCAACTTGGACGCTGGTGTGGCACAGGATGACGGTTAACTACATTCCTGTGAGTTAGGGACTCGAATTAATCAATCAATTTTTGGTGCAGCTTTCAAGATAGTAATTGTTTAAAATTGCTATGGATTTTATATTTATGTATTACCAATAAGTTAATTCAGATATTTGAATTTAAAGAAATCATCGAATCTGCTACCTTTGTATTTGTTTAAAAAAACGTATTTGCTATTTGTAACAAATACTGACTTTATAAATGTATTTCCTTCAATAACGATCGCTAATTTTTCTTTGCGGCAACTGCTGCTAACTATAAAAAGAAAGACAGATGCAAAAATAAAGGATATTTGCACATCCATGACATTTCATGTTTAATTTATTTTTATTATTTAATAGTATAATTTGCTCAATTCAAAATTATTTGGTAAGTAATGGATTTTCGTTTTGGTTCTTTTCATGTGCATTAGAAAATGCACGATTTTATTTAAAACAATATTTGTTTTTAGTTTTATTTACTTTTATACTAATCATAAATTCTTCTCATCTTGCGTAGGTTTATAACCAACATTAATAAGAGGCTTCATGTTTAATTTTCATGCAAAAGCTAATTTCCAAAATGTCACAATACATTCAAAGATTCTACATACCCAATTTAGGCCATAAAAGTAAAATACCAAATTCTACTTAAAACGAGACTTAATTTTATTTGCACGCGTACTTTGTTTAACGTTTGTTTTTTTTTATTTTTAATGAAATGCCATTTAATATTTATGTGCATGATACTAATTCTTTTCACAAAAATTTTAAATTATCCAAACTGTATTTGTTTTTAAACAAATGTTTGTTTTAAGTACACTATTATTTCTTTTTTTTTAATTAATTTTTCGCTGGTTTGCACAATGTAGAAATACCTCTCTGTTAATGTGATAGATCTCTTAGCTTAGTTTAGTTCAATTCTTTTATGTAAGCCATCAAATTCGATCTATTTCTTATTAATTTCATTTGTGCAAAAAATGTGTAGTCTACTACTTAATTTTCTGTAGGTTGTGATAGTTTTTAGTTAGCCAAGTACTTCCTAGTTATATTTTGCATTGCCGTTGATTTCTTCCTAGATTTCCAAAGTATTTTATGGGTAATGTGATTATCTGTAAATAACCGAACCTTTTGTCAGGTAGTTCTAAGTTATCTGCAACGTTACTTATCTTTTCGGGTTCGATATTATTTATACTTGAACTTATTAGGTGTAATTTTGTGTGGATTGTAATATCCACATCAGAAATGTGATATTATGATCATGCAAGACTTTTTAAGGAGAATAATTTTGTAATGAAATTATAAAATAAAAAATTAACTATATGCATTTTTTTTACTTAATGAATTCCTGTTAATTTACATCCAACTGCATAAACTATATTTAATTACGAAATAATATTAAAAATGAAAAAAAGAAAAGTAAGTCCTATGAATGTTTACCATTTATTAAAAAAAAAAAACGAAGATCATTTTCAATTACAGAATGTATTTATGTGTTTAACGAGTTAAAGGTCTTTTTCATGGAACTCTACATTTTATATTCACCGGGAGAAGTCGGGAATTTTTGAAAAAAAGGTTTAAAATCCTAGGAATTTGTCTATTTTAATTTTTAATATAAATGTTAGTGAAATTAATTGAAGAACTGGAAATTTGATTTAATATTTTGTTTTGTGCAATATTTTTTTGCTGTTAATGATATGATTAAATTTCCTCCAGCGTTCTCAATCACCTAATGCTAGTGCATCTTTAAAAAAAAGTATGATCTTTGTTGGTGTTCATTAATCTGCAGTCATAAATAATCTTAACTTCTCTTGTTCAGTTACCAATTAAATCAAAATATTTGTACTAATTGCCATAATCACTAATGCAGATCATTATTAAATTGAGTTTGAAATTAAAATTAATTAAATTAAATGTTTACTATCCTACTGCAATGTTAGGTCAAAAAGCGATAGTAAGATGTCGCTATTTTAAATGTTTACTATTGGAAATATGCAAAGTAATTGAGAATAGTAAACGTAATTGAAATGTTGTGAAATTTTAATTACGTTTACTATTCTCAATTACTTTGCATATTTGCAATAGTAAACAATTTAATCAATTTTAATTTTTAGAAAGCAATTTAATAATGATGTGCATTAATGATTTGAAGTGGACTTAAATTAGAACTTTTCTACTTCCGCTAAAAATACAAATTTATGTTCTGAAATTAGAAAAAATAGAAAATTGTTTTAAATATTAAATAAATTAGGAGAATTGCGTAATCTCAGTAAATTTTTTTTTGTGAAAAAAGTTCACGTTTTTAACAAAAGTTGTTCTTAGAGCCCAGTGGCGTAACTAGAATCAAGTCGCCGGGTTATCAAATTTTTACCAGCACCTTTAATTATTATTAATTATTACTAAGAAAGTAAACTAAAAAAAAATCTTTAACTGCTTACTTTCAGTGCTAAATAAACCAAAACTGCTTAATTGCTCTTTTTTGGATTATTCAATTTCTAAAAGGTGACGAGAGCTGTCAACATTTCAGATTAAAAAAGCTCCCCTGAAAACTAGCAGAGCGCGCTTAAACTCTATTCATTGAACTCTTTCTTGAAAAATTTGTTTTCAAATTTCTGACAGGTCCTCCCGTCAGTGCCCCCAGTGGGTATTTAAGTAACTGCAAGATTCTAAAATGCCAAATTTTTTAAGTCTAATGATGGGATTAATTACATTTGGATATAAGAATGATTTTTACCTTTGAATGTTAAACAAGCTTTTTCCATTTTTTTAGGTTTTAAATTAATTATTAAATAAAGTTTTCAAAAATGTTAAACGTCACTATCAGTGGTTTTGAAGCGTCTTTAGGTAGCGCTGAGGGAAGGAACTCATGGCCTACTTTCTCGGACCCGGATTTTAAACGAATTGGAGTGGCCATACATACACCTTAGTGTATGTTAATAGGTGCTTTCTTTCGCTCACAAAGTCGTGATCCAAACGTGTTTTGATTCAAAAACAGACATTCTTTTCTTTGAATCTCTCTATTTTTAAAACTTGTTTGGATTGAATTATGGTTATTTACGAAGGAACTGTCAATTAAAAATTCAAGTTAGGTGTCTTGTAACAACTACGAAATTCAGGTCCAAACTATTCGAAACACGATTCAAACTTCTAAGCAAAAGAAAGCACCTAATGTAACAGGCCATGTTTGGACTGAATTAATTACCGCTACAGATTAATAAATGACGCTGCTTTTGTTTTAAATTGCCTTGAAATTGTTTCCCCACAAATAAAGATGACAGAGTTTCTACTCATGATAACAGACGGCGCAAGCAAATACTTTTTTATTCAAAGTTGTTTTAAAAACATTGTTCTTGAACGTTCTGAAATTTAATTTCCGGCCGAAAACAGTTGAAACTGTCGAAATTAGAAGATATAAAATTAATTGCGGTTACAGGTTGACAGATGGCACCACTTACGTATGTTTGAAATTTCTATAAAACTTCTTTTCTGTTCGATTTTATTTTATTCGAAATTTATTTCTTTGTAATGATTTTTTGAATTTTTTTAGCGTTTTCTAGTTGCCTTGAAAATCTTACCCACAAATAATAATGGACTCATGTTAACAGATGGCGTCACAAATGTGTTTTTTATTCAAAGTCGTTTCAAGGACGTCGCTCTTGAATGTTCTTAGGTTTTTCAGTCGTTTACCGGTAAATAAAGAATACGACTTTATGGCTCAGGACAACAGTTGGCACCATCTGTACATAAAAGTCGTAGATACGTAAATTCTTTTGCCTTATTAAGTATACAAATCCTGAATTTTTGTAATCAAACATTTTGGGAATGTAAAAGATATGCACAAAATTTTTTAAAAACTTTCATTATGCTTTGACAGTAAGCATGGCCGCCTTGCACGGGGGACTTATTAGGACCAAATCCCGCTTCAATTTGTCTATCCTACTGCAATGTCAGGTCAAAAAGCGATAGTAAGATGTCGCTATTTTATCTGTTCGTCAAAGATATAATATAAATAAATTAACCCCAAAAGAATTGTAGCAAGACTTATCCTTGACCTCCCCAAAATCTTTCGCTTTAACTATTTAAGTAATAAAAATGATTTATTCCAAATCCTTTTGAGGAAATCGTCGTTCCTAAAGTTTCTCAATTGTTTAGGAATAAATTCCCGGCAAATTACAAATGTATGGCTCAGATTAACAGAGGGCGCTCCAGCCGACTTCATTCGAAAATGCTTAAATTTTTTTTAAACATTTTCTAGCTGTTTTGAAATTGTTTTGATCCTCTCAGTTTTTCTTCTTTCTTTTTCATTTTTCTTCTTTTTCTAACTTACTGCAAACTATTCTGTATTTAAAAATACACATTTTTCTGAAATCTTTAACTGACTACAAAGGTTTCATTTTCCATGTTCGTTTATTGGATTTTCTACACAAAGCTTTTATTTATAAGTACAGTTTTTTTTTTAAGAGATTAACCTATAATTAATGATTAATATTTAAATGAACAATTTTGAAATTAAAGGTAGCTCAATGATTTTCTCCATTAATACAGATGAAATAAATAAAATTATTCATTAAACATTATTAAATATTTATCTAGTAAACTAAGAAAAAATCATCTAAAATATACACAAATACTTACCTTTTTCTCTTTAAAACACAAAAAATTGCAAATCTTGCATCGTTGAGTAAAAACAAAATGTAACTGTCTTATACAAAATTTTATTACCTGTTGAAAAATGGCAGATACAAAATTCAACTTTATAAACTGTATTATACGAACTCAAACTTCATCAACATAACAGAATGTTGGAATTTTTTTGCATATGATTTCGTAGGATATTAAAATTAAGCAAAGTAATCAACGGTCTACATAAAACTTAATCCTAATTAAATCTGAACTAAACATTACAAAGAAACTACAAAACTATAAATTTGCAAGGCTCATTATGTATGGATTTATGTATCATCCATAATGTCCGTATGCCCCCACGGGAGAGTCTCATAAGAATTTCTAATCAGATGTCGTTTGTCGTCGTAGGGACTTAATGCGATTTTCAGTTGCCTAACTGTGTAGACTTGGTGTTTTTCCGAACGAATCAAATTTTGTTCTAAAGATTTTTCTTTCCAATTTTTTAAACAATCAAAATAATCATTAAAAGTAATTTTGTTCCTGATAATATATTTTTTGACACCTTTGGCTTTTTTATTTTCAACTTGGTCCTGAACCCTGTACGAATAACTTTTCGACCGTAACCCGACAAACTCCGTCATAAGGCTGCCTTTCAGCTCATCTTTCATGAAACCCGGTACCTTTTTGTTGACACGAGGAATGCCATATGGATTATCTTCCGGATAGTCACTGGTATCAAAGCGTTCATCACAGTCTTGCTGAATTCTTTTATACACGTCATCACATTCAATTTCATAAATTAATGAGTCTGTATCCGTATAACATACTTTGCATTTATCAAACTTCTCCCTCATGTAATCATAATGAAACTCATAAAGTTTTGTTTTCGATATATCCAATACACACATACCAACATATATAGGCTTATTAAAGAAAATCTCAGTTTTATTTAGCTCTACTGCAATTAAATTTTCATTAAATATGGTGCAGGACTTAAATTCCGGTTTTGCAATTAAGTTACCTGCACCATATCTTCCCTCCCACTTTTGTACTAATTTAACCACACTGTGTTTCCGAACATTTTCCATAGTTTTGCCAAAAACCGCGTTATTTAACAATTTATATAAGTCCTTTTCGAAATCGTTTTCCGCAGCGGTTCTCAGACGGGTGTTTAAATCAATGTATGGTTTTAGCCATACCGATTGGTTGAATTTTAATACGCGGTGAATTTTGGCTAATTTCAAACCATGTTCCAAAGCTTGGTGTAAATGCCTGTGATAAATAACATAACGATCTTTACGGTGCAGAGTGGCCATTAATTTTAGCTCTTTCGAGTTCGGAGCGGTAGTATGTTCAGTACAAAAAGGTAAATCCGCGTGAGCTTTATGTATGTTTGCAGGATATTCTAAATCAACTTCCAAAATGTACCCTATGGAGCTATCATCATTTGATTTAGAAAAATCAAAATTTTCCAAATCTTCTACCCACTTAAATCCTCCGGAGGGCAAAGGTTGAGACATTGCGTAGCCGTAAAGATTGTTAACATCTAGATACAGCAAATATTTTGATGCTTGGGTGGGATCATAGTTGGCCATGTATTTGTTGTTGGCTTTAGCATATCGCATCGAACACTGACTCAATCCTCCTCTGATACCTCGTTCGATGAACATATGCATATCAACGTCAGTTAATAGCTCAAGCTTAACATTGGTGAATTTGAGCATCGCATCCCAAGTGTATCCCGGAGCGGAGAAATAGTGTGCTGGATCGAGACCATGCGATTCGTGCAGCGTTGAACGAAATTTCTCGAACACATCGGCCAACAGTAGAACATCCGTGCGCAAGTACAAGTCTGAATATTCCCCCAAATTTCGAATGCCGAACTGGCGCCACACACACTCAGCGTGTGCGTAATCATCATCGCTAATCTCTGCATCGTTTAATTTATTGTAAAATTTCTCTTTCGCGGGCAATTCTGATTCAGTGAAACGCTCTAACGAATCAAAGTAGTCATACGGATACACACCCTTTCGCGTCAATAACTGAAATTTTTCCTCCGATAAATTTTGAAATTCTGATCTCAGAATAGGATATGATTTCAAATTTGAAGCTAATTCCTCGAGACTTGAACTCATAAACCGAAACGAGTCAATAAAACGGAATTTTAATGATTTTGTAACATGCTTTGTAAATGAAATATATCTTTCTTTATTTACGGGAAGTAAGTCGATGCGACCCTTAAAATCATCTGAAGCTAAATTTTTAATTACAAAATGTGAATCATAGCCGCTTAGATTATGAAACACGACTGGTACCACGCGACTATCCGTATAATTGATATTGCAATCTTCGTGAGCGGCTCCACGGTAACTACCAGTTAAATGGCAGTGGTCTCGAATTTTCCTGTCGTTAGGGCCGAACGACTTGTTACAAATATGACAGTGAGTTGCTTGACTGAATTCAAGATTTTCGGCCGAAGTTAACTGGTTCATGGGCAAGTGGTAAAGAAAGACAGTTTCCAAATCTTCAGCAAACTTCCGCAATTTGGTTGTGAACTTTGACATGCAATCCTCACCACGATACGACCTGTAGAAAGACAGAGAATCATCGTAGGAGCATTTTACGTAAAAACCAATACTGCAAGGCACATGCTCCTGAAATGAATTTTGATTTGAGCATGGTTTCAATAAACATTCCAGATCGGCATAAATTATGAACGGTACTTTAATTTTGTATCTTAAATTTTTAAATTTTAAAATACAACTCCCAGTTTCTGTTTTCGGCATTCTAATTTTACATACATTCAATTGACCACAATCTTTCGCGTGTTCATGTAAACGTTCTGGTTTATAAAAGTAATTAAGGCACCGATCACAAAAATATTTTTTATGTTGGTGTGCACTAAGTTGACTGGATAGCAACCTGGAAAGATCTTTTATCCATACATAATGATAGTTGACTGTGTTCGCTTTGTAACTGTCTTGAAGTAAAAGCAGATTCACGTGTTTTGATTTTTTATCTTTGGTTAGATAAAATGGTCTTGCGTCACCCTTTTCCTTGAGGAAAAACACATTAATCGAAACGGAATTTTGTTGCTCAAAACGCGGAATCTGCCTTGTTGTCATAGGCATGGTGATGTTTTCCAAATTAAGAACCGATGAATAATGAGGATATGACGAGGGTCGATCGGGGTGCTTTTTGCTGTGTACTGGATAAAGTGCCGAAATTACCGCCCACGCGAAGCATGCGTTATCCCTATTTTTCACATTGATACATGCTTTCTTATCTCGAATTTGTTTGGGGAGTTCGATGTAAGAAGAAGCAGTTAGAAGCACGAATGTGTTGATGTTAATCATTAAGTTAACTATTGCTCTTAGTGTCCAGCCGCTATCCCGTTCCTCGAAATCCCCTAGCTGTACCATTATTGGTCCCTTGACGTGGTCGGTAAACCAGTCCTTAATGCTGGTATCACGAAAAATTGGGGCGTTTTTGGTTTTAAAGTACTTCAGCTCTGCAAATTCCTCCTCAAGTTCTTTGTTGAGAATAAATTCTCCACAGAAGACCGCGTTAATTTTGAACGCTTCTTCGGTTTTGAAGCCTTCCTCAACGTGCTGTTGGAAGAGTACAACGGCGTCTTCCAGAAACGCAGCAACATCCTTATGTGTAAGATTAATGATGACGCCGGTTCTGAGACGGTTTCGAAACGCCGACTGCATATCTTCCCACTCAACGCGTTTGGAATCGACTTCTTCAGTGTCTGCGTTCACACATTGCCTTACTTTCATCAAAGAGCGGAAACTTTTGATGGAAGCAATGCTCGTCACAAGATGTTGTTTGGCTCCAACAGATAACTTTTCTCTCCGAAGTTGGACATTCAAACTGCGGATATGTTTATTGCAGAGCTCTACACCGGCCGTAACCGTTGCAGCATCGGAAATGGCACTTCTAAGCGCTGCTTTTGCTTCCTCAACAAACATGGAAGCCTTTTTGGAAGTCATTCTGCAGTAAATAAATTGATTACTTTTCTTGTCAAGAGATAATAATTATCACGAATTATATGATATAAGTATATAAATAAAAAACACGCATCAGGGCTAGCAATCTAATATGAGATAATCGGCATAATCGGTTCCAACATAGAAATAATAATCGTATGGAACGCGTATGGCCGACTGCGCCTGTTGGAATCGTAAGGTAGGCAATTTATATGCTTCTCAGGGCAAGACTGCAGGAAAATACATGTAACCGTGTTTTTTTCCGGTTGTTTTGTAAAGTAGGCTGATAATTCCCCATAACGCATTTTTCTGTAGGAATTGACGGTCACTTGCCCTTAGATGCCGTGTTGGTTGCCTAACTTACGTTACCTACATGTTTGCCGTGTAATTCGCATAGGGACGCGCACTCAATATTACTGTCTATACTCTAAGGGTTTCAACAATGAAAAGAGGGAGAAGATATCGTTCCTGATCGGAAAGTCGGTGCGCTGCTATCGATACTATTACAGATTTCTGTATTTTACTGGTAAAATACATAGGCGTCAGGAGTATTGAAGTTAGTTTCAAATATTACGTATTTATTTACTGAGACAATTACATAAATAATCTAATGCAAATTATTATTTATTATAAAGTTATATGAAACAGAATTATACTCTTTTTTTTAGTTTAAATGAAATTACTAAGCAATTATGAGCAACTGACTTCGATTCGTGTAAGATACGCTACTGAAAGAACAACGACGTGGTGCACTTACTGAAATAATATTACAAATAACACACCGATGGTGAGAGGCGAGGGGATTCATCTAAAACAAGCACCTCGATGGGAACAGAAACCTACTACGTCGTTGTTCCTGGTAACGCTAAAAGTAGGTTTTTCAAAAATTCAATGCCATCGGCCAGGAATCCAAAAAAAAAAAGATTCGGACAAACCTTACGTAATTTGAGGCGTAGAATCAGAATTTGCAATAAAAAATGGTGGATCCTATTTGCGATTTGAAAGTTCTTCCCAGCCCCACCCACTGGGAGTGGGTGTAGGGGGTTGCGATTGGCGTCATTAGATAGGCCCCTTCGGATCGAGCAAATTATATTCATAAAGTTTTATTGATCCGACGCATAGTTTTTAAGATATCGCGTTGTCTCAAGTTAAAAAATTCACCCTGTATAGAGTGTTTTTCAGAAAGTGTGCTACAAATGGGATTCTTTTTATTATCGATTTTTATATAAATTTATTGAGGCAGAATGCTTTTGCATCTCTTAAAATCAAATTGAGAAATGTCAGATGAAATTTATCTTGACCGGTATACAGCATGGAGGCCGAGAAATAAAGACCGCGTAAGAGTAAAGCGCTCTTGTTTTACAAGATACAGGAAAATATCATAAGAATAAGTCATTCAGAATTAAAAGCTATAGCCAGATATGAAATTACAGCCTCCTATGTCAAAAATAGAAAACGAATACAATTTATTGTGAACCGTTCTTTATACACACCACAATGGGAAATACTGATGGGATTAGTGTCTCCCAAAATAATATGATTAGGAAAATACGAGATTCGTTCTTATTTCTTCATTACTTCATTTGATTCCGAGTAATTATTTCAATGAATTGCTATCATGCTACAACAAAGCACAAAGTTTCGGAACACAGTGAAATAATCACTCAGAAATAAATGAAATAATTGAGAAATAAGAACGAATTTCGGATTTTCCTATTCATATTTATCCACTCTTGCAGTGAGATGCAGTCATTCTCCCTCACACTTTTGATCAGAGAGTAAAACTTTGGGACAGGACGTCTGCTGCGGACGTGGCGCTCCCTGACGATGGCGTTAGCCGAAACCGGTTGCTAAATTTAAATTTAAATAACTGTTACCAAAAGTAAAAAAAAATGTTAAACATACACAAGGCACATACCTATATTAAGCTTTTAATTTATTATAGGTAAAGAATGATAAGGGCTTACTTACTTTGAGAACAATGGGAACAATAATACACGGTCACGAAATTTCTTGGAGCTGGGTTGCCGAGAAGAAGCAATACAAAAAAATCTCCCGTCTGCGAAATTTATAGGTTTCGATAAAAATTGAAAAGCCAATCAGATTAAAGCTTAGAAACAAAAGTTGTGCGCGTGCCTTTCGTCACGTACCTCTCACAAAATTACATTCATCAAAATAATCTGATTGTATCAAAAGCTGATAAAGGTGATTGTGCAGTACTTTTAAACAAAAACGATTACAATGATAAAGTTCAGTGATTCTTATACACGCCTCAATTCACCTGTTTACCAAAAAACCCTACTTCATAGTATTTGACCCTCAAAAATCTAGCTCCTTTTTTCATTGAAACAAATACACATTACAAAAAACGAATTAATCGGAACTCCATAACACCCAGACTGTATGCCCAAAATCCACCAGATTGAATGCCCTGTTAGAGCCATACTTTTTTTTATCAATTCTCCTGCACATTTACTTTCAAAATTGTTCTGCAACTATATCAACATACAAAGGAAATTGGAATTGTACCTGAATTTAGTATCAAAAAGTCTAAAGAACTCATTTCCACCACAGATAATTAATCAATTCCTATCTCCTTTGACATGATCGACCTATTTCTCAGTGTACAACGTAATGAATGTATTAACTTGACTGAAGCGTTTCTTTCTTCAACACAATTAGTACAACCTCATATTGATAATATCGTTACTTTATTAAAATTAGCTTTAGTCATGTTTCACTTTTAACAACAATGCATATCAACAAGAAACTAGCTTAGCCATGGGCTCACCACTTTGTCCACCAATGAACGATTTTTTTTTTTAATAATCTAGATTAATATGCCTTTTCGAAGGTAATCAAATTGAATTAAATTACTTTTTCAATTTTCTCAACCGAGTTCACCCCAACATCAAATTCACCTTTGAAATTATAATCAACTTTTTGGACAATAGACGCTATTCAAATTGCAGTACGGTGGTGTCGAAAAGTTTTAAGACGAAATGAAATACCCCTGGCCGTACGAATATCCGTGCTTTGCAATTATGAACCTTAACAACATTTAGCCGGCGGCAAGCCTAATAAATAAATGTTGGTTACGGTTTCCAGTAATAATAACAGGTATCGTTGGTCCTATGACAATATACATACAATGGAATGATTATCTCTTTTGGTAGTATGTATTCTGCGTTCCATTTCACAACGAAATTAAACGAAACTTTCCGACAAAAGAAATTGTTCAATACTAAAAGATAATTAGTTCGGAGCTTCTTAGACACAGAGAAAAATCAATAGTAAAAAGTAACACAAATTGTAGTCAGAATAAAGACAGAAACAAATTGTAGCAAATATTAACACAATTGCAGTAAATATTAGCACAATTGTAGTAAATAGTCCGACAATTGTGCGAATATTTGCTACAATTTGTTTCCGTCTTCATTCTAACTACAATTTGTGTTACTTTTTACTATTGATTTTTCTCTGTGTACCTACACACTAAATTGGGATAATACACGGTATTACCGGAAATTTTCCAGAATACCAACATTTTACAAATGTAATAGGATGTAGAGGTATAAAATCCTTCCTGAGCAAGATAATTAAACAGGATTAAATATTAGGGACAATATCCTACTTAGTATTAATTTTCATTTTCTTATTAGATGCTTAAATTCCTCAATTTGTATTTAAATTCCCGGTTTCATGAACAGAAAATTGCATCACTTTTAAGAATATTCTTTATCATACGTTTTCATGAATTAATTAATATAACAGTAAGGTCCGATTTCATAATAGGACTTTAATTTTAAAGTTATTTGAACCTAAAAAAAATACATTTGTTTCCCATTCTTAAGCGTTAAGTCAACTTAAATTGACTTAACGCTTCCTTAAAGTCGGATTATCAAAACGGTCGTAAGTCCAATTAAAAATTACTGTGTCATTAAAAATACTTTGTTACTCATTCGATTTATAAAGAAAAAATAGGATAATTAAATAATTTTGGTTTATTTAACTCGTGTTGTTTGACTCTGTATAATAGTTTGATCTAAATTAGCATCGGAAATTTTTAATTGCAACACATGAAACATAAAAAGTATTTTCTTTTTCTGATCACTTCGTTTATTTATTATTCAACAACAATAACACGTTCAAACTTAAATTTAAAGACATTCCGAACTTATGGCAGTTTAAAACATTTTGATTTAATATCTTTCAATTTTGTTAACAGTTTAAATATGAGAATCTAAATTGAATCATAAAAAAAAACAGAATATAACAAAACCCGGTAGGTATTATTTTATTAACATTAAACTAAAAACATTTAACAAACTAAACATGACTTCACAAAATATAACTATATACCTGAATTAATTTTATTTATAATTACTGTCATAATACATTACAAATTACGCAGTTCTCATTACCTGGAATTTCCTTATTCAATGCTTAACAGATTACCCGCTCTCGTGAATGAATTTTATGACCCTACTCATCCCCTGGTCAAGAGAGGGAGAGAAAAACGGGGAGGCTCGAATGCAGAAGGTTCTAAATCAGACGGGCTATTTCAATAAGGCTGGAATTCCAACAGATTTACTGCTTTTCGTCTTAAAAGTTTTCGACAGCAGTGTACAATAAAATTTTATTGTAATAGACAAACACACCAAAAAAACATGAATCAAATATATTTAGAAAACCTGCCACCACAGATATTACAATCTCATCCCGCTTTTTCCGCCCCTCTCAATATAAACTAGCCGCCTTTTACCATTTAATCCATAAATTACTTTAAATTTGAAAAAGAATTAGCTAATATTAAACTCCTTGCCAACATAAATGGGTTCCCAACACATTTGATTCATCGTTTACTTCATAAGAAAAAACAACGTTTAAATATTTTAAACCATACTGCTCTTACCATCATAGAACACATTAACTCAGATAAAACCTATTGCACCATTACATATAACGGCTTCGTCTTTCAAAAAATCAAAAACATTTTAGAAACAAAATTTAACTTAAACATCCCCGTTAAAACTAACGCCAACTTAAACGAAATTTTCTAGAAAGAAAAAATGGATATCCTCAACTAAAGAGATGTTTATAAACTCATTAACACTAACACTAAATACAATTGTTACCACAATATACATTTAAATTCACCTTTGCTGTCACTTGTCTGACTAATCCTACTTTAGAGCCCTTTTCTTCATATAAATGTATTGGAAGTGGTTCCGAGCTAGCACAATGACGTCCAAATGACGTTTCTTTTTGGTCATATCTGACATCAAATGACGGAAAAAATGACGTCATTTTGACGCAGCAGTGACGGTCTAAAGACACATCCCATGACGTCGTGGTAACGTCTAATACGACGTATGGGCAACGTCGAAAATCGAGTCAAAATAACGTCATTCGCGTGTATGTTCAGACCTTAAATCGTACATAAAATTTACTACTTCTGACGAGTTATTAAGGACCTTAATTAAAACGAATATTAAAAGGGCCAATTTTTTATTGTTATTTAAATCATAACATTCCGTAATTTCTAAGTAAAACAATATCAAATATGTTCATAAGAACATTTATATACTACATTCATACATAATAAAAGCTATTACAAAGACGGCAACATAAAGTCCATTGAATGGCATTATTAAACATTTGAAACGAATATTAAAAGCGCCAATTTTTTTTTATTATTTAAATGATAACATTCCGTGATTTCCAAGTAAAAGTGTATCAAATATGTTTATAAATATATATTATAATACTTAACAATAACTATTCCAAAGAATGGAATGCAAGGCAACATGAAGTCCATTGAATGGCAACAATAAACATTTTGATGCGAAATTTTCAATTGGCCAATTATACAGCGTGGAAACTAAGTAGCGGATAAAATCCATAACTCCGTTAATATTTGTAATAAAGCAAAAATCTAAAAGGTGTATAGCGATTCAAATTACAGCGCATAAGAAGAAGTATATTTTGAGATATTTTCATGAATTTTTTTTAAGTTATGACGTCATCAAGATTTTTTTAAATGACAACCTATATTTTTTATTTTTTATTTCGGTGGGATTCTTTAACCTGCTTTCAACAGTATAAAATTTTGGATCGATTACATAACAAAAAATTCAAGAAAACAGCCATAAAAGTTTAATTGTAAAGTTGAAGAAATAAACATCTAGTTAGCTAGGTTTAAAACGAAACAAAATTAAGGTGTAAATAAACAAAATTTGATTTTGACAGTCATTGAAATCACAATAAATGTTCAAACTGACGACCATGCACCAACTGACAATACCCAAGACGCTCATAAAATTCATTTATTACATTTTGAATAGTTTGAGGTGTTATTAACCTGCACTCCTGTCGAATTCTTTCTTTAAGATCGTCTAAGTTGTTAGGTCTATTTTTATACACCTTGCTTTTTAAGTACCCCCATAGAAAGAAGTCTAATGGCGTTAGATCAGGGCCATTCCATTGGACCTCTTCTTCCTATCCATCTACCTGGGAACATCTCGTCCAAATAACGTCGCACATCAACTGCGTAGTGTGGCGGAGCACCGTCGTGTTGCATCCAAATGTTATTGTTTGGTATGTCACAGTCATTTTCATTAGGAAATAATATCGCCAATGCAGGTACTAATTCGAATTGTAAGAAGTGTAGATATTTCTCACCAGTTAAATTAACTTCGATAAAGAATGGACCTAAAATTCTGTCACCGACAATTCCTGTCCATACGTTGAGCTTCTGGGGATGTTGAGTATGAGCTTCTTGCATCCAGTGGGGATTTTCCCTAGACCAATATCGACAATTATGTCTGTTAACAGTTCCGTGTAAAGTAAAACTTGCCTCATCAGAAAAAATTATACGCTGCGAAAACATTGGATCACGATTGCAAATTTCCAACATTTCTTCACAAAATTCTTGTCTATGATCATAGTCAGTTTCTGCTAACTCACGGACTAATTTTACTTTATACGGATGAAACTTTTGCATTTTTTAAAGTTTCAGTACCGAGGTATGGCTCAGGTTGTGCTCTAAAGCAATGTCTCGACTAGTCAAATGCGGATTATTTTCTATTTCTAGTAAAATATCAAGCTGCACATCGTCAATTAATTTTGTCTTAGGGTGGCCAGTTTTTGGAAGGTCTTTCACAATACCGTAATTTCGAAATTTATTTTCTATTCTGCTGACTGTGGATTGACTTATTTACTGATCAGGATATTTGTCTATAAAAAGTCGACACACCTCTTGATGAGTTCTAATTCGATCGCCATACCCAATCATCCTTAGAACTTCAATTCTTTGTTTTTCAGTCAGCAACACCATTTTGGTAAAAGGTTTTTAATAATTAGTGTAACTCCTACTATCCACAGGGAATAAAAATACTCACTTTATTGTGATAGGTATTTACAAGTTCTTGTCAATGAAACAAATTTTGTTTGTTTTACACCTAGCTAACTAGATATTCTGTTAATTTCTTCAACTTTACAATTAAACTTTTATGGCCGTTTTTCTTGAATTTTTTGTTATGTAATCGTTCAAAATTTTATACTGTTGAAAGTAGGTTAAAAAAACCCACCGAAATCAAAAATAAAAAATATAGGTTGTCATTTAAAAAAAATCTTGATGACGTCATAACTTAAAAAAAAATCATGAAAATATCTCAAAATATACTTCTTCTTATGCGCTGTAATTTGAATCGCTATACCCCTTTTAGATTTTTGCTTGATTACAAATATTAACGGAGTTATGGATTTTATCCGCTACTTAGTTTCCACGCTGTATAAATTGTCCGAGACGTCGTCAACAATATAAATATTTAGTAAATTTTGAACTAAATGGGTAATTATAGAACTCTTTTTTAGTTTTAAATAGCTTGCCAATTAAATGTGTATTGTTTGAATCATCTGAAACAATATTATGGACTTCAATAAAATCATTATTATTTACTATGCAATATGAATCGGCTTTATGATGCGAGTTAATTTGAAGCAACAAGTTTTTAAACTGTATCTTCTTAAATTGCGTGAACTTATTAAAATTTAAAAGAGGACCATCTACATGACTCAAAGAGCAAATAGGAGCTTTTTCAATTGTAATTTGTCTGGAGATCTCCGTAAACACATTTTTCAGCTTCTATTAAGCGTCTGTGTACTTGCTGAAGTGGGTAAGTTGGGGATTTGATCAAGCTTTTAATAAAGCCCAAATAAGATTCAAATGGAAAAGCTGAAAAATTATCCAATGGACCGTAAAGTTTAACATCATCATTTAAGTGACATATAATATGAACGTTGTATATTAAAAACTGTTTACCATATAAAACTTGTGAGTGAGAAATAAACAACGACAATAATTGATCTGGAAAATTTTCTCTAAAACTGTAAATATTCTTCTGTGACAAAAGAATTGTCATTGCACAATGGAATATTAAATAGTGCTCATAAACAGCTAAGTCTACTACATTTTTTAATACGATAGGTCACAAATATAATAAAAAAGTACGAAATTCGGTAGCTTTCCATCTTTGTAGTTCTTGAAGTGATCGGGGTTTTCGATTAAACTCTGATGGAATATATGGTCTTAGATTTAATAAACAATCTGAAATATTATAGACTTGTCTAGATGATACGCGAGTCTTTGCATTCCCAGAAATCCAAAAATTCAGTAGCTTTCTACAAACACCTAAGCAACATGCATGCATATAATCTATTGGAAATTTTGTGACCATTCCTATATTTAATTTTACAAGAGGGGATACCCCGAGGTGATGGTCTTCATCACATTAGAGCAAAAATGATTCATCAGTTCGTCTAACAAGAGCTGAAAAATTTTGAAAAATAATTCTTCCTTGATAATATTCTCCTGTATCAGTACATTTATCACAACTTGAATATCCCGAATGTGACTTGATACATTTTATATATGCCTTGGCAGGAGCGTCACATACAAAAGAATGTACCTCAATGCAATATATTCTATTGTTAAACTATAGACCTTCGTTTAACAAATAATTCAGTTCGTCCTCTAAAAAAAGACCAAGATTAAGTGGCTTAGATTTACCACAAAACAAAGCTATGGTAAAAGGAACCGATTTAAAATTTTTAATCAAACCCAAGATAGGCCAAAATTGCAAACTAGAGCTGTGAAAAAGAGGAAGACCATCAATATTAAAACCTAACTTAATACTTTCAGTGCCTAAAACATGGAAATTTGCAGATTTTAAAATACTTATCACTTTATTTGCTAGCCCAAAATAACAATAGTCTGAATCACCAATTTTTTTATGACGATTTTACGAGGTGTCTGTAATAAAGTCCTTGAATCTAATGGCAATTCTGGGTGGACCACATGCAGTTTATGTAATAAATTGGTCACGGCACAATGGGGTACTTTATATGAAATTGCCCAAGATCTTAGTTCATTCTTTAAATCAAATGTAGGAAGCTCTGATGCTGCTAACTCGATATCTACTTTTTGTTTAACATTATCCTCTGTACTTATGTTACAGATATCATTTAATATTTCAGTCTCTGTGCTGGAATTTTGTAATAAATTGTTTGACTTTTCTGCATTTATATCAAAGTTCATAATATTATGTTCATGATGCAATGAAGGAAAGATAGCATTATTTATACTACTTTCTTCATTTCGAAGTTCTTTATCATTTTTATTAGCTTCATTTATTATATTGGAAACCTGTTTTGAAATTCGTTTATAAAATTGGCGCCTTCGTACTAGATCTTTGCCCATTCTTTTTTGTACTTTTGACATTATGTAAAATTAAACAATCATATTTTTTTTCTGTTTTGTGATAATTCTTTCTGAAGCATGCTTCAACCACACTTTAATAGCGTCTTCTATATCTGTGTTTGTAGCGTCAGTCTTGCTTTTAACGGCTTCTATAACAAAGCAAATAATGTTTGTAGGTGAAGGCCACACGTTAAAGAATTTTTAATTCTACAAATTAAATTAACCAGAACAGATCATCAATAATTTATAAGCATGAAACGTCAAGTGTAAACAATATACATAAATAATAGCGATTCTATAATTTAACCATCCTAATCTTCAAGAATGAAAGAAAGCACTTCAAAAAAACTTACCAACGACCAGCTGGCATATTTTTAAGTCAGAAAAAGCTTTTTTAGAATTCCTCTTGCCAAAGAAGCTAAACTTCTGTGCTAATTCATCAGATAGTACAGTTTTCAAAATTCTGTTTGTCTTAGATTTAGATAAAATAATTATGTTTGTACCTTCAATATCAACATTTATTAGATGTAAAATTCACTTTACCAGTTTTGAATTTTCATCATTGTTAGCCAAAAATTCTTCTAAGGCAGTAATTCTCTCTAGATTGGCAAGAGGAAATTCAACTGGTAATTCAGGAGCAGGGGCAGCTACACATGCAGCTTGGCCTTTTGATAACAATCCCAAAATTTGATTGTTCTGTTCTTTAATATGAATTAACAATTGGATTAATTTGTTCTGTACAGGTGTACCTAAAATGGATATATTTAAACCATTATAAATATGACAAGAAAATTAAAGTGAATGATAAAATTTTATTAAAAGGTCATTTTCTAAGAGCCGTTTTACATCTATGAAAATTTGTGTAAAATCTTGTACAAAGAGAGAGAAACAGGTTACCACAGTTAACGTTCATTGGTTGAATCGATTCTTCTTTGTCACTTTGCACAAGAAATTTTAACAAGTTTTGATAGACGTAAAACGGCTCTAACAATATGATCAGATTTTTTTAAAATTTACCCTCAGTTGGCGCAGAAACTGTTGGGCTTTTAGTTTTCTCAGAAAAAGTGAAGTCATCTAAAAATTACTAATAAAATGATTATATTAATGTACATGTAAAATAAAATTAATAAAAGAGTTTTTAACAATGGCTTTTGTCAATTGCATCTGACCTGTAGGCTGAGTTGTACCGATGTCATTGTTAACTAATCATTAATTAAACATAGGATTTTCTATGTTTTAATTCGAGATTAATCTTAATCAAAGTCAGTGCAACTGGACATTAATACATTAAATTCTTTTACCTGATATCAACTTTCCTTTACAGCTTACTTCTCTCTCCTTTTCTATTTCAAATCTTGAGTTGTCTAAAAAAATTTAGGTAAAGGTATAAATAATACTAGTAACTTAACAAATTAATTTCAAGTACAAAGTTTTTTTTAATATCAAACCGGACAGAAATATGAAGGGAAAACACTCACCGTTTCGCTATAGATTTATAGCTTCGTCAGGAGTGAAAAAAAGTAAATAAACAAGTTGTCAAGAGAAACAAGTCGTCAAGAGAAACGAAAAGGTAACATGATTTTAAACTAAAATACGAGTTGTCCGGAATAAAGAGAAAAGTCATTTCTCTTGACGACTTGTTTCTCTTGACAACTTGTTTATTTAATTTTTTTCACTCCTGACGAAGCTATAAATCTATAGCGAAACGGTGAGTGTTTTCCCTTCATATTTCTGTCCGGTTTGATATTAAAAAAAAACTTTGTACTTGAAATTAATTTGTTAAGTTACTAGTATTATTTATACCTTTACCTAATTTTTTTTAGACAACTCAAGATTTGAAATAGAAAAGGAGAGAGAAGTAAGCTGTAAAGGAAAGTTGATATCAGGTAAAAGAATTTAATGTATTAATGTCCAGTTGCACTGACTTTGATTAAGATTAATCTCGAATTAAAACATAGAAAATCCTATGTTTAATTAATGATTAGTTAACAATGACATCGGTACAACTCAGCCTACAGGTCAGATGCAATTGACAAAAGCAATTGTTAAAAACTCTTTTATTAATTTTATTTTACATGTACATTAATATAATCATTTTATTAGTAATTTTTAGATGACTTCACTTTTTCTGAGAAAACTAAAAGCCCAACAGTTTCTGCGAAACTATAGCGAAACTTTGAGTTCGAGATTAAAAAAACTTTGTACTTACAATTTTCATCGGACAAGAACAAACTTAAATTAATTTAACTTAATGCAGTTATTAAAACATACCAGAGTTCAAAATTTGAAGCACATTTGATTCTACTTGATTAAAAAATTGAGCTGAATCCTTGACCCCACTGCAGTTTGTTTGATAACGTTTAATCCAATTCTTCAACTCTGAAAAATAATATTTTATTAGCAAATGCTTTGAAGTAATGAAATAAACATGAAAGTATAAAACTGAAGAATTGCTATTTTGAACAACAGTTCTTTCTATGTATACATTCTTTTATACTTACCTGGAGGTCTTTTATTAGCAGAAACGCTTCTTACTATCTCTACATCTGAAGAATCATCTAAAAGCCTCCGAGGAATTTTTCTTTTTCGAGAACTAGGTTCCTCCACTTCACTTTGAAGATCTGAAGTCTCTTCTGCTAATTTCAATTTCTTCTAAAATAAATATGTATATGATCAACATAATAACATAAATATAAGTACAGTCAAACTTTAATCAATTAAACCTCAGTTCACTACAAAAACACTTCAAGTCTTGAGGACTTCGACATACAGAAATAAGTCACAATCTCTGTACTGACCAATTTTAATTCGACTTACAGAAAATCTAACTTATAGATGTTCGAGTTATGGGAGTTTGACTGTGTATCGCAGAGTATATTGAGTATATCAAAAAAATTTCCTTTCAGATAGCCTTGGAGAGAAAACATATATTGCAAATTGATTGATAGATTGCATTTTGGGTTTTCTAAATGTTAAGAATCAGTTCAGTGAACTTGAAAATCAATTCAATCTATGACCAATAATTTTTTTCCAAGGCTAACTCAAGTACAAATTTTTTCGATACACTCAATATGAAATGTTTTAAAAACAAAAAATGCAATCTTAATGAAATTTCTGCAAGTACAAAATAAAATACTTTGTAGTTATTAGGTAATGGCTGCGGTAAGTGAATGGTCAAAGTGGTTAGACCAAATCATGTGATCACGTTTCTTAATTTGTGATTGGTCAGAGGGTTTAATCGGATCGTTGACTTGATGATTTCGTGCAATTTGACTGTTCACTTAACTCGGTCAAAATATAAGTATTCTTTACTTGTTTCAAAGAAGTAGCGGTTAATGTCATACACCTGCCAGCTGTCCTTTATTTCTTCATTATGACTTACAAGACATTTGTTAAACAAGCTTTGCGACTTGTATGGGGGCCAAAAACACTTTTGTTTTTGAGGTGTAAGCCAATTAGAGTTTACAATGGCAAGCCCACCACCAGAATTTTCGTTGAACTCTACTACGACATACATTATTCTACAAAGTAAACAAAAAATAATTATATTTATAAGAAATCGGTTTGATTAAAATTTACGACATGTTTTACCGTAGCATTAAACTTATGTATTCAAATCAAAACAGAACTGTAGTAAATTCGACTTTAAATTGAGTAACCTCAAACACTGCTGAATACTAGGTGTTAACTTATAAGTATATACTTTAATTTTATACTTACTCAAAAATTGTACACAGTTATAAAACTACTACACAACAAATCAACGAAAAGCCGATAGCACTACAAATATATTTCACCTATGAGCGGTAACGACAACGATGGCGGGAACGAAAGTGACGCGTGGGGACGCGACTGCGTATGTAATATTAGGTTAGGATATTCTAACACCGTTGCCAAATTTTTGTTATAAAAAGGGATTAATGGTACGTGGGTATGATGGATTTATATTAGTTTTGAAAATCTTTCTTTCCACGAAATGCATTTTTGCTTAAAGAATAACTTTCTGCTTAAAAATAACTCTCCATAACAATTCATTTATTTGTATGAATGATAAACTTGGCCACAGCGCGACATCAGTGAATAACCGATTCCTGACCGATTCCTATACCGCGACATTTAAATTCGGAGGTCGGACAACGTTAAAGAAATTCTAAACGTTTACTTATGGAGTTAAATTTATTAACTTCCAGTTATCAGTTATACTACCAAGTGATATTCAACTCTTTAAAATTATAGATCCGTTTCAGATTCAAAAGAATTTATTAGGAATGAATTTAAATTTTTATGTGTTGGCTGACTGAAAAATGACCTCTGCCGGACGTCTGACGTCAACGTCTCCACAACGTCGCAATAATGTCGTCTCCATGACGTCATTTTTTCAGCCTCTGACGTCTTGGACGAATAATGACCAAAAAACGACGTCTTCGACGTCACTCTAACGTCAGTGTGTTAGCTGGGTTTGCAGTACAATAAAAATTGGATTGAATCTCCCAACCACAAAATGTTTTTTTAATACTATAGACGTATTTCGGCAGCTATGCTGCCATCTTCAGTAGCTGACTTGTTAATCACAAGAGAAGTTTTCTTGCCCTTTTCTTTAAATACACAGAATGAATTTCAGTACATTCAGATATTAAATTAACTCAATTTCAATTTTTAACTCTTGGCTGTGCCCTTGGTTACACTTTGTTGCAATAGCAACAGCTGTTTCAGCCCCGTTTGGGGCTTCGTCAGCAGAGACGTAGCTCGACATTCCCACTACAAACCAAAAACGACTTGTCGAATTTATTCGCAAATGCGATGTAATTGTGATGAACAGATAAAACAGCGACACCCTACGAACAAATTATAAAAAAATTTGTACAAATCGTTTTTGATTGCTGAAGAAGCCCCAAGCAGGGTTGAAACAGCTGTACAGAGGCTGCTCGAGGTTTTCACTGCAATCAAAAACGATTTGCACAAATTTTTTTAAAAACTTTCATTATGCTTTGACAACAAGCATGGCCGTCTTGCATGGGGGAATTATTAGGAGCAAATCCGCTTTAGTTTGTCTATCCTACTGCAATGTCAGGTCAAAAAGCGATCGTAAGATGTCGCTATTTTATCTGTTGAACAAATTATACATATAATTCCAGCCCCTGCTAATAATAAAACAACAACAAAACAGATCACAAGGGTTTATGTCTGTTGCCGTGGTTTTAAGCGTAATTATAATTCCCTCCAGACCGCTGGGATGGCAGTGATGGCACTGTATTTACAGTAATCTGTAATCCTGCATATTTTTTAAGCTACCATGGTTACCTTTTTTTATATTTTGAAAAGTTTGAAGTCGGTTGTCAGAAGTCAAAGTATGAATTCGAATTCTTCTTTAATTAAACGTTTAAATTTCGTTTGCGCCCATTCCAGGCGAACGAACAGGACAATTTGTGATAAAAATAAGGTAAGAGAGAATGATAAGCGAAAAGTGCACTCTTTCGGTTACCAAGGCCGCACGATCTTATTAGATGCCGAAGCGAAAAACGATTGGAGCAAACGTGGTCGTAATCTATAGAAAAAAATCACAAACTGTCCGTTCATTCTTCTGGAATAGCCCTAAACTAGTACCCTGGGTAAGAATGCAGCTCAATGTATTAGATTGTTTAATTTCCTGAACAAAATTTAAACCGTTAACGCAAAAATATTTTTAAATCACGCGCTTTTTTAAATTTTAATTCCCCCCAGGCCGCGTGAGGCGCGCATTTTGTTGTTCCACATTTACAACGTTGGCTTTGACATCTCATATATATTTTATCTAACAGATAATGCCTATTTTTTTTTGTTTAAATTATTTTAACTACAAAAAATGTTATTATAATTTCTATTTATTTTCTATAGTATATTACTTCCTCTCTCTTTCTCTTTCCCTTTCTCTCTTTTGTAATAAGATTTTTCCTAGCTTCTCGCCTCTATAAGCGATTTTTTTTACTATACTTTACTATTTCTGAAGCGAATACTATTAAATTCTGTTACCAAGTCTTTAAATGTAATTGGTATTGAGAGACCAAACAGAAAATTAAAAGATATATATTTGAAGATGGAAAGGCGCGAAAAATTAAAAAAAATTAAAACAAGAAAGAATAAGATAATAATTTTAATGAAGCCACTTAATATTTTAACCACCTTTTACACGAGTAACGCGCCAATAAAAAGGTGTTATCAGTCTGTATTACTAGAAAATAGCACTTTAAATAAGACAATACTAATATGATTTTAATCTATTTAAGATTTTGCTCATAAATTTCCTGTGATTTGTTTTTTTTTATTGGAGATTACCAGATTAACACAACAAAATCCAAATTTATTTGCACAGTATTAATAAACTGCCAAAGTTAAGTTAAAATACACATCACCGTTAACCACGTGATTTATTTGGGAGCAACGCTATCAGATAAGATTATTGCCCCGTTTTTGTTTTCGTTCACTCGTTAGTTCCGATTGATTCTTTCCCAGTAGTGCCCTTAAATTTTTCAGAATAATATGGCTCCCAAACTCTATATGGCTCAAGCTAGCCCTGCTGTTAGAGGGGTTCTTCTAGCAGCAAAGGCGATTAATCTAGAATTAGAATTGTATCACGTAGACCTGCTAGCTGGGGAACACTTGACTCCTGAGTACTTGAAGGTAAGCATGATTAAGAAAAAAGTTAAAACTCTAATAAAATATATCCACTCAATTTTTTCATCGAAAGAAAAAAACAGATGTAAATGTTTAGGTTTCCCAAAAAATTAATTAAATTAAGGAAAGAACCATTAACAGAAAAATTATGTCACATCCGGGAATCGAACCAGGGACACATCGGTTACATGCCGAATGCTTTTGCCAATTGAGCTAACTTAATTAATTAATTAATGTAATTACACATATCCTTTCCTTTAATTTGTGTAAATTAAATAAAACATTAAAAAAAATATGTGTCTAGTAAATATTGTCAAAAATATTAATATGAAATCAGAAATCATAATTTTTAAGGGGGGTTTTCCAAACATAAAAATTAATTCACCGGAAAATTTGTTGTAATAAAAAACGCGTGTGCGCGCATCGACTTGACAAGAGGAAAAGTTTCTTTAAAACGATTTTATGCAAAGAAATTATTTTTCTTTATAAGAAAATGTCAACTTCAGAGACAATATTTAAATTTAAACATTGGGCTTCAGACTGTCAAAAAAAAGAACAAATTCCTTAATTTCATGTTGCAGATATCAAATTAACGTTACTATACGATCCACCTCAGACGCCAATCATAAATTTACGTTACTTAACTGCAGGGTGTCTGAGAAATGTTTATATTTGTTATAACAACTAAAGAAAATATTTTCTCAATATTTAATTAATACCATTCTGTATAAACACATTCTTTTCGGAAAACCTCAGAAACCAAACTCAAATGTGAGTCAGGAGATACAGAGTGACCGATAATTTCATATTTTTTAAGTTAATGTCATAGAACACAAAGCAACGTTGTTAATTTTTTTTATAAGAAATGCATTTGTTATAATTTTGTGTAAACTGTACTTAATTTGACTTAAACTTCTGACGTTTTCCGAAAGGAACGTATTTATATACAGAGGACTATTTCATATAACCACAGTCTATACAGTCGTTTCACTTCGTGTCGGTACTTTTGATCTCGCGTCCGAAAAAGAACCACTGCGCATTCCGTCGCGATTCGATTTTGTTTTCGCGCCAGCTCTGTAAACTATCTTACCTGCTTCTATCTGGTGAAAATATAAAATAATTCTAGTGTGTTTCCATTGTTACTTTATTTTTACACATTTTACACTACGCAGTAGATATATTTATCACGATATTCCTCTCACACTCTGAGCTTAACCTCTCCGAGCACGTGGCAAACGTAAACAAACCTCCAATCTACGAGTCGTAGACCACTGCGCATTTTGCTATGAGTTATGACGAAAAAAAGATTTTCTATAACGCGAAACTAGTGCCAGTGAAACCACTGTATATACTGTGGTATAACCAATAATAATAAAAAAAATCTTTGGTTATTACAATAAATTTCAGACAACCTGTGGTCAAAAACTTCAACAGTAGAATTTTTTAAACTCGAAATTATTAATTTTTTGTAAAGAACTATTTTTTGCGTAAAGTTGATATTAAAAAAGTTTTTCCTTTTGTTAAGTCGAACCGTGGACACACTGTACAGTATTAGCTTTAGTTAAGATTTTCTGTATTCTACAACGGATACTGTTTATTGTGAATAATTTACAAGCTGAATGTACGGAGTGTCCCAGAAATATTTATTAAGCTTCAGATACACGTTTTGCTCAATGTTCCGTTATTCTAAAACATAACATTTCCTTTGATAACGTATTTTTCTTGTACGAGCACTTGAAAGCTATAAATAAAACATGAACTGCCAATAATATATCGTAAACTTTTAAATAAATATATTCTTATAAAGTCTTCTTCTGTAAATCGAATCGAATCAATTAACCAGGTAGTTTGCCTCACATGCTTAAATTATCAGACTATAGAATTAATTTTGGAGTTTTTAGCATCTATATATTTTTTTTACTTATACAATTGACTTTATTTTTTATTTAAAGCATTTTAAGAATTGGTGATATTGTTTGAAAAGAAAAAAAGGTAAATATATTAAAAAAATACTTACTAAGTACAAAGATAACTTGTTGACTCTTTCGTATTTCTTGTGTCACAAGGACAGAAAATGAAAAACAAAAATAATTAAAAAATTATAACGGAAATCTTTAATTTTTTTAAAGAAATTTAAGTTGTAACCATGGCTGAAATATTTACGAATTCTATGGTTATAATAATAACGTTAACCTTACCTTAAACGCAATAATTATGGATAGTAATGCCTGAATTAGTAGGCATTTGGTGTTTAATGTGACATGATTATTTTAATCAGAGTGCCTTTCGTATCGTTATTTTGATTTTAAAGGCAATAAATTAAGAGAAGCGTTGTAGTTTCTTTTTATAAGACCGATGGAGTATTTGGAAATTTTTGCCACTGTTCGAGTTAGCATTCATTTTCACTTTTCCAAAGAAAAAAAACGAATAATTAGATTAATTTCCAGTGATTTTACAGTTAGCTTTTCTGTTTTGAATTCAAACTTTTTAACATTGACGTATAATGAAAAATTTTTGTAATGTCAAAGCGTACAAATGAGAGTCAAATGTATTTATGATCTAACTACAAAATCGTGTTGTTATGAGACATTTTTAGGGTTGATATGAGGTATGCTAGCCGAAAAAATTAATTACAGTCGATGTATTGCGTTTTCTTTCCATTCTTACGCATGCTAAGCGTGTCCGTAAAAATAAAAGCCACACCAACGCACGTGCTATTAAAAATCAAAGCTCACTGCGCATGAATAAATTTAATTTAAAAACTTTTTTGAAACAGTGGATTTGAGGACCTACGTTTATTAAGACTTTCGTGCTTGTATCGATACGATCTAATAACTGGGTAAAATATCAGAGCACTTTTTCATACACCCTGTATAATGCTATATTTAGACGATATAAATTTAAAACAATTTTTCTCGTAAATTCCGATGGTGTGAGTTTCTCATATTAGTGATTATGTAATGTCTTGATACGAACGCTATCTGCTATAGTACGGTAAACATAAAACATTATTAATTACCGAGAACAGTAGATAACATCGAATTGAAATAATCGATTGCTCATTCTCATTAAGTTATGTGCAAGTATTTTAGAAACGTAAGCGTAATATATCTGTTGCATTTTAATGTACAGGGTGACTCAATGAGCGCTCCTTCTTTGAGAGTTCATATTAGTATGAACTCTCGAAGAAGGAGCGCTTGAAGAACACTTGAAATTCACGATCTTTTTTGTCTTGACGTACTAATACAAGTTCGAAGTCGCCTTTGGCTCATGAAGCGTCTTTGACTAGCAAGAATGTAATGTACAGTCGAATAATGAGCCTGTACTAAATAAACTAAGTTTAAAAAAATCCATTGAAAGAAAGCAGAATAGAAGAATTGTTTTTCTTTTTCTTCAAATTTTATCACAAGACTCGGCTGCCAGCGTTATTTTCTTCCGCTCTCCCCTATCTCTGCATTTTAGTCACCAATCTTTTTACTCCCATTGCTTTTGTGTCTTCTTCCAGAGCATCCCTCCATCGCTTCCTCGGTCTTTCTCTACTTTCATGGTATATTGAGATCCACTGTGTCATCTTCCTGATTATTTCAGTCAGTTTCCTTCTCATTATGGGTCTTCTCCTTTTATGTGTCTCATAATATTTTCTCCCGCTGGCTCCTTTATTTCTGTATTTTTCTTCAGTCCTAGTTCTCCGTCTCTGCTCATGTTATTTTCTTTCCATTCTTTTTAAATCTTCAGCTTCCTTTTTTTTAATTGTCTTATCAAAGTCTGATTTGATTTCCTTTTAAAATTTGGCTTTCAAAATTTATTCCTTTACTGTGTTCTTTTCAGGTAATTAAAGGACTTAACCCTCAGCACATAAATAATTATTTTTGAATGACATTGTATACGAGGGTCAAGCTGAATTTATTGAGAATAAAAAATATGGTTAATATTTTGTAGGATTTTATTTTAAATGTGTTCAAAGTAATTCCCTTCAGCAATGATACACTTAACCATTCTTTCTTTCCACTGTTTAAAAGCGCCCAACCAATCTTCTTTCGGAATACCGTTAAAATAAGTGTGAACTGCGGCATCAATCTTTTCTTCAGACGTAAACCTTCTACCCCGTAAATTCCTTTTAAGCCCAAAAAATAGCCAGAAGTCGCACATAGCTAAATCAGGTGAATACGGCGGATGTTCTATTATTTTTATATTTTTCCAGCCAAAAACTGGAGAATTAAAGCTGCAGTATGGGATGATGCATTGTCATGGTGCAGAATAATTGCCTTGTTTGGAACCTTTCTGAATACTTCAGGCAATTATTTTTCAGTGTACCATTTAGCTGTAACTGTCTTTTGTCCGTCTACCTTAATTGCTTTTACTAGCCCAGTACTTCTAAAGAATACTGCACACATAACTTTTTTCATAGTTTGCAGCTTCTTGGTTATTGTTGGAGTTTCCTCATCTTCATGAATCCACACACGACTCTCTTAGCGGGTTGGTATGTCAAAAAATGGAATATAAGTTTCGTCACCTGTCACTATTTTGGAAAAAATTTGGTGGCCACCATTGTTTAAGAAATTTAAAGTTTCATGGCAAATCCTTACACGTTCTGCTTTTTGGAAGTCGAAAAGTTGACGCGGCACAAAACGACTAACCACTTTTTTAAATGTAGGTGATCGTGTAAGATTGTTCACACAGCTGAGGATCCAATCTTGAATTGATGCTCGATTACCGCTTAAGTGGCTTTATTATCCTCTTCAATTATTTTTTTTTAAAGCAGCAATGTTTTTGTCGGTAACAGCCGTAGGAGGGCGCCCTGCTCCTTTTTGATGCTGAACAGAATTTCTTTAGCGTTCAAATTGTAGCCAAGGAAGGTGCTTGTTCACTGAAAACCGAATCTAAACTCTCCTTGCACTCATAAGCGCTTAAGCATTTTTTTAAATCATAATAAATCATGATTCGAAAATGCTCTCTGGTTAATTCCATTTTTGTACTTGTATTGTCACTTTTAAAAATTAATAACTTGGGTTATACCAAACGTAGATTCGGCAACTAAACTTCAAATGACAGATAAAAAAAGTGTTCTAAATAACAATGTATGTTTTGTTTTTCAAGGCCTGCTAGATTTTCTTATTCTCAATAAATTCTATTTAAACTGGAATTCTGAACAATTCTGTTTTTTCTTTTTCAGATGAACCCTCAACACACGATACCTACTCTGGATGATAATGGATTTATTGTTTGGGACAGTCATGCCATCAACGCATATTTAGTTACCAAATACGCCAAGGACGATTCCTTATATCCCAAAGATCCTCAGAGACGAGCAGTAATCGATCAGAGATTACATTTCGATTCGGGAATACTTTTTCCACGACTTATGGCAATTGTGGTATGAATAAGTTTTAGTTAATTTATTACTTATGTTTTTAGAATTAAAGATTGTTTTCAAGTTAGCATAGCAGTTGATTTAATTATATCAAAATTAGCTAATTAAAGCGATGAAAGTATTACAGAAAAAGTTTCCTTTAAATTATTTTATATTTAGTTGCACTAAGGAATGTTTCAGGTTTTTTCCGCTTGAATAAGAGTCAACTTTTTAAGAAAGAACAAGGTTTATGTGTCATACGGGGATCGGGATTTTAGAAGGGTGAGAACCACTCTAGAAAGTTAAAAAATAGGAGTAGGTGAAACTTTGGAAAGTTTTACAATAAAGAAAGAAAGAAAATGTTATTTTATATAAGAGAAAACAAAATAAATAAAAAAATAAATCAACCAGTTATTGCGAGTTTTGAAAATGATTGATTACTATTAGTTTATTCTTGATAAATATTTTGGCTGATATGAAGCTAATGATACGGTCGCACTGGTCCAAAATTTAGCAGATAATTGTCAGATTGCCGACGATAAGCTTCCAAGAAAATTTTACATTTGCTGTAATTAATAATAATATGGCGTAATTAATTTTTGATTAGGCGGCAACCAAGTAATCGTTCCAAGCAAATCTCCCATGATAATCAGATGCCGGAGCTCTCCTCATTAGATAATGCCTGATTATAATGTGGATAATTCAAAGCTAAATCGATAGTGGGTATCTCATGTAAAAATCTTAGAAACCAAACTAAATAAATATGTTTTTAACGCATTGAGATAAAAAAAACGATACATTTATGTCTATTAATAACACTTACATTTATTCAACACAAGTGGCAGAAAGGTAGATTGGAATATACTGGGTGTTTTGAAACAATTTATTACACCATCATCAAACGAAAATTAGATTATTAACATTATACAAATTTTTCAAATAACAAATTTCTTTATTAGAATATGCGATAAGTACAACACAGAATAATTTAATAAAATTTTGAATTTCATGATCGAACCTAAAAACTTTGATTTCTACGCTGACACTAAATGAAAGATATATTACTTTTAAATATTTATAAAACAATCAAAACATAGTATTCTTAAGCAAATGACTCTTTACATTTCTTTAATATAATGTAATTGTAATTCAAATATTGTTTCTCAGGGTCCAATATTCCAACAAGGAGCCAAATCCATTCCTAAAGATAAGGCCGACGCTGTCACAGCAGCCTACTCAACTTTAGAGGAGCTTTTGGAAAGATCAAAATACGTTGCTGAAGACAATCTTTCGATTGCGGACTTCAGCATTGCTGCCACTGTAACAACGTTAAGTGTTGTAGTGCCTATTGCAGAAAACCGCTTTCCTAAAATATCAGCTTGGTTGGAGGTAATCAAATCACTTCCGTATTACACAGAAGGCAATCAAATAGGTTTGGATATTTTATCAAATTTCGTAAAGAGTAAACTGGCCTGAATATTTTTATCTCTTTGTTGTACCTGGTAATGTATTTTTTTTAACTGTGTACTCTACGGACTTTTGTCAGCTTTAATAAACTTTCAAATAAAATTTTAAGAAAAGATTCTTGATTATTTGTTATTTTAAGCAGTAATATGAGCATAAAAATATGTTAATTTTATATTCGAAAAGTAGCAAATACAATTGATTAAGTTACAAGCGTGTTATTTACACTTTCTTTCTTTGTTAAAAGAAATATTAAAAAAATGAAAATTAAAGTTTTAAGAATTGGAAACTTGTGAACTTACTACAATTTTTTACGATATGTATTAAATGTCTAAACTTTTTGCAAAGTAAAAAAGACATGATGGATGATGATAAACTTCTTCAAAAGTTGACTTTCCTCAAAACTTTGCGCTTTAGAGCATGGCTTTGAAACTGTAATTATTATAAGTTACTTGAAAGCAAATTTAATTTTAGATTTATGGAAATCAGTTGCAAAATATACTATTTTTAAAGTACGTACATAAATACTAAAATAATTTTATAATTAATTGCTGTATTATACTTGAAAATATTATCACATCTTTTTAATTAAAAAAATAAATAAATAAGAACGAAATCATTAAGTAAATGTTTCGGCAGACTTTAATTAAATCCTGTGATGTTTTGATTTGATATCGATCAGAGTTGCAACATTTAATTTGTAAAACAGAAACTTTAATTAATATCTTCAAATGAAAATAAGATAAACAATATAAGTAAAAAAAATTCATCGTAAGCTTGTTATGAAATTCACTTTTCTATTTTGAATAAAATAAAATAACAAAAATCGGAAGTGGCAGAATGAATCATTGAATCACATAAATTGTTGTTCGCTTTAAATTATTAATCTAGAATCAAATGTGATCATCGAAATAAGATTACAACATGAGTCAATAATATCGGTAGTATTAATTTTAATTTTAAGATTTTTTTATGATAATCCATTTATATTTATAATAAATAGCACAAACCCTGTTAATTATTATATAAATATAAGGGGGAACAGATCTTCTATTTATGGGCATCGAGGATCGTTTTAACATACTTTTGTACTTCTGCATCAATTTTGCTCAATTGACGCCAGTTTAATTCTTTAATGTTTATTAATGGTTAGAAAAAAATTAGAAAAATAAATGTATCCTTTGATTATTTCCTAATTTTATTTATTCAAGATCCAGTTCTTTGTAATATTTAACTTGTCTTCAAATCAAACTTATCGGGTACTAAACCACTTCTATCTACCATCATCAACATTGGCCAAATATTAATTTCATGGCTTTTATTTAGCAGAGTTGATTTCGCCACCTTTGACGATTTCATCTGAAATTTTTAATTAAGTCCCTTTGTATCCTGTAATGTCATACTTACTAACTTTTAAATTAATTATTAAAAACTGCAAACAGCACAAAAATGGTATTTCATTTCGTCGTAGGAGAAATTTGTTTTAGAAAAATATCTGGACTGTCGTTGATCGTTCGCTTCGAAATTCTCAATGGCATTCTCTTATTATGTGACACTTGTTGTGACGCTTGTTTTGCTTGTTTTTCTCACAGTGAAAATAGAAGCAAAAATTTTCAAGCTGAAGATAAACCAAGAAGAAACTCTATATTATATGGTGACAGCAAGGACAACAAGAAGAGTATTTACAATCACTAATAAAGGAAGGAAATAGAAGTAGTTTGATAGAGTAAACGCATCAGCAGAGAATAAAAGTCAGAATTACAACAGGAGACAAGAAGAATAGAATGCTAGTAGGATCAAATTATGAAAAATGAAAATCAGAATTCATAAGACCAACCGTTATATGCAAATGCTTGTTAAACGTGAACATTAAAGAAAACAGATACTACCAACATAGAGAGCGAAATACTGTATCAAGAGGAGAGGCCAAAATAATATTAGTCATTAAAGCACAACCAGTGAGACGGATCTAAGATACAGAAGTGCTGAACCATACATTACAAAAAATAGAGCTACGTAGATGTCCAATTGGGAAGAAAATAAAAGAAAGTCTGAGGAAAAGAAGATTCGAACATATGACATGGGACATTGGTAGGCTAAAGGTCAAAAACTGGAAACAAAAAGCAGAAAACGGAAAATAATGGATTAAAATTGTTCAACAAGCCCTATAGTTCTCCACGACCCGTAGCGCATATAACTATTATCTCTCATTATCTTTATGCTAAAACTTACAATAGCGCTGACGTCTGTAACTATTGTATTTTAAGTCTGTCTTTTTGTAAATACGACAATTCCAATCTGCTGGCATGCCCTCTGCTTTCATTTACTGGAGAAGTTGTATTCACGCTTTTATCCATTTCTTATCCATGTTTTATATTTCTCTGCTTTTCTGGATTTCAATTTTAATTCTTGAAATTAACATTTCTTTTATGTATACTTCTGCAGGTTTTTTGCAGTCATCATTGTTTACGTTAATTCCTTTAATTACTTGCCTTTCATTTTTTCTGTCTTCTTCAATTTCCTTTTCTGGTTGTACAATCTTCATCTTTTTATTTAATAACTCTTCAAAGTATTGTCTTCACATCTGCCTTTTTGGTCTTCTTTTCTTCTTCAGTTCTTCAATTTTACTTGGTAACTCACTCTAACTCACTCTGGTTTAAGTACATCTTCCGTCTCTTGATTTAATACGTGTAACTTCCCGAAATGTTTCGATATTTGTCTTCTTTATCTTCTTTTCTCCTAGGGGAAATTCCGTTTTAGCTTTGACATATTATGGTCTTCTTGATTGATAACTAACTCTGACTTCTTTAACCCTAGGATGCATAAGCAATACAATACCGGTATTTACATGATCCGGGCTTCGGAGACCCTGCCTATAAAATTACATCAGGCTGTATTGGAAAAACATTTATTGAAGTAAAATCTGTTTAAGTATGTTACAAAATTAATATTAAATATAAATGTAAACAAAATTAAGAAAAATTGAAAATTGAAATGTCGATTATCAACGATTTTTGTACCGATACGTATCGATTCATCAAATATAGATACGTACGGAGTATCGATACGTATCAAAATATCAGGTCCGATACGTATTGATATATAGATAATGTTAGCATATTGATATAACTATATAGTCATCCTTACTTATCTTTTAGAGTAGCAAGTAGTGCACATTCGAATACTGTGCTCATTGCAGATGTTATTCTTGCATATAATACATATCAATTTGCTCTTACGATCTTTGGTTGAAGGACATTTTGAACATCTTTTTCTCTTTATCGTATTACTTGTTTCAGCAGTTGGTGAGTCAGAAACTTGAATAAACTTTTTCATCCCTTCCAGGATAGGACGTCTTATGTTAGGGTTGGTTGATCTGGTTCGCATATGTGGTATTATTTGATCTTTAGCTAAATCTTTCAAAAATATTCTGCGTTTGTGAGTTACACCTGTGTTGTAGTTTGGATGCTCTTTGGTAAAAACTATAAATGCATTCAGTGCTGCCACATCAATAATGTTGTAGAAAAATGTCATAGGCCATCGTTTACTTTGCCTTTTGCATGTATATGTTGATACCATTTGATCCATAACATCTACGCCACCCTTTGTTTTATTATAATATGTATTGATTTCTGGCTTTCTTTTAGCGTCATCATTGACGGCTGTATCATTGTGCATGGTACTCAGCAAAATTACGCATTTATTTTTTTTGGGTGTGTAACTTACCATAGTTATATTGTTACTGAAGCAAAACAATGAAGAGTTAATGTCACGATTCTTCGACGGTTTCATTTCTTTTGGAATATCGCGCTTATTCTGACGAAGTGTGCCTACAATACTAATCTTTTTATCCAAAAGATAAATTGCTAATGGAACACTTGTAAAAAAATTGTCTGTCGTAAGATTTAGACCAGAATTATGAACACTACGTACAAGAGTTTGCACTACTTCAAGTCCCAGATTTTTATGTGGAGGCTCTCCAGGTTGGCGACCAACATAAACTAAACCATCGAGAGCATAGCCAGATTTACTTTCACACCACATCCAGAATATTTTTAGTCCATATTTTGCTGGTTTGCTTGGCATATATTGTATGAATTTGCATCTACCTCTAAAAGGTACAAGTTGTTCGTCTATGGTAACATTAGTGTCTGGTATAATACATGTTCTGCATTGTTGAATGAATAAACTCCAAATATAAGAAACCAGTGCTAATTTATCGGTACTCAAACGTGTGTCCCTAGTTGCCTTGTCGTCAAATCTAATAAACCTTCTTATTTCTTCAAAGCGAAATATAGACATCGTAGCTCGGAATATAGGATTAGCAAATTCACTAGAAAATAGTTCCCTTGCAGGAACATCCCAATTTCTATCAACTCCAGCATGAATTAGTAATCCGCAAAATGCATAAAGTTCATCAATAGTTACATTTTTCCACGGTTTTTCTTTCAGTTCATAAACGCGTCTACCTTCTAAATTAGTACAGTTCACAATTTCTTGAATAATATCTTCGGTTATAAATAATTGAAACGCTTCTTTTGGTGTGGCAGCTAGTTCCTTCTTTACCAAACCTGGTGCACGCCGAATTATATTATGAGGCTGAATTTTGTTCCTTGCTATAGGAGGTTCTAAACACCAATGTAGACCACTTGGAGCAGTATAATAACGTGCCGATAGAGATGTAGGCTTTGAATTTTCTTTATCACTAGTATCTTTTTCATCATCATCATCATCACTGCTGGATTCAGAAAGCTCATCAGTATTCAATTCGAAATTTTTATCTTCCGTGTCATCATTTTCTACTTCCGAAGTTTCACTTTCACCAGAGGGCATACTGTCACATTCTTCTGCCCATTGTAAAACAGTTTCTTCCCACCTTTTATCACCAACTCGTACACTTTTCACATTCTTCTTTGTTGCCATTATCACTTATGTAAAAGTAGTTCGTACAATGCAAGCTCACTTGAACTGAATGGTGATAAAGTTCACCCACATTTATATACTCGGCAATAATGCAAGTTTTGACAGGTATCAACATGAATATTACATGTCTCTGACAAGTTATAAAAATTTAGTCAGTCATGAACACGTTGAAACTTGTTTCATATAAGATTCTATTAGACGGGTCTACGAGGCCCGGTATATGTGATTGGAGATTAGCAATAAAAAATAATTTTTTCTCAAATTCCGAAAAAAAATTGAAAGGTTTTGCATCAATCCAGTACTAAACAAAAACGAGTTTATAGCATATCTAAAGTCTCAATTCGATTAAAAATATTTTAAACAAATTGTAAGCAATCAAACATCTTCGTGGGCCTGGCAGGCCCGGATTATGCATCCTAGGGTTAACTTCATTTTCTGGTTCTGGTCATCCAATAACACCCCAGAATGTAGTCTTACCATTTGATTTTTGCCTTCTTTTTCTCCCAGCAAATTTCCTTTTTCATCTTCGACATATTATGGTCTTCTTGGTAACTTAATTTTATCTCTTCTTAGTATTTCATCCTAGCTTCATCTTTTCCGCTTTGCAAATACTTTCCACAATAGTAGAAACATGAATTCAGCATTAAATTATCTTTCAGCAAAGCTCATCAGTATAGCTTTGCTTAGAATATAAATCATACACATAATTTTAGGCGACCACCTGTTCGATTTTACACCTTTTCTCCGTTAGGACATCATGCTAATGGTAATCAGAATCATCTGGACATTCTAAGTTCATTTTGCTAGAAATGACTATATTTTATTGCATCGCCTAATTCCAAGCATTGTTCGCTTACAACAAAATAAAAATAACCGTTGACCCAAATTTGACTCAAATTTAATTGAATCAACGAGTGCATAATCATATTCAATCCAAATTTACTGTTTTAAGAAAACAACCAATAACTTCCTCTAGATTTTTATTTTTAATAATTATTGGCCTCAGGCGGCTTCAGATATCCTTATCTGAAAGAATTTTAAGCCAATAATTCACTTAAAATAAAAATCTAGAAAGTTTTTGTTGTTTTTTCAACACAACATGTTTATGCACTCATCGATTCAATTAATATTTTTAAAACAGTAGTGTAAATATATATGCTACTTAATAATGTTGATAATTATTTTTTCTTAAATTGTGACAATATGTTATTTTATTTGACTTTATTTTATTTTTTATTATAAACCGATCATCTTTTTCATTTTCTTGATTCGATTTGATTTGATTTTATATTTGAATTGCTCCTTTGTTCAAATTTTCGGCTAAAAATTCGTCAATTCGACTGATTTATGTTAGTTTTATAGAATTTTTATCTTCACCACCGATCGTTTTTCAATTTCTAATACACGTAATCAAATGATCAACATTTGTTTTTTTTTCTTCTCGATTAATCGATAATCGATTTTATTTGTTTCAGTTTTTTTTACTTTTAACTATAAATTTATCAAATTCTGTTTTTCGATCGAACTTTTCCTTTAATGTTTACAGATTAATTTTTGGGTTACTACAAACATTCGTCGATTTTAAAATCAATTTTTGACCTTTGTTTTTCTTTTAATCGATAACTTCATCATCATCTTTTATTTTACTTTTTCTTCGTTTGACTTTATTTTATTTATTTTTTAATATAATCAAATGATCGACCTTTGTTTTTCTTTTAATCGATGTCATTTGTCTCGTTTTTACCTTTCTTCGACATGTTTTTTTATTTTTTAATTATCACCTGATCGTCTTTTGTTTTCTTCTTTTTAGATTTGACTTTCTATTTTTTAATTACTAACTGACCGGAATATTTTTTCTTTTATATTTACAAATTAAATTTTTGATTATGATAAAATTCGTCAGTTTTTACACTGATTTGTCTTCTTGAGTTTTACATAATTTTTATTTTAGTCCTATCAAGATCGACGATCGTCTTTTGTTTTTGATTGATTTCGATTTGACTACATTTTAGGAGTATTTTTGAATTTGAATTCGAACAAGTTGATTATTTAATCAAGTTGTATAAATAAGTTCGAATTCAGATGTATTTACATCTGGGTATGTTTTTATTCATTATTTGTAAATCTACTACTTTTTTAATCAACTATTCAGATAGGTCTTCACTAAACAACAATTCATAACTCCAACCCCTATAAAACCCCTGCAGGTTCATCGACCTCCAACCGACGCCTACAGGTTCATCGACCCCTTACAAGTCTCCACTGACAGAGAACCGCCAAGGGGTCGTTATCGACCGCGTTGGGAACTCCTGGTCAAATTTATATGTATATTTTTTAAGGGTTGGTAGCTAATAGTAATAGGAAAGTTTAGTTTTAAAATATAGTCAGATTTACATAGCTTTAGCTGAACTTCGCCTCTGTTTTAGTTTTCTTAAATTGAAATTATTTTCTTCGACTGATTGAAATAAAGACACTGTTATTATTATTATTATTATTATTATTAAACAATCAGCTTGTGCAATAGTGTACTAGATAAAAAGGATTTGCGAAAAAATAAAGAAATTTTGATATCACGAATTTATTAATGTTATTATTATGTACTATTATGTTCAATTAAATGATACCATTCGGCAATTGAATGGGGATGGCTGCGTCGTACTGTGCGAGTACGATTTGCATGCAGAAATATCGCTTTTATCGAGCATGATAGTACATTTACCAAACATCCAGCCTCTTTTGAATGGATTTTCCAGCTAGTGGATGAGATCCAGATTTATTTTTTTAATCCTATATTACATATTGATTTTTTTAATTAATGTTTCTTAGTTTTTTCAGTGAAACAATCTCTGTAAAAATTAATTTATTTTCGGCGTTTTTTGCTGAAAGAGAGAAAATGATTTATTTCTAGAATCAAATCTGACAGTGACGATCAAAATTTAACGCTCTCGGCCGCATCTGTACATATATTAGTGTTATTCATACAAATGAGTTTCTAAACGTTAACTTATTTAATTCGAATTAAATGTAATCAGTTTGCGAAAGCAACTTTCCAATTACTCACCGTTTCATCAATCGAGATAACGAACAGGTTGTTAAATTTCACATCTAAATACATCTGTGGTGACTTAAGATGGAAGATACTTATCTATATTTGGGTGTGTGCTTAAATTACAAACGTAGATTTTCCTTGCATTTGATATCTTTCTCGTACGTAAAACACGTGTTTTAGTTTTTCAAGTTTACCTCTTCTCCTTTTATAATTTTATATTTCCCAATATGTTTTTTAGTTTCAGGTAAATCTAATACATCATTTTATTTCCTCTATTAATAGATTTAAGCGTATTTAAAATTCGATTTTGCTACATACATTCGTACATACTTGGGAATATTAAAAAAAAAATGTGCGTACAAACACCGGCAAAAGTTTAATTTCAATAATAGAAGTAGGAGTGTCTGCTTAGGGCACGTATGATTCGTGGGTGGCAAGCAGGGTGGAAGGTAAACGTGTCAGTCGCAAACGTACAGTCTGTTTTCGCTCGTACGTAATAGTGTTGTGTATTACCTGTAACAATTTTCACGTCGTCGTTTAATAGTGCATACATAAAAAAAGTAAACAAATGTAAAACTTTAATTGTGAAACTCGAAAAGAAAAATTTAGTGTCGATACGAATTGCACTTTACCATTCAAGAAAAGTTTTATTAAGGGGTAAACAGGCATTCAAACTTTAAAAAAAAATTATGTTATAATATTGTTTATTTGAGCAGATATGTTTAAAATATCCGGCACTTTATTTATTTATTTATTTATCGTGTGGTAAATGCACTCTCTCTTTTTTGAATGCTGCATCACAAAATTAATAATTACTTCAACCTACATAATCTTCCTTGCGCTTCAACCGCTTTTGTTCGCAACAACTCTCGTTTAGGAAACTAAGAAGAAGAGAAAGGTATGAAACGTAATGTTACATGCAGTAAAAGAAGTCATTTTTATTAGAATATTTAAATATAATAACATCGCAAAATTAATTCAAAATTGTGATAAAAATAAATCTTTATTTACTAAAATAAAAAAGTCCGTTTCAATGGCACTAGTGCAAAACGTGCACTAAAATCTGTTCTCTATTACTTAAGGGTAATAAAACTTAGGGCATTTGAGTTTAACAACGTAATTCAGTAATAAGCTGCGTCGTGTCGTCAAATATTTCATTGATCAAGTCTAATATTGTAATGGTTTGGGTTCTCAACAGAAAAAGAAACAGGATATAGTCGATAAAGTTTGAATATTTAATAAATTAAGTTGACTTTGACGTTTAAAAGAAAAAAAATGAGCTTTTGGTTTGTATAACTGTGAATCAGTGTTGTTAAGTATGAAGATGCAAGTATCTAGATGCAGTATCTAAATACTTTTTGAGTACCAAGATACGTATCTCAGACACTAGTAAAAATGTATCTGTATCTGCATCTCGATACAATTACAAAAGTATCTATTCATTTCAGATACTAAGATATATTTTATATTATATATTTTGTATGTGTATCTGCATCTCGATACAATTACAAAAATATCCATTCATTCGAGATACTAAGATACATTTTATATTATACACTTTGTATCTGTATCTGCCTCTCGATACAATTACAAAAATATCTATTCGTTTGAGATATTAAGATACATTTTAAGTACAGTTGAGGTCTTTGAAAACTAGTACACTTTGACAAATACAATATTTTGGCAGTGTAAACTGATCCTAAATCTGTAAACTGATCCTAAATCTAAACGTCACTCAAAGTGTTTCAATTCCTGTTATGAATTTGTCAAATTCGACGCTGTCATTAAAATGGTAGACGAAGGTTTAATTTACACATTACAAAATTTCGGTTTTTCGACATTAATGTCAATTCTCGGTGTATCAGTTTTCAAGGGCTGCAACTGTACAATTTGAACTTCCATGAAAAACATGAGAACTTGATGGAAATGCAACTTTCGATTTTACAGTCTCTTTCTTTTGATTTTCCCCTTTTGTCAATTATGTTTTCCAGTTTGCCTAATGACTTTTCTATTTGAAATGCGACTTGATAGTTCAGAAACTTGAAAACGATTTGATAAATTGGGAAACATAGTTGTCAAAATCAGAAAATCAAAAGAAAAAAAACTCTATTGTTGATTTTATTAGGATTTCTTGAATATGAGAACGCTCTCTTCGCTATAACAAGGCTACAACTAAGGATCCTAGATTCATTTGATATTTAACTTGTCTGATAGGGAAGTAGAGTCACTTCTGTTGATAATTTTATATTTTACATATAAAATAGCGACATCTTACTATCGCTTTTTGACTTAACATTGCAGTACGTTGACCTGATTTGGTTTCATACAAAACCAGGTGATACTTATCAACTTATTGATCAACTTATTACAAATCGAGTTTTTTTCTGAAAATTTCGGATGAATATGTGAATAATATATACGCTAAAACCTGTGATAATTTTCAAAATGGACCGCAAATAACATAGGTTTTTTTTTTCTGTAGTGTACCTAATACCAATCTAGTACATTTTAAATAGAAAATTGATCAACTTATTACAAAAGATAAATTTTCTATTTAAAAGCTACTAGATTGGTACTAGGTACACTGCTGGAAAAAAAACTCTGTTATTTGCGGCCCATTTTGAAAATTATCACAGGTTTTAGCGTGTATATTATTCACATATTCATACGAAATTTTTAGAAAAAAAACTAGATTTGGGTCGCAAATAATACCATATATCCACTTATTGAATTTTACACTTGCAACTGTCTTGACAAATTGCAGATACTTTTTTGTAACTGTATCTGTATCTAGAAATTTTCCGGAAAAAGTATCTGTATCTGCATCTAGATACATATTTTTGAAAGTATCTGTACCTATACAGGGTGACTACGCGAGAATTCCTACCCCCTTTTACTCTTTTGCTTTTGATTTTAGGAAAAAATGTTTAATACTAAACTTATAGGAACTAATTCAGCGTTTCTCTGTGTGATCACAGAAAAACAATTGGTGGTCGTATGAACGAGATATGATCCAAATTTTTTTTTTTAATTTAGCAGCCTGTATATTATTATGTTTTTCGATTCTAAATTAAAAACATACATGTATAATAAAACTACTAATCTAGAGGGGTGTCTATAAAATAATTCCTCTTTAACTTTTTAATATTTGCGAATTTACAAAGAAAAAAGTTAAAGGAAGTTGTAGAATTTATTTCAATACTGCTACAGATATTCATAAAAAACAATTGAGCGTCGGATACACAAAAAAAACGAAAGTTTTGGTTTTAAATAAAGGAACATTAAGTAACATTTTAACATTAACATATTAAATCGATTTAAACACTTTCCAAAAATTAACTTTTAAACTAGAAACGAAAAATATTACAGAAAAATTGAACTTTAAAAATGACTGAAAATTTCGTTTATGAAAATTTAATTTAAAGTATGTTCAAATCGTGCTCGATTTCTTTCCATGCAAATTGTAAACCTTTTTAACATATTTTGAGTCACATTTCTCAGTATAAAAGGATCATTATTTAAATTTTCTATTTCTAAAATTATACGGTTCCGTAATTCCTCAACATCCAAAATCAGATTTTTATAAATTCTATTTTTGAGATAACCCCACACAAAAAAAATCTATAGGTGTCAAGTCGGGGCTTTTAGGAGGCCATTTAATTATTCCACGCGCTCCAATCTATTCCAGGTAATTATTATTTAAAAAATTCGTGACATCTTCTCCATCTTATTGCCATATAATTTGCTTAATAATTGAATAGGAATATTCTCTATAAAGTCACTGATTTAGTTTTGCAAAAAATTTAGATACCTCTCAGATGTTAAATTACCATTAAAAATGATATAATTTATAGCCAAAAAAACCGCACCACACATTTAGACTACGGCATCCTTGGAATTGAATTTCTTTTATGGCACGAGGATTTTGTTGGGACCAGATATGTTCATTTTTCCTATTGAAAATTCCTGCTGTTGTAAATGTTGCTTCGTCAGTCCAAAATATTTGACTAAAAATTTCGTTATCATTATTATATCTGTTGATTACATAATCACAAAAATTTATTCTAGATTCCAAATCAAGCGGTAATAATTTCTGTGCTGGAGATATTTTATATGGTTTATTAGAACCAAAACTTCCTTTTTTTATATCCGATGCTCAATTGTTTTTTGTGAATATCTGCAGCAGTATTAAAATAAATTGTACAACTTCCTTTACCTTTTTTCTTTGTAAATTTGCAAATAAAAAGAAGTTAAAGAGGAATTATTTTATAGACACCCTCTAGATTATTAGTTTTATTATACATGTAGTCTCATTAGAATTTAATTTAATTTAATTTAAAAAAAAAATAAAGTTTGGATCATATCTCGTTGATCCGACCACCAATTGTTTTTGTGTGAGCACACAGAGAAACTTGGAATTACTTTCTATAAGTTTGGTATTGAACATTTTTTCCTAAAATCAAAAATAAAGTGAGTGAAAGGGGGTAGGAATTCTCGCCTAGTCACTATACTATTAGAAATATATCTTTAACAACACTGCTGTGAATATTCTTACATACTTACGTATTTCATAATAAATTCTGTAGTATCACCTTCAAAAACAACTCTTATACTCTATACTATACAGGGTGTTAGGTAACTGATCGGACACTTTTACACAACATATTGGGGGCAGAGTAAAAAGTTTTAATAATCTGGGACGCTATTTTTAAGAAAAAAATTGTTTGTAAATTACTGATTACCGTTTCCAATGCCACAAACGTCATCTATCTAACCATAATCCATAAATTCCGCTAACAGTTTCTTGTTTTGTTTATACCTTTATACACAAATGCGAAGGTCAGTGCCTTAACACATAGAGTATGCAGGCAATAATACAGAAACAATGAGACTGTTACATTCTTCTCACTTAAATTGTGTCTAAAAGCCAATATACGTTATCTGATGTTCCATTTGATTTTGAATTGGACTTCGAAATGTAGGTTTTGCACATGTCAGCATAGATTCGTGCTGATACGTGCATTCGGACATACCAATTATCTACTTTAATAGACACTTGTGTGATATATATGCTTCCAAATAATTCATACATTTTGAAATTTTTCAAAAATGAATAGACTTGTGCCCGAGCCCAGGGCCCCGGGCTCGAGGAGGCCCCGACTGACAAGCTGTATATTATGGGCAGAAATCATGCATTTATTATGTACCAAAAAGTAAACATTCCCAGGAAAGCAAAAAAGTTAATTTAATTTTGTGAAAGCTTGTGGTTGCAATTTCTGTAGATACCTGTAATATTGTTGTTGAATGATTAGTATAGAAAATGACATTCTCAAAGATATTAACTTGGAGGAAGTAGTAGATGATTTTGCACATCAAAAAGCCACTTGTATCACTTTTTTTCATTACTTTGAATTTTGGTATTTTTCTCTTTATTTTTTCAAGTTTTTACTTTGCTTCAATAATATCGATCGTTAACGACTAGCTTAAAATAATTACGATTACGACGAGACGGTGCAACTGATTTTTTGTATTGTATTGTATCTGCATTCAATAATATTTATCGTTAAGGAACAGGTTCATTTTATTATCAAATAATTTCGATTACGAGATAACGCAACTGTTTTTTAATTCGTATGATAATTTAATTTTATATTTTAAATTAAAGCCTATGCGCAGTTAGTAGTCAGTTTTTGTTGGCAAAGATGAAACGTTATTGCAGGAAATTAGATTAAAATTGTTTTCTTTGCTCATTAAGAGATGGTGCAACTGATTCTTGATTCCTGCCGCACCTTAGTGTATACTATATTTGTTTTTTGGACTGTGCTTTTCAGTATTTTTTTCAACATCTTTTAGTTTTTGTTCTGCATAATAATAATATTGGGTTTTATTTTAGTATCAAATTCTCCCAAAACCAAAAGTGCTTTAATTTGTCCAGGCAATAACCAAACACCCTATATATTCTAGAGCATAGATTCTCAAACTTTTTGCGGTCGCCGCCCACTTTGCAAGACAAAAATTACTTAACGCCCCCCTTTCCATCAATAATGCAGAACTTAACTTTTCAATGATTTTCTGATTTCAAAATTTATTAACTTCGCCACCCAATTCTCAGTGAACTGGGTAACGCCCCCCGAGAACTCTTCAGCGCCCACTTTGAGAATCTATGTTCTAGAGTCTTTAATACTCTGAATAAAACATTACTTCTAAAAAGTATATCATCGGTTCCCAAGTAGTATCATCGAACAGTAGGTACACACCCTTTGCCTATATGTTTGCGTTCTGGAGTACTACAAGGTTCTATTTTGGGATCTCTTGTATTTACAACATACACTTGTAGGCTAGGATCATTCAAATTATTATTGCTGAACAAATTACGATTTATATAATTTAAAGTGATTTGGATTTGCATTAAAATAATAATATTAACAACGTTGTTTTTGAAGAAATAAAATATTCCAATCATTAATTACATAGATAAGAAGTTAATTAAAACTGTAGTCGTCCAACTAGGTTGTAAAATAAAACCTCATCGATACTCCAGCACTCTTAAATAAAAATTAATTCCTTGCAGTTCCTTCCTTTTAAGTACATGTGGCGGCAGAAGTCTTATCCGCGTAGGCCGTACAGTCTGGATTTTAATAACGTTATAAAATTCACGTATTCCCTCCGTTCCTCCCAAATTAATTTTTCATATAAATATACGCTCGTTAAAAGTTCGCGTTGTTATTCTAGGTCATGCAATTACAGAGGACATTTATTTACTTCCAACTAATTCATGATCTCCTGTGTGATATAACACGTTACATTATAAACTCGCGAATACTTTTACCCGAGAAGAGCCGGAACATAGTGGCATATCAAATTAAAATTTTATGTGCGATGACGAAAATTAATTTCCAGGGACAGATTTATAATTCTATTTAAATCTCGATTTTTTCCGCAGTAGACTAATTTTATGGATGGTATATAATCAATACTGTTATTTTTATCTGTGATACTTCTATTTTAATCCGATGCGAAAGGTCCCAATTTCCTAAGGGCTGCTAAAATATCTTATCTTCATTCAATACTCATCCTTATTCTTTTTTAATATGTAATACCTAATTGACAATGGTCCCATTAACAGTTTTGTATTATATGTATGTTAATTTTTTTCTAACATTCTATCCTTCTTCCTTTGTATTAAATGGAAAATAACCCTAGAATGCTAGGTATGTTTTATTATTTCTTCTTTCTTCAAATAATATTTAATTTTAAAAGTAAACTTTCATTTACACGAGGTTTGTTTAGTTAGAATCATTAACACCTCAATTCATGCACATACCCTTGTTTCACCAACCGATGTATACGTGGGCTGCTGGAAAATTTTCTGCAATCTAGTAGGTCTAGAATTGTTAGCGTTTATCAACTGTCATATTTGAAAAATTTGACGTTTTTCCCCTATAATTCTATTGAAAGTTCCTATCCAAGTGAACTAGTTTTGTTTGTACAGCATTTGAGAAGAAGTAATTTTGTGTAAGCATGGAAATCTCGCGTGAAAATTTTCATGCCATGATTTTTTACGATTTCAAACGTGGTGTAACGCCGAAACAATGACTCGATCGGCTTCATTTGGCTTTTGGAGATGAAGCACCATCAAAGAGCAGTGTTTATAATTGGTTTGCCGAATTCCAGCATGGACGTACCTCTCTCAGTGACGAATTTCGTGAAGGTCGTCCATCAACATCTGTTGTTGCCACTAGTGTAGATGCCGTGCGTGAAATGCTTGAGCGAGATCGACATGTGACATACCGTGAGGTTCAAGCATCCTTACGCATTGACATGAAAGCAGTACACCAGATTTTGCATGATCATTTGAACGTACGAAAGCTGGATCCCACACAATTTAACAGAAGCGCAAAAGCAGGGTCGTGTCAAATGGTGCGAAGATGTGCTCAAGAAATTCAATGGAGGTCGTTCAAATTTAGTTTATAACATCGTTACAGGTGACGAAATGTGGATCTATTCGTACGAACCAGAAAGTAAACAACAATCTACCGTTTGGGTATTTCAAAATGAACCAAAACCAACAAAAGTTGTCCGTTCACGCAGTGCTGCGAAGGAAATGGTTGCTTGTTTCTTTGGTTTAACTGGACATGTAGCAACCGTGGCTTTAGAGGATCGAAAAACCGTGAATGCTGATGGGTATACTACAATTTGTTTGCCGGAAGTCATCGATCAAATAAGAAGAAACAATCGAAATCGACGAATTATTCTCCATCATGACAACGCCAGCTCTCACTCAGCCCGTTGATTTTTTGTCCAACAAAAATGTTGAATTAATGACTCATTGTCCATATTCACCTGATTTATCACCTAATGATTTCTTTTTGTTCCCAAATATCAAAAATAAAATGCGTGGTGAGCGATTTTCGTCGGCTGAAGCAGCGGTTGAAACATTCCGGATACTGGTTTTGAGGTACCATCCTTAGAGTGGAATACGTGCTTTAGAAATTGGTTCGAATGTATGCAAAAGTGTATTGACGTCAAAGGCGAATACTTCGAAAAACAATGATACCGTTTACCAAATTTCATATGCGTTTTTTCATACCGTTTCCAGAAACTTTTCCAGCAGCCCACGTAGCCTCATCATAAAATTCTTGTAGCTGCTGATTGAAGAATTCTTTCACAGCATTTTATACTTCTGCGTACCACTCAAGACGTTTAACTTTTAAAGCCATTTCTCAACCATGAAGGACTACTGATAGGGTTCAAAGAACAAAAAATAAATATTGATGCAGATCTGTATAATGATAATCTGAACAAGCTTCATCAACGGTATTTAATGTCTACGTCCAAAAGAGCCTTCTTATGAAAGTGTAAGCAGCAATACAGTACCTGTTACGACAAAAAAGTTATCACAGAAAACGAAATTGGTACTTTTTACTATTTATTACCTACTTCCGAACCCAATGGAATTTTTGTAATTTCAAACCATCATAATTCACCTAAACTAACCGAAATCGTATCTCATAAGAAGCAGGATCGCCATGCTGGAGGTGTTATCTGGGACACACCGTATAATAACAAATAATAAAATCTAAATATGACTATGCAGAATAGTGCAGGAATTAATTTAATTGTAATTACATTGCATTACATAACCGTAATTCGTAATTACATTACAGTTACATCCGTGAAGGGTACGCGAGCAGTTTGCACACAAAACAGTTAATAAACAAATATGAATGAATCAGTATCTGAGAGTAAATGTTTAGTGACTTAGAAGGTTCTGTATTCTCATTCAGAACCGTTTCTTTTAGACTCGATTTTATTAATCGTCGCCCTAATTTAAACCCAAAAAAAATTATTACGAGGAAAGCTCAATTTATTTATAAAGTGATGATAATAAATATTTAATTTTTGGGTTGTTCTTGCTCGTGAGAATTGCAAAGAATATGAAACAAATAAAAAAGCTTTTTAAAACGAGCTAAAAGAGTAATTTATTGACTTACTTGACGTATATAATTATATTTGCGAAATGTCAAGTAAGTAAATAAATTACTCTTTTAGCTCATTTTAAAAAGCTTATTTATTTGTTTCATATTCTCGATAATAAATATAATAATAATTATGAATAATCTCATAGTCTCATTATCTTCTTTATTTAAAAGCCTTCCAGCGTATCAAAAAATAACAATTGACAGAAAATTATTTGGACTATATACAGTGTGTCAACGGATCGGCTTGACAAGAGGAAGAACTTTTTTAATATCAACTTTAGGCAAAAAAGTTATTGTTTACAAAAAATTCTGCTTCTCAATAAACTTCAGAAACAATGCTTTTACTTGGATTTTGAATTGTAATCTGTCTCAAAAATCCAAAATTTTAGCTTTCAAAATTTCTAGTGTCTAAACAAATTCAAAAATCACAAATACATTACATTTTCCTCACTAAAGGGTGTCCAAAATATTTAAATATCTGAATTTATAGAAAGAATAAATCTTTATTGTTACTGATTTGCATTCTGTCTAAGAACCGTACCCAGGTTTGAATTTTGAAATACAGAGTGTTTCAAAATTGGGTTTTCTATTATCCATTCTATTTACTGCTAATAGTAGTTTCTTCGTCCCTTTCACGTCCAATACTGTTCCGGTTTCATCGATTCTTTTTTAAGCAATCAGAATGGTTCATGTGACATCATTGTATCGGCAAAATTTTCATGAAAAGGATCAATCACATATTCTTAGGAGACATTACCAATTTCATAACATTTTATCAAATACACGCTATCTTCCTTAGTCAACATTTTTGCTAATAATCATGCTAAATGTTCAAACTTATCTAATAAAAATATCAGATGTTTGCTCTCTGCAAACACCAGATTTGTTATAAAATTGTCCAATGTAACCGTTTCTTGAAAAGCATTCCGTAATAAATACGTTACTTTGATTTCTGCAACAAAAAAATTAGAAACTTGGAGTTTTCAGACAGACTGTAGTTCAAAATTTAAATTTAAGCATTGTTTCTGGAGTTTCTTGACAAGCAGAACTTGTTGTTGATATTAAAAAAGTTTTTCCTCTTGTCAAGTCGATCCGTGGACACGCTGTATATGCGATTGGGCGAGACAGTTTATTATGAAAAAAGCTGACAAATCTTTAGCGTTTCATCATTCTATCCTGAAAGCAATCTTCATTTTACCACTTATTGTTAGTAACAGCCCAAATTGGTCCTGCTATGACTTTAATTAATAATTATATAATTAAATAATAATTAATTAATTTTAAACTGTGGTAGAACATGTATAAAAGTACACGAACAAGGGGTCCCAGTGTACTACCCTGCGGTACTGGTACTGGTGGTATACGATTGTGTAATTTTTTAAAGAGGACTTTTGTTTACTTGTTCATTTTCTAAAATTACTTTCTACATCCTTCCGGTAAGATATGATTACATCAATTTCAAAGTGAGTCCTTTAATTCCGTATACAGGATGATTCAGAATAAGTCTCCGACCCGTTAGGAGCGTATTCACTAAGGTCATGCAAGTGCGAAATTGCAAGAAATAAATCTATCAGAGGCATTTCAAAAATTTACCTCCTTTGATTCCAAAATGGAAATCATGATTCATTTCTCACACATACGTACACAAGTTCGAAATTCGAATGAAAGAATTACGTATTATACATTTTTTTCCGCAAAAAGCCATAAATAAAGACGTTTTAGACTTTCATTTCAAGGTAAAACGCTAGTGTTTCGTTGTGTTCCATGTGAGTTCGTTGCTCTTGTGACGCAACACAGCTGTATTAGTACCCATCAACCAATCTCTATCTCAATCTTCCATGCATTTTATCTCGAAAGCTATGGATATTAGAACCCTTATGCATATAGACTTTTTGTTTTCTTTTTCTGTGTAATACATGTAGTTGACACTTATTTTGAATCACCCTGTATGTAAGTACATATACTGAAGGACCTCTATCATACGAACTAATAATTGCACTGGGTTTCTTCGGGTTTTCGCAATGTCCGGATTACCGAGCAAAGGACAGAAAATGTCCATTTTTCTAATTATCCTAAGAACTAGAATACATCTAGAATAAAAAGTTCTTTATTTTGAAATCAAAAATAACAGTAGAAATCCACCTCATTCTTTCATTCATTCGTTCTTTCCTTTTAGAAGTCGTCTTCATTCCCAACTGCAATGCAAACTGAACTTGTCAACTGAGTGAACGATCAACGTGCTAATGAACAAAACTACTTTTCCTGCTTTGGAGATTTGGAGAATTGGGTATTTGGGGATTTCTGTCATTGATTTTCAGCACGTCTCCTATTGGAATCATCGGAGGCATTAGCGAAATCTTCAAAAAATATGTTCAAGTGTTTTCAACTTTTCTCGATCAACTTTAAAAACACATGTGCGTTTCTTATTAGCTCAATCTGCTGTGTCTGTTCGTGTAATTGTTTTAAAAGCTAATTTTTCTTCACATATTTAACAAATATACATGCTTCTCTTTAATCCCCAATTCTCCAAATCCCCAAAGCAGGAAGAGGAGCTTTAACAGAGCAGTTCTTAGAGGACATGAATTGAACATGATTTTCTTATTTATGTGACGAGAATCACTTCGCTGTTTGGATTAAAGAGATGTTGTTCGGATTATGGCCTCAAGTTTCCGCTGTTCGGATTGTCGGCATGTTCAGATTAAAGAGGTTATACTAGAATTTGGGCAATTGAAAGCATTAATTTGAAGAAGGGAAAATTCACAAGTAATGCTGTTTTCTTCTGAAGCTGCCAAGCTTTTTTTCTTTAACTGAACGCAGAAGAGATTTATTCTCGAAACAAACCTTTCTTTCCTGAGTTCTTAATACTAATACTAATAATATAATAATAAATAATTAATAAGTAGCAGCGCGCGCGTTCGAAACATACTTTAATGTTATCTCTTGCTGAAGGATTAAACACTGTTCTCTCTCTCGCATTGATATGTGAACCCCTCTTTCAGCTATCGCTCTCGCACTTGATCTCTCGCTTTCATGCACATATCACACAACACACGGCCGAGTGCTCTTTTGCCGTCACCTAATATATTGTTTACCGTGATTCTTAACTTATTCAAACATTTTTTGAAAAATTTTCCGTTTTAATGTAGCCCAGTGAAAATTAAGTGGAACTTTGTTTCACCGAAAATTGAATAATCGGACTGTTTTTCAATTTTATTGCCCGTTTGAGAATAATAAAAAGATTTATAACAGGATCTTCAGCGTTTAGTTAAGCTTCGTAATGCGCTAATCACTCGTGCCATGACATAAAAACCAATATCGAAACGGAATACTATACTTCTTTTACTTAAAACTTGATAAGAAACTGTTCCATGCAATGATGGATTTAAGTTACATTGTTGTAACTCCCATGGTCGTAATAAATCGTTTACGGCAAACGTTGTGATCAGGAACTTACTTTAGGTATACGAAAACTATTTACATGAAGATATGTCTAATTAGTTTTTATCTTTTGGTTCAGTGCATCTAAATATACAAGATTATGAGTTGGTATACAGTCAAAACCACCAGAAGAGTGGACGACTTCTAGTGATCAACTTCAACTACAAAGACCATTCAAGTTATACCAACTTCTTCACGTTTCGACCTTCCTCTTACTGTATATTCGTTTAATAAAGCTTGTTCGTATGTTTTTCCTATAAAATTGTAAAATTCAGTGTATTTTGTAATAGGAGCGCACATAAATTTGATTTAGAAGATGAAAACAAAAGAAAATTCAGTTGTGGGAACTTTTTCTAATAAAATACATACCTTGGTCTTCAAGAAACAAAATATGAAATATAAATTTACGGAAATATGATAAAAAAATATATATATGGGTACTCATGATGCAGTATATTATGTTACACAACCCACAATCACAATGATTCATGTGACAGGTATTTATTGCAGGAAATGAAATCAAATCCTAACAACTATTATAAAGTAATAAAAATTCGCAATTAAACGCTTTCTTATTACCAGAAATTTAGCGAATTACAAAAATTTGCATGGGTCTACTTTACGTACATACATTTTCTTTTCGGTTATTTACTCATCTCTCAGTTGTTCTATTTGCAAAGTTAAAAATATACACAACTTAATAATAATGCCGCATATCATCTGGGATGCCAGTCATCCATGTGCTGTTTTTATTACTACTCAGTGCAACCGACCTTCACTTAGAACACATTTTTTAACTCTGCCTTTTTGTAAGTAGAAATTCATTGGTGCTTGTCGTTCATTGATTTAACGTTTTGTTACACTTTCAAGCTTTCGCTTGCGAGAATCACTTCGAATAAGTGCACCGTTAGTCCGGTGCATTACGCACACTTTTAAACAATTAACTAATCGAATTATAATGCGTGACATCGCGCCTAGCATGTTATTTCTATGACGACATTCCGTTAAACATTTTTAAGAGACCATGTCGCGAAAATAGCACTTAGAAGTGTGGATTATTTATAGTTCGGGTGAAATACCGAGATGACTTTAACACTCTACTACAATAAGGCAAATCCAGAATCAAGATCGGTTTTATTGGTTTCTAGAGCGATTAATATTGATCTGGACCTTCAGGAAATCGACACTTATAAAGGAGGACTCGATGGGGAACTCCTGGAAGTAAGTATGTGCATATTTAGTTCTTCAATCGCTGCGTACTTACACCTTCGTGTTACCTTGCAGATTAATCCACAAAATACTACCCCAATATTAAAGGATGGTGACCTAATCATTTGGGAGAATCATGCAATTGTAACGTACCTAATAAATAAATATAGGAATGACAATCCATTGTATCCAACTGATCCAAAACGCCGGTCATTAATTGATGAAATTTTATATTTCGACTCCAGTGTACTGCTTTCTCGAATTAATAAAGTACTTGTAAGTAATTTTTTTATTCATAATATATTCTGCATGGTTTTGAGTTCAAGTTTGTAAGAATTTGCTGCGATTCGCCAAATTAAAAAAAAAAGATTGAAATTGCAGTTCAAAAACAAGAATGTAGATTCCATCTTTTTTTCTTTTTTTAATTTTGAACTTGCCTATAAATTCCGCGAATTTGTTCATTGTTTGTTAACTTATTACACATTTGCTACGGTTTTCACTTATTTTGATTTTATTAAGTATACAACCAATTGTAAAATTTAATACAAACTTGTTCTTTAAGATTATAGTTGCGACAGGGAAAGCTGAAAACTCCGGTTAGAGACGGCAAATATTACTGACCTTTTAAAGAAAAATCCGGTACTTGGTAATTACTAATTCTATAATTAAACTTTCGGCCAGTTCTTCAAAGCATTCGCTAAATTTCGTTATAAGAAAGTCCAGATAATCAAAAGGAAAAATTATTAAAATAATTTTAAATTCCCATTGAAAGCGCCTTTTTCAGTAAAAAACATAACTAATAGAAGGAATATAAAATTAAAATCATTATTTTTTAATCTTTAGCCACTCGAAATATTTGCAAGTATCCAAAGATTTATTAAGCCAAAAAATTTAGGAGGTTCCAGAATCGGTTTCTGATCTTGCAGAAGATGAAGGTCAGGTCAGGGATGTACCAATTCTAGAAGAACCTCCTCCAACCGTAATAATTTCACAAGGCTAAACAGATTCTGGAATCTCCTCCAATCTGGACCCTCAATTTTTCGTTCTACTAGATTGGAAGAGGTTCTAAAATCGATCTCTGATCTCAGAGAAATTCTAAATTCTTCCAATTCTGGAACCGGGACTCTTGATAACCTCACAAGGATAGACCAATTCTAGAACTTTCTCTAGCCTTAACCTTGAATTTATCGGTATAGGTCGCATGAGATTCCAGAATCGGCCTGTTCTATTTACCCATTACTTATACTTATTTGTTCAACAAAGATAGTAACGCATTACTTAATTGTTACCACGAAAAGTGCTGTCTCTAAAAAAAAGACGAACTAAGATAGGAATCAAACACATAACTAACAGAAGGAATATAAAATTAAAATCATAATTTTTTTTTTACCTTTAGCCACTCGAAATATTTGCAAGTATCCAAAGATTTATTAAGCCAAAAAATTTAGGAGGTTCCAGAATCGGTTTCTGATCTTGCAGAAGATGAAGGTCAGGTCAGGGATGTGCCAATTCTAGAAGAACCTCCTCCAACCGTAATAATTTCACAAGACTAAACAGATTCTGGAATCTCCTCCAATCTGGACCCTCAATTTTTCGATCTACTAAATTGGAAGATGTTCTAAAATCGATCTCTGATCTCAGAGAAATTCTAAATTCTTCCAATTCTAGAACCGGGACTCTTGATAACCTCACAAGGATAGACCAATTCTAGAACTTTCTCTAGCCTTAACCTTGAATTTATCGGTATAGGTCGCAGGAGATTCCAGAATCGGCCTGTCCTATTTACCCATTACTTATACTTATTTGTTCAACAAAGATAGTAACGCATTACTTAATTGTTACCACGAAAAGTACTGTTTCTAAAAAAAAGACGAACTAAGATAGGAATCAAACACAGGATGTTAGTCTTTTGTTTAAAAAATATAAATATCTGAGCTTTATTTTTTTTTTTATATTTATTGCTATCTTTCAAAATCTATCGTGATCTAACACGTTATAATCTGAGAGCTAATAAACTTTTGTGACAAAAAGCTGACCTTTTTATGAAAATATTTGATGCTTCTCTAAAACAGAAATCGACGATTTGGCCACAAGTGTACCATTTTTTTTAATTTCCCGTTCGCATTGGCATTATCTTCTCTCTATCTCCTCTCACTATTTTCAATATTGGTGATACCTATTAGTTTGTTGCTTGTAACATTTACTACTTTTCTAGCTTCATGAATGTCAATATAAAATGTAAATAAAGCTATAAAACATTTTGGACATAACCCCTAAGCTTTAGCATGAAATTTTGCAATAGCCTGGCAGCAACTTAAACCCCAATCAGAACGCTTATACTTTTTTAATCACTTCAAAAGTATATCAAAATTAATAAGTTAAAATTTCAAAAAGTATACTTTACTTCATCTTAGTTAGATACTCATTTTTTTTTAATTTGAAAGAAATTTCTTATTACGACCGAAGTTGTCTTACCAGATCATCGGCTTCTGTTTTGAATCGAAAATCTTCATAAAAAGTTTTAGCCGGTACAAAACATTTTGTCAAAAAAAAACAAACATTTTGGTGCTCTTTATGCTAAACTAAATGAAAAGAAAAAGATATTTAACTTTTCTTACAATTATATGGAGTTATATGGGGCGTACTCTTCAATAAGGATTTTATTATAATGTTTTCCTTTATGTAGGAAGAGTCGGAAGCGAAAGGCAAAAATTTGTCTCATTGTTAATCCTTCTTCCCATCAAATTTTAAAATTTTAGTGCTATCTTTATCTGAAAAATTATGGATCGTTTCTGGCTCTAAGAGTGTAGAACGTGATGTACTCCTAACAGCAAAACTTAAAATAAAATAGGACTATGAAAAGGGCAATAATAGTTAATAATGTTCTAAGTAAAAAAAATTAATCTTTAACCGGACAGAATTATAATTGGAAAAACACTCAACGTTTCATTATCGATAGCTTTTATCAACATTCATCGGACAATAGTCAACTTCATTTATGATAATAATATTAATTAGCAAACAACATTACATTGGACCAAATAATAGGGAGCCAAGCCGACGGTCCACAGGTGTGCAGATTTGATTGCTCATTTAAACTGTTAAATTTCGGTGACCACAGTGACTTAAGTTACCTACCTAGGTACCAGGTACGTTTATAGTCCGGTTGCCTCCAATATGGGGGTGTAATTCTTGGTCTTTATCGCGTGGATGTTTATTTTGAATTATATAAACAACCACTTGACTCAAGGGGCTCCAGTTTCTTAAAAAAGTTGAAATTCTCTTGTTCATACGCCTGAAGCGAAATTGGCATTTCTTATATTAATTAACTAATTAGTTTTCCGATTCTTAACTGTTAAACTGATTAAGGCTCAATTCTCATAGAGCAATGCGACACGTCACATCATTTTGCTACCTCTAAAAGTTATCATGGTTTTAAATAAATAACACAATTCTCACTCGGCAGCGTTTTATGTCAGGAAATTGAATATAAAAGCATAGGAACCAAAATGACGCGCTGCCGTGTGAGAATTGACCCTAAGGTTGCTTAAAAAATCAAATTTTAGATGTAAAAAAAAGTTTAAGCGAGAAGCAAAACTATTTTTCAAGCAATATGGAAAATTCAAACGCGGAATAGGGGTCAAAACTTAGCCTCGCGCGGATGAACCAAAATATAAAGATTATTTTGAAAACTTAGGAGAAGATACATAGTGTTCACTAGAAGTTGTTACAAAATCTAACTTTTCTTTTAACTTTTTTTTCTTTCTTATTTAAAAGATAAATGTTGTATTCAGGGCAAACAACTACGTAAACCAGCCTGGTCATTCCGTTACGAAAATTTTAAATTCGTATAATTTTAAATTAATAATACATACAAAATGATCTCAAAATACCAACCAATTAAGGTCAAAACCAGGGGCGGATTTAGGTTGCAACCCAGGGCCTCTTTGTGGTCAAAAATAGATATTTAAATTCATTTATGAAAAAATAAATTATACTCTATTATTCGTACCTAAATAGATAAAAGTATGAATCGTTGGTTTGCAACAAGCAACAACACGCAACTGTATTGTATATGTCAATGTTTAAATGACTTTTTTATCAAAAATTTTATGCAAATCGTTTTTGATTGCAGCGAAAACCTCGAGCAGCCTCAGTCTCTTCTTCAGCAGAGACGTAGCTCGACATTCCCACTGCAAACAAAAACGATTTGCACATTTTTTTTCTAAATCTTTCATTATGCTTTGACAGCAAGCATGGCCGCCTTGCATGGAGGACTTATTAGGAGCAAATCCCGCTTCAATTTGTCTATCCTACTGCAATGTCAGATCAAAAAGCGATAGTAAGATGTCGCTATTTTATCTGTTCATGACTTTTTTATCGTTGATCAATAGTCGATAAAATAAAATATACGTACTTTAGTCCCAGAAGTTCAAATGCTTATAAAAACTGATTATCCAAAATATGTTTAAAAGGGGAAAGAAGACTTTAATTTTGTTTGTATTCATTAAAGTAGTATAAATAATTTTAAAGTCGTTAAAAATTATTACAAATCAATATTCTCCATTGTAATTTTGCGAAAGTGTGCACTTAATCTGTGAATACGACGAATTTACGTCTAAAGAACTTCCTTCAAGTTAAGAAAGTCAAAGGCATTTGAAGTTAATGTACATACATGTTGATTCATAATAGGTAGAAATTTTGTGTGTGATGAAGTTAAAATGAAGGAACGAAAAAAATTACTTTTCAGTTATTTGATCGGGTACGAAGACTTGACTGGAATGGTTTCATCCAAAAAACAAATTGTCTGAAGGAAGATGAACATCCTGATCGAAAACTCAAATACATAATTCATTTGAACAGATTAAAATTGCTGAAAATCGCAATTGTTTTAATGCTGTTCAAAACATCCAGAAGAGAGATTTATTTTTAACATTTAACTTTTTTAACACTTTCTTGTATTTGTCAACAAGGCGGCCACTTAGATTATGATTTATTTAATTTGTGTCTCTTGTATTTTTATTTATTTTCATTACAAAACATTTTTTTGTCGTAACTACCTATTACGAATGTATTATGTCTTAAAATGAAATCCTCAAAACATTATTTTTTTCCAAAACCGAGAAAATCGAGGAATTAAAAATATTAGGAGTAATATTTAATTAAGTAATTTAAAATTATTCTGAGATATACATTAAAGTATATTGTTCATTCTATTTTTTTATGATTAATAAGTTATAGTTTACATTGTTATAATTAATTTCATACTTATGACACTTGGATTCCAATTTATTTTAAACTTTTTTTTAATTTTTAAATTTGGCGTTTTTGTATTTTTGGATTATATTTGATCTTCATTTAATCTTGTAACCCACGTAACGTATTTGTTAGTAATACAAAAACTGGTGTTAAAAAGGCCCCCAAACAGTATTAGTCTAGGGCCTTCAAAGTTAAAGGTCCGCCCCTGGTCAAAAGTCCTGGTATTTCAGTGATAAACTGCGATTCAAGTCTTAGTTTGCGCTCATCTGTCTGTAGAAATGTCATATGTAGTTACAAAAGCAAGCAGGAGTTGATTTGTATTTGAAAAATCCATTAAGTGGATAGTAATCACAGTAAAGAATCAATAGGTAGCAGCACGAGCGTTCAGAACGTGCACGCAACTGCGAGAAATATTTTAATGTTATCTCATGCTGAGTATTAAACACCGTTCTCTCTCGCGCATTGATATTTGAACCCCTCTTTCAGCTGTCGCTCTCTCAATTGATCTCGCGCTTTCATGCACATATCGACATATAGCCGAGTGCTCTTGTGGCATCACCTAATATATTATTGACCGTAATAGTAATGTGTTTTAAGGGTCAACTTTTTAGCGTTAGCTTTTATATTTTCTAATTTTATGTTTCAGAATTCAATAATAGTCAATGATGAAAAAGAAATTTCAATTGATAAGATTTACGACTTGCAAGAAGCTTATGGTTACTTGGAGAAGCTTCTCGATAAGACTGAATACCTAGCGGGTGGAGAACTGACCCTCGCAGATCTTTGCTGCGTCGCTTCTGTCAGTTCAGTAACCATAATAATCCCTCTCTCTTCCTCAAAGTATCCAAAACTCTCCCAGTGGTTTTCTAAATGCAAGAAGCTCTCGTACTACTCCGAAGCCAACGGGCCAGGACTTGAAAAGCTGGATGCTCTGGTGGAAAATAAATTCGGCTGCGTTAATTCGAAGAAATCGACGTGATGCTTGAAAAATTGATGGACGCACACCCATTAATTTGATCATTAATAAATTGCTTGTGATATGTGATATTATGCTTGCGTAAGGCAGTTTTCACGTGGTGAAAATCTGACAATTTTGCATTTTGATACGAAACTCGTTTTTTGTATAAGTACGTTATTATAATAAATTATTGTGTGAGCATTTTTGATTAAAAAAAAATTGTGGACAAAAGAGAGTCAGTAAATTACTGGTCATGGCAATAAGCTTTATTTTTCAACACACTTCCTCTGTTTAGATACATGTTCCGTCATTTCAAAAGCCCATAAAAACAAGCAACATAAAATCTTTCGGCTGCTAAACTAAACAAGTCGACAATTTGTTTAGTTGCTGATTCTTTGATTTCTAAACACGGTTAAACTTCGATATAAATACCTACTGACAAGAAAGTGTTTGAATTCATTTTTGTATACTTATTTTTGATCCGTACTTTGTTTGCGTTCTAACATTAATTTCTACAGTTGTTTTAATAGATTTCAATCGATTTTATACTTTTTATTTGTTCTCTTTTTACGATAGCTTTTACTTCGGAGTAAAGCGACGCGAAAACTTTACATTTCAGTTACTTTCCTGCAAATAAAATAGTCAATTTGAAACTTTCGAACTAAAAATCTGTCAAGCAGGTGCGTACCTAGAGATAATGCGAAGAGGAGCGGTAGCGGACAATAAAATCCGGAAAAGCAGGTAACATACTTATTTTGAGACAATTTGGGGTATTTTTAGCACTAAATCATCTCGAGACATTTTAGTATATTTTGAAACATAACTAGTGTTACCGTGCGTCCGAATTTCCCCGGACATGTCCGGATTTTACGGCGGATTTTAACAAGGTCCCAAACCTAAAAAGTGACTCGCATGACAGAGATTCTTGTCACGATGAAACTAACTATCTGGCAAAAAGTAAACTAAATTCATTGCGAAATTATTACAATTATATGCATTATAAAATTATACCGCGTCAACATCCCTTAAACGTTTTAGTAGGTCAACCGCGTTACATGCTCGGATTCCGCACTGCATAAAAAGTGCTTTGCAGAATGTGGGCGTGTGTGTTTTTTACATGTGCCATTTGGGAATGAGACAATTGCAGGAACAAATTTAACAAGGGCTAACTGATGCTGACCCCCGAAAGCTTTGAGCTTTGAACCGGACACCCAGCCACCAGGGCATAAACCGTTTGTGACGTAGAATAAACAGCGTGCCCGGATTTCGTAGGACAACATGAGTAACTTTTGTATTTGAAGAGATAGAGAGATAGTTAAATTAGCAAAAACATGCAGATTTGAGAGCTCATTAAAAATCCACTTTCAAATGTTACTTGTCTTGGCCAACTTGGTCAAAATTTTACAAAAATTAAATCTCCTAATTTCTTTGATTAGCCGCAATTTTTTTTTGTTATTTAAGACATTGAAATGCGGTTTAAACTAACTTGCGTGATAATTAAAGTACTTTTATCGACACTTAATAAAACTAATTTCATTTTTACAAATTTTTAGTAATCTAACCTAACCTCGAAATTTTAAATTGGTACCGTACAATTTTTTTGGCCGTTTTCAGAGAGAATTCTTTTCTGATTACAATGATGTATCACATGATATGGAAACTTCTTCAAAATTTTGAAATATTTAGCTTATTCTTTTTACACAAAACTTCGTTTTTTGTTTATCAAATTATCTGTGAAATTATGTTTCGAAATAAGAGGCACGCTTATTATCATACGTGCCTGTCAATAGTTACAGTATTATTACTTACTTCAACTTTACTTATAATTAAAAATTTTGAAAAATATGATGAATTTTGTACGGTCGCGATCAGCCTAATCGAAACCGCTGCAAGCTAACCGCGCCCTTGTTAACCTTGGTTAAGGGTTACAGAACTGTCAATAGGTCTCGATTTGCTTGATCGCGATTGGATGGTATATCAAGTGCTACAATAACGTAGAACTTACTCGTGAAATACACGAAGCACAATTACAAATAAGGGTGCAGTCCCACTGATCGTTCGTGGACAATCGTGTACAGGCGATTAGAGTTTTAATCAATGATATTCTTTTTGGTACAACATTCCCGTAGCTGGTCAAATTGCACAAAGTCGTCAAGTCAGCGGTCCGACTAAACCCTCTAACCAATCACCAATTGAGAAAAGTGATCACGTGATTTGGTCACTTACCGCAGCCTTAAAGTTACTTTAACCTAAAAAAAAGATACATTTGTTTCCTTATTCCTAAAGTGACTTTAAATTAAAGCTTCCTTAAAGTCTGATTATGAAAACGGCCATAAATATGATAAAATAAAGTTAAAAATAAAATAAGGATAAACTGTAAGGACTAGAGTAATTAAATTAACGTTTAAGAACAGACGTTCTTTTTATTGTATTAAATTATTTTAAAAAAAATAACTTTGACGTCACCGCGGAAAAACAAATGATGATCAAGAAAAATTTTTTTATTAAAAAATAACTTTTTAAAATTAAGAATTTACTTGTGTCAGGATTTCGCAAAAAAAAACACCTGGTATGTAAAAATAAACATTATTTTTTTTTATTATAAGTGAAATATCTACGCCGACCGGATTTTGTCCGAATTTTTAAGAAACCTCGTCTTAGTTTTTACATTTTAGAGATGGTAACCATAACATAACCATTTTTGCGTTGAAACAGAACACTGCCCTCTTCATTAGAGATGGGATTCCACCCGGTGCAATCATTTGCACCGGTGGAATCACGGAATGCACCCACAATGCACCCGGTGCCTACATTTACATAAGACATAAAAAATGCTTCAAAATGACACCAAATATAATATATTTTGTACGGACTACCGCTAGACAATTATTTTGTAACGTTAATTTCAAAAACTTGCTCATTTTGTTCAGATTTTAAGCTACAAAGCTACCGGTTAAACTTAAAAGTGTACTATTCAGCTGTTTCCTAAAGGTTAATCTAATTAACTAAAAATTCCAAAAACCTCGTTAATACGATCAATGGAATTTATCACTTGACGTAACGAGATACGCACCCTGTGTCCCCTACCAACTCTACCAACCTTAAATTACAGCTCAAGAGGCGACATCTCGCACCGGAGTTACCAATTACACTTGTAACTAAAATTGTGATTTTTACCCAATTTTCTGAATATTTTGTTACCAACTCGAAATTACATTATCTTGACGACAGAGGTAACAAATGGTAGCAAATGAATATTACCTTACCGGTAGTGTTGTAAGTCGGTAATTAAGAGTACTTACGCTTCCTAACGGTAAATTTCCAATGTTACCGGTAAGGTAACATTCATTTGTTACCGTTTGTTACCTCTGTTGTAGAGATGGGATTCCACCCGGTGCAGTCGTTTCCACCGGTGGAATCACCGAATGCACCCACAAAGCACCCGGTGCATTGCTCGGTTGCCTACATTTACATACGACAAAGGGTGCGTTTCATTTGCGTGCTTATTCGCTTTGAGCGCTTGTAAGCATTGCTTAACCTGTTCCTTTTGGCTTTGCAAACGCTCACAAAGCGCTAGGTGACGATATGGAAACGTCATTGTGACGTCATAGCCTGTGCTCACAATCGCTTATTCCATCGAGGTAGGGCAGCAAAAGCGTGAGCGCTTAATGGCGCTTATGCCACAAATGGAACGTAGGAGGGAATCAGCTGTTCATCCTCACACAGGTAGCAGTCTAGTAGCGGTTGGTTATAAATATTGCGTTGCAGCTATTTATGTTTGGTTTAATTTCACTAATAAAGTTAATTTTCATGGTTATAATAGAAAATGATTTTATGGGGCAGATTTTAAAAAAACTGGCACCTTATTTCTGACATACTATATTTTTGTTTCAAAATACTGACAAGCAGATACCTTAGGTGTCCATATATTTTAATGATCCTGTCTTGTACATCCATTATTGATCAAATTATATAAAACTTAAACTGGCACAGGTTTGCAAAATTTACTTTTGAAATATTGCTGTCATTCATCTTTTTGTGAAATTTAACTATGTATATTTTAAAAGGCGTTGGTCTTTAGCGTCTTTAGGAAGATAATTAATTGTAGTACTGCAGCACCGCACAACTTGTGAAGGTTATGAATTTATTGTGCACACTACAGCCAAAAGAAACACTTTTGCTTATAACGCCTGGTGCGACTAAGCGCCAAAGGAAACAGCAGAAAATAGCGCTTGTAAGCGTAAGCGCTTGGAGCGTATGAGCGTGCAAACGAAACGCACCCAAAAAATACTTCAAAATGACACCCAATATAATATATTTTGTACGGATTATCGCTAGACAATTATTTTGTAACGCTAATTTCAAAAACTTACTCATTTTTTTCAGATTTTATGTTTTCGTCTACACTTAAAAGTTTACTATTCAGCTATTCACCACACACTATGACGCATTAAGCCTGTAAACCACCTGCAAACAATTAAATAACATCAAGAAAAGATTATTTCTCGTTCGATTTGCGCGGGCAATTTAAATTTTTGAATGCACCCGGTACATTCATGTATGCACCCTGGTGAATGCACCCATGTCGATGCTTTCAATGCACCGGGTTCATTCCCTGGCCCATCTCTACTCTTCATACATACTTGATCAGAGACATTTAAAAGAGAATAGACTGGAAAGCTGAGTTTCTCCAGACCAAATGCAGCCATTGCTATAACTTTCTTGTCATTTGCTGTGACTCGCTATTCCCTGCTTAACTTACATATTGCCTACTTAACTGTGTCAGAGGGCTTCGTGTAATCATTATTAAAATTATTTTCAAGTATGTGTAGTGAAATGTATTTACTTTTTTTAAATTTCCACTAAATGATCCTATGACGTTTCGGTTATAAGCAATGTGGCTACCGATTTGCTTCAAAAAATAAGGGAGCTTTCCAGTCTATATAACTTTAATGTCTCTGTACCTGATTCATTAGGTGGAATTTGAAAATTGTTTAATCTGAAATGCATGTGTCCCAGTCTCCTAAAACTATACAGTGTGAATTTTGTAACGCTGCACATAGACGAAAATTACGTGATCCGATAATACATTTCTGAATCATATAAAATTGCACATAGGGGTTTTAACATTACGTTGCTATAGTTACTACTTAATTCTTAATGCTGAATCATTTACAAATTGCACATAGGAAATATTAAGGAAGGGAATAATTGATCTATCTGGAAATTTGGCGGCAAATAAGGCAAAGACCTCTGTCAATGAAGCTCCATTTGAGAATGATGTGTACATACATTTCCACTTTTTCGGTGGTTGTATACATTTATAATCGAATAAATCGAAAGAACAATTTAATTCAATCTGACAATTCAAAATCAGTAGTGTCATTACTAACAACGTACGGTAACCATGGCGAATAAAATAAATTTGGAAATATTGTAATAATGCTTCCGTTGATAATAATTACTATGTGCAGTCTTATAAGATTCTCAGTGTATACATAATCAGGGTTATTCTGTAACATTGATATGCATATCAATAATTGAAGAGAGCTTGTTACGACTTCGTAACATTTCACGAGGATTGCCGACCGCAAATTGAAGAGAGATGCTAGTTAACTCGAGATCACACTTGAAACGGATTGCAAGTTGTTACGAAACTATTTACAGAATACCAATTTTGCAAGTTCACTTGAAACATAGCAAAATCAAGTCCATATCAATGTTACCCCCAATATCTTTAAATCTGATATTCCTACGCGATCACTCAGGCCTGTTATTGACGACGGTGTTGAATAGAGAGATAAAGAGTGGGAATGATAAAACAAATAATTGATTGGTTTCAGAAGTTGAAACAAAAATTAAAAATTAATTCTTCTGTACATTGTGTTCTTATAATATTAGGTGTGTTGCTTTTACCGCAAAACTCACTTCAACTCAGGTAAACGTCATTTCCGTTCGCGAGAACAAGTACGTTTGAATGTGTATTTCAACCTGGCAACCAATAGGAGTGCACGAGTGATAAGGTAGGAGATCGAAATCACAGTTCATACTTACTTGTTCATGCCAACGGAAATGACGTATCTGAGTTAAGATGAGATTTGTGGCAAAAAGAACACGCCTGTTGTCTACATATCAAACGTGGAACAAAAAAAAACATAAAATTTCATAATTGCCAAAAGTCAGTTTTAAAATCGGACATTTTTGCAGACATAAATTTGATGACGTTCTTGTTCAATTGTTCGAAATTTTCTATGAAAACCTTAGATTATGTAATGTATGTATTATGTTTTTTCTATGAAAACATTAGATTATGTAAGAGAGGGGATGATGAACAAGCGAGGCACATCTGATACTAAAAGGGTGCGAGTCAAGGACACTTTTCTTTACTTGTGAAATGTTATTCGGGGTTCTTTTTTCTCCGGTCGGCTTTGCTATATATTGCACATTGATTCTATAAACTATCAGTATCTGTTTCATTCACTATTACAACGAAAACACGGAAATTCACTTTGGATTCACTTTGGCTGCAAAGTGTTTGCCAGAATCTTTCTTCTCGGGCCGGCTTTGCTACACATGGCATGGCACATTGCGTGCGTTTTTTAATTAATCGAACGGCTGTTTGAGCGTTCGAGCAGACGAAAAAGCGTTTTTTGATTATGTTCGAGCAACGAAAGTAGCGTTCAAAAAGTCCATAAACTGTTCGAGCTAAGCGTAGCAGCTCCGCTAGCACGCACCAAGTGCAGCAAAGTAGAACTTAGAACAGTGAACATAACCTAACAACGTCAACAAAAACAGGGTGATGGGTGCGTTATTAAAGTGTGCGAAGGACTGTTCGGGCACATAGACGGCTATACGTATAGGTGTAGATTCACTAATAAACGCCTGTGTAATAGATACTAATAATAAACAGCCTTGCTTCAATATTTTAGGTTATGTATGTGTTAGTGTTGTAAGTCGCTAAAATTACCACGTTACCTTACGGTAAATTTCCAATGTTACCAATAAAGTAACATTCATTTGTTACCGTTAGTTACCGTTTGTTACCTCTGTCGTTAAAATAAGTAATTTCAAGTTTTACATTTGCAAAATTCAAGTAAAATAATGAAAATAATAACCAAGGAATATTTTTGATTATTTGAGAAAAACGTAAATCCTAAAAAATAAGAAAATAAATATTTCATAACCTAAAATGACTTTCGTTTACGCATGAATTTATTTAGTGGAAATACATAATATTAAATATTATTTTTAACAAAAGCCAAAAATATAATGCGTATTCGGTATCAAATTAATCAGAAAACTGAGTAAAAATCACATTTTTAGTTAAAAGTGTAATTGGTAGCTTCGGCGCTTGATGTCGCCACTTGAGCTGTAATTGGTAATATTACGGTAACATTACCGGTAAGGTAACATTAAAAATAAATTACCGGTAAATTAACAACATAATGTATATATACAGCGAATACTCGATCGTTTTCTTAAGCGTTTTTAAGTATAGAATCGTGCAAGTTCTCGAACTATCTGAACGTTTGTTCGAACACATTTGCTTCGAGGAATTGGTGCATTAAAAAACACGCCCACGTATATATAAAGTATCAGTATCTGTTTTATTCACTAATATAACAAAAAATACGAGTACGATGTTAAATTTCAAGATCATTTGATATTTAACAAAATCACAAATTTCTTAAAAAGTAGTGTTTTAAATTACCAGTAATTTATTTTTAATGTTACCTTACCGGTAATGTTACCGTAACATTACCGATTACAGTTCAGGTGGCGACATCTCGCGCCGGTGTTACAAATTGCACTTTAACTAAGAAGGTGATATTAATTCAATTTTCTAATAAATTTGATATCGGATACACATTATAATTTTGTCTCTTGTTAATAATAAAGTTTCCAAAATTTAATATTATGTATTTCCACTAAATAAATTCACGTGTAAACGAAAATTATTTTATTTTTATTTATTTATTTCACATTTTTGGCTTTTGTTAAAAATAAGGTTTCCAATATTTAATATATTCAATAAAAACATATGTAAACATGATTCATTTTAGGTTATGAAATATTTATTTACTTTTTCTAGCATTTACGTTTTTTTTTAAGTAATCAAAGATATTCCTTGACCATTTGTTTCATTAGTTTACATGCATTTTGCAAGTGTGCAACTCGAAATTACATTATGTTGACAACTGAGGTAACAAACGGTAGCATACGGTAACAAGTGAATGTTACCTTACCGATAACATTGGAAATTTACCGTAAGGTAACGTGGTAATATTTACCGACTCAACACTAAATTTAATATCGGATACTCATTACGTTTTTGTCTTTTATTAAAAAATATGTTTTCCAATACTTAAAGTTATGTATTTCCACTAGATAATTTCATGTCTGAAGGAAAATATTTTTAGGATATGAAGTATTTATTTTCTTCCTTTAGTATTTACGTTTTTCCTAACTAACTAAAATTCTTCCATGGCCATTTGTTTCGTTGGTTTACTTGTACCATGCGATCAACGGAATTTATAATTAGAGCAGGCTGTGATATTTTCCAAAAAGTTGGCAACACTAACTTGCAGTTTGAAATTAACAATTTGAAATATCAGAATTGTGACACTTAGTTATTTTTAATGATTGATAGTAAACGGATTTGTCTTAGAACCTCCCCTAATATTCTAAAAAAAATGGTTTAAACCTGCATTAGTACAAATAAAAATAACAAAATAAAGGTTATATAAAGCACGAGCATAACCTCAAATATGACAAATGTTAATTTATTATTTATTTCTTCTCAGTGTATCCAACCACACAGTATAAAGTAGCACCAATCACAGCCTCCTCTAATTATGAATTCCGTTGATCACCCGGTATTTTGCAATTGTGTAACTCGAAATGGCATTATGTTGACAACAATGGTAACAAACGCTAACTAACGGTAACAAATGAATGTTGCCTTGCCGGTAACATTGGAAATTTACCTTAAGGAATGCACCCACAGTACCCATGTGGGTGCATTCAGCAGGGTACATATATGAATGCACCGGGTACATTCAAAAATTTAAAAATCCCGCTCAAACCGGACGAAAAATTACCATTTCTTGCTATTATTTAACCGTTTACAGGTGGTTTACAGGTTTATATGTTTCATAATCCGCGGTGGAGTATTAATTTCAAGTTTAGCCCAAAGTTTACAGCTTAAAATCTAAATAAAATATTGAATATGTTTTCAAAACTAACGTTAGGTTGGTTAAAAATAATTGTATAGCGATAAACCACGCTAAATATGTTATATTTGGTATAATTTTAAAGCATTTTCTATTTCTTACTTAAATGTAGGTAAATTGGCAATGCACCGGGTGCATTGTGAGTACATTCCATGATTCCACCGGTGCAAATGAAAGCACCGGGTGGAATCCCATCTCTATAACGTGGTAATATTACCGACTCACAACACTATTAAAAAGTGACTTGCCCGGATTTTATTGTTCGCTACCGTACACGACGAAAGAATTATATGAAATCAGTAAAGCTAAAATTAATATTTTGCTACACTAACCGTCAGCTAACCGTTTGTAGTGGGCATAAATTTTTTAAAGGGTTGGTGACGCTGTTTTAAAATCCGTTTTTCATTTTTGTCGGTAGATGGCGACATCAGCGATTGGCATTTATTTGACGTTTTGTTTGTCAACGTTGTGACGCAAATAAATGTATTTCTATTAAATAATTGTTTATGGGTTTCGTGTAAGTCTGTGAATACACAGCAATGGCAGGCTCTATAGAAATTCCTCTTCGCGATACGGACGAGGTATGTTACGAAACTTTCATGATGTAATAATTTAACGTAACCTCAACGTTTTAGGTAATAGAGCTTTGCCTGGATCAATTACCAGATGGTGACGAGGTGTTAGGTATTTTAAGACAAGAACACGCACAGCTGAGTATTTGGGTTAATTTAGCCGTAAGTCTGCACATGTCTCAGTCGTTGCAAATTTTTAACATATCGTTTTCCAGCTCGAGTATTACAAACAAAACAATATTAATGACTTCATTAAGATACTTGAAGCATCTAGAGCAGACGCAAATGTTGTTTACAGAGACTATGAAAAAGATCAGATGCGAGCCCTCGATATGCTTGCTGCATATTACGTGCAGGAAGCAAATCGAGAGAAAAATAAAGACAAGAAACGTGATTTGTTCACGAAAGCGACTTTACTGTACACGACTGCCGATAAGATTATTATGTATGATCAGGTTAGTTACAGGCACTTCTTTTGCGAATTTTTGTAAGAAACATTACATTTTAGAACCATCTTTTGGGACGTGCGTACTTTTGTCTTTTGGAAGGCGATAAAATGGAGCAAGCTGATGCTCAATTTAACTTTGTTTTGAACCAGTCACCCAATAACATTCCATCTCTTTTGGGCAAAGCCTGCATCGCATATAATAAAAAAGATTTTAGAGGAGCTTTGGCTTTCTATAAAAAGGCTCTACGAACTAATCCAAACTGTCCAGCTGCAGTAAGATTAGGTTAGCAGGCAGGGTTGTTTTATTTTAATGATTAATTTGATTAATTATCGTCTTATTTAGGTATGGGTCATTGTTTCATGAAACTAAACAGCCAAGAGAAAGCGAGATTGGCTTTCGAAAGAGCCTTGCAATTAGATTCACAATGTGTCGGTGCTTTAGTCGGCTTGGCAATCTTAAAGTTGAACTTGCAGCAACCCGAGTCTATTCGAAGTGGAGTGCAGATGTTATCGAAAGCCTACACAATAGATTCAACCAATCCAATGGTGTTAAATCATCTAGCCAATCATTTTTTCTTTAAAAAAGTAGCATTTATTATGCATTCGTTATTAACAAATGTACCGGAAACTCTATGTTTTAGGATTACAATAAAGTACAACACTTGGCGCTTCACGCAATTCAAAACACTGAGAACGAAGCAATGCGAGCAGAAAGCTGTTATCAATTGGCAAGAGCATTTCATGTCCAGTGTGATTATGATCAGGCTTTTCAGTACTATTATCAGGCAACTCAATTCGCTCCGGCTGCCTTTGTCCTTCCTCATTTTGGACTTGGACAAATGTATATTTACAGAGGAGATTCTGAGAATGTAATGTGGTTAAATAAGCTCTCGATTAAATTTTTTTGTTACTTAAAAATTTTAGGCTGCGCAATGTTTTGAAAAAGTTTTAAAAGCACAGCCGGGCAATTATGAAACAATGAAAATTTTGGGTTCGTTGTATGCAAATTCTACATCTCAGTCTAAGCGAGATATCGCCAAAAATCATTTAAAGAAAGTGACGGAACAGTTTCCTGATGACATAGAGGCCTGGATCGAACTCGCTCAGATTTTAGAACAATCTGATTTGCAGGGGTCCTTAAATGCATACGGAACTGCAATCAAAATTCTGAAGAAAGACGTGCAAGCAGAAATACCAACGGAAATTTTAAATAATGTCGGTGCACTCCATTATAGGTGCACCTGTTAATGTTTATGCGTAGAATATTTTGGAATTTATTATTACTTCATGTTTTAGATTAAATAATCTTGAAGAAGCAAAAAAGTATTTAGAAGAAGCTTTGGTTCGAGCTAAAGTTGAAGCAGAACACGATCCGCAATATTACAATTCTATATCCGTGACTACAACTTATAATTTGGCAAGGCTAAATGAAGCCTTGTGTCTCTTTGATAAATCAGAAAAGCTTTACAAAGATATTTTGAAAGAGCATCCAAATTATGTGGACTGTTATTTAAGATTGGGCTGCATGGCCAGAGATAAAGGACAGATTTACGAAGCATCTGATTGGTTTAAAGAGGCACTCCGAATTAATACTGAACATCCAGATGCATGGTCATTGTTGGGAAATCTCCATTTGGCCAAAAATGAATGGGGTCCGGGTCAAAAGAAATATGAAAGAGTTTTAAAAGTAATTATATCAAAGTGTCTATTTTATTTAGTGTGAATTTCCTTTATAGAATCCTGCAACCTCACAAGATTCATATTCATTAATTGCATTAGGAAATGTATGGCTGCAAACTCTTCATCAACCCACCAAAGACAAGGAAAGAGAAAAACGACATCAGGAAAGAGCCCTATCGATGTACAAACAGGTTTTGAAAATAGATCCAAAAAATATATGGGCTGCAAATGGTATTGGTGCAGTATTAGCTCATAAGGGCTGTGTTAATGAAGCCAGAGATATATTTGCTCAAGTACGAGAAGCAACAGCAGAATTTTGTGATGTCTGGTTAAATATTGCTCACATTTATGTGGAACAACGACAACATGTCAGTGCAATTCAGATGGTAAATAATTTAAAAAAGATTATCAATATTGTTTAAGACAATCATTATTATTTTAGTATGAAAATTGCTTAAGAAAGTTTTATAAATATAACAATGTCGAAGTACTTCAATATTTAGCTCGCGCGTATTTCAAAGCTGGTAAGTTAAAAGAGGCTAAAATGGTTCTCTTGAAAGCTAGAAGAGTTTCACCGCAAGACACCGTCTTGCTCTACAACATAGCCCTCGTTTTACAAAGATTAGCAACTCAGATTTTAAAAGATGAAAAATCCACTTTGCAAACAGTATTGCAAGCTGTACACGAATTAGGCTTGTCTTTAAAGTAAGTTTCATTTTCTATCTAACTATGCTTTTGTGTTTACATTTATTTATAGGTATTTTAATTATCTGGCAATTCTCGGGGATCGAATGCGTTATGACATAACATTAGCTGGTTTGGAAGCTCGACAGTGCCAAGATTTGCTCTCACAAGCACAGTACCATGTTGCTAGAGCTCGCAGAGTAGATGAAGAAGAAAGGGTGTTGCGCAGAAAGCAAGAAGATGAAAGGACCGCCTTCAAAATGAAACAACTCGAAGAACAAAAGAGAATTGAGGAGGAGAGGCGTGTCAACAAAGAAAAGATGTTGCAAGCCAGACAGGAGTACAAAGAAAAAACTAAAAACGCGTTGCTTTTTATGGAAATGCCAAATGAAAAGAATGCGAAGAAAGGAAGGAGTCGAAGAGATCAGTACATTAGCGATTCAGGAAGTGACGTGGAGAATAGAGAAGGCGGTGTAGACAGGGAAAAGCTGGCAAAGAAGCGTAAAACAAGTGGTGACAGGAGGGATCACAAGAGGAAAGGCGGCAGCAACAGAAAGCGTAAAGACCGAGCACAAAGATCCGATTCGGATTCTGATAGACCCAAAAATAAAAGAAGCAAAAAGAAGGGTGGTAAAGATAAAGGAAGATCCAAACATGAAGATGGACTTACCGCTAAACAAAAAAGCAGAATTGTATCTAAGGCGACGATTTCTACAAGTGAAGATGACAGTGATGAAGACAAACTTAAAATTGCAAGCGGTGACGAAGGCGATGGAAATGATAGGAGTAGAGGAAGGAAACGAAAAATTTCGTCTGGATCAGAAAGATCAAGTCGTTCAAGATCAAGGAGTAAGTCAAGGTCTAGAAGTCGTTCCAGGTCAAGAAGCAAATCAAGGTCGAGGAGCGTTTCAAGGTCAAGATCACGTTCACGATCACCTTCTAAATCGAAGAGCAGGTACAAGTCCAAAAGTGCTTCAAGGTCTAGGAGTAGATCTGGATCAAAGAGTAGGTCAGTTTCAAAAAGCAGATCAAGATCAAGGAGCAGATCAAAATCAAAGTCAAGAAGTAAATCAAGATCAAGGAGCGGGTCAAGATCTGACAGTCATTCAAGATCCAGAAGTAGATCTAGATCCAAAAATAAATCACGCTCAAGATCAAGGAGTAAGAGCAAGTCAACTTCACGATCTAAAAGTAGATCGAGATCAAAGAGTAGGTCCAGAAGTAAGTCGGTTTCGAGATCTAGATCAGGATCCAAAAGTAAATCAAGATCTAGATCCAAGAGTAAATCGCGATCTAGATCCAAAAGTAAGTCAAGATCAAAATCCAAGAGTAAGTCAAGATCACGATCTAAAAGTAAATCAAGATCGAGGTCCAAAAGTAAATCAAGATCGAGGTCCAAGAGTAAATCAAGATCGAGGTCCAAGAGTAAATCGAGATCGAGGTCCAAGAGTAAATCGAGATCTAGGTCCAAGAGTAAATCAAGATCCAGATCCAAAAGTAAGTCGAGATCAAGGTCAAAGTCTAGATCGAGATCGAAGAGTTTGTCCAGATCTCGAAGTAGATCCAGGTCAAGTGCTAGATCGAAATCTAGAAGCAGGAGCAGGTCTGCTTCTGCAAATTCATCTAGAAGTGGTTCACGTGCGTCAAGTCCCGCTAAAAGCAGACATGACAGCGATTAAATTTGAAACTATAGTTTTTCTTTGTTTTTTTTTTTTTAACAAGGACTTGCGTTTGTATTTTAGTTATTGAGTTTGAATTGGCTGACTTTAATTTATAATTTTTTTGCAATTTTAGATGTAGACTGTCATTGCTTAAGAGTGGGTTGCATAAAATATTTAAACCAGTATTAAATTTAAGCCTGACACACACTAAGCTGTATGACATCCTATATGTCACATCTAACTTAGGATCAAATTTCATCCAAGGGTTCATTAAATGTTTTACAATTCAATACGTGAAAGAATGCAAGCACGTCATATACAATATTCGTCTGTATCAAATAACTGCACTTCGTTAATTAACACTTAAGACCCGATTTCATAATCGAACTAAAGGACTTTAAAATTAAAGTCACAGTCATATGTTAAAAGAAGCGAAAACGGACACATCGGAATCTGACTTTTATTTTAGAGTCTTCTTTAGTTTCTTTATGAAATCGGGCTCTAATATTTCAATTTAATTTAATTCACGTATTTCCGGAATATAAAAATTCGTGTAATGTTGATGTTATTTGATACAGACGAGTATTGTATATGACGTGCGTGCATCCTTTCATGAATTGAACTTTATGTAACCCAATCTACATCAAGCATACGAAATGTATAATTCATTTATACCGATTGGCAGGCACTATGTGCAAATAAAATGAAGATACACTCAATGCACATAGTGCACCCCAATCGAAAATGCTATTGGTTTGATAATTTTAGATTATTCATAAGACCTTGTGAGTTATTTTCATGAATATAAATATTATTAAATCTATTACTTTTTCTTTAAAAGATGTTGATTAAGTTGAAATTAAATAACTTTACGAATGAAAAGAGTATTTTACTGTTTGCTCTTTTATATATCCTGGACAATGAAAGTTGACAACTTGGTCTAATGATTTAATAAGTAATGTGTATTTAGAAACAGTTGTTTATTAAATTCCAATAAAAACAGAATATATTACAGTGTATTGCTGTATAATAAATTCGTAGATACATACAATCTATTTTTATTCATTTAAATATTAAATAATAGTATTCGTTGTATCCCTAACGGTTTAACATCATTATGATGATGAATGTGAATGCAAAAAAAAAAGAAAAAGTTCCTGCCTAGGTAGTAGTAAAGTACGACTTGGATATAAATTAGTATTTCGTTTTTTAAATTCAATCACTGGGTACCATTTCAATTAGAAATTAAAACCTACTTACTTTTATTGAAATAAGAAGTATACCGTTACTACCATTATTAAATTGATAATAATATTTTGACTTGTGATCGTGAGCTAACTCTTCGCTTAACATAATCCTCTACTGAGGGTGCTTCTTAGGTGGTTGTAGTGTGCGCATTTAGAATATCGTGGCTTCCATAAAACGATGTAAAAGTCGTGTTTGTGCTCAGACTTATCGGAAAAGTATCACCGCTGTTCACTGTGCTGAAAGTCGATAACATTTCGCTTGTGTTTTCCGGACTTGCTGTTATTATATGACTAGGTAATTGACATTCTGAGCTGTGGAAAAGATGGTAATAACAACAATAATAATAATTGAATTGAGTGATTGGACTTACCGATTTAAATTATTGCGCATTTGTTGTCGTGCCGACATATAATGTGAGCAAACTGGAGTTTGTTTGATGGCATAAATGTATACGCCTGTCATTGTTAAAGTGTACGATAAAAAATATAAGGCATGAAACTGAAATAAATAGTTGGAACAGTGAAATATATTAAGTTGTTCAGCAATCAAGTTTTTACCTTGTATTTAAAGAGCAACATTCCTGTGATCAAAGTATAAAAATTCCCAGATAATAAAGACAAGTGTAAGGCAGTTGTACCCATATTCAGTAAGAACACTGACGATAAGGTACAAAATATGAATTGACATGTCGTAAATGAGGAGAGTAATACACTTGATTCCGTCCAGGTTGCTGTTAGTAACGTCTGCTTTTCTAGAAGCAACCTAGAAATTTAATTGATAATTGATGATTGGTATGGTTGATCATCATTCAGCAGCCACAGTCTTTCACTTACATTTGAATTCCACTGACAATACTGCCAAATAAACCAAGCAATCCCAAGTACTCGATGACATCGGTGTTTTTAACCGATAACTCCTGTAAGACTGTTACAATAGCAAATAAAACTGCACCACCAAGACATAACATATCTCCAACCAACTGATTTTTCCCTAAAATCAGGTGAAATTTATATACGTATGTACACATATATAAAGCATAAAGCCCCCAACTGAATAGTGTTTAAAGCTGTGAATACCCTAACATGCTTGACATTACTATAATAATTTTTACAGTGCTTAACTGTGTATATTAAAAATAGTAGGTACTTAAGTAGTATGAAATGTAAACTACCATCAATTTTAGTTTCTTCTATGTGTGCCCATACAAGACATCCGACTCCAATAAGACATACAGATACAGCAATTATATGTACCATGCGATAATGTATACCAAGCACGAGACAACTCAGTGCCAATGCTACTGGTATGGCAACACAGCCCAAAAGCTGAAAGCCGTAGAGGATTTTTTAAAAAAAATTCATTCATACAAAAGCCAAATCTCCAACCTGTATGCAAGTCAGAGTAGTGAATTGATGAGCGGTGCTCATCAACGTATTAGCCTGAACATCGATTAAGCAAAGCAATAAGTATCTCCAACCTCTAGCCTTTATTATTGATATTAACCCTCTTTCACCCCTTCTGAACGCCAGCCAGCTCGTGTATATCGCACACAAAAACATGTAATGCGGAAAACTCTGTCCCGTTGGTAAAATATTCACTGGCCCTGTATTGATGTACTGCAGTAAAGTATTTATGGCACATAAAGTAACCGACAGGACTTGCCCCAGAAGGATGTTTTGCCAAACTTGCCTGTGTGCAAATAAATCTAATTGTTAATTCAATATTATTATTATTATTATTATTTCAAGAAAGGTTTTTACCATTTCCCCAACTCTGTCAAGCTGTTTCCTACTTTGTCACAAAATCCTGATATATTTTCCATTGCTTTGTGATCACATTATTTACGTTTATTAATACGAGAAGGGCGGGGCAGCGAAGCTGATTGTGTTCAACCCCTATTTCAAATTGAGCGCGCACGCGTTATACTTACCCCTCATATCTGCCCTCATATTTGGATGGGTTAAATTTAGATTGCCATCTAATTTTTCACTGATTTGATATTATGAACCATAAATAAAAGTTATTGTGCCCCATTTTCAACAACAATTAAAATATTCGTTAATAAAAAAAAATCATATTTTAATTCTATTAATTTTACCAATTTTTACTTATTATTCTTCCGGCAATTAAGAAAATAACAAATGCCTCATTAGTAGTCACCTTTTGCGTATTTGGCGCATTTTGCACAGAACGTAAATATTCTTTTAAACAATTAAATAACGTAGAAATGTACACGGTGAAGGTGTGCACTGAGTAGAGATGGGCCAGGCTATGAACCTAGTGCAAGGAAAGCACCCATATGGGTGCATTCACCAGGGTGCATACAGTTGAAAGCAAAAAATAGTAGACAAATTACAGTTTCCTGTAATTATTCTTTCTCAAAATGAAAAAGATTAAAGATGAATTCACATATTTTACCAAAGTTTTAAATTTGTTAGTTTTGAAAGCTTTTGAATTTTTTAAATGGTTTCTGTGAAGTCGTCTTTAATCACTACCATTTTCAAAAAGAATAATTACAGGAAACTGTAAGTTGTCTACTTTTTTTCTGCTTCCAACTGTACTACGACGCTCAACTTAAATGATACTCCTGCATGCGAACCACGCCCTTAGAACATTCAGCGTAAGGGCTACCACGAAACTGTCAAATGGTATCATTTATGGTGAGCATCGTTGTACATGAATGCACGGGTGCATTCAAACTAGTCTTGGGAGTTGGTAATGTTACCTCGTTACCTTAAGGTAAATTTCTAATGTTACCGGTAAGGTAACATTCATTTGTTACCATTAGTTACCCTTTGTTACCTCTGCTGTCAACATAACGTAATTTCGAGTTACACACTTGTAAAATTCAAATAAACCAATGATAAAACTGGTCAAGTAATTTTTTTTTTATTATTAGGAAAATGTAAATACTAAAAAAAGGAAATAAGTATTTCATAACCTCAAATGACTTTCGCTTACACATGAATTTATTTAGTGGAAATACATAATATTAAATATTGTAAACCTTATTTTTAACAAAAGCCAAACATATAATGCGTACCGGTAGTGTTGTGAGTCGGTAATATTACCATGTTACCTTACGGTAAATTTCCAATGTTACCGGTAAGGTAACATTCATTTGTTACCATTAGTTACCGTTTGTTACCTCTGCTGTCAACATAATGTAATTTCGAGTTTCACACTTGCAAGATTCAAGTAAAACAATGAAAGAAATGGCCAAGGAATATTTTTGATTATTTGGGAAAAACGTAAATACTAAAAGAAGAAAATAAATACTTCATAACTTAAAAATATTTTCCTTCAGACATGAAATTATTTAGTGGAAATACATGATATTAAGTATTGGAAACCTTATTTTTTAATAAAAGTCAAAAACGTAATGAGTGTCCGATATCAATCAGAAAATTGAATAAAGATCACCTTTTTATTAAAGCGCAATTGGTAACTCCGGCGCGAGATGTCGCCACATGAGCTGTAATCGGTAATGTTACGGTAACATACAACACTAGTGTTCGGTAAGAAATTATTCAGAAAATTTAGTAAAAATCACATTTTTAGTTAATAGTGTAATTGGTAATTCCGGCGCGAGATGTTACCACTTGAGCTGTAATTGGTAATAATTAGCGACTCACAACACTCTTGTCTGACAAAAATTATTCGAAAAGAACTATCCATAAGATTAAAGATTAAAATAGTTACTAATTTTTATGTTATCCAAGAAGAAGAAAAAAAAACAATACCATCAGAGGATCAAAGTCCGTGTACTATGATGCTCAACTTAAATGATACTCTTGTGTGCGAACCACACCCTTAAGAATATTTAGCGTAAGGGTTACGAAACTGTCAAGTGGTATCATTTATGGTGAGTATCGTTGTACGTGGATATACATGCTCTGTCGGTCCGCTACCTTACCATATACAAGAACGGAATTCGCGTGAATCGTTAATATTTTTATCGTCCACGTTACTCAAGCCCGAAAAAATGAAACATGGCAAATAAACCTTTAAAAATCAGTTTAATTTTAGAAATTTTCTTTGTTTAAGCAAATACTTTAATTGCATTCAAATTTAAATCAAAGTTTACAGGCAAACAGCGATAAGAAACAAATAAGTTTTGCATTGCAATCAATTACACATCACTTTCCCATATTTAGACGATAAAACCAGGATAAAACACAACAGAATTTTAATTTGACAGAATTACAGTTTTATTCAAATTAATGCCATAGAGATCAATAGAGATGCATGAGGTAAGTATTTCAAATATGTGCAGAGGGAGCCACGCTAACAACAACTGCATAGACAACTGTTATGGAACAGGTTTTTTCAAACGCGATCGGCCACCGCCGGGAGAAGCACTTTTTGTAACACACTGTATTATAAGTTCACCAATAGATGGCCAGTGTAGTATCACTTTCTGTTGTTCTCGTTTTGAGCTGGGGTGTATAAATTTAGCGTCTAGAATGCTGTGAATGCCATTGTTTGTACTGTCGCGGCCTTTGAAAACTGGTACAATTTGACAAATACAATGTTTCGGCGATGTAAATTTGAAGTTTCTAAACGTCACTCAAATCACTCGGTGGTTTCCAAACTTTAAGGCTAGTCGAACCCTGCCTGCACTTTGAAATTTGCGCCTAACATGCGCACTACCAGAAGTACACCCGCATTGCCAAGTTTAGGAATTTTTGTTTAAATCTTACTTATAGAAAGCAGTATAATTTATCGCTGGAAAGGGAAGTTTTGCAACTGGCAGCGATCTGTTCAGAACTTTCGCCTCTAGCGGCAACTCTCATGAACTAAATGGCGATTTAGAGCAATGTAAATATATAAATTAATCAAAATTGAAATGACTTTTTATATCGCTTATTAGTACACTGCTTTAAGTACATTATGTCGTTTAAGTGGGCGTATTTTCTTGGTCTAACAATTGTTAAATTTCGAAATATACGAGTGTTAACATTAACAACGATATTTAAATAATTTATGTTTTATATGCGTTAATATTAGTTTGCCCCCCCTTACAGAATTACATCCTTTACTACTGTGATAAATTTCTTTTAATTTGGTGTTTATTTAGACATTAGACGAAAATAGGAAAAAATAAATAAAAAAGGGTGTTTTTAAAAATTACAGCGGGGTATAATTTTTTTCGGTAATGAAATTAGTTTAGCCTCCTAGAGATTTAAAAGGCGCGTATTTTGACATATTACACATTAACAAAAAGTTCAGTTTAATACCGAAGAAAAAGAGAAACAGTTTTTTTAGGTGTGTCAGACTAGTCTTAAACTGTACTTTGCAATTAAACACGTAAGCCGACCGAATCAGCCAGATTACGGTGGAATTTTTGAACTGCTCTTTTGCTGACTAGGCCTCAATTAGGGCTGAAATAGATATGAGTACCCTATAGCAATTTAGCCAATTTTTAATAGAATTTCTTTTTGTAAAAGATGAATACAATTATCACAATAACTTCTTCATAATTTTTTTAATTGAGAAACAGTAAAGAACGATTTGTATTTAGAATTTGCTGTTCTTTCATATGCCACTAAAAAATACAAGATGTTCCATTAAGGAAAACTTTATATATGCAAGTATTTTGAGAATGCGATACGCAACCAGTGGCGGCTCGTCGGGGTGGGCAAGGTGGGCAGTGCCCCCTGTCCTACGAAGTTGCACGTCTCGGTTCCTCGTCCGGGTAACCTCGAAAAACAAATTTGTTTGGAAAATTTTCCCTTTTGCAGTTCTCGATTCATCGATTTTTTTTTTGGTGAAAGGCGTTGGAAAGCTGAGAAAAAACCCTGTATATCCCCTACTTAAATTGAATTCAAAAATTACAAGCACGATCGCGAGGAGAGGGAGAGACGTTCAGTTAGTTGAGTAACTAAGAAACGCGTTGCTTTTGAATCTTAATTGTAACTCAAGAATGCGTTTGCCGATTGTTTTTTGATAAACGGCGTTGGAAAGCTGAGAAAAAGCCCTGTAAATCCCTCACTTAAATTGAATTCAAAAATTACAAGCGCGATCGCGAGGGGAGGGAGAGACGTTCAGTTAAATCAGAAAATTCGCGTTGCTATTGAATTTTGATTGTATCTCGAGAACGCGTTCATCGATTGTTTTTTGGTAAAAGGCGTTGAAAAGCCGAGAAATAGCTCTGTAAATTCCCCCCTTAAATTTAATTGAAAAATTACAAGTGCGATCGCGAAGGGAGGGAGAGACGTTCAGTTGATTGAGCAAATAAAAAACGCGGCGCTTTTTTGAATTTTAATTGTAACTCAAGAACGCATTCGTCGATTGTTGTTTTGGTAAAAGACGTTGGAAAGCTGAGAAAAGTCTCAATAAATCTTACACTTAAATTTAATTAAAAAAATTGAATTTTGATTGTAACTCAAGAATGCTTTTGCCGATTGTTTCTTGATAAACGGCGTTGAAAAGCCCTGTAAATCCCTCACTTAAATTGAATTCAAAAATTACAAGCGCGATCGCGAGGGGAGGGAGAGACGTTCAGTTAAATCAGAAAATTCGCGTTGCTATTGAATTTTGATTGTATCTCGAGAACGCGTTCATAGATTGTTTTTTGGTAAAAGGCGTTGAAAAGCCGAGAAATAGCTCTGTAAATTCCCCCCTTAAATTTAATTGAAAAATTACAAGTGCGATCGCGAAGGGAGGGAGAGACGTTCAGTTGATTGAGCAAATAAAAAACGCGGCGCTTTTTTGAATTTTGATTGTAACTCAAGAATGCTTTTGCTGATTGTTTCTTGATAAACGGCGTTGGAAAGCCCTGTAAATCCCTCACTTAAATTGAATTCAAAAATTACCAGCGCGATCGCGAGGGGAGGAACAGACGTTCAGTTAAATCAGAAAATTCGCGTTGCTATTGAATTTTGATTGTATCTCGAGAACGCGTTCATCGATTGTTTTTTGGTAAAAGGCGTTGAAAAGCCGAGAAAAAGCTCTGTAAATTCCCCCCTTAAATTTAATTGAAAAATTACAAGCGCGATCACGAAGGGAGCGAGAGACGTCCAGTTGATTGAGTAAATAAAAAACGCGGCGCTTTTTTGAATTTTGATTGTAACTCAAGAACGCATTCGTCGATTGTTTTTTTTGGTAAAAGACGTTGGAAAGCTGAGAAAAGTCTCAATAAATCTTACACTTAAATTTAGTTAAAAACATTAAAGCAGCAGTAAATCATCACGAGCCGTCACTGAACGCAACTGCTTTTTTTGATATCACTGCAATTCTGAGCAAAAACAATTCATTTTTGTTAATTTGAACAACTTCATAGCTCCAATAATAACGAAGTTAGCAACAGTCGACAGTCATATAATTTTTGAAATTCGAAATTCAGGTTTATATTTTTGTTCTTCTGCATGGAAGTACAGCGTTGTCACATTGTTAGAAATGAAATAACGGACAAATTATGTTTATTTTTTAATCACTTTGCGATGCTGATGGTTGCTCATTCGTACAGTCCCGAACAATAAATTTAGGTCGTCATTTTCAACCCTTTTTTGTAGACGACAGGATATTTATCTGAATTTTTTTTTACTTCTGGGATTGTAACTGACGTTTAGATTGACAATGACGAGCAAAATTTAACGCCCGCAACTATACATCCTCCCTCAAAAATTACAACAGAGATTTGAGATACACCCCCTCTCTGTAGACCAACTATATTTTTCTGAGCAAATAACTTTTTTTTAATACAGTGTTATTTTTTATCTTATCATAAAAATATCGGCTGTCTAAATTTGTGCTAAATTTAATACGCAACCGTAGAAAAATCTAATCCTCGTCTTTCAAATCGCCAAATATTATTTAACAATAATAAATACAGCAATCGTAGCATTTTACTATTTAGTTCCAATTAATGCCGATAAAAGCAGCGCCATTTCCATACTAAAAAAAAATTATTACCTATTACTATTGACTAGTGTTGTTAAATTACCGGTAATTTATTTTTAATGTTACCTTACCGGTAATGTTACCATAATATTACCAATTACAGCTCAAGTGGCGACATCTCGCGCCGGAGTTACCATTTACACTTTTAACTAAAAATGTGATTTTTACTCAATTTTCTGATTAATTTGATACCGAATACGCGTTACATTTTTTTTCTTATCTTTTGTTAAAAATAAGGTTTACGATATTTAATATGTATTTTCACTAAATAAATTGATATGTAAACGAAAGTAATTTTAGGTTACGAAATATTTATTTCCTTTTTTTAGTATTTACTTTTTTCCTAAATAATCAAAAATATTACTTGACCATTTTTATCATTGGTTTATTTGAATTTTGCAAGTGTGTAAAATTATGTTATCTTGACGATAGAGGTAACAAACGGTAACAAATGAAAGGCAGTTTTAGCAATTTTCCAGTAAAAGTCAAAATCACCCGATTTAATATGGTTTACAAAATAACGTGAAATAGGAATTTAGACCTTTAGCCATACCGCTTATCGTTCTATTTTAGTTAACCTCACTTACTATTTTTCTGTGACTGCGTTCCTTGACATATGGTATTTCTTATTCGATCTTATAAGTGTAACATACATATAGGTGTTACTTTTACTCATACTGCTCATTTCTTTAAACGTTTTTGACTTAAGTCTTGGGTTGTTGTCACGTTGTGGCAGTGTTGCCAATTGTATTAAGTCTGAATTACCGCAAATTCTAATGAAAATTCCCTTTTTTCTCGCACATTGAAAAATTATCAAGTACCGGGTGCCCAGCAATTGTTGAACATGGTTTACCAATCTTTTTTTAAACATCGATCCCTTACAAGGAAATAAAAATTTTCATCGACCACCTTCGAATTTAATTAATATTTTTAAAACACTAGGTGCAGATATACTAATAATGTTAAATTTAAATTTTGTTAAATTTTGACAATTTATTAATTATTTATTTTGAATTGATTTTTTTTTTATTATAAACCGATCGCTCACCGATTCTTTTATTTTTATATTTGAATTATTACCTTTATTATGAAAGTGACAATTGAAGAGTATAAAAGTTTTATTTTCTTTTTGTCTAAAGTTTCGTCAATGTTCTGGATTCGATTCATTTAGCTTCATAGAATTTTTATTTTAGTCTTATTTTCATCACCGATCGTCTTTTATTTTGTGTTTCGTGTTGTTTTTGAAATTCATCATTTGACTTTATTTCATTCACTTTTCGATATAATCAATTGATCGACCTATCTTTTTTTCTTTTAATTGATTTTATTTGTTATGATTTTATGTTTTAACTATCACAGCAATGATTAAAAAAGTCTATTATAGACTCTTATAATCATTGCTATTATTTTATTATCTTTCTTTTTGTTTCCTCTTTTGTTTGATCCAGCACCGGCTCGTACATAACATATTTGGGTAGGCGGCAGACATACTCACAGAGCGCTTGCTCTGTCTAACACATATGAATAGGGAACAAACAATACACGACGCACAACGGTCGCCTACCCAAATATGTTACGCAGAACCGTCGCTGGTTTGATCTGATTCGACGTTATTTTGTTTTTTAATTATCGATTGATGTTTTCGTTTACTCGATGTGAGTTTATTTTACGCTTTCATCTCAACGATTGATCGCCATTTCTGACATTTTGCATTAAGAATTGACAGGTAGGTTTCTTGACGCATCTAACAGAGGGTACTGCGCACGTTATCGTAAATAGTGCATAATGAACCTTTTCCGCATTTTATGCAGTAAACGACATGGTAATCATTTAAATAAAGTGGGACTTTACAACATGGCAACAAGTACAGCATAATGACGTACTAAATTACACACTATTTTTTATTTTCTATAAATACTGTGCGCAATCTCGTTAGAGAAGTATTTTCTAAACTCGTATCGCTTTTTAAGTTACTCGCTCGTACTCAAACAATTTCGGAACTGAAAGATTTTTTTCTATATTGTATTTATAATTTTTTCTCGGATTTTGACAACTAAAATTTTCAATTTCTACCGCAAATTTGTATATCCCGCAAAATTCCCACTACCGTCTAATTTTTCCCGAAATTCGGGAGATTTCCCGGTTATTGGCAGCACTGCGTGTTGGACAACTACCAAATGCGTTTCATCTTGGTATCCATCATAAAATTTACAAATGTGCCTTAATTTATTAAACGGTACATTAAACGCTAAACACATTTGAATAGCGTAATACGGTTTGTAAATAGCGTTGCGCGCATGCGCACAAGCTGATCATCTGTCGTTTAGCGTTACCGTATTTTTTTCTGAATGTTGCTAAAACTCTCTAATTTTAGCGACTCACAACACTACTATTATCTAACTTAGTAGACATTTTTCAATCGATTTTTTGAAAAAATACCGACATTTATTAAAAACGAACCGGACACACGCACGCTTCTTAAATAACGTAAGTACAGGGTGGGCCAAATTTGACACTTTTAAAGGGTAACACCTGTTTTTAGAAGAGTTAGACAAAAACCGACCTCGGTGTCTGGAGCTAGATTTTTATGACAAGTTCAATGGTAAAAACCGCATTTCGATATCTTGAACCGTTTAGGCGCTAGGGGGCGTTTTTCAAAATTCTGCGATTTCTTTCTAAAAACTTATAACTTTTTTGTTTATTAAGATTTTTAATTTCTGTGAAAACTTCTTTAAGGCACTTTTTATGCAGAAATCATTGCCCTAAATTACTTTTTTCTAGAGTGTTCAATATTTGAGATATAAGCCAGAACTTTCATTTTTTATATGGAACATCCTTTATATTTTTACATTTTTGAAAAGAGCAAAAAATTTTGTTTACGAAAACATAAAACACTTGATAGTTTAATCCAAACAGTTTTTGAGATACATGGAATTCAAATTTTAATTAAAAGTTTAATGTTTTTTGCAACAATCAATCAAGGCTATGGATGACAATAACTAAACAATTTAAGTTTTTTTATGTAATTTTGGTAGACTGCTGTCAAAATTTGACCATGCATTTGCATTTATTTTGTACTGCAGCGTTTCTAAAGATACACTTGTGCAAGGTATGAAAATAAGTAAAAATGTACGAAAAAAAATGTACTTTTCGTACGACATGTTAAAGTATTTTATAATAGAAGTTGGTGAGAATATAGAAGAAACATGTAATCTTTACTACGAGCAATATCCTGAAAGAAGATAACCCTTTCGAGATATTTTCTTCAGGTTGAAAAACAATTTAATAAATTTTTGGTCATTTAAACGACCAACACCCAAAAATTACGAATCTCAAAGAAGAGATAAAGAATTAGAGAAGATCGTAGTTTTGGGACAAATCGAAAATAACCCAAACCTTTCCACGCGACAGTTGGAAGAAACATCTGGCTTAGCAAGAACTTCTGCAAGACGGATTTTAAAGAGAGAAAAATTCCATCCTTACCGCACAAGAAAAATGCAACACCTCCATCCAATGACCGTGTGGTTCTTGAGAAAGTGCGAAGAATATGATGATTTTTTCCTAAATTGTATTTGGACCGATGAAGCGATGAAGACAACATAAGCAGTGCAGGGGTCTGTAATAGATATAATTGTTGCACTTGGTCTAGACAAAACCCTCATATTACTGTTGAAAGGAGAAACCAAGGGCGTTACAGTTTCAATGTATGGGCAGGCATTTTCCGAGGCAGAATTATTGGTCCCTATATTTACAACGGTACCCTTACGTCACAAAATTATTTAGAAATTTTACGGGAACAAATTGAACCTCTTGTCGATGAACTGCCGCTTATTCAACTGGAAACGGTTTACTACCAACAAGATGGAGCACCGCCTCATAATGCTCGAGTTGTTACCCATTTTTTAAATCAACTTTTTGGCAACAATTGGATGGGAAATCAGGGTCCTATACATTGGCCGGCAAGGTCTGCAGACCTAACGCCAATGGATTTTTTCTTGTGGGGAAGGATAAAGGATCTTGTTTTCAAACGATCTCCCAATTCAAGAGAGGAATTAGAGGCAGCGGTGCTACAAGCTTTTGATTCTCTGCGTGCCCTTGAATTGGTAAACTCAGTTCAAGCTGTAAGAAAACGGTGCCGATTATTTTTGCAGCAAAATGGTGGAGAATTTGAACACTTTTAATTTATCGTTAATTAATTAAACATATTTGTTAATAACAAAATAATATTTGTTCATAGCTCTTTAAATATAAAACATATTTAGTTATTGTCATCCATAGCCTACTTGATTGTTGCAAAAAACATTAAACTTTTAATTAAAACTTGAATGTCATGTATCTCAAAAACTGTTTAATTAAAATATCAAGTGTTTTATGTTTTCGTAAACAGAAATTTTTACCATTTTACCATTGAACTTGTCATAAAAATCTAGCTCCAGACACCGAGGTCGGTTTTTGTCTAACTCTTCTAAAAACAGGTGTTTCCCTTTAAAAGTGTCAAATTTGGCCCACCCTGTACAGTCCGTTGTAAAAGCGGACGTATGGCAATCCTAGAATTGTATCGTTTCGTTTTTTGTTTCCTTAAAATGTACGTACGCTTTAAATATTTTCTTTTTTACCATATTTAGATTCATGCCCACGGCAATGGAAAGTATGCGTGCAATTAATTATTTCTTACATAAACTAATTAATAAAAATATATAATTATTATCATAGAATTTCTTGGAAGTGAAATTATGCAACTTAATTTATTGCATAGTTCCTTCCATTAAAAAAAAATCGTAAAAACTTCGGTGCCCGATAAATTTCCTGCATTCTGATTAAAACAAAAAAAAAACTGGCTGCTACTCATATTCGCTGGGCTGTAGCGGTTGTGTAACGGTTAGTTAGAATTACATTCATACAAGTTTCGTGGTATATGTATATCAAGCAGGTTAATTTGTAATCACGATCACCCCGCGGTGGGTCAATCAGAGTAATGATGACGGAGACGGTGTCCGAGCAGAGCATTGTCCGTGGGTGGCTCACACGTGGGAACCCAACCTGGTCTGCACCTGAGTATGCAGAGAGCCGACACAACGGCGCCACGACAGACTCACACGGCCTTCGTTTCTTTCCTGAAACTTGCCGGGTTTTTCATAAGATCTGTCTGTAATGGAAGAACTTAGCTTACAGCACTTACAAAATAAAGCGTAAAGTAATCCATGCAACAAAAGACTTGTGCCACATCGATAGGTTACGGTTGACTTTAGTAATTGCAGAGATACAGTATACTTATTTTCAGTCCAAAGAACAAGTTTCGTCTTTTTCAACGAACGAATTATTCAACAAATTACATTTTCCTGGAAATGTATCGAACGATTTTCAAAAAATTCATCCTAAAATGGAGAGATTTGAAAATCGTACAGTCGTCTGCAATCAAAATGCATTTCCTGCACAGGATTACCAGATTTTTCTTGAAGAATACAGCCAAAAGAATTGCAAAAAATAGCCCAATTATGCCAAAATTCGAAGTGTATACAGTGTGTCCCCGATTGAGTAGGCTACCATGGGTAACTTTCAAAGGATCACTAATGAAAATGGCAATTGCATAGTTTAATCAAAATTAATATATTTCGTTTAATACAAGCATTCTAAATTGGAAAAAAACGACATTTTTTCCGAATAACCTAATATACAGTGTGCCCCAGATTGAGTGGGCTACCATGGGTAACTTTCTTATTGCGAAGATAGAGATTTGGTTAAATGGGCAATATTTTGGAATTTTATGTGCTAATTCAGATACCGTTGAGAAAATTTGAAAATTACGAATCGTTCCGATATTATCGCAGAGAAACTGAAAATCGCTATTTTCTTTACTGCCTAATAACTTCGTAATGAAGTTCGTAATGAAATTCGTAAGAAATATGAAAAAAGGTTTGATATAAAAGTTACTAGGTTTGATAAAATACAGTCGAAAGTTAAGTAAAAATAAAACTCAAGATCGCGGTTTTCAAGATATTGATAGCAACTTTCTTATTTTCAATAGATGCCATATTAGATTTTTACACAGCATTGTCTTTTCTCGTTTTAACCATGTATAACAACCAATATTTAAATAAAAAGATATTTTAAAAAATTCATATTTTTATTTTAAATCAAGCAAGCGAAAAAAAAAACAAAAATTGCTTTTACTTACAAAACAAAAATAAAACAAAAGAAAGTTATAATTAGGCTTAGGATAATTATGCGTTTGCATAATTGCATATGCAAATGCATATTTGGAACATTTTTATACATAAATGCATATTTTAACTTTTTAGGGCATTAATGCATAATTTCCTGCATTTTTCTGTTTTAATTGCAAATTTGCGGTTATTTCTTATTGCCAAGTGCAAACTGACATTTTATAGCAGACAATCTGTCCAACCAGTGTTTCAAAATCAGAATACTTGGAAATAATAAGAGGATTAACAGTGTATGAAAACCGCCATTGTTTACTGCGACTGCACATTATCCCACGAATTTCCAAGTATTTTGTCCGCGTTAATAGTACTCGTACAGACCACGGTATGGGGTAGCTCTCTTTCTAATTTTACCAGGAAATTCTGCAGAAAATTTCATCAACCTTCAGTAGTTGTATGCTGATTGCAATAGGATTAACATCTCTCAAGATGCCAAAAGAAAAAAAGTGTGTAAGTGCAATTTTAAACCAGTTTGTGAAGGACTACGATGATTTTATAACGGATGGGCGTCTGTTATTTTGTAAATACTGCGAGTTTCATGTTACGGCAACCAAAAAGTTTCAAGTCACGCAGCATCTTCAAACCGGAAAGCATACAAGTAATAAAAATCGCAAAAGGGGAAATAACGAACGGCAAGTGTTAATTTCTAATTTACCGACGCCTGGACCTAAACGTTCAGAATTCAATGCAGAACTTTGTAAGGTTTTTATTTGCGCAGACATCCCAATAGCTAAGTTAAAAAATGAAGTTCTTTGCCATTTTTTGGAAAAGCATACAAAGCAAAAAATATTCCAGATGAATCGACATTAAGAAAAAATTATGTTTCTGAATTGTATACATTAACATTGGATAAATTAAGAGCAAAAGTAAAGGATCATTCTATTTGGGTGTCGTTGGATGAAACAACCGATGAAGAACAACGATGCATAGGAAATTTTGTGTTTGGTATATTAGGGGTTCCTGAAGAAAAAAATAAATCATATCTGCCGACTTTAAAAGTGTTGGATAAAGTAAATCATTCAACAGTCGCTACTTTTTTCAACGACTCTTTAAGTTTATTGTGGCCGTCTGGAATTTTATATGAAAAAGTGCTAGCAGTTTGTAGTGATGCTGAACCATATATGTGCAAAACAATGCGGGGACTGCAGGTTTATACCCAAACATGATACATGTGACCTGTTTAGCACATGGCTTACATCGAGTAGCTGATTTAGTTCGTAATCTTTATTCAAATGTTAATGTGCTAATATCATCTGTGAAAAAGATTTTCCTCAAGGCACCAAGTCGTATTCAGAAGTTTCGGGAAATTTCGGGTGACATTCCACTTCCACCTGCGCCAATCATTACAAGATGGGGAAGTTCGATCGACGCTGCTGTGTATTAGGCTGAAAATTTTGAAATTGTGAAGAAAATTGTTGAATTCGACTCTGAGGAAGCGCAGTGCATCGAAGAAGCACAGAGAAAAAAAGGTATTCGAGAAGATTTAATTTTTATTCGAGCTAATCTGGCATGCATTTCGACTGCAATCTTCAAGCTAGAAGCTAAGGGTCTATCTTTACAAGAAAGCATTCAAATAGTAGAACATGTAGTTAACGGTTTAGCAAAACTCAAGAAAAATGTTTTTATCAATAAATTAAACGAAGTGCTGTCAAAGAATACGGGCTATCAGCAACTGAAGAATATAAGTGAAGTGTTGCAAAATGAATCGACCCTTAATGAAAAAAACGAACATTTAAGTGTCAATGACGTTGTAAAATACGAATTTGTACCAATAGTGTCCTGCGATGTCGAGAGAGTGTTTTCTCAGTACAAAAATATTCTCGCCGACAATAGGAGCAAATTTACTTTTGAGAATTTGTTACACCATGTTGTAGTTAAATGTAATTATAATTTGTTTCTATAATAACGACTAAATAAATAATTTAGAATTAAAAAAAAGTTTTTGTTTTTTTTGTAGCAAAATAATGAAGAATGTGGTAACATAAAAAATATTATTTATTCTATAAAAGTTAATTTTTAATGCATATTTAAGTGCATATTTTTGATGATTTTAGTGCATATGTGCATGCATATTTTGAAGTTTTTTTATGCATAATTATCCTAAGCTTAGTTATAATAAATACTCACAGTACCTGGCTATTAATTCTGAAACATAATTGACATCGTTTTTTGGCACTCCTTGCACACCTTTCAGGATATTTCAATTAATACTATGTATAACTGCTTCACGTAATTCTGCATTGTTGTTACAATTTAAAATACTCCTATATTTTTATTTTTTACTGTGCTCCAAAAATACAAGTCAAGGGGTGTAAAATCCCAGGATCGGGGTGGCCACTGGTTAACTGTATTTGTAATTGTTACTATTCAAACGATGGTTTATTTGTGGTCATAGTAAAAAATAAAAAATGTGAGTGTTTCAACTATAAAAACAAAAAATTACGTGAAACAGAGGTGCAGACATTTCGTAGTATTTATCGAAATACCCTAAAAGTGCAACCAGGAGTGTCGCAGAACGGTGTGAATTGTGTTTCCGAGTTAACGGTCAGACACTGAGCATTTTTTATAACTTTCTTTTGTTTTATTTTTGTTTTGTAAGTAAAAGCAATTTTTGTTTTTCTTCGCTTGCTTGATTTAAAATAAAAATAAGAATTTTTTAAATATTTTTTTATTTAAGTATTGGTTGTTATACATGGTTAAAACGAGAAAAGAAAATGCTATTTAACTGTGTAAAAATCTAATATGGCGTCTATTTAAAATAAGAAAGTTGCTGTCAATATCTTGAAAACCGCGATCTTGAATTTTATTTTGACTTAACTTTCGACTGTATTTTATCAAACCTAGTAACTTTTATATCAAACCTTTTTTCATATTTCTTACGAATTTCATTACGAACTTCATTACGAAGTTATTAGGCAGTAAAGAAAACAGCGATTTTCAGTTTCTCTGCGATAATATCGGAACTATTCGTAATTTTCAAATTTTCTCAACGGCATCTGAATTAGCACATAAAACTCCAAAATATTGCCCATTTAACCAAATCTCTATCTTCGCTAATAAGAAAGTTACCCATGATAGTCTACTCAATCTGGGACATACTGTATACACTTCGAATTTTGGCATAATTGGGCTACTTTTTGCAATTCTTTTGGCTACATTTAGGTTAAGAAATAAAACTTACATTTTTTAAACACAAACATAAAATTTATCGCCACAAGGACTACCTTTGGTAACCGTTTGGCTTACATTTTTTTTTTAAATGGCAACTTGCGACCAAAAAAGGCGAATAAATTTTTATTATGTAGTGAGTGACAATACTAAAGTACGGAAAAATTAAGTCCATGGCATTTTAAAATTTTTATTTTAATTTTTGCTTGACCTGAACAAAACTAGGTTGGGTTATGTTGACGTTGAGATTGGTTGAACTTGATTAGAATTGATTTTTTAACTTTTAACGATTTGTATACTTTTAATTTTTCTTGCAATTTTTATTTGTGTTAAATGGAGTTAAACTGAGAGATGTTGGATTGGATTGACCTTGACGTTGGTTAAACTTCTTTTTAATTGATTTTAAATATTTTTTCATCTTTACTTTTAGTTTTTCTAATAATTTTTAATCTTTTACCTATGTTAGATGATGTTTGGTTGATATCACTTACATTGGATTGACCTTGAGATTTGTTTAACTTACCTTTAATCCATGTCTAAATTTTAACAATTTTTTTTACTTGTGGAGAATGAAACGCAATATGTTTGTACCTTTTTTTAGAGAAAAGAAAGATTTTGACTTTGATTTTGACAAATCGTATTATCCCGAGAGAGAGAGAGAGGGAGAGAGAGAGAGAGAGAGAAAGAGAGAAAATAAAACTGAAATACAAAATTATTGTCGAATATAAAAAGGTAGTAGCGCCTCGGTTAGATTTTTCAAAAAATCTATTTGTAATTTTGGTTTTTAAATGTGATGCAATCGTCACTTATTTATGAATTATTGTTTTTAAGCTTGAAATTCGTTCTCATCGAACATTTCCGTCCTTTTTGATTTTTTTTTGTTCGACATTTGTTTCCACCTTCAAATGTTTCTGTCACTTTCTGAATTTTTTTGGATGCTGTTGCTGTTTAAAAGAAGACATCGTTTTGAATTATAATTTGTATTTCTTTTCTTATTTTTTGTTTATTTCTTGAAATTATTTTACTTACGTATTTCTTTGTGCGTTTCCCGTAGTGAAATTTACAGTGGTCATTTGTTCTTTTCTTTTTCGTTCTCAAATGAAAATTCTCAATTTCGAAAATCTTGATTATCTTGTGAGCCTTTAATTAGTTATACAGGGTTACAACTAATTACAAGGGCCACTATGGGGATCTCGTAAACTAGAAGAGATACAAAGATGGTTAAATCATAGAAAAGTTGTGCTATCTTGCGGTCTAAAAAAATATGCAAAAAAAATGTTTTCTATTTTCATTCGTTTTTGAAATATCTTCAAAAAACTGAAAATTCTCGTTTACGAAAACCTCGAATATCTTGTTTATTTCTTGAGATAGAATCATAAAATTAGGTGTTTCTACATTAAATTCGATGGACAACGTAATGCAGTTCCAAGAAATAGGTTAGGTTTGACAGTTTCGTAGATACGAATGTCAACTGTTTCTTTTCTTATGGACGCCACCTTAGATATTCATAACACGTGATGCAAAAATAATTTTTGAATACGACCATATGAACATTTATGCTTTTGTTTTGAAACAAAATGTTAGGTTACTAAGATTTTTTGTTGAAAAGTAATTTTTTTATGTAAAGGTGTAAATAAGTACCATAATTGAGTAAGATTTGTTATTTTAGTAATAATTTTAGTTCTGAATATTTACACGCATCCGCCTAGTCGATATCAATTTTTTCAAAATCTTATGTAGCACCTTGATATTTTGTTTTAAAACAAAAGCATAAGTGTGTCGTATGGTCGTATTCAGATTTAGTTTTTGTATCACGTGGTTTGAATACCCAAGGTAGCGGCCATAAGAAAAAAGACAGTTGACAGTCATACCTGCGAAACTGTCAATCCTAACCTACTTCTTTAGACTCTATTAGATTACTCATCGAATTTAACATAAAAAATATTGAATTTCATGAATCTATTTTAATAAATAAGGAAGATAGTCGAGATTTTCGAAAATTATAATTTCCATTTTTTTGAAGATATTTCAGAAACGAATGGAGATAGAAAAGACTTTTTCGAACATTTTGATAGGCTCCAAAAGAGCGCAACTTTTTTATAATTTAACCATCTTTGTATCTCTTACAGTTTACGATATCCCCATGGTGGCCCTTTAATTAGTTGTAACCCTGTATATACCTTTATTTATAACAATTCTTATACTAGACGTATTGTCTTTGCTTTTATCTGAACTTTTTGTTATTTTGACACCAAAAAGTAAGGACAAGAAGCCTAGCATAAGAACTATTAGCAATACAGATGCGTAACCTTTTATCAGCTAACATAAGTGACGCGTAAGTACTGTTCACTCAGTATAATCCTAACAGATATTTACTTTTTTCACATTTCCGCAAAGGTCGAAGTGCATAAGGAAATATCCTTATGCCTATATCATCTTTATAGACAAAAATATATTCGAAGTTTACGAAAATGAAATGTAAATTTAAAAAAAACCAGTCCCTTCAGACCAACGCTTTGTGGAACAGCCTGTATAGTTGCAAATAATTTTAGAATATGCAGCGTCATATCTAATATCATTTTCGTAACCTGTTCATAAAAAACACACATCGTTGGGACACTCTGTACATTTAAGCTTACGTCTATTTCCGCAAACTCAAAGAATTACCTATTCCTTCACGGATATCATAATCAAAGTTTCATCGCGAAGAATAAAATTTGTTACAATGTCTCGCTACATTTTAGGTCAACGTGTTCGATGTCAAAGTGAAGGCAATAATTTGCTTGAACAAAGAAATGTCTGTATTGTTAATACTTTCCTTTCCAGCAAGTTCCGGTGTATCTCGATCTCTAAATGTGTTCGTATTCCATATCCTGATTTGACTTACTAACTGCAAGTATGAAAACAAAATTATCAACCGCTTGTAAAACAGTTTTATTTTTAATATTTCCTAAAAATTCTAAAATTGAAAGCAAGGTAACTTACCAAACCCTCCTCCTATCTTCAATAATTAATAAAACATACGAGGAGGTTTTGATAAATTTCTACCCATGTAAGTTTATAACTACTTTTATTTATTCGCTTTCGAAACCTTTTTAATAAAAAGGTTTTATCATTTGACGCATATTTTTAAATATTTTTTTAAAATTCGTGCACGATCTTTTCACTTTTAGTTAGTAGGCCGTGTTAGGGTGACATTTTTGTTGGAATCACTAAAAAAACATGGACCTCAGAAAATTAGGTTAAAATGTCATGATTATTGTTTCTGAAGATCGCAACTCCCACTAGTAAATGTTATGAATAAGATAAAAAGAACTTTGTGCAAATCGTTCTTGATTGCAGTGAAAATTTCGAGCTGTTTCAGCCCTGCTTGGGGCTTCTTCAGCAGAGACGTAGCTGTACAGAGGCTGCTCGAGATTTTCACTGCAATCAAGAACGATTTGCACAAAGTTTTTTTAAAAACTTTTATTATGCTTTGACAGCAAGCATGGCCGCCTTGCATGGGGGACTTATTAGGAGTAAACCCCGCTTCAATTTGTCTATCCTACTGCAATGTCAGGTCAAAAAGCGATCGTAAGATGTCGCTATTTTATCTGTTATGAATAAGTTTCGGATAATTATGCATTAAAAAAATTAAAAACTTCGAAATATGCATGCAAATATTCATCAAAAATATGTACTTAAATATTCACCAAAATTTAACTTTTATAAAATAAATACTGCCCGGATCGAAATTCGGATTTGCCATCGTAGGGTAGAAAAGACCGGAAAAGCTGACGGCTTTTCACCTTTAAAAAATTTCGCGCCATTTAATAATCCAGTTGTGGAAGAATGTGCAGAGGATAGATTAAAGACACCAACGTCAAAGGTGCGCACACTCAGTCAAAAGATATGGGCATAGACTGTGCCCATACCCTGGTAATCCTCTTTTTATTTCCAAATATTCTAATTTTACAACACTGGTTGTCCAGATTGTCTGTTACAAAGTGTCGTTTTGCATTTGGCAATAGCAAATTTGCAATTAAAACAAAAAATGAATCAAATTATGCATTAATGACCAAAAGAATTAAAATATGCATTTTTTTCTAAAATTGTTCAAAATATGCATATGGATATATACACCCTGTCCGTTTTTCGAGTACCACTATGGGGATCTCGCTTATCTTAAGAGATACGAAGTTGGTTAAATTAGGGCAAAGTTGCGCATTTTCGTGCTGAATAATAATCTAAAAAGAAATTTGAAATATCTTCAATAGTTTTGAAGATAACGCAAAAAAACCAAAATTTCTGATTTTCGTTTTTAATTTTTTTATGATAAACTAATCTTTCTAGACATTTCTAACGAAGACATTATTCAGACACTTTTTTATGGAGAATTCGAATATGTCATACACTTTTCAATAAATCTCAAGATGGCGGAGAAACACCTGTCAACTTCATTTTTTCTTATGGACGCCATTTTGGATTTTAATATTTTGAGATTAGATTTTTTTTTCTCTTTACAACGATGTATCACACGCGATGGTTCAATCTCATATTTTTGCCAAAAATTCAATTTTTCCTTTTTTGCCAAGAATGCTTTGGAAAAACAAAAAACGTTCGTTTGACAGTTTGAACCTATTTTGAGTCTTATCATTTATGTTTGTGCTAAACTAATCGTACTAGATATTTCTAACCAAAATATTATTCAGACAGTTCTTTATTGACTATGAAAGTAACATCATAACATGTGTTCAAATTGCCCACCTCCTAATTCTAAACACAGTGCCACTCTTTTCTTGAGATTTGCTATAGCTCTCGCCACATCCCTCCTTCTAATCTTGTACCTCAGAGTGGTGACAATTCTTTGACGAAGTTCATCAAGGTCGGCTGGCAATGTTTTATAAATATTATTTTTCATTGTCCCCCATAAAAAATAGTCTAAGGGAGACATGTCAGGAGACCGCGCCGGCCAGGGTACGTCGCCATTATTAGCAATAACATGGTTGGGGAATATTTCCGACAAGCATTCCCTAACCCTCATAGCATTATGGGGCGGTGCGCCATCTTGCTGGAACCAGATGGTGTTCAAACGATGAAGAGGAATGTTGTCGTCAATAAAATCCGTTAGGAATGTCCTTAGAAAATTGAGGTACCGATCAGCATTTAAAGTCTCTTCGTAAATAAAAGGACCTATTATCGTATCGCCCAATAAACCGACCCATACATTAAGGCTAAAACGTATTTGTGGTCGCCGTGCTTGAAATTGATGTGGATTTTCAATTGACCAGTAATGTTCATTATGGCGATTAAACATTGCTGCATTGGTGAATTTACATTCATCAGACCATATGATGTTATTAAGAAAAGTAGGGTTTTCCTGAATCTTATTATTTACAAACGTGCAAAAAGCTAACCGTCGTTCATAATCCCCAGGATGAAGTGTTTGAGTAATATGAATTGCCCAAGGTCGATATTTGTGTTTTCTAAGGGTTCTCCAAACAACTTGATGTGACGGCAAATTCAGCTGGGCTGCAATTTCCCTTGAGGAAACAGATGGATTGTGTTGCACCTAATTAAGAATTAAATGATGAATACGTATTTTAGTCTTTGTAATCATGTAAAATGTTTACCACTTGTAAAATTTCCTGTTCATATTCATTGGGCCTATCGCCATATTTCCGTCTAGGTTTCTTAAACGAACCACATTCGCCCAAGTTTCTATGTAGCAAAGAAAAATAGCTCAAACAAGGTTGTTGCCGCTCAGGATAACGCTGCAAATATTTTGCAGCAGCCACGTGGGTATTTCGATGCGAAGTGTAGTAAATTTGAATCATATCTCTTTGTTCTTGGCTTGAAAAAGGCATTTTCGCGATAAAACTAGCGCAAACGTAAAGACAAGACTTGAAATATCATCAAACTGTCAAACTTTTGTTCACAACAAACGAACGTTTTTTGTTTTTCCAAAGCATTCTTGGCAAAAAAGGAAAAATTGAATTTTTGGCAAAAATATGAGATTGAACCATCGCGTGTGATACATCGTTGTAAAGAGAAAAAAAAATCTAATCTCAAAATATTAAAATCCAAAATGGCGTCCATAAGAAAAAATGAAGTTGACAGGTGTTTCTCCGCCATCTTGAGATTTATTGAAAAGTGTATGACATATTCGAATTCTCCATAAAAAAGTGTCTGAATAATGTCTTCGTTAGAAATGTCTAGAAAGATTAGTTTATCATAAAAAAATTAAAAACGAAAATCAGAAATTTTGGTTTTTTTGCGTTATCTTCAAAACTATTGAAGATATTTCAAATTTCTTTTTAGATTATTATTCAGCACGAAAATGCGCAACTTTGCCCTAATTTAACCAACTTCGTATCTCTTAAGATAAGCGAGATCCCCATAGTGGTACTCGAAAAACGGACAGGGTGTATATCCAAAAAAGTAGATGCAAAGAGCTTGTCGCTTGTTCTTTGGATATGAAATACGCAGAAAAAACTTTGGATCGTAAAGGTAGATTTGTCATAATTCTATTTTTTCGAGCGTTGGAAGAATCTTTCTCAGACTGGCCGGAAAACGGTCTCTGTGACCATCTGATCATCTGCTCTGAAGTTTTTCAAAATTCAATTGACTATTAGTTCTTTTATGTCTAAACCGATAAGCAAATGTTCTAGAGGCGTTCTTAAAGCAGCAAAAATCTTTTAGAAACATGTCATGAACAGTTTTGATGTTTTTCGGAGTGGTCACAGAAATAGATCTTTCAGTGCAACCTTTTTCTTGTCTTTTCAAATTTGGCAACCTACATCTTCTTAGTAGAATCTGGGGAACAATTTTCCCCCTATGTAGTTTCAATATTCTTTCCAAAAAATAAATAATTTATCACAGGACCAGGAAAATGTATCAATTTTGTAAAAAATAAACATAACAAAAAAGTATTTCTTGGACAAGTTGTACTTAAAAATTTACAAATCATAAATCAGGAAAATGAAAAAAAAAATAGCTCACAGTATAAAGTCAAATCTCTGGCCGCTTGATGGCAAGCTTTAAGCTGTAGACTGCTATTGCTGGGCTTACCGTTTTAAAAATCGGGCGAGTAGTTCTGATTGCGGTGAAGTTTCTCGAGCTACTCTTCTACTGATGAGGCTCCAATTAGGGCAGAAATAGCCTTATACAAAGGATGCTTGAGGGCTCCACTGCAATCTGAATTCATTGATACAAGCTTTAAAATTGCGCTGACACGCTATTGTGTCCGCATTGGCCGCTTTGTGCATTACAGTTTATGAGGCAGCAATACAGTTGCCATTTGCTATAAGATTTTTTCACAGTATAAGGTTAAACCCCTGGCCTGAGGGCGCGCTTTAAGCATTTGTGAAAATCATTTGTCAAACTTCAAACTTATGTCCATGGTAACCGCAAATGCTTTTTAACAAGATAAAATGTGCTAAGTCTATTATTTACCAATACCCCTTCGTAAATAACACAGAGCACAGTACATACCGAAATGCTCCGGGTATTCCGACTAGGAAACTACTCCATTTATTTATTATAGCTACTTAGTTCGTGGTAAATGTTTATTTTTAGGGAGAATACTCATAGAGAGGGTAAGGCGCGGAGATCTGGCGAAGACGTTAAAGCAAACAGAAGAGGCATAAAGTTATGCGACTTGAATTTATTTATCAATATGTTCTCAGACTCAAATAACGAAGGTACTGTCATTTTTGTGCAAATTATCAATATTTAATATCAGAAAAAAAAAAAAACGCTACATTTTCGCGAGATGTCCGCGCTTCGTCCTCTCTGCGTGCACCCGCCCTTAGGTTATTGCCTGACACTTTTATTGATACTTGGGCTGCTGGAAAATTTTCTGGAATCTAGTAGGTCTAGAATTGTTAGCGTTTATCAACTGTCATATCTATCACTATCCAAGTGAACTAGTTTTGTTTGTACAGCATTTGGGAAAAAGTAATTTTATGTAAACATGGAAATCTCGCGTGAAAATTTTCTTGTCATGATTTTTTACGATTTCAAATGATGATCATTTGAACGTACGAAAGCTCTGCAGTCGTTGGATCCCACACAATTTAACAGAAGCGCAAAAGCAGGGTCGTGTCAAATGGTGCGAAGAAATGCTCAGGAAATTCTATGGAGGTCGTCCAAATTTAGTTTATAACATCGTTACTGGTGACGAAACGTGGATCTATTCGTACGAGCCAGAAAGTAAACAACAATCTACCGTTTGGGTATTTCAAAATGAACCAAAACCAACAAAAGTTGTCCGTTCACGCAGTGCTGCGAAGCAAATGATTGCTTGTTTCTTTGGTTTAACTGGACGTGTAGCAACCGTGGCTTTAGAGGATCGAAAAACCGTGAATGCTGATTGGTATACTACAATTTGTTTGCCGGAAGTCATCGATCAAATAAGAAGAAACAATCGAAATCGACAAATTATTCTTCATCATGACAACGCCAGCTCTCACTCAGCCCGTCAACAGTTGATTTTTTGTCCAACAAAAATGTTGAATTAATGACTCATTGTCCGTATTTACCTGATTTATCACCTAATGATTTCTTTTTGTTCCCAAATATCAAAAATAAAATGCGTGGTGAGCGATTTTGGTCGGCCGAAGCAGCGGCTGAAACATTCCGGACATTGGTTTCTGACGTACCATCTTTAGAGTGGAAAACGTGCTTTAGAAATTGGTTCGAGCGTATGCAAAATGTGTATTGACGTCAAAGACGAATACTTCGATAAACAATGGTACCGTTTACCAAATTTCATACGCGTTTTTCATACCGTTTCCAGAAACTTTTCCAGCAGCCCACGTAAGTAGCAAATCTTCACTTTTTTACAGCATACTACTTTACTAGCATACATATTTATTTATTTATACCTTTATAAACAAAAACATGTCACCGCATTTACTGCAATCTGTAGAAAACCAACTACACGTACACAATTCATTGATATAGTTTTTTTTTTTTATATAAAAATATACACAGTTGCTATGTATACAAATAAAAAAGAACGCATGGTATGCTCATTTCTTAAGCTTTGTGTTTTGGAACTTTTTATTAATTACAAACTTTGTAGTAAGAGGGTATTTAAAGTACCTGAGTTTTCAATCGCCACACGTGGAGGTGGGGTATGTGCGTATGTAAAATCAAATCTACCTTGCGATAAATTTCAATTTAACTCTGGAAATGCAATGGAAGAATTATGGATTCGTATCAAAATTAAGAAAATTGTCTTAGCTGTGGGTGTAATTTATAGGACACCTCGTAGTAATGTGTTAGAATGTTTTGACCAAATAGATTTATCATTATCAGGAATAGTTCCTGATTGTGATGAACTTGTATGTGTTGGAGATTTTAACATAAATCTTTTAAATTCAACAACTGCTGCTAGTTCACTTATTCATTGTTTTGATGGTTTTGGTATGAGCCAAATTATTAATGAACCAACACGAATAACAGAAAATTGCAACTCTTTAATTGATCTTATTTTTGTAACAAACAAAGATTTTGTTTTCGAATGTGGGACTGTAAACACTGATTTATTTTCTGATCATTTGCTTACCTATTGCATCTTAAAATATGATGTTCCTACAGTTAAACAAAAATATGTGACTTTTCGTGATTTCAGTAAATTTTCTCATCAAGATTTCCTCGAGGATTTTTTGAACATGAGGTGGGATGACATTTGTTTAATAAATAACATTGATGCTAAAGTTGAATTTATGAACAATAATTTAATTCACTTATTTGATTTACATGCCCCTTTTAAAACGGTTCGAGTTTCTAAACCGAAAGCTCCATGGCTAACTGATGTTATTAAATATATGATTAAACTTCGAAATGTTGCTTTATCTAAGTTTAAGCGAACAAGCCTTCCAGCCGATTGGATCTACTATAAGCAATTACGGAATCTTACTTTGAATGCTATCAGAAATGAAAAACGTGCTTATTTAAGTACTTTATCAAAATGTAGTATGAATAAAACCTGGTCAGTATTAAAAAGTATGAATATCTGTAAATCTAAAGCTTCTGAAATACCAGAAACGTTATCAAATGTGGAGGAAATAAATGATTATTTTGTTAATTCTGTATCTCAAATCGATGAAGATTGTAGTGAGGCCATAAATTATTATTCCTGCAATAAGTTGAAAGATTCAAATTTTCAATTTCAGCTTGCAACTATAGAAGAAGTGAATAATATTATTAATACTATTACTTCCAAGGCACAGGGCTTGGACGGTATTTCTATAAAAATGTTGCGTTACTGTTTGCCACTCATTTCAAAATATATAACCCACGTTGTAAACTGTTGTTTGGAAATTGGTTATTTTCCTGTTTATTGGAAAAAATCGTTAGTACATCCTTTGCCTAAAACTAATACTCCTACGCAATATTCTGATTTACGGCCAATTAGCATACTTCCGATTTTTTCAAAAATTCTGGAAAAGTTAGTGCATAAGCAAATTATGACTTACGCAATTGATAATAATATTATTCCAGATGTTCAATCCGGTTTTAGGAAAGGGTATAGTACTGCATCAGCTCTAGTTAATGTTTGTGATGACATTTTTAATGCCTGGGATAAGGGTTTTCGTACTGCCCTGGTGCTTTTAGATTTCTCCAAAGCTTTCGACACCATTAATCATAACGTATTGCTGGCTAAGTTAAAATTTATAGGTTTCGATGAAATAAGCTGTTCATTCATGAGCAGTTATTTACTTAATAGATCACAAATAGTCGTGGTAGGAAATAGGGCTTCTTCCGAGACTTATATTTCAAAGGGCGTTCCTCAAGGCAGTATATTGGGCCCATTACTGTTTATTCTATATACGTTCGATTTTAATTCGGTTTTAAATCACTGTAAATGTACATTATATGCTGATGATACCCAGATTTATAAACATTTCTTGCTGGATAACGTTGCTACAGATTTTAACTTAATTAATGAAGATTTGAGTAATTTGGTTCACAAAGCACAAATTCATAATTTATGTATTAATACCTCAAAATCATGTCTTTTAATTTTTGGCAGTAAAAAATGTAAGGAAGCAGCTGCTGAATGTAGCCTTAACATCTTGGGCAAGCCGCTAGCCATTTCGAAAGTTGCAAAAAATCTTGGCCTTTACATGGATTCTGAGTTGAGATTTCGGGATCATGTTAATAAAATGTTAAAGAAATCTTATTGTTCTCTTCGTTTACTTTATGCCAATAGGCATTTTATTAACATTAATTTACGTAAAATTCTTGCTGATTCTTTAGTTTTAAGTCATTTTAATTATTGTGATGTTGTATACGGTTCATGTTTAGACTCATCAACTGTTGCCCGCATTCAAAGGGTTCAGAATGCTTGCATTAGATTCATCTACGGCCTCCGTCATTTTGATCATGTTTCCCATAAATTGGTAGATCTTAATTGGTTGAATATGAAAGATCGTAGAAAATTACATTTCGCAGTTTTTCTTATTAAAATTGTTAAAAATTCTAAACCTTCGTATTTGTCCAAGAAATTACTTAAGCATGATTGTATACATGAAGTGAATACTCGTTTTAAAAATAACTTTATCCTACCCAAACACACTAAAGCACTATTTGCTAGATCTTTTTCATATCTTGGTCCAATTACGTGGAACAGTATACCAGATTCGTTAAAATCATGTTCTTTACTCTCGTTTAAAAAGAAATATACCTCTGTTTTAAATGATACCAATTTTGTTTAAAATTTCTGTATAATCAAATGTAATTATGATTATGATATTATATTTGTAATATTTCAGTCATAACTCCCTCATTTGTTGCCAATGCTCTTGAAGACCTGAAATCTGAGATTATAACAACTTTTATATTTTGAATTTATAACACTGGTTATCATTATTATTATTATTTTCTTTTTATGTGACACCTCTGTTAATTTGATATATAATGCCAGTTAGATTGGTTATTTATTAGTTCTAATTATCTCTAATTAGGCGTAATATGCATTTTTTTTTTTTTTTTTTTTTTTTTTATTTTGTATGTATTTAATGAAAAATTCGGCGTCAATGTGTATGAAATACCTATTAATATTTATTGTTGATTTTTTTTTTGTAACTGATGGTTAAGTGAATAGCTTATGCTAAACTTCGCCGAATAAAGTCCGTTTATTATTATTATTATTATTATTATTATTATTATTATTATAAGAATGGTTACGTTTCAGTTAAAAGAAGTTTCTTTCTAGCGTATTTTCGTGCCGTTTCTGCAATGACGCGAGCAGAAATGCTGTATAACTGTAACGAATTAAAATTATATAAATGCAATTACCCGGTCTAAAAACAGGTGTGCAAAAGAAAACATTATTTCAGCCAAGTGTACAAATAAAAGATACCGGGAAAGATTACGTATTTGCACGTAGTGTTTCGTACTTTACACATTCCTGCACATTTCAACTCAGTTCTTACGTTTCCGTTGTTCAAAAGATACGTAAATTTTATTACACTCCTAAAAGTTGTGACTAAACACGACCGTATCAGTGTCTTTTTTGTAAAACAGAAGTTCACGTTGTTAGGTTAAGTACGTTTTTTTATAAATATTGGAAAATCGAAAAAGTATGTGTATGTACCTCTTTATTTTAAATTTACAAAAGGAAAAAATAAATAAATACATAAATTCGAGTGATACATTTTATTGTACTTGTATATTTATCTATTTCATTGGAATTTGATAAGAGGCAGAGACGGAACAACAGAATTGGGTGTAATTGTAAGAGTGACATAGCAATTGGAGGATTTAATATAAATGCGCATCCGATATGCGCGTAGACTTTCGAATCAAAACGAAACATACTTTATGTCTTGTTATTGTTAATCGTTACAAATTTATTTGACGATATACTTTCCTAAACGAAATGTTTTGTTTTTAAACAATCTGCAACTATTTAATTTTTAATATCGTAAAAATAAAGAATGTTATACAAATTAATATGTAAGTACGTAAATGTAATTAATTTTACTGTAAAAGCTTTTGTATTGGAAATCGATTTGGTTACAAACTGAATAACTAAATCGTTACCTTACAACCGGTTAGAATAAATTCAACCACCATTTTTTTTTCTTTTAATTTTAATCACATTCTACAAGAAATTAAAAAAAATAAGTTCGTTGAATACTGTGAAACTATGAAGAAATTTAAAGCGGCATTCAAAATTAACAGTGCATGACTAGCTTTCATCACCTGAAGTATCTCAAGCTGTGTGGTCCTTAAATTTTCTAAGGAAGGAAATAATAGAATATAGTTCCGTAAATTGTACAATCTTAAGAGGAAGTAAGTAAAATATTTTCGTCTTTACGTCACTTCCGTTCAATTCCTTATTTCGCGTCTTGTCCTGTCTTATATCAAAAGTCAGTGGTTACCAAAATATTAAATTTTTACATATACAGGTTGGGATAAAATATGGATCCATCGAAATATCTCGGAATTGGAATTGATGATTTTAATGAAATTTTGTACATGTAGATAAAAGCAAACGGCGCATACGAGGGGCTGATTTTCGTTTCCATTAAACTTCCGGTTTAATCGGAAACGGCACTAACTTTTTTATTTTAAATAGAACACTCTGTATAATTTTAGGTATTTTGATACTCCTCTGCCTTCTGCATCCATTAATATCAGGTTTCTTACCTTTATCTCTAGTCTGTAGCCGAAAAGATAATTAATGATTTTAATGACTGGCTCTAAACTATAGTAATTTATTTTTTTTTGTTTATTTTTTTTGTATTTTCAATGGTTTTCATGTATTATTAAAGAGCAAAAGAACTACATTTAATTAGTTTAAGTGTTCAAAATGCTGGCCATTTACTTCTTGGCAATACGCAAGTCTATAAACAAATCCCTGAGATACATTTGCGAAAATTTCCCTACGAATTAAATTACATTCATCCAATACATATCCTTTGCCTCAATTCTTGCAAATTATTTGGACGTCTCACGTAAAGAGCTGATTTCAAATATCCCCATAGAAAAAGATCCGTAGGATTAAGATCTGGGGAACGAGCGGGTCATTCAATAAACCCTCTACGACTAATCCATCCATTGAGAAATATTACATTCAAGAAATCCCTAACTCGTCTATCATAGTGCCAAGGCGCTACATCTTGCTGAAACCAAGGATTTTGAGGAAGCAGTCCATCTTCTTGAAGAGCAGGAAAAATTTCATTGTTTAAAAGTTCCAAATACTTTGCCCCGGTCAGTGTACCATTAATTCACACATTCAACTTCTCTGGGTATTGAGTATGTGCTTCATGCAAGAAGTTAGAATTGTCGGCAGACCAATATCGTAAATTATGGCGATTTACAGACCCATTTAAAAAAAAAGTTGCCTCGTCTGAAAATATCAAATTAGTTGGTTGCTATTACAAATTTCCATCATTCTTTAGCAAAATTCTACTCGACGATCGTAATCGTCTTCTGACAGTTCTTGGGTCAGGTGGACTTAATAAGGGTGGTATTTTTCGCGTTTCAATACTTTGGCTGCAGAACGACGACTTATACCATGGTGTAATGCAAGAAATGTGGTAGAAGTTTGAGGTGACTCTTCCAGTTTTGTAGCAATATTTTCACTAACAATTGCGTTAGTTGCAATCTTTGGTCTTCCACTTTTTGGCAAATTTTTGTCCCATTCAAATTGCAGCGTTTAAGTGTTTTACCAACAACCGAGCGCCTTATAGGATTTCGTTCTGGGTGTATACCGTTAAATAAGTCGCAAACTTCCTGATGAGTTCTAACTCGATCACCAAAATCGATCGTCATTAAGATTTCAATCCGCTCTTTTTCACTTAAATGAAACATTTCCGATGTATGTAGGAATTGATACTGACAGGTGTTAATGACAATAAAATAGCTATAAATTCCATCGCCTACTAGACAAATGAGTTATTTTTTGAGAAAATTAAAAGGTTTATATTTTCGGCTAGAGACTAGAGATAAAGGTAAGAAACCTGATATTAATGGATGCAGAAAGCAGAGGAGTACCAAAATACGTAAAATTATAGTGTTCTATTTAAAATAAAAAGGTTGGTGCCGTTTCCGGTTATACCGGAAGTTTTATGGAAACGAAAATTAGCCCCTCGTATGCGCCATTTGCTTTTATCTGTATGTAAAAAAAATCATTAAAATCATCAATTCCACTTCCGAGATATTTCGATGGATCTATATTTTATCCCAACCCTGTATGTTTTTTTTATGTATTCAGTTTATGATTGTGAATTATTTGCAGAAGATATAAAATATTTATTAATGAATAACATCTCAATATTAAGTGACTGATACTGTCCAAAGTCCAAAATATATTTTTATTTAAAAGTGTGACATGAAATATAACTATGAAATCAAAAAGTAAGTGTCAAATAAAACAAATATATAAAATAAAAAAAGTAAATGGTAACTGGTAAATTAAAAAAGATAGAATTGACATGACAACCAAACACCATCACTAGATTAATGATGGGCTGCGAGAAAGATTTAAGCCAGGATTAAACTTAATCCTAACTTAGATTGTGGCACAAAATGTGCTGTACGTCATCATATCTATAACAATCTAACTTAGGATTAAATTTAATCCTAGCTTCAATCTTTTATGTAACTCAGCTCTAGTGCGCAAAATTAACTTAACAATGAGATATTGCAAAATAATGTATGAAACTCATTTATAAAAGGTCTTCTTCGATACTTATGGATGTGCAACACTCTCTTCGTTCGTGTGTGTAAATCTTTCATTCGTAAAAGAAAGACATGCTATTTTATTGGAACTCCCCGTATTTTATTGCACTCTTTTATTTACAATAAACTGAATAAAGAACACCTACACCTAATTTTAATCTTCATTTAATTTTCAAATGTAGCAACATTCTTTACAGTTTAAGAAATCTTTACAAATTTTTAATTAAATGTCATTGCATTCAAGAAAACTACAGTTGGTTATAATATCTTTACTGCGGACAGTTTCTGAAACTTGAGAAATATCGAAAACAATGTTTTTTCTTGCTTTCACGCATTGGCATTAACCATTCTAGACAATTTACTTGTATTTTTGCTGAGTCTAAATACTGGAGTGTCGTTTTTAATAGATTGTGTGTTTTTTTTTAAAAGAAGGACAAAAAATAGTAAAATTGTATAATATACAGAAAATTGAAGTTGATTCTTGTCCGATGAAAATTATAAGAACAAAGTTTTTTTTTAATCTTGAACCGGACAGAAATATGATGGGAACACACTTAACGTTTCGCTATAGATTTGTAGCTCCGTCAGGAGTGAAAAAAAGTAAGTTTATAGCGAAACGTTGAGTGTGTTCCCGTCATATTTCCGTCCGGTTCAAGATTAAAAAAACTTTGTTCTTAGAAAATTGAAAATATTAAACAGTGAAAATATATGCATATATGCTGATAGGATTCGAATCCCTATCACCAAGTGACACGACTTAGGCTAACGACGTTTTACTGTACAATGAATTATTTAACCTGCAGAAGTGGGCAACGTGCGGCTTTCAAACGTTGATATTCCAAAGGTTGCCTTCCTTATTAGAGTTATTCGCAGCCAAATCAAAATTATCTGCAACTGTGTTACACTGAATCTATTACTATTTTCTTGAATTAAAATACAGTTTCTTTTCATTAGCAAAAAAGACAAAAAATTTAGTTCGGTAATAATTTTATTCTTGATAGAACAATCAAAAGAACTAATATTGCAAAAATACCTGTGTACATTTAATCAGAAAGTAATGACACAGGGTGTTTAGAGTCTTGTGTTTTTATTTTTGAGGAATTATTAGGCGCCTCAGAAGATGTTTAACTGAAAGACACTTTAACTAAACTTTAGTAATAAGAGAGATATTCATTATTTTAAACTGTGTAGAATGCTGGTTGACTTAAGCTCTAAAATTAGTTTCTATTAAGTAGACTAAGGCCCAGTTTTTCCATCTCAGTTTAACTTTAAGCTCTACTTTATTCCGGGAATAACAAATTTGAGGACAATAGTTTCCATAGGAACAAAACGGAGTTTAAAGTTAAACCCCAATTGAAAAACTGGCCCTTAGTAACATTAGTTGAGCAATGTGGCAAAAAGAAATAATTTTATTTCAATTGTTAATTCAACGATCGTTTTAAGTAAATTGTGATGAATCAAAAATCAAAATAGTAATGGCTACATTGACGTATTAATTTATGGAGAAAACAGTTCAAAATAAAATCAAAAAATAAATCATATAATAGTAAAATAATAATTGGTACAGTACATGTACAATTAGACAGTACAATTATAATTTCAAATGCAAAAGCAAAAACTTAAGCAAAAAACTGAAACTAAAATAGTAAAGGAGACTGTGGTTTAAGAAATAATTGAAATTAATTTCCGCCCACAATAATTTTATATCCGTAGATACGTACTGAAGATGGCAGCTTAGCTGCCGAAATACGTATCTACGGATATAAAATTATTGTGGGCGGAGATTAATTTCAATTAAAAAACTGAAAAATTAAGTTGCGTGGATTTAGTGCCACTAAGTCAAAGACTGGCAAATCCGTCTAGCAATTAAACAAATTAACAAAACATTTGTGGACAAAGCAATTAATAAATGCGAAAAACAAAATCAAGAATTTTACAGTAAAATGTACGAAAGAAAAAAACATTTGGCACAAGACAGAAATTTATACTGAAAGTAAATACTAGGTTGTTGGTACAACTGAAATCAAGAAAAATTGGCACAACTGGCGCAATGTTGAAAAATGTAAATATTAAACCTAACCTAAAACTTCATACAGATAATTAACTGCCTTATTATACTAATATTTAGATATTTTTGAATAAATCACCTTCCTTCCTAACCATCTTTTACACGCAAAAAAACAAGACTGTAAACTAGATTTCTATTTTGAAGTACAGTCGCGACAATGAAAAGAGGGACACTATTTTTATCCTAGATAGTGTTCAGTTTTAAAAGATAATACATTTACGTACAAATACGTTTAACATATTAATTAAACTAATTTAAGTAGGTAAAAGGAATAATTTTGTATTTTACTTTTAATACAAAAAAAAAAATAAATAAATGCAAAGTTCCTATCAGTATTTTAAAAAGAACCATTTTGAAGGCAAAATGCCATTAAAACACTATACCGAGATTTCATAAAACACATTTATGTTACATTTCACCTTCGTAAGTAAATAAAATTTGTTTCGTTTTTTTGTGTAAAAGAAGTAAAGATTTTTTATTGTGCAAATAAGTGCTTTACATCACACAGAGTGATCAAAAATGTCTATTTTAAAAAAAGACATTTTTTAGTGCGAAAATCTTTTCTGGATCGGCATCCATTTTTTCGCTGTGACGATGATCACTTTTTTATGGTAACCTTATATTTCTCATCCCATTTTAATGCTAGTCCTTGTCATTCTTCACTGTCTCATCAGGCTTCAATATCTTTCATAGGCCTCCTGAGCCTCAAATGCAACGGTTATACTTTTTGAGATGAAGATGAGTTCATCACAATTGTATTTGAGAAAATCTATATCATCTGCTTATATTTTCAGTAAAATATTCTGAAGACTTCAAAACTTCCGTCAGTTCACTACTTTGAATGGGTGGAAATGAAGATGCAAGTTGTTGTTGAAATGCTCACTTGTTTAGAACTTTTTGTTAGTAAAATTCTCGAATAACCGGTAACACTTTTGAAAATAGGTACTTAAGTTCAAATTTTTAAAAATTTTTGTTGCAAATCATTTTTGATAAAACTTTCATTATGCTTTGACAGCAAGGATGGACGCCTTTCATGGGGGACTTATTAGGAGCCAATCCGCTTCAATTTGTCTATCCTATTGCAATGTCAGGTCAAAAGCCGTAGGATGTCGCTGTTTTGTCTGTTCAAATTGTAAGTTGAGCTTGGAATCCCAGAAGGTCCAAAAGACTTCTCTAGGCTCATAGCAGAGTCCAAATCACGATTTATTATTGCATGATGACAGTAGTAGGAATAGGCCGATTCTGGAACCTCCTCCGACCTTGACCAATAAAATTCAAGGTCAAGGTCGGAGGAGGTTCCAGAATCGGCCTATTCCTGACGTGACCTCACCATGACCTTAAACTTCAAGGCCATGACCTTGAGGTGACCTCGATCAAGGTCAAGATTAGAGGAGGTTCCAGAATCGACCTGTTCCTAACGTAACCGAGAGGAAACTTTGAAATGACCTTGAGGGTTCAAGGTTAAGATCGGAGGAGGTTCTAAAATTTGCTTTGTGCCGATGTAACTACAAGGTTAAGGATCAAGTCAGAGGAGGTTGCAAAATTTTCAATGTCATTGACGTGACCTCATCATTACCTCTAAAAGCGAGGTCAGAGGAGGGTTCCAAAAATTATCTATCCTTGACGTGACCTTAACTTGACGGAGGATCCAAAAACGGTTTATCTTGAATATGACCGTAAGGTTGGAGGAGGTAGGGACCCCCACCTAAAATCTTGTTATATAAGGTTCTTCATTTGGGAATAGATTCAGTTGTTACAGAACTGTGAGTTGTGTTGTTAAGTTAATCACCTACCTACATACATAAAAGTAAGTTTAAGTCATCTTATTGTAATAATTTATAATTTGTATATTTTTATTGTATTTAACAGTGACATCTAAACAAGTGGATTTTTTCCTGAAGCAAAAGAGAAGGCACGTGAACGATCCTTTTGATGACGTACAGAAGAAAAGACTTCTGACTGAAAACGTTGACAAACCAAAAGAAGAAAAGCCGGATGAGCACGGTTTGAATATGCCCTCAGTTCGAAACGAGTTTCAATTTGAAATACTCTCCCAGCCTTACTTCACAGATGAAGATTTTCGTCAATGTGATACTAATGAGACAGCACCTTCCGAGATTTCAGAAGCAAGAGAGGTGACTGACGTAGATCAGTTGCCACTTTTAGCTCAAAGTGTATATTTTCTAAATAAGAGCCGTACGAAGTGGATTTGTGTCGGACTGTGTACCGAAACATTTTTTGATCCGATAATACGTATTATGGGTTCCAAAAGGCAGAGCATATCGTTTTTAGAAGAGGAATGGAAAGAATTTTGTTCTTATAACTACACTTTGAAGTCGTATTTTACTGAGAAGAAAACTATTTATCCGGTAATGAAAATCAGCTCAGTAAAGGCGTCTTTCGAACGCATCGAAGGAACGAAAATACTGAAATTAGAAAGAGGAGTGGAGACATTATATATATCTTATAAAGGTCTATTGGAACTCTGGAAATTGTGTGATATTGTATTATATCGTTTAGAAGTTTTGAAACAATTGAACTATAAATCATTCTACAGCAACATGATTCCATGCTTGAGTGTTATGGAAAGTGATATGAAGACAAATGTTAAATCATTTCTCAATAATGAAATATCTGAGAAAGGAGCAATTACAAATGAATTAATGATGTTTGGAATTAGTAAATTAATTTTTGATATAAGTATGCATAAAGCTGTTAATATGTAAATGTTATGTGATTTAATATGTATATATTTCTAGATATGACACTGTCAGTTATAAATAAAATTTTCTAAGAACACTGTTTGACCCTTTATTTAATAAACTAACGATACTTAACCAAAAAATTAAGAGAAATTTTTACGCTATATAAAGATAAGCAGTGAGTATTGAAGTAGTACACATGTAACATCGTTGACTGTTAGAAAGAAAAGCCATAAATGCGACGTCGTGTCAAAACAGATTACACTACGAGAAGCACCTTAAAACGAAAAGGTCGTGGTTTACTTAATACGTTAATTAATAAACTACCAGTAGAGTTACACTTACCAGGTTACAATTACTGCGGTCCGGGCACAAAATTAGACGTTCGACTTAAAAGAGGAGACAGAGGTGTGAATGCGTTGGATGAGGCTTGCAAGCAACACGATATCGCATATTCTGTAAGTAGCGATTTAGAAAAACGTCACGAAGCAGATAAAAAATTGTATCAAGCGGCAGTGAAAAGAGTGAAGAGTACAGAAGCGGGATTTGGTGAAAAAGCATCTGCGTTATCTGTAGCCGCCTTAATGAAAGCTAAGACAAAGCTTGGAATGGGAAACGGAGTGAAGAGAAAGCGTAGTAAAAGGAAGAAGCGTGGTGGTAAATTATCATTTCGACAAGCTGTAAGGAAAGCACAACATGCAATTTCACGTAATGGTAACAAGAGTCTGTTAGAAAATGTGAAATTGGCGCAGGCTGTTTTAAAGAAGGACCACAAGAAAATAAGACCTCCACGTCAAAGAGTGATACCAATTCCTAAGAGAGGAGGGTTTTTACCTTTAATTCCATTATTTGCGGCTTTGGGCGCAATAGGATCGCTCGGCGGCGGTGCAGCTGCAATTGCTAAGGCGGTAAACGATGCAAAAGCTGCGAAAGAGCAACTGAAAGAGGCAGAGCGACATAATCGCGCTATGGAAACAAAAGCAGTGGGAAGCGGATTCTATATAAAACCTTACAAAACAGGGTGTGGGTTATATTTACGATCCAATCCAAAAAACTGAAATATTTGCCTCGGCGACCGTTGACTAACATTGACATACTGAAATATGCTAAAATATGGAAATTACCTTTCTTTCGAGGTGTGTTTATGAGAGATACTTTACCTAAAAAGATATGGAAGCATGAAAGTGGAGTAGTGAATTTAGATAGCGATTCTGGTGAAGGAACGCATTGGGTGGCATATTATAAGAGAGGAGGAATCGTAAAATATTTTGACAGCTATGGAGATCTACGACCTCCAGTTGAAGTAGAGAAATATCTTTTGTCGAACGGATTGGGAGTTATTAACTATAATTATGAAAGGTATCAGAAACAAAATACACAAAATTGTGGACACTTATGTCTACAGTTTTTAAAGTCCTTTACAAGTTAAGTAAGAATGTAGTACTTGAAAGATGGTCAACATGGAATCTTCACCCGTTGCGTGTACATTCACTCTTACGGGAACTGAATCAGTTTTATTTTGTGAATTGAATCCACCACTATACCTCGATGAAGAGGCAACATATGAAATGTGCTTGTTAAATTTTGAAACGTTTAATGCAATACCTAACATAGATGAAAGTAATAATTTGATACATTATGAAGAAACAGGAAAAACGACGGTTTGGAAAACTATCGTTATACCTACAGGTACATATGAACTAGACGATATCAACCAATATCTGAAAGATTATTTTCAAAATAACAATATCCCTGATTATATAAACATTAAAGGAAATAATAATACTTTAAAGGCAACCATACACAGTTCGGTTAAGCTCGATTTTAGTAAACCAAATTCATTGGGAAAATTGTTGGGTTTTAAACCGCGAACGTTGAAAGTAAACGATAATAACATTGGTGATTTTCCGGTGGAAATAAATAAAGTAAATGCTATAAGAATAGAATGTAATCTAACCGGTGGATCTTATAACAACGGAGAACCCGGTCATGTTTTGTATCATTTCTTTCCAAATGTACCTCCAGGGTTTAAAATAATAGAATCCCCTCTTCAAGCTATTTATCTTCCAGTGACCGTGAATGTGATTACGAGAATAGTCATTCGACTATTAGATCAAGAGAATCGATTAGTAAATTTTAGAAACGAAGTAATTACTCTAAGACTTCATTTGAGAAGATTCACATAATGATTATTTACGATAGCAATTATTCGAAACGGAAAGAGTGTAGCAGAATTAGACGTAATGTATTATTTAAACCACGGAAACAGATACTGAACTGTTGTCGACAAAAAAAACTGAAATTGACACAGAGAAATCGAATATATTTAGAGAGTTTAGGTTATAAGGTGCTAACATAGGGGGAATTATTCTGTAGAAGAAACGTAACCGTCAAAGGGTGAACACCATCATTACACGTAAGGCAATCATCATCTAAACAGAACGACATGGATATTTTGGGAGTAACTGATAAAATTAAATTGGACACTTCAATAACCAGTATGGAGTTCCATTCACACTTACCATTCAGTTCATCATTTGGTAATAACGATGAAGTGCGTATCACCGTACCTGAGATCGACAATTACACCCTCCCTTGCGAAAGTTATTTGTACGTCGAGGGAAGACTGCGTTTGGTTAGTGATAATACTAAACACAGTGCGACGGCACAATTGATAAATAATCCGGTAGCTTATATGTTTAGCGAGATTAGATATCTTCTGAACGGAGTACAGGTGGATTCGGTAAGAAATGTTGGCATAACATCAACAATGAAAGGGTATTTTTCTTTTACTCGCAACGATACAGTAAAATTGGAAAATGCAGGATGGATTCAGGAGAATGATAAAATGAGCGATATACTCAACGTTAAGGGAGATTTCTCAGCAAGTGTACCTTTAAAGACACTATTAGGTTTTGGGGAAGATTATAAAAAGATCGTCTTGAATATGAGGCAAGAATTAGTATTGATCAGAGCAAATGATGACGTTGATGCAGTTCTGGAAACAAACAAGACGGAAAAGATTAAATTAATAATTGACAAAATTGTATGGCGTATACCTCATATTTCTGTTGGACTACGTGAGCAATTGGCTTTAACGAGAGTGACAGACAGAGATGTTGAAATACAAATTCCTTTCAGAAGCTGGGAGTTGCACGAGTATCCGTCGCTCCCAACTACGACAAGTCATTCTTGGACAGTAAAAACGGCTCCGCAGTTGGAAACGCCAAGGTACATAATCATCGGTTTTCAAACTAAGCGAAAGGGTGTCGTCGATGCAAACATGAGTCTGTTTGATGACGTTAAGTTAAAATCATTAACGGTATTTCTAAATGGCGAACGCTATCCGTACGACAATATTGATATTGATATTGAAAATAACAAATACGCCGTTATATACGACATGTATTCCAGATTTCAGGAAAATTATTATCATCGTGAAAGCAGTCAACCTTGGTTCAATCCAAAAGGATTAGCTAGTTGCCCATTAATAGGAATCGACTGCACTTTTCAGAGAGATGTAATGCATAAAAGTGCAGTAGAAATAAGAATTGAGTTTACAACTAAAGAAAATATTAAAGCTGATACTATTGCTTACTGTTTAATTCTGCATGACAAAGCGTTCTCTTATTCACCTCTCACCAAAATTGTCCGTCAGTTGATGTAAACCGTGAATGGCAGTATTAACAGAGAAGCTAAAACTATTTGATTTAATTTGATTTTATAAGAAGCAACATCAACCGAACCATGAAAAAACGATTTATTGTCATTGACATTCAAGGATTTAAAGTGGAAAATAATCAGTTTATACCAAAAGAGTTGGCTTCTTACGATAGTGAAAGAAAAGTGAGTCATTTTTTATTTCAACCACCCACAAGTTTGTCAATGGTCCCCAGAAAATTTCAAAATGTTGCAAACTGGTTAATGACCAATCACCATTGCATTGATTGGAATAGAGGATTCGTCCCCTTATCTGAGTTTGACGCAATCATCAACTTTTTATGTTGTACAGCCAAAGTCGTTTACGTTAAAGGAGTGGAGAAGTCTCGATTTCTATGTGAAATTCTAGCGAAAAGCAATGGTGAAAGTGTACCTGTGTTAGATTTGGGTGAAATTTACGAGGATGTACAAAAATTGCAAAAATCCGAACCCAAGTGTCCATTTCACTCAAGAAAAAATTGCATGTGTGCTTTAACGAACGTGTTTGATTTACATAAATTTATTCAAACAAAGTTATATGAAGGATTTTTTACACTAAACATTTGTGATATATTATGAGGAAACTTTGGTTCTTAGTTAGTATAAGAAAAGTTCAGCTTCGCAATGGATTTCTTCTCCCGTCTATTTTGCAAGAACATTATAAAGCATGTTGTAGAGAAGGTTGGCGAAGTTATTGACCAGTACGAAAAAGATTGTTCGTTCAGTAGTATACCAGATAAGGATTTGAAGTACTTTCCAAAATCGTATCTATGTACCAGAGTCACAGCCGTAGATCTAGAATATATCTGGCCTAAGTTGCCAATCCATTATCAACGCTGTAAATATCTACAAAGTCAGAGACTCTGTCACCAACATTGGAATCAAACCGAATTTTCTTTGGATGAAATAGATGGTCCACCTCCACGGAAGAAGAATTGCTATTTGTGTACTTATTCTTAAATATTATTATTAAAATATTAATTATTAAATATTGTTATTAATAATATATTATTATACAATAAACTATAATCAGAAAGGAGTTGTTATTTTATTCGTTATTAATTTTAATAAATCAATTTAAGGATTTAAGAAAGAATTTAGAAATACATTGCGTTATTAAATTATTTAGATTAACTCTTGATGAGCAATTTAGCTTGACAGATTTTTATTGTCTTTGAAAGTATCGCTTTATTCGATTGAAATTTCAAACGTTGTCAAATTTACGAATTTTCTACGATGTAAAAGTCACAAAAATGGTTTTCACTGTGCAGCGTTAAAAATTTCATAGCGAGAAGTGATCTGTATAAAAATTATAATAAACTAAATCAGAAAGGAGACGTTATTAATTTTAATCGATCAATTTAAAATTTAAGAATTTAGATTCACACACCGTCGTATAATAAATTAAGTGGCATAGAAAAAATAAACATGTTTGAAGGCGAACGTCGATTAAATATACAAATACTATAAAATTTACATATGTATTCCGAGTTGTGAATGAATATAAATACCGTTTTAAATAAATAAAAACAAGCACGTTTTAAAGCGAGCCATACCAGCAAGAATTGCATAACAGTAAATTAACATATTTACGAGCATTCACCGTCGATTTAAAATTCAAATTCAATTTGCATAGAAATCGTTTAACTAATATATTGGTATTACACACCAGTCTTAATCGGTCTTTCACAAAGCTTAGTGCGTGTTTACTAAGAGAATATAAGTAAGAGAATATTTTTAAGAATGTAATTTAAATTTACACGATTCTTACAAATAAAGATTAGGGGCTGACTGTTCGATGAAATCGTGGTTTCTAGAAGATGAGTGCTCGTGTGTGTAATGTGTATCGTTAAACTGTGTGACACTTGCAAGTTTGATTTAGGAAAATTTTTGCGAATAAAGATTATTATTCGACAGATACACTTTTTCCTTACATTCATTTGAATAATGATTATTATAAACTTGGTAATAATAAGATTAGAATTACTATTCAACTTGGTTATAATAAGATTATTATTAAACTTCGTAAATGTTATTCAAATTCTAAAGTCGTTAGAGAGAATAATTAGTTATTGAAATTTTTTCAAAATAACTGCAAGTAAGAATAAAAAAAGAGAAGGAAAGAAGAAAAGGACAGAAAGGAAAGAAAAAAAAGGAGAGAAGGAAAGAAAAAAAGAGGAGAAAGGAAGGAAAAAAGGAGGAAAGAAAGGAAAGAAGAAAAGAGGAAAGGTTAGTTCTAGTGGGCCGTGGTTACGCCTTCGTTACGCCTTCGTGACGCCCAGAAAATGGAAAGGGAAGAGTAGGGATGGGAGTGGGGAGAGGGCTTTCTTCCCCCCCCCCCCCCGGTTGACCCAGATTCCGCGGAAACAGAAAGTTACCCCCACCAAACTCCGCCCACCGCCCACTAAGCCCCGCCCATTCTCCTCCCATTCATCCTCTTTTACTGCTACTGCAAATGGAAACGGGATAAAATAAATAATAAAAAAATTTATTATGCGCGTTCGGTTTGACCTTATACAACTTTAGTTTTGAATAACATTATGTTCAGGATGTTGTAATACAAAATACGTATTGCATCATTTCTGAGCAAGGTGTTCTTTCACTTTTCGATGTTCCGGTTACGCGTGTTTGTTATGTGACCTTTTATAATGTTAATTTTGAATAACATATTACATAATTTCTTACGTGCAGTTTTAGAAGGTTTACCTTCAACTTTTCGAGTATAAAAGGAGGCATTTAGTTCGAATAAACTCACAAGTTATTTGTTCAGTGAATCTACTGGTAAGTGCTTTTACTTCTTAATTCATTAATAGATCTATAGTATGATACTCTATTTTTCCAGATATATCTGTTCTGTATCTGTTCTTGTTTGTTTAACAATTTAACTGTAAGTATTATTAAGTAAGATTTACGTTTTAATGTTTTAATATACTCCGTATTTTTGCATGCTAGTAATGTCCTTTGGAAATGAACGCCCAATTTTACAGCAATATTTACAAGGAAATCCTTCTTCAACAGTAACTACTAGCGTGGAATCTGCATTTAGAGAAACACAGACAGGAGTGGCAAGTACTGCTCAAGTAAATGTTTCTCAGAGTGCATTTACCACTCAAGCAAATGTGCCGCCTTCATGGTGGAATGAAATTGATAATTCCTCTTTCCTGTTGCAAGAAGGAATTATCAATGATTCTACACTGAACGCAGTTGGTGACGTAATAGATCGTGTGGATTCTCGAGACATTCATTCCAGTCAACCAATTGTTAGCCAATTGCTGGTTCCTAGCCCTTTTATTCTTAATCAGCAATCTACCCAACCTCCTTTTATTATTCCACAACAATTAATCGCTACTTCTTCTTTAATGAAACCACCTCAAACTTCGAAACCACCAAATAAACCAGTTTCCCCATCAAATAAATCAGTTCCCATTCTTAAACAACCCACTCAACCCCTTATTTCTTCTTTCCTTACGCAAACCAAACCTACTCAACCCCTCATTTCTCAACAGTCAATAGTTACTCCTATTGTAACATCCACATCAGCCTCTACTACTTCGGTTGCTGTAACATCCGTTCCTATTTCTACATCGGAAACTGTTCCTATTACATCCGTCTTTACAACTCCGAGTGTCATTTCTAGATCTGTTATTTCTAAATCAAAAACTCCGAGTTCCATTTCTAAATCTGTTTCTAAATCCGCTTCTAATACTCGTGAACCCACACAATATTTACGCACCCTACGTGGCAACCAATATTCTCGTCTAAGGACCGTTAGCGACAAGTATGAAAGAGTGTGGTTGCCTAAAGCAGAATATTTGCAACGCAGAAGGGAACGCACAATGGAACGTAGATTGGAAAGAATTGCTAATGAAAGACTTTTTCTTTCTTCTTTGCGTTCAAATCATGACTTGATGCATAGTGCGGAGTTGCAAGGTCAACTGAGTCAGTCGCAACCCCGTGTTGTTGCAGATAATATCCCGCTAAATCCTAATGACTCAGTTTCTGAAATAATTGATATATCAGACCGTTCAATGGAGATATCTCAATTATCACCAATTGGGAATAATAATAACACGAACTCATCAATTAATATTAATCCAGTAATGATTAATAATTCTCCTTCTGTTCGTCGACCGAGGACTATTAATCTACCGAGGACTAATGTTAGTGAATCTGCTAATATTATATCCAATATTCAGAATTTGTCATCTTCACAATCACAACCGGAACTACTTATCCCACCCTCTCAAATTCCACCTTCTCGACTTCAGATTTCACCTTCTCGCCTTGAAATATCCTCTCCTAGTGTCCGAACCTCTACACCTATTCGATCCCTTTCCTCATCACAACATGTTATACCCCTTCCTTCACCCTCTCCCAATTTAGTGGGAGTTATCTCAACAGCAGTCCAAAATTATTATGACGGAATTATGCCTGAAGTCAGGAACTGTTGTTTAGAGGGTGAGAAAAATCTTAGAAAAGTCACGGATGAGTTGCAATCTTGTCGTGAAATTTTACGTACAGTTCGCTTAAGGTCTCCGACTGACCAGGCTTTAAACGAACAATATGACAAAATTTCCCTCATTCACAACCGTCTGAGCCTGATCCAAGATTTGTTTCATAATCTTGTCGCAGACATATCTATTTAAAAGATTAAGTTTGATTTAGTGTCTTAAGATTTAACTTTTTCTCTTAAGTAGATATGTCTGTGAATTATATTGTTGTTCAATGGTATGTTCCTCACATGAAGTTGGAAATGTTGTCGAGGTATTAGGTATGTTTTCGAGGATATAAAAAATTATTTTTCTTTGTACAATTTTTAATAATTGTTATTCGTTTTACAGATGAGTTCTTCACCAAACGTGCCTCTTGTGAAGTCAATTTTCATGAGGCAAGTGGAACTGAAAGTGAGTAATCTAATTTGTATTTTACAGTTTACATTTTTGATTATTTACTTTTTTAGTTAACAGACGGAACTCTGATTAATGCAGAAACGGCGGTAGTGAATTACCGCATGGTTCATCCACGTATCGAACGGTCACCTTCACCCAGCTACACTCCAACTCCGCTAGCGGCGGCCACACCTGAACGAAGGCCGCCGGTGCAGCAAGTGGCGGCGCCTCAACGCATCCGCCTAAAAAGGAGGGTGTTTGCGCCGCCAGTGTTGGAGCCTCTACCTCGGCCTTTACCACTAAAGGTGGAGGTGGAGGAGGAGGAAAGGGGAGAGGTGGAAGTGGAATCCACGATGGATGAATCTTGGGTTCGTTATCGTTCATTACCTTTCAACATTTTAATAACATCTTATTTTTTACAGTGAGGAGCATTAGAGCATTAATCAGAGTTTAGGTTAGAGATATTAATTTAGTTAGAGTTAGAAATATTAATTTAGTTAGAAATATTAATTTAGTTAGAAATATTAATTTAGTTAGTTAGGAACATTAATTTATTATATTTATTTAAATAAATAATTTATGAGTTTTAAAGAGTGTTTATATAGCAGTTGATATTGATAACTACAACACAGTAATAGAGTATCGCGTTTGGTAACGAGGAAATTAATAACGTGTTGTAAGGAGCAAAAATATTTTGAATATTTTTGAAAAATATTATTTTAAATATGAAGTTTCAACAACAGTCTTTAAAGTTACCCGTACAAAATTTCGACGATGCAATCGCAAATGAAACCTTTAAACGTCACAGTGTTCTCTTCGGAGGATCAAGTAAACGCGTTATCATTAGCGGGAGCTCAGGGGCTGGTAAAAGTAATTCCTTAGTGACATTATTAACCCATCCGAACGGATTACGTTTCCAAAATTTATACATCTGCTGTAAGACCTTATCTCAGGGGAAGTATAAATTTCTCCGACATTTGCTATCAACAGTGCCCGAAATAGGCTACTTTGAAATTTCCGATATTGAAAAAATGGTGTCACCTACAAATGTAAAAGAATATTCAGTCGTTGTTTTTGATGATGTTCAGTGTACTACACAAAATTTAATTAAAGAATATTTCTCCTTTGGACGTCATAGAAATGTTGACTGCTTTTATTTAAGTCAAACTTACAGTGCAATACCCAAACAAATGATTCGTGATAATTGTAATTTCTTAATACTATTTCGTCAAGATTTCACAAATTTGAAACACGTTTACGATGATTACGTCAGCGGAGATATGACTATGGACCAGTTTCGTAATATCTGTTACGCTTGTTGGAAGGAACCGTTTGGTTTCTTAGTTATTGATACCGATTGTTCCATAAACGCAGGGAGATATCGTAAAGGATTCGACACGTACATATATCTTTAAAACCACTACATTTTACATAGTTCTTTCATTTTTACATAGTTCTACAGTTCTTCAGTACTGTAACAGACGTTAATGGATGCGGATGCACCATGAGTAACAAACTTAAAGCAGAATTAGCCACTGCGCGCGAAAGTTTGCGTACTAAATTAAAAACACTTAAATCCGATATTGCACAAGCAAAACATCATGCGGAGCAATCAAAAAAGTATCTGCAGACAACTTATTCACCTATTGTAGAGCCACTCCGAGATATTGTCAATAAGCTAGATGTTGTTCGCAGCGTATTACCTATGAAAGAGGAGCAACAGTCATACGAAGCCAGTGAAAAGAGATTGAAAGAGGAGCCAAAGAGTTCTTTCCTACGAAAAAGACCGATTTATAAATTGAGATCTGATCCTTCTTTCATACGAAGAAGACCGAGTTATAAATTAAAATCCGATCCTTCGTCGCGAATTGGATTGTCAGAGGAGCATGATGTGGGTACTTCAACGCCACTTGGACGTGAAATTAAACAACCTTCCATCTTAGAAGATGAAGAAATTCTTGAGGTTCCTCATGAAAAGTCCACATCTCCAACTTCAAAATCTGTTTATGAAGAAGCAGAAGAATATGACACCGAAAGCAGTAACCCCCCTGCGGACGAATCCCTGGCTCATGCTCGTACACTTCTAGAAGAACGAAAATCATTACTTCGGACTAGATTAGAATCACCGCTGGTGGAAGCTGCCTTAGAATCGTATCATCCGTTAGCACGTGATTATGTTACACGATTTGAAACTGATGTAGAAAATGAATTCGATACAAAATACGGTGTAAGAGAAGAAGATGAGAGATTGTTTGTTGGGAACCAGGAGCTTAAGTTTGACGGTCCCGATCTTGTAATTGGAGACTTGGCGTATAAGGGTACTAAAGGTTTATACGAGCTGGTTTTTAAGAAAAATCCAGAGAAATTTACGTTTCACGATGTGCGAGACTATAGAGATATATTGAGAAGAACTAGTGCGTTTAAAGTTAATTATAATCCCTCAGGGCGAATATCTGCAAGCAGAGGATTTAAATATGTGAATATTATAAAACCAATAATTCAGGGAAAACCACCAAACGTTTGGTGGGCGCGAAGCTGGAAAACAGGTGGAGCTTTGGAGAAAAAGCTTGTACCTAACAAATGTTTGCAGTATCAATACTGGGATGATCCTAACGAACTAGTAGAACGATTGCGTTTATTGAACGCATCCAAATCAGCAGGTCACTCCGCACATAACAATGAAATCATAGCGATCATTGAAGAATTAAAAGAGGCTAAAATTATTTTGTAAATTGTAGTATTTAGTGGAGTGCAAGCGAGCACACATTTCAGTTTCACATAGTTGTTGATTGATTCACAATGACTATTGATAAGTTTGGAAGACACGTTCATAAACACACAGTTTTCAAACACATTGCTGCTACACCATTATTTTACGAAACATTATTAGACTTTCAGAGTCAAGAGCTTAACGCCGAAAGTGTGTATTTGCTTTCAAATAGAGGTCACCAAACGACGTATACGATCCAAGAAACTTGCGTTGTTAAAAAAGTACTTATTCATCAACCTACTATTGTCAACATTACAGTATCCATCAACGCTATAAATTGTACTGATACTTTAATTGGAAGAACGTTGAATGTGGGAGATCAAATCTCGTTTACTTGCACATCTTTAGTTTGTGCAGTTCCATTATTTGTTGAATTCATCGTAAGAAAACGAGTTCTAACTGAAAATGTCTAATCTATCTTCTAATGTGAAACGTGATGTTGTTAATGAGTTGCACAAACCAGCAAGGAAAAACTTTCGCCGTCGTCGAGTAATAATAAAAGGACTCAGAGATCTCTTCCAAGCAGACTTAATTGAAATGCTACCTTATGCCAAGATAAACAAAGGATACAAATACATTCTGACAGTGATCAACGCATTTTCCAAGTATGCTTGGGGAATACCATTAAAAAATAAGACAGGTAAAGAAGTAACCAAAGCTTTTCAATCGATTTTATCTGAAGGTAGAAATTCTGTACCGAAAAATATACAAACAAATAACGGAAAGGAATTTTACAATGCAGAGTTCCAAAATTTAATGAAGAAATATAGAATTAATCACTATAGCGCATACTCTAATTTAAAAAGTTCGATAGTCGAAAGATTTAATAGAACCCTAAAACAAAAAATGTGGAAAGAATTTAGCATGCAAGGAAATTTCGGATGGTTCAATTTATTACCAAGGCTAATTGAAGAATACAATAACACTGTTCACAGTACGACGGGTTACAAACCCAGCAAGATAAATCAAAGAAATGCGCAAAGTATTTTACAGTCCGTCTACAGCAACCTTAAAATTGTGGATCCAAGAATTGCAAAATTTAAAATTGGAGATCATGTGCGCATCAGTAAATACAGACAAGCATTTTCGAAGATGTACACTCCGAATTGGTCCAACGAAATATTTACCATTTCGTCGGTGCAGAATACTAATCCCAGAACATATCTAATTAAAGACGCTGATGGTGAAGCCATTCTTGGTGGGTTTTATGAGTACGAGTTACAAAAAGTAAAACATCCAGATATATATTTAATTAATGTATTGAGAGAAAAAGGTAATAAGGCGCTCGTAAGTTATTTAGGATTGAGTTCTAAACATGATTCATGGATACCAAAACGCAATGTTTTATAATAAATATTTATTAACTACAACTGTAAACATACAATACTCACAATACACAATAAATGAATTTTACAAATTAATTTATTTACTTTCTAACAGAACTTATAGATAAAACATACTTTATTTATTTTCTAATTCTTTTTCCAGTTTTTCAATTAGTTCTTTTAGTGTTTTATCTCTTTCTATATCAGCAATTTTATGGTGACCCCACGCCAGAGTATGAATTTTGTCATCCAAAATATAACGTTTATCGTCTTTAGATGATAAGGCAATTTTATTTTTCAACTCTGTATACACCGTATGAAAATCTGAGTGAAACACGTACATCTTTTTAAAAATAAAACCATCTCGTTCAATGATTTCTTTGTAGTCATCTACAGATAAGTATTTATCTATAACGTATTTTTTAACACCTTTTGCTTTCTTAGTACATTTTGAAATAAGCTTTACACAGTAGGCTTTCGCACCGGTCCCGATAAAAGATTCTATAACCTGTCCTGCGTATTCGTCTTTAAATCGTCCAATAACTGATTCAGTTCGAGGCATTTCATGTACATTATTCGGTGGGTAATTTGAAGTATCAAATTTATCTAAATTTTGCTTTATGTCATCGTATACATTATCAGTATTAACGGTCAGTATTAAACTATCCGTATCAGTATATAATAAAGCTGCTCTATTGTTATATTTTCGCTTTATAAAATTGTAATAAAAATCGTACATTACTGTTTTTGATATTTCCAAAACACAAAACCCTACGTATAAAGGTTTATTATAATTTACTTGTACTTTGCATAATTCTATTGCGGCCAGGTGATCACTAAAAATTTTACTCGATTTATAGTTTGGTTTAGCTATCAATGATTCAGCTCCCGGTCTTCGATTATGGGTTTCCCAGCTGGTGGCCAATTTAATGTCGACGCGATTCTCAACATTTTCCATAGTTTTACCGAAAACACTATTATTTAATAATTTGTAAAAATTTTTTTCGAATTCGTTTTTAGCTTCAGCTCGTTTTTGTGAATTAAAGTCTATGTATATTTTTAGCCAACGAGATTGCTTAAATTTAATTGCCCTATGAATTTGGTTTAATATTAAACCATTTTCCAAACATTGTTTCAGATTTAAATAGTGAATTATGTATTTCCTTTTGTTGTACAGATTTGGAATAAGTTTACCATATTTCGAATTTGGAGGAATTATGTTTTCCGGACAAAATGGTAATTCGTTGTGGTTGTCATGTAAATGAGTCGGGTATTCCAAATCTACTTCGAATATGTACCCGACATCTGAATTTTCTTCTAACTCTGAAATGTTAAGATTGTTAATCTCTTCTGTACACAACCAAGTAAATTCTCCCCACGGAAATCTGGAACACATTGCGTGACCGTACAGATTTGTAGCATCAAGATATAGTAAATATTTAGTTGCCTTCTTAGAGTCAAAACCATGCACAAATTTATTATTAGCGTTTTCGATTCTTTTAGTGCACATACTCACTCCACCGCGTATACCCATTCTAAAAAAATGTAGCATATCAACATCTTGCAGTAACTCTAATTTAATTTTTGTCATTCTTAACATTGCATCCCAACTTAATCCTGGAGCGGTGAAAAAATGGCAAGGATCTAGTTTGTAATTATCAATACAAAGGTCTCTGAAATTTTCAAATACGTCTGCCAACAGTAAAACATCAGATGTTACGTATACATCACTGTAATCACCCATAGTTTTACAGTTAAATAAATTCCAAACGCGCTGTGCTCTCTCATAATCTTCATCACTTACGTGTTCATCATACAGCACATCATAAAAATCTTTCTTAGAAGGTAAAGTGGCAAAATCTAATTTCATGAGTGAGTCAATAAAATAATACGGGAAAATTCCTTTTTGACGTATTAATTTAAACATCTCCTCATCGTTAAAATATTTTCTAATTTCCCTACATTGCCAATCTTCCAAGTATGAACTTAATTTCTCTAAAGACGATTGCATGAAACGAAAAGAATCTACAAATCTTATTTTGAAATATACTTTACGCTTTTTACCTTTACAGTCTGTCTTATCCCCCACGTGTATTAATTTCGAAAAGGATATATATTTTTCCTTATTTTGTGCGATCACGTCCACATCTTCACCTTCTAATGCCATTGTCTTTACAAACAAGTGACTGTCATAATTAGAAAGATTATGAAAAAACACTGGAATAAATTTTGGTATTTTAAAATTAATGTTGCACACAGAGTGAGCAGCACCTCTAAACGCTCCCGATAAATGTTCGTGATCACGCACCTTCTCCTTAACATCTAATATTGGTTTTTCACAAATATGACACATTGTTGCACGGTCGTATGCCTCTTTTTCTTCTCGTGTTAAATCAGTCATCGGCTCAATTTTACTTAAATATTTATCGTAAATTTCTTTAATATCTTTTTCTAACCATTTTATAAACTCCGTGGCGGCATTCTCTCCGCGATATAACTTTAACATTGACAAATTTGCATTGAAACTGCACTTAATGTAATATGCAAATGAATGAGGTTCGTGTTCATAACACTTAACAGTGAAAGATTTATCTGGATTTGGTTCTACTCTGTCCAGTGGTTTTAGCAATGCTTCGAAATCGGCATATATAACAAAAGGAAGTTTTAACTGTTTTTCAAAATTTTCAAATTGTAATATATTCTCTGGCAAAGATTCACCATACTTATTTATTTTTAACTCTGTCGATGGTAAAACTGTTTTGATAACTTTACAGTATTCCCTCTCGTGTCGTTGCAATTTTTCAATACATGGAAAATACACTAAACATCCTTCACAAATATATTTCTCGTGACCGTGATGTGAAGTCTGTTTTGACACTAAACGTGATAAATTTTTAATCCAACAATAGTGAGTATTTCCGTTGTTGTCATCAATTAATAATAAGTTTATATGAATATTTTTTCTATTTTTAGTAAAATGTAACGGTCCTACAACTTCATCAACCGTAACCTTACCATTATAATGGGAACCGAGTCCGTAGACATTTATAGAAATATTGTTCTTGCTTTCAAATTTCTTCACGTCACAAACTTTCAGTGGAAATTCTAGGTCAGTGAAATCCGCTACTGTGTTATAATGGGGATACGAAGACATCCTTTGAGGAAGACCTGTCGGTTGACACATCGCTGACGTTATCGCCCAGGCAAAGCAAGCGTTGTCGTTATTTCTGACATTTATGACAGCTTTCTTCGCACTTATTGAAGACGGTAATGGCATGAAGCTGGATGCTTTCAGTGGATTGTATTTATTAATGTTGACTTCCATATATAAAATTCTGCACAAAGTCCATCCTGTAACAATATTTGCAACTTTAAGTTTTATTCTAAACGATTGCACCTATTATTTGTTTTACCTGAATCTCTCTCCTGAAATTCCGACATTTTTACATGTATTTCGTTTACAAAATCACGATATATATTGTATATATCAGTTCCAAAACAAGTTATTTTATTCTTGGTGTTAAAAGATTTTATCTCAGAACTTTCTTTAGAATCTAAGAAATATACTCCGAAAATTTCCACATTCCACTTTAATGCTTTATGGATGTCTAATATACTTTGAACCAAAGTTAGTACTTTTTCTTGAATATTGTACATAAAATCCTCGACATCGACATAATTGTAAGGTTCCGTTATACGGTACGTTACGATTTTATCTCCGAATGCACCAGCTATCTTCTCCACGCCGTTATCGACGACCACAAAAGCATTACTTTTATGTGAATTACTACGCAAATGTGCTGAGAAACACTTTCTGCTGACGTATATTTCACACACATCACATTTCATAACGTTCACCTGGTCAACAACTTTGGACGGTCCGGCAATTTCATCTAATTTCAAACGTTTTCCCTGGCATGACGTACGCAAATGACGATTCATATTATCGATTCGCGTAAATTGTTTGCCACACTGATTGCAATCAAACATGTTTTATAATTTTAATAAGCACTATCACGTTCACTACGTTCAATAAGTTGGTAAACTCAATCTGAGGGTCAACCGTCGTCTGCGGATATCAAATTAAACACCTCCTTAAATAGGTACATATTCAATAACAGGTTGCGTCAGGGTTATTTCAAAACAATTACATTTGAGTCACCGCGCTTCAAGGTCCGTTACGAGGTCACCTCAGTCATTTCAAGGTCGCCTCAAGGTCACCCCAAGGTCATTTAAAGGTCACCTCAGAGTCATTTCAAGGTCATTTCAAGGTCACCTCGAGGTCATTTCAAGGTCATCTTGGGGTCATTTCAAGGTTATTTCAAGGTCACCTCAAGGTCATTTCAAGGTCACCTCAAGGTCATTTCAAGGTCACCTCAAGGTTATTTCAAGGTCACCTCAAGGTCATTTCAAGGTCACCTCAAGGTCATTCCAAGGTCACCTCAGGGTCATTTCAAGGTCATTTCAAGGTCATTTCAAGGTCATTTCAAGGTCACCTCAAGGTCATCTCAAGGTCATCTCAAGGTCACCTCAAGGTCATCTCAAGGTCACCTCAAGGTCATTTCAAGGTCACCTCAAGGTCATTTCAAGGTCATTTCAAGGTCACCTCAAGGTCATTTCAAGGTCACCTCAAGGTCATTTCAAGGTCATCTCAAGGTCACCTCAAGGTCATTTCAAGGTCACCTCAAGGTCATTTCAAGGTCACCTCAAGGTCATTTCAAGGTCACCACAAGGTCATCTCAAGGTCACCACAAGGTCATTTCAAGGTCACCTCAAGGTCATTTCAAGGTCACCTCAAGGTCATTTCAAGGTCACCTCAAGTTCACCTCACGGTCATTTCAAGGTCACCTCAAGGTCATTTCAAGGTCACCTCAAGGTCATGACCTTGACCTTGAAGCTCATGGTGGGGTCACGTCAGGAATAGGCCGATTCTGGAACCTCCTCCGACCTTGACCTTGAATTTTATTGGTCAAGGTCGGAGGAGGTTCCAGAATCGGCCTATTCCTACTACTGATGACCAAATTTAGTTCAAATGTTCCAAACCATTCTTACAAAAATTTCTAAATTAGGGCGATTGTTGTATCATTCCCTTCCTCAAGTCTCTTAAATTATTGACAGTGATCTGTCAAGTATTGCTGGCTGCGTAATTCAAAATTATATCGGCTTCTGAAAAAACCGCTATACGTTGTATGAACATCATTGTTACATGTTGTAAGAACATCTTTGCCATAGGTAAAAATTATTTTCTTTATATAAAATGGTCGGACTTGAAAAATAACAACATTTAGCCTTTAGGGCCGGTCTCACATTAACTTTAATCGTTGATTTATTCCCATAGTATCAGTTATAGAGTCAATTGTTTGTATAGGAATTAATCAACGCTTAAAGTTAATCAGAGATAAAGGAACCGGGCATTAGCCTACTTAATAATAATTGCAATAAAACACACTGTGATCATTGTGCCGCTCCATAATAATATTTTATTGAAAAATTTTGTTGCAAATCGTTTTTGATTGCAGTGAAAACCTCGGGCAGACTCTGTACAGCTGTTTCAGCTCTGCTTGGGGCTTCGTCAGCAGAGACGTAGCTCGACATTCCCACTGCAAACAAAAACTGCAATGTCAGGTCAAAAAGCGATCGTAAGATGTCGCTGTTTTATCTGTTAATAATATTTTAGTTTCAGAAATTATTACTGATGTTCTCAAACATAGTATCTGAGTAGCTGTTTCAGAATTAAAGATTAATAATATTTCGGGAATAAATAATAATAAATAAATAATAATAAATTAAAAATTACAAAAGGCATGTAAAAATTCATAGGAAGCAGTTCATAAGAACAGGTAGTAAATGTATTTTTTTAATTGCTGTAAAAATACAATTTTACGCTTTTAAGAACAATAGGTTTAATTGAGAACGAACAACAAACATCACGTGTAATGCAATAACTGTCGATAAGTCAATTTTTAATTATGCAATTTATATGTATTACAAGGAATGAAACGAGGACAAAATTAAATCGTTTTATTTGAAACTATAATGACATAACTGTCCTGTTATTTTAATAAATACGTTAGACGCAGCCGCGTTACTTTTAATGAAGGAAAGCTGGGAAAATATTTTAATTAAGTTCATTATTAATGCTGTTAATTCAATCATTTCAATTATACAAACATTTAGTTTTTATACAGATTTTTTTCGTATTAAAATTCAATGGTAAAACTTGTCGTGATAGGAAAGAGTAAGAGTTATTAAGAAGGCAGTTCAAATTTTATTGAACATTTCCTGTTGGCTTTCAGGCCTTCAAATTAAGGATACATAGGGAATGCTAATAAGAACACATGTAAAGTTGTTTGTAGCTGGTAAATTATTTCAAGATTTTCTTAAGGGAATATTAGTGAAGCGTTGAAAGTAATTATTGCTAAGTGTTTGCAAGCAGGTTTGAATGTAGCCACCAGAAAATCGAAGCTTTCGTCATAAAAATTTTGCAACTTTACGTAATTAAATTTTCGATGATGCTAAACACGCATAGTTACCGATGATTTTTCGGAGTTAAAAGACTACGAGGTCATGGAATGTTGAAATCTCAGGTGTGCGAGTCTTATTGTGAAAATGCAGGTGTGCAGGGCTGATACTACTACACAGTGTCGGACCGTAAGATGCACGTGTGCAGCAAGTTTCTGAAAACTGGATCCCAGGAGACCTCTTCTCATGTCTTCTTGAGATTCACATAACTCCACGGCTCTCTCTTCTTGAATAAATACAAACATCAACAAAGTTACGACAAAAACACGCCGTAATTTAACGCAAATTGCACTCTAAACTAGAACGAAAGTGTTTGTTATTAGTATTATTAACTATATTTTTGTAATATAACCCTAATTTACCTACTTGAGAAATCTTGAGATAGATAAACCGCCAGGTATCAACGTTTGAAGAACAAATTATGCAGCATTTTATTTTTTATGTTTATTGATGATGCAAATGGGAAAATATTTATTTGTATACATACTTCACCTACTTATAAGTTTTTTTACAAAGTAATAAATTAAAATAGTTGGCATTTTATCTTATTAACACAGACAAACAAATTCCAAGTTACATAATCTGCTACAGTAATTATGTAACTGGTTTACTTATATAGGGTGCCACATTTTGAAACGCAACATAGAAAATCCCATGTTAATTTAAAGATGTGATATTAGCTTTCCTAATTATTTCACAGCAAGATTCCATTTAGGTTTTTTAAAGTACTCTTCAGGATGAACCTGTCTGTGAAATTTGAGAATTTTTTATTCGTTCAGTTTCAGGATATTTAAAAAAGACGGGTAACGAAATTCAATTTATACCAAACTATCAGCACGGCTTTCATAAGTAAATGTTAAAATAAATAACTGGAAGAGCTTTTTCTAACAATCTTTTTCAAAAACGACTAGATTTATTAATTATATGTCCAGTTTTCACCATCATTGATTAAGGTTGTGCTAACAGTTTGGTATAAATTGAATTGTTAAAGAATCTTTTTTAAATATCTTGAAACCGAGCAAATGAAAAATGTTCAAACTTTACAGACAGATTCATCCTGAAGAGTATTTTAAAAAACCTAAATAAGATTTTGTAGTGAAATAATTAGGGAAGCCAATACTCGGACATCTTTTAATTAACATGGGATTTCCTACGCTGCGTTTCAAAATGCAGCACCCTGTATTAAAGAAGTAGAATCATTCAAATAACTACCACTTTTTAAAAATAAAAATTCAAATGTTTAGCGTGTGTTACTTTAGATACTCTTCAATACAAATCAACTCAGAGTTTTGATAATAGTTTCTTAAACTCTGTGCTTTAATTCGGAGGAGTGCTTTGAAATTTTGTCACTAAAAACAAGCTTTATCATTGATAGCTCTGCCGGAATTGACTAAGCTCGTTTGACCAATGCCAGAGCTCGTTTTTAGCGCCAAAATTTCAAAGTACTCCTCCGAATTGAAAAATAGAGTATAATCTTCTAGGGCATTACAATTTATTGCGTAAGCAACACAGTAATTATTTTTATCTTTCTCTCTTCGGATCACTATTTACAAACAGCGTTGCAGTTCTGTTCCAGTCATTTGTTTCTCATTTCCCGGGCACCGAGATCAACGTAAAGAAGAAAACAAACACATTGACATCTGTCACAAACATCTTCAAACATCGAAAAAAATATGTACAAATGTCAAATTAACTACAAAATTATTCTCATTTGCGTAATCCTATTTCGACGCATAACCTGCCTGTACGAAAACAATCCGGGTATTGTACATTTAACGCCCGAAAACTTCGATGATAAAGTAACTAAAAGCTCCTTTACGTGGGTGGTGCAGTTCTTCTCCTCTTCATGCCCGTACTGTGAGGACTTTGCGCCGAAATTCGAGCAGGCGGCCAAGGTCCTGAAGGACACTGTGAAGGTGGGCGTCATAGACTCGGACGAAGATAAAAGTCTTCTGCGACGTTTCCACGTGAAGGCCGTGCCCTCTGTCAAAATTTACCGCCCCAACAATCCGCAGCCTGAGGACTACACTGGTCCGAGGACGCCTGAGGAGATTGTGAAGACAGTGTCCTCGCATTTTAAGAAATCTGTCAAACGTAAACTGAAGGAAAGGAGTAAATTATTGGTATCACATTCTGCAGAAACAGGTCGGTATACATTCATATTTGTAATAGATTTGTTCCTTCAGCAAATACTGACTTTGACTAGTTGTAAACCTTCAGTCATGCACTCAGCAAAGTTGTAAACGTCGTAGATCTGTTAAAACCGATCATCATTTTGGTGGGATTCTGGTGGGTAACTGATTCTGACTGTTCCAAACCACAAATTTGGTATTCATTGCTATCTTCCTAATCGGTGTTAGATACGGATAAAGTGTTATCTGAAAAGTTGTTAATCCTTATCTAATTTGGCGTTATTGTTGTCTTTTCCCGACTAAATTGCGCCTAAAAGTGAGTATTAACTCCCACAAGGATAAACTACTCCTACTTTTAAAGGACAAACATCCTAACACCGTCTTTTTTTTAAATCCACAAACAGATGGACGTGAGGGAACACCGAAAAGAACTTTCTCTGACGTCCAAAAAGTGTTAGAATTAACTCCAGATTTTTATCAGTGCGGTGCTAATGGAACAAACCTAATCATAACGATATAAACGTTTAAAAACTAATTATTGACAATCATTAGAACGGTTATAGTAACATCAATTTTTTTAGCAATTTAGACGATAAACTGCGTTTTGATAAAATACATCTTACTATACTTTAGTACAGAGATGCTCACTAGCGGGGAAGTGTACCCCCACCAAGCTACACGTTACAATTGTGACGGTTGGATTTATTAAGTATTTATTTGCCGCGCTGCATTCTGTGAATGAGTTCTCGTTTCCCCGAAACAATCGAGAACGGGAGTAGCGCTTTCGAAGAACCCAAGAGCATCGCTGTTTTAGTAGAATGTAATTTTGTACATTTCATATCAACTTTTTACAATACAGTACGATTTTAAATATCATTCTTTTTTAATAAATTTGTAGTTATTGGGAAATTGAGAAAGACATAAGCACACTCTTTTGGAGCAAATAAAGTTTGGACAGGTTAACAAGGCAGCTGATATTTTTTTTTAAATATTTTTTTCTTAGTGAATAAGAAACACCAATCTTATCAAAATTTCCCACAATTATTTTGAATAATAAAATGGCTACTCTTAAAACCATTTGGAAAAAAATAATACATAATATTAACACGTACTCCAAAATATAGTACTTATGGTTTCGTATGAAGTTTAAATAATATGTTAAGGGGGAAGGAGAGGGACGGTATTACTTAAATAATTGCACGCTTTTATTTTCAGATTATGAAGACTAATGTGGACCATGAGAAAGCACACGAGTTGGTGTTTTCTTTTATTGCGTGTGTAAACATTTTTTTTTATAATAAATGATACACTCTACTAGTTATACTTTACTTTAAAAAATTGTTATAATTAGGGTCGGTGGAAGGAGGTAAGCAAGGTAAGCAAAATATTAGGGCGTCGATGAAACAGGGATGCCAAAATATGTTAATTAGAAAACGATTAGGTAAATCAGGTAAATCCAACTGAACCCAACCTAACTCCATTCAACCTAAGTAAAGTTAGAAAAAGAAATATTGAAAAAATAAAAATAAAAAATTTTTAAAATCAAGCTCAACAAATCTCAAGGTCAACCCAACTCAACTGAACTCTACCTAATTGTATTTAATTAGAAAATTAAAAAAGCAAAAATTAAAAAAGAAACTATTAAAACGCAGTATGTCAAGGGCAATCAAACTCGAAAGAACTCAAACAAAAAAAAAACTAAAAACAATACAAAAAATTAGTAAATATCTAAACAATGTAACTGTACTCAACCTAAATCCATACAACTCAATATTTGAAAATTAAAAGTAGACAAAAAACTAAGATTTATACATGGATTAAAATGAAGCTCAACAAATCTTCAGGACTCAATTGAACTCAACAACCACATCGAATCTCAAGGACAACTGAGCCAACTTACCATATCATATTACACTCCATTCTACACAAGTAAATTAAAAAAAAATACTTAAGAAAATTAGAAGTAAGAAAAATGTTAAAATTTATGGATAAATTAAAGTTAAGCTCAGGAAATCTCAAGGTCAATCCAACCTAACTGACGTCAACCTAACATCTAACATAAGTAAAAGATTAAAAATTACAAGAGAACTTAAGATTAAAAAATTAAAAATCAATTAAGATCAACTAATGTCAAGGTAAATCCAATCCAACTGATCTCAACTAACTCCATTTAACAAAAATAAGAACTGAAAATTAGTCCTACTTTTTGGATCTGGAGCTATACACATCAGTATTGACGTAATTCATTTGTGGCACAATGAATGGCAAAGAAAGTCAGCTAATTGTTATGGCTACAACCAACTAGGCCACAATGCAAATCGAAACCAAAGCCAAAACCGCGTAGCTAATTGGCTGAGGGAGATGAGGTGTGTACATTTTGCACTAAAATAAAAATTAAGTGAGTTTCTGTTTAGGGTCAAATTTGAATTTGTCATTTTTTTATCATTCTGTACATGCTACGTCAAATTTGAATGGTTTGGACTAAAGCTTAATTCACTTGCATTCCGGATAAGCAAAATATTTATTGTTTTTGATTGGCTATTTCAAAGAACCAAGTTTTCCCAGTTTTAGCAGACACAGTATACAGGGCTATAACTAATTAAATGGTGAGTATAGGGATTTCGTAAACTATAAGAGATACTAAGAGGGTTAAATAACAAAAAAGTTGTGCTAATTTGGAGTCTATAAAAATATGCAAAAAAATCTTTTATATCTAAATTTGTTTCTGAAATATCTTCAAAAAACTAAAAATTCTTATTTTCTAAAATTTCGAATATCTCCTTTATTTATTTAAATAGAATTATAAAATTCGGTATTTTTATGTTAAATTCGATGAACAATTTAATATAGAGCTCGAAGAAATAGGTTATGATTGACAATTTCGCAGATACGACAATCAACTGTCCTTTTTCTTATGGACGCTATCTTCGGATATTCATACCACATGATACAAAAATAAAATCTGAATACGACCATAAAAATTACCTAGTAATCGGATGTTTATAAATATTCTGAATTACAATTATTATTAAACAAACAAATCTTATTCAACTGTAGTATGTATTTACATAAAAAAATTACTTTTTGACAAAAAAGTCTTAATGATCTAATATTTTGTTTTAAAACAATAGCATAAGATTTTATTTCTGCATCATGTGGTATGAATATCTAAGGCAGCGTCAAAAAAGCGAAACTTTTCTGTAATTTAACCGTCTTTGTATCTCTTATAGCTTACGAGATTCCCATAGTGACTCTTTAATTAGTTGTAACCCTGTATAAGCGACCAAATTACAAAAAAAAGGCTCTTATTTGATCTGTATAGTATTACTTATGAGCTGCGTTCGGATTATGAGGTTCCATTCTCAGCAGCGTCACATACGTGTGGATACATCCGTTCTGCTGCATACACTCGAGATGAAAATTACAAGTATGATTAAAGTACACATTTACAGAACATTTGCCTTGACATTTACACTATTTCTAGAAATTGAAACTGGGGTTGCTAGGGAATGGGATTTAAGAAGTTTGGAATTTCCCGTCCTGTATTATTATCGCATGAAAAATAAACGCAGAAACACATTTTCGTCTACATGTCAAAGAAATTATTTTTTTTTCATCTTTTTCCTACTTTTCCTAATTTATCATTTATTTCTTTCTTTAAAGCTACGACAATTCTGATATATTTGAATTGTTAATTTTTCGAATCACATTCGAAAGTGATCGTTTCCGTTTTGTTTGCGTTAATTTTCACAATACTTAAATAAATTGTCACCACAAACGGAAAATTGTTCTAAGTGGTGTGAGATCACGCAAATCGTTGAGTTGATAAAAACACTTGCTTGAAGAATATTAAAATTTAAAGACGAATATTTCCAGTACAAAACTACGACTTACAATTACTATTAAAAGAGAAAATCACTTATAACTAGAGCTAGGCGGAAATTCTTGAAATGTCGAAGAATTTTCGTCGAGCTTTACTTAAACAAATACTCCTAAATAGTATTGATTTCATTTGATGTGATCATTAATAACTTATAATGTGCGAGCTACAAAATTTTTTTCAGAGTTGGCTATGAATCAGAGAGATAGACATAGCAGTCATGTTTGATATTAATTTTACATGGTAGGGCTGACAGCAATTGTAAAAGAACTGTGAGTATCAGTGCCTGTGATTGTGATTCTTTATTTTTGCTTATTTATGAATCAATAATGACACTTGTGTTTTATGAGATTGAAAAACGATACTTTATTGAAATTTATCCAAGAAATGGAAGAAAAATAAACGGCGAATGGGTTTATAATGTAAAAAATGCCATTAAAAGAGAGTTCAAATGAAATGGGTTAAAGAAATTTTAATATAACTACGACATACGTAATTTCTCTCACAGCCAACTCTGAAAAAAATTTCTGTGGCTTACACATTACAAGCATGAGGCGATGAAAATGGCAATTCCTGTTTGTCTTTGAAAGCCCCATTGAAATTAAATGGTGGGTTACACAAAACAAGGATTAAATTGAAGCCTAACTCAGAGTGAGTTGCATAAAAAATTTAAGCAACGATTAAATTTAAACCTAACTTAGAATGTGAAACATAATGTTGTCTGTCACATTCTAACTTAGGATTAGATTTAATTCCGGTTTAAATCTTTTATACAACCCAGCCTTACAGTATTCTGTACATCATATCTGTCACAGTTCAACTTAGGATTAAATTTAATCCTGGCTTACATTTTTTGTGCAGCCAAGCCAAAGTGGGCGTACTTCTTAAGTTTAAAAATTTTCTAAGTTTTATGTTTACAAAAATGAAATCTAAAGTAGAAGACTAGATTACAAAGAAGTAAATACATAGAACAGTGATGCTTATTTAGTGGAGATTTCATAAGAAATGTCCATTCTTTGTTGCCGGTGTTACAGGTGTTGCGGTGTTTTACAATGTGATCAGAAATTATTTTCACTATCTTGAAGTATTCACTATGAAAAAGGTGTTTTGTATAAAGAATATCGGTTAACTTAATACTGCATCTGTATTCAATGTCACTTAGCATGTTATACCACATGTCCAAATAAATTTTTGATAAAGGTTGGCCGTGGAAATGTAAATGTATATCGTAACCTACAACACCAAGCAGTTGTCAGTTCATTAATTGTCAAGTAAATAAATAAATGGTTCTAGTAATCTGTGACAAACGTTTCATCTTCAGTGGCCTACCTTTACCAAAAATTTATTTGGACATAATGGTATTAAAATTTACCAGGAAACGTAAAACTTCTTCTAGTATTTCAGTATAAACTAAGGACGATCCGAATCCGTCATTCTCAATTTTAAAGTCAACCACAATCGTTAAATAATGATCACGCCTTACATCTTTAGTTATTGTCACGTGGTGAAATGCGATTGACTTTCCAGTATGGTAATAATGCCACACTGAAATACCATTCAATTCCACAAACAAAATAATTTAAAGAAAAAGTAATTACTATGCTAAGTACGCCTCAGTAAAGTACCGCTGGCGCCTCTAAGTCGCAAACAGACAATGAGAGTCGAGACGTGACATCTAGTATGAATACGCCATGTAACCTTACCTACCTGTTCGCCGTCTCTGGCAAGTATTGGTTTATGAATTTATACAATGTGTCGCTTAACGACTTACCGTATTCTCCGGAAACCAATGCGACGATGAATAAGTTATTTTTACTGCGAGCCAAAAGCTTTGCTTACAGGACCGAACGATAAAATTAAGTAAAATTGGAGTATCTGATCCTTGTTACCTTGAAAAATGGTTACTTTTTTTTAATTTGAAAGAACTTGGGCTAAGTGCAGTATGTCATCAAATCATCATCAAAAAAGCAAAATCCAAAAACTACCGGATGTAAATACTTTCCGAAAGGGCATTTTAGATTACACTCTTGTTGTACAAGGTTTGTTTCCAATTCAATTTAAATTGTGCAATATGAAACTAAATTGTATCAAAATAGTCGTCCGGAAATGTAGAATGTTTTGTAATCAATTTCGACAACCCAAAAATTTCTTGTTCCAAATATATTTGACATTCAACCAAATCTTGTACAAAAAAAATAGCTACGGTTTGAAGGCAGAAGATGTTCTATTTTTCCAGCTAATTTTTGATTCAACTTCAACTTTGATGCGGCACAAATCAAATCGTTTAAGAAGTAAGTAGTTACTTCTGGATTTGGAAAATTGGAGACTTGAGAAAAAAGAGTGACAGCCACCAAAAGAACTCCTAAATTCTACTAAAAATCTAGAAAAACCTTTATAGACCATAGGCCATCAAAAATAGGGCACAAGAAAAAGCTTCAAATTCTTGTCCAATTCAATTCTTTTTAATAGATACCTAATAGTCCATACGCTTCAAAGGTGGAAGGTTTTAAAGAGGTTAGGTCCTCCAGGTGGAAGGTTTTACCCGGGACTTTATATCCTATATATTTCCACCAAAACTATATATATAACACTTTAGTAATTCTTAAACGAACCTCTTACTTTGAACAAATAATTTGCTTCTAGAATGCGACAACTTTTAATGTTTAAATAATTTAAGTTTTTTTTTTGGTAAATTGAGAACGTAAGACGTTAACGAAAGTATCGATTTCACATTATATTGTTAATATACCTACACACATACAGTTCAGAAAAGGATTAAACTTCTATTTGCAACAACATTCAAGGTTAGTGAAGCAAGCAATTTGTCCTAGTAATTTTTTTTTGTTCACGCACTCCCTGCGGCAAGGATACGATATTAAACCGGAAATTCTATATATAGTATTCACAACGCTTCAATAATAATTTGCTATGAATTTCAATATGCTTAAAAAAAGAGTTGCGAACAGTTACGTAATTAATATTTAAAATGCTCTGCCATTATTACAAGAATAATATAATTATTTATTGAAATAACTATGTTAAGTTATTTCAATTAAGTTCAAGTTATTTTTCTATAAAAAGCAAGCTTGTAATTGTAACTAGTTGTATGTAGTTTATTAACTAAAAACAAAGGCAAGAAGTCACTTACTTACTCGTAATAATATTAAGGAGATTTAATAACAATTCCTTGAAAATTTTTGCAAAAGCGAAATTAATACAATTAAAGCTGTACAACAAAATGGAAGAAAAAATAGTTCAAATCTTACAGCTTGCAGCAATAGAAGAAGCATTCTAAAAATTACTAGAAAATAATATTTATGTATTTATTGGTATTAATAAATGTGTAGTTTAGGCAGCGATGTATTTAAGCAAGGACCAGGTGGGCCCAGGGCCCAGGGTGCCGGGCTTAGGGGGATCCCGGCTGACAAACTACATGTTAGAGATAAAACAAAGAAATCTTTCATTTATTGATATTTCCCTACCAAAGAGAACAAACAAAAACATCCACTAAAATGCAAGAACAAAAAAGAAAAAAACTTTAATTCATTGTGTCCGTAATTTCTGTAAAGCTAAACAGAATTTAAAACGAACTAATGAGTACTATGTTCCTAGAAAAATTAAATGGGTAAGTACAAAGTTTATTTAATCTTAAACCAGACAGAAATATGGTGGGAACACACTCAACGTTTCGCTATAGATTGATAGCTTCGTCTACAGTTTTCATCGGACATGAACCAACTTCAATTAAATAGGTAGTTTGTCATTGATGGATGATGACTACATTCTCAAAGTAATTGACTCCGAGGAAGCAGTTGATGATTTCGCATATCAAAAATAGATAATAATATAAATAATAATAGAGTTCTTTCACTGTTTTGAACTAAGTTTTTCAATATTTCAAGTTTCTTTTGTAATATTTACTCCGCTGTCAATAATATTGGTCGTTGAGGATCAGGATCCATTTTACTATCAAATAATTACGAGTCTCTCCATAAATATTTAATAATGATTTGCATACAATTAACGTTTGTAACGAGGCCCCCAAACCAGAAGTGCCAGGGGCCACCATACGACTTAAAATGAAACAAATCATTTTAATAACAAAGGAACTACGTCGAAAACAACTGTCAATCATAAGAATGCGGATCTATGTAAAAGCAAAAAGCAATCAAATCAATTGCATGCTTTGGATGAATCTTTTGGTGCATACAGTTAAAGAAGAATTGAAAATCACGATATTGGTAAGTGAACAGAGTCACTTTTTATCGCCAGCTGATCATAAAAAAACAGAAATCATGAGAATGAGTGACTAACAATAAAAATAAATGAAAGTACGCGATTACTCATCGTAATTAAAAAAAAACTGTAATAATTGACCATCATGATTATAAGCTGAAGTTTAAGCAAATGATGAATCTGTATATTGCTGTTCGCTAATTGTAAAAAAATAAATGAAAATCACGCGAGCGAACACTAAAAAAACGAGTGAAATCATAAGAACACTCTAATTCAATTTTCTGATCCTAATAAGTAAATCAGTGAACACGCAATTAAAAAGTAATTGATAATCAAGATAAGTAGCAGCAAAATCTGAAAAATGAGTGAAACATCATAAGAATACTCAAATTTAAGATCTGATCCTAATGAATATATCAAACAAAGCATAACTAAAACGTAGGTAATTGAAAATCAAGGTAAGTAACAGTAAGACAAGTGAAAATCAGGAGAATATTGCAAATAAGTTTTTTTTTATTATTATTTGTCGATCTTAAAAGACGAATCAAAATCATGATTACAAGTTAAGAAACAAAAGAATGCTCAAAACCATTTTTTTTTCTGATTCTAATTAATAAATCGAATAATTAAGAATTAAAAAGTAATTGAAAATCAAAATAAGCAATGACCAAACAAGTGGAACTTATGTATGTGTTTCAAATCAGCCTCTATTTTTGTTGATCATTAAAAAATCAAATAAAAACTCTGATTATAAGCTGAAAAATGAGTGAAAATCCCATGAATATTACCAATCAGTCTTTCTGTTATTCAAATCAGCCTCTATACTTGTTGATAATTAAAAGAATCAAATAAAAACCCTGATTATAAACTGAAGAATGAGTGAAAATCCCATGAATATTACAATTCAGTCTTTCTGTTATTCGGTAATCATTAAAAAGTCAAACAAATAAAAATCATGATTTTAAGCTGAAATATAAGTGATCAGTCATAGGAATTCTTAAAACCAAATTTTTCTGAACCTAATTGATAAATCAATCAATGGATAATTTTATAAAATTTAAAATATTTCAAATCTGTCTTTCTAGTATTTACTGATCATTAAAAAAACAAATGAAAATCAAGATTATAAGCTGAAAAATAAGTGGAAAATTAGTCGTCTGAAATCTATCTTCTTTGTACTCGCTGATGGTAGAAAACAAAAGAAAATAATGAGTGGACATACCAGAAAAATCAGTGAAATCATGAAGAAAAAAGCGAAGCATATTTTTTCTGGCAATTAATAATTTAAAAACAAATTAAAATCAAAATGATCAGTGAAAATCATACGAATGATTCTGTTCTGATTCAATTTTTTTACTGTTTGCTAATCGAAAAAAAACAAATGAAATTTAATTGAATTAATAAATTACAAAAAAAAATAGATTCTCAAGTCTTGCTCTTTACTGATCGCAAAAAGAAAAGAATTAAAAATCAAGAAAATCTGTAATTAAAAACAATTTGAAGAACAAATAAACACCACGCTAATCTTACTGAAATATAGTGAAGAAAGTGAATCGGCAAAATGAAATTAATTAATCAATCAATCAGATGTTGAATTCAAAAATTCATCAAATAATATTTTAAATTAAAAAAATTAAAATTAATTAAATTGCATTCTCAAACTTGTGACAAGTTTACCAAGAGGGCCGTGGATCATTTTGAGAAAGGAAGGCACACAAAAACTAAAAAAACCAGGTCAAAAAGCGATCGTACGATGTCACTATTTTATCTGTTAAAAAACCAAGATAAATACGTAAATTAAAATTGGTTAAATTGACATATCTTAAAGTTACAGAAATAGAAATACGAGAAATCATCTTCGTTTGACCTTCAAATGACAATGCTGCTATCTTCTTCAGAGTAGAAGATGCTCTACTGATGTGTCATAAAGAAAAGAAGAAAATTGGAACATTACAACTACCCTCTTAGGAAAATACGTTTTATGTTATCACCAGGGAAAAGAATTCAGGTCACTTGTTCCGCGAACGGTACGAAAATTTAGTACTCGGACTGTATTAGGCTCGTCCAACGCTCGCATTCCCCTCTCACTCAATAGCAAGTCGATGCATCGCATCGGAGGGCTCAGAATGGTAGCAGGAGTAAATAGTACATTCGGATTAAAAAGCGTCTAACACTAAGTGATCTGAAATCTTTTCCCTGGTTATCACGAAAGGGGGAAAACAGATATGTTAGGGGTTACCCAATAGTTCACAAAATGTAAAGGCAAATGAAGAAATAGTTTGGAATAAAGGATAAAGACAAAAAGTAAAAAGTTGCTTTAAGCTTAAATTGGACAAAATTCTGTCCGGTTTAAGATTAAAGCAACTTTTTACTTACCTTTCTCATCGGACAAGAAACAACTTCATTGATAAAGACAAAGTCTGTAACAAAAGTGGAGACGCGCGACGCGCGAGGTGACTCTATTTTATTACAGTTTTTAACATCGTTATAATTTCACTATTTCCTCTTTCTACCCCGTAGGTGTCGAGGTTTACTGTTCGATTTTGCCACTCCTATTTCTCTTCTGGAAAGTTACGCCAATTTTTCCTATCTTTGATCCTTGCTTTTTTCTATGTTTTTCCTTTGCTTTTCAATGTTTCTCGCGACGCTGTTATTCCAAGTTATGCTTGGCCTTCCTCTCCTATTTCTGACCATATTTTTGGCTGCCAACATGTTCTTAACTTATCTAGCGTTGCCCATTCTAATTCCATCCACTTTAGTTTCTTCTCCTCTATTCTCCTTTTCAATGATTTAATTTTAAGGTTGTCTCTAATGTGTTTATTTCTAACTCTGTCTGTTCTCTTCACTTCAGCTACCTTTCTTAAATATCGCTTCTCTACGGCCTGCAGTCTAATCTTCTGATTTCTGTTCATTACCCAATTTTCAGACCCATAAGTTAGTATCGGTGTGTAGATCATATTGCATACTGTAATTTTCCCTTTTGTAGATATCTCTTTCTGGTTTAGAAATCTTTTATATATCGCATTATATGTCTTCCTGTTTCTTTCTCTGAGGTTCCACTGTTGCTTAGAATTATTCCCAAATATTTGAACTCATCAACTTATTAAAATGTATTGGAAACTGTGGTTTGTAGTACAAAGAAATTGGATTTAACCTCCTAAGCACAAGAAGTTAGTTTAAAAAGTAGATACGTATTTCGGCAGCTGTGCTGCCATCTTCAGTAGATGCCTTCTTCTTGATCACAAGAGAAGAAGAAGAAGGCATCTTCTGAAGACGGCAGCATAGCTGCCGAAATACGTATCTAGTTTTTAAACAAACTTTTTGTGGTTAAATCCAATTTCATCTACTTACTCTAACCTTTTTTCTCCAATTATTGTACTTAGTCTTTCTTTCTCTATGAGATATTAAGTATATCCACCCATACATTAATATTTCTTTCCAGTATTTTTTTACTGTTTGTAACAAGCACTATGTACATCATCTGCAAATACACAAGCTACAATTTTAACTGGTTGTAGACTGTGATGTCCTATTGTGACTGTTGTTGTTAGTCTCCACTTATCACTTCCATAAGGCACACAAACAGCAACGGATTTGGTATTCCTTCCTGTCTCACTCCTTGTTTATTTACAAAACCTTTAGGGCGACTTGTATAAAAGAAAGTTAACCAGTAGGTCAGATAACAAAAAGATCATATACGGATCACGGTAACAAAAGACCAAACGTAAAATCACTTGTTCAACGAGTGGTCAAATCATAGTTAGGTGACTGAAGCTTTACTAGAGATTGGCTACAATGAAGTGCCAAATTTGCATAAAGGAGAGATGATCTGAATCTTTATCTGGGACCACTAGAAGAAATTATTGTACCAAACATTATTATTTTGAATCGTAGGCACTTCAAGCACCAAAAATTAACTGAATTTAAATCTTTGAAATATTAATATTTACTAAGACGCATGGTGTTTTTAGTTTTGTTTTTGATTTGACTGCTTACTTTGAAAGGTACAAACTTTAAACCTGGGGTAAGTAATAAGATCCTGTACGATGGTTTTTCCAATTTCTTGTTCAATGTCATCATTTATATCTTCCGAAAGACCGGAACGCTAATATAGGGAACCCTCGCTTTAAGACTCCAAAACATCTCTCAATGGGGTTTCGTGTTGATACATATTTGTGACTCATTAAATAAATTCATCTTGTAATCTCTATATAATAGCAGTATAATTCTTAAACTGTTGCAAGTACTTCTGACAACGTCAAAATTTTAATAGCAGTTGACTCTTGTCCGATGAAAATTGTAAATTTTTAGGTTAATAATCCGTTAATCAAACAAAATTGGTTGGTTACCTTTACTTGTAGTTCACCAATGGATTACCGTTTGACTAACGTTTGAACAAGAGATACCTATGTTAATTCACTGATCATCAGTGGGTCACATTTGATCTTTTGGTAATTATCTGTTATACAAGTCACCCTTAGATGTTCAATTTGATGTTCTGATCTTATTGTCGGTATCCTGTACAAACTCTTGATGGTTTCAAGTGTATCAATATTCATCCCCTTGCTTTCTAAATTTCTTTTCTATGTATAATACTCTCGTAGACTACCCTATTCGGTACGTGGGGGGTTCTATTGATAGATGAAAATTGTGTGATAAGTTCGCTCCTTTTTTAATGAAAGCAACCTATAGAAGATTAAGTTATTTTTTTCTGATTAAATACTTTTTAGATTCATTCTATTAAAATATGTTCATATTACAAACGTATAACTTTGAACAATAAATATAAAAGGAACCCACTCGTGTATATTTATGTTTACACTAATGTATATAACTTCAATAAAAGACTTCGATCTTTAATCTTGAACCTTCCTGGTTACAATTATCTTATTCCCATGGTTACTAAGATCCCCTCGTAAGAAAGAACAAGAACTTGATCCATCCGGTATATGTGAATTTATTCTAAAGGTTTTGAAATTTGCATGAAATATATGTAAGATAAAAATATCAGTATTGTATAAAAACGTAACTTACTACCGATAATACATACATTAGTACACTTAGAATGTGAACTAATGTGATCCCATTTGTAGGTGTACGTGTGTTCTAAGAACATTAACAGGTAGAATGGGATTTGTTGCATTCTTCGACAGGCTGTCGCCATAGCGCCGTCTTTTTCTTTTACAAAACGTTTGTAACATCGTCCTTCTTTACCGCACAGGTGGATGCAGTAATATTTTGCTATTCGGCTTACTAATAACATGCCTTATAAAGCCATTCCTTTTTTACACCTTGAAGCTTTAAACACCTGAACGTTCCATCTCAGGCTTAGCTTGCAGTGGTAAGGCATTATTCGGGATCTGACGCTGCACGTTACCGACGATTCGTTCGGGAAAATTAAATGGTGAAAGGTGCCATTAAGTTATTGTCATAATATCTATGATCAAGTGCACTTTGAAACGTTTCTCTGAAAGCTGGCAAATACCTTTTCTCTGCCTTTGCGGGTAGTAATGTTAGAAACATGAGAATATTTCACTAAATGCTTCAATTATTATAAGGAGAAATTTGGGTCTTCCAAATTAAAAAAAAAAAAAGTGAAACTTAAGAACAATTAATCTTATAAGTTGTCATCTAAATAGAGGAGTTAGTTTTTAAGCTATTAGTTTATGTGCTGATAATGATGTAGGGGGAACCGCTTCGATTCTCATTCGTTGTGCGGTTATCCACGCCCTTCAACCCTCTTAAATAAAATGCCACGTTGATCCTGTATTTATCTCGAAAGATAAAAGTTGCTCTTTGACCTTGTTTGTCATGTAAATATTTGACACAGTTTCGTTCTATTCAAATATGCTTATCATAGACCATTTAAAGCCGGTAAAATAAAGCAGTCTGAACTTGATTTTTTTATAAACACTTATATTATAGTTTAATTGACGCTTGCTGCTTTGTAAATGAAATGAGTTATATCGGGTGTCCCGCAAGGAAGAGTCAATAAATCGCGAGGGTATAAAATGAATTATTAAGTCAAAAACAACCGCGTAGTCTTTTATTAATGGTTTCTGAGATTGACGAAAACAAACTGTTACCATTGTCACTTCGTCACGTTCTCACCAGAAATGAAAAATATTCGAAAATTTGTTAGTTACTATAAATTCTAATTTCAAATAGTTGTGTTTTCAATCATGATTGATAAATAAGAAAAGACTAGGTATACAGGCTGTCCCACTTAAGGCGGATTCTTTCGTACCTCCTTAGTTATTAATATTACGAAAAAATGTTTCAAATGAAAGTTTCACAGGATCGTGTGGAGTATATTTTTAAATTAGTTTGACGTGTACATAGTGTTCCGTTTAGTCTAGGCGTTAGGTCACTTCGTTATTTTAAACGGAATACTCTATATATTTTTGCATTTTCGGGTTCTGGATTGATAAATAATGTGACCTTGTGTATCACACATAGGGTCTAATCTAAACCGTCTTCGCGTTAATCAACTTTTTAAAAAAATTATCGCTCTTGCAATACCTCAAACAAATGCAAATATCTTCCGAACAAATTACGTTAGAGACTTGTGGTTTTTTGCAAAAGTTTCGTCTTGAAACGCTTTTTCAGTTACACTGTAAAGAAAAAATTCAGGCAACATAAGTTCTTAAAAAAAATTAATAAACTTGAGGATATTCAAACTACGATAATTATTTCTTTTTAAATGGAATGTCATATAACTTTTATCATTATTAGATGTGCTATTTAATTCTCTTTCTCAATGATATAGGGTTGTTGATATCTGTCGTTAATAGTTTTTCAGTATTAAATTTTTTTTACGATTTTTAAAAATACACGGAATATTGAGGCCTTTATGTTAGTTTCTAAGGTTACCCAGCAAACAAATTGTTTTTTATATTTCCTTATGTTTAATAAGTATCTCGCGACATTCAAAATGTTCAAATTAATCTTTAAGAATGTTTCTTGCTTAAGAAAACATGATAGGTACGGATTTTACACCCTAAGAAGTAACTTCTACTGCTGTGGATAGACATATGTGGAGACAACAAGACGTATTTCAGCAGTTGAAACAATTTTTAACGAATAAGGTCCAGTTTTACAATCATGGTTTAACTTTGAACCGAAGCTTAAATCCTTCACAACAATTGTTGAAATAATCGTTGCTAAGGGTTTAAACCTCAGTTCAAAGTTGAACCTCATTTGTAAAACTGGACCTAAGTGGATTCGTGGAGGAGGGCCGGTCAATCGACCTGCTCAGTATCTTCATTTGGTCGCATTTTAGGGTTTCATAAAACAGCGAATTCGTTTAAAAATGTTTCAACTACTGGAGCAAGTCTTGCTGCGTCTTGCATCGGTCAACAGCAATAGAAGTTTCTTTTTAGAGTTTATTAGCTTGGATATCTATGGCAAAAGTAAAATCCGTACCTATCATGTTTTTTTCCGCAAGAAACATTCTTAAAGATTAATTTGAACATTTTGAATGTCGCGTCATACTTAATAATCGTAAGGAAAGATAAAAAACAATTTGTTTGTTGGGTAACCATAACAACTAACATAAAGGTCTCAATAGTTCGTGTATTTTTAAAAATCGTAAAGAAAATATCGACAACTCTATATCATTGAAAAGAGAATTAAATAGCGCATCTAATAATGATAAAAGTTATATGGCATTCTATTAAAAAAAATAGTTATCGTAGTTTGAAAATTCTCAAGTTTATTATTTTTTTTAAGAACTTATGTTGCTGGAATTTTTTCTTTACAATGTAACTGAAAAAGCGTTTCAAGACGAAACTTTTTCAAAAAACCACAAGTCCCTAAGGTAATTTGTTCGGAAGATATTTGCATTTGTTTGAGGTACTGCAAGAGCGATATTTTTTTAAAACGTTGATTAACGCAAAAACGGTTTAGATTAGACCCTATGTATGTACATAGGGTCACATTATTTTTCGATCCAGAACCCGAAAATGTAAAAATATATAGGGTATTCTATTTAAAATAACGAAATGACCTTACGCCTGTGCTAAACGGAACATTCTGTACACGTCAAACTAATTTTAAAATATGCTCCACACGATGCAGTGAAACTTTTATTTGAAACATTTTTTCGTAAAATTAATAACTAGAGAGGTACGAAAGAATCCGCCTTAAGTGGGACACCCTGTATGTTCATATAATTGTTTTGACTTACAATAACTCATTCAATACCCTAAAAAAAAATAGTTTTTAAGAAATTTAGCTTTTATTGGCACTTGCGTCGAGAGTTTCGCTCTTTATTTCTTCTGTAATTTCTTTATTTAAGCAAATTTATTATTTTAGATCGCTCGTGTGTCCGAAAATTACTTAAATAGATAATATGTCCCATACCGAAAGAGATTTCTTTGGTGTACTTAACGAAGATATGTATACAGGATGACTGGTAAGTCGACGTATTCCTTTGAGGGCGTATTAGTCGAGCTCATTTACAATTAACCACAATGTGCATTATACAAAGTGCAATTGTTTCTAAAATATTAATTAATAATATTATTTTTCGAGTTTTCCTCAGAAATACTACCATTTATCTAAAATTACTCGGAGAGTATAAAAGTTTTTCTTAATATTTATGTTTTTCGCATAATAACACATGCTACGCAACAAACATTAAGTTTAAAGTACAATGGTTGAAAAGAAACTTCTCGAAAAAAGATCCAAACCTACTGGAACATTTATTCTGATTTATTTCCAAAATTTGATAATACTTTTTTGTCGTTATAAAAGCACAGAGAAAGAAGCCTGTTTTACATTTTCATATAAAATGATATAAGAGAAAGGTATATCATATAAAATGATACGAGAGGTAAATCAAGTTTTAGGATAGTGTAAAACAGTAAAACAAATTATGGTACCACAAAATTGTGCAGAAACACATGTATTTGTGTCCGTTTCATAATTTTTTTTTTTTGCTAATATTATACTATTTTCTTGTAACATAAATTGGTATAATATAAAACAGCCTTAAGAAATAACTTATAGAGTAAAAGTTATTAGAAAGATACATATTGTCCTGAACCTCCTTAAAGTCTTGCATGTTTCTTAAGTGATTATAAGTGACTTCATTTTGGAAAATCCTGTGCAATTTCAGAAAATATTTTAATTTTTTTCTCATTATTACTATTCAAAGTACTACTGGTCGTTTTCATAATCAGACTTTAAGGAAGTTTTAATTTAAAGTCACTTTAAGAATAGGAAACAAATGTATTTTTTTAGGTTAAAATAACTTTTAAGTTTAAAGACTTATTATGAAATTGGCCATAAATTCTTTTATTAGATAATTTTACAAGTCTACATTATCTGATACAAGAGAAAATATTTGCTCTGATTTTCTTTTTTAACTGAAATTAAACCAAATTTTTGTCTTATGTTAATTCAGCTTCTAATAAGACATTCAAATGGATAAGATAATGGATAATTTAGGAAAAATGGATGCATAACTGAAGAAGCAGAGAAATAGTTTGATCACAAGGAAAAAAACTGAGAGAAGAATGTTACTACATTAAGTCTAGCAATGTCTTCATCACTGAAACATGCAGCAGAGAATTATCCCGGATATTAGGTCTAAATCCTGGATTAAATAGATAATGTTCGGAATTCAGGATATCCCGGAATTAAGTGGAAACTTTATTTTTATTATTATTATTGTTACTATTATTAAGTACAAAGTTTTTGTAATCTCAAACCGGACAGAAAAATGAAAGGAACACACTCAACGTTTCGCTATAGATTTATAGCTTCGTCAGGAGTATAAATCTATAGCGAAACGTTGAGTGTGTACCTTTCATTTTTCTGTCCGGTTTGAGATTAAAAAAACTTTGTACTTACTATTTTCATCGGAGAAGAACAAACTTCAGTTATTATTATTATTATTTCACTGTGTATCAAATTCCATTGCGTTATAATAATTGTAAATTCTTTGACATCAAAAATTATTTTGGTCAAGGATAGTCATGGACTTTAAAATTGTTTAGGTTCTTGCATTGCATCAATCATTTCTTGATTGTCAAAATATGACAAGCAGTTCAGAAAAAGTGGATTTGCTGTTATTTCAGTAGTTTCATAGTTTTATCTACTGTTAATAGTTTCTTGAGTTTATTTCATGACCGCCCTTGGCCAAAATAAATTTTACTCTCTTGGTATTTACACAAATTACTTTATTAGATACTAAGAGCCGTACGACACTATGTTAATTTTTGTATAAAATTTGCAATAAAAAATAAAAATTATTACAAAGTGACAGAGATACCATTCACCGTTCATGTTTATTGGCCGGTTCGACCCTTATCTGTCAGTTTCTAGAAAAAAATTATGCAGAGTTGAGCATCACAGTAAGCATTGAAATGTTCCATCTTTTGAGATTGCGAAAGTTGTACGCTAAACTTCTGTACGCTGATTGTCAATTTACCACCCAGTGGTATTTGTTTGTGTGTCCTGTAAATTGTTTATTTTGCGGTGATGAAAGTTTCAAAAACTAATTTTTCTATCGCAGTAGCAATTTCAGTATGCGAGAAACCAATCAGTTGATTTGCTGTTGGTGAATACTAATTACATACTTTTAGGTTATTGTAATAGCTGAAACCATTATTAATAAGCGATAAATGTAAACTTTTTTTTTTATTTTTACAGGTTACTATATCAATGACTCATTTATAACAACAGTATACAAGATATAACAACAAGACGAATCTTCAACCGAAATTTCTTGTAGTTGTGATAATATTTATTACTTCTTTTCCATATTAAAGCATTGTGCAAGTAGAACAGAGCCGAAAGACGTTAAGGGGCATATGGCCTTTGGGGTAATTAAAAAAAAATAATTTGCTGATGACTAATAGTACACTGTCCTGTCAACAGTGCGTTCGGTGCAATGCACCTACAGTATGACAACAATGTCAACTCGAGCAAAAATTAGTCACACTTAATAATAATAATAATAATAATGATTTTTATTGTTCCTACAAATATTGACCAAAAGGTCGATGGTTCAGCAGTATCTGCTGTTCTTCCCCACAGATCTTGTACAAAAAATACAATATAATATAAATGACACAAGCACAATAATACATAACAAATTAAGATTTCACGTGTGGATTAAGTATTGAATAAATGAAATTTCTATTCTGCAGAGTACATTACATTTACATGAGCAAATCAACAAGCATTCGAGTAAGAATTTGAAATTAAGACAGCACATTCACATTGAAGCTAGTATTAAATCGAGGATAAAATTATATCGAAGGCAAATTAGCGCAAAATCATGAAGCAACACATCCTGTATCTTCAGGTATTTCTTGAAGAGAATCGAATCAACATTTGACGCTTAAATGAATGAACAGAGCAAATTTTAAAATTGTTAGGAACATTGTTATAAAATTTGACAATGTTATAAGAGAACGATCTACGAAATAATGTGGTGCTATGCAAAGGAGGAGTCAGTAGCCCTCTATTCCTAACATTAATATTGTGGACGTCAGTTCGAAAGGAAATTTTATTGTAAAGATATGGAGGTGTTTTATTTTGAATGATTTTATAAAAAAGCAGAGCGGAATGAAATTGACGACGTGCAAGCATACTTAGCCAATTGGCTCTAGAAAATAAATGTGAGATATGATCTCTCCGTCTAATGCCATATATAAAGCGTAAACATGAGTTTTGAACTCTCTGGATTTTTGAAATATCAATAGAGTCTAGGCATGGCCCATAGACTGTATCGCAATAATTAAACTTAGAAAGTACCAAAGAGTTACAAAGCATTTTACGAGTATAAGTGTTTAAAAATTCTTTACTATTGTAAAGCATTTTAAGTTATCCAAAAGAATTTTGTACTAATTTGCTCACATGAGTTTTAAATCTCAAATTTGTATCTAGATGAAGACCTAAGTTTCTAGCACACTCAGTTATGGTTAGAGGCGTATTATTAATTCATATATTAATATTGGGTAATGTTGAATTACGTGCTTTTTTCCTTCCGAACACAAGAACGCATGACTTATTTGGATTAAGAGCGAAACAGTGGTTTGTAGAAGAGTTAAATATTTTAGTTAAGTCTGAATTTATTTGCATTAAGGCTTGAACTTCGTTTGCTGGGTCGAAGTGGTGCAAAAGCTGAGTATCATTAGCGTATAAATAACACTTACAAAATTCAACCTCATTGAACATGAAACTGGTATAAATAGAGAACAATAATGGTCCTAAAATGCTTCCTTGAGGAATACCTGCCCCGACCTCCCCAGCAGTTGACATATTTTCTTTATAAACAACTGTTAGCGTTCTGTTTTGAAGATAACAATTAAAAAATGAGATGGTTTCGTTACTAAAGCCAATAAAATGAAGTATCGCGAGTAGCAAGTTGTGGTTTATACTATCAAAGGCCCTGGAGAAGTCGAGAAGGATCAACACAGAAACTCTATTATCATCTGTAGCCCTACAGATGTCATCCACTACCGAAGAGAGTGTGGTTGCGTAACTAAATCCAGGACGGAATCCAGACTGAAAGGATGGCAACAACTGATACCTGTTTAAATGCAAACGTAACTGTTCTGCTACACATTTTTCTACTAGTTTTGACAGGATAGGTAAAATGCTGATGGGCCTGAGATCTCTGTAGTCGTTAGGATGAGATATCTTTGCTAAAGGCACCACATGTGCTTCCTTCCAACAGTCAGGGAAAACATTGTTGATTAAATAATAATTTACTATATGAGTAATGTAAGACAGTAAAAATGGACAACATAATCGCAACATATGAGCACTTATATTATCAGAACCACAGGCTTTTGTTTTTATATTGTTAAGATATTTATTTACTACTTCCTCAGAGACAGCTTTGAAAGTAAATAATTCAGGGAAGTTTAAAAACGTAGTAGTTTTATAAAGAGAAATTAAATTACAGTTAGGGTTACGAATATTATTGCAATTTAAAAAATGTGCATTAATTTTATTTACATCGCACAGGTGAGCAGGAATTTCAGTTGTTGGTTTTTTTATTATAAACATTTAAATCACGCAAGTCCTTCCAGACCTGCTCAGGGGATTTAAACTGTAAGCTATAAGCAATATAGGCCTTCTTTTCTCTACGGATAGCAGAAGTAGTAAAATTCCTTAGAAGCTTGTAATAATCGAATGACGCGCATGTTTTAAGGTTTTTTGCTCTTTTAAATGCTTCATCACGCAATGATATTAATAATCGAATATTATCAGTTAACCACGGCAAACGAGCTTTATTAAATCTGCTTGTTTTCCAAGGAGCATGTTTATCGAAAAGATAAGTAACATTAAAGTTAAAAAAATCGCAGTTGAATTCTCTGCACCAAATTTGAATATACAGATTGTGGCGGGTGTTCTTCTGGTTATGAAATATACCAAAGGGCAATAAGGAAAGAAAATATTCTTACTCCACCAATAGTGACAGTGCGCTGTTGCACATCGGACATAGTCGACATGTGCTCTCTCACGACTATTGCCATAACCAATAATGTGCATCACAACCTATAATTAGAATGAGTAACACTGAATATATCTGATAAAATTTAACAACTAGAGCAAAGTGACCTGTACTACGCCTAATCTCAGTTATCATCTTTCGCCGCCGCTCGATTTGTATTAAATTACTTCAGAGTTTAACGTTAACAGTGTTGAAATGGCGATAAAATTCAAAAAAAAGCTGTGCTAGTATATTTTTTTCTGTAATTGTGGTTATATTCCATCTTTACCCAGTCCATCCTTTTTTCAAGTTGTTTTGCAGAAAATGGTGAAACCCACCAGGAGATTGATTATGTCAAAGATAGCTATATTAAAATACTGACCTGCTAATGATGTCATCGTCGCGTCGCCGCCGTGAGCCCTATAGTTTATGTTTATGTTTTATAAATTATGAAGTTTGTGACAGAACGAACAAGTGATGGGAAGGAAAAGACATTATTACTCTAGAATTCTAAGAGTGTACTATTTTATGTATTAGACTTACTTTTTATATAAAATAAGTTTTATGCTCTCGAATTATTAATAATTGTTTTGACTACTTCTTATAGTATATTGTCCAAACTAGTACCTTATACTTTATCTATTTACGATCTTATTTAAACACCTTGTATTTCCTGTTCAAATACAACAATAGCAACAAAATTCTATTTTTAGTAAAGCCAAAGATATTTGTAGCCTTTTTTTGTTATTCTTAATTGAAAACTAATTTATTACCTCTTGAGGAACATCTTAATTGTGAAAGGTTATTAATGATAGCAACTCACGTGTGTGTACAAGTATAAGTGGACATACATGAGATGTTGAACCTTACTACTTTTTTGCGGTTAATGGTTTTTGAGCCAAAGTCAGTGATGGAAAGTCGATAGGTGATCGTCGATCAGTCCATAATTGCAGTAATTAACGAGTGGGAGTACCACCATGAAATAGTATGATTGCAGGTGGAGTAGACTAAAGCGGAATGCAGATAGGCGCCCGCGCGTCTGAAGCACACCTGCACACCTCGCGGCGTTCTAGGCGACCTTTGCTAATTATAAGCGGAATCTTTTCGCTAGGTCTTTCACTAACATTCTTAACAGAATAAAACATCTAACGGTTCGAGAACAAGCAGTGTTTTCAATAAGCGATTTGCTGTTCTCGTGTACCACTCGTTTAATTAACGCAAAATGTACCAACTGGCATCTAACATTGTCGATCGTATGTACTATTAAATGTATAATCAAAAATAAAATAAAAATCATAACATGTATAAAAAATTAGAGGAAGTATCCGTTTCCGTTTCCAAGTCCTATATTGCTAGCTCAGCATTCCTGCACACAGGGTTCCCCTGTCGTCTCCTAATACCAATTGTCGTCTCCTAATATCAATTGTATTCCGGGTTAAAGTAGACCGTGATTCTTTATAAAGTTGGGGACAGTTAACACAAGAATGAGAGGACAGTTGCTAATAACTGTGAATATCCATTTTTTAACCTACCAATTCGAAAATAACTTTCCATAATAAAAATTTGCACTGTAATTCGTTTTATCTTTGTGACGTGATTTTAGAAGCATACTAGGGTACCTGCACTACGTAGCAGCATACGAGGCCGCTCAAAACAACTGCGGTACACTGAACTGCCAGCAGCCCACTCGGTTGCCAGCAGCGCACTCGGTTACCAGCAGCATACTCAGCTGCCAGCAGCACATTAGACTGTCAGCAGCACACTAGACTGCCAGCAGCAGACTAGGCTGTCAGTAACACATTGGGCTGCCAGCAGCATACTGGGCTGCCAGCAGCATACTAGACTGTCAGCAGTACACTCGGCTGCCAGCAGCACACTGGACTGCCAGCAGCATATTGGGCTGCCAGTAATACACTAGACTGCTAGCAGAACACTAGGCTGCCAGCAGCACACTAAGCTGCTCGCAACACCCTGGACTGCCAACAGCATACTGGGCCGCTTAAAACAACTGCAGTATACTGGACTGCCAGCAACACATTTGGCCGCTGGGATTTTAATAGATTCCCAGCTCCAACGTCTTGCTGCCAGCAATACACTAGACCCCCAGCAGCACACTAGACTGCCCACAGCACCCTGGACTGCCAACAGCATACTGTGCCGCTCAAAACAACTGCAGTATACTGGACTGCCAGCAACACATTGCGCCGTTAGGATCTTCATTAGATTCTCAGCTCCAACGTCTTACAGAATAGCAAACAGAAATCAGTAACTGTCACTTGGTTTCATTGTGATTTATTGATTCACGCCCTGGCGACTAATGCTTAATTCTTTTTAATTACTGTCTTTCATAGGAACTTCAATTTGTGAATCACTAGAAGATGAACTACTCGACGAAATATGCTTCCATTTGTTACGGGTTAATCTGTGGTTATCTTTCGGCAACTACTTGTTGCATGTGCGTTGTTTATAAAGTTAACAGCATTTTCTGGAAGTGACGTTCATGCACTGTTTTAAAACGAGGCTTTTAATTTGTCTGATATAACCACGTTTCTTTGCGTTGTGGTCTTAGATTGGCCCGCCATGTAGGCCACTTTAAAGTCCGATACGAGAATATACATACTTGAATCGTTAAATGTGAGAATTTGTGTTATACAATCCAACGAGGCAGTTTGACTGGTAAGAAAAATCTTCACGTGTCTACTGAAGTGTTTTATTCGCATTCTTGACAACGGTTTTACACGATTCGCAGAATCTAAGGTATGTGACACACGATTGTTAATGGTGGGCCCGCGATTACTCATGCTTTCTTTATTACTGTTTATTCGAAGAGTATAAAGTTCAAATATCATTGGAATCGTTACCAGTAAGGCGAATCTCGCATTTTGGCTGTCTCATTTCAATGGAGTCATGAGCGAATCTTTAAATGTGAGAATTTGTGTGAAACTGTGTTACAAAATTGAAGAAGGCAGTTTGACTGTAAAGAGTAAAGCTCCACGTGTCTGCTGAGGTGTTTTGTACGCATCCTTGCCAACGTTTTACACGATTCGTAGAATCTAAATGCAAATGCCACGATTTTTAGGCGTGAATCCGCAGTTACGTTATGCTTTCTTTATTATTTGGAAGAGAATCTGTTTCGTTAAGGGGTACAAGTTTAAAATATCTTGGGAATCGTTACGAGTAAGGCGAATCTCGCGTTTAGGCTGTCTCATTTCAATAGAATCGAGAGTAAACGACGTAAATCATTAAATGTAAGAATTTGTGTAAAACTGTGTTACAAAATTTAACGAGACAGTTTGACTGGAAAGAATAAAGCTCCACGTATCTGCTGAGGTGTTTTTACACGATTCGTAGAATCTAAGGTATGTGGACGCGATTATTAAACGTGGACTTGCGGTTACATTATGTTTTCTTTATTACTTGGAAGAGAATCTGTTTCTTCGAGGGGTGTAACTCTAAATATCCTGAGAACCGTTACGAGTAAGGCAAATCTCGCATTTTGGCTGTATCATTTCATTGTAGTCACCCATGCCGTCTGGTTGATCAGCGTCCCTGTACTGAAAGTCACTAACACTTTTACGAATGATGGCGATGCAGAAGTTCGACATCTGCTTGAGAGTTGCGCTGACTCTTAACACATTATTTTGACCACCAGCGATTAGAAAACGTCAACGAACAGCTGATACCGTAACACAGTAACGTACCTTGCATGACATTTTATTTCGTTTTATTTTTATTACGTAAATATTTCCGACACATTTTGGTGCATTATTGTAGAGTATTACCGTATGACTTTTAAGTGAAACTTAGTATAGTTTAACAGCTTTTAAAGTTTGCAATCTCGAGTCAAATCTGTGTGGACAGTACTGATCTTTAACAATTTTAACTGTTGTCAAATAATCTAACGTGTTGAGTTACGTAATTCGTTTAATTATTCAGTTTATTTTGGCCACAAAACGTCATAAGTGCGCCAATATACAAATTTATTTATTAATATATACATACGTCACGGTGTTTCGCTGCATCTCAACTCCAACTTCCTTTAAATTCCTGGGCCTGCATATTGACAATAAACTTACCTGGAAATATCACGTGCAACAACTTAACTAAACTAAATTAAGTGGAAATGTATTCTTATTATACCGTTTATGTAAAACTGTCACACCCAGTATATTACGAACCATGTATTTCTCCTTAATTCAGACTGTTATCTCCTATGGCATTTTATTTTGGGGTAGTTGTTCAACCGCCATAAATATATTCCGTATTCAGAAGAAGGTCATCCGAATATTGGCGGGCACCGATTTTCGCGCGAGCTGCAGAGATCTTTTTGTGAGCTTAAATATTATGACAGTTCCTTCACTACATATATATGAATCTATTCTGTATGCGCGGTCCATTGAGAGCAACACAGAAAAAAATAGTGATTACCACAGCTACATAACGCGTAACTGCGATGATCTTCGGTTACCATATCATCGTCTGGCTATAGGACAAACTGGCCCCGTTTTCACTGGCTTACTTTAATCAAAAAAGTGTGGAAGAATAATGTTCCAATGTCGGATTCAGAATTTAATAAGAAACTTAAAAAGACTTTAATATCAAACGCATTGTACTCAGCGGACGAATTTATGAAACTATGAATGTAGTGTGATTTGTTTACTGTACCACCTCTTGACATGTCAATAGCCACTGTACATTTCACTGTTCTGGCATTATGACAAATAAATTATTATTATTATTATTCCTTGACAAGAGTGTCAATAGGACTCCTGGCAGATTTCGTTTATCAGCGCACGCTGTGGGAACTTGAAAAGCGGTTCCATAGAGCAAGGGTTGCTCCCTGGTGCCCGTATTGTCATTTAACACAGCGCCATCTCCTTCAGAGTCTAGCTTCGGGATAACTGTTGAAATCATAGCGCGACTTGCCATCAGATATCGTAAGTAATCAAGAGCGTAGACGTCGAAAAGTGGTAGCACATTTTGGTGTCATGGTGGGGGTACACATTTCCGCTTAGTGCCCATCTCTGATCTTAGTCATCAATTTTCTTTTGTTTTCTTTCTGTTCTTTATGCTTTCGAACTATGAGATTTCTCTTTTCCTTTTTTAATCAAATAAATTTTTCGCATTTTATGGCACTTCTTCGTAATTCATCGTTTTTAATTTGTTTTGTGTCCATCACAGTTGTAAACTTTTGTTTTATGCACTGTGTTTCGTCGCTTCCATTTTCTTTTGTCATAATATTAACCCTTTTCTATAATTTTTTTATTTTCTACGAACTTCTTAATTCGCCCGGGAAAATCTTCTTTGTTTTCTTTTCGGTTTATGCCTTGTATTTTGTTGATGTTTCTTTCGTTTCTCTTTTATTTCAATTTTTTTTGTTGATGTTTCTTTCGCTTTTCTTTTGTTTCTGTTTTTTTGCGGGTTAATTTGATTTTTTCTTTACTTTCCTTTCTGCTCGTATTTTTGGCAAAAACGAAAAAAAATAGTTCCTCTTCACAACTGCCAAATTAATTACAGTTGTGTGAGTAATTAGTGATTCGTTTTTGTTTTTTGTTACCACACTTCTAATCCGAAGATTTTAAGATTGTATTATTTTGTACTTTAAGCTGTTTTATTATTACAGATTAAAAAAAATATATTTCTGCTAATACGGAGACATCAAAAATTATTTTGGTAAAGGTGAACATAAAATGGAAAGCAACTGACTGTTAACACGTTAACAGCAAGTTAAACCAAGACTCCAACAATAACATTAAAATCCATTTCTACCACCCTTGACCAAAATTATTTCTGATGTCAAAATATTTCAAATAATTGTAATACAGTTAATTTTACACTTCGCAGTTTGGCGTAATTAGGCTACTTTTTGTAATACCTTTTTTTTTCAAAAAAAATCTGACAACCTTGAAGCACCCGATCTGTCCTAGAACATATTACTGGTGAATAAAAGAAGTCTGATAATACGAATAATACAGGTAATAAAAAATAAAATAGCAGATCACACTGCACATAGCATCGAATACTAAAAAAACTCAAATATACTGCTTGATATATAATCTATCTGGTAATTTTTACAGTGTAAAAGTGGTTCGTACATTTACTTCTATTAGTTTAAAAATAGACTAAAAACTGGTTAAAAGTTCGCAAGAAACTATTTCATACACCTACTGATAAATACAACGGAAGTTCAGAAGATCACAAAATGGCATTAATGATAAGCCTGGGCAAGTAGTAAATTGAATCGCACTTCTGATTTGTTACACATAATCAAAAATAAAATAAAATTCATAAATGCTCCCCGATCTATCGCTTAACATATAGTCCCTTAATCTGCGTACTTATACTTCATATCAAATGAAATGTTAAAGGTCACAGTAGACATAGATGTAGCCCCGGCATAAGACGAGCATTTTTGTGTGAGTTACTAAAACAACATTTTCTTAAATAAATATGAATATATTTAATTGCAGCGCCTCAATTTGCTCATTGCGATTTAGGTTAACCTACAATAATTTATAGGTTAAGACAGATTACCTTGCAGATTACTGAGAAAAAAAATGCTTTTCGCCCAACTTCTAACTGCGCAAAACTATCAAGAAACGATTACATTTCGTTTGTATAGTATTTTTCCTCAGGATGCTAAACGAAAACAACTTTTCCACAAATTACAAAAAAAAATCAAATTAAAAAACTTCTGGACTGTAATTTTGTATGGGTGATGTTTTAATAACCTTCGATTTATGGCCTTTTAAAGTACCTTGAAAAAGTATTTCAATAATAATATGTGACAGCGGAGCGATGTTTTCTGTGAAAGCGTTCGGCATGTTGAGTAATAGGAATGGCCATAAAGTAAAGACCGGTAGCAAGGTGGTCAACTGTCCCGCTGTCATTCGTGTTAATTTATACGAATAAATTAAACGTTTTCGCAAGTTCCACGTTAGATATTGCTAAATATGAAAGAATGACGATCGTAAACGATTTATTTGCAAATAAATCTCGCCGATAAATGTAATCATATATATACCAAGTACATACTTTCGTTAATTACATATTTTTTATACTAATTGGCTACCGCCTATATTCCTTTCAACTGCTTTAATATTAAACGATCGTAAACATTTTGATTTACGACCTGTATATATTTGAATTTAACTATAGCAATTTCAAGAAAGAAAAATGATAATCGCATGATATTAACCAAGATTCGAAAAAAAAAACATCAACATCTACATTGTATGTGGTCTGCTATGTTCCAAGAGAGAGATAGTTGAATTAGTTACACCCTGTTTTTTTTTGTTGAGAGTAATATCAATTACGATATTTAGAGCACATCACTGAAATGTTGCTGATACAACAGAGCTTATGAATGGGCCCGTATGACACGTTATTATTTTTTGCATAAGGTATGTGAAAACCAACAAAGAGTTGAAGTTACCAATAAACATTCACTATGGTAGCCTGTCTCTGTCACTTTACATGGGCTGCTGGCAAAAATTTTCTGGAATCTAGTAGATCTAGAATTGTTAGCGTTTATCAACTGTCATATTTGAAAATTTTGACGTTATTCGCCTATAATTCTATTGACAGTTCCTATCCAAGTGAACTAGTTTTGTTTGTACAGCATTTGAGAAAAAGTAATTTTGTGTAAATATGGAAATCTCGCGTGAAAATTTTCGTGCCATGATCTTTTACGATTTCAAGTGTGGTCTAACGCCGAAACAATGCCTCGATCGGCTTCATTTGGCTTTTGGAGATGAAGCACCATCAAAGAGCAGTGTTTGTAATTGGTTTGCCGAATTCCAGCGTGGACGTACCTCTTTCAGTGACGAATTTCGTGAAGGTCGTCCATCAACATCTGTTGTTGCCACTAATGTAGATCCTCTGCGTGAAATGCTTGAGCGAGATCGACATGTGACATACTGTGAGATTCAAGCATCTTTACGCATTGACATGAAAGCAATACTCCAACTTTTGCATGATCATCATTTGAACGTACGAAAGCTTTGCAGTCGTTGGATCCCACACAATTTAACAGAAGCGCAAAAGCAGGGTCGTGTCAAATGGTGCGAAGAAATGCTCAAGAAATTCAATGGAGGTCGTTCAAATTTAGTTTATAACATCGTTACTGGTGACGAAACGTGGATCTATTCGTACGAGCCAGAAAGTAAACAACAATCTACCGTTTGGGTATTTCAAAATGAACCAAAACCAACAAAAGTTGTCCGTTCACGCAGTGCTGCAAAGCAAATGATTGCTTGTTTCTTTGGTTTAACTGGACATGTAGCAACCGTGGCTTTAGAGGATCGAAAAACCGTGAATGCTGATTGGTATACTACAATTTGTTTGCCGGAAGTCATCGATCAAATAAGAAGAAACAATCGAAATCGACGAATTATTCTCCATCATGACAACGCCAGCTCTCACTCAGTCCGTCAAACAGTTGATTTTTTGTCCAACAAAAATGTTGAATTAATGACTCATTGTCCATATTCACCTGATTTATCACCTAATGATCTTTTTGTTCCCAAATATCAAAAATAAAATGCGTGGTGAGCGATTTTCGACGGCTGAAGCAGCGGTTGAAACATTCCGGGCACTGGTTTCTGAGGTACCATCTTTAGAGTGGAAAACGTGCTTTAGAAATTGGTTCGAGCGTATGCAAAAGTGTATTGACATCAAAGGCGAATACTTCGAAAAACAATGATACCGTTTACCAAATTTCATATGCGTTTTTTCATACTGTTTCCAGAAACTTTTCCAGCAGCCCACGTATAACAAACTTCTGGAAATTTTACACAAAAGCATCGTTTCGCACGCCTTTTAATGACAAATAAACCTAAGGGTCATTTCCAGAACAATTAAATTCATCTTAATGACCGTTTCCTTTAATTTTGTCCAATTCTCTTAGAACTTGTTCCACTTTTCTTTAGACAACGTTGATTGATGTCCACTTTTCGAATTTTCTGACTAGTTTCATTCCACAACATTTGTTTTAAGCTTGCCAACATTATTACAAACTTTTCTAACATAGTGTGCCCAATATTCTACCGAAGAATATTTGGGGAATATCTTCGTTGCACCTTCCGAAATGACAAAAATCTTAACATACCTTAATGGACGTCAGTGGAATACGTTTTCGGCTTTTGGTGCTCATTTATCATTTGTTGTTCATTCACTCGATGCTTTAGTTTACTTAAAGATAGTCAATTCATTCCCAATTAATCATTTTTGTTTTTGTCCACTTCTAAGCTCAGCAAAAAGTTTTGTATTATTGTTCCTGATAACTTAATGCTTGCTGTATGAGAATGTAGTGGGTGGCCAAATAAATTTATATTCAAGGGTACCACAACCCACAACTGATTGTGTGAAAACACGCCCTGCATCATGTATTAAATTTATTTACCAAAATGAATAAGTATATTATAACGGACGTTGTTTCCGATCATACAAAAGGCAGTAATACAACAGTCATTATCAGATATCTGACGAAAGTATGGAACTCAATGTCATTCTCGTAAGCGGCAAGTTAGGCAGACGTTAGGTAGGCGGTGTTCCGATCGCGTACTTTGCGTTTGTTACCACATATTCAACACATTAATAGCGTGTTGCATTCAGAAGTCGAGGTAGCCGTGAATATTCATACAAATGTCCTAAGTTTGATCATTATCCATTGCCTTCTCAGTAACATCTTAAATCCTGTGTAATTAATGAGATATGCAAATATTACATCAGAATTGATTAACGACCAAGTTATAACCTATAGGTATTAAGCAATGTACTTTCTATTGATAGGTTTTAGAAAAAGAAAAGAAATCGCACCGTGTATTCGTTAATCTATGTATGCACCTATATTTAAACCCAAGTATTTATATTTGCTAATTATTTCCTTTTCAGTGACCTTTGTGTTGGATAGATAAATCATTCGCTGCTATTACATAGAAATTACGCGACGTGTTGTTACGAATATACAAGCTATAATGAATCATTCGATTAATCCAACCAGGTGAGTGACTTACGTCATAAAAAGTCCGAGGTATCCCCAGGGACAGAAAAAGTATTTAAAAGGTGTGCAAAGTTATGTAGGTGAATTACATTTACTATTCCTCATTAAAAAAAAAAAAACATATAAGTAAAACGTTGACGCATCGATAAATTTCCTCCATTCTCCGAAGTAAAAGTTTTGTCTAAACTAATACAGAATTAATTAATTTAATTTTTTTCCACTATTTTACTAAAATACTGAAAAATTTATTCATTCTAAAAACCTTTTGACGTATTAGTTCAGTCCAAATTTTTATTTTCGTTACCCTGACTTAGAGCTGAATGTGCCTTTATCATATTGATCATTTTCCTCTATTCGTTTCTGTTGCTAATTAACTTTTACAAAATTTTTCAATTTTCAACTTTTGTTGCTTGTACGTCCCTTCTTTTTTGGATTTTGTTTTCGGTTGGTTCGCGGTCGGCTTCCATTCTATCCGTTCTTGTACTTGTACAAGCTTTAGTTCTTGCAGGGATATTTGAAGAAGTGTCACCACCTCCTTCTCTTGAGGAATTCTTGCCCAAAGTCCTTGTAATCTTCTAGATAGTTCTAGATTTTCAAGGACACTTACCTTTTTCTCAAGGTTATCCCAGATATATTCAATGGGATTAAAATACTGGCACTCCAAAACATTGATATTGGTGGAAAAACGTTCCTGAATTACAACATTATTAAAAGTAAGACCAAAAATAAATTCTCGTCAATGTAGAGCACCAAATGTTTCTACATTAGGGATTATTATATCATCGGTTACTGATTATGACAGTGAGGTTCACATGGTCCTTATTAAGAGTTACGCTACCTTAAACCACAACTAATTTATCACTCCCTAACTTCTCATCATTGCGAAAATCGTTCACCTTGACGTCCCCATACCTTTTAAACGATGTTCATTAGTGGAAGACAAAACTTGAACTCGTTTGAGAACAAACTATGCCTCTGGTATTGGTATTATTTTATTAATCTGAACAAGTTTTAATCTGTCTCGCTGGCCCAGTTGCAAATTGATACGATTTAATTCGGCATTTCTTTTAATGATCTCTGAACTAGTTATGTTATTATTATTATTACTCAATTCTCTTGTAGTACAAACTTCTTTTTTCTTTACATTTATCCGGTCTCAAGCAGCGCGCTGCACGGAAAATAGAAGGAAAGCTTCCTAAGATATTATACGGAAAGCAAGTGTGTACATTGGACCAGCTTCTACGAGCCACAGTGACCAGGTCAAGAGTATTCGTACAATGCCCAAACCCACTGGTCGATCATTTTTCCATTAACCAATACGCCAAAAAATCAACCAAACTGATGCAGAACTCATAAACAACCCGACACAATGCGATGAACGATAAACCACAAACTACTTGCTGTAACAAAAAATGATAATCCAGACGCAAAATGGTGTTCCAGAGATATTATAGAGAAATCAAAATCACTTACTTTACGCAGAATTTTACGATAGAAAAATTCTAATAGGCCCTATCCCAAAGCCAAAAACTAAGAAGAAGAGAACTGGTCATTGTCAAAAAGTTGTGGTTTGAGATGGCCAACATTACAATTTCCAGATAATTTATCCGTCGCAAGTCTTTAATACATAAGGTGATGAACTAGGAAATGACCAATAAACTTGTCTGTTAACTTGAACTTCGGACTAACTTCGAAGCATACCTAATGCTTCGAAGCATCCGACAAAATGATTTTTTTCCGCGTTCGGTTCATAACGACAAATCGTAACGAGCTTTTGAACTTTCATGGACCCTTCGTAAACGCCCTATGAGGAGGGAAGCTTTAAAAATGGGCAAGATCTCTCAACTTACATTTTTAGTCCTAAGTCCAAGGATTCAGGACTATGTTTATCATCTTCTACAGCCTTTTCTCGAATATTATTCCACTCACGGTGATTTGAAGACGCATAATATGAAACTAGGATCGTTTTCAAAACTCTCGGTTGGATTAGCTTGCGGATGGTAAAAGAAGTAAAGGCTGGCTTCGGTGACAGGATTAATGAATTCATTAGAACGAAACCGGATTCCATTGCCAGATCACTGTGGAGGTACTCCAAAACAGAAGAAAAACATCATTCTGTAGATATTTCATTTTTGGCATTCGCCGTTTCATTTCTGCTTTATCTTGGTCACTTATGGTAACTACCAGTTTATCAATACCACATCTCTTCTACTCTGTTAACGACAAACTATTTCATACCAACTTCTTACTTACTTACTTTCTTATCCGCAACCTCTTCTACCATCGATGTGATAATTCCTTTCCAACTTTTTCTGTGTGTTTTTCTGTCTCATTTTTCGCTTTCGCCCAACTTAATCCTCTCTTTTGTAGTATATCGTCCCGTCCTTTCCTTGATCTTCCTCTTCTCTTCTTCATCCCAGTTTCTACTTACCGTATCACTTTCACTGTCCTATCTTCCTTCATTCTTATCATGTGACCGACCCACCTTGGTTTTTATTGCTCAATTTGTATTACACTTATTACATTGAGATCATTTCTTATTGTTTCGCATTTTACATAATCTTTTCTGGTTACTCCTGCAATTTGCCGCAACACTTTCATCTCGCACGCCGTTATTTTTTATTTCAGACCTGCCGCACATTGAAGACACCACAGGCTAGCGTAACGCAGTCAAGAATTTTGTAACACGTTAAAATAAACATACGACCGCACATTGCAGCAAGAATAAATCCTGCCTTCAATGTGCGGTGCTGCGTTTATTCGAATCTATTATAGAATCATATGCTGGCCTAGGCTCTGCTGCGCTAGTCTGGGCTATCTTCAATGTGCGGTTGGCCTAAGTCTGTGGGTTAGAATCCAAGATTCGCTTCCATACATAAGCGCAGGCAGTAACACCGACTCGTAGACTTTTGTTTTTGTTATTGTAGTTATTTCCTTTTTGCTTAAGAATAAGAATGGCCTGTTTAATGATCTGTACAATGCATGCGTCATTTTACTTATTCTGCTGTTCATTTCATCTTCCAATTTTCTATCTGTATCGATAGTTGTTCCCAAATATTTCATCTTTTCTACATTTTTTATTAATTTTTCCTGTATTTGTATTGTTCCCTTCGGTCTGTTTTGTTATTTGTAGTACAAAGTAGCGATATACCCCTGTAATTGTTATAATCATTGAAATTCCCTTTTCTTGTGTATTGAGGTTATTATTGTTATTTTCCATTCGTTAAGTGTTATTTGCTTTGTCTATGCCAAGTTTAACATTTTGTTTAGTAAAGTTATTCCTTCATTTCCCACGTACTTAATCATCTCTGGCCTTATGCCATCTTAATCTATCCCGGGCGCTTTCCCTGTTTTGATTTTATTTGCTATTTTGAGTATTTCGTCTCTTGTTATTTCTGCTTCCTCGTCTTCTTCGTCTAGTCCTTTTTTCATCGTTGTGCTTTCTTTCAATTTATCCATTTTTTCTTTTTCTCTACTTAGTAAATCTTCGAAATATTCCTACCATCTTTTGGTTATTTTGTTTTCTTCTGTCAATATTTCTCCTTCTTTCTCCTACGCCAACTTCAGGGGATGGGACGAGTCGACTTTTGATATGAGAGTGATTTTGATTTATATGAAAATCAAGATGATTTTGAGCAGAAACTGAAAATATCTAAAAGAAAAATTGGGGGGATTTTGCGAACACCCTGCAAAATAAGAAATACTTCCAGGAAGAGTGAAAATTTTTATCTGTTTCTATATCCATGTATCACATTTAATTAATGAGAAATTATTTTATTTTCCATTAAATATGCTAGCTTTTTAGTTTTATTTACGTATAATTATCGTATATTATTAGTTGGATATGTACCTGGATTTAAAACTTTAATTGCTGACGGCGAATTTACCGACGGTGAGTCTTCCGACGACGAATTGTACCTACGGCGAATGGGTGACAGTGAATTGGCAACGGCTAATCGGCGACGGCGAACTGTCCGAGATCCCCAATTACTTATTGAGGGTAAACTTAGGAGAAGTAGGAGTCACCAATTTGATAACTTCGTAACGTCTATTCTGAATGATGCTTTCGTACTTTTCATTCCATTTTTCATTTGTTATATTACCATGATACAAGTCCTGTAAACATTAAACCATTGTTTTGGGACACCTGTATAAAATTTTGCAATCTATTAAAAAAAAATTATATCATCCCTTCATTTGGTGGCAAAGTGTATAATAAAATATTTGTTTTAAAACGGTTTGTTACTTAAGGTAAGACGATTTTTGAAAGTAATACTTAAAAAGTGTTTGCCTAGAGTCGCCGGGTCCATATACTACTAACTACTGCTAACATAAGCGACCACCTGGTTAACACCTGCACGGTTTAACTGAAATCACTGCTATTACCGTTCGCAGGTGTCGGTATTAAAGCTTAAAAATGTGAGCTAACTACACCTAACATCCGCCGAGATTTTTTTTTTTTGTAATTCCCGTAATTTAAAGACACAGATATTTTTGTGTGGATTTGGTAATTTCTGTTTCCTTTTAAAAGCGACATTTTGCCGCCACATCAATAAAAAAAAGTATCAGAAGGTGTAACAAATTGCTGTTATTTCAAAAAAAAAACAGAGAATTTGAACTGCGAAACTTTGTACACAAAATTTTCAAGTCTGGATTGATTGAAAATATTATTCAAGGCATTCATCATTAAGGAAACTTTCTTCTCAGATCTCAACGAGGTAACTTTATGTAATGTAGAAAATACGCGAAACGTATCAGATCCGTTTTAAGAATTGTCTTGACTGCAAGATCTAACAAATTAATACGTTATGAAAGAAATCAAATTGAATCGAAGGTTCTTCATCTATTATTTGTCTAACGTTTTCTACAACCTTGGGACGTTGAATCGGTCTGCCGTAGCCTTTTATCCTTACAGTACAGCTGTCTAATTAAATAATTCGACAGAAAACTTTGGTAAATAATATAGAATAGAAAACTTTCATTCGCCATTTATAAAAACTTCCGAAAACAAGCTTTTACCATGACATGTTGCGATCGAATGTGAAATACGACATATTTCAATGAATTTTGATTAAGCATTAGGTTGTTTTTAATTAAAATTATAATAAATAATGCTTTCAAACCTATTAACTTTATACAAATAACATTTTTTTAATATTAAAGCTGATGTATTTGAAGTACAAACAGAAACAATTTTGATATCACTATAATTGGATTACTGTTACGTTAACAGCCTGAAGAAGATCATAGAAAATCGACATCGTTAGGCTAAATAAAAAATAAGATTTAACACAACATGTTGAATCAAACTGAGATCATAGAACTTTGATAAAAATAAGAAATCTGAGCCTCTACTACCACTTTCTGTCTGCTGCATTTCGTAAGTCCTCATTTTACAACAACGATCGGTATATTATGCATCTTGCTCTTTTCTTATACGTGTAGTAAAGCCTCCTACGTTGTTTACAAAACGTACAATAAAATAGCTCATAAATTATTTAAGTAACTTCTAATTCGTTTCCAAAATGTTTACCGAAACTGTTTATTTCTTGTGGTATGTTGTTGCATGTCAGACGAGATGAGGTGTTAACCTAGCCTAAGGCGTTCAGGTGGCTTAAAATCGAGCTGGCGCCTTTTAGAAATGCGTCACCTCCTAGTCGCTATCTCTGACGTAAACTGCAAATTCAAATCAGATCCTTGTTCTACACATGTTCTCTCTTTTGCACAATAATGTAATTTATGCAAATTGTTTTCTCTCGGCGTAGGATGCAATTGCTCTTTTCAGAAATGTGACGTTGTTACATGAACAAACAAGATACATTAATCGATTTCACTTTGACGTGCTAGAGTCTTTTTATAAATCTGGTTACTAATCTAATTAATTTGTTTTTATATTGAGTCTTGTATTAGTAAATTTATTCATCATCGGTCACACTGTCTGAGATAAGTGATTAAGTTGTTTATAAATATACGTTATGTATATGTATATCAAACAGGACATCCTATACAGCGTGTGTTTCACTGAAACTTGAAAAACGAAAAAGAAGAGATAGAAGAGATTATGTTGTAAAATATGTTTAGAGATTAAAGATATAAACGAAATCGTTCATTTTACCACATCTACATGCATTGCTGAGCGTTGTATATTCCTGAAATTCATAAGATTCTTATAAAAACCGAACAATTTAAGAGATAAAGGGGGAGATTCAGTAATTTTTTAACAAACTGTTAAAATTTAGAGGTGCTTTAAAATTTAAAACACGTTTTATGATTGGCTGTTAACCACAGCAACAAAATTGAACACCCTTTTAAATTTAACGCCTTTCATACGGAATAGGCCCCAACGCATAAAATACGTGGGCTGCTGCAAAAGTTTCTGGAGACGGTATGAAGAAACGCATATGAAATTTGGTAAACGGTATCAATGTTTTTTGAAGTATTCGCCTTTGACGTCAATACAATTTGCATACGCTCGAATCAATTTCTAAAGCATGTTTTCCACTCTAAAGATGGTACCTCAGAAACCAGTGTCCGGAATGTTTCAACCGCTGCTTCAGCCGTCGAAAATCGCTCACCACGCATTTTATTTTTGATATTTGGGAACAAGAAGAAATCATTAAGTGATAAATCAGGTGAATATGGACAATGAGTCATCAATTCAACTTTTTTGTTGGACACAAAATCAACTGTTTGACGGGCTGAGTGAGAGCTGGCGTTGTCATGATGGAGAATAATTCGTCGATTTCGATTGTTTCTTCTTATTTGATCGATGACTTCCGGCAAACAAATTGTAGTATACCAATCAGCATTCACGGTTTTTCGATCCTCTAAAGCCACGGTTGCTACATGTCCAGTTAAACCAAAGAAACAAGCAATCATTTGCTTTGCAGCACTGCGTGAACGGACAACTTTTGTTGGTTTTGGTTCATTTTGAAATACCCAAACGGTAGATTGTTGTTTACTTTCTGGCTCGTACGAATAGATCCACGTTTCGTCACCAGTAACGATGTTATAAACTAAATTTGAACGACCTCCATTGAATTTCTTGAGCATTTCTTCGCACCATTTGACACGACCCTGCTTTTGCGCTTCTGTTAAATTGTGTGGGGTCCAACGAATGCAAAGCTTTCGTACGTTCAAATGATCATGGAAAATCTGGTGTATTGCTTTCATTTGAATGCGTAAGGGTGCTTGAATCTCACAGTATGTCACATGTCGATCTCGCTCAAGCATTTCACGCACAGCATCTACATTAGTGGCAACAACAGATGTTGATGGACGACCTTCACGAAATTCGTCACTGAGAGAGGTACGTCCCCGCTGGAATTCGGCAAACCAATTATAAACACTGCTCTTTGATGGTGCTTCATCTCCAAAAGCAAAATGAAGCCGATCGAGGCATTGTTTCGGCGTTAGACCACACTTGAAATCGTAAAAGATCATGGCACGAAAATTTTCACGCGAGATTTCCATATTTACACAAAATTACTTTTTCTCAAATGCTGTACAAACAAAACTAGTTCACTTGGATAGGAACTGTCAATAGAATTATAGGCGAATAACGTCAAAATTTTCAAATATGACAGTTGATAAACGCTAACAATTCTAGACCTACTAGATTCCAGAAAATTTTCCAGCAGCCCACGTATACGCCTACGTTTTCAAATTGAAATGAAACGTACAGTACTTAAAATATGATACTACTATTTGATAAACCTTTTCAAAAAAAAATTAAAAATGTATTTAATGTGAAACTATACATTTCTATTTATATTTCTTATTCCAAAGAATAAACGTACACGAAATCAAGGGTATGTCAAAATTATATTCTTGATATTATTTACAATACTCCTTACTTTGATGGGAAGTGCAGATTATCTAATTAATCATTATTATTACTTCACCTTCTCTACCCACATGAAAACTTTTTAAAAAAACGATTGTAAGTGCAGAATAGAAAGACGAGTAATTAGTAATAACTTGTTAAAATATTCAGTCTCATCGATATATGATTCCTTCAATGATCAACAAGATGATTATCTCCTATTTTATTGAAAGTAGAAAATTTTAACTGGGACACCAAGTATATTCAGGAAGACAATGTTGGACCTTAAATACTGTAAAGGAGTCTTTCTTTACCTGACCAAACAAAGGTAAACAATGTGGGAATTTAACGTTTATGAAGTTTTCACCTCATTTTTCAAAAATGTAATTTTTATTGGAGTTCTGTCGGCGCACGAGGATCTCTGGAATTCTATGTGAAAATTAGAAATATTTTTGGCGAAGTAAATATAGCACACTTTAAAATAAGTTAAAACAGTTTTTACTTTTAGGTCTAAAGTTTTGGAAATGAAGAAGAATAGTTAGCTCATCTCTTAAGATTCCCAAAAAAAACCTCCGAATTAAAAAAAATCCCAAAAAAAGTTCCAACTTACACTTTGACAAAATTTCATGCAGAGAAGCGAAAAGTCGTTAGAACTCGTGATATGTTATCCAGAAAAAGAAAAATTTCATGCACTTGAACTAAAGTGATGAAGTCAAAAGAAAAAAGAGTTTTAGCGGCTTCTCGTGCCACCAGAATTTCAAAGAAAATTACTCAAGAATTCACAGCCTGTATTAAAAAATGTTACAAGATACAGACCGCTCTCTTCCTTTTGCGCAAATTTGTTCCAACGTACTCTTTTACGTCTGGAAGGATCTGACATGAACATGCAAGTGAGACAAATACAAATTTGGTATAACTGTAATCATAGAAAGTGTGCAATGTGTTGAAGTCGAATTAATACGGATCTTGATCACGTGACATGCAGGGTGTTTAAAATAAAATAAACACCACACCCCCAATGAATTAGAGCATTTAGTTTAGAACTTAGAGTGCTACCTAACTGAGCAGAAGCAATATTTGTGCGGAAGAAATTAACTTGCAGCACAGCCTGCAGCTTCGGTCGTGACGAGTGTGAGTGTTAAATAAACGCGAAAATAAATGAGCACCACCTAATCTTAACCCGAGACGGGGAGAGCAAAAGCAAGACAATTACAAACCTCAAAAGAAATTTAAATAATGCATACACATTAGTTGCACATGAAATTAACAAGGAGTTAGTTTTAAAACAAATCCAGATTTAATCACAGGCGGTTCCACCATCAGTTTCACAATAAACAAAACATGTATCTAAATATCATTGGCGTGAAGACTGAACTAATAAAAAAAAATAAACTCCGACGGAAATTTTATGATTGTCTGAACGCGTTGAATAACAATTTCGTTCAATTCTTACGAAGCAGATAAAATGTGCTTATAAACGCTTCAAAAGATGAAACAATTCTATGTAAAATAGATTATCCGAACGATCTTATTTATTAAAACCTTAAAAGAGGTGTCGATGCGTCGATAATTTTACACTATTCCATGGTGGGAGTATTTTAAAACGAAAGCGTACAAAAGCGTCTACGATAAAACACAAAGCGTGAGATCATTTGAAGTTTTACGAATTTAATTACATACGCACACGCTTTCCTAAAGTTGAGTAATCGTGAATAAATACGAGTCTAACTTAATATACAGGTTGTTTTCTGAAAAGCGGTTTACCAAACTGTAACAAGAGTCTTATACGTAATTTATTTCTGAATAATAGAACTTTGATGCATAGAATTCGCTTTTCTTGAAGCGATACACTGATAAAAGTAATGGTAAAATTAAATCATTTTTACATTAAAATTTCATGATATTTAAAGTAAATTTTTAATATCATATAAAATTCTATGTATATTACTTATTGGTAGCAAAATAACATTAAATTTGAATGTAAAAATGATGTAATTCTACTGCCACTTTTATTAGTTTAATTGAATCAACTCCATATGGTCGAGAACTGTTGTATTTATCCAACCTGTATAATCCCGAGTGTTTAGAATGTAAAGGGCTTTTCGAATTAGTGATCAGTACGCACCCAATATATTTGGAAAAACACGCGGAAAGTTTGATATAGTCTGACATCAAACTATTTGTTTGAATACCCCCCGGTCATTTCTCTGAAGTGGTAGGCAAAAATAATTCCTTCTTTACTAACGCCCATACCGAGAATGACATCACACGATTTCCTATTTCTAGTTAACAAGAGCCCGAAATTTACTAGAATTAATTTAGTTTTAGGGTTTACCAATTTTCTAGACATTTTTTGTGGTTGACTTCCCCATACTGCCTCTAAATACCAACTTTCAATGATAATCAAGAAATGGTTAGAAATTACACTAAAAAATCAGTCTTGGACATAGCCAAAATGATGAAGTGATGACGTTACAAGATATAAAAAGAGACATTTTAACTATTAGAGATACTTCTAAAATTTAGAAGGTTCCTTACAGTACACTTAACTGTTATATTTCTGGACGTACAGAAAGAAAAAAATCAAATCTGAGAGAAATCCAGCTTTACCAAAGCAAAATGAAGAAAATCTGTCTACATTTTGGAAAAATTTGTTATTTAGAACAAAAATGATTTATTCCTTACTTACAAAAGAATAAAATAGTATGCAGGAAAAAAAATTGACGCACCCTTTCATTATTATTTTCTTTTATTTACCTCAAGCTTCTCAATTTTGATGAGGAGCCTTCAGGTGACGTACTGTAGGGTCACTGATATTGATATTTATTGCTCTTGGTGGCTGCGACCGGCTTACACGGATGTTTATAGTTGTTTGGGGAAACTCAGAAAACCCAGTTTCAAGAAGCCGATATGAAAGAGTACTTTGAATTGCTTTATAAAACTTTAACAGATTTGTCTAACAAGGCGAAGATTATTTGGAATTTAGATGAAACTTTGACCAGTAATTGATCCGTCAGAAACAAAAGTCAAAGGGCATAAAGGAAGGGCTGCCTCTTGAGTAGCAGGAGGAACTGAGAGGGAATGAATTACAAGTCTAGTTGCGGCGAATGATTTAGGTCAAAAAACGACGGCATTGATAATTTTAAAAAAGGTGAATGTATGGCGTATTCGATAATCAGCTTCCATAATCTGATAAATGCCAGAGACAGAATATGCAGCTAGTTGAAAAGGTTGAATAACAAACGGCAAAAATTTTCTACAATATTTTGAAGACACCGTAACACTCGTATTATGAAATGAAACCCACGTCATTGGAAAGATAGTTTTTGTTTTCCCAAAGAAAAACGCATTAGTTCTTAAAATTGTTTACTCATACCAGTCACTTATTAATACAACCATTACATTTGACTGTCTTTAAATCGTTCGAAAGCAATTGGGACAACAACTTAGACGCTCGGCAAAGAAAATATCCAGGACTGAGCATACTCAAACAGAGAGAGAGAGAGAGAGAGAGAGAGACAGTTTGTCAACTTTTTGTAGAAACTTGGTGCAATATTCTGTAATTTCCAAACCCTTTCCTAAAAACAGAATTTTTTTCCTGCGACGAAAACATTGGAAAGCGTTAAAGAAAGTGACTGTGAAAATATTACCAACGAGAACCAAATTATATTTGTGTTACAGACGATAACCAAGGAAGAAAGTACTATCTGTTGCCAAGGTCAAAACAAGCGAGCGCGCGTATTTGAAACATCAACTCGGACTTCAAAAAAACTATAGAAAGAAATGAAGAGGAAAATCGTAGTGTAGTGGAAAATCAGGAAGCAATTGAATTTGTGCCAATGGGAAAGTATAATGCAGTAAAATTTAAAGACGATATTGGAATTTGGATTGGATACTGGAAGAATAAGCAATGTGAGTAAGGCAATGCCCGCATTACTCTTTTACATTCCTAAGAAAAATAAAAAAGAAGAGTTCAAAAGTAAGGTTAGAATAGGTTATGGTGACCATGAATGTACTTTCCCCAAATGACTAGAAAAGTGAAGTCACCGACCAACTTAAAGAAAGTTAATTGTTTAAATATATATATATATATATATACGAATTCTATAACAAATACAGCTATAATTATAAACAGTCCATGATATCATTTGATGCGAATGTAGAGTGAGTCATTCAAAATTCTGATCGCTATGCCCTCACTTTATCTTTCAGGATTTGATATCTGTTAGTGCTCAAAAAAAGAGGAAAGTGAACAAATGACTAAGGTGAAATATTCTCCCTTAACACCCCCAAGCACCTCACAGCCGCTCTTTTTTGGAAGCTGCTTTCCATTACCTAGTTAATCAGTTTACCTCATCTATCCACTTTCTTACTAGTTGTTTGTACCAACATCTGATCAAAATGATTTGAGGATTTTATAACTCTCCTCCCTCTTCGGTCTTCGCGAGCAAATATTTTTAAGTCCTAAATTACCTCAATCCTAACTCTATTTCTATTTACCAACAGTTGATCAAAATGATCTTAGGATTTTACCAATTCTTCTCCTCCTTCAATCGTCGCCAGCAAGCTTTTTTAAATTCTCAATTACCTTATATGGTTTCCGTTCTTTTGTAGTTGGGTATCTACTGTTCAAAAGTGACTTAAGTATGTCGCTTTACTTCAATGTAAAATGAAAGCAGCTATTGCCTATTTTTTTAAACAGATTCTTTTATTCGGACATCCGGTCCATTGCCGACGTTTTTTTCTGCATTGCAGGAGAAATTCTTCGGTACCATTAAATACAATGCGCTTCTTGCTGCCGTCGCTACTTATCATCTGCTTATCCGCTGCTTCGTAGGAGATTTTAAAGTACACATCAGCAACACATTTCAACGTAACGCTATGGTCTTTAGTTATATCACGTGAATATGAATGTGAACTATAATAATACTGATCAGCAATTACTGAGATAACTTGCAAAGTTTGGGTGTCTTCAAATTAGTGTGTAAGCAACCTAACCCTGAAGCCGAAATATAACAGGTTATCAAAGTCCCATCATTTGATCTTATTCATACAATTTCAGAAATCAGAAATCAGAAATCTAAAACATCGTATTTTTGTGAAGAAAGATTTCCAAAAAGGTAAAAAAGTCATCCACTCAGACAACTCAAGTGCACGTTATATTCGAGTCCAAAATTATCCGAAGCGTAATCAGATTACATGGAAGCATTTTCGGTACAAGGACCGCCTACAAGGACTGAACTTACGGCGATTGGTCTTATGCGCTGCCAGAGATTAATACCACCTGAGATAATAATGAAGTGGAATGCAGTAAATTCCCTCGGTTCTCTTGCACTGGGTGACCTATGCCCTCCTCTTGCACCTGCAGCACAGGTGTCCGACTGTAAACAACACCTGAGTAGATCACTGATTATAAGAGATAATTTAATACTCGGCTCAAGCATGTAATCTCACAAGTGTTGGTAAATAATGTGATGCAAGTGGATGTACCTATTATCAAGTGTACATAAACCACGAATACCTATGTGTATTATTGATAAGTGATTGATGAAATTTATTTGAGTGCGTGTGCACTCGAGGGTTTCGCTTTCGTTTTAAAATTCGCATCCAAATCAGGTAAAAATAGCTGCAATTGATATAATATAATAAATACATAAGGTTATCATTTCAAAATTATAACAAAAATAATAATTTTAAATGATAAATAAATGTATTGTTTAGTAAAGTTTAAATACAACGTAGATATATGTAAAACAAATTTGTTTTATACAATGAGATTGGATCTAGGAAGACGATATGGCGTGACCAAACTCGATTTCAGGTGCTCCACATTGTGGGTTCACTTCTAACAAATTAACGTAATACATCATATTCTCTATTTTTCAGTTCAGAACTGTTTTAGACAGTTTGACTTATGTACATTTAAGAAGAAGATACTGTGGTTTTATACTTTTATACTTTCTTTCAAAATACATATCTTCTTTAAATAAACATTAACGATAATTATGGTTATTTGTTTGTATGTCTCATAAAGTGCATAACTCAGTGGGCTTAAATTTTTAAATACCAGCCTGTTCAAGACGCCACATTGGGGATAGCGTACGCCCCGCCTACTGATGCCGTTTCTCGCAAGGGAAATCATGTACATATGTCGCCTCTGTGATACGATCTCATTGATTTTATATTTCAAATATAAAAAGTTACATTTATTTATACATTTTAAGTCTTCTTCTTCTTACTTGCTAACGATATCGAAAGTCTTCTTCTTGTTACTTGCTTACGATATCGAAAGTGTTAAATACCATGCGAGTGTGAGATTTAGAAAATAAAGCGAAATCCAGCGAAATAATCAATTCACACGAGCATTTGATATTACATAACCGAATTTTAACATACTATATGGTTATTGTTAAACCGAATCGAAACAGGAATACACTAATAAAATACTGTGGAAATGATTTTCTGTGGCAATAGAACGAGGTGGTAAAACATCTTACGTAATTAACCACACTTTACGACGCAATAAGGCAATCTATTATGTCATCCTTTCAGTTTAATTACGCCAATCATGGCGGCTGAACTAATGGTTAACAGAAATTAAATCTAGTATAAAATGAAAAAAATATTTTAGCAAACTTTAACATTGCTCATCAAAAGCTAAATCCACTGTTCCCTTAAGGATTATCAAAATCACGTTGTTTTCTTCTTATTATTATTAAATTCAATACAAGTGAAGTGCTTCTGGTTAACTTGAACTTTTACACTTTTTAAATAAATCATTCAAGCAAGCAGAATTTTTTCCTCTTCCGAAAAATCGTCATCCTTTTGCTTCTTTTAAGTATAGGAGAGAAGAAGACGATTCGATCGAATGGCAATAGCAATCTTCCAAATTACGGTCTCCTAAATCCTTAATGTTCTCAAAGTTCATCCTTAGTTCCCTCAAAATAAGTTTGTCATTTGCCATATTACCATAAAGGGGATATTCTGAAAATTAAGCAGGGCACCTGGTAACGCTTCAGGACAATGATAGAACTAGAAATTACTAAAACGAATCGCTCTTATTATATTTCAACTTACTTTTGTGTTTCTTCGTTTTCTTCCTCTTCCTAACACCAGACTTAGCTGTCTCGATGGGAAGCTTAAATTACCCTGCTCTTTTCACTTTCTCAGTTTATTTAAACTACTCCTCTGCAGAGGTAGATACTCATAAAGAATTAACTTTTCGTTCCTTGTCACCTACATCACCTGCAGTTTTTTTTGACTTACGTTCTGATCCTACTAGAACCAGAAGCTCCTCCTCAGCTCTGTATTTATCGTGGTTGAATAAAAAAAATCAGCTACTTTTTACACTGCTTGCGTTTCTCTTATACTTGCGTTTACTTCGTTCGGCGTCTACGTTCGGCTTTACTCTGAGTATCAATCATCATCTCTCTCCTCGTCAAACTTCGACGTCAAAGTTAACAAATAAAACAAAACCAAAAAAATGTAACAAGTGAAAAATTTTCTCACTAATTTTAAAGTGGTTAATTTTGAAAATTTATTCATAAGACGATGTCGATCTGATGATGGTTTAATAATCGTAACCGGTGGTCAAGCGAAAAGATATCGAAAGAAAATTGAGAAGTATTATTCTTCTCATACAAAACGAAATAGTTTTTTTTGTACAATAAATTAAAAAAAAGGTCAATATAAATTTAAAAAGCTGGTCATAAGTAAAAAAGAGAAGAAAAAGAAGAAGAAAACAGGAAAAACAGAAACATATTGCTCCTTCTGCGCCAGTGGTAGACGAAATCAAGAGTTAAAAGTTAGAAAAATGAAAGACACGTAATTGGAAACATCACAGGCTTTTGTAAATACTCCAAAACCAAAAGGAAGAAGAGTTTTAAAAAATAAGGACTGTATCGAAAATTATGGACGCACTATAAATCAGTATTAATGTTTACAAGGGGATATAAAATTTTACTAGTATTTGAACTAACCCTTTATTTTGAATATATTTAATAATGAATACAACAGAAACCGTTACATTTCAGATATTTTTGGCTAGTTTTCGAACTTCTTTTCTTATACTACACATTAGGGTTTGGACATGAGTTTTTGAAAAGGACTTGGATACTTTTGACCAGTTTTTTTTTGAACTGGTCGAGTGTCTTGGCTGCTTCAACATGTTTTCGGAGTCTTGCCTTCATGATTGCCCAAAATCTTTCAACTGGCCGAAGTTGCGGGCAGTTAGGCGGGTTCATGTCTTTATGGACGAAACTGACCTTTTTATCTGCATGCCACTTTCATGCCAAACCACGTAGTGGCAGGTGGCCAAATCAGGCCAAAATAATACATCCCCCTCATGTCTTCGAATTATTGGTAAAATTCGCTTTTCCAGACATTCTTTCACATACGTATCATTTTTCATCGACTGGTCAGTAAAAAAGGGTTTGCTTTTCATACCGCACTCGTATATTGCTTGCCATATAAGCACTTTCTTTCCGAACTTTTCCACGAAAATTGACTTCTCCACATTTGGGATATCACTCCCTTGCGTAACTGTGTAGTACTGTGGTCCTGGTAATGTTTTATAGTAGTCTAGTTTAACGTACGTGTCGTCGTCCATGCACTGCCTATTCTTTGTCAAAACACTATCGTACAACTTTCTGCTTCTTGTTTTTACCGATTCCGCTTGTTTTTTTTTGGTTCTTGTAGGACATTTCTGTTGTTTGTAGGTCTTCAAATTATTCCTTACTTTTGCCCTTTGCACCATTTCAATTGAGGTTTTAAGTTTTTTTTGCCACATCTCTGACAGACAGCTCTTTCTTCTATTGAAATGCCTTGCAAATTTTTTTATCCATGGTAGAGTTAGATGGACCTGACTTTCGTCCAGATCTTAGCAAGTCCTTGAAGCTAGCATGTTCACAGTATCGTTTTATAGTCGTTCGAACCGCTTCCTCGCTAATTCCTTCCAGCTTCGTTAATTGTCGGTAAGACAAACCTTTTATTAAGCACCAATTGTCCACAATTGATTTTCTTTTTAATACTGACAAACTCGGCATATTGCATGTTTAATAATAATAATCAAAACTAAGCAAACAAAATTATAACTTGACATCTATAAAAAAATTGTTAACTGTCACAACGAATGAAATTTTATTCAAAGCTCAATATACGTTTTTATAGTGAATGCACTCGTTTCCAGATACGCGCGGAAAAGTCCAGAGTCTTCGCGTACGTACGGGAATGCTCCGCAGCTTTCCCGAAACTACTTGTAGTATTAATCCGAGCGCCCCCGGCAACCCTTCTCGCAAAGACCGGCGAAGTACCTGAACCCCGTGTCCAACGCTGTAACAGTATTGCAAGTTTTTTGGGAAAGACGTTACAGTTATGTCCCATCGACAAGTGCGTTTAGATTTCTTTTTAGCTTGTATGTTTCAAAACTACATAATTAAATGCTTGTGTATTCGAAAAAGAAATTTATTTCATCATCTTCTTTCTACAACTCTTCCCTTTACGAGTTTCCAGCTTCCTTAAATTACAATCCTCTCAGTCTCCAGCTTTTAATTTCTTTACGTGACATCATAAATAGGTTTTAAAGTGATAAATTTTAACATTAGTTTTGTTTAGTAGTTTTTGGTCATGCTGGGTGTGGCAAGTCTAACGTACTAAGCGATAGTTTGTTTCATGTTTATTTGTTTGTTTGTTTATTTATTGATTATTGATTACACATAATTGTTTTTCATACAATTAGTATAAATACACATGAATTATAATTTTAAAAAAATACACCTTCGTTAATAATAACAATAGCAATAAAGTAAAGAGTTCTTTTTCATTATAAAAATGTAACAATATTAACATGTAAGTACAAAGTTTTTTTTTTATCTTGAACCGGACAGAAATATGATGGGAACACACTCAACGTTTCGCTATAGATTTACAGCTTCTCCTGACGAAGCTATAAATCTATAGCGAAACGGTGAGTGTGTTCCCATCATATTTCTGTCCGATTCGAGATTAAAAAAACTTTGTACTTACAATTTTCATCGGACAAGAATCAACTTCAATTAACATGTAAGTACATGCTGATATTGTACGTATTTTTAAGAGTAAATTTAATAAAGTTAACAATTAATTTTTGAACCACTATTTGAACCTCCCTCTTGTTGTTTGTAACGTTATAAATAGGTAGTAAAGTGATATATTTGAATGTTAGTTTTATTTAAGAAATTATTGTTATTGGTCATGCTGGATGCGGTAAGTCTAACTTTCGGTAGTGGACAATAAAATCCGAGCAAGCATATTGTGACATATCGTGCTTAATTTTAGACTATTTTAGTAAAGCAATATTGTTTCAAGGCGGTTATGTTGCTGGCAATGCGTAAGAATTTAAAATGTCCCAGTTTCATAATCATTTAATATTTAACAAAATAACAAACTTAATATTAAAAAGTGGCGTGAGTTTAAATTTTATTGACCTTTATGATATGACATTATAACGTTTCATAACATTATGTCGGTCACATTCTAAGTGTCGCTTAAATTTAAGTCGAGTTTGTTGTTTGGTGCATATGAGAAATTACCAATTAATTTTTGAACTACTATTCATTTGGGCGCTCTGTTGTTTATAGGTGGTATTATTTCAGAATCATCTTTTTATTGTTGATGGCGTTATAAATAGGTAGTAAAGTGATATATTTTGAACTAAGTTTTATTTAATTACAGTCGAAGCTCCGTAACTCGAACTGCTAAGGGACCTGAGATTAAGTTCGAGTTATAGAATATTCGAGTTAAAGGATATGAGTACATACCATACATGTTTATACATATTATGTATTTATTTACTGTCGGAAGCAAAAAAAAGTAGACAAACTACAGTTTCCTGTAATCATCCTTTTTGAAAATGGTAGAGATTAAAGACGACTTCACAGATGCCGTTTAAAAAATTTAAAAGCTTTCAAAATTAACAAGTTTATAACTTTGGCAAAATCTGTGAGTTCGTCTTTAATCTATGGCATTTTGGGAAAGAATAATTACAGAAAACTTAGTTTGTCTAAAGTAAGTAAAGTAAGTAAAAAAAAAAACATATAAACAATATTTTACAGATATCAGAATTTAATATAATAAACGTGGATAATGTACTTGCTGGTATTTTGTATTCCTCAGAAACATTTTTCTTTTTGACACCATTTTCGACTTTTTTTTAATTTCAAGCTTTTGTTGGACTGTAAGACTTTTAAGTTGATGAAAATTTATATGTTTGTAAAGAAAATACGACCAAATTAATTGAAATACTAAACGCAACTGAAGTGCATAGTATTATTGTCTCAGATCGGAAAAAGGGGATTCCCAGAAGCATCACCGCTGGAAACGTAAATTGATGATAAAAAGATGGGGATTTGTCGTAAAAATTCGAATTATAGAGCTTTGTGAGTCCTTTGTTCGTCAAATTTATTTCGAATTATAAAAATTTTCGAGTTAGAGAAATTTGAAATAAAGAGCGAAAAATCAATGCAAAACGCTAGGCAACTGCAAGGGACAGCAAGCGACTACGAGTTATAGAAAAATTCGAGTTAAGGAGCTTAGACTGTAATTGTTTTTCATGCGAGGTGCAGTAAGTCTAACGTACTAAGCGATGTAAGTTACCTATTCATTTTTAGAACAATATTCGCTTGGTTCATCTTCCATTTAATTCATGGTTGTCTCTTCGTCTTCTTCTATCTCTGTGAAATCGGTCTAATATTTTTCCCATCTATCCTCAATCTACAACTCCGAGCCATTGTAGCTTTTTTCTGCTATTCATGTTTTTTTGTGTTCATTTCCTTCCATATTGTTTCGGTTCCCTATCATTTTCAGATTTCAGGAAGACATTTGCAAAGAAGTTTGCAAATTGGAATCTTTCTGCAAAACGTAAAGGTAAACGAACGGTAAAAAGAATAGTTTGTCCGCGTTTTTGACTAACGGATGGCCGTTAGCTATATTTCAATTACAACAATTAAAGGATTTTAGAAGAGGTCTCAAAAAACGCAAATAAAACGTTGTGTATTTTAACAACAGTTCGCGATTATGCTCTCATTTTTTGACCTAAATTTGCAGTGTAAATTTTCGGGCCACTCTTCTTCTGACAAATCTCCAAACAGGACCGAAACAATTCAATCCAGAAGAAGTTCTCGTTGCAACCGAATACAACAAATTTTTAAATTTCTAGGCCATTTTCATTCGAATTTCAAAAGAGAAACGAGATGAAGAAGAAGGAAAAATTAAACAAATGGTAATCAGGATGATTTCGGGGCGGAATCTTCGATTACTTTACGAAATTACTTTGTCAATAAAACAAAATGAGGAAAAAAACAAACGAAATTTCATAACATTCAGCTGTTTGTTCTTTGGAGGATCATAAACAGAACTTTAAAAGCAAAACAACCGTTGATCGGAAATCTTGTAGGTCTAAAAGCAACCACATTGACTTTTTCTCTTTCTTTTCAAACTCGATTGTCGTTTGGTTTGTATTTCATGCGCTTTGGTTTGTATTTCATGCGCTTTTCTATTGTCCATTTATTGCTTCCGTTTTAATTCGATTCTACTAAAAGTATTTTCGCTTTTGGTCTATTTTCACTCCTTCTCGATCGATTTATGATAGAAACGAAAAACAAAAGAAGATAACTTATTGAGAAGTTTTTTATGTCACCACTATAGATCAAATCCTCGACCAACTTGCTCAGAGCGGCTTTAAATCATCTTTTCTTACTTCAACCACGATTGAGTTAACCCGATTGATTGCTTTATTTTGCTGAATCCACGATGGCAGTGACTTTATCCTTCAAAATCCAGGCATCGCCTTGTTTTTTGCCTCTGTACTTCCGGTTAGTCGGTTTCCATGTTCCAAAAGTCTCTTCCTCATTTTTATATTTGGCATTTATTATGTCTTTTTGCAATTGAGTGTCTTTGTTGTTTCAACATATGATTTTTAAATGTTCAATTACTAGTATATTTTGTATTAAATTCTGAAAAGGACGTTAAAAAAGTTCATCTTTTCGACCCAAAACTTAGGAAGGATCAACGATCAGCAGTTAGGATTTAAATACAAAAATACTTAGTCTTTTCCTGACACATGAAGGGTGCCGGTGAGAAGAAGTTCTTCAATACACTAGAGTTTGTCAATCATGGACATCACGGCTTACTAAATTCTGGATCACTTCGTTTCAATCAAAACAATATCGTCGTTATTTGAATATCTTTAAAGGGTTTAATGTTCAGGATAAACTAAATAAATGGTCGTCAAACTATTACGACTGCTAAAAATCATACGTGTTTTACACCCTTAAGCTGCTTTTCCTGCTTGGAAGATCGAGTATTTAAGGATTACTGCTATTGGATATCTTTGATTACGTGACTAAGGATAACCAATAAGTTTCACCAAGTGAACGACGAAAGCCACTGACAGCAATCCACGAATAGCCAATTATCCATATCTCCAGATCAGGAAAATCAGCTTTGGGACCAGTTGTACCACAGAGGTTTAAACTGACGTTCAACTGAACCAAGTTCAAAGTAAACAAATTCGTATTGAATCTTAAAGACATGTGACAATTAATGCAATCGTAAATGACATTTTATGCTGTTTTGCTCACTTTGAACCTGGTTCAGTTGAGCGTTGGTTTAAACCCTCTTGGTACAACTGGCCCTTAAAGTCACTGGAATTATTTACATTATAATTATCTGTTTTAAAAAATGAGTTCAATGAGAACTGTTTAAAAATCTGCCACGTATTTTTCTTTTGACAAAGTTGATGTGTTTTTAAAAAAAGACAGAATATGTACCTATATTTATTACCTTGTTTAATGTATCTATCAATTCGTGAAATACGAGCAATAAATTTAAACTCTACGATTTTTATGTTTGAAGGTAAATGCTAATTTATCGACATTATTTACTCGTACTCGGAACGGAACATACTCGGTTGTCTACGTTTTTGGTTTAAGTAAATAAGTCCTAAAATTTATCTAAGATAATTTCGTAAGTGTAGCAATTTGTGCAAACTTTAATAAGAACATAAATCAATAGGAAACTTTTTCTCTGAAAATATTGACAAACATGAAATGTTTAAGTAACACTTCAGAGAATATCGAAACCGGTTTTGATATTAAAAGATGGTGTACTGTAGATACCAGTACTTTATTACAATATTGGATTCAGTATGTCCTCCTCAATGAGTTATGATTATGAAAACAAATCTGAAAGCAGAAAAATTTATAAAACTACCAATTTAAAATATTAGTTACATGCATCTGTAACATCAGTTTAATTTTTATTTGAGGCACCTGTACCTGACGAGCTTGGAAAATTGAGGAATACAAAAAAGGTCATCAACTTCATATAAACTATTTCTCTTCTTCAAGTAGTCTGAACTTATTTCTGCCAACTCAAGTAGAACACTGTCCAACCATATCTCGTGATTTTCATCTCTGGCCTTCTTGTCCTTCTTCAGTTAATCATCCACGCTTAAACTTGAAAGATGTAATGAAACTAATGGCCATAAAATAAATATAATAATAATTACGCCTACCATGTTTATTCATTGAGAATGCTTGTTCGATTTAGTAATGAAAGTTTTGCTCGTCTTGCATGTTGTTCAAATGTATATCTACTCACCTTTAGGGCATAACAAGTTTAAGTTCTGCTTCCGTTTAACTTATGGGCCGTAAGGTATTAAGTAGAACAGTTTTTTTTTGCCACAAAGTTTTAACGAATTCATCATAGAATGTATGCAAAGTTTTTACCAAAATAACAGTAAAATGAACGACATTTTTGAAAACAATTATATTTTAAAAAGTGCATGGGTAAAGTATTAAGAAGAATGATTATGATAAGTAGCAGATACAATATAAATTATAGATCTTTTTCAGACTCATTTGTAGTTTCTTTTGGAATTCTAATCCATTTTTCTAAATTGAATGATACTAGAAATCAGTGTATCATTCAACGTTTGTATAATAACCAAGAATGATTTTTTGTTTTGGTTCTAAGTCTTTTTATTAATATTCAGTGATCTTATCCAAGGTCCAAAAAATTTCTGCTGATAATTTGATCATTTTTCTATCCCGCTTTATTCGCCATTCATTTAGAAAGACAAGAAAGAATCTTGTACATCAATTTTATCACGAATTTTTGACTTGGGAATGACCAGATTTGTAAGCAGTTTCTAGATCCCGGGGGTAATTTATGACCCGTAAGAAACCATACACAGTCCCTTTCAAATAGCTTTGGAAATGTACAATCCATTTCAAGAGTGTTAATAGAATAGTAATTCTATGAGAAGAAAACTATTAGCTGCTATTAAAGGAGGTACATTTTCCTGTATTTAAAATTGCAATTTCTAATACCTTCCAGATGCTTGCTAAATTCTGAGTAAATGCAACAGCTTTCTTTTATTTGGTAGGACCTTGAGCTACCGCAATTCATCTGAAGAGAAAAGTCATCAAGGTTCTTTTTTTATTCCTCTCTCTTTGGTGAAGCCATTACATCTCCTTCTTATTCTTTTTCTCCAGTTTTACAAAATTAGAAACCCTTAGAAGGCGAGACGCAACTTAATTGGTTCGCTAAGTATGCGTTTAGGTAAGCCGGAATTTGTTCCATGCTATTACAGAGGACGTGCAAATGTTAAGGATAATGCAAGGACGAGGACGTTCAAATTTTTTTTTTTGCTTTTTTGATGGCCTGTCGACTTAATCATAATAACAACGCACTAGACTTCAAGTATAACACAATCAGCTTTCGAATATAATCTTCAAACACGCCATTTGCAATGTTCCTTTTCGATACCTGAGCTTTCTTGATAAAGTTGTTACGTTAAATGTTGAGAGTCTCCAAAGGCATCACCTCGTCCCTTATTATTTCTTCGTAGCCCTGCGCCAAACGTCTTTTTCCTTTCATATTTCACAATTCGTCTGTTTTGGGCCGCTCCTTCCTTCCACAGGCTTCTCTCCTCTTTCCTATCTACCTCTAACTTCACCCCTACTATTGATTCTTCACAAGTTCCACTCAATTCATTTCCTTCCAAATACGCTTTGCTGGCCTTGGAAATATCTCATTCTTCTGTTTCTGCAATCCCTTTCTGCCATAGCCTTTTTTTCACCATTTATCATCACCACCACTCATTTTCGCTTCTTTGTCTATTTCTACCTTCTTCTTTTAACTTGAAGGCTTCCGCAGCCGTCGTCCATCGTTGAATTCCTAGCTTGCGATTGGAACCGCGTCTCCCCTCGGATTTCTTCTACTGCCGACGTTTCGTTCTCCATTGTAGAAGAACTTCCTCAGAGCTGCTGCTGCTGGTGGGGTAGTGGTGGTACTGCTGCTGCTGGTGGTCTTGCTGCTGCTTCTCGTAAGTCGTTGAGACCTAGCCCATGAACCACCCCTCTCGAATTTTCCAGTTTTGGCAATCTCTTTCTTCCATTCTAGCCTTTTTTCGCCTTATACCTTTTCTTCTCTTCTTTGTCTGCCTCTAACCTCGCCCCCTTCATTTTCTCTTTTGAAATCTCACTCAATTCATTTCCTTTCTAGCCCACGGACACCCCTAATCATTCCTTTTCCTCTCGAATTTTCCAATTTTGGCATTCCCTTTCTTCAGTAGCCTTTGTTTCATCTTTCACCTTTTCTGCTATTCTTTGTCCACCTCTAACCTCACCCCCTTCACTTGTTCTTTTCAAGGTTCACTCGATTCATTTCCATCCCGGCCCATAAACTCCCCTATACAGTCTCTCTTCTCGAATTTCTCAGTTTTGTCATATCCTTTTTTTTCCGTAGCCATTTTTCGCCTTTCACCTCTTTTTCTTCTTTGTCTACCTCTAACCTCACCCCTTTCATTTGTTCTTCTCAAGATTCCTTTCCTTCTTGGCCTATGGACTCCTTCAAACATTCTCTTTCTTTTCGATTTTCCTAATTTTGGCAATCCCTTTATTCCATAGCCTTTTTTCACGTTTCACCTCTTCTTCTATTCTTTGTCGATCTCTAACCTCACCCCTTTCACTTGTTCTTCTCAAGTTTCTCTCGATTCAATTTCTTTCCTGGCCCATGGACTAGCTCAAACATTTTCTTTCCTCCTAGCTATATTTGATTGAAGCCATGGCGAACGAGGACATTTCACTTGAACCCACGGTCATGAAAATGTCATCATCGCACAAAAAAATACCACCAGAAGAAACGGTTCATTGCAACAAATTTTGCCTTGTCGACATCATCTTGGCACACCCATCCCGCTTATGGTAAAATGTGTATGACAAATTATTTGTCAGGATGAAGACGAGCAAGACGATTTTGTACTTACAAGGTGTGCAAACCAAAATGTCTGTTTCCTTTTTAATCTCGTGCACATGATCTAAACAAGAACTAACAGACATGGAGGTTATTATATCCGCGAAAATATATGATCATGGCTGATCAGTTAAGATATCGATTCTATAACTGGGCTGCAGTCAAGAAAGGTTGATAGGAGTAATACGCTTTTAAAGTTCAACCGAGCTTTCGGAAAATTTATTTCCTTTATCAAGGTTTCTACAAAGCAAATTTTTCAAAATCAATAATTAATAATAAGAACAATTTCACATGATTACTTACTCCTTATTGAGTAGTACACAAAGTGAAACCACTAGTTATAACAATAAATTTCATTAAAAATTAATAATTATATCTTGAACCTTAGGCTACGATGGTTATTTTTCAAGAGCATATATTTTCTTATTCCACCAGGCAATTGCTAATTGATTAACAAACCCCCTGCGTGAAGAGGAACAACGGAATCAACGCACGGAGTAAAGCTGAGTTTAGTTTCCGACAACGGTTGATATCTAGAACTTAATTGGTTGAAGTTCAGAGACCGGAGATAATAATAGGTCTAGGAAACTATGACATTTGGTTCTTCAGTTGAGACATCGTTCAGGATGTAGAATGACTCAGGTGAGATATAAACACCCCTTTGCGCACACATGTATGCAATATCTTTAGCTTTGACACAGCCAATGATTGCAGCCAATTGCTGCAATGCTTCATTTAGGGACTGTGGCCTGCAAGAGGAAACCCAAAACATACCTAAAATTAGCTCAGTTCTCAAAGAAGGCAGTGGATTTCAGCTAAATATTAAAATGCGCATGGGCAAACTGTTTTATAACAATTTTCGTTTAGTTCTTGAGAAACGTCAAGTAAGTTAATAAATTACATTTTTAGCTTGTTTTTAAAAGTATTTTTTTTATATCTTCTGTTTTGTAACACTTGAACAATCTTGATTAAACAATAGTCAAGTCACATATGACTGGTCTCAATTAGTTACGGAGTTATTAGGCGATTAAATATTGACTAGGCGTCACAGAATGGTTTTTAGATTTGCAAAACTAATAAATTAGAACCGGGTTAAATTATTTTTTGAACAGTTCCTCACGAATAAAATAAACATTAAAATCATTCACGGCACGGCTGTTACAGGTTGTGTCAAGAATTTCGAGACCCTTTTCTTCTTACAATCAGCGATGAGATAATCTTTGTAGATAAGTTGATTGGTGAAGGTATTGAGAACCAAGTTCAAGATGACGAGAACTGAAACGACCCAGCCACAGAGTGAACGATAGTTACAAAAAATTTCCAGTACGAAAGAAATCTAGGGAAAATTCCAATACATAAAAGAAAAAGTTCCAACATATAACAGAAGATTTGGAAAATATTTTCCGATCTTTGTTAGAAATGAGTATCACTTCAAAGAACTTCGGTGCACTTAATACCGGCAAGGCCGTATATACAAGAACTTTTACACCACGTGTAACAAATTGTATGTTAAATTTCAAAACGATATGCATTGTACAAAAAGCTCGGAATGACGCGTAACATAAACGAGTGACATATACATGTATCTTCGTTCATCAGACTAAGTGGCGTATCTTAATATGTAAGAAATAACAGTTACGCTACTTAGTCTGATGAACGACGATATGTATACTCCCTGGTTTGCTGAAAAATATAAAATATATTCATTGGCAAAGAAGAAATGCGGTTTTTAACAAGTAAACTGTAACATCGTTGGATATTTTTGTTATTCAAACATTTGCATTGAAGATGACAGGTTTACTGTTTCAGTATGAAATAGGATAGCACAGCAGAATAAATATAAAAAAAATTGAACGCAAATTGCAACTAATTTATCATCTTATTTTTTTACAAGAAATTGCTTATACAGGCTTATTATGCGAGAATTCCCACCCCCGTTCAACTTCTTTATTTTTGATTTTAGAAAGAAGTTTTTATCATAAAACTTATATACACTGATTCAAAGTTTTTGCTGATGTTTACAGAAAAACAACCGAACATCGCATAACTGAGATATAAACTGACATTTTAATTTTTAAAACGAAACACCTGATATTTTTGTACTTATTTGAAATCTGAAATAGTAATCGCCTCTCTTTTTTTATTTTTTAAAACTTTTTTTAAACTAAAACCTAACATTTTGTCTAAGCGACGATTATTCACATTCTATACCGCGGGTTTCCAACGGGATTGCTATCGACCCCTTGGCGGTCGATGAATACTTGAAAGGGATCGATGAACCTTTATTAGGGGTTCGTTAGGGGTCTTTCAGGGGACGGAGTCGTTAAGTCTTCTCTCTCGAAAGTGTTGCTGAATAGTTTATAAAAAAAGTTAAAAATTTACGTATAATATTAAATGAATTTGAATTAGCTCGAATAAGAGAGAAAAAAAGAAGACGTCCAATTGTTTATCAAAATCAAAACACTCCTAAAATACGAATAAAATCGAATAAAACAAAAACAAAAGACGACCGTCAAACAAGTTAGGACGAAAATAAAAACTGTGTGAAACTCATTAAGTCAATTCGACATAAACTGACTTTCATTAGAACCAAAAATTTAATTCAATTTAATAATTAAAAAATAAAATAAATCAATCGGTGGAATTAAAAGTAAAATAAAATATTCTTAAATCGTGTAAAAAGAGAAGCAGAAGACGTTCAATTGATAACAAAAAAAATCAAAAGTCACGTCAAATAAAATCAAACCGAAGAGAAAACAAAAAGCAAGATTATTAGTTATTAATTTAAAAGTAAAAAACAAAACGAATGAAATCGATTAAAAGAAAAAAACAAAAATCCGTCAATCCATATTAAAAGTTAATAAAATACGGTCAAATGAGAATTGTATAAAAATAAAAGCCGATGATGAAGTTAGGACCAAAATAAAAATTATATAAAACTAGCAATAAGTCAAATTGATTTAAAAATTGATAAATTTTGTCACAATCCAAAGAATAATCTGTAAATTTTAACGAAACCGGACGATCAGTGAATATTTTAAAAACAAAATAAAGTCAAATCGAATAAAAGAGAAAATAAATCAACGAACGGGATTAAAGTATAAAATAAATTCACACTCAATGAACGAAAACTAAAACAAATCAGCAAAAAAATAATGATAAATGGTAGTTAAAAAATAAAAACAAAACGAATAAAATATATTGAAAAAACAAAACAAATTGATCATATTGAAAATTAAATGAAATGAATTCGAATAAGGAATTAAAAAAAGATAACGAAGATGAAAAATTGTATAAATTAACATAAAATCAAATCGACATTGGCATCGGCGAGTTATTAATTGAATTTGATTAAAAGAGAATCAAACTGAAATCGAATCAAAAAAAAAGACGGTCGTATTATTAAAAAATAAAATAAAGAGAAATAGAATAATAAATTGTCAAGATTTAACAATTATTTTTTATCTGCATAAACCATAATTAGTCTACACTTGCTGTTTTTTTAATATTATTTAAATCTGAATGGGATCGACGGAAATTTTTATTTTCTTGTAAGGGGTTTTAAGCTGAAAACCCCTGCTTTATACGCAAGTCTCAGAACTTATAATATTAAATACCAATATCTCTAAAACTTTTGACTTTATTTAAAAATTATTTAGAGAGATTGTTATTAGAGTTGTGTCGTTCACGAACGATTGAGTTGTTCCGAATCTTTTGACTAAAGATTCATTCATTTCGTTCATCTCGTTCATCGACTCAAAGATTCGTTCGTTAGTTTTTTTAAGAACGAATCTTTTGAATCATTCATACTAATAATATGAACGATTCGTTCGTGAACGATACAACTCTAATTGTTAACAGAATTTAATTTGGGATCCAAATGTTTACAGATATACCGGGTGTTCCATTTTAGAAAACAAAATGTCACCTTATTACATGTGCATTTGTTATTCGGTAATCATCAGTAAAAACTTCTAATCAGCCTGTATAAGTTTCTTTCTGATAACGTTTCTTTCTGATAAAAAAAAGTTGAAGGGGTTGGGAATTCTCGCATAGTCAGCCTGTACATACAGTTGCAAGCAATAAATTGTGACAGTGACGACCAAAATTTAATACTCACGACTGTACATACACCGTGAGCTTTTTTTTACCTTAAACATACGATGTAAATATTCCCATGCTCGGGTTTCGAAAAAGAACGTGGCAGAACATGCAAACGAACTTCAATAAAACAAATGTGCTGTTATTGTCAGTTATGAAATGCAAGGACGAGTCTCAAATATTAAGAAAAAAAAATACTATGAAAGCATTTGATAATCGTTTAGCATCAGTGTTCAAGTTCGAGTTTCGACGGGAAAGGGGTGCGTGAATCATAACACAGCTCAAAAGGGGGTCGTAAAACCTAAAAGTTTGGGAAACGCTGGGATAGCAGCTCTTGTATTATTTATTTCATTTTGCTTTAATAATTTAATATTATTGACTTATAAATACATATATTTCTAGGAGATCAAACGCCTTTTATCCAAGGTTTTGTATAAAAATGGTAACTTCCCTTGTTGAAGACGACAGCAAAACGTGTCTATTATTTATTTTAAGATCTAAAATCGTGGATTCCCAGATAACTTTATCAGTATAACAATATTTGTTTCCACAATCATGCGGTTTGAGTAGGACTCGAGGGCGTGGGTAAAACAAATAAATGGGAACAGTCCTTCCAGTCTGGCAATGTGTGACTCAGCAACGACAATGTTAGGAAATGTCACCTACAATTAAGACGTCGCCAATGATACTGCATGGGCGTTGTTATTGAACTGGTTCAGTGAGCTCAATTATCCGGTTAATGTTGTCTTCCTGTTGCGTCGATACAAATTCATATCTGCATCATAAATATGTATTAAAAGTACATGCACCATTACTAGGTTTCAATTTTAAAGTTCATTGTTCATATATTATGCATGAGGTATGTTCGTAGGTACTTACAATACGTATTTACATACACTAGGCTCGCTCATTTCAACAAAGAAGTTCCTGAGTCTGATACTGTCAGGAAAATAAAAACGCAAAAGATGAACAGCCCTCTTTATTGTATGTACAGGTGAATGCATTGATTAAACACTAAAATCCATTGTATATTTCGACCTAATTTGAACCAGCTGTATATGTATAATTTCCGAAACTATTCTCGTGTTGTAAGTCTGCCACAATCATAATTTCTTTGTCAATCGTTTTAAAATAGTATTTATTATATCGTTAAACATCTATTTTAATTTTGGAAAATAAAAATAACTGTCCAGGTAGTAAGTATTATTAATGGCGCCACATGTTGAAGAAACTGGCCGGAAATGTGAAGTTCACACCTACGATATAATAAATTTTAGATGACCTGTCCGCAATATAATTTGCAGAACAAAATTGTAAAATGATTTATATATCGGATTACATTCACAGCTTGCATTTGCTTTTATAGAATCATGTCTTATATTAAATAAATATGTATTTTAAAGAACAAACCTTTAATCCCTTAAATGGAACTGTTAACAGGTAAGATGAACACATGTAAAATAAATGCCATTTAATTAATTATAAGCAAGGGGGTGTCTAGTTAACTACTAAGTGCCATTTTTAACGACGGGTCTTGAAGAAATAGTAAGTTCATATGGTTATCTTTTTCAAATAGAAAGGTATGGCCTATTGAAAGAAATCAGGAGCACCCTGTAGATATACAAATTTAAAACTGAAATTGTTGTAGCTGCGTTTTACAGAAAGCAATTTAAGAAACATCATTCTAATAAAAATAAACATTTTGATAATGTAAATAGATTCACCTTTGCTAATGAAAAATGCATAAGAGTGAATAACGTAATTAATCACAGTTTAAATTAAAACCATAACAAGCAGTTCCTTCGTTCCATTTCATATAATACACACGAATTAATTAACTTAATTATATTTCTAATTAATTTCAGCGAGACTATAAATCAGACTTATGAATTTGCAATTCAATTCCGAAGGTGTTTGTTCACCAAGGATAAGATCATGAGATTCATGAGGCTCGTTATGCAACAAGACCGAGAGGAATAAATGCAAGGTATTTTCTGGTTGAAATTTTTACATTTCGGAATTCATTAATCAAAAATTTTAATTGGATGCTAATTTATTTGTGTTCTTTTTTTTATAACGCAGACTTTCAGACGAATCTCGTCAGCTATGGACCGCAGTGAAATACGCCTTCATATTTTTGTACTGGCGCCATCACACATACATAAATGTATGTTTCACTGACGCAATCATTCAATTGACGTCTACAACTAATGTCACGTTGGTACTACTGCTTTGATTTTATTAAAATTAGTGGTAATAAAGATACAAATGAAAAACAGAACATTTATTGTATAAAAAAACAAGAGTGTTTTCGTTGAATTTATAGTTTTACCACTACCTATTTATTATTTAACATCACTTTAAAATTTTTTCAAATATTTTTTCAACAAAATTAAGGCGCAAAATTTCTGCTAATCTAGAAACAAGGACTTGCATGAAGTATCAAATTATTCCAATTAGTCTGAATTAATGTAAATAAAAGGTTTTGAAACTTTAACCGGCCAGTATTCAAATTTGAAAGAGCACTCAATGTTTCACTATCGATTATTAGCTTGCCAGTCAAGTCGACTTCAAGTATTTGTTATTGTATAAATAAAATAACGTGGTATGGTATATAATAAATAAGATACCATCAACTCATTAAGACCCGGTTTTTCAATCACAGGTTAACCCTAACTCTCGGTTTATTTCCATGGTTACAAGTACGAAGACAAGTTTATGGCAATAAACTGAAGGTTAAAGTTAACTTGTGATTGAAAAACCGGGCCTAAGGGCAAGAATAACTACACCAAATATGTCTGTTGGAAGTATTTAAAAATGCGAGCGTTTTATATTTAACAATTGTTGCCAAATTAAATATAACCTGCTCGAAATTGCTCAACGTATAGTACAGTGCACGTGCGTCTCCATAAAACACATTGTTGTCTGTTAGTGACGAACATGAATTATTTTACTAGAATGTGATTGACAGTTGCCAAGAGCATACAGTTATGTACAGTCATTTGCAACTAAAATGCACCCCTTGCGCGCATACTTCACCCTTATTAAGATCTTAAGTAATACAAAAATGTCAAACTGTATTATTTAACGTGCGCATGGCTGTCGTAAACTATTTCAAAACAAGCATTGCATGTATGTTACTAACATATAATCAAAAAGTCCCGACTTTGGATGTGTAAACGTCAGTCTTTGCTTACAATGTCTTGACATATGCCGATGAAACTAATGTCATTCTGATACTGATTAATAAAATGCTCTAAGGCCCGGTATTATAAAGGCAAGTTAGCTTTAACTATTGGTTTATTCCCAAGGTAACAATTGTGAACAAAATTGTTATGTGACGGGATTTCATGGTTTAAAAAAAAAACATTCTAAGAAAACCCTACTGGAATGACGGGACCTTGTGATCTCATGTTATACTGGGTGTCTCATAACCTACGGAGGAGATTAAAAGGGTGGCTAAAGGATATCAAATTAAAGCTTTTTTCTTAATTCGCTTTTGACCGAAACCCAATAATAAGAAAGTTACAGCAGTTTAAATTTCTTAAAAACTTCCAGCTACATGTTGGCTACCGCTGAAATTAATAGGAAAAAATAGTTAGAAATAAAGTGTTCACGTTTCCAAGGTAACTTAGTGCCTACATAATACGTTGATAGTTCGCTGTTACTTTAATTTTAAAGTATGTAATCATGTACTCAACAAAAAATAATGGCAAAAGCAGTAAGCAGAAACCTTTTTAATTAATAAACCTTAAAAAAATAAAAAATGAACTTTAAACTTTATTAAAACTTAAACATTTAAAGATGTTGCTCAAAATGCTGATCCTGCATTTCAACGCACAGTTGTGCACGACGAATCCAGTTTCCTGATACTTGTGGAAAATGGTCGCGTAAGTAATCAGTAGCAACGTTGATGCGATGGCGCAATTCTTCGATTGTATCAACTTCAGTGGCATATACCCGTTCTTTCATATATCCCCATAAGAAAAAATCAAGTGGGTTTAAATCGGGACCACGTGGGGGCCATGAAATAAATCCACTCCGACCAATCCATCTTTGCGGAAAAATGGTGTCCAGATAGTCTCTTGCAGCACGACTAAAATGCGCAGGACAGCCATCGTGCATAAACCACATACTCCGCCGCACATTTAAAGGAACATCCTCGAGGAGTTCCGGCAGAACTTCCTGTAAAAACTGCAAATAAGAATCACCATTCAGGCGTGGTGGCAATTCGAACGGCCCTATAAGGGTGTTGTTCACAATCTCAGCCCACAAATTTAAGCTAAAACATGCTGAAAGGCATTCCGGCGGATCGCATGTGTATTTTCATCCGCCCATACGTGAAAATTGTGAAAGTTAAGACTCCCATTCCTGGTAAAGCAGCATTCATCCGTTTCCAGTACATTTGCTGGAAATTCCGCGTCTCTGTTAGTACGATGTAGTAGCCATTCGCAAAACTGTTGACGCAACGGATAATCATTTGGAATTAGTCCTTGCACCTTTTGGAAGTGGTAGGGGTGCAAACCATTCATGCTCAACGTGCGAGAAACAAAAGACCGAGAAACATTAACTTGGTGAGAATTTTTCCGTGTACTTGTAGTAGGATCTGCGCTTGCCATTTCTAAAATTTCTTCTTCAACGTTAGCATCATGCACATTTAATCTCCCACCACCATGACCTTTCGTGGGTTGTAATTTCCCAGTCTCTCTTCCTCGTTGAATCACGCGAAGGATAGTGTTTTCGGAAGGTATTTGTCGATTTGAAAATGTTTCCAAATACATAAGTCTTGCGCGTACAGCATTTTGTTCAGCAGCTCTTACATTTGGATCATGTCCATGTATTCCTCATTAGAATAATTAACCATTTTATTTGAATGAATTACTTACAGATAAATTACCTTTACTTTGACAGTTAAAGGAATTGACATTTAAGTAAATTTCTATGAGAACTTGTTTTAGTTTTAGTCAGCGGCTCTCAATAAAATGGACACCAGTTTTTGAGCATTAAAAGAAAAAAATAAATACGCGTAACTTTTAAGGTACTAATTTTTTATTAACTTTTTTAACTAAACATTGTTCAACTAACTCTTAGACACTACAAATTTGAATTTAAAAGTTATTTAATACTGTGGTTAGTGAACATTTGCTTCTTAAATATTTAAACTTTAAACTGCTGTAACTTTCTTATTATTGGGTTTCGGTCAAAAGCGAATTAAGAAAAAAGCTTTAATTTGATCTCCTCTAGCCACCCTTTTAATCTCCTCCGTAGGTTATGAGACACCCAGTATAGAATAGGCAAAAATCGCTTTGGAGAACTTAAAGAAAAAGTATCGAATGCCACATGGAGCAAAATCGATCACTATACATAATCATCTGAACTCAAGAAAAAGATCACATTTTTCTCCTCGTATGCACCACGTATCATCCAGATTTAAGTTTCCGTTTCACACTCGAACAAAATTCATTCTGTTTGATAACCACACTCACCCACAAATAATTCAAGAACGCGTTACTGTCTCCCACTCATTGCGATTCAGCGCCGTGCACTTAGATCTTAACGAAATGCGTAGCAATCGATCGCGATACCCCTCTATTCATGTCATGCCAATGAGAACTGAATTAAATTTGAGTGACTACGATGATAAAATGATAAAAGAATCCGTACAGCATGCACCACAATGATCTTCAATTTTTGGATAAATTTGAGAAAAAACAAGCTTACGCTCTTCCATATTTAAATTCGACGAGAAATTCGAGTACAGAAATGGCAAGAACAATAAGAAATCGTAAAAAGAAAGAGAAAAGCAGGAGCTTCAGTGGAGTTCTTTTTTCGAAATCGAAATATGCCCCACGTCTCACCCTGTGATTTGATAGTCAAATTTTTAAATTTTATCTCATAATTTGATACACTGTTGGTGTCAAGTATAAGACATAGTCATAACTAAAGGCCGGATGTTTAGGCCATAAAAAAATGCGTATACTACTTGATTTGGATGACTTAATTATCATGCTTTATTCTCTCGTGGTAGGTTCTTAAAATAGTCCAATAAAGTTAAATAAAACATTAAAATTAAAGTCGTTATTCAAAATTTCATGCAATGTCTTTAATTTATTGCTTTATTTATCCAAAATTTTCTATAAAATGATTAATATTTCGTTTAACTCTCTTGGGCCTTTTTAAAAACCTACCACGAGAAAATAAATACCTGATATTATAATTAGCATTCTTCTACCTTTTTACGGCCCAAAACATCCGGCTTTTAGTCATAACAATTTGTCCAAACTAAGAATTTTTGAATGGCGGGTTCGCTTGTGGTGCAGTATTCAACCATGTTTTATTTTTTGTGTTTTAAAACCGTAAAAAATAATTATTTTCCGTGGAGGAAGGGAGGGGGCAGAAGGAAGGGGAGGGGGACAGACAGAAAAAGGTTTATGTGGTTTAACATAAATCGCATAAAATAAAATAATTTCGTTTTTCCTTCTTTTCAACAAGAAAAAAACACAAAACTGGTGGGAGGGGGGTTATTTGGCGCAGCAGAAAAATTGCTTTCATACAGAACCCTGAATTATTTCGTTTTTCCTCGTGGGCTACGAAAAAAAAATTTTTTAAATAAATAAATAAAATAGTAACATTTCTTCTAAATTTCGGCTATTAGCGAAATTAAAGAAAAAACTAAGGAACAAATGTCTCTTTTTCTTATTCACGTTGACCCCCCAAAAGACCCAGATTTTTTTAATCAAATTTTTTGTGTTTTTAGACTGCAAAAAATAATTATTCTCCGTACATAAAATCTCTTGCATTCACAGCTTTGTTAAAATAATTTCGTTTTTTACGTGGGTTAAAATTTTCTTCTTTTTAATAAGAAAAAAATACACGAGGAAGCGGTAAAAAAGGTTTTCTGGTGCAACAGGCAAATTCACTCAGAATTGTTTCGTTGTTCCTCGTGAGATGAAATTGTAAAGTTTTCTTTAAAAAAACTAATAAAACTAAAGGTTTTTCAATTTCTATAGAGGCTATTAGCGAAATTAAAGAAAAAAAAATTAAGATCAAATGCCTCGTTTTTTTAGAATTCACGTTGACCCCCCAAAAGTCTCAGACTTTTCTAATTTTATTTTTTTTGTGTTTTAGGACTTTAAAAAATTAATTAATTCCGTGGAGGAAGGGGCGGATAGGAAGAACTAATGTGTGGCTCAATAGAAAATCGCTAGAGAAAAAAATTAAAGTGCAACTGCTTCGTTCTCCTTTAATTCACACTGTCCCCCAAAAAGTTCCAGATTTTCTTTTAATTTTGTCTTCGGTGTTTTAGGACCGAGAAAAATTAATAATTTTCCGGGAGGAGGGGTCAGATAGGAAGAAGTAAAGTGTGGTTCAACAGAAAATCGCTTGCATTGCTCTGGTAAAGTACATAACTTCGTTCTTGACGTGTGTTAAAATTTTACTTGTTTTCAATAAGTGGACGCGGAGCGGTAACATGTTGGGCCCCAAGGGAGAATTTGAAAGCCTCAAAAGGCCACAGATGAATTGAATTATTGAATCAAGTTCTGAAGATCGAAACAGTTCTGTCTATAAGCTCAAGAGGGCTCTCCGTGGTGTGTTCCAACGTATAACACAATTAAGTACACACCATGATCAAACTAAGAATTTTTGACTGACAATGATTAGGTATTGTAGAGGCGATTCTACCGAATCTGGATACCTGAAGGGAGTACAGACGAGAGAATTGGAGATTTCAACAAAATAAACAAAAAAAGACGACGAATGATCAAATTTTATCGCAAAGTTGATTGAATCAAGTTCTGAAGTTTTGAAACACTTCTGCCTACAGGCTACTAAAGGCTCTTTGTGGTGTGTTCCAACGTGTAACACAATTAAGTATACGACATGGTCAAAGTAAGAATTTGTGATTGGCTGATTCATACCAAGGATAAAAGGGTGCAATGCTTGGGTATTGCGATGGTGACTACCGAATTTGGATGCCTGACGGGAGTACAGACGAGAAAATTTAAGATTTCAAGAAAATAAACAAGAAAAGACGACGAATGATCAAATTTTATCGCAAAGTTGATTGAATCAAGTTCTGAAGTTTTGAAACACTTCTGCCTATAGGCTCTTTGTAGTGTGTTCCAACGTGTAACACAATTAAGTACACAACATGGTCAAAGTAAGAATTTTTGATAGGCTGATTCATGTGATTCGTACCAAAAGTTATCAAATTGGACTTCCAAAGGATAAAAGGGTGCAAGGTTGGGTATTGCGATGGCGACTACCGAATTTGGATACCTGACGGGAGTACAGACGAGAAAATTTAAGATTTTAAGAAAAGACGACACAATGGTCAAATGTTATCTCAAAGTTGATTGAATCAAGTTCTGAAGTTCGAAACAGTTCTGTCTGTAAGCTCAAGAGGGCTCGTTGTGGTGTGTTCCAACGTGTAATACAATTAAGTGTGCGGCATGGTCAAACTAAAAATTTTTGATTGGCAGGTTCATGTGTGGTACAGTACTCAATCAAAAGGTAACAAGTTGAACCCCAAAGAAGAAAAAGTGCATCATCAAACTAAGAATTTTTGATTAGCTGTTTCCTACCAAAAGGTAACAAGTTGGATCCCCAAGGGAAAAAAAGGTGCAATGATTGGGTATCATATGGTGGTTACCGAATTTGGATTCCTGACGAGAGTACAGACGAGAAAATGTAAGGCTTGAAGAAAATAGTCAAGAAAACGTCCAAGTCATCTCATAATTCAGAAACAGATGGAAAATTAGAGAGGACGATGTTTCAATTTTATCATAAAGTTTACTGAGCCAGACGTCCCAAAACAGTTTTGAAGATAAACTATTCTGCCTGAGTTAACTATATCTTCTCCAGCGGGTGTATTACAAAGTACAACACCGTCAAGTATATGCAAGACACTGTTATAATTAAGCTTAGGATAATTATGCATTAAAAAACTTCAAAATATGCATGCACATATGCACTAAAATCATCAAAAATATGCACTTAAATATGCACATTCTTCATTATTTTGCTACAAAAAAACAAAAACTTTTTTTTTAATTCTAAATTATTTATTTAGTCGTTATTATAGAAACAAATTATAATTACATTTAGCTACAACATGGTGTAACAAATTCTCAAAAGTAAATTTGCGCCTATTGTCGGCGAGAATATTTTTGCACTGAGAAAACACTCTCTCGACATCGCAGGACACTATTGGTACAAATTCGTATTTTACAACGTCATTGACACTTAAATGTTCGTTTTTTTCATTAAGGGTCGATTCATTTCGTAACACTTCACTTATATTTTTCAGTTGCTGATAGCCCGTATTCTTTGACAGCACTTCGTTTAATTTATTGATAAAAACATTTTTCTTGAGTTTTGTTAAACCGTTAACTACATGTTCTACTATTTGAATGCTTTCTTGTAAAGATAGACCCTTAGCTTCTAGCTTGGAGATTGCAGTCGAAATGCATGCCAGATTAGCTCGAATAAAAATTAAATCTTCTCGAATACCTTTTTTTCTCAGAATAATCTGTGCTTCTTCGATGCACTGCGCTTCCTCAGAGTCGAATTCATCAACAATTTTCTTCACAATTTCAAAATTTTCAGCGTAATACACAGCAGCGTCGATCCAACTTCCCCATCTTGTAACGATTGGCGCAGGTGGAAGTGGAATGTCACCCGAAATTTCCCGAAACTTCTGAATACGACTTGGTGGCTTAAGGAAAATCTTTTTCACAGATGATATTAGCACATTAACATTTGAATAAAGATTACGAACTAAATCAGCTACTCGATGTAAGCCATGTGCTAAACAGGTCACATGTATCATGTTTGGGTATAAAACCTGCAGTCCCCGCATTGTTTTGCACATATATGGTGCAGCATCACTACAAACCGCTAGCACTTTTTCATATAAAATTCCAGACGGCCACAATAAACTTAAAGAGTCGTTGAAAAAAGCAGCGACTGTTGAATGATTTACTTTGTCCAACACTTTTAAAGTCAGCAGATATGATTTACTTTTTTCTTCAGGAACCCCTAATATACCAAACACAAAATTTCCTATGCATCTTTGTTCTTCATCGGTTGTTTCATCCAACGACACCCAAATAGAATGATCCTTTACTTTTGCTCTTAATTTATCCAATGTTAATGTATACAATTCAGAAACAATTTTTTCTTAATGTCGATTCATCTGGAATATTTTGCTTTGTATACTTTTCCAAAAAATGGCAAAGAACTTCATTTTTTAACTTAGCTAATGGGATGTCTGCGCAAATAAAAGCCTTACAAAGTTCTGCATTGAATTCTGAACGTTTAGGTCCAGGCGTCGGTAAATTAGAAATTAACACTTGCCGTTCGTTATTTCCCCTTTTGCGATTTTTATTACTTGCATGCTTTCCGGTTTGAAGATGCTGCGTGTCTTGAAACTTTTTGGTTGCCGTAACATGAACCTCGCAGTATTTACAAAATAACAGACGCCCATCCGTTATAAAATCATCGTAGTCCTTCACAAACTGGTTTAAAATTGCACTTACACACTTTTTTTCTTTTGGCATCTTGAGAGATGTTAATCCTATTGCAATCAGCATACAACTACTGAAGGTTGATGAAATTCTCTGCAGAATTTCCTTGTAAAATTAGAAAGAGAGCTACCCGATACCATGGTCTGTACGAGTACTATTAACGCGGACAAAATACTTGGAAATTCGTGGGATAATGTGCGGTCGCAGTAAACAATGGCGGTTTTCATACACTGTTAATCCTCTTATTATTTCCAAGTATTCTGATTCTGAAACACTGGTTGTTCAGATTGTCTGCTATAAAATGTCAGTTTGCACTTGGCAATAAGAAATAATCGCAAATTTGCAATTAAAACAAAAAAATGCAGGAAATTATGCATTAATGCCCTAAAAAATTAAAATATGCATTTATGTATAAAAATGTTCCAAATATGCATTTGCATATGCAATTATGCAAACGCATAATTATCCTAAGCCTAGTTATAATGTTGTCCAAACTAATGTAATTTTAGGTTGATTGGCTCTAACAAAAGGCGATACCTTAGATCCCCATGATAAAAAGGGTGCAGTGATCTAGATTACAAAATTTGAATGCCTGACGAGGAAATCGAAGATTTCAAGAAGAAGGACAAAACCTCCCATCTGAAAAAGTGACAAAACTCGATAAATATGATTTATATTCAGCATATTCTAGGCATGTTGACACTTCTACATACCCAGAAGCAATCAATAACCAGAGAAGATTGGGAACTTGGTCACCAGCTGGATTGACCTAAGACAAATTTCAGTATATCGGACTGAAAGAGTGTTTTGGTGAAATTGATTTAATGCTGATTATTGATTACCATCTGGCACCACGAGCAAATTTCGAACGTTGATTTTTTCGTGGAACTCTTTTGTTTAATTAAGCCAAGTTTCTATCAACGGTGTTTGATTACTTTTTCTTAATGTACTGAGACGATAGGATGATGAAAACAATTCGCCCCCTTCCTGTCCTGCCCATGATTAAACGACTCACGTAAGTACAATAACATATTGATGGTCATCGTCGAGTGTGACGACTAGTGAGTGTAGCCAGCATCGTGCACGTGTGCGCCGCGAGGAATGTGCGGCGGCGCCAGCGAGTCTGTGTAACACCTGCACGACGGTTCTGCTGCTGAGCTGGACCACGCCAATATAGTTGCACGAAGGTGGGCCACTTACTCACGCACAGAACATAAACAGGCATTATTATAACTAACCTCCACGGCAAATAGGTTGCCAACAACTTGTTATTCGTTTTCATGAAAAAAAAATAAATTCGAATATCTTTTTTGATTCCTGTGCCACGTTGAGTTGTTTATGTGACATATGTGACCAGAATATAAAAATAATCTCATTATTATTATATGTTAATACGAGTTTCTTACATATTCAGTTTTAGACGTCCTTATAACAATTTCATGTAAATTATGTTTTCTTTAAGAGTTCTATTTCCGTTTCACTCAATGCAAAGCAAACTTTTATCCCAAATTATAATATCTGGAAAATTTTGTTGCAAATCGTTTTTGATTGCAGTGAAAACATCGAGCAGCCTCTGTACAGCTGTTTCAACCCTATTTTTTTTATTATGTAGCAAATCCGCTTCAATTTGTTAACCTACTGCAATGTCAGGTCAAAAAACGATCGTAAGATGTCGCTGTTTTATCTATTATAATATCTGGGTTGCAAAAATTTCGAATTTTATTTTTTTATCAAAAAATTCTCAGTTATTTCTTATGCAGGATGACTGGTAAGTCAACGTATTCCTTTGAAGGCATGTTAGTAAAGTTCAGTTGCAATTGATTTGACCTTAATATTAATCTATTTCCTGTCTAATAAAGACGAAATTGAAACCTGTATCTACGTCTAGTATAGTTATACCATGCGATCAAAGGTATTTATAATTAGAGCAGGTTGTGATATTTTCTAAAAAGTTGGCAACACAGGCTTGCAATTTGAAATTAAAAATTTGAAATGTCAGAATTGTGACTTTTTTTATTAATGATTAATAATAAACAGATTTGTCTTATGGAACCTTCCCTAATATTCTGAAAAAGGATTTAAACCGGCATCCATACAAAATAAAACAACCGAATAAAAATTGTACAAGGCAAAGCACGAGCGTAATCCTAAATACGACAACTGTCAATTTATTATTTATTTTTCAGTGTATCCAACCATACAGAATCAAATAGCACCAATCACAGCCTACTCTAATTATGAATTCTGTTGATCACCCGGTACTATTAATGAAAGTAAAAGACTTTTACTCAAACTTAATATCTCACTCAAAAAGCAATAAATCAAAAAAGTTTTTGGAATAATTTGCAAGGTACTTGTATTATCAAATTCTGGAACTAAATCAGAATGAATGTTCAAGTAGGTTGGAGTTTTTTAGAATGGAACACCCCTATCAAACACATGTTTATTATTCGATTCGAACAGATTTTTTTTAAGGTAATACTCCAAAAACTACTCTGACGAAAACTTCCAACAATAATATATATCACCTGAAGAACGATTAGTTGTAACCTTGAGGTAAGGAAATTAATATACATTTTTATTTAAATCTCTTTATTAAAAATAATCCATTCATTCACTGTAATTTGTATTTAACTGAAAAATACAACTTGAATCACTAGAATTGCATTGAAGGTATTATAGCATTCTGTTCATCTACAAAAACTTGCTGTAACTTTGCTCGTACCATTAGTTTACGGTGTTTAGGGACTTTCAAGAATGGTAAAAGGCTCATCAGAAACTGGGTATCGGAATCATTCGCATTTTCTTGATAGTATTTTAATTTTTCCTCTTCAATCTGTAAGAGTTTTGTATCAATATCATCTGGTTTTTGTCGTTTAACTTTCTTCTTCGATGGAGATTTAAATGTTTTCGTCAAAATTTTCTCATAATTTTGTGATGAACTTCGAACAGGTGAACAGGCGCGGGTGCAGCGTGTAAAGGAGACACTGTATTTGTATTAGTAATACAATCCTCATCAATCTCTATGTCTTCATATGTTTCTGGGGTATTGCCTTTAAGATCTCTTCGAGAAATAGCACCTTTGAGAAACAGTAAAATCTTAAAATAAGGCCATTTGGAATCAGCTGTTGACCTAATTTTTTCTTGGTAACTTTTTTGAGTTCTCTTCCAAAGGTATCTCTAAGCCCTCTCCACTTTTTCTGGAGGTCATCTTCTGAAATATAATAAAATTTATGTTATTATTGCAGATACTTAGCAACTGGTTCATCTTTTAAAACATTGGGGTTTTCATTCAGGATTTCAGATAATACTGTCGAAATTATTGTACATGATACATGTAAAGTAATTTGGGAAAGATTTTCTGCATAAATGCACCGAAACATTCAGGCAATATGTTCCGTAATTACATTTTTTTTTCTCAATTGTATTGCAAGCTGTTGTGGATGCAAACTACAGATTTATTACTATAGATATAGGAGCCTATGGCAAAGAGAGTGATGGCGGAATATTTTCAAATTCTAATTTGCCAAGACAATTAGAAAACGGTGCTCTCAGAAAAATTTTTGCCGGGTACCAACATAGCTTTGCCGCATGTCTTGGTAGGCAACAAAGCATACCCCTAAAAAACTTATTTAATGCGGTCTTATCCTCAAAGAAATTTGGGTCCTCAAGAGGAAATCTTTAACACACGCTTAACAAATGCAAGACAAGTTGTTGAGTGTGCTTCTGGTATTCTGAGTAATAAGTGGAGAATATTACTAAAAGCAGTTGAAGTAAATCCCAATCGAGCCAACGTCATAATAAAGTCTATGTGCTTACTTCATAACATAATAATTGATAAAGAAGGGCTGAATGACTTGCCTACTGAAACACGACCAGGTAATAGGAACAGATTCATGATTGTAAGGGAGAATCGAAGTGCAACGAGAGCTCATAACATCAGGAACACTTTAAAAACTTATTTTTCTCAAAATAACACTTAATGCGTTCTAACCTTTTTTTTTACAAATAAATAAATTAACTTACCTGATATTTCCATTTCTTTACCGATTTCTCGATATGATTTGCGTTGATAGTCACGTAAGTGAGAATTAGAATCACTTTGATCCCACAAACATTTGTGTTCATGCACTAAATTAATAAATTTTTCGATATCCATTTGTACGAAAACACAAATATCCCAACAAAGTGGGAATGTGTCGGACATCGTAACTAAACGCGCATATACGCATGAGCAAAACGTATGCAGTTTGCCAGCTTCAATAGTACTTTGAGGATCCGGAATTTTCGTACGTATTCGTACATATTCGGACTATTTAAATTCGTACGAAAACGTATCCAATGTGCGCCCAGCCTAAGTATGTTTTTTTTTCTACATCAAAAATGACTAAAACTGATTAAGGATATTTATTATTGCATTCGGGAAGCCCTGAAATGGATTAATGCTAAGTTTCGCGAGAAAAAAGTTTACAATCAAAAGATTTACCAATTAATATTGGGTAAAGAAAAATTCAAAGCAGCCCGTGAAAAAATAAATGAACGACAGTTTAAGTTAATCCAGTTGTTTATTATTTTTTGGAATTTTAGATGTGTTTGGTAATAAGAAGAAATAAAACTATTTTCACAGTAAATGAGACACAGAAATACGGAAATAAATTTTTGCTACTTTTTCTACTATCCACTGCCTACCTAAATACGACTTAAATGGTATTAAATAAATGTCACCAACTGTAGTAAAATTCCCTAAATTTCAAATCGCCTTTAAGGGGCAAAATAGAAACAATAGTATAAAATACTTTTTGCAGAAGGCTATGCAAACACTAGTCCGTCCCGTATAATTCGGTTCGAATCGGATAATAAACAACATAATATTTACAGGGATGTTTCCCTTCTAAATGAGTCATATCATGTACAGATTTGGAAAACGTCTAATTTGATACTCAGACAGAGAACGCCTTAAATACATATAAAGTCTGAGCCACTCCCGCATGTGTTGCCAATTGATAGTGAAATTCTCTTTTTACAAGGAATTTTTAAATTAAAAGAGAAAAGAAAGAATTGAGCGAAAAATATTAGTGGTATTTATTGTTTAATAAGTGATTTTCTGGATATAAAAATTTCTAAACATAGAAATTTGTAAATGTTAAAATTTTACTAATGAATAGCTAAAACAGCTACATAATAAAAAACGATTTGCAACAAATTCTTTTAAATTTTTACATTCTTTAAATTTATTACAAATTTTAATTAAGTAAAAAGAGTCATAGAGTTTTATTTTTAATTTCTCCTGACAACTTGTTTCTAATTATTTTTCATTCCTGCCGAAGTTGTCAGTCACATAGCAAAATATCGAGTGCCCTTCTAAACTATCCCGAAAAGATTCAGAAGAAATTTCTACACAATATTAGTAAGTTGATGATAAATAACAACTAACAATATGTTAATTAAGGGAAATTTATTTTGTTTACTGTTCTTTTGTTGTTAAATTGATACAATTATTCTATTTTGAACTAAAAATTCCGGAACCGTTCGGTTTAAAATTTCTTTGAAAACTTTGGAAAGTATACCTTACCGTACTTGTAGGAAAATAAAATTTTGAGAAATTTTGTTTAAAGGGTTATTCAGCAGGATTTTTTTCTCACACTTTTACAATTGTTTTTAACATGTTTTAGGCCCGATTTTTTCACCTCTTGATAAATTTATCTGCCAGGTAATATCCTCGGAAACTATTATCGATAAAATGGTCCAAAGATAATACCTGACAGATAAATTTATCAGGATGTGAAGAAATCGGGCATTAATCAACTATTCAACAAGTTTCATGTAATTTCCAACTATTGTAATGTGCTATTTGAATTGGAACCCTCAAGCTGTTATAAGTAATAATTATTTTGTTTATAAAGCTTCACTAACTCAAATCTTGTACAGAGTCTCTGATGATGGAACAAATCTGTTTAGAAATATAAGGCGTATAACAAAAGAGTGTCTCTAAAAAAAACCAGCCCAATCCTGCAAATAACCTTTTAATCGAAATTTCTTCGACTAATTCAACTCAACCCAACTCTTTCCTAGTGTGTGCTTAAGCAACCTGAATTTCTTTCTGCTTTCGCAGGCTCATAATTTTTCGAAGCCTCATTATAGTGTCGCGCCCAAAAAAATTGGACACCATGGAAATTTGACAATACTAAACACTTTGGAGGTTGGCTGTAATTATGAACTGCCCATTTCTTAGCATTATTAAATTTATCTCAAAAAACGTTCCCACCTTTTTGGGCGTGACGTAAATGATCTTGAAAAAGAGCGAAATAGTTTATTCGGGGACCATGCAGTGACGCTGGAAGCTGGAGAAAATTAATGGAACGAAGGTCTCTACAACTCCTTGCTTCCTCTGTGAGTTTCTTTTGCCGTTCTACTTCCTCCTTTGGGTATGTTGGCTATTTTCTTCTATTTCTACTTAGTGTTCGATTTGACTGCCTTCTTCTTCTTCTGTTCTTTGATTAACTCAACCCAACCCAACTCTTTATTAACATATGCCCAATTTCTTTCTTTTTATTACAACGTTTATTTCTATTCTCCCCAAACTTCAAGGTCTTGTTATTTTTTTACTTCATATTCCATTCCACTTCCTTATCTGGAATAAACACATGAAAATAAATACTGTATTATTTTCGTCTATTTACTCCATATAAGGGATACAATAAAATAGTTTTATTTTTATTAATTCCGTACACGTACTTAACTTGGTACCACTTGGAAAGAGAAAGAGTCTTTACAGGATTGGCTACACTGAACAATTTACACAATAGGACGGCGCTTTCGCGAGATCGAACAATCTCGCAAACCAGCCCCGCATATTTAAACAGTCGGTTGGGGAAATAAGCATAAGACAGTTCGCCTTGAAGTTAAGTGTCCGCTCGATCTGTTTAAATAAATTATTAATGCCCGACTTTTCACGTCCTGATAAATTTATATGCCAGGTAATATCCTCGGAAACTATTATCGACACAATGGTTTCCAAGGGTCATACTTAGAAGATAAATTTATCAGGAGGTGAAGAAATCGGGTCTACGTCGTATTAAATAAATTAGTATAACATTCTAAATAAATTGGTTTCTTATAGTTACCTATATGTATAGAGTTTTTATTTTAAAATAAATTTAACGAACCCTAAATTCATAACAATTGTTGCATTTATCTAGATCGGTCAATTTCCGTGATAAATAAATTAATCACTTCTTGAATGAAATGGCCCCTAAATTAACATTTTAGGATTTGAACTTTTCTGAAGTTTTATAAACTTTTAGCGTCTTAATGAATGCAATCGACAATAAACAGTTATTGTGAATAATTGCAGTAAAAAGAGGAAATCTTTCATTCGTGGACACCTTGGAGTTTTGTTTTGATGGTTAATAGAAGTAAAACAGCTCTGCCTTCCAATTTTCGGCAAATCCTGTATGCTTGCGATACGCATCGAAAAAACCTCCTGCATCAAACCAGACAAACCTTTTTTTGTGTGTAGAAGCTGAAGATAGAAAAAGTACTTAAAATTTGGTCTACAGACCTTTGTTGAACGAGCATTAGTGCGGCAGCTTTTAATAAATACACTTTTGAGCTAAGAAGACATTCACTATCATCCAGTAGCAGATCTCAAAGAAGTGTCTTGAGAGAATTTTGGCTAAATTGACCATCCCAAAGTGAAGGTAAGGTTTCGAATTTGAAAACATAAGTTATTTTAACCAGTTTTAAGTTTTACAGAAGATGATTTCCAACATAAATTCTCAATTACAGACAGCAATTCTCAGAAAACTAATAGAAGCACGCATGAATCCTGTTTTTAGATTTCCTACTGTTCCTACTGAGCGATTGATACATTGCGTTAAGCAATAAGTTACCTTTCCTTGTTTAAGTTCCCGAAATTGTATGCTGAAAAGATTCCTAAAGCATCTTCCACAAATACAATTAAAGTATAATTTGATAAACAAAACAACGGCTTTGATAAAAAGTAGAAACAAAAGTCGGCCTAATAAAACTTACCCCTGAGGAACACCGATCTAAATGAAGACGTCTTCGAGATTGTGATGGACGTCATCATATATGCCGCATTCTAACTTAGGATCAAATTTTACCCTGCCTTTTATTTTCTATGCATCTGAAATTAATTAATTCTGTAATAGGAGATAAATTTAGTTAATTCTTGTTACGTGAAAGAAAAAATAAAGATGTTGGATTTTGTAATTTCATGAGAGAGACCATGAGAAACGACCCCGAGTTTTTTGCTTCACCTGAGGAAACAGAAAGAAGTTATTGCGCGATAAATCAGGGTTTTAATGGGACATTAAGTGACTGTTTTGGCACTTTAAATAATCGATTGTACACGCTGCTCTTTGTGTCTTGCATTGTCATTATGCAGGATATCCCGTGTTTTACATTTTCTTTTAAATTTTATTGATGGCCTATGGCAAGCAACAAGTTTTACACCTGTTAGAACTACTTAATTGTTTTTCGATTTTTTCAAAGTCACCATGCAGTAAAGTCGAAGAACGACGGGCACATTTTTTTCCAAACACTTTTGTTGGAAAGACTGGCTCATGGTAATAAATAATAAACCACAGTTTCATCACCTACGACGATATCATAGATTTAGATTTGATATTCCTGGAGTAGGCTCTGGCTCCATTCCACAAGATTCCATTGTACGATGCTTTCGAAAAGAATCCTTTACCACAACAGAGCATTGGTTTTAAGAGCTGCTCCAACAACTGGTTTACAGCGATGGGAAAGGATACTTTTCAAAAGAATTATTCGTACATCGGTCAAGATGTAGAGGATTCAACGAGAATTCAACGAGCACAATTTTTTTTCTACATTTAAATGTTTATGTAAAATTGTGGGTTTTGTTTCCTGCCTATGCCTAAGGAGGAGTTTTCAATCTCTCCTCCTCTTTCGTCTTCAACATTGCTCGCATAGCATCGATGTTTTTAGAGACAACTAATTAGTGAACAACCTTTTTGAATTCTTGGAACCACTAATGGACAGTTGTCTTTGACGATGTTTAATGGAATATCATTTTCTGGGAAAACCGCCCAATTCGTGTTTACAGGTAGAGTAAAAAAATGGAAAAATGTTGATTGATAAGATATTTTCGAGTGCGGCAAATTTGTTAGTCGATTATATTCGCTGTTTACCGAAAGTACTTTTCCTATAATTCATTTTAAATTCATATTGAAACTGTAATAAATATTCTACGAAAGTCTCATTCAAGTTTAACTCATAGTCATCAAAACTTAGGCATAGAATTAGTTAAGTATCATAACCGAAATCAGTTTTATTTAAATAGAAATATATGCATAAAAGTAATTAAATATATTATCTTTCTCTTTTTTTCCAATACTGATTCACATTGTCGGAATAATACGGATATATCAGATTATATCAGATGCGTTTAAAGATACCCACATAACGTTCTAACTAAGATATCTATAAATAAACCGCCGGATTTTATGAGCTGCAACTGTGGTCACACCTGTTTGCGGTCTTTCTTACAACTGTTTTAAAAATCAAGGAGGTACACAGGTGACCATACTCAAACTAATTGTAAGTACGTGAAAGACAAACACCATTAATATGAGGACCCGAAAACAGAGCGTAATTAAATAAAAGACACTTAATCGATTCTTAAAATTACAAGCAAGTGGCAGTAATAAATTTTTGATTTATTTAGAAACGAAGATAGCCTGGTTGTAAGATGGAAATATCAATAGTTATTTACGTGTCAAGCTTTGTAAATTAATATTTACGGGCGAGCTGGAAGTTTGTGAGGCGAGCGATGCAGGAGCGAGCCCCATTTTTAATTAATTTACTTTAATTTTTTTATGAAAACGTTTCTTTTTATCGAAGGCGTTACTTCTAGCCAGACGTAGTCATGGTGATCTAAACAGAAAATCTGCTTTCTACAAGCCTGTAAAATTTTACAGGTCTGTTCCACTAATTTACCGTTTACTTGATTACCATAAACAACAAAACTGAAATGTCATTTACTAAAAAGGTGAAAATAAAATATTATTTAAAGATCGAAATCGATTAAGAACCATTAATAAAACTAGGCCCGGCGGAAGGCAGTAAACAAGGCATGAGGGTGCCGATGCAAGAAGGGCGCCAAAACGCCAATTTCCTCCGAATTAAAATTATTCTTTATCATAAAAAACAAAACAAAATACTTAAAAATCGATTCAAAGTGGACGTACAGCGAAACTCCCTAATAATTACAAAAAATTAAACGTACAAAATCTTATAAATTAAAAATAAAAAATCAATTAAATTGTTTTTTTACCATTGAAGTTGATGAAAATTGTAAGTACATTGTTTTTTAATCTTGAACCGGACAGAAATATGATGGGAACACACACGACGTTTCGCTATAGATTTATAGCTTTATAAATCTATGGCGAAACGTTGAGTGTGTTCCCATCATATTTCTATCCGGTTCAAGATTTAAAAAATGTGTACTGTTTTTTTATCATAAAAAAACAAAACAAAATACATAAAAAACGATTCAGAGTCGACGTACAGCGAAACTCTTGAATCGATAATAATTATAAAAAATTGAAAGTAAAAAATGTTATAAATTAAAAATAATAAATCAGTTAAATTGTAACTTAATCAATCTCAAGGTCATCCCAACTCAACTAAACTCAACGTAACTGTATTCAATCAAAGCAACAAGAATTAATTTAATTAAATGTTAATTAAAAAACTATTAAAGCGCAGCTCGAACAATCTCGAGGTCCACCAAGCTCGATCCAACAACTGAACTCATCTCTATTTAACCCAAGCAAAAAATTGAAAATAAAACAATAAAAAAAATTTAATTCCATTCAACCCAAGCAAAAGATTTTGAAACGCATTATTATTATTAAAAAAACAAGAATGTGAAAATAAAGCACAACAAATTTAAAGGTCAATCCTACTCAACTGACCTCAACCTAACTGTATTTAATCGAAGTAAAACATTAAAATAAAAAACAAAAAATGAAAAGTAAAAAATTTTTAAAATTAAAAATCGTAAATATAAAAAAATTAAGTCGAAGTTCGACCAAACAAGTTAGGTCCAATAATTGAACTCGATTCTGTTCAATCCAAACACAAAAATTAAATTGCAAGTCGACCCTTGTCCAATGAAAATTGTAAGAAAATGATTTCTAAACTCTAACCGAACAGAATAACATTAACTGGAAAAACTCTCTGCGTTTCACTGAGGCTATCAATCGATTACTTTAAAAAATTAAGAATGAAAAGCAGTTTAAAAAATTGAAGTAAAAAATTAAATTAAAAAAAAAATCAATTTTTCAACCCAACCTAATTGCACTTTACCCATGTACAAATTTAAAATAAGTAGCAGCATTAAAAAAATTAAAAGAAAAAAAATTTTAAAATTCACAAATGGATTAAAATGAATCTCAACAAATTAAGGTCAACTCGCCCAACTTATTGTATCATAGTGCACTCCATTCTACTCAAGCATTTTTTTAAATATTGAAATAAATAACAATAAAAAAATATTTAAAAGAATTATACCTGAATTAAAGCTAATAAAGTTAATCAATCTAACTTCATCTGACGCAAGTAGAAGAATAAGAATTACAAGAAAAATTAAAAGATTAAAAAAAATTAAAATCAGTTAAGATTTAAGAATAACTTCAATGGACATTAGAATCAGTCCAACTCAACTGACCTTAACCTAACTCCATTTAACACAAATAAAAGTTTTAAAAATTATAGGAAAAATTAAAAGTATAAAATGTGTTAAAAATTAAAAATCAATTAAAATAGATAGAAAAATAGAAAAAGTAAAAGATTTAAAAAAATTTTAAATCAGTTAAGATTAACTTCAATTGACGTTAGGATCAATCCAACTCAACTGTTCTTAACCTTACTCTATTTAACATGAATAAAAATTTAAAAAATTGTAGGAAATTAAAAGTATAAAATTTGTTAAAAATTAAAAATCAATTATGATAGAAAAATAGAAAAATTAAAAGATTTTAAAAAATTTAAAATTAGTTAAGATTAACTTCAATTGAGGTTAGGATCAATCTAACTCAACTGACCTTAACCTAACTCCATTTAACACAAATGAAAATTTTAAAAATTGTATCAAAAATTAAAAGTTTAAAATTTGTCAAAAATTAAAAATCAGGTAAAATAGCGCTCAACCAATCTCAACGTCAACATAACACAATCTATTTCTAATCAACCCAAGCAAAAATTAAAAATGCATTAAGATAAAAAACTAAAAAAAATCCGTTAAATGCCAAATTTAATTTTTCTGTATTTTAGAATTGTCATTCACAGCCAAATAAAAAAAATTAATTCGCTCATTTGGTCGTCAGTCGCCGTTGTAGAAAAAGGTAAGCCAAATGGTTATCAAAAGTATCTCATTTGGCGATAAATCCCCGCGATAGGCAACACTGTCTGACTAAAACAGTCTAAAGTCACATTCGAAATTTTCGTATGATGGTTACAAGTTAATTTCGGAAGCAATCATTTAAGATGATTCAAAGTTAAGCAAAAATTTATCAGACTTAATTTCAACTCATAAAGAATCCACACTATGTGCGTCTTTTGAAGCAATTGTATAAATTCACGTGATTTTATTTCTTTTTTTTTTTCTTTGGAAGAGGGGCGTCAACTTTTGTTTTGCATAAGGGCGACGACTACCCTTCCTCCGGCCTTGCATATTCTATTATTTTCGAAAAATTTTGTGCAAATCGTTTTTGATTGCAGCGAGAACCTCGAGCAGCTTCTGGACAGCTGTTTCAGCCCTGCTTGGGGCTTCTTCAGCAGAAACGTAGCTCGACATTCCCGCTGCAGACCAAAAACGATTTGCCCAATTTATTCGCAATAAATTGGGCAAATCGTTTTTGGTCTGCAGCGGGATTTGCCCAATTTATTCGCAATAAATTGGGCAAATCGTTTTTGGTCTGCAGCGGAAATGTCGAGCTACGTTTCTGCTGAAGAAGCCCCAAGCAGGGCTGAAACAGCTGTCCAGAAGCTGCTCGAGGTTCTCGCTGCAATCAAAAACGATTTGCACAAAATTTTTCTAAAATCTTTCATTATGCTTTGACAGCAAGCATGGCCGCCTTGCATGGGGGACTCATTAGGAGCAAATCCCGCTCCAATTTGTCTATCCTACTGCAATGTTAGGTCAAAAAGCGATAGTAAGATGTCGCTATTTTATATGTCTATTATTTTCGTCCACGAAGAAGTACTAATTGTAAAAAAGAACGAAAGCAGCAATCAATACTGCAAGGCCCAGTTTTACAATGACTGTTTAACTTTGAGCCGAAGCTGAAATCCTTCACAATTGTTGAAATAATCGTTGCTAAGGGTTTAAGCCTCAGCTCAAAGTTGAGCCCCATTTGTAAAACTGGAACTAAGAGAATTTTTAAGGAATCTCATATTTTTGTTTGTTATACAGCATTGGCCAGTTGACTTTTAAACACAGACGTTCTTCCACTCGCCTCGTAAGCGTTCGTGCTTGGCCAGCGCTGCCGATCTCTAACTTACATGGGCATTTGTTCTTTATTTTTATAGTGTGTTCCTTGTCACATGTATTATTTACGATGTTCAGTTAGATTTTTGCCAATTCTGTATATACGGGTCCTTGAAGTGCGTAGTGGTCATAAAAATTGAATGAAAGCAAAAAGGGTAAATAATTGAAGATTGAGATTCATGAAATATGAATGCAATGCGATGGTATCAGTTTCTAAGCAAATTTTTAGTAATAGGTACCAGAAATAACGTTTCCCTAATCTGGACTACTGGAGTACAAAAAGATATTAACGTAAAGCGTAAATCCAATGAAAAACATTAAATTCAGATAATTGCCGCACAATACATAATTATGGATTAGGAGGTACTTACTACAAAGTAACTGATAGTGTGACTCGGCTTTTATCTCAATAAAGATTACAGAGCTATAATTGGTGGGTGTCATTCAATGACGCGAGAGTTCCTTTAGTGAGTTTTTCGTAAAATTAAAAGAAATAAATATGAATGATGTTAGATTGACATCCGCCAATTATCATCTGATATTAAGATAATAAGAAAAAGCAACTATAATTTCTTACATAAATTATGTAAATTTTTAAAGACCGCACTAGGATTTTATTTAATTAACATTAGAATGTGTATCGTTTAAAACAACTTTAGCAGTAATAATAACCCAAGTACAAGTTATTTATGAAAAAAATATAAAATATTGTGTGGCAAAATAAAACTATTAAACAAAGACATGTCACGCGTTACGAAAAAAAAATTTAATTGATGACTGACCGACTGTAAACTCTTGTATACATAGATAGTATTTATCAGCTGGTCCCAAAAAAATAAAATCGATATTTTTTTCCGAAATCTTCAATTTTTCTAAAAAAATACACCTCGACCTGTAATCGAATTCTATTCTATTTTGCTCATTGCACATAAACATTTTTTTCCCTTAAAGAAAATAAAAAAATCCTGTAGCGGGAGGCCTTTGGAGTAATGGTTTACTAATGATCTACGCAAAATGAGGGATCACTTAAATTTTTTATTTGAAGTAAAGAGAAAATATCCTACATCACAACACTTGATAATATATAAGAACTACAAATTACTTTATAGTAAACAATTAGAATTATCAAAGAAAATTGCATATGAGAAATACATAAAAAATTCTAGCTACAGATGTAATTAATATGCACCAAAAGTGTTCACTTAATGATTTGACTTTAGAACATAAAATTTCAGTCAGTGATTTTAATATTTTTTTTCACTAGCATAGCAAAGGAAACTATTTCCAAAATGGATGCACCACCAATTTCATTTGATACGTTTCTTCTCGATATCGAGAAATCTGCTCAAGTTTTCCAGTTCAAAAACACTTTCATAGAAGTTCGAGATATTATTGTACAAATGAAGTGTTCTAAAAGCTTAGATGTATATGGGTTTAAAATTTTACTTATAAAAAAATTTGTTAACTTATTGTATAATCCTTTCACTAATCTCATAAATAAAATATTTAAGACCGGCATATATCCTGATGTTTTGAAATTATCTTGCGTTGTACCTACACTGAAAAAAGGCAACCCTGATGAATGTAGTAATTATCGACCTATTTCTTTGGTTCCAGTGCTATCTAAAGTTATAGAGACTGTAATGTAAAATAGAATATGTTCATTTTTTGAAACACATAACTTGTTTAATAGACATCAGTATTGATTCCATAAAAGTTGATCCACCGTATCAGCTATTGACTCGCTTGTCGATTATATCACGAATGTATTTGAGAGGAGTGAATATGCCTTTTCTGCATTTTTTGACCTTACCAAGGCTTTCGATTGTATTTCTCATGATATCCTAATATCGAAGCTCAAATATTATAATTTTGACTCAATGAGCATAAAGCTAATAGCTAAGTGACAGGAGTCATCAGAATCAATTGACGTTTCAGTCGATATTCCGCAAGGTTCTGTTTTAGGTCCAATTTTGTTTATGTTGTATATTAATGATATTGATCGATGTGTTCCCAATTTTAAGATAACTCTATTCGCGGATGATACAACGCTACTAAACAGAGATATTAGTTTCATTAATGGATCTCAGAACTTTGCGGAATCTGTAACAAGTATTAAAAATTGGTTCTTAAGCAACAAACTTAGCTTAATTGATGAAAAAAAAAACGCATTTCATGAAATTCTCTCTGAGAAATTTGGACCTTCAAACAGATAACTTTGACAGTGTGAAGTCCATCAAATATCTAGGAGTATGTTTGGATTCTATTTTACAATGGCACGAACATACAGAATACATTGCGAACAAACTCACTAAAGTAATATATCTCATAAGACATTTAAAAACTTTTGTTCCTTGGAATAGTGTTTTATCTGCTTACTACGGTCTGTTTCAATCAGTTATATCGTATGCAATTTTAGTCTGGGGCCATTGTTCTGAGGCCAAAAGAATTTTTATACTTCAAAAAAGAATAATACGTATTATGGGTGGCTTAGGGTATAGAGATCGCTGTAGGGAAACCTTCAAAAAACTGAAAATATTAAACACTTCCATCACTTTACATTTTAGAATGTTTACTCTTTATAATATCTAATATTAATAATTTCATTGACCACCAAAAGAACCACGAATATGACACCAGGTTTAAATCTGATGTAGTGATACCACAACACAGATTGAACAGATTTCGTTATGGCAGCAATTATTATGCGGTCAAACTTTTCAATAAGTTACCACCTGAAATCCGTCAAAAATCATTACCACAATTCAAATCTATCATCAAACAGTATTTGATAACGCATTCCTTTTATTCCATCGAGGACTTTCTTGAGCATTCTCATGTCTTTTAAAATACCTTACATGTATTTATTATCTATGTGACTGATTTTGACTATATAACTCTATGTTTTACATTGTTTTATACACATACGCTCTATATGACGTGTGATATACTTTTTTGTGTTTATCACAAATAAATTATTATTATTATTATTAATCAGAAGCATGTATTTCTTAGCTAACTTGTAACAATGATGATCAAATCCAAAACCTGTACTTGAAGATATGTTTTCTTCGTCCAGTAAACTTGCCAAATTTCAATCTCATCAAATGATTAAGTAGCTGTTTGTATCACTTAAAAACACGATGAAATTTTCTTTTAACTATCGAAGAAGGGAAACAAGTAATGCGTGAATTATTACTACGTACCTATGCAACTAAAAAATTTTTTAGGAGGTATCTGCGTTATGGTTGGTACAAAAAATTGTATATTAGAACAAAAACATGTGTTTCATTAAAAAGCGAGCTTTGCATTTTTTAGTCTGACCTCCCTCAGTGTAAAATATTAATGCACTAGTCGTCCAGCGAATCAAGATTACTTCATACATCCGAAACCATGAATGGAGTACGTTGTTGTGCGTTATGTTATTACGTCTGGTAGTGTTAATGAATGGATGACGTCTGGTACATTTATACAGAGGGCCGTTGTACATTACAAAGTAGACTGTCGCCATTTTATATGTTAAAAAAAAAAAAGGTAGCTAGAGATCGAGAAATATTTGAAACGAACAATACGTATACCTACTGAACAAAACAAACAAGAACCTGAAGAACCTGTTGAATTAAAAAAAAATATGAAAACTTGATTCAATATCACAAACATAAATTTAACGAAAGTATTAATTTAATATATTTAAAATTATCAAAAGTTTCACTTACTGTACGCCATGCGACTGCGATCGACTTACAAGCTGTTATTACTCCTGCATTAAGCGCTCATAAAAGTTCAAAAGAACCGTCCGTTATGAATAAGGGTCGGACATTCCTAGGATACCTGGTAAAACCTAGTATAAAGATCACTCTCGCGATCATTGCATCAGAAGCAACCGTTTGATGTAAATTACATGTGTAACATGTAATTGCCATTATAGTTTCTTTCGAATTAATAATTATGAAAACATTATAATTCTTTAATGTAACTTTTAAAAAGACTGGCATAATACATTTAATTCATATCAATTACAGGGCCGTCACTGCACAAAGAATGCGAGTTTATTTCGGAATGAATCAGTTATGTAAATAACTTTTTATATCCATTCGACCAGAACTGTAGTGGTTACTGCGTGCCACATAGACTTCTCGGGCTTTGACAGGTTTATTGTTTTGTTTTTACGGGGCAGACGCGTTAAAGGTTAGAACATTTTCCGACTATGATCGCTTCAGCATATTAATAGTTCCTCGAATATTTAACGAAACCGTCCGCCTAAAATGCGCCTAGACCTAGTTATGAATTTAAACGTGATACAAAATGTAAAAATTCAATCTACGCACATCGATGTACTCACTCGCACCTTATGACGTATAAATAAAATAACAACATGTAAATTTTATAAGTTTCTGTTAAAAAAATTCTTTCATTATCTATTCCCCATTAGACGATTACTAAAACCAGGAGGACATACACTGGTAATCAAAAAATTTGCAGCATTCAAAAGGAACTATTTGTTTAACGTCATTTATAGGTCAATTGACGGAGTAAATAAAGAAAAACAAATTATGTAAAAAGAGAAAGAGTACAATCCACCAGCATTTGTAAGGACACGATTCATTCAGTGTTCATATGAAGACGAATACTACTATGCATGACTGGGCATTAGGAATCAAATTGTTGATTTCTGCTTGAGTGATCTGGCCAGGCAATCTCAAACATCAACATCTGCAAAAAGGTCAAAGTCATTCCTGCTTTGATGAAGTCAAAGCTGTTGGAAAAGCTCCTGCTAATGAAACTGAAACCAATCCTTGTTTACAAGACTTCTGAATCTAGATCACCAATTTGGATTCCAAAGTCAACCATCATCTACAGATTTACAGATTAAATCGAGGAGACTAGAAAAGAAACAATATTGCTCAGCGAGTGTTCTTGACATGGCTCAAGCTTTTGATCAGGTCTGGAATCAAGGTCTACTGTGTAAGCGGAATAAAACGCTGCTAATGCGAAATGTTCAACTCTTGAAATCCTACCTCATTGGACGCCGTTGAATACTCAAGCTGCAAAGAGATCAGTGAAGGGCAATGTCTTGGGACCAATTTCGTACCGGCTGTATACGTGAGACTTACCAAAAACTGACGCAACTGTCCCCGGTGATACCACAATACTTGCTACTGGATTAGCAGTGCAAGGAGCAATCAGGAAGATACAGAAAACTAGTAATAAAGTCCTACAATTAACAAAGAAAGGGAATTTTAGGTTAACTAGTTGAAATCTAACCATGTGAATTTCTCGTACCGCAAAATGAATGAAATGCCTTCAGTAAGTGTAAATGGTTTGTAGTACCACATACCAACACTACAATATACCTAGACATAAGGTTAAGTGAAAAGAACATGGGAATGAAAAGGGGCAGGCAAGTCGTTCAGCGGTTAGCCTAGCCAACTTTCAAAGTCATGCCACTTGTCGGCGTGGGTTCGAATCCCACCAGGACCATGGATGTTTGTGTTGTCCTTTGACCCCAGCTTCATCAAACAAAGTAAATTGCCGAGAATTGTGATGCCATAAGATAATAATGAATGTACAGGTTACTGCGCAAAGCAAGAAGAAGAAGAGAATGAAAACATGAAGAACTCGGCTTGTGAGTGAGACAACTGTATTGATTCCTAAGTATGTTGACATTCCAGGATGTCAATAGAAAATAAATTAACTATACACAACCAGGTGCTTAAATCTATCTAGCTATGTGTATGTCTTCCAACCTTGAGGATGCGCAAGATCATCCAGATGTGGCAGAAACGTGCTACGTGTTATGTGCGAAGAATAATTGTTTCATTCTCCGCGTGGTCTTCTCACCATGGCATTACCAGGTAATTTTCATAGGCAGCATCTGCTTTGGTCACCAGGAATGGCTATATTCCATTGTTCCAACCACTGCTCTCTTTTAGTTTCCATGACAGTTGACATTGTGTTAAGATAGGCCTTGAGAGTGAGAGTGAACAGTAAGAATGAAGCGCAAATAGTCAAATTTGCCTGGATGTAATGGCTGGTGGCAGAAGACAAGTTCTACAGCTGCAATCAATTGACATATGTAAATGCTTCTCTCCACTGTTGCTGGTGTTTCTTGGACGATCACTGCTTGTGCAATGATCAGCTCTCTCATTACACTATGCTTGCCAATATCAACGTATCACCCTATTCAACTAACCACCTTCTAATATCTAAATATACAAAACAGCCTCTTCATACCTACAATTCAACCCTGTTCAGTGGAAGAAAATTTCCTCTTCGTCATCGATTCCGAAAACTACAAAACATACTCTTAAAAAATCAAACAGAAAGCAATTTCTTGAAACGAAAGAAAATCTTATCAAAAGTTTGTGCAGTAAAAGATTTTCACCAGGACTATTAACTTACATATACAAGGTGAGGAAAAGTAATGGAACAAGCTCGTAAGTTTTTTTATTATTGCCTTTAGAAAAAGAAATTTCAAATAATAGTTGCTGGATAAGATAGGTTCTTTACACCTGTTAACTTCAATTTATCTTACGTCATCACGCCTGAGTTCTATAACTTGCAACTTCACTATATTTTTTAATAACCAAATACGATTTTTTAATATTTTGAAAATCACCTTGTTATAATGTTCTGACGACATAAAATTTTGCTAGGTTGCATGGGTATTTCGATAAAAAGAATTACGTTAACTTTTACGATTCAGTAAAGTTTCATTCTATTTAATGGAAGAAAAAAGAACGTCAACCAACGTAAATACGAAAACTAATTTAGTAAATGTTCAAAACGTTCACTGTTATTAAATATCTTTATTGCAATCAATTATCTAAGATAACCAGATTCAGTAAAGGACCAGTTCTTTAATGTACTTCTCAAAAATTTTCCTAAGGAACCTACTTCAAATTTGATCGCATCCGAAAGCGAAAGAATTTGCTGATTTTAGGTGCTTTCTTTCGCTTAAAAGTTTGAATCGTGTTTCGAATAGTTTGGACCTGAATTTCGTGGTTGTTGCAAGAAAACACCTGACTTGAATTTTTTATTGACAGTTTATTTGTAAAAAAACATAATTCAATCCAAACAAGTTTTAAAAATGGAGAAATTCAAAGAAAAGAACGTCTGTTTTTGAATCAAAACACGTTTGGATCACGATTTTGTGAGCGAAAGAAAGCACCTTTTTAAATGATGAAAAAAGTATACAGGTTGGTATTTAAAAAATTGAGGTTATGTACTCTAGCACTTAGATATGACGTCGTAATGTAAATTACAGTTAACTAATATAAAGAACACATTTTATCTTTCAAGTTTTATTTGAAAATTTGACTTATTTTTAGCGTATTTATGTCAGAATATTATGTAGGAATTGTGAAAGCTTTACTAGTGTTCCAGATTCCAGGAGTGTTTCTTAGAAGTCCGGGCTGTGATTCCGCCCGCCAAAGCTCTTCGTGCAGCGTTCGCTGCGATGACTCATTCTCTAAACTTGGCGCATAAAGCGATGAGTCACTTGGGAATTTTTCCTGTCTTAGCGAGGCTCTTACAATATTTCGATATCCTCACACTATCGTATACGACAAATTCTGGCAAATAAACACAATCTAGTGCCTATCCCTGTCCTAAATAGCAAGACGTTAGTAACTAATAACAGCTGCCAGTATGAAATGAGTCAAGAGGATTTTTCAGTGACCAACGCCTAGTACATAAACTAGATCAAACATCTGAATATTCTCGTGGAAATTAGGTCACTCAAATCATGTAAATCCCGATGATCTTTTCTGATCACTAATCAACTCGACAGTACAATGACGGTCCGATGGCCGGACTTATGCCAGCGCGATGTTCCTCAATCCACAAGTTACCATTACAGTATCATTTAATATACAAAGGACAGATAAGTTACTCCTTCTGGTTGCTGCAATTATTGTTTTGATAATCAGAGTGAAAATTGAAAGGTCAGTCAAGAATTTTAACAATCAAAATAACGATAGCAATCGGGAAAGCCTTGAGAAGAGACGGAGTGTTTCACATTATCCTTCTGTATTAGAATCAAAGACTTAATGAAAGAAGATGTTCACTAAATGCCAGGCGGATTTGGATCTAATAAAAATTCAAGGTCGAAGTCTAATTTTTTTTAATTTTTATCTCAGTCAATATGGTGAACAAATTTCAAGCGTTCTTTGAAAAGCACTTTTTATTAACTACAAGTTCGGCATCATCAATAATTTTTTTTGTGAAACATTTTGTCCAGAATGTATCTATTTATATTTACAACCCGGTGAACATCTTGGAACAAGAAAATGGTACAGAAAGGCTGTAAATCTTTACAAAAGTTTTAGGCCCCGATTCCGGAAACACCACGTGTGAACCGGCACATCTCAGTCGGAAAATAAAGACGTGACCGTAAAAGCGACAAGTCGATACAAGTGTGTCGAAGCTGTGCCGGTTATCTTATCAAAAATATTTATTACTGTATACCTACCTCACAAAAAAAAAACGAAGTTATTCATAAATTATTTACTTGGATTTTTTCCTTTTCTTATCGGCTGGATGGTTTTTTTTTTCAATAAATGATAAAGCTTTCTCAAGTTGCAGCTTTTGACTTACTTACTAATAAAATTAAGCAATGGTATTGTTTTGTATATGTTTTATAGAATTAAAAAAAATTGTATATGTTGTGAGCGTGCTGCTACATCAAAATTTTGATTAACATTAATTAGGAGTATTATTTTTATCTCTTAAAAACAACGGAGTAGATATACTTTCATCACGCTGATACCTACATACTTTTTTATTGTATTACGTATTACCAAAGGAATATCCTTAAGGCAACTACTTTAGAGAGAGAGCAGAGCAGATGTGCATCAAGCAATGATCCATATTGTCATCCTTAAAAATATCGCTCTCTTTTCCTGAGTCACCCTGTATATCCCATTAAAATATGTATGTATATGATTGTGTCCGTCCATTTTTATAATTCAAGTAATTATGCAACGGATCCAACTACGTACATATATAAGAGTGATGTTATAAATATGCTTATTTAATAAGTTTTATGTAAGAGTTAAAATGCGTAGAGCAAAAAGTAAACAAGAAAGTTTCAGATTCTCGGAATGCTCATGCTCAATGAACACTTGACAAAGTAGCTACAATATTGAATTAGGTAATAAAATTCGGGCGTAGTTGAGATTTTATAATATACGAACCACTATACTACTACAATAAACATAAACAGGGTAATAAAAATCTGGTGGTCATGCCTTTCTAAATGTTTTATGGTAGGGTCCGTAAATTCCAACACAAGTGGCAAAATGTGCACGAATGCACTTGTGTACACCGGAAGTTGCCTTAAGGACACCATAGACATGACATCAAAATTAGCGCATCTGGTTTTACGGTTTATTGCGACAAGTACCGAAAGCTTGTTTATTGTGCTTTAGATGTTTTTGGAACAAAACTGTTACAAATGTAAGTAAATTAAATGTAAAATACAGAGAGTTGAAAGTTAATGTTTGTTGTGCTAATGAATTATACATTAATAATTACATTATTATAAATGTCCTGAAAAATGGTGACTTTGGTAAACAAAAGAATGTCCGATAAGTTACTTTTAACAACCACTCTATCTTTCTCTATCTTAGAAAACTTTATTTCATGTTGTATCAGATAAATTAACTTTTATGGGATTATCAGTAACTATACTCTGTTCTTTTTTTATTTCGGAAGAGTACTTTGAAATTTCAGCGCTAAAAACCTTTGTCATTGGTCAGCGCTAAACTTGAGCTTTGTCATTGGTCAATTCCAAAGCTCAACAAAGCTCGTTTTTAGAGCCAAAATTCCAAAGTATTTCCTCTGAAATAAAAAAAAAAAACAGTATGAAAAGACAAAAAAAAAACAATAAGAAAAAATTTACTTTCTTACACTTGGGAAGCCATCATTTTCAATTTTTTATCAATCGCACGTATTTGATTAATTTATAATGATATGGAAAAAGCAAATTTAAAATTGTAAAGCAATTTTTAAAAGTTCATTAGACTTCTTTCATACAATTGACCAAGAAGAACAAATCCTTTTTATATTTGTATAATTAAGGCCAAAAAATGCAACAAAATTTATTCACACAGTACATAAGTAATAACATGCGGTAGATGTACACTAACAATCAAAAGTAATATCTCCCCAATAAAACTACGTTTCACGTTTTTATTTTGTGTTTCTTTACCTCGTTTGCTTGTCCATCTACATATTATAGTGGTTAGAAGAGAAGGGATTAGATTCCGATTAAGTTAACATTTATAGGGGGATATTAAACATTTTATTACAATTATATATTTCTGTTAATTGTATCACTGTACCTACATTTGTCTTTATTTAATCTCATAAGTATGAAGTACACAACTGTTTCTGACAGGACTTTTACCAATTTAACGACACTTGTTAGAAGTTTAATACAAAATACAAATTAAAAAATTAAAACTATAAGTAAATTAACAGTTAAATCAATTTAAAAAAAAAACTATTATGTTCTGTTACTATAAGCAGTTTATTTGAAAAATAAAACTCTGTACATGAACTTACAATAACAATTAAATACACATTTTTGTCATTTATCTACTGTACAGGTACAGGGCGATAATAAAAAATTGTACACGCTTAGTAGTAGAGTAGTAGTTAATAGTAGAGAAAATAACAAACAAAAATATTTAAAACGACGAGGTCCAATAAATAATTTAATTAAAAAAAGTTTACTTGCAGAATCAGCAAGCATTTAGTTTTTGAAAGATGATCACTCTTTCTTTCTTGCTCAAGTAACCAGAGTTTCTCAGTGATAATAAATACTTCTCATAACAGCACAATTTTTGTTTTGATGTTTTTGATATTTTGATATCAATAAAATCATTCAAATTGGAAGATAAAAATCAAAATTTTTAAAAACCATCGAGTATTGGACTTATTAGAATCTTTTTGTTGCTTTGATCTTTCCTATAACCATCTAAAGATTTTTCTTATTAACATCCTGGATTATGCGTTCCTTGAACCTCCTTAATGCATTTATATTTTTCAGTTTCCCGTTTGGTATATGTTAATGAAGTGACAATAATTATTTTATTATAGTAAAAAAGTATTTTTTATGTGAATCATATATCGTAGTAAATAAGTTCAATTAGAATAATTGTATGTTAAATAGGTAATAAAAGAATCCTATCGATTTTGTTCAAGCTTTTTTATTAATCAAAACTTGTTTAAAAATTAACAATTTTGTTTCTTGTTTTGTATTAATCATGCTATACTCTGGATGCCAAGACATGTTCGTGACGATGCTCGCTTCCATAATCAAGTTTTGTTTTTGTTGGTCTTTAATCAAGCTAAAACATTATTATTAATTCCTAAATCTTCTGATGATGATTTGAAAATTGAGTTTCTTGCTGTAATGCAAGTCCCTCCTCATTTCTAATACTCCTAATAAATTGTTAATTACTACTTTTCTTTTTGTATAACACCGTAAATATTTTAGTAAACTTGTTTTGCATACAGGTTTTATTGCCTCTTGAAGTTTGCATTATTTTTTGCAATAATTTTGGTTTTATTTAAAAAAAAAACTATAAAGCTAGAAATAACTCTTAAATAGGATCGTTTCCGAAGCCTGGCATGTGTCCCCCGTTATTAATGGGGGACATTATAACGACACGTTGTACAAGCAGTAACTAACAGATGAGAAATTGGCGGCACTCACACAACGTGCCACAAACATAATTGGTCGAACTAAGTACTGCAACCACGTCAACGAAAATAAATTATTTCTGTTTTAAAAATAATCATCATTCTTTTCCTCTTTCGTTCGTATTTTAATTGCAGATTTAATTTCATCATTAAATAATAAACGACTGTTACTCCGGACGATTCGATCGATTAAAATAAATTGCAGAACATATGTGGAGTGCGTAGCATCTCTGTAAGGCGGTCTTTTAAAGTAAGTATTCCTTACAATCGTACATACGTCTGGTTAATTAGAAGCTCGATCTTAAATATGGGCATACACAGATGGAGCGATTCAACGTCGTCGCGTTAATGAATCCGAACTCTAACACAATACAGATGATCTGATCATCTGCTATAAACACCCTGTGCGAGTTGCATATGTCGCAAGCATGTGTACACAATCCAAGTCAGATGTGCGCTTTAAACAACTAATAGGTATTGGTTTAACTTTAACGGAGGGCTGAAGCGCGCGTTTTCCCAACTTACCCCCATTCCCATGACACCCTTGCCAGGTGATTTCCCATAAGACCCTGCACATGTTTGTGCATATGCCGCGTTGCTACATATGCACTCCGCATAGGTCTTTGTACTTCCTAATTGTTCTTTAATTTATTTATATGAATTTTCGTTTGCAGCTGCATTGCTGAAATACCGGTCCACATCCAGAAAACAATGCAATCTTCAAAAGAAAATTAATTAGGCGTGTAAGTTTTCGGGAAAATTGAAATGCACTTCTTAACGCACCCAGAGAAAAATGAAATAGTTTATTTATTACAATTGTAGAATAATATGCTATAATATGCGTATACCGGGTGGAAAGTTTCAACCTCGAACATAGCAAACTTGTATTGAAAACTATATTTCTGGAATTGCTGCTCGCCGTTTGAAGATACAAAAATGGCAATGGTATTAAAGAAAAAAGAAAATTATGGACAATATTATGGTATTAAAACTACACCTAAATATTAATACTTTCGGAATATAAATAAAATTTTCAAATTTTAAACGAAAAATTTAGTCGCCTATGTTAGATTTGAAACTTTCAGTTCTTTCAATTAATGGAAAAAAAATTATACGTCAGTCAAAAAGTATTATGAATTGTACAGAGCAAATAATAGGTAGGTACTCTTGTCGTTTAAGTTACAACAATTCTTTCTTTATTAGAATGATAATTGTATTCTACATCATTGCATACAAAAATACTGTTTTTTCTGATACTATCAATAAATTGAAATGATGCCATAGGCAATCAATACCGACACATGTCGATGCTAAATCAGTTTTAAATTCAATTGTACTAAGAATTAAATAAGTTTCACACTGTTCAAGAATAAGTAACACACAACTGTAAAGAATATTAAAAAAAAAACATCAATTTCACAAATCCAGTTGCCATCAACATTATATTGAAATTAACAAGAATAGTAGGAAAGTATTTGTGAAGCAATGCAGGAGCAAAGAAATAAATCCTAACAGTTTTTCATCGTCAGTATGCTACACAGATTAATGGAATTTTATTTTGAATAAGAAGCATATTGTACAAAATTCTGGTCATTGAATTGCAAACTTCAAATCTGACATACTAAGGCAACTACATTTTTCTTTTAAAATTAAAAAATTTAATTTCTGCTTCAAAAGTATTAAGACAATAGGAATAATTTTAACACGATAACATTGGCCTTAATTTTATCTTTCATTTAATACCACTACCATTTTTGTGTCTTTAAATGGCGAGCAGTAATCTACAGAAACGTGGAACTCAATGGAACTTTGCTATGTTCGGGTTTGAAACTTTCCACCCGGTATAAGTAGAATAGCTTATCATATTTATAAAAAAAAAGTTATAATTGCTTCTTAAGAGTGCATAATAAAGCCCTTAAAAAACAGTATTATATTTTTTATTGTTTTATAACGTGGTTTAAACTACGTTAAATAATAAACATACAGTAATTTGTCTGTATTAGGGAAAAATATTTGTTACACACCATTATAAAGAGCTTTTATAAATAATGTATAATAGAGAATTGGGCAGGTTTTATAAAACGATTATAATGTATAATAATGTAGATTTATAACTGTTCTAATAATAGTATCTATATTAAAAAGCAAGTTTCATAAGACAATTTATTTTAGCACGCGAGGGTCAAGTGCACTAGTGTTCTCTACACAGAGGCGGCCTTCATAGTTGCAAGGCCCCGCGCGAGAAATTTTTGCGGGGCCGTTGGGGTAAGGGAAAAGTTTGTCCTCTTCCCCATTGTAAAGAGTAGAAAATACTAAAAAGATTTCAAAAAGTACGTAAAATAATTTCAAGTCCGTTTTTTGACATGTTTCAATTTTTAAAATAGGTCGTTATTTGAAAGTGTGAATTAGAAAGGTTACTAAGGAAACAAAGGAGCAAGTATAACTGTGAAATAAAAATATGATTATGAAATAAAAAGGTGACAGTAAAACAAAGATGTATAAAAACAACAAAGAACAAGAAGAAAAAGAACAAAAGACGATTAATTGATAATCAAAATAAAAATAAAATAATCGTCATATCTAATAAAACAAAAACAAAAGACGATCGTGGATGAATCTGTAAATATTAAACTCAAATTGAATAAATGGAGAGAAAAGAAAAACAACAAACGTCCATCGAATTCATGATTAAAAAATAAAAAAATCGTATCAAATAAAATCAAGCGAAAGAAAAAAAAAACAAGAAACAAAAAATGATGGTTGAAAATAAAAATTATTAAAAAATAATCCTTAAATGTTAAAGAAAAAATATAATTAGAAAGTAAAATCAAATCGCATAAACTGAAAACAAAAATGGGGATCGATCGAAGGGTTCAAAATGTAAAATAAATAAAATTCAAATCGAGTAAACAAAAAAAAAACAAAAGACGATCAGTTGATAATCAAAAAATAAAATGAAATCTCCGGAAAGAGAAAATAAAAATGGCGATCTATCGAAGGGATCAAAATGTAAAATAAATTCAAATCAAGTAAACAAAGAAAGACGATAAATTGATAATCAATAAATAAAATCAAATCACATAAAAGAGAAAACAAAAATGACGATCGATTAAAGGGATTAAAATGTAAAATGAACTCAAACCGAGTAAACAAAAGGAAACAAAAACGAAAGACGATCAACTGAGAATAATTATCAGTTGATCATCTTTTGCTTTTGTTTCTTTTATTTATTTATTTTTATTTTTTATAATTTATCTCACATTCGAAACGATTTTATTTTTTAATTATTAAAAAAGATTAATTTTTAAAAAATAAAAAATAAAAATTTTAAGATTAAAATTGATAAAAGAAAATTTAAAATAAATTAAATTCAAACGAATAAAAGTAAAAATAAGGGTCGATCAATTAATTATACAGTGTGAAGCGGATAAATTTGTTCATTAAAAAAATTAACACTCGCCCAGACTTTTTACAAACACCCTGTAATATTAAAAATTATAACCGGAAAGGACAAAAAATTAGACCAAGTCGACGAGTCCGAGCGTCTTTTGGAAAAATTGATCGCCTTGAAAGAATTGAATTTATCCACTGCTTAGCTTCCACCCTGTATTAAAAATTGAACTAAGTAAAGTCAAATAAGGAATTGAAAAAGCAAAATAAATGACGATGGGTGATGAAGATAAGACGAAAGTAAATATTTTGCAACACGATTGAACCGAATGAAGAGCACCAAAGAAGAAACAAAAGCGAATCAAACGTAATTTAAATATAAAATAAAGTCAAATTGAATCAAGTAAAGACAAAATACGATCAGACCATAAAGTCTAGTCTTCATACAACAGATGTTAGTCTAGGAATAAGAGCTGCTCGAAAATGTTGTTTTGAAAACGTTGTTTCTCTAAAAGTACGATTTATTAAGGGGAGTATTAAGAACGTCTAATACTCGAAAATGTTGTTTCTCCAAAAAGTACCATTGTTAAGGGGAGTATTAAGGACGTCTAATATTCAAAAATGTTGTTTCTCCAAGAAGTACCATTTGTTAAGGGGAGTAATAAGGACGTCTAATACGTTTAATTTATTTATATCTTTGTTTATATGTTTTAAAATTGTTATTTTTCTTGTTGACTGAATAGAGCTACTAATATGTAACTGTTATCCAGCGAAATAGTTTTTCTTTAATATGTATAAAAGAAATCCACAGTAATTAGGCAACGAAATAGTTACTGTAAACCTATTTTATAAGAGTTGTACAGGAGCAACATTAAAACCTGACTGATCACTGCTATATAACGTATTTATTAAATAGATTTGTAGTACTTTCAGAAACATTTGTATAACATAAAAAGTAGTGTTGACATATTTTATAAGCTGCTTTTTAAACACTTCTATATTATCATTTTTCCCGTTTTGAACATTAAGTGCTTTATTAATACCGAAAAACTGTGTGTAAGACCAAACAATAAAGTTTTTTGCTGTATAAACATTTATAAGAATTTATAAGAATTTAACAAAGCACTTTTGGTTATTTGGGTAAGGATAGGCAAAAATGAACTTAAAATAACTTTTAGAATTCTAAAAGGATCTTGAGACATATTGCAATAGTATATTATCACATAAGAATCTTACAAAACTAATTTAGTGATCACCTTGTTTGTAACACAAAATATCTGTTTACATATCGGAGATACTACATCCCAGATAAAACTAAATGATTAGTTTCCACAAAACAATTACCTCCGTCTGAAAAATACTAAAATTACGTAATCGTAATCTAAAACCTAAAATCAATGATTAAAATTTAATGAAGAAAGTTTTAATAACAGTATTAACAATTTTATTACCGTAGTAAAACCATAAATGTTATCCTTACACTGTGTGATTTATAAACATTTAACACTGAACGCAAGTAAAATAAATGATTTAAAATCGATAAGATTATTTATTCTTTTCCCTAATCTAACCTAGGTCGTGTAGCTCAAAACCTCATAATTCTCACAAGATAAGCAAAGGAGATAAAATGCATTCCTCAGTTATACTTTCTCACTGTGAAATAGACAGCTGAACTGTCCGTTGTTGACTTTCATGGTAGGAAGACTTTAGCTGTTTCATTTCGTTCCGCTGTTTCTTAAGACAATTAAAAATCCATGCATAATCTTTGACAATCTCAGGAAGCATGGTTGGGAAGACGCTACTGCCAGCTGCACAGAAAATAGCAGAGCACAGTTCCGGATCCTGGATAACACCTGTTTCTTCCGGTTTTCAGGTGCTTTCAGACGTTCTCAAGGCGAACCATCTTTCACGCACATACGTTATACTTCGTTGACATATTAAAGTAATAATTATAGCGGGTGTTTATTTAAACTCGTAACTCTCACAAAGAACAAACTTTTACACCTTAAAATGATTCATAGTGAGTCATTAATGATGAAATAATAAATAAATCACATCGTCATGTTTATTTTTTAATTACTTATACATACTTAAATTGGCGAAAACGAAAATAAATTTTATAATCAAAGTTGATAAAATTTTTCATAACAGTTGAATTTATTTTGCTGCTGTATCAGTCACAATTTAATAATGATTTAAATGGTAATCGAGACAAAGATTGATGGTTTAATAATGCCGGCATGATACGCCCTAGTTTTGTTCCTGTGAATGAGCAGACGTCACGGCGTCTGCTGCATTTCATTAACTACAATAATTCTCTCATCTAAAAGGCGGAGTCCTTTTTAAATCATTGTCAAGCGTCATATAAACTCTGGTTTAATGAAGAACGACACGTGGCTTGAACACGCTACTAAAGAGTATCTTCCTATTCACATCTAATCTTAATCTTTCTGTTTCATGGATGTAATAGAGACCTTAATACGTATAAGCCTGTACGATGTACAATCGTAGATAAATAAAAAAGAACGCTGGGATTAATGCAATTTTCTTTGAACTCTCTAGCATATACCGATTGTTGAATTAAACTGAGACCAGAGAAATGCAATAATCCTAATAAATTAATTAATCTGCGATCAGTCAACATTAAATTAGATCCACCTAAATGCTAACATAACTGCGTTCACTAACTTTGTCCTCTATTCAACTGATAACAAAGTCAGAGTGACAACATCACGTATTTTTGTTTTTTTATGTTTTTTATTACGATTCTTCCACTTGTCTTAGCTTTATACTGAATCATTAACCTTGACATGTGCACTAATGTAAAAATTCTATTGCTACATGGAACGGTGTACTGCAAAAAGTTAGGTTAGGTTTCATGGATTTGTTGAAAACTTAAAATCAACAGAAGATAAATATAAATATCATATCATAAGAACCTATTAAACGGACAAAATTGTGGGTTTGGAAAAGAGTTCTATCGTATTTGAAAAGGATATATACACAGAATTAAAATATAAACAAAAATAATCAATAGAACAGTTTATTGACAACTAACTATAATATTCTATCAAAAAAAGTGAAAAGATAAACGAAAAAACAAGTACTTTATTATAATAACTTAATAATTTTTGAAATAAGAGGTGGACAAAATTATGGGCACAATTTCGTTTTTAAATTTGTATTACATAAATTTCACCAGAATTAATATTTAGTATGACCTCCCTTGGCTGCAATGACTGCTGAAAGTCAAATTAAATTTGTTATTATTTCTGCTGGAATTTGTTCCCAAGCAGCGATCAGTTTGTTAAAGTAAAATGTGGCATTTGTTACTCCTTCTCGTGGAATTTTGTCGTCTAAATAAGCCCACAAGTGTTCAATTGGGTTTAGATTCGGACTTTGAGGCGGCCACTGAAGGACTTCAATGTCATTTTCTTGGAAATAATTCTTAGCAACTCGCAAAGTATGCTTGTGATTTTTATCCTGTTGGAAAATAAAGTCGTCAAGGTCCATCTTTTCGAGCGAAGGGTACAAATTTTCTTCCAAAATTTGTACGTATGAGATTCCTGTCATCGTACCTTCTATTCTAGCTAAATTGCCTAGACCGCTTTTACTGAAACAACCCCATACAAGAACATTGCCGCCTCCGTGTTTAACTGTAGCTTCTACCATTTTAGAATTTAAGGTTTCTCCTGCTCGCCTCCATACTCTACCTCTTCGTTTTGACCCAAAAAGTTCTTTAGTTTATTAACATGTTGTTTTGCAAATGCTAATCGTTTTTTTCTTATTTAATAATAATAATAATAATAATGAACATATAAAATAGCGACATCTTACTATTGCTTTTTGACCTAACATTGCAGTAGGATAGACAAACTGAAGCGGGATTTGCTCCTAATGAGTCCCCCATGCAAGGCGGCCATGCTTGCTGTCAAAGCATAATGAAAGATTTTAGAAAAATTTTGTGCAAATCGTTTTTGATTGCAGTGAGAACCTCGAGCAGCCTCTGGACAGCTGTTTCAGCCCTGCTTGGGGCTTCTTCAGCAGAAACGTAGCTCGACATTCCCACTGCAGACCAAAAACGACTTGCCCAATTTATTCGCAATTGCGATGTAAGAGTGATGAACATATAAAATAGCGACATCTTACTATCGCTTTTTGACCTAACATTGCAGTAGGATAGACAAACTGAAGCGGGATTTGCACAAAATTTTTCTAAAATCTTTCATTATGCTTTGACAGCAAGCATGGCCGCCTTGCATGGGGGACTCATTAGGAGCAAATCCCGCTTCAGTTTGTCTATCCTACTGCAATGTTAGGTCAAAAAGCGATAGTAAGATGTCGCTATTTTATATGTTCATCACTCTTACATCGCAATTGCGAATAAATTGGGCAAGTCGTTTTTGGTCTGCAGTGGGAATGTCGAGCTACGTTTCTGCTGAAGAAGCCCCAAGCAGGGCTGAAACAGCTGTCCAGAGGCTGCTCGAGGTTCTCACTGCAATCAAAAACGATTTGCACAAAATTTTTCTAAAAAATTTTTCTAAAATAATAATAATAATAATAATTTATTTGTGATAAATACAAAAATGTATTTCACACGTCATATATAGCATATGTATATAAAACAATGTAAAGCATAAAGTTATATAGTCAAAATCAGTCACATAGATAATACATTTAAAGTATTTTAAAAGACATGAGAATGCTTAAGAACGTCCTCGATAGAATAAAAGGAATGCGTTATCAAATACTGTTTGATGATAGATTTGAATTGCGGTAAGGGTTTTTGACGGATTTCAGGTGGTAACTTATTGAAAAGTTTGACCGCATAATAATTGCTGCCATAACGAAATCTGTTCAATCTGTGTGACATCACTGTATCAGATTTAGACCTGGTGTCATATTCGTGGTTCTTTTGGTGGTCAATGAAATTATTAATATTAGATTTTATAAAGAGTAAACATTCTAAAATGTAAAGTGATGGAAGTGTTAATATTTTCAGTTTTTTGAAGGTTTCCCTACAGCTATCTTTATACCCTAAGCCACCCATAATACGTATTATTCTTTTTTGAAGTATAAAAATTCTTTTAGTCTCAGAACAACGGCCCCAGACTAAAATTGCATACGATATAACTGAGTGAAACAGACCGTAGTAAGCAGATAAAATACTATTCCAAGGAACAAAAGTTTTTAAATGTCTTATGAGATATATTACTTTAGTGAGTTTGTTCGCAATGTATTCTGTATGTTCGTGCCATTGTAAAATAGAATCCAAACATACTCCTAGATATTTGATGGACTTCACACTGTCAAAGTTATCTGTTTGAAGGTCCAAATTTCTCATAGAGAATTTCATGAAATACATTTTTTTTTTCATTAATTAAGCTAAGTTTGTTGCTTAAGAACCAATTTTTACTACTTGTTACAGCTTCCACAAAGTTCTGAGATCCATTAATGAAACTAATATCTCTGTTTAGTAGCGTTGTATCATCTGCGAATAGAGTCTTAAAATTTGGAACACATCGATCAATATCATTAATATACAACAAAAACAAAATTGGACCTAGAACAGAACCTTGCGGAATACCGACTGAAACGTCAATTGATTCAAAAATTTATCCTGGCATCCAACAACCTGGCGCCTGTCGCTTAGATACGATGCTATTAGCTTTATGCTCATTGAGTCAAAATTATAATATTTGAGCTTCGATATTAGGATGTCATGAGAATTACAATCTAAAGCCTTGGTAAGGTCAAAAAATGCAGAAGAGGCGTATTCACTCCTCTCAAATACATTCGTGATATAATCGACAAGCGAGTCAATAGCTGATACGGTGGATCGACTTTTACGGAATCCATACTGATGTCTACTAAACAAGTTATGTGTTTCAAAATATGAACATATTCTATTTTTCATTACAGTCTCTATAACTTTAGACAGCGCTGGAACCAAAGAAATAGGTCGATTATTACTACATTCATCGGGGTTGCCTTTTTTCAGTATAGGTACAACGCAAGATAATTTCAAAACATCAGGATATATGCCGGTCTTAAATATTTTATTTATGAGATTAGTGAGAGGAATATACAATAAGTTAACAAATCTGTGGTTTCAACAAGTTTTATACAAATTTCCACATTTTCCACACGGTTTTCTACATATATTTTCCACGTAAAATGGCTCAATCTTGCCTAGACATTTGGAAACTCTTTCGACAAATAGAACCTAATATACTGCCTGGTCATTATCTGTTCCAATATAACGATCTGTGTAAACAAAATCCTGTCTCTTTGTTTAGTTTCAAATGTCAATCAAATTATTTATTTAATTTAACATTAAGAGAAGTCATAATAAAAAAATAATTAATCTAAAATCTTACAATGAGTGAATGAAATGTGTTGCCCCAATATTAACGAAAAATTAAAATGTTATGGGGCTAGTAACGATTTAAGTGATTTTTTTTTGTAAATCACTGCAATCTAGCAACTTTTCTGCTACTGTTCTCTCTATTGTTATTAAATGAAACGGATAAGAACGCGATTGGTTAGCAATCGGGGTGAGGCACGCGTGTGAACGGTAAAACCGTACAGTTCACAACCAGGGCACGTGCATACTCGTGACATGGACCTGTGTTCCGTTTCCGCAGCTGTTTCGCGCTGCCACCACTTTCGCAAACAGTATAAGAATCGCAAATATTATTTCAACGATAATCTAACGATAATCTTGTTTACATTTGCGACATAGTTTTTCTGTAAACACATTCGATAATACTTATGCCAGTCGTACTGAAAGAAATTTGGTTGTGTAATTTTAAATCGCCAAGTTTAATTTCACTAACTCGAAAAATAGAATAAAAGGTGTGATTTACGAAAAATCAAATGTATCAAGAATGAGCACTCAAAACACAAAACTGACATGATTGAAGTGTACAGGATAACTGGTAAGTCGACGATTTCCTTTGAAGGCATGGAACTCACTTCCAATTGATTTGACCATAATTTGCATTATACCAAACGCAATAGTTTCTGAGATACGAGTATTTTAATTTTTGTGTTTTTCTTAGCATTTTGTAGCATATTAGGGTCAAATCAGTTGCAAACTAACACGCCTTCAAAGGAATACTCGACTTACCAGTCATCCTGTATAAATGTTTATCAAAATTTATATAGAAAAGGATTTTGGTCCTAAGTAGCAAACTTACATTTTCAAAAATAATACATAAATTAATACTAGGAAGGAAACACTTAACAGGAAGACAGAAAATTTACTTTTTAGGGCGCTAACGAGAGGCTTCGGGTTCCCCGAAAAGTGAAACAATATCTTCAGTCACTAGCACATCCTTTCTCCTATATTACTTAAGTATGAAAAAATAAGATTGCTGATTTATGATTATGATTTGTACATTTGAACATGTCGAATTAAAACTTGAAAATTTTCGTTTAGTTGATGATGAAGTGATAGATGTCACAATTGGGAGGTTTTTGGCTTAATTTCGCAGTCTAAGATAAAAGCTTTTGGACGAAAAGTTGCGAAATGTTGTACGATTATTGTAATAAATGTTTAGGAGAGACTACAGCTCGATTTCTAAACAATCAACAACTTTATGTGAAGATAAACTCAAGATAAAATCACTAGAGTTGGATTACTTAATAGCTGTTTATTACACAAGTGTATTATAAGGCAAGTAAGTGACTTATTTGCTGTTAAGGCACGAGTGTTTTATACATAGTTTTATCCAACACCTGCTTATTACGAAGTCATTTTAAACATCAGTGTAATTATGGGTACATAATTCCACCAGTATTTTATAGATCTTACAATATATTTAAAATCAATAAGCAAGTGTTGGATAACAGTTTTAAACCGGAATTAAATTTAAGCGTGAGTTCGAAAGTGACACAATGCCGTGCAGCATAAAATTTCACAGTATAACTTGGGCTTAAATTTAAGTCTGGCTTAAACGTTTTATGCAACCCACCCCATAACTTTTAAAAGCCGTTTCTCAAAACTTTATCTGTAAATAAAGTATACATAGAATTAGCAACGTAAACAGTTTATATTTTTCATAACAGAGTTACGTCTCCTTAGAATTAAAATCTTATATAAATTTACCAGGCATGTATTAAATCAACTATCTTTTGTTTTTAGAAAAGTTATGTATTTCTTTCCAGACTAGGCAAGGAATTTATCAATACCTCCTCGTATATACAGTGTTTCAAGGAAAACTCACTCACTCACAAGATCGAAATAATTATGGACGTTCTGAAAGATTAATAATTAATCAAATGAGGGATTATTCAAAGAAACGATTTAAAACTAAAAATTAAAAAAATGTTCATTAATTTTGCTGTGATTGATTAATGTTTTATGAATAACTTATTAAGAATTGTCAATGAATTCAAACAAATCAGAAACAAGAACCAAAAACAACAAATAATTGTTTACAGTTTAGGAAGCAACTAAGTATTTAGCCCCGAACATGTTACACAGATATGTGATTTTGATATAAGTACAAACAACAAACATTACAAAAATACTGAAAAAATTACAAAATTTAATTACGATTTAAAACTTAACTCCCCGCGTTGAACTTTTTTATCTAATTATTACTGATTATTTATCGAAATATTTTTTGGACTCTTTAAGGTTCTAATAAATATATTCTTCATTTCAAAATGTCAGAACAAATTTAAAATTTAAAACGTATTCAAATTTCATTCACAAAATGTGGGCATACATATAAAAGGTTTTTCTTATTTTCCTATCTGAACTTTGACCGTAAAATCTGAAAACACCCCTTACAAAAAGTTTATACAGTCGAACACGACTACATTAAATAATGAACGATGAAATATTGAACGAAAAATTACTCCTAAAGAGTAAATTCTGTTTGCAAAGTCTTCAACTTTTGGGAAAAACTAAAAGTTCAAATCTTTTATTTCATCATTTTTACGAAAATGTTAAAAGAATTAATTTGTCGCTTACTTCTGAAGTTGTTTTATTTAAAAATTATTATAACTAAGGGACGGAATTATATATTTTGTTCAGTTTATTTCGAACGAGGCGGCAAAGAGCGTGTATGCATTCACACGTCACTACAGCGTTACATATTTGCTGCCTCGTTCATATTTAATCGAACAAAATATATAATTCCATCCCTTAATTATAACACATTCTGTTTGATATGAGTAATTCAAAAATGACCGCTAGCTGTCATCCTAGACACTGTAGTCAAGAAAACGTTGAAAAAAGAATTTGTAATGGAACGATGTGTCTTTTTCCACGTAATTTGCATAAATTATTCAAATATATTGTAGCAAGACACCTCGTTTCATTATTACTAAAATGTCTACAAATACCATGGAGCCCTTCATTAATAATTTTTTTCTCAAAATTTTACAAAATGTAAGAAGTCGAAGTTTTAACATCTTAGAATTCACAAAAAAAAAACTTGAATAATGGACTTCTACATAAAGTTTACTGCTTTTTTGATTTGTTCTATCCAAAATTGAAGACTTATCAAGTTTAAATCAAAATAAAACAAAAAATATAGCTCAAAATAATTCTTACTTAAATTATCGGCTGCTATTTACCGAATAATTAACCAGTTAATAACTTTTTTTTATATTTTCAAAATTCCTCGGGACGGGGACAAAATTGTTAGATATCGGCACAGTCCCGCCAAAATCGAGGCGTTTGGTCATCTTAGATAAGGCGCTATTTTTGAATCGCCCAGTATAAAGTTTTATAAGTTATTTTAAATCAACGCCGATTAACTATCTTATCGTACATGTTTTAAAAATCAATAAAGAAGAATTTCCGCAGAAGTAACTTATGAATGTTAGAGAAAATGTTCTACCGAGTGTTCCACAGAAAGTTCAAGAAGTTTGCTTACAATCTGGAAAATATGTAGCTAAACATTGAACTAGTTTTCCAGTTTGTATTCGAAACATGTAATTGCTACAAAGCGCTGAAGATTGTTCAGTAACCAATTAATTGATTTGCTAATCAAATTGAACAAAAAGCCTTTTAAGAAATGTCTGTAATTTGGATATATTTCAACGTACTTTTTGGTAATGTCACCCGATAAAATTTTAAGTCGTGATTTAAAAGGCGACCAAACTCGTGGTGAAATTTTATTTTGTTTTTTTTTTTAATTTGTAGTTGCTTGTCTGTCTGCAGAATGTTTAAATGTCTGTTTCTCTATTTAGTGGTCAGAAGACATTAGGCCGCAATTTAACATGTGCAGGGAAGACGAGACGTTACTAAAAACCATGACTGTTCAAGTGGCAAGTGAAATTAATAAACAATCATTTTCATTACTAAAATATTTATCAACCAATTCTTCGTTTCTGTTCTGTGTTTGTCTTATATTTGATCCAAATAAATGGTAAGCCCTCTTAATATTATGTAGTATTACCGACTTTGCACTGCAACAAGCTCTTTTTAAAATCATAAAATTCATGAATTTCCTAACACTGCAAATAATTAAAAAGATTTTCTGCTTTCCAGAAGCAATAATTAAGCAAATTTTGTTCGTGGGTTTTATAATGGACTTGTCAACATGCAAAACATTTTCAGGCACCTATTAAAATAGATCTATTTATTTCTCATATTAAATACATAACGGTCTTAGAGTATAGTCACAAAATTTACAAACACTCTGTAGGGTTTTAAATATTTACTTCGTTATTAATAGGTAACGAGTGTTCAATTAAAAAAAAACGGTCTAGATAGCCATGAATTTATTCTGAACGTCTAGCGTAGAGTTCTTCATACGACTAGCGTGAAGCGTCACTTGCATTTCTAACCTCATTTTAATTCAAATAAGAAATTTCAAAAAGAAACGTTTATTAGCGAATATTTATATTAAGTATAAATATCAGAAAAAAATTGCAGGAGCAGCTTTCAAGATTTGTTGGTTAGGTTAACCGTCAACTTGTCAAAGTTGATATTCAAATGATGTTAATCACGACATGTGTTCGCGACAACAAAAGCCTGCTACAGTCTACCTGACCGTTTTTTTATTGAACACTCGTTACAACGTACAATTTTATGTATCTACGTATTTCTTTAAAATAAAATCTTACGTGGAGAAAATATCTTCTTGAAATAAAAGAAACACTTTTTGTATTAGTCAATTGTGTTAGCCCAAATAATCAGATTAAGGATTTTTTTGTTTGAAATAGGTCAACCGAATTAGCCTAATTTAATTAATTTACTGAATGAAGCAACTTCAAGGGCAAGGCAGAGGTTGTAGAATCGACGAGATGGTCACTCACTGCAAGCTGCAGGTCTATTCTAGCTAGTGACACTCGGCAGGAAACTACCAATTAGAGAGCTCTTAATTAAAGTATTACTAAGCATACTAGATCAGTTCTGGCCTTCCTTCATCCGATTAATGCTAATTCTGAGGCCGGACGGCAACGCAGATGTTGTTGAGGGTGGCACATGTATGTATGTACTCAATTTGGCAAAATCTGAACAGCTTGTTAACACCAAATATATTATGGTGGTTGTAGATATCTCAACACTCAATTTAGGTTTAAAAATAATGCAAATATATATTTTAATTGTAAGAACTACCATAACAAAAATATTCCTAATTATGAGAGAAAATTTTATTATTATACACAAAAGTTATTTGAAATAATGTCATGTCCTGAATAACTTCACTAATATTCAAATTAATGATACCATGCTTATCAGTTTCTATTTCAACATGTACATGTGTTTTTCAAAATATTTACAGTCGGGCAGATGTGATACAAAACACACATCTGCTTAGCAGTAAATATTTTGTACAAATTCTGTAGAGATAAAATAAAACCAGAAACAAGGTATACACCAGGAACGAAAATTATTATTATGCATATGCCAAAAAGGAAGCGGAAAGCATACGTGTATAAATAGGCTTAGTGCATTACATAGTCAAAGGTGTAAATGTATTATACTAAAAATAAATGAGGAATATTGTATAATAACAAACAAGCTCTAAGGGGTGCACTTAGGGTTAGAGAGTCTCACGGCTAAGCGACATCAGGGCCGCAGCTGCGGCCCGCAAGTGTTCAATGAATGAAGTCATTGCTGGGCCATCTGCATCTAACTGCTGCTGATATAAGAATAAGGTTCACTGTGTATGTACCAGGATTCGATTTAATTTTTTTTTTTGTGAAATATAAATAACTCGCGGGAAGGAAACGTCTTACATTTAACGTTATCAATAAATAACTGATTAACAATACAAAAAAAAATTGGGCCGTACAACATTAAATAATACAAAACAATAGTTTAGAAAACTACATGAAAATAATTTACTGTAATTTGTAAAGTTTTGTTAATTAACAATTGTGTGTGTGTTTTTTTTTTGTTGTGATTTAACTTAAAATATATTTCCAATTTTCTTTCTGAATTTTAAGTATTATTGGGAATTTGTTCGAAATGTTAATAAATCAATATGAAGGCTCAATGTAAAAAAAAATAGAACAGAAACATCATTATATTTTATTATTAAATTATTAAACGTCTTTCAAACGTCTCTTGTATTTAATGTTGCTAAATTAATTCTTCTTTGTACAGGGTGTGTTAATGGATCGCCTTTTGTCGATAGTTTATCTATTACAATTATTTTTATCTTTTTCTAGTATGTACTATTATCTCCTTTCAAAAAACTTTTCAGTCTATTGAATAAAGTAACCTGAAAATTTAATAACGCAAATAAGATTATTTACGGCACTCGGCGTAATTTTTTTCTAAACAACTTAATAACTTAACAGCTTATTATATTTTATCGTTTAATAATCGAGTGCAACTTCGAAATTGTCTAAGTGCCAACTTTATTTAAACGAAATAGAGACTGAAACCTGTATAACAATACAAACAGCAAATTTTATATAAATATAAAGACACAAACGTATCACTCTTTAATATTGCAATTCCAAAAACTAAAAACAAAATTTGGGGTACCTGTAATGAAAAAAAAAATAATTTCGTATAAAATTGGCACCATTTAGAAGATACTGTAACTGGTGACTTTATTGATTCAATAATTAAGCTCCCATGTACTCGATAGATAAGTGAAGTGAGGATTTTAAGATTAAAATGTTATTTAATTGGCATAGTCGCAGATATTAAAAATATTAAAATTCTCCTATATATTCCTATTCAATGTTTTATTCATAAACAATTGAAAGCCAATTAAAGTTCTAGCGAACTACATTGATGCCCATATCAAAGTAGTTAGATCAAAAGTTCAATTAGGATGCCTACAGAATTCGAATTCTAATGTTTATGCTTATTTTCAGATGTGAATGTCGTTATCTTAAAACTTCAGTTTCCGTTGGTATTTAGTCACCTGAAGAGGAGTTCAGTGCATTAAATGTACAGGAGGTATTGTCAGTTTTACAATATTGTACATTCTTAGGAATCGCATTTTTTTGTATCATAACTTGTAACTTTTAACTGACCTCATAGTTAAGACGTTGTTATTTCATAAAGACTGTTAAGAGACTCTGACCAAAGTTAAAAATAAACCGAAAATGTCAGCTGTTATATAATCTAATCGTTTTTTTAAGTTATGAGGGAATTGATAAAAGCACAAAAGTGTTCGATCACATGCAGGCGGTGGTATGGGGTTGATATATTTTTATAGTTTTAAAGCAACATTTTTCGGAAACATACGACACCATATTAATACTGTAAAACATTTTTTGATTTCTTTTTTAATGTACCACCGTGTGATATTAAGACAATTAAATTCCTCTCACCCTGTATAGGAAATTAGCACAAACACAAATTATAAAGTACTTAATTAAAGAAACATCTTTTCAGTTTTCTGAATATTTTGTAGCATTGATAAGCCTCCTGTCACTAAAGAGCACATCATCATTTATAGAAAAAACTGACAGAGAAGTGTCGAATTAACCAATAAACATTCATTATGATTACCTGTCTCTGTCACTTTGAAAATTTTTTTATAAAGTTTGGGCAGAAATTGGCATCCTGTCATACAGTTCTAAGAAACAAGGAATATTCGGAATAGGTTTATCAGATTATTAAAAGTCGCCTATTTAGTTGAAATCCACGACACTTGCGCCGCGCACATTTGCGCCACCGATACATTTGCGCCCTTCCAAGAAAAGGCTCTCAATAACCGCACAGGTAGAGATTTAAAGTTGAACATTTGCGCCTCCATTCTGGGAATTTATTTATTTCTTAAATAGACGAAAATTTACCTGTAAACCTTCTTATTTCGTGTGGAAATATATCTGAAAATTTATTTCTTGGGGATCAAAAATAATCATATGTATCAATAGTGTGGCACTTTGCTGTGACATCACTTACTGGTTGTTATTATTAGGCTCCCATTTTGTCCTCACTTTTTATCCACGCACAAGTTTACTTTTGTGGATTATTTATATTTATTACCTATTTTAATCTTTATAATTTTAAACACAAGATTACTTTCCTAGTTTAACTATGAATGCTGTATTCTTCTGTTGATTGCACTTCATTGAATAGTTAATGTTACCTATAATTGTAGGAAGGAAGCAAACAAGTCTGCAACTTCTAGTTTTTGAATTTATGAATGAAACAATTCAAATCGAGAAAGAAGATATTGTCAGTTACTTGTTTATGTAATTTCCATGTTCGGGAAACTTAAAATCAAATCACTTCCGCCTGAGTACAATTCATACTTCATCTGTGCACAAAATGACACTATTTTTTATTTTTTTCTTGCGTTTTTTGGTCGAAACATTTTTATCAGCCCTTCTTCTTTAATTATGTACCCCTCTGTTGAAAAAATGCTCCATATTTTTTCACTTTTCTTAAGTTTGCCTTAGTTACTCAAATCTCTTTGTTTATTAAAAATTGTTAGAATTCAATGCCAGTTGTCATTTTTTTTATTTGATTCTTTGGAAAAATGATTTTGACAAAAATGCTACGCTCCTCGACTGCTGGGAAAGCCATAAGTTGGAAAAAAATTCACAAAATTTTAAAGATTCCGGATACTTTCTAGACGGTCTATATATTTATTATATTTTATATTTACTTTTATTTATATCTATTTCCATTTTGGAGAAATAAACATTATTATGGTATTATAATAGCTAAAAGAGCCAGTCACTTAGAAATTTTGTAAGCGTCTTTTCAGGCCGTCTTTCTTTTTTAGCCGCGAATATTTTAGTATTTTAAACTCAATTATTATATTATGAACGGTTCATGCAAACATTGTTTTTCTACAATTGATCAAAAAATGGATATTTACGCATTAATTTTAGTGCGCAAAACACGGGTTTTTTCACCGTTCAAATGTCATAAAATCTTTTTTCGAAATTTTTTTTAACGGTGAAAAAAAACGAGCGTTTTGCCACTGAAATTAGCGTAAACACCTATCCTACGATCGTTTGTTGGCCTGACAGTGCCAAATTGAAGCCAGTTGGCTACATAATAAGTCATCCTATACAAGGCCACTACGCTTGCTGTCAGAGCAGCCAGAGGTTTGTTTACAAAATTTTGTTGCAAATAGTTTTTTTTTTTTTTTAATTTATGTTTACCTTTATTACCTAGGTTTACAATTGAAAGGCATTGCTATGAATTAAAATAATTTTTTTAAAGTAAATACTTTTCGAGCTTTCAATAAATTCCAAATACAAATAAGCAATTGCATATTATACATATATTATGTGCACGTGCGGAATTAAAAGTGATGGAAATAATTTTATTTAAAATTTGCAGAAATATAATTTACCAAAGTGGTCGGAAATTTCGAAGAATATTATTAAAGCATGGGGCAGCGGCGCAAATGTAAACTTGCTAATGTCATTACCTGACCGTTCCTCGTAAATTTAACCCGAGCGGCGCAAATATATCGGTGGCGCAAATGTTCGCGACGCAAGTGTCCCGACACCATTTAGTTGTTCTTTCTGCTCTTGATGAAGCACTCATACTCAAAATTCCGGAAGTATAAACAGACATACAAGTTCATCAGACATACTCCGAGCAAGACACAATAAATATCATTTTATCGTTCGATATTGTTCTTTTACCAACGTTTCAGTTCTTTTACCAACGTTTCAGTACGGAAGAATTTCCTCAATTTTAACTATAACTTGTTTTGTAGTACTATTTCTTGTAATTTCAACTATTCGACCCTCATCATGGGTATATCGCTTATTTGAAGAAATAGAGGGTAGACGGTTAAATTTGGCAAAGTTGCTAAATGTGTTGAGTGAGATCCCCATGGAGAGGGTTACATTTGAAGCAGCCTGTGTACACTGTTTCTACAACTAACAAAACATCAACTGCGGTTATTTTCACTAAACAATTGGTTGTAGCATCGAAAATTCTTATCACCCCTTTTTAAGTTTCGGTTCCCATTCTCCTGCAATGAAGCCACAAAAGTCTTCAAGTTGATAGGATTGGTTGATGACATGGTGATTTGACAGAAACAAATTTATAGAAGTGAGTAGCGATTATTGTATGAACAATACACTAATTGCTCATTGAGCAATTAATGTAATTGAATAAAAATAATTCTTTTGTAAAAACAAGTAATTGTTTAAACAAATAAAAATATTTTGAAGCTTTTATATCCTGTAAACTACTTAATAAAAAGTTTGATAACTAGGCGGAGGACCTATAAACATTTTCCGGTTTAATTCACTTTCAGACTGCGGCAATGCTGGTGAGGAATCTGCGTTTCGTTGACTACCTGTGTTCATACGTGAATATTATGTAAGCACTCGGAGTCTCGGGCAATTTAAAATCATGCCGTGCCACTTCTCACATATTTATCAAAACGCATTTCTTGCGAGCATCCATTCAGCCAGTGCAATACTGTGATTCACGCCGTTTCTACGAATGCACCACTTCTTTACCTCGCCGATTGTTCAATCAATCAATCAATTCAGGGGATCACGGCAAATACGTAGAGACGTCGTCTCGCCGCTTTGTTGCAATAGTAAACCGTAAAACCTCATCCGGCCCTTTCAGCGTTTTTAACTGCAGGACACCTTTAATTCTTCAAAGGTTGAAATATGAGCTACATATTAGGGTATAGGACATTTAGTCAGTTCCTCAAGGTCATTTAGACATTAAACTATCCTGATTTGCTTATTAAGAAATAGCAAATCGAATCTTTAAATCTTTGTCCAATTTCCTTAGAACAATTATTAACAATTACCCTAAATTATTTTTAGCATGCACGTAAAAAGTAAATTGGTACAGTGTAAATGAGTTCAGAATATCCCATTTATAAAAAAAAATGAAACAAAAAGCGTACTGTTAGATATCAGGAAATATTTTAGCGCCGATCAAACGTTGTTTATAAATTTATCACTTATTATTTATTGTTTTTTGAGTTTTGTTGCCGCAAGTATAATTTGCTTCGTGCATAAAAATTCAGATTAGATTCATAATTACAGCAGGATCGAAACTTGCTGATTCAATTTTCAATCAATCACATCCTGGTTTTCCAAATGGAGCTGTTTCTTCTACTTCTTTTTCCTCTTCTCATATAAGGCATGTTACAGATTTATTGGAAACAAAACATCGAGAATCTGTAAGTTGAATTATTTTGACACTCAAATGTTCCTGAAAGTATTTCACTGTGGAGAAGTTACCATCACCTTTTACAAAATGGCATTCGCACCTGTATCATAATTTTAATCTACAATTGATAATACACTCAGTGTTAGAACTTGTCCTGGGAGATATAATGGGATTGTTTAAATCCAATGTCCAGTTGCACCGACATTCGTTAAAGTTAATCTCGAATCAAAGCATAGAAAATTCTATGTTTAATTAAGGATTTGTTAACGACGAAGTCAGTACAACTCAACCCAATTCTATCAAATTAAATGAAGGCATCAGTTTAGCAAAGGTCGTACTAGTGAGTTGTAAAGTGGTCATTAAATTTGAACCATCCAATTTCTATTGTTTTAGAATCGGTTAGAAATTATTTGCTTTTGAGGATAAAATTTAATTTTGGAAAACTTTTTTTTTTGGATATGTGGAAAAAACGGAAAAATATGCGAACTATTCCTAGTAATGAGTAATGAGAACGAAAAGAGGATATGAAGACCATTCACGCAAAACTTGATAAGTCAGAGATGATGAAATTCGAGTTCGACATGGAATCAAGGGTTTATTATTGAGTTCCATTATCTAGTAAGGCCTGATTAATTAATTTCAGATATATTATGCTATATTACACGAGAAATGAATGAGTAGGCCCCATCAGACGATTCAACTCATTAATAAACCACTGATTCCAAGTCTAACTTTGAATGTTGGACTTAGTTGCCGGACATCTTTCAACCGCAGGACGAGGCTACCTTCAGCGAAGAACGAAGGTTTAAATAAATGGGTTTTTAATTGTAAAACAACAGAGTCATTTGGTCAAACAAATTACACAAGTTAAAAACAGGTTTAAAATTTATGTATATGGGGACAAAACAAAACTAAGATAGCCTCAGCTATCTTATAAGCTGCACATTAAGGTATAAGGCAAAACAAAACACTAAGAAAACTGGAGCCATCTTTTGTATAGCCCCAGCTATCTTAGTGTTTTGTTTTGTTCCTCTATACACAGATTTTAACCTGTTTGTGAAACTTGTTTGACTAAATAACTATGTTGTATAAAAGTACGAACATGCCGAAGATGCCTCACTGTTCACCCTCGATGTTTAAGTAACGCTCGATACCGCGATACAAAACAAACGTATGGAATCGTACATACGTGGGCTGCTGGAAATTTTCTGAAATCTAGTAGGTCTAACATTGTTAGCGTTTATCAACTGTCATATTTGAAAAATTTGAGGTTTTCGCCTATAATTCTATTGACAGTTCTTATCCAAATGAACTAGTTTTGTTTGTATAGCATTTGAGAAAAAGTAATTTTGTGTAAACATGGAAATTTGTTTACGATTTCAAATGTGGTCTAACGCCGAAACAATGCCTCGATCGGCTTCATTTTGCTTTTGGAGATGAAGCACCATCAAAGAGCAGTGTTTATAATTGGTTTGCCGAATTCCAGCGTGGATGTACCTCTCTCAGTGACGAATTTCGTGAAGGTCGTTCATAAACATCTGTTGTTGCCACTAATGTAGATGCTGTGCGTGAAATGCTTGAGCGAGATCGACATGTGACGTACCGTGAGATTCAAGCATCCTTACGCATTGACATGAAAGCAATACACCAGATTTTGCATGATCATTTGACCGTACGAAAGCTTTGCAGTCGTTGGATCCCACACAATTTAACAGAAGCGCAGAAGCAGGGTCGTGTCAAATGGTGCGAAGAAATGCTCAAGAAATTCAATGGAGGACGTTCGAATTTAGTTTATAACATCGTTACTGGTGACGAAACGTGGATCTATTAGTACGAGCCAGAAAGTAAACAACAAACTACTGTTTGGGTATTTCAAAATGAACCAAAACCAAGAAAAGTTGTGCATTCACGCAGTGCTGCGAAGCAAATGATTGCTTGTTTCTTTGGTTTAACTGGACATTTAGCAACCGTGGCTTTAGAGGATCGAGAAACCGTGAATGCTGATTGGTATACTACAATTTGTTTGCCGGAAGTCATCGAACAAATAAGAAGAAACAATCGAAATCGACGAATTATTCTCCATCATAACAACGCCAGCTCTCACTCAGCCCGTCAAACAGTTGATTTTTGTCCAACAAAAATGTTGAATTAATGACTCATTGTCCATATTCACCTGATTTATCACCTAATGATTTCTTTTTGTTCCCAAATATCAAAAATAAAATGCGTGGTGAGCGATTTTCGTCGGCTGAAGCAGCGGTTGAAACATTCCGGACACTGGTTTCTGAGGTACCATCTTTAGAGTGGAAAACGTGCTTTAGAAATTGGTTCGAGCGTATGCAAAAGTATATTGACGTCAGAGGCGAATACTTTGAAAAACAATGATACCGTTTACCAAATTTCATATGCGTTTTTTCATACCGTTTCCAGAAACTTTTCCAGCAGCCCACGTATCGATGGTGCACGCTGCTATTCATCACCGATATGCACGGTTCTATTTAAAACGGTATGATTATTTTACATCGAGGTTGTATGGCGGTATCAAGCGCGAGTTAAACATCGAGGGTGAACAGTGAGGCATCTTCGGCATGTTCGTACCCTTACAATTAGAACCTCATTTACTTAAGCCTTCGTGCCTCCCTGAAGATGGTCTCATGCTGAAGTTGAAAAATGTCCGGCAACTAACTTCAATACATAGACATTCGAAATACTTCATTTTATAGTAACCTAAGACGCATCCTCTCAAAATATTCGCTAAAGTTTTCCGATGATACGCCACTGATTTTCAAAGCGGATAAAATAAATGTAAAAGAGAAATTTACAATACAGTCTTGCCCCCTCTGTTTGCTGTTAGAAAGCAAATACTATATTCTCATCTCTTTCTAAATAATGTTGCGTTTAACAACTTCATTTTTTATAAATTGTATGTAAGTACATACAAGTTTCTAAACAAACACAAAAACAATTTTAGCTGTACGTTTATGGTTTTTGTATTAGTTACCCATACGACAATTAGTAATTCCACCCAAGATGGTTATTTCTTTAAAAACAAAACTTACATGAAAAAGCACAGGACGTGCGCTGCAATTCTTCTTCTGTGTTTGCTTTTACTCACCTTTAACAGTGTTAAACGAAGCTTATGTAGGATTCTATTATTGGTCCGGGCATAAATTATCTAGCAAGTGATAATTATACACAAAAACGTCCGCACAAGTTTTTTAAATTTAGCGCTGTTAATTAGTAATTTTATGACGCAAAGCAAAGTGATAAGTTAATCACATCTTCTTTGCATAGATGTCTAGAATCCACGCGACTCGGCGCAAGAAATTCAAAAATATTCCGAAACGATGGATACCGTTCAAGTGAATTCGTGTTTTTGTGTATACATGTTAATTTGTTTTCATTTGTAAGTATTGATTTGACAAATTCCTACGTTTTCTTTTTTATAAATCAAACAAATTTTGAACATTTGAACCTAACAGCATGCGTGCAGGAGATTCAAGTCATCATCAACACGTTTTATCAATAATTAATTATCGCAATGTAACTTATTGAATATTAAATTGATTTCAATTTATCTCACAGAAAAAGTTGAAAAGTATTTGGGCTGACAAAAAAAAAGTCACTTACTTACGGCCACGTTTGTTTGCTCAAGCCAAATTTTATTTTGAGTTTGGAGATAGCTCTTTCTATTTTTATACATAAATTATCAACATTAGCGATAACAATTTCGGGGATACTCAAAGATTTAAAGTAATGAAATCAAAATGTAAGAAAGAGCACTTGCCTCTGGGTTCAGGAATTATATTCCTTTGTTTATTCAATTGTAATAAAAGCAACAGGAAAATTAACATGCGATTATTAAATACCACGAAGGCCAGAGACTATTATCTGTTAAATAGACGTAATTAATTATTTCATAAACAACTGTAGTAAAATAGTAAATACAAGTTACTAAGGTTCAATACACTGAATTAATTGGTTTGGTTTCAACTGGTAATATCCGTTGGATGCTTTCGGGAAATTTTCTTCTTTCGCACAAAAAATAGGTTCGTTTGTTTTACAAACCGACTTTCTGATATGTATATTTTTTTTTCCTTTCAAAAGTCATTTAGTTTATCAAAGTTATTATAGTTAAATATGTTTTGTATTTGACCTACGATTATCCTTAGCACAATTTGTCCTCACCAAGTGGTACTAATAAAAAACGATCATGCGCCTAATAACACAATTTTTTTTTAAATAACACTATGTTCACGTTTTAGTTGTGTGTACTTTATAAAACATACTTTGCTAACAAGCATGCTTTCCCAATTTACACTCTTACATAAAACGTTGTTGGTTCTTTAATGGCATGTTTGTATATGTATGATGCGATCACTGATAACCATCTCTTTTACTTTAAACTTACGTGATTATTTAAAAGCTATAACTAAAGGAGGTCGAAAAAAGTCTGTCAGTTCTGGACAGGCGCAGACACAAAAGTATGTCTTAGTTTCAGTCACACTAAATAACTTCCTTAACATAAATCAAAATTTAATTTGCTTTCATTTTTTTCTTGGAGAACTTTGTTACTTATTACAGTGTTTTATTTTTCATTTGGGTCCTAAGTTTCTTTAAAAAAATATCCTGTATCAAAGTAGCAAAGACAAACACTTTACGTAGTCGTCTAGGGCCTTATTACGAGGGCTGCTGGAAAATTTTCTGGAATCTAGTAGGTCTAGAATTGTTAGCGTTTATCAACTGTCATATTTGAAAAATTTGACGTTTTTCGCCTTTAATTCTATTGACAGTTCCTATCCAAATGAACTGTTTTGTTTGTACAACATTTATGAAAAAGTAATTTTGTGTAAACATGGAAATCTCGCGTGAAAATTTTCGTGCCATGCTTTTTTACGATTTCAAATGTGGTCTAACGCCCAAACAATGCCTCGATCGGCTTCATTTGGCTTTTGGAGATGATGCACCATCAAAGTGCAGTGTTTATAATTGGTTTGCCGAATTCCAGCGTGGACGTACCTCTCTCAATGACGAATTTCGTGAAGGTCGTCCATCAACATCTGTTGTTGCCACTAATGTAGATGCTGTGCGTGAAATGCTTGAGCGAGATCGACATGTGACATACCGTGAGATTCAAGCATCCTTACGCATTGACATGAAAGCAATACACCAGATTTTGAATGATCATTTGAACGTACGAAAGCTTTGCAGTCGTTGGATCCCACACAATTTAACAGAAGCGCAAAAGCAGGGTCGTGTCAAATGGTGCGAACAAATGCTCAATCAATTCAATGGAGGTCGTTCAAATTTAGTTTATAACATCGTTACAGGTGACGAAACGTGGATCTATTCGTACGAGCCAGAAAGTAAACAACAATCTACCGTTTGGGTATTTCAAAATGAACCAAAACCAACAAAAGTTGTCCGTTTACGCAGTGCTGCGAAGCAAATGATTGCTTGTTTCTTTGGTTTAACTGGACATGTAGCAACCGTGGCTTTAGAGGATCGAAAAACCGTGAATGCTGATTGGTATACTACAATTTGTTTGCCGGAAGTCATCGTTCAAATAAGAAGAAACAATCGAAATCGACGAATTAGTCTTCATCATGACAACGCCAGCTCCCGTCAAACAGTTGATTTTTTGTCCAACAAAAATGTTGAATTAATGACTCATTGCCCATATTCACCTGATTTATCACCTAATGATTTCTTTTTGTTCCCAAATATCAAAAATAAAATGCATGGTGAGCGATTTTCGTCGGCTGAAGCAGCGGTTGAAACATTCCGGACACTGGTTTCTGAGGTACTATCTTAAGAGTGGAAAACGTGCTTTAGAAATTGGTTCGAGCGTATGCAAAAGTGTATTGACGTCAAAGGCGAATAATAATGATACCGTTTGTCAAATTTCATATGCGTTTTTTTTATATCGTTTCCAAAAACTTTTCCAGCAGCCCACGTATAAACGAGAATCTTATTGAATCAAATTTTTAACATTTTGCTTCTACTTAAATAATGCCGTAATTTATTATACATGTGTCTTATAAGTAAAGTCCGGATTTATATGTGCTAAAAAAGTGGAAAATAAGTTTTTTTTATGAGATTAAAATGGATCAAAATATGGATATTATATGCGATAAAAATTTTATTTTACTTATACATACTTTAGAATAATAAAAACATAAATTGTTTCATATAAGTAATTTTAACACTTAACACTTAAGTAGTAGGATTACAAAATATAATCAACAGTTGATTTAAATTATTTGGGGTAAAATTTTGTCGTCTGTCTGTCAAAATATTTTTATAAGAGGAAAACGAACGCTCGACATCGCATGAAGTAATGGGCGCAAATTTCATGGATGCTACATCTTTGGGGTCCATGTCCAAATCCTCTTCACTTTGACCTTTTAAAACTAAACAGATTTTCCTCATTTTATTGTAGTCAGGATTACGTAATAGAACCTTGTCTAATTTTGCCATTAACTTCTCTCCTATCTCCCCTGGAATTGATTTTACACTTTCAATTGCATCATCGACCACTTCAAAAGAATCTAATAGAGCCGTCTGGGATGATTCCAACTTTTTAATGGTGGATATTAAAACCGAAAAATGAGTTTTAATGAATGCTAATTGATTCCCGATGTTTGTGTTCGACATGCATTCCTTACAAATTCTTAAAGCCGCTGAATTGGAATCATCCAATTCTAAGAAAATTTCCTTTAATTGTTTAAAGTTATCTGCGTAAAAATTTGCTGCTTCAAGCCACGTACCCCATCTCGTAATTATTGGTTCTGGTGGTAATGGCAGGTCAGCAGCTAATTCTTTATAGTGTTGTATACGCAGTGGGGCTTTAAGAAACGCCTTTTTTCCGTTATTGATCAACTTATTTACTGTTGGGTATTCTAGTCGCACCAATTCAGCGAGCCTATTCATTGCGTGAGCCATACAAGTGAAGTGCATCAGATTTGGGTAAAACACCTGTAAAGCCTGTCCTGCTTTTATCATGTAGGCTGCTGCATCAGACACCATTAGTAATATATTTTCCGATTTAACTTGATTAGGTGCATATAAAAGTGTCAAGCTGTCGTTAATAAAACGTGCGATCGTTGAATGATTTGTTTTTTTCCAAAACTGCACTATTTACCAAATAAGGTATTGGTGCAACTGTGTTGCTTAATACTCCTGCTAACATATTTGCTACATAACGACCGCAGGCATCTGTCGTTTCATCAACTACTATATAAATATTGTTGTCGCTAAGCTTCTCTCTTATTTTCTTCATCCGTTGCTGGTAGCATATACTTAGATAGTTTTTCCGCAAAGTCGATTCATTTGGAATATGACGATTGCAATATTTTTCCAAAAAAGTTCGAAAACTTGCTTGTTCAAGTTTATGCCAAGGAATGTTTGACTCTGCCATAGCACTGCACAAGTCTAAAGAGAATTCATTTCCTGTGTCACTGCCCTGTGAGTTACTGGCTGTTGAAGAAATAAAAGACTGCTTAAAGTTAGACACACATCTTTTCTCCGACTCCTTATGGAGGTTTGTAGCCAAATGTTGATCAATCTGGTACTTTTGGTCTGACGACACCTTAAAATATTGTCAAAATGAAAATGTGATTTTTAAGAGAATTTGTAAGGTATCTACCTGTTTTGAGCATGCGTTGCAAAAAATAACTTTTCCATCTGTAGTTAGATGTTTAGATGCTTTAATCCATTTTTTCAATAGCTCGGATCGAGAGGATGCTACTTTCGGCATTTTGAAAAGATAAGCACTGAATTTATTTCGTCTTTAAATTAAATAAGAAAATAACAACTAATTCGCGTTGATAAATACACTAGTCACTAGTCACACACATTCACGGAGTTCTTATCTCAAACTGAAATGCAAAACATAAGTGCAAAATGCAAGTGCAAGTCGCTACAGATTCCCAGAAAATCACATTCCGGGAAATCGTAAAATAAAGTGGCCAGACGTTGAGAAGAATAAATTACTTCTTGGAAAAGCTGCAGACTTGAATATTGACCGTATATGGAATTATAATGTTATTTATTTCAATATATGGATAAATAAATAAATATGCGCTAAAAGTCTAAAATATTAAGTTATATGCGAAATAAAACTACCATTTTTGGGCTTCTCTAATCGACAAACATATAAATACAAAACGCCAAGTTTAGGTATGTTAGCGTAAAAAACTTGTAAAAACTTATAAATCCGGTCTCTACTTATAAGCAAGGAACGGTATTATATATTTTGCTCGATTAAACACAAACGAGGCGGCAAAGCTACAGCGACGTGTAAATGCACACAGTCTCATTGCCGCCTCGTTCGAAATAAACCGAACAAAATATATAATTCCTTCCTGTACTTATAGGGCAAATAAGTCGCGAAAGGAATGTTTAGCCACGAGGGCTTGTTCTAGTGGGCTAAGTTTTCTTGAGAGACTTATTTCCTGTTAAGGCATGAGTGTAACACAGTGTTATTCAACACCTGTTTATTACGAAGTCGCTATAATAATGCGGATTTTGAATAACCGTTTAATTATGGATTCAAAATTCCTATAGTGTTTTATAGACCTCATAACATATTCAAAATTGCCATTATTATGACTTCATAGTAAACATGTGTTCGATAAACATGTTTATTAATAAGTATACACTTATCCAGATCAAAATATGACCTCTATGGACCGTTATTTTATACGTATAATTTGTCAGATGATTTCCATAGTTATTTTATACGTATAATTTGTCAGATGATTTCCATATGACCGTATAATAAGTTTTATTAATATTTAAATTGTAGTGCATTATGTTAATTACAATAGGATTAATTTAATTTGCATGAATTCATATTGATTGACAGTAATGACAGCACCTGTCATTCTTTCCCCTATAACTAGCTTCAAAGTGAAGACTTTTAGCGTTTTCTCAAACTCAAAATAATGTAGGTAGATTTTACAAAGCACCCAATCCAATTAAAAATCATTATTTATTTAATAAGCCTTGTTTAAATCATTTCTAAATTACATTTATCTAAATGCATAAGCGTGATTTCATTATATATAATTAACATAATAATATTCGACCCACTTATAGTGCATAATTTCTGTAATAGGAATATTATTAAGATGGGGGCATTATGTAGATTATAATAAATATCTACACATTCTAACCCGTAGATCAATTTAATTTAAATTAATCATTATCTACTGAAAGAAGCTAGGGTTGCACAGGATGTTAAATCTTAAATATTAAATAACTTATGTCATATTAACATAGCTGCGTAGCATCATATTTTTGCCGTATATTCTAATAAGTTAATTACGGGAATAGCTACATTTTTGTAGATTACTGCTCACCATTTAAAAGTACAAAAATGGTAATGGTTTTAAATGGTGTTAAAATTATTCCTATTGTCTTAATACTTTTGAAGCAGAAATTAAATTTTTTAATTTTAAAAGAAAAATGTAGTGGCCTTAGTATGTCAGATTTGAAGTTTGCAATTCAATGACCAGAATTTTGTACAATATGCTTCTTATTCAAAATAAAATTCCATTCATCTGTGTAGCATACTGACGATGAAAAACTGTTAGGATTTATTTCTTTGCTCCTGCATTGCTTCACAAAATACTTTCCTACTATTCTTGTTAATTTCAATACAATGTTGATGGCAACTGGATTTGTGAAATTGATGTTTTTTTTTAATATTCTTTACAGTTGTGTGTTACTTATTCTTGAACAGTGTGAAACTTATTTAATTCTTAGTACAATTGAATTCAAAACTGATTTAGCATCGACATGTGTCGGTATTGATTGCCTATGGCATCATTTCAAGTTTATTGATAGTATCAGAAAAAACAGTATTTTTGTATGCAATGACGTAGAATACAATTATCATTCTAATAAAGAAAGAATTGTTGTAACTTAAACGACAAGAGTACCTACCTATTATTTGCTCTGTACAATTATTCATAATACTTTTTGACTGACGTATAAATTTTTTTTCCATTAATTGAAAGAACTGAAAGTTTCAAATCTAACAGACGACTAAATTTTTCGTTTAAAATTTGAAAATTTTATTTATATTCCGAAAGTATTAATATTTAGGAATAATTTGAACGCTATAATATTGTTCATAATTTTCTCTTTTCTTTAATACCATTGCCATTTTTGTATTTTGAAATGTCGAGCAGCAATTCACAGAAACAAGGTTTTCGATACAAGTTTGCTATGTTCGGGTTTGAAACTTTCCACCCGGTATATGAGATCTATAAAACATACTTTTTTATAAACTAAACTTGGATAAAACTATGTATGTATTACTCTCAAGCCTTAACAGCAAATAAGTCATTTGTATAATAAAGAGCTATAAAATTTGTTCAAATATTTGAGCTCAGAGCCATGTCATAGTAACTGTAGCGTTCCCTAAAGTTCCTTTTTGCGGAGTGTTTTGAATTCACAAAGTACTCACTTTAGAGACCGAATGCAAAAAATCAAGTTTTCAATACTAAGCCGAGTGCTCACTTAAATATGAACGCAAGCTAAACTAGTTAAGGCGTAACTGAATGTCTTATTAATTTTGTGCAAAAGTTTAGGCTAGACTTGTCGCATCAAACAAAAAAAAAAAAGAACTCCAAGTTTGCAATTTAAATGCACACGCATGCCGTGCAATAAAAATAGCTTAGCACGTGTTTACGTCTCGCCAAAAAAATAAAACGTGTTGACTCAAACATTTTGTAACAACGAATGTTTTCTTTGTTGAACCAACAACTTACATGTTTTGTTTAAAAAAACAACTTTATTTTATTTTACTTGAGTCAAGAATGAATATTTATTAAATAAAAAAGACGTTCATTGTTCCAAAATGGTTGAGTCAAGGCGATTTTCTTATTCAGCCTGTTTCCCACTACGAACTATGCTAAGTCTGAATAAACGTGTAACAAAAAATCGCCAGTGTGCGTCTACCCTTGTAGAAACTAAAGGCGATTCCACATTAAGCACGAATTTTCCTTGATGTAACGTTACGGTCTTTGAAAACTGGTACACTTTGACAAACGTTTTGGCGATGTGAGCTGATCCTGAAGCTGTAGTCTGTAAACGTCACACGATTTACTCACTGGAGTAGAAATCAAAATTTATTGTAAAATTTTTAATCTAAAAACTACATATTTTATTACAGCACTGGTAGAATCTGTAACGCATTAAAGCCGGTATGCATTTTGAAAATAAAGCGACTATAAATCGACAAATCGACACTGTCATCAAAATGACCGAAAAAGCTTTGACAACATTTAAAAACTTTGACATTCGTATCAATTTCCAAAGCACCAGTTTTCAAGAGCCGCAATTATACAGACTACTGCAGATAAAGACAAAACTGTGCGTGACTTTCCGGCTTTCTCGACGTCTCTACAGTTGCGATCACAAAAAAATGGTCGTTTTTTGCGATTGCAGAAAATTGTAGCCAGCACTAAAATGTTAATATATCATCGATAGTAATTTAAGTACTATTATTGTATCTGTATTAGCTTTCACTTTTTTAACTTTTATTGAGATTATTAGAACTATTAAATTGCAGGCTGCGTATTTATTATGACAATTTCTTTTTAATTTTCATCTAAGTTGTTAGAAAAGAAGAATCAAAAGTGTTGAATACTAACTAGAAAAACATACGTAGTGTCCCTTTTAAATTGTAGGCTTCCGTGGCCATCGTCCATGGTTGAATTCTTGGCTTCCGGTTGGAACCATGTGTCTCGAATTTCTTCTACCGCCGACGTTTCGTTCTTCATTGCAGAAGAACTTCCTCAGAGCTGCTGGTGTTGACGATGATCTTGCTGTTGCTTCTTGTTAGTCGTTGAGATTGAGGTTGAGTTCTTCTGCAATGAAGAACGAAACGTTGGCAGCAGAAGAAATTCCAGAGACGAGGTTCCAACCGGAAGCCAAGAATTCAACTATAGTTTCGTACTTATTACCTAAAACTTATTAAAAATAACACACGTACTAGACAAAAGTTACACTAAAATTAGTGGCGTATCTTAAAAATAGCCATCGCTCTAGGAATTGCTTTTACGAAATGCACTTACAGTTTAAGTATTTGCTTAAAAAAAAGCCAGAAATACACTTCGCTAAACGATATATTGGGTTTTCGGTAGAGAATGGATCACACTTCAATGGAGTTGTTTTCTAGATCAAAATAAATTGATTCAGATCGTTTTATTTTAATTTTTAATTTTGCTTCATTAAAAAGTTATGGCCTTTTTTCAGTTTTTTAAGAAAACTCACTCATTTTTAAGACAAATTAATTATAATTTGATAACTATGGGTTCTCGTATCGCTAAATCTGAATGTTTGCTCATTTTTTGTCTAAGATGTAAAGGGCATTCTCCGCACACCTACATTGTTTTGTTTCTTGCCGTATGTTTTTTTATAGGCGAGAATATTTGAAAAATAGTACATTTTCTTGAAACGGCATTCATTTTACTTTAAAAGAGATATACTGTTTTAAACTGTCACAATAATTTGCAGATATTACTTCCATTTATATCAAGTATTTCTGAATATTTACTTAAAAATATTCAATTTTATCATATATTAGTGTTTTTGTATTACTTGCATTATGTAAACCTATGTTAAATTATACAATGCACATAGTATAAAGCAAATAAGACTGAATCGGTATTGTAAATAACCCTCTCATACCAAATATCTTACTTGACTGGGGGTTATATAATAAACAAAGGGCAAATTATAGAATATAAGAGTTCTATTAAATGTACACAATTTGTTAACTACATACATAACAATAAATTTAAAAAAAAAATATTTAATTAATGACCGTTTTAAGGAAACTTTAATTTAAAGTCACTTTAAGAATAGAGAAACAAATGTATTTTTTAGGTTAAAGTAACTGTAAACTTAGAGTCCTATTATGAAATAGGCCCTTAATGTTTTTAAAAATTCTGTTGCAATTTCAGGTCAAAAAGTGGTCACAGGATGTCGCTCATGCTTCTCCTTAATGTTTTTGTTACAATGTGTCCAATGTAAGCATTAAAGCAAATATTTTGCGTTATTCTGCACATTTAAAATAATTTTTCTCAAAACCGAAAGCAAGAACAAAATAATGTTAGGGCGTGGAGAGAGGCTACATATTACGCAAAAAATAAACCCATCTTTAGATTCAGTGTAACCAGGAGGTCCTAAATAATTATCCAATTATAATTAAAAATCTGCAACAGTGAGGAATTCCTTACAAAACAATTAAATTTAAAAAAAATGCGATAAAGTACCGGATACCAGATACATACGGTATAGGAACAATCAAAAATTTATCACAATTTACTCGTTAATTATTATCAGATGGTGCTAACGCTTAATAAAATGTATTCAATTTCTGTTATTCGAAAGAAAAAATATTCGCACGGCTTTAAGGTATGTACTGAGGACGATAAAAAAAACATTTATGCACAGAGCAGCTTAGGATCCACAAATTCACACCAAGCTTGGCAACTAAAAAGTTTGTTACCCGGCTTGTTCTCTCAGAAATTTCCAAAACTAAACAAATTTTTAAGCCAAAAGATTTTCTTCTAATAGAAAGCCTCAATAAAAACTTAAAGAAGGAACCTGTGAAAATCATTAGCAAGGATAAGACTGGCATATGTTCACGCCCCGTCGTTTCAGTAGCGCCGTAAAAATGCACCGAACAGGCACATCATGTAACTGGATTATTAAAATAATTCTCGGCGTTCCTGCTACATGACGCAACGTGACGACTTGGTGACGACATATTCCGGCAGGTCCGGGTAGGAGGGCTGTCTTTATAGTTTTGCATACAGGGACATAGAGGGTGCCACTAATCAAATGTCAAATCAACAAATCAAGTAAAAATTCAACTCCATCGTTAGTTAACTTAAATCCAAAGTTTCAGTGCAGTACGTGTAGTGTTGTAACTACAGAAAATTGTCAAAGTTCAGAAGTTTTTCGAACAATGGAATTAAATAGAGAAAATTTCCGGGCAATAATTATTTTACAAATTTCGAAGACAATTGTCATAACATGAATGCCTTGCCGAGTTGGTTTTTGTTTTTTCCAATGAAGCACCACATCAATCGACAATTTCTCGTTGATATGGACGGATGAGTGACGATCCAAGAGAAAGTGCACCGAAAACGGCAGTCACGCAAGAAAACGTCGATGCTGTGCGCAAGCTCATCCAGGAAGATCGACATGTGACATATCGCAACATTAGGGATTTCAAAGACCTCAATTCAAAAAATGTTGCACGAAGAATTGTGTGTAAAAAAAATTCCCGTTGGATACCGTATCTGTTGATCGAAGAACAGAAAGAAACTAGGATCAATTGGTGTCAAAAAAGTCTAAACCGCTTCAACGCAGAAAACTGTAAAAATCGTCAGTGCTGATGAATCGTGGATATACCCATATGAACCCCAAAATAATAATCGTCTAATCGAGATTTCCAAGATGAAGAAAGTCATTCGTTCTCGAAGCGTATCCAAAAAGATGGTAGCGACATTTGTCTCAAGAGCAGTTCGTGGGTCATGTAGCAACAATTCCTCTGCAAGACCATAGAACTGTTACTGCCCATTCGTATAAAATCATTTGTTTGCCGGAAATCATCGTTGAGCTTCAAAAAACCAACTTCAAACGACGAAACATCCTCCACCACGACAATGCAAGTTCGCACACAGCTCGCCAAACAATTAACTTTTAAAGCAACAAAACGTCGAATTCTTAGACCATCCTCCATACATCCCAACCTAAGTCCTAACGATTTCTTTTCCTTTCCGAAAATCAAGAACAAACGGCGTGGTCAAAAGAGGCCTAAGTCCTAACGATTTCTTTTCCTTTCCGAAAATCAAGAACAGACTGCGTGGTCAAAAGAGGCCTAAGTCCTAACGATTTCTTTTCCTTTCCGAAAATCAAGAACAGACTGCGTGGTCAAAAGAGGTAGTCGCCACCTTAAAAAGCGTAATTTTGACTGTATCAACAAACGAGTGGAATAACTACTTCCTGAGTTGGTTCGAGCGTATGCAAAAGTGCTGTAGCGGCGGTAAGATCTCGCGTTTGCTTACACACTGCGCTCTAATATCTTATATTGCCCGCTTCGTTAAAATTTGAACCGCGCAAAATATATGGTCCCGATCCATAATCATCACCAAAATAAAAACGTCCTAATTTGATGATCGAATGTTAGCAATGATTTCTTATCGCTTCCGCAGCTGCATTATTGGAAGACACATATAAATATGACTTACTAATTTCAATTCTAATTGAAAAATGTTGTTAAATCAAAATAAAATCAAGACTTGGAAACATTCTCAAATATACCTATGTATGTATTGCGGATTGTGGTGTGTAGAACCAATGATGACTCGAAAAATTCTCAAATATATTGTTCAGTGTGAGATGAGGATATAAGGACGTCTTTCTCAATCTTCTCAACGCCATAGAATTTGTAGATAATGCAACGTTTTCGTATTTAGTCTGCTGAAACAAGACAATACAAACAATAAACTAAGTACTATGGCAATGGTTTGACAGGGATGCAGTTCCAATAATTATAATGTACCTAATTTTTAGGTTAAAGCGGAAATACATTCTCGTAATTTGGATAAAAATTTATATTCAAATTAACTAATGCCCGGTTTCTGAAACGATGCCTAAATTTATGTAGAGATAAACTCAAAATAAATTCACTATAACTTCTAAAAGCCGTTTCTCAAAATATCTGTAGATAAAGTGTGTACACTAATGCTTAAAAGTTTCGAAATGAAAAGCAATAAAATCATTCGAATTTGAACCTTATTGAAACGGGCCTAATATATTTCGAACCTTAAGGAATAGAGACACTTTCTCCGCACGCCAATAGGAGGGTTGTTTACTTAGGTCCTATTAAACCCCGGCCGGTGCAGATGTTTATGATTTGTTGAATTTCGTTGCCAGTATTTGGTTCCGAGTATTTATTGAGGCGACGCGCGGTTGCGAACGCGGACGCGGTGGCGAATTTGTTTGTTCTTTTTTGCTTTAACTTAAAAATTGAACAAAAAAATTTTTTTTTTAATTAGATTATTTTATATTGTTAAATAACAGGATTTCAGATCATATTATAAAGACATATAAATGTTAAATTGCTGTAAAGGATCGACGATGTTAATTAATCTGAAAAATTATAATTATACCAAATTTCTGCCTTTATACACTTCTGGTTTGTTTGACTTCACAAAAATTTTATTCGTTTGTAGTTTGTGTATGTTTTTCTGTGGATTCTAAAATTTTCATTACGAGAAATACATAAATAGATTTTTAGTAAATATGAAATACAGGGTGATTTATTAGCTCACCGACAAGCTTTGCCATACGGAAAGCTCACATAATTTTAAAGAAAATAATAACAATTAGGACATATGTTCGATTTTATTTATTTTGAAGTAAATAGAAGACCTCACAATTTTGATTCTAGTTATTTTGTCCCGTTCCTCTGTACAGCTGTTTCAGTCCTATTTGGGGCTTCGTCAGCAGAAGCAATCGCAGGATGTCGCTATTTAAGCGGTTTCTATTATGCTATTTAAGCATTTCCGTTTTATTTTACATTTTTTCACGTCATCTTTATTTTATAAATGTTAATATATTGATATTTTCAATTCAGTTTTATCATACACGTCTTATTCACATGTCAAGAAACCTATTCATGTAAAATATTTTCGACATCAAGAAAAATTATGTTTCATTTTACCGAACCTCTCTTTTATGACACCCTTTTGTTCTTTGTGATAAAGAGATATCACGTATAAAAACTTATGACTTTTATGCTGTTATGTTTTTCTGCGGATCCTAAAATGAAGCATCTATACATACCGTGACTTATTTTATTAACTCTAAACATAAAAGGTAAATGTTCCCAGGTTCAGTTATAAAAAAAAACATGTCAATGCATGGCAGAATATGCAAACAAGTTTCAATAAAACAAATATGATGTTAATGTCAGTATGAATGTCATGAATTATGTCTGAAATATTTAAAAAAATACTATGAAAGAATTTGATAATCGTTTGGCATTAGTATTTAAAACGTGAAGGACATTTGAAACAGTTAAAATGTTTTTACTAAAAATAAGTGTTATTATTTTTTCTAAAATTGACCATAGGGATATTTACATTGCATGTTCAGAGTAAAAAAAACTCATGGTATAGGATGCACAATATATAAAAAAAAATCTAAAACAATTTTATATATCAAGTATGCATAAAACAAAAATTATGTGTTGATTATTGGAAACAAGTAAAATAAATGTATAAATGAATATAGAATGATATGTGTAATAGTTAAAAAATGCAATACTTGCGTTAAAAATAATATACATATTTCATTCTACGCCACAGAGAAAAAATAATATTCTTCTTTTTAGTTTCTTCTCAAATCTGACATCAGTAAAATAAGTTGAAAAGTTCATCCACAAAGTTTGGCAAGTTTTCATTAATCTAGAAGTTAAGAGAAAATGATTAAATCGTATAACATTTATTTTGTGAAAATATGTGAATGATTTTTGAGCATTTGAAAAAATATATAGAATTAGCTAGATTATTTAAATTTGTTTCTTATTATAATAATATAAATGCTAAGAAGTTCTGCTCAACAAAGCTATTAATTAGTTGCAAAACATATGTGTATTTAATGAAACTAGAAAGTTAAATTTAATTAACGAAAAATAACAGATTTTATTTTATTGACTTATTTAATTTCAATTGCCAAAGTTTCAGAAATTTTAATTTCATAATGCACACATTATTTACTACACATGTTATAATATTTAGATAATAAATTTTGTTAAATTTCTTATCCATCCAACTACAATGAAAGTCTTTCTAGCAGATTATTCAAGTTGGTTCAATAAGTTCGCATCTGTGTTAAATCGCTGTGTTTGCCATGACCGGTTTTATTATCGGGGTAGCAGGTACGGTTGTAAAAGCTATAAGGTTGATAATTGCAAAGCATAAAATTTCTTACTGTCAGTGGCATGTCTCGTACTCCGAAAACTTTATAGCAGAAGTGTACGTAGCAACGTAAACAGTTTACACTTTTCATAAAGTTATCTGCCAATAAAAATGTATCTTTAGATAAAGTTATTTATCCAGGTGCCAGGTGGTATCCTCGGAAACTATTTTCCATACAATGATTTCCAAGGATAATACATGGCAGATAAACGTATCAGGAAGTGAAGAAATCGAGCATAGAGTTAAATTAAAGCTTGATTCATGTCCGATTTCTTCACCTCCTGATAAATTTATCTGTCCGGTAATATCCTACCCTAATAGCAGCTATTATCGATACAACGATTTCCAAGGGTAATAAATTAAAGTCATCACGTATAAAACAAAAATTTGTTTCGTTACTATATTCCACATGACCTGCAATATATTATACCAATTACCGATTAGTAAAATAAAATTCTTGAAGCACTTGAACGACGCTACTAGGTATGTGAAAATAATAACTACATTTACAGTTCAATTCAGGATACTATGTTAATCAATACTATGCGAATTTTTATGTATCGAAAATGCATCATTAAATCAAGTTCAAATACGAAATGAATAATAGTGTTGATTAACGTAGTCCAACCACTTGAAATAGACGAGTTACGTATATGACGTGCATATATTCTTTCCTGAATTGAACAGTACTGTACCTGTACTCTTAGCTGTCTGACTATCTACGATCTATTATGAAGACCCTGTATAATACGAACATATGTAGAAAATATAAGGACGAATATAGTAGATATAGTAATTTTGTGAGCATCCAATTCAAGATATTTTCTTTTTCAGTGCAACAGTGAAAAATGTCTCACCTACTGAAGAAACAAGGGAAATAATATTAATGGGTGCCAAACTGAAAGGGTTGCCTCCAGGCAACAACAGTATCCATATGGTCAACGTAGCCTATAACGAGCTGGCAGAACTTCCCGACTACGTATTCTGGAATAACAGCTACAGAAACGTAAAGCAAGTATTTTTGTACCAAAATAAAATAAGCAGCATCGGCTTGAACGCGTTCCGTGGCCTAAAGCAAATGAAGCTCCTGGACATTTCCGATAATAATTTAACCAGGTTGGATCCGTACACGTTCAAGTCTAACTCGAAACTGCACAAATTAGTGTTGATAAATAATTTCATACGTTTCGATCGACTGCAGACGTTCATCATTTCGCATTCCGTAGAGACGTTAGTGCTTTCGAATAACCGATTAGACGAGGTGTACGACGTAACTTTTTTAGGGCTGCCGAATCTAAGGCGACTTATAATGAGCGATAATGATCTGAATTCAATCGAAGGACAAAGTTTTAAGACTTTGTCCAAGTTAAGTTACTTGTCTATTGCTAACACGAACGTGTACTTTCTCGACGAATCCATGTTTCGAACCGCACCCAGGATGATGAACATAGAAAACACACCCTTGGCGGATATATTTGAACCCCCCTTGACAATAGTGAGGGATCAATCTGTTAAGAGGTTATTACAGATTAACCAGTTGGTCGTAAGGAACCTTACCAATGTTTGAAGACGATATTTTATTTAACAAAATTGTATACGTACTAAAAGAACTTGATAGAGATTATCGACGTCTTTAGGTTTTGGATGAAGTTAGGCCAGGGAGCTTCTGGTGAGCGGTACTGATGAAGAAAATCGTGTTTTATTTAATTTTAAATTTATCTCGAACGCTATTTGATCTTTTAATGTCTAATAATAACATTTTGCGCAGCTTTACGTGTGATTAATTATTATTCGAAACTAATGTGATATGATGTCTGTGTAAAAGGAAAAAAGATAGAAAAATGTGAGCGTAATTGTTGAAAAAAATGCTTTATCTACTTAAAAAAATAATCAGGTTATATAAGTAACTCATAAATATTGTTTCTATTCTGTAACGATAAGATTTATTTTGAAGCGAACGAGTTTGAACGAACCTTAAGGCCAATGTCATATTTCAATCAAATTCAGATAACAGTGGCTTCAATTTATTATAACAAATACCGATGCAAGCAGTTTACAAGTTACTAGAACTGCACGTAAGCACCTTATAAAAAAAATATGCAATACGCTTTCATTTTACCACGTATACATTAGAATTGTGTGTACAAATGCTGATTATTATTATAATTTTTAATACTTAAGCTTTATTTAAAGAAAAAGACATTGCGCGAGGGTATATCCGGACTTAAAACTATGTAAGGTAAAGTTCATGTATCATTGTTTATTGACCCTAGAAATATAGCATTAATTTCATATTTTTATTTATAATTGTCTTGCGTTCAAACATAAAAATATATATTCGGATTTCATTCCTTTTTTATCGAAAGAGGAATAATTTTGAAACAGCATCGCAATCAAATATCTACGACCAAACGAGTTTAAAGTACAGTCAAGCTTTTGGATAATGTCTCCCCTATAGATGTCATATTGCAGCCTAATGCTCTCTGACTACTAAAATAGGTAGACGGACAAACAAACGAGCAAGCAGGTAAAGAGACGCAAAATAAAAATATGAACACTCGTATTCACTGATTTTGTAAATCGTGACTTAAAATTTTATAGGTAAGACATTATCTTTAATTATGACTGTACATACAACATTTTTGAATTATTACATTTATTTTTTTTGTCTAATTATTAATATTGCAAATCAAAACAATTAGTTAGAAGCCTTTTTCTTTATTTTTATAAATGACTTAATTAAAATTTAATTACAACTACTTATTAACCATGCAGCTTTAATTAAAACCCATCTAACTGAAAGTGTGTAATTTTAATTAAATATTAAGTTTAATTAAAATGAAAGTAGAAATTATTAAACCTGAGAGAATTTAGCAATAATTATGAAAATAATTGGAAAGCAATACTTATACAATTTCTAATGCCTCCTTTGTGTATGTGTGTTTTTATAATATTTGATGAATGAATATTAAAGTACTTATACTGATTATTTGATGAGCGTTTAAATAAAACTAGATTTGTTTGCCCTTGAAAATTAATAATCAATCTAATTTTTTAGTTAAATAATTAATTGATGTAATTAATTAGAACAGAACATCCTAAAATCTTGTGCAAACTTTCTTATTTATACATGTGCACAAGTTCTCCTCTTCTAGAATCTGCGCTGAAGATTGTCACGGCCAAAACTAGGCCTCGAATAAAGTCCTGTTTGCCGAATCCAAACAACCGACGTGTGCGAAATTAATTTTTCCTATTTAACTACGTCCTGTTATATTTCTAGGGTCAACACATTACATTCACTTATTTATTAATACTTATAGTCTGTGTACTTTCTAGAACGTTTTAGTTTGGTAAATTTGGCGGAATTTTGCTGATATTTACTTATGTAACCGTCGGAATTTTGCGGCGAAGTTTAAATAGTATTATTAAATATAAGGACGAGTTTGGTGTACGGTTTAAATACACTTAGCTCTAATTTAGATCTTTTGCCCGTTAAAAATGCGTTTCTATACAAATTTTTATCTCGCAAGCATTAAAAAATTAACAAACTAACAAAGGCCTTATCTGAAAACAATCGTTTTAAAGCCATTTTGTTTGTTTTGCACTTAAAAAAGTACAACGCAAACCACAATGACATGCATTACTATATACAGTGTGCCCAGATTTACTTAACACATGTAAGTTTCTTTTTTCATTCTTTCCAAGATTGACGTTGTCAAAAAGGTTTGCTTGCTTCAAAACTGCTATGTTGAAAAAATCAAGACGAAAAATGAATTTGTAAGCAAGCCAGTGAATCCTTCGAGCAGCCTTTCTACATCTGTTTCAGCTCTATCTGGGGCGTTATTAGCTGAAGCGTAGCTCGAGAGATCCACTGCAAACCAAAACGATTCGACCAAGGATAATCGCTATTGCGATTTAAAAGTAATAAATAGTTTAAACAGCGACATCCTACGATCGCTTTTTGACCTAACATAGCATTAGGATTGAGAAATTGAAGCCAGTTTGCTACATAATAAGTCGTCGCATGCAAGGCGACCATGCTCGCTGTCAAAGCCTTGCGGGGATGTCTTTTTATGTAGAAAACTATGAAAGCTTCAATTTGTCAATCCTAATGCAATCAAAAAGCGATCGTAGGTTGTCGCTGTTTAAACTATTCTTTAATTAAGTAGATATTTTTAGACATAATAATTCTTTTGTAACAGATAATCAAAACTATTTTAAGGCAAACCAAACTAGTGAAGGTTACAAGCAAAGTTTTCTACAAAATCATTTACTTCCCTCCCTATGTTAGGTAATTCTAGGTGCACACTGTAAGTAGGTATACCAGACGATTATTGCTGTAAGAAAAATACCCCTATAATTGAGAAAGCCTATACAGGGTGAATCGAAACTGTCTGCCAAAGTCACTATTGCATGTGCGAAATTGTTGCCTATAATTGATCAAGTATACTTGATACTTGATGAAGTATCAACTGTCTTTTTTTCTCTTGTATCACAATGTCAATTCAATACTACAACCGCGTAATAATCAATTATTATAGGCAACAATTTCACAGTTGCAAATAGTGAATTTGTTTATTGGCTTCCATTCGATACCATTTCTTAATATAAATTTTAAGTTCTTTCTTTTTCTAAAAGTCATAACAGTGCTTCCTTTATGAACATGCTTTAAATGAATAATGTTTCTTTTCGAATAAGCTAGAGTTTCACTCTACTATTTTTGTGCAAGAAACAGAGTCGTCAAGAAATTTTGAAATTTTTCCTTTCGGTTAATTAAGATCAAAGTCATAAATATCAATCAATATAACACAATATTCTGTTTTCTGAATATATTTTCCATTATTTTCAAAAAAACCTAAAATCTTTTATGAATGAGACTTACTGAGACTTGGCAGTAAAGATCTTTTCAGATATAATTTTGTCAATTTTGTGTAACAGCAGCTTCTTCAATCAACTTGTTTCTTCATTACTTACTCACAACTGAAGAATCTCAGGAAACTTTTTTTTGCAGACTTCGTTCCGTAACAATGAACCAGATAATCTTTATGTTAAAGAGTTAATGTGTAATAAACCGCTGATGTGCAATTAATTTGAAGTAAATAATCTTTCAAAGACGTTTAGTTTATTAGGTAATATTTCTTTCTTCCATAAGCACAAAGTTATTTTTATTTTTTCTTCTACTTTTCCCAATAACTGAAAGACAGGTAAATATTCTTTATAAAGAACAATATTTTTTACAAAATTTAAAATACACCTTGTTCACTCCTCTGGAAACGATCAAAATCAAAGTTCTAAACAAAAAAAAACTAAAATAAAATAAAAAAACTAAATGCAAACTATTTGGCAGGCTGGTGCAATACACTTTTTTCAAAATGTATAGTTTGTATAATAATTTTGTTTGTAGAAAACCGTCACCGATATTTATCAAACAAATCAAAGTAGGTACAAAAATGCTCAAAACAAACGTATTTTATAAATTTTCTAATTAATTTTGATCACACTAATACAATTTGAAGCGTTAGAAAGAAGGATGAATTGAAAATGAAATTAAGAGAAAAAAAACGTTTAGAAAGTGAGGAAAACAGAACCTGCTGAATTTCTGAATACACGGAAACTTAGAACCAAAACACCAAGAGATTAGTTAGGGTCAGACAAATGTAATCGATAAATGTAAAAAAAGAAAAGCAAAGAATAAGAAATCTGCAATAGCGTAACACTTGTTGGCAAACAGAGAAAGAATACTTGAAGGAATGATAAAACGGAAAACGTAAAACTAATTAGAAAAAAGGCAGAATGGATTTAGAAAGAACAGACAAGTACTAATAGCGAAATATATGGATTTGATAAAACAAAAGAGAAAAAAATTGCACACACACAAAATTTTTTAGGATAAATTGTAATCTGCCTAATCCGTGTTAAATGTGGATAAAGTTTTGCCTGAAAAGTTGTTAATCCTTATCTAATTTGGCGTTATTGTTGTCTTTTCCCGACTAAATTGTGTCTAAAAGTGAATGTTTACTCTAACAAGGATAAGCTCTACTCCTACTTTTACATGGCAAACATCGTAACTGCGTTTATTCTTAACTACACAAACGGACGGACGCGATGGAACACCGAAAAAGTGTTCCCTGGCGTCCAAAAAGTGGAAGAATTAACTCCAGTTTTCTATCTGTGCATGTTGAGAAAAAGAACGAGGAGAGAAGAACGAATAATAAAAATGATCAAAATTTGATAATGCAGATACAAAAATAAAATTAGTCTGATACGTATCGATTACTAAGTAATCTCTTCAATAAAATGACAGATAAAGTAATAAAGAAAATACAGTAAAAAGAGAGAATGAATATCCTTTTAGTCATCAAAAGAAGAAGAACAAGAAAATTAAATGCAACACAACATAAGTACACAAGACAAAAGAGTAAAGAAAACTGAAGCTATGATAATAGGAAGGCAAACAAAAGAATGTCAAACAGTAGACGGAAAGACCAAAAAACGAACAACGAAACTCAAATACTCAAACGAAGTAACAAACAGCAAAGGTATGACAAACAAACTTATGAAATAATGAAGAAAACACGTATATTAATTTTCCCGAAAACGAAACAATGAAAAGTATTAAGGAAAAGCATATGAGGCGTAGACTCGTCAAGAAAAAGTTATGAATTGGTAATATTTTATGAAATGGAGATTTCTAAAAATGATTAACAAGTAACAACAAGTAATACGATTCCAAATGAAGCATGTTTAAGAATGTAATGTAAGTAAGTGTAAGAATACCTTTAAGCTAAACTTCGCCAAATAAAGAAGAAGATTTATTATTATTTAAAGAATTCACAAAGAAATTAATAGGATGAATAAGATTATAGAAAGAATGAAGAAATAAAAACATTTAAATAATCAATCTCCGGTTTCTCGAATTATGAAGCGAAACCAAAAAAAACTGGTTAAGGAATCAGAAAAGGAAAGAAGTGCTGAAAATAATAGGAAGCAGAAAAGTCAAAAGGGAGGAAATACCAAAGCCGACGAGAGATAAATCTAGATGAAGAAGAACATGGAAAAGTAACCATTGCGTAATTCAACCCGTCCAACCCATCCGAAAGGTAGGCATAAAGCGAGCAAAATTAACTGAAAACCATGTGGTTTTAATGGAGCAATCAGTTTAAATATTGTCAGTTTATTTATATAAACACAGAAAAAAATATTCATATTCCCTAGGGTTAATTTATTTTAATTTTATCAAAATAAGAAAGGATTTATTGAAGGTATGAATAAAGATAAAATAAATAAAAACGAAGTCAGAAGCAAAAGATATTTTGCACGTTCTTTTGATTAAGATTTTACTTCAACTATTTATTAAAGCAAAATTTTAATCAAAGTAATAATTAATGAGGAATAAATTCGAGGAAATTTGGAGGATTCACTAAACGATCATGCCAAATGGTCATAATTAACAATGTTGTTGCAAATTGTTTTGATTGCAGTGCAATCAACTCGAGCATCCTCTGTACAGCTGTTTCTGCCCTATTTGGGGCTTCGTTAGCGTATGGGATGACTTATTATGTAGCGAACTGGCTTCAATTTATCAATCATAATGCAATGTGAAGAAAGCGATCGTAGGATTCGCTACTTAAGTGTTTCTTTAAAATATAACATACAATTGGCATCAGAAGAGCCCGGAAGAGCTTAAAATATAATATAATATATATAATTGTCAAGTTGGTTGATTCTTAATTTCAATTATCAAAATTAAAGTTGTTGTTCTGCTAAACAAATACCATTGTTGTTTTAAAAGAAACCGAATTATCTCTGAAAATAAATAGAAAAATACTTGGAAAGTATGAACTCTTAATCATTCTGAGTAACAAGTTCAAAAAAATTACATTACATACAGCGAATCTAAATCACTTTGATCAAAACTTTTATCAACAACTTCCATTTGTAATCTAGCAGGGGGTGCATTAATGGATTTATATTCCTTATTTATTAAAACCTTACTCTCTCGTTTAATGATAGTTTTCTACATCATCTTATTAAACAATTATATGATTATGATATCCCAGTCATATAGAAATCGCTGGAAGTGAAATGGCAGATTATATATAAAAAAAAAAAAAAAACATAAAATAATTATAAATTCAGACGCATAAAACCTGAAATTGATGAATACAAGCCATCTTTGGCTTTCAATACATAAGATTACAAGATCAAAATTAAGTTGTGAAGACATCTTTTAAGAGGTCCTGGTTCATCCGTTGTGTCTCAATCATTGTAATATTATACAAGACAACGTTAAGAACTTTATGAATGCTTAACTAACTACGTTGTATTTTCCTTCATTTCTGTTTCATTAATGAACCTCTGACGTTCGTTATTGTTCTTCTTGTCTAATCTTTAATTCAACTCGCAAATTTGTTTGTACAAGTGGATGGATAATGACGTACAGCTGAAGATTCATTAAACAAACTGGACGTAGATATCACATACTAGTCGTCCATAGCTTCAATTCGTCTACATCTAAAATGACATCGGAAATGTTTTCAATCCACGTGACTAAATTGAATTAGGTTTTACTCTTTTTAGAAATAGCACACCAAGGAAAGCAAGGCCGCTGTTTTAAATTGTCGTATGTTTGCCAGTGACGTTCGTTCTGTTGTGTTTGAGTCTTCTGTGCTTGTTCTGGTGTGTTTCATGCGTTACGTGGGTTGAAAAAGCAATTTCTGATATCCCTGTGGATTCTATAATTTATTTCAGAAATTCGTGAATTCTTTTATTACCGTGTATTCAAACTGAAACCTAGTGATTTAGATTTAAAATTTTACGAGTGACATTTATTTTTGCAACCCTGCAATAAAAATTGGTCAGTTGATGAGTAGATTGTTGAAAACTAAATGAAGCATTTGTTTTGTTGAAATGTTTATGTTCAGAATTGTATTCTTGCACTTGCACCGTGTCCGTGGTGTACACAGTTACTTGTCTTACCAGCATATATCATACCTGCTGGTCAAGTATAAATAGAAATTAATTAGTATTGGCAAGTTGTGAGTTATTTCATAAATCTGCATGCAAGCGGTTCGTATGTCGTATCCTTTGTGCCCATGTGAATATTAAGTTGACCATGCATATAATTATATATCTTCTTTCCTGTCTTGTTTGGAAATATGAACGCAAAATGCCTGTACTTATGTTGCATAAGATCTAAAAATAGATATCCATTCCTACGCATACAAAAACGCATAGGTGTTTTAAATATTGTAAAATCTATTTTTAATTTTATTGTATAAATAAGATATTGGTGTCTGTATTTAGGTTTAACTGTACCTACCTTTAGCTTGTAAGTATGATTTTCCTTAGAAGAGCTTAGCTTAATACATACATGTCTGTAGCTTATAATAACTTGTACCTGATTAACATTAATTTGTGTATTATACATTTGTACATAAAGATGTACGAAATATATATTCAGACTATTAGTTTTGCTTTTGTTTAATTTTGTATATACATAATCTCCTCTTATGTGTGATTAATCTTAAATGGAGAGTTGTTTTTATCTTGTCTAAATGATTTAAGTCCTAATAAAGTAATTATGATCGACGAACATAATATTTGTGAACAGAAAAATATGAAATGAATTCCGAGCCACATTCTGCCGCATTAGTTCTGGTCGTTGCCTTCAATTATTGTTTGTTACTTTTTTCTTAATCAGCACTATTATAAATTATAATCAGTCCGTATAGCATGTGATTGTTGTTAATTTGATATACCAAACAAAAACAGGAAGGTAACTAAACTCTTTCAAATTACTATCTGATTATAAACAACCAGAAAATAAAATTATTATACACCTGCAATCACATTAAACGCTTAATTAGTACACCTGAAGATTTTACTGCATGTGTTATGTTGGTAATACGTAATTAGAATTGCAAACTGCATCCTGTTACGCTTTCAACTATTTTTAGAATTACACCTACATGCATTTTAATAGCGTGTAAACTTCAGAGAAAAAGAAGAGAAACTTAATTAAAGCGAATCGAATAATTTCCGTTTTGTTTTGAAAGTATAAATCGCCGATGGCGCCAGCGCAAATAAATATAAAATATAATAATACAGAATTAATAGTTCTATAAAGTAAAATTCACTCAAAAAACGAATTATCCTTCCTGATACGAAAGGTATATACAAACCAGTTTCCCTAGCATGATGTAAGAAAAAAGTTGAAACGAGTAAAGCTAAGGTACTTGATGAAATACAACAAAATCAAAACAGAAAAAAATAAAAATGTAAGTAATAAAACAAACAAAGACTTAAATAATCCTTTGAGAATTGCTTTCCTGTTATGTCATGAAAGTTTTAATCTAACACAGCTTAATTTTTTGAGACTTTTAATAATTGCAGTAATTAAAATATATTTTAACAACCAATGAAAACAATTTTTAAATAAACATATTTGTTCATCGTGTGTACTCCGTAGTAAATAGTTCTGCTTCTGCAATGTTTGCTCAAGGCCCTGTATACACATAGATATAGTAAGCTAGAAATTTAAAAATGTGTTTTTTTTTAAATGTGGCTCGGCAATTTACACACTCCGCTGATAAGACAACTATTATGTGTAAATAGGTATTCTATATCTGATCTAAACAATAATAATATAAAGCACGAATTTTCCCACAAGGCGGTATTTGCGCAGATAAATAGAGCCCAGAGAAAAAAAAAAACATCTTGAACACACCTGCATCTCTGCAAGAGCAACCTCCGGTTTCTTTGCGGCGTGTTACTAAAGGGCTGCTTGTTCTATGACTTGGGCACAAATATTGTGCAACATTGTACTCTTTCTTCCTTGTGCTATTAATGTTCATTCCCTTACTACCATAGAATAACTGGAACTCGGGTCAGCTGCTCGTGAAATTTTATAATCCTTGAAAGAATTTTGTTTCTGCTGCACGTTTTATAGGGTGTTGCAGTATAAGCACTTTAATTTAAAAAAGATCAGTATGGTTATTTTTCTTTTTCTTTTTAGAAAACAGTTGCATGAAAAAATTCTTTCATTTCTTTACTTACTTTCATAATTAATTTGTTATTTGTAATATTATCTTTGTCTGTTGAGATACAGGGTGGTGTAAATGAAATATGGATCAAAAATTTCACTACAAAAGTGACCTGTGAAACTACCAAAATTGGAAAAAATAATATTGCAAAGCCTGCTTTATCTCTGAAAGAGCAGATCGTTAAGAATCAAGTTTGACAAGCTTTGACACATCATGGCAGCTTTCATAATAACGATGTCACCTAGGTAGGAGCGTCAGCGATTTGTGCGAGAAATTAAAATTATAAATGAAGAGTTGTCAGACTTAAGTTTTATAAATTTTTTCCAGTTTTCTAGTTTCCATCAATAACTGGTGCTGCTATGTATATGAAATCCCAAAGATTAACGCCTTACACATTCTGAACACATTTCATTTGCACCCTGTGTATAGGTACAGTTGCAGTCCTTGAAAACTATTACGCTGAGAATTGACATCAAATTAAATCAAACTTTCATCTACCATTTTCCGCTGAAACATTATATTTGTCAAAGTATACCAGTTTTCAAGGGCCGCAACTGTCCAGTTATTTTGTTATAAAAAATGGGACGTTTTCACTAATAGCGTTTTCCACTGACTGCACTAGTGTGCACTGAGTGTATTTCTATCTCGATTCAGCTTATGTAGTAAAACGAGATGGAGATACACTCAGTGCACACTGGTGCAGCCAGCGGAAAATGTTGTAAGCTTAACCAACCCCGAAATGTATGACTCCTACTTTATTCAGAAAAAAAAATATAAATATTTAAAAACACTGAAAATATAAAATTAATAAATAGGAGAAATAACACTTACATTGTGGACTATTGCACAAATTATGCAAATGATTAATTCTTGACGTATACAGGGTTACAACTAATTAAAGGATCGCTATGGGGATCTCGTGAACTATAAGAGACACAAGGATAGTTACCTAAACCTTTTCTATCTGCATTCGCTTCTGAAATATCTTTTAAAAAAAATTCTCATTTTTCAGAGTGTCGAATATCTTATTTATTTGTTAAGTTTAGTTTTATATTAAATTCGATGGACAATCTAATACAGTCTGAAGAGGTAGGTTAGTTAGGATTGACAGTTTCGCAGATACTACTGTCAACTTTTTTTTTCTATGGACACTGTCTTAGATTTTTATAGCGCGTGATGCAGAAATAAATCTGAATACAGCCATACAGAACACTGATGCTTTTGTTTTAAAACAAAATGCAAATTAGATCACTAAATTTTTTCACTAATTTTTTTTGTGCAATTATGTACTACTCCTCTAATTTAATAATAACTTTAGTTCTTGAAGTTTCTTAACATTCCCCAACTGGTATGAATGTATAAGATACCGTCCATAAGAGAAGGAAACAGTTGATAGTCGTATCTGCGAACCTGTCAATTACAAAGTATTTCTTCAAACTGTATTAGATTTCCCATCGAATTTAACATAAAAATATTTACCGAATTTTATGATTCTATCTTAACAAATGCTCACGTATTTACTTAGCCTTAAGTCTTATCTACATTTCGGTGTAAGACTATTGAATTGAATCGATTAGTAGGTTACAATTATTTGTCTTGTACAGCTGTTTCACCTTTTTTTATCTTGGGCTAGTTCCCTTATGTTTTTCGTCATGGTATATTTATGTTGTCTGCTGCTTTTCTTTGGACCTTCATCCTCGGTTTTTACCCTGCGCTCTTGCGTTATATATTTCCTTTATCACTTTCTTATTGCCCATTTGGTCAATATGCCCCTAATTTCCTCTCTTCTTGAATTGGTTTTATTCCTAATCGTTGTCTAAATGTTTCCTTCATAATTCTATCCTTTTGTGTCTTGTTTTACATTTTTCTTTAAAAAAAAAACTCATTTCTATTGCACTTATTCTACTCACTACTCTAATCTGTTCGTTAATGTCCATTATTTGCAACCGTATATAAGCATTGATGCTGCAATACCTGTTTTAATTACTTCTTCGTTTGGTTTGTTTCTATGTACTAAGAATTTCTTTTTATTTGTTTGCTTTGTTTACTCTCTCTGCTATTTCTGCGGTTATAAATTTCGAAGAAGCTGTCACACATACAGCAAAACGTCGACAAAAATCTCCATTTTTCCAAGAGTCCTCAACAAATTTATTTTACAATAATTTTCATCGGACGAGACTGTGCTTCATTGTTTCTTCATGTTGATTTTTTCCATTTCTTCTTTTAACGAAGGTATTTAATTTAAATTGAATTGTAATTCTTTGTCGTTCTCTGCTACTACAGTCATATCGTCCGTAAACATTAATACGGTTAAATCTACAGTTTGCTTCCTCCAGTATCCCACTTTGTAGTTTTTCATCTTTTCTTACATTTTTGTAGCCGTGTGCAAACAGAAACAGTGAGGGACTCAGCACGCAGCCCTGTTTTGTCCTATTTTGGTTTCGCATTCTTCTGTCTCTTCTTGGTTTACCCCTGATGCTTTTTCTATTATTTTCATGCATTGCCTTTATTGATTATGTATCTCCTTTATCAATTCCTCTTGTGTCAAACACCAATTCACATCAATTCTGCTCATTCTATCGAAGGCTTTTTCTATGTCTATGGAGCAGACATCGTCGGTTTAATTAGAAAAACTGGTAACTCCATTTTTTTGCAACTGTAGGGAAACCGTTAGAGGTTACGGGGTTTTCAGTATAATCTGTTCAGTGTGGAGTTACTAGGTTTTTTATTTTTATTTTATATATTTTTTTAATAGCTGGATTCATAAGCTTTTACAGGCTACTACGCATTCCTAAGGAATGAGAAAGATACAAAAAGATCCCATAAAGTGAAGTTAAAGTTAAAGTTAAATTAGTTCTTCTTATTAAACCGAGTAAATATTAAATCCGGCGTTCCTCTTCCTCTTCTGAATCCACATTGTATATATTCCATTGTCTGTTCTAATCTTTTTTTAAGTCTTGCTTCTAGTATTCTTGCAGAAATATTTTACTTGGTGTGCTTAGAAGTGTTATGCCTTTATAGTTATTCTAGATTTTCATATCCCCCTTTTTAAACACTAGCAATATGATTCCTTTATGATTCCACTAATTTGGTATTTTCTTTTGTTCCACTATGTCATGTTTTAATAACCTTTAAAAATATTTTTTGCCTGCCTCTCCCATCCATTTCCCCATTTCTGGGGTTATGCCATCACATCCGGGAGGCTTGACTATTTTCATTCTTGCTACGGCGTCATTTAGTTTCGTTTCTGTTATTTGTAGTATAGTTTTGTCTTGTCTTGTTTTACTTTTCCACTTATCAAATAAAGTAAATATTCGAAATTTTCGAAAATGAGAATTCTCACTTTTTGAAGATACCTACTTCAGAAACTAATGTAGTTAGAAAAGATTTTTTTTTTTGCATATTCTTATAGAACCCGAAATAGCGGTTTTTATTGTGATTGAACCATCTTTGCATCCTTATAGTTTACCCTTTAATTAGTTGTAACCCTGTACATTTTAGTACTCTATTGATACTAGTATTGATAATTATTTTTTATTATAACACACCTCTAGGTCTGAAGTCAATGAATTGGAAATTCCTTAGTCAAAAAAATAAGCTAACATGAATTTCAAACGAACTGCAACGCGTGGACTATTCAATCTATCCGTAAATAAAACTATTTCTTGAAATTTACTAGTAAATTGACATTTATAAAATAAACATTTTTTAAACGTATGAGGGCCAGTTGTACCAAGATGGTTCAAGGGGACGTTTAACTGAACCAGGTTCAAAGTAAATAAATTACTCGCACAGGATTTTAAGGACGTATGCCATTTTGAAAGTAACAATTTACTTGCTAATTGTCAGTACGGGTTCAGAATAGGCCGAGACACTACTGGAGCAATGCTTGAACTTGTTTCTTTTATGGCTGAATGTTTTGAAAAAGGGGGATATGGTATTGGAACCTTTTTAGACTTCTCTAAGGCATTCGATTGTGTCCCTCAAGATATTCTGTTAAGAAAGCTCTATTTCTATAATCTAGAACCATCATGTTGTAACATGTTATCTTCTTTTTTGAGCTGTAGATCTCATTTGGTCAGATTCCAGAGACTTGACTCCGAAAGAACTCCTGTCCTTCAAGGCGTTCCGCAAGGCTCTTCTTTTTATTATCTTCATTAATGATTTTTCTAACCATATGCAAGTAAAAACCGTTCATTTCGCTGATGATACCACACTGATGGTAAAAAGCGACTCTCTTGAAACTGCCTTAAAACTTGCTGAGGAAGCTCAATCCAAGGCACATGCATGGTTTGTCAACAACTTTGAATTTACACAAATCCGAAAAACTTATTTTTTCTTAAAAAAAAAGAATATTTTGACTAAGGGTCTCTCAAATTTTTTGGTATCAATGTTGATTTTTCCCTACGCTTTAACGTACGTATGTTGAAATGATCGCAAAAAAAGTAAGGAGCGGTATTTTTGCGCTCCGTAATTTGAAACATTGTCTTCCAGCTGACTCTTTGAAAACTGCCTATTTTTCGTTATGTCATTGTCACATCTCCTACGGTTTATTAATTTGGGGACACATTAGCTCTCAATCTTTGATATTCAGTCTTCAAAGACGCGCTATCAGAATAATTGCTGGCTTACAATATAGACAAGACTGCAGAGATGCTTTCAGGAAATTTAATATTCTTACTGTTCCATCCAACTTTATCTGTCTGTGTTTGATGTATGTTAAATTTAATTATGAAGATTACAATTGCCATTACGCTATTCATAATCACAATACTCCTCATAACGATAAAATTTGCCTTAATAAAAAGCGTCTGAAAGGTACGGGCAGTGGCACAGGAGACATAGGAATAAAACTGTTTAATAAATTACCTGTGTGCATAACTCGTTAAGCTGTTTTAAAAAAACAATTAAAACTGTTTTGTATAATAAGGCTTACTATTCTTATGAAGAATTTCTAAATGACAAAATTCTATGTGAAGACAAGCAATTGGTATAATGTCTTTGATACGAGCTTTGTGTATTATGTAAGTTTATTATTATGTATTATGTACTACGTTTGATGTATCTTATCTTCTAAGTAACCGACTTGTGCAAAAACTGTATGTAAACTTGTATTTATTTACCTGACTTGTGCAAAAAACTTTGTTTGCTGGCATCAATAAATTATATTATTATATTATTATTAATGCATTTCTAAATAAAATTTGATGCGATTTTGTTCACTATGAATCTGGTTCACACGCAACTAAATTTTTGATGTCCCAACTAATTTTTTAGTGAAAATAGTCCCAGCTGATAGTGTGCTAGTTGTGGAAACAGTGTAATATTCGTGATGATTTTTGTTTTCAGCAACAAAATAAAAGTTCCAAAAACTAATATTGATATTTCTTAACAATGAAAAAAGTAATTACACATTATAAAAAGGCAGAAATAACTAAATTTTTATTTTATGCAACTAAACTACCTGCAACTAATTTGTCTTATTTGTCACAAGCACAATGGAATTTCTAAAACAGTTTTTATAACTATAGGCGTCAAGTTTTCTAACTAATTGAACAATTCGAACAATTACCCATATAGATATGAGTTTTTAGTTATAGAAATTTGAAGTTCGTTAATTTGAATGAATTTTCACTACACTTTCCAAGTTGAAAGTTATCTATCTACATTTGAAAAACAGTTTCAGAATACTTTCAAGTACTCATTTAATTATTGCACCCCTTGTGGTAAGCGCAATGAAACTATATCTTTGGATATAAATGCGAATTTATAAAATATTTTCTGTAACATGTTCACTTTCTGCAAAACTTTCGTCACTCTCTCCATTAGCATCTTCATCTGCTAATTTCATCCACTAACAAATGTCTGCTTACACAGGATTTAATTTCTTTCGCCGATAACATGGCGATTCCGTGAGTATTCACTTACAAAAATCTCTTTGTTTATTCAAAAAGGATATTGAACTTTTAAGAATAAATAATTACGTATCAAACACGAATTTCTCGTACCTGAAAACTCTCAGTTACGTATTTCTTTTTCGTGCAAATAATTCTCTGTACAGTTCCATTTAACAAGTAAAAATCCATACACTTTAAAATTAAACGTCTCTTTTTGTGTAGGGGTAAATTCCAGAAGTTCTTCTTTTTTTTTAGTGGATGGGGTCGTACGTACCACTGAGTGTCAACTACTGAAGTGACATTGCCAACCCTATTAAAATTTAGACGAACCTAGGAAATTTCCTCCCTGATAAGGATCATGATGACACGAACCCTACGGTTTTACTTCCCATCCGAGAAGAAGGCATATTTCAGGGTTTTCATCCCCAATTGAGAAACCGACCGCCAAGTTGGAATTTGAACCTACCCCCACACAGATCTGGAAGCAAATCACAATTCCAGGTGGCCATTTGCAGATTTTTTTTGTATTTATGATCCGAGGTTTCAAAAAAGGAAAAGTTTCGTTCATTACGAGATGACATGTGGCTCTATAAATTATTCACAAAGACATTACTTTGAAAGATTTTTTTTAAACTCAGATACAAAAAATAAATAAATCGAAAAAAAAGACAGTTGTAACATTTTAAGCAGATTGTAGTTTTTGACTTCCGAATTGGAGCTGCACTAAAACGCAGTCGCTCTCCCTCACACTTATGATCAAAGAGTAAATTGAGCGCATTGCCGAACTCAGCATGTGAAAGCTGTCCACAGAAAGTTTCGCTAGAAACTTTTCAAGAAGTGTTACGTTCTTATCCAAACTTTTAAGTTTTCCTCCCAGTACCAATACACTCATTTCCAAAAACAGCAGCTTCGGTTTTTTTGTTAAACAACACCAACGCTTGAAGTCATTTTGAATTCAGAATCTTCAAGATGGTGCATCATCATACGCCTGAATGGATTTCAAGTTCCTCTAACAGTTCTAACGCTTGAGGTCCTTCTCAATTATCATAATAGATCTTTTATTTAGTTATAGAACTTTTTAAGAAGTCTTAATCTAAGTTTTACTCACATTAGCAACTCCTCATGTCCTTTTCGATTCCGAATCTTCATGATAGACCTAGGTCACACTTATTTCCAAAAACAGCAGCTTCTGTTTTTTTTAAACAACACCAACGCTTGAAGTCCTTTTGAATTCAGAATCTTCAAGATGGTGCAACATCAAAAGCCTCGAATGGATTCCAAGTTCTTCTAACAGTTCTAACGCTTGAGGTCCTTCTCAATTATTATAAGAGATCTTTTATTTATTTATAGAACTTTTTAAGAAGTCTTAATCTAAGTTTTGCTCACATTAGCAACTCCTCATGACCTTTTCGATTCCGAATCTTCATGATAGATCTAGGTCACACTTATTTCCAAAAACAGCAGCTTCGTTTTTTTTACAACACCAAAGTTTGATGACTTTTTGAATTCAGAATCTTCAAGATGATACATTATCAAAAACCTCGAATAGATTTCAAGTTCCTCTAAAGCTCTAACGCTTAATGTCCTTCCCGACCTTCATAACAGATCTTGCATTCTTATTTACATAACTTTTCAAGAAGTGTTTCGTTCTGATCTAAACTTTTAAGTTTTCCTCACACTACCAACTCCTCATGTCTTTTTCGATTCCGAATCTTCATGGTAGACCTAGGTCACACTCATTTCCAACTGCAGCAACTTCATTTTTTTAACAAGAGCAAAGCTTGATGTCCTTTTGAATTCAGAATCTTCATGATAGTACATTATCAAAAGCCTCGAATGGATTCCAAGATCTTCTAACAGCAGTAACGTTTAATGTCCTTTTCGATCTTCGTAATAGATTTATGATGCAGTTATCGACTGGCTGCTTATCTAACAACTTTTCTTCACGAGTCACTAACTAATTGTTGTCCTTTCCAATTCAAGATTTGCACGATAAAGTTGGACACATTCATCTTCAAGAACCATGTGACTTGATCATAGTCACCGCCAAAAGTGTAGCCCGACGATACTCTTTGTCAAAAACCTTGACTAAGATTCTTACTTAGCAACATCAAAATTTTCTGACAGCAGTAACACTTGATACCCTTTTCGGTCTAAGACCTTCATCTTCATCGCCAGAAACATCGTTGGTTTCTAATCTAATAAATTCAAGTTTTCTTTGACAGACTATTGCTTGCTTTATGTTTCAAGATCTTCAAGATAAACCAGTGTGGCCCGGTGACACTCTTCGTCAAAAACCTTGACTGGGTTCTGAATAACCTGAAATTTTTCACGTAATATCTTTTCGATCAGGACTTCATTGTGGAAGGTGAAATTCCTTTAACGTGTTCAAATAAATCTTCATTTATTAACTCTAGCCCCAGAAATGCTCATGTCTTCGTCTGATCGGAAAAACTTCAGTCAAGAATGGAACCTATCAAGTAATTCTTCGGATCTTGTTGCCAAAAGTTGTAAACGAGAACCTGTTTCAGTGGAATCTCTTAAACTTTAAGAGATTTCACAGAAAAAGATTCTCCATCCCAAATGTTGTATACGAGAATCCTTTTCTCTGAAATCACTTAAAGTTTAAGAAACTCCACTGAAACAGATTCTCGTTTACGTAGAATCACATGATAGGTGCAATTCTTGACTGAAGTTTTTCCGATCAGACGAAGATTTCTGGGGCTAGAGTTAATAAATGAAGTCTAAGAGTTAAACTGTTTCATCTAAAATTTAAGTCTGTATTTCAAGAAGATAATTTAAGCGCCACTGGTCTTTTTTTTTCTTCTTGCTTCCCGTGACCTTTTGCTGATCAAATGCATCGACACTTGATGCAATTTTAATCTGGAAAATCTGTCAGACAAAAAGGGATATAAAATTATCTCAAAACTAAAATAAACCTTGAAGATGTAGAAATGTATCAATAAACAAACATTCATTTACTCATTTAGAAACTACTTAAATTTAAATATCATAAGTTCAGTAACTGATATTTGTTTTAAATTGTCTGTATAACATTTTAACAGTATTGATTAACATAAATTTCATAATTGTTCTTGAAAAGGGAGTTAAATGTGTTTGCTAAACAATTTATGCAATGAACCCATTACTTTACGAAACCGATAGAAGTAAAAAAATAAGTTTTCTTTTCAAAATAATAATAACAAAAGCACACCTATCCATTAAACGTATTTACTCGCGCAATTTAGAGCCAGGTGTTCAAACTTTGTAAATTACTTCATTCTGTTGAATATATAGTTGTTGTTTGTCTTGCATTTAAAGGAGAAACATTATTTAAAAGTTATTTAACTAACCAAAGAGATTTCTACTTGTTAGCAGGTGAATTAGACGGCAGAAAGTGGCTTAATTACCGTACTCTGCTATATCAAGTGCGTAAAAAACCGTTACTAATTAGAGTCTACGTGTTTCTGTAAATTTCAAATAAGGACAAAATTAAGGAAATTGTTTAAACAGTTACGATGAGTCTCGTTGAAAACCTGGAACGTTCCCACAAGTTATCGTGAGAGATTAGTTCATGCCGTAATTAGTTTTCTTTCTTTTTTCCTTTTCAATTACACAATAGAAAGTTAAAAATATTATGGTCACGTACTGTAGGCTGACAAAGATTTACTGCATACACTATCATTAAAACATTAAATTCTTTAACATTTCATTCTGTGTAAAATATTTTGTTATCTTTTCGTTAGATAAAAACACATTAAATTAGAAACTTAAATAAGAAATAAATAAATAACTTAACACTGAGATACGTTTGATTTGTTTTATTAACGTTAACATATAATAAATGAATCAATTTGATAGAAATACTAAAGCTTTTTTTGCATAATTATTCACTAGCAATATAATAACAATTATAATTGAACCATAGTCTTGTCCGATGAAAATTATAATGAAATATACAGTATCTTCCTGGATTGACTTTACAAGAGAGAAAAGTTTATTTTTAATTCTACAAAAAAAATGCCAAAGGAAAAAACACATGTTGGTTGACCTACTTAATAATCTGTAAATAGAATTTCAACAATAATACAGTATGTTCTTAAAAATCGAAAATAAAAAAGAAACTAAATCAACATTTGCAACTTTCAATTAATTTATTACACGCCAAAATATAAAATGATTTTGTTTTTGTTTAATAATAATATAATAATAATAATATATTTATTGGTCATTGTGGCCACTATTTAGTGAGTGGATATGACATTTTACCAAGGAAACAAAAACCTAAAAATACAGTTATGTTTACATTGCAAAGCAAATTTTCCTTTGAGTCATTTAACATTGAATTTGTAAAATCGAACATTACAGTGTAAAGAACTTAGGACATTTAATATTTTACACAAGCAGTCTTCCATAGATATGCTTCTCCCGAATGGAAACCTCAACCAACATATTCGGTGTGTATGAGTAACGTTGACGAAGCAAATCAGATAATAACATATGATTCTGAAATTACAAAGAAAAAAAGTAGCCACATTGTAATAGTATACCCTTTAGTAACTTGAATTGAAGAAGAATCAATACTGTGCAAGGCTTCTTTATACCAGCCTAAACCAGAATAGACTAACTTGTCTTTATATATCAAAATGGCAAAGAATTTCACCCTTTGCCATAAAGATCTCACCAATTGCAAAACTTTTTACTTTTTCACTTCAATCAAAAACGATTTGCAAAAAAAGTTATAAAAAGTTTCAAGTTACAAATTAAGTGAAGTACACTATCTACAGCGTGTCCACGGATAGGTGATACAAGAAGAAAAACTTTTTCATTATTGAGTTCTCAGATAATTTAATTCTTTATAATGATTTTGCCATATTTGACAATCTTAATTTTCATCTTACTTTTCCTGCTTGTAGTCATTTAACGCCTACATTCACAAATATCCCCATTTTTTGCTAGTTTAACATGAAGTGAAACTGACAAATAGATCTGCTTTTGGATCTACTTGATCCGATTAAACACAACATCAAAAATTTAATAAAACTTAATCTCGTTTTGCATTATCAGTGATAAAAATTTGTTAACCTTTCCTCAAAAAGTCTACCTAGTTCAGAGTTCAGAGAGTTATGGTGTGCGGGATGTTTCTCTGCGATGTGCTATTGAAAAGATTCGAAAGTTTAACATGAGATTGAAATGACAAATAAGTTGGATCTGTTTTTGTGTCTACCTGATCTGATTAAAAAAAATACCAGAAATCTTTTCAAAGTCCAAAACTGTCAAAATTTGTGAATATAAGTGAATGAAATAAATACATGCAGGAACAGTAAGATGAGAATTAATTTCTTCAAATACGGCAAAATCAGTAACAAAAAAAATTTTCCTCTTGTATCACCTATTCACGGACACACGATAAATCAAGAAGTGTGCAACAAATCGGGTTTTTCTTTATTATTGATATTTATTAAAAGTTATTGATGCAGAGTACTTCCGTATACCTTCAAATCAAAGTGGGGAATGTCAGCTCAAATTTATTTTTACGATATGCTGCGTGGATACCGAAAAATGAAGAGTACTTTAAAGCACTATTTAAAGTAAAACTTCCTTATTTTAAAAGAACCGGAAAATGGTGTTGTATATGGTTAAACGTCAAATATAAAATGCCTATCTCAAGTCTTGTCTCAAAAATAAAAGCTTTTATTCCTTTTATTATATATCACTCTTTACATAAGCTGCATTATGAAATACAGGTGAGACTAAAGTATTCGCCAAGGTAATATGAACGGAAAAAGGCTTACCTTCCTCAATTATTTCATTTCGTTTCGAGTTATCGTTTCAATGCGTTCCGAGAATTTCTGTTTTCCTGTTGCATTCATCGTTCAGACACTGACAAATTTATAACACTTTTAAACTAAGTGACACATTAAATGATAAAGCTTTTAATTTATGGAACAGTTTTTACAATATTTTTTTGGAAATTGGTAACAGAAAAAGTTCTATTTGTTGCTTGTTCTTGAAAAATACTGCATATTCATACAGGGTGGGCCAATAGTGCGTATTCGGTGGATAGCGCCTACATTAATGCAGATTTTTAAAATCTATTTTCGCTATTACTTACCTGTGGTATAGATACATGATTTAAAATTAGTTACAATTATACAGAGTGTTCAGTGTGGCTGTGCCAGACCAAAGTTATGTTTTTTTTAATGGAACATACTGTATATTATGATTTATTTCGATTCATCTTTAAGAGCAGATACGTTTATTATAAGGATATTATGTGCCTAAACCTAACAGTTTTTGAGATATTCTTTTCACAGTTCACAATCTCTTTTCCACAGTACGCAAAATTTTTTTTCTGATTTTTTTAAATTTTGTACAGCTGTTTCAAGCCCTATTGTTCCTCAGCAAATGCGCAGATCGAGAGTTCCACCGCAAACCAAAACGACTTGTTCAAGGATATTGGCAATTGCTATGTAATAGCATCTTAAACAACGACATAAGTTTTAAAAAAAATTGTTGCAAATCGTTTGTTTTTAATTTATTTAATTTATATTTATTAGGTTTACAGCTTGAAAGGGTTTTCTATTAATTAAAATATTTTTTGAAAAGTCTTTCGAGCTTGTTAATAAATAGCAAGTTGAATAAAATTCAGTAAAACACTAATCTACTAAAATCAAAAAAGACAAAAATCGACTAATTTAGAAATACAACATACTGGTTCAGAAGAACAATAATAATGATTTGAAAATCTATAAATAAGCAATTGCATATTATATTATATGCACGTGCCCAACTAAAAGTGATTTATTAAAATTTGTAGAAATATAATTTACGAATGTGGTCGAAAATTTCGAAGAATATTGTTAAAACTTGTACCTGTCCGTTCCTCGTAAATTTAATCCGAGCGGCGCAAATGTATCGGTGGCGCAAATGTCCCGACACCGAACAAACCAGTAAAGCTGCAAACGAGGAATTCATGACTCTAATCATGGAGAAATTTTTAAAAATGCTAAAGGGGAAGAAAGTGAGAAAGAATTACGTTGATCATTCTGTATAACATTTTGCATTGTTCTGTAATTGAAGCCAAGATTTTGACCACTTTCTCACTCTCGTCGTGGCTTCTTGAATGGAAAAATATTGTCCCGACAAGTCTTGGAGAAACGATCAGTAAAGTGGAAGTAAATATTTGATTGTAATCTTTTCAACCCCCGTCCGTATGTTATATAAAGATTACAATTATCTTGCGTTTGCAATTATTAAAAAGCTATAAAAATAGACATTAAGAACAATACATGTAACAAAAAAGGTTAGATTTTTTTGTTTTGTAAGAACTATATCTATTTGATGATACCAAATTTACACACAAACTGAGAGAGAAGTACAGAATCAAAAGAATAAGCATTCACTATGGTAACCTAACTCTCAGACTTTGTTGTAACAAAATTGATTTCAAATTTAACATTACCAATTGAATACAATAGGTAATTATTATTGGAGAGTAAAAACAATCAGAGAGCGGTATAAGCACGTATATGAAACAAGGAACGCCTTTGTACGTTCTAGCCCCTTGCGAACGTGTAGTGTTTCGCTACTTAGACCTAATCTCACTTGCAATTCATAAATTACTAAAATTTCAATTTTTTAGGCTATCCAGACGCACTGAACTGTTATGATTCTAGTTTCAGTCGGTTATTGGTGATTTTGCTCGTATCAATTATCTGACAATCTAAATCGCACCATATATCTGGCGACATATTATTATTGGGTATGCGAGGGACTTTAATCGACAACTGCGAGATGTTTCCAAAGAGAATCGAAATCCAAAGAGGAGAAGAGAAACTGAAACGAGATGGTAACTGCCAGTATAATTTCAGGCAAAAGTAAATCCTTCAGTACACTTCTATAAGTTACAATAAAAGAGATGATGTTTCTTCATTTGTCTAGTCCTAGAGCAATTAAAATGATTCAAGAAAATAATAAAAATCTATAAATCAATGGCGCCTTATTTTATGCGTAATACACAGCATGTGCAGAACATTTAGTATCAGCGATTAACATACGCTGATGAACAACTCATCTGCAAGAATATGTAAACAAATTATCGTTATTAAATGAGCTAGTTAAACCAATTTATCACAAGGTAATTTGGTATACCCAACAATTAGTTGACTGTCAATTGCTTTACGAACTTTCTTAATGATGTTTCTTTAAACTGTAATTAATGTAATGGTGGTATTTGTTGACCATGATTTAAACAGTAAATACAAAGGTATTTTTTAGAACCGTCGTCGTTATAATCTCGACCTACACATAATAATTCATAAGTTCAATTGGAATCAATGTTAATCGATTCGGAGAATCGTACAATATGGTACTTACAGCTTCCATAAAATTAAAAATTAAAAATTCTATGGTTGTTGAAGACGTCTCCAAACTGAGTATTTTTCTGTTTGAATTACGAACTTATCTTAATTATAAACAATAGTAATGAATGAAACTTTGTGAGCTTCTGTTGCAACTGGTAGGTCTTAGGTCGACCTGCAGGTCAACGATAACTGTGGCGCCGATTCTCAAGCAGAGCGTGAAGATAAAAACAGCTCAATCAGCCTATTCATAATTAATATTCATTGATCCAATGATCTATTTTTCAGGAAGAAAAAAACATGAAACTAAATAAAAGTGTGATATTTTAACCAAATCCAAACTTTTTTTTTATTTTTTATTTAAATGTAAATTCAACAAACATTTGTTGTCACCTACGGTTTCCTTGAACAAATGATAAACCTAAAATTTCATGATTATTGAAGTATCTGACGTAAGACGTAAGTAATCTAACAGACAGTGACATAAACAAGAATTTTATTATTGTAATAAGTTTTCGTCAATTACTAAAAAATATATACATTTATTTACCCTTATCATGATAAATTTATTTTCACAATTATTTTTTTTAATAAATACCAAAATTATTTTCGCTTGAGTAAGCATTTAGAGCAACTACAGGGCTGCGTTCATAAATTACATCCTGGAGTATAACCTGAGCGTATAATCATATCTTACTCACTCGTGATTTTTAACTTATCTTGCGTCTCGCTCATTTGTTTCAAGAAGTCTCGTATTCACATTATTTATTTCCATGATTACGGGCAAGCTTTTCACACGGTACTATTGAATAGGTTGTGAAAAGTTCTTTTTTACTTACACTTTTCATCGTCAAGAGTCAAGAGTAATCGCAAGTTACTTGGAATTCATCTTGTAAAAGACAATTTTATCATTAATATGTTTGAGAAGTGACTATCATTTTTTGTTATTTTAGGTGGATAGATTTGAATTCGCTGAGTTTAATCTTCCATTTTCTAATCCAATTAACTACTGCTCTAAATTTTCTAGCGAATCTTCCTTGATCTTGATTTTAATATACTTCAATGAGATCAATGCATCAAATAAAAAAAGAGATTTTGATGACTTTTTGCTATAAATCTCACATTTAAAACAACAATAAAAACCAGTTTCGACAACATGACGAAGAGGTGATCAGAAAGCCAAAACCCAAACTCGAGTTAATTTATCTCGGATTGGCAGTGGTTAAAATTGTGTAGATCCCCAAACAGTAGTAGCTAAAGGCCCCCAGAGTTAACGGTCCGCCCCTGGGCTTAGTCAACATCCTAGAAAATAGTGGAACAAACTTGTTTACTCCCTTTCACCATCAATCGTTGAATGTCGAATTGTAAATAAATAATCGACATAATTCCGCACTTCCCAAGTTATTTCCAAAGAAATAATTCAATGGTAATGAAAGTTTTGCGCAGTTTTGCAAAATGTCATACAATAACGAACACATTTAAGAGGTAGAATGAATGCATTCTCTGTCTATTACATAAAAAGTAACTTTTTGTTTTTTCTTTTGGATAGTTCATGCTCGTGATAGTTACCGCATCAGTAATGATATTCTTGTTTTACAAGTTATATCTTTGCTGATAATTTTTTTTTAACCACCAACAATCTCTTCACAATTAATTTTTAAAAAAATTACTAGGCTAAATTGTTTATATTTCCGTTATTCAATTTTGATAAAGCAAATAATTATATTTGCGAAACGTCAAGTAAGTCAATAAATTACTCTTTCAGCTCGTTTTTAATAAGCTTTTTTACTTGTTTCATATCCTCTATAAAAAGTAACGTTCGAATTTCATACAGAAATATTTTTTATCAAATCAAATCAAACTCTTTCATCGATTTTTTAATAATTTAAATGAGAATCTTCTTATAATATTTTGCTCCCAAAAGTTAATTCTGCACATCTGTCTAGAAAAGTAATTCATACCACATTCTTGTCAATACCACGCAATACACTTCACAACATTCATATTTTTTGTGTACGTTTGTTTCGTGGATATAACTAAGAAAAGTAATTTCTATACTTTTTATTTATTTCTGTTGCCGTTCTTTGTTCTTTGTAGTTTTGATCATATACTGGTATTGTACTACTCGTTGAACAGCCGCTGACAAGTTTTTAACTTAGTGGCTTTATACGTCATAAATACCGTTACGGAATTACTTTAAATGTGGCTCTTATTTGTCAGAGAAGAGTTTATGTTCAAACTTGAGATAAGTTTTTATTTTCATTATTATTTTTTATATTTTCATGATTATTGTGTTTCTTGCTTGGTTTTGCTTTTTGTACTTTGGTAACTCAATAAAAAAAAAATTGTTAATTTCGGCGATATATCTCAGAATGTCGTGTACAAGGTGATTCGCATGGAGCGTAACAAATGTTTGCCTTTTATTAAGGTCGTTTTAAGTGAATAATTTTATACGAACTTCAGAATTACAACAAACCAAAGCTAGATCGAAGTTTTTGTAGAGTAGTATCAAATAGGTAAACAAGCTAAAAACACATTATGTTATATACTTATTAACAAATTATGATTTAATTAAAAGAAGAGAAAAAAACGGATACGCCGCTGCAAAAGGTTATTAAATTGTTGAGCTCCCTATACCGGGTGTCCCGCGCCATGTGCTCACCCTTCTATAATTTTTATTTATTGATCGATTAACCTGAATTTTGGAGACGATAAACTAAACAAAAAATGGAATTTTTCTACATACTGATAGTCGTCATAGGACTTCCGGTTTCGCCGGAAGTGATGTCAACTTTCTTATTTTAAACAGAACACCCTATATATTTTTACATATTTAAAATCTACGGAGCATTACGAGTCCGAATACGTATCAACTGTTAATTTTGGTTTTTTTATTTTTCAATCTAGAAAGCTATGAATCTCATTTTTTGGATCTAATGCGATCAAGTGTTTCGAAAAAATCACTCCTTTGATGGTATTTTGATTTTGAACAGTTTTACAGTATTTGAAATTTTCATTAGCTCTTAACTCATTTTTTTCGATAGAACCTCATATGTTTCTTAGCTTAGTTCAACTGAACATTTTTTTCTGAATACGCTGATACCAAATACGTCATATTTTCTTTGAAAGTCGTTTGAAATAAAGGGAGTGTAAAATTTCAATAAAACATGCTCTGTTTTAAATTATTTTCAAAGAAAATATGACGTATTTGGTATCAGCGTATTCAGAAAAAAATGTTCAGCTGAACTAAGCTAAGAAACATATGAGGTTCTATCGAGAAAAATGAGTTAAGAGCTAATGAAAATTTCAATTTCAATTCATAGCTTTCTAGATTGAAAAATAAAAAAGTTTCTTTTTTCGTTGTCATGGAAACCAAAATTAACAATTGATACGTATTCGGACTCGTAATTCTCCGTAGATTTTAAATATGTAAAAATATATAGGGTGTTCCATTTAAAATAAGAAAGTTGACATCACTTCCGGCGAAACCGGAAGTCCTATGACGACTATCGGTACGTCGAAAGATTCCATTTTTTGTTTAGTTTATCGTCTCCAAAATTCAGGTTAATCGATTAATAAATAAAGATTCTAGAAAGGTGAACACATGACGCGGGACACCCGGTATATTTGTGTATTAAAATGAAGCGTTCATTTGTATTATTATTTGGTTTGTTTTTGTAATAAAAAAATCAACAATTTCCGCCTTTGAAAATAAAATAAATCAAACTACATTTCCGTAAAAAAATCAATTTTCCTTCAGTTCGTGGTTTTAACCACAGAGGGAAGCTGAATATGTTCTACACAAAGGTAGTACATATAATCTACTCTTTTAAAAGGGAATTGGAGAAACAGAAAACTTTATAGCTTAAGCTTACTAATAAACTACTATACAGAGTGCTGCATTCTGAAACACAACATAGGAAATCCCATGTTAATTTAAAGGTGCTCGAATATTGGCTTCCCTAATTATTTGACAGCAAAATTCTATTCAGTTTTCTTTAACGTATTCTTCAAGGTAAATCTGTCTGTGAAATTTGAGAATTTTTCTTACACTAAGTTTTAAGATATTTAAAAAAAGATTCTGTAACTAAATTCAGTTTATATCAAACTATCAGCACAGCCTTGATGAATGACAGTGAACACTGAACAGATAATTAATAAATCTAGTTCGTTTTGAAAAAGATTGACAGAAAAAGCTTTTCCAGTAATTTATTTTAACATTTTTTAGTTTAAATTGAATTTCGTCACGGATATTTTGAAACTGAGAGAATGAAAACTTCTCAAACTTCACAGACAGATTCATCTGGAAGAGCTCTTAAAAAAAAACCTAAATAGAATTTTGCCGTAAAATAATTAGGGAAGCCAATTATTCGAGGACCTTTAAATTAACATGGGATTTCCTATATTGCGTTTCCAAACACAGCACCCTGTATATGAGTTTATAATGGGAAATAGAATTATAAATTCCAGTAATAACAGTTGTGATATACTGCTGTCTATATACTAAAGATGAACACGAGATATACCTTGAGAAGAGGAAAGTTATTTTACTACAAAATATTTTTCTAGACAGTTAGCAACTGAGATCATTGGGAATTCAAATCGTGGATATTTCCAATTACAGTTACAAAAAAATTTGCAGCGGTAATTGTATTCGTACAAATTACAGCGATAATTGTACTATAGTTTGTTTTTAAACTAAGAGGAGTGACAGTTGTCGAACTGCTGTAAGTAGAATGACACTGTAAAACTAAATTAGAAATTAATTAGGCTTGCTTAGAAAGTTTGCAAATTCTTAAAGCAACCAGCTTTAGCAACAAATTGCTTACTGGTTTAGAGCTTAACTGAAATAGTCACATGAATTATGGAAAACGTTAATTCTTACATTTGAATTGAAGAGTGTTGTGAAACGGCCATGTAGGAGTTTTTAGCGGGCAAATTTAAATTACTCCTCCTAGTTAAACAATGAACTATAGTACTTTAAAGTGATAACTTTAAATAAATGAACATGTTTATTTAATTTGCGTAAAACTGGATTGAAGGATTTGAATCATTAAATAATCTGTCGAATACGATTCGTAGTCAATGGTGTCGTTAATAAAATAGAAATTAAAATAATTTGCGTTACATTTGCGTTCTGATTTACATAAAATTTTGTTATTTTTGACAACCCGCTTGTTCAAGGTCAAATACCCACTGTCAAGTGTCTAAACCATATGATGGCAGTACCTGTGTCCTTAGACAGAAATCGAGTGCCTTAGTCAAATTCATATACTATTATATAAATATATTATATATTCATATACTATTATACCGTATGTCCGTCTGCCATTAGGACATAGGAATTAACACGGGAAAACAGAAATTAATTTATATTATCTTCATAAATAAATTCGTACGAATTTGAAGGTTGCAGTCGGAAAGACTTGGGCATTTGATGTATTTTGATATTAAATGTATGATACTTTAACTGTTAATTACTTAAATTTTAACTTAATTAACTTACTTAATTTAATTTTGCACGCGTAACAGATGATCAGAAACGAGAAATAAACCATGTGTGTGTGTGGCCAAGCAGTTAGCGATAAAGTTGCTACGATTTGTGTTATTTTTTTTGTCATTGAGAGGTCTTCTGTCTTTTTTCACATACTTTATTTAATTAGAAAAATATCACGTTAAAAAATTTAAAAAAAATATTTTCTGCGTCGGATTTGAACGTGTATCAAATCCGACGCAGAAAATATTTTTTTTAAATTTTTTAACGTGATATTTTTCTAATTAAATAAAGTATGTGAAAAAAGACAGAAGAAACTTGTTCTGATGCATATTTAAAAACAAATTCAAGCTCAAAAAAAAATTTATGAGAAAAAGTCATGGTCTGTGTTTGACACCGCAACCTGACAGTTACGTAATTCGATCAAACTCGACACTACCCACTTGACCATGACAATCATTTACAATTTCGATTAAAACACATTGTTCAAACCAAATAAAAAAAATTAATTGCTTTTTTCTTAATTTACAAAAAAATAAACACTAAAATCCAGCAAATTTGGTATTAAAATGTTTTAAATTTTATGGTCTTTCTGACTATATCTTATGTACTCATATAAATTTATTCAGGCAGATAATATAAAGCGATTTCTGTTCCTCATGTTAATCGCTATGTCCTGTCAGACGGACATACGGTATATACCAGCGCCGTTGACATTCATGTTTTGATTCAAAAACATTCTTTTCTTTGAATCTCTCTATTATTAAAACTTGTTTGGATTAGAATCATGGTTATTTACAAATAAGTCAGGTGTTTCGTTGCAACAACTACGAAATTCAGGTCCAAACTATTCGAAACACGATTCAAACTTTTAAGCGAAAGAAAGCATCTTACGTAGGTCCAATTGTTTTATTAAGTATAAAAATCTTAGGATTTTTGTAGCAGATTTTTTTTTTTTTTTTTTGGCGTAGGTGAAAGATGTCTGGCTACAATTTTTGGAGTTCTTTATTTTGAACACAACCGGTTTCGTCGTTATGATATTTTCAAGCGTTAAAGAATTACATCAGTCAGAAAGTGCTCCGAAAAACTTGGACCTATGACAACGGCTACCGTAGGTCTTCAACCACGTGCTGGATGGAAATCATAGTAGCCAGTGCCATCATTAAATAGAGAATTCTGTTTTCAAAAATTTACTATACTTTGTTGGATTTATTTTTTATAATTAATAAATGCCTCAAATTTGAATTTAAGACGTAAAATATTACTACAGGAAGTAACTTTTGCTTGTTAATTAATTTCACTTTAAACTCTTGTAACTTTTTAATTATTGATTCTTTACCAAAAATTTATTAAGAAAAAAGCCTTAGTTTAATCTCCCCCAGTTACCCTTTTAATCTCCTCCATAGGTTATGAAACACCCAGTATAATTGGCACTAAGTACGGGATAGAAAATTTTATACTCCTATAACCTCGTCAAAAGATATGTATATAACTTTTAATTCAATGCAGAATATTCAAATAAGGACGAGTTTATCGCATTCATTTGAATGCCTTCAAGATTTTAATCGCAGATTACCTAAAGTGACGAACCAGGATTAAAGGTAAGAGCAATGTAAAGAGCTATGCACCTCAGATGTATGTATGTACCAAGAATTAAATGCGTTAATATACCAGGTGTTCCAAAAAGGGCGACGACGACGACATAAAGCAAACCGTAATACCTACAGCAAGTTAATAAGATAGTTACACATGGAGCCTATTCAATTTGAGACACACTGTATAAAACTATTTTACGGTTAACAATATATTTGTAAATTTAAACTAATCCACACCCTCCTATTCTACGCCTTCTGTTCAGTTCTGTTTCAATTTCTAAGAACCAACAGAAACAACCTTAATGGCAATAAATTCATTCTTGTGAAATACCTAGCCTAGATCCGATTTCTTCACCTTCTGATAAATTTATCTGCCGTATAATATCCTAGGAAATCATTATTGACTTGGTTTCTAGGGATATTACCTGGCTGACAACATTATCAGGAGGAAAGAAATCGGGCCCTAGTCATTGTATTGATGTAGTGAATGCATTCTGTTAAGTTGGTCGTTTTATAGTTTACTGTAGTCCAATGCGAATAAAATTTAAACTACTAGGAAACCAACGCGTTTTTTTTCCTAGAGTTAGTAACAGTAGGTTATATATAGAATTAAAAAAACAAAAGATTGGATTTTCAAATTTTCTTAAATCCCTTTAAAACGGATTTCTAACTCCGTGACGGTCTAAGGATATATATATTTAGTCATTGATTGATTCGTACTTCAGTTATCACTGCATATTAAAAAAAAAAAACATAATTCGCTTTACAAAGAGCAAGTAAAGCAAATATAAAGGGGACTCTACATATGGTTGTCAGAATGCTAGGTCTAGCATTTTCGGGTAGCATTCTCTCTGCCATTTAATAACTGTAAGTATCAGATATCAAACTAAATTACAATTTGTTAATTTTTGCTAAAATTCACACCAAAGTACTAATTTATAAAAAAATTGTTGCAAATCGTTTTTGATTGCAGTGAAAACCTCGAACAGCTGTTTCAGCCCTGTTTGGGTCAAAAAGCGATCGTAGGATGTCGCTGTTTTATCAGTTCATTACTAATTTATACATGGAATCTACTGAAAATAATATTTGTCCAAGTTGTACTAAAAAATCACTGGATTCATACACGTACGAAATCTAATCACGTCTTAAAATCAAATATTCCAAGTTTGTGGTAATACTTTACAAAGATAAAAATCTGACACTTTTTGGATGCCAGGTAACACCTTTTCATAAAGTACTTGGAAATCTAAGTAACAATAGAAACGATATGAAAAGTGTAAACATAAAAAAAATTATTCGACAAAGAAGATTTGAAATTTTCTTGACTGTATTTGAAAAATTAATTAAAGAAATGTAAAACAAAGAATGCCGATGATTCTTATCTGATGGAAAATACTTGAAATCTGAGGAATTAATGAAAACAGAAGAAATAAATAATACGATTAAGGAGAATTGAAATTTTGATACATCTGAAATATAAAGTGAATGAAGAACGCCGTAACTTACTTCTTCTCTTTTGGCGGAAAATACTTGAAAATCCACAGTAAAATAATAAAAACGAAAAGCAAATTACAAATATAAAAAAAAATATTTCAACAAAGAATTTCTTTTTGGATTTTTGAAACATTGAAAAATGAGACGAATAAAGTACGAAAGAAGACCGACTATTCTTCTCAGGCTGAAAATACTCGAGGTCTAAGGAATGACAAAAAACAAAGAAAAGCTGCAGATACGAAAAAGATATGAATAATTGGACGAAGGAGAATTGAAATTTCTTTTGTAAAGTTTAACACGTCTCAAAAATAAAATGAATGAACAACAAATGACGAGAAACGCATCTTTTTCTGGCGGAACAGTAGAAAAGGTAAGGAAACCGTAAAAACATAAAATGATCATTTAAAGCTGGATCCTGTCCTGTTTTAACGCTCGCCACTTGATCATTAAGTAATAATGAAGGACAAAGTGGGAGGAAAATAATGGATTTTTTGCATTTATTTTATACAATTGTACAGTCGCCAGCGATAAATAAGTTTTTTTTTTAATCTGTGGTGTTTTGCCCAACGGGGTCTTAAGTCATAGACTTGTCAGGACCTCAGGAGCGGGGTGTATTTTTGTGTGTGTAAAGTATTCCATGGCTTTGTTACTTCCAAACCTCATCGCCATTGAAGGGGAAGCAGTATCGAATTGTCACCTCCGAGAAATATCTCGAGCGGGGTGCGAACCCACGACCTTACGATTGCAAGGCCGGTCCTTACCACTGGACTGTTCAGGCGTTAAAGTGATAGGAGTAAATCATTTAACACCGCTGAGAAGAGAAATTTCGTGAATTTGTTTAAGCAGTTCGATGTGGTTATCAACATCTCAATAGACGAAAACTAAGTGGTGAACTGACAAAGCAACTCATACAATATTGTGACTCACTAACTCTGGTTGGTCGAATATTTCCCGAGATTCTATTTTTAATTTTTTTGTTTGTACACCAAAACCAATATTTTACAAAAGTGTAAACACAGGGACAAACCGCCACACAGCAACGCAATGAAATCTTACAAGCTATGACAAACTTTTAATTGAACGACGATATTCTTCAGTTCTTTATAATTTAGGATAAAAGTTTCAGTTCATTGGGGGAAAACTTTAATGAAGTTCAAGAAAATTGAAAATTTAGCCAGAATTGTATCCGGATTATTTTCTAATCCGGCAACTTCAGCATCAGTGGAGAGAGGATTCTTTTCTCAGGCGAGAATCCACAAGAAAGAGTGCAACAAGTCAACAAATGAGATGGTCGAGAATCTTCAAAATAATTTAAACTTTTAGAACTAGCTAACATTGGAGAGAGTATCCCAGGTATTTTAAAAAGTATTAATTTTAATGATTTCATTATCAGTCCTTTTTTATTTTAGAAGCTAACGAGAGGCCATGCAGTAGTGGGTCTGCAAGAGCCAGTACAATTCTAGTTGATTTTAAATATTCTAATTCTGACACAGACTCTGAGTTAGAAGAAATCAATTTTGGAGACAAAATATAATGCTTTAGTTTAAGTACTTTCTAGGAATCATATTTAAATTTAATGTGGATGGAATCAGTTTTGGAAACCTAAGATACAGGGTGTTTGAATAGGAAATCCCATGTTAATTTAAAAGTGCTCGAATATTGGCTTCCCTAATTATTTTATAGCAAAATTCTATTTAGGTTTTTTTTAAAGTATTCTTCAAGATGACTCTTGTTACCAAAAAGCTCCCCTGATTATTTAGTTTGCTTAAAAGTGGGCGCGGTTAAACTTGAGTACCTCACTGTAAAACACTGTCTAAACTGGCTTCTAAAAATGTTTAAAATGGAAAATAGCAGATTCTCAAAAATAGTCTTCAACCAACTGCTAAAGTTACAAGATACTTATCTTGTTAAATTTAACTGGGCCTTACAAATGAAAGGTATTTTTATAAAGGTTAATTGTCTGGACACTTGGAATTCTCTTTCCGTTGGACACCTTAAGGCATCTCTTAATAGAATCTTATCTCGCTACCGATATAAACTCTTTGACGAAGACTTGGAAAGAGTTAAACTCTCAGAGTTCTCCGCGCTCTATGAGTTCTTTGTCATCAACCCTAATCGAGCTCATCATTTATTTTGCCCTCTACCAATAAAACTAATTCGACTCTTTTCTCAGCTTAGATTGTCCTCCAAAAGGCACCTATGTCTTTGTTACAACGGTATCTCCCACTCCATAAACTGTAACGAAATATGCACAATGTGCAACTCTCTTAAACCTGAAAGTGTGGAGCACATATTTCTTGAATGCAAGGTTTACGAGAGTATTAAAGGTCCAAAAATCAGTCACTTGCAAAATTTGGACGAATTCATAAATCTATTAAATAATCCAAACCTAGACATAATCAAGGAGGTAGCGTATTTTTGTATTAATTTTTTAAAACTTCGTTCTTTTATTATTAACGAGTGAATACATTCTTAATCTTAAGTAAATTATCTTGTGTCCCTAAACTTTAATTTACCTCATTACCATGCATATATATCTTCTTTATTTTTTGAAAAACTTTCCATAGTGTTGCTAGTATTAATACGTTCGAATTGTGGTGTATTTTCGTTTATGCTCTAACTGTTTTTTTTTTGTAACTGAATCCTTACTATTTGATTATATGTCAAGAGAAGCAATAAATATATTATATTATTATTATTAATACAACGTTATGCAACTTCGACAATGTTCGGTAGTAGAAACATACCATGTTGTAACTTGCAACTCCGATTAGAACACCCCCTTAGGAGTCTATGTTTAGTTCACTTTAAGTAGAGTCACACTCTGCAGCGTGTGAATGGTTCTAACCTCACTCTTTTAAAGCGGACGTTAGAATGAACTAAACGTTTTAGATTCTTTGTTAATGACGTGAAGGGCCATTAGTATTACACAATCAGAGAAAAGAGAGGCATTAGAGGATCGAAAAACAGCGTTTCTTTCGATCTGTGAGACACATCACTCAGTCTCGAGAAAGTGGTACAAAAATACTTAGCTGGAACCAGTGGCAGCTCGTGATGATTTACTGCGGGTAAGCAACAACTGCCAACGGGACACTTGATGGGCGCATTTTTCAAATAAATTTGTTTTTCGGGGCTATGCCAACATGGAACCGATACGTGCAACTTCAACAGGACTAGGTGAGCACTGCCCGCCTTTCCCACCCCGATGAGCTGCCGCTGGATGGAACCTTCAAGCTATTGTAAGTAAAAATTGTAATGTAATAAAATTTTTAATAATTTCTACCTTCGTATCTTGTACAATCCGTGGAGCCTCTGATAAAGCAACGAACCATGTTTGGAGATATTGGGAAAAAATAGATTAAAAGTGAATATTCAGTGCAACCGTGCCAAACAACATTAAAATTAAAGTTTTTCTGATTAAAATATGAAGAAACGAAGATAATCAATCAACGGATCCAAATATTATGCATTAAAGACTCTTCTGCTCTGCAAAAATCTTTCTTTCGGGTTGCTGGTCATACTACTAGCTTCGTTCCAGTTGTAGTTCCAATTTTTCATCGATCATCCCCGTCTCTCGCCAACCAGTCTCGCTTCCCAGATTATTTTGATAAAGCTATCAACATTTGCATAACCAGATGGCCAAACCAGATAAATTGGAGGTTCTCAGTTTTACTCATTATAATCTTTAATCCGCATTTCAGATTATCTAGAGTGTTTTAGATCTCTTTTTATAACACTCCGGTTTGCCCCTCGCCGTTAGATGTCGAAAATTGCTCTTACGAAATTCTTTTGGCACTGTTCTGTTCTTAGTTATACTATAAGCTTCGTTCCAATCGTAATACTAGGATTCAAGATATTTCCTGGTTCTAAGTTCTCGTTGATGTTTCCCATCGTCTCTCTCCATCCCTTTCCGTGTCCCAGATTATTACCATTCGTCGTAACCAGATGGCTAAACCAGATGAATTGGAGTTATTATTTTATAGCAAAATTCAATTTAGGTTTTTTAAAGTGCTCTTCAAGGTGAATCTGTCTGTGAAGCTTGAGAATTTTTCAATTGCTCAGTTTCAAGATATCTAAAAAAGGTCTGTAACGAAATTCAATTTATACCAAACTATTGGCACGGCCTTGATCAGTAAATGTTAAAATTAATTACTTCTATCAATATTTTTCAGAGACGGACTAGATTTAATAATTATCCTGTTCAGTTTTCACTATCATTAATCAAGGCTGTGCATTAGCATAAATTGAATTTAGATACAGAATGTTTTTTTTTTAATATTTTAAAACTCAGCGTATGAAAATTTCTCAAACTTCACAGACAGATTCGTCTTGAAGAGTACTTTAAAAAACCTGAATGGAATTTTGCTATAAAATAATTCGGGAAGCCAATATTGAAAAAAAGGTTTACTTTTTAAGCCGGACACTTTTTTTATGTAAATTTAATAACGCTCAGATTTTTGAATTAATTAATGAAATCATTTTGAAAAATATCTGCTCTTATTATACAGAGAAGGCAAAAATGGAAAATTGATTTATTTAATTTTATTTATTTATTTATTGATTTATAGTTCATAACTACAGCCAACCAGTAAATTTTTTTGTATTGTTTACTTTATTTTAATTTTTGAGCCGGGACAGTAACTATGAATTATATTTAATACCTTATCAATAATAAAACAAAATTTACAAAATTGATTCGTTCCATTTCAGTGTTTATATGTATAAAAATATTCCATAGTCGAACTCGAATAGTTCGTGCTTCTGTTTATTTTATGCGTTGATGAAGGATGATACTTATTTAAAGTGAAACATCAAAATTGTTTATGTTTTTATAAATATAAAGAGAACACAATATTGTATTAAATTTATTATTTACACCAACACTTCATTACTATACATGTCAAAGTATAATACCAGAAAGACACAAGTACAATGCTCAGTAGAATAGAAAAATACCACCAAATGCCATTTTTGGTGTAATACCTTCAGGTAAGTACTTAATACTTTTGTATAAAACTTGAATGAGAAAAACACCAAATTTTTCCGGCCCTAACCATGCGCATCAAAAAATATTTGAATACGTACATATGTGCAGTGCAATGCATAACTAATCAAATCTAAATTTATTTGATCTTTGGTTTTTATGAAGTACAAAACAAGATTAATTATTGATTGAATTGTTGGTGTAATTGAAAATATTTCAAAAAATACTGCTAGAACTGTAATTTTCAATTACAATTTAGGAATGTTTTTTTTTTTTATTTATGTTGCTTTAATCATAAAATACATGTAAGATTAAAGCAATATAAATAAAAAAAATAACATTCTTAAAATGACATACAGTCAAAATTTCCTCGAAACTGATTGGATGAAGTTTTAATCTAATTCTAAAAACAAATCTATACCACTAACAATAAGACATCTTTAAATTTATAAACGAATCTAATTTCAATCAAAAAAAATTGTACCATAAATTGTGTAGCATTTCATGTCTAATTATAACGGGTGGATATACCTACAATTTGTCATGTTTGTGTAAATTTCCAATTTGAAGCCCTCTTAAATTACAAAGCTATTACTCCACCACAGATGCGGTAAATTTGTAAAGTGGAGTTTTGAGTTTTTTTTTTTTTGTTGGTCGTTCGGTATATTAATTTTCCAGCCGAAGCAATTTAGGAAGACGTCCTCGTGATTGGTAGGAGTAAATCGACGCGAAAAGCTAGGCGCCGCCGAATTTACCTGAACGTCCGGAGATTTACATTGGTCCGTCCTGCCAACACACCCGGCGCCTCTTTTGATTGGACTCCCTTCCACGATGCGCGCTATAAAAGCAAACACGACATTCCAATTCCATTCTGTCTTGCGTCGCAGTTTTGTCGCGAACGAGGTCTGGCTAGATCGTGGGTGTGTGTGAGTGTGTGCGCCTCTTAAGTTCACAGTGCTATTAAAAATAATAATAAAGCTAAAAGATGAAGGCAATAAGCATAGTGTGCCCTAATGATAATAATGGTGTGTCTGGTATTACGGCGGGGAAAATCACCAAACACAACAAGAAAGACGTAGAAAATGAAGAAATTCAAATGTACCTCAGCAAACTCAAAGATCTTGTTCCGTTTATGCCCAAAAATAGGAAGCTATCGAAATTAGAAGTTATACAAAATGTTATTGATTATATCTGTCAACTTCAAAGTGCTTTGGAAACTCATCCTGCTGTAAACGCCTTCGATGCAGCCACAGCGCTCAGCCAAAGAAAATCTCAAGGAGCAATTAGTCCAAGGCAACCTCTAGGATTAAGATCTAATCCAAATACTATTTTGGCGCCGTGTGAAGCACCCGTTCTTCAACATGTTACAGTAAGTTTCTTTTTTTGCTTTTCAAAACCTAAATATAGTTTTGAAAACAAACAACCTTTATTTGGCTGTTGTAGAAGAATATTTATATTAACGTGGCGCTATATGGTATACTATAAGGTTTCGAGACAATGCAAATTCTAATTTGACCTCGTTAAATTAATTCAGACGGCATTGAAAAATGTACGTACCATTGTTTCAGAGCAGGTGTTTCATTTCAAATCCATTATTAAATGATTTCAATTGTTCAAAAGTGTGACCAATCGGGTTCCCGAAATAAGGCGTTATTTTTAGTTTCACACGGATCTGACTGAACCCTAAGGTTAAAGCTTCGATGTCACACGTGTTGTTTGTACGGTTCACGGAAACCCGACGACATTCATAAAGAAAGTTAAATTTGTGAAGACCGTATGCATATTGCGGTTGACTTAATTGTGTGCACAGCTGTTGTTTGTCACCGGACTGAATTTATTTCTTTTTGGCAGGTTCACCGCGCGTTTATTTGACGATTTTTTTTTCTATTTGAAATACTTCTTCATAATGGATTCTTTCTCGTCGCAATAAATGTGCCCATACTTAGATATCCCGGATAACCCACATGCCAACACCTGGGCTGGGGTCCACTGTTTATAACGGTCCCGCACATCTGCATAGGACACGTGCAATCCCATCACCATCTGGCACAATTGTGATTGAATGTCCTTAATCATTGATCGATTTTTTTTTGTGCCGACTCAATAGACACAAAAAACTACTAGCACAGACTGTATACATACCTATAATAATACAATAAGCGTTATATGCATGATAATTGTATTCAAAATTTGACCATTGATAGACTTTAACCACCGATTTTGATTATACTCAAGTAAAGGATGTAACAATTTCGAATTGACATTAATTTTGAAATCTTGAATTTATATCTAGTGCACACGTGCAGAAGAAATACTCATATATATGTACACATATTTAAGAATTAACAATTCAAATTCTTCTACGGCATCGCTAATGTAATGAAATCGTTACGCTGCTGAATAACTACCTAGCGTGCTGTATATTAATTTATACCTCACATAGATTTAAACTAAACTAACCATAAATTGAATCACTTATTATTTAATTATTAGAACTTGTAACTAACAATTTTTTTTTAAATCTTTCCAGACGCCAGAAAAACTTTCACCTTCAGATGGACGGCCCGTATCCTGTTAGGCTATTTAGAACTCTATTCAATTCATCACAGTCATCAATAAATCATCTTCATTCCATTATTTACATTATGATCCTGGAAGCAAAACATATTTCTGCAGTGATTTAGTTATATAGTTCGACTGATATCATTAATTTATAATGAGTGATTTAAAAAAAAGGAAAAGAAAACAATGCGTGAGTGTATTTTGAGTGAGATAGAAACTATGTAGCACTTAGTGATGTACCTGTTTATGTTGCAATTGTTTTAGATTTTATTTAATTGTTTTTTTGTACATAGTCCACTCATTTCGCAGATTTTATTTTATATTTCATCCAGCTAATCCATCGGTTTAGAAAAAGAAAAAAAAGTTTTCGCTACACTTCGACACACGTTTGTCTACTATTATTATTATTATTAATCTATCACAGATTCATCAACTGATTTATTAATTGTGACGTTTTCATTCTGTGATTTTTAGTCTATACGTTTCATGTACAAACAGTTATGTACATATTATATTCATCGCGGCCCTTGAGGGATATTAAATTATAGTTAATTATACTTTCCTGTGAAATTTCATGTAGTATATTAACTGTGATTTACTAAAACACTTTTTGTTTATAGAAAGAAAAAAAAACTTTTGTAAATAGTTACCTGGAAACAACTGAATGTTGTTAAATTTTTATTATGAATAAAAATTCTTTTCAACTAATATCTGCCTTATATTTTACTTGATTAACTCTTTTAGAATCCTGAAAAGCCTTTTTTTTGCCCTACCTACGTGAAATAGTTCGGTTACATTGAAGGAAAAAGTTCGGTTACATTGAAGGAAATTTAATCAAAAATCGGTCAAAACTACATCGAAACAAGGAAAAAAAATAATACACTTGAATAGGTATTTTTAGTCGGGATTTAGTATAGAGTGCGAGCAAAAGTGAAGTTGCAATTTAGTTAACTTATATGTCAGAATATGTATACAACGTGATCAAATATAACCGTTTGAGTTGGCCAGGGTCTCTAGATTTGATTCGAGAAAATCAGCTGCAAACAGATGGCGCTTTTAATAAAGAAAACAGAAAGCTGTCATTCATGTTATTCAATATAACTTGTTCTACTCTACCCATCGATGTCTTCGTTAGTTTTATTATTATTACAAACGTGCGTAAGAGTATTTATTCTGTGGAAGCGTCGCATACAAACTATTTAATTTAACAGTGATTATAGGTTAACCAAGTGTCAGTGCAGTGTTTTCCTTATTAGAGGGCCTCACAAAACTTCCGCTAGGTGTCAAGCCACTTCGTATTCGTTTCTCGAATAGGATTTCGAAACAACGTGTCAGATTATTGTGAAATAGCAAAACTATATTTTTATTTTTTTTAATCTAGTAACAGTTACTTAGTTAGTTAGTAAATTACTGTTAAAAAAAGTAAAAAAAAATAAATTTCAAATTACTAACAAAAATGACTGTGTTCGAACCCTCTCAAACAAATTGAATGTCAGTTGTATGTACCTAGGGACCATACAGTTGGCAATACAGTTAACAGCATTTTCAGCAATACTGCAATCGAATATGCTTGGTTGGTTTATTTGACAGATGTTTAACATCAACATCGATAAGATGTATCCAGAGTTAGTTTGAAACTTAAATCTCGAATGATACTTGTCAGTAATGCTGTCACGTGATGGTTATCAGTATCAAACCGTCAACAAACGGCAGTTTCGCTTCACTACCATTTAAAAATTAAATTCTGCCTTTCCAACTGAAACATTTATTCCTGATCACTTTGTATAAATTAAAAAAAACAGCAACTTCATACATATCAGTCATTCTTGCTCGCAAGCCATTTGCTTGATTGGTTTATTTGATAGATATTTGACGTAAGATCAGAATCGATAAGATAGTAGATTATATCCGGCCTTTATTTCGAACTTTAAATGTCGAACAACGCTTGTCAGTGATTCGACCACGTAACGGTTGTCAGTATCAAAGCGTCAACAAACGGCAGTTTCACTTTAGTTCTACCATCGCATTTGTGTTGTTGAACCTCTCTTAATATTCTGAAAAAGAGTTTAAACATTAAGCATCCATACAAAATAAAATAACAAAATAAAGATTGTCTAAAGCACGAGCATAACCTCAAATAATATGACTATGTCAACTTATTATTTATTTCTCATTGTGTCCAACCATACAGCATAAAATAGCACCAATAACAGCTTCCTATAATTATGAATTCAATTGATCACCCGGTATAATTTAACAAAGCTACAGCTTCATACACGTAAGTCATTTTTGCTTGCACCTTATCAACCACGTATAAAATTAAAAGTAATATAACATGTAAATGCGCATTAGTATTATCCATTCTGAGCAATGATCACCATAACTAACAGATCGCCAAGTTTCGACAAGAATTCGATATTTATTTGCCTGCTCGCTACAGCAGTGGGAAGTAATTAGGTCGCAATTTAACTTTTTAATGGGGACTATACCCCTCCAAATTTTCGCCATGGTATTCTCGTACGAAAAAATACACGTGGCAAACCCGTCGGTGTTTGAAGTAGTCAGATGATCATAACTGTCTTAAAATAATCTGTTCTCCAGCAGTGTTACCAGGCTTGCAGAAAATTCCAGATTTAACAGTAAATTTATGTTTGTGTGAATGTGTGATAAAAAGGGAACCAGTGGTGGCTCGTGATGATTTATTACGGGTGGGCAGCAATCAAATAAACGACTTGGCAAAGTTGTTCTACCCAATTGTTTATGTTAGAGACCAACCAATAAGACAAAACTTTTGGCGATAATTGTACATGCACGGGGGGGAATGTTACAAAATTGTTCTTTGATGAAAATGATTACATAAAAGTCTGTGGACGCTTGAATATTTTTTAATTAAAATCACAATCGACGTGCGTATAGCCTTAATAAAATTGAATTTCTTTAACAAGCTTCGATGAATAAATAAATAATAAATATTAGTTAGTCGAATTAAAACGTACGACTCAATTTACGAAAGGCCATACACGCACGCATCATAAATCTGTTGCCTTTTCATTTCTTTTCTTCGCCATATTTGTACAAATGAGAAATTTTATTTATCATAAATATCTAATCTATAGTTTGCACGTAATGATCGGTTAGGACCGGTTTCTCAGTCATAGTTTAACTTTAATCTTTTTACATAGGAACAGATGGAAGTTAACTGAAGATTAACTGTGACTGAGCAACCGGCCCTCAACAAACTCAAATCTGGAAATAAAATAATATAAAAAATAAATTAATTAATTAAATAAATAAATACAAGTGTTCCATTATGTTCCATAACTTTGGAATCTGCAGAGAACCCAAAAGAGAAAAATTACTGATTAAACAAAAGTAAAATGCAACCGAAGAAAAATTAATGAATTATCATTCAAAGTGAAAAATACCGTCGAACTTCGATAACTCGAGAAAAAAAAATTGATAATTGATAATTCGAACTTTTTTGTGGAATGTCATGGTTCGAGTTATCGAGGTTCCACTGTAATTTGTAAACATAAAAATTCAATACTAATTTCAAATATAAAATACCTTGCGATGTATTTCTCGTAAGTTGGCAACACAGGCCTGCAGTTTTGAAATTAAAAAGATTTGAAGTTGCAGAATTGTGACATTTAGTTTCTAAAATGTTTGATATTCGACGTAAAACTTTTCACAGTGAACGTTATTTCAAAAATGCACAGAAACAACACTTATTTTATTTCTGCGTTTCAGCAGAATAATGTTTACTACTTCATTAAAAATCGACGGACGAATATAACCTCAAATGTAACAACTGTCAATTTGTTATTCATTTCTCAGTGTGTCCAACCACACAGCGTAAAACTGCAGCTCTCACAGCCTGCTCTAATTATAAATTCCGTTGACCACCCGGTACTTTATAAACATAAAAGTAAATAATTAAAGAATGAATTCTAATATTTTTTTATACATATACGTATACCGGGTGGAAAGTTTCAAACCCGAACATAGCAAAGTTCCATCGAGAACTACCTTTCTGTAGATTACTGAACGATACAAACTAACGACGACCATTTAAAGATACAAAAATGGTAATGGTATTAAATGAAAGATAAAATTAAGGCCAATATTATCGTGTTAAAATTATTCCTATTGTTTAATACTTTTGAAATAGAAATTACATTTTTAAAGTTCACATGAAAAATGTACTCGCCTTAATATGTCAGATTTGAAGTTTGCAATTCAATAACCACAATTTTGTACAATATGCTTCTTATTCAAGATAAAATTCCATTCATCTGTGTAGCATACTGACGATAAAAAAACATTACGATTTATTTCTTTGCTCCTTCATTGCTTCACATAATACTTTCCTACTATTCTTGTTAATTTCAATACAATGTTGATGACAACTAGATTTGTGGAATTGAATTTTTTTTTAATATTCTTTACAGTTGTGTGTTACTTATTCTTAAACAGTGCGAAACTTATTTAATTCTTAGTACAATTGAATATAAAACTGATTTAGTATCGACATGTGTCGGTATTGATTGCCCATGGCATAATTTCAAGTTTATTGATAGTATCAGAAACAACAGAATTTTTGTATGCAATGACGTAAAATACAATTATCATTCTAATAAAGAAAGAATTGTTGTAACTTAAACGACGTGAGTACCTACCTATTATTTGCTCTGTACAATAATTCATAATACTTTTTGACTGACGTATAAATTATTTTCCATTAATTGAAACAACTGAAAGTTTCAAACCTGACATAGGCGACTAAATTTTTCGTTTAAAATTTGAAAATTTTATTTATATTCCAAAAGTATTAATATTTAAGAATAATTTTAACACCGTAATATTGTCCATAATTTTCTCTTTTCTTTAATACCATTGCCATTTTTGTATCTTCAAACGGCGAGCAGCAATTCACAGAAACATAGTTTTCAATACAAGTTTGCTATGATCGGGTTTGAAACTTTCCACCCGGTATGTACAGGATGAATCAAAAGAGTAAGCAATATCGATATTAAAGTCGTTCTTCTTATAGGTTTACCAAAAAGAAGCTTCAAATAAAAGTTAAGTAGCTCATTTGCCACAAACTGACGCTTTCCATTTTTCCCATGACATCAAAACATGGGCTATGACGTTAGCAACGACTTTTTTCACAAGAAAAATTTTAAACTCCAGTTTGTGGCAAACAATTAGCCAGTTAGTTTTTATAAAAACCTTTTCTCGTAAAATTTATAATAACGCTCGTACCATCGATGTTACTCAAGTCGAAGACCGAGAAGTCTATGCGGCGCGCAGTAACCACTACAGTTCTGGTCGACTGGATACAAAAACTTGTTTACATAACCGAATCATTCGCAAATGAACTCGCATTCTTTTTGCAGTGACGGCGCTATAATTGATATGAATTAAATGTATTATGCCAGTCTTTTTAAAAGCTACATTAAAGAATTATAATGTTTTCATAATTATTAATTTGAAAGAAACTGTAAAGGAAATTATGTTACACATGTAATTTACCTCAAACGGTTGCTTCTGATGCAATAAGCGCGAGGGTGGGAGTGTCTCGGGCATAAAAGCCGTTCAGCGGCGAAGTTGAAATCTACGCCGCTGCTTTGTTTATCTTTAAACTGGTTTTTACCAGATATCCTAGCAATGTCCGACCCTTAGTAATTATAAATTACATCTGTTGTCTTCAATTTAAAATCATCTGCAAGGGAAGATTATAAATTTAATAAAAGTACGGACAAAAAATAAAGTACATAATTCCTAGATCCATGTTTCCAACTCTTTCATATTTTAAATAGTTATTAAATTTTACCTTAAAAATCAAAAGGGGGTTCGATTATGTGCCGGATAATTCTAGATCTGTTTCAGATTTTAGTCCACTGTCATTAGTAAAGAGGACGTTTAGGTCGTAAAAATGTCGAAAACGCATGTACCTGATTTGGGTGACTTAATTATGATATTAGTTTTATTTTACTCTGTTGGACCTTTTTAAGAAACTATCACAAGAAAATAAATACCTGATTCATAAGAAACTATCACGAGAAAATACCCGCCTGATTCATAATAAAGTGGTTCAAATTAGGCGCACGAGTTTTTCAACTTTTTTACGGCCTACACGTCCGGTCTTTAGTTATTAGCTTTGACATTAATTCTCAAAAGATGACACAAGGCAGAGATAGGTTCTACACAAAAAAGCCATAAAACTACTAAAACTTTTTTGAGCAATGGCGTTGGAAAATGTGTCGGGACATTTGCGCCACCGATACATTTGCGTCGCCGCCTCAGCATTAATAATATTCTTCGATATTTTCGACCACTTCAGTAAATTATATTTCTGCAAATTTTGTAGATCTTGAAATTATTATTATTGTTCTTCTGAACTAGTATGTTGTATTTCTAAATTAGTGGATTTTTGTCTTGTGTGTTAGTGAATTTTATTCAACGTGCTATTTATTAATAAGAAGATGCATAATTCTTGCTTGGAATTTACTGAAAACTCGAGAGTCATTTACTTGTAAAAATTATTTTAATTAATAGCAATGCCTTTCAAATTGTAAACCTAATAAATATAAACATAAATAAATTTTTGAAAAAAAAATGTAACGTAAAGCTGTTTTCAAGATGAATAATTTGATACTTAGGTTTCGTTCAGTAAATGTCAATGGGAAAGTAAACGATCAAGTTAAGACACACGTTAATTTTCCATTGATTACTACGAGTCTCAACTGTACATACTTTATATTCGCGGCTAAAAAAGAAAGACGGCCTGGAAAGATGTTTACAAAATTTCTAAGTGGCTGGCTATTTTAGCTATTATAATACAATAATAATGTTTATTTCCCCAAAATATTATATATATATTTTGTGAGTCATTTAATGCTATTTACTAAACATGGACCAATACTATACTGTGGCGAGCCAACCTGACTTAGCGCAAGGCGTCAAGAAGTCGGTCCGCTTCGATGTGTCACCGGCCGTCACGCGTTCGGGGCCTACGCGAGCGGACTAGAATCTTCCAGCATCGAGACTTCCAGACGCCAGCAGTGATATAAAATGGCCCGGAGTTGACTCACCAGGCAGTCGAATTCTAACAGCGAACGTCGAAGTTAGATTTTAGTGTGAAAATAAATTATTACAAATAAATTAGTTTTTAAGCTTTATTAAATTACGGTTAAGTTTTTATCGAGTGTTTTATTCGTTTAAATAAATAAACTCAAACCCTAGAAACGTAACAATACGAACAACTATACGAAGGTTATTTCGCAATCGGTTCATTATTCCACGTTATGGACAGGTATCGTCTGTATATCTTATGGGTCAAAAAGTTTGAGACTGGTTCCACCTTAAATTTAAAACATAAAGGGACAGCCAGCTTAAGAACACTTTTCTAAACCACATCTTTCCAAAAAATGAAGACACTGTTTGCGACTAGATTACCTGTTTTATGCCTGTAATTTATTTTCTTTTTAATCTTCAAGCAAGCAAGGTGTACGTTGGACGACCGCAACAGTTAGCGGAACTAAAATTAAAAAATCAAGATACGTATGATACGGCGAGTAATTGAAAATGTTGTAACTTACACTCCAAGTGCGCATAAAGAGTGATGGTGGCCACTTATCATGAGATATTAAAAAAAAATAAAATAAAATGGCATGTCTTACTTAACAAAACTGCAGAAACATTCATTTTAAATAAAAACCTGTTTTAAAAGCAGGAGTTTTAAAATTTCCCGCTTCACTGACGGACCCTGTATAAATAAAAGTAAAACATAATAAATATAATTATAGAAAACACTAAATATTTAAGGAAGTGCAATTAACAGAAGAATATGTAGAAAGGGTGGCAATTATAATTAAACCAGAAAAGTAATTTTGTGTTTAAAATTATAAAAATTAAAATAGATAATAAATATTAACAATTCACAAAAGTAAACCTGTGTGGATAAAAAATAAGGACAAAACTAACAACTAGTGGTATCACAGCAAAGTGCCACACTAAAACAGATAAATTTCCTCACGAAATAAGAAGTTTACAAATAAATTTTCGTCTATGCAAGAACTAAATAATTTCCTAGAACGGAGGCGCAAATGTTCAACATTAAATCTTCACCTGTGCGGTTATTGAGTATCTTTTTTTGGAAGGGCGCAAATGTATCTGTGACGCAAATGTGCGCGGCGCAAGTGTCTCGGATTCTTGGAAAACCATATAAGCAAAATTAAAATTAAAGAAATCTAGTCTTAAGTAAATGGTTATTTCCTATAAAAATGTTTTATATTTTATGATTATGCGTCAACTGTATGTACAACAAAATGACCAGAGATTGACTTATAGGATTTTCGATTCACTGCTCTAAAGTACTATCGGAATATCTACAACTTATATTACAAATACTCTTGCTCTAAAATAATGAACCTAAAAACTTTTTGCAATCGGGTAATATAATTTAATTAAATTAAACTAATTTAAATAGAAGTATTATGTTTATTTAGTTTTTGTTTTACTACGGCACTGCTTTCTCCTTTTCGAGGGCAAAAATTATTTTTTACTCTACGCCAGCAATTTCAAATTGGGAGGCGTGTTTCCATGAGGAGGTGCAAAAAGGGGCGCGGAAAGTTAATAAAAATGTAATTTTCATAACAAAACGTAAATGAATAACAAAATGTGTTCTTATAAATAAAAATTTTGTATTATTTTATTAAATAAGGGAAAATGTGCAGGCGCCAAAACTAGATTATTAGAGGGAGGCGTAGCAACATAAAGTTTGAAAACCGCTGCTCTACCCAACGTTCAGTTTTAACTACATTTTGCACTTGTAATTTCTTTACGTACATTTTCTAATAATGTAAAAGTAAAAGGATTAGTAAAAGGAGTAATTTTCTTTACAATATGTAGGTATGTTAAATAAAACACAATTCATTTTTTTCCTCATTTGCCTAAATCGATGTCCTAAATAATTTCTACGTTTATACGTCTTTAAAGTTTTTTTATGATATCGCTAAGTAAAAATAAGGTAAAAAGTTGAAATACTTTGATTTCCTTTTTTATCATAAAGAATTTTGTCAATTAAAATCAGATTTATTTTCACTGAATTTCCTTTTTCCTTAAAGCATCGTTTTTCAACAATTTACGCCTCGCACCCGTCCAATTTGATTACGATTCATTAACAAAAGGTTACTTTGCATATAAGTGTTTTATTTTCGACACCCTCCACCCTCATATATCTGGTCCCGACCCCCAGGTTAAGAACCGCTGCCTTTTTTGCCGATTAAACGTCAACACGTTCAATGTTTATTGCATTCGCAGCAAAAAACACGGATCACGTCGGTTACAGGTTCTCTTTCACTATTTTTGAAAGTTTTATCTTGCAGCAATCGTACACCTGTGACACCTACAATAACATGTGTATATGCAGTAAGTTTGATTAATATTTCACGCGGTTTCACATTTTTTTTCTCTCTCTTTGCAATCTTGAAATTTTCATATTTGATATCAGACTATTTTAATATAGTTTTAGAAAAGTAAGTTGTACTATTTTCTGGCAATTTAGATAAATTTACTAAAACAATTCCGTTTGGTGTATTACAAGTATACATCCCGTACGTTTCATATCAACTTGACTTAAATTCTTTGATTTTTATATGGCTCTTGGTCTAGAAAATATGGTGAAGAGTATATGCGTGACATAGTAATCAATCATAATTTGTTTTATGAGTATATTACAGTCTGCTCTATGTTTGCTACTTTGCAGAGTTTCAGTGAAACCTGCGGTATATATTTTATTCTTTTCAATGCTAAATATTTCCTACGCAGAAAACACAAACTCTATAACATAATCTGAACAAGCGAACCAAATTAAATACTGTACAAGAATGTTGATTTTTCAAAGTACTATCAGTTTATGTGGAAATACCTAAATCGTTTGGGAAAATACAAATTATTAATGGAAATCGTTTTGAATTTGTGACAAATCAATTGTCCCAAGTCCTCGATCGACGAGTGCTAGTGCACTCAATGGACGAGATCTCTCGTTATCGTATTTCGATATCTTTTAAAATTTCGTCACCACATTGACAAATTTTATTGGTCACGCACAATCTCCTTTCAAGTGAGCTTACTCATTGAGACGTAACAAGATTATCTTTTTTAAGGTACTTATACTCTCACATTTGTTCAAACAATAGACTAAATCGCAGCTGCCAATGCAAATTCTAAAATCATGAACTGAATCTGTACGACGCAATTTAATTCAATTTTTTAAATAAATTCTTTTGTAAATTGTGTGTACAGTCGTGCGCACTTTCAAGTGTTACAATTTGACATTTCTGTGGGCCTTGTAGCACAAGGTCTTAAACGTGAGGTTTGCATGCAGGAGGTGCGTTTTAGTTGCGGATGACTGTACCGTACCTACTTACGACTGAGTGCAAAAAAGAAAATCCAGAATTGTTTTTGGCCTATTTACTATTTTCTGTGTTTTCAATATTTAGAATCAGCTCAAACTTTCTTTTATTTTCAGTATGCTCAGAATCAACTTAAATACTCTACGAACATATAAAATAGCGACATCTTACTATCGCTTTTTGACCTAACATTGCAGTAGGATAGACAAATTGAAGCGGGATTTGCTCTTAATGAGTCCCCCATGCAAGGCGGCCATGCTTGCTGTCAAAGCATAATGAAAGATTTTAGAAAAATTTTGTGCAAATCGTTTTTGATTGCAGTGAGAACCTCGAGCAGCCTCTGGACAGCTGTTTCAGCCCTGCTTGGGGCTTCTTCAGCAGAAACGTAGCTCGACATTCCCACTGCAGACCAAAAACGACTTGCCCAATTTATTCGCAAATGCGATGTAAGAATGATGAACATATAAAATAGCGACATCTTACTATCGCTTTTTGACCTAACATTGCAGTAGGATAGACAAATTGAAGCGGGATTTGCTCCTAATGAGTCCCCCATGCAAGGCGGCCATGCTTGCTGTCAAAGCATAATGAAAGATTTTAGAAAAATTTTGTGCAAATCGTTTTTGATTGCAGCGAGAACCTCGAGCAGCTTCTGGACAGCTGTTTCAGCCCTGCTTGGGGCTTCTTCAGCAGAAACGTAGCTCGACATTCCCGCTGCCGACCAAAAACGACTTGCCCAATTTATTCGCAATTGCGATGTAAGAATGATGAACATATAAAATAGCGACATCTTACTATCGCTTTTTGACCTAACATTGCAGTAGGATAGACAAATTGAAGCGGGATTTGCTCCTAATGAGTCCCCCATGCAAGGCGGCCATGCTTGCTGTCAAAGCATAATGAAAGAATTTTGGAAAAATTTTGTGCAAATCGTTTTTGATTGCAGTGAGAACCTCGAGCAGCCTCTGGACAGCTGTTTCAGCCCTGCTTGGGCAGGTCGTTTTTGGTCTGCAGTGGGAATGTCGAGCTACGTTTCTGCTGAAGAAGCCCCAAGCAGGGCTGCTCGAGGTTCTCACTGCAATCAAAAACGATTTGCACAAAAATTTTTTTAAATACTCAGTTTGCATGAAAATTATAAGCCTCATTGTATTTTCTTAATGAATTTTAGATTTTTCGACGATATCAACACGTGTTCTACATACCATTTTTCCATTGGAAAAGCAAATACTAAAATATGTAAAGCAAATATAACATTCAGAGTATTCTTTTTTTCATATTCTTAAGAGAAAAGTAACTATGTTTTTGATCGGTTACAACAGAAAAGAACATTTTAGAACGTCACACAACCTCCGGAGCGCACGTGTACGAAAATACCTATCTGCTTTCAAAAGTGAACTTTAAGAAACGGATGCTGGTTTTCAAATTGTATTTTTACTGTACAGAGAAATAACTACATACAATAAGGCAATTGGGTTCCTTATTAGAGGCATAAATTCTAGGAACACAGTTAAAGGTCAATACATTTTGTTTTGCCCGGTTTTACAACGATAGAATAAATTAAGTATGTAAGTACATGTAATAGCACTATTCTAGGAATAACTTTCATAAATACGTTTTACAATCGTCGTATAAACCCCATAACTATTTTCTCGATTTAAAATTATCTGCTTTGAGCACGTTATACAGGGTCTTGTATCTGTGGATGAAATGACATAGCAGTTTCCCGTTTGAACCTTTTCGGTTGGTATGACCAATTTTCATTCGTTCGGTTACTGGGTATCATTAGTTCGTGAATCCATTATACTAACTATAGGCCCTGTCACGAAACAAGCGTAATGCGTCACAGCTAGTAATGACGTCAAAATAGGTAGATGTTGCCACGAGCAGTGGCATTGCCATCTTGACATTACATCAGGCCGTCAGACAGAAGTTAACATAGGACGATAAAGGGGTTTTGACGTTTCCCGAAATGTGATATTTTATTATTTTTATCGATGTTTGTAAAGAAAAAGTATATAAAATTGCTCCGTAAAAGATGGGGTAAGCGTATTTAATAGTTTTTATCACAGAACATGCCCATGGAGACTAGTAATTAGCAGAATACAAAAAACCGCTACCAGATTTGACAGGTATTTTAATTTAAGACTTCTACAGTCTCATATTGTTCGTATTATAATTCAAAACACTATTAAACTTGTTGTTAAAGCGTTTTAAAGCGCAAATCAATAAAACAACGTAAATCTCGTTGGTTCAACTGATTGAATCCAAGCATAAGGGGACGGGATGCTCTCGTGAAGAATACGAGCTGTTATTACTGCAGTTATTTTACTTTGGCTAAATTACTATCTACACAAAGAAGAACTACTATTTCAATAAAGCATCTTTTTGTCCGTTGGAGAATATTACGTGTGTCTGTAAGGATTGCTGCCTAAAGTCCTGAATGTGTATTGAGATGGCAGTGGTAGTGGCGTCAAACAGAAATTTAAATGAAACGTCATGCAGTAAAATCGGTAAAAGGTTCTTTATTTACTTTCTTAATAATCACTTCTCAGATTGCTAGAATGAAATTAGGAAGTAATTGAACTTAGAGTACGACTCACTTTACAGTCAAAATGATTACATTGATATACAACTGTCAGACACACGAAACAAATTACTGAGGTTATGTACGAATGCTTATGTTTATGCTTGACAACATGATGATATATTGCCAACTTAATTCTCATTTGCTGACGGTATTTTACGGATTTCTGAAGTATTTTAAGATGGTACGAGTTTTCATCATTAATGACGTATTACTCTTGATTCCTGATTTTGACTATAATATCAGTTCTATCAAATCTGGCAGTTGACCATCCGTGGTTGAACCAAAATCTGACATAGTGTTAGTATCATAAAAATACAGTTTTTTTCAATGGATCGTTATAGTATCTTGATCAAAGTAAAGAATCAACACTTTCATTTATCATTGTCTGACAAATATGATAAAACAATAAAAGAATCTATAAGTTTGTCATTTTGAATTACTACATACGTTTACTCTGCTACGTATAAAATGAAAAGAGATAAAGGCAGAGTTAAGTAAGCGGTCAAATTGCACGGAATCGTCAAGTCAACGGTCCGAACTAAACCCTCTGACCAATCAGCAATTGAGAAAAGTGATCACGTGATTTGGTCTGACACCACTTCGACCGTTCACTTACCGCAGCCAAAACATAATTTATACGTCGCGAATGAATATTCAGATTCTGCCGCGCACAAAATATCCGGTTCCGGTTTTTTAACTGACAGTAACACTGACAGTTGATGCAGTTCATGATTTCTGTCCATTTCTTTCTTTTTACAACACATTTCTTAGGTTAAGATTATGACATGTGACACATACAACCAAGCTCAACCTGATGTTTGAATACATGAATATTATCGCTAAGTGTTGATTTGATTAATTTACGAAAATCTTATGACGTAACTGTAAAGAACCATTATTTCATTATACAGTGAGAATTTTTTTATATGCAACATATACATTTCCTTTACAATGCGTTTTTCCATACAGAGCAAAGATTAGCCTCTCAAACGTTTCTGCTTGGCAACCCCTTTTACCCGAACAAATATTTTCGCGATCCCGACTGTAGAGGTTAATAAAGTAAGAATACGAACTATTAAAACATCTACTAAAAGAAGGCAGCGGTTCTTCACCTGGGGATCAGGATCAGATATGTGAGGGATTCGGAAATAGAACACTTCTATGCAAAGTAACCTTTTGTTAATGAATCGTAATCAAATTGGGGAGTTGTGAGGCGTAAAAAGTTGAGAAACGATGGTTTAAAGGAAACGGGAAATTTAGTGAAAAAATTTTATTTGACAACATTCTTGACTCCTCTTGTGATCAAGAAGAAGGCCATCTACTGAAGATGGCAGCATAGCTGCCGAAATAAGTATATAGTTTTTAAACAAACTTTTTGTGGTTAGGAGGTTAAATCCAATTTCTTTGAACATTCTTAACATTAAAAAAAAATCAAAGTATTTCGACTTTTTACCTTATTTTTATATAAAAAAAAAAACTTAAATGGCATATTATTTTAGAGCATTAATTTAAGCAAAAGAAGAAAAATATGAATTGTGTTTCATTTAGTACGGTTTTTTTAATCGAAGTTTAACGTTAAGTGTAATTTTATTCCAGTAGTGACTATTTTGTAAGTATAATTGTTTCTACCAGAATAAAATGAAGCTTAATGTTAAACTCCTACTTTTAACGAAAATGTTTAGGATCAACTGTCTGAAGTAATTTTTCCATTAAAAACTTGTAAATTGTAATCTCCTATTCAATGTTATTTATTAATACTAGAGATGTACTGACTACTACCGACTATTAATTCGGCAAACTTTTCCCATTCGGGGATTAAGTCGGCAACTATTTAAGGAAAACCCGATTAAAATCGTCATAAAAACCAACTAGTCGGCTTACTGCACTGTTTTCTCAATAAAACGAATCTTAAACGAATGTTAAACCCCGACTTCTAAAGAAAGTATTTAGGTTCAGTGGCGGTAATTGGATGCCAAAACTAGGGGGTCAATCATTTGCCATTTGCGGGTTGGAAATAAAAAATGTACTGCAGCGAACAATAAATTTCTGTTAAAATTTAATTTATCTTCGACATTCTTTCGATAAAAGATAGGATATTTGCCCGATTTTTTATTTAATTTCTGGATTTAAAAATGATGTCTTGATTGACAGTGTCCACTGAAATTTAAAAGAAAACAAAACTGAAGCACTATATCTTGTCCGATGAAAATTATTGTAAAATGTATTAATATTTTGAGTTTCTTCAGGAAAAAGCTGTCAAACACACAGAGAAACGTTCACTTACTACTCAATTTTTCCAAGTGTCCGCAACAAAATAATTATATATTTTATAGCAAAAAAATGGTTATGCCATCCTATTACTAGAGGAACTCTAAAGAGGTGAGTGGCGCTATGTAACACACCATCCACGATAATTTCTATTTAGAGTAGATTGATGTATGGAGTACATGTAGAAGTGAGAAAAATGTGTTGTTTTCGTAAATGCGGGAATAATTTCTTTCGGACGTGGGGAGTGGGCAATTGCCCCGATGCCTCTCCGAATCGCCGCCACTGCTTAGGATCAAGTCCCTGAAGTAACTTTCTTCATTACAAAATTTAGACTTAATCTCCAATTCAATATTCTTTATTATATTTTAAATGACAGCAGAAAGAACAATTAAAATATTGAAAGCAAAACAAATTTTGGTGTTTGGAGTTTGAAATAATCATGAAGCTCAAAACGACCGATTCTTTGTAATAAAAGTAACCGAAGTTCATTTTATAATCTTTTTAATCAAAAGGAGATAGTGATAAAAAAAAATGTCAGGCTTTTTGCTCGCTAGGGTAGGAAACGACTCCTTTTGGTTTCATAGATGTTGCCAGCTTCTGAGAAAAGCCAGCATTCCTTAGAGTATTTAATTAGCTAATTAAATTACGCAAAACCAGTAAAATAAACCATGTGATGATGTGAAAACTGACATATCGTAACCGCCGAGTTCAAACGAAGGGTGCGCGAAACCCTATACCGATATACCGACTAGTCGACTAGAACGATGGTTTCTACGCCACCTGTTAATCGAAAATGAAAATTCGTTCACTCAAAAATACCTTCAACCTACAGCTCGCCACGCCATCTTTACATTAAAAGAATAAGTTTCTCGCTGTAATTCAATAATTAACACTAATGCTAACGCATTGTCTGAAGATTTTTAAAACGTAAAATTCGTAGATCGTTTTAACCAAAAGATGGCGCACGGATCACAACGAATGCATTATCGTTCTTCTCATGTATGATTTATGAAACCGTAACTTCAACAAACAACTTCAAAGAATATTTGGCTCTTTATTAACAAGTTTCTTCTCTTGTTGGGTGCCTTTTCTTTAACAGATGACGGTGGCACTTTGTATTTGAGGTTCAAGTTATAATACCTTTTAGAAATGGTCGCTTGATTCCGTTAAAAAATCCAGGAATCGTATAATATTTCCTCTTGTAGTACTAAAAATGTGTGAAATAAAGAAGACGTATTTCTTTCGGAATCGATTCGATTTTACGCCTAGATGCATTTTAAAGTAAATTCGATGTGTCGCATAGAACAAAATGAAACTTTCAAAGCCTGACGACTTCCATTAATCATTAATTAGGTGTTCATGACCAGCGATTTTTGTACGCAAATTATTACGTAATCCTTATTTTGCTCTTCCGTAATTAGACTTTTATTGTGGGCTACTTACGTAACCTTGAAGGTACTCCTGGATTTTTATCGGCTTTCTAAAGTAAGTAGACATAAACAGATAAGTGTTTTGGGAGTTAAAATTAAAATACAAGTCAAGGGCGGTACTGAAATAGAAAGTGACTGTCAATTATATCGGCTTCAGCCAAGGCTGGTTATTCGGTTAGTCGGATAGTCGGCAAATGCCGTAGTCGGTATATTACTATTTTTTCCCATTTATTAAATACAAAGCGAAATTTTACTTTAACATAAACGCGGACCTAATTTTGGATGAATTAATTTTCGGCCATTGCGCGTCCTCTATGTTTTAGTTTTGCTAAAATATCTAGGATGTGACCCAAACTTTGAGAAGCTCTGGGCGAGGGTATACATATCAGGCATTTTTGTTACTCTGGAGATTAGTTTTACAATACGAGTTCATAAATTCGAAGAGTTTTTTTTTAAATGAAACATATTGCTAGGGATACTACAGAGGCATCAAAAATTGTTTGTTTTGGTCAAGGGCAGTCATGTAATGGAAAACGACTGTCGATTAACAGCAAAGTAAAAACAGGAAACTAAACAGACAAAATAACAGATGTAATTTTGTTCAGAACCGCTTGACAAATTTTGACAATCAAAAAATGATTTATTCCTAGCTCCAACAATATTTTTTTATTCCACAACTGTACATATACCCTTGACCAAAATAATTTTTGATTTTGTGTCATAGTAATTTCGTAATACGAATAGGTATATGTTCCGTGTAAAAAAAAATATCTCGGCTTTAAAGTCAAGTCAGTAATTCGTATTTACGTCGTGTCAAATTTTAATGTTAATGAAACGTAACAAAACTCTCTTCTACGCAAGCAATTATCCTAGTTTTTAAAACAACATTTACTTGATAACTTGCTCGAAACTGCAGATAAGAAACGCTGCGAAGTGGCTTTTACTAATAAACAACCTTTCGATACCAAATAACAAACAAAAGACATCTCTTGACTAACAATAACAACTGACTAGCCAAAACAATTGCTAAATCCATCTTGAAAGAATGTTATTTACCTACAAGTTAATAAAATGTTCTCGTAACTTCCCTTGAATCGTCATTTTTTATTTTGGAAGATAATAATAATACGTTTATTGATTTGACAACGTAAAACATTGGATAACAAAACACATAACGCTCAAATCTAAAGGTACGCCATCAGTGAGCTGGTAAGGAGCACATTGTTCTACCTGGCGTATCTGAAACTAAAAATTAAAGAAACAATGAAAAAAATGTTGCAGTTGTATATTTTATTAGTTTAGAATTTAAGTAAGTTTATGCATTCTCGGGATATCTCTCAAGCACTAGCATGTTTGTTTACGTTATTAGTTTGGTAATATGATGTGGGGGCGTGTTTAGTCTTGGCTGCAAAGAAACGGAAGAGATTACGACAGTCTCCCGATAGGTAAACGTGAAATAACCGGGGCTCGCGAAGGTGGTTAAAATGTGTAGTGGATATTTGATAAGGGCTGTCCACGTAATATTAGCCTTGAGGAGGCAAGGATTTATTAGAGATGTGTTATGTGGTGGCCGCGGTGTGTTGCCGGGCATTAGCTAGAGGGTGTCTGCAGAATATGACCTGAGATGATACGTTCTGGCAGAAGTGTTAGGGCGATACATGAATTATGCGGAGGTATTCTGGTAGCAGAATATTGTCCGGGACGCGATCAGGGGCGTTGGCCAGAGAATGCTACCGTGCACCAGCATACGGTATCGGAGCTCTTGCCGCGGTGTGCAAGCAGCACCTATAAAGAGCATGGTACCGGCAAAGCAATTAGCTATATTCTGCATTCATTGTGAGTGGGAATTCGGTTGATTGCATTCCTGACCAGGTGATGGCATTGAGCTATCGAGAAAGGTCTGACATGATGATGTTATTGGACTGATACGAAGTGGTGCTTGACACTCACGCAGTCGGTGCATCAACTGATCCTGAGAACGTATGCTAATATCCATTGGGAGGGGTGGGTTTTGTATCCACAGGTAAATGTGGATGGTAATGCATGCAAAGATAAGAAATCAACGTGCGAGGATGACTTCCCCAGTGTCCAATATCATCATGGGAGCTACAGCTTCTAGATTCGCCGCTGGAGTGGGTGGGGCCGGGAAACGGCCCCGGTCAGTGGAATGTTCCATTTTACTGAATAGATACTCGTAAAGGGTTACTTATAATTTCATGGTCCTTATCGAATTGGAATGCGATGCCCGGAAGCTAAGACGTTTACCCTCGGCGCCTGATGCGGACAGGGAAGCGAGAAAGAAAAAAAAAATCATCGGGAATGAGCGACCTACCCAATGTTGAGTGAATATTTATTGTAACTCCGTCCTCAGATAATATTGTTTGTTTATAATATTTAAACAAAAAAAATCTAGCCAACAGAAAGAAAAATAAGAAAGAAATAGAACAAGAAGAAAAATTATTCTAAGGGAAGAAAGCACGGAGAAGCAAGGTATGGAAAAATAAAATAAAATATGAAATAACTGAAGAGGGGAAGAAAGAGGAGGGGTTAAGAATGTGAGGCATGGAAGAAAAGCGAAGGGTAGGAGTAAATATTAGAAAACAGAGAAAGAAATGAATGAATAAGAAGAAAAGACAATAAACAGCGAGCATAAACACTGCGGCAAGAAGATCTCCTTAAAATTGCAAGAAGTTTTCCTTAAAGTTTGAGAAGTTCATTCACTAGACTAACTTATTAAAGAAGATACGCTTCAGTTTTTCGTTTAAAAATCTGGCAATTTCTTCAATGTTGTTTAAACATTGAACAGTAGCGTATGTGAAGCATCTTTTGAGCATGAATATATGATGCAAAGGAATGTCCAGTAGATCCCTGCTTCGAACATTAATGCTGTGAGCGTCGGTCCTATGCCTGAATTTGACAAATAGGTAAGGAGGATTTTTTGAAAAGAAGATTTTATAACTGAAGCATGTAAAATGAAAAAGTCGCCTGTCTTTCATTTGAAGCCAAGAAATAACGCTGATTTTATATGAACTGTGTTTCCAAATGGCTGTTTTGGCTTTGGCGGTAAGGATATGCCTACTGTGGTATAACATTTTCAAATTGCAAAATGCCTTGCTGATGCAAGAAGTGATGTATTCCTTAAATCGTAGATTATTGTTGATAATTTGTTAAAAATTTACTGGCAATTATTTAAAGTAGCAGTAGAAACGCACAATTAACTTGCTATATAAATTATTTTTGCAAATCAAATTAGCGCGCACCTCTCTGGTTTAGTTTTCAATAAAAACGATCGTTGAATTTATCATCCAAACAAGTAAGTGGGACGAAGGCTGCGTTTATTGACAGCCAAGAAAGGGAATATGATGGTTGACTGGTGTTGTAGTTTGCAAAACCTTTAACTGAAACGATCCGTTCTTTTAGTAATGAGTGGCACTCCACTTGTTCAGTAAAAAATATTTGAAACCGAGTCTTGCTAATAATGAGGGCAATCGCCCCGCTTGCTCCGAGAGCTGTAGCAAAATTTAGTACTCGGATTGTATTAGTCCCCGCCCACAATAATCTCTACGAAGTGCGAATGCTCGCACTGTGACTCTTCCCCTCCCACTCAAGAGCAATTTAAATGCATCGGGACCGAGGAAGGAATAAATGGTACATTCGTCTAAAAGTTATCCTTGCTAATAACATACAAAGAATTCTAATAACCAGCTGATGTCTGAGTATGAAGAAGTTAGCAACACCTTTGACAAAATGGCCAATGGTCATAAGAACCTGACCCAGCAGCACCAAACATCATGCTATTGGTTGGTAGTATGCAAGCAACTTATACATATATGTTTTAGATAACAATCTCACATTGGGATTTAATTATTTATTAAGAATGTCGAAACCAGCAGTTCTCAACAATTAGTGCGTAGTGCAAGAATTTGTCATTATTTGTTATGGATTTTTTCTTGTGGATTTCTAAGCTGAGGAAATAATTATGTGATTGGCACTTACAAAGATTAATTGAAATATTTTTTCACGGTACTGATTTTAAATTTATTTATAATTTTATTTGAAATTCCTTGTTAGGAGGCAAGTTTTAAAAATCAAGTACTAGCTGTTTCAAAATCAAAAAACCACTGTTGCAAATACCCGCTAGATACAAATTTAGGGAGAAGAATTATAAAGTTATGTGTCGAGCATGAGTCAAATTGACAATTATAATTATAAGTTGTCAGAATGACAATCATTTTGCAAAGAAAAAATATATAAAATTTAGGGCTTAATGTTGGAAAATTACAATTACACAATATGCAAACTTGCAAAGTTAATATAAAAACTGAAAAAGAGGTAAATTACTGAGAGATAGCGTCGCCTTCAGTGTCTGAACTCTGAATCTGAATCAGCAAGGTGTGTAACAAGTGGTGGAATGTCACGCAAACTAAAATGTCCCATATATTTGTGCCAGTCGTCTTCGATTAGGTGCTCACAGTGCTTAATGCTATTCTGCTACATATTGACACTAAACCCAGACAAACCCTTTAGCCATAAATGATGAAATATGTTTTTGTCCTCTGTTCTTTCAATAATGCGTCTGTTGTAATATGTCTTGCAGTGTGCCCAAACCAATGATCTGGTATGGGTTGGATGGAATGTAGAGTGAGAGGTATCGCGACGAACATTAGAGAGAGAGAAAAGTAGCCTCGATCAGCTGGGTTGGGGCAAAACGTCAAAATTAGTTTGACAATGTCAAAACGTGGAAACATTCGTTGTCTGTGCGTTTAGTCTGTTAGTTTTCAAATTGGATTTTGTGGGGTCATTTTCTCGATTTTAAGTTATTTGAAATGACTTATCAAGTTTTTGTTTATTATTCAATTAAAGTTCAACATTCATTAATTTCGCTTCTAGTTTTCACGGGATGTTTTAAATTGATTTTGAATGTCATTTTATTAGTTTTTTAGTTTTATGTAAGTGACTATTTTACTCTAAAAAGATCAGCAGGTTTCTTAAATATCTTTTACTATAATATTTCAATAATCGCGTTAATAAAATGTAGAATACCTACTTGTTTCGCTGATGATTGCATAAATATGCGACAAAAAGATGTAAATGTATCCATCCACAGAGAGGGTAGACGCATTTTAAAATTACTTAAAATATTGAATATATTTCGTATTACACGCATGTGCAAATTGTAAAAATAGATTCGATAGACTAATTTAAAATTGGAATATGAACTATAAATTACGAAGTTCATTAATTTTTGACAATTCGCCATTCAACCACTTACTCGCCATGGCAACGGTGTTTGCAAACGCATTAAGCTTAGTTGAGATGCATTCCCAATATGCAAAATATTTATTGCAATTTGTTTTTGATTGGCTAGTTTTTTGCGTATCCAGATGCATCTGAACTAAGCTTTCATTTGCCCCAAACCACGTGGCATCGGCCATTTCTGATCTTTGTTACTCTTAGGGAATGCTCATATTATCTTTCTCTCTCTAATGTTAAAGCCGATGCAGTCCTATTCAAAATGACGCTAGACTCCATCTAACCGTATTACATCATTGGCCCAAACATATTCAATGGGATTATACTGGCAGTTATAGGGAGGCGGTCTTAGGACATCTATACCATGCTGGTTTAAAATGGTATCTACTTCGAATTTTAAATTATTTTCTTCGAGAGTAATAGGATGTATTAATTCCAAAAGTTGTTTTTTTTTTTGTGTAATTTAGATCAAAGGCAATACCTTTTTTTAACAAATATTCTTGCAATTTTGTTTTAGTGGAGGAACCAGTTAGTATTTTTTCCAAATACACTGAGTGGTAGGGTGCATTATCCATTATCACTACCGTTTTAAAGCCATCAAATGGTAATGCAGGAATTAACTGATTTTGTACCCACTCTTTAAAGAGATTACCGTTCATGCTTTGGTGGTAGTGTCTATCATTATTTTTGCTCTGTAATAATAACTTACAGCCTTTTAAAAATCCTGAAGAGCCACCAGCATGTAACATATGTTACTATAAACCCTTCACTTTTTCGTATTTTGCATTAATTAGTCGGCAAATTATCATTTACCCATGTTCGAACTGCAGAACCATTTTTGTATATCCAAGTTTCATCTAAATCTGTAAATTTTGTGTCTGGGTATTCCATTTTGAATTTAAGATATTTTTTCAAAAATTTAATTCTTTTCGCCACGATATGAGGCCTTTCTACGATAATTTTTCTGCTGTTTTCTAATTTATGTTTAAATCCCATCGATCTTAAAATTCTGTATAATGAGATAAGTAAATATTTTATTAAGGCAAAAGTTACCGAAAAAAGATCTACTTTTTCTTGTAATTGTTGTTCCGTTAATGTTGGCGCTAAGTTTTTAAAACTTTGATAAGCGCTTCTTTTAAGTGCGTGCTTAAAAGGTTTCTATGTTTTTGTGGCATCTTTAAATTTGATGCAAATTTCAAAATGGAAATTTGATACTTCAAATTTTGACGCCAGATTACTGACACATGACTGACACGTATACACCAAAATGTATCTGGGGAAATTTGCTTTTTGGCAACATAATTCAACAGGTGGTGGTTTTTTAATTTTGAAACTGACAGTAAAGGTCGTTGTAAATTAGAAGCAGACAGTAGTTCGATTACTTCAGTTGACAGCTGTTGGTAACAATATTTTGTTCTTAGTTGATTAGAACAATCAATTTATCGTGAATGCTAAAATTAATGATAACACCAAGTACGGTTCGAACTTCATTTAAAAGTAAATGTAGTTGTGTTTATGTTGACTAAATAAAAATAAATTTGATTTCATATCTCAAAACAAACGTTTCCAAACTCGGGTAACTCTGTTTTCATGGAAACTTGCTTCGATAGATTAAATACTCTACCTTTATTATTTGAAAGCAAATTGAATGCAAATCGAACTCAGTGAATATTTCATCCGGAGTGCCTCACCACTTCCATCTGGGGCCAACACTATTCGTCATTTTTTACTGTGCGCTAATGACATTTTCCTTTTCAATGCAGCTATGTATATTAAAAATGTATATTCAGCAAACACAAACACAGGGTTTGTGTACAGTATAGCATAGTTACTGCCGAGATATTTTTTTAAATATGTCTTTTTTCTTTTGGAAAATTAAATGCAGTGCAAGTTACCATCATTTTATGCGTGAATTGACCATCTAACAGTAATATTATTCGCATAATATTTATTGCAGACTGGGCGTAGACGGCAAGTCAACAATTTAATCGGAAATCAACCCGAGTTAGCCCGTACATGGTAATAAAAGAAGTCAATCTGTACCGAACGCGTTGGAACACGTCGCCAGATACTGTTCTTACCTAAACGAGTCCATCGAATATCTCGTCCACGCCTATCCTGAACTCATACATATTAATTTCAAATGCGGGTGTTAACTTGCGGAAACTGAAACGGAACATAGCGGTGCAGTGATAGTAGGCTGGTTCAATTTTCCACGATATCAGTGTCGACTTCCTGATGCAGTTCAACGCACCGCAGGAGTTCCCACACACCGGTGTGTGATTGTAGTACCTGTTCGTGAGAACCGCGCTCTAAATTCTAGTTGGACGCAAAATATACTTTATGTTTTATTTTAGTACGCACCTAGTTACCATCTTGTGTTCAATTTGAAAACTAAATTACACTAATTTTGATGTACCGTGAGAAGTATCTTCAGTACGAGTTTCACCTTGTTATATACATACACAATTGATATGGATTATAAGACACCTGTAAAGTCTTCGACTTATCAGGTGTATATAAGCACCCTTTTTACCTCTCGGTTTAGAGTATCATATACGCACCTTGTCATAATGTGGGATTCACCATCCATTCGGCGTACGTTATATTTCTGTTTTATTAAATCTAAACTCATTTTATTGAATAATAAATGAACACTTTCTTCTAGATTCGCTTTACATACATTTTATGTTGTGAAATACCTACGCGTTGTTCAAGAAGAAAAAACAATTGATCAAAGCAAGCAAGTTTACTTTTTCAATTCGAAACATATTCTACTTTAAGATTGACATGTCGACAGTAAAGTAAAAAAGGAAGCAGCAGCTTTGTTTTATCAGAGAAACATTTGGCGCAGTGATCGGCGCTTGCATCCAAAAGGAGTAGCACGACTGCAGACAAGACACATACCCAAGTGTCTCTGTCGAAATCTGTACACAGCATGTTAGTAATCGTAGTTTTGGCTTATTTTAGCTTGAGTTATTTTGAATTCCCACAATCTGTCTACCATATTGCCCAGTTGTGCCAATGACAGCATATGCCTCAATCTTATACTAAACAGATTTCTATACGCAGACCACCAGATCTATTCAATAGGACTTGAAAACACACAGACGGATACAGATACTCGTGACTGGTGTGTGCCACAAAAAGTCAAGGATGAGGATGAACGGCAAACTGCATAGTGTATTACCTTTTTATCGGGATACAATCTTTCCTTCTCGTAAAGAATTAACAAGAAGTTCTCTTGCAATAATAAGCGCCACAGCATAAACGTGTAATTTAAAATCAGAATTTACATTTAACATGAATAATGCATGTGCTTAATTTACTAACCATCCACTATAACTTTTAATTTAATCAAAAGGAATGGAATTGGAATGCCTATCAAAGCGAGCAACTAAAATTATTAAGTTTGAAAAGAACTGTAGAAATTAAAAAAAAATTGATCAACGGTGTATCATCATCTACAGACTAAAATATCGAATTCACCGTCACCAGTCCATGAAAAATATTTAATGATCATAATTGTAAGGTGCTAAAAAGGTAAACACTTTCAATGCCAATTGATGACTTGTACGGCAAAAATACGAGTAAGTAATAATTAAACACACGTTCGTATTTATCTCGTTTTCAAACTCTTAAACACTAAGCACTTTTGCAAACATTTTTTTTCGACGCAGCGATATCAGAAGACGATCATTTTGTAAAACATTAAAAAAAAACTTTAACGTTCAAGTCATTCTCCTACTTACAAACAGCTAAAGGGGTCAAGAATATCATCATTTAATAGGTCTTTTGTTTTAAACACTAAGGGCCGGTTTCATAATCGAACTAAAGGTGAAGGTCCCAGTCAGATGTCAAAACAAATGCGAGAACCTAGTTATTTACATACACTGAGAATCTTATAAGACTGCACATAGTAATTATTATCAACGGAAGCATTATTACATTATTTCCAAATTTATTTTATTCGCCATGGTTACCGTGCGTTGTGAGTAATGACACTACTGATTTTGAATTGTCAGATTGAATTAAATTGTTCTTTCGATTTATTGTAAAATGTATACAACCGCCGAAAAAGTGGAAATGTAGGTACACATCATTTTCAAATGGAGCTTCATTAACAGAGGTCTTTGCGTTATTTGCCGCCAAATTTCCAAATAAATCAATTATTCCCTTCCTTAATACTTCCTATGTGCAATTTGTAAATGATTCAGCATTAAGAATTAAGTAGTAACTATAGCAACGTAATGTTAAAACCCCTATGTGCAATTTTATATGATTCAGAAATGTATTATCTGATCACGTAATTTTCTTCTATGTGCAGCGTTACAAGATTCTCACTGTATAGGAATGTGACTTTTATTTTAAAATCCCGTTTAGTTCTACCTTAAGGCCGTTTTCTCAATGACAGTTTAACGTTAATCTTCAGTTCTTGTCCCATGGGAACAATTGTTTTTATAATTCTTAGTTTGGGAATAAGTTTGGAGATTAAGGTTAAACTGGAACTGAGAAAACGGGCCTAAGCGCTTTTATAAACAAAGTTTTATGAGGCAGTAATCACAGAAGGCGATCATTTTGTGTAGTTTCATACTTTAACATAAGTTATTCTGCTATCTACTTACAAATGACAAGGGGTCAAGAGTATTATCAAAATGGCTTTTGTTTTCTACATAGTCATGTAATTTGGATTCACTTTTGTCGATTCGATCTTAAAAAGAACTTCAACAACTTCGATGGCAAGTAATAATTTTTTGAAACGTCATGTAAACATGTCAACCTCGATTTGAAGGAGGACGTCTTTTTAACATAAAAAAACCATATCGCATCTTCATCTGCATACTCTGCAGAACCACCCCCTGTTTAGCTAAATGTAAAAAGCAGACAAAAAAATCGCAAAAATGCAGAAATAATGAAAGGAGCCAAAGTCTGATAATAAATTTATATCATGTGTCACCCCAGTAGGCCTTAGATGTGTAACCGCAAGAAGCCTTATCTCCATTGGATATATACAGTGTGTTCCAAGAGTTCATTCTCGGAAAATATCTGGGTAACTGCTGAAGATACAAACATAGTTTTAAGACATTTTTGTTTTGAATTTGAGAGGTCCACAACATAAAATTATTTTCGTTTACACATGATGAATCAAAACAGTGGTGTTGGATGCAACTTTTTTTTATTTCAAATGAGACACTGTGTATGTGATGTCAAATTTGGATAGCCCATAAAATTCCACATATTTTTTGTATACCATTACGTAAACCTAAATCCAAGCTTTTTTGAGATATTCAACACATTGTCTAAAAACTGTCGTTTGCAACCATTATTAAATTTATTCTCATTTTAGTTATTTTTTTTTACTGTAAGCAAACAATTTTTAGTACAGATATGATTGATTTTTAAGCTTGTTAAGTCATTATTAAATGTTTTTTTATCGTTACAGGTAATAAACTAAACGACAGAAATTTCAAAATCACAAAACTCAAGTTTCTTAAATGGCATTCTGTTACAGTCTATATCTATCGGACCGGTTTCGGCAACAGCGCATTCACAAACGCCGCTATGGGTTACCACGTAGGCATGGCAACGTCGCCTATTCCGGAAACGATCTCAGGTCACCGTTTGAAATGCTGACTTCTTATTAGTCCTTTACTTCAAAACACTCGGACGTCTCGTTTTTCCAATTGGTTGGGCCATTTTGGCTCAGTTAAGTAACGAGAAGAAGGCAGAAACGCACTTAAACGGGCTCATACTTTGGCCATTGTCGGCGCCGACACCGTTCGAGCAAGTTTGTATGTGTTATACATCGTCCCATGAATCTCTGCTGAATCATTGCTGGTAGCATTTTATCCGAATGATCAATTTAATTAAACAAGTATGGTCCAATTCAGTTATTAACAGCGCAATTTGACGTCATTTTTTTCTCTCCTTCATTAGAATGTTTTTTTTTATTAGACTAATTTTATTGGACCTTTTGCTGCCAGATTAATTATTCTCTCGGGTATCTCATTTTCTTCGTTGCAATTGTAAACCGTGAAACCTCATCCGGTTCTTTCAATGTTTATCAAGAGAAGGAGTATGGTGCTGGTCATCCCTGAGGATTGTCAAAGATCGGCTCAGCAAGGAGGTGCGGCCGTTGCCGAGGTAGTAAGCTGTTTTTAATTCCGACCACGTGATGTACATACATACATTACAACAAAACGGATTACAAACCGAATTTCGTAAACACCGCGTCAGGCAAGGTTGGTATCCTCCCCGCAAAAGGAACTGGTGACGTCACACGAAACTTCTATCCGTCACAGTGACGTAAATAGGGTGAGTTTTAATCTGTTTCCTAAAGCTTAATCTAATTCACTAAAAATGGAACCAATTCTGTGATGTCTATTGATCAAATAACGCAAAAATGTCGTTAATATGCCCAATGGAATTTATCACGTGACGTGACGTAACGAGGTACGCACCCTCTATACCCTTCGCTAATCAAGGCAACCTTCTAATACATAGTCCAGCTCTATCAACCTTAGCGTCGCGAAGACAGGGCGACATGTATTGAACGAATTGTTCGACCCTGTCAGCTAACCTGTAAAGTATACTCTTTGCTGTACCATTTTGCTTATTTGTAAACAATATCGGCACGTTGGGATGCATGACTTTTAGTAGAATGTTAGTCAATTACGTTAATTGTAATTGTAATGTTTTTTTTTTGGCTCAGAAGGAAGAACAGCTGCTTTCTCGAGAGTAATTGATTCTGAGCCTTTTGGCAGCTCTCCGATATATTGAATTGTTTTATTTTTATTTTTTTTTCTTTAAGTTGTGGGGCCAATACACTGCTTTATTATTTATTATTATTAATCAGTTTATAAGCTCCGTTCCGCCTTCATAGGACAAAAGTCCATTTGTTCAATCAGGTCTGATTAATGGCGTTAATTTGTTTTATGGCCACTGTAATATTTTATTGGTATATTTTGACGCGTGTGTCGTGTTATTTGACCTTTGCCGAGACTTACGTATTTTGTAAAGTTTTACACACAAGATATTTTAATGACAATTGTGTTGTGCCATTGTCTACTCCCTTCGCTGAACGAAAGAGTGAACGAAAATGTCCTCGGGGTTAAAGAATACCATCGCACGCTGTTGGGACCTTGAAAAATGTTCCGCAGCGGATCTTTCAGCTGGGTCTATTTTCCTGGCGCCCTTAGTTTACATTGTTTAAAGCCCTCCATCTCCTCTAGAGCCAGACTCGGGAAAACTGTTGACAAACAACGCCTGCTTTGACAGCACGCATGTGGAATGACTTAGGTCCAATTTTACAAGTGCGGCTCAACTTTGAGCTGAGGCTTAAACCCTTAGCAACGATTATTTCAACAATTGTTGTGAAGGATTTAAGCTTCGGCTCAAAGTTAAACCGTCATTGTAAAACTGGACCTTATTATTTAGAAAATTGGGTTCAATTTGTCAATCCTAATGCAATTTCAGGTCAAAAAGCGATCGCAAGATGTCGCAACTTAAACTTTTCAGTAAAAATACTGTTAATAATGACTTAAGTATCAACTACATCTGTACCAAAAATATTTTTCTTAGACTTAAAAATATGTAAATTAATGACTGCAAACTACTATTGAGATAAAATTAGACATGGATTATGGGCACCATACAAAAAATATGTAGAATTTTATACGAAATTCAAATTTGGCATCACACACAAGCTGTGCAATACTACTGGTTTGATTCATCCTGTTTAGATAAAAATAATTTTATATCGTAGACCTCTAAAATTTAAAACAAAAATGTCTTGAAACTTTTTTTGTGACTTAAAACGAAATGACGAAATATTGCCCAAGAGTTCACTGTCGGGACACCTGCATATTTTCTGATCTCCAATAACTTCACTTTTGCTTACTAATGAACACATCATGCAGAATAGAAGTATATTTATGAACAATTTATTGTTGGTGTTATTGCAGGTTTGCGACGCTTAAAAGGTAAAACGATAAGTAAGAAGTTTTAAAGAATAAAAGGAAAAAGAAATAAATATAAGCCAAATTACTTTTTTTCTTTAAACTTAAACCGCAAAAATAATCTACTTACACAAAATTACAATTGGACAATTTATTAGGCGACGCTATATACTCCTCGTATTTACTTCATTCTGTTTGAACAGCAATTGAACTTTGATTTAATTAGTAAGTAATATTTATAACTTGGAATTACCGCTTTAAAAATATCTGAAAAGCAGTACCTAACATACGAATTAATTAATAAAACAGGACAAAACAAATTAATGTAAATTAATTCCAGGTTAAATAACAAAATGAATGGTAAACCAAATGATTTACATCCTCTTTTGAGACAGTTATTTCACAGTTAGAACATATTTTAGTTTCCTCTGCATTGAATATACACACTGTAAATTATAAATCCAAGCAATAAATTATTTAATGAGCATACGCACATAAAATAATTTATTCCAATATACTATGTATTTTATTTAAGCAAGTGAAAAACCACACTCTTAATTACTGCCTAAAAAATTCATATGATAATGAGACGTGTAGTGTACAATTACCATGTTCCTAAATGAACAAACATTAACAAGAAGTTATGACGTTCAAGGCTAGGCGATAAAGAAAAAAAAAACCTTTTCGTAAAAATATTTGTGTAAGATAACGCAATTTACTCTACAACTATTCAAACTTTAAGACTAATAAAATGTTCTTCTTGCGCAATGTTTACTTGTTGTTATATTGTTGACTCAAAAGAAAATTAATTAATAACGTCCTCAACGAAAGAAGTTTTAATTAAACGAATGCAGCTTTAAAATGAAACCAGTAAAATGACACCAAACTTAAGTATTTTTTAAGCTAATATTTTTTTGTCTGTGACCTTTATTAGTTCTATTGTTTTGGAAACCAGATTATACCGTACGTTTCTTTGAAGCTTCAAAATAAACTTAAAATAAAAAAATTGCTTGCTAAAGTGATTGGTATCTGCCACTGAGATAAATTTAATCTTTCTGGTAACGTGCTTGTTAAACAAACTTATTTCAACAGAAGCAAAAACAGGCGGAAAAAAAGAAGGAATTGAAGAAGATACATACCGCAGATGGTCAGAAAATTAGAAATCAAGAAAGTAATTTCAATTTAAGAAGTGAGAAGCAAGTCGAATTAAGAAACATAAATCTTCAATAGGTAAGTTGATAAAAAAGAGAGAAAGAAAACAAATTTCACTTGCTGAGGAAAATGAAGGCATCGAAGTGGTAAAAGGATCCATAGGACTTTCGTAAAAAGTGAAAACATTTAAAGAAAAGAGCAAAACTGATAATGTTGAAGAACAAAAATTGAAAAAGAAGAAATACCTAATAACTAGACATTTGAAACACGTTGAAAAAGTATCCGATTGCCAGAGGACATTTTCTTCTCTCAAAAGAAAAAACTACAGAACAATAAGTTTCATTTTATACAGTAAAAAAGTAACAACAAATGAAGCAATATGTCAGGAGACCGAATGCACATTTGCTGCATCTACTGAAGAAGACATCCCCGAGTTACTTCAAGGAAAAGCCAGGTTATATGTACACAAACATAAGTGAGAAAAGGCGATAACCTTTACCTAGTTACCCAGTGATTCAAACACAGTGGTATTTTCTTTACGTTGCACATAGGACTAAACCCATAAAACAATTGCTTATTCATAGGAAAAATACAAGATAGATGACGACGAGGGAAAAGAACCTGAAAATAAAAAGGAATAAGGAAAGAAGATTCTCATAGATATTCCGCAATTCCGAACACAAGCGGGAATGGAATTACGAAGAGCAGAAAGATTTTTAAAAGGAATTACGAAGAGTAGAAAGGTTTTAGAAAGTATTGCTAAGGTATTACTAATAGTTTGACTTACATTGCGTGAAACATTAGGTTTGTTCGAAGCACGAATTAAGAACTGTTCCAGAATTGAAGTTCTGCACATTTAAAATAATAATTCGGAACAGTTCCTCCTTTGTCTAGGTACGAACGCCCAGTCTAATTTAAATTTCATTTAAAATTTTCAAGTTTTTTCTTTAGGTTGAATGGGAACACTTTTTGATCTGAATGGCTTGATATAAAACCTTCAACAAACGTGACTTTGACTACTACAATAAATCTTCTTCTATCGTAATGTACTCCTTCAATCATAACCAATGTCCCGCAAATGTAATTCAGTTTTCACTGACATGACATGGATATAAGAGTAACGTGATCAACAATTGCTACACATCCCGTTAGGATCTAAGTGCACGACGTTGAATCACGTTGAGTGGGAGACAGTAATGCGTTCTTGAATTATTATTGAGAGACTATGATCATAACACTGAAAATAAATACAAAAACAGAGACAAAACTCCTGCTTAGTATGTATTTTTATATATAATATAAATATATAATATATATATAATTTATATATAATGTAAAAAGGAAAGATCGAGACCGCAGCGGCAGATTTTTCAACAGAACTAGTTAGTAAGTAGCTTTCAATTAAATAAAAAAATGTTAGTATAAAAATTTGAGTAAAATAAACTTTGTTAAGTGCAGTGTATCTTTGAATTACAACATCGAATGAGTTGGATTATAAATAAAATTTAAATCAGCAACTTTAAACTTGGTAATTAGATGCAGCTTGGGTGCAAGCTCGTCACTTCTGATTATTATTTTAAACTGAGACAATGCCATCCACACTAGAAAATACAGTTGTAAGTGTCTGTATCGAGATATTTTCCGGAGAAAATATCTGCCTGCAAGTAGATACATATTTTTAAAAGTATCAGTATCTGCTTGTATATACTATTAAAAATGTATCTTTAAAAACACTGTCTAAGACCAGAAGTCTTAAATGTACCTAAAATGAAATAAAGAAATAAAGTTCCGAAAGGTATAAAAATATTTTTTATTCAATTATACTTCATGCTTTTATCACAGAACAAAAAGTATTTGCAAAAACTTAGTCCTTGTTGGACTTATACAACATATTTTCTCCCTATTGAAAAAATACGTAACATCAAACTGTAATTTTTATCCCTTGGACACTTCTACAAAACGAATTCAGCCGACGCGACGCGACATTTCGCTATACCTTCTTAAATTAAATTACACTGAGTTATAAAAAAAATATCGCTTTATAAAAATTTCCACATGCCTACTAGCCTTAAACAAAAAGAAGACATAAAAGGGATGAATTAATCAGAGTCAATTAACTTAATTAATTGAATAGAAACTTACAAAACAATAAACTAACAAACAAAATAAACAGAGAAAAAAGCCAATTTAACAAAAGGCAATTTATTTATTTCATTTCAATAAATACAAGCTCAATGAAATGAGAAATTAAGTCAACTGTATAGTGTGCAAATGTAAGCTTTATTTATTTATTTAGTACTCGGTAAGGTGGAGTATATGCATAATCAAGTTATACGGATTATCTACTTTTAATGCAGTTAAATAACTACGTACTGTGGTGACGAAAAGTTTTAAGACGAAATGAAATAACCCTGGCCGTATGAATATCCGTGCTTTGCAATTATGAATCTTAACAACATTTAGCCGGCTAACCTGCTTTTATGGTACGGCCGGCGGCAAGCCTAATAAATAAATATTGGTTAAAGGTTTCCAGTAATGATAACAGATATCGTTGGTCTTATGACAATATACATACAATGGAATGATTATCTCTTTCGGTAGTATGTGTTCTGCGTTCTATTTCACAACAAAATTAAACGAAACTTTCCGACACAAGAAATTGTTCAATACTAAAAGATAATTAGTAGTTCGCAGCTTCTTATACACAGAGAAAAATCAATAGTAAAAAGTAATACAAATTGTAGTCAGAATAAAGACAGAAACAAATTGTAGCAAATATTAACACAATTGCAGTAAATATTAGCACAATTGTAGTAAATAGTCCGACAATTGTGCGAATATTTGCTACAATTTGTTTCCGTCTTCATTCTAACTACAATTTGTGTTACTTTTTACTATTGATTTTTCTCTGAGTACCTACACACTAAATTGGGATAATACACGGTATTACCGGAAATTTTCCAGAATACCAACATTTTACAAATGTAATAGAATGTAGAGGTATAAAATCCTTTCTGCGCAAGATAATTAAACAGGATTAAATATTAGGGATAATATCCTACTTTTAATTTTTTTTTTAATTTTCATTTTCTTATTAGATGCTTAAATTCCTCAATTTGTATTTAAATTCCCGGTTTCATGAACAGAAATTTGCATCACTTTTAAGAATATTCTTTATCATACGTTTTCATGAATTAATTAATATAACAGTAAGGTCCGATTTCATAATAACACTTTAATTTTAAAGTTATTTTAACCTAAAAAGTACATTTGTTTCCCCATTCTTAAATTGACTTAACGCCTCTTAAAGTCTGATTATGAAAACAGCCATAAGTCCAATTAAAAATTAATGTGTCATTAAAAATACTTTGTTACTCATTCGATTTATACAGAAAAATAGGATAATAAAATAATTTTGGTTTATTTAACTCGTTTTGTTTGACTCTGTATAATACTTTGATCTAAATTAGCGTTGGAAATTTTTAATTGCAACACATGAAACAAAAATTATTTCGTTTCGTTTATTTATTATTCAACAATAACACGTTCAAACTTAAATTTAAATTTAAACTCATTCCGAACTTGTAGCAGTTTAAAACATTTTGATTTAATATCTTTCAATTTTGTTAACAATTTAAATATGAAAATCTAAATTAAATCATTAAAAAAAACAGAATATAACAAAACCCGGGTAGGTATTATTTTTATTAACAATAAACTAAAAACAATTAACAAACTAAACATGACTTCACAAAATATAACTGTATACCTGAATTCATTTTATTAATAATAACTGTCATAATATATTACAAATTACGCAGTTCTCATTACCTGGAATTTCCGTATTCAATGCTTAACAGATTACCTGCTCTCGCGAATGAATTTTATGACCCTGCTCATACCCTGGTCAAGAGAGGAAGAGAGAAACGGGGAGGCTCGAATGCAGAAGGTTCTAAATTCAGACGGGCTATTTCAATTAGGCTCAAATTCCAAGAGATTTACTGCTTTTTGTCTTAAAAGTTTTCGACAGTAGTGTACTAGTTGGTCAAGTGGTAAGGATCCTGAAATCAGTAGTGCCATGCCCGATATGCGCTGCGCTTGCGCTTAAGTACAGTACATAAAATATAGACACTGTGGTTATAATAAGATGTAATAGCATCGTTCGGCACGACATCGTAAAAAATCGTTTTAATAGACTTGACGAAACTGGAAATAGTTTGAGAAAAGTGTGTGTTGGAATCATCAAATGGCCTTTAACTTGAAGAATTATATTTTCCTCTCTGTCTTATATTATCGTCTCAGTTTCTTCAATGAAATATGAGTAGCTTTTGGTGAATCTAAGTTCAGGTAATAAAGAAATGCTAGGTAAGAATAAGCTTCTCCAAAAATAAAGTATTTTAAGATTTAACAGAAAAAGTGTTAACTGCAAAAAATGTCCAGCCAGGTGTGACAGCTGCGGGTTATTTCAGGGTTGCATTGACAAACAGCATAGCATATGTGAGCGTCTGTCAGAAGCACATGTCGGAGCACGTGGAGCACCGTGACGCCACTACATATCACCGCGTCGAAGCGCCTGAAATACTCAACACCCAGCGCCTTTACAGATCTCGTTATAGAAACAACAGTTGCGAGAAGTTCATGTTTCTCAGCGTTAACAGATTTTGTCCTCGTTTTGCTGGACGGATGTTTATATCTGGGCCTACCTGTAGAAAAATAAAACGCACGTCTTAAAATATGATATTTTATTTCGTTTTACAGCTTCGAGCTTTCAAGAGAGTTTCTCTGCCGAAATATTATATTTAAAACAAAAATTAATTTCCTTCCACTTTTTGTATTTATTTTAACGTCCCAACAACTTAGTATAATTTTAATTTTCCTTTTCCGAATAATTAACATGGCATGTTCCAGTGGTGTGGAAATAATGATGATGAAGCAACAAATTAAAAAGCAAAGGCAAAGTTTGGCGCCAACTGAAATAATATGCGACGTACATACATACCTACTCGAAAAAATCTAAAAAGAAAAAATAGTTGAAGTCACTCTTGCTAACATTGAAAAATGGGAATAACTACTTCATGAAAACTAAAGGAGTTTTTTAAAGATGGATATACGAGTTACAGAAAACAAATAGAAAGAACAAATGAGACTAACGATCACTTCTAGTAAAATTAAGACAGGAATATGAAAAACAAATCAAAATATAAAATGGAAGCAGAAGAAAATTAGTCGAAAAATAAAACTGGAAATTAGAATTGCAAAATTAAAGTATCCACCGTATGTTGACAGCTTCTCCTCTAACAATACAATGAATCAATAAAGAATGTCTGAAAAACATTATTTCCAGAACCAGCGACTGTACCAATTTTTAGGTTCTAGTTGCGTCAACTATATAACATGAAGTTACAACTTGGGGGGTTAAATTTGGTGAATTTTCACTACTTTCAATCATTAGCATTCGCTATCGACACGTATTATTTTATTACTTCGTCGGTGCCCATAAATTAAAGTAACCACACAGCCAATCATTATTGATCGCATTGTATATTGAAATACGAAGAAGAGGATGAATGAAGTACAGAAGGAGAGAGAGCAAGATCGACGAAGCGCCGGGGAAATGTTAAAAAGTCAAAAGGCCAATGGAAAACAAGAAAAAATTATTCGACAAACAAAAACATAAGACAAGTGAAAAACAAGATGGAAATACGAAAAATAGATTAAATGAAAATGAAATATAAAACAAACAATGAAATAAATGCAAAGAATAAGTTGGACAAAAAAAATAAATAAAACTTTTCCGGAAGAGGACTTTTCAAAATGAATGGCAGAATATGAAGAAAAGGAAACTTCAAAATCACTTACAAAAAAAAAAGAGAAATCTAATGAAAAAAACTAAATAATTCAATAGAAGGAATTAATGAAATATTTGAACCAAAAAGAAAAACAAATGAAAAACAATTATTTTCCATAGGAAAATTTTGAAAATCACTAATGGGAAACAAAAGAAAATTGTAAAGAATGAAATTTGAAGAATTAATTTGATGGAATGAAATAACTATGAATTAAGTAATAATAACTTACGAAAATAAGATGAGAAAAAAGTAAAAATGAAAAAAAATAAGAAACTAAAATACAGAAATGCAAGAAGAGAGATAAGAAATAAATTAAAAATTGAAGATTCTCCAAAAAACACAAAAGAGAAATCACGTACAACGATTAATATGAACTAAAAAAAATACTTTTGTATCTATAATTTTCTTTAATTGTTAAAAATGTTTCTTCCGAACTGAGATACTCTAAGGAAGAAACATTCAGCAGGAAAACGTAGCATTTTTCAGTTTTTTTTAACACTGCCGATTTGATTGTTTCTTTTTTCATCAACGCAGACATTTTTATATTAAGTAATTTATATCAAGAGAATACGACTTGGTTTTAAAAATCCCATTACCCTCCGGTCAATTGAAATTGAATTGAAATAATGGAAACAGCAAAACTGAGTGTCTACTCTACCCAACTCGCCAGAGTTAATCCAGCTTAGATTGGAGGGATTTGTAGAGCAATTTTTACAACCCGTGTGGCAGCACTGCTATCCCCTCTGCTCCTGTACTGAGAAAAGAGGTAAAGGTAAATTTTTAATTCAGCATTTTTCTGATGAATACAGGCAGTGAGTTGAAATACTGAACACATAAGTACATTATCTATAATCGAAACAACTTCAATCAAGAAAAAAAATACCTTTTAAAAACAAGTAATATTAAAGTGTATAAAATTAACGAACAAAATGAACAGTCAATACGGCATCGGCACTTCAAACGAAGAGTACCGAAAACTCAGCCCGTAAAACGAACTATTAAGGTCTCTGTTAAAATTTTGACAGATCGAACGGGAAGTCTTTTAATTATTTGCTCTAATATAACTGATTCATTGTTACACCAGTGGAGTAGGCGTGCGTTAAGTTTCAGTCAGCCTTTAAAACTTGTGGATAAAAAAAAAACATTTTATTCGTGATTTAAGTTCAAGATAAATACTTAAGTGATCAGTGATCAGTTACGAGCAAGATTGGAAATGAAGAAATTTGAATCTACAAATTAAAGAGGAATGTTAAAATAGTGTAATTTATAGACTGAAATTACTGTTTTATAAATGTTAAAAAAAAGTTGAATGTTGTTGGAACTGGTAAAGAAGGAGTAACGATGTACGTACTGAAGAAAAAGAGATTTTTTCTAGACGTGGACATCAAATAGTGAGATTTTCTTCTGCCAAAGAAAGAAATGAGAACTCATCTTTATTTCTAACAAGCCACTATAAAGGAAGAATTAAATTTGCATTTACTAGCAGTGTTGCAAAATGTAACCTAAACCATACCAGTTTCATTAGTGCTTACTAGAAAGACAGGCCAGCAGTTTTATACCTGAGTCGGAGATTGATCCGCTCCCCACTCCCATACCTTGACCTGTCTTTAGTAGGCACTAGTGAAACTGAAGCGGTCACGTTTTGCATCTCCGCTTACTAACTAGAAACTGTGCTTTATTATGAGAAAGAAACCCAAATCTAGTACCGCGTAATAAAAGTGTTTATTAAATGTTTTAAATATTTGGAAAAGGCAATTAAGAAAACCTAGATGTATACTTGCAGAGGAAAACGAAATCTCTTATCGTTTTGAAAAGCATAAAAAAAACAGATGGAAAGAATATTTTCAAGAACTACTGGCGGGACAATCAGTCACGACAGACAACCAAGCACTTGGTGTAAAAACAAATGAAAAGGCAAACAAAGAAATAACAATGCAAACACTGGAAAAAGTAATAAAGGAGTTAAAAATGGAAAAGACCAAAGATGTGACAAGGTAAGAGCAGAGATGATTAAGAGTTTAGGACAGATAGGAAGAGAATTGTTGTTAAATATATATAATAGAACATGGAATGACGAGATATATCCGAAAGACTAGCGCATGGCACTAATCGTACCAATATACAAGAAGGCAGATAGGAGGGACTGTAACAATTACAGAACTATAACGCTATATGTACAGGACATAATAATAAAAGAAAAGATAGCAAATTCACTAAATGAAACACGAAGCGGATTTAGAAAAGGACGAAGTACACAAGGTCATACATTTACAATAAAACAAATAATTCAGAAAGCACTTCAAGAAGAGAAAGAAGTCTTCTTAGCGTTTACAGACCTAGACAAGGCCTTCGATAAAGTCCCGCGAGAGAAAGTGTTGAATATATTCAAAGAGAGAGGAATCAATGATAAAACACTACGCCTAATAGAAAGAATATATCAAAACAATATTAACGCCGTCGTTATCAATAACAGGATATCACAGACATTTACAACCAAAACCGGATTAAGACAAGGAGGTAGTTTGAGTCCGGCATTGTTCATAACGTTCATGGACGACATAATAAAAAAAGTGCACGGCAAGAAATAGAAAATATAACGTCGACTACAGAAATTTACAAAAAGGTAAAAATCTCAGAAGAAGCGTTTCAGAAATTGTTTCAGAAAGCAGCGAAAATGTTCTACAAAAGATTCTAGAAATTTGGAATACGGAACCAGAAGAAAACGAATTGAAAATGTATTAATTAACATTTAGAATGAGTGAGTCTGGGGTACTGACTGAAAAGCAGAAAAAGAAGACACAGGCAGCAGAAATGAAGTATTTGCAAAGAGTGCGAGCAGTCAATAGACTAGACAAAATTAGAAATGGGATAACAAGAAAATATATTGAAATACAACCTACACTGGAATTTATAGAGAAAAGACATTTGCAAAGAATGAAAGGTTCCAGACATGCTAAAAAATTATTATGGGAAACAAGAATACAGAAGAATAAAAAACGAAGAAAGCCTGTGCAAATGTGAGATAATGTAATAGTAAGAAACATGGAAAATAGAAGCAAGACATGGACAGAAACAAAGAAAATAGTCGAAAATAGGAAAGTCTGGAAAAAGTTTGTCGATAGATGAATATCCACGTACTTCCGACACCATTAATATGGTAAAAGGGTGAAGAATTATAAAAATATTTTTGAAAAGCATAGTGTTTTGGTAAAATCCTAAAACAAGACAAATTAAATAAGAATACAAATAAACTAGGGTGACGACAATAAAATATTGGAAGGTTATATTGTATTACTTGTTGAATTGAAGTATAAATAGAATGTTGAAGTTGTATGTTATACGTTGGGAATCAAACAGATTTCGTGTCTTGTTGCCGCTTTCTTAGAATGGGAGATAGTTAAATATGTTACCTTTTAATCCCGCAATGAGTAGAAAGTTTATCCAAGCAATTATGAGCTTGCTTACTTCAGACTTAATATAAATGTTTGTTCACAGAACACGATTGTGTCATCCATTTCACGATATTTCATGCCTCGTGAAGAAATATTTTTTGAGTGGCTGAATCTGGTGATACGAACACCTGTGTGTACTTCATACGTTTACGTTCTTTATTAGCACGCAAACAAACCTGCACCGTAACAAATCTGGTTTTTTGCTCACTTACCGCAACGACCTCAATCGCGTATTGTCAGGTGTCTTTACGTCTTTTTTTTCTTCTCTCATTGCAGCCTTGCAAAATAAATTTCAACAAATCCAGCAAAACAGAGTGTCAAAAGGAAAGCAGGGAAAATGTGGCTCGTTTCGCAATCACACGTGACGCGTAAATTACTGTTAAGTCGCAATTTAAATAATTGATACACTCAAATGTAATTTCATTATAATAAACATTCGAGATAATTGGTTAATATATGTTGTTACTTGCAAAGTGGGGCATTATAAGTTATATTTTCCACCTGCTAATTAAATGATTAAATTTTTCAAAATGTAGAATTCCAAACTCCCATACTAATACATTTTTGTATAAAATCCAAGAATTTAATGCTAGATACCAACAAATATGAAACAGTATTTGAGACCATACGGAATTACATATATTTTTCAAAACAATACTGTCCAAAATCTGTTTTATAAACACTCATCGGTTAAGTGATGATGACGAAGAAGTCGTACATATTTGGTTTTCGTGGAAATATTCCAGTAGATCCATTAATATTTATGGTTGTGTTACGTCGTAATTTATTTGTTAGTCAAATCAAAAACATGTTTTTCATGAGTGATGTGATGCAGGACAGAATTGGGACTCGATAATATATGCGCAAGATTTGATCAAACTTTGTGAAACTGTGTTATCATATGGACTGGGTTGTTACCTTAAAAGTATCGACTTGTTTTTCGATATTTTGAATGACTTTGATTCAATTAGCAATTCATTTTCAAGAGAAAATAAAACAGTAATAATACTACTTCAAATTTCAAATAGGAATAATAAAAACAGCAAAGCACCTTTTTTAAAAATGAATTCATACAGAGCCAAATTGTAGAAAGTAGAACAGGTATTAATACATATCTGAAAAAAAGATGGTGAGGGTCAGTCGCGGCTCAGATTCTGGATTAAAAGAAGCAACCAACGTAGTTGCCTTATCGCTAACTTTGCTTTATACATGCAAATAACGAACAAGACTATAACTCGTGTTAGTTAAAATTTAATACAGCAGCTGCCGTCGCAAACCGGCGAACCATAAAAAAGTTGCCGTTTGTAGAAAATTCGTCGTCGCCGATTTGCTGTCGCCAATTCGCCGTCGCCGATTCACCATAAGTACAATTTGCTGATGATAAATTAACGTAACAACATTGGCTGTCAGCGAATTAAGTTTTAAATGTACCGATCCAAACATAATAAACAAAAAAGAACATTTTATAATGAAAACATACATACTCCTTTGCCATTACTTCAAAATTCATCTACATATTACGTCTCGTGATTACGTGTTAATCCGCCAAGATATGCGTTGTCATCAAAATTCCAGACTAACGATATAATACAGTTCTACGCGTCGTTATATTTTTTCAGTTTTAAAGTTGGCCGCATAACAGGTTGTCATACTGTAATTAAGTAATTATTTTAGTTTGAAATAGAAAATAAGAGTACAGTTCATTTGAAACGTATTTATATTATATTTATTTTTAATTCTTAGGTAAGATTTGAGTGTCTGAAATAATTAGAAAAAGTTTTCAAATTTACCAACAAGCTGAATGAAACTGTAACCAGCAACGGTGAATTGGGCTGACGGCGAATTAGGTCTACGGCGAATTGATTCTGCGACGAATTGACAATGGCAAATCATCCCATTCCCACTGTTATTGAGCGTGAAGAGGAGACATACTGATAACACTGTCAAAAACTGCCTGCGATCCAACTAACGAACTGTAGAATTCAAAATAAAGATAACTGAGACGTCAAAAATGTAAGAGGCAAGAAAATCAGGGAATATCCAAACTTTTAATTAAAATTTAGAGACAGAGTCAAGAAACAGATTTAGAAATGATGGCGTTCAAGGTACAAACAATAAATGGTAGAAGTGAAAGAGAGATGATAACCGACATAGTAATCTAATAACAGACAAGTATAAGGGGCATGGTCAGAACAAGGACCAAAAGGTGACACAATCTTTTAGTTAATAAAAAGAGATACTGAAGAGAAGACACCGACTTAGAAATGATGTCGTTAGCGGCAATAAAAAATAAACAGTGAAAGTAAAAGTGATGAGAAGAAGCAGGCTGAGAAATGGCGCTGTTTGCGGCCCAAGCAATGATTGGTAGAAGTGAAACTGGATATTTTTATCGAGTAACAAACAATATAGGAAGCAAAAAAACAGGGAAAATACAAAAAAGTGACAAAAAATTCCAATTAAAGGAGAGAGTCAGGGAAAAAGCAGACTTAAAAACCTGCAATAGTGTTTGCGGTAAAAGAATGAAAGTAGAAATGAAACTAGTTAATCGTGCAGGTATTGATCACGGTAAAGGATAATATAATAATAAGGTAATACGACAGCTCATTCAATACGGACACGAACAAATACTTTAATGTGCGGTAGATATTATGTCATGTTATGTTCAATGTGTAAGATAATACGACAGCGTAATTGGTACGAGCGCACGAACCTAAGAAATACTTTAATGTGCGGTATATGTTATGTCAGGCTCAAGGCGTAAACACTACTGATTCACCAGTGCAGTTTTGCCTCCCTGACTTCAACAATTTCTCTAGCACATTGATTTTGCCTCCATGCCTTCAGCTATCTCTCTCGCACATTGACCTTAGATTCTCCTACACATACCGATGCACAGCTCAACGCTGTCAGATCATCTAATATTATTGTTATGCACGGTGGTGTGGTTGTTTTAATCGAATGATTAAAAATCAACAAAAATGAAGAGCAAGAAAAATTGAAATGATTGATAACATCCAAAATATTACTCAAACTTCTAATAAAAAGAGAAAATGCCAAGAAATTAAGTAAGCAAATCAGGCATGATTGAAAAGCTGGGGACGGAAAAATATTGATGTAGAGTACCTCAGCGTATACCTACGTATAAAAAACATTTTTGTGCCTTTTCAGGTCAAATAAAACTGCAGTGAGACTTTGTCTAATCACTAAGGGTTAGTTTCTCAATTGGGGTTTAACTTTAAACTCTGTTTTATTACTATAGAAACAATTATCCTTACAATCGTTACCATGGAAATAAAGTGAAGCTTAAAGTTAAACTGAAACGGAAAAACTGATTCTAAAACCTTTTGACAAACTTTAAAATTTTTTCGTGGTTCTAGAAATACCGGCCCTTTACCAGCTGATTGTTGGGAATCTTATTACTACAATTTAATAATTCAAAAGTCTGCTTACTCTATTGAATTATTTGATGCATCCCTTTTTGGATAAGCCCATAAATCTCGAAGAATTAAAGTTCGTAGTGTCTGCCTGCAATAATAACAAAGCACCTGGTCCTGATGGGATACCTTTTGAATTCTTAAGAATCTTCCACAAAATTGGATGTTGTATATCATTAACCTCTTTAACAAAGTTTTGGAAAGTTTCGGAAAGCGTTCCCTATGAATGGACCACCATCTCTCTTACGATGTTGCATAAAAAGCATTAGCTTCTTAAAGCTCTTTACGACCATTCTACTCAATCGTCTGGCATCTTGGATTGAAATCAACACTATTCTACCAGAAAATCAATCCGGATTTCGAAAATCTAGATTTTGTCTCGACAATGTTTTCACACTAAACAGTGTAATTCAAATTCAAGTTCATCGAAAAGGCAGAAAAGTTTGCTGCTTTCATTGATCTTAAACGGGCGTTTGACTCAATCAATCATGTACTGTTATGGGATAAATTGTTCAAGCTGGGTGTCAGTGCGAAACTTCTAAGAATAATACAGTCTTTCTATTCTAACGCGACTTTCTGCGTTCTTTCTGCTTTCAATGGCTTTACCAAACCCTTTGAAGTAAATGAGGGAGTCTTACAGGGTGAACCCCTAAGTCCAACTCTATTCGCCCCTTTTGTGGCTGATATTGAAATCTACTTTCGTGAACGTGGTGCAGTTGGCGTCAACATAGATCATCACCACGACTTACTATTATTGTTGTACGCAGATGATCTGGTGCTTCTCGGTATTTCTGGAATTGATTTAGCGCGAAAACTAAACCTTCTGGAGAAATATACTACAGAAAATAAGCTTACTGTAAACGCTGCTAAATCAAAAATAATTTGCTTCTCTAGAGGAAATTTCAGAGTCAATCGGGTGCACCGTTTCCTCTTTAATGGTGCCGAAATCGAACTAGTCAACAATTATATATATCTAGGGGTTTCCCTCTCTTCGTCTTCTCTCTTCTGTAAACACGCAGCAATATGCCTCTCCAAGTCAAAACAGTCAATTGGAGCCGTTATGTCACCGTTATCGCAGTCAAAAACAAACTCGTGGGACCCACGCATCACTTTATACAATACCCTTATAGTCAATGAACTATCTAATTGTATCCCTGTTTGGGGTCTACGTTATTTAAACATTATTGAGAGAGCCCAAGTCGGATTTATTAAAAGACTACTCTTGTTACCAAAAAACTCTCCTGATTATTTAGTTCGCTTAGAAGTGGGTGTGGTTAAACTTGAGTACCTCATTGTAAAACAATGTCTAAACTGGCTTCTAAAAATTCTTAAAATGGAAAATAGCAGATTACCAAAAATCGTCTTCAACCAACTGCTAAAGTTACAAGATACTAATCTTGTTAAATTTAACTGGGCCTCACAAATGAAAGGTATTTTTATAACAGTTAATTGTCTGGACACTTGGAATTCTCTTTCCGTTGGACACCTTAAGGCATCTCTTGATAGAATTTTTCTCGCTACCGACATAAACTCTTTGGCGAAGACTTGGAAGACTTAAACTCTCAGAATTCTCCGCGCTCTATAAGCTCTTCGTCATCAAATCTAATCCAGCTCATCATTTATTTTGCCCTCTACCAATAAAACTAATTCGACTCTTATCTCAGCTTAGATTGTCCTCCAAAAGGCACCTATGTCTCTGTTACAACGGTATCTCCCACTCCATAAACTGTAACGAAATATGCACAGTGCGCAACTCTCTTAAACCTGAAAGTTTGGAGCACATATTTCTTGAATGCAAGCTTTACGAGAGTATTAAAGGTCCAAAAATCAGTCACTTGCAAAATTTTGACGAACTCATAAATCTATTAAATAATCCAAACCTAGATATAATCAAGGAGGTAGCTTATTTTTGTATTAATTTTTTAAAACTTCGTTCCTCTATTATTAACGAGTGAATACATTCTTAATTTTAAGTAAATTATCTTGTGTCCCTAAGCTTTAATTTATCTCATTACCATGCATATATATCTTCTTTATTTTTTGAAAAACTTTCCATAGTGTTGCCAGTATAATGCGTTCGAATTAATATAATAATATAATAATAATATAAATATATTATTATTATATTATTATTATTAACACAACGTCAGGCAACTTCGACAATGTTCGTTAGTAGAAACATACCATGTTGTAACTTGCAACTCCAATTAAAACAACCCCCTAAGGAGTCTATGTTTAGCTCACTTTAAGTCGAATCGCACTCTGCAGCGTGTGAATGGTTCTAACCTCACTCTTTTGAAGCGGACGGTAGAGTGAACTAAACGTTTTAGATTCTTTGTTAATGACATGAAGGGCCATTAGTATTACACAATCAGAGAAGAGAGAGGCATTAGAGGAACGAAAAACAGCGTTTCTTTCGATCTGTGAGACACATCACTCAGCCTCGAGAAAGTGGCACAAAAATACTTAGCTGGAACTAGTGGCAGCTCGTGATGATTTACTGCGGGTAGGCAACAACTGCCAAACACTTGATGGGCGCATTTTTTTCGGGGCTATGCCAACATGGAACCGATACGTGCAACTTCAACAGGACGATGTGAGCACTGCCCGCATTTCCCACTCCGATGAGCTGCCGCTGGAGGGAACCTTCAAGCTATTGTAAGTAAAAATTGTAATGTAATAAAATTTTTAATAATTTCTACCTTCGTATCTTGTACAATCCGTGGAGCCTCTGATAAAGCAACGAACCATGTTTGGAGATATTGGGAAAAAATACATCAAAAGTGAATATTCAGTCCAACCGTGCCAAACAACATTAAAATTAAAGTTTTTCTGATTAAAATATGAAGAAACGAAGATAATCAATCAACGGATCCAAATATTATGCATTAAAGGCTCTTCTGCTCTGCAAAAATCTTTCTTTCGGGTTGCTGGTCATACTACTAGCTTCGTTCCAATTGTAGTTCCAATTTTTCATCGATCATCCCCGTCTCTCTCCAACCAGTCTCGCTTTCCAGATTATTTTGATAAAGCTATCAACATTTGCATAACCAGATGGCCAAACCAGATAAATTGTAGGTTCTCAGTTCTACTCATTATAATCTTTAATCCGCATTTCAGATTATCTAGAGTGTTTTAGATCTCTTTTTATAACACTCCGGTTTGCCCCTCGCCGTTAGATGTCGAAAACTGCTCTTACGAAATTCTTTTGGCACTGTTCTGTTCGTAGTTATACTATAAGTTTCGTTCCAATCGTAATACTAGGATTCAGGATATTCTCGTTGATGTTTCCCATCGTCTCTCTGCATCCCTTTCCGTTTCCTAGATTATTACCATTCGTCGTAACCAGATGGCCAAACCAGATGAATTGAAGTTCCTCAATCTTCCGCATTATAACGTTTATCCCGCCTTGTCTGAAAACTCCCCATTTTTTGCAATACTTCCATTTCCGTAGCTGTAATTTTAAATTTAGTCCTTGTCGTCAGGACCATAATTCACCAGCGTATTTTATGTTGATATGAAGAGCTTATGATGTATTTAGAAATCTACTTCTGTCTCTCTGCTTAAGAATGCTGATTTCGAGGCGTGAAATAAATTCAAGTTTGTCAAGTTTTACTGTCTAGTTAATTTCTGAATGGAAAAGCGATTAATTTTGTTTAAAAAAAAAGGTTACGTACTTAGAACCGAGGAATGACACCGCAATCTGCAATCTGGCAATCGAGCATGCAAATATTATATTCATCATCACTTGTTGATCTAATCGCCTTTGCTTTGAAAGTACATAAGTTGAAGACCGCGGCATCGGGGCTTCATGAATCTTAGATACGCTACTGAAAACCGTCTCATTTCATAAACGCAGCAGCCCATTTTTTTTCTGAATTTTCACAATTTTTCATTCTTTTACTTACCTAATTACAATCTTTCATTTTTATAATATATTGCATGTTTTATGTTTCCAGACATGGTGCTATGACTCTAACTAAACTGTATTAAAGAGTCTAACTATTTCTTTTTGACTCTAGTTGGAGGTAGGACAAAAATCAGAGAATTAAGAAATAAATTTTAAAAAATCATATTTTTGGTAGGGTCAAGTGGTATAGAAATGAGACAATTTCAATTTTTTAATGTGTTAGAGTCCTTCGAGGAATTGATGAAATTTTTGTAAGAGGTAAATGATTATTAAAAAAACTATTGACAACTTCAAAACATACAAAAAATACTCTTAAAAAGATGAAAATAAATAAAAACTATGTCTCATATTTAACCCCGAAAAAGTCTAAAAATGAGACATGTCAGGTTAAATATCATAAAACGCATGTATTAAGGGCCGGTTGTTCAGTCACTGTTTAACGTTAATCTTCAGTTAGCTTCCACCTGTTCCTATGTAAAAAGAAAAAACTGAAGATTGAAGTGAAACTGTGACTGAGAAACCCGGCCTAACAGTCATGGGCGACCTCTAGTAAAATTTATAAAAAAATTTATTTAATAGAAAAATACCTACAACAAATTAATACATAGATAAGCAAAATGATGTGTCTTGGATAGATCATTTTTCACCTGAATTTTGCGTTTCTCATTTTTATACCACTTGACCCTAATTGTATTTAACAAATAAAATGCTTTCTTATTAAATTCTTATTATATTACGACTTAAGCGCAACTTGGCGAGTAAATGATGTTTACGTCGTACTTGCTATATGTAAGTTTATAAAGTATTCTCAGTAATTGGTATGAATTGAGTTGAGTATTTTGGACTTTGTGACTATACATAGCATACGTATACAAAGATATAAAAGTTGACTGTAGTTGAAATATGAAAAACATCCTTTTCACGGAGTTAAACGATACCGACATTCAAGTTTACAATGGCAAACAAAACCGTGCCTTAACTGTAGTTATGTAAGTTGAATGTAAATAATCCGCTAAGTACTTACTGATAAGTTCGTGCAAATATAGTAGTGAGTTCGCACGTACTGTCCTTGTATGTACTATTATGTACACAGATATTTGGAAATTGTCGATAAAACGGATTAATACAAGGAGGCGACTGTAACAAGAAAACTTATCTAGGACTGAATACTTAATACTTAAAAATCGGCCGTATGTATGTACTAACTGACAAGGTTTTCAACTTTACAATGACACAGGCACTTAATTTCTAATCACGACTAGCGTTCTATTGCGTCTTATTTTACTAATGCCCGATTTCTTCACCTCCTGATAAATTTATCTGCCAGGTATTATCCCTGGAAAACATTGTATCGATAATAGTTTCGGAGGATATTACCTGGCAGATAGATTTATCAAGAAGTGCAGAAATTGGGCGTAAGTCGGTTTATAAACGTGGAAAAACATTATGCCATTGTGTTTTCAAGAGATTTACTCAATACATCTTTTGAAACCATCCTGTATACCGGGTATCTCAAGATGGGCGGTGACCGGCGGTATATAGCTAACCGTAATACCTACAGCTTCGGGAGAAAAAAAAATATGGTTAAAGTGACCAAGGAGAAATTCAAAGAAAATATTTTTAAGTGTCTGAGTTGACAACAAGGGGGCGCAATCAATAGGGCTATGAATAAAAATCAATTTTATTAGCAAAAGTCTCAAAATAAGTTGCAGCTTTGATAGCGTCATTAGAAAGCTCTATTCATTCTGCACAACTTTCATTATCGACATTAGACTTCTTATCGTATCACCGTTAATAAGGGAGGAGGAAACAGTTGAATTGTTTACTATAAAAAATATCATAACATCTGTACTCTTTATCGGAAATTAACGAACTTCGGCTCGTTTGAAAGGGAATTTTATGCTGATTTAAAATTTCTAAAATGACTCCGGCTACTTTGTTATAAAGTAGTTAGAGGGTGCTATTTGTAAAAGTGATAGTTTTTCTCAGTTTTCCGAAAAAAATTTAATGGAAAGGGGTATTTATTTTACAGTCATTACAAAGAATTCAATCCGGGGAACATTTTGGTGAAAACCCGAAATTGATAACTTTTTTCGTTCTCGAGTTATAGTAAACGGCTATTTCGAAATGAAAGATGGATAATATTTTGAAAACATTTTAGGTACAGACCTTCCATCATTGTTGATTACAAAGTGTTTCATAAATGATCAAAGTGGTTTCCGTCATTTAGCATTTTATTGTTCGTTACTTTCATTTCGTGCCTGTATTTTTCTCATTTATGTGTTTGTTTGCTGTATTGTTCTTTTATTTAAATATTAGGCTCTCAAAAACAACTTAGTATACTTAAATAGATTAATGTCTTTCTATTTACCTCAAAATGAAAGATGTCACTCGATAGCATTTGTTTGAGCATTTAGATTCGTTTTTATCTTCAGTTAATAGACTCATTTGGTAATAACTCGAGAACGAAAAAAGTTATCAATTTCGCGTTTAAAATACCCCTTTCCGTTTAAATTTTTTTGGGAAACTGAGAAAAACTATCACTTTCGCAAATAGCACCCTCTAACTACTTTATAACAAAGTAATAAGTTTAATAAAAACTTTAAATCAGCATAAAATTCATTTTCAAACGAGCTGAGGTTCGTTAATTTCCGATAAAGAATACAGAAGTTATGATATTTTTTAAAGTAAACAATTCAATTGTTTCCTCCTCCCCTATTAACGGTGATACGATAATAACTCTAAAATGAAAGATGTGCAGAATTAATTCAGCTTTCTAATGGCGCTAGCAAAGCTGCACCTTGTTCTGAATTTTTTGCTAGTAAAATTAATTTTTATTGTTGAGCCTATTGATTGCGTCCCCTTGCGGCCAACTCAGATACTTAAAAATATTTTCTTTGAATTTCTCTTGGCCATTTTTACTATATTTTTTTCTCCTGAAGCTGTAGGTATTACGGTGAGCTATACAGGGTCTCCCAAGTTGAGTGGCCTATTAAAAGTTTTAGAGGAAGGAAATATACAAAAAATATTAAACTTAGCAGGCTGCTACGGCGGAAGGTGATCTTTCAGAATAAAATATTTTCACTTTTATATCACTTCCGGTTATACCGGAAGTCGCCGCTAACTTTCTTATTTTAAATGGAATGCTATATTTTTTATTGCAAATTCTGATTCTACGCATTAGTCTAAGTAAAAATTGTTAAGACTTCCCTATACTTAAATGTAACCGATTTTGAGATATCTGGAAATTTATCTAAAAAATTGTTTTGGTCAGCTTTCATTGAAGGGATTGTATTTATGACACTTTCAAATTTAGAAATTCAGGTGGCATGTCGTTTTGAGGTACTATCTTTAGGCTTTCAAATAGTGTCCTAATTATTCCTGAGAAAATCACAGGCTGGTTATAAAACGGTGTCGAACCTCACTATGTTTAACTGCCCAAAACTCAATTTTCGTACATGGAACACCCTGCATATTTTTACATCATGAGACAGAGAATCAAATTCTACATCGATCAGTATTAGTATTCCCTATACCCATCTGCAGTAGTTTTCTTGTTATCAGCAGTTCTTTATTTTGTTTGGGTAATTAACGGAATTAATGCCGTTATTCGTAGCAAACTTTGAAAAAGAAACAGATATTGAACTGCTAATTTTTAAAGAATTAACTAATTGCTAACCGTAACATTATTTTGGCGTACATAATAGCATAGATCTTAAAGAAGGTAGATACCTGCCGTAAGTTTATTGTTTTCATAAACGAGCGTCTTAAAAACATAAGCATGCCGTGAAAAACAATTTTCTTTGTTAGTTTGACGTTTTTATTAAACAACAATACGTAAACTTTGTTGAGTGATAAAAACAACAATGAATAATTTTGGTTATTCTAATGAACAATTATTAAATTTATTTTACATTCATGGAGAATGCAATAAAATTGTTACGAGAACATGTAGAAGATTTAATGAAATATATCCGCATTTACCGCCAATGACCGAAAAAAAATTTAGAAGGTATAAACGTAACTTTTTAAGAAGTGGTACCGTTAGACCAAAGAAAACTTCGTCGTGTCCTGTAACTGGCAATGAAGAAAACGAAATTTCTGTTTTGGCATTCTTTCAAGTTTATCCGCGAGCATCTATCGCCGCTGCTGAACACGATTTAAATGTCGCACATTCATCCATACAAAGAATTCTGCACAAGCATAAATTACATGATTACAAGTTCGTTACTGTTAACGCTTTGCAACCAGAAGATCCGGCGATTCGAATGCGATTTTGTGAAGCACTTTTGACACATTATCAAGAAGACCACCGTTTCATGCAGAAGATCATTTGGACAAATGAGGCTAAGTTTACTCATGGAGGAATTTTAAATAGACATAATTCTCACGTATGGGCAAGGGAAAATCCACATTTTGTTAGAGAGAGAGGATTCCAAAATAAATTTAGTTTTAACGTGTTTGCAATTTTGAAGGATAACAGATGTTCATATTTTATTTATAACGAAAATCTAAATTCTCGTCGTTATTTAAACATTTTGAGAACTGTGGTGACAAATTTTTTAGAAAATTTACAATTAAATGCTTATTTTAATTGTTGGTATCAGCTAGATGGAGCTCCAGCACACAGTACTAACGAAGTGGGAGAGCAGTTAAACGAACTTTTTCCAAATCGATGGATAGGACGCCACAGTCCTTTGAGATGGCCCTCGCGATCACCTGATCTTACGCCATTGGATTTCTATCTGTGGGGTAAAATTAAATCGGAGGTTTATCGGGAACCTGTAAATGATAGGCAAGATCTCGAAAATCGAGTTATAAATTGCTTTTAAAATTTAAATCCCATGGAAATACGACGAGCAACCACAGAGAGTGTTGTATCACGAATAAGAAATTGCCTCCGCATGAATGGCCGGCAATTTGAACAAGCTTTGTAGTTATTTTACGATGTTACAATTTTGCAATAGTAAGGATACTTTTCATTTGCTTTGTTAATTTCGTTAATTTCTTTGTTACTTGTTTGTACTGTATGTGACTTTTTAAATTTTAGATAAATGGAGGCCGTAGAAAGATACACTACATAAAAATTTACTACATAATTTCCAATAACTTCTTTTGTTCTTATTGTAGGTTGCCACTTCCTCTTCTTTTTGCTTTTCATGGCCAACTTTATCTAAAATTTAAAAACTTCATGTTACTTATCTGTTAGTGTTATAACTCAATAAATATTTTTGTTTTCTCGTCACTTACTGCTAAAAAATACAATAATTAAAGAAAAATATACCATTATAATAAAAAAATTACTGATAACAAGAAAACTACTGCAGATGGGTATAGGGAATACTAATACTAATCGATGTAGAATTTGATTCTCTGTCTCATGATGTAAAAATATACAGGGTGTTCCATTTACGAAAATTGAGTTTTGGGCAGTTAAACATAGTGAGGTTCGACACCGTTTTATGACCAGCCTGTGATTTTTTCAGGGATAATTAGGACACTATTTAAAAGCCTAAAGATAGTACCTCAAAACGACATGCCACCTGAATTTCTAAATTTGAAAGTGTCATAAAAACAATCTCTTCAATGAAAGCTGACCAAAACAAATTTTAGATAAATCTCCAGATATCTCAAAATCGGTTACATTTAAGTATAGGGAAGCCTTAACAACTTTTACTTAGACTAATGTGTACAATCAGAATTTGGAATAAAAAATATAGCATTCCATTTAAAATAAGAAAGTTAGCGGCGACTTCCGGTATAACCGAAAGTGATATAAAAGTGAAAATATTTTATTCTGAAAGATCACCTTCCGCCGTGGCAGCCTGCTAAGTTTCATATTTTTTGTATATTTCCTTCCCCGAAAACTTTTAATAGGCCACTCAACTTGGGAGACCCTGTATACCGCCGGTCGCCGCCCATCCTGAGATACCCGGTATAGGTATTTTTTATATTTGAACCAGTTTTTACATCGTTATGAAATATTTGATAAGTTGGAGATATACAATGTTCGGGTGGGGGATTCTATGTTATATGTAGATTAAGGGGGGTTAAGATTTTTTAATTCATTTTTTTTTCAATGAAAGATACTGCCTGATCTTTAATCTCATTTTAATGTTTCACTTTTTACTCGAATGTTTCTGTAAATATTTTTTATAATTTGAACTATTACAGGTGTATATGAAGATGGTAGTGAGTTAGATTATAGAATCACTATTACGTATAAGAAAATACCTCTGTTCCGCCATATCGATATGCACTCTGACTACCTTTACTAGAATGTTTATGTAAATATTTTGTATAATTTAAACTATCACATGTGTATATAAAGTGTAAGTGTATAAGAAAAGACCTCCCTTCCGCCATATTGGTATGTACTCTGCGTATCTTCTGTCGAATTGACAGTGCAATTTATCATTTTCAATTCTGCAATTCAAGCTGGGCGGCTTCGTTGATTTTAAGGCAAAATATAGTGTGTCGTGCTATTCGTGGTTATTGCAGGACGAAAGGAGCAAACAATAAGCAATTAGCGAGAATATTATTTTAAGTGAATGACACAATAAGCATGACCGTACTCGGGTTTGATTTTTGTCTTTGTTTTCGGAATACGTAACGTCATTTGCTTATATCTAGCAGACATTTTTCATTACGTTTCTGAAATAGTAGCTAGTTACGAAAGTCAGTAGGCCTAAATTTTTGAATACTGTCCTGCCGAAAACGCCATGTTGATATTAGCCTTAGCCTAAGTGGTTCTGTTTTCCCTAATAGAAATTGGCCATTATGTCGCCTCTGTAGACTTCTGCGGAAAATAATCAAATTTTAATGATTTACTTTAAATTTATAAAAACATTCTAAAAACCACCAAAAAGAAGGAACTTCAAATAAGTAAGCGACGGATGGCAGTATTCAGTGCCTGTAAACTTTCAATAAACATAATGAAATAAAACACTTTGATAACGGTGGTGTCTATTTATTGCAAGGAATAAATTAATTCCGCCGTCATCATCAAGATTTATTTCTACAGCATAATGAATTTCCATCGGCAAGTTAAATAACTCGATGGTTTTCGACGCGCACGAATAATTATTATTTCGTGAAAAAATCGCTAAGTACCGTCGAAAAGTTTTATTATCAACCTTGTAAAACATCAGCTTCAATTATCAAGTGGTTTTTTAACATTGGATTTTATACGTCGACATTTCGAACCTTGACTTTTTTACAATCGTTATTCGTTGTTATTGTTTAAACTTGCTTCGTTTTATTTTTAGTATTCTCAAAGCTTCGTTTTGATATACAGGATGTGTCAACTTTAATAACCAGGAAGTGATTTTTTTTTGTAATAATACCTCCGTTCAAAATTGCCAAAATTGTTGACAAAAAAAAAAAACTGTGTCACCTTTTGATTTCCTTAATGCTTTAAGAATTATAAATAACGCGGAACTTAAAACACAAAAATTCTTTAACAAGGTAAAATATATCTGACGTCTCTCTGCATGATGAAGTTGCTCGATCTTTTTTAGTAAGTGACCAAGCAGATTTCGTTCTAAAAAGGGGAGGCTTTCATAATAATAACTTGTATTTATTTTATTTTCTTTCTTGCCTTACATTATAATTATACGTATAGAAAAAGAAACCACGCTGGAACGAAATCACGGTGTAGAACAAATTAAATTCATAATTTATTTTATTCTGCGATGATGGTTCAGATAATTTAGAAAGCCTTAATTAAATATTTTTTCAAGTACATAATTAGCAACAAAGTTGCAAGTGTTCATATCATTGGTGAGGTCTTGTTGATTATTTTTTTTGCTTGCTCTTTTTAGTTTCTTTATTTATTTATTGGGATATGTTATAAAAGTTTAATTTGTATTTAAACACAAAGTAGCAAATTTTAATGTAGGTATAATACGCTGAAGTCTAGTTTTTTACCATTTCTATTTTTCTTTCCGTTTCTTCTTCTGATTTTTGCTTCACTATTGCAAGTCTCAAACTTTCTTTTCCTCGCCAAAGAGGTCGTAATTTTTTCTATGAATTTCATATACAGGATGTTCATGAAAAGCCGCTACAATAGCTAATCTTTCTTATTTGTATTTTTACGAAGTAACTTAAATTAGGAAAGTTTTAGGACCTTTCCTCTTCGATTTTATGGTACTTTCGAAAAAACAAATGACTATCGGATTTTCGAGATTTTCAATTGTTTTCAACTTTTTTAAATGGAACGTTATATTTTTTACCAGCCCATCGCGTTTAGGATGTCAAATTAAGTACTCCTCTAAAATATTTCCCTCCTAAGTCTACTATTTTATAAATTATTTACTAGATAATGGTATTAGGCATTTTAACAGGTCGTGCTTTCAATATTTGTCACAAGGGTTTTGAGTTTGAACTAAATTTAAACAAATTTTGAATCATGACAGTTCACAAAGGTCTGACAGTTTGAACACACTTCCTTTATTCTCTTGTTTCAACGCGCACCATATTGTATTCGTGAATTAAAAGACTATCGTAATGATACACTTCTTCCCGCGAATATCAAGACTTAATTATTTATGAAATATTATGTTTTGAGAGATATTATTTCACAGGCATACTTAATTTGACATCCTGAACGCGATTCTATGATAAAAAACATAATGTTCCATTTAAAGAAGTTGAAAACAATTAAAAATCTCGAATACCTGATAGTCATTTGTTCTTACGAAGGTACCATAAAATCGAGCAGGGAAGGTCCTGAAACTTTTCTAATTTAAGCTACTTCGTGAAACTTCAAATAAAAGACTTAGCTACCGCAGCCATTTCCCGTGAACACCAAGATTTTGTTACTAAATCATTTATAAAATAGTACGCTTTGGGAGATGATATTTTAGAGACATAATTAATATGACATCCTGAACGCGATGCGAACCTAACATACCTTCTAAAAAAGGTAAAAACAATTGAAAATCTCGAAAACCTGTTTGTCATTTGTGAAAGTACTATAAAAACGAGGAGGAAAGGTCCTAAAACTTTTATAATTTAAGTTACTTCGTAAATATACAAATAAAAAAGTTAGCTATTGTAGCGGCTTTCCATGAACATCCTGTATAAGATTGCTCTCCTACTCCTGCATTTTTTTTCCCATTTTTGCATTCGACTTGATAGTAAACCAACGCAACGCTATAAAATTCACAATACATACAACAGTTATCCGCTTTGTTAGAATCTGAATTGAACAAGACTTTTTTATCACTCTATCACCTGGGTTAGGGGTTAGAGATTCCTTTCACAGTGACCCAGTCATGCAGTGGCAATTTACCGCACATTCATGCGACGCTTGTGAGAGTGGCATCTCATAAACCGAACGCCGGTTATCACCTAATTACTATAAACAAAAACAACAGTGAATTTAAGCATGTATGTTTACAACGAATCAGACTAACAGAGCAAAATTTTATCGAAAATACCAAAATTTATTTCATAAAACAATATTACAGCCGTACCAACTACTAACTAGGCGAACTTTGATTTTCACATCAGTTTTTTTCACGCGACGCGATGCATGAAATTTTAAAAAATCAAGTTTGTATTGGCTGAAAAGGTTTTCCAATCTCCGGAACGGACTTTCCTGAGGATATCAAAATATTTCAAAACCTATCAAATTTTCCAAATTTTCCCTCAATTGATCTTGGTATCATACACTGTTGGTCTCACAAAGACTATCAATTAGTTGTTGAGAGTAAATAAAAGACAAAGTAAACGAAATAAATGTATAAATCCACTTTGATTTCAGCGAATGTAATCAACTTGTCCTTCATTTATTACACCCGGTATATAGTACCACTATAGACCTTGCAGGCACTTTGGCTTTTACAACAATTCTGCGCCATTCTTTCCTACCCCGTGCCTTGACTTTCCATCTGATTACGCCTATTGCTTTCAGGCCTTTCTGAACTTCTTCCAGCCAACTCTTTCTTGGTCTTCCTTTTTTTCTTCTTTACTTCGTATTTCCTGCTAATAATAGTCTTTGGTAGCCTCTCTTCCGCTTCAATAACTCATTACGTTCAAGAAAAACTAAAGGAGATCTGATGGAGGCATCATCATTATTCAGAGCATCATCTGATGGCCAAAAAAGAAGACTATCTTGATTTTTAAAATGAAAGGAAGTAGAATAACAGAAAGTAATTTTTTTGTTCGACCACTAATAGTTCATCGACTCTCAAATGACGCCTCGAAGTTTCATGACCCCCAACCGATCCCTATAGGTCCATGGACACTCTTTAAGTTTTCATCGACCCCAAGGGTATCGATATCGACCCCTTTAAGAACATGTATGTATCTTCAGAAAATGTTCTTTTTCTAAAATCTAATGTTCTTTTTCTAAAAATTGCTTTAGTCGACTTCTAATGCGGCCGTGATCAAATATTTATTTTCGTAAATTTCGTAATTGAAGTCGACTCTTGTCCGAAGAAGATTATAAGAAAATAGTTTTTGAACTTTAACCAGATACTATTAAAATTGGAAAGAACAATCAACGTTTCACTCCTGACGAAGCTCTTAATCGATAGTGAAGCATTGAGTGCTCTTTTCAATTTTAATAGTTAAAGTTCAAAAACTATTTTCTTATAAATTTCGTGGTAGTTAATAGAACTTCCAGATGCACATACGGGGCAAGTTTTAATGACAAAACTAATAAGAATTTGCCGACATGAAATATATTACACCAAAATCAAAGTCTTAATCATTAAACATCTCACCGAATGTATAAAGTGAATAATGACAATACAAGAACTTTTGTTTGCAAATAAATTATTACATTTATACAGTCGAACTTCGATCACTCGAACTACGACTTTTCACAATTATTGTTCGAGTTATCAAGACTTCGAATTAAGATAAAAGTTCTCTCTTGACTAACTCCAGCAAATTTGATTTGATTCATCAAAGATTCGAGATCTTGCAGTTCAATATTTTAAGTAGAACTTAAGATTAATGCCCGATTTCTTCACCTCCAGATAAATTTATCTGCTAGGTATTATCCTTGGAAACCATTGTATCAATAATGGTTTCCGAGGATAATACCTGGTAGATAAATTTAGCAAGAGGTGAAGAAATCGAGCCTAAGTCATGTTTCGAATATGACATACGTGCGTGGAGAGGCCTAATGTCAATCACATCATGATTGTCACGTAAACTTCATTTAAGTATGAATTTTAATGGGTTTGTTAGTTTGTTGAACTTGTATAAATTGTCATATTCCAAATACGACTTAAATTTAAGCTCTACTTAAAATATTGGTGCAACTGGCCATGAAAGGCTTAAATTCGTTTTCACTAATTTATTTTAATTTGTCTTTGTTCTTCAATTTGCTTTGAAATACAATGTCAATACTAATAGAAGGTGGAGATACTGAGATAAGTGAATCGATAAAGCTATTAACTATACAGTGACATTATTTTATTATGCAACATATCCTTACGTTGCTTTTTAAAATAATCATGTCAAAGCATGGTAACCATAGGCAACTAATACCGGTAATTCAAATAGTTTAAATGTCTAGCGCACTTTGAAATAAAACTTTCGACACAATACACTGGTTGATCAATTCCTTCAATTCTCTATTCAATTCAAATTGTCACAGACTTCACGGTAATATGTGTCACATGAAACAGTCAACATGACATATCGAGAATAAACGCGGAGTAAACAACCGCGAGTGTTATGTTGGTTGCCTAGATTTACAATGTTTTGACATGATTATCTTAAAATGCAACATAGGGATATGCTGCATAATAAAATAAAGGCACCGTATGTAGAAGAAAGAAGAAAAAATAATTTATTCCCTGTGCATATTGATTTATATTTATAACATTGACACCAAGAGTTTTGCAGCCAGACGGAAAGAAACCTCACTACGCCACTGTGTACTTTGTATGATTTAAACGTTTTTTCAACTACATGAACAAAAAGCTCAACAATTAAAACTTTGTTCTACATTTCATAACCTGGTACTTAAGCTATTTCGTAAAGTCACTAATTAGATTAACCCTGCTATAAAACAATACACAGAGGGATCAATTATTTATATAGGTAGATTGTATCTTAGATACGGAGAAAAATATTGAAATTAAAACTGTTGGTTTACAAGTTACAAAAAGTGTGTCATTTTGAAAAATATACAACGTATCTCAATACAATATTTACAATATTTTCGAATTCGAATCTAATTAAAAAAAATAATCCTGTGCTGATGAAATTTTATTTATTTATTTTTTCTAATCTACAGTGCCATACTCTTAAATTTCTAAATGCTATACTGGGTGTCTCGACCTTCTCCAAATACGGAAAGTAGGATGACATAGAATAAAAATCGAATAGAAAGTTCCTTTATGATGTCTAAATTACTTCTAATAGTGAATATTATGATATGTTAATGTTAATGGGGGTCGGTAAGAAGTATTGGTTTAATTGAAAAAAAAAACGTAAATGAAGTAATGTGCGTATACAGATATATCGAAACACTCCGTATAAATCTAAATATCATGTTTAACTAGTTTCAACAAAATTTAGAACACACCCGTGATATTTAAATGGCCGTGGTATTTTAGCCATACAAAAGCAATGTGTATAGCCACCAGCTATACATATGTAGATTCACTTTATACTAGATTTCACTGAAATTACTCGTTCTGAATAATAATAGGAAATGATAAAACTGTTCAAGTAATAAACCGTGACCGCCGTGACGTCAACAAAGTGCAGGTGGCATCAACGTTAATTGGGTCATCCGCAAAGGCAAAGTAAACTAACTGCTTTAATTATTGTTGCTCAAAAGCTAAGCGCAGAAATGAAATCGTAAATAAAATTAATGAGCCCCACGTGCAGTTTTAATTGAGTACGTTTAAGTATTTCGCATTTATATAATTTCCAAAAAGTTTCTTTTCTTTTGCAACTTCTCAATATTAAGTCACTGTTATTCGATACTTTTTATTTCCTGAAATATGTTATTATTTGAAGGTGTGAAATAACAATGTAACTACGGAAACAAAGAAGTGAAAGTGTGAAATCAAAATATAACTAGTATGAAATAGAAGTGTAACTATAAAATTAAAAAAAAACCTTAGACTTGACATGATATCCTATACTCTTGCATTAAGTTTAGAGTTTAATCTTGAAGTATTGCAAAAAGTAATGTACGAGTCTTGTTTATAAAGCGTTTTCTATTTACTCGTGAGAATACAACAAATCGCTTCGTTCGTGGTAAACTGCTCACTTGTAAACTCGTTGCATAAAATATTATTATTAATTTTTAATATCTGTTGACAAAATTAAAATACCAAATAATTGCATTTGCCTATAAATCTTTTTTGACGTATTTTATGGACCCAAAAATAATAAGTAGATATTGGAATCAAATTTTTGGATGTCATCTGTCTACGTTGGCGCAAACCAATTCGAATTTGGAAATCAATGCGATTCCTAAATTATTTCGAAAAAAAATTATGTATATACAGGATGTCCATCGAGTGCCGCGGTCTTCTCTACTGTCTAAAGTATACAAGATAGAAAAGAAATTCAAACGAGCTGAGGTGCAACTCAGTCAGCTCTACTTTCTAAATTCTAATTTTTTTTAAATAGAACATCCAGTATATTTTTACATATTTACAAAGTACGCATAACGAGTAAGTAATAACCAAAAATTTAGTATATAAAAAATTGCTCTACTTTGAGCTCTTATAGTTTATTTATTTATTTACATTTCATCGTGAATTTTTGTAAGTAAGTCAATACAATATCTCATCTACAGAAATTTCAAGACAGATTCAATCTATTAGTTATTATGTGTACAGGGTGTTAAGTTTTGAAAAAGTTAATTTTTCTCAAAATTTTCAAATGGAACACCTGTATGTCTAAACTCTTGTGAAACACTGTCTTAATGAGCTTTCATAAAAGATCAGATGCTTTTATCTAAACTGAAGAAATCGCGAGACAGCAATGAAATATTTTTTCTTCTTTCAATATTAACTTTATCTAGCCAAAGGTTTAAAACATATTTTTAAAACCCAAAACTTACGATTAGGTTTTTCAACTAACAGTACCACAAAGAATTTATTGGGAAACCCGAAAGATAAAGTTGATGTTGAACAGAAATCTGGAATTTATAAAAATAAGTGTACCGAATGTACTAGTAAATATATTGGACAAACAAAAAGACATATATTAACACGTTTTAAAGAACATTTAAGTCACTACAGGTACAATAGGTTTGAGAAATCAAGTGTTGTACAACATATTTACAATACAGGACACATTATTATTAAGGATAATTTAAAGTCATTAAGGAAGTTTCAAATAATAGGGAATTAAATGCTTACGAAAGTATTTTTATTCGGAAAAATAAAAACAATTTAATGAATTCAGACAACGGACCAATACCTAATTCCGTACTATTTGAATTACTCTAATTTGTAGGTTGTTATTTGACGGTTCATATTTAGATATGTATGATTATTATGATTATTATAATTATTATTTTCTAGATCTTAAGTCAAAAATTGGCCGCTAGATGTAGTACTTGTTATGTCAAAAGTCATCCGCTAGATGTCGCTACCTAAATCATATATAAAGGGGTGTTAGAGACAGTTAAGCGCATTTGCACTGGATATTTGATAAGGAGAGGATTCTCCTAGATAAAATTTTCCTAAAGTGATCTTAACTTGTGGTGTGTGGGTGTGATTTGCTCTCATCTGTAGGTTGTTTGTTGATTTTTAGGTATCAAATAACAGGGAATTATATACTTATTTATTCGTTAGAATAAGAAGTTTTTTCGGAGTCTTTGGACTATTTATTTCCGTATTTCCGTGTTGTTTGGTTAGAACTTATTTGTAAGGTTTGTCTGACGGTTAATTTTAGATCTTTACGTACTAATTTATATTTACTTACATTTATGATTGTTGTTAGTTTTAACATTTTTATGATTTTGTTAGGATGATTAGGTTGTTTTTAGATCTTTTTAGTGCTTTTAAGTTGATAGCGTACTGAAGATCGCAGCTTAGCTGCCGAAATACGTATCTACGGATATAAAAATTATTGTGGGCGGAGGTTAATTTCAATTAACAAATATCAAAATTAATTTTTGCAACTTTTTTGTTTCTGAAAACAAAAATCATCACAAATGTTTCAAATTCGACCCTCACCATGGAGATTTCACTTATTTAAAGAGATAGACGGTAGGTGTACATTTGCAAAGTTGCTAAATTTGATGAGCGAGTTCCCCATGGTGAGGATCAAGTTTGAAAGTCTGTATACATTGTTTCCACAACTAACACATATTAGCAGGGATTATTTCACAAAAAAAATTAGTTGTAGCATCGAAAATTCAGTTGGGAAGCTTTTATTCTTCTTGCTACCCCTTTGTAAGTCTCAGTCCTCGTTCTCCTGTAATGAAGAAAATAGTATCGCAATACAAGCCGCAAGCTCTTGTGAAGATGGACTACGGCCACAAAAGTCTTCAAGTTGATAGGATTGGTTGGTTGATGACATGGTGATTTGACAGAAACAAATTTATAGATGTGAGTAGCGATTATTGTGTGAACAATACACTAATTGCTCATTGAGCAATTGACGTGTAATTGCTTAAACAAATAAAAATATTTTGAAGCTTTTAAATCCTATAAACTACTTAATAAATAGTTTTATAACTAGGCGGAGGGCCTATAAAGATTTTCCGGTTTAATTCACTTTCAGATTCGGCAGTGCGGGTGGGGAATCTGCGTTACGTTGACTACTTGTGTTCATACGTGAATATTATTATTATGTAAGCACTCGGAGTCTCGGGTAATTTAAAATCATGCCATGCCACTCCTCACATATCTGTCAAAGCGCATTTCTTGCGAGCATCCATTCAGCCAGTACAATACTGTGATTCACGCCGTTTCTACAAATGCACTGCCTCTTTACCTCGCCGATTGTGTAATATTGCTATTCAGGGGATCACGGCAAATACGTAGAGCACCCTAGACGGTGTCTGGCCGCTTCGTTGCAACAGTAAACCGTAAAACCTCATCCGACCCTTTCAGTGTTTTTAACTATAGGACACGTTTAATTCTTCAAAACTTGAAATATAAACTACATATTAGAGTATAAAGCATTTAGTCAGTTCCTCAAGGTCATTTAGACATTAAACTATTGTGATTTATTTAATAACAAATCGAATCTTCTTTGTCCAATTTCCTTAGAGCAATTATTAACAATTACCTTAAATTATTTTTGGCATGCACGTAAAGAGTAAATTGGTACAGTGTAAATGGAGTTCAGAATATACCCCATTTATAAAAAAATGAAAAAAAAACATACTGTTAAATATCAGGAAATGTTTTAGCGCCGATCAAACGCTGCTTATAATTTTATCACTTATTATTAATTAGTTTTTGAGTTATGTCGCCGCAAGTATATTTTTGAAGAAGTTAATTTTTCTCAAAATTTTCAAATGGAACACCTGTAAATCTAAACTCTTGTGAAACACTGCCTTAATGAGCTTTCATAAAACGCCAAATGTTTTTGTCCAAACTGAAGAAATCGCGAAACAGCAATTACTCATTTTTTTTAATTACAATGTTTACGTTTTTTTAGCCTTTTCTACCGGTCCTTCTGTTTTATTTTGTTTACAATTAACAAATATTAGTTAATTTAATTAATAAATTACAAAATAACAAAATAATGTACAAATTAAGAATAATAAGTATTAAATTAGAAAATAACAGAAAAGAATAACAAATTAAGAATGACAAGGAACCATTGGATCTAGAAAATGTATACTAAATATTCAAATTGTTTTTCAGCTTCTTCGAAATACTTCTTACTTGTTATAATCTTGATGCCAAAAGACATTTCTGGTTGCTTTCTCCTATTAAGTGTGTCAAGTCACGTAACTTTTCATTATTAAAATCCAATTTGTTAACACAAAAAGAAGTACAAATTTGTAAAAGTAATGTCTCACTAATTTAAACAATTGTTCTATCAATTAAAAATTCATGGCAACTGTTTTCCAATTTCCTAGCAAACGGCAACGTAATTTAATTTTTTTTTTTTAATGATTTTAATGAAGTTATTTAAATATTTTTAACGTACAGGAAAATAGGAATTAGTTTAATAGGAACATATTCAATTACTTTGAACACGAAATAAAACATATTCATTGATTTATCATCTAACTGAAACAGAGAAATCGGACGGAAAGGCTAAATAACGTTAATATTAAAAAAATATATATTTTAATGCTGTTTCGCGATTTCTTCAGTTGAGACAAAAATATTTGGCGTTTTATGGAAGGTCATTAAGACAGTGTTTCACAAAGATTTAGACATACAGGGCGTTCCCTTTGAAAATTTTGAGAAAAATTAACTTTTTCAAAACTCAACACCCTGTACACATAATAACTAATAGATTGAATCTATTGTGAAATTTCTGTAGATGAGATATTATATTGACTTAACCACAAAAATTCGCGATGAAGTGCAAATAAATAATCAAACTCTAAGCGCTCAAATTAGAGCAAATTTTAACATATAATCATTAATATCTTACAAACTTTTAAATAGAACTTTTTGGTTATTACCTACTCGTTATGCGTACTTTCGAAATATGTAAAAATATACTGGGTGTTCCGTTTAAAAAGATATAACTTTGGTATGGCTCTCAGTTATTGAACAGCCTGTATAGCCAAAAATAATTTTAGAAAATAGAACTGACTCAGTTACACCTCAGCTCATTTGAATTTCTTTTCTATCTTTTATACTTTAGACGGTAGAGAAGACTGCGGCACTGGGTGGACACTCTGTATGTATCTCTTTTTCAGAAACAAGTCAGTCGTTTCTCTTCTTGATGACGTCAAAATACGTGATTCCTATCTCTAATAATAAGTTTAATAGTTAGGCAAAAAAAAAACTGGGAATCAATAATGAATAAAACATTTGTTGTCTGAAGTTATCGAGCTCATTCTGAAAAACTATCGATTACACGAATGATGTATTTACGAGGTTTTAAAACGACTTCAACCTTTCATAGGGGGTAGGGTAAATCTATTTGCCGTGATCAAATATTAAACACTTGCTATTCACGGATGACGTGAAATGTTAACGCAAACACGACTTCATTCACCGGTCGACTTTGTATCCAGGGTCCATAGAGGCCATTACCCACAGTCCTAGTTGATTTCTCTAAGGATATTCCTTGACGTAACACGTTCAACGGCGGACATGTGCTTGATTACCTCGTTCTATTATTCATAATACTTTTAGTAAATTGACAGAGTTCATACTTTATTGCATTACAGTCTGAAAATTCTTAATGCAATTCGAACCATTCATTCTGATCGTATTACTTTCCTTTATAAAATCATTGACATTTTAAAGTTCTTAAGCAATCAAAAATAAACTTGAAAAAATATACAGGTTTTGTATTAAAAAATTAAAATTGCATTTACATACAGACGCTCTAAAATGCGTTCGTTTGACTACTTTTTGACAATTTTTTCAAAAAATCTCGGCGATTATATTGAGCACAACAAATTGGAATATTTAAAAAAAAATAAAAAAGCTAGAAAATTGTACTATTCTTTGTTTGATCACAAACATAGCGTATTACTTTTCTGACAATAGATAAATCGCATACTTTGCAAAGAGCTTAAAGGGGATCCACAGAAGTGACAGCTTTGAACAATTAATAACTTGATTTTTTTATGAACCCATTGGGTTTTCCTGTACCATTTGGCGCAATATATAATTTTCTTTCAATTTTGTATAAACAATATTATCATTATTTTTAATAGTTTACCTAGTTTAGCATATAATCTAAAAATGTTGGCTCTTCAAACCATGACTATATCCAACTAAGAAATAGGTCAATTAGCCGTGGCAAACTCACCATCGCCGATTCACTGCGGTCAACTCGCCGTTGAACTAATTCACCATCGACCTAATTCGCCCTTCCCAGTAACAGTTCCATTCAGTTTGTTGATGATAAGTTTTAAAACTCTTCTTTCTTTTCCTAATTATTTAAAATGTCCAAGCTATACCTAGAAATTAGATGAAAACAAAGTATATCCTGACAACTTAGTAGTCTGCCACAAGCCTAAACAAACCGGAAATGGAATTTCCTGTCTTTTCGTTGTCGTTGTCCTGCTTTGCTGTTCTATCGAACCTCTCCCCATTTTGTTTACATATTTCTATATTATTCGACTCGCAGAATTATTCCCAAATTCTGCGCCAGTTTCTTAAGTCTTTTACGTGTGCATTCCGCCATAAACTGTACTATTTACAAACACCATTTCCACTTTCATGCTTTGAGTTTCATCTTAGACGCTTTTGTGCATTCGTTTCAAAATACTCCAGCCATAAAATGGTGTTTAAATTCGGCAGTTTTTTGTGATTTTAATCAAACAGTATCTTTCGAAGTTTCTATTTTTAGATAGAATTGCCTCATCTTTTTAAAAGTTTGCAAGCGCATTTCATCTGTTTCGTGAAAACCGTTCAAAATTATTATTCCACGCGGTTGGATAGTCATAAGATTTCCGTTACCGGGAGGAACCTCGGGGAGGTTTCTTCGTCGTACGATGATTTCGTCGGTTCTGATTTGGCGCTGGTGGAACAAAAAGCTCGTTCAGAATTTGGCTCAAGCCTCATCCTTGGAGTACAGGACAGGTATGTTTGCGTCTGTTGCTCTCCCTTTCGTACAGGTTATTATCGTCAAACTTTCCGTCCCTTACAGGCTTTTTACCTCCGACTGTCCAGGTGTTCCTGTTGCTACAACAGGTAGGTAGCAATATGTTTTAATTTCCTTCAAGACTCATGGAAAGAATCTAAGCAACACCGAAGAACAGTAACTAAAAACCTACTTCAAGCTTAGGTTTTTGGATCTGTACTCTTTTTCTATACATGTATGCTTTTAAAATTCTACTAATTACATTCTCATTTCAAATTTAAAGGAATATTTCAAAATATGAAAACTTCGATCTAACCTCAACAAAACAGAGACTTGCCTGATCCACTTAATAAGAAAAGGCAAAACCTCTAATTTGAATGTTTTATTTGCCATAAGTGTCTATTGTTAGTGATTCGATCGCATCTTCCACAATAAACAGAAAAAATCAAACAAGCAGTTATCAATCTCTGCAAAATAGCTGCGGTGAGAAAAACAATAGCAAGCAATTAAGCAGTTTTGAAAATGAAACGTCGTCGACAGAAAAGCAGAAAAACATGTAGTTCCAACATTAGCTAAAGCAAAACAGACAATGGCTGCGAAAGTCTTCAAATTTGACATTGGATCTATTAATCAACATACGCATGCCATCAGCATATTATTGTTGAAGAGTTGATTAAAAATGAGAGAGAATCTTTGTCTATCCATTGATACATTTATCCTATTGCAATGTCAGGTCAAAAAGGGAATGGGACGATTCGCCGTCGCCGATTTACCGTCGCCAATTCGTCGTAGAATCAATTCGTCGTCGATCCAATTTACCGTCTGCCGTCCCATGTTACTGCTTTATTTAGCTTGATAAGCTTTAAAACACTTTCTGACCATTTTAGATAATATCCAAGTTATACCTACGAATTGAAGAAAATAACTATAATTTCAGTACGTTTCAAGTAAATTAAAATGAACTTTACTATTGTTTTTCTATTTCAAGTTAAAATAAATTCCTAATTACAGTGCGACCACCGTAAGACACAAAATTACGAACAAATTGGTGCTGTACGTACACATAATCATAATTCTATTTTTTTTTTTTTTAATGGAACCCCTTTTTCAATTTATAATTTTAAATGACGAGTTTTCCATGAATCAATATTTTGAAAGCAGTCGACTTTTGATGTGTAGTGATTTTGATTGATATGAAAATCAATATGATTTTGAGCAGAATCTGAAAATATAAAAAAGAAGAATTGGAGAGATTTTACGAACACCCTGAAGAATAAGAAATACTTCCTGGAAGACCAAATTTTTTTATCTGTTTCTTTATCTATGTATCACATTTAATTAATAACAAATTATTTTATTTTCCATTAAATATGTTCACTTCTTTATTTTATTTACATATAATTATCGGTATATTATTATTTGGATATGTACCTGGACTTAAAACTTTAATCGCTGACGGCTAATTTACCGACGGCGAGTTTTCCGGCGGTGAATTGTACCTACGACGAATCGGCGACGGTGAATTGGCGACGACAAATCGGCAATGGCGAATTGTCCTAGACCCGGTCAAAAAGCGATCGTAGGATGTCGCTGTTTCATCGATACATTTATGATTCAGAAAACCTTCACATCCTCTATTTTGTGAAGCTGACACTATCTATTAACTTCTTTACTCTAGGAATCGCACGTTCCTAACGCGCAGGCATGTGTGTTCATCCCAAGATTACTTTCCTAGTTTATGATTGATGGTTATCGCATGTGGTACTTTCCTTTTCGCACCCACATCGTCCATGACAGCCTCCTGCATTACTTGGGCAAACGGTCAAAGAGTGCGGTTGTGTTATGGTTTCGTTTAAATAACTTAAATTTGGAGAGTTATTTGTCTGTGTGGACGTAACTCGAATACGGCTTTGAAAGCTTTGGAAAGCACTCTTTTGACGCTGGTGTATTCTAAACATTATTAAGAAGGAGCCTGTGGAATTTACACACAAGTAAAGCTTAGAACACAATGCTTAAGTAAAAGTTATAAGGATATTGTCATTCATGATTAAGACAGGTTGCATTTAATAATTTGCAAGTTTGTCTTTGGTGGCTATCATAGATTCACATCGATTTGTCACTTTTAAAATTACTAAAACCTTATCTTTAAAAATTATGTCTTATTATATGTAAAATATATTAGATTTTGTATCTTATTCCGTTTGCTTAACACTTTTACTTAAGCATTGTGTTCCAAGTTTTAGGATAATTGTGCAATGTATTAAAATTCAGCCACCGCTAATATTTCGTTATTTTCTCTCTCTCTCTCGGGCTTTTAGCGCCTCTCGGCTTTTTGTTGGCCCCTCAGCTTTTCAACCCCTCAAGTTTTACCGATCCTTCAGTGTTTTATCGTCCCTCAGCTTGTGATCATCCTCTCAAATTGTCTTCATCGCTATTTTTTTGTCCCGATTGCCTACATCTATTGCGGGTCCTTCATTCGCTAACGAAGTTTTGCATAGCTATTCAAGTCACTGAGTAAGTATTAAGTTTTACCGTCCCATCAACGTTTTATCGCCTCTCAGCTTGAGATCGTCCTCTCAAGTTGTCATCGGCGCTATTCTTTTGTCCCGACTGACTACCGTTATTGCCGGGCCTTCATTCCCCGATGAAGTTTTGTATAGCCGATTCAAGTTACTGAGCAAATATTTGGGCAACGAAGAAAAGTCATCGTGTCGACCGTCTCAACAGCAAGAATCATCACCGCAAGTTATTTAAAATTTATTTGGAATGACGTCATAGTTGACGACACACAGTGTGTCCCAGAAACCCGTTTACTTGCTAACTAACGTTTGTGGATTTAATTTTAAGTGCATTAGTTATAATTTGAATCACTATTAGGTTAATCTAAGCCCTCGAATAGCTATTAAATTCTTTATCGTTTGACTTACAGTTAAATATCAAAGAACTAAATGTCAACCATTTTTACTTTTGTTTTGAAAGCAATAAATTGCCAGTACTCTAGTTTCTTGTTGAATTTATGCGGCCCACACCCTTTTATGTAAAAGCAGATACGACACGTTAACGAGGCGGTCTATTTGTAGAGAAAAGTTTTTGCATTGACAAAGAATACCGTTGGATAATTTATCTCTATGCATCCTTAAACCAATTGTCGTAGAAGATCGATCCACGACTCAAATCTCCACTCGAGCTAGGGATTTCTGGTATAACTATGCACTTTTCTTGCTATTCTCCATCCGTATTGTAGTTTCCAAGTATCTGCAAAAGTAGGTAGCAAGCTGTAACTCTGTATATCCGAATTAAGTTTATGTTGATGGTTTAGAATAAATAAAACCTAATTTAAATGTAGAAAACCGTGACGATTAAAATACTGCGTACAATACATTATGTTTCTTAAAAGGTATTAAGAACTGAAACTCACTAGGGAGAAAATAAATTATAATATCTGTTACAATGACAGCAACTACTGTCTACTTTCGGTCTTGAATAAAATATCATTTTCAATCCCAAATTACTTATTGTTAGTTATTTTCCAGTTTAAACTGCAAGGGAATAAATTTTTAAAAAATAGTAATCATTATTGTAAAAAAATATTTTAATCGCGCCAGTAAAAATTTGTGGTTATAAATTCCATTTTCTTCGGCTACCAATGAAAAAGAAGTTTCTCCCTCAAGGTGTTAATTAAACATACACCGTTGCAATAAGTATTAATTTACAAATTCAATTATTCTAAAGATAATAGAAAATTTACAGCTATCACACGCGTATAAAGTTAATAGAGTGAAGTTTTCAATTACTTACTTTTATCACAGTGTCATTAAATTTTCAATATATTATGTGCCCTCGGAAAATTTTCAAATGCTGTGCAAATGCTCATCACAACAACAAGCCTGTAGTTAACGGCAGTCAAATTTACCTAAATCCTAACAGTTTTTTTTTTGGAACTTTCAGTCGATTTTTAAATGTTCGATTAACTTTTTTTGAGGTTCGGTCTTTTAAATTCGAGTGCCTTGTAATATACCTTGCAAATCAATGTCGTTACAATTATCTCCTCCAGGGAGTGGATAAATTTAAGAGGAATTAAAAAAGACCGGCCCTAAGTTTATTGTTACACAAGTATACTGCAGAGGAGTGGCTAAACGGATGAACCAAACTTATCAGTTCGTGACTATCGCGCTAAATTAACTCTAAAAAATAATTGTTAGAGATATGAGGAATGTGTCTTCTGAAGCATGTTCGTCCGTTCCGCCGGATGCATTCACTGCCAACTGCTACCAATTGGGTACAATATTTTATGACAAATCACATAAATTCATTGACTACCTGCTGTATGAATGAGAACCTGCCGCTTTCTGTCTCGTTATTTCACAGCTACTGAATTTCATAATTATCATAATTTACAGTTTAAATTTCTAATTTCCTTGTAATTCATAATGAAAACCGGTCTCTTAAAAATTATTTTATATTACGTTACTGTACGTATTGCAAAGTATTAGTTGTTGTCGATATTGTTTTTTTTTTTTATTATTATCATCCCTTTATTTTTGACTCTCTTGGCCTTTACATTCCTTGTTTCTTCTTTGGCTGCATCTTAGCGTTCCATTCTTTCTTGGATGTTCTTATGTCATTCAACCTCTACCAGATGCTCCTCCAACAATCCAAGTATGCTTTCCAAAATGATATTTACCGTGTCTCTTCCTTGATCTTTTCAGTTGTATCTTAGCTATTCAAGCTTTCTTGGTCGTTCTTGGGTCATTAATCCTGTGCCAGTTGCCCCATAAACCTAGTTGTCTTTGTTCCATATTTCTCGATGCACTGTTTCTTGATTCGAATCTTACTTGTCCATGTCTTATTGTTTTTTTGTTACTTTTCTCGACGGTTATTACATTCTCATTTTACTTTACCATTTTTACATTTTTATCTTACTTTACTTTTATCTCGTTTGTAAATATTTTTCTATAAAATCAAATCAAATCCCGCTTCAATTTGTCTATCCTAATGCAATGTTAGGTCAAAAAGCGATAGTAAGATGTCGCTATTTTATATGTTTATAAAATGTACCTATTGTAAACACGTAGTTTTGTTTTTACTGAAACATCGTTCTTATTTACGCAGCTTTGTACAATGTTGTTTTTCGTTTCTTTTATTTATTTCCTACTTGTCGTCAAGGTGGTGTTCTTGTGCTGTCTTGATTTCTTCTACCTTTTGCTTGGTTTCTTCCAGTTTTAGCTTCTTTGTCGTAAGTTCTGGCCTTGTCTTTTCTGTTACAGCCACGACTTCTTTTTCTAGTTATTTTCCGTGTTCCCAATTCATTTTCATTCAATCATTCCCTGAATTTCCCAGGTTTTCTCAGACTTTTCATCAAAAAACTTTCACTACTAACTGTGGTTATGCAGCTTTCCTAATTTTTACGTGTTTAAACAATGTTTTCATGATTTCTAAACAAGAATTGGCAATTTATTTATTTATTTATTATCACGTGTATTACCCAAAAAATTGTTGATTAATTTATTATTCACTTCTTACTTGTGAAAATTATAAGTAATGAATTTTAATAACCTGCGTTTTCGTTTTAGAATAATAAATCAAACCAAAAAATTAGAATTAAAGTTTGTTCTTGTCCTATGAAAATTGTAAGTACAAAGTTTTTTTAATCTCAAACCGGACAGAAAAATGAAGAGAACACACTCAACGTTTCGCTATAGATTTATAGCTTCGTCAGGAGTGAAAAAAAAGTAAAATTTTACTTTTTTTGAATGTGTAAAATTTTACTTTTTTTCACTCCTGACGAAGCTATAAATCTATAGCGAAACGTTGAGTGTGTTCCCTTCATTTTTCTGTCCGGTGTGAGATTAAAAAAACTTTGTACTTACAAAAAATTAGACTTTCCAAAAAAAGCAAAAAGTCTTAATGCAAGCAACCCAATAAACATAGTCGTTTGTATTTGTATTTGCCTATTTATATCTAGAACAATTTTCCATTTTCTTTTCTAATTTTAGATTTTTTTTTTATTGAAGTTTTCAGTTCTTCGATTAACTTCACCAACTTCTGCATTGAAAGAAACAAATTCCCTTACTTTTCCCCGACAGTTTCGGCATATCTTTTCTCAATGCCCTGATCCACCCGGTTTTCCAGGCTTTACCGATGAGTGGAAACTCTGAATTTTCTTTACCATATTCTTTTAAGTTACGTGTTTTCACATTTCCAACCCAAAATATCAGACATGCAAAAAATTCTTAGAAAATTTCTCAGCAATCTAATCCCTATTATCCGCTTTCAAATTATACATTTCGATTCTCTATTTGCTTTTGCTTTCTTACCATTATTATCACATCATATACAAGGGCACGGTCAGTTATTATTATTATTATTATTATTATTATTATTATTATTATTATTATTATTATTATTATTATTATTACCATCCTCTGGAGATGTCACACTTTGATTTCTTTATTTATTAGGTCATCCATAAATATTGTGAAAGGTCTACTGTTCCATCAGTTCGTCTTAGTCCATCTTTCACTTTAAATGTTTTAATATGGTATTTTCTTTTTAGCAATAATACAAAATACATCTGGTTATGGCATTTTCCTATAAACTATGAATTGTACTAACTTACAACTTATTATTCACTTCTTGTTAGGCTAGTGTGTTCCAAACTGGTTCTCTTGATAACTGTCTTTTCCAAATTACAAAAGTAAGCTTCTTCCTCGTTTAACTGTTAACTTTCACACTTTCCCTTTTCTAAAACTTGGATCTAATATGATTCTAATTTCTAGGCCTATTTGTTCACATTTTTATTTTAACGGATTTTTCCAGTAAGAGGGAAAGACTCGCTTCTCCATGCCGAAAAAAATCCACCTGACTCAAAAAAAAAAAGCCCCGAGACCATGGCCAGGGTCGTGCGTTTGCTGAATGCCCATTCATGCCTATAGATACAGATCCTAATTTTCATTAAAAAAAATCGTGTGGACATTTTCTGTAGGTCTCCGTAAATGAGAAGGTCTACGCCAGTCTTTAATTTAAACTGAGAATCTAATGCATCATAACCCTACTTCCAGCTAAAATATGCGAAAATGTCATGAAGCGGAATCAGACTTGCCAAAACAGCTGGTTTGGTCGACATTGTTATGTTTTCCGTGCAATTCCTTATATGCAACAAAAGTTTTCTGATTTCCATGAATATTTTACTAACACGAAGCTTTACATGAGCTTTTAGAAAACCCATTATTTTCATTGCCATACTAAAAAGTATTATTCCTTTTTAGTTTTGTAGTCTTTCGGTTTTCTTTTTGCTGATTTTGCTGATGCAAGGTGGTAACACTACTTCCCTGGTTGGCGCCCTTTTATATCACTTTTATGTCACGCTATCTATTAGAGTATTCTGATTTTGTGCCGTTGGAGCGTTCGCTTCCGGCAATCGTCTACTGCCTTACTTTGCATTTCGCCACCACAAGGTACTGATGCTGTGAACATTTCTCGTGAATTATTGCTAGTTTGAACAAAATTCTGATTTAAGTACAACGTCCTTTGTTGTGCCTTATGTACCGTTTGATTTGTTGTAAGCAAATCTTACCGAGGCGATCACCCATTTCTACTTCAAATAGGAAGGTAATTAGTGACGCCATTAGAGCGACCCATGTTTATATTCGATTTCTTTGTTTCAACAAAGGAATCCGCTTCTTTTTCTTATCTTCGCTACTTCCTTCCCGTTTACAGTTTCTGTTTTTGCGACGAATCTGTTCCCGCCGAGAGCGTAGGTGAATCAAGTGAGTTACGTTTAAGTTACGTTTTATCTAAGATAAACAAATTACCGAATCACAATTTATGTAGATCAGTACTGGATCCGAGTGAATTCTATTTAAGTATCTAAGTCAAAGATACTAACGTCTCTTACATACGTGCTTGTTATTTATTTTAGGCCGGTGGGCCGTTAAGATTCGCATATCTCTGAAATTAATATACGTTTTAAGTACAATTTTGCTGCGACGTCATAACTGTTTTAGATGTACGAGTGAAAAGTTCTCCTGAAAGTTTTCCCAAATTTTGGCGCATGAACCTTGGGAGACGGTTCCGCAGCGGCGTAGTAATCAATTAGGGTGAAATTTCCTGGCACCGTTAAAACTCGAACCAGCCCAACTCCATTTGAGTTCTAGCTCGGGACAGCTGATAGCCTTCCTCAGCGCTAACTTGCTACCTTTTTCGTCAATTAATCAGAAGGTAACGTAATTTCAATGGCACTATTAATTCTGTTATGTTTCTTAATGCATACTTCAGTTCCTTTTATGTTATTCCCTTCTCCTTGTTCTTAAATTGTTGACTTATTTTATTAATATGCTTGGTGTCCTTTATTACTTAAACTTTTATTAATTATTGTAACGGATGATATTATAAGGTAGACAAAATTACAAGGAAGTTAAAAGACTGTACCTAATGCTTCTAAAACTCCACGACCATCCAACAAAAAAACTAAATAATTAAAAATTAATTTTTCCCTGTTATGTATACGTAAAATTTGATAACTGGAGATAATAATTTTAATTATTGCATAATTTACAATTTTACACAATCGATGAACTGAACCCCTAAACAAAGGCCACAAATGGCGGTGCACAATGGACTTCTAGAACAGTCTAAACTTTTAGTTTTTTTTTACCTATTTCTAAAGTTCACATTTGTTTCAAGTAAATCCTAAAATTTAACATATATTCATAATCATAATGCACATAATGATATAAGAAAATATGAGCAAGTATGCTTACTTTTACACAGCATAGCTCACGCGCCCATTTTACAAATATTTAAACGCATAAGTCAGTGAGCCTTCCTTTAATAATGACGATTCACGCACAAAAATTGTTTATCAACAGATTGGTACACATAAGAACGATTGTTAGAACAAATATTGTACATCTTATCTTGTTTGGAAATGTAAATTACCTCACCTCTTCCGGCTGCAACGTCTCAACGCAAGAAATTATTAGCTTTTGCAATCCAAATATTTAGACACGACGTAAAATTTTACGTGTATTGTATTAAACTTTCGTTAAATTCAGGAAAAAGAAGATCCTTTTCGTCAAATTTCTGATGATCTTGTCAAAATTTTCATAAATTTTGAAGTTAGAATTAAAACAAAAAAAAACATCATTTCTATAAAATAAAAGCAAAGTAATTTCAGTACAAGGAAGTCATTTAACTTGTGAGTAAATAATTTCACTGATAAGATTAAAAGCAGGCATTCTCAGCTCAAAAACAATGAATCAATCTTTGTTGTAAATAGCAGCAATGTCGTATCATAGGACGTATGAGTCACTAACTAAAAGGACGAAGGACGTTCACCCTCGCATAACCTAATCATACTAATGGAAGCCACGTTTTACAAGAATACCATTTCATTTCCTCGACAGGCTTCAAGCCCGAGGGTTTGATTTGCTTAATGCACCTACTGAGATTGCCCGCTCTGATAGACGAAAGGAAGGCCTAATTTAAAAATTTGCTTGAAAAAACCGTCTCATTCAAAACTTGCAGTAGTATCAAAACCACTGTTTTAATGACTGGCGATAAGAGAAAGAAGCGAAACTATAATTTACGACTTGGTGGTATCGAGTTTCTTTGTAATCTCTGATCACACATGCAGAAGAACACAAGCACATGGTTCTGTTTACAGGACTTGTTAATAAGTGGATTTAATAAGGACATAATCTGGTGGCTTTCGTCTTCGTCTTCAGTCTAAGCGCGCCGTTTGCACGCGACAAAACCGACACAAAGTGGGTGCAGCGGATATGAAATGGCCAATTGGGAAACAGATGGATGAATAAATAACAGCTCTGTGTGTAAAACGTAAAAAACGCGAATTTTTTTTTGACTTTACGAAGAACTCCTCAGGGTATTTAGTTACCGAAATTATTATCTCAAAGATACTAGAAAATAAAAGTTTTTCTTTAAATACTGTTGTTTTATTTTCTTTTATAGCATTATCCATTGCATAAACAAAATAGAACGAACTTAAAACCCCTCCTTGTCTTACTTCTTCTCCAGTTTTGAATTTCTTCTGGAAGCTGTAAGCCTATTTACGTCCTTATTAGATGTAATATGTAATAAGATTTATTCTTTTTGCTTCTCAATCTCTCCCAACATGTTTCCCTGTCCATTGAATCACACAAACATTTCTTAGTCTTTTATTAATTTAGACTCCTCTGTAATTGTGAGCGTTCTTTGTATCGTCCTTCTTAGTATTCTGGTCTTCGATTCTTCCCTTTTTCTTTTGTCCTGTAGCACGTATTCTTTAGTGTCCCTCTGCATTTCAACATTTTACATACTCTGGCCGTACTTCGAGTATGCTGTCCTTAAATTTCTTCTTTGCTACTTCCATAGCGACACCGTTTCTGAACCCATTCATCTTCCATTGCATTCTTGTCTCCTTATTTGTCTCATTGTTGTTATCTACAGTATTCTTTCTAATGTTGATAATCTCTATTCTTTCTAATGTTGATAATCTTGTAATAAAGATTTTGGGTAACAAACAATCCTTACACCATGAATCTTTTTCTTTCTAATAAATCACTTTTGCCTTTTACACGTTAAAAGCGATGTTTTTCTCTTCCTTGCATTTTTGTTTCGGATTACCTTAGAGATTTTCTACCGAGCTAACTACTCTTAACCCCATCAAACCGCAGTTACCGAAGTAATGATGTAATGAATTATGTTTCTTTGATGGGGATTGGACAAATTGCGGTTATGATGAGGTGTTTTAAAGTTTGTATGCATTATTAATTGCTGAGACATGTTCTTTTCGAGTTCTTTAGATGAGTTATTTTATTTTCAGATGTTTCGTTTTTTACAACTTAATTGCCGTATTAGTAAAAAGTAAAAATATACACAATACGTGTAGCAAGTATTCGAAAAAATTAAACCTCAGGAAACCTGGAATCAAATAAACTACATCTTGACTAATCATCAAACCTTTCTTAAATCACTTCAATATGATACAATTTCTCAAAACATTTTGTTTGTATAACATTAATAACATTTGTTGCATCTTTGAAAAGTTTCTGATTGTATTTTTCATCGTACTTGTATCCCCTCCCCCATTCACCTATTGTATCAGTATATGCGTATATTCACGAAAACACATCAATCTGAGAGAGGTAACAATATTAACCACTCTTTTACCTCCTTTACCTGTCTCAGGATTGGGTTAGGATTGTAGTTAACTCTGACGTCATTCGTTGGCGTATTTAGCCGGCAGAAATTGAAAGTTGATTGTGGTTTGATATAGTTAGGAATAGTTAGCTCGGTAGAAAATCCTTCCCGTTCATGTTTAGGTACTTTGTCTGCTCTCACTCACTAGCACGATCAATCTTCGATTCTTTCGGTTTGTGTCTTGTAGCACATATTCTTTAGTGTCCCTCTACATTTCAATATTTTAAATAATCTGGTCCTACTTCCAACTCGTCCTTAAATTCCTTCATTGCATCTTCCATAGCGAAACCGTTTCTGTATCCATTCATCTTCCATCGCTCCTTATCTCCACATTCGTCCCACTTATCTACATCCTTTGCCATGAAAGTCAAAGTTCAAAGCATTCCTTCCAATGTTGATAATCTTGTAATAAGGTTTTGGGTAACAAGCAATCCTTTCGCTCTGAAGCTCTTTCTTTCTAATAAAGATCTGCAAAGCACTTTTGCCTTTTACAAGTTAAAAGTGAAGTTTTTTCTCTTCCTTGCATTGTTGTTTCGGATTACCTTGTTCATGTTTAGGCACTTCTTCTGCCCTTACTCATTTGCTCGGTGAATCTTCGATTCTTCCGGTTTTTCTTATGCCCTATAGTACGTGTTTTTTAGTGTCCCTCTATATTTCAATATTTTACGTACCCTGGTTCTACTTCCATCCCGTCCTTAAATTTCTTCATGCTTCTTCTAGCGACACCATTTCTGTGCCCATTCATCTTCCATCGCATTCTGACCTTCCATTATTGTTAATGTTCTTGTCCCATTGCTGTTATTCACATCCTTTGTTACTAAAGTCGAAGTTCAAAGTATTCCTTCCAATGTTGATAAATTTGTAATAAAGATTTTAGGATAACAAACAATCCTTGCGCCATGAATCTTTTTCTTTCCAATTTCCTTGTATTTTTGTTTCGGATTACCTAAGTTCTTTCTGTACTTTTTTAAATTTGTTTCCTCCATCCAACGCTTTTGTTCATCTATAGGTTCTTCTACTGCCCTCACTCACTTGCTGCGTAAATCGTTTTCTTTTCAGTAAAGATTTGCAATGCCTCTTGATTTATACAATTAAAAAAAATTAAGTCTTCCTGATTTTCTATTTTCTTCCTCTTTTCCTCTTCGGATTTCCTAAGTTCTTTCTGCCCTTTTGTATTCTTGTGTACCCCTCGAGATTTTCTTCTATTTCCAAAAATAGTTTGGCAGAAACAAAGAAGAAAAGAATCAACGTATGAAGGTTGCAAAACAACATTAAATCCTGATCAAGTTACTAATTAATTAATAAATAAGAGAAAACTGAACACTTTAGATTTGTACCAGCAGCAGTATTTGTTTTTGACAAGTTCAGAGCCGTCAAAAACGGCAATGATCGCTTTTTAACTGTGGCATGACAGGTACAGCTTTAATGAGAGAATACTTTTGACGGTTTCGAATTGAGGCAATAACTGCTGTTAGAAGAAAATAATATAATATGCAATCTGATTACAGAAATATATGGAGCGAGGATTAATGCTGCAATTCTTAGCACTATCGTAACCATCGTAACATATTTACGGTCTATGTATTTAAATGGCTCTATAATACCTTACAGGTTTACGATCGGGCTCAGAATTGCAGCATTAGAATACTAAGGGCCGGTTGCTCAGTCACAATTTAACGTTAATAATCAGTTGACTTCCATCTGTTCCTATGTAAAAAAAAAACTGAAGATTAAAGTTAAAGTGTGACTGAGAAATCGGGCCTAACTGGATTATAATAAACGTAGCAGAAAGCGAAGGATTTTTATAAGACCTTTAGAAAGACCCAACGGAATGGAAAAAAGGAAAAATAAACAAATACCACCAACTGGAGATCTAGAAGGAAGATTAATCATAGTTGTCATGGTAGCATCACAGAACAAATTATGAAAAAGAAATGGAAGACCTAAATAAAGGTGCGAAACTTAAAAAAAACTGATGACAAGAATTCAAAACAATCTGCATGGGACCTGGATATATCAATAAAAGGAAGAGACACAAAAAAAACTTAAAGCTTTTAGCGTAAGTAAAAATAGAATGTGGCGTTCTCATCTGATAAGCATTATGAGAGATTAAAGATCAGATAAAGGAAATCAAGATCGACGGACTTTTGCAAAGATGAAAATGAAAAAAGCGCACAATTTACAAAACCTATCTTTACAACGGTTTTCCATCTTCAAGTGAGTTTCCGAAACTATTCCAATTAACAAAAATATTAACAATACGTTGAGCAGGATTGGTCCTTGAGTTAGACAAGCTGATCATCCTGCATTTGAAACTGTCTCCAGGTTTTTGGCGAGTCTTCCACGTCGAGTTTTTTGATCTTTTATCTTTTCTGAATCTTCAAGTGCTCTGAGGGTGATACTTCTGAGTTGGCGAGTACTTAAAAATCATTTGCATATTTAAAGTTCCCTTTCATAACAGAAGAATCTTTTTGATGACCATTATTACTGTTCTTCTTGCTCCTGTTAGTCCTGTTACTGCGAAGAGAAATCAAATCTGCGAAAGGTGTTATAATCACGTATAAAGTTTCTTGTAGTTCAAGATAAAGAAGTACCACGAGTATTTCAAAGCAAAATAATACGAAAAGGTATGAACCCGAAAAATATGTCTTCTGAAAGAAATTGAAGGAAAGAATAATGAGGTGACGAAAGAAGTCTTGCAGAAGTCAAATGGCAAGGCTGAAAAGAAGACGCGGGAATTACTTTAATGATTTTATATTAAAAAATATGCTCCTATCAATTCCTAAACTGAGTCAACAATAACGTCGTTTTTTGAACCGTGCCAATCTTATTCTGGAATAACGATGTTGCTGCTTGATGTTTCCCGTACATACAAGGTTCGTTTCATTGAAAATAAAACAACATTCACAATTCAAATATCCAATTAGTTTGAAGTTTTTCCGCAGAACTTTTCTCCAATGAATTTATACGGATTCTTACGGTCTTCTAATGAATAGAAAACGCGATCAATAAGTCATAAGAGCAAACGGTAAGTCAAGATCGCTCGCGTTCGGGTAACATCGAACCGCTATTAACTGAAGGCACTCATTCGCCGAACGACGATCGTATTTTAAAGCAGAGCGTGACTTCACGGCCGAGTAATGAGTACATCTATTCATTGGGGGGTGGTCTCCCTTATATAACTTGGATTGAGGGAGTAATTCTGGGGTAACTGATCCGCCTTTATATGGTTTTATTGCACCCGAGATGTACTTTTATGATGACCGTGCACTTTGCCAGTGATTGAAGTTTCGTGTAACAGAAAGTATTAATTTATAAAGCATAGGAAACCACGAGACAGAGAAAATGTCTATTTCAATCTTTTAATGGAGCAAGCAATTTATTATTTATTAAATCAAGAAACAACTAAGATACCTTCAATGTTCTCTGATGATGATCTTGTTTTCATTTGGGCACGTGATCTGCAATTCAAACTACTGTTTGCAAACCATCAAATGGAGGAGTATTTATAAAGTTCCTTTTACTCCTTGGTGTTCATAAAACGTGTCCAATCATTTTTGCCCTTATTTATTTCCTTCTAACTTTCACTGTCTTCTTTAGTTCTTCGTTCACCACTCTTTTCCATATGTCTGGGGAAGTCTTCTGCTTCTTTTACCTTGTGGTGTTTACGTCAGTGCTTCTCATGCTATATTTTCTTAAAGTTTGACGTATCCTTCTGTTTATTTTAGTTTTGAATTCATTTAGATTTTCTCCGAAAATGATTCTTCTCGGGCGTTTGTTGATGAACGACTGAATTCTTTTCAGACTCTTTTCTGTCGCTGGCAACTTTCGCGTTCCTAACTAAGAGAATATTTACATTTTTAATTTGTAGATTATCTACGAAGAGGTACATATATGTTGTGAAGTACTCCATAGACTTCATTGGTTTTCTTTATTCTGTTCTGCATATCTGTTTCTGTTCTTCCTTTCTTGTCTAAAATTCATACCAGTTAGCAGAAAGTTTCTATTTACGTATACTAATTTTTAACCTGCATGTTTAGACCTCCAAATCACCTCTCCCCTTTTTTTCTTCCATTTAGCACTTCCGACTGTAGTGCACTGAGTATATCTTCACCTCATTTTATTCCATGAGGTTAAAATGAGATGAAGATATATTCAGTGCACAAAAGGCAATTTATTGCGCTTCACTTTCTAAAACATTTATCATTGATTTAATATTTCCAGCATTATAAGACGACATACATCATCTGCAACTTTTTGCCATTTAAATGATTCCTTAGGATGCTATTCTTTCACCATTTTCTCTGAGATAGTGTTGATGTATATGTCGAAGAAGAGGAACCATAGTGCATCAAAGTCAACTTTTTCTTTTTTTTTTTGGAAGAAGAAATTTTTAGACCATTTCACCATTAATTTCGCGCTTAACTCATTATACGTACAAATCGTTTGCGTTTATGTTATTCAGCCAATTTTTCATTGAAAATTTCAAAAGAAACTTGCTATCTAAATTGAAATGAAATTCTCGAAGTGGTGTTTTCTTTAGATAGACTTATTGGAACCTGTTTGTTCAATTGTCCTTATGTATTACATACCATCGCTAATTCTCCTCAGCTTAGTATACCTACAGTCCGTTTCCTTAAATGAAATTTTACCAACGTACAGTTCTTTGATTAGTTTTTACAGATTTCAGAAGGACTTCTACATGGGCTTGCTTGCAAGGGTTTCACAAACATCTTTTACATTCGATGATAATTCCAGAAATACTTTTTTATAACTTGTCAATGAACTGCATAAAAATCTGTTTGAGCGTTCTCAACTGATTCCTCGGATGCGGTCTCAGAGTATCTCCATCTTGTCTTAACCTCATGTAAATACAGGGGTTGGAGATACTCTCAGAGTACTCCAGAGTTATCAGTCGAAAACGCCAACGTTTCGCTACCGTTCGGCATCTTACCAAAACATAGGAGAAATTTCATACAAAATAAAAAAGACTTGTTTCCTGAACATAAAATATTAATTTATTTCGAAGCGGCGCGACCAATATCAAGTTGTTGTACACAGATTTTCTTTAAAAAGTTCAAGGAAAGACAAAAAGGACGAAATGAAGAACAAATATATAAGGAACCATTAGAAGAGAGTGGAAGAGAGAACAGAGTTAACTGAATGGATGAAAGTCAACTAAAGAATGAACAGGCACACGTTCATAAAGAAAATTTAAGAGGTAAGAGAACTGGTAAATAACATAAATATACCCAAAAAAATCATGAAAAGAGGAAGCAAGAGTGCAGCGGAAAGAAGAAGAATGAAATTCAAAAACAAGAAATACAAAGGTTCACACAAAATTTAAAAAAAAACAATCGGAAACAGATATGGAGGAAACCAACGTCAATGGCATAACTCAATTTAACCTAACCTTACCTTTAAAAATAAGAAACTGTCCAGAATTGAGTAAATAAGTTTATTCGTTGCATTTAACACGCTCAGGGTCTGTTTATTTTAACCTTTGATTTATTCCCAAGAAACAACAATAGTTATGGGAATAAACAAAAAAAAATTCCAAAGGTGTGCTTTTCTTGCAAAAAAAATGAACCCCCTAATTGCAATGCAAGCAATTGATTAAATTGGCTTCCAATTAACTAATTGTCCACCCTCCTTATCCAGCCCCTTTCGACTTTAAATTAATTTCAAAACTAAAGAAAAATTAACAAATATAATTTAAAAGGTTAGGTTGACAGAATCATTCTTAAAAATTGTTTTGTAGTGAATTTGCGAACGAAATAATAAAATTAGAAGAAAATTACACCTGCTACGCTTATAGCTTTCTTCTTCCTTAAATTTGACACGTTGAATTCCTGTTTTCTGTTTATCATTGATAACATAAAATCTGTCATATTTTTAGCAAAATAGGGGAAGGAAATTAAGAATTAAAAATTTTGTAAAGCTTTCGTAAACAATTGTTTACAACATTACTGAACTTAACAAACACTTACTTTTTTATTTGTACACGTATTAACATTCTTTTTTATACTTAAACATTTGTTAAACAATACCTATTACATTATTCGGCAGGACACTGTTTATTGCATCAGACGAAAAACTAAAATTTCAAAGTAAAAATGACCATTTATTTTTAAGCAGTGACGATCGTTGCTATTCCACAATAATAGACCAAGAAGTAGAAAACAAAACTAATAAGGAAGCAATGAAGAGAGTTATGAAAAGCGATGAAAAACGAAAAACAATTCAACGAAACGAAATACAGAAGAAATAAATCGCATAACGCAGAAGTAACAGCTAATTTTTTAATTATTTGTTTAATTTTTTTTGATTTTGCTTCGGTTGTAAAAAAATGCTTGTACTTTGTATTTCTTATTGTCAATGTTGATTTTTTTAATCGACTGTAGTGATATTTCTTTTCCTATGATTCACTGAAACGCCTTTATATTATTATTATAACTAATACTTTAGTTAACCGATTCAAAAAATAAGGAATAATGACGACTTTCCGGCGGAATACAAGGAAATTAAAAAAAAAAACAGAAAATAAAGGTGCAGATCTCACGAAATGCCTGATATTCCAACAAATAATAAAATTGTACAAGAGAAAGAAAATAACTGAATGAAAAGAAAAGAACGAAGTGGCTTTCTAACTTAAAAAAAAAGAAAGCTTAAATAACTTAATAATAAAATAACCAGGGTTTAAGTTTAAACGAAACAGATATTAATATCTCCACTACTCCATAAAATAACAAGATTCATCTGTTTTTCATTCATTTAATTCTTAGCACTTCCATATTACTTGTTTCAGTTTTCTTCTTTTTTTAACGAATCATACTTTCTCCTTTTTTATCTCCATTTACTTTTTATCGGATGTTAATTTCTCTGTCTTTGGTTGTTGTGTGTTTCTCTCTTTTTTTTTTTGGTTTGTATCCCAATATAGGTGATGATGCTACCGAGTGATAGCGAAACGTTTGTGCGATTTTTAAGTTGACCTTTAAATTATAACGAAATTGTTATACAGATTTGTTATTCATGACTGCTGCCGCTGATCAATGTGCTTGAAAATTTATTCTAGTTTTCCTGTAACGGATGTAATTTCGGTACGTGAGAAATCAGGTAGTTGATGTTCATTATTAGGATGCCTAACACATTATTAATAAGTGGCAAATGTTCATTTTTTATATTTTTTAGGGGTTACTCAATCTACAATGTCTTTCAAAAAGTGTGCTACAAGAAGACACAAAGTAACTAAAAAAATAAGAACAAATTTCATGTTTTTATATTCATATTATTTTGGCGGACATTTTAATCTGTCCAGAATTTCCTAATGCAGTGTTCATACAGAGTGATTCACAATAAATTATAATTTTTTATTTTTATTTTTGAAATAAGACGCTGTAATTCCATATTTACTTCTGAACGACGTATTTCCTAATTTGATTTTGAGATATTCAAAAGCGTTATGTGTCATTAATTTAAAATAAAAATCGATAATAAAAAAAGTTCCATTTGTATCACACTTTCTGAAAAACATCGTATGAATCATTTACAAAAACTGCGTACAAATTTTTACAAAATAATTTTTTTTTTGAATAATTTATATAAAATATTTTTTAATTAATATTAACGATTAATCAGAAATTATTATTTTCTTGTTACAGTGTTTGTTATATGCTAAACTAAAACCGTATTTTCCATTTTGCTTCAACTTTAGATTTAAGTAAACATTTCGTTTTTGACGTACCTTTTCCAAACCAATTTTTTCTCAAAGTTTTTCTTTAAAAAGGCTGCCACAAATATACAGGCTGTCCCGACAGTGCGTTCTCGGGCTATATCTCGATAACTACTGCAGATATAAAAAAAAGTTTCAAGACATTTTTATTTTAAAATTTAAAGGTTTACGAGATAAAATTATTTTCACCTATACAGGATGAATCAAAACAGCGGTACTGAATGCAACTTTTTTATTTCAAATGGCATACCCTATATATGATATCAAATTTAAATTGCCCATAAAATTCTACACATTTTCTATGTACCATAATTATTAAATGTATTTTTATAGTTACAGGGTGATCATGGTACTAAGAAAAATATTGGAAATTTCCAAATAACATCAACATAATATCTGCAATATTTCTCGAGAGCCTTATATCCATTTGATTTATTTCTTTTAAAACATATAATTGTATAAGGTGGTTGTGGAAAACAGGTAAAGTTAAAGTTAAAAATAAACAAAATATGAATAAATAAAATAATGGCTGAAATCGACAGTTTTTAGATAAAATGTTAATTATCTTGAAAACGGTTAGATTTAGACATAGATTATGTTACATAAGAAATGTGTAGAATTTTATGTGCAATCCAAATTTTACATCATATATAGGGTATGCCCTTTGAAGTAAAGAAGTTGCATTCAGTACCGCTGTTTTGATTCACCCTGTACAGGTGAAAATAATTTTATGTTGTTGACCTCTACATTTCAAAACAAGAATATCCTGAAACTCTTTTTGTATCTGCACTAGTTATCTAGATATAGCCCGAGAACACATTGTTGGAACACCCTGTATTATTACACCCCCTAATTTTGTTCTTCAAATAATACGAGATACTTTGTTTGAATTTTTTAAAAAGAACTATATTATGTAGACTGCTTATAAAGGCTGTTCCAGACAATCCGTCTCAGCGCTTCTTCGAAATTTGAAATTTAAACATAATTTCAGTCAGTTTAACATTTTACAATGTCCTTTAAGTATACAGGTTTAACATTTTCAAATCATGAAGACTTTTTCACACTTTCAGTGGTTTTGTTGCGGAGGAATGTTTTTTTTTTTTTTCGTTAGAAGAAGAATTTATCAATAGAATTAATTATTGTCCTTTTTTTCTAATTTTGTCAATGTCAAAGTTGTCATCTATTGATCCTTATCAAAAATAATCAATAATGACTAATATATCAGGTGAAAAGCATTCACGCAAAACTTGATAAGTCAAAAATGAAGAACTTCGTATTAGACATGGAATCAACGGTTTATTATTGAGTTTCATTGTCTAGTAAGGCCTGATTAACTAATTCGTGATATATTGTTTTGTGATATATTACAGGAGAAATGAATGACTTAGGCCTCACCAGACGATTCAACTCAATAATAAACCCTTGATTCCATGTCTAACTCCAAGTTCGTCATTTCTGACTTATCAAGTTTTGCGTGAATGCTCTTCAGATGTGATGTTTATAGCACGTTTTAATTTTTTTCTCCAAACCTATTTTTGATATTAACTCGGAGTACCGTTCGTATATTTCTATTTAAATATGAAAGTTGGTCTGCTGCACCTACTTCCGGTTGACCTTGAACGACAATTATCAAAATCAAAAGCACCATATACCGTTATGTTATTAAGAAAAATTCAACTTATAAAATGGACTAGCACAGATGATCTGTAACACCCGGTATGAACACATAAAAAATAATACATAAAACAGAAAAAAAAAACTAGGTGTATAATATTTTAGCTCGCAAAATATTTTATAGCGTGAACTCAACAGATAAACTAAATTTAGAAACTTGTATTCAAAGCGTGAATTATTAATATCGGTAAAGTGTGAAACCAATAAAATATTTTGCGTTTATTTTAAGGCATTCAGAAACCCTCCACTTGGAACTATTCCCCAAGGTGTTCAGAATTTCCGCTCGTTTCACATAGAATAGTAAAACGCTACTTTATAAAAACAGCAGGAAAACGTCATTGAATTTTTTATAAACTGATTGAACACATGATTTACCGCCTGCCGAATATTGAAAGTCTAAATCCGGGAATCCCATAATGTGTTTAAAGTTTTCAAAGGTGAAGACTTCCGGAATGTAAAAGGATTGTAATAATAATTTGCAATAATTTAATAACATGTATTCGTAACTTTACTATGTCTCTACTGTGACATTTTCTTTGCATGCACGATGCTCCCCAAGGACTTGACTTATTGATCCTGGGCGGCCATAGTGAACCGGATTCCTTTCCCCCGGACTCCGTAATGCCGGTTGCCTAGCAACATTTCCGCCCCGAGCTAACTCATTAAAATACATGGATCAGGGCGACTACAATATCAAAATATTTGCGAAAAAAAGTAACAAGGTATTTTGCTTTTCCCGTTGAAAAATTAAGTTCTAATATTAAACCAGAAATTATTTTTCTTTTACAGAAGGAAAAGGAAAACCTATACATATATATACTCAGGGTATTGAAAACAGGTCAACAAACAAAATAACCGCACTTTGTGACGTTCCATAAAATTTGGAAATTGCGTTTTGTTTGTGCAGTTCTTCAGATGTAAAACTCCGCAGTGAAATTTGAAATATAAAAATAAGGGAAAAACGTTAAGAAATCAATTTGAAAATAAATGTCAAGGAAACCTGGAAATAGTAGTAAAAATTGCATTTCTTTTGTAATTTCTAAGTTTTTAATACAAAGTAATTAATTCATGTTGATCGTTAATTTGTAATTAATAAATAATTACTAATAGACTTTATAAAGCGATAGAATATATTTCGAGATAGAATGAATGGGTGTTTACATTGTTTCATTCATTTCATATAACAAAACTTGCACGGTAGTTCCGTTTCTTTCCAGCACTCTGTATACTTGTTTTGCATTTAGGCTTATTACTAGAATTATTAAATTGGAAGAAAATTTATTTTTTTTATTTAAGGCCGTTTTCATAATTAGACTTTAAATTTAAAGTTACTTTAACCTAAAAAATACTTTTGTTTCCCAATTCTTAAAGTGACTTTAAATTAAAGCGTCCTTAAAGTCTGATTATAAAAACGGCCATTAATTTTATTATTTTGTTTTAAATAGATTTGCTCTGGACGCTACTTAATATCCCGGGTGCTTCATTTTTTTATAACAGGTCATATTATACTGGGTGTCTCATAACCTACGGAGGAGATTAAAAGGGTAGCTAGGGGAGATCAAATTTAACATTTTTTCTTAATAAATTTTTGGTAAAAAGGCAATAAGCAAAAAGTTTTAAGAGTTTAAAGTGAAATTAATTAACAAGCAATGTTAATGTAGTAATATTCTACGTTTTAAATTCAAATTTGAGGCATTTTTGAATTAATTGAACACTGTTTTACAAAAAACAACTATTTAAAAAAAATGTAGTCACGTTAAAGTAACGGCTATTTCATTTTTTCTTTTAATGCCCAAAAACGGGTTTTCATCTCGTTGTCCACCGCCTACTAATTAAAAAACAAAACTAGGAAACAGATTAACATAGACATTTTATGAATGGTGGTTTATTTAATTAATAAAGTTGCATTTTGTAAGTCAGAAAGTTAAACTGCTGTAACTTTCTTATTATTCGGTTTTGGTCAAAAGCGAATTAAGAAAAAATCTTTATTTTGATGTCCTACAACTGACCTTTCAATCTCCTCCGTACGTTGTCAGATACCCAGTATATCAGCATTTTTAAATGAATAATTAATTAGTTCTTAAAATCGATGCGGAAAAAATACTTTAAAGATTAAGTAACTACCCTCTTCCTTACAATCAGTGGCGGACATTTTTTTTTACTGAGTAAAACGTGTTGTCAATCCTAAACACAAAATTATCTTAAAATATTACTCTCTTATCATTTAATTTGAGATAAAATATCATCTTAAACGATATGAATATGAATCGAATTGCACCAAGTTGGGCGCCAATTTTTGAAGAGTTATTGAGTTGTGTGGTTCGATTAGATTATTTTAACTTTTAATTCCTGGTAATCTTTTTCTGCGTCGTTGAAGAGAATTGACTTACCTAATTAAAATTCTCTTAATTTTTATTGAATATCAAAGTGTACCAATAGTGAATTCGTCAATTAATATATGTTTGAATGTATTACAACTAAATTGTTCTTAATTTAATTTTGTTTTACATACTATTGCGGCTTTAAAATTTCGCACGATTTTTTTACCAAGTATACCCTAATTTTGTCGAAATTTTAATTTTATAAACCTGACTTTCTCTTCACGTTTGACACAGAAGGCACATCATTGAACAATTATTTGGTTTCCAGAATATTTGATTATATTTTAAATACAGCAAAAAGGTAAGGTATTAGAGTAAAGTAATAGAATTTAACAAAAAAATAGAAGAAACCTGAAAGTATGCGACTTGGCATATTAAAAATTTCAACTTTAAAATTTTAATTCTGCCTTTCAAAATTATTGAATAGTTTTGACAGATTGTTGAAAAACGTAATTTACAACGAAAAACTGGATCGTGCGAAATTTTAATGCCGCAATAGTACATAGATACAATTAATTAATTGTATTTTTATATATTATCCTATGTTATTTTAGTTGAAGGTTTAATTTTGATTATGTTAAAAAAGTTTTACTTACATTTCTGGGATGTATTATTATGATTTCGCAACAGAATTTTCTTTAAAGTCAGTTTAATTTTCGTGTATCACGGGAGAATTGTAATTCCAAGGTATTTCGCCTCAAAGAATGCTGACACTAAAACACAAATTTTGTTCCATAATTTAAATGATATGGGTTACGACAAAACATATTGAACCGCAACCTAAAGTCAGTCTTGAAGCTTCTACGATGTAACAGAGGACTGCAAGACTTTGCTGATATGAGGGCATCTCTTAAGCCTAGCAAAAGGTGAACACATCGTAAGCCAAAATGTTCACCTTCGGCCAAGAAGTCTTCAAGCATCACTACAACAAAAAACACATTCGCGGTAACAAAAAAAAATATGTACGGAGATTATTGTTTGATATCTGTAAAGAGAATTCATTTAGGAACATTTTAAAACATTACATAAGTCGGTAAGGAACAGTAATAAGGAAGTAGTTTTTTGTGAAAAGCAATAAAACAAAAAGTGTTTACTAGAAATTGGGAATGACGCGCTCTAAGGATAGTCAGAAAACAAGAGGGAGGTGTTTTTTTTGTATGATCTATATAAGGGGATGGAGCGATTTTCAACTGATCAAAATACCAGCAAACAATCCGCGTCGGGTATTACCAAAAGAAGTCACAAAATACCAGCAAACAATCCGCGTCAGGTATTCACCAAAAAGGTACAAAATACCAGCAAACAATCCGCATCGGGTGTTTTTTAAAAAATCAATTAAAAACGGATGTATAGTGTCGAGGTTATCATTGAATTAAATAAATGAACGAGTGCGTGCGTGTACATTAATAATAAAGTGCAGATGGGACAAAAGCCGTAAGATGAACAAAAATATTAACATAACGTCGGGAACTATTTAATCACTTATCAATTTTAATAAAGGATTGTTCAAATAAATTTAACGTTAAATGTCAAGACAAATAATAAACATTTAAAGGAAAGCTAACGTATCAGTATAGCAAAAATAAATATCAAACAATTAATAACTCCATTGCAGGAACTCAGTTTGTTATAAGCCGTTTAAAATAAAGAAGTACATTTCATTTATTGTTGCAAAATCAAAAAATTTGTTAAATAAACCCATAGAAGAAAATAAACGATTTTAATTTGTTCTGAATTTCATTCAAAATTATAATTGAGCTTTTATTTATAACAATTAGAAAAGAACAGAAAAGATTGTTATAAACAACAAACAAAAAGGTCACGAGCCTGGACCTATAAGATATTAACAAAAATTTATATGCGTTATTACAAACAAAAATTGTTGCACCAAAAATAACAATAACGTAGCAATATGTACACATCACGTAAAAAAAGAAATTATAATTTGTTTGACGGGTTATCTTAAAAATTGTGTAATATTTTAACGCGGCTATCAATCTACAGCGAAACGTGAGAATTATATAATTTTTGAAGCAATTCAATTAACGTGTTATAATGAAATTGCAGTACAAATTTTCATCGAACAAGAATCTATTTTTATTTGAGTTATGACATTTTATTTGTTAAAAGAAATAAATAATTACAAAGAGAAGAAAATGAAAAGACAAGAGAAAAATTATCATGTATAATTTGGTGCTCTTGCAGGATGTCCTCTATTAATTAATTTGATGTAGACCTTCAAAATGGATTTAAAATATACTGACTGACGACATAACAAAGAACATTCAAAACTTACATCAATATCAAAATAGCTTATTGTGACACGATACTAATTTACGTAAGAGTACAAAATTTGTAAAACTGAGAACATTCATATGGTAACCAACATCTCTCTCACTTTGATGCAAATGTTGCACAAAAATAACAATAATTAGAATTTTAAATAATACTGCATCATATATTTAAACCAAAATAGTAAAGGAGACTGTGGTTTAAGAGATAATTGAAATTCGCCCACAATAATTTTTGTATCCGTAGATACGTATTTCGGCAGCTAAGCTGCCATCTTCAGCACGCTACCAACTTAAAAGCACTAAAAAATGTCTAAAAACAGGAAAAAAATGTGTGAACACCTAAAATTAACCGTCAAATACCTTACAAATAAGAACTAAGACCCCGAAAAACCTTCTTATTCTAACGAATAAATAAGAATATAATTCCCTATTATTTGATACCTAAAGGCCTAAAAATCCTGAAAAATAAAATAAAATATATATATTAGGTATAAATCGTCAAAAAACAACCTACACACCGCAAGTTAAGAGCACTTTAGGAAAATTTTATCTCGGAGAGTCCTCTCCTTATGAAATATCCAGTGCAAAATGGTTGTTTTTAGACATTTTTTTAGTGCTTTTAAGTTGGTAGCATACTGAAGATGGCAGCTTAGGTGCCGAAATACGTATTTAGTTAAAAAAAAATATTTTGTGGTTAGGAGTCAAATCCAAATTTATTGTTAGACAAGCCACAGTCTCCAATACATTAAACATCTCAATTTTCACTCTGATTATCAAAACAATAATTGCAGCAACCAGAAGGAATTACTTATCTGTCCTTTGTATATTAAATGGTACTGTAATGGTAACTTGTAGATTGAGGAACCTCGCGCTGGCATAAGTCCGACTGTCAGACCATCGTTGTACTGTCAAATTGATTAGTAGTCAAAATAGATCATCGGATATAAAAATTATTGTGGGCGGAGGTTAATTTCCATTATATTTTTGAAACTACAGTTGCCTAAAGACTCCTATAATTTATTACTGTTATTACAAAAGTTCTCGAGTAATCAAAATTATTTACCAAGCGCTTTCTGAGGAATTTATTGGTTATTAAAGTAGATTTTTTAAAGACTTTTTCATTTTCCAATTTACAGCAAACATTGTAGGTAGGTACACGCGAATATTTTTTATTTATTTCTGCTATACTATTGTACTTTTTATGTTTTTATTCAAAAAAAAATCCAAACTCCAATCTCATTACCGTTCTGAAGCAAATTTTTGCGATTAGTAAAGAGCGGATTATGTGCATAATGTATTTGTTCATTTGAAAGTGATATCATGAAAGTCCTTCCGTATCTGAGCGAATTACGTTAATAAGAAATAATTGACACTAATTTAATTTTGATATTCTGATATATCTCCGCAGATTTCTGTTAATTGTACATATTATTACGCATTTCTTACAAAAAAAAATTCATTTGTATTGCTTTGTTTGGTTCAGATCGAAAATCAAAAAGCACTCTTTTGCTACTGCATTTTTAGTTATTACCACATGGCGGACAGAAAAAAGTGTAATACTTTACTATTGCAACAAAGCGGTGCGATGTTATAAATAGATTGTGTACACGCCTCAACAAATTTGCCGGCGCAGTGCGTCTAGCCGATAGTGAATAATTGGTAAGCCAAAGAAATAACGCATTCGTTAGGACGGCATGATTCACAATAATGTCGCGGTTGACTGCGATGCTCGGACACGATGCCTACGAGAGAGAGTGCTGCAGAGACGTGTCCTGTTTCTATTTAATTCAAATCAACTAAATTGTTGTTTCTAAATTCAAGAAAGAGCTGTTATTAGCTTCTGGAATTATATTCGCGTTGTTACTGTGGCGATATTAGACTGATTGATTAAAAATCACGTATAAGCGGACGGGAAATTTAACGATTCGATTTAGACCCCCGCGTCGAGTCGGACTGCCGCTGTTTCAAACTGGTTTCAAGCAGTTCACTTTCTTAGATCCTCCCTTTGTTTATTACTCCTATATTTTTTGCACATATGTTGGATATTTCAGTTAAAACAGTGCATTTTAAATTAGTTAAAAATAAGTAAAACTTTATTGTTTATTGAGTTGTGTGATGCGGAAGTCGAACAATGGCGATGTGAACATATACAGGATGATTTATTACTGACAAGCTTTGCCATGAAATTTTAAGAAAAAAAAGAATGCAAAATTCAAAGACTACATGATGAAATTTTCAATAATTGTGCACTTGATGTTAGGGCGGTGCAAAACTTTTTTTTCATATTTTTGCACAGTAAGTAGACTTTGGTGTCAATAAACTTCAAGTGACAAGTTTAATAAGTATGTAACAAATAATGAGTACATAAATAAAAAAACTGGTCAGGCAGTCTCTGAAAAAAATCCAAACAAGCTCTATATGACTTCAAATTTCGTACTTTTCACAATAAATCTATTTTGAGACCGTCACAAACACAACTTTCCAGTATAAATGATTTTTTTCAATTGAAATTGATTTGATTCTTTAGTATTTCGTAAAGAAAATAGTTTTAAAAAATACCATTTTGACAACAACAAATTTTGACGTTAGATTGACAGCTTGGCAGTTGAACTTAGAAGCGACGTGCATGCAGTAGACGAGTCAACGTCAAGTCAACAAGGTCACGACCTACTTGACCAGATTTTTATTTAGACTCACGTTATCACAAAATCTTGACCACAAATCGCCACTTTCAAAAATCACGAAAAGTAAACAGACAATGCAGAGACTTGTACCAAATTGTAGGTTCACAATGAAAAACAAAAAAGAAAAAGAAAACGTTTGTACCATTCTAATGGGTCATTTTTAACATTTTTAATTGGAGTAAGCCATAATTTTGATAAAAATTGTTGGCAATTCTGATAAGACAACGAAAATTTTAATTTAAATCATCAGATTGTCAGATAATTCAAATTGAATTAATTAAGGCCTGGTTCATTCATTAAAACCTTACTTTAACTGTTAGTTTATGAAAGTCATGGCTTACTCCAATTAAAATTTTTTTAAATGATCGGTTATTATACTAATACTGGATTCTTCATTCTCATTACTACATGACTATTATAAAGATGACACACTATAAGGTACACATGAAAGCAAATCTAAAGGTCACACTGCAAGTGATCATCTTCGCAAGATCAAATTCACTATTTTGTTGCATTTAGTTGCAAAACTGCAGGTATGAACTTGATCTACAAAAAATATAAAATTCCGACCACTAATTATTACTGTTTGATCATAACTATCGTGTCGTCGACCACTTTCAAAATTTAATCGTCTGTAAATACAAAGAAAAGCGGCTTTGTACCATTTAGAGCAGCCAGCATGTCCGTGATATTAAAATGATGGTGTTGCAGATTATTGTCTCTGACTCTTATCGACAGAGTAATCTCGGGGTTGGTAGTTTAGGGTGCGGCCCCATTATGCACGGATTGTGGGATTAGTATGTATCTTCATTCCTTTCAGCTCGAGATTGCTCTAATAATACCCAAGGCAAACACACGGACGAAAGCTAGAAGGAGGAAATTGTGCCTTCACAGCAATCTTTTTCACAGCTGAAATTTATGAATTTCAAAGAAATGTACAATGAACCGTGTAAATTTAAATATGGTTTAATTATAAGTGTTCAATTAATACTTATGACGAGGCATTAAATTAATTATTCATTGCTATCATTTATTTCTTTCTCATGGGATTGACTCACTAGTTCGTTAAGCTTTCGAAGCTTTGTTACAAAATATGCTATGTACATATATCCGAAATACATAAGTCTTTCCTATCAGATACATTAATGTGCCGCTTTTATCTGCCGCTCCCTTCTTCGATAAATAAGCTTTTCGAAAGATTTTATTCCTGGGGGTTTGAACACGAACGTAATCTAGGCGGGGTTCCCTAGATCCGGCCACGTGACCGGAACATCTCGAGGCGCGTGTTATACCGGAACCAAATCATATCTCAACCCCACGAGATCATTTACAAGAATGAATCATGACAGTAAATTTGATAGTGAAGCGTACTGTCATTATTTAAATGAAAAAAATGGGAGATTTTGTTGAGATGACATGATTTTAATCAAGGAATGAGCAAAATTTTGTTCATATTGTTCATGAATTTTATAGTTATTTAGAAGATTACTTCATCATTAGTCGTATAAGAAAATAAGGGTAGTCCAAGATGTTCATATGATATTTAGTATGACTATAGCGTAAATTGTCAAATGATTAATACAGGGTGTTAACGATGTTTCTTCTTTCGCTTTGTCTAAATTCGGTTAAGATGACGAACTATCATTTCCGTGAAGTATTGCCGTGTTGGAAACTTGTGCGTCATTTTCAGGCCCTAAAGATGAATTCCTTGAGTAGTCATCTTCCCGGAAGTTAGCCGATGCCTCTGGTAGAAGCATCTTATATTTCATTATTGTTTCGAACATCAAACCGATCGCTTGTATTTTGTTATTCTGTTAATTTAAATAAAACGTTATTTAGTAACTTCGACAGCTGATTATTTCGCAAATATTAACAAAAAGAAGTGAACAAATCAACGCTAAAATCATGGTCCTTCGAGCCGGATGTTGAAAATCGCTGAAAACAAGGAAAAAGCCAACATCATCTTCAAGTTGTCGAAGAATACGCCAAGATCAGGCGAGTCCGTAGCAATAATCAAGTTAAGCCCGAGCGTCCGAGCAATCAACGAAACCAGCGCCACGTAGGGCCCAGGTCAGCGACAATCGTAAGTCCCACAATCTTTTACTTTCCATTTCCCTTATTAAGCTATCTTATTTGCGTCAGCATTCAAAACGTAATCAAATGGCGAGTATTAAAGATTTAACTAAAAAACGCGGCGCCGCAAAGGCACAAGTCACAAGGTTCATGACATTTTTAAGTACCTTAGACGAAAATTGCGTAATCGAAGAGGACATTGTTCAATTACAATGTCGGATAGAAAAATTAGAGGTCGCTTGGACCGAATTTGCCAATGTCCAATTTCAAATCGAATGTACTTGCGATGAACCGGACGAACAAATCGATGTAAGGGAAGAATTCGAAGCTAATTACTTCAAGGCTTTAACTAAAGCACGCGCTATCATAAAACGCAGTGAATCTCGTCCGGCATCAGCTGCACCTTTACCGATTAATCAAGGGGAAACATTTAAACGTGTAAAGTTACCCACCATAAACCTGCCGACCTTTGATGGCGCTTATGAAAGTTGGTATAATTTTCGCGATACTTTTACTAGCTTAATTCATAACGATACAACATTAAGCGATATTCAAAAATTTCATTATCTGAGAGCCTCGCTCAAAAACGAAGCAGCGCATGTTATTCAATCACTAGAAATTTCGGATTTAAATTATACGACTGCATGGGACTTGCTTCACAAACGTTTTAACAACAAAAGATTAATCGTACACAATCACGTTCACGCGCTGTGCACTTTACATACTATACAAAAGGAATCACACTTGGCGCTACGGGAGTTGTTAGACAAACTATTAAAACATCTCAGGGCGTTAAAAAACTTAGGACTACCGACCGATTCATGGGATGCACTTATAGTTTATTTGATAACCGCAAAATTAGATGTTTCATCAAAACGCGAATGGGAACTATCCATCGCTGATAAAATAGATGAGTGTCCTTCTTTAAGTAATTTCACGGAGTTTTTAGCCAATCGGTGTAATTTTCTTGAAACATTAAATCCCAACTCAAATTCTGGCGTAAATAAAAATAGCAAGGTAAAAACGTCTAGTTTAATAACGGCAACAAAAATACAGTGTTCTTTCTGCAATCAATCGCATTTTACATCAAAATGTGACGCGTTATTAAAATTAGCTGTAAACGATCGTATAGAAGCATCTAAAAGTAAACATCTCTGTTTGAATTGTTTGCGGAAGGGTCATAATTCTAAATCGTGTCGATCTAATTTCCTGTGCAAGCATTGTAATAAAAAGCATCATACTCTTCTTCATATTGACGCCCAACAAAAATCGCATTTAGTATCAGTTGAAGCCCCCAGCACTAGCGAAAATGTGTCCGAAATTTCTATTAGCAGTCATGCATCACTGCAACATTTCTCACAAGTTCTTTTATCGACTGCATGCGTCCTGGCGATCGATTCGCAAGGAAAATGGCATAATTGTCGTATATTGCTTGATTCTGGCTCTCAATCGAATTTCATCACGACAAAAATGCATCGCAAATTAGGCCTTATTACCTCTCGAACGAATTCAAAGGTTTACGGTATAAACCAAACGAGCATCGATTTGAGCCACAAATCTGAAGTTGTGATTCGTTCAAATCACAACAATTTTCAGACAAAGATTCATTGTTTAATAGTCCCTCGAATTACAGAAAACATGCCCATCGTTTCTTTCAAGCCCACCTTTTTGCAAATACCTACAAATATTAACATGGCTGATCCCACGTTTGCTAAAGAAGGTGAAATCGATATGTTGATAGGGGCATCAATATTTTGGCAGCTACTGTGCGTCGGCCAAATTAAATTAGGTCACAATCTTCCAATACTTCATAAAACCAAATTTGGTTGGATAATTTCCGGGCCTTTATCATTCGCGAATTCTCGAACAAACGAAAAAACTATTTGTAATTTTAGCGCTAACCTCGACGAACAAGTTCAACGCTTCTGGGAAATCGAGGAATGTTCGGTCGGTAAAACCTTCTCGCTAGAAGAACAAAAATGCGAACAGCATTTCGTCAACACTATAACTCGAAATCACGAAGGCCGTTTCGTGGTAAGCGTACCCTTTACGGAAGACAAATATAAATTAGGTGATTCTCGGCAGAACGCACTTAAGCGTTTTTACTCGTTAGAAAGAAAATTAAATCGAAACCAGTTTCTAAAAGACGAATACGTAAAGTTTATGGACGAGTATGAGCGTTTAGGTCACATGGTAAAAATCGACGAGAAATCAGATTATCACAAGCCGATATACTACCTGCCACATCACGCAGTAATAAAACCTTCTAGTTCCAGTACGAAAACGCGAGTAGTCTTCGATGCTTCCGCTCCCAGTGATACGGGTCTTTCTTTAAATAACGTGCAGCTTGTAGGACCGGTAATCCAAAATGATTTATTTACGATTCTCACACGTTTTAGGCGTCCTGTATATGTAATTGTCGGCGACATAGAAAAAATGTACCGCCAAATATTAATAGCAGAGGAAGATCGACCTCTACATCGTATATTGTGGCGCCCGGACGTTTCTCAAGGCGTACATTGCTACGAATTGCAAACGGTAACATACGGTACCGCTTCAGCGTCCTTTTTAGCAACCCGTTGCCTTCAGCAAATAGCCGATGAAATGACTTCACGTTTCCCTATGGCATGTAATGCTTTATGTAATGATTTTTACATGGACGACGTGCTTACAGGCACAGATACTATCGAAAATCTGCATCAATTACGTAATGACCTTACCGAAATTTTAAAATTAAGCGGATTTAAGCTACATAAGTGGTTCAGCAACGTTCTACAAACATCGGGTAATAATAACGACAAAGGCGTGCAATTCGGTGATAGTCAAGACACTAGTACGTTAGGCGTGTTATGGAACCCGTCACTTGATTTATTTCAATATGAAGTAAACATATCCGACCGTTCACAACACTGCACAAAACGCAGCGTTCTTTCGATTACCGCGAAAATCTTTGACCCTCTAGGATTGCTGGGTCCTGTAACGGTTATTGCAAAACTTCTAATTCAAAGTTTATGGCAGCTTAAGCTTTCTTGGGATGAATCCTTACCTCACGATTTGCATTTCAAATGGATCAAATTTATGGACGAATTAGCCGCGATAAACGACATCAGGGTACCTCGCCTCGTGATACAACCGTATTCAAAAATCATCGAGTGCCATGGTTTCGCCGATGCTTCCGAGAACGCGTACGGAGCATGTATTTATGTGCGTTCCATAAACAAACTCAATCAATGCGAAGTACACCTAATTTGCGCCAAGTCTCGCGTTGCTCCTTTACGACGCGTTACAATTCCGCGCTTAGAACTGTGTGCGGCACTTTTACTCGCACGATTAGTTTCAAAACTTAAAAATTCAGCGGACTTTAATTTTAATTCATATATTCTATGGTCCGACTCAACGATTGCCTTAAATTGGATAAAATCTTCTCCATCGCGTTGGCAAACGTTTGTAGCCAATCGTGTTGCGGAAATTCAAACGCTTACCGTCAATCAAAATTGGCACCACGTGAGGTCGGGCGATAATCCAGCAGATCTGATTTCTCGCGGCGTTTCTCCGTCGGTATTACTAAATTCTACGCTCTGGTGGCACGGGCCTTCATGGCTGTCAGAGGACGCATGTCGCTGGCCAGCGGAAGAAACGCAAATACGAATTAAAGATCCTCCGGAAGAGAAAAAACGAGCCGCCGTCTTAGTAAATCATGTACTGTCGGCTGATATATTTAAAAGGTTTTCGTCGCTAAGTACACTACAACGAGTAACGTCTTGGTGCAAGCGTTTCATAGAAAATTGTAAGGTTTCCCGCGAAAACAGGCAATTCGGCCCTCTAACTGTGTCAGAATTGCAATCATCATTAAGATCGTTAATAAAAACAGCTCAGTTAGAAAACTTTTCAGATGATATAAAATCTTTACTGAAGAACAACGAAGTTAAAACATGTAGTCGTTTGCTAGCCCTGAATCCGTTTCTAGACGACAATCAAATTCTTCGCGTTGGCGGCCGTTTAAAGTTCGCTCCGTTTGCATTTGATAAAAGACACCCGGTCATATTACCTAAAAATCACGAGCTCACAAACCTAATAATAAGAAATGAACACGTGCGATTGTTACATTGCGGTCCGCAACTGCTACTTGCTTCTTTAAGAGAAAAATATTGGCCAGTTTCCGGGCGTTCATTAGTCAAAAGAATTGTCAGAAATTGTATCACTTGCGCAAGGGTCAATCCACAGCCCGCGAATTATATTATGGGACATTTACCCGACTATCGCGTTACGCCTTCTATGCCTTTCGAGAAATGCGGAGTTGATTATGCAGGTCCTTTTATGTTAAAGGAAAAGAGAACACGAGGCTCCAAAATTATCAAGGCCTATGTTTGTTTATTCGTTTGTCTAACAACAAAAGCAATTCATTTAGAATTAGTTTGCGACCTCACTACGCAAGCCTTTTTAAACACGTTAAAACGTTTTATTTCTCGCCGTGGCAAACCGACCCATATATATTCGGACAATGGTTCTAATTTTATCGGCGCTAATTCTGAACTACGAGCATTAGCAGGCTTTTTAGATAATCATGACACAATAAAGGTGTTAGAAAATTCTCTTATTAACGAGGGTATTACCTGGAAATTTATACCACCAAGAGCGCCCCACTTCGGTGGCATTTGGGAGGCAGGTATTAAATCTACAAAAGCGCATTTAAAAAGGGTTATCGGTAAACAGAATATTGTCTTTGAAGATTTTTATACAGTGCTGACGCAAATAGAGGCGGTTCTCAATTCCCGTCCTATCTCTCCTTTGTCCGATGATCCTAATGATCTTAATCCTTTAACACCCGGACATTTCTTAATCGGTAAATCGCTAACGGCCCCGCCGGAAGAAAATGTATTGAATATACAAGAAAATCGACTTTCGGCTTTTCAACGACAACAGCGGATGGTCCAGGACTTTTGGAAAAGGTGGAGCAAGGAATATGTATCGGAACTTCAAACCCGCTGCAAGTGGAAGAAACATCATGAAACTCTTCTACGTGTAGGTGACCTCGTCTTGCTACGGGCGGAAAATCAAGCGCCTTTACAATGGAAAATGGGTCGGGTCCTGCAGCTTCACCCCGGAGAGGATGGCGTCACACGAGTGATTACAGTGAAAACCGCGGACTCAGTAACAAAGCGTGCTGTGCGCGGAGTGTGCGTCTTACCTCTAACGAACTAAATTAGTATTATTTTATTAAACCTTTTGATTACCTTAGCATAAACATTTATAATCATTAGCCCTAAGTTTACCTTTTTATTTTTCTTTCATATTTATTTTTGAAACAAATGTATTGTACATTATCTTTCAAAGGGGGCGGCATGTTAACGATGTTTCTTCTTTCGCTTTGTCTAAATTCGGTTAAGATGACGAACTATCATTTCCGTGAAGTATTGCCGTGTTGGAAACTTGTGCGTCATTTTCAGGCCCTAAAGATGAATTCCTTGAGTAGTCATCTTCCCGGAAGTTAGCCGATGCCTCTGGTAGAAGCATCTTATATTTCATTATTGTTTCGAACATCAAACCGATCGCTTGTATTTTGTTATTCTGTTAATTTAAATAAAACGTTATTTAGTAACTTCGACAGCTGATTATTTCGCAAATATTAACAAAAAGAAGTGAACAAATCAACGCTAAAAACACAGGGTGTTTGGAAATTGCTGGCATAAAAACAATTGGTAGTTGGTGATGGCGAGTTGAATTCATCGGTAAAAAAAAATTAATGAAAATCTTTGTTTTCGAGATAAAAATTACTAAAAATTTGGCCAAAATTGTTGTTGCCCCACTGTATTACGGTAACAAGCTGTCTCAACCATCATAACTCGGTACACTGTTATTACCGAAATGAATGCCGCTTACACAAATAATGAGTTGACGGACATAATGTTACTTTATGGAAAAAATAAAAAGTAAAAAAAATTCTAAAAAAAGAGTTTCTTGGATTTCTCAGGACTTCCAGATGCCACAGTTTTTTTTTGTACTACGAATTTCCAAACATCCTGTATACTAACTAAATTGTTAACATATAGCGAAATCGAATTACTCCTACACTCAGAAAACAAAATGCATTGGATCAACCAAACTATTGCTGTTGACTGTGTTTAATCAAAAATATTTATTAAATTTAGTTTTTTTGGTTGATTCAGTGCATTTTTTTCTTGGATCGACCAAAAAAGCTAAATTTAACAAATATTTTTTAAATATTAAATTATTAAATACAGTCAACAACTATAGTTTGGTTGATCCAATGCATTTTGTTTTGTGAGTGTACTCTCCGATCATTTATGGCCGCCTCCTTGTATAATTTCATTTTCTTTTTGAACTGCAATATCACAAGACATACGGGGTGTCTAAAGGTGAGTAGCCTATTAATGGTCTTTGTGGAAAGGAACATACAAATATTCTGAAAATTAATACACTGCCTTTCAGATTAAAATATTTTTACTTTTATTTATACAGGAAGTCGCCATTAACTTTCTTCTTTCATTAACTGCAGTAATACCATCAATTAACACAATAAAGTAAACAATTATTGATAACAAGTAAACCAATAGAAATAGATACAGAGAATGCTACTACCAATCGATGCAGAATTTGATGCTGTGTCTGATGATGCAAAAATATACAGGGTGTTCCATTTACGAAAACTGAGTTTCGGGCAGTTAAACAAAACAAGGTTCGACACCATATTTTGATCAACCTGTGAATTTTTCAAGGAGATAACTAGGATATGATCTAAAAGGCTGAACATTAATGTCTAAAACGACAGGTAACTGAATCTTGATCTCATAGTCATAAATACATTCTCTTAAATGAAAAATGTTACCGAAATAATTTTTTTTAAGAAATTAGATACCAGGTTTGTTAACAGTTTTTTTTTGTAACATGTTTAAAATTGAGACTAAATTAAACATGGTTTAAATTTTAAAAAAATGCTGTTTAAATCACTTTTAAATGTTTAAATTGCCCTTACAGCTCACATAAAAAGGTACATATTATTATTATTATTATTATTTGATGTGTGTGTAAAAAGGTACGAAGAATTTATTCAAATTCGATCTCTAATAAAAAAATAATAATGTATGTACTTTGATAATAATTTAAATCATTTAAGGCAGAGCTTGTTTTATTTAGGATCTACGGTCGCGGTGTTTTAAATGATTTTCAAAGAAAGTATGAAGTATTTGGTATCAACATACTAAGAAAAACAATCCCAATAAAAACTAAAATCAAATACAATCCATAGAAATAATTTTTTCAAATTACTTGATCGCATTAGAACTACAATACATGACTGGTGGCTTTCAAGATTGGAAAACAAAAATTCCAAATTTGTAAAAATAATAGGGAAGAGTGTTTCATTTAAAATAACAAAGTTGATATTACGTCCGGCAAAACTGAAAGTCCAGTAGGTATATGTCTGAAAATTACCAAATATATGGCCCTGGGACACGCGGTAGAAATTTAATGAAGACAAATGAAACGATAACGTTAGAAATAGTTTAAACAGCGACATCCTAAGATCGCTTTTTGACCTAACATTGCATTAGGATTGACAAATTGAATCCAGTTTGCTACATAATAACTCATCCCGTAGCCTATAGTATGAACAGGAAATATAGGTATATTTGAAATCTTAATGAAATAATAAAAGGTTAGATATTGAAAAGGTATTTTAAAATTTTACAATATAAGTATTCTAGTGATCAGTAATAATGAATAAACTTATTATAATCAATCTAATGCTATTCAAATTTAGTGCATATCAGAACTACAGTGTGGTCATCACATCATCAGCTCAGCCACCCATTGTCTACAATTATTAAAACAATTAATAAGGGAATAAACTAAAGATTAAAGTTAATCTGTTAGTGAAATACCGACCCTAAATAAAAAACTTATATCAAAAGTGTTCTTTTCTTAGCTTAAAACAAAAAAAAATAATTTAAAACATTAGCAAAAAAAAACTTGTTTAATACAAACTTACTTACTTATATGAAGTGTTCTTTTTTAGCTTAAAATTACAAAAAATGAATTTAAAACATTAGCAAAAAAAACATGTTTAAAACATTTCGTTTAAAACAACGGTATGTTTTTAATTCGGTGTTTTAAACATGTTTTAAACACTCTGTTTTAAACAGTTTGTTTTAAACTTTCCAACCCTGAAAGATACCTCAAAAACCATTACATTTAAGTGTAAGGAAGCCTTGACAATTTTTACTTAGAATAATTTGTAGAATCGAAATTTGCAATAAAAAATGTAGTATTCCATTTAAAATCAGGAAGTTAATAGCGACATCTGGTTTAACCGGAAGTGATGTAAAAGTGAAAATAGCTTGCCCTGAAAGACCATTTCCTCCTAGGACAGCATATTAATTTTCAAAGATTTTGTATTTTCCTTTCCGCGAAAACTTTTAATAGGTCTCTCAACTTGAAATACCCTGTATACATATAATATACTCCTAAAGTGCAACATGACATTTAATTTATATGATTTCAGTAGTGAAGTATTTTTATCTAACATTCTCATTAAAATCCTTATTATACTTTCTCTAATTACTTACACTTTTTTTTATATAATGTTATTAACTAAATCTTTTACGCTTTCTGTGAAATGTAATGCAACCCTCGATAATTCTTGCAATAGATCGAGTATATCGCGCACGTGTCCGACAAGACCGTCTCATTAAGCTAACGAAGACACGTGTAGAACCCCTACACGCAGCACGTGCAACGTACTAATATACTGGGCTAAAATAGTAACCTAATATTACTAACTTGGAACCATACATTTTCGAGTTACTTTGCGAGGGACAGTAATGCACATAATATTTGAAACCAGCAATGAAACATTTATATCGACATTTTTAAAATAGAATACAAACACATTCGGTTCGGTACATTTTGGAGCATCCATATAAATATTGATGGATCGGTAGGTAACCTCGTCCACATTATGCCAATATGTGCCAATTAGCAAAGACCTTAAATCACTACGTCCACATTAAAAATGGCATGCCTGTTCGTAAAATTTTGTCAACTTGCACAAGTCGACGAACACGTCCACATCACTCTTAGCCTTGCCAATGGGCATGTATCGGCATAATGTGGATGAGTCTATACAGTATGTCCCAGATTGAATGGGCTATCATGGGTAACTTTCTTATTACCTTATTAGTAACATAATTAAATTGACGTCCTGAATGCGATGCGATGATAAAGAAGAATATACAGTATGTCCCAGATTGAATGGGCTATCATGGTAACTTTCTTATTACCTTATTAGTAACATAATTAGTTTGACGTCCTGAATGCGGTGCGATGATAAAGAAGAATATACAGTGTGTCCCAGATTGAATGGGCTATCATGGGTAACTTTTTTATTACCTTATTAGTAACATAATTAAGTTGACGTCCTGAATGCGATGCCATGATAAAGAAGAATATGCTTTATTAAAAAAAAAGTTAAAAATAACAATAAAATTTAACAGGAAAGGTGCAGAAATTTTCCTAATATAAGTTATTTCGTAAAAATTGAAATAAGTAAGTTACCTATTGTTGCGGCTTCCCGTGAATAGCCTGTATACAGGATGTCACAGTCTTCTCTACCGTCTAAAGTAAAATATACAGGGAGATTCAGGCAACACATTCATTACAAGTTTACGGACTTCTCCTTTGAATTTCTGTTTCATATTTTGCAGTTATAAGTTAACGATAAAGATCTATCTAATATAATATTTTCAAATTTAGGATACTTCCGCTTATACCGAAAGTTCCTGTCAACTTTCTTATTTTAAATGGAATTTTTAATGCTTTTTTGAAATCTTCGTAAAATTCTTAAAAAAAACCATGATACCCATTTTTGGCCTGTAGTAGGCTACAGCAACATTCTTTCAGATCATGTCCAGTTTTGCACTTGATTGCTTACAGGCTGGTTGAAAAGTAATTTCTATGCGAATTAATTTCAACTGTCGAAAAGTCATGTTTTTTTAATGAAATGCCTAGTATATTTTTATACCATGTAACTCAGGATTAAATGTTCTTTCGTCCTGTATTAGCATTGCCTATACCTTTCTCTTATAGCTCACTCGTTATCGATGATTTCTTTTTAACACGTAATTTTTTTTCCATTTTTCGTATTGTTTTTAAATAGCGGGCTATGAAAACTAAAGAAATTATAATTTTTGAATTCATCCGTCCAGTAGGAATTAAAAAAAAAAACAAGTTAATCGCTACGAAGAACCAAAAAATGAGTAATCAAACACAGACATATTAAATGTATTTGATGATAAAAAAAAATTGACAATTCAAGGAGTTAATAAAAAAAAGTTGTTATATCGAGGAAAATGCGTTATTACTTAGATACAGTAGAAAGTTATTACTAATAAGTAATAGCCGAGAACAACTTAGAGCCAAGATTATAACCAACCACTTATGTATTATTTTCAATATTTTTTATTTATTTATCAGTTTTCATAAAAATTTGGTTTGGAAGTGTAAATTTCTCCTTGTAAATGTGTAAATAGTCATACCAAGAATTCAAATACATACGGCATATGTAAACAAAAAGTTCAGATGATAGATGTGTATTTAAATATTATTTGTCGATTTTTAAAATTAAATTGAAATTACAGTCAAAAATTAATCTAAAAAACCTCTGTTTGTTAAATTTTCGTAGCCCACTATTCAGGAATAATACTGAAAAGTGAAAAAATTGTTGTGTCAAAGAGAAAATCATGAATAGAAAAAGAAAGGTAAGAGATGGGTATAGGAAATGCTAATACAGTTCGAAAGAACATTTAATTCTGATTCTTATGGTGTAAAAAAATATTGTGTTCTATTTAAAAAACATGACTTTTCGACAGTTGAAATCATTTCGAATAGAAGAAGAAGACTTTTCAACCAGCCCGTAAACGATTTTGTGTAAAATTAGGTATGACCTTAAATGTTACGAGCATAGCCTATCACAGGCCAAAAATTTTAATTATTGCTTTTGTTACACAAAGATGGCAGCATCATAAACAAAGTACTGCAACTTTGAACTTTTTTTAAAAAATGGAAATATTTCTAAAACGGCTAATTTTTCTTCTATCACATGCTACACAAAATATTTTTAGAATTTAATGAAGATTTCAAAAATGTAGTATTAAAAAATGGGGTGATCTATTTAAAATTAGAAAGTTGACAGCAACTTCCGGTACAAGCGGAAGTGCCCGAAAGTTGGAAATATTATATTTTAATAGATCATTATCGCTAACTTATAACCGCAAAATATAAAATAGAAATTCAAAGAGGAAGTCGATAAACTTTTAATGAATGTATTGCCTGAATCTCCCTGTATACAGTTAAAAAAAAAACTCGCAGCAATCCATGGAAAATTAATGTCTTAACTTGATTCTCCACTTTCTCACTGACATTTGTTGTACGTAATGTAAGTATCAAAGTATTCATCTTCAGTTTTCACGTTAAAATTTCTATTCGACAATCTGTTCTTTACGGAACTAAACAAGCTTTTCCTAACTAAAATTTGTTGTTAAAAATAAAATTTCAATTAGTAATATTGCATTTTTTAATGATACAAAATTGAGGTTATTTTCTGCGCCAAGTGACACTTGTAAATAAGAGTATAGGACTAAGACTTACGTTCGTTAATCGTTGTCATTTCAAAGCATGCTAGAGTTTTCTTTTTCAACTGTACATTATATAAGTGAAAAAATTCGTACGAGCTAGGGTATAACTCAATAAATATTTTTTTTAATTATTTTTGGGTATACAGGATGTTTAGTAACTGAGAGTTACACCAAAATTATATTTTTTGAATGAAATTAAATTAAATATTTTGTCAATATTAACGGTATTTAACCTCTCCGTCTGTTTTTTTCTGTTTTAATTAGCTGATAAATCAATGAATGCGTTTTATTCTTTTGTTCAAAGAACATGTTTCTGTTAGACTAATTCCAGTTTTTCTTTACTTTGAAAATATATGTATTTAACTAACTTTATCCAACACCTGTTTATTATGAAGTCATAATAATGTCGATTTTGAATACCGGCTGTTTCAAATTGAGTGTGCACTGAAGGGATGTCCTAAACCGTAAGAGATACAAATTCGGTTAAATGGAAGAAAAGTTGCACGAATCAATGCCTAATTCGTATCCATTGAGAGAATGATTTTTTTCTTATTTCTTCTTGAGATATTAATAAAAACGTAAAAAAACTCGATTTTCTTTTTCTCTCTGTATGTGTCAAACTTTTCGTCTTTCCGCGACCATCATCAGTAAAATTTTAGGGGATGGGACGATTCGCCGTCGCCAACTCGCCGTCGCCGATTCACCGTCGCCAATTCGTCGTAGAACCAATTCGTCGTCGATCCAATTTACCGTCCACTCAATTCGCCGTCCCATGTTACTGCTTTATTTAGCTTGATAATCTTTAAAACACTTTCTGACCATTTTAGATAATATCCAAGTTATACCTACGAATTGAACAAAATAACAACTATAATTTCAGTACGTTTCAAGTAAATTAAAATGGACTTTACTATTGTTTTTCTATTTCAAGTTAAAATAAATTCCTAATTACAGTGCGACCACCATAAGACACAAAATTACGAACAAATTGGTGCTGTACGTACACATAATCATAATTCTATTTTTTTTTTTTTTTTAATGGAACCCCTTTTTGAATTTATAATTTTAAATGACGAGCTTTCATGAATCAATATTTTGAAAGCAGTCGACTTTTGATGTATAGTGATTTTGATTGATATGAAAATCAATATGATTTTGAGCAGAATCTGAAAATATAAAAAAGAAGAATTGTAGGGATTTTACGAACACCCTGAAGAATAAGAAATACTTCCTGGAAGACCAAATTTTTTTATCTGTTTCTTTATCTATGTATCACATTTAATTAATAACAAATTATTTTATTTTCCATTAATTATGTTAACTTCTTTATTTTATTTACATATAATTACCGGTATATTATTATTTGGATATTTGGATATGTACCTGGAATTAAAACTTTAATCGCTGACGGCGAATTTACCGAGGGCGAGTTTACCGGCGGTGAATTGTACCTACGACGAATCGGCGACGGTGAATTGGCGACGACAAATCGGCGATGGCGAATTGTCCTAGACCCAAAATTTCATATAAACATGTATAAAGGGTGTTCACGGGAAGCTATAACAACTAACTCTCTTATTTGAATTTATGTAAAGTAACTTATATTGGAAAAGCTTCAGGATCTTTCCTGTCCAATTTTACGGCAATATCGGAAAAACAAATGACTATCTGGTTTTTAACTTTTTCTTATTAATATAATGTTGTTTATCATCGCATCGCGTTCAGGACGTCAAATTAATTATGTTTCTAAAATATATTGAACAAGTTTCAGGACCTGTCCAGCCCAATTTTTGAGGAATATTGAAAAAACAAATGACCGTCAGTTTTATGAGATTTTCAATTGTTTTTAACTTTTTTTTTATTAAAAAACTGACAGTCATTTGTTTTACCGATATTGCTATAAAATTGGGGTCCCGAAACTTTTCCAATATAAGTTACTTCGTAAAAATTCAAATAAGAGAGTTAACTGTTATTACGGCTTCCCGTGAACACCCTATATACATGTTTATTTAAAGTTTTTTCTTTCTTTTGATCTGTAGAATACCTCTCTGAAGTAGAGGCCTATATTTTTGTTATACCCTGTATATTAAGCAGTAATTCCATCAAAATCAATTTCAATTTCAATCAATTTCACAAAAATTATTTAATAACTGATTAATTAACAGCGTCATTAAAGCCTGTGATTAGTTGGGTGCAACAATGTAATTGGTAGTTTCAAATCTATTATTAATTCGTCCAATGACGTATCCTAATCAGAGTATTAAATTAATCGCTGATTAACTTTTTTTGTGAAACCCACCGTAAAACTGCTGAAAATAATAAATGACTCACCCCTCTACCATCCAAACTGCATACCGACGTGGAACTGTAATAATATACATATTTAATAAATTGAATTAAAAAAAATTATGGTTTCACTTACCCTACCGTTTTACGAAGCGTGCAGTTCTAGTGCCGAAATGCCCCAACCAGCAACCACAACACACACACACACACTAAAAAAAAGAAGAAAAAATAGCAATTAGAAAAATTGTAAAGTCTCGATAAATTAACAACTTAAAACGCTTAGTTTGAAACACTAGGTAGATACATTTTCCAATTTTCAATAAATCAATCGTAAAAGGAAGGATAATTTAATTTTTCAGATTAAATAAAACAAGAGATGACATGAAAAAAAATCGACTGGGTCTCAGGTTAGTTGTGCTAAATGCAAGTAATCTGGAACAATCCTGTATGATTAACTGAAAAATTGTACCAAATCTCAAGACCATTACACTTGAACTAATCTTTAAAAATGCGTAAATAATAAATTTTGATGCCATCAAATCTTTTGGATGTAATTTGTTAATAAAAGTTATATTAGTTTAAGAAATCCTGGAATCATCGAGATTAAACATGTATCGTCCAGTATTTAATAGCGTTTTCGAGTGAGGTGCACTTAGTGCACCGAGTGTACAACGATGCTCACCATAAACGATACCATTTGACAGTTTCGTAGCCCTTACGCCAGCGTTTCCCAAACTTTTAAGTTTCGCGCTCCCCTTTTGAGCTGTGTTATGATTCACGCCCCCCTTTCCCGTCGAATCTCGAACTTGAACACTGATGCTAAACGATTATCAAATGCTTTCATAGCATTTTTTTTTCTTAATATTTGAGACTCATCCTTGCATTTCATAACTGACACAATAACAGCACATTTGTTTTATTGAAGTTCGTTTGCATGTTCTGACACGTTCTTTTCCGAAACCCGAACACGGGAATATTTACATCGTATGTTCAAAGTTAAAAAAAAACACTCACGGTGTATGTACAGTCGCGAGTATTAAATTTTGGTCGTGACTGTCACAATGTATTGCTTGCAACTGTATATACAGGCTGACTACGCGTGAATTCCCAACTCCTTCAACCTTTTTTTATGCGAAAGAAACGTTATCAGAGAAAAATTTGTACAGGCTGATTAGAAGTTTTTACTGATGATTACCGAATAACAAATGCAAATGGAATAACCGATATATAAACTGACATTTTGTTTTCTGAAATGGAACACCCGGTGTATCTGTAAACATTTGGATTCCAAATTAAATTCTGATAATCTCTCTAAATAATTTATAAATAAAACGAAAAGTTTTAGATATATTCGTATTTAAAAGTATAAGTTCTGACACGTGCGTATAAAGCAGGAGTTTCCTACTTTAAAAAAAAACAACACCCGCCCCTTACAAGAAAATAAAAATTTTCGTGGATCCCATTCAGATTTAAATAATATTAAAAAAAAAAACAGCAAGTGTAGACTAATACAGTTTTATCCAGATAAAAAATAATTGTTAAATCTTGACAATTTATTATTGTATTTGTCTTTATTTTATTTTTTAATAATAAGACCGTCTTTTTTCTTTTCTTGATTCGGTTTCAGTTTGATTCTCTTTTAATCAAACTCAATTAAAAATTCGCTAATGCCAATGTCGATTTGATTTTATGTTAATTCATACAATTTTTCATCTTCGTCAACGATCATCTTTTTTTAATTCCTTATTAGAATTCATTACATTTAATTTTCAATACGATCAATTTGTTTTGTTTTTTCAAGATATTTTATTCGTTTTGTTTTTATTTTTTAACTACCATTTACCATTATTTTTTCGCTGATTTGTTTTAGTTTTCGTTTATTGAGTGTGAATTTATTTTATACTTTAATCCCGTCCATTGATTACCATTTTATTTTCTTTTTTCTTCGATTTGACTTTATTTTGTTTTTAAAATATTCACTGATCGTCCGGTTTCGTTAAAATTTACAGATTATTCTTTGGATCGTGACAAAGTTTGTCAATTTTTAAATCAATTTGACTTATTGCTAGTTTTAGATAATTTTTATTTTGGACCTATTTTGGTCATCGGCTTTTATTTTTATACAAATCTCATTTGACTGACTCTATTTTATTTAATTTTTAATATTGTTAATTGACGGATCTTTGTTTTTTTTCTTTTAATCGATTTCATTCGTTTTGTCTTTTACTTTTAAATTAACAACTGATCATCTTGCTTTTTGTTTTCTCTTCGGTTTGATTTTATTTGACGTGACTTTTGATTTTTTTTGTTATCAATTGACCGTCTTCTGTTTCTCTTTTTACACGATTTAAGATTATTTTATTTTACTTTTAATTCCGCCGATTGATTTATTTTATTTTTTAATTATTAAATTGAATTAAATTTTTGGATCTAATGAAATTCAGTTTATGTCAAATTGACTTAATGAATTTAACACAGTTTTTATTTTCGTCCTAACTTGTTTGACGGTCGCCTTTTGTTTTTGTTTTATTCGATTTTATTCGTATTTTAGGAGTGTTTTGATTTTGATAATCAATTGGACGTCTTTTTTTTTCTCTCTTATTCGAGCTAATTCAAATTCATTTAATATTATACGTAAATTTTTAACTTTTTTTATAAACTATTCAGCAACACTTTCGATAGAGAAGACTTAACGACTCTCCCCTGAAAGACCCCTAGCGAACCCCTAATAAAGGTTCATCGATCCCTTTCAAGTATTCATCGACCACCGAGGGATCGATACCGATTGCGTTGGAAACCCGCGGTATAAAATGTGAATAATCGTCTCTTAGACAAAATGTTAGGTATTAATTAAAAAAAAGTTTTAAAAAATAAGAAAAAGAGAGGCGATTACTATTTCAGATTTTAAATAGATACAAAAATACCAGGTGTTTCGTTTTAAAAATTAAAATGTCAGTTTATATCTCAGTTATGCGATGTTCGGTTGTTTTTCTGTAAACATCAACAAAAACTTTGAATCAGTCTAGCGGGTGTCCCGCGCCATGTGCTCACCTTTCTAGAATCTTTATTTATTAATCGATTAATCTGAATTTTGGAGACAATAAACTAACAAAAGATGGAATTTTATGACATATTAATAGTCGTCATAGGACTTCCGGTTTCGCCGGAAGTGATATCAACTTTCTTATTTTAAATAGAACACCCTATATATTTTTACATATTTAAAATCTACGGATCATTACGAGTCCGAATACGTATCAATTGATAATTTTGGATTCCATGACAACGAAAAAGAAACTTTTTTATTTTTCAATCTAGAAAGCTATGAATCGCATTTTTTCGATCTAATGCGATCAAGTGTTTCGAGAAAATCACTCCTTTGATGGTATTTTGATTTTTAACATTTTTACAGTATTTGAAATTTTCATTAGTTCTTAACTAATTTTTTTCGATAGAACCTCATATGTTTCTTAGCTTAGTTCAACAGAACATTTTTTTCTAAATACGCTGATACCAAATACGTCATATTTTCTTTGAAAGTCATTTGAAATAAAGGGAGTGTAAAATTTCAATAAAACATGCTCCATTTTAAATTATTTTCAAAGAAAATATGACGTATTTGGTATCAGCGTATTTAGAAAAAAATGTTCTGTTGAACTAAGCTAAGAAACATATGAGGTTCTATCGAAAAAAATTAGTTAAGAACTAATGAAAATTTCAAATACTGTAAAAATGTTAAAAATCAAAATACCATCAAAGGAGTGATTTTCTCGAAACACTTGATCGCATTAGATCGAAAAAATGCGATTCATAGCTTTCTAGATTGAAAAATAAAAAAATTTTTTTTTCGTTGTCATGGAAACCAAAATTAACAATTGATACGTATTCGGACTCGTAATGATCCGTAGATTTTAAATATGTAAAAATATATAGGGTGTTCCATTTAAAATAAGAAAGTTGATATCACTTCCGGCGAAACCGGAAGTCCTATGACGACTATCAGCATGTCGGAAAATTCCATTTTATGTTTAGTTTATTGTCTCCAAAATTCAGGTTAATCGATTAATAAATAAAGATTCTAGGAGGGTGAGCACATGGTGCGGGACACCCGGTATATAAGTTTTATGATAAAGACTTCTTTCTAAAATCAAAAATAAAGAAGTTAAAAGGGGGTGGGAATTCTCGCGTAAGAACCCTATATAAGCAATTCCTTGTAAAAAAATAAGATGATAAATTAGTCGCAATTTGCGTTTGCCCCAGGGAGGCGCGCCTCACAGTTTGGGAAACGCTGCCTTACGCTGAATGTTTTTAAGGGCGCAGTTCGCATGCAGGAGTTTCATTTAAGTTGAGCATCGTAGTATCTTCGTCTCATTTTATTCCATGAGGTTAAAACGAGATGAAGATACACTCAGTATACCCCAATTGAAAACGCTATAAGCAAGCACTAATAATATTTGTTGTAATGTTTTTGTAAATTAGAATTTTGCAGTGCACGGGCCCCTAACGGGCTCTGCACGTTTCGGCAAATATTGTAGCCTATGAATTCAATCCATTTTTTGGGATGCATTCTCATTACGCCGGCGCTGGCCCGGCAAAGCACGCTGCTTGCACGCAAAGTTCGTTCCTGACAATATTTGCCGAATATGTACCACGCCGATTCTGCGCGTTGGAGAGTTTAGTTTAGTACTATATGAAGAATGACAGAAATGATGAAACGTCAGCAAAAAGTTAATTGTTCATCCGAAATGAATGAAAAATTAATAGGTTGCATTATTTGCCGAGCACGTGCAGGGCCCGTTTCGAGCCCGTGCATTGCAGGCCGCTTGCACGATAGTGAGAATAAAGCTTTATATGGCATGTGATTTCAAACTTTGCTTACCTTTTTCACCACTTATCACAACAAATCCTAGAAGCACTTTCCGATCACTTATTATTATTATTATAAACAAAGTACTGCAATAAATATTGCAAAATCGCTAGAAAAGATCGCACGTTCCTTAACGATATCTGACGAGTTACCTACTAAGGACAAGGACCGATTAAGAAACGCAAAGATAGCCGTGGAATATTCATTGTTTTTGCGCTTTTTTTTGTCACCTTGTGAGGTGACCTGCACGCCGGGAAAGCGAGAATTTTATCTCTTTAAATTCACGAACTAAGCGAACTTGCATATTAATATTTTTTTGCTTCGGATGGAAATAAAAATATCACAGTATGTTTCGAGATCACTCGAATTTAATTACATTGAAAACAAAAATGCTTTATTTTAAAATGAAATCGTTTTTTACAGGAATGCAACCGTGTTCCGGGGCGTAGAAATAAATATTAGTAAACATTGTCAATAACGAATGGTTCAGTGCTTAATTTTTTTATTTGCTTTTGTTATAGAAAATACGTAAGGCAATTGTTTTGTTTAAAATAAATGAGAGGGGGTGTCAATAATCCAGCAGTTTCCCTCTCTTTTGTTGATGGTTAATGATAAGTAAATATCTAAATTTGACTTATTTTTTAATTTTGCAAAATTCTAAATTATGTATGTACGGGCGGCATCCGCTACCGAAAAGTATTTGAAGTTATTTTCCGAGGTTTTCTCTATACAGTGTCTTTCAAAAGTATGCTAGCAAATGTTTTTTTTTATTATCGACTTTTATAAAAATTTATTGAGACAGAAAGCTTCTGCATCCCTTAAAATCAAATTGGGAATGTCAGATGAAATTTATCTTGAACGTTATACAGGGAGATTCAGGCAATCCATTCATTAAAAGTTGAATTTGTATTTTATATTTTACAAAAAAATTTTGTGCAAATCGTTTTTGATTGCAGCGAGAACCTCGAGCAGCCTCTGGACAGCTGTTTCAGCCCTGCTTGGGGCTTCTTCAGCAGAGACGTAGCTCGACATTCCCGCTGCAAACAAAAACGACTTGCCCAATTTATTCGCATTTGCGATGTAAGAGTGATGAACAGATAAATAATAATGATGTCGCTATTTTATCTGTTTATATTTTACGGTTATAAGTTAGCGATAATGATCTATTAAAATATAATATTTCGAACTTTCGGGCACTTCCGCTTGTACCGGAAGTTGCTGTCAACTTTCTTATTTTTAATAGAATACCCCATTTTTTATTGCATTTCTGAAATCTTCATGAAATTCTAAAAATATTTTGTGTAACATGTGATAAAAGAAAAATTAGCCGTTTTAGAGATATTTTCATTTTTTTAAAAAAGTCCAAAGTTGCAGTGCCTTGTTTATGATGCTGCCATCTTTGTGTAACAAAAGCCATAATTTCAATTTTTGGCCTGTAGTAGGCTATACTCATGAGCTTTCAGGTCATACCTAGTTTTACATAAAATCGTTTAATAGCTGGTTGAAAAGTAACTTCTATTCAAACTGATTTCAACTGTCGAAAAGTCATGTTTTTTAAATAGAACACCCAGTATTTTTTTATACCATAAGAATCAGAATTAAATGTTCTTTCGAACTGTAGTATTATTCAGTATTATTCCTAAATAGTGGGCTGCGAAAATTTAACAAACTGAGGTTTTGAAATTAATTTCTGACTGTAATTTCAATTTCATTTAAAAAAAAACGAGAAATAATATTTAAATACATATCTATCATGTGAAATTTTTATTTACATATGCCGCATGTATTAGAATTCTTGATATGACTATTTACACATTTACAAGGAGAAATTTACACTTACAATACAAAATTTTATGAAAACTAATAAATAAATCAGAAATATTAAAAAAAATACACAAATTGTTGATTTTAATATTGGCTCTAAGTTGTCCTCGGCTGTTATTTATTAGTAATAACTGTGTACTGTATTGAAGTAATAACGCATTTTCGTTGATATAACAACTCTTTTTATTAACTTCTTGAATTGTGTATTTTTCTTTCATCAAATACATTTAATATGTCTGTGTTTAATTATTCATTTTTTGGTTATTCGTAGCGATTAAATTGCTTTTTTTTTATTCCTAGTAGACGGATGATTTCAAAAATTATAATTCCTCTAATTTTCATAGCCCACTATTTAAAGATAATACCGAAAAGTGTAAAAAAATTTCGTGCTAAAAATAAATCATCGATAATGAGTGAACTGTAAGAGATGGGTATTGGGTATGCTAATACAGGACGAAAGAACATTTAATCCTGAGTCATATGGTATAAAAATATACTAGGCGTTCCATTTAAAAAACATGACTTTTCGACAGTTGAAATTAGTTCGAATAGAGGTTACTTTTCAACCAGCCTGTAAGCAATCAAGTGCAAAACTGGACATGACCTGAAAGAATGTTACTGTAGTCTACTACAGGCCAAAAATGGGCATCATGGTTTTTGATGCACAAAGATGGCAGTATCATAACCAAGGTTCTGCAAGTCTGAGTTATTTTTAAAGAATGAAAATATCTCGGAAACGATTAATTTTTCTTGTATCACATGTTGCACAAAATATTTTTAGAATATTATGAAGATTTCAAAAAAGCATTAAAAATTCCATTTAAAATAAGAAAGTTGACAGCAACTTCCGGTATAAACGGAAGTGTCCGAAATTTGAAAATACTATATTTTGATAGATCCATATCGTTAACTTATAACTGCAAAATATGAAACAGAAATTCAAATGAGAAGTCCGGAAACTTTTAATGAAAGGGTTGCCTGAATCTCCCTGTATACAGCGTAGACACCGAGAAATGAAGACCTCTTAAGAGTAAAGTGCCCTTATTTTACAGTATAGAGGAAAATGTCATAAGAATAAGTTGTTTAGAATAGAAATTTATAGCTAAATATGAAATTATTGCTTCCTATCTCAAAAATGAAAGAAATCACAATTTATCGTAAACAAATTAACTGGGAGGATATTGTTAGTGTAGTTAATAAATTAATTAAGGAAAGAAACACCAACAGGAGGACAGAAAAATTCTGTCACATCCGGGAAACGAACCCAGGGCATTTCGATTACATGCCAAATGTTCTACCACTAAACTAATGTGACTTCGACACTAAGTTACCAAAATAAGTTGAAATAAAGATCTACAAAAAAAATAGGTTGATTCTTGTATTAAAACAAATTTAAATACAAATGCCAGAAAGTGAAAACTGATAACGTCATTAAATGTAGAATTAATTAATTCTTCTAAAACTGAAGCAACCATGCTACTTAAAATTTTGAAATTCATAATGCGGCGCAACACCACCTTTTATCAATTTAGTAATTTCGGTGTGACGTGATAGATATTTATTTGTTTTAATATTTACAAGCTTACTGGAAACAGTTATTTAAAAAACATATCCGATATTTAATAGAACAAATCTTTTGTCATTAATTCAAAAATAAATGAAGACTCTTAAAACTGGCGGCGTCATTGAATGCAGCATTTTTTTCAAATTATAGGTCACTTAAGCCACCATGCCATTTCAAATTAAAAAAAAATGCTGCAAATCGTTTTTGATTGCACTGAATCCCTCGAGCAGCCTCGTTTCAGCCCTATTTGGGACTTCATCAGCAGAAGCGTAGCTCAAGCGTTCCACTGCATGCACTGCGAGCCAAAACGACTTAGCCGAGGATATTCGCAAATGCGATGTAATAGTAATGCATTACAAGGTTGGTAAAACTGATTGCATCTAGCAGGTTCCTTCTTCTCATTTAATATGTAGTTTGAAATTTCCTCCACGCAAAAGTAACTCGCGACGTCACACCAAACTTTTATCCGTCACAGTGAAGTAAGTAGAGTGAGTTTTAATCTAATCACCCTTCCAATACACAGTCTAGCTCTACCAACCTTGATGCATCCATCTTACGATCGCTTTTGACCTAACACTGCATTAGAATTGACAAATTGAAGCCAGTTTGCTACATAATAAGTTATCCCATGCAAGGCGGCCGTGCTTGCAGTCAGAGCATAATGAAAGTTTTAAAAAAATGTGTTGCAAATAGTTTTTGATCGCAGTGAATCCCTCGAGCAGCCTCTGTACAGCTGTTTCAGCCCTATTTGGGGCTGCATCAGCAGAAATAATAAATTATTTTTAAACTTTCATTATGTTTTGACAGCAAGCATAATCCCATTGCATGGGATATCTTATTATGTAGCAAACTGGCTACAATTTGTCAATCCTTATGCAATGTTAGGTCAAAAAGCGATCGTAGGATGTCGCTGTTTAAGATATTTAAAACATTAAAGTTCGTAGTGCGAGTTTTTTTTTGTTTTCATCTGAACTTTTTATCTTATTTGGTTCCAAAATTAACGGGTGGGGGGAGGGGGGGTAAGGAACTTTAAACCAGCAACGTATGCATAGCAGGAGCGAACCTTTAACTTTGAGGGCCCTAGGCTAAGACTACAGACATCACTTCACTTCCCTGAAAATAATAACAGATATGGCCAGGATTGTCAGATTTTTTGCAGGCAATGTCGCCAACTTGTTGACGAAATATGGCCAAAAAGCGCCAATTTTTTTTCTGAAGTTAAAGACAAAATACAAAAATCGCCGTTTGGAATATCAAAAATCAGAACAAATAACAAAAGGGCAATTGAAACCTGCAAAAAAGTCAGAAACAAAAGAACCCGTGCAGAAACAAAAGATAAACGAAATCAACAAAAACGAAATACAAGGTGTGAAGTGAACAAAAGGACAAAACAAAAGATCGCCGACACCGACCTAAATGATAAAAACAAATTTCCAGACAAATCAAAAATTCGTTGAAAATTAAAGTAAACAGTAAAAAAATCAATAAAGTCAATACTATAAAAAAAAATTAAAGAAATGAAATACATTGCGCAAAACAAAATATCGCAACTGAGGCACAAAACAAATGAATGATGAAAGAATGAACTACAAACAAGTGTAAATAAAAAAAAAACTAGTAGTAAATAGCAGAAAAAGTAAAAAAAGCATCAATCAAAAAAACGTGAAAAATCAATTTGAATAAAACAAAATACCGGGATTCTAAAATAAACTAAAAAATAAAATAAAAAACGTGAAAAGTTTTTGCAAATAAAAACGAATTTGTAGGAAACAAGAGAGAAAAAGAGAAACGTAAAAAAGAGTCGATAAAATGTGAAAACCAATTTGATTAAAGTAAGAAAAATGCGAGAAAGGTAAAAAAACAAAGGATGAATGGGATAGACTATAAATAAATAAACGGCAATTCTCCGGTCGAAAAATTAAAAAAAACTGACGAGAAAAATGGACAAAATAAAACATACGAACCGTGAATAAAATTAAATAAAAAAATATCAATTCCTTAAAACAGAAAAGAAAGAAAAAACATGAAATGAGCAAGAAACAAAGGAAGATAATAAGTAGATTATACTTATTTATTTATAATTTTATTAAAGACTATAAATTAAAGTAGTGGCATGGATTTTGGATGGTCATTATTCATCGCATTGTATATATTTTCTTTGTCGTTACGTAAAGACAACAAAAGTAGTCCACATCAGGCGCCAAATAAGATTTTTAAACACCAACTGTATCAAAAATGTAGCCCAAGTGACGGAATTTGGCAACCTTGAGCATGGCGCTTATGCTGTGGCTAAGGTACGTTTCACGATTCGCACACCTAGGCCGAGGTATACGTCAAAATGCGCGTGTTTAGACGTAATCAAGCTTGGGATGTTTCGAGTAGGATTGCCAATTACTAAGTTTCGTAAATTGGGACACGTCCAAAAAAAAATCGACAGTTTTTGAAAAGTTGTTATTAAAATAATTTAGATTTCAATTTCATGACCGCGAAGGGGTCCTTTGATTGAACAGGGCCCAGGACTGCAGCCTATAAAATCAATACCTAAATCCGCCACTGATGCATAGGGAGTTTAATATGCACAGTTTTTAAGATAAAATGCGTTGAAGATTCAGACATAAATTGGTTAATGGGCACCGGTACGGCTATATTGCGTCATAAGATCAATGAACCCTCGTGAAATACAACGAAACACCAGCGTTTACCTTGAACTCAAACTGTAAAATGATTTTGTTTATGGCTCTCTGTAGAAAAAGATGTAATTCCGTTCATTCGGATTTCGAAGTTCATGCGTACAAAATGAAGTATGATTTCCATCTAAATTCAAAGGAGGTTGATTTTTGAAACGTTTCTTATAATTTCATACTGGTTTTAGTAAATACGCTCCTAACGGATCGGACACTTATTCTGAATCACCCTGTGTTCAAGATTCATATACGCGAATTTCTGCTTCTCTGTTCCATTAAATTATAGTGGGGCGTACGGTAGCATAGCGTTTAAGCTGAAACTGTGAATTTGGCGTCTTCTGCCATCGTTTCATCTTCGAAACATCTACAGAGATAGTACCACGATTTATTTTGCTATGCGGCTATTACGACTAAAGACACTTAGTACTATCTCATAGCGTTTTCCAATGGAATGGCTGTACTGGGTGATTCAAAATAACCCGTCAACTACAGGTAGTACAGAGAGAGAGAAAACAAAAAGTCTACATACATAGAGGGTCTAATATCCATAGTTTTTAAGTTAAAATACATTGAATATTCAGATATAAATTGGTTGATGGGCACTAGTACAGCTGTATTGCGTCACAAGAACAATTGAAGTAAAACTGTAAAAGTTTTTATTCTTTGGCTTTCTACGGAAAAAAAGTGTATAATACGCAATTCATTCATTCGAATTTCGGACTTGTGTACGTATACGTAAGAAATGAGTCATTATTTCCATTTTGGAGTCAAAGGAGGTTGATTTTTGAAATGCCTCTGACATATTTATTTCTTGCAATTTCGCACTTGCATGAACTTAGTGAATACGCTCCTAACGGGTAGGACACATTCTCAATCACCCTGTATTAGTACACACCAATTGTATTTTCATCTCATTTTAACCTCATATAATAATAAGAGATGGATATACACTGACTATACAGCTCAACCATTAGAAAACGCTATTAAAACGTCAATCTAAGAATAGAGATTAATGCAGTTTCAGCTCAAATTGAATCGAAAGCAATCGAAATTCATTATTTAAGTCATAGGATAGAAACGTCTATGCTTCTTGGGTATTGGGTTCTCGCAAAGGTAGTCCTAGACCCTCAGGAGCATGCGCACGGCAAAAAAAGCGTTTGGCGTTTTGAAATGCGCATGCTCCTGGTATTCTGTTGACTGATTGAATAGAATCGTACTAGTTGTGTCCCTTTTGAAACATTTTCATCAAGTTCTAAATACCTCTATGGCAATTCCGTTTTTTACTCTACCGCTACATTATGTACAGGGTGACTTCGTAAGTCATACTTTACATTAAGCAATTCCATTAGAAGTTCGCTTTGTTGACTGATTGGATACAATTGCACCAGTTGTGTCCCTTTTGAAACATTTTCATCAAATTTTAAATATCTCTATGGCAATTCCTTTTTTACTCTACCGCTACATTATGTACAGGGTGATTTCGTAAGTCATACCTTACATTTAGCATTTCGATTAGAAGTTCGCTTTGTTGACTGATTGGATACAATTGCACCAGTTGTGTCCCTTTTGAAACATTTTCATCAAGTTCTAAATACTTCTATGGCAATTCCTTTTTTTTACTCTACCGCTACATTATGTACAGGGTGATTTCGTAAGTCATACCCCTTACATTAAGCATTTCGATTAGAAGTTCGCTTTGTTGACTGATTGGATACAATTGCACCAGTTGTGTCCCTTTTGAAACATTTTCATCAAATTTTAAATATCTCTATGGCAATTCCTTTTTTACTCTACCGCTACATTATGTACAGGGTGATTTCGTAAGTCATACCTTACATTTAGCTTTTCGATTAGAAGATCGCTTTGTTGACTGATTAGATACAATTGCACCAGTTGTGTCCGTTTTGAAACATTTTCATCAAATTTTAAATACCTCTATGGCAATTTCTTTTTTACTCTCCGCTACATTATGTACAGGGTGATATCGTAAATCATACCTTACATTAAGCATTTCGATTAGAAGTTCGCTTTGTTGACTGATTGGATACAATTACATCAGATGTGTCCCTTTTGAAACATTTTCATCAAGTTCTAAATACTTCTATGGCAATTCCTTTTTTACTCTACCGCTACATTAAGTACAGAGTGATTTCGTAAGTCATACCTTACATTTAGCATTTCGATTAGAAGTTCGCTTTGTTGACTGATTGGATACAATTGCACCAGTTGTATCCCTTTTGAAAGATTTTCATCAAGTTCTATAACCTCTACGGCAATTTCTTTTTTACTCTACCGCTACATTATATACAGGGTGATTTAGTAAGTCATTTACAGACAACGTTTATTATACCTTATATTTAGCATTTCGATTAGATTAGGTTTACTAGTACGTACACAAAGACCTAATAGGCATATAAATCATACGAGTGGGCAGAGATGAGAAGCAGGTCCAGCTTAAGCGGTAAGTCGAGAGAGTGGGTGAGGTGCAGCCGGAGGCAGCGGTTCACACGGTGGCCGAGCTTGCAGGTGTGCGCCAGACTGACCGGCGCCAATCGTCCAATCTCCGCCGCATTCCAAGTCCGGCTACCTGCCCTTGTCCGCTCACTAGATGGCCAGCAACCTGTATTTTACTTATGGCTTAAAAGTATCTGCCTTCCTTTTTCGGAAGAATCAAATGATGGAAAACTATTTTTCGTCAGCACGTCTCTCAGCAAGAAACCTCTTCGTTTCGTTCACGTCATCAAATGAACCGCATTCAATGTTGTTTATACTTTATACTCGTCCACACCTAATATCGTTTACAAGTTCTATATACAGTATTTATTTTCTTAACCGGTATGTTTTCGTATATAAGTACAGGATGTCCCCTAACATAAATGCCTCGAAAGCAGAACTGTTATACTTTTGCAAATTCCGAAAACTACAGGGTAATCCAACAAGAATGTCTCCTGAACCGGAAGTGGCATATTTTCGTGTATCCCCAAATTGGTAAACACATGTTGACAGTTAGCAACAAGAAACTCCTTGCCCACGAAGTCAATGATGCTTTGTCTACTTCATCTTATTGTCCATTATATGTTTTATCATATCCATCGTCAAAACAGTTAGCATAATGGTCAGGACAAAGAATAAACTACCACAACAGTATATCGCAATTCCGATATTGGGGAAGGCTGAAGGCTCGCACGTCCCATACCCCCACATACTGTTGTTACAATCTTTGCCTTTACCACTTTCACTCCAGTAGGTTTCCTCCTTTATTTTGACCGTTATTATACAAAACATAAACCGATTTCAAAATTGTATATTCTACGTGATCTACGGAAAACAAAACTCTTTTAGGTTTTAGCATAACTTTTGATACTGTTTTGATATTATTTTCCAATAAATTCAAACTCGATCATTATTTTCCTTTATTAAAATGAAATAAAAATGAATCTAAAGAAAACGACAATTTTTTTTACGTCAAGTAACAGTAGTTCGCGTTCTGAAGAGCTTAAATAAAAATCAGTTATTTAAATACATTTTGAACGCTTGCGAAATAAATAACAATTGATGCAGGAAGTTGAAAGGAACAAATCGTGATCGACCAGACTAAACGCACGATAAAAAAAGTTACTCGGATGAATCAAAGCGATAGTAAACTGCGAACACCTGCGGTCAAAGATCGCTGTTACCCAACACTAAATAGTGACAAAGAAGAGAATTAAAAGCCTCGGGCCGACAACGGCTGGATCGAGATTCAATTATGATATACACTTGCAGTGTGCTTTTTAAATATTTTTACCGCACTTAACGCCTTATGCGTCAATGAACAATGACTTCTCTTAAAAGGAGGCACACAAAAAGAGAGTTCCTGGTAAAATATTGAAGATACATCTCTTCTAAAATTATTTTTCCTGGAATAAATTTTTTGTATGCCTTTTCAAGTTGTACAAAGAGGAATAATTACTTCCTTTGATACCGTATTAAATAATAGTACATTTATTGCAAACAGTTATAACAAATATTTCAATATTTCAATATTTACTTATATGTTACAGTTATACAGGGTATCCCAAGTCGAGTGGCCTACTAAAAGTTTTCGGGGAAAGGAACGCACAAATTTTCTGAAAATTAATACACGCCCCAGGAGCAAGTGATCTTTCAAACTAAAGTACTTTCACTTTTATATCACTTCCGGTTATACAGGAAGTCGTCATTAACTTTCTTATTTTAAACAGAATGCTATATTTTTTATTGCAATTCTGATTCTACACATTATTCTAAGTAAAAATTGTTAAGACTTACCAACACTTAAATGTAATCGTTGTATCTTCAAATTTTTTAACAAAATTATTTCGGTAACACTTCACTTAAAAGAATTTAGTTCCGACACTATCAAATTCCAAGAATCAAATTTTCCGTCGTTTGAAAAAATAAGTTCAACCTTTCAAATCATATCCCAGTTATCCCTGAAAAATTCACAGGATGGTCAAGATATGGTGTCGAACCTTATTATGTTTAACTGCTCAAAACTCAGTTTCCGTAAATGGAACAGCCTGTATATTTTTCAATCATGAGATACAGAATCAAATTCTATATCGATTAGTATAGAATTTGATTCTGTATCTCATGATTGAAAAACATACAGGCTGTTCCATTTACGGAAACTGAGTTTTGAGCAGTTAAACATAATAAGGTTCGACACCATATTTTGACCATCCTGCGAATTTTTCAGTAGCATTCCCCATACCTATTTCTATTAGTTTTCTTATTATCAGTAATAGTTTATTTCATTGTGTTAATTACTACCATTAAAGCAAATTATTCACAGATGGTTCGAAAAAAAGAAGCAGACATTAAATTCCCAATTGTATAAGAAATAAATAATTGTTAACCATAACATTATTTTGCCATAAATCTTGTAATAAAGCCACAGGTAAATATCTATCGTTAGTTTACTATTCTCATAAACAAGCGTTTTAAAAAAATAAGTATGACTTGAAAACCAATTGTCTTTGTGTTTAATATATTTTTTAAGCAAAAACAAAACTTACAATTGGTAAAGTGGTAAAAATAATAATTAACAGTTTTAATTATTATTCTATTGCCTGTATGACACGGTCGAGATTACTGCATAAAATTTGCTAATAACAGAGACAAGGGTCCAATCAATTAACAAATATTTACTATGATAACCTGTCTCTCACTTTGTAGAATTTTTACACTACAATTAAGATCATATCGTATTCCTTGGACGATTAAACATTAAGGTCCCTTTTTATTTGTTTTGTTAATTTTGTTAATTTTGTCAATTTCTTTGTTTTGTATTTTACGTATTTGTTAAATCAATCAATAAATACTTTTGTTTTGTCGACACTAAAATTGTCATAATTCTACCTGAATATGTCAATATAAGAAAAAATTATTGATAACGAGAAAACTAATAGAAATAGGTATAAGTATTCTGTATCTCATGATCCAAAAATTCCAAATGTTCCATTTACGAAAACTGAGTTTCGGGCAGTTAAGCACAAGGTTCAATGCCATATTTTGACCATCCAGTGATTCTTTTAGGAATAACTAAGATATATTTAATTTTTCTTTGGGAATGGGATACCCTGTATACAGAATGTTCATAAATGATTGAAAGGTAATTGAATTTCTCGTCCAGCAGCTTAATTTTTAACATTGGTATTAAATGCTTTGAGAAAATGAGAACATTTACAAAAAGCAATTTAATGAGTGACTGGAAAATACACATATTAGGTGTTTACGATAATTGGAGCGGTATATACCGGTTAATCTATCCTCTCACTCTTACTTGCATTAAATGCATTCGTTCTGTCTTACTTTTCTACCCCGATCCATGTACCGCTCCAATTATCGTAAACGCCTATTGCTTTCTACGTTAATGTGACTTTTCTCAGTGGGCAATTTCAAACGAACGGTTCTGTGTACAGGTTGAACCATTTAACTTAACAACTTGAAATACAGTCGAACTTCAATAACTTGAACCAATTTCGTTCGAGTTTTCGATGTTCGACTTATTAAAGTTCAACTGTACCTCAAAGTGTCTACATACTTCCAATCCTCACAAGTATTTTAAAAATTTCTCGATAATTTGCCCTTGCATACTGTAGATTTTAATTAAAAAAAATAAGGAATACATTACTTTTTTATCAAGGTGTAGCATAAAAAAGGGGCCATATCTCAAAGCTGTGAAGAAGTTGTTAGTTAGAAGCTTAATTTTTGGAAATTAAGGTTTTCATTAAAAAAAAATTCGAATTATTTAAAACTATCATCATTTAAAGCTGGATTCCATCTAGGAAAAGATGCCTCGTTTTTCATGCTCACGACTGTACGTTTCCAAATACCGCAAAATTATTTATACAAAAATTGTTTATTGCATGAGAACTAAGAATAAAACACAATGAATGTGAGCGTGCCTTTAAAAAAGGATTAGATTGAGCCTCATTTGCACATACGCTATATTAACTTTAACTGGCGATTATTTCCTATAGAATCAATTATTGTTATAACAATGAGTTAGCTGCAGCTCAAATTTTAACTCAAAATAGTTCAAATGGTCCTTGAGACTTTTACTTAAATCATTTTACACGCATACAAATTTTTGGGATTAATTTTAATCTGCCTAATCGGTGTTAAATATGGATAAAGTTTTAAATGAAAAGTTGTTAATTCTTATCTAATTTGGCGTTATTTTGGTCTGTTCCCGACTAAATTGTGTCTAAAAGTGAGTGTTTACTCCAATATGGATAAGCTCTGGTCCTACTTTTACATCATAACTCCGTTTTTCCTAACTCCACAAACGAATGTGCGCGAGGCAACACCTAAAAAGTGTTAAATATCTTTTATCTGTGTACGTCACTTCCTTCTTAGGATATTTTGTATTGCCAAATTAAGAGCCTGTGTGCGAAATATAAAAAATGTACTTCCCTTTTCTTTAGAATTTCTCCATCTCATTTCTTTCTTGTAATTTTGCTTCCTACATTGCTTTTACTGATTTGTGCTTCCGCAAACTATTGATCATTCACGCTCTTTATTTTTCTTAATTGTTCCTTTTCCATAGCTTGAAAATTCTGGAATATTACCATTGTCTCAATTCTTTGCCACATTGATTTGTGTTAATCTCTTTATTTTGGTTATTATTTTTCAGATTTATTGATTTTTACCTACTTGTCTTTCTTTTTGCCAGTTCTTATTGCCGTATATTAATATTTTTTTCTCGCCTTTTTTTTCTGTAGCACTGATCATTAGCTGTTAGTTTACTCCTTAGTAAATACATTATTGCAATTTCAATTTTGCAGTCAACTGATATCTTCCCGAAATCCTTTACCAAATTTCAAATCAGAGTTTTTTAGCCATTGAGATGTCAACCAATCTTATCTTCACTTTTCCATTTGATTTTGTTTGTCATTTCTTATATTCTCATGTTTTCTTCCTGCTGGATTTGTGTAATACTTTCATTTTCTTCTTCTCTATTCTACGTTATAGGTATGCCTTTTAGTGGAAGACAGATAGGTACTTTCGTCTTCTCGTTATTTCTTCCACATTTGTTATGAGTTAAAATCCTTCAATATCTTTTGATGTCGTTTGCCTGACCTTTAAGCTGAGAGACAATTTGTTTAAATCGTAAACACTTATTCTTGATACTTTTGAGACTGGAGTAAAAAAATTTTAAAAAATCTTTGCGTACTTGTACTTTCTTTATGGGGTAGCTTATTATGTAGCAAATCCGCTTCAATTTGTCTATCCTACTGCAATGTCAGGTCAAAAAGCGATCTTAGGATGTCGCTGTTTTATCTATTTATCGATAAAAAATAGTGGTGAATAGATAAAACAGCGACATCCTACGATCGCTTCTTGATCTGACAAGTCGTTTTTGGTTTGCAGTGGGAATTTCGAGCTACTCTCTGCTGACGAAGCCCCAAACAGGGCTGAAACAGCTGTACAGAGGCTGCTCGAGGTTTTCACTGCAATCAAAAACGATTTGCAACAAAACTTTTTGATAAAAAATAGATTGACTAGTTTAATGTTTCTTAAATTTCATAGAAACTCCTTTTGATTTATTTGGCCAAAGCTCTTGCCATTTTTCTTCTTAATTCTTGAATTTCAGAAATAATTTGATTTATTCAATGCTAATACCACTTTAAGAAAGTCATTATTATTGATTATAATTTAAATAATTTCACTCAACTTTGCATGCAACTCGTACCACTCTGTATTTAATGGAATTATTGAATTAACGAATTTCGTTAACAAGTTACGGTATGCTTGAACGAATTCAGATCTCTGCAAAGCCAAGTTCTTTAAACTTGATACTACTACTTTATTTGTATTTTCCTGTTTGTTGATTGTACCTTGTTTTGTCGCGTGTAATATACAGGATGATTCCAAAATTTCGGATAAGGTCTCCAGTACGTCATACTAGACACCAGAAAAATGTTGAATTTTTTTTCATTTCAACATTTAAAAAGCCACAGAAGTAGTGTCTTAACTCCTTAGAATTCACTATAAAGCTTGAATAATGAACTTCTACATAAAGTTTATTGCATTTATCAAATGTTCCACACAAAATTCATTAAATTATATACTTAAAAATATGAAACGTTAAAAAAATGTGTTGGTTGTAACAACAAAAAAATTAACTTCGTAAAGGTGTGTTTAGAGGTGCTCTGTGAAGTATGTGGGAAAACGTATTGGAAACCTTATTCGCCGTTTTGGAGTCACCCAGAACTTTTCATTCTCACAAACTTATCAGTTTTTATACATATTTCTAAATTTGTATTTGTAAATACTCTAATATTTTTAAACACACCAAATTAATTCAATGAAGTTACGAGTATTGGCCTTTTTTGTTCTCTTAAAATTGAAATGTACACCGTGATCAACAATAATTGAATGCGCCTATCTACAAAAAAAATATTCCTACGCAGATGTTGTGTAGAAATTATTTTTAATATTCAAGTAGCTTCTAGTAAATAGATGTTTCAAAATGAAATATTCAATAATTGTTGATCACGGTGTATATTTCGTAATTTTGGCCAATAGATTACTTAACAGAAAAATGGCAATTTGGTACCTAATCGGTAATCGATAATGATAATGACAGCAAGGACAAAATTTAAGACCACCTAAAAGGCCATAAAACACCTGCATCAGTGGCTACGTACAGTTTAAAGGAATTTTGCCGTCCTCAGACGGAACGCATTGTTGATGCTTATGGGGGGTGGCGCCACCGCTCGCTGTCATAATACGAATACAGGTGTCTAGACCATTAGGGATGTTAAGCGGTATTTGACGTGCCACCTTCAATAGCCAATTAGTCACCTAATATAAAAATTTCCTGTCTCTACCTTGAAAGCTGAAAGTATTTTAGGAATTTTCTAAGAACGAGGCTGTTTACTTGCTTTTAGTTTCAGCAATTATACAGGGGATGATTTAAAAGGTGCAGACATGAATTTCACGGTTGACTAATCAAGTGAATATTTTCACAAGAAAAATATTTTACTGAAAATTTATTATGTTATTTACATAGAAATTTAAATTATTGTTTTTTTTTTAATTTAATATATTGGTGTTGCAGTTTACAAACAGAAGAATGTGTTATTAATAGAAATAGGTTTTTTTTGCAAAAGATAGGCAACAGAGTGTACTGGGTAATTCAAGTTGAGTGACCTATTAAAAGTTTTTGGGGAAAGGAACATAAAAACATAGTAAAAATTAATACACTGTACTAGGAGGAAGTGGTCTTTCAGACTAAAATATTTTCACTGCTATATCACTTCCGATTGTACCTGAAGTATAATATTTTTTTAAATAATTTTGAAAGTATCTCAAAAACATTTAAGTATAGGGAAGCCTTAAGAATTTTTTACTTAGAATAACGTCTAGATTTTGAATTTCCAATAAAAAATATAGGATTTTATTAAAATGTGATAGTTAGTGGCGACTTCCGGCATAACTGGAAGTAATATAAAATTAAAAATATTTTAGTATGAAAGATCACTTCCTCATAGGGCAGTGTATTAATTTTCAGAATGTTTGTATGTATGTTCCTTTCCCCTAAAACTTTTAATAGACCAATCAACTTGGGATGCCCTGTATAATATAAAAGTATAATAAATCGTTAGGCAGAGAGATACTGATATTTATAATTACACACATGTGTATTAAACTGGAAAACTAACATGTGCCAATTTCGGGACATGTTTTTGATAAAATCCACCGTGACGTTTATTAAATTTTCTGAGAGCGGAATCTACATATTTGCCAGAACCCATATGGCAATGCCGGCGTGTTTTAGCGACCAACTGTCACCTCAACAAAGCCCAGTTCGCCTTTGTTTTACCCATTAGTGCGGCACTTAGACCATCTGGTCGACTATCCGCGATATTTGATTTTAGTGCAATACCCTTTTGAACATTTTACGTTAACAATATGTTCTAATAATGTATGCAAGCACAATAATTTAAGTCTCAGCCCGGCTTGCCCATCTGCACTCGTGAACAAATATGCGCAAAAAATTTATCATTAACATGCCTAAATAATTAATGGAAAAATTTTATTTTTGTTTTATTAGGATCGTAAAGCCAGCAGCATTGACCACATGTTGAAAATGAAAGTGTGACGCGGGGCAAATTATATCAAATTAATTTTAATCGACTATTCTTTTAGAAAACGGGAAAATAATTATACAAAGTGATTAATTACAGTTATTTGACATTTTCTTATTCAACTATTTGCAGATTTTACAATATTTTGTTGATTTATTTGACAGATGTTTGACAAAATTCTAGGTTATATCCAGCGTTCACTTTGAATTTGAAATGTCGAATGAGATTTGTCAATAATGACAGTTGTCAGTGTCAAGTCTCAACAACCGGAAGTTACTCCAGTTGTAAACGTTTTAAAAATAAAATTCAGCATTGTTAACTCAAATAGTCATTCCTGGTGACATTGTATATTCATTTTTCAATTTTAGCTTAAAAGAAAGTTATAAGACCGGTCGTAAATCTATAAACAAATACAAATATGGAATACCACTAGGAGTTAATAGCCCATCCATAACTCATTATTAATGTTTGAATGGATGTGCATACGCATACCTACTTGTTTGTGCTTCCACGAAGCGCGCATTAAATTTATTATGTAATAATATTGCTTTTAACATTTAGCAGGATTCAATTTTAAGCAGTTGTTTGATGGCAGACAATTTGCGTTCGCCTCGCATCAGCGATTTCGCCGGAGAAAATACACAGCGTGAACACGTGGATGAGTAACAAAAACAAATGTTAATGTGGAAGTTACAAACATCTGCATGATAATCAGTGCCCGGATGACGGCCTATTGCGCCGATTGACCGCTTCCTGCTGCACATCGCGTCCTTTCTAATTATTAAATGCCTCTTCCCTTTTTTATAGTTAGCGGTTGAATAAAAATTTTAACTTGACCTCTTTCTTTTTAACAGCTCCAATGATAGTTTATTAAATCAGTATAGGACATTTTCTAATACATATGTAAATCCTAAATACCACGGTATCAATTAAATATGTAATTATTGGAGCAGGCCGTGGTTTACATTACGGTTGGCATAAGTGAGTAAACAAAACAACTTTTTAATTTGAGGTTAAATTGAGTCTACAATTTTCAACACACAACTGTCAAATATTGACAACTCAATATACATACGTCAAACAGCGTGACCAACTTCGTATTACTCTAATTATAAATTAAATTCCAGTACTTATGTGAATTACTTACTCAGATATGTTCCCTCTCTATTCGCTCTTATTTTTAAATAATATTATGACCAACATTAGAGTTGACTTTGAAATGTTTAAACGTATGTCTTAAATAAATTTACTTACATATCATTACCGACAATATTAATATCCAAATTTGTCAAAGTTCAAACGTTAAAATATTTTAAAAATTGTGATCAGAATAAACAAATATCAGTTTTATTTAAGAGTCGTTTTTCTGCCAACGAATCAAAAATGAAAAGAATGTGCAGGAATATTCACCTCCAGATTCCAGAATTCTGCAATGAATTTATTGATGTTTTGCAATTAACATCAGCGTTGCCAACCCTAATAATATTATTTTTTTATCACAAAAAAAGCAAAATATGTATAAATTGATTCAAAAGTCGACGTACTTCAAAACGTCGACTTCTGAATCGATATTATGTACAAAAAAATTAAACAGATAAAACAGCGACATCCTGCGATCGCTTTTTGACCTGACATTGCAGTAGGATAGACAAATTGAAGCGGATTTGCTCCAAACAGGGCCGAAACAGCTGTACAGAGGCTGTTCGAGGTTTTCACTGCAATCAAAAACAAATATAATATATAATATGTTAAAAATTAAAAATGAATTAAGATGAATCTTAACCAATTTCAAAGTCAACGCACCTCAATTGAACGCAACCTAACTATTCAATCGAAGCAAAAAATTAAAACTACAAAAAATGTAAACAATTTTAAAAAATGATTAAAGCGAAACTCGATCTATCTCAAGGTCAACCAAATCTAACCCAATGATTGCACTCAACACTATTCAACCTACGCTAAATATTAAATAACAATAAAAAAATTAAAACTAGATATTAAATCCAAAAAAAATACTTCAATACAACCCAACCTCACTCTATTCAACATAAATAAAAAATAAAGATATTTGTTAAGTAAAAATTTTGTGTTTGACAATTGTCACATTTGTTTTGTTTTGTTAATTTTTGATTTTCAAAATTCGAACGTCTCTTCTAGCAGAGGCGTTACTCGAGAACATCAATAAAACAATAAAGTAATAAAAATAGTTCAACTAAATATTAAAATAAATATATATATTGAACATCCTCCTCGGTCTCAAAAGGTGGAGCTCCAGAAGGAAAGAAGGAAAAATTAAACAAAAAACAATCGAACAGCACGCGTTAAACATTAATAAATAAATAAAACGAAAAAATAAAAGAACTAACAAGACGATTAAAATTCATGGCAAAAATATAAAAAATTAGTTTTCTGGAACGAACTTAAAAACTATGTTGAAAGCATTGCAGCGTGTATTTATTTAATGGCTTAGAATTAAGTAAATCGACGATCGATAAGAAAAAATATGGACAACGAATGAATATCTCTTTCGGTCTAAAAAAAAAAAACACGGAGTTGCAATTAAAAAAAATAAATTAATGAAAAAATATGCAACAAAAGTTAAAAGAAAAATAAAGACTATCGAAAACACGCAATTTCAATGATAAAATACAGAAGAAATAGAAGCTCAAAAAGAAAGCGTATGAAAACGAAAACACGAAGTTGCAAGGAAAGAAAAAAAATAATCCAAAAATATACAACAAAAGCTAATAGCTAAACAAAAAAGAAAAAAATACATAATAATAAATAAAGTTAATTCAAAGTGTAGTCAAAACTGTAGAACGAAAATGGAGTCTAATATTACAACTCGGGAAGCAGTCGAAAAATATTTACAAAAAAAGTATACTCCTAAGGGCCAGTTGTACAAAGGAGATTTAAACTCTAGTTTAACTGAACCAGGTTCAAAGTGAACAAAATCGCATGAAATTTTGTTTATGAATGCATTAATTGCCATAAGTCCTAAAATTCTCTGCGAATTTGTTTGCTTTGTACCTGGTTCAGTTAAACTAGAGTTTGTACTTTGTACAACTGGTCCTAATTGATAATTGCGCTACAGGTTTTGATAATGAAACAACAAAAGCAAAGATATAAAAAAGACACAAAGAATGAACACATCTTTGATTATAAAAAGATGGAGCTTACCAAAGAAAATACAGAAAATTAATTATTTGTTATCACATTTTTTAATTGTTTGAAAGTAAACGCGATTAACTTTTCGATTTTGAGTTTTTGCTATGCTGACAAAAAGATGAGTTATTAGAACTCAACTTAGGCCCGGTTTTTCAATCACAGGTTAACCCTAACTCTCGGTTTAGTTCCGTGGTAACAAGTACGAACACAATTGCTTCCATGGCAATAAACTGTAAGTTAAAGTTAACTTGTGATTCAAAAACCGGCCCTTAGTGTATAATATTATATTGCACTTGCTACTGCTTATGTAAGTTGACTTGTCCTGTATACTTTGTATATCAGAGACCTAATTCCATTTAACACAAGTAAAAAAATTTAAAATTTTCAAAAGTACAGCGGAAATCAAAAAAGTAAGGGAAAATGAAATTTTTCCAAGTGTAAATTTGGTTCTGTTTGTTAACTAATTGTCTATTTGACAGTATCTGTCAAAATATATTCTGTCACCTATTTATTTATAAACTGAAAAACGCATATTTTTTGTCATTTACCACTTTTTTGAATTCAGCTGTAAGTAAAAAAACAAGTTAGAATTTAAATATTAATTAAAATTAAGTTCAACTAACGTCAATCCAACCCAACTCCTTCCAACTCTATTTAACACAAGCAAAAAAATTAAAAATTACAAGAAATATTGAAAAAAAAATTAATTAAAAGTCAATGAAAACGAAGTTCAATTAACTACCCAGCTGACCTCAACCTAACTCCACTTAACAGAGGCAGAAAATTTAAAATTACAAGAAAAATTAAAAGTAAAAAAAAAAGGTTAGAAATTGTAAAACAGTTAAAATGAAGCTCAGACAATCTCAACGGCAATCCAACTTATTTCTATTTAAATATATCAAAGATTAAAAAAAAAAATAGAACTGAAAATCCGGGTCAAAGTTATCTTTTTTTTGTATTTCAGAATTGCCAGTCACAGCCAAACAAAAATTAGTCGTTATTGTAAAATAATGTAAGCCAAACTACAGATTAACACACAGATGCGAAGGCTGTGGGCCTTCAGCCATTGTTTAGGTAGTTGAGAAAGTGCGAACTTTGAAAACTGCGGCGTATTGTATCTTTAATACAGGGTGGCCCAACGATGCGTATTTCTTCTGTGAGGCCTATAGGAAAGAAATTAGGAAAAAAATCGATAAAGAATTTTATAATAGACAATACGCGGCATATTGTAAAATTATTTTGTAGTATACAGAGTGATCAGAAAAATCGTGGTTCGTGGAAACTAATTTTTTTTAAATGGAATACCCTGTATATTTTTAGATATTTGGATTCGCCGCAATGAACAGATTACAGCGGTATAAAGATATATTGATTTTATTGAATAACTTTCATAAAATAATTTTTTTTCTTGAAGAATTTTTCAAAAATTCAGTCAGTTTGAATATGAATTTCTGATTAATGAGATAACACAGACGAACGAAAATCTGACACGATATTTTTGGAACTTTGGCCTTTATGAAAATGTGAACAAAATTAAGATACATTTTTGCATTATACCCAGCGATAGATACTTATGAAACATTTGGTATCTTTTTTTTTTTAATAGAACGGCCTACTTTTTATTTCAGAAATAGATAGCACTTAAATGTAGCTTTCTGCTGATATAAGGTTATATATCTTTATTTTTAATAATTTCGTCACTAAAAATTATAAGTAAGTATTTCAATGGCCTGTTTTAAATTATTTTTGGTAAAATAAATCCTATCGCGGAGGTATTCAAATTAGAGATTTTTGAAAGTAGAATTAAATGATCGAAAAATGACTTCGAATGATTGAATTTAGGTAGGAAAGTAGCAATACTGGGTGTATAGTTTAAAACGCCGACCATTGAAATACTTATAAAAAGAAAATTTCTAGTGACGAAATTATTAAAAATAAAGGTATATAACCTTATATCAGCAGAAAGCTACATTTAAGTGCTATCCATTTCTGAAATAAAAAGTAGGCCATTCCAAAAAAAAAAAATGAGATAATGAATGTTTCGTAAGTATCGATCGCTCAGTATAATGCAAAATGATATCTTAATTTTGTTCACATTTTCATAAAGGCCAAAGTCCTAAAAATATCGTTTTAGATTTTCGTTACTCTATGTTATCTCAGTAATCAGAAATTCCTATTCAAACTGACTGAATTTTTGCAAAATTCTTCAAGAAAAAAAATTATTTTATGAAAGTTATTCAATAAAATCAATATATCTTTATACCGCTGTAATCAGCTTACTGTGGCGCATCCAAATATCTAAAAATATACAGGGTGTTCCATTTAAAAAAAATTAGTTTCCACGAACGACCATTTTTCTGATCACTCATAGTTATAGTTCAAAATAATTTTACAATATGCCGAGTATTGTCTAGTATAAAATTCTTTATAGATTTTTTCCTGATTTTTTCCCATAAGCCTCACAGAAGAAATACGCATCATTTGCAATTTTGATCAACGAATATATATAGTAATGAAAATACCGTGAAATCATTTGATTAACAGTACACTGTATCTCGTAACCTCACACTATCTAATTAATATATCGCCTAAACAATGGCGGGAATGCCAGCCTTCGCATCTGTGTAGTAATCTGTGGCCAAACGTCACCAAAAGTAGCCGACTTGACGATAAATTGCCACGGTTGGCAACAGTGATTAACATTAATTTTGACGTTTGATTTAAAACTATCCTTATTATAAAGACATAAGTTTGCATTGCATTGCATTTTCATCAACGTTTTCATAATGTACTAAATACAAAGAAGTACAATGTATTGCCTATTTTCTACTTTTAAGGCGTAACACGTTTAAATATGTAAAATGGACATCCTGTTATAAGAATACTTTTTATGTATCTGCTTCCTGCACTTATCTCTCTATTGTCTCTGCTCTCTATCTAGTTCCAAGCATACTCTTTTCTTTGTCCAAAAGTTGAAGTCGAGAGCAAAAATAGTAGGCAAAAAACAGTTACCTGTAATTATTTTTTCTCAAAATGTTGTTACCTGTAACTATTTTTTCTCAAAATAGTTTTAATTGTTTAATTACGACTATCCAGCTTTTATAAAAGTTTTGAGCTGGTCAAATTTGAAAGCCTTCGAAATCTATCTGTAGTCATATTTAAACAATAGGTACCATTTTGAGAAAAAATAATTGCAGGGAACAATTTTCCTTTCGACTGTGTATGCTTTTTTGTAACCTCCTTACAAATTAACATCGCGTCATAATTATGTTAAATAAAAAAAGGAAATACAAATAAAGATCCACGTAATAAAAAAGGAACGTACTTGAACATCTTAATGGTGATTGTATGTTCTGACCATTATTGTGACAGTTAATACTTCTTTGACATGTTTATCGTGTAGCCTTCAAATGTTTTATGTAAATAAAATTAATTATTGACTTTAAGATTAAATAATTAAACAACACAATGAATTATCAATGATAAGAGAGAAATGTGAATTAAATGAATGCAATAATAAATGTTCGATTTGATCCAGTCTACCTGCGCACATCACGACTGTAAATATTTACGTACAATAAACTTTCACTTGATTATTTTACATACAAACTCCCACACCTGGCATTACAATCGTCGGCGAGCGAACCGTAACACATAGCTTAACTTTTCTGTAAATCACATGACTTTCTTTTCCGCTAAACGCTCTTCTACTCGCGACTATACTGCGCTGGAACTTCTTATTTATGATACTTGCTGACATATTTTTTTTTTCTCTAGCCGTTTATAATGCATTCTACTTTTAGTTTGAATTTCTTTATCTTACTCTTTACAGACCTTTCCATTAAAAGATATGAAAGTTACAGTTGATATGTAGGTAGGTATGTATGAACCATATGTCACGAAAAGTAAAAAAAATTAGGTAAGTTTTTAAATTAGCATAAACTTTCTTTAATAATATACAAATTACAGAATATGTTAACTTCTTTTGTTTCAACGCTCAGATTTTATTAAAACTCAATTGGCAGAAACGTGAAACACCTATTAAATATGATCGAGAGTTTCGATAAGCATATTTAATGAAATACTAATAGCGTTTTCCGCTGGCTGCACCGGTGTGCACCGAGTGCATCTCCATCTCGTTTTATTACATAAAGCTCAACCGAGATGAAAATACACTCAGTGCACACTAGTGCAGCCAGAGAAAAACGCTATAAGACTTAACTCTGTTTGCAGGAAGGAACTGAAAGATGTCTAAGTAGCATGGACTTAACCAGGATTTTATTTTGGAGGAAGGCGAAATTAAGTCAAATATTTTAAGTAAACAACAACCTTCTTGGATTTTCTGCAAGTCTCTCGATGATATCAAATTCAATTTTCTATTTGTAGTACGTGTTCACTTTTTATGTACAATGGCAGCCACGTTTCGACTTTCCACAAGCTGTATCTACTATACTACTATAAACAAAGCAGCGGCGTAGATTTCAACGTCGCCGCTGAACGGTTTATATGTCCGAGGCACTCTCACCGTCGCGCTCATTGCATCACAAGCAACCGTTTGATGTAAATTACGTGTGTAACACAATTGCCTTCATGGTTTCTTTCAAATTAATAATTATGAAAACATTATAATTCTTTAATGTAGCTTTTAAAAAGGCTGCCATAATACATTTAATTCATATCAATTATAGCGCCGTCACTGCAAAAAGAATGTGAGTTCATTTCGGAATGAATCGATTATGTAAACAAGTTTTTATATCCAGTCGACCAGAACTGTAGTGGTTACTGCGTGCCGCATAGACTTCTCGGGCTTCGACTGGTTTATTGTTTTGCTTTTACAGGGCAAATGCGTTAAAGATTAGAACTTTTTCCGACTATGATCGCTTCAGTATATTAGCAGTTCCTCGTATATTTAACGAAACCTTCCGCCTAAAATGCGCCTAGACCTGGTCATCTCATCTGCGATTGAAAGTCTCTAGCCCATATTCTCATCTCACGATTAACGTCGTCTTGAACTGAAATTATAATTTAAGAAATGATATAGCTTTACGCCAATTTCATGATCAGTAAGGCCCGCTTGACACCTTGCAATATTTGATATAAAATTTTGCACTTTGTACAGGCTTAAGAAAGTAACGAATGAATATAAAACTATACAGGGTGATTCACGGAACCCGTTCGTTAAAAGTTTACGGACTTCCCCTTTGAATTTCTATTTCATATTTTGCAGTTATAAGTTAACGTCAATTTTTTCAATTTTTTTATATTATTTTTAAATAGTGGGCTATGAAAACTAGAGAAATTGTAATTTTTGTAATCATTCGTCCGGTAAAAATTTAAAAAAAGAAACCATTTAATCGCTACGGAGAACCAAGATAATGAAAATTCAAACGCAGGCATATTAAATGTATTAAAGAAAAAATCAGCAACTAAAGAAGTTAATAATATAATTTGTTGTGACTAAGTAAATAAGTTATTATGTACTTAAACACAACAAAAAGTTACTCAAAGTGTCCTTCTTTATTTATTACTAATAAATAATGGAGGACGCTTAGAGCAAATATTATAACTAACAATTTGGGTATTAGTTTTAATGTTGATTTATTTGTTCATGATTGATTTATTAGTTAACAAAAATTAACAAACAAAAATGAAAAAAATGGAAATATTTCTGAAACGGCTGATTTTTCTTGTATCATATGTTAAACAAAATAATTTTAGAATTTCTTGAGAAATTAAAAAATGTAATAAAAAAATGGGGTATTCCATTTAAAATAAGAAAGTTGGCAGCAACTTCCGGTACAAGCGGAAGTGCCCGACAGTTGGAAATATAATAATTTAATAGACCACAATCGCTAACTTATAACTGCAAAATATGAAATAGTAATTCAAAGGGATAGTCCGTAAACTTTTAACGAACGGATTCCGTAAATCACCCTGTATTTTTTCTTATTTATTTTAATCACAGTTTTAGTTAGAGACGACTTTAATTATTATACTTAAGTTCAAAATACTGGCTACTGTCGCCAACCATTCGTAAGAGGTAAGTACCAAATGTCCATTTACTTCTTCACATCTTGACTGAGGAGAAACTGAGAATATCGAAAATCTTCCGTTTTTCGAAATACTAGACCGAAGGAAATTTTCTCTGGCAATCAAGGCACATATTTTGTAAATAACTATTGAATCCTACAAAAATTTTGTCTAACATGTCCAGCAATTTCAAATTACAACAATTTTTTAATTTTCGGGTCTTAAATAAGTGCTATTTTTAGCAACTCTAAAAGTTGCTCACCAGTATTGTCCTACTTATATTTGGTTATCGAACATGCACAAACTATTGGCACAAAAAGTAAAAAAAAAAAAGAATCAATAATAAAAAAATTTCCCATATGGTGCGTCATTGGGGTCTATTCTGTATCAAAACCGCTAAATTTAAAGGGGTGTTAAATTTTGTTGCTACGGTAACAACCAATCATGGAACTGTATTTTGAATTTTAAAAGACCTCTAAATTTTAACAGCCCGTTAAAAAGTTACAGAATACGCCCCACTGTATAAGTAATTAACGGCCAGTTGCACCAAACACTTAAGGATAGCTTAACTTAACAATACTTAAATTTAAGCTCAACTTAAGTGTTTGGTGCAACCGGCCATTAATATATTATTTGTTTAGTTGAAATTTAAAAAAGGAAGCGGAGATGAAAAAATTCTGGATATATTACAGAATGCCTAATAACCAGGTGATTTTATTTTTTTTTATCAACTATTGCTATGAAATTTGGACGGCATGTCTTGACTTTATTCTAAAATGGCAGGCAATGGCTTATTATTTTTCAGTTAAACTAGCATACGTCGTCCAAATTTCATGACAAAAGTTGAAAATGATTTTAGAAATCACTCAGTACAACATGCAAGCGTCTGTGTATTCGATATTCGGTATACAGGATGTCCCAACGTTCCTAGGAAGTACGAAAATAACAGTATATGTACACTTGTTATCAAAAAGCTTTGATAACAAACACTGTGCAACTTTATTTTCAACCGTCAGTTAAACACCTAACTTACGTTTTTAAAAATAGAAGCCTGCTTATCTTGAATTTGAGCTTAATAGAGATACGCGCCATAGTTCAAAACAATTTTAGATTATGCAGAACACAGGCAAATAGAACTTTTGATAAAAAAAAGTTTCTTGATGAAATGTACAGCAAATGGCATTTTCGCACTTGCTCGGAACGTTGGGACAACCTGTATATTATAATCATTAATTCGGATACAACCCTGGGGACAAACTTTTTCTTTTAAAGTGGTCCTCTAATTACAAGAGTCGTTTTACATCTATCAAAATTTGTTAAAATTTCTTGTGCAAAGTGACAAAGAAGCATCGATTCAACGTTAACTGTGGTAGTCTGTCTCTCTCACTTTGTACAAGATTTTGCACAAATTTTGATAGATGTAAAACGGCTCTTACGGGCAACATTTGTATCAATTTTGAACTTTTTCAAAATATTTCAGGAATGACATACCGGATGAACGACCGAAAACGAAGAGACTGGATATACACCGTTCATGATTGTTTTAAACATTCAGGAGGCCGTGATATATTTTTATTAGCTTGGCGTCAAGTCCTGTCATATGATTTTTCTTTAAAAAAGTATTCACCCTGTCAGTTTCGTTAATAAGTTAATTAACTCACTCCTGGCACTTGGCCTGGCACTATTTAACTTCTTGGTCAGTGAAAATATTAGAAAACAATTTCTGCCGACAAGAAAGTGCATATCAAAAGATGTTTCAATGACGTAAAATAAATTTATAATAATAATTGACAATACTACCAACTAAATATTAGATTATCACAGAAAGTCCGAATTTAAAACGTTGGGTTATATTTTCCTGCAGAAAATATTCATAAATCCTCTTTGATAATTGTCCCACTCCTGATACTTTGCCTATTAAAACGTTTCTGGTTAGAAAAGTGGAAGGGAAAGCAGTGACATATGACAGTTGAGAACGGAATAGTGTTTCTCTCAAAAAAAACAAAAACCGTTTTTTAGCGTGTTTTCAAACAAACATTTTCCTGAAAGGTTTGTTTTGTTTCCAATGAATCCACCCTATATGTTTCGGTGGAAAACAAAACTGTTGAAATCAATTTGTTAACACGAATTTTGAAAAAATTTCAAACGTCAAACATTCGCAGGAGAGGGTTTGAACAGGGTCGAAATTTTTAAACAATTTTTATAACTGTAGATTTGTCGATTCGTATTTTTGTTAATTAATAAAATCACCATTTCTAACACGCTAATTTTTCTTATTTAGAACTTCCAGGAAGCAAGCCGTGGAGTATGACAACTAACGCCCTCTAACACTCATTAATTTGGTGACACCTCTCATAACCAAAAATTTCAAGATTACAATAATTTTGACAATTAGTTTTGAATTTAAGGGTTCCTCTTGTTGTACACTTTTCAATTTTACAAAAACATTTTCATTGTTGAAGGCTCCTTAGACCGGCCGTACTTAACGTATCAATAATTCATCTGGCCGTGCGAATAGTGCGAGTTTATGAAAACTGGATAACTTTTCTGAGACACACTGTACATCGACAAACTCTTCTTTTGTGTTTAACAGAATTTTCTTCCTATTGTTATTAAACAATGCACAGAGGCAAGAAAAATAATAAGAAACGTTTAGCCGTTACGTTATACATTAATAGGAAAATTATAATTTTGTAAATACGTCATTAAAAATTATTTCCGCGTCTACGATAACAATTTATAGAGTCATATCGTCGTAAAAGGTACGATTACTCTTTTCATAAATTACTGAACTGTAGAGCCAAATGTCTGTCTTCAATTCCGCTAATTGTTATAATACTATGTACAGGATGGGTGTGGAAAGCGGTGCGTTATGGATGACAACACGATTTTATTATTAAGGCGGGATTTATAAATTACAGGCAGGAACAGTATTAGGATATTTCCGTCTCACAAAGAGTATACTTAAGAATAGATATTACTGCTTAAAGTTAACTGCATGTACCATGGAATATACATGGTGTCCCAAGAGTACGTTCTCGGGCAATATCTTAATAACTACCGAAGATACAAAAAAAGTTTTAAAACATTTAAAAATAATTTTCATCTACACAGGATGAATCAAAACAATGATGTTGGATACATTTTTTTTTTTCAAATACGATACCTTTCCTGTTTACGGGGTGCGCAAATTACCGAATTTGGTCATTTATGAAATTATTTAAGAAGATAATAAAAACTCAACTACGGCATAAAATTACCAGGGCAGAAGGCTACAATTGAAAATCATTTTTAATGATACAAGTTAAAGTTACTGCAGACCAAAGTTATATTTTATTAATGGAACGCCCCGTTTGTGATATACTTTTTAAAATGCCCTGATCGCGCCATTTCTAAAAATACAAAAGTTTAATATTTTATGTTTGTGATTAACAAGTTTCTGTTACAGCCGTGATGCGCAAACAGATCTATTTTTAGCATCAGTACGCCAGCTTGCGTCGCAGAACATGACCGAAGACTACTCGATCATTCTAGTATGTTCGAGCAACAAGGGGCTCTGCTATATAAGCCGTACTAAGACACTCGATCTCTGTCTAAGGACACAGGTACTGCCATCATATGGTTTTGACACTTGACAGTGGGTATTTGATCTTGAACAAGCGGGTTGTCAAAAATGACAAACTGAATAGTCCAAAAAAGCCGGACAAAAAAGATACTTTTTAGGCAGAACTTTCCCATTTATTATGTCATATTGCTTCGAATGTTTAATGTATTGGAGACTGTGGCTTGTCTAACAATAAATTTGGATTTGACTCCTAACCACAATATATTTTTTTTTAAACTAAATACGTATTTCGGCAGCTATGCTGCCATCTTCAACTACTTCTCTCTCTTCTTCAACTACTGAAGATGGCAGCATAGCTGTGGAAATACGTATTTACTTAAAAAAAAAACATATTGTGGTTAGGAGTCAAATCAAAATTTATTATATTGCTTCGTAGTTGCTTAGCTTTATTATAAATTTATACTCTGTTTCGATAAAATGGAAATTGAAACTATTTTGCGTTATTTTTCGTCTTGATTTACATAAAATATTCCAGTTTGTCATTTTTGACAACTGATTTGTTCAAGGTCAAATACCCACTGTCGCGTGTCAAAAATATATAATGGCAGTACCAGTAAAGTTTTCTGAAATTTAACGTTTATAATTGTGAACCCCCAAATTCGTAACATTACAATCGTTTTTGTCTAGAAAATAGCATAAATTTAACGTCCTTTCTAATTTACAAATAAACTTTGTGACTGCGAATATTCTTCAAAATAGGTCAAATTTATTTTCTAGGAGATAAAGTTAGCTCGTTTGCCACCACTTACACAGAGTGAAACAAAACTCAAATTAAAGAAAAACTCATTTTTTTTAATGGGATACCTGTATATCTCATCAAAATCGAATTTCCCATTACTTGCCCTTTCCACAAACATAACAAAGCATTGATGACGGTCAAAAAATTATGCAGAGTTTTAAAATTTAACAAAAATATGTCCTGAAACTTTGAAATTTGAAGAAGCAAACTCATCCCTCACCCATTTTTTTTTGTCAGACACCCTGTATTATAATAAAGACTTCCTGAGAAGAAGAAGGACAAAAAATAAGTCCGTGGACTTTTGGAAATAAGCGTACAAAGGATTTTCTACTTAAATGTACTACAATATATTTATACAGGATGTAGCAAAGCTACCAGAAATAAATATCGTGTTCTTTTGGCAGACGAAATGCGTCCCCGCATACAAATAACGCAGCGAATGGTATGCAATCAAATTAACAAGCCCGTCGATTCATTAAGAGATTTTATTAAAGCGGGGTGACCAACCGACCAAAGATACACACAGATATATCCCACCCTCGTACAAGAGGGTCGCGTAATGAATATTTGTAGTACAAGGAATGACAGTGTTCCTTACGGGTGCTCGCACTTTATTAGATTGCGAACGCATGGAATTTCATTTAGTTGGACTGACTCATCGAAGCATTTATAATAAGAAGATATTACAAAATGCTTTCCCTCTTGCGCAATACAGGGTGTTATCGAATGCGGTATAAAACTTACTTATTACCTACTGAAATACAACTGTATAACAAAACAAAAAAAGTACCTAATTATTAAGTGTCGGACGTTCCTAGGATATCTGGTAAAAACCAGTATAAAGATAAACAAAGCAGCGGCGTAGATTTCAACATCGCCGCTGAACGGCTTATATGCCCGAGGAACTCTCACCCTCGCGCTCATTGCATCAGAAGCAACCATTTGATAAGTTACGTGTGTGAATAATTGTCTTTATAGTTTCTTTCAAATTAATAATTATGAAAACATTATAATTTTTTAATGTAATTTTTAAAAAGACTCTGGCATAATACATTTAATTCGTATCAATTATGGCGCCGTCACTGCAAAAAGAATGCGAGTTCCTTTGCGAATGATTCGGTTATGTAAACAAGTTTTTGTATCCAGTCGACCAGAACTGTAGTGGTTACTGCGTGCCAAATAGACTTCTCGGGTTTCGGCTGGTTTATTGTTTTGTTATTACAAGGCAGACGCGTTAAAGATTAGAACTTTTTCCGACTATGATCGCTTCAGCATATTAGTAGTTTCTCGTATAATTAATGAAACCTTCCGCCTAGGATGCGCCTAGGCCTGCTTATTATTATATATAACCCCATCTTAAATAACCGACATCTTCTAGTTACCTCGTATGTTGCGTTCAAGTCAGGTGACATTTCGCGACAATTCCATTTCTCAAAACATTCTACAAAATCAAGTTAAAGTAGGTCGTTGAATTCAGGGAAAAAAATCTCTATCAAACTGACTGGAGAAAAATATATGGTGCAACTTAGGAAAAAGTTAATTATCCCAGACGAAAATGTCATATGAAAAAAAAAATCCAAAATGGTACGATTCTATAGTGTTTATAATCTAGTATAACGTGATTTTTGAATTACAGAAATCATGTTAATAATAACAGAGTTATAGCGTGGGCCGTTTTTCGTAAGACAGCCTGTATATTAAGTAGCAAACTGGTTACTAAATGTTTCCTCTACAACCATTATTGCCAACCCTACCGATTTTTCGGTAAATCGGCTGATTTAAAAACATTTTTACCGTTTGACGTAGATAACTAAATCTCAATCGGGTCCGCGATTAAACAAATGCAGCTCCCTCTACTGATGAACAGAAAAATTAATGATGAGTAAAAGCGTTTAGAACAGTTGTATGCCTCCACCAACTCTTACAGTTTTCGATATGATCATCGCGGGACTTTTTAATATCAAATAAAACTTAGAAAAAGTTAATCACCAGAGGTTATTCAATAAAAATAAGTTGACTTACGTTACTGGTTTACTATACCTTGACTTACTTGTTGGAATTATTTGTTTTTGTTTGATTTTTTCGTAATTTATTTTTTTACGAAATGATACATATTCAGACAACGATCTGTAGATTCCAAGTACGTAAAAATATACAGGCCGTTCCATTTAAAATAAGAAAGTTGTGGTCACTTTCGGCGAAACCGGAAGTCGTACGGTGGCCAGTACGAAAAATTCAGCTTTTTACTTAATTTATCGATCTCGAATTTTATGTAAAAAATAAAAATTCTTGAAGAGTGAACATACATATACCCTGTATTGGACATGTTTTATCAGAATTTTTTTCTTGTTGCCAAACGGCATACAGGTTGTTTATTAACAGCCTGTGTATATTTAATTTGTAATAAACATACCTATTTTAAATTTGTCGTAAATTTCTTTTCTCAGTCAAAATTGGAATTATTATAAGCTTGAAAATTTAAATCTACCGAATTCTATCGTAACTACAACGAGGTGATCTACCTAGGAAGTGTTTGGCAACACTGTCCACAACATTAAGTCAAAGAGTAGCCGCGCGATGTCGCAATTTTATCTGTTACGTTTGCTTTTAAACCGGTTAGGGTTACTGCATTGAGACGCTAAAGAAAAATGATAGATACATAACTTACTGCTGTTATGGTTATAGACATATCAGGAGGACATAGATAAGCAGGGTCGTAGCTAAGGGGCGCACAGGGAGGCTGAGCCTGCCCTGGAAAGTTTTAAGCCTGCCCTACGATGGCCCAACCTGACATGAAAATATTTTTCAAATGCGTAAAAGCATTGGAATAAAAACTTATGGAGCCTGCCCTTCGCAATGATAAGCCTCCCCTGAATATTTAGTTAGAGTACGGTCCTGTAGATATGGTTAAGGAATTTCGGCGGGATCTAACCGCCATTTAACCCCATATTAAAAGAGAGAGAAGAAAGTAAGAGATAAAGGTGTAACAGATAAAAATTCCAGTTAGATCAAAAATCTTTTCTCAAGTAATTTAATAATCATATTAAATATATTTGTTAAACTAATTGTCAAAATAACTATATATCGGACCATCTGTTAGTTAACTCTTAATTAAATCAATTAGATTTCCCACTTTATTCTTATTAAAACTTTGCCCGATTTTCATTGTAACTTTTCCCAATTGACTGCGATTATACAACAGATGTTTATAAAGCCATTTTGTCTTTTTTTTTATTTTTTAATTATAATCAATTAACTTTAAATAACATGGCAGTTTGTCTTAAGATTTAAAAAAAAGATTTTCCAATGACATGGCTTGATATAGGCAAACCAAGACATCAGCAGCTCAAATGGTTGCCTACACCAAAGGCGGTGAAAATAAAATTCTTTTACCAAGAAACTTATAAACTACAATCAATTGAGATGAAGCAACTTTCCTAATACTTTAATGTTTAATCAATTTTCCAATTATCCCTAATTTCAGAAATGAAATAATAAAATTACTAAAAATCAAAAAAATCATTTCTAAAATAGTAGACTTTGGGACATCCATTTAATTGATCCATTTAAAAAAAGTTGAAAACGAACTTTGAAAACCTGATTGTTATTTGTTTTTTCGAGTATCATAAAATCGAGGAGAAAAGACTAAAACTTTTCTAATTTGAGTTACTTCGCAAAAATACAAATAAGAAAGTTAGTCAACTCTAGTGGCTTTTCATGAACAGCCTGTGTACCTTAAAAAACCGGTGAAAATCATTGAATTTTCAACAGCTAAAACTGGTCATTACAAGAAGCTAAAACAGCTAAATATATATCAATATTATTTAACTTTATAATTTTAGATTTAAAATTTAAATTGTCCTGAACAAACCCACCTTGATACCTACATGTTAGTTTAATCTTGCCTTAAATATTTATCGACCAATTCTTATTTAACTTTAAGCCAAAGCTTAAGCCTTTAACAACAGTTGTTGCAATAATAATTGTTGTTGTGTGTTTTTTACTTATTAAACTGGTACCGTAAGTATGTTTAGATCTTTAACGTTAAGCCACACGACCGTACGTTAATAACTTTTAATTTTTTTAATGTGCAATGATTTTGTAAAATATTTAAGATAAAGCAACCAAAATATCGCAAAGAATACTCCCACATGATTTAAATTAACTAAAGTTTAAGATTTTAATTCAACAAAAGTTATGAGATTTAAGTACTAAGAGAAAACACTGCTAAACCTGAGTAATGGGAAGATAAATGATATAACAAATTGTAAAGCAATTTTTTGGATTCAGCAAAACAGAGGAAAAAAATACACAGCGTCAATTTTAAAATAAAATTCGGCTAATAATTTTTAGATTACAGGTTTTAATTCTTTATTAGATAATTGCACAAAGCTCTTGCTAAATATAACAAATAGGAAATCCGTAATGATCATAACAAATACATCATCATCATCGGCTTGTATAATTTTAAATAGGTAAAGCTGTTAAACACAGATATCTTTTATCAGAAACTTAACCTAGCAAATATATAACGGGCAAGATTAGTATAGGCATGTAATCATTTATAGCCTTCAAACATATACATTGTCAACATACAAAACTACTTACGACTACATTAACTAAGAATACAATACATGTCGAAACAGTCTTTACATCAGTTGTATACTGGCTCAGATCTTTTAGGAGCATTATTAAGATTATTCACAATTATATACAGATTCATCAGATTGAAAAGTTTTAGTAAATCTCCCCTTTATGTAATCTTAGTAGTAAATAAGGACATTTGCTCATTTCAAGATTTAAATTTAGAATGTCGACTTTTGTGTACACTTATATATCTTTTTTGGAAACTTACAATATTACTGCAAATGTGCGCAATATTTTAGCTTACGTTTAAAATGTTATTTTATTTCACTAACTATAAAAATAGTTACTTGCTTTGTCTGTTATGTTACTTAAGTTCGGTTAGTAAGTTATAGTAAAGCAGAAGTAAAATGTGAATATTGTAAAGAATATAAATTTTAATTTGTTGAAATACTGAGAGGTTTCGAGAAATAAAGGCTAAAACGGGCAGCTATAAAAACAAGATCCGAATAAGTTGCAATTTTTTGCTTTATAAAATTTTGTAACTCTACTTTATTTTGATTGGAATCAAAAAATCAAATTTATTTATACATTAACTTCAAAACAGTAACTTTTTAAATGAAATAATAAACATCCAATTAAATTATTAATTAAAAACTGTCGTTTTCTTCACAGAGTTGTATTTTTTTGTTTTTGAAACCATCTAAAACGATATTTGCATTAAATTAATAATAATAACATTAAACTGTGTTTTTGCATTGTTTAATTTCTTCGGACATGTAACATTTTAAGTAAATTACTGAGATTTGAATTTAGAAGTGACAATTCTTACGTTAATGAACTCTCTATTGTTAATAAATTGTATTTAAAAAAATACACTTGTTGAAACTATAGTCATTTGCGTAATAAAAGCATTCAAATTGTATGTGTATCCCTTCACCTCTCCTAACTGTAAATATAGAAATTTTATTTATCTGTACATAATTATGATGTATATTGCAGCGTCATGTGATAGGGTGTACACAAAACACAAGAGATTTTTCAACGTTATGATGGCCAATAAAACTTATCACAGTTAAATTTTGGATTTTTTAAAGAGAAACATCTGACTAGAAACATCTAATTTGTAAAAAGAATTTAATCCTGTCATGTAGCTATGAATCTTAAAAACTAAAACCTAATTTTAAGAAGTATTATTAAAGAAATAAAATAAAAGCGAAATTAAATCAGACTGAAAATCGAATACTTTTTGCAGGAAACAAATTAAATTAAGTACAGTAAACAAAAACGTTGCACTTGTTTCACTCCAATTCAGTTATTAGTCGTGTTCTTTTGAAAATGTAACTTATCTGAACTGCACTTGAACTAATCTGATCGCGAATTACATTGCTTTCAAAAAACGGTGTTTTGTTTAAGTCATCGGCGCTGATCAGATCAATCAGCATAGAGCTTGTCGGTCAGTTGAAAAAAACACGACTATTAATTACTGTTTAAAAAAATCGATTACATTTTAATTTAATTACTGAATTGGAATAACTGTAGTAAGACTTAAGAACAAAAACTTTAAATAACAATTAGTACACATTAGAATATCATCGAGTTGTTATAAATAAGAAATTAAATAATTTACATCCTTCTGAAGGATTTCTTTTTGTTTTTTTTTTTATAAAACTAACAATAGCATTGGAAGCTGCCCTAATTTACTTACTTAATTTCAGAATTAGCTTGCAGGTTTTTTACGTAAACTTAGGTTTCTTCGTAACGATGCTTGTCCTCGTTTTTCCAAGAACTTACTTGGATGTGCGGTGGTGGTAAAAAACTACGCAAGGACTGGATTAATTGAATAGTATCCATCAAAGCTACAAGTAAGCAGATAGTAAATAACAATCATTTCTTTAAAACTCATTTTAAAAATTAAACAGCAAACTTTTCTCAGATAAGATCAAAGCTTTATGAAATCACAGTCCAAGAGCCTGCAAAGTCTTTAACGACCATGGGCTCTCAAAGACTCACTCTCAATTATCATCATGTTTTATTTAATTATTAAACTATGTATGAAATGTAATAATTACTTTTTTGTAAAGCTTCAGATTGTTTCCCATACGGCTTACACATAGCAGGACGGACGTAAGTTTTCATTCGTTGCATATTTTTCATAACCTCAGCGAACGCTCTAACAATTTTCTCCTGTCCCCCTTCAGAACCACGTTTTTCATCAGAATTAGTCGACAGACCAGCTGTAGTCCAAGCACCATTATGAAGCGCCAATAGATCCTTATTAGCAGATGAAAGTCCCTCCAAGCTATCCAAGTTTGCTCTTAAGAAATCGCTTAATTTATGATCCATCATGGGAAGATCGAAATGTTTTTGCGGAGCTTTCGTCATATCAAGCTGCTGCTGCATCTGTATCTGCTGCTGCCGCTGCTTCTCTAAATTGGCATTTAATTTATCTAAATTCTGTTGAGCTATAACTCGACTTTGCTGCTGTATTAAAGCGGCCGTGATTTGCTGCTGACTGGGAGCAACTGATTTCGGTCTTTCCAACAATTGTTGATTTGTTTTGTTATCCAAGTTGTTCTGTCCGGTCAGATCTACGGGGGCTAATCCGATATGTGAATTCATCGGTGGTGGTATGGGTATGGGAAATTCAGTATTAAAATTACTATTGCGAATATCGGAGTTATTTGATTGAGATTCACTGAGAAAGCTTGGAGTTGTTAAATGTTGCAACGTTTTTTGGGTCAATTCCATTTGATTTTTGTAATATCTACAAGCCGGATTTGGACAATTTTGGACCACCTCTATTATAAATTCCTTTTCCATTCCAAAATTTTCTCTGCCAATGGTATATGATTCCATTACCTACAGAATTAATTTATGGTTTGTATAAACACTTCCAATGATATTTTCGCATTGATAGGAATTTCCACCCCCTTGGAATGGATACTGCTATAAGGTTCTTACAACAGCTTGCATTCTAAAGTCCAAACTTAATTTGCATACTTACTGCTCTGACGGTAGCTTCTATTCCCAAATGAAGTCCGTGAGGGCCATTCATATGCTTCAACATTACGGCATTTGCGAAATGCTCAAATGGAAGAATTATTTTACCATTTTCTCTTAAAATTAATCTTCCCTGAGAGTCTAATGTTACACGAGAGGCCATCATTCTAAAATTCATCAACATTCATTTGGTAAAAAAAAGAGATATGACCAGGGCCCCCGCAAGGTCAAAAACCGCCCGCGTGCCACTTCATATTTTGACGCCCTCGATAGATGAGCAAAAACGGTCAGTTATCAAAATTATCAAATAAATTAAAAGAAATAAAAAAATTGAAAAAACAAAAAAAAAATGTAAATTGTTAAACATTTAACATCTTTTGCGGGGGTCACCCAGTGTCATTAGAACAGACAGGTTCGGCTGTATGGGCCAGAGCACCCTCTGTTCAGACCCCTTCCTCCAAAATGCAAGTGGGAAAAACCGGCTTGTTATTATTAGAAAAAAAAACGAAACAAAATCACAAAAGCAAAAGGAACTTAGATTTCTAAAAACTTAAAAAGTAAAATGTAATTTGTTTTTTTTAACTGAACCACAACAGCTTACAAAATTTATTTTTTGCCTAATAAAATTATTAAATACATTAAATTTTTTAATTATAAAAAATAAAGCACAGGAAAATTACCAAAAATGAACTTTTCTACTTTTAATTGTCTGAATTAACTGTTCTATTTTAGTCGAGGTTTTGCTGTGAGGTTGACGGCTTTATAAAGACAGTTCAGTCTTATGGATAGTGATAGTTTTTCAAATAATTTTTACCAGACAAGAAACTATTTATGATTAACTTTTTTGTACGGGAGCCCTGAACATGACTGAAAATTTAATGCATTATACCAGATCAACGAAAATGAATGTATACATCAACTCAGTTCCTTCAAGATTACAAACAGGCCTAAATTATAAAGCCAGATTTATAGATTGAAGAAATTGTAGAGAAAGCAATAAAAAAAAGGCAAAAGTAAACACAGAAGCTTGTTGAATTGGATAGAGTAATTTACTACAATTAATTTTATACTTTTTAAATAAAGAAATGAATTAAGTAACCTTCATTTAAAAAAAAATAAAGTGTTTGTTGTTCAATTTAAAAAAGGGTCGATGGCAACATTATGTATATTTGTAAAAAAGTAGAGTGAAGCCTTTACAAAACTAAATTAACACAAAATTCCCTTAGGTATCATTTACTTTTATTTGCACGTAATGAAAGTAACTTTCAATAAAAGCTTTGTGTACATGCCATTTAAATTCAATTTCTGCCCCAAAATTTACAATAATGGCCATACAACAAATCTCTGATAATCTAAGGACCAATACTAAGGAGGTTTAAACTGACGTTCAACTGAACCGGATCTAAAGTAAACAAATTCGTATAGGAACTTGGATATACGGCAATTAATGCATTCATAAATAAAATTTGATACTGATTTTGATCACTTTGAATCTGGTTCAGTTGAACACTTATTTAAACCACCTTGGTACAACTGGCCCTGAATATTTAAACAGGTGCAATTAAATCTAACCTAACTTAAAAGCTGGCATGTGGTTATCTTAGAACATAAGTTTTCAAGCCATGGCCAGTTACGCAGTAAAATTCAATAGATCTCTCAATACCTAATCGAACTTAAACAAGTTACACCAAATTGGAAATAAACAATATAAACGTGAAGCAAATACCTACAAAAAAAAGGAAACTACAAATTAGAAGATTTATAACTTACTGTAAATAAGCCGCACTAGGCAAGATAGACGATTCTTTCAGCTCAGAGAAACACTGCAGTAATTCAACCGACGGATTCCACCCCTTATTTTGTAGATACAATTGTAACAACATGTACAACTTCTCAGTAACATAACTTTGGCCGGGGAAACTCATGTTTGTTGATGTTGAGAGTTCATTGACTGTTGTCTGTTGCATACCCTTGGCTAACACATTTTTCATGGTTTCCGCCAAATCCATCGTATAATTCGGCAACTTTATCAAACCCTCATGTGATTTAATTTAACGCTTTGCAATTAGGTTACGAACATTTCGGTCACCTGAAAAAAACAATTGAAGGACTTGATAACCTCAAACAGCGAAGCCTCCATGAAGCTGTTGCGGCCTTCGCTTAAACTAAGAGAAAAAAAAAGAAACTAAATGCTTCATGCCGACTGAGACGTGAGGAGAAGGAAATTATAAAAATTGTTAACAATTTACCATTTCGCCTTAATTTGCAGCTTCTGTATCCGAACATTTATTTTTCAACTCGTGCGTTTTGTGCGCACACGGATGTCATCAGGTACCGAAATCATTAAAATTTTATAACGTTACTTCATTTTACATTAACTTTACGCTACCGAACTTAACAGAAAAGCAAAATCACAGTCTAAACGGAAGTACACATCCTGTTTATGAGCATGCGTAGTAATTTTTTTGTTGTGGAAGAAGCGAGGGCACCGAGAAGGGTCGAGTTAGTGTTGTCAACTTAGGAAAGATCGTTAAATCTTTATAGGTGCTTTCCCGTAAGCTCTGACTTTTGCGCTTCAGGCACACGGGTTTTAAACGCGAGACGGATTTTTACCGGTAAATAAAGTAAATAACAAAATGAAATAAAACTGGCTCTATTGTATTGCTTTTTACTTAACCTTTCAGAAAAGACCAAATACTGTTACCACACAATCCTAATTTTATCAGAAAATAATCTTTTTCTTATTTATGAATAATAATTAAAAGTTGAAATTGACTCTTATCTCATAAAGATTGTAAGAAAATGGTTTTTAAACTATAAACAGACACTAATAAAAGTGAAATGAACGTATATTGTTTTCAATTTTACGTGTCCATTAAAAGTTTAAAAATAATTTTCTAATAATTTAAAGGTTATGTTGTGATCTTATAACCGGAAGTATTATAATAATTACAGGTAGAGGAAGTAATAGAACTTCCTCCCTACGGTGACAATAAGGTAAAATGTGTGTGGAATTTCCAGAAACTTTTTATATTCATAACCTTCAATGCAAAAATGACAAGTGCACTTTGTAAATTATTGCATTTCAGATTTTCCTTTCCGTTTTATTAAAATTTATAACGTCTCATAAAATAGTGTTAATTTGACTTCATTAATCGTTAAAAACAAAAAAACTTTAAAAAGTTCAATTGCAATATCCCTAAAGAATTTGCGCCAAATTCAAAATGAATAACCACAGGTAAATAACGTAATTTACCGAGTGTTTTTTAACGGGATAATTAACCAGTAAATAACCGGTTAATAATCCAATTTACAACACTACGCGTGACATTCATGTATAAACTTATGAAAAGTTGTCTAACTGAAACGTGCGCTTCGCGCTCTTTTGCGCTTTTGGGTGCACAAATTGCGTAAAGGGAAAACAGCTTATAAGTATAGTAAGTCTATTCATACCCTCCACGATTCAAAATTACATACCAATCGCGTTCGATCTTTTGACAGTAGGCCATGGGGTAACATTAGGCACGTTCAGTGGAAGCCTTGCTTACTCAGCACTCGTTTGTGATTGGCTATTACCTTCATGTGAGCCAATCACAATCGATTGCTGAGTAAGCAACTCAGCCGCTGAACGCGCCCATTCTGTTGGTATAACTAAAAATATAAGGAAACATTTGGGAAACATCTACCGAAATTTCTCGCAACTTTCTCCCGAAAAATAGGCTAGATCGGTTGGCAACAGTGGTACAACATACAATTTCAAAATCACATGCATAAACATTATTTTTTAATAAACGTATTTTGGATTTTGAACGAAAATTAATTTAAAATGAATGTTAAAAACAATTAGATTTAAAGTTTCTCAAAAAAAGGTAATTAACGATATACAGTGTCTTTCAAAAAGTGTGCTACAAAGGGTGATTTTTTTTATTATCGATTTTTATTTAAATTTATTGAGTCAGAACATTTCTGCATCCCCTAAAATCAAATTGGCAAATGTCAGAAAAAATTTATCTTGAATGGTATACAGCGTGGACACTCAGAAATGATATACCGCTTAAGAGTAAAGTGCCCTTATTTCAGCAGATATAGGTAAAGGTCATAAGAATAAGTCGTTCAGAATTAAAAGTTGTAGCTAGATATGAAATTATACCTTTCTATCTCAAAAACAAAGGAAATACAACCACTCTTTATACACGCTGTATTAAGAAATACTGGCGGGAGTAAAGTGTCCGCCAAAATAATATGAATAGGAAATAGGCAAACAGGAAATTCGTTCTAATTTCTCAATTATTTCATTTGGTTCTGAATGACTATTTCAATGAATTGCTATCATGTTATAAAAAAAAGCATAATTTCGGAATGTATTGAAATAATGATTCAGAAAAAAATGAAATAATTGAAACATAAGAACGAATTTCGTGTTTTCCTATTTATTTCATTTTAGCGGACATTTCAACACCACGTGTATTTCCTAATGTAAAACATATAAAGGTGGTTCACAATAAATCGTGATTTTTTCATTTTTCAATAATTTTTTATAATTTATAAAAATCGATAATAAACAATATTCCCATTTGTACCACACTATTTGAGAGACACTTTATATTCAAAATATGTACAATTAACAAATTAAGAAAAGTGAAAGGGAGAACAAAATAATCGCTACAAAAAGGGTAAACAATCGGAAACAAACAAAAACATTTTTGTCAACTCAGAGACACGATTGAAGTGGAAAAATTGAAATTTCCAAATTATTATTTTTTTATTTCTGAAAAATTGTAAGCAATTAACAAAAACAAGGAACCCATTGCAAATGAAAAAAGTAACAAAAATTCTTGACAAAAATAAAAAACACAATGACAATCATAGATACAGAAGTATGGTTGGTGGTAAATGTGGTTCAATCATCCTCGCTTAGGACAGCCAGTGTATGGTAAAAAATTTGAGAAAAAATACCCAAACATTCAAATGAGATATTTAATTTTAATATTACCAAAACAAGATGAGCTTTCTTTTGATCACTAATAACGTTGTGGTTCTGTATCTGAACTAAAACATTTTTTTGTACATTTAATCAGTCCATCAATTACAGGAAATATAATGTTAACGAATGTTTTCTATTTCACATCATTATCCAAAATATAGTCAAGGCCAAAATTACTCAATACATCTGTTAAGTGTCCATTTATCCACATATTTTATTACATCTATTTGTGTCCATTTATCCACATATTGTATCCGTTTGTGTTCATTTGTCCACATATTGTTTTACATCTATTTGTGTCCATTTATCCACATAATGTTTTACAATATTTGTGTCCATTTATCATCATGTTTTTTTACATATGTTTGTGTCAATTTTTCCACATATTGTTTTATCGAAGAGACTTCTGATATCAATTTTCGGATACATCTTTTCAATTTCATCTAGCACATTAACTGCAATTACTCCTTCATCTTTATTACTACTAACACTAACACACTCAGTGATCTGACTGATTTTCTTAGAAGTGGTGCTAAAATTTTATTCATAAAATAATGAAAAAAGAAATATCAAATACACTACCGTTTTTGGATCGCATTTCCTTTTGATGCAATTAGTTCATGTGATAAATTCTGTGACGGTACAGCATTTTTTTTTAAACGTCGTCTTATGCAATTTGTTGCTGAAATGCAAATCTGTTATAATATTCTTCAAAGCAGAAGCAAATGTATACTTACTCGAAATGAAATCACTTTGCACGAAGTGTTTGCTGCATACGCTCATAAATTTCGTAACTTTTTCAAGATTCAAAACATGAGCCCATTCTTCCTTCAGTCGATCTGATTTAGGAAAGAAGTGCAAGGAAACGTCCTTTGAAACATAAGTGCTACACCCGGGCACAGAACAATATCGTTTGCTCTTGCTTCCATTCATTATTATTATTAAATTCACACACAAAATATATTATATTCTAAATAAGAATATTTATTTGTGTTGAAGCAACTTTTAAGCATAATTTCGTAAAGATCTGAAGATCGAAAAATTACGATTTATTAGTTGGGCAATCAAACAAATAGACAAAATAGCAAGTATCTATGACCATATGATTTGTAAATAGATACTGTCACCCTTATTTCACTTATGGTAGGTTAATAGTCTGGAAGATAGTTTGTTTCCCTTGCCATTTCCAAACAAAACAAACTTTCTAACCTCAAAACTGGTCAAACTGGATTTCCACGAACCTTCAATTAGGAAAGAGAAGGGATGTCGCATGACGTATTTAGCGCATGAACAAAACCTGTTACCAAGAAGGACCAACTCAAGGACACTTAGCATTGCACAAGCGCGTAAATTTCAATAGGTGAGTTCGTTTTACTTTCAACTCAGATCAGTAAATATCAGAAGTGAGGTGAGTTTTGCTGAGTTAAACGTTTTAAAAAAAAACAAGTTAATTCCACTGACATTGCGCAAATGTCAAAAGAGACATTTGGCCATTACATACATATGCATTCTAACCTTAATCCCTATTTGATTGATTCGGAGGTAGCTCACAAAATCTCACCAACGAGAGTGTAAAAAAAACATACAAATATCCAAGGTTACTGAGTGCCGCTGAGTTACTCCGAGTTTTGCGGTAAAAAGAACATACCTAATGTCTTTGTTGTAATGGTGAATGAAAAATACTGATAGTTTATAAGAACAATGGGCAATGTGTAGCAAAGCCGGCCCGACAAAAAGAGCTCGGAATAACATTTCACAGGTAAAAAGAAGTGTCCTTGATTTGGACCCTTCTGGTAACAGATGTGCCCTCTCTTTTCTAATCTAAGCATCGATCACTAATGAGCTGTAAATTTTGTTAGAAAGCGCTCAAAAGTACTTTCCGAAGTAAAGAAACACGTGTATTTCCGCGTATTTATAGAAAGTAGAAACCACCGATCACTAGTGCGTCTGAAGTCACGCTTGCTAGATTTTTTGCAAACAATATCGCCAAGTTGTTGACGAAATGTGCCAATTCTTTTTAAAACAAAGGCTAAAGTTCAAAAACAAAAAAAAAGTAGACTATTATAGTTTCCTATCATTTTTCTTTCCCCAAAATGGCACTGTTTAAATGCGACTCTGATACGACTTCACAGATTTTAAGTATTGAGCTTATCAAGTCATATGTGAAACTAACCTTTTACGGCCATTTTCATAATAGGATTTAACCTCCTAACCACAAAAAGTTAGTTTAAAAACTACATACGTATTTCGACAGCTATTCTGCCATCTTCAGTAGATGCCTTCTTCTTGATCACAAGAGAAGTGACTTCTCTTGCTACTGAAGACGGCAGCATAGCTGTCGAAATACGTATATAGTTTTTAAACAAACTTTTTGTGATCATGAGGTTAAATCCAATTTCTTTGTACTACAAACCACAATGTCTCCAACATTTTAATATTTCATAATAGGATTTTAAATTTAAAGTTACTTTAACCTAAAAAAATACATATGTTTCCCTATTCTTAAAGTGACTTTTAGTTAAAGCTTCCTTAAAATCTGATTATGAAAACGGCCATTAGAGAAAGAAAAATGACAGTTTCCTTTAATTTTTCTACTACTTTTACTGTAAACTGTAATTTATACAAACCAATCACATGTTTCAAAAATGGCTTTATACTATTACAAACGTCGTTTTTTATTACAACTATAGCGGTAAGAAACAAAAGAAATTTCGAGCAGAAATAAAACGAAAAAGAAGAACAAAACAAAAAATCGCTGATTCGACATATCAAAAATCAGGAACATAAAAAAATGAAATCTGCAAAAAAAGTGAGAAATAAGAGATATGAAAGCGACAGCAATAAAGTTCAGGGCGTAAAGTAAGCAAGAAAAAACAAACGAAGATCGACAACATCTTGACACTAATTTGTAACTACACTAAAGTTTTAGCATGACATTCTTTGATGGTTTTGGAGTGAGGGGGAGGGAAAAAGTTGAACAATTTTCGTAGAAAATTAAAGCAAACTGTAAAAATCAGTAATAGAATAAAAAGAAAGAAATTAATGACGAAATACCGTTCGCAAAGCAAAGAAAATCACAACACAAAACAAATGAATAACAAAAAATGAAAATTATAAAAAAACGTCAATAAAGTGCGAAAAATTAATTCGATAAAAAAAACAAAAAAGAAATACATAATTAGAAAGCGTAAAGAACGAAGAAAATAAAATAAAGTTCACGACGAAAGAAACAAGACAAGAAACTAATGAATTCGTCCGAAAAATTAAAAAAAAAAAAACTAGCAGAGAACAAAAGATAAGAACAGAAAAAGAAAATAAGGTTGAGGACTAAGATGACCAAAAAACAAATGAATCTCCAGACGAAAAATCAAAAAAAAAACTAGTAAAAAAACAAAATATGAAAAATCATAAAAATACAAAAGAAAAATCGACGAAAATTAAAAAAAAAAAAAACTCGTAGGAAACAAAAGAGAACCGAGTAAAATGTAGTTAATAAAATGCAAAAACCAATGCGATTGGAAAAAAAGAACATACGAACAGAAGAAAAAAGCAAATATGGATACGACAAAAAATAACCTTGCAAGTTAAAAAATTGGTAAGAAAATATTAATTCCTTAAAACAAAAACAAAGAGAAAAAAATACGAAATTAACAAATTAAAAAAAAAAACTACTCTGGACAGTCATTATTGATCGCACTATATATATATTTTTTAATTTTGTTAAGTGTCAATAAGTGAATACAACAGTAAAAAGAGCTCACATCAAACGCCAAGCGACAAATAAGATTTTTTAAATGCCAAATAAGTCTAAAATGTAGCCCAAATAGCGCAATTTCGTCCAATCTGGCAACCCTGTCTGGAGTACCCAAGGAGTACCTTAACGCAGGGTCCCTAGATTTGATTGACGTTTACCTTACTTGATAAGGTTCGGACGTGGATTCGGAAACGTCAGATTTGTCAATTTTCGAGCTCCGTATCGTTTACGAAATAGCAATACGATAATTTTATAAACATATAAAATAGCGACATCTTACTATCGCTTTTTGACCTAACATTGCAGTAGGATAGACAAATTGAAGCGGGATTTGCTCCTAATGAGTCCCCCATGTAAGGCGGCCATGCTTGCTGTCAAAGCATAATGAAAGATTTTAGAAAAATTTTGTGCAAATCGTTTTTGATTGCAGCGGGAACCTCGAGCAGCTTCTGGACAGCTGTTTCAGCCCTGCTTGGGGCTTCTTCAGCAGAAACGTAGCTCGACATTCCCGCTGCAGACCAAAAACGACTTGCCCAATTTATTCGCAATTGCGATGTAAGAATGATGAACATATAAAATAGCGACATCTTACTATCGCTTTTTGACCTAACATTGCAGTAGGATAGACAAATTGAAGCGGGATTTGCTCCTAATGAGTCCCCCATGCAAGGCGGCCATGCTTGCTGTCAAAGCATAATGGTTCTCGCTGCAATCAAAAACGATTTGCACAAAATTTTTCTAAAATCTTTCATTATGCTTTGACAGCAAGCATGGCCGCCTTGCATGGGGGACTCATTAAGAGCAAATCCCGCTTCAATTTGTCTATCCTACTGCAATGTTAGGTCAAAAAGCGATAGTAAGATGTCGCTATTTTATATGTTCATCATTCTTACATCGCAATTGCGAATAAATTGGGCAAGTCGTTTTTGGTCTGCAGCGGTAATGTCGAGCTACGTTTCTGCTGAAGAAGCCCCAAGCAGGGCTGAAACAGCTGTCCAGAAGCTGCTCGAGATTCTCGCTGCAATCAAAAACGATTTGCACAAAATTTTTCTAAGATAATTTTATACTTATTCAATGGATTTTATTCTTTTTAATCATGACGTTATACGTAATATCTCAGTCTAAACAGATGAAAATATGGGAAAATGTTTTCTAAACAAATACAACAAAAGCGAATCAGGTATACATTAATGGAATATTTTTTTCATAAAATTACATCTGCAAAGTGATCAAATAATATGTATAAGTGTTTGAGTTGGCTACAAGCCGTTTCTTATTCAGCTATTTGTAACAATGCAACCAGATACTACTTTGCATTATTTGTTCTAACAAAGATTGTAGTCAGTATTTTGACGCGTATCAAGCCGATTAAAGATCAACAGAAACGTGTAAAACTTTCGCAAATTGATGGTATATGAGGAATTTCCTCGACGAAAAAAATGATCGCCTGAGATTTTCACATTATCGAAAATCGGTACTCGTTTGTACATTCGTGATTCACGCCCCATACAAACCCGGCTTAAGAATACTCCAAATTCCGTTCAAAATTGCGTCAATTCCAAACAATTTTATATTTACGTATTATTTAATTGAAAAAAGAAAATATTTATTACACCTAACGAATTGTACAAATTATTAATATGATAAATAAACCTAAAACGCATATCTTGTCCTGATATCTTCCAACTTCTTAGACACTTCTGCAGGTGTCCTCTCCAAGTCAATTGCTATACTTTTCTGTTTGGCAGGATCTAAAGAATTGTACTGCTCACACAAATCACCATCAATAACATTCTGCAAAAACATAACTCATTAAATTATGACAATTCAACTAAAAATACAAACACAATTTTCCATGGGAAAAAATCAGAAATCTATAATTTAAATCACGTGAGATCATAAGTCTAGCATGTTTAAAGTAATCATCATGGAAACTTGAAGTAGAATTGTTGTAAAATAAACGTCATGGTGCACGCTTACTTTAACTGGATAGTAATAACTTCTGAAAGACAAGTGATCTCTTCCACAAAGAGGAGGATTTTCGCTTCGCATATGCATTTCCAGGTGTTGAAAGAAATCGTGATCTTCGTGAGAAGTGAATGGAACTAGCACCCCGACTGTTCCTGATAATGTGGTGTAAATCAGAGATTCCCATCCACCTGGAATTAACGTCGCTTTCTGAAGCCAAGTGACAGTTTCTCCAACGTGGAATGTAGCTACATTATCGGCTTTCTGTGAAGCTCCATTAAGCAAACCTAAAAAATACAGGTGATTAACCAGTAATTAAAAATAAAATTTACTGTTTATTACCTCTGTCCCAAAGTGCTTTATTTCCAGTTGGATCTTCATCGACATCATCACTGCTATTTGGAGGCAACCTCACAACAGCAATGTTACCATATTTATCTGCGGTTGCCACAGTATCATAATCAAGAACACTTGTGCATGTAACCCATCGAGGATGGGTGTCATCAGCAAAAATTATTAATTGATTTTCTTGCCTTTTATATCTAATCATGTAGACAGATTCTTGTACATCAGACACGTATATTCTTTTCCCCATAGCTTGTATATCAACTATTAAATTGGGAATGTGCTGTAAATAAAAGAACTATATGAAGCAAAATAAATATCAATATGCAACAAGAATTAATTTAAATATTACATCAGTACTGCAGGATTTAATCATAAATTCATGCACTGTAACATTCATCATATAAAACAGATTAAAATTAAAAAAGAAAGTTTCAATAATAACCTTATTTTCACATTTCCTTAACAATTTCTTCTTTCCTAGGTCGTACATTCTTAATATACGACCCACTCCGGCCAACAATCTTCCGTTGTACGAACATAAAGCATAAGGAACCTCATCTATTGGAGTTCTGTGAACCAATTCTAATTCCCTGCAACTTATATCAACTTTGTACGTGTCCAAGAAACCGCAGTTGCACTGTCTTGGATTCAACTGTAAATCTCTTGAAACTCCGATGACAAGAAACCATTGATGTTCTGGTTGGCCGTGAAATTTAATGAGTGTTAAAGACATCGCTGCTTCGTTTTGTTCCAATCGATTTAACTTATAAATTGTTCCCTAGATAACAATTTAAAATTACGAGAATTGAAAAACAACAGAAAAATAAAATTACTTGCACGGGATCCATAATTCGTAAGCTAGATGCCCACATTCCATGACCAGCCTTCGGCGCAGAAAAAATATTTTCTGGAAGGTCTTCATTTAAGAACGCTTCGGCCATTTCTTTCGCCAATTCTTGTTCTTCCTCACCCGCAGCTTCTCTCATTTCTTCGGCCATTTGAAGCCGCCGTTGCTTTTTCGTTTCTTCGGTGTATGCGTTATGCTCGGTTTCCAGCATGATTAGATTCGAAGATTCGGGGTGTATAACAAATTTCCTCGGCGTATATTCCAGAGGAAAAGAAATCTGATTGAAGACAGCCCCCAACTTTTCTAAAGCCAAGATTCTCAATGTGTTTGTAGAAATTGCCACAATACCTTCCGGGCACTGTTCTGAACTGAAGCCAGAAGCATATTCTAGACTTTCGTATGACAAAGGTGTGAGATAGAATCGACTTTGGTAGTAATAGCTTAGCCAAGATCGACTACTCATTGCTAGTACGGCTTCGGATTTTTGCATTCTAATTCTAAATAGTTTTACAGGTCTAGAACCAAGGTATCTAGTACGAGTATCCGTCAAGTTTCCAGATACAGGGTCCAATACTGTTCTTAACAGCGCACCGTTTTGTAAACCGATGTTCAAATATAAGGAACTAGCGGTGCTGGCAGCTGCCGCATCTTTTGGATCATTCTCAGTACATCCCATTTCAACTATACAAAGTGATTCGGCGCACACAGGAAGAGCCTGCATTGATCTTTGAGAGAGACAATCACTAGGATCTAGTGATATAATCCGCACTGTGTTATCGGCTAATCCCACAGCAAGGAACCACGAGCGCAATTCACCAGCTGCTACATTTGCTAATGCCATGCAGACAACGTCTGTGTTCATTCTTTTGCGATCTTTGTATTCTTGTAACTGGCCCGTCTACACAAATACAAAAAAAAATCACTAGACAAGTCCAATCTTGAGTACTATCTTTTCTATACTTTAGGTTTTGCTATTCAATAATAGCACTATGTGATGAAATTATTTTTTACTTTACAAGATGTTTAAGTTCTTGGACAGGGTTACTACTTTATTCTTATTTATTCATTAAAACATTTCCTGACTTTTCCAGATTTTCCTTGACTTTTAGCCAAAAACCCGTAGAGCTCTCACAATTTGCTGCGATCATGTACCTTCGTAAATTTTACATATTTGTACGATTTTCTACTTATTTCTGATTTCAGAATAATTACAGAACAGAGATATAATATAATATATAATAGATAATAATAAGCATATAAAACTAGTAATTGAATTTTTTTTAATAATGGTTAAAAATATCGAATTGCCTTTAAAAGTTATAAACAATTAATTTTAACATGCCTATTTGTTTAAAAAAATAATAAACCTTGTAATAAATCAAACTTTTCAAAAAAAAAAACAAGAAGCTTTCATATAGGCAATCCATGAACACATCCGTGTGTATGGTTGCCTACAGTGAAGGCTCTAAGAATATTTTTTTTTGTAAAAACTGTAATAGAACCACTTTCTACAAAAAAAAATCACTGAGATTATGCAAGTTTTCTAATTCTGTAATATTTCAAACGACTTTCACTTAATTTTTTTAATTTCAGGGAACAAATTTGTACTTTCGGTAGATGCATAAAAGTTACTAGTTTAAAAAAAAAGTAATCTAATCAATCCAGAAAATTGATTTTAGAATTAAAAATAATTTGCACTAAAAAATCCTAAAATTTTATAAAATGACTACTAGAAATATCTTTTTTTTATATTGCACACAACAAAACAGTAAATTCAATTTCCAACTCTTCAACTAATTTCTTGACTGTTGTATTAAAAGACAAATTTCCCTGTGTACGCAACCGAATAAACACAGCTGCTTCTATGGTTGCCAATATTTAAAACTTCCTAAAAAAAAATTTGTTGAAAATGTGACGGCTTTTCCACAATTCACTTTAATTATGCATTCTCATTTTTTTTAATATTTAAAACAATTTTCCATATACTCTTAATTTTATGACATTCAAATTTTGAGCTTTTGCATTAAAACACGCAAATTCCCGGACACTAGGAATCTTTTTTCAATTTCCCGACTTTTACTGGTGAGTGGGAACGTTTTTTTTTCTTTTTCTTTTTGTTTCTAATAGAACGTTGTTTCATTTGTAGTTTTCTTAAAGTAATCTCTCAAGTAAATAAAATTGTCAAAAAAATTAAATTTCATTTTATGAGCATTATTATGAAGTTGGTACTTGGTATTTTTGTACCATCTTGATTCACTCCAGTGTAACACAAGTTGCAACGGAGGCGACAAGATGTACTCAATATTGCACAGATTTTGTATGAATGTTCCATTTGTAACAATCATAAAATCAATCTGTGCATGTAAAGTTCAACAGAATTTCATTGATAAAATTACTTACCGGGTCCATTTCAAAATAAACCAATTCTCCTCCACTTAAAGCAATCACCACTTGCCGTTGATTAACAGCACATTTCACTATGGTTTTCTTACCAGATGCTTTCCATTCGTTTACGTGCTTATTTGCACATATGTGCCTAATACCATCAGGGTATACCTAGAATAAAATTAAAAAATTATGCAACTGTACCTAAATACCTGCAACTACAATTAAACATTTAGCCAAACTATTAAGTCCTCTAACTTTTTTTTGTAAATTATGCTATGTTAAATGGCTATAATGAAGCTTAATTTGACATTTCTTTTAAGTATTTTACAGACGATTGCAACTTTTGTAAATATAAATCCTTTGTAACATAAATAGGAGACCCAACTTAACTACTGAGTTATAGCTGGTACTATGATTATGTTTTACTTTTGGCTTTATTTATAATTTTCATTAAACACTCATGAAAACATTAAAAAGAAAGCCAATAACAATTTAATAAACAAATAAATACCTGAACCAACGCATGATCAGCCAACGATGAGCAAGACAGAGTCGGTGTGGTTCCAAGAAAACCGCTGTCAGTAACTTCTTCAACCGTTTCACCGATCGATAACACCAAAGTGGCGTTCACGAACGACACAATAATGTAAGCGTCGTACTTATCTGAAACAATTACATGAAATTACAAGCAACTGTACTGCAGAATACGCAAGCGCTGGCAACTCAAAATATTATCAGATGCTTTAGAATGATAATCATTATGTTTCAGATGAAACACGGATTAAATTGTTCATCATGGTTAGTGCTTTATGTTTGTTTTCGCCGTCGCATTTTGCACCTACCTTATTTGTCTCAATGGTTATTAAGCCGCCGGAACTTCTGAAATAAAAATAACTGGTGTTGATAAATATCCAACAGCCAGTTTTAGATTAAAAACGTGTTTATTGAATAATAAATAATTTAGGTTTGATGATAACATTATCAAAAAAAATTTTAAAGCAACATGATTTTTAAAATTCGATTGTTAAGAAACCAACAAATTAACTTACCATCACTTCTCCTCTTAACGGTCCACACAGCATTAGGATTACCAGGTAACTCAGACACAGCCATTTCAGATACTTCCAATCCATGTCGAAGTACTCTTAAAGACGACCTTGGGCCACGTCCGCAAAGCATGTATAACTGAGGTGTATCTTCCCCGGCTAAATCAGCAACTCTGCATGACAGAATAGGCGAAAGTGATTCTAATTCATCAACCAGCACCAAGTTACGAAGTGGTCGAGGCGCAAAGAAAAATGTATCTCCCTCTTCTAAGGGCATAGCCGAACTAAATTCTAATTCATCATCATCATCCCCCAAATGAGCTATTTGATACAAGTAACTACAACATAAAATTAATTACTTTACAGAACGTTGAAGTATTTAAATTTCGCTCTTACTGATTTCCAAATTCGGATGCCACAAACAAAAACCCAGTTTTCATAACACACATGGCAATTGCGACTGGTACCGTGTCAAAATATTTAAGCTTTATTTCAGTAACCATATCATCATCAGTTTCCAAAGTAATCTTGAATATGTCACCCTGCTCGGTTTGAGCAAGGAAAAAAAACATCGACTTAGTTTTATGTGTAGCAGAGCAAACGAAAATCATTCCACGCTCTGGATCATCCAAGTCATTCCTTCTCCTAGGTATTGGACAACGAATATCATGTTGATCTCCTAAGTTCTTGTAGGTCAAGTAATTTTCAGAACAAATCAATACACCTGATGGACCATCATTTCCTCCTGGTACAGACACCAAAAAATTGGCATGTTCTTCAAGCGGCTCTGAATACTTTCGTACAACATGATTCACACCAAGGTCTAGTTCATAAAACGTAAGTGTTTGCTGAGTTTTCTGAGCAGCTTCTCCAGTTGGATCCGAGTCTGCTTCTTCATAGTCAATTTCCAAGCAAGCAAACATGGGATTTTCATAACCCACATCAACTCCGACCATGTGGTATACTAAAGTGTTGCTTTTGTGTGCTTCAAGGGGGGAAGAAATCGTTAAACGGGCCTCTGCATCACGATTCAAAATGTAGACTAGCTTCTGCTTTTCAATAGCACCGACCATGACAGCTCTGCCTTTAGGATCTATTGCTAAATACTGTCCTGGAACAATTCTTCTGCAGCCTGATTTACCAAATGTTTCTTGATGGATTTTATCAAAAACATTCTTCGCCGGATTATACTCCAATATTACAATTCTGCCTGAATCAGATCCCACTACAATGTAATCTTTGGTGCCGCTGGTTAATCGGAATGCCATCAGGGATCTAATTATGCCAAATATTTCTACCGTCAGAAGTGTGTGAACTTTACCGGTGTTAGCATCAGGACGTAAAAGTTCTAGACTCTTTCCTCTTGATATAACAATTTCTTGCATTTTGGTCCCGGAAAAGTTGCCATGGATGGCATGTGTTATGGCAGTTGCCCTTTGCAATGTTACGTTGTATAAAAACATTTTGACGTAGTTTTATTCTGTAACAAGTAATAACTCACAGAATTTACTGTCACGAAAGGGTTAAATGTCTTGTAAAAAATGTAAAAAACATTTTGTATGAAGAGAAAATGTTTTGAAAACAAATTTATTCTAAATATAACACACAAAACAATTTTTTACAAAAATGGACATGATTTTAAAATCAAAACACTTTTAAAAGCAATAATATAAGTGAAAAAATCAAAATTTTTTAAGAAACATTACTTTTTCTTTGACTATTTTTTTTATTCAAGTAGTTAATTATTCAAAGAAAACAGCATAGTAATTCTTGACTGCAAGATATCATGTTTAATTAATTACATAAGTAGGGTGACCAGATCTCATATATTTGATATGGGACTTCTATATTTGACTTCCTTCTCATATGTCATATCAACTACTTGATATATGAGCCAAATATCATATATTTCCATTTATTTTTCTATAAATTCCATATAAGTATAAGTAGATGTTTTTCTTCTTTCTGAGAAAATGTTTCAATATCCGATGAGCTAATTGTTCGTTCTTACCTACCCGCGGTCGCAGAATGCGCGTGCGTTGAATGTTTCAGTTGTTGAAAGGTGAATTGAAATGGATGTATCCATAGATTTATCCCTGTGTAGTTTGGGAATTTATATCCCGTTTATAAACATTGTTGTCATTGTAGTCAAGGTACTAGCTCTTTGGTATAGCCACTGTCCTAGCTTACTGTTGCAGCTACCTTTGAAAGTTAAATTATTGTGATCCAGTAGAATCGTTTATAAACTGTGAGCAACAGCAACAAGAATTATAAGTGTTTATAAACGATTCTACTCGATCACAGTAGTTTAACATTTACCGGCAACTGCAACGCCAGCAAATCCACCATCCAGTTTCGTTTGCCTTAAAAGTTGTGGTTTGTTTAGATTAGAGTCCCTACAATATTGAGAAGCCAAAGTGATAGTGATGACTCGGATGTTACCGAAGATAAGGTGCAGGAAAAGGAAAATCCGATTAAGATTAAGTCTAAGAACGCACGATATATATGTAAATACAGTAGCCAGTGGGAGAAGCAGTTCACTTGGCTAAGAAGTACCAATTCACAATTAAAAGCAAATTGCCATCTATACAATAAGCAGTTTTCTATAAGCAACCAGGGCTTACATCAAGTAAGTTGTTTAGCGGACAAAGTTATTTCAGATTTTAATTATTGTGTTTTAGGTTAAACACAATGAATAAACAAAATGCCATAAAAAAACATCGCTGCAGTACATAATAATAATGTTTTGACAATTTTTTTAAAAACATCGACTGCCTTGACTGTTTTGATTGTGGCATCAAATTGATTAAACACCTGTTTAAAGACTATGCACCTACGCGTGAACTGCAACTTGGTAGAACAAAAGCTGAAGCAATTGTAGAAAATGTTTTGGCCCCGTGGGCTCTGGAAGAAACATTACACGATCTAAGTGGTGATGTAATGTTTGCTGTTCAAATTTATGCATCAAAAATAAAAATTCACAAATATTTCCCAATAGCTGTGCAATATTATAAACATGATGTAGGTGTGGTTAATAAGCTTATCAATTTTGTAGAGAATCCCAATGAAACTGCCATAGGCATGTATAAAATTGTTGAAAGTACTTTTAAACATTTGAATTACCATTGAGTAATATTTCTTGTCTCAGTGCTGATAACTGTAAGGCCAATTGTGGACAATACAATTCACTATTCACACAACTTAAAACTGAAAATGCTGGGCTACTTAAAGCAAACTGCCATGTTCACATCTTAGATAACACTGTTAAACATTTTATCAACCAATTAGATGATGATGTGGAGTCTTTAATACTCAAACTGTATGCTCATTTCTCAACATCTGCAAAACGATTAGAAGAATTAAAAGGGTTTGCCGATTTTGTCAATATTCAACATCAAGATTTATTACGACATGTAACAACCAAGTGGTTATCACTAAACCCCTCTATCGATAAAATTTTGATAAACTGGTCCGCACTTTTATCATATTTCAGAATTTGTAATGAATGTCCTAAAGCTATACAAAAATTATTATATTTAGAAGACAATATATATGAAGATGTACCTAATAATATAATTCCTGAAGTCTACCTTCTATTCTGCAATAATCTACTGCAGCTTTTCGAAGAAAATATTTTATTTTTGGAAAAAAATGAAATAACAATTATAGAATTATTTGAAGTATTTGAGAAGCTATTTAATAAATTATGTCAAAGAAAGGAGAAGAAATTTTTTGGATATCTAATTTTACAAAAATTATAATAATTAGTTATCAACAAAATAAAATCGAACAAAATTTTATTCACGTTTTAAATATAGCCATTAAATATTTAAAAGAATGGTTTAATTTTAATAAAGAAAGAAACTTTTTATATATCGTAGGAAAATTGAATTTACGTAGTTCTATAGCATATGAAGTTTTAGAAACAATAATAGAACTTATACCTGATCCAGTGCAGTCAAAATTAAATTTAAATTTAGACGAGGTATTTGATGAACTTAAGCAGGGTTCACACTGATGCAATTTCTTGCTTGCAATTTTTTTCGTGCAATTCTTAAGAACCGCATGCAATTTTTATAAATAACCACAGCATTCATACTATTGGCAATTTTAACATGACGGTAAAATCTCTTTAGTAACTTATGGTTACTACGAACTCTTATGCTTATAACTTTTGTAAATGAACACTGAAAAACCTAAACTTATAAAAAAAATAAATTCTACAGCATTTACCAGAGGGGCCAAACAATTATTTTTAATAGTTGGTACTTGTATATTTATTAGAATTGCACGTTCCAATTGCACATAATTATTTTTCACACATGCAATTCATCGCATGTGTGAAATTGCATACACTATTGCACAATAGGTTTGTTCTTTTTACTGCAAAACTCAGAGTAATTCAGCAGCACTCAGTAACCTTGGAAATTGTATGTTTCTTGTACATGCTCGTTGGTGAGATTATGTGAGCTACCTCGGAATCAATCAAATAGGGATTTAGGTTAGAATACATGTGTATGTAATGGCCGAAATTTTAGAACATTTTAACTCAGCAAAACTCACCTCACTTCGGATATTTACTGATATGAGTTGAAAGTAAAAGAGCACACCTATTGTGAACACAAAGTTGCGTACAATTCGTCGCTAAGCAAGAAATCGCTGCGAGGAATTGCATTAGTGTGAACTCCGCTTTACATATCTAAACACAATAATAAAGGTATGTTTATCTGTCAGTACATTTAAAGACAAATTAGTAAGTGATAAATGGTTTCACATTTTTACAAACAGTATTAGAGATGAATTAAAAATCATATACAAGCTTATGCAGTATGTATTAAGTATTCCCGTGTCAACAGCATTTATTGAACACATACTTTCAATAATGAATTTGAAATGGTCAGATGTTAGAAATCAATGTTCTACAAATTTAATCAAGTCTGAGTTACTGGTTTGTTTAAAGTTTTCAGAAAACTGTGGAGATTTCCACAAAAAAATTTTAGAAAATCAATATCGCCTCAGAAAAATGCAATCTAATGGTAAATACAAATAAATATGTAAACTCTTCTGTAGTTCTGTTTTCTCTCTGTATATAGAAAGTATGCCGCCGCCACTATATTAGGTAATAAATAAAGACTTCTATTAATGTAGTTTCACTGTTATACTATCCTATTAATTTTTCTATTCTCATATATATTTTTAATTGAAGTTTGTTCTTGTCCGATGAAAATAGTAAGTACAAAGTGTTTTTTTTTATATCTATATATTTTTAATCGTGATCATATATAATTTAGCAGCAGACCTGGTCACCCTATACATAAGGCTTATTTTGATTCAAACAGGCAATCCTAGAACCACTACAAGCAATAGCGTAACAAAAAAGCCTTTTTTTTTGTTCTTTCATAGTCTTGGTTGTTCTAGGACTGTCCATGCGAGAACCATTGATCATCTTTAGCAGTAGTTCAGCAGCTGCAGCTGCTATATGCCGTCAATGATGACAAAACATAAATAAAATATTGAAGATTAAAGTAATTTCAGCTAGAGATGGGTAAAGTAACTCTTTTCATTGATCTGATTCAGAGATTCTTATCCATAACAAAGCATACAATGTAAACAATAAATATATCCTTCACAAGTATTATTTTTGGTTCGATTGTATCACTGGTACACAAGTAAGTCCCACGAAACGAAAATAAGTCTGATAAATGTATAAAGCATTCATGAAATTTCAAGAATTATAACATCTGAAATTTGCTGCACACATTCAAAACACGTGCCCTAAAACGGACAATGATGCAGAAGTGTTCGAGTGAAGTAAAGACTGTTGGATGCTAAAACCAGGAGTTCTGTTATATTACAGAGTCCAACGATGCGATACATCCAAGATTTATCTGGCACATCTTTCGACCTGTACGCATACAACACGTGGATACAGGAGATACCGTGTGCGTTAAAAAATTATGAGATTACAAATTATATTAATTTGCACTTACACATCGCAGGCTTTTACAAATAGAAATACTTACATTTAGTACAGATGATCGGTATTTCGCCGTGATTAATCAAGAAAAGGAATTAAATCGGACGCCATTACTGTTGATGTTTTGGCGTTTGTGAGGCTGGTGTTCGTTGGTTAAAAGAAACGTGTCATTTTAAGAAAATTAGCTTTGTAACTACATTAGAACTTTCACAAATCATGACTTTGGTCTCTTTTATTTTATTATCTAATAAATAAACAGCAATGCAAGTCAGTAAAAACAGAGAAATAACCAAATTACAACTCACAATGCAACGACCACCGGCAATGGCGACAATGACGCAGGCAAGTTGAGCGATTGGTTAGAAAAGATGGAGGGGGGAAATCAAATTATCCAAGTCACTGTCGATATTATCAACAACTGTAAATAAAATTATTAAATTTATTTTCACTGAAATAATTACATACCTCCAGATTTCATTATTTAATAAATATGTATGTACTTAATTGTTAGAAATTAGTTTGTTACATTTGTTCCAAAGATTGTTTCTATTGAGCGACATCTGTTAAAGTAACTTACAAATATCTGGCAATGTTTGCCAACAGGGTTGCCAGATTTTTCTTAGAAAATATAGCCAAACGCATTGCGAAAAGTAGCCAAGTAGCCCAATTACGCCAAACTCCGAAGTGTAAAAAAACATTAATATTTTCTGTTAAATTATTTGAAATACTAGCAGAAATAAATTAAAAAAATTTAAATTTTCTATAATAATAAAGCGAATAAAACAACATAAAATAATACCATCTATGAATTTTCGGATTAAAAGTGCAATAATAAAAAAAACAAAGACAAATCAGCAATCATACAAACGTAATTAATTTGACAGTTGTCCAGGTAAACTATTATTCTTTTGTTTTTGCCATTTTGTGCAAAAGAAAATTCAAAAAAAAATATTTATAACACCAAATTAAGCTGCAAAAAATCAGAAATAACAGGAAAATGAAAGAAACAGCATCAAAATATAAAAACAAATATAAATAAAACTACAAAAAAAGTCAATAATACGATGAGAAAACGAGAAAAAGAAAAGAACGACAAAATAAGTGAAAAACGATGAACCACGAAAAAGTGCCAATAAAATGTGAAAAATCAATTTGATAAGAAAAGAAAAAGAGAAATCCATAGTAGGAATGCATAAACGGAAAAGAAATGAAAGAACATTTATGACTAAGATAAACAAGAAGGAAGTGACTCTCTAGGATAGATTAATCGGGAAGTGACGGCGCGATAACCTAACAAACAAGGCTCCGCCTCACATAGAATTTACAAGTAAATAAAACGCGAACGAAGCAAATGTCAGTAGCAAAACTGAAATATAAATAAGTGAGAACGTCCAGCAATAAAAGGTAAACATTCTTAAGCAATCTATAGAAGAAATAGTAACTTAACTTGCAAACAAAACGATCCAATAAAGCTGAACGTCTCCGAGCGGTAGACGCGGACGAAGCTTTCACCTAAGCAGGCAACCAATCACACAGAGCGACCTGAAAGTAAAGTACCACACCGACCCAGGAACAAAGTAGAATATAAAATGCTGTCTGAAAGCAAGATAAACAAAGGCATACCAGATAGTGAAGAATCCTCTGCGGATGATAGTAAGAGGAAAAGGAAAAGCGATCACTGTGCACGCAGCAAGAAGATCGCTAGAACTCCCGAAAAAACGTCAAAAGGGGAAAGTCTCAAGGTACTGAAATGAATGAAGTAAAACAAATGTTTAAGGAAATGATGACGCAAATGAAAAGAATGACTGAGAAGCAAGAAGATTTAACCCAAGAATTCCAGGCAATAAAAAAAGATATTAAGAGCATAAAGAAGGAACAGGACGAATCGCGACACAGTATTAAAAAATTAAAAGACGAAAACAGAAAACTGGATCATCAAATGCAACAAATAGGCATAAAAACGGAGAAAATTGATAAAATAGAAAAGAAAATAGAGCGTATAGAGAAAGAACAAAAGAAAAATAACCTTGTAATAACTGGGCTACCCCTAGAGGGAAATAATCTAATTGCTATAAAACAATCAGTGCAGAACTTTGTGCAACAACATTTACATATAGAGACAAACATCAAAAAGGCCTACAAAATAAGCAGTAAGAGCTGTATAGTTGAAATGGAACAGGAAGAGGACAAACAAAAAATATTAAGAGAAAAAAAAGCACTGAAATATGTAAGAGAACCGGTAGTCTATATTAATTCTGAGATGACTGAAAACGAAAAAGACATCCAAAAGAAAATCAAAGAGGTGGCAGAAAATAAGAAGAAAGTGGGTAGTAGGGTAAAAGTTGGCTACAAGAAAGTAATCATAGACGGAGAACTGTGGAAATGGGACAATGAAAGAAGTCAACTCAGTAGATCCGAAGAAGACAAAAAATCAAAAAACTAGGAAAGAATGATGAACGGACAAAGAGGCTGACGACAATGGCGAAGAAAAAGGAAAGGGAAAAGAGAAAGATTAGGACGGGTACATGGAATGTTAGGGGCACCTACACTCCAGGAGCGCTGAAGCAAGTAGCACTAGAACTAAGAAAATACAGAATCCAAATAGCAGCTACTCAAGAGACGAAACAAAAAGATAGCGGAATAAAAGAAGTTGATGACTATATTTTTTTTAATAGTGGTGGGAAAAACAGAAGGTTAGGAACGGGATTCCTGATCAATAAAGAAATGAAAGGAGCAGTAATGGAATTCGAACCGATATCGGATAGAATGTGCTATATAAGGATTAAGATGAAACATAAGAATTTAAGCATCACAAATATACATGCTCCAAGCGAAGACAAAGATCCAGAAGAAAAGGCAGAATACTACGACACGTTAGAAAAACACTATCGGAGAATACCAGGGTACGACATCAAAATAGTGATAGGCGACGCAAACGCAAAAATTAGAACCGAGCAATGCTACTACCCAACAATAGGTAAAGAAAGTAAACATGAAACGACAAACCAGAACGGAGAAAAATTAATAGAATTTGCGATGCAAAATGAAATGGTGGTTAAAAGTACTTACCTCAGGCGCAAAGAAATACATAAAGGGACATGGGCATCGCCTGACGGGACGACGATCAACCAGATAGACCACATATTGATAGAGAAAAAACATAGCCAGTTAATAACAAACGTCATAAGTTATAGAGGTGCAGAAGCAAATACAGATCACTTTTTAGTAGGAGCAGAAATAGCAATACAAAAGCCAAAAAAGAAAAGATGTAAGGGAATAAAACAATACTTTGACATACAGAAACTAAAGCTAGACGAAGAGGCACGGCAGTACACTGCGGTACTGGAACAAAAGATAGAAGACAGAAGACATGAAAAGGAAAATGAAACACAGAACTTAGTGGAAGATAATTGGCAAGCGCTCCAAAACAAAATTAAGGAGGCTGCAACAGAAGCCCTGGGACTAAAACCAAGGGTAAGAAAGAAGAGCAACTGGTTCGATGAAGAGTGTCAGCAAGCCCAAAAGAAGTGTGGAGAAGCAAGAATGAGATATATAAGATACGGAACTCTAACGGACCGTGCTAATTACCTAGAACAACAAAAAAACTATAAAACCATATGTAGAACAAAGAAACGGCAGGAAATAAAGGAGCAGATAGAAAAGATAGAAGAAAGCTATAACAAAAAAGAAATAAGAAACTTTTACCAAAATATAAAAAGGGAGAAAGAAGGATTCAAAGAAAGAGTATGGTACTGCCGTGACAAAGAAGGGAAGTTAATAGGTGATGAAGAGGAAAAAAAGAAAAGATGGGCAAACTATTTTGAGGAGCTCCTCAATACAAGCGAAAGAAACTTGAGTTCGGATGAAGATGACGAAGTGGAAAGTGAGGCAGATCACGAGGAGATAGGACCAAAACAAGAAGAAATAGATGAAATAATAAGCAAGCTAAAGAACAACAAAAGCCCCGGAAACAACAACATACAGGGGGAATTAATAAAGTATGGCGGAGATAAGATAAGGCAAGAGATCTATAAACTCATATTAATAGGTTGGAGAGAAGAGAAGATACCTATGCCCCATACACAAAAAAGGGGACGCCTCTAAGTGTGAAAATTATCGGGGAATAGCACTGTTGGATGTAGTGTACAAGACAATGGCGACATGGATAAACTGGAAGCTAAAAGATAAAATGGAAAATATCTTGGGAGAATACCAAGCAGGGTTTAGGAAGAACCGGTCAACAATAGACCAAATATTTACCTTAAAAGAAATACAAGCCGCCCATTACGAGAAAGGAATTGATATCCACGCACTCTTCATAGACTTTAAACAGGCCTACGATTCTATCGACAGGAAAGCACTACTGAGAGCAATGTCCGAATTGAACGTCCCCAAGAAGTTTATTAGAGTAATAAAAGCCACCCTAAAGAATACAAAAAGCAGAGTTAGGATTAACGGACAAACAACAGAACTATTCGAGGTGAAGACGGGTCTAAGGCAAGGCGATCCTCTTGCAACGACGCTGTTTAACTTTGCTATAGAGACAATAATAAGAAGAGGAAAGCTAAATAGATCGTGTTTAACTTACGACAGGCGACACCAATGTCTTGCATACGCTGACGACATCACGATCATTGCAAAGACGAAGAAAGATCTGAAAGCGGCGACAGAAACATTAATAAAAGAAGCAGAAAAGGTTGGACTGAAAATAAATGATAAGAAGTCAAAATATATGTGGATGAGCGCAAATAATAACATGAGAACAAACGGAGAATTAAAAGTCAATATGGAACAAGACCGTTATTATAGATTCGAAGGGGTAGACAGCTATAACTATCTAGGGGTCAAAATTACGGCAAGGAACGACTTGAAAGAAGAAATTAGAGAAAGACTTACTAAAGGAAATAAGACTGTAGGAGCGCTAAACAAACTCCTATCGAATAAGGACATTTCGAGACAACTGAAAACACGCTTATACAAAACTGTAATACGACCTACAATCCTGTACGGATCGGAAACTTGGACTGTGACCAAACAGGAGGAACAATCACTACTGAGATGGGAACGCAAGTTATTAAGAAGAATCTACGGAGGAACAAAAGAGGGCGACCAATGGAGGAGAAAAACAAATAAGGAACTAGAAAACATATTCGACCAACCGAACATCATAACACAAATAAAGATGAATAGAATTAGATGGATAGGACATGTACAAAGATTAGAAGAAGGAAGACTGCCGAAGATTGTCATCAATAGGGGATACACAGGAAATAAGAAAAAAGGGAGACCTAAAAAGAGGTGGCTGGATGAAGTCGAAAAGGATCTAGAAGCAATTGGATGGCGAAATTGGAAAGTTAAAGCAAGTGAGAGAAGAGAATGGCGAAAAATAGTCGCGCAAGCCAAGGACCTACAAGGTCTATCGTGCTAAAATATATAAGTGAATCTCTAGACGAAAAAGTGAAAAGAAAACTAGTAGAAAACGAAAGATAAAAACGTCAATTGATAAAATATGAGAAATCAATTTAATCACAATAAACAAAATAGAAAATACGAGAGCATAAAATACACAATACCAAGGACAAAAAAAATGAAAATGTATGAGTTTTTGCAAATAAAAACAAACTTATAGAAAACAAAAGAAACTGTAAAAAAAAGGAGTCAATAAAATGTGAAAACCGATTCGATTAAAAAGACAAAAAACAATAGAATGGATAGACAAAAAATAAATGAAAAAACGGCAATTCTGGCAGGGAACGAAAGGACAAAACAAAGCAAACTAATCAACTATTTTCAGTAAATCAAATGTTATTTTAACCAATACAAAAAAAAAGATGCAGTAATTGTAAACATTTATTGCGAAACTTAATACAAACTTAATCGTTCAACTGAATATTTCTTGCTGGTACTGAACTTTTTACCATCAGAAGAAATTCCTTTTTTCATTTCATGCAATAACGGGTAAACTTCTTTTAAGTCTGCTAAAGATTTTAAATGACTCTGTGTCAAGTTTTGAAAATTTTCCAGCATACTTCGAACGTGTTCATCACGAGTTAACAAGAACTTCTGATAGCTTGCATCTAATAGCAAACTACTCCACTCAATAAGTTTACTTTCTGTGTCAATAATATCTAAATTTGGCAAGCACTGATCACCTGATGACAATAAGCTGTAAATGTACTGCATTAACAGCAATGTCTCATCAACATCTAACTCTCTTCTGACATGTGGTAGTAACAATACGTCACTGCAAGGCAGTGCCAAAAGCATATCAATTAAAGGACAGTGGTGTTGAAACTCTGATGCTTCACCATTTGTACAATCATTGCTTGAACTTTTTAATATTTTTGCTTCCGAATTTATACTAAATTTCAATAATTTGACAATGCCTTTCTCTGAAATATCTTTGAAGTAACTTAAACAGGTTTTTATGGATTCTAAATCTTCAATTTCGATATAAATCGGAAGTAAATGTTCGCTAATCATTGACTCAGATAAACCTTGCTGTAATAATTCCACAACTGCAGGTTTAATCCTGGGTGGAATATATTCAGAATAAGAGATCTCGTTCGTGTTATTCCACTCAACAATTTTTAAATCCTGCACAATTGCAACATCTGGATCTGTTTCATTTGGCATCACCACATGGCTTCCTACCAAAGCCGCCAACTCTTCTGTGCTCAAATAGACAGGCACAACGGCCAAATTCTGTCCAACACACATCAGTAGATTATTTTCAATGTACCAAATTTTGGCAATATTTGAAAACATTTTAAAAGTTTGCTTCGATTGGGATACTTTAAATTGTAAATTGTATAAAACTAAGCTGGCTCCTTCTTGATTACAATCAGCTCCATAGATTGCAATGTAGTCCCTATTAATCATTGTCATTGTAACAAATTGTGTGCACGATACTGACTGTATGTTGGCATATTGAATTCCACATGATTCAATATTCTCATCAGCCTCCTGATTTTCTTGGCCACTTAAAGAACGAGAATATAATTTTCCATCCGACCCTGCAATAAAACTGGTTACATATAAAATTTACTGAATGTTAAAAAACTTACATAATGTTAACAAATTAATGTGTTTATCATATACTTGGCATAATAAGTATCCAGCCAATGTAGCAGCACTTCTGTTTAAAATCATTCTTTCAAACTGTTGACGTGAAGTACCATTTATAAAAACAGTCCACAGGAAAGATGTGTTACTTTGTGATTTCACTAATATTCCAATATATGTCAAATTCTGTGAATCATTGTAAACGTGATTAATGTCTGTTATTACTTCAGTATTCGCATCAATAACGTCTTCAACAACAAGGTCCTTACGGTTAGTTAAAGCCATATTAAAAGGTATTATACCACCATTTTGAAACACTATGTACATTTGTCCACTGTTGATGATCGTATGTATTGGTTTGTTAAACTAAAAAAAAAGCACACATAGTAATTTATAAATCATAAAAGCAGATTGATGAAAGACTATTCAAAACAATTGATTACTTCACGGTAACAGAAAGCAATTGATTAATTGAAAGTAGGCAATCAAACGATTAGAAAATTAATTGTATGTAGGCCATGAGTGATAATCAATTGTCCAATATTATTAGGCTTATTTAATAATTTTTTTTTACACTCTAATGTTTAATTATTGAATACAAACTGTACCTTATATTTTTTTAATTTATCAAGATTTTCCTCATTTCCATGCCACATTCTTAAATGTGTTTGATTAAATATTGCCATATACTGGTTTTCTTCTTTATTAAATACGACCGGTGAACTGAATTTGTCTTTTGTCCTCCAACTTTGTACTTGCTTTTGATCAGAAAACTAAAAATTATATATTTCGTAGTAATTATTATTTTCTTTTAATTTATAAACTTATAAGTACCTTATACTTTACAGCTATGTTTTTCCCGAGAGTCACAATTATGTGGCCTGCTTCTGCGTCTTCTGATATGCCTAATAAGCTATGTTGGTCAATTAAGGGGCACAAACCATAATAGGATCCTAATTTTGCCATATTTGTTAATACAAATTGAATTATTAAAACAACACGTTTTTCATAACCTCACTTAAAACGTCCCTCACATTACCACAGCAATCTTACCAACCTTAGAATGGTATTAAATAAATCAAGTAAAATTTTAGGTCTACAAATAAGAAATTAATAGCGTTTTCTAATGGTTACACGTTGTAGTGTATATCCATCTCTTTTTATCACATGAGGTTAAAATGAGATGAAAATACATTTGGTGTGCACTAGTGCAGCCATTAGAAAACAGTATAAGGTATAAAATTTTGACAAATAATTTGATTATTAAAATTTGAAATGCAGTGCCAGTCGCTTTATTTAGGGTTTCTTTAAGACAACATAAGACCAAAAGAATCCAGTTAGTTACTCATTAAGCTTTGTTCCAACACAGATTTTGACTGGTTTGAAACTGTCAAATATATTCGCCCGTCAAATTAATCACCGCTTTCAGAAGGAGCGTTAAATATGAAACTTTGATAGGCACATGTTTCTGACTAGTCAGAGGCTGTTGTTGGAATAGGAGTGAATAGAGTCTATGTACTATTTGCATATTTTGCAAAAAGGTTATTTTTTTTTTGTGTATACATATTAAACTCATTATTTTTTCTGCAACGTTTCCCACAAAAAAAATTGGTGCCTGATGAATGGAAAATTAAGAAATCACAATAAAAGCTCAAAATAAATCGTGTAATAAAAAAAATATCAATAGGTAAACAAAGAAAAGCAATCTCAAATTAAAAAAAAATATATAGTATTCACGACTAGTAAATAAAAATAAATATGACAATGACATTTGCATTTTTATTAATCACGAACTATCTATTTCATAAATCACTTACATTTACAGGTTACCTACTACATTTATAATCAAAACTAAGTTTAAATTATTTCAAATTTTTTTTATTAATATTTAGTAGGTACCTACTTTCTTTTATTAAATTTAACTGAAATTATCATACCTATTTATATATTTTTAATTTAACAAAATGTGTATCTAATGTACAATTAATTTAAATTACACTTTTTTTAGCACTATAGATGTTACAACATTTCCAATTACACCTCCAAATTTGAATTGTGGAGTAGGTATATCATTATACACCATAAATTTATCCTTAAATTGCTGAAGTAATTCTTCTTTCGTCCAGTTGCATGATGTTATTATTAACAGTCCATCACTTCTAAGAATATTATAAACACTATTAATATAGGCATTCCTATTATTTTTAGCATTTGTTGTTAAGCTTATTGCGTCGTAAGTCCCTTTGTCTAATACAACATTAACACTATTTTCATGCACAGCTATGTTCAATATATCACTTAAAACAAATTCGACGTTACATTGATGATTTCGAGCTACTTCACTTGCCAACTGTATTGCATGTTCTGAGTAATCAACACCGCATAAATTCCTGTAGCCTTCATTAAATAGTTCTACAAGCAACATTCCATTTCCGCAACCTATGTCAAGTATAACATCGTTTCTATTCACGATAGGATTCTTGTTCATCCATTTAATTATTCTATCCATAATATCTTCACCAAACCATACATCGCCAACATCTCCATGGCTTTTATAATTTTCTATATCTGTTTTGTATCGACTTTCCCAGTAGTCTAATGTACCTAACTCTGAATGACCAAGTTCCTCAGACATATTTATAAAAAGCTGTTCAACATAATTTAAAGCTTTAAAAATTTTAGTACTTGATTTATAGGTTACTTTTTTGACAGCTTCGTTAGTCAGCGTGTCAGCGATGCCAGATTTTTTCCAGGTAATGTCGCCAACTTGATAAAAAGTAATCCATAAAGTGCCATGAACATGTTAATTTGTGTTTAACATTTTGTTAAAAACAGTGTCAAATCAATACAGTATTTGATTTTTATGTGCAAAAAATTATTATGTAAAAATCACGAAAATAATGTTAATAAACCTTTTATGTGGATTTCTTCGCACAACCTAAATTTTTTCTACAATTTGTGATTTCGAAAATCATTTTGGGATATCAAAATTCTGAACAAATAAAAAAACAAATGGAACCTGCGAAAAAATACAAAAGAAGAGAGAAATAAGAGAAATAGCACATGAAGTCAACAAAAAAAAAACAAAAGAACAACACAACACCTAACTGAGCGAAAATCTTCTGGACGAGTCAAAAAATTCGTAGAAAAATGAAAGCAAACTCTACGATAAAAACAAAAAGAGATGAGGAATGAATATGTACAGTGCCCAAAACGAAGATCACAATTGAGATGGACACAAAACAAATGATAAACGATGAACTACAAAAATATGTCAGTAAAATTCTAAAAATAAATTCAATAAGAAAAAAGAAATACATGGGATGAGAACATAAAGAACAGAGAAAAACAAAAGAAAATTGACGATTAAGACCCACTTGATACTATGCAAAAATTAATATAAAATGATGGTTTCTCTGTCCCTCTTTTATAGTGTCAAACGGGCCCAAGATGAACAAAAAACATATAAATCTCTAGACAAAAAAAAAACTAGTAGAAAAAAAATGACAACTGTAAAAAAAGCATTCATCAACAAAACATGAAAATCAATTTGATAATGATAAAAGCAAACCAAAGGAAAATGCGAAAGCATGACTAATTGAATTTAAAAAATATACCATGATGGACAAAAAAATGAAAATCGACGATAGTTGCAAATAAAAACAAACTCGTAAGAAACAGAAAAGTAAAGAGGAATCACAATGCGATTCGATTTAAAACAAAAAATGCGAATAACAGAGAAAGCAAAACAAAGAAGAATGGATAGACAAAAAATAAAAAAATGAAAAACGGCGATACTCCGCGTTATTGCAAATACCAATGCGGTTAAAAAAAAAAGAATAACGCAAAAAAATGAAGAAGGATGGACGGACAAAAAAAAATTTAAAAAATTCGCTGTTTTTGCTGCCGAAAACATTCGCAAGTGAAGAAACTGCCAGGAAAAAAAAGGAGAAAATAAACCAATTCCTTAAAACAAAACAAAACAAAGAAAAACATGTGAAATGTAAGTATGAAGTATTCTTGTCCTATAACACATATAAATTAAAGTAGCGACATGGACGATCGTTACTGATCGCATTATATATATATATATATATTTTTTCTTTTAATCGAGTCTGCGGTTACAAATTTTTGGTCCACTTGGTACTTTTATTCCACGGACTATATGTGGAATTTTGATGATTGTCCTTATGCTGTGGTTGTTCTTTGAAGATAACAACAAAAGTAGCCCAAATTAGATGCTAGGCGCCAAATAAGATTGATTTTTAAGCGCCAAATGCGTCCCAAATGTAGCCCGAATCAATCCAAATCATAGATTACAGCCAAAATGGCGAAATTTCGCCCAATATGGCAAACCCGCAGATAAAATTATGCAATTTCCTATATTTATTTCAAAATTGCCTAGCTTTAAGATAGGCAACTTCTAAAACACCAAAGCAGAGCGGGTGTAAGAAAACAGGTCTCTTCATGTCTCTTACATTTTTATTTATTGTTCGAATATTTGATAATTCTCATTTTTGATATTATACGCTTTATAAATTATATCAAACAAATATTTTAAATTATAAATATAAAACAGGAGAACAAAGACATTAATATTTTAACCCAGCAACACCGCTTTTCGGTATAAATGTTATACCTATCCAGTTCATCCAGTTTACTTACCGGTTTTAAACAAATATCTACTAGTCTTTTCCCTAATTAAAAATGTCCTTGTACTTTCCATTCAATTATGCAGTCACGATTTTCCAAGATAAATATTACTCCTGTATAACTTCATAATGTTGTACATGTTGATTATAATCAAATAATTACAATTTAATCATAATAGTTACTTCATATCATAAATTACAAATCCCTTTTATTCATAATAATAAAATGATGGCTCGAAAATTAATAATGAAATGATATTTGGAGTTGTAGTCGAAAAAAAAATAAGTTTGCGTAAAATTTGAATTCAAAGAAATTACCGCCATTTTGACGTCATTATCTGTCCTTGACAATAAAGAGGATAGGCGATAGTCTAATCTAAATGGATATTAATAATGTAGTTTATTTATTATATTCAAAAAACCCTTTAACCAGTTATGTCCAAACGATGTTGGAAAAAAAGAAAAGAGCGTTTGACTTCCAATAGTGTTAGCGATGGTGTAAAATATCACAAAACTAACCAAAAAACCTTAATAAATTTTGTGATAGGTTTATCAAACGTCAAGCGGTGGAACGAAATTAAATATACTTTATCCTGTAAGACGAACGAAGACTTTGTAAAATTATTGTTGGACATCGCACAAGAACATATACACAGGTGGGTACTTTTTTTATGGATTATTTCATAAATGTTTAAAGTTTTCATTGACACTCGCGGTTGACATCTTATTTAATGGGCGGAGCTTATTTGACAGATCAATAACAAACGCACGTGGTTTGGTTTTTATCTCTTCTATGGCGTGAATAATTGCACTTTTCCTTAATTTTCAGGAACAATATTAAGTATAATTTAAACAACGCTGTATCACGTGAAATCGAAGATCTGTTACCAAATAAAGAAAACGATGACAACTCAGAAATATTACGTTCCAAGGCTGAGTACGAGAGTAAACAAAAAAGCAAACTCGATGGTAACCAGGAAACAAACGAAGAAAATACAAGCCCGAGAAACACAGATAACTTAACTTGCAATTCTGCAAAGCAAGATTCTTTATTATTGAAGGTAGAAAACGTTGCGGCTTTTAAGAATGACGTGGAATGTTTAAATCAAGATTTTGAGTTGGAAATAAAAACAGAAAATGGTGAAAAGGAAATTTGTAACGAAGAAGTGCCCAGCAGTTTCGTGCTTAAACCTAGTGCCATTGACCTAGATGATCAACCGTTTTCAAATGTAAAAGATAGAGTTAGAAAACGCAAAAGGAAAGAAATATTTGAAAATTCTGAGACATTTCATAGGAGGCCAAAAAGCAGAGATAAGAGAAATGATAAAGTGAAAAAGAAAACTGAAATCGATGTTAGGAAAGCCCCAGATTTCAATATACAGATAGAAAGAACTACCACAGATGGCGACCTTAATGACGACCAGGAGAAGATTGAAGAGAGTAATAAAAAGATTGCTGTGAAGATAAAATTATGTTGTTCCTGCAATACAAAACACGTTCAAGATTGTTGCCCACTACAGAATCCCGAATATATTATTTTGGATTCGTGTAGTTATGAAGAGTGGAAGATAAAATGTGATAAATCGGAACATGAGTTAAAAGATGAAGAAAATGGTAGTTCCTTCGCCTGTGCATCTCTACCTCAAGCACTCTGCTTTAATCAAACCAACACGTTACACGGGATGGGGGTCTATGCGAAGATTGATTTAAATGAATTTACGCAATTCGGGCCTTTAATTGGAAAACTTGTTAAAGAAGTGGATGTTTCAGAAGACTGCAACATGAGACATTTATGGGATGTCGTTGTCGACGGTACTCACACTTACGTTAACACTGAAGACGTACAAGAATCTAATTGGATTAGGTTTGTAAGGCCTGCACCAACTCGCGAAGATAAAAATTTATTGTGTGTTTTGAAGAATAATTGCTTGTTTTTAATTACCACGAAAAGCATTTCTACCGGGGAAGAACTCTTATATTGGCAGGATGATGTAATAACCACCAATAAAAAGAAAATAGAGAAAACAAGTACGTAATTCTTTTTTTTAGTCAAGTTTAATCATTTTGTGAAAGGAAAGTATCAAATTTATCATTGCCTCAAGTAGACTGACAGATGAAACATAGAAGTCAAGGAATTTAGAGCAATTTAAAATATTTAATCTTTTCATTGTAGGATTTTGTTGTAGTTTTTTCTTCTCTCTTGTAGATTGCGGAGGTTGTAACATGAATTTCATTCATCCGATATACTATCGCATACATTGCTCAATATTCCACGATACAAGATACAGTTTGACTATCAGGAAATACCACTGCAAAGTATGTGGTGCAGCAGTTTTAGGTAAAGAAAACATAATGAAACATGCTGCCGAGTTACACAACGGTCAAGGTGCTTATCAGTGTCAGTTTTGCAAGAAGGTATTGCATTTGATTTATTTCTTAATAAGCACCTGCACGTTCATGTTTTCAGTTCTTCCTGCGATTGAATTATTTGGAGATGCATCGTACTTACGGATGTTCAGCAAATCCACACAGGTCTAGACCGCTATGTGATTTCTGCGGGAGAAAGTTCTGTCAGCCGCAAAAGCTTAAAGTACACATCAAAAGAATGCACAGTGGTAATTACTTTTGTGTCCGATACAAGATGCACGTCTAACACATACATTTCTTTCGCAGATATGTCGGAAGTTCTTAAAGAATTTCAATGTAAAAACTGCTTAAAAATATTGGGCTCTCGAGCTGCTTTGCAAAGGCACTTGAAAGAGGTTCACCAGAAGCAACTAGACGGAGCGTGTGCTTGCAATAAGTGTGGGAAAACATTTCAGAATAAATCAAATTTAAAAATCCATATGTTGACGCACAGTGGAGTCAAACCGTTTAAGTAAATAACGTGAATCTCAATTGTATGAAATAAATAATACACAATTTCGTGATTTTTAGATGCGCAGAAAAGAATTGTATGGCAGCTTTTACAACCAAGCAATGCTTGCAATTCCACTATAAAAAAGTACATGGATTGACAGAAGACTCGATGCCGAAAATAGAACGCAGCGTTGATTATACTTTCGAAGCTTACAGTGGGCAAGATGACAATGAAGGCGGTACTAATCCGAAAACTGAAGTAACCATGCAAAAAGATAATCGATTCGATTACTCCTGTATTACTAGCGAAACTGACGAAAGTAATTGTATTTACTAAAAATAAGGGAACTATTCAATAAATTTGTTTTATTGCAGGTTTGGATTGTAAAAACCTAGATGATCCTCTAGCTTTGAGCTCACCGATTCCAATCGAGACAAACGAACTTTCTTCGGGGTCAAATCCAAGCCCGCCAACTTTAGAAGCTTACACACCAAATATGAAATTGTTAAGCAAGGGTAGCAAAAAGTGGATTAGCGATGAACCATTTCATAAACTGAAAAACGACATTTACCAATTCACCAAAAACAGATCGTGTAAAGCCGAGGAATCCACGAACATTTTGCTCGATCTCAAAGACCCCCAAACTTACGAACAACCAAAGCTAAATTCGAATTTAAATATTTTTGCCAGGCATGAATCTTCTAATGCTAGTTTGCTAGTTGAAGCCGCTCTGGACTCGGTTTGTAGCGAACCTAATATCGACATAGATGTAAACAGTACTACAAATTGTACAGATGCTTTAGTTCATAATTTATATACGTTATCTCACGTAGATACTTTACCGGATGTTACCTACAGCCACTCGATCGATATGAGTGAAAGTCGAGACATAAATCTAATCTCCCCGTCAGTCAACGACCACATATCTGTAACGGACGACATGAATGAAGATTTAAGTCATAATCAGAACATCGGTTTAGATTATTCGAGTTTTCGACAAGAAGACTTCAGTCCTCCGAATAGCCCGAATATTCAAGCGAGAAACAATTTTGTGCGTGATTACATAAACGGCAACGTTGTTTCACCTCAAAACCCCCAAAATTATGAAACCACTCATTGTAAGAATGAATCCCCCATCGCGAGTCCTCTAAGATATGATTTTGATAACAATGTGAACGCCGATCACATATCATCCGATGATAGTAGTGGCATAGGCGTCCAAAATTTGAGCACACATAATACAAAAGACAGTATTCAACTTGATTTAAGCATTTATAAACCTCATAACATCGATTCTTCTAGTTTTCAATTACGTAAGGATTTCAGAATTAAATTCGATAATGAATTAGACCGGAAGCAAGTTTATGTGCTGGATGCTGACAATATATCAAAGTCTTACACCGAGGAAGCTCCTAATATTCCTGAAACCTCAGATCAGATCCAAGGCAGCAATGTTTTAGAAACAAATAAAAATTTGGAAGATCCAGATTTGAAACACAAGGATGTACACTTAGAATCCACAGTAAGATCAAACTTATCAGACGTTCGTAACAAATTCGACATAGATTTAGACTTGCGCATAAAAAGTTATGAAAACATTAACCACGAAGCAAGAACTAGAAATCCATATGATGGTACAATTGATGACTTTCGAATAAAAAACTATGATTTGATAGAAAATTTAGAAACGAGAACTAATTTCGATGGACGCTCTTTACTAGACAGTGATTTTAGAACCGATCGCAATTTTGAACATTTAATGTTAAATTCATCTGAGTTGCAAGGACTAGATATGTCAGCAAGAAGTTACCATAACTATTCAAACTTAAACAGATATCACCACTTGTACTCTGATGTTGATAGAACGAGTGTAGATTTGCGCTTAAATTACAGTCCACCTCCACCAACTTACACTCACGCTGATATTTTGAGGGTTGTATCTTTAGATCTGACATCTCCAGGAAGACACAGCGTTGATTTGAGTTTGAGAAGTCATCAAATTGCAAACTCGCGCTTATTAAGTGAGCATGGTACTCCTCATCGCTTAGCACTTGATCAGGGGCGATTTTTACCTTCCGAATTGACCACGCCTCGTCACTTGAACCCCGAATCAAGATTAATCTCAGTGCCAGATATGAGCAGCCGCATTTTATCGGATCACACAACAAATCGCCTTCTTTCTAATACCGCTGATCAAAGGTTGGTTTCCGATGAAACTAGACTTTTGTCTGATCAATCCAGGCTGTTGGATCAAGGGAGATTATTGAATGACGGACGAATTCTTCCACCTGTTCCAAACAGCGGCACGATTTCACCTGTCCCGTATGCTGGATATTCTGTTTCGCCAAGTTCTTATCATGCTTCTGCTCTGCCATCAAGACCACATGCGCCTTCACCAAATGCTGCACCATACCATCATTATTCAGTTTATTACTAACTCTTATTTTACTATTATATTAAGAGTAGAGCTGAAATACCAGGAATATCTACCATTAAGATTTGTGTTGTGATCAATAAATTTCATTATTATAAAATAAAACGACTCGAGTGACAGATTGAAGCATTTATTTTTGTTTGTTTCACTGTTAAATTATTATTTTCAACAGAACTCTATGTGTGAGTTTATTTTATAAATGTATATACATTTCTCTGTTAATTAATTCAATTGCAAATAAAAATGATGGCTTTCTAAAACAAAAAAAATAGCGGAAAATGTTACGCAAATAAAAATTGAATTGATTAACTACGCCCGCGGACATTTTTATCTTTGTTGACTTCTTTTGTTTTGTCATAATATAATTTATGCACAGTAGAATCAGGTATTTCCGAACATTAAATATAAAACAGTTACTAATTTTTATGTCATCAAAAAAGAAAACAGTACCGTCCGAGGATCAAAGCCCACATAGCCCGTTATTATTTTTACCGTCCACGTTAGACATAATCAACTTGAAACTTCAGAGTTGATGCAAAGAAAATATATACAATGCGATCAATAATGACTGTCCATAGTTTACTTTACTTTACTTTAATTTATATATATTTCATTTCATTTTTTGCTTTTGTTTCAAGGAATTGATATGTTGCATTTTATTCTCGGTTCATTTACTTTATTTTGTCCTTTTATTTCGGGTCACTTGTTGTTTCTTGACTTGAAAAAGTTTTCGGCCGAAGTACCGCCGTTTTTCATTTATTTTTTTATCTATTCATTCTTCTTGTGTTGTGTTTTTTCTGTTATTTGCACTTTTTTCTTTTTAATCGAATTGGTTCTCGCATTTTGATTCATTTTTACAGTTTTTACGTGTTTGTTTTTTTTTTACAACTCTGGTCGATTTAGTTTTATTTTGTCCATTTAGTATCGTGGTACTTCTGTTTGTTTTTTTTTAAATTCATTTTATGCTATTATATTTCTCTTTGGTATGTTTTTATTAAATTGAGTTTTTATATTTTGTTGATTGGCGTTTTTTATAGTCTCTTTTATTTTTTATTACTTTTTTCCTGATTTTTCGCCTGGATATTAATTTATTTTTTGTCTAGCTTAGTCGTCAATCTTTTTTTCTTGTTTTCTGTTTTCGTGCCTTCGTACCACGTACAGTCGCGAGCATTAAATCTTAGTCGTCAAAGCGTCAATTTTTAATTCTAGAAATTAGAAGTTTTCATTTAAATTTGTCATGTTTCACCAAGAAAGTGTCGAAAATAAAGTAAGTAAATATTTAAGAGACTATTTCTATCATTCAAAATTAAGACATGAATCTGCTTGGCTTTAATAAAACACAAGTTCGGTCTATCAAAATTTATTACTCGATAAACTCTGTTTTGTTTTTCTGATTGAATTATTTTTTCACATTTTATTGACGCTTTTTTTGTGGTTCGTCGTTTTTCATTTGTTTTTTGTCCATTTGAGTTGTAATTTTCTTTGTTTTACTGCTGTATATTTCGTTGTTTACTATACAGTGTGTCCACGGATTGGGTTCACAATAGGAAAAACTTTTTTATTTTTTTTCGAGAAAGCCATTCTTTATGAAAGTTTTTGCTTGTCCTGAAACCTCCAAAAAATTCATAGAATATGGTAAATTTTGGTTGATAACCTAGAAAAGTTGAAAATTCTCTTTTGACTTTTGCAAAATATCGCAAAATCTAAATTTCTTCTTAGTAAAATCACGTCAACTGGTACTCAACTCTAAAATATTTTTTTTTTCTATTGTGAATCCAATCCGTGGACACAATGTATAAAGACAAACATTAGTGCAAAGAAAATTTGGGGCTTAAAGTTGGATAACATCCGTGGAGGGAGTAACCACGGATAACATCAAACAAATTTATCATCGGTAACAATTATTCAATGAAGCAAATGTTTAACGTTAATATGAAAACAGAAAAGGAAGTAAATTATTAAGGCAAAACTTACCGAAAGAAAGGTCTGCTACTTTTTCTTTAATTGTCGCTTCCTTAAATTTTCAATTTCACTACAAACTTTGACAAGAGCTTCTTTTAACTGCGCCTTTAAAAGGTTTCTGCGTTTTCGCGGCATCGTTGAAATTTGATGCAAATTGCAAATTGGAAATATGACAGTTCAAATTTCGACTGACACGTAAAAATTAAGGTTTTTGTCAACAGGTGGTGGTTTTCAATTTTGAAACAGACAGTAGTTGCGTTAAGTGAACGGTTATTTTAAGTAAAATCGTTAAGTCAACGGTCAGACTGTACCACGTGATCAATCAACTGATTGGAAAAATTGGTCGCGATTTAAAATGTGACCAGCGTGGTCTGAAACGTTAAGTGATTAGTCGGACCAATTTGTCAGATCAGAATAGCAAATACAGGTGATGTGAAATAATGATTGTAGCTAAGAGTTAGAAATATTACTTTTTTTATTATCCAGATTTAAATGAAGTAAACCCGTGGCGTATTTCACTAATTTCGAAACTTTAGAGTCTTTCAAAACCTGTTCCATTCTCGCCCTCTTCTATCATAATTTATAATCACTGTGCCTACCTAGCCATTAACTGTGGCCGTTAAATGAGCGGTTAGTACACGCTAAAAGCGCACTTGAAAATTATTTTGTTCCTTTAGAAAAAGTTGGCACTTTTTATAGTTTATTAACAAGTTGGCGACATTGAGTGCAGAAAACTGTCAAACTTGACTATTTAATTTTTACTGTGTAGTAATCAGGGTAGTAATTTCAGGTTTTATGTTGGCTAACGTAATTTAACATACCTAAGCGCACTTTTTTAAATGATATACTTGTTGACATTTCTTAAGCATTGTAGCATAAAGGCTTAAGGGTAAGGTTGCTTATAAGAGGTGCAAATGAATATATACAGTAAATAGGATTTTTTCCGTAAGCCTCTGCGAATGCTGTTTCAAACAATTACAAAAATTTTCAAGAACTGGGAAAATATTGGCAATCACTGACAGAAAGTCATGCGCATCCGATGCAAGTAATATTGCGCATCGATTGTGACGCCGTTTCAGGTACAAACATGTATTTTGTGTACGTCAGAGCCGCGTCACCAGTATTTGGGATTTTGGCGTTTTCGTAGGTCTGTGGCATTAAATGGTATCCGCCAGCATGGAGTTAGTGACTGAATTAGTAAATAATCACCTTACATTATGTATACCAGTAGCATTAGTGTTGATAGGTGCAATTTTGGTATTTACATTCGGTTTCAAATCGGCCGAACAACCACCGTTTGATAAACTTTCATCTAACATTAATGATGACCGGAAACCAGCTGGAAAGAAACGAAAAACAAAAGAAAAGGTTTGTGGTTTATTTTTAGAACGCCAGTATTTTCTTTTAGTGTCGCCCGGTTTGCAAATAAATATTTACTTTGCCTTATTGATTTTTACCATATGTTGTGTTTATTATTATTAAAATAGAATATAACCTGTAATCGCTAACACGTTGAAAGGTTTAAAAGATTCTTAACGAAAGTGTGCCGTGGAAACTATTAAGTGTGTTCTTTTTTGTTTCACATTTTGTTGGACGAACCCCCGTCACTTGTCAAATATTACAAACGATCACTTTTATTCCTTTTCCAAAATTATGAAAATCATGATTACTTGATAATAATTCATGTATAAAATTTGTGAAAAACCGACAGAGAAGTGCCGAATTAACCAATCAACATTCACTATGGTTATCTATCTCTGTCATTTTGTAACAAATTTTTGCAAATTTTACAAAAAAAAAATAATATGTCATATGGGCTTTGGTGAAAATTTATTGAATTTATAAAACAATTTGGAAAAGCAAATAATTTTTTGTTTATGATTCAGAAACCTACTGTAAACGGGCATGTTGTAAACGCCGGTGAAGCTAAAACTGACAAATCACCAAAACGATCGACTAAAGAAGCTTCTGAAAACCAAAAGTCTGACATTCTCGCTCCGAAACCACAGGCAGATAAAAAAAAGAATGAAGCAGTGAAGAATAAAAAGCCAGAAAAAACAGAAGAAATAAAAATTAAGAAAACTGTAAAGGCAAAGGCAACGAATCAGAAACCTGTCGATTTTGACGATGGCAGCTGGGAAACTGTACCGACAAAGGGAGACAAAAAGAAAAAGCAAGAGAGTCCCGTTAAAAAGGACAAAAAAATAAAAAAGGTTGAGAATGATGTAGCAACAGAAAAATTGGAAGAAGATGTGAGTCCAAGTCTTTCAGAGGTCAATAATACTAAGGTATTATTAGAACCTCCAGTTTCTGCTACTCCTGAAAAAGAAGACGCTCCTCTTGAAGTAGAAACCGTTGCTGTTGAAGTTAAAGAAGAAAACAGTGAGAAAACATCAGAAAAAGAAGAAGAAGAAGAAGATGCTGGTGAAGAGCCTAAAGTAGATGTTCTTCAAGGAGTTGAAGTTGAAGAAACTGTTACACAAACACCACCTGCAGAAAAGCGTGAAAAGCAACAGGAAGGCAGTGTGGCATTTGATGAATTAGGAGGTAATTAAAAAGTTAAATTTTGTTAAATAAAAGAATATTTGTAGAGATTATGGATGTATACAGGGTGTTCATAATTGATTGATTTTTTTTATTTAATGCTTTAAGCTTTACATCATAAATAGGTCACAGGCCAAGAGTAAATGAAGACCCAACAATTTTATTTAAAAAAATCTGTAAATCTCCAAACTTTATTTATTTTCGAATAATTATTTTTGCTTTGCTTTTGATGAATATATAGTGTTTTTTTTTTTTAGATGTATGGACAGAAGCTAAAGTCGTGAAGAAGAGTAAAAAGAAAAGTCGCAGAGAAATTTAAAGCTAGATTTATGACATCCCTTCAGATAGTATATGTCAGGTATGTGATCACAATCATACTCTAAGAGATTTGATCTCAGTAAGTAAAAGACTTAAAAACTAATGCGTAGAACGTACCATTGTGGGCAAAAATCTGGCATGCTTAATTTCCCTTAATTAAGTAATACAAGTGTGAAAATCGTGATGGTAAAGTTCAACAAGTTATTTCATTACTTGACATTTTTCTGAAATGTCTGCAGCTCCAACTCACTATCATCATTTTAATGTTACAACAGTTAAGAATATTTTATTAAGATGAATATCAACAAAAAAAATTCTGTATATTTTTTATTGCGTTAAGGGTCGATTTCATAATAGGATTTTAAATTCAAAGTTCTTTAACCTAAGAAAATACATTTGTTTCCCTATTTTTGAAGTGACTTTAAATTAGAGCTGCTTTTAAGTCTGATTATGAAAACGGCCATAAATCAGTTTGAAAAACTTAGAGAATATCATTATCTATGTTGTTACTGCCCACATTGGTACATCCCCCTCTGAAGCTTGGAAGGTTTAATATATTACAACAGCATATGAAAACAAAGATACCAAATTAGAATTAGAATTGTAATCAACATGTTGCAGTTGTAAAGTCTGATCAGTATCATAATTTAAAAAAGGGGAAGTATAGCATTTTGCATAGTGTAATGTTTATTTTAGAAATGCCTCAAGTTGAGATTTGTTTATGTAATGTTGATTTTTTTTATGATGATGATAGCCAGCTTTATTTTTTACAGTGGTAGCCAGATTAATATAAGTGGCCCCCAATGTGTAGCCCCTCATGCATCAATATGCTGTGCATAAATGGCGCCCATGCTAATCTAACTTCGATCCACTGCACTAAAGAAAGCTAGCCATCATCATCAAAGAAATCAACGTTACATAAATGCATCTGGTCCGAACATGTTGCCTTTCTATAACAAACATTACTGGTACTGGACCAGACGTCATTTAATTTTTTTTTTTTGACTTATCCCATGTATATTTTTAATTTCATTAAATTTTTTACTTGTAAGAGTGACAACATTTAAACTTTATTGGCTGCTTTATTTTGAGGAGACATTAAACAAATCTCCTCGAAGGTTGGAGTAAAGTAAAAGAAATTTTCATCGCTCTAACAAAAAATTAAATCTATTTTTTTTGTTGAAAATAACCCAGGAAATCTGTTATTCGCTTTGGTTTAGGCAAAATTTGAAGCAGCCGACATGTTGTGTGTTATTTATTTATAACTAATGTACTGCTGAATTTAAAACATCTACCTGTAGAGTAGTGAAAAAAGCGAGTTCACCTTTGAACAATAACAATAAGTAATACTTAAGCCTTAAGTAGATTACACGTAGGCCTTTTCAGTTTAAATTCAGATTAACTTGATGTGGGTGCAACCGGATAAAACATGTTGAGTGTTGTTAATGCAGCTTTAATATGATTATCTGGGTTCGGTTTGAAAGATAAGTTTTAAGTAATAGACAATAAAAGGAAATAAATAATATCATCTTTAAAAGAACTTGATCAGCTTTTAAAATATAAATGAAAAGGTGTTTTATACTGTTCATTAAAGCAACTGGATTGAGTTACAACTAAGTATTGCACAACAATTTTAATTAATAGAAAAAATTAGGTGAACGCTTTTTCTCATTGCTCTGTATTATACAGAGGATTAAATATATAATATATTGGACTTCCAAATTTTTTAATTTCTTTTTTTTTTTGTATGCATTCCAACATTTCAAGAAGAAAAAAATAAAATACACTTGAGCCTATGTACGTGCCAAGTATAAAACTGATGATTTATTTATCTGAACAATCCAATGAAATATGAGGGCCTTAATGTCATTATGGTATGTTGCAAATACTAATATTTTTAATAAACTATTTTTGCAAAGCGTATAAAAATCATAAATTAACGTCTTCCACATTGTTTATGTGGTTATTTCTAGTTATTTTCTGTACTATTTTTTCACCCGTTTCGACTTCATTGCTTTACAATTTCTGAAATTGTTTTGGTAAGCGAAGCTAATTCTCTCTTGTAGAATAATTTATTAATAAATTGTATAATTAAGGGTAGTTCTAAACTAATATATTTATTTAGTTCATCTGTTAGATGAATGTCTATTAGATATTTGTAAATACGAAAAATAATAAAATTATTGTATTCTCTGAAATTAGTCACTGAAATGCAACTCTCTTGATAAATGATTTGTTAATACGTGTCCTAGTAAAGGTAGTTTTAAATTGATGTATATTTATTTAGTTTATTAGTCAGATATTTCTAATGTTATTTCAAATGTTTACCAGCATGTGTTTGTGACTATAAAAAAATAACCTAAATGTTGTGTGCTTTGAAGTTAATTAATTTCAATTTTTAAATCTTATTAAAATTTAGCCGTAAATTGAGACGCGTTTCTAATAATTTAAATGTAGTTTGCACATATTTTAAAATAAGGTAAATCTTGAAAAATTGTACTCATTTATGCCTTTGACTTAAATCTCAAGACCCACGTTTATGACTGTTTTAGATAATTTAACTGTTCATACATTTAATGCTGAAGTAATTATTTGCATGAATGTTGCTTTTGCGTTCATATCTTAAGTTTTATAGTTCTCTTGCCATTCAAACTGTCTAAGCAATGACTTAATTTCATCTATAAATTATATTCTAAAATTAAAATGACGTTTTAGTAACGGTTGTAATTAACATTAGCTAATTATCTGAAATAAAAGTTGTTTTAAAATTATTTTTTTATGCTACAAATATGATTAATTTAATTTGATACATTTTAGACATGTAGTTTTTTTATTACATTATTTTTTTAAATTAAAATTGATAGTCATCCTGTAGTAGCTACTGTAATTGTTATGTGTTTTTTAATTACTTATTTAAATTGTACATAGTTTAAAGATATTATTTGCTTTTTAGAATTAGTAGTAATATATCAGAGCTTTGGGTAAAGCACATCTGAAAAGTTAAATTAAAAAAATCATTTTCAGAATTACAATTTTACGTTTACAGCAAAATTTACCGAATTATTTAAATATAAATTATTAAATTAATTGAAAAGGAAAACATGAGGAGCGTTTTGACTTCAAATGATTTTTGTTTCAGAAAAAAAATATTCCGACTATATTGAATATTACTCAGCTCTGTAAAGTATTTGTTAAAATTAAGATTAGACATAAGTGAACTTAAATTATTGTGACAATGTTTATTTATTTCAACTTTTAAAAATTGTGATACTCCTCATGAGAAAAGGAAGGAATCATCTAAAGCAGTATCACATTAAGAGCTGATGTAAATATCAACACTGTCCTTTGGTGTAAATTAAATTCTAGATTGATGTGTAATGCTGTTTTTTTGAATGAATGTTGTAAATGTATATGTGTGTAAATCGAGCTGTCCATCTCTTTGACTATAGGTGTACATTTATCAAAGTAAATTTTTCAATATTTTGTAAACTGTACATAACACGTAAATGTTTTATATTAAGGTCTGTGGATTGTTATCATTTGGGGACCATTTCAAAATATATTTTAAAATTAATTAATCTTTTTTGTAACTAACCCATACAAAAAAATCCTTTGAAAAAGAGAAAACAATGTTGAAAAATGTTAATATACAGGTGTTCTCAAAAGGAGGTGTACTACAATAAGAGGTGATGTGGTTCACCTTGAAGGGGCAAACTATTATAAGCATTTAATTACAACCCACCAATTTCGATGGACTTTTTCCCTCAGCCCATTCTATTGAAATTCTAATTTTTAATTTACTTTGTGATTTATTGTCAGAATTTCGAATTCGATTTTTGCGAAATGCACTTTTTTATGCATGAATGTTAAGGCAGAGGTTTCCAACCTTTTTTAAGCATCAAACCCTTACAGGAAAATAAAAATTTCCATCGACTCCCTTTCAAATTTAATTAATATTTCTAAAACAGTTAGATTTAATTTTTGTTAAATTTCTATCTGTGATTCTATTTGATTTTACTTCTTTTTTTTAAATTGTATACCGTCTTTTGTCTTTTCTTGATTCAGCTTGAGTTTATTTTATATTTGAATTAATTATATTTTGCTTTTTCTTTTGTTCAAACTCGGTAAAAAACTCGTCAATGCTCTTGATTCTACTTATTAATTAGTTTTACAGCATTTTTATTTTTGTCTTTTCATCACAAATCGTTTTTTGTTTTCTTTATTCCTTATTGGACTTATTTAATTCAATTTTTAATGTAACTGATTGATCGACCTTTAAAGTTTCCTTTTATTCGTTTTCATTTGATTTGTTTTTATTTTTTAACTGTCAATTTATCATCTTTTGTTTTTTGCTTTCATTTCATTTTATTTGATATGATTTTATTTGTCGTTTTTGTATTTTTTTTTATTCAATTTGAATTTATTTTACATTTTAATCCCGTCAGTCGTTTGATCGCAATTTTTTGTTATCTCTTCTATTGGATTTGACCTTATTTTATTTTTTAATTATTATGATAAAATTCGTCAGTTTTTGTATTGATTTGATATATTGCTGGTTTTATTCGATTTATTTTCGTCCTTGTCTCATCGACTTACGTCTTCTCTTTTATTCGATTTGACCGTATTTTATTTATATTTTGGTAATCAGTTGATCTGTCTTTTTCTTCTTTTATTTAAATTGACTTAAACGTAAAAACTTAAACTCAAATTTTCCAATTAAAGTTGGATACTATCTAGAGAAAAAAAATTGTGTTCGTCCCTGTACTTATTTCATTTTTTAATTATTGACTCATCGTCTTTTTTGTGTAACATTTACAGATTGAAATTGTGGTTCTGATAAAATTTGTCAATTCTTATATCGATTTAACTTATTGTTAGTTTTACACAATTTATTTTCGTCCTCGTCTCATCCACGATCGCCTTTTGTTTTATTCGATTTGACTACATGTTTTATTTTTTATTTTGATAATCGATTGATCGATCGTCTGTTTTTCCTTTTATTCAAGTTGACTTAACTTAAAGGATCGTCTTTTGTTTTATTCGATTTGATTACGTTTTATTTTTATTTTGATAATCGATTGATCGTTCGTCTGTTATTCAAGTTCACTTACTCAATTACAGTTGGATACTATCTGAAAAAAAATGGTGCCCCATTTTCTGTGGTCATCACTGTACAATGTTTAATTCAAATTTATTTAATATTTTTCCGTAAATCTTCATTAAAAAAATAGATATACCTCCAGTAAACAACAATTCATAATTCCGACCTCCCTAAAAAAAACCCATCCAACCACTTAAGTTCATCGACCACTTTCAAGTCTTCATCGATCCCCCAAGGAGTCGATATCGACTCCTTTGGAAACTCCTGGTTTAAGGATATACTGCGTGGTCAAACAAAAAGGAATTCAAAGTGTGTCAAATACAAGTTTCACACAGAGGGCGGCTCTGTGATTAGAGTGTTTTCCAACGTGTACATTTATCTCATTTTAACCTCTTGTAATAATAAGAATAATAAGAGATGAAGATACATTAGTGCAGCCATTGGAAAACGCTAATAGTCACAGAATAGAAATTAGGTTGTAATTCGACTGTGATAGGCAATTTAAACACAACAGATGTAATAAGTATACAATTTTATTTGATTAAAAAAACAACAATTATTCAAAAGCCAATCTTCAAAGTTTGAAAGCAAAACATCATTGTCAAATTTGACGACATAACCTAATTTTTTTTAATTGTCAAAATTGAATTACAGTGTTAGTGTTGCTGTCAACAACTTGAAACATTTTTAATTCAAGCATTCAGTATATCAACGATGAGTTAATTTTTTGCCTAAACAGTACATATGTATTTTAAAATTTATTATATTTTATTTTCTTAAAATACAATTTATTATTATTTATTAAGTTATTGACCTGTACTATCTGGCTGATTTATTAAATTTTAGGTCGATCATATCATTTCTTAGAAGCGCTCTTCTTTCCAGGAGATTTTTTTGGAGATTTGGATTTTCTCGACGATTTAGATTTACCTTTCCTTGGAGACGTGGACCTGCCACCGCTCTTCTTTTTCGTTTTACTTCTGGATCTACCTTTACGTTTGATTTTTTTATTCTTCTTCTTCTTTTCCTTAGAATCTGTTGGTTTTTGCGCACTGCTAGTTGGAAGCTCTGTCGTTCTTGTAAAATAATCGTAACTGAACTGGCTACAAATTTTACCTAAAACAATCAGAAGCAAGTATCATTAACTGAAAAATTGTACTTAATTCTTTAACACGACGTGTTGACGAATTCTGCTGATAGAAAGAAAATTACACAATGGTTCGTTCACCTGTGCAAAAATCTTCACCACAATCCGCGCAAGATACATTTCTGAGCTCCACTACACCGGCTTTGTTTTTTGACTTTCGAATCTGAGGATCCAAAGCAAATATTCTTTTATCTCTGACCTCCGTTTTCAGTTCAAGTTTAGCCAGTTCTAAAGCACTAAGATATATATATTTTTTTGAGTAATAATAACAAGCTGATTTATTAGTTACCGTGAAAAATATTCTTCATCTAATCTGCTCTTGGGTCTTAGGGTTGTCAACATGCGCCAGTCGATCGGAACTGACGCCAGATCGTTTATGTTCACGCCTTTCATTTCAGAAGGTATGGGATCCATGAATGCAAACGGTTCTTTCATGGCTTTGAAATCTTTTTTCCCAGTTTTAAATCTGAACTTCTTGTCTCTTATTTTAACATCGTCCATTCGAACCTTCTCCGGTTTAACTTTGTAATCGGGAACCTTATCGAATAGTTTTCTGAATTCTTCTTTGGTATTGGCCGTCGCTTTCGAAAGGTCTAAAATAGGTGCGGCTTCTTTCTTCTTCCCCAAGAAGTCCTCAAACTTAGCCATCTCAAGTATGTGAATCTAAATTCTAACAGATATGCGCTTATTACACTTCTTTTTTTTTTGCAAGAATAGAACATATAAAAGCATGTATTTAAAAATCGACCATAAATTCGAAAGAAAAAAAAATGGTTTCGACTATCTAACTACTGTTAATAAATTAATATTCTGAGTTTCTACGTTGGGAACATAAACTTAGCGAACGAGGAGAATTTTCCCATTGCACTTGTGCGGTGGATACTTCATTGTGGCTGGTATTTAAAATTTCACTGCTGCTCTCCAAGCTGTTGTTGATACAAAGTGGTAATAGATGTTTTGTCTCGCTCTTGTATGGTGGTGTGTTATGTTCAATTTTTAAAATGTCCACATGCTTTGAGTCATTAGAACACTTTTGATGCTCATCTCGACAGCGACAACAACATTGGCAAGACTTGTAATAAATTTGGTCTTTATCCGATTCTAACGGAATAATTTCCGTTTGGTAAACCCTTACGTTTTGGGCAAAAAGCTGTTCATTCTTTCGCCAAAGGGCACGGCTGTGCCTTTTCTCTGGATAAACGGGTTTACGATAGGCACGGGGGCTGGCTATCTGACTGTCATCACTGGAATGAGGTGAGTAAATAATATTTTTTTCGTCGTAGTCCTTCACCTGCTTCAGTTTCTGTCGTTGCTTCCTGCGTTGATACAAGGGATCCTTCTCGCTCTGTTTTACATAACGCGTTGGGGGTCTGTTCACCCCCCATTTGGGTCGTTCTTCATTGTTTTCACGTTCTGTTCTGATTCTTCTTTCTTTCCTGCTTCTGTTCTCGTAATTGTGTTCCGGATTTGAGAATTTCTCTCTTACAAATTTTTCTTTATTGTTTTCAGATATTTCCTGCTTGTTGAAATCTATTATGCAATCAGTTTGAGTACTACTGTCGCAAAGTTTTCGGTTTCTGTACTGAGTTGGGGTTAAAATTCGATTTTCTGTTCTGGATGTGTTGCTTCTGTCTGTCGCTAAAGTAAGAGGCACTGCTATAGGAAGGGCTGCAGCTGCTGCGCCCCCAATAGTTGGCATAAGAACTGCGAATTGCATATTTTGAAAAGTTTCGTAAGGTGTTTGTAACACTAAGGCAAAATCAGATTGTGAATTTGCTTGTTGAGGCAACTGAAGAGGGGGCACTCGAATATTGTTATTATTATTATTATTACTACCATGGTCCTTATTATTAATGTTAATCATATTCGCCTCAGAAATTACATTATTGTTATTGTTGTTATTGTAACTGGAATTATTCTTAGTGTTGTTATTGATGTTAATTTTTTTTATTCGCTCATTATTTTCACGGGGGCTTTTACTTAGTTCCTCCATAATATTTATGTTCTCCTTGAAACTATTATTATTGTTATTTTCCTCCGGATGCTTCAGACTATTCGTCTTTTCCTTTTCTACAAAATTTTCCTTGATATTTAAATTATTTTGCTTCTGTTTCAGCTTCTCCTGCTTCGCTTGCATCTCTGCCAGTTCCAGGGCCTTCTGAATCACTTCCTTTCGCTTCTTTTCCCTTTCGAGTTTCTCGCGTATCACCTTCTGTTCCTGCTCTTTTCGTTGCCTTTCGACTTCCTTTTCCTTTTGTATTCTCGCTTCTTCTTCGTACTCTTCTCTTATTCTTCGTTCGCGTTCTTCTTTCCGACGTAGTTCCCGCTCTTCCAATTGCTGTCGTATTGCTTCTTGGTGGGCCAAGGCCATCTGCCGTCGTCTTTCCCTTTCTTCTAATTCGAAGGGGTCTACGGGAGCATTTTGTCCTCTTATGTAGGAACTAAAAGGAAAAAGAAAAATGGAGTTAAAATTAACAAAGTTAGGAGGTCATTATTGATTTCCTGAATAAACGAATGAATTGTAGCTACATTTTTAGGTACTTTAACAAGAAATTAAAATATAATTTTTTTAAATAATTAATTTTTTTACACCAGAAAATAGAAAGTAAAAGTGAGAGTTGCTATTAAAGCTTAAAGCATTTTCATGTCCTGTTTTCAGACACATTGATCAAACAGTGCACTTTAGATTTTCCCACAGAAGTGTGTCAATGTGTCATGAATCAATACCTCGTAACATTTGCAGCGGAAATAAATACAATTGATTGTGCCTCACGTGATGTGAAGTTCTCCTCAATATTGTTAGACAGCTAACAATACGCAGCATTAAATTTGGTGCATTGTAGGTCACGTGGGATACAATATTAAATGAAGACCCGACACACATAAAAAAATAATTATGTTGAATTCCTAAAGGAACTAACTTTATCCCTATTTTCATTCTTACCATCTTAGCCAGAATTAGGTATGCAACATCTAATTTTTAATAATATACTCACCGTAAATGTGAAGTTGTTGAACTAGTGCCTGGTCTTTCACGTTCCCCAAATTCCTGTTCTGGAGACTCCGCAGGTGAAGAATTCGAAACAATCAACTTTGTATCCGTTTCCAATCCGCGTTTGACCCATCCAGGAGTATCACTGTCCTTGCTTTCGTTCTCCACCGTTTTAGGTTCCCAAAATTTCCCAACGTGGACACCTCTGTCGCCCCATTTCGGCCTGTCTTCTTTACCACTTGAAGACGATTCGTATCCAAGCGAGTGATTCCACGCCACTGGCTGATAATGAACCGGGGAGTTATTAATGTTATCGCTTCCGTAACCAGAAGTTTCGCCTCCCATTTCTTTCTCAAATTTTTCATTGGATGCGTAAGATGCGTTTTGGTTTCTGCTCAAGGGCGGTAGGCTTCGCCTCCTCGAACTCGCTTCTCTTCGCAGCGCTTCTTTAGAATTTTGGAATTTAATATTCGTCGACCTACAAAAATAGCCGATTTTAGAAAAGTCGATCGACCTTAGCGGGGGAGGGGAGGTTGGTACCTTACAAACGGTGGGTCTTTATTTCCCCAAGGTAAACTCAGCCCGGCTAGTTCTTCTAAAATTAAAATTAGCAAAATGGATGAATTCAATTAGAAGTAGTTAAATAAAAATACCTCTCTCTCGTGCCCATTGTAGTTTCTTCTTTTCAAGTAATGATTGGCCTTTATCAGCGTACATTGAGAGATTATCTGTTTCTTTTTAACATCGCAGCTTTAGAATTTATTACACAGTTTGTAACAATTAAAAACTGAAACATTTTTTTTTGGATTAAAATACACCTCCATGCTTATTAGCTGCACCACTATAATTGACAATAAAATGATACATGTTTATAGTATATAAACTGTAAATTAGGAAGAATTAGTATAAATATTATACTGACTTCGTAGTTAAAAAAAAAAGTATTGGAAAAATTATAGTAATAGTAGTGTACCCAAATTCAAATCTTGAAGTACTCCACAACAGACCGGAAATTACTTACTACAAAACACTTTTAATTTCCGCTATTGGGCCATTGGAATAGTTATTAAAAAATAAAGTATGGGTATTACATTAGGTGAATAAAAAATATTACTTGGACTCTAAATTGTGGGTCCTTGCGGCCCCTTTTCGTCGGCTCTGCCTACGAATTTAAAGTAAAACTATAACCGGCAAAATATCATGAATTAATAAAAGTAAGCTCAGAGAATTTGACAGCCCAGTAAAACCAGAAGTATCAAATTCATCAATTACTTTATTTGTTTATCTACAGGGTGTGTCCCAAAAGTGTGTTAGAAGTAAACAATTGGAGAGTAAAGTTATTCGGATGTCTTACCCGTCAAAATAAAATGACGTTTAAGAAATTACGACTTAATAATGATGATGATTTCCTACCTGAAGAAACTCAATGTCGATTCAATGAATCGACCAACCTTTAGGGGTCAGTTGGGTGTTGCTGAACCTCTAGGGGTCGTTTAGGAAGTCGGAATTATTAAATCTAAGTCATGTCTGAATGGTTTATATATAAAAAAACAGTAGATTTACAAATAATATTAAATAAATATCTAATAAAAAAAAGAAGGCGTTCAATTGATTATCAAAATAAAAATACTCATAAATACACTCAAATAGTATAAAACGAAAATAAAAGACGTTCGTCGAATTCGTTGATGAAGATAGAACGAAAATAAAAATTATGTAAAACTCAAAACGTCAAATTGTAAAAAAAAACTGATGAATTTAATCGTTAGTCATTAATTACTAAAGAAAATAGGCAGCCAGTTAATAATTAAAAAATAAGATAAGTAAAACGAGGTCAAAGCTAGAAATTAACAATTAAAAAATAAAAAAATCATGTCAAATAAAATTAAACCAAAGAAAAAACAAGAAACAAGATGATCAATTGATAATTAAATGAAGTAGAAGCAAAACAAAATCGATTACATGAAAAAAACAAAGGTCGATCAACGAATATAATCGATTAAAAAAATAAAAGATGATGATAAAGTTAGGATCGAAATAAAAATTTAATAAAACTAGCAATAAGTCAAATTAATTTAAAAATTGATCAATTTCGTCATGCCCCAAATTAATCTGCTAATATTAAAGAAAAAAGACGCTCAATTAATAATTAAAAAACAAAATAAAGTCAAATCGAATAAAGCAGAAAGCAAAAATGGCGATCAGTCGACGAGATTAAAGTTTCAAATAAATTCAGATTGACTACAGGAAAGAAAAAACAAAAGACGATAAATTCATAATTAAAAATAAAATCAAACAAAAGATGGTAAATTAACTGCGTTAAAAAAATATAAACAAAACAAAAGAAATGTATGAAAAGAGAAAACAAAGATTGACCAATTGGTTATATTAATTATTATTTAATTAAATTAAGTAAGCAATTAAAAAAAACAAAAGACGATCAGTGATGAAGTTGAGACTAAAATAAAAATTGTAATAAAACTAACATAAAGTCAAATCGAATCAAGAGCGTTTACGAATTTTTAACTGAAAGTTTTAACAAAAGAGAATCGATCTGATAAAGTAAAGTCAAATCGAATCAAGAAACGGAAAGAGACGATCGATTTATAATTTAAAAAAATAAAGAAATAAAGGCAAATAGAATTTCTTATTATGAATATGAATCAAGCTTTAAACCTTCGTACTTTCCACTGTTGTACAGTTGGAATTAAAAGTAATGTCCCCTCCATAAAATGTAAATGCGTATGTATCCTTAGACAGGCGTGGGCATGGTAGGGGAACATGATGAGGTACATCCCCTTTCTCCGCAATAATAGCTGCGTGCTTAATCTCAGCCAACAACCAACGATATGTTATAATTGGTCATATCATTGACCGGCCCTTTTTACATCTGTGAGTTCACATTCGTTTTTTAATCGGTTCATTACCCCTGTGGAGTTAATATGTAGTGTTTCTATGCCCACGCCTGCTCTTAGCCATGCCACAACAATAAACAGGCGATCATTGAAAACATCGACAAGTATGTAGTTTTCCACTTGTCCGCTTATTCATTACAACGATCAGAAGTGATTAAGCCGCAATTTAACTTTTTGCTAGGGTGACATTAGTTTTTATTCTGACCGTACATAACCCACTTTTCCTTTCCGGTGTAGAATGTTAGGCTTCACTAAGGCGCAAAATGATATTCCTTATTTTCCCTCATCCATTCGGAATTCCAATGCAAATAGTTATCTAAACCGAAGAAGTATTTAGGTACTAAATTTACTTGATCATTTACTTGGAGGAGATGCATAATAAGTATGTATAGCCAGAATTAAAAGTAATGTCTCTTCAATAGAAACTTAAGTTGACGGCTAATCACTTTTGACCATTGTAACGAAATGAACAGGCAATCATCAAATTCTTGTTGACATTTGCTTCTTGGCCACCTATTTGTTATGGTGATCAGAACGGGCAAAACCACGCATTTACGTTTTATTGGGGAGACATTCCTTTTCGTACTGACCGTACAATGCACTGCTAAACGATTGAAGAAATAAAATAGAAAATACTTTGTAAAACCGTGTAAACATTTATCGACAGAAAACCGAGTGCTTTAACTATTGATGTCAGGGCCGTACCACCAGGTGCCATTTTTACATTGAGAAGTCATACAGAAAATGTCTTAAATAGTGTACTTACTTTAAAACAGGCGACACGACAATAATTTGAATAGACAATTTGGAAATATATTTTTTTTAAATAATTGCAAGGTGAAAACAAATGGTCAAGTAATTTCAAAACACTATTTGAAATGCAATGGCCATTGTATTAAATATTTGAAGTAATGATCTTAAATCATCTTATCACATAACTCGTACAATTTAAATTTTAAACCACCTACCTCTACAAGTACAAAATTAGAAGTGAAGTCGCCAGTTAATTACACGTGCCACTCTTCCCAAGAGAGAAATTCTGAATAACTTGTAAACCGCATGCAGCAAAAAAGGTAATACTTTATTTGATCAATGCTAGTGCCATAGCAACAGCTATTCAAACATCTTCAGGTGAATGGCCCTAGCATAAGGGTTGTGTTGTGCAACAATTTGTAGCGCAAAACACTTTTACTTATGTGACCTCGATTTTTTAATTACCATTACATTTTTTCAAACATGCTGATTTAATCCAGGTGGAAAATTAACATTTCGTTGGCCTGAATGACGGTGTGGCATTTAGGTTTTTAGAGCATGGAATATGATAAGGGAAGAAATAGAATTTAGAAATACACTGAGGCAAGAATAACATACTCTTTTGATTCCAACACAACAAAAAAATCAAAACCTTGATTTCAATTATACAAAATTTTCTTTAGTAAATAATTTTCCTGAATATTTTTATGTAAAATTCATCATCAAGTGTAAAAACAAAATTTAAATCAACCGTTAGATGTTTGGACTATTTGGAACACTCTGTATAATTGTCTGTAACTTTTTTTGTAATCTTGAATCGTATGCACGCTGTTCTTAGCAACAATTATCTAAAACACGTTTTATAATTCTAGTTCGCGCTTCAGGAAACAAAGTAAGTAATATAATGTTGTTTCTTTGAAATAAAAATATTATAAATTTATTATTTGAGCAGATCAAGATTAAGATGCTAAACAAGCTCATAAAAATTATTCTGTACACAGCTTTTAAAAACATTCGAACAGAGTTGCCAGATTGGGCAAAATTTCGCCATTTGGACTACATTTGAGACATATTTGACGTTTAAATATCTTGTTTGGGGCCCGGCGCTTGCTTTGCGCTACTTTTGTTGTTGTTTTCACAGAACGACACTCAAACTCAAAATTCTCTATTCTAATACTCTGACATCAGAAATTATTATAGTCAAGGGTAGTCACGGATTATTTAGGTTCGTGTACTGTAACAATTATTTTTTGATTAACAAAATTTGTCAAACAGTTTTGAAAAAGTTTACTTTAGTTTCTCGGCTTCACTTGTTAATAGACAGTCGCATTCCATTTCATGACCGCCTGTTGACAAATCATTTTTGATGTCTCGGTATAATCCGTAGAACAAAAGTACACCACCGACCAAAAATTTGAAACCGCAGATTCGATGCAAAGAAAAAAATGTACAATGCGATCGATAGTAAGTAGTGACTAACCGCTAGCCGCTATTTTAATTTTAGGTACAGTCGCGATCAAGCGAATCGGGTCCTATTGACAGTTTAACCCTTAGGTATTACCAATGTTAACAAAGACGCGGTTATCTTGCAATAGTCTCGATTAGGATGATCGCCACCGTACCTATTATATGACGAGAATACTTTGTATGATATTTTCATTTATTTTTTGTTCATTTCTTTTTCTTGTGTTTTAAAGAATTGATGTTCTGCATTTTATTCACGATTCGTTTGTTTTAGTTTGTCCATGCGTTCTTTTGTTTTTCATTTTTCTTCTTTTTAATCGAATTATTTTACGCATTTTATTAATTGACACCTTTTGCAGTTCTCTTTTATTTTTAGTTTTTTTCTATTTGGAAAATTTTTGGCCATTTTCACTTTTTTCTCCATTTTAGTAAGTCTTTCACTCGTTATGCTCTCGTATTTGTCTTTTGTTTTTTTTTATCAAGATGATTTTACACTTTTTGTTGACTGACGGACTGACGATTTTTTGCAGTTGAGTGTTTTGTTTTCTACTAGCTTTTTTTCGTCCAAAGATTCATTTGTTCAACTTAGTGATCAATTTTCTTTTTTTTTCTGTTCTTCATGCTTTCAGTACGCTTTTGCTTATCGAATTCATTTTTCGCATTTTTTTGACGCTTTTCCGTAATTCATCGTTTTTCATCTATTTTATGTCCATCACACTTGTGATCTTTCGTTTTTCTTTTTATAGTTTGCTCTTATTTTCTACGAACTTTTTGATTCGTCCAGAAAACTGTTGCTTTTTCGTTCAGCTTGGCGTTGTCGATTTTCTTTTGTTTTTGTTTTTCCGCCTCACGCCTTGTATTTTGTTGCTGTTTCTCTTTCATTTCTCTTTTGTTTCTGATTTTTGTTTGCAAGCTAATTTATTTTTTTTTTGTTATGCTTTTTGATATTCTTAATCGGCAATTTTTTATTCGTTTCAGTTTTTTTTTCCTTTGAAATTATTTTATGTTGGTTTATTATTGCAGAAAATTTACATTTTTTTATTACTCCTGATATTTCAAGTAATTAATATCAAATATAATTGGGCAAGTTTTTGTCATACGTTTGGCTATATTTTTCAAGGAAAATCTGGCAACCCTGCATTTGAAAAATTACTATACTACTACGATCCTGCAGCGCAATTGTTTTAAACGATTTCAAAAGCTACCTAAAACAAATGTTATCATTAAAACGACACATTTACTTAACATTGCTCGCTCTTTCAAAGTCAAATTTCAACAAAAAAAGTCCCGTCAGTATCAAATAGTAATTGGGCAATATTAACCTTGCATGCTTATTTTCAAAGTCAAATTCAAGTGTTGGCTCCAAACAACACTACTATTCTTTTCCTGTGACTGGCTGGATTACATTTTGCGAAATATGGCAGAGCCAATTAAAAATGCACACCACTCTGGCAGACTAACTAGAGGGTCTCTAATTGGCATTAGAGACCTCTAGTTGGTATCACGCTGGTATTGGAGCTCCTCTAGTTACGAACCTGACAGAATCAGCCATCTTTCAGCAAAAATGCCCCGACAGTGTCAAATTGACAGCTGACAATATTACGTAACCCTATTTGCTTATTTTCAAAATCAAATTCAAAGGTTGGCACCACGCAAATTGCACTTCTATTCCTTCTTGTGATTGGCTCAGAGACATTTCTGCTGAAATATGGCGGAGGCTGCGGTAAGTGAATGGTCGAAGTGGTCAGACCAAATCACGTGATCACTTTTCTCAATTAGTGATTGGTTGGCTCAGACACATTTTTGGTGATATATGGCGAAGGCTGCGTAAGTGAACTATAGAAGTGGTCAGAGCAAATCACGTGATCACTTTTCTCAATTAGTGATTTGTCAGAGGGTTTAGTCGGACCGTTGACTTGACGATTCTGTGCAATTTGACCGCTCACTTAACTCGACCGGAACCAATTAAAATGTCATCACTCTGCCAAACTCTAGCTAAAGGGTTTCTAATTGGCATAAACTTTAATTCAGCGTTACAATTTCCGAGGGCTAGAATGATTGTGAGAATGATATCCCTATTTTCTTAGACTTGCCACGATTTCTCCAAATCTAGGGAAATTTCCCTAGTATTGGCGTGGTATTGGCTACGCTGCGACTGTAGTAACCTAACCTATCTCTGTCACTATAAAAGTTTTTACGAATTTTACATTTTCTATGAAGTTTTACTCAATTATTCAATGTGAGCATTTACAACAGAAAAAAATACTAATTTGTAATTAAATGTAAGGTTGTTTAATGCTCATTACTCATGTAATATTAAAGTGTGGAGAAGGCTCATCTTATCTACCATTATCAACATTTTTGGAAAATTATATGAATGACGTGTAAATGCCAACGTTAAATAGAAGCATTGTGTTCATGAACTGAAGTAACAAATCACAGTGTTATGCAATTGTGAAACGTAGTTCATTACTACAAAGGTGTGATAATGACTGAGAATAAGAACAAACAAGAAATGAGGGCCCTCATTTTGGTGGGAGGCTACGGCACGAGACTAAGACCACTAACATTAAGTAGACCAAAACCGTTGGTTGAATTTGCTAACAAACCAATTCTGCTACACCAGATTGAAGCATTAGTAAGTGCCGGAGTTACCGAAGTAATATTAGCTGTCTCCTATCGTGCAGAACAGATGGAAGAGGAGTTATCTGCTGAGGCCAGAAAATTAGGAGTAACTGTCGTTTTCTCTCACGAAACAGAACCACTCGGAACTGCTGGACCCATTGCATTAGCTAGAGCGCATTTACAGCAAAGTTCCGACCCATTTTTTGTTTTAAATTCAGATATTATTTGCGAATTTCCTTTCAAAGAACTTGCCGAGTTTCATCGGAGTCATGGCAAGGAAGGCACCATTGTTGTCACAAAGGTGGAAGAACCTTCAAAGTACGGCGTTGTGGTTTACGATGAAAATTCTTGTATCCACAGTTTTGTGGAGAAACCACAAGAATTCATTTCAAATAAAATTAACGCAGGGCTTTATATACTGAATCCAAGTGTGTTAAGCAGGATACAGTTAAGACCAACTTCTATTGAAAAGGAAGTTTTTCCAGGAATGGCTGAAGATGGTCAGCTGTATGCGTTTGAGTTGCAAGGGTTCTGGATGGATGTCGGCCAGCCAAGAGATTTTTTAACTGGTATGTGCTTGTACTTGAAAGCATTACGGCAAAAGAATCCTCAGTTGTTATATAACGGTCCAGGAGTTGTCGGAAATGTGCTAGTAGATCCTACGGCAAAAATTGGAGCCAATTGTCAAATAGGTCCTAACGTAACAATCGGCCCAGGAGCAGTTCTGGAAGATGGTGTATGTGTGAAACGCTGTACTATACTACGAGATGCTGTAATAAAATCACATTCCTGGTTAGAAAACTGCATAATCGGATGGAAATCCTCTGTTGGGCAATGGGTCCGAATGGAAGGTACCACTGTATTAGGAGAAGACGTTATCGTAAAGGATGAGATCTACATAAATGGAGGACAAGTTTTACCTCACAAGAACATAGCAGGATCTGTGCCAGAACCACAAATTATAATGTGATTTATTTTATTTTTATATATAAATTTTTATACTTAAAGATTTAATCATAGCATTTTAAAAAACAAAAGATTTGTAAACTTTAAACTTTCTTGTTAAATTAGTATGTAACTTAGAACACACATGCGTGGATGCTGAATTTTGAAATAATTTGTAAGTTGAGTAATTTGAGTTTGCCATGGCAAACATAAAGAATAGAAGAAGTAGTTGTGCTTGTACAATTTAGGCTTAATTATAACAACCTATTTTTAATGAAACTGAAATACAGCAGTTGCCAAAATCAAAATATAAATTCACACTTAGGTACCAGACTTTAATTTTAATTTTTAACATTGTGGATTGTGGTTCCGCTGCAAGTATAATTACAAACAATTTTACATATTAAGTTACGTATAAATTGTTAAGTGGTGAATGAAGCTGTTTGTGTTAATTATGTCAGTGTTATGGGTGAAGTGCAATATTAGAAGGAAATATAAAAATTTTGAGCACAAGGGCTTATTGAAAATGTATCTATTGGTATTGTAAATATAGTTGTTAAAGCAAGTAATTAAATTAGAGCGGGTACCATAAACTGTAATTAACAAATTTTAATTAATCAGGTTGCTTCAGATTTCCAAAAATAACATGTATTCCTGAAGAAAATATTTACATAACCACTATTATTATTATGATTATGAAATTCGATAGTTTGAGAAGATACCAGTCACCAGTTTAGTTCTAAAATTGAAAGAATATGATTTTTAATTAGAAACAAGTTAAGTACTTTTATGTAAACTTTTTTGTATTTGTGTTTTTATTATCACTACAACATTACTCCTACTTTACTACATAAAAATAAGAAAATAAATAAATAATTGTTTCTTCTCTAGTAGTTTCTTTCCACTTTAACAAACGACGAAGAATGATAACTGTCCTAAAATTATTTAGTAACAAATACAAAAAACTTTTTGTCGCGATATATATCTACTTATTCTTAATTTTAATTCAATTAAATTCTTAACCAAAGAAATTATTTTTATCGATTTCTTTAAAACTGCATGTTTCAGAAATCAATATTTAATTAAATTATTTTTTATATACATAACAATTATTCTTCTTGTCCCCTTTAACTATCCAATTAAACAAGATAACACAGTTTAAACAAGAATTTAATTAAGGTGGTTTGTTGATGATGTGTTATTTGATTGACTTAAAACCAATAGTTCCCAGAGAATTGTCTGTTTTAATACGAAAGTCTGTGAATTTAACTGAACAAGTGAAAATTTTCTTTTTAATATTTTGTTATGTGCAATATTTTTTTAATATTTCTAGTAATAATTATTTAAATAAATTTTATTGCTTTTTTATTTAGTGTTAATTATTTTTAATTTTGAAAGTAATTTAATAATTTTCTGCGTTAATGCAGATCACTTTTAAATTTGTAATTTTTGTAGATGTACAAAAAGTACAAATTTCTATCCTGAAAATAAAATTTTTGAGTAAAAGAAAAATGTGCTTAAAGCCTTGACTATAGGCAACCGTAGAACCGTTGTGTTGATTGAGTTGCCTGTATTAAAGTCTCTTGTTTATTTTTTGAAGTGATTTATTTTTTTACACAAAAAAGTATATTATTAAGATTAATTGTTTATAATTTTTTAAGGCAATTCAATATTTTTATTTGAAAAAGTTAAATTACTAGTTTTTATATATACAGTCATGATCATCTTAATCGAGACGGTTGCAAGCTAACTGCGTCTTTGTTGACGCTGGTGCGAAGGGTTATCAGAACTGTCAATTCGTCTCGATTAGCTTGATCGCGACTATACGGTTATTATTTCTATTCTGTAATTATTCTGAAATCAAGAAGATAATGGCAAATCGTTCAAACATGTAACATTTTAGAAAGGTTCAAAATCGCAATAAATTGTGGAAGTTTGTTAGTTTTCCGATGTAAAGTCAGGGAAAATCTGGAAAAGTCAGGGAATGTTTAAATGAAAATGAAGTGGGAATACTGTAAAAGGAATTTAATAGTCAACATTATGTTCAAAAAGTTTTTGGTTTTAATTTGACTCGTTTGAAAAGTTCGTTTTCTCTGACCGCATTTACGTTTTACTTTATTGGAACAAAATTATAAGGAAATCTAACTTCAAATTTAAGGAGACTACATGATATTTTATAGCGTTTTTCAGTGGCTACACTAGTGCGCACCAAGTGTACTTCTCATTTTAACCTCATATAATAATAAGAGATGGATGTACACTGATTGTATGTACACCAGTGCAACTATTAGAAAACGCTGTTATTAGAAAGAAATGCATTTTTTTTAAATGAATCAGGTAAAGTGAAAATATTTTAAAAGTATTTATGAGGGAAAGTTCCAAACACTTCAAAGAAGTGATATCTTTCATAACAAGAAAACACGCATCATAATTTTCTAAACAAGTTCAAATCGGATCAGAGTCCGAGAACGCACTGTTGGGGCACCTATGTACAGTTGAATTAAAAAAAAATCGGAAATTATATTTTTCTAAATGTAAATCTGGGTCTATTTGTCAAGTGATTGTTTATTTAATGATACCGATCAAAAATATTTTCCTTTTTACTTATAGGTCGCGGTCAAACTGGTCAGACTAAATCACGTGATCACTGTCCTAATCACCGATTAGTCAGAACGTTGATTTGACAATTTCGTGTAACTCAGACCTATTTCCAAAAAAATCCAATTTTTGCTATAGGCATAATTTTTCGGTCTCATGAACGACTGTTTGTGGTCGGTCTAAAATTGATTTACACCTAAAATACATTAACGTTGATCACTTTTGCAAGTTATTTTTTCTAATAAAACATTAAAATCTTGTACAGTCATAATTGAAAGTCGTCTCCCCAATAAAACTTTAAGTGGAAAACTTGCTATTTAACAGGTAAACAAACACGCATTGAATTTTATTTCATGTGTTTATTTAGTGTTGATTTGTACTGATTTGCTTATCTGTTTACCTATTATAATGGTCAGAAGGCATCAGGCTGCAATTTAAAATGTATATGGGAGACATTACTAAAATGTGTGATTGTACATATACGACATTCATTAAAAAAATACAATGAAACTCGAACTGGACAGGTGTAACGCTAAAACGAGTATTTCTGCAATATATCGCATTTTTTGCTTCTGAGTCCTCAATTTCGACCGCAAATTCTGGCCAATTTCTAAAGAACGTGCTCCTAACTGTATGCTGATTTAAGGTCACGAAACGGAACCAGTAGCAGTACCTATACATAGTAAAACGTAGGTATGCATATTTTGTCTTGTCACGATCGAATGCAACTTATTATTAATGTCATTTTCTATTCTTTGTATGCCATAATACTATTGTTTAACTCGTTCTATTAGGCACGCTAACAGTATTTAAATTAGCACCTCTATAAAATTACCATCACAATAAAGCGGCAAATTTTAAGTTTGTGTTAAAGTTATAAATAACACTGATAACAGAAGCCGTGTGTTACAACAATGCTTGTAGTTTTTATTGTTAAATAATAATAAGGCTGTTCAAAGCATTTTGCAAGCATAATGATCATGTACAGTTGTACGCAACTTCCTTTTAAGTGCTACAATTTAAGATTTCTGTAAGCTTTGTGTCCGAATACACAGTGGCGGTTCGTCGAGGTGGACAAGGTAGGCAGTGCCCATCCTGTTCTACTGAAGTTGCAATTGAACTAGAAGCTGTCCCGATTATTAAATCTGTATGTGTCGGGACAGTCCCGTAAAACAAATTTATTTAGAAATTCCACCCATCTTCCCCTTTTGCTTTGTGCAGTTGTTGTCCACCCGCAGTAAATCATCACATGCCGCCACTGCGGACACGCAAAATATTTATTGCAGATCGTTTTCTGACTATTTCTCTTTTTTTTTTAAAAAAGAAAAACGAGCTAAATCAAAAACAATCCACAGTATTTTGCGTATCCGGAATGTATGTGAGTTAAATGTAGCAGATGTTTTAAAGATTAGTAAAAAATTAACATGTGCGCCTGCGTGCAAATCACACGAATAGAAATGACAGGACAGGGTGGACCAAATTTGGCACTTTTAAAGTAGAGGTCCCTATTTCACGTACGTGTCAGTGCACGTGTACACCTGTAATACACGGATTCAAATTTTAGTACGTGTAATATTAAATACACGGGTACCCACACATGTATTTGGTTTACACGTGAATTTATATTACACTTTAATATTTTCTTGATAGGTATTGTCAAGCACGCTATTAATTGATAACTAGAATGAATTATACAACTGGAAAAACTTCGTTTCCCGTTTTTTTTTCTGAATTCAGCTGATTATCAAAATGCAGCGAAAAGTGTTGTCAATTATTGCTGTTGTTATAGACTGTCATTGTATAAAAATTACCTTCCCGCTATCGGTAAACAAAAACATATCAGTTGCTAGGTAACGTAGGTTGATTTGAACAAAAATTTTGTGCAAATCGTTTTTGATTGCAGCGAGAACCTCGAGCAGCCTCTGGACAGCTGTTTCAGCCCTGCTTGGGGCTTCTTCAGCAGAGACGTAGCTCGACATTCCCGCTGCAAACAAAAACGACTTGCCCAATTTATTCGCATTTGCGATGTAAGAGTGATGAGCAGATAAAATAGCGACATCTTACTATCGCTTTTTGACCTGACATTGCAGTAGGGTAGACAAATTGAAGCGGGATTTGCTCCTAATAAGTTCCCCATGCAAGGCGGCCATGCTTGCTGTCAAGGATAATGAAAATTTTAGAAAAATTTTGTGCAAATCGTTTTTGATTGCAGCGAGAACCTCGAGCAGCCTCTGGACAGCTGTTTCAGCCCTGCTTGGGGCTTCTTCAGCAGAGACGTAGCTCGACATTCCCGCTGCAAACAAAAACGACTTGCCCAATTTATTCGCATTTGCGATGTAAGAGTGATGAACAGATAAAATAGCGACATCTTACTATCGCTTTTTGACCTGACATTGTAGTAGGGTAGACCAATTGAAGCGGGATTTGCTCCTAATAAGTTCCCCATGCATATTTTATCTGTTCATCACTCTTACATCGCAAATGCGAATAAATTGGGCAAGTCGTTTTTGTTTGCAGCGGGAATGTCGAGCTACGTCTCTGCTGAAGAAGCCCCAAGCAGGGCTGAAACAGCTGTCCAGAGGCTGCTCGAGGTTCTCACTGCAATCAAAAACGATTTGCACAAAATTTTTCTAAAATTTTCATTATCCTTGACAGCAAGCATGGCCGCCTTGCATGGGGAACTTATTAGGAGCAAATCCCGCTTCAATTTGTCTACCCTACTGCAATGTCAGGTCAAAAAGCGATAGTAAGATGTCGCTATTTTATCTGTTGATTTGAACGTACGGAACGGATCTGTAAAAATACACGTGTATTTAAATTCACGTGTAATGCACAATTACACGTGAATTTAATTGGCGAATATTATTACACGGAGTCCGTGTACACGTGTACCTTAAACTATGAAAAATGACCTTGATGTCCGGAGCTCGATTTTTATTACAAAATTAGTCAGTTTCGACGACTAACGAGAAGCAGCAGCAAGACCTCGAAAATTTTCGTCAACAAAAAAGTTATAAAGGTTTTTAAAAATCGTAGAAGCTCCTAAAACAGCTGAAGATATCAAAATCCGATTTTTACCATAATTTTATAATAAAAGAAACTAGGAAATTTTGTTGCAAATCGTTTTTGTTTACAGTGAAAACCTCGAGCACCCTCTGTACAGCTGTTTCAGCCCTGCTTGGGGCTTCATCAGCAGGGATGTAGCTCGAAATTCCCACTGCAAACCAAAAACGACTTGACCAATTTATTTGCAAATGCGATATCAGGTCAAAAAGCGTCAGTTTTTGCGTAACTTGTCTAAAAATAAGTGTTTTGTTTTTTTAAATTTGACACAGTACGAGGACCAATGACCGCAAGCGTAGTCATGGTAATACCCGAAATGTCCTAACTTTGATTATTATTAGCCTAACAGTGTGACTTTTAATGACGCAGGATAGTTTGAATTTACCGCCATAGATTTTAGTGTATTTGGTTGTGATCTGGTGTTTTAAATGAGCAAATGAGCATGAGCATTATGAACAAATTATGATTTATTATTCGGTGTTATGTACCAAAATCGACCCATTATTTTGACATAAGTTTACTAAAGTGTGTTAACATAATGTTTATAGTATTATCCCTGATTTTGACAAAAATGAGTGACAGAACTGAGTGTTGCCAACGTAATAGCAATTTAATCTGGCGGGAAATAGAAATTATCGTTGGTTATTAAAAATGACACTGTACAATTCGCTCATTTATCTGCGTAGTATTTTGGTAAGCACTTTGCTTATTAATAATAAATGCCACAACACAGATCTTACTACTTTTTATTAAGGTTAGGAAGATAACTTTAGTCCGTGTTGCCAACTTAGAGAAAAGACGTTAAATCTAGGAATAATTTGAAACAAAAAGGAAAAATTGCAAAAACTCTAAAAAAATATCTAGGAAATTTTTCAACTTCTTTTAATAAGACAGAAAGAGAACAAACAATCAGGAACAAAAACACACTTGTTTAAAGTAACGCGATCGAAGTGTAAAAATTAAAATTTCCAAAGAAATTGTAATTATTTGATTTCTGAAAAATTGTAACAAAAACGTTTCTGACAATCGAGAAACCCACTACAAATAAAAAAAAAGACGATGAGAGAAGGAGAACAGAACTCAAAACGAATTGCAGATTTAAAATTAAAAAAGATAACAATAACGTACATTCAAAACTAATAAATAATTCGAAATTCCAATAAAAAAAAACAAATCACTATCATAAATCATAATACTTATTGGCGAAATGAACATTTCTGAATATAGAAAGCAGGAAAAAACAAATGACGACTGTAATTATTTGCAAAGGAGAAAAAAGTGCAAATTTTTTTTATTAATTAATAAATTTTTGATTAATTCCAGAACGAAAAGGAAACAAATGACGATCGGAAATTACACGACGGGAAACCACAAAGAAAAGCAAATGACGATCGTAATATTTACGACAGAAAAAGTAATAATTTCGGGAGAAAAAGAAAAGAAAAACAAATAATTAATTGAAGGGCGAAAAAATCAGAAAGTTACAGAAATATTCGAAGATGGAAACAAATGACGATCGCAAGAAAAAAATCAAAAAGGAACGGAAATATTTGAGAACGGTTTTCGAAATAATCCGTAAACAAGTAACGATCGCATTACAACAATTTTTTATTTCAGTTTATTTATTTATTTATTTATTTGTTATTAAAAACCATAAAAATCATAAGATAAAAACTTCGAAATTTGAGTTGTTGGCAACACTGTTTCTAATTGCTGGAAAGTGCAAGGCTGCAAGGTTAGGTTATTTTAATTTCTCTTTCTTTTGTTTTAACAATTAATAATTATTTTTTAACTTTAACTTTGTTAGGGAATTCTAGGGAAATGCTGTATGCCGAAAAAGGATTTTTTGGCAGAGTTGATTGGCAACACTGACTTTAGTTAATAATTTTATAAAAAGAAGCTCTTGATTGGCGAATCTAGCTGAGCGACACGACCTCTAGCAGAAATATTTGAGGACGAACTACATAATAGTGACGTAGTAAGTGGGGAATTCTTGTGTTGCTTTGAACTGCACCATTTTTGTTCAGTATTTTATACTTGAAACATTACACAATTAATTTTTAAGGATATTTTAACAAAAAGACAATGATTAAAACTGATAAAAAAACAACCTTTTCTGCTACGAATAACATTTTTGACAACATTTTGAGCATATAATTTTAGTGACAATAATCTGTAAAAGTAATTGAACTAATATTGAAAACATTAATCCTTAATTGGAAAAACATAATGAAAATACAAGCACAAACTCATATTGTTTACCTCCTGCTTCCCCACTTAGTACGTCATAGAACTTTTGTTTCCATGGATACCGATGGCGGGAAAAATTAATTTGAATTTTGAATCGCCAATAGGAAACTCTTTCGTGTCTTTAAATAAATTTTGATATTTCTTACGATTTAGTCACAAAATAAAAAAAAATCTAAGTGGCTTCAGCCGTTCTTTAAGATAGTAAATCTAACAATTTAGAAAAGTAATAAAGAAAAGTTTTACAAGCAAATGAAATAAATTACACATATTATGCAAATATAAATATTTTTAAAATATCACAATTTATTAAGTCGAATTTGATCACCCTACTGCGAAAACTAAACGTAAATAAAATTAGAGCGCTAATCATACGCTCATTGCAACAAACATCTCAATAAATTAGATCAACAAATGTCACAGTTTTTTTTTTATAAGGCGAAAGGAATTCATTCGGCCGCTTTACAGCGAATGCATAATATACTATGAGTAAACCAAGACGTCGGTTTCGCGGTCAGTGTTTGAACTTGATCTTGAGCAGTTTGCAATACGATGTTTCGAACGTGTCCGCTAATGTTCATGTTTACCATCAGTATTTGTGTAAGTCGTTATATTCTACCGGAAGTTCCGGAAGTTATGTACCCTCCCATACCGGACGACGGTAATAAAACACAAATATCAATACGGATCGTATATCACTAAGGTTTTTTTTAGTAAAGATAGAAAAGTATTCGAATTATTCGCTGGATGAAGATGCGGATCCGGAAGTTACACCCGGATTATTTCAGGGAGACATAGCGATGACGAATGAAATTTACAACCACTGGCGAATTGGACTTAAGTGGGAAGTTTTTCCGGATAAATTGTGGAAGAATGGTGTAGTGCCATATGTTATCAGCCCTTTATACGGTATGAAACACACTAGCATTTTATAATAAAATAAAATTCAGAGGTACATAGTTCACCCATTCGCTTATTTTGAGGGCATGTTAAAATTCTTGTTGCATTTTTTTGAGTTTCAGACTTCAAACTTTGCAATTTTAAATTATTTGTTTTCTTACGTGTTAAAATTTCAAGTTCAGTTTTGCAAAATAAATGTAGTTCATCATTAAGGCTTTAGAGTTCTTTTAAAACCTCGTAAGGCCCTAAGGCCCCTAAACAATAATCTATCCTAAGACTACAGGATGTTGAAAAATTCTCTCTTCAAACTGAAATTATTCAAACATTCAAAAGTTCTTTTTCTTTAAATATTTAATACATCATAGTCTGAAAAAGTAATTTATATCTGCATTTTCTACAGTGGTGTAGCGCTCGGGGGTGTAACAGTTACACCAAGGCGCTCCGTTCTACACCTTTTCCATCTGTAATTACGAATTCGTCAATTTCTATTCAGATTTGTTAATTTCATTTCAGAATGTATCGCATATAATTCAGATTTATCAATTTAGTTTCAGAATATATCATTTGTAATTCAGATTTACCAATTTAATTTCAGAATTCGTCAAATGTTATTCAGATTAATCAGTTTAATTTCAGAATATATTAAATGAATTTGAGATTACATCAATTGTAATGTTTAATTATAATTGTAATTGTAAAGAACCCGTAACTTTTAATTGAAATATGAATGATTTTAAATTCCGTCAAACAACTGTACAATAAGAAATAAAAAAAACTTATTCCCATTCTTTATCCCAAAGAATTGTATAATCCTGATTTATGATTAAAGTAGATAAACGTTTAGTCTAAAATTCATACTTTCTGAATTACATTTAATATTTTCTGAAATTAAACTGATTAATCTGCAATCTGAAACTGATTTGATTAATCTGAATTTTAAATAACATATTCTGAAATTAAATTAACAATTCTGAATTACATTTGAAAATTTCCGAAATATAGTTGATATTTTCTGAATTACAGCTGGAAATGGTGTAGTTACTTACAGCTAGTGTTTGGCAAAATTAAATTATATTAACAATTGACAATTAATTAATTGTAATTTTAGGAACTTACGGTTGACAATTATTTAATTGTAATTGTAGAAACTCGCAATTAACAATTAATTAACTGCTATTCTACGCGAACGGACCGGGACAATTTGTGGTTTTCTAAATACCTGAAGTATTCATAATATTTTATTGGAACATTTTCATCAACATGAAAATATTATGTAAACTGAAGATACTTTTACTGTACAAATTTAAGGTACACGTAAGAAAGGATAATTAAAGACAATAATTTACGTAACGGACAGGACAGTCCTTGAATGTCCCGTCCATTACGTAAATCAAATGTCTAGGGTCCGTTATTATAAACGCACAATAAATTTACTATACAGTTTAATGCCTTAGTAACAATTGCAAAAACAATGGTTACTAAGGCAGTAAACTCTAGAGTAAATTTAACTTGCGTTTATAATACCGGGCCTTAATTATTATCTCAGACCCGATCTTTTCATCTCTTATTAATTTTAACCGTTAATTAATTCCTATAGAAACAATTGAATATATGAGAATAAAAAGGGCCTAAGTCCAGCTGGAATGATTATGAGAAAACGAGAATAAAGATTTATAAAACCTGTTATTTTCTTAATATGCAAAGTTCTTCTTTCAACTTTCGGTGTATATTAAATTTCTGTATACTTGGATATATATCAACAGAAAAACGGTATTTCAATTTTTGGAACATTACTAGAAATAATAGACAAACACACATGGACTTTTATTTTGAAAACTATTTAACTAATAAATTAATTATATAAATATTAATAACTGGAAAAAATTAAAACTACATTCGGTAAATAAACAACGGTAATAAATTTTAACTCACTTATTTAAGCTCATTTTTCAAAATCTGAATTATTTGCTTCTCCTTCATTCATTTTATTTTCTGGTGAAATGGATTTTAAGTTATTATAATAATCTCTATTATTTTTATCCAAAAAACGGCACAGACTTTGAAAGTCTTTAATTTTTGCTAGTTTTAGTTCTGTGGAGTACCTGAAATCATTCCCAACAACACCCGGTACAATTCTTCAATTTGACCCGATATATTTTACGACACAACAATCTCATTGTTATGATACTTTGAAAACTTTATATTTGGTCACCTGGTATTTCTGATTTTTATTCTGAACTATTTTTTGACAAATAGATGCTTGGTGCTCCTTAAAATTTACGAAATCTGTAAATATCGGTTTCTTTACTTCAAATCTGTTGGAAATTAGATCTTTCCATTCTTGAAATGGTTGGATTTTTTCAGGTTTCTTTTTCATTCGCTCTATTACAGAAAATAATCGGTCACAGATTAAATAGATAGATTAGGCTGATAGCTGTGCCAGAACAAATAGACTCAAATCCTGGACTTAGGTCCATGTTCGTTTAAAATCTATTTTCTAACCGTTATATATCCGGTCTGAATACCACAGTTAGGTCTTTTTTTGCGTTAAATAATAGGACAAGTACATAAAATTTAAGTATGCGTAATAAACTGATTTTCAAAAATTTCGGACTTGGGCCCTTTTTAATCTCATACATTCAATTGTCTCTGTGAATAATTGTAACTATGTGCGACATTAAAAGGGTCGATAGGCCTTTAAGGGCTGGTTGGGAGTCACAGAACATTGAGGGGTCGATGAAGTTTTAGGAATCAACTAAAAATCGATTTATTTTACATCATTCTAGTTAACTTTTTGCATTACACATGAATAAAAATTCGTTTTGCTTCCCTTGAACATAATTAGTTATTTAAAAAAGAAATTAAAATTTAAAAAAAAACTAGTTTACTTTTTTGCCAAGCGATGATGCTCTGAATGATTCCCGTCCCCTTTAATACTGTATTTTCGATTTCATTTTGAAAAAAAAATGAATCTACTCAGAATATGAGGAAATCGGATTTTTGAAGTTCGATTAAGATAACTTTAATTTTTGTACACATGAAGATAAACTACGCGCTCTAATTCTTTAGCTTTCTTCTTTTTCGTTTTAACTAAAATAATTGCAAAGACAAAAGGGGAAGTCATTGTTGAAAATGACAACGTGGGTATAATATCCTACTTTTTGAAATTAGAATAAAATAGTTTCATTTTGTTCAGCAGATAACGTTCTGAATAATTTTCATCGCGCCTGAAAATTAAAATCATTGCGGAGTTAATAAACTTAGAAGACGGGGTTTTACTGAAAATTAAATTGTGTTGCAGAAAAATCGATTGACAATGTTTCCCTTTTTGAGCATGAGATGGCGCTGTGAATGATTTCCTAATTTTATATTTTGAAATCCAATTTTAAAAATAAAACCATCGCAAAGATACAAGTCGGTGATTTTGCTCAGAATATTGGCTTAAAGATGAAATATTTTCGATTTAATAAAGAAGATTGTTTTTACCGAGAATACGTATAAAAACGAAACCAATTGTTGATAACAATAGATGGCGCTTCAAGCAATTGATTATTAGATTGATTATGACGCGCTTATTTATAGAAGTCAGATATATTTCTTTCTTTAACCGAATTGAAACCAATCCAGACTGAAAATAAAGAACGAAATTAAAATAATTAACCATTTTACTTCATGTTTTAGTCCAGTTTTTATTTTTTAAATATTAATCTGTTGCTAGAAAATTATCTGCACTTTTTTTATTTAATTTTTTGTACTGAGACTTATGGCGTTCTCGATTGGGATGCACTTTGTACACTGAGTGTATCTTCATCTCGTTAATCTTATGTAATAAAATGAGATGAAGATACACTCAGTGCACCCCAATCGAAAGCGCTGTTAGTTAGCAGTACTGGTAAGCGAAAACTTAAATTTGAAAACGCAAAATTGTCACACATTAAACACATCAAGTTTTACAAAATAGGAAACGAAGATGAAAAACAAATTTAAAAACGAAAGGCGTCTCTATTTGTAAGTTAGTTCAAAATCAAATTAAAGAAATTTTAGATTAAGAAAACTGATTTTGGAAATGTTTCATTTATTAGTCAAATTACAAAAATTAGTCTCATTTCAAAATACTGATTATGTATCAATTATTATTTTATTTATTCCTTTTAGAATATTTGTATGTTTAATTGTTTTTTCGCACTCTTGATTTTTTTACGTTTTGGGATTAGTTTCTCGTTTCTTCCACTCGTTCTCTTTAACCTCTTCTTTCTTTAAGTTTTCAATGAAACAATTTCTTGATGCCAAAATTACTTATTGCATTTTTTTCAATTTTGCCAAATTTGTTTTTCTTTCTATCGTCAATATCTTCATTCGTTGCAGTAATGGCTTTTTGATCGCTATATGAAATACATGAAGATGTTGTTCCATTTTTTTTTTTTGCTACGTTGCTGTGCTTGTTCTGCCCGATTATTCAACTCTTTATATTTCAGAACCATCAGAAATCGTGACAATTTACAAAGCCATAAGGATCATCAATTTTATGACCTGCGTTAGATTCGTGCCTTGGAATGGCAAAAGCAAAGACTATTTACTGATCTGGCCTATCCAGTATCCCAAAGGATGCTGGTCATTTATAGGTAAATTCGGAGGCGCTCAGATTGTCAGCCTGCAACCACCAGACCACAACAGCCCTCACTGTTTGGGTACAGAAGGAAGGGCAATACACGAGCTCATGCACGCACTCGGAGTCTTTCATGAACAGTCAAGATGGGATAGGGATAAGTTTGTGAAAATTCATACAAGCAATATTATTCCTCGTAAGTTAAAGTCACATTTCTTAAATACAGAACTATTAAGAACCACGTGCCCTTTGTCGCGGGGACGTTTAGGGATTTTATTATTTTACATATGGCAAGCTCATGCAAGTGTTTAACTGTCATCTGTTTGTCAATTAGTCACGTGGCTCTCAGTTTTATGTGAAGACCCTATACAAAATATTATTTTTAGGCTACAAGGCTAATTTCGAGAAGCAAAGTTTAGAAAACACGACGTACAGTTTCGAGTATGATTACGATTCAGTTATGCATTACGGCCGATATTACTTCAGTAAAGAAAAAGGAAAGCCAACGATCAGTCCGAAAATGCCGGGAGTAAAAAATCTCGGGCAGAGAAAAGCCATGTCAAAAGGAGATTGTCTGAAACTGAACGACTTGTACAACTGCCTGGAAAAACCGCTCCTGCGAAGAAAATATTACAACTTATGTCAATTTCTGGGTGTATAATTTATTGTCAATTTAATTTTGCGCTAATATAGTTTTATATTCTCTGTTCTGGTAAATCTACGACGGGATCGCGTTCCTTATCGAAAATGTTCATTGGTACAAAATCACACGGAACAGGCCATACCAAATCTACAAAACAAAATTTGTACCTAATTGCGTTTTCACGTTGAACATTTTCTCCAATTACCTACCTTCATAAGAATCTAAAAAGCGAATGTCTGCAGATAAGGCCAAATATTGTCTTAAATCCGGCGTATATTGGCTTTCCAGCAAAAATTCAAGGACGCTGTACTCTGGAAGGAAATCCAAAAGTGGATTTACTTCAGCGCCGAATATGTTAGTGCTTCTTCGCGATTCTGATTCTGTCTTCGATACAGCTTCTTTGTCTTGTTCTTCCTTTGCTTCCTCTTCGTCTTCCTCTTCCTCCTGTACAACAAAATTTAAATACATATTTAATATTTTCTAATTAATTCGTCTTTAATCAACGTGCAACTTGTAACAACTTTGACTAACAGTGGCGTAACAATTGGGCGTGTAATAGGTACGGCTGAACCGATACCAAAGACTGGACGCTCTAGTATCGATTCAGCCATACCTATTACACGCCCAAATAAATTGTTCCATTTATATTATGTATTTTGATAATCGCTTTCTACCTTTTTAGCACACTTCTGTTACATGGCATTCGGCATTTGGAATCTTTTCGTGATTCAACCAATCACGAATAGAGTCCCGGATGCCGTACGCCGGGGGTGTGGAAACCCAGCATTGGTCTAATGTGCGGGTATTAGCACTTATGTCATACTATGATTGTCATCTGTCAAATATTTGAGCTGACATTGGGGACTATTCTGTAACATTGATATGCATATCAATTGCTATGCGTCCTCAAGGTCTTCAATAATTGAAGAGAATTTGAACACGAATTGAAGAGATGCACAACTTATGGATTGCGCGTGCGTTGCCAATTTTAAGGTTATTGTGATTTATTTTTACTTATAGCGAGAAATAGAAAAAAGAGTAACAATTTAACCTTCCAAATCCATGCTAAAATCACGCTTCTTCTAACCTTTCACTTGACGACAACCTGACGACTAATTATGGACAAATTTTTATTTTTTAGTCCTGCACGCTTACGCATTTTTTTAAAATGCATTTACATTGACGCCCGGAACATGATATTTCTCCATACGTAAAAACAGTGATTATTTTTGTGACAGCGTTTCAATTTGCTAGACAGCACGGCCTCTTCAGTTAATTGATATGCTTAACAAGTGACTTTGCAAGGTCACGTCCCATATCAATAATTGTTACGTTTTAAGTCCATACCAATGTTACAGAATAGACCCCATGGACTTGAAACGTAACAATTATTGATATGGGACGTGACCTTGCAAAGGCACTTGCTAAACATATCAATTAACTGAAGAGGCCGTGCTGTCTAGCAAATTGAAACGCTGTCACAAAAATAATCACTGTTTTTACGTACGCAGAAATATCATTTTCCGGGCGTCAATGTAAATGCATTTTAAAACCATCTGCCAAGAAATACAGCCCTTGGCGGTACGTGCGTAAGCGTGCAGGATTAAAAAATAAAAACTTGTCCATAATTAGTCGTCAAGTTGTCGTCAATAGGTTAGAAGAAGCGTGACTTTCGCATGGATTTGGAAAGTCAAATTGTTACTCGTTTTTCTAATATTCTCGCTGTAAGTACAAATAAATCACGATAGCCTTAAAATTGGCAATGCATGCGCAATCCATAAGTTGTACATCGCTTCAATTCGCGTTCTCTTCAATTATTGAAGACCTTGAAGACGCTTAGCAATTGATATGCATATCAATGTTACAGAATAGGCCCGATTGACAGATAAATAAAATCGGTCATATTAAGGTTAGTTTTTCTCCAGGCGTAAAATGGTATTCAATATAATCGTTGCGTCGCGTTTTTTGACACTCTGACTCTGCGTTGCAGTATACTTAAGTGAAAGATGAATTTAATTTGTCTTTTTGTTTTAAGAAATCAATCTCGGCGTAGTGTCAATACAAGAAATTAGCACTAAATACATATTTTTTGCTTGGGGAAAGTTGCTTTTCTTGTGGGGATTTTGTCGCTTCGGAGGTCCTGAGAGGGAAAAATGGGGAAATTTGTTAAGCGTCTTTTATCCACTGCACATGATCAGTTCCAATTTAAAACACGTATTTATCAGGAAAGAGAAAAATAAATGTTAGTTACCGCTTTTTCTTCTGGACGTAAAGCAATCCCAAGTTGATACAGTTTTCGAATACAATACATTACTTTAGACATCGTTTGTACCAAATCGGAATTAGGGTCCAGCGTTTCTAATAAGGTAGTGGGTTTCGAAGTCAGTGCCATCCATTCAGTCAAAAATCTCTGAAAAGAAATGACAGGATTAAGTATTTTTGGTTATCGTCGATCCTTTGCATCGTTCAATTGACGTCTCAAATTAAATTGCAACTTGAAACAACAATTAATCAAAAATGTTTATTACCACAGCCACCCAAGACTACAATAAATTGTTGACACCCAATATGTTGTGTGCAGCTTTTTTGGAAAGTTTATTCACGTCATAAGTCACGTGGGACTCGAGATTAAATGAAAGCCCGATACCTAAGGGACACCTCATAATCTAAGTACGAAGAAATGATTAAAAAACAAAATTCGATCAATGACGTTTCCGAACCAATTGAAAATCAAAGAAAATAAAAATTAAATTATATAACGGGTTTTGAACTAATTCGGAAAAAAATTGAGAACGAAATAAAAGGGGATTCGCACAATCAATACCGAAACACGAAAAAAAAATCACATAAGTCCGATACTTTACTACACGTCTTGATCTAAAATAATTAAAAAACCAAAGTTGATCAACATCTTTTTCAAACCATTTGAAAATCAAAAGAAATAAAAGGGTATTAACACGATCAATGCCGAAATACGAAAAAAAAACACGAAAGCCCGAACTTGACTACACGTCTTGATCTAAAATAATTAAAAAAACAAAAGTTGATCGACAACTTTTTCGAACCATTTGTAATTCAAAAGAAATAAAAGGGTGTGTGAATCCTCTTTTATCAATACGGAAACACGAAAAATTTCATGAACAGAAAAACGAAAGATAATAGATGATACTCCAACGGATCCTATAATAATCAAAAGTCCAACCAAAAGCAAAAAAAAACAAAGCAAGCAGCAAAAATTCAAGAAAAAGAAACAGAACCCAAAGCAAAGTGAAATGAATTCGAAATGTAAATACCGGGGGAGACGTCCGACAATCAAAGACGAAATAAGATGAACGAAATATAAAAAACAATCCAATCCAAGTGTAAAAAATGCAAAATCTAACCGAAAACAAACGAGGCAATAATTGTAGAAAGCATCAATGTCATTATTAAAAATAATTCAATGGAAGCAAATAAACTCAGGAACTATGAAAAACGAAAAGGAGAAAACCGAACGAAAGAATCGACAGAAAAATTTTGTGCAAATCGTTTTTGATTGCAGTGAAAACCTCGAGCAGCCTCTGGAGAGCTGTTTCAGCCCTGCTTGGGGTTTCTTCATCAGAAACGTAAATTAATTATAATATAATATAAATTATGATTATAAAAAACTGAATAAGAAGAAAATGAAAAAAGAAATTGCTGAGGAAGAGTGTAAAAGAATTCTGTAGTAAGAAATAAGGGAATGAGATGGTAAAAAGAAATTAAAAAAATGAAAATGCCAACGCCAGAAAACTGAATAAGCGAACGGAAAACAAAAGATCCGGGAAAGTGTGAGAAGGTGAAAAGTTCAAAGAAAATGAAAGAAGAAATTACAGAAAGGGCCGATGTCATTTCTAAAAAGTAATTAAAAAAAGCAAAACTCAAAAGAACAATGAAAACTAGGTAAGACGAAAGAAAAACAAAAAATAAAAATTCAAAATAAACAAAGGAAGAAGCAACTAATTTGATCCCAAATAAAAGCAACTACAGGAAATTAAATGAAAAAAAAAGAATAATTCTTATTTTATTTTTAACATTCCTCGCTATTGTTTTTTTATTGTATTTAATTTCTTTACTTTCGGGACCGCCGATCTTCCATTGTTTTTGATGTTATTCTTCAAACGTTGTTGCTACTTCCGGACTTAGGGGCATATTCTGTAACTTTTAACGGGCGTTAAAATTTAGAGGTCCTTTAAAATTTAAAATACAATTCTGTATTTGGTTATTACCGTAGCAACAAAATTTAACAGCCCTTTAAATTAAACGCTTTTGATACAGAATAGGCCCCTTATTCTTTTGTATTTTTTTGTCGAATTAACAATCGTATTACATTAGTATTTTTTTTCGATTTTCTTTTGTTAAGGTCGTTCAAATTGGTAAGGGAGAAGCAACTTCCTCACTTCTGCTTACCTCACCTCATGCAAAAAAGAACGTGTAATTTAAGCGAGGTAGGGGAAATGAATTAGTAATTATCTTAAACCGGTGTTGAAGGAAGCGTCTGTCATATTTTAGCAACTGATTCTATTTATATTAAACGATGACGTTTGAATTTCTGGATCGCAATAACCAAAGGAGACGAGTTCTAAGCTCGATTGCGATGGAAATTCTTCTGCCCTAATGTTCAGTTAGTTTATTTAGATTTATTTAAATCAACTAATTTTTTACCTGATTTATATGATGATATGCAATCAGCAACTTAAGCCTTCCTAGTTTAGAATTGATTGATTCAGTTTGAACAATCAGTTTTAAATGTTTTATCAGACTTTCTTCGGAGCCCTTAAAAATATATCTGTCACATAACTGGTAACTAGTTACATTCGGATATAAATTACCTCTATAACGTGACAAAAATATTTCTGATAATATAGAAGAAAGCCACTTAATTTTTCATCACAGTAATGATCATTAACAGATTTAATCACCTTTTCAAACACCTCGTCTATACCTTTTTTCGTAATGTCAACAAACGTGTGTTCTCCAATGTATATCAAGCGGTGTACATAAGTATGCTGCAATCATTTCATTGTATTTTATCAATGTTATGTTGTATATTGAAAGGTTGTGAATATTTACTCTGTGTGCCACTTTAAAATTTTCGCGTAGGGCATCAAAAACCGTCTTGTTTGGCTCTTGAATTATTTTCTCTGGTTTTGGAGGCATATTTTAAAAACCATAAAAAAATAACTGCGCTTTCAACTGAAATGTTGAATCAATGACAACTGAACGTTACCATGACAATACGTGTACCATATTGGTCACGTGGTTACAATAGAATACACAGAAGAAAACACGAAATTGAATGAACACAAGTTTGAGCTATATCTCAGGCATCTCACTTTATTTTCATCGTAACATTCCTCGACTTTTTCTTCCTACTTTTTACGTGTAAACTTTTTCTCCGTTTTCATAACAGACGCAAAAAAATCAGTAAATTAATTTTTTTATTATAACGAATTAAATTGATTTCTTTACCTTTAAAAAATTATAAACAATTTCATTTACATACGTTTAAAAAATCATTTTCAACAAAACATGTCTCAGTATACACTTCTATGAACATAGTCGCCTGTATGGTTGCCTATATCGAAGCCTCCCGCCAAAATTATTAAAAACGCGATGAACTACAAATTTTCTCAACGTATTCTGCTAACTCTTATTTTAAATATTTAATTTCAATTTTTTCTAGTCTTAGAAAATAAATTTGCATTCAAACGGCCAGTTTTTCAATTAATTTGTCCCTGCCAAACTTCGCCAAATTTTTATCTAAATGTTAGCGAAGCCAGACGAGTTCCAAGTAGGACAAGAAGGTGCAAGTACCCAATAAAACAATTATTTAAAATACAAAACATTTAATGTGTTATTACATTAATAATGCATAAATAAAGTTAAGATAAATAATCGCTACTTTCTGTTTTTTTTTTTTTTAATAATTAAAATTAGCTATTCTAATCACAGATTTTAAACAAAATAATTTCATTTCTGAGAGGAAGTATTTAATATGAATTTTTAAATGTTTATATTACAAATGTACGAAACTTGTACTATTGAAAAATTCCTTCTAAATTCAAACTTGAAATTCTAAATGAAACTCGGATACAACAAACCACATAAACAAAATTTCTTAAACTAAAAGTTCTGATATCCCATTCTTAAGAGGATGGAATGCTTCTGAAGTGAATACTGAAGTCATGCATTCAATCCCTAATTCAGGAAAATCTGTCCCTAAATTTTGTCTAATAAGCTGTAATGAAAATGTATGAATTAGTATTTTCAAATTAAAATAATTTGTATGCTTACATCCTCCATTTGAATATCCATTGGACTTATAATGAGATTTGTTCCCATTTCCTTGCCCGCCATGGCCTCCAAATCTAGAGTGCGGTCGGGTTCCAGAATTTTCTCTGCCTCTGAAACCACCTCCGTATCCACCCCCTCCACTTCCCCATCTTCCACCTTTGTTACCAAAGTTATTTCCACATCTACTGGCCATTTCAGTTAATTTTGGATTTATAACCTAAAACAAAATGTGACCTCTGATAATAAACACATAAAGAAAAATAAAATTATGTTGGGAAATTTGAGGATGGGATCCAGACTCGTCGTGTGTGGACACCGAAGGCATTATTTCCCAAATCAATTTACCTCCCATAAGCATTCATGTTTCACTGACAATTCAAGGTGAAAGCATGCCAAAATTGAGAGGCATCGAACTGAAAAAAGTTACACACTAACCTGATTTGCCTCCTTAAGGACTGAAACTAGATCTTTGGCTTGTCTGTAATTATTGGGAGTGAAAAACGCGTACGATGTGCCTGTGGAATCAGAACGTCCTGTACGTCCTATCCTATGTATGTAATCCTCTGATGAATTTGGATAATCAAAGTTTATGACGTACTTGATTCCTTCAACATCTGACAAAAAATAAAAATTAATTGACATAGGATTATCAACATACACCCACATTGTACTATCAAGTTCTTTTCTTTTAATCTATTTTATAGATTAAAATACTTGATAGAACAGTGTGTTTTATATTAGCCGTTTCAACTTGAAAGGATTTCCATCCAAAGCTGTAAGAATTACAGGTTTGATTGAGGAGTGTCTTCACAATTACTTAAAAAGAACACTATTTGATATATTTTTTATTTTAAAATGTCTAAAATAATTTCAGACAAGTTTATCAAAACTTTCCGATGTGAAGTCAGTTTGAAACAGTCGATATAAATAACACAAACACAAATTAAATGCACAAACATGATTATGTAAAGCAAGATATTACTTGTATTACACAATTATAAAATTTGATACAGATTAACTGCAAACAAAACCAATGATTTAAAAAATCATTTACTAGTAAAATTAATAGCATTATGTTCAAATGAACTATTACTGTATTAAAGTTCTAATCAATGGTGCTGGTATTTTAATTAAAGTCCTTCCAAATATAAACGATTTATTTATCTTCTAAGAAATTAAATAATAAAGTAATAGTTAAGTTGAGCTCATTGCAATTATATTCCAACTTCACATAAATAGATGAAGAAGATTTTACCAGACAATGATTTTAAAAAGAAATAAAAAATTTTTGATACTAACCATTGCGCTCGAGAACTCACAGAATCCACAAAACGCTTGGCTGTATATGAAAACGGTGCAGCTATAGTAGCAAACAAGCTGGCTGCAGCAGATCCCAATAAGCTGAAGAATTGGTCAATCCACTGCAGGACCGAATGGAAGACATCAAACTATTTGCTTTACATCAGATCGGCATATTACTCCCACGTAGATTATCCGATCAGGAGATGTCAAAAGGAAGGATTGAGTATAGAAAAGTTATTGTAACCGGAACATTAAACGTTATTTAATTTTGTGAATCCACAAAGGACAGGACTGGTGGAACATGTGCCATACTTGACGCTTGAGCATCATATCTTCCAGAATCGGTCTTCTACCTCATTCACTGATCTACCTCAGCAGGGTAGCCAGCCAGAGGCACCGCAAGACAGAATTGCATCCTTATTAAGAACGCAACTAAGGCGTATTATTAGCATTCACGAGCTAACTACGCTCATCCTGCATGTGCCTCTGAAACAGAAGGACAACCAGACTGATTAACAAGTTGCAAAAGAAAATAGAAGCATTTACTTAATTTATTACTACTATCATCTAACGCTTAGAAAAAAGGATCTGATTATGGACTTATTAAAACGTAGATTTTATTACAACCTTTTTACCTGATTTTCCAAATTATTATGATTACCTACTCCTAAAAAAATATTGATTATATGTTCTAAAAATGATGCTCTTAGTATATTTTACTTATAAACATTTGTAAGAAGCTCTTGTCTTACGCATATTATTGTAGATTAAATCCAAATATAATTTAACAATTAGACTACCTGTTTAATCCCCGAGTCAGGGAGTCAGTCCCATGTACTTTAATTTCTGTAAGATGAGGAAGGCCAAAATATAGTCGTCAAAAAAACAGGAAACTAATGACACTAGAAACTGTGATTAAGCCTTGCTTCATTGAGTAGTGAAATGATTAAGCCTTGCTTCATTGAGTAGTGAAAAAACGTGGAAGATTAGAGTATAATTTTTTTTTTTTTTTGAGCAATGTTTGTATGTGGTAAATCAATTTGAGAAACTACGGAATCCTAATAAGTAACTTAGAAATCATACACAAACAATGAAGTATAATTTTAAGTGTTTCTGTACCCTATGTATGTATGTAAATCTTATAATTCTTCTTTGATTATAGACTCCTTTTAATAAAATTAATAACAAAAAAAAAACCTTACATGATTGAAATTAAAATCTTTCAAAATAAAAATGATTAAATTATATTTACATTAATTTTTAATGTAACAATTTTTTTTTTTTTTAAGAAGCTATATTTTAATACCATAATCAGACCACACAACTATTAAGCCGTCTTATAACACACATACATGTACTGCCCATGGAATTTTTATCGTCGGGATTTTTAAAACTCTATCTCAAAACAAACCAGTCTGGAAAATCCAATATTATGCTACTATGCCACAATTGATTAAAACATAAAAAACCGTGTCAAATTTGAAACAAATGTTCTCAATAAACAAACGTAATATGAATTGCTGTAAGGAATCGAAAGGAAAACTCACCTAGTCCCCTTGCAGCTACGTCTGTAGCTACGAGTATGCAGGATTTTCCATTACGGAATTCGCGTAATACGTAATCCCTTTCTTGTTGGCTCTTATCTCCGTGCATGCAAACTGCAGGCCACCCATATCTTCTGATATTTCTCGTAATGCCTTCTACTTTTTTCTTAGTTTCAACAAATATTAAAGTTTTTGCTCCAGGTTCACCATTATTAGATATTTCTTGCAGAAGATTATTCAACCTAAAAGAATTCATCTCATAAATAAAATAAAAAAGCAGGATACTTCAGCATGGTAAGACAATTCATAAAATTCAGTTCTTCTTAAGAGGTTAAATTACAACATCAAATAATATTATGTAAGTATTGCTCATCATTTCATTTAATTTTTTGCTTGCTTTGAATTAAAACGACTTTCTAATTACATAAACCTATAGATTGGAAACTGACAGCATTAATTATATTCTCAGCAAGTTGAAAAAAATAAGTTATATACTCACTTGGCTTCTTTCTCATGTTCTTGGCATACATCTATAATTTGAAGAATATTGTGATTAGCAGATAACTGAAGTGATCCAATGTTAAGGTGTATGTAGTCATTGAGGAAATCAGCAGCCAACTTTCTCACTTCTTTGGGCCAAGTAGCCGACCACATAAGCGTTTGTCTGTCAGGTCTGATCTGTTCTATTATTTTACGAATTTGAGGTTCGAAACCCATGTCCAACATTCTATCAGCTTCGTCCAGAACTAGATATGTACATCTTTGTAAGTTTGTTGTGCCCTTCTCTAGGAAATCTATCAATCTTCCAGGCGTAGCGATTACAATTTCTACACCGCGTTCCAAATCTCTTGCCTGCGGACCTTTTGGGGCTCCGCCGAAGATGCAGGTGTTTCGAACATAAGAGGAACTACCAAATTCAGTTGCGACTTGTTGAATCTGTTGAGCAAGTTCACGGGTAGGTGCTAGAACTAAAGCAATTGGGCCTTCTCCCCTTGCTATTTGGGGCTGATGGTTGATGTGCACAATGGCTGGCAAGATGTAAGCCAAAGTCTTTCCCGAACCAGTCTGGGCAATGCCCACCATATTTCGTCCGCTCATAGCAATCGGCCAACCTTGTGCTTGAATAGATGTGGGAACATCGTAACCTTGTTTCATGATTCCGTCCATCACATAATCAGGAAAATTGGCTTCCTCAAAGTGCTGAATTGGATTTGGTGCTTCTGGATCTACAGAGATTTGTTTGGCGGCGCGATACTGTTCAACTTCATAGGACGAACGATTAGCCACAGCAGGGTGAGGAATATAAAAATCTTTTTTGAAGGGGCGCAACGTTTTCATGTCCCAATTCGGTCTGCGTAATCGTGTTCCTGCAGGACCAGTACCCATACCATTACTGAATCTAGTAGGAGTTCCACCGGCATGATTACGGTAACCTCTGCCACCTCCTCCTCCACCACCACCACCACTGCCTCCACCTATACCATTAGTATATCCATTACTTTCTCTACTATGGTAGGAAGAATTTCCGTTTCCTCCACGGCCACGATATGATCCACCATTACTTTTACCGTAAGACCTAATAATATAAAAAATTAAAAATGTATTACCTAAAAATTCATCATTACACATAAGAAAACATTTAAAAATTTCAATTAGAGGGGCAGATCTAATGCAAAACACCTTAAAAAATAAAAAGTCCATCCTTCCTAAAGAGGAACATATTGTCCCTCCATTCCTAAATATCCTGAATAAACTAAAAATGCTTCATTTGGACGAGTTGTTTTACCCTAAACATCTAATGTCACATGGATACAAATTCTAATCCAACAAAACATATTCTTAGAAAGTGTCTTATCCTGTGAAAATTTATTGATTGCATCATCTCATATCAGTTATAGCAATTCACTGCACCAGAGCACTTTGGATATATTCTTATCTTATTTTAACCTCGTGTAATAGTAAGAGATGGAGCTACTTAAAGCTGTGTTGCATCAGAAGTTTAAGCCAGGATTAAATGTAAGCCTGAGTAAGAAAGTGACACAGCATATTGAGTGTCTCATCCAAACTTAGGTTCAAATTAATTCCGATTTAAATCTTTTATGCAACCGAGCTCCATGATGTGATTGTGTTTATAATTAAATATTTAAGCTCTGTAAATAGGGTTGATCACTCGTTTATTCAACACTGCTCACTTTAGTTATTCTTTTCCTACTTAGTGATACAAGTATAAGCGAGACAAAAATATGTAAAAAAAAAGAATGCATGCAGTTGAATAACGAGCATCATTAGAAAACTCTATCATTACCACAATTGCACCATAAATAAATCAAAAATACTATTTGTAATATGCAAGTCGAATCCAAATCCTTCAAGCTCGATTCTCAGGAATCAAGTTCAAATACTGATCAAAAAATTCTACCATATAATTAATATATAAACCGATACTCAAATATTAACCCTGCATTAGTCGCTAAGTTGAATATAATGCTGTTGGTTGCGCATGAGACTTTCTCTCATACATTAAACTTAAAAACTGTTACCAATTTCACTTTGTAAGTTCACAAGTAAAAAATTTAAGGAAGACAAATAAGTATGATCCAAGAAAATCTCATGCTTGACAAAGTGTCATATTCAACATAGAGACTAATGCCGGGTTAACGTTTTTATTTTGTCTAGCCCATATTTTGCAGTCAAGCATTCAAGTACTGTCAAACTTCACTCAAATTCGGGCTCAATTAATTCTCATAATTTGGAACTTGTCACATCACGAACATCAGTGCGTCCTAAATTTTTCTTATGCAAACAAACTTACATCATTAAAAATAAATGAACGTTGCATTAAAAATTACAGAAATTGCAAAAATTGTAATGTCTTGTATTCAACAAGATAAAGTTGCAGTAAAATTATTAACTGTTAATCACCTGTTAATTGCATGTGTAAGAAATTCGAATGAGTCATTACTTTTTTTCTATTTGCATCTGTAAAAGTAAAATAGTGAAAGTATTCTAAAATTTATTTTATTTGAAAACGGGGACAGCTTACGTGAAAGCCGCACACTAAAAATATATCGAAGCTTTGTGGACACAAATCAATGACATACTTAATCAAATTCATATTAACGCAAGGTAATTAAAAATAGCCATTTCTATAAGTACTGCATAAAGAAATTATATTTTATGTACAATATTTGCGTATAATCTAGAATTTAATAAAACCTTCAAATCAAAATTCGAAACATCAAAAAGATGCTAATCTCGTATAGAAAGTGGCGTCGTATTTTCCGAGAACTTCAACAAAAGATTCCGCCATTTTGTGATGTTCCAAATCGTCAAACGCTTAACAAAAACCCGACCATCCAACAAAAATAAAACGGACCACACATTCCAAATTACTCAGTAAAAGTACTTACATAATTTGCGGCTTCGGATGACCAGTCAAAGTTGAAAAAGATAAAGGGGCAACTTTCAGATATTTGCTTGCGTTTGCAAGGATGCTCCTACCCTGGAAAAACATGACTAATTTCGGTACAATAATCAAAATTTTCCGCACATTTATAAATTATTCTTTTTAAATGACGTTAGAATAGCTTCATACAAAATTATTGCAAAGCATTTTTACATTCAAAATTTAACTTCGCATTGTTCGCACACAACTACTTACCACGTCAGAAGCCAACGTAGAAGAGAGCCACTAACGTCAATTCTAGAACCAAGATAGAAACGTTCCACTAAACTCAGTCGGTGTCCAGGATTTTCATTGGCTGAATTTTACCTGCCGGCCAATCAAAATTCAGGTTAATTTGGTTGCGTTCAGAAACTGCAATCCAAAGGCGACATGTATAGCAATCTCATTCCGGAACTGGTAATGTTTAATTACTTTCCCAAGGGACCGACTCTTGTCCGATGAATAATTTTTAATCTCTAAACCGTACACCTCAACGGTTTAATATCGATTGATAGCTTCGTCCTGGAAAAGTAAATCCTTTGTAATTTTTAATGATTAAAGATGAAACCGGCGAGATCATATGTATTAGTGAAAGTGTTTGTCAGAACAAGGAACAAGGATTTGACATGGCGTATTCACATAAATTTGCTAAATTAGGCTTTTATTGAGGTTATGTTTCTGGCAAAACATTAAAATTTGGGAAGTCAAATTTAATAAAATAAAAGATGAGGTGAGAATACGGGCCATTATATCCAGTCGTCAGAAGTATGAGTCAGGTTTATATTGTCGAAGACAAACTGAAATGTCCGGATTTTATTGTCCGTTACCGTACAGCCAAAGTCGACGGCAGGGTCGACGGTTCATAATTACGTACAGTTGCGGCCCTTGATAATTGGTACACTGAGAACTGACATCACTGTCAGAAATTCGTAATTTTGCAATGTGTACATCAAGCTATTTACCCTAATTTTCATGGATACACTTGTTTCTTTATACCTTCTGTTTTTCTCTTATATAGAATTACATTTTACTTTGTTTATCTTGCTTTTTGCGTTATAGAGATAACGCTTGACTCTTTGTTTATACCAATTTTCCAACTATTTCTAAATTTATTTATCTATTTGTTATTATAATAGTTTTGGTTTTTCGTTTAGCCCAATATAGTTTTCTTTGTTACTTAATAAATCAATTTTGCTTCCTTTAAAGTTTTTTTTTTATTTACTTTGCTTTCTTTTGCCTTAGTTTGTTTTCTGAATTCTTTGTTAACTAGTTTTAGTTAAATTTTGTTCTTTTGTGTGGTACATTGTATATCTGTTGCTGGATAAATAAATAAATAAACAAAAGCAGAAGAACTGCCTGCATAACTGTTGTCAGTTGTCAGTATCAAACCGTCCACAACCGGAAGTTATTGCAGTTGTAGCATTTAAAAATAAAATTTGGCAACAATTTTGCCAACTCAAACAGTATATTTTGACCACTTTGTATTTTGAAACGGATGGACTATCAATTGTTTTTTTTTTATTTCTACACCATCAGCACGTTGTCCTTGAAATATTGACAACTATCATTGCAGCTATGTACTGTCAAACATGTATCAAATCGTTTTACGCTTAAACAACTCTGAAGCTGGTTTTCCTGCTCTGGAGATTTGGAGAATTGGGTATTTGGAGATTACTGTCATTGGCTTTCGTCGTTCACTTGACGAACGTTATTGGTTATCGTTGATCACGTGATAAGTTAAAACTAATAGCAGCAATCCCCAAATACTAGAGATGGGCCAGGGAATGAACCCGGTGGATTGAAAGCACCCACATGGGTGCATTCACCAGGGTACATACATGAATGTACCGGGTGCATTCAAAAATTTAAATTTCCCGCGCAAATCGAACCAGAAATAATGTTTTCTTGATGTTATTTCATTGTTTGCAGGTGGTTTACAGGTTTAAAATGTTCATAATGTATGGTAACTTGCTGAATAGTGAACTTTTAAGTTTAACTGGAAGCTTTGTAGCTTAAAATCTGAACAAAATGAGTAAGTTTTTGAAATTAACGTTATAAAATTATTGTCTAGCGATAGTTCGTACAAAATATATTATATTTGGTGTCATTTTGAAGCATTTTTTATGTCTTATGTAAATATAGGCAACCGGGCAAAGCATCCAATGCACTGGGTGCATTGTGGGTGCATTCCGTGATCCCATCTCTACCAAATACCCAATCTTCCAAGCAGGAAAAGCAGCTTAATAGCGTTTTCCGCCAGCTGCACCGGTGCGTACTGAGCGTATCTCCATCTCGTTTTATTACATAAAGCTGAATCGAGATGGAAATACGCTCAGAGCACACTAGTGCGGCCAGTGGAAAACGCTATAAGAAATATCGAGAAATTATTTCCAAAATGAATGCTCTGTTGCAAAAACTGTGAACATTAGGCGTTTACGGTAATTAGAGCGGTGTATACCGGTTAATCTATTCTCTCACTCTTACTTACATCAAACGCATTCGTTCTATCTTACTTTTCCACCCCGATCCATGTACCGCTCCAATTATCGTAAACGCCTAATGAAAAATGAATAGAATTTTCAATCAAAATGGAGCCCCTTCAGCGGCTGGTATAAGAAAAGGTTCGTGAAACTTTCTTTGTGAAAAAGGCAATATTGGATTGAAACAGTGGCGCACCCACGGGGAGGGGGGGAGCTGAAGCTCTCCCCAGAGTCATATTAGAATTTTGCAATTCTGTAATTGCAAAATGGTAATTAATTAATTTCTTATGGAACTGACTTTTATAATAGAACGAAAAATGTAAGTATAAATAACTACCCATCAACTGCGCCACACTTACTACCGAGTCAGGTAAAAAGATTTAGGAACAGAGGCAATATTTTACCCAGCTTGAAGCGCCTACACCCTTACCATGTGTTAAGAAAGTGACTCAATATCAGTAGTATATTTTTACAAATGATAAGCCCCCTCCACTACAAATTTTTGAGTGCGCCACTGAATTGAAGAATGTTTTATAAGGTGAGGTGAGAATTTCAAGTTTTTATTGCCACGTTTGTTACAATAATTGCTTCTATGAGAAATAATCGCTTGATTAAAGTTAATCTAGAGTGGTGCAAAGGAGATTTCTTCATCTCCTGATAAAATTATCTGCCAGGTATTATCCTTGAAAACCATTATAGATAATAGTTTCCGAGGATACAACCTGGGAGATAAATTTATCAAGACGTGAAAAATTCGGGCCTTAACCATTCAAATCAATTCTGAGCATGAACAGTGTTCTACAAAATTAGATATAAATTTCATACCGCGCACGATTTTAACTATTCAGAACTAGAAATCCTGATTGAACAGACCTATAATTAATCATACCTCTGTTGTGAATGTTAAAAGAATGTTAACTTACAGATACTACATTTTATAAAATATTGAATTAAAACTGCAGTCTTTTGCTTAAAAGTTTGAATCTGGTTTCGAATGTTTGAATCTGGATTCCACAGTTGCTGCTGTGCAATAAAACACTGCAGCAGTGAGTATACTCACTGACTGCAGCTTTTAATTATTGATTGACAGTTCGCCTGTAAATAACTGCAATTTAATCCAAACGGAATATAAAAATAGTTTGATTCGAAAGGGAAATGGGATTAACGATCGGGACTGAATTTTCAAGGAGAGTGGGGATTAATCCGTTTGCAAAAGAACGTCCGTCTTTGAATCTAAACGTGTTTGGACCACGTTTTTGTAAGCGAAAGAAAACGTCTTAAATTTCTGCCTCTCTTTTAATGTCATCGCACGCCTCTGCCTAACATTAACGGCTGCTAACGGCTAACTGTATTATGTTAAGTTAAAAAATTATTTTACATTGTTACTATTAACACTACATTTTACGATGACGTTAATAAAGAGGTCCGTTTCAGCGCAATCGTCATTTGGTGAACGCAAAAGCAGAAATTGATTTTTTGTAACACGGTATACGTTCGTTATATCCGGTGCTTGATTTCCGTTCAGGCGTATAGGCGATATGTGAGTTGTGGGAGTTGGATGCACTGCGCATGTTCATTATCGTTTTGTTCGCCGGTCAGGTTGTTTCAAAGTAAGTTTTTCGCATTTAGAAATCTCATATTTTTAAAAACTATAATTAATAATAAGTTCTTCTGCTTGAAGTGAATTAAATTTACATGCGTTCAGTGATTCTCAACATCTCACAACATTAGTTTAGTGGTAAGAAATAGGATGTAATATTGTTCGTTCTTTACAGAACTGATAATTGACGCCATTGACAGCCTCTCGCTGACATATTACACTGCAAAATGCAGTACCACAATGCATATCAAAGCAACACCGTGTAAGTACAGTTAACTATTAAGCTTCATCGCGTTACGAGCAGTATTTAGGTCAAATCCGAAAATCAATGGTTGCGCTTTCCTTCCGTTAATTCTGCCATTTGCTCGTTCCACTCCCACTCCATTTTTCATTTCATTTTATACATTTTTTATTTCACTTTTACTGTATTGATTTTATGTCTTACAACAGCTTTAGGTCTCGATCTGATCGTGATGAACAATTCGGTAAGCAATCAAATTATTGGAATAGCCCCACAGCTCATTCAATAGCTCCAGTACAAGATTTTGGAGGTCCGAAATCTAAACACTCCGCCAGTACAATGTCAAACAATGAAGTTTTAATGAAACCGATTTGGGATATATCAACTTTGAAACCTTTCGTCAAAAATTTTTACGTTCCACATAAAAATGCGAAAGCCCGAAATGAATCCGATGTTCAGCATTTCCGTGATGAAAGAGAGATCTTCGTGCGTGGCAATGACATTCCATCTCCGAACGAATGTTTCGAAGAAGCAAATTTTCCCGATTATATTTATAACGAAATCATACGGCAGGGCTTTACAGAACCTACTGCTATTCAAGCTCAAGGATGGCCAGTCGTTCTTTCAGGACGGGACTTAGTGGGTATAGCACAAACGGGTTCAGGAAAAACCTTAGCCTACATGTTACCAGCAGCTGTACATATTAACAGTCAACAGAGGCCACAGCGAGGAGAAGGTCCTATCGCGTTAATTTTAGCTCCCACTAGGGAGTTAGCTCAGCAGATTCAGAAAGTTGCAAAGGACTTTGGTTCCTCTACTATGATTCGTAATACCTGCATTTTCGGAGGATCACCGAAAGGTCCGCAAGCTAGAGATTTAGAACGCGGTGTCGAAGTAGTAATTGCAACTCCCGGGCGTTTAATCGATTTCTTAGAAAAAGGTACCACTAATTTGCATCGCTGCACATACCTTGTGTTAGATGAAGCCGACAGGATGTTGGATATGGGTTTTGAGCCTCAAATACGTAAGATAATTGCTCAGATCCGTCCGGACAGACAAGTTCTCATGTGGTCGGCAACCTGGCCCAAGCAAGTGCAGGCATTAGCTGAAGAATTTTTAGTTGATTATGTGCAGGTAAGTTGATTAAATTTTGAATTTTTTTTTTTGTTTACTTTTGAAGCAGAGCAAAACAAAAATGCCATGTTTTGACTGAGGATATAAGTATGTAGTTTCCTTTGAAAATTTTCAAAACCTTAATTTCAATTATAAGTTTTAAGATAGTACGTTGAAACACATATCCTTATTTATTGAAAAGTTCGAAGAAACTCCATCTGTTTATCTTGAATACATTTCTCATTCTAATTAGCGAAAAATAAATCAAAATATTGTAAGAACCGGCAAATCTTCCGTACCCCTCTTTATTATTTTAATTATGAACGAATACAAGGAACTAAAATATGACCTTATATGAATGTTTATGTAGATTTTAATCATGCTAAAAGTTCAGCAGTAGTTTTCTGTATATACAGGCTGAGCAAAAAAAGTCTTTATAAATGGACATACTTTGATTCTCTTGAGTTATTCTGAATTCAGATCCATATGCATATTAGGTATTAGTTCTTTAGTTTTTGTGTTATCCATCAAAAAACTATAGAAGTTTTAAGGTAATGTGAAACAAACAAATGAAAATATTGTTGAATATCATTAAATATTTCTGTTTGGTGTTTAATAGATTCTTTTCTAATAAACATCAAACAGATACAGTATTTAACAATATTTTAAGTTATTTTTGTTTTGTTTTGTATTGCCTTAAAATTTCTATAATTTTTTGATGGATAACACAAGAACTAATGGACTATTTACACAATATGTATGTACACTGTGTTGAATCGTTTTTCAGACATAACAGAATAGCATGTAAAACTAAATACTTGCAATTATTGGCTCTCTTGTAAATTTTAGAGCAAAACGGCAAAGAAAAATATTGTTCGGAATATTAAAATGCACCTAATATAATATTTAAAACTTAAAATTTCGCATCCGGTTTCTTTTAAAACGGTAAAAATTCGTACAAGATTTGTTAATTTAATAACAATTTTAGTTCTTAATGTAATGTAATTCTTTGATTAAAAATTTTACTATTTTTTTGTAACTCAATATTTTGTTTTTTCTTAAAAAAACGTGTTATTCAGATTCTATTTTTGTATGTCAAGATACGAATATCTAAGCTAAAACAATCGACAATCGTATCTGCAAAACTGTCACTCCTAACCTATTTCTGCCGACAATATGGGCATGTTCTTTATTTCAACGCAATTTTGTGGTTGAAAGCATCAGTGTTGGAACTTGATGCAGTGACGTCATCTACTGATGGAAGCCACAGATTAGGAATAAAAGAACGCTTTGTGTTCAAATAAAATTTTTTCTAACCTCAAAAAGTAAATATTTTATTTATGTTCTTGAAACAATTGATCATCTCATCCAACTCTTGCATTGTCATAAACACGATACACATACTAATATAATTTCCAGTTAATTTTAGGTTTGTTCTGCACTTTCTAGACTTTTAACTCCTTTGTACTCCTACTTATTTTTGACTCATATTTAAAAAAGCGAGGTTAGGTTTGAGATTTCAACTTTCAAACAGTTCCATCATCTGAAACGAATGATGGATTTGTGATGACATAAGATCAAAACCAATTAGAATAAAAGAACGACTGTTGATGAATCTGAGTCATCCATCTAGCAATAAAAAAAACGGGTTTGATGGAACTGTTGCTGTCCAGCAAGCTTTTTGATGAAATAAAGAACACGCCCTATTAGATTGCCCGTCCAATTTAATAATAAATAAAGGTATTCGAGACTTTCGAAATTGAAAATTTTTAGTTTTTTTGAAGATACTTTAGAAACGAATAGAGAGAGAGAGAGAGACGAGATTTTTTGCACATTTTTGTAGACCCCAAAGCAACGCAACTTTTTTGTAATTTAACCATCTTTGTATATCTCTTTTATAGGTTACGAGATCCCCATGAATTAGTTGTAGTCCTGTGTAGGATGTTCCATTTAGAAAAGGAATTATTTTTTCTTGCTCACCCTTTATGCAGAAAATGCTATTGCTGAACTGTTAACATGAATAAAATCTACATGGAAATTTTATTCCTTTCTTGTATTTGTTAATATTAAATAAATAAAGGGGGGTTCTCATTAATAAATCTAACCCTGTATGTTTACCTAGCGTACTTTAAGCAACAATAAAATTAATAACCAAATAATTGCTCAAAGAAAATTAAAAGATGGAGTGCACAGAAAACATTCTGGAATGTTTTGAGTGAATAATGATACTGTAGTTTATTATTCTGTGATGATGAGATATTAGACGGGAATGCAAAAACAAAATGTTCAGATAAACTAAATTTCAACTAATTTTATTTTTGTTGCCAGTTAATTTTTTTTTTATAAATAAAACTTGGCTGTTTATTGCTAATGATTTACAGATTTGGTTTATGAAACTTCAACTTGATTGTTGAAAACATTTAAACTAATATCCCCAGTTTTGATTAACATATACATAATTACTAATTTTCTTGTAAATGTTCTAAAGTGAAGTTTGCTAATTCGAGCAATGTGGGAAAACATGAAATGTTAATGTGATTGGAAATTAGATTTTTTTTTGAAAACAGTAGAATCTGAAACTTATAATTTCAAAAATCGTTCTTCTTGAAAAATTGTGCGTTTTAAATCGTTATAGGTATTTCTAAACTGCCTTAATAGCAATTTCCTCGACTGAGAACATTTCTCGACTCTATACAAATAAATGTAGCTTGTAAAAACTTACAAGTGTTGTTTTGTCATAGGTAAATGTTGGCTCGCTTGCATTAGCAGCTAACCATAACATCAGACAAATAGTAGATGTATGCGAAGATCATGATAAGGAATTAAAGTTGTGTAATCTTCTCAAAGAAATTGGATCTGATCGTAACAATAAGATAATTATATTTGTTGAAACTAAGAAGAAAGTGGATGATATAACAAAATGTATAAGGCGTGAAGGCTACTTGGCAATTTCGATTCACGGTGACAAATCACAACCCGAGAGGGATTATGTGCTGTCAGAATTTCGAAACGGCAAATCATCAATCTTAGTTGCCACAGATGTCGCAGCGAGAGGACTCGATGTTGAAGATGTTAAGTACGTGATCAATTTTGATTATCCAAATTCAAGTGAAGATTACGTTCACCGCATTGGACGTACCGGCCGATGTCAACAACCGGGCACTGCTTATGCATTCTTTACATCTTCAAATCAGAGACAAGCTAAGGATCTGATAGCTGTATTAGAAGAGGCAGGACAGACTATAAATCCTCAACTTCAGGAATTGGCTTTGAGTGCTCGTAATACTCAGAGTGGAAGAAACAGATGGCAGAATCGTAATAAAGATAATTCATCTCCAAATTCGAATTCAAATTCAATGCGCGGCAAAACATGGAATAATAAAAATGGCAACGAATCTAGGCAGAATAATAATCGAAACGGCAACATGAACAGCGGGGTAATGAGGTCTAACGACATGCAACGTACTCAAAAAAATTACCAAACCGGTGGATACCAAAGTACTTACCACAATTCACAATATCAGAATCCAAATCAGTCTTATGGTTATCCTCAGATGAATGGATATCAACAAAATGGACAAAGTCGCAATTATGGTAAATTTACTTAAGATTTGATTAAAAATGTAACTGTATTGATGTAATGTATTTTATCAGGAAATATGCCTCGTACATACAGTAACCAGCGATACAACCAACAGCGTCAAACATATTCTGGACCTCCAACCGCAAACAGCCCAGGATTGTATACAATGCCTCCTCAATACATGATGCCTCCTCCCCAAACAACTGATGGTATACAGTCAATAGTTAATAGTAAATTCTTTCAAACAAGAGGCTTACCAAACGGTACAAATCCATGTGGGTACCAATCTATGGGACAAAGCCAAGGACCGTACAACCAGTTTTCCACCCCCATGCAATATGCTTATTCATACACTCAACCACCAACTGCCGCTGTGCAGCAGTAATTCGATATTTGTCAACATCACATCTCCTTTATTCAAAATGAAGCTCATACTGAGACAGTAGAATCGTTTGTACATTTTCAATTAAATTTTATTCTATTTTTTAATTCGTCAAATTAAAAAATATACTCAGAGTTTTAAAAAGTAAAGAATCTTTAATTGACGGAAATTAACGGCAGTTATTAAATTTATTAAGGAATTTGTTTAGTTTTTAATTAAGTATATTAATACATACGGAGATGTGAGTGAAGTAATTGGTGTAGGGTTTCGTTTAAAAACATGTAAACTGCTTTGCTTCGTAATGTTCATATCCATACTTTACTCTCACAGAGTCCTTTGACATCATTGATGTTTATTTTGTGCCGCAGAGTTACTGATGTTTCTCCCACTCCCCTGGTCCTTGAATGTTCGAGTGACCTGCGGCTTATATAATCGTAGTGTCTGTTTGTGTGTTCTCGTGTGCAACTTTGTTCCCGAGATGTAGTATAGTTCAAGTTGTATCTGTATGCTGATGAAATGCACGAAACATATAGAAGGGGAGATTGGGCTAATATTATTTTGTTGTTATTAATGTATTTTTTAACATATTCATATTATATAAATACATTTTATATATACATAAATGTATATTAGAGTTGTACAGTCAAACTTCTATACATTCAGTGATACATCAGTATCTCTCATGTATGATGATTTCTTTTATAGCACGTAGTATATTTAGTTTTTTTTTTTATTTACTTTATAAATTAGCATATGTTACGAATTTCCAAAGTATGAGATTAAAATTACTTAAAGTTATAAGTAGCATTAAGCTTTGTATAGAAGTCTGATATATAGAAGTTTGTCGGTATTTTGAGATTAGATGATCCTGTGTGAGAGTTTTATCATGTTTTAACAGTGTACCTGTCTCGTGTGCAAGTGCATTGTTTTCTTTTTTTTATTTATTGCAGATCATGACATGACTGCTTGTGTTCTTGTGTGGTGTGTTCGACACACAAGGGTCGTGTACATATATGTAGTATTAAGTATTAAATCGTTTGTTCGTTGTACGCGTGGTGCTTATCTGCCGCTGCGCATGACATCCATCTGTGATATTTAGCGAGTAACGGTAGAAAGAGAATAATAATTAACTTTTCCGTGTTTGAGAGAAACGCTGCTTATGTTACACAATGTATAATTCATTGTTTGGAATGTGATATTTTCTCTAAAGACTGAAATATCTATATTTTTTTTTACAAATGACTGTAATTGGTCTACTATAGCTCGGGTTTTACCTATAGATGTTTCTATGGAACAGGAACGTGCTTTTCTCACTCGGACCGAGTGCAAACAAAACAGTTATTGCACAAAGTTATTAAATTATTCTATACGTGATGATCTGCCGCGCCATTGCATTGTAACGATAAACGACTTTCGATGAATATATATTTCAGTCCATTTTGTCGACTGACTTAAGTTTTCCGAATTAATATAAAAATAGGAGTCTCAGCTGCAAAAACTAGAAGACTTTAAATGAAATACACGCTAGTACAGTAATATACTTTTGGTCATGTTTATTTTTGTTGGTACAGTAGTTATAACATGGCCCCTACATTGAAACTCTCTAAAATAATTTTAAAGTAATTTATATACTCTTCTGTAAGTTTCCAATAAGTGCATTTCTTGTATGTAATACAGTATTAATATATAGTTCTAATAAAATTATCTGCATATAAATATTTTGTAATTTTTTACACCCACTACATTTTTTAAGTTTTTCGTCACAATATTTTATTTATTTATTTTTTACTTGGGTGAATATGCAGTGAAAATAGTATACTGCAAATAAGTAAAATAAATACCTGTGGATCTTTTAGTAAATCTACGTATTTACATCTCGAGAAATTTTCGAATTTTTTTATAAATGTAAAGACGAGCTAAATAAAATGCAATGTAAAATTCTGGGATGTTTTGCAGAGACAGAGCAACTTGTTTTAGGAGAAAATGTTACTTTATAACCATTTGTTTTTACTTTTTATAACCAGGTATGATTCTAAAAGTAATAACTGCAGGGAAATATTGCCATACTTGTTAATTTCTTAATTATTTTTTAAAAACGGGGAACTATTGTTTTTATTATAAATAATTTAACTTAACTAAATTCTTAATGTTTAAATTCAATTAAAACGTGTTAATACAATAATTTCAAATCGTCAGTTTAGCCATAGATATAACACTATACAAGAAAGACAGATTGTTCAGACTAAAATTGAAAGTTAGAAATGTTGTAAAATATTGTAATCTTGCATTGCTGTTTGTAGATTTTATTTAATACAATTGAAATGCTTCGTCTTTCTACAATTTTAAAATTACAGAAAGGCAAAGCATTTCAATTGTATTATATCAAAATAATAAATGAGAATAATGCGAATCTAATAATAAAAGAAAGTGTTAAATAAGTCAGAAAATTAAAAATAAAATTTTATTAAAGTATTTGATTATGTAAATGTTTTTATTAATTAATATGCTCTCATCTAAATAAGCTGAACACTAATTATGTGTATACAAATTTTTTTATTGAAATCCTAGTATGTTAATGAGGGTTAACACGTGAAGATTTTTGAAGTTGTTTACAGTAGTAGCTTCACATCCTTGGAATTCCAGAATATGGCGCTATACATTCAAAAATTCTAAAGCATCAGCAATGCTATTCCTTAATGCCTGCTCAGTTAAATTGACCTGTGAAGTACATATAAATATATTAAATAGTAAAATTTAAAAATATGGAAAACAATACTCACTTTCATTTTCTGCTTGCACCATCTCAAATGGCTCCTTTTTAATTTATTGACGATATTGAACATCTCTGTTTCCTATGATGGTTTATGAAGAACTTTAATATATTTCCAACTAATTATTCTGCCTTCAGGATTTTTTATTTGCTGTAGACTTCCTAATAAATTTCTCATTGGTTTAAGTACATGGCATGTATCTAACAGACAAAATATTTTCTGTTGATCATCAGCTGGATGTTTAAACCATGTTTTTAAATCACAAAAACAAAACACAATCCTAATAATTCATTCGGCGTAGAAAAATTGGCTGATGGTCCATCACAAGTAATGGAAATAATTTTAATTCCAATTTCTTTCAGTCAGGTTAAGCAATGATTAATTACAATAGCTTTTTAATAAAAAAATAAAATATTAGTATTTTCCAATGTGTCTGATGTGGTACCACACCATTATCACTAAAGTTTCAGTTGCAGGTTGCTGTTCATCATTTTGACAAGGAATTCCAATATTTGTGTATCCCCACATCCGTTTTCCATAAAAATCAATTTGCTTTTCAATTGCCATTTCATCTAACTTCCTTATTTAAAGCTATAACTTCAGTAACTTTGCTCCTTAATGCTTCGAATGCAGGCTCAATGAAACAATCAATATTGCTGCATCATTTTCGAACTGTAGACTGATGTGATAAAGCCAAAGAAAATTGTTGCCTCATTCATATGCTCTATTTGAACAGAATTGTAATGTACAAGGAAATTCTCTTAATTCTGGTGGAAAGTTTTCATGTGACACTGTTTGATTTTGTACATTTCTGAAGATTGTAAATGGTAAATGGTTTTTAATCTTTAACCGCATAGACAAAGCTATCAATTTATAGCGAAACCTCGAGTTTTTTTTTCAATTATAATTCTGTCCGATTAAAAATTAAAAACCATTTGTTTTTACTTTTGTTCTAGATCTTCTGCTGTATGATCGGAAAAAAGATTTTGGTGTTTTAAGTCATCAACGAAAATTTTCAAACTTGTTACTTCCTTTTGTAGTGAGGATAGTTTTCTGTTAGCTTTGTCCAATCTTTGCTGGATCTGGAGAGTTTTCTTTTTTAAAATCGAATATTTACACTTTATTATTTTCTCAGGACGTATACTAAAAATTATATTAAATTAAGAACACCTTATTTCATTTTTAAAATCTCACCTATAACTATGTATTGATCTGAAAAATTCTATTTTTCGCTTCTTCTTTTGACTACTATTAGAACTGGTTGCAGAACTTGGTCTCGTTTCACTAAATTACAAATAAGATTTTCAAAACAATTTCAAAATCTCTTTTCTCAAGACAGCCTACAAATTGCACACTTCCTTGATGTTTTGCTACTACTTGATGGCTATAAGTGACAGTAAAAGATTGAGAAAGTGAGCAATTTATTAGCGGTTTCAGAAAAGTTATGAAATTATTATTAGAAAAATTTTGTGCAAATCGTTTTTGATTGCAGTGAGAACCTCGAGCAGCCTCTGGACAGCTGTTTCAGCCCTGCTTGGGGCTTCTTCAGCAGAAACGTAGCTCGACATTCCCACTGCAGACCAAAAACAACTTGCCCAATTTATTCATTATGCTTTGACAGCAAGCATGGCCGCCTTGCATGGGGGACTCATTAGGAGCAAATCCCGCTTCAATTTGTCTATCCTACTGCAATGTTAGGTCAAAAAGCGATAGTAAGATGTCGCTATTTTATATGAAATTATTATTGTTTACATCAAAAGAGAGATTGCTTTTAGTTGATGGAAGAACTATCAAACTTTAATGACGATGGTCGGATCATCTTCTTCATCAGCTGATTGGTCAGACAACATAAAATAACTACACAGTAAACGAAATCGACAACATCGCCCATGAACTAAACACAGGGTTAATGTTTAATAAAACAATAAAATATTATACCTAAATTTTCTCTTGACTCTATGTCGTACAGTATTATTTCCTACTTGTAATGGAGATGTTTGAAGTGGATCAAGAGAACTGCTCGAAATAGATTGGCTACTTTGCAATAAATCTTTACTTGTGGATGGCGTTACCTCAGGAACACCAACACCAGTACTACTTTTAACAAACGGTACTGCATCGAATTTAAGAACGCGTTGATGACCCATAGCAATAAAATCTTCTGGACTAAAATGTTGAGAACAAACAAATTTGCTTCTTGTCCAAACCCATGTTTCAATGTCCTTTCCCAGAACTTGCAACCACTTATTCACTAATTCACCTCGAGGAAATCTGAAACAATTGAAGTAATAATGATTGTTTAGTGCAGGCTTTTAACCACTGGGGCCCATTCTGGAATAAAAAAGAGCACGCTCTGGGTAATATTCTTTCTCTCTCATGTAAGAAATTTTGGGCATTTTCAACACTGGACTTCATACAGGCCTAGTCGATTTAATTTTTTTTAACTATGCCAGTTTTTTATTTTTAAACATTATTAGAAAGTTCATTTCTTTTTGGTAATCATACGTAACATAAATCGTGTTCAGAATAACATACTGTTTTGTGGCTAGTTATAAATTTGTAATTCTTTACTGTAGCAGCATTAAGTTTGAAGATTTCTGAGGGATCTTTATTATCGTAAATCGATAAGTATTATTATTATTCGGAATAAAAAACGTAACGAATTACTAATAAAGACGACTCTTGAAACTTTTTTTCTCACTATATTCTGTTTTTTGTTTCAGAGGAGTACTTTCAAATTTTGGCGCTAAAAACGAGCTTTGTCATTGGTAGATGGCCGGAATTGACCAATGACAAAGCTCGGTTTTAGCGCCAAAATTTCAAAGCACTCCTATGAATTAAAAAATAGAATATAGCACCGATGTTACTTCGTGATTTACAGTGATAAAATAATCGCTCTGGCCAACATCCGGCTCGTCTTTAATTATTGTAACATGTTGGAGCAAAATTTAAAATATTTATATGAATATAAAATTTTGCAGAAAAATGACTATGTATGTGAGCTCAGCTTGGACTCCGCAGTACACAATACATTTTTATTTTTGTGGTTGGGGCACTCCCGCGCGGCGTTATCTCAAGGTCTGAAGTCTGGGTGTTCTCCCACCTAATGAATCAGGCCTGTATACAGTGGGTGTTGTCATTTAGCTTTCCATTTTAAACGCCCAAAATACACTTGCGATAGAGTTTCTGAACGCGTCACTGCTGCATAAATGGGTACAAATAACTCACGTGTGAAAAGAAACACCTTCCGGCTTAAATCTCCGAATATTTGAACATCTTGGTACAGAACAAGACATCTTGTAGTAGATATTACTACAAATTATCGAATAGTCTCACAAAATACAAACCGCACAAAATTCACAAATTACAGGACAACTCTAAAAAACAACCACAATTAGGGTCCCTAGATTTGATTGACATTTAACATGTCGGAGAGGATTCGGAAACACACAGAAAAATGGAGTAGGGAGAACGCGCTTGGAGAAGTGCGCAACCTAATTTTCGGCAAATCTACGGATGTCGCCATTTTGATGCTTGCTTACCTTTCATAACCTCAACACTCAAAAATAACATCAAACTGGAGCAATTATCTTCATATATTTAGGTTTACAGCGCTTGCCTTATACAACTCTTGGCTATAAAGCATATTAAAGCAATAAAATTGATTAATATTTTTTAATTTAATGTTGTCGCATATTTGCGTCCGATATAACAAGCATCGCACGTATTCTTACTACGCGTTTTTGTTGAAAATGGAACATTGGTTTTCCAGTAAAATCCCTGCAACACATGGCAGGTTTGCAAGTTATATGCTGAAATAATAGGTCTAATTTGTGTTAATAACTAATAACGCATTTATTTATTTTGTAAATTCCCACTTTTGGAACGTCAAAATGAAAGCTTTCAATTTTGGCTAATTCGCGCAGGTTAATTCTCCCTATTCTATATCTCTGACAAAACCTCATTGCGCAGGACTCTCTTTAGCCACTCCTAAATAAAATTTGGCAACACTAATGGAATGAGTCCTTTGAAATTTGAATGTTGGCACTATTGTGGTTGTCGAAAAGAGGTTACAAATACAAAACTCTGGTGAAATGTACTTTTTCTTATAGATTTTAATTTTTAAGAAGTGTAAGACCACATACATTTTGGCAGAAATAATACACTGATAATAAAGTACAACAAATTTACTTAAATACATCAGCAAAAACAAGAAAAAGTTTTTACGGGGTAATAATAAATTGTACAGTTTAATTCCCATTAGAATAATGACAAGTAACAATAAACGTACAATATACGTCGGTGGATTAGCTGAAGAGGTCGACGAGAAAATTTTAAATGCTGCATTTATACCCTTTGGGGACGTAGTAGATATACAAATTCCTTTGGACTATGAAACGGAGAAACATCGGGGCTTTGCATTTATAGAATTTGAAAGTGCTGAGGATGCTGTGGCTGCAATAGATAATATGGTGAGTAGGTACATGTAGTTTACTTCAGATTTCTTATCTACAATTTATTAATTCCAGAATGATTCTGAACTTTTTGGTAGAACGATTCGAGTTAATTTAGCAAAGCCACAACGTATTAAGGAAGGCTCAACAAGACCCGTTTGGTCAGAGGACAGTTGGTTGCAGCAACATGCAGGAGAGACTATTAAAAAAGTTGTATCTGAAGAAACCTCCAATGATGTATCAAATGATGTAAATATTATCATCCAATTATTTTGTTCAGAGAAATTTTATCAGTAGAATTTTATGAAAACTAAGCCCTTTGAAGTGATACATAACTTGACGAGTTACAGATTTCTTAATTACTCTTTATTTTTAAGTTCAGTTTATTTTATATGACTAGGTGAAATAATTATTTCATTGAAACGATAATATTATGTACATTAATGTTAATATTAAGAATATGATTTTTACAAAAGAATTTATAATTTTTTTTAGGAAAGTAAAAATGAACAAACCAAAAAAGTAAAAAATCCACAAGTATATTTCGATATCAAAATTGGAAAGACCGAGATAGGCAGAATAACAATGATGTTAAGATCAGATGTGGTTCCGCGTACGGCAGAGAACTTTCGGTGTTTATGCACACATGAAAAGGGTTATGGATTTCAAGGCAGTTCATTCCATAGAATTATACCTGATTTTGTATCCTGCTTGTGCTTTTTTTTTTAAAATTCAATCCGTTTTTGATCTTTCGAACCTTAATTATGTAAATAGATGTGTCAAGGAGGAGATTTCACAAATCATAATGGAACTGGGGGAAAGTCGATCTACGGAAGAAAATTCGCTGATGAAAATTTTGAATTGAAGCATATGGGCCCTGGAACATTATCGATGGCTAATTCAGGACCGAATACAAATGGCTCCCAGTTCTTTGTTTGTACTGCAAAGACTGATTGGTTGGATGGGAGACATGTCGTATTTGGGCATGTTATCAGTGGTATGGATGTGGTAAAAAGAATGGAAAAATGTGGTACAAAATCAGGTTCCCCCACTGAAAAAGTTACCATCGCAGCGTGTGGAGAATTATAAGAACATTTTATTTATTTTCTTACTTTTGCTGTAGGTAAATTCAGTTGCATAAATTTTATTTATTATTTTTAAGGTAAAAGACAATATAATCGGTGTTTTATGACAACGTAAGTTTGTCCTTTTATTTGCAACTATTAGGATATTATCTCCAAAATTAATAGTAATGAATAAAATTTGTGGAATATTCGCACTGCTCTATTTAATTGCTAACAAAATCTGCCGAGATGATGATTCTTCTTGTAAAAAAAGACGATTTGGGAAGAAAGCAATTTCGACTATAAATGCATCCTTTTTTTTTAAATTTATACAAGAGGACAGTACAGTTTTGTTCTATAGAATCTACAGTTGGTACCATGATTAAAATCTCTAGTGTTGTCGACTTAGGAAAAAAGTCGTTGAATCTAGGGATAATTTCAAATAAAAAGTACAAATTGAAAAATTGCAAAAATTTCAAATTTTTTAATTTCTTGGGAACATTTTACGAGAAGACTGAAAAAGGATAAACAATCAGAAAAAAAAACATTTTTAAAGACCCAGAAACACGATCTAAGTGGAAAAATTAAAATTTCTCTAGAAATAATAATAATCGTTATTTGATTTCTAAAAAATTGCAAGCAAAAAAAGAACGAAAAACGTTTTTGAACATCGAGAAACCCACTAGAAATGAAAAAATTCCTGACTGAAGTAAAAAAAAGCACGTAGCGATCATACATACAGCAGAAAAGAACTCAAGACGAATTGCAGATTTAAAATTTAAGAAAATAATGGAACATTCAAGACTAACAATAATTCAAACTTCACAATAATCAGCAAACCAAAAACAAATTTCTATCATAATACTTATTTGCGAAATGAAAGTGTCTGAAGAAAGCAGGAAAACAAATGACGACTAATTTTAATTGTTTGCGAAGGTAAAAGAAGTGCAAAAATATTTGATTAATTAATTTTGAAAAGGAAAAATAGCAATCGTAAATTTCACCAAAAAGAAATACGAAAGGAAACGAAATAATTTAAGGAGATAAACTTAAAAAGGAAAGAAAAACAAATTGTACTAATTTAAAACGCCGCCCTCTTTTCTTAAACAAAAACGGCAGCAGCACCCAAAAAATTTAGAAAGTGACCGAAATATTTGAAGATGGAAACAAATGACGTTCGCAAGAAAAAAAAACAAAAAGGGACGGAAACGGTTAGAAAAGAATTTAAAATTTAAAAACAAATGATAGACAAGCGGCGATCGCGTTACATTCCAAAAACAAAACTGCAAACAAATTTTTTGAAAAATCTAACCCAAAAGGAATTTTTGATCGAGTTAATTGGCAACAATGGGAGAAAATCTATGAGCAAAAATTCCATTTAATTTTAGGTTAAGGTTTATGATTTTTTTTGTGTATTATGAATTTATGAATGTTAATAATAAATTGATAATGCAGGACATGAATGAGCACAATTTTGTGCCTAAAATTCCTTTTCAAAATTTGATTGCGCTAAAGTTACGTCAGAAAGAACTTAGAGGAGGCAATAAATTTTTATTGCCTTCCTGATAACAATAAACTATCTGGTTTTTGTTATCACGAGGTCACTTTCAGTATACATTTGCATGTAATTATCAGTCACAAAAATGCTTGTCACCAAACTTACATCTCTGAGTAGGCCAGTATTAAATGCTTGCTACAGCAAAAGAAAAATGAGCTACATTCCAAAAAATCGTTTAGACAACAAAGTTGCTGTAGTAACTGCATCCACAGACGGGTATGTTGCACTAGACCTTGAATTTTAAGCGCATTTCATATATTTGGTCTTCCAGTATTGGTTATGGTATAGCCGAGAGGTTAGCTCAAGAAGGTGCAAAGGTCGTCATCAGCAGCAGAAAACAGAAAAACGTCGATGCTGCTCTTGAGAAGCTGCGATCACAAGGATTAAATGTTGCGGGTCTGGTGTGTCACGTCTCGAAAAAGGAGGACAGGGAGAAATTATATTCTGAGGTGTTACTTTAGGATTAATTTTAATTTACAAAGATTGCATTGCATGTGCCATTGACATGTTCAGTGCGATTTCTGAAGAAGATCGTTGTGAAAAACAATAGAATGGCTTTATTGGTTCAATAAATTTTAATTAATTCAATACTTGTCAAGGCATTGTAAAAATGAAACATTTTTATAGATTTGTTAGTTTTCATTTGTTTATTGGAATATCAATGTTTTTTTTTTTATTTTAGAGTATTTATTGTTACTCTTAACTCAAAATTAATTTTTCACTTGAACATTCAGGACTGTTCAAAGAAATTCAGCTACTTTCTTCCGTTTCCGTGAAGAACTGAACGCAAGTGTTTTATTCAGTTTCCTTGGGTGGCCCTTTATGTCCAAATCTGAAATGATCACTGCTTTTGACTTATAACTAAAGGGTTATACTAATGTAATATAAAAATAATCACATTCTGATATGCAAATGAAAACTGAAAGAAAAGATTGCGGCTCTTCATTTGAATTCAGAAAAAAATGAGTTAATTTAGAAACGTTTTATAGTTTTTATGATTTAACTTTTAACTGGTCACAACTGTACAAAGAAACTTCTTTCTTTCTTATCATTTTCTTCACTGTACATTTATTTCTTACTATGGGAATAGATAATGGATATCTTTATAGCTCTGATCATTTAGCCAATTGCAAGACTTTTTGTCATTTTCTATTCCAGTTCTCATCGTTGTATCAACTATATTATGCAATATGGTAGTTGGTCGGGTTTTTAGGACAAAAAAAAATGATTCTAAATCATTCAGCTGACCAGTTTCGGTTTTATTTTAAAACCTTCCTCAGACCCTAAAAGGTATACAGTGAGATTCTATCAACTAAGAATTAAAAAAGATTTTTACCTATGATTAACACAAAACGATAAACTACAAACCATCGTACGATTTGGGGTGAAATTTACGCATTAAAAGCCACTGTAAAAAGGAAAAAAACAACAGTCAGTCTAAGACTGGTAGATACAAAAATGTAAACACTTACAGTTCCATTAAAACATGTTTAAAGCAAAGTTCATCAATATGGAGGATCCTTAATCATTTATTGTTAATTGTTTAAAAAACTTCCCATATTGATGAACTTTGCTTTAAACATGTTTTAATGGAACCGTAAGTGTTTACATTTTTGTATCTACCAGTCTTAGACTGACTGTTGTTTTTTTCTTTTGTACAGCGGCTTTTAATGCGTACATTTCACCCCAAATCGTACGATGGTTTGTAGTTTATCGTTTTGTGTTAATCAGAGGTAAAAATCTTTTTTAATTCTTAGTTGATAGAATCTCACTGTACACCTTTTAGGCTCTGAGGAAGGTTTTAAAATAAAACCGAAACTGGTCAGCTGAATGATTTAGAATCATTTCTTTTTCCTAAAAACCCGATCAACTACCACGTTTTTCAAAATTTAATAAACAGGACGCCAATTTAATTTATTATTATACAATATGAATTTAAGAACTTAACATATAAATTGTTTGTTTTGTGTGATTTCAGGCTGTTTCAAAATTTGGAGGAATCGATATTTTAGTATCAAATGCAGCCGTTAATCCTACAGTTGGTGGTGTCTTAGATGTAAGTATTTTTACAGAAAACACCAGCTTTACATGTTCTAAAGGAGTAGAATAAAAAGCTTTTTTTTTTTTTACAAAGTTTAAACTTATTATCAACTGAACAGTGACAGTGTGCAAGTTATGATTTTGTTCATTAACAGACGGATCTAATTTAATTATGAGCATCAGAATAATCTAATTCAATTAAGAGTACCTTTCTTTAAAAATTTGCACATTGACTACTAATTACACTAATAGTACTTACAACAAGAGTTGTAAGGAAGCATGAGTAGAATGAGTTGAGTATTACATAATTATTTGAATGCACAATTCTTATTATATTTTTCTCAAAGAAATCATCAAGGATAATGGAATTCAATGATGAATAAATAAAAACATTCTGTAAACTATAAAAATGTTTTAATTAAAGTATTTTAACTTAAATAGTTATATTTCAGTGTGAAGAGAGTTCATGGGATAAAATATTTGACACGAACGTGAAAGCTTCTTTTATGCTAGCAAAAGAAGTACTTCCGCATCTCCGTAAACGTGAAAACGGAAAGATTGTATTCGTGTCTTCGATTGCTGGATTCCAACCGTTTGATGTAAATGTCAACTAAACACTGCAAAACTGTCATTAAAGTTTCTTTTAGCTTTTAGGTGCTTATTCAGTGAGCAAGACGACTTTAATCGGCTTAACGAAGGCTGCAGCTTTGCATTTGGCAAAAGAAAATATAACAGTCAACTGTGTTGCTCCAGGTATAATCAAGACAAAATTTTCTGCTGCGGTAAGTTCAGGTGTATTATTACATTTTACATCCATTTATTTATCATTGAATGTTTCACTTGCAGTTAACGGAAAGTCCTGAAGCAGAACAAGAGGCTTTAATTAAGATACCTCTGAATCGGTATTCTTTCCAAATGCATATAATTCTTTAAAATAATTTCCGTTTTCTTTTAGTTTTGGATTAGCGAAAGATATAGCTGGCACTGTCGCATTTTTAGTGTCTGATGATGCGAATTATATTACAGGGGAGACTATTGTAGCTGCTGGAGGAATGGCTTCAAGATTATAACACGTAAATAATTTGCAAACTTGTATGATGCAGAGCCCAAATTAAATGACGTGAATTAAAGTGGGGTTTCCATTTTATTTACGTGGAAACGTTCCCCGATTTTTCCAGGTCTTCCCTTGATTGTTAATTAAAAAAAAACTTGAGCTATTGACTGCGACTATGCAACTTTCCTAAATTTTATATTACCAAAGGATTATGCATGAGAATAGTGACATAGTAAATTTTGAAGAAAAATTATGGAAGTGAAGCCTCAAATCACTATAAAATCATTGACTCCACTGCAGAAATAATAGATTAATAAAAATTAGTAATTTATTTATTTATTATTATCACGTGTATTGTGGAGAAAATTGTTGAATTACTTTAAACAATTACAGGCAATTAACTTTAACATCTCTGTTCTTTTAAAAAATAAGATTTTCCAAAGAAAGAAGTTTTATAGGCAACACAATAAACACATCCGCTGGTATGATTGCCTATATTGAAAATCCTGAATAACAGTTACAAACGTGATGAACTTTTTCACAATTCACTTAAATTATGGAATTTCTCCTATTTTTTTTAAATATTTGAAACTTCTATGTTTTCTAATTTAAAAAAATGGCATTCAATTTCCAATTAATTTCGACTTTTGCATTAAAACGAGCAAATTCCTCGACTTTTCCCCGAGATTGTGAATCTTTTCTCAATTCTCTGACTTTACCCGGTGAGTGGTAACCCTGTAAAATGCTAGTTTATTATAAAAATATTTATTTATGCAAGAAATTCGATTTTGTTTACTGTTTTGAACGTAGGCAGCAATTTTTAAAGATTTTCAGATGCGCAGCCAGAAATGTTTCGGAGTAAAGCTAAATGAAACCGTCCATGAGCTATTTTAGTATTCACTGGAGCATCTGTTAGGTGCTATAAATAAACGTATATTGACTTTAAATTGTACTGCACTTTAGAATTTGTCAGTTTGCCAAACATTCTGAATGTATTTTGCTTATCAAACAATTAGAAATTAGAGAATATGACGGGTACAGCAATTGTGTCATTAAATAAAAGAACAAAAATAATAAAATCCGAAAATCTAACTTGTCGCAAATTGTTAGATTGCATGTTGAGGCGCTCTCCCAAATCATCTTAAAGCAATCCACACAAATGCAACAGGATTTAAAAATAAATCACAATTACATAATCACCTGCCTGGCTTAAGTAGTTATTTTACTTATACAAAATCTTTAATAAAAACATATACGTTGGAATTAATAATTATGTATTTGAGATTCCAAAAAAAAGTAACAAAAATAAAATAACAAAATAAATATTTATTAATAAAAATTAACTACCCATTTGTACTTCATTTAACAAAATAAAAGCTTTCTTACAAGAGTTTATTAGCCTCTTTTACACAAAATTACCAACAATCACCAACTTAAATTAAAGTGTTATAAAACATTTTGCCTAATAAAATCTTCCTTCATTTCTGAACCCGCGTTCTCTGCACGCAGGTATTTTCCCATAAAACTTGTTTGACTTCCATTTAAGACACTGCCTGTTCTTTTTCTTATTACGGGAGTGGTGGTTTTTACTTTGGAGTACTTAAACAGCCCCGTGCCTGGCAAATTTGGTAAGAAAGTTGTGTTTGAAAACCAAAAATGATACGTGAAAAACCATGTTACTACTGCGACTGCACCACCTAAGAACTTCTCGATCATAATGTGGTGGTATAGGATGGTGCATATGAGCATGACGTCCCATAATATCTGAAACACGGTTGCTACAACGAATAAAACTCTAATATACGGTGTAAATTTTTCGTAGCTCGTCTTCAACGTATCAAGTTCTTGTGCAGTTAATGTTCTTAGAGGATTCGTATTTTGTGATGTATCTTTCGTGACTCTATAATGAATTTCAAGTCTAATATAATCTTTTATGTGATCCCAGTTTATTATCGAACGACTTTCTTCTATTAGTAACAAACTACCATATATTAGTATAAAGCAATGTCCTGATACATCGAAACCATTCCAGTAGTAGCCGTCTTTCAAACAACTTTGCTTATAGTAATATTGACTGCCCTTCATATTGCATTTACCATAATTTGCTTCTATTATATTAAATACAGTAGTCCAGAGCCACCAGAAGAATGTAGCGACAAAAATTCTTGTGACGTGATTCTTTATAATCTTCTGCTTGTTCCCACAGCAGTAAACGTAGGAAGTTAACACTACATAAGGAACAACTACAGTCAAATTCCATCCCCAGGCGAACTTCACAAAGTACTGGTTAAACATGTTATCCGATCTTGATAAATATCCCCTGGGTATTGTAAGAACGTCAGCGATCAGTGATATCAAGAAGAGGGCACCGAGGTAGAAACTCACTTTCAAGTTTGTGTCAAAAAATAAGGACTTTTTACAGATGTGCAAAATCATGATGGTAAACACTTCCTTGACTGATGATTCTTTCGTTGTAGGTTTAGTTCCTCTTTCCGATTTGGAATCATCTAATTTGGATGGTCGGAAATTTAAACTTGAAGTGTTGTGAATCGACTTTCTTCTTGTTGCCATAGTTTGCTGTATTTATTGTTTAATTGTGCAAATAAAAACGTGATTAAATATATATTTTTAACACCATTGCAGACATTTTAAAACACTACGAAATACATCTTCATTAACTATTAAACTACATCCATTTTAACAATAATGTGTCAGCATGAACTATGAATTTAGGCGACGTCATAAAGGTCAAGTTACAGAGTGATGCCAACAGCGTTGCAAAAATTTTACTAAACGTCATTGTGAATGAAATTGTAATAGCAGTAATCATCGGTTTACATCTTTGATCCAAGTCACAGGGGTTTATGTCTATTGCCACAGTTTTAAACGCAATTATAATTCGGAGATGGCGGTGATGGCACTATTTACAGTAATCTATAATACTTAGCATATTTTTAATTTACCATGATTACCTTTTACTGATTTTGAAAAGTTGTCAAAGCCAAAGATTTTGAAAAGATGTCAAAGCCAACGTTGTATATGTGGAGCAACAAAAAGTGCGCCTCACGCGGCCTGAGGGGATTTAAAATAAAAAAGGCGCGTAATTTAAAAATATTTCTGTGCTACCGATTTAAGTATTGTTCAGGAAATTAAATAATCTAATACATTGAGCTACATTTTCGACCAAGATACTAGTTTAGGGCTATTCCAGAAGAATAAATGGACAATTTGTGATTTTCTTTTTATAAATTACGACCACGTTTGCTCGGATCGTTTCTCGCGCCGGCGCTTAATAAGGCCGCGCGGCCGTGATAGTCGAAAAAGTGCACTTTTCGCTTATCATTCTCTCTTACCTTATTTTTATCACAAATTGTCCTGTTCGTTCGCCTGGGATGGCCGCAAACGAAATTTAAACGTTTAAAGAAGAAATCGAATTAATACTTTGGCTTCTGACAACCGATTCCAAACTTTTCAAAATCAATAAAAGGTAACCATGGTAACTTAAAAATATGCTAAGGATTACTGATTACTGTAAATAGAGTGCCATCATTGCCATCTCAGCGACCTGGGGGGAATTATAATTGCGTTTAAAACTGTGTCAATAGACATAAACCCCTGTGATATTGTACAAAACTAAAACAAAACTAGTGATATTTAATAAATAGTAATTAAGAATTGTTACTTACGAATGAATGAATGATGATGAATGAAACTTTATTTATTAAAAAAAATTTTTGTGCAAATCGTTTTTGATTGCAGTGAGAACCTCGAGCAGCCTCTGGACAGCTGTTTCAGCCCTGCTTGGGGCTTCTTCAGCAGAAACGTAGCTCGACATTCCCACTGCAGACCAAAAACGACTTGCCCAATTTATTCGCAAATGCGATGTAAGAATGATGAACATATAAAATAGCGACATCTTACTATCGCTTTTTGACCTAACATTGCAGTAGGATAGACAAATTGAAGCGGGATTTGCTCCTAATGAGTCCCCCATGCAAGGCGGCCATGCTTGCTGTCAAAGCATAATGAAAGATTTTAGAAAAATTTTGTGCAAATCGTTTTTGATTGCAGTGAGAACCTCGAGCAGCCTCTGGACAGCTGTTTCAGCCCTGCTTGGGGCTTCTTCAGCAGAAACGTAGCTCGACATTCCCACTGCAGACCAAAAACGACTTGCCCAATTTATTCGCAAATGCGATGTAAGAATGATGAACATATAAAATAGCGACATCTTACTATCGCTTTTTGACCTTACATCGCATTTGCGAATAAATTGGGCAAGTCGTTTTTGGTCTGCAGTGGGAATGTCGAGCTACGTTTCTGCTGAAGAAGCCCCAAGCAGGGCTGAAACAGCTGTCCAGAGGCTGCTCGAGGTTCTCACTGCAATCAAAAACGATTTGCACAAAATTTTTCTAAAATCTTTCATTATGCTTTGACAGCAAGCATGGCCGCCTTGCATGGGGGACTCATTAGGAGCAAATCCCGCTTCAATTTGTCTATCCTACTGCAATGTTAGGTCAAAAAGCGATAGTAAGATGTCGCTATTTTATATGTTCTTTATTTATTAAGTATAAACTTATTTTCCATTTTCTCTTTATGTGGGTATATGGGATATTTTTCAAAATCGCATTGACTGACTCTCATTAACTATTTCCTGACATTCGTAAATGTCGGCTCATAATAACCGCCACCCAGCAAAATTCCTAGCGTGATTAAATTTACGTCTTAAAAACTGCCACGAAGCGTAGGTTTTTGCTCGTAGTTAATTTCAAATTGTAGTTAAATGAAATTTGACAATTTTCTCAGAATTTTAGAACGACCAGGGCGACAAAGTGAAAAACGACGCGCCTATTTTCCGAACAACAATCTTGGCAAACTTACACTGAGGAAAATAATGTGTTGAATCAGTTGTGTTGTTTAAATACATCCCAAAAGTGATGTTAATTTAACGTGTTTTCTGTTCAATGAACACTACTGAGTTGGGTCAACAGAAAATACGTAAAATTAACATCACTATTGGGACGTATTTAAACAACACAACTGATTCAACATATTATTTTTCTCAGTATACACACACAGAAAACTTGTTGAAAAACAAGGAAAATATTAAGTTTTAAATTGTGAAAAAGTGTCGCTTATTTGACAAAAAATGATTCCGCCACAGAATAATGACTCCCTCTTCGAGTCACCATACAGTGAAAACCGCATCAATCTATCTCTTTCCGCTTCTGAGTTATCGCGATTTTTCTTGCGGTTTTCACCAACACTTAGTCCTTTGAGAGCGGCGTAAGACGGGATAAATTCCTTCCGGAATTTTTGAAAAACAAGGAAGATATTAAGTTTTAAGTTGACAAAAAGGTCCCTTTCTTTGAGAAAGAAATGATTCCGTTACAGGATAACGGCACCCTTATCGGGGCACCGTACAGTGAAAACCGCATCAATCTATCTCTTTTCGTTTCTGAGTTATCGCGATTTTTCTTAAAAAATGGGGTGGAAGCGCCGCTCAATGTTAAATAAAATAATTAATATCTCGGGAACGGTTGTAGCTAGGAGGGTGCGGTTTTCACCAACACTTAGTCCTTTGAGAGCGGCGTAAGACCGTATAAATTCCTTCCGGAATTTTTGAAAAACAAGGAAGAAATTAAGTTTTAAGTTGACAAAAAGGTCCCTTTCTTTGAGAAAGAAATGATTCCGTTACAGGATAATGGCACTTTTATCGGGTCACCGTACAGTGAAAACCGCATCAATCTATCTCTTTCCGCTTCTGAGTTATCGCGGTTTTCCTTGAAAAGTTTGGTGGAAGCACCGCCCAATGTTAAATAAAATAATTAATATCTCGGGAATGGTTGGAGCTAGGAGGGTGCGGTTTTCACCAACACTTAGTCCTCGGAGAGCGGCGTAAGACGGGATATATTCCTTCCGGAATTTTTGAAAAGCAAGGAAGATATTAAGTTTTAAGTTGACAAAAAGGTCCCTTTCTTTGAGAAAGAAATGATTCCGTTGCAGGATAATGTCACCCTTATCTGGTCACCGTATAGTGAAAACCGCATCAATCTATCTCTTTCCGCTTCTGAGTTATCGCCGTTTTTCTTGAAAAATATGGTGGAATCGCCGCCCAATGTTAAATAAAATAGTTAATATCTCCGAAGCGGTTGGAATTAGGAGAATTCAGTTTTCACGATTTTCACGACGGTGAGCAAGTCAATACCTGAATCCGTTCTCGACCTATTAAATTTTTTTGCCACCGGCTCATAATTTTCATTTTTTTTTTCTCGAGAACGGCTCGAGTTAGAGATTTGCGGTTTCCACCATTCGATTCGTCTGCTCTAGCTCTATAAGAGCGATTTTTTTCGCGGTAATCTATTTTCCGTAGAAATCCTTAAATTTTCATGGACTATAGGCTTGCTACTTTTTCGGCCAAAAAATATTTTTTCCTCCTAAAATCACGAAAAAATTCACACATATAGAGCTCGACGAGGCGCATTCAAAACCCAGCTTCGTTCCTCTATAGCTCACCCCCTTTCTGAGATAGCGACCCCTAAAATATTGTTTCAGAAAAGCAGTATTTTCTTAGTGGAAAACGCGAAAAGTAAAGATCCACTCGTGCGAATCGAATAATCGTAATTTATCGAGTGATGTGGTTTGATTGTCATTTAAATCGCAATTAAAATAACGATAAATAAAATAAAATTTTAATACTATTTTAATGTCATAGTGCTGCCATCTTTAAGTTAGAAGCATTATTTATAGCATATATTAATTATCGATAATTACAGTTTCCTACAGATTCCTGTAATTTTGCAGTAAACTGTAATCATCGGTGATCAATGGATCATACTTCTTACTTAGAGATGGCAGCACTACCAGGCATTAAAAATAAATTTTATTTATTGTTATTTTAACTATATTTTAAATAAAAATCGTATCATATCACTCCATAACTTGTGATTATTCCCTTGTTCAATTGACGCCAGCGGATTTTTATACTTTTAGTTTTCGACTTGGAAAATAATTGTTTTAATAACGACACAATTAATTGCGTTATTTTTTTATAAAATTTTTTTTTTTTTTTGTGCAAATCGTTTTTGATTGCAGTGAGAACCTCGAGCAGCCTCTGGACAGCTGTTTCAGCCCTGCTTGGGGCTTCTTCAGCAGAAACGTAGCTCGACATTCCCACTGCATACCAAAAACGACTTGCCCAATTTATTCGCAAATGCGATGTAAGAATGATGAACATATAAAATAGCGACATCTTACTATCGCTTTTTGACCTAACATTGCAGTAGGATAGACAAATTGAAGCGGGATTTGCTCCTAATGAGTCCCCCATGCAAGGCGGCCATGCTTGCTGTCAAAGCATAATGAATTGCAATCAAAAACGATTTGCGCAAAATTTTTCTAAAATCTTTCATTATGCTTTGACAGCAAGCATGGCCGCCTTGCATGGGGGACTCATTAGGAGCAAATCCCGCTTCAATTTGTCTATCCTACTGCAATGTTAGGTCAAAAAGCGATAGTAAGATGTCGCTATTTTATATGTTCGTTATTTTTTTAATTAAAGGGGGTGGATTCTTCCAAGAGAAAAGCAAATTTCTATTCGAAGAGAATGATTATCAATTGCTTGGGGTAAAAACGATTTAAATTTGACGCTTGACAATGAATCTGCCACATAGAGAAAAAGAGAAAAGATTTTTTTAATTAAATAGTTCCCTTTAGTATTTTTAAATTTTTTTTGTTTCAAAAACGATTCAAGTGAGAAACTAATCGAATTGAATTGATGGTGAACAAGGCAAGTTATCTCGACTTATTCCATTTTTTCAACTGAGCCATAATTTTCAATATTTTTTTTCTCGAAAACGGCGCTACTTAAAGACTTACGGCTTGCACCATTTGATTTGTCTGCTCGAGCTCTATTAGGGTGAGTTTTTTCGCGGCGATCTATTTTCCGTAGAAATCCTTAAATTTTCATGGACTATAGGCTTGCTACTTTTTCGAGCAAAAAATATTTTTTTCTCCTAAAATCGTAAAAAAATTCACTTAGGTAGAGGTTGATGAGGCGCATTCAAAACCGTTCTTCTGTAGCGCACCCCCTTCTCGATATATCGACCCTTGAAACATCGCTGCAGAAAAGTAGTATTTTCTCAGTGGAAAACGGGAAAAGTAAAAAACGTCAATCGAATAGTCGTAGTTTATCGAGCGATGTGGTACAATTTTCATTTAAAATGCAGTTAAAATAACAATAAATGAAATAAAATATTTTTAATTTTATTATATCCTGATGCTGCCATCTTTGAGTTGGAAGTTAGACTTACTCATTACCGACAATTACAGATTTCTGTAATTGGGCAGAGAACTGTAATTATAGATTAGTAATGGTTCATACTTCTTATTCAAAGATGGCAGCACTACCATAAACTAAAAAATAATTCAATCTATTGTTAATTTAACTCCATTTTAAATGAGAATCATACCATAGCGCTCCATGAATTACGTTTATTAGATTGAAGCGAGCGGATATTTGCTTTTTTTAATTTTCCACTGAGAAAGAAAATAATTTATGTACGACTCGATTAATTTCGTTATTTTTTTAATTAAATGGAGTTAAAGAAATTTGCTTTTCTTTTTTTAAATAACGCAATAACGAATAAATATTATGAGACTAACCCTTATTTATTTTTTCCCTGTGGAAGAGAAATTTGTAGACAAAATATGAAGGGGATGACAGGGGTGATTACGGTTGGTTTATCGATTGCGAATGGGTAAAAGAGATTAAATCAACTTGATAGACGGTGAATGTCCAAAACAATTAATGCGTTAAAGCTTCCTTTCTAGGTGCAAAAAATATTTTTCTGCGACGGCACTTTAGGGGCTGGTAACTTAGGAAGAGAGTGAGCTACAAAGGAACGGCGATTTTTAGTGTGCGGATGAGTCCATTAAGAGCCTCAGAACATCCCCTCGAAGGCGCGTCGAATTTGAACTTAAATAAAAGTTATTAACAATATAACTCGATGACGTCACAGCTAGCGTATGACGTCACGAGAGAATTTTTACATTCGAAACGGCAAGCAAATCGTGATATTCTGCGAATCCTGAAAACCTGATTTTTCTTATTTGAGCCCTTAGGGCCGATTTGAGGGTACCATTGGAAAGAAGAATTTTTTTATCCGACTAGCTTAACCCACTGTAAGAAATCAACTGCACAGCCCTTTTATATATTTTTGATTTGTAAAGATAACACGGCGATTTTGAGGAGGCGGTCACGTTCCTTACGGGCCTCAGAACATCCCTGTGAAGACCCGTCGAATTTGGACTATAAATAAGGGAGTTAATAACAATTTTAACTCGATGCAAGGGCATTTTTACGTTTGAAACGACGAGAAAAACACGATTTTTCTCCTACTCCTGAAAAATTGATCTTTCTTAATAGGGCCGATTAGAGTGTACCATTGGAAAGAAAAATTTTTCAATCCGACTGGCGTAAAACACTGTCAAAAATCAGTTGCGCGGTCATACGGCCCTCCGTTACATATTTTCTGCAGAAATCCTTAAACTTTTGCCGTTATTCTGTGACGAAATCACTTTTTGTCAAGTGAATGAAACTTAAAGCTTATATTTTCCTTGCTTTTCAAAAATTCCGGAAGGAATTTATCCCGTCTTATGCCGCTCTCAAAGGATTAAGTGTTGGTGAAAACCGCACCCTCCTACCTCCAACCGTTCCCGAGATATTAATTATTTTATTTAACATTGAGCGGCGCTTCCACCCTATTTTTTAAGAAAAATCGCGATAACTCAGAAACGAAAAGAGATATTTTGATGCGGTTTTCACTGTACGATGACCAGATAAGGGTGCCATTATTCTGTGGCGGAATCATTTTGTTGTCAAATAAAGGAAACTTATTGTCAACTTAAATCTTAATATCTCCCTTGCTTTTCAAAAATTCCGGAAGGAATTGAACCTGTCTTACGTCGCCCTCCGAGGACTACATGTTGGTGAAAGCCGCACCCTCCTAACTCCAACCGTTCCCGAGTTATTAATTATTGTATTTAACATTGGGCGGCGCTTCCACCATATTTTTCAAGAAAAATCGCGATAACTCAGAAGTGGAAAGAGATAGATTGATGCGGTTTTCACTGTACGGTGACCCGATAAGGATGCCATTATCCTGTGACGGAATCATTTTTCTCTCAAAGAAAGGGACCTTTTTGTCAACTTAAAACTTAATATTTTCCTTGATTTTAAAAATTCCGGAAGGAATTTATCTCGTCTTACGCCGCTCTCCGAGGACTAAGTGTTGGTGAAAACCGCACCCTCCTAGCTCCAACCGTTCCTGAAATATTAATTATTTTATTTAACATTGGGCGGCGCTTCCACCCCATTTTTTAAGAAAAATCGCGATAACTCAGAAACGAAAAGAGATATTTTGATGCGGTTTTCACTGTACGATGACCAGATAAGGGTGCCATTATTCTGTGGCGGAATCATTTTGTTGTCAAATAAAGGAAACTTTTTGTCAACTTAAACCTTAATATCTCCCTTGCTTTTCAAAAATTCCGGAAGGAATTGAACCTGTCTTACGTCGCTCTCCGAGGACTACATGTTGGTGAAAGCCGCACCCTCCTAACTCCAACCGTTCCCGAGTTATTAATTATTGTATTTAACATTGGGCGGCGCTTCCACCATATTTTTCAAGAAAAATCGCGATAACTCAGAAGTGGAAAGAGATAGATTGATGCGGTTTTCACTGTACGGTGACCCGATAAGTGTGCCATTATCCTGTGACGGAATCATTTTTCTCTCAAAGAAAGGAACCTTTTTGTCAACTTAAAACTTAATATCTTCTTTGCTTTTCAAAAAAACCGGAAGGAATTTATCCCGTCTTACGCCGCTCTCCGAGGACTAAGTGTTGGTGAAAACCGCACCCTCCTAGCTCCAACCGTTCCCGAGATATTAATTATTTTATTTAACATTGAGCGGCGCTTCCACCCTATTTTTTAAGAAAAATCGCGATAACTCAGAAACGAAAAGAGATATTTTGATGCGGTTTTCACTGTACGATGACCAGATAAGGGTGCCATTATTCTGTGGCGGAATCATTTTGTTGTCAAATAAAGGAAACTTTTTGTCAACTTAAACCTTAATATCTCCCTTGCTTTTCAAAAATTCCGGAAGGAATTGAACCTGTCTTACGTCGCCCTCCGAGGACTACATGTTGGTGAAAGCCGCACCCTCCTAACTCCAACCGTTCCCGAGTTATTAATTATTGTATTTAACATTGGGCGGCACTTCCACCATATTTTTCAAGAAAAATCGCGATAACTCAGAAGTGGAAAGAGATAGATTGATGCGGTTTTCACTGTACGGTGACCCGATAAGGATGCCATTATCCTGTGACGGAATCATTTTTCTCTCAAAGAAAGGGACCTTTTTGTCAACTTAAAACTTAATATTTTCCTTGATTTTAAAAAATTCCGGAAGGAATATATTAAGAAAAATCGCGATAACTCAGAAACGAAAAGAGATATTTTGATGCGGTTTTCACTGTACGATGACCAGATAAGGGTGCCATTATTCTGTGGCGGAATCATTTTGTTGTCAAATAAAGGAAACTTTTTGTCAACTTAAACCTTAATATCTCCCTTGCTTTTCAAAAATTCCGGAAGGAATTGAACCTGTCTTACGCCGCTCTCCGAGGACTAAGTGTTGTTAAAAACCGCACCCTCCTAGCTCCAACCGTTCCTGAGATATTAATTATTTTATTTAACATTGGGCGGCGCTTCCACCATATTTTTCAAGAAAAACCGCGATAACTCAGAAGCGGAAAGAGATAGATTGATGCGGTTTTCACTGTACGGTGATCCGATAAGGGTGCCATTATTCTGTGACGGAATCATTTTTTCCTCAAATAAAAGAAACTTTTTCTCTATTTAAAGCTTAATATTTTCCTCGGTTTTCAAAAATTTCGGAAAGAGTTGCATCTGTCTTACGCTGCTCTTCGAGGACTAAGTGTTGGTGAACACCGCACACTCCTAACTCCATCCGTTTCGGAGATATTAATTATTTTATTTAATACTCTGCAGAGCTTCCTCCATATTAAAAAAAACGCGATTACTCAAAATGGAAAAGAAATAGAGTGAAAAACTGTAAAAATAAAGAACATATTAAACAGCGACATTCTACGATCGCTTTCTGATCTGACATTGCAGTAGGATTGGCAAACTGAAGCGGGTTTGCTACATAATAAGTCATCCCATGCAAGGCGGCTATGCTTGCTGTCAATCCTACTGGAACGTCAGGTCAAAGAGCGATCGCAGGATGTCGCTGTTTAATCTGTTCTTACAATTACATCGCAATTGCGATTGACCTTGGTCGAATTGTTGTCGGTTGTTAAATTACCGATAATTTATTTTTAAAGTTACCTCACCGGTAATGTTACAGTAATATTACCAATTACAGCTCACGCGGCGACATCTCGCGCCGGAGTTACCAGCAGTGTTGCCAAGCCGGGCGGTAAACCGCAAATTGGGCGGTATTAAATCTTACTTTTGCGAGAATAAATGTAAAATTGCGGTAACCGCATTTTGGGCGGTTTCGCAGTCGGCGTGAAAACAAATGCAACTTATTACTTAGTGAACATTTGAAAATCAAAACCTCCTGAGCTACATATGTGTCGGTCACATCTTAAACGATTGGCTAATCCGCACTCATTTTTAAACAAGTCTTTTTTGGAAATGTAATACACAATGTAGGAATTTATTTATTTATTTATCAAGGTATGTGACAAAGAAGAACTAATATAAAATCTGTGAAAGATATATGTCACTGCTTAAAAAGTAATTGTTATGAAATTTGTGCTAAATGAATTACTCTGTGTGGCTTTGATACAGCATTCATGACACTGCAAGGGCTTAATTACCATTCGTTTCAAAAGTTACTTAATAACTGATGTGTTTTAGTTTCTTAATACTTATAATATGCTTTAGTTTCAATTTGTAAGATAGGTACTTAAATTTGGCGGGTTTTGGCGGTATAGTTAGGATAATTTGCGGTTTATGTTACGAAAATGTTGGCGACCCTGGTTACCAATTACACTTTTAATTAGAGATGGGATTCCACCCGGTGCAATCGTTTGCACCGGTGGAATCATGGAATGCACCCACAATGCACCCGGTGCATTGGATGCATTGCCAATTTACCTCCATTTACGTAAGAAATAAAAAATGCTTCAAAATGATACCAAATATAGCATATTTTGCGAGGATTATTGCTATACAATTATTGACAATTATTTTGTAATACCTAACCAACCTTTAATTTTAAAAACATAATCAAAGTTTTCTTCAGATTTAAAGCTATAAAGCTTAGCTTAAACTTAACACTAACTATTAACTATTAGATTATGAAACGTAAAAGCCTGTAAACGGTTAAATAATAGCAAGAAAAGGTAATTTTTCGTTCGGTTTGAGCGGGAAATTTAAATTTTTGAATGCACCCGGTGCATTCATATATGCACCCTGGTGAATGCACCCTAATGGGTGCTTTCATTGCACTGGGTTCATTGCCTAGCCCATCTCTACTTTTAACTCAAAATGTGATATTTACTCAATTTTCTGATTAATTTGGTATCGGATACACATTATATTTTTGTCTTTTCTTAATAATCAGGTTTCCAATATTTAATATTATACAGGGTAGGGCAAAAGTATGGAACCGGCCTAATATTCCGAAAACTGTTGGACGTATCTGTTTGAAATTTGGTGTATGATTCAGAGTCAATAGGACCTACATTACCAATTTGTTTCAATTGTTTATCTGCTCTTGTTTCTGAGATCCAATGCCTACTTAATTTTTCTTAAATGACAACCTGCTGATTTTTCCTTCTATCTAATAGTTCGTTTAATTCTTTACACGATCACATAAAAATATTTATCTGTTGCACAAGAAAATTTCTAGAAAATAACGTTTGAAAGAAAAAGTTAGAAAAAATGGTTTACGCTGATATTCAGTATTTGTTTTCATGTTTTCAAGGCAATTTTTATTAAAATTTTCTTTAGTTCTATCTTAAAAACAACCCATAATCTTGTGGTTTAACAGCTTTTTTGTTAAAACTAGATTTTTTTTTGTCGAATATCAAACAATAAACCATTTTTCATAACTTTTTCATTAAAACATTTTTTTCTCGAAAATTTTCTTATGTAATTGATAATTATTTTTATGTGGTCGTTTAGAGAATTAAACGAACTATTAAATAAAGGAAAAATAACAGTAGGTTGTCATTAAAAAAAAGAAACAAGTAGGCGTTTGATCTCAGAAACAAGAGCCGATAGACAATTAGAATAAATTGATGATATAGGCCTTATTGACTCTGAATCACACCAAATTTTAAATAGATACGTCCAGAGACATTAAAGTTATATAGACTGGAAAGCTCGTTTATTTTTTTGAAGCAAATCGGTAGCCATATTGCTTATAACCGAAACGTCATAGGATCATTTAGTGGAAATTTAAAAAAAGTAAATACATTTCACTACACATTTACTTGAAAATAATTTTAATAATGATAACACGAAGCCCTCTGACACAGTTAAGTAGGCAATATGTAAGTTAAGCAGGGAATACCGAGTCACAGCAAATGACAAGAAAGTTATAGCAATGGCTGCATTTGGTCTGGAGAAACTCAGCTTTCCAGTCTATTCTCTTTTAATGTCTCTGGATACGTCAAACAGGTTTTCGAAATATTAAGCCGGTTCCATACTTTTGTCCTTCCCCGTATTTGTTTTCATGATTTTAAAGCAACTTTTATTGAAGTTTGCTTTAGTTCTATCTTAAGAACAACCCATAATCTTGTGGCTTTCTAGTTTTTTTGTTAAAACTAATATTTTTGTCGAATATCAAACAATAAACCATTTTTCTTAACTTTTTCATCAAACGTTATTTTTTCGAAAATTTTCTTATATAATAGATAAATATTTTAATGTAGTCGTTTAGAGAATTAAACGAGCTATTACATATAGGAAAAAAATCAGCAGGTTGTCATTTAAAAAAAAATCAAGTAGGCATTGGATCTTAGAAACAAGAGCAGATAAACAATTGAAACAAATTGGTAATATAGGTTTTATTGACTCTAAATCACATACCAAATTTCAAGCAGATACGTCAAACAGTTCTCGAAATATTAAGCCGGTTCCATACTTTTGCCCTTCCCTGTATATTTCCACTAAATAAATTAGCGTGTCAACGAAAATCATTTTAGGTTATGAAATATTCATTTACTTTTTTTTAGTATTTACGTTTTCCTTAAGTAATCAAAAATATTCCTTGGCAATTTGTTTCATTGGTTTACTTGCGTTTTGCAGTGTGCAACTCGAAATGAACTTATGTTTAGAACTGCGGTAACAAACGGTAACAAATGAATGTCACCTTACCGGTAACATTGGAAATTTACCGTAAGGTAACATGGAAATATTACCGACTCACGACACTAGTTTGCACTCAAAGTATTTTCATTTCGTATTAATGTATAAAGTTAGAACAAGACACAAATAGTCCGAGTGTATACTAGTGTAACAAACGTGTGACAAACGAACAGGACCTAATGAAAAACTCGCCAATGCTGCCAAATGCTACATCTTGTCTGAGTTTAATATGTCATTCTCAATTTATTATTTATTGATTAAAAAAATAAAAGAACATAAAATTTCCTATAGAGTGACAATACTATTGCTATTAGTATGAAGTAAAGCTTATTTTGAAAATTTCGAACGAAACAAATTGCTATTAAAAAAATCTTATGACCCAATTACGTAACTAATTTCGTACCAGTCATTCCCACCTATTTTTATCGATCGCTTATTACTTCAGTTGTATGGGTTGCCATGTTTGTTTCTTGTGTGTTTAGCTGCAATAAAACTGAAATTTGTGAGTGAACGGCGGACGAAGTCTTCGCTTTTTCCAAATTTTTTGTGAATTGTGACAAGCGTAGCGTTTTGCGTGCTTGATTTTCTTGTAAAAATCATTAATGAGGGGTCGTTCAGGAAGACGGTAAGCGCAGACGTTTTTAATTTGTTTTTTTTTGTTCTGAATGTGTTAACATAAATTTTTGATTTGGAAATTTTACTTGCCTTTTCAGTTCGAGGAGTCGTGAACGTCGTCGATCCAGAAGTCGAGAGCGCGGTTATGGAGGTAGCATTGGTGGAAGTCGTCGAAATACAGCTGGCGCAAATTTGCGAAAGCCAAGATGGGATTTGAGTCGTTTAGAACCGTTTAAGAAAGATTTCTATATTCCTCACGTGAAAGTATCCAGTCGGAGCGTTTACGAGCTAGAAGAATGGCGAAAAAATAAAGAAATTTCTTTGAAAGGGAAATCGATTCCCGAACCGGTTTTAACATTTGACGAAGCAAACTTCCCTGAATATGTTATTAGTGAAATTCGGAGGATGGGTTTTAAGAACCCCACACCGATCCAGTCTCAAGGTTGGCCTATTGCACTTTCTGGCAGAGATATGGTTGGCATAGCTTCAACTGGCTCTGGTAAAACATTATCATACGTACTACCCGCAATCGTCCACATAAACAACCAGCCCAGACTGCAAAGGGGAGATGGCCCAATAGCTTTAGTGTTGGCCCCAACTCGAGAATTAGCTCAGCAAATACAGCAAGTTGCCACAGATTTCGGTCATTCATCACGAATTCGTAATACTTGTGTTTTCGGCGGTGCACCTAAAGGGCCACAAGCAAACGATTTGATGGACGGAGTTGAAATAGTTATCGCTACACCCGGAAGATTAATAGATTTCTTAGAGAGTAATCGTACAAATTTAAAAAGATGTACGTACTTAGTGTTAGACGAAGCAGACAGAATGTTAGACATGGGTTTTGAACCGCAAATACGAAAAATCATTGAACAAATTCGTCCAGACAGACAGACATTAATGTGGTCTGCCACGTGGCCTAAAGAAGTTCAGGCTCTCGCTGCAGAATTTTTAAAAGACTACATTCAGATAAACGTAGGTTCTTTACAGTTATCGGCCAACCATAACATCTTACAGATTATTGATGTCTGCCAAGAATATGAAAAGGAAACAAAATTAAGCACATTACTTAAGGAAATCATGGCTGAAAAGGAAAATAAAACAATTATATTTATAGAGACAAAAAGACGTGTGGATGATATTACAAGGAAAATGAAAAGGGATGGGTAAGTAAATTAATCTTTAGATTGTACGAAAATTAAATAAATTATTTTAATTTTGTAAATAGTAGAATGTTATTTGTTGTTTCCAGGTGGCCTGCTGTTTGTATACATGGAGATAAATCTCAGCAAGAAAGGGATTGGGTTTTACAAGGTAGCTACTTAAATATCTATAAGTTGTTTCTTCTCTAATGATGAATTGTAGATTTCAGATCAGGAAAAGCTCCAATTCTAGTTGCCACGGACGTAGCGGCCCGAGGGTTAGGTATGTTGCATGCTTTTCTTTTGTGATTAAAAGATTTAAAAGAGTGAACTTGATACATGATTAGCAGGCTAATACGTTTTTATTTTTATTTTATTTAATCAAACAATTGTGGTTAATATTAGCCTGTTGACCAATGTGAATGGGATTCATCATTTTGTGGAAGTCATTTATAAAATGGGCACTACTCTTTTTTCCAGAGGCACAAGCAGGTTAATGACATGTCGTAGGCTTGTCATTGTGGCTGTGCCTCTCTGGTGGATGGCTGCCCTGGACGGCCATGTTGGAGTCTGTGGTTTCGAACTGCCGGCTATAACCTGGCCGTGGGCAAATACGTCGCTGCCCCGCGCTTGGGTCCTTGGACCGTGGACAGGCGGGTCTTGCTACGGTTCTAGACTTTGGCGATTCTGCGCCGGGGTCTATCACCTATGTACCATGACTTTCTGACGATGCACCATTGGTATGCATCACGAATTAAAAACTGTACACATTTTATGAAATTTGGTTTTATTATAGGTAGGCTATATTTGTGTATTTTTTTTTAATCTTTTAATTATATTTACAGAAATTTAATTTAATTTTATACAGGTACTGTTCTACAAACAATAGTCATATTCTAAGATGTTAATTTATTTGTAATTTACGTATAAGTTTTTATAAATTTAACAGAAATGTATTTACTCATTTTATGTTTGCGCTTAATTTTTGATTTTTGATAAGCATTATGTTACGACAAATTTCAGATGTGGAAGATGTTAAATTTGTAATTAATTTTGACTATCCGTCAAATTCAGAAGACTACGTCCATCGCATTGGGCGTACAGGTAGATCTCAACGTACGGGTACTGCGTACACATTTTTCACTCCCAGTAATGCTAATAAAGCAGCAGATCTTGTAGCTGTGTTAAAAGAAGCTAAACAAGTTATAAATCCTAAATTACAAGAAATGGCTGACAGTAGGAATTGGATGAATGGAAGTAGTAGCGGAAGAGGTATGCGTTACTCTTCTTAAGTCTAAAGCCCACTGTCAATATTTTGATGAAAATTTCTATCAAAATAATACATATTACATTACATTAATATCAATACGTTTTTATAAGAATTTGACAAACACATAAATATTTCCACTATCGTAAAACCATATTTATTAATTATGATGGAAATTTTGACCAAAATGTTGAAAGTGTGACATCGGCTTAATATTCAAGACGAAAATTTGTTTTCTTCAACTCTAGATTTTTAAACCATCCACCTACTCCTTAAGTTAGAAGAGTTAAAAGTTTTGGATCTCTAATTATAGGAAGAAGTCGTTGGGGCAGAGGTCGCCAACTTCAACCACAGCGAACTCCCTCCAGATCTCGATCTAGATCTCCAAGAAGAAGCAGACGAGATCGCAGCCGTTCCAGAGAACGAACGCGTAGACGACGTTCACGTTCGATTAGTCGAGATCGCAGTCCTAGAACAGGCAAGTCAACTGCTCCAGTTTCACAGGCGCAGATCCAATCTCAAGCACCACCTCAACCTCCACCACAACCTCAGCAACCACCACCACCGCCACCGCCGCCTCAGTCACAACATCTACTGACATATCAGAGTTTGCCACCTCCAGGTCCATATGGTCCTTTTCAGATGCCTAACGGAACTATGTTCTACACCACCCCACCTCCTTCTGCACAGGGAGCATTCTATCCCCCTCCCGGAGGTTTTCCGTTCGTCCCACCGCCCTCCGCTACACGCTAACCCCCGGCGTGAAGAGAAACATTGTAATACGAGACCATAAGCACTTGTAAATGCTTTTGGTATTTTAATTGTAGTGACCATTTATTTATCAGATCGTAAAAAAAACATTAGTTATCATTAAAAAATAATTTGTTGTAATAAATACTGTCATCAACTAGGAATATTCAGTATTTCGAATTTTAAAATAGAGTGAGAATTTCGATTTCATTTGTTATCTCTGCCTATATATTTTATATGCGAATTTCATTTGTCGAAATGAAAATTATTCTAAAATGTAAAGAGTTACTGTTTGTGAGCAATAATCTCATATTTATATCTTTTATATACGTATGAAATGGTTTATATGGATATTAACATGACCGGCTTTATTAAGTTTACAAATTAATAATTACAACACATAAATACAAAAATGTTTTGTGTACAGTGATACTTATCTGAAGTGTTCTCATATGCACTGTAAATATTAAAAAAAATAATAATGCAATCAATAATTTTTTATAGTGGTAATCTAGAAATGTAGGACTGTATGTTCGTAATGAAATGAATTTTAAGTAGACTATAATATGTATATAAATATAGGCTTCAGAATTGGCAGTACTGTTGTTAAAATGTAGTTTGATAATGGGGACTATTTAAAACACAACATGAAAGGAGACTAATAGCAGCTTGTGAAAAAGTGTTCAAGTGACTAAATGTCATTTTATACTACCCCATTTCTTAAAAACTTTAACCTTTGCAATAAATAACATCAAAAATTGAATAATTGAAAATTATCTGGAACATGTGCTATCCTCAAACTATAAGAAATTCTTGTTTTATTTTATACAAGAAATAGGATAGTCTAAAACGGCCTTAAAAAAAAACTTAAATATAATATAAATAATGATGCGAGAAAATTAGCTGCATTCTTCATGTGACGTTAATTTGTAAAATAAATTATAAATTTCAGTGATTAGCAGAGTATTGTTTGTTTTTTTTTCTTTTTGTAAATTCAGTTTACCGATTGTATTAGAAAAAGTTAATTGATGACGCTGCCGTGAATAGGTTATGTCCTCACGTCATTAATTTATTTATCTGTTATTTTTCTTTTTTGCATTTTTTTAACATTAAATTTTGTCTAGGCAGCGTACAAATACTTTTTAGATCAAATGCATGATTGCTTCCCTTCATATTTATTAAATCTTTTGTTTATTGCATTTGTTCAAATGTTTACAAATTTTGTCTGTAAGATATGAAATAAAATTTAATGAACCAAACTGGAGCAATTGTTTTAATATCAACTTAAAAACCGCCCCCATTTCTTTCCACGAGTCCTGTCTTGTTAAATAAAACAAATGTACTGCTGCATATTTTATGAGATTCATAAATTTCTCATTAATTTCACTTCCCAAACTAAATTTATGAGCAAGAGGTGGTTTTCTTGAATTTGGCATTTTCTCTGGATTAGTTTTTTTAACAGTATGTTAAAAAAATTTCACGCTAGAAGTTGGCATTGGATAGGTAAAACGTATGTCGGTGTTCTAATCAAAAACAGTTGCAGCCGATTTCACCACTTTTGATATTTTGAGGTTAAATTAATTCTCTTGTTGGACAAATTATTTCCTCTGTGTAAATTATTAGTTTATTTGCTAAATACGGCTACTTTAAGGTAAAAATCTTTGGTCTTTGCTTGACCTACAATAGTGTTTTCTTAAAAAAAAAAATGCCGCAGAGGTAAATGAATCTTATTCATCCAGAAGGGAGATGCATTGAAGCAGTGTTGCCGACCCGTTTGGACAAAAAATCCAGCTATAATTTTATGTATTTGAATAAAGTTTAATGTTGAACTTAATGTCTTGGTGAGATTATAGTAATTGTAAACACATTATGTTAATAAATTTCAGAAAATTAGGCACATTAACCTTATTTTTGAAAATTCCCACAAATTGGCAACACTGATACCGTGTTTCTTGTTATCTCAAGTCACGGCCAACTTCCAAACATGAGGGTTTTTAATAGTGTAATTAATAGAATTGAATAGAGACCTATTCAGTAGCATTAGGTTTATACAGGGTGATCAAAGTAACTGCCGCGCTATTGTTAACTTCGTTTTTATTGGATTTTATTAATCGTTCAAATTAGCAGAAATGAATTGTTTTTACTTGGGATTACAGTGGTGACATCCAAAAAACAATTGCGCATCGAATTCTTAAAATACTTGCATATTTAAATATTTCTTTAATGGAACACCCTGTATTTTTTGTGATATATGAAGGAATACCAAATTCTAAATACAAATCATTCTTTACTGTTTCTCAATCAAACTAATAATAAAGGAGTTATTGCGATATTTGTGTTAATCTTTTACAAAAAAATTAAAACATTCTATTAAAAATTTGCTACAAATCGGCTAAATTGCTATAGGGTACTCATAGTGATTTCCGCCCTAATTGAGGCCTCGTCAGCAGAAGAGCAATTCTAAAATTCCACAGTACTGTAACCGATCCGGTCGACTTATGTGTTTAATAATTGCAAAGGACAGCTTAAGCAGTGACAATGCGGGATCGGATTTTGACCTTTAACTGGACGATAATAATGTAGCGACGATGCTGTTGGACTATTTTGTACTATTATTACTATTTACCTTAAGACGAAATAGCCGAAAAAGGATGCTAAAAACCTCATCTAGTCAACATGAAGCTGACTTATAAATAGGCTTACCATAATCATGAAGCGTTAAACCGAGACAGGGGTGGGAAACAGGATAGGACGAAGAGAAACACATTACCCAGCTAGCCGAATGACGTCGGAATTACGTCATTTTTAGGTTATTTTACATCATTGACGTCATTTGTCCCGAAAGTGACGTTAATATGACGAGTCGAAGGACACGTATAAATAACGTCATAGCAGTCACGTCGTTAACACGTCAATAGAAAGTGATAAAATGTTACTATGTTTGTTTTTGAAAATTATTAGTTTCAAAACATTTTTGGAACTAAACAAAAAGTATAAATAAATACTTTGAATATTTCTGAAACCAATTATACCAAATTTAATATTGGAGTTGTTAAATTAAGGGAAAAAATAATATGTATATAGTTGTGAACAAGAAATACTCCTACATAAATGTGACTGAAACGCGGGGGCGAAACACGTTACTTCGCCGTCGTTATGACGTCATTATACGTCACAATTAACGTCAAAGGTACGTTATCTACATGACATGATATGACTTGACTTATAAAGTGATTAAGACTTCGCCCAGACGTCTTTTGGATGTTAGAATGACGATATTTTAGTGACAAAGATGACGGCTTTATAACACCCTTTTCACGTCACTCTGCTAGCTGCGTAGGCCATTACCAAAAAATGTTATAAATTATTTAAAAAAAAAAAACAGATACATAGATAAGGTACCCTAAGTACCGAAAGTCCGTTGAGGCAGAAAATTAAATTATTTTAATTATTTTTTGTACCATTTACATTTTAAATTAAACAACTTTCCATTTCAAATCAGAATTAAATAAAGCGTTCCTGTCGTGGGCGTATCGTTTTAAGTTTATACAATCGTTAACCAGGACAAAATACCAAACCGGCCGGGACGAATGCCTAAAACCGAGGCAATCCCATTACCATACGGTAAGCCTACTTATAAATGATGCAACGACATGCTATTTATATCTGCACTAACATATGAATCATACCTTATAAGATTAAGTTGTAGTTTACAATTAATGCGGGCCCTCGACCATCCTTGCAGAGTGCCGGGAATGCCCCGGAGGACGTGACCACCGTCGTCTTCTCGTTTTGCGACGAGCAATTTCCTTACCGCAACCAAAATACCTGGCAGGCAAATAACGCTTAAGCAGTTCAAAGGTTACTTACCTAAAAAGGGAAACTATCGGTAAGTAAAATTAAATTCACTTTATTAAAGAAACAAATTGCAAGTTAATGTAAACAAGGTAAAAATTGTTTATTGTTGGGTTTTCTTGATTTAAAAAATTGTCAATGTAGGCAACCATACGCGGCAACGTTTAATGGGTTGCCTGTAACAGTGTTAGGCACAGTGAAATTATATTCGCAAATAACAATTAATTAAAATTGTTCACACTCACAATTACTAAATTGAGATTGCATGGTCCTTATAATTAATAATTGATTCTTTATGACCAGATATAACATTTTGTAAAGCAATAAAAACGTGAGTTTTTACTCAGAATATTGAAAAAAAAAACTTATATAATGGATTAATGACCACTTTTTTAACTGTCATTAACTGCAATTGACAATTAGTTTAGCTATACCTAAATTTAGATCAAGTTAAATTTAATAGTGACCTGCAATTAAACTAATTAATTGAATTTAAATTTAATTGCAATTAAACATCAATTATTTAATTTTTAATCAATTCATTAATTAATTGGAATTTTAGTTGATTGATGCCTTACACTGGCCTATACTAAAGCCTCGGTTTCCTAGGATAGCGGTACCGTAAAATAGCGACTCTAGTTTGCGGTGAATGACGTCACATAAGACGAGCTAAGAACTGGTATTATAGAGTCTATCTAAGAACGCCAGATAGGTCAGATTACGATGAAATTATCGAACTGCTCTTTTGCTGATGAGGTTTCAATTAGGGCCGAAATCGCTACAATGCGATACCGTGTTGCAATTTAGTAAATTTTATTGAATTTTTTTTGTAAATGATGACTACAAATACCGCAAAAACTCCTTTATTATTCGTTTAAGTATGAAACAGTAAATAATGATCTGTATTTAGAATTTGGTGTTCCTTCATTTGCCAATAAAAAATACAAGGTGTTCCGTTAAAGATAATCTTACACAGTCAAGTATTTCGAGAATGCATTGGGCAATTGTTTTTCTGATATCACCACTGTAATCCCAAGTAAAAACAGTTCATTTTTACTAATTTGAACGACTTCGTAGCTCCAATAATAACGAAGGTACTAATAGTGCGGTAGTAATGATCACCCTGTATATTTTAATCAGTGCTAACCATCGAGTTATATCCCTGGAGGACGCTGTGTCGTATAACGTGTGTTACTGGAAACCGGTTCGGCCGCGGGCCTTTTGTATGGCAAAACGAACGGAGTGTGGAGTATCGTGCACTTTGTCACACATATGTTGTGCTCTCAAGTGTTCTTTTTTTGTCATACAAGAGAGGGAAGCGCACGTCCGAAAATCGGCTCGTTTTTTACTCGCTCTTTACTCCTCCAGTACTTAACTTCCATGGTGCTAACACCTACACAATAACAACAAAATGTAGAACCGAAACGCCACCGAATGAATGCAAAATGATCATTTTGAATTAAGTTTTATTTTGTCAGAAGAGGTAAGATTAAGAAAAGAAACCACTGTTCCAAATTGGCGTAGGTACCAACATTTGTCACTGACATTCCTCTTGTTCTGTTTGATTTTATTCTGTTTTGGTATTTCATGTGTTAACGCGGGGTCACGTGGATCGAAGTCATTTTTGATGTTGCCGTAGTCCTTATAAGGACACTTCGTGTTTAAATAAAAAGTATACAAGTTTTATCGGAAATAATTGAAAATTAATTACAATTGCTATAAATTACTCATTTTCCAAAGCTGCTTGTAAAATTTTAATTTATATGAATACTACTAAAAAATGTATTTCAGTTAAAAATCCAAATAAAAAAGTGTTACAATATAATCATTCTTAATTGCCTGGAGAGAAAATTGTGTCCAATATTTCAACTTAGAATTCATGAATTAACCCAAAATTAAAACCTTTTAATCAATCACTTTGGGTAGTAAAAACAAATATTCCTGAAAATTTATTAATTAAAACAGGGATGGGCACTAGCGGGAAAGTTAACCCTCACCATGTTAAACGTCAGAATAAGAAAACAGCTGCGACCGTTATACTTATTGCCGGGCGCCGGTCTGCCTGAATCGAGTCTGGATTAAATATTAAATAAAACAATCCGTAATGGAGAGCATATTATTGAAGAAAGTATATACTACAAATAATTAAAATATCTCACATTAATGTTGCATACAAAACTGTATAATTGTTATATAACCCACAGAACCTTAAAGAAAGCATGTATTCGACAGTAACAGAGTAAGCATTGAATCAAGTCAGTTTAGAGCGCTTTAATTGCTGAAGATAATGACGTTGCACAGGTTTGTGTAGTGCTAATTGTTCTAAAGCTTCGTCTACGGTAAACCACTGTCTTTTTCTTCCTATGGCTCGTGAATCTTCCCACTCCTCTAACTCTTCTGTTACTATCATAACATACACCTCGGTGCGATGTTTATGTTCTCGATTCTGTAAGTAATACAAGATATCGAGATTAAGAAACCGACTATATCAGAAAGTGGTTAATTAGGTATACATATTTTTATTAAACATTTACAGTCCAAGGCAACACTGAGCTTATAAAGAACTGTAAAAATGTAAATAGTGTGGAGGATAAGATAACCTTGTTTTCAAAGTTACTTTTTCGGAATAATAATATATAGACTTACAAAATATGTGGTTATAATAATCTGATAGGTCCTTCCTTATTGTTATTTCTTCATCTCTATCTTGAAATATTACAAAGCACAGTTTACCATCTTAAGATAATAAAAATGCCATAATAATTATTATAGTTTACGCCTGTACCGTATAAAATCGATGTTAATAGTTTATTCTATGTTTGTTAATTTTTAGTATAATTCTTGCTCGTGATAATTGTAGACAGGTTATGAAAAAGAAAAACGCTTTAGATCGAGTCAAAAATATAGTTTTTATTTACCGTACTTAACATTTCGCGAAAGTTATTCGTGTTCACTTTATCGGAAGTGAATAACCATAGATATAAACAATGTATAATTATCTTGTGAAAAGACTATGGTTAAAAAAAATATCAGCAATGATATAACTCGTAATAACAAGAAAGGTTAAGTAAGGTAAATAAAAACTATATTTTTAGCTCAACCTGAAGTGTTTTTCTTTTTCATATCATCTCTGTGTTTGTTACATTGTGTTTCGCTTTGTATATGTTGACGTGATTTTAGTATGCAAAGGTCAATTGAAACTGTTAATGAAATTAAAAATAATCACCCGCATTAATAAAGGAGTATCTTCTACTGTTTTCAGTTTCCAATTGCTTATTTTGTCCTATATGTTTAACCATTTGTTTTATAATAATGACGTTAAGAACTAGGTTTAATTTAAGATAATTTATGGAAGGTATTGAATAGCGAATAGGAAAGGGTTTTGGATCTTGATCAAACTACAAAGTTTCTGTCGGTTTCGATGAATCTGATAATTCTAACAGAATCAAACTGGGCCAAAATTATCTTGTCTGTTAATGTGCGAGAATGCTCGCAATGTGTTCTAATTTTATTTTCACCATAGTTGGCAAATTCCCAGAAATTTATACAGACATCTGTTTCATTTGGTGGATCTTTTTTTTTTAATCGAAGCAATATCAGTCATTAAATTCCTCTGAAGAAATTTTATGCTTTCAATCTTTAAATTATCTGATGTGGAGAGGTGGCTTCGAAGATTGATTTCAGTTTCAATTTTGTTGGAAAGAAACATGTACCTTGAAAAAATCCAAATTGCCAGCCACATTACAAACATTTCATCAAGTCTTTTATTTACGTATTCCAGTTACTTCACAGTAATAATAATTTGTGTAAACAGTGATTGGGGCATTGTTTTATTATTTTAAAATGAATGTATCGTCGAGTTGCTGTGATACTTTTTAGATTTAATATAAAGAAATAAAGACATTGCAAGTTTTATTAATAAATTAATAGACTGAAGCCTGATTATGTGGCAATAGATTGACCATTCTTAACTTCAAATTCGATGCAACTAAATTTGAATTGTTGCATATTAAACACTTTGCTCTGTGAACAAGATTTTGCTACTAAATTAATTTTGTGTTTTGGGCAGTATAGATTCATTACATTTTATCTTTCCCAGTAATGTAAAATTAATTTGTTTGGAAAATTTCTATATCTTACCTTATTTTAAAAATTTCGATTTTGAAAATGGTTTTATGAATAATTAATTTTTAGTGCCGGTTAACGCACTTTGGTGCGGGTGCGTTATTTTCCCATCGCCCTGTGTAGAAACTATTGTTATAAAAACAGTGTAAATACTTATACTTATTTATAATTTAATAATAAAAAAATTAAAAAAAAACCTCGCTTATTGAATTGAAAGCAGACATTTGATGATTTGATTATCGATTGTTTAAGACGTGAATTAAAATTAGTCTCAAAAAATACTTTTATTTGTTTCACAATATTTATTAAAAATATATCAAAACTGTGCAAAAAAAAACATTTATGATAAAAGTTATACTAAGAATAAAGCAGTGAATAAAGGCCTGTTCGTACAGCAGTCTCTGACTAGTTTGAAACAGTCAAAATCACGTATTCGTCATTAACAAAGTTGCATACTTGATGGCGTTGTTAAAATCGATCATTACTTGGGTGGGCAACTGGTTTTCGACATTTCAAATCAGTCAGGAATACTGCATGAACAAGCCCCCCATCGGGTTTGTTCATACGGTACCTTTAGTAAATGTGGAGCATCTTTAATAAAAATTGGCTATGATATTAAAATTAGTATGTGTGCATGTTTATGTTTATTATATAAACCTTTATTAATTTTTGTTGTAATAGTCCAACAGAAATAAAGTCTAAGATATTTTTATCATACAATTGCTTCACATATTCTTATGCAACTTTAATCTTAGATTTTCTTGAAAATTTAACACCATGTAATATTGGTCTTGGGCGGAGTCGGAAGTAGTTAAAAACTACTCGCAGTTTTAATCATTTACTCATGACTCTTTTAACTTTAACAAGTTATGTTAAAAATTACATCATTTTCCACGTCATTTACGTTGTTTAAGACTTAGGTCCAGTTTTACAAATTGGGTTCAACTTTGAGCTGAGGTTTAAACCCTTAAACGATTATTTCAACAATTGTTATGAAGGATTTAAGATTCGGCTCAAAGTCATTGTAAAACTGGGCCTAAGACTCAATTTTATAAAACTAAGACATTTAGTCTTCAGTTTAATGTCTTATTTGTCTATTTGAGTTCTTCGATATTTCTATACCGAGACTTTTTTAAATTCAGAATGGGTTAATAAAAGACCAATTGCAAGTATAATAAAGTTTGAGGTTAATTATGTGATAATTTTAATTTATTTCATAAACTATATTAAAATTTTTTGTAATGTAGTTTTTGTAGTAAATATTTTTTTTACATCTAGTTTTCCGAATCCTAGTCTCAATTCCACTTTATGAATACCATATTTGCATCACATCTTAAAGCAATACCAAAGTACTGTTAAGTAATACCGTGATAAACAACTTATTTATTAGCTCCTAATTATTCACTAATATCTGATGTTTTGCTGACACGCTAAACCAACTTTCTGTATTATTGTTATTTTTTCATCTGTGGTGTTTGCCCAACGGGGTCCTAAGTCTCTACTGTTTACGGTTTTCCTGATGATATTAATCATTAAAAAAAGGTAATAAGGCATAGGCTCAATTCTCACACAGGTTTTAAATGAAGCAATTGTCATTCGGAAGCAATTTATGTCAAAAAATTGCACATTAAAAATGACGCGACACGATGCGCTGAACCAAAAAGCGACAGTTTTCCGGACGAATTAAAAAGTTTATAGAAAATAAAAGCAAACTATAAAGAAGTCAATAATACAATAATAAAAAAAAACTAACGACGAAGTACAGCACATCAAACAAGAAGATCATAACTGTGACGGACACAAAGCAAACGAAAAATGATGAATTACGAAAAAGCGCCAGTAAAATGTATATCCGTGAGAAAAAGAAAACTCCAAACGCGTAAAATCAATTCGATAACCAAATCAAAAGAAATCCATGGCATGAAAGCATGGAGCAGAAAAAAAAACAAAAGAAATTTTTTGACTAAGTTAAACAAAAACCAAATGAATCTCCAGATGAAAAAAAAAAGACCCTAAAAAACGAAATGCAATTATAAAAAAGCGTCAGTCAACAAATTGTAAAAAAAAATTATTTCGTACAAATAAACAAAAGAAATACGAGAGCAAAAATTAAGAAAAAAACAGTACCGTGACACAAAGATGAACAAAAAAATGAAAATCGATATTGCAATAAAATCAAACTCGTAGGAAACAAAAGAAAATTGTGAAAAGGAGTCAAGAAATGGGAAAACCAGCTTGATTAAAAAGAGAAGAATGCGAAAAACAGAAAAAAAAATCAATAGAAGAATGGATAGACAAAAAATCATAAAAACGGCGATTTTCCACCGGAAATTTTTGCAAGTCAAGAAACTGTCAGGAAGCAAAAGGACAAAACAAAACAAATAAACCGTAAATAAAATGCAAAACATCAATTCCTTAAGGTAAAAAACAAAAGAGAAAGTAAAAATATGAATTGAACAAAACATAATAGAAAACGAAACGTTTTCTATTGATCGCATTGTATATTTGTCTTGAATCGACTTCATGGTTTCAAATTTTTACTCGATAGTGTATTTTTGTTCTACGATTATATTAGAGATAAGATTTTTTAAACGCCAAATATGTTTAAATGTAGTTCAAATGCAGAAATTTCCCCCAATCTGGCAAATTTCAAATTTATCAGACAGATTTGTAATGACTTTTCTTTGGCTGGCGTTAAAACTATTGCTAAAGCTGACATCAAAATGTTGTCCACAGAAAAATCATTTCAAGTCTATGAAATAAATTAATACAAAGAAATATTCATAGTTGCTTTACTTTCAAATGTCATAACGTTTTAATGCTTCATAGATTCTAATGGTGCTATAATAAAATAATAGATTTTTGATACAATTTTTTGCAAAATCTTGATTACTGCTCCATTAAGTACTTCGAGTGACGTTTGGAAACTTCAGTTTCAGGACCACTTTACACCGCCGAAACATTGTGTGTCAAGTCTGTTTGTAACAGTTTTCAAAGGCCGCTACTGTACATTAAAAATTACCTATTTAGTAATAAAAACAGAACTACAAACATATTATGTAGGGGGTTGTTGCGTAGTTGTAATTATCTGTTTCCAATTATCTACTTTTCAGATAAATATTTTGGACAGATAAGATAATTCACAGATTATCTAGATAAAAGATAATATGTAGATGAGAAATTATTATCTGGCTAAAGATTCAGATAAATTATCTAGATAATCCCAACATTGAACCAAATATCAAGGAACGCTGCTTAGATAAAGTTACGCGCCACGAAGTTACGATAATTTCAAATTATGTATAAACCAATATTTCTTTAAACGCTTTCTGAATACTTAGGAGAATGGACTTGCAAGCAAAGCGAGACTAGATTGCGATTCCACAAGGAACAAGCGATAAGGATCTGAATGGGTCACGTGACAGTCAATTATTTTTGAGGGAACAGTTTTTTTGAACATTTGTTACTGTCTCATTTTAATTTTTTATTTTTTGAATATTAAACTACGATATTATAAGAAAAATAATTTAAAAAAATCATTTCACATCACATACATGTTAAGTAAATAGGTAAATAACTTTTTCCAAAACTTGCAGGAATGCAAGGTCTGTGTTTCAAGAGAATTCGAAGATATAAAAGATAGCGAACTTTGATTACCTTTACAAAAATATGAAACACGGTAGGTATATTAATCAAATGCTGAGGTCAGGTTTTGCCTTCTTCATTTAAAAATAGGTTTCGTATTAAAAGTGTCAAATTTGGCCCACTCTATCCTGTACACTATCGCTATCCTTGCCTACAGCATTTTCAAATGGTATAATATGTTCACTTACTATTCTTTATTGTTTTAATCTCACGTAATGAAATAAGATGAACATACTCTGAGTGCATATACCTACTATAGTACAGTGCACCCCAATCGAAAGTGCTATAAGGATTGTAATCTTATAGGCCATAAACCAAACTCATGCCACTCTATTTACTGTTATGAATATAGCAATACTGTGTTGTTATTCTATATACGACCTTTCAAGGACACCTGTATTAACTGAGATTGATATTTTGAAAGTTTCTTTTTTATTAAATTCCAAAGTCATCACTTTTGATTATTAGTGATAAGCAAAATGTTAAATTATTAAGGTCCGGTTTCTGGAAGCGATTAATGGGTTGATTAGTTTAACTAAGGTTTAGATTGTGGCACCCGTTGTGACGAACATCGTAGCGCATCACATTCTATCATCACTTCCAGAAACCGGGCCTAAATGATGTAAATAATACTGCAGTTTATATTTACCTAACATGAGATATTTTGTCAAAAAGTGGTATAACATAATTACCTAGCTAAATACCTCTTAAATTATTTGACATAGGAAAATTTTACCACAAATTGGGCCCTATTCTGTATCAAAACCGTTAAATTTAAAGGGCTGTTAAATTTTGTTAGTACGGTAACCAACAATCATAGAATTGTATTTTAAATTTAAAAGGACCTCTAAATTTTAACAGTCTGATAAAAAGTTACAGAACATGCCTCATTGTCCACATTGTCAGTAAAAGTAACGAAAAACACAGGGTGTTTCACTAAAAAAAGAAAACCTTTTCCCAAATTAAAACATTAGCAAATATTAAACACCCTGTAAAGGTGGATATTATTCAGGAACATACTTTCCTCCTTCTTTAAGAAAATATGCGTACATTATTAAAGAATAAATTTAAAATTTTGAAATAATATGATTAAGATAGTAAAAGTTAAATAAAATTGATATATTTCAGCATCATTGATTGTTGAAGTAGAACAATATCCTAATATCCTGCAGGTACAATGCTTTCTTTTGGGATTGTTTGACTATTTATGTTATACGAATTTTTTTCTCCAAAAACTTTTTATAGGTTTAGGCCTGGGCTAGCTTAGAAGAACCTGTATTCACTGAAAGGAAAAAGCTGTACAAGCAAAAATTTTCGAGCTTACTTCAAAAACTCCAAGACTGCGTCCTAATTTGCCAATAACGCCGGCTTCTTCTAAAACTTCTCTTGTTGCTGTAACACTAGGTTCTTCTTCTGGTTCTACGCCACCACCTGGTACAATCCACTTTTCTGGCCTCCGAGATGATGTAACCAATAACACCTAATTTGCCACAGAAAACTTAATTTTCATTTTGGTATTTAACACATATTGAACACAAAACAAAATAACGCGATGAAAACTACGGACATTTAACAATAACAGCAATTGTATCATGCACTCCTTCTTGATTGACGTTAGTTATTAAAAAAAAAAAAAGCTTAACATAATAATAAATAACCTTAACGTCTTCATTTGGAATGGTAAATGGACTTACTTCAGTTTCGGCGTCGGAACGAACACATATACAAGCAGCACGCCGCCGGAAGCCTTCGTCGTCGTAGATACGGATGGAATTTGGTTTCTCTTTAACCATTGTGGGTTTTCAACAAGTAAATCTGAATTAAGAACAACAACTAGCAAATAATAGTGTAACACAAATCAACTGAGACGTAAACGACCTACTGGACAGCCATTGCCGCTAAAATTATTTTATCACACTTTTTTCCTACAGAACGATTTATCCATTTTAACCTGATCGTAAAAACATTTAAAGATACAACTCTTACACAACAATTAATACACTCTGAATTAAAAATACGAAGTTTAGCTAGAAGCTAGCTGTATGTGGAAAACTTAAAGCCCATGGTTGAGCTTATTAATTTGGAACTGTTTACTTCCGTATTGTTCAGAAGAGTAATTTCGCGTCGCAACTAAACTCACAACCACCAAAGCTGTCACCTTGTTATTGTAAAAGAAACACAGTAGATAGCAGCAGTGTTGCCAGATATATTTTATTGCATCCAAATAATCACAAGACAGCGCTATTAAAATACGAAATTTCAATGTAAATTTCATTTCATCAAGAATTATAACGGGATTATATTTAATCTTAGTTTAATTTAATGTTGCCAGCAAAGTATTGATGAAAATTTGCATCTAGGGATATTGTTAGCTTTAAGTTTAGTGAATTCAACACTGTGCGCTAAGTGCGCGATAAACGAATAAGTAAACTTTAATACTTTTTAAATTATTACTGGATAATTTAAATAAAATAACTACTCTTATTATGTTTTCTAGTGGTGTTTATTGCTTGCGAATTACATAACCTATAAAAACCCATACAACAAATATCTTGCTCGGATATGCGTTGATGTGTACTGCAGATACGAATTCAAATTCAGACGCATGAGCTTCGTAAATTTTGGAATGCTTAATAATATCACAAATTCCAGACAAATTCGTGTAGGGTAAGTCAATGATGTATCCATTAAGCTGAAAATTTAAATCTTATATAATGTGTAATTCTTACTAATTACTATTGGAGAGTTAAAAGAGAATAGAGATTCCACCCAGTGCAATTGTTTGCACCGGTGGAATCACGGAATGCACCCGGTGCATTGAGTGCATTGCCCGGTTGCCAACATTTACATAAGACATAAAAAAATTGCTTTAAAATGACACCAAATATAATATATTTTGTACGGACTATCGCTAGACAATTATTTTGTAACGTTAATTTCAAATAGAAAGTTTTTTTAATCTCAAACCGGACAGAAAAATGAAGGGAAACACACTCAACGTTTCGCTATAGATTTATAGCTTCGTCATTTTTCTGTCCGGTTTGAGATTAAAAAAACTTTCTACTTACTATTTTCATCGGACAAGAACAAACTTCAGTTAATTTCAAAAACTTACTCATTTTATTTATATTTTAAGCTACAAAGTTTTCGGTTAAACTTAAAAGTTTACTATTTAGCTATTCACCATACACTATGAAACATTAAACCTGTAAACCATCTGCAAACAATTAAATAACATCAAGGACAAGGTTATTTCTCGTTCGATTTGCGCGGGAAATTTAAATTTTTTAATTTACCCGGTACATTCATGTATGCACCCTGCTGAATGCACCCATGTGGGTGCATTCAATGCACCGGGTTCATTCCCTGGCCCATCTCTAAAAGAGAACGAATAACATGGTTTTGTTAAATTCGTAAATTATTTTTAATTGCTAATAGCGTTTTTCGCTGGCTGCACCAGTGTGCACTGAGTATGTCTCTCTATCTCGTTTTATTACATAAAACTAAACCGAAATGGAGATACATTCAGTGCGCACTGAGTGCAAGAAAGAGCGATCAGTGAAAAACGCTATTAGTATGAATCTGGAATTCGCACAAAATATCGCTGTACAGTGCGTTAGAAAAGTCTAGTGTTGTTAAATTACCGGTAATTTATTTTTAATGTTACCTTACCGGTAATGTTACCGTAATATTATCATTTACAACAAGGTTGGTAGAACTGGACTGTGTATTATGTCGTTTTCGACTGACTACTCTTGGCTGCTTTCAGAGTATCTCCATCTTGTTTTAACCTCATGTAAAAACAAAGGATGGAGATACTCTCAGCGCAGTCCAGAGAAGTCAGTCGAAAATGCCATTAGAAAATTACCTTGATCAACGGAGGCGCAGAGGGAGAGTATCTCATTAAGTCACGTCACGTGATAAATTCCATTGGGTATATTAACGAGATTTATGCGTTATTTGGTCAATAGGACCATGGAATTGATCCATTTTTAGTGAATTAGATTAAGCTTTAGGAAACACACCCTATTTACTTCAGTGTGACGGACAGAAGTTTCGCGTGACGTCATGAGTTACTTTTGCGGGGAGAAAATTTCAAACTGCATATTAAATGGGAACGAGGCAACATGCTAGATGCAATATCAGTTTTATCAACCTTGATTTACAGCTCAAGTGGCGACATCTCGCGCCGCAGTTACCAATTACACTTTTAACTAAAAATGTGATATTTACTCAATTTTCTGATTAATTTGATATCGAATACACATTACAATTTTGTCTTCTATTATTAATAAGGTTTCCAATATTTAATATTATGTATTTCCATTAAATAAATTCACGTGTAAACGAAAATTATTTTAGGTTATGAACTTTTTTTGGTATTTACGTTATTCTAAAGTAATCAAAAATATTCTTTGATCATTTGTTTAATTGGTTTACTTGCATTTTGCAAGTGTGCAATTCGAAATTACGTTATGATGACAACTGAGGTAACAAACAGTAACATACGGTAACAAATGAGTGTTACCTTACCGATAACATTGGAAATTTACCGTAAGGTAACGTGGTAATATAGAGTTTGCGCAAAAACATCGTTATTGTTATAAACGCTTTATAATGGAAAATGCAATTTCTGCTTAAAAACCTACAGAAGAAGCATCATATTCAGAAGTTGTCTAAATTTTTACTTATATTTTTCAAATTTTGTGGTTTTCCATTCCGTTCTGAAATATATTAACTACTTTTCTAAGTTATAATGATACATTTATAAAGAAACGGTGCTTTCGCGCAAACTCTATAATATTACCGACTCACAACACTAGAAAAGTCTGATACAAACTCAGTATTTTTCAAATATCCTCGGATAGGTTAATGTTATTTTTTTTCTCCCCACATTTTGATGTGAAAAATTCATAGATGGCGTTGATAAAGCAACAACTATGACGTCACTGTTGATTTTTTAAGCAGCAACATTAGTAACACTATATCCGTGACTATACTCTTTATTTTATTGATAGGCGGAATTATCCAGATTGATACAACGTGTTACATAGCTAGCTGTCAACAAAAAATTTTAAAGTTGAGCCCAATCGTTACTAACTACTTGCTGTCTGGCGATTCAAAATTTTTTCTTCCGCCATCGTAAACGTGGAAGCAAGAGTTTTATGACGTAGTAAGTGGGGAAGCACGTGGTAAACAATGTGAGTTAGTGCTTATATTTTCATTATATTTTTCCAGTTGTGGAGGTGTTTTAAGAAGCTGTCAGAAACACAGCGAAAGTCGACATAAATCTCTATTTTTTCAATGGCCGTTTTCATAATCAGACTTTAAGCAAGCTTTAATTTAACGTCACTTTAAGAATAGGGAAACAAATGTATTTTTTTAAGGTTAAAGTAACTTTAAATTTAAAGTTCTATTATGAAATCGGCCCTAAGTGTCCGCTACAAAATAATTATATATTTTATTATAATATTCTTAAAAACTAATCGTGTTTCATTTCAAATACAAATTATTAAATAGAAACCATGCTATTCATAGCAATACAAGAATTCCTCACTTACTGCGTCATTATCACGTAGTTCAAATATTTCCGCTAGAGGTCGTGCAGCTTAGCTAGATTCGCCAATACGAGAGCCAAATTCATCAACTTAGCAACCACCGCCTATCAATAACAAGTAGGCTATAGACAGATCTGTAGACAAATCTAGTGACATTTGCTTTGAAAGGTGCCGCCATCTGCGTTCACCTTTTATTAAATTGAATAAAGACACGTATATGTGCCCTTGTCAAATAGAAAAGAGATAACTACAAAGTTTAAAAACCGGAAAAATTCTTCAATCTACTTGCACATCTCGTTGTTATCTCTGCTATAGATTAATTTGTTATTTTGTTGAAAATATGGGTTTGCTCATCCAGATTGCATCAATATGAAAATAAGCGTTAGAAAATTTAAAAGTATTTATGCGGCTTGCATTAGAAAAGTTTAAAGCCAGCTACTCATTACGCGGTACTTGGCAAGTACTTGCCAATACTTAGCAAGTGTCGAGTAAAGTGTATTAAAACGCGGTGTGCAACTCGGCACTACTTGCCACGTTACTTGTACTTCCCATTTGTTGTTGGTAAAATATCCAAAGTCAAACGGGCAAATGTTAAACGGCTTGGCTACGTAGAGTAATGTGTACGGTTCAAATTTTATTTGCACAAATACTCGCCGAGTACTTGCCAAGTTAAGTCACTTGCCAAGTACATTAAATTAAATTAAATCATAGATGGAGATGTAATCGTATGTAAATTCGTGCATTGCGATTACTCAGTATGGATTTGGATAGTTCAGAACTTAAAATTCCGGTAAAAGGAATAAAATAATTATCAAAGGTTGGCTGAACTTGGATTTTATGAAAAATAAGGAGATTGATGAATGACTTAATTTTTAATACTAGGAATAGTCTCTTAAATATTTCACTTACTTTCGACACTTTTTGGTAATAAAATATGATATTTACTTGATCGGATTCAGGACGACTTTCAAAATTTCATTCTCAGGAAGCCATTTCATTAATTACGATATTTACTGTTGAAACAAGAAAAAGGCAGTTACAGTTTATTGTAATTTTTCTTTCTCCAAAATGATACCGTTTAAATACGATTTCACCCCCAAAAAGTTTGAGAGCTTTCGTATTTGATAATTTCAAAACTTTTGTAAAATCTGTGTACAAAGAAAAATTATAGGAAGCTGTAATTGTTTACAATTTATATACAATATTGACAGTATCTTAATGTTTTAATTTCTGGAATTAAAACTAACGCTTTGGCCAACAGTGACACCAAAATTTAATGCTCGCTGGGCACACTTCCGGTAAAGGAAACTTTCATTGGCTACGACGTTTCGTTTAACCAATGTTTATAAAAGGGCAGAAAACTCGCTATCTCTACAATATAGAAAAGAACATCCCAACATAATTTAATTATTTCTTTAATTTTGTCCCATTATTGCTTAGTGCATTTAATTCAGAGATAATTAATTATGGAGCATATCCTGTAAAATTACAATTAGTCCATTTGTAAATAATTAGTTTAAAATTCGACTTTATCTTATCTTAAATGTTGGTAATATTCAGAGCCGGCCTTCTGAATGACGGTGCAATAAGAACTGCGGGACCCCTTTTTTTAAAGAACATTGTTATGGTATAGAATAAGGTGGGCCCCACAACATCTTAAAAATCCGCTTGATTTCTTCATTCGTTTCAAGAATTTGAACTGATGAAACGTTTTTAAAGTAAAATTTTAGTGTACAGGGTAATTCATGTATGTATTTGAAATAATAGATAGTGAGTATTTTAAATGGATCACCCCGTATATGTGTATATATTTTTGAATTCTACTTAAATTTCAGTATTAAACATATTCAGATTAAAAATTGTCGGTCCCAGCTTTTGTCATAATTTCAAGGAAATCGACCAGCGTCGAAGGTCAAGGAAGTTTTTAACGTTTCGTCGGGGGTCCCTGTGTGGCACCGGGTCTGGATATTTTGCACCCAGTACCAGCCCCCTTGTGGCCGGCCCTGGTAATACTCTATGTACTGCGCAAATTTTCGAGCGTTCCCTTTTAACTATCCACGACTGCACAATCTCCAGTCCAAAGGAACGTGTTTCAAATAAGAAGTTTTTAAATAAAATATGTTAAAAATTTAATTTTACGTAATATGCAGGAGCTGCAAATGAAAGTTCTGCTTATAATAAAACAAAATATAGAATACAGTTTTCAAAATATTTAAGTATTACGTATTACTTACTGCATGTGTGGTTTGAATGCCTTGCATGTACACGTTTACATCAAGTTTGCCTAGGAAGTAATTGTACTCCAATTTAATTAGAATATCTTTGAGAACTCCTGATACATTGTAATTCCAAAGAGTTCTTCTAGTTTTACGAAGCTTCGTAATTGTTTTGCGAATTTTCTTCTCTAACTGAAACTCCAGTTCTTTCACATCAATTTCTGAAGTGTAAATTATTTTTTCTTGTATGGAGTTTACAGGGCCAACCAACTGATCGTTAAAAAGTGGATGCCAATCAGACCTGTTAGTGAACTCAAACCTTGTTAAAATTAACTCATCTGTTCCTTGAATGTTTGCCCATATCTGTGCGCATTAAAAAAACTAAATTAATTTAAATCAAATCATTGCATTGTCTTAAAAATAACTTACATTTTTGTCATTGGCTGCGGCAAATACATTTCGAAGAGGGCAGTAAGGATCAGTAGTGATATATTTGGTGCCAGTTACCACATCGTAAATAAAATGAACTGGCGTGTTATCTTTAAGTTCTCTAACTAAAACATATGCCGTAGGACCATTAGGCAAACCATAACCCAGTAGGAGCTTTGCCTTCACGTTTATTGCCAGAAAATAACACAACAAAGCAATAGCGTGGTCATTGGCAGAGCCCAGTGTGAAATTTAACATTTGCTAAAATTAAAATAATTTAGTAGCCATCATTAGTTTTATTTATGTGTTATACAGTAATTAGTAGGAAATTTAATTTATTAATCCTCACTTCAAAGTCCTTCAAATCCTCTTACCTTTACTGTCAAGTAAACATGATCACATAACTTATTGGCGCAAGTAAATGGAATTAAAGAAATGTATCGAGCTAATTGTTCAAGGGTAACATTGAAGTCATTTTCAGTGATCTTCGGTGGTTCTAGTGGTGTAATAAATCTTGTTAAGCACATCGTTTTACCGTTAACATCAATTGCAAAGGCTGAAAATTTCCTGTGTGGAAACTTAGCGTTGTATTTCTCATTCCACTCTAATACATACTTCCATGTGTACGATGGTTCACCGGAAGGTAATTCTGCCTGAAATAATTAATCATATTTTAGTAGCGAGTGTATTTCTTGAGACTTAAATTTGCTTAGATTTTTAAGTAATACAGTTGTAAGTCTAGGAATTTTCTTTTATTTGTAATTTTATGACGTTTAGTCTTTCCTTGCAAAAGGATTTTCTCGAGGCTGCTGCTGCCGAAGTTCTTCCTTTTCACTGTTGCTGCTCTAACAGGACCAAGCAGCTCTACTAACAGTCCTAAAGAAGTTCTTTTTTTTGCAAGAATAGGCGAATTTGTGTTACATAAAAAGGAGTAGTGGGATAGGTACTGGTAGAAAACTGTAACATTACAATACATTGTTTAAAATTTAAAATCAAAGTAATTACCATGCTAACAGCTACTTTTGGCATCGTGGGTTCCATTCGTATTTTTAAAAAGACGTACAACGCGTTTGAATTCGAAGAGTTTGAAGAAATATCTTGTGTTTTATCAATGCTTTCCTCATAAATATTTGCTGTAGGGGTTGTTACTCGAAAAAAACCTTCAATCTGCAAAAAAAAACTTCATTCTGATGAGATGGCGCTGAGTGGATCAACTTTTTTGCTCACACATTTGTATTTTTAAATAAAATCAAGTCAATGCTATTCAATTACATATTGAATTTTAAAATATAGTATAATATTTTGAGCTTGCATCAAAATAGTAATTAGTTAAAAATAATATGTTAAAGCACCAACACAAACACGATAATTATTTCGAAAACAAGAAAATGAAAACCTAAAGGGTACGATTCAAATTATGGAACTTTCTGAACGTGACTTACAGCTGTAGAGAGGATGCTCAGGGGAACCACCGCAAACAAAAAAGATTTGCAACAAATTTTTTTGAACGTTACTACTTAGTATAGTCTCGTCACAAATTATTATACAGGAGCGTGCCGAGTTTTAGGCTTAATGATCGCAATAGCTGAAAATTGAATTTTTATTTTGCTCGTTTTGGTTTGTTTACGTCGTTTTATTAATTGCATCCATATTAAAAAAATAAAATAAACACAGATGATTGAAATCATGGATGAAATTCGTTAAATTTGTTTTTCTTCTGTTTTTTTTTTTTTTTGGTGAATCGATTGTCAGGCTTTGTAGAAAAAAAATGTCAAAATACGATGTTTACGCTTTAGTTTCTTAATTCGTTCTCTTTATTAAAAAAAAAAAGATTTCGAGCTTGTTTTAATAACGTGGCGGAACAAATGACAAGCGACTTTTACATGACTGACGTATGACGCAGAATAATAATAATTGGCGAACAATTTTTATATGACAGTCAGTCAATCAGTTACGTAGAGAAACAAATGACGAACGGTCTTACATTTAATAATTATATTTGAGTAGGAACTTACGGTGTCAATGGGCGCGTTCAGCGACTGAGTTGTTTACTCAGCAATCGATTGTGATTGGCTCACATGAAGGTAATAGCCAATTACAAACGACTGCTAAGTAAGCAACGCATCCGCTGAACGCGCCCAATAGTTTAGTTTTAGTTTACCTTTTGTTTTTCTTTAAAATCGATTTTGGAGCTCTTTCGATGACGCAATGGTATTGGTGAACGATTTTTACATTATAGTCCGTTAATCAGTCAGGCGGAGAAACAAATGACGAACGGTTTTGTATTTGACAAATTATCTATGAGAAGGAAGTTACTGCATCAGTAGTTTACCTTTTGTTTTTCTCCAATCGATTTTGAAACACTTTCGATGTTAATGGCATCAAAAAAAAGAGAGAATATTTCCACTACTTGATTATTCATTTTAGAATATTTGTTCGACTTTGTTTTCTTGGTCTTTTTTCCATAATGATGGATTTTGAGAAGCAAAAGAAAAACAAATGATAAAACTTTCATGTCAAACGACTTTCATATGACAATCAATATCTTTAAGAAGGAACTTGCGCGAAGGATACTTTCTTGAATTTCACATTTTCTGTCTTTTTTCTTTTTTTGCTTTCATTTCGAGCTTCCCTTGATAACACAGAATCAACCAATAACGTAGGGAAACAAATGACAAATGGTGCTTACACCAAGAAGGAATTTGTGCCAAAGATATTTTCTTTAATTTCGCATGTTTCTTTCTTATTTTTTTTGTTTGCTTTGATTTCGAGCCTCCCTTGATAAACATAATACAGAGAATGACAGGATAGTCAACCAATGATCTAGAGAAACAAATGACTAACGATGCTTACATGACAATTATCATCAAGAAGGCATTTGCGTCAAAGATATATTTTTTTAGTTTCGCATTTGTTTCTTTTATTTTATTTAAAATTGACTTCGAGCTTCTCATGATAATATAGTTCAACAGACGGCAGAATGGTCAACCAATAGCATAGAGAAACAAATGACAAATGGTATTTACATGACAAATACCACCGTCAAGAAGGAACTTATAACAAATATATTTTCTTTTAGTTTCACATTTGTTTTTTGCTACATTTAAAAATAATTTGTAGCTTCTTTTGATAACGGAGTGGAGAATATGATAGGACAGTCACCAATAAAATAGAGAAACAATTGACTAATGGTGTTTATGTACATGATAATTACCATTGAGAAGGCACTTACACCAAAGATTTCTTTTTTAGTTTCGCGTTTGTTTCTTATTTCTTTTGTTTTGCTTTATTTAAAAATAATTTTGAGCTTTTCTATTGATAAAACAGTGGAACAGATGAAACAATAAAAGTTTTACGTAACAGTTGAACTTACCTGAAAGGCATATTATGACGTAGAAAAATAATTAACGAATAATTTTGTGTTAATACTCACTTTACCACAGTAATAAATCGCAGGCAAAGGTACCCGAATATACCCTAACCAGTACACTGATTTTGTCTCTGTTAGAACATCACTGTGTTCTTCATATAAGTTTAATACTATGAAGTCGTTTAAAGAATCAGGATATTGGTAATCTGTGTTAGATGCACTAAAATAAAATTACCTAAATTAAAATTGTTTTTGTATGTATTAAAAGTGACCTACCGGACATGAAACATTAATTGTTCATTCCACTTTGGATTTACACCTTCCATAACAGCAGTTCGAAATACTGCATGCTGATAAGTAACTTCGATAAACGAAGAAACATTTTCTTCCACTTTCGATCTTGTCCTTTGGGTTATATTTAATGCCGATATTATATTGATGATGACTTTAGTGGATGTGGCGTTTTCGGTCGCTTGTTCTTCTGATACAATTACATTCGTCTTTTTAAACGAGTTCTTTATATTCGATTGAATCATGAACCAATTAAGAAGGCTTGCGGCCATAGTTTTTAATGAATTCCTGTGGGTAGAAAAAAATAGTGCTGGATTCTTTTAAATAATTAACTTTATACTCACTGAAAAGAAGAAATCAGCTTTTCGTCTATTACATCTTCATATTCTAAATTATTTTCTACATTTCTGCATTGTTGAAAAATTTTGCTGTATATTTTTTTTAAAGAATTTTTACCAACTACTCTTTGCTCTTGAATAGTTTTATCAGAATCACTTTCTGGAACTGGACACTCAGCTTCTTCTAGAATACGCTTTTTGTACGTTGAAGGTAAATTCAGCTGTAATTCCTTGAGATTATTCGTTACCATCGTTGCCATAAACTCTAACTCATTTTCGTTTCTTAGCTCAAGCACTTTAAATCTTAAATTGCTTTCGATGTCAGATGGATCATACAGCATAAGTGGTTGTAATTTTGCACTGCAAAATATTTAGTTGAAGACAGAAAAAAGTAAATAAAACAGTTGGGACATACAGAGCTTAGGTAGCTCTACCTTACCTGAAATATTTTTGCCCTGCGTTTTGAGTAGGGGGTGCACTTAATTCATTATCATTTATGCATTCGAAAAAGTTTGCATTTTTTGGATTTTCCGGATCTAATTCCACATTGTTTGTCCATTCGTTCAACACATGTATATCTACTTGATTGTCTTTATTTAACATCGATCTATCCTTGGATAGATGAATAATATTACAAGGGCCTTTATTGCTTTCCAACCAGTTTACGTAATACCTTATACTTCCACGTGTGTAAAGATCCAAGCCCTCGCAAGCACTAGCATATTTTCCTATAACTTCTGAGACATCTTGACCACTTCCAACTCCTTCATGACTGTAATGTATGCATTCATCTTTCTCAAACGTATCTTCCAGTATTTTTTCTTTACTGTAGACTTTCGATGCTTGTGGAATTTGTAAGGGCACTTCACTTATCTTTCGTTTTGTCATAGTACTCGATTGCTCATATAATTCAAGGCATACTCTGCTTGGTACATTATGGAGTTGTAAAGCGAATGTCTCATCGATAAAGCAAGAAAATGTGTTATTTAAACTAATCAGCTTAGATTTACATACTTCAATTCCATCACATGTTACTTTAGCGTAAACCTTAGTCCTTTGAATGGCCTTCCTTCTCAAAACTTCTTTTTCATTTTGAATACTCATGGACACTTCATTATCATATGAAATAAAGAATTTCAAGATGGGTTCACCTGGTGGTTTAAACGACTGCTTAAATTGTTTCAGTACAAGGGCTTTTATTTCTTCGTCGCTTATATTTTTGCAAGGCTTCTTTGGTTTTGCTAAGTTTTTATTCGCTTTCCACTTAGCAATTTTCTCCTTGTACACCGTCAATTCATTTTCATATTCATGTTGCTTTTCTATTTCGATTTCAGAAATAACATGGTTTATGTCTTCCTCCCACGCTTGGTTTTCCTGTTCGAAATCACAGCTTTCTTTATGGATTGTTAATTTTACAGAAGTATTTGAGTATGCGTTTGTGTCACGCATCTTTTTAATCATCTTCCAGTTCTGCAATATTAATTTTATATTGTTCCTGTATTCTCGTGCCTCTTTAAATAAAACCTCGCGCACTTTCTTCACTTCATCAACATAAAAGGATTCGTTAACTTCTTCTTGGTGTCTGATTTTTCGAAGCGTTTCCAATTTCTTCTTTGTGCGCTCGGTGTCTTTGCGTACGCATTTTTCTTTGTATGAATCAAACAAGGAAAGTAGTCGCCTTTCGAAAATGTGTTCAACACTAAACAACGGATGATGTTCGAATTTAATATTGATTATGTTTATTTCTAATATGTTTGATGCGTAAATGTCGTTGCAGACGTTATCAATTTCCTCATTGTCGGTTGGTAATTTGTAGTGGGTTTGAAGTTCAGAGAAATAAGTCTTTGCTGGTCGGAAGCTGCTTGAAGTTAATGGAACTTTTTGCATCTTAATAGTTCCATCACAATTAAACCATTTGCTTATTTATTGGAACAAATAAATATATAATTATGTTGTCTTTAAAAGTTTATTCACCAAAAGACTTTTGCTTGTATCAACTTATGTTAAATACTTACTTATCATCCTGTATGGAGAGTCTCTGTTCCAAAGCACTCTGATAGAAAACTTTTCGCATTTGTGGTACATACAATCCTTCTTCAGTTAAATTCCGAGGTGCAAGTTCTGCTTCCAAATTCGAAGATTGAGGTTTTCTGTAATAGTTATATTCAAAATGTTTAAATAGAAATTCTATTAGATTTAAATTGAAAATTCAGAGTCATTGTAACTTTAAACTCTTCAGTTTTAATTTACTAAATTTCCAGAAAGTAAAAGAAAGTATGAAAAACAACCAGATACAGAAATTTTGAAGGAGGAATTAAACTCTATTTCAGTTTACAAAAGTAAAAAAATAGTAAACAATTACAGTTTCCTGTAATTTTTGTTTCTCCAAAGTGGTACTGATTAAATAGGATTTCACAAATTTTACAAAAGTTATAAGCTTGTAAAATTTGAAAGCTTACAAAATTTTCAAGTAACCACTTACTCACCTGTGAAGTCATGTAAGCAATACCATTTTGGAGAAAGAAAAATTACAGAAAATTATAACTCTCTACTATTTTTTGCTTTTGACTGTATATATATATTTTTTTGATACCTTGTTGGCTTCCAAAATACATCGTTTTCTGCTTCCCGAATACTTTTACCCAATAAATTGGGTAATGAATTCAGTGTAAGGATATTCTCATCAGAATCTTCAATTAAAATTTCACTTGAACCACCTACACGATGCATTTCACCGGAGTGCCCCTGCAATTAAAACTTGATTAACAGATAATTTCAAGTTTAATATAATCAGAACTTTAAAATTTGTCCAGTAATTTCTCAAGGATTAACATTGTTTGATTATTGCTTTTTGTAAGCTCCAGTTTAAGGCATCGAGGAAAGTCAATTATTGAGAGACTCCAATTACTCATACTTAAACATTCATGCGGAGGAATAGAAACTTTCGACATTCTAATTTCATTTATAATTAATTATGAAATGAAGAGGTATCTTGAGCTAAGCAGATCGTAAAAGTGGAACTACGTAATACACATCTAGCACATATTATACTTACATTATCACTCATAATGTCCCTTATTAAATGGAATTATGGAAAAAAATTATGTTGTGTTGATTACAGTCTCAAATTCCTAAAAAAAATTAGTTTACTGTAAACTTTATCAAATGTAGATTTTATGTCAATTCAACAATCACTTGACAGCATGAATGCATTTGAGCGTCACCATGGCAACCAGCTTTCCCGCTAACAATATTGCCAACTGACTTTCATTTTTACGGAGGTTCAGCTTAGTGTTGTCAGATTAAGCGAAATTTCGTCATTTGACACTTTTAATAAAGGTAAACACCTATCATCTATTTTTATAGCGTTTTCCGCTGGCTGCACTATTGTGAACTGAGTGTATCTCTATCTCGTTTTATTACATAAAGCTGAACCGAGATGGAGATACACTCAGTGCGCACTGAGTGCAAGAAAGTGCGACCAATGGAGAACGCTATTAGATGAGTCAGACAAAAACTGATCTGGGTGTCTGCAGTTCACGACCTACTGGATTACACAGGACAGACTCTCTTATCCGGCCTGCACAATTTGTTTATTTAGAACAAATTTTCTCCGTTTTGGCGCTAGTTACCCAAATTGAAGTATTCTGACACTTAAACGTCACAAACATAAAATGATAGGTACATACATATTTATGACAGTGCAAATTTAATTAAAACCACTTTGTTAAAATTAGTAAATGATTTTTATTGAAAAGAATAACGTAATTGAGTACGAAATTACATTATAAAGCCTCGCAAGTCAGAATCAAAAAAGAAAAAACGTATGGTTTGAATGTACCACACTTGGCTCGTGTTTTAGCAATATTTGTCAAACATGGCAAGTAATTTTGTAAGGAATTACTGAATTACGTTACATAATACAGTTCCGCAACAAACAAAGTAGACTAAAAAAGCAATTGGAGTAAAGAAAGTTAAGAATTTTTTTTTATTTTGTACCCACCGTGTAAAATTTCAAACTGCTTTTCCTCTGCTTTTTTAAGAATCGGCGGTAATTAATCATTTGTAGAATTAGTACTGTCGCTAAAAAACCGTACCTGAGTCAACCTGTGCAAAGAAACACAACTTTACTGAGCACTTACGCAAAACTGTCAAAAACCGCGGAAACTGACATCAGTCAAAAATGACGTCACGATTATACATCCGTTTCCGGTTTTTTGGGTAAGTGGCGCCAACGGAGAAACACTTGAACTAGTAAATTGCTCCGGCCGTATAGAGACGTCGTCTCGTGAAATCGAGTAGGTCGTGTTGCAGTTCAATTTTTATGACAAGTTCAATGGTAAAAACCGCATTTCGATATCTTGAACTGTTTAGGAGTTATGATTTTTCAAAATTTTGATATTTCTAAAACTCATTATAACTTTTTTGTTTATAAAAGTTTTCGTTTCTGTAAAAACTTCTTTAAGGCACTTTTTAACGCAGTATCCATTACTCTTTGTTACATTTTTCTAAGACGCACATTTTTGAAATACAACCTGAACTTTTGATCGTTTATACGGGACACCTATATGTTTTCACATTTTTGAAAAGAGAATAAAATTACCCTTCCAAAAATATAAGACCCTTGGTAATTGGTAATTATCCCAAAAAGTTTGTGAGATGTAGAGTTTTTAATAATTTTTAAAATGCTTTTTTCTATTTTGAATTGTAGAAAGAATAATAATAAGGATATGAGGTGCATTTAATAAGGAAATACCGTCAGCTGCCAACTTTTTAAAGCCAAACTAATTACACTTTGGAAATTGTGATATTTTTTTTAAGGAAAATCTCCTTTGTTATGTACAACATGTTTTCAAGTAAGAAGCCTACAACATAAACGATAAAAAAGTAGTTTGGTTAAATATTAGACGTTTTTAAAATTTTATTGCTATTAATAAAAAATAACCGAAGCCTATCCTTAACTTATAAAACAAAGAACTATAAGCCAAGTCTTGAAGGAGTCCTCCTCGGCGTAGTCCCCGCCGAAATTATTTCCTGTCCTTTGTTCAAGGCCGCCTCTCGCCGTTCAGCCGCTTCCTTGCGCGCCTTCATTTCCTCTTGGGCCACCTGCATTTGGCTCTCCATTTCTTGCAAATGTTCGGCCGCTTGCTTTTTCTTGGCTCGCCCAGATTTTCCAGTTTCCTTCACGGAGAAGAACATCGGACCAAGTTCTGCCAGCCAGTGACCATCCACGGATGTGACGCATTGCATGTACTCTCGGGCAGTCATTACCAATTCATGGTAGACAACGTAATCTGGTGTATTGCCTAATCCAAATAATGCAGATGTGGGATGTAGATGACAAGGCATACCTGTGCGACAATTCACGTATTCTCCAATGCCCTTTAAACGTGCTGCTTGATGGAAATAAGCTGAAATAAAATTACATTTTTATAAGCAGGGTTCAGAAATAACAGTTTCATGAATTATTTGTATTAAAGTTTATGAATTTGTTCATCCTTAATTTATGTAAATTCCTCGCATTCAAAGTAAAGGAATTAAAAATAAATAAAGCACAGATTTTAATGTTACCTTTTTTTTGTTTAATCAATCTTTCTTGATAAAAAAAATTTAGGTTTTAAGATTCTATGTTTAACTTCAAGTACTTACTTTAGATGTTTCTCAATCAAGTTATAAAATATGATAAGCAGTGTCAGACATTCATCAAGCACTTACCTGAACAAATACATTTTCTAACAACATCCCAGTCAGTGCCACATGATTGTATCTCAAGTTTTTGTTGCATTACAATGTCCTTTAATTGTTGGCGGACTTCTCTTACTTTTCTCATTGCTTTGATATGAATAAAATGTTCATTACACCAGTGCGATGAATAACTGCAACAAAAAAGTAGTAATCGTTCAAATCTATTGAATTTCATTTAGAGTTTTAAACTTCATTTTGCATCTTTTTATTCCGGCGTCCTACAAACACTTTTAATAAAAACAAAATTAAAAAATACAATTGCAATAAAATTTGTTCCTCTTTCGATTCATTAGTAACGTTTTGATAACTTACTTGTTTAGTTTCCATTGGTTGTAAACGTTCAAATAAGTTAAGTGATCGCTTTCTGGAACTTGAAACTTTTCCCGAACACTATCAGCTTCTTCCTCTCTGCCCTTTGGCCGATAAAATATCGATGGTACTGACAGCATGGAAACTAAAGTAAAAACACACAAACTCAAACTATTATAAAAATATTTTTCTTTTGTTTTACAAACCTATTATCAATATTTCTGCCGTACATCCCATCTGACTTGAAACAATCAACATTTGACACTGTGGAGGATCAAGAGGAAACTCCGCCATTTGCCGCCCTAATTTAGTTAATACACCAGTGTGGTCCAAAGCTCCCAAAATCCACAGTTGGTATAAAGAATTCAAGATATTATCCTATAAATTAAAAAATCAATCAATCAGGAAAGCGTTTGTTTAATAATAGTTTAGTACTTGAGGTGGAGGGTCCATGAAATGAAACTGAAGGAGATCTTGCACGCCTAACGACTTAAGCAACAGGACGGTATTCGCCAAATTTGTTCTTTGTATCTCAGGTACTGTAGTTACAAGTAATTCTTCTTTGTACTGGCGTTCAGTGTACAAGCGAAAAGCCTGCCCTGGGCCTGTACGACCGGCTCGACCAGACCTCTGATTAGCATTAGCTTGACTGATTGGATAAATCTAGATGATTAAAATCTCACTTAATTAATTCCTTCACACATTTTATCATCTAACTTACTTGCAAAGCGTCCATGCCAATTCTCGGGTTGTAAACTTTTAGTTTACAATACCCTGCGTCGATGACAAAAATTATGCCATCCACAGTGAGCGAAGTTTCTGCTATGTTGGTGGCAACTACACATTTTCGTATGCCTTCTGGGGATCGTTGAAATATCTTTGCTTGTAAATCTGACGGTAATTGTGAGTAAATGGGTAAAATGGAAAGTTCAGGTGCATTGTCAATTTCTGTTAATCTTTCCGCTAAAACCTAAAAGCGATGAATCAAATGTTAAACAAAAAACTACAATAAATTGTAAAATAAATTGTATTCCCCTAACTAAAGTTTTTGAAATTGTCCGACGATTAGTTTCTATGAATTCCCTCAGTCTGCGAGATAGTTTTTTTTTCAGGGTTTCCACTTTATTTTCATTAAAGCATTCCTTAACTTTCCCAGGTTTTCCCCGACTCTTTGTTAAAAAACTTGAACGTGATTATGTAATTCCTAATTTCTACATGTTTAAATAATTTGCAAATTGTTTTCCTAAATTTAGAACAGAGACATGTAGTAATTATCTTTTTTTTTAATTTCAAGTGTATTAATGGAAAAGGTAGGCCATCCAACGAACTCAACAGTTTGTATGGTTGCCTGCACTAAAGGCGGCACGAATACTTTTTTTGTGAAGAAACATGGATTTTTTACAAAGGTTTTATTAATTTCTTAAAAAGAAATAGAAATTCGATCCCATATGGCCCACATAAGAAAAAAGAAAATATCTCTACAATTTTGACACCTTGGGCAAATGAAATGACAGATTTAGATTAGATTAGATTAGATCAATATCTTCAAAATGGAGAAAAAAAGGAATAAGTTATTTTTCGAATTATTATTATTATTGAAAATACTCAACTTTTACATAATTTAATCGAGCTCGTATCTCGTCAAGATAAGTGAGATCCCCATGCTTGGGCTCGAAAAATCCAAACAGCCTGTATACGGTATTCGATTTGAAATTGGAATAAAATAGCTTTCATTTCTTATCAAGAGATGGCGCTCTAAATAATTGCACCACTTCTTGAGGGGGATGAAATGCTGTTGTGATGAAATTCGATTAAAATTATTTTCCTATTCGGTCAAGAGATGGCGCTTTTACTAATTCCTGTTGTTCCTGCTACGCCTTGATTGTTATCTTGCAATTCAATTTTGATAAAAATATCATAAATGGGATAAAAGTGAATACGATATCCAACTATTTCAAACTCGAATTAAATAGCTTTTATTATCGGTCAAGAGATGGCGCTCTAAATAATTTCATCACATTGATTTTAGATTTTCAATTTAATTTAATTAAGTTTTGCTCGTGAAAATTCGAATTCAATTTCGGACAACAGATGGCACTCTGAATGACGCTGGTAGATCTTATAGTTTCGATTAAAAAAAAAAAAATGTTTTTCTTGAGAATGTGAAGGCGAAACCCTACTGTTGATATTCGATTAAAGTAGTTTCCTGTTAAGGATAACAGATACCGCCTCAAAGAGTTCAATATGAGGCGCTTATTTCTAGAATTCTGATAATTTTATTAATCAACATGATCTGAAAATACTTGTTTTTATTACTTATTGTTGATTTCCACTGTTATTCTAGAAATGCTCATTTGGTAAATGAATGAATTTCGACACAGAATTAGAAAAAAAAAACAGTTGAACATCGTGACGTTTTGAAACTAAGTCAAATGTCCATGAGAGTATGTTTTTTTTTGTCTAAATTGAAACTTTTCTTTTTAACTCGCATACCGGGTGTTTAAACAAAATTCTGAAATCCAAGGAAACCTAATTTTAATTTTGTGGCCGTAATGACGTTTTAGAGTTGAAGTAATTCTTAAGCTTGAAGTGGGGGGGGGGGGGGCGAGGGGTTGATGAAAACTTTCTTTTATTCTAAGGGATAGCGTTTATTAAAAAAGGTAGAGAATCTTTGGTTGAAAACATAATAAATTACACTTAAAAAAAGAAGAAGCCTTGCTATAGGCTACCCAACGAACACAGTCGTTTGTGTGCTTGCCTATACTGAAGCACATTCTTTTTCTATAAAATATTAAACTAATAAAATAAAAACTTTTCCACGGTCCGTTAAGATTATACAATTTTTCTTTTTTAATATTCAAAATATTTTTCTTTCAATTCATTTCAAAAAAAAATATTTTTTGTACTTTTAGTAGATGTAGAAAAATTTACGGAAATGAGAGAGAATTAATAATTGCAGTAGCAATTTTCAGTTCTTCAATTAATTTCATTAACTTTTGTGTTTAACCAGGTAAATTCCCTAACGTTATGAACCTTTTTAAATCGACTTTTTTTTACATCTTTGTGATTTCTGTACTATCATGCTCAATCAAAACGTTACCATTTGACAATTTCGTGGCTCTTAGAGCAATTGAGAGGGAATGACTGATGTGTGCTATTTTAAATGTTTGCCACTGAATGTTTATAAAGTGTGGTTTGTACGCACGTTTTCATCGACCAAGTTAGTACATTAACGGACAAAAATAACGTGGCTCTTGACACAAGTAATGTGTGCTTTTAGACAGTACATTTTAACTGAATAAAGAGAAAATTCTTGCGCATTACTGTTCATCAAAATGTATTTACGTACAACTTCTTTTATCTTTTCAGCAAATCAAGTTAATACACCCGCCTACATAAATGCAATATTTATAAATTAAAACAAACAGATTTAATATAAACACAATGGATTAATTAAAATGACTTTAACAACTTACTTCACATGTAACTTCAATGTCCTCTTGGCCTGGCATAAAAATCAGAATGTCACCGGACGGTGGTTGCAGATGAATTTGCAGCGCCTGTTTAACGGCGGCATCGACATAATCATCTACAGGATTCTTGCTGAAAAGAATTTCTACCGGAAATGTACGTCCTGGAATGGTGAATGTTGGAACGTTACCGAAAAACATCGAGAACTTGCTTGAGTCCATTGTTGCCGAAGTTACAATTAGTTTTAAATCGTGACGTCTTGCAACAATCTGTAACAAAGAGATTAAAAGATTCTGCAATAATGTTACTACTGTCATTCCTGCATTTCAAGAGAGATTTTTTACACGCAAATCTTCAGTTAATCGCCTGTACGAGATCCTACTTCCCAGAAGCATAGCAAAGAAAGCGTGGCTTAACGAACAAGTGAACGCTTACGTTTTTTTTAATAAACTAGCTATTTGTGCTTCGTTTTCGCCTCTTTTCAAGTTTTAACGAAACAATCGGTATGCGTAAAACCATAATTTGCATAGAATGCGCATTTTTTTTGTTAACTGCGCAAAAAGGGCTAAAAACATAATAGATTTAATTACCGACGGCGACGCTAGTTGCTTATGCATCCAAACTCGCTTCGCCGCTTGGTTTGATAACGTGAAAAATATTTCATTTCAGCCGATCAGTAGTTATCTCAATTATTTATAATCTTTTATCATGTTGTGAAGCACGTACGCACAGGAACAAATTAGTTTGTTTTGTTCCATTTTCAAACAACAGTTCGATCATTCTAAATCACGAAGCTCGGTTCTGAAATTACGATTCAAGTTAAAATGATGCTCTACGAGGCAATCCACCTTGAAACGAATCGGGATCGCCTCAGTGATGCAAACATAAAAGTACGAGGAGAAAAAAAAACCGTTACGAAAAACAGCAGTGCCGCAAATTTGACCAAGATTTTCAAGAATCAGCAAGACTTTCCCAGGACGAGGAGCTTTGCAGTCGTGCATAAGTTGCGGGAATCCAAGTGGTTCTCGCACGAAGAAACTAAGGTTCTGTGTGCAGTTCTTGAAACTGGGTTCATCATTGAAAAGAAGACTGACGACGAGACAAAGTGCTTTGGTATTGTTGTTTGGACTCCTGGATACGGTAAGGATTGGTTTCTACGCATTTAAACAATTGACTAAACAACAATAGCAACCTTTATCTACCATTGACCTTTAGATTTTCAAACCAAAAGTAAGTGCTTGTCGCACTAATGCAAAAAGTGCATTTTTTATAGCACTAGTTCGAAAAGCGCAAATTTTATCACACTAGTGCAAAAATGCATCTTTTGTCGGACTAGTACGATTAAAATTTTTATTGTAAGTTTAATTACGTACTTGTGGATGTTAGATAAGGTATTCATCACCCCATCAAGGCACTTTACTTTCGACTTTCGTATGAATAGGTAATACAGTTATTAATATTTCACGTGCAGCCTCGGCTTAGTTCGAACGTTGTTAGCACGTCAAAGTAAATTCGCGCTCAGTGTGAACCTAGACTTGGCGACATATTATTCGCTTAAAGACAACTTGAGCTGCGAAAAACATTACTTCATGCGCCAATAAAGAAAATTCTCACGAAAGTATAATGAATCGTTAGTTAGCCTCCTTTAGATTCGTGTTCAAGTGTGTACCGGGCTTTACATTTCTCAGAAATCTTATCGCATTTGCGAGTTCTATTTAAATATTTTTAGTTTACATCAGGGATTCCCAACTTTTTTTAAGCGTCGACCTCTTACATGAAAGTAAAAATTTCTAACGACCCCCTTTCAAATTTAATTAATATTTCTAAATCAGTAGGTATAAGATACCGCGAGATTTTTTGAAAATAGGCCACAGTTGGCTTTGGAATATTCAAACGTATGTCTTAAATAAATTTACTTGCATTTCATTAATGGCAATTAATATCCAAAGAATAAGACTAATTACTATACTAAGGCCCGATCTTATCACCTCCTGATAAATTTAACTGCTGATTAGTATCCTGGGAAATCATTGTGTCAACAATAGTTTTCCTGTATATTAACCGGCAGATAAATTTATCAGGAGGTGGTATGATCGGGCCTTAGTCTATTACACTTACTGTTTTAGAAATATTAATGAAATTAATTAAAGATCGGACATAATGCGGTTAAATTTGAATTTTGTAAATTTCTATTCTATTTGTCTTTATTTTATTTCATTTTATTATTTTTTAATTATAAACCCACAGTCTTTTCCCTTTTCTTGATTCGATTTGACTTTATTTGATTTCATATTTGAATATCAATTTGATTCTCTTTCATTTTTTTCTTTTGTTTAAAATTTTGGTTAAAAATTTGTTATTGCTGTTGATTCAATTTGACTTAAATGTATAGAATTTTTATTTTAGTCTTATCTTCGTCATCAATCATCTTTTGTTTTTGTTTTTTTTTTCTGTTTACTCGATTCGAGTTTATTTTACACTTTAAACCCGGTGATTGATCGCCATTTTTGTTGTCTCTTTTGTTCGACTGAACTTTATCTTCCTTTTCCTTTAATATTTATCTTTCTTTAATTAATATGATAAAAGGTCTAACTCTGTGACCATCCTTTATTCTTTTATGTCTTATTTGTTTTGTTGTTTCTGTTTTTTAACTTCCAATTAATGATCTTGTTTTTTTGTTTTTCTTGTTTGATTTTATTTGACACGAATTTGTTTTTTTTTGTTTGATTTTATTTGACACGGTTTTTTTTGTATTTTTTAACTAACATAAATTGATCGATCGCCTTTTGTTTTTGTTTACTCGATTTGACTTTATTGTACACTTTAATACTTTTTGTTTTCTCTTTTGTTCGATTTGACTTTATTTTCCCGTTCCCTTAATATTTATTTTTCTTTAATTAATATGACAAAAGGCCTAACTTAAATTTAGAACGATGTTCAGCTAAACGTAAAGGTTTTCGCGGTCGTTTTTAATTTTCTTTTGGCTTCCAGGTATACCAGTCACAAATTCTTTTTCTGTAGAAATAAATTGGATAAATTGACATTAGCATATTGCACTGAATTATCCGGAATTTTATGCTGAGGCCCATCACGTGTTCGGCGTTCACCAAAAAATCACTTTCGCATGGATATTGTGGATATTGTTCCGAGCTTATGTGTAGAGATTAGACAAAAATATTCACAGATATACTACATCTTGCCTTATTCTAAGAAAAATTAAAACGTATCACTTTATCAGAATAAAAATATTTTCTTTTTTAATTTCGCAGAAACAATTTTTGTTTTGTATTTTGCACTTGAAGTACCTTACATTTTTGTGGATTATACAGGATGATTCGTTGGACTCTTTATAAATTTTGTCAAACGAAAATGGATGTAATTTTACGAAAAAATTATAAAAAAAAAAACATACTACCAACATCATGGGTCCGGTTTGTTTTGTTCAGGACTTAAAGTAATTCGAAGGTATTTAAAATTTCGGTAATCTAATGATTTTTGTGTGCGGCAATCAAAATGGCAAACGACGCAGTAAGCCGCTCCAATCAACGAGAGAGTGAGACATATTTCGGGAAGTAGAAATATTGAGCAAAAATTGGCAAATAATTGGACTTTTGAAATTTAACAAGTGAAGTCCTGTTTCCTTGAGAAATAAAAAAAATCGGATTCCTCGTTTTCAACAATAATTATAAAAATTAATGAAAATTTAAAGTCACTAAAGAAAACCAAATATGATCTACACTACCGCTCATAAGTATTTGGGCACCCATAACTTTAGTAGAACTCATTAAAAATCATCAAAAATTTCAGATTATTTGCAGTCTAGTCTTAAAAGGAGAAAATTATTTAATTTACCAAATTTAAGCTTTCTATTCATGTACTGGGTGTCTTACGAAACACGCATATTGATAAAATAGTCTTACATAGTTTTTGAATGACTAAAATCGGATTATTAATAATAGAGTTACAGCGTGAAACGTTTTTCGTAAGGCAACTGGTATTACCTATAATGACCTCAGTTCGATGTGATAAGGCAAGGCTCTGGAGAGGTCATTCTATCACTTTTATGATTATGAATATTGGGCTATTGCAGGTAATAAAGTGACAAGCATTCAATAATACTCATTTCCTTAGATCTGAGCATTATATTATACAAGCGGTGGAACAAATTGCAGATGCCCAAATACTTATGAGCGATAGTGTACATATGTTGACGGGATGTGTTCTTTTCTTTAAAAAGCTACGTCTATTTCATTTGCCAAAGTTTGCAAAGAAACTAACGAATCGCCCTGTACAAATAGAATTTTCTCTGATACAGGACCAACATTCTGATATGAAGGGTAGTCGAGTTTGATTTATCTGAAAAATACTTTTGCAGTGTTGTTTGCATTTGGGGTGACTCAGAACGAAAACAAAAAAAAAAAAAACTGAAAAAAGTCTCAATAATAAAAAGTGTCTAATTAATCGTCATTTAACAAGTTCACGTTTCTAGAACTCCGTTCACGAATTTCTTTTTCGGTGTCTGTACAAAATGATCAAAAATGACTGTTTAAGTTGGCAATGCTGAATTTTATTTTCAATGGTAATTTCCAGATGTTGATAAAGCGGCGTTCTTTTTCTTACAAATCTTACCTCAGATCTGATAAACGCCACTTATGTTGGCACGAACAAGTAAGTTTGAACTGAGATTTCGACTTCTCACCTTGCCATCGAGCACCCTCATTAGTTGTCAGGTGGAAATATGCATTCAACCTTACTTGTTCGTGGTAACGGAAATGACGTTTATCTGATCTGAGGTGAGATTTATGACAAAAGGGAAGCACTTAATCTTGACACAGCTAGTGTAACGTCAAATATGAACCAACAAAATATCCTGTAGCAACATTGCAAATAGCAAATAAGAAAATGTTGTTAATCCTAATGCCAACTTAAACAATGATTTGATCACTTTGTATTATTCTTCTTCATTGCTGTATCCCTCAACGATGGATGATTGTGACAAATTACAAATGTTTCCTCTTTTTTTTCTTTTCAAAAAGGTGGCAACTGTAAGGGCAGTAGCATGCAATTTATCATGTAAATTGCATTCTAAACTGCATCTTGATAAAATGCATCTTACTATACCTATACTTTCTCACATTTTTTTTCTTGTTCAGTAGCGTTCAGTACTAAAGGGTGTTTACGGAGGCCATTAAAATACAAACAGATTTATAATAGCAAAAGCAAATTCGATGATCCAAGATTTTTTTTAAACCCCGTGTATTCTAATTTATGTTTAAAAAAGTTTTCATTAAAAATCTGTGTGGATTGTAACTAGCGATGTTCCGGATATTCGTATCCGTATCCGTGGATATTAGAGAGGAAAAAACTTCTTTCAGCGGATGTGAATCTTTAAAAATTTATTTCTAGTTGTCTAATCATTAATTATCAAATCAATATTAATTATATGTTAGAATAACATATAATAAAAGGAAAAGCAATATGTTTTTTGAACAATAAATGAGAATACAAATACAATTTCTGAATTAAACAACAAACCTTTTAGCATTGCATACAAAAGTAAACTTACTGTTTAAATTAACTATGTTTGAGTTGAAATAAAAATAGGTCACTGCCGGTACTATCAAGATTTTAAGATTGTCTTTTTTTGCTTTTCCTTTTCCGAGAATAATTTTGCTTGCAAATTTGACACTTGGCACATTCGTCATTTCCACAAAATAATTCCATATTGCACTACTAAATTTTTTCGTAAACATTCTTTTCAATTTATATAAATATTGTTATGAATTTGGGGGTTCACAAATTATAGTCGTTAAATTTCAGAACACTAATTACAAGATATCGCTTTACACAAAAGAGAGCCCTCTTTTGCTCGAACTTACTAGAATGAACGCGTAACTTCGGTAACGTTCTGTGACGCAAGATGGCGAGACTAATGCTAAAAATCGATCTGTTTGCGCGTCACGGCTGTAACAATACCAAAAATGCAATCGCTTCTCATTCTGTTTTGTGACATTAAAATAAACAAGAAAAAAGCCGTGCAAATAGCACCTAGCAACATGTTTTTGTTTTACTGTGCAAAGGGTGACATGCTTAGATCGTCACGGGTTTTACGAAGTAAATAAACAAACAACTACAAAGTGTATGATCCGTATCAATATCCGCGGATCTAGTAACAAATAATCCGTATCCGTGGATCTTGATTTTCAATGATCCAGCACATCACCAATTGTAACCGTTAAGTCCTCACTTCTTGTTATTTAATGTTATTTAATTTCTTTCACTTATTTCTGTGCCAGAAACTGCGTCGCTTTTTCTTGTCTGTTACTAAAGCTTGTTTGCACTTCGTTCAGAAATTTCAATTTATGCTTTCTCGTCTCTATTTTATGATATTATATCAAATCCTCATTTAATCTCGTATCACACCTGCTCAATTTATGCTTTCCAGTCTCTATTTTATGGTATTATATTGGATCCTTATTTAATCCCGTATCACACTTGATTTACAACACACCAAACTAATAACCTAACAGTTGGATAAAATTCTGTAGCCTTTAATCGAGGCATCTGTAAAAAATGACGAAGACTCTGTATACAGGGTGTTTCACTCAAGGCGACTTCCTTCATATATGCTCACTTTACAAAAATAAATTTCAAATGAAAGTTACTTGGTTTCATATGGCGCGTATTTTTAAATTAGTTTGGTGTACACAGAGTCTTCCGTTTAGTCTGGGAGTCATGTCACTTCGTTATTTTAAATTGAACACATTTTATACTTTCGGATTGCGGATTGAATTTTAATGTGACTTTGTGTACCACATATAGAGTCTAATTTAAACCGGTTTCGCGTTATTCAACTTTTTGAAAAAGTTATCGCTGCTGCAGTACTTCAATTAAAAATTAGTCTCTAATAAGGTATCTTAGGTAAAAGACATGATTGTTTCCAATAAATATTTATAAAATAACAATTAATTTAAATCATTTCTTAAATTATTGTATAAACAATGTTAATTAAGAGTATTATTTTGCACTCAAAAAATTACTATATGTTTTATACTAATGTAGGTCACCATTAAGTATTCTAATCTGAATGACCACTTATCAATGAATTCTTTCTTTATTGCAGTTTAAAAATGTAATACTTATGTGTATTAACATTTTGCTTCCAGAGAAAAGCAAAGACCCAGATCATGTGAAAGTGTATACCCTGAAGGAACTCAAAGGAAATCTCCCCGTGCAATTAATGACATTGTTAGAGTTTTGGCCAGAGGGTACTACGATACGAATTAATAATAATTCTGACAAAACAGATACTCCACATAGCGAGGAAGTAATACGAAATCAAATCAAATTTGCAGAAAGCAGCAAACGGAAGTGGCACAACAGTGAACACTTCACGTACTGGTGTAGATACGGACCAGTCGAAGCCAGAGCAAAACATGTAAGTAATTCAACTTTTTCAAATTGTATTTTTAAAAATCTACATCACCATAAAGCAAATGCCATTTAGTACTGTTCAATTATTGCACGGTTAATAAATCTGATGTTGACTTAGACCGTCAAAAATAAATTATTACCTGATAATATCTGCTGCAGATAAGTACCCAAACAATTTCGATTAAACAGCAATATCTAATCGTTGTATATATTAATTTTCCTTCGAGGACAATATTTTGCTAACGCGCAAAAACTGCAATTAAAGTATCAACGGATTCAATCAAGATTTCACAACTTGTTGTGACTGTTATTAAAAGGAGTATTTATTCCCTTGAACTAATTTACAATTTATTTTCGCACTCTTTTACGACTTATACTTTCAGAAGTCAGTAAAGATCTTATTCTTTTTTTCTTACACAAGAAGTTGTATTTGTATATGTAAAAATGTATTTTCTAAATCATTAAGCTTAAATTTAACAAAAAAGATCCTTTAGAAAAGATGTTTTCAATTAAATAAATATATCTGGCTGTTAAGTTCAGACAACATATAAAGAAGTGTTAAAACAACCTTATTTTAGATTATTAAGATTGAGTCAATTGAGTCGACTGAATAAAAGTATATTATACAGGGTTATACCTAACTAAAAAAGAAAATTCTCCAGATTTAGAGAAAAAACAGTTGACCGTCGTATCTGCGAAAGTGTCATTCCGAACCATTTTTGTTGACGGCATTTTGGAAATTGAGACTTTTCAGTATTTTGAAAATATTTCAGAAATGAATAAAGATAGAAGAGATTTTCTTACACATTTTTATAGACCCCAAATTAGAGCAACTTTTTTTGTAATTTAACCGTCTATATATCTTATATTTTAAGAGTTCTCCATGATGGCCCTTTAATTAGTTGTAACCCTAATTCAATTTAAGTGAACAAACTCGTTAGTTGATTTAGTACTCCCTTTTCTCAATGAGTAGTGAGTACCTATCTTGAAAGATAATATACCAACATACTTCATTTTATAACAACTAAAGAAATAACATATTTAGATGTTTTTGCTACTTTAAATCTGCAGAAAGAATTTCTTAATAAAATCCAATTATTTGATGAAAGTGTTGTTTGCTGTCATCGAAATGAAATATAGATACTCAAATTATTAACAAGATTATTATGTCACTTATTGGATAAGGAATCTTAAATGTATAGAGAACAGCTATAATTCACTCAAGATTTAAATTTAAACCAGTTCCAACTAACTTTTCATTTTCTTTCAGGCAAGCGATAGCATAAGGGGCATCAATTTTGGATTACACGCCGGTTTCGCAATTGTGCGGAAACTAAAGCGTTCGACGACTTGCAAGTAAACTCCATTATACAGCTTCCTCATTCGGAAAGTGATGGAAAACTTATCGTATATTTATAAGAGTATTAATTATAATTTGTTAACTTACAAATTTTAAATATTGTTATCATGTTTATTACATGTTTTAAATAAATCTAGTATGAAGTTATTCAATTTTTTTATGAATGAAAAAAAGAAAAAACCGAAGTCATTCAATAAGTCATCAAGTTTCCTTATTGCAAAAAATTGTAAATTATGATATTTAATAGGCCCTCTATTTAAGTTAAATCGAATAAAACTTGCTTATGTTATTGTCACATTATATTTAATACTAAAGACTCCCTAATCAGAGTTCGGTAGCCGTTTTCAAAATCAGATTTTAGCGTTGAATCGGTAATGCATTTTCAACTTCAGTCTCGTTTACGAAACAAAATTTGAAACTTCTTTTCTCTAGAAAATAAGGCCCTTAATCACTAATGGTTAAAGAAAAACCTTAAAAGGAATTTATTCCTAAAGGTGTCAATTCTCTAAGTAACATAAACCACGCACCACTATTTATGTTCAGCTTGGTTACTTTTTCTTTAGTGACATTACTTTTCAGACCGCTTGACTACTTTATGAAACTCTACCAACGCTATACCGTTTGTGTCCAAAGACAAAAAAAAACCAGCAAGATTTAGCATCGTTATTTAACATTTGATTTTAAAAAGCGAAAAATTAAAACAAATGGTTTAAATTGTACTAGGAACTTCTAAAAACAAAACAGACAATAAATAACAACGCTACAACTTGCCCTCATTTTCTTGAATTCTCAGATGATATAAAAATTCAAATCAGCAAGATTATGGACTTCTTATTTTTATAGAATTATTAATAAATTGAAGAATAATGCAAAACAGAAACTTACCTCTCTTAATAATCCAAACAAAACATCAGTGCTCAATGACCTCTCGTGCGCTTCATCCATAATAACAGCACTGTAATGATCTAAGTCTGATTCCCGCAGACTCTCTCTTAAAAGAATACCATCCGTCATGTACTTAATTACAGTATTTTCTGACGTACAATCCTCGAAACGTATGGCATATCCCACTTCATCCCCTGCAAAGAATTTGTTCTTATTCACAAATGTGTATGTGGTAATTTTTTGATAAAATTCACACTTACCAAGTTGAGTGCCCATTTCATCACTGACACGCTTCGCAACAGACATGGCAGCTACACGACGGGGTTGGGTGCAGCCGATCATTCCGTATTTGCTATATCCATCTTCATGTAAGTACTGAGTTAATTGAGTCGTCTTTCCACTACCAGTTTCACCTGAAAATATGAAAAGAAATTTAGTAGAATGTAATATGTTCCTTCTGGACCAGAACATTTGGCGTCTTAAAAATCAAGGTTGAATCTTACAAACTCAGCTGTTTTCCCAAAAGTCAACAACCGAAAAACGCCTAAAACCCTTCAAAAAGCATTAATTTTTATTCACTCCAAAAGTACCCAAATATTTGTAGACCACCAAAAATTGGGCACATGAAAAAACAGGGTAGAGTCCTACAAATTTAGTGTTTTCCCAGAAGTAAAATCCGAAAAAGATATACAGGTGTCCCACAGCTCCGTAAAAGTTCCATAACTTTCTTGCTATTCCAGGTATCGACTCAAATTTTTGTTTGTATAATAGAAGCGCTTCCACTGCACATTTTTAAATTATTTTTGTTTATATACAGGGTGCCCAAGTATTATAAAAGTATTAAAGTTACGTTTTTTTAAATTGAAACATCCCATTTTGACTTCATTTTTGGATTCTACACTAAATTTTGCGTTAAATTTATTTGAGTCATTTTTACGTATCAATCATACTTTTTAATGTGAGTCAATTTTTTCTTGAAAATTCCCGGATGCAAAGTTCTATTCAAAAATTCGTAACTTCTAAACCACCAAAGATAACGCAACCGATTTTTTTTCAGTCAATGCCAAGGCTGTAGTCAATCATTCGAGATCAAGCCAAGCCGTGAAGGGATGTTCCAAGGCTTACTAAGATTTTTTGAAGGTGAATAATTATACATAACAAAAACTCCATTTTTTCAAATAGAACAGCCTGTATATTTTCACACCATTCCATAACGTTTTTGACAAGCTTTTCAATGATATACAGTTTGTAGGATCCAATTCTGATATTCGACGAGTTATTGAAATGCTTTGCTTTTAAGCATCCCAAAATGACTTTTTATTTTTGGACCAGGACATTTGGCGTCTTCAAAAAATAAGACAGAACCCTAAAAATTTAGTTGTTCTCCCAAAAGAAAACAACTGAAAAACGCCTAAAACTCTTTAAAAAGTATTAACTTTTATGCACCTCAAAAGTACCAAATATCTGTAGACCACTAAAAACTGGGCACACGAAAAAACTGTAGAAATCTCCCAAAATAATGCAAAATTACTTCAAGAACGCCCTAAAAAACTAACAAAATACCTTGTTTTTACACACCCCAAAATGGCTTTTTATTTCTGGACTAAAGGACAAAAAAAGGAAAAACAACACCAAGTCAAAGAGGTATATTAGCGCCTTACAAAACAAGGCAGAATCCTAAAGATTTATATGTTTTCACAAAAGTAAACAACAATTATTTATGCGTCCAAAAAATATTGGAAAATCAGTAGACCACCACCTTTTTATTTCTGGACCAAGTATTACGCTCTCCATATACGGTAGATTAGGAAAGTGGGCGGTCCTAAAGCTGGCGCGAAATTTGAAACGGGGTCTATTGGACAGCAAAAAAGCATGGGTTATGCCGAACAAACTGAAAATACTCGCTTCACAGAGAGCTGTCGTGCAAATTTTTTCTTACCACTAAAACTTCGGAAGAAAAGCTTCAATAAAATTATTTTAGTTGTGCTTATTGTACGTAATTAGTTAATTTATTTATTATTAAAAAAATGTATAAAATGCTTGTCTGAGCTTAGTTCAGCTGCAGGACAACAAACCATTAATAAATATAACCTAACAAAACAAAATTAAAAAAAATGTCTGTGGGAAAGCAATGAAAGCATGCAATGAGTTTGTCAAGAATTTTCCAATACAATGTACAAGATACCAACTTATAAAACTGTAACATTTTGTTTAGTTTCGTTGTCTTAACATTCTTAAATGTTAGGTTATGTTCAGATCAACTCCGGCGTTACAGCGACAGTAATTTACGACACACGTCTGATTTATTAGATAAAGATAATAAACGACTCAGCTCCACCTTCTGTGACCTTTACTTTCCTAGTCTATTGCGCACATTGTTATTAGTTAAAAAAAATCTGCCATCTAGCGGAAAATAATACAATCTAGTGAAACCAGCTGAGGATCGAGGGTCGATTAAAGCATTGCAGAGCTCTATAGCGTCAGCTGAAGCAGACTCCTGCCTGCGACTAAACATGAGGCCCTTCAAAATTTTTTTGAATTTTGGGATTCGCTTTGAAATTTTATTTAAGAAAATATTCTATCGCTATGAAAAAGATTTTGCGTTTTATCAGGATTTGAACATGCAGTAAATGAATGCACTTATTTAGAGCGCGACACTTTAACTTCTGTGCTAAGCTAACGCTGTTTTATTTTATCAACACGCTTACAATAGATTTTATACAGACGCTTTCGCATTGAATATATTATATCTTTGATTTGGTGTTATTTTTCCTTTTTTTGCATGCGCCAAATTGCTTGGTCCAGAAATGAAAAGCCATTTTGGGATGTGTAAAAGCAAAAGTATTCTGCTAGTTTTTTAGGGCGTTCTAGAAGTAATTTTGCATTATTTTGGGAGATTTCAACAGTTTTTTCGTGTACCCAGTTTTTGGTGGTCTACAGATATTTGGTACTTTTGGGGTGCATAAAAGTTAATACTTTTTGAACAGTTTTAGGTCTTTTTCAGTTGTTTTCTTTTGGGGAAAAGCTAAGCTTTTAGGGTTCTGCCTTATTTTTTGAAGTCGCCAAATGTCCTGGTCCAGAAATAAAAAGTCATTTTGGGGTGCCTAAAATCAAGGCATTTTGTAAGTTTTTTAGATCTTTTTCGGATGTTTTCTTTTGGGAGGACAGCTAAATTTTTAGGGTTCTACCTTATTTTTTGAAGACACCAAACGTCGTGGTCCAGAAATAAAAAGTCATTTTGGGATGCTTAAAAGCAAGGCATTTTGTAAGTTTTTTAGATCTTTTTCGGATGTTTACTTTTGGGAAAACACTAAATTTGTAGGACTCTACCCTGTTTTTTCATGTGTCCAATTTTTGGTGGTCTACAATATTTGGGTACTTTTGAAGTGAATAAAAATTAATGCTTTTTGAAGGGTTTTAGGCCTCTTTCGGTTGTTGACTTTTGGGAAAACAGCTAAATTTGTAAGATTCAACCTTCATTTTTAAGACGCCAAATGTTCTGGTCCAGAAGTAACACATTCCATCCTACTAAATTTGAATACAACAGAAGATATCTGTCTGCACTATATTTTGTATTTTTACCACATATTTGAGTGTCAAGAAGGAGAACGCTTTAAACTTACCTACAATAATGACAACTGAATTTTCTCTAATAACATTTAAGAGTTCTTGCCGAACCGCAAACACAGGAAGATATCGTCTTTGCTCTGCGATAGACTTCTTTCTTGCAAAATCACTGCTCGCTTCTGTCTTAGTCATGTGCTCAGCAAACTTCTGATCAGTTTTATAGTCAGTCGTATCGTGCTCTTTATTAAACCGTTTATCTTCGTCGTCTTCCTTTTTTTTAATACCCATTATATTGCCTGTACAAATGTTCTTGATAAACTAAGAATGTAATTAAATTAGTTTAAATTACCTATTGTCGTTCCACCAAGTTCCCAATGCTTTTTCTGTGCTTTACGTCTCTCTTTTTGTTCTCTGTATACTCGTACCAAATGTGAGCCTTTTCTTGCAACTATCGCCATATCTGATGTTGGATCTCTGAATGAGTAAACGTTTAAACTTTCTGTCTTGATGATAAAATGTTATACTTACCGAACTGGTATTACTGGTTCTGGTTGTTTAGTGAAAACTATACGCCCATCTAAAAACGGTGGAACAATATTATGTACAAGCAAGTGAACCCTATCAATGGACTCTTCATCGAAATCTTCATTAAAATCAACAGAATGGACGACGCCGGATGTAATCATTCGATTACGTTCCCATAATTCATTATCCTTGTTAATCTGCCTTTGGTGTGCTGATAATCTCTTCTTCTTGCGAAGTTCTAATTGTTCCTCTTTCTTCTTTGTATATTCATCACTTACATTTGCAAATGGGTTATTTTCATCATCGTATCCTACAAAGTTCATAAAGTTTTGCTGACACTTAAAGTATTTGAACAGAGAATGAGATTGAAAAGCTTAAGCTTGAAGAAAGTTTGACTTAAGTGTTCAGACTTCTTTTGAAAAACATAAACATACCTTCATCCATATTATACCATTCTCTATCAATTCTTCTTTGCTCTTCTTCCCACAATTGCCTATCAATTGTGGAATCCCACTTTAAATGATCTTCTCTTCCTGTATGAGGTGTTGCACCAGTTTTCTTCCTGTCTTTAGCCCAAGTATTAAACTTATATGTGGGTGTTGCTCTTGGTGTGTCATCTTCATACTTATGACCCTTTCGGCCTCTATAGTATTTATCTTTATCCCTTCTGTGATATGAATCTGAATTATCACTATTATGCCTTGTACTACGTTCTGACCAATCACTGTTAGATTTATGAATAGACGGTGTGGGAAAGTCCCAAGAAGATTTCTTAATGGAAACGGGTTCGTCATCATCCCAAGAAGACTTTGATGTTACATCTTTTATTTTAATGTTTGGCGTTTGAGGTTCATCTTTGAAACGAGGAGTTTTTGGATCTGCATGCTCACTACCCGCAGAGGTTGCAGTACTTGCTTCAGACTTTCGTTTCCTATCTGATTCATGTTCACTATTTCTTTTACTCTTCAAATCTTTAGTACTTGCGTACACTCCTTTTTCTTTTCTCTTATTCCTTTTCAACCTCTCCAACAAACGCTGCTTTGCTTCTTCGGTAATTCCGCCCGTATAGGTTGGTGTCTCAGGATGGGACTGTCGGAAATTACGGCTCTCACTTGATGTTTTCAAAGGAAGCTTTACTAGGTTTTCAGTATTGTCCTCGTCTGTTATCGGAAACGATATTTTCCTTGCAGATTCTTCTCTTTCCCTTCTCTTTGCCAAAGCAAGTTTATCCAATCCCAGTAATGACGGTTGTGGAACTTTGAACGTTGGAGGTTTCTTTTTTATAAACAAACCGCCTTTCTGCTCTGTTGTACCTTCCAAACGATGTAAACTGTCATCGTCCATTATTTATTTAGCAATTTCAATTTCTTGTTTTTAAGTAACTAATATAACCTCAACGTCATTAACCACAATAGACATGACGCATTACCTCAAGGTTGCCACATTTCTTTTTGATAAAAGTAGCCAACTTCATAAGACGAACAACAATTAGCTAAATTGAAAGGGCCACATGCTCATGATTACAGTCGTTTTTAACTAAACCCGTGACTAAAATAAACATAAACGGTATAGCTTAATAGCTTAATGCGAATTTCATGAGTAAGAGAGTGGTAGAGAATTTCATCACGGCGTTTCTAAATCAAAATTGAAAATGTAACGTGTCACAGAAATAAATACATTAATTTTAATTGATAATAAAACTCGTTAAGAGTAACAACTTTTAAATACATTTATTCTGTGAACGTTCTAGTTATCGAGTTAAAATTATTTAAATATTTAAAAATTGCTAAAAATATTCTGTCCGCCACTGGAAATTTTACAATATTGCTGTGCTGTGACTGTTGCCTAGTAACGATGGACGTCTGGACCAGGGGGGTTTATGTCTATATAATTTTGAACAGATAAAATAGCGACATCTTACTATCGCTTTTTGACCTGACATTGCAGTAGGGTAGACAAATTGAAGCGGGATTTGCTCCTAATAAGTTCCCCATGCAAGGCGGCCATGCTTGCTGTCAAGGATAATGAAAATTTTAGAAAAATTTTTGTGCAAATCGTTTTTGATTGCAGCGAGAACCTCGAGCAGCCTCTGGACAGCTGTTTCAGCCCTGCTTGGGGCTTCTTCAGCAGAGACGTAGCTCGACATTCCCGCTGCAAACAAAAACGACTTGCCCAATTTATTCGCATTTGCATGGGGAACTTATTAGGAGCAAATCCCGCTTCAATTTGTCTACCCTACTGCAATGTCAGGTCAAAAAGCGATAGTAAGATGTCGCTATTTTATCTGTTCATCACTCTTACATCGCAAATGCGAATAAATTGGGCAAGTCGTTTTTGTTTGCAGCGGGAATGTCGAGCTACGTCTCTGCTGAAGAAGCCCCAAGCAGGGCTGAAACAGCTGTCCAGAGGCTGCTCGAGGTTCTCGCTGCAATCAAAAACGATTTGCACAAAAATTTTTCTAAAATTTTCATTATTCTTGAGAGCAAGCATGGCCGCCTTGCATGGGGAACTTATTAGGAGCAAATCCCGCTTCAATTTGTCTACCCTACTGCAATGTCAGGTCAAAAAGCGATAGTAAGATGTCGCTATTTTATCTGTTCATCACTCTTACATCGCAAATGCGAATAAATTGGGCAAGTCGTTTTTGTTTGCAGCGGGAATGTCGAGCTACGTCTCTGCTGAAGAAGCCCCAAGCAGGGCTGAAACAGCTGTCCAGAGGCTGCTCGAGGTTCTCGCTGCAATCAAAAACGATTTGCACAAAAATTTTTATATAATTTTGATCGGTTTATGTCTATAATTTTGATCGGTTGTCAGAAGCCATAGTATTAATTCGATTTATTCTTTAATTAAACGTTTAAATTTCGTTTGCGGCCATCTCAGGCGAACGAACAGGACAATTTGTGATAAAAATAAGGTAAGAGAGAACGATAAACGCATTTTTTCGGCTATCACGGCCGCGCGGCCTTATTAAGCGCCGGAGCGAAAAACGATCCGAGCAAATGTGGTCATAATTTATAGAAAGTTTATTCTTCTGTAATGGGCCTAAACTAGTATCTTTGGCAAGAATGCAGCTCAATGTATTAGATTATTTAATTTCCTGAACAATACTTAAACCGTTAATGCAGAAATATTTTTCAATTTACGCGCCTTTTTTATTTTAATTCCCCCCAGGCCGCGTGAGGTGCGCATTTTGTTGCTCCACATAAACAACGTTGGCTTTGACATCTAATATATCTTTTATCTATGGTCTGGACATTGTCGACCACGATCGTTAGCTGCAGTCTTAAAGGATCCGTGTTCTCGGAGATGTTTGGAGATGATTTGGAAAAAATGATATAGAGAAAAATTGTTTGATTTGACGAGTTTCTGTTACTGGCTAAAATTAATGTACTTATTTCTGTGACACTCAGTATAAGCACAAACTCACTTGTTTACCATGTGCTTCCTACTTATTACTTCATGTTCTTCTCAGGTGTTTTCCCGTTAGCTATGAATTTTGTGTTTCAAGCACACTTGGGTTTTAAAGGCATGGCCTTCATGTATAAACTTATGGAAGGTTATCTAACTGGAACGTGGGCTTCGCGCTCTTTTGCGCTTTTGGGCTCGTTTGGGTGCACAAATTACGTAACGGGAAAACAGCTTTCATAAAATTGATGTTTCCATGGTTACCGATGGCGGGAAAAAATAATTTGAATGGCTAATAGGGCCGTATTTCCATCTCAACATAAATGATACGCTTTATGCGAATTTCATAAGAAGAGAGTGACGAATGTCTAGTTAGTCACAGCTTTAGTCAGAGACGACTTTAACCATGAGATGAGAAGACAGCTCATAGAGTTTAAAATCCTTGTATAAAATCAGTAAAGTGTTTATGAATCAGCATTTGGAAAAAGAAGAATTACAGGAAACTGTATTTGTCTACTATTTTTTGCTTTCGACAGTAGGACAGTAGGTCAGAATTATTTGACGGCATGTCAGTTTACTTATAAATAAATAGGTAACAGGAAATACAAAGTGATCAAGCAGAACTGTTTGAGATGGCAACACAATTAATTCCGATGAGTAAAAAGTAAATAAAAAGTTTATAGCTGACGAAGCTATGAACCTATAGCGAAACGTCGAGTGTATTTCCAATCATAATTTTGTCTGGTTCAAGATTAAAAAAAAAACTTTTTACTTACAATTAAGAGCGTTTTCTTATTCAACTATTTGCAACACTGGAACCGGATATGTTTTGTTTTTTGTTCATGGACACTAAAAAGTAAAAATTCTTCCAGTGTGATTTTGTTGATTAATTTGACAGATATTTGAGTTAGCGGCAAAATTGTAGGTTACTTCGAGCGTTTACTTAAATCTGAAACACTTGTCAGTTTGAACCTTTGAACGCTGTCAGCGCCAAGCCGTCAACAAACAGGAAACATAAGGTATATTCGTTTTAGATGACTTGGGTTGCCGCAAGTCACCTGTGTCAACGAAATGTGTATTCGTTTTAGATTTTCGGCATGCTGTATTTGACATTGGCATATTCGTTTTCATTGCCCCTGCGGCAACGCTGGTGTTGACGCAATGTGCACCTACTCCAGAGTAGGGTTTAGTTGCGTCAACACCAAAGTGTTGTTTACTTAACCTTAATTTAGTTATTTTTCTGAAAGATCGGTGTTCATCACACAGAAAACTCTTTGTTTGAATACAGTCGATGCATTTATTTATTTGAAAGATGCACACTTTACATTAATTCAAACAATTTCTTGTTGATTCAATCATTATTTTACTCTGAATAGACTACATAATGTTTTTTTTTTAAATAAATGAATACATTGAACGTATCCAAACGAACATTAGGTTGATTTAACATTTTTCTTTTCTCTATGTACCAACTTGCCCATCACAAACTATTCGTTTTAGAGCAATTTCTGATGCCACCATAACTTGACCTAGATGGGCATCAGCTACTTGACGATGACGCTATTGTGGCAAACCCAGCATTTCTAAAACGAATATACCTATAGTATACACATCAAGTAGTAGGGACAGCTTGGGCTTTCCGCTTTTACCGTTTCTGAGAGCGCATGTGCGAAATGAGCGGACATTCATCAAGCGGCCGAGCGCGGCGCAACGGTCAATGGTTGAAGGGCTCGTTAAGGTAACCACAGGAGCTGAGTTACTAATTCAACATAGCTATTAAACAGACATGCTTTTGGAGTGCCAAGCTTCAGCAGCTAGTATTCTCACATTACCCTTTAAGAACACGAATTGTTAACTTTCAATATGCTGAGTCTGCATCAGGGTCTGCATTCAGGCTCGGTGATCACCTGAACATGGCCAAAAAACGAACGTTCCGCCAGAATTCCGGCACACATTCAATACGGCCGTCAATTACCTATCAGCTGTTTTGGTGGATAAGTAACCATTAGATTATCTTATCGAATTTCATCATCTCTCGACTATTTTGAGGTCACTTGTAATTTTTCTAATAAAACAAGCTTTTGTTTTTTAAAATAAGAAGTACATCTTACGAAATAAATAAGTTTTTCAAGTAGCGACATCTGATAGCATTAGAATGACTGCCCGTCTACTTGGGTTCGAAAAATTGTAGTATGAACTTCAAAGGTGCCGACAGAAGCTCTCCCTACTGATTGATGTCTATACTGTGCAGGAAGTTACTCCAGTTGTACCATTTCAAAATAAAATTCAGCATTGCCAACTCAAACTTTTCTGCTTGATCACTTTGTATTATACTTATTATTGGTAGTGACATTTTTTGAATGAGAAAACAGATTACCAGACGAGCGAGTCGAGTTTGGTATTGTTCGCGAGCTTATGACTTAAGAAAATGATTTCGACGAGCTAAACATTGTACTTTTCTAGGATTTACTATTTCTGGTATGGTGGAGTATTAGGAAGATCTATCTAAATTTTTCATAAAAATTTAATAATTCTATTGGGTAAAAAAATAAATTATGTAAGCTGTTACGGTTTGGTTAACAAAAAAACAAATTACATTTCACTTTTTAAGTTTTTATAAATTTAAGTTCCTTTTGCTTTTATGATTTTGTTTTTTTTTTTCTAATATTAGTAACTAGCGGGCTTCGTCTACTTGCATTCGGGAGGGGGGGGGGGGCGTCTAAACAGAGGTCTTCTCGGTCAGATGAGAAGAAAGCACTTCGCTTCGAAGAAAAATGTTTGAATAAAAGTGAAGGAGAATGCTTAAAAAAACGAAGGAGAATGTTTGAAAATAGTAAAGGAGAATGTTTAAAAAATGTGAAGGAAAATGTTTAAAAATTTTTCTGTTTTTTCCATTTCTTTTCTTTTAATTTTTAATAATTTTTATAATTGACCGTTTTTGTTTGCCCCAACTTATCTGCCAGAGGGCGCCAAAATATGAATTGGCACGCGGGCGGCTTTTGACTTCGCGGGGGCCCTGGTTACCTTTTTATTGATTTTGAAAAGTTTGGAATCGGTTGTCAGAAGCCAAAGTATTAATTCGATTTCTTCTTTAATGAAACGTTTAAATTTCGTTTGCGGCCATCCCAGGGCAAAGAACAGGACAATTTGTGATAAAAATAAGGTAAGAGAGAACGATAAGTGAAAAGTGCACTTTTTCGGCTATCACGGCCGCGCGGCCTTTTCAAGCACCGGAGCGAAAAACGATCCGAGCAAACGTGGTCGTAATTTATAGAAAGAAAATCACAAATTGTCCGTTTATTCTTCTGGAATAGTCCTAAGCTCAATGTATTAGATTATTTAATTTCCGGAACAACACTTAAACCGTTAACGCAGAAATATTTTTAAATTTACGCGCCTTATTTTAATTCCCCCCAGGCCGCGTGAGGCGCGAATTTTGTTGCTCCACATATACAACGTTGCCTTTGACATCTAATATATCTTTTATCTATGCTCCAGTTACTTAACCTCCATGCACATACATGTGCGTCTACGCCGTCCACCGATTATACTATTTATTAAATACATCATCTACCCGATTAAAATCGTCCGTTACTTAAGCCTTCGCTTCTTTTTATATTAATTTACGCTTCCTGGTGTTCCTCTTCGCTTTAATTGTCTTTTAGTCTTTCGGATTTTAAAATCAGTATGACGGGAAGTATGAACTGTTACAGTGTGAATGTGTCCCAAACTGCTCGGCCCCGGCCCGTACAATCTGCAGCGACGGAAGATTTTCGTTTACACCTACAGTGATAATGAATCTGATAAGTAAATAATCTTACGTAAATAAAACTACAGATTGGTACGCGAATTCAAGTCACATGATGAGCAGATTCTGGCAGAGCATTCTGATCACCGATCATTCTAATTTTCGATGCCGCGAATAGTCGCTCTCTCCAAGTAAAAAAAAAATACGTGTGACTGTGACTATAATACGTGAGCAGATATGTCTGCTATTCACGGCGATGGAAGTTATCGAATTAATATCTCCAATGGATTATTATTGTACTACCACAACTACTCATTCTATTCCCAAAAGGTACACAGCTTGGAATTCATTCACTTATTCATCATCCATTATAAAAATCGTTCTTTTGTTATGTACTTTTTCAATTGTTATAAGTTAATGCCTTCTTAATTTGAAAACACAATTTATTTTCATTTTGTTATTTGTTTCTCGTAGTTCAAGCCTGTTATTTATAAAAATATTTACCATTAGATAATACATACAGAGGCATTCAATGAAGATGGGTCAGATTCAAAACAGAACTTACAAGTATACCCAGTTGTAATTTAATGTATTTTGTTTATTATAGGTACTGATGGCACTGCATGAAAAAAAACTACCATTTGAAGGACATGTAGTTGATATTACAAAAGGTGGTCAGTATGACCCGTGGTTTTTACAATTGAATCCCAGGGGAGAGGTGCCTGTTCTTCAAGACACTGGAAAAGTTATTCCGGATTCTACCAGGATTATTGACTATTTAGAAGATAACTTTAGTAATGGTATTTATTTATGTTTTATGTTTGGTGGACGTAATAGTAACAACTTATTTTGTTTATGAATGGCATGCAATTTACTATTGACCTCTGACTTTGAAGGTCTACATTTCAAAAATAGTTTTGTCATAGTAATAATTATAATAATAATTTTGTTATAAAATAGGGGTAATAGGGAGTTTGTTTGGAGTTTGTCGATCAACTATTTATGTTTTAAACATCTATTATACGGTGTTAATTTAAATTTAAATTTAATTATCACTATGTCACATATGGGCCTAATATTTATAAATTTTAATTTTTTTTTGTTTTAATGTGCACTAAGCTCAACACCTGCCTCCATTAGCAAATCACATTGATCTATTTTCCTATATTTTATGGCGTTTTTGACTGACAACACTGGGCTGCTGTCAACGTATCTCCATCTTGTTTTAACCTCATATAAAAAGAAAGGATAGAGATACTCTCAGAGCAGCCCACAGCTGGGTGATCAAGTAGGACTGCTTCAGTTGGCAACAACACAGTTAGGAGCATTTTCTTATTCAACTATTTGCAACACTGCAGCCATATATGGTTTGGTTGATTAATTTGACAGATATTTGACTTGACCACAAACTTGTAGGTTACGTCGAGCGTTTATTTGAATCTGAAGTACTTGTAGGCTTTCAGCGTCAAACCGTCAACAAACAGGAAGTTACTCCAGTTGTACCACTTCAAAATAAAATTCAGCATTGTCAACTCAAAGAGTTCTACTTGACTTTATCACTTTGTATTATCATTTGTAACTGTTGGTCTGATTTGAATTTTATTTTTTTAATGGTACAACTAGAGTAATTTCTAGTTGTTGACAGCTTAACATTGACGGTTGACAAATAAATCAATGAGATCAGAGACCATCTAGTAAGAGTTTGGCAGAACGGCGTGCATTTTTAATTGGTTTCGCCATATTTCAGCAAAAATGTACTTCTGCCAATCATAAGAAAGAATGGAAGAGCAGTTTGGCGCCAACACTTGAATTTTGATATTGAAAGTAACCAAGGAAGGTTAGGTAATCTTGTGAATTTAATAATAATAATAATAATAATAATAATAATAATATAATAATAATAATATATATATTTCCCAAGAACATACATATAATATGATAGGGCACGTCAAATTGAGTAGGTATAAAGTAGGAGAGCATTATAAGCTACTTACAAGTGCAGAGATTAATTTGACAATGACAGGATTTTTTTGCCGAAATCTGACTTTGAAAGAGCAAACAAGGTTAGAAAGTGTTGTCGATTTAACACTAACAGGACTTTTTTTTGCTGAAATATGGCTGGTTGGCTGGCTGCATTGTGATAAATAGCTAAATAAAAAAATGCTTCTTTTAATTCTATTGTCAACTCTAAACAGTACTTGATCGCAAATAAAAATAAGAAAATGCTTTTTTAAAAATTATATCGCCAACTCAAACAGTCAGACTTGATCACTTTGTATTTTAGAATGTGTAGTGTTTGATATTGTGCGTCGTGTGTCGAAGTAGTAAGTAGAATATAAAATCAGTAAAAATTATTTTACCAAATCATAATTAGTTAATGACATCAAAAGTAAAACAATTGTGAAATAGCACCAGACATTTTAAAACATTTTGCTATGTTAAAAACCAGCTTAAATTATAGTGATATAGAAAAACTGTTTCAGTTGGCAATATTGAATTTTATTTTTTAATTGTATATGAAATCACGGGGTTGTAAAGATTTCGGTAGACACATCCGCGCGGCAGAAATTAGGTTTGCGGCAATGACGATGCATAGTTAACGCAGTTTATGTTGGTGGGAGGGCTACCGAAATTTTGCACTAGAGTCTAACGATCACATTCGGAAGAGTCACGATGATTCCCGAACTGCTGCTTTTCCTGCTTTGGAGATTTGGATAATTGGGTATTTGTCTTTGTCTCTCTCGTTCACTTGACGAAAGTTATTTCTTATCGTTGATCACGTGATCAATAAAAAACAGTAGCAACATTCCCCAAAATACTGAACTGGAGCAACTTCTGCTTGTTCATGGCTCTAGAGTTTCTAGATTTGACATTTAATATGTCTGAGAGGGTTCGGAAACACAACGTCATATCCGCCATTTTTCAAGCTTCGTATCGTTTACGAAACAGCGAAACTGTGTTTTACTCTTTCTAATCCACGGAACAATCATATCAAGTTAAGTCAGCCCGCAATAAAATCTGAAATTACTTAAGGAAATTAATAGATGGTTCGAGTTTGAGACAGCCAATCATTTTTAAGTGTAACTTATTATTTCAAATTCAAAATAAAATGCCGGATGTTTCAATTACTTCAATTAGAATGTTTTTTTATTTTGACTGGAATGGCATATTTTCGAAGTAGAACATGAGTTTGATTTCTTTGCATCGTTAATATTTATTACATAACCTTCAATATTGTCACTGTTGTTATCATATGTCTGTCTAGTTAGTTGTATTGCCAACTCAAACAGTCATTTTTGATCACTTTATTTAATAATTATTGTTCCAATTTGTAAATGCAGACATTTCAAAAGTACGATCAGAAATACAAATTTTTTAAAACATCTTATTATAGGTGCATTCTTTCGCTCACAAATTCGTGATCCAAACGTGTTTTGATTCAAAAACAGACATTCTTTTCTTTGAATTTCTCTATTTTTAAAACTTGTTTGGATTGAATTATGGTTATTTACTAGTGTTGTGAGTCGGTAATATTACCACGTTACCTTACGGTAAATTTCCAATGTTACCGGTAAGGTAACATTCATTTGTTACCGTATGTTACCGTTTGTTACCTCTGTTGTTAACATAACGTAATTTCAAGTTACACACTTGCAAAATGAAAGTACACCAATAAAACAAATGCTCAAGGAATATTTTCGATTACTTAAGAAAAACATTAATGCTAAAAAAAGTAAATAGATATTTCATAACCTAAAATGATTTTCGTTTATACGTGAATTTATTTAGTGGAAATACATAATATTAAATATTGAAAACCTTATTTTCAACAAAAGACAACAATGTAATGCGTATCCAATATCAAATTAATCACAAAATTGAGTAAATATCACATTTTTAATTAAAAGTGTAATTGGTAACTCTGTCGCGAGATGTCGCCACCTGAGCTGTAATTTGTAATATTACGGTAACATTACCGGTAAGGTAACATTAAAAATAAATTATCGGTAATTTAACAACACTATTATTTACAAATGAACTGTCAATCAAAAATTCAAGTCAGATGCTTTGTTGCAACTACGAAATTTGGGTCCAAACTATTCCAAACACGATTCAAACTTCTAACCGAAAGAAAGCACCTATAAATGTCTTTAAATTGCAGCAAGTTACAGAAATTGATTGAACACCTCTGAGGTGTAGGCTTTCAATTAAAATTTCGATTTTTTTTTCATCAAGATGTAATTCATAACGACTAAATATAATTTTTGAATTTGGTTACAAAAGAAGACATTAAATAAATTAAGTAGAAAAAACAAATCTACAAATTTTTCTAGTTCTGGTTATTATAAATTTTTTAATTCAATTTTTTGCAGAAAAAGAGAACAAGTTGAGTCTGAATCTTCTCATTTCTCTTTTATTCAGTTAAGATTCCCTTCAAAACCTTGGACATGCACTTCAATTTAATTAGATTCTTTCATTTGTTGTCGTATGTGAAATGTAATCACAAGAATTTCATAATCAAATAATAAGCGCATAATGTTGTAATTTTCGATAAAATTTTATCTTCTAAAGCAGCGAAACCCATCTTTCCACGTAGATTATACTGCATAGATAACAAATTAATTTTGTCTGATCTAATCTCGAGGTGTTTTCGTTTCATGTTGATTCATAATTAACTTATTAACAAACAATTTGTTTTGATTATTCGCCGGAAAGCATTGTCATTTAGAGCCATTTTAAAAACTGTCTGAAAAATAATACCTAAATTCGATAAATTTTCAAAAAATACTTTAATTAAATTCATTTTATGGTGTATAAAAAATGAATTCAAGAGGGTAACTTCTAAATGGTCTAAGTGCCAATTTATTTAAAAGAAATAGAACTTGAAACCTGTGCAATAGGAAAAGTAGCAAAAGCAAATTATACACGAATTTTATTTAAATACAAAGACAAAAACAAATCACACTTTAATATCGAAGTTGCAAAAACTTAAAACAATATTCGGGACAATTACTAGTATTAGCAGTCTTTATTCTGTTAATCATTTCCAATGTACAAAATCAATACAAAGAAGACATAATAAAGGAAAAAAAATAATTTTACACAAAATTGGATAGGATAGGAGTATTTAAGCATTGGACTATTATAAGTTGTAGTCACTTCGAACTATTAGAAAATCGGTGAAATTAAGGCTCGAAGTACATAGGTTCATTTATTGTTAGACTTATCTGCATATAGGCTCTTAATAATGATGACTCCAATTCTGTGGTCATTTCTGCACATCTAGTATAAATTTTCGCATTAGCATTATTATACAGGTGTGAAGGTAAGCAGCACGCGTGTATAATAAATAATATTACGTAACTTCGTAATCTGCATTAATTATGACAATGTTATCATCTACCCATTATCTTTGTAGATCTTTATGAAATAACAAACGTAATGCTTTAAATCACTGTTTTATTTTTAAATACGATTATTATTTTTTGTTGGTTTCTAACCGAGAAATGCCTTTTAAAAGTTATCACATCAAGCGTTTTTCTTTTTTACTGAAAAGTATTAAATATGTTACTTTTGCTTGTATTTAGCATAGATAGCATAAATTTTGTATAGCGAATAAGATAAATAGAATCATTCATTTATTAATTTTATGGTCCAATATGTATAGTCTTAAATATGGTAACATTGAGACAATTTTTCGCCAGGAAATCAAATACGTTATTGCTTTTGATTATCCCGGATTTTTACATTTTAAAATAAAGCTGTTTTTCTTATTATAATTATCTATCACACTTTGATTTAGAGTTGGAGAAAATTATTTCTTTTTGGTGAAAAGTGAACAAAAGACAATTTTATTATTTAACAAAATGTTGGTTATTTTGTAATTGTCTTGACGATGTTATTTTTGAATGAAATTTAGTTCGGAAATTGAATTGATTTGAATTCCTCGAGGGAAAGTGTCTGATAATCCTGTACTTAAAATGCCTACCATTTTGAGTTTTATTTAAACAAGTAAAAGTAAAAATGATCATTTTTTCCTTAATAAAGAAAGATTTTTAAAATAAAAATGCTCAAAGTAACACTACTTTAATTGCCTATATGCCCTAATAACCCCTGAGTATTCTTGAAAAGGTTCTTAACAAAAATCTTTTTTTTTTGAAGGTGACACACCAAGACTGATTCCGATGGACAGAGGACCAGAAGTACGACAGCGAGTTACTTATTTTCGATTTATGATTGACCAGTTACCCTCAGGAATTATCACAATGGGCTCGTTCTTCCACCCAGAATTTGTGAAAAATCCAAAAGCCCCGTTTTTCGCCCCAGTGAGAAAAATACTTACAAGTATAAGAATCGTGATTGTGTAACCATGTTTCTGAAACTATTACTATTGTTTCTTGTACAGATGCAGAAAACAATAGCAGCAAGATGTTAAGGGCATATGCCGAAAAAAATCCACACTGTCGGCAAATTTTGATACAAAAAGCAGATAGCCAAGATAAGAAGCATTTAACAGTTATTAATAGGGAAGATTATTTGAAAGTATTAATCAAAGTAGATGGTGTCTTTAATAAAATTGAAGAGGAGTTAGCCTCACATGTAGATGGTAATACATTAATTAAATTAAAAAAAAATCTTTTGCACATCAAATTCAATTATACATGGTGAATGCGATAGTTGTGCAAAGCTTCAAACCTATAACATATCACTAACAAAAAGTCAGTTCTCGAAAAAATCGCAGTTGAAAACTTTTCAACCGGTCAGTGATTCTAGTAGCTATTAACTTCTTGTTAAGGGCGTATGAGTTCAATCGTTACCATTTATGTGATATATTACAGGGTTTGACATCGGGCGACTATCACAGTCACCCTGTATATTAAATATACCATTAGATTCACTAATGATTAACGTTTCAGTTTAACTTCAAGCCAAAGCTTAAACCCTTAACAACAGATTGTTAAAATAATAATTGTTATTATGGGTTTAAACGTAAATTTAAACTGGCATTATAAAATTGTGCCTAAGCAACACTAATTATTTATTATTAAGTGGTCAACTCTTTATGTCTTTTAGTAAATTGGTGGCTGTGTTCTGATAGATTTACTGTGGCCGATATTGGTTTAACAATACTATTAGAACGATTAAACCAGTTGGGATTTGAATCTCGCTTTTGGACGGAAGGCAAACGACCCAACATAGAAAAATATTACGAAAGAGTGAAACTAAGAGACTCGTATAAGAAGACGATACCGGGCATGTGTTTCCACTTGAAGACGTTACTAGCATCACAAAATCCTATTTACATAGGAGTTGGCGTAGTAACGGCCGTAGCTATAATTGTAGGTGGTGTGCTGTTAGTTAAGAAATTGTCGTCTTGAAATAAGCTGTAGTGACAAATTTTGAATTAAATTTAAATGCATTTTTTAATGAATTGGAATGGAAACATTAAAAAATATTGTATACATATATTTTTATAGTCGGTAATGACATTTCATTGTTAAGGTAATTTGAAATAAAATGTTTATTTTGGTCGTGTTGTGTTTCTAACAATGTTTACGTCTTTAAATGAATAATTACAAATCGTGTGCTAATTTCATATTAAGATTACGAGCACAGATTGATGTTATTTTTTAACAAAACTGTATTACTTTCATCAAAGCTTTGAAAATGAAAAATGTTTACTACAATAGTATTATCACATAAAAATGATTCAGAAAACATTCGCTGTCCTAAAATGAAAGCTATTGAATTTCCTATAAAAAGCATTTCATTTTATGTAAAATTACTAAAATCCCTGCCTTCTAATTTTGCAACCACTTTCAATTCAAAATTAAATTACAAAATAGAGAATCAAAGCGCGTTATGAATTATTCAGAGTGCCGTCTCTTGGTCAAAAAGGAAAAAGAAAAAACTAATCGAGTTAAAAAGAAATAATATTTTATCCATTTCATCGTTGACGTTCTGATCAAAAGCTGTCTTCTAACTTCTAAAGAAATGGTCTAATTTAACCCGTTTATCTCTTTCTACTTAACAGTTCATCGACCCTCTAATAATCTCTAGAGGTTCTCTGATGCCCAACCGACATCAAGCGTCCTTCGACCCAGGGACGGAGGAAGGGTACTCGGCGCTTTTTTGCAAAACAGTAATTGACGCCCCTCCTCAAAGAAAGAGACAAATACGTTAATTTATAGTTGTTACAAAAATAAATAGTCTGCGCCCTTTATAAGCTAACATTATTACGAGTTCTTATAGAGTATAAAAACGATTGTAAAAGAAAACTATTTTAAGTAATTCAAAAAAAGTTAATTTTTGCTTAACTTTGAGCAAGTGTAAATGATTGCCACCGAAATCAACTAGTTACTTGAAAAGTAACCATCATGAGAAAATCTTGCATGTGATTTTAGCGTATTTTAGAGTCAGACTGTGTTGCCAAGCGTAGCGATTTATCGCCCATTTAGCAAATAACCGTTTGGCTTACCTTTTTCTAAAATGGCGACAGGCGATCAAAATGGGTGAATTCATTTTTACTTGGTTGTGACAAGTGACAATTCCAAAATACGAAAATGTTAAGGCATTTAACGGGTTTTCTAATTTTTCAATTTTTAATTTTTACTTGCGTTGAACAAAACTAGGTTGGATTATGTTGACGTTGAGATTGGTTGAGCTTCGTTTTAATAGATTTTTAATTTTTAACAATTTAACTTGCAATTTAAAATTTTTATTTGTCTTAAAAGAAGTTAGGTTAAAATCAGTTCAGTTGGATTGACCTTGGACGTTAGTTGGACTTTATTTTAAATGATTTTAAACTTTTTAAAAATATTTACTTTTAATTTCTCTTGTAATTTTTAATCTTTTACTTGTTTTTGATGAAGTTAGGTTGATGTGAGTTGTGTTGGATTGATCTGAGCTTAACATTAATGCTAAGTATAAATTTTAACATTTTTTTTACTTTTAATTTCTTTAAACATTTTACATTTTTAACTTGGGTTGAATGAAGTTAGGTTGAGTGCAGTTAGATTGGGTTGACATTGAAAATGTCTTCATTTAATTTTTTTTTAGTAAAATTTTTTATTATTTTTGACCTTAATTTTTTTGCTTGGGTTGAATAGGATCGAGTTCTGTTGTTGGGTCGAGTTTGGTTGACCTTGACATTGGTCGAACTTCGCCGAAATTGTTTTTTTTTTTAATTTTTTGCATCCTTAAATTAAAAAAAAAATTGTTGCAAATCGTTTTTGATTGCAGTGAAAACCTCGAGCAGACTCTGTACAACTGTTTCAGCCCTATTTGGGGCTTCTTCAGCAGAAACGTAGCTCGAAATTCCCACTGCAAACCAAAAACGACTTGACCAATTTACTCGCAATTGCGATGTAAGAGTGATGAACAGGTAAAACAGCGACATCCTACGATCGCTTTTTGACCTGACATTGCAGTAGAATAGACAAATTGAAGCGGATTTGCTAGTAATAAGTCCCCCATGCAAGGTGGCCATGCTTGCTGTCAAAGCATAATGAAAGTTTTAAAAATTTTGTTTTTATTATGTAGCAAACTTCAATTTGTCAATCGTACTGCAATGTCAGGTCAAAAACCGATCGTAGGATGTCGCTGTTTGCTGCGAAACCGAGAGAGGCCCGGGTTCAAATCCCGTCAGTGACAGAATTTTTATGTCTTCCTGTTAGTGTTTCCTTCCTTGTATTAATTTATTTTATTAGAATAAATTATATCCAAATAACTTAATCATGATGGGTGGGAAAATATGGAACGTACTTTCTCAAAATAATCCATCTATGCGTTGTTATATCGGGTGTTCAATTTTACAGGGGTGCCACTGTAACTTTTTTTTGTGATAAAAATTCGGTTAAATTAGGAAAGATTCTCTAGTTTCCATGTTGATTCTAAATTTATAAACAGTGGCATTGCTAGTCAAAACATTTGTACGATCTTATTTTTTAGCAGTAATTTTGTGTTTCATTCGGTAGAGAGTTCTTTTTCATTCTACAACGATGTCAAAATTTCTTAAATTACTTACAACATAATTAGATAATAACAGAAAATTATTCTCAAATTAGTAGGCCATGTTCATAATGAAACATTATCTCTACCCTTCACTGCAGGTTCACAGATTCCTCATTCTGAGGAATGAATTCTGTGAAAGTCTTAGTAATGGCAAAAAAGTACCAACCTTTTTATTTCGTTGGGACTAATCATTTTGTAGTAAAAAAGTGTGAGACCTATTGTGGGACATGCTGTATATTAACGTTTATATGTTACAAATTTTAACTAAATTTGCGTTAACATGCGATTTTAAAAACTATTTTAGTTTTCTTTTTCCTTTCATAATCCTTCTCTGATAACGCAGAACTTAACGTAACATTGCACGAGAAGTCTTTTGTTATTTTGGTTATGAACCGATGAATAAATGAATTTAATCTTCATCGTCTGTTATAAATGGTATTGGTATTATCTATACAAATTTTTATATAAAGCTGTACACATATGTAGCTATAGTAGCCATGTCCAATAGCTCCCATTACATTCCACTGTGCGGCGATATTTATAATACGCAAACGAAATACACAAAAAGGATTCAATCGTATAAAAGGCAAGGTTCTGTTTTCTGTCACACTTTAGAAAGCACCCTGTATAAACAAACAAGTAAAAAATAAAATGTATTGCCAGATACCATTTTCTGCCACACTAAAAGTTGGTAACTGGATCTGTCCTGTTTATATTTGGTTATTGAACCGTGCACAAATTATTTATTGGTGCAAGTAAAAAAATTTCCATGTGGTGCGAACTTTTTGGCGCTAACTGTATAAAGAAAACCTCGGAAAATAACATCAAATGCGCAGGAGATGCCGCCCGCATAACGGTAATTTGAATTTTTCCAATATTAAAAAATAAGTCAAATTTGGATATGTACTTATTATTAACAATCAACAAAAGAGAGGGAAATTGTTAGATTTTTAGCATCCCCTCTCCTTTATTTAAACAAATCAATTGTCTTAAGTATTTTCTATAACAAAAGTAAATGAAAAATTAAAACAGGACCATTCGTCGTTGACACTGTTTACAAATATTATATTATATTATATATAATATTCTTTGCACCGACACACGACAGCCTTCATTCGGTAAATGATTTAAATTAAGTAATTAAAGCATTCTTGTTTTTTTCAGTGAAATTAAACTTGGGCGATACTCAGATATTTTTATTTTCATTTCTAAAGCAAGAAAATATTGTAATGTAAGTTCGCTTAGTCCGTGTTATTGAAAATAATTTAATGAGAGAAATCTCGCTTTTCCGGCGTGCAGGTAACCTCACAAGTTGACAAAAAACTCCGAAAAAACGTATTCGACGGCTATCGTTTCATTGGTTAATCGGTGGCCCTTGTTTTAGTAACTTATCGGATATGGCTGGGAAACGTGCAAGCTTTTCTTATTAGCGAATTTGCAATATTTATTGCGAGAGTTTGTTTATTATAATATACGCGATCGTGTCCTTAGAATTCGCTATGATATAACTTTTTTAATTGCCTTTTTTTTAGCTTTTTTTAGTGTGTGTTGTGCTTGCTGGTTGGAGGATTTTCGGCACTAGAACTGCACGCTTCGTAAAACGGTAGGGTGAGTGAAATCATTGTTTCTCTCAATTTAATTTACTAATTACCCATATTGTTACAGTTCCACGTCGATATGCTGTTTACATAGTAGAAGGGTGAGTCATTTATTTTTCTTTAGCAGGCCATATCACGATGAATGTTAGTTTTTTGCATTTGAGAAATAAATAAATTAGAAACAAAGCCGTATTAACACATTTTGATGGAACTATTGCTTAATATATAGACTGTTTATACATAGACCGCAGGAACCAGCAGCAACTACAAATAAAAATAAAGAAAAAAAAAACAAGTATACGGGTGTCCACCGAGTGCCGCGGTCTTCTCTACCGTCTAAAGTATATAAGATAGAAAAGAAATTCAAACGAGCTGAGGTGTAACTCATTCAGCTCTATTTTCTAAAATTATTTTTGGCAATTCAGGGTGTTCAGTAACTGAGAGCCATACCAAAGTTATATTTTTTCAAATGGAACACACAGTATATTTTTCCATATTTCGAAAGTATGCATGACGAGGAGGTAATAAAAAATTTCGGAAGTTTTATTTAAGAGTTTTTAAGATATTGATGATTGTGAGTAAAAAATTGCTCTACTTTGAGCTCTTATAGTTTGATTATTTATTTTCATTTCATCGTGAATTTTTGTAGGTAGACAGTGCAATATATTATCTAATTATATGTACAGGGTGTTGAGTTTTGAAAAAGTTAATTTTTCTCAAAATTTTCAAATGGAACACCCAGTATATCTAAACTCTTGTGAAACACTGCTTTAATGAGCTTTCATAATGTTTTTGTCCAAACTGAATAAAACAGCGAAACGGCAATTAGTCTTTTTTTTTAATTGCAATATTGACGTTTCTTAGGCTTTTCGACCGATCCTTCAGTTTTATTTTGTTGATAAATTGACAAATATTAGTTAATTTTATTAATAAATTAGAAAATAACAAAATAATGCACAAATTAAGAATAATAAGTATTAAATTAGAAAATAACAGAAAACAATGAACAAATTAAGAATAACAAGGAACCATTGGATCTAGAAAATTTATATTAAATATTCAAATTGTTTTTCAACTTCTTGTAAATACTTCTTATTTCTTGTAATCTTGACGCCAAAAGACAGTTTTGGCTGCTTTTTCCTATTAGGTGGGTCACTTCCCGTAACTTTTCATTATTAAAATCCATTTTGCTACCACAGAGAGAAGTACAAATTTGTAAAAGTAGTGTCTTACTAATCTAAACAATTGTTCTGTCAATTAAAAATTCATGGCAACTGTTTTCCTATTTTCTAGCAAACGGCAACATAATTTAAATTTTATTTTTTAAAATTATTTTAATAAAATTATTTAAATATTTTCAAAGTAAAGAAAAATAGGAATTAGTTTAATAGGAACATATTCAATTACTTTAAATACAAAATAAAACATATTCATTGATTTATCATCTAACTAAAACAGAAAAACCGGACGGAAAGGCTAAATAACGTTAATATTCAAAGAAAAAAAAATATTTCATTGCTGTCTCTTGATTTCTTCAGTTTAGACAAATACATTTGGCGTTTCATGAAAGCTTATTAAAACAGTGTTTCACAACAGTTTAGATGTACATTTGAAAATTTTGAGGAAAATTAGATTTTGCAAAACTCAACACCCTGTACACATAATAACTAACAACTAACATAGATTGAATCTGTTTTGAAATTTCTGTAGATGAGATATTGTATTGACTACCTACAAAAATTCGCGACGAAATGTTAATAAATAATCAAACTATAAGAGCTCAAAGTGGAGAAATTTTTTACACAATCATTAATATCTTATAAACTCTTAAATAGAACTTCCGAAATTTTTGGTTATTACGTACTCGTTATACATACTTTCGAAATATGTAAAAATATATTGGGTGTTCCATTTAAAAAATGTAACTTTGGTATGGCTCTCAGTTACTGAACACACTGTATTGCCAAAAATAATTTTAGAAAATAGAGCTGACTGCGTTACACCTCAGCTCGTTTAAATTTCTTTTCTATATTGTATACTTTATACGGTAGAGAAGACGGTGGACAACCTGTGTAGAATATTTGCGGTAAAACGTATCGATAGCTAGAAACTAACTTTCAGAACAATTCTGAATGCGTTGCGATGATAAAAAAACTGATATTCCGTAAAAAATGTAAAAATCTATTGGATTTTGAATTTGACTTATAAAATATACATTAAAAAATGAGAATAGAAACGGTTCTATTCTGAAAAAGTCACATAAAAAATCACAGCATCTTTGAAATCAAGAAATTTAAATAATTCTAACCAAGTCACCAGTGGTTCTAAAATTTCAATTAAATGTCAAAATTGTACCAAAAATTTTAATGAGCCTATCACGTTTTGCAAAATTGAAGGAGCCGAAGCCTTTTACAACTCGACAATGACGGCCGCCGTGTCATTGACAAAAGTCTTTTGATGTTTTTAATTCCAACTAGAGCGCTGGATATTTTTAATTAATTTGTTTAGAATAATTTTTATGGTACACTTGCGGCCTTTGAAAACTGGGTACACTTTGACAAATACAATGTTTCCAGGGTGTAAACTGGTCTTAAATCTGAAGTTTCTAAACGTCACTAAAATCACTGTAAATCCTATTATGAATTTGTCAAAATTAACGCTGACATCAAAATGATAGATGAAGATTTGTTTTACATATTACGAAATTAAGTATTTCTGACAGTGATGTCAATTCTCAGTGTACCGGTTTTCAAAGGCCGCAACTGTACAATATTTTAATTTGATTTCGTTTAATTCACAGTTAAATTGTATTCACACAGCCTACATTCTTGTCGCTCCTGACGTAATGTCAAAAATCCATGCAAATAAATATATCAACAAAATACATTCGGTTGTAGTGCTGCAAATAGCGAAATTGAACGAACTAGAGTGTATACAGCTTGACTATGACAGCCGTCATGTGAAAGCATCATTGACAAGTCTCATTTGACATTTCAAATGTCAATTAGAGCGCTGGATAATTCTAATTTATAATTTATCTAAAATTTTACGGCACAATAAAATATTTTAATTGCATTTACAGTCGAAAGCAAAAAACAGTAGAGAATTACAGTTTCTTGTAATTTTTCCTTCTCCAAAATGGTACAGTTTAAATATGATTTCACGGGTGACACTTAAAAATTTTAAAAGCTTTCAAATTTGATAAGTTCAAAACTTTTGTACCATTCCGGAGAAAAGAAAAAAATACAGGAAACTAATTGTTTTTTGCTTTCGACCGTAGTTTAGTGCACACCTAAATCGTATTCACATAACCTACAATCTTGTCGCTTCTGACGTTACGTCAAATATCTGCCAAATAAAGAAATCGACAAAATACGTCTGGGTGCGGTGTTGCAAATAGCCAAATAAGAAATGCTCCTAATTTTATTGGCTTCTAATTTTTTATCGTACTGTAGTATCAACAGTTCCGGTTTCGACGAAGGTAAAGTAGCGAACAATAAAATCCGGGTACGATAAACCTCGCTTTAATATTCTTTAAATAAGGCAAGATAAATTTTACTGTATTATAAATTATGCTCAGAAAGTAAGTGTATTGACTTTGCCATGTAAAGTTTCGTCAGCGGAAAGAGTTGTTGTAAGATTTCGATTTATTAAATTTGACATTTCAGTTTTGACAAATATTTCTGACAATCAAGTAACAATAGTTCGTTCCGAAGTTTTTGGTAAATTAAAGTCAAACATACAAAAATTGTTGTCTTACTCGTCTTTTGAAGAATATAAGGAGGTTTCCTTAATTTTGACAGAAACAAAACCTCAATAACAACCTAATTTAAATACCAAACTTGTGTAGATACACATGATATGCCAAATTATCCGGATGTTAGTAGTCCAACGCCAACCGCTGTTTGTAGGATGCTTTCTTAACTTGAAAGTTAGTTCGAAGTCCTTCTGTCACATATGAATAGTGTCTCTTTTTCAAAATGTGAAGAAGAATATACAGTTGAAAGCAAAAAAAGTAGACAAACTACAGTTTCCTGTAATTAATCTTTTTCAAAATGCCATAGATTAAAGACGAATTCACAGATTTTATCAAAGTTTTAAACTTTTTTAAATTAAATTTTTAAATGTTATCTGTGAAGTCGGCGTAAATCTCTATATACCGTCTTCAGAAAAAATGATTACAGGAAACTGTAGTTTGTCTACTTTTTTTTTGCTTCCGACTGTATATATTTTATTTTTCTGTTGTCAAATTCAAAATTAAATGGCAAATCAGATGGTGTAAAGCGGCTTTTATTCTTATAAATAAAAAAAAAACATTCTAGGATTCATATAACATACATTGATTTTTAATCGCGAAGGAGGCCTTTTGATTGAACGGGGCCTTGAGCTGCAGCCCATAAAGTCCGTGCCTAAATCCGCCCCTGTCAAACGGTCTCGATTCGTTTGATCGCGACTGTATATGATAAGAGTTTATGTAATATCTCTGCAGATATGTCAAATATATCAAAAAAAAAAAATTAAAACGATGTGCATAGAAAAAAATTTGGACGTTACTGTGTTACTGTCATTCTACCAATATAACAAAGTGCAGTGGACTTTAGGAATAAATAACCTCACTTTTGACTTCAGTTTCATTTTCGCCTGTCAATTTGACAGTGAAAGATGTTATATTTCGCAGAATGTAAATTTGACAGTGAAAGATGTTATTTTTCTCAGAATGTAAATGCGCTATATTGCAGTGGCTGACATTTTTGGTTACAGTTTTCAATTGGATAGTTAAATAGTATCGTTTTGGGCAATAATTATATTTCTTTATATTTTTAACTTTATTGAATCTATCCATCCGTTAATAAGATTGATGGCTGACAAAAGGTTTATTTCCAAACGCCAATTAAAAAAAGGTTCAGGTTTTATAATCGAAGAAGACTTACGGTCACATTCGGATGTTTTCACATTCGATTTGGTATCTACCATTATGAAACTAGCCCTAAGGCCCGGTTTTTCAATCACAGGTTAACCCTAACTCTTGGTTTATTTCCATGGTAACAAGTGCGAAGACAATTGTTTCCATGGCAATAAACTGAAGGTTAAAGTTAACTTTTGATTGAAAAACCAGCCCTTAAGGCAATAAAGACTGGTTTACATAAAAAAATATTTCACATCTTAACGTCACACAGTGACACAGTATTGCAGTTTTAGCGCGAACTAATTATGAATTCTACTTAAATAGTTTTTTTCGTAATGAAACAAATTTTCAAGAAACGTAACGCGTACAGTGATAATAAACGAATAATTTTATACTCTAAAACAGTGTTTCTCAACTTCTTTTTAGCAGTCACACATTTTAAAACCACTACTTTCGCCAAAACATATTATTTCTGTGTTGTATCTGATGTTGTCCAGGTGTTGACAGGTAATTGCTGCAGTAAATAGTACAAATACATACAGATTAGGTATTGTTTGTCCCCCGCCGCCCCCCAAAAAAAGAAAAAAGAATACAATAAGAATACACCACGAGCAGTGACACGAGTGTATTCAACTACTCGAGTTCTGAACAAATAATATTTTCATGAATGTATATGCAAGCCCCCCCCCCCCCCATTAAACAGTTTTTTAGATCTTTCACAGAAAATTTAATTGAAAAGATTAACTGTATTAAGTATAAGTATAAGTAAAAAAAGATTTGCTTCAAAATTAATATGTAAATTTATTATTAGATTATTATAAACTTTCCTAAATTAAATAACAATAAAAAACCATTTTGTGGTTCTTAGAAAACGTTAATAATTATTTAAATTAATAAAATTAATTCTTCATGCACATGTTTTATTCATTTAAAAATGAAAACTAATTTAACAAATGAACCATATATTTTATTTGTGGTACATCAATTTTTTTGCGGAACCTAATTGGAAATCGGAAATTGTTTTTTTATTCAATAATATATTGATTTTAATTAAAAAGAGTTCTGATCACTTCAAATATTCCTGTTCTTAACATCCATCAGGAGCAGGTCTATGTAAATGTAGTTATGTTTAGTTATGCGCGCGTTCCTAAAAAAATTAAAAAAGTTGGAAAGTCGCACATAGACGCATTTACTTTCTTAAATATTGTATTCTGAATATGCATTAATCATAAAAAAGGACATTTCAAAATTTGCAGAGACCTACCTTTTCGTGAATCTATTTAATTTTTAAAATCAGAGAATTAAAATAATTTAATAGGGGAAACCCTAGTTTTACATGCCGAGCGGGGGGTTCCGAGGCATGTTATAGGGAACTGTAAGTTAAGATTTTTATTTCACTTAATAATATATTTGTTTCAGTTAAGAAAAGAGTTCAGATCTCTTTCAATATTTTTTTTTCATAGCAAGTCCGTGTGCTTTACAGTTGTAGTGCATCTCAAAAAAAAATTAAAAATAAGAAAGTTGCACACAGTTGCACTTTGTTTTTTTTTAATAATGAATTTTAAATATATATTGACCTTAAAAAAGTACATTTCCACATCTGCAAACATCTGCCTTTTTTGTGGGTCCACTTAATTTCTGAAATTATTTTTGTTTGACATGCAAGTAATTTGGCAAGCCAAAAAAATATATACATTAAAGACAGAATACTAACAAATGTGTTACATATTCAGTATATGATTATCATTGCAAAAAATATAACACAACATAGAAATAAACATAGATAACTTTAAAAAGCAAGATCTTTCAAAGACGACTGATGACGACACGAATGACGATTTACTAAATTAATAAGTTTGACAATCGCTTATTTAGAATTAAAACAATATATTTATGCAAACCTATATTTTTTTCATATTCTTTGTGATGTTTATTAACAGAATTATTTTCAACATTTGCGAATAAATTGGGCAAGTCGTTTTTGGTCTGCAGTGGGAATGTCGAGCTACGTTTCTGCTGAAGAAGCCCCAAGCAGGGCTGAAACAGCGGTCCAGAGGCTGCTCGAGGTTATCACTGCAATCAAAAACGATTTTCACAAAATTTTTCTAAAGAATTATTTTCATTTACGTGACATATGAAGACTTAAATTCTCGAATTATTTCGCGCTAAATGTTCATTCTAGACTTCTGTGCGTCAGTGGGCTGAATGATAGCAATTTTCTGCTCGTCATTGTACCATCGGGTGTAACTTAAAGTAAACTTAAAGTAACTTAAAGTAAACGATTCCTTCGCATTATTTTAGTTTTGTAAAACCAACTTCAGTATATTTTCTGACAAATATCTCTGACAATCGAGTAACATTAGCTTGTTAGGAAGTTTGTGGTAAATTAAAGTCAAACATACAGCAGCGATCAAAATCGATTAATTTTTTATAAAATTAGTGGTATAATTGCGAGCAATAAATTTGGGTCGTCATTGTCGATTGTCAAAAATTGTTGTCTTACTCGTATTTTGTTGAAAATAAGGAAGTTTCCTTAATTTTGACTACCGGGAAAATTTCTTAAAAATTTAATTCACTTTCAACGCATTTTTTTAGTAAAAGACAAGATATTTATAAAAAAAAACTCTATTACTAGAATTAAAATTGGCATCTTGATTGACGCTGACGACCAACATTTAATGCCCGCGACTTTACATTAAAATTACGTATATGTTGCATTTTATCAGTTAATAAAAATCTTTGTTATTTTATGGTATTGTTTGTGAGACATCGTCCTAGATACTCTAGTTTTTTCACCTGTTTATTGATTTGTTTATGCAAGACAATTGTAAATATTATTCGGTAAACATTTAGAAAAGTTTATAGGTCGTTGCTTCGTTGCATTGTTGACTGATTTTACAACATCAAGTTTTAATGTTGAGGCACCTTTTTACCTTTAACCTTTTTCATCGGCGGCGGTTCTCTGAATTAATTTATAAAGCGAAATGTCGATACGCGACCGATTTTAATGGTGTCTGTGGAGAAATACGTTATATTACAAATACGCTCCAATAAATTAAATTTTTTTATCTTAACTGGCTGAAAAGTATTTTATCGTGCACAGTAGCGGACAATAAAAACCTGACATGTTATTTCTCCTACGTTAGTTTTACTTTTTTAAGTACCGTTCAGAGGTAAAATTTGGCTGGAAGAGTTGCTGCAACGTGTGTTTGTTATTTCACATCTTTTTAGCGTTTTGATAGAAAAATAACCGCCTCACGCGTGATTTACATGAATAAACATTACAAGATTAATTCAGAATTTGGATCGTTTCGGAGATTAGAAATAATCAGTTTCAGCAACAAACTTGCAAGCAAGTTTGAAATTGACTAAACTGTCACGTAAACTATGAAGGAACCGTTAATTTTTCAATTCAAATCGAAGCGTGTCGTTCAGCCAATAAGATCGGGAGTTTTCGGCGGGCATTTTAAATTACTCCCAGTTTTAAAAACTACAAAGTTAATTGTATTTTTGCGCTGTTCTGCAACTGAAATGCATATTTTATTTTCAATAAATGTTGTAATTTTTTTAAAGAATTCTTTAAAGTTTTATGCAAAATTAAATTTTCTGCTATTTAATTTAAATAATAGGGCATTTTCTCATTAAGAAATGAGAATAGTATTGAGTCTATTAGGATAATTTAATGTCATATCTGTACAGAAATAGGAAGTGGCAGAGCAGAATAACGAACAGACATTTAGCGCAGTCAGAATAGTCAACCAGCGTCTCGTCGTGCTGTACAAGGGGTAGCAACCCCCGACGTCGTCACTGTTTAGAGGGCAGTCGAAAGAGTAGGCGTGCGAAGTGTTGTCCCGATTGATCAAACCTCAACTCACTTTAAACTGACAATCTGAAGGTGATATTCCATGAACTGTAATAAATAAAATCGGACGTTGTGAGCATGTGAGACATATCATTTAAAATAGTGTTAGTGACGTGCCTATACAGTTTGTTAAAAGTGTATATTTGATGCTTTACGAATTCAATAACGTTTTGATCGACTACCAATATCAAGGAGTGGAAAAACGGGCGATTTTTGAAAGGTGGGGGAAGTACAATCTTTTATAGATAGCTAAGTATGTTAAAAATTTCTATGCAAGGTGATTCAATTAAGTCATTATTTCATTGCATGCAAAGCTTCACTAATGACAGATTTTGGTTTGATGTTATCAGGCTAACTACAACGGAACAAGTTTATTGTTTTGCCGATAATCTTATTGCAATGATTTGTTATTATAGTTGGCGTAATTTCACCCCTTACATATTATACGAATTTATATGTATGACTAAAAGCAGGTAAGCAAATTAAAAGCCTAAGGCATTCGGTTTTTTCTTTTAAGATTTAAACGCAGTATAGTTAATAATTTAAGCATAAAATAAAATTTATGATACATTCGACGAAAAAGGCGTAAAAATGTAATTGACCTTTTCTGAGATTTTATCGGATTTTGATTTTTAAAAAGACTTGAGGTTTATGAGCTAATTTCATTGGTGTAATATGGAAAGATATTTTTTTTTTGTAACTCTATCTCTCTATTCACACGATGTCTTAATTATTGCAGCTACTTGAGCTACTTCAAATAAGAAGGCTAAATCAATTTGATAGTAAAAAATAAAAAAAAAAACTCGCTCATCTCAGAATTTAATCCTGTGTTTATCATTTTGATGTGAAGCAAATTAAAATATACTTGTTTTTCATACTAAGCAGCCCGCCGATTTTTGCGAGGTGCCATTAAAAAAATAGATGCTTGAAACGTATTACCAATTACAACATGTTTGAAGCACCCTGTATAATTATATTCAACTTAATTTTAAAGTTAAGAAAAATCATTTTGGTTGTTTTGCGTACATAGTTATCGCCGGTTTTACCTTTTTATTTGGACACGCTGTGTACAAAAAACAAATTATCGATTACGCTTTTATTTCGTTAGTACGTTCCTCATTTTAATTTATTAATTAATTTACACCAATACATCCCCACTATTTGCTGGTAAAAAAAGATTTTAAAATTCTTTGTATAGTGAGATCATAAATAAAACTAAACTAAACTAAACTAAACTTGTCCACAAATGGGAAGCATTATCAGTTTTACAAAAAAAGTTTCTTTCCCTAAAAGTCCTTTTTATTGAGAAAATAATGTTAAACTATTCAAATTTGAAGTTACACGTACGAAATGATCAAAAATTGAAAAATACAGTTTGAACCTTTGAAAGAATTACTTTTAATTTTAATTTTAGAGTATTTTGCAATAACTGCCCCGTATTTACATTTACACCGATAATGACGGCAACAAAAGGGTTAATAAACGAAATAATTATCATGTTTTCCATTAAAATAAGAGATAAATTCTGACTAGAATGTTTTGTAAAATTTTTTTTTTACATTTTACTTTATAAGGGTTATGGACGTATCAGGCCATAACTCTAAACTAATATTTTTAATTCTAAGTAATATTTTTTTCTTACTTTCAAAGTAAAAATTAAGAATATTTTTCTCTAGCGTCAAATTAAAATTTTTCAATTTGAGATAACTGTGTTCAACCTATGACCAGTTTGAATAGTTCATTATTATTTCCTCAAAACGAAGAACTTCTTGTAAAATTAACAGTTTTATATTTGAAGACAACTTTTGCAGGCACTTTGCATAATCAAATTACTTTTAAAATAAAAAATAAATAAAAAAATACAGGAAAAAAATATTTTTTTTACTATTAATTTAATATGTAAGTTCCAATTAATAAAACCGATTTTTTTAAAATAAACTTGTATTTCTTCTTTGGAATAAAAAAAATCAAATTTTCAATGAAAACTCAAATTCAAAAATTAAGCATTAAACTTAAGCAAAATTAAAATAGTTTCTTTTTTAATCTACAAAAATCTAACTCCCAGTTTCACAAAAAATATTTAATCCCTAATTAATTTAATAGCGCGATTAAAGTTTGTGATTGGTTGGGTGAGACAATACAATTGGTTGTTTTAAATCTATTGTTAACGTCGTCCAATGACTATTTTTAATCAGAGATCGCTGATTAGCAATTTCTTTGTGAAACCAACCGTAAATGTTCTTTAGGATGTATTTTAAAATTTTCTAATCTGAAGTTATTGTAAATTTTATTATAACCTTATCTTAGCTTTATGTTATTACAAATTTTATTTAAAATATTTTGTAAACATAAAGAAAAACAAGAATACGATTATATATATCAAAAATGCATTGCGAAGTTTTCAAAATCTAAAAGAACCAGAAGAGATTATAAAGAACGAATAAAAGCTGATTTAAATAGATGGATAGATTTCCAATCCAATCTCAACGACTATTTGTCAAATGACTTTCTTATTTGATTTACGAATTGACATTTCCGAAGCTCGAAAATCTATTAACGTATTCATACACATAATTGACAAAAGGGGGAAACAAAAAAAAAGATTCTTCAATTTAAAATGCAAATTATAAATTAAAGGGAATATACTTTTATTTAAATTAACATAAAATGACGATTACGTCAAATAAAATAAAATTATTGCATTGTCGTTGGTTGCTTGGCCGGAATTGACCAATGACAAAGCTAGTTTAACCAATGACAAAGCGCCAAACTATCAAAGCTCTTATTTGTGAATTTTTGGTAAGGTGTAAAAGTTCGGTATTAATGGATTCCATTCATTAATTTTTAATTTTTAATAGAAACGAAATTTGCTTTATTTATGCAATATACCTAGATTGTAGTTTAATAGAGAAAACATTTTTTTTTACAATTTTTGGTTTAGACATACTATGACTATTCATGAGGAAACTAAAAATATGCTTTTGCAGCTTAAGAAATAAATAAAATTAAATAATTAATAAATAATAAATAAATTATCAAAAAAATCCTACTTAAATAAATTTGATGTTTTATTGAAAAGAAAACAATTCTCGGTTTTATTTAATTTGTATACACTATACATTTAGTTGATTTATTTTTCAATGCGTTGTTTTCGTTTCCCAAATTTGTTTTCTCTTTCTAGTAAGTCCAGATGACTACAACCGAGTAAGAACGTTGCTTAAAACGTTATTAAAAAAATATGTGTTTAATTAGATTGAAACATACCTTTTCGCGTCTAAGCGCCTATATTTGTATTATTTTAAATGTTTTTATATTTTAAGCGCCTGCACAATTTGTTGTGACCTATTTTAGCCAATTATGGGTAATTTTTGCAAAATTAATTTCAGTATATTTTTCTAAATACATGGGCTTCCAAAATAAACATTAAACATGATTAAATACACATATATTTTTTAAATCCATAGTTTTGATCGAGCAGGCAAACTTCTAGTTGACCAGCTTCACTGATATTTAAAATTTTGTAATAGAAAATAGGAACAAATCAATCAAACATAATTCGTAAATGTTTAATTCGCCTCTTACGACCGAACAATGTTATTTTAAGTCATAAAAGTTCCCATGAACATTGGTTAGCGTTCTAGTCTTTTTAAGCGCCTAAAAATCCGGGCTTTAGTTATTACTTAGTATTTCTCAGTCTGATTTTATTAGTACTTTCATAAATTGTGTTTATTAGCGTCATTTCTTTGACTTTGACCGAAGAATTCATTTATGAGTCCTGTGTTCTTTTTTTGTTCCCTCTTTTTTTTATATAGAATTTACACTTCTACCGTTTGAGGAGTTTCAACTTAGCGATTTTATGAAGAGGAGGATGAGATTGGGGTTGGTTGAAAGAGACAGGTACGTGTGCTCGAAAGCCAGGGGGTTTTCTGCATCTGATGTTTGAGGGGTTTGATCACTATTGATCAGTTCAGGATCTACCTAACGTTGCATTCGCGACTACGCCACCAAAATGGATTTAAAAGAAACAAAATGGATTTAAAAAAACAAAAAGTCTGTTTAATACCACTAAAAAAATCAATTTCATAAAAGATATTGCAATGGAAACTATGTACATTATTAAAATATTTACAGGGTGTTCTTTTACTGTGTGCAAATATTTAAACCTGTAATATATCACCATAAATGGCAACGATTGAACAGAACATATGTTCTTAACAAAAATTTAATAGTTTTTGAGAAAAATGCAGTGGCAGATTTTCACTAAACCGTTTGAGAACTGCTGGCATAGCAAAAGTGGAACGCGGCCGCCTCTTCAATTATGACCCGAAGTAGGCCAGGGTCGATCAGTACTTCACTTGACCTTAAGCATGAACGACGTAAATTAGCCGCTCCGATCAGCTGGTCAGTCAAAAAGTTTACAATTTAAATTAACTTTACTGCAAGTAATTACAAGTTTAAGTATTTTTAAATAAAAATCTAGTGCAATTCAAGAAGCTGCGGTTCGTTATTGCCGAACAAATTAAAAGCGAGGTACAAACAAATTGTAATTTCTCATTCCATATTACTTTCATAGACTTATAAAAATTTGACATTTACTTTTTTTCCATGGACACTAAGTAGTAATACTTTCATAGCTAGCAGCGAGATTGCAGCAAAAGTTTGTTTACGTAAAAGGGTGAAGGAAGAACATTTTTAACGCGCTTGCCTAATTGGTGCATGAATTTTCGGTTTTATCCGTCGATAGTTGATATCGTAAAACATATTACTTCGCTCAGTGAATTAAAATTTTAAATAAAACAAATAATAAACGATATCAGTGATTATTATTACGAAACGCTGCGTTGAAGATCGAGTGCGGTATCGGTGGGCGTGTTCATACCGAGAGGAAGGCGAAGATGACCTTCCTACTTTTCCCGCACATTTCAACAGTGCCAAACAAGCGGTCCATTAAATTTTTTTTGGCTATGATACGGTAGCCACCTAAAAATACCCGCAAAGATAACGTTTCGTGTACTTATACTGAGGTTTTTTTTATTTGCACACAGTAAAAGAACACGCTGTATATAGTTTCAGAAGTAGTAAGAAATGAATCTCAATTGCTGCTGTATTTTAAAATATTACAATCCCTATGAGCCGTAACACGTAATTCTCATTACATTTTACGCAGCTTTCTTCAAAAATGCCTTTTCCTTCTCAATATTTCAACATATTGCGAATCTCAAGCTTTTTGTAGCGCTTTATGAAACCACTATATATTCTTATTTGGACTTGAGTGCTGACCTAATTTTTTTGCGAACGTTTTGTTTATGGCATAACATTTTATTGTTTGTGTTCTCTAATCGCATGTTATAATCTTCTTCGTTCTATTTTACGGATTTTTATTTCTTCTGTTTGTTTTTTCTTGTATGGCTATTAATGTTGCAACATGCTGTATTAAGGTGACGGTTCATGTTTTCAGATTATATACTTTCTTCTTCTATTTTTCAATAATACGTAAAATCGTAGTATTATCCATTTTAATTACAATAACAAACAATAGGCAGCCAAGCACACACTCTTTTCATTATAGCATTATTTTTTATTTTGGCGGACATTATTTTTAATTCCGACTGTACTTTATTGTTTTTAGAAAAAAAATGGTTCTGACGTTTCTTTTAATTCCGAATAGTCACATTGCATTTACCGAGTAAGTTCTTTTCATGGCCCCAAAATGAATTAATAATTTCAATTGGTATCATAAATTCAGGTGGCCGGGCATATCTTTTCATTTCGTTATAATTTTTATTATCCAAAAATCATAAAATTGAATACGAATTAAGGCATTATCTTGAATTACCTTTTAAATTATGGTGATAAAGCGCTTCTCTTATCTTAACGTTTCAGCATTATCACGGCCGTCCGTAGTTTAAATTAGGGGAGCTAGTGGTAACTATACGATCAGTTAAGAAAAACTGTCCATATCAGAAGAACCTTTAACCGACAGAGAAATTACTTAAGTAGCCAAAAATGCTTTATTAAATTCTTATAAATGTTTGTGCAGCGACTTCAAAAGTTAAAGCTTTATTATTTGGTCTTATAAATATTCTCTCGATATTGAATGTCCATAATGGGCACAAATAATAAAGCACAATAATGATGTAGAAGTGTCTAAAGAGCAGCTTAAAAAGTAATGTCAACACGACTTTTTATGCTGTATAAACGTTTTTGAAAGTATTACAGATATACCCCTATTTAATAAATACGTGGGCTGCTGGAAAATTTTCTGGAATCTAGTAGGTCTAGAATTGTTAGCGTTTATCAACTGTCATATTTGAAAAATTTGACTTTTTTCGCCTATAATTCTATTGATAGTTCTTATCCAAGTGAACTAGTTTTGTTTGTACAGCATTTGAGAAAAAATAATTTTGTGTAAACATGGAAATCTCGCGTGAAAATTTTCGTGCCATGATTTTTTACGATTTCAAATGTGGTCTAACACCGAAAAAATGCTTCGACCGGCTTCATTTGGCTTTTGGAGATAAAACACCATCAAAGAGCAGTGTTTATAATTGGTTTGCCGAATTCCAACGTGGACGTACCTCTCTCAGTGACGAATTTCGTGAAGGTCGTCCATCAACATTACCAGTAATTGCCACTAATGTAGATGCTGTGCGTGAAATGCTTGAGCGAGATCGACATGTGACATACCGTGAGATTCAAGCATACTTATGCATTGACATGAAAGCAATACACTAGATTTTGCATGATCATTTGAACGTACGAAAGCTTTGCAGCCGTTGGATCCTACACAATTTAACAAAAGCGCAAAAGCAGGGTCGTGTCAAATGGTGTGAAGAAATGCTCAAGAAATTCAATGGAGGTCGTTTAAATTTAGTTATAATATCGTTACTGGTGACGAAACGTGGGTCTATTCGTTCGAGCCAGAAAGTAAACAATAATCTACCGTTTGGGTATTTCAAAATGAACCAAAACCAACAAAAGTTGTCCGTTCTCGCAGTGGTGCGAAGCAAATGATTGCTTGTTTCTTTGGTTTAACTGGACATGTAGCGATCGTGGCTTTAGAGGATCAAAAAACCGTGAATGCTGATTGGTATACTACAATTTGTTTGCCGGAAGTCACCGATCAAATAAGAAGAAACAATCGAATTCGACGAATTATTCTCCATCATGACAACGCCAGCTCTCACTCAGCCCGTCAAACAAAAATGTTGAATTAATGACTAATTGTCCATATTCACCTGATTTATCACCTAATGATTTCTTTTTGTTCCCAAATATCAAAAATAAAATGCGTGGTGAGCGATTTTCGTCGGCTGAAGCAGCGGTTGAAACATCGAACACTGGTGTCTGAGGTACCATCTTTAGAGTGGAAAACGTGCTTTAGAAATTGGTTCGAGCGTATGCAAAAGTGTATTGACGTCAAAGGCGAATACTTCGAAAAACAATGATACCGCTTACCAAATTTCATATGCGTTTTTTCATACCGTTTCCAGAAACTTTCCCAGCAGCCCACGTATGTGATAAAGCAATGGGCAGCCATCGCTCTAATACAACTCTTATAAAGTAGGTTTATAGTAACTATTTTTTTGCCTAATTATTGTGCACTTCTTTTATACATATTCTAAAAAACTATTTCGCTTGATATTAGTTACTAACAGTGGGGTTTCATTTTTTTAAGGTCATAAAATATCTTCCTTGAGTATCAAAACTAACTTAGTCTTCAATACATGAAATACTGGAATTGTCGTTAGGAGGCATTGACGACTTAGTTTTTCATGCATATCAAAATTCATCGTAAAACTTGTTCGATACTTCTAAAAACTATCGGCCACGTGAAATATACAAAGTTGTTGCACATAAATATTTATTTCAAAAATTTACTATTATTATTTTTAATTTAATTAATTATTGATTTATAGACAATTGAATTTAATAACTAATTCATTATATACGTCAATTTATATTTTTTTATTTATGCAAAATAACTGAATAATTGGATTATTCTATATATGCTTTAAAACAATGGCTGCTGCATCCTATCAAGAGGAAAATATAAAAATATGGCCGGTAAAAAGCTGCAATATAAAAGGTTTTTTAAACTATTTATTATTATGCGACACATTGCAACCTTTATAAGAGTAAATTCTTATGCTATTACGACTTACTGTTATGCAACGCATTTATAACAGTGTAACAAAACACAAACGATCCTCCTTCAAATCGTGTAAAAATACTTTAATTTATAGAAACCATGGAGTAATATGTACAGTACAGTCTCGCTAGTTCGGACACACGAATCTAGTAATCCGGTAAATCGGTAACTCCAGTATATAATTGCCTATTGTGTATGCAGGCATTAGAATGAACCAGAAAAAACAATGATTTTAAAATATTTTAAACGGATGATTACAGAGGTAAGAATTAAAATATTTGAGCTGCGGCTGCGACCAACTTACGAGGTAGTTTTCTCTTTCGATATTCGCCTTACAAACGGGGAAAAAGCAGAAAACAACCTCTAGGAGAAAATAATGCCCGTATTCAAGACATTATTCCTAAAGGACCGCCAAAATTCTTTTTTTTTAGTAATAAAATATACAGTATGTCTCTGGACTGAAAAAGGGAAGAAAACTTTATTTTTATATTTACAAAAAACTGTCAAAGAAAAAAGTTTTGTTCGATTTATTAATTAACATATCTATAATTAAAATTTCAATATTGATACAATGTGTTCTTAAAATCGAAAACAAAAAAAAAACAAAATCAACATTTTAAACTACATATTCGTTTAACTTACCACCCCTTGCAGCACATAAATCAAGTTTACGTCATAGTTCCTTGTTACTACTGAAAACTCTTTTGGCAATTAGAAATAAATTTTATTTGTCTTTTGTAAACTCAATCCGGGGACATACTATACATATTTTGTTTATATTGCATTTTGTTTATTTCTGAAATGTTTGAAATTACCTTTATATGTTGTCATCATAGGTTTTAAACATAACAACAACACTCTGTAAACTTACAAAATATGTAATTATAAATTTAACCTCCAAATCGTCATTAGAAATTATTTCAAGCGCGAACTAGTAACTTGCTTTTCAAGGAACAACCAAAATAGTAAAATAGTGTACTAGTGTACTCGACACTTGCGTACTAAAATAAAATGTCTTATGAAACCTGCTTTTTAATATACTATTATTAGAACGAGTATAAATCTGCATTACTTCCGTTTCACGTTTTAGTTCGATAATTGTTACATAAAACCTGCAAAATCGTCAATTATATATTATTTATAAAAGCTCTTTGTAATGGTGTGTAACAAATATTTTTATGCAGACAAATTACTGTATATTTATTATTACATTTTTTTAAATTTATTTAACGCGTATCTAATGAAGCTAAGAGATAAAGCTTATAGCTCGTTTAAGCAAACAGGAGAAATTTCTGACTGGAATTATTATAAACAAACATGAAATTTTTGTAATTCTGTAATTGATGCTGAGAAAAGGGCATATTTTAATTATTAATTTAAATTTTCAAACAGCAGTGAGAAGGAACGTTGGCATGAATTGGTAAAGGCGACTATATACGGAAAAAAATGTTACAATTCCAAATTATTTAAATGATGTAAACAATATTAATACGTATTTTATAAATAGCGTTCCTAATTTAAATATAGATAATGATGATTTATTCGAGTTCGAGTCGAACTCAACAGGAGACGATAACAATTCCAAATTATTTAAATGATGTAAACAATATTAATACCTATTTTATAAATAACGTTCCTAATTTAAATATAGATAATGATGATTTATTCGAGTTCGAGTCGAACTCAACAGGAGACGATAGTATAAGTATTGAAGTTATCAAATTATGTTGTCCGCATATTATACAGTTCTTAACTCATATAATTAATGTTTGCTTAATTGAGGGTGTATTTTTTGATTCTTGGAAGAGTTCATTAATTACACCTATACCAAAATGCGATAATCTGACCGATTTCAAAGATCTTCGACCGATAAGTATTTTACCTACGTGATCTAAGATCTAAGTCATTTAGTAAAAAATAATATTTTGCCTAGTCATCAATTGGGATTTAGACCCTCGCACAGCTGTGCCACTGCCTTATCAAAGATTACTGATGATATTTTTATAAATTTAGATAAAGGTTATATGACTATTCTTGTACTATTAGATTTTAGTAAGGCTTTTGACACTATTGATCATAGCATGCTTTTATCTGTTTTAAAATATATTGGCTTAGATGAAATTTCAATCAAACTTTTCGAAAATTATTTAACAAATAGAACTCGAAAAGTTAAACAACAAGGCAAAATTTCTAATGCTGCTACTGTCACCTCTGGAGTTCCCCAAGGATCAATTCTTGGTCCGACTTTGTTCAGTATATATACCTGCGAGCTGAAAAATGTCTTACAATCTTGTGAATATCATATGTACGCAGATGTTGTGCAACTTTATTATGCATTTGAAATAAAAGATTTAGATGAAGTTATAACCAAAATAAGTATAGATTTAAAAAAATATTCTGCACAACTTTCACTGTTAGTTAATGCTTCTAAATCGGCAGTTATGCTGTTTGGATGTACTTCTGAAGAAATTGGAACTTCAGTAAAAATAATACACCAATACATGTAGTAAAGGAAGTGAACATTTAGCGGTAATTATGGATCAATCATTACGATTTAAGTCTCATATTTCGAAGTGCATTCAAAAAGCATATTATGCTCTTAAATTATTATATCCGCATAGAATGATTCTTAACACTGAGACAAAGAAAATGTTATGTGAATCTCTTGTTTTATCTCATTTTTCTTATTGTTCGCCTGTAATATCGCCTTGCTTGGATTGTCATGATAAGAAACGTAAGCAATTGATACAGAATTCATGATTACGCTTTATCTACGGAATTCGGAAAAATCAACACGTAACATATAAACTTAAACATGAAGGTTGGTTAAACATGGAAAACAGAGCACACCTTCAGACTGCTGTATTTTATCATAAAGTTATAAAAACTGAATGTCCGCCGTATCTAACTGCTAAAATAAAATATAGAACTGATGTTCATAATTTAAACGTCAGGTATCGAGGAAAAATCTCGCCACCCCTTCATCGAACTGTACTCTTTGAAAGGAGCTTCTCATTCAATATTTATCTGACTTACAACTCGTTACCTGATTATATCAAAAAATTTAGTATAACAGTTTTCAGATCGAAATTAAAAAAAATGTTATTGGAGAAGAGCTAAAGATGCCATCTTGTGATATCCATTGACATTTTTGTATGCATGTATGATTTGTCTGCTGTACTAAAATGGAAATAAACAATTTAATATTATTATTATTATTTTATGGTGTTTAAACAACATTACGAAACAATAAAAAAAACAATATTGAAACAATAAAAAAAACTATAACACTCTTTTTTAAAGACTCTATTATACACTTTTAAGAAGCAAATAACATTAATATGAATGTGAAAAGCTACTAGGAACGCCATTCTACTTATAGATGTTTATAAATGTGGTGATATAAATATTATATTACTCAGACTTATAAGCATTTTTACAGCTTATTCTTAAAACTGAATTGTTATGTAAGCATTTTTACTTTATTTCAAAAATGTAATAAATCAAAAAGCACATAACACTGCAATTAAACAGTAATAATACTATAGTAATTTAGCTGTAAGAAGCAATTATACATATACGTTACTATATACTATACGTATCCTGAAGTTTTAAGTTACCCATCATCGTCCGACTTAAATCAATATTGTACAAATTTAAAAATTACTTATTTACGTGGGCAGCTGGAAAAGTTTCGGGAAACGGTATGAAAAAACGCATATGAAATTTGGTAAATGGTATCATTGTTTCTCGAAGTATTCGCCTTTGACGTCAATATACTTTTGCATACGCTCGAACCAATTTCTAAAGCACGTTTTCCACTCTAAAGATGGTACCTCAGAAACCAGTGTCCGGAATGTTTCAACTGTTACTTCAGCCGACGAAAATCGCTCACCAGGCATTTTATTTTTGATATTTGGAAACAAAAAGAAATCATTAGGTGATAAATCAGGTGAATATGGACAATGAGTCATTAATTCAACATTTTTGTCGGACAAAAAATCAACTGTTTGACGGGCTGAGTGAGAGCTGGCGTTGTCATGATGGAGAATAATTGGTCGATTTCGATTGTTTCTTCTTATTTGATCGATGACTTCCGACAAACAAATTGTAGTATATCAATCAGCATTCACGGTTTTTCGATCCTCTAAAGCCACGGTTGCTACATGTCCAGTTAAACCAAAGAAACAAGTAATCATTTGCTTCGCACCACTGCGTGAACGGACAACATTTGTTGGTTTTGGTTCATTTTGAAATACCCAAACGGTAGATTTTTGTTTACTTTCTGGCTCGTACGAATAGATCCACGTTTCGTCACCAGTAACGATGTTATAAACTAAATTTGAACGACCTCCATTGAATTTCGTGAGCATTTCTTCGCACCATTTGACACGACCCTGCCTTTGCGCTTCTGTTAAATTGTGTGGGATCCAACGACTGCAAAGCTTTCGTACGTTCAAATGATCAGGCAAAATCTGGTGTATTGCTTTCATGTCAATGCGTAAGGATGCTTGAATCTCACGGTATGTCACATGTCGATCTCGCTCAAGCATTTCACGCACAGCATCTACATTAGTGGCAACAATAGATGTTGATGGACGACCTTCACGAAATTCGTCACTGAGAGAGGTACGTCCACGCTGGAATTCGGCAAACCAATTATAAACACTGCTTTTTGATGGTGCTTCATCTCCAGAAGCCAAATGAAGCCGATCGATTATTACTTTTTCTCAAATGCTGTACAAACAAAACTAGTTCACTTGGATAGGAATTGTCAATAGAATTATAGGCGAAAGACATCAAATTTTTCAGATATGACAGTTGATAAACGCTAACATTTCTAGACCTACTAGATTCCAGAAAATTTTCCAGCAGCCCACGTATATGTGACTGCGATTCAGCGAAGCCAATTATCAATATTACAACAATTGTTTATAACTGCATGCGACAGTAATTCAGGGATTCCAATTGATAAATGTTGTATTGTATAAAAATACCTTTAATATCCCACCAATATTAGCTGTATTGACGGGTTTTCATTTAACCCTGTAAACCACGTGATCAACGACTCACTAAACCAATTACCTAAAGGCTAATATTCTTGGAAATTTTGATCCACGCCACTGAAAAATTAATTTAATGATTCTAGAGTCTGTCAATCATGTGTATTGTTACTTACTTGTAACGTGCAGCTATTAAAAAGAATTTGGTCGCGTGGGATACAAAGACCTGTATCTTGCACATGGAAAAGAAAGATTTTTAAAGTAAGCTTGAATGGCTATAAACTGAAGCTCGTTCAATAAAGTTCTACACTATACACTTGTTACATAAATAGCTATTGATTGTTTTCATGTTTCCAGATTAGCATAGCTGTTGATAGTTTTCAAAGATAAGTTTGTGCACAATCAAAGAACATTTCAGAATGCAAACAGAATACGCAGGTACATTTATCAAATGTATTAATTATAGCAGTATTATCAGGCCGAAACTATCGTGACGGAAGAGTGGATTTGTAAGCAAAACCTCCCAAATTACCGTAGTCTTGAATCGAAACAAGACCTATTAAACTCCCATTTGCACACTATTAATTAACAGAGCGTTAAATTTCCTATGAATATTCAATAGATATCTGTTTTCAGCACCACCTCTGCACCTAAAAACCTTTCTATTAGCGTGTTAATCGTGTAAGCAGCGCCCGAGTTTCGATAATGTCCAGTTACAATCAATTAGCAGCAGCTGCACCAGGCGGTTTGCGATAAGTACATTATTTAGTTGGAAGTTTATGTTGGGTTTAGTTCGCCTGGCCGATCCACACATGACTCAAACTAAGTTCCAGCTATTATAGGTTTTGGAATTAAATGGAATTGCGAATACGATTAATACAGGAAGTAAAACCGTATTGATTGACGATGTACGTAGAGAAGATCTAAATGAAAGTACATCTTGTATTTTAAAGTAGATATCCAACGATACTATGAAATGTAAAATAAGGAATGAAGGCTTGGCAATAAATAAAATAATAAATTAATATTAAAGAAGAAATGTTGGCTAGAGTTCAAATCCCGAAATTCAGCACTAACATATCCTACCCTTTATACTTTAATAAAATAATAATTATAAGGCTCTCCCAAGGACCTAGAAGTCCAAACAATGGCAAAAATAATATTCAAAAGTATTGTTTCATGACAAAAAATTTGTAAACTCATTTTTATTGCGTAAGGTTACGACATAGCGGACTATGGAGGTACTTTTTGTTCAAGAGAAAAGGGTATTTACCATTTAACAAAACCAAGTTTTGAATATTTTTTTAATATGCAACAATTTAAAACGAGCTTCTTTTCGTTCTGCTGCACGCACGTGACCTTGTCTTCCAGACTAATTTATTTTTTACGTAATCTTGTAATTTATATTTAATCAGAGTTTAATAGGGGGATCACCCAGTTTATCCTCTCTCTGCTGCTGGTGTCCAGCGTCTGTACGTAGGATCCCCTCGAGGGCAGCTTTAAAAGAAATACGAAGGTTATTTATTACATTGTTATCTGTCTTCTTTAATCGTCTATATGCAGAAGTTCTCAAACGGTTCCGAAAAAAATTTTCAACTGCATTTTTTTTTGTTTGCCACAACTATTGAAATCAACTTGTATATGATCCATAAAAATATTCTGCTGTGTACCAACGGTATGAAATAAATTTATAATTGAAGCAAATCGTAGTTTGCATCGTGCAGTTGTAAGTAATCAAAACAACTTCTTAATTTGAACGTTAAACACTGGTTTTCCTTTGAGCCATTCCGTTGTAGATCTTACATTACTACCACGGGCCGGCTCAGAACAGGGCACTGTTGTTTTTTCATTTCATTCATTTCACCTGGTTAGGTTCAATATAATTTCACAGAACTCTTGTATACGTGGTTCTATTGAAGATCTTAAACACATTTTCTTTAACTGTCAGCGCAATAATAACATTCTGCTCCTTTTCAAGGAACTTAATGATCTTCGTTTCTGCTCTCCCTACTCGATAAATTCTCTGTTATTTCACAAAGACAAAAATCTTTACAATTGCCTATATAAATTTTTAGTTGTTTCAAAATAAAAATTATAATATCAAATCTACCCCTCTAGGCAAATTTACTTTTATATATTGACCTCTATGATCCAGGAACAAGACTGCTTTGATATCAGGAATTATTAATTCATGGGACTGGTTGAAATGGCTTTTTAGCCGTAAACCAAAAGCTTTATAAAATAGAAGAAGAGAAAAAGAACTTCTTAATTTGAGGTTATATTTATGACATTTCTCATCGATTTTAGTCGTTGATTTATTCCTATAGTCACTATTATAATAATCACCGTTTAAAGTTAATGGGAGATGAAAATACTTCATCTTAAACTCCAATTTATAAAGAAGAACTGTCAAATTGCGATAATTCAATATACCTACAATAGTGTGAGAGTGTGACCAACTGTGTAATGCAATGACCTGCTCTAATTAAAAATTTAATTGATAACGTGGTACGTGGTGTACGTCCTAATGAAACCAAAAAGGATAAACTACCGGCAAATTTATCTAGTTTTTTTCTCCTGTAAACCATAAAGCGAGTAACTAAAAACGTGTCAGTTAAAAACTTCGGTAATTGTGATTGATATTCCGATGAGATAATAGATCCGGCCTCGCAAAGTCACAACATTGACGTGTTTACAAATTACTGTAGTTCCGAATATTTGCGTAGGTACTTTGATTTATGGAGTTTGAATTGATTGACTGTGGTTGCTAAGCAGTTGTGTACCTAGTAGGTAATGACTTTCTAATAATACGAAGTTACAAGACTTTGCTTACGTTAAAATATGACCAGGCGAGCATAGAAAACCGGATGCCTTCTGTTCTTAGACACTCCAGCTTTAACTGCGAATTTTTGGTTGTGTCTAAACATGTAACAACATAAAATTTCTTAAAAGAATTATTATCTTTACACAGCTGCACTTTAATAGATGTAATAACATCATTAAAAATGTAAAAAATAAATATAACGCAGATACGATTCCACTTAAGTTGCCATCATTTTCAAATTGATACTTCAACGACTACAGTTTTCTGTAGTAGAAAGGTATGATCACATAGTTAGATTTTGGACATTTTAGCTCTGATTGTGAGACATGTCCCGTTTGCAGTACTCATGACTGTACCTGAACGGGTACGAATATTGTACTTAAGTACACTTTTATATTGAAAGAAGAAGAACAAATTGCAAATTACAGAGAGTAAATATGCAAAACACAAAAGTCTAAAACGTTGAATGCAGGTCAATGACATTTTCAATTGGCCGACGAGTGATGAGAGAAAACAAATACAACCCACTAGTTATCGCGAAACAATACGAGTAAAGTTGAACATTTAATAGGTATTGTATAGTCAACTTGGCATCTATAAACACTACATGGAATTTAGACCCTTCTGCAATGCAGGACTTATACACCAGTGAACTGCATTTGGATTACAATCATTCAATCGTATGAGAACATTGATTTATAGTTCACGGTGAACCGAAAACGTATTCCAGCTTCTTGTTTAGAATCATTCATTCTTATCTAATTTCGTTTATTCTTGTCTTCCTTTATTCTTGTTATTTCTATATTTTGTAGCTTCCTGTTCAGCATCGTTACTGGTCTAGTGTAATACAGTCCTCGTCTTCTTTCTTGTCTTTCTTCGTTTTTAAGCTCTAAGATAAAACATTCTGCAATTTAACTATCAACAGTTTGTATTAATTATGGTATCAACAGTTTACGTCGCGTCATCGCACGGGCAATTTTTGACCCACCCTTAAGTCTTCACGAAACGGTTAATCACGCCATTGTAATTAATTCATTGTGTATCCACATATTAATATGCGATTCAAAATTTAGATGTTCATCTAAAGTTATCGAAGCTCACTGCTGCATATCACTTCGCCATGGTTGTTTATAGATACAGTTTTTGGGTTTTTCTAACCAATATGATTAGTTCTGAATAACAAACGGACAGTTTTTAATTTGTTTAGGACCAGTTTGTTGATGAACCAATTTAGAATTTTTGACATCACGTTCTTCAAAGTTTTTGATTTCCGTAACATCTTGACCCCTTACCAATATGTTTGTGTCGCCGGCGTAATTAATTATCCTCGTGTTTTCATTTGCATAAGATGCGAAAACTTGTTTGTGAACACAACAAACAAAACTGGTCATAAGGTATTACCTTGAGGAACACCGGCCTCAGAATAATCAGATGTGTATTTAATCCCATTCGAGGTGAAGTTGTTTAGGGCCGTTGATTTAAGTAAGAGGGAAATGGTCTCGATCTTTTAATTCTGTATCTTGTATAGTTTCTTCAGTAAGACCCAGTTATTGACACTATAAAAGACTTTACAGACAGATCTAGAAATATTCCACCTGTTAAGTGCTTTTGTTCCATAACACTGGTTTCTTCTTCTACAAAGTAAAAAATAGCTTCTCGTCTAGAAACATGTTATCAGATTGTTAACAGTGCTTTGTAAATTATTTAGTTTGGTTTTAATTACCCGGTATCTTTGGTTTTGACGTGATACTGTCAACAATATTACATTATTCTAAAATGTAGGTAAATGATGTTCCCTTATACATTGATTTTAATTAACTTTAAATTGATTATTTTACTATTAATTAACTTTAAATTGATTAGCTACTATGATAAATTGCACCGTCCTCCTTTTTATTTCTCAAGGTGACTTGCACTACTTACGGCCATTTTCATAATTAGACTTTAAGGAAGCTTTAATTTAAAGTCACTTTAAGTATAGGGAAAAAGTCTGATTATGAAAACGGCCCTTAGTTTAAATCGTCCCAATGATGGCTACGTCTACAGTCGAAACTAGTCGGATTTTGAGCAGTAAATGTCTTACAAATGTTAAATTTTTTTATAAACATCCAATGATTCTTATAATTTTGGTTACTAATACCAATGAAGCGACTCATAGAGATAATAGAATTAAAGGTTTTACAACAAACAGGAAGTATGGTATCATTAAGACCAAAATAAATATATTATATTTAATAAAAATTAGATTTTCAGCGTGGGGATATCTTTAATGTTATAATTTATAGAGCCGAGCATATTTTCCCATAAAACGAGTAAATAGTCGTTATTTTATATTTCACTCAACTATTCATAACGTCCATAACTTATTTTATTGAATTTTCAATTTACACCTCTTTTTACAACTACTATATCTTTTTATAATTACTCCTATTATTCTTCTATTCAGTATTGATTTCCTTGAAACCAAAAATCTCTTCGATGTCTACTTAAATTTAAAGCTGCTAAAATATATATTATAGTCGACGGACGAATTCTTTCGATTGGCCATTGTATAACGGTATTGGAGGTAATAAATCAAAAACGAAAGGCCAATCAAACTTATAAATTGTGTACACAACTTACATTACCGTTCCATCAATTTTAAGTTTGCCTTCGTTTTATATACAGTTCTGAATTTCTGACAGATACGTTTTGTAATTTACGCTCTCGTATTATTGAAAAATACTTCCCTGAAAAGTTAAGGTTCTGTAAGCGTTATCAGAACAAAACACGTATTATTATAAAGAAAAACTTCATAAATCATTTCTAAGCAATATCACACCTCGAGTCTTATAAAAGCTCCCTCCCTCCGTAACAAAATACGTTTCGAGTACACGACAGGAAAAATAAAATTTCCATTCGCTATAATTTTGTACTGTCGTCTCGCACCAAATTTATTTATTTTAAAAAAGTCAGTTAGGAACAAAGCATCTCGTTTGTCAAACACTGCTTGCTTGTTTGTTGCTACATAGCAAAATTTAATAGACAATTAATGGGATCGTGTTTGATATAGGTTAACATAAATTCAGGTGTACATAATCTGCATATACAATCTGTATGTGCATAACATATCAGGTAATTATGCAGCGTAATGGAAGACCAATCCTGTTCAACATAGGAGAAATGAGCAAATATGGCAGTGAGAATCGCGACCGTAAATCAGGACCTGAGCCGGTGAGCGTAAAATTATCTTCATGGACACTCCATAAATAATAGTCTCCGCCAGAATCAGATTACACGAGGCTATAAAACACGAGCCCCTTGTTCGGTTTTACATGGTGTTAATTTTATTAAACTTGTTTCGATTTCCTTTATTCATATGAATACCACAAAATTCGAAAACAGAAATTGGATATTAAAATGTAGTAGCGAAAAGTGGATGCAGTAGAAGGAAATCAACTTGGAATACATCTTAGGAAATTAGGAAATTATTTCATGAAATAAGAGTCTTGATACTTGGTCAAAAAGTTTTTGGTATACAACTTGGAATACATCTTAGGAAATAATTTCATTAAATAAGAGGCTTTTTGTTATAGAGAGAAAGCACATTCGTCCAATGCATGGGTGTCACTGGAAAATGTGAATTTAAGGGAAGGCGGTGAAATGATAAAGAAAACTTAGTACTTTACAAGGGCTCTTTGGGTTCAATGGCCATTTTCATAATCAGACTTTAAGAAAGCTTTAATTTAAAGTCACTTTAAGTATAGGGAAAAAGTCTGATTATGAAACCGGCCCTAAGTTTAAATCGTCCCAATGATAGCTACGTCTGCAGTCGAAACTAGTCGGATATTAAGCAGTAAATGTCTTACATATGTAAATTTTTTGATAAATATCCAATGATTCTTATAATTTTGGTTAATAATACCAATGAAGCGACTCATACAGATAATAGAAAAAAAGGTTTTACAACAAACAGGAAGTATAGTATAATTAAGACCAAAATAAATATTAAATTTTATGGTAAACCAAATTAGATTTTCCCTATATCCCTGGAACTTACGAAAGAATGAAAGAAGCATCTCATTTGACAAAAATTACATAAAGTTAAATGATTATTTCTACCCCTTTCTACTAAATCTTTTTTCTAAAATTTTAACCAACCATTAATGAACCAAACAGCATTCCTTTGTTTCTGTTTTCAGTTAGAAATTAGCCAGGAATCGGTCTCTGTCTTTGTCCAAACGGATTGAGATTTTCACCTTTGTTCATCGTACGCAATATTTTTGGATAAACAAAATCGCACATCTTCTCTAGTCAGAAAAATAAAAATCCGATATCTTTAATAAGTTGCATACATATATAAAAATTAAATAAATTACAGATGAAATTATTTTCAGAATTAAATTCAAATACATCATTCAATGAAATACTTTAAAGTTATTAAAAAGAAATTCGAGTGCCTTGTGCTCACGCGAAATATCGTGCCCGGATTTTTTTATCTTGACATATCTAATCGTCTAATACTTTAATATCTTCATACTAATTTCGGTACATTTACTTAATACGCACAGTTTTCAATACATCCTTGATTTTCAAAGCATTGCAAATAAATTCATTACTTTTCAGTAGAGACGACTGCCCTTGCGAAAACTTTTTAGGAGATGAAAGTGAAAACCTAGTACGTGGAATACACATTTAATGCCCTTATTGGGGCGTTCCTTCAACAAGACTCCCTTACCCTTTCAACATGTAACTCATAACGACATTCTGAAGTAACGATAATCGTTAATTGACCAATCAATATTTAGATACAACGCATTTCTATGTGTACTGATTGCTCATAAAATATGATTTAAGGCCAATAATTGTACATTTCCAGGTTAACTTTAAACCAGAGCTTAAACCCTTAATAATAATGTTTGATATAACGTTGATACCTACGTGTTTAAGCTTCAGCTTAAATTTAAACTGGCCTTGTACAATTCAGCCTTAATGGTTGTCGTTATTTAACGATGTCGTTATGAGCGACAGAATAAGGGGGTACAAGTATAGATATTGCGTATTGCCTTAAACAATACACGTTTTATGGAAGTTTTGTTGAAGAAACCCTTAAAAAATATACTGCAAAAATAACCCCATTTAACAAGTACGTAGTACTTGTTCTTTCATTCGAAGATTCGATGCCGAAAGAAAGTAAACAGTTTGAAGTGCTTCATCAAATATGTACCGGAGAACACATTTCTATGTTAATTTGGTGTTCAATATTAATGTTTTAAACAGGTTGCTTTGATCTACAGACAAAATTATACATTCACTTAATTATGCACTAAAATGAAATTAGCGAGTTCTAACTAGTGGCGTAGTCTTGTTTCGAAAGGGTTTATATTAATCTCAAGTTGATGTAAGTAAATTCTGTCGCTGTCTAAAACGACGGAACTAAATACGTAATTGGTTGAAAACTTGATTCATCCTGCAGTTATGATTCTTACATATCTTTTTATTTATGAACTGATATAATGTACCAGAAAAAAATAGGGAACTTATTGGAGTTGTACATACACGATTTCTAGTCTTTCCAGAAACAACATAAAGTTTTAAATTGTATTAAATATTAAAATTAAAAAAAAAATGTTATTCGTCAATTTTGATCGTCAAAATCAGAAAAACATAGTTTTGTTTGATTCAAACTGATAAAGATTCATTTTCTGCTTCATTCGAGTTTTTTAAATTCTTTCCCTTGGATACTTTTGATAATATCGTGTCGACTTGTCTGTTACTCTGTTTCTGGTACATTGTTGATATTTTTCTTACTGTGTATATAATTTTAATTGTTTAATAAGGTTTATTTCATCTGTATCTTCTGGTTTAAAAACTTTTATCTGTTTGGTTAGTACTTAATATTGAAATCACGTCCGCGGAATTAGTTTGCCAAACAATCTTTAAAGTCGTCAATGTAACTCCCCGTTTATTGTAAAACCAGCACGAAAGATGGACTACAATAAAGCTTGTCAGGGCGCACGTTAACAAGCCTCACATAAAATTATAAAACTTGTTAGACTTTGAGCTATACTTTCAAGAGCTTACTTCAACTTCTAATGCACCCGTACTAATTCAACTTTGCTAATCAGCGAGTGTATAAGAAACTTTTTTGTTTTCGCGTTTTAATATTTAATGTTCGAAAACAAAGATATTTTGTTCCATGATTTACAGAAGTCAAGATGTTTTCTGGAATATACGAAGCTGAAGAACAGAGGCAAGATTATTTATTTTCACAGACATTTTATGCAGCTTTCAGGACGAACAATAAATATTTTTGGAAGCAAGCTTTTAATGTCAATTATTCTGTATGTCCAGATGTCAATGGAAGTGGTTTTATAAGCGTTTGATATTGGCACGTACACTGCTGTTATAAGATACTCATATTACAGTCAGAAATAAAGTTAATTTGCATATAACTGACAGTTCACTGACATATAGGTTTGCAATTAATCAGTAAGTATTTATGCATGTACTGCCTTGTTAAGTATAGAAGTCGTATCTATATTTTGCACAATTTCGGACTCATAACGTCTACATGTTTGGCTTATTCAAATTTGCTGGTTTAATAAATTTTACTAAATGAGGAACATCCCGAAGCAATGATTTTGTCAGATACGACTTCTATGTTTAACAGGGCAGTATTTTCACTAGCTATTGCGAATTATTAATTATTGCGAAAATAAAACGCATTATTTAAAAAAGGACACCAGTGTTCGGAAGTGCAAGTGAAAGTGACTGCACCAGGAGAAGATGTGACTTGAAAGACGCTGGTTAAGTTATGTGTAAAAGAATAACAATTTGTGTTAAATTTTATTATGAAATTGATACTTGTGATTTTGGATAAAGTGACATCAAAGCAGTTTCAACATCTAGGAGCTTCTTCAGAGGGTCAGCGGTATCTTAAGGAAACCAGGCGATGTAGTTGAGTAACTTCGTCGATAGACAAGAAGTGTTCGGTTGTGAAAAACAAAGTTCCGAAAAAGACTATTGAGTAGCTTGGAGAAAACCATAGGATTCAATTTAACGACACTCTCGTGTGCCAGAAAGCAAAAGATTGACGAATCGATGCGAGAACCTGAAAATAGATATAATATAGATATAATTAGGGACAGAGTATTTATTTAAAATTCTGGACAGAAGGTTTAGTTACATATTATAATTTTAGTTACTTTATTTGAAAGATTCAAATTCCGGATACTTTCTAGACGGTCTGTAGTCTCCGGTCACTTTTGATTTATGAAATGAAAAAATTTTCAACGGTTTTCTCCATGTTTTCTTCAAAGGAACGAAGGATACTTTGTCTTGCAGAAGACAGTGGAATCTTAAACTGAACAGAAATACGATTAAGAGCAACAAGATTTTTTGTAGAATCAGGAAATTTTGATTGCCTTTGATTGACAAGGATTTCAGTTTCATAATAGTACAGGGTCTTTATAATTGATTGAATCCCACGTGACCAAACTGTACCTGATAGCTATCCGGCTACCAACACACATGATTGGCAGAACTGCGGCATCTTTAAAAGTAGTTAGAAATTTTTGACTGCAGCTTTGATCAATGGCTTTATGAAATTTATCCAAGTGATAGGTAATTGGCTTCATACGTCGTAGGTTACGTGGGATGCAGGATTAAATGAAGACCTGATATAATTATGGCAATTAATGAAACCTTGTCCAAAGAAAAGACCAAAAAAATAAACTGACGTGCAATAATACAATAAAACGAAGTCTTGAATTGTGGCAGTAAAAAGAAATTAAGTTTCAGGGACCGTATTCTCGAATCGAGCGACAAGAGTCGTATGCGAAAATGACGTCAAAATGATGCAATTCTCGAACGATTTGTATAGTTTTGTATAAGAGTCTACGTCATTTTGACGTCATTTTCGCATGCGACTCTTGTCGCTCGACTTGAGAATAGGGCCCCAGTATTAAAACGAAATTTTAAATAAAGTTATCCAGGGTGTCAGCGATATCTTAAGGAAACCAGGCGATGTAGTTGAGTAACTTCGACGATAGACAAGAAGTGTTCGATGGTGGAAAACAAAGTGCCGATGCCGGTTCTGAAAAAGACCATTGAGTAGCGTGGAAAAAACCGTAGAATTCAATTTAACGACACTCTCGTGAGAAGGTAACAGACTGACAAATCGATGCGAGAACCTGAAAATAGAAATAATTAGGAACCTAATTTATTTAAAAATTTGGACAGAAGGTTTAGTTAGAAATCACAATTTTTGTTAGTTTATTTGAACAGTTTAAGTTAAAAAGGAAGGCGATTTGGTTTTAAAACAATACAAAACTTTCGTTCAGTTGAGGTTACAATAGACGGGAATATTGTTCGGACAAACAAAATTACTTACATAGCAAGAGAATTTAACGTGGGACATTTCCAAATTTATCTAAGGTTGCGTTAAGTGAACGGTTATTTTAAGCAAAATCGTTAAGTCAACGGTCAGACTGTACCACGTGATCAATCAGCTGATTGGAGAAATTGGTCGCGATTTAAAATGTGACCAGCGTGGTCTGAAACGTTAAGTGATTAGTCGGACCAATTTGACAGATCAGAATAGCAAATACAGGTGATGTGAAATAAGGATTGTAGCTAAGAGTTAGATATAAGGCACTCGATCTCTGTCTAAAGACACAGGTACTGCCATCATATGTTTTTCACACGCGACAGTGGGTATTTGACCTTGAACAAATCAGTTGTCAAAAATGACAAACTGGAATATTTATATAAATCAAGATGAAAAATAACTCAAAATGGTTTCAGTTTCCATTTTATTGAGACAAAGTATAAATTTATAATAACGGTAAGCAACTACGAGCGATATGACATAATAAATGGGAAAGTTCTGCCTAAAAAGTATCTTTTTTGTCAGGTATTACCTAAGGTTTTTTGGACTGGATCCTAAAGCTCATTTTCATCCTGAATGTTTTTGGAATTCGCTAAATTCTATTACTTTCCAAGTCCCGTTATCCAGAACCTAATACCTTAGCCTTGGAACATGATGAAAAATTACAGTCAGTCAACAAATTTTAATTTCAAAGTGAACAGCTAAATTACTGAAGCTTCTGTTTCTATGGTCAACTGTTTAGAGATTTCTGCTTTGAAATAGTTTCGAGATTTAAGTAAACTTAATATTTTACCTGAAGAGCTTCTAATATACTCACGTGTGCTTTTTGGTTACTTCTTCGGTTTATTGTGTCATATTCGTTAACATCTAGATTTATTGTAAACTTATTTCTTGTTCATTGTAAACTTATTCTTGTCGTTAATAAAATAGAAATTAAAATGATTTTCGTTATATTTGCGTTCTGATTTACATAATATACAGTTTGTCATTTTTGACAACCCACTCATTCAAGGTCAAATACCCAGTGTCAAGTGTCAAAACCATATGATGGCAGTACCTATGTCCTTAGACAGAGATCGAGTGCCTTAGTTAGATATATTACTTTTTTTTACTATCCAAAGATTTAAACGAAGTAAACCTGTGGCGTATTTCACTAATTTCGAAACTTTAGACACTCTTTCAAAACCTGTTCCATTCTCGCCCTCTTCTATCATAATTTATAATCACAGTGCCTACCTAGCCATTAACTGTGGCCGTTAAGTGAGCGGTTAGTAAAGGCCGACCACTTTGGTCAGAATTGCCGTTCACTTAACGCAACCTTTATTTCGTAAACTGTAAAACACTCCATACGTTTGTTGATTTTTGTTATATTGTAGGAAAACTAGTTGTACCAACTGATATTTTGTAAATATGTCACCACTGTATTTTCCAGCCCCCAAAGCAAAAGCTCCTAGAACCAACGTGCGCGGCAGAATATTGTCGCAACTTGGAGAGGGTAGACAGGAAGGTGGTAATAGGCCGAAATAAAAGTAAAGAACCAAGTCCGCAGGGACTCTTTTCAAACAACAAAATTTCAAACCGTTTCTTCCGAACTGTTTTTGGAAAATAACAAAATAAAGCTTAAACCATCGAAATTAAACTTGATAATTAGATTTGGCTTGAGTGCAAGCTCGTCATTTCTAATTATTATTTAAAAGTGAAGTAATACTCTTACCAATAAAATAAAATTTGTCTTTTCAAGAAACGATCATCTTCAACACAGGGAAAAATGAAGTATAATTGCTAGGTGACAGAATTTGAATGACCTCCAGTTTTTACAGTTTAATTCTCTGGTTCTTTTAAATATTCATGTGTGGTATGTTTTAGTTGTTGATCGTTGGCTATACGGTTCGTTTCCGGTTTAGGCGCGCTGATATTACGCTCTCATTGGGCCTAGTAGTCATGTTATCTGTAATTGAAGTCTGATCGGTCTTTTGCTCTATCGCCATTCGGCATTACGCCAGCACGAGGAACAGTCACGTGCATATACTTCCGTGAATTGTTGTAATTTATTATGCAAAATTCGAATCAGCTACAGAGAAAACTGGTATTATTTATGCTTCGTGAACCTGTGAAGTCGTTATAAACAGCTTATTCTAAGCGGATCTTGCATTTTTGCGTTAAACAGTCATGTATTTAGGTGACGCCGTGTCCCGACCCATGTTTATATTAGATTTCTTTGTTCTCACAGAGAAATCCGCTTATTTAGGCCCAGTTGTACAAAAAAGGTTTAAGCTGACGCTCAACTGAACCAAGTTCAAATTGAACAAAATCGCATGAAATTTTGTTTATGTATACATTAATTGCCATATGTCTTCAAGTTTCTATACGAATTTGTTTATTTTGAACCTAGTTTAGTTGATCGTCAGCTTAAACCTCCTTTGTACAACTGGCCCTTAGTTCTTTCCTCGTATCGTTTCTAGAATTTTCTGTCTTTTTTCATTTTTTGCATGGAAGACTGGTGTTCCGCATTGCGTAGCATCAGGGGGGGGGGGGCTGTTCTCCTGGCGCCCTGGATCTTTTTGACTACACCCATCTTCAACTGAGTACAGCTGAATAGTCTTTTTCAGCGCTAACTTTCCAGCGTTCTCGTTAATTATTCAGGAGCTTCGGGTGGTAGCAAGTTCACTTTTCATCGTCGTCAACTGGATGTCGAAAATTGTGGGCAACCTAATAGATACTATCTCTTTCCTTTGATTGTTGTTTTTTACTAGCTCATCCATCATTAAGTGAATAAGATACGACCAAGAATATTTTCTTTCTTTTCTTGTTTATGCTTCTCTCATTTCGAAATTTTCAGATCTTTTGCTATTGAAAGATATGCTGTAGAAATCTTTGCCGTCAACACAAATTTACTTTGTCCAAGGCATTAATTTTGCTACTCGATAATAACTCATAATCAGTACAAGAACATCTCGTTCTTTATTAACTAAAAATATTATACCATTATTTGCAACAAAAATTTAAAAAAATATTTTTTCGAATATTAAACAGCACTCACAATGTTGATAACAATGCAATAATAAATATTTAATTTACGGGTGCATGTATATTGAATTTACAACTGACGGTTGGAAACATTAGTATGAAATCAATAGCTATAATTGCACGCTACACTTGCCCCGCTTGTTGCCGTTCATTATATAAATGGAACGTACGTAGAATATGTAAATCAATAAATAAACATGTTTTGCATGAGTTTTGACAGAGTACATATTTCATTGACATTCTTGTCGGATAAATTCTATCCTGAATTTGTTAGCGTCAAAAACAGTGCGTTAGTTAAGCGTCAATTGTGGCGTGCCGCAGTCCTCTGGAATAAATGCAATTCGAGAGCACATAGTTTTAATTCAATGTTTTATTTGTATGGCGTTGGTTTTTATATAACAAGAAATTACTTGTGAAAGATTATCAATATTCCACTGAATGAATGTAAACGGAATAAAAAAGGCTTTGATATCTTCGTTTGTGGGAGACAGACTATGATACGAAATAGCAACGTTTTTAACACTTAATAAATCAACAAAGTAAATATTATTATAAATGCCTTCCAATTTACGCCAGAAAACTGCTAGTTACCTGAGTAGAAAAGAGATTTGTGCGGAGGAAATTAAATTTCAGTACCGCCAGAAGTTACAGTCGTGACGGGTGTGGGTGTTAATTAAACGCGAAAATAAATCAGCGCCACCTAATCCGAGCGAGATGAGGAGAGAATCAATGGAAATGACTCAATTTATACAACAATTTTAATAGGAGTATCATAAAATAGTGACAAATATGGGCGACGGCTCTGAAAGCTTAAAAAAGTATAATGCGGGACGGGCTTAACTTCACGAAGTGTGCGTACACCTTAAAGTAGCATCAACCAAAACTACGGAGAAACCAAAATTCTAAAACGCTAGTGTAATGATTTTAAACTTAAATAGTTGCAATCCAAATCAGACATCAAAATAGCTTTAAGAATATTCAACCAATGGCGGATCCGTCAAAAGCCGAAACATAAATTTAACAATATTTGTCTCAGGCCGTGGCCGCAAGTAAGGGCGTCTCCCGTCTGTAACTTATCGTAGCGAGGTCATTATATGGTCGGTCCTTTTCTGCACTGTCTTCATGTATGAAAACGCCATACCAAAATGACTTCAGTTCGAAGACTGCTTCGTCGAAAGCCGTATCCACATCCACGGTGCTCTGTTCCCCCAAACGGAGCGTCACAGACAGCTCCAGAACCACGCTTGACCAACAAGCTCGGTACAACAGGACCGCGAGCAACGATAGTCGTACGCGATAGTAAATCATCAAATGAAAAATAAGTCGTACCTTACAATAAAAAGCCTCTACCAAAATTAGGCCGTATCCAAAAAGCCGGTTCTGAACGTCGAGGTCGAGACTGAGGCAACTCTGACGAGTTTCAGTTCTCCAAGGCCATGCAAAAACAGAAGTCGTATACCTACTACTAGATTCCTCAACCCAACCTTTATGCGAACACGACACGAATATTTGCGACAGAGCTTCCACTAATACCAACCGGGTCCCGGGGACGCCACAAGACGACTAACTCGCTCCAGGCGCGTCACAAATTAATGAAACCTAAACAGGTCTTACCTCTTAAATGGACGAAAGAAGGGTTTGCACAAACTGAAAACATCGTGACGGCATTAAGAGTCAATCGAATAAAAGGTGACGTAAGGATTAACCAATATCATGAAATGTCAAGCGTGAATGCAATTTAATCTTTCCGTCGAAATAACAAAGGATCAAAAAATTGTAATTCTCAGGACTTTACAACGCAAAAATTGAGATATCGTTGGAAATTTATGATCGTCTAGTTTAGACGTTTAAAGTAAATAAAAAATGCACTATACACGCTTGTAAATGACGACGCCATTATATCTAAAAGTAAATTAAATTTATCAAAACCACGATTCATAAAATGTCTATGTTAATCTGTTTCTTAGTTTTGTTTTTAATTAGTAGGCGGTGCACAACGAGATGAAAACCTGTTTTTGGGAATTAAAAGAAAAAATGAAATAGCCGTTACTTTAACGTGACTACATATTTTAAAATAGTTGTTTATTGTAAGGCAGTCTTCAATTAACTCATAAATGCCTCAAATTTGAATCTAAAACGTAAAATATTACTACAGGGAATAAACTTTTGCTTGTTAATTAATTTCACTATAAACTCTTGTAACTTTTTAGTTATTGCTTTTTCCCAAAAATTTATTAAGAAAAAATCTTTAATTTGATCTCCCCTTGTTACCCTTTTAATCTCCTCCGTAGGTTATGAGACACCCAGTATAAAAACTATTTGCGAATTGCACCACAAACTAAAGTGAGGCGTGATACGATTTACATTATAAAAATCCAATTAATTTTGCGTCGGAGACGACGACAGAAAACCTTATTTTTATTGCAATAAAAGCAGACGCGAAAGGCATGGGCTCGAAACGTTCCCACTGATTCAAGTCGCGGATCAATTGTTACAACTACGGAACCAAATGCAATCTAAAGTAGATAGACAGGGTGTGTTACCTGAAAAGCGGTTTTCCAAAAAGTAACAAAGCCATAAAATAATTCTCTTGTCAGTTCCTGCACATACATTAACGGCCTTGATACATTTACGGATCAAAAACTTTTGCAATTGCCTATTTTCCTGTGACGCGTTACGAGTTACGAGTCGTCAACATACGGTTTCCTATTCACCTTTCATAAACTAATAGCCCTCCTGAGACTGTACACAAGAAAGAAATCGATTGTTTTATGTAATTGGCGTTCTCTCTTAGGATCAATTCATACGAAGCTCTAATATGTTTGTTGAATCTATCACGTTGTGAAATTTCTGCAGTTTGTTGTCTTCACTTTAATACCATTATGATTTGGACAGATTGTTGGGAGTATTGAATTTGGAAGTCTTATAAGAAGAAGAATAGCACAAGAAGATAAATAATTTTAGTCATTTTCAGCTTAGGATAGAGAAGGGCATGGTATGAAAAACATAAGACTTAGAAGAAATACAGTAAAAATGAGGTTGCTACAGTTAGGTATTACTTATTACAACCACTATATGTATCGACATACGGGTAGAAGAGACAGAAATCTAAGGCTCCTGTTACGTGTTATTTCTTGGTTACTTTCAAATGTGTGGTATGGATTTGCTATTGTAAGGTGGTAACATTGTGTCCCGCTTGGTATCAAGGCTCCCATTGGTTCTAGATGGTCATACTATCTATTTTTGTGTTCCGATTGGTCGCCATTTTGGCTGTTTTTTATCTGCGCCCGGCATCCCCACGTATCAAGTGGTTCTTGATATTGGGTCTACATGTCCCAACTCTCATCATACAGGAACTCTAGGTATAATTTATTACACGACAAAAAATTTCGCGAGCTGACTCTAATCGTTACTAACTAGTTGCTACTTGAATATAATAAAAAAAGAATACGAATAAATGACTAATAGGAGAACCACATTCGAACCACAACTTCGAATTTACTGCCTATCAATAAAAACTAGAGTATACAACCTCAAAAACGCGATTTTCTCTTAATATTTTCAGTAAAAGCGTTTTTTTTTTTTTTTTTAAATTAGAGCAAATGTAGGAATTATTCACAGCGTCATCTTTTGCCCAAAAAGGAATACCACTTTAATCGAATTTTAAATAATAGGAGTATATCATTAAAGGCTTAGTCTTGTGTCTAAAATTTTTTTGAGTATTTTTACTAATTATTTTCAACGGAAATGAAAGGGGTTTAAAAGAGGGCACTATCTGTCTACAATCTGTCTATAAAAATTAAATCGATAATCCTCAAAAAACTGTTTTTTGACCCTCAACGGATGCGAGCAGGACCATCGACCATTTTTAAGTTTTCATCGACCCTTGAGGCTAATATTGGATCCTGCTTTCTAAAGTAAAGCAATTTTACATCAGTAATGTTTTGTTTCTTTTTTTAACTTAATATAAGTAGGTTGATCGTGATCTACGTTGATCCATGATCCATCCAAAAAATGAAAGGAATTGGGAAAATCATAAGACGATCGATCAATCAACGGAAAAGCAGGACGCGTGAGTTTCACGACGATAGTAGTGTTACTGTTCTTTTAGAGTAAGAAAAATTCAATCGTTCTTTGTTTTTCAATTTTTGATACGTTCATCTAGAGTTTGGGAAAATGCAGGAACTTTCATAAAGAATAAATTTTTCTGAGAAATCAATAATAAAGAATTTTCCCATACGTTGCCAACTTTCTGCCGGTTAGTATCCTGTTATCTCTCCGGAATTATCTTAATGGGAAACGTCTGTCTGTCTGTGAAATTTTTCGAGATTGTCGGGGCTATAAGGCACCAATTTCGGAGTTGGCTCGGTGTTAAATCGTTACAATCATGTTAATCAAGTACTATTTAATGTTAAATTCAGTTAATGTTTTTTTTACATTTATTTAAATTATTACGTGTTATTTCTTGGTTACTTTCAACAATCATGTGTGGTATGGATTTGCTATTGTAAGGTGGTAACATAGTGTCCCGTTTGATATCAAGGTTCCCATTGGCTCCCACTTTGGCTGCTTTTTACCTGCGCCCGGCATCCCCACGTATAGCATCATTTTGAGTTTCGACATAACAAGGTGCACATGTGTGTGTGATTTCTCAAGAATTAGTACATAATTTTAATGCATAATTCAAAAAATACAGTATTACTGGAATTCCTTGAACTTTGAATGATGTTTGACTTGCTGTAAGCAAATTATTCCAGTTTTTGCTTGGAACAAAAGGTAATTGGGAGTCGTTGCTAGCGTGACCCATCCTTATAAATGATTTCTTTGTTCTGATAGATGAATCCGCTTCTTCTCCCCCGTTTTTTCATTATCCTGCTTCCTTTGGCGAATATTTTATTATCGAGGGCGTAAATGGTCTGATTACGCATTGGGGTTTCATTTCGCAGGAGCAGCGTATAGAAACCGCGTACTTTTCCGAAGGTCAGCAAAGCGCGACAGTTATACCAGTGACGCAACTGAAGTACGACTTTTCCACGAGTGGCGGCGCTACTCTGTGACGTTTGTCTGCGACTAGCAGCTGGATAACCACTACCTCTTGCGAAATTTGAACGAAACCGTAACGTATCAAATTGTTTATTTTATTTGCTTATATATTGTATATTCGCATATAACATAAATTTACCGGCACATATATGTGCATTAAATTAACGTTTTTCCCGTAACGTTTAAGTTGAGAATAACTTAGTTAAAGCGAATCATTGGTTCACATTTAGGTGGTGTTTTTTTTTTCATTTAAGTGGAATATAGGTATATGGGCTGCTGGGAAATTTTCTGGAATCTAGTAGGTCTAGAATTGTTAGCGTTTATCAACTGTCATATTTGAAAAATTTGACGTTTTTCGCATATAATTCTATTGACAATTCCTGTCCAAGTAAACTAGTTTTGTTTGTACAGCATTGGAGAAAAAGTAATTTTGTGTAAACATGAAAATCTCGCGTGAAAATTTTCGTGCCATGATTTTTTACAATTGCAAATGTGGTCTAACGCCGAAACAATGCCTCGACCGGCTTCATTTGGCTTTTGCAGATGAAGCACCAGCAAAGAGCAGTGTTTATAATTGGTTTGCCGAATTCCAGCGTGGACGTATCTCTTTCAGTGATGAATTTCGTGAAGGTCGTCCATCAACATCTGTTGTTGCCACTATCGACATGTGACATACCGTGAGATTCAAGCATCCTTACGCATTGGCATGAAAGCAATACACCAGATTTTGCATGATCATTTGAATGCACGAAAACAGCAGTCGTTGGATCCCACACAATTTAACAGAAGCGCAAGAGCAGGGTCGTGTCAAATGATGCGAAGAAATGCTCAGGAAATTCAATGGAGGTCGTTCAAATTTAGTTTATAACATCGTTACTGATGACGAAATGTGGATCTATTCGTACGAGCCAGAAAGTAAACAACAATCTACCATTTGGGTATTTCAAAATGAACCAAAACCAACAAAAGTAGTCCGTTCACGCAGTGCTGCGAAGCAAATGTTTGCTTGTTTCTTTGGTTTAACTGGACATGTAGCAACCGTGGCTTTAGAGGATCGAAAAACCGTGAATGCTGATTGGTATACTACAATTTGTTTGCCGGAAGTCATCGATCAAATAAGAAGAAACAATCGAAATCGACGAATTATTCTCCATCATGACAACGCCAGCTCTCACTCAGCCCGTCAAACAGTTGATTTTTTGTCCAACAAAAATGTTCAATTAATGACTCATTGTCCATATTCACCTGATTTATCACCTAATGATTTCTTTTTGTTCCCAAATATTAAAAATAAAATGCGTGGTGAGCGATTTTCGTCGGCTGAAGCAGCGGTTGAAATATTCCCGACACTGGTTTCTGAGGTATCATCTTTAGAGTGGAAAACGTGCTTTAGAAATTGGTTCGAGCAAGTAAAAGTGTATTGACGTCAAAGGCGAATACTTCGAAAAACAACGATACCGTTTACCAAATTTCATATGCGTTTTTTCATATCGTTTCCAGAAACTTTTTCAGCAGCCCACGTATTGGTAGCATTTAGGAGATATTTTTCTGCGTCGATTTACTGCTTTGAATGGCCGTGTGTGAAGTTTCTCCTGAACGTTTTCCTAATTTTGGCACACGCTGTGTACCCTTGGTAGTCGGTTTTACAATGCGTAGAAATCAGCTCGGGTCCAACCTCCCTGATGCCCTTGATTTTGATTTGACCTATGACTTCCTCCGTCTGAGTACTAGCTCGGGACAGCTAATGGTTTCTTTTGGCGTTAACTTGCCATTCTTTTCGTTAAATTACAAAGAGATAATGTTATTGTATTTAGGTGGTGGCAGCCCATTGTTTATTTTCTCAACTTGGGTCAGTTAATAGACTCTTGCAGCGATAACTTGCCATCCTTTTCGTTAAATAATCAGGAAGTAACGTTATTGCACTTAGGTGGTAGCATCCCTTTATTTTCTCACAATGAATTAATTTACTGATTAACAAGTTCTAAAGATCAGACAATTAGCTTGTTCTTATTAAAACTGATAGGCTTTCCAGAAAAATAGAGTGTCTTCGAGGCCGAAATTGTCCTGTTTGTTTTCTGTCAAGCGCGAAGTCTCTTATGTCGGAGTCATCGATCTCCGAAAGGTTTCTCAATAAACTACCTTAAAATGTTCCGTCTGCTAACGATTAAAGCTTGATTTCTTGTGAAGAGCAGCAATTGAGAAATTGTCGGATATGCTGTTTTTTTTCATTTGAAGCTCTATTTCTCAATCTGTAGGTACTTCTAATTCCAAATCGCTAATCTAGATACGCTACACGATTTATTTCAACAAAATTCACCAGTGATGACGTACAAAACCATAGTAATTTTACATGCGTTCCTAAAATAATAAAGATGTATGCACCCCTTTTTTCCTTCATCAACTAGGTCATGCATAAATTCCTGCTTTATATTGAACCGAATAAAGTTACATGGCTTTGTATCTCTGTTCTCTTTATAGGTATATTCCTCACGCTGTGCTCGTATAAAATGTAATTATTCACGTGAAATTGGTATCTAAAGTCAATAATATATAACGTGATTTCTTTACTGCGCTCTCCCAAGAAATTCCTTTGGCTGGAATTCTTTTAAAACTTCAACGAAATTGATTTAACGGAATGAATATTGCGAGTTCAATAACCCGTTTGGAGATATTGATTTTGCGATTAGTTCCACAGAACATACTTACTATGGAAGGCGTTTTTAGCTTTTATTTTTTACAATGGGTTGTGATTCCTAAAAAAATATATTAACTATGTTATAAGAACGTAAGTACCTATTGTATTTCGTACATATGAATACATTGCTTCTTTAAAGCTGTCGCCCTAAGTTTTGGGGTGTCCAAATATTGTTGTGTTTGTCTTGTGCTCATATCTCTCTAGAATTTGCTTGTCTTAGATTATGTAAGGGTCTTTGTGAAAGGAAATGCTAAACTGTTGAGTTTCGTCTTTGTTTTACGGTTCCCACATACTTCCCTTCGATTTATGTATAACGTGATCAAAAGTGACTGATATATGTATGTGAAGTTCCAGCTTAGTTAACTTATATTGCAGAATGTGTACACTGTGGTCAACAATGATTGAAGGTTTGTGTTCGAAATATTTCCGAAATATTATCAATCTTTCAATCCGTAACAGCAATTTATTTTCTGTAAGGACGTCAACAATAATTTCTACACGAAGCCGCGAGGACACTAAAAAAAACTATTGTGGAGCAGGCACATTCAATCATTGTTGATCACCGTGTATAAGTTATCTAAGCTGCTAGGGCACCCACATCACTCATTTTTGTTCGCACCGCAATAAAATTTTTCTTCAGTCAATACTCTTCAGTTAACAAAATACAATGTGTTAGATCTGGAAATTTAAGAGTCGTGCATTTTCGTAATTTTTTAACAGGCTGTTTGTCTTTTATTTTGTTGGTAGAGCATCTTTTATTTTCTGTCGGTAATCCTGTTTTTGTTCTTTTAAAGCAGACATTCCCAACCAAAACATCAAAAACATTCTACTTGCTTATAATGAATATAATAAATTGTGTTAAATGTCTTTTATGTGCCAATTAAGGAATTGATTTGCGTATACTTTGGTCAATTGTTAATTTTATCCTTACTATTTCTATTCCACGTTGGTTGAAGAATGATCTGGCTTTTATCAATAAGCGCGCCATATTGGACTGTCTGAGGCGTCATCTATTATTCCATAGTGACAAGTAATTTAATGGAAGTTAAAAATATTAATGATATATTCTCAGCAAAAACATTTTTTTTATTAAACTGATAATATAAAATCTAAATTACCAAAGTGAAAATTATTTTAGTTGAATTGCCTGCAATTCCATTTCATCTTCACCTCAACGTTCATCGCGAAATCTTCTCTAACTTTACAAAGAGTTGAATTTAAAATTAATCATCGAAATAAAAATCAAGGTGCGAGAGGAATTATTCAAAGCGTCATCTCTTGACTAGAAGAGGAGATCAAATTAATCGAATTTCCTACAACCTACGACACTAACATATATTTTTTTTAATGGAACATCCTCTATATTATTGCACTATTAGATGTCTCATTATCAGTGGACGAAAATAATATAATGACCTAAAGTTTATCGTTTTCGAGATATTGACAATTTACCGGTAAAAAATGGCAAAATTTGTTACTCCATAAATTAGTTATTTTTAAATATTTTGCTTTGAATTTTGGTGTATACATTATCTAACTATTATGAAGCAGAAATATATGATCAACTCGAATTTTTTCCGGGTACTTTACACAGGTTGATTCACAACGCAAATTACCATTTTTCTAAAAAAAATTAAATGGAACGCCCTGTATATGAACACATAGTTTAAAACATCTCTTACTAAGGTTTCCAATAGTATAAGACTTTTTACATATAGCTCTTAAACTTTGAACGTAGAAATTTTTTAAATTTATATCTCTAAAATCTTAAAAAATGTTAGGTCAAAAAGCGATCGTAGGATGTCGCTGTTTTATCTGTTTAAAATCTTAGTTATAATTGTAATTTAATAAACAAAATTGAATTTTTTTGTATTTATACTGGCGTGAATTTCAACTTGTAATGAATGGATGTTCTGTAGTATTTTAATAAGCATTTAAAATCCAGTAACCTGTTTTATTAGATTAAAAACTTTCCATTCTGTTTATTAGGAATAAATTCCTAGCAAACAGAATTTACAATATTATGGTGGCGGAAATCTACATTTTCTAGAAATTTTTCGCTCAACTAACGGTCTTTTAAAAAATGCATTCATGTGTTATCACTCTAGTCGTGTTTTATTATCGGTTTGTATTTTGTGAGACGATTCTTACCTTACGTTTCTGATTTAGAATTATTCCTTGTAATTTTTGATGATTTTTGATTTTCCCCGAAATAGCGATTAAAATATGTGATTTAAGCATGCTGAAGTACCATCATATTACAACAATAACACTAGAAAATGATTTAACTAAATAGTTAATTCAATAAATAAAATGCATAAGAATTATGAGTTGCTACACCAACTTCCGTCTGATTTCACAATTTTCTTACGCCAGAATATAAATGGGTTTAGTGAATCTCCTATGGACGTGGAGATCATGAAACAGAATTATTTAAAATTGTATTTATATGTATTATGTCTGTACTATTAATAAATTTTAATATATTTTTTAATCGCCGAATTAAAAATGTATGAAATAAATTGGATTACATTTTGAGCATTTTGTTAAATTTAGTTTTTCTTTTGTTAACTAAGATTTATGTTATTGCTTTTGTGGTATTTTATACTATGAATACAAAGCAAATGCATTTTGTACTATGAATACAATGGAAAACAATTGAACAATGATATGATTATAAAGAAATTAAATTTAGTTCAATTTAATAGTTTTTTAATTAAAAAAAATCCATGTGTTCTAAATGTTGGTTCAAATATTAAAATACATCTGCTGTTATTATTATCAAGGTTATTAACAATATTATTACCAAATGTATGTGCATTAGAAACAAAACAAAATCCAATTTCATTTATTAAATTACAATATTGTTGAGATTTTAAAGATACAAATTTAAAAACTTTCTACGTTCAAAGTTTAAGAGCTATACGTAAAAAGCCTTATATTATTGGAAACCTTAGTAAGGGATGTTTTAAACTATGTGCTCATATATATAGGGCGTTCCATTTAATTTTTTTTAGAAAAAAGGTAATTTCCGTTGTGAATCAACCTGTGTAAAGTACCCGAAAAAAATTCGAGATAATCATACATTTATGTTTCCTAATAGTTAGATAACGTATCCACCAAAATTCAAAGCAAAATATTTAAAAATAACTAATTTATGGAGTAACAGATTTTGCCATTTTTTACCGGTAAATTGTCAATATCTCGAAAACGATAAACTTTAGGTCAATAAAACCTGATATTATTTTCGTCCACTGATAATGAGACATCTAATAGTGCAATAATATATAGGATGTTCCATTAAAAAAAATATATGTTAGTGTCGTAGGTTGTAGGAAATTCGATTAATTTGATCTCCTCTTCTAGTCAAGAGAAGACGCTTTGAATAATCCCTCTCGCACCTTGATTTTTATTTCGATGATTAATTTTAAATTCAACTCTTTATTCCATTAAAAGAATATATGTTAGGGTCGTCATACTCTTACGGAACACTCTGTATAAGTCTAAATAATTTTAGATTGTGCACCTAACCGATATGTATGTTATTGAGCACACAGATTTCAAAAATTTTCAATAGTAAAGCCACAATCTTCCGCCCACGCACTGTTGGCCCACCCTGTATATAATTTAGGATAAGATTTGAGCCATGTGTGATATCCATTTCGATAGGTTGGACCCAGTTTTAAGGAGTATATGATTTTATATAATTTGGCAATTAATTTTGACATTACGATTAGTATTGCATAGATATTTCGGTATTTAATTGTAAAAAATGAAGAAGGAAAGGCTCTTCGTTTCTTATGTTTTCAGAAATATTCCAAATTAATAGGTATTTGGATAAGACATAATAAAATTTGCAAGTATAATAAATTGAAGGCTCACAATTATTATATTAATTATCACAAGATCACAAAAATAAGGAAACGAATTTTACATGGATATTCAGAACAGGAATCAGTGCAATCTGAAATCTTGAAAGGAATTCGTAAGTACATGTGCTGGTAATAGCATTAAGCATTGCATTACGTTACGTCAAATTTAAAGTAGCTTGGTTGATTTTTCCTTTTTAAAATATATTGTATTACATTTACAGTACACGTTCTTCTTTATTATGTACTGCAAATACAATTTCCTAAATAACATCAAACATGATTAGATTGATCAGTCTGCCATTAGTTTAATAAAGGATGACCATGGAGAAACTCATTTAAAAAATCAAGTGGTTTTTGATATTGGGTCCACATGTCCCAACTCTCATCATACAGGAACTAATAATTTATTACACGACAAAAAATTGACCCTAGTCGTTACTAAGTAGTTGCTATTTGAATATAATAAAAGAAGAATACGAATAGATGACTAATAGGAGAACCACATTCTTTTATAATTTCGATTTAATCGCCTATTCTCAGTAAAAGCGTTTTTTTTTTTTAAATTAGAGCAAAAATATGAAATACAAGCACGGCAGGAATTATTCACAGCGTCATCTTTTGCCCAAAAAGGAATACCACTTCAATCGAATTTTAAATAAGAGGAGTATATCATTAAAGGCTTAGTCTTGTGTCTTAATTTTTTTTGAGTATTTTTACTAATTATTTTCAACGGAAATGAAAGGGGTTTAAAAGAGGGCACTATCTGTCTACAATCTGTCTATAAAAATTAAATCGATAATCCCAAAAAGCTGTTTTTTGACCCCCAACGTATGCGAACAGGACCATCGACATTTTTTAAGTTTTCATCGAGCCTTGGGGTTAATATTGTATCCTGCTTTCTAAAATAAAACAATTTTACATCAGTAACGTTTTGTTTCTTTCTTTTTAACTTAATATAAGTAAGTTGATCGTGATCTACGTTGATCCTTCCAAAAAATGAAAGGATTTGGGAACATCATAAGACGATCGATCAATCAATGGAAAAGCAGGACGCGTGAGTTTCACGACGATAGTAGTGTTCTTTTAGAGTAAGAAAAATTCAATCGTTCTTTGTTTTTCAATTTTTGATACGTTCATCTAGAGTTTGGGAAAATGCAGGAACTTTCATAAAGAATAAATTTTTCTGAGAAATCAATAATAAAGAATTTTCCCATACGTTGCCAACTTTCTGCCGGTTAGTATCCTGTTATCTCTCCGGAATTATCTTAATGGGAAACGTCTGTCTGTCTGTGAAATTTTTCGAGATTGTCGGGGCTATGAGGCACCAATTTTGGAGTCGGTTCGGTGTTAAATCGTTATAATAAGTAGTAAGTTAATCATGTTAGTTAATCAAATACTATTTAATGTTAAATTCAGTTAATGTTTTTTTTTATATTTATTTAAATTATTAATTTAATTTGTATATAATAGGAGTAGATATACAGGGAAGGGCAAAAGTTTGGAACCGGCTTAATACTTCGAAAACTTTTTGACATATGTGTTTGAAATTTCGTGTGTGATTTAAAGTCAATAAGACCTATATTATCAATTTGTTTCAATTGTTTACCTGCTCTCGTTTCTGGAATCCGGTGAATCCGCTTACCTTTAAATGACAACCTGCTGATTTTTTTTATTTAGTTAATAGTACGTCTAATTCTCTTAAAATAATAAAATAATAATAATAAAACCAAATAATACCAAAGGAACAAACAAAAAAGACAAACAAGTAAAAAAGCGCCGATTTATAATAAAAAATCAGAATAAATAAAAAAAAACAACATGCAAAAAAATCAGAAACAAAAGAGAAATGAAAGAAACAGCAACCAAGATATGAAGCGAAAGGAAAAACAAAACAAAAGAAGATTGATAACACAAACCTGAGCGAAAAAGCAACACTTTTCCGGACGAATAAAGTTCGTAGAAAATAAAAACAAACTATAAAAAGAAATTAAAAAAGAAATGAACCACGAAATAGGTGCATCAAACAAAAGATCACACTGTGATGGGCACAAAACAAATCAAAACCATGAACAACGAAAGAGTGCCAATAAGATGCGTATAATCAATTCTATAAGAAAAGAAAAAGAGAAATCTCCGCCCCCAATAATTTTATATCCGTAGATACGTATTTCGGCAGCTTAGCCAACATGTTGGTAGCGTACTGAAGATGGCAGCTTAGCTGCTGAAATACGTAAGTACGGATATAAAATTATTGTGGGCGGAGATTAATTTCAATTATTTCTTAAACCACAATGTGCTTTACTATTTTAGTATAAAGAACAGAAAAAAAAACAAAGGAAAATTGATGACTAAGGCCCAATCTTACCACCTTCTGATAAGTTTAACTGCTGGTTAGTTTCCTTGGAAACAATTATGTCGACAAAGGTTTCCAAGGATACTAACCGCCCGCCAGGAGGTGGTAAGATCGGGCCTAAGTTCAAGAAACCAGCCTGTCAGTCAACGAAATGTGAAAAATTAATTTGATAAAAATAAAGAGAAAATAAATACAGGAGCTTAGAGAGAGAAAAGTATAATAAAATGGACAAAAAAATTAAAATTAACGAAAATTTTGCAAATAAAAACAAACTTGTAGGAAACAAAAGAGAACTGTTTGTAGGTATAAGGAAGGGAGTCAATAAAATGCGGAAGCTAATTCGATTAAAAAGAAGAAAAATGCGAAAAACAGAGAAAAAAACGAACAGAAGAAAAATGAATAGACAAAAAAAGTAAACGAAAAAATGACGATTTTCCGGCTGAAAACTTTCGCAAATCTATCGAAACTGGCAGGAAACACAAAAACAAACGAACCGTGAATAAAATGCAAAATATCAGTTCCTTAAGACAAAAAAGAGAAAGAAAAAATGTGAAATTAACAAAAAACAAAAGAAAACAATACACGAAGCATTTCCTGTAAATTAAAGTAGCGCCGTGGACAGTCACTTCCGATCGCATTGTATATTTTTTCTGTGTATCGACGGTTTCAAATTTTTGGTCGATGCTGTACTTTTGTTCCTTGGATTATACCGACTGACTATTAATGACTGAGATTTATTTTATTAGATTAGCGACACTTTCCAATGCTTATGTTGGCATGCAGTTATAAACCTCTAATAATCTCAATTGTTTTTAACCTTATTTTTACCAATATTTACTGTTTTGATTAATTTCATCATAACAAGTCACTGCTATAACCTAAAAACTTAACCAGGCGATCATGTGAAAATAACGAATCATGAAAATAATCAAGAGTAGTAAGTACTGTCAATTACTCAGTGTTCCCAACCACTCACTTTGCTTCAATTATTTATAGCTACGTGATATTAGAATGTATTGTTCAGCGTCATTACAGGGTGGGCCAATAGTGCGTATTCGGTGGATAGCGCCTATATTAATGCAGATTTTTAAAATCAATCTTCGCTATTACTTACCTGTAGTATAGATGCATGATTTAAAATTAGTTACAATTCCGTGTGGCTGTGCCAGACCAAAGTTATGTTTTTTTTTAAATGGAACATACTGTATATTATGATTTATTTCGATTCGTCTTTAAGAGTAATAAATTTATTATAAGGATATTATGTACCTAAACCTAATAGTTTTTGAGATACTGACATTTCAATGTAAAAAAATGATATTAATTGATGTTTTACAGATTAGATGTTTATTAAAACTTGGCATTTAAATTTTACAATAACATTACATAACCTCTCCGGAACAGAAAACAAATTTCTGTCTCGAACATATTCCTATTATTTTACACAGGGTGATTCAAAACTCCGATGTCTATTTTACTTTTTTAGATTAAATGGAACACCCTATATTTTATGACTTGCCCAATCTGGCAACTCTGGTCAATTGTGTGTTTTCGTGGTCAGTAAGCGGTTCAGTATAACATCACTTTTTCTTTAATGTGTGTAAATAACATAAACATAACAGCATTGAAATTTTTGACGTTAACATAACGGGATATTCAAAACTGCTGACAGTTATTAGAAACAAACAAGTGGAAGCTATTTGTGCTGTGTGGTTGGATACAATGAGAAATAAATAATAAGTTGACAGTTGTCGTATTTGAGGTTATGCTCGTGCTTTATGCAATCTTTATTTTGTTATTTTATTTTGTTTGAAAGGTGGTTTAAATCCTTTTTTAGAATATTAGAGACGGTTCCACAAAACAAATCCGTTTATCAATCATTTAAAAAAGTAAATGTCATAATTCTGACACTTAAATTTTTTTAGCTTCAAACTGTTAGCCTGTGTTGCCAACTTTTTGGAAAGTATCACGGCCTGCTCTAATTATAAGTTCCGTTTATTGCATAATACTATCGAACGGAGGTTATGTTTGTTTATCTTTGCTAACATATACACACGTATATTGGAATAAATAACTTTATAACCTTCTAGGGAGTAACAGTACACGATCGTACTGGATGTTACAAATTATTTTTTTTTGATGAATCTGAATTTTGCATGAACTAACTGTATACGTAATTTAATTACATTTGGGAGTGTGCTAAAAAAACTTCCATTTATTTGTATTAAGTCAGACACAAGCTAATTGTGGAGGTCTGGTGCGTGCATGCACAAATTACTTTAACAATACTATACTGTCTCATGTTTTGCATATGGAACGAAGTTTTTGCAGAGCGGAACACTGCCTCTATGGTAATGCTGTTGGGAACTAACCTGTCACTGACAGCTGTTTGCCCCAACTAGCTGTAATATCGCCAATAAACACTGCCATCGTAACTATGGCAACTTAAAGACAGGCGTGCTGTATTCCGGTCGAAGTGGTGTAGGTCGGAGCTTGACGTTAAACTCGGAACGACCTCAAAGCTTCGAGTTATCAAATGCATAATGAGGAATTTAACCTCATTGAATGCAGCGTTGTTGAGGTTTTAGTGTTTATCGTAAATTGATGAAACAGTTTCGTTCCTTGCCTTGAATAATAACAGTACTACAGCAGGACAATCTTAAAGATAAAAATATATGTATACAAGTTATGTATGTCTCTTATAATAAAATTGTATAATGTCCTGATTCTTGTGACGCACAAATGTACTAAGGAATTTTCACTTTAAATATAAATTTTTTAACTGTTTCTTATACGTTATTTGAGTAAAATATTCAGAGCATTCTGTATAATATGCATACTAAATCATTACATTACAATTAAATGACCACATATCTAGCATTGTGCTGAATAGTTTATCCAACTTAAGAAGTGGTTTAGCAAAAGTCTAATGTTCAAAAATTATTCAAACCATTATTATTTGCGTAGATTGGATAGAATTTGAATACCTAGATACCTGGATGATGTACTGTCTGGACATAAAAGAGTAAAGCATAAAATTAACGCAAACGTCATCTGATTACATATTGTGTGGTTCACTAGTCGACCGACCTTTGGTAAGCAATTTAACTCCAGTTTGTACAATTCGTATTCATCATTGACTACTGAAGAATCGGATCACCCTATACATTTTATAACACGAAACGATCGGATATTTAAATTTTTGCATCAGTTTTGAGTAATAAAAACAGAAACCATTTCATGTGTCCCTAAAAATTTGTCAATTACATTAACCTCTAAATTTCATCGAAATCGGTTTATTCATAAAAAAAGAAAATAAAAGGGCGGCACTCATGGTGTGTGAGTGTCATCCAAATTTTAACGTCCGAACTGACTGAAATGGCATAGTAAATTTTGCATTTTATTTTTAATAATAACAACACTCATTGTTTGTGAAAATTAAACAGCCGAAAGATTTATGAACTCGTACGCGCTCGATGCAAATTTCTGCGTGTTCGTCCGCAATTACTGTATTATGTTCACGTTGCAAGCTACAAACTTCCTGTAAGTATAAAATTTCACGCATTCGCAAATAGATTTATAGCAAGTAATAATCTAATAATAATTTATCGTTAAAATCTGGGGATTTACCCGTGGTAATACTTGGTTGTAATTTTGACCACGACATACTCTTGGTTAATACCATAAAACCTGTTATACATTATCGTATAAAATATACCAGAAAAATGTATTATCAAGTTTTAGGATAGTATAAAACAATAAAACAAATTATGGTACTATAAAATCGATCGTACAGAACTAGATGTATTTGTGCCCGTTTCAAAACATTTCTTTGCTAATATTAGTTGGTACCTACTATTTTCTCGTAAGGAAATTTACTATAACGTAAAACAGCCTTTAGAAATACTTCTGCATTGTACTACACAGTTTGATTTATTTACTTCTGGTGGAAATGAATGTGTTCATAAAAAAGTGGAAATGCAAATTGAGTTATAAAACAAATATCTGTCCAACCTGCTCGTACGTAACTTTTCCTAATCATGTTTAATAGTCAGTTTATTAAATAACTACTGCATACATACTGCACGTTGGGCGCCAGTTATGTAATATTGTGTAACGGCAGCCCCATGTTAGGCACTGTTTATGGGGATACCATTACACAACATTAAAACATGTGGCATGAAATACTTCCCATTTTTGAAACTAATTAATTATATTTGTAGAAAAATTTTGTGCAAATCGTTTTTGATTGCAGTGAAAACCTCGAGCAGCCTCTGTACAGCTGTTTCAGCCCTGCTTGGGGCTTCTTCAGCAGAGACGTAGCTCGACATTCCCACTGCAAACAAAAACAACTTGTCCAATTTATTCGCAATTGCGATGTAAGAGTGATGAACAGATAAAATAGCGACATCTTACGATCGCTTTTTGACCTGACATTGCAGTAGGATAGACTAATTGAATCGGGATTTGCTTCTAATAAGTCACCCATGCAAGGCGGCCATGCTTGCTGTCAAAGCATAATGAAAGTTTTAAAAATTTTGTTTTTATTATGTAGCAAACTAAATTAAATTAGGAGCAAATCCCGCTTCAATTTGTCTATCCTACTGCAATGTCAGGTCAAAAAGCGATCGTAAGATGTCGCTATTTTATCTGTTAATTAATTATAGTAATTTTGAACTATGCAGATGACATACACATGTTTATTATCAACAGTATCAGAGAAACGAAAACAATCTTGAATCAATCGTGCAAACGATTCGGCGAAATTAAATTTACAAATAAAACATATGAGATGGGAATATGAATCGATCGATAGGGATCGATATCAAAGGAAAAATGTTTATAATCAAAAAAAAGAAATCCAGGGAATAGAAAAGTTTTGCTGGCTAGAGTGCAAAAAAGTCACAGAGATGCAGATTAAGATGTTGTGATTGTGTAAGTTCAGCTGTATAATTAAAAACTAGCAACAAATCATAATTTGTCTTAAAAGTATATAAAACTCACTTCTTTCTATAGATTTTTTTGGAATTGGTCAGTTCCTCGTAATCTTTCAAAACGAATTGCCGTTTACATACAACTCGACCATAATCGATATGCCTTTTGGGAAACAAATGAAACAAACTTATACTTGCTGAGTGCGTCTTGCTTTTAAGTTTTATAGCTATTGCGACTTTTGTCGTTCTGTTGAAATGTCTGGTAAAAACTCCATGTCTCCTATTTTGACCTACTCCAAAATTACTGAAGATTATAATTGAACTCAGAAAGTGTTGTTCCATCTTTTCGTAGGTGGTGCATGCTTGATTTTGCATGATATCTTCGGGGAAATTGCTAACCTTAAGTGTGAATGATACGGATTGAATTCCAGGTGGAGCAAACGAATCTGCCTTCTCTAAGTTGTATTTGGTTTTGACAGTATATTTTGATGCATAAGGAAAGTCGTCAGGTACCAGATACATCTTGCGGACATTACTTTGAAGGACGCTGAAAAACGTCGGTTTTCAGTACCAAACCTTACCGTTTGAAAATTGGTGGTACGTGCCAAAAAGGGACCAGACTGGAAAAAACAGCGATGTTAGATATACGGAAAAAGTTCGTTTTGTGGGTGGATGGTGTGATTTTTTATTGTAAAAATATATTTTAATTAGAAATAAATTATGAATGATTACTTAATTGTAACATCCAGGAAGATACAAAATTTTATAAAGTTATTCCTTAATTGGTTACGCAGATCGTAAGGTAGTTTCAAACACAGGTTTTGTTCTCTTAAAATGTTCATGCAAGGGGATTTTAATGCAAAAATTGGCAAAGAAACAGTCTACTTTCCCACGATAATGAAATTCAGTTTACATGAAAAGACATCAGAAAATGGAGCCCTGTCAATAGATTTTGCTGAAGAGAAAAAAAAATGGTAGTGAAAAGCACGGATTTTCAAAGAAAGACGATACATATAGGAACGTGGATGAGCGCGGATGGCGGGAAAAGAAACCAAATCGATCACATGTTAATAGAACAAAATGAAGACAATAACATATTAAATGTAAGAAGTTATAGGGGCCCTGACATGAACTTTGAACTACATTTGATATTTTCAATTTCTAACAATGATGTATCTTCTGTGTTTTTTATTGAAAATAAATATTATTATTATTAACTCTAGCCACTTTTTAGTAGAAATTAAAATAAAACAAGTTATTCCGATAAACAGGAATACTACAAGAACAAATAGAACGGCAGCAACAAGGCTAAAAGAACAGGAAAACAGGAAATATAAGAAACTGCTAAATCAGGAAGAATGGAGAAGGTAAAGGGAGAGGGAAACATAAGTGAAATACTGGAAAAATGAAAACAAAAATTATGCAATGTGCAGTAAGATGCTCAGAAAAAAGGAAGAAGTTAGAAAAAAGTGATTCGACGAGTTCTGCAAGGAAAAATGAACAAAATCGAAACGGTACGGAAGAAAATAGACGTTAATACAGAGGAAAAAGTATAAAAGATAATGGAATAGAAGTACATTTTAAAAATAAGGAGATTAGAAAATTATATGGAGGATTAAGAGAAGAAAAAAGTGGATACGAGCAAGAAATTAGATTCTGCAGAGACGAAAATGGGGAATTAATAGCAGATGAAGGCAAAATAGTAAAACGGTGGAAGGAATATTTTGGGAAATTGTTGAATAACAAGAGAGGAGAGGCAGAATCAGGACATAAGAGAGAAACGGAGGATGAACGGATAATATGGAACGAAAAGAAATGCAGGCGTAATTTAAAGAAGAAATTAAAGAAATTATTAATAAGCTAAAAAACAATAAAAGTGCAGGAGGGGATGAGAGACATGAGAAGTGACAAAATACGTAGGAAAAAAACTGGTAGAAGAGATTAAAATACTATTAGACAACATTTGGTGACAAGAACAGATGCTAGAAGAACGGAGTGAGGCAATGGTGTGTCCAATTTACAAGCAAGGAGTAAAAAGATAGTGAGAATTACGGAAGAATGACTTTACTAACGTAACATACAAAATACTGGCCATTAGTATAAAAAATAGGCTTATTAACTAAAAGGACGAGGTAATAGGAGAGTACGAAGCAGATTTAGAAAGTGAAGAGGAGTAATATGCCAAATATTTACACTGAAAGAGATTCAGGCGGAGTTTTTAACACAAGAAAAAACATTTGTACAATTTGTGAACTTTGAACAAGCATATGACATGGTAGATAGAGAACAACTGTTAGAGGCACCAAGAGAAAGGAATATTTCAAGAAAAGTTGATAGCAGTGATAAACCTAACGCTGTATCGACCTAAAAGTAGAGTGAAAGCTAAAGGGAAAGTGTCAGAAAAGTTTAGATTGAAGAAAGGATTAGGTACGATAAGGGAATCCAAATCACCTATCTTGTTCAATTTAGCATTAAAAAAGTTCTTACGCCAAGCAAATATTGATAGGATAGGATTAGTATACTACAGAAGACATCAGTGTGCAGCTTACACAGATGATATCGTGTTTATTACAGGAAGTGCAAAAACAAAATATATGACATGGACTGAAGAAGAATTTAGATCGAGACAATATTCAAAGATAAGTAGGAACAGAGGAAAGAAAACGATATGATTTTGAATTTAAATACTATTTTCAAAAAGGCAACCGAACATAAATGATGAAATAAAAGTAAGAATTGAGACAGGGAACAGACGCCTGGGAGCGCTGAACGTAATAACTAAAAGAAATTGAAAATAAGTATCTACGACGCTGTACTCAGACCGATTGTAATATTAAGAAAGAAAATGCAATAAACGAGAGGTATGGAAAAGAAAAACCTTGAACAAAACCATTGGAGGAAGGATAGAAAATGGCGTATGGAAAAGAACTAACAAAGATATATATGTTCTTTTTAACGAATTAAACATAATAGGTGTGGTGAAAACGCGGCGCATTAAATGGATGGGTAACGTAATGAGGATGGATGATGGTGACATATAGTATTGAAATAAGGAGGCGGTTAGGCAGACCAAGACAAATATGGAAGAAGGAAGTAGAGGACGACATAAAAAAAGATGATCAGTGAATGGTGGGAAAAGGCAAAGGATAGGAGACAATGGAAGAAGGTCGTAAATCGTAAACCAAGCTATGGGTCAACTAGCCCTGTAGAGCTTCATATACGTATTCATGCACTGATATCCAACTTTTGTGTTTTTTTTTAATTTAATTTTTATTTTTAATAAAGAAGTGATTTGCACGATGAAAAATCAAACAATCTGCATTGGGGCAAATTTTATTATCGTTTCACATTTTTTTAAATGACCTGACACGCTGGAAATGAGGTTTTCATGCTTACCTGGCATTGGCAACACTAACTGGAGACCACCAATTAACTGAAACTTTTTATATGTGAAAGGACAAGTAGGAAATAGAAATGGAAATCCAATTATTATTGGACTGACATAACATTTCTATTAAAGCCTGTTAAAGTTAGGTCGAAATTTTCCTTTCTTGTTAGAACATTTCGCCCAAATTGACACCATGAAACCTTAACTTTCGGGTAAGTTTTGATGGTTAAAATTCCAGAAAACATGAAAATTCGTTACATTTTTAATTTTTCATACCCATAAATAAAACCAAGTAACTAAGGAACCAAGAAACGCCTGTTCAAGTTGAGTTGAGTAACCTTTCGCCTTTTCGCATGTTTTATTTAACATTAATTGATCTGATTGCAATGCCCCATAATGTTTACGTTTAACTTAAGTAAATATGAAATCGACTTTGTTAATGTGCTTGAAACTTTAGTTTTATTTAACCGACTTTGAAATCATGTCTTATCTTATAAGAGCTGGTTTTGCTACATGCAAACCCAGCTCTTCTTGATACTGCACTAAGTCGGTATCGAGCGTACACGAGCATTTACTAGGTACTACCACGATTCGAAACTGCTGTTTATACGTCACATAATTCTAAATTTGCATAAATTTTAATGCTATGTTTCCAGAAGTATAAAAAAAAGTTAATTACCACTATGCAGATAACTTCCTCGTTAGCGTCGCAGGATCCGAATGGGAACAAAGACAGTATTTTTATTTCAGCTCCTTTATGCGCTGACAGCTTGCAAACTTTCGGCGCTTCTGTGCGAACTCCGTAAAATATTAAAATTGTGCTCAATGATTAATTCACAAAGTTTCTATCAAGTGTGGGGGCTCTAAATTTGTTCTTGTACCTACGTTATTGTTCCTGTTGCATTGTTCCAACCTAAAATGGAACAATTACATCTTTAGTTTTTCCATTGTTTACAAAGTATGTAAACCAACGTTGTAAATTTTAGAGAAGTTAGTTGCTTTTAAGAAAAATGTTTCTCTTTCGCCTGTTTTTTGATATATTTAGATGAACCCATCTTGTAGACGTAAGAGGTACCGATCTTGGCTGAAAAACTCCTTTTGGAGTTATTGACTTGAGATGAGTCGAGAAGGTCAACCATCCGTAACATGATTAGAACTGACCATCTTTAAGTATCGATCAGATGACCGCCAACAAGCAAAACTAATTCGTTTGCGAAAATTTAATTATTGCTGTTGCGATATTGTATGTTTACGTGCGCTGCTGAAAAAGTTTCTGGAAACGGTATGAAAAAACGCATATGAAATTTGGTAAACGGTATCATTGTTTTTCGAAGTTTTCGCCTTTTACGTCAATACACTTTTGCATACGCTCGAACCAATATCTAAAGCACGTTTTCCACTCTTAAGATGGTACCTGAGAAACCAGTGTCCGGAATGTTTCAACCGCTGCTTCAGCCGACGAAATTCGCTCACCACGCATTTTATTTTTGATATTTGGGAACAAAAAGAAATCATTAGGTGATAAATCACGTGAATATGGACAATGAGTCATTAATTGAACATTTTTGTTGGACAAAAAATCAACTGTTTGACGGGCTGAGTGAGAGCTGGCGTTGTCATGATGGAGATTAATTCGTCGATTTCGATTGTTTCTTCTTATTTGATCGATGACTTCCGGCAAACAAATTGTAGTATACCAATCAGCATTCACGGTTTCTCGATCCTCTAAAGCCACGGTTGCTACATGTCCAGTTAAACCAAAGAAACAAGCAATCATTTGCTTCGCAGCACTGCGTGAACGGACAACTTTTGTTGGTTTTCGTTCATTTTGAAATACTCAAACAGTAGATTGTTGTTTACTTTCTGGCTCGTACGAATAGATCCACGTTTCGTTTTCCAGCAACGATGTTATAAACTAAATTTGAACGACCTCCATTGAATTTCTTGAGCATTTCTTCGCATCATTTTACACGACCCTGCTTTTGTGCTTCTGTTAAATTGTGTGGGATCCAACGACTGCAAAGCTTTCATACGTTCAAATGATCAGGCGAAATCTGGTGTATTGCTTTCATGTCAATGCGTAAGGATGCTTGCATCTCACGGTATGTCACACGTCGATCTCGCTTAAGCATTTCACGCAATTCATCTATATTAGTGGCAACAACAGATGTTGATGGACAAGCTTCACGAAATTCGTCACTGAGAGAGGTACGTCTACGCTGGAATTCGGCAAACCAATTATAAACACTGCTCTTTGATGGTGCTTCATCTCCAAAAGCCAAATGAAGTCGATCGAGGCATTGTTTCGGCGTTAGACCACATTTGAAATCGTAAAAAATCATGGCACGAAAATTTTCACTCGAGATTTCCATGTTTACATAAAATTACTTTTTCTCAAATACCGTACAAATAAAACTAGTTCACTTGGATAGGAACTGTCAATAGAATTATAGGCGAAAAACGTCAAATTTTTCAAATATGACAGTTGATAAACGCTAACAATTCTAGACCTATTAGATTCCAGAAAATTTTCCAGCAGCCCACGTATCATGCTAGTTGTGTGGATAGAGTCCTTTATACTAAGAGTGGAGATATGATCTGTCAGTTTGGAAGATTCATGGCGAAAAAAAAACAGTTGACCAGTTAGAGAAACTAAATCCCTTTATAAAGAAGGTGATTCACTTGACTGGTCAACTGTATTCTGCACCATGATCTTTCAAATTGATATATCATGTCTGTATTCTTATACTCTGTTCACTCAAGAGATATAAACACTGCTACAGTAACCCGCATGATTTAAATAATGAATTGGTTCGGTGATACTTATCGAGTATTGAAGGTACAACTTGAAATTGTGTGCTACCTTGTAAAACCAACTTTTGCACTATAAGATACTGCGCATAAAACTCCTCCTACTTGATTTTATTACTATATCTGTTGAATAAACAGAATGCAGTATAAAAGAGTCTAGTTGTGTTAATTCTGTTTTGCCATATTAGACTAATATTGAAGTATTAAATTTCTATAAAGATTATTTGATTTCCAAAATTACAAAAAGCATGAACAGATAAAACAGCGACGTCCTACGATTTGCAACAAATTTTTTATAAAAAACATACTTTTAAAATTCTTACATGAGCTTACATTGTTGACAGTCATATAAATAAATCTCTTACATAAAATAGAATTCGTATTCGCAGTTTAGCAACGTTGTGTTGTTAAGCTGAGTACTCAGCTAAAAGCACAAAGTAACTTTTGACGGTTGTTTCGAGCTTTATTAGTTCTCATCAGCTAAGTAATACAATTCTGATATCTTTCGCGCGTGCACTCTTTGTATGACCGACAACAAAATGGCTACTGTAAAGATCGATAAGAACGAGAGCCGCTTTTTATGGCTTGTACCTTTGGTTAAATTTTTAATAAAATTTCTTGCTGACATTTCACTGAATAATCTTTGCTCTCCGTATTTAACACGTCAACAGTGGCGACCCAGGGATTCATACCACTTGTACTTTATAAACCCTTTATCACGCTTATCTCATAAAACCTCGTCAACCTCCCTTATATCCGTGCTTGTCAAATAAATCAGCTATGCTCTGCAAGCAAGCCGGGTACTATCGTGACGGAATTAGTACACAAATTGAGTTGTTACCTGGAAAATTTATTAACTGCTGCCTAGGTACGTTTACGTAAAATTACAATGCATAAGATGATTTTCTTCCGTCTACTTCCCCGACTCTAACTTGTTCATGAAACACGGTCATTATATGCCTTGAATACAAATTTATGTTACATCTTGGCATCCTTTTACGATTGTATTCTTCGATACGGTAACTGGGTCACCAAGTAAATGTAACATAGTTGCTTTTTTACGGTCTCGAATGTTAAATTTTGTACAGTGTTTGATAAGAAACGCGCAGAAATACTAGTAATGCAAAAATAATCACTTTATATATACTTCTTTGTGAAAAAGAAATTTCTCGGAAGAAAATTAAATAACTAATCTGAATAAAATAAAAAAAAGTAGATCCACTTGAAAAAATGGGTACATTTGAATAGAATCGTATGTCTTTGGGATTGCAATTAAATAAATATTACCAGACCTACTTAAAAATGAAATTATACAGGTAACAGTTGGACTGTTCACTTCTTGTTGCTTTGATTTTAAGCTGTGGCCAGTAACATAGTTTATAAAACATAAACTGTTGGCCCTACCGAATCACATTCCATTTCTCCTCGGGTTTATTCAAATGGTTTTAATTTAGTATTCATGGAAGGTAGATTTTTGTAATGCCTCTGATAAATGCAATTTTTGCAATTTCATAGTTGCACGGCCATAGTAAACGGATACTTATTTTGAATCACCCTATAATATTGTCCATAACAAAAATTGCAAAAATTAAAATCTAATAATTAGTTAATTATTATAATAATTCGTACTCGTGTTTCTAGATGCGGTTTTACTAAATAAGCTGCACAATTGGCTTGTATATGCATGAGCACTTGCTTTTGAGAAGGTGAAAATTAATTAATAAGCAACAGAGACGAACTTCCCAGTTGAACATATATTTTTTTTTAATCTTAAAGGGCTTACATTACATTAAGGTTTGAAATAGTACCCGGTTTTGTAAACAGGCAACCAAGTTTGACTTCAGGTCTTAAACAATTCTGCGAAAGTTTCCCGTGGATAATTTCCGTTGTTTTAGTGACTCTTTATGTACAAGTTTGCGCTTCTGCATTCTTCCAAATGAAATTGGAAAATGTCAGGTGAAACTTATCTTTTATTTTATTTAAATAATTATAACGCACTTAAACTAAGTGGCATTTTTTTTCCTCTTTTAATTATGTAGACAGTTTAAAGCAACATCGAAAAGTATTGTGTTGTATTTGCTGATGAGATCGGGAATGATCGAAACCGCTGTTCTTTTTTCTTAATCTACAGTAATTTAGTTTAGCTAAACGGGTTCATGTTGTTTTGGACATAACTCATCCGATTATTATTTTATTATTATTAATATAATTCTTGAATTTGTGGCATTGTACACTAAAACCTGATCTTTTCAATTTGTTTATTAATTGAAAGAACAATGGTTTCTGGGAATATAACAGAACAGATAAATTTACAGTCTGAAAATATAGTTTTTAATTAATTATAAGTAATTTTTAAACATTCTGTGTAATACGAAATTGCTGACGTATAAACAAACTTTGTCCTTTAGTTAAATGAAACTAATAAGCTTAGGTATTCTAGTTTTAATGCGCAACGAGATAAGCGGGAAGTTCTTTTTAAACGTGAACATTCACGTTTAATGTAGCAGGAAAGGATTATCTCAGTGTATATTTACATTTAATTCTATTTACATATCATTTGAATTTCGCAGTTGATTAAACCCAAAGGAATGGGTGATAATGCAAACCAAGCCCGCAGTGTTGCCTAATCGCATTTAAATGAAGACCCTTATCAATTATAATTTCATAAAATTATATCATTTGTCAAAACGAGATTCCAGTTTCCTCCTCTAACCCGAATTTGTTTACAGATTACCGCCGAAATGATTACCATAAATCTATTAGAGAGATTGACCGGTTATTTCAAGTCCGGTTTAAATATTATTAAATTTTTATAATTAATGCAGCTCTTGAATTTTTTAAACCTTCTGTATCGAGCAATTATTTATTACAGTTTTGGTTCGCCTCAGGAAAATCAAACGCAGAAAGCTTCATCAAACGATCACTTACCATTTTGCACTTTTTTCACTAATCTATTTTTCTTTGTACAAGATTTGGTTCCATTTCTTACACCATTTGTATCAAAATTTAAATTGAATCAAATACAATCTAGAAGAATAGAGGGTGTACTATCACTAAACCGCATCTGCAGCCCAAAAATGTATTGTTTAAAATTTTTATCGTAATAGTTGAACCAAATCTTGTACAAGAAACAGGGTAATGATTTAAAAGAGATTTTGCTAATCAGGTTGCTTATATTACCTTCTTGAGATGGTTCCGTTGTAGGTAGGTACTTGCATTATCCCATTATTCTCATTACCTTTGAAGAACCTGAGGACGTTTTGGATTGGGATGCGCTATGTGCACTGAGTGTATCTTCTACTTATTTTATTCCATTAGGTTAAAATGAGATGAAGATACACATAGTCCACACCAATCGAAAACGCTATTAGAAATAGGGTTGCGTTACATTTTCTTCACACTTACTCAAACGATATTGCCAAACCAGATGGTGTTGCATTTTAATAAGTTTGAACAAAAACCTTTAATTCTATTAAAAGCCCAATGGATGTTTAGGAAACAGGTCATAAATTTAATGCGGCAAGCATTAATGCGTAGTGCTATTTATTAATACAAATGTCAACGCTTAAAATATACGTGCGTAACATAGTTTAGAATACAATGTATTTAGCGAAATTGGTTCCACCATAACCCCAAGCTATTATCTCTAATCTTCATAGAGGCATAATAAATGTTGTCTTTCGCGTTTTATGCATACGAAATGAGGCCGGGGCTGGGAATACAATATCTTGTTGTTTAACCCTGTCTTGATGTGCGTGTCTCGCAAATGGAGGACGTGAGGAATTTAGCGACTTCAGCACGTGCTTTGTAGGTTGAAGGTCTGTGTGTGGTTGCAGTAACCCTACATCGAAAGTTCAAAATTGAAACACTAGCGTGCATTTATTTAATGAATTCCAAATGATTTTTGAAAAAGATTACTTACGTTTAAAAAAATATTTTCCAATAAGAACACGAAAAGGTACGTCCATGTGGTGGTTGGTCGTCATTTACTACTGACATTTCTTCAAAGAAAATTCCTTTTTACACAAAAATGAATACGTGATTTGGTATCAAAACGAGAAAATAACAAACGTGTATTAGTATCAGGAACCAATTTGCCTTAGTTCAAGCTAGTAGATGATAACTTTTTAGAAACCATCGGATAGAACAACCACGTCGGATGTATGGCTTCTTTCTGTTTTTTCTCGTTTCTTTTGAGTTCCAATCATTCCATTTTGATGGCGAAACTTCACCCAATTTCTTGTCTTTACCAATCATGCAACCATATAGGAGGACGTCCTTTTTTCTTCAGCGAATTAAAGACTTTTATAGATAATCCTATTTCTTGTAAAAGATTAGGTTCAATTGCCACGATATAAATTTAGAACAAGACATACTTGGGATGCAAACACGGTTTGGGGATAGAACTTGTTCTGTTTCTCCAGATAGTTTTTGTGTTTTAATTGTACAAATTAAATAGTGTAAGAAATTGAACCAACATATTCAGATCATTTAAAAGCAGAAAAGGGAGTGCCGTGGAGTTTATGGTTTGAATTCGAATTTAAGTATGGAGGAACACAACGAAGACCTCTGAAATTTTTGACTACTAATAAAGCTTATTTTGTTTGAGCCTAATTAAATAAATTGACAAACGGATGTCAACCAAAGCTCGAATCTAAAAAAAAGAAATTCCGCCCCATTTTCTGTCCTGTTTTAAAAGATTTGAGCATGGTTGAGCTACATTACAGCGGGAAGAAAGAATGCGTTCTATGTTCCAACAATATATTTAAGTGTAAAGCAAAATACAGGCAGTTAAATAAAAGAGAACATCACTAGATTGTAAGTCATAACCAAAAAGTAGTTTGCATTGGTCGTCCCATGCCCATGCCCATGAGTTGTTAGGGTGTCCAAACACTGATTAGCGTCCGTTTCCGCCCTGATTTGACGAACCACTTGAACTATACGATCCGCTTCTGTGCACGATCGCATTAAATCCAACGTGCGGATCCGAAGCGTAATCTACAACTCGCCTGGAACCATCCGGTTCCGTCAGACTGTATTGCCCTCTCACACTGTTCCCATGACGTGTTTCGTGTTGGTTCTTGAAGTCACCCGTTGATGGGTCGTGTACGTCATATGAGTACACATACTGAGGGTAAGGATCGTAAGGTTCAATTATCTGATTTACAGGCGGGGCAGGTGGGGCAACTGGTGCTGCGGAAGCTTGTGTTTGTACTGGGGGTTGATTAACGGGGTGGAACTGGCTTGAGTGATAATTACTTTGTTGCGTCTGGCTTTGGGATTGCTGCTGCGTTTTGGCTATCGCAATTGTCGCCATTAGTATTATTAACTGTAACAGAGACATGGGATTAGAGAAACGCAAACGCGGTTTTCAAAGTTTTGTTCGAGAAATATTTAAGCTTGGTGTGTTTAATAGTCCTAGCGAATTATCTAACGCATACATATTAAGTTGAAAAACAACGGTTTAGAATAAGAAAAACTGCGAATCCAATTTCTTTACAGATGTGAATTACGCTAAGACGTAATTTTAATTTCAGGCTCTCTTGGAGGTAATTGGGTCACTTGGTACGTAATATAAAGTAGGCAACCCTATTCAGTTGGTCACTGTAATGCATCTTCAGATTGCAACGGCGAACTTTTAAGATGGTAATTAAGTTTGTGTAAGTCTGAGTTTTATAACGTTTTCTGTCAAGACGCAATTTTCTTTTACAAACTCAGTTTTGAAGTTTTGAAAATTTAGAAGAAATCAAAATGATTTGGAAAATGTCCCATATTTATTGCACTAGAGTTGCTTTTGGTGATTCTACAGTTAGTAAATCTAATCTGTCTCCTAACTTGTTCATCACTTCGAACCACTCAGGTATCCTAACTTGTTCTTTATTTCGAACCACTCAGGTATCCTAATTTATTCTTCACTTCGAACCTCCCAGGTGTCCTAAGTTCAATTCTGACGATCTAGTTAACAGATTGAAATGATCTCTAGCTTCATCTTGCTTGAATTACAATGAAACAACATCCTAACGTGGAAAGACTTGCTCTTCTAACATTTTTTCGCTTTTATTTTCCAAGCAAAAGAAGAACCAATAAGAAAATCCTATCCGTAGGTGACCAAATAAGAAAGGCAGAAGAGAAACTACTGATGTTGGACTTTGCAAATCGCTGGTTAGTTTTTTTGATGTAAATATGATTTAGAGTGAATAGCTAGTGGTGTAGGCTTTGAAAAGAGTGTGCCATATTGTCATGAAAGAACTGGGCAAGAAGAAAACTCTGCGTAAGGTGGATGTTGCGTTTACGTACGATGAAATAAAAATGCGTAAGGGCGCAACTATTACTAGAATGAAGATGGAGGAAGTATGTGTTCACTGCAAGATTCCATAGAGAAAATTTTAGTTCAATCAGTGTACAGAAAATAGTTTTTTTGGCTACAAGGAAGGCGTTGTCATGCTGGTGGAGTCGGCTGGTAATTGTTTTTGGCACGCAGACATTGAGGACATGGACAAGCAATAAACGACTATACCAAGTTGTGTGGAACCCACATATACTCATAGGGAAGATTGCCAACAATTCTATATAGGTCGCACCTCCCGTGATTTTCACACCAGAATAAAAGGACATAACCAAGAAATCATGAGGACACGACGTTTCCTTCCTCCTCAATACACTTCCAAATCCACTTTTGCCGAACACGTCTGCCTTTCAGAGCATATTTTCACTAACGATTATAACTCCATTGAAATTTTACACGTCATTAATAGTTTTAAAGATTCAGACATTTTAGAACAAGTAGAAATATTTAAATCTTTCAAAAATTTTAACATTAAAAAAACACTGCTTAAACTACCAATCAGAATCTAAAAAACTGATTTTTATCAATCGTATCAATTGGCCTCTCTGAACACGGTCCCTTTCCTTTACTTAACATTTAGTTATCTATTTTACCGACTGTTCATAACCCGAACTTGTCATTTACACGTTCACTTACGTCTTTTTCCGTTCTTGTTAACACGCGGTCTTGGCTTTGCCATGCCTCCACGTTTTCACTCTTTTTGTTTTCACATCATGTATGTGTTTAATTTTAAAGTGTCTTAAAGTTTTGTTTTTTGGTAAGTCCATTTAATGAACATTTTCTTCTTGAGATTAACTCTCACCTTTTAACCTTTCAGCCCGAAGATGGCCTTTAATTTTTAATTTCATTATGTAAGGCCGAAACATATATGTATATGTGGCGCATCAGCTGTTAACCCATTTTTGTGAAGAAGATACGAGTTTATTTCCCTCTTCTGTTTAATCTTTTGTTAATTTTAAGTTAAGTAAAAAGGTACAGGTTGAACTCCCAAAAAAATCGTTTCTCATCGTGATAGTGGGCGTCCTCACATCAATGTCGTTTCGATGGCCAAAATCCAGGAGTTAAAATATGATTTGCTTCCGCATCCTCCATACTTGCCTGACTTGAAAGCATTAGATTTGTTTTTAAAACTAAAAAACTTCCAGGGTCCAAGATTTTTCCACGAATGAAGAGGTGAAAGCCGCCGTAGGTGCATATTTTGTTGGATTCGAGGCAAGCAATCAATGGGGAATATTACGCTAATCTTGTGTATAAGTTAAGTCAAAAATCCCAGAAAAAGGGGTCAGGTTGTGCTCCCGAAAAATCCATTTTCATCATTATAGTGGACGTCCTTACATTAGTGTCGCTTCAGTGGTCAAAATCCAGGTGTTAAAATATGATTTGCTTCCGCATCCACCATACTTGCCTGACTTGAAAGCATCAGATTTGTTTTTAAAACTAAAAAACTTCCTGGGTCCAAGGTTTTTCCACGAATGAAGAGGTGAAAGCCGCCGTAGGTGCATATTTTGTTGGATTCGAGACAAGCAATCAATGGGGAATATTACGCTAATCTTGTGTATAAGTTAAGTCAAAAATCCCAGAAAAAGGGGTCAGGTTGTGCTCCCGAAAAATCGTTTTTCATCATTATAGTGGACGTCCTTACATTAGTGTCGCTTCAGTGGTCAAAATCCAGGAGCTAAAATATGATTTGCTTCCGCATCCACCATACTTGCCTGACTTGAAAGCATCAGATTTGTTTTTAAAACTAAAAAACTTCCAGGGTCGGTAAAGGTTTTTCTACGAATGAAGAGGTGAAACCCGCCGTAGGTGCATATTTTGTTGGATTCGAGGCAAGCAATCAATGGGGAATTTTACGCTAACCTTATGTATAAATTAAGTCAAAAATCTCAGAAAAAGGGGCCAGGTTGAGCTCCCGAAAAATCGTTTTTCATCATTATAGTGGACGTCCTTACATTAGTGTCGCTTCAGTGGCCAAAATTCAGGTGTTAAAATATGATTTGCTTCCGCATCCACCATACTTGCCTGACATAGGTAGTCATATCATATTTTAACTCCTGGATTTTGGCATATATTTTATTCCACACACCGACAGATCTCAGATGTCTTTTCAAAATTAAAAAAGAACTCCTAGGTGGGTAGAGGTTCTCCATAAATGAAAAGGTAAAAGCCGCCATAGCTTATTATTTCGTTGAATACGAAAATTGATGAGATCAGGGCGTTGACACAAATTTATTACGCATTCGGAAGATTATATTGAAAAATTAAAAAAAAGTATGTTTAAAAACAGAGGCACCTTATTAGGCTAGTAAGTCTCCAACTATAGATAATTGTTACATGCTGGTTTCGGGGACTTCCTCTTATTTTTCCAAAATTGCTACTTTAATCACCAGCAGTTGAAAAGGATTGCTTACAAAGATTCACTGTTAGAAGATTACATTAGAAAAACTAAATTAGACACTTAAAATTCTATCGGTTTTTGAATACCTAAGAAAACATCACTTGTACTTCGAAATGCTACCTTTGATGAATCCTTAGAGAATTTTTCAAGGATGCTCCCTGTAAGTTTAGATTTAAAAACGTATTAATGAACTGATGTAATACGTAAAAATGAAATGAGTTGTACCCTACGATGCTTCCTTTGATGAATTCTTCGAGAATTCTTCAAGGACGCTCCATGTATATTTTGATTTAAAGACATAGAAATGAACTGATGTTTAAATTTAAAACGTAAAAATGAAATGAGCTGTGTCCTAAGATGCTTCCTTCGAAAAATCCTTTGAGAAGTCTTCAAGGACGCTCCCTGTAGAAATGAAATGAGTTGTGTACTAAAATGCTTCCTTTGAAGAATCCTTCGGAAGTCTTCAAGGACGCCCACTGTATGTTTCGATTTAAAAACGTAAAAAAGACATTAATTGTGCCCTAAGATGCTCTCTTTGAAGAATCCTTTGAGAATTCTTCAAGGTCGTACCCTGTATATTTTGTTTTAAAAACGCGCTAATTATTTTTATGCTTTAATAAACTAGTGTTTAGTAGCCATTAATAAAACCGTGTAAATGATTGCTAATGAGTTATTTTTTATTTATAATTAAAAATAATGGGATTTCGTTGTATTGAAAAAATAGATAATTTCTGCGCGGTTAATTAGAGAAAATAATGTTGGTTACATTAGTTCCTACACGTATTCATAATAGCAGATAAAAGATTTTCTTTGCAATTCCAGTGAAGTGTAGGGCAAATCATTTTTATTTCATTAGTGTGATGTAAAAATCAATAACCATAGACAAAAGAGAAAAAAGTATTCTTATATTTCCAAAGAGAAATGTTAGATACAGTGTATAATCATTCCCTGAAACCTGCTGTATTTCATGCAAATTTGTTCCAGTTAGCAATAATCCAAGTGTTAAAGCGGTAATAAAAAAATGACTTCTGCGAGAAATTATCGACTTGTTGTTAGTAGGATGTAACAAAATTTTACGAGATCTTTTACCTGCTAATGTCGTGAAGGAACTAAGGTAATTCGAAACTGCGTTGCTTTAACAACTAGTTTATTTTACAACATCCTCTTTCACTCATAGAAACCAAATCTTGAATAGACCTGAAAAATAAAATGCGTCAAATTCTGAAATAATAACATGAGACAGGATTTTTTCAACTGCCATAATTAACAATTATTTGAAATTGCATTTTTACGAACCTATTTATATTCAATAAATAATCGATCAATAATTTGCACAAATCAGTAAAATCAGGTTTTTGTATGTTCAGAGATATTTGGAATTGATAGTTTTTGTTTATTTCGAAGCAATAGCATCAATATTTGGCCATTTATTTTTCTACCTCTTATGGTTCCAGAAATTTCGAAATATATTCACGAAATTAATTCACCTTGTATAATTAAAACTTCTCTTCAAAAGAAAAAAGTGTTTTCCTCTCACGAATAAATTTTTTCTTTTCATTTCAGTAATTCATTTTACGTGGAAGTTATTAATTACCAATTTGTACAAAACCTGACTTTTTTAACTTTAGATTGATTCCAGTTATTAATAACAATGACTCCAACTGCGTACATATATTAAAGAAGTACACTCGAACAAAAGTTTTTGTGTAAGAAAGATGATTAAAATTCATTCGGAAATTACAAGTATACTTACTATTAGAATTTTTTATTTATTCGTCCAATTATTGTAAACCACATTATTTTAAATATATACATTTCATATTTTCAAAATTAGAGAAAGTTAAATTAAAATGTTCCAAAGCCATTTGTTCTGAAGTTTAACGCAGACTAAACCAACAAAATTTCCCGATTTGGTTCGTATTTTCATTACCGTGCACATCACTAACTTCAAGGAGAGCAAAATGATGAAGTTATAGTAGACGTTCAAAGTTTTATCCTCCACGATCAATGTCTGCGTTAAAGCTTCTTAAAAATTCCTTTACATTTGAGGATTCCATTCCTACTGTAAATCTTTGCTATAAAGAGCGAATTAAAAAAAATAATTGGAAAGGTTTTGGAGACCAAGCGGTTACCGATAAAATAATTTTGTAAGAGAGCAGTTTTAATAATATTTTTCGCGTTTAATATATATAGTGCGTTTCAATATAATTGAAAGCCGCAAATTATGGTTATAAACAGATTGCAGTTTATAACCCGTAATATTCTTAAAAAATTATTATCTCTTTCTTTTTTATAGTTTATTTTTTTATTTCGGAGGAGTACTTTGAAATTTTGGCTTTGTCATTGATAGCTGGTTGGAATTGACCAATGATAAAGCTCGTTTGACCAATGACAAAGCTCGTTTTTAGCGCCAAAATTTCAAAGTACTCCTCCGAAATAAAAACACAGTACAATGCAGTAACACTGGATAAAGTCGTCAAGAAACCTCATCTTGAAGGTATCTGGGATGAGTTCCTTAGTTTTTTTTTTTTTAATACGTCAATAATGAAGGCATTACGTTATAAACTAAGGCCTGGTCTTTCCATCTCTGATTAACTTGAATCGTTGAGTAATTCATGTAGAAACAATTGTCTCTGTAATTGTAACTATTGGAATAAATCAATGATTAAAATGAATGAGACATGAAAGTACCGGCCCTAAATGACATTTACATCCGTTAACAATTCATAAACGTTAATTAAACTTTGATCATTCGTTTAAATAAATAATTCTATACTTTAATAGGAGCAACTACAGCAGCGTTTAATTTTAACGGCTGATTAAGGCTAACGAAAGCATTGAGTACAAAAGTAAAAAGGGCGTAAGTGTAACATCACTTTGCTTATTTAATATGAGTGGAAGTATTACGTTCTTCTAATCTCTATTTTTAAATAATTATTAGGCCAACAATTAGTAAATAATATTTCAATAATTGTAACAGTAGTGCTACTGACGATGCCATAAGTGCGAAATTAGTCTAGGAAAAAGAAAGAAAATAAATAAGTAGAAAACTTTTCTTTTTAATTAATGGGTGTCCCATAAATAAAGAGACAAATTTTAATTCTATTTCTTCAACATGTATTTAATTCACAACATCGAAAACATAATATACAGAATATACATAAATAACCAAAAAACTATATGTCACAATTAGCATTTCCAATTCCTTTATATGCTGTTTTAATTATATTTGATGTACTTACGCATGACAGCTTTACCTGATTTCTCTCCCACTTTCTTACTAATTCGTGGCCACCTATTCTTGAAGGAGCTTATAGTTTTTGGTATATTTGTATATTTCCTATACTCCTTTTTACAAAAAGTCGAAAATTTTTCTATTCCACGTGCCTGAGGTACACTGGGAGCATTTTCGCTTTTGGCAACAAATTCAATATTCTGAGATGTCAAAAACTCGCAGACTTTTTTATTGTAATGACATGTTGCCATATCAGGCCAAAAAATCACATTACCATTATTATGATGTTTACGAATAAAAGAAATTAAACGCTTCTTTATATATTCTTTTAGGTAAATTTCAGAGTTCATAGAGCCTTCACAAATAAAAGCATCAGAAATGTTGCCATATTCATCTAGTGTTTGCCAAATTAGGTATTTCTTAAAAAAATTAGCTTTAGGTTTGACTCTCTCTGCATAATTAACGTCAGTACGTTTGCGTGCGTGAAAATATTGCTTACCAGAGATGTCGCTAGGATTAACTGGGATATAAGATTAATCAATTATCAATGTTTTTTTTTCAAGATTTTATTGTACACTTTTCGACAACCTATTTTGGCACGGATTTCTTGATATTTAAAATACTTTTGGTGCTGACAACTTAGCAAATAGCTTCATACCTAAATTTTTATTTTTAATACGAGATACGGTTGTTTTCGGAATATTTAGCTTATTGGATATATTTCTCACAGAAGCTGCAGGAGTTTTTCAAGAAAGCTTCTTCGACCTTTTTAATGTTATTTTCAGTTGCCTGTGACCTCGGTCTTCCAGAAATTTGCTTAAATTCTTTCACACCGGTATCATCAAACCTCCTCAATATACGATAAATAGTGGTTCGTCGAATTTCTTCGTTTACAAAATGATTAACAGTTTCGGCTTTGCCATGTGACTGTTAGTATTGAATAATTCGTTTTGCTGTAAGCTCGTTTTCAGCACGTTTCATTTTGCTGCTTATAAAACACTTTCACAACAATAACTGTCAATTAACTGACATAACACCAAAGTCTGTATGAAACAAAAAAGCAAGTGCAAAATCCAACGCCTACTACATCTTAAAGTATTTCAAATATTGTCTCTTTATTTATGGAACATCCCCTTATGGATTCTACTTACTGCAAATATGGGCAAACTAACCAATAAAAAATATTTAGTTTGATAAAAATTTCTTTTAATCTATTAGAACCATCCTGTATATCAATTTTCTCATTCAATATGAATAAAAGAAGTTTTAGGTTCTTGTTATATCTAATTTTTAATAATAATATTCTTTAAAATCTCTGTGGCTTTAAAATTTATTCTTGTGTGCTTATGTAAAATATTCCTGGTTTATTCATAAAGAGGAGATAATAAAAAAGCTATTATTTTCTTTTTACTAAAATAAGTTTTAGGTAAAAGTAAAATACACATACAAATTCAGCAATATCCTTATTGCTGCATAGCAAATGAGATCAGAAGTTCTCCACGCTTTTTATCGAGAATGTGTTACACAAAGCAAAGTTTTCCTTACATTGTGCATACTTGTTTATAAGATGAAGGTATCAGCTAGAGCGTTGCTTTTTCAAATTGTGCAAATAAATAAGCAATTTTCTTACCTTAGCTGCCATATTTGTTTTATAACCGTCTCAATTGTTGACGAACAACTGATGTCCTCGCGGGGTTGTTATGCTCTTTTATAGGCCTTATCGATGTAATGTATTTTGATATCGCTTATGCAACTTGTCTAAGATACAGGTAATAACCTGTTATTGAGGGTATATGATACTTCTGGGAAATATTATGCCTTTACCTAGTCGAGCATGGATAATACTCGCTTGCGCTTTTGGAGGTCTTACTATTTCCATTAAAAATCATCTTTTCTTTTGGATGTGGCGACATCACACAACTTCAATTAATAATAATTGATAATACATAATATGTTAATTATGCTAGTTTATTAAAAAAAAAACTTGTAAATTTATGGTGTGCGAAGGTAACTTCTTTGCTATTTTTACGTCGTTATTAAAACATAAATTGGGTAGAGCTTTTTAATTATAGGATTAATCAATTTCGTTTGTTCATTTCCGATTATCATTCATTTCGAATAATCCGATAAGGGATTATATTATGTCAGGGCGCAAAACTTAGCGAGCACGTTGAGATTAAATCTTTTTGAATTTTAAAATCAAAGCGCTCGGAGATCAAGAGCTAAAGCTACGAGGAGGAAGAATAAATTAAAATTTCCGTCTAAAAAAAAAATTCACGTACTGATTGGCCGCTTACGAAACAAGTTTACACAGTGTAAATTGTGGCATTTCTAAATAAATCTCCGGTATTTAATTTTTGTGTGTATCAATTGAGAGATTTCAGTTTTGAAAGTTTACATTGTACAGTCAGAACTAACAGTAATGTGCATAGATTGTTGTAGTTTGCTTGTCCGCCTGCTTGTTACGGTGATTAGAATAGATAAGATATTTTATTGTAGGGAAATTATTTTTAATGTTAGCTGTACTCCTATAATGTATTTCCTTTTTGGACCACGTTGAAACAAAGTACGAGTTCGACCAACTACAAGAACTCAATTTGGAATTTCTCTTAAAAGCACACACCTATATAAAAATAACAATAATAATAAACTTTTTCTTCCCAGCGTTCTAAAATCAGATACGGAATCTTTTGTCGAGAAAGATGATCACAAACGATCATCTAGTCCATTTAAACCGATTTCCCCAGAAGTAAATAATATTCCCGCTCAAAATGTACCAGCCAGTAGTTCTAACCGTGCTGATGCACTGAAACCCACATTATTAGAGAAAGATACGGAAAATTAACCTTCAGTCAATAATCGCAAGTCATCTAATTTAGAGGAAGCTTTAGATGAGCTGGAGGCAATTTATAACAGTTTACGTTTAGGAGATGAAGATTTGTTGGATAGGGCAGAACAGCAGAATTATCTATAGCTGGTCAGAAGCTGCAAAAATCTAAAGACGAACCTTATCCTGGGTGGGACATTCCACGGGGTGCTATTAGCGATTCTGGCTTCAATTACGAGCCATTTGAATACGTCTTTTGAAGAGAAATCGCTTAATTGATATGATATCTGATGATATGGCTTACAGAAAGTTAAATAAAGAACGAAAAGAATTTGGTGATCCGAAAGAGGCGATATCGAAAATAAGTTACCTTCTTGCTTCTCCAGTTCATGGGAATGCACTGGATGAAATGGATGCGGAAATATGTAAAAGCCCTGATATAACATTTGATGATATGGTATGCAGAAATGTCAAGTACGCCAATAGTAGTTTAAAAGTTTGTGATCCACAACCACCATTTGGTATTCCAACGGGACCAATACTATCTTCAGCAAATAGAGATTATTTGCATGCTATACCAGATAATGAAGAACAATATTCATTTAAGAACAAAAATATTCCTGATCTCGTCAAAGACGACCTAGCTTATCGAAATTTATGAAAAGATTGTCATAAAGATCCGGTTCTTCCGCCTTTGATGCCAGAAGACTTTGCTAATAACAATAATAACAATAATATCAACACTGAGGAGTTTGTCAAACCTGATTTTAATTTTCTGAAGAAGAAACGGGCTGTGAGATCCTTGTCTGTGAATTTATATTAATTTGATTCAGAATCAGATGTTTAAATTAAGGATTAACGATGAAAAATCGCCGGAAAAAATGGAAACCAATGATGAGTCTGACAAATCTAGCTTGGCAGATATTGCTGATGCTATGAAAATTGCTAGATAGATTTTGAAAGAAAAAGAAAACAAGATAAGTGAGACTAGAAGGGCGTTTTTGAGCGACACCGAAGCAATATATCGAAAGCATGTAGCGAATAACGATAACATGAACGAACGCAGATTGAATTTTTTGAACGGCATGAAGAATCAAAATCGTGAAAGTGAAATGATCAGCAGAAAATACAAGTAAACGTGCCTAAGACTCAAGGTAGTTTTCTGCAAAGTAAACCTCCCAGTGGTATAATTTTAGACAAGAAAACACCTGTTAAAGATAATGTTTTCGTATCCGTAGCGTTTCTTGATAATGCAGCGGGATGCGTTGAGGATTCTGTTGGAAATGCAGACTGATTCAATAAATCATGTGTGCAATAAATCTTTGGAGGAATTGCTTAATGCGTTTGCCGTGGAAGCTGATGAGGCGAGTAAACAAATTTCAAGAGAATTGGAAAGTAGTTATGAACCTGGGCATACAAGTCATTTTACTGGTAGTTTGTTTGATGGGAATAAAGAAACAAAGAAGACAACAGAAGATAGTAAACAAGAGGCTGCGGAATTGCTGCGGAATAAAGAATTTGAAACTGTAACACAAAATTCTGAAATGCTGGCAACTACCAAAACGGAATCGATGGCAACTGAAGAAGTCGGACATATTACTCCAACTCCGATAATTCAGGAATCATTAGCGAAAGTTATAATCACTCGCAATGCAGATCCCAGTCCTTTAACTACAAATCCTATTACATCAGAAATACACAGTGAGTCAGAGCATGATGTAAATATGGGATCGGATATTGAAAAAGACATCCCTATGATAGACGAATCGTGTGAAGAAACTAAATGTATATCTCCATTCGAAAAGCGTAAATCTGAGTTAATAGCTGGATTTCAAGAACTGATAAGGGCAACAGATCCCGATATATTAGAGAAGAAACTAACTCCAGTTCGGAATACTGGAATAGACGGTGCTCTCGAAGATGGGAAACTTAGTGAATGTGAGATGTGTGATTTGGAACCCTGACGCTTTAACTCCTATGAAGCAAGAGTGTGCCTTTCTGTCAAAAGGCTTGTGTAAACGTGTCCGAAAAAGACACCATTACCTCTCACATTACAGATTGTGATATTCACTGCAGCAACCGTTGCTTTTTACCAAACATTATCATAAGTAACGACGATTTTAATTCGCACACAACGAAATCAAAACCCAATTTTTCTCTTAGTAGTGAACCTAAAGAAAACAATTCGCGTTTGCGAGTAAGTAGACACGAACGAACGAATCACGACGAAGTTCGGGTTTTCATAATATTTCGTCCTGTAATTCAGCTTCTGATGTCGAACACAACTTGTATTTCATTTCGGACGACGACGCAAAAATGGAAAATTTTGGATTGAATCTCCGATTCAACTCAGTTGTGAAAATATTACTTTGCATGCTTCAACTCAAACAGAGACTGAAACTGGACCATGCATAAACCAAGAAGTGAATCAATTTTTACAAAACGGTGTAGAAAATGAAACAGCTTCTTTTAGAGCGATTTGCGAATCTTAGATACGTGTACATAATAGATCTAGTGTAAATAGTAACGGCAGTCAAAAATTATATTAGTCAAACAATGTGACTAAAGTTAGAGAAAGTTCTCGTGAAGAGGAGGCTCTTAGTAATGATAATGTTAGTCCTTCCAATAGTCGTGATTCTCGTATTTAAAAAGAAGAAGCACAAAGCATAATTTTGATTTAGTTAAATCCAAACAATAAAATTAAATCGAGAACTAACTACATTCGAAATATTTGTAAAATGGCCCTGATCTGTCCGAGGGTAATTTTAAATTGGCTCATTTGTATGTTAAACAGTTTATGCATCAAAATTGAAGACGTCACTTAATGGACGTTAGCATTTAATTGTACAGAGTTGTTGCAAATGAAAACTATTTTCTTGATAGTGAATGCAACTTCGGTATGTGAGAAATCACTTAGTTGATGTTCGTGGTGAACAATTGTATACTTATCGCTTCAGTAACGGAGTAGCTCAAGAACACCGCTGCTATCAAACTGACCTGTCGTTTCGTGCGGGGACACATTTTAACTGACAAACTCGTTGTTATTTTTCATTCTGATACAATTTTATGTCAAAATTGACTTGAATTATGATTTGAATAAGTGACAGAAGTTTACTTTTTTTTATTCTACACATATCGCTGGACGTATGAATTATTCATAACAACTGGTATAATTTGTATACTCAGTAAATACATTGATACTGGGTCATTCGAATTCATTGAATAAAAAGTGATAAGCGAACGTACGTATTTTCACTAAAAGCAAAATATCAACGGATATTCTACCTGTAAAGCTTTCAACGTATTTTTTAAGCCGAATTTCCGATGGCGCAGTAGTTATAGATTTTTGTTTGGGCAAACATTTTCTGCTTTACATACCACTTGATTAAAACAGCTTTTGACCGTGATTCTAGTAGACTTCAACTAAAAGTACATATTGCGGTTTACTGAACGCAAATTTGGCCAAAAAATTGTATTATTAAATATGTATAAAAAGAGAAAACATATGCATTAAGTAGGTTTTTAAAAGGTTGAATGGTTTTCTAGATGTGAGAATACATTCGTGTTGATTCGAGGTTGCCATATGAAAGATGTTTTTTTTTTCACTACGAAATAATTTTTATTATTAACGACCTGTTTTATTGATTAGGACCTCATCTAGTTACATTGATCGTTGATTAACAATTAAAAATACGAATCGTGTTAAATATAATATTAGTTAATAAGCTATTGATTCCTATTGAATCAGGTTCACTTTTTATCTGCAAAAATTATTATATACAATTACAAAAATAGCGTAGTGTTAGAAGAAATAAATACTGGTAGTATATAAAACTAACTTAAAATGGTACTTAGTTCTTTGGATGAAATACTTAAAATTAGCAGCGAAATTTCAAGTAGACATTTTAAAAACGCAAGTGTGTTTATTTTTAAAATATAAGATATTATTTACGTTCTTCTTCTTTCAAGAATATCTATCTTTATATTTCGAATGATTCTGATGTGTTGTAAAGTATAATAATAAAGCGTTTTAAAAAATTAAAGTACTATTACCTTTTAAAATTTATCTGGTCAGAGAATATCTAAAAATTTCCAGACTTGAATTGTAAAATTGTCTTTACTATCTTGGTATAATCCGTCAAAATATTCCTTAAGGCTACCCCCACACTGATGAAGCAAAACCAGTTAAAAAAAAACGTTTCTAATTAATTTTGTTTGAAAGCGTTTTTTTTCAGTTCTTTATACCGAGTGATTATTTTCAATCCGGCACAAAGCAGATTAGCTTCACTACCCTCGATTGTAACATTTTTGATCAAAAAACATCAATTAACCATTATCAAGGGTAGTTATATGCTAACTTCCTATGTTCCCAGATAAAAACAAAAAAAACAGTTGCACTTTTTTACTAAAAGCGTTTTGATCTACGCTATGATATCACATCACAAAAATACTTTCAGTATTAATTATGATTAATTAATTTTTGATTAATTGATCTTTTGAAAGGTATTTTTTTGACTGTTGTTGCATAAAAAGAATGTTTCCTAAATGGTTCACAACTGATATTATTAAAGATATTAAACGTAAAGCAAGATGTCACAGTAAATTTAAGAAATGTGGTAGATCAACGGATTATGAGAAGTTTAAGCAATTAAGAGTAAACATTAAACCCAATATTAAAACTGCTTTCAAAAAATATGTAAAAGAAATTGAATTGAATTTGAAAATTGATTCTTCCTCATTTTTTAAATTTATTAAATCCTTGAAAAAAGAACCTTTTGCCAGCAATGAAATGAAATTTCAAGAACTAAAATTACAAACTAATGTTGATCAGGCTAATGCATTTGCAGAATATTTCAAGTCTGTGTATAGACATTCGAAAGCTGATTATAATGTAAATACAAGTCAAGTTTGTTATCATGCAAATTTTAATTTCGGAATTATTTCTGAACAAGATGTCTTAGAATCCATTAAAAGATTGAAACCAAAAAGATCCGTGAGACCTGATAACATTCCTGCTTATGTATTTAAAGGTTGTGCAGAGACATTAGTTAACATTTACATTTAATCTGTCTTTAAAAAGATTAATTTTTCCTAACATCTGGAAATTAACAAAAGTGTGTCCAGTTTTAAAAAACGGGAATCCTTGTAACATTGCAAACTACACGCCTATTGCGTTACTTTCGGTTCCACGTAAAATATTCGAGCATATAATACACAGATATATGTTTTTGCATCTTCTCCCTTATATTAGTGCATCTCAGCATGGTTTTATGGCTAAACGCTCAACAATTACGAATTTGTGTATTTTTTCTCAGAATGTAATCCAATCCAAAGCTAATAATTTGCAAGAGATGTAGTATATACTGATTTTGCTAAAGCCTTTGATGTTGTAGATCACGATATATTGTTAATTAAATTAAACATTTTGGGCTTCTCTAAAAATGCATTAACATTTGTGTTCTACCTTATTGATAGGATACAATATGTAGCTTTTAGAGGAGCAGTTTCTGAATCATTCATAGTATTTTCGGGTATGCCTCAAGGCTCTAATCTAGGACCATTGCTATTCTTATTAATGATAAATGATCTACTTTTAGCACTTAAAGATTGTGAAGCTGAGTTATTTGCAAATGATTTCAAAATATATAAATCTGTTTCGTCTGTTCGAGACTGCGTCATACTTCAACAGAATTTAGATAGGATCTATGAGTGGTCAATAAATAATAATCTTTGTTTTAATATAAAGAAATCTGTTCTAGTAGCATAAGTAGAGCCAATTCTTTTCTCATATATGCTGGAAAATCAGATTCTCAAAAGAACTGGTGAAATTAGAGATTTAGGCATTACATTAGATTCTAAACTTACATTTACCAAACACATTGAAAATTGTGTTAGTAAATCTTATCAGATGTTAGGATTCCTAATCAGGAATGCTCGTTCTTTTAAAAATATTGAGGCTTTAATCTGTTTGTATAATACCTTTATAAGGTGCCATCTTGAATACGGTTCTATAATTTGGTCGCCACTTTATGCTTCACACAGCAATGATATTGAAAAAAAAACAAAAAAAGTTTTTACGATTTCTGTATGTTAAAAAGGATGGGCCAGTTAAAACGCATAAAACATCCTACAACCTTTTACTTGAAGAATTTTGTGTAATAACTCTAGCGCAGAGACGTCAAAATCTGTCGGAAAATCTGTCTGCCTATCCCTAATTATGCTTAACATTTACTCTGTTTGGAAATACTCGTTAATTTCATTGTTTTTTTGGTTGCTTATTTATATAGATGCATTGACGCATATTTTTCTTTTATATACATTCATTTTTGTAACATGTAAATGGCTATTTAGCTGTTGGTTGCAGTGAAGAAATAAAAAATAAAATATCTAAGAAAATTTATTTAGAAACGTTTCTTCAGCTTTTAATTACCAGAAAATTGAGATTTTTCAGGAGGAATAATTACGTATTAAAATACCCCTACAATTTAACATATTTTTCCTAAATAATGCATACGTTTAATTTTTGATCTATTTGAAATATAATATTATTTAAATATTAGTGGCGTAGTAACAGCTCATGTTCAGTCATTCAAGTGCACATGAAAATTTTACGTTATTCATAGCAGAAAACATAACGCGACAGAAATAAATTTCACTTTTGTATGTTGAAAAAAATATTTAGATTTTGATAATTAAAGTAAGTCTGACGAATATAAATAATGACGGAAGGTTTTACTTAAAATTAAGCCAAGCAGGGAAACAAAAAAAATTTTGAACATACGTACAATAAAATGTATAATGCAAACCTGCCATCTGTACACATGTAAAAAAGATTGTCATTAGTAATTTTAACAAAAAAAAATTTGTGCAAATCGTTTTTGATTGCAGTGAGAACCTCGAGCAGCCTCTGGACAGCTGTTTCAGCCCTGCTTGGGGCTTCTTCAGCAGAAACGTAGCTCGACATTCCCACTGCAGACCAAAAACGACTTGCCCAATTTATTCGCAAATGCGATATAAGAATGATGAACATATAAAATAGCGACATCTTACTATCCCTTTTTGACCTAACATTGCAGTAGGATAGACAAAAACGATTTGCACAAAATTTTTCTAAAATCTTTCATTATGCTTTGACAGCAAGCATGGCCGCCTTGCATGGGGGACTCATTAGGAGCAAATCCCGCTTCAATTTGTCTATCCTACTGCAATGTTAGGTCAAAAAGCGATAGTAAGATGTCGCTATTTTATATGTTAGTAATTTTAACCTTTAATATAAATTTCACTAACAATAATTCGTGTTTATTGTTTCTTTTGACAAGATTTTTATTAAAATCATTTAAGATATGCATAAAGAAAATAAAAATATTAACTTTTCTTTCTTCTTCTTCTCTCCATGAAGTTTGGACAGAAGAAAAAGTTGCTGTGATATTTGAATATATTCAATTTGATGTGTTAAATCTTTTTCTCTACGTTTTGACACAAGCAAACGTAACCTCACTAAAAGCATGATTTACCAAATTTGTGTAAATTTTTATGCACGATATGTCAAGTTCTTAACTGAATTTTACTGTCCGCTACCGTACCTATAATATGTTAATCAGGTTCTTTTTATAGAGAAAGATTTTTCAAAAACAGCCTCTTCTGGTGTAGGATTTCCTTAAGATATTCAAAAAAGAAAAAACATAAAAGGTTAATCTCAAAAAATTTGAATCAACCGATCTGTGTATTATTTTTTACATTTTCCTAGGAAAAGCAGGTACTTAAGGTGAATATACCGGGTGTCTTACGAAAAGGCACCAAGCTATAACTCTGATTAATTACCAATAATCCGATTTTAGTCATTCAAAACCTACTTAGGACTAGTTTACAAATACTACAAAATAGTAACATTTCAATTTTTTTAAGGTTTTCCCAGTACTAGAGTATAAACAATAATAATAAAACGCAACAGACAACACAAATAACAATAAATAAAACGATTTGGTTAAGTTAAACACTTAAATCTTAAATGGCACTTGGTGTTTTGTGCGCTGTGACAGGATTCCATGTCGTCCTTCATTTTTATTAAAAAGAAACGAAATTATTTCGTTGTGGTATTCTAAAAAATCAAATTAAGTCAAAATAGATTCTTGAACTCAGAAAAATAAATTCTCATTCAAACTGAAAAACAAAAATTAATGGCAGTGTTATAGCGTGGGACGTTTTTAGTAAAACACCCGGTATATTATCAAAAAGGAAAAGAAAGAAAGAAAAAATTGAACCAACCTGTAAATGGTATACTCCGTTAGGCAGCTTATTGTTAGTGAATTCAAAAATGTTTAACGTTGTTTCATTATTGTTATTCATGTAAGAATTTAATAAAGCTATAACCAATGACTATACAAATGTCACCAGTTCCAGAACGTGCTCTTCAAAATTGTCGTAAATCTCTGAAACTGATAACACTAGGCCTAAGTATTTACCAGGGCATTGACTGCTTCTCATAATCACGCCACTCTGTACTGCATGTTATAAGGAAAAGTAGTTACTTTGGACTTTGTCGCTGATATATGACATCTATTTTGCTTTGTTTTCAAACTGCGAAGATTAATACGACCCCAAACTTAACGAGTACTAGGCCCAGGCAAGCCCTCAAACACTAACTGTCTATTCCTCATGGACATGGTTATTTCACAAACAGATATTTCCAAATGAAATAAAACAGAAATGATTAGTTTTTATGTGACTTTTTGGCTTTTGCTTTTTGGCTTTTTGTTTATGAACAAGGGCATGGCTGAATTGTGGGGCCATTTAATTTCACTCTACAAGCCGTATGTAGTCAATATGATATTAAGCTTTACGAAGAAATCGTCTCTAAGCTGTAATGATTTACTTGATATGCATGTTGATTGCTAGTACGTGTTCATTATACAGGCTGTTCACGTGTAGGTGTCACACAAGAATTTTTCTAAAGTGGCATCCTCTGCAGGAAGTTAATGTATATTTTCAACCATTTTAACTTTAAATAGATGGCACCTTTGCAAATGTCATTGTGATAGCAAGTGCGCTTGTTACTTTAAATCACTTCGCTCTGCAAGCCGCACGTAGTCAATATGACATTGAGCTTTACGAAGAAATCGTCCGTAAGAAGAGCATTTACTTCACAAACTTGTTGGTCGATAGTATGTATTCATTATACAGGCTGTTCACCTGTTCACGTATAAATGTCACACAAGAATTTTTCTAAAGTGGCATCGTCTGTAGGAAGCTAATATACATTTTCAACGATTTTATTTTTAACGAGACGGCTCCTTTGAAAACGTTATTATGATAGCAAATGCAGTTGGTACTTTAAATGCGGAAGAGATGGTGGTGAATGCAGGACCTAATTAAGACTTGTAAGTAGATGCATCGGTAAATATAGATGTGCGTTTAACACAACAAAAATGATAAATATAAGGATATTATGTGTCTAATAGAATTCCTGAATATTGCAAACGCATTTGTACATACGTACTTCAGTATATTTTCTAAAAGATTAGAATTTATAATCTAAATAAGTTGAAAAGATTTCTCTTAATTGATTAGGTGATTGAATATAAACCTCGTCAGCATTTTATAAGCTTCACTCATTTTTTTTGTCCTTTTCTTGCATGGTATGATAAAATACGGTGAACATTTAGTGTAATTCTAAAAGTATATTACAAAAATAGGAAATTACAGGCAGGTAACAGTAAATCTCGTCAAACAAATATATATTTCCCGTGACAGACATCGACATATTGAGCTACAGGACACCATCAGCCTTGGCTTGCTGCGTGACTGTTTAAAACTTGCAGCCCATTTCTGTGCACGACTGCGTTGAAACCGATGAGTGGACCAGCTGTGTAATGTACCACACGTCTGGTACCGTCGGGTTCTAACAAACTGTACTGCCCTCTAACGATATCGCCATGACGAGTTTCTTGTTGATTTTTGTAGTCTCCTGTTGAAGGATCTTGAACGTTGTATGAGTAGGAGTACTGGGGATGTGGGTCATATGGTTCCACGCGAACTACTGGGGATGGGGCAACTGCTAAGTAGGGTTGAACTGCTGCAGTTTGAACTGCTGCGGTCTGTACAGCTGTAGCTTGTACTGCTGCGGTTTGCGCAGCGGCAGCTTGAGCAGCTGCAGCTTGAGCAGCTGCAGTTTGTACAGCTGCAGCTTGTGCAGCTGCAGCCTGTGCAGCTGCAGATTGCACCGCGTGTGCTCCTAAATGACCATAGCCTTGTCCGGTATGCAACTGCCCTTTCGCAACTGCGATGCTGGCCAATAAAAGGATTGTCTGTAATACATAATTACTATAAAGACACAATAATACAGATATTATGTTACAAGTCTAATGAGCGTAGAATTTTGCAATCGAGATTTAGGTCAAGGATGCAAATAAGTAACTTAATGTAACGTAAGTATTATTTTTAGGTGCTTAAAGAAAAAGCTCTCCATATGACGACTATTGTTAATGATAGACCTTCACAGCACCAGCAAAGATAAAAATTTTATCAATGAAAAATGCCTCGCACTTTTAAAATATTACCTTCGATTTTCTCCTTACCTTAAACATGTTCCTGAAGCAGTTAACTAGATCGTTGACGAGTAACTGATAGCTTCGTGGTGTCGAACTGCTCTTTTATAGTCGTTCAGATAAACGCTGTAGTTTGATACCGCTTACGCAAAGGAGATCTTGCGACATTTATTGAGCACGGTGAAATTAATATAATTCCATCGGTAATGTTATATATGAAACGTTGGTTACTTGTAGTTAATTTTTATACATCCGATCTTACCGTAATTTATTCATAAAATATGATTTTTTTAAAGCAGCCCACGTTTTATTTATAGATAACAAAAACGATTGCGCCCACATTGTAAAAACATTTAAAAGTTTAACTATCGTCTGAAATCTTCGCCAAAGAAATACATACATGCATAGGTATACTCGCGGACAAAAAAAATTGACCCTTCACATTGACATTTACTATTTCGTTATATATATAAATATATATATAAATTCCATGAGATTTGTGAGTACAGTAATGTGACACAATATGATAGCATCAATTTACTGCGTTGACATGTACGAAAAAAGAACGAAGCAGTTTTGTTATCCGCAAGTGTACGTAGTAATTAACGTTTGTAATTTTTTAAATATTTTATCCAACCTCTGTTTATTATAAAGTCATAATAATGTCGATTTTGAACATATTATGAGGTCCACAAAACACTAGTGGAATTATGAAACCATAATTAAACTGTTTCTTTACAATTGAAAATTAATCTCCGCCCTCAATAATTTTATAACCGTAGATACGTGTTTCAGTGGCTAAGCTGCCCTATTCAGTATGCTACCAACTTAAAAGCACTTAAAAATATCTAAAAACAACCTAATCATCCTTATTTTTAGATATTTTTAAGTGCTTTTAAGTTGGTAGCGTACTGAAGATGGCTGCTTAGCTGACGAAATACGTACGGATATAAAATTATTGTAGGCGGAGATTAATTTTCAATTATTTCTTATATCATAGTCTCCTTTACTATTTTAGTGTTTCTTCTGAAAATTCAACAGTTTATTGAAGATCAAGAAATGTAATAAATAAAATTAGAATTATATCAAAGTCTCAGATTTCTTCGGTAGCAACCTTGATGTAGATTTTTCAACATCTTTCGCAATTTCTTCAGGAAGAGAAGTTCTATTTGTTTTTTGATCAACATTACGAGTGCAGTAGCAGTTTTTTTTTTGCAAAATTTTAGCAACCACATGGCAACCAGTTCGTAGGCTACCAGCTTTTAAGAAAATAAAATTTTTGGGTTTTGATGATGTTTTAAGAACTACTACAGAAGGAGGTGTTGGATATGTGTGTACTGCGAGGGTCAAGCTGAATTTATTGAGAATAAAAAATATGGTTAATATTTTGTAGGATTTTATTTTAAATGTGTTCAAAGTAATTCCCTTCAGCAATGATACACTTAACCATTCTTTCTTTCCACTGTTTAAAAGCGCCCAACCAATCTTCTTTCGGAATACCGTCAAAATAAGTGTGAACTGCGGCATCAATCTCTTCTTCAGACGAAAACCTTCTACCCCGCAAACTCCTTTTAAGCACAAAAAATAGCCAGAAGTCGCACATAGCTAAATCAGGTGAAGACGGCGGATGTTCTATTATTTTTATATTTTTTCCAGCCAAAAACTGGAGAGTTAAAGCTGCAGTATGGGATGATGCATTGTCATGGTGCAGAATAATTCCTTTGTTTGGAACCTTACTGAATACTTCAGGCAAACACTTTTCAGTGTACCATTTAGCTGTAACTGTCTTTTGTCCGTCTAGCTTAATAGGCTTTTAGTAGCCCAGTACTTCTAAAGAATACTGCATACATAACTTTTTTCATAGCTTGCAGCTTCTTGGTTATCGTTGGAGTTTCCTCATCTTCATGAATCCACACACGACTCTCTTCTCAAAAAATGTAATATAAGTTTCGTCACCTGTCACTATTTTGGAAAAAAATTGGTGGACACCATTCTTTAAGATATTTAAAGTTTCATGGCAAATCCTTACACGTTCTGCTTTTTGGAATGTAGGTGATCGTGTAAGATTGTTCTCACAGCTGAAGATCCAATCTTGAGTTGATGCTCGATTACCGCATAAATGGCTTTATTGTCCTCTTCAATTATTTTTTTAACAGCAGCAATGTTTTTGTCGGTAACAGCCGTAGGAGGACGCCCTGCTCCTTTTTGATGCTGAACAGAATTTCTTTCGCGTTCAAATTCCTTGTACTATCGGTAAATTGTAGCCAAGGTAGGTGCTTGTGCACTGAAAGCCGAATCTAAACTCTCCTTCAACTCATAAGCGCTTAAGCCTTTTTTAAAATCATAGTAAATCATTATTCGAAAATGCTCTCTGGTTAATTCCATTTTTGCACTTGTATTGTCACTTTTAAAAATTAATAACTTCGGTTATACCAAACGTAGATTCAGCAGCTAAACTTCAAATGACAGATAAAAAAGTGTTCTAAATAACAATGTATGTTTTGTTTTTCAACGCCTGCTATATTTTCTTATTCTCAATAAATTCAGCTTGACCCTCGTACATACATTTGAAAGAAATAATCTTTAAAAAGTAAGTAAGTAAATGTAAATAATGGTTCATTTGTACGATAAAAAAAATTATAAAATAATTGCAAAAAAATTGGTTTACGGTGTCATTATGACATATTTTAGATCAACAATTGACTGCGAGACCTGAATTGCTGAAAACATTTAAACTACTTACGCCACGAGAAAAAAAAATGGGTGTAGCGTCATTAATTGACATTGTGACCAGTATTCTGCAGCGAAATCGTCATGACTGTCATGAACTTTGTACAGCGACATATCTCATATGTATTTTAGTTGTCAGTTAGGTTCAAATTGAAGACTTCAATAAGGAGACAAGATAATTTTTAAATTTGTGACGGTCCAACAAATTCTTGAATGACTTTGACGACCAATTTTTTTTTTTGCTCGCGAATCTACGTATATTTAAAAGGAACAAATTTACGGGGGATTGGTTGGTAAGATATGCGAATGCACACCACAATTAAATTATGCTGAAAAGTATGTTCTCTATTAAGTACAATCTAATTTCAATTTCCACTCCACGGTGAACATGAAGTTTTAATTAAACAAACCGGAAAACAATTTGTACTAATTACTACATCACAGGTGCATTAACTCGAAGTACGAAAGCAATTAAAGAAAAATATGATGTAACAGAATTCCTGAAATACTTGGTGGTGTTAAAAGGGATTCTCTACCAGCAAGGCTGTGTACTGTTGAACTTTGCTCGTAAGTCACCTTATAAAATGAAGAGTGCTAATGGATTGTATACTATCGTACTGAGATTACGGCTCCTAAGTTAATCCAAACCTCGTTACACAACATTCTCTGCCCTATCGTACTAATTGTGTTACATCAGTACATACAGCACGCTCGCAAGATGTGTGCGTGATAAGAATGAAACTATTTCAGGAAAGAATGTTCTTAGAATTCCAAGAAGGAAGACGCTTTTTACTTGTTTTCGCGCCGATGAAAATTTTAATTTCATTACTAACGGACTTTTCACTGGGATTTATTATTCAGGCAACCAGATTGGTAGTAAATTTTCTTTCTGCTTTCAAAGGAGATTTTCTAAAAATATTAACCCATTATCCTTTTCAGAATCACAACAGCGATTTTCTAAATTACTTCCCTTGACAAAAGGGCGTTTAGTGCTCGGAAACCTTAATTTAATCAACGTCAAATAAGTCGCATTAATTGTTTCTTGACGTTCTAACACACCTGCCTAATTCTTGTCGTTAAATGTTTGTCTCGTCTTACTTCCAGGCTTCGTTTTTTATATCTCTCGTATAATATAAAATTCCATTAGGTTTTGCTCTGAAATACATATATTACATCATTATTCAGCAGTCTCTTTAATATCACGACTCATTCGGCTTACAGATATTTTACGATCATGCATGTATAACGTTTATTAAGATCCTCCTCCTGAAACTGTATTTTTAAATATATGGTTGGAGATAAAAACGGCAATTTCTTTTCGGAATTTTATGCTTTACATAATCCGAAAACAAATAAATGTTCTCAAAGCATAAATTTAAATAAACGTTCAATGAAGATTATAAAATACTTATCCATTCGAATTCCGAAGAATTCTCTTCACCATAGAACATAAATATTAATTTAATAACTTAATACGTTTGCTGAACATTAAAATAACTTATTCAACCCTGTAACTGTATTCAATAAACATAAATTCAAAGCAATACATTTCGTTGTGGTTGCCTGAATGTGGCGGTTAGAACTGTGTAGGTATGTATTTATGTATTCCGGCGATATTAAGCAAATTCATTTTGTTGCTGAGAGCTGAATGTAAATGAATTTATTTTCCTTAACTCGGATATTTCTTGAACACACTTCATAATTGAGTAAGTAAACTAGATATGCAAAGCGGGAAATGTACCTGTCTTTAGTTGAAAGGAAGGTTTAAACGAAAAGAACAATATTTTTCTTTTATGTAATACGGAAACAGTCGTATATACAGTAGCCAGTTCAATTAGTTTGCAGTGCATTTGCATTACTCGGATTGCAATATGATGTAAATAAAGCAAACTCCAAGCGGTATCATGTTTTTTGTAATATTGTTAACCGAAAAGTTGAAACACGTTTGAAGTTCCATTTAGAACTCCTGACGATATTATGGAAATAATATCCATATACTCTGGATGCGTTTTTGTGAATTTTGTTTTTAGTAAGCCCCAGCTCTCTTGAGCGGTATTATTTTTCAAATGTTGTTGCAACAAGTACTGCTGAAATGGTTGGAGAAGGTATTTCTGAAAGCAATTTTATTAAGTTTAAATCTAATTATAATTCTTCGTTTTATTTATTTAATATGTATTTAGTTTTTCTTACGAATTTTTCGTTCTTGATTCTTGATTTATAATTGTACAAAAATATCTACTGTTACCGTTGGCTTGTCTTCTTTTTTTCTTCTCTTTAATATACGTGGGCTGCTGGAAAAGTTTCTGGACGCGGTATGAAAAATGCCTATGAAATTTGGTAAACGGTATCATTGTTTTCCGAAGTATTCGCCTTTGACGTCAATACACTTTTGTATACGCTCGAATCAATTTCTAAAGCACGTTTTCCACTATAAAGATGGTACCTCAGAAACCAGTGTCCGGAATGTTTCAACCGCTGCTTCAGCCGACGAAAATCGCTCACCACGCATTTTATTTTTGATATTTGGGAACAAAAAGAAATCATTAGGTGATAAATCAGGTGAATATGGACAATGAGTCATTAATTCAATATTTTTGTCGGACAAAAAATCAACTGTTTGACGGGCTGAGTGAGAGCTGGTGTTGTCATGATGGAGAATAATTCGTCGATTTCGATTGTTTCTTCTTATTTGATCGATGACTTCCGGCAAATAAATTGTAGTATACCAATCAGCATTCACGGTTTTTCGATCATCTAAAGCCACGATTGCTACATGTCCAGTTAAACCAAAGAAACAAGCAATCATTTGCTTCACAGCACTGCGTGAACGGACAACTTTTGTTGGTTTTGGTTCATTTTGAAATACCGAAACGGTAGATTGTTGGTTACTTTCTGGCTCGTACGAATAGATCCGCGTTTCGTCACCAGTAACGATGTTATAAACTAAATTTGAATGACCTCCATTGAATTTCTCGAGCATTTCTTCGCACCATTTGACACGACCCTGCTCTTACGCTTCTGTTAAATTGTGTAGGATCCAACGACTGCAAAGTTTTCGTACGTTCAAGTGATCATGCAAAATCTGGTGTATTGCTTTCATGTCAATGCGTAAGGATGCTTGAATCTCACGGTATGTCACATGTCGATCTCGCTCAAGCATTTCACGCACAGCATCTACATTAGTGGCAACAACAGATGTTGATGGACAACCTTCACGAAATTCGTCACTGTGAGAGGTACGAATACGCTGGAATTCGGTAAACCAATTATAAACACTGCTCCTTGATGGTGCTTTATCTCCAAAAGCCAAATGAAGCCGATCGAGGCATTGTTTCGGCGTTAGACCACATTTGAAATCGTAAAAACGCATGCACGAAAATTTTCACGCGAGATTTTCATGTTTACACAAAATTACTTTTTCTCCAATGCTGTACAAACAAAACTAGTTCACTTGGATAGGAACTGTCAATAGAATTATAGGCGAAAAACGTCACATTTTTTAAATATGACAGTTGATAAACGCTAACAATTCTAGACCTACTAGATTCCAGAAAATTTTCCAGCAGCCCACGTAACTATTTTTAGTTTTCTTAATGCCAAAACAGAGCATTAAGAAAACTTTATATTAGTACAATCAATATACAGAATGTTCACTTAAATAAATATTAATCCGAAAACAGTTGTACATATATTAGATGACAGGTATCATTAAAACTCCTGTTTTGCCTGTTTTTCTTCAGAATTTAGTTAAAGAAACTAACTGAGAAATTTAAGAATTAGTTTCTAATTTATTTCTTAATGTTAGACTCTAAAGAAAATAAGTCTCTTAACTTACTTAAGAAGCAGTATTCGAAAATAGAATCAATTTTGTCAATGTCATTATAATGTTTATTTAATTATGTTTTTCATTTAGGAGTATAAATAATGATAATAATAATTTGGAAAAATTTAGTTTGTGTTTCTACATATAATATTCCATGAAATAATTGTACGTACCATATTTTCGTAAAACAAAGTGTATAAAATTAAAGCAGCGCTAACAAGTTCGTGTTATAAATTTGTAAAATTATATTTCCCGGAGATAATGGTCAGGGATAAAAATACGCGCTGAAATTGAGGCTGAAACAGGTACGTTAATTAAAATAATTTCGTTTGTCATGTAAAGGGCAGATCGAGCGCGTGTACACGAGCTAGTTTTTACCCCCAAGTCTTTCCAGGCCATTAAAGCTCATGGGAGACCACCCCGACTAATCTACACTATGGCTGCAATTTTCCCCAGGATTATAGTCTGATGTATAATCTAAAAACATTGCTCGTAACTAAAGCCACTCCAGTGCATAATCCCTACATATTTGGGCAAATTGCATCGAAGCAACGGTTTCATTTAAATTCGCAATATAAAATAATACGATAGTTTCGCTTTGTAATTGAATTTTGATGGATTATACTACATGTATTGTGTTTTCATTTCACAAATTCCAGTGTAATGTTTACACCCAATTTAATCCAAATTGTATTTTATTAAATTATTTTATTCCAATGACTTTTTTAAACATCCCCATATATTGAACTACAAAATGATTGATATCTTGTGTATCAGATTCCCTTTCAAACGGCATTGAAAATACTGTAAATGCAAAGACAACGCTTAATTTGTTTCTCTTTGTCAAAAACATCATCGTCATCGAATTAAGTACAATATTTGTCAAATAATTTCAACAAATTCGACAATAAAATCGAGTTTACAATCTGTACATTTTTGCAGAGAACTTATCCGAGAAAAACTCGAGTTTTCAAAGACCCGTCGTAAAATATTTATCTCTGAGAGGATTTTCGAGCAAAGAAATTTTCGAGATATGAATAGATTGGAGAAAAAAAATGCCTTTCATGTTCTACTGTCAATGGTGTCTTGCCACGTTTAAAAAAGGAAGAGCAACTAAAGATGAACGACGCACCATAAGACCCATTTCTATGACAAATTGCTTCTACTTTAGAAGTATATCTAAAATGAGTGTTCTCTGTTGTTTATCGAGATTTATATATAAAAAGCCAATACGAAAGGGAATTCAGAAAAAGCCTCATTATAGATCAGAAACGCTAGTGGCGTCCATGAGCTGCAGGTCATTTTGAGACTGTTGTGAGGAAGATTCTGGGAACTTTTTGAACTAATTTGTGATGATGGACAAAATTCCTAATTAGCCAAGTAGCCACGATCCAGGGATCAAATTATTGAAGCCTTTCTTTTCTTTTCCTTTTGTTCTTTGTTGTTGGCTTTTTGATGTTTTTTTTTTGGCTAATCTTTTTTCATGCATTCCTACATTTTATTCAAACCATACCTATGCTTTTTATAAGTCGTACTTCCACTACTATAGCTCAGTACAAGGCTTATGGAGAATTTGAAGATATAAGAATAGCATTACTGAACCATGAAACATAGAAAGGGAGACGTGTATTCTAATTGAACTCATTTTGCATACTACGGTTGGTTTTTCTCCTATCTCTTCATGTCTAATTTTATTTCTCTTTCTGTTTCCCTTTACGCCATACCTTAATTCTTTCCGGCTTGCTTTTCAGTCGTCGCTTCGCTAAAGCCAGCATCCACCATTAGAATGAGTTTGAAATAATTTTTAACAGTGTAAATAAAGTCTTCTTTGAGACCTCCTTCTTTTTTATTATTGCTTTATTTAGTGAGTACGGTCCCATATAATCTGTCATTCGTCTCCGAATTTCTTACTACATTTTAGTGTACTTATATTTTCAAGTATTTGTAGATCTGGAATAGATTTCTGGTTAATAAAGCTCTTGTTCATATTTCCAAATTGTATTGTTGTCTTCTTTCTTCCTTGTAATAATCAATGAATCTTCTTGCAAAAGTTCTTTCTGGTCTCTCTTCTATTTCCAAGTTGTTATTTCTATTATAGCGTTTAGTTTCTTTTTCGCTCTACTTCTTTCATTACATTACTCATTATTACGGTGAAAAGAGCTGGACAGGGAAGTCCTTTCTGACTTAGGCAACTAACAATATATTAACATGTCGTAATGGTTGAACTTCTGAACGTACCTGTGAAGGATAGCCTCTCCTTATTATTTTGGTTGCTTGTAGCCCAGTCTACAATACGTTGATATGTCTATGTGCGACTAGGTTTGACTAGGTTTGACTAATTTGGTGCACCTCAAGTAGTGTTGCTGAGTATCGTTCTTTTTATGGGACGTCCCGTATTTTCAACTTAAATACAAATGTCCCGTTGGGACAGACAAGGCGTATTTCGTCCTACGTACACATAAAAAATACTATCTAAATCTATGTATTTTAATTTGGTTCTTATAGCAGGGCAATAATAATTGTTTTACTTAATAGGAGACTGATCCATTATAATGAGTTTTTGATGAATGAAAATAGAGCGAAAAAGGGACGACTTCTTAAACAGACGTTAACGGATGGCAGTTGCCAAACAGTTTTCCTTAATATGATTAGCGTTTTTCTTGGCTTAATATGCACTCTTAATAATCTTCATTTCGTTGAAATTAGGTGCAAACACACAGAATACACACGTGGTGTATAAAATGACATAAGATTGGTCAAAGTATACAGTGTAAAAGATAACACATGTGAAATAGCATGTGAATGCAATTACAATAACACATAAAAATGATAAAAAAAGAAAGTAATAATACAATATTTCTTTTAGAGGGTATTTCAGCCACAACTTAAAGAAACAGGAACTGAACACGTTATATTTGTTGTATTCTGGATTAAAGGTACTAGTGAACGTGACAAACTCATGATACAGTTAACAATTCGTGTATTCATGGACCGTATAAAGATAACTGTCAAATAAAATGTTCTTAAGTTGAGTCTCAAACACATTCAAGACTATGGCATCTTTAATAAATTGTGATACAGTCGCGATCATCCTAATCGAAACCGTTGCAAGCTAACCGTGCCCTTATTGACGTTGGTTATAAGGATTACAAAACTATCAATCGGTCTTGATTTGCTTGATTGCGACTATATCTTGCTGAACACAGCTATATAAGAGAAGAATATTTAGTAAAGCGCTATCGTGTGCAAAGTAAATCTAACTTAGATATTTTGTTATGTAATTTAACAATTATCTATTATATTAAATTATTAGGTATACTTCAAATCTCTCAATGTTTCGAACCTCACATTACAGCTTCATTCCGGTCGTTTTCCCACTTTCCAACCACGTTCTGGCTTTTTAGTTTCCTGTTCCGGTTGAATTTTAACAGGCCGTATATTCACTGGCGGATTAAGCACTTCAAGACCCTAGGTGCATTTCAATTTAGTCATCCTCCTAAATATTTTCAGTACTAACTCTGCTTGTAGGTATACAGTGCCTGCAAAAAGGACTGCAACAAATAGAATTTTACTTATAACTCCTTTTGTTATCGACTTAACGCAAAAGTTCTGCTAGTCAAGAAGCTTCAGAAACAATGCTTAAATTAGTTATTGTCATTGGTTTTTGTCGATCACGTGATCACTTCCCCTACTGGCGTGGGTGGTCTTGGTCAAATCTTCAGAACATATCTTAAAGCGTGTTCAACTTTTCAGAAACAATTTCATAGAAGCATATTGCCTCTTTTATCCCCAATTTTTCAAATCTCCAAAGCAAGAAAAGCAGCATTTCTTAAAAAACAAGAAAACAAGGAATTTTCAAATTTGCATCGCTGTTCGGTTAAAGAGTCGGATTATGACTTCGAATTTCCACTGTTCGGATTACTGGGGGTTCGGATTAGGGCGTGCTCTGATTAAAGAGGTCATACTCTATATAATTATATTTCTGCGGATACAATTGAGAAATATGACAACGTTTCGCTGTGTGTTTCCCACCTTCTTTATTTATTTATAAGTTTTGAAAATAGAAAAAACATTTTCCTCAACACCTATGATATAAATTCCTTTACGTGTTTTCTTTTGGTGATTTACTTGAGAAATCACCCTGTAAATGTATATTCAAAGCCAATACCTGTTGACCATTTGCTTATTTTTCTTTTCGCTGTAAAGCGCTGTCATTTAAGGAAGAAAAAACGTTTTTGGTTCTAAATGTATTAAATTTACCCCTTTGTATGAGGTTTTGGGTTTTAGAACAAGCAATTCTTTTCTATAAAGAATGACCTTCAGACTTGAAATTTGAGGCCCCCGCAATTTAAGAGGTCCCTGTTGCGCGCCTCATTCGCCTGTGCGGAAATCCGCCACTGCGTACGTTGCACTTATATTTTGTTGTTTGTTGAGTTTGTTCGGAGAATTCTAAGACATACTATACATCTAATATATTCCTGTCTACTTCTTATTCTTTTGATATTCCTCTTATATGTTGAAATATCTGTCTATGCATTATACTTGGTGATTCAAAATAAGTGTCCCACTCGTTAACTATAGGTAGTACACCAAAAAACAAAACAATGAGAGTCTATGCATAAAGGGTCTGGTACGCATAGTTTTTTAGATAAAAACATTGAAAATTTAGATATAAATTGGTGGATGGGCACTCGTACAGCTGTATTGCGTTACAAGAGCAATGAACCTTCACCGAGTAGAAGCAAACACCAGCGTTTACCTTGAAACAAAATTTTGAAACGTTTTTGTTTATGGCTCTCTGCGGAAAAAATGTACAACACGCAATTCATTCTTTCGAACATCTAACTTGTGTATACATGCGTAAGAAATAAATGATAATTTCCATTTTGGATTCAAAGGAGATAGGTTTCTGGAATGTTTGGCAAATTTATTTCTTGAAAATTTGTACTTGAATGATCCTAGTAAATACGCTGCTAACGGGTCGGATACTTATCACCTTATATTGTAAACGCATTATTTTATCCTTGATGTTAAAGTATCTGTAGTTAGTAGTAGTAAAGACAAGTACCTACTTCTTAAGTATTTTTTGTTTTTATTTAGTTAGGTACCGGTTTTCATCTTCGAAGATCTTCTTCATCAAAATAATTAATTAGAAGTTGAATCTCTGTTATTTACAATGCTCCTCTTTTTGTAATCGCTCAAAACTATGACGATGTTATACGAAATAGTATGTACCCCAATGTTGTTGATAGAACTTAGAAATGGATACTGAATCATGAACAAGACAAAATATTACAAGCTACCGAAATGAGATACTCGAGAAAATTTGTAGGAGTAAAAGAACAGAGGAAACGAAATGAAGAAATTAGAGGCAACTTAGAAAAACGATTACTGATAACTGAAACTGAAGGAAATAAATTACAATGAACCAAATATTTGTATAGGGAGGATAAAAATGGACCAATCATAAAAGTAGGCAATAAAAGAAGAACTTAATATGACAGCGTTAGCGAAATACTGCACAGAAAAGGAAGGAAATGGGAGGAAGTCAGAATTGCAGCAAGAGATAAAAAGAAGTGACGTTAGTTTCTAGAAGTATAAATGTGAACAACTAGAAAATCTTGATACCTCCGAGTACAAAAGGAACAGGTTGATGATGAAGTTTCTTTTCCTTTTAGATCCTTTTGGGATTTTGACAATAGAAGTTTACCTTTTTAATTTATAACGAATTGAGAAACACCTTGATCATAATGATTGTATACCAGCCGGCATTTTATGAAGTCGCACTTTATAATACAATTTAAACGAGAAACTGTGGCTTCATAAAATGCAAAATAATACGTGGCTATACATTTACTTATCAATTAAATGATTTTGTTGCGCAATGTTATATTTTAAAATACGCCATCGAATACGAGCTCAAAGAAATTTAACATGAATATGCTAATTTCATTTTTCATTTGCAAGAGCCGGGCTCTGTAAAAAAAAAAAATTATAAATAATTCGAAATTGATTTCGACACGGTTTTCCCTTACGATATTACCAACGGAGATATTCAAACGGAGGGGAGGCTGAATTCGGTGATTTCGAGCTAAGACTTCTCTCGAGGGATCGCACTATACTTACGACTTCTGGAAAAGTTATAAGGCTGCTTTCATTCTCCGTTTTACTGACTCGAGGTGCCCACTTTGATCCTTACCACTGCTATATTTGCTATTTCTGTTCGCTTTCATTCACTCGATTTGTATAACTCCGCCAGGAGTTATTATGCTAGGCATAATACGACGTAGGAGTTGTAATTAGCACTTGGTGTTTTGAACGAAGCATGAGAAATACTATGCTTAACATTTAGTGATGCCTCAGGCTGTGAAATTAAATCTTCAATGTTTGCGATTATTAATATCGTGAATTAAACATTAATATTTATTAATATTATACGTAGGTTAGAATCAAGATCCAAAAGAATAGTTAATAAAATAATGCCAATATGATTTAGTAGAATATGTATATATGATATATGCATGGCTCTAAAAGTTTCTTTTTGTATACTTTTTGATACCGCTACGACTGCAATTATTATGTCAGACATTTAAGTCACCCTGTACGCGTTTCAGACGCGTTGCAAAGTATCAATATTTCAGCATGATATTTTTTTCTTAGGAAGTTTTGATGGATAATACAAGGATGATAGGTCTTTAGAAATGACATTTTGAATGTTTTACTAACCAAAATACCACGTCACTCTACTAAATCGAATAAATGAAAATATTCGCTCTTTTAAAGTTAATAAAACTATTAGGTCTAGTTTTAATTAACCGAGATAACTTGAGCATCAGAAATTCAGCTGTGTCCGCAAATTTGAAACACTTTGTATCCTGGGGAGATTATACATAATCTTAATTAGTAACAACAAGGCGAACGCAGTGCATGAGACGGTGTAACGCGGTGTCCTAAATAGGAGGCACTTTACTAAAACTGCATAGTTTCGCTACAGATGCAATTTGTTGCTGGAATGTTATTAAACTCCAGATGTTTCTCACTAGACAATTTTGCCCAGCGAATTCTTTTCTGAATTAATTAATTAATGCAGGATTAAGATAGCTCTACACCTTGAACGCTTGCAGACTTATGTGTTATTGTAAGTACCATCGCAAAACTTAATAGTTCTGTGTCAAAAATTTAGAAAGGAAAAGGTAATATAGAACCGTATTAAGAAAGGGCATTTATTTTTATTTGTTTACTGTAACAATCTCATTGAGATGCCAACAATTTAATTTAGGTATATAAATTTAATACTCCTGAAAATGCTAATGAAGATAAATTATCACACAAGAGTTTCTAATCATTATTTCCATAACTCTTTGACTTTAGCTAGCTGTCAGATTGTGTGATGAAAAGAGATAGTTTAAATGTAGATATTGAAGATGACCTCTATGCTACCTTCAAATGGTTGTTACTCGAAACTATGAAACTATTGTATGAAACATCTTCCAACAAATTTCTCAGTTATCTAAGAAATCGCGTTGTGTCGTTTAAAATGGTTCACCCTATATATTGCAAAAGCCAAAGAAAGAAAGCAAAGTAATTTATATTTACCTTATATTTTTAACATATAAATGACTACTTCATTTTTAGTTCACCGAAACTCAGGAAGGAAATAAATCGCATATGTGGGAAAGCATTTTTATATAAATAGGCTCATTTATATTTTACTGCCGGTAATGTTTTACACGCCAGGGCATATTTTCAGCAGAAGAGAAAGCAATTTCGCCACATTTTTCTTTTTAATTCGGTCATTGTAATAATTTCGTCTTATATACCCACTCGCTAGGGTAAAAGGGTTGGTTGAAGGATTATGTGGGGTCTCGAATTTAAAACTCAAGTTTTCTATAGCCCAGTACTCATTATATGTTTATTAAAATAGTATTTTTATATTTCCTTGGAGAGCGTTCATGTTATTATTTGTTAATTGTAAACATGAAACCGGACATTCTCCTTTTTGTTTTTGTTTGCGCGCTTTCTAGCTCAGTATATCTACAGTTTTAAACATAACATATTCATATATGGAGGAAATACATCCTGATGTAATTAAGCGGATGTTGTTGACTCGCTGAAAACCTCATTTCACTGGTCTTCCACCACAATTCTTGTTATTAGTCGAAAACTTTCAGGGCTTGTCACATTGAAAGGTATATCTATCCAACTCGCGAAGCCCTTTAAGAAAATAATTTCTGTTCGCAAGTTGCAACCTCTCAAGTAAAGAAACGTTTAATTTCATTTAGCTAAAACTAAACTTTTTATGAATCCGTTGCATGGCGCATGAAGACCCAACAGGACGAGGCAATTCGAAGATTTGGTGGTATATTATTACGGAGATCAAATATTTTTGAACTATTGACATTTAATTCATTAATAAATTACTCGGATTTAAATTAGTAAAACGAAACCAACATTAAACAAACTGAAGCGAGAATTTAATGGCGAAGGACGGTATTTTGAAGACGAGACTTTGACGATCGCGTAAGCATTAATAGATGAGTGTTTGAGAGCGAGTATACAAATAATCTGCAAACGGTAGTGTACACAAACAATCGGCAATCCAATAATGAGAACCTCATAATCTCATTAAATGTCATGTATCATAGATGATAGTGATGTACTTAGTACTTACAAGACCTGGGCCAAAGTCAGTTTCCAATATTGGATGAAAACTTCTTCAACAGTAGATCGTGAACGTGATTGGAAGTCTTAGTAAATGCTTTCGGTGGAATCGTGTCACTACAGACTACTTCATCTTTCGTCATAGAAGAACCTCATCAGAATCAGTACTGTTGCTCTTGTTCTTGGTACGATGGCAAACGGAAACATCTGTAAAGTTGAATAATAGTCGCCAAAGTCTTCAGGTATGAAATTGAAAGAAATAAAACTACGCTGCGTACAAGCAGGAAAAAGTATTAGTCGCGTATAGCTAGATCAACTTAGCTCATGGGAATACGTGGGCTGCTGGAAAAGTTTCTGGAAACGATATGAAAAAACGCATATGAAATTTGGTAAACGGTATCGTTGTTTTTCGAAGTATTCGCCTTTGACGTCAATACACTTTTGCATACGCTCGAACCAATTTCTAAACCCCGTTTTCCACCCTAAAGATGGTACGTACCTCAGAAACCAGTGTCCGGAATGTTTCAACCGCTGCTTCAGCCGACGAAAACCGCTCACCACTCATTTTATTTTTGATATTTGGGAACAAAAAGAAAACATTAAGTGATAAATCAGGTGAATATGGACAATGAGTCATTAATTCAACATTTTTTTTTGGACAAAAAATCAACTGTTTGACGGGCTGAGTGAGAGCTGGCGTTGTCATGATGAAGAATAATTCATCGATTTCGATTGTTTCTTCTTATTTGATCGATGACTTCCGGCAAACAAATTGTAGTATACTAATCAGCATTCACGGTTTTTCGATCATCTAAAGCCACGGTTGCTACATGTCCAGTTAACCCAAAGAAACAAGCAATCATTTGCTCCGCAGCACTGCGTGAACGGACTAGTTTTGTTGGTTTTGGTTCATTTTGAAATACCCAAACGGTAGATTGTTGTTTACTTTCTGGCTCGTACAAATAGACCCACGTTTCGTCACCAGTAACGATGTTATAAATTAAATTTGAACGACCTAAATTGAATTTCTTGAACATTTCTTCGCACCATTTGACACGACCCTGCTTTTACGCTTCTGTTAAATTATATTGGATCCAAGGACTGCAACTGTACGTTCAAATGATCATGCAAAATCTGGTGTATTTCTTTCATGTCAATGTGTAAGGGTGCTTGAATCTCACGGTATGTTACATGTCGATCTCGCTCAAGCATTTCACGCACAGCATCTACATTAGTGGCAACAACAGATGTTGATGGACGACTACGATGGACGAAATTCGTCACTGAGAGAGGTATGTCCACGCTGGAATTCGGCAAACCAATTATAAACACTGCTCTTTGATGGTGCGTCATCTCCAAAAGTCAAATGAAGCCGATCGAGGCATTGTTTCGGCGTTAGACCACATTTTCACGCGAGATTTTCATGTTTACACAAAATTACTTTTTCTCAAATGCTGTACAAACAAAACTAGTTCACTTGGATAAGAACTGTCAATAGAATTATAGGCGAAAAACATCAAATTTTTCACATATGACAGTTGATAAACGCTGACAATTCTAGATCTACTAGATTCCAGAAAATTTTCCAGCAGCCCACGTACAAGCAGGCAAAAGTATTCGTCGCGTATAGCTAGATCTACTTAACCTATGGGAATATATGGGACCTCGAAGACTGACTCCAAATTTTTCGTCACCATGTAAAATATTTGCCAGATTCATATCAATTTGAGTTCCGATAAATCGTTATGTGGAACTCATTTTAAACTTGGCATCGCATCGGGACAATGGAAAGTTGTCGATTTTGAGAAACAAAAATTAAATCACGCATGAACCAGTGGACAAAAGAGAAATTTGAAAAATATTCAGCGGAATAAAACTGAAGCACGGGATCTATCAGAAAGGGGAAAGTCAGTGAAATTGAACAAGTCGAATCTGAATTAAAAATAAGGTACTTATGGTAAAATGTGTCTTAATCATGTTTGTTTATTTAAGTATTTTGTTTGAAAAAAAGATTCACAATTGGTAAGTACATTCTTGGTAAATGTAGTACATTAATGTCCTATAGTATACGAAATGGGCATAAGCTGTTTCACACTACTCTGGCTGGTAAACAATTTAAATCTTGCAGTGTCATAAGTAAATAATATCATACGGTAGATTGAATTAAAAATGTTCTATCGTTAGGTATTAGTTTCCAAACCCTAAAGTTTTTTATTCAATATATTTTGTAGAAAGACCTTCTAACAAGTGTTCATTTCGATTTCCGGTGGCATTGGCGTTGTAAACAAAAGATTTTTTTATACGCATGTCGTAGCTTAACCTTACTGCTAATAGTACTGCCTTATGTCTTCTGTTAACCGTCGAGTAAGGTGTTCGTGGCATTTATGTTATGTATTAGTTTAATTCCAGAAATAATTTTTTTTTCAGGACACATTTACGATGTTATTTATGTTGCATTACAAAATAATGTTTGGTATTTGTCACGGGAGTACTGAAACTGCTTAGAAGAGTATAGAACTGAATTTGCCGCTGTATTGTTGGCTATAAAATACTTGAAGACAATCTGCATTGATAGGTACAGATGTTTCGACAAACTGGAGGATCTTCCGAAGAAGAGTCAACTATGAAAACGTACTGCTAAGATTATGGAAAGTGCAATACTTGCAGTGGAAAATGCTCTATACATCTCTATTCGCTCGTTATCTCGTTATCACAATCTATTTGACTAGTTTGAGCTTTCTGTTGGAAGATGCCACAAATTATTACCTGAAGATGCAAAGCTCTATCTTTACCGCATAACATTGGTGCAAGAATTATTGCCCGGTGATCTCAGATAGGGACATTACAACTTCTTATGTAAAAAAATATTCAATTTGTGAGTGAGTTGTAATTTATATTCTTCTAGACACGTTTTGTATTATGATGACATTTTAAAGTTAGGTTACGTTCAATTTTAATACTGCGACAAACGTTTGTCGCAACAAAAGATTTTCATAGGTAATGCTACCGGATTTCGAAATGAACACTTGTTAGTTAGAGTCTGACAGAAACAGCCATGTCTCAGAAGAAAAGGTCCCGTTAGTGTTAAATTGAACAATTTATTGTACCTTACTTGCTCATTCAAAGTCAAATTTCAATAGAAAAATTCCCATGAGTTTCAAATGCATAATATTACCTAATTTTGCTTGCTTAATTCCAATGTCAAATTCAAGTGTTGGCAATAAACTGCACTTACATTTTGTCTTATGATTGGCTGAAGTACATTTTTTCTGACATATGGGGGAACCAATTAAAAATGCACGCCATTCAGCCAGACTCTAGAGACCAGAGAAGGGTCTGAAATAGCTTATGCCCATTTCGTATACTATAGGACATTAATGTACTACATTTACCAAGTATGTACTTACCAATTGTGAACCTTTTTTTCACACAAAATACTTAAACAAACATGATTAAGACACATTTTACCATAAGTACCTTATTTTTAATTCAGATTCGATTTGTTCAATAAAGTGGTGTACAGAAAAGACCAAGTACTCCTTTAAATGTAGTTATCGTAACTACAGTTAGTTTTATTTAAGACGTCGATAGCAACATCGATATAACAGGTTGCAATTTTATTATCGACTCCTTGTAAATCTAAACGAGGGGATTATTACTTTTACAACATTGGAAAGGAATGTGTCGACAGTAGGACACAGCGGCGAAAATCCAATAACCGTGTATCATGTGGTAACTCAAATAGAACATGTCTCCCTTTGCTGTGACGTCACGTGCCACTTCGCCTTCTCATCGATCCACAATTGCTGGAATGCTCGGTCTGTTACTACAGACTAACTTGAGAGAAGGAATCCTGTGGCATTACCTCTCTTGTACGACACATAGTTTCTACGGACTTGAAATGTGTAGGGCTCACATAATAATTAAATTTATTTAGGAACTCGACAAATATTTGCGGCATTTATTTTCCCTATGAAATAATTTTACGTGCCGGGGATTTTTGAGGGAACAGAATTTGTTACGCGAATAAACTCTCAAATTCTCTAATTTTGCTTATTAAAATTTTACTGGTTTCATTAGAGGAATTCTTAAACAAAAGAATGTTGTTTCAGAATTGCGATGTATCTGATTAAAACCTATATATTAAAATTACAGAATACAGTTGACAATAGTAAATAAGTAAGTTCAAACTACTTACGGATTTTTTAGTTGTAATTTTATTGATGATTCTTCTTCTTAAAAAAATAAATAAATAAAATAAACAAAAACAAAAATAAAATACAAAGCGTTTCACTTGTACAGATTGTTCATCCAAATTTTGTAAATTAAAAGGAATGTCTTTCAGTTCTTGAGTTCCACAAACGTAAAAATCATCCTTTAGTGGTACTTAATGGGGAATTAGAGAGAGAGGGAGAGACAAGCATTTCTTATATTATATTTTACTTCTTTACCTACCACATTTGTGTACGAGTGTGTACGGGGTGACTAGGCGAGAATTCCTACCCCTTTTAATTTTTTATTATTGATTTCAGGAAAAAATGTTTAATACAAAACTTAAAGGGACTAATTCAAAGTTTCTCTGTGTGTTCACAGAAAAACAGTTGATGGTCGGATAAACGAGACATAAACTAAACTTAAGTTTTTTTTTTAATGGAACAGCCTGTATATTATTACGATTTTCGATTGTAAATAAAATTTTACTGGGACTACGTATATAATAAAACTAAAAATGTAGAAGGTGTCTATAAAATAATTTCTATTTAATTTATTTTATTTTTGAATTCTAGAAATAGAAAACTTGAATACTGATCCTTTTATACCAAGAGATGTGATTCAAAAGATGTTAAAAACTTACACTGCGTAAAAAAAAATTGAGGACGCTTTGACGTTAAATTTTTAGTCATTTTTTAAAATTCAATCTGTCTGAGATATTTTTCGTTTCTAGTTTAAAAGTTAATTTTTAGAAAACATCTAAATCGATTTAATATATTAATGGTAAAATCTTATTTAATGTTATTTCATTTAAAACCAAAACTTCGTTTATTTTTTTGGGTATCCGACGCTCAATTGTTTTTTTGTGATTATCTGTAGCAGTACTGAAATTAATTTTACAACTTCATTTATCTTTTTTTCTTTCTAATATCAAAAATAAAACAAATTAAGCAGGAATTATTTTATAGACACCTTCTACATTATTTGTTTCATTATACACATAGTTCCATTGGAATTTAATTTAGAATCTAAAAAGGTAATAATATATAGGGTGTTCCATTTAAGAAAAAGTTTAGTTTATATCTCGTTTATCTCATCATCAATTATTTTTCTGTGAGTACACAGAGAAACCTTGAATTAGTCCCTTTAAGTTTTGTATTAAAAGAGTTAAAAGAGGTAGGAATTCTCCCATAGTCAGCCTGTACATGTTACATATTTATCTGTACATCTACAATCTCAAACACGGTGTATACCTAACCCCAGTTTCACAAAAATTATTTAATCACTGATTAATTTAATAGCGTGATTAAAGCCTGTGATTGGTTGGGCGAAACAATATAATTGGTTTTTTCAAATCTCTTGTTAACTTCGTCCAATGACGTTCCTTAATCAGAGAATTAAATTAATCGCTGATTAACAATTTTTTGTGAAACCCACCGTAAGTATTGTAAACATAAATTTTACAAATTCTTCAAACGTTCTCTTTATAGGGAGATAAGCTAGTATTAAGTTTAAAATAAGGTGTTTAAGTAACAGAAGTGCTAAATAATTTGTTAGGATTACTAATCGTCGCAACACTTATTCTGACATTTTAATTTTCTGCAAATAAATATTTGCTTGCACTCTGATTTGCTGCAGTTACTCTCTTACCCCGTCCTCTTATCCAAAGGCGGATCCAGATTGTTATCTTGGGAGGAAGGGAGCGCGATCCCATCAGGAAACAACAAGGAAAATTGAATTAAATGTGGAGGCACCCTGAAAAGGTTTCACAAAGCGTTCTTACTTCTCACTACAATTATTTATAAAAAAAAAATTTTTGCAAATTTACTTTCCTACGCATTTGAAATTATAATATAACAAATTCGGTGCTCAATTATAAGCTATAAGGTACGTTATAAAGAAATTAAATTTCTTCTTAAAGTACAGTTTTAATTTTTAATTTCTACTTTGCCCGACCTTTCGCTAATACGTCTCTTGATCAACCTAGTCCTCGTTCGATCCTGTTCCATCATTGTGATCTGTACCTTGCCTTTTTGTATTGCCCTTCTCCTTAAATCTTGAACAATCGTGGGGTTGACATTTTAATAAGGCGTTCAAACCACTTTAGAATATTTTCACGAAATTTCTTCTTTTATCTAATTTTGCTGTTGTTACTACCACCTTAATACAGGTACGTTAATTCATGGTTACTTCCAGAAATCTGGCGGCAAGTTGCGTTAAAGAGGCCATCAGCTGTCCTGAGCTAGTCTCTGCAGGTGAATGGTAGGTATAACAATAAGGGCACCAAGAAGTTACCCCATCTAATACGCGCACCGTAGAACTGACTCCTAAGGATCTAGAGCCTACGCTGATCACCGAAAACTACCTTAACACGAGATAAATATATTTAGGGACACGCTTAATACAAACACGTACACTTGTGTTTAACTTAACTAGTCTTAAGGGCTCAAAAATAACACAACCGAAAGACGGTATACAACTTAACTTATGATACGGTATACAACTTAAATGTAGATAAAATAAAATAGGATCAGTACTGCCCTTCACAGAACTATGAATCGATAATTCAATCTTCTTAAACTATCCTTGGTTTATAAGCACGAGAAAACGTTGCTGGTGTACATATATGTTCCGAAACTATTTACATAAACAATTATATCATGTTAGATTATAAACAGAGAAGTACGTTACCTTAGACCGAGTTAAACCACGAGTGGCGTGCCGGTCGCAGTCAGTTGTTCGCAAGGTTAGTAAAACTGATATTGCATCTAGAAGGTTGCCTCGTTCCCATTTAATATATAGTTTGAAATTTCCTCCCCGCAAAAGTAACTCATGACGTCACACGAAACTTCTATCCGTCACAGTGAAGTAAATAGGGTGAGTTTTAATCTGTTTCCTGAAGCTTCATCTAATTCACCAAAAATGGTATCAATTCTAGGGTCTTATTGATCATATAATGTAAACATCTCGTTAATATGCCCAATGGAATTTATTACGTGACGTGACGTAAAGAGATACGCACCCTCTGTCCCCTCCCTTGATTAAGGCAACCTTCTGATACAAGGTCCAGCTCTACCAACCTTGAGTTGTTCGCACATGGGAAGCCCTCTCACGGGAATATGTCAAACATGCGGTCAATGTTACCGTACCCGCATTGGATCGCTATGACCTTCGAGGCAGGCAACTTATTGGCGACCTCAAAGATAATAAGACACGGAACTAAAAGCCAAGCGTGAAACGGAGCTTGAAACAGAGATTGAAGCAGATTCCTCTTTGTTTTTTTAAAGTAGATGACACTTAATGCATATAGGATTCCAGATACACTGTAATTAGTGGCGGCTCGTCGGGGTGGGCGAGTTTGGCAGTGCCCGCCCTGTCCTGTGAAGTTGCACGGTTGGCTTCCTTATCGGGACGGCCCCGAAAAACAAATGTATTTCGAAAATGCACTCATCTTTCCCTTTTGCGATTGTTGCTCACCCGCAGTAAATTATCATGAGCCGTTACTGACTGTTATATAGAATTTTGCAACTCAATTTGCACCAATTCACTACAGAAACAGAACGTTTGATCCGTTTTGTCACCTTAGTGTGTTTTTTAACGTTAAAATGCTGGCAAGATGGAACTCGCCGAGTGCCGGTAACGGCCTTATACCGGTCAAAAATGGCGGGCCAATCCCTGCACAGGACTCGATGAGCGTGACCTTCTAAGACCAATGAAAGCCTTGATATCAAATGGCGTCACCTCGCAGCGTAATGTTACCGCCTTTCTAAGGACTGTATCGAAAATTATGGACGCAACAATGACGTGCGATCAAGGCAGCTTTGAATAAAATTTCATTCATTGTGACAGTTAACAATTTTTTTATATATGTCAAGTTACAATTCTGTTTGCCTAATTTTGGTTATCATTATTAAATATACAATATGCCGAGTATGAAAAGTATGAAAAAGAAAATCAACTGTGGACAATTGGTGCTTAGTAAAAGGTTTGTCTTACCGAAAATTAGCGAAGCTGGAAGGAGTTAGCGAGAAAGCGGTTCGAACGACTATAAAATGATATACGATGAACATGCTACTTTCAAGGACTTGCCAAGATCTGGACGAAAGTCAGGTCCATCTAACTCTACCATGGATAACAAAATTTGCAAGGCATTTTAATCGAAGAAAGAGCTGTCTCTTAGAGATGTGGCAAAAAAACTTAGAACCTCAATAGGAATGGTGCAAAGGGCAATTTGAAGACCTACAGAAAACAGAAATATCATAAAAGAACTAAAAAACAAGTGGAATCAGTAAAAACAAGAAGCAGAAAGTTTAAGAAAGTACGATACTATTTTGACAAAGAATAGACAGTGCATAATCATGGACGACGAAACATACGTTAAACTAGACTATAAAACATTACAAGGACCACAGTACTACACAGTTACGCAAGGAAGTGACATCCCAAATGCGGAGAAATCAATCTTCGTGGAAAAGTTCGGAAAGAAAGTGCTTGTATGGCAAGCAATATGCGAGTGCGGTATGAAAAGCAAACCCTTTTTTTACTGATCAGTCGATGAAAACTGATACGTACGTGAAAGAATGTCTGGAAAAGCGAATTTTACCAATAATTCGAAGACATGAGGGGGATGTATTATTTTGGCCTGATTTGGCCTGTCACTACAGTGGTTTGGCACAAAATTGGTATGCAGATAAAAATGTCAGCTTTGTCCATAAAGACATGAACCCGCCTTACTGCCCGGAAGTTCGGCCAATTGAAAGATTTTGGGCAATCATGAAGGCAAGACTCCGGAAACATGTTGAAGCAGCCAACACACTCGACGAGTTAAAAAAAAAGTGGTCAAAAGTGTCCAAGTCCTTTTCAGAAACTGATGTCCAAAACCTAATGTGTAGTATAAGAAAAGAAGTTCGAAAACTAGCCAGAAATATCTGAAATGTTACGGTTTGTGTTGCATTCATTATTAAATATATATTCAAAATAAAGGGTTAGTTCAAATACTAGTAAAATTTTATATCCCCTTGTAAACATTAATACTGATTTTTAGTGCGTCCATAATTTTCGATACAGTCCTTAAATCAAGCAAATACCAAACGTGGTTGCCGAAAGTAACTAGGAATTAATCCGTAACATTATTCCCTCATTTTCTCTCTCATTTTATATAATGTTTTCATTCAATTTGTCTGAATCATTCTCATTTTTTTTTATTTGTGTGTGTTTTTTGTGTCTATTCTTGATACAGTCATGTTTAACATTTAGAAATTTTTGATACTTTTACGTTTATTACCTTGACCACCCTGTAACGATAAAAATATATTTAATAATGGTTTATAATAAGCTTAAGTGTCAACTGCATTTGTATCAAAAATCTCTTCTTTTGGAGTTAAACATAAATAAAGTAAAATAGTGGCTGCAAATAGTATGCAGTATAGATGGTCTATACAGCGTGTCCCGTTTGAATTTAGAAAAATGGGCCCGGCACCACTGTTCGGACTCATTCTGCGTATATGGGAATTATTCTATGATGTAGACGTCTAAAATTCGAAAAAAAAAAATGCGTGAAACTATGAAACGAGATACTTATTATCTGAGAGCGCATTGCCGTCAATTGAGTTGCATTTCGCTGATAAGTTGCAATAACGTTCGAAATAATAGACAGGTATTTTCTTCTAGTGATCTAACTAATCGTTGATTAATGTATTCTCGTACAGGAATTATAAGACGTATGTATACAGTACATTGATCTAAGCAATTGGTTTTTTCAAAGTAGGGAAGTCTGTATTCATATTACCCTTTGACAATAATTTTATTCCTTCCCCATTCTTAGAAATATGGCGAAGGAATGAGTGAAAGGAACAGGGGAAAGGGATAACGGCTTTAAAAATTGCAGTATATTCGGCGTTATAAAGAAATATATTTAAATCCAAGACACGTTAGCCGTTCCTGCTACGTGCGGAGAGGAATCGTAGCATGCCTACGAAACTAATATACATGCATTAGTAATCCACACGCACGAAGGTACGTGGCTCTTTATTTAATAGAACAAAATGTCAGTAATACAGAAAATGTAAAAATTTATTCGCATCGTATTTCTATAATAATTTTATTCGGAAAAATACGAAGCATAAAGTAGATAAATAGAATTACACAAAATAAAGTTGGAACAGTAATATACAGGGTGTACGTGTGTACCAGCGATGAAGCGATGATACACCAAACTTAGGGCACAGATTTCTGTTATTAACATGGAACAAAATACAACTTTGCAATTGGAGCAAGTTTAAATTTGAATTATTTGGATTTGATGTTTTTAGAAATACTGTAGCAATTGAAATCTCTGCCACCGTAAAAAGATACTCAGCTGCAAGAAGGCAACAAGCACCTAACGTTATTATCTCTGGCGATGTTTATGAGGCAAAAAAATAAAACTTTAACTAATTAAATTGAAATCCTGAAGTGCCTTAAGTCACTAAAAACGCTGTTAACTTAAAGAAGTTTATTAATAAAAGTCGAAGTCGTTATGATGACACGTTTCGATCAAAAGACCATTTTCAAATCTTGTAGTAAACAACATGTCCTCTTTTTCGTTTTCGTTTATTCGACCTATAACTCGACTTTTACCAAGATTTGAAAATGGTCTTTTGATTGAAACATGTCATCATAACGACTTCGACTTTTATTAATAAATTACCTTAAGTTGACAGCGTTTTTAGTGACTTAAGGCACCTCAAGATTTCAATTTAATTAATTACAGTCACTAATATCATGGATAGTCCACTACATTAAAACTGTAACCTTCAGTCATCAGCATTTTTGGATTGTTTCAAATTATTTTGGAAGCGTAGGCGTATTAGGTCCCCGCCCACATGTATAAAGCAAAACGAAACTTAGTCATCCATTCTTTATTTTATAATTTATTCTTTCTCGCCGCTAGAGTTTCTTGAAACAATCGGTATATCTTCCATGTTTAAAAAGAAGATAAGTTTGTGACTCTTTTCTTCACGTTATTCTATTATTACGTTGATGATTGCGTAAGTAACATAATATTACATAGTACAGTCGTGAGCATAAAAACGAGACGTTTAAAGCTGAAAGCTTCAAGACCTGTTTACATAAATAGAAATCGATGATAATACTGGGTGTATGAGAGCGTCATTAAAACGTTCAAGTATTTAAACTTGTTGAATTAATACTATTTGAATTTGCTTCGGGAATAAATGACGTACGTGCAGGTATTAATCAGCATTCTATTGCCTGCACCTACGCATTCTAAATAATATGAAAACTAACGTATAGTTGTCGCTGCATGTCTATTCAGACAGATAAATTAATATTGACTAAATGTAAAGTGCCCTTAAAATAGATGTATTGTACAGGATGGATTAATTTCGATGTCTCTTATGGGCATCTTCGTAACTATAAGTGATAGAAAAAAAACTAGTGGCCGAGTCTCGAAAATTTCCACCTCCTGTTTATAATTTATAGATATATGTTAGTAACAACAGCAACCACAACCAACGCTTCGTATTATCGATCATGGAAGTTGGGGGAAACACATACACACTAAGCACATACCGACAGATCAGCAATATCACCAATAATTTAAGTTGTTGAATGAAAGGCAATTAAAGCCAATTTACACGTATTCCTTGTGAAGGTTTGTTCCACATTGAATAAATTTGTGCATTTTCATTCAACTTTCAACACCCCCTTCGATATTTCATACTTTTTTTGAATTTAGAGAGCAATATTTAATACGAAATTTAGATTTCAAAGTTTCTAATGGTCTTCGCAGAAAACAAATGAGCATCGCATAAACCAGATATAAAATAAAGCATCTGCAAGGGTCACTTGGTATTTGACTATATTCGTGTTAGTACCCTGTACAGGGTGGATTAATTTCGATGTCTCTTATGGGCATCTCCGTAACTATAAGAGATAGAAAAAAAGTAGTGGCCAAGTCTGGATCTCTTTTTTGGAGATTAAATCAACAGCGTAAACAAGAATTGGCTATCTTCTTTTGTTTTCAAGTTATGGTCAAAAATTGACATTTTCGACTTTTCGTTTTTCGGTCATATCTCGTTTATTTTTTAGAGATATTAGAAAACTGTTTGATCATTATTATAATCATTATTATATTTTCAAGTTATAACATAAAGTTATATTTTTTTAAATAGAAATCATAGTAGGCAATGCCCTCATTAAATAGAGATTTTTTTTCTGTTTTCAAAAATATATACTTTGTTGGGTTTATTTCTTATAATTAATAGGAAAAATCACATTTTTGTTATTAGCCTTGCGTATCCTAGTCTCAGTAAGCTGGCTTCAATGTAGTGCCAACATTTTTTTTGTTTTTATTAAATATTAACGAACTTTCAAACCTTTAGGCAGTTTTGGCCGCGTAAAGAATTTCATATTCACTTTATTTTACAAAATTCCGTTTGAGAAATGTAGCACCCATCGCGACCGATCTGGAAAAAGCTTTTTTGTTTTCATTAAATATTAATGCACGCAAATTTAGTTGTTGGGTTTATTTCTTATAATTAATAGGAAAAACTGTCATTTTTATTATTATCCAGACTTTTTATTTTATTAAATTTGAACGAGCTTTCAAATATTTTCAAAGTTTTAGCTGCGTAAATAAATTCATGTTCACGTTAATTTACAAATTTCCGTTTTATCGTTTTATCGTTTTCAGCGACCGTTCTGATAAGAGTTTCTGTCTAACTTTCTATTGAAAATGTTCATTCAATTTATAGAAAAATTGTTTTCAATCTTTAAACAGACAAAATTGCACGAATACTCAACGTTTCACTTTCGGTTTATAGCTTCGTTAGAAAGAAACGTTGAACGTTCCTGTAATTTTCACAATATCTTTTTAAAATTGAAAACAATTTTTATACAATTTCCATCGGACAAGAAACGACTTCTCTAAAAAATATAATTGAAGTCGATTTTTGTTCGATGAAATATGTGAGAGAAAATAGTTTTTAAACTTTAAAACGGACACTGTGAAATCGCAAGAACACTCCACGTTTCGCTATCGCTTCATAGTTTCGTCAGGAGTGAAAAAATGTAAATAAACAAGTTGTCAAGAGAAGCGAAAAGATAACATGATTTTACACTAAAATACAAGTTGTTTGGATAAACATAAAGGTAATAATAACTAAATTAGAACTAATTTAAGCTTACTTTTTTTGTTTCTCTTGAGTTATATTTTATTAAAAACACGAAAACCAAAAACAAACACACAAATAGTAAAATATAACAAAATCGGACATGTATCAAACTAAATTTGCGTGCATTCATACTTAATAAAAACAAAAAAGTTTTTGCCAGATCGGTCGCGATGGGTGCTACATTTTTCAAATGGAATTTTGTAAAATAAAGTGAATATGAAATTCTTTACGCGGCCAAAACTGTCTAAAGGTTTGAAAGTTCGTTAATATTTAATAAAAACAAAAAACTGCATTGAAGCCAGCCTACTGAGACTAGGATACGCAAGGCTAATAACAAAAATGGCATTTTTCTATTAATTATAAGAAATAAACCGAACAAAGTATATATTTTTGAAAACAGAAAAAAAATCTCTATTTAATGAGGGTATTGCCTACTATGATTTCTATTTAAAAAAATATAACTTTATGTTATAACTTGAAAATTTAAGTAAATATTAAAAAAGCAACTACACCACTGAATTGTATTCCAAAAAGTGTCCTAATAATGATCAAACAGTTTTTTAATATCTCTATAAATAAATGAGATATGACCGAGAAACGAAAAGTCGAAAATGTCAATTTTTGACCATAACTTGAAAACAAAAGAAGGTAGCCAATTCTTGTTTACGCTGTTGATTTAATCTCCAAAAAAGAGATCCAGACTTGGCCACTAGTTTTTTTTCTATCTCTTATAGTTACGGAGATGCCCATAAGAGACATCGAAATTAATCCACCCTATACAGGGTACTAACACGAATATAGTCAAATACCAAGTGACCCTAGCAGATGCTTTATTTTATATCTGGTTTAGGCGATGCTTATTTGTTTTCTGCGAAGACCATTAGAAACTTTGAATTCTAAATTTCGTATTAAATATTGCTCTCTAAACTCAAAAAAAGTATGAAATATCGAAGGGGGTGTTAAAAGTTGACTGAAAATGCACAAATTTATTCAATGTGGAACAAACCTTCACAAGGAATACGTGTAAATTGGCTTTAATTGCCTTTCATTCAACAACTTAAATTAATGGTGATATTGCTGATCTGTCGGTATGTGCTTAGTGTGTATGTGTTTCCCCCAACTTCCATGATCGATAATACGAAGCGTTGGTTGTGGTTGCTGTTGTTACTAACATATATCTATAGATTATAAACAGGAGGTGGAAGTTTTTGCATTGACACCCTGTATATCATAAAATTCGTTTAGGACATACTTATATACTGTCATTTTCTTAAACAACTTCATTCCTGTTTGATTCTATGTATTGTGGATACCGAAAATAGATACGTTAGCGTTCATTCTTCTTTCTTTTAAAATCAGATTCACCACGTAAATTATTCTCTTAAACTACGAAAGTCACGTTTAAATTTAGTTCCCTTTATCAATAGACCACATCTCTGTCAACTTTAACCTATTCCATAGCACCAAAGCAAGTCATTTACGCTTCCACCATCTAGTTCTATAAAATTTGTCGCAAAGTTTGCATGGCATATTCGGTTTCGGTTAAACTACAGCCAAAGTGATTGATTTTATTCTTCCAACGTCGAATCTTTTATTATATTAGTATTAATAATTGAGCTCTCCTCTCTGAATTAATATCGCATGGTCACGTAATATTTAATATTTCATATAGGTAGGTTTCTCTTAGGAATTCACCAATATTTTAAAATTTATTACGAGATACCGGCGCACCCCTACATAGTATGCAAACATGCAATTAAAAGAAAATTATATGTTTGAGTTAATTGGTCAAAGTGTTTTTGTTATAACATAAAATTAAATAACCTAAATAAATTTAAAAAAAAAAAACAATTTATTTATTAAGGTTCTATAAAAGCCGATATGTGTGTTGTAGAAATTGGTACATAATGGCTCATCTAGTTACTAACAACGGGGGGTAAAAATTGAAGGTAAGTTGCTCGAATTAATCGTGTTGGTAACTCGTGTCAGATAAACGTATTGTTTGCAATTTCTCTTGGCGGTCACACTTCTGTTTCTGAAAGTGTTCTTGTATACGTCCGTGTTGCTTCAGACTGTTTTGCCTAGTTTTCCACAATAGAGCCGCCCATATCCTCCGACTCTTCATAGAAGTGCACGTGCCTTGTTTATATGCACTAAGGAAAATATTCACTGATGTTTACGAGAATGGCACAAAACAATTTCCTTTTACATTAAACGAATAGTTTGCTTTGAAGATGTTCATTGTTCATAAACAAATGAATACCTGAAGAAATTCTTTAACGGTATCAATAGTATCAAAAGCTGATGAAGCTATTAATAACTGAGTAAATCATTAATTAATACCTACTGTAGAATTTTAGTTTTAATAAATGTTGGTATTCTGTAGGTAAAACCTTTGTATATTATTGAAAGGCGTTTGAATTTAGCGCTCACAGTCAGTCGTGTTAGTAATTTTAATATTATAAAGTTGGTATTGGGGGCTTTCGTTCGTTCAGCAGTCGTGTGCTTTTTTTTCTATTATGATTTTCATTTTCGTCTTGGCTGAGTCGATGATGACTTTCATTTAATTATTTTTTTCAAAATATTGACAGGCAAAATAACGTAACAACCGCGATTAATAAAAATAATGCAAACGCAAAGATTCGGTAATTGGTACCAACTTAAAGAAAAAGCCGCTTCTGTGCGGAGAGGTCGAATGTCTTTTACTTATTTATGCAGGCCCTGAATAACCTTTAGTGTGCAGTTTGATAGCATCATGTTAATCATCGGTAGATTATCTGTACTTGCTCACAGAAAAGAAAATTATATTGTTATTCTCGTACCACCAAACTAATATTAGGTAATCATTACAATTTAGTTACTTTCACGTAAAACAAATTTCCCTTTCGCTTTAATTAATTAATTAATTATTCCTACGTGTTCGTGTTCAATTAAAGTTTTATTTTCGAAAAGCTACTTGAAAATCAAACCGTTAAAAGTTTATCAGATTTCTTTGTACTAAATTTAGCGCTAATAGGTTGCAATGTAATAGTAATTTATTCATTATAACAAAATAAGGTCAAATAAACTGTTTCCCTTTGGCTGAGTTGCTTAGTGTTCGATTAAGGCTCGATCTTACCACCTCCTGATAAGTTTAATCGTCGGTTAAAATCCTAGGAAACCATTGTCGACACAATGGTTTCCAAGGTTATTAACTGACGGTTAAATTTATCAGGAGGTGGTAAAATCGGGCCTAAACCAGCAATTTATTAACTGCTGGTTAAACATCAAACCACAGTTTTCTTTCTTAGTTAAACTAAGTTTTCCATTTTAATTCATAGTTATGGTCTACGTTTTACGCTTAATCATCAAAACCCACCAAAAAAAGGCTAAAACTATATTTAGCCTTAGTATTCTTTTTTCAGTGCCTCTTTAAATTTTTAATTATACTTTAAATACTGGTTATCCAACAGTTATTGTAGTTCTGTCCAACAATTGTTGTAATCCTGTAGAATCAATCTCCAGCATAGGCGGCGTTTCGTCGGGTGCACGGGCCTTGTGTACCTGACAAATGATTTTGTTGGGTGCAAAAGTATTAGAGAGCACCCGACAAAGTAGTGTCTTTTGTTTACTAAATTCAAAGAAGCAGAAATTATTTGACGCAGAATTTATTTGATATTACACAGTTTTTTAAGGAAAATCCGCAATTGACAGGATTACCTACTTCAAAAATTGTTTAAAATATTGCTAGCTCTTCCCAATTCATCGTCCAAAGCAGGAATACAGCATACTTGAATGTAGCGTTTTCTACTGACGTGCACTAATTCACTGAGTGCACATTCAGTTCATATTAGTGCACATCAGTAGAAAACGTTATTAGTGTATTATTTGTTCACGAATCAAAAAACTACCACCTGTTGCATAATGTTGTTATAAAATACAATTCCTCTGTAAAATATTATCAAAATACTAAGCAGCTGATACTAAGTTGGTAAGATATTTGAAGTTTCAGTTAATGCCATGTCAAGGTATTTGTATTTAAATACTTATCCTTTTCAATGCCGTGCAAATGGAAAAAAAAAACCTTTTCACTGGGTGCTTTCTTTCGCTCACAAAAACTTGGTCCAAACGCGTTTAGTTTCAAAGACAGACGATCTTTTGCAAACGGATTAACCCCACTTTTTTTGAAATTTCAGTCCGGATCGATAATCTCCTTTCCTCTTCGAATCAAACTATTTTTATGTTTTGTTTGGACTGGTTTGAACCGAATTGCTGTTATTTACAGACGAATTGTCAGTCAATAATTCAAATCTCAGGTGTTTTGTTGCAACAACTACGGAATCCAGTTTCAAAGTATTCGAAACCAGATTCAAACTTTTAAGCGAAAGAAAGCACTTACTGTTAAAATGAAAGAAACACTCATCAACCATTAATCTATCGTAACTTTAAAAAATTCGGAACTCATAACCTCGTCAATTATTTCATGTACTTGTCACTTTATTAGGTGCTTTCTTTTGCTCACAAAAACGTTGTCCAAACGGGTTTAGATTAAAAGACGGACGTTCTTTTGCAAACGGATTAGTCCCCACTCTCCTTGAAATTTCAGTTCAGATTAGTAATTTCCTTTTTCCTTCGAATTAAACTATTTTTATATTTCGTTTTGATTGAATTGCAGTTATTCGCAGGCGAACTATCATATCAACAATTCAAAGCTGATGTGTTTGTTGCAACAACTACAGAATCCAGATTCAAACTAGTCGAAAACAGATTCAAAGTTTTATGCGAAAGAAAGCACCTGTTATCGAGTTTCTAAATAGGACGCCGTTGCCAGCTGTATTTTTCATAAGGCAACACCGGCAGTGATCTTTTCAATTGTGATCAAATTATATGTATTATACATATTATAAACTGAACTATCGACAAAAAATTGCACCCGACAATATTAACAAAATCCGGCGCCTATGATCTCCAGCATCTACAGAATACATTCGTTGTTTGACCGTCAGTATTTGAGACGTCAATTCAACAATGCGAACTAAGAATTGACATTCATATTTGATTTCACAGCCACCCAGGACTACAATACTTGTTGGACACCTCTTATTTACAAAAGTTATGGTCTACGTTGACGTTGTCAGAATTAAAAACTTTTCACTACTCTTTCATATTGACCTGTCTAAATGCAAACTTCTATAATTTTATTAAACCATAGCCGAGTGAACTTCAGTAAAGCTCTTTTGGAGAGGGTTCCTGCATTTAAATTATTTTATAACGTGTTCACGGAAGCATGCATCAAATGCAGAACTTTTTATTACTGATTTCTTTATAAAAGTTTGCGTTTTATTTAAGATTAAAAAAAACAATTTAAAATCACTTGATATGATGCCCTTTTTTAATACATAATAATTTTAATTAATTATTTTTTTAATGCATAATACATACATTCCCTCTATTAAATCGCTGATAGGTTCTAATTAGTTTTTAGAAATTATAAATATCTTTCGCCAATACCGGATTTCCATTACCGGATTACCGGGAAAAAATATGGTCAATACAAAAATTCCAAACGTCTCGTTCTTGTAAGGTTGGGATACATCTTGGTTTCTATCTGTTTCTATCTGATTCTATTTTTTTATGTTCGTTGATTTACAGCAAAAATTACTTCAGAGATAACCTAGGTTTTTCTAATTAGTAATAATTAGAGAATGGAATCTTGTACATAAGACAGGTGGAAGGGAGCCGTAGGAGTTGGCGATGACGCACTCTCGCGTTCTGCCTAGATGTGAATTCTCAATTTTCAATCCGTCGTAGTTAGAGCATAAAATACCGGCGCATTTTTACAATACCGGTATTCATTCGATGTTTATATTTAAACTACCGGGATTCCGGGATTTCGGTATTTTTCGATATTGAAATAAATATGATTACGTAACACAAAAGACAGAAGCAATTGCACAAGAAATGCTTTTAGAAAGAAAATCAGTCATTTATTGAAATAAAATCATGTTAAAACTAAGATTAGCAACATTATGCTTTATAAATAGACAAATTTTCTATTAAATAACAATAAATAACTAAAATAAAATAAAGCTTTGTAATAATATACTACTCAATAAATAATAATAATAAATATATTTAATAAACATCTTTATTTTATACATAATAAACGTCTTTATTTTGTTGGCGAAGTTCAGCCAAGCTGTTTTGCCACTTAATCAACAATGGAACACATTTAATTTAAATATAAATCATGCAATTAATATAAAAATTATATAAAATAGCGACATCTTACTATCGCTTTTTGACCTAACATTGCAGTAGGATAGACAAATTGAAGCCGGATTTGCTCCTAATGAGTCCCCCATGCAAGGCGGCCATGCTCGCTGTCAAAGCATAATGAAAGATTTTAGAAAAATTTTGTGCAAATCGTTTTTGATTGCAGTGAGAACCTCGAGCAGCCTCTGGACAGCTGTTTCAGCCCTGCTTGGGGCTTCTTCAGCAGAAACGTAGCTCGACATTCCCACCGCAGACCAAAAACGACTTGCCCAATTTATTCACAAATGCGATGTAAGAATGATGAACATATAAAATAGCGACATATTACTATCGCTTTTTGACCTAACATTGCAGTAGGATAGACAAATTGAAGCGGGATTTGCTCCTAATGAGTCCCCCATGCAAGGCGGCCATGCTTGCTGTCAAAGCATAATGAAAGATTTTAGAAAAATTTTGTGCAAATCGTTTTTGGTCTGCGGTGGAAATGTCGAGCTACGTTTCTGCTGAAGAAGCCCCAAGCAGGGCTGAAACAGCTGTCCAGAGGCTGCTCGAGGTTCTCACTGCAATCAAAAACGATTTGCACAAAATTTTTATAAAAATTATAAGTGTGAAAGTGAGAAAAAATAATGATAGTAACAAAAAAATGAAGTGGACCACTAAAACATTTCGAACGAATTGTTATGTTAATTTTTTTCTCATTTAATCTAACTTTTTTAAGTGACCCGGTTCATTTGTTGAGCAGTATAATTGTTAGAAAACAATAATAATTATGAACAACAGACACATAATAAATTCCTAAAAGTAATCAACAAAGAATAATGAAAACTAAAAGTTAAAGTTATAAATTAGGATAATTTTGTTGGCGTTAAGTGAGATAATACCGATGTTGACATTTCGGTAATTCAAGTCTTATTACCGGTTTTACTAAACGGTATAAAAGTGTCCGGTATTCCGGTTTTTAGGTGTTACCGAAAACCGGTATCCTTGCCCTAGTCGTAGTTAGTGATGGGAGATACCGTGATGTCAATATCACTGTGAAATGACAGTTTTAACATCAGGTATTTTAACTGTCACGTGATTGCAAATTCACGGCATCAAAAAATAACAGTTTGGCCTTTAACGCCATAAGAAATGTACGCGCAGTAAGCGACTTATAAACAGCCAAGCCCCCTCATGCAACGTGTATTTCTGTCTTTCGTTAAACAACGTAACAATAATTTATTACGTTTCGAGAAAATCTGAGCATTCACATCAAGGCAGAACCCGAAAGCGCTTGATCGCCAACTCCGATGGTTCCCTTCCGCCTGTCTCAAGTACGAGATTCCGTTCTCTAGTTCGCTTGATAGTTTCGTATCAAGCGATAGCGAAACATTGAGTGTTCCTTGCGAAATCGACTCTTAAAAATAATGAAGCAAGGGACACTGAATGTTTCGTTATCGCTTGATACGAAGCTATCAAGTCGTATCAAGCGATAGCGAAACGCTGAGTGTTCCTTGCTTCCTTATTTTCTCACTTATTTCATCGGACAATAGTCGACTTCAATTAATCAAAGTGTTACTAAAATTTCTTATTGGTTTTTTATGATTTTTTTTAAAATGAAATTTCAAATACCTATTTCTTAAACTCTTGTAAAATTCGTGACACCTCTGAATGTCCAATTTACGATAATATTTTTGTAATAAGTCTAAAAATAATTAATTAAAATACTTATGTCTTTGTCATTTAAAGTGGTTCGCCCTTCGTTTTAAGTTTTTTATTGGTTCTGTTCTTTGACAACGAACAAAATTTTCTGAGAAATTCGTCATAAAAAAGTTTCAACACACAAAAACAAAAGTTGCTACACATTTCCTCGAACGCCTTGTATGTATGCAAAGTGATCAAAAATGATGGTTTAAGTTAACAATACAATTATTATTTTCTTTATTCGGCTATTTGCATCATAAAAATTAACTGTGCATAGAAATTAACTTTAAATACAGAACGTTAATTTCCAAACGAGTTAAAGGTAATGTTTAAAGTGTCCCCCCCCCTCTCTGACTTATGAGTTGGGATATACAAAACAGTAAAAGAAACAAAAAATGGAAAAAACAAAAATTTAAAAAAAATTTGAAACGTTAGGGAAAATTTTATCAACTTTTTAACTTTTTCCTTCACTTTCTAAACATTCTCCTTCATTTTTTAAACATTTCCCTTCACTTTCTAAATATTTTGCTTCACTTTTTTCAAGTTCCTAGCTGCCGCGAGCAGCCCAAACATTTGACTAAGGAGGCCTCTGTGCAGACCACCTGGTATGCAACGGGGCGAAGCTCGCTTGTTATTAATATTAAAAAAAAAGAAACTAAATCACAAAAGCAAAACTTAAATTTTTGAAAACTTAAAAAGTAAAATGTAATTTGTCTTCTTTTTTTAAACCAAACCGTAAGCAATAGCTTACGTAATATATTTTTCTTACCTTCATCAAGACAGTTCAGTCTTGTGGATAATTTTTTTCTAATTTTTACCAGACAAGAAACTATTTCCCATTAATATTTTTTGCCGAAAAAAATCACAAAACATGTGTCCAGTGGCTGATTGCCGCCCCTTGAACATGGCTACGGCGACCCTGCCCCTCCCCTCCATTTTGTTTTAAACACAAATTAAGTCTCCCTTCCTGTTTTTCTTTTTTTAATTCATGTTGTAGATCATAACAACGATATAAGACAAGTCAAGTGAGGTTTAAAAATGTACACACACATTTTAACAAAATAAAATATGTAATCAAGGTCACAGTCACATTTATTGAATGACATTTGTCGATCGTTCTGTCATGTGGCGCGTGTCAAGCCGTCAATAACTAATAACGAAATGACAAGTCTAGATATAAAATCGAAATTTCTTCAAAAATACCTACTTTATAAGAGCTGTATGACACAATGTTAATTTTATTATTATTATTTTTAAATTTGCAACAATCTATTACAACTAAAATAGTAAAGGAGACTGTGGTTTAAGAGATAATTGAAATTAACCTCCGCCCACAATGATTTTTATATCTGTAGATACGTATTTCGGCAGCTAAGCAGCTAAGCTAAGTACTAAGTACTAAGCGTACTGAAGATGACAGCTTAGCTGCCGAAATACGTATCTACGGATATAAAAAATATTGTGGGCGGAGGTTAATTTCAATTAAATCTGTTACAAAGTGATAGAGACAGGTTACCATAATGAATATTTATTGGTAATTCGATCCCTGTTAGTTTTTCATAAATTTTAAACGAGAAACATCGCCGTGTCATATGGGCCTGTATAAAATTTGTGAAGATGTTTCGAATTGACCATTAAATATTCACTATGGTAACCTGTCACTTTGTAACAAATTTTAGCAAATATTACACGTGTCATGCTGGTAAGTCATCGATAGTTAAAAAAAGTTAGAAGAGAGAAAACAATTCACCAAGCAAATAATAAATTTTACCTAAATATAAAATTGTTAAATTGAAAAAATAGGAAAAATATATGAATTTCGAAACAGTTTAAATTTTAAGACAGTTTTAAATCTCTTATCCGAAACTTGATTAAACATTGTGTAAATTTCAAAGCAGTGTTCTGGCTACATTTACAGCTGGAGGCATTCACGTGAGTTGAGAGGTCGTCCTTTGAAGCAAAGAAACTTCAAGAAAGTCTCATTGTAACTCAATAATTTACATTTCCGACAAGTGTAACGTCAGACTAAAGAGAGCAAAAATGCCTACAGCCCTTTCATGAACGTTTCTTAAATGACCCTTTCCCAAAAATGCCTATTCCTATTATTATACTCAATAAATATTAATAGTTAAAAAGTTCCAATATCTATGAAAAACATTACATGTGGTTTAAAACTTGTCTACGAAAATAAAAGAAGAGTAAAGCTCTCGGTTTGAATGAATAAATAAATAAATCATAATACTTAACTAGTTATATTATATGTCAATTTGTATTTTTTATATCTCGGTCTTTTTTTAAATATCGTTTTTTTGGAGTTGTAAAGTTAACTTACATGATAAAACTTACAAGTCAAACTTACAACTGTATGAAATCGCATACTGATACAGGTACGGCTGTGGGCCCTACGTTATATTATCGAGTTTATTAGTAGTCAGAAACATTCAGTATTTGATTTGATTTGGATGACCTAATTTCCGCGAGTACATGCAAATGTTCGTTTTAGCTTACGTAATGTCTTTAGTTTTTGATAGCGTCCCAGCTGAAATTTTATCATATCTTTTATTATAACTCGAAATCTCGTTGCCTAAAATTGTTTTCATGTAGGTTTTGAAGTTCTTCAGGGTTCTGTGTTGGGGTATTATTGTTTCTTGTTATTTATATGCATACCTGCTACTGTTGACTGATGTATCAACATCAGTAGTAGTTTTCTTCATCAAATTCTGAGACTGTAGAAAAAAATGTAAATTCGATACTTCTTCATTTGTGCACTTCACAATACAGGGTAATTCTTTAATGTAGAGCGACTTATGTAAATGTGTCTTCGTATACCAATATTTATGTATTCTAAGACTTACATGTATTTGGAATAGTCGAAAATCTTGGAAACCTTTTTTTATATTTAACAAATTTTTAACTTTTTCAAGCATTTAACTGATTTGACCATTTCTTCCAAGAGGAAACCTCTCTAAAGGCCAAACCGGTCGTGAAATATAGATCATTTTTCTTTTGGACGATGTAAAGTACAGTTGATCGGAAACTAACTGATATGTTGGTTGGGCTAGAATACTAGGACAGCTTTTAATTTGTTAAGTGATTGCCGACAATTTACTTTTAATTTAATAGACGAGTATCTTTAGGAACTTCGAAATCGTAAAAATATATTCTTTAACTTATTTATTAAAAAAATATCATGCAATTTATAATTAAATAATTAAATAAAAAATCTCTTACGACAATAAGTTTATAAACGTAAAGGTATTTCGACAACTAAGCTATCGTATTCAGTACATGCACAAGGTAGAAACACTTCATGGAAACTTTGGTTGATATGAACCAAAGGAAGATTTGTCGAGAAGAATATCCTTTTGCCATACCAACCAAATATTCCAAGAAGCGTTTTTGACTTGTGAATGTTTGTGAGTTCTACTGAAAATGGCAGTTCAGGTGTCGAAATACGTGTCCATAGTTATAGACTTATTATGATAAGATTTTTTATTCACTTATTTCTAAACCACCGTCTCCTTTACTATTATTAGTTTATGTATTTAGGTAAAATTAAAAAAATAAATAAATAAAATCAAATTATCTGGTGTTGTTCGTTTTTAGCATTTGTAGAGGTTCGAATATTCAGTACGCTGAGATGCAATCTTTTTCTAAAAAAAATTAAGTTACGATTTAATTAGTATCATAATAAATTATAATACGTAAAAGGTCAGAAAGAAATGAGTCGGCCGCATTTTTTGGAACTGAGATGTGCACGGTACTTGTAACATTACCTCTAACTGTGCATTCAATTAAGGATATTTTTTGCGTAGCAAATGCAACATCCAACATTCCTCACTTACGTAACAATCGGGAAGGAAAAGTGCTTAAGTAGAGCGGGACTGTACAAGAAAGTCAATCTTCCTAGTTTTTCGAGTCGAAGTCTCCCGACTTAATAACGCGTCGCGTTCCTCGTTGAAAGATTGCGTTTTTTCTTATTTTAATTTTTTTCAATCAGTCAGTTTTCTCAGGAAACAACGAGATCGAACTTACGGTAGCTGCAATATTAGCCCTAATTATGCATTCAATTGAGGATATTTCTTGCATAGCAAATGCAAAATCCGATTACCCCACTTACGTAACAATCGGAAAGGAAAAGTGCTTAAGTAGAGCGGCACCGTACAAAAAATCGATCTTCCTAGTTCTTCGAGTCGAAGCCTCTTGACTTAATTACTCGTCGTGTTCCTCGTTGAAACATTGTTTATTTTTTTTATTTTAATTTTTTTTTCAATTAGTCAGTGTGTTTGTAATTAATTTCGCGAATGAAGATACCAATTCTTCATGGTGTGTTTCATTTTGCATCGTTGGTGAGTTAAAAGAATAATTCATTTTAAGCATAAAGAAAAGCTATTTTTTCTAAATCATTCTTTTTTCTATTTAACGCCATAATTTCATTGGTATTTATTTAATTTGTCATCTTAAATTATTTTTAGTTGATTGTAAGGTTTTTAGCTAATATTTCAACATTTTATTCGGCTTAATTAAACAGAAAATTGTTCGCATTCAAATTATTTTTTTAAATGGAAATGTAAACTAAATTTTACGTTTTTTTAATATACAGTGGAACCTCTTTAATCTGAATACACTTTAATCCTTTCGAGACGGTATTCAGTATCTGTATGGTACATATGTGTACCAGGAGTGTAGAGAAATGGTTAACTCGAACATCTAGTAATCCAAACACAGAAATCGGTATCTGAAAATCCGAATGCTATCTCGTTAATCCGAACTTTACTGGTAGAGACTTATTTAGCGTCTTGCCTTTTCGTCGCATTCTGCTCACTGTAACGTGTGGATGTTTCCCCCGCGCATTAAGTTGTCAAAAAGAAAACATTTCACATCAAAGTTGAAAGACAAAATTGAGTTTTGGAAAAAAATAGAAGTTGGTGTAAGTTGCTCCGATATTTTAGGACACGAACTGAGTAAAGCAACAGTGTTTGATATTAGAAAAAATAAATAAACAAAAATTATTGTGAAATACGTAACGTACGAACAATGCGCCAATTCGAACGACTTTTTACATTTAACTGTTCGGATTAAACAGGGTACACTGTATTGTTACATTAAAAATTTGTGCACATTTATTTGAGATATTCTCGTAAGTAAAATATTCATTCTATTTGAAGTCCAAGGAGAGTAAAAATAGAAAACCGAAAAGAGAGAAAATGACGAAGCATTTTCGATAATTCTGAAAATACGAGTTTTACAAAATAGAACGCTATTAACAAAGAAAATCGAGATTCAACTTGGTATGGATTGTTTAAAAGAATTGGGGACAAAAATGGGATGAAAAGTGGGTTTTCTAACCCCCGCCTGCACGTTTCTTTATTTATTCTAGACAATCTGACAGTTCATGAGGAAATTGTTAACCAAACGTCGCGACAATGTGCTTTTGAAAACTGTGCGAGGAATTTTTTTTTATTTTTATGTAATCGACAAGTTTGACAAGTAATTTGTGAACATACTACATGCACTGGGTGACTAATAAACCCTAATATATTCAGAAATAGGAAAATGTACCTGTGAGTCGGTTTTGATTGCCGTGGATTCTTCAAACATCCCTTGGGCTATTTCGACCCTATGTGGAACCTCCTTTGCAGAGAGAGAGAGAGAGAACCCCAGATAAGGCCGAAACAGTCCTGGGGGATGCTCGAGAAATCAAAACCGACTTCCAACGAATTTTTTACAAACCCAATTTTCAAATTTCCCTGCAATGGCGTTATTTTGACCGCTATGTGCGGGATATCATAAAACGTCAATAATGTTGTAAAATCAATACGTGAGCTGCTGGAAAAGTTTCTGGAAACGGTATGAAAAAACGCATATGAAATTTGGTAAACGGTATCATTGTTTTTCGAAGTGTTCGCCTTTGACGTCAATACACTTTTGCATACGCTCGAACAAATTTCTAAAGCACGTTTTCCACTCTAAAGATGGTACATCAGAAACAAGTGTCCGAAATGTTTCAACCGCTGCTTCAGCCGACGAAAATCGCTCACCACGCATTTTATTTTTGATATTTGGGAACAAAAAGAAATCATTAGGTGATAAATCAGGTGAATATGGACAATGAGTCAGTAATTCAACATTTTTGTTGGACAAAAAATCAACTGTTTGACGGGCTGAGTGAGAGCTGGTGTTGTCAGGATGGAGAATAATTCGTCGATTTCGATTGTTTCTTCTTATTTGATCGATGACTTCCGGCAAACAAATTGTAGTATACCAATCAGCATTCACGGTTTTTCGATCCTCTAAAGCCACGGTTGCTACATGTCCAGTTAAACCAAAGAAACAAGCAATTCGCAGCACAGCGTGAACGGACAACTTTTGTTGGTTTTGGTTCATTTTCAAATACCCAAACGATAGATTGTTGTTTACTTTCTGGCTCGTACGAATAGATCCACGTTTCGTCAGCAGTAACGATGTTATAAACTAAATTTGAACGACCTCCATTGAATTTCTTGAGCATTTCTTCGCTCCGTTTGACACGACCCTGCTTTTACGCTTCTGTTAAATTGTGTGGCATCCAACGACTGCAAAGCTTTCATACGTTCAAATGATCATGCAAAATCTGGTGTATTGCTTTCATGTCAATGCGTAAGGATGCTTGAATCATTTCACGCACGGCATCTACATTAGTGACAACAACAGATGTTAATGCACGAAATTCGTCACTGAGAGAGGTACGTCCACGCTAGAATTCGGTAAACCAATTATAAACACTGCTCTTTGATGGTGTTTCATCTCCAAAAGCCAAATGAAGCCGAGGCATTGTTTCGGCGTTAGACCACATTTGAAATCGTAAAAAATGGTACAAAAATTTTCACGCGAGATTTCCATGTTTACACAAAATTACTTTTTCTCAAATGGTGTACAAACAAAACTAGTTCACTTGGATAAGAGCTGTCAATAGAATTATAGGCGAAAAACGTCAAATTTTTCAAGTATGACAGTTGATAAACGCTAACAATTCTAGACCTACTAGATTCCAGAAAATTTTCCAGCAGCCCACGTATCATAAAACGTCAATAATGTTGTAAAACCAATAGTTATTAAGACATTAAACCGAACTGTAATTATATCTTGCGTTTATAAAAATGGCGTAAATGTTCAAAAGAGTTTTTGTATTTTTTGGGGACCATTGGACCTGTGAATGAAGTTGTTTCTTGTGCGATGAGAAATATATCTTAAACCGAAATTAAAAGATTAAAAAAATTTTTACTTATTGATCCTGTGGTCAAAAACTGTCGAAAAATAGTGTCTCTCTTATTTAGCTTGTTACTTGCCAGTCATTACCGTTAAATAGTTAAATTCAAAAGTGATATTTGGCAAATCAAAAAGAGGGGTTTGTAAATTTTTTATGCTTTTTTTTCGTAAACGTAATCACGCTCAAAGCTAAATATCAATGGCAACTACATCCATTCAATCTATCAAGCTTTCAACGAATTTTAAGCCGAATTCCCAAATGCGCAATATGGATTTATGTTTGCGCAAACATATGCCGATTCACGGATCACTCGAGTACAAGAGGTTTTGACCATTTGTTATTAATAATTTACGTGATACACGAAAAGTTTAATATGTATTAATTTTTAAACTTCAGAGTTTAATAAGTACTTTTTAATGACTACGTATTTCAATAATAGTGAAAATGTATTGTAAATTCATTCGCCAATCAATTTAAATTTTTTTATATATTGTTGCAAAGACAATCAAAATAATTATATGACCATCACAATTGCAGTCGAGAAAAAGAAATACCTCTAGAAACATGCATCGTATGTTTAATCAAGGAGTACAAATTAAATTTAAATTAATATTTGCATTATTAAAATCATTGCAGACTGTGAAGTTATGTATGATGATAATTTCTGTGCTTTGAACGCGCTCAAACTAGAAAACCAAACGCTTATAAAGCAGAATGTATTCTTTTGTCTCAAAGGAATGACTCAGCCCTTATCCTATTTAAACTGTCAGTGTTAGGAGCTGTGGTTACATTATTGATTAGTCGGGACGAGTTTTCGTTATTTTGCTGACGTAATATTTTGGTAAATCTTCGGTGAACATGTATTCTTGAACAATGAACTAAATCCTTTATAATCACTTACACATACAAGAAATATTCCTTACCCACGGTTACAAAAAATAATACTCATTCGTATATCGGGTGTTACTAATAACGAAACCGCCCTCATCTGAAAGTTCTATACAAAAACTTACAACCGTCTTATTTTTAATTATATTTTATACATCTGTTTTATGGCAGTTTTTGGGTTTTTCGTAAGACAGATGTGAATGAAATAAATGCGAATATTGCAAACGAAGGGCTTTATGAATTGGGCGTACGTTCTTTTTTTTTAATTACATCTAAGTCGTGCTTATAAATAGTTCGAAAACCAAGATGCAATTGTGTAAGAGAATTTCTGCCTTGCATGGTGAGTAGTTCTTAATGTTCTTTATTGTCCAGTTTGAATGGAGTTATTTCAACTTCTGCTATGCAATTTTCTAGATGTTATTTTAGCATTATTCCAAAGTAACAGCAGTGGTGACAGTTTTAAAACAAAATTACCATTTCGTCTTGTATTTTCTCCTCCTTATTTTATTTCGTTCTTGAGTTTAGATTCAAATATTCACAAAAGGCTTTGTTCTAATATAGGGGTTCCAAACAGGGTTAGTATTGACCTGTAGGAGTTGGCCGGGGGTCCATGAACAGCCAGGGGTTGTTTAGGGGGTCAGAGATAAGAATTCTTACGATTAAATGATATTAAATGATTTTTAAACCTTAACTGGACAGAATTAAATTGAAAAATGATGCTCAACGTTTCACTACACGTTGATAGCTTCATCACTCTTGAGGAGAAAAGCATTTAATTACAATTACTATCGGACAAGAATCGACTTCAATTATAAATAGGGGTAGTTTATTAAAAAGTAGCAGATTTACAGGTAAAATTAAATAAATTTGAATTTAACATTGTACAGTACACTGACGAAGATAAAAAAGGGAACACTAATTTTTCTTAGCGGTTCCTACTTGATTATTATCAGTTCTGCATTTAGGTTAACTCGAATAAAAGAAAAAGAAGACGATCGATCGAAAGCGAAAATAAAAATAAAATACAGTCAAACGGAATAAAATAAAAACAAAGCACCATAAAGTATGGACGAAATTCAAGGTTACGACTAATCTAAAGCACAATCGTCCACACAACAGAATACACTAGAAGTCCTCTATAGGTAACTCTTATTTTAAAAAATAGCACTTCTGTTATGTCGCCGTTTATAGCTTCGCAATGCTCTCGTATTCTTAGCTTCTCAATCAAAACTACTCCGGCAGCGCCCGATATTCGAGTTATTCGCTTCCAGATACGTGCGGAAAAGACCAGAGTCTTCGCGTACAAACGGGAATGCTCCGCAGCTTTCTCGAAACAACCTTCGGTATTAATCCGAAAGCCCTCCGGCAACCCTTCCCGTAAAGGTCGGCGAAGTACCTGTGCGTCTCGAGCTCAACGCAGTGACATTACTTTTGTAAAACTAACAATCATGACATAAGAGAAAACGATCTACAAGCTGGTGAATTTTGTCACAACCAAGAATTTAATCTGTAAATATAAAAAAAAAAACTAGTTGCAAGACAGTTTAGAGTGCAACGGACTTCTTGAGCATCCTCTGTACAGCTGTTTCGGCCCTATTTGTTGCTTCTTCAGCAAGGGAATAGCTGAAGAACTTCAACTGCAATCTAAACTGACTTGCAACTAATTCTTTTGTACTTTGAAATTTGCCGTAAATGCATGCGGGGTAGCATTTTAAGTAACAAATTGGATCCTATCTATCATCTCATTGTCATCCAGGCACAATTCTAGGTTCGAAAATTAGCTGCAAGATGACGTGCCTAAACTGTTGTGAATAGTAAAGGAGAAAGATGATCAGTTAATAAAATTAAAACATGAAATAAAGTCAAATCCGATAAAAGAGAAAACAGAAAAGGCGATCAATCGACCCCGTTAAAACGTAACATAAATTAAACTTAAATTGAGTAAAAGAAAAACTAGGACAAAAGACGATCAATTGACTATTAAAAAATAAAATCAGTAGTGATGTTATACAAATCAAAGAAAAGAAAAACAAAAGATGATAAATTGACATTTGAAAAATAAAAATAAATCAAATGACATCGAATAAACGAAAAGAAACAAAGGGGATCGACTTTATTAAAAATTGAATTAAATAAGGTGAAATAAAGAATAAAAAAAAAAACGGAAAACTCGCTGATGAAGAAAAGATGAAAATAAAAATTCCTTAAAACCAAATCAAATCGAATCAAGAGCATTGATAAATTTGTAATCGAAAGTTTGAACAAAAGAAGAAAACAAAGGAAAATCAGACTGATAAAATAAAATCAAATCGAATCAAGAAACGACAAAATACTAGCGATATATATTTTTAAAAAATCAAATAAAGAAAAATAGAATCACAGACTGCAATTTAATAAAATTTAAATTTAACATTGGGCGCCATTTTTGTGCTAAGTTGGGAAGGCAAGTTTAAAATTAGGTAATCTTCGCTACTTTCTGCTTGTGATGATTATCTTGAATGCATTTAAATTAAAAAAAAACTTGTCACTTTTGTATTTAATTATACTTAGAGTAAGTTTTTATATATTTATTAGTTTTAGTTAATGTTAAGGTTATGTGGTTATTGCCGTTTAAAAAATGCTAAAATTAATGATAATTTCAACAAAACATGTACTATTAAAAATACTGTTCTGAACAATCAAATTAGCACTGTAAAAATCGCCACAATCTAAGTTAATTTTGAATAACTTCTTGCAGGAAAACATTAGCACAAACAGGGTTATCGATCTTGGTATGCAAGGTCAAAAATCTTCGCGACCAATAGAAATAGACTTTACCTATGGCTACACTTTTATTTAAGGCCACCAATACTGTTTTGGAGCTGACAACAAGTTGCTCAAAGAAAGTGTATTGGAAACTTTTAACTTCATGGCCTTCTTTTAAGTCTTGTCTAAAAATATGTAAGCTACTGGAAAGAGTAAGCAAAGATCCGGAAGCAGTGGAAGAAAGTAATCAGGAAGATACAAGACAAAGACTTCGAAGCTGTTTGTTGGTTGGCAGTTTCAAGTTTCCTCTCTAATTATCTTCTTTTGCCTTTCATTCTGCATTACATTTTTTCATCTCCTTAATTCTCTGACGTCCTTTATAGTTTGATTCTCTAATCAAATTGTTGGTCATCTCCTGAATATGTTTCATGGAACTGTTTGGTCCTGACCAGTTTTTGTTATATTGCTTCCACCTTCTTTGTTCTTTTTACTTTTACTGGCTATTTTTCTACTTAACTTATATTTCTTTTTCATTTTCTTTACATTTGTGTCTTTTATTAATCGATCCTTCTATCATGTTCTCGGCTTTATAAATATTTAATGACTCTATTTCTTTTATCTGTGGTGGTTGCCCAACACGGTCTTAAATCATAGAGCTGTCAAGGCCTCAGAAGCGGGAGTATATTTTGTGTGTGTAACGTGTTCCATGGCTTTGTTACTTCCGAACCTCCTCACCGTTGAAGGGGAACCAGTCCCGAATTTTATTTCCAATACTGAGGGGTAGCTGAAGTGGATACCGATCACCCCCGAGAAATATCTCGAGCGCGGTTCGAACCTACGACCTTACCACTTCAAGGCCCTTACCAGTTGGATCGTTCAGGCGTTCTAATTTTCATAAATGTAATGCAATTAGGACAAAATTTAATCATCAACTTCAGATGGATTTTTGAAATCTAAGTAGCATCTTTTCAGATTTCTCCTCTCCGGAATCATGCTCAATCATCGAACTTACATTCAAATAGGTAAAAAAAAATTAGAAATTAAAAAGCAATAAAATGGTTCTTACGAAAAGATTAGTATTAACAATGTCAGCTATTATTATCTGTGGATATTTAATTATCTTTTTTTACTAGAAAAATGTGGGTAGTAAAAGAACTCCGGCAACATCTGGTAAATCATAAAAGACCGTTGCCTTTCCAATAATATTATACGAGTATAATTTAATGGAGACGAAAATATGACGAAAATATTGATTTGTGTTCAAATCGATGCTACATACACCAAATACTTACAGAAATTTAATAATAAATCTTTAAAAATAATGAATGCCTCATAAGAGGCAATTCTAACAGCTTTGTAACAAATGGTAACGAGAGGAATTTTATAAATTCTTACGGTATCTATCCATTCGGTGCAATATATGAAATAAAACGGTGAACCGGAATTTAATTTGTTAAATTTATGCTTCCGCGAAAAAAGCTCCGGCCATGGCGATATTTAAACTAACAGCTGGAATTTATATTCGCGCTTGAAAAGGATCGAAAATACCAAAAATATTTCACAAATTCAATTGCGCGGAATAGGATATCCAAGTGTTTTATTGTAACTTACTTGCGACCCCCGGTTCTGAATTAAAATCCGAAATTTATTTTCTCAGAAATATTATGCCTGCCTTGCCTAATATAAATTTTGTTTGCTTAAACCGTTTTCGTATATATACCTCAGTTACATGTTTAACAAAAGCAATAAAAGAAAGTTAATTTATTTTTATTAAACAAAGATGGAAAGTAGGAAATTATATTATACTTTGACCGCCATTTGCAATGCACAGTTGGTCACACATTGACGTATATTAGGTTGTCAAAACTTGGCAGTTCTTCTTTATAATTTGCAGATTAAAGGTGCTTTCTTTCGCTGACGAAATCATAATCCAAACGCAACATTACGCGCTTAGATTCAAATTCATAATTTTGAAAACATAAAGTTAAGTACTTGAAAAAGGACCTGAAGGGCCAGTTGTACCAAGGAGGCTTAAACTGGCGTTCGACTTAATCAGGTTCAAAGTACACAAATTTACATGGGATTTTAAGGACATAATATGGCAATTAATGCATTCATAAACAAAATTTGATGCGATTTTGTTCACTTTGAACCTTGTTCAATTGAACGGCGGTTTAAACTCCCTTGGAATACGTTGTTCACAAATTAAAAAACCACAACCTGTTGCATTATGTTGGTATAAAACATAAATCCCCTATAGAACATTATCAAAATACTAAGTTGGCAAAGTATTTGAAATTTCATGTCAAAGTAATTTGTCAATTTAATTTTACCAGTAGATTATTTACATTTGTATTCATTTTAACGAGCCGTTTCAATTAATTATAGTTTGTTATAAAATTGCTTGCGAACGATAAGGTAAAAATCATGAATCTATCATAATTATTAAATTTAGAACAAGGGATTTGTTCCGAATGTATAACCTTATCATATAAAATAGCGACATCTTACTATCGCTTTTTGACCTAACATTGCAGTAGGATAGACAAATTGAAGCGGGATTTGCTCCTAATGAGTCCCCCATGCAAGGCGGCCATGCTTGCTGTCAAAGCATAATGAAAGATTTTAGAAAAATTTTGTGCAAATCGTTTTTGATTGCAGTGAGAACCTCGAGCAGCCTCTGGACAGCTGTTTCAGCCCTGCTTGGGGCTTCTTCAGCAGAAACGTAGCTCGACATTCCCACTGCAGACCAAAAACGACTTGCCCAATTTATTGCGAATAAATTGGGCAAGTCGTTTTTGGTCTGCAGTGGGAATGTCGAGCTACGTTTCTGCTGAAGAAGCCCCAAGCAGGGCTGAAACAGCTGTCCAGAGGCTGCTCGAGGTTCTCACTGCAATCAAAAACGATTTGCACAAAATTTTTCTATAACCTTATCGTTTATATCAGACACTTGCCAATTTTGTTACCAAATTTTTAACTAGGACACTGTTGCCGGTTGTATTTTTCACAAGGCAACACCGCCAATGGTCTTCTAATATGTGAACAAATTATACATATAAACCTCACAAACGTTTAAAGTGCAAATTCTCCTCAATGGTACTGCATCGCTTATTTACAAACATACAGCTTAAACAATGATTTCTTCATTACAAGAAATAATGAACAGTTAAAATTTCCAATACAATTATTTCCTTTTACAAAAGACTATAAAAAATTACAAATACAGTATTAAAGAATGCAATATTATTAACACCAATCAAGAAAGTTATAGACATTCTTATCAGATTTATACTTTAGATAACTAGCTTGTTTTTAATTAGATATAAATTACTGAAGTGGTTATGTAATGGTGGGAAAATGATGGCTGATGAATAATGATGGACAAGATATTATGATAGATAAGTAACGATGACCAATACATTTTAAGTTGGGAGAATGCAATGTGCTACATCGAAGGTGTACTACGTGTTTTATCTAACAATAAGGTTACTTGAAAGGTGTTTCAGGAATGGTGTTTCAAACGCTCGTAAACCGTTCAATTTCACAACATCTCTTTCTGTGAAACATCCGGTGAGTGTATTATGACGTGAGACACATTTTTTTTATTTACAATGTAGTTAACAAAAGTATTAGCATTCCTATGTGTTTTGAAATAAAACGGGATGTTGAAATGTAAAAAAGGAAAACAAATAAAACATGAAATATGTTAAGGTAACTAGGAACTATACTCTATTTTTTTATTGACAGGCGGTAAATCCGAACATATAAAAGAATACGGTTCTCCTATTAGTCATTTATTCGTGTTTTCCTTTTATTTTATTAAAGTGGCAACTAGTTAGTAACGATTAAGTTAACTGACAGTTAAGAAGTCGATCCAGAATATTAGATTCTTTTTGAAAAATGAAACGAAAAGAAGATATTAGAAATATGTATAAAATGCTATACATATTTATAATTTCTTCTTTTCTTTCGAAATCTGTAGGCCTGAAGAAGGTGATTTTCATCGAAACCCGTCGCTAGAATAAATATATGTATTAACAAATAAGGAAGTGACTTTTCATACAATTTAAAAATTAAAATGTATCACCCTTCATATTAAAAAAACAAAGCATTTTACGTGCCACACGTTTATAGGAATTTTTATTTAAAATCGATTATGAAATAATTCCCTCAATTGTTTTACAGCTTTTACAGCTGTCAAGTTGCATCCGGTATATTTAATAAAAAAATATAAAGGGTGTTTCGGGTGCAAGTTTTAATATTTTAGGAGGTGTTAATATTGGCCATTTCGAATAAAAAGTTTGTTTAAATAATGGTTTCCTAGGTATGGCTGTTTTCAATCTAACAACACTTTAAAAGTGGTCTTCTGCGTTAAAGAAAAAAAAAAACGCTCGGGGTATTCCTAACAAGTTTACAAACACGAGCACTTTCACTACAGTACAAAACCTGCAAAACTACTAAAGACGCACGATATTATTAAAAACACTTGTCACTATCAGACACACTCGTAAGTATCAAAGTGTTTTGTTACAAGTCAGACTCAATCGTGCAAAGGAGTTTGTCAATTATTTGCTACCACTTAAAGCTTCTACGTTAAACACTAAAGTTACGTGGTGGCAAGTTCGCGTTGTTTCCTCAACAGCCGTGCCGATACTAGCTCGAATGGAGACAGGGTGGATTACTAAATGATGTAAAACTAAGGGCGCCAGGGAAATTATCGCAGCTGAAGGCTGCACTGTGAAGCAGTTCCGAAAGCTCCAACAGCGTGTAAATAACCACACGAAGATTTTCGTAAACTCGTGCGTTCAGCGTTAATAGAGTAAAATAAGTATTTGTCTTCGGAAAAAATTCAACCCAGCTGAATATTTGTATACACCTTTAAGTAGCCATTATAAATAACATACTAAAAGTCCCCATCGATATCGTACCGGCTTCACGTGTTATTCAAGGTCAAATGTCAAAAGCGATTATCTCGCTTCCTATGGGTCTGACAACTATTCGAGTTATTATAAGAATTGTAGATTAGGCAATTCTCCACAAAAAGGTTCCTGCACATTTTTACGTGCGATGAACCGTTCTGATGATATAAGGTCAAAACTACACAAACAGTAAAATGCATTCATTTCCATACCATTTTCGAGATAAAATGCGAGGCGTCTTTTGTTATATATCTTTTTTTTTAAGGTAGGAACAATCCATATTTTAAATTATTATCCTTCTTCGTCGCTGTCTTCCTCTGGTACTTTTTCCTCCTCTTCTTTTTCTTTTTCCTCATCTTCTTTTCTTTCGGCATCATCAAATTTTTCGGATGTACTTGATAGTAAATAATCTAAAGAACTTATTTCAGCATCATCGTCACCTATTAGTGTATTATTATTATTATTATTATTAGAACTGTTAGTAGAATCGGCCTCAGGAGTAACATTGAGGAATGATTTTCCACGGCCATTACCATATACTAGCATGACAATACCACTTTCCTGCATCCACAATTAGCGCTACAATCTTTCAAACAGCTGTAAAAGTTGTGCTCTGCAGTACATTCGATGCACGTAATATCGTAGTTATACGTGGGCTGCCGGAAAATTTTCTGGAATCTAGTAGTAGGTCTAGAATTGTTAGCGTTTATCAACTGTCATATTTGAAAAATTTGACGTTTTTCGCCTATAATTCTATTGACAGTTCTTATCCAAGTGAACTAGTTTTGTTTGTACAGTATTTGAGAAAAAGTAATTTTGTAAACATGGAAATCTCACCTGAAAATTTTCGTGCTATGATTTTTTACGATTTCAAATGTGGTCTAACGCCGAAACAATGCCTCGATCGGCTTCATTTGGCTTTTGGAGATGAAGCACCATCAAAGAGCAGTGCTTATAATTGGTTTACCGAATTCTAGCGTGAACGTACCTCTCTCAGTGACGAATTTCGTGCATTAACATCTGTTGTTGTCATAATGTAGATGCCGTGCGTGAAATGCTTGAGCGAGATCGACATGTGACATACCGTGAGATTCAAGCATCCTTAAGCATTGACATGAAAGCAATACACCAGATTTTGCATGATCATTTGAACGTATGAAAGCTTTGCAGTCGTTGGATTCCACACAATTTAACAGAAGCGGAAAACCAGGGTGCGAAGAAATGCTCAAGAAATTCAATGGAGGTCGTTCAAATTTAGTTTATAACATCGTTACTGCTGACGAAACGTGGATCTATTCGTACGAGCCAGAAAGTAAACAACAATCTACCGTTTGGATATTTCAAAATGAACCGAAACCAACAAAAGTTGTCCGTTCACGCGATGCTACGAAGCAAATGATTGCTTGTTTCTTTGGTTTAACTGGACATGTAGCAACCGTAGCTTTAGAGGATCGAAAAACTGTGATTGCTGATTGGTATACTACAAATTGTTTACCAGAAGTCATCGATCAAATAAGAAGAAACAATCGAAATCGACGAATTATTCTCCATCCTGACAACACCAGCTCTCACTCAGCCCGTCAAACAGTTGATTTTTTGTCCAACAAAAATGTTGAATTAATGACTCATTGTCCATATTCACCTGATTTATCACCTAATGATTTCTTTTTGTTCCCAAATATCAAAAATAAAATGCGTGGTGAGCGATTTTCGTCGGATGAAGCAGCGGTTGAAACATTCCGGTCACTGGTTTCTGAGGTACCATCTTTAGAGTGAAAAACGTGCTTTAGAAATTGGTTCGAGCGTATGTAAAAGTGTATTGACGTCAAAGGCGAATACTTCGATAAACAATGATACCGTTTACCAAATTTCAAATGCGTTTTCTCATACCGTTTCCAGAAACTTTTCCAACAGCCCAAATATTTTAAAATATTATTTTTCAATACCTCCCTATTGATGTGAATTTAATTCATGGTTTAACCAAATTTGTACTTAGTAGTATACTCGGTATAGATATTGTGCAACTACAGTTGTGGAAGGTAGTAACAAAAATTTGACTGATGAATTAAATCTTGTAGATTTTGCGAAGCTCAGTATCTGTAGTTATCAATGGAAACTTCTTAGAATGGAGCTCGATACATTATCAGGAGAAAACGTATTCCGTGATCCACAATGCCACTTGAGCGGTAACGTTCAATTTTGAATACTTCTTTTGGATAGAAATCATTTCAATCAGTCATCCAGTTTTTCAATATTCCTTAAATTTTTAGACAGAAACAAAATGCAAATGCAATGAGGTAGTAGTGTACTGAAAGTTTGGCAGCAGTGTAGAACCTGGTACGATAGTAAAATCTGAAACAACCTGACCATGAGTGGAGAATTTCTAGGTACAAACTGACTCATACTCTAATTCTTATAATAACCTGAATTGTTGTCAGACCAATAGGAAACGAAATAATCGCGAGAAACCATTTCTCTTGACGTTTGACGTTGAATAACACGTGAATCCGGCATGATATCGGTGGGGACTTTTGGTATGTTATTTATAATGGCTGCATAAAGGTGTATACCAAAGTTCTAGTAGGTTGGATTTTTTCGGAAGCTACCACATTTTTTAAACTTATTTTACTCGACTAGGTAGGGATAGATAAATAATGCAACACAGTAAACGTAGAAAATATCTATTAATTTAAGCGTTACAAGAAAAATGCGTGGCTCAACGATGGCCAAATACTACGACACAATTGTCCAAATAAATGTTCAACAAATAGGGTATCAGATCTGATCGTTCATCTCGTTCAGCTGGATCCCAAAAGACAATATCAAATTTAATTTCTTTTAAAAGCAAATAATGTTATTAATGCTACTCTTCTTAAATTACGCGTTGCGTCCGGCCGATAATGTTTGCAGTTAACTGGACAGATGAAACAAGACATAATACGTTACAGGTTATGCGAAGTTGTTGTTCTGTCACCGGGTCCAAAGGTTCGTCGGTAGAGGGCTGTCCGCGTCGCTCTTCTGAATTCGATATGCGTACTCCGCTTGCTGTTTTGCAACGGCGAAAATTGGCCGCACTTGGATGTCGTAGGAAGTATGAAGGAACCGACGAGTAGATTAATTAAGCAAGAAAGGGCCCAATGAATTTCAATAAAAGTAGCCCCAATTAGTTCCCTTAAGTTAAATAAATAAAACGAAAGAGAGAACATAACCCTTTTAATTATCGGTTTAAACATACCTGTCTAGATTCATCTGTTCGTTTGGAATTAAAATGCAATTTAGTACCTTAGACACGTCGAGAGTTCGTCCTAAAGTTTTGTCTTTTTTATATCATTAACAATAATAACTACTACTTTACCCATCACATCAGGATCTTAGCGTAACTTTTTCACAAGTGGCGTAAGTGGCTTTGGTCAATTGATGAAGTGTCTAAAATTACTGAACGAATAGTGTAGTGAAATTGTTTGACATTACAAAGTTGGTGTAAAAACTCTGTTAAAGCTGGGTATTACCCTATCTGTCTGCATTTCGCGAAGTGTCTAGCCTTTACAAGAAATGCTACTTTACGTTAAATGGATAAGGCCCATACATGACCCACACATCGCCGTCTGAAATTTTGAACAATGAAAATGCCAACAGTTTGAGTAATTTCGTTAACTTTTATTGATTTTATTTTAAACTCAAGATTATCATCAAATTTATTTTTTGACCTGTAATGATTTACGAATGTGAAGAAACAATGTGGCACGTACCAAAATAAACCTACACTTCTTTTGCTTTAATGCTCTTGTTATTCATGTTAATGCATATATTTTTGAAACAATATGAAACAAATAAAAAAGCTTTATAAAAATGGGCTAAAAGAGTAATTTATTTATTTACTTGACGTTTCGCAAATATAATTATTTGCTTTATCAAAAATGAATAACGGAAATAATTATGATAAAGCAAATAATTATACATATTTGCGAATCGTCAAGTAAGTCAATAAATTTTTCTTTTAGCTCATTTTTAAAAAGCTTTTTTATTTGTTTCATATTCTCTCCCATTCTCACGAGCAAGAATTATCCAAAAATCATATATTTTTCGTTTTACAATTCATCACAGTGGCGTAGCTATAGAGGTCCCAGGGGGTTGCGAAGCAAGAAATTAATTTTTTTTGCCAGCAAAATATTCTTCATAACTGATTTTTTCAATCTGTTTTATATTTAATTCACATAATTGTGACCTGTTGAATTACGATTTCCAACTGTCCGGCCTGAGTAAAGAAATATTTGAAGCATAAGCCACCTAAAACTAGTTACCGGGTGCTTTCTTTATCAAAATTTTTGACAGCTCTACAATTTATTAAGTTACAGGATGAGCAAAGATTATTAACCAATTTTAGATTAAACATAGGACTTTCTTCATTTTAATTTAAGATTAACTTTAACCAATGTCGGCGCAAGTGGACATAAGCAATTTTGCTTTCCTTTAGTTGGCAAAGAAAATAAAGTACTTCAATAAAAATATACTGCGCAGCCACTGGTTTGTTCCTCAAATTCGCTTGAATTTATGAATCGATGTCAAAAAAAAATTTGAATTCCAATGTGAAAGGATATCAAAATTTAAGCACCATTTTAATATTTGTACAATTTTTATGAAAGTAATAAAAAAATTCTACATCTCGATCGTTAATGGGGAATCGCATTAGAGATTACAAAAAGAGAACAATCGTAACGTCACATTGCCAAATTTAAAATATTTTAATTGGCTTTAACAGTGGCACTGCCGCAGGGGATGCGGGGATCTCAAAGCAACCCGGCGATAAGCTTGGAAGATTGGGTATTTGAGGATTGCTGCTATTGGTTATCATCGATCACGTGACTAATGATAACCAATCAGTTTCCCCAGGTGAACGACGAAAGCCAATTACAGCAATCCACAAATAGCCAATTCTCCAAATCTACAAAGCAGGAAAAGCAGCTTTAGAGTCTCTGAAGTAAAATATCTTCTTAGCAAGCGGATGCTGCAGATTTTATTAATCTCTGGCAAGATTTTCAAATGACGAAAATTGAAAGCTTATTTGTAAGTCAGACTTTACAGATTTTCGATGAAAGTATATTTTTAAATTCAGAGTACAGTCTGAAACAAGTAAAAAGAGAAGAACTACGAGGATTTGAATTTTTGAAGAAATTGTTACGGTAAAGCTATGGCGCTTCACCAAATGTAATGCTTACTTCAGGGATTGCGGGGCGTTGATAGATTTAATACAACACAAAATACATAAGGTACATTATTGGGGTTGCAAAATACAACTTACATGACAGATTGAAGAAACACCAGGCGACATGAGTTCGCATACTCTGACACAAGGGTCTTGTCGAACTAACAATCAGTAAAGCTAACTATTTATATGAATCCCGGTGAATCTAATTGACCTAGTTTCCATTTTACAAGGCTTTTGGATTAGGCGTTGTTCTTGAAAAATTATGTTATGTAACCAATGTGCGAATGTAGGCTTGCATGAATCTGGAGCCGAACCTACATAATTATTTCTTCTGTTACAATTGCGGGTAAATTGGTCAAGTCGTTTTTGGTTTGCAGTGGGAATTTCGAGCTACGTTTCTGCTGAAGAAGCTCCAAATAGGGCTGAAACAGATGTACAGAGGCTCGAGGTTTTCATTGCAATCAAAAACGATTTGCAACAATTTTTTTTATAATATTATTGTTGGACAATTTCAAAACAACTGGAAAACGCTAATCATACTACGTTTTAAGTATCGATTTCGAATGAACGACGCGACGTTTGAATCGCTTTCTGTTAATCTGTTAATATGAGCCGTAAATTTTCCAGGAAGAGATTCCAAAATAATCAAAAAACGCTAGGAACAAAAACAATTTAAAGTAGTAATAATTAAAGTAATAGTTAAAGCGAAAGAATTTCCAAACACTTGTGGCGCCATCTGTTACTTTGAGCCATAATGTTGTATTATACAGTTATTTACCGGAAAACAAGTGAAACAACAACTTTGAATAAAAAAAGAACATTTGCTACGCCATTTGTTACTACAAGTCAGTGGTTAGAAAGAAGTTTCAAACATAAGCAATTGTCTGTTAATATGTAGCCGCAATTAACTTTGTTCTCTGTAAATTCCGGAAGACGGTTACAAAACGGCTGAAAATAAATTTCTTCAAGAAACGGTTTTCGGAACAATACAGGCGTACTCGCTTAGCGCTGCCTTTCTAACCTTAAATTTTGACAATTTGATTTTTTGAAATAGGTTAATCCAAAAGCAATTAAACAGTTTTGATTTGATTTACTTAGCGTAGAAAGCAAGCAGCTAAACAAATGAACTTTTTAAAGTTTTTTAAATATTGTTTTTTAAAATTTTAATAAAAAGTTAAATCACTTTTTTACTACTTTACTGAACTAGTTATTGTAATAATTAACGCCGCCGGTAAATATTTTACAACCCGGCGGACTTCATTTTTAGTTACGCCACTAGTTCATCATAATTTTTCATGGTTGCAATAACTTCATGTATACACGTATTTTATTTTTAAAGGGCGACATAATTATTGGGAATAAAATTTTTCAAATGATAAAATATTTTTTATGTTGCGCAATGTAATTTGTCAGATATTATGGATCCATTTTATCTTTATTTATTTAAATATACCAATATAGCATAAAAGGAATATTCACATTTATAAATCCCGTATCACTTATTGTAATTTTATTCGTCTTTTAGTATTGCCACTTTTTATAAAAAAAGTAAAATTATTGCATATTTATTCTTTTCAATGATATCATTGAAAACAATAAATGTGTGACATAATAATTATATCATTGAAAAAAATAAATAAATGTGCAATAATCTTACTTTAAGACATACTATTATAAGTGAGTTCGCGTTTACGCTCAGATCGCTCGGAGCGTTTGTTTTATTCACTCTTACATACAGCGATACGCAGTCGCTCTCCCTCTCACTCTTGATCAGATAGTCAATGGAGCACATTACCGAACTCACCTGATATTATAAAGGTTTCTTGATTGTACCTTCATTTTACAAACGCTTATGATCAGGCCTAGGCGCATTTTAGGGGGAAGGTTTCGTTAAATATAAGAGGAACTACTAATATGCTGAAGCGATCATAGTCGGAAAAAGTTCTAATCTGCCCTGTAAAAAGAAAACAATGAGCCTGATGAATAAAAATTAAGCAATTGCTTTAAGCTTTTGCTCATTAGCAAAAGCAAAAGCTGAAAAAGCAAATGCTTTAAGAAAAAGCAATTGCTGAAATATTAGATGAATAAAAATTTCAAGCATTTGCTAACTTTCCGGCTTCCTTGAAGCAATTGCTGGTACGACTTGTGCGGACTTGCACATCTGCTTAGCTAAAATATCTTTATCAAAGTGGTTAAATAAAATATATGATACTAGTCATCCAGAGAGTTGATATTGAAACCGAGGTAGACAAAAATTATTTTTGCTAAAAAATTTAAAGAAAATAAAATTATTCTTAATAAATCACATAAAAAATAGAAAGCCTTGCAAGTAATAAATGATAATTATATGAAAATTTTTAATTTTTCATTTACAACTAAACAAGTAGTAAAAAATAAGCAATAAGAAAGGAGAAGTGAAAAATAAGTTTGATTTAATAAATTCATTTTTTACTAAATGAACGATTTTTATGTAAAATTCTGAAACAAGCTTCTACTCCATTCGAATGACAGTTACCTCTTATTTTTTTAAATGTAATGAGGGGCCATGTGATAGCTCATTTGAAAGGACTTTTAACTCTTCTCAGTAGTATAAGATTTTTTTTAAATGAAAGTAATGTATTTTAATATCAACGAAATTTTTTTTAGAAAGAAATAGTTTAAATCAAATGCTCGAACTAACGAGTGTTCAATAAAAAAACCGGTCTAGTAGGCTGTAGCAGGCTTTTGTTGTCGGGAACGCATGTCGTGATTAACATCATTTGATTTTCAACTTTGACAAGTTGTCGGCTAACCTAACCAACAAAATTCGAAAGCTGCTACTGCAATTTTTTTTCTAATACTTATACTTAATATAAATATTGGGGAATAAACGTTTATTTTTGAAATGTCTTCTTTGAGCTAAAATGAAGCTACGCTAGACGTTCAGAATAAATTCATGGCTATCTAGACCGCTTTTTTTAATTGAACACTCGTTACATTGCGTTATTAAATTATTTAGATTAACTCTTGCTGTGCAATTTAGTTTGACAGATTTTAATTGTCTTTGAAACTATCGTTTTATTCGATTGAGCTTTCAAACGTGTCAGTCAAACTTGCGATTTTTTACGGCATAAAACTCATAAAAGTGCAAAAATGATTTTCACTGTGCAGCGTTAAAAATTTCATAGCAACAATTGATCTAAATAACTTATTAACGCATTGTAGAAATCATTTGATTGATTGAACGTAATACAGTCCATAGAAACTGATGTTGAGTGCATCCAATATTATCTATTATTATCGGGCAAATGCGATGAATACGAATTTATAATTGCTTTAAGCAAATGCAAGGCTGGGTTATAGTTGCCTTAAAATTTTTCAAGCAAATGTTTAAAGGAAAAAAGCAATTGCTCCTTTTATTCATACAACATGAAGCAAATACTTGAAATTTTCAAGCAAAACCTTTTAGTGCAAGCTTTTCCTTAGTGTCGTAGCAATTGCTACAAGGTCAAGTAATTGCTAAAGATTTTATTCATTCGATATTAAGCATTTACTAGTAAATTTTAAGGAAAAGCAATTGCTTAAACTTTATTCATAAGGCCCAATAAACCAGTCGAAGCCCGATAAGTCTATGCGGCACGCAGTAACCACTACAGTTCTGGTCGACTGGATATAAAAACTTGTTTACATAATCTTCTTTTTGCAGTGACGGCGCTATAATTGATATAAATTAAATGTATTATGCCCGTCTTCTTCAAAACTACATTAAAGAATTATAATGTTTTCGTAATTATTAATTTGAAACAAACTATAAAGGCAATTATGTTACACACGTAATTTACATCAAACGATTGCTTCTGATGCAATGAGCGCGAGGGTGAGAGTGCCTCGGGCATAAAAGCCGTTCAGCAGCGACGTTGAAATCTACGCCGCTGCTTTGTTTATCTTTATACTGGTTTTTACCAGATATCCTAGGAATGTCCGACCCTTACTTATGATAAATGCGCATGTGATTTTCTATCTTGCTCATTTAATTTGTCTTTTTTAAGAATATCTCAAGCCAATTTCCATTTTCAAACTTAATTAATTAAGGTGAACCCACGAGCATCATCACAAACTTCAGGAATCGTGCAAGCACCATGCTTAATAAAAATTAAATAAAAAAAATCTAAGCTCCTGAGCTAAATAAAGATTTGAATATATTTCCAACTCTTTCCTAAATAGAAATGCCTAAATAGATATTGCTTTGGTCACACACGCTTTATTTCGATTGTCTTCTTATTATTGTATCTTGTCTGTCTCTATTGATAAACCTGTATTAAAAAATAAACGTTTTGCGAACGAAATATTAATGATAATATTATCCGGACTTTAAGTTAAATTAGTTCGTATCAAGACATCTTAACAAAGCATCTTGAATTAAATCAATTCCCAACCAGACTTGAAACTTCCTATTCAATCTCAGCACAATATTTAGTTTGACTAGCAACCACCAGATAGCGATACGACTTAGGACCGTACGTACATATGGCCGACTTTTCGTGGTGGTTGACGGTTTACCGATAAATGATTTGAAATTAATGTTAGACATGCACTAAATGGACTGTTTGTGAGTTTAAACATTGTTTGCAATCTGTTTGTGTTTCCGGTAGCTTTATAATATTCACTCGTCTCATCAATGACCGCATAAAAAAGGTAATATTAACATGTTTGTTGGTTATGTGATAGTATATTTGTTATTATTCTCACATGTGCGCTCTGCCCTCAATATAAACAATTTATTACGAACGAAATCGTGTATTTTTAAACTGTTCAGTAAAAGGCAATTTTGTTCACACAGAAAAATATAACGCGTACGAATTGTTTACATACTTTCTCCTATACACCCACTCATTGGTTGTTTATGTTAAATTGAAATGATAAGAAATTGCTTTATTGCATTACAAATAAATAATTTATTCCAAGTACACATTTGATGAAAAATCTGGAGTTCATTTACTTTACTTAACTGATCTTATATCGGCTTAGCAGTGAACTATTGAACTTCTGTTTCTGTTTGTTTATATGATTAATATTAGTAAATAAACAGTTGCGAGATAATATAAGAACAGATGTTTGTTTTTACTGATTCCGTTGATGGAAAATTGTTGATGTGGTAGCTTCAGGAATATTTTGTCATTAAATCGTTGAACTTTAAATGTAATGAATGTACAGTCATAATTAAAAGTAATGTCTTTTCAATAAAACTTAAAGCCGCTATCTTAAAGGTAAACAAACATGCGTTGAATTTTATTTCATGTACTTTTTTGTGTTTGTTTTCCTATTTGCTGATTTGTTTGTCTGTTTACCAATTATAATGGTCAGAAGGTATCAGGCCACAAATTAAAATTTGTAGGGAAGACATTACTAAAAAGTATGACTGTATACTGATACTGTCAAAAGTAATGTCTCCCTTGTAAAGGTTAAATTACCACCCAATTCCTTCTTACCATTGCAATACATAGATGGACAAGCAAACGAGCAAGAAGGTAAACAAACCTGAAATAAAATTCTACAAGTATTTATTTTGAAGGCCGTTTTATACGACCCAATTTCTTGTAGCTATACTCTATTTTTTACAGATAGGCGGATTTTACAGATTTGTATAATTTATTACGTAACTAACAGACGACAAAAAATTTAAAGTTGACTTCAATCTAATCTACTAACTAGTTGCTATTTTAATAAAATAAAAGATAGAACACGAGTAAATGACGAATAGGAGAACCACATTATTTTATAACTTTGGATTTACTACCTATCAATGAAAAATAGAGTATAGTTGTAGAAGACTGTGTAATTTATATAAATCCAAATCTTTTTGAAAAGTATAGAAGGCCTAATAATTTCTTGTCCCAAAAATTTATTACCTATACAAACGGCACCAAATCTTGTGGGGAGACATTACTTTTGACCATCAGTGTACATACACATTTTTCTGGCCCAAAATAACCTGCAAAAGATAAGATAATTATATCCTGTTCTTTTCTTGATTATTAAAGATTAGGAAATAATTTAAATAAAAAACATAGTATCTAACTTTCTCTATCAGGATCTGTTCTGATAAAGCTTTCTTTTTTTAATATATTAAAATTGTATCATTTTGTATGTATGTATGTATTTTTTGAGGACTTACTTTAATTAAATTTCATGAAAGAAGAGTGTATGTCATATGGTATTGCCATTACTTTCTTTTTACGTAACGGAAAGTAATGAATAAATTTTCTGACATCGATGTTTCACTGTATACAATTTTATATCGCCAGTTTTCTCAAGGCTATTTAAATTTTAATTACGTAGCCAGGTGTTTCAAGATTAAATAATCGTTTCTTCTCGATTAAGAAGGTACAATGAAGGTGCACCTAATTACCAAGCGATTTAAAAGGTTTCCAGAGATTAATTTAAAATTTATTAAAAATTTGTTACGTTTCAACGAACAAGAAATTATGTACTTTAATTATGAATATCATTAATATTTTAAATATTTCAGGATAGATTAATTTCCGTTTATCGATTCCGTTAGATACTTTTAAATGTATTTTTTAAAATCACAATCATATTCCAAATGAAATATCTTAAGGTACCAAAATGTAGTTATTTTCAAAATAAAAAATGAATCGGCGAGTTTCAGATCTTGGCGAACCGTGAAAAAAGAAATTAATATTAAACGGACCTTATTAGCACTCAACCGAAAAAAAATCAGCTCAAAAGAAGTGTATTAGATGAAGTTAAGCTAGCGCCCTCTGAGCTAATATTATATTTTTAAACAATTTTTCGCTCCTGATCCCCAAAATTCTCAGCTGCCCAACTGGAATTTTCAAGTTTAGGTTGCGTTCAAATAATTTTCCAAGGAAAGGTTTGATTTGAGACTGTTCAAGACTTGACAATTCGAAAGAAGGTGATAGAGAATTTTATAATTCAGGTACATTATACCGAATTGACAGAAATTTGCTAAACATGAATAAGCGCATGCGACAGGGAACGCACCAAAAACTAGTGCTGGTAACCAAATCGGTTTTTTGGATAACCGGTTAACCGGTTTTGCATTATCCGAGGTTTTAAACAAAACCGAAAACCAGTTATCCAGATAACCGGTTATCCGGATAATCGGTTATTCGAATATCCAATTATTTGGATAATCGGATATTCGAATATCCAAGTATTTGGATAACCGGATATTCGAATATCCAAGTATTTGGATAACCGCATATTCGAATGACCGGTTATTCGAAAGATGAAAAATATTCAAATAGCCCAACTACCTGAAATAACTGTACACAATTACGTATTTATTTTTTTCACGCATTTAAAGATAATCTTAGGAATTTGAGACAGAAAATTTAACACTCAAATAAAATTGAAAATGTTGGAAGTATTAAACAAAAAAAAACTGAAGGTAAATCTTATCTGTTATTATCTGTTATGTTCACTACGTAAAAAAAATGTAAGTGGTCAAGTGGTACGATCTAATCCACAGATTAGAAGAATTAAAATAATTTTAGTTTTTGTTGCGAGTAGCCTTTTCGACCGTACCCAACCGTCTTTCGGAGAATTCAAGAAAAGTTTATTGTAGATCATAATACCATAATTTATGGTACAGATGTTGTTCGGCACCATAATGAATTTTTACAACACAAAATATTTGCATTACTTTTATGATTTGTTGAACATTGTTCATTAAATAGAACAATAATAACTGACATTTATCCTATTTAACAAAAAGAAAACGAAAACTAATATTAGTGAGTTTGTGTCAAGTTTTAGATGTGTGAGTCCTTATAAATTAGAAATATAGTTAATACTTTAAAATGGAGATGAGAAGCACAAAATTGAAATGTTTGAAAACATCTTCATCTGAATAAAAACCAGAAACGTTAGTGGCGCTCTTGCCTTGGAAATAACAAACTTTTAAACCACTAGTACATCGCATTTCCTTCTGTACTATAACCTGTAACGTAACACGTAATTCATAATTATATTTCAAAAATATATGGCCGTTGTAAAATTGGCGTTTAGAGATAAAATTCAGTGGAGTCTGTTTTTTATAAATCAGTTGTTGTTAATACCTAATTAACCGATTTTCGAATAGTCGTTTGTTGAATATATTTTTCAAATATCCGAATAGTCGGTTTTTGAATATTTGAATAGTCGGTTTTTCGAATATCCGAATAATCGGTTTTTGGATATTCGAATATCTGAATAATCGGTTTTGGATATTCGAATAGTCGGTTTTAAGCATTATTTAGATAACCGGTTTCATCCAAAACCGGTTTTTGGATATTCGAATAGTCGGTTTTAACCATTATTTGGATAACCGGTTTTATCCAAAACCGGTTTTTTAAGAAACCGATTATTCGGTTTCAATTTTTTCCGATTTTTGCCAGCACTACTAAAAACGAAAGAAATATCTCATGCCCGCGTGTGTTCAAGATTGGCCGGTGGATGCCATGCTGTCCTGGAAGATCACCAAGCACGAACGCTTACGATACGAATCGAAGAAGCGCCTATGTTTAAAAGCTAACTGGCCAATGCTGTACGTGATAGATCTTTCGAAGAACGAAGAGTTATGTTTTGATAATAATAAATAAAGAACAAATTTGTCTTGTCCGCGCAGACACAATGATGGTTCAAGGAGTGACCTAGTCACAGTTATCGAAAAGCGCAAAATTAGCGGTAATATATTTTATAATTGGCTGGGATTACGTGCATATAATTCAATGTCTGCTTTTATTTCTTTTATTGATCGAATGTATCAGTTCTAACAGCAAATTATGATGGGATGTGATAGGTGTCGATTATTTATACAAATCAGATGTAATACAGATGTACCTACTAATGTAAAAAGTTAATTTATTATATAAAGACATGCGCATAGTGTATTCAGGGTTTTACAACTTTAGGATGTCAAAGAATTGGGGCGAATTCCGACCCTACCTTGGGATGTACTCGACTTTGGATGCATGAACCAATTTTTCTGGGCAGAATTATCTGCGCCTTTTCTAAACTTGTTTGGGGCTTTAATAATAAAATACATATACCGGTGTCTCAGGATTGGCGGCGAGCGGCCGTGTACAGCTAACCGTAATACCTACAGCTTCGGCAAAAAAAAAAATATTATTAAAGAGAAAGTCAAAGAAAATTCGTTTAAGTATCTGAGTGGATCGCAAGGGGACGCAATCAATAGAGCCATCAATAAAAATTTATATTACTGACAAAAGTCTCTGAATAAGCTGCAGCTTTGTTAGCATCATTAAAAAACTGAATTAATTCTGTACAACTTTGATTCTAGATTTATTATCGTATCACCGATAATAAAGGTGATTTATTAAAGTTTCTATTCAACGACTACGGCTAATTTGTTATAAGGTAGCTAGAGGGTGCTACATGCGAAAGTAACAGTTTCTCAAAGTTATTCAAAAAAATTTAAATGGAAAGGTGTATTTCTTTTGCAACAGTTACAAAGTTTGCAAAATGGTGAACATTATGGTGAAAACCCGAAATAATTATCTTTTTTCGTTCTCGAGTTATTGTCGGTGATACGATAAGTATAGAATCAAAGTTGTGCAGAATTTTTTCAGCTTTCTAATGACGCTATCAGGGCTTCAGCTTATTCTAAGACTTTTGCCAGTAAAAGTAATTTTTATTGGTGGCCTTATTGATTGCGTCCCCTTGCGGTCCACTCAGATACTTAAACATATTTTCCTTGAATTTCTCTTGGCCACTTTAACTATAATTTTTTTTCTCCCGAAGCTGTAGGTATTAAGGTTAGGTATATACCGCCGCTCGCCGCTCATCCTGAGACATCCGGTATGTAATATATACGTCTCTCTGTTTTATTAATTTTCTGAATGCCTATTGTGGTATACCACTTAGAAATAATTAAGTATTGCCTGGGACAAATGCGATTTATGGAAATAAACAAGACCTCTAATCCTAGAAAATAAAAGTTGCATTTGCATGGCAAAACCAATTTACAAGGAATGTCTACTTAATGATTCTATTTGAGCCTAGCTAAAAGTATAAAACTAGCGGTGCCATCAATATAAGATATATTACGTTGGCGCGTTGAGTAGACGGTATGTAGCGTCAGTACTACTTAGATTGGAGGGAGGTGTAACGGCATTTTTACAACTGGCTGGCAACGCTGTATAAAAGCGAGCGCGTATTTAATAAATTCTAAATTCAAAATGTTGACGAAGATATGAACAGTGTTGACAATGTTGCCACTTCTGAAACATTTTGATCAACGAACGTTCTACCATCTTTAAACTACTTTTATTTGAAGTAGGTTAACTTCAAAATTCTCTGTACATTCTAAGGATGCACACAATGTATTAATGTTTTCAAAACATTGGTGTTTTGTCCATCCCTAGAACATATAGTATTTTCATGCGTTATACAGTTCTCCATTTCAGCTGCCTATTACAAAAAACAAAAATCGTTACAAAATTACCTGTTTTTTTTTTTTATTTTCAAAAAAAGAAAACTGTTAATGTTAAATGGGATTTAAAACGAGCAAGAAATGCTACGTTCAAAGAAGTTGACTCTTGAAGAAGCAATTGATGATTCAGAAATCAAGAACAAGCCACTTATGTCAATGTAGTTTTTTTCCAGTTTTTTGAACTGTGCTTATCCGTATTAACAAATGTCTTAACGTGTTCGATTTTCATTGTGCATGCCCCAAAGTAATAGTAATTTGTTTCAGCTTTTGCTTTTAAGAACACTCTGTATTAAGGTTAAAGTTTTAGTTAACCAGATATATTCATAAGAAATGTTTTTTTCCTTTCATATTTTTTTTAAATAAAATTTTCCCTCCTGTAAACTCAATCCGAGGATCCGAAGATGCTGTATACCGGCTGTTTCAAATTGAATGTGCACTGATGGGATCTCCTAAACCGTAAGAGATACAAATTCGGTTAACCGGAAGAAAAGTTCCAGGAGTTAATGCCTTATTCGTATCCATTGACAGAAAGTTTTTTTTTCTTATTTCTTCTTGAGATATTAATGAATATGTAAAAAAATCGATTCTCTTTTTTCCTCTGTATCTTTTTTATTATAAATAATTTTCAAATTTTGATTTAACTTTCTTTCTACAGGCACTTTTTGATTCTACTTCGAATAGGGGTGGCAGAATTGAAGTCAAACGTTTCGACTTTCCACGACTATCATCAGTTTCGACTTTTTAATTACAACGTATATCTTTTTATTATTCTATTCGATAACATTTTTTCTCCTGATTTTAATGGTATATCATATTTAATAGTTGATATTAATCTGTAGCTTAAATAATGAGATTTTTATATGAAAGTTTTATTTAATACGTAATTAAAAATTTTTAGTTAATTTTCTTATCTTTTTATAATTCTACTGGTTAGCATTTTTTTTATAATGATTTCAGTAATGCGTAATACTTAAAACTTTTTTTCAGGTATGACAAAACTGTCAAATATTAAAACAGTTATAAAAGTAATTACCTTACTTTAAATGGAACATTAATTCTGAATTAAGAACCAACGTACTGTTCGACAATGTCGGACACAAACCATTGAGAAAAAGTTCGCTAATCAACTGATCAACTAAAGCGAGGATGAAGTAGACCGGACGCGGCGCACATGATTCGATTTCGAGCGATCGCATCTTAAAAAAATTAAAAACATTTAAGAATTTTTTTTTAAACATGAAAAGAAAAAAAAACAGTGATTATCACTTCATAGCAACTAAGAATAACAAAAAAACAAAAAAGAATAATCTAAAGGAAAACAAAAAAATTATTAATTATTAAAGCAAGGATGAAATAGTACCGAAGCGGCGCACATGAACCGATTTCGAGCGATCGCATCGATAAACACTGAGGCAGGGACTTTTTAATCCTCGCTGTACTGATGATAGTCTAAATCCGGATCGGTGGATTTTGTAATTGGAACCGATTAGAAACATAGTTTTGTGCGTTTGCTTTATTACACAGTAAAAAAATACGTATAAATTAAACAACATGTACAAATTTAGTGTCCTTGCTACGTTAAAGCCCAATGCCTCGCCTGAATACATATTATAGGGATGTCTTTCTTACACTGCACGTTTCCGGTCAATGCCCATGGCTCTCACTCTAGAGCGAACACTTTTCACAGGGCATTTAATAAGCAACGTTATATCTGCCGGTTATTAAATCTGTGTTTGAAATTGCATTCCGCGGTCGCCCCAGATCTGAAATTTTATCATCGTAGGTTATTTAGAATTGTGTGAAAATACGTGCTTCAAAACGCTTTGCTTTTAAGTCACACCTACTTTTCTTCCTGTGAAAACGTGAAACTTCATTTGCACGGTAACGTACAATAAAATCCGGGCAGAAATTTGACATAATATCATGCATATTTATACAAATTAGGTAAATCAGATGTTAATTGGGGTTATGTTTCTGTCAAAATGTAAAAGATATGTTAGAGGTGTCAAATTTAGTAAACTCTTAGTAACTCCACCTTCTGTTCAAACTTGTCACTTGGAAAGTTAATATGTACTCTTGTTTTTTTTTAAGCGGGATTTAATTTAATAATTTTGTCAAAATACAACAAATATTTTTAGTTAAATTCAAGTTAGGTTTACGTTATCGAAATGGCATGCCTGAATTTTATTGTCCGTTACCGTACATCATCTCAAATGAAATCTTCAAATAACGCGCTGACGTCTTTATTTAAAGTTACCTGTATACAGGTTGTTCTTAATATAATGTTGATTCAAACACATTTCAAGTCACCAAACTTTTATAGTACAGTTGTGGGCTTTGAAAATTGGTACATTTTGACAATTACAATGTTTTTTCTGATTCTGAAACTCTGAAGTCTCTGAACGTTCCATAAATTTGTCAAATTGATACTGTCATCAAAATGATCGATGAAGGTTCCATTTACACATTACATAAATTTTGAATTTGTGACATTTATGACAATTCTCAGTGTACCAGTTTTCAAGGGCCGCAACTGTACCTACTAAGTTTGTGTTTATTTGACTGTATATCGGCTTGTCTATATGAATAGCACTATAATAGTAAATGTATTTATTGGATAAAATGTAGCACATAATAAAACAAAACGTTCGTCTGAGGTTTATCTAATTAATTAACAGTTTGACTTAACTTTTTGCTCTATTTTCGAAAACCCCTTTTTAATTTATTTTTGCACTGGGCACTGAATAGTAGACAATAATTAACGTTGTTTATAAGGAAGAGTTTCGAACAAAATTCCCAGACTTTGAATAAAAATTGTTGCAAGTTACGACATGCGTTTGCATTTCCATGGCTACCCTTTATCAAAAGTTTACGTGGACAAGCGGTATACATTTTCAAGAGAGCGGGGCAGATTATTATAAGTAGAGAACGGAAAGACGTACATGAGACAGGTGGGGGCAAGCCCTAAGAGTCCAAGATTACGCCATGCTCAGTCTTCAATTCGTCGTAGTATAACAGCGTCTCCTACTACGATAAATTGAAGACTCAGCATTCAAGGCAGAACGCGAAATTGCGTGATCTGCACCTCCTATGACTCCCTTCCATCTGCCTCATGTACGTCCTTCCGTTCTCTAATTATAAGACGACCCAAAATAAAGAGTTTAATTAATTTTCCTAAATTTAATTTTAATGTTTTTAGTTCCGTTCTTATTTTAGTATTACAGTTTCAGGATGTTGAGCAATTTTGCAATAGATAGATAGGTTATTGAACCACTATTTTTAAACGTAACACTCACTCGCGTTTACTTTCTCGCATCCTTTTTAAATATTTATTAATTGATTGAGATCGTGGGTTTGATTTATAATAACCAAAAACGTAATTACTCATTTTAGTGTTGCAATTTTTATGAAGACTTGTAATTGGTCTTCTGAACGTTAAGAGGCCTTAAAGCTTTTCGTTAAACTTAAGAGGGTTCAATTACACGGACTATATTTAGCAGTGGAAGTCGAGTGGTGTAAAATTTATTATTTTATACAATAAAAATTGCAAAACTTCTTACTACAGAATTGCCGTGTCATCATCGACTTCGTCAAAATAATCATGTAGTTACAACTTGTCATCGTCCTCCAATTACTACGCAATAATTACAAATAGTATGTAAAGACAGAAACACATTACCACGTCACGTGAAATCATGCTACACGTGAATCGTACAGCATAACTATAGAATCACACTACTGTCACGTCATGCGAGGAGAAATTAAAATAATAAAAAGCATTTGTTAAAAAAAAACTTACTGAAAATAACGACATAATAACAGCAGTCTAGCCTTCTGTTCAGAGTTTGATATAGATCTAGCAAACATACTTTTGTACGCTGCTTTAAATGTCGGTAAACAAAGCTGGGAAATGAGTGCTCAAAATTAATTTAAAAGAACAGGGCAAATTATAAATGCCATTACAAGGCTGCTGCAGTTTGATAAGCAATTAAAACGTCTTCCATTAAAGAAAAAAAAAATAGCTATTTCATGCCATCACGTGTCACGTGGGTCTAATCAAATTTGCGGTTGACGTGTCTTCACGTGAAGTCACGTGATGTGATAGTAATGCGTTTTCATTTTTAAAAGTCATTATTGAATCATTGAGAAGTCGACGTGTGTTTGTATCCTGAAAGCTTTTATGTAAGTTTGTGTAAGTGCAGGAACTCAATAATTTAATTTAGTACTTAACATTTTAATTTAGTTCCATTCTAATTTCAGTTTCAATTACCTTACGTGTGTAGTAAGAATATTTTATGTTACTTATACAATAATAAACGCATTATATTACGGTCAAGACAATGGCTTTGTTCTATACCTATAGCCGATTCGATAGGATAAACCAACCCTTTTCATAATTCATAATTTGCTTTAGGTATACGTAAAATTTATGAAGTAGCATTGATTTCAACTTCTACGCCCTCACGCAAACTCAACTTTCTAAACACTTTTCTTCACACGTTTTTTATCAACGGGGTTTTCTTTACTATTTTAATAATTCACGTAAAAGAAACTGCAAGTAGGTTATCTATCATCTTTCTTTGGCGAAAAAGCGCTTTATCGACCGTCCGGATTAATAATTCATCATCTTGAGTTAATTTAAAGACCTTGCTGTTACGTGCGAAATGTTTTAACATCCATCCACTGCACTGCGAAAACAAGCATCCTGTATTAGATGTGAAAGCAAACACTCTGTTCCATGTGACTTTTTAATGTACTTACTTCTATAATATGTACATATTTACGTAATGAGTACTATTTGATTGTTACAGGTGTTGCGGGGACGTGTCGTTTATTTATCGGTTTCCGTGATCATCGACTACGGTGAGTAAAATGCTTATTATTTCAAACTTAAAGCGACATGCAACATGCTCTGAAATTACAATCAAAATAAACAGTGTAAATGAAAATGAAACGCTGCCGAGATTTCGATTACAATAGAGTTTATCAATCTTTGTAAGTTTATTTACGTATACATACAAGAGACCATATGAACAAGCATGAACCTTATTGTTAAATATTTCAATTTAAAATAGATTCAGTGAAATACAGGGTCGTTTAGGTGAGTGGCCTATTAGAAGATTCTAGAAATTACGTAAAATCGCAAAATACTGCAATTTTGTTGCTATGAATACTGGAGGTGAACTACTATAATGTTCAATTCAGAAAAGAATACATGCACCTCATACACAGACCTCGTCTATTTCATTTGGTTGCACTACGTCAATCAACACTATGCGAATTTTTATGTATCGGAAATGCATCATTAAATCGAGTTCAAATACAAAATCAATAATATGTTGACTAATGTAATGCAATCACCTGAAATAAACGAGGTCCGTATATGATGTGCACGTATTCTTTCCTGAATTGAACTGTACATTCTTCACCAATTAAATAACTTGAGATTTACAGGTATAGTCAATAAATGGAATCAATCTAAAAGAGTTGATGTGTGCCATTCTAACAAATTTAATTTAACGTTAGATGTATTGCAGGGCTGAGTCTTGGGCCCACTCATTTTCTTGCTATTCATAAATGATGTGCCAAATTACATATCTGAGGGGCAGGTACACATATTTGCTGGTGATACTAAGATTTTAGTTGATGAATTGAATCCAACTTTACTCCAGCAAAAATTACTTTAAGTAACGCAGGTATTTAATTCCTGATGTACAAGAAATGAACTAATTATTAACTTAATAAAACATAATTGAAGACGACTCTTGTCGGATGAAATACACAAGAAAATAGTTTTAAACTAAAACAGTTTGTTACTTTTATTACAAGCAAGGCAAATTTGATAATAATAATTTGAAATTAAATTAAATCAAAGTAAAACATGATATTTTTGGGATTGACATTAGATGGGCATCTGAGCGGGATAGATCAAATAGATAGTATTGTATCGAAATTAAATAAGAATTATTATTATAGGGCGGAACACCAACCTTATTTAAAAGTAAGTTAAAATGCATTTAATTAATTGTTAATCGTTTTTATAATACGTTAATGAGCTACGAACTAATGACATGATGTATGTTGTATATTGCTGTGTATTTTAATATGTAACTCTATTGAGCTTGTATATCTATATTACTGTATTATTAAGTCCAAAGTAAATTTCTTTTTTAAATGGAACAGCCTGTATATTATTGTATTTTGAGATTCTCTTCTCGTTTATATCCGTATATTTTATTAATTTTCTTTCATATGAGTTGAGGAAATACATCATCCATTCGTCCTATCAAATTTTTCCGTAATTTTAAAAGATTTCACCGATGCAGAGATTGTGCTGATAAAAATTCAGATAGTTCAATGGAGAGTAACAGTGAGTGAGGAAGTAAGCCAGAATATGAAACAACACTCTTCTGGTGAACTAATCTTTTGGAGGTCACACATCTAGATATAAAGAGTTAAATTCGTAGTAATTTAGCACAAAATAAATTATCTTTGACAAAAGTTTAGGTCGCATTATGTCGTATCCAATTTTTGACCTAAATTTGTGTCAGAATAACAATTGTGGCCGAAATCAAAAAATAATCAGTTTCTTCTAATTTTTTCTTTTTCTGAAATGGTATTGTTTAAAAATTTTTAAGTGTCATCTGTGCCGTATTTAAACAGTACCATTTTGGAGAAAGAAAAATTAGAGGAAATTGTAATTGCCTACTATTTTTCGACTGTAGCAACGAGGCCCAAAGAACTATCAAGGGGATGCTCGGGAAATTGCAATCGAAACTATCTTGCTACTAATTTAAATTATCTTGTTACTATATTTTACTATAATAATAATATGGTGAAATACTGATATTTGACAAAATGGTCTGTTTTGAAGCTTAATTGGTAATAAAAAAAAAACTAAAAAATATAAAAATAAAAGAGATTTAAAAATAAAGAAAAAATGCATACACAAAATCGCGATACACTTAATCAGGTTATTTGTTATTTAAAACGATCAAATTCATTGTGCTATAATTTAAATTGTTTAATTAAAGCAAATTATTAATTTTTTTCCTTAAAATTATTAGTTTTTTTTATGTAACAAAATACAGTGAAAAGAAAAATAATTTTGCGAAACGTAGCAAATGTAATTTTTTTTTTAAAGTGCAAATAATCACCAAACTGTATTCTAACACCAAAGTGTACAATAAGCCAGCGATTTCCAAAGTGGGAGGCGCGGACTGGTGCAAAAGGAGGCGCGAATTGTTTAACAGAAGTATCATTAGGAGTAATAAAAAATATGTAGTTATTTGTAAATAAACGGGGAGGTGGAAGCCCGAAGGTTATATTTTTTACAGGGGGCCGTGTTAAGATAAAGTTTGGAAACCACTGCAATACGCCACTTACCATAATTCACCTCAAGCAGTCATTTTAAAAGTCATTCTAAAATTGATACATACTGTCATTTACCTTTATTCAAAAAATAAAAATAAAAATAACGGGACATCCAAATGAAAGGGTAAAGAATTGATTAATTTATGAAAATGATAGATTAGAAAAAAATTGGTAATTTCACGAATAACGACAATATCTACAAGGCCGAATAAAAATATTTTAGGTGGCGTTCACAAATTACTATTATTCGAACATGATGATCTGTTACTGAACAATGAACATTTTGTAAAGTACAACGTTTGCATGCTTTCTTTATTTTTCAAATCATGTAGCTCAAACTCCTTGGACTTTGTTTAAATCTGTTATTTTGCAGGGTAACTTTTTCCTTATCATTGATTTACAATATAATACAATATGCATGGTTTGATGTTTTCTTTTACTTCTTCATGTTTTGTTTGTTTATCCTGCTCCAATAGCCTTTCTGAAATTGTTTAGGTAGGACAACCATTTTTTTTAAATTATTTTTTGATGGCACAGTAAAGAATTTCAAATTTATTAAAGTTTTACTAATTCGAAACTGCCAGTTGTCCAATTCTGGCACTTGACAGTGTTGGCAGTTTCGAATTAGTAAAGAATGTAAAGAAATTTCCGGTATCAGGGCTTCATGTAAATCTTCGAAATGATTCTCTGTTCATATTCTCTGTCTTCTCTTTCCGCTACAATGTAATCAGTTTGTCCCTTTTGTTCAGTGCCTCTTTCAAACTCTCTCTTATATTGCAACCTATATTTTTAGATACTGGAATTATGCTGCAGGTACGGTACAAACTTATGCAATTTCTTTTTCTTCAACCAGTTTGATTATTCTTGAAATATTGCGTAATGTAGCTTGAAAAACCTTTATTTCCTCCTCTTGTCGAATTTATTTGTAACGCGGGGAATTTAGATTGACCTCCTGTCTTCATGTTCTTGGCGTTTCTTTTCCACGTTTTCATTCTTCAATTCAGTTACTGCTCTTACGGTCCCCCTCCTTTCGTCTTCGGCTTTTTCTGTTTTTAACATTTTGACGACCCTTCCGCTTATTCTCGGGCATCTTCAACGAATCAGCGATAAACCATGTCTATTGTCGGTTATCCTTAGTTGTTTCTGTTTTTCCTTTTCTAATCTCTCCGGCTCCTCTTGCATTGCTACTTGCCCTAATTGTTCCACTTGCATAGAGATGTTTCTCTCCTCTTGAATATCTTCCTTTATTACGTTAACTTATGTTATTTAGTAGAGTTTGAGTGGTTAATTTTATTAAATTTTTTTTGAGACTCACGTCGAACTCTCTTTAGATAAATGGAGGTTGAAATATAGCAAAACCTCACAGATTCATAATTCATTAGGGTTGGATAAGTTCAGTGTTGGAGTCTAAGATATGAAAGTACCTGAGATTAATTATTGCTTAGTGTAACTACGTTGCATCTAGTGCTTACTGAACGGTAATCAGTAACTCATCGTTTCCTTTTTGCACCTGTGTGTGCTTCGTAATGCGATTCTAAGTGTTTACAATTATACTTTTGAAAGTATATGAGGTACTTTTACTTATCCAAACTCCCAACTTGTTAGTGTTTTGGAATAGCCTTTATCATTTGAAGAATTGTCCTAGAAATCCTTTAATTCTTATTTATGATTCTATGTAGAACAGATATATCATATTTCCACTTTACGGATTATCTGCTATTATCTGCTATTATCTACTATTGAATACAGTGTATTAATCATTTTATCAGAGAATCAATATAATTGATTACGACTATAAAGTGCATAACATTTAATATCACATTAACAGTTTAAAATTGAGGGCAATTGCTCATCGCGATCGATTTTGAAAATATTGTCGGCCAGAATAATTTTATTCGTCATGTCCTGTTGGTCTTTACCCTTGCATGTCCGAGCCAAATTGAAGGCCTTCTGCATAAGATTTCTGCTAGCTTTGGGTAAATATTATGGGGGGACACCAAGAAGCTAATCACCAGGACGCCTTTTTTAATCAGCTTTTCAAAATGGGCCTGCCCTCGTTTTCCACTATTTTCTCATACCCATGGCAGATGATGTTTTTTATGGAAATTCCAATAGGTCAATGGTCTTGAATGTTGATGACCGTCGCTAACGGATTTCGTGGAAAGTTATTTCTGCTTCTGTCACTTGAAGATGAAGATGTCTTGTGTTTAATCTATAATTAGCTAACATCGACATTGGTGCATATCTATCAGGTGTTTGATTTTTTTTTAAATAAGAAACCAAGGTCTTTTAGAATCTTAAAATCATTCTTATGCCTAACAATAAATTATTCTTCTCAGTTATTGTTGTCCTCAGTAAAATGTAATAATATATTTAAAAAAATTTTAAATCATTTGCCTACTAGAGGCGATAAGTAGGTGTTACACAGTTGTCTCTTTATAAAACTAACATTAGGGCGTATTCTGTAACTTTTTAACGGGCTGTTAAAATTTAGAGGTCGTTTAAAATTTAAAATAAAGTTCTATGATTGGTTGTTACCTTAGCAACAAAATTTAACACCCCTTTAAATTTAACGGTTTTGCTACAGAATAGACCCCTTTAGGAGCTATTCTGTACCGAGTACGTTAAATTTAAAGGACTGTTGCTATAGATGCTTTCTTTCGCTTAATAGTTTGAATCGTGTTTCGAATAGTTTGGATCTAAATTTCATAGTTGTTGCAACAAAACACCTGACTTAAATTTTTGATTTACAGTTCATTTGTAAATAACCATAATTCAATCCAAACAAGTTTTAAAAATAGAGAGATTCAAAGAAAAGAATGTCTGTTTTTGGATCAAAACACGTTTGGATCACGATTTTGTGAGCGAAAGAAAGCACCTTATATCATAAAGCTTTATAATTTGTTGTTACCACAGCAACAGGCCTTTAAATTTAACCTACTTGATACAGAATAGCCGCTAGTTACACGAATTAAAATTTCTCACTTGTTTTATTCCTATTGATATTCTTCCGCTACCTTTCAATAATGTTTTTCCAATTTATTCAAACCATGCGTTATACATTCCTTTCAATAAAACATGTCGACGAGATTTAAATATAAATAAATTATTTAAATATAAACAAATGACATAGACTCAAGTTCCTTTTTTGGGCGACCACTGTAAGTTCCTTTTAAATATACTATCTGGATACGGAAATGCAAATTATGAATAATTCAGTGCTTGCGCAGGTGTGTTGGAAAAGATATCTTCGTTTGTGTAGTAAAACTGCGCCCGCATTATTTTTGCGGCAGAACATTTTAGAACTGAACAGAATTTTAAACGTACCTTGAAATGGGGCGCTTGATCAGCAGCAGAAAGTGCAAATACAGCTAATACGTGCTCCAGGCAAGTTTCAGTACATGTTAGCTCTTAATGTGATGGCAGCATGATAAAGGTAAAGATAGAAATGTATTTTTATTTTTACGCTCTATTAAAATAATAGAAAAAGACATTCGTTTGCATATATGTATTATTTTTACTGTTATACTCACGTAGGATGTGTAAAGAAATATTTATTAACAATACAGTCAAAGCTCCTTAACTCGAAGTCCTACAACTCGATTTTTTCTATAACACGAAGTCGCTTGCTGTCCCCTGCAGTTGCTTAGCGTTAAACATTGATTTTTCGCTGTTTATTTCGAATTTCTCTAACTCGAAAATTTCTATAGTTCGAAATAAATTTGACGAACAAAAGACTCACTGAGCTCTATAATTCAAATTTTTACGACGAATCCCCATCTTTTTATCATCAATTTACGTTTTTCATGAGAGATGGTGTTTCTGGGAATCCCCTTCTTCGGATCTGAGACAATAATACTATGCACTTCAGTTGCGTTTAGTGTTTCAATTAATTTGGTCGCATTTTCTTTACAAACATGTAAATTTGCATCAACTTAAAAGTCTTACAGTCTAACAAAAGCTTGAAATTAAAAAAAAAGTCGAAAATGGTGTCAAAAAGAAAAATATTGCTGAGGAATACAAAATACCAGCAAGTACGTTATCCACGTTTATTATATTAAATTTTGATGGCCTTTAACTCGAATATTCTATAATTCGAACTTAATGTCAGGTCCCTTGGCAGTTCCACTTGCGGAGCTTCGACTGTAGTTCTAAAATCTGGGACAAAAAAGTCAGTCAGAAGTACCATCGGGTGCAAAAGAAAGTAAACGATTTTTTTCGTCATTGTATGTCTGACTTTGATTTGCCAATGCTTCGTAACGGACTAGTGTAACTTGATTGTCACAAATATTTATCAAGAAATAAACTGAAATTGGTTTTACAAAACTAAAATATCGCAAACTAACCTTTAGGAGTCGTTTATTTTGTTTATTTTTATTTGCACCCGATGGTATCTGCTATTTTTTTTGAGAAAAATTCAGCTGACTAAAATAGATCTAAAAATGAGGAAATCATTTGAAGCAATCATTTGTGTTTCGTAGCAGTCACATCTTTTTTTATTTTATGAAATACAAAGTACAATGCTCAAAAAAGTTAGGGAAACGTTTGCCCTAACACAAACGTAATAAATTAAAACATACTATAGGTAGGTAATGAAATATGTACACAACATCAATATTATTTTTAATGATTTAAAATGCAGACAAAAAGTAAAAGTTAGTAAGTGATCTTTGTGTTTTATTAGAAAACCATATATCGAATATGGCGCATACGAATATGGCGCATACATGCAAGTCATATACGGAACTCGGCTGTTTCAAATAATTGCACTACATTAATCATTACTATTATTCGTATTTAAACTTGACTTTTTTTCTGTGGTGTTTTGCACAACGGGATCCTAAGTCATAGACTTGTCAGGACCACAGAAGCAGAAGTGTATTTTTGTGTGTTAAAACTGTTCTATGGCTTTGTTACTTCCGATTTAATTTAATAATGTATTTCCGAGACATCAAAATTTGCATATTACCAGTTTGTTTTCCTTGTACAAAATTGCTTGCGATTTGTTCTATCAAATCAGCTCCAGCTGGAGTTGGAGAAAGTACCGTGCCTTTAATTGAATTCCTCATTAAAGTAAGCTGTGATTTTTTTATGAAGTTGGCGACACAATTCTAGAGAAAACAGTTGTCATTAACTGTCAGTACTGATCATAACATCAAATAAAAGCACAACCTTAAAGTTTAAAGTAGATGCTCAAAGTGCTCTCCTTCAGCTTGAATACATAAGCGTACTCTGCGTTTCATGTTTTCAAACCCGTTTGCAAAGTGTTCGGGGGTTATGTTAGCACACACATCTGTAATGCCCGCACGAAGTTCTCCGATTGTGTGACGCGTAGTTCTAAAAACTGTGTTTTTCATGTACGGATAAATGAAGTAATCCATAATTGTGAGATCCGGAGACCTTGCAGGAAAATTCACAATCCGATTATCGAAAAACTGCTGCAGGAAAGTCATTGTTTGATGAGCTGTGTGGGCAGTAGCATTGTCTTGCTGAAAAAACTCTTCTGTAAGTTCATCATCATGTAGTTGATTAACGAAAGGTTCTTTTAACTCATTTCGGTATGTATCTTTCAGTAGTTACTGAGTCGTTAAAAAATATTGGTCCGATGATACGCCTTCTTGACACTGCTAGCCAAATACCAATTTTTAATGGATGTAATGGAGTTTCCACAAATTCATGGGGATTTTCTGCTGACCATATTCTCATATTCTGTTTATTTAAATACCCTGAGAGATGAAACCCGGCCTCATCGGAAAAGAAACACTTGTCAAGAACGTCGTCGTTGTTTAAGTTATCAAGAAACCACTGACAATATTCTGTTCTTCTGTGAAAATCTACTGGCCTGAGTTCGTGGACTGCTTGAATCTTATATGGATAAAGCTTTAAGTCTTTTTTAAGAATAGTGTGACATGTTCCAACTGACAGCTGTACTTCTTGTGAAAGTTTCGCAATAGATTTCTAGGGAGAGTGTTCCATTCGATCCCGAACATCTTCAATGGAGGTTGCAGTCCTTTTCTTAGCTGGTCCGCTCCCTGTTTTGCGACCAAGTGATCCTGTTTCACGAAATTTAAGAACACAGCATGGAGATGTTTAACTGGCTGTTCATAAGTAATAGCAAAATTAGGAAACTGCTGTTGAAACTTCTGTACACACTGATTAATTGAATAAACTAACTGTCCATTTTCTATTCTACCGGTTTGAAAATAACTTTCAACAATAAATATTTTCTGCTGTAATTTTTGAATTAATTGAAAACACAAAGTGTCAATTTTACATTTAGCTATCAGTGCTGCAAATCTTAGGAGAAAGAAAAACAGTGAAATCATAGCCCACTTTAATGAGGAATTCAATTGAAGGCACGGTATTGCTCTTCACATATTCAGGTACATTCTTTGGTCTTTTAGGAAATACATTATTTCTTTGAAGCTGCTTCCACCCCTAAAATACGTCAAATTTCTCAATTTTTTGCACGATGGCGGAGGGGTGTCATTCATCTGGACGTCAGTCACATGCCCCCGATCAAGCTGACAGGAAACGAAAAAATACTAGTGAAGCCATTCTTGTTAAACTGAACTTTCAAACAGATCTCCTCGGTCTCAGATTCACAGCCCCTAACCTGTTTCTAACTCAAACATCAACTCCAAGAGCGTTTCGGAGTTCAGTCTGACTTGCACAGTAGCAGAGAAAAATCATATACTGGTGCATGAGCAGACATGCGCTCGACCATCATAAGAAAAACCAAATTCGTTCATGAAGACACTGATCTCCAGTGTTGAAGCTGACAGGCTTATAGCGTTTTCTAATGGTTGTACTGGTGCATAATCAGTGTATATCCATCTCTTATTATTACATGAGTTACACAAGTTAAAATGAGCTGAAAATACACTTGATGTTCACTAGTACACCCATTGGAAAACGTTGTTAGTGTTGACTCGTAAAATGTAGTGAAGCCAAGTGAAGTTTCGAGCAGGCATCCTTGGTCTCAGATTTACTACTTCTAAGCAGGAAAGGATCACGTACCAGTCTTGGTTTGAATCAATCCTATAACCGGGCTACAGTCAAAAAAGGTTATAAAATAAATAAATACTCTTTTAAAGGTTGAACTTTAAAAGAGTATTACTATCAACCTTTTTTGACTGCAGCCCAATTATAGAATTGATTCCTTCATTGATCAGTCGTGATCATACTTCACAGTCTTGGTTTGTGTATTTTTTTAGGTTTTCGCCCTTGTCCAGTACATCTTCCGCATTAACCGTCCACTTTGATTTTGCATGATTTTTTTCTCTAATTGTAGTACTGAACGCAGATTTGTAATTTACATTCAATAGTAGCACTACTTGTTTGTTTTTTCTTCTAGTCTTATTTAATATAAAAAATTTGCCAGATCCCTTGTTACTATTTGAACAAGGCGGAGACGTTTAATATTAAGTTGCCAGCATTATTACACTGACTCAATAAAATACTGCTTTACTAATTTGTCTCAATATTAGGGCTGCGAGAATTTATCGATATATCGATATTATCGATAATATCGATACTTATCGAATAACGATATTTCCATTTAAGATATCGATATATTGATAATATCGAAATTATCGATAACATCGAAATTATCGATAATATCGAAATTATCGATTACATCGATAATATCGATATATATCGGATATATCCTTTTTGTTGGTATCGCTGTATCGATATTATGGGTGGTATCGATATTATCGATAACATAATTTTCCTGAAAATATTAATAGTCAATCACGTTTTATTACCTATTTCAGTTTTTACTAAAACTGTTATTGGACAATTTATGCACGTCATAATTATTAATTTTTGGAAAGATTATTTTCCAAGATCAAAACCATTTAAAGAAAGTAAATTACTAATTATATCGGGTACCGTCGATATTATAATCCGTGACATTCAAACTAATTCGTTCAATTCGGACTAAACCTACTGCAATATGAATTTTATTAAAATTCAATTTCGTATATGGCAAGTGATCACGACTCACCGTTAAGATATAAAGAAAATTTTAAAATATTTCAATTACTTTTTAGTCTAGTCAAAGTTTATAAATATCAAAATGAAACTAGAGTTTTTTTTTAACTTTCGTGCATCCGACACTTATTCGTGTGGCCCCTTTTTCACACATTTTGGCGCGAAGACTATTCTTTTTTGCTAACAATATCTTGCTTTTAATTTTTATTGTTATGATTGGGGAAAACAATGAATTCTAATTCTGATGGATATGCGATTTCATGATTTCAAGAAAAATTATGAAATAATATTTCTGAAGAACGTAAAAAGAAAATTAGAAAAGTTTAAAATTTAAAAAAACACATTGCTAGCAAAACTATCTCGTACCAAAATATGTCAAAATGCACTTGTCCGACTTGTTCGATATTATCGATATATCGATAATTATAGTTATTGTCAATATATGCATAAATATCAATATATTGATAAATATCGATATTTTTAGTTATCGATATCCGATATCTAAAACAGAATATCGCGCACCCTTACTCAATATCATGGCATGTTGGGTTCTTGTCCAGCTTTTAGGATCCGCTACTGTAGCTCATTTTATATTCTTGTTAATAAAACTTTCTTTACTTTGAATCGTCACTGATTTCAAAGCTTACTTTCTTTATCAAAGCTGACGTTTACTTGATTTTCTTTTGGTTTTTGTACACCTCTGTATCTCAGTTTTTATTTGTTGTTCAAAAGTAATAAAGACCGATATTTCAGTCATAGATTAACAACTTTAAACTTAGTTTATCTCCGGAGAAACAATTGTAGACCTAGGAATAAACTAAAGTTTGAGAAATATCGACCTTTGGTGGTTTCAATTTACCAACTGTTTTTTTTTCTTGTAAAATGGTTTTATTTCAAACGCCGGAACAACAAATAAGCATTCCCCAGTTGTTTTGAGTAGTGTATTATTTTGTTATATGAATAATTAGCAGCGCAATTAAACTATTCTCTTCATTTTACGTACAGATGCATTCGAAGGTCTGTATTGAACGATCTCGAACAATCTAAATTAAATATTCATATCCATTATTATTAATTTAAATATTTATTTTCGTCGACTTCTCGTATCGCACCATACTGTATTATTAATTTTTAATTGGATCTCTTGGTTGTGTAGGTGTGACGTGGCGATACCCATCGAATTTGTTTGTATCTACAAGTAACAATGTAAGAAAGTTAATAAATAAGTTGTTATTTCGAATTAGTGTCTCTGATACTATCTGATGTGATAGAGAAATTAGTTCGTGTTCCGTATTTTTGTAATCTGTGATATACTTGCAAGAAATTTTACACGTAAACTCAGGCAAGTAGTGTTAATATTTTTAGTTATTCCAAAAAAAACTTCGTGGTCGTGGGTCAATATTGACTTTAACTTCTAAGCTTCGAATAATGTTTAAGTTATCAGACGATTGATTGATCTTAACTTGCGTGTCCTTCATGTTACTGATTTTCAATTTACTATTTAAATTACTTTGTTGTTGTCTGTTGAAATTTATCACAAAATATGATTGTCTCGCATTACAGTTTCTTATAAACTATGCTTAGATTTATTTCAATTATTAAAGTTCTCTTCTGCAGAATTGTTTATCGGAACAAAGAATTTCCACAAGTCACAAATTATTATTTAGTCTTACTTGAAAAAAACTAAATGTAAAAATTAAAAACAAAAACAAACCACATAAACTTAATGGACCAGGATGATTTGAATTTGGCGCCGTGGTTTACGCGGTAAATTCAAATTAACCTCAGTCAAAATATAAAATAATGAATAATTTATCCGGCAATGCTGTTTAAAATTCAAGTTTTCATTATTTGCCTGACTATTATATTACGAATAAAATAAGTCCTATTCTTTGTTCGAAACGAAGACTTTAAAGTTACTCGCAACTCGTAGTAAGTTTAGGATTCTTATTGCTGTCGTGAATATTTCTAATTAATTAAGTACACTTTCCAAAAGCACAGTTTCACGGTGGAAGTTAATAATTAATTATGCAGCTACCATGTGCAGGTTATTGCAATGTAGTCACCTAATTATTGCGCACCTCCTCTTCCTTTAGAATTTCGCACCGCTCAATAATGGCTTTCTGTCGTTCTCAGCTCTAGTTAACATTCGTGCAATCATTTGTAATATTGATTTTCTTATAAAGAGAACTCGATTATTTTCTGATTACGTCGCATTGAAATGCAAATCGTTTTCGTTCTTTCAATACATCGTCTATAATACACGTAACGCAATGAATGGCTGTTACTAAAAAGATTCTTTGAGCGAACAGTATGTATTCAAATAGCAATTTGAAAGTGAAGCTAATTAAATTTATAAATATTCTTTGTATATTAATCTTCATTAATAAATAGTTTCCTTCAGATTAACTGTGAAGTCAAAACGAATCAAACTTACTTACATACTTTTTGCGTGTCCTGTATTTTATAAATAGCACTTAATTAGCCTAACTTAGTAGATTACAGTTATAGTATAAGTTATCTTATCATCATCTTTTGTATTCCATATTCATTTTTAAATTAAATTAAATCTTATATCAAAACAAAGTCGTTCGCAGGAATAAGAAAATTCATGTAATATTACAGTGTGATTAAAATAATTAATAAGTTATTAGGGAATCTGTTGTGAAAAAGAAAATACTCTAATTTCTGTATCAATCGAGAAAAAAATTATAATTGGTTGCCAAATTTATAATTAATAAAAAGGAGAAAACGTTTCGTATAATTATGACCAATTCAGTGCATATTGTTGTTCAATATCGTTATCGATTAGAAAATGTCAGATCTAACAGATGGCGCGATTGTTCCTTTATACTGAGTTCATTTATAGCCGTCAGATGTCGGCTGCGTCGTTGGCAATCGTTATTTTCGCACATACGCACATTCTCTTTTCTACGTAGTTAGTATGAAGCATATTTTAATAATTTAACAAAAGTATGTGAACGTAATGATTAACAGAAAAATTTTGTGCAAATCGTTTTTGATTGCAGTGAGAACCTCGAGCAGCCTCTGGACAGCTGTTTCAGCCCTGCTTGGGGCTTCTTCAGCAGAAACGTAGCTCGACATTCCCACTGCAGACCAAAAACGACTTGCTCAATTTATTCGCAAATGCGATGTAAGAATGACGAACATATAAAATAGCGACATCTTACTATCGCTTTTTGACCTAACATTGCAGTAGGATAGACAAATTGAAGCGGGATTTGCTCCTAATGAGTCCCCCATGCAAGGCGGCCATGCTTGCTGTCAAAGCATAATGAAAGATTTTAGAAAAATTTTGTGCAAATCGTTTTTGATTGCAGTGAGAACCTCGAGCAGCCTCTGGACAGCTGTTTCAGCCCTGCTTGGGGCTTCTTCAGCAGAAACGTAGCTCGACATTCCCACTGCAGACCAAAAACGACTTGCTCAATTTATTCGCAAATGCGCCTTGCATGGGGGACTCATTAGGAGCAAATCCCGATTCAATTTGTCTATCCTACTGCAATGTTAGGTCAAAAAGCGATAGTAAGATGTCGCTATTTTATATGTTCGTCATTCTTACATCGCATTTGCGAATAAATTGAGCAAGTCGTTTTTGGTCTGCAGTGGGAATGTCGAGCTACGTTTCTGCTGAAGAAGCCCCAAGCAGGGCTGAAACAGCTGTCCAGAGGCTGCTCGAGGTTCTCACTGCAATCAAAAACGATTTGCACAAAATTTTTCTAAAATCTTTCATTATGCTTTGACAGCAAGCATGGCCGCCTTGCATGGGGGACTCATTAGGAGCAAATCCCGCTTCAATTTGTCTATCCTACTGCAATGTTAGGTCAAAAAGCGATAGTAAGATGTCGCTATTTTATATGTTCGTAATGATTAACAAAGAACTAAATGATAACAAAACGCACTACGTGTTGAAGAAAAAATCATGCCATCTATTGGAATTTTTTTTCCAACTTTCTCACGGCATGGCACAAGGTACTGTCGCCGCAAAAAAAAATGGGATACTTTTCTTGACGTAAATTTAACAATACTAAAACTTTTAAACTTAAACTGCTGTGTAACTGTAATTATGAGCTGTCATTTACAAATGACTAACAAGTTAAATTTTTCTCTTACTTATATGTTTAATATGAGCGAATAATTTTTCAAATTAACATAATGACTGATGTTTATTAATTACTGTTTGTCTTCTGTGAGTGTCAAGGTGCTTTCCTTTTGCTACAAATCTCACTTCACCTCAGATAAACGTCATTTCCGTTCGAACGAACAAGCAAGTTTGAACGTATTTTTTAACCTGTCAACCAATGGGAGTGCTTGAATGGCAAGGTGGGAGGTCAACATTGTGGTTCAAACTTACCTGTTCGCGCCAACGGGAATGACGTTTATGTGATCCGAGGTAAGATTGTTGGCAAAAGGAACGTAGCTTCAATTTATAATTACAGTCTCCCAGCAAAATTCTTAGCACTATTAAATTTACGTCAAAAAAGTGGACGTCAAAAAAAGTGTTCGCCGACAACAGTAAATATAGTAGATTTGGCAATATTGTAATGGATATTGTTGAGTCGACGCGACGTCGACTTACACATATTGGAGAGAAATTAGCACTTATTCTCCATTTATTCATTCAAAATAACTCAGCAAATAGCGTTGCAATTAATTTTTAAATAGCGTTCTATATTTATTTACTGTATGTTTTAATTACTGTTGAAAGCAAAAAATAGTAGACAAGAACACTTTCCTGTAATTATTCTTTCTAAAAATGATATCGATTAAAGATGACTTTACTGACAACACTAAGAAAAAATTGAAATATTTCAGATTTGCCAACCTTAAGGCTTCGGGTAACATTTAATAATTCGTCTTTAATCAATACCACTTTGAGAAAGAATAATTACAGGAAACTGTTTTTTTGTCTTCTATTTTTTTGCTTTCAACTGTAGTTTTGGAATGTAATTAATTAGATTTAAATTGATTTTTCAAGATTGGACCACAGGTCGTAGATGTCCCCATAATAGGATCTCTCCATTATCGCGTGCTGTATTTCGTTACAGAAATCTGTAATCTTCGAAAAGGAATTTCTGTGAGAGGTTTGCATGCTTGCTATCAGGAATCTACATCCATGTACAGAAACCTTAGCAACCGATACAGTTCTCTGCTTAGTTTTGTTACGAACCTAAACCCTTATTCGAAGGAAGGTTGTACCCTGGTTAACATAACGCTGGCGTAGCTGGCGCTGGTGGCAACGCCTCTGCTTAAAATTTAATACAAAATCAATAACTTTATTTTTCCAATATTGAACTTTTAACCTGAATATTGTGTATCTGGCGCCTAGGGAGTAGAACGAAGCAATGCTTTTATCGTTCGGCGCGGCTAATTAGATTTACTAATGCAAGAAGCTTTTTCCTGTTTCATGCTGAAGTTCCGGGAACTATTTTAATTAATCCTTAAACAAAAGTAGGTAACTAGAGTTAATTCAGCAAAGTTTGCGACCGGTATAAATACCATAAAAATACATGAAGTTAAACGGTTGTAAATTCCATGTATAAATATCTGATTCCATCAACGTATGTATTGTGTAGTTATAAAAGTAGTTCCCTTCTTTTGATTTAGAAAAGCCTCGTTGTAGTTATACCGTGCCTTCAATTGAACACCTCATAATACCTCATTAAATTGGGCTATGATTTCACTGTTTTTTTCTCCTAAGATTTGCAGCACTGATAGCTGTTCAATTATTTAATTAAACAAGTGTCAAATTGACACTTTGTATTTTCAACTAATTCAAAATGTTAGAATTACAACAGAAAATATTTATTGTTGAAAGTTATTTTCAAACCGGTAGAATAGAAAATGGACAGTTAGTTTATTCAATTAAACAGTGTGTACAGAAGTTTCGACAGCAGTTTCCTAATTTTGCAATTACTTATGAACAGCTAGTTAAACATATCCATGCTTGTGTTCTTAAATTTCGTGAAACAGGATCAACTTGGTCGCAAAACAGGGAGCTGAGCAGCTAAGAAAAGGACTGTAGCCTGCATTGAAGATGTTCGGGATCGAATGGAACACTCTCCCAAGAAATCTATTGCGAAACTTTCACAAGAAGTTCAGCTATCAGTTGGAACATGTCACACTATTCTTAAAAAAGACTTAAAGCTTTATCCATATAAGATTCAAGCAGTCCACGAACTCAGGCCAGGAGATTTTCACAGAAGAACAGAATATTGTCAGTGGTTTCTTGATAACTTAAACAACGACGACGTTCTTGACAAGTGTTTCTTTTCCGATGAGGCCTGGTTTCATCTCTCAGGGTATTTAAATAAACACAATATGAGAATATGGTCAGCAGAAAATCCCCATGAATTTGTGGAAACTCCATTACACCCATTAAAAATTGGTGTTTGGCTAGCAGTGTCAAGAAGGCGTATCATCGGACCAATATTTTTTAACGACTCAGTAACCCCTGAAAGATACATACCGAAATGAGTTATTAGAACCTTTCATTAATCAACTACATGATGATGAACTTACAGAAGAGTTTTTTTTCAGCAAGATAATGCTACTACCCACACAGCTCATCAAACAATGACTTTCCTGCAGCAGTTTTTCGATAATCGGATTGTGAATTTTCCTGCAAGGTCTCCGGATCTCACAATTATGGATGACTTCATTTATCCGCACATGAAAAACACAGTTTTTAGAACTATGCGTCACACAATCGAAGAACTTCGTGCGGGCATTACAGATGTGTGTGCTCACATAACACCCGAACACTTAGCAAACGGGTTTGAAAACATGAAACGCAGAGTACGCTTATGTATTCAAGCTGAAGGTGAGCACTTTGAGCATCTACTTTAAACTTTAATGTTATGTTTTTATTTGATGTTATGATCAGTACTGACAGTTAATGACAATTGTTTTCTCTAGAATTATGTCGCCAACTTCATAAAAAAATTACAGCTTACTTTAATGAGGAATTCAATTGAAGGCACGGTAGTTACCATTACAGTTACCAGTCCCTAGTTAATAATATTTAATAATATTGATATTTACGAAAAGTTTAAGTAGCGACATCCCGCGGTCGCCTTTTGTCCTGCAATCAAAAACGACTTGGGACTAAATTTTTTTATTAATATTTGCATTACCTCAGGATTATTGTTGTTTTTTTTTATGTCAGTAGATGGTTTCATTTCAGCAAGTGGTGAATCACTCTGTATATTAGACTCATTACATAAATCCTGATTTAGTTTAATGTATAAAATCCTTATAATGAAATTTTACACTTCGTCGATAATCCTTGTTGGCATTGTAACAAGCTTCTACATCTGCATAGTACCTACTCCTTGTTTATACCTGTGTTTCATTTACCTATCCCTTTACGTACATTTACATAGCAGTGTCCACAAGGCGTGCAAATTTAGGATTGTATTCAGTCCATACATTAGACATAGTAAGTGCTGAGATGTCTGAATTAGAAGTGCACATAATGCAGAACTAAAAAATAATTATATTTACATACATATTAATACATAAACTAAACTCTGGTTTTAAATATTTACATATAGATGAATCTAAAACGAAAATTGAGAAAAAAGTTTATGCTTCGCAAGGCCTAATTAAAAAGTGCGTTCGAATAGTGAAAATAAATTAATTAATTTTCCCTAAAAGAATTTGCGTATCCCTTCAGTAAACAAAAACAATAATGTTTTGCTTCATAAGTAGATTATTTCATAAACTCACAGCAAACTTTTTTTTCCGTTCATTGTTAGGCACATATTATAATTATTAGTGAATTTACGTAGAGATCAATTTCATGTGTACTTAGTAACATGTATGTGCAGTAACTTATTCAGCAGTACTGTGCTAACTGGGACAATTAGGGGAACTTCGGCAGCAGCTTTTGCTCTACTTTAATTATTATGTTATGAAACTGTGTTATCGGCAAGGCAACATATTTTAATGTTCGAATATGAAAAATGATCACGTACAGTAACTACTTACTTTCCGTATTATGCGAAGTAACTTTGTTCATACAGGGTGACTGTGATAGTTGTGCAAAGCTTGAAATCTATAGTACTATAAATGCTAACGATTGAACTACACATTTTGATTGATAATATTACCGGTTTCAAGCTGCTCTCCAACAGTTACGGAAAATTTTCAACTGCTATTTTTTCAGAAACTATTAATAATAATAATAATAATATTTATTAGTCCCGTATTTACAAAGTAATGGGATATGTCAAAAATACATGAATAAAAAATATAACACATATACACAAAAATCACTATTAAACAAACAAACAGTTAAACCTGGGATGACATATACGATTTAAATTCTTCATTGGAGTAGATGCATTTGTTTATCAGTAAGGCTTTCATTTTAGATTTAAATTTATTTATATCTTTGATATTTTTTAGATGCGGAGGCGATGCGGACCAATAGCCGATGGACTTTTACAGGTTATATTATAGATATTTAAAGGAGTACGATAATTATTGCGTTGACGGGTTTCATAGTTATGAATATTCAAATTTCGTACAAAAGTCTTTTGATTAGCATGTACATATACTAATAATTCAAGAATTAATATAGACGCTAGCGGCAATATTTTGTATGAAGTAGAATACGGTCTACATGAGTCTGTAGATTTAATATTAACGATACAACGTATGATCCGCTTTTGAGCCAAAAATACATCAGCAGATGATACGGAATCACCCCAGAAAGAGATACCGTATGGCAATCTTGAACGAACCTGAAAATAATAATATGCCAATATTTAATTATGGCTTAAAGCATATTTAAGATTACGAAGTTGAAAGCCAATTGTATTTAACTTTTGTATTGATTTTATACTGTGTGATTTCCAATTTAAATTTTTATCAATATGAACTTCACACAGGATTCTTGTTTAAGGTCCATTTAAGTGCAGTTTAATATTTAGATCGTTAGAATTATAAGAAGGCCGAAAAATAACAAATGTTGTTTTAGTAGAATTCATAAAGAGTTTGTTCAGAATGAACCATTGGTTTAGGTGCTTTAATAATATATTTCCTTTTTCTGTTAAAGAATCCAAGTTAGATCCAGAGAAAATTCCCGAAGTATCATCCGCGTACATTACTAATGTATAATTCAGAAAACGAACAATGTCATTAACAAAGAGCAAAAATAGAATTGGACCCAGAACTGAGCCCTGGGGAATACCGATAGTTATTGGTAGAAGACATGATTTGATTGTAGATGTCGTATTGTTTCTAAGAAATTTAATTTTAATGTACTGATTGCGACCACATAGGTAAAAGGCGAACCAATTAGATACAATACCGCGAATATCATACAGTTCAAGTTTAGAGATTAATAAGGAATTTTCTACGCAGTCAAAAGCTCTGCTAAGGTCTGCTAGTTCCTGCTCTGTAAAAGAAAAAATAAACATATTGGAATTTACAACACTATTAAGTGCAGACGAAACATCACCTACGCTAATGTTTTTCAGGATCTCATGTGGAATATCAGGAAAGAAATTTATTAAATGTATTTGCAATAACCGCAGGATTGTCAGTTAAAGAAGTATTTATTGATAAAGATGTATTTCTGTGTGAACGTTTATTCCTCGTTATTTCAGATAAAACATTCCACGCTTCCCGATTTTTATTATTTGAAGAATTGATTCTATTTGCGTAGTGCAATTTCTTCGTTTCTTTAAGCAGAATGTCGTTTTTTATGTTGAAGGTACATATCTTTTAAATTTGGATACTTTAACTGAAGATTATACCAGTTTCTGAGGGTAGCACTAGAAGTTTTTAAATTATCCGTAACCCAAGCTCACTTTTGTAGCGTGGTGTTGATTTTAACCGTTTTTTCTGGAAAATAAAGATGAAAATTACGAACAAAGATGGCGTAGAAGCTATTAAATGTATCACTAAAGTTTTATAAGTGATTAAAATCAGGCCAAATTGTATTTGAGGGGGCTGCTTGAAAAGCTGCGTAAGACTTTACATTGAAAGAACGCGCAAATGAAGTATGGGACATGATGTTTTTTGCAGAATTAAATTTTCGGGAGGTGGCATATTACGTAACGATGATCCGACATCGGACATGATAAAACATTATTAAATTAAATTATCAAGTATATTCGAATTGCGCGTAGGCATATCAAAGGTTTGGAACAAATGTCTTAAACGATTTGCGTTTTCGTTACTAGATACATTGAAATGTACATTAAAGTCACCCAAGATTACTATACAGGTGTTTCGATGGAAGACCTAATTTAGAACGTCAGAGATGATTCGTAGAAAATTTAGGATAATTTCTGTCGGTGATCTGTAACACGTAGTAATAACATATTTATCTACATTAGAAAATTCTAATTCAATTCCACAAACCTCACAGTCAAGTTCAACACAAAATTGACTGAGTTTTAAATTTTTGGATTTATATCCATTTTTCAACCAAATTGCCACACCTCCGCATCTATGATTTACTCTGCGAAAATTAGAAATTAATTGACAATTTGAAATAAATAGAATAGAAATTAATAGAATAAATAGTGTCTACATTTGCCCAGGTTTCTGTTAAACATAAAATTTTAACATTAGAAAAATTAACTTCAATTTGTGCAATTTGGGAAAGAGTAACACCTTGAATATTAATTAAAACTATATACAGCGTGTAATCAAATAAGTTTCACATATTAAAACTGTAAGTTCTTTATCACTTAAGAAAGTGATTTCTGCAAATACGAATTTTATTGGTGAAAAATTAAAGAAATTAAAACCCCCCAGAGCCCGGAGACTTTTTGTTTGAAAACCTCTGACTGGCCGCGTATCAGTTTCTACAAGCGCATCATAAAACGTCGTAAAACAATAAAGCGTCATCAAACTGAAGGGCATTGGGTTAAAATCTTCGCTTATGTAATTCCATAACGGAATAGAATTATAAATATCCATCGCGTTGGTTATTAAATTAATCAATTTTCTCAATTTTCACGTAATTGTTAATAGTTTTCTGCTCACAAAACTGTAAAAATAAATAAAAATTAGAAATTCCATTTTCTAAAATTATTTTACTAATTCATACGTGTTCATCGTGTACTTTATTTGCTGGTCGTCAATAGACTGCATTGTTATTTCTTTATTGCGCAAAATGTTTAAGAATGTATTTTCTTTCTGCATTTCGGAAAATCATTGAATGCAGTCATCGCTTTTTAGTATTTTGTGGAACCAAAACAATAAAGCGTCATCGAACTCGAACTACGAAGAAACGTATTCGTTAGTGGAAATAATTAACAAAGTGACTAATATTTTTTTTAAATCATTTTAATACGCGAAATTAGCACTGTAAATCATGTGTATTGTTGGTTTACAAAGACCAGGATGTCAAGATCTAATTATTGTCAATTATCTAATGAAACAGACTTAATTCTGATCAATGCAAGCAGATTTAAATTGTTCTCCTTTAATCATAATGCACACACGGGCCACGACCGAGAGGTTGTGAATTTGAACTGTCGTCTTTAATGGGTCGGTTATTCTATTTTATTGTGTTCCCATAAAGTTTTTAAAATGCGATGAACCAATTGACCTTGAATTTTGCTGGAATTTTGTTTTATTACGTTGTTTTTGTGCACGGCCAACCAGAAGTTCTCAAACAAAAGAGTCAATACTCCTCCACTAGCTAATTTTTTTATTTTTGAGCTAGACTTTTGGTAGTTGCAGCATTAATTCTCTTACATGATGAGGAACATACGGTATTAATATGTGAAACTAATTTGATTACACTCTGTATAAGGAGTCTACATTAACAAAACCTGTTTTGGCGAAAACACCTTTCCCGACGTAGAGGGATTCTCAATTCTGGAATTTAAAGAAAACGACGTGGGTCCAGCACAACTGTCATTTTTTAAGATACACTGTTTTTTTTTTGTTGTAGAATTCGCTGCAGTATTAGCTTTTTGTTAAGAATGTAAGAGTTCAATTGTTACCATTTATAATAATATATTGCACATAGAAAAAAATGTAGTAAAAATGGAGACAGAAATAAATTTTTGGAAATATTCGTAGATGTTATTGTAATAAAAGGATTATGTAATTTCTCCGTCTGACTCCTGCAAGCTAGCCTTGGCCTACATCGCACGTTGGTTACCTAATAACAGCGACCAGTAAATAGGATCAATTCAATTCTTATAAATACTTAGCTTTTCTGGTCTAAAAATAGTTCGAAAACTTGGGAAGTATGCCGTACTTGTTGAAACACAAAATTGTAGAGTTTTGGTTATAGAGTTGTTCAGCAGAGTTAGGCTGGTTTAGTTTTTTTAAAGACATTCTCTTTTTGTATGCCTTATATTTCGAAACAGGTTTGTTCCATCATCAGAGGCTAACAGCTTGAGGGTTCAAATTGAAGTAGCACATTACAATAATTAAAAATAAAAAAAAATGAAAAATTGATTAAAACATATTAAAACCAGTGTAAAAGGGAAGGACAAAAATTATAGGATAAGCGTCAAATGGCAGACGTGAAAGTGCCACTAACCAAAACTCTAAAAATAGCTCGCCAATACTTTTCTTATAATGCGCAAATTCATGTCATCTAGTAAAATGTCTCTTCAGTTTATCATGTAAGTTATATTCCATTCTAATAAAGGCTCCTTATGTGTTGTGATGATTCAACGACATTTGTCGGAAGCTACACGCGTCAGATCCTGGCGCGTCACAGTCTTGAACCTTCGGTGAACGTCTGCCTGCATCGCGCGACGATAATTTCTGGGTGAAGAAATTTCGAACGTCGCGCGGCCTTGAATCTTTGCCAAACTTAAAAAATCTTGTAAACCTGAGCGGCATATTTAAGCGATCGACCGGAGGAAATAAAAAGACAGTTCTCATTAGAGTTTACAATTAATCGTTCGGCTTATGTTTAAATAAATTACCTAGTTTATTTTTCGCGTTAAATAAATTAGTGCTGTTGTAACGTTTTTAATAATTTAAATTTGTAACAGAATTTTATGTTGTACTAAATCTGACTACGCACCACAATTCCTACAGTATATGTTACTTTTTGGTACAAATAATAACAATTACCAGTAAGTAAATAGTTACAATATTCTTATAGCAAGATTTATTACAATTGTTTGAATATTTAATACAATTTGTTACTGTCTCCATTTTTTTTACTATAATTGTGTTACTTTTTATTACACATTTTGTTCTGTGCAGGTTTCAAGCTTTGCATAACCATCACTGTATATTCACGGATGATGAAAACGAATACAACGATGTGCCTAGATTCCTTCTTAATCTTAAAATTCGAGTTTGTTTGAATTTAAGTCTATAAATTCAGAAAACTTGTGCTTTGTTCTGTTGTGAGTTGGTGTTGTGATCACTGGATTACGCTTCAAATGCCAATTTGGAAGTTATGTTAAATATATTTTATGAGTTTTATGGCCGGTTTATGAAATGATACTTAACTTTATTAGAGATAAATTCAAGATAAACTCACCATAACTTCTAAAAACCGTTTCTCAAAACTTTATCCGTGGATAAAGCGTATACGTAGTAACGTAAACAGTTTATACTTTTCATGCAGTTATCTGTCAATAAAAAATTATCTTTACATTAAGTTATTTATCGGTTCAGAAACCGGGCATTAGTTATTTGTTTACATTGGGATGCAACAAATAAGGTAGTTCCAAACATACATCAATTTGGAGGTAGGTAACGAGTGTCTAAATAAAAATCTGATCAAGTAGGCTAAGACCGAGAATATGTTCGCTGCATGCATATCGTTTCTAAGTTCAACTGCGGAGCTGTCAAATGTAACGTCAAAATTTTCTGTTGAAAAATTTTTCCGTTACTTTTTCTTAATTATTTTTTTATAAATGAGAACATGTTAAGTTTTGGGAACCTATTTTAAAGTTATGGTTATATTTAACTTGACACTGAAATAACATTTAACGAATTACCATATGGGAGCTTATGTCTTTGCTAAAAGTATGAAATTATCTAAAACGTACGGACCCTGTTTGTGAATTTTTCCATAGCCTGCTTGACCAGTTTTTTTATTTAAACACTAGTTATCTGTAATTTGAGGTGCCAACAAATTTAATGTAGCGATTTTTGTTCGTTACTTGGAATCACTGTTTATAATATTCAAAACCACACTTAAGAAAAAGGTAAAAGGTAAGGAGAGAATCAAATTCTTTATTTATAATCAATGATCATAGTATTTAAATAAAATGGGTAAAATAATATTACCCGTAACATTTAAATATAAATATTTTTAGCCCTATGTTTTTGTTGGTACACCCACGCAAATCAAATGCAGGTGCACACTTATGTCCATTTTTAAGGAGCATATTTTTTTAAGTGACTTTACAACTGCGAATATTTTTCGAATGAGTTTAGTTCTGAAAAGAAAGAAGGTTTTCTGTGAATTGTTTACGTTAATAACAAGGCTTCGATTGCTCCAGTTACAGTTTCATATCACCGCGCAATATGGCATGTTATGTTTTACGCTGTGTAAACTCCATGGGTTTTAATTTTATTACCGCAACATATTGCGGTTTCTTTTCTAATTTGAAACAATAAATTTCCTGTGCAGAATTCCGGTTTATAACAGTAATCAAAAGAAAGAAAATTAAGATCTTGGCAGGCACAAATGAGCGAGCCGAGCATTTTAAAATAATCTACATTAGTTCGAAACAATACATTTAAATTTTCTGAAACCCTAAGATTATATTGGGTCATACCACCTCCTTCAGGTAAACCCTTGTTTATGTATATATATCTCGTTAGACTAAAGTATATCTTTAAATGTAATCCAATGCAATTACTAAGGTATGGAAATAGAAATATCAGAAAGTCGTTTTTTCCAGTGAGATTCTTACATACCGAATTTTAAGCTTGTTTTTGAATTTTATTCATATAAAACAAATTAATTAAACTCACCTTTTCTTTTATTAATATACCGGGTGTCCCGCGCCATGTGCTCACCTTTCTAGAATCTTTACTTATTATTAATCGATTAACCTGAATTTTAGAGACGATAAACTAAACAAAAAATGGAATTTTTCGACATACTGGTACTCGTCATAGGACTTCCGGTTTCGCCGGAAGTGATATCAACTTTCTTATTTTAAATGGAACACCTATATATTTTTAGATATTTAAAATCTACGGAGCATTACGAATCCGAATACGTATCAATTATTAATTTTGGCTTCCATGACAACGAAAAAAAACTTTTATTTTTCAATCTAGAAAGCTATGAATCGCATTTTTTGGATCTAATGCGATCAAGTGATCAAAATCACTCCTTTGATGGTATTTTGATTTTTAACATTTTTACAGTATTTGAAATTTTCATTAGCTTTTAACTCATTTTTTTCGATAAAACCTCATATGTTTCTTAGCTTAGTTCAACTGAACATTTTTTTCTGAATACGCTGATACCAAATACGTCATATTTTCTTTGAAAATAATTGAAAACAGAGCATGTCATATCGAAATTTTACACTCCATTTATTTCAAATGACTTTCAAAGAAAATATTACGTATTTGGTATCAGCGTACTCAGAAAAAAATTTTCAGTTGAACTGAGCTAAGAAACATATGAGGTTCTATCGAAAAAAATGAGTTAAGAGCTAATGAAAATTTCAAATACTGTAAAAATGTTAAAAATCAAAATACCATCAAAGGAGTGATTTTTTCGAAACACTTGATCGCATTAGATCCAAAAAATGCGATTCATAGCTTTCTAGATTGAAAAATAAAAGTTTTTTTTCGTTGTCATGGAAACCAAAATTAACAATTGATACGTATTCGGACTCGCAATGCTCCGTAGATTTTAAATATGTAAAAATATATAGGGTGTTCCATTTAAAATAAGAAAGTTGACATCACTTCCGGCGAAACCGGAAGTCCTATGACGACTATCAGTATGTCGAAAAATTTCATTTTTTGTTTAGTTTATCGTCTCCAAAATTCAGGTTAATCGATTAATAAATAAAGGTTCTAGAAGGGTGAGCAAATGGCGCGGAACACCCGGTATGTTACAAAATGGATTGTACGCCATATGCAATTGACTTTGCTGCCTACTTAAATTTTTTCGTAGTTTATCTTTTATTTTTACGCCGTCGTTTTCTCGATCTGTCAGCTTGTATTGCCATACCGTAGTAGGCACAGCTTATATGATTTAGTGACAATACATTTGCCAATTCCTGTTAAAATCGACAAAAAAACTAAAAAAAAAGAAACGGTGCTTTGTATAACCTTGCCGTGTTCTACATTTCAATATAGCAAGCGACAGCAACCGAACACTAAAACTAGTAATAACCACATGGCGGATAGAAAAAAGTGTAACACTTTACTATTGCAATGAAGCGGTGCGATGTTATAAATAGATTGTGCACACGCCTCAACATATTTGCCGGTGCAACGCGTCTAGCCGATAGGGAATAATCGGTAAGCCAAAGAAATAATGCATTCGTTAGGACGGCATTATTCACAATAATGTCGCGGTTGATTGCGATGCTCCGACACGATGCGCACGAGAGAGTGTGCTGCAGAGACGTGACGTGCTTCTATTTATTTCAAATCAACTAAATTGTTGTTTCTAAATTCAAGAAAGAGCTGTTATTAGCTTCAGGAATTATATTCGCGTTTTTACCGTGACGATATTAATATTAAACTGATTGATTAAAAATCACGTATAAGCGGGCGGAACATTTAACGCTTCGATTTAGACCGCCACGTCGAGTCGGACTGCCGCTATCTCAAACTGGTTTCAGGCAGTTCACTTTCTTCATTCCGCTGTTTGGTAATAACGTACTAAAAATATCACTATAAATATGTATAATGCATTACAGATGAAGCGAACTAGTAAAACATTTCTAACGAAATGGCTTGCGGTGTGATTTGATTCCAATAAATTTGTAATCATTCATTATTTATGGAATAACAGACGACGCCTAGTATTACAATATTGCATTTGGCGTCATCTGGTGTTCGTCTAAAGGTTACAGCTTCTATCTCCAAACCTACTTAAGCTTAGCAGTTGTCTTTAAATTCTGAAAAGAACCTTTTCATTAAAATTTATTACAAGTGTATTTAACAGAAAATTGTAATCGATTGATTTTTATGATTATTTATCTGTCATTTAAAAATTAACAGAAAAATTTAAAGTCATTCTTTTAGTTAATTAATTAAATCGACCCGATTGTGTTGGGAGTTCATTTTCTTTTCTAATTTCCCTTTCGTATGTTCCATAACCAGAGGTAACTGACACAACATGTACAGTCAGGGACGAAATTGTGGGTACCACATTTATATTACTGGTTATTTCCCGCAAACGTTTATCCCTTTATACCTGCAGCATTCATAAAGCGACAACAGCGTCTTAAAACTGTGCAAATAACATTTATTGGGTATTAATTCATAAATGAATAATCCCTTAATGGTGGGATTTGTTCTGTTTATTTTATAGATGTTTTTAGTTGGACAAAATTATGGGTACAACGATGCAGCTTTAGTTTTATCAGAACTATTGTAGCGTGCACACAATATTAGTGGATTAATCTGAAAAACGGCATTTTTATTAAGTTAATAATTAATAGTGAAATGTCCTAAGAAAGTTCGTTTTTAAACTAAAAATTTCTCATGCCTCCCAGAAAAGAAATCGCTTTGGAAATTCGAAAACGTATTGTCAAAGACCGAAAAGTATAAGTTAAGGACAATTAGCAAAAAAGTATATATATAGTATCAAGAAACGCTGTTTTTCGTATTTGTAAAATGTTTGAACCCACTAATAGTACTGAAAATATCGTGGGTGGAGGGCGAAAAAGAAAATCCACACCAAGAGACGATGCCCGAATTGTGCGGGAAGTGAGAAAAAATCCTAGTGCAAGTGCTCGCCAAGTGAGGGAAAGTGTCAATATAAACGTTTCTACTATAACAATTAAAAGAAGGATTAAGAAGGCTGGCCTTCAAAGTTTCTTAAAGAGAACGAAACTATTCATTAGGGAACGAAATAAGAAAAAACGATTAGCATTTGCAAAACAACATGTGAATAAACCCCCACCCTATAGGGAAAAAGTGGTGTGATCGGATGAAAGTAAATTTGAACTTTTTGGGTCAAAACGAAGAGGTAGAGTATGGAGGCGAGCAGGAGAAACCTTAAGTTCTAAAATGGTATGGTCATTGCAGCCAAGGGAGGTCATACCAAATATAAATTCTGGTGAAATTTATGTAATACAAATTTAAAAAAGAAATTGTACCCGTAATCTTGTCCACATCTTATTTCAGAAATTATTAAGTTATTATAATAAAGTACTTGTTTTTTCGTTTATCTTTTCACTTTTTTTGCTAGAATTTTATATTTAGTTGTCAATAAACTGTTCAGTTGATTATTTTTGTTTATATTTTAATTCTGTGTATATATCTTTTTCAAATACGATAGAACTCTCTTCCGTACCCACAATTTTGTCCCCGACTGTATATTCTATATTATAAATACAGATGAGCAGAATCTACTCAAAGAGTATACTAATAAATAGGAGTAATTGTTTTTCTTTATAAAAGGAATAGTAATTGTTAATATCAATATCAGGATCATCGTTTACTAAAACATACTCCTAATTGACATGTACAAACATAAACCAAGCAATTTCTGTTCAGATTAACTTTTTCCCAATTACCCCTTTTTTAATGTCATAAAAAGTGAAAACGTAACTGAATAGGACTTTAAGTGGTCTTAATATGATTTAAATTTCCATCGGGGCGAATTAGTTAAACCTAGAATAATAACGCTTACGTGATTAATGATCGAAGCTCAGATTAATAGCGGTTTAACTTTTTATATGCCGTCGAAGGGGGATTTCCGGAAAACTTGAAATGATGTTGCACAGTTTGAAGTAATTAAAATCGATAGAGTACTGCAAACTTTCAAAGAAAGAGTATTATTAAAATCTGGGTATCCACTTCAGTGTACGGAATTCATTTATAGATAGATTTATTGCGCTTTATAGTTTGTTATGCTTTTATGGAATATTGATTTTTGTTTCCATTTATCTGGGTAAAATTTCTTTACACTACTTTTACGTTTTCTGTATCTAATAGGAGCAGTTTTGAATCAATAATGATTCTTTTTGTGTTTTGAAGTCATTAAGTATATAAATGTGTCAAATAAAATACTTATACTCACGTAAAAAACAATTCTTCCAGTACCTTAACTTGATCGAAGAAAGCAAAGAAAATATAATATGAAAGAGAAATATACTGGGTGTCTCATAACCTACGGAGGAGATTAAAAGGGTAGCTAGGGGAGATCAAATTAAAGATTTTTCTTAATAAAGAAACTTATTATATAAAAATATCTTCTATTTAATTTCATTTAAACAATATTTTGATATATTTTTTACGCAAATTAACACTAGTAAAATCATTCGAATTGTATTAATGTCGATGCTCCATTATAGTGGGTGTCTCATAACCTACGAAGGAGATTAAAAGGGTAGCTGGAGGAGATCAAATTAAAGAGTTTTCCTTAATAAATGTTTGGTAAAAAAGCAATAACTAAAAAGTTACAAGAGTTTAAAGTGAAATTCATTAACAAGCAACAGTTACTCCCTGCAGTAATATTTTACGTTTTAGATTCAAATTTGAGGCATTTATGAGTTAATTGAAGACTGCTTTACAATAAACAACTATTTTAAAAAATGCAGTCACGTTAAAATAACAGCTATTTCATTTCTTCTTTTAATATGGGTTTTCATCTCGTTGTGTACCGCCTACTAATTAAAAACAAAACTAGGAAACAGATTAACATAGACATTTTATGAATGGTGGTTTTGATAAATTTAGAGTTTATTTAATAATATGGTTATATTTTGTGAAATAATTTTGATTAATTAAGAAGATATAGGTGTAAATTAAGGAAGAAATTAAGAAAGTTAAACTGCTGTAACTTTCTTATTATTGGGTTTTGGTCAAAAGCGAATTAAGAAAAAAAGCTTTATTTTGATGTCCTACAGCTGCCCTTTCAATCTTCGCCGTACGTTGTGAGACACCCAGTATAACTGTTGATTCAAGAAAAAGAAATCCTTTTTTTAACAGCTCTAGACAAAAACTTTATCAATTTTATTAAATAAAGAAAGAAATAGTTAAGTCTCATTGATTAATTCATTATTTCCAATAATACAATGAAGCAAATAATTCAATATCAATTGATCGTTGTAAATAATTCAATCGATATTGAATTATTTACAGTTATTTATTCAATACCGATTCAATCATTTACAACTGAACTAAATAATTCAATCGATATTGAATTATTTACAATTATTTATTCAGTACCGATTTAATTATTTACAACTGTCAGTAAGTTTAATTCAATCAGAGACACGACTTAATTTTCTTAGGTAACGCTTTGAGACAAGTATAATTGAAAGATCAAACAAAAACGAACTAAAAGAAAATTTAAAAAATATAAAGAGGGATAACAACAATATAGGACGAATAAGAAAAATTGGAAAGAAAAGGGGATCGACAGGAAATGCTTGAAAATAAGCAAAAATAGAAGAGAAATACCTGAAAATCAAAGCACTAAGAAAAAGAAAACCTTAAAATTAAAACATTAACCTAATAAGGAAATATATTCCGTAAGAGAAGAACTGAGAAAAGTCAACAAAGTAGAAAATGTAGGTCAACAGAAATTACCGAAAGCCCATCGGTAATGATTGAATGAACGAAATGAACGAAAAGCAATGGAATTCTAGATGACACATTCGTATCAAAAAAAGTTTTTTTTTTAACGTCTTTTCAAGTATCTCTTGTTTTTCTTATCTACCAACAAAATAATAGCGAAATATTAAATTAAAGAAAATCGACTGCCGGAGAATAATTGAAATATAAATGAAGTAAAAATTAATTAATTGAAAAACGAAATAGAATCGAAACGAACAATTTCAAAACAGAAAGAACAAAATAAACAGAAAACCGAAGAATATCGATGATCTTATGAGAAAGTACTAAAATAAGTCTACTCTGTGGATTAGTCAGTTTCCTTTGTTTTCTTTTTTTTTGCTTAGATTGTTAACACCTTTTCAGATTTTCATTTTTTGTTGTAGTAAACAAAATTAGATGAACAGAAATCTCTCTCGGAATTCGGATGATGTCATCACGTCGCGGCAAGTTGCATGAATCGAAATAACATAAAATCGACGAGTTTCATATTGAATCTTAAACAAAAACAAAGTGAACAGGAACAAACAAATACTAAGAACGACCTGAGCGAAAAACAAATGAATATTCAAGATTAATATTAAAAGAAAATCAAAAGACAGAACTTTTTATGTAAATTTTTTTGCGCTGTGCGCACATACTTAGTTTGTTTTCCAAGCATTAAAAAAATGCAGTGATACAAACTACACATTATTTCGCGTATCTGCGAATAAGGATTTGACATTTTCAAAATTAGTTTGGCATATTATTACGGTTTGAAAACATATTTTATCATAATTTATTCTGTATATTACCTGGAACTAAAAGTATGTTCATGGTTTTTGTTGTTGTTTCCCAAGATTTCACCATACCACACAATCGTCGCATTATTTTGATCCCAAGCAAGAGTTTGTGACCAGCAAATACCAGTTTTGTTTCATTCATACTTTCGCACAAATAGATTACTAGTACCAATTATGCTACCTTTCTTCCCTTTTACGTGACTTGCACCTCTTTAAGTTTAACGTAGAATTTGTTATAATTTATTGTGTAAAAGTTCTCTTGTTTATGTACGGCCTGGCCGGAAAATCGCACTATAGAGCTTTCTGAAATGAAATACTTACTTCTGTTAAAGACAGGAAACTTTTCACATGTCTTTTCCCTCCGTTAAATTTGCCTGCATTTTGTAGTTAGTATTTTGGTGCACTTTTTCGGTTGCTTCCAAATAGCAACATTTGTAAATTCAAAATAATCTTCAGATGCCGCCATCTTGAATTTGGTTTTCAGTACATTTATCGAACAATTCATATTTTGCGAGCGATATCGGTGGACATTACGCCATCTGAAGGATAAAGTCCAAAGTGTGGAGCAGTAATCTTTGATTTATCCCTTGACAACTGTAAGTAGTATTTTCAATTTCGTAATTTTTTACAAGACCAGACGCCGATAAATGTTGTTAAAGTTATTTATTTATTTCCTATAATCGGTTGGTACCGTTAGGTTTCTTTTCATCTGCACTATTGAACAATTTATATACTCCTAATAAACCGGGTGTAATCAAATTAGTTTCACATATTAATATTGCAAGTTTCTCGTTATGTAAGATATTTAATGCCGCAATTATCAAAGGTCTAACTAAAAAATAAAAAAAAATACCTAATAAATGAGTGTTGGTACTTTTGTTTGAGAACTTCTGGTCAATCGTGCGTGAAAACATCATAAAATAAAACTCCAGCAAAATTCAAGGTCGAATGCTTGATCGTATTCTTGAAAGCTTTGATGTTTTATGTAAACACAATATCAGTGTCTTGGTCGTTGCGTACGTGTGCAATTTTATTAAAAATGGGCCATTTTAAATCTACTCTCACTGATTGCAGAATTAAATTAATTTTTTTAGATGATCAACAATAATTAGATCATAGTATGAACCATGTAAACATTATTCTTTGTTGAATAACTAAAGAGTCTTCAACGTCAAGACTAAATAAATTAAATAAATACATAAAACGTATGAAGTATTCTACAATAGTTTAAGTAAAAGATAGGTTATTTGTCATATACTCCTCGATGTCATTTGTTTGTACATTGTAAGCAAAACAAAACAATCAAACCATAAATGAAGGGATAATGAATACCGACGTGCGTTGTTTCCAATAATTTTTAGAATGTTACCTTTGTTGGCTCTGTGGCTGTTGATTCTGTTTTGTTTAAATATTATAGACAAACAATACTATCTGAAGCCGGAGTTACAATAAACATTCACTCATTCACTCTGATTCCCAATGTTCTTTCTTTCTTTCGGGCTTCCCTGACCGCAACAGACGCTGAGGGTGAACGTCTTAGCTTCCGGACATCGCATACCAATTCGATAAAGACCATGCAAATTATAAGTAACCCCTTACGACTACGTTTTCAGTAAAATGGAAAATTCACTTACCGGGGCCGTTTCCCGGCCCCACCTAATCCAGCGGGGAATTTAGAAGCAGTAGCTCCCTCATAATGATATTGGACACTGGAGAAGCCATCCTTGCACGACTTCTTATCTTCGTATGCATTAACCCCCATATTCACCTGTGGATACGAAACCCACCCCTCCCGATGGATATTAGCATACCTTGCCTCTCAAGCATACGTTCTCAAGATCAGTTGATGTCACCGACTGCGTGAGTATCAGGCACCACTCCGTACTGGTCCAATGACATCATCATGTCAGACCTTTCTGGATAGCTCAATGCTATCACCTGGTCAGGAATGCAATCAACTGATATCCCACTCACAATGAATGCAGAATACATCTATTACTTTGCCCGTACCGTACTCTTCATCGGTGCTGCTTGCACACCGCGACAAGAGCCTCGATGCCATAATGCTGGTGCACGGTACCATCCTCTGGCCAACGCCCCGGATCGCGTCCCTGATAATGTTTTGCTACCAGAATACTTCCGCATAACTTATAACCCTCAAGCCGCATTGCCACTCGTGAGAATGTACCGCCCTAACACTTCTGCCAGAACATACCATCTCAGGTCATATTCTGCAGGCACCCTTTAGTTCATGCCCGGCAACTCATCGCGGCCACCACATGCAACACATTTCTAACAAACCATCGCCTCCTCCTGGCTAATATTTCGTCGACAGCCCTTATCAAATATCCACTACATATTTTAATCACCTTCGCGAACCCGACTTACATTCAACGTCAACCCTCAGGAGACTGTCGTTTTTTTCTTCCGTTTCTTTGTTGCTTAGACTAAACACGCCCCCACATCACATTACCAAACTAAGAACGTAGACAAATATGCTCGTGCTTCACAGATATCCCGAGAATACATAAACTTTCTTAAATTCTAAATTTCTAAAATAAATAACTACAACACCTTAAATGTTTCAATTTTCTAACTTTTACTTAGTGTTACTACACTTTTGTGAGCAGAAGATACAAATATTGTATTAATAATTAAGAAAAAATAAAATTAACTTAATCGATCCAATAAGTAACGCCATGTATATTTATTTTCTTTTGTTATGGAATTGCTGAGCGAATATTTAATCGATTCACTGCCCTTCATTTCGATGATACATTATTACTTCACAATGTTTTGTTTAAAACGTAATGTTTTGCTTAGAAAAATCGACACACGATCGGTCAGAGGTTCTCAAACAAAAAGACTTCGGACTCTTATGGGGCTTTAATTTCTTTCATTCTTCACCAAAAAAAAAAAACAGATATGCAGAATTAATTTTCTTAAGTTATGAAGAACTTACAGTTTTAATATGTGAAACTTATTTGATGACACGCTGTATTTACATTTATAATCAGTGACCAGTGTTTACATTTCAATATTCACCTGCCTAGTAGCATTTTAACCTCTTTTAATGAATTGATATGAGTTACATTACATTATGTATTATGTATTTGTTTTACAATTATTACATTTGGGTCCTCTTTTTTCTATTTCGTCCTTCTTTTTTATTTTATAATTATTACAATGTGTATTTATGATTCAATCGGGTTATATTTTTCCTCTGAGGATGTTACATCTAGGTTTCTGTGTTCCCTCAAAAATATTGCTCGTTCGTCAGGTCAAATGAGTCAAAGAGAAAGTAAACTTCCATAAATGCGTCATATAATACAATAATTGAAGTGTTCGCAACTCACGAAGTTCTTGAGGTGCGCGGAAACGCTTCAATTTAACGTCTGGAACCTACCCCTCATCTTCACTTAGCTGGCAGGCAAAGGAATTTTTCTGCTGCACTTTGCTATCGACTCCGAAGGGAAGTTGTGGAGATACCCTTTACAGCCCTACCGTCTCTCGCCCTCTTTCTGCTTTGCGCAGCATTGCCTTATGATATCACCATTCCAGAAAAATTTAGTTTGTTTAATAAAACTAGGTCACAATTCGAACAACACAAAGATTCAAGGCCCTTGTGGGTTTCGAACCCACGCCGATAAGTGGCACGACTTTCAAAGTCAGCTAGGCTAACCTCTGAGCCACTACCGTGCCCCCCAGCGCCCTCAAATAAATTATTTGGTAGCAAGTTATACAAAATACGTATTAGGCAGTGTTACCAAAAATGAAGACTTATTTTAGTTACAAAATCTTTCGATCACGTGGTATTTTATCACTCTCACTTTCACAACGTTATATCATTTTTTTTTTCTTTGAAGAAGCTAATAATAAATGTTTTCGGTGCACCGCATTTCCAATAAGTTACTTTTCAATATATCTACACTAATGAAATAATATTTTTAAAATTTCAGTCCAAAAAACAAGCATTAACTTTGATATTAAATTCCACCATTTTTGAGATGAATCATTTTTCACCTCCAGGCAGTGGCTTCGCAAACGTTAGCAGGAAAAGACATTATATGAGGAGGCGTCGAACTTTCTCATCTTTTAGAGCAAACGCATTCCTCCTAGACATCCATCTTGATATAGAAAAGATAGGCCAGCATCCGGAACAAAACATTACTAGCGAACAACGCATTATCGACGTACTCGGCAGACACACGTTCTTTACTTTGATGGAAATAGCACGTCTGTCAGGCATATTGAATTTAAGATATGAGCTAGAATTCGTTACATCGGGAATGTTTGTCACTTTCTTGTGATCAAATTTTGCTTATTCAGTACGTACGTACAGCTTTCAGTTTTTCTTAAACAATCCATTTCGCAAGTTTCAGAATTTTTATATTCTGCAGATACGTTTATTAAAAAAACAGATAAAATCTAATATGTCCTTTGAATTTTTTGATGTGTATAACGTGTTGCTCCAAAAATGCCGTGTAAATAAAAAATATCAATCCTAAACAGAATGAGTCTCAAACTGAATTACTTGTTGAAGTTGTATTTTGGGTCTTCATAAATATCGTGTTATTTGACCTGCTTTAGATACAGTTCATTGGAGCATTACACCTCGATTAGATATAGGATAGAATACTTCCGCAACGAATTTGAGAAGAGAATACTCTTCGATCTCCTGATACATTTCTATTCTTATTTCAAACATTATATCGAAGATGATGGCTTTGTGAAATATATTTTGCTATATTGCGGGTTACGTTAGTTATACTTTCCTGAACTGAGGAATCAAGTTGTATGTGCGGAGTGTAAGTGAAAATCAATTAATATTCGTTTAACATTTGAATGATGTACAGTCACGAGTAATAAATTTTGGTCGTCATTAAATGTCAAATATTTTTACCTGACTTCTATTTTATTAAAAAATAGAGTTTAATTTTTTGTCCCTGACATGTATTTTATTAAAAATAAGGAGATTGATGTCTATATTTTGAAGACTGGGAATGATTTCTTAAAAATATAGTTTATTTTCGATATTTTTTTAGTAATAGAGGAAACATTTCGTCGTCCATTAGAGTAAGTATTGGTCAAAACTGAGTTAAGGGGGGTTATAACTATATCAGGGATAGCCGTATCATCTGACGAAGTGACAAAAAGTGTATCTTTAATAAGAAATTTCTTATGTCGGTGTAACACACAAGTGGAACTGTGTCGCTAAATCTGTAGTCAAGTATGTTTATTTGCGCTACCGTAAAATGTAAGAAATAACAGTTATGTGACTTAGCCTGTCGAACGATGATTTATTTGAAATTTTTTTGTTTCTAGAATAGATACTGACGTTCTCATTGATACTGACGACTAAAATTTAATTCTCGCGACTGTACATATCTTTGGTTGTATTTAAAATGTTACAAAAGATTGTTGGGTTGGAGTTGGAGGTAAGGGTACGATCGAAAAGGTGACCTTTGAGTGGAAGCCAAGTTCTATCGAAGCTTAAAGGCGATAGCTGTATAAAAATTCTTAAAGTTATTAATTCAATGAACTGTATAATTGCGGAATCATAAAGCAGGACAAGTCTTAATTTTTGTGTCATTTCGGTTGTGTGGAGTTTCTTTGGTGACGGTTGCGTCCTTTAATTAATTTACTAATGCCAGAAAAAGCTTGTCAAATAAACAACCGGATCTTATCGACAATGCAGTGCAATGATGTTGTTATGTTAAGTGCACGGTCAAAACAGTTTCTGCAAATCACAGTGAAGAGTGAAATACATACTGGGTGTCTCACAATCTACGGAGGAGATTGAAAGGGCAGCTGGAGAACATGAAGATAAAGCTTTTTTCTTAATTCGCTTTTGACCAAAATCCAATAATAAGAAAGTTACAGCAGCTTAACTTTCTTAAATTTCGTCTTTAATTTACACTCATAGCTTCTTAATTAATAAAAAATATTTCACAAAATACAACTTTATTATTAAATAAACTTTAAATTTATCAAAACCACCATTTATAACACGTTAGTCTGTTTACTAGTTTTGTTTTTAATTAGTAGGCGGTGCCCAACGTCATGAAAACCCGTTTTTAGGCATTAGAAGAAAAACTAAAATAGCCGTAATTTTAACGTGAATACATTTTTTAAAATAGTTGCTTATTGTAAAGCAGTTATCAATTAACTCATAAATGCCTCAAATTTGATTTTAAAAAGTAAAATATTACTACAGGGAGTAACTTTTGCTTGTTAATTAATTTCACTTTAAACTCTTGTAACTTTTTAGTTATTGCGTTTTTACCAAAAATTTATTAAGAAAAGCTCTTTAATTTGATTTCCTCCAGCTACCCTTTTAATCTCCTTCGTAGGTTATGAGACACCCACTATAATGGAGCGTCGATATCAATACTATTCGAATGATTTTACTAGTGTCAATTTGTGTAAAAAATATATCAAAATATTTTTTAAATGAAATTAAATAGAAGATATTTTTATATAATAAGTTTCTTTATCAATTGGAATTGATTAAACTCAATTAATTTGATTCAATAATTAAACTGAGACTCGAATGCAGCTTCTTATGCAAAAAAGTCACAGCTCTGGTTTAGTAGCTGTTAAAATGCAGTTTGTTGATGAGTGCTTACAAATTATAATATAAAATTTGATTGCTAAAATAAAAATGGCTTACTATACATACTCGGTCTGTTTATTAACCTGCATTTGTGTATACCAGTAAATACTTCTTTCCAAATTATGTATGCTTTAATGTTAATGAAACCTGAAATCTCTGTGTGCGATACGTCAGTATGAATCGTATTCATATACAGGCTGTCCATTTTTCGAGTGCCACCATGGAGATCTCGGTTATCTTAAGAGATACAAAGTTGGTTAAATTAGGGCAAAGTTGCACATTTTCATGCTAAATAATAATCTGAAAAGAAATTTTAAATATCTTCAATGGTTTTGAAAATTTCGCAAAAAAACAAGAATTCGTATTTTCGCTTTTAATTTTTTCATCATAAACTAATCGTACTAGGCATTTCTAATCAAGACATTATTCAGACACTTTTTTATGAAGAATTTGAATATAAGATCCCCTTTTCAATAATTTTCAAGATGGTGGAGAAACACCTGTATTTTAACATTTTGAGATTACGTTTTTCTTTCCTCTTTACAACGATGTATCACGCATGGTGGTCCAATATCACATTTTTGCCAAAAACCCAATTTTGCATTTTTTGCGAAGAGTGCTTTGGAAAAACAAAACGTTATTTTTAAACGTCATTATACACTTGACCCCACGTATCTAGGTACTCAATAAGTATTACATACTGTATCTAGATACTTGCATTTAGTTACTTAACAACATTCATTGTCACGCGGTCTGACGAAAGGAACCTTATGTTGTCAGAGGTAAAAAATTGAGTTTTTGACACCAATAGGTAGAGGACAAAATTTTGAATCATGCCAAAATGTCAAAACTTGACGAAGTTGTACAATTTTGAATTTTGAAGTTGAAAAAAGGTAGGTTCTTACTTTCGGAATAATCGTGTTAAAGTTGGACTATGTTTCTGAAAAATTGCAGAGACATGCAATAATATGCATTTCTTCACCAAATATTCTCAGGATGCTTAAAATATGCATTTTTTTTATATACATCATTTAATGCTAAGCCTGATATGTCCGGAAAAGACAAAATTTTGCTAAAATACGCCATGGAAACAAATATACAATTTGCATATATTCCAACTCTACATATTATTATAATTAATGACTGGTGTGTTTCTAAAATGGAACAAGTTTTCGGCCAGGATTACAAAAGCTGTTCAGCAGATTCCGACAACAGTTTAAAAGTAATCGAAGACGGATTCCGACACGTTTTATCTGCTGAATGTTTATCAGTATACTGTAGGTGTATTAAAAGTGTTTTGTTTCTTGGTCATAATTCGCATTCGCATTAATGTTTTTTAAGTTTTTTTTTGAACGAAGATTTAGACCATGTGTCGGTAAGGAAGGACGAAATTTTGAACATCTTTTTTAATAAACGAAAGCTTACTATTGGATTTGGTGATTCCGTAGCTGTGCTTACAGTGTTGGGTGCTCCTGGAAAAGTTCATTTCCACGCCAACTATTCATTATGATTTAAGTATTTAAAAGCGAAAGACATACATTTTCATTTAGAGTTTAATTTGACGCAATGAGAGGACGTTTGAACTAAAAATTGAAACAGTAAATATTTGATGGCATGTACAGAGTTATTAAAAACCATTTTGTATTTTCGGCTCCTCATAAATATGTATAGTCGGAAAATAAGCTCAACCTGCATGTATGTATTTACTCTGGAAATATATCTAGTTGCAGTACGGAATACCTATTTACTGAAACATGAACCCGCTGCGGCCCATTGTGAACGGATGGCAGCACATGCGCAATATTGAGGGGTAGTATGCGGCTGGTAATGCATGTAAGTGTTTTGTAAGTAGTGGGCCGAGATCCGGTAGTCATACTAAGTAGCTGGATAATAGCACAGACGGCATCTGGATTCAGCCGAGGGTTAAGTGCTACCAGGAGTCCAGGAAGACCCTCCTCAATTGATCTGAATTATCTAATTTAGCAAAAATGTTTCGTTCCAAATACATTTTTTTTGCATACGCACGCTGTATTGCTGTAATTAATAGATGTTATAAATATATTAGATTTCAACATAATTAATATAGGACATAAATTTTGAAACGCAATTTAAAATTGCATTTACAACCAGGTAAAATTAATTAACGCAATCATTGCTGAAATAGTTGCTCTGATTCCTGAACTGGCTAATGACGCTGCCGACCATTGTTGAATAACCACAATCACACATTCGATAACACAACAATAAATATGCTACAATGAATTCTGTGTTTTCGCCACAATAGGCAAAACATCATTACATTTCATGTAGTACGCAAATATAAATTCCTAATAAACCTATTCGAATATTTTAGCTTGCATCAGGTGGTTATTATTTCAGCTTTTATACTGCACAAAGTAATTTCAATGGAGGCATTTTAGCAAATGAAACGGCTAATGGCATATCATTAACCCCAACATGTAACTTCATTTTATGCTATTTTGTTTTCACACATAAATGTTTTTCTTTAGAGGGACACACGTCAATATGATACACTAATTTTTTACACATTGCAGCATTAAACCAATCAAATCAAATTTGAAATTTATTGACGCAAGGAAGTAACTATTAGTTTAATGAACTGATGTATTATAACGCTTGTTTAAATCGATGTCATTCGACATAATTTTCTCGTTCTGAGAATTCACTCGTTCTTGTTTAGCACATTAATAAAACATTCGCATTGTACTATGCTATGATTAAGTTCGCAAGATGAACGACAGCAAATATTGTATATTAGAAATGCATTAAACTTACACCAAGTTAACAACATACTAAAATGCAAATGAGCATGTTAATTTTCCCAAGTCTTGGAAGGAGCCCCAGTTTCCTCTTCTCTTGTCTTATTAGTATTCTATAGCTGCATACCTTGTTTACTTTCGATCTGCCTTACATTCTAAACATATGCGGGTTGCTTGAACTACATCTTAGAGCATCAATACTACAATTAAATCCTTAGGACACGTTTAAGACGCGAAAATCGTAAATGATGGGATTTTTTCGCGACGGGATTTCATAATTTTCATTTCAAATAGGAATAACGTCGCGCAACTTGTTACAGATTCTTCTTTTTACAATAGAGACAGCATTTCACTTTCGAGAGTAATTCATTCGGTATACAACCGCAAAGGAATGTGAGAGAGAAGAACGATGTTTCATGGCACATAAGAGTGGGAAAAATGCAATAACCGAATCATTCCGAGTATATTTTCGAAAACGCCCAATATGCAAAGCAACTTCATAAAAATTATTATTCCTTGAAAATTTTATAATGCACCAAAAAAATGAGATAAATGATAAGTATAAATTCCCCCAAGAGTATTAATAAATAACGTTTTTGCAAGTGACCCTCTTAATGCCTCGAGAAGAGCATTAAATATTAACTAAAAAAAATTATGATCCATTCACGGCAATTTAAAACATTTTATTTCCATAATTTAAAATGCCATTTTATGGAACTATAATCCTCCACTCGCAGATTTCCCCCCTTTCGTTAATACATACATGCGCCATATTTTACACTTAGATTTCTGAACTTATGGAGATTATAAATTGCGACCAGTCGGTAATAACTTTTAAAGTTTTAAACAACCTCCGCGAATATTATGTCACGTCCAGAAAATGTTACACTCTCATAAGTTATTAATATTTTCGAGATTTTCGTATAATTTCGTACGTAATTTAGTGCTCGAGTGCTTGCCGGAACTTCCAGTTCTTTTTTTTTACTCTTTAAGAATAATACAATTCAGACATAGATATGGGAACTGGATAATTGGCTAACAGGTGTAACCGATGCTTTCGCTAACTGGATGACCGTTTAACGCTCGATTAACCAACATGTGGAGTGCAAAATTACAGCCGTCTGTTGTTCAGTATACCTACGATGATATCCCTATTTAACCTGCCCTTTTTCAGATTAAGTGTTCCTCTTAAACTGGACCTAGTTACAGAAATCTTTAAGGAATTTTAGATTTGCTCAAATAATTCTAATTTAATGCATTCATTCATCTACGGCTTGCCTAGTTAGAAGTGGAACCCACGCACATCTTATTAAAAATTATACAGAAATCCTAAGCATTTACTTCGAAAGAAGTCTTGAATACATTTCATAGTACATGTCAGTTCTAATTCGATTTAAACTTCATTGGAAAGTTAAAGATTATTTATGACTCATGAATAATTACTTATAATAGCTGGAGTTTGACAAAAATATTTTGTTGCGTAATGATTTCTTGAAAACACGCCTAACTAAGAATATTTATTTGCGCATGTACAGCTGCGGCTCTATAAAGCGGAACAGCGGACTTTTGTTGTTTAAATTAGCGACCCTCTATTAAGAGTGTAGCAGAATCAGTCATCTTTCAGCAAAAAAGTGCCGTTAGTGTCAAATTGACAATATTACCTAATCTTGCTTGCATCTTTTCAATGTCAAATTCAAGTATTAGTGCCAAACTGCACTTTCTTTTATTCTTTCTTGCGATTGACTGAAATATAGTTTTGCTGATATACAGCGAAACCAATTAAAAATGCACGTCATTCAGCCAGAACTTCGGTAACTATGGTAACTTACCAACCTTTATTGCATTTAGGCCCGACATGTCCATTTTCGAACAAATTTATTTGACGAATAATTCGACGAACCACCATGATGACCATACATAAAATGCAACTTATTTGACAAATAACGTTAATGGGAACTTCATTAACGGAAATTATAAGTGGAAAGATTAGGTTTTAATAAAAGTAAGCATTCCGTTTATATTAAAAAAGAAAACGAATAAGCGTTCCATTTAAATACGTCATACAAATACAATGGTTACTTATTTTACTTACAGTTATTATTGTCAGACGAAATAAAGTGAAACAAAATAACGGTTCTTAATATTGTCATGTAGCCTATCGATTGAATTTTGGAAAGCAAATGTCTGGGAGTTGATTGATTGATTAATTATATTCAATATTGAAACTGCCCCTATGGGCTTCACTAATTCCAAACTGTTATATTTGTGAAAGCCAGATCTGACTTCAACTTTAACTTGTCACATTTTTTTAGACACATTGTAAATTTTTAAATGAACTATAAATAAATTTTAGATCTATGTAGATGTGCATTAATTTACCAAAGACCATTTATTAATTGCTTGTTTTATATTTTCTTGGTGTTCGCATTTTGTATCCTAAATTAAATTTCAAATACCCAAACTGTTTGAGAAGTGCTCAGTTACATTAGTCATTGTTCAAAACGGAAAAAAAGTATCGATCATTTGGAATTGATTCATGGCTCATGTAGAAAAGCTCGGTCAATATTCCAGAGGACACTTTCAAATTTTTTTGCGTACTGAAGTTCATAATATTTAGATGTTCGATTAAATACATGCCTCAACCAAATAACCTTCCTGAGTCACTTTTAGTCTTCGTCAGTCACTTTTTGAGACAGTAGAGAAATTGCTGTTTTGCCAAGTCTTCTATGTTTGTATAACAGGCTGCCCAGATGTTTATTATAATATTAATAATAATAATAATAATAATAATAGTATTTATTTCAAAACAACTGAACAAAAAACAGTACAGGTTTGAAAACGTCCAAAAGTTGATTAAGAAAAATGTTTACATTCCTGATGCATTATAATAATCTAGTAAGTTGTAAGGTCTCACTTGAATTTCTCAATGTTCTAATATTAGCCGGCAAATTATTAAACAATTTCATGCAACTGTACAAAGCGCTATTTTCAAATTTCGTAAGCCTGTGAGGAGGATAAAGGAAGTAGTCAATATTTCTGGTGTTGTATTTGTTTAATGTCTTGTTTTCAAAATTAATAAAAAGATGCCTATTTTTGAACAAAAAAGATAGACATTTATAAATATATATGCCATAAACTGTCAAAATGTGACTACTTTTAAAAATACCTCTGCAGGATTGACGACACGACATTTTATGAATAATACGTACAGCTTTCTTCTGCATGACAAAAACATTCTTTACACGACTACTATTCCCCCAGAAGATTATCCCATATTGTAAGTGTGAGTAGAAATTTGCGAAGTACATAGTTCTTAGTATTTCTGCGCTAGTGTATTCGCTCAGAGTTTTTAAAGCAAAACAAACTGAACTTAGTTTGTTACACAATTTAGAGTTTCGTCCAAAGAAACACCTAGATATCGCACACTGCTTTTAAGTAAGTTGTTTTTATTATTTATTGTTATCACATGTGGAGTTTCACAGAAATGTTTCGTTTTAAATAGAACACAATTTGTTTTGGATTCATTTAAAATTAAGTTGTTTTGAGAAAACCATTGATCCATGTTTTGCAAACATTCTTCACCTTGTTTAGGAATATCTGGGAACGTTTCTCCGGTTATTAAAGCACATGTGTCATCTGCATAGTTATAGATGTTACAGAAGGAATTCTGCGCAGCGTGTGGAAGATCATTCATATACAGAATGAACAGCAACGGGCCCAGAATGCTTCCTTGCGGTACTCCCCGGGTAATTTCAATTAGACTAGATTGTGTTGTCTCATTTTTATCTCTTAAAATTACCTTTTGTAACCTATAGGAAAGATAAGATTTGATCCAATCAAGAGCCAAACCACGGATGCCATATTGGTGTAACTTATTTAAGAGAATGTTATGATCGAGAGTATCGAAGGCCTTACTTAAGTCAAGAAATAAACCGCAAAAAAGATTTCCTTTTTCCCAGTTGTTAAAAATATTTGATGTGAAGTCGAATAAGGCGGTTTCAATGTTTCTACCCTTAAAAAATCCGTGTTGTCTGTTGTTCCATAGGTTGCACTTCGAAATAAAGTTATGTACACGTGTATACATGATTTGCTCAAATATTTTCGCGAAGGATGATAGTATACTGATAGGTCTGTAGTTCGATATTTCCACAGAATTACCTTTTTTAAGAATCGGTGTGACAACAGCAACCTTGAGGCTATCAGGAAAAATGCTAGTCAGTAAGGATGTATTTATAAGTTTCACTAGAGGCTCGACAAACGTACGAATGCATTTTTTCATTAAAAACATTGGGAAGTTGTCATGCCCAGCACTTTTTTGTTTTTGGATGTTCTCACCACTTCAAGAATCTCTCCTTCAGTAACAGGAGAAAGATATAGGGATTTGTTATTGAAATACATGGTGCCCTCTGTTGGATCGAGTACAGAATTTTTCTCGTCGAGTAAGTTTTGTGCACATGTGGCGAAGTACTCGTTGAATTCATCTGCTGAGAGTCCATTAAATTCATTTTCAACGGTGTTTTTCCCTAAAGCCGCAGAAATTATAGACCACATCGTTTTTGACTTATTGTCTGAGCGTAAAATCAGATGATCATAATACTTGGATCTTTGTTGTTTTAGTAGGAAGTTGTACCTTTTCTTGGTTTTCTTGATTTGATTTCTTTTTAAGATTCAGCTATTCCTTTCCTGAGCTTGGTCGATACAAGAACAATTTTATTATTTGTATCGAGTCCGTCTGCCAGCTTTTAGTGGTTTGTCTTGACACTCCCTATCACCCTATTCAAACTATCTCGTCTCACTAGATAGCTGATAGTGCCATTGTGACATTGATCCATTTTGCGTAATGATTTCACGTTATTTTTGATTTGGCGCAACCGTTTGATATCTCCAAGTTTTTAGAATATTAAGTTTTCCATGTTTCCTCTATAGCCTTTGGAAATTCCTTCTTTGAGTTCATTGTCGAACCCATATAATTTTATTTCTTTTTTGATTATTTTTACTTTTTATTTTAATATTTCACCACCGTGGTCGGCCATACGAAAGCAACTATTACTGCCATGAAAGCAACTATTACAGAAAATATATTCGTAGTAGTAGCTTTCAACATAAGGCGACAGAACTTTTAAGGTATTTACACGATGGTAGTTTCTGTGGTAGGTGCTTTCAACTCAGCAACTGTTACAGAAACTGCCATCGTGAAAACGAGGTTTCACAAATGTTAAATAAAAACCTATGACTATTTTCAAGTTTTCGCACACATTTTTATTTGCATATTGGTTTCTTGACTTGTCCAGATGGAGATGATTACAAAACTTTCTCATCGCTGAAAATTATGTGCTTCCAAAAAATAATCCTAAGGGTTGTCTGCAGACTAAGCAAAAACTATGAGAAAAACAGAAACAATGAAGTTCTTTTGTAACGAAGAACGAAACGTTGTGGTTCTAAAAGAAGCCTTGTAGAAGGAGGATAGATATTGTGGAGACCCTCAAATTAATGTCAGTGTTTTCTGTATTCGGATTTGTTAAGGACTGGTAGATGATTTTTTTAATTCCATTGGATCACCTTGTTGTGGATCAACAATAAAGGAATTTGTAACATGTCTTAAACTTATTTTACTTTTCTTGGTATAAGATAATAAATTAGTCATTCCTAATACGTGTGATCTTACTAATTGCAATTTTCATTTCGTTAAACAGCTAATACCTACCTACCCTATGTTACCCACGTGTACTTTGTCAATTGACTGTGGCCTTTGGATTGCCTAAATTTTAGGTAATTACGTTTCACTTTCTCATTTTACCTCACAACACACTAGACGTACTCCTTTTTGAACCACTTTGCGTCTAATGTGCAAACACATTAGTTAAGTAATTTATAGCCAGAGGTGATTAAATCTTTGGATATTTAGTACATAGGCATAATTAAATCTTAGCCTCTTGTCTTCTGAGGTGAAAATTACGGTGCCTTACGAGCTTACGAAGTAATACTGCGTTAAAATTATAGCGCCGCAATTAAGACCAAGCATTTGCAGTGAATGTGAAATCTGATCGCTAAATCGTACCGAAAGGTATAGCTCTGTAATAATTAACAAGTATATGTTTATTTACAAATTTCTATTTGTTATGATTTTCTTTCTCCTTGTTATTTAATGCGATATAACCCCAAGAGTCATTTTGCTTTGATCCGATCCAAGACCTGCTTTACAAGTTGTGAAAAATTCAGTGGCTAATTGATGAACTTTTCAATTGAACATCTTATAATTAATTAATAAACTTAATCTGTCATATAACAAGGTAGTATAACGGCAGGTGTCTGATTAAGGAACACTTCACATCTTGTTTTGGTTGTTTGAGTAATCTGAAACAGTACACGCATAACTTCTTTCCAAAAGACATTTTAACAGAAATTGTCGTTGTCTTTGAAATCGTTCAACATTTTTTTTCTTAGTTAATTGAATTGAAATCATACTTGGAAACGAGCAGAACATTTTTGATCAGGGATGATATAATAGGTGGATACATGTATTTTACACGTTACATGTATAATACGTATGTATATGTATAAAATGTACAATATTTGTATATACTATATGTACCTAATAAAGGCGTTTACGAAATTCACCGATATACATATACATCATGCAAATAAAAGTAATGATTAATATTTTATTTGTCCATGCTTTATACAGTATTATACCCACAGATTATATCTATTAGACAAAACGTATAAACAGTCTAACATCCGTTAACATAGTTTCCGTATTTGAAGAGATACTAAACTTGTTCGTAATAATTTATATTCAAATCTTTTATTGATTCATAAAATTTTTTAAATAAATTTTAACTAATTTATTCATATAAATCGTAACGTGTCCTTTAATACACTATTTTTATAATTTTGTTCTAGATTTTTTTTTCTTGAAAACTATTTAAATGTGCTTTTTAACGCTCGACGCTCGCTGAAGTCAAATTATAAATAGTTACGTGGAGTACGGTCACCGCTCTGAAATGCACTAACTTCGGTGACGAGGAAACTAATATATATCTTGGTATGTCGGTTAGTTTGAAGTTCCAATTTCGGCAACGTTTGCAGAGAAACGTTCGATTGGAATCCAAGTCTGATTGAAGTGTTGCCGAACGTTAAATGCTTACATCTAAATTAAATGTGCTTGTTGATTACTTAAATTGATTCAGTAAAAATTGCGGTTACCAGGAGTTACCAGAAGCACAAGGAAGTTACGCTTGAGCAGAGCAGCAACGAATCTGTAATTTTATTGCTACGTGTTTGCATTAGTAAAATTCTCAACAAATTTTTATCATACTTAAGATTAGCGTCAGCTTCTTTAAACAAATCCCAAAAGCACATACGTTATTTTTCAGACACCCGGTATAAGTTGTATAGTATTGATCGCTTTTTTTTACAGAAAAGCAGTAGAAGTTGTAACAAGAAATTACTTTACAACTATACTACACCTATTTATATTAAAAGAATGAGAAAGATTTTATTTTTTACAAAGTTTAAACCGTCACATAATTGTATGTAACATATCTGAAAACGGGGTCTGTTCATCAATATTATGGTCAGTACCCCATTTATGCGGGTGGGAAATTCAATGTATTCATTTATTCCAACATTAAACTGTAAGGCACGTATTAGGGCGATTAGAAAGTCCGTTTATTCAAAATTTGTTTTACGGATGTAACAGCACCTTTCAAAGAAGATTTTTAACGGCGCTAATACGTGGGCTGCTGGAAAATTTTCTGGAATCTAGTAGGTCTAGAATTGTTAGCGTTTATCAACTGTCATACTTGAAAAATTTGACGTTTTTCGCCTATAATTCTATTGACAGTTCCTATCCAAATGAACTAGTTTTGTTTGTACAGTATTTGAGAAAAAGTAGTTTTGTGTAAACATGGAAACCTCGCGTGAAAATTTTCGTGCCATGATTTTTTACGATTTCAAATGTGGTCTAACGCCGAAACAATGCCTAGATCGGCTTCATTTGGCTTTTGGAGATGAAGCACCATCAAAGAACAGTGTTTATAATTGGTTTGCCGAATTCCAGCGTGGACGTACCTTTCTCAGTGACGAATTTCGTGAAGGTCGTCCATCAACATCTGTTATTGCCACTAATGTAGATGCTGTGCGTGAAATGCTTGAGCGAGATCGACATGTGACATACCGTGAGATTCAAGCATCCTTACGCATTGAGATGAAAGCAATACACCAGATTTTGCATGATCATTTGAACGTACGAAATCTTTGCAGTCGTTGGATCCCACACGATTTAACAGAAGCGCAAAAGCAGGGTCGTGTCAAATGGTGCGAAGAAATGCTCAAGAAATTCAATGGAGGTCGTTCAAATTTAGTTTATAACATCGTTACTGGTGACGAAACATGGCTCTATTCGTACTAGCCAGAAAGTAAACAACAATCTACCGTTTGGGTATTTCAAAATGAACCAAAACCAACAAAACTAGTCCGTTCACGCAGTGCTGCGAAGCAAATGATTGCTTGTTTCTTTGGGTTAACTGGAGCAACCGTAGCAATCGTGGCTTTAGAGGATCGAAAAACCGTGAATGCTGATTGGTATACTACAGTTTGTTTGCCGGAAGTCATCGATCAAATAAGAAGAAACAATCGAAATCGACGAATTATTCTCCATCATGACAACGTCAGATCTCACTCAGTCCGTCAAACAGTTGATTTTTTATCCAACAAAAATGTTGAATTAATGACTCACTGTCTATATTCACCTGATTTATCACCTAATGATTTCTTTTTGGTCCCAAATATCAAAAATAAAATGCATGGTGAGCGATTTCCGTCGGCTGAAGCAGCGGATGAAATATTCCGGACACTGGTTTCTGAGATGCCCTCTTTAGAGTGGAAAACGTGCCCTAGAAATTGGTTCGAGCGTATCCAAAAGTGTATTGACGTCAAAGGCGAATACTTCATACCGTTTCCAGAAACTTTTCCAGGAGACCACGTAATAGAAAGAAATACTCAAATGTTTATGTTTATGTCCGAGCTTCGAGTATAAGTATCAATGAAAATTGAACGAGCTATTCTTCTATGAGTAGAAAGTGTCATCACACCACCTCCATTGTGGACTTAGAATCCTTACACGACAACGATAATGGTGGATATACAGGGACGATTCTATAACCTTCAATGTGAAACTATAAACTCAGATATCAAAGTAATAATTTTCTCTAATTAGGTTGTATATTGTATGTATAGGTTGTCTTCGACATTTTGCGGTATACGCTGCTACTTTCCCAGAAGTTAACTGCCTCTCCCATCTAAAACTTCTATTTATATAGTCGTTGTGTTCGGTGATGCGTTATACAGCTTAAACCATATTCGTTTCACGTGTGTTGAGGTGAGCGCCGTGAATGATAGCGGACCGAAATGGACTCAGTTCATTACAGTACCACTATACAACTATATGTACAAATAGCAACATTGAGAGTAATTCAATATCTGAATGAGCTGGTAATGCAGCGTAACGTCGAACGCAAACCTATTCATACAAATCAAAGAATCATAAACCTGTTGATACGGATCCAATACACTTCGTCGAGTGTGCAGGCTTATTTTGAATAATAGGACAATAAATATATGGGCAGTAATGTGGTGTTAACGTTGACGTAAATGTCCTTTTTTTTCTCCACAAGTTGTTTCGCATAAGTTGTATATCACATTCTATACATTAAGGTAAATATAAGATCTTTTTGAAAGCGTGGCTGAATATTGATCCTCGGTGTTTACATGGACAGGAACTTGTTTTGTTCAAAAACAAATGTGTAACTTTCTTGTATTCCAACCCTTTTCGGCGGCACTGGTGAATAAGTCAATTTCTATAATAGAAAAATGATTAAGAAAGCAGATATAATAATTATATTAGAAAAACTTGTCGTAACGATTTTAATAGTAAATTGGTAACATGCACCAATTTTCAGTGGTTTACAAAACTATATTTTTTAGATTTGTTTCATATTATATCCGGATATATCAGCGTCACTTCCACAAAAACACAGTGTAGTATTGATTTTTGTTTTAAACTTTTGGACATATCCGTATTGTAAATATCCTTGTTTGTAACGAACCAATCGACCCGTACCTACCTTAGACTTGAAGCTATCGATGATGGAGATATTAATTCTGTTCGCAACAGTTGCATTGCATGTCGATACTGATTTGAAAATTGAATTTTATATCAGCAGTTAGTTTCTGAGTGGAAGTGCTTTTGAAACTTTAATCCACGTTGTTTGTTTGTGTCCCCCAGTTTCCAGCATCCTGTCCGAATGCAACCCAGACACTTTAAGCATAATAATTGTAGGAGATTCTCCACGATACTTTCTAGATTATGTGCTTTGCTTTACTTATCGCACATAATAGGTATTTGCCCGTTGTTTAATTTGATTTAATCAATTGTGCGTTTTACAGCTGCGTTTTCATGTACCACCAATACTGCAGAACCATTTGCAAATAATGTCGATGTAGTTATAGCGTTACATGTGGATAATACATGCTAAATAAAACGTAGGACCTAGATCATGGCCTTGCTTACTCGTGATCTTATGAACTAGAGCTAGGTCATTTCGTTTTATTACATTTCTCATAACTACGACTTTAGTACGGCATGCATTTCTTGAGGTAAGTATTTCCTAAGTTTCTATGGTAGTAATCTTTATTGTCAAATATTGTCAAATACCTAACTAACATGAAGAAAAACTGTTACACGGTAGTTTTTATCTCTTATAGTGTCTAATAGTGAGTGCACAGTGCTGTTTTATGGTGCTTCCTAAAGCCAAACCGAGGGTCTGGAATAAAGTATACTGTCTGGTTCGGCGTTGGATAGTCTTACGTTAGTTTTTCCATAATTTTCGAAACTAGTCGTTAGAAGACTAAGCCTGCGTTAGTGGAATGACGAGCAAAAATAGCTCCATCTATTGTTAGAGGAGTGAAAACTTCTAGCAGATATACACTAAAAATGCTTGCTTTTTCTCGATCTCTTTTGGCCCAATTCCCGTTAGTTTTTTTTGGAGTGGAACATATTAATGTGACTGACTTAGGCTTTTGGTGAATTTCCCTATCGCATGGTCAGCGTCATCTTACAGTATTATCGTTTGTATGCATTTTGGGAATGATTTATTTTTAATTCACTTATTAGTGCTGTGTTGTGCGATGTAGCTTTTTTTGCAATGGAATTTTACTTGTTTATTGATGTATTTGTTTCTGTTGTGTTGCTTTACATTTGGTTTCTTGTAGTAGCCCACTAAAATTTTGATTTTCTGATACGAGATCTTCTGTTTTTGGCGATATATTTAATTTCATTATTTTTCTAAAGTACTGCCAGTGAAAGAGATTGTAGGTGTGGGAAAGAAAGAATAAAAAGCGGTTAGGACATGATAAAAGAGATGTAATAAAAAGCTTAATGACCTTTATAAAAACCGGCAATAATCAGAAAGGAAAACATTAGCCATGAAAGAAGAATGCATTATCGGAAATGCCGAAAGTTGGTAGAAACTACGGATGGAAGAAGACTTAAAGGAAATTGGATGAGATGAACCTCTAAAAATAGGAAAGAGTAGAAATGAATTATTAAGAGCTGTCTAGGCCCTGTGTTCTTTTTCTAACTCCTAGACCTAAAGTCCTGTAGCATTACATCAGTTGGTCTAATACGCTAAGGTACTAAATTGTTTGACAAATTTGCTTATTATTTCTACAGAACATTTTTTTCTTTAGTAAACTCAGTGCACTTTACACATAATTTTGTTAAATATAATACGTACATAAATAGGTTGACCGATGAATTTGATTAATTCTACAGAGCACTAAGCTTAGAAGTAAACAAAAAAAAACTGATTTTAAACATCATAGGGCCAGTTCTTCTTCCTTTCCTTTTTTAATGATCATTTATAACTTTCGGTGTCTGGTATCGGTCCATCGAGCCACAGCGCGGTTATTGGCCATCCGTCCGAGGTAAAATCTATGTAATCTTGGATATTGCCGACTCAGAGTATTTCTTTTGCTAAGGTTTAAAATCTTCGAACGTCCACATTCTTATGTTAGTTCAAAATTCTCATAGATACAGTAGGTATCCCTTTGTTTTTGACTGAAAAAGGATCGCCTTATAAGGAGAACTTTGCTAACTCTATATTTTGTTGACTCATAGTCTAAACGACTGTTTGTGCATGTTTTCGGTTCAGTTTACTAATTATAGAAAGCTGTAATCATTGTCTCTGCCCAAAATATACTTAGTTCAGGTCAAGCCCCAGTTGGACATGGATCTATTGAATGCCGTTCATTTATCTATCTACCTAAGTAGGCCTTATTCCTCTTGCTTTCGTCTGCTACTTTTTGTTAGTACTGTAGAACGCACGTCGGACGGAGGTTGGAAACATTTTCATCCTCTTTTGTCCCCAATTCTTTTAGCAATTCGTATGATGTTGAATTTCGATTTCTTTGTTAGTAGCGCCCTGGTTTTAGCATGAACGCCAGAAACCGATTTCCAAATCGTTTTCCCCGAATAGCTCGAATGGTGTCTACTTATATTTGTTTTTGAAATTGTCGAAAACTGGCCACTCCTTATCTCTTTCTATGTTTATTTAGTCGTCCTTCCTTATTAACGTTTAAATAAAAATCTAAAACTTTAAATTACAAAATATATTCAAACAAAAGATAGATTTCAGTACAATACAAAAGATTACAAATAAAAGAAAATGTGAATTTATTTAAATTAATTAACTGTTAAAATTTAACAATTGACTTAAAATTAAAACTAGAGTATGAAAGAGAGAAGGAAAGATTAACAGAAATCAGTTTACTTCTAAAAACCTTTGTTAGACCTTTGTTATTTAAACTCACCCTCGCCGATGCGTTCTAGGCACACTTTTAAATTAAAAAAAAAATTAGAAAATTAATTGATTAAAAAAAAAATTTTGAATTTTGAAAACTCGTGATATACAAACTAAATTACATTCGGAATCGAAGAAGCACTTTTCTAGATGATAGGAGTTCGTGCCTCAGGCAACTGTCTTGTCGAACTCCCTTCTGATTTGAAAAGCTACCTGTTTATTGGGATCAGATGACCTCCTTTTAGTCTACGTCAGCTTTGGTAATGAGAAGAACCTTGATGATTAATTCTGTTTTTTGCCAGCATCAAGATTCGATCAAGGCCCTTCTGCATGATTCATCAATCCTTACATAATTATTTCTTTTATCGCCGATGTTCCAGCGATATTAATGCCCTTGATCTAATTTCTCGATACATACATCGCAAGCTTCACGAATTCTTTCGTTGTATAAAGCTGCACGTGTTTTGTATTCTTCATGAGTCATGATACGAATTCTAACTTAATAAAATATCCGAATTAAATAAGCGTACTGAATTATAAAAATACTTATCCTGAAAATCTGGATTCTTACAGTACGTTTCCTGATAATTCGTTGCTTCACTAATTGCTGACTCTTTCGAGAAGCGATTCCTTGATGAATTCACTCCGCACGACGTGGTTTAGCCAGTCTTAACAAGAATATACGCTGATTGCCTTCGAAGAATCTTCAAATTATTTGGCAACACTGCAAGCGAACAGAACGAACACAACTGATTCACGGAAGTAAATACGCGTAATACCCTTTGCTGTAAGCATTTGAATTGGGATCCTACCACATGAATCATTTCAAATGTGTATGAGTCCTTATTTACTACCATCTTGAACGCATGTTTGATAATTCAAATTTCCTGGATTTATTGATTGCGTTAATTATTGCGAATTCGAGAAACATGGGTACACTGCCTCGTATCGTCATCCTCACCTGGGTACTCGTTGACCCTGATCAGTACTTTGGCGCTTTCTTCTTCTTCAACTTTGATCCATGCCTACGTCCATTAAGTTGACTGAGCTTGACTTGTCATCTACTTTAAATTTAAGTATCAATAGCAAATAAATCACTTTAAAGATTTTCTGGTAGCACTTTAATGAGTTCTTTGGTATTGACGTAAACTAAACTGAATTAATTATTGTGCAAAATACTGCAAATAAATTATAAAATGAGAAAAAAGATTAGATAGAAGCCATATTGAAGACAATTAAACAGTTTCTCACTCAATAGCTTTTCTTCACTCAGCATCAACTTTCTCATGTATTATTGTTATCTTGTATGTGCAAACTGTTATAGCGGCTCCATTTATTAAAGGAAATAATAAAAAAGAATAGCCGGGAGTGCTTTATAGTGCTGAGGCGTATTAAATATCCAATAAATAAATACATACTGGATAAAATGTGAACAAATACGCTTGGTGAAGCAAATCGGATTACCGTAAACGGTCGGTCGTATAGCTCCACGAACTAGATCCTGTAATAGTAACCGCGGCCTGGCCGGTCGGCCATACGTACACATTAGAAAGACCAACAAACAACAGTGTAAAACAAGATCAACTGCCAATGCTACGACGGCCCGCAAAATTAAATCATGTTTATCAGTGCCCCTGTATCACCTAACGGTGCAAAACCACGAGCCTTTGTGGCCGGTTAATAAACCGCATAAAACTAAAACATGGTTCGGGTCGAACAAAGACACAGTATGTTATCAGGGTACTGCACGCGAATGTGAAGTGCCGCATTAGTGACCGGAAACGGCGAATCCATCTGCGAATTTCCGAGTTAACATATTGCGCATGCCACTACATGCATTAGAGGATTAAAACATTTTTCAAAAGCCCATCAATATTTATCATATTGATATTCGGATATAAATGTGAACTATTCGTTCATCCAAAACGCCAAATATATTTATGTGTATGTGTTATATACATACTTGCACGTTAGGGATAACTATTTCTCCATAAAACGAAAGTGTATAATATATGTTTATAAGACATCAACATTTCAAATTTTTTAAAGTAACTTCATACCGTCATTAAAAAAAAATGTTTCTGAACACAAAAAGCACTAAATTTAATTGCTTGCTGCGTAATTATACATTTATTCGAGTATATTAAATAAAATTTTTCTTTCTCTTTAATTAGAAGTATCATTTTTTTGGTAATATTTGATGATTTGTATTTAATAATCTATCGTTGGTAGATGCGACTATACCCAAACAATGTAGCATCAGTTTCTGCAATAATATATACATATGAGCAGTATACCGATGAGAAGTTAGCAATAAAATTCCAGCAATAAAATTATGAAATTTCAAAACGCTGCCACCGCTAAAATAACGATCACAGATCAATAATATTCAATCTATTACAAAGAGTATAATGTGTAGATTACCCTCATATGAAGAAACTGAAAAAATATTTGATATTAAGTTAACTATGACTATTTAAACCAGGATAAGTCATTATTCATATATCGCACCAAAACAATTGCTTTCACTGAAAATTTTCATGTAGTCATAAAGTAAACATACGTATCTATTTAATAATGCCTTCAGAAAGTTTTTTGCGCTTTGTGAATTATGGCCAAGGTCTGAAGTTTGCATTGAATACACAGGGTGTTCAAAGTTTTTGTTATAGGCACACAATAACTTCGTTATTATGGAAGGTACGAAGTCGTTGAACAATTGAACATCGCATTTATGAAATAAAGAGAAAAGAACACTTTAAATAGAACACCCTGTATATTATTTGACCAATCGATAGAGAATAAAATTCTGAATTAAAATTATTCTTTATCATTTTATCGGAAATTAATAAATAAAGAAGATATTTTGATTTTGACAAATTCATTAAGATGGCTGTGTTTCAAGAACAAAACATTTGAAAGCCGTGTATGTATTTGAAAACATTAATTTTTCTTTATTTGTTTATTATAAAAGGTGTTTTTGTCTGAGTTTTGTAAAAATCTTTTAATAACAAGAATTTTTATAAGATGCATTTTCTGGCCCAGAACATGCATCTTATGAACATTCCTTTTGTTTGTACAAATCTCGATTTTTTAAGTACAAAATAATTCAGAAGGGACAATGTAAAGTTAATATTGTTTTACTCTTGTCAATGTCACAACTTATTACTTTGTAATAATTGGTACTGTTTCATTGATCTGAGAGTCACTTTAATTAATTTCTAATTACTTCAAATCAACCGGCTAAAGCTCAGAGGGTGATTTAAACGATAGATTTCGATCCGTGCTTTAATATTATGCAAACAGAATTTTTATGCAAGTTCTCTGAGAAAAGTTATGAACATTTGAAATTGGTACTGTTTCATTGATCTGAGAGTCACTTTTAATTAATTTCTAATTACTTCAAATCAACCGGCTAAAACTTTCTGAAGGCATTATTAAATAGATATGTATGTTTACTTTATGACTACGTGAAAATTTTCAGTGAAAGCAATTGTTTTGGTGCGATATATGAATAATGACTTATGCTGGTTTAAATAGTCATAGCTAACTTAATATCATATATTTTTTCAGTATCTTCATATGAGGGGAATCTACACATTATACTCTTTGTAATAGATTAAATATGATTGATCTGTGATCGTTATTTTAGCGGTGGCAGCGTTTTGAAATTTCATAATTTTATTGCTAACTTCTCATCGGTGAGCAGTATTGACTGTTAGGAATCGTAGCAGTCTTGTTCCGTTAACGTGGTAAAGTCTAAAACTCGTTTTTCAATGCTATGTTTAATAATCTATCATTCGTAGATGCGACCACACCCTAACAATGTAAATCAGTTTCTGCAATCCTCCCTGTAACATTTGCCTTCCGTATGATAATTAGACCGAGAATGAATGTCTATAAATTCAGAACAAGCTTTCCGTGTTCCCAGCATTAAGCGCGTAGATATGTTCGTAATAATAATGCTCGTTCGTTTTTCAAAATCATTGACGTGAATATTCATACTTGATTTTACATACATGCCTTTCTTCTCGTTTCAGTATGTCAAAAAAATCAGATGGTGTGATACTTGAATTTACGAATATAACCACGGGCATATTTGTGCGTGTTTTTTTTTGTAGTAATTCTATCTTGAAGTTCTGAATTGGATAATAGGTAAACAAATAATTTTCGGTAATTATATTTTCTTAACAATTTTCGTCGAGAAAGTTTTAATAAGCAGATTACGCATAATATTTTGGAAACTTGCTCGGTTTTTAAATGTATAAAGCCGGTAAGAATATTGCGTATAAAAGTCGTTTATGGTCTAACATTAAACTTTAATGGATAAAACGTGATCTCGGTTTTACGTTCGTGTTTTGCGTAACAAATATTAATCATTGCAACTTAAATGTATTTGAAATGTGACGAACAACACTGTAAGTGTATTCGTGTTTTAGGGGCGTATGCTAACTGGAGTCGGTGTGCCAAGAGATAATGAAATTGTCGTTATAAATCGTAATTTTATGGCAGCAAATTATATTAGTGATTCCACTTCGATGATATTGGCCTAATAAAGTATCTCTTTTGACTCGGACGAGGTAAACTCAAGCGAAATTTAGTCATGAATGTTTCTCCATTTTTGTCCTGAGTGTTAAATCTGTAAATGAAACTATTAAAAAAAATAATCCTGGACTATAAAAATGTTTTAAAAATGGACACCAGTCCATCAATTAATAACATGTAGGGTAGACCATGGTAATTTAATGATGTAGCATCTATAATTTGGTAACATTTGTTAAGCTTTACTCCAACTGCTCGAGAAATTGTACATTATATGATCACAAGCATGCGCAGTAAAAAAACAGGTGTCGATGTCGTTTTCTTTATTGCGCATGCTCATGATCGTACAATGTACAGTTTTTCATCAATTGGAACAAAGTAGAGTACTTTTCTTTTGGTTTTTCACTTTTGTCAATTAAGTTTGTCAAATCATTTTCCACTTACGAAAATGTCCAGTCGTATGATAACTAGGAAACTCATTTGCCAAATTGGGAAACTTAATTGAAAAAAGTGGAAAACCAAAAGAAAAAGACCGTAGTTTAAAGTGCGTTTTGCTTTTTGCTAATTTCCACAATCATTTTTTTGTTAAACAGAAGATTTCAGCATAAAATTTAATACGATGCAAAACTAATAGGTATTCATCGCCTTCAAATATCTTGCAATTACGTGATGTGACGAAGAAATCTTATTACTGCTCACTCCAAGTTTAAACTTGTTTAACTTGCCAGTAACACCAGTTGATTTGAGCACACAAGGGAACTAAATACTCGATTATATTTGAACACGTTTCGTTCTCATATCAATATCAGAAATAGGAGCAAAAAGATTCAGTTGAGAAGTTCCCCGTTCGAACAATGCAAATTGAATGAGCGCAATTTGCTCCAACTTTAAGATATCTTTAGTTCTCCTGATTCCCATTTCATTATTTATTTAGTAACTGTGGTTTTCTGCGTGCGAATTGTAATAAGCAGTTTTCATTGCAAAAATATATACATGTAGACATACAGATAAATTCTTGGTTCATATTTTATACACAGCAAAATTGTATGGTTCATCCAATCGATTGTATTAAATTAGGGCAAATTGTCAGAATCTTCGTAAAATACATACATATTCATGCATCCAATCGATATTGAGTGCATTTTCAGGTAAGTTCATTAATTTGAGTTCACAATGTTCCAGGATGACGTCCGTGAATAGTTTTAATCGATGCCATATTTCTTTCAGCGACTTTCAGCCCCCGCCATGTCGCTTATAGAGCGTGGCGTTTGATATATAACTACCGCCTGAATGTTTGCGCTAGCGTTCAACAGTTGGAAGTATAACTGATGGCCCGACTCTGTGTTCTCGCCTTGACAAATGCACTGACGGTAAATTGATTAGCGATCTAATTGCGCTTCACTGCTCTATTTGTCTGGATCGATGTCAATGTTTCCCCCCTTCTACCATATGCGGTTATAATGTAATAATACTATTAGGCCATGTTGCACTTCATTTTGGAAATTTTATTCCTTACAATTTCACCCTCAAATAATGTCTGCTTAATTTCAATTAAAATATTGTTTAAGTTTAAAACTAATTGTATCTATTAATGTGTTCGGTTGGTGGAAGATGGTAATTGAACATCTTTGAAGACATGGGTTCCATTCTACAGAATATATTCTGTTCATGTTCACGTGCACAGGGTAGAACGGTTATCTGCAGAGGCTACATTGCGTGTTTAAAGGCCATGTCAGTACTCAAAATGAAGTTCAGCAAACATGCACTCTCGTATGGAGATCACTGTAAATCATAACGCGACGGGGAAGGAAGTTTAAATGTCAACAAATACCTTATCCGGAGTGAGGTTAAAGAAACATCAATCCTTGTGGTGAGACACGTGCTCATCTAGAATTCGATTCCCTGCCAAGCCCAGTAAGATCAGTAATGGCGTCAAGGTTAGCAGGCGTAACTGTGGAATCCAACGGTTTGCATGACGCATCAAACGGGATGTAACTTACTCCGAGAGTCGACGAGACTTGACCATACACCTATAAAAATCTATCAATGATCGTCAACTATGAAAGCTAACGATACGCGCTAGCGATAAAATTACCGGTAAAACTATCGGTAAAAATCCTGGAAAAAATACGACATGTACTAAGAGTTGCCATGATAACACATGAAGACAACTTATTGTATAAACAGCTTGTCGGAGACACTCGTCCAACAATTAATTAACTAAAAGAGATTCCCAACCCGGAGTCGGTTTGTCCAAAATTGGAACAATGAAACTTCTAAGCCAAGCGTACACTTCTTAAAGTGACAATGCACACGCAACCGGCTCGGGCGAGAGTCAGTACGGAAGAGATTGAAAATGCGAACGAAACCGACCTTAGTGTAGCGTACGCGCCGACGTTAGAATCCATTTGAACTCACTGATGCTAACTTACAAAAAATTTACAAGGTAAATAACCTTACGGAAACGGCCGTAACAATGCATCGACTTGTCTTAACGCTATTTGGGATGTTGCAACAGAAAGGCTTGGATCATATTCTAAGTACTCTGCACTGCTCATTGTTTCTTGTTTGAAAAAAAACACAAAAGGCGAATACATATTGTAGGTGTTGCTCACTTGATCGGTGCCGTAGACAGCAATCACTAGCGTCAAGGCAGAATCTACCCTTTCATTAAACGCAAAACCATTCGTCCTAAGTTCTTCTTTCACAATACCACCAGAGGCAGACCGAAAGGAGATCAGGTGTAACAGCAGTATCATTTTGATCACCACTTTAGGACTGGCGTTAGAAACACTCACCTACTTAGTCGGAAATTAAGTACCTACTGGTGTTTCTTATTCATTTCCTTCAAGATGTTCCTTTTTCTTAGAATTCGTAGTTCTCATAGTGCAAGTCAGTTTAAAAGAAGGAATGAAGATTTAAAACCAGAAGGATAAGTGTGACAGTTCGCTGTAAGTTCTCTGCGTGACATTATTTTTGTTGCGTCTTTGACGATTTATACCACGGGTTTCGAACGGGGTCGATATTGACCCCCAAGCTGTCGATGGAAACTTAAAAGGGTCGATGGTCCTGGAGAAAGCAGCAATTGGGGGTCAAAGAATTTCTAGGGGTCATATTAGAGAAAACTATTTTTTTTTCAATCGAATCTATATAATTTATAAAAGAATGAAATAAGATAATAGAAAACAACTTCCAATCGCCCGTTAAATTATTGACCTCAAGCGGTTGATGAAATTCTTTGACCCCCAATCGTTTCCTCCAGGACCATCGACCCTTTTAAGTTTTCATTAACAGCTTAGGGGTCAATAATTTAGTGAGCGAATGGGAGGAACCATTTAAAAGATCTATTTTCTATTATCCTATTTCATTCCTTTATAAATTATAGACAAACATCGAAACATCGAAAAAAAAAATATAGTTTTCCCTTTGGCTAAGAGATCGCGCTCTGAAATAATTCCTATATTGTGAAGGCAAGGCGGAACGTCAACGTAAAAAAAAGCTGTTACAGTTATTTCGATTAAAATCATTTCTCATTTGGGTTAAGAGTGTTTTTAATTTTTCCTGTCACGCCGTGATTTTGTATTTTGGAATTAAATTTCAATTAATTTTCAAAGGCAGAGTTGGTCGATAATGACACTGTGAAGATGAACTTCTGTTATAGATTTTTACTCACCATAATCGAATCGATAGATAGCTCTTCAAACTCTTCAGCATGATGAGTCTATAAGTTAACTTATTAACATAGGTTAATTATTTGGTTCATAGGTGGCGCTTAATACAATTCATTATTAATAATAAGTAGAATGTCAACATAGACACACATGTAGAGTTATAATATAGCTTAAAATGGCGGTGAGGGATGAGATATAAACAATTTCTTATCTTGTAAGAGGTAAATGTTTAAAAAATTCTTAATTTAGATATTCAAAGTAATGTGCAACATTGTTCTCTTTCTCCCTAATATTAAAGATGTGCAATGTCAAAAAAATACAAACCTGCTTTTTTCAGTCTAAAAATTCTATACGATTGCTAGAATTGCCTTTCTATTGTACAAGTCCGTTTTTGGATCTAGAATGCATCGCCTCATGTGAAATGAAAACGTGCGTAAATTGTACTTCCAGATGTTTCCATAAAATAACTGCCCTTTATCCCATCAAGCTTGAAGAGTTTCAGTTTTTGGTCTTTTTTGAAACAGAACCGAATTGTCCGTACCTGTAGAATTTCGGATTTTATCTCAGTATTTAAAAAAAGATTTTGATTTTCTTTAATAACTCCTCATGTTATTAACAGGAGCATTTCTCCTTTGTATCGTAAAAAGTAATTAAATAATAGACACATTCAATCAACTAACAGTTATCGATCTTCAAAGTACCTCCTCGAGTTTTTAACAGCCCCGTTCTATAGGGTGTACAGAAAACAATCAGCACTCTTATTTTTATTATAGAACGTACAGTTGTAGAAGATTAATTTTATGTCGTCGAAGGACATGAAGAGCTTAATCTGCAAAATACGAGTCGGATGTGAAGGCGATCTGGAGATCAGAAAATACAATAGGTATATGCACTCGATGGTAACCATTGTTCCTTCTTCTTGTCTTTACTAGTAACGTATAGGATAAAACCTTTCTTGCCTTCCATGTCGTTCTAAATCTACTGTAGTTGTTTTCATCTCGTCGTTTGAAGCTGCTGTTTTCTGTACTTTTCCTTTCTTTTCTTTTTCAATACTTCAAGGTCTCCTGTAAAAGCTCTTCTATTTCTTTTATTCACACTTTTTATATTCACTGTATTCATTTATGCATTGGTTATTTATTTCTTTGTGATAGAGAGAACTACAAAACCTTCCACTTAACTACATCCTTTGAAAGGCAATCACATTTATCTTTTCACGTAGAAAAAGCTAATTAGTTTTTTTTTTATTTGGAATCACTGTTAAGTTGCATTCCTATATTTTTGTCAATTTCCATTCGCGTGTGTTGACTGTTCGGTTATTCCTCATTCTACGTGTGTGCGTACCTTTTCTCTTTCTTCTTGAAGGTTGCTACCATCACGCTTACGAAAAACGGTACCACTCGACAATTTTGTGGCCTTTACAGCAATTAAAACCGGCCGCTTATTGTTCATGAGGATACGGTTTGTATGCAGGAGTATCGTTTTCATGGATCAAGATAGTACATTCAAATGCGGTTCGGTCATCGGTTGTCTCCTCCATATGAAATAGTGTGCCTAAATGATTTGGAATCGCTCTATTCCTGAAGTAACAGTTTCTGTTATTACATTTTTTAAATTTCTTTATAGAGCGATTATCAGATACTTCAGTGTAAATGTGTAGATCAGCAATTGTCCCAGATTCACTCGTTTCTAATTTATTTCTGTCTTCTTCATGTATGTGCTTCAATTTAAAATTGTAAAACTGAAATAAAGAGGAACGATGATAATAAAAATAAAATATACCCAAAGTGAAGAGATCAATCGTCAATCAATCGTCAACAACAAAGAATCAAAACAGCTACTGAGCGATGTATCATAAAATAACATAAAAAAAACAAAAAAGATATTTAAAATATTAATCAATTGAATATTTATTTCCACGGAATATTTGAGGAAACGTTTGAAGGACTTAAGTTTGTGTTTAAGGGTTTACGAAGGGAACCTGAAACAGCAAATAGTAAAGAACACAAAATAAGAGGACGTAAGTAAACTCAGCAGCTCTCTTGGAGTGCTAAACAAATTTCTCCTCCGTTTGTGTACAAGAAACGACATTTTAATTTAATTGAAAGTTGTAATAAAATAATAGAGTGTATTTTTATACGGAAGACTCCATTGTTTGTGTACAAGAAATGAAATTTTAATTTAATTGAAAGTTCTAGTAAAATAATAGACTGTACTTTTATACAGAGGAACAAAATAAGTTCATTCACGTCACACTTCTATTATTTTGCGTTAATTTGTTTTCAATAGAATGTATTTTGCACGATGTGAGTATGTTACAATCCAAGAGGAAAATTGCCGTAATCTTAAACCACCGGATGTTACTCTCTGCCTCTTTCTTTAACCTTGTTGCACTGTACACCAGTGTTCCAATTTCATGTAATCTTTGTACTCAACTTCCTACATCATTAAAAGCCTCTATTATTTCTCGTTTCTGTCGGTAGTAGAGTAGGTATTCATCTCGACAACTAATTGTATCTAAACAATTAAGAGTGATGGAAAATTAGGTCAGCAAAATTGTTAATGGACATAAATACTATATGACTATAAATGATTGAAGCAAAGTCAGTAGGTTGGGAACATTGAAAATATATCACAAGCATTGAAAAGTGTTGTCAATCCAGCAAATAAATCCTCGGTATTTGCAGACGTTAAAATTTATGCCCACGGAATATTCCTTATTTATTTGCCTTTTTCTGTATGATTTTTAAGATTACGCAAAATTTTTCTGTTTTTTTTTTTTTGTAATGACAATTTGTAATATGATTCTGATGTTTTCGTCTCTCAGTACAGATGTAAGTTGTAACGTATATCATCAAAGTCTGGATTTTTCTAAGACATGCCTCACTTACTTCTTGTTAGTGTGGAATGCGATCACTTTTGTGGCGTGTGCTGCAGCAAATTCTGTGTTTTATTTATCGATTTTTCTACGTAACTGAAAACTGAACTCACAATCTTGTGTTACCAATTTCTTTCTGTGTGTAAACATTCAATATTTTTAAAATTATAAGCCTGTTTTAATAAAAAAAAATATGAAAGAGCAAAAGAAAAGTTTAGGTGTATAGTTTAAATAAACTTTCAACTTAATTGTGTACAATTAAGCACCCTGACTAATAATCTCGCAGATAATGAGTAAAAAAAACGAATAAAGTAAGGAAAATGTAGACTTTTCCGGCCGCAGCAGTTACTCTTTGCCCGCAATTAAGACATATCATTTATATTATACGAGGGAAACGATGTGCTTTTTATTTGGTAGCTTCACTGTTTACAGCTGTGGCGGTAACAAATGTCTTAAATTACCGTACGTGAAACTCTTTGTCTACAAATCGCTATGTAATTCGCTTTGTTTGTGGAATGTACGTTTAGCTGCCCCATCTGCATTTAATAACTTTCGGATTTTTTTAATTTCTGGATCACGCAAAGTTTTCCGTGATTGCAGATTTGCGTATTTCCATCTCAGTATTAAAATTTCTCGCATTTTTTATGGACTGCTTTTTTTTTTAATAATAAAACGAAATTCGTATAATTTGTACGCTTCTTAAATTAAGGAAACAAATACTTTGTTTCTAGGGATGCAACAACAAAGTAATTCTGTGGTAATCTCTGTTAATAAAATCTCGCTTGGTGATTGTTTATAGGTAAGACTGGAAAACTGAATACGTCTTCTCATAATGGCTTTACATTCGCTTTAATGACCTTAGTTTAACCAAAATTACCTAATACACTTCATACAAAATTACCTTACCTACCTTCTCAAAGCAACTTCAATGCGAAACTTGTTGCATCTTTGTCTCGATGTGAGAGCTAGCTACACTTTTAGGTCACATTAGTCTTCGCATTGTTACTCTAAAATTCCCTGATTTCATATTCCTTCAGAGAGAACTTTAAAGCCTATTCAAAGTTGCGGCTTTGTTCAAGCTTGTAAGTACAATTTAGACAGTTTGTGTCCCTCATCTTTTTAATTGCCATTCTGGTCCTCGTACTTGCACGTTCATTCTTAAAAAGCGACAAATGTGTATGTGTTTCTTTTTCAAAATTTTACGCAGGGTTTCTACATAAATGAAAAAGGGGGTTGGTTGGTTTACTTGATGTGGCAGACAAACACCTTTTTAAACAAAACAAATAATTCATGCATGTTCCAATAACACATACTTTAAATTTTTGCGGATTAGAAATTCAGATTACTACGGATAGCGAGATTAAAGGAGAAATCATTTTTCGAAGCTCCACGTTTAATCTGAATGTTGTATTCTCATCTTGTATGAGTTCTTTTCATATTCATCACACAAAAGGTCGAAGGTAAACATGGAACTAAAAATAAAAATTGAAAATATCGGGGAGGTAATATTATTTCATTGTTTTAAACAGTGAAATAATACAGCTTCCACACAACAGAAAACAAATTTCGATGCCCCTCAGCTAAAAAAACACACAATATAGAAAAAGTGATATTCTATTATAAAGCCACAAATCCTCCAGGAGGTAAAATATCCCAGCCTGAGGCAATTTTTCATTTATTCAAATTCCGCGTGACTGACATCCGCAATCTAGATTTTCTGCAGCTGGGTATATAAACATAACGTAGGTCTATGATAAGCTACATTACCGGCCAAATAATAGACCGTTGTAAATCGAGCACGCTATATGAGGTCAGAGGTAAAATTTAGAAGCATCAATTTTACTCGCACCGAGTGCAATTTATAACATCTTATAACAGGCGTCTCTCCACAATGGCCCGCTTTATACGTCATTATTAACCCGGCTCGAATCTGCCGTCCGGTGATGCTGCATCAGAATCTACCATCAGAGGGCAAACCATTACAGCAGCGCTGTTTTTATGACCTATAAAAATTGTTTCCTTCGGAATGATTAGCCCGATTTTTGTATTAATTACCTAGGGTTTTCGACATTTCATTTTAACAGTTCGTGTCTGAATTACTTTTTTAATTTGCTTTCCCTTTTCCTTCTCTTTATTTTCCAGTGATCCTTCATTTAAGTTGGATTTTCATTCCAAACAGAAAAGATTTAGAACTTAAATATCTTAACTTAATGCATTTTTTTTTACAATAGTTTCAATTAACTTTCTATTTCTGATGTACTTAGCATCAGGCATTACACGCTTACGCAAGGATGGATTTAACATACCCCTCTTACTGCGTCATAGATGATGGTATTAGGGGCGATACGTCACATCCCATTACGTTTACATCAGATGACATTGATGGAGAGGCAAAGGTAGCAAAGAGGATATGAACAGAGATATATCAGATGTAAGTGGATATAGAAGAGAAATGATAAATATCAGATGTAAAAGTAAATAAAATTATTCGATTTACAGCAGTGTAATTTGACAGAAAATGTTGATTCTGAGCATGTGTAACATTCGTTGGCATCAAAATAAGCGATATAAAATCCCATGACCGATCCTGGTCACCACAAGTCTCTTGGAAAAGTGAAATATGATGATCACGTTTCTTGTGAAACAGCAGATTCAAGGGATGTAGTCTTTCAATTTATTACCTTTTGTGACGGTGTGAGATGAAGTTGCGTTTTAATAAACCGTCTCCATCTCGTACAGTTGCGAAACTGACTGCGAGTTACTTCTTTTGGCATTTGATTAATTGTATCACTACCGATCATCGACTTTACGTATTCAGATAATGACAGTGACTTTGCCGGATTATCCAATGTATTGTAGGTGTCACTTCACTCGACCAAAAGATCTGTAGCTTCTTCTTAGGTAATTGAAAACAACCATTAAACCCGTTGCGTTCCCGATGACTTTGGTACCAGTATGTCATTTAACTATCCCAGCCGGAATCAAAGGTGAGAACGTTACGACCAACTGGAGGGTCAGCACCAATGTCATTTTCCTCGTCTTAGGTGTCAAATGAGGGTATTTAACATGAGTTTATTAACTTCGTTCTTTCATATTTCCTACAGTGCTCGTTTAACTTGATTGCTTTTGGCTTCGAAGTATTAAAAAAAAAATCATCAGCTTTATTGACTGACTGAGGTTTGCAATTCCTTGTTACCCTAAATTAGTTTTTGAAGTTAGCTGAAAGGGTCTCTGGAAGGAAGGGATGAGACGGTGACCTACTGAAGACAGATAAATAACTAATCTGTGAAAGATGGGGTTTAAAATAGTGGAGAATTAATTGGGAGGGACGAATCAAGAGAAGTATGGAAGAGGAGATCATCATCTGCTTTGTGCACCAAGCAAGTATCTTGGTGCACTAAGCACCAGCTTGCACCAGAACTGGAATACCTATAGGAGAAACAATTAATTTCGTATTGATAGTAATGGTGAATTCGAGTTGATGCTCGAGCGATGAGCGACAGCTCGAATTTACTCTAAACAAGTAAGTCTGAGAGTTATAAAACGAAAACCTTTAAATGTCACCAAAAATCAAAGAAATACTGCATGCTGAAAGTAGAGAAAGAGGAAGAAATTATTAGAACTTACAATAAAGAGAGAGGGAGTAACGATGTTATAAATTATTCTCTGCACCAAAAGATGTATACTGAAGATACAGGTGCCTCCTCCAGAACTCAATTGAATATGGACACTTGCTAGTGAGAAAGAATAGTTGGTTATAAAAGTTTAACAACTGAAGGATGGAGGAATCCATTGGCATAAAAAAGAAAGATGAAAGTGGAGAAGCATCATTTGCTAATGATCAGAAAAAGTGTTGGAAGAAAGGTAAAAGAAGTACAAGTATCCTTTGTTAAAGTTGCGAAAGAAAATGAACGAGAAAACTAGTTTGGTGAGAAGTGTAGGGTCGCAATTACATGAAGGCGATCAGCGAGGACGAAGGCGTTTAATAACAATATAACGCAATACACGTGCGGGAAAAAGAAAATAGTAGATGGAAATATAAATGGAACATTAGAGGGAATTCAGAAAGTTTTATAAGTAAAAAGAAAACTAATGTTCGACTATAAATATAGAATGTATATACTGCAAGGATACAGAGATAATGAAAAGGAGTACAAGCTTTGATGAGTGGCAAGAATATTTGTTTATAAAAACACGAACGTATATTTATATATAAATTCATATAAACTATAACCCAGACCGATATCCAACAAGTTACTGATGATGGCGAGAGCCGAAATCGGTTGAGACATTAGGGAAACTGATTGAAAGAATAAGAAATCAATTTAACAGCATGTTGTCGTAAAGATTTTTTCGACATATACAAGAAAATCACCTGTACAGTGTTTCCCAAGCACGATCCGTAACTTCAGGTTTTAATTCCTTTAATAAAATGTGTCTGTATAAACATTTGTACGGAAACGCTTATATTCCAAGATACAGGGCGTAGTAAAATTTTTTTAAATAAGTTTCGAACGCTGTTTCTTGCGTTTTTACCCAATGCTAACCGATTTGTAGAAAAATGGCAAGTTATTACAAACAATAGTCATTAACAAACTTAGGACATTTGTATGGATATTCACTGTCACTTCGTCTTCTCAATGCAACGCTCACGTTCGCCGCCAGTTCATGAGCGATGAATATGCGGTAACAAACGCAAAATACCCGCGTAGGGGCGACGTTAAGTAGGCGGTATCCCGATACCACCTACTTAACGTCTACCTAACGTAACGCTTATGGAATGGCATTGAGTTCCATACTTTTATTCGATATTTGGCTATTAATCAGAGAAAATGTTGAAAATGACCATATTCTGATAAAACTTTCGATTTCAAACGTCTCATCGTTGATTATCTCACGCGCCCAAAAATTCCCGGAGTATTTCGTATGTCATTACAAGCTTGAATTATTCAGTTCCTTAAGTCGGTTTCATCTAACGCGGGTGTTTTATAGAGAGACATTTTTGTTACGCATTGTTAGGAACGTTCGAAAATAAGAAAAAATCCTTGAAGTTTTACTAGTGTTTCGGAAGGAATTACACCCTGAAGCTACGGGTCGTAATTAAGAAATCCTGTATACGCTTTGGAAATAGGATGAAGTTAATTGATTGCAATTAAATAAGCCCATTTTTTTTTATTATTCACTTCTTATGAGATTCATATTGTTACGATTAAGTCATGACACTTCACTTCACTTCTTTTAGGGGCAGCCCTAATAAGGGACGCAGTCAAAACAAGGAATGCGTTTCTTAAATTAACACATAAATAATTGGAACTTAATGGTCAGTAGAGGTAGAGACTTACACGAAGCACTAATTTAGGTTACAGCCTAGAACCTAGCTGCTTGCTTACTTTGCTATCCGTTTGGTTTTATATACAAACTCCGGAGTCATCACAAAACTTGGAAATGCCGGAGTATTTTTAGACTGTAGCCACCGGACCTTTCCAGAGTTTTCAGGGCTGAGGTGTATTTTACCGTACCGGGCGTGAAACTTGAAAACTGTGCACTCGGTTATATAAGTCATCATGTAAATGTAAATTTGGTGTTGAATCACGTTTGGGAATTTTCATACATCACCGACTCTCGTTACAATATTATTTTGTTAATTCCTCTATGTTGTACAGCAAGTATAATGCGAATTACAATTTCAAAAATGGGTATGTATTTTAGCAACAACTTTCGGAAATATCTCTTTGATTGGTCTAAATTAATCGCTACCGTGACCATACTTGAAATGCTAGTTTTTATTTTAATCGTAATCGGCTAGATTTTGACTGATAAAAAATGTCATTCTCTTACAAAAAGATTTATCTTACTGGCCTTTATAATTGCTAAAAAAATTATACTAATTGTGTTAAGGCTATTTTAAATTACACTGATTTATGTTACAAGAACATAGTACTAAAAAATATTAGAAATGTTATAAAACGGACACAAATACATCTGTTTTTGTGCGATTTTATGGTACCATAATTTGTTTTACTGTTTTACACTATCCTAAAACTTGTTATAAACAGTAAGATGTTTTCATGTAAAACGAAATACACTGTATATTTAATTTCCTGAATATAGTTCTTTAATATACTTTGATTTATTACGTTTATTACATTTTAATTGTTTATACCTTGTTTGATGTGTTACCTGCATGTCTGAACTTTAATTATGCCTAACTATATCTTTTTAGTTTGCCCGCCGTTGTTTATAACAGTATCGTTGAGCCATATTGGACGAGCGCGGTTGGTTGACAGATAATAAAACTCGTTTGCGTTTATAAACGCCGACACTGTCCTTGTTATATATTAATTTATCGCCTCTCTTAGGTGGACTTGCTTAATTATTAACTCCAACAGCAATATAGTTTTTAATTTATGGGGAGTAATATAACTTAATATTGACTACGGTATTACATTTTGTGGCTTCATAAATAAAGAAGGATCAAAGCGAAAGCCACCCCACGTTCACAAACAGTGGTAAGTGGTTTTGGGATCCATTAAGTAAATCAATATGTGTCTCTCCTTGTACTACTAAATTATATGCGACTGCGAATGCAGGCGTTATTTGAGTATACTTTATTGCATTATTATATTTACAATTAACAACATATACATATTCACAATTTATTTAATAATAATAATAAGTTTATAGATAGCAGTTTATTATTGTAACATCATAGTATTTTATAGTAGCAAATTCCTTGCTGTGTTCTTGTCGATTCTGTGTGAAGCAAAGGAATCCGATTGTAAAAGCAGATGTGAGGGTGAAATTTTATTCCACTGTCATTGCAGCGACTATAATTATGAAATAATTTAAAAAAAGTATGGCATATTATAGTGAAATAGTTTTTAAAATTACTTAAAAGTTATATTTTGAAGTGTTGCATTTAATCTTAACACTACATCATTTCATTATTTTATTACCAAACTATCAGTATTATTTTTAGTAAATCCCTTGCAATCTTTTGATAATTTTATTTGGTACATCATCGGGGTGAATAATGTGACGCCATTATGAGTCATCAGCAACGTGAGACTTTCTTCTCTTTCTAGAAAAGCGAAAAAACGTAACAAGATTTCATCAAGTAGTGAATAACTGCGAACTATAAAATTTTGTAATAATCCTAGATATAGAATTTCCAAGCTTTTGCAAGAATGAAAGATGATCCGGACGTACTTCATAAGGCAGATTGTCCCTTCGCCTTGGCTAATGGCGCTTCATATACGTTTTAATTCATAGTTGTCCTGATTACTAGCCATAAATTGCGAGGAAGAATGTCCGCAATAATCGACGAGAGGAAGAGGCTAGTTTGGGGGTGTGGGACATTCGGGTTTCAATTATCCTGCAGCCTGTCATTTGATTTTCAAAGCAGTTCTGTAAGACAAGCATTCACTTTGCATACGACTAATAGGGGGGACCCTGAAAGTGTCTCCTCAAACTTTAAGTTAATATATAACGCTTGATGTCTTTTCGAAACTTGAAATTAGTAGGACTAGTTGCGTAATTAAAGATCGCAGCAACCGTACTATAGTATACAGGTGATTTATGAAGTCTTACAGGATGACTCGGCTTATTCATTTGTAAAGCAACAAGAAAATATAATAATTAGTGAAAATTATTTCGAATACAAAGCGTTTAAATAAATAGGAGTCTTTGTAGGCAAATAGTAGTATATGTCATATGGAAGCATTTAAGGAAAAGTTCTACATAGAATTTGCTTTAATTATGTAAAGACATATATTATTTGGAATACCTTAAGAATCTTAATTGTATCGCCGGAATAAAGTGAGAGATAAGCGCCGTACTATTACTTATTTAGTAAGATGTGGGCACAATTTGGAGCTTTACAAATTATCGCGGTCGTAGTCCCTTTCTGTATGATTCATCGACTTCCTTGCATTAAGGAAACGAGAATTTTTGTAAAAAGCGGATGTGATTTGTTTTCTTTTGTTGCGAATTTTCTTCTTAAGTGCGGCGAGACTTGCCAAGCTAATAAATAATACAAATATTTTTCCTCTGCGATTTTATATTTTCGTTTGTTTGCATAAGAAAGCTCGCGACTGAAGAAGACATTCGCAGTTACCTGGACGAACTATTAGTAATTTAAATGTTTAAGTTGAGTTTGAAAATTTCAACAACTACGTATATTTTCAAAACAAGGATTCTGAAAAAGCAAAGAACATACGAGGGGCAACTAATAGGTCGTGAACCGGACTTCGAAGGAAAAACTTCTTGTTCTTGTTCTACAAAAGAAATACACTTGTAAACTTCAGTTGGTGGGCTGAAATCATTGTTCTTAATCATATACTTGTTCAAACTATCGAAAAAAGGGAAAAAGCAAGGAGTTTACGAGGGGCGGCTAAAAATAACCTACCCAGTAACCGTACCCGTAACCTACAAGGCAACTTCATATCTTGTTTTACAAAACTTCAATTATTTGTTTGTAATCGCTGGGTTCTTAATTGCTTTTTTAAGGTTCGTGATTATTAAATCGAATGTATACAAAAATCAATGAGCTACTAAGAGAAATCCTTCACGATATCATCTGTCATCAACATCTAAGGCTGTATGTGTGTATGTTGCTAAGCAAAACCAAGATTTTGCTGTCTTTGTCGCTTTTCATGATGACGATCTTCGGTGTACGTGTGAATGGTAATCATTGCAACTACGACCTGAATGTTATAACGAGTAGCAAGAGTATTAAAGATAGTTAGCAGCCATAAAGAATATGACATTAACAAAGTGGTAGAGGATTGGACAATGGAATATCAAAAACAAAAAATGAGAAGGAAATGGTTTGACACATACTAGAAAACATATACATATCAAGAGGAAAAAGAAGAGGAGAATTAGAATGGTTAAAAATAGAGGAAGCCACTATAAAAATGAACAAAAAATAATTACTCCGGGTCTTCCTTGAAAGTCAGTCTCTCCTTGCATTAATGGAATTTATTTATTTCTCAAACTGATACGCCCAAAGTATATATAAAAGTGCTAATTTTTTCTTTACTTTAATATAATTTGTATTAATTTATTATATTATTTTGAGTAACGAAATTAGTATAAAATAATAATATCTTGACGTTTATTACTTTATATCAATTATGTCGTATAAAGAGCACATTAATGTTATTATTCTAACAGTTTTGATGGAAACCTGTAACCTTCATTTCCCTTTAATTAAATCAACCCAATTTGAATTTATAAAGTTGGTTGCTCGCATACATCTCCGGCGTTTGTTCCATTCCTAGACTTTTACACTGAAACCGTTAATAATAAACGGACACGGGCTTCGTGTGAGCTAAAAAGGTGAGATATAAAGTTCGTCGTAATTGCAAAACCTTGTTTTATACTTGGATATACCCCTTAATAACGCAACGTCAGTCTTTGCAGTCTTAATCCAGTCCAGCTCTAATAATGGAAGTGCAATCTTGAAACGCCATCCCGCTTTGTTATTATTTCAGTTGTTAGTTTATTTCGGACAGTTGCAAGGGTGCATGAGGGGCTATGCTGTATTTTAATGGAACTGGTTCGTTCGTTGAACCTCGGGGTCCTCACTAGTGTGAAATTGACTTTTAAATTAAATTTTATTCGAAAGTTACCGCCTCAATTTATTTTACGAGTTCATTTCACGTTTAATGTTTTAATTTCGTACTATTAAGAAATTTAGAGAGCCTAACAACATGGGCAAAAAGTAAGGATTAGGTCTATGGTCGTGTCTGAGCTAAAACCTTTCTGTTTCAGTAAACAGTACTTTGTGAAATTGCATCAAGGAAGATGCATTGTAACATAAAATCTATTTTACCTATTATATACTTATCGCGAAGATAGAAGGTGAGAACGTCAGCAGGAAAATGAAATGCTGTTACGAGGAACTTCGATTAAAATTATTTTCCTACTTGTCGAAGAGGTGGCGCTTCGAATAATTACCGCCATTGCTATATTCATATGGTATAAATATAAATGATATACCGCTATTTGAAATTAGAATTAAATAGTAGACAATTTAGGTCAAAAAAATGGCGATCTAAATAATCTCTTTCGATTTAATTTTGTAATTTCAATCATTGCAAAGTTAGAAGAATGCCTTGCTCTTGAAAAAGTTAATACAATTTTCAATTTTGGACAACAGATGGCATTCTGAATGACTTACACGTACTTACGTGCGTAGAGTTTACATTTTCGATTAAAAATATGTTGTTGAGAATATGAAGACGAAACCGTACTGTTGATATTCGTTTAAAATGGTTTCCTCTTCGGGAATACAGATGGTGCCTCAAAGAATGCAATATAACGCGATTAGGTATAAATAAATCACATAATTGTTAATCAGCTTGATCTGAAAACAGTGTTTTTAACATCAGATTGTAGATTTTCACAATTATTCTAGAAATGCTCATTTGGTAAACGAACGAATTTTTCTTCATTCCATACAGAATTAGAGAAAACAGATGGACATCGTGACACGCCAAAATAAACATGAAGGTATGTTTTCTTGTCCAAATTGAAGAATTTTCTTTTCAACTCGCATGCAGGGTGTTTAAACGAAATTCTGAAGTATAAAAAAATCTAATTAAGCTTGAAAAGAGGGAAAGAGAGAATGATGAAACCATGCCAAAATGATCAAGAAAATATTGTATAATTTGCCCGAATTTTCTTTCTAACTCGCATACAGGGGATTTAAAACCACATTTGAAATCTACATCAAGTTTTAAATGGAGGAAGGAAGAGGTTGATGAAAACTTCTTTTTTATTCTAAGGGTTAGTGGGTCACTTATTAAAAAAAGTTGGGAATCGGTGGTGTAAGCATGATGACAAGTAGAGGAATAAGAAAGAAAGCTAGACTTCAAGCAACAGAAACGAAATTTCCAGTAAAACTCTAGTAACTCTACTGAACGGGATTAATGATGCATAAATAAGAGAAGAATCAACGAGATTAATGATGCATAAATAAGGGAAGAACCAATATCAGTGCAATACGCCGGTCTACAGAGCAATACTCATGCAACCTCTGCCAAGCGGCAAATCGTTTGCACATCAAATTATGATTTCAAAAGTACTGCAAAACAAATAATAAAATAATTCCATTTATTCAGTCAAACCCACTTTGTGTGATGTTTTCACCGCCTCCAATATATTTTCTATTTTCTAAGCAATCGTACTTTTCAAATATGTCATCACTTTCAGGAAACTTTCTAATTTGCACTGAATAGCCATTTTTTCTTGGCCGCAGCCACAGCTTCTAAAAGTCTAGGCTTATCCAATCTTTAGATAACTCAAGCGTTCGGAAAATTACACTGATGTTGACGACTACGTTACCTCAAAGACGTTGTAATTCCACCTTATTCATAATTCCAGGCCTTTTCAAATAGTCACTACAAAATTTAACTAGTTTTCTGACATCACCTTCCTTTAAGTTCCAATCCGTAGAAGAAGCTGATATAGTAATTCTTGTGACGAACAGCAATTTTATGCATATGGTCTTCATCTTTCTTTTTAGCTGATTTCAATTAATATCTTTTCCTCATGGCCCTCTCCAAGAGACGTAAGTCAAATAAAGAAATGCATTCGATGGGCTAAACTAGGGATGGGCACTAGCGGCAAATTGTATTCCCACCATGCAACTGCGACTATTGTGTTCATGTTCCGGGCGCACCTCTGTGAATGAATTTTCGTTGTCCCGAAAGAATCGAGTTGAGGGTAGCTCTTTCGAAACGCCCAAGCGCACCTTTGGCGTAAAAGAATGTGACAGGATGAAAAAAAGTGAAGGGAAACTCTCGACAAGACAATAGAGGAATGAACAACAAATGGCGAAGCCTGCAAAGCAGGTAGCATTTTATCGACTTATTAATTTGCTGAAATAGCATGTGTTTTTTTTTAATGCCATAAGGGGTGACAAGGAAAATAAGTTTCATGTCGTTGCTTGATGCATATACGTTCAAGGAGATACCGGTGCAACATTTCTGACGTCTAAAGTAACTGACTTAGAAATTTAAACGTTGTTAAAGTACATACGAATGGTGCTAAAACATGATTTATATTTTGTATAGCATATAAAAATACCCTTATGGTATTTTTAAAAAACATACGTTATAAGGGATGTATTTAGTGTTAGTTAAATAATAATTTAATACAAAGGGAAACACTAACGAAGTAAGCAGAAAAAGTCTGCAGTCAAAGGAACTCGAACCCGTATCATCTGGTTTCATGCCAAGCTGCTCTTTCTTTGAGTACGACGACATTCTGGCAAATAAAAAGTATTCATACTCCATTTGTGTCTTTCAAATTCTGTTATATACCGTATTACAAATAAGTTACTAGGAATAGCATTACTCTAAGTGCGAGGGAGATAAGAATGGAGAAGTATGTATATTCGCATATCATGCCATGTTTGCGTTTGACTCGCTATTTTCCATCTATATTTAACAAGCATTGTCCATTTCTCTCGTACACATCGTAAAAGTTGACTTAAATTTTGTAACACGGTATAACGAATGACAGAAAGCCGTAAGGAAAGAAACTTAAAGTAAAGTTTTGAGGTTTTATGGTTCTTCCAGCAAGCATACTCGTGTGAAGTTGATTTAAAATTTAAGTCGATTAACGGAAACAAATTATAAATAGTAATTAGCTACTCATGAAATTAGATGAGACTTAATTTTCTTTAATGGGAAGTTAAGACAGTCAATAGACTTTTATTGATAAAGCCGTGTAATATTGTAGCCTCGTAAATCTATCTTCGAAAATTCCGCAGAAATTTCCGCTTTGCAAAATCCAATTACAAGTTTAGCAAAACGAGTTAGAACTCGAAGTCGAGTTAACAAAGATTGTCCCGATAAGTGCAATAATCTTCACATGGATATTAATAATTCGCGACTTATCATTATCGGTTTACGTCGTTGTCCATGTTCTCGCAAACACCAATAAATGCCTTATTGACGGTATTACAGCGTTATATTTAAAAAGTTTTCTAACATTTTGACGTTGAGAGAGAAATTTAATACTTTTCATTTTCCTGGTTTAGTGCACTAGTACGAGTGATGTTAATCGGCGTAAGTTATTAGAGAGTTTTTGCTGGACTTACGTTATTAATAACGTGTACGTTAATGTTTCCGTTGCCCGGCAGCAGTGTAAGTACAATGCGGGCAAAAATGATCATTACAGTTTATAATTAGTTAAATTATACCATAGTAATAAATAGTGAGAAAACCCCTCGACCACATTAATTCACTGAAAGCAAATACGTATTTCGGTAACGAAGTTACCATCTTCAGCGCTAAACTGATATAGATATCAGTTTAGCGCTGAAGATGGTAACTTCGTAACCGAAATACGTATTCGCTTTCAGTGAATTAATGTGGTCGAGGGGTTTTCTCACTATTTATTTGGATTACAGCCACAGGTTTTGTGTTGCTTTGTGATTATACCATAGTAAGTTAAATAAGTTGCAACTTCACACGTGTCAATCATTTTTGCTCGCATTGTACTTATTTAGTGATGCAAGTTAAGTAATTGTAAGCTACAACTTTATTCATATCATTATCCATATGTGATACTTTATTTAAATTAAATTAATTTAATTTTATTATAAAAATTTCCAAAGTTATTGGCCGTTGGACATGCAGTTTCATACAACCTTTTAAGAATACAAAAATATTTCATAAATTACTTCTAGGAGAATGAAACAATTGCTTGTTGCTGTGGAACAAGCTTTTTTTTTACTAAATTGATAAAGTATACGTTAGTATAAACTAATTATTTAAATAAATATAGAGAAATACGAAGCTCTTAGCGTGCAACCAAAGGATTTGAGAATTTGCTGCAAATAGTTTTTTTTATTAGGAGCAAATCCGCTTCAATTTGTCTATCCTACTGCAATGTCAGGTCAAAAACCGATCGTAGGATGTCGCTGTTTTATCTGTTCAAAGGATTTGAGTTTAAATCTCAAATTTTTTCTGCCAATATTCAGTTAATGTTTACATTTATTTAACTAATTGATTTACTTATACTTCACAAATTTAGTTTTATCTTAGGAATTTTAACAAGGATGATCGATATAATTAGCTAATTAGCTAAAAACTGAACTATTTTATTGTATCTGTTGTTTAATCAAACTGAGATTATAGAAATTCATTGAGAACAAACGTAATCGCTCTACGATGGACGAAGAAAGTGCCATCACTTCTTTGCCGGAGTCTGGAGTATACCAAGGCATGCTCCATCTCTTTTGCGTGCCTGTATCACCTTTTATTTGTTGTTGCCTATGTTCGCACTTTAGAACAAGGACTGGTATATGTCTGCAATGTAATTTTATATCAAAGTTCTCGCACTTGCTTAACACCGCTATTTTAATAATAAATCTTGTTTTAATAAATCCGAGTATATTTTATAACTGCACGAATGTGGTGTAATAAGTTAGAGATGAACTCAGGTTATATTTTGCACAAACCAATAACATTCTCGATCACTTGGCTACAAATCTCAAGATTACATCATTCCGAAGTAAATCGATAGATTTTATTGATTATTTATTCAAACGTTTCGATGCTGTTTCGCTATAAATATTAACATCTGTCATGCGAAATGGAATATTCTCGCTTGCATACGAAGGATATTTGAAATTTTAGTACTTTATGATCAAATCCTGCGAGAAAATTCATGGTCCAGTATATTCAATGAAAATCTGTTCATTCTGCTGTAATAATAACATATTGCAGGTGTGCAATGCATTATTTTGGAATTTATTTATGTTTGGGGTCTGACGAATACACATTATTAGTATTAATCAGACGCCTCGAGATTTACCATACAAAGTCGTGTATTAGAATTGGCAGATTAGTAGCCGCATTTAATTTCACATCAGGTGATTGAATGATGTAGGTGAAAGGTGACAATAAGGGATGAACGGCAAGCGATGAATTATGCACGGTGTAAGCTGTGTTAATCTGTGGTGGGAGCTCACTGTAGAGTTTAGGGCTCCCATCGGGTTTGAAAACGTGCTTCTTTCTACGCAGATGGGCTGCGACGTACTGCATGGGAACATGAACTCATATTTTTTAATTTAAACTTTATGGGCAAACCTTCCTTAAATAAAGTATTTCCTCGGAAATCCATTTTAGTCCTCGCTGATAAATTAGACTTAAGGTATTTATTTTGTTTCGTATTAAAATATTTAGCACGAAGGGAGAGTATTATCAGGGGGGAATTCGGATGTTTTAATATCTTTGCAAATACATTCTTTGGTGCTTATTCAATATATGTATAAAATTAATTTTAGATCAAACTGTACGAAATTTTTTATTCATACATGATTATAGGCTTTAACAGTGTGATTTTTATTGATTCAGCAGAGTTTGAATTTGGCGCCACGTTTCACGTTTAACTACGATGAGTTGATATTGATTATTCAGTGTTAAATTTTAGAGTCGACACGTTATTCAAATTTAACTATTCTCAATCATTAAACATCACACTGTATATCACACCATAGTGTCTATTCAACACATTTTTCTGGGATACATTATGTAATATAATGTTATCAAAGCACAATTTGAATAAATTGCCATTATTGATGTTCCCTTACACATGTTATCCGGTATATAACAATTGCTTATTAGTCAATTTTATTATTAATCGATTGAATTTAATTCATAATATATAATATAATTAACAGAAAGCAACTGACAGGAGAAAAAGATCTTGTTATCGGAGTATAATTATTTCCGTTAGAAAAGAAAGGAGACTTGATATAATATCCCGAAGAGGAGAAAGGGTTAGGCTGAATTGGGTAAAAAGAAGGATATACTAATTCTGAAGAACTGTACAAGATGATTCAATGGATACAGAGTTGATGTTGATACTAGAAAGACCTATGAAAACAATGACGTAGAAAAAGTAAGATTTGGCAGACAAAAAAATCACATGAAATATTGTTTTTGACACAGTAATTTTCCAAAATTGAAAAATCTAATTTTCTCTTTGATTATGATTGTAAAGACGTTCTTTTATTCGACAGTAAAGATTAATAAATACCTTTTGAATTATTCTCGGTGGGTACTAGTCAATCATCAGTGGTTTCCATCTCTGAGAGTACGTTGAATGAGTCTCGGACCTGCTCTCTAACATGCTGTTTATCCTCTCAGAAGTAGTTCACCAGAGTACGATTCATATTTAAATTCTGGTAGCACATGCCGAGAATATTTTTCTGCAAAATGTGAAGGAACAAAGTACATAGTTACTTAATAGAGTGATTTTATTCAGGAAGGTAAAATGACTCAACTATCGAGACGGATTTTGGAGACATTACGATATCATATCATTATTTTGCTATTTTAAATTGGTCAGGTAATTAAAAATAGACTTGTATATGACCACAAAGAAGTTGCTACAAAAGTTCTAGGGATCTGGAAATATATTTTCGTATCGATAATGTCTGTTTGAGATTTTAAATTGTGATGAATATTTCTGACTAATATATTTATTCTCTACATTTCGACCATACAATTCTTGAACGTCTAAAGACTGATAAATCTTTCTGCAAACGAATCACACCAGTACGATGATAAATAGGGATGAATAAATCAAATATAGAAATGCCCTTAAAAGGTTAAGATTAAACCATCAAGTAATCAAGTTTCAATTTCGATGATATATGTAGAAGGTTCAACCGTTTTTAGAGCAGAAAAGAATGGTATTGATAGGCTTTTCGAAACAAGCTAACACAATGTTCTCCAACTAAGTTGATTGGTGCTTCACAGGCTTGCATATTCCCTTCGGATTTGAGTTTAGTTTTCCAAGCCGGTGGTGGTTTTTTTAATTGTGAATGGGAAGCATAAATATGCCTTCCTTCCTAGATAGGAAGTAAAGCAGAAGGATTTGTCAAGAGTCCCTACTGGGAGTAGAATTCACCTAGACTGGTCTAAATTCTAGTAGAATTGGCCCATAGAACAGCAGTAGTTGGAGTCTAAGGGCCCGAAGCGTATTCCACAACCCGACATCTAGCCAATTAAAAAAAAAAAGAAACAAATTAAAAAAGCGTTCTTGTTACGCAAGGCAATTCTTTTTCACAAATTTATTTCGAGAGGAGACGAAAAGATGTTTTCATGTTTCTCAGAACATATCATCTGTTTGTATTGAAACTCTCATTATCAAGTTATGTCGCACACCATTTTTACTACAGTGAAACGGCAAGTAAATGGATAAGGATCATAGAGTATTGCCAACGCAAATTCGTGGTCGAAACAACAAAGTCTTAAATGAATTAAACTAGAAAGATTTCGATAAGTTTAGGTATTTCAAATGGATGGGCGTTTTAACAATAATCGGGGACATTTATATTCTGCCTTTCTGTTTCACGAGTTTTTTTTAAAGTACATTGGAAAAAAAATTCGAAAAAGAGTAAACTGCAGATGGAAGACACTTTTCAAAATTTTAGGCCACTTAAAATAAACTGACGCTGAATAAGACTCAGATTCGTAAAGTATGATGGTAGGGAATCCATTTTTTTGTCAGTTTAGCTGCAAAGTTTGACTTTTAGCATCAGATCGTTGGCATCTTGTAAAATTTTATCTTGTTACTATGACTATCGACAATTTTCAGTTAAATGTTTAAATGCATATTGTCCAAAATTTTCATTTCAGAAATTTAGATAGCATTGTATTCTATACAAATAAATACACCTTCTTTCATCAAATTTGTCATTCATGTAGTAATTTGAACTTATAAATGACTGAATATCGCCTTGACATTCAAAACGCATTAAGAATGACGTAATTTGCCAAACAAAACCCATTTTGTCCAATTTTAATTGAATCGATGAGTGCAGAATCATGTTCAGTCCAAATTTACTGTTTTGAGAAAACAGATATCGTTATCTGAAAGCGTTTTAAGCCAATAATTCACTTAAATAAAAATTTAGAAAGTTTTTTTGCTGTTTTCTTAAAACAATAAATTTGAACAGAACATGATTAGGCTCTATCCTCACATGGCAGCGCGTCGCGTCATTTTGGTTCCTATGCTTTTACATGTAAGTTTTTGACATAAAATGCTGCCGAAATTAATTTAAATGTGGCAGGATAAGCGTAGAAGATCCTCGCAGTACACCCCCAATTTCAGGAGCGTTGATGTAAATCTCATTCTAAAAGACGGTTTATATTGAAAACATCAAAATTAGCAGAGCCAGTAGGCATTTTAAAGAAAGAGTATTTTGTATTTCACGCGATGAATTGGATATCAGAAAGTTCCACGCTTACTGACAATGGAGCAAAACCCAAATGTTGAATAGTTCAGAAATTTTCAGAATTATGTCTTGTAAGTGAAATTTGCGTTCATCATTACAACCCAGAGTCCAACAATAATAAAGAATGCGAACCAATTGTGCCGGAATTCCGCCGGAAAGGTGATGACATCTGATTATAGGAATGTGAAGGGAATGTGAAAGAAATATTAACGGAGAACACTTAGAGAAGAGCAAAATTAATAATTGGCGAATATTTAGTAAACCTTTTGGACAATTTTAAGATTTCAAGATGACTCTAGCTGAAAAACGTTCCGGAATGAAGAAAGAAAGTGCTGGTTTGGGTTGCTACTCAAGAAATAGAAGAACTGAGATTTGAATGATTACCCCAATCCTTCCATGTCTCTTCCCCATACGTAAATAGTTACCAAATCCCTAAATTCAAAGATCTCGTGAGGTAATTAGGAAACCAAGCACCGTTGCGCTAAATGTACCTATTGAATTAAGGGGAGATTTAGAAAAATGAAAAATGTTTTTTTTTTAATATTCTTCATTTGTTTCTTTGTAATTTTATGAATTTATTAAACCGCCCATGTACGTATAAGAAGATTTGAACCCCCACCATCAAAAGGTATTGAATTAATAAGACTGCGGAAAAATAAGGCTACGTAATGAATTGTTTCTCTGCAACAAATTGTAATAAAGATATCTTCAACCTGATGATGGCTTGTTGATTCAATAAAACCAGAAACATATGCTCTGTTTTAGATTTCTGAAACTTCTTAGTAATCAATAAGACCACAACACAATAGCTTAAGGCACGCCTTCGCATCGTTCGGCCGGGATGCCACCTTAAACTTTGTGAAAGCGATAGCGAATAACAGCTACGTTGCTGTGTCATAAGCTCTCACGCACAAAGTGGCCAATGCGGACACAATTTTCACCATAACACAATTTTGTTTTCATTCTGACAGTATCACGTTATGTTTCACGTCCTGAAAGAACTGTGTTCTTTCCCAAACAAGAAAATATATAGTATCGGGAAAGTGACGGAGAATAAAAATCAGCATTTATTAATTACTCAAATCGATAAGAAACCCTGATTTTTTTAGAAGCATATCTTACATTTACTAGTGTTTATTTGTACCATGCGATCAACGGAATTTATAATTAGACCTTGTTGTGATATTTCCCAAAAAGTTGGTAACACAGGCTTGCAGTTTGAAGGAAAAAATTTGAAATGTCAAAATTGTGACTCTTTTTTTAATGATTGATAATAATTTTTCTTATGAAATCTCCCCTAATATTCTAAGTCAAGATTTAAACCAGCATCCATACAAAATAAAATAACAGAATAAAGATTGTACAAAGCATGAGCGTAACCTCAAATATGACAACTGTCAATTTATTATTTATTTCTCAGTGTATACAACCATACAGCATAAAGTAGCAGCAGTCACAGCCTTCCCTAATTATGAATTCCGTTGATCACACGGCGTTTAGTCCTGAGTTTTTGGAAACCATTGTGCTAACAATCCTTAGCGTATGACGTGGCAGATAAATTTATAAGAAGGCGGAAAAGTCGGGCCTTAAAGAAATAAATTGTTGGTTTATAAGTGAAGAGCCTAACCTATTTTTTTGGGATTTCTGGATTTTCTCGGAAGGGTGCATCTGATTGATTTCTGTTTAAAATGACAAATTGCGAATAAAATAATCTACTTTTCTTTTGTTATAATAGTTGATACTAGTGGTGAACTCACCACTTATATACGCCTTATATTGATAAAGTAGGTGCTGGTGAAAGCGATCATCCTGTATACAAGTTCTGAAGCATTCATACTTCAACAGATCTGAGAACACATATTCCGCTTTCAATGTCTAGGGTTCTCTGGAGATATGGGAAACTAGTGCATTATCTGAGAAGACCATTATCCACACTCTGTTTTGTAAATAAGTAAGTAGTTGGCGTCTACTTATATGTAGTGTACTTAAATTAATAATAAACGCTGCACTTAGATGACTTCCAACTGCTACCTATATGTTATCTCTTTAATCAAAATGTTTTTTTTTAATACATGGGAGATGTGAAGGAGTAGTATTCATCAAAATTTGGTTCATTTAAGCAGTGGTCTAAATCGTTATGTAATCAGTCACATGTGCGAGTTAAAATTACTCGCGTATTTTTCTTGAGAAATTCTTTGCAAAAGAGATATAAGAAAATTTTCAAACCGCCTGAGAAAGTCGGTGTCAAGTTGTCAGGTAGCAGGTGTTTACGATGTCCGCTTTAGATAAGCGGTAAAAGCATCATTACTAAATAATGAGTACGTTCCGGTATTATAAACATTTTCGTAATGTATTTCTATACCCCTCTTGTGTATTAAGTATGTCGTTTCTTGCATTAATCTGTATTGTCAGAAGGTATTTAGACGGAAAGGGAAAACCATCCCCTCGACTTCCTTTTATAAAAAAAAGAGGAAGACGTTTACGTTTTTGCGAAGTTCAAAATGCAGCCTCTAATTAATATTAAATCTCACATTTCAATTCAACGCAAAACTGTAGCGATAGCCCTAGAATTATGAAATTTGTTCTCGTCTAGAGTAATTGAATTTCACGTTTATTTGAATAAAATCTTTTATTTATGACTTTGGATTAAAAAGTAATTTTAATATAAAGCGGTTAATTATTTTGCTCCTGGCCGACTTTGCAAGTTTGCATATAAATTCATGAGAATATTGCTTCTGTTTTACTTATCGTTCGCGAAATTTGCCCGAGATATTAAACTTTTTTCGTTATTACATTTGCGGCTGCTTGTTAAATTAAGCATTTTTCAATTTCGTTAGTGTTAATTCCTCGACCGGAAGGGTTGATATTTCAAGTTTATTCCGATTAAAAATTACATTTAGGTAACCTATCTACCTTTAAAAATTTATGATTTGTAAGTAATGCGCCTCTGTGCATATACACACTAACATATTATAAGTAATTTTAGATTTTGAATTAAATAAAACATTTATTTTATTGTAGGTGATAATAGACTAGGAAAGTAAACGTCACAGAAGGCGAAGCCGAATCGTTAACTATCTTTATCTAATATGTCGGACGTGTGTCGTAAATTATTGCTGTTGTAACGCCGGATTGACGTAAACATAACCTAACAGTGAAGAATGTTAAGGCAACGAGAATCAACAAGTACTCACAGTTGTATAAGTTGGAATCTTGTATATTGCATTGAAAATACTTGACAAATTCATTACATGATTTCCCACAGACATTTTCACCCAATTATTTGTTTTTTGTTTCGTTAGGTTATGTTTGTTGACGTGCGGATGCGCTTAGCTCAGAGTAGCATTTTTAATTTTTTTTTTTATCTAATAATAAATAAATTAACTAATTACGTAAAAAAAGCACAACTGAAATAATTTTATTGGAGGTTTTCATTGTAAGTTTTGGTAATAAGCAAGAGCTTTCATATCAGCTTTTTGTAGAGCGAGTATTTTCAATTTATTTAGCCCAACCCTTGCATTTTTACACTCTTAATAGATTCCATTTCAAATTTCGCGGCAGCTTTAGGACCACCCACTTCCTCATTCTATTGTAGGCATGTCTTTTCCTTTACAGCGATCCAATAACAACCTGTATAATTGCATACTACAATGTTGTCTATTTAATCACTAATGCAATAATACAAATTGAGCGTGTTTCAGAATACTTCCTTGTTTTTAATTTTAAAAAGTATTTTTTGATTCTTCTGCAAATTACGGTGGTTGAGAATATAAAAGTGTACGCGACAAGGAACACGTGTTCGAGCGCAGTTTGCGAGTGTTGCCATAACATTTTCTGATCTTCCAGAACAATACTTTAGTCAGAATAAGGCTTTTAACTTCTTTACTACCTAATAATAATAAAGAGCTTGTTAATGTTTACATTAGTTCGTGCCGGGGAGAGGCTCTAAGCCTTAAACAATCGCTTTTCGTCGTTTCCGTTTTCTTGTTGCTCTTTATGTTTTTAGTCATTAAGGTAATGTATGCAGTAAACATTGACGCAAGATAAACAAACGTTCATAAAAAAATAATTAGTCGCGAAATCCGATATTTTATTATTGGGAGCGCAAAATTGTTTTTATCTATCCGAACCGTATCGGTCGTACTTACGACTTATTAAATCCGAAGAGAATATCTGCATTAATATGCAGTATTTCTCACTAAGCTTAGTTATAGAGCTATGGTCTGCAAGAGAGTGTTGTCTACATGGGAACATCCCCGGACGAGCTTTTATCTTCATAGTTTGCTTCCTGGCGATGCATATCTGCGCTATCGATTTAGCTTATGGATGACATTTAGTGGTGCTAAACTAGGCTTTAAATATAATCCGGGGTTACTTTATCACAAGTTAGAATAAGGTCTTAAGGATTTCGAGATTCATCGACCTTCGTTCTTGAGCTCGACGATTCCGAGAAAGTTTTGTCATATTTATTTTCTTAAAAACTTTCCTCCTGCACTTTTATTTAGTTTAAAAAAAAATTGGTATTGCTACAGAGAAAAAATATAACAATTCGATTTCTAAAAGACAAATAATAAACATTGAAACTAAAATTTTAATTTCACCCTAAAATTTGTTAATAAGATCGCCATACCGATCTTTAGCTGATAGAAATTTCTTGAAAAGCAACAAAAACATACGACTCGCGATGTCTTAAGAAGAAACTGTACTCTCCTTAGTATGAGTAGTGTGTACAATGTCCCCACTTAGACGGAAAGGTACTCATTTTTTTTCAATCTAACGTGTAGAAATGATTATTGACGAAAGTGAAAATCTTCAGTCGGTATAGGAATTCCTTAAATAGGGTTAATCCAAGAAAAATCTGTTAGGTTCAAATGTAATAGTTGGGTAAATCTGTTGTGTGAGTCCTATTAGTCCCTAAGTAATTTAAAAAGTAGTGTAACCATTTTAGAAAAAAGGATAAACAAGAGGCAGAGCTTTAATTAACAGTAACCGCAACTCTGACTGCATAGAATAATAAATATAAATTTAATCATACTCCATGAGAAGAATAAACGTTGGCCGCGTTGAAAGCTTATTATTCTTTCTTGACACGCTTTGTGAGAAAATAGCTCTCTGCCTTCTGTACATTCGAAATGAGGGTAGGTGCGAAAGAAATAGGCTTAAGTGGAACTGCCGGCGGTTTGAATCATGGTGTATATGTATATATGCTTTGTGTGTACTTTTCGGTATTTTCATCGGCGATGATTTTTTACCAGTGGTTCCAGCGTTACAATTTGAATACAAACTCGTGAGGCAATGAGGAGACTACGTGACTTAACAACCAAAACATACTATCGCGATCTGTCTAAATAACGTGTGTAGCTCGACGCAATAAAATTTTGCTTTTGATTAAAGTGTAATTACATTCTCTGTCACTTTTACGTCTGCCACAAAATGCTCTTTTTTGAAATAATATAACAAGATTATGTTATCTGATGATGATGATGATTATGATGGAGACATACAGTAGGTTTTTTGTTGTTCGGAGAATATTTAACATGCTACTTTTAAATTCATTTATTTGTACGAACTTTTAGCCCCGTAAAAAAAGCGAAGTGTAATAAAACAAAATAGTAAAAATATAACCGGATATCATACATAATAAAATTTGGTGAAACCGAAATACCACATCGCATTTGATTTAAAATTACATCGTGTCTCCTTCCTCCTCCCTTTTGCTTGGTCGTTATCAAACTGTCTTGCCTATTCATGTATCCATATATTTCGTCTATACATCTATCTCGGATATCCTTCTGTGAGATAATCTATTAATTCGTTTATCCATCCATATCATATACCCGTTTATCCCATCCATCCATCTGCCTTGCCTATTAATCTATTTCGTCTATATTTTTATTTAATTTCGTCTATATTGGGTGTCTCATAACGTACGGAGGAGATTAAAAGGGTAGCTAGAGGAGCTCTAATTAATGCTTTTTTCTTAATAAACTTTAGGTAAAAATCTATAACCAAAAGGTTACAGGAGGTTAAAGTGAAATTAATTAAGAAGCAAAAGTTAATACCTGCTTAATATTTTACGTTTTAAATTCAAATTTTGAGTGTTTCAGAGGGTGAACACTGCTTTACATGAAACGAGTATTTAAAAAAATGTTGCCACGTAAATGTTAAGACTATTTAATTTTCTCTTTCATTTCCAAAAACGACTTTGCACATTGTTGAGAAGCGCTGATTATTTAAAACAAAACAAGACATTTTGTGAATGGTGGTTTTGATAAATTTACAGTTCATTTAACAATAAAGTTGCAGTTTGTGAAATAAGTTTCATTAGTTATGAAGGAAGTTAGGCAAGGAAGTTAAGAAAGTTAAACTGCTGTAACTTTCTTATTATTGGGTTTTGGTCAGAAACGAATTAAAAAAAAGCTTTATGTTGATCTTCTTTCAATCTCCTCCGTACGTTTTGACCAATTTGAGTTAAATTAAATTTTGAAAAAATTGAATATTATTGAAACTTATTTTTTTTATTTTGCAGGGTTACGTCTTAACTGAGGGGGCAACATCATAACTGGTGAGTAAATTAAAGTAATTTAAGTAGAAATAAAAAAAAATGATATTTTATTGATTTGTTTTTTAAAATTTTTGTTTTGTTCTCTTACGTCACCACCTTTTTTTTATTATACTTCATTTTCCTCCAGCACTTTTCGAAAACAAAATCTTTGCATGACTTCTGCTTTATCTGTAATGATTTCCTCTTCTGTTTCTGAGTCTTACTGCTTTTTCACTCCTATTTTTGTTTCAAAATACAATTTTTGATTTCTTTTTTTAACTTTTGTGCTCTAATTTTCCTGGTTTTATACTTAAGAACACTTTTTTCTTTTAATTTATCGTCGATAATTTGACTTTTTGACTTCTGATTCTAAAACTATTCTATCTTTACTGATTATTTCGGAAATTCGCTGACTTCTTTTTATTTATACATTTTGTTTTTGTTTTCCTTCGTGTGCAGTTCAATTTACGTTATCATTGTGATGAAATGACATCACCGCTGTTTGTACCAAGTAGACATGCACAAATCAGTTTCTTTCATCACTCCTGTGAGAATTTTTTTTGTAAAATACGAACGCGTGTTTTGTTTACGATGCGGACATCATCGGCACGAATTAAAATGAATAATTACTCTAATTGTCAACGACTCGCTAAATTTTCGAAATGTGAAAATGCATCTCTGCTTGCAAAAAGGCTTGAAAACAGTTGATCTGCTGCTGATATTTAAAGGTTCACCTTTCCCTTTAACATTAGATCTTTATTTTTCAAAATGTAATAAATTAGTTGCAAGTTAATTTTTACCGCAGTGGATTTCCCGAGCATCCCTTGGAGAACTGTTTCGGCCCTATTTGGGGCCTCCTCAGCAAGAGGGAGCTCGAGAATTCTACTGCAGTCCTAGTTATCTCGTAATCGACTACGTATTGCTGTGATATTGACCTCCAACAGGACAAAAGGTATAAACGAAATATTTAAAAGGAAGAAGGAGCGACACAGTGGCGTGCAAACCCAAGGGGTCACTTAGCATTATTATGCATTTCATTTTTTGTTTATGATCCTGATTTTTTCTTAAATTGCATTATTAGCGGTTTTTGGAAATTTCAATACTCTCAGTATTTTCAATTTTCTGCCATTAATTCACTCTTACCTTCAGTTTTGTTCTAGTGTTTGAACTTAGTATGTAGCTCCTACTTTAAGACTGTATTTTGTCAGTTTCTAGTTTTCCATCCGCGCCTTCTAAAGATTTTCTTTTTAGTTCAACTAACAACCCCCTCCCACAACGGAGAACACGTGAAGATTTGTGAAAATTTTGAATCATTTCTAATTTCGGAAAAATTTGTACCGCTACCTGAGTTGGGGGGGGGGGGGATTCACGGCAGCCAGTGTTTCGGCCAACGTAAGATGCTATCTTTAGAATTCATTATTTATTTTAATTTCCTCTTTTTTTATATTTTGTTTTTTACTTTATTATTCCATCTGTTTCTCGTTTTCCCGTGTTGACTGACTAAGGTCGACCTTGTGTTGGACTTACCTAATTCTAACTGAACTTTGATTGTTTATTTTGACTTTTAAGCTTCTGGTTTAATTATTTAATTATTATTTATCTTTTGCTCGGATTAGGCAGAGGTAGGTTTAATTTGGTTCTACTGATCTTGAGATTGGCCAGACTTAGTTCTTTTATTTTTATCATTTTATTTTATATATTTATTTATTTTATTATCATTTTAATTTTAGAATTTCCATAAATCTTAATTGTTTGCTCGTCTGGGTTAGATTTTGGGTTGACCTTGAATATATCTTATTGGATTTAATATTTAGTGTTTCTTTTAGTTTTAGTTGTTCTGTTTCTATTCTTTTTTAATTTTTTTTTTCAAGTTGAATAGAGATGGGTTGAGTATAGTTGGGTTGGGTTCACCTTGAGAGCAGTTGGAGAGCTTAGTTTTAATTGATTTTTAATTGTTAAAATTTTGTTATTTTTACCTTAATGTTTTCTTATTATTTTTAAAGGTTTATTGGGTTGAATGGTTGTGTTGACCTTTCAAAATAAACATTGGGTCCAATGCTTATTTTGTTTTTTGTTTGTAGTTTTTTCTTTTCCTTTTATTTTTATAATTTACTTTTTTTAGATTGACCTAGATTGGTTGGGGAATAATTTTAATTGATTTTTATAATTTTTTAGTTTTTATTTATTTATGATTAATTTTTTGCTTGGGTTGGGTTGAACATGGGCGGGGCCTAATTTTCCTTTTTTTTAATTTTTTTATTTTTTATTTGGATTGAGTTTTGTTGAACAGGAGATTGGAAAATGGGTTTATTTGATTTTTAATTTAGTTTTAACTTTTTTATTTCTTTGCATACATTATTGAAAAACGGTGGATTTGCAATCCAGTGTTAATACTTATTGTGAAAATTTTTATATATTCAAACGAAACACAAAAATTCGGTGTAGACACACCAGTCCGCGTTAAACAATGTTAACCGGCCGGTGTTATTTGCGGTCCACACCGAATTTTTGTGTTAAAATTAACACATTTCCGTGTGAATATGTAAAAATTTTCACACAATATGTAAAAATATGTAAAAATTTTCACACTAAACCCGTGTTAATTTTTACACCAGGTCGCAAATCATCGTTTTTCAACAGTGTAAGTTGCGTTGGGTTGATTTTGGTTGACCTTAATTTTAATTGTTTTTTTTTCCAATTCAGTAATAATTTTTAAATTTCGATGCACTGTTGAAAAACGTTTTGTGATTTGCGGTCCAATGTGAAAATTAACACAAATTTAGTGTGAAAATTCTTACATATTCCACGAATATATGTTAATTCTAACACAAAATTTCGGTGTGGGCTACAAATAACACCAGCCGGTGTTATTATTTTCAATAGTGTGATGAAAAATAAAACAGTATTCAATTCAAGTAAAAGTACACTAAAGTACCTTGCGATCAACGAAATTTATAATTAGAGCAGGCTGTGATATTTTCTAAAAGTTGGGAACATAGGCTTGAAATTTGAAATGTCAGAATTGTGACATTTATTTTTTTAAATGATTGATAATAAACGGATTTGTCTTATGGAACCACCACCTAATATTCTAAAAAAGGTTTAAACCCGCATCCATACAAAATAAAGATTATATAAACATAGAGTATAACCTCAAATCTGACAACTGTCAACTTATTATTTAGTTCTCGTTGTATCCAACTACACAACATAAAATAGCATCAATCACAGCCTCCTCTAATTATTAATTCCGTTGATCATCCTGTATTTAGGTTTAACATTTCGCTTTGTAAAAAAGTACGGAGTGATGAAGTGAGTTGGCAGTACTATTATGCGGCTATTTGCCACACTGCAACCATACATGTTTTGTTGGCTTATTTGACAGATACATATTTAACGAAACGTCAACATTGACAAGACTTTAAGTTATGTCAATAAAGATCGAAAACAGACCATCCTAACATATTTGCTGTAACATAAAATCCATTAAAAAGTTTGAATTTGAGATGTGAAGTGGTACTTGTCCGTGATGCCATCATATGACGGTTACTAATGTATATCCGTCAATTACCTGAAGTATTCCATCTTTTTTTGTACCATTTAAAAATGAAATTTAGCATTGCCAACTCAAAACTAGTCTTACGTGATCACTTTCTATATTGAATTTTGAACTTTCTGTTTTTGTGAAAGTGTTAAAATTTATTGTAAGTGAGAATATGGTGGTCAGATGAGTGCCACAGTTATGTAATTATAAAGAAACTCAGAGAATGGCGATAGAACCGAGTTCCACTACGTATTTATCGCTTCTAAAAGAATTCCTTGTTACACTTTGTTAAATTTGCTTTAAAAACTCCAATTCTCAATTTTAAGCGGTTCAAAGTAAGTTATTTTATATATCTTAAGGATTCAAAAGATTTATAAATTACTACGTAACTATGTGCTCTAATGCTTTAGTTTAAAGCTGTATGCTCGGAGACGAAACGATTTAATCAGACAAGTTTGCTTTGATGCTTCCATTACTCGTCCGTTAGAATCTTGGGTTTACAGTTTGTTCGCATTCTTCAATTCGCTTGTAAGTGTTTTATGTTGACAGTAGATTTGCAACAATGCATAAAGCGTGCGCGAATGACTATTCACCAGAGACAGTCAGGTATCGCATTTGCTATTCGGGAATTTACGTACTGAAGAGACGTGAATCTCCAACTGAAGTTTACTTTTAGGCATCGTCGTTCAAATGATTTGTTTCATTGTGCAAGTTTAACTCTCTCACCAGGCAGTGCAACTGACAGATTTCTCGAATATTACCCGCGAGCAAATTGAATCTGTTTTGAATGATTGACGACTTAAAGAATACTGAACGCGTCGGATTTTATTCGCTTGTTTGTCCTTATTTTGATGTTGCTATAGTCTGTCGAGATTTTCCGGATATTAAACTACTTGAGTGGCTTATGCTTATGAAATACTTCAGAGAAATGACCTAATTTTACGTTAAGTAATGTTCATTATAAATTCATAAACGGCATATACAATATCTGCGAAAGACAATATACGTGGGCTGCTGGAAAATTTTCTGGAATCTAGTAGGTCTAGAATTGTTAGCGTTTACCAACTGTCATATTTGAAAATTTTGACGTTTTTCGCCTATAATTCTATTGACAGTTCCTATCCAAGTGAACTAGTTTTGTTTGTACAGCATTTGAGAAAAAGTAATTTTGTGTAAACATGGAAATCTCGCGTGAAAATTTTCGTGCCATGATTTTTTGCGATTTCAAATGTGGTCTAACGCCGAAACAATGCCTCGATCGGTTTCATTTGGCTTTTGGAGATGAAGCACCATCAAAGAGCGGTGTTTATAATTGGTTTGCCGAATTCCAGCGTGGACGTACCTCTCTCAGTGACGAATTTCGTGAAGGCCTTCCATCAGCATCTGTTGTTGCCACTAATGTAGATGCTGTGCGTGAAATGCTTGAGCGAGATCGACATGTGACATACCGTGAGATTCAAGCATCCTTACGCATTGACATGAAAGCCATACTCCAGATTATGGACGATCATTTGAACGTACGAAAGCTTTGCAGTCGTTGGATCCCACACAATTTAAAAGTAGGGTCGTGGCAAATGGTGCAAAGAAATGCTCAAGAAGTTCAATGGAGGTCGTTCAAATTTAGTTTATAACATCGTTACTGGTGACGAAACGTGGATCTATTCGTACGAGCCAGAAAGTAAACAACAATATACCGTTTAGATATTTCAAAATGAACCAAAACCAGCAAAAGTTGTCCGTTCACGTAGTGCTGCGAAGCAAATGATTGCTTATTTCTTTGGTTTAACTGGACATATAGCAACCGTGGCCTTAGAGGATCGAAAAACCGTGAATGCTGATTGATATACTACAATTTGTTTGCTGGAAGTCATCGATCAAATAAGAAGAAACAATCAAAATCGACGAATTATTATTCTCCATCATGACAACGCTAGCTCTCACTCAGCCCGTCAAACAGTTGATTTTTTGTCCAACAGAAATGTTGATTTAATGACTCATTGTCCATATTCACCTAATGATTTCTTTTTGTTCCCAAATATCAAAAATAAAATGCACGGTGAGCGATTTTCGTCGGCTGAAGCAGCGGTTGAAACATTCCGGACACTAGTTTCTGAGGTACCATCTTTAGAGTGGAAAACGTGCTTTAGAAATTGGTTCGAGCATATGCAAAAGTGTATTGACGTCAAAGGCGAATACTTCGAAAAACTGTGATACCGTTTACCAAATTTCAAAAGCGTTTTTTCAAACCGTTTCCAGAAACTTTTCCAGCAGCCCACGTATCACAATCAAAACTCAGGTTATATGTACACTTGCGTGTAATAAAACCGCGTACACTTTCAAAATCAAGTAGCCGAGTTTTTAACTATTGCTTTGTAAATGGGTATTTTGAGAATTTTGTCATGTTTCCAAACGTACAGGTTATTAACGTAAATTGAAATGATTACTATTTTACCTGGTATGAGTCAGACAGTATGATTTGTTTAATAAATATTACGCCATTTCAAATATTTAACGGCCCATGTAATTTAATTTAATCGAAATAGAATTGTCTAGAATAGAATAGAATTGAATTGAAAATTTGTTTGTATATCCCTTGCAGTTTCTTTAGATTATCTCTTAATTCAGATGGGCATATCCGAATCGTGAATCGATGCTTTTTGGACATCTACCTCCAACCATCTTTTCTATTTGCAAATTTTTCTTTTTTCCACATATTATTTGTGCATTACAGTGTTTTTATTTAAGCTAATAGTCATTCGCTACTACTGAGAATCGCTATTCGCCTTCTAAACTTACTCGTTTTCTGACAGTATGAATTTTAATTATTTGATACTGACAAATTAAGTCTCAACTTAATACAACGAAAAGCAGTTGTACGCGATTTTCTTGCAAGCCACAGTAACTTTAAATTTTAATAGAACTAAAATCAATGAGATAATGTCAACAAAACATTAATGAGGTCGTAACAATCTTAGCAAAAAAACATTTGACTTGTAATCGGCCTTAAAAAAAATCAAAGATAAGTTTCGCGGGCAAATTTTGTTAAGTTCGGCAAAAGTGCAAGAGAAAAAAAATGATAAGAGTAGGTTGTAGTGAGTGTGTTCTTTTGATTACTTTAAATACATTTAAAGAAGACAAGTATAACATGAAAGGTCTAGCCGTCCGAAATTCGCCGAACATATACCATTGGATGGGTTAGTGGAATGTCGTGGAGGAGTTGAGATTAGATAAAGAAACAGAAATCTTGATTTAGGATTTGCAGAATACCAACATTTTTGCAAAGATGCCAAGACTTTTTTCTGACGGGAAAAACCAGCGGATGTTTCTTGCTTTGCTACCTGTTTTTTGTTCTTAGCTAATATATTTGGAAATCCCCCTGTTTTTGCCAGAATTGTGTGGATACGCTCAGCTCAGTGGAGACGGTCGTGCGTGAGGATAGGCTACCAAGCAGTCAAATCCGGAGGTATTAAGGGCGCCCCCTGGCGCGAAATTTGTTTAAATTCTGGCGATAATTAAGCACAGGTTCCAGGCACGATTGAATAAAATTTCTACAAACTCAAACCCACTTTCGAAATCATCGTCTGTGACGGTACTGTGAGGCACCCGCCCAATGGAAGATCATTAAAGCGTGACCTGCTTTCGATTACACGGTATCTTAATTTGTGATACAACCTGTATAATGCTATTATAATACAAACGCTGTGAAACTAATGGCTTAAATGAGATGCCAACCTAACCAATGAAACAATTTTAAGTTGGTAGCGTACTGAAGATGGCAGTTTATCTACCGAAATACGTATCTACGGATATAAAAATTATTGTGGGCGGAGGTTAATTTCAATTATCTCTTAAACCACAGTCTCCTTTACTATTTTAGTTTAATGAAACTAAATTTCAAGAAGAGGACACTACTTTTTTTTTGTTTATTCAGAGAAAGACGTGAGAACCGTAATATAAAACGTATCAGAATTATGTCATTTAAATTGCTTAAAGTTGTTCGGTTTAAACTCTAACTTTAACGCTACGAAATGTTTAATGTGACGTCTTGGCTTTATCTAAACTTATTCTATTATCGATTAACCGCAAGACATCTCTTACGTTTCCACTGAAATCTTACAAACGATGGCGACCTGGATCGGCTTTAGTGTGTCTCAATCGACCTAAGACGGTAAAATGGGCCACCAAAATAGGCCCATATGTCAAAGCGTTATTATCAAGAACAATTAACGACTTTGAAGGAATCTGAACTCAAGCTACGATTGACTTTAACTGAGCTTAAAAAAGAAAATCGCAGAGAAGCAAATATGAACTAGGCTTAATGATACCGCTAACAGGTTTTCGAATGCCCTCTCTCTCTCTTTCTCAAGGGACTGTAGTCACGGCTTAGTCAGAAGATATTCAGCTCCACGACTTCCATAGGCGAACCGTTCTTTCTTTTTTCTTTACTCACGGTCAAATATATTTGGCGTCAACCTCCTATTGTGTCCCCCTGCGTCGACTTCTAATTAATACGACGACGCCAGAACAACATAGGGGTTAGTTTGTCGAAAGATTAGAGGGAAGACTCGTTTGCTTCAAACGACAGAAGAAGTACTCGAAAAAGCATGGCTCCCCGTCATGTAATGGCGGCATACAAGGCTGCAAAAATAAATCCATCCAATATTATCAAATAAAACTGATGACACAAGGTCGTTTCCAGACGAAATCCTCACAACAGAGCGTCGTAACTCTGTCCAAATCTAAACAGGGTCAACTGAGACGACTGTAAAAACTTTGGCGAAGCTTGCTTAAGGAAAATGACTGGCAACAATTTGAAAGGGTGGAAATAGTTAAACTGTTCCGGAAGCGAAATGCAAATCGCGAAATTCAAAAAGCGAGAATTCCAACTATCGTGAACAAACGCGGAGACGTCGTGGTAATGCCAAGTTTCTCCCACCTAACACAGTCGCCCTCTGTGTGAATCCGATCATGAATGATTATGAATTGATCGATATTGTATGTTTCCGAGGCCGTTGTAAAACACTTGGACGTAATTTAGACTGTAACAGCGTCTAGATATTTCTAAAGGTAACTACTGGAGATGAAGTTTGGAGCAGCGGCACGTTAAACCATTTTCGATCAGAGAGGCACCGTTCATTTAAAATTCTTTAAACAGGGATAAATAGTCAACGAAAATTGTTACTTGGAACTTTTTACTTAATATAAATTCTTTCCGAACAATTGTCTCATCCATCATTGACCGTTTTTTATTTAGAAATGAAAAATAGCCGTGAAAGAATACTGATTTTCTGATGTTTCTGAAAAAACAATGCACACCACCACCAGTGCAACGTCATTTAAATAAGTGTAACGTAACTTAAGATGGAAATAACCATCAGTAAGTAAATAACAATAAATAAAATTAGTGTCAGATTTCTTGGTAAGTAAAATTTCAATTTTTAAAAGGAAGAATTAGAAAAAGCGATCGACAGTGTGAGTATCTGCTCCACTGTGTACCTGACTATGGCCTAAAGTGATAAAAGAAATTGAATTACTGGTCTAACCTTTCGAAGGTATCAATTTACAGGAGCTCGTCAGATACAACCTTTACCTCTGGAAGTCTCGACGAGGGCGAGACAGAGTTTGAAATTCCTACAATCAGAACCTCTGACTTTATTTTAAAGTCTTACATCTGCTCTGTCTCGTTTACCAAATTCTTTCAAAACAAACCCTGCAAGAATTGTGTGGCATTGATTTCTTTCGTTTCATCCAAAGGTGAGAAATAGCTGTGAAAGGGTACCAACTTCCTGATGTTTTTCTCACATTCAACGAAATGGAAATAAGTGTATCGTAACATTCGTAACCCAAAATGAAAATAACTGTTAGTTAAAAAATATATAACTAAAGTTATTGTTATACTTCATTGGAAGTACAGCTTTAGTTTTTAAACATATTCGCTTTAAGGATCAGTTGTATGTACCAAGGAGGTTTAAACTGACGTTAAACTGAACCAGGTTCAAACTAAACAAATTCGCGTAGCATCTTAAGGATATACGGCAATTAGTGCATTCGTAAATAACATTTCATATGATTTTGTTAACTTTGCACAGCTCATTTGAACGGTGACTTAAACTTCCTTGACAAAACTGGCCCTTAGTGTTTTGTTTTCGTAATGAAAATTAACTCTTGTCCTCAGTCTTATCATTTTTCGGTATTATCAAAATTATGCCACAAACACCAAGTAAAATGCATTGATTTGCATCCTATTCAATCTGGAATACCACAAGGAAGCGTCTTTATTTACAACTGAACTACGGACAATGAGAAAAACTGCAGTTGCCTTCTACAGTCGATGATACCGTAGTATTAGTATCCTAAGGAGATCCATTTATAGCATCCTGGAAATAAAATAAGCTTCAAAATTAAAAATGATGAATTTGGACTAACGAAATAAATTCGCGTGAGAAGAAATTCTGTCTTCTAGTAACACTCAACTAGCTTAAGCTGATGACGACTAACTTGGCAAATGTACAATCGCGAGTATTAAAACCCAGAGATATTTTTTCTTCTGGAGTTAATTCTAACACTTTTTGGACGCCAGGGAACACTTTTTCGGTGTTCCCTCGCGTCCATCCGTTTGCGGAGTTACGAAAAACGGAGTTAGGATGTTTACCCTTTAAACGTATGTAGTAGAGCAGAGTTAAAATTATCGTTGTTGGAGTAAACACTCACTTTCAGATACAATTTAGTCGGAAAAAGACAACAATAACGCCAAATTAGATGAAGATTAACAACTTTTCAGATAAAACTTTATCCATATTTAACACCGAAAGGGGAAAATAACAATTAATCCCAAAAATTTTTATGTGTGTAGGTAGTATCCAGCTTAGTTCTAAGTTTAAGTTATAAAGTCATAATTATTAAGCTTTCAATAACTTCAATAAGAATAGTTAAAAAAATTTCATAACATCACTCCTGTGGAAAATTTGAAAACTAAATATAACAGATATAATAGCATCAAAAACATAATGACAATTTCTACTGCAGTTACAGTCTTGTAACGGAAAAATACAATCACTTAAAGTTGTTTTTTTTTCTGTAGTACTTGTCAGCTTCGAAATTCTAGGGTTTCTGTTGGAAACTTGGTTTACCATTAACAATATGCATGTTGCCATTTGTTGACTTTTGGTAACAGTTTTTTTTAACATTTTAGAAGAAATTTTGGAGGTTAAAAATATTTCACGCGTTAAAATTGTTCGCTACAATTTAAAACAGACTGTTTCATCTTCAAATAATACCAAAAGTATTCTTTCTTTATTTTACTTTCTTGATATGCTCTCTCTCAGTTGCACATTTGAACGGTAATTTTGACTGTGAGATGATGACAGAAATGTCAGGTTGCTAAATTGATGTTATTGATATTCCCTAACATTTAGGGCCAGTTACACCAAATACTTAAGCCGAGCTTAAATATAAGTATTGCTTATAATGTGATATTTAGGGTTACATACGTTAATGTAATTCACATTCTAAGCGGCACTTAAAGTTAAGCTCGGCTTAAGTGTTTGGTGCAACTGTCCCTAAATGTTAGGGAATATCAATAACATCAATTTAACAACCTGACATTTCTGTCATCATCTCACAGTCAAAATTACCGTTCAAATGGGTAGTATTTCTACCAACCTCAAGAACTTTTGACATGGAGAAATAAAAATAGACTATAGGTAGATTTTGGGCTTGTCAAAATAATTCCTCCTTTCGAAGAAAACAAGACTGAGGAGAAAATTGATTTATCAATAATTTGATCTGTGTTGTAGAAACGTCACAATGTAAATATAGACGTGTACTGTAGACACTTCAGGTTCTGTTTTCGATACGTGGCGATTCGTTTATTTTTGAGTAGCCCAATATATTGTAACAGAAGAAGTAATTCTGTAACATCGACTCCTCACTCATCCATACATTGCAAGCAAACCTTGTCCTAGATCCGCACATCGTTCACATTGGTTACATAATAACTGCCAGCAATGTAAAATGAGTCACCTAAATTTTTGAAGACTAATTTAGATTGTAACAACTAAGTCCAGGCATATAAATATTTAGCTTCTCCGATCATAAATCAGTTCGACAAAGACCCTTGTTATAGTGTGCGAAAACATGTCGTCTAGCGAGGTGCTTCTTCAATTTGTTATGTAAGTTGTATTTTGCAACTCCAATAAATGTACTTTATGTATTTTGCGTTATGTTAAATCTGCCTACATCCTGCGGTACCTATGCTATGTGTTACTTTTTGGTATCAACTCGATTACCAATTAAACATACCAAACATTACGTTATCCTCTCCGAACTGAAAGGAACGATTGGTTTCCTTGTTTACGATAAAAATCAGACCCGCTGCACTTTAAATTTCACGATTGTAACGCAACATCTTGTGATTTATTTTCTAATTATGAAATAATACATTTTCTGCACAGAATTCCGATTTGTTGCAGAATTTATGTTAATTTAAGTAGGGACTGTTTGCTCAGAGAATTTCTCTTCGTGTGTGCTTTGTCAAGGGAAGGTCATTATCCAGATTAACTCATAGGAGCTTAATAAAAAAAGAGGAAACATTGTTAAGTATGCGTGAAATATCAAAAATGAGAAAGCGCATTCATCGTCGCTTGATTTTCACAGTGGGGAGAAAGAAATGTTTGCTTCTTGGAAGTTGATCTTTTTTGCCAAATTAAAAATCTAAAGGCAAGAACGAAAATTTACAAAATGTAACATGCGTATTAATATTTATAAATCCTCTTACAAAATACGATATTTCGATAAATATGTGAAACTCCATTAATATTAAAACCTAACGAATAATAAATAATGGATAGACGATATCGCAAATTTCTTCTGCTGTGACAGCAGACCATGACATGTTCACAGCTTGCATGAACTATGAAGTTCGGATCAATAGTAATTATTATTTATTGCACTAACAGAGAATCGAGAAACCTCCAACTTTGTAGTTTATCTTTAGATTATCACTTAACCTGTTGAGTACCTTCTTATTAATAACTAATTCTAAGTGAGACATATATGCTAATTATTTGAAGGTAATAATGTAATTAATGTACTTTATAATTTGGTTTAAATTTTTGGAGTTTTAAATTCGGGGATGTGCTTTTTCACACTAATAAAATCGGTGGAATTGCGGCTTTGTTGTTTCATTTCAAGAGTTATTGTTTCAATTTTCCCAGAGTCAGAAAAATCCATGAAACGGGATGAGCCGACCGAGTACAGAATCTTGTTTTAAAAACATGCGCTTGTATTTTTAACATGAAATGAAAATAATTTTTAAACCTGATGCGAATATAATATAATTCTTTTTTGAGATATCATGTACAGTGACTGCTTCCGCAATTTCAGGAAATACTTGAAGCGCCTGAAAAGACGGACACTATAAAACAAACTTAGATTTTGAAATGTTTCCCCGAGCGCCGCGCATCAAGACACAGTTTGAAAAGACCATTCTGGGTTCACTGCCGATTCTAACTTTTGATGTGTATTGGCTCGAAACATCATGGACATCCCGTTAAATTTATCCCGTCTCTGCGGAGATATTGTATAAATAAGTTAACTTTTTCGCATTTTTTCTGATAAAAATTGTTTTGACTCCGAGTTCTTTTGTTTCAGTATTATGAAACCATTAGGGAATCGTAACTATGTTTAGGAAACTTTGCTATTTCAAATTGCTTACAAAATAAACAAACTGACACAAATGCGAAGACCTATAAACATTTATCACGACGTAAAAAAAGTAAAAACATTTAATCAGTATGTACAGGGTATCATCTATCTTGAGAAATCATTTCATATAGGGAAATTACTATCTAGGAATGATTTAATAAAGAAGATAAGGATATATGTACAGGATAACTTTTAGACAGTACTGGTTGGCGTTGAGAAGTGGAAAGCTCTAACTGACGCCCGTGACATATATTTTTATTCGCTGTCATACTTGAGATATATACAACGTGTCACAGAAATAACTACATTAATTTTAACTGACAATAAAACTCGTCAAGAGTAACAACTTTTTTAAATATATTTTTTCTGTGAACGTTCTAGTTATCGAGTTATTAATTATTTAAAATTTTGCTAAAAATATCACTGTCCGCCACTGGAGATTATACAATACTGCTTTACTGTGACTGTTGCCTAGCGACGATGACGTGAACAAACCTGGCGCTATGTCAAAAGTCTGTTGTGTAACATTTATGCATCCGGGTCGACATTTAACGCTATCCAAAATAGCCTCCTCAACGTCTGCAACTGTCTGGACGTTATCGATCACGATCATAAGCTGCAGCCTTAAAGGATCCGTGTTCTCGGAGATGCTGCACCACTCTGACAAATGTGCGAACATTCGGAATGCGACGATTCAGAAACCGTTTCAGGTAAATGCGTTGGGCTAAAGCAGCATTGCCTTGGCTTTTACCATAAATTAATACAATATCAGTGCATTTATAATTTGAAAATGTAGGCATTGTACAAGAAGAGCTGTTTCAATTCAGACGCATGACAAAGGTGACAGCAAATTATTTTCAAAAGTCATTTATTTGACAAACGACCGTTTCTAGGCAACTTAAGAAAATGAAATACCGCCCATTCTTAGAGCCGGTGATCAGAACAATACTAGCGGACTCGTTAATTTATGGCGGGGAAAAATTTAAAAAAAATTGGCGATTTGGAAAAAATGATACAGAGAAAAATTGTTTAATTTGACGAGTTCTGTTACTGGTTAAAATTAATGCACTTATTTCTGTGACACCCAGTAGATTTAAAACAAAAAATTGTTCAAAGTGACTTCGTTTTTCCTTCTTCCGTTTGTGCTGTAAAGTACCGTCCTTCCCTTCTTGTTTTCCTTACCAGCGTTATGGCTTTTCTGTTATTGGTGTTTATTTTCAGTTACACTTTTTATGCAGCTTTCTCTATCTTCATTACCATGTGCCTTAATCTTTACCATGACCGTGCTATTAGCACTACATCATCGGCAAAGGGTAGATGGTAGACATTCCCCAAATAATCACGAATGTTTTATTAAATTCTTGTAAATGTTTATAAAGCATTTCTGGTTACTTGGGTGGCTACAAGATTTCCTTGGTGTTCACATACCCTATACCAGCCTCAGAATTTTCGTATTGTTGCTCATGTGTCACACAACGTTATCTCTACCAAATCTAATTAGTTTGACAGGATTGCTCAGATGTTACCTAAGTCTACTACTTCTACAGTGTCATAGCCTGCTTAATATCTCAATGTCATACTCGTGGCAATGAGTTATTTGGTCTACTACAGATCTGACTGTCTCCTTTTGTACTTTCCAAACATTTTAAAATTATTTCCTTTATACATATTTTCCTTTATACATCAGACATGTAGCCAACAACTGATATACGACATCTAATGTAGCTATTCCTCTGTAATTATAACATAATGCTTAGTTTCGTTTCTTATGTGAGAGGAAGAGTATTGCCCCTTTCCATTTGTGTGGTATTTCTTCTCTCTCCCAAATTTCCTGTTTCACATCAAACATGATTCTTAATCCATTACGTCCATCCTTGATCAGTTCTGCAGTTATTCCATTTCCCTGCAACTTTTATTGTCATTTATTTTCCGTATTTCACTTGTGCCGGGCTTGGTTTACAGACTTCTGTTTCTTGCACGTTATCTGCGAGGTGACCAATATGTTTCCTTAAAATCTCATATATTTCGGCTATCCATTCAGAAACGACGTGTTCCGAGCTGCGAATATTTCAGACGAACAAAAAAGTGGAAAACTGAGTGCTTTCAGATTGAAGATTGAACGTCTCTATTATTGCTAAGGAACTATCTTCAACTGAAACAAGTATGATACTTCGAAATTTTTTTACGACGTTTTCGGCACGATAAGGGAGTCTTCACGTGGGATTCCTAGATTACTTACACCTGAACACAAACTGTGCGGAAAAAAGAAATTACGCAGGAAAATTTGCAAACGACTTTTCTCGAAGATTGTCAGGAAATGATCTGTCATTGGGACCAGCCTACCAAAAAGCGAATCCACGCAATGAATTTATAATAGATCCCCTCCCTCAAAAAGGTTAAACACCATCTTCATAGAAAAAGCTGATGGCGACTGATTTTCTTGGAATAACGGAGGAATATTGATGATTGAGTAAATGCATGCTAAGAGGGCGTAGAGGTGCGAGGGAAGACCATTCAGAACTTATAATTGACGCGTCTAAATTCTCCTAAACAAAAAAAAAATACAATATTCACAAAGCACGTAAATTTGAAGACACTTTCTGAGACTTTGGCTTTGCTAAATTAAGTCCTTCATCTTATAGTCCCGCTATAGCTCGCATAGGATTTCTACGACTAAAGGGGGCTTATTCTCAAATCGGGGGAACAAACTTGCAAGAGAAAAACTGTAAAATCGTAAGAGAATTTTTTGACGTCACGTTCTCTTGCGACTTTATTCTCTCGATTCGAGAATAAGGCCTATCTCTTTTCCCAATTGGTGTACGTGTCATAATTTCTGAGTGGAAATAATTACCTTTCAGGTAAAAAGGTTAAAACCAGGATATACTTAGTAGTAAAAAGGGAGTTATTAACGGCATCTCTGGTAGTACCAAACAAATGTGCGTTCGGTCTCCTGGTCTGTGCTGCATTTGTCATGTTTATCTCCAAGTTGTCAACATCTTACACCTTGGTTATACTATCCTGATGAGGTCTAATAAGACCGAAACGTACGTCGATAGTTACTTTTCTTTTACGGTAATAACTTCTGTTTTATTACGAAATAATTACCTGGACAGATGAGACCTATCTTATTTATTAAAAATGTTTAATATTCTGTTCTTTCTGTAAATCGATCGGAATTTACCGACACTATCGTTTCAGAAAATTAATGTAACAGAAAGAGGAGTTGTGACTCATGCAGGCAGAAATATCGCCGTGTAACCTTGTCCTACAAAGCAAGAAGTAATTATGTAACTTCAACTTCAGCAAATTAGTCAAATTCACATCTGCACTATCAGAAAATCCTAACCGGACTCTGAAGTAGACCTTGAGGCCTTAGACTTCTTCTGGAACGCACGTCGAGAATTGCATAAACTAAATCGAACATCTGGATATTACCGCTGAAATTAGGTCACTTAAATCATATAAATACTGTCTACTAATCTGTTCGTAGTAGTTCGACAACTCGATTATAATCGTTATATTTATAGAGAATATGAAACAAATAAGAAGGCTTTTTAAAAACGAGCTAAAAGAGTAATTTATTGACCTACTTGACGTTTCGCAAATATAATTATTTGCTTTATCAAATAATTTTATTTGCGTTTTTAAAAAGCCTTTTTATTTGCTTTATATTCTCTGCAATTCTCACGAGCAAGAACTATCCAAAAATTAATAAAAAAAGTTACGAACAGATAAAATAGCGACATCTTACGATCGCTTCTTGACCCGACATTGCAGTAGGATAGACAAATTGAAGCAGATTTGCTCCTAATAAGTCCCCCATGCAAGGCGGCCATGCTTGCTGTCAAAGCATAATGAAAGTTTTTTTTTTTAATCAAGAACGATTTGCACAAAATTTTTAAAAAAAAATTACATTTATAAATGAGTCTCCTTTTGTCATTGCATTTCCAATAAATGTACTTATCGTATTGTATGTATTAATTCTGACTACATCCCTCAACTCGAAATTACTGTAGCAGATATCTCAAGATAGGCGACATCCTGTAGAAATACTTATCTCTGTTTCTAAAGTAATGTCATGAAAAGCATAAACATTGAAGGTTATAATCGGGATTCAATTTATTAAAAAGTGCTTGAAATAAGTAAAAGTGTTGAAATTATTAATCTGAATGAAAGAATTTGTTTAAATAATTATTCAGTAAACTGAGAGAAAAACTAAAATTACATTATCCCTTCAATTTATCAAATAAACTTGAAATTTATTGAATAAACTTTATTGCGGAGCGAGAACCTCTGACTCTATTGTTATGCAGATATGGTCTAATTTAAATTCAGTATAAATATCAGAATGGAGGTTAATCAGCGTTTGATGATATTCTCAAATCGAAAACTTTCTCTTAAAGTACCCCGTTTAATTTGAATAAAGACGAAATAAAAGCAAGATTGTGATCCATTAAGAGTTACAGCTGAGATTTTATTTTCTAATACATTTCTGCTTCATTTCTCCCTTATTCGCGTCCCCCGTAAATATATATTTGTTAGCATGCAAAGTTAGAGTAAATGTCGCTAAACTTCTAATGTAGCTACCCAATAATTTATTATTTAGGTGTTTGACATCATGGGGAGGGCCTGTTGCTACAATGCTTTCTCCGGAGAGAGTTTATTGCGAAAAACACTTAGAGTAACGGGACTTTATTCAAGAAATTACAGTTTGCCTTATTCTTTATCACACTTTAAGAGTAAGTACGTGGTTTTCCTCATCAGAGATTTTCTATTATCTATTGTCATTATCTTTATAATTGTTAAAACAAATTCTTTACATTCGCTTATAATTCGCTTCATCTATTATTTTGCTTATAATGTAGTAAATTAATTTGATTCCTAATGAAGTTACTTCGAATTTATAAAAAAAGCACAAAGCTAAGAATGATTTTGTGTTTTTAAGGATTCAGATGTCCCAGAATATCATAATTCCTTTCAAAAACAGAATTCGAATTGATAGTGATTCCCTTTGATGTGAAAATAAATTTTACACAAATGTAAATGGTAGTGCCAGTGGAAAAGTAATTAATAATTGAGTTGAGACACAAACGAAAGAAATTGCGGAAAAGCGATCTTTCAGTGTGACTTAATATTTAAAAGTTTTAGGGCCAGTTTCATCATCGAACTAAAGGAGACATTAAAATTAAAGTCAGTGTCAGATGTCAAAACAAATGCGAAAACATACCTTATTTACACATGGGTCTGTAATTTTTATTTTAAAACTCATTTAGTTCGATTATGAAATTAGACACATCCGATCTAATCTCGATTTACAAATTTGAATTTGTTTTAAACGTTGTTTATGAAAACTACGTATATTTAAAATGTAATGCCCATAATTTGTCCGAGCAATTAAATACATGAAAGTAGTATATTCGGACTTAATTCGCTGACAGAAATTTAATTTTAGCAATAATTTGTTTCTAAATTACGTTGAGTTATTGGCAAGTAAAATTTTATGAATTAAAATATTTTTGCCGTCACAGCCATGTGTAATTAACTGAGCCTTCTCAACAGAAACGTCACGTGATCAAACTGTCAAGAAAAGAAAGACAGACCTCAATACATTAATTAAATTTCGATAAAATTAATGGAATAGGAAACAAAAATATTAACTCTGTTATGTCAAAAAGCGATCGTAGGATGTCGCTCTTTAATCTGTTCATAAAAAATATCTAAAATTTTTTTGTTGCAAATCATTTTTGATTGCAGTGAAAACCTCGAGCAGCCTCTGTACAGCTGTTTCAGCCCTGCTTGGAGCTTCTTCAGCAGAGACGTAGCTCGACATTCCCACTGCAAACAAAAACGACTTGTCCAATTTATTCGAGCTACGTCTCTGCTGTACAGAGGCTGCTCGAGGTTTTCACTGCAATCAAAAACGATTTGCAACAAAATTTTTTAAAACTTTCATTATGCTTTGACAGCAAGCATGGCCGCCTTGCATGGGGGACTCATTAGGAGCAAATCCCGCTTCAATTTGTCTATCCTACTGCAATGTCAGGTCAAAAAGCGATCGTAAGATGTCGCTATTTTATCTGTTCATAAAAAAATATCGTTCTTCCAGAGGTATAGCTTTATGCGTTTTAGAAAGACGTTGTTTCACAATTTCGCACTTCACAAAGGAAATTCGTACCCGACAAAGAAAGCTGGTGACGTCTTTATGGACGCACTCGTTTCAATCAAATAATACGCTATTTGCGGTTCTAGAAATGATCACAGATTAATACTATTGGTTAAAATTCCTAGATTTCGTTACATGACTAGCCAATATTATAGGAGTATCTCTCCTTTCAGTTTTCAATCTTTTTCTCTTGCATGTGGCAGAATATAAATTGGTTCAGGTGGACTCGAGAATTTGAATAAATTGAAAATATGCGTCTTTATGAATCAATCCTTTGAGTAAAATGCAGCTATATCTCTTCATACTGTTTCATTGTAAAACAGCGTCTCGCTAAAATGCATAAAACTGTACAGTTGGTGGAAGACTTATTAGGGCCGGTATTCCAGTCCTGGATTAACTTTGAGCTTTGCTTTATTCCCGTGGAAGCTATTCTCTTAATAATTGTACACATGGAAATACACCAAGTTACGTTTATAATACCGACGTTTTAGTAATATAATCGGCTGAAAGTTTTTGATGCTTTCCATGACCCATATCTCATGTGCTTTAATTTGGCAGGCAACAAATTACGAACTGTGATGTCAAAGGATGTAATTTTTATCATAGATCATAGTATTATCTAGGGCAATACCGGTGCCCAATCTCATTCTGTAATCTTAGTGTAGGTATGTATATAAAAATATATGGCTTACATCAATATACATACACATCTTTACAAGAGTTTTGATAAGGAAAGTTAAGAATACATTAACTGTTAGTTTGATTGATAAAACTTTTTAAATAATTTGAGTACTACTTAATCCGTTAATACTTGATTAATTAGATATTTCTGCACACAGTGTATTTATTAATAATAGAGAATAATATATAGGTTATTAAAACGGTTGAAAAGGAGGTTGATGGGAAATTAGCATTCCAGATTTATTGTTAATGACTCACACTGTTATCGCATAAGTATTCTGCAATTTCTTTTCTACTTAATAGATTAGTCAACTTCCCAGTGTCCAAAGAAAGGTACAACAAAGAATTCAGATTTATTAAAGATATAGCAGTCCACAATGGTTACTCAGTAGATGTCGTAGAAAATATTTTAAGGAAAATTGCAAAGTCAACCTCAAGAAACTTACCACTTTGTTACCGGTAGAAACAAACATATCCAAATACATTAAAATTCCGTTTGACAAATATTGTTCCAAAGGTTTAAATAGCATTTTTAAAACGCAGGGGTACACAATCGCACATACTAATTATAATACTTTAAAACGTTTATTGGCAAACCCTAAAGACAAAACTGAACCAAATCAGAAATCGGGAATCTATGAAATATCTTGTCAAGGGTGTCCTAAAAAATTTATTGGGTAAACAAAAAGAAATATACTGACACGTTTTAAATAACACTTAGCTCATTTAAAGTACAATAGAATTGAAAAATCCAGTGTTGCCCAACATATTTTTGATGCCAGTCATAAAATAGATTTAAACAATCTTAGGTTAGTAAAAGCTACGTCAAGCAACAGGGAATTAGACGGGTTTGAAACCATTTTCATACACAAAATTAAGAGAGATTTAAACCCACTTTTACAATGACGGTTTAACTTTGAGCCGATGCTTAAATCCTTCACAACAATTGTTGAAATAATCGTTGCTAAGGGTTTAAGCCTCAGCTCAAAGTTGAGTCGCATTCGTAAAACTGGACCATAGTGAACACCAATCACGGGCCTTTGGCAGGTTCCGTGTTGCTTGACTTGGTTGACGCAATCCGGTGAAACGCTCGCTTTTAGAAAGCACGCTTTATTGGAGCGGAACGAATTAGTATATAAGGTAGCGATCGGCATGACACAGTCACTTCTCTTGTGATCAAGAAGAAGGCATCTGCTGAAGATGGCGGCATAGCTACCGAAATACGTATCTAGTTTTGAAACAAACTTTTTGTTATTAGGAAGTTAAATCTAATTTCTTTATACAGGTTGTGTCCTATGTTATTAATTATAGCAGTAGGTGTGGGAAAGTACATGTTTCTCTTCTTCTTCTAATTATACTTAGGCGTGTACGCTCGGAATTAAATTTGTTCTGTTCCATTAACGTCGACCGTCTTCAAGTCTATGCTATGAGCAAAATATTCATCGTCTTTCCTTGTTACTCCTTCGTGTATTCCATTGCCCGAGACAATTGGCACAACGTGTAGATATATATAGGTTTTATTTGCGTTTTGAATTTTTTATTCGTCAATAAGCGTACTTTTAATGTTCCTACTTTTGTCATACTGTCACGTTTAGGTCTATTCTGTAAGGCAACGTAACAGTTGATTTTGTAAAAACCATATTTTCTTCATTTAATTGCTACGGTATACTGAAAAGTCATTGGTGAATGGTTGCGGTTGCTGTGGTTACGTATCCATCAACATCTCTTCAATTACCATTAGATATTAACTGAAAGTAGTTAGAGTTTTTCAGAATACACCTGATTGTCATTATTGGATCAGGAATTTGGTTTACCGATTGAAGACTTTTACTTTAGCCATTAGACGTTTCTAGACGAACAACAAAAGCATGCGGCTCATAATATATTAAAAAGAAAACGTAATATCCTTGCGTTCTTGACATGAGTGGTGGGCAAGTAGATGTGCTTACTTTGAAGCAAGCATGTTGTATACACTGTACATGTATTTTCTCAATCAAACTCGTTAAAACGACTATTGGTTGTAGGGAAAGTCTTAAATTGGTTTAGTATATATGTACGTATTTTCCAAGTTTACGTGCATTAAAAAATGTATCAGAAGTGTGGAAGCTGCGAACAGTAAAATTCGAAATCAAATTAAATCTATCATACGATACTTGACCTTCTAGATACACCTTACGGAATCCCTTTATTTTCTTTGTTAAGGATTTGAGAAGAAGGAAAAATATATTTGAATATATTTTCAAGGTATTTCTATTATTTTAGATGCATAACTCCGTGTGGTAGACACTATAAATAACAAGAAAACAAAACAGCATTAGAGGATAACCTTAAGAATATGTTAACCTGTTAGAACGTTCGTGATTTACAGAGAATCGTATCTTCACCGGTGCAAATCTAGTAGTTTATATAATAATTGTATATCAGCAGGTATTTTTATACTGAACACTGAACTGTAATTGTCAATTAACTTTTATATGAAACGTTACATTAAAAGTATCTTTGGCTTTTCCTCATCCAACTCGTGCAACATAACCATTGGATTTTTACTTTTTTGTACAGTATGGTTGAAATTGAATTATTCAATTAATGTGTATAATATTTCATGGTATCTAATTTTAGTCCTAAGACTTTTTAATTTTTTAATCAAGACGTATATTTGGGAGTTTCTCTTTTTTCTGATTGCCGGGTAAATTAAACTCTGGGCAATAGAAGTTTATTATCTAAGGCAGCGTTTCCCAAACTCTGGGGCGCGCCCCCCTGTGGGGGCGCATTAGTCTTCAAAGGGGGGCGTAACAAAATAAATATAATAGAATTGATCGCAAATTATAACTAAACTCATGTTATTTTTTACAAGAGATTGCGTATACATACGAATCGCGGACAATAAATTTTTGTCGTCATTAATAATTGACAAAGATTGGCGTTGAACTTGTAAGGAGATTCGTATCTTAATTTTGAATGCTGAGAAGTCTCTTAAATATTTAATTTATTTTCGTGGTAAAGCACAAATGAAAATATCTAATTTGTGGAATTAAAACTGACGTTTTGATTAAAAGTGACGACCAAAATTTAATACTCACGACTGTATACTATGAGATATTTTTTACTTTCAACATACAATGTAAATATTCCCATATTCAGTTTTAGAAAAAAAAAAAAAAAAAACGTGTAAATGTATTTCAGGATACGCAAACAAGCTTGAATAAAACAAATGTGCTATTACTCGTACATATAAAATGTAAGGATGAGTCTTAAATATTTAAGCAAATACTCAACATTTGATAATCATTTAGCATCAATGTTCAAGTTAGAGATTCGACCGTGAAGGGTGGGAGGGGGGGGGCGTGAATCATGACACAGCTCAAAAGGGGGTCGTGAAACCTAAAAGTTTGGGAAACGCTGATCTAAGGCCTGTCTTATTTACAAATCTTTATATTATTTTAGGTTGTTGGAAAGTATTTGCGTTTTTTTTTGTATGAAAACGAAGTACGATTTTCTTGAAGAACGTTTTTGTTTTGATGATAAAATAGTTTCAGGCTCGTAGAACTTCTTATCCTTACTAATAAAAATTTGAGTTAAGTGGCTTTTGATGATGATAAGTATTATCTTCCAAAGGATTTTGCAGAGACCGAAATAAGTGATACTCGTCATGGATGCGCTAGGGCATCCCATCCTAGCTGCAATAGTTCTGACGAGTCACCAAGCTTGTCTTGTAATCTCGCATTGCCATAAAGGAACACATCATTTTTTTTTATCAACAATTTTGGCATTTTCAGTTTGATGAGGCCGTTTAGTTTGCCCAGTTGGTGGCAGTGCGTGTTTTAATTAACGATTGGTTGCTTGGTAGTAGCTCAAAATTTTTGTAACTTTTCCAATTAACTAAACAAAAAAGAAACATTCTTTATTTTATAGCCTGAATGTGTTTTGAACAGAGTCCCATCCATTTTTCAATTCCATTCGTTTTCTTTGTTTTCCATCAGCAAGCCGCACGATTCAAATGTATCACGCGTTCAGAAACTTTTTTGGGAGTATTCGCACAAACCGTGCTCATACTCGCAAAAGTACAGTTTCTGGTTTAGTGATACAAATAATCATTCTGAGCACTATATCTGTCATCTCGGGGAAAAAGAGGTTAAGTCACATTTCGCAACTTTTCAGAGCAATATTTTTAAACTCTGAAAAGTTGTGAAAAATATGTTTTTTGTAATAAATCAGTAAACACACTTTACAATTAACTTTCTTTCAAGCCATTGCCTCACTTTGCTTCACGTACACTAGGGAGAAATCACCTCCCTGCTTCTCCTAAGTCATTCAACTCATTTTGGACAAATTTCGACTTAACCACTTATTCACTGACACGACAGATATTAGATGATATTAGATGACATAAACGTGAACATGCCAAAAAATTACAGTAAGACATAGATGGGAAAACTTTTTGTACACTTGTTGCAAATAGCCGTTAAAAAGCTATTTGCTCCGGCAAATAGTACTTGCCTAGGAAAATGCTAAAATAGCCGTTTGCCTGCGATATATTACATAAAAAGGGGCATTAAATAGAGTAAAAGGATTGTTATTTTCATTTACAGAAAGCTATGTCTTCATGTCACTACCTTATTGATTATCTGTTTTAAACATTTCGCTATTTATTTAGCATAATGACTCTAATCTGTTGATATGTACAATTAATTATGCAAAATATCCTCCATTATTATCGAAAGAACTTTGTTGCAAGGCATAATGTGAGGATAATATACTCGTGGGTAGTAATTTTCATTAGCGTAGGTCACGAAAGCTTTTCGATATTTTTTTTGCTCCATGCGAAACTTCTACATAACCTCATCCTATTTTTACTTGCTTACCGAGCGAAGTTTGCTGCCCAGAATTGGTCGTCGTGATAATAAAATCTCATTAGGACTTAACAAGTCAGTGTTTACGGGCATAAGTGGGTGAACTCGCCGTGCAGTTGTACGTGGCATGTTTAATGATATGCAAGAAATAATAAAAGCTGCATGCGTCACGTAACCTACTCCTGCTCTTGCCCTCTGAAAGAAATGAAGTTTCCTGATATTGCGTGCCCCATACTTAGATTACTCAAAACTGGTAACTCTCAGGTGGTACCGTTTTTTTTCTTCTAAATTAATCTTCTCTCATTGTTTTTTAATATACATTCATAATCTTCTATGATGAATTCGAATATGTACTTTCTCGTGAAGGGATGTTATGATATCAATTTAATTCCTTACTTAACCGAATACAATAATTAGGTATTAAAATAGTAATTACTGATGCAGGGAAAATAAACAATAGTGCATCGAAAGAGACGTGTCAGTTTGTTAGAAGTGAAGTAAAGTAGAACGAATTTTTATCGCGGTAGCTGTAAGTGGTGAAGAGGCACGTTCTCACATTTGGTGTGGTCTGTAGCTGGCGTTGGGACGAAGCTTTCAGTATTCACACAAGGGACACTCTTAACCACTCTGTCTTCACTGTTATCGTGTTATATTTCGATTCACGTGATGCATACATATATTTCCTTTATGTTGTACAGCTAGCTCGTAAATTTTTAATTAAGTGTGCTCATGCAGGGGTACTCAAATTTGGTTTTAATAATATTTTTTTCTGATTTTAAGAGAATAATTGCTTCGAAGTTTTCGCCTATGTATTAAGATTGCACCTTGATATTGCTTTTTATAGTTAAACATACGCACAGTGGTTTCAGTTGTGGTGTCATATTGTATTCAGCATTTTCTTATTACATTATGACTTTATATTACAATCTGACCAATAAATTAGATACGCTAAAGACGGACATATACAAATCACGTAAATTGAAAAGATAGTTCAGATTCAGATTTTCTTTGTGAACAAAAATGGTTTGAGGGGCACTGGTTGAGATGTTCCGGCTGAGCTAGTTTCATAATTGTTATCCGCCATTCACGAATTTATAAACTCTTAAAACGTAGATATAGGGGTAGATCAGCCCCGACCTTTGCAGGAAAGAACGCTTTCCAATCAACTGCGCTTTATCCAACGATGCAAGAAAGCCGATTGCAGTTACTAATATATTACGAAAGTTGTGCTCTGTTACGGCGACGCAAGATGCAGCAACCCGATTAGACCCTGTTTACAAAAGGTGCAATTGAAACTGATTCTCTTTACTTTCTTGCAATTCATCGTTTAAAATTGCTTGCAAATAATGTAAATGGCAATCTAAGCTTCTAAGGTTATCGTTTGCGATTTATTATGGTCTTAAAAGAGTTGACGTCTTTATTCCGGTGACGGTCAATAATTCAATATTCAACGACAAAAGAGAAACGCGAGAAATAATATAAATAGATGAATAAAAACCCTAACTAAGTTCTTGCGAACAAGCTAAAGAATCTAAGAATTAAGGAAACGTTAAACTGATGATATTCATTCGTCTATTAAAAGGGTAAGACTGGGGGAGGGTTTGCAGTGGATGGAGAAATTTAAATCTAGGAGTCCAGATGGAAGACATTCTTCTTCTTCGACTTTATTTTATAACATCGGTAAGACCACAGTTGTATATACAGCATTGACTAGCTAGATTTTAAATATAGGCGCTTCTTTAATTCAATCGCAAGAGTTCGTGCCTGGTGGGCGCCCTAGCCGGCCTTCGCCGATTAGTTCCGAGGCACTAGTCGTATTTCTTCTTTATTTTAATAGAGCGTTCCCTGTTACATGCATTATTCAGTAAGTTCAGTTAGGCTTTTGCCAGTTCTGTACGTATTACCTATATTTTTGGTAACCTGCTTAGCCCTATTCTTACTAAGGACCAGTTTTTCAGTAGGACTAAGCTCCGTTTTGTTTTATAGAAATGGTTGTCTTTACAATTATTACCGTGGAAGTAAATCGCAGCTTAAAGTTAAAATCTAATTGAAAACGAAGCCCATCTAGGTGTCCCAAGCTATTTTAGAGACTCTCTTACTTGAACTAATTTATTATTTGAAAGTAATTAAAGAAGAGGTAATCGTACTCTTGCATAAGAAGAAAATAGGATGATCACTTATAATATACATAATAACGTGTCTAATGAAAATTTGTGATCACAAATCATCATACACAACATACATCAACATAACCTCAAAATATGTATGTAAATAATGAATATTAATTATAAAAACCAGCTTGATCAGTACGGGGTGAGAGAGGAGGAACTCAAGCATTTCTTTATCACTGATCACTAAATGAATAACTGCGAATGGATTGCAATCAGTGATTTTTAAATGAATTTGAATCAATTAGAATTCAAATATGTTGTAAATGGAGAATGGCTAATAAATCAATGCAAAATAGCACAAACGTCCAAAAACAGTTACTGACAAATAAACATGACAACTTTGAGATTTGAACGAAACAAATGATAGCGCGTCAATCAGTAATATTGGAAATTTAGTTTGGAATCAAAAATAATTCCAAGATCTTTAATTTGGGTTACTTTGGATAAAGGTATGTCGTCAATTTTGTATAGTATAATCTATAAAGTATTTTTTCGGGTGAAAATGAGATACTTACATTTAGTGATGCTTAAAAAAAGTTTGTCCTACAATAGTGTACAAGTTTAATGCTTGATTGCAATGTTTCGCAGTTAGTCACGGATTTGACTTTGACTTGATTCGACTAAAAATAGTTTAAAATCATCAGCGTAAAGCAGAAAATTACGATAATTTAATCATTTCCAATATAATATGAAAATTGTGACCTAGTTGAGAGCCCTGCGGCATCCCAGATAAATTTCTCGCAGAGTTCGATTTACATTCAATAATAACCACAGCTTGTGTCCTATGATAAAGATACGATTTAATCCAACGGAGAAGCTTTCCATGAAAACCGCATACAGTCCAGTCTTTGTAGAAGAATGCGATGATTAATTTTAGCAAATGCCTTTTGAAAATCGGTATAAATAAGATAGACTTGACCAGATGAATCTAGGATAGAATGAAGATAATGAATGAAGAGAATTCTTCTGTTGCTCTAACATTATTATATGACATTTGTGGTGGCATAGAAGATCGCGAACATTTAGAAGAGATATAAGACCAAAAACATTTTACGTCTTTTTCTAAATTAGTCTGCACCGAGTCTATCCAATGTTTCTAATCAGTTTTAATTGCTTGCTTCCTGCTTTTTCTAGCCCTTCTTTCTATCTAGATCTTTAACTGTAGGTTGATATGATATGATAAGGTGTCGGTGTTACTTTTCAAAGAATAATCAAACACATTTGCGCATTTTTCGAAATGCACCAGCCTTTTTCGTGAAAATTCCGCTCTGTCTTGTCGCCGTGAAACAATAAAGAGCTAAATTAAAACGTTGTTTTGTTGTTGACCAGCATTCTGGATGGTTAAAAATTGCTGCCACCACTGATAACATCAAAAAAACTCATGAAATGGTACTGGATGACAGAGAATCAAGATTAGAGAGATGGAATATGCTATGGGCATTTCGACAGAACACACTTATCATATTTTACATGAAGAAAGAAACCGCGAGGAAGTTGTCTGCACGTTGGTTATCACACTTGCTGACACACTTTAGACCAAAAACGCATACAAGTAAACATTTTTCAGCCCCGTTAGAGCAATTCAAGCGAAACGAATCGAATCAATCCCTACACACCGTAGACGAAGGATTAGTTTAAACAGCGCATTGTCAAGAAGGTGAAGACAGCTGCCTAGGTCGGGAAAGTAAGTGTATTTTAGGATAGTCAAAAATTTCTTTTCATCAATCACCTTGTGAACGACAAACCAATAACAGGAGCGTATAACGAAACATTACTTGGGAAGCTGAAGGCAGAAACTAAAAAAAAATAGTGGAAACATCTAAAAAAAGAAGAAAGTGCTGTTCCATCAAGACCACAATACGCGAATTAGGGTTCGAACTAATAGACCACCCACGTACTCATCAAATCTAGTCATCGTAATCGAACGACGAAGTCATCGAAGCCGCAGACTCCACAGATTCTTCCGTGATCGCCATGTCTAAAATGCACGAATTATAGTTCAAACCAATAAGTATTCATCAGATCTAGCTTGCTGTGACTATTTTCCGTTTCGCAACCTTAAAATTTGGTCGTCCCAGTCGTAGGCTCTATAGATTCTTCCGCAGAGCGCGACGCCGACTGCTGTTTGAATGAATTAAAGCGATTGGAGCATCGCCAGAAAAATGTATCGATCTATAAAAGAAGATTATCTTAAAAAGTAAAACTAAACTTTACCGTAAAAATACACATGTGTTTCTCTGGTAAGTTCACAATAATTAAGACTATCCTTGTGTCCCTAACCGTTATGGAAAATAAGTTGCCCTTTGCTCTACGAAAGCTGGTGGCTAGTCTTTTGGAAATTTTGCTGTAGCTGACGTTCAGTTACTGCGTTTTCCTTTAGTGATTGGACCATTATTTGATGTGCTATTGCAGCAAAATCTCATGGACTCCTTCTTGGTGATCTCGTAGAACAGAAATTTTGCCACATCACAACCTATCATCAAATGATAGCGCGTCAATCAGTATCAAAGCCTACTCCACCTCTTAATGAAGAAACTCCATAACAAAACATTTGTTACCTAGTGTAATTATATTGACCGCCAAGAACTCCTACCACAGTATAACTTTTGCGTACCAAGATTCAATGACTTTTTATATTCACAGTCAAATGACGAATATCGGCACTATTTCCCCAATCTACAAATTGTGCCATTTTTTAAATCGCGTCGCGAATAATATCGACTATTTCACGTCGGGCTGGTTAAGCTGACCTCTAGCGTGAATCAAATATTGAAAAATACATGGACCACCACTTCACTTCGTACAAGTGGAGAATTATAATTTTGCTATATGATGTATGATATGTATTACGTTAACATTTTTTGATTCTAGTTCTTTTAAGTTTGTTCTTTCGCAGTATTATTACATGTATGGTGTTTATGTGTCTACGTATGTATAACAAAAAAATAATAAAAATTAATCAGTGAAACAGAACTGGTGAAAGAAAGAGAAAGTGACAAGAGATAGCAGAAGTGCGATTCTTAAGAAAAATCCTAAGGGGTCATCTGCGACATGATGTTATCCCAGTCCGATTCTTAAAATAGAAGAAATGAATACAAACTGATTTGATAAACAAGTGTGGGTAGAGGCTAGGCGCGTAGGATGAAGATGCTAGGTCACGATAAAAATGGCAATATAATATCGATAAAATCAATAAGGGCCGCAATTTAAATTAGGAATTGGCAAAACAAGTTAAAAACCGAAAATGAATTCGTCACATCATACTGTGTAAATACATGCACTTGCACTTTACGTGTCGACGTATAAAATTTCAATAAATTCATTTTCTTGATTGTTCTTTCTCTTATTTCCCGCTCGCGGCAGCAATTGTCGGGAAAATTGCCTTGCATTCTATGAATGCTTCCTTTTTTAGGAATTAACATACGTTCTGCTTGCATATAATTATATTACATGGTGCGCACATGAAAGCGTGATTCAAGAAAAGCAAATGGGAATTTACGCCTGTGCTAATACCACACACGGAAATTAGTATTTATGTCACAAGGAATTTGTTATTGCGAACTAGATCCTCCGTAATTGTTTGCAAGCACGCGTTCTAAATCTATGCTCCGGCAATACTGTTATGTCCGTGTGTTCTCAGGTTTAGGTTTTGTAACTTATTAATTGTAGGAAACGGTTGTGGTTACGTTAAATACTCGAAACGTTTTGTTCGATGTTAATTTGGTAAAGTAATTAGTAATTAAATAATAAAAATTCTCAACCACTTTTCACATCATTTAATTTTTTTTTTTTGACTAAATTGTTGAAACATTGAAACACTTTAATTAATTAATTTGTAGAGTATATACTAAGATGAGCCTGGCCGGATCGGTAACGATATTCTTGTTTCTTACAAGTTATATTTTTGCTGATGATTTTTTCCAACAATCTCTTCATGAATAACTATAAAAATTAGTAGGCTAAATTGTTTCACTTTTGATAGTGTTTTTATTTGTTTTTGTTGTTAACCGGATGCGGCGAAGGAAGACCACGCGCTTCATTTAAAGTCAAATACCTTAATCGTGAACCCAATTTATGTTTTACGTTAAAACAACAGTCTCACCTTTCTCACTGTTGCCACTTTTAAGAAAACTAAACCCAATTGAAAATAGTTCCATGGGTTGAAAACATTTTTGATATCATTGTATAAATGTGAGGAATGTGGGAGATTCACTTAAAACAGGTTGCCCAATAATAGCGACAAACTGTTTCTCTTTGCACAAGCAGTTTCTTTTCATTTTAAAATTTGTAAGTATAATACAGATACACTTTTTTAAACTACTTTTACATGTAAATTAATAATAATACTAATGGCCGTTTTCATAATCAGACTTTGAGGAAGCTTTAATTTAAAGTCACTTCAAGAATAGGGAAACAAATGTATTTTTTTAGGTTAAAGTAACTTTAAATTTAAAGTCCTGTTATGAAATCGGTCCTAAGACCAGTAAATTAATAATAATACTAAGACGAAAACGAAGAATGAAATTCCATTACTATTTCTTTTACTTTTAATTTCTCGTTTGTACTGGAATTCGACGACGATGATGATGAAGATGGTATCAACAGAAATGGCCTTGGCATTTCGCTAGCGAAAGCCTCCAAGTGAGCTAAGGCAAGTCCAAGTCTTGCTTCCGTTGGAAATTCTAACCTTATAACTCTTAGATTTGTTTCTGGGTTTACTATTAATTCAATAATACCGTCTTCTGTATTATACCCATTCAGGCCGGTTAATTATTATTATTATTATTAGTCAGTTAGTCGTTCGACAAGCCTGTGCCCAATTACTGAGCGACAAAATATATAATTAGTAGATAAATCTATACCTATAAATCAGCAGTTTGACGAAGCGTGCAATTGAAAATATCAATTTGGTTCTCAATCAATCGATGGTTACGACACATAACATGTAATGGCGAATTCCCATGCAAGTTTCTTCTAGCAGAAGGAATTTGCATTAAAGAGTGGGAGCGAGCGCCATGGCGTGGTACACGAAAAGACAGATAACTTAACAATTCAGGGATATGAACGTCCCTGTTAACCAGTTTGACTAAACGCACCAATGAAGCAATCACACGACGTGTTTAAAGACTTTTTAATTGAAACATGTTTAAGAGGTACTTTTGAGGAATTCCTTGATTAGGATAATTGCCCTCCTTTCTAAAGTAAAGGTATTTTAAGAATTTGCGCTGAATTCTCTCAATGTTACCAATGTGAACGCCATAATTAGGTTTCCAAATTAAAAACCCGTACTCCAGTCGGGTAAATCTAACATAACTACAATATAGTTGTTTAATTGTAGCAAGATTGTTAAAACATTTAGATGTTTTCTAATTATCAACCCTATAGTTTTATAAGCGGTATTCGTGATGTTGTTAATGTGGTGAATAAATGTCAATCTGTAGTCGAATGTTATTCCTAAATCTTTAATATTGTCAAAGCGATTAATCGTTTCATCGTTAATGGTACAGTTATGAGATAGTAAATTTTTTCGTCTACCAAAGGTAACAACAGAGCATTTGGATGGGTTTAAGGACAACTTATTAGATGAACACCATTAACAGACAGTATTCAAAGCTGTTTGTATACTAAAACAATCCTGAAGATTATCCACTTGCGAAAATAATTTAATATCATCTGCATACATAAGGCATTCAACCCCGACATCCTTAATAATGTAATTGATGAAGATAACAAATAATAGTGGTCCAAGTACAGAACCTTGAGGGACTCCTGAAGTTGCTGCGAACTCAGTTGACTTTAAGCCATAATACTCAACAAATTGTCGCTGGTCAGTGAGATATCAAGCAAAAAGGTAGAGTATGTGAGAAGATAAGCCACAAGTACTTAGTTTTTTTAGAAGAAGATGATCATCAAGACGATCAAATGCCTTGATCAAGTTTATATAAACCACATCAACTTGTTTGGAGCGGTCAACTCTTTCACAAAGAAACTGAGAAATTGAAATTAAGTTTGTAATAGTGGATTTGCCGGACATGAAACCATGTTGAATGGGTGAAATAGATGACGAAAAATGATATCGTAGCAAAGGTTCAGGAGTATATTCAAAGATCTTGGCAAAGTTGCACATAATCGCAATAGGTCTATAATTATCGATTTGTGACTTGTCACCTTTTTCGAGAGCAGGAACAATCCGGGATAACTTCCATGCATTAGGAATAATGTTCTATTGCAATATTAAGTTATAAATTATAGTTAATGGTTTAACGAAAACATGTGCACAATCAGGAATTAAAAATGCAGAAATTTGGCCAGGCCCTGCTGTATTTGTGGATTTCAAAGTTTTGATAGCCTCCAGAACATCGTCCTCACACACTTGTTTAATAATTAATGGGTTTGAATTACCCTCATCATCACTAAAAGAGGAAACGCCCAAATTACTTGCAGAGTGTGATTGAGAAAAATACTGTGCAAATCCATTAACAATTGCTTGAATATCATCCAAAATTAATGGTTAATGGTATAGCTACGTTAATATACTGATCACGAAATAGCAAGGTGCGGTTCTCTTGGTTCTGTTACAAACTTCAGAGTTAAATTGTATAGTATGTGGGTACACCATTCGACTAAACACCAAACTTGCATTGGAACATGTCCATTTTAAATTTCAATTTATGGTGTTTTCACTCACCTAAAATGGTTTTAAAATCTTTCGTCATTGTCGCCTCCGTTAATGGCTTTTTCGTCTTCGTTCGAAGATGATTTTTGATAGAACGATTAATTTCTGTGAAGATATTGTAGCAATAAAGAAAAATGTTGCGGGTACAAATTATATTCCGAGAATTACTTGCAAACAAAATAAGTAATCGAGATGACCCGGAACAGATATCTGCAGAATCGCGTAGTTCCGTTTGTGAGTTCGTGTGCTAAGATTAGATGATGGGGAAAAAGCCTTAATCCTAACGAATCAGATTAAGATAAGATGTTCCTCCCTTTCAAAGGTTACGCGTCCTAACGCGTATAAATACTTGAGCACACATTGAAGACAGACAGTTATCAGTGATAAAACCCCTAAACACTAACCTCCCCTAGTGTAAGTGCCAAAATCATTTAAGTTAATTTATTATTTATAGTAATTGTATTTGTATTGTGCTTAACTCTGACTATGCCCTCAAAATTCAAAATTACCGTAACTATATCAAACACATCAATATAGTAATTGTCTTTTTTTACCATAAATCGGAGTTACATACCTTTTCGCTATGCGTTGTAAATTTTTTTTGTCGTTTTATCAAATTTCGTAGACTTTTTTGAAATGTGAATGAATGCAAGAGTTCGTTGTTATAAACTTAAATGTGGGATTCGTTTTATTAAAACTTAGGTACAGGAAAAATCTTTATGAATGACAATAATAGATAATGATAATAATATTAATAATAAAATCGTTACACTTTGAACTTGGTAAATTACTTTCAGTTTTATTTAAAACAGTATCAGAGATTTTTAAATAGCGTGATGAAGATAAGATGTGCTTCTTTTATTAGCTTAAGAATTGTGTGATCCAGTGACACTAGTAGTTTGTCTTTTTTTCAGGGTCACTGAAATTTTAAAGCTGGGTTGCCAGCTGGAATCAAGGAAATTCAAGGAGAATAAATGCAAGATTTTTTCAACTTAGACGACGGTTGTTGCTGAATTTGATTATAATTGGTAAGAAACCATTTGATTATAAATGGTATCTTACCATTTATAATCAAATTCAGCAACAACTCGGTTTTCTATTTTCAAGGACACTAAAGTGTGTGTTCTTCTTCTACATGCTGTTTTGCAAGGTTTTTCAAGCTTCGTTATTCCTCATCTGCTTCCTTTATTACTACACTATAGAAATGTTCTTTACTTTCTACTGATTTAGTAGTTTTGGAATTTTTTTCTCTTTTCTCGGTTTGGGCGCAGCACTCTTTCGTGGCTCAATCTTAAGCTTAGACTTGTTCTTTTCTTTCTTTCTTCCTGGCCATCTTGAATCAGTTAAATGCGATAACGCCGCGTCGTTCAGAATAGAATTATTTTGTTCGCCGAGTTTCTGGAAGCTTCTTAAAAATGAGCTAATAAGATTGGCTTGCCCTTTGACCATATATATTTTAAGAAATGCAGAAGTGAAAATTTTCTCATGTTCTCCTTGCACGTGCACTTCTTCATTTTAATCTTCATTTACGGCTTCTAATACTGCGCTCTTGGAGTGTAGTTCGTTATCATCGAATTCAGAACGTTCTTCCATTTTCTCGGATTGGGAAACATAATGCCTTTTTCCAGTCCCAATGTTAAGCTTATATGTTTTCTTTAACGCAAATTTTGTAAAAAATATAACACCATTTTATTCAGATTTAAATAATTTGCTCACCGTTTCTTTGCACTTCCGGAAATGTATTAAGAACCCTCAACGGATTTAAAGGGAATATATCAACCGCTCCTAATAAGAATAATAATTGGCTTGCCCTTTGAATAATTGACTTGCCCTTTGAATATATATATTTTCAAGAACGCAAAAGTAAAAATTTTCTCCGCAATTTTCCTTTCTAAAAAGAAAAAGATGATTGAGTCCTAACAATTTCTTGGGAATTTAAGAATTTTAAAGGAAGAATAACTCAATTCCACTAGCTGTTCTTCTAAGACATTCTGATCTTCATTTGCGTCCTGTGATACTGTACTGTTGGAAAATTCATCACTTTTATCTGATTCAGAACTTTCTTTCCTTATTTCGAATTGAGGAGATTCAACATTCATTCCAGTCCCAATGTTAAACTTAGTCGTTTTCCTTGTTGATTTCCTTCCTTCTTTATCATGACGCAAATTTATTATTTTGCTCATCATCTTCTTTTGAAATTTTGTTAAGGATACTCTGCGAATTTAAAGGGGATACACCAACGCTTTGACTATAACTTTATTATCAATAGTTGTAGTAGTAATAATGTAAGAAAGAATCTTTAGGAATCTTTAGGAAGATCAGCTGTTTCGCGATTTGTTTCTTAATATTTCGTGCCAGTGATGCTTAGGAGGCCTAAAACTGGCAACATTAAAGGCTGGCATAAATGTGTGACTTTTTTTGGAAAGAAACTTATAATAAATGCTTTATTACTCTTGATACAATACACTCTGTATATCTTTCGTGTGGGTATATGTTGTTTTATGTCTGTTATTTACTAATATAATCATTTTTGTCTTATGGCTGCCTTTTCTCCAAATTTTAATTAAACTATCTGTATAGATCAATATTCTTGTTAAGATAATTACTATGATTTTCTGGTGAGCCATTTTTTCATTGCGTTAATTAAATTTTGCGTTCTTGAATGTGCTAGTTATTTAAATACACTATGACTTAATGAATTTACCCACGTCTGTTTATCATTGTTCATTCGTGCAAAGACAGACAAATACCTTTCCGTGTGGTTAAATTTACTAACGTACATATATTACTTGGCAACTTAGTTCCGTCCCATCCATAATCCGTATTATTATTAATTAGCAACTGAACTTGTTATTGATTTTGCCAATTCCACTAACAGTTGTTTACCCTTTGAGATAATTAGATGTTTGAGTGAAGTTGAGCGCGTAATTCCTTACAGATATGCGATTGTACTTCAGCAGCTATTGTCTGACGCTTGTCTAATTCTGCCTGAACTGTAGCTGGATGTTACCCGGCCAAGCAGGAATTTCAGGAACATACTTTTAGAGATCAAAGACACTGCTGACTGATCTTTTTTTAAACATAAAATTATCAAGTTTAACTAAATCAATTCATTCGTGTAAGGTATCAAATTTCAGAACTTGTAATTAACTGAAATTAACGAAGTTAGAGTGTGTAAAAATAAAAGAACTAATTTCTGTATTAAAATTTATTAGGGGAATTACATTTATATTGTTAAATGCTTGAGAAAAGTCAGATATTTAAAAAAGAGACGAATTTAATTAATTTACCTCATACTTTTGTTGTCCTTTTTTTGTTATTGTATTGTTATGAAAAATTTTTACACATGGTTACCATTTTAAACTGTGACAACTTAAAAACTGAAAAATAATAGGCAACCCAATCTACTGTCTTGCTTTAAAATAATACAATATGAAAACACGAAATTATTTCTGATTTGATTGATTGGTTGCCTCTTCTTAAACCCCCAGGGGTCACGATTTAAAATGAGGACCCTGTATGTCCGTGATCTCAAAGGTTTCTTAAGCGTCGTTGAATTTCCAGAAATAAAAGACCATATCTATTTTTGGTGAGTCTTTATTCAACAGAAAATCAAATTAATTTGCTGACTTTTTCAAACGAAAATGCTTTATGAATATTTAAGATGTATGCACGTATAATTTCTTAATAGAGCTTCGCTTTTAGTGTTTCCCCCAATAAGTTTCTTTAAAGAAGTATTCAGCTTTACATTCAGAGCTGTAATTTTGATTAGTAATGAAAATTCGATCGAGTAAACCAATACAACAAACATATTTCATGCAGTGATTACCGAGTATCACTGCAAAACTGTTACCACACGCGATCAAAGGAAACTGAAACGTGTTATTAGTTTTTCTTCATTTTCTTTATTTATTGCTTTTCAGAACGTAATTATTATACACCGTTATCTTAATGTTGTTCGCAAAGTTTGCATTACGTAAATGCAAACGATTAGAATTTTCTATACAGGGTTTTAATAAAAAAAAATAATAATAAATAATCCATGGGCTTAATTCAATTTTAACGAAGGAATTTCTTCTAAGGAAAAGTTTTCTGGTTTTCTGAAGGATTTTTTTATGCAAATGAGCGAGTCTGGCGACATTTCGAAATGACTTTTCATTCCACCTTTGATATCATTCTAAAGTAAATACCTTTCTGCATCGTCACGCAGTACTTCATTTATTTTCCAGACAGATATTCTTTTATTTATTTTGTGTTATGACGACAGTTTTATTGTTAAAATCAACATAAAATGAACACGTAGAGGACGATAGAACGGTAGAGTAGAGAACGTGCACAATAGGAGCTCTAAATTAGTTCTTTCAACTTTAAATCGTGCGTTTCTTTTGAAAACTTATATATAAAATTATATTTAAGTTGAATGAATAAGAGAGGCATATTTTGATATTAAAGTTTCTTCTAAGAACAACTTAATCGGCAACAGCAGCAAAACTCTGCATTTTCTTCATACGGAAAAGAATTTGGGCGAGTGCGACTTCATTAAGGGCCGAAATTATAAAGTCAGTTGACCGAAGTTGGATTTAACCTTCGGTTAGTACTACACTTTTAAAATTGTTTAACCAAAGGTTGAGTTCAACCTTCGGTCAACTGGCTTTATAATTCTGGCCCTAAGACTGTATGTTCAGCATCCTCCTACATCGAAACCGGGAAAAAGGTCAATAAGTTCGTGGTATACGACAAGCAGGGCGCGGGTGACTTGTGGGATTCAACACTCAATGACGGATGTGATGTCGCCTTGCGTTTGCTAATCGAAATAAAATAAATATCGACACGAATTAATTATTACAATTGCGCTTGCAGACATCTGACTAGGCGTTCGGAATTTGAACCCCACAAACGTCCCGCGCCCTGGTGAGAAGTGATGATAATGATAGCCGAGTATTAGTCAATTGTTTAGCGGAATGATAATGCGGGTTAAATTAATTTTGAATCTACACTATTACGTGGATACAACAAGAAAATTTATAATAAATAAAAGGGGAAAAATTCGTATAGTCCTTTTAATTCTACACAAATGTGTGAATGTATTTTCCAAACCCGACTAGTTTCGACCAATTGGTTATCTTCAGGCGTTAAATTGGAGACCCATAAGAAAATAAAACCACAAATTTTAAAATTAACGAATAATTTAAACAGCGATCCTATGGTCACTTTTTGACCTGACATTGCATTAGGATTGACAAGTTGAAGCCAGTCTGGTACGTAATAAGTCATCCCATGCAAGACGGCCATGTAGTGGAACACTTGAGCTACGCTTGCGTTGATGAAGCCCCAAACAGAGCTGAAACAGCTGTACAAAGTCTGCTCGAGGGATTCACTGCAATCAAAAACTATTTGCAACAAAATTTATTGAAATTAACATTGAAAGCAGAAATTACAGATACGTGGTTGATTAAGCCAGGTTCGAAGGCGACTTCAACTTCTTCACTCTAATGGATTTTCGTGATTTCCGTCAGAGAATAATTAAGAAAATTTGCAGTTCATTTCCAGACTTCATCTTGGAAACTGTTTTAAGAAGTACTTAGAAATTATTTTCAATGTTCATTACTTGGATTTTTGTTTCCTTTGAGACCTTTACTTTTGTATGTTTTGATCCGGCTTAAAATTCGAGGTTTCTGTTGATAGTCTTCACAGACATCCCACTATTTACTGTTCAAAACTTAATTCGAACACATCACTCTAAACGGACAAGAGAAACGTGAAAATCAAGGAACGATAATAATTGAAAGAGATGACAGGTAAGAGCTTAATACTCGATAAAATACGGAAAACTGGAAGACTTTATAATATTTTCGAATAAAAAAATTTCATAAAGGAAAAAGGTTAGGTCGACGTTGACATACGAAAGTGAAAAATAGACCTTCAAAATTCAATTAAATGCTTCGACAATGAAATTTCTGAGAAAAATATTAAGATACACATGGAAGGATATAATTAGCAACGAAGTAACTGAAGATCAAGCCAGCCACACGAACAGAACAAAAATCTCTGTTAGGATGGAAGAGAAAGACTAAGCAAAACCTAAAATCAGCAAAAGACAGAAGGTTTTCACAGAAGAAAGTAAAGAAACTCGCACTAAATTAAAAGGTCTCAAGAGAAAAGGTGAATTCAGTCAAAAAAACAAACACGCTTGTACTGGAAGCAGAGCGCGGTAATTATGGCATTTCTTTTACAGACGAAATTATTTTGAACCGGTTTAATATTGATAGGATTTAGGACGTCTTCATGGAACCATTTAAGGGTACAATAATTCAAATTAACCTCCGCCCACAATAATTTTTATATCCGTAGATACGTATTTCGGGAGCTAAGCTACCATCTTCAGTACGCTGCCAACTTAAAAGCACTAAAAAAGTCTAAAAACAACCTAATCACACTGACAAAATCATAAACATGTTAAACCTAACAACAATCTAATCATCCTAAAAGATATATATATGTCTAAATGTGAGTAAATATAAATTAAAAATAAAATTTTTTGCACTGGATATTTCATAAGGAGAGGACTCTCCGAGATAAAATTTTCCTAAAGTGGTCTTAACTTGCGGTGTGTGGGTGTGATTTGCTGTCATCTGTAGGTTGTTTTTTGACGATTTATACCTAATATATATATTTTATTTTATTTTTCAGGATTTTTAGGTCTTTAGGTATCAAATAACAGGGAATTATATTCTTATTTATTCGTTAGAATAAGAAGTTTTTTCGGGGTCTTCGGACTATTTATTTCCGCATTTCCGTGTTGTTTGGTTAGCTCTTATTTGTAAGGCATCTGACAGTTAATTTTAGGTGTTCACATAATTTTTTTTTCTTTCCGATTTATACGTAACATATACTTTATTTTAGATTTTCACATATTAATTTATATTTACTTACATTTAGACATATATGTCTTTTAGGATGATTAGATTGTTGTTAGGTTTAACATTTTTATGATTTTGTCAGTGTGATTAGGTTGTTTTTAGACTTTTTTAGTGCTTTTAAGTTGGCAGCGTACTGAAGTTGGCAGCTTAGCTGCCGAAATAAGTATCTACGGATATCAAAATTATTGTGGGCGGAGGTTAATTTCAATTATCTCTTAAACCACAGCCTCCTTTACTATTTTAATTTAAGGGTACGTCCAAACTCGAAACATTTGACAAGATCTGTACTATTTCTTACTTATTTAAAACAAATTTAATTTCCCAGTACCATTCTTTATTGGCCGATCAAATAAGAAGTCTTCAATGAATGATTGAATATCAGTTTATAAATTAAATGGTTACTTTTTCTCGAATTTTGATAATTAAGAATAATTAATTGTTGTTTTAAATATCATACTCTGTACGTGTTTAGGTATGGACTAAGGGCACTATACTCGTAGGTCGGTTTACCCGAAAAACAAAGAATTTCTTATTTGTTTCGTTTTCGATTCTAATAAGGAGGTTCTTTTTACAAAAACTATCCCACGTTTAGGCTTTGTCGAACTTCTTCCACTATTGGGCCACCTAGCTGAGCTGCCACCTTCTTAGATGGTCCCTAACCGACTGTATCGCGTAATTTAACAATTATATATGGCTGTACCAAAAGAATCTTCGTAACAATATTTTTGGTCTACTACAAAAAATAGAATCTCTTTCTAAATCCAGGAAGCAGGCTTGGCCCTTTCTTCCAGTTCTACTTTCTCCAAAAGAAGGCTTTTTGAATTTTATCCTGAAGTTAAGAGGTTTTCGCGTTACATTGATTAATGAAATTGAAATAGAGAAGGTAAAGAGAGAAGAAGAAAAGATATTTATATTTTAATATGCAGTAAATCAGTTTAATAATTTCTTGGAGCAGAAGAGTATTTTTTTTTGAAAAACAAATTGGAAAGTGAAATCTTGAAGTATGCAATTTCCTGCAATCTACGTTCTGTGGAAAACCTTTTCCTTTTTGGATTCTATTGACGATGTTACGAAGCTTCTGCATAAAGTCAACGCTCTGAAAAGTTTTGAAAACTTGACGTTAGTTGTAATAAAATTAGTATAAAGCTATTGCTTTTCAATCTAGGATAGTGATGAGTCGAGTAGATTCGCTGTCAGAGTCGATTCTCAAAGGTGCTCGTTCAATTTAAGTAACTACTTGTGTGAAGTCAGTGAAACTCGAGTTCGATTCATGTACACCAACCGACAAAAATAATGTCCGGGCGTACAGTGACTCAACTGCGAAGCATAAAATTTGGATAGCCCTTAAAATTCGACCTTATGTTATGATGTCTTTCTTCGTAGTGTTTACATAACGCGCAGATAATTCTTGGCTGACCGATTTTCTATTTCATACTCAGAGACACGAAATTTTAAATTTTGAACACATGAATATTGTTTAGTAATTAAAGTGATAATTTAAAAATAATTAAAATTGACATATTTTTAAGGCTTTATTATTTTATATGTCAATGCGTTTAACAAGAATTCCAATATATGTCATTGATAGCCTCAAATTAGAAACAGATTAAATATCATTCAGAAGAAATCGATAATTTAGAAAATAATGAAATTTTCCCGAAATTACTAATGAAAGGATAAAGGATAAAATTTTACCAGCCGGTTCTATAGGATCAACGTATTATAACGCTTTTTTTTGAATTGTTTACCAATAAAAGTGTTAAAGATACTTAAAATTTGAATACGTGACTGGTTTTAGAAACCTATTAAAAGGGGTGATATCAATTTTCATGAAAAAATTTTATTCATTAGAATCATGTCAAAATAACTTCAGGTATTTTCTTGGAAAAAGAGAATTCAATGTAACACATGAAAAAACAAAGAAAATACAAAGTACAAAGTTTTTTTAATCTCACTCCTGACGAAGCTATAAATCTATAGCGAAACGTTGAGTGTGTTTCCCTTCATTTTTCTGTCCGGTTTGAGATTAAAAAAACTTTGTACTTACTATTTTCATCGGACAAGAACAAACTTCAATTAAAGAAAATACAGTTAAAATTAATATACTACGTTTATTTATTATTATTTTGGAAGTTGGTAGAAAAAATTAGAGCTATTTTAATAATAAATGAATAACAGAATCATGTAAATACCATTTATTTAAAATTTTTGTTGATCCTGAAAACAAAATAATAGTAATAAACATGTTGGATTATTTTAAACTGCCTTCCATTTATTTTTACAAGATTTGCTTCGAGTTTTTTTTAAGACCAGGCTTGAAATTAACTGAAAATTACCCAAAATTAATTTAGACATAAATCTTTTAATTATAATTTTTTGTAAGAAGCGATAGTAAGATGTCGCTATTTTATCTGTTTATAATTTTTTGTTCAGGAAACCTAGTATGTACCATTGAAGAAGTTCTCAAATATAGTGACGTATTCAGATTTTAAGTAAATTTTTTTTTCAATTTTGACTCAGAAAAGTTATAGTAGGCGTTGAAAATTAAAATTTACTGTCGGAAACTGATAAAACTGATAAACTATTAATTACGGGAATATTTCCGTTCTAAATGGATCACGTTGTATAAACGATAAAGAACACGTGAGGTTTCATTTAAAAATGAGTTACGATTTGTTTCTCGTTGTCACATTGGTCATTATCATATTCGGACATATGTATAAATATTGAGTGTATCCTCTAAAAGTGGTGGTAAATAACTTGTAACTTAAACTATAGGCACTCTTACAGAATTACACCCAATTTTTTTTATATCGCGGGTAATATTCATAATATAACACTTCTATAGAATGTACTTTCTATTCGAGTTATAAACACTTTGCTTGCTAACTTATAACTACTGCACTGGGGCCAATACGGTTTTATAGTAGATACTGTATTCCGGAAGTTATGTCCGCGTAATCAACGAGAAATTGTGATAACATTTTGTGACGCAAGATGGGGTGACTCGTACTAAAAATGGATCTATTTGTGCATCACTTCTGTAACAGTATCAATTACGGTATTGGAGTTCATTAATGAAATATGGCCGACACGAAGCGGTTGATTTTCATTCACAAATTCTTTTTTTCTTTCTTTGCTTTGCGCAGCAATCTGCACATTCATTGTCTTATGATCTATACTATTCCAGACAATTTGCTTTGTTTAACAAGCTGTGTCATAATCCGGACAACACAAACATCCATGGCCCTGTTGGGATTCGAACCCACGCCGACAAGTGGCTCAACTTTATAAGTCGGCTAGGGTACCCGCTACGCCACTCGCCTGCCCATTCACAAACTCAATTAAAATCTCGTACGTTTGTTTCATTACTCTCAACAGTCAGAAAACGGACCGCAGAGAGTCTTGAGCAATCAAACACACGAGTTAAATTCGGGTTTAGTCAGAGTACTCGAGCCTTTTAATGTGTCCAGTCGAGAGCCGATTCTTTTACAAACGTATTCGAGTTACTCGATTTCTAAAAGCGACGACTCGTCGCGTCACTAATCTAGGATCTTGCATATCATTTTCTCTCATCTATTCATTTGCTTTGTTAGTAAGTATTCTTCTTTATTTTGGCCTTATTCTTGTTTGTGAACTTTGTTTTGACATTCGAGGGGTAGTTAGCTGCTTTCCTTAACACGTCGTTTTCATGTCATATGTTTCTGCTGCAAATGTCATGGTGAACAGAACGACGCCTTTTAGTATGGTGATTTATCGGTGACTTTTTTGTACTTTAAGAGTTAAGGAGAGGATGTAATGAGGATATGATTGCGTTAGCTGTAGTTACTTTGTGGTTCATGTGATGTTCCCAGGTTAATTTGCGATTAGTCACAACTTTTAAATTTTGATGGTGTCATGCCATTTGAATTTCTTATGGCTATTGATACGTCTTCCAGTCATGAGTACTGCCCAGCGTGTTACGATTTTCCTGAACTTCATACTGGGACATCAAGAATGATTTGAACCCATATGACCCCCTCCATGAATGCATGAAATACACCAGAACAAGCAAAATAAAATCAGATACAATATAACAGAAGTGAATGACAAACGTACGCCGGTTTCACTTTTTTCAGGAATTTCCCTTTTTAAGAAAACAAGACCTAATTCAAATTGGTCGTGTGTTTAAATTATCAATACTAATTATACCGTGCTTTAAATTTCTGGAGACAGCTATTATAAATGTGCGTAAATATTGAGGTTCATTCAACTACTTAGAAAACAGTTTTTGTAAGGATAATTAAATTCTAACTAACACAAAAAATAAAGAATTAAAAACAATGCAATGTTAGGTCAAAAAGCGATCGTAGGGCGTCGCTGTTTTATCTATACGTCAATAACAACAACGTAAACAAAATATAGTTTTGATACAATTCAGTACAAATGAATGACTGATAATGTTGAGATGAGATTCGCGTGTAGAAAGCAGTTGTTTATTAATTTTTTTTTAGCAAACTTGCAACTTTGAATGGCAAAAGCATCCGAAACTTCCCAGTTTAACCTAATTTTCGAATTTACACTTGCTTCTCTCTTAATAAACATAACACTGAGATCATTGATCGAACACGTAACTGCTTATGTTGTCAGTCAACTGTCAACTGCACAGATAGTATAATTACGTGACCGCACTACGGGAGTGTACTGGAATTTAATTCCCGTGTATACCTGATGCAATGCAGCCGAAAATTCCATAATCTTGGGGGTAGATTTAATCCTAGTGTAACAATGTGATTCCGGAAGACGAAACGCATCTTAAGGCGGAACTACTTCGAGAATCTAAATTGAAATTCCTAAATTAAAGCAGTTTTTGGAGACATGTGGAAATTATGCTTAGGAAGCAATCTTCACGTGTTTTTTTTTGTTTTAAATAAACGAATTGATGACTTGACGAACAAATTTTGATCTTTAATTATTATTATTACTTTTATTACTTACAACTGTCTTGGTAAGAGGTTTTCCTTTGTATTTCAAAATTAAAAGTGAAACCTGTTTGATTTGTCATTGAGATCATAACTTTGTCATTTTTACGAGGATAACGAAAGCTGAGAAAATACAAAGTCTTATTCTATTTATTTGAAAAAAGATACTCATATCTTTTATAAACTTGCCGGTGTAAGGTTATCGTTTTTAATTGATCTTCCGGTATAAGGTTATCGTGTTTTAATTGAAAACGTTTTCTTTACGAATCGTTGGTTGCTTGAGTTTGAGCGGTGACCTTTACTAATCTAAATTGCGATCGTATCCTACTGTTACATAAAATAGTTATGTTTTGATTTTGCTTGTTATCGTTTCAAACCGTATATGATTGCATTTTCCATTAAACATGATATCTTGTCATACCTGATATTACGCCCTTGATGCCACCTGATAGCTCTGACAAAATATCGTGTTACGAGAACGCTTAACATTCTCTGTTACGTTATTGAAACTTGACAGTGAGTGCCTTTTATATTACTTCACAGACCATCGAGTAAAATTCCTGCAACACTCTCGCTTTTATTGGATACGTTCTTTGTATTGAACCACGCAGCCATGTCTCTGTATTCTTCTGCTTACACCTTGCCAAAAACTAAGTGCTTATAGAAATATAAACCCAGTTGAAAGAAACAAAAAATTAATTAAATGAAATTCATTCATTATTTCCGACGTCTCGTAATCGTAATAATCATTATGATTATTTTCAACGAAAAGAAAAAACAGGGTATCGGTTGAATTACTAGAGAAAGACCTCCTTTTTAAACCCACGGTGAACATAATTAGGCAAACTTACTCTTTCCGCTGCAGTTCGAAGGATAAGAATACTTGACGTAACGATTCTTCGGGTCCCTACGTCTGGAGGAATTAAAAAACAGAAATGTAGCGTTTTAATTTGTAAACTTTGCAAACTAAAACGCGGTTGCGAAGCTTAAACTAAAATGCTGCATTTCTATTTTTATTATAATACTGAAAGTTCGACGATTGAGACTGTTAAAATTGAGAAAAAGTTTCAGCCCCAGATTTATAGTTAATCCCGATACGACAGCTTTTTCATTATTTTGGTTTAAGTTAATTTGTGCTAGGGGTTTCGATTTCAAAAAGCGGTTTGTGATAACAATTACATGGTCGGTAGCACCAAGAGTTACAAACAGTTTAAATTTATTGAAACACTTCTGGATAGAAATGTTGGTTGTAAATATTTCATGTTGATTATTTTTAGTGAAACTCCTATGACGAATCTTGCCTCATTTTCTATTAGTATTCTGTTTGTGCAAGATATTTTAATAAAGTCATTATTATTAATATTAATTCGTTACCTAATAATTGGTTTGTAAGTACAAATGTGGAATCATAAAGTGTCACGTCTTATAGCGAAACTTTGTATTTCTGATTGTGTGAAGTTTCTTTGATAACGATTACGTCACATGTAATTAATTTATTCATGTCAGCAATGACTTGTTAAAAACCGTGTTATTTATATCCAAAGATGGAAAAATTAAAGAATATTTCCAGTTTGACAAAACTTTTATCTTTTTCTACAAAAAAAAAACTGTAGTAACGCCAGAACGTCTGTTTCTTGTATAATAAACCGCAGTTCTTTTGCAATTCCAAAAAAAAACATTTAAAGCAATCGAACATTAAGGACTAAGGCAAATCTAATTAATTGCATAATTTTCGACAAGATATTTGGACTGTCACCACTTCCGCTGAGGTCTGCTTGAAGAAGCTGAGATTGAAAGCGATGGCACATCTTTAGCTGTACCCTCTCCTTGACTTCGAATGTCGTCTTCTACTGCCTCACATTTATCCGGATTATTACTTCCTGTAGCAGAAGTGTTAATTTTTACCCTATGATTAACTCCTGATGTTAATTCGTTGATAGGAGAGTCTTCGTATTTTCCTCATTCTTATGATGAATTTACAACTTTATCTTCAGCAGGTTCAAGTTGCCTTGTAATTAAATGATCTACACTTCGGCTATGTATTTTTCCGTCACTCTCTTCAACTGTATATATATTTTTCTTCCTTTATTAGTCACGATTATCCCAGGAGACCATTTCGGTTCAGATTGACTATAATCTTGGAATTGCACGAAATCTTTTAAACTGAAACGGCGCTTCTCTTGGTAGTCCAGGTTCTCTCTGTTTTTAGGGCGAATTACTTCTAACGGCATACGTACTTTTAATTTAGAATAGAAACGATCCGCTAGTTTCTGGTTTGTAACTGTACAAACTGCAGTGTGCATTGAAAACAGTACTCGAGCTAATCTGGTGTGCCAATTTCCTTCTAAGTGTTTGCTTACTTGTACTAACTGCTCTCTCCACTAATCCATTGGATGACGGATGGAATGGTGGTGAGTTAAGGAACTTCATACAAAGGACAGAACGAAATTCCGTTAAAGTAAATTGGGCACTGTTGTCGGAGATGGAGATGGAACACCAAATCGGCAAAAGTTGCTCACATTTTCTGAATTAGCATAGTAATTAACATAGATGTCACGGCAAACCCGAATATGCATCGACCAATATTAAGAATGTCTGACCTTCAATCGGTCCAAAATGGTCGGAATTAACTCTTTCCCAACTGTATGTTGCTGTTGGCCAAGGAAGCGATTCAATCATCAGCGGATAATGTTCTTATAACTCCATAATGTGATGAATGAATTGAATCAAGAATCCGCTGGCGTAAGGACTCTGGTACTAGGACGCGATCTCCGTATAAGATGCAACCACGTTGGATTGACAGATCATTGCGGCATTGCCAAAATACCTTTATATCCGATCGTACAGTTTGGAGACAAGTTTTCCGCCTTCCCTCACCAACATATTGTGAAATGGTATTTAAGGTGAAATCCTTCTCAGTGGCTAAAGATACTTATCTGTAATTGATTGGACATTCTTCCTTCTCTAGAAGATGTATGTCAACTGACTCTGGGCATTCATCGTTAGAATTGTGTTGAAGAGGTAGTCTGGACAGCGCGTCTGCATTCCCTTGATGTTTACCTGGTTTGTAAATAAATTCGTAAGCGTTCCTGAATAAGGACCACCACAACATCCTGGGTGACAAATGAGCAGGTGTTTGCCTTCCACGTCTGAAAACTCCTAACAGTGGTTTATGACCTGTAACAAATTTTACATTAGAACGTCCAAAAATGTATTTATGAAATTTTGCTGCTCCAAAAATGAAAGACAAGGCATCCTTATCTGATTGGGCGTAATTTTTCTCACTCTGTGTCAATGTTCATGATTTGAAAGCAATTAGTCGCTTCAAACCTTATTTATCCACTTGAGACAGAACAGCCGAAATTCCATAAGGTGAAGCATCGCAAGACAAGACTCAAGGCATTGATTTGTGGTAATGTGAGAGAAAAAGATTGCTCGTCAGTAGGTCTTTAATTGACTTTACTCCATTTTCATGACCTTCGGTTCATTTTCAAGAAGATATCTTATCGAGTAGCTTGTATAAGGGCTCAAGAAACGTGGCAAGATGTTCCAAAAAGCGATCGTAGTAATTTATAAGGCCCAACAAGGCTTGTAACTATTGCTTCTTGGACAGGAAGCTTTCTTTATCGCTCCGATCTTCTCTATTGCTTCGTTCTTCTCTTCAAGTGGATGAATACCTTTAGAATCCACACGAAATCCCAAAAATTTAACCGATGAAGCCCGAAAAGTACATTTGCTTTTTTTTTAATTTTAGTTCGTTTTCGTCAATGTTTTCGTGCAATTTGTTCAAAACTGCAGTTAAACGGTAGTCATGATCCTCTGTTGTTTTCCCTGCTACAACGATATCATCTAGCAGCATGGCAACACCATCAATATTCGCTAATAGGTTCCTGTCACACTCACGACTTTGTTCTGCATGTCGTTGTTTCATTCATTCATTCATTCTCTGATCCTCGTCGCCAAAATGTTGTACCCAAAGATGGAAAAATTAAAGAATAATTCCAGTTTGACAAAACTGACTTGAGTATCGTCATTCTAGCGAAAATGTGATAGAGAATTTTCAAATAGTAAGTCAATTGAAATTAGTACAGCCTGTAGAAGAAGGACGGGGGCTGTTTGGGTATAGAATATATGAAAAATCTTAATTGAATTAACGCCCGAACATTTGTCTTCAATAATTCAATCGAAAAACTGATGACACATGATCAAACATTAAAAACCATTATTTTGTTTTATATTAATTTGTGTGACTATAATTAAAAAGTAACTTATATATATATATATATATATATATATATGCTGTAGTATTCTTCCGGGTAGTCCTCCGCGTTGAGTTCTCTAAAGAACTATTTGTCTTCTGACAACGTTTCGGCAAGGTCTCACTTGCCATCTTCAGGTCTTCGCTGCTGCTTGCCTGCTTCTGCTCCTCGTCGTTACTCGAGTCACAGTGGCTTCTGTTCGCGCTGGTGGTGGTTTAAGTACCGTGTTGCGGTTACGCGTCGTTACGCTTGGTGGTTTTTCCGCTTGACTTCTTGTTGTTGGTTGATTGGGTCGTGCCTGTTGACTGCTTTCTCCTAATCCTGATGGTCCGGGGTTCGCTGGTTTCTGGCTTCGGGTTACTGGTCCTCGACGGTCGGTGGATTTTCGGATCACTGGCCTCCAGGTGGGTGGTAGTCGTAAGGCATCATCTCTGGTGTTTAAGTTCATCTGATGTTTCTCGATTTCTATCGCTTCTCGGATGATGCGTTTGGTCTTGTGTTCTATGCTGGCAATTGTTCTGGTGTTGTCGAAATCTATTTTGTGTGAAGTCGCTTTTACGTGTTGTGCCAATGATGATGTTTTTTCGTCCTTCTCGACGGCCTTTCGATGTTCTTCTCTCCTGACGCTTATTTTTCTATTTGTTTGGCCTATGTAGACCTTGTCGCAATCTTGACAGGGAATTCCGTACACGCCTTGGCTTTCCAGTTGTATTTTAGTTTTGACTGTTGGCAGGATGTTTCCAATTTTCTTGTCGGTGTTGAATGATGTCCGGATATTGTGTTTCTTGAGTATTCTGCTGATCTTCTCTGTTGTCCCTTTAACAAATGGTAGGCATGCTGTTCCTACTATATCTTTTTCCTCTTCCTGTGTCTTGGGTTTGCGTTGGTGTTCGGCTTTCCTGATTTGTTTGTCCTGATATCCATTTTTTATTAAAGATGAGCGGATTTTCTTCATTTCTTCTACCTTGTTTTCTGAGTCAGCCAATCTTTGGGACCGGGTGACGAGGGTCCTTACCACTGATTGCAATTGTGCTGGATGGTGATGTGATTGTGCGTTCAGGTACCGTTCCGTGTGGGTTGGTTTTCGGTATACGGAATGTCCAAGGCTTCCATCTGGTTTTTTCTTTATAAGTACATCGAGGAATGGAAGTTCGTTGTTTTCTTCGATTTCCATCGTGAACTTGATCTTCGGATGGATTTCATTCAGGTGTTGCAGAAATCTTCGTAGTTGTTCTTCTCCATGCTTCCATATTATGAAGGTGTCGTCCATCGATACCGCAAGTCACAAACCACACCTGTGGCTCAGATATATGGACGACACCTTCATAATATGGAAGCATGGAGAAGAACAACTACGAAGATTTCTGCAACACCTGAATGAAATCCATCCGAAGATCAAGTTCACGATGGAAATCGAAGAAAACAACGAACTTCCATTCCTCGATGTACTTATAAAGAAAAAAACCAGATGGAAGCCTTGGACATTCCGTATACCGAAAACCAACCCACACGGAACGGTACCTGAACGCACAATCACATCACCATCCAGCACAATTGCAATCAGTGGTAAGGACCCTCGTCACCCGGTCCCAAAGATTGGCTGACTCAGAAAACAAGGTAGAAGAAATGAAGAAAATCCGCTCATCTTTAATAAAAAATGGATATCAGGACAAACAAATCAGGAAAGCCGAACACCAACGCAAACCCAAGACACAGGAAGAGGAAAAAGATATAGTAGGAACAGCATGCCTACCATTTGTTAAAGGGACAACAGAGAAGATCAGCAGAATACTCAAGAAACACAATATCCGGACATCATTCAACACCGACAAGAAAATTGGAAACATCCTGCCAACAGTCAAAACTAAAATACAACTGGAAAGCCAAGGCGTGTACGGAATTCCCTGTCAAGATTGCGACAAGGTCTACATAGGCCAAACAAATAGAAAAATAAGCGTCAGGAGAGAAGAACATCGAAAGGCCGTCGAGAAGGACGAGAAAACATCATCATTGGCACAACACGTAAAAGCGACTTCACACAAAATAGATTTCGACAACACCAGAACAATTGCCAGCGTAGAACACAAGACCAAACGCATCATCCGAGAAGCGATAGAAATCGAGAAACATCAGATGAACTTAAACACCAGAGATGATGCCTTACGACTACCACCCACCTGGAGGCCAGTGATCCGAAAATCCACCGACCGTCGAGGACCAGTAACCCGAAGCCAGAAAACAGCGAACCCCGGACCATCAGGATTAGGAGAAAGCAGTCAACAGGCACGACCCAATCAACCAACAACAAGAAGTCAAGCGGAAAAACCACCAAGCGTAACGACGCGTGACCGCAACACGGTACTTAAACCACCACCAGCGCGACCAGAAGCCACTGTGACTCGAGTAACGACGAGGAGCAGAAGCAGGCAAGCAGCAGCGAAGACCTGAAGATGGCAAGTGAGACCTTGCCGAAACGTTGTCAGAAGACAAATAGTTCTTTAGAGAACTCAACGCGGAGGACTACCCGGAAGAATACTACAGCATACATATATATATATATATATATATATATATACGTACCGGCTGTTTCAAATTGAGTGTGCACTGAAGGGATCTCCTAAACCGTAACAGATACAAATTCGGTTAAATGGAAGAAAAGTTGCACGAATCAATGCCTAATTCGTATCCATTGAAAGAATGATTTTTTTCTTATTTCTTCTTGAGATATTAATAAAAATGTAAAAAGAAGTCGATTTTCTTTTTCTCTCTGTATCTCTTTTATTATACATAATTTGGAAATTCTGATTTCACTTTCTACAGGCACTTTTTGATTCTGCTTTGAATAGGAGTAACAAAATTGAAGTCAAACGTTTCGTCTTTCCACGACCATCATCAGTTTCGATTTTTTAAATACAACTTATGTCTTTTTATTATCCTATTGGATAGCATTTTTTCTCCTGATTGTAATGATATATCACACTTAATAGTTGATATTAATTTGAAACTTAAATAATTCGGATTTTACATGAAAATTTTATTTAATAGATAATTTCAAATTTTTGGTTCATTTTCTTAGCTATAGTGTAAATTACAATAAACTGTTTAAAGTTTTTCTGTATCGTTATTTTAATAATGCACTGCACTTACGAAAATGAATTTTTACCGTTTTTTATTTTTACCAAATATCTAGTGGTTTTAATGTAACTTGCTAGATTAATATCTCAGCTTTGGTATAGGACTGAAAAAGCCTAGTTTTTAATTTTGACTCGCACTGTTGGGTTAAAAGAAAAAATATCAACTATTAAGTGTGATATATTATTACAATCAGGAGAAAAAATGCTATCCAATAGGACAATAAAAAGACATAAGTTGTATTTAAAAAATCGAAACTGATGATGGTCGTGGAAAGACGAAACGTTTGACTTCAATTCTATTACTCCTATTCGAAGCAGAATCAAAAAGTGCCTGTAGAAAGTGAAATCAGAATTTCAAAATTATGTAAATAAAAGAGATACAGAAAGAAAAAGAAAATCAATTTTTTTACATTTTTATTAATATCTCAAGAAGAAATAAGAAAAAAAGAACATTCTCTCAATGGATACGAATTAGGCATTGATTCGTACAACTTTTCTTCCATTTAACCGAATTTGTATCTCTTAAGGTTTAGGAGATCCTTTCAGTGCATACCCAATTTGAAACAGCCGGTATATTATATTATAATTTTTAATATAAACCAAATTTAAAAGTAATTTTTAAATTAACTATAGTTTACTGTCTGTACATTTCCATGTGTTTTAATAAAATCCTGTATATTGAGGCGGTACCAGCACATGTAACTCGGTAGACTTTATATTTAATTGCAATTCTATTCTAATTCTGATGTGTATATCCTGTCGTTAAGCTTGCTTATCTATCTCCACTACTTACAGTTTTGTTTGCAAGAAATATTTACGTGTAAATTGCCCCGGTAATTCAAGTGGTTTTGCACAATAGTGCCTCATATAGCTGCAATCTAGAATCCATTCAAGCCTTCTGTATACACTCTTGTAATTAGGAGCTAAGACAAAAATAAATGCTTTCTAAGTGTAATACTGTATGAATTGCCTCTTGAGTTTATGAAACCTCTGCCAATTAAGATCGGTGCACTCATTCAAATTGTATATTCAGGTAAAACTTTGCCGTTTAGGTTTATTTTTAATTTTTTCTATTCAGGGAATTCTTTCAAAAATTTCATCCTGGCAAACTATCATCTACATTGCATTTAAATATGAACTAATATAATTTGTTTATAAGAAATATATATACATATAAACTACTTAAGAAAGAAATAGTGAAACAAATCGAAACTTAAATAAAAGCTCAGGCGAACTAAAATGAGCGATGCACTTGCAGTATAGTGTTGGATCACATTAAACTTTTTTGACGATGTGATCTATAAATAGGACTTAAATTAATTAAATTAATAAAACGTGGCTATAACATTCAATTTAATATTAAGGGAAGTAGCTCTTATATGACTTAATAAAAAGTTGCATTTTCTAAACGTTGTTGAAATGAATTAACGTGACTATTGGTAAACCATTACACATGATTCATTCAAAGTTAATTATTCGTATTCAGATACAGTAACTAATTTTAGATGCTTCAACAAGTTCACGTGGACCATCCAGTTTGGCCCTGTCTATTAAAACAAAATTGTATGAAAAAAACTGCTGAATATTTTAGTAGGCATCAACTATTGAAAGCATTTCGATGTTTTTCATTTTAGGCTGCTGGAACTAGTTAATTTCGATATTGATTTAGTTCAATCTGGGCGTTTTTCAAAGCATTTACCCCATTAAGTTATGTGTATGCATGAATTGGGAAACTTGGGGGAAACAATATATTAATTATTTTATATAAATTTAGCAAGCGTTACGATTATGTTCAATAATAGACGGGGTTAAAATGGAAGCAAAATAGAACGAAAAACACCAATCAAGGGGGAAAACTTAAAAGGAGTCACATACTGTTGTAACTACAAGAGGTCATCGATCTTAAAGCTGTAAACGTTGAACGGAATTTAGAAGTAATTTGCTGAGGTGTCTTGTGTCCTTCTAGATTGTTCTTTAAGTGCAGGTACATTTTAAGCAAATTTATGAAAATTAATTTGCAAAAGTAACATGTTCATTATGCGGAAACTGTAATGTTTAGTTACGAAAATAAACAGATCATAAAACATATTACCTTACTCAGATTATTAAATGATTGACTGTAATCAATTTATTATGCGTACTTTATGAATAAATTTTAAAACGCGAATATGCGAAGTATAAGAAACCAAACTTGAAAATATCGGAGACACCCGAAAAAGAAATGATTAAGTTAAAGTAAATTGTTTGCTGAGAATTTCATTTTCTAAATTTGGAAATGAAGAGTGAAATGTATTCGGAAAAGACAGAAGTGTGAAATAATCAGAATCCCGATTCTCTCGTATTCTTTGTGTCTGTAGTAACTCAATAGATTTTTCATTACAGAACTTGTTTCAAAAGTGAAAGTAGAAAATTTAGACACAAACGAATGTCAGAATCCTGCTATCGGAAGTTTAGTTACCGGAAGTTGAGGGACCGTATTACACCTTTAAATATTTTAAGTGGGATGAAAATATATAAAACGATTGAAATAATGCTTTGCATCGGAAGTCACTAAATCTATCTGCCTTTCTCTTTTTATAGTTTCAGTAAAAGTAAGTACTTAAAAAGTTCAACCTTTATCATTTTTTTAAGATCGGTTTTCCTCCACGGTCCCTAGTCGCCAACGACTACGACCGTTTCTCTAACGAACGTGGAGGAAAACGGGATTTTGAGATTTAATGGCTATCATGTTACCTCTTCTTGATATTATTTTGATCAGATTTTCAATTTCTTCATTCGATCTTTGGCGATTGGTCGAATTAGGGAACCCCCTACTTCTGCTCCAGCACTAAATTGCTGCCAGCCATTATTTTTTGATTTTACCAAATTTCGTGAGGTGTATAAATAATGTTCTTCCATGCACGATATCATACTAATTATTAATTAAATGTAAATATGGCATCACATTAAAGCTCGCTTCCCTTTAACCGACGTTCATCACAAATATAACTTTTTAAATTCTGACCGAACACCAAACCTAACACGACCCTTAAATGGATCAGATAAATATTTACTAGCGCCAATGTATAAACATACATTAGCGATGTAGAAAGTTATAAAGCCGGACGGATATAGGTGCATAGAGTGAAGCTTATATCCCGTTGACTGAAATATCAACCGCACATCCTAAAAGCTCCACAGTTTGCCTACTTCTGTTCGTAAATAGTCCGCCCATTTCGTGTTCCACGTAATACATATATAAACATTTATTAGATGCGAACATGTGAAATCAGTCAGCTCCTAATTTATATTCGCTCAGGTAGAAAACGTTTAATTAATTTCCTCGAATATGTTGTTTCCTAATTGCATAATGTTTGATAAGGCTCCAGGTTTTGAACCAGTGCTACTCCTTCGGGCAAATCACTTTCAGTTTAATTAATTTATAAGATTATTGAAGTAGTTACTTTAGTGCCTGTGTAAACTTATTAGCGACGTTTTGTTTAATCAACTAAGATTTTCCTCTTGATTAACTCTAATAAATCCAAATACTTTACTGTTAACACTGTGAGGAAAGAAGAATTTCTTTGTTGACATACATCCAACAGGGCAATGTACGAGTACATATCAAAGTATTTCTGCTGCTCCTTTGCTAGACAGACAAGTTGAAACACTTACATATAGCATTATCAGAATCTATTTTCCCTTTTATTTATTTTTTTTGAAGAGGAAATTTTGATCTTGGTTAGCCAAGAATTTCTGCTCTCTATGATGACCATGTCAACGCTGTCGAAATCTGACCCGAAGAATTTGCTTCACTTCCGACTTTTCAAAATAAATAAAAATCGCTATGGACCAAAAAAGGGTAATTTCGACTTTAAATCCAACTTTGATAAAACTGTTACTTTGATAATACACAATTGCATTCTATAATTTTTCAGAATGCTTTTTGATTGGCCTCTTTTACCCTTAAGGATGTGAGACTGGTGGAGCTGAGTCTGTCGTTTCTCTTCCTATCGTTTGACCGTCTACGCTTCTTTCCTTTCAATTTCGCTTCTTTTCGCTGCCTCGTGTAACTCCTTCCGCCAGATTATTCTCAGTGTAATTTTTTTCTTCCCCAACAAGGTGTTGCTGTGGCATTAAATAATTTTGCTGTTGATCCTTCTCTTATTTCCTCTTCTAGCCTTCCATTATTTGTTAACATTATACCCAAGTAGGTACTTACATTTTTGTCTTGCTGTATTTCCGTACATTGAATTTTTTTCGTAAAAAGTATGTAAGGATGTATTGGTTTGAATTAAATAATAACTTCCTATGGGGAAAGACATACGTGATAAAGGTAGAAACGTTTTCTGACGTAATTAGGAGTAAATGGAATGATGACTCGGGTTGATGTCCCAATTAAGGGAGAAAATTTCTTTGTATTAAATTAATGTTCTCCTTTTAATTTCTCTGTTATATTTACTCTTTCTTCCCACGATCATGTAACACCTTAATTTTTTTTTAATTTTTCCTAAATTTAGTGCATTATCTTCATAAGGTTTTCTGTGTTCTTGTTTAGGCCCTGTGTAGCTCTTTAATCGTTAGTTATTTGCTTTTGTTCCTCGTGGAGTAAGTACCTTCCACAAGTTTTTTCTGTTTATTTTATAATAAGTGAAAAGTTTTAATCTTTAACAGAACAGAGTTATAATTGGTAAAGCACTCAACGTTTCATTATCGACTGATAGCTTCATCAGGAGTGAAAATAGTAAATAAACATCTCCTGACGAAGGTGTCAATCGATAGTGAAATGTTGAGTGCTTTTCCAATTATAATTCTGTCTGGTTAAAGATTAAAACTTACAATTTACATCGGTCGTCACCTTCGTTTATTTTATTGTTTATCAAAATCTACTAAACCTAGATCTACTTACCCTTGTCATTTTATCGTACTCAGTGTTATTATGAATGTGCGTTCTATATCCTCTGGTTGAAACCTCTTTTGCGTTTCTTCAAGCTTATCTTCCAGAAGTACTTTGTCTCTTTCTTTGGAGAAGGATATTATGGCAAATCTTCTTCCTTTTCAATAGTTCTTTAAAATAATCTCTTTATCTTTCTAAAATATTGAATTCCTCTTTTATTACATGACTCGTTTTGTCTTTTATATTTATTATTGTAGCCCCTGTTATATTTTTGATTGTATCGATTTTTTGCATTTTTGCATATGCCAACTTTTCTCAGAATTTTTTGGAGATTTTATTCTGATTCTCTGTTATTGTTCTCTTTACTATTTCTTGTTTGTTTCTATATTCCAACTAATGCGTTTCATGTTTGGTACTAAATATTTTTTCCGTTTGCTTTCTTTTTCTTAGTGAATACTTTCTTTTCTTGTTCGAGGACACACTAGTTCTCTTGAAATTATTGTTGCCTATGCAACTCCACATTTTTCTTCTGCCGCTGGTACAGTCGCTCTATTAAAGTAGTTCCACGTAACCTCTAAATCATTTTTCTTTCGATGACCTTGCAACCTGCTCGATTTCTGGGCCTGAAACATTTTTTATACATTATTGTTAATTAACTTTAAACTTTAATTTATTGTATTGTGAATCGTCTTAAGATCATAGTTAATAAGTATTGGCCGCTAGATATTTCCGCTCATCCTTTTATACTTATATCGAAGTTTATAGCTTACCGTCAAATAGTATTGTGCATAACGTTCCAAGCAGTTAGTCATCAAAATTCCTTTTGCGTCCCAAAAATTTGTTGCTATGATTTAATCAGAAGGAAAAAGTAGAAATTTTCAAGAATGCTGCATGCTTCGATGTTTCGGTTCTGGCTCGAAGTGGTGAACGCACGTTTCAAGTGCCGCCACAAAATCATAAAGACAGTTTTGAAGAGTTTGCTTAATTCCTGCAACAAATTAGCTATAGAAGGGAAGACTTGAATCCGTTCTCGGTCAAGCGTCAACATTCAAGCTACTCATCTTGTTTGCAGCCTTAAATGGTCATTTAATATTATTCCAAACCTAACACTGGAGACATCATTTGACCAACCGATGGTTTTCTCTTTCTTTGCGTCGGTGTTTCCCTCCGTCCCTCCAGTTAACGGACACAAATCTCAGATACTACACGAAAATGTACTGATAACTTGGATTATGCAAGGCCTGGAGATCACAGAAAGGCGAAGAGTTAAAATTACTACTGTGACACACTGCGGGCGGTTCCAAGCTGATATTCTAAACGCAGAATCCGATCCTAGGAGAGACTGCAGTGGAAGACTGATGATGAGAAAAGCTGTGATTTATTGTACTCTGTTTTTATTTATTTTATTTCGAAACAGTACTTTGAAATTTTGACGCTAAAATTGAGCTTTGTCATAGGTAGCTGGCCGGCATTGGCCAATGGCAAAGCACCACGTTTTTTTAAGGCAAAAATTTTAAAATACTCCTCCGAAATAAAAAAAAAAACCAGATTATAGACTGTAAAGGGTGAGGATCATCATCTGGATCGAGTAGCTCGTAATGACAAATACTTGCTTATCAATAAACTGAGGAACACGGACTCCTCTATCACTTATGATTCAAATACGGTTGGTGTAGAACGTTTTTTTCAGCTTCACATTGCACAGCGAAGGTGAGCAAACTTTTTGAACTAACTGAAAATTGTTCAAAACGGCAGAGGAGCCTGACAATCTGCTGTTTACTTATCACCATTGGATTTAAGACCTTAATCTTTATTAAATACTTTTACGAAAATAATACCATTTGTTTTTTCTTTTCGGAGCGTTTGGGATCCAGATCTCTTAATCATTTGGCTACAAATAGGGATCATTCCGGATCCTAGTTGGTCGGACTTCGATGGTTTTAGAGGGGTGTGGCAAGAGCCGATGAGAATAAATATGGCTGCTTATGTTTCCTCACGTTAACCTAAATTTCACTGATTTGAAAAACTCAAAAATGGGGATCAATTATGATTTAACAAGAGTAATGGTTGAAGAAGTTCAGCTCGAAAAGAAGTTTAAGTGCCCGAGAGGTCCTTTAGATTAGCATATGATAATTGATTTTATGGAGCTGCTTAAAATATTCTAAAATTGTGATGATAATAATTAGGAAGTAAGTTGAAAATCTAACGGGATATGGTCACTGGACGATTAGTAAAAGGCAACTCCTTTGTTTAAGGCCTCAAACAAAGGAGTTGCCTTAAACAAGGCCTTAAACAAAGGAGTTGCCTTTTACTAATCGTCCAGTGACCATATTCCGTTAGATTTTCAACTTACTTCCTAACTAAGTCTTTGGTCGTGACTTAATAAAGATGATGATAATAATAATTATAATAATTATAATAATAAACAATTATAATTCTTAATTCCTTTGGACTTTCCAGACGTTCTTAATTTATAGAAATCTCGATGGAGTGCAATTTTGCCATCCAAATTTTAGATCGATGGAGACAACTTGTAATGTGTATTACTAGACTCTTGTCTTGTCTTGTTTTTTGTAGTGCCCCGTTGCCTTCTCCTTATTGTCGACGTTGTGACGTTTGCGTCATATACAAAAGACTACTTCAGCGCTGCTGTTATTTCCGTTACTGCGTTCTTGTGTTATTGTGGTATTGGATTAGCCGACACTTTTTGTGTCATATCGCACGGATGCCGTTTTAACTACTTGGTATTTTTTTCAACATTCAACTTTTTTTTTCTTTAATTCCCAATCGCCTAATGAAGTTTGTTGTTAGTTTCATAAATCTTCTATTTTAAATTATTGGAGAATTGTTACAAATAATTTGCTGATGAAATTGCAACGAAGTATGGTTGTCATAATATTCACAAGTCTTCTGTTCTAGAGAGTAAAAAAAAATAAAGTAAAACCTTCGTATTAAGGGGCTCATAAAACTCATAATTAAATTTTGCCTGTCTTTACTAATACTATTTCTCAACAAGCTCTCATCTCCATGAATGCACGAGCTATTTGCATAATTAATCTTGATTTTTATTGAACACAGAGCAATGAATTTTAATATGAATACAACATTTCGGAATTTCCGGTGAAAAATTTGCATATTGAGTGAAGATGATTGCTACTTCCATTACCGTTCAAAAAATTTCCTAAATACGTTCGTTCATTCGGGATAAATGTCTGAAGCCGTTATAATTATGTTTACTATTAATTTCTGTGATGTTAGTTTACCTACCTGACATTTTTCTGCCGAGGCTGTTGTTTGTTTACTTATGAAATTGAAGAAGCCCGTTACATGCCATTATTTACTATGTATTTGTTTTTATTTAGCAACGAGTATGTATTTCAATCGGAATTTCTTAGAGACACTACAAAATATATTATTAAAAGTATATTTTACGTGGCGTGTTGTATGCAGAAGGCCCCTTTATTTTTCTCTGTTTTTCTCGAAACTGTATATCATCTCTGACTTCTGAAAAGTACGATAACTTCTGACTCAGCAGTCACTGGCTATATTTCACTGCACTTATTGAGAGTTATGATCAATGAACTCTAATGTATAAACTATCGATTTTATGTATATTTTCTACCAAATCAAATATTCATGTATCATTCACATAAGTTCACGTCGTGTGTTTCTATACGTTAAATTTCTTAGAACACTTGATTTAATAATACGCTTCAAAAATTTTTAAAGTATTTGCACGTAACTTGCATTTTGCATCATTGAGATTTATTACCATTCATAAAGGATTCAGATCTCTATTCGTAAAATGTAAAATCGTCGGGCTTGATTGATGTAGAAAATTACCTCAATTGACTTCTTTCTCTACTAAAAATTTTAAACTCTGGAATTTTTATTTATGCAAGTCAATCGGTTGTACATTCTTAGTAAAAAGTAATTTATTCGTAATAGCTACATTAAATTTCTATATTTTTATACCTGAAGTTACATATTTTGAAAAGTTATATAAATAAATTTATTTTTATATGTTTCTTCCAGTCTGTAGACATTTATATTAGAATTAGAAAATAGTTGAAATTTCAGGTCAGACGTAACATAAATCTTTGAATTCAAACTTAAACGCATACAATTGATTTGACATTTAAGTTTAAAGTCCGGAAAATTCTTGAAATGTTAATTAGAGGATATTGCTGAGGAATCTATTTTGATATCTACGTAAATGTCAGTCGGACGATTCGTCGCGTTTCTTTATCTATCGCCTAGAAAATTCGCTTCGCTTCGAATAAATCATACTGTGTCTGTTGCGAGTACCGCTTAAGAACCTGTAATTTTGCAACCATTGTAGGATTGTATCGAACATAGGCAGTTTGGTGAAGTTACATAAACTTACTAGCAAGCGATCCGTAGAAGTATAATACTTTAAGCTCTGTGGCTATTGTCACACGGTATCCTCAAAAGTAAGAATCAGTGGTGCGAGTTGAATTCCTATTATTGTCTCTATTTTGTATTCGAACCGGAACACAAACTCCTGTTTTGTGAAACTATAATGTGGAAAGCACTTGTTCGTTATTTTTTATTTACTTGAACTTTAGATTATTCAAAAACGAAAAGAAAAACCTTATTGGCATGCATTTATTTATTTCACAAAGGAACGTATATTCAGACGATTCCATTTTAAATTTTAATTGGAATCTTGCTGCTGCTTTTGTGATTGCATAACCAACAATAATCTATTTCAGAATTAGAGTCATTCTTAAATATATTTTAATTAAAAACCCTGTTTATAGATTAACATTTTGAGATCATAACGAGAAATGTCAAAATTTTTATTTTTAAAATCTTTGATATATAGCATTTGATGTCACAATGTGTGGTTTGTAAAATTGGAAAGACTAAACTCCTTAAAAACCAAGACGCAGAAGTATTTTTTTGGATTTACATTTAAAATAATTTTTACAAACTTAATGTTTCTTCCACCATAACAAACAGATACAAAAAGTTGTGTAGAAATCTGCATTGTGGGCAAAGTCTGTATCACAAGGATAGCACATAGTGGTACTTTCTGTTCGAGTAGAAAGGGAATCCGAGTTCCCAAATGACGTCCTAATTAATTTGTTAATTTTATTGTTAACCTTGTCTTTCAGTGCGTACATGTCAAGCTGTTTTCTGTTTTAAAGCAGTTTTTAGACTTTTTCCATCGTGGTGAGTTTTGGAATCTAATAAAATAATAAATCTCTGGTTTGGTGTTGAAAGGGCCCATGTAAAAGAGCCATTCTGTTGTTGAACGCCAGTGAAGCCATGATCACTTTTTTACATTAACATGTACTATTATCGACAACAAGAGCTCTTCACAGCAGGGCCGGCTCGTGCATAACATATTTAGGTAGGCGGCAGACGTACTCCCAGAGCTCTTGCTCTGTCTAACACACATGAAGAGAAAACAAACAATACACGACGCACAACGGTCGCCTACCCAAATATGTTGCGCCGAACCGTCGCTGTGAAGTTCACAGATGTACAGAAAAAATATGAATGCACAGGTAGCAACACTGTTTGGACTGTGGCAAAGAATTAAGGAAACTAAAAAGGACCTGTCACAGAGCATTTTCGAGACTTTAGTAATCAAGAAACTCCAACCTAATTAGTTAAAATGTTAACGGTTTGTAAGTATACAGTTAATTTAAACTTTTGTAAGTGTTGTCGGTCTAAACTTGAAACTCTTATACATTGTTGGTCTTGCCAGAACTAACCCGTTTATTGGGACCAAATAAAAGACAGACTGATTGAAACTTGCTTAGAAGTGAATCAGATGTTACAACAATGCACGTTGCCTTGCTGATGTCTGTCCTAAGCGAGGAACTGGTGACTCGTGTCTAGGCATATAACCATATCTTGTTTTCTCGTTATGTAATTGGGAATTTCCCGTTTAGCTGTTGTAGTAGAAATAAACAAGGACTTTTCAATCTTCAATATCTCATTCATTATTAAAGATACGTGCATTTTTTTACTGTCAATGTAATACTAGTAAATAATCTGGTCGTGAGGACATATCAAAAAATCATAATTTCTGAAAGAAGTAACAAAGCAGCTGTCAGCAGTGTATGTAGCATAAGAGCCTCAATACAAGAACAGCCATAATAAATTTTTAAAACAACAATCCCTTCTTGGCCGATTGATGTCGGAATCTCTTGCAAATTGTTGAAGAGCGCTTCTAATGTTTGCGGAGGATTTTGAAGACCCATGATCTTTCTCCTAATATTGTCCCAAAGTAGCTCTATAGGATTAAGGTCAGGACTATGTGGTGGCCATTCAAGAAAATTGATATTGGCGGAGCAAGTTCTTGTCGTACAGCACGCGCAATGAGTGACCGGGCGTTGTACCAAACGGTTCTACCGCAGGGATTATGTTTTAATCCCTGTATCGTAAACCAGTCAGTGACCCGTTTATTCTTAAACGATTGGTGCGATCAGCACCCCACACCATAACGGATTCGCCACCGTATGGTTGAACTTCTCGTGTGGCACACTGCGTAAATCGGTGACTAGGGACTCTCCAAACTCTGGCACACCGATCATTTGTCTAAAGACAGAATCCGAACTGAACTCATCGGTGAACAAAACATGCCCCCATTTTCAATCTGCCAATCAGTATGCCTACAAGTAAAGACCAAACGAGCTCTGTGGGTTGCTGTTAAAACTAGTCTGTTGGGTACTGTTTTAATGCAGAATTTTTAAGCCTCCTTCTAATGGCGTCTGTACTTACTGTCGTACTAGTGGCAAGAAGGAGGTCATTTATTTTTTAGTTGTTTAGCAATGGAAAACCAAGGCGTTCTTGCAATTATTCTGATTAAGCAAGCTTCTACAGTTGTGGTTTTCTTTTTTCTGCCTTGGCCTAGCTGCCTTTGAGAGCTACTAGTTTCGCTGTACCTCTGCAAAGTTCTGCTGACCAGTGTTTGATTCACCCCTAATCGTTCGTCAACTTCTTGCTGAATATAATCTTCTTCCATCAGGATCACCAATTTGACGACCTGAGTTTCAGATAATTGGCGAATTTGTCTAATTCTATTCTTGACGCGCACATCTAATGATGTTTTCAAGCTTTTTATTTTTTTGGAAAACAAATGATTTATTTTGTATAGTTAATGTTGTTACACATTTGTATTATAGGGTGGGGGTTCGTCAAAAAAAAATCATAAAATACATAAAACGTTTCACAACCATTCAAAAACAACGCAATTTTGTATTTATGCCTTTTTTAAAGAAAGTTTTTATTTGTTATTTATTTTTGCGTTGGAATATCAGGAATACATGTAAAATAATATTTGAATTGTAATATAGGTTGATTTTTTCGAAAATAATAATACCAGTGCGAATACATTCATAAGTTTACCAATGGCTCAGTAAATTTTCAAAAATATGGAATAACCTCTAATTTTGGGACGAAGTTTAGTATAAAATGTAAGAAACCAATTATAAAATGCCATAAATTATTCACAAGTCAGTTTGGCTTACAGTAGATTTCCCGACAATCTTCTGAAAGGTCTTGCTTCGGGGCTTCTTCAACAAGGGAGCAGTTCGAGAATTCTACTGCAATCTAACTGACCTATTTTAGTTACCTCGTAATCGACATAATTTTATGTCAAAAATCGTTCGAGTGATCTTAACCGCATCAATTATAGTTTATCACGAAATATGCAACTAAGTATGCATCAGATTTAAGACAAGAAGAAGGGGGCTGTTTTACCTAAAGCGTTCATTTTAGCTGCAGATAATTTAAACGTTGTGAGAGAAATTTAAGGGATCTGTTGCATAGGTAAATTCGATTAATAAGGTCAGCAAATCTGAAAGCATGTTGTAGTTTATTAACAAGCAAGGAATGGAAAAGATTTAAATATCTCCGGCTAAAGACGTTGAGTATCATTTGGCTATTGTACGCAACATAAAATCAAAAGATTTGGAGATTGCAGTGACAATATTGTTTATGTGTTGAGAAAAGCTAAAAGTAGAATCAAAAGGTGCCCCAATTAACATTTAACAAGTACGTTAGTTCACCAACAGTCGATAATTCCAAAGTGAAGATTCCATGGCTGTAATAAGGAAGAAGTTATCTGGGGAATTTGATAACTTTGTAGGCAGTCATGGAATCCAAATTAATTATTATGATGATTCCTTCAAATTCCGAAAAGTTATTATGAGTTAAGCTTCATTAATTTTGTATTTTGGATAAAATCAAACACCGTGCCCTTATAAAATTCCTCGGGGAAGAAGGAAATGCGTCATACAGGAAACTTGATGCCTCTTATAAAACCGTGAAATTTTGGTCCAAAGAGTTTGAGTGGCGCAGAAATTCTTTGAAAGATGACCTTCGCAGTGATCGACCAATTTCAGCCACCACTGCAGAAAACGTTAAAATGTAGAAGCGTTGGTATTTGAAGATCACTCCTGATGAAGCTATCAATCGATAGTGAAACGTTGAGTACTATTGCCAATTTTAATAAGGTCCGGTTAAAGTTTAAAACCATTTATTTACATAGAATTAGGATTTAACTTTGCTGAAACTTGAGTATTAGCGGTTTTACAACATAATTATGATCGTCCTTTGCGAAAACCTAACTGGATTAAATTAAGCAAATTACCTACACTCCTGTAGGAAGAATGTTAATCTCATGGTAATTTTATACTAAACGTTTTGAACCTTTCTTATTTCTGTAAAGGTTTAATTTTTTTAATTCGTTTGGAAATATTCCGTGAGAAAGGGAATTACAGTTAAAGGAGCAACTAACGCTTTTAAACATTCTTTAATTACAAATGGACTAATATCGTCATGATCCGGAGTGTAATTTATTTTACGATTAGCGTCCAAAATATCTTTTTCTATGAGTGGACTGGAATGCTCCTAAAGGGAGAGAAGATGCTTTTATTAAAAGAGTTGTACCGGGGGATTCGCCCTGAGAGTAAACACGAATTAATGATGAGATGAAACCATTGATGTAATGGCCCATAATGGAGTATGGTTTTAATACGTTTTCATGAATTAATGAAATGGAAACACAAGAACCATCTACCACCAAAGACATTCAAGGTTCAACCGACGACAGGCAAGGTAGTTACTACGATTTTCTGACGATTTGAAAAAGAACTTTGCTGATTGATTACTTTCTCCACAAAACTATAGTAAAGGGCGCCTAATACCAGTGAACTTTTGAATTGCATGATTCATCAAAACCAATCGTCTTGCGAAATTAGGAAAAGAAAACTTCTTCTCTCTCTGTAAATACATAAGGTCTCAGTTGTTTAGAAATCTTTGAAGGATTCAGACCTGGAGAAAGTTGAACTGTTCGCCATATTGTTCAGATTTGACTGCTCATCTTTAGGGAATTGAACAAAAACTACGAATGCAACGATATCCTGATGACGAGGAACTGAAGTGGGAAATGAACAAGTTTTCGTAAACTAGGAAAAGATATTTTTTTTAATGGTTTATATTCAAAAGTAATAAGTGCATTAAACCTAAAAGAGATTATATTGAAAAATAAATAATTATTCCACCCTCTTCACTATTAGTTAGCTCATTTATGAAACTCTCTTTTGTAAGTTTCCTGATGTACTGCAGTAGAGGCACTGAGGCTCTTTATAGCATCAACCCATCCCTCTCTTGTTTTCATTAAAAGAAATTGAAATCGTAAACTGAAATCTTAATAAAAACGTACAATACCATACGGAAATTGATTAATTAGTCAATAGTTAATAAGCCAGTCTCAAGAAACGACGCCTCATTGATTCATTTTATCCTTCGAATTCACATACCTACTGTTCCCTAAATCTCTCTATTGAAAGGTAATGTCTCTAACTTCCTTTGTGCCTCTCGCCTCATGTAACTTGCAACTCCAATATAATTGTTAAAGTGCGGACTATTGTAATTATATTTGATCGTAACTGCGAATGTAAGGATTCGACTTGTTAGGTTACCGGTTACCGAGGAATACATAAACTCGTTTACAGAGCGTTCTCAAAGGAATTGCAGTACCTTTCGTTATACAAGCTCATTTGTCTTGAAAATGTTCTAAATTATGTATAATTAAGACGATAATATCTAAAGCAAATAATTATATCTACTTTTCTTATTAATTTTTGAAATTTTTAAATTGAGTTGAGATGAGTGAATTGTATGGTAGATAAATTTATCTGATAGTGGTTTAAATTTTTCTGATATTGGTTTACTAGGTCTTGCGAAATTATCGAATATCCACGCTTTTCAAGAGACACTCAATTGATTTTTAATATTCTTGTGGTTTATATTTCGATCACAATGACTAGATGTGTATAATATTCATTGATGTTGAAATACAATTTGGACTTGAACTTTCCCTTTTGGAAACACAGTGTCGTGGAATTGAATCGATATTTTACTAAATTAACTTACAATTTATCAATTTATGACATGTTTACTTCTCGTAAAAGTAACGTTAATTAATTAATAATCGTACCGCACTTTTATACTGAAATATTATGCGGCATTGCCCTCCTCCTCGACTCATTTACCATCTTGCGACTAACACCTACTAGATTCCATTAGCGGCGTCGGAACTTATACAATGGAGTCGCATTACTATCAGATTAAGTCGCGACCTACCGTTTTCACGCAATATCATATTATATGTATTTTATGGATTTGGGAAACGAGTAAGAAGTGTGTCGCAGCTATATGCACAAGGACGAGTTAATTTTCCAATCTGGTACACAACAATCATCGCGTACAATGGGCTCATCTACTGTACAACATCGTAGCAATGACAGCCATTCTCTCCTGAAACTAAAATAGAAAATAACGTTAGGAATTATTATCGCATTATACTATTCATTAGTACTTTTTAATTTTTGTTATACATAGCTAATGATAGTTGTTTTATAACTTTTCACTACATTAAATTTGTAACATTTGATTACTAATAGTTAAATATAATATAGGGTGTTGAAAAAAGTCGACAGATAGCAAACGCATCCTCATGGTCTACAAAATAATAGATTTTAGAATGAATTTCATAACTAGTTTATAAAATCCTTTGTTAATGATATCCTAATTTTTAATTGAAATCTTTTAAGTTGCCAAAAATCTAAACAATAATGTGAAAGAACTGACCTTCCATTTAGGTACATCTCAAAGAGGTATGAGTTTTTAAAAACGTGACCTGATTTCAGAAAGCGAAATACCCTGTAGAATGGACAATAATTTTAACGTACGGTAGCCCTTTAAATAGAAACGAAACTTTGAGATTGTTTTTTGTGTTGAATGGTTTCGATTTAAACGTTAGAGAAGTACACGCCACTCAATGGGAGGATTCGGTATATAAAGTTCTACTGTACGAAAAAAGTTTTTCAAGTTGAATAGATACAGGCGGTACAAAAAAAAGAATGATCGAAATGCTAGAGGTAATTAAGTTTCAGGTGTAGTTTATACCCGTTCTCGCATATAAAAACTTATCATCGTGAAACTCGAACCGTGTCAGTTTAATTTAATTAAACTGGTATTTAATCTAAAAGCATATTTTCGCTAATTAATTGTTTCTTTACATCCAATTAATGTGGAATTTAAATTGATTTTTTATGTGTTTTCGAAGTTTCTCGTCACTTAATGTTCACGAGGCGAACATCTACTTCTTTATTAATTCGTTTCGTTCTAATCTTGTGCTACATTTTAATAATAGCGAATGAGAAAACAAGTTTCGGTGTTATTTTTTTTTCGCGTCTGACTTCATAAGACAATATTAATTATGAAGTCAGTTAATCCCTGCAATTTCTAACTGTATCTCTTATCTCACTGTTCTGTTCTGTCTTTTACACAATACACCGGTGGTACACAATACAATGTTGGCAAAGCTAAATCGAAACCAGGAGAATGTAAAACGTTACTTGAAACCGATAAAAACTTTCGAGGCTCTTGCTTCAGTGCAGCAAGATTAGGGATTTGAGAACTGCATAAAATCTATAGACATTGAAGAATTAGGATACGGATTGTTTGTTTTAGACTTCAGTGGTGTAACTATGCAAAAAATCACTCTGTAATTTCAGTCGTCGTTAATGTATTTGCATTCTTTAGTACAATTAAAATTACTGTTTTCTAATTACTTACATTGATTAATTATTTAAGAAGTTCTAAATGATTCCTCCAGTGGCGGAGACATATTTTATAAGGTGTAACTCTTTAAATAATCCATAAAATGGAACTCTCGGACTGCACTGCTAATTTCTGTGCTTTAGAGGGTTCCTTTTTTTTTTAAATAAAAGAAGTTTTTGGTCGTCGCGATCAAGAGCTTGTTAAAGAGAAATTGTATTGTCACAACAACTTTTCTTACGATCTAATTCCAAAGCGAATAATTTTCTATACCTTTTCTTTCCTAGTTTGGAGAGCTTGAAAAATGTGTGTCTAATTGATTATTTTCTATTTGAAAAAGACATATGCTCCTATTTAATCCTCCTGTTATGGAGTGATGCCAATGATAATAAAATTCTACTGTTATTGGATTTGTGTTTCTGTGTTCTTGGCACTGTTAATTATATATTATTCTTTGCTGTTTAGCATAATGTTGGTTTCAACAACACTGTAATTGATATTAATAATGAATTGTTTCTAATAACACAGAAGCAGAAAGTTTATTTGGAAATCAGTATGTGTATCTCAAACCCGGTGCGGAGTATATTGGGCCCATTGTATTTTTTTTATGTATCCCTTGGTGAAGGACACCATGTCACAACAATGTAATTTTAATAATGTAATACGCATTTAAAGTTGAAAAATAAAATAGAAAAGTTGTTCTCCTGAAAAATTACATTTTTGTGGTGTCCTTTACACACATAAAAATTTTTGGGATTAATTGTAATCTGCTCATTCGGTGTTAAATATGGATAAAGTTTTATCTGAAAAGTTGTTAATCTTCATCTAATTTGGCGTTATTATTCTCTTTTTCCGACTAAATTGTATCTAAAAGTGAGTGTTTACTCCAACAAGGATAAGCTTAACTCTGCTCTACTACATACGTTTAAATGGTAAACATCCTAACTCCGTTTTTCGTAACTCCGCAAACGGATGGACGCGAGGGAACACCGAAAAAGTGTTCCCTGGTGTCCAAAAAGTGTTAGAATTAACTAAAATTTTTATCAGTGTACGTTCGGGGCACAGAATTATTAATTTTAACAATCTTCCTGTTCCTTATACGGGGTGTTCGATGAAAGTATTCTGTAATTTCGGATACAGAATCAGCGATGAAATCCAACCGAAAAAGTTTATATCAACTTGCGAGTTTAGAAGTCGTTTTAAGACGATATCAACTTGCGGATTTTATTATTTATTATGTTGTGAACATAATTTGACATTTAGAACAATTAAATAATAAAATAGAGTAATAAAAAATGATATTGTTCAAAGTCATCTCCCTTCACTCGAAGACAATCCAGCGCTCTTTGCTTTAAGGAACGGCAAACATTCTCCAAAACTTCATGCGTCGCTGTGACAATTCCAGAAGCGTCCTGTTCGTAGGAAGTCTTTCCCTAATTTCTAGTAAAATGTATTTTTTAGCGTGCAAAAATTATCTTTACAGTAAGATCAGGTTTTCGAACGACTTGTTCCAAAGCAAATTGTCGAATTAACTTCCTTAACGTCGAAGGGGAGGTAGTGTCGGATTGCATCCCGAACACTGAAGTGAATGCGGATCACCCCGATCACCCCCGAGAATTAATTCGAACGCGGTTCGAACCCACGACCTTGCGCTTGCAGGGATCGTTAAGGCGTTAATGACACTAATTGAAAGTACCTGAACTATTTTTCGATTAATCGATTGTAAAATCAAAATCACGAAAGATGAGCCCTGCGTTATTAGTAACTGAAGCAAAAATCGACAAATATTTCAGTATTGTTTCCGTTTCCATGGTGAATAAGAAAAGAATAGAGTTACGCATTATTTGTCGGTGTTTGCTTCGTAACTAATGACGCAGGGCTCATCTTTCCTGACGACAGTTATATAACTTTGTTTAATTATTTATTTTGCTCGATTGCTCGGTGTTTCGGGTGAGATTTCTAGTCATTCTCAAGAGAGAATTAGAGTTTTCGTTGAGGCTTCAGTATGCCTACTGCTTCGTCTTAAAGTAATTGTCTCAATCATTAACCCTCTTGAAATAAAAACACAGAAACAAATTCTAGTCAATCCTAGACGTATTTGCTTTGTTTATAAGAGATTAATGGAAGATTTATTTTTCCAAGTGTGTGCTGGGATAATCTTACAGTGTCTTCCTCGTAAAACTCGTTAAAATTTGATCGAATTGAGGATGGTTCTAGAAGTATTGAAGAAGTACACAATAAAAAGTCTGTAACATGTTCATTTCTGTAAGATAAAGACAATGAAATTGATGATTTTGAAGTCATTAAATCGTTGGTGTGGGCTGCAGAATTAGAATTGAACTGATTGTAAGTTTTCTGCGTTCTACTGGTGAAGGTGAACGATAGAAGACCAAAAAATCAATTAAGTCGGTTCACAGCAGCAGGTCTTCACATGTTCACCAACCAGTATGTTTCCCGACGAGCTTTGGAAGATTTGGGGCTTAGAATAGTGTTAAGGAAAAAAAAAACAAATCATTTCTTAGCAATAGTATAATAATATCGTTGAATACATTTAAAGAACTAATTAAGTTTTCAATTGACTTCTCTGTGGCACTCCCCATTTCGTTTTAACCTCATAGAAAACCAAGAGCTGGCGTATTTTGGGGGCAATGAATTGAAAACGCTGTTAATCTTTATAGAAGAGAGTTGAGTTGTGTGTATTCACATCCAGAAACGAAAATTATTGATACAACTGGCCTTGTGCATCGTAGTGGAACCCTTTTGGCATCTTCTAGGCCAGGAATCGATTAAGCGTCGCTAGTATTCTGGTGAACGCCTGCTCCAATTGCTGAATTTTTTCGCTCATGTTGTTACCTCCAACCCAACAGTCGTTTCTTAAACTTATCCCAGGATATATATATGATGTTCAGGTCACCAGATTGACTCTACTACTCAAGATGAGCCAAGCGTCATGCAAATCAGGACTTCATATCCTTCAAGCGATGTCTCAGTTCATTATCCTGCGGATAGATAAAACTTCAAAGGAAGAATCCTGTTTTCTAAGAAGTCTAGGTATGTGCATGTTCAAGTCCCACAACGTCCTCGGTATGCACCAAATGACCTACGCGTCATGCAAATCAGAACTTTACATCCTTCAAGTGATGTCTAAATTCATTATCCTGCGGGTAGATGAAACTTTAAGCGAAGAATCTAAGAAGTTTTCTAAGAATTCCACATGTTCGACTCTGTAACGCCCTTGATATGCACCAATTGATCCATGAGTCATGAAAATCAGGACTTCACATCCTTCAAGCGATGTCTGGGTTCATTATCCTGCGGGTAGATGAAGCATCCTGTTTTCAAAAATGTCCAGACATATGTTCCAGTTCATAACGCCCTTATGCCATGCATTCAGAATCTACCCTAAACCATGTTCACATGGTCCTCCGTGATAGTCGAAACTTGGTATTTTGGCTCGGTCTGGTATTAATCGGTTACCAGACATGCTTAATTTCATCAGATCCAAATAACAGGAATTTATTTGGTCTGATCGAGGGATGTCAGTCAGTCCTAGGCAGTGCGGTGCAGATGGTCCTTCGACCATGTCAATCTAATCTTCGGCTTCTTTTCGAAAACGAACGCTTTTTTGATCAGGCTTTTTTTCAGAAGTTCAGAAGCTTCTACACGATGTCTAATTATACGAACCGTAGGGTTACAGATGACGAAAGTCAAACTGGAAATGCTCGTTGGGGTATGAAGACTGTTTCTAACGACAAGGGAATTGATGCAATGCGGATGGCTGTTTTTCTTTTTCTTTGTAATACGCTCTTTAAGCTTACCGCGCTTCAGAAGCTTAAAACTATACTCTTGAAATTCTCTGGCGTGCGAAGTCAATCCGACTTCTGCGTTGCCGATAGTTTCCAGCAAAGCTCCTTGCTGAAGACATTCAGAGATGTCTTTGCTCGTCGGCTCTTATTTGTCATTACCACCAAAAAAAAAAAAAAAAACAATTTTATAAATCGCCAAATAAGGTGGAAGTGAAACTAAAACTCAAAAAAGCCTATTCTGCTACAGTTCATTGCACTACAGTAAAGCTATACATGGTGGATCAATTTCGATGTCTTTTAAGGACAAGCTATATAAGAGATAAAGTAGTAAAGTAGTATCAACAAAAATTGCCTATCTTCTTTTGTTTTCCATTTATAAGCAAAAATTTGTTTTTTCGACTTTTTGTCAGTCGGGCATATCTTGTTTATTTGTAGAGATATTAAAAAACTGCTCGAACGTTATTAGGGCACTTTTTGGAATATAATAATAATGTAGTTGTTTTCTTTTTAACATTTAGTTAAATTTCCGAGATATAACATAAAGTTGTATTTTTTTTATTGGAAATCATCATTAAATAGAGAATTTCCTCTGTTTTCAAAAATGTTTACATACTTTGATTTATTTCTTATAATTAATAGGAAAAACTGCCATTATTATTATTATCCTTGCGTATCCTAAACTCTGTAGGCTGGCTTCAATGTGGTGCCGTGTCTTGTATTCGTTACCTAAAAAAAAATAAATCAATTAAAAATTTGTATAATTTTGTCCTCCATCTATATTTAGAGTACGGTCAAGTAAAACGCAGTTTATCAGAGCAAATAAGCACATCGATATAAACGAAAATAGTCCATGGTAAATTATGTTTACCTCCAAAAAAACTTTCATTAGGACGGATCGATAAAATGTAACGCATAAAACAAATTTAAAATATTTAGGAAACAGTTTAATGAAGAGATATGAATTGAAAATAAAATGCTGCTTCACCATCATTGCAGATATACGAGGGTTGTTCACGTCAAAATGGGAATTTTATTGATTGTCAGATAAACAGTACGGTACATAAAGAGGCAATCACTATTTACGGGTTACGTTAATACTGCCAACAAAATAGAACGACTTGTTCTGACGTCCGAATGAATGCGTCACATATGTTTTTAAGCTCACTTCCACACGGAAGGTTGTCGCCCAACAGAGATCAAACAAGTTTGGGTTATACATAGGTGAATGCAGAAAGAATATTCCTATTTTCCCATTATTTTGTAGGTGTTGCTTTAGGGGTTCTTTTTTTAACCATTAATTACACGTTCATTGTGAGTAGAGTCCAAAGCACGACAAATCTTTAGCTATTATTCTTGTTCGTTCCTTTTGGAAAAAGTTATTAGTTCATTGAAAGAACAGCGATTTTCAATGGAATGATGAGTTTGGAAGTATGTATTCAGTCGTTTTTAGTCTATTGGTATCTCGATGGATTAAATGCAGTCATGGATTTGCAAATGGAATTACGTTTTTCTTTTTTCGTAAACCCTTAGTCTCTTTACTTATTTGTAATCCAAAAATTAAATTGTGAAAATCCCTTGTAATCTAAGAAGTCTGTTAACGCATGAGATGTTCTGTCTTCTTTTAATTGTACGTAGCACATGTGTGCCTAAAACTTTTAGCAAGGCGAAGCATTTAACATAATGTTTTGCTTTCGAAAATTGCAAGACAGCGCAAGCCGGCGCATAGTATCAACGTTCCACGGCGCCGCGGCGTTCAACGACGGTCGTCCAGGATTCAGTAGTGGTCACGCCGTTATTGCTAGATACACGAAACGCAGAGAAAAACTGTTTAGGCACGTGAAATATGGTGGTTTAATTTGCACTAGGAGACTTTTCATTAGTGATCGTACAGTTTTTTGCTTGTGCTTCCAAATAGACTAGATTGTAAATGGCGTTTTATTTCCTCTCACTTAAAACTTAGTTGACGAATAAAATAAGTGCGGTAAAGTATGATGCCCCATCGTCCGTTCATCAAAAGTGATACCTGCGAAAGTTTGGAAAATGCGTTCGGATTCAAAAAATGTTAACTTCAATTCAAATCATCGGAAGAAATGATGTGAAGTTTTCTGTGATCGTTATGACGACAGCACTCAGTTTAAGGGATACTTTTAATAAACATTTTTCTGCTGTTTTAATTAAATTTCGCCAAGTTGCGTCAAGTCTTAAAGTGATTTAAACGCACTGTACCATGTCGTAGTAAAATTCCACACCGTCGTTAAAAATAAGAAGCTTCCAAGACAATAGGAATTTTTAATTGCAACTTCGATGAAAATTTAGTTATACATTGTAAACCACCTGTGATTCGAAAGTTTTTTTTTTAACAATTAAGTGTGAATTGTGTGCTCCTCTTGATGCTTCCAAAGAAGATGGCACAAAAGGGTTTGCTATAGTTAAATTCTTGTTCTTTTATTCATACAGGTTGATGATGACGCCCCCCGGTAATCGCCCTGGGGTCTCGCTGTTGGGCGCCCTTCTTATTTTGATTGCAGCTGGCCAAGTTTTCTCAAACGGTGAGTTATCCTAATATTTCAGCATGTTTGCATGTTATTACCGTAGAACGATTATGTGCACTCGAAATGTAGCCCACAGATGCCAATTTTAAAAGCAAACTTTGCATTTAAAACACCGAAATTCTTTATCCGATACCTACAAAACGAGCTGACTTTAATACTTTAATAATTTATTAGCTTAAAATCCGCATTTCATTATGGTCACAAATAGGCTGATAAAAAGCTCTTTGTAGTGTGTACACTGTGGGATTCGGAGCTGCTGAAAAAGCAAATAAATAAAACCTCGTAAAAGCCTAGTAAAAAGTTCCGCTTGGTATAAACACCTCACATCATTTAGTTTCAAAAGTTGGGCTTCGCCAACTGTAATGAAATGTCAGCTTTTGGCAGCGATCATATTTGTGTTGCGCAAAGTAAACATCATCCATTTGTATAGTGAATATCCTAATGTTTATTATGCAATTTCTTAACGGTGATATTAATTAAATTTTCTCGTAATATTATATCATCTTTAGTTATGCTCTGATTGTATTATACAAATATAACACACGGTAACTTATTTATTATTAAAAATGTGCTCATTTTATAAATATACATAAACTTATTTAATTAGAGGTGCTGAAAAATTGGCAAACACATTGCATTATTACTAAGTCTGATAAAAATAAAAAAAATTCTTAAGTCATAATAAAATTATAGAATGACAAATCATAATAAAATTATAGAATGACAACTAGAATGCCGAATTTACTCAAAAAATGCAAAGTTTTCATTAGACAATACTAAACCGAATAGTTATATTTTCACCACTCTATAAATTTATTGACCAGATAATATCCTTGGAAACCATTGTCAGTACAATAGTTTCCAAGGATATCTGGTAGATAAATTTATAGGGAGCTAAAAACATCGGGCCTATTTTAAAGCCACGTTATAAACAGTTTAAAATAACAAAATTAAACTCTCCAATTTTTTAGCACCGTGTATAAACCGCACTTGTTGAATTTAATTTCGTTTCAAAGTTTAGTGATTTCGTGATTATTGCTCACCTATTCTGCTTTATTACTTCTAGTAATGTGGAATTAGTTTCTTTGACGGTATTTAACATACTCTACCGGAGCTAATCAGGGCTATTCTGTAATATTGACATGCATATCAGTTATATGGTCCTCAATAATGAAGAGAACTTGACACGATTTTATAGCAATTCGAGTCGATTACCGACCGCCAATCGAAGAAAAATGCATGTTTAACTTGATATCACACTTGATACGGATTGGAACTTGTTACGAAACTGTTTACAGAATACTACAGAATAGACCTCAACGTCAAGTTATTCTGTTTTGCCTTCGTTTAACATTTTTTTGTATCTCTCGATAATTACCTACAACTACTATTTTAATATGTGATATCAAATACTTATCGACTTTGACTAAAAGTTTTCGTTCCTCTTTGAAAACAATTCGAATGCGTAAGGGGCGGTAATTACTTGATGGAATTGTGCAGCATAAAAGGTTGTATACTATGTTTGCAAGTTATATGTGCGTAATCTGTAAAAGGATAAACATTTTACGTTGAAGGATGTAAGCGATTAAATAATAAAGAAATGATACATTGAACTTTACCCATCCATGAGCTAAATAAATTGAAACTTCAAAGGATTTGCAGAGTTTCGATTCTGTCTGATTTTCATGTCGTTCCAGAAGAATAAATTTTCTTGATTTTATTTCCGTTAGCATTTTATAATGTAATATTAATTTTACTTACTTTATTAGATCACGTATCAAAAGTGACGGCAGGGTGTCGGATCTGGACGTTTTTAATCTGTGTCCGCGCTATTACTAAAAAGAAAATTATCGGTCAGTTATAAAAAGATTTCTTTTTACAACTCATCGATTAAATAAAATGTAGTGTTTGAAACCGCTGGTCAACGAAATATTGGTAGGTTAGTCACAGATTAAAAACTCGTAGATAGGACATTGCATCGCCTTTGAAAAATGCGTAGTCCTGGGTATACCGGGTGAGTCATATTTCTGCTTTTCTGCAACTTTCTTTCGATAGAGATAGGGGAGTAATCTTTTAAGAAAAATTGTTTGACCTGTCAAGGACTGTAACCCTGTTAAATTAGGTAACGTTGATCTGCAATTGTTTTCGAGCTGCCACGCCTCTTTTGTTTTTTTTTTTTAATTACATGATATATTTTTAATAATAAATTTTGATAAAAATAGATAGAAAACTTCCTTCTCTTTCTCAGTTTTGCTAAAAATTTCATTTGCCTCAAGTGCTTACACAAATAATGGTCATAAACATTAATCAAGTAGATACTAGAACTAAAACCTACCCAACGACGTTGGAGATGACCACACAAGGTGTTTTTAAGTAACTGTAGCAGCATCTGTATTTCGCAAACTTGTTACTTAATAGTGAATTAGTTGTTATCTTTTGAAAATTACCATAATTCCAACAAAGTTAATAAACAAAACCACTTTAATAAAATTATTCAAAACCATAATCCGTGGCTTACAGCCATTGAAAAGTTTTTGATCTTTTTCTGAAAAATTTTGTTATCTAAGGCGGTAAAACTCTTACACCATCAGAAAGAGAAAAACATTTCTATCAAAATAGATCATTAAAATATACTAGTAATTAAAAAAAATGAAGGAAGCGTGGCCGTTCGAAAATAACAGAAGATCGACCTTAATTGATTTAACAAAGTTATAGTTCCTGACATGCCAGAGAATTTTTCTTAAAGTTTTTTGCTCTGTCTCTATTGATAAGAAAGTTATTACACCCTGTATATGTTTGCAACTTATGTGCGTAATCTGTAAAATATAAAACATTTTATGTTGAAGGATGTAAGCGATTAAATAATAAAAAAATGATACATTGATCTTTCTCCATCCATGAACTAAATAAATTGAAACTTCAAAGGATTTGCAGAGTTTCGATTCTATTTGATTTTCGTGTCTTTCCAGCAGAACAAATTTTCTTGATTTTTACTCGCGACAGCAATTCATAAATGTAATAGTAATTTTTCTTATATGGTTAGGTCACGTATCAAAGGTGATGATTGGCTGTCCAATTTAGGCATTTTTAATCTGTGTCTGCGCCATTACTAAAAAGAAAATTACCGGTCAATTATAAAATATTATCGGTCAGTTATAAAAAGATTTCTTTTTACAACTCATAAATAAAATAAAATGTAGTGTTTGAAACCGTTGGTCAATCAAATACTAGTAGGTTGGTCACAGATTAAAAAAACGTAGATAGGACACTGCATCATCTTTGATAAAAATATGTGTAGTCCTGGGAATATAGGCAACCACAATTTTGGCCAAATTTATTTACCTGAAATAATGGCAAAGTGAAATGATTCATAAGCACATAATATTTGCGCTGTTACTAAAAAGAAAACTTTTCGGGCTATAGAAAATTATCGGTCAGTTATAAAAGAAGACTTCTTTCTACAACTCATCAATGAAACAAAAGTGTTTAAAATCGTTGATCAATGAAATATTATTAGGTTGGTCACAGATTAAAACCGCGTAGATAGGAAACTGCATCACCTTTGATAAATGTGTAGTCCTGGGAATATAGGCAGTCAAATTTTTGGCCAAAAGATGAACTTACCAGAAATAATCAAATCAAAACGAGAGGATTCATAGATACAAAATATTTTTTGAACCAGCAAATAACTGCCAAGTTATTGTCAAAATCTTAATACGAACGCAAATTGGACAAGTTTCAATGTTCCACAGATGTGGACTGTCAACTGTCAAACGAATGTATAAAACCGAAATATTTATTTTCTGACCAGGTATTAGGCAGATTACAGCACACATTTTAAGCCGAAAAGATACCTAATATGTGTTATGTAGGTTCAGAAATGCCAATTACATTCTAATTTCTTCTTTTGAATTGTTCTGCAGAATAGATTACTGCATTAAAATTAAACCCACGACGTTATTTCTGATTAATAAAATTAAAATTTATTTATTGTTTTATTCATTTTTGTTTTGTTGAAGTTCCTACTGAGTTTCGGTTACGAATGAGAGGATAACTTATATATTACACGCTAAAAATGCTTTTCAATTAGTCACTAGGTACTAATTCTTTAGGAAAAGTAGGAAAACATCGTTTGTTTAATATCATATTTGTTTTCAATAATACCACACGTACACCTGCACGCAAATTTAAATACTAAAGCCAGCACTGATTTGAAAACGATAAATTGCGATCTGAACTAAACTATTTTAATTTTATTGTTGCTGAATTTGCAATAATTTAACGCAAATCAAGGACTTTTACATTTAATTTAGTTAGTTGCACTATTAACTCGCGCAATATTTGTTCATAGTTATTATAGTGGCTTTTAATATTATTAAAGTTAACAAAATTCATGTATTTGAACGTGTTTTTGTTGTTGCATAAAAATTGCTCATCATTCGTATTGCCAAGTAATTACAGAACAAATTAAAAAAGAGAGTGAAAAGAATTTAGAGTTGCATTCGTAAAAATCTCTGAGATAATATTGACGATTTTAATACAAACTTTTCGTAAATATTTTTCTTTAAATAATTTTTCCAATTTATACAGAGCGTTCCATTCTTAATTGGCAGTGCAGGATTTTATGAAGACATCTGCCCCAATTTCATCCATCTTTAATATAACCAATTTTTTATCTTGCTCTCCAAATTTAACTTTTGTTAAATAATTATAAAGAATTATAAAGAAGAATAAAAATTTGAATTTTTAATCGGATTCTAAATTTTATGACAATGTAAAACCTGTATAAACAAGAAATTAATCAATTATAGATATTCTAATTTTATTACAAATAAAAAGATTGATACAGAATTATGTCAGGTATATAAAAGCTTTTTTTTTCTCTTACAATATATTTGCGAACACGCAATGTAATCGACTTGCTCACATATATTGTGTAAAGTAACAAAGTTGCTGGCGCATTTTTCATCCTGCACATCAAACTTAGTAAATTTACTTGACGTATGTGCCATTGGCGGTTTGCGTCAGCCTGTTCCGCTCGCGAAACTGACGCTCACTGCCACACAAAAGTTGTTTATATTCAATTCTTTTATGCGAGGCATTATTCATGCTTTTATTTATAAAATGGGTGGTTACGTGCATTATATGAAGAGATAAAGCGACGGCTGAATTTGTGAAAAATTGTGTCAAATAATTTCATCATCCATAAGTAACAAGTTATTGACAAAAGAATTTTCTTTGTATTTTTTCGCCTTATTTACAATAACACTGAAGAATTTTGTTTACAAAAGCGTGATTTATGGAAAAGAAACCGTTAGAGTTTATCGCAATTACGAAAAAAAGAAAGTTAAAATCTTGATTTAATAATAGAAAAGATATTAAGATTTTGTTTGAAATGAAAGCATAATTTTAATAGAAATATATCATTATAAACAGAAAAAATAGATTGGGGAAAATAAAGAAATTAGTTGTACAGGGTGCCACTGATGTTGAATCAATTATTGAAATCACAAACAGCACTTAAAATAAAAAAAGATAACATCGTGAACAACGGTCTCAAAACAACCTTACTACTAGCTACATTTTATAACAGAAGTATAGTCTAGTAAATAAAGCGTAAATATTTACAGATTAAACGAGTCAGAAACTGAAAATAGGTTTTTCATAGTTCATACAAACACCCAGTATTCATAAATAAATAGTTCAAAAACCGCAAGTTTTTGAAAGCTTGCCTTTCATATTTTATGCGTATTATAATTTGTCTTTGGACGTGACTTGTGACAATGTTCTCCAGCACATCGACTCATATCTGATCGTGCTCAATGTTAGCACAATAATTCGAGTAATTTAACATATAACAATTCAGTAAGGCCATATGTTTGATGGTTCCATATGAGATGTGTATGTGCAACGACGCTCAACTTAAATGATACCATTTGACAGTTTCGTAGCCCTTACGCGGAATATTCTTAAGGGTGTGGTTCGCATGCAGGAGTATCATTTAAATTGTGCATCATAGTACATCCAAAAATGTTCATCACCTCAACCTGCTTTTTAGACACCTTCTTCATGCGTTTCCAGTTCATTTCTTTAAAGCACTCTGATAGTAACTCCATTTCTCTTTACTGTATGAAGTTAAAATAATATTTTGTTATGAGGCGTTGATTTGCATTTAAATTACGTTTATAGTATATTTGTTCAATAATGATAATGACTAGAGGGACTATTTTTATAACTGCATCAGTTACATATTCAACGAGGGTATTTATAGAGAATTTGTTGAGAATAATCAATTTCCAATTCCCATTAATCAAGTTCACTTTATATAGTTGTTATGTTGTTGATTAAAATGTCATTATTTACATAAAAAAGTTACCCAATAGAGAATATAAATACGTCCATATATCGGCGTTTTAATATTGCAATCCTCAGTATCCCCTACAGAATTTCTGGAAGTATCATCATGACCTGCAAGGATAATTTGAAAATGACACTGGTTATATTATTGACTTATATGACATATAAAAGAGGATCCAGGATTGATCCTCGTGGAACTCCGTACTTAATGTTAAGCGCTATTAAACGGGTCGTATTGAGAAACATTTTTTTGACCCATTAGAGAGGTAGGATGGAAACCACTGCATTACTATCAAGGAATGCAGGTTTGTTTATATAAAAATCTCGTAAATATAACTTAGAAAATGAAGAAGTAGAAAAAGATGAAATTCTTCCCTCCATTTTTATTTGTTTCTTATTATATTATGAATTATTATTATTTAAATGAATTTCCACACTTCAAATATTTTTGTGGGGAGAGATTCTATCGGTTTAATCAGTAAGTGAAACTGCAATTCGGCAAAAGATTTGTACCCTTTGCACAATTTGGTTTTAAAAAATTGAAAAACACACCGCGTAATATGTCAAATTTTTTAAATTAGAAACTTTACTCAACTGAGCCGAGTGCAAAAATAGAAATTTGTTCACTGGGACTGAAGCTTGTTAGGCAATTTTATTCTATAAAAATGTTATAAAAAAGTTTCGGTAAGGAATAAACATCATCTGGAAAAAAAAAGACTAATTTGTATATAGGGCGTTACGAAAATGTATAACAAAAGTCAAAACTAATCAGTCGTGGTTGCCGATGTCTGTGACCTTAATTAATCATTTTTCCATTGTACTGGACTGCCGCCAAACACAATAGATTCAATTGATAGATCTGTAAATATAACATCACTAACAGTCACGGTGAACGATTTATTAGGTGACGCCTCAAGAGCATTTGACCGTGTGTCGATGTGTGCACATAAAGGTGCGTAATCCATTGCGAGAGCGACAGCTGACAGAGTGGTTCAAATATCAATACGCGAAAGAGGACGGTATTTAATCCTGCAGCATGAGATAACGTTAAAATATTCCTGGCAATTGCGTGCACGTTCCGAACGCTCGCACCGTTACCTATTGGTTCTTTACTGTGTTAGCAGTAAATATCAAATTTATCTTTTAAGAAATGTTGTCGAATTTGATGTTGTGTACTAACAATAATAATTATAATAAACTATATTTTCAAATAAGATAAACCTTTTAAATCTGAAAGAGATAAAAATCATACGGGAAAGATCAAAGCCCTTGAAGGGCAACAGGAAAATTGAAATCCTCTGGTTTCATATCAAAATTAACTACGTTCGACATCATTTTCTATTTATTATATTTATCTTAAAGTAATTCTGTAAGACAGTAAAAACCATGAGAGGATTAAAAATTAAAAACTACGAACAGAATGTAAAAAAATCGCTTTCTCGTAAGAAAAAAAGGTGCCAAAGACCTTTGTTTCTAAACAACAGTTGAGAAGCAGTACGAGTAGTCCAATATAAACTGCTTATACAAGAAGTGATATTGTGCTTTACGTATTGTTTTTGACTAAGTACCGTATTAAATAAATCATAAGTTCCCTTACCTGCCTATAAGTTTACATTCATAAAAATTTTTTGTTACAAATCGTTTTTGATTGCAGTGAAAACCTCGAGCAGCCTCTGTAAGCTGTTTTAGCCCTGCTTGGGGCTTCGTCAGTAGAGACGTAGCTCGACATTCCCACTGCAAACAAAAACGACTTGTCCAATTTATTCGCAAAAAGCGATCGTAAGATGTCTATTCATCACTCTTACATCGCAATCGTCTCTGCTGACGAGGAAAATCTATTTTTAAATAATTTTGTTGCAAACCGTTTTTGATTGCAGTGAAAACCTCGAGCAGCCTCTGTACAGCTGTTTCAGCCCTACGTCTCTACTGATGAAGCCCCAGACAGGGCTGAAACAGCTGTGCAGAGGCTGCTCGAGGTTTTCACTGCAATCAAAAACGATTTGCTACAAATGTTTTTAAAAACTTTAATTATGCTTTGACAGCAAGCACGGCCGTCTTGCATGGGGGACTTATTAGGAGCAAATCCGCTTCAATTTGTCTATCCTACTGCAATGTCAGGTCAAAAAGCGATCGTAACATGTCGCTGTTTTATCTATTTACATTAATAGTTATGAATTTCGGTAGCCAACTTGTCGTTTTTAGTGCAACATTCGCTTAGAAACATGATCTCTTTGGCCAATATGAAACAGATGATACTTTCCTCACCAAAAATCCTCGATGGAAGTCTAGAAATTTCCAGTGGAGATTTGGTAAGGAGAATATCCCTCTGATTCATATCGACCAGAGATTCCATGAAGTGTTCTTGCCTTCTCAGTTTGTTGAGTGTGTCCTGAAGATGGCTGCTTAGCTGGTGTATAAACTTATTGTGGTGAGAAATTATTCATTTATATATTTTCTTTACTATTGTTATTTTAGAAATACTGACAATAGTTTAGGCACGTCATTTTCCTTGCCGAAGGGACCCGAAGTAGCGCCGAAGCAGCTGCTCTGGGGATGCACAAAAGGTCCCCTACGATTGAAATTTACTTCTTACTCTACTTACTTCTGTTACTAATATTTCTGTTGTGCTAATTAAAAATGATTTTTTTTCTGGTATGTATGTGGTCAAATTTATTTTATTTTTAGTTAACAGCGTTTAGCACCTAAATCATAATTATTCAAATTAATTAAGCGGCGGTTAATACCATTAGAACCGATTGCCTTTATAACTGAAGACGTGGGAAGAAACCAACGGTCAAAGTTAATCAGTGATTGTCGGTTCTTAAGTAAATTATGTAAGTTAGTGTTTCGAGTATTTATTAAAAATGTGTTCAATTATAAACGGACGGCTGTGGTACTTTTATATTTAGACAATCAATCCTTTGGAAAATAATTGATCATATTAAATCACACCCTGTCTAACAAGATCACGAGGACCTTTCTTTTCTTTAACAAAGGAAATTAAGCGAGGAATTGTTGGTAACCCCAAAGAATAATTTTTAAATATTTTTTTTTCTGCATACATTACGTAAATGAGTTGTTTATTATTAATTACCTATTCAGTGATCAGCATTCTTTCAGTTGGAGGGCTCAGTTTGTAACCCCTGTTATTTAAATGTAATCAAACGAGTACAGGTGATTATAAATTTCATGTTCCCTACGGGCGCGTTGATTATATAAGAGTACGAAGGCAAATTAAATGGAAACGATTTCTGAACGTTAACAGTACTTTTCTCTTTCGGAGTAAATTAGTTTTTTTTATGGTCTATAAACTGATATAACTTCAAGATTCTTGTCTTTGTTGAATTATCTTACGAAAAGTACACCATAGCTTCTTTTGAATTCATAATATTGTTTTTACTTATTACGTGAAGGTATGAAACGTTATTAATTCAGTCGAATATAAAAGGGATTAATTTGAGTACTGATACTACTTTTTCTGCTTCTTTTCTAGTATTAATTAATTGCTAATTAAATAACAATTATCCCCTCAAGCTTGGCAGGTATTCTGAATGAAGAAAAAATGATAAAACACTCTGTATAACGCAGTTTTTCAAGTCCAGTCAATCATATTCTTACTTTATCTTCTGTTCGTAGATTGTTTAATATACTATGTACAATTTCGAACGGTTTTAAGATTTTGATATTATTAAATTTCTTTACTAAATTGTTGTTATGTCATATTATAACTAATAGTTTCATAAGTTAAAGAAATAAACCTAATAACTAATAGTTTCATAAGTTAAAGAAATAAACCTAATCATTTAAATAAGAGCGCGCCTGAAAAACGCACATCAAGAAAGTTTTAAATAAATAACATTCTACTGCTACATCCTTCTCAAATAGCGAATTCCACGTACGTACATGAAAACGGATAAAGCACCTAGAACTACCACTTCACGTTTATTGTTATTTTTATATCTACAAGCCATCTTTGTTGGTTCACTTAATCAACCCAATTACTGATTGCACCACATGCACGCCCTTTTTAATTGTGGATATCAATTTCGAAATCGAATCGTGATTTACAATTTTGCAAGCAAAAAAGGATACCGAAGCTCTCAATCAGTGCACGTATTTGTTTTTAAAGTGGGTTGCACGGCAGAAATCTAATTACTGTGTACCCCTTTCTGTTGTATTTCGTAGTTTAACCTGCTCCGAGCTCGTACAACAAATGAACGATAAAATTGTATTAGTAAACTTAATTTACAACTAAAAGGTAGGTTTCTCTGTTTAACTTTTATTGATTAGTTTTTTTTTTACATACTGGATGTATTAGTTAATAGCTTTGCTAAAAGCAACGTGTTATAAATAGGTAGTGTGTGTATGTCATTAATTTGCTCCAATTATCTAATGGTTTAGTTTTTTTTTTGTAAATCTCATTTTCTTTTAAAAACATACGCATACATGCTGCACTGCATTTTGTAAATCTCATTTTCTTTTAAAAACATACGCATACATGCTGCACTGATAATATTTTCAATTATTTTGCTTAATACTTAACTCCTCTTACGTCACATTCATACTTCGCTCGAATGTATTTTAGGTTTATTTTTATTTTAAAATATAGCAATTTTATCTCTTTTGTGATTTTCCTGCATGTATTTCTGCTTATTGCTGAGTTTTTCTTACTTTACACTTTTTCTTTCTTAACAGAGCTGTGGTTATTGGTGCTTGACAATGCCTTGTCCAAGGTGTCTTTCTATTCTATTAGAGCATTTATTTTCGTTAAACTCGTTTAATGATTTTTACTTTTTGGTGGTAATTTAGCTTATTGTTATTCGGCCTCTTCCACTTTTGCCTTGTCCAGAGCCTCTTCCCTATCTTTTCTTCATCTTTCATCCTTTGATTTCCAATCTATTCGACCGGTTTGTTACTTCTCCTACAACTTTGGTTCTTACTGTTCTACAGACTGATGTATTTATCTATTTTTTTTTATTTAGGCATTGCTTTATTTTAATACGTATATATTTTTTTCTTTGCCTGTTATGCCGTTATTAACTCTCTTTACTGTGTTATTTTCTTCAGGTGTTATTCCTTTTTTCATGATGATTGGCTCATCCTTGGCTTCTTGAAGTAACGCAGGTTGACATTTTCTACCTCCGTTGCTTTACTGGTTGTAGCTCTCGAATTGAGGGTCTTGTAGTATTTTGCAACAAATCTGCATTCGGTCTCCTGGTATATACTTCATTTGTGCTTTATCACCAAGTTATCAACATCTTCTACCTTGAATATACTGTCCTAATGATGTCTAATAAGACCAAAATGTACGTAGAAAGTTACTTTTTCACTATATTATTTTTCCTAGATACTTCATTTCTGCTGATGATGTTGTCTTTAATCTTCATTCTTTTAGTTTCTACTTGTTTTTCACGTCCATAACTGAGAATGGATCGGTATCTAAGGATACATTTACTATTACAGTGTCCATTGGCTTTTGTTCTTTGTTAATATTTTAGCTTATTTTATGTTTGTTCTCTCTCTGCTAAGATTTTATCTATTGCCTTGTCCACAATTTCTTGTAGGTTTCCTCTTGCTTCCTCAGGTACATATGCAGTGTCATTCTGAATACAATGCGAAGCAGTTCGTTGCACACAAGATACTCCACAATGATAATCCATAGGCCCATGCATCCTTCCAGACAGTTTTGTTCATTCATTAAAAAAAAAAACTGTATTGCTCAGTTGTATTAAGTAGTAAAATTTGTACAGTTTAAAGCGAAGAGATGTGTTTATTTCAGTTGAACCTCCCGTCCAAGTACGTTCTAAGATCTGCATTCTTGCCTTGTCTAATTAATGGCCATTTAGAGTAAAACTTGGGCAGGTGTCTTTACGAATAGTGAAGTTAATGTATTGGACACTATAAAAGGTTTGTATAGCTTTAATTCTCTGCGTATTGATCCAAATCTGTTAAAGCCCTCTTCTGGTTTTTCGGAAGCGTATTGCATGATTAGGTTGCCAGGTTACATCAGGAAACATGAGGTTAAAAAGGTCAGATGTTGGACCTAAGCATGTTCCTTTCTGGTTGTATTGGATGAAGCTCAGCCATCTTTGTTTATTATTTTCCCCAAGGTATCTGTTCGGTATGATTTAAATATCAGATGTCTTTAATTTGCTCAGGATTCCCTCGTGCCAGATCTTACCAAATGCTTGAGTAACGTCCAAGCGGAACAGTATTTTCTGCCGTTAAAAGTGTTTCTGTGTCCCCAATTCAAGGTTTCTTCATGTTGGTGGCATGTTGTCGGAATCCTAACTCAAGTATTGTTTCTGTTAAAAACGGATTCAGTCGCATTAATAACAACGTCTCAAATAGCTTTGATAAAATGGAAGCAAATTAATTAGTCGACAAAATGCTACCTGCTTTGCAGGCTTCGCCATTTGTTGTTCATTCCTCTGTTATCTTGTTGAGAGTTTCTTTTCACTGTTTTTCATCCTGTCACATTCTTTTAGGCCAAGGGTGCGCTTGGACGTTTCGAAAGAGCTACCCTCAATCTCGATTGTTTCGGGACAACGAAAATTCATTCACAGAGGCGCACCCGAAACATGAACACAATCGTCGCAGTTGCTTGGTGGGAATACATTTTCCCGCTAGTGCCCATCCCTGGTTTAGCCCATCGAATGTCATCTTTATTTGACTTACGTCTCTCGGAGAATAGCATAAGGAACAGATATTAATTGATATCGGCTAAAAAGAAATATGAAGACCATATGCATGAAATTGCTGATCATAGAAAAAATTACTGTGAGCTTCTTCTACGGATTGGAACTTAACAGGAAGGTGATGTTAGAGAACCAATTAAACTTTGTAATAACTATTTGAAAAGGCCTGGAATTATGAATAAGGGGGAATTACAACGTCTTTGCGTCATCAACATCAATGTAATTTCCCGAACGTTTGAGTTATCTAAGTTTTGGAGAAGTCTAGACTTTCAGAAGCTGTGGCTGCGGCCAAGAAAAAGTGGCTATTCAGTACAAATTAGAAAGTTTCCTGAGAATGGTGACATATTTGAAAAGTACAATTGTTTAGAAAATAGAAAATATGTTGAGACGGTGAAAACATCACACAAAGTGGGTTTGACTGAATAAATGGAATTATTTTATTATTTGTTTTGCAGTACTTTTGAAATCATAATTTGATGTGCAAACGATTTGCCGCTTGGCAGAGGTTGCATGAGTATTGCTCTGTCGACTGACGTATTGCACTGATTTTGGTGCTTCCCTTATTTATGCATCATTAATCTCGTTGGTTCTTCTCTTATATAGGCATCATTAATCCCGTTCAGTAGAGTTACTAGAGTGTTACTGGAAATTTCGTTTGTGTTGCTTGAGTTGTATCTTTCTTTCTCATTCTTCTACTTGCCTTCATGCTTACACTACCGATTTCCATTTTTTTTTTAATAAATGACCCACTGACCCTGAGAATAAAAAAGAAGTTTTCATCAATCTCTTCCTTCCTCCATTTGAAGGTTAATGTAGATTTCAAATGTGGTTTTAAATCCCCTGTATGCGAGTTAGAAAGAAATTCGGACAAATTATACATTTTCTTCGTCATTGTGGCATGGTTTCATCATTCTCTCTTTCCCCCTTTTCAAGTTCAATTAGATTTTTTTTATACTTCAGAATTTCGTTTAAACACGTTGCGAGTTGAAAAGAAAATTCTTCAATTTGGACAAGAAAATATACCTTCATGTTTATTTTCCATGTCACGATCTCCATCTGTCTTCTCATTCTGTATGGAATTAAGAGAAATTCGTTCGTCTACAAAATGAGCGTTTCTAGAATAATTGTGAAAATCAACAATCTGGTTAAAAACACTGTTTTCAGATCAAGCTGATTAACAGATATGTGATTTTTATACATAATCGCGTCATATTGCATTCTTTGAGGCACCATCTGTATTCCTGGAGAGGAAACCATTTTAATCGAATATCAACAGTACGGTTTCGTCTTCATATTTTCAACGACAACATATTTTTAATCAAAAATGTAAATTCTGCCTACGTAAGTACGTGTAAGTCATTCAGAGTGCCATCTGTTGTCCAAAATTGAAAATTGTATTAATCGAATTTTCTATAACTGTCATTTTATGACTTCATTTTCAAGAGCAAAACCTTTTCAATAGCAACGGATTCTTCTAACTTTGCAATGATTGGAATTACAAAATTAAATCGAAAGAGATTATTTAGAGCGCCATTTTTTTTTTTACCTGAAATGGCTACTATTTAATTCTAATTTCAAATAGCAGCATATCATTTATATTTATACCAATAAATATAAATAAAATAAATGGCGCCATTTCTTGGCCAAATAGGAATAATAATTTTAATCAAAGTTCCTCGTTAACAGCATTTCATTTTCCTGCTGACGTTCTCACCTATCTTCGCGATGATTTTAATTTCAAAATTAAAATGAAAACCTGAAAGTAAACTATGATGGAATTATTTAGAGCGTCACCTTTTAATCAAAAATGAAAGGTATTTAATTTTAATTCCGAATAGCGGGTTATCGTATTTATTTTAATTCAATTTATGATATTTATCAAAATCAACTGCAAAATCAAGCAAAGCGTAGCAGGAATTATTAAAAGCGCCATCTCTTGACCAAGTAGGAAAATAGTTTTAATCGAATTTCTTTATAACAGCATTTGATCTTCCTCAAGAAGTAATGCGATTATTTGGAACGCTATATCTTGATCAAGAAAGAAAGCTAATTTATTCTAATTTTAAATCGGATACTGTAGTCATATATTTTTTATAACAAATCATGATATTTTTCGACCAAAAATTGCAAAATAAAAAGCTTCATTCATTCACCGAAACTATTTCAATCGAATTTTATTATTTCATGGCTGATGGTCTCGTTAATTGGTTTGCCTTCTAACTTCGTTTTAAAAAAATCAGTGTCTTTAATAACTAAATATTTTCCTCGCAAAAAAGAGGTTTTTTTAGATGAGGTATAAAAAATTAATAGAACAATAGAAAATAGATCTTATTTAATAGACAGTCGATGACTCCCAAAGAACCTCTGGAGGTTCTTTGACCCTTATTCCATCCCTATAGGTTCATCGACCCTTTTTAAGTTTTTATCGATCCTTTGGGGTCAATGTCGACCCCTACTTTACACCCATTAGGTAGTATGGTCGAAATGTTTCACTTTTGTTTGATGGCACACTTTTGGCCTGCGTGGCCTATTTTCATCGTCTAAAGTGTTACTTCTTTTATGACTCTGCTGATATCTACTTTTTTTTTCTTCCGGTACTTGGTGATTTCCTCAACGATGATTAATTCCTGCTGAATATCCAATCCAGACGATTCCCTTGGATATTACCGTTAAAATTTGATATTTATAAAGTGGAAAAATGATTTACAAACCAAAGATTTTATGTGTTAAAATGGAATATAATATGTTAAAAATAAAGAAAAGCAATAATTAGTTTTGATGCTTGTGAAACACGCGGTATATTTACATAATATATATACACTTACAAGTAATTATCTTGCTCAAATGTAAGACTTTTGTGCATGTGTTTATTTTCAGTCTGAGTAAATTCAGCCTTGTGAAAATGATGTAGTAGTAGTACTATTTATTTATTCGGCAACAGTTGAATTTGACGGTGAGGCTTTAAGGTCGGGTAAATTCAATTAAGCATTTCTACATAAATTATTCAGTAGTTAAATTTGTATCAAAGGATGCGCTTAGCGTTGACCACACAAGTGATGATCAAATAGTAAGCTGACGTTATTTCAGATTCTGTTTGATTGGCGGACGCTTATTTGGCCATGTCCATGTACTCTCCGAACCTAACCCTTCAGTATCTTTCATCCCTCGCATTTCCAAACCATCACACCGGTATGCTTTTAGTATTAACAAATTATTTATGGAGTCGATATGTCAATTGGATTACGTACTTTGAAAGCGCATTTATATTGTCAGTTGTATGTACGTACGCTGCAATATGCGTTTTGTTATTTTTAGTCGAATATATGTAGATATATTCCAGTTCCCTTTGTAGTTATGTATTTCAGTGTAATTACGCGAATAAATATACCCCACATTAAATAATTAATCTTGTATGAGTAAACCTTATCAGGAAAAAAAGTACGAGTAAACTGAATATATTTTTTACTTAACTGTTTAACTATTTTAGGATATTCACTGTATCCAGGCATAGGGTTTACAATTTTAGGGTTTTTGAAAAAAAAAAGATCATTCTCTATAAAAGTTTTTGCTTGTCTTAAAACTCCCAAAAAAAATCTCGGACGTGGTAAATTGTGGTTGATAACAGGTTGATTGATAACAATGTGTAAAGATATACTTTAGTTTGATATACTGTGTAAATCTACTATTTTCATACAATACAAAGTGAATTCCCGTAATAATTATTAGTTCCTACTGATATTTTAATTTTTATTAATGCACACCTGAAATTTATTACCGTTTAAACATCACACACAGAACATTCGTAACGTTTGTTTGAGAACATCCAGCAGTCGTAACAAGAGAGCAAAGAGCGTTTTACAGTTCATAACCATGTAGCAGCAAAAGACTTTTTCTGCACTCGTTTTAATATATATTTCAAAGTATTACCATATCTGTAATAGAACCTTTTCCTTTTATGCATTAAAGCGGCAACGCTGCGATGCTTGCCAACTTTGTTTACTTCTGGTACATTTTTTTTTTATTTCAGTTGCCGCAAGGCGTAGCCATATTACAAAGCAACGTTATTCACAGTTCTTTTGGATCGTATCACTGTTTGAATAAAATTTTTGAATTTACGTGTACAAATAGAGCGTGAAATAGTTTATTGCAAAACGTACGTTCGTCTGGGGCATTGATTTTATTATTTACAGTGTACAGTTACTATTTATTAATGAACATGTTTCTATTTCAGTGTGCAATAGAATATCTTTTAGTATTCCTTGCCTATGCATTAGTTAATTGTGTCACACATACAGGGTGATTCACAATAAGTGTCCGCCCCGTTAGGAGCGTATTCACTAAGGTCATGCAAGTGCGAAACTGCAAGAAGTCAACCTCTTTTGAATCCAAAATGGAAATCATGATTAAATTTTTACGTATACATACACAAGACCGAAATTCGAAAGAATGAATTGCGCAATATAGCTGTACTAGTGCCCATCAACCAATTTATATCTGGATCTTCAATCTTCAGTGCATTTTGTCTCAAAAACTATGGATATTATGCACACAGACTTTTTGTTTTCTTTTTCTGTGAACTACCAGTGATTGACGAGTTGGACACTTATTTTGATTCACCCAGTGTTTACGTAAAAATGGCTCGCTTATATATTATACATATACTGGTCACTAAATTAAGACCACCGAGCTGAAACGATTCATTTTAATTGTTTAAATAAACACAGTATTTTTCAGGGGGACCATTGCAAAAATTTGTTTTTATTGTCGGGCATTGTCATTTTTTAAAGCGACGGAAAAAGTTTAGAATAAAAGTGTGATGTATGCATATATTCAGTGCAAGCTAAAATGAATTACATATGTGTGTGAAGTTGCAGCACATTGTTAGCTAACTTGTATATACCATAGAATATGTATAAATTAACAAAGCTGCTTTGCCTTGGTTTATAATTTTTCTACAATTTCTACATTTTCGTTAAACAAACAAAGTGAATAATTTGATGAAGAATGCACAAGATTTTAGAAAAGAAAGAGACTACAGAAAATTAAGACTGTTAAAAAAAATCTTCGTAGTATGAAGAAGAAAAAGGAGATGCAAAACGAGTATGTCGAAAGAAGAAGAAAAAGAGAAAACGGAAATTAGCTGTTACTGTAGGTAAAGAAACAACAAACAAGTAATTTTTATCAAGAAGCTAAAGAGCACGGGGAATTCTAAGCGAAACTTCACATTTCTGATTCACGGAATGTAGCCGTTTTTGACTACACAATAAATATAATTCTTAAGAAAAAAAAAACTTCTCTGTATAAATGATTTAATTAGAGAAAACGCAATTTTTATTTAAAAATATATCACATGAAAAGGCAAAACAATACGGCATTGTTGAATCAAACACAATTTTAAATAAATTCCTTTTAAAAACAAATAATTTTGTCCGTGATTGAAAATATTTTGAAATGAACATTTGATTTTAAACAATGCTCAGTGGCAATGTATTTATTTATATAAATTGGCCACATATTTGTCAGATATTTAAAAGTTTAAATAGCTTTTGAATGGGCATGGGAATATTACTGTTTTATATGAAACCATATTTCGTTTAATGTTTTCTGTAATCCAGCAGTAACGAGGGTCCTCGGAAGATGTTGTTCATAAACGAAATATTCAAGAAAGAGTACATCATTTGGTTCACAAAACTGAGGTTTGTAAACAAATATTTATTGCTCATTTTAAATATCTCTTTTAAGTTAATAAGTCTTTTAAGTTTTTTAAAAACCGTATTATACTTTCTGCGTAATTTTCTTCCTAATTTCAGTGGTAATAACACTATCAATAATAGGTTTTCAATTTATAACCGGACAGAATATAGTGTAAAAGCACTCAACGTTTGACGAAGCTGTCAATCGATGGCGAAACGTTGAGTGCTTTTACAATATATTCTGTCCGGTTATAAATTGAAAACTACAGTTTTCATCCGACAAGAGTGAACTGCTATTATTAGTACCAATAATATACAAAATTGGCAAAAGTTTAACTAAACATCTTGAATCAAGCTTGCGATAGGGAATACACTATAAAAATAAAGAAGAAATATTACTAATCACTCTCACGTGTGTTGGAGGCTGGCTGGCGAATATCGTTTGGTGTGTCCGCCAGGTACCAACGCTTACGTTATCAGTCGAAGAAACTTCTATGTTTAAAAGCCCATTGACCAATGCTGTATGTGCTTATCGATCTATAATACAATGTAATACTAGTATCAACATACAAGAGTAAATTTGTAAAGAGGACCGCAAGAGACGAGTTCCACTATTTATTACTACTACAGATGAAGCAAAAAAGAAATTTAGAGCATTTTGTTTTGGTTACCACGTGCTGTAACTTTTTAATTTATATGACGTTCTCCAATTTATTTTTTAATATTTTAAATGGTATAATTAATTTTGTTTGTTGAACCATCATGAGCATGCGCATTACAAAAAAAAATACACGGTTCTTTTGTTGTGCGCATGCTCCTGATGGTTCTGGGATTGTCCTCGCGAGAACCCGAACAAAGCTGGGTACTATGATTTCGCCACCTAAACGAAATATTTTCAAGTAAGGTTGTGATCGAAGAACTAACCTCCTTGTTCTGTAACACATAACGACTTCGTCAAATAAAGAAAATAAAAAGTTCTGAGCCTGGATGGGGAGCTATAAAAGCGGGCCGATTTCAACAGATTATAGCTCAAATAAGGCGGCACAATACATTAATAGGTCGCAGTGCAATATCAATAATTAAATCTAATTTAATCTAAGTATTGTAGTATAGGCGATAAACTTGTTTTTCTTTTTTTTTGCTTGAAAAAATCATTTTATCTTGTTTCAATTATAAAATGAATTAAGGCATCAATTAAAATATCTTCCGTCGTTTTCTACAACTTTTTCCCATCTTTTTTTTGCAAAAGTTGAATTCCGCGACAATACAGTCTTTTTATTTTGGTTTTTCCCTTTGTTCAATTACGTTTCTCAAATTGTCAGATCATTTTCTGATTTGTGTACTATCAAGTCTATCGAACGCTCAACGAAATGTGCAACGATCGGAAAAGGTGTGGAAGGAATTTGATGTGGCCAAACCTGGAGAATAGGCCAGGTGGAGGAGAACTTCTCGTTCCAAGTTCTCATTCCGAGTGTTTCTTTCTCGGTTCTTGAAACATGTATGCTTGCGTTGTCATGAAAAATAATCTCTTTGTGCTGATTACTATTGATGGCCTTTTAACATCAATTAATATTCAATTTGTACGTTCATTGTTGGTAGCGATCAGCTGTGACAGTTTTATTGGGTGAGTTTCAGTATTTCGTAAAAACACGCCTTCCTGGTCCCACTGGCTTTTTGCTTTATGACCATGAGTATTTTCGTTTTGGTGTTGATAATGGTTGACCAGGATCCACCCATGTTTTTTTTTTCGCTTGAGATTGTCGAAATAAATCCAATTTTGCGTCACCAATCCCAATGTGCCACAAGAAGACCTTTTTTTCTCAGCTTGACAACCAAGTTGGTCGCGATTGTCAAACGGTTCAAGATTTTCCTACCTTCTGAATCTTTTTAGGGTATATGAAAGTTTAGACACAGAGATAGCAGTAACGTTTAACACTTCTAACAATTCTTTAGATATTTGCCATGGATCTTCTTCCAGTATAATTTGCAATTCGGCATTATCAAATTTTTTTGGTGTGCCTCAACGTACTTTGTCTTCTTCACTGTAGTTACCGCTTTAGAATCTTTTAAATCATTCTCTGCATGTTCTTTCTGATGGAACTTGTTCACCATATGATTTCACAACCGACATCAATTTTTTTTCTTTTATCTGAAAGTAATATTTTTAATTTCGTAATGAGTGGGAGAAAACGATTCAGTTAAAAGACGCAAATTTGTAATCTCGGCGATGAATTATTAGCCTCACAAAACAAATGGCATTCCCAATGTCATTATTAGATCGAATATTAAACTTAACATATATGCATATTAACAAAACTAATAATAATTGAACTAATTCAATGTTGTTTAAATTCAAATTTGCGCTCTAAATTGATATTATGTGATAATTATTATTGGAAACTTAGGAAATCCCTTGTTTATTTAAAGGTGCTCGAATATTGGCTTCCTAATTATTTTACAGCAAAATTTTATTTAGGTCTTTTGAAGTGTTCTTCAAGATGAATCTGTCTGTGAAGTTTGAGAATTTTTTCATAGCTCAGTTTCAAGATATTTAAAAAGATCAGTAGCGAAATTCTATTTATACTAAACTATCAGCACGGCCTTGATCAGTAAATGTTAAAATAAATTACTGGAAAAGCTTTTTCAAAAACGACTGGATTTATTAATTATCTGTTCAGTTTTGAGTTTCATTGATCAAGGCTCTGCTGATAATTTGGTATAAATTGAATTTAGTTACAGAATCTTTTCTTAAATATCTTAAAACTCCGCGTATGAAAAACTCTCAAGACTCAGACAGATACATCTTGAAGAGTACTTTAAAAAGCCTAAAAGGAATTTTGCCGTAAAGTAATTAGGGAAGCCAATATTCGAGCATCTTTAAATTAACATGGGATTTCCCTTGTTGAGTTTCAAAATGCACAACTTCTTTAGATACTGAATAGATTATTATACACAGAACTGAATGAAGGATATAATTCAAACTGAAAGATTATAGATAATAAATGGTAATCTATTGAAACGAAATATAAATGATTTGAGGAGAATCAATTTAATTAGCTGATATAAAATAAATACAACTTAAGTTATGGCGCAATGCACTGGCATACTGTTCGTTTTACAACAACCATAAACTTAAGAAATCATTCTATGAGCTTTAAGCTGCAGTTTTATTATTATTGCAGATCAAAGCAGTAAAGAACACGTTCCGTTTTAAATCGATTTAAATTTTAAAAATGCCTTTGCTTTCAAAAAAGGAAAAAAGAAAATCCGAGCACTAAATTTTATCGATAGATATATCTATCTTCACTGCTTATTCAGAGATTTTTCATCGGTTTTTGTTAGAAACCTTATTTTTCACAAGAAACAAATAGTTTTTAACCTTTAAGCGGACTATTAATATTGGGAAGAACACTCAACGTTAGAAATTATTTTCTTACAATATCATCGGACAAGAGTGTCTTCAATTACCTACAGTCAGGGACGAAATTGTGGGTACGACATTTATATTGCTGGTTACTTCCCGCAAACGTTTATCCCTTTATACCTGCAGCATTCATAAATCGACAACAGCATCTTAAAACTGTGCAAATAACATTTATTGGGTATTATTTCATAAATTAATGGTGGGGTTTGTTTTATTTATTTTATAGACGTTTTTAACTGGACAAAATTATGGGTACAACGATGCAGCTTTAGTTTATCAGTACTATTCTAGCGTGCAGACAATATTAGTGGATTAATCTGAAAAACGGCATTTTTATTAAGTTAATAATTAATAGTGAAATGTCCTAAGAAAGTTCGTTTTTAAACTAAAAAAGTGGGTATAAGTTAAGGACAATTAGCAAACAAGTATAAAGTATCAAAAAACGCTGTTGTTCGTATTTGTAAAAAAATTGAAGCCACTATTAGTACTGAAAATATGGCGGATCTAGGCCGAAAAAGAAAATCTACACCAAGAGACGATGCCCGAATTGTGCGTGAAGAAAAAATCCTAGTGCAAGTGCTCGCCAAGTGAGGGAAAGTGTCAATATAAACGTTTCTACTAAAACAATTAAAAGAAGGATTAAGAAGGCTGGCCTTCAAAATTTCTTAAAAAGAACGAAATCATTCATTAGGGAACGAAATAAGAAAAAACGATTAGCATTTGCAAAACAACATGTAAATAAACCCCCAGCCTTTTGGGAAAAAGTGGTGTGGTCGGATGAAAGTAAATTTAAACTTTTTGGGTCAAAACGAAGAGGTAGATTATGGAGGCGAGCAAGAGAAGCCTTAAGTTCTAGAATGGTAGAAGCTACAGTTAAACATGGAGGCGGAAATGTTCTTGTATGGGGTTGTTTTAGTAAAAGCGGTGTAGGCAATTTAGATAAAATAGAAGGTACGATGACAGGAATATCATACGTACAAATTTTGGAAGAAAATTTGTATCCTTCGCTCGAAAAGATGGACCTTGACGACTTTATTTTTCAACAGGATAAAAATCCCAAGCATACTTCGTGGGTTGCTAAGAATTATTTCCAAGAAAATGACATTGAAATCCTTCAGTGGCCGCCTCAAAGTCCGGATCTAAACCCAATTGAACACTTGTGGCCTTATTTAGACGGCAAAATTTCACGAGAAAGAGTAAAAAATGCCACATCTTACTTTAACAAACTGATCGCTGCTTAGGACGAAATTCCAGCAGAAATAATAACAAATTTAATCGACAGCATACCACGGCGACTTGCAGCAGTCATTGCAGCCAAGGGAGGTCATACCAAATATTAATTCTGGTGAAATTTATGTAATACAAATTTGAAAGAGAAATTGTACCTATAATTTTTCCACTTCTTATTTCAGAAATTATTAAGTTATTATAATAAAGTACTTGTTTTTTCGTTTATCTTTTCACTTTTTTGTTAGAATATTACATTTAGTTGTCAACAGACTGTTCAGTTGATTATTTTTGTTTATATTTTAATTCTGTGTATATATCTTTTTCAAATACGATAGAACTCTCTTCCGTACCCATAATTTTGTCCCCGACTACTTATTTTTTACAAGATGTTCATGATCGTTAAAATAGTCATTTATTGCTTGATTTTTGTCACTGAATTGCACATACAACAAAAGAATTCTCAGTAGAGATGTATACAGGGTGCTGCATTGATGAAGGCAACATAGGAAATGTCATGTTAATTTAAAAGTGCTTGAATATTAACTTCACTAATTATTTTACAGCGAAATTCCATTTATGTTATTTAAAGCACTCTTCAATGGTTGTGAAAAGTAGACAAGTGATTAATAAATATAGTGGTTTTTGAAAACGATTGATAGAGAAAGCTGTTCCAGTAATTAATTTTAACATTCACTGATCAAGGCCGTGCTGTTAGTTTGGTATAAATTGAATTTGGTTACTAAGGTCTGGTTGTACGGAACACTTCAGGTCACCTTAACTTTAAGCACCTCTTAGAATATGACGTATACTATGTTATATGTATAATCTCTAATGTCACATTCTAAGCAATACTTCAAATTAAGCTCGGCTTAAGTGTTTGGTGCAACACCATTTATATAAATTTGAAGAGATATTTATTTGTAAGAACAAAAAATTGTATATCTCTTATGTAATGAATAATCTTTCAATCATTAAAAGTGAAGAGGGCATAAACGCCTGGAAATATTGTAGAGTTATTATCCTTGCAAATTTTTGCGTTAATATTTTATAGTGCGAAAATTATTAAAATTGTAAAATTGTAACTCTGTATATTCGTCGAAATATTATAACAAATGATTGTAATTATTAAAACGTGTTGGCGTAAATTGTGTAGTCTCTGTTGTAATGAATTTTAAGATGTATGTTTAAACAAAATTGATGCAACGAATTTGTCTGGACAAAATTACCGGCATGAAATAAGCGTGCTTTACTTTAATTTATGTCCGACTTCGAATTTCCGATCACCATTTATCTTAATTTGTTTTGTAATTGAAAACTACTTCAGCCTGAAAAATCCCATCTTCTGTTTCAAATGTTTCCGCTCGAACATTAAACGAGAAAATGCTTGTGACAAATGAAACAAGGTCGTAACAAGTTCTTTTGGTCTCCCGTTTAGTCTTCTCGGTCACTACAATAACAATCATTAAAGTAATTGATGTTGACACAAGTTTTATCCCCACTCCCCTTTGCACACAAAAGCGTTCACTCACTCCCATTTACTAATTGAAGCAATATTTGGATGCATTTCAAACTGTTTTCCTATAGACTGGGTTTTCACATTAGGTTTTTGTTTCATCCACTTATTTGACTGGGAAATTCGCGTGAATAAAATCAATTTGATATTCTATTAATAATTATTAATTCGGGAAAGATTTCATTTGTATTTTAAAAAGTTAAACGAACAAACGTTTTGAAATAATTCTCAGAAATGTTACTTTATACTTATTGCAATTTAACACTTCGTATTTTATAATCAATTTTCAATTATACGAAATTTAAACATTTCATGTGCTATAGAAAATTCATTTCCATTTCGAAAATGTTGTAAACAGCCAATTTGAATTGTAAAGGTTCTCGTTTTCCAATTTTCGGTAATTTATTAAGCAGGTGTTTATTTGTTCTCATTAGTCGTGTTTATTTTAAAGGATCTAAACGATCTCGAACATATAAATTGAGCCTGTTTCAAAGTAAACATCGTTATGATTATTTAGGTACGATTCGTATTTAGATTTCAGTTTAATACAATTTAATAAAACGATAACAAGAAGTTTTTAGTTGATGGGTATCCAAGTTATTTTTGCTTGTTACAAATGAATTTACCTTCAAATTCACTAGGAATTTTCTTTACTAAAGAATTTGTTCTCTTATTCTCTATTTTAGTTAGGTATTACATTTTACAGTATTAATTATATTTTATCCTTTTCTTTTCTATGTGCTTATTAAATCTGTTAAACTGTGAAGTGAACTTCCATGAAACGTTTAATTTTTTTACTTTTCATATTTTTACACAACTCGTCATTATTGCGATATATCGAAACATTCTATATACAGAGCGTCCCATAATTATACCGACAAACTTAGAAGAGTTATAGAAGACACAAAAATAAGCATTCTTGACTAATAAACTTATGTTCGAAAATGAACAGTTCGCACACTATGGCGATTAAAAGAAAAGTAGGATTTTAGATTTCCTTCTTATAAATTTATCTATCTTGAAAACCGTTATCGAAACGGAAATTTCATTTATATTTACTCTGTATAAGTTATATACTTCAGCATCATTACGCCAATTATACTTTCTGTTAAATTGCATCGTTCTTGATAATATTGTACCTGTGGGTTCGCCCACACAGGTTCTGTTCCATACGTATTTCTTTGTTTGTGTCAGTCACAAAGCTGCTACGTCGAATATAAATTTCATATCAACTTAATGTAAAATACATGATAATGTAATATTCTTACATTGAAAAGAATCGATTCCAAACTAATAATACAAGCATACGTTTGATTGTGTCTGATTGATTATTTCTGCCTCCTTATAATTTGACGCCTTTATAAAAAGAAATGGAGCATCTCACATAAAGCTGATTGCGCGTAAATGGCACTTAAAGTTTTAAAACGATAATAAAAGTTCCTGAATGAAAGCCACAGCAAATGCATGTTTTTTGAAGGAAAGATAAAAAAGGAAAAGATAATGTGAAAACTTTACTGTCTTATGTTGATGTCTGGCGGCCCAGACGTAAGTGTCTTGGCAACTGATAATTTCGGTGCATAAACTTCAATTTCATGAAATCAATATTTAAACTGTTATTTACAATGCACGGATTTTCTTGCATGGCTGAACATACTTGCACAGCAAACTAAGCTGGCCAGTGTTTCACTAATTTACGCTTATATTGATTTGCATGGCTCGTTCGCGCACGCTAGGAACAATCTAATTCGCAAATTTAAACTTTTTCATCATGAAAGCTGTGCACTTTTAAGAATAGCGACAATACAGGGCGTTCGCGGAAAAATAAAATCAATCCAAGTAGAGCTGGATATCAGTTTGTTATTTCTTTTTGAAAATGAGAAATACTCGTGAATTTAATTCGAATTTAGTGAAGTGGTAGGTAATATATACAGGCTTTTGTCCATAAAAAGCAAGTTTTTCATTTTTAGCGTGTATACCTTTGTACTGATTAAGTCGAGAAAATCGTTAGTTGAAAGAGTTCCTTTACATGCAGTAAAAGGACTCTGTATAATATTTCCGGTATTGTATAATAATTTATGCAGGAGTCAGTCCTCAAACTAACAAGCGTTCAATTGAAAAGTTCATCAAGTTGGTTTTGATTTTTTGATCAAAGACGATGAGGAGAAACTTGAATGACTTCCTAAACATCAAAATTGACAATTGTCCAACAATTGTAAATGCACTGTTGATATAACCTTCATGTTGAAGCAGGTCTTCATAAAAATTAAAAGGCTTGATGAGTTTTTTCGTTGAATACTTAATTTGAAGTTTTAAATCATGTGGTTAGTAGAACTTATTTTTATTATTACCTTGTCAAGCCTTTATTTTCTGGTAAATGATGAAGTTTAACTTGAATTAATGCCATATGTTTCATTTCAACTTCAAAACGTATCTTTTTGTTCACAGTTGTTTTAAATTGTTCGTTTTTATTGAATGATAGATTGAACCAGTTTAGTTTTATATAATTTATTTTGTCATAGCCTGCTTCATGTTTGTTCATTTTCAAGTTTCTGTGAAACAGACGGTTTTATTATAAAGGCCTATTTCTCTTTTATTTTTGTTCAAACACCCAACAAGGTGTATACATTCGTAAATGGGATATTGCTTTCTAGAGAATGAAGAAAAAATATTCTAAAAAACCATCCACAAGACTGAACTGTCTTGATAAAGCCGTCAACCTCACGACAAAACGTCGCTGAAATATAACAGTTAATTGTGGGAATTGAAAACAAAAAGTTCAATTTTTGAAATTTTCATTGCGCAAATTATGTTAAATTTTTCATACTAAATTTAATGCAAAATTTTATTACGTAAAAAAATAAATTATGTAAATTGTTTTGTTAAGAAAAACAAATTACATTTTATTTTTTTTAAATTTTTTAAGGATTTGAAAGTTCTTTTTCCGACTTGTTTCTTTTTTTCCTAATTTTAATAATGATGTATAAATTAAAAAAGTTTTTAAGCCAACATATTTAGTTTAATTGATAAATAACCGTTTTTGCATGCCCCAACTCATCTGTCAGAGGGCGTCAAATTATGGAGTGGCACACAGGTGGCTTTTTGTCTCGCAGGGGCCCTCGTCATTTCAAACTGAATTAAAGTTGCGAGACATTGGTTATAAGAAGATGCGAATTATTCATTGAAAAAAATAAATAAAAAAATAATTTGAGCAACATGACATTTAATTTTTAATAATTCAGAAATTTCTGCATTTGTTTCATTAGTTTTTGGGTGTTTGGTTTATACAATTTTTTAAAAATTGTTTTTTATTTTATTTTTTGTTTTTCAGTATCTTGAAATTTTTCCTAAGTAAGGATACAAATATATTATGCAGTTGAAAAGAGAAAGAAATTTTCTATTATTTTTAAAATAAATTATGATCAAACAGACTATATATCATCTTGTGCATAAAAAAGTAAACAATTTTAATCGATCTAGATTTACTTATGCTGGATAATGAACTAAAGATACTTGATTGTCAAAAATATTTGTCAAGAAATATAGTGAAGTTTGTTTTACAAAACTGAAATAAAAAATTCACTTGGAAATCGTTTACTTTTACTTGTATACGCGATGGTACAATTAAAACCAAATATAATATCAATATTACAAATACATCTATTATTGCCTATATTATCCACCAACCACAAAAGAGTATTTCAGGAATTAGATTTATTTTGGTATTATCAGAAGTACGTGAAGGACAGTGCTGCATGAAAATTTTTGTAGGCATATCCTGAAGCAAAGTTTATATTTTTGGTTAGGTTGGGATATTTTACTTATTAATTAATTAATTAATTATATTTTATTACCAGTTATGTAATAATTTAACTTGTAATCTCAAAACCGTAAAAAAGTTTTCAAGGAGTTGGAAATACTTTGGTATTATCAGAAGTACGTAGAGGACAGTCTTACGTAGAGTCGATTTGACATTTTTTGTGTGTACAGCCTGTATACAATAAAATAGCATTAGTGGGTAGAGTACAAGCTAAAATTTTTATTGAACAATAACAGATATTTTATATACTCATGTTTTGTTTAACAAAGTTTTTTTTTTAATATTGTAAAATAAATGTGTCTATATTAAAATATGTCATTTAACTTTAACTAAATGATTTATTATTAATTTTAATTAGAATTAAATTGAGTAACAATGAATGTGAAGTTTTAAAAATAATTTGTTTCTATTTTCAAATGATTTTTTCCTTTGCTTTGAACAATTCTGCCAGCAACGATTAATAAATTCTATGAATAATAAATTGCAGTTATAAATAATAATAAATATATGGTCACGATATCGCTAAACTAAGTTCCGCCCTTATAAAAACTCTTCTCGAATTAATCGTGATTCTAATTAAAGTTCGGCTGAATGTCCTGTGGACTGTGTTGGAAGTTAGCTGAGGTCACATTTACATCACAACGTATGATGGCCCCAGGTGCGTGTTAAGTCGTTATCGATTTGAACTAGTACTTCAGTCACGCCAGACCAACCCTTGTAGACTTCTTGGTACGTTTATGAAAGTATTTTCCCTTTCGAAACCTACTTTTTTCTAAATTATCTTCATCAACATCGTATTAAATTACAGTTCTCTGCTGGTTCGTTAGAGAAAATTAGTAATATTTTCCATTTCAGAAGTTTCACGGCTGAAAATTAACTTGAGAAACTATACAATCTTCTATTTAATCCAATAGAAACTATTTTTTCTAGTTATTTGTACAAAGTAATACTTTGACATTAAAAATTATTTTGGTCAAGGGTAGACATGGATTTTTAGAATTACCGTCGAAGCCTTGGTTATACTTGCTGTTTCTGTTTCCCTTTTCATGACCGTCCTTGATCAAAATAATTTTTGATGTCTCTGTATTTGAACCCAATATTGATTTTTTGTTTGCAAGGTATTAATTCTTTAAGATTGATATGTGATACTCTTCCCCACATTTCCCTACTTCTGTCTGTATCCATTAATGGTTTTCAAAAATTGAAATCGATTTTAGCAGTAATAATTGTAGAGTAGTAGATCGTTCGCATGTCTCACCCATTTACATTCGACACCACGTTGAGGTGCAAAACAAGAAATTCCAATCAAGTGGTTGCATTAAGCAAATTAATCATTTCGAATAAGCCTTGATTCATGGAATTCTAGTCCGAAGCCGTCAGTTATTCTAGATTCATCGACGTTAGCGGTGATTAACTGTGCCGTCAATATCAATTTGTAAGTACATTGTCAGCTTCGTGCTCTATTTATCATGCTTATTATGATATAGGCTAATGGAAAACAGTGAATGTAAATTATAACTACCACTACCGGCAGTTTTACTTACTCTGCCTGTTACCAGACGATACAACGATACAAAAACGCCTAATTGCGCAAAATCAGTCTTTAGCCTATAGTTAAAATGTAAAATAGAAATCATGATCACGACAGAATTTAGGAGCATTCATGTTAACATGTAATTTAAGAAAATTACTGATTCTGCAAAGAAGCATGTATTTCTAATGACCGCAGAGGAGTTGTTGTCAGACGGACATGCGGTATATTCCTGCTTATTAGTAGTGGAGACACGTAACTACATAAAAAAGTAACATAATTGGTATCTAAGAGATGTCGGTTTCTTTTTAAGAAAGCCTGTATTCAGGAAATGCCTTTTAAAAATATGTGATACGATAGTCTACTCGATACAAGGTGCATCTCACCTTGATACTTTTAGTTTCTGGATTTTTATATATTTATTTAGTTGTGTGCATGTATGAATTGTTGGATGGACGTCGCACTTCACGTAAGTTTTTAAAGGCTTGTAAATAGGTACAAGTGTAGATTTAGGCCCCGTCTTTTCACCTCCCTGTAAATTTATCTAAAAGTGTATATAAAAGTATGTTCATGCTTCATCGAGGAAAATCTAATTTTAAAAAATTTTGTTGCAAATCGTTTTTGATTGCAGTGAAAACCTCGAGCAGCCTCTGTACAGCTGTTTCAGCCCTACGTCTCTACTGATGAAGCCCCAGACAGGGCTGAAACAGCTGTACAGAGGCTGCTCGAGGTTTTCACTGCAATCAAAAACGATTTGCTACAAAATTTTTTAAAAACTTTCATTATGCTTTGACAGCAAGCACGGCCGTCTTGCATGGGGGACTTATTAGGAGCAAATCCGCTTCAATTTGTCTATCCTACTGCAATGTCAGGTCAAAAAGCGATCGTAGGATGTCGCTGTTTTATCTGAAAATCTATTTGTTCGGTCTGTTTCTTATAGGTTCCGGTCTGTTTGTAAGTACCTAGTTACATAACAGAAAAGTCCAGCTTCAGAAACTATTTCGCCCCCTCTAGCTACATATAAGAAGTTCGGTATCTTTAAGAATGCCGATATGTCTAAGACCTTGGTGTCAACTGAGGCTAGCACATTAAAAAAAATACCTTTTCAAAGTGTATGTATACGAAAACCTGTAGTAAGCTTGATACAAGATGCATGTTGCCTTTTTGTACAGCTGCATTTAGTTTTTGTTTTGATATGTTTATTCGATGATGTATGCATTGTTGGATAGATACATGTCACATTTCACATTAACTTCTAAGGGGCTTAACTTATACATACAAATTTAGATGAAATGAAACCAAATAAACTGATTTGGTGTACTTCTGTCGTCGGACTGAATTAGACGTTCGAATTTTTAACTTTTCTTGCAATGAACCCAATTTGTAACTTTTACAAGTTAGGAGGAAATCCCTTCAATGTATCTCTTCAACTTGAAACGGCCCAGCATTTGTATGTACATATATCATCGATTTTAGATGAAATTTTAATTGAGTTCTTAGTCTCTTCATGTTTAATCGAGGGAGACACTTGGTATTGCACGCTGTAAATAATTCTCATTAGTTCTCGACGTAATTTTCTAAACGAATGCATGAAATTCATGCGTCCCATACCAACATAAATAACCGATTATCGCTCGGTCGCATTTCCGATAAAATCAACAGAACGAAGTAACACAAATACAAAAAAAATCAATAGCGGGGAAAATTCAACGGACGACAAAAGTCGCTTGGTCACAGGACTAATATTACCACAAGAGTTTCCGAATAAATGGCGGCAAATGCCCGTTTTTGCAGCCAATTACACTATTAGCTTGGAGCTGTCACATTGGCGCCGGTGGCCGTCCACTCGATGGCCGTTAGCAGGCGCAAACAAAGCTGTGTCGAATTCTCGGACTGGGTGACGTCACGAACACCAGATAAGCTCGTGATTAATGACAGTTATGTTACTCTTACAGGATTACATTTTTTAGATCCTTAACTTTTTGACCCTTGAACTTTTTTCCTTCTGTGTGTAGCATCCATGAGATTAATTTGTGTTCGTGCTTTTTATTAAGTATATCTTAATTAATCAAGCCCATCTGCATGAAACCATACAACATCTACGTCTCTCGCTTCTTATTTTTCTTATTCTGAAGATTTTTCATTGGCATGAAAACGTCAAAAGGGCAAAGAGGAAAGTATACTACCTTTGAAAAGTTTCGTTTCCACGATGGCTTCGAAAAGTGTCCATTCACTACAACAGAGCGTTGGTCTTAAAGACCATTTCAATAAGGATCACTTTCGATCTGCTTTATTGCGATGCGAAAAGATGCTTTTCGAAATTGTTGTACATGCACGGGTCTTACCCATGCTGATCACCATAACAAGCGGACGACCAAGCATTCATTGACAAGAATTATTGTTCGTTTACTCTTTGGTTACGACCGTTTCCTGTATGTAAATAAGCTTTTGGGAAAAGGGCAGACCTGCCTGTATTGTTCGGTTTGAAAGAGCAAGGATGCGGTGACAGATGACCCGAGTCAGTGGAGTCGGTAGTGGGCAAAATAACATCCGCACAGGATTCAGTTGGAAAATATGGCGCCACCTGGGGTTGTTAGTCGCACCGTCGTACTTTGGGAACTCACTGCCATGAGTGAATCCTATAGATACTTTCACCCCAACACTAATTGACCCGTTACGTATAAAGGAAGTAGAAAAGTACATACAAAAAAATCTCCCAGATCAGGTTCACGCTTTTTATTGTCAAAAAGAACAGATTGACTGGAGGTGAGGGACCAAGTCGTAATTAAAGTTGCAAAACAGAAGTAATGTTTGGCTCTTTTGTAGTCGATAGCAAAATTTTGTTTATGTTATATGGATACGTTAAAAAATTGACAAGAAAATCTGAATAAGAGAACCAAAAATAAAGCTTTCAAACTATCAAATCTCTATTAGCTATTAAACAGACTCTGAAGGAGTCAGATAAAAGTGAAAGTTTGGATTCAAAACAGAATCGCCCAAGTACCGACTCGATTGGAACTTCGACTCAGCCATGAAAGGAATTCTAAGCAAGCATATAATCGTGGGTCCAAAAATAGATGGTAACAATATTGGCCTCCTGGATAATACAACGTCCCAGCTCCTAATCTCGCTTGCAGGGCAACGAAAAGAAACTTCCTGACGTCTGAGGAATCCAAGCGTCGTTTGCGATGTTCAAAACGTTCTCCAACGAGCATAAAAAATCATGCGGGACGTCGGCGGGGAAGTGACTCCCTACACAGATGGTCGAACATAGCAAAATCCAGTAGTACGTGAAATTCGTCGAATGCTGCACAAGGAGCTAAATTTTCAAAACGAAAAACGCGGTGTAAACAAAATGAAAGAGAATTAAAAAAATTCAATCTTACCTGGAGCCAATGGCGGGCCGGGCTAAAAAAAAAAACGGAAGCACGCATGTGGACGAGCTAGAAAACGGTGGAAGTTCGTTTGAGCGGCTTTAAATCCGTCTAAGGCCTGATTTTTTCACCTCTTGATAAATTTATGTGCTAGGTAATATCCTCGGAAACTATTATGGACACAATGGTTTCCAAGGATAATATCTAGCAGATAAATTTATTAGGAAGTGAAGAAATTGGGCATAAGGGTCTTACACAACCTGGCCCAAATTCACGTGGGGAAACTAATCCCTTCAATCGAAGCGGTGTACGCAAATTCCATTTTCAAAAGAACTGGAAATTTTTCCATGAGATCTTCTTAACGAAATGCACGTATGTCCAGTCATACTACTGGACTACAATCAATTGTAGAGTACACCCGAACTTGTTCACGCGTTACATACAGGACCTGACGTAGTTCCAACCTCCAGAGAGTTCTGAACGACGAAGATGTCAAAAATCCAGGATACGAAGAAAAGTGATTACGCGGGTTTCCACATTCATAAATGTGTGCAGAAAATTTAAAGTGTGGAGAAATGAGACGTCTTGAATTCCCTTCCGGAAAAAAGACAAAAAAGTAACTTTATCGTGACCACCTATGGCTGCAAACACTGATAAAATAACAACAAAACGCGTAATGCAAAGATCATGGTGGAATATATTTTATTTTTTATTGAGAAAAGATTACTTTAAATTTTGACTGAAGAAAGAGAAAGATCCCCGCTAATGAAGTGAAGGTTGCTGGGATATTGCGTACTTGATGACCTCTGCAAATGTTTGATAGGGGCACCTTTTGGTTGTTACGAATTTACCGTACCTGAATTGGTCAACTTGGGCTACCAAGGGGGCTTATCTGGACCATCTTACCAGTAATGTAGGCCGGTACCATGGAAATCGTTACTCGAGGGCACTCATGATGAAGGGGGAAGATCTTCGATTATTCTGCATGCTGGGCTACGGATGTGTTTTTCCCGACGTTTGAATTATGGGCATTTAATCGTTCTTATTGACAATCTTATCTCCTTTTGAATAAAAAAGGCATGAAAAGTAAGGTAGATATTTATGCCCGGTTTCTGAAACGATACATAACTTTATGTAGAGATAAACTCAACAGAAACTTACCATAACTTCTAAAAACCATTTCTCAAAACTTTATCTGTGTGTAAAGTGTATACGTAGCAACGTAAACAATTTATACTTTTCATAAAGTTATCTGTCAAGAAAAATCTATGTTTACCTAAAGTTATTTATTGTTTCAGAAACCGAACATAAGTTAGTTCTTATCCCTGTTGACGTTTTGTTTTTAATTTCTCAAAAGTGTTTTACCTATACACGTTTATGAGAATTTATACGCGGGAAAGTCGACAAGATGTGGGAAGTAGAATTCCGTGATGAAACAAATAGGATTATTGCTCTAATTTATGCTGTTCTCTGCACGCTTAATTCGCTTATTTTACCTGTAAATCGTTTCCAAAAGTATCAAGTGTTCATATTTTCGAATTGCTGGTGTAGTAAATTTATTCATAAATATTGTTAGTTAGTATCATTATTATTTATTTTTCATAACGGCTTTGAAATTCTTTATTTAAAATATTTTCAGTTGCAACGCTTAAATTCGGGGACCCTGATTAGCTAAGTAAATTGGTATTTTGTAAGTTTAAGCATCAAGTAACGACGAACAGACACGCAATAACAACTGAACAATTTCTTTCACCTGAATCAGTGATCTTCAGGGCGAATAACCAGAACAGGAACAATTCGTAGAGGAATGATGTTCCTTTTGTATAATAATTCCAGAAGCAACCAAACACTCTCTGCCAACATGGTTTCTCAAAGGAGTTGTATACTTACTGGGTGATTTAGAAAAAGCATATTAAGACCGTATTCACTAAGGTCATGCAAGTGCGAAATTTCAAGAAATAAGTCTGTCAGAGGCATTTCAAAACTTCAACTTCCTTTGAATCCAAAAAGAAAATCATGATTCATTTCTCACATTTACACACACAAGTTCCAAATTCGATTGAATGAATTGTGTATTACACATTTTTTTCCCGCAGAAAGCCATAAATAAAAACGTTTTACAGTTTAATTTCAAGGTAAACGCTAGTGTTTCGTTATATTCCACGCGAGCTCATTGTTCTTGTGATGTTCTTGTGATACAGCTGTACCAATTAATACCTAAATTTTTCATGCATTTTATCTCAAAAACTATAGATATTACAGCCCTTAAGCATATAGACTTTTTGTTTTTCTTTTTTGTGTACTACCAGTGGTTTATGAGTCGGACACTTATTTCGAATCACCCAGTATACAATAACGAGAATTTATGCGCAGAAAAGACGGCAAGTAAGTCGCAGATCGAAGTATAATTGTATCGAATAACGTTAGTTTCACTGAAACAACCTTCATTTTTCAATAATTCGATACCGATTTTATAATTTCCTTAAACTGTTTTCGAGCAACGACCGGCTTTCAAGATGGATTAAATGCATGCGGACGGAAAAATAAACGTTGTTTGCAATATATCAGCAAATTTATTCGTTTCATTTCTATCACGATGTGTAATTCAATTACCGGCTTTCCTCGTAGAACATGCGTTGAATACACTGACCTTTTCCCGATTTAAAATAATGCGTTCATTAAAAAACAAAGCTTTCCGCAAATCTAATCTCACAAAGAGTGAGTCCTTGGAAATTTCTACGTTGACATTAAGGATTATGCCAAGGCGGCCACCAAGTGAGAAAAAGTAGCGTACTTCAAGTTCACTATTTATTGGAAACCATAAATAGCTAAAATAACATAGTGCGAGCAAACTTTACTTTGTCTTAAAAAGATGAGGGACAGAATATGTTCCATAACGGTTGTCATAGATTGTTGTTACATAATTACATGGCCACCCTGTAAATAGTTATTTTATAAAAAAAAATATGTTAACAATAGGAAGAGCATTTGTTTAGCTTTTGGTTTCGTGTGTATTATGCATCTACAGGATTTCATTCTCACACGACAACATGTAACTTCATTAACCTGTTTCTTGAAGCATACATTTTCATCTTCCAGGAGGGACAAATCTCCAATCTAAAACCACTCTTTTTTTGCATGAATTATTTCACGATCTGCATTGTATATGTATATTTAAGGTCAGGTCATTTCGGTAAAGGAAACCACGATCAATAATTTCATTTCCAGAAAGAATAGCTTTTAGCTTTTAATATCTACATATCCCCCTTTTGTTAATTTACGCTGCATATGTATGACTTTTCTGTCGCCTCCAAACATAATCACCGCTGTCCGTGCTTTACTGTTGATATCCAACACTCTCTCCACCTCTCTCTCTCTCTCTCCAGCACGTCTTCGCACAAACGTGCGCTGTTTGAATCCAAAGATCTCTAATTTAGATTCATAGTAGCATAGAACTATCTTTCACCCTTTCAAAGTCCAGTTCATGAAATTCATCCGATTGTTTTTGTGTGGTCTCCTTACAAAATATTTTCTTTCAGAAATGCGCCGGATTTCAGGAGTTGTTTAACTAGGGTTATCACTTCTCTCTCATCTTTGGCTTTAATTAATTACGAAAATCATGTTCCACAACATAAAGTTTTCAATATTGTTACTTCCTGCGCAGCAAATGAAATTATATAAAAGTGTCATGTCATTTGTCGTACCAGTGATTGAGCCAAATTTCATTGCTTTTCAGAGCATGATTTTATACTCTGAATCGGATTTTTGTAACAAATCAGTAAACATACATAACAAAAACTCCCTTTCAAGATAATGCCTGATTTGACCGCATGTACACTGCGGGAAAAACACCTTTCTGCTTCTTGTAAGGCACTCAATTCACTCTGAATAAATTCTGGACTTAACCACTTATTCACTGAAGCGATAGATATAGCATCTTGATAGTTCTGGAAGTTTCGGGAACAGGACTAAAGAAAATTGAAATCTATATAAAAGTCAAACCGGGCGCGTGATGATAGATGTAATGATATTACATGCAAGATATTGAGTTCTGCGATATCATTGTATGCGTTGCTGAACTGTTGCCTCAGTGTAATTCAGCCTTTAATCAATCACACTGTAATGTTTCTGTCAAACACATTTTCTCTTTCTCTGAAAATTCTATTCATGCTGTAGTTATCGCCTAATTTTCCTGATGTATCTTTTGCTCTCACATTATCACGTTTTGAACAAGGACAAGTCCCGGTGCCTGCTTAATAAGGCCACTCTGTCTACAAAAACATTGGAAATAAATCCACTCTTTAATAATAAATTCCAGTGCTCCATGTTTTTTTTGAGTTTATTGTTAATTAGATTTGCGTTCTTTATAAAACCGTGTACGCCTGAATAAATTCAATTAACTTGCAGATACTCATTTTTTTGCGCTCGCGCCCCGTTTCTCCTCTTATTTTTATTCCGTCCCCCTATCTGCCCTAAGACAAGTGATAATGGCAAACTAGCGTGCAGAAAGTCCGTGTAAATGCCAAACCATTCCTATTTAATTCCCAGTAAATTATCAGACCATTTTTTTACTTTTTTTAGTTGAATGCAAATTTAACAGACTTGGGGTTTATCAAGTTTGCAGGACGTCATAAATTTACTGATTAAATGGAACTGAGAAAAACAAAACACCTGTTCTTAAGTCTACAACTAATTAGTAGTCCAGTTACAAATATTTTATTTAAGCGATTAGAATTTACTTCATGTTTTATTGTTAAAAATTTTAATAACAAAAGAAAGATAAAACATGACCTTAGACCACGGTGAACGATATATTAGGTGAGCCACAAGATCATTCGGCCATGTGTCGATATGTGCATGAAAGCGGGAGATGATTTGTGAGAGCGGCAGCTTAAGGAGGGGTTCAAATATCAATGCGCGAGAGAGAACCGTATTTAATCTTTCAGCATGAGATAACATTAAAATATTTCTCGCAGTTACGTGCACGTTCCGAACGCCCGCGCTACTACCTATTGATTCTTTACTGTGCTCCAGACAATTTTATTTTGCTTACATTTAAGCGAAGAAAATATAATGACTTTTATTTAAGATAAATAAATATTATTATACCTTATACTGCTTATTCACCGAACAACGATGTGCAGATGGGTTTATACTTTATACTTAAAATATGTTTCTATTGAATTGTCTCAGCAGCATAGTTAAGTTAAAGTGGTTTACTGTTCAAAGCAAAAAAAATGAGAAGTGTTGCACATAAGGTATCTTTTTTTAAAAATATTGTTGTAAAACAGTGTTTATTGCATTTAAGGTATTGCACGTTGTATAGATCCTAAAGTTTAGTTTAGTATATGGCTTTTAGTTTTATGAATGAAGATATGAGGTGGTTTCATATTTTAATAGTATTCAGCAGAAAACTTCTAAAAACGAGGTTAATGGTCCATTTTAAATTACCTTCGATTTTTACCATACGATTTTATGCAGAGTGGGTCATGAAATTTAAATATAAATTTTATATTCAAATGTTTTATCTCAGTTTCTCGTAAATATATTAAAGAAGCCACCATCAGTGAACTTCGACCCGAAGGTGTCGCAAAGTAAATTACACTGAAAGGGATTTCTTGTCACATGTCAACTCGCGAAGTTCATCTCGTATCCTAAGAATAATCTTTACTTCCTACTCTGTCAATATTTTCGGTGTATTGGAAATCTAATTTCACATGTCTTGAAAAATTTTGTTTTCCATTTTGATCGTGAGTGTAATAGTTTGTTACACATTGACGTATTTCTTATATTTACACTTGATAAATATTTATTACTTACTCAGAAACCTTTTCTTCCTATAGATATACATTTACTTGCTAGCTTTTATTCACGTGAAAAATTATTTATCGGCAATTGCATTGTAGTAATGTGCCACAAAGTATCAATTTACATTCATACTTCATTTGATGACTTACTACATTACAGGCATTGCAAGGAATTTCAGACGTGAGTTTTCAGAGAAATTACTTTCCTGACACTGCATTAAAAAATAATAAAGTAACCATCGAAACACCATTGCGTAAATCTTCCACATCAAATATTAATTTTTAATCTAAAATATGAACTTTATAATTAGAGGCAGTGTCGGACATTTTTAATATTGCAGCAGATGTAGGTAAGTAAGTCTGTTTTATGGAAGAATAATGAAACACATCACAATATTAGGTAAGCGCTTTAGGAGCGGAAATTGTTTTTTAATCATTCCTTCTTATAATAACCCCCTTGTCAAGTTAATTATTTTTCTAGATAACACTGTTGCGTGTTGCACTTCATACTGTCATACATAAGATAAATTAAATAGGAAATGATCTGGGTAGGAATGAAATGTATAAGTTACACATACACCTGCATTTTATGTACCTCCACAGAATTAAATTTCCTCTGATTTAATTTAATAATAATAGTTATAAATAGTTTCTTAAATACTTTTTTGTATCGGAATATGTACATTTCATGGAACTCATCGTTTTAATTAATTACACGTAAATATTAAAAATAGTTTCTTCCTTTTTTTTGCATTCAGAATATGTGTATTTCATGGAATTCATGGTTTTAATTAATTACACGTAAATGAGTAAGTACAGCTGGCTGGTTAGTTAATGATATTGGTTAATAATATATGTTCTTTATACACACATATTTGTTTAGGTTCTTTGTGCAGTAATGGGGTGATGTGTATTCAACAAAAGTTCTCCTGTAGCAACTATTTGCAGTTTAAATTTAAAAAACCCAGAACAAGCAAGTGAAAAAATTTAAATAAATACTCGGGAGTTCTAGTGATTCAAGATAATAAATTGAATTGAGGATCTAGGAGAGAGTAACCAGTATTAAATCCAATCCAGTGTTTATCTGATTACTCAGCGCAATTATCAGATCGTTTTTGTCAAGTGGAAGATCAGTATCTCTATTTTATAGAGTGTTTCTGAACACCACCTTGAGTTATTTCGTTCATGTAGAATCAACAGTCTTTTATGTGCACCCCACATTGTACTTGGAACGAAATAAAGAAATATTATTATTATTAAATGGAGTAAAGAATACCTTTTTTTTAAGAAAAGAAAGAAAGTCTAGAAGACCGGAATGGAAAACTTAGGGATGTGGTCATGCCAATATTAATATACACGTTGAAGTCATGGGCATGTACTGGACAAAAAAAAAGAAAAAGCAGGAAATTCACCGTAAAAGAGATAGGGTAACCGAGAAACATAGGAACTATTGGCTATGTATGACTTTTGAAGAACCGCGTTAATCTATTTTAACCAATATATCTTCTTCCAAAAGACTTTTTGAGGGTTGCTACTGTCGATGTTCTGTGTTGTAATGTAAGAAAATATATCGCAAAAACAAGTCATACCATATCGCGCATATTTGCGCTGGAAGATGAAAATGAATAAAATAGAAATGTGAATATCTCCAAGAAAGCGTGGAAACCTATCAAAAAAATACGAAAACGAAAACATTGAAAAAACGGACGATACAAGTCGAAGAGAAGAGAAAAGTTAAGACGTGTATATAAAATTTCAAGTATTTAGGGACAGTAACCACAAGAAAAGAAAACACCTCAGGAACTACCATGCAATGCTTTTCTTTAATCTATGATGAGCCCGCTCGACGGGGTCTTAAGTCATCGACTTTGTTACTTCCAAACCTCCTCGCCGATGAAGAAATGAAAAATGAAAATGAGAAATGTCTCAATTGCGGTTCGAACTCACGACCTTGCGATGGCAAGGTCGGTCCTTTTACCATTTGGACTGTTCAGATTTTTAAGGACTGATTTGATAATAGAAGAAGAAAAAAAAATCGTTGAAGAAATATGTAGCAAAAGATATAAATGAGACGGAAAGGGGGAGGGGCACGAAATATGACGTTAATAGACAAAGTTGGAACGTTTTGCAGAGAGTGAACTTAAAGTGGAAAGAAAAGAAAATAAATAAATGAAGGTGAATGACAAGGTTGGAATATAAGAGAAAAGTGATGGATGGCAAAGTTGTTGGGAAGATACTAGAATTAGAATTTGTTAAAGAAAGTACAATAAACAAAAGGAGGAGACAAAATTTAGACAGAATATAAAAAATACGAAAAAAGGCGAGTTTGATGACAGTAATAGAGAAAAAATTGTTAGATGTTAGAAGAAAAAAAGTGCTAAAAGAAAATTAGAAAATTCGTGAAGAAGAACATTGTAAGAGGAGATAAAAGGGACTAAGTGCTCCACATAGAATATAAAAAGAGACTAAGAAAAGAGTAGCGGGAGGGTGGTAGAATAGACGCCATGACGTTAATAGATACAGTTAGAAACGCTCCAAGTAGAATATGAAAAAAGGCGAGTTTGACAAGTGTAATACAAGAAAAATTGTTAGAAGCAAAAAGACCTAAAATAAAATCAGAAAATTCATGAAGAAGAACACTGTAAGAGAAGATAAGAGAGACTAAGCTCTACATAGATTATAAGAAGAGACTAAGAACTCGGAAAGGGGGTGAGGGGGGGGGGTTAGGATAAACGCCATGACGTTAATAGATACAGTTGGAAGCGCTCCATATAGAATATAAAAAGAAATATGAAGTTGACGAGAAGAAAAATTGTTAGAAGCAAAAAGAGCTAAAAGAAAATCAGAAAATTCACGAAGAAGAACATTGCAAGAGGAGATAGAGTAGACGATATGTAGTTAAATTAAATAAAGTTGGAAGCGCTCCACGTAGAAAAGTGAAGTTAGTAAAGAGAGAAAAGGAAGAATAACTGAAAAGATAAGAATGTAAGGTTACATATTGATAAAGTTATAAGGAAGATATTAGAAGCAGAAATTGCTGAAAGGAATCAAGAAGAACACAACAAAAGAAGGGGAAATAATCTAAGAAGAATGAAATAAGCCACGTAAGAGAATATAAAAAAGAAGTATGGGAAAAGGTCAGTTCGTAAAAGTAATAGATAATAATTATTATAAACAAAGTGTTCAAAGAAAATCAGAAAATCGATTAAGCAAAACTTTACAAAGCAAGGTAAAGATTAAAAGAAAAAAAAGGGCAGGAGAAAAGACAATGTAATGTTACTAACCAGTAAATTAGGAAATGGAGCATATGAATGGACCTAAATTAGTAGAGGAAGAAAAAAATAAAGAACTGAAGAAGTAAGAATACGAGAAAAGATTGATGGACAACAAAATTGTAAGAAAGGAATAAAGAAGAAGACAATAAAAGGAGGAATGTACGAAGAATAAAATAAATAAACAGGAAAAGCGAATATAAAAAGAAATATGAGAAAAGGTCGTTTAGAAATAGTAATAAATGATAAAATTGTAAGTACAAAGTTTTTTTAATCTTGAACCGGACAGAAATATGATGGGAACACACTCAACGGTTCAAGATTAAAAAAACTTTGTACTTACAATTTTCATCGGATAAGAATCAACTACACTGATAAAATTGTATGATCCAAAATGTGTTAAAAGGAAATTAGAACAGTAGAGGAATAAATAAAAGGGCCAGTTGAAGGCAGAAAAAAACAGGCCATGCAAGTAGATAAAAAGGAATACTGAGTAAATCGAACTTCCTGTGAGTTTTTATCAGGAGGAGTAATTTGAACTTCCTTTGAGTTATTATAGATATACATTCACGTACACTCCGATAATAAATCTTATTATAAAGATCAGGAGGAGTAATTTGAATTTCCTGTGAGTTATTATACATACACACCGATAATAGAAGCTTGTTATAAAGTTCAAGTCCAACTATACTCAGTAGCTACACCCAGTAAGTAAGCCTCAAGGACCATTGGGAAAGAAAGTTGTAGGCCATTTTTAATTCTCAAATCTCAGCGCTCAAAATTTTGTTGTAACGCTATAAATCAGTTAGTGTACTAGCTTTGAACACAGAAAATTAATCGTATTTTTATTATTTTCCTTTTTATTTTGAAGGACAGGATTTAATTTTTCAACAAAGTAATTTTAAGGTAATGCAAAGCATCCTAACAGTCACCATTTCATTTTGGTTGATAGCTTAAACTGTCATTCTGGAATATATTGTTACGATTTCGGGGTTCGCAAATAATACTCGTCGACTAAGTTCAAACAATTCAATAAACACACAATCGTTTACACAACAAAGAATACAATAATATTACTCTATAACACTTATTTTAACAAATAAATAACACTACTATTTTTCATCGTTAATTCGTCTAAGCTGCTCGCTTTTATCGCTCCTCAAATTTACTGTTTACTGTTTAAACAGCGCTCCTATTTCCGCTTATACCGGGTGTCCCACGCCATGTGCTCGCCCTTTTAGAATCTTTATTTATTAATCAATTAACCTGAATTTCGGAGACCATAAATTAAACAAAAAATGGCGTTATCTGACGTACTGCTAGTCGTCATAGGACTTCCGGTTTCGCCGGAAGTGATATCAACTTTCTTATTATAAATGGAACACCCTATCTATTTTTACATATTTAAAATCTACGGATCATTACGAGTCCGAATACGTATCAATTGATGATTTTGGTTTCCATGACAACGAAAAAATGTTTTTTATTTTCCAATCTAGAAAGCTATGAATCGCGATTTAATGCGATCAAGTGTTTTGAGAAAATCACTCCTTTGATTGTATTTTGCTTTTTAACATTTTTTCAGCATTTGAAATTTTCATTAGGTCGTAACTCATTTTTTTTTTTAATAGAAACTCATATGTTTCTTAGCTTAGTTCAACAGAACATCTCTTTCAGAGTACGTTGATACCAAATATATCATATTTTCTTTGAAAGTCATTTGAAATAAAGGGAGTGTACAATTTCAATAAGACATGCTATATTTTAAATTATTTCAAAGAAAATATAACATATTTGGTATCAGCGTACGCAGAAAAAAAATGTTCTGTTGAACTAAGCTAAGAAACATATGAGTTTATATTAAAAAAATGAGTTAAGACCTAATGAAAATTTCAAATAATGTAAAAATGTTAAAATTCAAAATACCATCAAAGGAGTGAAACATTTGATCGCATTAGATCGAAAAAGATGCGATTCATAGATTTCTAGATTGAAAAATAAAAAAGTTTTTTATCGTTATCATGGAAACCAAAATTAACAGTTGATACGTATTCGGACTCATAATGATCCATAAATTTCAAATACGTAAAAATATATAGGGTGTTCCATTTAAAATAAGAAAGTTGATATGACTTCTGGCAAAACCGGAAGTCCTATGACTATGACTAGCGGTATGTCGAGAAATTCCATTTTTTGTTTAATTTATTGTCTCCAAAATTCAGGTTAATCGATTAATAAATAAAGATTCTAGAAGGGTGAGCACATGGCGCGGAACACCCGGTACAGCTAATTCATTCGCTTTTAGAAATATATGAAGGCATCACGCACTCTTCGCGTACTTGCTGGAACATTCCATGGTGTATAGGAGCCTTCTCGAAAACACTATAACAATTGTGTTCATTTCCATCAACCCGAGAAAGAGTCGGTGGGTCAATAGATCAGTCTCTTGTTTGGATGTGGAATTTATTGCGTCTCAATTTACGGCTGTAACAATGTGTTTTTTACTTCCAAGTTTATCAGTATGTAGAGACAAGTTGACAAAGTTAATAATAGAAAAGTCGATGTGAATGATTATACTATAATTATTCCGGTATTCAATTTCTATAGTGTGTTCTGATTGCTACCACTAATTAAATCTAATTTATCCTATTTGAATGCGGACCACGTATCCGTGCACCTTTCAAATTCAGCTTATGATATATGGCAGCGGCGTTGGTGTAATTATATACCAAAACCTTAGACCTACTGCCGCGAGCGGTACAATGAATATTCATTACATTTCAAAACACTGCATATAGGGAGAAATATGTACGCCTGTTAGAAATATATGGATAAGAACACGCCGATGAGATCGCAAAAACAGAGATAGGTGCTGTTCTAATGAATGTTTTATTCGGAATTACATTCTAGTATGCGTTTTTGTCGTTCCATGAAATTTCAATTTCGTGATATAATTTAACGGCGAATCCCTTATTTTTCGCATCAGCATGCAGACTAGTTTTTATCTTGTTTTGTAATTTTCGATTACAAAATCGATTCGGCTAAACATAGATGTTCAATTATGTTGCATAATGATTTACTTGTTACGAATCAAAATTAAAAACTAAATGTGCGCTTTTAATCATTTCCAGTTTTTATTCTTGTTTAAATTTGTTCCTTTGTTTGGACGTACTTTATTAATAATGTCAGATGTTACTTTTAATCTTATATTTAATTTTAAAAAAATAATGCCAGGGAAGATGTATACAGATATGGTCAGTTCGCTTTTAATATAGGCCAGCTTCTTCGTACCGTAAGCGTTCGTGATCTGTTGAATACTGAATGGCGGACAAATCGGTACTGTCCCCAGTTCCCCATCTATCAATAATCGGCATTTCGTGGCGAATGGCCTGGCGGGTGACATCCAGCGGCTGGTCCCCAGTGCTTTCCTTGTCACACATATTATTATTTAGGTTGATTAGTTAAACCTTTGCCCAATTGCTATATTAAGTCCAAACTTATATCGACCGACCTCAATAGGCTAATCAACCTCCAACCGACACTATCGATTCATCGCCCCATCAGGGGCAATATCTGGGAAACTCTATATCTAGAAGTGAATCGATTTGAGACAGAGTCCTTTTTTGGACGAAGAGGTCTTCTTATGATTAATAACGTTACCGTTATTTACTATATTTTCTACACTTTTCCATGACCAAACAAATTTTTAACCCACCTTTCAGTCCTAAATTCTTTATCTAATGTGGAGATACAAGCAGATGAAGTGTGCTAGCTTTTTCCAACGATCCATATAGCTCGAGAGGCCAACATACTTGTCTCCACTTCTTTTTGTCTCCTTTTAGCTTTTCCCAGTGCGTCAACTCCAGAACTTGTTTTACTGCCTGAATCCATGTAGTTCGGGGTCTGCCCTTGCCTTTTCTTCCAATTACTCCCTTTATTAGGGCTTGATTTGCCGGTCTTTCTTCTTTTATCCTTACCGCATCTCCCAACCATCTTAATCGTTGGCTTCTTATGATATGGCTTATAAGGGGTTACATATTTTAATTCATAGTTTGTTTTTCTTCTCCACAGTTCTCATTTCTCTTCTCCGTATATTCTTCTCAAACCTTTTCTTTCCCATATCTGTAATGTATCTTTTTCTCTTGCATTCAGTTTCCACGCTTCGCATCTCTATGTCATGGTGGGTCCGACGATTGTCATGGATTCCTATATTCTTTCGTTTTTCTTGATACATTTTTCTATTTCATATTGGATTAATTACCCCCAAACTTCTTTGCCCTTTAGTTATTCTTTGTTTCTGTCTTTGCTCTTTCTTGTCCCTTGTTTGTTATTGTTACTCCCAGATAATAAAATTTACTCACATTTTCAAACGTGTATTCTTACCTAAGTTGTTTATTTTTTCGAAATTATTGCTGCTAATGCTATTGCTATTCTCCCTCTTCTTTGTAATCTCTATGTATTTTGTTTTTTGCTCATTTATTTTCAGTCTTCTTATCCTTTCTCTTTATTCTATTCTGCTTATGGTTTTTTTTAATTTTTTTTTTATTCTTGTAATCACTGCTACATCATCTACATAAACCACGCCGCATTGGCAGGTTCGTTGGTATATCGTTCTGTTTGTTTTTATTCCTGATTCACGGATTACCTTCTCTAGTATCAAATTAAATAAACTTGCCAATAGAGGATTCCCTTGTCTTAATTCTATCTTCACTTTAAACTTGGCTCATGCTTTGCCCTCAACCAGCACGCTATTTTCTGCGTCTAACGCCTGAACGGTCCAGTGGTAAGGGATCGGCCTTGCAATCATAAGGTCGTGGGTTCGCATCCACTCGACATAATTCTCGAGGGTTGTTACTCACTTCAGGTACCCTTTAGTGTTGGGGAGGAAATTCGACACTACTTCCCCTTTAACGGCGAGGAAGTTTGGAAGTAACAAAGCCATGGAACACTTTCCACTCACAAAAATACACTCCCCTGCTCCTGAGGTCCCGACAAGTCTATGACTTAGGACTCCGTTGGGCAAAACACCACAGATAAAAAAAAATGCAAAGTCATTCTTACCATGCGGATTTTTTACTTCGATGTTTTAGTTTTTCCATTATCAGATCATGTGTAGTGTCAAATTTTGCTACAAGCTATTATCTTGGATTTGTTTAATCAAGAATATCTGGTCCGTAATCGATCTATTTTTGCTGAATCCACATTGATACTCTCCCATGATTCGGTTTTCTCTTCTGGCCTGTTTTTGATAGTCACCGCTATTATTTTGTACAGACAGCCAATAAGGCTCTCGGTCCGTCATTAGAAGATATTGTTTCTTTCTTCCTTTTTTGTTTATTGGACAAATGAATGATTCTCTACAGCTCACTGGTATACATTCTGTTTTCCAGATTTTTGAACCAACTCGCATATTTCGTTTTCTAAATCTGTTCCTCCAGCTTTTATCATTTCTGCTGTTTTTATTTTTTAGGGTTCTGAGTATTTTTCTTATTTCTTCTTTGCCGGGTTTAATGGTTTCCTCTTGAATATGATTACTTGATTTAAAGAGGTTTCCTATTGGCTGACGAGGGAGAGTGTGATTTCTGCAAGCCAATCGTATACTGGTAGTATTAGCTTTTTACAACTTTAGGAGTTTTCAGGTGTTGCCGTTGTTACCTCTACGATGTATAATACTATTCATTGGTCTTCGTACTATATAACCATAGCATTGCCCGAAATTGTTGTAAATCTGTTTACAATTTTACATAATATACATCACACTAATGCTGATTCAAATGAAATAAATATAACAAGACCTCATTTATTCTCAAAACTGAAGAAAATGCATTTAGCTGTTGGAGCTATTACAAAAGAAATAGTTATGTTTCGTTCAATTTTGCTTTATTTCATAAAATTTAACTTTCTTTCATGTAATTCAACTTCATTGCATATAATTTGGTTTTATTTCGTATAATTTAATTTTATTTCATCTAACTTAATTCAAGGCATTTAAAAACTTCTTGAATCATGAAAACTAATTATAGGTGGTGAAAATGTTTACTAGGTGAAAAGATAATCAATAAGTCTTCATTTAATCCTAATCTAAACTGGATTGTGTTGGTTTTAACGCCGTTTATTGTTTAAATTATTTTTGCCTATTGCAATTCAATTATGTAATTTTAAAATGCAGTCACTGTAGGTGTTTTAAGTTTGATTATTCCATTGAGGATATTCTGTAGTATAAGTGGAAGTAAGGTGGTATACCAATTTTTATGTATTTTCGTATGTAAATTTATATCATTTTTAGTGCAAGTCCTTATGATCCTGTATTTTTATCTAGATAATAAAACTCCTCGGCGTTAGAAGTTATGTTGTTTTCTGATTGGTATGCGGAGTTGAGTGAGGATCCGTCCAATTTCCGGGCCAGGTTTCCCATTCCGGCATTTAGAGCGACATCTAGTGACTCCAGTGATTTCCCGCAAGCTACCGACCAAACTTATTTTCCGTTCTGCCTAGATAACACAGCCATAACTCCGAAACTTTACTAGCGCTCTGGTCGCCTGAAAAATTGCTTAATTTCATTTGCGAGTATGTAGGTTCGCGTTAAACGCTTGAATAATTTATAAATTAAACAGCATATCTCTTTCCTCATTAAGGAAATGCTCGCTATAAATTTATGTGTATACGTAATTGCTCTTTATTATTCTTACCTTTTGTTTTCGTCCGGGCTACGTTTATTGGAATTTACTGCTGCGGTTTTCCAAATAAATAAAATTTTTGTCAACATGAGAACATCAAATACAACCTAACCATTCAATTTATTACGGTCTCCCCGGTCTGAACGAATTCGATTCATGCATACGTAATAACAATAACCTTCCTAGAAGCTGAATTTACGTGTGTTTTTGGTGTTATTAGGATATTAAGTTTTTGTTATTCATGTAAATTTTGATTGAGTAAGTTGAAGTGATTGAGTATTTTTCTTTCGTCTGGCCTGGCACGTCCTTACGGGTCAGGTTTTTCCAACCGCAGATCCAAATATCAGGATTTGTAATAGGACTCCTTTCAAGCTATTGGAGTGTGCAAGGATGAATACGTCACACGCCGCCAAGGCACGTAGTGAAGATGTAGCCTGTTCATTTCATGCACCGTCGACTTGCAATGCACATCCGACTAGCCCCAATGTAAGCCAAGCTTCCAACCTTAGTATTTCTTCTGGAATCCGTCTTTTCATGTTTACTTTTCACGCTCATATTTGTGTTATCTTCAGGCGAAAGTTACACACGGATTACCCTTACAGACAAAATTGAGTTTTCACAAACTTTTATTACATTTCTTAATTACTTCACTCAGACAGCTTAAGAAGTTGGCACATTTGCACAAACAGCTGTTACAGAAAAATAATAATAACACGTATCTTTTTAAAACAATTTCAAAGTTGGAATATCAATACTTAACATAATACTGCTGTACGCGTTTGTTGTTTATACGTACTGTACTAATTCAAAACGTTATGACACAATTTGGTTTATTTATGAAGTTGAAAGTCGAACTGATAGATGTGTCTGTTAATTTTGAAAAGAAATTGCTTTCGATTATTTAACGTTTGGATTATTTAATGCGGTAATCTGTTTTACGTTTCGTAAAATATTGCGCTGAATGTTTTCATTTATTGTTTAACTATTTGCATAACTAACTGCGTAGTCATAATTAATATCAAAGTAATAATATAAATTTTACTTTAATGAAAATATGTTCTATTGATCTATTAAAAAATGAAGTGTTAATTTATTGTAATTTGCTGGAAAAACGGTTAGCTCGTTCCGATTCTGCCTAAATTACTATTGTATGTACTTTATTTTAAACTAATTTTACCACTGAAAAACATTTTCTTATATTACTTTTGTTCTGCCTCTTCTTGCTTTGCGCAGCATTCTGCTCATTCATTATTGTCTTATGGCATCACTATTTACTTTGTTTTGACAAAGCTCGGTCACAATGCGGACAACACAAACATTTATGGTCCTGGTGGGATTCGAACCCACGCCACCAAGTGGCAAGACTTTCAAAGTCAGCTAGGCTAACCGCCGAGCCACTGGTCTTTATTACTGTTGCATCCTGTACCACTACTAGACCTATATTTATTAAGGTTGGTAGAACTGTTATTTCGTTTAACTAGATACCTCGTTCTCATTTAAATCTGGGTTGTGTTTACAATTACATGTATATACAGAGTGTTTAGAAATTGCAAGTACAAAAAAGTCCTAAGAAATCCAAAAAACCCATTTTTCAATTTTTTTAATTTTTTTTATTTTTTGTTTCCATAAATAACACCATAACCGTCAACTCATTATTTGTATAAAAACAAATTAAAAATCGCCCATTTGGAATATCAAGAATCAGAATACACTTAAAAAAAAAAACAAATTAACCTGCAAGGAAATCACAAAGAAAAGAGAAATGAAAGAAACAGTAACAAAATATAAGGCATGAAGTCAAGAAAAAAAAAACAAAAGAAGATCGGCAACACTAAACTGAACGAAAAAGCATAAAAGAAATAAAAAAAAATAAAAATAAAAAAGATGTTCAAAAAAATCAAAATCTGCGTCTGCAAATGAAGGAAGAAGCTCATAGGAAACAAAAGACAATTGTAAAAATGAGTCAATAAATGTGAAAATTAATTCGATTAAAAAAGAAGAATGCGAAAAAAAAAAAAATAGAAGATTGGATTGACAAGAAAATAAATAAATGAATGAATTGCAATTCTCCGCCGAACATTTTTGGAACTCAAGAAACTGGCAGGAAGCAAAATGTCAATCCAAAACAAGCGAACCGTTAATAAAATTGCAAACTATGAATTCTTTAAAACAAAAACAAAAGAGAAAGAATAAATATGAAATGAACAAAAAAAAAACAAAACGTAACTATTGATCGACATGTATATTTTTTTGCATCGACTCTGCTGTTTCAAATTTTTGGTCGGTGGTGTACTTTTGTTCCACGGATTATACAGGGTGGGTCTTTACAAACTTTGTCAAATTAAAGTAGATATAATTTTATGAAAAAACAACTTATGAACTCCGTATTGCTTTTATTTAGAAGTTATAGTGATTTTATTTTTTTCATTTATTTGGAAAGTTGTTATTTAACTATTGTATCAACTGCCTTCCTCGGTGTATTTATTTAGAATTTATAACCATTAAAGATATTTAAACAAAAAACAGTAGCCATGATTTAACAAAACAATGGAAGCAAAAGTTGTTAGAATGTCAACAACTTTCCAAACAGGTGGATCGGTAACAGGGATCCTGTTGTACCAAGGCCAGCTGGATCTCCTGATTTAAATCCTTGTGGTTTTTATTTATTATGTGGTCACCATTTGAAGCAGCTCCTTTATCAAGTGGAAATAAATGATCACAATCAATTTGTGCAAAGGATTCAAGATAGGGCAACTGATATTAGAAATAATGATAATTTACTATAAATATAAGAGTTTATATAAGTTTCATTTGTCGTTACGAATTATGTATTCAGTTGAGAGGGTCAGTTTTTGAACATTTGTTATAATTTCATAATTTGAGTTTTATAATGTTTATTTACGTGTCTATAGAATTGCTATACATAATTTTTGTTATTAAATAATTTTTAATAAATGAAAAACTAAAATCACTATAACTTGTAAACAAAAGCAATTCGGAATTAAGTTGATAAGATATTTTTCTCATAAAATTACATCTACTTTAATTTGGCAAAGTTTCTAAAGAGGCTAATAAATCACCCTGTACATAATTTTGTTGAGTGTCATAATGTGAAGACAACAACAAAAGTAGCTCAAATCAGGCGCCAATAAAGTTTTTAAACGCCAAACATGTCTAAAATATAACCTAGTGGCGGAATTTCTCACAATCTGGCAACCCTGATGCGAACAGGTCTAAAATCACATGAAATAACTTCCGAGTTACGATTTCAGAAATCTTTATCTATAACACCCACGTTCCCTTGTGTAATTGGCATTGTTACAGTTTAAATTAAATTCGAGATTTCTTATAATTTTCTATAAAGTATCTTCTAGCGTCTAGAAATATTACAAGCTCTATTTCTATTTCGTTATCTTTTATTGCTTTACGTTTTTTTATGAGTTCAAAATATTTTATTAATTTTTCGCCGTTTTTTCATTGTCTTTTTTTAGTTGAATAACGTTTTTCCATTTACATTTTTTGGTAGTTTGGTGGGTATTGTTACGTCCTCTAACACAATTATGTTAATACCTATTCTTTCTGTTTTTTTTTTTTTTTTTGTTTAAATTCGTCCGTCGTCTGTCATCGAGTTCAACAGACTGTATAGTATAAATTAAATTGTTTCTGCATTATTGTTTATGAAACATATAAATTTGATTTCTGGTTTCATTCTTTTTTTTTATTGCGCTACATTGTCATGAAATTTTCTGGTTTTCTGGTTTAATATTGAGTACCCAATTTTCCAATAAAATAAACAATTATTGATAAAAATTCGCTCCTGAGGTCCTGGACCCCGTTGGGCAAACACCACTGATAAAAATATAATAGAAACAGGTATAGGGCTATATGCGTATAGGGCTATATGCTACCAGTAATCAATGTGGAATTTGATTCTGTCTCTCATGATGCAAAAATATACAGGATGTTGTGTTTACGAAAACTAAGTTTTGAGTAGTTAAACATAATGAGGTTCGACACCATAGTTTGACCATCCTGTGAATTTTTGAGGGATAACTGGAATATGGTTAGAGAGACTGATCATTATTCTTTCAAACGGCAGACAATTTAAATTTTAAAATTTTAAAATGTCATAAATACGTTCGCTTAAATGAAAGGTCACCGAAATAATTTTTTAAAAAATTTGAAGGTATCTCAAGAACTGTTACATTTAAGTGTAGGAGAGTTTTAACAATTTTTACTTAGAATAGTGTTAGAATCGGAATTTGCAATAAAAAATATAGCCATAACATACAGAGTGTTCATGGGAAGCCGCGACAATAGCTAACTTTCTTATTTGTATTTTTATAAAGTAACTTAAATTAGTAAAGTTTTAGGACCTTCCCTCTTCGGTTTTATGGTACTTTCAAAAAAACAAATGACAATCAGGTTTTCGAAATTTTCACTTGTTTTTAACTTTTTTAAATGAAATGTTAGGTTTTTTATCATCGTATCGCGTTCAGGATGTCAAATTAATTATATCTCTAAAATATCATCTCCCAAACCCTACTATTTTAGAAATGAATTAGTAGTAACAAAATCTTGGGTTCACGGGAAATAGCTACAATAGCTAACTTTTTTATTTGAAATTTTACAAAGGAGCTTAAATCCGAAAAGTTTCAGGACCTTCCCTGCTCGATTTTATGGTACCCTCGGAGAAACAAATGACTGTCAGATTTTCGAGATTTTCAGTTGTTTTCAACTTTTTTAAATAGAACATTATATTTTTTATTAGCGTATCGTGTTCAGGATGTCAAATTATTTCCTTAAAATATTCCCCTCCTAAGTCTACTATTTTATAAATTATTTGGTAAATAATGGTATTAGACATTTTAACATTTCGCGCTTTCAATATTTGGACCCAAGGGTTTTTAGTTTGCACTAAAGTTAAACAAATTTTGAATCATGACAGTTCACAAAGGTCTGACAGTTTGAACACACTTCCTTTATTCTCTTGTTTCAACGCGCACCATATTGTATTCTTGAATAAACAGACTATCGTAACGATACACGTCTTCCCGCGAATATCAAGACTGAATTATTTATGAAATACTCTGTTTTGAGAGATATTATTTCACAGGCATATTTAATTTGACATCGTGAATGCGATTTCATGATAAAAAATTTAATGTTCCATTTAAAAAAGTCTCAAAAACCTGATAGTCATTTGTTTTTCCAAAGGTACCATAAAATCGAGCAGGGAATTTAAGCTACTTCGTGAAACTTCAAATAAAAAAGTTAGCTATTGTAGCCATTTCCCGTGAACACCAAGATTTTGTTACTAATTCATTTCTAAAATAGTAGGCTTTGGGAGATGATATTTTGGAGACATCATTAATTTGACATCCTGGACGCGATACAATGATAAAAAACCTAACATTTCATTTAAAAAAGTTGAAAACAATTGAAAATCTCGAAAACCTGATTGTCATTTGTTTTTCCGAAAGTACCATAAAAACGAGGAGGAGAAGTCCTAAAACTTTTCTAATTTAAGTTACTTCGTAAAAATACAAATAAGAAAGTTAGCTATTGTAGCGGCTTCCCATGAACACCCTGTATAAAATAAGAAAGTTAATGGCCATTTCCGGCATAACCGGAAGTGATATAAAAGTGAAAACATTTAAGTCTGAAAGATCACTTGCTGCTAGGGCAGTGTATTAATTTTCAGAAAGTTTGTATGTTCCTTTTCCTGGAAACTTTGATAAGCAACTCAATACGGGATACCCTTTATAATAACAGCTTCCAATTTTTTTCCTTGCTCTTTGCGGTTTATAATGAAATTCAACCAATAGTTAATAGGTATTTAATGATTCATCAAAATTGTGATCTTATTAAGAGTGGATATGTAATTAAGGAAATGAGCTTTTTTAATTTCCATAATTTTTGAGTAAAGTGCTCTTGCAGAATTAGTTTTTTTTTTTTTGGCTCGGGAAGTTATTACTGCTTATTTTTATATTAAAATAAGTAAGCGGAACCACTGCAGGGTCGACTTTTTCCGGACAGCTAAAAACCCGCCGAAAAGAAAAATCAACATCCTAGTTCAAGATCGTATAATATGAGTAAATAAAACTTTTTGCTTTTAGCAAGTTGAGTAAATAAGCGCTGCAGACGCGGGGCAGTGCCACGACACGATGTTTTGTGGGTAATTTACTAGAAAATTTCAGCGGTATACCGGGTCGTTTTGTTCGAAGTAGTCTGACTGTGACTGTGCTTTGCTTTCTCAACGAGCGAGACGCTTCCCTGTTTGTCTCGACGTAGCACTTAGCGGACGTAACATTGCAGCTAATTAAAGGAATGTTTCCCGGATATTACTTCAGTGAAAATAATTGTTTTTTAATTAATTGTTTTGGCGGACGCAAACCACCATGCAGAAATGCATTATAATTATGTTAACATACACACAGGAAATTATGTCTACAAGGTATACTGCAACTACCACCAGTCAGTATTCACACCACACGGTTCCCTGTCACCTAGATACATATTTACATCCTCTTCTTCTTTCTTTACCTTATCTCGTAGCGTCGGACACTGGCAGGTCGCACCGAGCCGTAATGTGGTGTTGGTTACCCATTCAAGAAATATTCAGGACTATTCTGTAACATTGATGTGTATAACAATTGATATGGTCTTCAATAATTGAAGAGAACTTGATGCGATTTCATAAAATTCAAGTGGATTGCCGACCGGCAATTGAAGAGAGATGAATAGTAACTTGATATCACACTTGATAAAGATTGCAAGTTATTACGAAAATGTATACAAAATACCGATTTTCCAAGATCACTTAATACTTGATAATTGATGCGTGTCAAGTCCATATCAATGTTACAGAATAGCCCTGAATAGGGTCTACTCTGTAACATTGATATGGACTTGATACGTGTCAATTTTTGCTATGCAACAAGTGATCTTATAAAATCGATATTAAACATTGTAACGTTGATGTGCTTATCAATTGTATAGTCTTCAATAATTGAAGAGAACTTGATGCAGTTTCATAAAATTCATGTGGATTGCCGACCGGCAATTGAAGAGAGATGAATAGTAACTTGATATCACACTTGATTGCAAGTTGTTACGAAAATGTATACAAAATACCAATTTTCTATGATCACTTAATACTTGATAATTGATGCGTGTCAAGTCCATATCAATGTTATAGAATAGACCCCATGGTGTAGAGTTGCTGAACCGTCGAGTTGAAAGCAGCAACGTCGGTTAATTTCTCTGTATCATGTAGTCACTCCCTGTCAAAACTAGAACGAAGAAATAAACTTACCAACGATCAATTTTCTACATTCATCCTGTATCTCCTTTTAAATCTTAATTTTTATTAAGAATACAGCGACTCGCCGAGAATATTCAATTGGAAACCTCTTGTCTGACACATTATAACTGATTCAATAGTGCTTTAAAGATTCCACAGCTTACATCCGAAAATAGTGCCTTCTGATTTCGTGAAGAGATATCTCCTGGGAGATGTGGTAGCCAAATGTTGCCTTTGAGTGGCAGCGCGTCCGTCCAAGAAATCTCAGATGTTCACGACGGAATGAAGAATTAATTTCAAAGCTCAGCCACAGTCCATATTGCTTTGTTAGTTCAGTTAAGAGTTTGAATTTTAATTGTATTGAGTGATTTTGAATGTATTGTTAATAATTGACTTTGAGATTTTGTTCAATGTCAGATAATTTCTGTGTATCAAGCGAATGTTGTAATTCCAAGGTATTTTGACTCAAATAATACTAACATTAAAATACAAATTTTGTTACAAGCGCAATATCGTACGGGGGTCAATAAAAAATATTGAACCACAACTGACCGAAATCTAAGTCGGCCTTAAAGCCATTACGATGTGCAGAACCCCACAGGATTTGCTGTACGTAGAAGGCATCTCCAAAGTCAAATCAGAAGCAACATGTGAAACCATCGTGAGCTGAAATGCTCATCTTTAACAATGAAAGTCAACAAGCATCGTAACAAGAAGATGCAAATCCGATTACAACAGAACCAGTTGATGTACAGATTTGTTTATTTGTTTGATACCTGCAATGAGAAGTTCATTAGGAACAGTTTAAAACCTTGCATAAGTTTTTGTGATCAAAATTAAGGAATTTGTTTTTTTGCAAACGAAATGAATTCGCGAAATAGTAAACAATTTTTGACCGACTGAATCTTATATTACTGGTATGATGGGCAATTTAAGGGGTAGGAGTCGCTTTTCTTATACGTGGCCTGTAAATTAATAGAGAAAACGCGATTTCAGGGGCAGTCGACGAAAAACATATGAACAACCGTGTTAAAGATCATTGTAACTAAATGTAAATAAAATATCAACCATCAGTGTAAATAACGTGTATGCGTGTTAAGTTTGCGATTCATTGTTGCCAATATAATCAAACAATAAACCATTGCAGAAATTAGTTTATTATAAACAGTTTAAACAGAAACAAAACATTCATTAATTGTTGCAAAATAAATTCTGTTAATAAAAACAAAGCTTGAAAAATATGTAATTTTAATTTAACGAGAATTTCAGTTCAAATATAAACTGAGCATTCATTTATAACAATTGCAAAGAATCCCCGTTATTGTTATAAACAATGTTATAAGGTTTTAGACCCTAAACCTAAAAAGTTTAATGTTATGTAAATATATTTTTTGTCATTATTTGCAATTTGTAATTGAAGAGTGTAACATCTAATTTGATTTAAAAGAAATAGAACCTGAAGCCTATATAATAGGAAAAGTAACGAAAGCGAATTATATAAATTTAAATACGAAGACCTCAAACAAATAACACTTCATTATTCAAATAAAAAAACAAAATGGGAACAAAATTCGGGACACTTTTAACGAAGAAAAATAATAATAATTATTACATATTTGCTGCCAAATGGATGAATATTTTTAAAAACTTCTTTAAATTGCTTTATTCCATTTTTTTGTTAACAAAAAGTAAAAAAGTAAAAATACAGTGAAACTCCGATTTTAATTGTTTTATAAAGGCGACCCCAAGAATGCGTACAAATTGTTTCAAATGTTGCATTAATTTCTTTTGTCAGCTTACATTAAATTGAAGGGAAAGCTATGATATGAAGGTGGGATGATAATTGGTTAGCCTTCACAAAGATGCCGCTTGTATCAAAACCATTTTGAAGTCCAACTCCTATCAATAACTCAATAGTAAAATTTTATGAATAGCTAAAACAGCGACATCCTACGATCGCTTCTTGACCTAACAAAAAACGATTTGCAACAAAATTTTGTAAAACTTTCATTATTTTGCGACAGCAGGCATGGCCGCCTTGCATGGGATGACTTATTATGTAGCAAACTAGCTTCAATTTGTCAATCCTTGTGCAATGTTAGGTCAAAAAGCGAACGTAGGATGTCGCTGTTTTAACTATTCATCACTATTACATCGCAATTGCGAATATATTGGTCAGGTCATATTTGGTTTGCAGTGGAAATCTCGAGCTAAGTTTCTGCTGAAGGACTCCCAAATAGGTCCGAAACAACTTTACAGAGGCTGCTCGAGGGATTCACTGGAATCAAAAACGATTTGCAGCAAAATTTTTTAAAAATCTTATGTTTAGTAGTTTATTGTTAGCAGCTATTGAAACAATACGTGTTGTGTGTGTGTGTGCAATGGAAAATATTGAACACCGCGCTGTTATCAAATTCCTTTTCATTAAGGGTTTGAAAGGCTCAGAAATTTTTGAGGAGATGAGAAATATCTTAGAAGAAAATGCAAGCATAAAAAAAAACTGGGTTGTTTAGTCTAAACGGGGCCGCACAAGCATCCAAGATGAACCCCGCTCTGGACGCCCAAAAAGACATTACAATAGAAATGATCACCAAAATTCACTAGAGTGGTAATGCAAGACAGAAGGCTAAAATTGAGTGAAATAGCCAGCAGTGTAAAGATCTCAAAAGAGCGGGTATGCAATATTGTAACCGAACAATTAGGTATGAAGAAGCTTTAGATGCTTTACATTTAAGCAAAAACACGTTTGAATGCAACTTTCACAAGAGTCTCTGGATTAGTTTCAGAAAAATCCAATAGATTTTATGCGGCGATTTGTTACCATTGATGAAACTTGGGTTCATTACTACACGCCTGAAACCAAATTGTAATGAAAGCAGTGGACAGAGCTTGGTTGCTCGGCTCCAAAGAAAGCAATGACAGTAAAATCAGCTGGGCAAGCTTATGGCATCAGTGTTCTGGGATGCAAAAAGGATTTTGGTGGTCGATTATCTTCCAAAGGGGGTAATAATAAATGGCGAATATTATGCTAACGTTTTGGATCAATTGCAACTAAAGATTCAACAAAAAAAGGCCCGCTTTGGTGCATATGAAAGTCATTTTTCGGCAGGATTATGCAAAGCCTCGCACCAGTGTTATTGCTATGGCCAAAATTCATGAATTAAAATTCGACTTGCTTCCATACCCACCCTACTCACCTGATCTGGCTCCATCTGACTTCCACCTATTCCCCAAGCTCAAAATTTTCCTGGGTGGACACAAGGTTGGCAAAACTGATATTGCATCTAGCAGTAGCAGGTTGCCTCGTTCCCATTTAATATGCAGTTTGAAATTTTCTCCCCGCAACGTAACTCCTGACGTCACACGAAACTTCTATCCGTCACAGTGAAGTAAATAGGGTGAGTTTTAATCTGTTTCCTAAAGCATAATCTAATTCGCTAAAAATTCAATCATCCTGTGGTCCTATTGATCAAATAACGTAAAAATCTCGTTAATATGCCCAATGGAATTTATCACATGAGGTAACGTAACGAGATACGCACCCTCTGTACCCTCCGCTGATCCAGACAACCTTCTAACACACAGTCCAGCTCTACCAACCTTGGATGGACGGAGATTTTGCACGTACGAAGAGGTCAAGAGCTTTGTTGATTCCTATTTTGCAGACCTTTGAAAATCGTCTTTCCGCGATGGGATCAAAGCATTAGAGCATCGGTAGATCAATTGCGTTAAACCTTTAGAAGGTTAAGGAGATTATGTTAAGAAGTAAAAGTGATTTTGAAACCCTAAAGGCCCTGTTTCATTCCCAGGCTAGACAATTATCATCCCACCTTCGTATGTAATCGTAATTAGATCCTTAGATCCATATTTCAGTAATTCAGCTGTCATCGTCAAGGCAGAGATGAACACGTCATGACTGGTGGAACTTTGGTGACGAGAATATTTATGAGGAAAATAACCTTTTCCACTGACGACTGTTCTCATGTTATACTACCCAAATGTTCCATGAACTGTTTATTTGTGCACTGTGTAGCTTGGCTGTTGAAATACGTACCTACGAAAAATAATATTTTAATTCGTAATCTCATTTATTCAAATCATTCCCTCCTACAATACATATCTGTATTTGTCACCTTTTAGGTATTTTATCTGGGCATTTGTAATTTACTTTAGTTTATTATGCTATTACAATTTTAAATTAGTACATTATAACTTTATTTGAGGATTTTATTATGACATTATAATTTTATTTGGGAATTTATTGCTTATAATATAAATACTGAATGTATGTACACTTGTGGCTGAAACATTTAGAACGACTCGTAAATTTTATGTGTGTGTACTGTTCCTTTCTTTCATGAAACTTTAATTTGCAATTAGAGAATGAGGATCAACTTTTGTAGCTTATAATTTGTAATTTTCATTTTGTACAGTATATCAATACAAGTGTAATCTTAATTTTATAATGAAATTGTTGGAGCACTTTAACATTAGCAAATTGATTTGCCTGACATTACTATTTAATAATAGTTATATCAACACACCATTGAAAATTGTGTTTACTACGTGCACATACATTATCAATTCGGAGTAATCTAAAACATTTATAGAAAACCTATAACCAGGTTACTGTTTTGTTCTCGCTGTAAAGGTGGAAATGTTAGCAACGCTATTTCAAGTGGTCTGTGTGTAATACATTTTCATTCCTGCGCTGGTGATGCTTTCATCGCGGATGAAACACGTGTTCGCTCTTAAAAAAAAAACGTTCACTGAGATGTGGTGAGGGGAAGTGACGTTTCAAGAATACAAACCACTTTTAGTTAAGTTAAAATATTTTCTTTTAAAATTTATTTTCTTCAGTTATCGTTAAATAGTAACTGAAATGATGAGTTAGTGATTATAGAATATACGTGATTGTGGGCTTCACAGTCTTACAAGAGGTAACATTTTTATTTAACTTTAAAGCAATAAATAACGGATATTGTAATATACCAAATTTAATTGCGTCGTATGTTTGTTAGATAATTTTTTTATTGTGTTTTCCGAAAATATCTCGTTCATACGTTTTATAATTTTAATTCAAGCAGCACTGGCGGTTGTTAATACTAGTAGGCTTTGCAAAAATTAATATCAACGTTTCCCGTCTACGTTTATCGTCCAAAGCAGCAATTGATTTTAATTGCCAAGGTAATTGGTCCGCGGATTTTAGGGTTTGTAGGGATTATGTTTCTATTGTCTCCCCGTAGAATTAATGCACAGTGTATATTGAATAAAAATTAAGGGATTAACAGTTGTGGCGCGTCCTGATAGAAGTTTCCACGTGCATTCGCTCGGATGGCGATTGTTGTTCTATTGAATTTATCGATTAAAACTTAGTTATTGAACATGTATCCCAAAATTGAATATGCGTCGCATATGATGGAACAATATTTCAGTTTGCGTGTCTGTCGGGGTGTGTTTGTGTAATTCTTTTTCACCAACTTGAATTACGCTTTGCATTTATGTGTTTGTAATGGAATACGCTGTTATTTACAGTTATTCGCCTGTATATGACGCAAGAATATGACATATTTGCTCGCAAGTTGTACACACCATTTCAAGACATAAATTATAACCCTCTATTACAATAACTCGTATGCATTTTGCTACTACTATTATTATTATGAAACATTTCGTCGTCTAACTATAAAGAAATATCGATTTTATGTAGTGTTTTTTTATAGTGTTTGAAAGTATGATTCGAAATTGCTGTACCTTTCTAATGCTGTGTGACATATATTTGTTTACCTAGTGAAGTTTCTTTACGAAGAACTTTTAAAAAATTTGTTGTGAGATAACTTTTAATAAAACCAGCTTTGGTTAAATTGAAAAAGGCGTCATTTAAAAGAACTTAAAAACAAAAGCTGAAATATCTGAAGATTTTGACAATCAGACTGAACTGAGACGAGAAAACCTCCAATGCCACGGTTTAATTAATTTTTGGATGAAATCATTCTTTAAGAAAGCGCGGCGATTCTTAGGATTTCGGGTAAAATCAGACGAGCACGAGGATGAAGAGTGCCTCACACACGCAAACAGTACAGCTGAAAAGTTGATACTTTCTTTATAGTTAAGGATGGAAATATCTTCTGTAAAAGTTTCCAAATAATGAGCTGTACAGATGACATGGCATTACCAACTAGAAGGAGAAGGAGGAGCTGAAGAGAATTATGAGAAGCTGTACAAATATATATACGAGTATATAAGAGTATACAAGAGTATATACGAGTGTATAAGAGTATACAAGAGTATATACGAGTATATAAGAGTATATACGAGTATATAAGAGTATACAAGAGTATATACGAGTATATAAGAGTATATACGAGTATATAAGAGTATATACGAGTATATAAGAGTATATACGAGTATATAAGAATATACAAATAAATGAGAGAAAAGGTAACTCAAAGAAATGTTAGGAAATTGCTGCAAGTCATGTACCAAAGAGAATTCGAATTTGAGGAATCTTTATATCTAGAGTTACTGATGACAAATAAGTTGGAAATATCTATCCAAAAAATTTGTATCCAAAATACAAATTTAAGGATACATTTTGTACAACAATGAAATATAGGCCCTAAATAGAACGACAAAAGAATATTTAGGAAATGGGATGAAAAATGATCAGAAGTATATTAGGAAGGAAGAAAACTGAAAATAAAGAAGTATATGATAAGATAATCTGACTAAGATATCAAGTGACAGAACCGTAAAAGAACTAGCATCGTAAATAAATAGAAAGGAAGACCTAGAAACAGGTACATTTGGTTTTGAAGGGGGTAGGAGGTATAAAACTGGAAAGACATAGGTAAAGATGGGAAAATGTGGAAAAAAGTAATGAAGAACCTGGCTTGTATAGATAAATTAAAAATACGTTACAAGAAAGGTTCTGAATCGATACCTAAAAAAGCTATCAAACGCAAGTCGCTTATAGTTTCACAATTAATATCGAAAATGTATTTCAGTATTTAGTTAAACCAATTTGAAAAAGTTCAGTTTAAGTGTCTATCCAAACGTTTCAAATTACAGAATACACTAAGCAACTACATTATACAGCAGTGAAGTATGAGTTCCAAACAGAAAGTCATAAGAAAATTTAAGCAGGTGAGAAAAGAATACGATCAGAATTATGTTAGGAAGGAAGAGAAAGGAGGATGAAGACGCATATGAAGGTTATCTTATACTAGAACGGAAAATGAAGAAGCAACTGAAGGTCATCATGGCCTCAATAAATAAAATGTTAGTTAGTAACACATGAGATTACGATGGCTAAGACATATGCAAAGACGTCAAGTGACAGAACCGTAAAAGAACTAGCGTCGTAGAAAATAAAAAGGAAGACCTAGAAAGAGGTAGAAATTTTGAAGAGAGAAAGAGGTACAAAGTTGGAAAGACAAAGCCAAAGATGGGAAAATATGGAGAAAAATAATGAAGGTACTGGACCCGGTTTGTATAAATAAATTTAAAATACGTTAAAATAGGTTACAAGTCGATACCTAAAAGGTATCAAACACAAGTCGCTTACAGTTTCATAATTAACATTGAAAATGTATTTTAGTATTTAGTTAAATCAGTTTGAAAAAGTTAAGGGCAAATATCCACCCCGAAGTATAAATTTCTGAATACATTAACCAATTGCATTGTACAGCTATGAAATATGAAACAGTTAGTTAAAAGAAAATTTAAGCAGGTAGGAAAAGAATGTGATTAGAAATATCTTGGGGAGGAAGAGAAAGGAAGATGAAGAAGCATACGAAGATTATCTTGAACCAGAACGGAAAATGAAGGTAATCATGAACTGAATAAATAGAAGCACCTTAGGATGCTTCTATTTATTCAGTCTCTATTCCTCTTCCTTAGGAAGGAAAAGGACGGAAAATTAAGAAAAAATTAAGGTAATCATGAACTGAATAAATAGAAAATGTCTTTCCTTAGGAAGGAAGAGGACGGAAAATGAAGAAGCACACGAAGGTTATGATGAACTTAAAAACAACATGTTAGTGATAAGATTACGATAGGTAACATAAGACATGTGGATACACATCGAGTGGCATAAGAGAAGGGCAGAGAATTTGAGAGTAAAAGGTGAGGAAGAAAAAAACGATTACACTTGACATGATTCACTGTAATCTGAAATCAAGGAAAACTGCTGTGAAACTATAGATATGTTTTTTAATTCGAAAAGTTACTTTGAATTTTGGCGCTAAAACTAGACTTGTCATTGGTAGCTAACCGGAATTGACCAATGGCAAAGCTCGTTTGACCAATGACAAAACTCGTTTTTAGGGCCAAAATTTCAAAGTAATCCTCCGAAATAAAAAAAAAACAAAGTATAGAATGTATGAAGAAAAATCAATAATGTATTAATTGCAAGGTACTATTTATATCCGTCATTAATAAATTGGCGAACGTCTCCATTAACAATTGTAAATAAATTGGGACGGATTCTGTTGTCAATTAGCAAAGTGACGAGGCAAACTGTGTCATGCCTCCGTAGACTTTCATTGATAATGCACATATCCATTATTCAGAGGAATTGTAACAGCGACAGAAAGTCGCTAACGCTTCCGGCGGAATAAGCGAAATTAGGGGAGCGAACAAGGTTCCAATTATGTATGTCATGTGGTTAAAGATAATCTTGTCTTATAGTTATAATGCAGTTTACAAATACTATGACAGTAGTTCAATGGTGTGGAGTGGCTCATTTATTTGATTAAATCTGATAGTGGTATGATTAATATTGTAGAATCCAACAAAATATAAATGTATATTAAGAAAGTTGATTATTTAATTTAAAATATTTCTTATAAAGTAAGTCAATTCGAAAATCACGATCTTCGTCTTTTTACCAATCTCATTTTTTCAGGACGAAAACATTCTGAATTCGATTGTTTTGAATAATGAATTATTTTTAATTAATTTCACAGGTTTCGTCTTTTTAATTACGTTTTTAATCCTTTCGGTCTGGGTGTTTAAATCTCAAAGAAAGCCTTCCACATGCACTCCCTTGCTTCGTGTTTTTGCAATGGGGTAATCTCAAGTCGGGAAAATAAAAATGCTTTATTAAATAGGGCGTTGCAACTTCTTTTTATAAATGCACTCGATTTCTTAATTAAAATCCAAATATTTGCTTTTGTTTACCAGGTGTTTCACCGACTGACCTAACAAAAAAAAATGATGACGTTGGATTCAGTGCGCAAAATAGAATGTATCATGATATTCAAATGAACTTGAATGATATTCATATATCATTCAGGTCCATTTGAATATCATGCACATAGTTTCAAACTTAGTCCCTACGTACAAGGCCAATATTTATCTATATACTTTCCGAGTGGTACATACATACATAGGTACGAATAATGTATTCAGGCCGCTTTCTATTTAATTAGAAACGGACTTGTTATTTATAACATTTGATAGTGTGTATTTGAGCTTAAATAGAAATATGTTACGCAGTGAATGTAACAAATTTTATGCAAATGTCTGCATTAATAGAAAACGAATTTCCATCGAGAATAATTGGATTTAAAGCTGAATATACCCGTCCGAAATAGAAATGCTCTATATTGTGATGTATGTATACGTAAACCCAAGTCGCTGCGAATAGAGTCCTATACATCAGATAATACACATGAAATATGGGATTCAGGCGTATAAATAAATCAATTTTGTTCGCCTCAGTTTGTTTATATTTATGCGAAGTTTTCAATGGAGTTGCACTTCCGTATATTTCTTTTCGATTTATTTAATATTTTTTATTCTGCTACTGCTGCAGTGAATTCATTCCACGTATGGGTGTATTATTTAGAATATATTCTATTTGCCTAAAGCAATTCCAGTTATATGTTTATTTAAGAAAATATACTTACTATTCCTAAGCCCACAATCCAATTTTAACCGAATAAAAGGGTTTGGTTTTTTATTTTCTTTTTTATTTTAATATCAACATATTAACGTATTAGGTTTAACAAATTGTATCAATTTTTTTTCCTTGGCATATTTTGAATTAGAAAGCCATAACTTTTTTAAATTTGACATCCTGCTCTAGCTGCGACATGTTATTGCTTCATCAAAACCCTCATTCTTTCAGTTCAGGCGTTTTTTGATAAATTTTCCAATAAAAGATTTAACAAAAATTTTGTGCAAATCGTTTTTGATTGCAGTGAAAACCTCGAGCAGCCTCTGGACAGCTGTTTCAGGCCTGCTTGGGGCTACTTCAGCAGAGACGTAGCTCGACATTCCCACCGCAGACCAAAAACGACTTGCCCAATTTATTCGCAATTGCGATGTAAGAATGATGAACAGATAAAATAGCGACATCTTACTATCGCTTTTTGACCTGACATTGCCTTGCATGGGGAACTCATTAGGAGCAAATCCCGCTTCAATTTGTCTATCCTGCAATGTCAGGTCAAAAAGCGATAGTAGGATGTCGCTATTTTATCTGTTCATCATTCTTACATCGCAATTGCGAATAAATTGGGCAAGTCGTTTTTGGTCTGCGGTGGGAATGTCGAGCTACGTCTCTGCTGAAGAAGCCCCAAGTAGGGCTGAAACAGCTGTCCAGAACGATTTGCACAAAATTTTTCTAAAACTTTCATTATGCTTTGACAGCAAGCATGGCCGCCTTGCATGGGGGACTCATTAGGAGCAAATCCCGCTTCAATTTGTCTATCCTACTGCAATGTCAGGTCAAAAAGCGATAATAAGATGTCGTTATTTTATCTGTTCATAAAACCATTTAACCTTTTGAATATGTACCAATATGTCCAGAGTAGTGTGCTGTGGCAAGATACTTCAGACTTCACTTAGATATATCTTCGTAGGAAAATGCCCCAATGATATATTACCTTCGTAACTAACATCCTTTGAGGAATAAAATGCTTCATTACTTATCAGGACATCTACGAACACAATAGAATTGGCGACAAACGAGCATCCAAAAAAAAAAACATATTCGAAGTTAACGAAATAATTTGCTTTATTAACAGTTATATGGTTATAATTGAAGGATCCAATGCAAAAACCAGCTATCTCCATTTTTGCCGAAATTGAGTTATGCAAACAGACGCGTCTATAACATGATGCCATGATGATTCAGTGCAAGAATCAGAAGTCTGCGTTTTACAGTTTGAGTCATAATTTTGAAGCCCGAAGAACTTGTGCAAATAACATGTTTTTTTGTTGTATAAATCTTTTTTGCTCTCCTGTAAAGTGGTGATCTTGCATTGAACCTTCCCATTAAACTACTAATTTAGCAAGCCACCAGCTAGTTAGGAAAAATCATACAATTGAGGAAAGGTTTTTTTTTTTTTTTAACCTCAGGGATAAGTAAGGGAATTTGCCTGTTTTAATACAAAAGTCAATGATAACGCTTGAGATTGGAAATTTGATTTAATGTTTTGTTGTGTTTAATATTTTCATTTTAAATATGTCGATTAATAATTATTTTACAAAATTTTAGTATTTATTATTATTATTTTAATTCTTTTTGATTTTGAAAGTAATTAGCTAATTTTCCGCATGAATGCAAACGACTTTTCCAAAATTGGTAAGTTTTTTTTTACGTCTATTAAACACAAAATGGTTTTCCGAAATTAGAAGAAAAAGAAAATTGCGTAACTCAGTCCATCGTAAGCAAGTTTATCACATTTTTTAACAAAACCAAAACTCTATTATATTCAGTATAAACAACTACAGAAACGGCTGCCTTCCTTGGGTTGGTTACGCAAATGCGTTTTGTTTTTACATTTATTATTTTTGAAATAAGGTTATTAAAACTAATTATTTATATGTAATTTTTTTAAGTCTATTTATTTCTCTTAGCTCAATCGATTGTGATATTTTCTGACAGAACAATTTTTTACCGCCTTTGATATAGGCAACAGTACAAATTGCCGCATTAATTGGTTTGCCCATACCAGTGTTTCTCAACCTGGGTTCCGCGGGGTCTACAAAGGGGGGCTTGGGGTTCCTCCAGAAAAAAAAAGCACATCACCCAACAAAAAATGTGTCATGTAAACGTAAATAAAGAAATATTCGTGGTATTCTGATGGTTGCTGATATTTTGTAATGTATAGTTGGCCACACTGGCAAATGATTAATAAAAAAAATGAGAATTGTTATATTTGAGGTTATGCTAGTGTTTTGTACGGCCATTATTTTGTTATTTTATTTTGTATTGATGCTGGCTTAAAATAAATGTCACAGTTCTGACACTTCTAGTTTGTCACTCCAAGCTGAGGACTGTGTTGTCAACTTTATGGTTACATTACAGCCCACTCTAATTATAAATTCCATTGATCACATGGTTTTTGTTCTCACAGTCGTTTTTAATCCCCTATATTTGAAAGCAATAAAAGTAGCATGATGTATGCGAAATTTTGATGAAACATTAGATATCTCACATTTTAGTGCTACGGGGATTCCTGAGAAAAAATTATAAGTGCTCTCGGGTTCCTCGCTCTACAAAAGGTTCAGAAACACTGGTCTATACTAAGGATTTTTGTTGAAAAAATCTAATTTATTATTTTTTTACAAGCTAACATCCTGCAAAATTAATTGTTTATAATTTTTAAAGGTAAACCATTAATACAATATTTGCAATTGCAATACATGCCTGTTATTTATCTTCTGAAATCAGGAACATTGGAAAATTGATAACCAAATAAAATTTAGAAAAGTAACGTAATCAGTTGTGAAAGTGTGAAAAGTTAGGGGATGTTTTAATGAAAATACGTATTATTGTGTATGCTTTTTAACCAGTGGGGGGTTTTTGCATCCTCTTTTCATCTCGGGCCCCTTAAATAGAGGGGGCCTCAAATCTCAGGTTTCCAAAAAAAAATTGTTTCATTTTAGATTATTACACTCGTCATTATTATTCTTATGCGATTATTCCTACATAATCCAGGAAATATCTATGCGAACTCACTGAATATGAAGTCGATTACTTGTTAACATTAATGCTTAAATATTTTCAACTTTCGATAGAGCATTAGTTAAAGTTGTATAGTATGTATAAAAGAATTGCTCAACCAAAACAATTAAAACTGCAACTACAAATGTAGAGTTATGTGTAGAAATGCACACTGTAATGATACCAAACATATTTAAAGGTGTCCTCAAAGTTGAACTGCGCCTGGCGCCTCAAAATAAAATTGCGCCTGGGACCCCTCATGTGCTAAATCGGCTATTGTTTTTAACTTTATTTTAATCCTTTCTTCCAAGAGAGTATATTTACTTCCTGAAGAGTATACTGCGGGTCAGAAAATAAGTGCATTAATTTTAACCATTAACAGAACTCGTCAAATTAAACAATTTTTCTCTATCTCTCATTTTTTCCAAATTGGCAATTTTTTTTTAATTTTCCCCCCATGAATTAACGAGCCATCCATTGCTCTAATCACAGGTTCTATGGATAGGATATTTTTTTAAGTTGCTTAGAAACGGTTGCTTGTCAAATAGATTTTTAGACTTTTGAAAATAACTTGCTGTCACCTTTTTCAAGCGTCTGAATTGAAATAGCTCTTCTTATACAATGCCTACATTTTTAAATTAAGCATGCACTGGCATTGAATTTATGGCAAAAACCAGGGAAATGCTGCTTTAGTCCGACGAATTTACCTGAAACGGTTTCTGAATCATCGCATTCCGAATGTTCGCAATTCACAATTTGTCAGAGTGAACACGAATCCTTTTTGGCTGCAACTTACGATCGTGGTCGACAACGTCCAGATAGTTTCAGACATTGGCGAGTCCATTTTCGATAGTGTTAAATTTCGACTCGAATCTATTAAAATTATACGACAAACTTTTGACACTGCGTCAGGTTTATTCACGTCATCGTTACTAGGCAACAGTCACAACACACAGCAATATTGTGTACTCTCCAGTGGCGGACAGTGATATTTGTAGTGAATTTAAAAAAAAATAATTTTAGCTCGATAATTAGAACGTTCACAAAAAAAGTTTTTAAAAAAGTTGTTACTCTTGACGAGTTTTATTGTCAGTTAAAATTAATGTACTTATTTCTGTGACACGTATATTAAAAAGATTATCTAAAATTCTTTTACAGTGGTTTGAGACAATTTCCATTTGGATGACTGGATGTGATATTTGCAAATTTTTTGTACATATTTTTAGATGCCTTGACATTTTACTACCAAGTACTGAAATCGATATAAAAAGTAGTTAGAAATTATTTGTCGGGAGTTGGTGAACTTTTTTAACAGTGTTTCTTTTATACTAGATGATATTTTTAACGAAATTATTTTTATATTGCGGAGTACCAAGAAAAATTATACGCGTCCCGATTGAGTTTAAGTTACACTCAAAATGTTTCTTATAGCCTGTAGGATATTCATAATACGAGAAAAGGAGTATAAATGTTGCAAGCCAGGCGATTTTGGTAGCACCAACGTTGGAAAAATGTATAAAGAAACCAGATCATCGATTTCTGTTTTAGACAAGCATAAAATATGTTAATACTAAATTCACCTGGTATAAAACATTGCCAGAAAATTTCATTAGTTCCTAGACTTTAAGGTTTAGATGAAAAAGAAAACCTTTAAAATTAAATTATGAGACCATCAGTTGTTAAACTTTCTGGAATTATTCTTAGTTGAATAAATCGTAAATATTTGGTATTTTTTTTCAAATATGAAAGCTGCTGGGTGACCCATTATTTTCTAATGTAGAGGTCTTTTCTAAAACTAAAACTTTTTTTAATTTTTGTATATTTTAATGAAATATGAGAGTTTGAAATCACATACTTGTCATTACTAGTACTCAGTATGTTGTGTTAAGTGACTTCCAAAAGTTTTATTGGTATTTAGTAAGTAGCGTTTGAGTTAAGTTATGAAGTAAACAATACGTTTTTTTTTATATACACATATATACCGGTCATTGTTGTAAAGTGAGAACAAGTGACAGAAATCGGTATAAGCACGAAAACGAGGTGGAGCCTTTGTACGTTCTAGTCTATTTACGTTTCGGTACTCATAACGTAATGCTATCCCGCTAGAATTTCATACATTTCAATCCTCAATCATCTGCATTATTTGGGCTCGTTAAATTTATATGATCTCAATTTAATTCGATAAATGTTATGGACGTGTAATTCAAATTCTGTACCTAAAACCAATTACTCAAGTAATTACTTTTTTAAAGATTCCAAATCGCCTTTGCTGTGTGTGTTTTTCTATATAATATGGACAACATGAATTTAATTTTCCAAATATTAAGAACAATTCAGATCTCCGATTCGTAACTAATTAGACGTCCCTGTGGGCAACAAATGTAAATCTGAACGGGCAATCTCTGCGTGCTACACCTTGGGAAATTCTAATCTCCACCGTACTTAAACTTTGAAGACTCATAACTGAAGAAGTTGTCATCGTATAAAAGTTTGTAGTCAATATATTGAAAACCTCAACTACAGTGTGTTCGCCAAAAAAGTGCCGGGCTGGAAAATTGGGTCGACGCATGCAGTAATTTTTAAAATCGAACAAGTAGAATGTTTAATCAAAATTCAAGATTGTAAGTAAGTAGAGTTTTGTGAATTTATTTTGTCAAATTCTGAGCTTCGAAGACAACACCTCTATTAAGGGGGTGGTGCTGAAGTCGTTAAAGTTAAAAATGATCCACGGTGGACTTTTAATCAGCACAATCAGCTGACAGGAAACGTTGTTGAAAGAACAGACCTGCATTTTCAGCTAAAAAATTTTCCGGGGGTTGCCTGAGTTTCTCTTTTATTGAATATGCTTTGCAGCCTACAAGACTATGTGCAATTAAAAAAGATAAGCTTCGTTAAAATGTAATCACCTCTATTTGGATGCCGTTTAAAATAACTTAATGATACAATATGAGAAACATTTGAAATATTCTCAGGATTCAGAAAAGTTGATGTGTGAGAAAAAAATGTAAACCCAAATAAAAAGATTGTTTGTAAAAGAAGCATACATGTGTTTAGTTGTTTACCTAATTTTTGTATTATGTATAAGTTTATACACAGCTAACGTAATAGAAAGTGGCAAGGAAAATATGAATTGACACACAAAAAGCCAGCCTGTCGCGCGGAATGATGCAAGATGTATAAAAGCAATATTTCGTGCCCGGAATACAAGCATAAGTCGATTTTTATTGTCGTTACATCCGGCGGACTCGACGAATTTTATATATGAATTTCGTATCTAATACGCGTTGGAAATATTATTTTTGCATTTTATGTATTGTTAGATACTAAGCCAAAATAAACAAAAGAATACATTTTCCTTGAAAGCTAAACCTGAAACTGGGTTATGCGATTCGTGTTTCATTTTCTTCACCTGCAGCTAAACGATTTTCAACGCCAAGACGTTTGTTTTCATTATTTGTTTTAATCACGAACGGAATGTTATCTACACTTTTTTGCCAAGGAATTCTTATAACATTGAATTTGAAGCAAAAATACATAGTTTTTAGATTTGATTATCTAAAGAAATTATTTCTGACAGACGGACAACAACACCTTGAAGACATATACAGATACAATATTGTCTAAAAGACATGACCAACAAATCCGACGGGAAATCTAGAATAAACGAAATAAAAAGCTTTTTGGTACAGTTGAAATCCGACGGCACAAAATTTTGAAACCTGCTTGGCAGTAAAAATAAAAAGGAACAATTACATCTGATTGTACCGTGCATTCAATTGGATTCCTCATTAAAGTGGGCTATGATTTCGCTGTTTTTTTCTCCTAAGATTTGCAACACTCTCAGCTGTTCAATTATTTAATTAAACAAATGTCAAATTGACACTTTGTATTTTCAATTAATTCAAAATGTTAGAATTACAGCAGAAAATATTTATTGTTGAAAGTTATTTTCAAACCGGTAGAATAGAATTAATCAGAATCAATTAACCAGTGTGTACAGAATTTTCGACAGCAGTTTCCTAATCTTGCTATTACTTATGAACAGCTAGTTAAACATATCCATGCTTGTGTTCTTAAATTTCGTGAAACAGGATCACTTGATCGCAAAACAGGGAGCGGAGCAGCTAAGAAAAGGACTGCAGCCTGCATTGAAGATGTTCGGGATCGAATGGAACACTCTCAAGAAATCTATTGCGAAACTTTCACAAGAAGTTCAGCTATCAGTGGGAACATGTCATGCTATTCTTAAAAAAGACTTAAAGCTTTATCCATATAAGATTCAAGCAGTCCACGAACTCAGGCCAGTAGATTTTCACAGAAGAACAGAATATTGTCAGTGGTTTCTTGATAACTTAAACAACGACGACATTCTTGACAAGTGTTGCTTTTCCGATGAGGCCTGGTTTCATCTCTCAGTGTATTTAAATAAACAGATTATGAGAATGTGGTCAGCAGAAAATCTCCATGAATTTGTGCAAACTCCATTACATCCATTAAAAATTGGTGTTTGGCTAGCAGTGTCAAGAAGGCGTATCATCGGACCAATATTTTTTAACGACTCAGTAACTGCTGAAAGATACCGAAATGAGTTATTATAGAACCTTTCATTAATCAACTACAAGATGATGAACTTACAGAAGTTTTTTTTTCAGCTAGACAATGCTACTACCCAAACAGCTCAACAAACAATGACTTTCCTGCAGCAGTTTTTCGATAATCGGATTGTGAATTTTCCTGCAAGGTCTCCGGATCTCACAATTATGGATGACTTCATTTATCCGCACATGAAGAACACAGTTTTTAGAACTACGCGTCACACAATCGAAGAACTTCGTGCGGGCATTACAGATGTGTGTGCTAACATAACCCCCGAACACTTAGTAAACGGGTTTGAAAACATGAACGCAGAGTACGCTTGTGTATTCAAGCTGAAGGAGAGCACTTTGAGCATCTACTTTAAACTTTAATGTTGTGTTTTTATTTGATGTTATGATCAGTACTGACAGTTAATGACAATTGTTTTCTCTAGAATTGTGTCGCCAACTTCATAAAAAAAGCGCAGGAGGAATTCAAGTGAGGGCACGGTACTAATGTAATGCATATTTGGTAAACCTGACAAATATTTCAATTCCTTCCTTTTTAGTGTCTTCCTCTGCCTCTCTCTTTCTACTTCTCTATTACCAATTGGATAAAATATTTTCATTGTTTGCTTTAATTCAATCTAAGACTTTTGTCTTGTTCCGAGTCGAATATACTATGTTAACAAACTAATTTATGGCAGGCCAATTGAAAAGAGTTATTATTAGGTGCTTTAAAGTTTGAATTGGGATTCGAATAGTTTGGATCTGGATTCTGTAGATGTTGCAACAAAGCACATCAGATTTGAATTATTGGTTGACAGTTCACTTGTAAATAACTTTAGTTCAACCCAAACGAAACATAAAAATAGTAAGATTCGAAAGGGGAAAGGGGATTGCCGGTCCAGATTGAAATTTTACGTAGAGTCGGGATTAACCCATTTGCAAAGGAACGTCTCTCTTTGAATCCAAACGCGTTATGTTGATTTTGGATCTCGATTTTGTGAGCGAAAGAAAACATCTTTTAATTCCAGTTCATCTTAAATAAAATACTAACGGGTTATCCATGATGGTTATGACTTGTAAAATAAATAAATTTGAATAAATTTCGATTCAAGATTATTCATCTTAAATACTTTTGCATGCTGCGTAACAATATGTAACATTGTACGTTTTATATGATTCTTGGTTTAAGTATTTCAATATGATGAGAAAGTTTTATGACCGTTCATTTATGCTGGATTGAAAAATCAACAAAGATGTTTATTTAGAATGAAATCATATAAAAATATATTGCTCGTCATCCACACTTTGTTTATTGGTTTAAGTTAATCGAGGGCAGAAATTGGCAACAGAGTTCAAGACAGCCTTTTCATTGTTGACCATTGACGAAAAAGAAAATGTCAACCGTTATCCATTCAGTGGTAAAATCTTGACAGAGATGAATAACAGAGTTCAAGACAACAACTCTCAGTTATGGTTCATTGGTATAATTAAGGACAGATATGGTATCTAAGGTCAAAACAACCACTATTTGCGAAAAAAGTTGAACTGTTATCCGTTTTTTGGTTAGTTGGTATAACATAGAGCAGAAATTAATAATAAAGTTCCGTAAAAATCTGCCTACTCTTGAGTTTTTTTTTTCTAAATGAGGGTAATTCTAAATTCTAGATAGACCTGAGTTTTTTCTACATTGAGGTAACTCTAAAATCTGGATAGACTTGAGGTTTTTTTTCCTTAATTGGGGCAATTCTAAATTTTGGATAGACAATAACACTGCTTCTAACCACTGTCTTTGCGAAATGCATACCGCAGATGTGGTTCGCGTCTCTATACATGCTCATCTTCAGCCTTGAGGGAACCTGCTGACTTCGTTAAAAAGTGCCACTGTTTGGCATTTCACTGATAGAAAATCTGGTTTACTAGGGAATTATAAATCCTGGGCTGTGGTGGAGAAGATAACAGGACGATCAGGGTTATAGCACAATGTAAGAAGAATCAGAGTGGAGACCGTTTGATATAACTTAATTGCGATATTTGGGAAACCACTTAAAAACGTGTAGGCATTTTTTTCATCAATTGAAAGAAGTTCAAGGACGATTTGGTCAAAGACATGAATCATAGTTCAGCTCTGAACTGAAGTAGTATGGCAACAATTGCATTACAAAAGCGAGTATTGCAATGGTTTTATTAGAATCAAACTCAGAATTGAACGATGTTCGAACAAGTGACCCTTGGGGTCAGTTTTTCAATCAAGGTTTAATTTTAATCTCCGTTTAATTCCTATAGAAACAGTTGTCCTCATAATTGTTACCACGGGAATAAAACGAAGCTTAAAGTTAAACTGTGATGGAAAAACCAGACCTTAGTTTTTCTGTTTTATTCATATTGGCTTCTAATCTCCAACTAGACTCTTAATAATCTTTACTCTTACCTATGTTTCCCAATTTCTTGCCTTGCATTTCTTGCTCTATTAATACGTTCTATGTTTCTTGAGTATTCAGTCAGTCACTGAGTTGTTGGTTGATCAAACCTCATAGAGTAAGACACATTCAAGCTTAAGAATTGGGTCCACTTAGTACCGACGCTTTTCACGCCGAATGTACTGTTCACTTCTTCCACCTTTGCGCGGCTGAGATGCTTCTAATTGTCATTGAATGGAGAGGGAAGATATGCTAGTTATTTCAGGTTTTTTCTTCGACGACTAAACGATTTAAATGTATTTAGTCGTCAAAACGTTCGCACATCCTAGAAAGATAATAGAAGAAAGTTTCTCTTTGAAAATATAAATATAAAAATGCATGTAATAGTCGCTGCAAATCACCACATACTTAGCAAGTACAGTCCGAGTATTAAATTTTCGTACTAAGCGCGGAACAAGTGACCCGATTTCTTCTTCTTCGATTTTCTTTCTCTCGATTTCCCGTGATAATTTGTCTTGGACATATTATACGAACGATTCTTCTTACATTGTATTATCTTTCTGTTATCTTCTCCATCACAACCATGGCTAAGTCTAATCAAGGAATTCTTAAAGTATGTACACATACTGCGCTCAGTTTATACTGTTTCTGCTTGAAATTACATTCCTTTTGACTTGGGCGCTAACATATTTTATACTTAACATCATAACAATCTGTAACTTTTGGTATCAGATACTAAATGGTTTATTGAAAAAATAGAAGCGTTAAGGCATTCGATAGTCTAAATTATAAAAAAGTAGTATTAAACAAACTGGAAAAGTATGGCGCCTTAGAACGGATACAATCGTACTTATTTAATCAAGTTCAAAAGATAACCATTCGGAAACGCAGAAAATTCGATATGGGATGAGGCAAGCTGGTATCTTGGGACCATTACTTTTGTTTTATATGCAAACGATCGACCATGTCACAGAAATCACTTTGTTATGTCAGTGACAATGGTATCTTCCTGAAGGGATAAAGTGTTATGGATATTGTGGAACAAGTTCTAAAGTTATGCAAAGAACAGAAGTTTGGTATAATATCAATAGAATGATATTGACCATAAAGTTCTTGTTATTTACACCTCTAACTTATGAAGAAACTAAGCCTATATAACGAAATTGAGATGTGTAACAGAGCAAAACACTTAAGAATTTTTTTTGGATGAAGACTTAAACAGTATAATATAGCGCTTATCTAAAAGGTACCAACCACCATTTTATAGTTTTGAGAAAATTAAGATTAAAGTTTTTTTAAACTGAAAAATAAATTTGTCGATATATTAACCTCATTTGAACACTTCGAAAGAAAAAATATATTTATTTAAAGAACTACTTCGTTTTTTTTTTCAAAAATGCGTTTGATTCCTTTCCAATAAATTTACAGTTTTGTACATGGATCTTTTCACATGATGTTTGGATCTTTTTAAATAAGATAACTAGCGTCGTAGAATTCTGTTAACATGCAAAATTTTCTGTTAAGTATGGAATTTATTATTTTTTAATTGATTGATTGTCCTACCTATGTTTCCCATTTCTTGCATTTGCTCTCTTCATACGAGTTTCCTTTTATGTTTGTTGAGTATTCAGTCAGTCACTGAGTTGTTGGTTGATCAAACCTCACAGAAAAGACATATTATACGAACAATTCTTCTTACATTGTGTTATCTTCCTGTTATCTTAGTGTCATTAAGGCCACTAATTACATTAAAAAACAGTTTATTGATAATTTTAATTTAATAAAGCAACTACTTAGAAAGAGGAAAACAAAAAAGCTAGTGAGCTTCAGTATATAACTTCAACAAAAGTAATACAACACAGTATTAACAAATTAACCTCTAATTTGTCTAACTTGTTACTCCTTCCAAAAGAGGTTACCACGTACAGTTTGGCGTTTGGAGATTTTTAGTCTAACTAATATTTTATTATATGGGGCATTCGGTAACTTTATCTTGAAGAACGCTCTTTGGTGGTTGGTTCCTTTTAGATAAGCGCTATCCCTATATTCAGGCATGTACTGTCACACTCGATAAAAACTGTGTTTCTACATGCAAACCGCACCCTTATGAATATTTAGCTGTAAGTTTTTAAAAATGCACATCGTAACCATCGTTTCAATTGAGTACATTATAACAATGATAATAACCTAAGTTATATATTACATTTTTCAGTTGTAGAGGTTCTTATGCATTGTATTTTATTATTTTAGATTGAACAGACTTTTGAATTAAAAAAATGTGTTAAGGAGGTTGACGTCTATTAAAAATTAGTAGCGGGTGAAGGGGAACAGGTGCAAAATTTCAAGTTAAAGGGGATATATCAGTGAAACCCAAAAGTGTATTCATAAATGTATATTCAGTAGTTAATGTGTTTTCAGTTTATTGATTTTCTGTATTGCAAGAAGTGCCACTCTTATTATAAATGTCTTTTTGAAACTGATCGAGAATATAAAATTAATCGTAGAGAGTTCGATAGCTCTATCTCACATTCTCTAAATCATACTTAGTCTACACATAACTCGAGGAACGTTGATTTATAAGCGATCCAGCATTGTGCAGACAGAATAGCGCAATTACAAGAATGACGGACTCAGCAGGCCGTTGTTCTGGCTCATGTTCCGGGCTGCGGAATCCTGCTGGCGTGTTTCCGATACCCTCCTCGTTAGGTAGATTATTGCGATAAGATAAACAAGCGAATTTGACTTGCAAAGTTTTCTTATCGATACACTTCTGAAACTTTTCCCTCCATAAAATTTTCAGTTTCAAAAATGTGCACTCCAGGAGGTTCCGTGTAAAAACTTTAGTTCGTTTATATTTTTAAAATTGTATTCGTCGCAGTGATAGATAACTTTTTGCTACTTTCAGAATATTATACGTGAAATATTATCGGGGGATAAAAAATAAAGTGGGAACAGTTTCAACTGTCTATGTAGATGTCATTTTCAGAGCCATCCGTTGAGAACAAACCCTTATATCTTTAGCGTCTGCTTCCCTCTGTTTTGTAGGTATTTCGGTTCCCTCTCGTTTGTTTCGCAGGCCGTTAATATTTTTGGTTTTTTTTTAAAGTCGGTCGAAAATATGGCATGCCGTGTTGTTGACTTTTCAAGTTCGTTTCTTCAGAAAAATTGATTAAGCTAGTTAGTGTGGACGTAATTATTCAAATTTCAAAGCTTATTAAAACACACCGTAATTATAGTCTGCTATTGATGTTTTTGCTTTGTGAATTCGTTACATCCCGACACAAAATATCAGAGGCATGACAGCAAATATATGCAGGCGAAAATTTATGTAAATATTTTCAGTCCGCTCTCCCTGTTCCGTTCCTCCTGACTGCCGCATTAATTAATTCATTCTGATAGAAATTGTACTTGTCAAATACACTGGCCAATAAGTATCAAGACGTTGGTGTACATCGTAAATTGCTTGCAAGTCGTATTTCTTAGTTATTTTTTTTTTTAATTAAATCTGATATTCTGCGAGCGTTTTTTTCAAATTTATTTAGTACGTGTCAAACATTGAAAAATAAAATGAAATTACACTGAAAAATAAAGAATGCACAAAGACCAAACAGCCGCACTCATAATTAAGAAATGTACACTTTATGTTTATTTTACGAGCCTAAGTTTATATCGTAAATTTCCAACTGAGATATACACAGTAAAACAAGTAATAATAAAACATGAATGGTTATAATAAAGGCATAATTAAAAAATAATTGTACCATTGTTAGGAGAAGCAAGAAGCTATTGTTTAATCATTGTAGTCAGTTAAGTGGTCAATTATTTACAACTGTGTGTCCACGTCTTCCACTTTGAACGACATGTGCCTCTGGATACGAAAGTTTTAGCAGTATGTTCTAAAGGCAATAATTTTTGTTAATAATAAGAATACTATCTTCTTCAAGCTCAAAAAATCTTTGCCTACTACTGACCTCTTCTGCATAGATGTGACACGTTAACTTTAACCTCCTCAAATGTCACAAGTGCCTTATTGGTTTGTTTAGCATTTGGATCTCAGTGCAAGAAGTAAAATGATTCCTTTATAACCCCGTTATGACTTCAATTTATGTTTTGCATGTAGATGATTATTTATTTATCTGAATAATGAGACCATAGTTTGCATCACATTCTCTGGAAATTATTTTCCCGAAAGGCTAAAATCACTTGTAATTCTTCCCTAAAGAGCTTTGCCCACACTTCACCTCTTTTGTACGGATCTGTCACTTTAATTTTACTCTTGACATGTCACAACTCTTTTCTTGGTTTCAGCTTTTGGGTCTAGTTAAAACACTTTGCTCGCGTCCTATCTATTTGCCTTTTTAAATTATTTAGTTTACCCTTCAAAGCTTGTGACATTTCACAGAGAATTTATCTTTGCTTTTTTACGAAATACAGAACAGTACAATTTTCTGGTGGAAGGGAAATCGGAACTGGGTAGACACTGACCAAAGAAACAAGAGGTAGAAAAGAAAGAGCAGAAGAAGAAGAAGAAGAAGCTTATCGATTTTCTAAATAACCTTATCCCTTGCTAATTAATGCTTGTAGATGCTTCTCATTTTGTTTCTTTCATCCAGATCGTCGAGGTTACCTCAACTCATTCAGTTTCTTCCCAAATCCTACCTCTAGTTTCTTTGGTCAATGTTCTTGCTGTTTCTCTTAAAACTTCTATCCAGTTCAGGTTTCTTTTTCACCTGTTCTGCATTTCTTGTGTCTGTGCACTGAGCGCATTTAGCGTCTCTCTCAATACATCCCCTTTTTCGATCGTCCTTAATATCTAGAACTTCTATCGTCCTGTATCTCGCTAACTTAATTGTTGCTTCTCCTACAGAACAGTACAATTTTGTGGTGGAAGAGAAATCTGAACTGGGTAGAAGGTTTGAAATACGAAAGAAACAGCAAGAACACTGACCAAAGAAACAAGAAAAACGATGAGAGAGGAAGAAGCTCCTCGATTTTCTGAACAAGCTTGTCCTTTTTGTTAAGTAGTGCCTGTAGATGCTTCTCTTTCTGTTGCTTTCATCCAATTGATCCTTCTCATGGAGTCGAGGTTGTCTCAACTCATTTAGTTTCTTCCCAAATCTTACCTCTTGTTTCTTTGGTCAATGTTTTTGCTCCCTCTCTTGTATGTTAAAGCTTCTATCCTAGTTCAGGTTTCTTTCACGCTATTTGTACTGTTCTGCATTTCTTGTGCCTGTGCATAGAGTTCATTTAGCGTCTCTCTCAATACATCCCCTTTTTTGATCATCCTTGATATGTACAACTTATATCGTCCTGTATCTCCCTAATTAAATTATTGCTTCTCCTGAAAAATATTTGTGAATTAAAGTAAAATGGAGATTTTCCGTTCTTTAAGCCTTGTGGAGTGAATACTCGGATACCTTGCGAGATACTGCCTTGAATATTATTACTTTTGCATCAGTCAAAGATTTGAAGAGCATTCGTGGCGGTAATAATAATATGGTATGAAGCCGACGAGAATCGGCACAATCTTCTACATCTTTCTATAGTTTTGGAATATTTCTTTGACTTTGTCTCTGTTTCCAAAGTGTCCTTTACTGCATTGGCATCATGCTTTCTTAGACTTCCTCTTCGTTTTCGTTCCGTATTGCATCTTTCTCTATTGTCATCCTTCTCCCTATACTCTCTCTACACGTCCTAGCAACTACACTTTTGGAAATTTTGCACTTTTCATTCAATTTTCCAATTTTTCATTCTTATGGGTCCCCAGTTACTGAGAAATATTTTCTTTTTTCATCATCGATTTCCTTTAGTGTCAACTGTGCATGTAAGAAGTTGATCTAATTGAAGACCTCCCTTGGAAAAACGTTGCAACCAACATTTTTTCACATTCGAAAATTTCATCGGAATTCTGTAATAACTGGCCCATGGAAAGGTCGGCAGTTTGTTTCATGGTGGAACATTGTCTTTTAATATATTCTTTTACTACCGGAAAATAAACTGCCGACCATTTCTTTGGGCCAGATTTTACAGTATTTATTTAAATCGTTGATGGGGCAAAAATGTTGGTCCAGGGAGGTCTTCAATTACTTATTTTTAATCTTACCTCTGGTCCTGAAGTTTTAGCGAAGCTAAATCCTTTTATACTCAAAACAAATTTGTTTTCGGTGAGGTTTTATTGCATAAGCTCCTAATAAGATGTATAGATCTCAATATTAAGTCGAAAGCTCACTAAAAATATAATAATAAGAAATTAGGGAAGCATTTCTTTGCTAAACATCGATCCATTGTTATACAAGAAGTATCACTATGAAGTCTCTGAGAACGTATCTTGTTTGTGGACTCTTCTGCTAACCGTACTAATATAATTAAATTCGTTGATTTGGCTCCTTGAAATGCGAACAGAATGGATGATTCGTAATAAAAATGCAAAAACAATAAAAATTGTACCAGTTGCAATGCAGCACATCGTACGACTATGGTATGAGCATACCATCTGTTGTATTTTGTTCTAAATTTATCCAAAAACAATATATTTTTAATTTCTCGAAAGCATTTCGTTGTCTTTTCTTAACTTCTTAAATATGAATATGGAAACTAATTTTTCTTTGTTAATACTTTTCGATATGACTCAAAGCGCACTACGTAACTTTGTGTTTGCTCTATTCAGCGTGGCCCAAGATTATTGATTATAAAGTCAATTTAAACGACAGAAGATATTTTGTGTGGTAATTATGTCTGCCGACTCCATGACCCCTTCAAACTTCCATGTCCATTCCGTACACGCAATTTTGTTTACTGTGATAAATTCTGGCCTGTATCGTTTGTCTATCTTGTTTGTGTTCACCGAAAGAGTAGGGATCGTGAGCTGAATTTAACATTACGAAGGAGGAAATAACATTAAGGTAATTAAGCATTAGCTTTACCGATGTATTTGATGGCATCCGACAATGTGTATTGCGAATGCAAGAGTTGCCGTCCCTTGATTGTGGTACTCAACTACCCACCCGAGGGATGTCATTGTTGTACAATCGTTGTGCACGTTAAACCTGAATTTGTTGTAAATTTAATTGTTGTTTTTATCTTCATTTACCTTCCTTTACTTGAGACGGAAGCTATCTTTACTGCTTCCTTCCTTTACTTGAGACGGAAGCTATCTTTACTGCTATATTTTAATCTTAAATATTGTTTTAAGAATTGTAGGAAAGTCATTAGAGAAATGTGTTACAGCATCATTAAGTAAAAAGTGTGCTCGTTACATGAGATTATTCCTCAGAAATTTGAGTAGTCAGGATTTGCGACCTACAACGGAAGAGTGTTTTTTTTTCTCTGGCGTTAGAAGATGCACATGCGAGTATTGCGGATGGTTACAACAACGACAATTTCTGGACCGAATCCATATCCAGCGAAGTCATCCTCTTGAGTATCGTAACTTGAGATAGCTGTAATATCGTCTCAGTTTATTTCAGATTTTTTATCCTTCCCATGAATTACGAGCTTCTCACTATTTTTGATAGAAGTCACATCGCCCTGTACAAAACGAGGCAATAAAGATATCGGATAGAAAAGTAGAGAGCTATAGAAAGCTATGTATGACTTTATGACTGTCTAATCACAATATTCCTTTTCTTATATTTTCATTTACATTTATACCAAGAAAACTTAACTAAATTATGTTCAGAATCATTACAAAAATATCGATCACTAAATTAAGAAAAATTAATCACTTCTAAAAATACTGAAACGTGCAAACAAAAAATAAAATCGATGAAAAGTGGATGCTTTCATTGGTGAATCGCGTTGAATAATAATGTTATAAATAATAAAGGCGAGAGGAACATGTTCTAAAAATAAGCAAATGGAAAATCCCGATTTTTTGGAGTCTGTAATGACGCAATAAACATTTATGATAGGGGTACGAGCAAAATATGTTTGTGCAACATATGGGACGTGCAAAGCAGATTATTGTGTGAGTTTGGGGGTGATTGTAAATGCGTTAAATATCTTCAGTATTAAATTAAAAGTTTTATAATTATTAACTGTAATAAAATGCTATTTGGTGCACGTTATGATGCTGATGATACAGATTTATTAATTATAAACAAATATAGTTTCTGATAGCATATTATGCCTGAAGTGCTCATAATTCTTTCTGAAACTTTACAGCAGAAGAGATATACATCAAGTTTAGAAACAACGTCTGTGTCCTTTTTGAGTAATTGTGGAACAATAATTTTTTCGCAGTTGACTATCACAGCAAAATTAAAATTGAATTGACATGAACATTGTATGCAATGCATTTTCTAACGTAAAGGACAACTCGGCAGAAATTTTATATTGTGATGTTTCTGATGCTCTTAAGTCTTTTGACAGAAAAAGAAAAGAAAGACATCTTAATCAAAAGCTGAATGGTTGAACCGTAAACAGGGTATTTATGAAGTTTCGAGTCGCTGCGTGAGCTTTGGAAATTAAAGCAGAAGGAAAAATAAGGGTCAGGGATGTAGAGAACATCGAGAGAAAAAGATGGGGAATGAAGACAAAGAAATTCCAACAATCCAGATTTTTTTGGCCACGGGTTAAGTTTGGAAGAAGAAGAACAGATAAGAAAAGTATTGACCAGAGGTATAATACTAAAAAGCGGAAACTGGAGACCATGCGTGATGTAAAGGAGAGCAGTGGCAAAGACCTGAATGTCAAAAGAGTTAAAAATTAAAACTATTGGTGACAGACGGAGACCTTCCAGACCTGTAGTGCCTTTTTGAGGACAAGTAACAATTACAAATGAAACTATGTAGTCTTACATTCAAAGTTTGATAAGAAATTGGAGAGTGTAACGGTACCCAGTCATTGTGAAGCCTTTGATTAAGAAAGATAAACATCATCTGCAATAGAGACAGTGTCTGCTATAAAAGATTGCCATTTTCTTCTGTAAAATGTTTCATGTTATTCCGAAGTTTTTGCAGTTGTATGATATTTTAAAAAGGGCGAAGCTATCCTGAAAATAACTTAATAATTTGCAAATTGCTTTGGTCAAAGTTTGATGTGGACCTTTGACTGGTTTGTTGTTAGTCGATTATGGGACACATCAAACTGAATGATTAAATGTAAAACCTTTTGTTTTTTTTTAATGAACGCCAAGTAATTTCAATCTTTGTGAAACCTTCCCACCTGTCAAACAAAATTAAAAGTTACAATCTGATTGGTTGTTGGATAACGTGTTTCGTTAAAGCAAACGGTCTCTTATCTACAGCATCTAAATTAGCATCCATCTAACTGCAACAAATTTTCTTTACATTTCTCTACAGTGCCTCATGAATGTGTTCTGATTGTTAATTAGAAATTGTGGTATGTATTAACTTGGCGTAGTGAAGCAGATTATTTAATCGGATTTAACTGAAGAATAATTGCGCTGATGTGAAACACCAGGCCGAACTATGGCGCTTTTAGCTGCTTGCACAAGTCAGGTAATGTTAGACGTTGCTTGTCACAACTCAGATTTCTCCCTTTGTTCTCAAGACAGAATTCTTATCTTGGCTGGATTTCCATTCGGAGCTTTAGGTTTACGTTCATCGTGCATAATTGCATTACATTGAAAAAGAATCTGTCTCCTCGCCGTCCTTTATAAATAAGGAACTCCGAGCTTGGAAAAACACGACGACCTTGATATGACTCAGTAAATGCTTAAAATTTCGACACATTTAAGGATGTATCTATCAGTCACCATGTGAAAATTTCTATAATAACTCTTGTAGTCCTTTCTTTTACAATATTTTAGTGTTTATTTATTTGCAGCTCAAAATTACCTTGAATTATTTCGTCAGAGAAATTTTGACTTTATCCTACCCTTTTCAAGCTGATTTAGAGAATGTGAACGTAACTCGAGGATAATTTAATTCTGTTAAGACTATGTAGGTTAAGACGTTATTCCACTTAACAGATGAAATTAATTTAGTCAATTAGTTAATCTATCCATCAATCAAGTTAAGCACATCGTGTTTTCATGGTGGTTGCTCGGAAACCTCATTGCATATTGCCGTATGATTGTTATCTAATACTACTTAAAGCAACTCCTGCAGTAAATTACACGGAGCTTTTGTTTTGTACGCTTTATGAATTGGTGCTTGAACAATGAATGGTCCTTATACATTAGAAAAAAAATTAATTCTATAATTGAATTTAATTAACCCTCTCGTTCTCGCCCAGTTCGTATTATCACATATTCCTTTATCGCGAATTGTTGGAAACTATGCTTTAATAATTAGGCGCATATTTCGATGACGAAAATTCCACAAGCTAATAATATTTGCGATCAAACCTGACACATAATGTGTTGGTAATGGGAGCTATTATAGTAGATAGCCTGCTGACATATCTGCAATTTTTCATTCTTCCGTTTATGAGGTTTCCTTTCATATAATGCAAGATTATGAACGTAATCACTGCAGATATTGTGGAAAATGCAGACTGTTATGAAGCAAGGGAAAATCTACTCTAACCAAGATGATGCAATATTACACTGCAGCTCTCGCTTGGCTTTAAAGCTTGTTTTTTCTAAATACACTGCGTTTGCTTTTACAACATTATGGTAGCTACGTAAGTCCCGTATTCGTATTTCATTCCTCTCTTTGTGCAATAAACTTAGGTTTGAATATTTTAACAATTTCTTGTTCTTGTTGTGTGAAAAGCTGCAAACCAAACTGATAATTGCTTTATGAATTATTCATTGTATTTAAATTTAAATGTTTCTCTGGTACTCTCGGCGAAGTAATTTTGACACGTTCTTTTTAACCGTGTCGAACGTATTTTAATGCTAGTCTAAAACGTAGGAACTTCGTAGCCTAATTAATAGGTTTGTGGTGTTGTTGTTTTGTTATATCTGAAAATTTCAATGATTTTCTTTAATTTAAATTTAATTCATACTTATCCACTGTTGTGCAGATAAATAACTAGATAAGAAATAATATTGGAACAGAGATTTAAAAGCATAAAATGCACTGATATTATCAACAGAAAATTTTAGAGAGTTGGAAGGACAACGGTAATGAACGCAAAAGGGGAAAGATCAAGTTTACGAAAATAAATAAAGAGAACTTACTACATAAAAAAAGGAAAGCTTTAAACACAGTAAAAATTGAACAAAGAAGACGCATTAGTTTCTGAAGTGATAAAATAAATGAGACTGGAAAAAATAGGGAAAACTTCAAAGTAAAGTATGATTTGTCAACTAAAATCTTTTTTTGCTTCTCAGGTTTATCCACAAAGAATGTGACGCAATCTATGAGTAAAAAAATCCACTCAGCATCTTTTTAAAACTAAGAAATATTATTTTAAGTTATTGAGCTTCTTTCATCTTTTCTGATCGTACTTGATCCTACCCGACATATTTTTTAAGATCCGCTTTTAGGTTGCGAGGGATAGGGATTTCTTTTCCCACCGTTATTTTTGTTTGGACGCTGTAAGTATGAAACATCATTAGGAATTGCGATTTGGATGGTGTAATTGGACCGAATCCACGGCACAAGCTCTCGAGATGGGCTTCCTCCATCTATTGCTATCTTCTATCTATTTCCGAGAAGAGGAACTTCTTTTGTGACGTTTACCATTTAAATTGGATTTGGATTCAACAACAAATTCGATCAAAAAAGTGAAGGAGCATTGATAGCCACATAGCCCCTATAATGGAATTCATAGACTGATTTCTTTAAGTAATTTAGAATGATGCAACTGGTTAGGTGAGATAAGTAAAGACAGAAATAGATGAGCAGATGAAGAAAATTAATATTTCAAGTAGAATTTGCTCCGCTCCATTCGTCAAAACAGAAACAATAAAGATGGAAACATCTAAAATGAAGAATCGTTATGGGAGAAACATTCGGAATAAATGACCACAAAAAGCGAGAGATTAATGAATTGTTTAGGAAGTTAAGCAGGCAAGTGATTCAATTAATCATTTGAAAGCAATACGAAAACGTGAAATTGGGAAATGGAAATTTAGGGAGCAGTTGTTTTTTGACCCTAGCTTAGGGAAAGTTTTCGGAACTAGTAGAACTGGTGGACATTCTAATTAAAAGACTGTATATTCAGTGCATACCGTGACACGTACCTTAAACAGTCGTTATCAATTCTAGCTTAACTGATTATGAATGTATAACAAAAAAGAAATGCCATCAGGATGAAAGTCTGTAGGAGGATTAGGAATGTATAACGAGAAAATGTTATCAGGACGATAATCTGTAGGAAGATTAAGAATGTATCACAAAAAAAGTTATTAGGACGATAATCTGTGATGATGCCAAGCAAGAGATATTCCAAGCGGTAAAATTAAATTAGGAAAAAAAAACGAGGGCGAAGGATGAGTGGCGTTGAAAATGAATATACAAAAAGAAGATGAAGAACCGAAAAGTTTATTCTGCAAAAAAAGGAGAACATTACAAAATACTGTTAAACAAGAGAAAAATAAGAGCTGTAGACGTCATTTAGGGCGTTAGAAAAACAAGAGGAAACAAACCGCAGATCGCTACGAAAAGAAAGGCCAAGAAGGAATCAATCATAAAGTAATTAAATAAGGAGACGAGGGTTCGTGATGAGACAGTTGGGCAATAAACTCGCGACCAAGACCTTGTACCTACAACTAAGAAGTGGAGGCAAACTCTGAAAGCGAAAGTTATTGAAGCACTAAAGAAAACTTACAGGAAAAAAATAAGGAGGACATGAAAGAGATAAAGGAAACTTTTAGGATCGCCGTAGTTTCGTTTGCAGTCCAAAGATTAGACCTCAAGAAATGTCTAATGGACTTAGATCATAAAATTGCCGAATTTGAGGAACTGGAGAGGACAAAAGAACAAATCTTTGTCTTAGATGTGGCAAACAAGGGCATCTTGGTAAAGAAAGCCATGTGGCCAATGGGTAAGACATGGAGAAGAACTAAACAGAAGATAAGACAGGAAATAATGATAGATGACTCTGGAAAATGAGAGAGATAGGGCAAAAACGAAGAAGGAAAGCAGAATGATGAAAAAGGAGGCGAATAAGGAGGAGTCACGTGGTTCTTTGTTATTTCTAAAGGCTCGTGTGGTAACTTGCAACCAACAGAAAGGTTCCATCGCTATTTTGAACAGAAAACGCAGTCTACCATTCGCACACTTGAAAAGCGGTATTAGGACGTAATTAATTAATTAATTGTATTGAAGGCACATAATGTATAAATGTTCTTGAAATAAATTAATTTATTTCCATTTTATAAAGATAAAATAGAAATTGGTGGTTAAAAAATACATAAGCGCAGAAGTCACAGAATACAAGCACAAAATTTGTTTGTAGGTAATGTGTAACTGCTGAAACGTTGACTTAGTTACATTTGTTGTGTTTTTCATTTAGAATATATAATTTGTTTTTATCTTACTCATCCACTGTATTGAAGATATAAAATATATTACATTTCATTAGTGAGAAAACATTCACACTGGCTCATGTTTTTTTAAAGAACATACACATGTCACGAAGTGATGATGAAATATTCCAACTACACCACAAAACTTTTATATCTGAGGTGATATTTTCACATACACATTTACTTTAGTAAAATTTACATCTGTGATTTATTAATTTGATTTTCGATAAAAATATTTAACGCTCATTAGAAAAGTATAAAATTAAAAATGTGAGGGTATAAAATATCAAAAAAAAAATAGTTTTTCTAATAAAATGTTCATTTAATACATCATTTATGAAATTTTAAAGTATAAGTAATATTGAATTATGACAGTAACATTTAAAACTTATGGTATAACACTTTAATCCAAATTGAGTTTATCTTGTAAAAGTTTCTTCGGATCTGCCCTTTCTTTTTTTTTATTTTCTACCCTCGGAGGCTTTACTTCTATAGTCTGAAGTTTTAAGGAAAGATACTAAAACGGATTCGTTTTTGACCATTCTTTCGTGACGTGCTTCGAGGGTTTACGTTATATAGATCGAGTGCTGTCCGTGCCTGCGTTTCAGACTAGATTATGATATTTTATTTTCAAAGTTTTACTCCGCGATGTCTAAAGAAATAAACACAGACGAAATATCTTTTTTTTTTTTTTGGCACCGAGCATACATTGAAATTGCGTTATATTTTAGTGTTCGTTTTGCGGTATAAATCATAAGTGGGTTTATTAAGAAAGTTTGTCCATCTCTTTCAAGTTTTTTCCATCATTTAATTTTAGCTAATTTAGTGTTCGCAGGAGGATTGAGTAAACTTCATTTTGCTTGCTGTATGAGGGTCTTATTTCAGTTGAATTTCAGGTATCTAAATTAGAATGAGATATTCATAGTAAATATCTTTTAGATATGAAATACAAGAATTTTGTTATTATTCACAACAAGGTAAATTTCTTACTAAAATAAGATTTGATCTTTAATGATGGAAATATTCTTTATTTATAATTTTTGTTGGTAGTTGGGTTTTAATGTTTGAGTGAAATATTCATGTACTTTAATTATATATGCTTCATAACATTTATTTATTCCTATACAGTGTTTCCTTAACAAAGTTCTATTGAATATACCGGGTGTTGGATGATGTACTGTACAGAGTTAAACACCAAATTCCTGAGGCCATTCTAATTAAAAAAAAGTTACAACAATACACGTAGGTTCAATTCTCCATGGGTACTGGGCTGTAAACTTTAAAGTTTAGAAATAATTTTTTAATATTTATAAACGTCAGTTAATGTGGTAAGTAGTCTTTGAGCGTATTGCTAATAATACTTTTACTGTTAAGACGCTGTGCTGTTTTCAAATTATAATAATAATAACAGTTCCGTGTTCCTTAAATCTGTCCGGTACGTCATGCAACACCTAGTATTTAAAATATGTATTTCATACAAAACTTCAACAGGCTTATGTACAACAATTAAAAAAATATTTAAATACACAGTATGTTCCATTTTCTCTGTCTGATTCAATTTTTATTTAAGTTTTTATTTTATTGTTTAACAAAGTGTTTTAATACAAAAGTTCAACAGATTTATGTACAATTAAAAATATTTGATATACTCAACGTGTTTCAATTTGTTGAATTGGCATTGATTATATAAAGTTATTATAAAATAATTATATTTTTTATATTGATATTTTAAATAATGAAAACAGTAACTTAGCCTGAATTAATCGCACCCAAATCGTGTGTGACTTTAATTGAGAAATCAGCCTGCCCTATAATTCTCACGTTAAATAAACTCCAAATTAAATTGGAAAGAGCATGTTCCCATTGACTGATTGATTAACAGCGCCCACAGAAAACACTTTCAGTTTTGTGTGTTTTCATTACTAATAATATTGTTTATAAATACTATTATGTTGTTACAAAAAAAAAACAAGGAAACAAACATTTTCCTTCTGCTGCAGATTTATAAACCGCAATTTAATTAAAAAGTATTTAAAACGTCAGCGATCGGATGTAGGTGTTATAAATTCCTAATCCTTTATGAAAGTTCCTGCAGTATAAAAGCTTCTTAGAAATTGTTACTTCAGTGAAAACTTTTCGCGGATGACACATTTATAATAGGCGGTCGTTTTCCTTGGACGGCAGTTTTACCGTAATGAAAAATGTTATTAGGGCAACTTGATATTGCTTATCCATCGCAATCAGAATTTACTATCCGATAAATCATTCCGCGGAAGTGTTATTATGAAACCCAGTTTATGCGACGCTCTTCGACGTCGAAGTGTTTTCAAGTCTACAAGTCTACAGTCAAATCATTTCGTTCGAAAAATATTCTAAAAGGTAAGACACTTCATATAATAAATACAATTATTACTCATTAATAACTGTATTTACTACAAACGCGTGTAGATGAAGAGCATATGCATTTATACATATGTAGTGCCGGTGAGTGCTTTAACGGTTCAACACGAAGTAATAATAAACTGTTTATTTTAGCACTGACTGTAAGTAGTTTCAATTTTAGTCTTTATCGATCTGATGTAATTATTATTCAGTATTGATCGCTGACCCATAATTAGCGGCACGTTATAAGAGTTTCGATGCACGTCTACCTTATATATACAGTATGCCCAGCGATAGCGATCTACCCTTCTTTTACCTGGCAGTTAAGAATTTAGTTAATTGGAAGAACCTGTAAACTTTCGTTATTGAATAAGAGATCCGTGTCCGAACACATATACCCATTTAATATTTATTTTTCAAAACATATAATAGATTTGTTTAAAAAAAAACCGTTATTATCGCTACACACATTTCTACGGCCTCCTAAAAAACATAAATGCTACAGATTCGGTCAACTAGAAGAAAAGTACAAGAAAAAATATCAAACTTTTTTTGTTAACATGAATGAATGTATCAACATTTTGAATGTAATCACAGGTTTGTATACGTTGTCGTGCTCCATGTAAACTTTCAAATTATAGTTGAAATTGTTTTCGTTAACGTGACTGTTCCGAATGCGTTGAGTTGTTCCAGTAATAACAGTGACTGTTATAAAGTATTTTTAATCAAAGTTTCCATATTACTTCAAGTATAATTTCATACAGAGGTGGCACTTCAATTATGCATTCATGGAATTGCAGGCAATCAATCTTCGTGTCATTATTAATTGTCATTAATTTGTATTCTTCCTGTCCAAAATGTACAGGATGATTCAGTACGGTTTTAATAAGTTTTAATGACATCAAAAGCAACAAGGTTTTTCTTTCTTTAATCATTCAAGAACAATATCATCAGGTACATAGGTAAAATGCTTAATTTGAATATACTTTTGGTTTGAATACAACTCCCGGCTATGTCTTTCTGCCTCATTGAAATACGTGCATGGTTATTCCTTCGAATTGCGAGTCCTCCGAATGTAGCAACAAATGAGCAGTCGATCTCCCGATCTGTGCAGCAATTGCGATGGTATTTCCAACTTGTTCGTTGGTTACACTAAAGTCTAATAAGACCGAAACGTACATAGACAATTACCTTTTACTAGCCAGTTTGCCGTGACTATTCCTTTTATTAAGGCCACAAAACCAGAAGTAAATATAATACTCTTGATTGCCACTGTAACGGCGATTACAACAAATTAAATTTAGTTGTCTGGCAGCGAGTGAAACTTAACTCATACGATCAATGTTAACTTAGTTCCAATTTAGACTGCACAAGTTCAGTTCTCGAACACTGATGGATCCTTGAGGAACTTCGTTAATGATCCGGGACACATAATATTCAGGTTTTCACCTCAGAAGATATTTTTTTATCAATTTGCTCTGCCAATCAACTTATGAACAGTTTCATCGACATGAAAGCTAGTTAATCTCGAGTTAAAGTGAAGAAAATCCTGTATTTAATCCTGGATTATTTAACAACGTGTTTTGTGTGCAACTTGGCCTTAGAGTTTATATAAGTTCTTTGAGTTTAGAATAGCGACTTCTTAATTACACTAGATGCACATACAACTAAACATACTTACCTTGAAAAATTTTGTTCCAAATCGTTTTTTGATTACAGCGAAACCCTCGAGCAGCCTTTGTATAGCTGTTTCAGCCCTACGTTTCTGCTGAAGAAGCCTCAAATAGATCTGAAACAGCTGTACAGAGGTTGCTCGAGGGTTTCAGTGAAACGAAAAACGATTTGTAACATTTTTTTAAACTTTCGTTATATTTTTACAGCAAATATGGCCGCCATGCATGGGGCGACTTATTATGTAGGAAACCCGCTTCAATTTGTCAATCCTTATGCAATGTTAGGTCAAAAAACGATCGTAAAGTGTCGCTGTTTTATCTATTTATACTAATTTTGGTTTTATTTGTAACTTTTTGGTAATACCAATCTCGATACAAACTAACTTGCAGTATTTATCGTCCGGTTTGATTTTCGAGAGGTTTCAAGTACTGTCTGGGGGAATGTCGATGCTTCTCGAATTATCGAGAAGGGTTTTAAATAGTATCCGAGTTAGGCAAACTCTTACTGATGTTTAACTAATAACTATTATAATGGAATAATCAGTGACGTAATAACTTTTGTTAGAAAAGTCACAAATAGATAACGTATTACATTAGAATGATTAGAACAATTAAACGCTTCGTAGGTATGAAATAATTCATTTTCTTTTGATAAACAAAACCAAGAAACAAATAAGACAATGAAATGCCTATGTTCACTTTTACTTTTTCAATTAAATGTAAGTAATAATGTCACCAATATGCGCGAAACAAATTTTCCAAGAGATCAGTTATATTTATTCTCTGAGTTCTTTTGATTTTGTTGAGGCGGATGAGACAATAGTAATTCTACTGTTTTATATTTTAAATAAGTACAGGATTTAGTAATACCGGGTGTCCCGCGACGTAATGTCACCACTTCACCGTTTTTCAAGAATAAGACGTGTTCTGTAATTTTCGTTATGTGAAAACACACTAACCCCCAGTTTCACAAAAATTATTTAATCACTGATTAATTTAACATCGTGATTAAAGCCTGTGTTTGGTTAAGTGAAACAATATAATTAGTTGTTTCAAATCTATTGTTAACTTCGTCCAATGACGTTCCATAATCAGAGAATTAAACTAATCGCGGATTAACATTTTGTTTGTGAAACCCACTGTAACACTGCCGATAGTTATCTAAATTTCTTGGATTATCACAAAAAATACGTCGTGTCCTTGAAAAACGGTTTGCTTTATTAGTTTTTTTTTATTTGAATTGATTATTAGGTGAACCGGTATACGATTAGGTGAACTTTAAACTTATAAAAAATAAGAAATAGAACATTAAACACAGTATTTCTGAAACGGTTTACTTTAGAAGAAAATTTTATTAGAGTTTTTTACTCAGTTTGAATTGATTATCATGTGGGTGAAGTAATGACATTACGTCACCGGACACAGTGTATAATACAATACAGCTTTGGCTTTAATTTTACTGAACTTACTAAACAAATCGATGCATATACCAGCCACGGCTCGTGCATAACATATTTGGCGGCATACATACTCCCAGAGTGCTTACTTTAGTATACATAAACGATCTCCCTCTTATAGATCCTGAATCTAAATCAGCGCCGGCTCGTGCATAACATATTTGATTAGGCGGCAGACATACTCCCAGAGCGCTTGCTCTGTCTAACACACATGAATAGAAAACAAACAATACACGGGGCACATCGGCCGCTTACCCAAATATGTTATGCACGAGTCGTCGCCGTGGTATATACAGGAAGCAACTGAAAAGTTGAAGTCGTGTCATATATTTTCTTTAAAGTATAAACAAACGCCAATTCACTTCTATCTTTTTCAATCCTCTGTAACGAACTCTATCAGTAATACTTCCGTCCAGTAAGAAAAATATGAATGAAACAATCTTTTTTTAAAGTAATAATCATTCTTAGGACATTTATATTGATATTCACGGTCACTTCGACTCCTGAATACAACGCGCATGCTCGCCGCTAGTTCACGAGCGCTGGGCTATTAATGCGATAAATACGCCGTAACAAATGCAAAGTACGCGATCGGGACGCTGTCTACCTAACGTGCTGCTTATGAGAATGACATTTAGTTCCATACTTTCATCCCATATTTGGTAATTATGCATTTCCTAACCGCTGAACCATGCTGACCATCCTTTGAGTTCGAGTTTGATGGAGACGTATGTCACAAAGCTTACCGTAAAACAATCGAATATTTTGTCATTGTATTACACGCTCTACTTAATTTCGTTTTTATAATGATAATATAATAATATATAATATAATATTATAAGGGCCTTTCACTTATTATGTTGGATAGATTCTTTTTGTTTAAATATTATAGACAAACAATATTATCTGAGGACGGAGTTACAAAAACATTCACTCACCGTTGGTTGGGTCTCTCATTCCCAATGTTCTTTCGTTCTTTCTCGCTTTTCTGACTGCAACAGGCGCTGAAGATAAAGTCTTAGCTTCCTGGCGTCGCATTCTAATTCGGTAAGGACCTTGCAAATCACAAATAACCCTTTACCTTATCGATTCAGTAAAATGGAACAACAACCCCTCCAGCAACGAATTTAGAGCTGCAGCTTCCTCACAATGACGAATCTAGAGCTATAGCTTCCTCACAATGATATTGGTCACTGGGGAAACAATCCTCGCACGTTGACTTCTTAACGTCGCATGCATTAACCCCCACATTCATCTGTAGATATGAACACCCACCCAGGTGTTGCTTGTCACCGAAAGCCCCACGATACCGTATGCTAGTGCATGATTCCGTCCTCTGACCAACGCCCTGGGTCGCATCCCGTACAATATTCTGCTACCAGAATACTTGCGCATAACTTCATGACCCTGATACCGCATTGCCAATATTGAGGATGTATCGCCTTATTTACTACTTCTGCCAGAATATTCCAACATAAGTTCATACTCTGCAGTTATCCTCTAGTTGATGCCCGACAACTCACTGCAGCCACCACATACAACACATGTGTAATAAACCATCGCCTCCTCCAGGCTAATATATCGCGAACAACCCTTATGAAATGTCCTTTACAAATTTTAATCACCGTTGCGAGCACGTCTTACTTTACGTTTATCCTTCGCGTTAATCTTTGGGAGATTGTCGTAATCTTTTTCGGTTCTTTCCTGCCTGGAGTAAACACGCCCCCGTATCATATTACCAAACTAATAACGTAAACAAATATGCTCGTGCTTTACAGATATCTCTAAAATGCATAAACTTTCTCAAATTCTAAACTTCTAAAATATACAACTACAACACATATTGAATTCTTCCTACCTCCTTCTTAAAAATTCGAATGGCCGATTGTTGGCATTGGTTGTTAAGTTAAGAACAGAGCAATTGCTCTTTGAGATGAACCGACTGCCGCCATACTGGAGACCTTTGCTTCAAAACGCTTGTTTCGGAAAAAATTCTGAATAGATGGAGTTGCGACAATAATCTACATTGCTTTAGGTTACGTTTAAAGGGATATTTGTGTGTGTAATAACTTTTGATTAATTCCTTCTTGACGGATTTAGATGAGTGATTAACCTCCTGAAGTGTCTAGATTGCGTCGGTTCTAGAAGCCTGCTGCAGCGGTTCTTTTTCTTAGAGTGTATCCAACAAACTTTCTTTTGGCGCTTTTTTAGCACTCGGCGACCAAGTTTTGCTTACCATGAGGGCGTCATTTTCCAAGAGAGCCACCCCTTGATTTAAGTAAAGCTCGTATCTTTTCGGGAACGCGACGATATGAAACTTGCAAAACACAAAAATAAGAACTTTACGTTAAAGACGATAACTTCACCTGGAATGATGGAGGGAATACACTCAACAAAACACATAAGGAAATCGATTCAGAGAGAAGATGTTGGATAATACATGAGGAAGAAGACTAACTGGAGGGGAAGTCACTGTAGCACACGCTACTCTTTAGACTGGAAAGTAGCTATCTTGATGCCTATTCTAAAGAAAAATGACTCTAGAAATTGCGTAAGTTAAATTGCAGTGGAATCTCGTTGCTACGTATATAGTAAAGTATTTCAAGGAGTTCTTGAATAGAGGGAGACTAAGAGGATGCGTTGAACCAAATGGCAGGCACGGAGGATTCAGACCAAATTGAGGCAAACAAGATCAAATCTTCGCAACACAACAACAAACAGAAGGGAATTTTTAGCGAATGGCAGAAAGAAATAATTAACATTTGTAGATCTGGATAGGACAGGTGGGTAATTTGAATGGAACTACAGAACAGGAGTATACCAAAGTGATCATTTACAGGAATTAATTATATCATATTCTGTTTATTTAAATACCCTGAGGGATAAAACCAGGCCTCATCGGAAAAGAAACACTTGTCAAGAATGTCGTCGTTGTTTAAGTTATCAAGAAACCACCGACAATATTCTGTTCTGCTGTGAAAGTCTACTGGCCTGAGTTCGTGGACTGCTTGAATCTTATATGGACAAAGCTTTAAGTCTTTTCTAAAAATAGTGTGACATGTTCCCACTGATAACTGAACTTCTTGTGAAAGTTTCGCAATAGATTTCTTGGGAGAGTGTTCCATTCGATCCCGAACATCTTCAATGCAGGCTGCAGTCCTTTTCTTAGCTGCTCCGCTCCCTGTTTTGCGACCAAGTGATCCTGTTTCACGAAATTTAAGAACACAAGCATGGATATTTGTAACTAGCTGTTCATAAGTAATAGCAAAATTAGGAAACTGCTGTGGACACTTCTGTATACACTGATTAATTGAATGAACTAACTGTCCATTTTCTATTCTATCGGTTTGAAAATAACTTTCAACAATAAATATTTTCTACTGTAATTCTAACATTTTGAATTAATTGAAAATACAAAGCGTCAATTTGACATTTGTTTAATTAAGTAATTGAACAGCTAAGAGTGCTGCAAATCTTAGGAGAAAAGAAAACAGTGAAATCATAGCCCACTTTAATGAGGAATTCAATTGAAGGCACGGTATTATCCAAGATGTTTAAGATAGAAGCCCTGTTAAACAAGACGGAAATGTCCAACATCACTAAATTACTTGTATATAAGGCAATATACATCCCAACTTTAACTTATAGCTGTGTATAGACTTAGAGAGAGTAGGTTAACAAAGAAAATCTGGAATGCAAAAGTGGTTAAGACGGGGACACAGAAGCACTTAGAATGATAAAATTTACAGAACAATCTGAGAAGAAGTCTGAAATTGCAAGTTGTACAAATCGACAGGAATGAAATACCTACATACATGAACAAAGTACCAACTAATTTCGTTCATTGCACTTTTTGTAATCTCTTGTACCTTATACACTGGTTTTATCGGTATTATGGAATAAAATCTAAGAAGAAGATAAGACATAAGCTTTCACTTTTTCACCTTGCCTCGCAGTGAACGTAGGCAGAAGAATAGTGAGGGGACTGAAAAGTACGTAAAATAAGTGTGAAATCGGACATGTAGCTTTTTGCACCTTCTCATTTGATCGTACCGTGTACTATCATGCTCAGTAAAAATAATACTACTTGACAATTTCGTGGCCCTTATTACTGAAAGGAGATGTCTGCGATTCACTGTTTTAATGCTTGCTGCTGAATATAAGGGTGCGGTTTGTACGTAGGACTATTGTTTTTATTGAGCGTGCTGTTTTGCGTATCAAGCAATTACGCGTTAAATACTTACATGTTATAATATTAATACAAAATGCAAAATGCTAACTTTGTGGCAAAGCAAATTGTTTCTTTTATCACTTTTTACTTCCAAAATGGCGTTTAACAAAAAATACCGTACTACCATTTAAATTATCAAATGAAAATCAAATTTGTATATTAGTTTGACTTTGGCTTCTCGACAGATTTTTTTTCTACTATTTCATGCATTAATTGTTGTATGAACAATCGTAATTATGGATAAACATAATGTCTCATAATTTGAACACGCACAACATACGATTTGTTAATCCTTTTAACGAATGAGATATCAAACACTGACTAGTTTTTTTTTCCCGCCCAATTTAATTAAATTAATTCTTCCTTGTATAGAAATTTGTATCAATATTTCGTGAAGCAAGTGTTCGGAATACATGAAAGGTAATTTATTTAAAAGCCTGGATATAGACGGCCATAATTTTCACAGGGTCTGGTAAACGCGCGTTTCGTACGATTTCGGTGTGCGTGTAGATGTGATTTCATGGATACACGTTATAAATATAGTATCTGTGGGAGTGACTTCTGCCAATCACACATCCAACCCAACACTTGATGGACAGCTTGAACGATTTCGGACGCCAATTGGAGAAGTTGAAATTAGGAAATTCCTTTCGTTTCCAAGATCAGGGTTCCGACCTCGATCCCTCTGAATTTTTTATGTTAATGCTGTTATATTTGATATCTGAAGTCGACAATCTGTGACACACTGTTTGTCGGTCGAACATGTTTTCTATTTCTGTTCGAATCACATATTATTTGTGTTATGTAAATGTAAAAATTAAGACAAACTTACAGAATATCTATTTATCATATCATAGAAGTTGGTTAAAAAAGGACAGCAATTAAAATCAAAATATATATACAGATTGAACCCGGCAAATAGGTTTGCGGTGTGATAGCTTTGTACACACCTGCGCTTAGCTGGGAGAAAGAGAGCGCCACTCGCAAAGCGAATTGAGAGCTTCTGTAAATGAAGAAAATCTGAGAATATTTTATTTTTAAAAATGCAAAACAAGGACTTCAAGCTGTAGCATTTAAAACAACTATACGTAGTTTGTTACAATTTATTGAACTTTGCGTATTTCATACTTTAAAGGATGCACCGTGGTTTCAAAATAAAGATACCCTGCGCTTTGGGACACTTGACGAAGGTCACTTTTTCAATTTTAAGTTGTACAGTTTCTATTTATGAGATTTATGCCCGATTTCTTCACCTCTTGATAAATTTATCTGCCAGGTAATATCCTCGGCAACTATTATCGATACAATGGTTTCCAAGGATAATACCTGGCAGATAAATTTATCAGGATGTGAAGAAACCGGGCATTAGAGACTATATCCTTTTTATGGCGAGGAACTTATAGTATTTATAATTACTTAAGAAGAATAACAACCTGTATATAAAAAAATACTACTTGACTGTTGTAAAAAGAATTTGGTTCATCACTAATTAATTGAATTATCCACGTGAATAATTCATTCGTTTTTTTGATTGTTTTAGAAATTTTCGTGTACAGCTACATTATTGTCGTATTGTTAAAAGTTGCTTCTAGGATCAATATACAGTATGTACAGATGTAAGTGTAAGTGCTAAGTATGTACGTGTAATAGGATGCTAAAATAGAATCATTTTCATGACTCATGTAATTAGTTCTCTTTTCGGCATGCATGAAACTCATTTTTTGGTATCTCTCATGTTAGATTTCCTCATTCTTTTAATCCGTACTTCTTAGATGACCATTTAGAAGCCGAACTTACATGTGCCTTCTATTGTAGGATATTTCACCAATTGCCAAAATATCACTTTACTAACGGACGAAGGTATGTGTAAGCATTTTAGGAATGCCTTCGATTTTATTCCCGTCTCACACCGCATGAGCTAGTTTAGACCAAATGCACAGCACTCGTTTCTTTACCTGATGATACGCGCGTGTTCCTGCCAAATGTTACGACGTCGCAATTTTCGCACGCTTTCATGCATATATGCATGTAACTGTGATATACTTGCCACAATGCTATCTCACGTGACGCCTCCTATTTCCAGCTGCGCTGACTTAGGAAACGCTTGCTTATATACACGTTATAAATATTTAGATTCTAAACCTAGTTCTCTTTTTGTCATAAATTTATATTTAACGACAGGTAACTTTAACCCCTTTATTATTAAATAATCAATCATAGTAACTTTTGTCCATAGAATTAAGCAACGTCACGCAATTACTTTGCCTGTTCTATTTCACTACACCATACCGAAGTACAAGCCTTATCTATTTTTGTACGACGAGCAAATGAACAGGGCATTTGAATGAAGAAGATGGAATGAGATGCGAATGCATCCATAAATCTCCCTCTATTATTATCTCACTCGCACCTGGAATACTATTACTTCTAGTAAATTATTTGCAGTACGGTATAATATAAGATCATTTCATTTCAAATAAGCATTTTTAACATCAATCCTAACTTTGTTAATTTATCTATTTATCACTTGCTTACTTTACTGTTTGGAACTTTAAGTAATTTAAAATCAATCAACAAATACAGGGTCATAAGTAATTAAAGGGCCACCATGGGGATCTCATAAATTATAAGAGATACAAAGATAGTTACATTACAAAAAACTTGCGCCATTTTGGAGCCTATCAAAATATTCAAAAAAATTTTTTCTATCTTCGTTGGTTTCTGAAGTATCTTCAAAAAACTGGAAATTTTAATTTTCGATAATCTCGAATATCTTCCTTATTTATTAAAATAGAATCATAAAATTCGATATTTTTATGTTAAATTCGATTAACAATCTAATGGAGTCCAAAAAAATAGGTCAAGATTGACAGTTCCGCAGATAGGACTGTCAACTGTCGTTTTACTTATGGACGCTATCTTGGGTTCATGTGGTCGTATTCAAAAATTATTTCTGAATCACGTACTATAAATATCGTATCTACGAAATTGTCAACGAAGTGTATTAGGTTGTTCATCGAATTTAATATAAAAACACCGAATTTTATGATTCTGTTTTAAGAAATAAAGAAAATATTCCAGATTTTCGAAAATGAGAATTTTCTGTTTTTCGAAGATGTTTCAGACACGAATGAAAATAGGAAATATTTTTTTACATATTTTTTTAGACCTCGAGATAGCACAACTTCTCTGTAATTTAACCATCTTTGTATCTCTTATAGTTTACGAGAACCCCACAGTGGCCGTTTAATTAGTTGTAACCCTGTATACAAAAACCGCTTGCGCTTCTCTTTATTTAAAACGTATAAACGCAAATGGTGAAACGCAAATGTACCAAGCGACTACTTTTTAAATATTCATGATTTTCTCGTCTGTTTTTTTTATTTTCACTTTGTCAACACTGTTGGTTAGGCATTGCCTCCCGGTAATAGGCTAAACTGTTAAAATCACTTTAATAATTTAATGGTAAATTCCGTTTATAGATTCAACTTACATTTAAAACTCAAAGGACACCTACTGTATGTTCCATTAAAATCTTCAGGGACAAGGAGGCTATGTTATAAAAGGAAAGATAATAATAATAATAACAGTATGACCAAGCGAGACACAACAAAACAAACTACGTGTTCGCTTGATATCGTCTACTTCGCAGTATGAGAACGATCATATAACAATCAAAGAAGTGAAAACAAACAGCGTTTTCAAATTGAGCTGAAACATACTGTATATGTGTAGTATATTTGTTATTTCAATTTTGAAAAATAGCGCCATATGTTCCAAAGTCAATAAACGTGAATGGTTTTCTAAATAAAAGATTTGCTAATTCTGGGAAATATGATTATCGAAGATTATATACTGAGTGTTATGGTGGTGTAATGATTGTCAGTATTTTTGTTTTTTTAATATCTACGGTATTTCTGTTCTATTTATTACTTTATAATATTAATTCAGTCAGTTATGGCAGCATTAATTATTGTTATCATAAAGTTCAAAAATAAGAAACTTTGTTTGCCTTGAAATGTCAGATTTACTGAGTTTTGTGGAATTAAGCAATTTACAATTATCATTATGACTTATTCCTTCACCACCGCTGTAGTTTATTTCATTTATTCTCGAAAATGCCCTTGAACAAATTCAAAATTCATTAATAAAGAATGAATTTCCAAGAAAATTAGAACAGTAAAGGAAACAAACAAATAAAGTGTAATTGTGTATAAAACTTAAAAGCGCTCCAGCAAGAGTGTGCTATCAAAAAATAGGGCTGGAGAATGATTTTCTATGAGCTGTTTAACAATTTTATGCGTTTTTATGTTTGTAGTAAGGTAAATTCAGTTTAACATATTTTTGGGATAATTCGATGTCTTGTTTCGGCCAAGATATTTGTCCAAAAAAATTAAAGAAAAAAGAAAAGTACGTCTTGTATATCTGGAATTTTGTATGGCAAGAATAAATCGGATAACTGTATACCCTAAATTTTTATCCGGAATTGTTCATAAGGAAAATTCTCCAGCTTCTGTTTCCTTTTTTTTAATAATGAATTTTTATGTTCCTGCTTATAGTGGCACACCCAGTATATAAATTCTATGAAAATAAACGTTTTAAGTATTGTAAAGAAAAATACTTTATCCTAATAGTAATGATAATTTATTCATGTCAGCATCGCAATTGCAATATACATACGTCGATGTATTAATATTACACTTAAAGTTAAGTTACAATGAGCCACTTTGGACTCTGAAATTTTGAATTCACAGTAAAATTTCTAGTATTACATTGGTAACACTTACACATAGGATTGGTAATTAGTAGACTGCGGAAGTTTAGGCACCAAAAAACTCTATTTTAGGCGCCTAAAAAGGCTTGTATATGTGCAAAATAGGCACAAATAAAATATTTATACCGGGTGTCCAAATCAAATAAATTGTTATTTTTATTGTTTATTCTAAATAGCCTTTTCGAATAGTTGACTCAGAAAGAACTGATTGTCAAATATTTTTCTATAAATTTACAAATTGGGGGTGAAAGAGATTTACATTTTTTTATATTAAATCACTAAATTAAAACCAAGTAAAACCTTTGTAGTTCGGCTTATATATCAATGAAAACTTATAGAAACAAAGATACCGATGTCGGATAGTTGTTTCATCATTTTGAATAAAAAAGACGCAATTCTTGCTTTCAAAGGGTATCCACAAGATTCTAAAAAATTGCCGTAGTCATCATTTTTTTGTGAATAATAACGGTTATATTAATCATTTTAATTTTAATTTATGCAAATTTAAAATTTCTTCTGGGATGTGTATTTTTAAGAAAAAGGCACATTATAGGCACTTTTGTCTTAAATAGGCATTTATCCACAAATAGGCAAACAGTAACAACATGAAACGTATTTATACCAGGTCCTGCAAAACTAGTATTTAACAATTAGAAAAGGCAAATGCCTAAACTTCCGCAGTCTGCTAATTAGTTATAAAATTTATTGATTTCAAAATTGAAATACTTTTTAAAAGAATAAAAGCTTTGAGCGATTAATATTTCTTTAACCTTACTCTTCAATTGCATTAAAGGTAATTCTTTTATTACATTTGGAAGAGCATTGTAAAACTTAAATGACCAGAAAACCTGGGCCACTTTGACATCTTTTCAGTTGCCAGTAGGCACTCACCATATCATTCCTGCCTCTTATTTCGTAAGTATGTATATCTCCTTTTGTTATAATTTTTCTTTACAAACAGAAGTTTTTCTAATATGAACACTAACGGTAGTGTTAGAATACTTAGTTGACGAAACTCATCCCTACAGTTGTCAGTAAAACTCAAACCACTGAGCAAACGGATTGCTTTTCGTTGTAATTTAAACAAACCATGTGTACCTACCAGCAGCAAGGCCCCATATTATTTATTTATTTCTTTGTATAAAAAAATACAACGTCTAATTAATAGCTATTTCTTTAATTAGAATCGCATAGATGAGAATGGAAGACTGCAAAACATTATGCGGTTTTTAATGTTTTCAGAGATACTTTGTCAGAAAGACGTCGTATAAGATATAAGGATTTATTTAATTTCGATGCCACAAAACTGATATGATCATTCCACTGCAGTTCTGGATCGATTCACACTCCAAGACATTTTCTTTCAATAAGATAACTATTGACATTTCCCAAATTCTTCATGGAAAAAACAATTTTATCAGTTTTACTCTTATTCAGCACTAAGACTGAAACTATTCCTCGGCCCTCTCCTGTGCGACTACATAATCCTCCAGCAAAGCCTCCAGTGTGACAGCAGTGGCGGATGTGGTTGTATCATCAACAAGCGCGTGTATTTAGATCAGCGACGGCTCTGTGTAACATATTTGAGTAGGCGACGGTTGTGCGTCGTGTATTGTTTCTTTTCTGTTAATGTGTGTTAGACAGAGCAAGCGCTCTGGGAGTATGTCTGCCGCCTAACCAAATATGTTATGCACGAACCGGCGCTGATTTAGATTCAGGATCTATAAGAGAGGGAGATCGTTTATGTATACTAAAAATAATACGGGTCCTAACACAGAGCTTTGGGGAACTTCCTTACTTGCCGATGGTACCCATATGCCTCACTACTTGATACTGCCCTTAAGGTAAGTGCGCATCAATTCACTGCTTTTAAGAGACAAGTTGTACGCCTTTAGCTTACGCAGGAGTATCCCATGGTCAACACAGTTGAAGGCTTAGATCGCATAGCAAAACTGTATTATAATGAAAATTTTGAAACGCGTCTGCAATACTAATATCCCTAACTAAATCAAGAATTAAACCCTTCTGAAGAAGAATTTACTGTCGTTAAATAAGTTATTACTTTCGAAAAAATGAATTATTTGCTTAGCCATACATTTCTCTTACAGTTTTCGAAATGATTGGAAGTAGTGATATAGACGATAGTTTTCGATCATATTTGGATCACCTTTCTTAAGTATTGGAATTACATGAGTGTGCTGTATACAATCCGGGAATACATTTTTTTGAAAACATAAAAATATAAGTTTTGTGAGGTATTAAAATTACATTTTTTACTGATTTTATTATTTTGACATTTAAACTATAAATAACGCGGCTGTTTTTATTTTTAAGATTATTTATGATATTCCTTACTTCAGTTTCAGTAAAAGAGAAAGGTGTTGAAATTTCTGAAACGGTATGACTTTGAAAATACAATCAAACTAATCGATTCTCTTCGATCTGTACTAATTTTATTTTCTTTATGTACTTTTGGTACTTTAGTAAACAAATTAACAATAATAAAAATAATAAAACTAATTGTCTAATTTTTACGTACTCTCTATTTTAATGTATAGTAAATATAATATTAATAAAGTAGTAAATGAAAACTTATTTTGTATTTTTTTTTTGAAAAAGTAAATTTTTTTTTTTTTTTATTAAATTGTGTCTGCGTGCTATTTATTGTCTTAGAAGATTGTTTAGCAAATAGATTAATCCCTATTTCGTGGACAATACAGGCTCAATTACATCAGATCCTACAATTTGCTAGAGATCCATTAGCTACATATTTCATTGTCATACTGTATGGCATTCCCGTTATCCATAATCACTGAATTATTTTACTAGTATAGTTCGAGATGATAGTTGTTCGAAACGTTATTAATTGCAGTACTCAATCTTGGCGCTGAATTTCACAATTTCGAAACAATGATTTTGCGATATCATATAATGAATGCATTAAATGAATTTCCAATTGGAAAATTGACGTCGCGTTAAATAATATCGAAATAAAATAAAAAAAAAATTTGCGGGATAACGGAACGAAAACATTTCCGAATAAAAAGCTTCACATGTTCTGATAACTGAAATGAAATATCATTATATTTAAAAACGCACAAATCAATTTATATTTACGTGTTGCGCATAAAATTCACCGAACGAAAATTCTAAATTACAGGCTTTGTAAAAAAAAAATTCATGACGTGTGCGTTTTTTAATTTAGCAGAGCATGAATTAAATTAGAATACCAAATACGCATTTGAAATTCTTACAGAGTTGACTGAAAACAAAAATTTTTTGAGTTTTGTTTTGATTGTTTCTACTGAATAATCTAAATAATAATACACACGTACACATAATGGTAATAAAAAGCTCCTGATAAATCGAACAACCCGGTAAGTAAATTAATATATTTTGCTTAAACTAAAGTGTTTTTTTTTCTTCAGATTTTATATGTATGCCACAAGCGAGAACTGTACGTATTAAAATAATTCATTACTACTTCATGTCCTGAGCTTTAGTTCGGGTGTATGGCATATACATGGATATACCATCTGTTACATGAACAGAAATTATATTTTACTGAGAGGATAACAGAACTAAAAAAAAATTAGGGAATGTAGAGATTTCAATTTGATTTTTTTAATTTTATCTTAATAAACCGTCGTTTAAAAAAAGCAGACATTTTTATTGACTTAAAACTGTGGCGTTGTTGGCAATTTAAAACAAAGGTAAATATTTTTACAACCTTTATGAAATACTCACTCATACATACCCACCTGAATAATATTTAACGGTTACGCTCACCCCATATTCATTACTCCACAAAACAAAACAGAGTTGAATTAATATTTATATTAATATTGTGTGTATAACGTTTCAAGTTTGGACAATAGTATCCTACGTATTTTATATGCAATGCTCATAAGTGAACATTCGGAGCAAAGCGCCGGCGAATTTCACGGCGATTTTCCGACACACTGTGTCTTGTTTGTTTAGGAAATTGGCCGCAATTTTCACCTCTACCCTTATCATATGAAGTAGTTACTTAAAATATTTTGACGTCCGTAATAATTTATTCGGCACATACAATTATACCAACGTTAATTCAATAAGTGGTATTTGTCACATTTTAACTTCACACAATTTAAATACATATCAATAAAATCAAAGATTTATTTAATATGAATACGAAAGAAAGGCATTTAATAAATGAGACTTTAAACGAGGAGTTGCAGTCAACTACAGAATTTAATTATTAATGTAATGTAATAAATATTCTGTTTTTTTAATTTTTTAATTTGGAGATAAAGTATAATTGGGGAAATTCATTGATATACCGGATATTGCAACAAATTGAAATTATAGAAATTCAATGAGCAAATGCTTGAAAGATTGAAATTTATGTTGAGTGAATGTGACAGCATTACGTTCTGATTTAGAAAACGCAAGGGTCCTAAGCTGTCTTGACTGTCTTCCTCTCGTATTGCCTGTTTTTACTTTAAATTGATATGTACAAGTTGTTGAAGAGCACTAAATATTGAAATTTAAAATATTTAATATTTTTTCTCTGTTTACTTATGTATATGTTAACTTTTTGTATACTATCTGCAGTGCAGTATTAAATAGACAAGTCCTTTAAGCGCCTTCTAGGTATATATCGGGTAAGAATTATCTAGCATCACTTGTGTAATGATGTTGTCGCCCACAATTAATTACTGAGCTACACGAAATACGCAGTCTCGTCCTTGCCTGTCATTCCACATAATTCATTTACGCCCTGAGTTTAAATTTCGTCTTACTCCTGCTTACCTTTTCAGTCTCGTCGCTACGGTTTACGCGAACCCGAATGTTTTCAGTTCACTCAATTAAAAGCTTCATTTAGAATATTTTAAGTGCTTTTTGCATAACATTAGGCTGTTGTCGTAAAGCTGTCCTGCGTAATGGGTTGCTAAAATGTTGTCCGTCTCTGTGAAACTCCTAAACGGCGGATGTAGAAAACTGCCGGAAATTGTTTTATACAAATTAGTGTATTCAAAGTAAAGTAATATAAAATTCAAAAGTTAATCTGGCTTGAGATTGTCTTCGCGTTTCTTTACTAAGTAGTCCCTAATAAAATAATAACTAAGTTATAACTTTAGAACAGGTTCCAGAATTTCTTGAGACTTTAATGTAATTATGTGTACGTTTCCCTTCAAGTCATGCAGTACAGTCTTAAATTTTTAGGTAACTGAATTAAGATAGTGACAAGGAAACAAATTCCAAACTAATATACCCTAGAATCATTAGAAAATAAAAAAGATAGTTGAAAAAGATTCAATATAACAACATCAGATCAAATCTTAATTGTTGTAAATGATGTTGCAAAATTAATTAATTTTTCCAGAAATCTAGTTTATTTAGGAATTCTTCGGTAATAATAAAGTGTGACGTCGTTCCGCAATTTAATAAAGCCCTGCCCTTGCGAGAGTAGCCCTCGGTATCCATAACTCAAACCAAAACGCACATAATAAAACTTGTGATTGATGGATTTGTGTACGTGTACAAGATAATTATTGTCCAATCTGTGCCGAGTCACTTGTAATTATTAAAACCTTTATTGCCGTAATTAAGTCGATTTTTTCTCCTAAATTAATACGTACACTCGAGTTTCACATTTCGTTTTATGTACCTCCACCTATTGAAACCTGAAATACTTTTCCATCAAGCTCTTTTAATTTGTGGATGGTCAATTAAGATAATTATAACACGCCAAAGGCCAGAATCACAAAAACCTAGTATTTTTGATACATACGTAATGATTGAGAAATTTGAATTTAAAAAAGATATCGCTAACAGTGGAATTATGTATTGACATTTTATCAGTATCATCCTGAAATATAAAATTCGAGATGACTATGGCGCCAAATTCAAACTATCCTCATTAATGAAGTTACCCTGTATTCATCATATGTATATTTATTCGTTTTAATGAAATACCACAAAAGTAGATACGTCGGTTTAACAAAGCCTATTTGTTTGTTCCAGAAAGCAAAAGTAATTTTAATACTTCAGTTAACTTTATGTATTACGTAAACAAACTAATCAGTAGGCAAACCATAGCAAGTAGCATGTATTAGATGATATGCTTGTGTTGTTATAGTTTTTTTAATAATTTGAGTTTTTGCTAGCAACGGTTTATGCTATTTTCAATTTTCTCAAGTGGATTACTATTTTGATTATATACAGGATGCGCAACTGCAAATAGGCACACACGCAGCAACCTGATCGCATAATGTAATATCAGTGTGGATCGCTGCTCTCTATCGTGATGGTCTACCGATCAGATGTTGTAATGTGATACTTAAATATTAAATTGGAAACTGTGTAAATATGCCAATCCACTCTTAGAGTGTCAGAGAGGTATAGAAATCATTTTTTTTAATGTATTTCTCAATAAACTTAATTTTATTTGAAACGTTTTCTATAGAAATCCTGTTAAGAGAGAAATGGTTATTAGATTAGAAGAGCTCTAATAATCGATCCATGTAATGTACCAAATTCTTCGAGAACTTTAGAACAAGATCTTTTCGAACTGAAATCTGAAAAATATGCGTTAAACTTCGAAGCGAAACTTTTCTTATTCGTATTTAACTTGCAGTGTTGATCCACGGTTTTATCCTCCGTTGAAACTAACGCCTTTGTTTCTTTTGCAGTCTTTTAACTTCGGCAGTATTAATTTACTGACAAAACGACATTCATATCGTTTACTTTTCCGTTGAAATTCGATTCTTTTCGTTTCCCTGCCGTCGCTCGAAGTGGTGAAAGCCCCCGCAGATGACACCGCGATTCTTGACTATCGTTCGTTTTCTTCGGCATATATGAGACGAAACCCTCTTTAATCTTGTTTTACTCGGATACCTCACTGAACTCATTCTTTTATTTCGTTTTTATCTCTTCAATATCTCATTATCAATATATATTTGATAGGTGTCATATATTTTCTTGTAAAAATTTCTTTCTCAATCTCTGCCAGAAACTCATAAAAGTTCAGATGTTACAGCAAATGGAAAAAAGATGAAAATGTAATTTAATGGCATTGCAGAAAATTTGAATTATACAGTTAAAAATTAAACTTCGGAAACTTTTAATAGCATTATCTATTCAACCATGTGCCCTTCACCCTTCACAGTAACTGTCATTACTACTCAATTTCCATTTTCACCATTTCACCAACGCTTACGATATTATTTTCTGTAGTAATATAAAGTACAATTCAATTATTAAAATTGACTTATTTAATATTACAAAAATTATTCGCACATACCGATTGAAGACTTTTTCTTTAGCCAATAGTGGATTCATTGCACTGCACACTTCAGATATGCAGTGCATCGCACGCAAGCAAACTACGCATATGCTTCTTGTTATAAAAATCTTTAATCGTTATACTATTTTTTATCTGCAATCTTAACATACTTGAATAAGAGAATACAAGTGCAAACATTTCTATGTGTAAATTCAAATAAATAATTAATTATTTATTTATAACAACAAAGCAATTCAAGCGACGTACAGTAATGAAATTACCTCGTAACAATTTCAACAAGAAATAAAGTTATTGATTACACTAGGTTATAACTAACATTGTAATTAAAAGAAAATAAAAATATTTGAATTAATAAGTACCTACTGTTCCCAAATAAAGGAAAATGACGCGAGTAGTTTGCAGAAACTAATGTCTTTCCAACAATTTCAAGTTGTAGACCTATTTGTGCATATTGCGGACCAGATTGGAATGAAGAGGTCCAAAGTGAGCTCTGGGGAACATTAACTGTATTTTATTTGCTATGTGGCGTGAGGTTAGGGTTTAATATCTGGTGGTTCAGCGGTCGTCATTCATTTCACTTACTGCCGTTACTCCCCAGGAAACTTCCTTCAGGCCTATAGTTTTGCTTTATTGTACTTTGCTTGCGTTTATTTGAACCTTGCGTAAATCTTCGCCTTAAACTTTGTTGCAAAATTTCCAGCAAGTTATCTTCTCTCGAGACATAACAAAATTGTACACTTTTTTACCATCCACAAAAACTAATCTATAACAAACAGTATTTCGCTTTACACAAATTGCTCTGTAATTAATTTTTTAATTTGTTTCAAGTAATTGAAATAAGAATTTAATGATCACATGTGTTTTAAAATGATTTTTATTGAAATTGTTTTCATGTATGTGACAGTGTTCCAGATTCCATTGCATTGGTTATACTGAAAGCGTCTTCATCTCGTGTTATTACAAGAAGTTAAAGCAAGATAGAAACAGTGCAAGTGAGTCGAAAACGATGTACTTAAATAATTTTTTGTACCGCTCTATTATTTTTGAACTAGTCAGTTCTGACCTTGATGTCAGATTCATTAATTTAAATTGGTAGGAAACAAAAATGTTTTCTGTGAATCGAAATATTTTATTATCGAGGCTTACCCTCAAAGGGGATGGAGAATATGGGCAATATTTCATTCCTAAGGGCAAAGCAGAGTAAGTTTTCGAGGTTATGTAACTAAAAAGTATGCATATTTTGATAAAGCGGCATTTTTTTATTAAACATAATTTTGATACATTGTACAAAAGTAGTTCTAGTAGAGTCTCAGTTATCCAAAGTAATAGGGCCGAAATTAAAATAGAAAATCTAGTACACTTAAATAATACAGAGTCTTTCGTCGTCTCGCTATTTCTAAAGGTTTTTATAACTCGAGCGAAGACTGTCGAAATAATCTAACGCGAAAGGACAGCTCATTTACTGCCATAATGATAAACAGACAATAATAAACGGTCACGCAAAAATGTGTGAAACAATGGCAACAAAACACTTCCCAAATCACCACTGATAACACGGAACCTTGGTTAATCGAGTTTCGGATAATCATCCAGGCTTGCTGTTGCGCTTACAGATAAAACAGTATCGTGAAAAATCCTGCAAAGTATTTATTTCTTTTATTGTTATTATTATTATTATGGAGACATGTTGTTATAAGCATTTATACGCATGTACTTTTTTATTAATGCAATCTTTTTTAAGTTGTACATGCAAAATAAATGACTATAATGTTCATGAAAACTATCGCTTACCTCCAAAACGCGGAATTTAGAGACCTTTTTTCTTATTGCGTTTAGCATGTATATGTATAATACATCGCTATAACTGATTAGAGAAAGGCCCCGAAATTCCATTCTCTTGTTCTCTCTCACTAGCTTGCTTATCTCCTTGAATAATACCATTACATCAGGTTCTAAATATTTAGTTACACCTGAAGAATACTTCTCAACGATGAATATTTTGAAAGTTTGAATAAAAATTGAGTTTTCGATTTTTTTTTAAGACAAGAAGGAAAGTAATCTATTGTAGAGTTCGTAATGAATTTCCTGTGTAACAGAAAGAAGTTGAAATTAAAAACGAAACAAAACTTTGTTTAGACCGAGGAAGATTTCTGAAAAGGAATCACGGCAAAAAAAAATAATCTAACTGAATTGCAGAAATCAATAAACCTGTGAGTTCCGGCAAATAAATAATTCAGGAGATAAAAATATTATCTCATATAAAACATAAGAGTTTTCAGATAATCACCTTTTGACGTCTTTGAATCTTTTACCGTTTTCTTTTATGGCTGGATGGGGTGTTTGCAATTCTAGATGTGGAAATTAGGTAACTTTCATCTTTCAAGCCACCATGATAAGAATTTTCAAACTGTAAGTGCAACAGGCAATTTCGTAATTAATTGCAAATTTGTAACCCTCTAACTATCAACTGTTATTCACATTCATAATTAAAAAACTATACTTACTTTCGTACTAAATTTGTTTTTGAACATTAAACACATTTTTTTACGGTTTTGTAAAGTTCCTTCCCTGTTTGTTTCGTTTAATTATTATTAATTATAACTAAAGTTGGGACGACAAAGAGGTAAATTGTGAATTACTAATAGAATAGAAACTGGTTCGTTGATCGTATAGCAGTGCTTTAAAGAAATACGACGAAAAGTAATAATATCGTAAGACCCTGATCCTTATTTAAACTAACCTTACCGGCAGGTCGATTACCAGAAGTCGCATTTCTTTTAAGCACTACTGTACAACCTACTTACTAGTAAAACAAGTAATGTTAATGTTTGCTTCGGTTCTTGATTACTAACACGGAAACCTGACAGCCATTTGTTTTTCCGATATTGCAATGAAGTTGGACAGGAAAGGTCCTGAAACTTATTTAAGTTACTTCACAAGAATGTAAATAATAAATGAAGTTGGTTCTTGTACGATGAAAACTGTAAGTACAAAGTTTTTTTTAATCTTGTCCGGTTCAAGATTAAAAAAAAACTTTGTACTTGTAAATAATAAAGTTCCCAATAATTACAAAGAATTGCAATTAATACTTATTTATTTTATTTTTCTGCTAGACCGGTTTCGCTTGTAGCATTGTCACCAGCACAAATGTGACAACCTTCAAGTTAAAGAAATACAATACAATTAAATATTTAATAGTAATAATTAATTAATTGCTTATTGCAAACAATATAGAGAACCTAACAAAATAAAGCTAGCTGTTGTAGGAACTTCCGTGCACGCCCTGTATACACGTGTTATATTTCTGCACAGGGATTCCGCTTTTCAATTCGACTATGTTTTGTACCTAGAATTCGACTCGAATCGAGGAACGGAATCCCTCTACTGTTTTCTCGAGATAAAGTTCTTTTGAACAGAAAATACACTCTCTAATTTGAAGAAAGAAATTATACTATGTGTTCCATTTGAAAAGGAAAAGTTGCATTATACTTCGTGTTAAATCGGAAGTGAAACGATATTTAGACACCGTGAAAATGGCGCACACTTTGATATCTGGTGCTTCAAGTTAATCACAAAATTGTTTTCAAAATCGCAATTTTCAAAATATTAGCAAATAATGATTCCAGTCAAAGGTAACTAACAAAGCGAATTTTAAACGCCACCGGTTTTGTTATAATGAACGAATCTTCCTTTTACTGACTTTTACGAGAAACTGGCAAAGAAAAATAAGAAAACACATAGTTCTTTGTTACCTTGATTCGAGACGAATGACATAATTTTGCTGTAACGCGAATTTTAATTTCGCTCTAGGGATTCCTGTTGTTTTCTAATTATACCGGGTGGAAAGTTTCAAACCCGAACTTAGCAAACTTGTATTGAAAACTATGTTTCTGAGAATTGCTACTCGCCATTTGAAGATATAAAAATGGCAATGGTATTAAAGAAAAGAGAAAATTATGGACAATATTATATTGTTAAAATTATTCCTAAATATTAATACTTTCGGAACATAAATAAAATTTTTAAACGAAAAATTTAGTCGTCTGTGACAGGTTTGAAATTTTCAGTTGTTTCAATTAATGGAAAATAATTTATACGTCAGTCAAAAAGCATTATGAATTACTGTATAGAGCAAATTATAGGTAGGTACTCTTGTCGTTTAAGTTACAACAATTCTTTCTTTATTAAGATGATAATTGTATTCTAGGTCATTGCATACAAAAATACTGTTGTTTCTGATACTAGCAATAAACTTGAACTGATGCCATGGGCAATCAATACCGACACATGTCGATACTAAATCAGTTTTAAATTCAATTGTAGTAAGAATTAAATAAGTTTCACATTGTTCAAGAATAAGTAACACACAAATGTAAAATATATTAAAAAAAACATCAATTCCACAAATCCAGTTGCCATCAACATTGTATTGTAATTAACAAGAATAGCAGGAAAGTATTTTGTGAAGCAATACAGGAGCAAAGAAATAAATCCTAACAGTTTTTCATCCTCAGTATTCTACACAGATGAATGGAATTTTATTTTGAATAAGAAGCATATTGTACAAAATTCTGGTTATTGAATTGCAAACTTCAAATCTGACATACTAAAGCGATTACATTTTTCATTTGAAATTTAAAAATTTAATCTCTATTTCCAAAATATTAACATAATAGGAACAATTTTAACACGATAACATTGGCCTTAATTTTATCTTTCATTTAATTCCATTACCACTTTTGTATCTTTAAATGGCGAGCAGTAATCTACAGAAACGTAGTTCTTGATGGAACTTTGCTATGTTCGGGTTTGAAACTTTCCACCCGGTATAAGACAACAAGCAAGATTTTGAAAACGGTTTTATGATTAATTTCAAACATCAATATCGTAGTGTGTGCCGTTTTCATATTACATAAATGACCCTGTGCATTATGATCATTTTCTAGTATAATGCTCATACGGAACCTTATAACAAATGTTAACGTAATAAACAAGAACTATTTTCCATAAATTTAACTTCTATTCTATTCTAGAATTATAACAGTAAAGTTGTGCAGAATTAATTCAGCTTTCTAATGACGCTATTAAAGCTGCAGCTTATTCTGAGACTTTTGCTAATAAAATTAATTTTTATTGATGGCCCTATTGATTGCGCCCCCTTGCGCTCAACTCAGATACTTAAGAATATTTTCTTTGAATTTCTCTTGGTCACTTTGGTATATTATCTGATAGCCAAACAACTATAAAGGCATTCAAGGCATTATTACACTGCAAGGAATGCAAGCAATCCCTCAAGGAATTACCAAAGGGCAACAAAATTATCCTAAAACGGATACCTGGCCATTAGAATACAGGGTATCTCAAAACGTTTGTCTTTAAATGAAACTGTAAGTTCCTCGTCACATAAGAGATTAATTCTCCAAATCTGAATTATTTTGCCCAAAAATGAAAAACTGACCTATCACAAGCGAGCGCAGTTCCTTTGTTTTGAAACCTCTGCTTGATTTACGACTTTTTTCAGCAATTTATTCCGATAAAAGCAATAAACCGCAATAAAACTTTTTATTTACGTTTAGAAGAACTCGGTCAAGGTCTTATTGTATACGAATATGAATCCGATTTGCGGACATCGGCATGTTTATTTGTATTTTCAACATGCGATAAATAAGATCATTTGTTTACGCACCTCTTTGTAATAGACAATAACAATTATGTTAAAAACGAGTACATACTCTTCGTTAGATTTTTATTGAAGTAATTAAACATCTTCGTACGCTAGTTTTGTAACTGCGTTGAAAAGGCGTGAAATTATTTTTTAATTATCGCACTAATAGCTGCAGAATAAGTATTGCAAGAGCAGAAACTATCCCTATTGAAAAACGGAAAACAAGAATTTGAGTATGATACGATGAAAAATTTAAATAAATTAGATTGCCTGTATACACAATAATCTATGGGTTCAAAATAAGTGATTGAATAACTTCGCTAGCTTTCAATAGAGCTATTTTATTAATTGTTTACATTCCAACACAAAACATATGTTTTTATAAGGATAATATTGAACCTCAATTTCTGCATCGGCTTAAACCATAAAGACATAAAAGCTCTCGCCTAGTGCAGAATTTCTATTTTTTCGACCGCCTTTAGATTGAATTCTTTGAATTGAACTACTAAAGTACGGATTAGCACAAAACAAATTATCAATTAATGCAACACGCAAAGAATTAAACTATTAAGAACTAACCTAGTTACAAAATTTATCTGTTTTTAAGTTAACAAAAAACACGATACTTGACCTGCCTAGTACAATATCTGTGCATTAGGTCATGGTCTGCGTTTTTATGACTCTTTATGACCCCGAACGCCGGAGAATAGTTGAAAACCATGCTTTGCCGGAACATTAAAACTACCTCAAACAATTTCTATAAAAAAGTAAAATAATTTTGACCAGCGTTATTATTGCTATCTGACCAACACTTGTATAACAAATTTTGCTTTTTTTTCTTCACCACTATTTGTGGTTTCAATTAAAGACATAGGTTTAGAGACACGCTGTATAAAGGGGAACGAAAGAGCCGACAAACTTGCTCATGCTGATTCTAAGACTTCACCTTTAGGTCCCGAATCTTAGCGTGATCTGTGCGAGGCACTGTATAGAAAAAAAGACTGAAAGGTAGATACGAAGGAAAAAAGTATTCTACTAATACTGGAATAATATTCCAGGACATGATGATGTTCGTCAGTCACTCTCCCAAAGCTGCACTGCACTGCACTGCTCAAGAGCTTCTACTTTTAACAAAGAAGAATTATAGACTATTACAGGTCTTCTAACTGGCCATTGCCGTGCGCAATACCACGTTAGCCAAATGGGCTTGGCAGAAAGTGAAACATGCAAATTACGTTAATAATCAGAAACTGAAACGGCTGAACACAGGCTTTGTAAAAGCGTAGCACTAGCTAAAGTAGACTTAGCTACTTAAATAGTGGGCTGCTGGAAAATTTTCTGGAATCTAGTAGGTCTAGAATTGTTAGCGTTTATCAACTGTCATATTTGAAAAATTTGACGTTTTTCGCCTACAATTGTATTGACAGTTCCTATCCAAGTGAACTAGTTTTGTTTGTACAGCATTTGAGAAAAAGTAATTTTGTACAAACATGGAAATCTCGCGTGAAAATTTTGGTGCCATGATTTTTTACGATTTCAAATGTGGTCTAACGCCGAAACAATGCCTCGATCGGCTTCATTTGGCTTTTGGAGATGAAGCACCATCAAAGAGCAGTGTTTATAATTGGTTTGCCGAATTCCAGCGTAGACGTACCTCTCTCAGTGACGAATTTCGTGAAGGTCGTCCATTAACATCTGTTGTTGCCACTAATGTAGATGCTGTGCATGAAATGCTTGAGCGAGATCGACATATGACATACCGTGAGATTCAAGCATCCTTACGCAGGGTCGTGTCAAATGGTGCGAAGAAATGCTCACGAAATTCAATGGAGGTCGTTCAAATTTAGTTTGTAGCATCGTTACTGGTGACGAAACGTGGATCTATTCGTACGAGCCAGAAAGTAAACAACAATCTACCGTTTGGGTATTTCAAAATGAACCAAAACCAACAAATGTTGTCCGTTCACGCAGTGGTGCAAAGCAAATGATTGCTTGTTTCTTTGATTTAATTGGACATGTAACAACCGTGGCTTTAGAGGTTCGAAAAACCGTGAATGCTGATTGGTATACTACAATTTGTTTGCCGGAAGTCATCGATGAAATAAGAAGAAACAATCGAAATCGACGAATTATTTTCCATCATAGCAACGCCAGCTCTCACTCAGCCCGTCAAACAGTTGATTTTTTGTCCAACAAAAATGTTCAATTAATGACTCATTCTCCATATTCACCTGATTTATCACCTGATGATTTCTTTTTGTTCCCAAATATCAAAAATAAAATGCGTGGTGAGCGATTTTCACCCACTGGTTTCTGAGGTACCATCTTTAGAGTGGAAGACGTGCTTGAGAAATTGGTTCGAGCGTATGCAAAAGTGTATTGACGTTAAAGGCGAATACTTCGAAAAACAATGATACCGTTTACCAAATTTCATATTCGTTTTTTCATACCGTTTCCAGAAACTTTTCCAGCAGCCCACGTACCTTACGAAGTCAAAGCTAAGCCTCTTAGGAACGTTCTGCTGCACTTCGCTGCAAAGGTAGGGTTTCTAGGAAATTAATTATTCGCAGGGTCTGAACAATAGATCAAATTTTGGTCGCAGTTCTGTGAGGCTACTTAAAAGCGCTTGAATCAGATAATACAATACAATAACACACCCAGGATTGTACATACATATTAATTTAAAATATCTTATTTTGTAATTGATGCGAAGTTGTATTGTACTCTTTTATACGCATATTAAAACACTTTACATTACTAGTTACGCCAAGTATTTTTACCGTTGGCTAAATAAAGTTAGGCTGGAGACAATATGGCATAAGAAATACACGGTTGCATAAAATAATTTAAGATTCCGTATTTTTACATCACTTGAGGTAGCAAATGAATCGAGAATTTATTGTTTTTCCGAATAAGGCCCGGTCTTTTCACCTGTCGTTAACTTTAATCGTTAGTTTATTCCCATAGTTACAATTATAGGGACAATTGTTTCTATAGGAATTAATCAACGGTTAAAGTTAATCATAGATGAAAAGTCCGGGCCTTAGAAAGACTACTTGTTAACTTTAAGATAAATTATCTCAGTTATTTGACGGGTTCCAAAAAAGGTACGCATAAAGACTTATAAATCATTTTTTTTTATTTACGATGATAATATACAGAATGTTCCATTTGAAAAAATCATTTAATGTTATGGTGAAAACTTCACATTTAATTTCGTTTCTGTTTTCATAATTGTAATCAGCGGATAAAAAACAAACAAATTTATTCATTTGATCTATTCTGTAGCTGCAGAAAAGCAGCAAAAAAAGTTAACAATGGTATCGGTTTACTTCGAAACAGGCGGTATAATTAAGGGCAGCCATTATTACAGAAATTGGTAAACAGTAAAGGGGGAGAGGTAATAAAAAATGCGTTGACCATTTCTCCAACAAAGTCACTACACTGACAGGCACGTAACGGCATTTGTCCGGGAGTTAACTAACTGAATGCTGCGTTAAGATTCCGGGAACATTCATTGCCTGTACCCTAATATAGTTGTTATGATCAGCTACCTTGTGGCTAAAATGGCTTCGCTCGGTTGAGCAAACCGCATTTAACTGCCGTGCGCGATACCCGTCCTCGCACCGCATCATAAGCAAAGCTCAACTTCCAAATCTCCGGTCACTGGATGTCTTCGGATTCGCTCGGCTCACTTTGCATATCTACATTATTTCAATAAACCTATTCACAGATCATCTCTTCAATATTGAATTCGCGGAATAATAGGATCGATATATAACAATGGGGAAAATGCGGCGCGGCAGTTCTCACCGGATTCTTTTCAAACCGTGTGAATGACATACACACAGTTGATGTACTTTTAAATAAATGCTCCGCAAATGTGTTTATGTAGATTTATTAAAAAAAAACGCCCACCTACATACAATAGGTGAATCGCAAATCATATATTCTATTTTTTTATTATATGTAATTAACAAAAGTGCATTCACCCTTTTTTACCTTGCGGAGAAATATTTAGCAAATTTATGTAACATGTGAATAGAGGAATTAAACGCTTGCATAAATTTCCATTTCTTGTGTAAGTTTACACATTCATTCATTTTGCTAACCCTGAGAGAATTTCACGTTATCTAGATATGTATTTGTAATTAAATTATAGCACACATACATAATTCACAAACTCCAACTTCGCGTTTATATTTACTCAAAGTTGCAAGTCACACGTGCACCACCGCTTTTTATACTTTGATTGCTAGAGAATGTGGCATGTTGTAATTCATTCTTTTCCTCTTGTTTTGTTTTTTATATGTTTAGTACCGACGATGTGAACAAATAGGTGTTATGAAATTCTATTTACATTCAATAGACGAACGACAGACAGTATAGTGAGGTAAAGAATGATAAATCCGGAGAGACACAGATTACAGGATCAACGTTGCTCCTGTAGGATACTACAAGATTAATGATTCTACGCTCAGAGACATCTTGACATTACTACGTCACGTAGAACAAACGCATTGCGATAAAAAAAATCTATACAATGAAATCCTTGGACACCTAAATTATACATTCTCTTATGAGATTTGCTTTTGTAAAGCTGGTAGCTTCTAGCTTAATGTGCGACGCCATTAATAAATACATGTGTATTTATGACAAAAAAGTTTAGCATTTCTTAAAATAAATTTTACAAACAGAAAAATATCAATCCTACTTGATAAAACCATCGCGCCATAAAAGCCTCGTTCATAATTAACTATTTATTCTAAATGACCATGCTAGGTATTCTTAAATACAGTTTTTATACTATCATTATTGTTTTAGTTTTGATTCTGACTAGTAATAAAGTACTAATATAATGTCTGCATTATGAAATACATTATGAGCGACATTATACTTCAATGATACTCTGGTGAGTTGATGACTGTATAACTTGATGTGTTGTTACGATAGATACATAGGTGTAATGTATGTGGCTATAACCAGATGCTATAAAATTTTATGGCTTAGCATATGCGGTCCTAATTATACTAACAACACCTTAAATTTACTATATGAAAAATCAGTACCAGTAAAATAAGCCATAACATGACGAATGGGAAACATCAACTCTTTAATGTATCACACAGTATACGTATGTGATTCCATGTTAACGCATGCTAATCAATAATGTTTAATTTGAGAAGTATGATTGATTTCTACTCAGGAATGATTGATAACCATACACTTTAATTTTCTGATCTTTTTGGTAAGTTCAATTTAAATCAACCATGAAAGTTATTTTGTTTATAATTTGTAACTTGTGCCGCCCTCTTTATATGTACCAATATAATGTTAATATATGTACTCGATGAAACTAGGCGGTTGAGTGATTTACAAGAGCATCCAAGTTTCAAAAATAATGCAAAACAAGAGCATCCAAGTTTCAAAAATAATGCAAGCACGCCTAATCTGCCATACCCAGAATAAGTCAGTCAAATGTCAATCTGTTAACTTGGCTTCATTTGGTTTACTGATTTGCATTATCTCCTCTGTTATTTGACAACATCGATATCACGCTTCAGTACTGCAGCATGTATGCGATTATGTAGAAAACCAAAAGCAGACAGAAAGCTGTCACTTTGCTTGAGTATTTATCTTTTTTTCCGTGTGCATTCAAACGTGCAACGCAAAGCGCAGATAAATCTAAAATGAAATTCCCTCACAATGTTCAAATATGTTAAACAACCCCTAGCAGGGTCACAAATAACGCAATCAGCATGCTCGTCGTTCGGTGACGCCCTTCTACGAAGGTAAATGTCTTATCTAATAGGTGCATTTGTTTTACTTAGAGGTGGACTATTAAATTTAAACTTTGCGAATAACGTGTAATATATAACGTAGGGCTCTTGCTTCCGATATCCTTCTTAAAGATCACATTAAACGAAGCTAATAAACGCGGCCTCGCCGCGCCGGTTTCGTTAGCTAAACTTTCCTTTATGTTTCCGCTGTAAATATTGAAGCTTGGTTTTACGACCAAAATAAATATTTTCTATATGATACGTCTTGATCGAACGGTCTGTTTAGTAATTACCGGGACAAAATACGAAAATACTCCTGGACCCTATCGCATGATTCTATCAGGATTAGATCTATTCAACACCACCATATTATATGAATCTGTGTCTTTCATAATGAAACAACTCTTACCACCATATTATTTTATGAACATTAAAATATAAAAGCCATTAATATTATAGGGTTAATGAGATATAACATTGACATAAGGAAGTTAATATTAGACTAGTAAAGATTTGGGTTTGCAATTACAATTTAATGATAACGTTGTTTACCTTCTTTTGCAATCACAATTTCTACTTCAAGTTGTTATCAGTTCGGTTTTCGTTCTTTATGAATTAGCTCATCGTTTCCTCGTTGCATTTGTTGAACTTTAGTTTTAATTTTGAATTAGAAGATTAGATTAATCTCGTTCTCTGCATAGGCTTTGCATTGCTCCAGGAAGAGAATTGATTGGTTTTTTTCAACGACAATTTAGTTCAAGCTTTTACTTTTGCAGCAACTTTCTTTTAAGGATCAAATTGTTTTGAAAGGTTTTTATTTCAATCCACTTAGAGTAGCTTCTTCGCCTTTTTTTATTGGGTGTTTGATACTACAATTTTTTGTCTCTACCATTATCTCCAACTCCTAGTTCTTGTTCCCACAGTGTGACACTTGTGGTTAAGCCCCAAAAGACCAGTCAGAAAAAGCTCCTGAACCTACTTTGCCACCAACCTTCCTACTTCGTTGTGATTTGAAGTAACTTTATCATACTTTGGGCTTATTTCTCGACGAGCAGTTTACATTTCAGGGTTGACAAAAATCAATGTTATGCGTTTTAGTATTTGGTTTACAGACGACCTTCTTCACTCTTTCGCAGATTTTTCGGTGCAAACAAATAGTATTTCCGCCTCCATAACTGTTGGCATAGTCCTAATAATTGATATTGCATATCTTGAATCAATGTTAAGCTACGAAACAAAAAGATATACAATGCTTGCGAATAAATAATTACGAGAAGATTTTTGGGAGAAGTAAAGGAAGATAAGTAAGACAAACCTAAAACTTCTCCGTGGAAGATTAAAACATTTAAAAAAGAAAAGAGTTATCCTAAAACAATAGAAGAAAAATGAAAGAACGAAAGGAAAGCCTTAATGGAAAGATGTAAAGAACATTTCGAAGACCTCTCAAATACGGATCAACATGAAAATAGTAAGGCAAAAAGAATTACTTGCACACCTGTAGAAAATGAATATACAGGTAGCCAACAAGTTCAAGATACAACTAAATCTGTTAAGAGACAAATGGAAATTCGCAAGACGGAATTACTCCGGAAATATAGAAGATAATTTTCAACGAAGGAGAAACCTCAAGTCACTACAAATTTTTTTTATAGGTTAAGTTTCTAAATCTGTTTATTGTACAAGCGTATATTAAGCCAAAATTTAACAGGAAGATGATTCATCGTTTCAAAAAACTTACAACCGCAACTGCACGTTTTGATATCACATAGATTAGTAGTGTAGTTGTTAATCTATGTGATACCAACACGTGCATTTGCAGGTGTAGGTTTTTTTGAAGCGATTAATCCTCTCTGTTAAATTCTGGATTAAGGCCCAGTTTCACCATCACAGTTTAACTTTAAGCTCCGTTTTATTCCTATGGAAACAATTATCTTTGCAATTGTTACTATGGGAATAAAGCGAAGTTTAAAGTTAAACTGTGATGGTGAAACCGGGCCTAAAACATTCAAATTCTGTCAATTCTGTCAAAGATCAAAAAAATAAAACTTTCTACTGCCAAGAAACGGTTTGGATCAAAAAAGCGCAAGAATTATTGTTTTGGTACAACACATTTATGCTTGAACCAACTTCACAGTTAAATTGGCGTCCAATAAAACTTTGAATTGAACTTTATTGGTACAACTGGGCCTAAATCAAAATATTCAGCTGAAAAATTCTTTTTTTCGCTCTCTTTTTCTTGACTTTCACTAGCTCTATAGTACTTTAAAATCTAACCTTTAGCACTGCGTTCTGAGGTTTTTTCGACTTACCTGGCTCCAAAAAGTTCAGAACTTCAGTGACCTATTCGATCATCTGGTTTGAATTTCTATGCCAGTACTAGTTTCAGTGAAGTCACGGTTTCTTCTTTTGCACCGTTATGTGAACAGGAAATTCGTACGTATCTCGTAAGTCTTTCAGACTCGGAAGTGTTTGAGGTTATTTCATAACTCCTGTTATTTTCACCTGCAATTTCTAGAGCTTGCTTCTACAGTCTTCGTAAACAATATTAAAGTTGCGTGGAAACCATGGTCTGATTACCAAATCTTAAGAAGAAACTGCCGAGAACTTCTTATAACTGTTTTACTGTCCATTTCTAAACCCTTAATTCAGCTCGTGGTGATCTAGATATCATTCCCTTAGCAGCTCCCTCAGGCCCTGGTCTGTGATCTCTAAAAACCTGATCAGTTTTGTCGTTAGTCTTGGATGATTATGCCAAATTTGTCAAAGAAAGCGTTAAGTGTAGACGGTGAGTTGGATGTTTTGCTAAATGAAATTTGACAGACTTTCAAAAGACTGATGTGCTGTGAGCTTTGTGTACAAACAAGGCAGCAAACTAGTTAGTACATGTAGACGTGCTTCAGTCTAATCGGTCAAATTTTGCTCTTCTGGTATTCTTGCAGGTGGTTGTAACGAGTGTTTTTAGAGCATGTAGTGGTCAAAGAAAATGGCAACAAATATACGGCACTGGTCTCACAATTTTTCATGGAGATCATAGAGCTACACCAAATATTTTCCTGCCTTTGGATCAAGTGAATCAAGGATTCATTTGCCAAGGATTTCCGGTAGCGAATAAAAAAACAGGCTTCAGATCTTCCTCCATGATGATTTCGGTAAAACTGAGCGAAAGTTTGAACAGTGTGGCCGCACGATTTGTGTTAGTCTTGTTGGTCAGTTTTTCAAGATCATGCAAGATTAACGATAAAACGTTACCTACGAATGCGAATTATGATCACGACTGATCAGTTAAGGAATCGACTCTGACTGCAGCCTAGTTATTGAATCGATTTACGTTACGTGGGCTGCTGGAAAATTTTCTGAAATCTAATATGTGTAGAGTTGTTAGCGTGTAACAACTGTCATATTTGAAAAAAATGACGTTCTTCGCCTATAATTCTATTGACAGTTCCTATCCAGGTGGACTAGTTTTGTTTGTACAGCATTTGAGAAAAAGTAATTTTGTGTAAACATGGAAATCTCGCGTGAAAATTTCCGTGCCATGATTTTTTACGATTTCAAATGTGGTCTAACGCCGAAACAATGCCTCGATCGGCTTCATTTGGCTTTTGGAGATGAAGAACCATCAAAGAGCAGTGTTTATAATTGGTTTGCCGAATTCCAGCGTGGACGTACCTCTCGCAGTGACGAATTTCGTGAAGGTCGTCCATCAACATCTGTTGTTGTCACTAATGTAGATACTGTGCGTGAAATGCTTGAGCGAGATCGACACATGACATACCGTGAGATTCAAGCATCCTTACGCATTGACAAGAAAGCAATGCACCCGATTTTGCATGATCATTTGAACGTATAAAAGCTCTGCAGTCGTTGGATCCCACACAAAACAGAAGCGCAAAAGCAGGGTCGTGTCAAATGGTGCGAAGAAATGCTCAACAAATTTGGGTGTTTCAAAATGAACCAAAACCAACAAAAGTTGTCCGTTCACGCAGTGCTGCGAAGCAAATGATTGCTTGTTTCTTTAGTTTAACTGGACATGGAGCAGCCGTGGCTTTTAGAGGATCGAAAAACCGTGAATGCTGATTGGTATACTACAATTTGTTTGTCGGAAGTCATCGATCAAATAAGAAGAAACAATCGAAATCGACGAATTATTCTCCATCATGACAACGCCAGCTCTCACTCAGCCCGTCAATGTTATTAAATTTCTTCTCCTTTAGTTTATTTTGTACTCTACAATTTAAAGCACAATGGCACATAATAAATTCCTGCCCTATCTTTTCTACCATTTTTTTATTTTTTCCGTTTTCTGCCTTTTGTCTTTTTTATGAATTTTGTTTCAATCTGCATATAATCTCTTGTTGATGGCCGTTGTCATTTACGTTGTGTACATCTGAATAATGTGATGTGGTTAACTTTGAAACTTTAAAACAAATAATTTTATTTCGTCATTTAAAATACAGTTTGTTATTGCCTACCTGTTCCAAAAATTAAACAAGCTGAATTCGACGCACAATGAAATTTTTGCAATTTTATATTCAAATTGCACTCTTGTATCGCTGGAATGGATGGCCCCGCAATTATACCTAGAAAGTATAGACTAACATTTAATTACTGTATAATTTGTTCTGTTCGCATTAATATTCATGGCGTATTGCATTATAAACACATCATCAATCAGTTTCAGTTGTTGGGATCATATTGACGGCTCTTTTATTTGTTCATGCCTACTGTTTCTCAACATTTCATGTTTAGGTTCCAATGGGTGATTAATAACTTTAGATATTTAGTTAATTAGGTTTCCTGATATAAATTGCGTTATTAATATTGTTTAATATGATACAATGTATTAATATGTCAGTAATATGAAATTGTGATCTGTGTGTATGTAAACGAATATGTATGTAATATAATTTCTTTAAATTGTCGTCACGATAGTTTTTGATAGTACAAGTACAAAGGTGTTATTCAGGCACTTTAGTTCAGTCGACAAAATGTAAAATATTTTATTATCTTTATTGTCCAAGACCGGCGAGTTTTGAAATATATTAAACCTCTCCTCGCTTACCAATGCAATATTTCACGAAGAAGAAGCCTGTGGAGTTAAAATTAATATATTCAGCTGAACGTTTTTTTTTGCTTTGTTTCATAAATTCTATATTACTCCGCTAAATTCGTGTTAATTAAGTTTAATAAAAACTTGGCGTGATATTTTTCATTTAGATTCAGCGTAAGCTACCGTATTACCGAATTAGGTATGCATAGGTGGCCGGGTGTACTACTACACTTCGGCGGAAATTAAAGGCTGAATTAAAGTAATTTTGTATAGGCATTAAATTGCTATCAAACGTAATTATCCAACTTGCCGGAGAATTGAAATTCTAATTAAGAGTTGTTTTTAAAGCGGCGCAGGCAAATTTTCTTATGTTTTATTTGCCGGATTCTCTGCTACTTCATGTTTTATTTACCTCGGAAAAAGTTTCCGCCTGTAGAATTGATCTAGTTAAATTAGATTTAATTAAAATATACATTATCAATGGAATCTCCGACTTTTCTTATTTATTCCGTTTATAAATGAAATGTCCCTATAATTTGGGGATTAATTTGAGATTCACTTAATTACTGTATTCATGGAACTTTGATATTTAATTATTACGTTTCTTTGTGCTTCTTTTAAGTCCTGGTACCCATTAAGGTACGAGGCCTCTTCTATCCATTTTCTTTATCCTTTCCGGACAAAAGCTTCATTACACTTACATTTTTTTACCTCCTAGTACCTACTTGTCAGTCCTATCCATACAAGTTTCTTTCCGTCTGCCTCTTCTCTTTCTTCTGCCGTTTTCAGTAACTTTTCTCACTATTCTGTTCAGTCCCATTGAGTTGTCTATTTGTTTTAATTGGTTTTTGTTCCGTCTCTTTTCCAATTTTTCCTTTATTCTTTTGAGAAACTTTCTTGATTTGTGTGTGAATCATGTCTTTTTTGAGAAATCCATGACTTGCAGGAGGATTTGACAAATCACGTTGTGCACTCTTGACTTTACTTTTCTCTTTTGTCTTCTTATGGCTGCTTCACATTTATACTCTTGTCATCAACTTGTAACATACTTCTATTTATTCATGTACTGTTACTGTTTCTAATTGTCAATTTTTTTACCATATTTATTAATTGTGCCATTTACAATCAACAATTTGCTCTTGTCTGTTTATTTCATTTCATTTTTTTAAAATTTTGTTGTCCATAAATCTACTGATTTCTTAAGTTTTGTCAATCAACAGGGTATCGATTGTTTACCTACAGTATACTGTCAATCTTAATTGAAGTAAGGTGTCCTGAGAAGGACGTTTACTTTTCCTCAAATATTTATGACTTGAATTTTTTTTTAATTCTAAAAACCATTTAGTCTGTTTCGCCCTTTCTATTTGATTTGTATTAAGTACTTTGTTTTGATGAACATTCTTATAGTACTGTTCTCGACTGGTCTCGGTTTTGATCGTCTGAGGGAGATGGATGGCGAAAATCACTGACTGTACCGTCTCTTGCAAATATTGCAAATGAATAAGCATTTTGTACTGCGACTCTGCAGATACTTTTAAATGTGGAAGGGATTTATTCATCTGTAACAATAGCTTAAAGAAATCTGAAAATATTGCAGTTTTATACTTAGCATTCAGTTTGGGAATTAAATGAACGCAATTTGGCCGACATTAATTGTATAAATTATTAATGGTTTGTAGCTTAGGTAGATAACAGCCATGCATGGGTCCCCCGTGGACGATTTTAATTGGATTATATGACTGCTATGGCTCGACCGCAGTTAGTTGAAAGTTTATATAATAGAGATTTTACTGCATTCTCCTTTCAACTGCGTGCCATATTTTGTTGCAATTCAGCGTGTTATCAATTCGTTAAAGCAAATTTATGAGGGTTATTACACCAACAGTAACAAAAAGTTTAAAAGTGCATTTAAAAACTGCAATAAAAATGTTTTAGTATTTAGTATTTTCAGAATGAACAGGCAGTTTATCTAAAAGCAATCAAAAGGCACTGCAAATAATATGAACTGGTGTAATATGTTTGTTCTAATGATAAAGTGACAAATTTCGTATATTTTTTTGTTAAATAGAAGCTACTGATTTCTCCAAATTTAAATCAAATATTATGTACTATTATAAATAAAAATAAAAGTTTGTTAGATTGCCCTCTTTATACAGGTGCTGCGTTGATGATGATGATTCTTCCCTAATTATTTTACAGCAAAATTCTATTTAGGTTTTTCAAAGTATTCTTCGAGATAAATCGGTTTGTGCGGTTTTAGAATTTTTCGTTTACTCAGTTTCAAAATATTTTGAAGAGATTCACTAACCCCCTTCAGTTTATATCACACTATCAGCACGGCTTTGATTAGTGATTTATTTTAATCTCCACTGATCAAAGCGGTGCTGATAGTTTCCTCTGTTGCGTTCATCAATGCAACACCCTGTACACAAGGTTTGGTTCAATTTCTGTAATATTTGAAAGAAGACATTTTTGACTATGGAAATACAAGAACAGATTCGATTTTTTTCGGACAATTTTTGATGCAGCTGATACAATTTCTGATATAAAAATAGGCTTTTGGTAAAATTAAATTAAATTAAAATTAATAAACAAGAATCTATTCCTGATTACACTTCAGGAGAATTTGAATTCATAAAAGTGCAGTCAATTATGGCGTAAATATTTTTCTTGTATTTAATGATAATTTTATTTGATTTATTTAAAAAGAGAACCTCTATTTGAAATTAGAATCTTCTTCGATTATTTACTAACATAATGGATAACACTTTGTTTATAAAATGAAATTTGTTCACATATAACAACAACTTTTAAAATTCATTGCGGGGGCAAATTGAAATCGAATGCGACAGCAACGAAAGTTATTGAAAACTAATTTTGTCGTTTTGAATTTGAATAAATGAAAGGAAACAGGGGTTCGCATTCGAGCATCATAAAACGGCGTTTACCACATTTAAATCTCTAGGTTTGATTAATAACCAGTTATGACACGCCATAAATTTTATGTTTAATATGATATCCCAGCGAATTTCATCCTGTCAATTTTATACGTTTTGCATTGATACATTTTGTCGTACTGTTATTAAAATCTTGAACTCTTATATTATACTGGATGTTTATGGAAGGCCAGCCAGTTTCACATAGCTTTTCATTGATTTGCTTGCTTGGCCTTAACGGTCTCTCCTCTTCCTTAATAGATTCTCTTTCTTTGAGAGCAGTTTCTCTTTAGCCACTTCTAATTTGGCATAGCGACTGATAATAGAATAGGTTTTTAGATGTAATTATACGGAAAATCATACAGTCGCAAATAATAAACTCTGGTCGTCATTGATTGTCAAAGCTTTATATTTTACTTGTATTTTAAAGGAGATTCATTTATTAATTATGGGGACTGAAGGAATAATCTCTTCAAAATGCAATTAGTTTTCGACACATTTTTGTTAAAAGACATGAAAATTTTAACTTCTAACGTTTTAATTGACGGTGACGACCAAAATTTATTGCTCGCGGCTGTACCTATTTTTTTCCCCTGTACATAAAGCGCGCAAACGAACTTGACGTGTACATCACTTGCAATGTAATGCGATTTACGAGATTAACGTGAGATAACATCCACACCACTATTAATGTCTGTCTTGTGAGAAAATTTTCCAACGTATTGCTGATGTCAAAAGTAGAATATGACACCGTCGTTTACAGACCCCTACATAAGTTATAAGTAGGTTCAGAATAATAAGGCATCGCAGTCAGATTTTCGAAGTAATTTAAAATGTGTCGATGCGAGGCAAATATTTGCTCCGATCTTTTATTTTTAAAGTTAAGAGAATTTTCATATTATGGAAACGTAAAAGGTCAAAGTGCAGCATTTGAAAGGCTTCAAGTAAAGCGCCGATATTTTAAAAGTTTCCTAAATACTAAACACCCTGTTCAAAACATAACGACTTAAGCATGTCCTTAAATGAAACGTAACCTTACCAGATGGAAATGAATTAACTTTCAGATTCTGAACTGTTTGAGAATGTGCATGTATGAATTTGCAACTTAATGTTACTATTATACATCTTCTTTTATTGTGTTTCAGCATATCAGGAATTATAATAAGTATCTGAACGATAAATAAATTTCGTGTGTCTTCCTTAGATTTCTCGAATACAATAAAGATGCGAAATGTTTTTTTTTTTAGATAATTCTAACTTAACTAACTTAAAATAGCAAAAACATGCGTGTAATTTTGTCTTAAATGCAGAAAATTTATTATATAATGACTCACAGTAGCTACTTTATAGCAGGCGATATTGTTTGAGAGTGGTATAGCTAGTTACTTTTTTATGTTTTATAATCTACGGGTTGGTAAATAGATCATATCTTTATTACTTCACATTCATGCCATTATACGAATAATTCTTATCAGGAAAGCCGTATATTATTCGTCGTTTTGAATTGTGAGTGGCTCGTTCCGAATGATAGTGCTCGATGAAATTAAAACTTCCAACTATTTTTTTTTTGTTTTGTGTGCTCTCCTGTTCGTGTTTGTGCGAACTGAGAAAAACGTAACAGTAATAAAATAAAAAAAGAAAATAGTCATTCCACACGAAATACCTTCACGTGATATGCGAAGTATAAAATATTATATCTAATCAAGTTCGCACATTTTTTTCCTCGTATAAGTAGGAGCTTAATAATATAAAAGGCACATGCCAGCTAAGTTGGATAAATTGCTGCCATTCATGCACTCACAGAACTTGCCACAGCAGCAGGTTTCATTGATGAATGCCATTTAAAAGTTTCTTAATTTGTGTTTCATTCCTTGCACTAATTTATTGGCTTTTTAATTATTTTTATTATCCGTCTACATTTACATTCTGGTAAATAATGACGTTATTTTATGTCCTGTAAATAATTTTCCATTGTAGTAATTACTTGCCTGTAAATGGATCGCTTGTCTAGAGAAAATGGGGACAAAGGGTTATAGCTTACCGACCCGTTGCCCGCTAATTACAAGGAAGAACCATTGTTGCGTAAGGGTTTACTCGCCTGCTTTGGGAACAATTACCCAATTACCTACCTCGCTGCTGTTATTTCCAAACATATGGTGTACATTTTCGAACTTCCCATATTACAATATATTATTTGGCGTTCTTTCATTAACTCGCTCTCTTGCTAAGGTTTTTGTTTCATTGAAGGTAATGTTACTTAGTATTGTGGTGTTATTTATGAATGGGCAAATTTCACACTCATATATATTTAATAAATAATTAATTATCATTTCATTTAACATTCACGTACAAGTGCTGTTGTGAACAAAACATTTCGGCAACTACTGTCATCAAACTACGTAAGAATGGTACACATTTCTTGACCTAAATTAGTCGTTATTGTCTTTTTGATTGACGTTGAAAATTCTTTTCTATGAGGCATCCATTGTAGGATGTATCAAATTTCAATAAAGTTAGAATTGCTAATTAAAAATGTGTTGTGGTAACCCTGTTTTTCACACTAGCGATTCACACAGCAGAGCTGGGATTATCTTGAAGAAGAAAGATCCTAGATACTTTTTCAAATACATGATAATATCTTGTATCTTGTGTTTAAATACATTTTTGCAAACACAAAGTATTTATAAAATAAAGATACTTTCAAAAAGTATTTGTATCTTTTATAAATTATTAAAGTATTTTAAATAGAAATAAAGATATTTAAAAATATTTACGATACTAAACAGTATATAGAATATTTATCGACCCTTATGAAACAGAGTGGGGAAATCGACAGAAAGATTGCGAAATTGCGGCTGTATTATAGTTTTCTGAGTTTGCTCTTATTTTTAAAAGTAATTATAATCATTAATAGTAATACATTCACGACAGCAGTGAAATGAAATAAATGTAAAATTTTATTAATTGGGATGGAATTCAAACATTGTTTAGATTTGGTTAATGTTTTATTAATTAGTTAATTAACTTTCGTTTTTATTTATGAACAAAGGTGGCATACTTTTTCTGGTTTTTTCTTCATATCGAGTGGCGTATTCTTCTGTATCAAAAGCTTTAAATTGAAAAATCTGTTAAATTTTGTTGCTATGGTTAAATTTTAAAGCATCTACATTTTAACAGTCTCTTAATAAGTTACAGAATCTTTCCCATAGGGAGGATAATGTTTAGAACAAAAAGAAATAGTATCTTTTTTTTAATGTATCTTAGGTACTATAGTATCTTGTATCTCGAATGCTTCTAAGATGAGTATCTTTTGCAAAATTATCTTGAAATATATTCACAACAGTATCTTGTATTTAAATACTTTTCAAAAACTTTGAAGAAGAATACTGACATAACGAAGCACTTTTGGATATAGATAAGTTTAATTAAATCGTCTTATTTTGAGCCCAGGAATCTGTGATTAAATCATGTCCACGAGAGATCCAGTATACGCTCTTTAATTGAGTTTTGAAGAAAGTCTGCTTGTAAGCTTTTGGAATTACTCACTCAAATAAATTTTATCTTCTTCTAAAGGCCCACTCTGAAAGAAAAGTGTCTTTCTTTTAACAAAATTAAAATCTTTGTTGACCATTAAATGTTTTAAAATTGCCTTGCAAATTTAGAAAATGTAAATATCACTGTCATAGAAATATTTTTCGATTTAAAAATCACGGTGTGATCAGGAAAATTTGCATTTTATTTTATCGAACCTCGTATTCAAGTTCAGAAGATCGTTTTGCCTAAAATTTCCATACTAAGTTTAATAAACAAGGTGCAGTGAAAATTTCTGTTAATTAAAATAATATACGTAAGTCTAATACTCTTTTTAAAGTTGGTTTATGGAGAACTTCGCAAACGTAGAACGGTAAAGACTTATAAAAGTAAATAGTATAATAGTAAATAGTAAGGGCGTTTCCCATGGACTGTACACTAACAAAAACATTAAGAGTCATTTTCCTTTAAGAACTGACTCGGCATACTAAACTGACTTTCCTCAGTGAACTTACTCCAAGATTAAGAATAAAGCGTTCATACATTTTTCTTAGTGTATTAATGTATTATACAGATTGACTCAAGTATCTAGGTAGCCGGTGTATGTTCGCTACAGATCAGGTAAACAGTGAAAGGAAAACTTACGATTATTTAATCATTTCGATAAAGGAAAATATAGAACTATATAAAGTTTTCTTCCTTCTCATTAATCTGGTGACTCTTTTAGGTGTAATCTATTCAGCGCCATCCCACCAATATTAAATAATAAATAATTGTTATCGTGTCAATTTAATTATCAATAACTAATTATTATCATGTCAATTTTAATTATTATCTTTTTAATTAGTACCACTACCAACTTCATTCATATTTAGCTACTTTATTCGCTTACGCTGTTAAGGCCGTCCTGTTCAGCGAGTTTCCCCGTATTTAAAATGTGAGTTTATGACATTTTAAGGAATGTTTCTTATCTGCCGTCATCCTTTGATGATTCCATATACCGACCTGTGTCAAAATCTCTTATTTTTGGGTTAAAAAAAATCAAAAAATCTCAATTTATCAGTTTCTTTCTAATCAAATGGATTGGGTGAATTTTTCAGGGGATTCTCATAGTAAAAAGTTCATTTACATTTGTTTGAGATAAAAGAGATAAGAATGAAATGTATTAAAAGGTGAGAAAAAAAAATAAGTGTGTTTATTTCTATATACAGGATGTAACAAAAATACAGGTCGCTCCTTCAGAGACGTATTCTACAGGACAAACAAAAAAAAAGTTCATATAGACACGCACACAGGGTGCTAATGGGAAGCAGCAACAATAGTTAACGTTCTTATTTGAATTTTTACAAAGTAACTTATGTTGGAAAAGTTTCAGGACCTTTTCTGCCCAATTTTATGGCAATATCGGGAAACAAATGACTGTGGACACATCATATACAAGATTTAATTAAAAATTAAATTAGTTAAGGACTGTTTTCTAATTCGCACTATTTTTTTCTAATCTCGGTCTTATATCAACGCTACAAGTATATCACTCAGTATTCCAATCTAAACTAAGATATGGAATTAGTTATTGGGGCTTCGGTATTTTTGAAGATATCAACAAATCATTTGTAATTCAAAAAAGAGTAGTTATAATCATTTGTGGAGCAGAACATAACGCGCACTGTCGTCCATTGTTTATAAATTTAAAAATCCGAACTGTTTTCTTGCTCTTGTTATTGGAAATCTTAACTATAGTGTACAAAATTAAAAATTATCTAAAAAGAAATTTGGATGTGCATAATTATTTTACCAGAAATAATGATTCTCTATACTTACCGCTTCCTAACACTGCATACGTGAAGCAATCTCCATTTTATATGAATACGATTCTTTTTAATAAGCTTCCTAATGAATTGCGTGAAATGAATGTCATTATTATATTATATATGATTATATACTATGTTATCATTATGACTATATCCACAGCTGGTTCCAAGACAATAAATTATTATTATTATATTTCTTATAAGTAGTATTCCATTCTTTTCTGTCTCACACAGAGCAAGCATTTAAAAACTAAATCATGGAGTATCAGTTCACATCAACTTCTACTTACAAATATTATTTTACAATTAAAATGAAAAGAATTAGCAGACAAAGTCAAAATAGAAAAATTCTTTACTAAATAAGTAAACTTTTAATTTAATTTAAAATGTGTGCTGCTTGGGCATGTTAACCAAAATCTGTCAGTGTGATTCGAAAACATATAAGGGAGATAGATACATCGTGTATGTGTTTAGGCTAAGACAAAAAGATATTATTCTTGTAAACGATCTTAGCCATTTATGTAAGGTTTCTCCTTAAGAAGTCAATTTAGTTTAATGAAAACATATAGGACGATTATTTTTATTTTCATTTGAAGGTGGAATAGAGTACAAAATCTGTTAAATAACCGCCTTAGTTCTGTCACAAATTGCCATCTTTGTAAGTTTTGCATTACATTAGGTTTGTTCTTTTTTAACGACCGCAGTAGTGTGAACACTGATATATTCTGTTCACGACGTTAGAGAGAGCGAGCGCTTGAACTTTTGGAAAGCGCTGGTGCGAACTGAGCCTTATAGGTGGCCAGTTTATGTCTATGTTTCGTGCCTACATCCAAGAATGATTGAATGACTACGTTGTTGAAGTACACAGAGAGGACCATTCCAAGTAGGAACGAAATTTAAATCGGCCTGCATCGTCACTACATGTACAGTAGACTGCATTTTATGAAGTCGCACTTTACAATGCAATTTAACCGAGAAACTACGACTTCATAAAATGCTGACTAGTATACTTACCTGCATCGTGAACACTCGACTGTGCCGACATAAAGTGGCGCAATCGGTATGTCTTTAACAGCTGCCAAAAAATGCCGCCAAATTTAAAATAGAAAATCCTATATAATGTGTTGCCGAAAGGAAAATATTTTACTGTACGGATTATATCAATATAATATTTGGGTTTTATTTCTAAAAGAAAAAAAAATTAAAAGGGTTTTTTTTTGGCATAATGTAACAATTATGGCACACAATAAAAGGCATTAATATTCATTACGAAACATTTAAAAACAATTTGCGGCTTATCTTGAAAACAGTAACCGTTAAACTTATTTTTGTAACGTAGTCAATAAGCTAACGCGTATAATTCTCATTAGCGAAATGGCCGTCCTATTAATAATATCACGCGAAAGTCATTCGTTCCTCTTAATGACCGAGTTGTTACATGATTTCTCCAGAGACACATGCAAAATACGGCATTTAAAAAGGTCCATTAGAAATTATGACTCCGGACTTTCTTACTGTACCTCGCCCGTAAAATTTTAAGCCTGAGAATCTCGGTTTAGTCTCAGGGAGTGTAGAGGTATTATTCATCGCTGCATTAATTATGGACGTTACTTTGCATCGTATTTGAGACCTAGAAGAAAATTAAATTTTTCAGGAAAATAAATCTCTAAACATTTGTCAAGTTGCCATTATAATATCTGCTTCTGTTTATATTATAATTAGCAAATAGATGATGCAGATTTTATGAATAGAAAACATAGTGCATTTCCCTAATGAAGCTTTATACAGGGCGCTGCATATTGAAATGCAACGTAGGGAATCCCATGTTAATTTAAATGTGCTCCAATATTGGCTTCCCTAATTATTTTACAACAAAATTCCATTAAGGTTTTTTAAAGCATTCTTCAAGATGTATCTGTCTGTAAAATTTGAGAATTTTTCATAAGCTGAGTTTTAAGATATTTAAAAAAAGAATCTGTACCTAAATTCAATTTATACCAAATTAGTAGCACAGCCTTGGTCAATGATAGTGAAAACTGAACAGATAATTCATAAATGCAGTTAATTTATTTTAACATTTACTGATCAAGGCCGTGCTGATAGTTTGGTATGAAATGATTCTTGATCTTTTTTAAATATGTTGAAACTGAGCGAATGAGAAATTCTCAAACTTCACAAACAGATTCATCTTGATGAGCGCTTTAAGAAATCTCCATGAAATTTTGCTGTAGAGTAATTAGGGAAGCCAATATTCGAGCATCTTTAAATCAACATGGGATTTCCTATATTGCGTTTCAAAACGCGGCACCCTGTATGTTGTTAATGATAGCTAGAGTATTCTGAATTGTAACTTTTAATCAATCAGACATGAATAAATTCATTCATTTATTTCAGTAATACTTTATAGAGATTACAGTTTACTTTAGCAAAAGGCAACGTTCTTTTAATATGCGTGTTGCAAGGAAAGTACCACTGTTATACATATAATTGTTTCCACATAAAAAAGAATTTAATTGCTTTTGTTGTATTGTCTAGATGGTTGGTACACAGCAACAAAAAGTTCCTCAAACAAAGGTAAATTCATGATTTGCTTGTTAATTTGTACAGCGCCGCAGTCTGAAGAGGTCATTCAACACGAATCACAAACACATACACATATACATCCACTCTTTTTTTTTCATTAATCCTCGTGTAATCTTAAATTTTATTTCGTCGTTGAAGTTGTTACCGTGTTGTAAAAGCTAACAACCGAATATATACTCTCTCTCAAGTTTCGACTATAGAAAATTTCGTAGAAAATTGGAGGACGAATCGTTTTGATCAATCTCGTTATTAGTTTTCGGAGGAAATTTAGTTTGAACGAATGCGAAGTGAAAAGCAAGAACTTGACCGGTTATCTCCCGGTTTCCATAAAAAAACGAAAAAGTTCAGACAGGGTGAATTACAATCTAATTTCAGAATCTTCTCGTTCGATTTGGAATTTAGTTTTATTAATACAAACTCTAAGCTAACAGGTACATTTAGAAAAGTTTCTTTACGACAACGTAAGCAGTGTAATTATTATCCATGCAATTTAAGTTAAATTGTGACAGCTAAATTGATTTTTATAAAAAGTAATTTATCATTAGAGACGGGAGAGAAAAATTAAGGGAGGAAAAATAAACAGACTCCACATAAATAATAATACGAAATTGAACTGAAATTGCTGCTCATGTACCGGGTGTTTTTGGTTTTAAGACATTCTTCATAAAACAGAGGAGTTATTATTATTATTATTATTATCAAAGAGTCATCATTAAATACCTAAAAAGAAACAAATAAAAAACACGTTCCTCTTCATTAATAACAATAAAATTTACTTAGTTTGCTTTATTTATCAGTTATAAATTGTCGGAAAATATTTATTGCCATTAAATTATCGTGCTACTTTACGTTCGTCTTTTATTAAAGCGACCATTTCAATAAAATTTTATGTCTCTGCTAATATAAACTAGGTAAAACTTGTTTAATGTGCAGCAAGTTATGTTAAACGCTCTATGACCCCTGATTAGTAATATAAACAAGTGACGCATTGTTATTGTCCACTCATTTATCGTTATCTTTACTAATTATACAAACTATAGCATATATATTAGGGTCAGAACTTTAGTTTAGTCATATCTGCAGAACTTGTAACCGTTACTCTGCCCATCTGTAACTTTAATAAATGTTTTAAAAAACATTAACGTGTTTATAAAAAACATAATTGGCGCAGTCAGTAGGATAGTGCGGTCGCGAAAAAAGGTGCATCGTGCAAATTAAAATCGCGATTTGGGACTCCAGTTCCTTCAGTACTACCCAAAAGAACCCTGGACGAAGAAACTTCAAGAGAAATACATCGTGTAAGGCTCTGAAGATACCATTCGTCTTCCAATCCATAGAGGAGATCCACAGCTCTGGGCAACGCAGATATCAACCTTTCACAAAATAGACGACTGGCAATTCCCGGATTTGGTGAGACCAAATTTTGAGTATCCCGTCTAATTTTTTCCATTATTTACCTGATTTCTTGTCTTATATGAACAGCAATTCAGTAAATAACTTAGATTTAGATTCTTTAATCGAAACATTTAATAATAGTATTAATCTATCTAAACCAACTGTAATCCAAGCAAAAATGCCAGAAGTAAATTATCAATTATTAAAATTATATGTAGACACAATTCCATCATACAATGGTGACCAAAATTCATTAGAAATTTTCATAGCGTCCTGCGACTATTTGTTCAATGAAATTAGTAACAACGACCCTCAAATAACTTCATATTTAATTAGAGTAGTAATTGGTAAATTAAAAGATCACGCACAAATCTTAATTGGCACTAGGAACGAATTAAATACTTGGCCTTTAATAAAAAATGCTTTAAGAACTAGTTTCGGTGATCAGAGAAATTTAGATTGTCTCGAACAAGACTTAATCACATTAACACCTTCAAAAAATGAACCACCATTAGAATTCGGCAAACGAATACAAATATTACGTAGTAGATTGTCTGCAAAATTAAACTCAATTAGTACAACGGAAATACCACAAGCCACAAAATTAGTATATTCTAAACAATATGACAATCTAGCATTAAAAACCTTCCTTCGTGGTTTATCGGGTAACTTCCAAAGCATTGTAAGACTAAGAAACCCTATATCACTAGAAAATGCAATGGCCTATGTAATAGAAGAAGAGAACTTTATGTATACTCAAAATCTTCCTAATATATTACATAATAATAAAAGCTCTTCTAACCAAATCAAAACGCAACCTCAAATGTTACCTAAGACGTTCAACTCATTTCCACAATATTCACACGTACCTACATCATTTAATCAATATCCTCAAAGATCTAACATGCAAATTCATCAAACACCTCTTACACAATGGCCACGAAATTTCTATAACCAAAATCCAAGACCCTGGACTTCTAACCAATTCCCTAGTCAACCTATTGACGTGAGACCAAGAGTAGTTCAACAAAAACAATTTACTAACTCTCAAGTTTTTGGTACTCCGAAAAATGTCTTTAAACCAACAGGACAAATCCCAACAAACAAACCGGAACCAATGTCAACCACATCCAGAATCCCAACAATTAGACAACATAATAATTATAATAATTATTTTAAAAACACTATACCAACATCAAGAAATTTTATTTCAGAGGAATTAAATCTCATGGAAAATAATTACTGTAATCACGAGCATACAGAAACGTACCCTGATCCTTCTTTAAACATCCCTGATCATTACGATAACAATATTTGCAATGAGCAAAACTATGAACTTAACAATGTAAATAATGAGACTGACGAAGAGATTAATGACGAATCCCAAATAAACAACTTTCAAAAATTTTCGGATGACTCACTCAACAGAAGACGCGACGTAATTTACGAAATCAACAACACGACTTGTGATAATTCACTACCGTATATTAAAATTCAGAATCCACCTATTAAATTACTTATTGATACCGGATGTTATAAATCTATTATCAGACCTTCTATTGCAGAAAAATACTTCCCAAATAAAATCTCTCAAGAAACATCAATAATTAAAACACCCATAGGAGAAAAGAAAATTAAATTTAAAGCTCACATTCCAGCATTTAAAGAATTAGCAACTGACAAAGTAATTACTTTTATTCTTTTTGATTTTCATGATTTCTACGATGGCATATTAGGATTAGAAGACCTCAGAAACCTAGGAATATCAATTAATCTTGCAGAGAAGAATTTAAGTAACAGTAATACAATCATTCCTTTCTACTACAGATTGCCTAAAGAAAACTCTTTTACAATTAGTGTTAACACCCACGAAATTTTAAAAACTAAAATTCCTGTAAATTCATTGTCACGCCTTGAAACAAACGCTATAGAAGATATTGACGAAACTCTCTCTACAATTGGAAACCCTGGTGACGCGATTGAGACTATCAACCTCTATCTCAATAACCCCGAATTAATAACCGTACCAGATAGTCCTTCTCTCCACTCTATTCTAGGTGACGTTTCTTCCAAAACTCCTAAAGTTAACATAGTTTCTGATATTCAACTGAAACCTCCACAATTGGAACTATCAGACAATGAAACGATACATTCATCTCTAGAAAACCCTGTATTAGAAATTCAAATATCTGAAAAATCTTTGAATCAATTTAAAAATCAGATCATTATTCACGGATCAAACGACATTTTACAGCCTAAAGCAGAAAGAAAAATGTTTTTTAACAAGTCTCGCCTAATAATCTCAATTCCACTAAATGATTTCGAAACGAAATTAATAGATGTTATAAAAACCTACTGTCAACCAAAACAAACGTATGCAGTATACTCAAAAAATCCAAGTATAGCAATCTTGTTTACCAACACAGTACAAAATCTTTTAACAAATTCATCTTTCAAATTCATTAGAACCAACGTAATCCTCCAAGATATAATCGATCTTGATGAACAAAAATTAAAGTTGGAATACCACCATAACGGTAAAACTTGCCACAAAGGAATAAATGAAATGAAAACATCCTTAAGTAGGAACTACTACTGGCCCGATATGATTAAAGACATCACGAACTTTGTTAATAATTGCAAAATCTGTCAAATGGCAAAATACGATAGAAATCCACCCGTAATAAAATTTAATCTTACACCTACAGCCAGTAGACCGTTCGAACATATACACGCAGATACATTCAAAATATTAAACCATTCATATTTTACTATACTAGATTCCTTCTCGCGATATGGTCAAGCATACCCCATCCAATCAAATTCATCATTAAATATAATTGACAACACTTTAACTTTCATGACACATCATGGACTCCCTTATAGAATTACTGTCGATCGTGGAAGTGAATTTAAAAATAACAATTTTGAAGATCTTTGTAAATTACATAAAATAGAACTTCACTACACCACTTCAAAGAACTCAAATAGTAATTCCCCAGTTGAACGATTTCATTCCACAATTGCTGAAGAAATTCGATGTTTGAAATTGGAAAAACCTAATGAAAACACTAACACTTTAATGAAATACGCTATCTTCAGTTACAACAACACTATTCATTCTGTCACAGGTCATACACCATTCGAAGTAGTTAAAGGACACATCCATTCAGACGATCCCTTTGAATTATCTGATGAAAAAATTATCTCTAACTATGTACAAAACCACAAAGAAAAAACAAAGTCATTATACGACAGAATTAAACAAAAAAATAACGATAGGAAAGAATCCGTAATAAAAAAACTCAATGAAAAGAGACAAGAACCAGAGTCATATCAAAACAAAGAATATGCATACATTAAAACAAAAGAAAGAAATAAAGCTAAACCAAAATTTACACAAACAAAAATTGTAGTAGATGAAGGTGAAAAATTAAGAACAAAATTAGGCATCTATCATAAATCAACTATCAAAAAACCTAAGAAAACCTATAAAAAATCTTTGTTACAGGAATCACAGGAAAATGATTCTGATAACGACCCTATCCCTAATACAGCTAACGATAATGACAGCCACAGCAAATGACGACATAGAAATCACTACCATAAATTCCCACATCCTTCCGTTCCACCTTGGTCCATGTAGAATCATAGAAACCAAGCATACCTTTGTCCATTATGTAGAAATTAAACCATTAATTGAGTTACTAAATAACAACATTGATTATTTCAAAACTATTAACGATACTATTTATAATTCACCATCACTTAGAACACTAACGTATACTAATGTCCTAAAAAATACCTTGACACATGTCCACTATCTTATCTCAGAGGCAGAATATAAACTAAACAATCTTATGCCACAGGTAAGAAATAAAAGAGGACTATTGAACATCGTAGGAAAAACGTCTAAATTCTTATTTGGAACATTAGACTCAGACGATGAAGAAAACTTTAATAATGCTTTAGAAATTCTATCACGTAACCAAAATGCATTAGAAAATCAAATGCAATACCAAATGTCCCTGACCAAAAGATTAATAGAAAACTATAATCATTCTATCAGCACTCTTAAGAAAAATCAAGAACTAATAGAACAGAGACTTAATTACTTTCAAGACAATGTACAAAAAATAATTAATGACATTTCTGCATTTATAAGGGCTCAAAATACTCTTGATCAAGTCTTACTAAATTGCCAAAACTTATTAAGATTTCTAGACAATTTGGAAAACGCAGTGGTTTTTGCTAGATTAAATACCTTACATAACTCTGTCATATCATTTGAAGACATGAACAATATGATAGATACATTAGTTAAACTTTACGAAGAAAATAAAATTCTTAAATTCAAAAACATTCATTCTTATTACAATTTAGCTAACTCAAAGGTGACTGTTCATAATGACAAAGTAATCTTCCTTATGCATATTCCTGTCTTCAGTCCTATACAATTTGAATATTACCATATATTTCCTGTTCCTCAAAATAATTTTACCCTTGTACCAAAAAGTCCTTACCTGATACTCAATAACCAAGGCCATCAATATGAAGATGAAGAATGTCCAACGATTGAAAATACCTACATCTGTAATAATAGACCCTTTATAAAAGAGGAAGACTGTGTGACATCCATCATTCAGAATATCAAGACTACTAAATGTCAATTGACTCCCATATCTACGAGTAATACCATTTATGAACAAATCAACAAGAACTACATAATAATTGTACCTGCCAAATTGCCAATAAAATTACAGAAAAAATGTAAAACTACTGGATACAACATAATAGAAAAACCAAGCCTCGTCAAAATCCCTTTCCATTGTCAAGTAATGGACGGAAGCTTCAAAATCATCAATGAAGAAAAAATCATTCAAGGAGAACCCTTCATTCTACCTAAAATGAAAACAGAGGAAATACAAGAACTCCCAAATCTAGAACACCTGCACTTAGAGGACTTGAACCTGGATGACATCTCGAAGTTACAACGACAATCCAGTATGCAGCCAACTTCTAGGACCAGAGAATGGCACCCCCTGAAGATTTCCTTCTTTTTGAGCAACCTAGTTTTAATAATAATATGCTTTGTTTTCGTGTTCATCATACTCAAATATAGAAAGACCCAAAAACAATCAATAGTAAGAAAAAGCGATAAATCAGAGGAAGCGAGGGATGAAAATAATACTTCACTATTATTTTCCAATTTAAAAAGGGAGGAGTTATGTTAAACGCTCTATGACCCCTGATTAGTAATATAAACAAGTGACGCATTGTTATTGTCCACTCATTTATCGTTATCTTTACTAATTATACAAACTATAGCATATATATTAGGGTCAGAACTTTAGTTTAGTCATATCTGCAGAACTTGTAACCGTTACTCTGCCCATCTGTAACTTTAATAAATGTTTTAAAAAACATTAACGTGTTTATAAAAAACATAATTAGCAAGCTCTGTTCAAATTTAAAACAAACATTCCTTTTTACGATTTTGTGTAAAATGCAAACCTAATTATGAATGATTTATGTTAATAAAGTGGCCCCGTTACTTGTAGTAAAATCGGTATCTCAAGTAACAGCGACGTATATCTTTTTATTAAACTACGGAACATTATTAAAATTACCTGCCCTATCTTTCGTGGGTTACATGATGAATGAGCGCACCCAGTATCTTCAGAGCTGGATTTATGATGTTGGCTTATAAAAAGTATACAAACGGAGAAACGAAGTGCTGCAATTTTTTTAGATAAGTAACGGTTTTGAAATAATCGTTCGCAATATAAAGTGCGATTTATATTCTGGCTGTATTTCAGCCTACGTCATTCTATGGATAAAGTTCTAAATTAATCATAACGATTGAAATATTTTGCTTTCAGAGATATGAGTTTGCTACATAAATTATCATCAATATTACAAATATTATATCATTTTACTGTATTTTATAAAAAGAAGGTGATTGATTCTGATTATATTGGTTAATTTATTTATTGTTAATCAGTATTATTATAATATTGAATTTTCCTTTGTTAATACTAAATGACAGTTCATGTTACTTTATTTCAGGCTGAAAAATGTTCAGTATCGCCCGATAATGAATTTATGACAATACGATCAAAGAATCATGTTTGCATACGTTGATTTCCTAAGGGGAAAATTCCGTATAGTACTAAATCGCAGTTGCGATTTAACCTCTCACTTGCAATATGAAAGCGTTTTATTTTCAGATAGCCAATGGACAATAAACTATGAAACGCGAGGCAGTAAACCCAGGTGTTATATTGCCCATGGACATTTTTAAAATTGCAATTTACCAGTTATAACATAAAGAAATTAATTAATTCAAACACTGAAAGACATTAAGCCTGTTTTACATTATCATATAAAATGATACAAATCGAGTTTTACGATAGTGCAAAGCAGTAAAACAAATTATTGTAACATAAAACCGTACAGAAACAGATGCATTTGTGTATAATGTAAAATGTATAATGTAACACAGCTTTTAAATTATTTTGTTTATAATTATTTATTTATATTTTAATTCTATTCTAACGCGAAGGAGACTGTGTGCTGCATTTAAGGAAAACAATTTGACATTGCTGTGAGCCTTGTAGCAGGAGGGCTTATGGGTTTGCGTGCAGAGCTACGGTCAGAAAGTTTACCTTGAGTACAGTTAGACTAGAGTATAGTAATTTTAACTTTAAAATATGCAATATATGAATAGAATTTACTCCTTTAACTTTAACGTATTTGAACGATATAAACGTAGTAGTACCCATTGAATATACCCCGGGAGTACATTTTGGGTGCGAACAACTGTACACCAGATCGCAAGTTCGACTGGAATGACTTCTTCAGTTTACTTGAACTGTATATCATTTATACATTAAAAAGTCCTGTACTCAGTGATTACGGCTATGTTATCATGTTAGAGGAGCTCTGAGATATTGGAATTGATTTGACCAGATCAGTTTTAAAATGTTATTGACCCGCTGTATACTAGCATGCATTTTATCAAGACGCAATTTAGACGAGAAATTGGTGACTTGATAAAATCAGGTTACTATACTTGTATAGGCATAACCTATGTTTTCGCGCCTTATATCACTTGTAAACCGCAAAATATAACATTCAATTTAGGTAATTTTCAAAACCTGAGAAGAAACTCAAATTTACAGACTGTACGTGGTTTTAATCTTCAAGCTTCAAATTGGTTTCTATTAATACTCAGTGTACAGTCACCTGCTTGACCACCAAAACACATAATAGTTTTATTATTTTTGTTTTTATACAATTTTAAGGTACAGTTGTGACCTTTGAAAATTGGCACACTTTGACAAATGATAAGTACGAGTATAACGTTTCGGCGGTGTAAATAGATCCTAAATTTGAAGCTTGTAAACGTCATTGAAATCACTTTAAAACTGGGTTTCCACACCTCCACCTCCACCGACATCCGGCATTCAAAATCCTATTCGTGATTGGTTGATTTAAAATTTTTGAATGTTTCGATGTTCAGAAATTTTAAATCAGCTAATCACGAAAAGGATTTCGAATGCCGGATGCCGCATGCCGGAGTTGTGAAAACCTAGCATAAATACTGCCACGGATTTGTCAAATTTGACATTGACATCAAAATGATAGATGAAGGTTTGATTTACACATTACAAAATTACGAATTTTTCTTAGTGTACCTACCAGATATCGCGGATGTTACTATTCATAAAACAAGACATCCTGAACGTTAATTTAGCTTTTGAATAAATAGTCTTAGACAAAACGCTCACACATCTCCGTTGTACGGCTTATATCCTGCTTGTCCATCTCTCCTTTCAGCGCGTTCTATACGATCGGAAGTAGAAGATTGCAAACTGGGGCCAGCGGTCGACTATTTGTAATGCATTTAAAAGGAAACATTTTTACATCAATTCGTCAGTTTAGCGAAGCGTGTCGTAATACATGAGGACGTAATACGGCAGTCACATTTGGTTACTTTTTGCGTCTGACGTATACGGGCAGTATTCATCAACGGTAATTCAAAAGAAAGACGCGAAAGCTGAGCATAAGAAATTAAGCATTTGCAAGTTCTTTCAATAAGTGATAATTTTAAATGAAACACTAAATAGTGTCTAGTTGCTGAGTTTACGCAGCTTTGCGCTGAAGTTGATAAAATCCTACGTGTTGAAAAAATACGTTACGAACTGTGCAAGGGTAAAAATCTTTTATCTTGCACAGTATCAGTAATACATTAGTTATGGTGAAAGGCATTTTATCAAGACGGAGTTTATAATGCAATTTAGACGAGAAACTGCGTCTTGATAGAATACATGTTACTGTACTAATTACAGTTTATCATTCGTCAAACTCTTCCTTCCTCGCTCTTTGCACCACAAATGCACCTTCATATTTCGTTATTTATTAACCCGTATGCAATGCAATTAAAATTATAACATAACCTTAAACCTTGCTCGTAACTTGCATATATTTAAGCACCTGCTGTGTAACTGCAATGATAACGATTTCTAAGTGTAAATATTTACCTTATTTTACCTTATATTTGAGTTGTCTTATTGAAGTTTATTAAAATTGTTCACATACACTTACCAATGAGCATGCCCGCAATAAATAACAATTGTTCACACATACTTATCAATGAGCATGCGCGCAATAAACATTGCGACTTCCTGCAATACAAATTGCATCATGTAAAGATTCATGTATTATGGACATGGTATGTTTTTTTTTCATTTAAAAAGAACCGGTGGTTACAACAGCCGCTTTCCAATTGCCAAAATGAGCTACTCGGAGCTCCTCCGAACTGATCCAACATGTTCGAATTGCAGGGTGCGGAACGTACTCGAACTGATCTTTTTTACTTTTTCCCGTCATCTCGCGCACCTGTTTCTATGACTACCCATATATCAATGCCTGTATGACTTATGCAGCCTTCCCATTGAAATCTCAAAAGTGTAGTTCGGATCAGATCAGTTTCGATCATCTCAGGTGCTTGAAATTCGTAATTGGAAAGCGGCTAATGCTAGACATTAAGAAACGTCAGCTTGTCAAACCACCAGAGAAACGTCACTATTAAAACAGTAGAACAACGCCGCCGTGGCGACCATCAATACAAATCACAACCGTAGCTGCATTGAAATTAGCGTGATCCTTATAGCAAAACGTACAAGTTTACACACAATAATTAAATTTCTAGCTTCAAAACAATTATGCGATTTATACGTTGTTTATTAATTAAAAAAACCATAAAAATAAATTATCTAACTGGTTCTTTAAATAAGTAGAATCAGTTTGAAGTGATTTGGATCACTTTAAATTATGGTGAAGGTTAACTGATCTGGCAGGAAACGAATGCAGAAAAGCTGTTTGAATCGATTTAGATCGATCCAAATCGGTGAATCGAATGTAGTTTGTGTTCGTTTCCGATTGTTCCAATTGACTATAACAACGACCGGAATAAACATTACATTAAAAAAATTAGCCCTCAACGAATAGGACGTGATCGCGGTCATCATTGATTTGAGTATCGGACAGACCAATGGTGTAGGGACAGCGATTTCCCACCACAGAAGACGGGCATAGAGCAAAGTTAGTATGTGGGAAGTTGTCTCATACAATATCGAACGGATTCGACGTGGGTCTCAGGTATAGGTCACTCATCTGAGCTGAAGCTCCAATTAAAATCATCATAATAGTTGCGTTGTTATGGTAACGGCACCGTCTGTATATGCGCCGTGGATTGTGACTAATTGAAATCGCCGTAGTATGGTGTGACGTCACCAGAGACCGCACGGACACCCCCACCAGCACGACCAGGCGTTCGACTTTATGCGAACCATTCGTACCTACTATCCGCCGTAGCCGATTGGTCGTCGCCAAATCACCGCCGCCGATTCGCCATAGATGAATTCACCTCCGGTAAATTCGCCGTGAGAACGATTTGCCGTCAGAAAATGAAGCTTTAAATGTCCATACCCACATAATAATTTGTATATCAACAAAATACAAAATAAACTAACCTGTATAATGCATAATTTATATATTATTATAATACAAAGTATGCTGTTGTATTCTATGCTATTTCCAAATAGCTTTTATGGTCTACAACTGTTTATCGAGGTTTTACATTTACTATCGGCAAGTGCTTGGTTTTGAATAATCAATGAAGATTTATCCTTTCGAGAAAATATGACAAGATCGTAAACACCAACTACAGTAATTATTTGGCATGATTAAATAACAGATCTCCTGTTATCAAATTTGCCGAAGAGAATAGGGTATGGCCTATTCTCTTCGGGGTGAGGACTACTGATTCTCGTCTCGATGTGGACACCGGAAATTTCCATGAACGGGTGTTTGGCTTGATGTTACGTAACCATCCAGAAGAGGCATTCAAGTTCTCCTGCCATTCACTTAAAACTTTGGCCTGCAGGTAGTCCTTAACGTCACAGTGGCGGATAGGGATATTTTCTGAAGGCAAGGAGGCACCTAGACGAGCTGCTATCTCGTTACCTCTGATGTATTTTTGCCCTGATATCCAGATAAATATAGTTAGTCTGGTGTCTGGTATCAATGGGTCATCAGTGACGATAGAAGAAACTGATTGTAGCGCGCTTTGGGAGTCCGAACAAATAATAAGACCGTGGGCTACCTTGGTATCACAGTGGTTTAATGCCTCCAAAATGGCGTACAGTTCGGCTATATATGTACATTGTTGACGTGCAGGGAAGGGAGAAGAAGGATTCTTCACCAACAACGAAAGAACAGCCTACTCCCTCTGAGGTTTTCGAGCCGTCCGTGTACACGATCAAATAGTCCGGGTAAGATTCTAAAAATCGGGAACGTATAAGTTCTTGGTTAAAAGGGGAGTGGTCCACCAATTTCAGATCAAAGCGGCAAGGGGTGACAGGAAAACGCCAAGGACGGATTGCGCTGGATCTTGTTGGGATACTAACTGGAAAGTTTTCCGAAAGAGAGGGATTGGCAGGTATCCCAGCAGCGTATGACGATAAGAACCTTTGCCCACGGTAAGAAAGGGGGATGAGGCCGGAATCTGAAAGGATGCTCAGAATGGGACTGGTTTAAAAAGTGCTTCTTTTTAAGAGATCTAAATTATAAGAATTGGTACATTCCATTTTAGAAACTATAAGTTTGGAGAATAACTCACTTATGGACAAGCCGAGGATTAAAAAGTCTCCCAGTTTATCCGTTATTTCATTAATTAAATTGGACCACTTTTCAGACAATTTTTCAGTGCTGCTCACGATACTTGTGGTAACGAATGTCTGTAGAAACGCAAAAAAAAAAACAAATCTAACACTTCAGCTCGTCTTGACGAGCACGGAATCAGAGATCCTCCCTTACGGTCGTCGCTGCGACGGTATTATTTCATCCTCGTTTTACTTTTAGAACATGCTGTATATGTGAAAATAATTTGTTAACATGAACTCGTTGTAGGCGATAACTTTTATACAAGACATTTTCTTTTATAGTTTTAAGACACTATTGAAGAAATCGACAGCAATAACGCACCCTATATATGTTAGACGTCAAATTGCCGAAAAAATGAGCAATACTAGGTCTGAGCAAAAAAAATATATAAATATTTGCTGAAATATGTGCCGATTTAGGCAACAGATCATCAAGATTTAATTGATCATTCGACTGTTGATCAACTGTGTGTCGTTTATGATTTACGGGAATTGGTCATGTGCATTTACACAATTTCCGAATTGTTTAGTGTATAAATGCTTAAACAATTTTCTGCTTCATATACTGGGTGATTCAAAATAAGTGTCCCACCCGTCAAAAACAGGTAGTACACAGAAGAAGAAAACAAGAAGTCTATATGCACAGGAGGTCTAATATCTACAGTTTTTGAGATAAGATTCAGATATAAATTGGTTGTTGGACACTGGTACAGCTGTATTGCGTCACAGGAGCAATGAACTCGCGTGGAATACAACAATACTAGCATTTACCTTGAAATGAAACTTTAAAACGTTTTTATTTATGGCTTCCTGCAGAAAAAAATGTGTAATGCGTAATTCATTCGTTCGAATTTTGAACTTGTGTATGTACACATAAGAAATGAATCATTGATTCAAAGGAGGTTGACTTTTGAAATGCCTCTGATGGATTTAATTCTTGCAATTTCGCACTTGCATGACCTTAGTGAATACGCTCCTAACGGGTCGAACACTTATTCTTAATCACCTGTATACCTCCAAAATAAATGGTAAAGGCACAATGTTTAAGATAATTATTTATTAGAAACTAGGAGACTGTGCGGCGAGATGTTTTAAACACAATGTCTAGGCGGCTCTTTGTATTTACCATGATCGCGCGAATATAACCAATATTGCACAATCGGCGAACCAAAGAATTGAATTCATAGAAACGGTGTGGCTCACAGTGTTGTATTGGCGGAATGGAATGCTCGTAAGAGACGCACTTTGACAAACATGTGAGCAGTAGCGCGGCGTGATTTTAAATTGCCCGACTGCTAAGTTTACATTCACGTATTAGCGCAACGCAGGTTCCCCACCAGGACTGCCGCTGTCCGAAACTGAACGAAACCGGAAAACCTTTATAGGCTCTCTCCCTGATGATGAAGTAGAAAATCGTTTGAGCATTTGCGGACTAAACAATTTCGGAATTGTGTAATTGCACATTATTGATTGCCAATTGTAAACAACCTTTGTTGAACAAAAGCGGAATGATAAATTCGCAACCAGATTAAATTTTGATGATCTACTGCCGAAATGAGCACTTATTCCGACAAATGTTTATATATTTTTTTTGCTCAGGACCATGTTTGCTAATTTTTTCGACCATTTGACATATTTGGCAAGCCCTACCATATACAGCAGCGTTATTAAAGACACGCCGCACGATGTCAGGCACACTTAATATATGTTACACCCTGATTTTAATTGTTAATTATAGAGTAATAAAGTTTGAGTTTTTGTTAAAACGAGCAATACAAACTTCCATTCATTGTATATTATATGCCGGTTGGAGCAGCCTCGGTTAAAAATACAACGTGACCTCCGACTGCAAGCGGCAAATCTATTAAGTTAAAAGGAGCTAGCTGAATATTAGTTATTGCGCTTATTCAATCGATCGATGTATAACAAAATATAAACTATACGTTCATTTATTCTTTTTTTTTAAGAGTCTTCAGTGGTATGATATCTGATTTCGTATCTCTTGACATAATCGGTTACATTTAGGCCAGTTACACATTCCATCATATTCGCCTCATACCATTTACTTTTCTGGCCAGGCTTGAGGGAAGATGTTTGTATTTTACATTTGGAGTGTAAACCCGAACGTGTTTGCGTGTTATTTAGTTAGTTTAGTCGTTCATATCAGAAAGGTGTCGATATTGATTACGCGGAAATAAATTTTATTGATACGAGGTGGTATTATAAAATTCTCCTATTTATTAGCAGAAGTGTATTCCGATAAACTACAACCACCGGACAGAGATAAATGGTGTTTCCCTGATCAGAGATTATCGGGCTGGCTGTCAGGCTTCGGTGCAACCACCCCGTTAAATCACCGGTACAGTTCGGAACGCATCTGCCTACCGTGTGTTAGTAACGTTAGCTACTTTTACAGTGGCCCACGTAATTGATATATAGCACTGTAGGGACGCGTCACACTCACCGCTGTCGCACTCAACTGCCCAACGTATTGATCTAAAGTTAACTTATTGTTGTCCTTTGACATTTATGTGCAAACGGACTGTTCTTTTATAGAGAAGCTTTTATTACCTCAGTTGTGTTTTATGTCAAATTGTTGTCATTGTTTCGTGCGCATCCTATAATCTAAAGTGGGTTGACAGTTTAGTACGATTTCACCAAATTTATTTTCCTGCCTTGTACAAATTTCTTTCTCGATAAATTTTCATTCATACCTTTTATAAAAAGATACATCTCACCCTTGCCTAAGTTTAAAATTTTCTTGAAGGAAGAAACATGGCAAGGGGTTTCATTTTGCATAACAAATATACAGGTGGTCACAAGACAATGTGTACATGTTTAAATTATTATGAAATGAGATGTATTATCATATATTGCGTTCTAAAACTTTACAAATTTTGAAAGGAACTGCAAATTAAGAATCATATCGTTCCGTTTTGGGACGTATTCTGTTTTAATTCAATTAACATCTACTGCTGTTTGTTTTAATAGTATCTTTTAAAATTCGAAAGCGCCCTTCTTTGTCCGACTTTACAGCTTCAAAGTATACCACACTGTATATATATACATATATTTGTTGTGCGTATTTGTTTGCTGATTATTCGTTTAATAGTATGTCCGCATGTACCATTAATGCACGATTTGAAATCGAAATTTAACTGACAATTACCCAATTAGCCCGATACTTCATTAACCCATTATTTAATAAATTGTTATTATTAGTCGATAATTTAGTAAATCGAATCATCGATTACTAGGTTCATTTGATAAATTCGAAACGCTGCAAGTTTTCTTTATTCGGTACCTATACATGATATCTTTTTGATTATTAATTTTTAAATTACATAATCAAGTTTTAAATATTAAATATTTTCATTGATAAAACTGAGATATAAGATACGAAGAGCGGTTTTATTCTTATTCCTCTTGGCGTTTCAATATACTCCGAAATCATACTATCATCTTACAAAATTTGCCCTGTGTAGGAGGGAATAAACTTTGTGTATTTTTTTTTAATACTTTAGAAAATAAAACCCACGCTGTATATTATGTCAGTTATTTATTACGGCCTTCGGCAGTACATGTGGAGTTGAGTTAAAAGTTTCTCGGTATCACATATCCGCAAATTAGGATCTGTCGAAGATTCCACCAACCCAATTACTAGACATCATTAAAGGCTATTCAATAAGACATGATTTGATTCTATCTCCGCTGCTCTGTAATCATTTTATTTCGTTAGGTTTGTTCAACTTCATTTTTGAAAGTTTTGCAACTACTACTGCTACTAATTACGATCCCCCGGCTTTCGTATACTACGTAGCAAGAAAAACCTTTAATTTAACTATTTAAATTAGAGCTTTGAAAAATTTAAAACGAACGTCGTGATGTCAATTTGCTTTAAAAGGACGGTTGTCGGTCCGGGTCCTACTTTCATAATATATTTCAACGTCTCTTCTAGAACTCACGACACAATTAATTTTATTCAAAGTTAAGTTAAATTAAGTAACGTGAACTGCAACAGTTTTTGATGCACTAAAAGTAAGATAAATCCGTAACGCATGCTAAAGTTGTTAATTGCGGAGGACAGTACGGAATTGAATTAATTAATTAATTATTTTGTTGCTAACGGGAAAAGTTAGTAGACATATTATGAACCAACTTATGTAAAGCGGTTAAATAATACCCAAGTTTCGACAATGATATTAATTATTAACGCTAAAGACATTACCTGCCGAACACAAATTACCTACTTAAATAAGGTTCTCGCGTGTAGTGCGATACTGTAATAATTAAAAATTTGCTATACTAAGCCGATTAAGACGTTAATTTCGATATAGGTCGTTCTTTTGTTACAGGTAATAAAACGTCGCATAAATTTAATTTTTAATTCCATGCGTTTTTTTTTTTCATTTTACATAGCAACTGTGTATACTTTTATATATAGATATAAAAACATGTCAACGCTTTATTTTACTGCAATCTGTAGGCAACCAATTACACATATGCAATGCGTTGACATGTTTTTTTTTTATTAAAAGTATACACAGTTGCTATGAACAAATAAAAAAAAGTATGGTATCACAGGAACGAATGAATTCCATGATGACTACGTTTGTTGGTTAAAAAAAAAATATTTTTGCTTGTACAAGGAGAATGGAAATGTATGGAAACTATTTTTGAAAGTTAGGTTTTTTGTAACTCCTAAGAAAATATTTCGCAGCAAGTCTTTCTATTTAAGCCCCGTCCTGTCTTTTTACATCCTTTTAAATTTATCTACCCCACATAGTTCCTGGAGACAAATGTATCGACAATTGGACAATTAAAAGGAAGTTAAACTACCGTCAGGTTTAGATTGATGATAATTTTTTTTTCTGTGATTATTATAACCTACTGAACTTTTCAAAGTAAATAAATTCCATGGTTCCTGCCAGATCATTAATCATGTTGTTTAATTATCAAAAGTGCTGTAACTTCATTACTGCAAGCCTGATAAATATGCATATACATACATGTATAAGATGAATAAATTTGGTAAAATTAATAATATTGGCCTTTTTATTTAATTTTATTGTTACGTGCATTTGCATGTTAATGTTTTCCAAAACTAATCTTCATGGTATATTTATTAGATAAGTAGTTAAGTTATGGTATATTTATAGTCTTTTTTATAATTTATTGAACAGCAATCAGAATTTACAATCTATAAGCAGTTTTGTATCTGAGAGGACACTTTTCTGTACGCATCCAGATCACAGTCCTAATGAAGCTCCTCTTTCCTTCTCAGGACACCTCCTTTACCTTATTTAAAATGTGACTCACTTCTTCTTCTGTTTTCTGTTAACGTCTCTTGTATTGATGACCGCAGAAGTCTGTTGACTTTTGGCAGTGCTTAAAGAATTCTTCTTGTCTTGTCTCTCGAACTATTGCAATGCAAGGGGATGCATCAACTCTCCTCTGCTCAGGTCTTCATGTATCCTTTGGTTTAAGAATGCCATGAAGCGTCAACTATAGTTTTGGAAAACCTTACTTCGATCAAATTAGTTCAGTATTAAGCTCCTTTTTTCTTCTTAGGATACCTCATTTACCTTATTTAAAATGTGACTGTCACTTCTTCAGTTTTCTGTTAATATATCTTGTATTGATGACCGTATAAGGCTATTGTCTTTTGGTAATGCTTAAAGAATCCTTCCTTTGTCTCTCGAACTGTTGCAATATCAAGAAGAGACATTTTTCAAAAACTTTCCTCTGGATACATCAACTACTCAGGTCTTATCTTATCTTTTGATTTAAGAATGCCACAAAGCATAATTAGAGCTTTATAGAAATACCAAGCAACCAATCTCATTTTTAAGTTTTCTTCCATTAAGTTGACATCAAGGAAGACATTTCACACATGTTGCATTTTTACATTCTTAAAACTACTGGGTAACTGGAGAATATTGATCTTTCTTTCCTGAGCATATATGTCATATGTGGTACGCTTTGAATTAATTTCTAATTAGAATCCTTTAGTCTGAGTGAAAGAGATGATCTGGGAACAAGTCTCCGTGTGCAAAAATATCGCAATATACCGGGTGAACCATTTAAATTAACAACGTTAAATATCTCAAAAAGACTCCTCACAATATTCAAAATTTGAGAGAAAATATGCTACTTCATTGGATAATTATCATCAGTTGCTTTATTTTTTTTCCTATTTGTTATCGTATATTAGCAAGGAACTAGGCTGGAGTCGTGAAAGATTATTGTTAAACCAAAAAGATTTTGCGATTTCCATAGCAGTTTCTAATAGTTAAAAATAGCAACCTTTTGTGCTCTGATCATAACTTCCGGAATCCATTAGAATCAGATTCTTATATTTTACATCAAATTGCATGACATTTAAAACTTAAAGTTAAGCGCGCATCTTCTAAATCGTCTGTACTATTTGAATAAAGCTTCTTTTGCTTCTTGAAATATAAGTTACTTAAACCAAAGTGATGTACTCGCTAATATCTATGAATAAGTAAGTTTCCGTGGATTTCAGGGCTTTCCCAGGCGATGTTTTTACTTCGCCTATAAACCAATTTTATAACTTCTTCGTGTCTTGTAGAGGCAATATATTAAATTAGCGCGCTTTTAAAATGATTGGATTTTTGTGCTGTGTCGTTTCAGATCGTACAGGGTAACTGTAAGTATTATTTCTGTATTTAAATTTATTGAACGCAAACAAATCTCTGTGTATTCGCCTTTTCTTATCAAACAAATTCGCAATTCGAATAACTTTTAATGCGCTTGAGATATCAACGTTTCGCAATAAATCAATTTTAACAAATACATTCGTTTTAATATACTGTTATGTATTTAATGTATCTTCATATACCGAGTATCCCAATAAGGGTGGCGACCGGCAATACATGTACACAAAACCGTCAAAGTGTTTACAAGAAATTCAAAAAAAAATATTTTTAGGGAGCAGAATTGACCATAAGGGGGCTCAATCAATCTCATCAACAATAAAGATTAATTTTATTGACAAAGGTCTCAGAATAAGTTACAGCTTTAATTTTGAGGTTAAATCTTGCAAATAGAAAGACATTAACCTGTTTAAAAGCGTGGAATTGTTTTTAGAAACAAGAGCCAGAACAAGGTGGCAAACAAACTATGAATCATTTTTCTTTCAAATTAGTTGAAGTTTGTTCATTTCTGGTATAGTATACTGAAGATATTATATTTTTTAATTTAAATAATTCAACTGTTTCCTCCACACTTATTAACAGCGATACAGTAATAAGTCTAACATCAAAATTGTGCAGAATTAATTTAATTTTCCAATGATTCTATCAAAACTGTACCTTATTCTGAGTCTCTTGTTAGTAAAATTTGTGTTTATCGATGAGCCTATTGATTGCGCCCCCTTGTGATCAACTCTGATAGTTAAAAATATTTTCCTTGAATTTCTCTTAATCACTTTGATTACAATCTTTTTCTCCTGGAGTTGTAGGCATTATGGTTTTCTGTATATGGCCGGTCGCCGCCCATACTGAGACACCTGTATGTGTTTAGTTATATTATACTTATATTATTATATTTAAAAAAAAATTGTGCAAATCGTTTTTGATTGCAGTGAAAACCTCGAGCAGCCTCTGTACAGCTGTTTCAGCCCTGCTTGGGGCTTCTTCAGCAGAGACGTAGCTCGACATTCCCACTGCAAACAAAAACGACTTGTCCAATTTATTCGCAATTGCGATGTAAGAGTGATGCACAGATAAAATAGCGACATCCTACGATCGCTTTTTGACCTGACATTGCAGTAGGATAGACAAACTGAAGCGGGATTTGCTCCTAATATGTCTATCCTACTGCAATGTCAGGTCAAAAAGTGATCGTTAGATGTCGCTATTTTATCTATATTATTATAATATAATTATGTAATAGATAAAGATAATTACAAAAATGACAAATACCATACGCAGACACAAAGCAAACGGCAGACGAATTATCGCCTTTATAGCCTTCGTTTTAAAAACGGTTGCCTTTGAAACAAGGATGATAAGTCGAAGTTTGTTATCCCTATGACATTATTTTTAGTTGTGACTGTACTAACATTTTGTGTGTAACTTTAAAGGAAACAGTTTCAGATTCTCAACAGCGATTACTGTTGAGATTACGGTATTACGTGAAGTTCAAAGAAGATGCAAAAACTTTTCTGGAGGATATTATTTATTTTCGAAGTACTCGTTCGTAATCTTACGCTGGAAATTTTGCTGTGTCTTAATGTGGACGAGATAGAACAATAAACTTAACATAGTTCGTAATTTGGCTCTGTGGGTTATATTTAATAGTGCGAGTATATATGCAAGTTGTAAATGAAGTATTAAACTTGAATTTCAGGAGGAAACTACTCGGAATTTCCTTATATCCAGTATTTAACACGTAAGTTTAAGGGATGCGAAAAGCCCGCAGAGTCCTAAAGTTGCCTAAGTTTCAACAACTCTAGTTATCATTTTAATTTCTAAACATACATTAACCGCGTTTTGTTTATGAAGGTTATCGCGTTTTCCTCTAAATTTCAGCCTTGAATACTTGTTTTCACACACGGCATTGCTTTCATCTTTCGTTTAACGTGTCGTTATAATCGATACGAACCTTTTTAACATGCAGCAGCAGTCTAGTATAATTTATTTGTTTGAGTGTTAATTACAGTGTATCTCAGAAAGCGTGAAAATCTGTAATAGTTTATTATCCAATAAAGGTCGTAGGTAAATTTACTTTAGAAACTCTACTCTGTTGTGACAGGATGGGCCAAATGCTAGACCTAAACAGTTAAACTCCTACAATGAAACCCTTCTGAAGGTTTCTCGATATTTACAACGCTCATTTTGGATTAACGAACATTACTTGTCGACATTTTTTCAACATGCAATTCACTAAAGATAATTTGTAAGAAAATGAAGCTTTGCGTTTCGAAACAACTTCATAAGAATTTATAAGAGTATAAGTTCTAAAATTAACAAAATGTAACATATTTTATTCTGCAAATTACTATAAAGTAAGGGATATACCGACTGAAGACTTTTACTTTAGTTAATAGCGATTTTATGAAGAGCAACAAAGAGCACATTATGTATGTAGGTGGGAAAGCACTATTTGCACAACTGTCTCAGTGTTGTCGAAAATTTTACATTAGAAATAATTGGCACAAAAATCAGTTTATATTTTTTTTTTACTGATTGCATTAAATATTCTGCTTAAGCATATTAGGATTGGCAACACTGACTTCTACGTAAGCTCGTAAAAATTAAAAAGGAAACTACAACTGATGGTTTTTGAAAAACATTTAACAAGAGACGACCGATTTTTTAACAAATGCAAGAAACAAAAAAATGGTCGTCGTTTATTTGTATGGAAACATAAATTAAAAGCGATAACAGACGTCCGAATTTGAATCGTCGAATTGTATTTGGTAACTCTGGATTCAATATAAAAGTCGTAAAAATTGTAAGAGAAAATGACAGGTGATCGTTCTTATTATAAACCTAAATAAGAGAAAATGGTCTTCGTTTATTTGCGTGGAAAAGTAAATCAAAAGTGATAACAGAAGACGTTCGAATTTGAATCGATTTGTGTTTGCATTTATTGATTATACAGGGTGATTTATTAGTTTGCGGCCAAACTTCGCCTTAAGAAAGTTCATGTAATTTTAAGAAAGAAAAAAATTATTTGGATATACAGGTTGTTCACGGGACGCCGATACTGTGGCCAACTTCTTTATTTGCATTTTTACGAAGTAACTTAAAGTAGAAAAGTTTCAGGATCTCTCCTGCTTGATTTTGTGATACCATCAGAAATACAAATGATTGTTAAACTATCGAGATTTTCAATTGTTTTCAACTTTTTTAAATGGAATGTTATGTTTTTTATCATCGCATCGTATTCAGGATGTCAATTTAATTATGTTTCTCAAACATTACCCACCAAAGCCTACTGTTTTATTAACAATTTAGTAAAAAAAACCAAGGAGTTCACGGTAAATGGCTACAATGGCTAACAATTTTACTCGTAATTTCGCGAGGTAGTGTAAACGATAAAAGTTTCCGGACTTTTCCTGTACGATTTTATAGCGATCTCCAAAACCAAATGACTTTCTTCGGGTTTTTCAGATGTTCGATTGTTTTCAATCTTTTTTAAATGGAACGTTATGTTGCTTATCAACGTATCGCATTCAGGATAGCACTGAACTAATTACGTCTGTAAAATATTTTAAATTGTTATAAAAAAAAAAAATTTATAAAATGCTCTCTTTTGAGAGATAATCCTTTACAGACGTAATTAATTTAAGGTCTTGAACGCGATACGATGATAAACAACATAACGTTCTATTAAAAAAATTGAATATCTGGAAAGCCTGACAGTTATTTGTTTTTCAGGCGTTACAAGATCGAGCAAGAAATGTCCTGGAACTTTTTTAATTTAATCTAGTCGCGAAATTTTGATTTTTTTCAAATAAAAAAGTCAGCTATTTTAGCCATTTGCCGTGAACACCAAGATTTATTTGCCAAATTGTTTTTATCTCCTAAAGCCTACTATTTTGTAATGTTTGAGGGACATCATTAATTTGAATACGATGCGATGATAAAAAACATAACGTTCCATTTAAAACAGTTGAAAACAATTGAAAATCTAGAAAATTTTATAGTCATTTGTTTTTCTGAAGGTATCACGAAACATAGCAGGATAAATCCTGAAACTTTACTAATTTAAGTTGCTCCGTAAAAATGCAAATAAAGAAGTTAGACACTGTAGAGTATTCTTGTGAACGTTCTGTATATCCAAATGATTTTTTTTTCTTTCTGAAAATTACACGTGTTTTCATATGGTGAAGTTTGGCCGCGAGCTAATAAATCACCCCGTATTATTATGTATTCTACTTGAGCTTATTAGAATTGGTAACACTGGCTTTAATAAGGACCGTTAAAATAACAAGTTGATGGTTAAAAACTTAGAAATGATCGATTGTTTTACAATTATAAGAAAAAAAAAGATCGACAACTTAAAAATTAATTATAAGTGAATTTCGACTACATTCTAATTTATTCTGCTTTTTTTAAGAGAAACACCTTCATAACGGGAAAAAAAACTTTTGTATATTGTTTTCTTTGTCTAAAAGGAATGCAGTCGTCATTCACTTTTTTCAACTTCTTCTTTTTTGTATGTAAAAATATTACACATGTTATTAGTAAAGTAAAGAATTCGAGTTGTATTTTAGTGAACAGCGTCGCCAATCTCTAGTATTTTTAGGAATACCTTTAAGGAGGGAAAGGAAAATGAAAAATTAATGTATTATTCTGAATCAATTTATTTTATAAAAAAAATGTACTATTTATATTCCTCTTTAATAATTTTGAAATTATTTTTCTGACTGATTATTATTACTTAATAAAGACAGACAATTTCCAAATTTGCACCTACGATAAAAAAAAACTATATTTTCCTGATTTTTTTATGTTTTACGATAAACATAACAATGACAAACTTTTTAATAAAACATGCTTTTATATCTTTACAATCTTTTTTTATATTTTTATCTTTACAATCTTTTTTTATATTTTTATCTTTACAATCTTTTTTTATATTTTTATCTTTACAATCTTTTTTTATATCTTTATCTTTACATTCTTTTTTAATATTTTTATCTTTACAGTCTTTTTTTATATTTTTATCTTTACAGTTTGTCACGAGGCCTGAATTTGATTTTATTTAGTGAAAAAAATGGAATGTCCAGTAAATACTAATTTAGAAGCTTTTTAGCTAAAACTAGGGGGCAAGTTCACTGAAGAATTGGCAATGTTTATTTACTTATTGAACGTTATTTTGACAGATCTCGCAACTAAATGACAGAATCAACTGAAACTTATTTTATAACAGAATCAACTGAAATAATTGTTTATTTTATAAGAACTGCTAACTAAACCTTGCGAGTTTTGATTTCACTTGAAATCACTAGATCTGTCACTAAACCGAATATAAATTCACTAAAGTTGGCAGCATTGCATTTGTATAATGATTGCTGTAATACGTAAGCCTCCCTTACAACATGCCCACTGCTCATGTTAAGCATGCAAAGGCAGCGTTTTTTGCTACATATTCCGAGTAGCATGCTCTTTGTTGCTCTTCTTGAAACCTCTATTGGCTAAAGTAAAGTATCTTAATTTAAGTTCATTTGTCTTTTCTTTTTTGTTTGATTTAAAGTATACTTATAATTTTATAATAACCTCAAACGTAAAGGTAACTATGTAATGAAATTGTAATTAGAATCAAAGTTATGTGCAAAAATAAATTAAACACATGCGTTTGTGGTCTAGGCAAACACTAATTAGATTCGTCCACACATCTTCGGTCACTACTAGTCAAACAACAATGAGGTGAGTGCGTGATAATTACATCAACCATCGCTACAAGCTGTTTCTTTGATGTTTGCATCAAACAACAAACTACACATACACGAAATGTGCGTGCAAAAACAAACCCTACGAACGGACATCGATTGCTCTCCGCCTTTATATATCAAAGAGAATATTTTTAACGCTGTTTGAGTTCTGTACTGCGTTTGTATTATTTAGCCCACCGTATGTGTTTTTAGAGGGTATTGTACAGGCGGGGCTTTAATGACATTTTTAATGGTTTTGCGATAACACTGCAAAATTTTACTTTTTCGAATAAGTGGAACGCGTTTTTTATTTTTTAATTGAAAAATTATTTTATGCTGCCGTCTAGCTGTTTTATTTTTAACAGAGTCGGGGTAATTAAAAGTAAGCAGATTATGATTTCGAGGTAAAAACATTATTGTTATTTTTATTTGATTATATTACAGAGCCTTCACGTAAGACTGAGAGCCACGTGACTGACGTGACGTTCACTCTTACAAAATTCTCATCATGACAACAACCTAAAGGCAAATTAACAAACGAAATGTGAATAGTAAGATTTACCCTTAGATAATCGGGGATAGCAACGCATAAAAATATAAAATTACTAAATGATTACGTGTCAAATATCACGTGGCTTTTACTTTTATTTGAAGGCTCTGTATTTCTTTAACATTCTAGGTTGGAGTAGCTAGTTACTTGAAAAAATAAACGTAAGGACACACATCATATCATATCTGCGTACTTTTTAAATTTAATGTTGCTTGACTTCTCATTGATTTTCTTCTTGTGTCACCAAAACTTCCATAATCGACTTCATTTATTCACTGAGCTTTAGATTTGCTTCCTAAGTACAAATGAAAACATTAACGCCCAGTTTGTATTCTCCTGAAATTGCCATCCTTTACAGTAATCGTTAAATAAGAACACAGGGTGTAAAAACAGTATTAACGCTGTTTGTGCGCACCATTTCGTATGTCAGCCGGTGATATTAATCAAAAGTCGAGGTTATTGTGCTTGTGGAAGGTAAAACATGTCGTGTAGTTAAATTTCGAGCGCTCAGCGTGCTTCACGAATTGTTCAGTACGAAGTGTAATTATGTAAAGCAGCAATGTCTTAATTACCGGTCTTTATTCGAAGTCAGGTGAATAATAATAACAGAACTTCTGCTGCCACAATGTCGCTGTCTTTGCTTGACGAAGTTACTATGGGCTTCTTGCGTTTATCCTAGTTTCAAATTAACAAAGGGGAAAACAGAACTTGTATGAAAGCTTTTCGAGGCCTATGGGCGATATCAAACAGCCATCTCGACTAGGTCTTTGTAAATACACAAGTATTAATTAAATTAAAGTATTTTATAGTATTTTAAATGTTCTATGGCTTTGTTACTTCCAAACCCCCTCGCCTATGAAGGAGAAACAGTGTCGAATTCTACCCTCAACACTGAAGGGTTGCCGTAGTGGATACTGATCACCCCTAAGAAATATCTCGAGCCCGTTTCGAAACCACAACCTTGCGATAGGCACCGTTCAAGTGTTGAAATAGAATTTCTAACAGAAAGACAATTTATTCTGTGTGTAGGTTGATGTACCAGCAAAACTTTTTTAGATTCATTAATGGTTTGATGAGTTCGATTTAGAATTTTCAATTAAGGACATTTTAAACTATTCGATTTCTTGTACAATACAAGATTTGGTTCAATTTTTATAATGACGAGAAACATTTGGACTAGCAACATATTTTAAAATTTATACTGTACAGCAAATCAGGTATAAAGAATGGGACGTTTAAGGCCTTAAGGACGTTTTACACTTCTTTCCTGGATACTATGTGAAAAGATAGAACATGTTCTATCTCCAAATCGTATCTGCAACCCAAAAACTTCTGTACAAATTGAACCAAATCTTGTAACAAGTATAGTAGTCTGAAACAGTCTTTACTGACTAACACTAGAGTTATTGATTGGTATGTTTGGGCTTCATGTTTGACATGCGTTGCTGCGTTTTGAAACGCAACATAGGATATTCCACGTTCAGTTAAAGGTGCTCGAATATTGGCTTCCCTAAAAATTTTGCGACAAAATTCCATTTAGGTTTTTTAAACTACCCTTCAAGATGAATCTGTCCGTGAAGTTTGAGAATTTTCGCTCGCTCAGTTTCAAGATATTTAAAAAAGATCAGTAACGAAGTTCGGTTTATAACAAATTAATAACATGGCCTTGATCAGTAAATGGTAAAATTCATTACTGGAAAGGCTTTTTCCATCAATCTTTTTCAAAAACAAACTAGATTTATTGATTATCTGTTCAGTTTTCACTATCATTGATCAAGGTTGTGCTGATAGTTTGGTATAAATCGAGTATAATCACAAATCTTTTTTAAGTATCTTAAAACTCAGCGTATGAAAAATTCTCAAACTTCATAGACAGATTCATCTTGAAGAGTACTTTAAAAAATCTCGACGGAATTTTGCTGTAACATAATTAGGGAAGCCAGTTTCGACCACCTTTAAATTAACATGGGATTTCCTATGTTGCGTTTCGAAATGCGGCACCCTGTATACAATTTGATCAGCATCATTTATTTCAGTGTGGTAAACAAAATTGAGATGCATAGCTTTTACTGTGTCTCATACTACAGTATAAATTGAAATCTTATCTGTGTTATATCATTTATATATCGCTGTTACAAAACGCGATTATTCAATTTTTTTAAACAATTTTTTCCGTCTTATTGTATGTTAGCATTTATCCCCCAAGTGACAACTGACGCTTATTAAACACGCAACTGCATCGTTTAGAAATTATAATATTTGCCTGTCATATGATGATTAATGGCTTACTTTATCGAGTACACTGTGGCAGAGAAGTTACTTCACTTCGGATAATTACGCAAATTCCTTTTGCTTTCCCTCCCTCGACGCGTTCTCTTTACTCTTATTAATTAACTTATTAATTGAATTTGTCTCTTTGTTGAGACAGGGAAATATATATTGCTGATAATATATCTCGGCAGATGTGAATAATTAACATTATTTGTTGTAAGCCTATTTCTTGGATTTGGCCTCAAGTGAACTCGTGAATTACTTAGTCTTAATTAATTAAACATTTAAGCCCGGATAGATAAACATCACGAAATGAAGTACTCGCTAAAGGACCTTGATCTTTTTTTCATTCATTACGTCGAGTTTCCTTTAAAAAAAAAGGATTTTTCGTTAGAATTCTTTTCTTATATACATGATTAAAAACTACAGTTGTTGTATTTTATTTGTTTTATTTGTAACTTATTGTTATTGGTCTGCTGCTGCATTATTAAATTACCGTTGATTGTTTTCTTTTTCTTCGTCCTGTAATGAAATTGCAAAATTTTCGAATTAATGTTCGTTTCGTTTTAATTTGATAAATTTAAGCGTTTCAGGGTGCGGGTAAAATTATCCGCAGGTGTAAAATGTAGTCAACGCTTCTATAATCCTTTGTTTGTATTTCAGATCCACCCGAGATTATACAGAAGCCACGAAATCAGCAAGTCAAGGCTGGTGGAATTGCATCTTTCTTTTGCGCGGCTCGCGGGGACCCACCGCCTGTCATCCAGTGGAGGAAAAATGGCAAGAGGGTGTCAGGTTAGTAACATCTTTTGCAATTATATTTATTAAAGGTGGAATAAAATTATTTGAGGTCAAATTCTGCAAGCACGTATTTTCTGTGGATCTATTATAACAAAGCGGATTTTTCTATATGAGATTTGCCAAAAAGTAAAATAACAATCCCGTTAATTAAAATTGTTCAATACTTTCACATAAAAATGTCCTTCACCCAAGAGAACAAAATTTATGTGAATATGATTCTGAAATTTATTGGTCTGTCACTTATTATAAATAGAGATTTGTAGCATATAATTGATAATAATAATACTTCTTAACTACATATACAGGGTGTAACAAAAATGCAGGCCGCTACTTCACTGACGTATTCTACAGATCAAGAGAAAGAAAAAACTTCATACAAACATATATATATATAGGCTGTTCACGGGAAGCTGTAAAAACTGTTAACTGTCTTATTCGAATTTTTACGAAGCAAAAGTTTCAGGACCTGTGTTGCCCAATTTTATAGCAATATCGGAAAAACAAATGAGTTTTTTGAGATTTTCAATTGTTTTTAGTGTTTTTTAATAAAACATAACTTTTTGTATTATCACATCTCGTCGAAGAACGTCATATTAATTATGTCTTCAAAAAAATTTTCTTCCAAATCCTAGTAGTTTTTTGTTTTTTTTTTATTATTTGGTAGATAAATTTTTTAAGCAAGGAAAATGCCTACAACAGCTAACTTTTTTATTTGAAATTTTACGAGGTAACTTATAATAAGAAAGTTTTAGGACCTCTTCCGCTAGATTTCATGACACTCTCGGAAAAACAAATGACTGTTTGGTTTTCGAAATTTTCAATTGTTTTTGTATTTTCTTACGGAATATCGGTTTTTTAACACTGCCTCCTGTTCAAAATGTCTAATTAAGTTCGTACCTAGAAAAACATTTTCTAACTATCCTTACGGTTTTCCGCGAACACTTTAAATAAAATTAAATATTTAATTTTCAATTTCATAATTTTAATAATTTAACTATAACATAAGAACAGCTAATTTCTTGGATAGACGTTTATTTGAACTTTTTCTTCTTTTTGGTCAGTAGAATGTCTTAGAAGTAGCAGCTACTTCAATGATATATCCTACAGATTAAAGTAAAGAGAAAGGAACATGTATACAGGATGTTCGCGGGAAGCCCTATGGTAGCTAGAAATTTTTGTTTAGAGACATACTGAATTAGATATTCAGAACGTGTTGCGATGAAGAAGAAAACTGATTCCGTTCAAAAACAAAATTAAAAGCAATTGAAAATCTCGAAAACCGAACAGTCATTTATTTTTCTGATGCTGCCATAAAATCTAGCGGGAAAGGTCCTAAAACTTTCCTATTTCAAGTTATCTCGTAAAATTTTAAATAAAAAAGTTAGCTGTTATACCCATTTTCCTTGATCATTCAGATTTATCTACCAAATAATAAAAAAAATACCAGGTTTTCGAAGAAAATATTTTAAAGACATAATTAATATGACGTTCAAAAACCTTACAGTCATTTGTTTTTCCGATATTACTATAAAATTGGGCAGGACAGTTCCTAAACCTTGTCCAATATAAGTTACTTCGTATAAATTCAAATAAAAGAGTTAGCTATTGTTGCAGCTTCCCGTGAACACGCTATATACATGTTTATATAAACTTTTTTCTTTCTTTTTACCTGTAAAATACGTCCGTGAAGTAGCGGCCTGTATTTTTGTTACACCCTGTGTAGATTTAATTTTTTTAGCTAACAGGTTTCACTATATTTCCTACATCAGGCTTTCCTTCTTTCGAATGACTAAAATTAAATTATTAAAAATGTTTGTTGATATTACAAATTAAGTTTTTTTTTTTGATTTCCGAAGTATTGGAACTTGTTTTTACAGCAAGATCTACCGTAAGTATTATTCGGATTTTTTAGAGACTATGAAGTACATTTATTAACACTATAGTTTAGTTATGAACGAAACTATTTTTGGACTTGAGATTATCTTTCATAAATAACATTTACTGCTTTTAGTAGTCTCAGTAAGATAATATGCCCTGGTAACGCCGTTCCATTCTTGATAGCTCTTGATGGACTTTTCTCCATGCTCATCCTTGACTCCGCCCACGTTTTGTAGAAAGAAATTCGAATGAGAAAGCGTCTCATGAATTTTCGAAGACATATTATTATAACTCGCTCGATTTAATTTATTTTGTAAATTTGGATCTCTCGTTAATTCTCCAATATTCTCTTTTCTGTTTTGGTCTCAGTTAATTTGGGAAACTTTTCTCGAAGATTGGAATCCTCCTTATTCAGATCTTCGCAAATTTTTTCATCAATCCTAATTTGATATGCAGAGGGAATACTTTATTTATCCACTAAAGCAGCTCTCTATAATTGTAATTTCTAAGAAACCCGAACTAACTAGAAGTTCCTAATTTTACCAAAGCACGTTAGGATAATGGAACTCTGTAATCACGCTAATGTTATTTCCTGATGAAGGCAACCTAGCCGAAATCGGTAGAAAGAAATAAAGGTCTGTAGAAATAGAAACAGAAATATTTTGTTATCCTTGGACTAGTAGTAACTCAGCATCGAGGTTGATTTAAGTGATATTTTATACAAATCAGAAAGTCTTATTATTACGGATCGGAATTATATATTTTGTTAGGTTTATTACGAACGAGGCGGCAACGAGCGTGTGTGCGTTTACAGGTCGCTGCAGCGTTATACGTTTGCCACCTATTTAATCGAATAAAATATATAAGTCCGTTCCCTGCTTATTATCAATTAACCATTGTACCTAATTTGAGTGTTTATCAAAATTTTAGTTGTCAATTAAACAAACTACATATAAATTTGAAAGAATTAGATTAACGATAATGGCAAGACACCTTCCCGACTACTTGTGTTGTTAAAAACGAAACTAAAATAAAATAAAATAGACGGTAGCGGACAATAAAATTTGGTCAAGCATGTGACGTATCGTGCTTATTTTCGTATTTTGAAATATTTTGATGAAATTGGTTTGTATTGGGGCGTTTATATTGTTGGCAAAATACAAATAATATGAAATGTCACACTTAGTAATACTTAATAAAGTAACAAATGTAGATTAAAAACAAATGACGTGCTCGGATTTTATTGTCCACAACTGTACGTTTGAAATGCTCAAAAGGCCTTTTCTTATTCTTATATCACCATGACAGGAGGCTTGACGCTAGTGACAGTGCTGTTTGCAGTAAAAATAAGCTACAATATGCGTTTAGAATTTTTTTTTGTTTCCAACGCTAATGCTACCGGAAAATGAAGTGAACACTTGACATATTCAATGCGGGAAAATATTTCATGGCTTAGGATATTCAAGAATTTCCAACTTCAATCCACACTTTATCCGCTACACTTTTATTTTTAAAATGTTTATGAGTATCTTGCCGTAGAAAGAGCTCACTTTGTACCTACACTACCGCTCATAAGTATTTGGGCACCCATAACTTTAGTAGAACTCATTAAAAATCATCAAAAATTTCTGAATATTTGCAGTCTAGACTTAAAAGGAGAAAATTATTTAATTTACCAAATTTAAGCTTTCTATTCATATACTGGGTGTCTTACGAAACACGCAGCACGCATCGGACAAATTTCAAATTTAAAAAAATAAATGAAATTTTACTATTGTTTTATAGTACTTGTAAACTAGTCTTACATAGTTTTTGAATTACTAAAATCGGATTATTAATAATAGAGTAAGGCAACTGGTATTACCATAATGACCTCAGTTTGATGTAATAAGGCAAGGCTCTGGACAGGCCATTCTATCACTTTTATGATTATGAATATTGGGCTATTGCAGGTAATAAAGTGAAAGCATTCAATAATACTCATTTCGTTAGATCTGAGATTATAGTATACAAGCAGTGGAACAAATTACAGATGCCCAAATACTTCTGAGCGGTAGTGTACATATGATATCAAAATATCTTTAAAACACGAAGCCATGTGATATCCGAAATCTAATAAAAATTCGCTTAAATCGCTACAAGCTTAGATCGTCCATGATTGGTCATCAAATCTCAACAAATTCAGTAGTCATCAATGGCGAGTGATTCTAATTTATCGACAAATATCCCGCGCAACCAAAACTATTGAATTCTCAATAATAGCTTGCATCGAAAAGCTCAAATAATATTTACTTACTTTAATATAGACAAAAATGTACAGTCGTGTGCAACTAAACTGCACCTCCTGCACGTGGACTTCACCCTTAAGACCTTGTGCTGAATGACTTACAGAAATGTCAAATTATAGCACTTAAGGAGCGCGTACATCTAATATGATCGAATTGTTATACTTACACCAAACTATCGTACATCGAAATGTTTTGCTCCGAATTGTTGCGTTCCGCCAGTTTACATCATTTTGGTTATGCTGTCGAATTTTGTTCACTATTACTTCTGACCTACGTTTTTATTTCTACTTCTTTTTGAAATTTATCTGCCTCGTATCCTTATCTCATTTTGAAATTTTTGGGTCCATATTTTAAGGTCTGCTTTGTCCCAAAATAGGTAATCTTTTTTATCCTCCTTAATTCTTCCTTTAGGTTAAGAAAGTAATATTTTTTTCTGCGCGCAATGATTCTCATTTTAGAGCTTGATATGCTCACTTTTGGAGGCACCTTTTACAACCAGAATGACTCAGAAAGTCATCGTCTTCATGGAAAAGAAGTAATCGCGTGACATTTTTTTCTATATTCTTCTTTTATCCCTAACTGTTGGAAGAGGAAGTCGGGCAGGTAAACAATATAATGTTTTCATCACATCAGAATTTAACGTTATTCGAGCACAACGATTGTTTCTCTTTCGTGGTATACGTTTTCTTTTCTTTACTGGATGGACGTAATAGCTATTAACGTTCTACGTGTGTGGAAAATCACTTCTCAATAGCGATAAGAATCACTTTTGGAACATCTCCAACAGTCCCAAGTTCCTAATACATATCTGTCAACTTAAAATAGGTCTAGAAGCGGTGTATCTTCTTTTATATGTATTATTGACAAGTTTGATATTCAACGTTTTTAAAGGGTTGGCTAGAAATTATGTCGGATGCAGATTGAAAGTTGATGAGTATAAAAACAGTTCATAGTCCATTACAGGTACAGTCGCGAGCAATAAATTTTGGTCGTCACTGACAATCAAAATGTCAATTTTCATTCTAGAAATTAAATTTTTTTACAAAAATGTTCTGTGTTTTACCAAATAAGTGTTGAAAATAAATTAAGTTTTAAGGGATTATTCCCGTTGAACAAAATTAATACAAGAATCTCCTTAAAATAAAATACAAATCAAGTACTTATAAGATGACGATACGTCCAGAGTTGGGAGGAGAGTCCCGCAAAATTAAAAAAAAAATGCCGGTTTTGGAAGAATGTACCTTTTTTATATTAGACCTAGAATAGATTATGAACCAATTATATTAACTAAGGATCTTTTGGATCAACTGTGAGTTTATTAAATAAGATGTACTTTATATTATTCTATTCAATTTGGTATATTCGTTATGAAAGGACAGAGCCGTATTTGAAAAGTTTTATTTCCTTTGAAAATAATTAGTTGTTAAAAGATATTCATTTTTTTTTGAAAGACGGTAACAGAAGACAAAGCTCTTGAGGAGTACGTAGCGATTAAATATCATTCGATTAAAATAGTTTTTCTCTCTTGGCCGAGAGATGATCTGAATGATTTCTACCGCGGTTTGGATTCTGTTTTCCATTTAATTTTGAAAAAAAAAAGAAAGTTTTACTGAGAGTATCTAGACGAAATCAGGTTTTTGAAGTTCGATTACGGCGAATGATCCCTTCACAACTTCATTTTATATTTTCAATTTAATTTTTAATTAAATTCGCTGCAAAGTTGAAAGACTGCATACTGCTGAGAACGTCAGTGGAAAACGGAAATACTGGTACGGTAAATTTGAATAAAATTGTTTTCGCTTTTGGTCAAGAGATTGACAGTGGGTATTTGACCTTTGAACAAGCGGGTGGTCAAAAATGGCAAACTGAATACTTCATGTAAATCACAACGCATATCATTTTTATTTCTATTTTATTAACGTCAAGAATAAGTTTACCATAAACAAGGAATAAGTGTACATCTATACGTTAACGGTGCGAATATGACACAATAAACCGAAAAAGTAACCAAAAAGCATACGTGAGTATATTAGATGCTTTCCAGGTAAAATATTAAGTTTACTTAAATCCCGAAACTATTTCAAGGCATAAAACTTTAAATAGTTGACCATAGAAGCAGAAGTTTCAGTAATTTTGCTGTTAACTTTGAAATTAAAATATGTGGACTGATTGTAATTTTCCATCATGTTCCATGTGTAAGCTATTAGATTCTGGATAATGGGACTTGGAAAATAATTGGATTTAGCAAATTTCAAAAACAATTAGGATAAAAGTGAGGGTTAGGACCCAGTCCAAAAAACCGTAGGGAATACCTGACTAAAGAGATACTTTTTAGGCCGAATTTTCCCATTTATTATGTCATATCGCCTCGTAGACGCTTACCTTTGTTATAAATGTATACTTTGTCTTAATAAAATGGAAATTGAAATTATTTTGCGTTATTTTTCGTCTTGATTTACATAAAATATTCCAGTGTGTCATTTTCGCCAACTAATTTTTTTAAGGTCAAATACCCACTGTCGCGTGTGAAAAACATGATGGCAGTACCTGTGTCTTTAGATCGACTGCCTTATTCCTGTCGTGCCTTGATTTTTTATTTTTAAGGTGCGTTTGAAATCATTGCAAAGTTTCAACAAGGCAGGGATTCTGCGGAGAACGTTGGCGTGAAGATGAAATGCATTTATACAAAATTTGACTAAAATTATTTTCACTTTCAGACAACAGAAGCTTATACAGTGCTTTTTTTAACAGTGGCCATAGGGATTTACATGGAAAAAATTTTGCCTCCTGTTAACTTTTGTTCTGCCAAAGACCTTGGGCAAATTTCAGTTTTTAATAATCGATTATACAATTGATTACAAAATACACATTACCAGAATAACAGGTGTGTCATCAATTTAATTATTTTACGATTGAAAGTTGAAATTACTAAAGAACAAATTAATCGAGTAGGTCAACGTTAAAAATTGATTTGTCATTGTGCTGTCCACATCAAACCACAAATGTAACAAAAATGTCTGTTTACACCATTGCGTTGAAGAAAGAGTCGAAATTATTTCGTTTCCGTTAATTTTCGAACCAAAGTTTTTAAATAAACGCCTGCTCTTAGTAATTTTAAATGAAAATATTTATCCGTTCAAAAAACTCTCGTGATGTTTGCAGTTTAGGTAGCGCTGGCGTTAATTACATTTTGACTTTGGCCTACTCGGTTAATATTTATTACTCCTATTAATGTGAACTTTTAATGAACAGATAAAATAGCGACATCTTACGATTGCTTTTTGACCTGACATTGCAGTAGGATAGACAAATTGAAGCGGGATTTGCTCCTAATAAGTCTCCCATGCAAGGTGGCCATGCTTTGCACAAATTTTTTTTCGAAACTTTCCTTATGCTTTGACAGCAAGCATGGCCACCTTGCATGGGAGACTTATTAGGAGCAAATCCCGCTTCAATTTGTCTATCCTACTGCAATGTCAGGTCAAAAAGCGATCGTAAGATGTCGCTATTTTATCTGTTCATCACTCTTACATCGCAATTGCGAATAAATTGGACAAGTCGTTTTTGTTTGCAGTGGGAATGTCGAGCTACGTCTCTGCTGAAGAAGCCCCAAGCAGGGCTGAAATAGCTGTCCAGAGGCTGCTCGAAGTTTTCACTGCAATCAAAAACGATTTGCACAAAATTTTTTTCTGAACTTTTAATGTTAAAATATTGAAACTAACAAAGCACAAATTATTCTGATAATGTGTAGTTTGTAATAAATTGTGTAATTGATTATTAAAAATTAATATTTGACTAAAACCTTTGGCAGAACGAAAGTTAACACGATACAAATTTTTCCCCATGTAAATCCCTATGGCCACAGTTAAAAAAGAGCACTGTATACTTTTACGTGCATAGATTTCACATATTTTATGTAATAAAAAATTATAAACACGAAACCGAAATTTTTGATATTCAATTAAATTGGTTTTCACTTTGGGATAATAGATGCCACTTCAAATACTTGAACATTCCTACGCGCTTCAATATGTCGAGCCAGATAATATTTTAACCAACCTAGATTTTACAATAACATTCATTATAAGTAAGTAGAATATTGATTTTTTTTTGTTATGTAATTAATTTTAGTTGCAACGTGGTTATAATAATAATAATAATAATGTTTAAAGTAAGGGAGGTAGGGAGGTCGATATAAACTTTCTTTTATGGGATGAAAGCTTGAAAAGATTTGGAATCCGTGATTTAAAATCAAAGTTATTTTGTTCATTGGGTTGGATTGGGTTGTCCCGCCTTACCCAAATTAAAATCTGGTCATTTTAAGTACGTATCTTTGATAATCAATGACGAACAAAATTGATTGTTTGCGACTGTACCATTGGAGAGTGCAATTTCCACATCGGATCCTTTTTCTACATTTTTGTTTCAGTGTTTAATAACAGCATGTTCTCTACAAGCAGGATGTTCCTCTGAGTTTATCAAAAGATCAGAACAAAACTACTACCATAACAAAAGTCTGGGCGAATAATATAAATTAATGCAATAAAACACAAAACTAAACGATAAAATATTAAAAGATACCCCTTATATAATATATTTATCAAGCATTTTACTTAAAAACTGTAGCAAGATTTCTATTTTACAATTTATTAACAAATGGTCCAAGTTATGACTTTTAGTGTTTTTATGAACAACGCTTCCAATTTAACAAAATCTTCAATGCCTTACAAAAAGACATCCACAAAAAGTTCTGTCACAGAAACTATCATCGTAAAAATATTTAGAGAGCTGTTTTCACTCTCCGCGACAGAATTTTCAAGATACTTACACGATGATCGTTTCTGTAATAGTTGCTTTCGTGACACCAACTATCACAAAGTGATTTTTTTAGAACAAAAAATTAAACTCAGAGGAATAATTCATATTATATTTCAAAAATATCTGGCCATTGTAAAATTGGCGTTTAGTGTTAAAATTCAGTCGAGTCTGTTTTTTTATTAATCAGTTTTTGTTAATACGTAATTAATAATAAGTAATACGATTTTCGAATAATCCAAAAGCTGTTTTTTTTTATTACAGATTTCGCGAATATTCTAATAGTCTGTTTTTCAATATATTCGAGTAGACAGTTTTTCAAATATCTGAATAGTCGGTTTTTGGATACTCGAGTAGTCGGTTTTTCGAATATCCGAATAATCGGTTTTTGGATAGTCGAATATCCGAATAATCGGTTTCAACTAGTGCTGGCAAAAACCGGAAAAAATTGAAACCGAATAATCGGTTACTTTAAAAACCGGTTTTGGATAAAACTGGTTAACCAAATCTCTGATAAGCGAACACGAACCGTCGCCAATTATATATCCGCTTGTAAGAGGTGTCCGCTTATTAGAGAGAATTTTATTAAAAGATTCTATAGAAAAGTTCCACAAAATTGTCCGGTTACGAGAGGTGTCCGTTTATCAGAGGTGTCCGTAATGAGAGAGTTCACTGTAATGGTTAAAACCGACTATTCGAATATCCAAAAACCGATTATACGGATATTCGGATACTCAAATATCCGTATAATCGGTTTTTGGATATTCGAATAGTCGGTTTTAACCATTACAGTGAACTCTCTCATTACGGGCACCTCTGATAAACGGACACCTCTCGTAACTGGACAATTTTGTGGAACTTTTCTATAGAATCTTTTAATAAAATTCTTTCTAATAAGCGGACACCTCTTACAAGCGGATATACCGGGTGTCCCGCGCCATGTGCTCACCCTTCTAGAATCTTTATTTATTAATCGATTAACCTGAATTTTGGAGACAATAAACTAAACAAAAAATGGAATTTTTCGACATACTGATAGTCGTCATAGGACTTCCGGTTTCGCTGGAAGTGATATCAACTTTCTTATTTTAAATGGAACACCCTATATATTTTTACATATTTAAAATCTACGGATCATTACGAGTCCGAATACGTATCAATTGTTAATTTTAGTTTCCATGACAACGAAAAAAAAACTTTTTTATTTTTCAATCTAGAAAGCTATGAATTGTATTTTTTCGATCTAATGCGATCAAGTGTTTCGAAAAAATTACTCCTTTGATGGTATTTTGATTTTTAACATTTTTACAGTATTTGAAATTTTCATTAGCTCTTAACTCATTTTTTTCGATAGAATCTCGTATGTTTCTTAGCTTAGTTCAACTGAACATTTTTTTTAATACGATGATACCAAATATGTCATATTTTCTTTGAAAATAATTTAAAACAAAGCACTCCTGCTGAGTTCGAGAATTTCGTATCTTACATCTGAGTTACTGGAGTCCGTTGAAACGTCAAATAACATAGCAGATAAGTACGGATCGATTAGATACATCACAGGAACAACGCTAATACGTGTTGTTTAGTTCAAAACTATTTCCAGCTCCTGCTGAGTCCGAGAACTTCGTATCTCAAATCAGAGTTACTGGAGTCCGTTGAAACGACAAATAATGTAGCAGATAAGTAAGGATCGATTAGATACATTACAGGAACAACGCTGATACGTGTTGTTTCGTTCAAAACTTTTTCCAGCATCTGCTGAGTTCGAGAACTTCGTATCTCACATCAGAGTTACTGGAGTCCGTTGAAACGTCATATAACATAGCAGATAAGTAAGGATCGATTAGATACATCACAGGAACAACGCTAATACGTGTTGTTTAGTTCAAAACTATTTCCAGCTTCTGCTGAGTCCGAAAACATCGTATCTCACATCAGAGTTTCTGGAGTACATCGTAACGTCAAATAAAATGATAGATAAGTAAGGATCGATTAGATAAATCACAGGAACAACGCTAATACGTGTTATTTCGTTCAAAAGTTTTTCCAGCTCCTGCTGAGTCCGAGAACTTCGAATCTCACATCAGAGTTACTGGAGTCCGTTGAAACGTCAAATAATATAGCAGATAAGTGAGGATCGATTAGATACATCACAGGAACAACGCTAATACTTGTTATTTCGTTCAAAACTATTTCCAGATACTGCTGCGTCCGAGAACTTTATATCTCACTTCAGAGTTACTGGAGTTCTTCGTAACGTCAAATAACATGATAGATAAGTAAGGATCGATTAGATACATCACAGGAACAACGCTAATACGTGTTATTTCGTTCAAAGCTATTTCCAGCTTCTGCTGCGTCCGAAAATTTCATATCTCACATCAGAGTTTCTGGAGTCAATCGTAACGTCACATAACATGATAGATAAGTAAGGATCGATTAGATACATCACAGGAACAACGCGAATACGTGTTATTTCGTTCAAAACTATTTCCAGCTCCTGCTGAGTACGAGAACTTCGTATCTGACTTCAGAGTTACTGGAGTCCGTTGAAACGACAAATAATGTAGCAGATAAGTAAGGATCGATTAGATACATTACAGGAACAACGCTGATACGTGTTGTTTCGTTCAAAACTTTTTCCAGCATCTGCTGAGTTCGAGAACTTCGTATCTCACATCAGAGTTACTGGAGTCCGTTGAAACGTCATATAACATAGCAGATAAGTAAGGATCGATTAGATACATCACAGGAACAACGCTAATACGTGTTGTTTAGTTCAAAACTATTTCCAGCTTCTGCTGAGTCCGAAAACATCGTATCTCACATCAGAGTTTCTGGAGTACATCGTAACGTCAAATAAAATGATAGATAAGTAAGGATCGATTAGATAAATCACAGGAACAACGCTAATACGTGTTATTTCGTTCAAAAGTTTTTCCAGCTCCTGCTGAGTCCGAGAACTTCGAATCTCACATCAGAGTTACTGGAGTCCGTTGAAACGTCAAATAATATAGCAGATAAGTGAGGATCGATTAGATACATCACAGGAACAACGCTAATACTTGTTATTTCGTTCAAAACTATTTCCAGATACTGCTGCGTCCGAGAACTTCATATCTCACTTCAGAGTTACTGGAGTTCTTCGTAACGTCAAATAACATGATAGATGAGTAAGGATCGATTAGATACATCACAGGAACAACGCTAATACGTGTTATTTCGTTCAAAGCTATTTCCAGCTTCTGCTGCGTCCGAAAATTTCATATCTCACATCAGAGTTTCTGGAGTCAATCGTAACGTCACATAACATGATAGATAAGTAAGGATCGATTAGATACATCACAGGAACAACGCGAATACGTGTTATTTCGTTCAAAACTATTTCCAGCTCCTGCTGAGTACGAGAACTTCGTATCTGACTTCAGAGTTACTGGAGTCCGTTGAAACGACAAATAATGTAGCAGATAAGTAAGGATCGATTAGATACATTACAGGAACAACGCTGATACGTGTTGTTTCGTTCAAAACTTTTTCCAGCATCTGCTGAGTTCGAGAACTTCGTATCTCACATCAGAGTTACTGGAGTCCGTTGAAACGTCATATAACATAGCAGATAAGTAAGGATCGATTAGATACATCACAGGAACAACGCTAATACGTGTTGTTTAGTTCAAAACTATTTCCAGCTTCTGCTGAGTCCGAAAACATCGTATCTCACATCATAGTTTCTGGAGTACATCGTAACGTCAAATAAAATGATAGATAAGTAAGGATCGATTAGATAAATCACACGAACAACGCTAATACGTGTTATTTCGTTCAAAAGTTTTTCCAGCTCCTACTGAGTCCGAGAACTTCGAATCTCACATCAGAGTTACTGGAGTCCGTTGAAACGTCAAATAATATAGCAGATAAGTGAGGATCGATTAGATACATCACAGGAACAACGCTAATACTTGTTATTTCGTTCAAAACTATTTCCAGATACTGCTGCGTCCGAGAACTTCATATCTCACTTCAGAGTTACTGGAGTTCTTCGTAACGTCAAATAACATGATAGATGAGTAAGGATCGATTAGATACATCACAGGAACAACGCTAATACGTGTTATTTCGTTCAAAGCTATTTCTTGAAATTTTACACTCCCTTTATTTCAAATGACTTTCAAATAAAATATGACGTATTTGGTATCAGTGTACTCAGGAAAAAATGTTCTGTTGAACTAAGCTAAGAAACATATGAGATTCTATCGAAAAAATGAGTTAAGAGAAAGTGGATATCACTTCCGGCGAATCCGGAAGTCCTATGACGACTATCAGTATGTCAAAAAATTCCATTTTTTGTTTAGTTTATCGTCTCCAAAATTCAGGTTAATCGATTAATAAATAAAGATTCTAGAAAGGTGAGCACATGGCGCGGGACACCCGGTATAATTGGCGACGGTTCGTGTTCGCTTATCAGAGATTTGGTTAACCGGTTTTATCCAAAACCGGTTTTTAAAGAAACCGATTATTCGGTTTCAATTTTCTCCGGTTTTTGCCAGCACTAGTTGAAACCTAACAGTTTTCTATGTCATACAATATTCAAAGCTGTTCAAAACTATAAGCCTTCCTAATGGAGAATGGGAAACCATCGCGTGACGTATATTTCCTTGTTACATTATTACTCTGTGCCAATGTATGTTTATTTTTTGTGACTATTCTATTTTTAGAAACATTTACAAATTTGAATCAAATTAAAACATTAATAAAAAATACACAGGTACATTTTTCACTTTTATTTTGAAACACCACTAATTGACTGGCGCTTTTTAAAATACGCGTGTAATGCATATTTTGTATTTCCATTTACACAACGGCTTTTTAACAACCGAATTCCCAGATGGCACCATTTTATTTATTACGAACTAAAATCACATGCAACGCGGTTTGTTGTTTCAGGAACACAATCCCGTTACCAGGTGAAAGAGTTCCCAGATGGAGGAGCCTTGCTGAGGATCGAACCTGTTAAAGCCAACAGAGACGATGCCACTTATGAATGCGTGGCTGAAAATGGCGTGGGTGATGCTGTTAGTGCTGAAGCAACGCTCTTCGTATTCGATCGTAAGTATTTCTTTCCTGGAATGTCTATCTGATAGTGCTGAAAAAATATACGCACTCTATAATGTATTTTTGAATATGTTCCTCCCACATTTTCATAAAAAGAGTCTAAATAATTCACAAGTATTGATTTGTAATTAATTGAGATTGACCATTAGCTCGTCTGGTCTCAAATTAAAACCTTGATGACTCATTGTATGATTTGATTCAACATGCTCTAAATTTGAACAAGTCCTTTTGAACTTGTATTTTTTACATACATTCTAACAATAAATGTTATTAAAATTTTTAATACTTGTTGAACGAATCAGAATATGTTACATTTTTAACATAACAGTCATAACAATTACGGATCAATAGCTGGAAGTACAATGTATACGTGTTAATATTAAGAATAATAATATTTGCGCAATTGATTATCCTACTTGAAATTATTTATGGATATCGCAGGTATTGATTATGGAATTATTATTAAAAAAATTCTGAGTGAACTTCAAAGCAATGTAGTCGCTGCACAATTCCATTATCTGATAGTAATAATAATAATAATTTAAAATTCATTATAGTTTCTCCATTGTTCGGTAAAATTTGATTATGATATTATTCTCTACAGAATTCTGCACTGATAAAACTAAAGATCAAACCATATTCATAACAAATCTGAATATAAATTATTCAATTTATTGCGCTATCATGCGCTAACGCGAACTATTGTTCGTACCTTAGAAAATGGAAATTTCAATCTGAATATTCATTTGTGCACTGTCATTGCAATTATTATAATCGATATTTTACCAGAAAGCGGTTTTCGTTTTATTTATAATATTTACATTTGTCCTGCGATAAACGAACACGAGTGCGAATTTTAATTTTGCTGCACTTGTAAATGTTCTGTTTTTTTTATTTTTCGTTTACATTTGTCTCTCTAAATTAGTAGTACTGCGAACAGTTTATAAAACTGTTCTGTAATGATTTGAATATTCCTTAATTGTATACGACACCGTACTTTTTATCTAAACGACGACAACGGTATACAGTGTGTTAGCAAACTTGTACTACTCATTTAAAACCACAAATCAATTAAAACGCTGGAGAGCAAACCAAATTTAAAAACAGTCCAAACGTTCATGAAGAAGCAATGCATTTATTACTTGTCTCATTTCTGAAATGTTTGTGTTAATTAAATTAATTTGACCAATGGAGGAATAGTGACTATCGTGTGAAAACTATAAATACATGAAACTTCCCTTAGACCACCTGCTGCCAAAATAAATTTTGTTTTCATTAATATTACAGCAGATTGAAATTGGCATTCTTAATCTTCGTTCTTGTTCAAAAATATTGTATTAAAACATGATACTATTAAGACATTTATGATTGGTTTTGTCTACTGAATTAAATCCACTACCCCTTTCTGGTTTCAACGTTCTGAAGAAGCTATTTATTATGATGAACCAAGTAACGGAAAACAAAAGTGGACGAACCGGTTCGTATACAATAGTCGAGAAGATCACAAGTATTACCCTAAAGACCTTACCTTACATTATTGTATTGGTAACAACCAATAGATTCCACGTCTTTTCTGAAATCTAATAATTAAAACAGTCTAGTATTATTTTTTGTTTCAAAGAAACTAGCAATAAAATTAGGGCAGAAATATAAAACCAGCAAGAGCGTTCTGGTGCCAACCAATGAGTTAGAAAAGTAATTTCCTGCTTCGTTACGGAGAAAAAAGAAATATCAATGAAAACAAAGGTAAAGGTACACAGTGCAATCTTCTGTCCAATCTGAACGTATGGCTTTGAAATTTATATACCAAGGAAAGCAATAAAAAAATAAATTAGAAGCGGTAGAGATGAAGAACTGGCATCCTATGAGAGGGATAATAAAGAAGACAGAGGAAAAACAGCAACTTAAATAGTTTGGACATTTAACCGAAATGAATGACCGACAACAGATGAAAATTGTATGATGGACTAAAACATTAGCAAAGAGACAGAGGTAAAGGCCCAGGGAAATTGAAAATAATGGAGTAGTGGAAATACTGTGGAAAAAAGTTACATCTTGGAGTATGGCGAAAGTCTTAGCGAAAGTAACAAAAAAGAACGGTTTCAATATGTGCATAACAAGTGATAATTGCGATAGGATGAAGAATACAGTATCCACAGTGACACTTTACGGCTACACAGGGTTTAAATCAGGGGCCTTTTTATTTATTTTTTCCTAATTTTAAACCGTCTTTTGTCTTTTCGATTTGACTTTATTTTACATTCGTATTTTCTTTCGTTCATACTTCCATTAAAAAAAATCGTCAATGCTCTTGATTCGATTTGACTTACAATCAATTAATTTTATTTTATTTTCATCTTATCTTCAGCATCGATCGTCTTTTGTTTTTTTTTAATTTCTTATTTGATTTTATTTAATTAAATTTTTAATATAATCAATTGATCGACGTTTGTTTCTTCTTTTATTAAATCCGTTGATAGATCACAATTTTTGTTTTGATTTGACTTATTCCTAGCTTTACCAAATTTTTATTTTCATTCTCATTGACGATCGTCATCTTTTGTTTTATCGATTTGACTTTGTCTTATCTTTATTTTGATAATCAATTGATTTATTTTATTCGAAATCGAGATGACTAATTAGAATTTGGTCGGCAACAACTTTTATGACAATACAGCCGGAACGCAGAACTGTCAGTTTTTTTCTTCCTTACACGGTGTTTAACCGAGCTTAGGAAGCTTGTCGGGGAGGCGTATTGGCTGGTGATTCATATTGCCGTTTTGCAGTTTTAAAGTTACAATTTAGGAGAAAAAATGTTTCCGTTTTTTTATGTTCGACACTGTACCACGGGCGACGATAAAATGGGGAACACTTAAGCTGCGTTCGCACTAAGGCAATACACGTAGGTGTTAGCTACGATCCAAGTAGTGATTGGTTAATTCAAACAGAGCGTTTGCTGTATTATTTGAGACAGTCAATCACTATTTGTATCGCAGTTAACCACTACGCGTATCACCTGGCTGAGAACGCTCTCTTCATAATTTTAATGTAAATGGGTGTGTCAGAAAACTGTTGCTGTAGTAACGAAATTAATTTGAAAAACTAATTATTGTGAAACTGCGATCACAGTGCTATTGGCTAGAAAATAAAATTAAAAGTATCTTTAGAAAACTTTTTTTGTCGTTATTGTGACACAATGTTTAAATCAAATTTATTTAGTATTCGTAAATCTTGTACTTCTTTTTATTAAACTATTAACATACGCCTCCAGAAGAAAAGAATTGATAACTCCGACAACCTAAAAGACCACTAGAGGTTGATCACCCCCCAGCCGACCCCTAGGTTTATTAATTCCTTTCAAGTCTTCATCAATCGCATTGGGAATCCCTTGTTTAGATTATTATAGGTATCAAGTATCAAGCATTCTGTAAAGTTGGTACATAGGTAAGTTAGAATAACGTTTCAGTTCGTTATTTAGGATATTATTAATTTTTTTAGAAAAAACTATTTAAAAAGAACTACTATTTAAGTTGTGAAAAATTTCAGCCTGGGCATTTAAAGTCGGCAAATTATCGAATTGCAGTTCAGCATTAACGTGCTAAAAAGTATAAAAACTAAGGAGACCCGTCCCTCGTTCGGAGGCGTGATGTTTCTCCTGCTTAAAATCCTTTCGTACTTTTCAAATTTCAATCTCCAAATCTGACTTACTTGTTCTCTATAAAATGTTATCTATTGTAGATACCGTGTATACCGTAAGCCAGCGTTTTCCAATCTTTTAGGTTTCGCAACCCCCTTTTGAACTGTGTTAAGGTTCACGAACTCAGGCCAGTAGATTTTCACAGAAGAACAGAATATTGTCGGTGGTTTCTTGATAACTTAAACAACGACGACATTCTTGACAAGTGTTTCTTTTCCGATGAGGCCTGGTTTGATCTCTCAGGGTATTTAAATAAACAGAATATGAGAATATGGTCAGCAGAAAATCCCCATGAATTTGTGGAAACTCCATTACATTCATTAGAAATTGGTATTTGGCTAGCAGTGTCAAGAAGGCGTATCATCAGACCAATATTTTTTAACGACTCAGTAACTGCTGAAAGATACATACCGAAATGAGTTATTAGAACCTTTCGTTAATCAACTACATGATGATGAACTTACAGAAGGGGTTTTTCAGCAAGACAATGCTACTGCCCACACAGCTCATCAAACAATGACTTTCCTGCAGCAGTTTTTCGATAATCGGATTGTGAATTTTCCTGCAAGGTCTCCGGATCTCACAATTATGGATTACTTCATTTATCCGCACATGAAAAACAGTTTTTAGAACTACGCGTCACACAATCGAAGAACTTCGTGCGGGCATTACAGACGTGTGTGCTAACACAACCCCCGAACACTTAGCAAACGGGTTTGAAAACATGAAACGCAGAGTACACTTATGCATTCAAGCTGAAGGAGAGCACTCTGAGCATCTACTTTAAACTTTAATGTTGTGTTTTTATTTGATGTTATGATCAGTACTGACAGTTAATGACAACTGTTTTCTCTAGAATTGTGTCACCAACTTCATAAAAAAATCACAGCTTACTTTAATGAGGAATTCAATTGAAGGCACGGTATTATTTATATTTATTTTTAGTTACTTTGTTAGAGGTTAAGTGTAAGAACGGCGCTTAGCTGAACTTCGCCTCTCTCATCTTATTTCACATATGTGTTTTTTCTGTATTGATTCGTTCAAATAAAGACCTTATTATTATTATTAAATATAATTAATGTTTTATTTTTATTTTTGAAATTCAAATGAGTCATGCAAATAAGTCATTACTTGAAATCATCATCATCCATGAAACTCTTGGCCGACAGCACGAAATAATGAAAGTATGTAAAATAGCCTGATATTAGATGGTGATATATTTAGGTTGAGTTTTGGAAATCCTTTTCAACGAGCATGCACGTAATCGTAAAAAATATGAAAGGACGTGATAAAACGTAAATGCAAAAAGAATAGAATGAAAGATGATATTTTGAAATGAAGCATGCGGCACAAATGTCAGATGTAGGTAACAGATATGAAATAGTGGCAGTTCTCTACTTATGAATGTAAAATAAAACACTGCAGAAGGCGTCTTTTACCGCGTCGCCTTACTCTTTTTGGGTCTCTAGAAGGGGAAATCAGAAGTTAACTTTGGCGCCTGGGATGTGTTTCCGTGCGTTTCGGAATACTGAATAGAATTGACTTTAAAATATGATTCGAACGCGACCAATATTTCTCGGAGCCGACACATATTAACTCCGGGCGCACCGGGAACGTTTCACTCGCGCCGCTAACATTGCGGTATTAATAATCCGGGCTCTGAAGTGTGAGCCGCGTGTCATAGCGTTCTGGGATGGCTCCGAGCAACACATGCCTTTCTCTTCACGTTGTTTCTCTGCTCTCTCATACCACTTGGATAACTAAATAAATACGCGATCTTTCGATGAACTCTTCTGTGCAAATATTTCATATTCTTCAACGTAGAAATTTCGTACCTAGTAAATCTTAACTCGCCATCGCTTCTTATTAATTGCTGGCATAACTTACTTCTCCTAGAAAATATTCCAAATTCCATCTTACATCATCTGTAAAATGAAATTTAAATGTAGGTATTTCAAGTACAAAATTTAAGACAAATTCAGAGATGAAAATCATATTTATTTTCTTTCGCTGGCGACGTTATATTAATCAAATCAGTCACTCTGTTCTAGCAAAGTAATCACACCCTGTATATTCTTAATTATTTTAATATCGGCTAAAGTATATTTTAAAATTATTCTTGTCGGATTAAGTAGTGTTAAAAATGGCTTTGTGAGGCGCGTTCCTACCGCGCAACTGCTCCAGGTTTTGCTTTATATAAAGAGAGATTGGCGCACACTGTAAAGTTCGCCTTATGTGATTACTATAATTTGCATAAGCTCGCACACAAAGTAAATATAGCAATGTAATCCTTGCTCTACTGTTGTGCTTTTCCATAATGTAACTTTCAATCCCTCCACATGAAATATGCATACCTGACTGAATCCTGACTCGATATAGGTATGCGTAATGTGCCGAATCACTTTAAATTCTAATGGAATTAGCCAACTTTTTGTGTGGTGGTTAATTCCATTTATGAAATTGGAGTGGAGGAAGCATCAAATATTAACAGAGCCGGTTGAATTTGAAACTTGAAGTGCCGGAAGCTTTGAGCAAGAACGTTTCAATAAAATTTATAATCGGTCATCCCGTCGTCTGCTTAATCAGATTTATAGAAAATTTTCCGCGAGTACCTTTTTAAACGAAAATTAATTTTATCTTTTCAAAAACCCTCAACTCAAATTAAAATATTTCGTTTTCGCAGGTTATTATTACTTTTTTTGTGCATTTGAAAACATACCGGTTGTTATTATAAAGTGAAAACATACATTGAGAAAAATGAACCAAATGATTTGTTCATTTGGTCTCAGTTTGTTAATAGATAAATTACTAGTAAACTGCAGACAATTAATTGTGTATCTTGCACAGATAAATGCTTAAATTTGGGAGGAGTCTTTATCGTTTATATACTATATATAATATATAATATATATAATATAAGTAATATGTTTACCTACAGCAAAGTTTCCATTGTAAAAAATAAACGTTTACGCTAGGAACAATATGCATTAAAATAAATAGATAGTTACTTTACAGAAAATACTCCCGATATAATAAGTAATATTAAAAACATTAAGTGTTATGTGCACAAGTACATAATTTTTCTCTTATATTCTTTATAGTTCTTTTGTAGCTAATAGAACTTTAATAAAGAAGCTTTTCGCCAGATGCAGGCGCGACTCCTTCGTTCGTGTTCGGATTTTTTTATAATCTACGTTTAATTAAACAGTCAACGTTTTTTACGATTTGCATCTTCACATGTTCCCACAAGTTCAGTTTCCTACGCAGCATTTCAAGGAAGTGTTCTAATTATTGCAGTTAAGTTACAAGTTAAAAAATGTTTGAATACTTCAAGAATCTCGTAGATTGGGGATTGGAAGAATACTATCAAACTTTTGAAACATAGGGAATTAAAATTATTTGCAAATAGTGTTTCATCAAGAATCAATAAAAAGTTATACGTTAGCAGTCAGACATCAGCTTAAATTATGTTATAAATTCGTTGAACATTCAGACGTTAATAGTTACTTAAATATAGGGAAAGAGAGTAACGTTTCTAGTATTTTTTCGATTTTACCAAATTTTGATGAAATCTGCTCTGCAAAAGAAAAATTTGCTTCATTTAAAACAAATATTTCGATCACTAATAAAATCATCTTTCATGGAACATCTTATAAATTGTCTGACATAATATTAATTAATAATTATATCACATATACGTTAAACGATGAACTATTTATCAATAAACCAGTTTTTGGAATTATAGATCATATTTTGCTAAATAATAAAATGGAAGTTTTAGATATAAAACGGTAGAAACTGTGAATTTGAAATAGTTTGTTTACTAACGTCTTCTTTAGTTTATTTACATAATATGGAAACCAATGTGTCTTACAACAATTCGTACCATTGTCAAAAACAAAGGAGAAAACTATTGAATTAAACGTGGCGAGCCATAAACTGCAACAACCCGACGACCTCATCCCATCAATACGTTTTTGTCATTAACGTCTAATAATAATAGACTGTCTCATTTGCCTTGATCATTATGTTATGTATCAAATCGGTTTCTATATTGTATAACTTAAAAGAACGACCATTACAGGCGAAAAATGGGCAATTTGTGATTTTATTTTAATAAATACCTCACATTAAGTATTCATATTATTTTGTCGGAGCGTTTTCATTAATGTGAAAATACTATGTACACTGAAGATACTTTTACCTGCGTAGAAATTTAAAGTACACGTAAGAGATAATAATTAAACACAATAATTTACATAAGAAACAGAACCATTCCATCTGTTTTGTAAATGTGACTTGTGCATAGGCTAGTTTATTTGTTTTTCCAACATAAGTAAGATAGTTTGTTTACCCCCCTCTTTGTATTATACAATGACAGTTATCTTAACAGTACATAATTTTCGTTAGATTTATTCTAAAGTAATGAAATATCTTCGTGAAAATGCGTGAATTATCACTTTTAATTATTGTACTAATAGCTGCAGTGTAAGTATTGCAAAAAAAAAAAACTATTCCTAAAAACTTAAACGGGGTGTAAGATATGGAGAACGAATACAATTAAAAATATAAATAATAATAAAACTTTGCCTGCTCTCAATGGAACTATACATCTAGAAAGTATCCGGAAAAAAGCAAACAACTCTGCAGCTTCCAGTTTTTGAATTTATGAATGAAACAATTCAAATAGAGAAAGAAGACAGTTTCAGTTACTTGCTAATGTTATTTCCGCTTCATCCTACAAAATTATTCTGAATGTTTGGGAAACTTGAAACCAAATCACTACAGCCTGAATACAACTCGTACTTCATCTGTGCACGAAATGACATATTTTTTCTTACGTTTTTTTAGTCGAAACATATTTATCAACCCTTCTTCTTTAACTATGAACCCTTCTGATGAAAAAATGCTCCATATTTTTTCTTTTTTCTTAAATTTGCCATACTTGCTCAGATCTCCTTGTTTATTTAAAATTGTTAAAATTTAATGCCTGTTGTCACTTTTTTATTTGATTCATTGGGAAAATGATTTTGACAAAAATACTGCGCTCCTCACATGCTGTAAAACCCATATATTGGAAGAAATTCACAAAAATTTTGAAATTGTGGATACTTTCTAGTCGGTCTATACAGGGTATCTGAAAACCTGTGTCTTTCAATGAAACTGTAAGTTCCTCGTTACATAAGAGATTAATTCTCCAAATCTGAAATGTTTTGCCCAAAAATAAAAAACTGACCTATCACAAGCGAACGCAGTCCCTTTGTTTTAAAGCCTCTGCTTGGTTTACGACTTGTTTCAGCTATTTATTTCGATAAAAGCAAGAAACCGCAATAAAAATTTTTATTTACCTTTAGAAGAACTCGGTCAAGGTCTTATTGTATGCGAATATAAATCCGACTTGCGGACATAAGCATGTTTATTTGTATTTTCAACATGCGATAAGTAAGAACGTTTGTTTACGCACCTCTTTGTAATATACAATAACAATTATGTTCAAAACGAGTACCCAATCTTCGTTAGATTTTTACTGAAGTAATTAAACATCTTCGTACGCTAGTTTTATAACTGCGTTGAAAATGTGTGAAATTATTTTTTAATTATCGCACTAACAGCTGCAGAATTAGTATTGTAAGAGCAGAAACTATTCCTATTGTAAAAACGGAAAGCAAGAATCGGAGCATGATACGATGAAAAATTTAAATAAATTAGATACACACAATAATCCATGGGTTAAAAATAAGTGATTGAATAACGTCGCTAGCTCTCAATCGAGCTAGTTTATTAATTGTTTACATTCCAACACAAAACACATATTTTTATAAGGATAATATTGAACCTGAATTTCTGCGTCGGCTTGAACCATATAGACAAAAAAGCTCTTGCCCAGTGCAGACGTTTATTTCATCGTTTATTCGAAGTTTTAATAAAGAAACAAATTTATTTTTGTTGTATAAATACAGTAAACTTTAGTAGTCAACATTGTAAGTTAATTATATTGGCAATTTACAAAGTAATATGATGTAAGAATTTCCACTTTTTCGATCGCCTTTAGATTGTTTTAAATTTAACTTTTAAAGTACGGATTAGCACAAAACTAATCATCAATTAATGCACAACGCACAGAATATTTAAACTATTAAGAACTTGCCTAGTTACAAAAATTATCTGGTTTTAAAATTAACAAAAGAACATGATACTTGGTCTGCCTTGAGTACAATATCTGTGCATTAGGTCATGGTCTGCGTTTTTATGACTTTTTGTAGCCTCGAACGGCGAAGAATAGTTGAAAGCTGCATTCAGGGACCCACAAACAATTTCTGTAAAAAAAGTAAAATAATTTTTATCTACGTCATTATTACTATTTACCCAATAATTGTATAACAAATTTTGCTTCTTGTGGTTTTAATCAAAGACTTTGGTTTAGAGACACGCTGTATACAGACGGAAACCGGTACCGGTACGTAACAGAGCTATACGGTCATACTTTTAAGTAATGTCTCCCAAATAAAATTTCAAGTCGCGATCTAAAAGGTAAACAAGCCCCGATTGAATTTTATTTCATGTTTTTATTTTGTGTTTGTATACCTAGTTGCTCGTTCAATGCCGATGAGCTACCATCGTCGTATTTTACTTAAAAATTGATACAGTATAACGTTTGTTTTGTAAATATGTAATTATTTTAATAATATCAAATTCAATTATTTTTAAAACGAAGCTTAAAGAAAAACGAATGGCTTTCATATTAGAGGAGATAATCGATGCTGTACAATACAGTATTGCAACTAACGGATCTCCAATGAGGTAAATGCTTAGCGGATGCATCAATTTATTCAAATCGAATACATTAATAGGATAATGATAATAACCACAGCGGCTTTCAATTTTAATTCCATTTTTTATTTTATATGAATTATTTATTTACTATCCGGCAGGTAATTGAAAAACAACAGAACGTAATGTTTACAAAAACACTTTTGTAAGTCCCAATTTTAATTACGTGTACACTTATGAGAGACAAATGGAAGCGATCTGTATTTTTGTACCCCCTCAGTTTTAAATTATACTCCAATTATGAGCTACTATATCAGTTGGATTTACCTCATCACAAAAAAAAAAACAAAATTTTTCCCTTTTTCTGTATGTTACTGTATCTACTCACCATTGCGTAGGCATTCTATTGAACAAAACTTACCTGTAAATCATAACCATTATTATACCCACGAATTCAATGTGCTTTGTAGTTTTCGAAATTAATTGACTACTGCAAAATTGAAGAGAATTGTTGTTGTTCAAAGCATGCTTTGGATCCTAGAATTTATTAATAATAATTATTTTATTGAACAGTTTCCTTGTTCCCAGCAAAGTTCTGAAGCTTAATTTAATTGCTTTTCGATTACAGTTAAAATATTTGCATTTTTGGAAAAAAATCAGTAGCTCTTTTGAATTTCTTTAGGCATTCAAAACGAAGCTGAAATACTCTTACCAAGGTTTTACCAATGCAGGACGTGCGGACGTGAGTTGGGTTGACCTTTCAACTTCTTTTTTGGTCTCAATACTTTTAAATAAACCGTACAAGTTTCGATCTTGATTCTCTTTGTGAGTAGCGTTTTCTGGTTTAGAGCTAAGCCGATTCCTATACGCATTCAGAATGAAGCTGAAATACTCTTATCAAGGATTTCCCGATGTAGGACGTGCGGACGGGGGTTGGAGCCTATCTTTCAACCCCTTTTTTGTCCCCAATTCTTTTAAATAAACCGTACAAGTTTTGGATCTCGGTTTTCTCTCTGTGTGAGTAGCGTTTTCTGGTTTAGCTTAAAAGCCGGAAATCTATTTCGTAATTGTTTTTCACGAATTGCTCGAATGGCGTCTGCTTATGTTTTTGGAATTGTCGAAAAGAGTTCACTCCTTATCTCTTTCTCAGCTTACTTAGGAATCTTTCCTTATAATAATTCAAATGAAAACCTGAATGTTTAAATAACAAGATTTATTCAATTTTTGGAGAAATTTTCGTACAGTAATAAGAAATTACAAATATTATTTAAAATTTAACAATTTACCATAAAGTAGAATCTAGAAATTGAAAGAGAGAAGGAAAGTTTAACAAGAATCAATGCAGTTCTATAAAATTTGTTAGAGACCGAAATTTTAAACCATAATGAATTTATTTTATCTAAACTTATCTTCGCTAAACACGGATACTTCTAGGAACACTTTATTTAAATTAAATTAGGAAAATTAACTGACAGAAAATAATTTTGAATTTTGAAAGAAAGCTTTATGACGACTTCTTATGCGGAACTCTCGCGGATTTCTAATCATATCTATACTACTAAAGTATCTTAATTAAATAAAGTGTACTCAATTGCACAAAAAGATAAGAGTCTAGATCCTTACACCGAATCTAGAACAGATCATGATCATAAGGTATGTGCACAGTTTACTGACGTTTGGGTTCCTAATCTGAGTTTTTTTCTTTCTTAAAGTTGTTTCGAGTAGTTTCGACCTCTGCCATTTTCACGAGACTGGGTGGTTTTAATGTACACATGTGTTTGTATTTTATACGTTTGATGATAGTTCCCTTGATTTATTCTTCTTATTCCCTTGGATGACATTTATACGAGACAGAATCAAATGTAAACCTTAAAAGTGCCTTAAAATGCACCTAAAGGTTATCATCCTAGACGATTGATTGATTGATGATTGATATTTGTCACTACATCAAATGTATGAATGGGTCAATGGGGTTATTTCCGTGTGACGACCTAATCAAGGATGTCGTGGTGTAATTTTAGAAGACTACGTGCCTAATGGAGTTACTGTTATTACTGGTGTCGTATACTCAGAACTCCCAAACAACTAGCCATCAGAAACAAAAGTCGCAGATCTCTGAGGACTACCATTCGCTTACACTATGAAAATTGCACATTCAAAGCTGGCAACCATGTAAGCTAGGAACTTTGAATGTCTACCATATAAATCTCATTACTCCGACCGAAGCTTGGAAACCTGTTCTAATAACGTCCTTATTCCTCCAATCTTTCTCTAAGCCAGGGATGCCTACTAGCGGGGAAATGTACCCCCACTACGCTAGACGTTACAACTTCGACCGTTGTATTTTATTAAGTATTTATTTACCGCGCGCTTCTCTGTGAATAAATTATCACTCATCATCATCATCAAAACAAACAAGAGCGGGGGTAGTATTTTCGAAGCGTCCGAGTGCATCACTTAAGTCCCTTTCAACTTTCATCTCGTTGCTATTTTAAGTTAAGGTGAAGTTGTGCTATCTACCTGAAATCGCAAGATTCTAGGCGAGGAATTTATTTTACTTCCTAGCATCGGTTATTCAATGGGTCGGAGTGGTTCAAAAAGAGCTGCAAACAATTTACGAGAAATTGATAAAAGAAACTATATGTACTGCCCTTGTCTTTATTTACATTTACACACACGTAAAACGTCCGGAAGTACCTCCAAGGTTACGTATGTTACATATACAACTCGAAAGAAAATTTCAACAATTTAAATGAAAATGATAACCGAATAACGGGGCCCGTATACTTCGTTTACAAAACATTGGCAAATGACACCTAATATTATTTGTTGTAGATTTTAGGAACAGTTAGCTAAATGTTAACAATCACATAATTAAATAATAGATTAAACAATTAAATTTTAACTTGGATCACTTCATGTTTCCGACCCGAGAATGCCCACAGTGAAGACAAGGCCCACCATAAAAAAAACCTAATTAAGAAGAATTAAACAATCATTATGGACAAATATGGGCACAGAAATTTATGGTCATAAATACTTGAATACAATAATTGTCTGGCTTTGAAAAACATAAATGAATACTTTGATTTGCGTAGAGTACCTTTTTCAGAATAAATCTTTTCCGTTCTGACGTCAGTAAAGCATCCCAACTAAAGCGAACAGTACAAAATGGCCGCAGCCACCAAAACGATGAACTGCACTTTATGCAAATAGCGAAACTACTGATTCTATTATACTTACCTCAGATCTGCGCGGCGTAGCGTAGTTTTGGTCAATGTTGTCTTTATTTATTTCCTCATCTATCAATTTAATAAGGACCATGTGGTCACCTTTAGATCTCCTTTTTCTTCCCACCGTCATCTCTAAACTCCTCAGATCTTCATTTTTCCATCTGATTTTGGTCTTCTTTTCTTTTTGTCTGTTTTCCCTCTTTTTTTCTTCCTAATCATCAATCACCACATTTTTTCTTCTTTCACCTCATTGTGCTTAATTTTTTTCATTTTATTTAGCCCAAATGGACGTAGTAAGTCGGGAAACAAGTTGCAAAGACTCGAAGTCTTGGTAAAATCCATCAAGAAAGCGGACGGCGCCAAGTCGGCTCGCCACAATGACAAACATTTTGGAAGCATTATGCGTTTAACGGAATCTTAAAACTTAAAAGCTTAAATTCTTAACAACGATTATTTCGGTGGAGGCATTAGATGGGAAAAGAATAATTATTAAGTGATTTAGGCGGTGCATGAGTGACTGTCCTTGTAGCCAAAGGATTTTTTTCTTCTTCGAGTATTCAGACACTGCTACAACTTGCGTCGAGTGTAACAGAGATTGTGTCGTTTGAATCTGACTCGTATTTTGATCAATTGCTTGATATTCAAATAATAGGCTTTCCAACAAACACAATGTTTTCAGTCCTTGATCGTAAACTAGTAGCGTCAGTGTAACTGTAACCGAATCAGGATGAGTGTTGTTGAGTAGAGGAGGAAAGATTTTAGAAAGATGGTCAGATAACGAAGGTTCGACTGAAATTGACTGATCAGAATAGTGGAGGACAGACTCTAAAAAAGATTTGGAACAAGGATATTATAAATGAATAGGAAGGGAAGGCATAACTCAAACGTGGAATTAAGGTATTCAGAAAGAAGTAATATAAATGGTGTATCTTGGAATGGTATGAAAAAATGATGAAACTTTGGCAAGACGACGGAAGAAGAGAACCAAAGTCAACCAAACTCCTAAAGCGCGTTACAGCACGTAACGAGATAAGTCCTAGAATTAAGTAAATGAAGTCGTGAGATGCTTTTCTGCTCCCAGATTTTGTTTTGGAATCTTCCATTCCCATCCTAGTAGGGGTGGAAAGCTAAATCTAATTTTTATTTTTTGAGCACCCATACATATTTTTTTAAGAACTAAAGAAAAACGGAAACGCCCTTGTCAGCAGTATAGGTAGAACTCACCATGTATGCTTACCGCTGGAAATGTACATACAGCGTGATTCAGAATAAGTATTCGATCCGTTCAACTAAAACAAAAAAAGAACCTAATTTTGAAGTTAAAGGTATTTTTCGTGTTTCGTTAATTCTTAGAAATATAGACGTGTATATCCTAAATGTATTATTTTGAGAGGACTAAATTAAAGGAATTATTAATATCTTTTTTTACTTAATAGTGTAGAGATTTTTTTAATTAAATGTAATTTTTAAGTATTTCGATTGATATTTTGCTGTCATATTATAATTCAAATGCTAAAGATTCCTTCCGTTACACACAATAATAATTTGATAAGCGTATCTCGTAATCTTGTGAACATATGCTGCATTACTAATTACTTAGATATTAATATCGGTTGTACCGAATCTGTTATACAGCATCTCTGTATATACACCTAGATTTGTGTGTACAAAGGAAACGTGCACACATGCCACGCAATCTCCTTCCTAGAAAATAAGTTTAAGCCCCTGCTGTTAATTTCGGTTGTATGACATCATAAATTGCCTGGTAATTCGCTGGCAATATTGAAATCATATTCTTTCATTACAGCGTTTTTAATTTATCCTAATTGCGCAAGGCAGCGTATCTCGAAATGCTTCTTTCCGCCCAGGTTAATTCTTTTATTCCGTTTGCGGATACGATTCCCTTTGATGCAATAATAATATTGTTTCTTTCTGACGAGCTTTACAAACATTAAAATTAAATGCGGTACAAAGGACAGATTTTTCCATCTCTTCTTAATTTCTGTTGTCGGTTTTTTATTCGCGAATGGTAATAATTATATTTCATGTAATAGCGTGGGTCGGTTTCATTTGTCTTGCAAATATATGCTCCTTAGGTGATACATCGCATAATAACAACAAGAGTGGATTAAAGAATGCATGCTTATTGTAGTCTCGTTATTCTTTATATACCATTTCCTTATTTATAGAGTCACAAATTTGTTTTGAAATTATTTCCTTGTTAAAGCTTCTGTATTTTTAACATACCTATGTACTTTTTATTTGAACATGCAGTAGATTACTAATCATGCAGTTGTAACATTGAAACTCAGTCATGCAATAAATAACGCGAACGTGTATCACAGCATTATCGCTAGCATTATAAATATTCGTAAAAATGTCCGACACCATCTGTTACAAATAGAGATACGCAAAAGTCACACCGTACTAATTTGTTTTTGCCCTCGCGTTTTATTTTCCATTTGTCCATTATTTGTCAGATACGAGTAACTCTCTGTATTTACATGTGGGCTCGGTCAAACGCAGGATATTAGAATCGGCATGTTTTGTGGAAAACGTTTAATGCTACCGCATGTTTTGATATTTCCATTACCTTTTTTTTTTAACACAAAACACGATGTGTGTTTTATTTATGTTTTTACTATGCATCCGACTTTTATCAATAGATTTCACCGGGTCAAGTCATTGTTATTTTTGTATCGAAAAAGCTGACATGTAGCCTTAGGTAATTAGTCAAACTAATTAGTAATTAGTTAGTATCTACAAATATTAAATAATCCCATTTCAGAAAGTTTCTAAGTACAATAAAAAAAAGAAACGTTCCTTAATTGAAGTGGGACTAAAAACACCTAGACGCATGATAATTTAAAAGTGAAACCAAACTCACACCAAATGCAGGTAATTTACTGAAGAGTTAAAATAAGCTAATAAGAGTAATATTTTTTTTAACCTCTCATGGTCTGAACAGGTTCTTTCAACATCCGGACAAGCCCGAAAAATGATCAACGAGAACCACGTGGACATTGAATTGCTTATTTCTTATAAGTTTTTTATTTTCTCAGATCACAAAACCTTTTATATTAATTTGGCGAACGTGCTTCCCATATCAATCCATATAAACTCGGAGCACACATGATTATACAGTCGTGCATCAGTCGGTATAAGAGGAAAGCCATTACTTGACTACGCTCCAAATTCTACATAGAAGCTGGTTGCCCAATCAATGGCTCCCTTATACCTGCATATCACGTGCTGTCCTCGGAGACGAAATTAAACTAAGTACGACAGCCAACACTCCTTTGAAATTTACCGATAAAGGAAACCGTCGTAGGTGTTCGGCAATCAAACGCAAATGAAAACCAGTAAAACTCGAAGCCGGAAATGATTTACATTCCCTGACAAGTCAGTTTCCTTGATAACAGATGGTGTCCTGAATGGAATTCTTCTTTCCACCGTCCGTGTTGGTGTCATTAATTTGTTTTACTAGTGAAGTACATAATTCCTTTCTACTGGAAATTTACTTTTTACAAATTGGAAAGGCAAGAAGCTGTTTGCCCAATCAATGGCTCCCTTATACCTGCATATCACGTGCTGTCCTCGGAGACGAAATTAAACTAAGTACGACAGCCAACACTCCTTTGAAATTTACCGACAAAGGAAACCGACATAGGCGTTCGATAATCAAACGCAAATGAAAACCAGTAAAACTCGAAGCGGGAAATGATTTACATTCCCTGACAACGGCAGTTGCCTTGATAACAGCAGGTGTCCAAGATTACGTATATCGCTAGCTTGCCGCAACGAAAAGTATATTAAAGCAGTCTCTGAAAATTGCTCTTGCAGCTGTTAGAAATACAACGTCATAATAGATATGCAACGTAAATTCAATTAGGTACTTCCCTTACAGCCGCATATCGTATGACGACCTCAGAGACTAAATTAAACTTTGACGGGCAGCACCCTTTTTGAAATTTGCCGATAAATGAAACCGTCACAAGTGTTCGTAAACAAAAACCAATGCAGCTCCAAACGGGATCACATTACCAGATAACGGCGGTTTTCTTGATAATAGGTGGTGCACAAGATCATGTCATATGCTTAATCACGAATTCTTTCTCTTTTGGAACTTATAATATGAAATAGTTGTAAAAAGAAATAAGTACAAACAGTAGGCGTCCTAAGATTAACACTTGCGGCAATGCTGAATTTTACCACCTAAGGATTGAATAACTTACAACCATGGTTAGTCACCGAGAGCTTTTTTTAACTCTAATAAACAATGATTTGGTTTAGGTCTAAAACAGAATAGGAAGCTAATTATTATTATTTCCGACATATTTGCCTAATAGTAAATAATACAAATTTTCCATATGTTTTGAAAGAATAGGCAAGACAATGAAGACTCTTAAGTATAGAAAATTATATTTAAAATGTGGTTTTAGTTTGTAGAGTTTATACTTAAACTGTGCTTTTAGTAATCTTAGTAGTTTTCGATGACCAGGACAAGGATGGAAACATTTTATATTAAACGTGGTAATAACAAAGATGTAATAGTATATCGTTGTGCTGATAGATTGATGACGACTTGAATAGTTTGCAAGTTTACGTATCCTCGTTTTTCTGGAGCTTTGCGGGATGTTACGTGACATAAATCAGTTTCTAAGTTTACAGTTGCTTGCATATGCCTCGTGTATTAAATGCAAAAATCATTTTAAGATCAAAGCAACAGCTTACGTTTCACGTAAGAAGGATATGAACTATTTATTTGAATGAAGATAGTAACTACTTTATTTGGTTTCCAGCGATATATGTATAAAATATCATATACCGACTTATATGGCTGAAATCCCGGAAAAGATTCGCTAAAAATCTTCTTTACTCTGTGGGCAGCAGTTTTGTTACAACTATTTACATCCAAAGACGTGGGCGCTTTTGAATACATGTATGTATATTGATATATCTGTTGGTATAAAAAGAAATTCATTTAATGAGCCAAAACCAACAAACACGCAAGCAAACGTTATGTATCAAAGAATGGAAGCTATGCTAAAAAAATGAAGAATATATCAGAAAGTGTGTCTTCCCACGTTTTTTTTACAGGTATTAAATAAATGTACAATTATACTTTTTTTTTCTAAATTGCTATGTGTTAGCGTTTGTTGTATTTCTCCCACTAAGGAAATTCAGTACCAGTATCAGATTAACTTTTTAGCGAGCGACGTAAATTATATTATGTCATACTGTCACAGAGTATTCGATAAAAGGCAAGATACAGAATCCTCTTAATTTTGATCATGACATTGCTCAAATTGTTTTCATTCGAATCTAAATTCACTTTATTTTCATTCAGATTTTCTTAGTCCTTATTTCCCATGGGTTCTTACGACGGGGACCTCGGAATTCAATTTCTGTCTTTACGATATCCTTTCTTCCGACTATTACAATTTACTTACGGATGCATTCTAATTTTCTAGACATGTTCAAATTTTGTAACAATTTTCGCCACTTCCCTTTTCCGGTGTACAGATAAAGGAATCTACAAGTACGAATTTTATTGCTACACGAAAAAGGTTTTTGCTAAACATAAAACGCAAGCAAGGCAATTTTAATTTTTTAGATTTGTTTATGCAGAAAGATTAAATGTATTTTTTTTCATTTGATATGAAGTTTTTATTTTGCATAATTGAGATTTTATTTTAGCATGGGATGTTAATAAGTTAATATCCGTGTAGAAAATGAAATGAATAATATTAGAAATATTTATTATTTCAAAGGTGAAATGAAATATTTGTAACAAAATAGCTACGTCGTTAATTCAAAATACGAGCCGAGTTAAACTACCCATCTTGTAACAGAATCTTAAGTTTTGTGCAAATTCCACGTAATAATTAATTTTATCGCTGCGCAATTTCAAAGTGACTGAACCAAGAGTAATAAATTTCCGTTCCCGGATAAATTACAGGCGAAGATGTGGTTATCTTGTACATATTGCAGCCGCCTGCTAAGTGCTACAATTGTTCTATTATTCCTGAGACTATAAATAAACACTTTTCTCGGTGTACGATGTCGGTTTGTTCAACTCATAAGCTTCTCCTACCTCGCATTCCGAGCTTGGATATCATTATTAGGGAAGGAATTCTCTAAATTGCTGTTCAGTTAGCTCCAGAAGTCTTACCGAAATGCTGCCTCCAGATTCTCTTTATACATTTAAATTAAAATGATTTGTTCAGATTCCGGGCTGCTCAATTGGTTTTTGTAGAAAATATATTTCCCTTCTTATATTGTTCTTGCTTAAATGCGGTGCAATTGTTTTACACTTATTAATCATTTATTTTAATAGCGTCACTGGCAATGGCAACCACATCAAAATTTATTATCAAAATGCAAGATTTATACAACTGTATAAGAAAAACGATTATAGTACCAAATAGACGACAGAGATACAAGTACTATTCAGAATTATTTGATTCCTTCTACTCTAAAGACTGGGTTTTATAAAAGATTTCAGCTAGGTTTAACTTGAAGGATTCCGGGAGCGTCGTCCATGGTTAAGTTCTTGGCTTCCGGTTGGAACCGCGTGTCTCGGATTTCTTCTTCTGCCGACATTTTGTTCTCCATTGGAGAAGAAGTCTGAACGACTTACAAGAAGTAACAGCAATAGCGCCAGCACCATCAGCACCACCATTATCAGTAGCAACAGCTCTGAGGAAGTTCTGCAATGGAGGACGAAACGTCGGCAGAAGAAGAAATCCGAGACACGCGGTTCCAACCGAAAGTCAAGAACTCAACCAGATTTAAGCTAGGATCAAATTTATTAGAGAAGTGAGGATGCGAAGTAGGATCACGACTGATCGATTAAGGAATCAATTCTATAACTGGGCTGTAGTCAAGTGAGAATGTATAACATTCTAGTTTAGGTTTACATTTAATCCTGCCAACAAGAAGTTCATATTATGTAGTGTGCATAAGTTTATACGTTTTTCTCTTTCTTTATATGTACTCATTTGAAATTAACGAACGGTAGAAACTAATCGATAAAATAATTCCCCCATGATGCTGAGGCAGTTTTCTATTCCACTCCTCAAAAAATCTGCGGGTTTGGAGTGAAAGTATGGCGTCAACCTAATTTTTTAAAGAGGGTTTTGAAGTTTCCTCGAAATTTATTGGATAAAAAGAACAGAAAACGTGGAAATTTAAGGACGCAAAATTAGAGAAATGAGAGGTATATGAAATAAGGTCCTAATGAATCAAGCCCCTAAGTAGTTACTTTCATCATCTTATGGTGGAAATTTTGTTGTAGACTAATTGAACGAAAAGTATGAACTCGCTCTACTTCGTTCAATGTTCGAACACTTTCGTTCACAGGCGTTCAGTTTGGTTGAATCAATCCGCTCGTTCAACCAAATTGAATCATCTATTCCATCTTTAAAACCGCGTTCTCACTTGTCAATTTCATTTCATCATTAATGGCCGAAAGTGTACTTATTTATTTCGATATTCGAAACCTCGTTCTGCCTCTTCAGTTGTTGTTCATTTTTATTGAATCAATCCCGTTGATGAAAGTAGATCTGCTTTTCACTTTTATTGAAACGAAATATTATGAATCATTCCTTGAAATGGCAGTCACATTAATCAGTTTCCTTTCTGGGGTATAGAATCTCAGATTATAATCACAGAGCACTGATTTCTGGAAAACAATTCCACCACTACGAGGAGCGTTCAACGTTCGAATATGAATAAGAATGAGCTTAGAACGTCTTTATTATCAATGAACCAAAAACCTGTTACATGCTATTTTTCAACGCAGTCCACCTCGACTTCAATACGCCTGCTTCAGCGTTCTGGGAACTTATGTATACCATTTTCGAAGACGGTTCTTGGTTGTTTGCGTATCCAGTTGTAACCAGTTCTTCATTACCCCTAAATTTATGACCACTTAGAAATTCTTTCAGAACAAATGAAAATCCGACGGAAACAAATTGGGGCTGTACGCAAAATGAGGGGAACTAGATCAGAATCTCTCACTTCAATTTTCTCAGTGCTGCCAACGTTGCGGTTGAATGGGGGTACGCGTTGTCCGAAAATAAACAAACGGAATCTCGACGTTGTGATCAATTGCCTCGACACTCCCCGTGCTTATGCCGATGATTTCTAATAATTATCTCATAGTTAATCAACGGTTAACTCAAATAAGTTGATGATCAATCGTTCCAACATTGTTTAGTGTCAATGATATTTTCGGTTGTCTCATACTGGGTATCTTTTCCATGGTTTGGACCTTCTCGAAATTTCTTCTCCCAATCAAACAACCCCACCTTCCACATATATTTATCCTCAAACTGCACTTGAAGTCTTGTAAAGATTTCAGATAGTAAAATACTTTAATTTACTAAAAAAATTAACGATTATGCATTGTGCCAACAAAACACGGTATTTCTTTCTATGACATGCTAATTATTATTGGCTGTCGTAAAGAAATACAATTTGATTGTTATTAATGACAACTTGAAATGTACTAGAACATGACAGAGCGCTTGTTTCCATTTATTGTTTTCTATGCTCGAGACAACTAGATTCTCATATATATTTGAACCCTCTCTTCGTAGACACTAGCTTTCCTTTGACGGGTTGCTTTTATATGTTAAGACTCAGCCTTTTTTGATGTTGATTAAGTGCATCATTTTTCGTCACCAGTAACAATGGTTACTCACAGATTTTTATTTCTTTGCTTAAAGTTATGCGGTAACTATAAATCCATCCAATTTTTGAACCTAAGCCCAATGTGCTCATCAAAACACAAAAAAAAAATAAATTGTAGAAAGACTTGGCCTTTCATTATCTTAATAATACGTATACCTACTAACGGAAGTACAATATAATAATAATAATCTTACTTCTTTGCTATAAAAGGAGAATGTCACAAGACCCTCGCAAGTGGAAATATTAGAATTGCACCATTGTTGTATTTTTTGGCATATAATGTCATGTCAATTTGGAATCTCTTAAAGAGTAAGTATTGAAAGATCACATACACCACTCTAAATCCATGTATGCCATTAAATTAGATTATTTAAGTTCTTTTTCACGGCAGCGTTTCTTTTTAAGCCCAAAAAATATTGTTTGTCATGTATGTACTCGAACGGAATTTTTCTTTCCACCGTCCGTCTTGGTTTCATTAATTTGTTTTTCTAGTGAAGTACATAATTCCTTTCTACTGGATTTTTCTTTTTACAAATTGGAAAGGCACCATCACATTTTGGCCAAAATAATGGGGTATTGATAAAGGAGGCGAAAGTTTTAAAATCTTCAAAGACATGCTTACCTCCTTATTGTTAGTTAATAAATCTAACCAGAAAAAGATATTTGGTGGTCCCAAAACGGAGATATATCTGATGATTCGATATTTAAAGGGAGATTGTGAACAGGGCACTTTCAACCAGCGATGAAAGTGAAAAATTAAAAGCGCTTGTAGAAGGAATCTTACAAAGCCTTTGAGAAGGAATTTTCTTCTTTAAATTGCCATACAAAAAAATAACAAATCTAGAAAATGTTTGAAGATCAAACTGGAGAAGACTGAGATTACCGAAAGCCAAGAAGAAGATAGACGATTTTATCTTGCTTCCAATAATAAGGAAGGAAAACATGGTAGAGCATGAAAAGACTTTTATTTAAAGTTTTAATTATTATTATTTATTTCAATTTCTAACTTTTTTCATCACTTGTCTGTTCGTATAATGTTAATTGATGTTATTCAATTTTTATTAAAAGAATTTTGTTCATTTACGTCTGTAACGGGCGTTGCCATAACGCAATAGTTGTTTATGTCAGATATCTTTGAATTACGTATTGAAGTCAGAAAGAAGTTCTTAGTCTTCATTTCTTTTTGTTGTTTAACCTTCATTGATAGAATACTGTTCTCATTCCACGTTCAGATTTATTTTATGTTCCAGGACTATTTCGAGATCAGATTTTCAAATATTCTGGAGTAGAATTTCAAGCATTGTACAATACAAATATTTCTCTGGCAAAGCTGTGAGACTCTTTTACTCTTCATTTTTTGACGAGCTTACTTACTTACTTATTTCATGTTTGAAGCATTTTCTTTTCCCTCTTGACCTCCAATATTTAAAGCCTTTCTGTGCCCCATGTCAGGTTTATTTCACGATTCTTTTCTGAAAAACTCGAGGACACGTTTTCCAAGGTATGCAATTCTAATATTTATCTGGCAATGCTGTCAAGATTCTTAAATGTTTTGATTCGAGAAACAAATTCAGCTTTTATACGGTTCTGAGGAATTCGTGAAATAAATTCAGCTGATATACGTTTTTGAAGAATTCACGAAACAAATTCACATTTTATGCACTTCTGAAGAAGTCTTACAGTTCATCTTATGTATTTTCTATTTCTTTATATTTATCTACTGCAAAACGATCACGATGTATTTATTTATGTTTTTTGCCCACTCATCTTCATAGAGTTTCTTTCTCCAAAACAAAGTCTTAGGGTGAAGCAGATGTGAGAAGAACGAATAGATCAAATATCCACAACTTTCTAAACTTTCTAAACTCTAAACTACTTGAAACGGTTCCAAAAACTTTTTAACAACTCTTTCTCATGTGAAACATTTCTATGTACCTGTAGGTATCATTTTATTTCGGAGCTGTTATCATCATATTTTTTCTCAATTTTCTCAATGCGCAATGGAAGCAAACTGGGTCCATAACCCGTGAAAGTATTTTACATTGTACTAATGTGGCGCGCTGTACTTTTTTTTTGTCAAGACAACACAAGTTTATTTTTTAAACTTTAAATTTTATTCATAACAGGAAACGTGCTTTTATTCATAACAGGAAATGTGTTTTTATTCATAAGAGGAAACGTGCAAGACTCTAGAAACTAAATAATATCGAATTTAGGCAAATCATGATTGAGGAATATATTATTCGATGTAAAACATTTTTTAGCGTTTCACATAGATTGTTGTGCTCTACTCATACTCTCGATGACGTCCTGAGTAATTATATTCTGTCTTTTGACGATGTAATTTGTATGGGTGATTTTAATATTAACCTTTTAGATTGCAATGGCATATCAACTCAACATTTACATAATATGATCGACTCATTAAGCTTAACGCAAGTAATACAAGAACCTACTCATGTTACTAATTCGAATTCTACGTTAATCGATCTCTTAATAACTTCTTTTCAGGAAAATCAAGTTGATACTGGCGTTTATGACCTAAATGACTTCTCTGATCATTTTCTTATTTTTGGAAACTTTAATCATACTATTAATTGCCGTGATCCAATCATACGCACTTTTCGTAATTTTCGAGACTTCAATTACGATAATTTCTACGCAGACTTAAGTTCCTTTCCATGGCATCATATTTTTGAAATGAATAATATAAATCAAGTTTTATATTTCTTTAACTACAATATTTTACTTGTTTTTGATAAACATGCTCCTTTCAAAACAAGTAAATTCTGCAAACCTCCTGCACCGTGGCTCACAGATGACATTAGACTTTTAATGTCTCTTCATGATGCCCAGCTCAGAAAAGTTAAGCGATCCGGCAGTAATCTCGGCATTGAGTACTATAAGATGCTACGAAATTTCACCAATTCTGCTATTCGCAGACAGAAAAAAGCTTTTATAGAATTTAGTCACCGCAACCAAACTCCAAGCACATTTTGGATAGTTCTAGAGAGCCTAAGTATCTATCGAAAAAAAGTCAATGTTGCCATACCATCTCACTTAGAAGATACTAATGAAATAAACTCATACTTTCTAAACCCATTACCAATAGTAGATCCCAAAGGAGATTTAATTGATTATTATGGGAATAACACTCTCACAAATTTTGATTGCCTTTTTTTCGTTTAATGCCGTTACTGAAGAGGAGGTGCGCCGCATAAGTAGCAAGTCATGCGGTTCGGATAATATCAGTATCCACATGTTAAATCTCTGTTGTCCTTCCTTATTATCGTACATTACATATATTATTAACTTTTGCTTATTTCATGGAGGTTATCCTGAGTGCTGGAAGGCAGCATTGGTGCTACCTCTTCCTAAAGTAACTAAGCCCCAAACTTTTAAAGATCTGCGGCATATAAGTATACTACCAGTACTCTCCAAAATTGTTGAGAAATGTGCGGAAAGCCAAATTCGTTCGCACTTATCTACTCATAACATTTTGCCTTCCTTCCAGTCAGGATTTAGGAAAGGTTTTAGTTGTGCCACCGCGCTATCGCTGATACTAGATGACATCTTTGCTGCCATCGACAGCAATAAAATTGCTGTCCTAGTATTATTGGATTTCTCACGCGCTTTTAATGTTATTAACCACAAACTTTTTCTCTCCCTTTTTTATTTTTTTTAAATTATTTGAACAATAGAACTCAATCTGTTACTTTGTGTTCAAATATCTCCGAACCCATTGATCTTAAATCTGGCTTTGCGCAAGGAAGCATTCTCGGTCGTCTCTTATTTCCAGCTTTGTTTTTAATAATCTGGATTTTTGTAAATATTATTATGTATGCTGTATCATTGCTTTAACCGTGTTGATACTGTTATTGGTGTGAATCAAATTAATCATGATCTACATAAATTATGCACCTCAGCTACTGAGCATCGTCTGTCTATTAGCCCCAGCAAATCGTATGTTTTAGTGTTCGGCAGGAACAAAGCTCCGTCCGCAATTTTTAAACTGTATAAAGTTAACCTTAAATAATCAACCTTTGGCAATTACCGATTGTGCCAGCCAGCCAGCCAGCCAATCTTAGGTCTTTTCATCGACGCCAAGCTTCGTTTTAAAACCCATATAAGCAAATCAGTGCAGAAGGCATTTGGAAAACTAAATATGATGTATAGGAGCAAGGAGGTTCTTAGTCAAGAGTTATGCAAAAAACTCTGCTCTGCAACTCCTTAGTGTTGTCGCAGTTTAATTATTGTGACGTCATTTATGGCCATTGTCTAGATAAAACTGATGTTAATAGAATACAACGGGTCCGCTTTACATATGGACTCCGAAAAAGAAACCGTATTTCTCACGTCTTCGTCAAAGAGAAATGGCTCAACATGTCTCAGAGGCGCTTATTGCACTGCTCCACATGTTATTATAAAATCATTTTTTCGAAATTACCTGGCTACCTCCATAACAAAATAACTTATAGAACAGACGTGCATAATGTTAATGTCAGGAGTAAGGGCTTGTTAACACCACCAATTCATCGCACTACAATGTTTCAAAGGTCTTTTTCTTATAATATTGTAAAGCTTTACAATAATATCCCTGACAGGTTGAAATTCTGTGGAAAAATTTCCTCATTCAAGCACCTAATGAAAATGTAATTACTCGGTAGTTAAGTATTTGCTTATCAATCGTTCGTCATCGACGATCTAGTTTTGAAATTGATATTAATAACATAATATTTCTATGTCATTACTGCGTTACTTTTACCGACAACTATAGGTAACAATGTGGCTTGCTATTACTCTTACTTATTGTATTGTATTGTATTGTATTCCGCCGCCGAATCTGATATTCTTGTTATATCGACTTGGGTTCTGAAGGTAGAGCAGCTAATTCTTAATTCTTAAGAATAGCTGATTCAGGACGTTTTCTGACAAAATGAATTCTGTTACGCCGCTGATTATCCTAATGGTATAATAGTTGGGGTATTTTATTTTAAGTATTACTACAAATGTAAGCAAGGTTGCCTAATTTGGGTGATCACGTGGGATATTATGCGGACATTGTTGAATATATGTATTTCAATATTAGTTTCATCTTGGATATACATGCACGTAGAGCAGACACATTCTAACTACAAAAAAAAAAACAAAAACTGCAACGTTCTGTGATACAAACTGTTGCTTGATACAGCCAAGTATTTATGTACTGTAATCTATTTATGTATGTAGGAAACACTTGTTACGATTTAAACTGCGACACATGCATTTTAGTGACACCCTTTAACTTATAGCACGATAATTTTGTTGTTCACAATGCAAACCGGCAATAAATTGTAAATAAAATTAAGCAGACAACGTCTGCAATATTTACGACTTCGTATTTATTACACAATCAAGTTATTTATACCCTCGAAATTGATCCTTACAAATTATCTTAAATTAGTTTGAAATATACTCCCAGATTTCCAGCGTAAAAGACTGCTTAATTAATCTCTCTGAAGAATTTATTAATTTAATTAATTATTGAAGTTAGATATTTCGGAGGAAATTTTTTGCAGCCTGATAATTTCACCAGACGGAGCTACAGTTGCATACTTTAGGCTGGGATTTCACGTTTGTTTCTGGAGCGATTCCAAACATAATTTTCTTCATCATTAAGCTGCTTTATTTCTTATAATATCCCATTGTAGTTTGTCAACGTCATTCGTCTGTCATTTCTTGTAGATTTGAAAACGAATCGTTGCAAATACCTAATACCTGCATTCCATTCCTAAGAAAATAGCTTGAATTCATTCGTATTCATTTATTTCTGTTTCAGTTTTGGGTTTAATTAAATTTTTCTCCGTCGCATTCATATTTAAAAAAAATGTTTTCTTATCAAATCACGGATAACTTGACCTCAAATTTGAATCAGTACTTAATTAATTGGATCCAAAAGTTGCAACCATCCACATCAATATTGAGCTCGCGAAATCTTAAAGCAGGGTAGCATCAACGTTGTTGTTAATTAACCCCCTCATAGAACTTCTTTTTTAATTCGAAATTACCCTTAACGATTTTTGGTACAACTGGACATTAAAGTTTTAAAACTCTTAGTTTATTGTTGGTGAAATAAATCTAACCAGCCACAAAAGGGAGATCTAATTGACGATTCAATCTTTAAAGGGAAACGCAATCAAAAGTTATTGCTATTTTTTTTTTAGAAAAGATGTATTGGGAGATTTAATTAATGATACAATCTTTAAAAGGAAACGCAATCAATAGTTATTGCTATTTTTTTTAGAAGATTTGATTTCAAAAATAGACGGCTGTACTACTAAAAATAATTTCATTTTCAATTTTAATTAGTACTTATTTCGATTTATAGCATTTTTATCGGCTGTTTGAGTGTATGTAGTTACTTAGTTATAGTATATAGTCATTATTATATTATTGAATTCAGTATTAATAATTATTTAGCAATATAGTTGATTTAGTTAGATGTTATTAGGAAAAATAATGTTAAATTTGTTGATCGGTGTAATCGGTGCTTTAAAAGGCGCAAATTAAATTATTTACATAAAACAAACAAATGTACTGGACGTCCCATCTTCACGGTTTATGGTTACGTTCCTTTACGCGCGGTTGACTATTTGAATTATTTTCCGAGCGATTTACTTTATTGTGGATATCACATATGCCTACATCGTAAGTTTATGATCTGAAACCTTTTTCATATCACGTTTACTGCTGATCGTGTAATACTTCGCACTATCGATTTGTAATATTCCAAGATAAAAGAGTTTATATACCTACTAGTAGGTTATGCACTGTCTAATAACGTCTTATGGTTGTGTTACGGTGTGTGACTTTTATCTGCAAGAATGCAGTTACTTATTATCAGTGCATCATATTTTTGAGACGAGAAAGTATATATTTCGACATAAATCCTCAGAGGATATTCCTCACGATTCTTTTATATACAGCTGCACCACGAAACCCGTAATATCTTCCTTTGCAATACTTATTTATTACAACAGTCTCTAATAACCAGACCTAGGAGATTTTTAGGCGTTATAATTAATATAAATTAAATGTGTTATTCCAGTCTTTTTAAAAGTTACGTTAAGGAATTATATTATATATATAAATTTGAAAGAAACTACAAAGGCAGTTCTGTTACACACGTAATTTACAACAAATGGTTGCTTCTAATGCCATAAGCGCAAGGGCGAGAGTGTCTCTAACATATAAACCGTTCAGCGGCGACGTTGAAATCTACGCCGCTGCTTTGTTTATCTTTATACTGGCTTTTACCAGATGTCCTAGGAATGTCCGAGCTTTATTAATAACGAAATACGCTGATTTATTGTTACTGCTTACGTTATGAAATAAGTAAGCATAAAAAGTGCGAGACACTTTACAAGTGAATGCCCACAGTGGCCACCTTTAACTTCGACGCAAGTTTCCGCTTGTAATAGAAAAGAAATCGTAGCGCCATGCAAATTTTGTCCGCTTCAACTGGTTACCAGCAGTCACAGTGTTATTTTCTAGTTCAACTGCATCTTCCATTGAGGTCTGGAATACTAATGCATTCATATGCCCTCGAAATAAGATCGCACACAATAAGTCAGGGCGAGCGAACAGGTCATGCAACAAAACCATTCTCCACTTATCCATTTATTACATAATACAGATCGTTTAAGGCTATACGTAACCTAGTATTTGTACAAGAATAGAAACAATTTAAAAGTTCAAATGAGGTCGTATTTTAATAAAATTAAATAAACAAAAAGGGAACAATAGGATTAACAACAAATGTGTATGTGTTTTAAATTGCGAGTCTCAAAAAATACTGAGATAAAGCAAGCGTAAGGAACTTAACTAAACTATAAGGGTAGCATCCCCACTCCACTACGATATGATACAATCTTCGTATCTTCAATAAAACAGCTTACTTTCATGCCTAACTGATGTATTACAATTATCCGTGCACAATCGGTATACGTACAGTACTCGCAATAGAAAAGTTACACATTTCAAAAGACCTAATAGATGAACGAATTCGTATTCTTAAATAAAACTGGCAATGTGATATTTGGAAACCGGGATTTCTCAAGCGTATTTAACAAATTATCCACTTTGCTTTTTGATGTTTCAATTTATAAACTAAGTGTAATTAACAAAGGAGTCCCAGGAACTAAGGCTGTTACAAAAATTGTTTATCCCTCATTAAAACAAACACCTCGCCAGACTCACGAAACGCTCTGTAAAATTCGCTCTTCGCTCTTTTACAGAAGTTTACGAGTTACTTCAGTAAGATGCATTATACTAAATATTACGTCTGCAAGTTAACAAACTGTCTTCAATTTTGCAGATACATAAAGTCGTAACGGTAACATAATTTGAAACGATTTTTAATGTCCCTTCGTGCTCGCAAGTTATCCCCAAGCCAATATAAAATTCGAGAGAGAAAAGACAGTAGATCTATTAAGTATTAATTGATAATTCAGTTGAGTTTATAGTTTTTCTGTTTTTCTTTTGCCAGGGTACTCGAGATTTTCGATTTCTTGAAATTGTCCTCTAAGGTAGCATGAAACATAAACAATGTTTCCTCCATTCCATGCGATGATTAAATTGGATGTAACAAAAATTGCACGCGCGAAAATATTTCGCCACGTGAAAAGGGCGGAGCTGTATTTAAAACTGCTGCTTTTCAGGCAAACTGCGTATACTATCCACATACATTTCATATCTTTTAGGTTTGTGTTTACAAGTTTTATTAATTGATAAATATTATCTTCATTCTTATGGAATTAATTGCGAATCGTTCTATGCTAATCATTTTTTTACCCTTCTCAAAGTCTCAAAAAATACTGAGATAAAGCAAGCGTAAGGAACTTAACTAAACTATAAGGGTAGCATCCCCACTCCACTACGATATGATACAATCTTCGTATCTTCAATAAAACAGCTTACTTTCATGCCTAACTGATGTATTACAATTATCCGTGCACAATCGGTATACGTACAGTACTCGCAATAGAAAAGTTACACATTTCAAAAAACCTAATAGATGAACGAATTCGTATTCTTAAATAAAACTGGCAATGTGATATTTGGAAACCGGGATTTCTCAAGCGTATTTAACAAATTATCCACTTTGCTTTTTGATGTTTCAATTTATAAACTAAGTGTAATTAACAAAGGAGTCCCAGGAACTAAGGCTGTTACAAAAATTGTTTATCCCTCATTAAAACAAACACCTCGCCAGACTCAGGAAACACTCTGTAAAATTCGCTTTTCGCTCTTTTACAGAAGTTTACGAGTCACTTCAGTAAGATGCATTATACTAAATATTACGTCTGCAAGTTAATAAACTGTCTTCAATTTTGCACATACATAAAGTCGTAGCGGTAACATAATTTGAAACGATTTTTAATGTCCCTTGTGCTCGCAACTTATCCCCAAGCCAATATAAAATTCGAGACAGAAAAGACAGTAGATCTATTAAGTATTAATTGATAATTCAGTCGAGTTTATAGTTTTTCTGTTTTTCTTTTGCCAGGGTACTCGAGATTTTCGATTTCTTGAAATTGTCCTCTAAGGTAGCATGAAACATAAACAATGTTTCCTCCATTCCATGCGATGATGAAATTGGATGTAACAAAAATTGCACGCGCGAAAATATTTCGCCACGTGAAAAGGGCGGGGCTGTATTTAAAACTGCTGTATTTTAGGCAAAAGGCATATACTATCTACATATATTTCATATCTTTTAGATTTCTGTTTACAAGTTTTGTTAATCAGTAATTATTATCTTCATTCTTATGGAATTAATTGCGAATCGTTCTATGCTAATCATTTTTTTACCCTTTTTTAATATAACTTAAGCTGTATTTTAACGTTAATTACACCCATCTGATTAAATTATCCTCTGTCGATAAGGCCAGTAATTAAGGAAATGATCATTACTAGCTTGCTTCCAGCCCGCTTCGATCACTTGCAGACAGTCTGCTTTAAACGCAGCGGATCTCAAGAGACGTAAGCGTACAATTAATCAGCCGCATTGTTTTCCGTATTTCGGTCGAGTCATAGCCTTTCATTAAGAATCTTCCGAATGTTTCTGAATTTTTTCTCGACTGGGTTTAATTAAAAGTTAATTAAGCCGGAATTTTATTTAACGTTTCACTAAAGTTGTTGATACGGTCGAGATGATCTTCAAAATAACGTTGACAAATTATCTCGAAATTGTAGGTGCGTAACAACTTAAATAACTGGGGAGATTTGTTTTTTACAGTATTATTTAAGAAAGAATTGGAAAATATAAGGATGAAGAGAAGAAAAGACAAAAGCAATCTATGTAATGTAAAAACTTGTAATAAATTTTCAATCACATCGTGATAAATGAGATTTAATCAAATAACCCGGAAGATATTGTTAAGATAATTTTAGAATAAAGGAGAACATAGTCAGATGAAAGTATATTTATTAAAATATTAAAATAGACTAACATCATTGTCGCATTACACTTAAGGAATGTCTTGATGACTATCAATTCCGTCTAAAATTCGGAGGTTCGAATAATATTAGTCATCAGGATCATACGATTGATTGGAGGGGTTTCGCTGACCCTAGGTTCTGTAATACCCTTGCGGGACCAATCATTTTGTAATCATTTTATAATAGTTTTTATCGCGGGGAATTTTCCTAACAAACAATGATTTGTGATATCGTATCTTATATTTGACCTTCCATGTGTTATTTCGACGCTCTGGATTGTTTTCTTTACTTAACAAATGTAGGTGCTGATTCGAGGTCACCTCGCATTACTTATCTACAGTTATTTTTAAAATTAATTTTACTTTATACAATATAACACCAAATATTGTAATAGAAAGAGGGACTATGTTTTACTTACGTCCGATATATTAAAAACGTGTTCTTAGAGAACTGTGTGACAAGACAACTGACGAGATTCCTTCGATCGTAAATGGTCCTGTATTGTCAAGTACTTCGCCACCAATGATAATTTTGAGAAAGTTATAGGAAATCATCTTGGCAAACGCCCAGTGATTCACTTTGGTGTTAAGAGAGCAAACATGGTCCATTGAAGAAGCAAATATGCTTCGTCAAATAGCTGTTCGTAATGGATTAAGAAGTTAGGGTCAGAAAACAAAAATGCAAAATGCAAAAAATGGAAGAGTGAAGCTGGTTGTTAAATTTGGCCGAACATCGAAAGATATGCGCCTTTAGCAGGCTTGTTGTTAGCACTAGCCACAAAGAGAAATGAAATCCATGTGTCACCTCTCGTTAGGTAACCCGGAACGAGAATTCGGCGCATTTTACCCACTCAGGAGAAAAGCTGCGCTAATTCCACAACTTACCTCGGCCCAAAAGTCAGGTCGGCCGTCCTTTCGAAAACGAGATGGAAAATCGGAGTCGCGTAACGGTGCCCACTCAGTGAAGACGGTGTGGGATATCTCTAAAGGTATTACGGAAAAGGGCGCCGCCCAGTGGAGGTTACGCAGCCCAAAGATCAAAAACACACGACCGGGAAGGTATGTTCTAAGACGTTGCCGATCAGGGCAACTCCTTTGGACCCGCTTACTATACGACGTACTTCTGAAGGTGTTGATGGGACCTCCCTACCCAAAAGTAGAGCAACCCAAGGTTGTTGAACAGAAGCCGAATAAATGAATCAAGCTTAATACGGCCAAAAAGCATGAGTACGCTCTGAAGGAGCCTCAAAATTTTATCAGTGAAAATCGGTACAAAACTAAATAACAAAATGTAAACGGGACTTCAACAACGGTAAAATCTACTCGGAGAACTATAAAGGAAATTTGATAAACAGCCCAAACGGGAAAAGACCACGTAGTGAGATTGCCATCGCACAAAACGTAAATTTGTATCCGTGCTGCTCGAATTGACGCCACTCCCCGCGTAACGCCGAAGTAGGGGCTTAGCCGATGAGAGGAAAAAAAGAAAAATCAGAAAGGGTTGACGACTTCCACACGAATGGGGGAACCCGTGTAAAAGCCCCACACAAGTTGCTCATGCAAAGTTTATGACCAGCGACGCACGTCGATAATCAAAACCGCAATTAAAGCGGCCTCAAAAGCGACGGGGACAACTGCCTTGCAGTGCAAAAGTTCGAAGAAAAACGGGGGTCTAAATAACCTTCCAAAACAACACTAAGGTGACCACCACTGCAAGTAACGTGCGTAACCTGAGTGATACCAGCGCGCGCCACGCAAAGCACGCTCAAATCCCTCTCAAACGGGACGTGTTCATCGATCTAACGGACAACGACCGGACCCGCAACAGAAGATTAGGGACACATTCCCTTAACGCAAAAAGAAAACTGTAACACATGTTGCTGAAGCACTTCTTACTCAAGTGTCACATACATCGGACCAGGATCGGCCTTCTGAACGACTGGACCCGGGTGCAGTTAGGATTGTGGGGCCCTGTATTTAAGCACAGGAAAGGATATACTGAGCAAACAAAAAGTAAGGATCATCGTTAGAGAGTCATAGGCTTTAAAAGAAAAAAATGCAAGCAAAGATTAAGTGGGTTATTTGCTGTTAATTTAGGTTTTTTTTTCTTATTATATAATAGTCTCGGAGTATGACGTAATTTTTAAAATTTCATATTTTCTGACCAGATTGATAATATGTCTCCTTCTCTTTATTGTCGTACAAAAGGAGATAGAGAATTGCGTAAAAAGATTTTCAAGAAAAATCAGCTTTATTTTTCGAGTCAACTACGTTAAGAATTTTGAACGCTTGTATTTATTTATTATAATTGTTCTAATGTTTACCATTAACTGCTTGGAAGCATGAAATTCGATAAGAAAAAGTCTTTAGTTATTCATTAACAGCGCCCCAAATAGCAGAAAGCAGAATTATTTTGAAAACACCCTGTATTAAAAACATAAGTAATAAACATCTTTGTTTTATTCATATTAACCAAATCACAGTTTTTTCTTGCAATTTCTTGTAATATACCCAAAATCGCAGCCTTTCACGTGACACAAGATAATTTTAAAATAAAAAATTGAGGGACTATACTCTATTTTTCATTGATAGGCGTAGTCATACAGATTGATGTTACATATCTAGCAGACGATAAAAATTTAAGAGTTTACCCCAATCTTTACTAACTGGTTGCTGTATAAATAAAATAAAAAGAGAGACCACAAATAACTGGCTGACAGGAGAGTCACATTCATTTACAACTTCACGTCTACCGCCTATCAATAATAAATAGACTGTAGCTGAGTAGCTATAGCGTCGAATACGGGGTACCTCCGGACAGTCGGTCCTGCATGTTGCCTTAGAATTTTTACAAAAATGACCACTTGATCTAACGATTACAAATATTGGGTTGGGTCAACCGTCCACCCAAGACGGGACCATGGGGTAAGCCACATGATGATTTCTGGAAGGTGGTAATATTTTGCAAAACAGCATAAGCTACTAGTGGAGTTTAAGGTAAAGAAAAAGTTTCTCAGTGACACTCATGACTGGAAATGGATAAGATCGTGATTGTGGCTGTTCATGCAGAAATAATAATACGCCCTCCATTCCTATCAAAATAACCGTTGTAAAAAAGCCAACGGTGGTTTTGATAGGATTGGAGCACGTAGTTTTTGTCTCACTCGGCAACATTGCAAAGCAGAAATCCAAGGAACTTCTGAAATCAGACTGATGATGTTAAAATCTGAATACACTTAAATGTGTAGAAATTGCATATTATGATACTATGAAGCCAACGCACGTGATAAGAGAATGAGTTTCGATGTTATAATGGCATTATTTCATCTTGGCGGGAAACGAAGACTTGGCCACTCCTAAATTCATTTTCGACATTTTGACGGATCTGAACTACTTAAACTATACTGGAGGGAGGGAATCTCAAGTTTAAAAATGTAAGCTGCCAATTGCAGTAATTCCAGATATTGTAGGATTTTTTTTTACAAAATTGCAGCCTCCTTATGTACTGGTCTGATTGAATCAGTCCCTAGCTATTCAGCTCCCTGTTGAGTTACCATTGCAAAAGAAGAGGACTTCAAGGTGTCCACTCACCGGAAAAACCTGGGAAACCAGGAGAAGTCAGGAATTTGAAAAAGGGTTCATAACGTCTGGAAATAGTCAAGAAATTTGTTCGTGTCTGTTTTAATACAAAAGTCAATGAAAATAATTGAAGAACAGGAAGCCAAAAATTGCTATAACCTCACGTACTGCTCTGACTAAGTCCCTCTCTCTTGAGCTCCCTATTGACTTACCAGTAGAAAAGAAGAGAACTTCAAGGTGTCCATTCACCGGAAAAACTAGGAGAAGTCAGAAATTTGAGAAAAGGTTCATGTCTCAGGAAATTTGTCTGTTTTAATACAGAAGACACAGAAAATAATTGAAGAACTGGAAGCCAATTGCCAAATGCAGTAATTCCAGATATTGTAAAATTTTTTCGCAAGATTGCTGTAACCTCATGTACTGGTCTGATTGAGTACCTATCTCTTGAACTCCCTATTGACTCACCAATAAAGAAAGAAGGGTGCTCCAGGGTGATCAATCACTGGAAAAACCTGGAAAACCGAGAGGAGACAGGAACTTGAGAAAAGGTTCAAAATCTCAGGTAACAGTCAGGAAACTTGTCGATACCAAAGTCGGTGCAAATAATTGGAGAACTGGAAATTTGATTTAAGAAAAAAGTACTTTCTACAAGATTCAATAAACATGTTTTGTATAATCATAGTTTCTTATATTAACGAGGAACGATGCAGCTGATATGTGTAAAAAAAGTCGGTCTGGAATTGGCTAGTCGAACGCCTGCTTCACGTTCCAAAAGTTCCAAAAGGATTTAAAACTACGGTAAAAAATGTTTTACATAAAATAAATTAAGGGTAAAAATTGTCTATGAGTAACAAATTACATACTATTGTTTTATATGTGAAAATTCTTATGTATGATAATTTACTGTGCGTGATTATATCGTCTTCTTTATTAGAAAGTAAATTAATCACAAAGCAACACAAAACCTGTGGCTGTAATCCAAATAAGTAGTGAGAAAACCCCTCGACCACATTAATTCACTGAAAGCGAATACGTATTTCGGTAACGAAGTTACCATCTTCAGCGCTAAACTGATATTAAACTTTAAAACAACAAATAAACTAAACTAGACTAGCCGCACTCCCCCCCTCACTTTCTTTGTACCGTATTATGCATGCAAAGCAAACCGGGATTCTTCGAAAATCTAAAGGTCGAAGAGGCAAGAAGCGGTCGGCCCGGACTTCTCAAAATTCATTAATCTATTCCTATTTTTGTGAATCTCCAAGCTTTCGAAAGAATCTAGGTTTGTTTTGTTATTAATTTGTTTGATTAAATCTATTTTATTTACCGAATGATTGTTTTCAAGCATGTGTAAGGCAACACTGGATTTATCAAAGCGTTTGTATTTTAAATGAGCCAAGTGTTCTTTGAATCTAATTTTTAAGGATCTTTTTGTTTGCCCTACATAAATTTGATCACAATTTTTACAACTAATTTTATATATACCTGATTTATCCTCCGAATCTACTTTATCTTTTGGATTTCCCAGCAACGATTTTAAGCTGTTATTGTTGGTGTAAACTATTCTTAAACCTAATTTTTTAAAAATTGTATTCAACCCTTTAGTATATTGAGGATAAAACGGCATTTTTACAATTTTCTTATAATCTACCTCACCTATTTTGTCAGATTTTAGTGTGGTTATTTTATTAATCTCTAATTTTTGTTTTTGTTTTCTAATAATGTTATAGATTACATCGGATTGGTAACCATTGTACGTGGCGATTTTAATAATTTCTTGAAGTTCTTTACTATAATTAACAGTTGATAAAGGGAATGTCAGCATCCTATGCACTAAGAAATTTAAGGCCGCTAATTTATATTGTTTGCAATGATTTGAATCCGCGGGAATGAATCTATTAACATTAGTAGATTTCCTATAAACGTTAAATTCTAATTTATTACTATTTCTAGTTACTAATGTGTCTAAAAAGGGTAGTTTATTGTTAGTTTCAATTTCATAGGTAAATTTGATGGTGGTGAATTTAGAGTTTAAACTTTTAAGGAATTCCTCTATTGAACATTTACTTTGGTCAAAAACACAAAATATATCATCGACGTATCTCACCCAGATTTTAGGGAAATAATCTAAAGAGGCTTTAAGTTCCGTTTCAAATTTACCCATAAACAGATTTGCCATAAACGGTGACAAGCTATTTCCCATGGCTGCCCCTTCCAATTGTTGGTAAAACTCGTTGTTAAATTTAAAGAAATTTTGATTCATGCATAAACTAGTGAGTTTTATTAATTCATCCACTTCCTCCTTATCGAAGCTATTCTTTGATAAAAGTTCTTTCAGGTAATCTAAGGTGGTTTTTACAGGTATACTAGGAAATAACGAAGTGACATCGAAGGATACTAAAATTTCGTTTGGTTTTATTTCTAGATTTTTTAATTTTTCAATAAATTCTAATGAATTTTTAACAGAAAAATCGGGTAATTTAACTGGAAGGTTATTAAATTTATCACTTAACCACCTCGATAATGAAGAAGTCGGTGAATTTAGACACATTAGTAACTAGAAATAGTAATAAATTAGAATTTAACGTTTATAGGAAATCTACTAATGTTAATAGATTCATTCCCGCGGATTCAAATCATTGCAAACAATATAAATTAGCGGCCTTAAATTTCTTAATGCATAGGATGCTGACATTCCCTTTATCAACTGTTAATTATAGTAAAGAACTTCAAGAAATTATTAAAATCGCCACGTACAATGGTTACCAATCCGATGTAATCTATAACATTATTAGAAAACAAAAACAAAAATTAGAGATTAATAAAATAACCACACTAAAATCTGACAAAATAGGTGAGGTAGATTATAAGAAAATTGTAAAAATGCCGTTTTATCCTCAATATACTAAAGGGTTGAATACAATTTTTAAAAAATTAGGTTTAAGAATAGTTTACACCAACAATAACAGCTTAAAATCGTTGCTGGGAAATCCAAAAGATAGAGTAGATTCGGAGGATAAATCAGGTATATATAAAATTAGTTGTAAAAATTGTGATCAAATTTATGTAGGGCAAACAAAAAGATCCTTAAAAATTAGATTCAAAGAACACTTGGCTCATTTAAAATACAAACGCTTTGATAAATCCAGTGTTGCCTTACACATGCTTGAAAACAATCATTCGGTAAATAAAATAGATTTAATCAAACAAATTAATAACAAAACAAACCTAGATTCTTTCGAAAGCTTGGAGATTCACAAAAATAGGAATAGATTAATGAATTTTGAGAAGTCCGGGCCGACCGCTTCTTGCCTCTTCGACCTTTAGATTTTCGAAGAATCCCGGTTTGCTTTGCATGCATAATACGGTACAAAGAAAGTGAGGGGGGGAGTGCGGCTAGTCTAGTTTAGTTTATTTGTTGTTTTAAAGTTTAATATCAGTTTAGCGCTGAAGATGGTAACTTCGTTACCGAAATACGTATTCGCTTTCAGTGAATTAATGTGGTCGAGGGGTTTTCTCACTACTTATTAGAAAGTAAATTATAAGAGAAAACTAAATCATCAAACGCTTTGTTTAAAGTCCAAATTTGATATTGTAATTAGCTGCTTGGGTGGTCCATAATCCATAGCAGGCGTTGGCATGGTAGGGGAGCATGATGGGCTATATACCCTTTATTCGCAATATTAATTGCGCGCTAATCACAACAACCAATGCGACATGAACATTTTTTGTGACTTCCATGAGATCAGATTGGATTCATTCAGACTGTCGAAGAGAAAGGATACTATGAGCTGGCTCTTTTCGGATTTATATGCCTACGTTTAATCCATAGCTTTGCTGGCATGTGTGCTTTCGAACCCACATGACTTGGGTTCAAATCATATCCTGGCGGTCGACATTTCAATTCTAGAAGAAAAACTAAAAACATTCCTTCTAGTCAGGTAGGAAATCAAATCGCCGACCCCGTGGCAATATGATGGAGAATTCCTCTTGGATCACTTAAATACTAGCAAGATTGGCAATATCACCTTTGTAGTTGATGCCTGGAGGCAAGAGGAGTATTCCATGACCCGATTTCTCACCCATCAACCAAAGCTATTTTTGATATCTTTTAAAAACGAAAAGGTATATCAAAACTAAAGAACGTAGAACCACATAAAATACAAAACAGGCTAAATGATTCTTATAAACAATTATGAGAAAGTAGTTAGACTATTTTATTCAAGTAAAAAGTGAATCATGGCCAATACTTTGCGTTGCAATATCCTTGGTTCCAATTCTAACATATTATGATTCAGTTATAAGAACAGGCAACTAAACTGTGTTTTTTTTTCAAATTTTATTCCTGGTCTTTGCACCAAGCCTAATTTCAAGGTGAAACATATATTGTTTTTCTACAGACGTTGCATTTTTTACTTATTTTACTGAGACGCGTTTTTGCAAACATTACAAACATCGTAAATTTCAAACATTGAGCAAACCTTTTAGCTCATGAAAAATATTAAGAGCTTTTTCTAAAACTACATAATGCGGTACTGCAATTTGAATACAAGCCGCTTTCTCTTAAAGTTTTTGTTCCCGTATAAAACAGCTAATGAAACTATTAAAATATTTAAAAAAATTGGATCTGATTTTAAATACACATACAGCAACTTATGAAGGGAAGTTAAAAATAAGTTTCCTGAACTTTAATCAAAGTTCCTGAATCTTTAATTACACGTTCTTATTGGTTTATAAATATTCAATTTCTTCAGATATAATCAACCACGCGATTCTGCGCCTGCACTGCGGAAACACTCCAAAAGGGTAAAATAATTGAGTAAAGTATTGAATAACCTTTGTGATTTTCTTTCTGTATTATTGACATCAATTCTTACCATGCAGCTTAATGTAAAGGAGGCGAGACGACTACGTACTCGGATTTCAAAGTTCTGCTATATTGAAAAGACGGTAGTATTGTAGATTTGATTTAATTCCTTTAGGAAGTAAAATTCATAAACATCAATACTATGTCGAAAATAAAATGCGATTCATTCATTTGCCTTATTTTGTTAGTGTTTCTTTTTGTATTAAATTATTATTTAATCAACGCTAACATATCTTTCTTATTTGAAAGGTAATAATTATAAAAAGATTCAAGAAATATAAACAAAAGCAAATAAAAATATTAAAATAGTCTTCAAGAGAAATAAATAATTCCATCGTTTCACGAGAATCTCTTTTCTTATTTCTAAACGGATGTGCCTTTCAGGTTACAAAACTGGAATGTGCAATTAATAGACCATTTTATCACACACACACTTCCTAACAATGGAGACTTGTCATTAAAAGCATCTGCATATTAAAAAGCGAAGAATAAACGAGACTGCAGACTATTTCTAAGAGAAAACATTGCGCATTTGAGTTTACGCTCGTATAAAATAGAGGGAAGCTACTGCAACTTCCTCTAATGGCTTGATGGCGAAAGTGCAACGCAGAAAGCCACCTTCCATTACCGTAATTGCTAAATTTAAAGTGACTAGCAATGCGTACTACACGAGGACACAAAAAAATCCTTTCACAGTTGATTCCCTTGTCTGAACAGAGAGATCATTTTATTCGAAATATTATTTTTATTTTTCAAATTTTTAATACCCTTACACATTCCATTTTCCTTCATTTTCTCTCACACACATTGATACAATAAATAGATACGTTTATAAACAAATTTTATTTTACTTTTTTCTAATTAGTAATTCCCTTTAATTTTCAAAACTGTAAGAACGGAAACGGACCAAAAAAAGTTGCAGCGCCAAAAGTAAAGTTTATGAAGGTATTTAGAATTACTGTTAATTGGAAGGGTCTTTGAAACAAAAAAAAATCCTACCGTCGCATTCGGCTTAAACCCTAACCGCAACCAGAGTTTAAAATTAGCAAAGGGATGCACGATCCGTTGGTGGACTGCGTTTTAATTTTAGTAATCCGTTTGCAGAGAGATTAGATAGTGGCACCTACCTAATGGAAGCCCGCAACATATCTCTGCGGTAGTTTTCCAACTTTCTGGTTATTTTACTTCCTGAAGTTAATGCTAAGTATTAGAAAACTAAATCGCTAAATACGAGACTCGAAGGTTGCCCCGATTTACCTCTTACATATTCAAACGAATAAAGTAAAGTTAAAAAAAAGTTTAAACGCTTAGCATCTTGGGAATATGCAAATAAATAAGTTGTTTTTATTTGAAGTCGGTCATGTGACAAATATTATAAATTCTGTTGGCAAGTAAAAAGCATAAATATTAAAAGTACTCAAACTCTCAATCAAACACTCCAAATTACTTGAAATTGCTGAAATAACAAATAAATGGTTGCTCTGTTAGTAAAATTTGTTTACTTTGAAAGTCGTGTTAATAAATTTCAATTTTTAAAGTACACCACTTGAATTGACAAACATCAGTTTTAAAATGTTCTAAGCAAATATTCTATACCGGGTCCACCACTCAAACTGAGCATACAATACAGTTTGAATTATATATCTCACAATACAGTTTCAATTATATATCTCACTATTAAAATGAATGATGTGCAGTAGATATTAGATTACAGTATCTGTTCGGCAGACATTAGTGAACAATACTGAAACGATTAGACTGCTTTCTGAACGACCGTGTGTGCTTGTTTCCAGTGACGTACCCGGTATATCACTGGGAGGAGATAGCTCTTTGTGTAGTGTCTATTTTTGATCTCACTGAAAATATTTTCCTGATTGTACTTGACGTCAGTGATGCAATATAAGCATATTATTTTTGACAGTTTGTATAAAATGCAATATTTTCAGTTTTATCGATTTATTGTTTATTATTTTGCACCTAATACAATTGGTTATTGCAAAAACTTAATTTGTTTTTCGTAATATACATGCCCACTGTTTGAGGAAAATTGGTCGCTTTCTTTTATCTCAATGGTCCTTCAGTGATAGAGATTATTACAAAATCAACCCTTAAAGTGTTGTTTAAACCAGGACGAGTTTTTAATTTTAACCTTTGGTCAACTAGACATTATAATGTTGGCACTGAGGGCAGCGCCGGCTCGTGCATCACATATTTGGGTAGGCGGCAGACATATTCCCAGAGCGCTTGCTCTGTCTAACACACATGAACAGGGAACAAACAATACACGACGCCTATCCAAATATGTTACGCAGATCCGTCCCTGACTGAGGGGTGTATGACGCGGTCATATTTCTTGTAGGGATTACCATTATGTCCAAATACATTACAAATACATTACAAATACACAAACTAACAAATTCGGCAGAATCTAGCTTAAACTCAAAAAGCAATAAGAATTTCAAATTTTACATAAAAAAGAATCAACAAAAGATATCACTAACATGAACTAATAATACCTGTTTCCGCCTCTTGCGTCTGTACATGCTCTCACTCGTCTTTTCTTGTGCTATGTGGTGCTAGACAATTGTTTAAGAGTTACTGAAAGACGAGGAACACTTTCAACTAATCGGCTGAGCTGATTCCAGAAATGCTCGATACAAACCTCTGTCTTTAAATGAAACTGTAAGGTCCTCGTTACATAAGAGATTAATTCTCCAAATCTAAAATGAAAATTGACCTATCACAAGCGAGCGCAGACCTTTTGTTTTGAAACCTCTGCTTAGTTTATGACTTGTTTCAGCAATTTATTCCGCTGAAAGCAATAAACCGCAATAAAACTTTTTATTCACGTTTAGAAGAACTCGGTCAAGGTTTATTGTATACGAATTTGAATCCGACTTGCGGACATCGGCACGTTTATTTGTATTTTCAACATGCGATAAGTAAGAACGTTTGTTTACGCACCTCTTTGTAATAGACAATAACAATTATGTTAAAAACGAGTTCCTAATCTTCGTTAGATTTTTGCTGAAGTAATTGAACATCTTCGTATGTAGTTTTGTAACGGCGTTGAAAATACATGAAATTATTTTTTAATTATCGCACTAACAGCTACAGAATTAGTTTTGTAAGAGCAGAAACTATTCCTATTGTAAAAACGGAAAGCAAGAATTGGAGTATGATACGATGAAAAATTTAAATAAATTAAATTGCTTGAACTATTTTATTAATTGTTTACATTCCAACACAAAACATATGTTTTTTATAAGGATAATATTGAACCTGAACATCTGCGTCGGCTTAAACCATAAAGACATAAAAGCTCTCGCCTAGTACAGACGTTTATTTCATCGTTTATTCGAAGTTTTAATAAAGAAACAAATTTATTTTTGCTGTACAAATACAATAAACTTTAGTAATGAACATTGTAAGTTGATTATTGGCAATTTAAAAATTAATATCATGTAAGAATTTCCACTTTCGATAGCCCTTAGATTGAATTTTTTTAATTTAACTTTAAAGTACGGATTAGCACAAAACTAATCACCAATTAATGCAACACGCACAGAATATTTTAAACTATTAAGAACTTACATAGTTATAAAATTTATCTGCTTTTAAAATTAACAAAAAACACGATACATGACCTGCCTTAAGTACATTGTGCATTAGGTCATGGTCTGCGTTTTTATGATTTTTAATGGCCTCGAACGTCGGAGAATACTTGAAAACTAAGCTCCACCGGAACATTTAACCTGCATTCAGCGACCCTCAAACAATTTCTATGAAAAAGTTATCAGCGTTATTATTGCTATCTGACCAATAGCTGTATAACAAATTTTGCTTCTTTTCTTGACTACTACACTGCTAATTAAAGACATAGGTTTAGAGACACGCTGTATAATTAGGCCTAGGCTTTTTACTGGTCACTGCAGGCACTCAATATTAGCTTCTATTAAGGCAGTAGTTACAATATTATCAAGTTTTGATCTTGCATTATCCTAAAATCTGGACCAAAATTTTCAGCAAATGGTTCTACATGAGTTACAATAATGTCGTCTCAATGCTGCTATCAGCGACTCCTTGCGCACTATGTAACTTTGTAAGACCATTCAACCTTATCCCATACCATACCATACAATCAAATATCCTGCGCCAAATTTCTCAATTCTTCGAATATTGTGTTGCGCGTACCTCTTCCAGTCATCGCAAAACGAGAACACGACTGTTATGGGAAAGGTGAAATCGGTACTCATCAGAGAATAAAACCGATCCCCCCTGCCTTTCAATCCATTCTTGGTGATTTAAACAACATGTTAATTTTTGTGTCCATGGAGGTTACCCAACGGGATCCTAATTCATAGACTTGTCAGGACCTCAGCAGCGGGAGTGTATTCTGCATGTGTAAAGTGTTACTTCCAAACCTCCTCGCCGTCGAGCAGTTTTCTCCCCAACCGAGTACCGACCACCCCCGAGAAAATATCTTCGGTGCAGTGCGAACTCATGACCTTACGATTGTAAGGCCGGTCCCTTACCACTTGGATCATTCAGGGGCCTTATTCTCGAAACGAACGAACAAACTCGCAAAAGAACGTGACATCAAAATGACGTAGACTCTCACACAAACCTACATGAGGAGAGGAGAATTACATCATTTCGATGTCGCATTCTCTTGCAAGTGTGTTTTCTTTTATGTAGGCCCGATTTCTTCACTTAGGGATAAATTTATCTACCAGGCAGTATCCTCGGAAACTATTATCAATACAATGGTTTCCAAGCAGATAAATTTATCAAGGGGTGAAGAAATCGGGCAGTAATGCCGTAAGAATTGGACCATTTGCAGGTTGAGTGGCAGTCAGATTAACTTCTTCAAACTTTCTTCGAACAGTTTTTGTCGATATTTCGTTTCGCATAGCCGAGCGCAGATCGTTTTTTTAACCTGAGAGACGTTACAAAAACCTCCCTTAAAACCAGAAGCTCTATGCACCGATTTTGTTTGACAGTCGTTTTCCTTTTAGCACCTTGTCCTCTTCTTTTGACAAAACGATCAGTAGTTTTGTGCCTCGCGGCCGCTCCGTGCGCTCTTTTGCACTCTTTGTTTGTATTTGCAATTTGAGCAGCTTCCCTTTGCGAATATCTTTGGCGACAAAGAAGAATTATAATTTGATCTATTTCTTCGACTGAATGATAACGCCTTAGGAAACTAAAAACAACTTTTTCTTTTTTCACTGTACCAAAATAACTGAACATTTTATTTTTGGCTCGTATTCTTACTGTTAAGATTTATTTGCATGACAGCGATCTGCATTGCCCTTATTAATTTCTTGGGTCATGGCATCCTGATAAAATAATACGAAAATTATCAGTCTGTAACATACGTGAATTTTATTTAGTCGCATGAGGTTTTCATAAAGATAATTTTTGTTAGTGGTCCTTTAGTTTTGTCCAGAAGTGTATATCCTACTGGATCAGGTGAACAGTGCACTACACATAAAAAGGTGAGTGAAAATTTGACTTGATAGAAGAACTGACGACGAGGGGGAATGTTAGGATACGTATTAGAAAAATAAAAAAATAATAAAATTAGAAATTTTAAATAATCTAAATGTGAAACAGATCTGATTAGACAAATGAAAGGTTTTGGTAACTAAATACTTCAAGAAGCTATTCGCCAAGTATTTTGTGTAAATAATTTACAAAGTTAAAACATTTTCTTTAAAACACTTTAAAATTAATATTAAAGAATGAAAAAAAAAATTGTACTTTAATGGTCAAACAAAATAATTTACGATTAGTTTCCCCTAAACCAGGGTTGGGATTTCCGTGTAAAAATTGTATTGCATCCTTTGAAAATGTAATAGAATGTAAAAGATGTCGTTTTTTTTTAAATTCTAGGTGATAAATCAATAACACAGACATTAAAGAAAAATAATACTCCAGTTAAATATATTTTAATTGTACGTACGATCGCGAATAATAAATTTAGGCCGTACTCGATTGTCAAACATACATACAGTCGCGAGTAATAAATTTTGGTGGTCATGGATTGTCGAAGATTGTTGTCTAACTTGTATTTTACTAAAAATAAGAAGATTGATGTCTTTTTGACACTTTTTTGGTAGACGGTAGGATATTTATCTGAAAATTTTTAATTTCTGGAAATGAACTGACACTTTCATTATTGACAGTGACGACTAAAATTTAATGCTCGCGACTGTACATACCTGGCTTGCATTTTATTCAAAATAAGATTCATGTCTCGTGGCTGTAACTTAAACTAAAAAAATAAAGTTACTTATTAATTTATTTAAACTTCGCTCATTTTTATACAAGTAGCTGACTCCGTATCTGCCATCAGAAGCAATTCTGATTGCTTATTTGGAGAACCTTCGATTTTTATGTATAAACAAATTATTTTTCAATAACTTCCTACAAAATATCTTAACAACAGTGATGCAAAGTTTTTTGTATGGACTTTGCTTTATTCTTGAAGAAATAAATAAATTTAGGCTAAGAAATACATGATATGTCTTTATTCTAAATATTGTATATTTCTTCATTGACACTTTGCGATTTTTCTTTTTTAATTTTACACTGGTTTTCTGTGCTTTTTCTCTCCCTCTCTTCGGAACAGAAATGTTCAATCGTGGGTGTGTCGCATTTGAGAGAAAGATTGACTCTTACTCTAATTTTAGAATTATAAGCTACGTTTATGTACACAAAGGTATAAAATTTACATATTTGACCATATGCGCCATGAATATATTACCAGAACGAAATTGCAAAAAGCCAGGACTAAAATAGGAGCTTTTACACAATGTGACTTCCGCAATTGAGTTGTAAACAACGAAAATCATTCTCCATACCCCCTGCTTTGTGAGTTATGACAGATAACTACTGTAAAATTAAAATCAGCAAACGTAATTCAATGATCTCCAAGGACTATATATTTTGGTTGTGATATTGAACGATTTGTGAATAAGGACTGTACATACCGTATTTTGGAATATACATTTCGTGAAATGTAGAGGTATAATCTTTATTTATGAAATATCGTTAGACTCACATGTACGTAATATCGAAGTGAATTATGCGTTGTTCTGCTGCAGGCGGAATCCAGAGACATTGGCTAAAGAATGAATAATGTGCAAGAGGCGGTCAAGAGGCCACAGCTCGACTAGGGTGACATAAATCCACTAATTGACCTCTGGCCGCAGCTGTTTCGACCACAAGCATGGCCATCCAGCAACCTGTAACCCATTGCACATATCTCACACATAAACCTCGCTATAATGCATCACGATTACTACATTATTCCAAGGCAATTTCATTAATATTTCAGAAATTACACAACACCTTCGGATTATGGCTTTCGTGCAACGCTGAGAATTGTTTGCGGTTGTTTTATCTGCAGGGACTCCACCCAAATGAACATCTAATAATTATATCTATACGTACCAACTCAGTATAAATAGTAAACGCGTGTAACTCAAAAAAAAAGAGTTTGATAAAAGCAGTGTCTCTCAAATCAAATTAAATTCGTTTCTTTTAAAATGTTGCTGGGCTTTACCCAATCATTTTCGACTCTGTACATGGAAACAGAAAACATGATCCACCCAGTTATGGTAAAATAAACATGAAAATACTAAATTTCAATGAGGAAAAATCCTATACTAACATCAGTAAATTCATTTTTCCTTAGCAACATATTTTTAAACACGATTTCATCTGTCGCTCCTACCTTTCACAATTTCTTCAAAACTAAGAACCAAGAACTCTGATGGTTCTTTAAAATTCTTCACCATTTTATGGTGTCCAGTGTATCAGAAAATGGTGGAAAGAGTTCAGAAGTGAAAGTTTCTTGTCGTTCAAGATTGATGCGCGTGGTATTCATTGTTCCACTTGTGGACTGAGATTTGAGATATTTGGAGCACCTATTGATCAGTGATGTTTTTTTAAAAATTATTATCCATTATTGTTTGTGGATTTTAACTTATACTCTTGAGCAATTATGAAATTTTGATTATTATTATTATTGGATGTTTTAATTTTGTACGTACATATGAAAATGTGGATATTTCGAAACAGAGTTTCATATCGTCGCTGTTATATCCTCTACGTGTCCACAAATCATGCGTGAACGTGAAATTCTGCGAAGAAACTGTAACTACGTACTATGTTTTATGAAAGCACGTATACGCATTCTCATTAGCCTCTTGCCTTCCTGCAAATATTATTTCATTTTTTTCAAGCAAACACCTAAGATTTATCTCCCGTCAGCTGTGCCGCATGTGTATTTATTGCAGGTCTTAAATCATGGCCGGTATCTTCCGAATTTATCTAGACGCGTATTAATTACTTAGGTAAGGATGATACTGCGGCGATTAAATTTGCCTGTATTTACCGTCTCTATTTGCGATCTACTTCAAAACATTTAACTCTATTACAGACATGGCGTTAAAATTCATTAGAAACTTCAATGTGAAAAGTACCGGGAACAAATTTCAGTTGTTTGTCAATTTTATAAACGCGACCAATAATTATAACATGAAGTAGAACTAACTATCCATTTTCAATTATGACAGTTTCGACTGAAACTGCAATTTAATTTTTATTTGTTTTGATTTACATCGATTTGTCTTTCTGTCAGGTAATATAATTAATATTTAAATGAAACTAATGGGTTGTTCGTAATTACAAAATTACAAACGTAGCAGGCGAATTGAGTTTATTGTTCTAGTTTTGTTTGACTTTCCTAAAGTACCGTTTTAAATTAAAGAGAAGTAAGACTTAGCATATTTTAATTATTAAATAAATACATGGAAAAGAGTAGGTAATGAGATTTGCTTTTAAAATCCACCATTTGATACTCTCAATTGAATTCCTGCAGTTTAGATCCTGAATAAACTATAAAATTAATATTATTAGACATGGTGAATAAACTCACTTATGGAACATGCTGCTGTATATATGAAAATAATTTACTGATATAGAACATCAATTTTGTAGAAGAGATTTTCTTTTACATTTAATAGTTGATGGACTATTGAAGAAACCGATATCAATGATACACCCTGTATAGGTTTATGTATTTTTATTTCTTGAAAATTTTAAGACCGTGTTATATGAATGCCGGAATGATGTGTGCGATACCATAAGCGCAGCGAGCATTTTGTCTCAGGTTACTGAAAGTTACATTTGCATCGCATTTGTGATTTTATTGAATTTGCCCGCCTTTGCTTTATAAACAGGGCTTTAAAGCCGCTGGAACAGCCCCTTAATAATGCATCTGCTTTTAGAACATCCAGCAAATATGTATTCTAAATCGTGTGTTTTACTTGCTTACAAACAAGTACGAAAGTGTCTGGGCAAACTTAGTTTTAAAAACGTGCAAAGTGTTAATCTTTCTTAATATTTTTTTTATTCTAAACTTGTACAATTAAAAACAAGCAAAAATCTATTAATTGTAAGAAAATAAGTCAAAGAACTTTTTTATTATTACACGAAAGTCTCTGGGCAAACTTAGTTTTAAAAACGTACGAACAGATCTTAGTGTTATTTTTTTTTAATATTTTTTTATTCTAAACTTATACAATTAACAACACGCAAAAATCTATTAATTGTAAGAAAATAAGTCAAAGAACTCTTTTATTATTATTATATTTATTACAATGCGAAATGTTATGCGGTTTTAAAGCACCATTCACAAAACAAGTACGCGCAGTTCTTGAAAATATTTTGTTATCGTAGTTTAGTCGCACTCATTAAGCTTTAATCAATTTTGACTTTTTAACAATTCTTTTTAGCTGCATTTGTTCAAATCTCAAATTACAATTGATAACCTACTTCCAAACTATGGATGTTTGAATTTGCCTTTATTTTGAGGACATCTCAAATCATAAACATAATTAAAACACTTTATGAAAATACTTACAAACCTGTTTATTATGAAGTCATAATAACGCTGATTTTAAATAACAGTTTAATTATGGGTTCACAATTCCACTCGTGTTTTATAGATCTCATAATACATTCAAAATCAGCATTATTATGACTTCATAATAAACAGGTGTTGGATAAACAAAATTTTCCTGCATTAACTTAGAAAATAAGACGAATTTTTAAGCTGTTTTTCATGTCTAAGAAACAAAGTGGACAAAATACTAATAAAATAAATAATAAATAATAAAATATACGTTTCGTAAGATATTTCGGCGCACTTATCCGTTTAAAAGACTCGTCTTCGACTCGTTTTCTAACATTGGACGCATGCGATAAAATTACGAATTATGAAACTTGTTCTTTAATGTATTATTAACATACTCTCTGGGAGAGGTTCTATTGGACATTGTTGTGAAATTAATTTCTCCTCGTCTTCCGTTTCTTCTTCAAATTCATTTTCCTTTGGAGTTCTAATTTCTCGAATGTGTGGACAGACCATAAAAGTTATTATCAATCGGTCGTGAGTAGTCATTTGATTGAATTATTATTATTATATTTTTTTTAGCTAGACCCAATTATATTAACTTTAAATTATCAAGTCAGTGCCATTGGGAACCTACACATTGTAGTGTGTTCCATCAGAAATTCAGGGTTTAATAATAACTTGTAAAATCGTGTTGTGTTTCAAGCATGTTGTGGTGAAGGGACATACGGATTGCAAAACCACAGAAGAGACAATTTAATTGTCGGAAGACCGTTGCCCTGCTTTGCAGAAATCGTGTTTTAAGGCAACGCAACAACGCCTGTATCGTTTTAAAAGTTACGATCTGCTATAAATAAATACGTCGATATTTAATAATTCTAAGCAGAAACACATTAACCGACGTTTTATTTTATTACATGACCTGGAAAATAATTAGTATAAAAGCTGACCTTGATGTAACATCCTATTATTTAAACGTTTCATTTTTTTACATTTGAATAAAGTTCTTTTTCATAGATTAATTTTGAAACTGTACTTAAAGTGACCATTTATTTTTCATTCAAAAACGGGACAACTTTGAAATATTAAAAAAAAAATTCGGTAAAAAGATCAATAGAGAAATATTGTAACAACACCCGAAATATGGTCATCATACTTAGCAGAGAAAGTCAAGGTTAGAGAAAGTTATTATGAAAACCATCAAATTTTTCGAGAAATTACGTAATTTAGGAAACAAAAATGTCATGGACAATAATGATTGGTGCTCAAAAGTATTTTGTATTAAAGAACCGGTAGATTTGAAGCCTAAACACGCATTTGAAAAAACAGTAGATATATTGCTAAAACTATAGGGTTGGCATCACTAAATGAAACCGAAAATATCGTTTAATTACGATATTTACTTATACTTACGGTATAAGTTCTCTCGGAGACAACGGGACAACGTCTTCAAAAATGGACATATGATCACTTTATACATACTGAGAGTTAATAATCGTGCTAAACATCCACAGTTTTAAAATCACGTGATCAAAAATTGTAAAATTCTGTACGTTTCGGTAGGTTCAATGAAGTATGAACACAATGACTTGTTTTGGCCATCACAATCATAAATATTTAACCAAAATGTTTAGAAGTATGTATCTCAAAGAGGGTTAAATTTGCTAATTACAAGAATTTTATGATTTTTCACGTAGAACAACATGCAAAAAGAACGTTCCGTTGCATTTTAATTAAATTAATGAGGATGATAGCATCTGCTGGAAGCCCACACCGTGTTAAAACTATATTTAGTAGAAACATTATTGATCGGATGCGTACAAAGTGTAATGATGGCAATCACCCTGTATATAAAATTTCGCTGGAAAAAGGTATCGCAGTAATTTCCGTAATAAACTTCAAATCGGTTAAATATACAGCGCCTATTTGAATTCTACGATATCGTAGTTGCGGTGACGGTTTCGGTGACGATAAAAGGTTGTAATAGATGTAGCAATAGCGATAACGCTAATTTCGGAAACGATTCAAAGCGGCATTATAGCTTTGTCATAGTAACAATTATTAAAGTGTATTTGAAAGCCCTTTGATACGCAAACATGAAAAACACTTTGCTTTAGGGTAACATTCCAGGGAAATTTATATTTTATTTGATTTTGGCTTATAACAGATGGCAATTTGTTATTCCTTGTTGGTCATTGGTTCGTATCTTGTTTCAATGAATAAAAAAGAAGCCTAGGAACCTCATAATCCGTTGCAAGAATCGTAACATTGAGCCAATTTTCACTGAAATTTCATTGAGCGTGTAAATATATAGCTTGTATCAAAATCGTATGTGACATTGTCATTATTGCTAACTTTCATTATTACTGACCACAGAGACAACTAACTTATATACTTTATAAATACTTTATAACTTGTATGCTCGTTAATTTCAACTACAACAATGAAAGCACGAATTAATTCTACAAAAAAATGATACAGGGTGTTTGTAGGAAGATAAACAGTGAAGGTCTCATTTAATTATTGCGGAAGCATTGAAAGTAATTCTTTTTCGGTTTAATCGAGGATGCATGATCTGATCAGTTTATTATAGCAATGTAAAGGTATTTTGACAGTTTTATCTAATGCACAGTTAACTCGAACCCGTTTCAAAGATTAATTTAAAAATAAAATGGCATTTTCGAATAAGTTGCCTTTAAATAAAGTTTTCCAAAATAGATTCTGAGTACCATAAAACATACGTACAGGTTGTTCTACTTGAGAAAACAAGCTACTTAGGGAACTTTGGCTTGTTGCTTTTCAACGCCTGAATTCTTAAAGCCGTGACTACACTGATGTCACTACAGCGCTAATTGTTGCTGTTTCGGTTGAACGCACCCGTTAAAACAGTTTTAACAAGTTGCCTTATGTGAAATAAATCTTTAGATAAAATCTAGCGGGAGATTTTAGATTATGTCTTCACTGAATATCTTATAAATCTTTATTCATCAAGGTGGCCATCAAAATTTATCTGGCTGATTATCCAAAATGAATTATTCTTTGGAGTGGAATTTATGAGGCTCCTATCGCAGTTATTCATACAAAGTTTCGGAGTATTATCGTGATAAATTGTAAGGGAAACGATAGAATGGCTGCAGAATTCGGTCCTGCTGAATTATCGATAACGCGAAACGCAGAATGCTAACATACCTACTGCATACTTGCACAGCGGTTACATTTCTCGAATTGTTGGCGAGATTTATTATTTTATCAACGCCGATCGGGGTCTTTACGGCCATCTTCATTGTACTTTAATTGCATGTAAATGCTTCAGAACAATTTCATTTCAAAAATTTAATTTTCTTCATTTAGCTGCGCACAACAAATTGCTTCGAGAGATGTATGGTCTTTCTTTGTAAATTGTTTTGCATCTCAGTTTAATCTGTGACATTTCTTAGATTCGCACTAATTAATTTATGAATGCAAACATTTATGTTCATGGTTAAATATAGTATTAAAAGCAGCGCTATTTCTGAAAAAAATTCGTAATGAGATTCGTGTAAAATATTTTAAACTTTGCACTTTGTACATACTTGTACTGGGTGTTGCATCCTAAGCAACACACATATGTATTTAATAAAGGATAACATGTCTGCGAGATAGTTGTTGAAAGAACGTGTTCCATATACTAAATACGATGTTTCTGTATCAAAGTGATATACCATATATGTTTATTATTCGTTGAAACACTCAAATTAAACCAAAGCGTGTTGCTTGGGATGACGTAGTGGACAAATTCAAGGTACATGTTCCTGAGGTCATTCTAAATAAAAAAAAGTTCTAATATACATGGGTTCAATTCTCCACAGCTCTCCATAGCTTTGGACCTTTAAAGTTTAGAAATAAGTTCACAGACTTTAAGCTGTTTTATTGTCAGACATAAAAGATCAAAGACAAGACACGAAATCAAATGTTTGATATTTGGCCCTCTTCTGTTTGGAAATCTGCGGTGATACTCTGTACGGGCAAATCGTGAATTTCCATCAATAAATCCACAGCACAGGTCCATGGAGAAACGCACGTACATAACTCTTTTTTTTTACTTACAATGAGCTCAGAAATATGTTCCTTAACTTTATCTAGTATGTCGTGCGACACTCAGTATAATAACATCCAAGGTGTCTTTAGTATTCTAAAATATAACTAAAGTAGGGATTTTAATTTCAACAAAATAAACTGAAATAGTATATCAAATTTGTGCCAACCTGTTAAAGTTGCCCCTCTTGTTTAGTTTTGTTTTCCAAAAATATCTGAAAGGTAATTAATTTTCTTACCTCCTCTTATTTAATTAGGATTACAAGGCGAGACAAATTTGAACCGATATTAATAATTACATATTTCTCATGCACATACTAAGCTTATTATAATGAACACACTTCTTGTATAATGATCTCGTAATTTGAAGGGAATTTGTTTCATAAGTTGCACGAAAAACCAATTGTTACGTTACTTTAGGGATTGCTCTGCTTGTGGGATGATAAATCAAACTTACTTAAACCTGCAAGAACAAATTCTTTTTCAAACGGATATTAATCCAACTTATTTCGAATATAGTTTCAGTTGCATTACATTAAGTATTACGATTTTACATAAATTAATTTTCAAATTTTTAAATCTCGCTGTATAGCCGTAACAATTTGAATTGTAAATTGTAACATCTGAATGCACTATTTAAATTTCTAGTCGAAAGTTGTTGAAAATATGTCGGACATTTCATTGAAGAACTTAAAATTTGTCTGATGTAAATTTTCATTTTGTACTTACATTTTGTATTTACACGAAAAGGTAATTCTGCTGCACCAAGCCAAGACATATATATTAGATTCGCAACTTCAGGCTAGCTGTAACAAATGGACACTCTAATCCGAGAACAAAACCGGACTTTTCGTTCCCTGATTTATACTTTCAGCAAGCCAGTGCTGAAGAAGAGCAAGAGGCTTTCAGGAAAAAATAGCACCAGAAAACATAACTTGCGCAATTTCCTTCTGTTGCCTTTTAACACGATTTGTTCTTTTCGTCATTTTCAATCATTATTTCTTGTGAAAATACAATCATTTATTTTAAGAATGTAGTCGGCCTTTATAAATGACGCAAAATATCGTTTCTTTCTTTATGAAAACGATTTTTCAAAAACGTTTTACATTACTAACTAACCAGACTGTGATTATTATTAGCTTTTTTATTCCCGGCATTACGTCTCGTCTGGTGGTAATAACGTACACGGAAAGACCTTAAAATTTTTGTTAATGAATTGTAATCCCTAGAAGTAATATTAGTTTCAGCATGGCTTCGCTCTGTGCAGTATATTCAAATTAGCCTTAAAAGTGAAAAATTATGTTTTGTTTTTAATTTAATTTTTAATGCGAACTACGGACTCGAGGCGTGATAAAAATGATTAAATTAAAATTTCACGCGCAACTCTGATGCACAAACTTATATACTTTAGTGCTAGACGTAAATGTGTAAAATGAGTATACCTCTCGTTAAGAATCATAACTGCACTCTTGAGGCCTGAAGTAAGATACCATGGGGTTATATGTATACGAGATTTGCCCCGACTGCACATTAAGATCGAGCGTGGTCGATACTCACCACATATGTATATTAATCAAATGCCTCGTTCATGAGGTTGCACCACACCAATTCATCTCTCTTATATTACTACTCGTCATTATTACGTGTTCGCGTGAACTAGTGTGTTGACACACACTTGCTGTTGAATATGTATGAATGTAATTTCAGAAACGCATATTATTTCATATACATAGAATAATTATTTTACACGTAAATTAAAATGCTTAAAACATTAGGTGATGATTAAAGTATGAACAAATCGTTTTCATGAAATAATATACTTATTAATACAGCGAGTAGATTACACGCCAACAATATAATATTATGTATTGCAAGGAAAATGTCACCTTGTTGGTCATAAAAAGCGATAGCTTTGATTCATCAGCAAGTTGTGACGAATTCCAATCAAAAGCAAGCACTCATCAAATTAGTACACTTGATGGAGCTGTTAAAATCGGTCATTACTTCGTTTTGGACGTTTCCGAATAAGTCAAAAAGTACTACTGGAACAAATCAAGTAAAGCAGCTAAGGTTCAAAGATTCTAATTCTTGGAATTTTTGCAATATTTTCTAGTCTACCAAGAACTTAGATCGTACTTGGAAAATGACCAGTCACAGCCCTTCTCTTCTTCTCGAAATTGCTAGCCTGCTTAAAATATTTATCAAATCACTTTCATCTGTTAAGTATAACGTAGCTCTCAATGATGCAAGCTTTAAAAATAAACACAATCTACTAAGCAACTAAGCAAACATAATAATTACCAGTATTTAGTTGTTGAGCAACAATTCAGCGTCACCAAGAAGTTTTGTCATATCTGTTGAGTTGGAAAAAACAAAAATGTTGTGCACTTTTGTATGTTTAGGTGTAGAAATCCACTAAAAAGGTGAAAACATTACCTTGACTTTGCCCTTGACCATGGTCTTTTACCACTTCCGCTATAAGGTGATATATAACGCCAGAGTCTCGTTGCATATGTGTCTCAGCAAAAAGTAGATCGATTAGATTGAAAACTTCGTTCCACTATGTTCTGCAGACTATTCCTTTGCTATCATCAAAATGCAATTACGTTATGTTATGTTATGTTATATTATGTGTAATTATGTTCTTCAGACTATTCGTTTGCTATCATCAAAATGCAATTACGTTATCTCTAAATTAATTAACAAACACGGTGGCAAAGTTGGCACTGAGAGAGCCTATCAGCCGTCCCGAGCTAGAACTCAGATAGAGCTGGCTCGAAGTTCTAGGGCGGCAGAGAGAGAGACCTTAGCTGATTTCTACGGGATTTCTAAAATCTTTCATTATGCTTTGACAGCAAGCATGGCCGCCTTGCATGGGGGACTCATTAGGAGCAAATCCCGCTTCAATTTGTCTATCCTACTGCAATGTTAGGTCAAAAAGCGATAGTAAGATGTCGCTATTTTATATGTTCATCATTCTCACATCGCATTTGCGAATAAATTGGGCAAGTCGTTTTTGGTCTGCAGTGGGAATGTCGAGCTACGTTTCTGCTGAGGAAGCCCCAAGCAGGGCTGAAACAGCTGTCCAGAGTCTGCTCGAGGTTCTCACTGCAATCAAAAACGATTTGCACAAAATTTTTCTAAAATCTTTCATTATGCTTTGACAGCAAGCATGGCCGCCTTGCATGGGGGACTCATTAGGAGCAAATCCCGCTTCAATTTGTCTATCCTACTGCAATGTTAGGTCAAAAAGTGATAGTAAGATGTCGCTATTTTATATGTTCATCATTCTCACATCGCATTTGCGAATAAATTGGGCAAGTCGTTTTTGGTCTGCAGTGGGAATGTCGAGCTACGTTTCTGCTGAAGAAGCCCCAAGCAGGGCTGAAACAGCTGTCCAGAGGCTGCTCGAAGTTCTCACTGCAATCAAAAACGATTTGCACAAAATTTTTCTAAAATCTTTCATTATGCTTTGACAGCAAGCATGGCCGCCTTGCATGGGGGACTCATTAGGAGCAAATCCCGCTTCAATTTGTCTATCCTACTGCAATGTTAGGTCAAAAAGCGATAGTAAGATGTCGCTATTTTATATGTTAGATACTTAAATAAAAATCACTCAGATCCAGTATTGGTCTACACAAAATGTGAATCGGTAATCTACTTTTCTTAAATAAAGCGTAACTTAAATCGTTCGGAACAGAAGTTACTGCACAAATATTTGCCCCTACATCTGCGTGATATGGGAACATGCATTAATTAAATAGCATAAACAAATCAGTACGTTATGATTTGTTTGAGTTTAAACGGATTAACGTCAAGCGGCAGTCAAATGTAACCAACCGTCACGTAGTAGCACCATCACTCGTTGGTACGTCAAACTTTGATTTCGTCGACTGTTGCGAATCGCCGAGTGTCGGTGACCTTCGAAAAGGGCACGCTGGCGCTGTTGCTAACCGATTACTTAATGTTTGAAACTCCGTTGCATGCGTAATTCGTATACGCCCTCGGCAGAAACAGATTCGCCGCAGAAAACGTTAGGGGTAAACGTTAAACGGGAAGAGAAAAGAGCCGATTCCTCTGCCGAAACAAAGAAATCGAGTATAAATATGGGTCGTTCCGATGGCATCATTAATCCACTTTCTATTTTAAGTAGAAACAAGTTAGCCGCTCGACAAAATCTGCTTATAGTAAATCAGAAGTCACTAAAGTCTCAAATAATGCCAATATCTCTGTATTTAATTAAAATTCGACATCAAAGATCCGCCCCAATTATAGAGAACACACGCATGCATGTATACTTTGCAGTGTCGAAATGCAAAGTGACGTTCTCCATTTGCTTGCCGGAGGCGAGCCACAAACAGCTCAAAATGGCCACCAATCACAACAGAGAAATAGATAGCATGATCCTCCGTAACCAATTAAAGCATCTGATATTCTTCGTCTTCGCTTTGCGCAGTACCTGCCATTTTTGCCTTATCGGTAACAATCACTCCAGACAGTCAGAAAGTATGTTATGAGCTGGGTCTGAACTGACAACACAAATATCCATGACTCTGGTGAGATTGGAACCCATGATGACAAGTGACACGACTTTATAAGTCGGCTAGGCTAACCGCTGCGCCACTCCCCTGCCCTCATCTGTTATTCAAACAAGGTTTGATGAGGAAGTAATGTTACGACCTTACATCAGCAAATCTATACTAATCGTGGTTGATGAAAGTAACTAAAATTGACATGTAACACCTTATCTGGATCACCTTTCTCACTCAACCTTTGGTTGAAATAAAATATGCAACTCAAAAGCCTCCATCATAGCTTTGAATTGCCAAAACCTTGCACCTAAGGAATTGACCTTTACTCTTGTAAAAAAGGATGGTCAGCATATTATAGATGCTGAAGGTGGATATATTGAATCTGATTTGTGGTTGCGTGCATTTTGAGAAAATGTTTTCAATTAAAACTTCAAAGCAATTTGCAGATTTTCTAAGATTAATTTTTTATTTCCAATTTCTATGTGTAGACATTAATAAATGAATAATGAATACCACTTACAACTCGGAACTAATATTGAGTTATATTGTGGATTTTAGAAATTCGCTGAAAAGTATACGTGGAATGACAAAAATGTAGATAAACTTGATGGTTTGAAATTGTGTTGCCATTTCTTTCGCAAAAGCAGGAGCTTCTGTGGCATGATAAAATTCAGAACTCTTAAGTACTTCTTAACAGGTATCAACACAGCAGCTCTACACCGTTATTCATTGAAAATTTCTTGCCTATGAGTAATTTTTTCGGACGTGCGAATAGATGGAAGTCTGATAATGCTAAGTCTGGTTAAAGATTGCATTGGCAACAACACTTGTACTTGGAGTAAAAGTATCTTTTTTTTTTTTACTAAACTCGCTTTATATTATTTTATCTAAAGTGAATACTTGTAATAAATTAGCCTTTTTGAAGTTAATCAGCCTTCTTTGAGGAAAAAAAAGCAACTTTTCATTTGTCTTGCTTACACTAGGGATGACGACACGTACCCGGGCACCCGTTTATTTAAATGGAACCGGTTCCTCTTTATGAATACCTGTTACCCGATAACTATCCGATACCCGATAATTACCCAACACCCGACATTCGGAAAGTGTCCAACAATCGAATGGCCTTTATTACATTTCGTCTGGTGCGACCTTCTTTACATTTTGCTCAACTGAGCATCAGTTACTTTAGATAATTCTTTATTAGTTTTTCAAATTGTTATTCGATACTTATCAGATATCCAAGTGGCTATCAGTATATCAGGTACCCGTGTATTTATCCGGTAACGAGTAACTACTCGAATATCAGTAACGGATACCCTGGTAGCAAAATTATCGGGTATCGGTATCGCTGTTTACAATGCAGATCATATGGTTGGATAATATAAACAAGATGTGGAGGAACGTAAATCAACTACGAAAAAGGCTAAGCACGCATGTCCTAACAACCTTACAATTTGCAATTTAAAATACTGTAAGATACGTGATTTTAAATTCTTTGTATAAATTGAGCTTTTCTTAGTTGTGTTTCTCCAGAAAATATGTTTTTTCTCAAATCGTTGAACTTTGCTTCCTTTACGTTATTCATGTTTTAACTTTTGCTGCCGTGTATGCTGTACAGTCTCCATAATTTGTTTTAGTATCAATGTGTCTGCCCTTATTTTTTTTAAGTATCTTTTGATTTCTTTCGTTATCCTAATTGAATCTTCTGTATTGATAACTCATGTTGCGCAATAACCTCTAATTATGCAAAATTTTGCCTTTTATGATTTTGCTGTACTGTTTCTAATTAAATGAGTCACTGGGCGTCTCTCAACGACTGGACGAAATTAAAAACGTAGCTACAGAAGATCAAATTGAAGATTTTCTCTTAGTTGAAAATAATTAACTAGTTGTTACTACCTGCAGTAATATTTGACGTTTTAAATTCAAATTTGGGGTATTTAAGAGTAAGTTGAGCAGTTCTTCACATGAAATCATTATTAAAAATAAATAGTAATACAAAAATTTCGGATATTGATTCTTTTTCTTTAATATTTAAAAACTGCTGATCATATGTTAAGAACCGCTGACTACTTATAATAAAACTAAACATAGATTGACGCAGACATTTAGAGAATAATGGTATTGATAAATACAGAGTTTATTTAATACTGTAATAAAATTTAATTGTAGGTTGTGAGATAAATTTTGACGTATTTGGGCGTAATTTGCAAAAAAAAACTTTTGTAGCTTTCTTGTTATTGGATTTTGATCAAAAGCGAATTAAGAAAAAAAAGCTTTATTTTGATCTCCTGTAGTCGCCCTTTCAATCTCCTCCGTACGTTATGAGAAGAGACACACTGAATATATAATTATTCACATTACTATTTATTGTTATTATTTTTTAATCCGATTTCTACGGAAGGTATAACTTTTTTTTGCAATTAAAAAGTAGATAACAAAAGATAGATATCTTAACAAAAGAAGTTGCAACATTGAGGATTATTTATCTATAAAAGTAATAACATTTATCCATTGTATTCATTCGATCTGGAGAAGCTAAACTCGGTCAACTAATTATCAAACTTTAGTCCATCTGTATCGATGATGCCCACCCATCTGTTACGATGATATGATAGACAGGACCCGTAAATCGAATTTTCGTGTTCGTTGTGCTTGCTTTTACAATTTTTTGTTACATTTCATGATTTTTTCGCCGACAATTTCGCAGTATAAATAAATAGGTCCCCGAATATAACCCGATAATAAACGAAACTGTTTCTTTTCGTTAACGTTAATAACCAAAGTTATTGAGCCGCCGCGCCGAAGGTTATTCAAATCAAAATTGAAATAATTACAACTACATACAAAAAATAGATTGCTGTCGAAAGGTGATTATTGAGATCATTTTGAGTTTGGAGAATATCCCAAGTAACCAAAAATGTTTTATGAAATTCTTATAATAAATGTCTATACAGCAAGTCTTTAAAACTTAAAGCTTTATTATTTAGTGTAGGAAACACTAGTGCACTTGTCCAATTGACGCTTGCGTGTTAAAATAGAATTTCTTATGAAACTTGCTTTTTAATATATTATTGTACATTACTTTCGTTTGACGTTTTAGTTCAATAATCGTTACATAAAAACTGCACAATCCTTTATTATGCATCGTTTATAAACGCTCTTTGTAAGGGTGTATAATAAATATTTCTCCCTGATACTGACAATTCACTGTGTATTTATTATTCTACGGCGTTTAAACTACATTATAAAACAATGATAAAAACTATAATACCTACTGTTTTTTAAGGACTTTTATTATGCACTTTAAAAAGCAATTATAACTTTTTTTTATAAATATGAAAAGCGATCACGTCCGGCATTCTACTTAAGGAAGGTACAAATGCACTGATATAAATGTTTTATTACCTAGCGTTATAAGCACTTTTACAGCTTGTTCTTAAAACTGAATTGTTCTGTAAGTATTTTTACTGAATTAAAAACCTTAATAAATCAGGAAAGTACGTAATGCTCCAAATAAACGCTAATAATACAGTGATTTAGCTGTAAAAAGCAATATGTGTACTTGAGATGCGACGTTTATAATCTGTTTGGACTTCTATATTTCTGTTTCATTATTTTTTTAACGATGCTATTAGTTAATTTCATTAAAAATAAATAAAAAGAGCTTTCGCTAAATCGATGATACGTTTTAATTGAAACTTTGCTTTCAATTGGAAAACAGAAATCCATTAATAAATGAATACCCGGTAGCGAGATAATTGCGGGTTTACATTTAAAATAAAAATGAGCTTAAACAGCGATTTAAAGTTATTCTCGCGATATATTTTACGTTTTTGTATCACGACTTGGTAGGTAGTTCACGGGAAGCTTTAATGTAAATTAATTGCGACTTCGTTTGCCATAGTCTAACGTGGAATTGAAATTAACCGTTTTACATTATTTTCTTTTCGTGAAAATAAGTTTTTATTCTTCGCTCTGAGAGATATATAGGTATGAAAGCGGAATCGCTATACAAATACTGAGCTTGAAAGTAGACTCAACATCGCGTTCTTTTTGTACCTAGTATAAAAGTTCATCAGTGAGAATGTTTATAAGTTGTTTCTATACGGCAGAGATAGGATCTTTGACTTTTTCTTTTTTTAAGCAGGTAGGTATGTATAAAGTTGCCTCTGCAAGCTGTGCAGGATTTTACTCGACTTCCAGAAGTAGAATTTTAAACTAAAAACTACGGGGTTTTAATAAATTATAATATAATTGAGCAAAAAATACTGTACGTAATTTCTGTGATCGTGTTAATTAATTAAATTCATTTCAGAAAAATTTTAATTAGTTTGCCTTATTAATTAATTATTTTGTTTGAATAATTTTTCACCGCTCGCTTCACCTTGTTCGCAAAGTGCAGTGGAGCTTTGACTCTTGTTTGCAGTTTCTTTTAAATTTATTTAAATTTGAAATTAAAAATTCATTATCTTTTCATTTATTTATTAATTAACGTTTCGGAAAGGGCCTTTTAAATACGCAAATTCGCCTTATCAAGTTTACAACCGTTAATTCTGGTTAATCGAAAGGAGATGTAAAACGAGTTTGAAGTCCATACTTGAATCCTTCCATAATTATATTATTTTGTTGAAGTATTTAGCACAATTTTTGATACTATTTGATACGAGTATAATAAGTTAAGAAAGAATTTATTGTTTTTGTGTACTTTTCAATGAATGTTAATACAGAATGCCTATCTAAAAAAAACTCAAGAAAAAGCTAATTCTCTGAGCTCCACGATCACGTACTCAAGAGAACATGTCGCTCTGCCAATCACCCTGTATAAACATGTGTTTTTATTCATTGTGAGAAAAGAAAATTTAATGCAAACGACCTGTAAGATTTGCATTCACAATCGATAACTAAAATATAACGATTTTGTTTTCGAGTAGGAAAGTATTCATAAAGGAGGGAAGGCGCCGCAGAATTAATATATCCATATAATTCAATCATAAATCTTGTAGCATCTTGCCGAATTATTTTCATAAGCGATGAAGCCCTTTAAATTATATTATTCATAATATAATCCAGTCTTAGTTACCATATCTGAATATGAGCTTTAATTTGAGGAACAAATCCTAGCCCAGAAACCTCCTCAGGTCGGCTGGCAGTGTCATGTTGATAGACTATTGTGCGCTGACAATAGGTTTATCACGGCCTATTGTCGTCACCGTCTCTTTGTGTCTCTTTGCTTCTGTAACATTTGCTTTGGACTTGTGATACAAATCATCTGCTAAGAAATCTTCGACCTTTGCTCCTTGCTTTGTCAAGATATTGTATAACCAAATTAGTTAACTTTTATGAAAGCTACACTAAATTATACTCAGAATGAAATGTTGCACTCGAAAATTAATTAAAGTTGCTTTAAAATACGTCTATCGTTCGTTTGCTATAAATTACTTTTTTTTGTTTGTGTGCCATCTGTGAATTATGTTTCAGTCTTCGCATTCACTGAAATATCTGAAAATATTAGAACGTTAGAATTTGTACAATTGCTTAAATTGTTGAATATATGTTTATTTTGTCGATAGTTAAAATAACTTAATGAGTAATTACAGACAATTTAGCCTTAAAGTCAATTTATGCCTAGAAAGTTTCGAAACTTCATATAATTACTTAACACTTCAGTTCTACAAAGTATAATTTAATCAACATCCTCCACACATACTGGACGAGACTACATAGTATTTTCAGAATAATCTCCCGTGTTCTTATGCTAATATCGTTCCTTTAGTTGAATTGTCCTTGTATTTGCGTGCCCGTGGATATTAGTTTTAATTTTCTTACAGGAGTTAACGTCCATCGTTATACAAGGCTCCTTTACGTTTCCATTTTAAGTGGATTTTAAGTTTATAGAGCGTCAGAACTTCGAAACATAAATCTTCCAGTGCGTTTAATAAACGTATTTACTTCTCGATTCTAATATTTTGCCGTTAAATTTCAAATAACTGACAATATAAAATATCGTGCCGCGAGGAAAATTTAATAAAATACTTTAATGATTTACCACGTCAAATACAACGCGATCTATTTTCATTACGCTCCACTATACGGAATTTAGAATACCTATCTGCCTTAAAATTTAATGTTCCGGGAAAAAGTCGACGCAATAACGTAGAGAGAGTAGCTGGCTGTCAACAGAGAGTAATAATATTAATGTAATTTAATATGCACTATAATGCTCAAGAAAGTACATGCTTCCAGTTGCTTTCTTTATTTTCTTCTGTCATAATATTTACATAACTTGGTGTAATGAACTCTATTATTACGATGCCTCTTTTATGTTTTACGCCAAATTCTTTATTAAATGGCAGGAAAATACCCAATAATTATGGTTTTTTAAAAAATATTTAATGTATTTAGGATTTTTGACTTTGAGTTTCTTCATCCTTTGTCCCTTTCCAAGCTCAACTATTCTTTGTTAATCTCACAATCCAATCTTTCTTAACCTTGCAATCCAATATTTCTCGAGATTGCTTTCCACCAGGCTTTTGTTATTCTCTTCCTTTCTTTATGTTGATTTGAGCCATCCACTCGTTAGCGTCCTTAGTTTACGTCTTAGTTAATGAGTGTTTCGACATGAATGATCAAGGTTAATTTTACGCCTAATTCTGTATTAAATGGCAGTAAAAGTACCCAGTAATTACCGTTTTTTTTGTAACAATATTTAATGTATTTAGAATTTTTGACTTTAAGTTTCTTCACTCTTTGCCCCCATCCAATCTCAACTCTTCTTCGTTACTCTTGCAATCCAATATTTCTCGAGTCGCTTTCCACCATGCTTTACTTACTTCTTCGTTTTCTCTCCTTTTCCTTTCTTTATGTGGATTTGGTCCATCTAGTCGTTAGCACCCTTAGTTTACGTCTTAGTTAATGACGTTAATGACATTGTTCATGAACGATCAAGGTTGGTTTTATACCAAATTCTTTATTAAATGGCAATAAAATCACAGTAAATACGTTTTTCTAAACGATATTTGATATATTTAGGATTTTTGACTTTGAGCTTCTTCACCCTTTGGTCCTATCCAAGCTCAACTCGTCTTTGTTAATCTTGCAACCCAATATTTTTCGAGATTGTATGTTTTTTATTTCTTCTTTTTCTGCTTCCCCTGGTATTATTACTCGTATAATTACAATACTAAATAGAAGAATACTATGAATACTTGGACCACCTTGCCTATTCCTTGCCCTGTTTTATACTATTGTTATCTATTTTCTTCCAATGTAAGTTGCATCTCACTGTCTATTGATTTTCTTTTAGATAAACTAGATTTCACTCAGCTTTTCTACGAAATCGTTCGTACACGTCTGCAATTCGTGAGCAGTTCAAATTTCACTCTTGAGACATTCTTTCACTAAATTTGGCTGAATTTGAAGAGTACAATCAACGTTAAAACTTTACCGTTTATGCAGGTAAATGGTAAAGTCAAAATTAGGAGCCACCTTAGATAAGTCGTTAATATATATATCAAAAAGAGTACAGGATCCAGAATCGAACCCTGAGGGATTCCCACGATGATGTAAATGTAATCAGAATTGGTAATTTGTTTTTGGAAAGATTGTTGATGAGTAATACTGACATATTGGTTTCGTCCAGATAAAAACGATCTAATCCAATTGAGACTATTCTTATCCAGTAAGATAGTGTGGTTAACACAATCAAACGCTCTACTAAGCCTATTACTGTTCTCTATTTATCATTAATCATTCTCCTAGATATAATTTATACTTCGTTTTTTTCTTCGATTGAATAATATAAACGATATGCTTGTTTTTAATTTATGAACAATTTGGATTTTATTCTTGACATTCTTCCACCAAATCTGGTTGAAATGTAGGACACTGTGAACGTTAGACCTGCAGGCCTACTCCTTGTCCTGCTTTAAATCCTTTCCTTTCTTCTAAAAAATCTTGTTATCTGTTTTTTTTTTCTTTCCAGTTCCATCTCAAGAACTATGTATCATTCTTCTTGTTTACTGTCGGCGCGAAAATATTTCAAAGATCAAGAAATTCACTCGAGAGAAACTTATTGTAGTTGTGAATAGTTCAAATTACACTTCCATTAAGTTTGGTTGTGATTTCTCAACACACTTTTTTAAAAAGGAATTACATGTTGTAAGTGTCGCGGACAGAAAATTTCGGACACCGACGTCATCCATTGTCGCAAGATGAGAAAAATTTCTTCATGTAAACAGAGAATGAATATTGAGAGTTACAAAAATTATTTGACATTTAAGCACATGAATTTAGGTTCTGCGATTCTCGAGCCAATAAAATGACAGGCATGAATATGACTGAAGCCAGAGGCTGGTTTATATTGTTATATTGGTGAATTGACAGTAGTGTTCGAAGTTTCTGTCTGCCACTGTACATAAGACAGTCCACTGTTCCAGAATCCTTTCCTCTTTTCATATCTCTTAGTTTTTTACTCCTCTACTAACTGCTTTTGTTCTTCAGATTTTTTCTGATCTTTTTCTTTCTGCTTTTTATTATTGATTAACTTGTTCTCTCATTTTTCTTATTTCTGTCTCTGTTTTTACTTTTGCTTCTGTCGTTCCATGAAATATTGTGTGAATTTATTTAATTAATTTATATATAATTATCTCTTTCTTTGTATTATGTATTTCTCTATTCTGCAGTTTTAGAATTAGCATTTTTCTCATAATTATTCTTCTTCTCTCAATATTTCTACCAAACACTGTTTCTCTTTCCTAGATAATTGTTTATTTATTTTTTCGTTGTTTGGTTTCATTGTTTCCTTTGCTCACTTGTTATTTACTTTTTTCATTACTTTTTACTCTTACCTATTTCTGATGCTATGTTCTCTTTTGTTCTTATGGCAGCTTCTTAATACAAGGTTTTCTATAATTGTTTCTAATAACTCCTCTTTTTATACAGTGTTTTTTTTTAGTTATGGGCGTAGGGATTCACATGCTAAAAAATTTGCTTCATGTTATGTTAATCACATGTTAAAAAGATTTATAATCAATGACATAATTTGCTACGAAATACACATTACCAGAATAAGAAATGCGTCATGAATTCAATTATTTTAATATTGAAATTATTCACGAGCAAATTTGAAGCGAGTAAATCAAACTTAAAACTTTAATTCGACACTCAGACGTTTTAGACAACAGTGAATAATTTCTTTCCGACATTAACCTATCCGATCAATATTTGCTCATTAAAAATTTCAAGTTTTAATATTAAAATAATTAAATTAATGATTCACCTGTTATTCTGGGAATATGGAATTTGTAATAAATTATGTAATTGATTACACAAGTCTATACGAATTTTGCGTATGGAATTTGAATGTGTTATTGTTATAACTTTGGTGATACTAAAATGAGAAAAAAATAGTTTATTTTCAAAAAAGTTTTTCAAAAATGTTTGCTTTAGCAGCGAGGAAAATGTCATTAGAAATTTTAAGAAAACGTATGACTTCTGTTGCTCAGATAATAAAAAAATAAGACTGATGTTACTGTATAACATTTTAATCAACTAAGTATTCAAATTGATTAACAAGACAAAAAATAGGTTTAAAAAAGAAAGCTTTTGAGAGATATCCTGCAATCTATGGCTTTAAAGCTATTATTTATAACATCAGAAATTCGCTCCTGGTAGTTTTTTTACTATTATACCCCACAATCTCTAACTTCAGTAAATTCACCGCATATATGTATAGAGTGTTCCTTGAAGTAACCGACAAACTTACGCTATGTTTTTTAGATGTGATTCCAAACAAATAGAACTTCATATACATTTTAGGTAAAAGAGTATACGTAGTTTTTTGTTCAGAAAAATCTCTAGAACGCATGGTGTAACTTTGTTGGTTACCTCAGGAGGGAACAACCTGTGAAACAAAATTAATCTATATCATATTTGCACTTTCTTAACACCGTTTAGTATTTTTCAGACTTAAAAAATCACAAAAACTACGTTTTAAAACAAGCAATCTTTAAAACATAAGTATTTTAGTAACCAGTTTATCGCAACCATCAAAACTACGTAGTCGTTTAATATATCTCTCGACTAGAAGAATTTTTTACTGCTTTCACGTAAGACAAATGAAAAATGTTGGACTAAACCCAGGCGCAAAAATAAATAAAACTGAAATTTGCTTAACATTTTGAACATAATATAGTAAGTACAAAGTTTTTTTAATCTCAAACCGGACAGAAAAATGAAGGGAAACACACTCAACGTTTCGCTATAGATTTATAGCTTCGTCAGGATGAAGCTATAAATCTATAGCGAAACGTTGAGTGTGTTTCCCTTCATTTTTCTGTCCGGTTTGAGATTAAAAAAACTTTGTACTTACTATTTTCATCGGACAAGAACAAACTTCAATTATGAACATAATATAAGTTAACATGAGGCAACATTTTTACCATGTAAAACCTTATGACCACAGTTAAAAAAACCACTGTATATTTTTTCAACTCAACTGTCAACATTAATTCCGAATATTTTTATCTCTTACGGGATACCTTTTAAGTTTTCTTCTTCCTTTCCTGCATTGTTTCTCACGTTATTCTTCTTATTGTCTTAAATGAATAGCTTGACTTCGTACATTATTTTTCGTGCTCAATTCTTTTTTTCCTTCTTTTCAATGACTATCTCGATACATCCTATTCAAAAATATTTAATTTTTCTGGTCTCATTTGTATTTTGTTCAAATTTTCTTCTCTTCCTTTCTTCCTAGATGAAATGATTATTGAGTAACTGTTATATTAGTGTTTACTACTGTTTACATATTTCGTTTGTGTTATCTCTCTTATGTCGTTCCCTATTTGGTTCTTTGTTTCCACAGAGAAAAGTGAAACAATTTCTTCTAAACCAGGGATGGGAACTAGCGAGGAAATGTACTCACACCATGCAACGATTGTGTTTATTTGCTGGGCACATCTCTGTGAATAAATTTTCGCTTACCCGTTACAAACGAGAGCGCTGTTCTATCTAAACCACATCTATCTAATCACAAATATAGATTGTGTTTCCGGATGGACCTACCTGTACTTATAAACTTTCTTATTTCGAATTGTAAAAGGTCATTCGTTCAAGTTTTACTTCTTCTAGCGAGTTCTCAGAAAATACCAAAATTTCGAAACAATGTACAGACTGGTTAGAAATCGAGACAACGTGAAATTTGGTTAAGAGTAAAGTACTTTCCATTTTAAAGGAAAGTAAAACAGTAAAAGTATTACTGGAAAAAATATTTATAATGTCAAAAGAAGCTCAAATATCCTGAACGCATGGTTCCTAAAATTGGAAATAAGGAAGTTTATAGTTACGGGCATAGGGATTTACATGCTAAAACTTTTGCCTAATGTTAACTCATGTTTTGCAAAAAAAATTATTTTATAATCAGGAAGTTTATAGGTATAGTTAGGTCCATCCGGGGACACTAAAGTGTAATGTAAATATACTCGATTTTAGACTATTAAATACTAATAGCTAATACTAATGAGCCTCTGATCTACTTGAATTGAAACTGACAACCATATGGGTTACTGATTGTCAGTTCTAATTCATGTCGACCAGAGACTCCGAAGAAGGATCAAAATAAAGCCGAAAGTCGGCTGAATGTTTTAGTATTTTTTAATAACTCTAAAACCCAATCATCTTTAGATTATTTATTTATATTAATATTCAAGACGCCAACTTTACACTTCTATTGAAGCCATTCGATGTAGAAGTGTCTGAAGAAAGATCCAATTTATTGCAATACAATGAATAAGAAAAGAGAAACGTGAATGTAAATAAGCATAGTTCTAAATGTATGAGGGTATTATTTCTACTTCTTGCATAAATTCTTTCAAGACATTTGGCTCAATAGGCCATTTACATAGGATAATTTTATGCTCTCCACGATTTTGCCTGCCACCACTCTGTAGAGACAACTAATCTTAATATGCGATGAGCATACAAGCATTTTTATAAATGACGGAGGCACACTTGACATTCTATTTCTGTAAAAAATATTCTTAAAAGATTAATAGTCCGCCGTAAAACGGTTTACTTTGCTGCTCCGCGTACTTTAAATTCAGGAAGCATTAACACTTTTGATATCTACTTTCGGAACAAATTTTAAATCAAGTTTGGTAATTTTGTGCGTCACGCCTATTTTACACTTAAATTCGTTGTAAAGTTTCTTATAATTTCGTTTTATTATGTAGTAAAAAATATCCAATTTACGTAAAGTTTGTTAGCGTAACACATTGTGGTATTAAAATTGCTGTTACATTCTGCGAACTTTCAGTTCTGCAGAGTTTGTTTCGTTACAACATTCGATTACCACGGAGTTCATCCTAAAACATACAGGACCCTTGAGACGCTTAGACGTCCCACTGCATCGGAAAGGCAACTCTTGTGTTACTTAGAGAAAGTGAATTAGATAGAATAACGTAAACATGTAGAGAGAGAGATCCTACGCACAGGCGGCGTTGATTAAAATTGGAAATCTTCTATACCTTTCTGCGTCCTACGAAATTCAAGCAAAAAAGGAGATTTAGATTACACTTTTGATTACTATTTACAATTTTAATACTTTCACCCATTTTTTATTTCAGCGTTTAAATTTAAGAGAGAAAACGAACCGCAGACTGCATAAGGTAGTATTTTATATTGGTGTAGTCTGAAACATTACGTATAATAACGTAATGCACTCTATATCGATTTAAATTCGATTCTGCCTGCTTTAGGATGAACGAGAACATTAAATTTTAAAGCACTTTAAAAGAGTAGCGGATTAAAATTTTATTTTAAATGCTTTTAAGTAGAGTTAGCTGATGCAGCGTCATCAGAAAATTATACCTCCATTACCCGCCGTTATTTTGTATTTTTGCGACTGCATTAATCTCCACGTAGTTGCTACAATACTCTGGGAGAGTAACTGTGCACTTTACGACCGAATCTAATTTCGTAATTTATATTTCAATCTGCGGTTTTTTCGAGGATTTAATTTTTGTGGTCATCATAAAATCATTTTTTTTATCTTAGCCTATCTTAACGTAAAGTCGAAATTGTATAAACTTCTTAAATATTTCGATTTAATACAATAAGCAATTTGTATCAGTTTCCTACATTGAACGTGAGAGTAAACTGTTACGTGAATGATCGTGTGTGCCTACTTGCGGTGGCGCACCGGGTATATTTGATTAATAACTAATTACTTTCTTAATATGCATATCTAATACAAACCAGATTAAAAAAAAAACACAAACAAACTAAGCAATGTTTAAACTACTTGTGTGCGAACTAAACTACACAGCGATTTCGAAAGTTAAACTTTGAAATGTAAGGGTGACAAAGAGTATTATATTCCACTGCTATAACTAAAACAAAATAGCTTTAATAAAAATTGACGTAAATGATCATTTTCACATCTAATATAACTTCACTCGCGTAAAACTTTTTGAAATAAAGATCTCATAAACATTAATGTTCGAACTTTTTCAAAAACCCGAGGGAAAATTAATTTCTTACGAACCCAAGCAACGTACGTACTACATCGGCTTTGTTTCCTAAACCGGAATTGAAAATGTGTATGTAGCTATATACACACATGAGCAAAAGGACCTGGTAAATTATGAAAAGCCGCGCACCTGTTTGCCTTTAATTTCCTTTTAGACGATTAACGACTTCGTGGTTAAAAGATGTAATTTGCTAACTTATTTCTCCGGTTGTGCAAGAGTTTAAGTTAAACAAGAAAGTTTAAGTTGGAAAATTTTACTCAAATAAGATGAAATTTCAACGGTGTTTGTTTATTCGCAGGAATAACATAAGGCTTTATACACTTGTACTTAAATTGATTTAAATATTTGAAAACGTTTTTAGATTGAAGGTGTAGTAATCAAAACGTCTGATTTCCCTTTCCTTTCACTGTGCGTTAGAAAATTTAATTTCTAAGGAATGAATACTAATATAGAAATTTGGCATTACAAAGAAACCATCACCAAAACAAAACGAAGAGACAGAGGAATAATGAAAAATAATTTGCGATGTGTGTCCAAAACTGTAATAAAAACTGCAATTGCCCTGACAATATCAAGTTACATTTAAGGACTGGCTGGCACAATGATATATACAAATTTATTAAAAACTGAGAAAGACGTACCAAATTAACCAATAAACATTCAAGGTACTATCCTGTATCTCTCAGTTTGTAACAAAATTGTGGCTTCAAGTTTAACATCGTATCATATGATGTGAAACCGTTCGTTAAGAGCACCCTTCACAAAATAAAGGCTCCCACAAGCAAATAAATTCAGTGCATCTATGTAGGTAGGCCATTAATGTAATTTTCCAGATGCCTTGACTTCTTAAAAACATCTACTTCAGTTTAATAAAATTTTGATATACAGTTTAGGTGATACGATATGTCTTCTGCAAACAAGGGGGAGCAGAAATAAATCATATTTTCCTTCGTGTTTCCACAATATTAATTTAAACGACTCACTGATACATAAATGACAGTGTATTGGTTGGTCTATCGAATATACTCAAACAAACAAATGATACGTGCATCTAAGAAAATCCAATCTTTATTCCTCCATTTTTCATCCAAACTATAAACAGATTTTATTACTCTTTGCTTTTTATAAACTGTCGTCGATTTGAGATAATCAGTATTAAGAGAGAAAAGAAAAACTAACAAAAATGCTAAACTCAGTCTGGAAACTAATTATTTCCTTTGGAATTGAGAATATTTTGTTGCACAAAGGAAAGAACTACTTGTTTAGTTCCTACCAATTATCTCATGGAAGCATTTGAAGAAGGGTAGTGCAGCCTAAGTAGTTAGAAGAACCAAAAGACGACGTCGACGATATCTTCTTGATACGGTCATATTAAACCATCTCGTATACCTGAACACCCAATAACCGAAGAGATAAGATTCATTCGTGACAGAGGCAAGGAAAAGATTTCGAAATAAGTCAGTTCCAATGGAGAACTAACTTGTACTGTTCAAATTACACGATAGGCACGCCTGCATCACCACCATTTACAAGACAAGTGTGAAGAGAGCAAACAAAATGAAGCACCTAAGTAGCTTTAAATAAATTAAAAGCACTTAGGTATGTAATATCGACACAACCATCTGCAAAAAGAAACCAGAAACAAAAATAAATAGCAACTGCTCAACTACATTTCTTTTCATTGCTGAAGTAGAAGGCAGATTAAGGAAAAAGATTGGATTAGTATAATACAGGAATTCGAATTTGATGTCCACAAGGAAAATACTTGAAGAGAGATGAATTGAAGTGTAACTACAGCAACCACAGAAACCCACCAATCAGACTTCAATATGCCATAACAATCAATTGAAGAGAATACGATATTTAGGAAATCAATTGTCATGCTTGTTAGTTATCAATCGTAACAAGCATAACAATCAATATGAAATGATCCAAGGGAAAGCAACGAATCAACCGCTAACTATTTAGTGTCTTCGCAGCGATCTGGGCTGTGTATTTGCTACAAAAATATCTTCGAGCGAGGAAAACTGTATGTAGCTGTTGGCAGTATTTTTAATTTAGTAAAGAGTATTGAGAGGTCGGAAACATCGGAAAATCGACAGGGATGATGCGTGTAACGCAAGTTAATATATTTAGGGAATTTATTTATGAATTTAATGCGATCCACGAGTAACAATGTGTTTGCAAATAATTAAAAAAGAATAACCTACAAAAATAAAATAAACCAGGGAGCCTGGAGGTTCGCGAGCTGTTAAAAAAATAACGAACTAGATACGAACACGTCCCAATCTGAGCAGTGCGTTCGTCAGAAAAACCGACAGGAAATGGATCACCACGATTGGTTTGCGAACCGTTCGTTGGGCGCTCCAAACCCTGCCCCAATCTTAATCTTGGGAATTTATGGTTCGCGAACGATTCGGCTCGCATTTGTATACGCACCTTAACATGGGTGCATAGGTCGCGAACCTCCAGTCTCCCTGGTTTATTTTATTTTTGAAGGTTATTCTTTTTTAATTATTTGCAAACACATTGTTACTCGTGGATCGCATTAAATTCATAAATAAATTCCCTAAATATATCAATTTGCGTTACGCGCATCATCCCTGCCGATTTTCCGATATTTCCGGCCTTTCAACACCCTTTACTCAATTAAAAATACTGCCAACAGCTCCACATAGTTTTTACGTAGCCCTTGATGTGGACATTATTGCTGCAAGTCCACGCATAGATCGTTGTCAAGACACTAACAGCGACTGATTGCTCGGGTGCACTCTCAAGAATATCTCCATCTTATTTTAACCTCACGTAAAAACAGAGGATGGAGATATTCTCAGAGTGGTCTAGGGTGGTCTGTCGAAAACGCCACTAATAATTCGCGGTTGGTTCATTCCTTTCTCTTGGATTGCTGAAAGTTCGTTGTGAAAATAATTTCAACGAACTGTTCGCCAACGGTTTGCAAATGGTTCGGCTCGCATATGTATACACACTCTTAAACTAGATTTGCTCCAATAAATCTTGTAACGTAGAAAGCTGTTTCCAATGTGCTTGCAGACCTAAGACGTCCTTTAACTCTAGAAAATGTAGAAAAAAGAATGATCTGCTACCCACGTAAGCCAAATTAAAAAAATGTAGTATACAACGTGTTATTGAAAGTTGTACAGATATTTTAACTGACGATAGTACTCTTTAAATAGATACTAAATACCTAAACTTCCTTATATAAAAGCTACTAGTTTCAGAGGTACACAATTTATTGTTTTTGTTTGAGAGCCACAGTATATTTTTAAATTTGATCCTCGAAATTGATGACGGGTAGGCGTCAACCAATCAGACGCAACATTGAAATCGAATGAAAAGATTAGCATCAGTGTCACGATGACTTTTGGCGGTTTTGTAATTTTATCTTGCCAAAAGTAAAAAGCAGTTATTACTTATTACGCTCAGGTGAACGCGGAGGTCATAATTACCACAATAATTCCTGTCGCACATCTAGCGGAATGTTTTCAAGAAATCCAGGCAACTCATTTTCCAAGAAATCTAGATAAATGGTCTCAGTTGTCGGTTTTGGCAAAATATAAGGACCAATATGATGACCTCCTACAATGCCAATCCACACGTTGTTGGAAAATGTTTACTGCAAACGATTTTCACAGAAGAAAAAAACTATAGCCTTCGCGTTCACTTGACTTAAATCCTTGCGATGTTTTTTTGTGGGGTCACTTGAAGCAACTGGTATATGCCACGTCAGTTAACACTGTTGAGTCAATAATGCTTTACAGATACGTCAAAATCACCAAGTCATGAACAGAGTTATAGACAACTGAATTCGCAGAACAAACGGCTGTATTTTTCGTCGGCGTCGCCACTTTGAGCAACTTTTCTAGTCTGTAAATTGTCCAGATAAAGTTTTCGTTTTTTTTTTTAATTACTTTGTTACTCTTGACAAGATTAAATTACAAAACAGCCAAAAGTCATCGTGACACTGAAACGTTTTAACAGTTATGATAAGGACGCTAACCTTTCATTAGATTTCGCCGTTGCGTCTAATTGGTCGACGCCTACGCACCATTAAAGCCGATCGCCAAATTAAAAAATATACTGTGGCTCTCAAACAAAAACAATAAATTGTGTATCTCTGAAACTAGTAACTTTTGTATAAAGGAAGTTTAGATATTTAGCATCTATTTAAAGAGAAATATCGTCAGTTCAAATATCTGCATAACTTTTTATAACACGTTGTATATAATTCAGTAGAACGTTTTATTTTCCTCTGTAATTAATTTTAGAAGAAGAAGACTTTCAATAGGTTTAATTAAAACTAACTTGTTTATAATTAAATCATAAAAACCCGATCTGCTTAAAATGATCCTAGCAAAGAAGATTTATCTGTCAAATTGATTGTTGCGGAGCTACAGTTTGGATTTTTACTGATTTGCTAATCACGCGCAGTAGAAGAAAAGTCTTGCAATTGAGCGATTGGCATCAATGGAATGCACCTTTGAGCGTGACCTACAACTAAGTCTCAAGTTGGTCTACTAGAACTTACTTTGCGGATCCTTCCTTTTGAAGCTTAAAACCAGAACGCCATCGGCGATGACGAATGTCTCTACAGTATGTTTTTTTTTTACCTCACCGAACCGAGCTTATACGAACTAAAATGGTATCGAAATCTGCTCAGTTTTTGTAAACTCAGAAGTAATTTACAATTTAAATGTAGTAATTTTATTTACACGCACATTTTGTACTTATTTTATGCTTAATCTATTATAAATTCTTATATTCTTGTCATTATTTTATCATACAAGGTACACCGTATGATAAAACTTACATACGCTCCTTTTTCCCGTCGTCTAGGTGTGTAAAAAGGTCCACATTTAAATACAAGCTTTCCTCGCAGCTAAAAGCTTTCCTAATGGCATCATATTATTCATCTCGTAAAAATAACTCTAAAATACACACATACATAAACTTCTATCCAACCATGATCTAATTTTTTACTCCGGCTGATATATGCAAACAGGCCACTGAATTTTTATTCCTTTCTGAAACGAGTTCTCCGACTGCATTAAAACATAAGTGCCGCCAAATAGGCCATTCAAAACTTTTTTTATTAAATTAATTTTAAAAAGCAGTTCAAATTTTCTCACTTCCGCGTATAATTGGGAATATCTTGAATGTTTTAGGGCTGTAGTTTTTAAATCCCGAGTGTGTTCATTTAGCCTCCTGTACCTATTAATTATTTATTTTGCCTGGAACTTTTCCGATGAACAAAAACTTGAACAGAGTTTCAATTTAGCAAAGCTCCGCGCCGATAATATCAGATTACGTCTTCGTGAAGGACTAGACTAACTTGACAGGAAACACGATGATCTACTTCACTGCATTACAATAACATGAATATCTGCTTATGAGACCTAATACATTGAACTAATACGTTAATACAAGTTTGCGCAAACAAACCACGGTGGATGCAATTAATTATGGCGGTTAGATTGTTATGTAATTGTGTAATACGTATGTACACCGTTGGCATGAGGTCAGTTACACACTATAAAAATAAAAAAATAGAATATGAATATGCATACCTGCAGAGTTGATGCGAGCTTTCATTCACAATGAAATCATTGCTGAGTGGCGTTACATGCAACTATGATAAAATGCAAGTATTTGAATAATAAATATTAATATGCAGGCTCGAGGATATTTAAACACAGGGGATGAATGAAGTTGCATATTTATTGAGCTTCCCGCTTCCCTTTTTATTCCGTCGCGTTTCAAAGACGCTTTTGCTCCGTATTTTAATTAAGCTTTCTCATCATTGAATTGCGTTTTATTAAAAAGAAAATTTTAATACCTTCGTCGGTGTTTACGTTCAAAAACTTAAAAGTATCGCATCAATAAATAATTAACTCATACAATTCAGTTATAATAAAAATTTTAACTTAAATCTTACGTTACTTTATAAGTTATCAATTCATCAATTGTGAAATAGTGAATATAAGTTCCTTGGTTTAGAAATTACCTAAAACTAAGTTAACGTAACATATTTCTGTTGACTGACTGTATATTAGGCGTTTCTTTTTGCTATTTTTGTAAATATCGATGTCATTTATACAGTGCATCCACGAAACTCTTAGACCTAACCGATTCGGCTTCTTTCGAACAGGTAAACCCTACATCAATCAATGAGTCATATCCGGACCTTTCAGGAAATGAGTTGGCTAGACGTCCGACCTCCTTGCAGTAAATTTGCTTTCAGAAGATGAAAATTTTTCACATACACCCTTTTACTGCTTTATGAAAATGCTTCAGCATACTTTCTATAAACTGAGTAGTACGCGCCGTTTAATTTTCGCGGTTTGCTTCTTCGTCACATTTACAAACTACTAGATGCACCTTTAAATGAATTATTTAAAAAAGAACTTCTTAGAAGGTCTTTTAGTGCGATTAGACGTGGTACTAAGCAAATTAAATATTTTTCTTGTACCAACCGGGAAAGTTTATTTAATTGCCCGCGCTATTTTGAAAGGGCTCTTCGAGACTAAAAATCAATCAGATAAGTTACTCGATAGTGAACGTTTGATGTTTCTGCAGCTGAACCACATGCAAGATTAAGATTTTTCCACTCTAATAGCTGTTACGTTTGTAATATTCATATCTTGCATGTATACCTTCGGTTAACAAAATACGAATCCTAAAAGATACCAGTTTCATAGATATTTTCATCAAGATTAAGAGATAAACCTGATATTTATTATAGATTACCTATTTCTTATTGTTTTATCCAATGTACTCTAAAGTACTTCATCTGACATTGTAATATACCGTGTATTAATTCAAGTACGGCTCTAATAAGAGTTGCCTTTTAAATTACCAAAGAATGTTAGTTTGTTTCATCAGAAACAGAATAGTTAAGTAGCTATTCGGTTTATTTTACATTACTGTTTTGTGTACACATGTAATTTGCTTATGTTATTTGTAAAAGTAATTGTTCGCAGCTGCTATACATTTTCCATCAAAGAGAGATTGTATATTTACAACACCGAAAAGCTCTTCGAATTACGGTAACTAAGCCGACAATAAATTCCCTGCTAAATCTATAATTTATGCTTTGATTTATATGCGCTGGATGTTGATGTAAATTTGTTAATAGATTAAAAGGATGACGTGGTCTCGTTTATGTGTCCATTTAATTATACAATTGTGTTAAAAACAATATACCTTCTGCTCAAGTAATTTCCAAATTTTTTATGACACTGTTTGATCGCATTGTAAATCAAAAATTAATGTATGAGATTCCTGCGAGAGGGTACGGCAATGTAAATTGTAAAGTTTTGTTTTTTTGTTACAGCCGATAAGTTACCGCCTGGATTTCCGCAAATTACAACGCAACCGCTTTCGAGCAAGGTAGTTGAAGTTGGACATAATACTGTGCTTTCCTGTGCTGTATCTGGAAATCCATATCCAAAGATATCATGGATACGAAATATGCTTCCTATCGACACTACAAATAATCCTAGATATAGTATTCGTGATGATGTGCCAGGTATGTATAATTTTATGCACATATGTATAGCGTGTCCCCCGACCAAAGTAGGTATACATCCTATAAGGGCATTGAATTGTATACTTTACTACCTTTCTCAAAACTGAAAAATGAATCGTTTTATTTACGATATCTAATCGGGTGATTGAAATCGAAAATTATACTGAAATTTCATTTTACGATTAAACTGTTTCGCGATTTTATATGCCTACTTGCAGTGATACATCCGGTATATGAATGTATGTATCAAGCTTTAATAAGAAATTATGTAAATGAGAAGTTTCAAGAGCAAGTAGTACAAGAATTGTTTAATTTAACGAGAGCGTTTGTATAATCAAACATACGTAGATTGATTTATTATAAATATGTATGATTTTTTTAATTAAAAACAGTACGCAATAAATATAACAAGTGAAAAACCTATGCAAATTATCCTTGTAAACTAATTCGTTTTAATAATATGATCAACATTGTGTATTATTGTATTGTGGCGAGCCGCTCAGTGCTGCGTCACGCTGAGGGCGTCAGGAGGTCGGTTCGCTGTTGTGCGTCATCGGCCATCACGCCACCAGGGCCTACACCGGGGTCACATCGAACAGACTGGAATCTTCCCGCATAGAGAGTTCCAGACGGCGGCGAATGATATAAAATCGCCCCGGGTTGACTCACCAGGCAGTCGAATTCTAACAGCGAACGTCGAAGTTAGGTTTTTAGTGTGAAAATAAATTATTACAAATAAATTAGTTTTTAAGCTTTATTAAATTACGGTTAAGTTTTTATCTAGTGTTTTATTCGTTTAAATAAATAAACTTTAAACCCTAGAAACGTAACAGTGGTGTCGGTGTGCGGGTTTGTGCAAATAAATAAACAATTTAAAGTAAATTAAATTTAATCAGATTATTAAATAAGTACAGTATCGGAAAACAACAATGGCTACGAGAAAAGTGTTGTTGAAAGACTTAAAAGTGGCCGAATTAAAAACCGAATTGGAAGAACGAGAGTTAGAAACCGGTGGTTTGAAAGGCGCACTTCAACAGCGTCTCCGATCCGATTTGTTGACAGCTGGCGAAGATCCAGAGACCTTCCTTTTCGAAATTTCGTGTGGTCCCGCCGATTTTAATAAAATCCTGAAAGATGAACTTCGAGAACAATCCAGAAATTTAGAGCAAAAGCTTCTAGAACAATCTGGAAATTTCAACGACGAACTTCAAGAACAATCTGGAAATTTCAAGGACGAACTTCGAGAACAATCTGGAAATTTCAAGGACGAACTTCGAGAACAATCCAGAAATTTGGACGAGAAGTTTCAAGAACAGTCTGGAAATTTAGAGAAACTTCGAGAACAATCCAGAAATTTAGAGGAAAAGCTTCTAGAACAATCTGGAAATTTCAAGGACGAACTTCGAGAACAATCCAGAAATTTAGAGGAGAAGCTTCTAGAACAATCTGGAAATTTCAAGGACGAACTTCGAGAACAATCTGTAAACTTCAAAGACGAGTTGCAAACTAAATTGATGGAACAATCCAGAAATTTAGAGGAGAAGCTTCTAGAACAATCTGGAAATTTGGACAAATTACAGAATAAATTGTTGGAACAATCTAGAGACTTAGACGAGAAATTTCGAGAGCACTCCAGAAATTTTGACGAGAAATTTCTAGAACAAACAAAAGGACTCGAAGATAAATTAGTGGTAAAAATATCAGAAGAAACAAATAACCTGCAAGAAAATGTGGAGGAAATAATGTTTCAGCAGGATAACAAAATCAAAAATCTGGAACAAATCATGGCGGGGTTGCGAGTGTTCGGGGATCAGCCACCAGTAGAAACACTAGAAAATAATGAAACCCGAATTGTATAAGGACCAGCAGAAAATTCGAAATTAAAAATAAAACCACCGACGTTCGATGGAAAATCTTCTTGGCCCAACTACTTCAAACAGTTCGAAGCAGCAGCAAAGGCAAACAGATGGACGGCCAGCGAAAAAGCCACTTCGTTAATTGTGGCCTTGAGAGGAGACGCTATCGATGTGCTACAGACGATGCCGCCAGAGGAACAAGAAGACTTCGACAAGCTTGTGAATAGGATGGAAATGCGTTACGGACAGGCCCATCTGACCGAGGTATACCATGCGCAGTTGAGGAATCGCTGTCAGAAATCCAGAGAAAGTCTTCAGGAATTCGAAGCAGACGTTGCGCGTCTGGCCCAGTTGGCATATCCCACAGCTCCTGTTGAATTCCTCAAATGTTTGACGGTGCAGACCTTCATAGATGGAATCCGTGACCCAGACAACCAGCAGGCATTGAGAATGACCCATCCGAAGACGTCCAAGAACGCATTAGCTTATGCCTTGGAATTTGAAGCAGCGAGACGAGTCTCAAGAGGGCATGTCAAGGTGCGAGCGGCTATGGACTTCCAAGAGGAAGAAGAGGAAGAATCCGCTAACGCCAAGGTGGGATCTACTATAAAGGAGCGACCCAGGGAGTATGCCACCGCCGAGGATGTTCGCCGCATTGTGGAACAGGTCTTCAAACAGAAGAGGCCGCTGGTTTGTTGGAATTGCCAGGAAGAAGGACATGTTCGCAGGCGATGTCCAAAGCCCAGACAGGATCCAAGGAAGCCACAGTTAAACTAAGCCGGGTCGGTGCAGAGGGGCAAACGTCGACCCGTATTCAAAGGCCCCCAAAGACGAAAGCCAACCAAGTAATATTCCTACGGCAGTTAACCAGCAGTGTCTTCGTGGATGTTACCATTGATGACATTCCTCACACCATGTTGTTGGATACGGGTGCGACGAAGACCATCCTAAGACCCGACGTCATTAAGTCATCTGGACGCACCGAGCCGACCAAGTGGAAACTGAAAACTGCAACTGGAACATCAGCAACTCTCCACGGTGAAGTAGAGGTTATCATCACCATTGGTTCAACTCCAATAAAACACCGTGCACTGGTGGCAGATATAGAGGACGAGGCAATTTTGGGCATGGACGTCATGTGTGCCCACGGGTTCCAATTGGACTTAAAGCGTGGCGTGATGGCGGTCAATAATGAGGAGTTGGTTCTACATCAACGAGGGGACGTGGCCGCTCGAGTAGTCCTCGCTGAAGACGTTGTATTGCCCAGCAGGACTGAGGTTATCGTCGACGCAAAACTGGACGGTGTTTTTCAAGATGGTCAAGTCATTATGGTTGAACCTAATACTGATGATCAAAGGATTGGAAGAGGAGTCCTCGTTGGGAAAATGTTGTTGACGGCGAAGAAGGAAGTACCTGTCCGCCTGATGAACGTCAATTGTTTCTCTGTCAATATCAAGAAAGAAACAATCTTGGGAAGCTGCACCATGGTGTCCTCCATCTCCCGGCAACTTGAAACAAACGTGCCAGAAGCGAAAGTCCCAAAGAAATTATGGGAAATGGTTATGTCAACAGCCCAGGAATTGACTCCAGACCAGAAGACAAAAGCAAAGAATCTGATCGGCCGTTATCAAGATGTATTCGAGGTAGAAGATGGATCCAAGGGAAGAACTGATGTCGTGAAACACAAAATAGAGACTGGAGAAGAAAGACCTATCCGTCAAGCTCCAAGGCGATTACCGTTGGCAAAGGGTGAGGAAGCGGAACGCATTATTCGCGAGATGGAAAAGGATAATGTGATAGAACCATCAAGCAGCCCGTGGGCGTCACCAGTAGTGCTTGTGAAGAAGAAGGATGGGTCCACCAGATTCTGTGTAGACTACCGGTTACTCAACAATGTCACCAAGAAGGACAGCTATCCCCTGCCACGGATTGATGATACCCTGGACACCCTAGCCGGCTCAAAGATCTTCTCAACTTTGGACTTAAAGAGTGGATATTGGCAAGTGGAGCTGGCGCCCGAAGATCGAGAAAAGACGGCGTTTTCCATTGGTATGGGTCTGTGGCAGTTCACAGTGATGCCATTCGGATTATGTAATGCCCCAGCGACATTCGAGAGGTTAATGGAGACGGTTCTGAAAGGTCTGTCCTGGACAACGTGCATGGTGTACCTTGATGACATAATTGTCGTGGGAAAGACGTTCGACGACCACCTAAGGAACCTGGAAGGAGTGTTCCAGCGGCTTCGCGGAGCTGGCCTAAAGCTTAGCCTCAAGAAGTGTCACCTATTCCAGAAGGAAGTGAATTACCTGGGGCACATTGTTAATGGAAATGGAATCGCCGTGGACCCTATGAAGATTCAGGTGGTGAAAGACTGGCCAACTCCCAGAAATAAACACCAAATAAGGAGTTTCCTTGGCCTGTGCACTTACTATCGGCGCTACGTTCCTGGATTTGCAGACATTGCTAAGCCGTTAACAAAACTCACTGAAGAAGGTCGTCCATTTGAATGGGACCAACAGTGTCAAATTGGCTTTGAACAACTAAAGCAGTACTTGGTTAGTGCTCCTATTCTGAGTTATCCTCTCCCGGAAGGCAAGTTCGTCGTGGACACAGATGCTAGCAACGTTGGGATTGGTGGCGTACTCTCCCAGATACAAGAGGGGCAAGAGAAGGTGATCGGCTACTTCAGTAAAGTCCTATCAAAACCGGAACGAAACTATTGCGTCACAAGAAGGGAATTGCTAGCCGTCGTAAAAACGATAGAACACTTCTACAAGTACTTGTATGGTAGACGCTTCCTGCTGAGGACCGACCACGCCGCTCTAAAATGGCTTCTCCGTTTCAAGAACCCAGAAGGGCAAGTTGCACGATGGATCGAATGACTTCAGGAGTACGATTTTGAAATTCAGCATCGGGCAGGAACTAGCCATCGAAATGCCGATGCTTTGTCGAGAAGACCCTGTGCCGAAGACTGTAAGCACTGTAGTCGTTTGGACGAGAAAGTAGCCACGACTGCGAGGACAGCCATTGTTGACGACAAATGGCAAGCCGAAGAACTGCGAAGAGACCAGGAGAACGACCCGGATTTGAAATTAGTGCTAGAGTGGAAAAGCAGGGACGCGAGGCCTACCTGGGAAGAGGTAGCACCATGTGCACCGTCCGTAAAATCATACTGGGCGCAGTGGGACTCCATAGTGTTGGATCGTGGTCTTCTGAGACGAAGCATGGAGAATCCAGAAGGCATGGAACAGAAGACACAGTTACTAATCCCCAAGAATAGGGTGCCAGAAGTTCTGAGGGAACTTCACGATGGAACTTCGGGAGGGCACCTGGGAGTTAAGAAGACTATGGAGAAGGTGCGCGAAAGATTTTACTGGGTGAACTGCAAGGAAGACGTGAAGGATTGGTGCAGAAAGTGTGCAGTCTGCGCAGCCAGTAACGGCCCCCACAGGCGGGGTAAGGCCCCCATGAGACAGTACAACGTTGGAAGTCCTTTTGAGAGAGTTGCCATCGATGTAGCCGGCCCGTTTCCAGAAACGAATGGTGGAAACAAGTACATCGTCGTGGTAATGGACTACTTTAGCAAGTGGGTTGAAGCTTACCCCCTACCTAACCAAGAGGCAGTCACTATTGCGGAAGTCCTTGTCAGGGAATGGATCAGTCGGTATGGTGCACCTATGGAACTGCATTCAGACCAAGGAAGGAACTTTGAATCGGCCTTGTTCAAGAACGTGTGTACTCTGCTCGGCGTACGAAAAACTAGAACAACTGCACTCCACCCACAGTCGGACGGAATGGTGGAAAGGTTCAATAGAACCATCAACCGACATTTGTCCAAGGTCGTTTCCAATCATCAGAGGGACTGGGACACGTACATCCCCCTGTTTCTAATGGCATACCGCTCATCTGTTCATGAGACAACAGGGGAGACTCCCGCGAAAGTGGTATTCGGGCGAGAGCCGAGACTGCCCTGCGACCTGAAGTTTGGTGTGAAGCCTGGCGAAGCCTCTGCCGACGAAGATTACGTGAGCAAATTACGCAGGAAAATGGATGATATCCACAACCAAGTGCGTCACAATATACAGACGGCCAGCGATCGGATGAAGGAGCAATATGACATCGACGCTCAACACGGGGGATACCAACCTGGAGCACTGGTCTGGCTTTATAACCCCCAAAGACGTCGAGGCCTCTCCCCAAAATTGCAGACCTCTTGGGAAGGTCCTTACAAAGTGATGAAACGGATCAACGACGTCGTTTACCGCATCAAGAAGGTCCCCCATGGCAAACCCAAAGTAATCCACTTCAACCGGATAGCCCCTTACCATGGAGAAGCAGATGAAGGGACAGTACAAAGGGCGCAAGTTTCCGAAGTGAACTTCGAAACCTTCATGTCTCATCACACCGAAGGAAGCAAGGCACGGTTTGGAGTGACCACGGAGAAGCAACAAGATCTCTTTAAAGTGCCACTGGAGTACAGTCTGGCCCACTGCGTAGCAGAAGACCTGAAAATGTCCAAAGGAATCGCTCAGGTGTTTAGGAAGAAATTTGGCCAAATCGAGGAGCTACGAAGACAGCATCCCATGGTAGGCAAGAGCTTGCAGATCATTGATTCGACGGCAGATCGGAGGCGCCACGTGCATTATTTAGTCACTAAGAAGACATCAAGCGGTAAACCTGACTATCAAAGTATGTGGAGAGCCCTATATAGCCTGAGGAGACAGCTAATAGAGAACCATCAGATGAAGTTGGCCATCCCCAAATTGGGCTGCGGATTGGACGGACTAGACTGGAGAGTAATACGAAGCATGCTGGAAGTCATCTTCCACAGAACGGGAATTGAAGTCCTAGTCTGCAGCCATCACCCACAGGCAACAGTCAGCAACAGCAAAACCGTAGACTGCTACTTCTTCCAGACGGGAAATTGCAAGAATGGGCCAGCTTGTAGATTCCGACATCCTCCTTCAAGAGTATCACCAGGAACATTTCGAGACGAAACGTTTTTAAGAAGGGGGCAGTGTGGCGAGCCGCTCAGTGCTGCGTCACGCTGAGGGCGTCAGGAGGTCGGTTCGCTGTTGTGCGTCATCGGCCATCACGCCACCGGGGCCTACACCGGGGTCACATCGAACAGACTGGAATCTTCCCGCATAGAGAGTTCCAGACGGCGGCGAATGATATAAAATCGCCCCGGGTTGACTCACCAGGCAGTCGAATTCTAACAGCGAACGTCGAAGTTAGATTTTTAGTGTGAAAATAAATTATTACAAATAAATTAGTTTTTAAGCTTTATTAAATTACGGTTAAGTTTTTATCTAGTGTTTTATTCGTTTAAATAAATAAACTTTAAACCCTAGAAACGTAACAGTATGAAAGAAAATAACTTTACATCTCTATTTCATGTTTAAACTATTGCGTGTAAACTCATTATGCAACTGCATATTATTTACAAAGGATACGATTTCTAATCGAGATTAAGAATGTAAGTACATACTTCACCTAATGTTGCAGTAATTTGAAAATAAATAGACACCAAGGCAATGAAAAATTTATATATCAATAGTAAAGTAAATATTAAAACAGTCTTTTTAGGAGAGAGAGAAAAAAGAAAAATACATACAATACATAAAAACTAATATTTAAATATACAGTGCTATTCATAAAGTTCGTAACGTATGGGAAAACTTTTTATTGATTTTTGCAAAAAAAATGCTGAAATCAGTTTGTTTCAATGAGACCAAAAGAGCAACACAACCACACCTAATCTGTCATTTAAATTTGGCAGTAAACAAGAAAAATCGAAATTCCCAACACCGAAAAATTGCAGTAGTTCGAGAAACATTAAACTTTTTTTTGTAGGATTGTTGCTCAAAATTAAATTGAATGTAAACAATAGCATACAGTTTAAATATAAAATTTTATAAAAATTATAACTGAGAATTTTATTTTTGGGATTTTTCAGCCCGACCGACTCGTATTCATTTTCTTATTATCATTATAAATACGCGAAATGCTACCTTATGCTGGTATTTTTTGGTGGCTGACGTATCATAGCCAAGAAATTTCGGATAGACCACTTGTTTGGAACTGTTGAAATGTGCGAAAAAGATGGGAAGGTCAACTTCGCCTTCCTCTTAGTATGAACACGCCCACCGATACCGCACTCGATGTTCAACGCAGAGTTTTGTAATAATAATCACTGATATCCTTTATTAATTATCGACGAATAAATCCGAAAATTTATGCACCAATTAGGCAAGCGCGCTAAAAATGTTCTTCCTTCACCCTTTTACGTAAATAAACTTTTGCTGCAATCTCGCTGCTAGCTATGAAAATATTATTACTTACGGTCCTTGGAATACCAGCAGTTCTCAAACGGTTTAGTGAAAATCTGCCACTGCATTTTTCTCGAAAACTATTACAGTTATGTTAAGAACATATGAGTTCAATCGTTGCCATTCATGGTGATACATTGCAAGTTTTAATATTTGCACACAGTAAATGAACACCCTGTACAGAAGAAATCGTTTCTAGTACAGTAACGTCACATGAAAACATAACGAAACATGGCACAGTAGGCAGTAATGACTACTTCAGTATTTATAATTTGCTTTATACGCCTAATAGCATAGATGACTTGACATAATTTGGCAGAGAGTAGTGTCATATGTTCTTTCTAGATCATTCTGCTGTCCAAGGTTAAGTCTAGATACCGAACACTTCCTGTATTCTCGATTTCAAGTCTTTTGTCTCTTGTAAAGTTTGTTATGACTATTTTTTGATCGTCTAATACCAATCTATTATCTTTGAACCAGTTACTTGAACGTAGTATTTGGTTCAATGCGGGTTTATTTTTGTCGCTAACGGTGTGATGCATCCTGAGACTTTCGCTGGAAGATTGTTGATAAAGATCGTAAAGAAGAGAGGTCCCAGGAGCGAACCTTGGGCAACTCCAGTCAAGTGCATAAGGAAGATTTCTCATTTTGCTATCCATTGTAAAAATAGGGTAGAATTATTTTGATTTGTACATGTTGAATCAATTTTGTCGGCATCTTTAATGCAACATGTACAAAAGTACTTTAAAACTAAACTATTTTATGAACAAGAAATATCAACGAACCGACTGACGTTAAGTGCGCAGCTAAACGAATTATAGTTCAAAATTTATAATATTTTCAAAAAATCAGAAGTATAGATCTAATATGCTGTAAAGAACATTTTTATACGAGAAGAGCATATTTACATCTTGTCTTTCTATTATGCAAAAAGTAATCGTAAACATTTTTTTTAATTATTAAAAACGCAATATAAAAGAAACGATATTTCTATTTTTTTTTTTTTTTGATGATAACGTTCTATCTAAAATAATATTTCCATGTTAGTGGTATTTGCATTAGTAAACATACATAAAAGAAAGGTATGATATTTGTTTTTGAATTTAAAACAGCACCTTAATTTTAAACCTATACAAAATAATAGGAGATTGTTGATTACACTTAATTGTATCTGAATGCGATTCGACAAGAAGTGTATTAATAACTTCTGAATTATCGCAATTTTTTTGATTTGTTGGATGTGACTGTGCAGAATCTTATTTTCATTGACGCAAGAACTTCGAACTAACTGCATTTTTTTTTCATAAAAATCAATAATAAATTTCTTTCCCTTCCCATTTGTTATGAACGTTATGAAAGGAACTGTATAACATCCTGCATGAGGAGGTAATTTAATTTTATAATTGTTTTACGTATGTTTTCGTTATTTGTAATTCTTTTCCGCGAGGGATGTTTTAATTAAAAAAAAAGAAAAAAACATGAAGGCGAATTTTTTTTTTACACAAACATGAAATTAGAAACAACCTGAACATCGGTGTTCGATAAATATTTCCCTGTTTTGGATGAAGTTACACGATGTCCGTAACGAAATTTTCTCAAGCAAAACGAAGCTGACTAAAATGAATACATATTCTGAAACGCACACAAAATTATATCAATCTAAACAAGAAATCTATTGTTATTTATCCTGCCAGTAAGTTTTAATATCGTTTCGTGCTTCAAATAATTTACGTTACGATGCTAGTTTAAATTTTTATACTGAAACTGCTTAAACCCATAACGAGGATTCTCATGGGTTTAAGTTTTGACGAAGAAGATAACTAGAACTGTACAACTGGGTTTTTCTAATGAATAACGGTAATAATCCAAAACTTTTGTGAAAGAAGAATATTTTTTTATATTCTTTGATGAAACTCATTAGAATTTTTATACAGAATCGTTTGACAATTTATAATTTGCACTAAAACAAGTGTATGACTACAGTTCGAGGCCATATTTACATTTTGCGCGGTTCAAATCCTAATGAATCGGGCAATATAAGATATTAGAGCGTAGCGTGAATGCAAGCGCGAGAGCTGCGGAGACAATTAACGTCGCTACAGCAATGGTTTTATTCAGTATAACAAAAAACGGAGCAATATTACAATAAAAAATTAAATTAAATTTTCTGAGTAATTAGTTGACCTCGACCTCCGGAATATATCGCCATGTATAGTAAGGACGCCGTAAATTATTTTAACAATCCCATTACAAGATGTTCCTGTTCCGTGCATTTTTACGGCACTACTGAAACGATGAAGTGAACATATCCCAGTCCTACCCTTATGTACCACGTTTGATGGGCGACCATCTGCCAATTTATCTGTTTTTGTTATCACTAATAAACACCAAAAGTAAGAAAAGTGAATTCTCAAATTAGGTACGAGAAAAGTATTGCAGCAATAAAATAATGCCCTAAAATTTTTAATTTATTAGCTAAAACGTCAACGGAAACGAGAGAACATATGTGGTTTTTTTTATTATTGGGTGTCAGTATCTGCAAGGTAACTATTGATGACTATTGAAAAGATGCTAAACTGTAATGATGATGGAAGCAGAAATCATTTGCAATCGGTAATCATACATCAAAATGCACATAAAACAGCATTTATAACTTAATCCAAGCATGACCTTAACACAGACTATATATCAACGAAAACGAGTGAACAGATGTTTTTTTTTTTAGAAATTATTTGGTATTAATATTTGCAAGGTGACTATGGGTGACTGTTGAAATATTAACATTTAATAACTGTTTACGTTTGAAGCAGAAGTCATTTATAAACGGTAATTATAATCAAAGTGCATTTAAAATAATATTATGATCCTCTATGCAATGTGATTAAAAAGGTAGAGAGGAATTAGAATACATACGCCTAGCATTACGACGTCTATATGCAAGAAGTAATTGTCTTATTCCACGTAGTTCAAATTTGCATGTCAAATTTGAACCCTATACCTCAAACCGTTCCAGAGATATTTAACAAAATATTTCATCTATGCGTGGTGTAATTATTGCCATTTTATTCGATAACATCCTGTAGGACATGCTTCTATGTATTAAATTTACAATTTACTCTGCTTCATGTCTGCTAGCATTTGTTTGTTTTTCCGGTGCTCCTGGTATTAGAGTATTAAGAAATATTTTCTTGGGAAAGAGGATTTAAATCTGACGAGACGACGAACTTTTCCACCATAAGTATGTCATGATAAATCTACGCTGGCAGATTCGTGCAGTCTTTGAAATGAATTCACAAGATAAAAACAACCCGATCTTGTTTTAGCCTGCCGGGGGATATATTATACCATATTGATTGATGTTTTTCCGAAACATGTCTTAGTGTATGAATTTATCTGATGTCAGCAAAAATATACTGGAAAATCCAACGATTTAACAAACCACATGTTGTCTGTTTGTTCACTGAATTATTTACAATTGTAAATATGCATTTCAAAAACATTTAGGTTAAGCTGCGAGAAAACTTTTAGGAAACCATTATAAGATTAGGTGGTAATGTTTACATGGGTTGTAACATGTGTATTTCCGGTGGTTTCTCAGACATTTCTTTTTCTATTGTGCTTACTTCAATCAATATGCAAGCTGAAAGCATAGAGCTTATATTACGTCTCACGGAAACCCCCCCGACCAGAGCTGCATATAAAATTTATGAAAGGAAAATTTTGTAAGACCAAAAAGTATCTGTTCGAAGGGAAAACATGTTTTTCGTCCCTGCTTTATAATGTTGATCCTAACTTTATTATGCAGGTGCGCTTCGCCATGTGAGCATTATTACAGGAGAAGCTCGAACAGCATACTGATTATAATAAACATTTTTTTATTACCGTTCGTTGTTTAAAACGAATGCGTGCTTCAGTGTATTAATGCGTATTTAGCAATATACAGAGCGAATTCAGATGTAATATTACTGTTTTACGTGCTGAAAGCTACAAAGGTTTTGCCGAGCATATTAATCTCATATTTGTAAAACGTACAGTTTTATCAAAATATTCCCAATATAATTTCTAGTAAATGCGGATGTATTTTGGATATATATTTCAAATTCAAATACGTTTTTATTATATTCAAAATTAAATATTTCATAAGTTAACAGGTAAATTGTCAACATTGGTACATTTCATGAAACCATAGGCTAATATATTCTCGTGACTTCTCATCTATAAATTCTATTTGGTTGTCCTGTATATAGGGTCTTTATTTAATCCCGTATCAAATCAATTGCATTTATAGCTGAATAAAACTCAAAGAACCCTTGATGGACGCTACTGTGAAAAAATGGCAGGTAACTACATTTAATGATTTCGTAGTTATGCTAATTATGTATATTGTTAATGGGCACTTTCAGACGGAAGACCATATACAGAGTGTTATGTGATGGCAATAACTATACCACGTGTAGACAGTGTCAAAATATTACGATTTAACCTAATTTATCTACAGTCAGGGACGAAATTGTGGGTACCACATTTATATTACTGGTTATTTCCCGCAAACGTTTATCCCTTTATACCTGCAGCATTCCTAAAGCGACAACAGCGTCTTAAAACTGTGCAAGTAACATTTATTGGGTATTATTTCATAAATGAATAATCCCTTAATGGTAGGGTTTGTTTTGTTTATTTTATAGATGTTTTTAGTTGGACAAAATTATGGATACAACGATGCAGCTTTAGTTTTATCAGAACTATTCTAGCGTGCACACAATATTAGCGGATTAATCTGAAAAACGGCATTTTTATTGAGTTAATAATTAATAGTGAAAAGTTCTAAAAAAGTTCGTTTTTGAACTAAAAATTTCTCATGGCTCCCAGAAAAAAAATCGTTTTGGAAATTCGAAAACGTATTGTCGAAGACAGAAAAGTAGGTATAAGTTACGGACAATTGGCAAAAAAGTATAAAGTATCAAGAAACGATGTTGGTCGTATTTGTAAAAAAATTGAAACCACTAATGGTACTGAAAATATCGCGGGTCGAGGGCGAAAAAGAAAATCCACACCAAGAGACGATGCCCGAATTGTGCGGGAGGTGAGAAAAAATCCTAGTGCAAGTGCTCGCCAAGTGAGGGAAAGTGTCAATATAAACGTTTCTACTAAAACAATTAAAAGAAGGATTAAGAAGGCTGGCCTTCAAAATTTCTTAAAAAGAACGAAATCATTCATTAGGGAACGAAATAAGAAAAAACGATTAGCATTTGCAAAACAACATGTAAATAAACCCCCACCCTATAGGGAAAAAGTGGTGTGGTCGGATGAAAGTAAATTTAAACTTTTTGGGTCAAAACGAAGAGGTAGAGTATGAAGGCGAGCAGGAGAAACCTTAAGTTCTAAAATGGTAGAAGCTACAGTTAAACATGGAGGCGGCAATGTTCTTGTATGGGGTTGTTTTAGTAAAAGCGGTGTAGGCAATTTAGCTAGAATAGAAGGTACGATGACAGGAATATCATACGTACAAATTTTGGATGAAAATTTGTATCCTTCACTCGAAAAGATGAACCTTGACGACTTTATTTTTCAACTGGATAAAAATCTCAAGCATACTTCGCGAGTTGCTAAGAATTATTTCCAAGAAAATGACATTGAAGTCCTTCAGTGGCCGCCTCAAAGTCCCAATTGAACACTTGTGGGCTTATTTAGACGGCAAAATTTCACGAGAAGGAGTAACAAATGCCACATCTTACTTTAACAAACTGATCGCTGCTTGGGAAGAAATTCCAGCAGAAATAATAACAAATTTAATTGACAGCATACCACAGCGTCTTACAGCAGTCATTGCAGCCAAGGGAGGTCATATCAAATATTAATTCTGGTGAAATTTATGTAATACAAATTTAAAAAAGAAATTGTACCCACCTCTTCTTTCAGAAATTATTAAGTTATTATAATAAAGTATTTGTTTTTTCGTTTATCTTTTCACTTTTTTGATAGAATATTATATTTAGTTGTCAATAAACTGTTCAGTTGATTATTTTTGTTTATATTTTAATTCTGTGTGTATATCCTTTTCAAATACGATAGAACTCTCTTCCGTACCCACAATTTGGTCCCCGATTGTATATACAATAGTTTTTCGTTTCTAACGTATAACCTATAAAAGCAACTTGAAAACTAATTTTTGTGTCATAATTCTAGAATATTGTTTATTTTATTCTCAAACTATTTTTTAACAGTAGCATACTATTATTTAGTTTTCAGTGAAATATTGCATAGTGCTTTATGTAACAAGAATAATGTCAAATGCCTCACTCATATTGTTTCAATAAAAATGCAGAAAAAAAAACAATGTAGAGGACTACGTTCTCCACATATTTTCTATTTATACTGCCGTATCAGATTCCGTTCGTCATTTATGAAAACTAATTATGAAAGTATTGATTTATGTTCCTCTACAAGATGTCAACAACATAATGAGCAAAATTGATATTTCCGTAAAAATAAATAGGAATTTTGCTTTTGAAGTGTGTACGCGAATAAATGGAATTTTATTACAATTACCTAAAGATAATGGAATCGTAATAATACAATATTATATATAATTCAAAAGTTCAATAACAGGACAACTGGCGGGATATAGGAAGAGTTCCGACACTGCAGCTAATGGTCCCGCGGGAACTCTACCGGAAACACGCTATCGTGAGGAAATTTAGCCGCATTGGGAAATTTCGACAAACAAGTACCGTGACCCAACGACACGACTCAATCACTGCACAAAAAAAAATACTACACAACAGACCAAATAACAGTATTCCTGTTTTATAAAAGCTGCAGCTTTCATTCAGTTCGATGTACACACTTTTTCTGAAAACGTGAAACAACAGCGGCTACGTTAAAAACAAATAAAATTTTCATGCGAATGACGATACATAAATTACGAAAAATTGTAAGTATTAAATGCGAATATTTACGTAGGTAGAAAGAACAGGGAATCATGTTGCTAACTTTATTACTTCCTCTTTCACATTACTTTCCATTTATTGTTCAGACAGAAAGTTGTAAAGATTCATGTTCCACAATGGATATCTCTTAAATAGGATTTTCCGAGTTCGAACTCGTAAATAATGCTTTTTACTTGAAGATTTAAAGTCCGAGTCCAAATAATAAAAACACTTACTATTTCAACTTTCTCGTATATTTCTTTGTGATGTGCACAAATGTAATATTACATTTCCGAAGTTTATACACCAAATGGTTTTGTTTATTGCATTTGAGAATACATAATATAATGTTTAAATATAGTATATCAATATCAAACGCTGAAATGAAATAATAAGGGTTATGATAAAAAAATGTAAAAGAAATAAAAATAGAGACAGCATATTACCTACTTCATTTCATTGTTTATACTTTATCAATGTCATTATTTCACGGGGCTGTGTAAATAAGTAATTTTACACTCTCTGTTACGCCTGTTTACTTCCGTTTGACCTTCAAAGATAGTATGTCGGTATCAAATGTGCCACGTACGTGTTTGTTAATTAAATTCTTCGCAAGTTCCCACTACCTCAAATTTTTGTTTGGCAATAAAAGAAGCAATTATCTCCAATTCTATGGAAACATGAAAATAATTTTTTTTTCTTTTTCTTCAAATCATACATACTTCATATATTTTAGTGTGCATAATGATTGCTTGTATGTTACTGAGTGGCTGCAGATCTGTTCATATTTTTGTATCGTTGAATATAAAATATAAAAGTGATTAAAATTCTGCAAACAGATGAAAAATGTTATTAAGTAATTACCTGATTCGCTCTTTGTACTTCTGTAAATGAAGCTAATTAATTTTTGCGTGTCAAAAAGGGCAAAAGGTAATCTTATTGTACGAGTATATTATCCCTCTATAATAATAAATGCAAATATTTTCTTCCCATTAAATATATTGATGTGTTTAGATAGTGCGCATTCAATAACATTTAAAATTTTTGATTCAGTTACGTGCCCGCTATGTTTTTCGTTTTCTTTATTTATCGTAATGCTGGACCAATGATATTGCATCAAAGGAAACAACACAATGATTAATTTCCATAACGATAAAGGAGATCAGGGGCGGGGCGGATTCTATCAAATATGTTGCCGTCGCGTCGGTCGACAGGATGGTTCTGAAATAATTTAAGCCCCACCGTTTTGTAAATACAGTCGAACCTCGATAACTCGAACTGTGATTTGCCGTAAAAAAGTTCGAGTTATCGAGACTTTTATTTCGATTTATCGAATGTCAACTTATCAAAGTTTGACGGATAAGACTGAACACGGTCAGGTGTTTTTCATTCATTCAGATGATGTTACTTATCCTTTCTTGGTATTGTCGTTGTTTGCTGGCGCTGCAGCAGCTACTTTCATTACAAAAGACACGTTATTTTTTCTTAAAAGGAAGTTAGACTGTTTAAAAATAGTTCTCTCATTGGAAAGTTGAGAACGTGAAATACTAACTATTGTTGATTCTATCCAATAGGTTTTATCTATTGAAGGAGTAACATCAAGTAAAAAACGAGCCAATTCTTGGACGCGCGTTCCCCGCTCTTGTATGGCAAGAATAATGTGCGACGATGTGACATTAGTTTTAAACATAACAAAGTTCCATGCTAGAAGATGGCTATCGTTTGAATAAATCGAATCGGTTTTCAATAATATAGCGTTATACCGATGTACAACTGAAAATTTACGCTAAAATGACTTAAATTTATGTACTAATGTGATCAGGAAGAGGTAGCGCATCCAGTAAAATTTTTTACCCCATTGGAATTCCGTTCAGTTTCGTTATAGGGGCAATGTGTTAATTATCACGGGGTCTTTCGTAAAACAATTTAGTTTTTTTGCTTCTGTAAAATTCGATTTTTTGCAATTAAGTCAATGTTTTTTTTCTTGTCCGTGATCTTTGTTTATTGTTTTCATTGTTTTTCTTTAAAAAGACACTTTAACTGCTTTGTTAATCATCAGACCTGGCATGTACTTATTGTTACAAGTCATCGCCGCCCGAAGATACTGGGACAAACCCAACTTTGAACAAAAGTCGAAATGTAGTTTCTTGTCATGGTTTTTATTTCAACAATAAAACTGTTTTTACTTGTTGTTAACAGCAAATTGATAACAACTGCTTCTTGCTCTTCGGGTAAGCATAGCATCTTTCAAGTATTTTTCAATTCTGACAGGCAAATGTCATTAATGAAAATTCACTTTTAAGTGATAAAACATTTACTGGTCCCGGTATTTTGTGGTACAGTTGCGGCCTTTGAAAACCAGTTCACTGAGAATTGACATCAATGTCAAAAATTCGTATTTTTTTAGTGCGTAAATCAAACGTGATTCAGAGGCGACAAACTCATGAGGTCACATGTAACTTCGGTAACGTTTTGAAATTACTGTGCTTTGAAGTAACTAAGCTTAAAATATTAGAGGTTAGAGTGCTAATACAACGGACAATTACAAGTTACAGTCTCGCGTATAGTTACTTCGGGGCCCACCATTACTTAATTCTATTAAAACAATATACGTCCTCGTCATAAAACAATATACGTCCTCGTCAAAGAACGATAACATTTAAAATTTGAATGGAATGCTAAATAATACGCAAGCGCAAGATAAAAGTAACTACTTTTCATGTAACTATTCGTTTTCACGCGACATATATTATTTTACGTCACATTTGTGACGTTAGCGTAACTTTTCAGTAACTCTTCACTAACTTGAGTAAGATCGCCTGAAATCGCCTCATAACAGCATTTAGTGACGTTTAGAAACTTCAAATTTAGGATAAGTTTACACCGCGGAAACATTGAATTTGCCAAAGTGTACCAATTTTCAAAGGCCGCAACTATACAAGTACAAGTATATACTTTTTGGACTTGTACTTAAGAACAATTCTTTGAGTTTTGCACTTTTCTTTCTATTTTTTCTAACTCTCTGAGACATCCTGTACCATTGTACTTAGTAATTGTACTTGACTTGTGCTTATAACAATAAGTATACGCACTGCTCTGAGCAGAAAATTTTGAATTCAGCTTCACGTTTGTAATTCAGGTCTGCTTCGTGCGAAACGTATTTGTGCGAAATTTAACTTCGAAGATCTTCAAGGTAGTGGAATTAATGCCAGAAGAAATAAATATATGTTAGGCAAAGTGGTCTTCCTTTTTGAATTTACGAAAAAATTGTAAGGTAATAAAAATTTTCTCGTTTAAAATTAGAGTGAGTATTCCATTGGTCTACTTTCTAAATTAATTTTAAAAATTCTATTTTTTCATATGAAACAAGTCTTTTTTTGGTTTAATACTTACAAACGTTTAACGGTCTATTCATCACTTTTTCAATCTAGAAATTTTTAAAAAATAAAACATGTCCGGTTTCTTAATCGAACTAAAGAAGACTTTAAAATAAAAGTCACAATCAGATGTCAAAACTAATGTAAAAACATATACAGTGTGGGTCATTGGTATCGATTTCCTCAGTAGCGCCTTAACTATTAATTATAAAAGAAAATGTCTTCTACAATGAGTTCTATCTGAGCAAATTGTTTTCACATATACAGCTGTTCCATAAGTGAGTTATCTAATGAACTTATACTTTTTTAAATAGAATTCAGCAACTATAAATAGCCTAAATAAAACCATTCGCAATCTGTAGCTATTCAATTGAATTAAGGATCTAAAATGTAGTTGTATTTTATTCATAATCAGCGGATAAAAAATATATCTTTGGTGTACGTAACTAATTATAAAGATCGTGAAGAATAATCCCTATGAATAATAGCAACATTTTTATGTGCGTTTGTACAGAAACAATTAAAACTTAAAAGTTTACATTTCTCAAAAAATTTAAATGGAACGCCCTGTATATTTTAACACATTCGAAAAGCTCGTTAAATTCTGTTTCTATCAAATGCAACTTGTATTGGTCTAAAGCTTACAGTTTTCGAGATATCTGCACTTACTGCTAGAACTACTGACAAGAACCGTATTTCAAGAAAATAAACAAAAAAGAAAGGGCTAAATTACGTTTATCTCTATTATATCTCAAGGAAGTATTGACTTTTATAAATAATCCGAGAACTTAAGTTCACTATAAGGACTGCTTACAGCTGAAATTATTTGCTGAAGTTCTAATAAAGAGATTCAAAGTGTAATTTTCATTTAATGAAACTTGAACTCTGTCTATCCTTCAATCTATTGTCAATATTTAATCGATATCTTGGAAATTATTGATTATCTAATAATTTCTAGCTAATTTTTTGAAAAATTTGTCTTATTTTTTAATATCCAATTGTATTTGATTGAATTAAAAAAAATAAGTAATACTAGGAGCTAAAACATTTTCAATAACAAAGATATTTATAATTAGTTAGATACACGAAAGATATTTTTTTATCCTTTGATAAGAATAAAATACTTCTACGTTTTAGCTCTTTAATTCAATTGAATAGCTTGCGATTGGTTCTATTTAGGTCTACAGTTGCTGAACAGAAAATGGTTATTTTTAAGAAATCTATCGAAATCTGCAATAAAAATTGGTACGTTCCATTTAAAAAAGTATAAATTTGGTAGATAACTCACTTATGGAGCATGCTATATATGTGGAAATAATTTGTTGAGATATTACTCTTTATAGGCGATAACTTTTGTATAAGACGTTTTCTTTTATAATTATTAGTTAAGGCGCTATTGAAGAAATCGATACCAATAACCCACCCTGTACGTTCACACATCAGAATACGATTTTTACTTTAAAGTCTTGTTTAGTTCGATTATGAAACCGGTCGTTAACGTTGTATGTAGAGGTGGGCGATACGGGAAGTTGTGTATCGAAAATCGGTACGTTTTCTACATCGATACGTATCGATTCGACATTGCGATACGTATCGATATATATGTCGATACAGCTGATAATGTCGATACGGCTGGCATATCGATGTTTCGATATATCGATACATCGACTCAGTCCTAGTTACAACACTATATAAAAAGCGTAATGAAAAATAACGTATCGAATTTTTTAGTTCTAAAAGTTATATGTGGGTCCTTACATGTTTAGGAATAATTAATTTAATTTAACCGAATTCGTAAGTTGCATGTCCACGTTGAAAAGTATAGATAATAACGACGAATATTAAATAAAATGGTTAGTTAATCTGTAGTTCGATATTCGATACGTATCGATATCCGATATTTCGATACGTATCGACGACCGATATTTCGATACGTATTGATATCCGGTATGAATATCCGATATATCGATACGTATTGATATCCGGTATCAATACCCGATGTGTCGATACGTATCGTTCGATATTTCCATACATGTCGGTATTCGGTACGTCGATACAGCTGACAACGTGTATTAATACGGTTTGTTTATCGTCCGCATCGATGGACATCTATCCAGCCCTAGTTTATGTACATTATTTTTTAAATATAATTTACGTATGTTAAATATTTTACTTTTTTAAAAATTTTACAAAGTAGAAACAGTTTGTGTACAATTGTAAACATAAAGAAAATTTCAAACACGTTATAAGAATTGAATCACGAACCATCGAACTGCCAGACATGCGACTGTTTACAATTACAAGTACAAATACTTTTGGATTTGCACTTGTACTTAAGTATAATAATTAAGTACCATTGTATTTGTACTTGTTGTATTTACAAGTAGTACTTGGTACAGCTCTGCTACTTATTTCTACAAATATCGTATTTTGATCTTTCCTTTGCTAATAACTGTTTAGCGAAAGAATAAATAAGAAGAAAGAATGAAAAATGGTTATAAATGCATGTTATTTCTTCTGTCGTCTCTTTCTTTCACTTGTCTATCCATTAACATTGCATTATTGTTTTATTTCTTTGTGGTTTTCTTTTTTTAAATTCTTCTAATTTTTTACTTCTTCTTTTCTACTCAACACTGCTACATTTAGCATTTCGTTGTTTTATTTATAAATACTAAATGTTCCTTCTTATCCATTTATTTAATTTTTAGGTCGGCACGACTTTTTATCGTGAAATGTGGAATAACTGCTTTTATTTACAATTTATTGAAATACAGACTGATAGATTTACTCCATTAGATGTGTGTAAAATAATTTAAATAAAGACGATAATAAAGATTTTTATTTTCAGCTATTAATATATAGGTGTCTATTGATTTGTTCCTACAGAGTTCTAAATCAAGTTAGAACTGTATTTCAATTTGGAACCATACTGCTAACGCGCTCTTATTAAATAATATTTTAACAATGCATTTCTCGTATACCTAGCAACAAATAATTTGTAGTTTTGTCTTCCAACAGTTTAGAATTTCGAATAAGTTCTAGAACAATTCTGCAAATATCTGCGAAAAAGGAAATATTTCAAATTACGTAATAGGTAATAATTATGAGTTCTGTAAACGTTTCAACTAAAGTTATTTTCAGAATAGTTTATTGCACTTGTGTATTGATTGACATTGTTCAAAATCTTAACCAAAATCGTTCTATTTTTTTGTATGAACAAACCTTTTATGTATTAATATATTCAATTATCTTTATAGGTGCGTTACAAATAAAAAGTAGTGAAGAGAAAGATCAGGGGAAGTACGAATGTGTGGCTGAGAACTCAATTGGAACTGAATATTCGAAATCAACGCAGCTGTACGTAAAAGGTAACCAAGTTTACGAGCGTTGCAATGAAAGGGCGGCTAATTTTTTTTCGTCCTTTTCGCAGTTCGACGTGTGCCACCACAGTTTTCCAAACCTCCTGCTCTCATGAATAAGGTGATGCTGGGTGCTAACTTAAATTTAACGTGTGTAGCTGTAGGATCACCGATGCCTTATGTAAAGTGGCGTAAAGAACCTGCTCAAGATTTAACTCCCGAAGACAATCTACCCGTGGGAATTAATGTACTTTACCTTACCGATATAAAAGAATCGGCGAATTATACTTGCGTTGCGGCAAGTTCACTCGGAGAAATTGAAGCCGTTGCTCAAGTTAAAGTAGAATGTAAGTAATTTGTTTTTAAAGTCCTTTTATATATAAGTTGGCAAGCACTCGAACATAAATGAACACCATTAAAAATATATTTTTTTGAAATAGAATATTTTGTTCCTAAAATAGTGATAGCAATGATAAGAATGAATAAGCCACCACTACTTCAACTCCGTTCAATAATTACCAAATGACCCTCGTATTGTAGGAAATATAAATCCAGTATTTGTATAACATTAGTATTTGAATTTACAACTCAGCGGCCATATCAAAATAAATGTACCATTTCACATACTGTAAACATGTTCGTTTAAAATGTTTGCAAGCTGTTTGCTTTATTTATAATAAAAAAATGTGTAATCTGTCAAAAGTAGGTTAAATTGTGCAGAACTTGTGTCTGCATTTACGTTCCGTGCATTGTTCATGTAAGCCGAAAGTTAACTACTGAAGTCTAAGCCTTTGAGACTTGGCAAAGAGAAAATATTAATTAAAACTTTTGGGTATCCACACAGATCCAATCAAAGTTGTTAATTTCGTTATAGTTTCTCAGAGAGGAAATTCACTACGCATCAGTATACAACAACCGCTTTAACTTTTTTTATTGAAAAAAATTGTTGAATTGCATTTTATTAACTAACTGTTTATAAGTAATTGGCACTTCTTTAACATTGTCTTACAAATACATACTTTACGTTTCTATATCAAATCAGAATGATATAATAATGCTCGGTTCTTTTACTGTAAAGTACCTACTTGAGAGTTTCTGTAAATTTTATTTTATTGATATAAACAAAATCGAAGGCTGTAAGAAAATATTTTTTTAACTTTAAACGGACACTATTAAAATTGAAAAGAACGCTCTATGTTTCATTATCGTTTGATAGCTAGAGTCAAGAGTTTACGAATTCAATTATGAAAGTCGAAAACGATTACCATGACAACTATGTTGTTTGACAAATAGTTCGACTAATGCCCCATTTCTTCACCTCCTGATAAAGTTATCTGCCAGGAAATATCCTTGGAAACTATTATCGATACAATGGTTTCCAAGGATAATACCTAGCAAATAACTTTATCAGGAGGTGAAGAAATCGGACATAAGTGTCACGATGTTTTGATCTTAAAAATTTTGCCGATTCTACACTGAATTTGCAAAGAAAATGCGTCAAATGAAATTGAGTTTAGATCGGTGATAAAGTATTTATTTTTGAAAAGGTTTCTCCGACAAGAAATTATTATTAATATGTTGGATACATTGGAGGATGATCGTCCTTCAGAGCCACCAGTAAAATTTAGGTTGCAGAATTTGAGAGGGGAAAACTAGAGATAAAAGACGAACACTATGCTGGAAGATCTGTTTCTGAATTCACTCCAGAAATGTTGATCCCATTTTGAACAATCGAAAAATTTGGTTCAGACCTACAGCAGAGACATTAAATATTTCCTACAACGTGTGTTTTACGATATTTGGACCGCTACACCCTCCTGGACTTTCCTGAAACCCTTAGAAAAACTCGACGTAAAAGTGGAGAAATATGCATTTTCATACGCGGGATTCCGTAGCTCAGATGAGGATGGTGTTGGGTCGAACTTGGACGATAATTTGTTTAAGGGAGTCAAAGATAATTAAGTCCAACAGGAATCCAACACTTATCTCTATGTGACAGATCATCTCGTTGTTTCTGCTAATTCGTAAAATTTAATAAAAAATACTCAATTGCCAGCTGATGCGTCACAAACAAGCCCGCCAATGAAACAATGTCCTGCGTTTCCGGACCCGCTGGAGCTAAAATCTGCTGGAATTCCAAATGCTGTCAACGACAAATATACTCGTTGTGGAAATATGCCCAAAGAAATAATATGTCCAACATTTTTTTTGCATACTGATTTTATGGGGCAGGTCCTCCTGTACCAGCTGATCTTTCACTGGTTGTGTGCTAAAGTCTTCGGGAGCCATTATAAAATATTTGAATAAGCGCTGTCTACGATTCACCAGCGCTTCGCGTCTGTACAAAATGTGCATTGCTGTTTCTGGTTCTCTATTGCATCTCTTTGGTTCATTATTGCAGAGGTTACAGTTTGAGTCCTTTGTATATTTACCGATCCTTGATAGATGCTCCTTCGCAGTCAGGTGTCCTATTAGTAACCCTGTGGTAATCTTAATTTGTATACTGTCCAAAAGCCACAGGCTCTCTTTTTGAAAGGACATCGAAAAAATGTTTTGCTGTGGCAATGTTCTGGTCTACTTATCCAATATTTGTTGTGTTCCTCGCTCGTCCAGGCATTGAAAAAGCCCCGATTAGCGCCCTTAGTTACACCTAGAGCAGGGGCAAGATATGACATAGTCATACCGATGGCCTAGAATTTACAACTGCGTGACGCAGTTGTACCTTACCAGGTCAATAAGTTTACTTAAACTTCCCACATCAACTTGGACGAATCTTTGAGTTAACCATTGATTTTAACCTTCTAAGCCACTTGGCTGTCGTAGAGGATGAAGATCCGCTTATTGGGGGTATGCTCTCCTAAAGTTTTCTCCCACACTTTGTGCTATGGCCTATATTTCTGTTTAAAAAACAAATTGCAAGTTGATTCTCTTTTGGCCTTTGCCCATATAATCCAGACTTAGTACCAGACTCGGTTCTAGAGTCGTCGTTAAAAGAGGTTCAAAGATAAGATCCTGTCGTATTCACAAATTTTTCTATTAGTGTGTAAGCGGCACTACTATTGCTATAAGAATTTCTTCAAATCTGAAATCAATCCGCCCCTTCTGGACAGTAATACCAAGATATCAACTAAACAAGACTTGTGCAAACAACGTGCGACTATTAGGTAAGAGAGATGACAACATGTTGGTTCTTTGCCTACGTGATTGTTTCAACCAATCGAAAATTAATGTATGATTGCGAAATTAAATAAAATGTCTGCGGCAGGAATTCATCGGGTAAGAAACAGTTGGGACATTTAGATGTTGGCTTCACGGAAATTGTCCGTCTAAACTCAAATCACTTTTGTAATGAGTAATGACCTTTTTTGCTCGTATGTTGTCTTAAAAAGAAATCCTAAATTGAGCGAATGTTATTGCACAATGCAAAATTGGTATTGCAATTGAGAGGTCCATTGCAATAACCGGGCAAGTCCACTTTTAGCTATTTTTGAGTTACATCATTCGTTGTAAGAACTAAGTTTAAATGACGATAACAGGCAAAGTAATACGCAGATATAAAAATAAACACGCAAAATTGCGTAATAACTGGGCAAGTCCGTTGGTTTTTCACTAATATCTATTGTATTTTTGATTTGGTAGTCCAGATTGTCAATAAACATCCGCCTGCACTTAGTCAACATCAACATCATTAGCAAAAACCGTGACAATCATTTGATCGTTCAATAAAATTTTGGAAAAGCAAGGAGAAGGTAACCCAAAATGAAAACCGACGTATCTAACCTAAAGATAAAGTCCAATTTACAAGATATGGTAACTAGAAAGGTTAGGTTTCGACGGCAAAAGTTACTAAATCGTGCTACTTTAGTTGCTCATTGCAAAGTGAATTGAGATTACTAAATAGACTCCCAAATGCCTCAACACTGATCAAAAGCGACTCTGGGTAATCACTTGGCGTCGCTTCGCCACCGCGTAGATCTTTCACTACACTCTAGAAAAGAAAGAAGAAAGGAAATACTGATTCGCTCTGCTGGAAATGACATGCCAAATATCGACTGGAAAGGTCTTGTCGACAGTTTTTTGAAGCAAAGTCGGAATAATTATAGTGGATCTATCACTACTATCTAGAAACGAAGGAAGAACGGAAATACTGATTCGTCATTCCCAAAATGTCTACCGACGTACCAAAAATCAACTGAAAAGGTCCTCTCGTCAGTTTTTTGGAGCAAAGTTGGAACAATAATGGCGGATTACTTACTACTGTTTACTGTCTCATCAACCAATTTTCTAGAAAAAAAATATACAAGAATACCTTGGGAAATTTTACCAAAAGTTTGGTAAATGGATACAAAGCCGTGCAAGACCCTAGTTAGGTCGCAAAGACGTTGCTGAAATTGGTTTGTAATTAGTTGACCATGATCAGCCATCCTATTCACCAGATTTAGACCCTTCGGGACATTGTCTCTTTCCGAAACTAAAAAAGGAGAAGTTCTCATCAAATGAAACTGTGAGTACTTTACCGGAGTGACTCGCAAAGCAAGATAACAATTTTTTTAAAGCTTTAGAAGATACTTTATTGAGCTTTGTGGGTGAAGGTGATTATGTTGCAATAAATACAGTAAAGTTTTCTCCATTAGGCTAAAAACCTATCGATATCCCCTCGTAGTTACTTGCGGAAATAATTGATACCGTAGTTATAGCTACTTGCAGTTATAATTTAAAAATATTTTTACCTGTTGTACTTACAAAGAATGAAGCAGAAAGTAACGTATAATAGCGGAAATGCCCTGTTGAAGGTTGTCGGATAATTTGAAAATTTGAAGCACAAATGCGTGTGCATCTTCATGATTTTTTTTTGAGCTTCATGAACTTTATACTAATTATCTTTATTTCGGAGAAATCTTCACAATTATTATTGTGAAATCGCTTTCTTAAAAGTTCTCACGAGGATCAGATTGAATGTGGCGCGCTGGTAACTGGAGAAGTGACAAAAGTACGTAGGACTTCACGTTTCTCAAAAATATTGTCTAACCTGATGCATGATAGATACTCAGCGACCAAGTTATTAAATTTGAATAGAAAATTAAAATGCTAATTGCTTCATCGAGGGTTTCTAGATAGGCTGATATGACTTCTTCGTGTTGTGTAAGTTTTTGCAAGTTACACATTGTAAGTAGTCTGGATTAATCGACATGACAGGTGGTGTCTATCTTTTATTATTATTTATTCTGAAAAGGGGCCTAAAGACGAGCATTTTGCAATAACCGAAGTCCGTAGATGCTTCCGACAAGGGCAGAATCATTGGAGCCCAAGGTTCACTTTGAAGTTCTTTAGGAATGCGTTAGATATGTCCGACCATCATAGTGCAGTGCACACCACAATTCGCGCTAAAACTTTGGTTTTCCTAAGACAGCAGTACTGTAATGTAGCGGCCGTCATGTGATGGTGATTGATGTTATACAGCATTGAAAAATGTTGTACATTTACGTTAAGTAATTTGAAAAATAAAGAATCACCAAAAGAAAAACTTTTGGGTTTCCTATGTGACGGTGACGTTGAACGCTTTCTGACAAACCATAATATGCATTTAATGTCCTTAATGCGATCTTTGTGACGTGATTCACCACAAATTATAACCGTTACGTTACATAGGAAACTGAGGCTTCATCTAAGTTCTAAGTAAATAGGAACGCCAGCCACATCGGCAAATATTGAGACCACAATTTGACTTGTCCCTAAAGATATCAACAACGTACATCGAAACTCCAAAAAAGAGTTCTCATAAAATGAAGCTGTAAGCACTGTGGAGGAGAAGATTGCAGACGAATTTTTTGAAAGCTTTAGGAAATACTTTAATGATTAGGCTACTTCGTAACAGATGAAACATGCGTACTTATGGTAGCGCAGCCGGTATACATTGATATGTTGTAACGAAAATTCCCGCTGGTTAGAGAAATACAAGTTTGGAAGGCAAATACATCGTTAGAACAAACTAAAAGCAACTTCTTTTACATCAACAAAAATATAAATTGAAGTCTAAGTAATTGTTTGTATCCGAAATTCGGTAAATTGTGTTTATTCAGAAAAAGCGTAAGCACTAGAGGTAGCCTTTAAATCCCTCCGTCGTTTAAAGATTCCTTAAAATATCTTTAGGCTTGACGAGTCCTAAAGCGGTTTATTTTCAACTGAAAGCAAACGAGAAGTTCAATTTGTTTCGTTTCCTATATAAGATAATCAGTGGAAGAGAAAAAGAAATAAGCTCCGCCGTTCAGTTCGTCACATTGATCGATTAAACTACATATAAATTGAATTGTTACGAGTAGTACAATCCTTACAACGTCCATTTTTCTTTTATTTTTATTACTTCATGCAGTGCTCTCGATACAACATAAACTGTTTAAGTGTCAGCCAATTATATATTTCTCCTTTCATGATAGTGAAACGGTCTGCGATCCATCGGGTTTAGACTTCTCCCCTTGAGAATACTGAAGGAAAAAGTTACGGATTTGCTAAACATAGTTAAGAACTGGAAGTCACAAATTCTAAGAATTGTAACTTGGCCAGAGCACATGTTGCGACGTTTCATAAATCATTTTCGTATAATTCTATCAAATGCGCTCCGAAAACGTGTCTCACTAATGAGGGTCATTCACGTAACGTTTCTTCAAATTGCAATGAATAAAACTAATTTTATAAAAAAAAAGTTTCTTTATTTTGTTTCTTCTGTGCAAGTTTCTGTACAATTTCGTAAGTAATTATTTTTGTTGTGTATTTGTCTACAGCTCTACCGGGACCACCTGTAAATGTAAAAGTATCAGAAATTACTGCAACATCAGTTCGGCTAACGTGGTCTTATAATGGTCCGGAAGATCTTCAGTACTACGTCATTCAGTTCAAGCCGAAGTACGCAAATCAAGCCTACAGCGAGATTTCCGGCATCATCACTATGTATTATTCCGTGAGAAACTTGAGTCCGTATACTGAATATGAAATGTTTGTAATTGCCGTGAATAACATCGGAAGAGGACCGCCCAGCGCGCCGGCGTTAGTTACAACAGGGGAAAAAGGTAAATTTTACACGTTTTTATTCACTCCTAATTTACCACTTTATTTATTCTTTGTTTACTCTGAATTTATTAGCTCGAACCGAGCGTAGTTGATTTTCACTACATATTTGATACTAACTACTGTTCACATCTGTATAACTTTTTCATGCTATCAACTTTATGTAAGTCATACGGATTTTGAGGCATTGCCTAATGTAAGTTTTGTTTTTTGTCTGCAAGTTTTTTCACCACTAGAGTAGCCTCTGCCCACTTTTAATGCTTCTTAGTAATTATTTTGTACAATATATTTAGGGAATTGTAGAAAATTAATATTGAAACGTATCCTCCCCACTTGTCTTTGTGTAATCCTTATTTTTTTTTTTTTTTGTATTGTATAGATGAAAACTGCAGAGCAATCCATGTAACACATCAAAAAGATTTTAAATAATTTAAAATCATCTAAAAGAATTTATTATAACGGTATTCTCAAAGGGTCTCATCCAAAAAGTTAGAATCTACGTGCTGCATTAGATACCCACGGAAGGTCCTAAGAGCTTACCTAATGTAAAAAGTTTTATGTATTCATTGATAGTTGAAACATCTACTCGCTCATGTTAATATGCCAAGAAAAATTCCAGTATGCCAGCTAAAGTATTTAACAAATAGTAAAATTGATCATTTCAATAAATTTATGTACAGGATGTAATCGAATATGATGGCAATAAGTATGCCACGTAAATTTTTTTAATATTTTGATGTCGTCTGCACGTGGTTTAATTATTGCCATTTTATTCTATAACATCCTGTATATGATCTAGGAAAAACTAAATTAATTATACATACTTACTTTTAGAATGTTTGAGAATACCACTCATCAACGTTAATGTATGCCGTAGAATCAAAGATAACGTCATAAAGCGAAAGAGAGTGCTTCAAAAATAAACATAACATCGATCGTTCGGTTTTTACAGTCAGGATGACAAATACGGTAGTTCAACAACTTTGTAACATTATTTTTGATTGCGACTGTACATACACATACATATTTATGTAGTTATTCCAAAAGAACTTAATAATTATAAAAAAAAAAAATTGTAAAGCTTTATAACCGTGTGTCTACACAGATGTTGCTATTCTAGCATACTTCACTTACTTCAGCCACAGCTTAATTAAATTATGTAGTTGCGAAATAAATATTTGGACAAAACAATGAGAAGATTTACGGGATTTATTTTATTGCTAGAACTGAACGATTTGAATTTCATGTAGGTGTTCTTGCCGCAAGTCAAAATTCATATGTTTTTTGTTATATAAGTCCTTTTCATCTATCTACCTTCAGTTAGGCAAAGTTATATTTAATCACTCGCGTTGAGAATATTTGTTTTTCTTTTTTTCCTGAATTTATGACTTTTATTAAAATGCCTGAGACGTACCTGTTTGTGAAACTGATAGGTTTGTTTACGTAATTGTACTACTTCATATTTTATTAAATTACGTCGGCTAATCATTTTCTATTCACAGCAAACGTTCGTAATAAAAAATCTTTAAAGGCTGGTTTACATTATACTAATTTATGTTACGAGAACGTTAAGAACGCATTTTTTTAATAAGTTGCGAGTCGCACGCTTTGTTGTTCTTCAGAAAACGTCTAGCTAATGTAAAGTCTCCAATCGGTATGTGTTACGAGGGAGAGTCTAATGAAATTTTGAACTCCGGCCGCCCGATGTCGCAATTTAAGCTAAAATAATACGTATTAATAAGTACCATCTGTTAAACCTCTTCATCGAAACCGAAAGCTTTTTCTTCCTTTATCTCTTTAAGTGATGTATTGTTAACCCTCAAAGGAGTACCCAAATATTGGCTGCTGTGTGAAGGTACAAAGACTAGAACGATAAACCATACGCAATAATTCACCTGCAAAATAGATTTACCTTGCGGTGGACTGCAGCGTCTGTCCCCAAAGGGGAGGGCGGGACTGAATTTCAAACGGGACAGACAAACCCTTGAGTCGGCTAGCTCGAAGTTTATGTCGGCGATATCATGAGTGAAACGTCAATCGACCATCCAATAATTCAGGAACGCCGGTCAAGTTTACTCCAAACCAAGAGTTCAATACTCCCAATGACCCCTTGACAAGATCAGAAGGGTTGTCACCAATACTCATCCTCCAAAGAGAAATACAGTCGTAGAAGTACACGCTTCGGGTTATTGTCACAATCAAAATAGCAATAAAAATCGCAATCAAAATATAAATAAATATTATGTATGGCGATAGTTAATGGGCGATCATCAGAAGTGACCAATTGATTACGTGGAAATAATTGCTGTCACTCCACGAGTTGGAAGAAGTTGGAAGAAATCGTAACCAAGTTACGGTCCCTATCGATTTTTAAAAATAAATGACGGGATTAAATTAATACCATTAGTTTCTGGAATTCCAACAAACTTTACAGTTTCTTTACAAACGTGCATAACCGCACAACAGTAACTATTGTAACGCTGGCTTATTGGTAATCTGGTTTTTACCAAGAAGTAACGTATTAGGGGTTGCGTAGCTGAATTAATACAGGACAAAAAGCATCCAGTACATTTATTAAAAGTATAAGCCCCCACCGGCTGCCTAGAGTTGACCTACTTTCTGCTGCGTGGGCGATTATTTAGATAATTATTTCGTCTGTTACACTTTCCCCCCTCGGCGAAAAAAAACTGGTGCAATGCCGGAGGGTGCAATGTTGAATCCATAAAAGCCGTTGATTTAGTGTGGCTTGTTCCGAATTTTCCCAAGAAAGTTCAGTCGATCCAGAAGTGTGGCGACTGGCTTGGTGAAGTTCATCGTTCCTGGTGAGGGACAGAGTTTACTACTCATTACAGATTGATGAGTATATCTACTGGAACCAACGAGTTCGGCGAATACTCCATGTAATCGAAGAAATAGCAACGTCGGAATGTTAACAAGGCGTTGCGGCAAGAATTGCTCCGCAGCTGTTGGTGGTTCTTTAGGGTTGATGTGGTTAGAGTTGCAGTGGTTATAACCCTAGTTCCTGGTTCTGGTAGTGAGCCAGGCTAACAGCACGAGCGTTGTAGCTGACAAACGTCTTGTGTCGCTGAGGATATTGAGCGATGCTGGCGATTTGTAGTTTTCCTAATGCTTCTTTGGGATAGGGATTAGCAATGGCAAATGTATGCTTCCAGTCTGCGAAAACTTTCAGGTTGACAAGTACACATTCATACATGTCAGTGGACAAATAATTGTTACAGTTAAAAAATTAACATCTACAAGTATATGTATTTGCTTATTGAAAATTACAAGTGCTTCATAATCTAGAAGGTTACAATAACTTTCCTAAAAAGAGAAATCAGTTATTTTACTAGAGAATTGCTTCCTTAAATAATCCGATAATAATCGTACAAATGATGACTAGAATTGCAAGTCGATGTATCAAAATGCAATGAAAATTTAAACAGTTACGATTACTACTATATAAAAATAAGACTCTTAAATATAAATTAAGAATTAAGATATTAAGAACTTCTATACATATAAACAGATCTTAATTATATATTTACTAAAACAATTATGATAAATGAAAATACAGAATCGATTCTTGGGTACTCAATCTGTGTACAGTGTGAAATAATAATAAAAATATTATGTACAAGAAAGAAACACAGAATTATCCCAGGACGGGGCGATTAAGGCCTATGTCGCACTCGTACTTGGATAAAGTGTTAAATTTGAATAACTTCATTTATTTATTTATAGATGCACTACTTGCAGATGTGCTATTACCTTGAAAAAATGATTCAGAGTTTTTTAAACACGATGCGACAACTCGTTTTCGCGTTTCACTTATTTTTGCTACGATTGCTTTAAAATGTTTTAAAGTCATCTCAGGATTTGAAAATAATGCAAACTGTCACATAAATAGGATGCAGTCCATTTTCAAAATAATCCAAAATTTGGTTGAATGGCATTTTTGGATTTAAATCATTACACATTTCTAAAATTTCGTACATATATTTCAAAATATCTTCGTCTTCTCTTTGTTTTCGTTTTAATAATAAAAGTTTAAGTTCTCGAATATTAGATGCAATATTAAATTCTTCGCTAAAATCAAGGCTAATGTCGCCCCAAGTTTTATTATTATTTTCCCTAGCTGAAAAATAATTTTTGTACCATGTATTTGCTGCTCCGTGAAGAAATATGCCAAAAAAAATTATTTTATGCTGATCTGGCCAACCATTGCTATCAGCACATTTTTCAAAATCTTTTATAAATTCAATTACATTTGATGATGCTGGTATAAAAATTTCAGGACTAACGAATTTTGGAAATTTGGAATTCTTATTTGCCTCTCGCGCTAGAGCAATTGTGACACGAGCGTTCTGAGCTTCGTTCATGATTACGCGATTCGTTAACAAGTAAATTTCAATTTAGTAATAAAATTAAAACAATTAGTTACTGGATAATTATAATTGACTGGTTTTTTCTAGAAAAATTGAAATTTCTGGTTAAAATATACGACGAACTTTATTAAAAATTGCATTTAAAAAAACATTTAAAAATCCTAAAATGCAAAATATTTAAAATTTTGGAAATCACAAAAAATATAATAATTTATATTAAAAATTAGAGGTAATTAATATTCATTAATCGTGTCGAATTAAAGAAACCGTATTCAAAATGAAATTTATATATGCTTCTAATTGCCACATTAAATTTCTCCAAAATAAAATCATTGCGACTATGAACAAAAATTCTAAAAAAAAAATCTATCATTGAATAATATTTGTGATTACATTTAAATTGTTATAATTCAATTAATAAAAACATTTTTAGCAGGCCCTATAAAAGTTAGGGAAATGTATCTAATTTAAAAAAAAAGTGCATAGTGAAAGCTAAAAGCTATTGCGACAAAATTCATTATTAAATTAAAAAATCGTAATTAAAATACAACAAAAATTTTCAGCAAAACCATTATTAAATTTGAGATTTGAGGCGCACTCCACCAAATGTAACGTTGGCTTATTGGTAATCTGGTTTTTACCAATAAGTAACGTATTAGGGGTTGCGTAGCTGAATTAATACAGGACAAAAAACATCCAGTACATTTATTAAAAGTATAAGATACACTTACATGTCAGAAGCACTATTATGGACGTCATACATAGTTCTCGCACTATAATCAGATATCGATGACTTCTCTCTTGCTATCGGAAAATCTCTCGGTATATATGCCTGGAGTTGACCTACTTTCTGCTGCGTGGGCGATTGACGTGTAGCTCTGTGTTCTTGAAGCTTTCGATGATTCATTTTTCTCTATTGTCGGATTATTATGTAATCACGTGCAAAGTTATCGATCAAGGTTTTTGTTAACACTGTATGGATCTCAAATAATTATTTAGATAATTATTTCTTCTGTTACACTATTACCAGAATTTAATCAAAACAAAGTCTGAAGGGCTTACGTTTCACACTTAAAATAAGTCGACAGTATATATTTGTCCAAAATATTATGAAATTAAAGTATTTAAATAATTAACCACAATGCGAGGTTAAAAAGAATTTGAAACACAATGCGACGGGGAAGGAAATTTAAATGTCAACAAATACTTTGGTCAGAGTGAGGTTAGAGAAACGTCAATCCTTGTGGTGAAGCGTGTATGTCCGTCTAGTGAGAAATTGAAGTCCTTGCCAAGCCACTCTCCTTGCTTTGGAGATTTGGAGAATTGGTTATTTGGGGATTGCTGTCATTGGCTTTCGTCGTTCACTTGACGAAAGTTATTGATTATCGTTGACCACGTGATAAGTGAAAATCAATAGCAGCAATCCCCAAATACCCAATCTCCCGAACAGGAAAAGCAGCTTAATAGCATCGAGGACAGCGGTTTACACGACGCACCGAACGGAATGAAACGACTCCGAGAGTCGACGAAAGTTGACAATAAAATCCCTCAATGAAAGTCAGAGCAATGCCAACTAACGATGCACGATAACGATAAAACTAGCGGTAAAAAAAAGTATCGGTGAAAGCCTGCAACAAATACGACATGCACTAAAAGTCGTCATGATAACACGTGAAGAAAACATACCGTATAAACCGCTAGTCGGAGACACCCGCGCAATTAAATTAACACAAAGCGATTGTTAAAACGGAGTCTGTTTTCACAAAATTGAAGCAATAAGGCTCCTAAGCAAACTTAAACCACTTTTTAAGGCGACAATGCTCACGCAACCGGCTCGAGCGAGAGTCAATACTGTAAAGAGAGCGAAAAGGCGAACAAAGCAGGGTACACACCGACGTTAATATCAAATAAAACTCACTGCTGGCAACTTACAAAAACTGAAAAATTTACAAAGAAAATAAACTTACGGAAAACGGTCCGGACAGTATAATCACTTGGAACGAATTTGGGGGATTTCAAATGTAAGTAAGTTTTGAATGACGGTAAGTATTACAGGAACAGTATGAGATCAATTGTTACGTTGTTCCACCTGTACTCGAAGTTCACGTCCACGTCGCTTGAATTTGACACTGAATTGAAGATGATTCCTTGGAAAATACAAGTGCAAGGCCTGTTGGTAGTCACTCTTCGTCCTGGCATACAATTTAAACGCTTATGTAGGTGGATAATAATCTTGACTTTCCTGTTATAAAGGGGCTCTTTCAAATCCTCCGAAATTAAAATACCAAATCCTGGACCGACGTCAAATAATATTTAGGTACGCTAATAATTTGGAATTTGGAATATAAGAACGTTTTTCTTAATACATTTTCTGATTTGAACTGGGTTCTAATAGCTTCATTTTTTTTGGCAACCTTAACGAATGGTTTGGAAATCTTCTTTTCATTTTGAATTTCAACAGCGCTGTTGTTTGAAAGAAAATCCTCCGTAAGCATCATAATCACAAGATCCAAAGAACAGGGTAATGCAACTCCAAAATAAACTAATACATTGATTCAAGCAATACGGATAGAGTGAAAAGAATGAAGACATAAAAAGCGATGTTATCAGCAAATTACACCACAGTATAGAAGAGAAGGCAACAAAGAAAAAACCAAAGGAAAAATTAAAGAAACAGTTTTTTTTTCGTAGAGTCGAGTAGAGATCTCGCAACTTGACAAGAATCTACCACGTGACTCATGGTACGGAAGTAATATAGTACACCGTATGTCCGTCTGACATTAGGACATAGGAATTAACATGGGGAAACATAAATTAATTTATATTATCTTCCTGAATCATTTCATAAGAAATTTGAAGGTTGCAGTTGGAAAGACTTTGGCATTTGAAGTATTTTGATATTAAACGTATGATACTTTACCTGTTAATTACTTAAAAATATTGAAAAACGGAAATAATTTTCATTTTGCACGCTTAACAGTCTGATCAGAAACGAAAATAAACCATGTGTGTGTGGCCAGGTAACTAGCGGCGAAGTTGCTGTCGATTTTTGTCGTTCCAGAAAATTGGTATTAAAATACTTTAAATTTTATGGTCATCATCATCAACATCGTACGTACTCATATAAATTTATTCGGGCAGATAACATAAAGCGATTTCTGTTCCTCCATGTTAATCGCTATGACCTAATTTCAGACGGACATACGGTATAGGTAAGCTCGGGTCCTTAAATTCTTTTCGTATTGCAAGATCTCCACCTTCTGTGAAGATATACAAAATATTTACAGCTCTTCATATGAAGTCGTTGCATACAAAATGTTCTATAACATCTTTAACTCGTTGTTTATACAGCTCATTATTCCCTATATTCCCGGTTAAAATTTCTCCAAAAGTTTTCCCCGAATTCATCGCTTCAGTTGAATCTAACATTTCCGATTTATCCATGAGCAATACTCGGAGAGTAGGAAACGAAAAGAAAAGGCCATATTTGCTCAGTTTCTTCCAATGTTCTTTAAAGACAGAGTATGGATACAAACTTTCCGGATGGCTTCCCATTTCCCTGATGTTTTCACTTAAGGCGTCGTGGTAGGATTTCAGGTATAACTCCAATTGAGACATGCGCGTTTTCGTTGCAACGCCATAAAAGAAATAGGAAAGATCTAAAACTGGTGAATTAACTTTTGCCATTTGCCAATCCAAGATCATTACGTCTTCTAAAGTGTGTTGGTCGTCAGCGTCCTAAAATAATTGTGAAAACCGAAAGCAAATAAGATAAAAAAATTAAAAACGCACGCACCTTATACTTGAAGAGAAAATTATTAAACCAACAATCGCCGTGCGAAATTACGGAAAACTCGTCCGTAAACTCGTCTGGTTTTGATACAATGTCAGTTAGGGCGCCAGCCAAATTTTCAATGCGTCTTGAAATGTAGTGATCGCTGAAGAGGCCCTTGGCTTCTTCGCAGTAATGCGTAATGGCCACGTCCATTCCAGCCGTTTTGAAAGCATCCCAAACAAGATTTTTCAGGTCACTGGTGAGCTTGGAATACAGTTCGAGGTTTTGGTCTTTCATGGCGTACGACACCGCATGAAATCGCGCGTACAATTTGAACACGAACAAAATATGTTCATCGTTCATGTCAATCTTTTTATTATACAGAGTGAACCCTTGCTCTTTCAAATTCTCGAAAATCAAGATCTCTTTTAAGTACTCCTTGGAAGTCAAGTAACACCTGGGTACGTTCTTGAACGGCCGTTGCACGTTACGTTCTTGCTGGAATTTTAGGAACTCCGGGTAAATATTTTCGTAGAAGTAAATTTCTTTAATGAAGAGGGTCTCCATGAAAATTTGCTTCCTCAGCGTTTCATTCTTCGTTCCAGCCTTGGCAAACAATTTCAGTATTTTACTTTCGGTTTCTATTTCAATGGCACTGTTAATGCCAACAAAACCCTCTCCGACTTCTGAACCACCTTTAATAATAATTTTAGCATCTTCAGGCAAACTTTCATCTTGAATAACACGCTGTAGATAATCGCGAAGCTCAGTTTTCACACATTCAGTCGTCATGGCGTCTGAAAACTAACTGGAATAATCACCAGTCATTTTTGTATGTTCTGATTAAAAGGTTCTGATAATATGTGTAAGATCTGATGTTTTTTTTTTTAATGTGATAATTGATAAGATTACTTCAGTCGCTGTTTTGATTAATAGTTACTTAATACATTAGATGATTACGGGGTTTATAAAAATTCAATTCAATCGAGAAGCGAGATCGTTGACCAAATAACCTTGATTATGAATAATTTGCATTATTTATTTATACAACCAAACGTTCTCATAATTAAGCGTTGTGCAAACCAGAGCGGAAACGGCGCGGTGGCGGGCGCGGCCATAGGGAGAACATATAAATCCGCAACCGCGCGCGTGCTCGCTCTGGTTTGCGCCTCGCCTTATTTATGATTTAGGAAAGTTTGAACTCTTACAGAGATGAAAAGGCAATAAGATAATAGATAATACGAATTCGTCTTTGTTTGTACATATTTTGCAGTAATTTTGAAGCGCAAGCTCAATACATTGTTATAGATTTGGGAAGCGTTCAAATTTCTAAATAATTAAAATTATGCTTTTTGAACAGCTAGCAGAAATCCAAACTTGTAGAGATGCGTATCTAGTAGCATAAGCTTCCCGTTTAAACCCAAGAAGACAATTTCACCTCAAAATTAACGCTCCAAGAATACCTTTATCCCTTAAACGAACCAGAAAAACCTATAGATAGCTTATTGAGAAACAATTTTTGGTTTTGGTGAGATGATAGCCTTCTTAGTTTCCGATGAGTGGTCGTGAACTAAGTTTTATACCAGTAACAATTCGCATTAGAAGACCAACAGTTATCACTTTTTAGCGCTTCAAAAAAATCTTCGAGGCACGTCCTGCTTGATTAGAGTCAGCTGACGTGGCAAGAACTTTGTAAACCTGGTTTCCGTGAGATGATAGCCTTCTTAGTTTTCGACGGGTGGTTGTGGACTAAGTTTTATATCAGTTACTATTGCATTAGAAGACCACCAACAGTTATCGTTTTTTAGTGCTTGAGAAAATTCTTCGAGGCACATCCTATAGGCAATGTCAGGTCAAAAAGCGATCGTAAGATGTCGCTATTTTATCTGTTTATAAATTTATCGTTGAATTCCTGGCTTCCGGTTGGAACCGCGTCTCTCCTCGGATTTCTTCTACGTTTCGTTCTCCATGGCAGAAGAACTTTCTCAGGGCTGCTGCTGCTGCTGGTGGTGCTGCTGCTGCTGCTGCTGGTGGCAAGTCTCAACGATTTACAAGAAGCAGCAGCAAGACCTGAGGAAGTTTTTTTGCAATGGAGACCGAATCGTCAACAGAAGAAGAAATCCGAGGAGAGACCCGGTTCCAACCGGAAGCCAGGAATTCAACGATGATCGACGGCTGCGGAAGCCTTAAAGTCAAACTAAAATAAATTTATTTTGATTTATCTTCTTTAATTTTAGTACTCATTAACAGTCTTCTTATCTTATTGTTTATTTAGTTTCTCTTTTGGAAAGGAAAATATGTTCGGAAATGAGTCATTACCTAGACATATCTTTAAAAAACATATCTTTCAGAATATCTTTCCATTAATTTATAATTTTTTTTAAGTGACTACTTCTAAGTTTTATTAGACATTGAATAAGAGTCAATGTAGTTACTTTAATCCAGACCTTAGCATTTTTGTAACTTCTTTGTGACCACACTTGTTTGTTAATGGATTCATTGTTACCGTCGATGAGTGGAGGATACTACAAGCTGGCTCTTCTCGTATTTTATGCCCAGGTTTGCTTTAATCTATAAAAGAAATACATATACTTTCCTGTTTCCTTTTAAAGTGATTAAATTAAAGCCTCCTTTATAAGTTTTATTACGAAAATGGCCATTTAAATATTATAATGATATTGTATTTTCTTTTACGCTGTTTGATAATAATATTGGAAAAGAAAGTCCTTAAAATAATTTTGAATTGAATTACATTGAGTGAAAGATTAATTTAATTTGTCTAGTATTTAAATATATTCAAGTACATTAGGCTCAGAGTATCTGAACAAATTTGATTGCAGCGCTTTCGATAGGGGGTGCACTCAGAGCGTCCTCATCTTGTTTTAACCTCATGTAATAAAACGAGATGAAGATATCTGAGTGCGCACTCAATGCATATAGAACATGTTAGTCTACGTAGAACACCTAGATACAAACAGAAAAAAAAATTGAAATTAAATATTTCTTATTTCATAATAACAAGAACTTTCCTGTATTACAGGGTCTCCTTAATTTGTGTCCCACGTGATCGAGTTCTGCCTTACAGATAAACAAGTAATAACATACGCGAACAGCAACACTGTGGTACTAAAATATAAATAGTTACTAGATTTTCACGATAGTGCTGATCAAGACTCTTTTTTTAATTTCAACCAGCTGTCTATAATTGGTTTAGTAGTAAGTCACGTGGGATACAGGATTAAATGAACATCCTATGTGAAGTATTAGTTGTGGTAACTTAGAACATATATTCTTAGGACATCGTTTGTTGTTTATTTTGTGTATTATTCCTTCTGTTATTATTTGAAATTTGGCGACTTTATCTACTCTTGAACAGAATCCTTTGACTCACTTACTTGGAAAAATTAATACTTCCATTACTTGTAGTAGATTCCTCCACGTAGTTCAATTATAATTTTTCCCAGTTGGTGCGGTGCAGGAATATACTATACATACATACGTACAAATTAATTTATTTTAATATTTTCATATTTTTCTGTAGCTGATTCTTCTTTCGGAGGAGCCAGTAAGTTAGCATTTATATGTTTGTAATGTGTTGTCACTTTTACAAAGTGTAGAATTATTTTACGAAATATAAGAATTCCAAGCTCAATCTGATAGTCATTGTGAGTTACAAGTCAAATTTAAAAATGATTTAAACTTGATAAGAAAAACTGCAGGCAAATTTTCAATCGCTCATCAACTATTTTTGCGTTAAAATCATAATATATGACTATGACTTATTTCGTAAATAAATTCTGCACTAGTACATACATTATATGTTGTTTTTCATTAAACTGATTAAAACGTTTAAATAATTTCATACTGATAAGTTATTAAAAATTATGCACAATTTCATTCTTCTACGTTTATTACGAATCTTATGATCTCATTAGTAGAAAAAAAATATGATCGAAAACGAGTTAAAGACCTGAGACAGTTTTTATACTTCCATTAACCCGGGAGTAATCGTGATTATACCGATTTTCTCTGTCTAAATGTGACTTTAATTGCAAGAATCTTCCAGCTTACACATTGCAGGTGCATTCAATTTGATTCCGATTTACATTTGAATGGATTTAAATCGATTAAAAAAAGTATACGCGTTCGTTTCTTGCACGATCCGTTAACTCACGCCATAAATAAAACTATCCAAATCAGTTTAATCCAATCACTAATCACTTCTACGTTGGCTGATGAAATCGAATTGATTCAATTGAACATCGTCTGCAACCATTTTATTCGTTAATTTTATGATTTGTAAAATATACATAGACAGGGTGTTTCCAGCAAACCAACAAGACTTATGGAAGTCAACGTGGAGTAAAAGAGTTCCACTTTTTGGTTGAACAATCATTTCTTCGTGCGTTCACTTTGTGGTTTATGAAATATAAGTATACAGACCTACACGGGATGATACCGACAAACCAACAAAACTTGTTGAAGTTATTCTGGAATCAGAAAAAAGTAGAAAAGTTCCACGGCATCGATTTTATTTTGTGAATTGGATATCTGATAATAAACTGACATGAGAGTACGTACATCAACAGAGATGTTTGAATATATATTTTTTTGTTTTTACTTTTATTGTCTTTTACAATGATCATTCCAGACAGTTTTGTAGTGGTATATAGCTGGATCCATGAATTTTTTAGACATCAACATCCCTGACCAGAGGTTAATTTTCGAACTGCTTCCGACAGATTTGTTTTTTGCAATTTCATGTGTACTTAATCTTGGTAAAAACAACTCTAGCGGGTCGGACACTTATTTTGTATCAGCCTGTATTACCTATTTATGTTTTAACAGAGCCTTACTTTAGTAATATCATCATAAACCTGCACATTGCCTTTTTACGTTTATGAGTCGTAAGAAAATTGTGAAACTTAAAAAGAACAAAATATAATGGAATATAAAAATGTATACTTAGAGATAAAAGGTATCCTTCAATAAATGAATAACAGTACTGGGTTAAAAATTATAAAATCCTTAGCAAAATTAAATGATGTAATCGTGGAACTTAAATATATGATGCAAATTAAAAATATAGATGGAGAAGACGTGCTCTTCTGCACATACATAAGTAATACTCCTGGGTTAAAAATCTTTAGCAAAATTAAATATAATTGTGTAACTTACAGAGAACAAAATATGATGGAATATGAACATGTAGAAAAAGAAGGCGAATCCTGTAATACTCCTGGATTAAAAATTACAAAACCTTAATTTCTTAGCTAGTTACATTTTTAAGAGCATAAATTCACAGCTTTACTACTTTTACTGAATTATTGCTAATCGCACAGGCTACTTTTAACGCTTCCACTATTCGAAGCTAAAAGAATCTTCAAATTCCAGCACCGGGAACCGCCCCAAGAAACGTTCAAGTCCGGCCTCTGAGTTCTAGCACCATGGTGATACAATGGGACGAACCGGAAACGCCTAACGGTCAAGTCACGGTAACCACTGCGGTCCTATAGTTTCGAAACAGCTTGCAACATGTATTTTTACGCAGGGCTACAAAGTTTACTACACGGAGAATCCTCAGTTGACAATGGCTCAATGGAAATCGCAGACTGTTGATAATAATAGGCTTACGACAATCAGTGATTTAACGCCTCACACAATATACACTATTAGAGTCCAAGCGTTTACATCAGTTGGGCCTGGACCGCTTAGTGCCCCTGTACATGTAAAAACGCAACAAGGTAGTGATTTGTTTGTTAAATAACGGATTGGAAAGTTTTGACCTCATTTGATTTTGAGCTGAAAGTGTATTAAATTAGTTGAATTAATATAACAACCTTTTTGGTGATGCTGCTGATGTAAGAATCCGGATTCTTGCATCCCTTCCCCCTTAATTAAAAAAAGAGTTGGCGTAAGGGAACTTTGCCCAATGCAATTCAGAAAGTATGAAAAAAAATATTACCTCAGTTTGATTCAATGAAGGTTGACTAATTACATTTTACCTTAAAACTGACAAACGAAACCAAATTTTACGCTTCATAAACGCTGTTGGGAAAACTTGATCTTTCTACTCCCTTTGCACTCCCATACTAACTCGAGTCAGACTTCGCGTTGCATTATCTGATCTGTTCTGACCTGAATCATTCAGTGGCATGGCTAGGAAGTTGCCCATCTCGGCCTAAGGCTATCAGGGATCTGCTGCTGCTGGAATATAAGAAGACAATTGTCTTCTTATACGACAAGCTCCCAGTCCCGGCCCAGAGAGGAGTTCGCGGTCACCGCCGGTTTGACGTTGCTGTTTGTTCCAGTATGTATGGTTTTCCAAATAATCTGAAGGATTGGATATACAGGATGATTCTTAAATAGACCGCCAAGTAATGACCCATACAAGAATATAAATCACTGATTATGATCAAACTATTAAAAGAGAAATTGGTTGCTTTTGTTTTCGAAAAAATCCACGATACTGCACTATTTAAGAACCAGCTGCCAGATGAAGGATATAAATACACTCCTAAAAGTTTTTTTTTTTTTTTAGTTTTATGGCTGTAATGGTGAGGAATCGAGCGTGAACTTAACTTTAAACGGAAAGAATCATTTACTTCATTATCTATAAAAGTATGAAATCATTTTTAGAAAATTTAATTTTATAAAATAAGGATAACGATGATTGCAATTTGAACACCTAATTAGTTTACACCCCCACTAGCATTCCAAACTTTATCTTTTAGTTTGCGTCCGAAGACAAAATTTATTTAACCCAAATAGGCTGGTAGTTTTTGCAAAAGTAATTAATTTTCGCCCGCTACGGTAGTAAACAATCCATCTGAATCATGTGCGTTTGGAAATTGATGACCTTGGCCTTAATTCACTCATCGCACTGCACTATTGTTGGCGTAATAAATAATAGCTTGTTCGCCATTTCAGTGCCGTATTTTTAATACGATCTGAAGATGTTTTTAAGATTATTTTTCAAGATAATATTGACCAATGTCAGTGGTCCATAGCACCCCTGAGTGTTATCTTTTTGCGAGCGGTAAAAGTAAGTGGTAACTCACTCATAGTAAGAATATTGAACACCCTACAAATCTAATTCGTATTTTATCTGTTTGATCTGAAATCCACATTTTTTTCGTCCGCAGCTGATTGAAAACGTTATGACGTTCCCTCTGTTAAATAAATTTCACGGTTAGCCTTTATAGTTTTATTGCTCTAGAAAAAAGAACAATTAATCATGCAATAACACTATATCATAAAACTTACGGTTGCGAAAGCGGTATTTTAGTCTACACACATTGGCGTAACATGCTTTTTGGGATCTTTTTTAATTAATTTAAATTTTTTTCAAAATTTTTCTCATAATCTATGATTCAAATTCTCTCACAGGTTTTTTTTTGGCGGTTTATTCAAGAATCACCCTGTATAATGCAAAATTTCTTAATGGTTAAATATCAAGTCTCATCATGGCAACGTTAGTTAATTCTCTGTGTTCGACTATGCATTACTTGGTATATGGAGCTGCGTTCGATTTAAATATTCGAACCCCGTTACCTGGAGTAATTCAGGCCTACTTAAGTGAAGTTTTCGCCAATAAACTTATTCTTGACCAACACAAAACTCGAACCAGTCATCGATAGCGAGGTGAATTGTTTGTCACAATTGGAGAGTTACTGGATGAAGTCAATTTACGGACGGCGACATTTTGTCGAATCGATTCGTATGTAATTGTACATGTTTCTACATTAGATCTTCTGTTCGGTCGTACAGCGTCCTGCGGAAGACGATAATTGGGATTGCTTAGTATCCATTTGTCCTACATATGTTGAAACTTTAGTAATTCCCGAGGACCGAATTTGGTCAACGGAATTCACGCATACTCTCGGAAAGATTATTTGGGACTCTGTGGCACATAAGTAAGTAAATAGGCAATTGTTTTGCGTGTTTTTAATCTGGAACCGATCGTGCTAACTTCTTTGAAACTGGCGATGCCCACAAAAGTAATGACGTTGAAGTCATATCTCCGGGTTAGATTGCACTTCGGATTCATCCTTTCCACCTTCGGATTCATCCTTTCCGCCTTTCCACCAAAATGTATGGATTTGGCATCTCCTTAATATTTTAATTGATGCTTTTACCCAGTGACGTAGCTATTGAGGTTGCAAGGATTGCAAAGCAACCCGGCGCTGCGCGAAGGAGCCATAATCTCCTTCACTACCATGTTTTAAAGTTAAAAGAATTATTAAAATATTTGTTTACACGTTTACTTAATTAACACGATCGTAAGGAACTCAAAAGATAAACAATATTAAAGTAATAAGAAATCAAGATACTGATTTTTTCGCTAACTCCCACCGCTGCCACCAAAAAATAACAGTCGAAAGAACGCTGTATTTCGTGTAAAGTATTTAAAAAAAATCCAACTCAGCGACTTGACCACTGCTTTTACTAGTTCGACAAGAGAGAGGCAATGAATTAACGTTGTGGTGGATTTGTGTACTGTCGCCGTGCAAGGACTTGGGTGCGGGAGCATTATTCTGGATAGGTGGAAAACAGTTTAGTATATTATTTAGATCAGGGGTTCCCAACGGGATCGATGTTGACCTCCTGGAGTCGATGAAAAATTAAAAAGGGTCGTTGAACCTGCAGGGTTAGGGGTCGATTGGGGGTTGACGAACTGAGTTAGTGGTTGATTCAAAATATCCATTTTCTACTATTTTATTTTATTTCTTTTAAAGATAAGTTAAAATACAAAGGCTCTTGATGGGAACGTCAGCAACGAAATGTATATTTTTTAAATTGATTTAAACGATTTCCATTTCGGCCGAGAGATGGCGCCCTAAATAATTCACTGTGAGTTCCCTAAAATAAACGCGAACGCTGAAAGCGAAGTTACTACTAAGAATGTCAACGTAAATGCGATCTTGTATTGAATTAAAAGGATTTTGCCGAGATCGTCGAAGTGAACATAAAATGCTCTTATGGAGAATTCGCTTTTGGACTGCAGATGGCGCTCTGAATTTCTTTTATGCGCCTAGGCTTTCCTTATTTTCAATTTAATTTAAGAATATTCCTTTACATATCGTTTTAGAGGTAGAATGGTAACAGTTTAGGCAACCAGCATGACACCTAAGAGCAAGTTACCGTCAATTTCTATAAAATGCGTTTTGAAAAATTACACTCTTGCCCTTAGAAGCATATAAATTGCCTACCTTACGATTCCAACAGGCGTAGGCGGCGATGCGGGTTCCACGATTATTATTTTTGTGCTGGTATAGATGATTGATAAAGACCTTTTTTAGTAAATTGAAACATTCTTTGCAAGTTCTTTGAATTGTGTAAGGCGAAGCGTTGCCTTACCCCGACTCTTTCCTTCACTAAGGGGGAAGGGATGTAAAAATCCGCATTTCTTTCACGACCAACTGTTCCGATTTTTTTAATGTTGCTCCAAAGAATTTGCTCCAAACAGTTCTTATTTCACTGTTGGGTTCTAGAAATAGGTGTCCAAACTTTTTAATTCGTTTGCCCCACATATCAATCACTATGTAGTTTTTCTCTAGCCTGTAAAATTTTAACTTGCCAGTGCTTCTAGCTAGAGAATTTCTACAGGGTGTTTATAAAATGATGATTTTCTGTGTGTATATATCAATGATACAAATTTAGGTGTACCTAGTCAGCCAAGTAATTTAAGAGCGTCGGACATTGGAGAGACAACAGTGACTTTACAGTGGAGTAAACCTACGCACTCGGGTGAAAGTATAGTCAGTTATGAACTGTATTGGAATGACACTTACGCTAAAGAGAAACACCATCGGAGAATTCCGATCGCGGAAGCGTATACTTTAACGGGACTGTATCCAAATACTTTGTATTATGTGTGGTTAGCAGCAAGATCGCAGCGGGGAGAAGGTGCGACTACACCTCCGATACCAGTCAGAACCAAGCAGTATGGTAAGACATCAAGGGTTTGGCAAATTTCATTTTGATAATAATCGCATAATAACAAGGGATTATAACATGAAAGATTTGCAATTAATATACATGGTGTGAGTGAGTTCGTGTTTTTTTGAGAATGAGAATTTTGAGATGTGAGGTGTGAAGTGTGTAGTGTGTATACGTTGATGTAAATGCATTTTGCATGTGGTAATTAGTTGTCAGTGGATATTAATTTGTTAATCAGCACTGCACTTTGTTAAGGCTATGCAATAATCTATATTGTGCAATATTTTGCACCTTGTCAGGATTTTGTTTTATCTTGTTTTTTATTGTTTACATTTTATTTTTGAAACTGGTCTGGGTAGTGAAGTTTTTTATTTTAATATCCACTAAATAATGTAAGATAGGCTAAGCTTTTGGCTTACGTTAAAATGCTAACGCCACCGTAGTACCGGGTGCACCTCCCCGCAACGTTTCTGGTGAAGCGGTAAGTCCTACATCAATCCGAGTGACTTGGGAGCCGCCACCTGCTGAACGCAGCAATGGAAATATTATTTACTACAAGCTACAGGTGGTTGAAGCTGGTCGATCTGATAGTGAAGCATCTGTGATCAAACTTAATGCAACTAGTTTCTTGCTTGATGAACTGAAACGCTGGACTGAATATCGTATTTGGGTGCTGGCTGGAACATCAGTTGGTGACGGCCCTTCTTCTTATCCTATCACCGTGCGCACTCATGAAGATGGTACGTTCCTTTTTTTAAATAACATCTATTTCAGCAAAAAAAATATATATAGTAGAAAACATAAGATATCAATCAGTAAAATCAAGTTTGTTCTTTTTTCATTCAGCTGAAGTTGTTGCCTCTCTTCCTATTCAGAGTAATAATAATAATAATAATCACACTTGGTTTTACAACATTAATTGAATAATTTAAATTTATTAGGGTGCATACAAACTCAATTTGTGTATCAAATAATATGTTGTCCAGGATTATCTTAAAAAAAAAAAAAAAATGAACCATGTCCTGAGCCCTCTTATTAATCCTTGTATATTGTTTTCATTTGTTTTATTTATTTACATATAAATTTTATATTACAAACAAAACAACATGATTTTACAGTCCTGTAATTTAAGTAATTACGTGCGTGTTTCAGTTGTTTTGTTGGTAATACGTAGATTAGTTTTTTGACATATCCGCAGTGATATGTGTGACTTCTTAAGTGTTTTTTTTACCATTGCAGCCCACCCCCCATGGAGGATTTTTGAAGTCGATGTAATGTTTTTTTGTACATTTTTTACAGCATTTTTGATACTCCTGTATTTTTTCCACAGAGTGGCCTACTAAATGTTTTTTGTACATTTTTTGCGATATTTAACATTTTTTCTTCTGTCTACAAAAGCGTTTGCAGGAGCCCTTCAAACGAGGTTTTTCAAGTGATTTTTATACCTAATTGTTTTTTTTAAATAACCTTTTCGGTATTACAAAATTTCTAGTTCTTGTGTTTTTTGGTTTCTTTAGTTCTTGTTGTTAATTGTTTAGCTACTCACGTTCACATGTAATGATTGCTTATTGGTTCTCACTGGCACAAAGTTGCATTGCAATGGCACAGTTTTTTAAGTCACAATCGGCACCGTTTTTAAATTTCTTATGTTTCATTTCGTGCACCTTTTTTTGTACATTAGATTAACACCTAGCATGCTTTCACTCGCCTAGTCCCCCCTCCTGTGACAAAGAACTCACTTGCAAATGTGTGGATAAGTACAACTCTCTGCGCGAACTTGTGTTATCTTAAAGTGAATTCTTTCATCCCGTTTGCCTTCGTCTATACCCTCGCTAGGCAGCACAATTCACAGTAGGATGACATGGCGCACTAAATATGGCACATTAAAATCATATATCACTGTGTGTGAAATACACTTGCACCTTTCGTGTGTGTCTGGAGTGTGAACGTGTGGTCATTGCTTAAATAATACATTACGTAGGTTTTAAACTAACAAGACTAAAAATGAAAGTGTAATGACTATTTTAGTTGTGTTATTATTAAAATTAGTTGTCAGGCACAGTGTAGTACTGTTACATTTGAATACCAATACCTACATTTGTAGTATGTAGGTTTCTATATTTATATTGTAAGCATGAATATAATTAATTGACTATATCGTAATATGTATTAATTGTCTTATACTAATTTTATTTTATTTTATTTTTTTCAATGAAGTTACCACATTTTTGCTTTTTCTAAAGAAACACTTGTACTGCTTTTGAATTTGAATGTAAAAAAAAGGAATCTCACAAGTGTTGCTTTAATACTTACACAAGGAAAATTAAATTGATATGTTTAATAGGTCATTTTAATGTGAGTCTTTTGTTGTTTTCTCTTCTATTTGTCTGAAGTTTGTATTTGTAATTTGTACGGTGTTTCGTTGACTGCCAGGAGAATCTGTAAGATTGTAATTAGTGAGTAAAATTTCTGGGTATTTAAGATTTATGAAGGTGTATTATGTAGTTTAATATATGGTTTTGTTTTAGAAGCAAATTTGGGGCTTTTCTGACAGCATGCGCTAACAATATATTGCCTAAGGCACTGAAAAAAAACAAATGAAAGTATATTTTATTACTTACTGTATGTGTGCGTGTGTTCACACACTGACAACAGTAGTACAACACAAGTTTTGACACTTTTTCAGAATTCCAGTTTTCCTGTACATATAATTTTTCATACCAAGATCCATTTTTTTCCCGTTTCGACTTTTTGACTATTTTTTTGAAACGTTTTTGAATCAATACATGTGTGTGAGTATATATTTTTATGTACTTTCTATATATTTACGTATACCTACAAGCATTTTTGTAGCGGAAAGGATAGTATTTTTATATTTTGATATTTACCTAGTGTATTATTTCAGTCTTACATTGCTATTTTTTTCTCTAACTTTTGCCTTGACATGGCTCCACAGTTTTTCGAAGTGAGTATTTTTCTCTGTTGTGTGCTAGTAGACTGCCTATAGAAATTTTGTAGACCATTTTATTACATCTTACCACATTTTTTGCTGCAAGATGAATTTTTCCTCGCCGTATCACTCAATTTAATAACAATCCTGAATTCCTTGCAGTACAAATATGGTAAATTTTTGTTACGTTTTGTTTTTATTTTTTTTTATTTGTAAGCAGCTTACCGGAATTCAAACTGGAAACTATTTTTACATTCGTGTTTATTATTAATTCATATGTGGTCAATAGTAGGTTTATGTTCCATTTATCAGTTGGAATGAGGTAATTATTAATCAATGATCTATTCATGTGTTGGTATTCAAATGTCCTATGGAAACTAATAAATACTAGAGGAGTTGTGAGAGAATAAAATTCAGTAACGTGTGAAGTGCCTGCATGTTACAAAGTACCAAAAAACTGTGTATTTTTTGCGAACAAGGAACTTCGATAGTAATAATTCATTGTATTCGCAGTGCCTGGTGATCCACAAGATGTTAAAGTGGTAGCTATCAATTCTACAACTATCAAAGTCAACTGGAAACCACCTTTGGCTAAGGATAGAAACGGAATCATCCACGGCTATCACGTTCATGTACAAGAAACAGAAGAGAAGGTAAGAAATTTTATTTCTGCAATTACAAGTTGTTTCAAATTTAATCCTTAACTCAGGGGTTCCCGACGTTTTTTAAGTATCGACCCCTTACAAGAAAATACGAATTTTCATTCACCCCTCTTTAAATTTAATTAATATTTCTAAGGCACGGCCTATTAAACTAACTGATTATTAAACTAACGAGGACATTAAACCCTCCTAGATTTAATTGACATTTAACATGTCGGAAACGGTTCGGAAATGCAACGTCAAATCCGCCATTTCGCCAAAACTGTGTTTTATCGTTTAGGCGTTTTCCCGTTAGCTCTGAATTTTGCGTTTCAAGTAGAGTTGGGTTTTAAACGCACGACCTTCATGTATAAACTTATAGAAAGTTGCCTAACTGGAATGTGCGCTTCGCGCTCTTTTACGCGTTTGGGCCCGTTTGGATGCACAAATTGTGCAACAGGAAAACAGCTTTTCTAACCCAAGAGAAAATTATGTCATTATAAAATTTGACATTACTACAGTGACGGCTCGTTGGTGTGGGCAAGGTGGGTAGTGAAATTGCACATTCCTGTTCCTCGTCCGGGCAACCGCGAAAAACAAATTTGTTTGGAAAATGCATCCATTTTCGCTTTTGCAGTTGTCGATACGTCGATTGTTTTTGGTGAAAGGTGAGGGAAGGCTGAGAAAAAGCGCAGTAAATTCCGTGCTTAAATTGAATTCAAAAATTACAAGCGCGATCGCGAGGGAGGGGAGAGACGTTCAATTAATTGAGCAAATAAAAAACGTGTCGCTTTTGAATTTTCATTGTAACTCAAGAACGCGTTCGTCGATTGTTTTTTGGTAAAAGGCATTGGAAAGCTGAGAAAAAGCTCTGTAATTCGACCACTTAAATTGAATTAAAAAATTACAAGCGCGATCGCGAGGGAAGGGAGAGACGTTCAGTTAATTGAGCAAGTAAGAAACGCCTTGCTTTTGAATTTTGGTTGTATCTCGAGAACGCGTTTGTCGCTTGTCTTTTAGTAAAAGGCGTTGGAAAGCTGAAAAAAAGCTCAGTAAATTCCGCGCTTAAATTGAATTCGAGAATTACAAGCGTAATCGCGACAGAAGGGAGAGACGTTCAGTTAATGGAGGAAATACGCGTGGCTTTTGAATTTTCATTGTAACTCAAGAACACGTTCGTCGATTGTTTTTTGGTAAAAGGCATTGGAAAGCTGAGAAAAAGCTCTGTAAATCCCTCACTTAAATTGAATTAAAAAATTACAAGCGCGATTGTGAGGGAAGGGAGAGACGTTCAGTTAATTGAGCAAGTAAGAAACGCCTTGCTTTTGAATTTTGATTGTAACTCGAGAACGGGTTTGTCGATTGTCTTTTAGTACAAGGCGTTGGAAAGCTGTCAAAAAACTCAGTAAATTCCACGCTTAAATTGAATTCGAAAATTACAGGCGTAATCGCGAGGGAAGGGAGAGACGTTCAGTTAATTCAGCAAATACGCATTGCTTTTGAATTTTGATTGTCACTCGAGAACGTGTTTGTCGATTGTTTTTTGGTGAAAGGCTTTAGAAAGCCAAGAAAAAACTCTGTAAATTCCCCGCTTAAATTTTATTAAAAAATTACAAGCGCGATCGCGAAGGGAGGGAGAGACGTTCAGTTAATTTAGCAAATAATAAAAGCGGCGCTTTTGAATTTTGATTGTAACTCAAGAACGCGTTTGTCGATTGTTTTTTTTTTTTTTGGTAAAAGGAGTTGGAAAGTTGAGAAAAAGCTCAGTAAATCTCACGCTTAAATTTAGTTAAAAAATTCCCGAAGTCCCGAAAAATAAATTTATTTGGAAAATGCACCGACTTTCCCTTTTGCAGTTGTTGACCACGTCCAGTAAATCATCACGAGCCGCCGCTGCATTACTAACGAAATGACGTTGTACTTCCGAACCCTGTCCGACATGTTAAATGTCATCTAGGGACCCTAATTAAACCGAATATGATTATCATGACCTAGTTTGATCCTGAACTATCAGTTATTCTAATGACGAGCATATGACGCCACTATATTTCCAGGAATTTTAAATATTTTTGAGCCTATTTTTTTTTCGCAAATAAAATTTGTAACACTGCAAATGGAATAAAAACGCGTAAAAGATTAACATTGTAGGGTTATATACTTAAATTATGCATGCGCCAAGATAGTTAAGTATTTCCGAAAACTCGTTTCCTTTTTCATATTTTGACCTAATCGGGCCATTAAATTCGTTTTAGAAACTAACTTTCTATCCGACTTTATTTTTTTTTATTATTGTACAATCAATATTTTAGCAGGTAATGAGTAGGCCAATTTAAAAAAAAAGGAAAACATTAGGTCAACGATTTTTTCCTGTAAACAAAAAGACATAAGTGTTCGATATTTTTGGGTCCAAAATAAAACAAAATTAGTGCAAAAAACTGGCTTTCATTTATGAAATAACGTCAAGACTAAACAATTATAAACTGGGTCGCCTTTTGTCTTTTCTTGATTCGCTTTAACTTTATTTTATACTTGAATTATCAGTTTGATTCTCTGTAGTTGTTTCTTTTGTTCAAACTTTCGGTTAATAGTTCGTCAATGTCTTGATTGAACTTGATTGATGATGATGTTAGTTTTACAGAATTTTATACTTTTCTTATCTTTATCACCAGGGAAAAGAATTCGGGACACGTGTTCCACGGTCAGTGCTAAAAATTAGTACTAGTACCCGTATTCGTATTAGTACTCGGACTGTATTAGCCGCGCCTACAATAATCTCTACGAAATGAGAATGCTCGCGTTTCATTCCTCCCCCTCCCACTCATTAACACTACTCTGCATCGACACCGCGGAATGATGTGAGGTAAATAGTACATTCGGCGTAAAAAGCGTCTAACACTGATTGGCCTGAATTCTTTTCCCTGTTCATCACCAATCGTTTATTGTTTTTCTTTTAAATTTCTTATTTGATTTATCTGACTTTTTAATATAATAAACTGATCGACTTTATTTTTTCGTTTATTTGATTTCATTTGATTTGTTTCTATTTTATAAGTATTCATTAACCATTTGTTGTTTTTTCTTTTATTTGGTTTTATTTGTCATGATTTTAGTTTTTTAATTGTCAAATGATCGTGATTTGTTTTTTTTTTCTTTTAATCGATTTGAATTTAATTTATTTTACATTTTAATCCCTTTGTTTTTATTTTCTCTTTTACTGCATTTGACTTTATTTTATTTTTTAATGATTAACTGATCAGTCAGTTTTCATATTGTTACGACTTCGTTCGAAGTTCAAAAATAATATTACCTCACTTGACTTCAAAAACTTCAGTTAAACACCAACTTAACACAGTCCAAATTACTTGAAGAATAACGGGCAACACTTATCTTGATAAATACTCCTAACACTTAAATATTTTATCGTACTTCAGGCCGAGATTTTCGCACTATCGCTCGCTAAATGTAACTGTGTTCAAATCGCGCGCCGTCCTCCTTTAAATATCCAATACAGTCGTTACTAGAATCGCCTGGAACGCCACGAACTTTCTGGAACATTCCAGATAGATGGTGGCCTTTTCCCCCAACCCGCGAATAGTCGGTTGGCCAAGAGATAGCGCTACTCGTCTGAATATAAAATTTATTAGCGTGTGGCTGTAACAATATCGATTCAACGATTGTTTTTTATTTTTGTTTTATTCGATCTGACTATATTTTATTTTAATCTTGAGAATCAATTAATCGTCATTTTTTCTTTAATTCCAGTTGTTTATTTTAATCAATTAATTATTTCTTACTTGTAGTCCAGTTCACTTTTAACTTAAACGCAAAACTGCCAATGGCATGCCGGATACTATCTAGAAAGAAATAGTGTCCCGTTTTCTGTGTTCGCCACTGTACAGAGTGGACCATTTTTGATAGTTTCACACGTTTCTCGGATATTTATAGGAACGGAAGAAAACCGTTTTGCCGACCCAATGCTAGGTACTTTTCCGAGATAAACTTAGTGGAAAAAATAAAAGTTAGCTTTTTCGATTCGTTCGGAAAATATCGACTGGAAAATGAATTTCAAATTAATTAATTTAGATTTTAGTTAATTTCAAATCTTCATCGACCTCCAAGTGATCAACATCCACCCTATTGAGAACCCTTGCCTTAATTGAAGATTTCAATTTCCATTTTGCATTACACAAGGCGTTTATTCTCTTACACAAATTTTTTATGTATACAGCATGTGTCAGGGTCCTATTGTCACATCATGAATATTCGTTAAAACAAAACCATAAACCATAATTAGGTAATAGATAGATCCCAGATTATGGAAAACTTTTCAGGGTAAAAGTCTTCTTAACGATCCAATGCGTTTCGATGTCTTAGGAGATTCGGTTCTGGAATTAAATGTCAGCGGTCTTCAACCCGACACGAAATACTCTGTCCAAGTAGCTGCTTTAACAAGAAAAGGAGATGGAGACAGAAGCGCGCTCGTTACAGTAAAAACTCCTGGTGGAGTGCCCAACCGACCGGGTTTAACTTTAAAGTATGTTACCATAAGATTGCTGCTTGAGTTTTTAACTTCTTAATTTTCTGCAGAGTAATAGAGCGCGAGCCTACTGTCACTATCGAGCTCGATTGGTCTCGGCCTACCCAAACGTACGGTGAATTGCAAGGATACAGATTGCGTTATGGCGTTAAAGACCAACAACTGAAAGAAGTGCCTCTGAAAGGTATTTCTTTCTTTTCTTGCAAGCAGACAAACACACAGATATTTATTTTTAGGTACAAGCACTCATAAATATAGGATACCAGATTTGGATAGGGGCGTGGAATATGAATTTAGAGTGGCTGGTCTTAATCACATCGGTATAGGTCAGGAGGCTATTAAATACATGCACACTCCTGAAGGACCCCCAACTGGTCCTCCCGCTAACATAAGCTTCAATTTCCAAACTCCGGACGTCGTTTGTATTGTTTGGGATCCGCCTCTACGTGAGCATAGAAATGGAAAAATAATTAAATACGACGTCCAGTTTCATAAGAAATCTGATCACAGAAACATATTTGAGCGAAATGTAACTAATACCAAGGCGGTGTTCACCAACTTAGAAGAAAGCACGGAATATGTCTTTCATATTAAGGCGTATACAAGTCAGGGTGCTGGCCCTTACAGTGAGAAAATCACGTTTGAAACGGAAAGGGATATTGGAAGGGCCCCCATGTCAGTCAGAGCGGTTGCAACATCAGACTCGAGCGTGGAGGTGTGGTGGGAAGCTGTGCCATCTCGCGGGAAGGTCATTGGTTATCAAATTTTTTACACCATGACAGCCGTTGAAGACCTAGATGAATGGCAGCAGAAATCTGTTGGCCTGACGGAATCAGCAGACTTAATGAACTTGGAGAAATTTGCAGACTATGCAATAGCAGTCGCTGCAAGGATGAAGAACGGCCTTGGGCGACTGTCAGAAAAAGTTACAGTCAAAGTGAAACCCGAGGATGTTCCCCTCAATTTAAAAGCTCACGACGTCACAACGCATTCGATGACACTCTCATGGTCTCCGCCTATACGTTTAAACCCCATTCATTATAAAATATCTTACGATGCCGTAAAAGAATTTGTGGATTCTCAAGGGATAACACAGACACAAAATATACCAAGGGTGGAAATCACTTTAAAACAAATCACCAGGTCGCACACAATCAACGATCTCTCTCCATTCACCACTTACAACGTAAATGTAAGCGCGATACCAACTGACTATACATATCGACCACCAACAAAAATAACTGTGACAACGCAGATGGCGGCACCTCAACCGATGGTGAAGCCGGATTTCTATGGCGTTTTGAACGGTGAAGAAATCCAAGTCATACTTCCGCAAGCTTCAGAAGAGTATGGACCAATTAGCCATTACTATTTGATAGTCGTCCCTGAGGATAAGGCCAATAATAAACACCCGGACCAATTTTTAACGGAAGACATGATCGCTAATAAAGGTCAAAAAGGAGAGAACACGAACGCCCCATACATAGCAGCAAAGTTCCCCCAAAGGAATATTCCCTACACGTTTCATTTGGGTACCAGCGATGAATACGAGGGATTTAAAAATAGGAAATTGGAAAGGGGAAAGAAGTATCGAATATTCGTCCGCGCCGTCGTGGATACACCTCAGAAGCACCTTTACACCAGCAGTCCGTTTTCTGAATCACTGGCGTTGGATATGAGAGAAGTCCCCCCGGGAGAGCCCCCGATTAGGCCTAATCCCAACGCGCCTACTGATCACGACGTTAAAGTTAGAAGCCATAGGAAAGAAGCCGGGGTATTATGGGTCATTTGCCCCATTGTCGCGGCCCTTTTTTTATCATTCATACTTGTGTTGCTGTTTATCATTAAGAGAAAGAGGCAGCCGTGTAAGACACCGGATCAAGCTGCGGTTACTCGCCCTTTAATACCGGCTGATATCAACAGTAGCTCGGCCCCGAGTGATCCGGTGGAAATGCGAAGATTAAATTTCCAAACCCCCGGAATGATATCCCATCCCCCGATTTCAATTTCTGAATTGGCGAATCACATCGAGAGGTTGAAGGCGAATGATAATTTAAAGTTTTCCCAGGAATACGAGAGTATTGAGCCAGGGCAGCAGTTTACGTGGGACCACTCCAATATGGAAGTTAATAAACCAAAAAATCGGTATGCAAATGTTATTGCTTACGATCACAGCCGTGTTATTCTGCAGATTGAGGATGCTAACCTCGGAAGTGATTATATTAATGCTAATTATTGCGATGGATATCGCAAGCACAATGCGTATGTTGCGACTCAAGGTCCATTGCAGGATACGTTCGCAGATTTTTGGAGAATGTGTTGGGAGTTGAGGACGGCCACTATTGTTATGATGACGAAGTTAGAAGAGCGAACTAGAATTAAATGCGATCAATATTGGCCTACTCGCGGCACTGATACTTACGGCAACATGACTGTGACTATTTCAGATATACAGGAGCTGGCTACTTATTGTATAAGAACATTCCATATTCATAGGCAAGGTCATAGTGAAAGGCGTGAAATTAAGCAACTGCAATTTACTGCTTGGCCGGATCATGGTGTTCCAGATCATCCTGCACCATTCCTACAATTTTTAAGAAGAGTACGGAACATGAATCCCAACGACGCAGGTCCCATCGTTGTTCACTGTTCAGCAGGTGTAGGTCGCACAGGTCGGTTTCATTTTAGCACAGCCTAAATGCGAAAGCGTAATTTTAATTATTTTTAGGTTGCTTCATTGTAATTGACTCGATGTTAGAACGCATAAAACATGAGAAGTCCATCGATATTTATGGCCACGTGACTTGTTTGAGAGCTCAACGCAACTATATGGTGCAAACAGAGGACCAGTATATTTTCATACACGATGCTCTGTTGGAGGCGGTGATTTGTGGACAGACTGAGGTACCAGCTCGGAATTTACATTCACATATCCAGAAACTTATGCAGCCCGAAATCGGTGAAAACATCACCGGCATGGAGTTGGAGTTCAAGAAACTTAGCAATATAAAGACTGATTCTTCGCGGTTTGTTACGGCCAATTTACCCTGTAACAAACACAAAAATAGATTGGTACATATCTTACCTTATGAATCTACTCGTGTTTGCTTAACTCCTATAAGGAACGTCGAGGGATCTGATTACATTAATTCAAGCTTAGTGGACGGATACCGTTATAGAAAAGCATACATTGCCACTCAAGGTCCTTTGCCCGATACTGCGGATGACCTGTGGAGGATGTTATGGGAACACAATTCAACAATCATCGTTATGTTAACTAAATTAAAAGAAATGGGAAGGGTAAGTTGAGTTTCACTTTATCACCACAAAACTTTGCAAGTTTCTTTTTAGGAAAAATGTCATCAATATTGGCCGAGTGATCGATCAATAAGGTACCAGTGTTTCGTGGTGGATCCAATCGCAGAGTACAACATGCCTCAGTACATCTTGCGTGAATTTAAAGTCACGGATGCAAGAGATGGTTCATCAAGAACTGTGCGCCAGTTCCAGTTTACCGATTGGCCTGAACAAGGCGTACCAAAATCCGGGGACGGTTTCATTGATTTTATTGGTCAAGTTCATAAAACCAAAGAGCAGTTTGGACAAGATGGACCAATCACTGTACACTGCAGGTAGGGCAACTTACAAGGAGCCAAGTGATTCCAAGTTTATTAATCGCGATGACATTTTTGCAGTGCTGGAGTCGGTCGTACCGGAGTATTCATCACATTGAGCATCGTTTTAGAAAGAATGCAGTATGAAGGTGTTGTAGATATATTCCAAACAGTGCGTATATTACGTACACAAAGGCCGGCCATGGTTCAGACTGAGGTAAATAATCATACATAGATTTAAACAGGGTTCTCACTCGCCAGGATCCGGGAAAAGGGCATTAACAAGAGGTTCATAACGTCGGGAAAATTGTTTGTTTTAATACAGAACACAATGAAATTATCTATTATTTGTTTATTCTGTTTATTATTACTTATTTTTAATATTTTTTTGTCTTAATGACTCTAATTAAAATTTCTTACCTTACAGGATCAATATCAGTTTTGTTATCGAGCAGCTTTGGAATACTTGGGATCTTTCGATCATTATACTGACGCAAATTAATGCACTTTTCAAAAATAATTTGTAGTTCTTCAAGCAGACAATAACCGCCACGATATAAACTTGTGTTATTTTGTTTCGCAACTAATTACTGCCAATAAAATAAACAGTTACCTCGGCTATGTTTAATTCTAATAAAGAAAAAAAAATAGTGAAAATAGTGTGCAGATGTGTGTGAACTACGTGCCTAAGTATATGTTCAACAAAGAAATAAATTCAATAAGGATGGCTATATTAGTGCACAACTACGTGGACTTGAGTTTTAAGAATTGTAGGTTGTTTAGAAAGATTATTTTATTTTTGTATTGTATTGTGCAATTCGTAACAAGTTTCTTTCGATTATATAGCAACTATTTTAAATAGATATCTAAATATTGTAATCGTTAAGTTAGTATCAGTCTGTACCAATATTGTATGTAACTCTAACTAACCCGTCATGGTTTAACATCTTTTTATGTACCTACCTAGATTTTTTATGTACTATAGTTTTCATAAATCATGAATTAAGTGTACGATAATTGCATATATCATAATAACATTCATTGTAATTGCACTGTTCGGCAGTTATTTAAGTACTCGATATTAATTTTGATATTATTTTTTTTATACCTTTAGTAAATAAGTTCAGATTTACCAAGCAATCAACTGAATTATATTTTTGGAACGAACTTTATTAAATTCTACTTTAATATTTAGGGAAATCTAATTTTCTAGATACATTTCTTCCAAACGGTTTGTAAGGACTCATCTTTGACAATTCTCTTTAATTAATTAATTAATTAAACAGACTTTAGGTTTCCGTAAATGTTTTCGTTTTCTTCTTTGAAACCGTTTATTATATTAGACTGACTTATCATTTCTTCTCAATTAAAAAAAAAAATAATTGATTGGATTGTTTACTGTAAGAATTCACAATTGTTGTAGCACATGAATGAATGACATTTAAAATAAATAAAGATCTAGATTTTAGTGTAGTTTTTGTATTTAATCTATTTTTAATACAGTACTGACTACGTCAAGCTATTTCTCAAAGCCTTAACTAATTGATGTGTTGATTTTCAGTTCAGAAAGGAGATTACATTTATTTATTTCAGTAACAGCAAATTAGAAAGAAGTGAAAGCAATTATGTCATTTATGGAATGGAGTTGGATTTAATAGTTTTGTTCCAACTGCTCGGAAAAGCGTACATTAGGGCCTATTCTATAACATTGATATGCATATCAATTGCTATGCGTCTTCAAGGTCTTCAATAATTGAAGAGAACCTGAATGCGAATTGAAGAGATGTACAACTTATGGATTGCGCATGCGTTGCCAATTTTAATGTTATCGTGATTTATTTGTACTTATAGCGAGAAATAGAAAAACGAGTAACAATTTGACCTTCCAAATCCATGTTAAAATCACGCTTCTTCTAACCTTTCATTTGATGACAACCCGACGACTAATTATGCACAAATTTTTATTTTTTAGTCCTGCACGCTTACGCATGTACCGCCGAGCGCTGTATTTCTTGGCAGATGGTTTTAAAATGCATTTACATTGACGACCGGAAAATGATATTTCTGCGTATGTAAAAACAGCGATTACTTTTGTGACAGCGTTTCAATTTGCTAGACAGCACGGCCTCTTCAATTAATTGATATGCTTAGCAAGTGACTTTGCAAGGTCACGTCCCATATCAATAATTGTTACGTTTTAAGTTGTTATCAATGTTACAGAATAGACCCCATTGTATGATAACGAGCATGCGCAGTTAACAAATCGTATTTCGTTTTGTTTAATGCGCATGCTCGTGATCGTACAGTGTACGGTTTTTCGAACTGTTGGAACGAAGCTTATAAAATTGATAGGAACGCAATTAACTTACCTTCAAGCTCGACTCTTCAACGCTACCAGAACTTCGTTCCCGATCAAGGTAAAAAAGAAACTTTTTCAGACTGAACTCGATAACAAACTCTAATACGTGCAATTTAACTATAGGCCTGTTTTCTCAGTTACAGTTTAAACTTAGTCTCCAGTTTATTTTCGAGGTAACAATTATAAAAACAAATGTTTGATAGATAGATGTTTATTGGTGTAGCAAGCATACGTACAATATGATTACATAATTCAACTTAAGAAAAAAAAATCATTAAACATATAGGTAATAAAGCATTATTAATTTTGAATGTAAATATTCGTTCAAAGAGTAAAATGGATTTTCCATAAAAAACTGTTTCAGTTCACGTTTGAAACTTCTTGTAGATTTTAGCGCTTTGATGCAATTTGGCAACTTATTAAAAAGCGTAAGTGCCATTTATTTTGATCCTGTTTGGTATGTTTCCATGGGAATAAATTGAAAATTAATGCTAAACAGTGACTGAAGAAACTAAGAAACAATCTACAAACTAAGGTTACTAATTAACAAGGAAAAGAAATCAGGCCTGTTGTTCCAAGAACGGTACGAAAATGTAGTACTCAGACTCACCCATAACCCAAGCAGCAAGGTGTCGTCTTTTTCACGTCAAGAATTGGTCATCGTTTACGTCGAATGACCAATGTCAATGACGTATTAAAGACGTAAAAATGACGGGCAAATGTCACAGCCCGGCGACGTCATTTTTGTACGTCAAATAGTCGTGTATTTCTGACGTCATTTTTAATTGTATTATCTACGACGCATAAGTAACCAAGAAACTAGCCCCTCTATTCTATAACTCGTAACGACATCGTTAAACAACGAAAATCGTTAAGTGACGTATTTTGACCAATCAGATCTTAGATACAACGCATTTCTATGCATTTATTGGTCAGAAAATATCAGTTAACGATTTTCGTTATCTAACGATGTCGTTACAAGTTATAGAATAAGGGGGTAAATCATATTTTAATTTTTATTCAAATATCTGTACATATGTATACATATACCTACGAATAATAAATAAATAATATTTTAAATACTCATACATATTTTTTAAAATTCCAAATAAAAATAACATAAAAAGCTATTACTAAACAGTTTGATTCTACTCTATAGTGAAATAAAACAATTGAATTAAGTGCCCAAGTCCTATCTCAAGGACCGTTAAAATATTAATATAACAGGTTATGAAATATGAGTTACCAATACCCACCTTCTTTACACGGTTTGCTAATAACTAAAACAATAAATACCTAAAACCAGTAGACATACAAGTAGAATATACTTTAGTTAGCTAATACATAATAAATTAACGCTTAAAAACGAATCGCACTAAACTTAAGCACCACGGGCACTACGATTACGATACGCAAGAACAATGCCCCAATGTCGAGTGTCGGCGCATGCGTCGCATACCCCGTAATACGTGGAAGTCTAGTAAATTTCTTATGTATTAAAATGGTATTAATTAATAAATTCAATCATGTTTATAATTTATACTTTCCTACAAAATCTAATATCTTGTCAAATCTATAACTAAATTTATTATCGAAACGAAACTTTTAAAATTAGTGTCAAATTTATGTTATTAACGTGACGTTCTATTCACGTGATTTATAAACGCCAAATTTTAAAAATTTTTACGAAAAAGCGACGTTTAAAACTGGTCATTCGACGTCATTGACCAATTTTGACCAAATAATAACGTGATAAAAACGACTGCTTGCTGCTTGGGAACGTGTGAACGCTCACATTGCACTCTTTCCCCTCCCATTCAATAACAATTTGATGCATCGCATCGGAGGCTGCAGAAAGTACATTCGGCGTAAAAAGCGTCCAGCACTAAGTGGCCTGAATTCTTTTCCCTGTTAATTAACATTCGTGTATGTTGTTTTTTGTTAACAGAGAGAGTAGTTACAAACTATAAGATTACTTGAGATTCTCATACGCTACATAATTTTTCTAATAACAACAATATGAATGCCGCAACAATTCCCGTCAGTAAAATTAATAACGCCGGTGCCGCCTGTTCAAATCCAACTTGCACAAACTGACCTGTGCGACACTGCGGTTTTGGTATGTCCCAGAGCTTTTGTTGACGCTTCAATAATCCCACTTGAGCAATTTTTGCATAACTGAAACATGTATGGGGTGAGCAAAACATATTTAACATTTACAGATTAGTCTACCGATGGTTTCATTTAACCTTGAAAAACTGTCCGCCTGTTTTGCAGTATTTTCGTTTTCAACTCAAAATGTGTAAACTAAAGTAAATTGTAAACTATTGTCAACTCGATTAATTCAGTCAGAAATTGTACAAATGAAATAAAATGAGTTAGTATGGAATACTTTGCATAGAATTAATATTATTTTTCATTGCCCGTTTATTAATTTCGACATTAATGAATTATTTTGTTTAACAAACGATTTATTAATAGACGTAATTAATACACTCTTTTTCATTAAGTAACTGTTTTTGCGATTTATTTATTATAATGTATAATGTTGTCACAAGAAAGAGTTTACGGTCAACGAAAAAATATTGTAATAAACTAGTTGGTTAATGGGCGATTAACAAACTAGTTTATTAAATAACTATTAACGCAACATTACTTTTACCTTATACTAAGTAATTCGTTATATTGATTGTGCTTAGAGGACATTAGATGGATACTTCTGTCTGACATAACCGTGATTCCTGCAGTCTCACATATCTCAGCATCATCAAATAAGTCCGCGAAGTATTTATACAAAGAAGGTGCTTGGCAATGGTACGCAAAGCCACCCGCCTTGACTTTAAGCATTCCCTCATAAGGAGAAAGAAATTTGGTCCTCGAATTATTTGACGACATTTGTTCATCCAATAGATGTAAACCTGGTGTAAGGTTACGATTTGTCTAAAAGAAAAATACATAGTGCAGATTTCTAGCCCAAATAAAAAAAAAGTTACTCACCCGGAAGTAAGTTACCATATATGAAGAGTTTTCTAACCCGAGCTTCAGTTTGCTGTTCATGAGTTCGTCCAACGTTTTCAGTGGTTGTCCCTGGTAATTTATTAAAGACGAAACTATACTGGATGTGTAATAGTTGCACAAGAGTAAACTAAACATTAGAAAACAAAAAATCAGAAGCCGTCCTCCGTAATGTTTGAGTTTTACTTCAATGCCTAAGTGAGGAAGAATAAGTTGTGATTACTTGAAATTTCAGCCTTAGTTACCTTGCTGGCAAAATACCGATATCATATACGTGATTGATGCAATAAATTCTTCATATAAGTTGTTTAAATGACACTCCAGATGAATTTCCAAAAATAGAAGAAAAAATAGTATCAGTGTCAGCAGTAAAATACATAACCAGCAGATGTTTGAAAATGGTTTGAAAATTACGTTTTGGATTTGTCCGTGCACACCCCCTCGTCTATATACAAATTCTGATCTACAAAAAAAATTTTGTGTTACACCCCAGCAATTGAAATAGTTTTTTCTACTGATTAGATTTTAGCAATGCTATTAATGTTTTACTAGAAATTGATAATTTAATTAATTTGACCAATGGAAAAATTAGTTTCCCTGTATGTGTCGACGCACCTGTATGCATAGATCTTTATAAAATAATGAACAATGCTAATTCTAGGTTTTATTACTAAACCTGCTATTATGCACATATCAATATCATCTTCCAGTAACATCTTTCCTAAACCTTTATCTGCGTCGTGAGGTGACGCTGCGAAAAACGTGGTTGTAAATATTGGCGTCCACCTAAAAATAATTATACATGGGCACACTTCTTTCTTTGATGTAGAGGGTGATTCAAAATAAGTGTCCGATCGTTTAACCACAAGTAGTACTCGAAAAAACAAAACAAATAAACTGTAGATATACAAGGAGTCCATTATGTATAGTTGAAGACCATAATTTCTGAAGGGTCTAAGTCCCAAAAAATAAAAAAATTGATGTTTTGATAGCAAATGGGTCTATGAGCAAAGCCCAATATAATGCAAAAAGGTCTACGTACCTGTGGCTAAATAGAAAATGTAATAAATGAATCAAAGATGACGATATCTGTATGTGCGTTTAAGATTTAGCAAATCAGTTTTTCTTAATAACTCTTAAACATGTTTTTGGCACTTAGACCCTCTTGAAGTTACGGTCTTGAGTTTTTAAATTAAAATGCATTGAAAATTCAGTTGTAAATTGGTTGGTGCTCTCTGGGATAGCTATACTGCGGCGGCATCACAGCAATGGGCCCTCTAGACAAAAACAAAACCAAACACCTTATAACCGTTTCGACTGACTGCACTAGTGTACACTGAGTGTATTTCCATCTCGGTTCAGCTCTATGTAATAAAACGAGATAGAGATATCCTGAATGCACACCTTTCGAAAACGCTATTAAACTGAACCGTGTTTGTTTATGGCTTTGTAACGATAGTTTTGATAATGCAGATATCGAGCTTGTGTATGGGTATGTAAGAAATTACTCACATCAAAATTTTTATAACGTAATTAAGGATACAATTATGATTTTGAGAGTGCAAGCTCGTTCGTCTCATTGTATGTGGATCAGTTCACTGAAATTTAGTGAAATGCAACAATGCAAAATTGACTAATGTGCTCTTAATGTCGCTCTTTTAGATATATATATTTTTTGGCTGTATATACTGTCAATTTACCGTGTTAGAACAGGGAAAAGTGTTTTTGTAATAATTATTGCTCGATGCGCGGGGTTTCCTCACAGTTCGATTTTACAATCGGCGGTAAGACCGTACCCCTCACGATTATCCATCCAATTGCACAGGCATTAAATTTATTTAATCGAATTAAAGTGAGCAAATCCTATACTAGTCAAGTATTACACGTGAAAAATTTAGTTTATGAAGACTCCATTTAACACGGTTCAGAAATTTCATAATTGTGTTTTGCTGGTGCTCAAGATATTTAAAATAATGCTAATTAATCAGTGCCCGGCGTACGTGAGTCATTCATCAGTGATGCTACTTAATAGCATAACAAGAAGGTCACATCGAGTATCTGTTATAACAAGAGAATTCTCGTACGTGAGGCCTTGATGTGAAATAATTAATCGTAGTTAGTGATGGGCGATATCGTGATATCAATTTCACTGCGTAATCGCGAAAGGGAGGATCTAAGAAAGTGAACTGCTTGAAACCAGTTTGAGACAACGGCAGTCCGACTCGACGCGGGAATCTAAATCGAAGCGTTAAATGTTCCGCCCGCTTATACGTGATTTTTAATGAATCAGTCTAATATCGCCACGGTAACAACGCGAATATAATTCCGGAAGCTAATAACAGCTCTTTCTTGAATTTAGAAACAACAATTTAGTTGATTTGAATTAAATAGAAACACGGCACGTCTCTGCAGCACACTCTCTCGTGCGCATCGTGTCCGAGCATCGCAGTCAACCGCGACATTATTGTGAATCATGCCGTCCTAACGAAAGCATTATTACTTTGGCTTACCTATTGTTCACTATCAGCCAGACGCGCTGCGCCGGCAAATATGAGGCGTGTACACAATCTATTTATAACATCGCACCGCTTCGTTGCAATAGTAAAGTTTTACACTTTTTTCTGTCCGCCATGTGGTAATCGCAGTTTTGATAACAACAGTTTGGCCGAAATCACAGATTATAATTGAATAGAGGGTTCACGTACGTCCGTAAAGTCGACTTTCCCTTAACGCAATGGGCTTGTTTTTTACTCGGGATTAGTTCGTTCGTTGCAGCAATTAAACCAAAACCGTTTTTTTACACTTTAAGTTGTAACAGTTTATCGCAGCGGTGCGTTTTTTTTTACTTACGATGCAGCTTAAAAATTTACAGCGATGAATATTTTTCTGTACTTTTCCAATATTCATTTCGTATTAATTAATTTCACAAAGAAATAATGTATGATGGTACCTAAATACTTTGGAAAAATTTTGTGCAAATCGTTTTTGATTGCAGTGAAAACCTCGAGCAGCCTCTGTACAGCCCTGCTTGGGGCTTCTTCAGCAGAGACGTAGCTCGACATTCCCACTGCGAACAAAAACGACTTGTCCAATTTATTCGCAATTGCGATGTAAGAGTGATGAACAGATAAAATAGCGACATCTTACTATCGCTTTTTGACCTGACATTACAGTAGGATAGACAAATTGAAGCGGGATTTGACAGCAAGCATGGCCGCCTTGCATGGGGGACTTATTAGGAGCAAATCCCGCTTCAATTTGTCTATCCTACTGCAATGTCAGGTCAAAAAGCGATCGTAAGATGTCGCTATTTTATCTAAATACTTTAATTAGATCTTTCACCCAAGTTTCACCGCCTTAGTATTTTAGGTGTTTTTCTACTATTCGACGTAGTGATTGAAATTATCGCTTTAATGTAGACACGTCATCAAAGTTCAGCGTTGAAATTTTAAGATGTAGCGTTTTAAGTGTTGAAGAGTAAAAAAGCGAGCCCAATAAGAAATGTACGCGTAACAAGCGATTTCCTGCCTTATTGGCCTTATTTACACTTTCACAAATAGACAGCCAAGCGCGCTCGCGCAACATATATTTCTGCGGCCTTTCGTTAAAGAATGAAGCAATAATTTATTACGTTTCGAGAAAATTTGTTCATTTTCTGCTTCGAACTTGTAATTTTACATTAATAACAATTATTGGCTGAAACATATGCAGCGCGACAGACACCAAGATGTAATTTATACATAACAATGAATGTATGCTATTTAAAAAACTGCGATTTTACAGTGATATTAATACTACGATATCGTCCATCACTAACTACGATGAATTTAAAGACTGATCATTCGCACTAAGGCAGAACGCGAAAGCGCGTGATCGCCAACTCCTACGGCTCCCTTCCACCTGTCTCATGTACGAGATTCCATTCTCTAGTTATAACAGCCGTAAGTTACAACATGTAACATTCACTTTTTGTTGATACGGTGACACTGTTTCTAAAACATAAACAGTTAACCAATTCGATTTTAAAAACACGTTACGCATCACATTCTAATAGTTACCAGTGCTCAGAGTTGCCAATTTGTCAGTAATTCCCCAACATGTGACGATTTTGTTTACCTGCGCGTATTTTGTGAGAATTTTTCGAAGATTTTAAGGTTTTGAATAATTACAGTTTTTTTTTATTGTTACACATCAAAGCAAATCTTTTTTTTTAATTTTATAACATTTTTTTTATTAAAGTTTTCATTAGACTCAAGTCTTTTAAGATAAACCTGCAATTGTTTCAGAATGTGTTAGAATAGCTGCACACGTACGGTTTTGTCCGTGCGGCGGCGGTGTGGTAAAATGCGACCGTGTGCAGTGTTGTTAAGTATCTAGATGCAAGTATCTAGATACAGTATCTAAATACTTTTTGAGTATCTAGATACACATCTCAGATACTACTAAAAATGTAACTGTATCTGCATCTAGATACAATTACAGTGTATCTATTCATTTGAGATAATAAGATACATTTTAGATACATTTTGAACTTCAATAAAAACAGCAGACCTTGGCGGAAATGCAACCTCCGATTTTACAGCCTCTTTCTTTTGATTTTCCCCTCTTGTTAATTATGTTTTCCAGTTTGTCAAATGACTGTTCTATTTAAAATGCGATTTGATAGTTCAGAAACTTGAAAATTATTTAAAAAATTGGGGAAGATAATTGACAAAAGGAGAAAATCAAAAGGAAAAGACTGTATTGTTGATTTTATCAACTTTTCTTGATTATGGGAACGCTCTTTTAGCTATAACAAGGGTGTAACTAAGGATACTAGATTCATTTGACATTTAACTTGTCTGATACGGAAGTAGAGTCATTTTAGTTGATAGCTTTATATTTTACGTTGACTTGACTTGGTTTCGTACAAAACCAGGTAATTACTTGTCAGCTTATTGATCAACTTAATTACAAAGATAAATTTTCTATTTAAAAAGACATACTGCTGAAAAAAATTGTGAAAATTATCATAGATTTTAGTGTGTACATTATTCACATATTCATACGAAAACTTCGTCAATTTTCACAAAAAAATTCAATTTGAATCGCAAATAATACCGTACCTCCACTACTGCATAGGTTATTGAATTTTACACTTGCAAGTATCTTGATAAATTGCAGATACTTTTTTTGTATCTGTATCTAGATATTTTCTGGAAAAAGTATCTGTATCTGCATTTAGATACATATTTGTGAAAGTATCTGCATCTGTATCTAGATACTATTAGAAATGTATCTTTAACAACACTGACCGTGTGCATTAGTCAATAAGATACAAAGTACTGTGCAACCGCAAGTATCGGAAAATTCATTGCAATTGCGGCACCGGCGCCGGTCCGGTACTGCAAAGGCAAAAAAATGGAAATGTGCAGTGGGCCTTAGCCTCGATTTACACGTGCGGCGCCCATGCGATTAAGTGCGACCGTGTGCATTAGTCAGTAAGATACAAAGTTCTGTGTACTGGAAGTACCTTAAAATTCGTTGCAATTGCGGCGCAGGTGCGGTAGCGCAGCGGCCAGAAAAAAACGGACGTGTGAAGCGAGCCTTAACGTCGATTCACACGTCCAGTTTTTGTCCGTGCGGTTAAGTGCGACCGTGTGCATTAGTTAATGAAATACAAAGTACTTTGTATCGCAAGTGTCATAAAATTTACAGCAAATGTGGTACCGCAGCGGCAAAGACACGGACGTGTACATTGAGCCTTAAACTGATTTTTATTTTGATGGATTACGCTTACGCATTCGGTTAGTGCAGGATTGTCTATAAACGAAACGTAACAAAACCAGTCCAGATCATTCTAAGTAAATCAAACGTAACAAAACTAATCCAGATCATTCTAAGTGATCTACTGATCTATTGCTATCAAAACGAAATAATTTTGACTGTAAATCAAACGTAACAAAACTAATCCAGATCATTTTAAGTGATCTACTGATCTATTGCTATCAAAACGAAATAATTTTGACTGTAAATCAAATGTAACAAAACCAATCCAGATCATTCTAAGTGATCTAGTGATCTATTGCTATCAAAACGAAATAATTTTGACTGTAAATCAAACGTAACAAAACCAATCCAGATCATTCTAAGTGATCTACTGATCTATTGCTATCAAAACGAAATAATTTTGACTGTAAATCAAACGTAACAAAACCAATCCAGAACATTCTAAGTGATCTACTGATCTATTGCTAACAAAATGAAATAATTTTGACTGTAAATCGAATGTAAATTATTATTGCTCAAAGTGCAAAAGGTCGTAAGTCAAAAACACCATTTTTTATTCAATCACAAAACGCCACATATATCAATATTTATAGGGCATAAATATATCGCATTTTGTGATTTCCATTTGTGACAATCTCTTATGTGGTCAGCTGATATGAAATCAAAAAACTTGTTTCCCTGAAAAATGCAGCTTTTTGACTGTTTGCAGTTTGAGTAACGTTATATTGAATACCTTTTAATAAATAAATTTATTTACGAATATACCCTTTTTTTTAATTAAAATTGATCATTGAAGAATTGTGGAGGATTGTGTAAGGATTTCAAAAATTTTGCTTGGAAAAATTGGGGATTTTCCAACTTTTTGAAAGGAATTTAAGGAACGTGTACTGGCAACACTCCCAGTGCCATTCAAGGTGTCCATTTCTAATTTGAGAGAGGTTGATTTTAGAAGTGCGAAGTGCCTCTGATAAATGTATTTCTTTTACAATTTCGTATTTGCGTGATCCTTATTGGGTCGGACACTTACTATGAATCAACCTGTACTTACATACCTAAACTGGTGAATTTCCACAATATGTTTGAATATTGAGTAGCTAATTTTAACGAAAGTATCTTCATGCTTGTTCCGTTGGTCTTCGAGGTATGCTAAAGGATTTGATTGGTTTGTTGGTAACTGTAATTTAAAAATTAAAAAATATTATTTTAGGAGCTAGAGAAAAACTTTAAATGCAACAGTTGTAGGACTTTATGTCTTTTAATCCTTTAGAGCTATCACAAGAAACTAAAGCGCACTGCAAAGTGGAGAAAAACAAATACAATTTTTGTGTGTGTGTGTGTGTGTTTTTTTTTAATAGAACAACCTGTATAATATGTGGATATTTGGAAGAGCCGTTTATGAGATATTTGAGATTAGAATATGAATAGAACAATATTTAAAATATTAAGAAAATTATCGTGATGATTTTAGGAATAATTTTTCATTAACTATAAATTGATGTATTTTATTTATTATAAACTAAAATACATTGAATTTTTCGGACATTTTTCCTATGTTTAATCAGTCTTTTTTTGTCTTCTCAAGGGGTCTATCGATGGGCTACGGCTGCACTCTGAAATTAGGCAAAGTCACTGACACTCCCCGTTTTAAGGACTAAAGACATTAAAGGCCTTCAAAATTTGTTTAATATTGAAACAACTCTGAAAATCCTTAGAATTTGACGAATTTTTTGTCTTTTTACTTCAAAAAAGAAAATCTCCGTATGAGGTGAACAACTAAAGAAAAATAGATAAAACAGCGACATCCTACGATCGCTTTTTGACCTGACAATGCATTGTCAGGTCGTAGGATGTCGCTGTTTTATCTGTTCATCACTATTACATCGTAATTGCGAATAAATTGGACAAGTCATTTTTGGTTTGCAGTGGGAATATCGAACTACGTCTCTGCTGATGAAGCCCCAAACAGGGCTGAAACAGAGGCTGCTCGAGGTTTTCACTGCAATCAAATCGATTTGCAACAAAATTTTTAAAGAAAAGTAGTACATTTTTGCCTACTTACAAAAATTAGGACTCTTAAATGCAAGGAGCTTAGGTCTTTGCGACTATCATACCAAGACGTATTTTCTTCAATAAATATTCCTTGAGTGTTATTTATTGTGTTCACTTTGATGAGCTTTCCCCTTGTATTAAAATCCAGATTATAAGCTTCATATATGGAATAAGAATCACTGTCTCTTTGCACCACATATATTTCAAAATCCAACCTTATTTTCATTTCTTTTAGTGCGGAATAAACATTTGATTGATTTTCTGATATTTTTTCGTGCAATAAGATCCAACGTTGCTGTGTTGCAAATTTCAATTCTGTTGCCTGAAACGAATAATTGACGTAGATAGTTTGTTAATGAAAGAGGATTTTTCACCTACCTTTTTTAGGATAACTCTCCATTCATCACAAGCTGTGTCTAGTACATATCCGATTTTATTGTGATTATTTTGAAAATCAACAAAATTGTAACTACTCTGGTGATCTGATGTTATGAATCTTGAAAGAATATTGTTCTGGGCATTCACTTTTAATACTTGTAAATTCTCTACAAAAAAGCCGAGTAAATTCCCCGAAAAATGAAATTGTGTTAGAATAAACACAATCACAATAATGAAAAATGTTTTCCTTTTTTGTTTCAAAAGCATATTGTTGATGAATTTAACGAAAAAATTGCCTTCTATCCCGTTAGGCATTTTCTCTTATTTTACTTCATTTCCTTTTAGATGTGATTTTGTAAAAATTAAACTTTGAATTACCTTCAGACTCCACATCTACTAATTTAAGAATTTGTTTTATAATGAAACTCATCATTTTTATTAAATTAGATCGATTCATTTTTTTATTATTATTTAATAATCATGTCAATTAAACTTCATTAGTTGTATTCGCATTTTAATTTCTTCATTAAAAAATTGAAAAGTTATGTTGCGATTGATTTAGTTTCCTTTTTATAATTAAAATTAAAATTTACCTTTGTGATTCCAACACGTGGTATAACTACCCACTTGAATATTTTTATAATGTAAGAACTGTGAGATGAATTCTATTTTGTTTATACAAATTGCAGGACAGTACACTGAAATCAAGATAATGAGATACAAGGTATACTTCATTTTCACAATATGTATAGAAACGTGTACTCGAAGTAAATACGCAGTTATAGGCAAAATTCATGTAAGTTTAAATCTAAATAAATCACCCCCATTCATCGCTAGCAGTTACAAGTCGTTATCCAATTTCTTAAAATTATGTTTCTCTTTTGAAGTCTCGGTTTATCCAAAAGCTATAATTGGTATAAGAAACGCAATTGTAAGCCGTTATTTTAACTATAGCTTGTTAGTTAGCTGCATTTTTCTGTAGTTTTCGGTGTTGAGTTTACAATATTAGGGAATAAGGTTAGTAGAAAAACACTTATTTTGATTGATTCTTTTTAAAATACTTAAGAAGAAAATAATATGTTGTTTAAGCCAATTACATCTTATTTTGTCCTAGTTTCACTTCTTTCGTCTTCGAATTTAGTAAATATGAAATACTATACTTATGACTAGAAGTTGTAAGCTGTTAATAACAAACAATACTATTGGAAATACTGACAATGGTTGCCATCATCTTATTAAGAGTATTTATTTTATAGAAGTCCTTAAAGATTTTCAAAACGTATTGAATGCCTGAACGGTCCAGTGGTTAGAAGTCGTTAGTTCGAATCACACTTGAGTTAATTCTCGATGCTGGTAGGTATTTACTTCAGGTACCCTTCAGTGTTGAGGAGAGAGAAATCACCACTGCTTTTCCTTCAAGGATGTTTGAAAGTAATAAAGCCATGTAACACACATCACACACCCACACTTGCGCTCTTGAAGAATTAACAAGTCTATGACTTACACCCTGTTGGACATTGCCACATATCAGTAATAATAATAAACACAAACCTTTGTTTAGAAAAATGTGCTGAAGAAATTTGTAGGGTTCCTGTATAGGACTTATTCCGTACATGTAAATTTTTCGGTATGTATTTAAGCCTATTTTAATCAAAATTAACTTTAAATGTTATTGCTTAATACAATTGCTCATTATTCCCGCTTTATCTTTTTTGTTCATTTTATTTAGGTAATTTTTTTACATATCACGCTTCACATCCTCGCATTGTGTAAGTGCACTGAATAGTAAATAAATAGATTTTTGAACATTCCCCCTGCTGAGAACAGTTGAAAACTTAACATAATCTACTAAATAAAAATGAGTCACAAAATGGGCTTTAGACAATTAGGAGAGTGGTGTTCAATTTACGACAGTGATAAACTTGTCCGAGGAAATCGTTTAAGTAAAATATCGAGCTTTTGACAAACTTTTTTTTAAATTTTTTTTACGGTAGGAGGGGAAAAATTTTCATAAGACACCACGACATCCGTATATCTTGTAGTTACCGGCTATACCCCCCCACCTTTTACACCTCTCTCTCCTTCCCCTGCTGTCCCGGAACTGCTATCGGCATAAGGTCAGGATAGCGGGTTTGATATTATTCCTGGTAATAAGTGAAATTGATCTCAACTACCACGTTTTCAGAAAAATTTTGTGCAAATCGTTCTTGATTGCAATGAAAACCTCGAGCAGCCTCTGGACAGGCTGAACGATTTGCACAAAATTTTTCTGAAAACGGTACAAATTGATCTCAACTACCACGTTTTCAAAAAATTTTCATTATGCTTTGACAGCAAGCATGGGCGCCTTGCATGGGGGACTTATTAGGAGCAAATCCCGCTTCAATTTGTCTATCCTACTGGAATGTCAGGTCAAAAAGCGATAGTAAGATGTCGCTATTTTATCTGTTTACCACGTTTTCAAAATTATTCCTGGTTTAAACCTTCCTACTCTATGACCTCTTTTTAGGTCTGGTCCCTGAGCAGTGTGGCGATCACGCCACGCTGCTCCTCCAGCCTTCCCATTATGGCTTCTTTTTTATCTTCGCTCGGAATGCCTGTACTTCCTACGTGTTTGTCGGGTCATACATCGTGGTGACCGCATCCTTGCCTTCGAAGTGGTCCACTCTGTTCGTGTCTATCATCCTAGTCTTGGCGTTGGAAAAGGTTCCCTTCTCTCACTGTCTACAACACTTATCGAAAGTGCTTTTCTCTGTGACCTCTGTTTCCAGGTCCGCTCCCTGGACAATGTAGCGATCCCGCTACGCTGTTCCATCCGTCTTCTCACTATGCTTTCCACCTTATCCTCTTCTGGGTTTTCTATACATCCTTCATGTTTTTCGAGTCAAACATCGTGACCATATCCTGAGCGATCAACACCGTTCCTGGCTATCATCGTAGCCTTAACGTAGGAATAACTTCCCTTCACTCGCGCTCCACTTCAATTTTCTAAAATGCTTTTCTCTGGAACCTCTCTATTCAGGTTAGCTCGCTGGGCCTTGTGGCAATCGCATCACGCTCCTCCGCCCATCTTCTCACTTTGGCTTCTATTAATCCTCCTCCGGGATATCTATGCTTCCTTCGTGTTTATCGGATCATGCATCGTGTCCACCTCCTTACCTTCGGGTTAATTCACTCTGTTCGTGGCTTTCACCGCAGCCTCGGCGTAGGAATAAGTTCCTTTCTCTCGCACCCTGCTACACTTATCAAAAGTGTTTTCCTCTGCGACCTCTCTTTCCAGGTCTAGTCCTTTGGGAATATAGCATCATTGATATCATCGATATCCATCCCTCGCTCGTTATTTCCAACACTCTGGATTCTCCGTGCCTAACAGCATTTTCTATATAGTTCTGAGCCTATTTTCTTGCTTCCAACACTTTCCATTCTTCATGCATATCTGCATTTGTCCATGTAGTTCTGGGCCTATTTTCCGCAGGTTCTAAATTCACCTCTGTCCTGTCCAATTAGAGATATGGAAAAGAGAAATAGTGCATAACACTGATCTCCTCTAACATCACAGATCCTTAAGCATTCCTGGTTCTCTCATCTTCTCTTCTTTCGTCTTCTTCCATATATTTATTACTCTGTTGGCCTCCCAGTTATCATATGATTCCAGCATTTTTGCTACCACGTTGTTGGGGGCAATCCTCTCACCGATCAGTAACTTACGAATTTCGAAATAATATTGGAGTCAATACAGTGTGTCCCAGATTGAGTAGGCTACCATGGGTAACTTTCTTATTAGTGAAGATAGAGATTTGGTTAAATGGGCAAAGTTTTGCAGTTCTATGTACTTATTTAAATGACGTAGAGAAAATTTGAAAATTCTGAATAGTTACGATTGTCACGTGGTTAGCTGCGACAGCGAGGAGCCTCCACCATGTCACTTGGTTAGGGGTAGGTAGCGGGTTCTCAGTGGTAGAGCTTGAAAACACAGTTTACCAAAACAATGTATACCTTTATTAAATGAATATTTTTATCTATCGGCGGACGATCTTTAAATGTGCGGGGGTGCGTTTTCGTGATTATCGGAAATCGCGACGGGTCGGCTGCGACAGCGAGGATGAGGAATCCCTCCGTGCTGGAGTTGAAGAGACCCGACGATTCGACTAACCGGATCCAGGGCAATCTCGAGAGCTGCAGCAATTGCGATGAGATGTCCTGATGAGGGTGGCGGCAACAAGGCGTCGGTGATGATGATCCTTCTTGGTAACGGCAGCGTCCTGATGAGGGTGGTGACGGCAAGGCGTCGGTGATGATGATCCTTCTTGGAAACGGCAGGGTCCTGATGAGGGTGGCGGTTGCACGGCGTTGGTGAGGAAGGTCCTCCTGGGGAAGTTGGCACTAGGCCTACTTGAGTCGACGGCTGGTTCGACTGCGAGGGCGGCTGCCCTTCTTACAGTAGGCACTAAGCCTACCGGAGTCGGGTTCGACTGCCTTCCCATCTTCTTCCGTACGTTATATAGGCGAAAATCTGTCTATTCGACTGTTATGACATATTTCTGTGTTCTCCTTTCGTCACCTGTTGTATTAATTTGTCCCACATATAGCGCGTGTTTTGTTATGAAACGTGAACCGCTTGTAACTTAGATTTCGCAAGATTGCTGTCTTAATTGTTCTACTTTATTCCTCGCGGAAATATTTCGTCGCGACTCCTTTACATTTTATATTTATTAATTTTAGGCTAAAAATTAAATCCTTATCGTGACACGATGTTATCGCAGAAAAACTGAAAACCGCTATTTTCTTTAATGTCTAATAACTTCGTAATTTTAAGAAGTATGACAAAAAGTTTGATAAATAATATACTTTGTTTGTTTTAAATAGACACTTTTTATCACATTCGTGAGGAGATTAAATTCAATCAATCTGTCGTGCAAAATTAAACTACGAATTAAAATACGTCGGACAGGCGATGTAAAAGTAATTAAAATTTTAAGTAGCGGCATCCTGCGATCATTTTATTTTCACTTTGATTAAATGCTTTGCACATACGGTTCCTGTGCATTAGACTTTAATTAAAAATTAAGAATTATAAAACAAATTCTTATGCTATTGAATGATTGTAATCTGTAGTATAAGTTACAATTTGAGAGTGATCCCGATCTTCTCTCGATCTTCCACCGGGTTTTGCAATTAAGCGAAAAATTAGTTAAACTAAAAAATACTGTACTAGACGCGAACGCCAGATCTGTATTATATGACACAGATAAACATTAAACAAAATAAATAATTCTAAGAATCAACTTGCACACCTACACACAACTACATGCATGAGAAGCTATTTTATAAAGTATTTAAAATCAGTTGTATGATTATATAAATTATTCCAGTCATCGGATGTCGCAACAAATAATTCCATACAAAGTGGTCGAATTTTGACTATCCCGCGAATTTTTCAGGGATAACTAGGATATGATTTGAAAGGCTGAATTTTATTCTCTCAAACAACAGGCAACTTGAATCTTGAAATTTGATAGTGTCATAAATACATTCCCTGAAATAAAAGTTTTTTTTAAGAAATTTGAAGATATTTCAAAAACCGTTTAATTTAAGTGCTGGGTAGCCTTAACATCTTTTAATTAACGACTAACGAGGAACGCAATAAAAATATAGCATTCTATTTAAAATAAGAAAGTTAATGGCGATTTCCGGTTAACCGGAAGTGATATAAAAGCGAAAATATTTTAGCCTGAAAGATAACTTCCTCCTAGGGCAGCAATTTTCAGAATGTGTGTTCGTTTCGCCCGTGAACTTTTTATAGGTTGTTCAGCTTGGGGACCCTGTATGAATATATTTTTGAATTATAGTTAAAGACCGGACGTTTAGGTCATAAAAGAGTCGAAAAACGCATGTACCTGATTTGGGTGTCTTAAATATAATATGAGGTATTTATCTTCTCGTAGTAGGTTCTTAGAAAGGTCCAGTAAAAATTCCGGATAATGACTTTCATTTTAATATTTTATTTAATTTTATTGGACCTTTCTAAGAACCTACTACCAGAAAATAAATACCTGATATCATAATTAACTCACCCAAATCAGGCATGGGCATTTTTCAACTTTTTTACGACCTAAACGTCCTGTCTTTAATTATAGTGTAACAAAGATTATAACAGGTAGGAGGTAAAAAAATCATTACTAATTTAATACATATATTCAATTAATAATGCAACGTTTACAAACATATATTTTCGTGGAGTTGATTCCCGTCAACTATAATGTACTTAAATATACATTTCTTTTACATTATATAATAATTTGTAGTAGGTTATCCCTCCCATGCAACTATGAACGATTTCAAAAACAAAGTAAAAATTTAAAAAGTAGAAAATTTAAGGAAGGAGACATCTTCCTTCATTTTTAGGTAATAAAGTTATATTTTTCTGAAACAGCAAAAATATGCCTGTTAAACACTATTCACTCAAAGATATTTGCATGTATTCTTACCCAATTTCCATCATTAATGCGATGCGACTAAAGGTGTTTTCAGAAACTTAACTCGTTCGGTTAAATCCTCCATCGTATTTGGGTAATGAAGTTATGTCTTTCTCAAACGGTAAAAATATATTAAACACTATTCACTTAAAGATATTTGCATGTATTCTTAAATTTCCATTATTAAAAGATGCGATGTTTCGGAAACTAAACCCTTTTAGTCGGATCATGATCGGATTACTTTCGTCTCGTTCGTTAACTGGAATCGAGTAAAATGTCTGCACTTCCAAAGCATAATGGGTTAATTCAACACCGTCTTTAATAACAGGCCTGATTCATCGAGTAGGACTATCGGAGCTCAGAATATTATCTGGTTTCTGGGGACTGCAACGCAAGCGGTTCGCTGTTTGGCCGTGAATATTTGTGCACTCGCTTGACATACCAATCAGAACGGAAAGATAACTTAAAATAGTGAATTACTGTACTGTACCCATTTTAAATTGATGAATTTTGTAGTCGAGGTATTCTCTCACCCGCCCCCCACCTAATAAATCAGGCCTGTATGACGTAGGCGTTGATTAAATAGGTTCACAACTCGGTGTGTCTCGGTCTGTAAACGCGAAAATCCTATTGGCTGAGTAGGGTCGATGCGAGCTGGGCGGGAAACGGTTACAATACAAAAAAGTTGACAACGCTGAACCTGTTGCTTTTTGCTGTTGTGTTGATGCATGTGAAATTATTTCAGTTTATAACAAAAGTTTTTTATAAATCCATTTCCTTTTTGCAAAACGTTGTATAAAAAGTTCATTCATTATTATATCTCCCAGCATCATCGTTATGATTTTCACATCTATTTATACTGGGTATCTCATAACGTAAAAAAAATAGTAAATTGTTGAAAAATCAATAACTAAAAAGGTATAAGAATTTAAAGTGAAATTAATTAACATGTAAAAGTTACTACCGCTTTAAATTCAAATTTGGGATATTTAAGAGTTAATTGAACACAGAGTTGGGCATTATTCGAATAAAGTTTTATCTAGATAATTATCTGAATAAAAAATTTATCCGTGACTTTTATTTGGGTAATAAATTATCCGCGAATAATTAATTATTCGTCACTCACGAATGACAAATAATTTTATTTTAGATAGTTACTCCTGAAATAAAAAATAATCTTTCTCGCTACGAATTACATTTTTAGCAAAATTGAGCTTGGAATTTTAGAGTCTCTAAACTTTAAAAGTATTTGAACTGGTCTTGCAAACATAAATTTCAAATTGAAAAACAATGAAATTACAAGCAAAAGTCACAGTGCTATTGTTTACCTCATGCTTCCTCACATTAGGTCATAAAACGACGCTCGTTTCCTAGGATACCGAGGCCGGAAAAAGTCAATTTATTCGTGCGACGATTAAATCTAACGAATAAATAAATTATCTGATTAGGCCAAAAAAAAACTAGCGAGAAGAAGAAGTAAATAATCTGTCATTCACGGATAACAAATAAATTTTTATCTTTATTCGTTATTCGTCATTCCAATAAATTTTGCCCAACTCTGATTGAACACTTTATAGCTTTATAAGCTGTTTTCTTACTTTGGAGATTTGGAGAATTAGGTGTTTAGGGATTGCCTTCATTGGCTGTCGTCAGTGCCGTCTTTACGCATGGGCCCAGGGCTCCGAGCTTTAGAAGGCCCCCCTGGATCACAAACTGCTGGTTGAGGATAGAATAAAGAATCTTGCAATTATAAATTATTTACGTACCAAATAAAAAACACATTCACAAAAAAAACAAGTTAATTTGATTAAAAAAAAGAAAACTTTAGCACAATTTTTGTGGGCTTCGATTAGGGTGATCGAATGATGAAAACTTCATTTTTGTAGCTCAAACAGTTCTTGGAATACCGCGGTTTTACCGATTCGATTTGGTGGATGCGCCGACGGGATTCACAAAAAGATTGATATCTCGGGAATGGTAAAAGAGAAAAACCCATGCTTTTCACCATCTGCATCGTTTTATGAATGGGAGTTAGTGGTGAAAAACCCAAGTCAATATCTCAAGCCGCCATCGAGTTACTGAATTTATTTAGATTTTCAACAACAAATTATTTTTCAATATTTCTTTTCTCGAAAACAGTGCGAGATAGAGACTTGCGGTTTGCATTGTTCGATTCGCCTAGTTGAGCTTTACAAGGTTGATTTTTTTCCGGCAATCTATTTTCCGTCGAAAACCTCAAATTTTCATGGACCGTCTCTCCGCTCCTTCCTGACGAGCATCCGCACAATAATGTCTGACCGTCTATGCGCTCCTTCCTAATGAGCAGCAAATTGACGGTCAGATATGATTACGGAATGCTCGTCAGAAAAGAGCGCACAGACGGTCATACACGATCGTGGGGATGTCTTTCGATGAAGCTAATTAAATGATGAAAACCTCATCGTTCTTCACGCTTAGTTCTTCAGATATCGTGATTTTTCTTGCGCAATTTGGTGGATGCGCCGGTAAAAATATAAATATCTCAGAAATGACGAGAAATAGAAAGTTGAGGACTTGGCCGTTAGTTTCACCTTATTATACTGGATCGACAATAAAATTTTCAAGTCAATATCTCTAGCCGTTTTAGACTTATTGAATTTTTTTGTCACCGATCGATATTTTTGAAAATTTTTTTCTCGAAAACGGAGCGAGTTAGAAACCTGCGGCTTATGCCATTCGATTCGTCCAGTCAAGCTCTATCAGGGTGATTTCTTTTACGGCAATCTATTTTCCGTCGAAAACCTCAAATTTTCATGGACTATTATAACCTTGCTACATTTTAGGCGAAAAAATATTTTTTTCTCCAAAAATCGCGAAAAAATTCACCCGTGTAGAGCTCGACGAGGCGCATTCAAAACCGAGCTCCGTTCCTCTGTAGGTCACCCCCCTTCCGAAATATCGACCCCTAAAGTGCCGCCGCAGAAAATCATCATTTTCTCTACGGAAAGCCAGAAGAGTAACAATCTGCTTGCGCTAATTGAATAAGCGTCATTTATGAAGCCAATTGGAATGGTTTTAATTAAAAAATCAGTTAAAATAGAAATAAATAAAATTTATTTTCCCGCATTCCTAGTGCTGCCATCTTTGAGCAAGGACTGAGATCTATGGATTATTCATGACAACAGAAACCTGTAGAATTAGAGATTCCTGCAAGAATGACAGAAATCTGTTGTTATGAATGCCCGTAGATCGCACCACCCACTCAAAGATGGCAGCACTACCAATGCACGAAAAATTAATTTAATTTATTGTTGTTTTAATTGTTTTCTTAATTACAATTGCATTAATTCGCTTCATAAATAATAATTGTTCAGTTAGTACGAGCAGATTGTTACTTTTCCAGTTTTCCACTGAGAAAATTATGTTTTCCTGTGGCGGCACTTTAGGGGTCGATATCTCAGAAAAGGGGTGAACTACATAGGAACGGAGCTCGGTTTTGAATGCGCCTCGTCGAGCTCTATACGGATGAATTTTTTTGCGATTTTAGGAGAAAAAAATATTTGCAAGGTTATAATAGTCCATGAAAATTTGAGGTTTTCGACGGAAAATAGATTGCCGCAAAAAAAATCAACCTTGTAGAGCTCGGTGTAAACCGCAAGTCTCTATCTCGCCCCGTTTTCGAGAAAAAAAATTTCAAAAATATCGATCGGTGACTAAAAAATTCAATAAGTCTAGAACGGCTAGAGATATTGACTTGAAAACTTTATTGTCGAACCAGTATAACAAGGCGAAACTAACGGCGAAGGCCTCAACTTTCTATTTCTTGTCATTTTTGAGATATTTATATTTTTACCGGCGCATCCACCAAATTGCGCCAGAAAAATCACGATATCTGAAGAACTAAGCGAGAAAGAACGATGAGGTTTTCACCATTCAATTAGCTTCATTGAAAGACATCCCCACGATCGTGTATGATAGTCTATGCGCTCCTTTCTGACGAGCATTCCGTAATCATATCTGACCGTCTATGTGCTGCTCATTAGGAAGGAGCGCATAGACGGTCAGACATGATTGTACGGATGCTCGTCAGGAAGGAGCGCAGAGACGGTCCATGAAAATTTGAGGTTTTCGACGGAAAATAGATTGCCAGGAAAAAATCACCCTTGTAGAGCTCGACTGGACGGATCGAACGGTCTAAACCACAAGTCTCTATCTCGCACCCTTTTCGAGAAAAAAAATGTTGAAATATTTTAATTTGTCGTTGAAAATCTAAATAATTTCACTAAGTCGATGCCGGCTAGAGATATTGACTTGGGTTTTTCACCACTAACTCCCATTAATAAAACGACGCAGATGGTGAAAAGCATAGATTTCTCTCTTTTACCATACCCGAGATATCAGTCTTTTTGTGAATTCCATTGGCGCATCTACCAAATCGTATCGGTAAAACCGCGGTATTCCAAGAACTGTATGAGATACAAAAATGATGTTTTCATCACTCGATCACCCTAATCGAAGCCCACATAAATTGTGCTAAAGTTTTCTTTTTTTTTAATCAAGTTTGAATATATAATTAGCTTGGAAGAAAATGTTGAAAATTATTTAAAACGATATTAGTCCTCGGAGAGCGGTACAAGGCATACGTAATTCTTCCTTGAGTTTTTTAAAAACAAGGCAGATATTAAGTTTTAAGTTGACAAAAAGTTTCGTTTATTTGACAACAAAACGATTCCGCCACAGAATAATGGCACCCTTTTCTGGTCATCGTACAGTGGAAACCGCATCAACCTATCTCTTTTCTTTTCTGAGTTATCGCAATTTTTCTTTGAAAATATGGTGGAAGTGCCGCCGCATGTTGAATAAAATAACTAGTGTCTCCGGAACGCTTAAAGCTAGGAGGGTGTGGTTTTCACTGACACTTAGTCCTCGGAGAGCAGCGTAAAACAGATGTAATTCTTCCTGGAATTTTTGAAAAGCAAGGAAGATATTAAGTTTTAAGTTGACAAAAGTTTCGTTTATTTGACAAGAAAATTATTTCGCCACAGAATACTTTTTGGCGATCACTTTTGGGATCTGTCTTAACCAACATATTAACGTTGATGATTCATTGAAAGCAAGTTATAAGAAAAATATCTTTAGTAACTGATAACTTGCATTACAGGACAAATTAATCTCAACTGTGAATGTCAAGGGACAAATGGACAATGATTTTCTACATTTTCTACGTTATCTACATTAGATGTGTTTGTTTTACCGCAAAACTCACTTCAGCTCAGATAAACGTCATTTCCGTTCGCTGGAAAAAGTAAGTTTGAATGTGTATTTCAACCTGACAGCTAATAGGAGTGCAGGAGTGACAAGGTAGGAGATCGAAATCACAGTTTAAATTTACGTGTTCATGCCAACGGAATTGACGTTTACCTGAATTGAGATGAGATTTGTGGTAAAAAGAACCCGTCTGTTGTGTACACATTATTACCTGTAAAAGTAGACAAACATTGTTTACGCGCAAAGAAACAACACTGCTTCTTAATTAATATTATTTATTTTACAGACGGCAACTTATTAAATAAAAAATGTTTTCTTTCGCTCACAAAATCGTGATCAAAACGCAACGTTATGCGTTTACATTCAAAGAAAGATGTTCTCTTGCAAGCGAATTAATCCCCATTCCTCGTAAAATTTCAATCGTATTCGGTAATTCCCTTTCCTCTCTGAATCTTTCTATTTTGAAGACTGACTCGAGTTATTTAGAGACGAACTGTCAAATAATAATTCAAATGAGATGTTCAGATTCAAACAATTCGAATCACGATTTAAACTTTAACCGAAAAGCAGCTAAGCTCCAAATTTATCAAAACCACCATTCACAACAAGGCTACGCCGTCTTGTTTTCTACTTTTGTTTTTAATTAATCAGCGTTTCTCAACTATGTGAAATTCCGTTTTTGGGTATTAAAAGAAAAAATGAAATAGTCACCCTTTAGGTGACCACATTTTCTAAATAGTTGTTTGTATACCTATTTTTCCTGTTTGGAATATTGGGTATTTGCTATTGGTTTTCATTGATCACATAATCAATGAAAACCAATAACTTTCATCAAGTGAACGACGACACCCAATGCCGTCTTAAGACATGAGGTGCCCCCTGGCACTGTTGGTTCTGGGGCCCCTCTTACGAAAGCTAATACCGTTTGTTAACTCATCATCAAGGAAAAGAATTCAGGCAACTTAGTGTTAGACGCTTTTTACGCCGAATGTACTATTTACCTCCTATCATTCCGCGGTATCGATACATCAGAGTGTTATTGAGTGGGAGGGAAAGGAGTGAAATGCGAGCGTCTTTATTTCGTAGAGATTATTATAGGCGGGGCTAATACAGTTCGAGCCCTAATACCCGAATTGTATCCCGAATTCTTTTCCCTGCTCATCACAAATGCAAAAATAGTTGTTATGTTATGAATGCAAATCATTTCTGAATATTTATGGTTCTTATATGTATGCAGCATGTCCCCGGAGTGAGTTTACAGGAGTGGAAAAAAATTCATTTTTATTTACAAATAAAATATCAAAAGAAAAAAAAACATTTGCTTGATTTATAATGAACATATCTGGTAATTAAAACTTTAAACTTAACAGGGTGTTAATTTTGTCAGAATAAAACGAGAATAATGGGGTAGGACAACCATAACGCTGAAAATTTTTAATTAACCTCAAGTAAACTCAATCTATATCCCCGGATTAACAAAAATGGTATAATTCTATGACCGTCAGAGGCCCCTGACTTAGCAATTTCAGATTTTTATTTGTGGGGGTGCTTAAAACAAATTATTTTCAAGGAACATTTACCTAAATAATGTGATAATATTAGAAAATCCGGTAAGAGATGCTATTGCATCTTTAAAAATTGAAGAAACCCATCAGTTACAGGGAACTGTGAGCGGGGTTAATCCAAAAATTTAAGAATGTTGTGTACTTTGTCTTTTTCGATTTTAAGAATACCATGTTTTTAGATGGAAGCTTTAATTCGACATGTGTTCGTTATAAATCAAGCAAGAAAAATCTCTTTGATAATTTTTTAATTTTTTGTAAAATTAAAAATAAACATGTTTTCCCTCTTGTAAACCCAATCCAGGGGCATATTGTACGCAGACAGACACGTAACTATCTGATAATAAAATGGAGCTGAAAAAAAGCAATATATTATTGAATGCAGAGTAAAAATTAAAAAAAAAACTTACAAAGTGAAAAAAACTGTAGAATTTCGAAGGACAAAATACAGTGAAAATTGGAAACGTTAAGATAGATAAGAAAAGCACAGTCTGAAAAACTGAATTAAATCTAGATTGATACAAGTGACTTTTTTCTTGATTTTTGAATCATTAATTGTTTCTTCAAGGTCAACTTCTTTGACAATGCTGCAAACTACATTCTTAATCTTTCTTGGAACATTGCATTTCTTACTCGTCTTAAATTCCATTTAGCTTTGAACAGGAGTTGATGCCCTCGCCGTTAGTTTCGCCTTGTTGTACTGAATCGACAATAAAGCTTTCAAAAAATATCTATATTATATCATATTAATATTATATGATATAATATGAATATGTCTAGCCGTTCTAGACTTATCTTTTAGTCACTGATCGATATTTTTGAAAATCTCTTTCTCGAAAACGGGACGCGTTAGAAACCTGCGGCTCATGCCATTCGATTCGTCCCATCAAGCTCTATCATTGTAATTTCTTTTACGGCAATCTATTTTCCGTCGAAAACCTCAAATTTTCATGGACCGTCTCTGCGCTCCTTCCTGACGAGCATCCGCACAATCATGTCTGACCGTCTATGCGCTCCTTTCTAATGAGCAGCACATAGACGGTCAGATATGATTACGGAATGCTCGTCAGAAAGGAGCGCATAGACGGTCATACTCGATCGTGGGGATGTCTTTCCATGAAGCTAATTGAATATTGAAAACGTCATCGTTCTTTCTCGCTTAGTTCTTCAGATATCGTGATTTTTCTTGCGCAATTTGGTGCATGCGCCGGTAAAAATATAAATATCTCAGAAATGACGAGAAATAGAAAGTTGAGGCCTACGCCGTTAGTTTCGCCTTATTATACTGGATCGACAATAAAGTTTTGAAGTCAATATCTCTAGCCGTTTTAGATTTATTGAATTTTTTAATCACCGATCGATATTTTTGAAAATTTTTTTCTCGAAAACGGAGCGAGTTAGAAACCTGTGGCTTATGCCATTCGATTCGTCCCGTCAAGCTCTGTCAGGGTGATTTCTTTTACGGCAATCTATTTTCCATCGAAAACCTCAAATTTTCATGTACTATATATAACCTTGCTACATTTTAGGCGAAGAAATATTTTTTTCTCCTAAAATCGCAAAAAAATTCATCGGTATAGAGCTCGACGAGGCGCATTCAAAACCGAGCTCCGTTCCTGTGTAGGTCACCCCTTTTCTGAGATATCGACCCCTAAAGTGCCGCCACAGAAAGACATAATTTTCTCAGTGGAAAACTGGAAAAGTAACAATCTGCTCGTACTAACTGAATAATCATTATTTATGAAGCGAATTAATGCCACTGTAATTAAGAAAACAATTAAAACAACAATAAATTAAATTAATTTTTCGTGCATTGGTAGTGCTGCCATCTTTGAGTGGGTGGTGCGATCTACGGGCATTCATAACAACAGATTTCTGTAATTCTTGCAGGAATCTCTAATTCCACAGGTTTCTGTTCTCATGAATAATCCATATATCTCAGTCTTTGCTCAAAGATGGCAGCACTAGGAATGCGGGAAAATAAATTTTATTTATTTCTATTTTAACTGATTTTTTTTATTAAAACCATTCCAATTGGCTTCATAAATGACGCTTATTCAATTAGCGCAAGCAGATTGTTACTCTTCTGGCTTTCCATAGAGAAAATGATGATTTTCTGCGGCGGCACTTTAGGGGTCGATATCTCGGAAGGGGGGTGACCTACAGAGGAACGGAGCTCGGTTTTGAATGCGCCTCGTCGAGCTCTACACGGGTGAATTTTTTCGCGATTTTTGGAGAAAAAAATATTTTTTCGCCTAAAATGTAGCAAGGTTATATAGTCCATGAAAATTTGAGGTTTTCGACGGAAAATAGATTGCCGTAAAAGAAATCACCCTGATAGAGCTTGACTGGACGAATCGAATGGCATAAGCCGCAGGTTTCTAACTCGCCCCGTTTTCGAGAAAAAAATGTTCAAAAATATCGATCGGTGACTAAAAAATTCAATAAGTCTACAACGGTTAGAGATATTGACTTGAAAACTTTAATGTCGATCCAGTATAACAAGGCGAAACTAACGGCGAATGCCTCATTTCTCTATTTCTCGTCATTTCTGAGATATTTATATTTTTACCGGCGCATCCACCAAATTGCGCAAGAAAAATCACGATATATGAAGAACTAAGCGAGAAAGAACGATGAGGTTTTCACCATTAATTAGCTTCATCGAAAGACATCCCCACGATCGTGTATGACCGTCTATGCGCTCCTTTCTGACGAGCATTCCGTAATCATATCTGACCGTCTATGTGCTGCTCATTAGGAAGGAGCGCATAGACGGTCAGACATGATTGTGCGGATGCTCGTCAGGAAGGAGCGCAGAGATATTAATTATTTTATTTAACACCCGGCGGCGATCCACCATATTTTTTAAGATAAAATGCGATAACTCAGAAACGAAAAGAGATAGGTTGAAGCGGTTTCCACTGTACGATGACCCGATAAGGGTGTCATTATTCTGTGGCGGAATCATTTTGTTGTCAAGTAAACGAAACTTCTTGTCAATTTAAAACTTAATATCTTCCTTGCTTTTCAAGAATTCTAGGAAGAATTGCATCTGTCTTACGCTGCTCTCCGAGGACTAAGTGTCAGTGAAAACCGCACCCTCCTAGGTCTAACCGTTCCAGAGATATTAATTATTTTATTTAACACCCTGCGGCGCCAGCTTATTTTTTGAGCAAAATTGGGTTAACTCTAGTGATGCGACGAGTCGCTGTTTTTAAGAATCGAGTCGACTCGAATACTTTTATAAAAGAATCGAGTCTTGACTCGAGTCAAGAGACTCGAGTCCAGATCAAAAGACTCGAGTACTTGGCTGAAAATCGTCGTTTAAAAGAATCGAGTCGACTCGAATTCAGATAAAAGTACTCGAGTACTCGAATTGAACTCGGGACTCGCCGTTTTAAAGAATGTAATAAAGTTGAACTTTTTTATAAAAAAATGCGAGTTTTGACTCGAGTCCGCATTAAAAGTTTCGAACATTTAACTGAACCCGGAAATATGAGTACTCATGACGTTACTTTTTTACTGTTAGTAGAATCGATAGATTAAAGGTGCAGTGTTTTTGTTTACATTTTTAACGTTATCAACACTCTATTTTAGATACGTATATCAAAATATGTAAAATGTAACTTTTGGAATTTGTTTGAATCAAGAAATTATTAAGAAAAAATTAAACAAGTGCCGATCGGAAACCCAAATGACTGATTCCGTTTGGAACCGCATCAAGATATTTCCTACGCCGACGTATTGCTCTTCATCTTCATAGATTTCTAATTCCAACAATTTGTAGTTTGTCTTTATTTGGTTTCATACTTTTCATGATATTTGAGCTTCAAATTATTAGGGTTTGATTTATTTTTATTAATTTATTTTATAACGTATGGAGGAGATTGATAGGGCAGCTGTAGAAGATCAAAATAAAGCTTTTCTCTTAATTCGTTTTTGACCAAAACCCTAAAAAAGTTAGTTAAGTTTCTTAATTTCTTCTTTAATCGACACAAAGTGAAATATCCGTAACTTTTACGCGATTTTTTTAAAATGGTTGTAAATACCAAAATTTAAAACGTAGAATATTACTACAGGTAGTAACTTTTACTTGTTAATTAATTTCACATTAAACAATTGTAACTTTCTAGTTACTGATTTTTACTTAAAGTTTATTAAGAAAAAGTCTTAATTTGATCTTCTCTATAATGTTAATTTGTTCTAACTGTTAACGTTTTGTCTGTTAATTACAATTAGCTCCTGTTACGCATTAAAAGCTCTTGCTAATGCAAAGGTCTGCTAAAATAAATACACATTTTTTTTAAACTTAAATATCGTAAAAAAACGAAAATGCAAATAAACAAAACAACATAAACATGTACGTATATTTTGAATTAGGAATTAAGTATTTTTCTTAATTCAAGAAAATATGTAGAGTAAAGTCAGCATACATACATATATGGAATACACCGGCTAATATGGAATATCTAGTATTTTTGAAATAAGAAGCGCCATCTGTTAAACAACTCTGGCATTAACATGAGCTTCAGTGTTATAGGTCATTACTACAGAGGTTCTTAGCTGGTAAGACTGCATAACTTTACAGTATATGATTTTGTGAATTTATCGTTTTGGAAGTTTTCGCGCGGTACGAGAAAAATGTATTTTGGCGTATTTTTTTAAATAAAAGTGTTTTTTTTTACACCAAAGTTAGTTTGTTATGGTGTAGATTAGTACAACAGTGGATATTTTACCTTATCAATTCAAAGTATTGCACATTTTCTCTTATTTCATGTCACCCCAACTGACTATTCCATATTATCCGCCATTTTAAATAATATCATGAAAATGCAGTTTTTTTAATTTGTTTCAGAATTTTCCCCAAAAATATGTATTTCTTAAATTTATTATATACAACCGCTGGAAAACAACATAAAGTATTTTTAATTAAAATATCTGAGTATTTAGTATTTTAGTTCAGAATTTATGATGGCCCAAAGAATGGATATTCCATATATGCCGACTTTACAGTTGAAAGCAAAAAAAAGTAGACAAATGATTAAGTGATTAAAGACGACTTCATAAGTAACTTTAAAAAAATTTAAAATCTTTCAAAATTAACAAGTATAAAACTCTATACCATTTTGAGGAAGAATAATTACAGGAAACAGTAATTTGACTACTTTTTTTGTTTTCAACTGTATAGTGAACGTTCCGTTTAAAATAACAAAGTTCATTCTATATTTTACTTGATTTCCGATCGTCACGTGTTTTCTTTTTTAATATATTCTGGCGGTTCAGATAAATTAAAAATTTTGTAACTATGTAATATTATTTGATATGTCTCATAATAAAGTGTGCAGACACTGTGTAAAATAAAAAGAAAAACTTATTTACTATGTAATTGCATGTTTAGTTGAATTAAAATTATTTTCTTTAAAAGAAAACAAAATGTAGAATATAGAGCCACAAATTATTCATTAAATGAGTATGAGTCTTCAGTTTTTATTTAACAATATTTAACAGCCCTTTCAGTTACAAAAACTGTACTCTCTTGGAAATTTTAGGACTTTTTCATAAAATATATAAAAAAAAACAATGACCGCCGCCAAGCCGCCCCGATATCAAGCGTCTGACTGTCACAGTAAGTTATTGCGGCAGTCGACTGTTTTAGCAAAAGCATAGTACTTCTAAAACGAATGAAACTTGTCAAACGTTAACGCTTATTGCCTACACGCATAATCTCAATTCTCAACTCGGTACTCATTCACTCGTTACCAACTGATGAGGAGGCTCTATAAAGAGAGTCCAATAAAATCCAGTCTGACATCGAGTCTACTCGACTCGTTGCAGCGCAATTTCATTCTACTTTCACTAATTTCACTGACTCGGTGTCACTGCAATAGTTACTCGAGTAGAACCTTTGGGACTCGAGTCTGATGACGAGTCTACAAATTCTAAAGTCGATACTCGAGTACTTGTAGCGTACTCGAGTCGACTCGAGTACCGCTGACTCGGGTTCACAGAATTAGTTACTCGAGTACAATGAGTACCTTTGAGAATCGAGTCTGATAGCGAGTCTACTCGACTCGTCGCATCACTAGTTAACTCAGAAACGGAAAGGGATATGTTGATGCGATTTGCTCTGTACGATGACCCGATAAGAATACCAATAAAAAAATCAGGGATTTTCCTATCGTAGTAAGTTTCAGTTTGAATACAATGAGGCCTTAGAAGTGATAATTTTCTTTTATCACTTAATCTCTGACTGTCACAATTGTATTTACTCTCTTTATTTTTTAACCTTTAAAATTCGTTTGGATGTGCTTTTCCTGTCAACCCCTAAGGAGAGATGTGGAGAATGCGTTGATAAAGTCTGCAGAAAGAAGTCATCTGTTGTTGTTTCCCCAACCCTCTCAAACAGAAAAATTCTTTTTCAAATTTGCTTTTTTTTGCTGACTTAAAACCAGGTTTCGGAAATTCTCACTCATGTGCGCACATGAACCAATGAATCTGCTCACAGTTCACTCATAGAGGTCGTTAAACGCGAAGATGAGCAATACCTTTTGTTCAGGTTCATGAGCAGATCGTGTACGCTCGCGGGCGCTCATTCCAGCTCATTCCGTTATAGATGACCTAGGTCTTTTAGTCCTCTTTTTAAATTTACGAATCAATCTGAAAACATCACAGGGACATTTCCAAATATTTCTCTATTAAAAAAAATGTGTGGGTGTTTTTATTTATTTTGCGACAGTTATCAGACAAGCCTATTATTTTATATTATAAAAAGCTTATTTTGCTATTAATGATAATTGTGTATTGTTCATCGGTTTAAGTTTGGGAAACGAACGGCTCCGAATGAAATAGTCGAGGATTTTTAACGGCTTGTCTGCACATTGTATGTAACACTCCGCATGTACTCTGCCCTGGGCAACCCGTGTGTGCTTGCCGTCGCTCTATCATGAGTCGTGAGTTCTTATGGAATGAGTTTTCACCTTCACGAACATGAGCATTTTCTTATGAGCACATTTTTCAATAATCACTCGCTGGTGGTTCATGAGTGAGCGTTACCGAACCCCAGTTACTTAAAACAATTTGTCCGTCCCGTTTTTCTACGTAGGTAGTAAAGTAGGCAATTTAGTTTAGTTTAGTGTAGATAAGTAACTGAAATAAATCCACAAAATTTCGTAAAAATCATTTTAATTCAATTGTTGTGGTTTGGTTGACTTTAGTAAAACCTAGAGACCCTTTAGTCAGAGTCTAGACAATACAGCCATGATTGGGAAGGAAGAAATGTAGGCATCATCACCTTCTGGCAACATTCTTCAAATCTGTGATTGTTTTTTCTTTAAGTAATGATAATGAATGAATTGAATGAATGAAAGCGTGGCACAGGTCTTAACCAATAATGATAAGTGGTAGAATTCAAAGGCATGGACAATTTTTCCGAATTTGTCAATTAACAATCTTTTGAAATACAAAATCACTTATTACATTTAAAAGTTGTCAAGTTTCGATTTGTGGTATAACTTGACAGCCAATCAAATCAAAACAGTTACGAATTGTTCAGACTCTTAGTCTCTAGTGAAACCTAAAGTTATCCGCCCCCTACTTATAATATTTCAGTGGAGTTCTAAATCTCTTACAACCTGATTATAAAATGTGTTTAAGTAAATCATCAATTAGAGCTGAAGTTTCATTGTTGCTATTTTCTTAAGGAAATCTGAGAAGGCGGTAAATTGAAGGAATCCAAGAAGATTAGAAAATTGAGAGAGAATTTATCGTATCCACTTTTCAGCTAGAAGTAAAATTAGGGCCGCAAAGATCCCTGCTATCAAAATCAGAAAAGCTGGAGCTAATTCTTCAGACCCGACTTGCACGAATTGTCTTGAATGGCAACGTGGTCGTGCTATACCCCAACGGTTTCGTTGTCTTTGCAGTATTCCAACTTGAGCGATTTTTCTGTAACTAAAAAGTCAAATAAGACAAGGAAAGAATTCGGACCACTTAGTGTTGGACAATTTTTACTCCTTCCGCGGCCCCGATGCATTTAAATTGCTATTGAATGGGAGGAGAAAGTTTACAGCGTTCGCACTTCGCAGAAGTTACTCTAGGCGGGGACTAATACAGTCCAATACTAAATTTTTGTACCGCCCGCGGAGCAAGTGGCCCAATTTCTTATCCCTGATAATGACTAAATAAAAAATTCGCTATGAGGGCTATAATGCATATTATATATATTATATATTAATATTATGTATTAATAATTTCTTCAGGAATTTTTTGCTTCTTCGTTTTGAACAAAACCATAAGACATAAAGTGTGTAGGTATGCAATATGGGCATTTCTTAATGTTTAATAGCCGCGGCCCTCGTCTTAGGAGAGCATAAACATCTTCGTAATACCTTTGATACTTAAATAAATAATAGACTATACCTTATCAAAAGCAGTTTGTTATATTGACTACGTTTGGGCGATATTATGTATAAAATACTAGAACGAATTAAATCAATTTCTGCAACATCGCATATTTGAGCATCATTAAACGAGTCTGCCAAATATTTATACAATGTAGCCACTTCAGAGTGATACGCATAGCCTCCTGCTTTTACTTTTGCAGTTCCTATATCCGGCGTGCAGTATCTTACTTCTGAACTGTTTGCATCCGCGTACTTATTTAAATAATTTAGGCCAACTACGTCAGCATCATTAAGATAAGTTGTCTGAAAAAGAATTTCCTGGTTTTACTAAAGCTAACGGAGAAGAAAGAAAATATTCTAACTCCAGTCATTGCTTTCCTTACCCTTAAGTAAGTTCTGATGTAAGCAGTATCTTCCAATTCAAGTACTAATTTGCTACGAACGAGATCGGTTAAAGTTTTCAAAGGCTGTTCCTGATTGTTAATTAGTAAAGAAACAATGCTCGATGTATAGTAGTTGTACAAAAGAAAACTTAATGTTAACAACCAAAACAGGGCAAATCTTCCACCCCAATAACTGAAATCCAAAGGCATTCCTGCGAGAAAAAAGAGACATGACTTTACAAAATTTTCAATTCGTGCGTTAGATTCACCTTGTTGACATAATGAAGATATCGTATGAATTACTGACATAAACCATGTATGATAAACTTCTGGGCGTCGACGTCGTTCACAATAACATGTCAATCTCAAACAAATACATGACACAATTGCTAATAAGAGCAGACAAAACCAACAATTTTTGGATAATGGTTTGAACAATACATTTTTAATGTTACCATGAACACTTGATTTTCGATAAACGAAAGCTGATCTGCAAAGTAGAAGAGTATTTGGAATTATAAAGACTTTATCGTTCAAGATGATTAATAAACATTATAATTAATAATGGATAGCCTACAGAAATATTTGTCAATCTTTATCTACACTGCTATCTTTTAACATTGCTTTAAACTTCACTTTATGAAATCTCAAGTTCATTTCTTGGTCTTAGTTTTTGCCAAATGAACTTGTTGCATGATCTTTAAACAAAAAAACGTCTTTCACTCTAAACTTTGAACTTAGCTTAAAACAGTATAGGGAAACTGATAATTTCCAGGTATTCAGATAACATTACAAATTTGAACTGGTCATATAAAATCTGGATAAAGTATTACAGAATGATTTTGATGACTTTGAATTGGATTCTAAATGGACTTTTATAAAAAAGCAGACAAAAACGTTTTCAAAAAATCAGTTGCCTTTCTATGTACATACAGGGTGTGGATAAAGTACGGAACAAAATTCATATTTCTGTTATCTTGGGTTTGATGAAAAAATCCTGAAACAGGTCGATTTTAGTTTTATCCCATGCACTTTATGACATAGTGAATTTCATTCTGTAGCCATCTGATTGCATCCAGGTGTGACGTCATCAGTTTTTTCAAATGGTAACATCAGACTTTTATTATCCCTTGTCGTTAAGTATTCCATTGTGCATACAACGGTATAAAAAGTTTGGTATCTTACATAACAATTTTTTGGAGAGAAACACTTTCGAATTTAAAAAAATTAAAATTTTATTCATTGACATTGGCCAAGACGGACGTACACACTTTCTACGGAACGTCGTATTGTCTCTGGGTCAATATTGCGAATTTCCTCGTGCGAGTTTTCAGGTCATCCAAGTCATGTAGCTTATTTGTGTACACCTTTGATTTCACATGACCCCATAGAAAAAAATCAAGTGGGGTGAGATCTGGCGAGCGGGCAGGCCAGTCAATTGTTCCCCTTCGTCCTATCCATCTCCCTGGGAAAATTTCGTCGAGATACCTGCGAACATGCTGGCCAAAATGTGGAGGTGCTCCATCTTGTTGGAACCAGATTCTGGGATCAGGCGCATCAGGATTGGCTTCGTCCGGAAACAGTATTACCAATGCTGGCACGAGGTCAAATCTTAGAAAATCTAAATATCTTTCAGCGTTTAAATTTCTCTCGAGAAAGACAGGTCCCACAATGCGATCTCCTATTATTCCCGCCCACACATTAACTTTTTGTTGGGTTTGGGTGTGACCCTCCCGAACCCATCGAGGATTTTCGCCCGACCAATATCCACAATTATGGCGATTCACCTGACCGTTTATTTTAAAAGTTGCTTCGTCACTAAAAAGCACATTACTGAGAAATTCGGGATTCTCATCGCATCGTAGCATCAATTGTCACAGAACTCGTTTCGACGGTCGAAGTCATCTTCATTCAGTTCCTGAACGAGATGGACTTTATATGGATGAAGTTTCTCCTTCTTCAAGTACTTTGCGACTGTGGAAAAGTCGACTGCATTATCTCTTGCAATGTTTCTTGTTGAAGTGTGGGGGTTGTTTTGAACTTCCAAGAGAATGTTCAGCCTAGTACCTTCTTCAGTTCTTGGACGACCTTGTTTGGTTCTGTCTTTCACATTGCCAGTTTCTGCGAATTTTGCCACAATTTTGCTCACCGTTGATCGCGAAATCGGTGTTCGGTTTGCATTTTCTGCATTGAACAATTGACAGGCTTCTTCATGGCTACGTATCAATAACAATAATAAGAATTTGAATTCTGTCTTGTTCGCTCAAATAAGCCATTTTCGTGATTCACTTTCAACACTACCAAATTTCCGTTCTAGTCAAAACGAATACTCAGGTGCAGTACTTGATATACGGTTATAAGCTAATTGACAGTACTTTGACATTACTTTCGTCTACGCCATAGTTACTTGCGTTTTTCAATTGTAAAAAACATCATCAACCGGAAATTTAAAAAATCATTCGGTTCCAGGAACAAACGGTAAGGCCTGCATAGGGTTTTTCTGTTTCCCTTATGTCGACTGGTCGATGTCCCGATTGAAGACGACAATCCGAAGTACAGCTCAGACGTATCCAATTTGTTGATAATTTTTGATTATTTTTTCATAGGAATACTTAACGACAAGGGATAATAAAAGTCGGATGTTACCATTTAAAAAAACTGATGACGTCACACCTTGGTGCAATCAGATGGCCACAGAATAAAATTCACTATGTCATAAAGTGCATGGGACAAAACTAAAATCGACCTGTTTCAGGATTTCTTCATCAAACCCAAGATAACAGAAATAGGAATTTTGTTCCATACTTTATCCACACCCTGTACATATTAGGTGACCTTGTTAAATATGGAATTAATTTCATACAGAAAATGGAAGCGAATTCTATTTGTTTTCTCTTCAAAAGTGGAATTTTACTGAAGCTGTAAAAATACCTGAAATGGTAAATTCCAATCAAGAAATCTACACATTTAATCCTGGAAATCGTCATTTTACTTGGTACAGCAGCCAAGTCAGCTTTCCCGTCTAACAAAATTTTTGCCAGACCTACATCGCCAACATGCGGAGGTGACCCAAACCATGCCGGTGTAATTACCTTACTCCAACTGAAAAATAATATACTTTGCATATACAGCAATGGCCTGTTGGGCTGTAAACATAGGCGCTTGTTTGAGTAGTATCGTAACCGTTCGTGCCTGGCGCGCATTCGCCGGTCGGTGTGCAACACACATGAGTGTGACTAGTCATCTTTCTTCTTTACTCCTATAATGCGTTCCCTGTTGCACACATTATTCAGAATGTTCAGTAAAAATTTTGCCAATTCTGTATATGTCGCTCATTTGTTGCAATAACGTCGTAACGTCATAACTAAAATAAAAATATCGTTTTATAATTTTCCTGTTATCATGTTCGATTTTGCTTAGTAAAAATAAAATAATATAAACGCATTGTTTTTCATGAAGAATACAAAATATAGTAATGACGGAACAAGTTACTCAAAAAAATATTACAAATTCTGGTAAAAGGAACCACAAAATTTGGGAAAATGGTTCGTCTCCACCAATTGAAGGAGCCCTTCTTTTTTCTTTTCCGCAATTTTAGGCTTTGAACGGAATACCCTCGTGATTATAATATGGTTGCCATTCTTCTTTTTGCGACGAATTACAGTAACTTCTTGAAAATCATCTTCGTATGACTTCTTAAAGAAAAGAGAAGTAGGCGACTCCCGTTCTATACGAAGAACTTTAACATCCGATATTTTTACTTGAGACATATTCAAAAGTCCTAATTCGGTTGCTAACGCTTTAATATCAAAGAAATCTTCGAAGCATAGTTCCGTAACATTAAATGGTTTGCCATTTTTTTAGCGGCACGAATAGCAATGACAAATGACTCCGGCGTGTACATTGGACCACCTTCTAACTGTCGTTTTACTTGGCGTTCAATTAGTGAGTGTGCGGAGTCGCCCTCATTTTGGGTGTGCCCCTTAATTAGGTACTTATGAGTTATGCTTTTGATATTAAGATGGCTTACTGCATAAAGGTAGAGTGCGACCATAAACTTATTTTTCTGTTGACCACCGCAATTGTCCGAATAGAAAATTACATGTTGGTCACCAGCTGAAGCTTTTTTAATTAAGTATGGAAGAACGCAGGTACCCAATTCATTAATTCCCTTATGTCCATTTGATTCGTCCCAAACGAAACATTCGCAATCGTTACTCTTTAGATTGTATATCGTAAAATTCAATACATTCAGTTTGGATTTGTAGTAAAAGATTGATACATCGCCCTTTGGTAACTGCATGACTGCTTGCAAGTCATACACGGCTACTAGAGCATCTGGTTTTTCTTTATCAATTTTCTTTTCATTTCTTGCCAATTCTTTTTCAATTAAATGCCGATCATAATATTCCTTCATCTTCTGTTTCTCTTCTCCTTCAACGTTGTCATACCAGGCGCATGTTTCACATAAATCTTTTTTTGGAGTGAAAAAAGAAATATTAAAATCTTCTGTGAACATTCTATAAAACATTATGTAATTAACGAAGAGCACATTTTTTTCTTTGCAATTACTTATAGAATCTCTATGTAAATCTGCAACAGATTTATTAGCATAGATGAACAATTTGGACGTATTGGCAGGAGTATAGTGACTTTCTACTTTGGGCATTTTCTCTATAAAATTTCTAACTCCTTCTTTTAGAGTTGGATCAATTTTTTTTTGTTTGCCATGTTTTCCTCGGTGATCTTCTTCTACTAAAGCATTTGCTACTTTATTGCACTTCTCTTGAACAGTGCGGATATTGCGATCATTGGGATCTAGAGTGTTTTTGAAAAACAGTTTGCACACTCGTACTTTCTCTTTATTACGGAGAAAATAAAAAGCATTATTATTGTCCGTTTCTTTTTTTGTGCCGCCAATGCGCACATACTGATATTTTTGATGAATAGTTTCCATGTTATTTGCTATAAACTGTCCCTGTTTTTCTAAAAGACCTAATTCCCAATATGCTTGAAAAATTTCCATTCGTTCCTCATCAGTAAATTTAGAGAATCATTTTAATTTGCACTTTTTTGTACAAGGAGGTTTCATCTTTCTCTCGTTGTGATTCCTTTTTTCTTTAGTATGCATTTTGTATTCTTTTCCGGAGTTTCTTAATTTTTTTGTTACGTTCCTTTCCAAGTATGTTCATTTCTTTTTCTTTTTACTCCTTTTTTAAGTGAACACGTTAGGATTTGCTGAACAGTTGCTATTCTCCCAAGTGGATACCGAATTATTAGTAGAAGGAAATTTATTTGGATTTGTTGACGTTACTTTATCGAGAACGGTTTCACTGTCACTTTCAGTGCTAGTATCTTCTGACGATGAATTTGAAGTCGTGGAAGAATCAGAACTAGATAAGCTAGATGAAGAAGAGCTAGAAGATGAGTCGTAATTATTTTTTTTTGTGTAGTATTTGAAGTTGGCTGGGAGACAACTTTTTCATTTCCTAAAAGGGTAATATATTTTATAACAAAAATGTTAAAAATATGTCTTTGAAGGGAAGATTAGAGCAACTGAAGCAAGTTTGTAATTTTTAAAAATGTAACGGAAAGAATTTTACTTTCCTTAGTAAAACGTCCTTAGGAAGTTAAGAAAAAATATGCCGACCGCTTCCGATGCGTTGTCGTTCCTGGAGACAGCGCTAAAAAAAAGATTTCTTTTCTTTCTATTACTATTTCTTTAGACAAGAAAAAAACTTAACAGTTGTATAGGATTTTGAATCTCTTCTTTTGAGCTCTACTCCCGCGAACCATACCAGTGCATTGGAGGCGGTCGGAGTATTTTTTTAGAACCCCAAGAATATTTTACTTGAAAAAATTATAATTACTCTTTTAGAAAACGAAGATCAAAAAGAGAACATTTTTATTTGTAATATTGTCTTAACACAAGATAGTACTGTAGGAAATAAAATATTTTTCTGCAATACAGTCATTAATTGAAATGATACGTATCTAACATTAACTCGTTTTTTCGAGTATAACGTCGCAACTCCAAATACTACGTTATGAATTAAAAAATAATGAACATTATTTAAGTTACCTTTGCTATAACACTGTCATAAAACGAAATAAGTCACTATTTTCGAAATTTGAACGATACTTCGTCAACAAAAACTGGATGGCAACTGAAATATGACGATGTTGATGTTAACATAAGAAATGAGAAGTAACTTGTGACACAGAGATATGTGACATCTAACGGCAATTATGAAAAGCTTACATATGACACTATCAGATAAAAGGCCTTTTGTTTACCATTCTTTCTGCGCCAATAACCCAAAAATGATAATTTTTCAGTTATGATCAAAGGGAGGATCTAAGAAAGTGAACTGCTTGAAACCAGTTTGAGACAGCGGCAGTCCGACTCGACGCGGGGGTCTAAATCGAAGCATTAAATGTTCCGCCCGCTTATATTTGATTTTTAATCAATCAGTCTAATATCGCCACGGTAACAACGCGAATATAATTCCGGAAGCTAATAACAGCTCTTTCTTGAATTTAGAAACAACAATTTATTTGATTTGAATTAAATAGAAACACGACACGTCTCTGCAGCACACTCTCTCGTGCGCATCGTGTCCGAGCATCGCAGTCAACCGCGACGTTATTGTGAATCATGCCGTCCTAACGAATGCATTATTACTTTGGCTTACCGATTGTTCACTATCAGCTAGACACGCTGCGCCGGCAAATATGAGGCGTGTACACAATCAATTTATAACATTGCACCGCTTCGTTGCAATGGTAAAGTTTTACACTTTTTTCTGTCCGCCGTGTGGTTATGACGTTATTGCAGCAAATGAGCGATGTGTACATGTAACTTGCTTACCTAAAGTTATGTATTTCTATTATATGTTTAAATACTCCATAAGAAGTTTTAGCGAAAGTATCTTTATGTTTAATTCGTAGGTTTTCAAGATATTCCAACGGTTTAGTTACGTTAGCTGTAACCTGAAAAATTTCCCTCAGCCTAAGAAATGTCTATCGCTTAATCTAAAGGAACAATATAAAATGTTTTCATAACTGATTGTATACCACGTGACCAAGTTCTGTTTGGGACAGTCATTTAGACAACAAACAATATACATGATTGGAACATTAAATTTATGCTGCAGTTCTAATATTGATTTGCAATGTAAGGTATGTAAATAACGTAAACCTGCAAGGCCTAAACATTCAAATGACCCGATAATGTCTTACGGTTGCGTTTAGAATTGCAACATTGGTTATCAATTTCTCATAATAGCATTGTTCAAGGATTTTATAAATTTTAACCAAAAAGAAATTGGTTTGGTACGTCATAGGTCACGTGGAACACGGGATTAAACGAAGAGCCGATAGAAATGAAAATTAATTTTACCACAAAGACAATTCGTAATTTCAAAGAACTCAAATTCTTTCGGCTCTCATACCAAGAGATACCGTTCTTCGTAAAACTTCCTTCATTGTATGTAACTCTATTAATTACACCAAGTTTTCCACCGGAAGTGAACCCCGGATTAAATGCCTCTGATATTACATAAGAGCTGTTATTTTTCAGGGCAAAATATATGTTGGAATCCAATCTGATTTCAATTTTGCTTAATATTAGTCGTGCCTCATCATATTTTGATTGGTCATCGCAGAGCAACAGCCAGAATCGTTGCTTTGTAAATTTACTTTTGGCTGTCTAAAAATTACATAATTGTATCAAATTTGGGTCACATTCATTACATCAATTACATACCTTTTCTAACACAGCTTGCCAATTCTTACAGGAAATGTCTAAGACGTAACCGAACTTACTATAATAATTTTCGGATTCGGTTATGTTATAATAATCGTACAAAAGTGGATTTATAAAATTCGAGCGAATGTTGTACCTTTTGTTCTGTTCATTGAAAATGACGATATCTATTAAAGATTAAAAATTGATGTAAGTACAAACTTTACTATAACTGTACTTATATCATATAGTTTCATTTGCCTTGTTACAATTATTTCTGTAATTCTTCGTCACAATCTTCGCCACAATTCAGAAGCATCGAGAAGATGCAAGAGAAGGTAAGGTACTTTGGCCCTACAATTTGTAAAAATCTACGAACTCACGATTTCTAAGAACAAAAGAGGCATCAATTGGGCTTTTACCAATATTTTCGGATAAACTCAACATACCTGTCCGAAAATAAAAATCCCCAAATAAACAACAAAATTCAGAAAGAGATTCTCTTAAGCTATTTTTCCTGCTTGGAAGATCTGGGGATTGCTGCTATTGGTTTTCATTCATGACGTGATCAAGGATAACCAACAACTTTCGTCGACTAAACGACCACAGCCAATGACAGTAATCCCCGAATACCCAATTCTCCAAATCTCCAAAGCAGGAGAAGCAGCTTTAAGGTAAGCTCTCTGAAGACATCATCAGGCAGATAATTAACTGCCGAAACATTGATTGTATTAAACTCAGAAGAAGTGATATTAATTGAATTAATAACAAGTAAAAAGTTTCTAATCTTAAACTGGACAGAATTATAATTGGAAAAGCACTCAACGTTTCACTATCGATTGATAGCTTCGTCAGGGGCGAAATATTGAGTGCTTTTCCAATTATAATTCTGTCCAGTTTAAGATAAAAAACTTTATACTTGCTTACAATTTTTATCGGATAAGAGTCAACTTCATTTACGAATTAATAACATCATAAAAATTAAACCATTAACAATTTTCAATTGGGAGGCAGCTACCAGATTGCTCAGACTCGGTAATTGCGATAACCAAATTGCATGATATAAAAAATAAAATCATCACGTGAAATTAGAAAATCATGATTCCAGAGATTCAAACCCTTTTCCCTGCACTCTCGACGCCTCTGAATCCTAAAGAAATCTGTTTACGTTTCACGTTTCAAATTACTTGAAACTCGTAAAACCCATTGCAAACTTATGAAGATTATTAAGCATTGTGGATCAAAATCTACTTATTTAGTACGTTGAGTACATTTTATGAGTTTCGAATAGTTTGAAATGTTCTTTACCTTTAGAATCAAAGCACAAGAAAAATCTGCTGAGCTGAATTTGTTTAAAATTTAATAATTCTCCAGCAAATAATACATTATTATTTAAAGTAACCACCGAATAATGACACAAAATGGAAATTGCTGCAAATAAGTGACACTTCATTTTCGGTAATGTCTCGTAAAACGTTTCAAATTGTTAGATTTGAACTTTAAAATTCTCTTTGTAATAATGTAGTCGTTTGGTTTAGAAATTATTGATTTCATATTCCTTAGCATGTGCTAAGTAAATATTTAAAATCATTTTCCTTTGACAGTAACAATAACATTTTATCAAGCGAGACTATTTTACTTTTGATTTTTTTTAATTTTAAATATGGTAATTAAAACACTGTCTTGTTCCGGATACCTCCCAAAAATGTTTTTTTATTTATTTTAACAAGCACTTACCTATTATATTGATTCAATACTTTTTTGTTGATTCAAACATAATGGTTTTTTCGACTGACTACTCTAAATCACTCTCAGAGTCCTCCATCCTCTGTTTTTGCATGAGGTTAAAACAAGATAGACATACTCTGAGAGCGTATTAAAGTAAACAGTCGAAAACGCTATAAATTAAATGGTTTGAACGGTTTGAACGTATTGAGGCTATTATTATTAGAAAAATTGGAAATAAGAGATGCGTTCGAAAAACCAAGTACATCTGGAGCGTGTCATGGCATCTTTCTCATTTGTATATAACATAATTCTCTCGTTTGTTTTTAGAAGTCTTTCGTTTACATTATTTCCATGACAACGGGCTGTCTTTTCACATCCTGTTTTTGAATTGAATGGAAAAGATTATCCGTTGTTATGGAAATAACACAAGATATCTTGACACAGAAGAACGAGATGCAAAATAATGTACAAGCCCCAAATGCACTCGACGTACAGTTTTCGAACGCAGCAAAGGTAAAACTGGGAGGGGAAGGTCGGAAAAATCCAAAGTGAAAAGAGGATGGAGACAAGGTGATCCGTTATCCACAGTTTTCTTTAATCTGGTGCAAGAGACAGTTCGAAGAGAAAATAAAACAGAACTAAGGAATTAATAAACGGTAGGCAAGAATCAGTATCTGCCCTAGGCAGAAGACAGAATACTTATGGTCACATAATTTAATTTTTAGGTCGAAATGTCGAAAACTTTAAAAAAAATTGAAATTAACATTCTGAATTGAATGCACTGTGCTTCTCTCCTATATTATCAAATTTTGGATTAAATGAGTTTAGGTAAATTGCAATATTTTGCCACTATTGCTCTATGTTCCATTACTTTTGCCACACCCAATAGATAATAATCACAATAACTAACATGATGAAAGTCTCATTTTACAAATGTAAACTACTACTATTATTAGCATAGCAATCGATATGAATGGTTTGAGTCATTCCTGTGTTTCACATTATTCCGATCACTATTAATTTTTTCAACTGGGATTCCTCTGGGTATTCTAAACACCCGAACATATTCGGCAAAATCCGAATGTATGAAAATCAAACTTTTCCTTTAAAACAACCAGATTATTCATTTAAATATTACTAGGCGCGTTCAGCGGATTTAACATGAGATTCCGTTCATTTTTGTAATGATTAATGCAGCGGTATCCAAACTTTATGTTATTACGCCTTCCTTAAAAAAATCTATCCTTGACACCTTTACCTTTACCTTCCTTTAATAGAATAATACAGAAGTTATAATTTTCTTATTAATTTATATTTTGTTATGAAAATTCCATTTCTGTTAAATTTTCGCGCCTCCCTGTGCATTTCCCTGTTTGGATATCACGGGATTAATGAATAATCTGTCAGTTTTTTTGTTCTTATGTTGTCATCCAAGGTAAACCTAATTAAAGCGACTGGTGTTGCATTTAAAGTTGTTAACCAAATTATTGTTTGTCACAATGGGCTCGTTTAACATTTTTTCTTAAATTTTTTTCGATGCATAAATACATAACTTTAGCTAATTTTCAAGAAATTTTTTTTAGAGCATTCTAAGTATAAAAAAATTATAAAGTTAGGTCAAATTCAAACGCGGCCATATTGTGACGTCATTGCATTTGTTCTGTTATACGTCAAATACATTGACTTATTGAATTGATATTTTACTACACGTTTACAACATTATACGGAATTGTTTTAATTTATCTAATTATCTAAAAATTAATTAATTCAATGTTGTGTAAATCGGATCGATATTCTTTCGGTAATGAACGAACACATACGAATATAATTTATACGCCACAGTCCTCGACGTCGGTGGATGCATATATAGGTGTTCACAAATTAATAAACCACCACCTGTTGCATTATGTTGGTATGAAACATAAATTCCCTATAGAACATTAACAAAATACTTATTTATATATTTATATATATTATTGATCAAATCAATTTTACTATTAATTTATTTACATTTACATTCATTTTAATAAGCCGTTTCAATTAATTACAGTTTGCCTGCTATAAAATTGTTTCCGAACGATAAGGTAAATGAATCTATTATAATTATTAAATTTAGAACCAGGGATTTGTTCCGAAGGTATAACCTTTAACGTTTATTTCAAACATTTACCAATTTGGTTACCAAATTTTTAACTAGGACATTGTAGCATGTTGTAGTTTTCACAAGGCAACGCCACCAGTGGTCTTTTAATTTGTGAACAAATTATACTCACAGATTTGTGTACGCACATATCTGAACTTTTCAAATGGTTACTCAATTTAAACTCAAATATCTCTTAACAGAATTTTTTGCTGAATTTTTTTTTTACAGGATTTAACTTTTGATCTGAGATATTGTATTTTTAATGATTAAAATCATTTTGAAAATTCATTGAAAGAGCCCATTGGTCACAATTTAATGTTGTCATATTGTCAATTACAAAATATAATTTTCAAATAGCTTATAGTGACTGTGCATCAGTCAGTAATAAGATGGTAATAAGTAGGAAAAATAATTCAGGCCACTTGTTCCGCGAACAGTACGAAAATTTAGTACTCGGATTATATCAGCCTCGCCCAACGCTCGCTTTGCGTTCCTTCTCCTCCCACTCAATAACAATTCAAGGCATCGCATCGGAGGCCGCAGAAAGGTGACAAGAGTAAATAGTACATTCGGCGTAAAAAGCATCGAACACTAAGTGGTGTGAATTTTTTCCCCTGGTAATAAGTATGGTGTGTACGTACATAGTACCTCAGAGTTTCGTAGTTACATCACTGTTTTGCTATTCCAGGTATCGACTCTAAAAAATCGTAGATTTTGCTGAAAAAGCGTTTTCCACTGGCTGCACTAGCATGCACTGAGTGTATTTCCATCTCGATTCAGCTTTATGTAATAAAACGAGACGGACCCAAGCAGCAAGGTGTCGTCTTTTTCACGTCAAAAATTGGTCATCGTTTACGTCGAACGACCAATGTCAGTGACGTATTAAAGACGTAAAAATGACGGGCAAATGTCACAGCCCGGCGACGTCTTTTTTGTACGTCAAATAGTCGTATATTTCTGACATCATTTTTAATTGTATTATCTATGACGTATAAGTAACCAAGAAACCAAATCATATTTTAATTTTTATTCAAATATCTGTACATATGTATACATATACCTACGAACAATAAATAAAAAATATTTTTAATAAATTCATACATATTTTTTAAAATCCAAATAAAAATAACATAAAAAGCTATTACTAAACAGTTCTATAGTGAAATAAAACAATTGAATGAAGTGCCCAAGTCCTATCACAAGGACCGTTAAAATATTAATACAACAGGTTATGAAATATGAGTTACCAATACCCACCTTCTTTACACAGTTTGCTAATAACTAAAACAATAAATATCTAAAGCCAGTATACGTACAAGTATAATATATTTTAGTTAGCTAACACATAATAAATTAACGCTTAAAAACAAATCGCACTAAACTTAAGCACCACGGGCACTACGATTACGATACGCAAGAATGTCCCAATGTCGAGTGTCGGCGCATGCGTCGCATACTCCGTAATAGAAGTCTAGTAAATTTCTTATGTATTAAAATGGTATTAATTAATAAATTCAATCGTGTTTATAATTTATACTTTCCTACAAAATCTAATATCTTGTCAAATCTATAACTAAATTTATTATCGAAATGAAACTTTTAAAATAGTGTCAAATTTATGTTATTAAAGTGACGTTCTATTCACGTGATTCATAAACGTCAAATTTTAAACAAAATTTTTATGAAAAAATGACGTTTAAAACTGGTCATTCGACGTCCTTGACCAATTTTGACCAAATAATGACGTGCTAAAAACGACTGCTTGCTGCTTGGGGTGGTACATACACTCAGTGCACACTGGTGCAGCCAGCGGAGAACGCTGTAACCAGAGGGTCCCTAATGGTATCCACAAAGGCGCTTTCTATTTACCTTTCGGAGCAGCTCAGAACTGCTCTCGGACACAAAGGCAAAGACCTATGTTCCATTTAAAAGCCGACGGAGACATGAGTTCCTTCCGCTTTCCCCTCTAGGACCAGCTTTTGTCTAGGGGTGCGAAGCTCCAGTGGTAATTTTGTTGGCCCTTGAGGTTATGCCAAGCTCTAACTAGCGCATAAATAAGTACTTGAATAGTTTAAATATCTAATAATTTGTTTGCGGAAAATACTTGACTGACTTGTAAATCAAACGTGTTTATCTTGCACCTAAAATTTCGTGTTCCATCTGCACACTATTCGAAGCAGCTCCGAGGAGTTCAGAGTTTCGTGTCTCACGGACATTTACGCTTCCAAATGGAAAGCAACTAATAATGCGCCACGCTCGTCGCTCAACTTTGTTGAACGCATTCGATAAATTTAAAGCACTACGCACTACGTTAGATTGGTCACCCTGCGAACCAAATCTGTCAGTTTGCCTGTTGTGGTTTGTGACAGTTGTTTGTCAATTACAGACACATTTATTTTAATTCTCTTCTCGTTCAGTTTAACAATATAACAGTATTAAGTGCATAAATGCAGTAAGCGACAAAATGAAAATATTAACGTTAAGTAGTTTCGTAATTTTTACGTGTCATTCAGGTATTACTCGAATTTCTATTAATTCTTTTTTTCTTCAGTGTAAGTGTGTTATTTCTTTATTTGCAGTAATTGCCGAGTATGATTTACATATAGAAAGCAACAGTCCCGTTGTTACGGGAGGAACTGTTCGATTTAGGTCAGTTTTGAAAGAAGATGGGGAGATTGCGACAGGATCTTTTAAATACGAATGGCAAGACAATGGCTTTCCCGAACATTCCAGGACTGTAAGAATTTTATGAATATTTAATCAAGAATATATATTACTTATTGATCAAATTTATAATGTTCAAGTGCGATGCAAAATTCACTTAATTGCTTAAACAGCAAGAACGAGCCTAAAATTCAAGACATCTGTGACCTTATTTTATTAATTGCTTATACAGAGTTCGGCACTTGGAACTTGATGTGATGTATTTCAGAAAATACTAAAGGATATTAAACAGTATGAAACTGAAATTGCTATGTAATCATTTTGACTTTGAAATCTGCTAATTTCATTTCGTTCAGTTGTCTTTTTGTTTGGGGGATTAACACCACACTTCAGCTCGGCACTATCGTTATCCATCACCAAAAGGCAAAATGTGTTAATAGGAATGAAAGAAAAATGAAAGAAAAACACATATTTTATATGAATGTTGTATTTGTTGACTAATAGTTGTATAATCAAATGTCAGTATAATGTAATTTATGACAATTTTTCATTAAAGTTTGGAATGTTCACTGTTGTTGTAGGTAGAAACAGAGTCTGCTCATGACACCTGGAATGTGACCTACAGTGGTTATCCGCCAGGACCTTATGAAGTGCAACTCGTAGTCTATGAATATACCTTTATATTTTACAGGCTAATAACATCAAACAGATTAATCTTTATTTTAACTGGTGAGTGTGTATTTGCAGATTTTCTATTTTAGCGCATAAGTTTTCTAGAAAATTTTGAAGCCCAGCTAGTGAAAAGTAATAGTACGTTATTGTAAATTTGTATTTACGTTTACTTGTCACCTAAAATTACTGGCATTTACATGACCTTGTTCTAAGAAAATGAAGCTTCACATTTGAGAAAATCATCAATGATTGTTTATTAACAAATGTAAATGCAGTAACTGAACTAATCATAGACCTACAATAATAACCGCTTATTATGTGTGTGACCTTAGTAGAATTTTAAAGGCTAATTATTGGGATGAAAACATGAACTTTTCTGTTTTCTGTTAGTTTTTTTTTTTGTGTGTTGAACTTTACCTTGTTGCTTCTTTTTAAACCAGAAACAGTTTATTGCACTGTAGCTCATAGATCTAAATGATAATACCATTACAAATTACTTGCTTTGACTTGCATATGAAGTTTATATATTTTTTTTAATGTTAAGTTCTATCAATAGATTTGTCTACAATTTTAATACTGGTTGAAACTGTCACAGGAAGACAAATTTCTAAATTCAAGTTGAAAGGTTGTGTGAATCTAGATGCTGAAGAGGGGCAAGTTTTAAAATATGGGTCTTAATTAAAAAAGAAAAAGAGTCAAACGTTTAAATTGAACGCAACATAATTATTATGATTATGATTCACGTTTATGTGCATGCACAATAAAAAGTAAATTAATTTTTGTTACTTTTTAATATACAGGGTGATGCAGAATAAGTGTTCGAGCTTAACTACACTTAGTATTCGAAAAAACAAAGCAAGAAACTGTACACATAGTGAGTCTAACATGTAGCTACGGTTTTTAAGACAAAATGCATTAAAAATTCAGATATAAATTCGTTGGTGGTCATTGGAATAGATACTGTGTCACCACAACAATGAACTCTAGAGAGAGAGAAAAGAAACAAAAATCGAGCATTTACCTTAAATTGAGTCTATAAAACTTTTTGTTTACCGCTTTCTGATGAAAGATTGAATAACATTGACATCAAACTTGCGAAAAATTTGTATGACATAATTATGAGTACTATTACGATTTTGGCACTGCAAGCTTATAATTCATGTTGGTGTCCGTGTCAGTATTTGTATGAGTTCGCGGAAATTTAGTGAAATTACTGCGTTTTAAGGTACTAGCCATTGCAGAATACATCAATGAAGTATTTGACTAATGTGCTGTTAATGTTGAGCTGCAGCTCTTTAGAATTTTTTTTTAATTGAACCTTATGTATTTCCGAGGAGTGTATTTGTGATTGCTTGAAGTGCAAGATTTCTTAGCAGTTTGATTTCGGAATTGGCGGTTGTCACGTACGCTGCCTCGATGTGAATCCCTTGTCCAGTTGCACCGGCATCGATTAATTATGTTAATTACTCGAATTAATGTTAATCAAGCATTACACGTGAAAAATTTAGTTTACGGAGACTCCATTATACGGCTGAAGCATATCTCAATTGCGTTTTTGCTTAAAGCGAAAAAATCATAACAATGCGAATCATTGCGCGGCGTACGTAAGTCATTCATCAATCATGCGACTATATCCTAGTTTCTGAAAGCAATTTTAATGGGTCCATTAAACTAATTGATAATTTTAATCAGTCCATTAAACTAACTGATCGTTAAACTAATGAGTATGTTATACCAAGTCGGGTTTCTAGAATCGGCATTCGCGTCGGTTTAACCTGACCTGGTTTAATCCGATCCTGACCTAAAATTTATTCTAATATCGAGCAGATGGCGCCACTATCTATCCAGTAATTTTAATAATTTTAAGCCTGACTCCTTCTCTGCCTACAAATAAAAATTGGAATACTAAAAATGTAAGGAAAACATGTAAAGGATGAACATTTCACGGAACATGAAAAGAACTATTATTTGAATCGATTACGCGAAAATGCAAGTTAAATAAATTGCGCACGTGCCAATCAAGTTAACGGACCTGTTTGCCGCGTTAAGTTAAGTAAACATTAAAGTGTTTCCAGAAACTTATATCCTAGTTTAACGAGTAGTTAACCTAATGGGCACATTAAATTCGTTTTCAGTAATCGGACCTAAGGTGGACAACTAGAAGGTCACATTGAGTATCTGTTATTAATATGTGTTACTTGCATCCTGTAAAATTGTTGACACAATTTTTAAAACGTAAAAACGCCTCTAACAAGCTGGATACTAATTATGAATCACCCTGTACACCGTTGATGGTGATTCTCAAAATAAATTAATATGTCCTTGATTTAATATAAACAATCTGACTGTTATTAAAGAAACAACTACTACAGTAACATTGACATATTCTTTTTTGTTATGATGTTTGTTCGGTTTTCGCTTAAAGATAAGAATTTTTTACTTTAAAAGGATTTGCTTTAAATTATATTATTAGTCATTAACAGAACAAACTTTTGATAAAGCGAACAAACAGTAGCGTCAAGGAAGATAAATAAAATAAACTGTTTTTTCTTTTTCATATTCTACTTATTTATATCACAAGCAAGTGTTGTACTAAAATTACGATAATGGGTGCAGTTATATTCCAAAATTTGGCAAAAGGGCGGCAGACATTTGATCGCATGCTGCTTTTACCTTGAACAAAATTTGGCATGGTTAGCAAAACAGAATCCTAAACTCAAAGAACAAGAATATTTGCAGAAGTAAACGGTATTGTAAAAGTTTGTACCTTTATTAATGGGTAGTGTATTTTTATGTCCATTATTGTCAGAAATACTTTTTAAACTGAAGAAATTATTAAACTTTAGGGATATTAAAATATCTCTGTGCCAGCTGGTGCTCTTCTGACATTGACATTTTTATGGCCCGTGCTACTATTGGATATTAAAAAAATGAATTAAAATTTATTTAGTTTTACCGTATTATTTCAAATTTATTTCTATTAAAAACATGTAAAGCCTGTCTTTCAATTTACTGTTTCCAATTTACTGTTTCTTAACTGAAAATAGTATACACTTGTACCCAAATAAATCTATATGATTCATGACAGTTACAATTAGTGAAAACGGGTGGGGAAATCTAAACCAATTGCAATTGCAACATTAGCCATTATTTTATTTGCAAGTCAAAGCAAGTTAGCATGCAGATCATGCAGAGGTATCAATATTAATTGCCATCCCTGTACATCTGTACCTCGAAATGACAACAAATAATGTAGAGTTAAATGCTGCTATTTTCAAGCACTCTATACCAGGTCACCTTCGAGTATGCTTTTCTTAGCTAGAGTCTAAAATATTCAATGGAGGCAAAATATTCCAACTCTATTTTTATTTAATATAAAAGCTATGTAAGGGCCAGTTTTTCCATCAGTTTAAGCTTCGGTTTATTCCTATGGAAACAATTATCGTTACAATTGTTACTGTGGGAATAAAATTTAAAGTTAAACTGTGATGGAAAAATTGGGCCTTAGACAGTTATTTTCTACTCTACAGAGTGTTCGTTTTTTTGGGTACAGAACACAGCATTCTTATTTCTAATGAGAAGTAATAGCTTTACTATAACATAAATCCTACATTGAAATTGGTTCTTGTCCGATGAAAATTGTAAGTACAAAGTTTTTTTAATCTCGAACCGGGCAGAAATATGAAGGGAACACTCAACGTTTCGCTATAGATTTATAGCTTCGTCCTGGGAACACACTCAAAGTTTCGCTATAGATTTATAGCTTCGTCCTGACGAAGCTATAAATCTACAGCGAATGTACAGCGAAACGTTGAGTGTTCATTTCATATTTCTGCCCGGTTCTAGTTTAAAAAAAATTGTACTTATGTAAATCCTAAAGTAGAAAACTGTCAAAAAATAGCAAAGTAAAAGGGAAATTCCAACGTCACTTATGCGACAATTGCAACGTGCTTTCTCAGTTTTATCATTTAATATATTTGAATTCTTTTGAGAATTTCGTTGTTTAATGACGCAGAAGAAAAGTTTAACAATGAAAGTTTAAAGTGATGTTTTGTTTGTGAAAGATTTTACCAAATTCTAGTAACTATTAATTGTTTTAATTCAGCGTCACTTATATGACAGCTGTGCAACCTGAGTTAAAGAACGTTTTTAAAAACTGCCATTTTCTCTGAAATTATGTAATTGTTTAAAAAACTAATAATATTGTTGGAAGTACAAAATACTATGTTAATGATATACAGATTTGGAATACATCAATCTATTCTTAGCAATAAAATAAATCGAAACATTTCGTGTCACTTACGCGACATTGCGAAGTAAAAAAAAGGAAAACATATTGTAATATGAAAGTTTCATTGCAAAATGATAAATTACAATCAATTAATAATATAATTAATTGATAATCTGCCTTCTTTTAGCTGAAGTCTTTCGTGGAAAGTCATTAATTTTTACAGAAATTGCTCAAATACTGAATTCTATTTTCATTGATGTATCATCCATTGAGTGCTTAGTAACAGTAATACTCTTTATTTACAAAATGATTCTTTACAGAATATTGTTTGTCAAGTGCAGTAATGTGATTGAAGTCGGCGGCTCTTGTCCAATGAAAATTATAAAAAAATCGTTTTTAAACTTTAACCGGACAAAATTAAATTAAAAAATGGCAATTCGTCAAAGGTCACAGCCACGAAGCTTTCAATCGATAGATGGTCAAATGTTGAGTGCCATTTTCCAATTTAATTCTGTCTGGTTAAAGTTTAAAAACCATTTATTTACAATAATGTGCTGAAGGTAGATTACTATTTAGTTAGTTCAAATACACATTGGTAAAAGGTGACAATATTATAGACAATCATAAAAAAAATATTATAAAATATAGAAAATTAAACGATTTTAATAGTTGGGTGTGTTCTTTTTACCGCAAAACTTACTTCAACTCAGATAAACGTCATTTCCATTCGTGCGAGCAAGTAAGTTTGAATGTATTTCAACCTATAGGAGTGCACGAGTGACAAGATGGGAGATCGAAATCACAGTTCATACTTACTTGTACATGCCAACGAAAATGACGTTGTATCTGAGTTGAGATGAGATTTGTGGCAAAAAGAACACGCCTATTTGTCTGACTTTGATTTACTAATGCCGGTTAATGGACTAATGTTACTTGATTGTCATAAATGCTTGTCAAAAAATGTAATGATGCTTGTTTTACAAAACAGAAATAATGTGCAATTCCCTTAGGAGACGTATACTTTTATTTGCGCCCCCAACTCACATAATGAATTTGACGATACAGTGGAGTTCTCGCTGTACATTTTTGCTGATGAGGAGGAACCAGTGACAGCCGAAATAATTATGCAAAGGAAGTTTTAGAACCCCACTGCAATCTAACCGACTTGCAGCAAGCTTTAAAATGTGCGATGACACGCTAATTGTGATCGCATTGCGCGGTGGCTTATGAGACAGCAGTATGGTTGTTATTTACTTTTTTTCACACAGTTTAATGCCAAAACTAGAGACTTTCTTGTTAGAGTCTGGCAGAATCGGCCATCTTTTAGCAAGAAAGTCCTATCAGTGTCAAACTGACAAATACTACCTTACCTTGCTTGCTTATTTTCACTGTTAAATTCAAGCGTGACGTCAAACTGTATCTCCATTCCTTCTTATGATTGGCTGAAATACATTTTTGTTCAAATATCGCAGAACCAATTAAAAATATACTCCATTCTGCCAGATTCTGGGGCCTCTAGTCAAAACTACGTCGTGGCTTAAGCTGTAGACTGCAAATGTCATTCAATTCCCACTTGATTTGTCGCGTAAGTGACGCTACAAAGTAACGCAGCTATCTAAACGTTTTAAAACTGAAAATAAAGAGAAATGATTGCAGAAAAATATTGAAATTTTTAAGTGAAATAGTCTTATAAAATGAGATGTACGTACAAACAATTATGTTTCTGTCACTTACACGGATGATAAGAAATTGGAAACTTTGTAATTTTTTGTCTTGTACTTCAAGCTAATTTTTATTATTTCAATACTTATTATAAAAAACAACACTGTTTATCTTAATAATGAGAAGGCAATCTGAGCTGTGTTTGAAATTTGGATGACAATTAATCGGTTATTCACTTAACTACATACCGATTCCACCACATTAAGTAGGCACACCTGTACATTGGTTTAAAATATAAATATTAATTTTTTGGACACTACTAAAGGTAAATAAATACAGAAAATTAAAATTTAATATTTTTGATAATAAATTTATTGTAAAAATTGGACAACGAAACCTAACAATTATAAATTACCTGTTGGGCAGAGTTCAAAAGGAAACGCAAGAATTCCACAAACTGATGTATATTAGTCAGAAATTACATCTAAACATAATGCAACTTTTTACATAACAACTGTCATTACATTTTTTATTATACAGACGTGATTCTTTTAATGTAGGGTGAAAATTGAATATTTACAACACCCCCCCTCAATTTGAAGTCTCTAGAGGTATCAATCCCATACTGGAAGAACACATGTGGTGTTTCGGTCCTGGCAATGCTTTAGTCATCACATCTGCTATCATTTCTTCTGTAGAAAGATATTTTAGATTAATAGGATGAATTTGGAGAGCTTGTCGCACAAAATGATATCTTATGTCAATATGTTTTGACCGATTGTGGAAGACAGGATTTTGTGCAAGTTTTGAAGCTCCTAAATTATCGTTGTACAATGTAATCGGCAACAATTTTTCAAAGCCTAATTCTTTCAATAATTTTGTTAAAAATATTGATTCTTTTACGGCATCAGATAGGGCCATATATTCGGCCTCTGTGGAGGATAGTGCCACTGTTCGTTGTTTGCGACTTTCCCACGAAACAGCACCTCCAGCTAAATTGAAGACAAAACCCGTGTAAGATTTTCTATCCAGTACACAACTGCCCCAATCTGCATCAACATAGCCTGTTAGGGGTACATTAGTATTTCTGTAACATAGAGAATAATTAATTGTTCCTTTGAGATAACGCAGTACTCTTTTGGCGGCAACCCAGTGACATTTCTCAAACTTGTCGTTATATTGACTAAGAGAACTTACAGTATGAGAAATATCCGGGCGGGTTCCAACAGCCAAGTACATCAGTCCTCCAATTAGTTCACGATACGGAAACATTTCTATTTGATCTTTTACATGATTCGTGTCTTCTTTTAATTTGTTCTCCCCTGCAAGTGGTGTACGTACTGGCTTACAGTCATTCATTCCGAACTTTGTTAAGAGTTCCCGAATATAACCTTTTTGAGATAAATAAATTCCGTCTTCTCTTTGAAACATTTCCATTCCTAAACAGAACTTGGCTTCACCCAGGTTCTTAATGAGAAATTCTTTATTTAAGTCATTTTTAAGACGTTCAGCTTTCTCAAAATCGTGGTAAGCTATGAAAATATCGTCAACGTATATTAAGACAAAAATCTTCTTCTTGTCGTCGGTACAGACACAAGGGTCTGCTTCTGATGATTTTAATCCCATATTCCGAAGAGCCTTGTCTAACCTAATATTCCACAGTCGACCAGCTTGTTTCAGTCCATAAATAGACTTCTTAAGTCTGCAGACATAATCACCTCGTTTCAGTAATTTCAACATTTCTCGTGCTTTTCTTCCCAATTCAGTTTCACGTTCTTCACGTTCCAACCTTATTAGCATTTCTTCCAGAAGTTCTGGTTTCTCCATATGAATCATAACATCAATGAAACCATTAAGAAAAGCTGTTGTAACATCTAGATGAATGATTTTCATCCTTGTTTCTGCTGCTAATGCAACAATAGTTCTAAAAGAGTTCATTCTTGCTACTGGAGCAAAAGTTTCTTGAAAATCTACTCCAGGACGCTGTGAAAAACCTTTTGCAACTACTCGTGCTTTCTTTCTTTCTATCGTACCATCTGCATTATATTTGTTGCGTAAAACAGTACGACAACCTACAACTTGACCAGGAGGCCTTGGAACAAGATCCCAAGTGTCGTTCATTATAAGACTTTTGGTTTCTAAGTAGATGGCATTCCTCCAATCACCACCTTCTGGACCATTAATAGCTTTAATAAAAGGAATTTCAGTAGCGAGTGACGCTAATGATTCTTCATGTCCATTTGTTTCATCACTACGATTTTCAATTTCCGCGGTAGAGTTTTCCTCTCTTGTCTTTTCAAATTCATTCTGCACTTTTTCTTCCTCTTTTTCTCCCCCATTTGATTGATTTGTTTCTTGTTCAATTTTTCGAAAATGAAATTTCTTAAATGGTCGGCCCCTCTTTCCAGTTTTTATTTTTCTAGGACGTCCAGGACCTCTAGTAAGTTGAACTTCTGTAACAGGGTTCTCTTGTGGCTCTGCAACAGGATTCTGCGCCTTACTTTCTTCATTCCTTCCAATTTCAGTAAAATTTTGATCAATTACTATTTCTTTTGGAAATGAATTATCTAAAACAGAAAATCGGCCATATTTTGTATATTCTGTAACAAAATCTTCAGATTTCTGATGTGCTCCGAACTCGTTGAAAAATTTAACATCCCTAACAACGTGGATTCTTCGGTAACCTACGAAAATTCCTTCCAATGTTCTGCAATCAAACTTTCCTTTGTTTGGAGATTTATCGAGGACTAGTGCTTTACAACCAAAGGATCTGAGGTAACTAACATCAGGACGCTTACCTGTCCATACCTCATATGGTGTCTTATTATCTAGGCTTTTCGATACGCACCTGTTTCTAATGTGATTGGCGCATGCAATAGCTTCAGCCCAAAAAGCAGGGGGTAGGCCGGATTGGAGCAGTAGACATCTTGATGTTTCCACAAGCGTACGGTTCTTACGCTCAGCAATCCCATTTTGCTCCGGGGTGTACGCTACTGACAACCGATGCCGAATACCTTCATTCTTGAATATGCGATCTAATGTAGAATTGCAGTATTCCCTGCCATTGTCTGACTGGACAAATTTTATTTTTCGTCTGGTTTGCCTCTCTACCATCTTCTTGTATTCCAAGAATTTTTCTGCAACTTCACTCTTGTGATGTACAAAATAAACTTCACACCATCTGCTGTGGTCGTCTATCATGGTTACAAAGTATTTGGCACCTCCGATAGACTGTACACGCATAGGCCCGCATAAATCAGAGTGAATAATTTCGAGGACTTCGGCTTATCTTTCCTTTCGATTCTGATAAGGAAATCGAGTTAATTTGCCCATTGTACAAATTTTACATGGTTTATTTATAAATTTCGATTCGATACTTATACCAATAGCAGTTTTGTTTTTTGCCATTGATATAAAATCTTGGTAATTAATATGTCCAAGTCTAGCGTGCCAAATGTCAGCTCTTAGTATTTTCTCATTCTCACTGACAAGTGCCTGTTGTGACTTCTCTCGAATGTAGAAAAGGTCGCCTTCTCGATCTGCAATCATCTTGATGTTTCCAAGAGAATCTTGAACCACGGCATGGTCTTTTGTGAAGACAACTTGGTGATCCCTATCAACAATTTTTGACACAGACATTAAATTTGTTCTTAGGTCTGGAACAAGCAACGCATTTTCTAATTGAATAACATTTTCTTGTTTCTCAGTACAGGCCAAAAGCTTGATATCTCCTTTTGCCGTGATTGAAGTAGCAGTACCATTTGCAAGTCTTAGTCCACTTCGAAAATTTCTTGAATTCACAAAAAATTGCTCATTATTGCACATGTGTGACGTGCAGCCACTATCGATACACCATCGATTTTCGTTTTTGACAAAATTTGCAATAAAAGTGGTTTCCTCGTTCTTTTGATCTAGAACTTCGATGCTGTTGGCCACTTGCTTCTTCTGTTCATTCTTTTTAGCATAACAATTCGCCGCTTTGTGTCCAGGTTTCTTGCAATAATTACATTTATATTTTTTACGTGTTTTATCAAACCTTTCTTTGCTTTCTTTAGAATTCTCACCAAATCTGGACTTTGAATTCCTGTCTCTAGCAAATAATGCTCCGCTTTCGTTTTCTTGAGAATGTTCTATTTTTGAATCGCTTGCTTCTATAATTTTTATTTTTAATATTTCAATGTCTGGTAAAGAATCTCGTGATGTTATTGCACAGCGAAAAACTTCAAAATTCATAGGCAAACTTTGCAATAGCATGATAGACAGTAATTTTTCATTAATGTCAATGTCCATCGCAGCTAACTTATCTACAATTTCGAAAAATTTTGCCATATGATCCCTAACATCTCTTCCTTCAGACATTTTTGTTTGTAATAAATGTTTCAGCAGTACCGCCATTCGTGCGGGTCCCTTTGAAGCATATGTAGATTCTAATTTATCCCACAATTCCTTGGACGTCACACAAGTAGTGTGTTTCAGCTCAGGTGCAGTAATTGATAATAAAAGATCTGACCTTGCTTTTAAATCCTGTTTTGTCCATTCTTTGATGGCAGCTTGCAACGCTTCATTTGGTACATCTTGATTTGCAATTGCCGGTTTAGGAATATCTCCACTGGCATATCCCCATAAATCACTCTTGATTAACAAAGCTTGAGAATGGATTTTCCAAGTATCGTAGTTTGTTTTCGAGAGCATTTCTAACCGAGTAGAATTTATATTGGCATGTTCCATTATTTATGTCCAGTGTCTTTTTGACAGTTACACAAAAAGTCACAATTTTTAGTCTTTTTCACTTTCTTGAGAAACTTTTCAAACGGTTCACTACAGTTCTGAGTTCTCGCGCATAACTTGGACTTCCTCTTCTTGTTACACAGTTTTGGTTTAGACTGCTGTTCGTGCTCGATGTAAATGATCAAAATCCAAACGTTTTACACTGAGCGGCCCCTTTTACGTTTCGTTTTCTAATTTTTACGTTTCTGGGCCCATAACCTGTTGGGCAGAGTTCAAAAGGAAACGCAAGAATTCCACAAACTGATGTATATTAGTCAGAAATTACATCTAAACATAATGCAACTTTTTACATAACAACTGTCATTACATTTTTTATTATACAGACGTGATTCTTTTAATGTAGGGTGAAAATTGAATATTTACAACATTACCTATCACTGAGGTTAACCTGGAATTGCCCAAATATTTATAAACACATTAATTTCAAAGAAATTGTGTTACTTTTTTTTACAGATACTTTAAACGGTGAATTAGATGTCCTACAAAGTAATAAGTCAATGGATAACGTTGTATCCAATAACGAATCTGTAATACACGAAGTTGTTTTAAAACCATCGGATTCGGACTATTTAAATAAATCATCCACGATGGTGTTAACCTACTGGTTTATTGATTGTCAGTATTACGGCATAACAAACGACTTTAAGCTTCCATTCAAATACAATGCAACTGAAAAGAAACATAAAATTGAAGCGCTGGTGGTAGCAGGATATGAACCTGTTACAACACCTGCCCCTAGCACTACCGTTGCTCCTTCAACGACTACTTCTACGACCCCAAAACCTTCTAGCAATGTCACTACTACTACCACAACCCCAATAAAAGTTGAGAATAGTAAGAGTGCAAGTCCTAATGAGACTAAAAGTATTCATCGGCGGCAAATTGATTTGAATGATTTGGAGGTAAAACCACTGCCTGAAAAAATTCGAACTTTTACCAACAATGCAGAGGCTTCTAACAAAACGTCGCCCTTTAATACCAGCTTTCCATTTATATGCAATAATACTTCCGTACCTTTAAGTGTCAACAATACTTATGGATATTTTTTTAAAGTTATCACGGTGAAATGTAAGTTTTTTTTTTAAACTTCTGATATGCAATTATTTTGAAAACATTATGTATATTTTCAGCTCCTGTGTCTGGTTTATCGATAACAGGAAACAATTGGCTTCAGCAAGGAAACATGTTAAAAATCAACGTCAATTGTAAAGGCTCAAAGATGTTCAAGTATTGTGTTATGTTTTATGCTGGAGTTTACAATATAACCGGAAATGAAACATGTTCGCATCCCTTGCAGATTGAAAGTTGTGAATTCTCCATCAATCGATATTATGGCGTACCAGGGAAACATACCATCGTCATAGTGATATCAAATGATATTGCAAAGTTAATTTCCCCAGTTACTGTAACTGTTTATAAAGGTGTGAGAGCAGAAGTTAAAACCGATTGTATTTAATTAATTAATTGCTCATACTTTGATTTATTTTCAGTTACTAAGCAAGCTCAATTATCGGTGATTGTGGTTCCTGTGGTTTTCAGCCTAGTAGCCGTTGTGTTGATAGTCTTCGGCGTTGCTTACTACCTACAAAATAGGACGAGGTATTCTTTTCAGCAGTATGGTTTTTGTTTAGATGACACTTAATTTTTTTTGATAGATTCATAGTTGAAGTGGCAGATTTCAATTTCGGTCCACAGTCCATGGAATACATGACTTTCAGAGAAAGATTGCGTGACTCTCTGGTAAATGCATTCACAAGAGCTTCCATTGCCAAGCCTGAAACAGGCAGCACTAGTCGTGTGTGGCCTCCAAGTCATAGATATGGGAGCATGACATAATTTCTTTTAAAGGTGTGAAATGTGAAATTTGTGTCAACATTGGTTTGTTTGCTTATTTCAGAGACTGTGATTTGTTATAACAAAACTGTTATTAGTTATTTTTGTATGTACGTAATTTTAGTTAATTTTTTTTTGGTATGAATATACTATAATTTTTTCTGTACCAATGAATTACCTAAGTATGTAATGGTTTTATAGAGATTAATTGATTAAGTCTGATGTTTATGGAAACTTATCGTAATAACTATTTAATAAATAGTTTGGGTAGACACAAAGGATGATTACGCAAAATGGGAGATTTTTAAATTATAATTTTAATATCACCGAAATTAATTTAATAGTAATGTGATAAAAGATGTATATTTACATAATCTAAAGTGTGATTTACGAATTATTTACCAATATTTTCATTATTTAATATATCAAATATAGGTACGTGAATCTGGAACTTGTATATTTTGTTTTAATTAAAATAATAAAAAATTATGTACGATAAATATGTAAGGTCAATTTTATTTTACTTTATAATTGATTTTAATTAAACAGTTTCTATGTTATTTTTTTGTGTTATGTGAATTCACAACATTTTACTTTCTAAGGGCAATGTATGCAAAATACTGATGATGATGTTATTTGGATTGATTAGGTGGAAAAATATGAAGTAAAATGTTGGAGATGTTGAAGAGTATTATTCCGTAGATAGGTCATGTTCTCATTATAACTACAGTAATGTTCAATAGCCTATTTTATTGAAATAAATTTTCAAAAATCTCAGTCTAAATTATAATTCATTTTAAAAGCTATCAATTAATTTAACATTATAATGGAGTGGGTATTTAATAGAAAAGAAGTACTCAAATCTTTTCCATTAATATAATATTCATGGAGATTTGGATACTTCTTTCCTATTTATCAATTAATTTGTCACCTTTTTAAATAGATAATTCTTATTGCCAAGATTAATTTCTCTATAGAGTTAACTGCTTTTAGCAGAACTTAAATAATTCAAATATTACTTAATTATACACAGTAATTCGTTTGATATTATAATAACTTACCAAGCCAAATATTGATTTTATTTGTGTGCCAAGTAATTTGATGAGAAAAAGTTTGTTACTTAAAAATCATGAGAAGATGAAACGTTCAGTTTTTAATAAGAAATAGAAACAAACGTAGTTTCTTTGAAGTAATGTACATGTTGTTAGTTTACAACATTGCGTCTTAAGCTTATCGTTTCTTTTCTTAGTATTAACGTAATTGCAATTGAAACTACCAGTCGTGAATTTTAAGATAGTTTCGCTGTTACTTGGACAGCCTAAATTAATTATTTACGCTTTATTTGATTAAAAAATAAATATACCTACTTACTTATAACTCTTTCAATTGGAGTGCATTGACTTAGTGTATTTTAATTTTGTTTTAATCTCATGGAATAAAATGAGATGAAGATAGACTCAGTGCAGATAGTACACCCCAATCGGAAACGCTTTTAATTTAATTGAATTAAGTTTTAAAACAAAAAGTGTCACGCTTGTCAAAATAAATGAATTAGTAATTTACTGAAAAAAAAAAGATTTTATAGCGGCAAAATTTTATTAAATCTTAATGTTAAATTATTTTTATATTGCGTGTTGTTCTTATGTTGTGCCTTGCGGTTATTTTCATGTACAATCTATTATTCCCTGAAGTGCAACATAACTTATCTTAAATACCAGATATAATGGTCGGTGTGGTACAAAATTACCTTCAGATACAATGAAATAGTCGGAGAGCAAATCAATGCTTCAATAAATTCGCTAAAATACAAAATTCATGTGCAAGAGAACCAACTGAAGTAGTTCCAGCCACATTAGAGCGGACGTTAAATTTATTCTATTGCATCGTATTTTTGTTTTAAATCGGAAACTTTCTCAAACAAGATGAATTATTTGATTTTATGGCGTGGCACACACGGAAGGGCCAAATAGTTACGGTGTTAGGGCAACGTGACTGAAGTTCATTACATTTTATTCGTAAAAAATAGTAAATAAATTGTGAGCAGACCATCATAAGAAAGCAATTTAATGCATATGTTTAGCAGAATATTTAATGTTCTTTTCTCATAAATTTATAATACTTTCAATTTATTTATACCTGCGCATTTTAAATTTATAATTATAAAATAAATACGTTTTACTATAATTTGAGTTTTTATTAAAACGTGATAATTAATCTTAAATAAATAATAAAATGAAAGTAAAATAATCACTACAGACTTGCTACCGCTTTATTGTACTTAATGATAACTTAAATGGTACTCCTACATGCGAAGCATACCCTTAAGAACATTCAGCGTAAGGACTACGAAACTGTCAAGTGGTATCATTTAAGTTGAGTGTCATCATTGGTAGTTCCTAATTACGTAAATGTGTAAGTACAGTGTGTTTAGAATATGATGAATTAACACTGTTCTTTATGTCATTCTGAAAAGAAAATCGCAGATTGTAAATAGAACAAAATCTGACAGAATAAATTAGGATTTTATGTCACAAATATTTAATTATTGCGTTATAACTAAAAGGATACGATAAGTGACATTTAACTGTTGAAGAGGCTACTCGAGTTTGGCGTGATTCGATTTGTTTTGATAAGAAAACAATATAGAGGTAATCCATTATTGTTTTATACGTTTTAACAAATGTGCTATATTTTGAAAACAAAAAAATAGTTTTGACGTCGAGAATTTAATAGCAACGTTAGTGCTAGAGTGACTTTAGTTTTGACTTCAAGAATCTTAAAATTTAAACTTCTTTAGAATTCATCCTACAGGTCATGTGATTTAATAGCGCTTTTAACTGTCTACATTAGTCAGTCTAACACAATATGCTCTCTATGAATGCACTACTAGTGAATCGAAAACCAAATTAATTTCTAGATTGGTGGACGTAGGCCTCGTTCTATGTCTACCTTGGCCACTCAATTTGTAAGTCTTACCTGCGCCTACGGGATTCCCTGTTGAAAAACCGTTATCGTCACGGGCGAACACGACGGGTTACCGGCGACAGCTCACGAAAAAGAATTCGGAGAGTGGGTCGTGGAATAAAAAAATGGAAATCCACCTAAAAGAAAATATATGTTTGAATTTACTGGTAGGCGCCAACTGAGGTGAGTACAGGCCACAGTAACATTAAGGTTCAAAATTACACAAAAAAAGTAGTGCAAAATATTCCGAACAAACAATAAAAAGCGTCAACGTTAAAGTTGAAGCGATTCGAATAATCAAAATAGATTGTTTCACACCTGAACGGCGAGGAAATTTCTTTTCGTTTACAAAAATCTGAACAGTAAAAAAAGTTTATACAAAAAATACCTAATTAAACGTTAACATAAGCAACAAAAATCAATTTAAAGTAACGGAACGTAGAAAGATGGTCGATTACAACAAAAACTAGAACAAAGACGAAAATGCCAAAATTTCAGTAAAACAGTTACAACCGGAAGTAATACTCCCTCATAAAAACCGTTACCAGGGTAAAATCGGAATGACATAACCACGGCCAGCTGAATTGATATGGTAAATACGGCAGTTCAATTCACCTAAAAATGTGTTCCAGTAAAGCAAGCCATGAAGCGTGTCAACTAGCGCCCTCACGTACTCATTAATTAGTTGTTACCATGGTTACGACACCAACGCTTATTTTGACAATTTAAATATCTAGACGAATTGACATTACTCATAACTAAAGTCCGGATTTATATGTGCTAAAAAAGTGGAAAATAAGTTTTTTTTATGCGATTAAAATGGATCAAAATATGGATATTATATGCGATAAAAATTTTATTTTACTTATACATACTTTAGAATAATAAAAACATAAATTGTTTCATATAAGTAATTTTAACACTTAACACTTAAATAGTAGGATTACAAAATATAATCAACAGTTGATTTAAATTATTTGGGGTAAAATTTTGTCGTCTGTCTGTCAAAATATTTTTATAAGAGGAAAACGAACGCTCGACATCGCATGAAGTAATGGGCGCAAATTTCATGGATGCTACATCTTTGGGGTCCATGTCCAAATCCTCTTCACTTTGACCTTTTAAAACTAAACAGATTTTCCTCATTTTATTGTAGTCAGGATTACGTAATAGAACCTTGTCTAATTTTGCCATTAACTTCTCTCCTATCTCCCCTGGAATTGATTTTACACTTTCAATTGCATCATCGACCACTTCAAAAGAATCTAATAGAGCCGTCTGGGATGATTCCAACTTTTTAATGGTGGATATTAAAACCGAAAAATGAGTTTTAATGAATGCTAATTGATTCCCGATGTTTGTGTTCGACATGCATTCCTTACAAATTCTTAAAGCCGCTGAATTGGAATCATCCAATTCTAAGAAAATTTCCTTTAATTGTTTAAAGTTATCTGCGTAAAAATTTGCTGCTTCAAGCCACGTACCCCATCTCGTAATTATTGGTTCTGGTGGTAATGGCAGGTCAGCAGCTAATTCTTTATAGTGTTGTATACGCAGTGGGGCTTTAAGAAACGCCTTTTTTCCGTTATTGATCAACTTATTTACTGTTGGGTATTCTAGTCGCACCAATTCAGCGAGCCTATTCATTGCGTGAGCCATACAAGTGAAGTGCATCAGATTTGGGTAAAACACCTGTAAAGCCTGTCCTGCTTTTATCATGTAGGCTGCTGCATCAGACACCATTAGTAATATATTTTCCGATTTAACTTGATTAGGTGCATATAAAAGTGTCAAGCTGTCGTTAATAAAACGTGCGATCGTTGAATGATTTGTTTTTTCCAAAACTGCACTATTTACCAAATAAGATATTGGTGCAACTGTGTTGCTTAATACTCCTGCTAACATATTTGCTACATAACGACCGCAGGCATCTGTCGTTTCATCAACTACTATATAAATATTGTTGTCGCTAAGCTTCTCTCTTATTTTCTTCATCCGTTGCTGGTAGCATATACTTAGATAGTTTAACCGCAAAGTCGATTCATTTGGAATATGACGATTGCAGTATTTTTCCAAAAAAGTTCGAAAACTTGGTTGCTCAAGTTTATGCCAAGGAAAGTTTGACTCTGCCATAGCACTGCACAAGTCTAAAAAGAATTCATTTCCTGTGTCACTGCCCTGTGAGTTACTGGCTGTTGAAGAAATAAAAGACTGCTTAAAGTTAGATACATCTTTTCTCCGACTCCTTATGGAGGTTTGTAGCCAAATGTTGATCAATCTGGTACTTTTGGTCTGACGACACCTTAAAATATTGTCAAAATGAAAATGTGATTTTTAAGAGAATTTGTAAGGTATCTACCTGTTTTGAGCATGCGTTGCAAAAAATAACTTTTCCATCTGTAGTTAGATGTTTAGATGCTTTAATCCATTTTTTCAATAGCTCGGATCGAGAGGATTCTACTTTCGGCATTTTGAAAAGATAAGCACTGAATTTATTTCGTCTTTAAATTAAATAAGAAAATAACAACTAATTCGCGTTGATAAATACACTAGTCACTAGTCACACACATTCACGGAGTTCTTATCTCAAACTGAAATGCAAAACATAAGTGCAAAATGCAAGTGCAAGTCGCTACAGATTCCCAGAAAATCACATTCCGGGAAATCGTAAAATAAAGTGGCCAGACGTTGAGGAGAATAAATTACTTCTTGGAAAAGCTGCAGACCTGAATATTGACCGTATATGGAATTATAATGTTATTTATATCAATATATGGATAAATAAATAAATATGCGCTAAAAGTCTAAAATATTAAGTTATATGCGAAATAAAACTACCATTTTTGGGCTTCTCTAATCGACAAACATATAAATACAAAACGCCAAGTTTAGGTATGTTAGCGTAAAAAACTTGTAAAAACTTATAAATCCGGTCTCTACTCATAACTAACCCTGCTTTAAGTTCATGGGCGGCGTTGTCGATTTCGTTTATTGCGTAGTCATTTTACGTTGTCCGACGAATCAGCTGATTGGTCGCGGTGGTCGGGATTTGAGGCGCGGCCAGTAGACGACTACGACAGTCATAGTCGTTTGATACGAGGTGAGGAGGGAGTTGATATTATTTTTGTGAGTTTATATTCAATAAAGGAAGAAGTTTAAAAATTAAACATGGTGTTTGTGCATAAGAGATTAGTATTTCGAATAAATCCGTATAAATGCTTATATTTAGTTATTTACTATTTTCACTATACGCAGTTTTCCTAACATACTCTACCATAACCTCTACAATCAATTTCATTTGCTACACATAACAGCTGATAATTCCGACAAGTGTCAACGTCCGTTATGTTATGTTATGTTCTCCTGTTTAGAAGACGGTCCGACTATCCTCGTGAAACTTCGATGGTTTGTCCTTTAACTAAACGCAGCCTAAAAGCTTCAAGATGACAGTAATTTTGACACTAGTTCTGAATTTGAGGGCGCCACTTGACATTCGCTTTTCATTTTTTCCAAAAACATTTTTCATGCTCTTTGGACTGGCCGTGTATGATATATCACTTCAGCTGACCGTGGACATAACTAGGAAGCGAATGGTTCCAAAAAATCAAAAATTCTAATCAGAGTCGAAACAAAAATTGGTCAGCAACGGGCCGGGTTTAGGTGAACCAGAGAGGAAAATCTCGAGAGACTGGAAAAATGAATGAAAACCAGGTTGAGTCCGTAACAAGATGAATAGTCTTTGTTAAAACAATTGAAAGAGTTCATTTAATTTGCAATAATCTAGTCCAGGAATGTGACAAAGCGGTTCTCCTTCTCTCGATAGTTTGAAGTTTAAGAGAATCCAGACGTGATTCAGGTAGACAGGCGCCCGGCATATAATTACTCTTTTCGTACTTTTACTTGCATGAAAAGTGAGACAAAAGTGTGAAAAGAGTAAATAGAGTGAACTGAGTTGAATAAACGAATGCAGCTTATGTTAACCGTAACTTGTTAAGAAATGTGAAGACAAATTAACTTTAAAAACAACACGAACAGAAACTGCTGATTGAGTTAATTGCCCAAGGAAAGTTGAAAACACTTGAACATCCTTTTTGGAGATTGGAGCCTCTCACGCCAGTAGGGGAAGTGAACACGTGATCGACGAGAACCAATGACAGTTATCCTCAAATAGCTAGTTCTAAAAAGCAAAAAAAGTAGCTATAGATTTTTCAATTCACTGTTCAAGAGCGCTCTCATAGTATCTCTGTCTCCATGACGATAAAATAAGATGAGGATACTCTAGAGCAGTCAATCAGTGCTATCAGAGCTGCGTTTAGAAAATCTAGTTTCAGTAGAGTTAGACTTCACAAGGATGCGTTCAGAAAGTGATATTAACTTCGCAATATGCACATTATAGCATAAACCCTTTTTATTTTGGAGTTTATGAACGGTTTAAAGGTAGTGGAGTTTTAACTTTGAATTAACTCACAGGGGAACACCGGGAACTCGGAAATTCAGATTTCAAGGAAACTTTGAAGATTGATATACACTACCTTAACTTAAGAACAACGCATATTTTTCTAGCTGTTTAATCGCCCATTTTTGGGTTTATCCCACTCTAAAGTTACGGGCGACTTTTATATTTTGTTAAATACCTCGGAAACTAGAAGTAGAAGTATTAAAAAACTTTTTGTATATGATTGAATTTTTGGCTTCCGGTTGGCACTGTGTCTCGGATTTCTTCTGCTGCTAGTAGAACACTATTTAGGAGTGATACTGAAAAGTGAAAAAAGTGCGTCCTACAGAATAGATAGATACAAGGAAATGAACTGCATTTTTCAAACCACCGTCTTCGTTTTTGCTTATGGAAAAGATTGTAGACTAACTAATTGTCCAAACCCTGTAATACTATAAGTAGGTATAACATTCTGTTTTCATATGAAAGTAAAATTGATTTCTGATATCTCTTAGTTGTGCAGTGCTTAATGGGGTTGACTCAACCGAATAATCTTGATTAGGGGTGTAATAACGTTTACTTATTTGTTAATTTGATATAGTAGTACATAACATGGATCAGCAATCTCGTTAATTAGTTTACCACGCTAAATTAGACGGATCTGTTACGTGTAATGAGACGTACAGTCATGTTTTATAGTAATGTCTCCCGTACAAATCGTCACCTCAGAATTATAGTGTATTTTCTTCTGAAAACGAGTTAATTTTTGTTTTGACTTCTTTGGGATCATAACTAAAGAGTCAAAAAAAATGAGAAAAGGCAACGAATTTTGAGAAAAAAGGCAACAAATTTTAACAAAAAGGACATTAAAAGGCAAGAAATTTTAAAAATTAAATTTATTTAAAAAAATACACAGCATTAAATTCTATTTTTATTTGACTACCAGGAGGTGACTAAATATTTCTCAGTATTCTCCGGTAACAAATCTTTTATCGGACAAAATGTTTTTGTATTGCGAAAAAGACAGTTCATCACAAGAACATCACAAGATGTTACTGGAACATATTTTAACATAGATATTTCATCGATTGTTAATTTAATGTCCTCCGCAACACCACCCTCATGAAGTTTGGCTACCTCTGCAATAATTTTGAAGTCAGGATTTTTTCGTCTTGTGTTTAGAAACTTTTCAGCTACTTTTTGGCCTATGCTACCAGGAACCTGTTTAATTAATGTGTTCACCGTATTAAATAATTTGAAAGAGTCGTATAAACTTAGATCATTTTTTCCTAAACAAGTAATTGTTTCTGATATATTGGAAAAGTGAGTCTTGATGAAAATTAAACCTCCTTTTACTGCAGGGTCTTTAAAGGCAGCTTGTGATTTAGCTACTGACAGAGCTGACGATCTTGCAAAACTATCGACCACCTTAAATTAAATATAGTATACAATTAAACTAGTTTGTAAATGGCAATTGTTAAATAAATAAATACCTCTTTGATTTCGTCAAAATAAACAGCGTAAAATACGCACGCGGAAATCCAAGAACCCCATCTAGTTATAACAGGTTCTGGAGGTAGCGGTGTGTTGGATAGCTTTTCTTTATATAAAGTTGCGCGTAATGGAGCTTTTAAAAAAACCTTAAAGAAAAATCTAAACAAAAAATATAAAGTTACTTTTGAAATATACCTTTTTAGTTGAAGAAATTAATTTGTTGACCACAACAAATTCTTCCAGAATAAATTCACATACCCTATGTAGACAATATGCGAAGCAAGTAAGATGAATCATTTTTTCGTAAAAAGTTTGCATGACTTGACCTGCCTTTATCATATAAGGTGCAGCATCGGAAATTAAGAGGAGAATTTTGTCTTTTTTTACTCCATTCGGATATAAGATTCCTAATCGAAAAACAATCTATTAATTTCAGTATGTAATATTCAAAATGTTTAACTTACGCATGCTGTCATCGAAGAAATTGGCAGTCGTTTTGTGATTGGTTTTTTCCAACTCTTTACTTGCCAATAAATGAGGAACTCCAGCTTCGTGTTCTGATAATTTACAAACAACAATGTTTTGCAATGAACCTTACTGTGCGTAGTTTCGTCAATTGAGAGCCATATATAATTGTTTGCAATGTCTAGCCTAATCGAATCTAGTGTCTGCAAGTAAATAAATACAGTAAAAAAAATGTAATGTAGTTTTCACTTCTACTCACAGATTGATAGCAAATATCCAAATAATTTTTCCGCAGTGTTGATTCGTCCGGAATTATTTCTTTTGTTGATTCTAAAAACTCTCGTAACACTGGATTGTTCAATTTTTTAAAAGGTATCGATGCAGCTATATTCACATAACTTCAATGAACATGTCGATTTTGAAGGACCAGGTTTTGATTCCTGCAAAGCCGTTTTCAAAAGAAGCTGTTGACCGTTCTTGTTTTTTACATTTTTTTGAATGAATACCACTAGTTATGTGTTGAGTAACGTGATACTTTTTAGTACCATTTATCTAAAAATTAAGAATAAAATTGCAAATAACAATTAAATAAAGTAAAAAAAAGACACTTATTACAAGGATTTTGTAACAAATTTTACAAAACAGAGAATTTCCGTCTATTGACAAATTCTTGCCTAGTTTTACCCAATTTTGTATTTGATCACACTTTGACATCTTGTAGCGTTAAAATCACCAATTAAATTGAATATAAAACAAGCACGACAACGAGTGAATTACTAATGCACTGAAAAGAGATTATTTAAATATCGATTGTTGTCACAAATGTCCCCAAATAATTTCCTGTTAAGTAAAACTGGTAATACCCATCTGGAAATATTCGCTGCGGTCAAAGCACACTTCCTAGAAAACATATTAGACCCTTCTAGTAACTTGCTAAGTATCGATTTGAAGAAAAATTATAATAATTCGAAACTCACCGAATCACAGAAAAAAGGCAAAAAAGCAACAAAAGGAATTTATTTTCAAAAAAGCAAAAAGGGCAGCCACTAGGCATTTGCCTGACTATCCGTTCTCTAATCATAACATTCTATTTCAATATAATTCATATATAGATAAAATAGCGACATCTTACGATCGCTTTTTGACCTGACATTGCAGTAGGATAGACAAATTGAAGTGGGATTTGCTCCTAATAAGTCCCCCATGCAAGGCGGCCATGCTTGGTGTCAAAGCATAATGAAAGTTAAAAAAAAAATTGTGCAAATCGTTTTTGATTGCAGTGAAAGTCTCGAGCAGCCTCTGTACAGCTGCTTCAGCCTTGCATGGGGGACTTATTAAGAGCAAATCCCGCTTCAATTTGTCTGTCCTACTGCAATGTTAGGTCAAAAAGCGATCGTAAGATGTCGCTATTTTATCTATTCATCACTCTTACATCACAATTGCGAATAAATTGGACAAGTCGTTTTTGTTTGCAGTGGGAATGTCGAGCTATGTCTCTGCTCTAGAAGCCCCAAGCAGGGCTGAAACAGCTGTACAAAGGCTGCTCGAGATTTTCACTGCAATCAAAACGATTTGCACAATTTTTTTTTTAATAATTCATATAGTTTAAAGTTAACCAGATAACATGCAAATGTTAAAATGTTTTAACTAATCATTTATTTTTATTTGTATTTGCTATTTCCACGTAGTAAAAAAATGCAGATAGAACACTACATATAATTCTCAGATTACGAAATGTTAAATTGCGATCGATGCATTCTGACTACTGAATAGGTATAGACAGACAAGCTTGAGTAATCAGGTAAGCAAACACAAAATAAAAACTGTAATAACTATTAACTTTTTAGTCATATTATTATATCAGTTTAAAAAATACCCATTACCGATCGGTACACAGAACTGTTCAGATGAATGTTGTATTTAAAGTTTGTATGGATTCGGCATTGATTGTCTCACGTAATACAGAAAGAAAAAACCTTTTCCATGTTACCTTTCAGACATTTTAATTTTTATGACCACCAAATCTAAGCTATCATTATTAACAGAAAACTTGTTTATGCCAATCACATTTGACTGAAACGTGCTTAATAAGAAGCAAATTCAGAAAAGAATTTAAAGGATAGGAGTTTGAAGTAGCAAAATATTAAGAAGAGAACTATTAAGTGATTAGACGTTCAATGTTTGATTTATTTTTTTGTAATTCTCAGATGCTTATCAATTTTGTATTCTTATAATATTTTTTTAAATGAAACTTTCACTTATCTAACATCGAATTTGTTTTATATTGACGATTTTCTTAACATAATTTTAAAGAAATGAAACAAATATTTGAGATTTCAATTCACAAAATAGGTGCCTTTTTTTCAAAAAATTAGGAGTCAGGGGAATTAAAGAGTTAGGGAATAAATAAATAAATATATAAATAAATGTTGTACAGACAAAATCATCCAGTTGGAGAATATTCCTTTGATGTTACGAAAAGGAGTGTTTTATCAGTAGCGCAATAATACACTTCTTGTTTAGTTAAAGCGAACAGGTATAGGAAAAAGAAAAGAGGTTAGATGTGCATGAAATACTATTCATTGAGGCTGTGTAAACTTAATCATCATGTTCATATGACCCATTTTATAGTGATCCATATTATCATCTCCCAGGATATTTTCTTCTGCTGATTCACCCTGTATACTTTGGTGTACAACTGTACCAATCATTTTATTGTAATTTGGACCCATTTCAAATCATTTATAACTGATACGCTCGTAATGTATTAATTCCATTAACTCAGCAGTGATATCTTTTTGAAAGGTTTGTTTTGCTTAGCAAATTTCCCATTTCTTACGAAGATTTTATTAAAATACAGGTTTAATTAATTTAAAGCGCAGAATATCCTTATTTATTGCCTTTGAAATAGATCAATGCTTTCTTTCGATGAATTATTTAAGACCGTGAGTTTATACATACTATTTCTTTTATGGTTTCTTATGCGTTCTTCTAATACGGCGGCTCAAACGCGTAATAATAATAATAATAATTATTCATTATGAAAAACATTAAGATTACATTAGTTAATGTAGCTAGAGATCCATTAAAACACACGTTCTTTTTCATATAAAGTATTAAAATTCTTAACGTTTAATGCTCATAAATCATACTTACCTGTACATGTTAAGGAGCTATTATGGAAATCCTTGGTCTATCAAATTTCTCTTATTGTGCTGCTTTTATCGCCCTCATTTAAATTCCTACAATAAGCGAGGCATGTAGTTACTTCATAATTTCAGTTTACACCTATGTATTACGTGTATGGAATTCTTAAATTAACGACAATTAACAAAATGTGGGTAATAAATTGATTTTCTTTTTTTCTTAATTTTAAGATGCTAAAACGAAGAGCTCCTTGTATTTAATTCATCATAAACTCCAACACAACCGCGCTTTTTGAAGGAAAAAAAAGATAACTGATATAAACAATAATTGATAAACAAGCGCTGAATCAGATTACAACGCAGTCTGTTGATTATCCTGAACGTATAATCAGAGGGCGGAATTCTGAGGGTCTCTCTTAGCAGCGATGTATTACGTACTGTCATACTTTTTAGTAACGTCTTCCTAAATATTTTAAATTGCGGCCTGATGTCTTGTGACCATCGTACTTAATAAGTAGAGAGACAAGCAAACCAGCAAATAGGTAAACACATGAAATAAAGTTAGGTAGAGATTTACAATTTTATTAGGGAGACATTACTTTTAATTCTGACTGTACATGCTAAGCGTACTACCATAATACGTCGTTGCGTTGACCGAAGAGGAGAAAGTACCCTCGTGCAGTAAATTAAAAAGCCTGAATATATAAAAAAAATTTCAACCGGATAACGCAATTCTGCATTGTATAGCAAATGTGTTAATATAAAATCTAATGAACCAGAGGACGTATTGATTACGTTAGAGTTATTTTAAACATTTTGTCCTGGACGAGTTTCCAAGATTTAATTTGGCTACAGTATTGTTAGTGGAAAATGATCTCTCATAAATTACGAATTTAATAAAAGACATTTCAATATATTTTTAATTTTAAGCTAGAGATATTAATGAGACATTATTAATTTCGAATAATAGTTGAGAGTAACAAAAAATTAAATATTGATGTTATGAATGAAACGTGTTGGCAATATTTCATTGACTTCAACTATTAAAAATTCGGATATAAGTAGATTTCAATTTTAATAACCATTTGGTTGTTATACAGAATAGCATCCAGAAAGTTTCTTGATGAGTTTTTGAGCAATCTTGGTATGTCTACATAGTCCTGTATGGGACTGCGAACATATTCATTTTTTCTGCAGAAACCCATAAATAAAAACGATTTATAGTTTCATTTCAAGGTAAACGCTAGTATTTCGTTCTATTCTACGCGAGTTCACTGCTCTTGACGCAATACAGCTGTAACTAGTGCCCACCAACCAATTTACATCTGAATTTTCAATGCATTTTATCTCAAAAACTACGGATATTAAACCCCCCTATGTATACAGACTTATCATCAGACTTACATCATTATGTTTTGATAAAAATCGACTAACTATGCTTGCTGCGTATGCTATATCCGGAAGCGTAACCATAGCTATGAATATGAGAGAACCTACGGCCTCCCTGTAAGGAACAGGATGAAGATTTGAACTGTTGCTATCTGGAACAGAGCTTAGATTAACGTGAACATCTGCAGGAATAACATTTAAATTCGCTTCGTTCATTTCAAAAAATGACAAAACGTTCTCGTTATATAATTGTTGATGAATGAAAATGCTGTGTTTATCACGATTACGAATCAGTTGCATGCCTACGAAGGAGTTTGCATCGCCAATTGTAATTTCAACATTTTCAGCCAAAGTTGATATAATCGTATCGAGAGCATTTTTAATTGTGCTAAAAATTAATCCATCGTCAACATACAAAGCAATGTAAATCTTATTATCATTAAAATTAGCACAATAGAGACACGTGTCTGCTTGACTGCGTTTGAAACCGAAACTATTTGACTTATGATTCTAACATCGAGATGATTGTTTTACGCCATATAACGGTTTATTCAATGCATTCTTGATTCGTATCACTGACATTCAAACATTTAGGAAGTTTCGCTAAAGATGGCTTCTTCAAAATTTCGTGGTTCATGAATTTCGGGAAGATTAAGTTCTAGTCGCTGGGGCTTTTTCAACTTCGACTTTATTTTGCTTTAAATTATAAAATTTACAGATTATTCTTTGGATCGTGACAACATTTGTCAATTTTTAAATCCATTTGATTTATTGCTAGTTTTATATAATTTTCATTTTGGTCCTAACTTTATCATCACCCTTTATTTTTATACTATCCTCATTTTACTCTATTTTATTTAACTTTTAATATAATCAAGTGATGGACATTTGTTTCTTTTTTTAATCGTTTTCATTCGTTTTGTTTTTTAATTTTAAATTAACAACTAACATCTTGTTTTTTGATTTTTTTAATTATCAATTGAACGTCTTTTGTTTCTTTTTATTACACCATTTAAGATTATTTTATTTTGCATTTTAATTCCGCCGATTGATCGCCATTTTTGGCGAATTTATTTTATATATTTTATTTTTTAATTATTAAATTGAATTAAATTTTTGATTCTGGTGAAAGTCAGTTTATATCAATTTAACTTAGTGAGTTTCACACAATTTTTATTTTCGTCCTGTATTGTTTGAGGATCGTCTTTTGTTTTTATTTCGTTCAATTTTATTCGTATTTTATGAGTGTTTTGATTTTGATAATCAATTGAACGTCTTTTTTCTCCTTTATACGAGCTAATTCAAATTCATTTAATATTATATGTATTTTTTTTACTTTTCTTTATAAACTATTCAGCAAGACCTTCATTACACAAAACTTAACAACTCCGACACCCTGAAAGACCCCTATCCGACTCCTGATAAAGGTTCATCAACCCATTTCAAGTCTTCATGGACCTCCAATGGGTCGATACCGAATCCGTTAGAAACCAGTGGTATAAAATGTGAATAATCGTCTCTTAGACAAAATGTTACATTTTAATTAAATAAAGTTTTAAAAGATAAAATTTGTTTAAGAAAATGAAAAGCCATTATTATTTCAGATACCAAATAATTATAAAAATACCAAGTGTTCCGTTTAAAAAATTGAAATTTCAGTTTATATCTCAGATATGATATATATCAGCAAAAACTTTGAATCATTCTATATGTATAAGTTTTATAATAAAGACTTCTTTCTAAAGTCAAAAATAAAGAAGTTAAAGGGGGTGGGAAGGGCTGTATAAGTAATTTCTTGTAAAAACTAAGATGATAAATTAGTTGCAATTTGCTTTGTTTATACCTATTTATTCTGCTGCGCCCCCCTTTGAAGACTTATGCGTCCCCGCAGGGGGGCACGCCCCACAATTTGGGAAACGCTGGTCTATAAAGCCTTGATCAGTATCTGCATCTTCTCTAAAATGAATCCCATTATCGTCATCATATTGATTAAATGAATTATTTTCATCGCCATCTTCATTTTCATCGAAAGTTACATTTCTTGATATTGAAATGTTGCCAGTTTTTAAATCAAGCAGTCTGTAATTTGTTGAGTCTCCTTGATACCCAACAAGTATTAATATATATCTATCTATATCTATAATATCTTTGATTTAGGATCCCGCTTCTTGCGTAAACTTTTGGGAATATTCATGTATGCTGAGCATCCAAAAATTCGTACATGTGATAGTTGTGGTTTCCTTTTTGTCCATTTTTCATAAGGTGTAGATCCTGCAGTTTGAGAGGTTGGAGTATGGTTTAAGATATAAACAGCAGTGTTTACAGCTTCTGCCCACAGACGTGTTGGAAGATTTTTGGCAAAAAGCATAGATCTGGCGCTTTCCACAGTTGTTCTCATGTCTCCTTGTTTTCTTTTTCTGTGTACTACCTGTGGTTGACGAGTCGGACACTTATTTTGAATCACCCAGTATACTCTCAAAATGTAAACTGATAGTTGTAAGCTATACATGTCTATTTCAATTTCTATTACAATCTAAATAAAATAGTGAATATTTTATTTTGATTACAAAAGGTTTTTGATTCAAGGTTTTATGTTTCATATTAAATTGATTTCAGAAACAATATGTTAAATATTACCAATAATAATAGTTTCTACGACAACTTTTCGTATTTTGTATATTTACTAAAACTTTAAGATTAGTTCTTTCAATCAAGTAATTCGAGTATTCGAAAATTTTATACTATACAACAGAATGAAATTGTTTCGGTATTCTTTTCCAATTTGCCTATAAAAGCTAACAAATGCGAACGGCGCGAAGAAAGCATCCACGGCCTAACTATCCTTACAATTACTTCGTTTCCATTTGTGAACGTTCTCCGAAGCAGGGAGATAAAAGTCATCTGATGAAAGTATTATACTTCCATTTTATTATGCGGGAGGGTATGCCTGTATTTTTTTCTTGGAAGCCGAGCTAATCGAATTATCTTTAATTTCTCTGTTTTCACACGACGATATAAATGATGTTTGTATATATTTGGTTTGTTTAATGGCATTTTCTGTTCGGATCCTCCAGTGATTTTGTTTGCACTAATGAATTAACTTCATTTCTGTTTTAATTTTCAAAGTCTGAAACGCATGAAAAGCTTTCAGTAGAAAATTGATCGCGTACATTATATTTAGGTACGGAGATGTAATGTCGTCGGTAATGTGACAATAGAGAGTTATTGCAAAAACCCACAATTAGTGTTTACCCTATTATAGTCGACGCTAAGAGAGATAAGGTAACCAAAACAGCGTTAGTTGGAATGACATTTATTGCAAACCATTTGCGAACGTATAATTAGCTGATACCGCTAATCGTTGCTGCACCTCTTTCAGATATTTAGTTTGACAGAAAAATTTGCAGAGAAGCCATTCCCATCAAAAACTTATGTTTAACTTATGAATAGGTTACTTCTTAAAATTTGAAGAAGTTTCGGAAGTCGTAATCGTACGTCGAGGTAATGATCGGGAACATACTGCTTTTCATTTTAAACCGTAAGATCGGACAACATTCCATTATTAGATTCAACCTAAAGGGATTTTTCCTGGTCAATTTTGTCTGTCTCCACATTGCTAGCATTCGTTGAAAATAATCCTTTAAAGTTCGTATTGTAAGGGTTTATTCACTGTTGAGCAAAATGATATCTTCATCACCGGTGAATCTTAAACGTTTAGGCGTAGACGCCAATACATTCATTTTCTATACCTAATAAGTAATTATAAAAAATGTAAACCACAATCAAAATCCTAATTTGACACTATTTGGTTACGTAACTGTCAAATTTAGCGTAATAAAATAAGGTCGACTCTAAACGGACCTTAAGTCAAACCTTAACGTTAATAAAGAAACCTAATACTAAAGTACGCTCTGCGCACGCACAAACGTCAAAATACGGTGTTTCCTTATTATGTTTTCCCCGTAATTAGGGTTGCAATAACTCTCTAATATCTTCTATCTACGTGGCATTAGATTTTACAGAATCTCGATTTTGCTAAAAATCTGAGATAGGAGGTATTGTCACATCATCGACAATATGTTTTAAAAAGTTAGACTTTAAGTACCTATGAGTGAGAACCACTGGCCAGTTTTGAAAACCTTTTCAACTGGCCAGTGGTTTTCAAACACTTTCGGAAAAGTTTTCAATTGCGGTTTCCTCGAAATATTTATGTTAAGGACATATGAATTCAATCGTTACCATTTATGACGATATATTTGCTATCTACCACTGCAGAAGTAAGATTTGTGCTGAGGAAATTAATGTGTAGTACTTTCGTGACGTGTGTGGATGTTAATTAAACGCGACAATAAATCAGCACCACCTAATCTTGACCCGAGACGAAAAACGGTTCCAAGAAAAAAGAAAACGCACTAATATTTAATGTTAATAAATAAATCAATAAATACATCGTCAAGTATGTGGCGGGCTTAACGCCACCAAATATGAAGGCGCCCTAAATTATCAAATCAAACTAAGAAATTTGTTAAGATCTTAAAATGTATGACATCGAGTTTGAGAAAAATACATTTGTCCTGATTTTCAAGAACGAAGCTTGAGACAAACCAAACTTTTAACGAGCTTATTGTTCCACCAGCGTCAAGACAGAATATATGAGGAAACCCTACCTCGAAGGTCTTCAACAGTAACCAAAATGTGAACCGACCGTCAGGACGGCCACAACGCGAAAATGGGGTACCGCCCCTTCAAACAACTCCACCAGTCACTGCGGGTATCGCTAAACGACTGACTGGCTCTCGGCACAGTACGAGTTAATAAAGTCAAGCTAACCGTTCCCCCAAATGTACGAAGGAAATATTTGCACGAATTGAAAGCATCGTGATATCAGCAGGAACCAACTGCATTTCAGATGACATCAAGAAAAACCAATGGCATTAAAGGTCAAGATTGAAAAAACGTAATTGACATAAATGAGTTTAATAAAAAAAAATAGACGACGGCGAAAATTTTATGACTGTTTGACCTCGTTGAATGACCGACTGTCACGAAACAGGTGAAATGCGGTTGCAAACGAGTACAAAAGATGAGGCAATCCTGTCTAAAAATAGAATCTCCGAACAATATTATTTATTCAAAACCACAAAGGTGTGAGGATGCATCGAGAATTTTACTCTACTCCATTGCCGGAGTATTTTAAAATGAAAGCAAAGACAGCGTCTGAGTTAAAACACAAAGCGCGAGATCATTTAATGTTTTACGAATTGAATTATTCCAGTAACGAAGACGATGATAAAATAAAAACTGTTTTGCGACGAAATAGGTGCGATAAGAAGCGTTTTAAACACACAAAGAATTATTTGCACTTGTGCAATCAGGAACAAATGCGAGTCAAACGTAATATACAGGTTGTTTCCTGAAAAGCGGTTTTCACATCGTAATTACAAGTTTCAAGCCTTGCATAATTTTCACAGTTACCATGTACTTTGTATTTGTTTCCAGTATGGGGTAAATAAAACCAAACCACACATACGAATATTTTGCGTTATTTTAATTTTCTAAAACCGGCTTCAGCAAATTTTTTGACAAATATTTGTTACAGTTAAATAATATTAGTCCATTATGAAGAATTAGTAAATCAAAACCAGGTATGCAATAGTGATTAAAATCGTTTACTTTTTTATACACCGAATGGCAGATCATGTTAACATTGATTACGCCATTCGTTTTCTTCGAGTTAACGTAAGAAATATTTCCATTATTTTCGCAGTTCAAAATTATAGTATTTTATTGATTGGCCCATTTTCGTTCATCATCGTTCAACCACTACAAAAAATTCTACTACTCACCGCGATTCACCCTGTATGGAAGCAAAGCGATAAGCAATATATTGAATTTAGATTCTAATCTTGGATGGAGTCACGTGACTATTTTTAATACTTTGCAGTTTAGTTTTTTTTTTTTTGCAAGATCAAGTTATATTTTAATTAATAATACATTATAACGGGGAATATTGAAAGAAAAAAATCTATATTAAAAAAGAAGTAAATACATCTTGACAAATTTTAAATATTCTCGAGTATAGGAAGTGACCTCGAAATAACGTGTCAAGCTCCGACTGATAATTCATCTCATCAAAACGGGTGGTAAAGTCTATTATAATACACAGGGTGCTTACTCACAGGCGGCAAAAATTAAGGGTGTTATTCCGTGGGCTATTTTAAGATTTTTGTGTCTTTAGTTGTTTTTCGACAAAACGCTCTGTTTCGAAAATATACGGCGACACACAATATTCAGGGCTCCCGCGAGGCCAAAAGCCGCCCGCGTGACACTCCTTATTTTGGCACCCTCTGACAGATAAATTGGGGCATACAAAAACGGTCAATTGTCAAAATTATTTTTAAAAAAATAAGAAACAGAAAAATTAAAAAAAAAATTGAAACTGAATTTTTTTTAATTTTTCTTTTTTTAAACATTTTCCTTTACTGTTTTAAAAAATATTTTCCTTCACTTTTTTCAAGTTTAAGTCTAATTGCCGCGACCCCCAAAGGCAATCGGCCCAAACTTTTCTCTTATTCGATTAAGGAGGCCTCTCTTCAGACCCCTCCCCACACAGAATGCAACTGGGCGAAGCCCGCTTGTTATTAATATTAGAAAAATGAAACTAAATCACAAAAGCAAAAGGAACTTAAATTTCTAAAAACTTAAAAAGTAAAATGTAATTTTTTTACCAAACCGTAACAGCTTACGTAATTTACTTTTTTAATTAATAAAATTATTAAGTACATTAATTTTTTTTATGAAAAATTTGGAAAACGAAAATATCTACTTTTAATTTCCGCATTAATCTGTACTTTTAATTGCCGCAATTAACTGTTGTATTTTAGTCGACGCGAGGTTGACGGCTTCATCAAGACAGTTCAGTCTTGAGTATAGTTTTTTCGATTTTTCATCAGACAAGAACTGTTTCCAATTAATTTTTTTTTGTCGAAAAAAGGGACAAAACACGTCTAGTGAGCAAGAGGCTAATTGCCGCCCCTAGAACGTGGCGCCCACATGTACTGCACGCTTTGCAAACATGGTTACGGGGGCCCAGACAATATGGGATTCTTAAAAAAATTAAATGTTGCTTAAGTACTCAATTAATGGTGTACTTTACTGAGCGTATCGAATACATCGTCCAGAAATCCGTATTTATCGTTATAATTATTCCGACTACTAAAAATTGATTTGTAGTCGTACATTACGTTTGTTTTAAGACTTATCATTTTCTCTATTTGAAAGTTGTCAAAATTGATTCCGTTTCGCACGTGCAACAATTAAAAAGCTCTGTAATACGAAATCCGAGATGACATGCGTTTTATGAATGAACTTGCCAATAGGAATTCGTTACAGGCTAGGCGATTATAGAGTGAACGATTTCCGGCTAGTCATGTTTCTGCTAGAAAAAATTGTCAAGGTATTCTTCAAACGTCTTTATGAAACATTTGCACGAAATGGAACTCAAGGAAGACCAAATACAATCACAACAGTAGAATTAGAAAAGAATGTGCTAAATATGGTAGAGGAAGATCTAGAATCTTCTACCAGAAAGCTGGCAAATGCGTCCTAGGAGTGTCTGGAAAAGTAACGGTGTTTATATCCATACCATATTCAGCACGTTCAGGCACTTATTCCTGCTGATTTTCCTCCACGTATTGCATTTTGTTATTGGTTTCTACATATGCTGGTTCAAATTCCTCAATTATTGGCGCTGATTCTTTTCAACGATGAAGCAAATTTCTCCAGAAATGCAATCTGGAATTTCCGTAGTAGTCGTGTGTGGGTTGAAGAAACCCCACATGCGGTACTTGGAAGATTGTTTTCAACATCAATTATCATTAGATATTGGCGTGTCGACATTTTTTTGGAAAGACTCACCTACCAGATTTCTGCAGGATATACCACTGGCAATGAGAAATGTGTGTAATGTGGTTTATGGATAGTGTAAGTACATAGTTTAGTGTGGTTGCTCGTGAGTTATTAAAGGCAAAATGTGAAGATTCCTGAATTGGCCGAGGTGGTCCTCACTTAAGGCCTGTTGGAATCCCAGTTTTAAATCTCTTCGATTTTTTCTTTTCGGGGCATTTCATTTTTGTTCTTAAGAATCTTGAAAGTAATAAAGCATTGTTGGTTTTCGAAAAGTTTTGGTCGCCCTGTGTCTTCTAAGCAAAGCGTCTTTTCGAAAAACATTTAAGGACATAAAAGTCTTAAAAGCAAGAATTACGTCTTTAGTCAATACCCTGTATAGATCCAATCCTGAGTTTAAATGTCGAGAGCCGCTGAATGCTAAATAAATTTCATTGCTGTAGAAATTATCTTTCAAATTTTTCACCAGATCATTAAAGAAAACACTATTAAGTGATACCCAAACATTTTTAGTATCATTAATGTTTAGTTTTTCTTTTAAAAGTGTAAGCCAAACATCATTTCTTTATTCAAGCTGATTGTGAGTTATCATCAGCTCAAGTTTGGCACGTTTACATCGTGGCCGCACCTTTAAGAGTGATGAAACAGAAAGCTCATACAGACGATAAATGAAAATTATGTAAACAAAAGAACGTTACGTGGTTAATTAAATTTATGTGGAACATTTTATAGTCAGCAAGGATGCAAAAGTGATTAAACGGAGCCAATTTGAGGCATTGTAATTAGGGTGTAATTAAATACATCGAAGTGAATTCGGCGGCGCTCGACCTTACAGCCTCAGGCCACAACCTCAATTATCTTTGAAATGATGGAACTGTACCGGAGCTATCAACGCTGTATGATCCACAGCTCGATATCCGCCTTGTCACTCGACCGGAACTATTTTGGGTTCGGAAGTGTTTTGACAAATATGGCATTGTGAATTAACAACGCTTGCCCTAATGCATTTTTTGAAAAAGTTTCGCTGTACTAGAACAAAAAGAAATTGAAATGCACATTTGATATGATGCACTTTAGATTTCTTACAATAATTTTTATTTGCGTTATTTACTTTGCAATTTCTGACATCTCACGAAGAACAGACGAGACAATACTTGCGCAGAGTATGTGAAATGGCACAAATCTTGAAAAATATTGTGTATACATGAAAATGACGAAAACTTTTATGCGTTATACAGAGTGTTAATGAAAAAAACAACTTTGGCTGGTTCAATAGTCAAAAGTTTGCGAAATATGATATAATTAAAAAAAAAAGCTTATATACACACAGAATCAATAGGCATTTAGCGCACTTAAAGTTATCAGAGACTATGTTTAAATTGTTTGATGAAATGGAACATGCCTCAAAGGGTAAATTCGTTTAGTTTCACGAGTTGTCACACCAAGACAACCTCTGTTTTATGATATTTTGTTTTTAATAGATTCATTCATATCTGAAGATATAAATAAAAATTTAATATCTCTATTGAGTGCAGCTACTACTATTGAGTACCGGACTTAGTTTTACAAGAATCATTTTCTTATTTTGATGTCTAATATCATTTGCCAAAGTGTATAAAGCTTTTTTTATTATTTAACACCGTATATTAATGGATCAGTTTTAACAATTCTAAAAGCAGTTTGAGTTATCTTATTGAAAATTGTATTTAAGTCAAATTAATACTTTTTTCTATTTACGAAATTCAAAGTTTTATGTAGTCGTATACCTACTCAGATAATTATACATGATAAATGTTAGATACTCCTGTACAGACATCCGTAATTAAAAAGCATTTCCTATACGCAAACAAATGTCAAATTGTAGCACTTACGGTGCGGATGACTGTATAATACATATGCATACAAGGAGGTACAGGTTTCAATTTTTTTTAATAGTCGAGTGTAATGTTAAGAGAGAGAACTGAATCCTTGGTACTGCACATTTTTAATTTAGGGCGCAATCATCAGCACATATACGACGTAGAGAACATCTATCATTCTTCGTCATCGCTCATTTCTACTTTCACAAATCGTATCCCAAGCTTTTCAGTCGTTTGTACGGTGTATAAGGCAGTGTGGAGATGATGATCAATCATCTTCATGTGTGTATGTGCTAGGTGGGCTATGTATATTTCCTGCGTGGTTACTGACAATACTTTATTTAATTTTTTTTAAAAGACATTTTTGTGTGACAAGTGGTGACATAATTATTGTTAGGTGCCATAAGCATTTTAATTTTTCGCAAAAATATATAAGATACTTTTTATATCTTTATACTTAACAAATATAATTGAAGTCGACTCTTGTCCGATGAAATTTGTAGGTAAACAGTTTTTAAAACTTTAAACGGACACTGTCTAAATTAGAAGGAGCACTCTACGTTTCACTATCGCAGGATGTTATCAAACCGTAGTGAAACGTGGAGCGCTCTTTCTAATTTAAATAGTGTCTCGTTAAAGTTTTAAAAACTATTTACTTACTAACAATTGTTGTTTATTTTGGTATAGTTGTTGCTCGTGATAATTGTATATAGAATACGGAAAAGAAAAAGACCGAGCTAAAAATATATTTATTTTTGATAAAGCGAAAAAACCAATTTCTCGAAACGTGAAGTGAGTAAATAAAAACTGTAATTTTAGCTCGACCTAAAGTATTCTTCTTGTCATATTCTATGTAATAAATATAGGATGAAATACCCTGTATTACACAAGTAGAAAAGTCATCTCTTGTTGATCAATTTCAACGTTCAAGTATTTTAAAAATTTGTAATTAATCTTTTCTCAATGCGATCGTCTTAAAACTACCAAATCTTCATTTCTGACTTGAAAATTCTCCTAAAGTTGGATGGAAATAAAACATACCGTAGCTTTATGAATAATAATGCAATATGTGGAACGTAATAGTGTTATGTCAGTATTTATCTCTTAAGAAATACAGATTACTGGGACACACGGTATAGTTTAATTAGGAAAAATCATAAAAACCTACTTCATTTTTTAAATTTATTTATACGGTTCATTTGTCAATCGAAGGATCGATAATTTTAAAGAACTTTTATACCGATTGAAGGCTTTCACTTTAATCAATAGTAGTTTCTATGCATTTGTTTGAAAGATACGCGTAGAGTGCTATTTAAACTAACTTTTGTGAACCAGCTTGTGTTTAAAGTCGGAGGTCACGTATTTTAATTCAAATTAATCTGATCGAGATGTAATAAAAAAGTTATCTATACTTAATTCTTCTGAGAATTTTACGGTGAAGCTTTATTTTTGATAATTTCATATCAAATACATTTTACTTCGTTATTAAAACTGAGAACAAAGTAAAGCATGTAATCTATTTCAAGTAATCGCAGAAGTTCAGGATTATGCATCGATAAAAAGACGGTTCCGAGCTAATATTTCACGATGAGTTGATCTGATGCTTCTGGACCTAAAAGTTGAAGGCAGAGCGATAAAATGCACCTGCTGTGTACAGGCGGGCGTTGCTTTACATCCGAAGATTTCTACACGTTTCGTACTATAACAAAACTAAAGAGGGGATTTAAAGTATCATTTCTTCCAAGATATACGTTGGAAAGTGAATTTAATTGCTAATTTCTTTAAATCTAAGTTCAGAGCAATTTCTCTTGTTTGTGCATACACTTCAAATAATAATTATGAATAAGAATTTCTTAGAATCATATAACACCCTGTATGTAATTGAATTCAGGGCGATCTATTTCCGCCAATCATTTTCACCAATGTCTTCTACATAAAGTTGTCATTTCCAGAAGCTCTAATTATTTATTTATTTCTTTGAATATTATTTTCTTGCAATTATACTGAGCAGTAGGTATTGATTAGGCACAACGAAAATTGACTTCAATAAATTAACCTGTTTCAAAGTTTATGTCATCTCCGTGCGATAACTTTCTCAATAACTCACAAACTAATTTATCTTTCCCTGTAAATAAACAAACATACCTTGACGACGGAAAATATATAAATCTCAATCAATCATGTCCACTTAGTAAGAAGGAAACTAATACTTACAGTTCGCTCAGCTGAAAGAACCCTTCGTACAGAATTTATGTGGCCAGTGGGACAGATGCGACTAATTTGCTTTACTTGCCATTTTTTTTTTGCTTGGTGCTCTGCATTTTTTAATTGCATGGCTCAACTGAATTTCGATTCTGCGTATTCTTTTAGTTATACTTCTTTGGGGATTGGGTAATACTGCTTCTTAATGAAAAGGATTTTATTTACTTTAATATTCCTACCTTTTGTAGGTATTTATAGAAGAGCTCTTAAAGAGTGCTGCCGAAAGTATCGAAAGTAGAAAAATATATTGGGTGTTCCATTGGTATTTGAAAGTAAAGATAATTTCTTGCTGAACCGAAAAAAAAATTAAATTCTTATTTTTACTGTTTGTGTAATGTTTTGTGCAAATCAAATTTGTCCTTAAATAGTACCGTGCCTTCAATTGAATTCCTCATTAAAGTAAGCTGTGATTTTTTTATGAAGTTGCTGACACAATTCTAGAGAAAACATTTGTCATTAACTATCAGTACAGTACAGTACAAAACACAACATTAAAGTTTAAAGTGGATGCTCAAAGTGCTCTCCTTCAGCTTGAATACGTAAGCGTACTCTGAGTTTCATGTTTTCAAACCCGTTTGCTAAGTATTCGGGGGTTATGTTAGCACACACATCTGTAATGCCCGTACGAAGTTCTTCGAATGTGTGACGCGTAGTTCTAAAAACTCTGTTTTTCAGGTGCGGATAAATGAAGTAATCCATAATTGTGAGATCCGGAGACCTTGCAGGAAAATTCACAATCCGATTATCGAAAAACTGTTGCAGGAAAGTCATTGTTTGATGAGCTGTGTGGGCAGTAGCATTGTCTTGCTGAAAAAAAAACCCTTCTGTAAGTTCATCATCATGTAGTTGATTATTGAAAGGTTCTAATAACTCATTTCGGTATCTTTCAGCAGTTACTGAGTCGTTAAAAAATATTGGTCCGATGATACGCCTTCTTGACACTGCTAGCCAAACACCAATTTTTAATGAATGTAATGGAGTTTCCACAAATTCATAGGGATTTTCTGCTGACCACATTCTCACATTCTGTTTATTTAAGTACCCTGAGAGATGAAACCAGGCCTCATCGGAAAAGAAATACTTGTCAAGAATGTCGTCGCTGTTTAACTTATCAAGAAACCACTGATAATATTCTGTTCTTGTGTGAAAATCTACTGGCCTGAGTTCGTGGACTGCTTGAAACTTATATGGATAAAGCTTTAAGTCCTTTTTAAGAATAGTTTGGCATGTTCCCACTGATAGCTGAACTTCTTGTGAAAGTTTCGCAATAGATTTCTTGAGAGAGTGTTCCATTCGATCCCGAACATCTTCAATGCAGGCTGCAGTCCTTTTCTTAGCTGCTCCGCTCCCTGTTTTGCGACCAAGTGATCCTGTTTCACGAAATTTAAGAACACAAGCATGGATATTTGTAACTAGCTGTTCATAAGTAATAGCAAAATTAGGAAACTGCTGTGGACACTTCTGTATACACTGATTAATTGAATGAATTAACTGTCCATTTTCTATTCTATCGGTTTGAAAATAACTTTCAACAATAAATATTTTCTGCTGTAATTCTAACATTTTGAATTAATTGAAAATACAAAGTGCCAATTTGACATTTGTTTAATTAAATAATTGAACAGCTATCAGTGCTGCAAATCTTAAGAAAATAAGACAGTGAAATCATAGCCCACTTTAATGAGGAATTCAATTGAAGGGACGGTATTTAGGTGGTGTACGATTTTTGATTAATGTGTAATACTGTTGAGAAATAGATTTGTATCTCAAAACGATCCACATATCAAGAAATACGTTTAGGGATGTGTGGTAAAGGAAAAGATGCCAACAACAAATATGTGGGAATATACGAAGCGTAAACTAATCCCATTCTATTAATTTCAATCTTTCTCCTTGATATGCTTAACATTTCCTTCTTTGTACTGACTATCACGTAAATTGCTTTATATCGTAGATCGGTTTCCAAATTGTATAAATACAATGTGATATCTTAAAATCATTCGTGGCATCTTTATTCGGAAGCTTAAGACTGGCAGTTTAAAAAAAAAACATAAAAAGAAACGTAAATAAAATAAATTTGAAAAACAAATTCAATGTTACAGTTTGAAATACTCGAACATACAAATAATGAAAATACGTAGCGTACAATTGAGAATTTTATCTTGTTTCCTGTACAAATAATATTGATCAAGATATTGCAAATTTAAAAAGAAAAACTTTAGTTTCGATATTAAACGCGTAAGTATGTGTGATCTGCGGAAAAGGCAACGGAAGCGACATCTGTATTTAATACTAAGAGAGTATGACAGGGAAACCGACAAGCGGACAGGACCCGGAAGAGGAAGTCAATACTCTTATCACATCATCATCTACTACTTGGTCAAATACGATGCGAAATATTTTTTTTTGCCACAGTCCTCCTTGAAACATTAATTTTTAATTTAAGAAACTTAAGAAGAAATCATTAAAAAGGAACTTTATGGCAAGGCAATTTTCTACGTTTCTTCTGGACCCTCCCTCTTGAACGTTATAAATGTTATCGCCCGTCACGCTCAACAAATTATTCGATAGACCAGAATTTACTCCAGAATTACATAAAACGAAATTGAAACAATTTTGGTGATATTTAGTATCCCGCTAATGGTAATAAAGGAGACAAAGAGTTCAATTATCTCTTGCTATAAACTGTAATAGTACAGTATTAATCTCCGCAAGCACGTTCATTATTTAGGATCAAGATAAAGTTGACTGCCCTTCGCATTTCCGGTTTAGTACTTTACGAAACATCGTTTTGGGTAAATTCGTAGCCAATAACGCTCACAATTCAATACTTTCGGTATTATTAAAAGCAAATTGGATATACCGTCTGTTTCATTGCAACTTGAAAAACCGCAGATATAAAGTAGGCATTAAAAAATAAAACAAATAATACGAAATAGTTTGCTTGATCACTAATGTCATTTTTCCTTCGCTGTATATTTTAGATACAAGGTTTATTTAATTATTAAAGGATGTAAGGTGCTAGTAGGGGTGGACTATTATTTGAATAATTACATTTTGTTTGTATTTTGGTCAATAAATATGTAGATGGCGTTAACATTTCCTACGTTACTGAAGTATTATTTATAATTAGCAATTTTCCGAAATTCAGTTTTTCTTTTTAGGATGTTGAAATTTGGTACGTCTGCCGATTTTCAAATGGGAAACGTTTTAATTTTGTATATTTTTTTTAATTTTCTTGTTGTGTCCGCCAGCCATATGTATGTTCAGTATATGTGTGTGATAATTGTGTAAAGTTCGAAACCTGTAATATATCACTATAAATGGTAACGATTGATTGCTTTTAATAAAAAGTTGAACATTTTTTCGAAACTATTTGAGAATCATTGGCCAGTAGTTCTCAAACAGTTTCGGAAAAGTTTTGCAACAGCGATTTTCTCGAAAAGAGTTTTTGTTAAGGACAAATGAGTTCAATCATTACCATTTATACATTACAAGTTTTAAGTTGTGGTCACTAACCAATGGTTCTCAAACAACTTGTCAATTTGTCAACTGCGATTTTCACGAAAACTGTTAACTTTCTTGTTAGGGATTATGAGTTCCATCGTTGCCATTTATAGTGATATATTACAGGTTTCAAGCTTGGTACAACTATCACAGTCACCATATGTATATACACCTTAAATAAGGTGCTTTTGGATATTTGTTCTTGACGGCCCCAACAATGGTGCGGTGCTTGTGTCATGCTGTTTTAATACCCGTGAAAATGAGATAGGCAATCAAAAAAATTGCAGAAAACGCAGTAAAGAGAGTTAAATAAACGAATTCACCTACATGATCATTATATATCTAAAATATACAGATTATCATAAGTATGTTTATCTGCACCAATATTTTGAGGACATAATATTAGTTGTAATTCTAATTATTTTGATGAAATAAATTTGTTATTGAAAGAAGTCTGTAATCGGCGACCCATTATGTCCCATTCATATTCTGCTGCGTTCCAGTCTGGAGGATGAGTTGGCCAAAGATAAATTTTGTTCCTTATACGTCGCAGAAACATTTGAAAATGAATGTAATGTAAACTAACTCTAGCTTAGCTCTATTTTATGGAAAATCTTGTTCTTGAGCTGCTAGGATGAAGACCAGAGGAGGCTACACCCAATGTATAGCGTAACGTGTTACACTTCCAAGGTCTTGAATGGCAAATTCAGTATAACCAGTCCTAATTAAGTTAGTATAAACATATAAAATAGCGACATCTTACTATCGCTTTTTGACCTAACATTGCAGTAGGATAGACAAATTGAAGCGGGATTTGCTCCTAATGAGTCCCCCATGCAAGGCGGCCATGCTTGCTGTCAAAGCATAATGAAAGATTTTAGAAAAATTTTGTGCAAATCGTTTTTGATTGCAGTGAGAACCTCGAGCAGCCTCTGGACAGCTGTTTCAGCCCTGCTTGGGGCTTCTTCAGCAGAAACGTAGCTCGACATTCCCACTGCAGACCAAAAACGACTTGCCCAATTTATTCGCAAATGCGATGTAAGAATGATGAACATATAAAATAGCGACATCTTACTATCGCTTTTTGACCTAACATTGCAGTAGGATAGACAAATTGAAGCGGGATATGCTCCTAATGAGTCCCCCATGCAAGGCGGCCATGCTTGCTGTCAAAGCATAATGAAAGATTTTAGAAAAATTTTGTGCAAATCGTTTTTGATTGCAGTGAGAACCTCGAGCAGCCTCTGGACAGCTGTTTCAGCCCTGCTTGGGGCTTCTTCAGCAGAAACGTAGCTCGACATTCCCACTGCAGACCAAAAACGACTTGCCCAATTTATTTATTTATTTATTCTCTGAAACAGCAGAGGCTGCTCGAGGTTCTCACTGCAATCAAAAACGATTTGCACAAAATTTTTCTAAAATCTTTCATTATGCTTTGACAGCAAGCATGGCCGCCTTGCATGGGGGACTCATTAGGAGCAAATCCCGCTTCAATTTGTCTATCCTACTGCAATGTTAGGTCAAAAAGCGATAGTAAGATGTCGCTATTTTATATGTTCATCATTCTTACATCGCATTTGCGAATAAATTGGGCAAGTCGTTTTTGGTCTGCAGTGGGAATGTCGAGCTACGTTTCTGCTGAAGAAGCCCCAAGCAGGGCTGAAACAGCTGTCCAGAGGCTGCTCGAGGTTCTCACTGCAATCAAAAACGATTTGCACAAAATTTTTCTAAAATAAGTTAGTATAATTCTGTTGGTTGAACCATTTTGACGCCACTGGAACCTGGTGATCTTGTTATTATCGGTAGAAGTAAAAACAATTCTAGACTTCACTAAACTCTTTGAATGACTACCTTTTACCTTAGGATTTATTTAATCCACCCAAAATACAATTAAAATCTATTCCTTAGGGCCAGCTGGTACAACAGTTGGGAGTTCAAGGACACGTTCAACTAAACTAGGTTCAAAGTGCATCAAATTTTATTTAGGAATGCATTAATTGTCATATGTCCTTAACATCCTACGCGAACTTGTTTACTTTGAACTACCTTGGTACAACTGGCCCTTAAAATCTAAGGCGACGAATTTCACGTTTGTTAATTCTGGAGGATGAGTTGGCCAAAAATAAATTTTGATCCTTATACGTCGCAGAAACATTCGAAAATGCGTGTAATGTAAACTAACTCTAGCTTGGCTCTATTTTATTGAAAATCTTGTTCTTGATTTGCTAGTATGAAGACCAGAGGAGGCTACACCCAATGTATATCGTAACGTGTTACCCTGCCAAGGTCTTGAATGGCGAATTCAGTACAATCAGTCCTAATTAAGTTAGTATAATTCAGTTTGTTGAACCATTTTGACGCAACCTTAGGATTTATTTAATCCACCCAAAATGCAATTAAAATCTATTCCTTAAGACCAGTTGGTACAACAGTTGGGAGTTCAAGGGGACGTTCAACTGAACTGAACAAAGTAAACAAAATCGCATCAAATTTTATTTAGGAATGCATTAATTGCCATATGTCCTTAAAATCTTATGCGAACTTGTTTACTTTGAACCTGGTTAAGTTGAACGTTGGCTTGAACTCCCTTGGTACAACTGGTCCTTAAAGTCTGAGGCGACGAATTTCACGTTTGTTAATTCTCTGAAGACGTCCAGCATTACGCTAAACGAGGCTATATCCAAATTTCTTTCTTTGGATTTCTTCTGTCCAAACAATAAGCAGTTCTGTGCAAGCAAAAAACTAGCTTCCTGTAGTCAACAATTGTCTCTATTTTCAGGTAGGAAAACGTTATTTTCTGATAATTTTAAGCAACTTGTTAAGATTCAACACTGTACGGCTTTCCAAACTTTACGTTGCTACCGCACCCTTTAAAAAAATCTAATTTTTGCGCCTCTCGCTCCCTGGCTTTTATTTCATAATAAAAATAATATACATAGAAGTTTATACATTGTATTAATATGTTTGTTATGAAAATTAAATTTCTGTTACACTTTTCGCGCCTCCCAGTTTGGAAATCGTTACTCTAAGGACCGGTTTTTCAATCACAAGTTAACTTTAACCTTCAGTTTATTGCCATAGAAACAATTATCTTCGTGCTTGTTACCATGGAAATAAACCGATAGTTAGGATTAACCTGTGATTGAAAAACCGGGTCTAAGGCATTTAGGTTGTAAGGGATTGTTGAGTTTAACCGCTCCCCTGGAATAGTTGTTTTTTACGCTCAAAAGCTTTGGCTTTATTTAAAGCAAGGATTAAGTAAACTTAAACGACTATTTCTATTCGATTTTCTTACTTATTTCTCTCAATTCATTCATCCCTAAATCTATTGCGTAAGAAGGAACAAGGGCCAAAATATCGTAAGATTAAAAAGTGGCTTGAGAGCGATTCCTGGCTAATTATAAGCTTAAATCAGAAACTTACAAAGAAGGGGATTATTACGACCCAGAGATCGTTAATGGTTTATTAAAATTCGGATGTCTTCTTGTTCTCACATCTTCCTTTTCTCTAATAAAAATAATTCAGAAATGTGTAAAAGTTTTAACAAAAGATTAAATTCAAAAGCATTCATGTCATATGTTATTGAAAACAAATTAACAATAAATTATTTTTTTACTAAATTTTGTTGCAAATCCTAATGCAATGTTAGTTCAAAAAGCAATGGTAGGATATGGCTGTTTAAATTATTTATTTTTTTACTGTTCACCAATCACGGTACACTCTTGGAAATAATAACACCGGCTGGTGTTATTTGCGGTTCACAACGCATTTTTGTGTTAAAATTTAACACATTTTCGTGTATTTGTATATGAATTTTCTCGCTAAACCCGTGTTAATTTTCACACTGGACCGCAAATCATACCGTTTTTCAACAGTGGATTGGATACTGACAAAGGATCAGACGTCTGATACTGATCAAAACTATGTCAATTCTTGTGAGAGTCTGACAACATAGTCTACGCTATCTGATAATCATTCTAGATTTTCTTACTCTTTTAAAGAGTCTTTGCACGCATGTTCTCTGTTTGGATACAACCAGGGGCTTTACTCTTTACAGGGGCCTTATTCTCGAATCGAGGGAATAAACTCGCAAGAGAGCCTGACGTCAAAATGACGTCTTACGATTTATTCAATTTTGTACGAGATCCGTCACGTTCTCTTGTGAGTTTGTTCCCTCGATTCGAGAATAATGCCCCAGAAAAGGAGCACATTGCGTGTCATATTATTAAGGGTCGGACATTCCTAGGATATCTGGTAAAAAGCAGAATAAAGATAAAGAAAGCGGAGGCGTAGATTTCAACGTTGCCGCTGAACGGCTTTTATGACCGAGGCATTCTCGCCATCGCGCTCATTGCATCAGAAGCAACCGTTTGATGTAAATTACCTATGTAACATAATTGCCCTTATAGTTTCTTTCAAATTAATAATTATGAAAACATTATAATTCTTTAATGTAACTTTTAAAGAGACTTGCATAATACATTTAATTCATATCAATTATAGCGCCGTCATTGCAAAAAGAATGCGAGTTTATTTTGGAATGAATCGATTATGTAAACAACTTTTTATATCCAGTCGACCAGAACTGTAGTGGTTACCGCGTGCCGCATAGACTTCTCGGGCTTCGACTGGTTGATTGTTTTGTTTTTACAGGGCAGACGCGGTAAAGATCAGAACTTTTTCCGACTATGATCGCTTCAGCATATTAGTAGTTCCTCATATATTTAACGAAACCGTCCGCCTAAAATGCGCCTAAGATGAATCCAATTAGTAGAATTTGTTTGCGAGGACTGCAAATTAGTCACAAATTGGGCGCAGGTTGCGTTAGTCACATGATATGCAGGACTATCATGTGACTAACGCAACCTGCGCCCAATTTGTGACTAATTTGCAGTCCTCGCAAACAAATTCTACTAATTGGATTCAACTTATTCGATTTATATTTGCTTTATATGTAAAAATTTTCGAAATACTGAAATTTTTCGGCACAATTGTGGTTTCTTACAAAGCAATAGGTTCCCAAACCTTTTTGGTTAACCGCCCTCTCTCTATAAAGACAAAAGTGGTAAGGTGTAATTTGTATTTTGCACTATGTTAGGCTGAGAAATTTTTGTTATCGTCGATTTGTTTCTGAAGTCCTCTTATTCTTCCGGGCCAGCAATGTCTCCCTTCTAGATTCCTCTAGGGGATACGCTTAAAAACAGACTAATTTGATTAAATTTAAGTGACTGTTTATTTCAATCAATACCACAAAAACCATTTTTGTGTACTTTTTATAATATGTAGGCTATAAACATAACAAGAGAGGGTGAACCATTTTGACGCCACTGGAACCTGGTGATCTTGTTATTAGCTTATCTAGCTTTACTGTTTCTGGAGGTTCTTCTGACTTATTTATAGCGTTTTCGATTCAGTTGCACTGGCTGCACTCAGAGTATTTACATCTTGTGATAAAACGCGATGAACATACTTTGAGGACAATCAGTGCAAGTGAATCGAAAACGCTATTAGTTCCAAGTCATGCGAGATCGATTATAAAAGAGGCACCTGATTTAATGAGCTAGGCAAAGAAAAACTGTATGCATTGTGCACAAAAAAATAAAAATAATAAGCGATTGTACGCGAAGTGAAGCAGTTTAATTGTATAATGGAGTTTCAATGTCGATCGCCGATGTCTATTAAGACGCGTCGGTCTGCAGATCAGATATTTTAATACAATGCCTGCACACAATTTACTTCAATAGTCAGATAAACGATTTTAGTTGTTATGCTGATGTAGGTTGTGTGCCTACTTTCAGTGGCGGACCCGGTATGTTAATATAAATGCAGTCTACTTATTTTTGAAAACCAATAAATATTATAAAAAATTGACAATCTAATATTACCTGGATGGTGAAATCTGTGTTCGCAAGTATATTCATTCCAGAAAATTCAGTTATTTCATAAAATAAACTTGGAATATTTTCCCACATAATGCGGTAAGTTCCATGAAGTTATTAACTAAGGTTTAATCAGAGTTGATTGTGATGTGCAAGGAACTGCAGAGCCAGCGACTTGCTTCGGAAAATATCACCGATTACTACTTATTAAAGTCGAAGTAAGCGTCTTTTGCCGTAGGCACTAAAACTGTTTTAGATTTTAATTAAACGTTTTGCCAGGCAAATTGCAAATTCAAATAGAAAATTAAAATCCTATTAGTTGCGTAACAAGTTTTAAGTAAGTATTAAACTATGAAAAGGGAACTTAACGTAAAATAATGAACGAATAGTTTTAAAGTACTTCTCATCGTTAGCTACTGTTCATTTCATTAAAATACATGTATTTTTGGGGACATTACATACTGTGGCTTGCAAAAAAAACGAGTACACCTGTTTTTCGTTGTATAAAGTTGGTCTTGAGATTTTATTTGTCAGTGTCAAACAATTAAAATTCAGACTGACAGAAAACGAGTAACTTAGAAGACGAATAGTGATTCACAGCAGTAGCGAACGATTATAGTTTAAATAAAAATACTATGATGCACAAATAATATGTGGGAAGAGGAAAAAATTGCAAATGGGAAAGATGGTTGGAGATAGATGTCCAAAAATGTGAATTTACGATTCGGATAATGCCCTTCTGAATTAAGAAAAAATCCATTATAAACCGCAAGGGATTCCATGTTTTAATAAATTTTCCTATATTCTTGTCACCAACACGTCGAAAATTACAAATTGAGCTTTGAAGAGTCTTGATGAGTGTTAAAAAAATTATATGAATAAGACAGCAATCAACAATTGTATTTCGATTAAATTACATTGCATTTATAGGCCGTTAAATATTTAGAATGTCGTGATATTTATTGAATAGCTACTGTCTGACTCATATCAGGTAAAATAGTAATAATTTCAACGGCTGTTCCTAACCTGTATGTTTCGAAACATGACAAAATTTTCAAAATACCCATTTACAAAGCAAAAAATAGGTGAAAACTCGGCTACTTGATTTTGAAGGTGTACGCGATTTTATTGCAAGCAAGTGTACATCAAATTATGTACTATATTTCTTTAGTAAGATTAGAAATGAAAAATTGTTTTTTTTTTGGCATGGTGATAACTGATTTGAGAATTTTCGTCTGAAGAAGAGTATTAAAGGTACAGATAGAACAAACTACAGTAAAATCTCACAATGGTGACCTCCGTAGTAAGCACTTTCTTGTACTGTAGATACTTTATAATAATCCTAAGGTATTGGCGTAGCAAAAGCTGCTCACCCCTAGCTCATGGGGTGATAAAAAACTATTTCAATCCTCTCTGTATATAGTACATTAAATTAAAGAAAAAATACGGTTGTTCACTAGAAGATAAAAGAAAATCTGAAACAAATGGACGCAATCGAAAAAAAGATGAAAAAAAAATGAGGTATCGGTGGAAAAGAGACGGAAAGAAAAGGATAAATGGAAAGTCCGAAATATAATGTCAGAGGAAAATGTAAGCAAATAGAGATGATAAAAGACAAGACAGGATAAAAATAATTCAAAAGTAGAAGACAACATATACGGATATAATTGTTTTTAAAAATGCAAGAAAAGGAAGATGGAAAAAACCCCAAACAAGAAAAGATCAAGGTTAAACAAGTTATTAGATTTGATATTTAGGTTTCCTTTTAATTAGTTTTTAACATTTTTGTTTCAATTTTCTGTTTTTTAATTTTTCTTATTTCTTAAAATGTTTAAAACTCAGTACTTTTTGTTTCGATTTTTAATGATTTCTTACATTTTTTATGGAAATGTTTAATTTGGCTGGGTTCATCTTAGATAGGTTGGGTTGACCTCGAAACGATTTTTTACTTTTTGGTTTGTTTAATTTTTTTTTAATCTTTACGTTTAACGTTCCTTGTTTCAATCTTCTGAAGTTTTTTCCGAATTTTCTTAGAATTTTTAAATTTAAATATTTTTGTTTCGGTTTAAATAAATGAGGTATATATATGTTTAACGTTTTCAATTTTCTGTATTTTTTTTTCGAATTTTTTTTTTTTGGTAATTTTGTAAAATTCCTTTCTTGCATTGGATTCGTTTAGGTTCAGTTTAGTTGGTTTGGTTTGCCCTTAAAACGTTTTTAATGTTTCAAATTTTTTATTTAAAAGAACTTGGGTTTATTTGGGTTTAGTGTATTAGGGTTGGGTTCACTTAGTTTCGGTTTAAATTGGATTGGGTTCACTTGGCTTCGGTTTAGTTGGGTTGAACTTGAAATTTTTAAATGTTTTCTATGATTTTAATTCTTTTATTTTTTCAAATATTTCTTTTCTCAGTCTTCTGCAGTTTTTTCGAATTTCATTAAAATTTAAAGTTTGTAACGCTTTGTTTCGATTTTTGTTAATTTCTTACGTTTTTTTATCTATTGTAAAAAATTTTCTTGGAGTTTTTTAAAAATATTGCATTTAAATTATTTATGATTTTCACATTTTTTATTTTAATGTATTTAATGTTTAACATATTTTCTTTCGACCTTCTACTGTTTTTTCCAATTTCCTTAAATTTTTTATTTTTATCACTTTTTATGTCGATATCTGATAATTATGTTTTTACCTTTTGTAAATTTTTTTTCTTGGATTGAGCTGAACTACGTTTACTTTAGTTGGGTTGCTCTCGAAACGTTTTTAATTTTTCCAATTTTGTTTAAACTTTTCTTGGATTGGCTGCACTTAGGTTCAGTTCAGTTGGTATGGGTCGACTTTGAATTTTTTGTTCTTTTTAAATATTGCATTTAAATTCTTTACGATTTTCACATTTTTCCTTTTCAAAATATTTAATTCTTAATATTTTTTCTTTCAGTTTTCTACTGATTTTCCGAATTTCCTTGAAATGTTTACTTTTTATTAATTTTTATGTCGATTTCTGATAATTACATTTTTACCTTTTGTAAAATTGTTTTCTTGGGTTTGATTGAATTACATTCAGTTTAGTTGGGTTGACATCGAAACATTTTTCATGTTTTCAATTTTGTGTTTAAAAAAGGCAAAGAGAGAAGATGGGAGAGATAAGGAAAACGTACAACAATCGACTTTCTTCAGTTGTTTAAACAATCCTCGTATTACCTACTGTTATTCAGAGCACAGAAACAAAAACGTTCGATTTTTTTATCTCTGTTCGATCATTTACTTAATAGATTTGATCTCGTTTTGCTCATCCCTAAACAAGATCCTGGCTACACCCATGTTTGACTGAATTATTATAAGAATAAGGTTGTGTACAGTGAAAGTTATCCATTGTGGATACTGATTAGAGTAGACTAGAATTGTCCATACTACAGAATTGTTATTAATACATGCTTGTACAGAAATATGAAGATATTTCAGAATTTTATATTAAATATAAAATTCTGTAGCATGAACACTTTCATAATTTGTACTTCGTCAGTGTTCATAATGGATAGGTTTTATTGTACACAACTTTATCCCGAATGAAAAACGAGAGGGCTTAAATATTTAATATACTTAGTGTCTATTTAATGATTTAGAGGGAATCTAGGAAAATTATTAGAAATTATTTTGCTTTAAAATTAAATTATAATTAAATTCTATTTTATTTTATTTTTTTGGTGATTATAATGTAGATTAAACTTCTCTGCAATCCTTAATACTTCAATTTAATTAACTTTGCATTCGATATCATGTTTAGAAATCTGCGATGTACCCGTCGTTAGGAATTCTGGAATAAGATTGTTTTAGGCATAGAATATCCTACTCCTTTCTGACATAACTGCGGTTGGGAAACAATTTCCGCTCCAGGTTACAATGCAAATACGCCCGGAATCTCAGCGGCATTTAAACTTTGTCTTTATTTCATGCCGTAAAATTAATTAAATTGAGGTGCATCTTAAATGCACATTCTTTTATGTAGAGATATTCTGTATTATTATTATTCTATGTAGGATAATATTCGCATTTAAATATGAAGGTATTCCATTTATTTATTCATTCACTGAACAACTATTACAAAATATAAAATTTAGCAAAAAAGAGAAAGAAAAATGTTAACATGTAAATGTAATCCCGAAAACACTTTTAAATAATTAACTAATTGGAATTCCTTTTTCCTAGACATTTATTTACACAAAAATGTTGAAGCTGGGCTTCGTCTGGATATTGCAATCAATAAAAATTGTTTTAAGAAGCGAACATTCTGACCAAATGTTTGAGTTAAAATAAAATGCAGTAAAACAAAAAAAATGATGTTATTCTGGCAAATATTTAACTGTACAAAAATAGAATCATCGATTTCGAACAGGTGTTTTTTTTGTTCTATTTGAATTTACCTCTCGTTCTTTTGTTTAATATTTTACATAAATATGCAATTGTCTATGTAAATGTGTACAAATATTTTAACTTTAAATTTAAATTCGTCAATACTTTTAATTCGGATAAATTTTCCACACAATTTATTGGCGTAATAATACAACAAATACTACAATTATATAGTTTTTAAATAATGTAATTAATATATCTACATATTATACATATAAAGTAAGTAGGTATGCGTGCTCCAGGAATACTGGTAAAATTCATTTCATTCAATGCTTAATAACCTTTTGTTCGATATAATGTACATTTTGAGATTTAGGAAGGATCACGGTCCACTGTAAGGATACCAATAATGGAAATTCTCTGTAATATCGCAGTACTGAATCAGAGACGTGATATAATAAAAACCAATAGAAGCTTCAAAGAAAAGACTCCAGTAGAAAGTAAATCTTCATTGTTGTTATTGATTCTCTAAATTTGTTTTCTTTTCTGTACTCTTGACTGGCCATATCTTTAGCACCGCGTAGCTTTATTTTTGTCAATTAAAATGTGTTATTATTTAGCTAGAATTATTTTATCACAACGCAGTTTGAATTTCATTCTCTTATGTGTTTATTTACTGTTTTATTTACTCTTATGAATTTTATTTATTCGCAAAATTAATTATTATATAGGGTGATTCGGATTGAGTGCAAAAAACTTTGGTATTTTGTCGGGGCGGTTATTTAAAGTGAATATGAATCTAGGTCCTACTTCACTTCGTTACAGAATTACAACAGATCAACATTTTATGGGTGTAGTAACAAATATATAAACAAAACATTAGGTTATAAAACTTTATGATCTGAATTTAAAAACTTTCTGCGGCATCTGGTACCAGTCTCAGTTATTAAACGATATCGAAATGCTTAGGTTTGTGCGAGTTTTGAGCTACCGATATTATTATATTCAAATTATTTTTCCAATTAAATTAGTTTTGTAATTTGTTAAAATTTTGAGTATAAGAAATATAGGTAAAATTTTATAATATAGTTACGATTATCAGATGTTATAGTAACCTACCTAATAACATATATTTCTGTGAAAATAAACTGATGACTAAAGTTAAACTGGGATTGAAAAACCGGGTCTTATTCGCATACATAGATGACTATGACGACTGACGATCATAACTGTCTCTTTATAAGATTTTACCTTTAATAAGTGAAGCGAAATCTGCAGACAGAAGTCTTGACAAAGTGGGACAACAGATTCAAAATTATTCATAAGATGAGTAAAATGGACTTTTGGAAGTCCTTATCGATACCCGGCGGCAAGCCGTGCTGAGAAGTCAACAGCTGTCCTGAAGCTAAGCTCGGAAGGAGGTACGGGTGTGTTAAATAAAACAATAAGGGCGTCACGAAGCAATCCCAGCTGATGAACGCACTATGGAACCAACTCCCAAAGTTTACGGCGTGCGCTGATAAACGAAAACTTCCAGGAGACTTACTAACAGTCCTATGTTCAAGAAAGGGTCTGAGACGCAGCCAATACCGAGATGTAATAAATAGTAAATATATTAGCACACGCTAATAATAACTTCGCAATAGTGTACACTGGCTTTAATAGCCTAAAGTAAACTATTTAAATACTTAAAAAAATAGTTAAAATTAACTTAGGTTCAGTACTGACCTTCACTGGGTCGACTAGAAGTCGCACGACGTTACCACAGATCAACTAAATTAAATTAGACTTAAAAATCACGATAAGTACTCTAAACTACACAGAGATGTGCCGAGAATATTTGCTTAAAAACAAAATAGTACAGGTATAAAACATGCGGATACGTTACTGAACTTTTGTCTCAGCTAATCGTTACTGCCTTCTTGTTGCTGGCAGTCAAAACATAGTATCAGTGGCGTACGGCCTCACTCGGATAAACGTCGAACTACAATACCGCTACTGCACGCGTCAACGTCGGTGACCTTCAATGCAGGTATGCCGCGCTGTTCAATTAACGGCGTCTCCGAGGAATACAAATAATCACAAAGCGAGATCTGCCTTATTCGCAACGATCCACAGAGTATGCAGTCGTACAGCAGCAATGCTTAAAAGAGATGTGACGAAAAGTAATAATGTCAGTACGAACCTAATCTTTATTTAAAGTGACCATAACGCCAGATCATTGCCGGGAGTCGCATTTTTTTTAAGCACTTCTGTACAACCCTTGATGAAAATGGACTATCTAATCCTCACCAATCTAGAAAATTCGCTGGCGAGGCTGCTTAAATGTACCTCAAAAGACACGTACAGCTTGTCCAATTCTAGATAAATGTGCTTTAATTTTGTAACACAATTTTACACAAACTCCTACAATTTACGAAATACCTGTCTCAGCTCTCGCATCGAACGGAAAAGTGAAGTCGCCAAGATGGTTGCCAGACATCGCATGGCGAGCCAATCGGAACACAAAAAGCGAAGGACGCGTTTACACAAAACCTTCGATTTCAAACGGCGTAAGAACATTACTTCCGGAAAGAAATGTTGCCAACTTTATTTATAACGCACAGTATGCAACTCGTAGTTTCCGAAATGTAACTAGAGATTAATCCCTAACATATTTTATCATCGATAGAATGTCGATGTTCAAAGAAAACATCGAAATTGAAATTTTAGTGCCTTCTATTAATAAATATTACAGATTGTATTCTAATTTCTTTACTTTGAAATATTAAAAACCGTTACGTTAATTTCCTGGGTATGGATTTTGCAGTCGAATAGTCTTCCCGCCGTGCTTTTCGGCTCTGCATGTTGCTGCTCGCGACGGTACTGCCTGTGGCCGGTGGTGGAATTTTGTGGACTTTTGACTTCTCTGTACGCTCTGCTTGAAAATGGACGTTATTTGTAAGTTTCTTAACGAAGTGTGAGTGTGTTTAATTTTTTGGAATTGGTGACCCGACTATCTTCAGCGAATTATCTAGCTTCGTTGATTGACAGCCCGCTGTTAGTGAGACCCATTGCTACGGGGTTTTTCGACGTGGAAATTTTCGTTCTTAGGCTTGCTTTTCTTTGCCAAGCAAGGTAGGTGCCATCTTGTTTACTCATCTTATTACCTGTCTGTTTCCACGGGCGTTTAGTGTTTATGGAATTATTGTAATATGTTGTTAATTGTCTTTTTAGCGACTGATGCGTGGACAGTTAATCTTTTTGTTGCCCGCCAACAGTGTGATACCTTGTGCGGGTCCTTGTTCCGCTTGGAGCAGCGTGAACATCCCCCCCCCCCCCAACGTTCGTTGGGAAGGTTTAAGAAGGTAGTGCCGCCTCTGATTTGAGTTATCGGCGATGTAATTCATCTCGTCCCGGAGGGTTTCTGAAGTAAGAATATTCCTTTTTGTTCTAACTGTTCATGCAGTCCGTGTGACGTCATCGCCCTGGATGTGCATTCTGCCAGTAGCATAGAATTGGGGCTGAGCTGCGGGAGGTTCCGCCATGAATTTGGTGAGGAGGGACGAGCTGTTGTTGAGCAACGTGGCTGGGGAGTTTATTTTGGGGTTTACATCATTTTATCTAAGTTATATTTATCGGTTGTGCTATTTATGTACTTTACCTATTTTTTTTTTTGCTTTTGAGATTTTATCTTTACATTGTATAGTGTCACTGTTTAGCTCCTTCTGAGCGTGAAAGTAAATTTAGATGGTTTTCGACTTTGCGCTTCACGTATAAAGTTTATCTGATTTACTTTTGTAAACAAAGACGAGTATACTCCGTCGATGCGGTTTTTACCCTCGGTTTGAGCCTTGTTATTTGAAACTTTTCTAATATTAACCTGTTCGATCACTCCACTAGGGGACTTATATTCATTACAAATCTTAAGACTGTGTTTAACCTAATAAACGGTTTGTTTTTGGGCCGAACTAGAATCTATTTGTTGATTAACCACATAGGCTGGGACACATACTTGTGGGAAGGGTTTCCAAAAAAAAATAAAATAAAGAGCAGCGCCGAAGCGGGTCCTGGGGAGCTGTGTTTTTGAGGGACAAACGGGGATACATCTTCCCAGCTGTGAATCACCGAAATCTTGTAGGTTGCGTAACCAGCGCTGGGTGGCGCCCTTAATCGTAACACCTCTTTAAGTTTCCCACGCCGCCACTGAATGGATATTGTTACGCGGCTCTGCTCACCATCGTAGTCTCCGAAGGAACGACCGAACTTGCTTCAGAGTTACGGTACGTAACGGTTCGCGCAGGCCCATTCTTTTTCCTCATTTTGTGAATCAAAACAGGCTAAGCGCTCCTTTTGTTACACCTCGTGACAAAATAATACTGAGTAATAAACAGATCTAGGCGGACTTTAGACGGAAGATCTCGTTAAATATACGAGGAACTAGTCATACGCTTGTTATGTAAAAACTTATTTACATAACCGAAACATTCCCAAATGAACACGCATTGGTTTTCATAATTATTAATTTGAAAGAAACTACAAAGGCAATTCTGTTACACACGTAATTTACATCAAACGGTTGCTTCTGATGCAATGAGCGCGAGGGTGTGAGTGCTTCGGGCAGATAAACCATTCAGCGGCGACGTTGAAATCTACGCCGATGCTCTGTTTATATTTATACTGTTTTTTTTTAACCAGATATACTAGGAATGTCCGACCCAGTACGAAAATTTAATACTCGGACTGTACTAGCTCTGCCCGCAGTATTTGAAAGGGATTTATCTCATTTGGCTGCATCGAGGACAATACGATGTCGGATTGTAGGCGCTCTTATTGTTTGAAATAAAATATTTAATGTATGTGGTGATTTGCAGCGACTATCGCATGCATGTTCATATTTCTAAAGAGAAACTTTCTTCTATTATCTCTCTAGGATATGCAAAAAACCTTTTAACGATTAAATGTATTTAAATTGTTTCATGATTGCAGGAAAAATCTGATCTTGTAACTCGCACACCTGCCCTCTCTACTCTGTGACAATTAGAAGTATCGCAGCCGCGTAAAGGTGAAAGGAGTAAATAGTACATTCCGCGTGAAAAGCGTCCTTACTAAGTGGGCTCAATTCTTAAGCTTGATCATTCCGATTTCATTAAACCGCATCAAACATCTTGTTACTCGCCGCTACAGTCTCACGATTTGACGTCTAGTCGACCGCTTCAATAATCAACGGCTCGCAGCATGAACGATGCCATGCTCCAGGTGAGCGATAAGTCGAGATAAATTTTCGTCCTCACATTGGTTATCACTCTTTCCAATAAGTTCGGGCCATTTTAAATGGCATTCAAAATGTCAGTGCAAACATTTTCGCGAGCTCCTTTTCGTTCAATCGTGAGTACTTTTCTCGTGCACACTCTGATAATCATTAGGTATATCCTAGAAATGTCCGAGTTTCAATAATAAACATTAGATAAAAAATTGAATTGCTTAATTTTCTTAATATTTTACGACTCTTCATGTCTAATAACATCATATGTAATGTTTTTCTTTCATTTAAAAATTAATAAAGACATTGATCCTCATACATTTTCTAATTTCAACATCGATATTAGCAAACATCGATATTTAGTGGTCAATGTTTTTTAAATAACGATGATATGAATTTTCGATGTTATCGATTGGTGTCCCATCATTAATGCAGGTCACATGGAATACAGGACTAAATGAAGACCAGATATTTAGTGTTTAAAAATATAAGAATTAAAAAGTTTCCTTAACTGATTGACATTTTGGAACTCAACTAATTTTTTTAAGTAGTCCCAGATTTGACTGGAATTCTTTTAGCACATTTACATAACAACGATTTGTAACACAAACCATTATCGTAAAAACATTTCCGTGTTAACGTGCCAATAAGGTCGTCTGTGCGGTAACATACAACTGTAAAGTGTCAGAGAGTGATATAAATTTGCATTAATTTAACAGGTACACAGATATAATATATGATAATGGTGTTTTTTTTTTGGATGAAAAAAATACAAATTCACGCAGCGCAATCTATCTTGCTTATAACTGTGCTTGCATGAATTATTTCACTTTCTATAATCATTCGGAAATCATTTCTAAATTTTATGATATGAAAGCACCAGTTTGTGTTTTTTTTTTCTAAATCATACTTTTCTAACTAAGATTATTAAAACATAATTATTTTTGTAACGTAATCATATGAGCTACGAATTTTACTAATGAATGAAAGAAGTGGTATGTAATTTCATTAAAATCACTCAATCAATTGAAAAAGTGATGCATTGATTGGCGAGAGTGAAAGGTTGCATGTGTGTACCATAAATACATATGTATAATATACGTTTAAATTTGCATAAAGCATTTTAAATTTCCTATCTAACTGTTTTATTAAATCGATTTATTTTTATGAAAGTAAATTATAACGCAGTTCAATCGCCGCGGATTCATTTCTAATTTCATTTATCAAGGATAACAGAAATTATATGTATGTATACATATTGCAATGGAATGAAAGTGTGGTAATGATATTAAATTTAAAAAAAATATATTTAATTGATTATGGTGCTGAACAAATCATTCATGTAGAATGCAATACGTGCCAGACGAAAAAAGAAATAAATTTGGTTGTGGTACACTGCTGATTATAATTTAAGCGACGCAAAAAAGTAGTGCTGTTAATATGAAATTGAGGGTTGCTGACCGTAAACGTCCGGAGAAATATATGCATGCACTGAATGTCAATTAAAAATGCGCTAACGAGGATAAAGGGGATGATCTATGAATATAAAATTCTCTCTTTCTTGTTTGTTAAAAATACTGTTCCTACGTTGGTTATAAATATATTTTCTTTTACAAAATTACTTTATATTGTATCGACTATTAATTTAGCATCGAAATTTTTTAAATTACTGCAAGTTTATACGGATTGAATCGCTGTTATGTGTTCAGAATGAATTAGTTAAACAGCACAAAGAAGAAAACAAGATATATCTAAGTGTTGAAGAAGTTTAATTGCCAATATCTTTTTTCCATTTTGATATGGTGAGATGTTGAGGAATAAATCAGTTTTAGTTTATCATTAAAAACGAATGAAAGTTAAATTTATTGACGCATATTGAATGAATGCAAACCTGAGGCAAACCAATTCTCTGTTTCATAGAAATATTAAGTCAATTTTATAATTGACTGTGCAAACACATGTTATACAGGATGAGTTTGACAGTTTAAAATGATTAATTCATTTTAACTTTTGATTTTAATCTATTAATAAGAATTTCTTATACATTTTGTCAGCAGTCTGTGACATCGCTTCTCTTACAGGTTTAGGTTAATTCTACCCTGTATAATGATTAATTACAAGTTCAAGTAGTGCGTTTTCGATTTGTTTCCAACCCATTTACATAATTTCCTAAGTTAAAAAAATGTTAATTTGCATATCTTGATTTGCTAATTGCTTTTTCTTGTACTAACGATAAGATTAATTCTTCATGGTCAATTATTTGTACATTATCTGTCGCAACTTTTTTTTAATAAAAACCATCTGATATCTTCACTTTGTCTATAATGATATGGCTAGAGTTAAATACTTATTTACAAACGGTTAAAAATGCATTTCTAATGAGCAATAAACGCTGAATAGTAAAACATGGAAATTATATTAAACCACCGAAAGTGTGGAAACTTTTATTAAAACAAACACAGCTTTAGGTTTTATTTTTAAACGGTCGGGACCCGAATGTCTGAAATTCTTGACCGTAGTATTAAATCACTCACACAAAACAATATTCCGCACTCAACATTCACGAAATTGTGAATGCGAGAAAAAAGAATGTGTAATTCACTTGAACATTAATATAAATTAAAGTCTGCGGAGACCAGCAATTCAAATGCAATTTATAAAATTATTACGCCGCATTTTTGCTTTCGTTTCTGCACGAGAGCGTCTACAAGTCCTCCATGAAAATGAGTTTTTACTGCTTTAAAAATTTGCTTTTGTTTAAAACGAATTCTGGTGTACGAAGGCCACTACATTCTTTAAAAATAAATTTGTTGGTCTTTTGGTTATACCTCTCTTTTGAATGATATTTATTTATTTGTTCTTTTGCGCGAAACCTCTTTTGTTATAATAATTGTCATCAATTGTTCAGTCAGAAATGATTTATGTGCCCCTTAATTATGTAGTGTGGTTAAGAGTATTTTTGAGTCAACACTGAAATAAAAGTAATTATTCATATTAAGAAAAATACTCGGCGATGCATGGTAAAAAAAAGTAAAATGTATCACGACGTCCTTGCCTGTAGGACAACAATAAGAAAAGAATACTGTAAAGGTCGAAGTGGTCACGACTCTTCAATGACAGAGTAAATTCAGTACTGAAACGTGGTGTTTCATTAAAGACATGTATAAATGCGCCTAAAGGATTATAATCAAATATTCCTTTCACTTCTAGTTAATTCAAAGAACAATTTATTCATAAAATTCTCAGAGATAGTTATTCAAACGTTTCAGGTAAGAATATCATGCAGTAGTGTTTGATTAGTTCTAAATCGTCAAAGCTATGCAATCATTAAAATTATACATTTAATGAAGCTGTTAGAATCAAATATTACTTTCGATACTTTCAAGCTGGTTAGTTGTAGTATTGACGAATATCTGATCATAATTTCTTCAACATTTCATAGTTTCCTTTTTGTCACCTACATTGAATAGTTGAATGATTGCAAAAAGACTTTTTAAACCCACGACATTGCAAGTAAATTATTTGTAAAATTGTTCATGAACTGCAGTTAAATGGAAACAAAGTATCATTCTATTATTTAGTATTTTAATGGCAATATAGTACTCAGGGTGTTCTTATAAATGTATTCACCTTAAATATTTCGGGAATAAAAAGTGTAAGCAATTTCGAATAAATGTTATCAGCACTTGTTTTAAAGGATAACAAAATATCTAAAGTTAAAAGTGGACTCGAGTTTGACGTTCCAGTATCAACCAGTTAGTTAGGTTTTCAAATTTCAAGTGGTATTATCACATGTCTTATCATTGCAGTAAAAAAAAGGAACGGATAAGCAAAAATTCTAATTATTTTATGACGACTTCTCTTGTAAATGTGTGCTAAAATAAATTGGTTATGATTACTAGAATTAATAATGGTGTACCATACATACAAGTAATAGTAATCAAAATAGAAATAAGCGCAAGGAAAAATGAAAGTAATATGTGAGTGTCAGCTAAAGATATTAATTTAATTAATTCAGATATTTTATTCTAAAAAATTAAAAATGAATGAATGAATAAAACGTGGTAGTAGTATGTTTGGGTTACAACCAAACATACTGTGATGGCTGTACATCAGTATAGTAAGACCTTTGATAATGTAGGAGTGCTAGCCTGGTTTCAGAAGGTCACACAAGCCACAACCAGGAATGCCCTTGAGCAGCTGCGACGATTAGTATACCGGAAAGCTTGGTCATCTCGAGCGGGACTCTCCCCATTTCCAAATCTACCGAACGATGAAATGGTGAGGAAGTACAGTTTCGAAAAAAAAATTCTTACGAGGCTTAGTAATAAGAGATATTAAGAGAGAGAGATAATGTTCCACCTACTCCCTAAAAGAAAATGCCATTAAATGGTATCTGGATGGTTTCAAAACTGATAAAGGGACAGGTGCAGGAGTATTCGGGTCAGGAACCAAATACTCGGAGGCAATGGAAACATACAAATGACCGGAGCTGTTTTACTACGTAGGGATGAGCACCTATAAAAAAGACTCAGAGAGGGGATGCACATAGTATCTCTCTGAGAGAATTTTCCTAGTTTGAGACATTCCAAGATATTTCTTGGAAATTTTAATAAGTAAATATTAATAGTAAATATAAAACCATGCTGGAACTAAGTAGAAACAGACTACGTATCCTTACAAGTTTCCCTACAAGGCATTGTCACCTTAGGGAACAAGGAACACGACACGACAAGGATTGGTCTGAAACAGAATAGCGATTGCAGGTTTTGCGGGGCGGAGGATGAAAGTCCGGAACACCTGACATCTAACTGCACTGAAAAGACGTCCTAGACGAAGACATACCTTCTCTGAAATCATCACACTGCAATTTATTAAAGCTCTGAGAGTGGATGGGGAGCTATAAGAGCGGCCCAACCCCAGTAGCTTACAGTTCCTATAAGGGGGCACAACAGGACGCAGTGCAATATTATCCTTAATAATAAATTAATTAATTAATAATATAATATAATAAATAAATAAAAAATAATATATATATATAATAATAATAAAATTAATAATAAATTAATACACTCCAAAACATCCCTGTAAGCAGGAACAATCCAACTCAGTACCTGAATACACTCACGCGAAATTCCTCTACATGCTACCTAACTCCTGTTACTCCAGAGGAAATCAGATCAATTATAGGTGGACTTAAACCAAAAACCTCGACAGATGTTTACGGCCTGAATACAAAACTCATTAGGACATGTTCCAAGTACATAGCTCATCCTCTAGCGAATATTATCAACACGTGCTTCCAAGAAGGTGTAGTCCCTGACGAAATGAAAATAGCGAAGGTTGTGCCCGTATTCAAAAAAGGAAACCGTTCTTCCATCACCAACTACAGACCCATCTCAATCCTGCCTGTCCCATCTAAGATCTTCGAAGCTGCCTTATGCACCAGGTTGAATAACTTCCTTTCAAAAAACAACTGTTTGACTGATTGCCAGTTCGGATTCAGAAAGGGGAAAAATACGACAGACGCAGTACTATCGCTCTTGAATTATGTATGGGATGCTTTCGAAGAACATTGCGATTGTGAAGCCTTACTGTGTGACCTGAGGAAAGCGTTCGACTGTATGCAACACGATATATTCCTTTCGAAACTCGAACATTATGGCTTAAGAGGAATCACTCTGCAACTCGTACAATCTTATCTGGAAAATAGGAAGCAAGGCGTCTATCTAGGTGGACAAATCAGCAACTTGTTACCCATTCTTACTGGTGTTCCACAAGGCTCACTAACGGGACCTCTTTTCTTCAGTATTTTTATTAATGATCTGCCACACCGAATACCAGCTCATACTATTCTATATGCAGATGATACAACTTTAATATGCAAAGGCCATAGTTACAAAGAAGCTCAAGTAAACCTGGACAAAGCAAACAAAGAAGCTGCAATCTGGTTTTCCGATAATAAACTGTTCTTATATAACGATAAATCATCGAAATTAGTATTCACTACCAAACGAAACACTGGTTTAATAGCAGCAAATACTACTAAATTCCTTGGTATTACACTGGATACCCGGCTAACTTGGAAAGCGCATACGGATGAACTTCTAAACAAACTTGCCGCAGCTATCTACGCAATCCGAAGAATTAGGGATATTATAGATAAAGAAGCCTCATTAGTTGCTTATTTCGCCCTATTTCAGTCAAGAATGAGTTATGGTATTCAAGTTTGGGGAGAATCTGCTCACGCCCAGGCCGTCTTTGTTGCCCAAAAAAAGGCAATTCGCATTATTGAACACGTTAATCAACAAAGTCACTGCAAACTTTTATTTCGCAAACTTGGTATAATGACAATGACATCTCTGTACCTTCACTCTCAGCTTACAAGAACTCACGACGAAGCTGACACATTACCGAAAACGGGAGCTACAATATCTGCAAACTTAAGAAGCCATTACAAATCAGAAGTATCAATGCGAAGAATAAATGCCACGGCAGTACAAACTAGACATTTGTACCTTTACAATAAATTACCGATAGGATGGACCAAATTGTCAAAGAAAGTGTTTGCCAAAAAATTAAAATCTTATTTAATAGGCAAGGCGTATTATAATGTAAATGAATATCTTGAAGATACCCTAAAATTGTAATTGCAATCTCACTTAATGTGCTTAATGTACTTTTAATGCAATTTAATGCAATTTTGATTTTGACGAAACTGTAAATTATTGAGTGGAATAAACGTTATTATTATTATTATTATTAAATCTATATCTAAATCGAATTTTAAATGTGAAGCCCTAACATTAATGTCCAGTTGCACCGACAACCATTAAAGTTAATCTCGAATTAAAGTTATTAAAGTCCTAAGTTTAATCTAGCATCGCTTAACAACGACGTTGGTGCAACGCAGGCAGGTAGAGTTTTGTTCAATTCTGCCAAATCTTTTCCTTGTCAACCATTTTCAAACTCTTTGTGCTTCAAATTGATAGCACCGTAATGTGTTATTGCCATGTCGGACAAGAACTTGTAATTACCACTGCCATGTTATTTTCATAAAGAAAGGGCCAACCAAAACTTTCAGGGTATTAGCGTAATTGGAACTATCCAATGTAAAACACAATTCGTCGTCAGTCACAATTCATCGCTGACTGCTCAGTTTCAAATGAGGTTTTCTGTTTCCTAAATAATGTCCTCTGATTCATAAGCCGCTGCTCTGTCTACTTACATACCAATTTTCTTTTTATTATGATCACACTGCTACTTCTTCGGATCGGTTGATTATCATTATGTGATATTTTCTGACATTTTTTGACCCCTCAGCTATTGCTGGCTAAGTCTAAGTTTGAATAACGTCTTATATTGTTCACATCACTATTCCCAAATTTTGGAAAGTTTTACTTTTCCTTTGTTTTTCCTGCTTTTATTAAAATTCACTAATCTTACGTGCGCTACTCGACTTTGAACTGATTTTTTTTTACTTGTTAAAACCTGAATTATTAGTCTTAGTGCACACGTTCTAGTTAATTAGTAACCAAGCTAATATAATGCTATGCTTCCCTGTAAAACAAAATTAATGTCCTCCCGCCTTCATTTCATAAAATAACATGGAAGTGCATTTTATACAGGATATCTCATCAAATATGGAAGAGATTGAAAGGGTCATCTGAAAGAAGATAAATTAAAGTTTCAATTTCTTGTAAGTTCAGTAAACCATGACTTTTCATAGGTTTTGTGATTTTCCAGTCTCTCTTGCTCGGTGAAACATTCGAAAGAAGGTATATTTTGGATGCCGTTAAAATTTGAAGATCTTCCTAAATGCGTGGGCCTTCTATGTCTAGTAATTTGTTCAGCAATTCTGTACAAAAGAATAATGTCTTCGTTAGAGTAATTAATTTAAATAAATTTGTACGTCTTTTATGTTTCATTTTAATTGGATACTGACTCTTAGCAATATGAACAGCAATTTTTGGGCATTAAAAAGGAAAAAAAAAACTACGGCAGCATCTTTTCTGTTATTATTTCTTTAACTAAATACTATCAGATACCTTAAAGCTGAAAACATAGTTTATTTATAGTTAATAACAACTGCAAGTTAATTGAATTAATTTTAACTTAGGTACTGTAGTTTTTAATTATTGAGTTTTTATTGAAAGTTTATCAAGAAAAAGGTTTTACTTTGATTTCCCCCAGCTACCATTTTAATTTCCTCTATGCGTTATGGGAACATTAGGCAGCCTGTATACAGTATGTTATAAAAATTGTGTTTTTCGCGCCACCCAACTGCACTAGCTTGCGTTTCTTCAGGAGCCTCCTAGTTTGGAAATTGATGGGAGACAACACACTAAATGTGCGCTAATACAGTGATTGGAATATTCCTTTTTTATTACCATAAGCAACATTCCTAAATAAACGAGAAGTCAGTAAAGAAAACAAAGGTTTAAAAATCTTCAAAACAGTCTTTGTTCCCATCCTGATCCGCGGAAGCGAATCTTGGGCGCTTACTCAAAGGTTAATATCAAAGATAATTGCGATGGAAATGAAAATATTAAGAAAGATAGAAGGGGTTACAAAACAGATTAACTAACAACGAAATAAGAAAAAGGTTAAACGTTGAACCTAGAATAAAGAAAATCACAGAAGGTCAATTCAGATGGTACGGATACCTGATAAGAATGAATGAAGACAATCCCGTGAAGCAAATATGGAAGGCAGGTTGGGATCGACAAAAAAAGAGAGGAAGACCAAAGAAAAATTGGAATCAAGAAACAGGCGACATAATCTGTTATTTTATTTCATGTAATACAAAACTATTACATTACAATCGATTAAGTTCTTGATTCCTGTTATCAAAAAACTCGATCAAGCGTTCGTCTCCGTCTCGTTTTTGTAGAATGACTATACCCACATTTCTGAAACTATGAATTGGCAAAAGGCAAACGAATTCACTCGAAGTGTAAGATCCAATTTGCGAAGTTCGCCTAATCTCAATCCCCAAATATCCATGGTCCAATAGGAAAATTCTCTTCTACTTGTAACATAATTTATGTATCTACTATTTTATATCATGCATTACAAAACTAGTTACGCCATAACAGTTGATTAAGTTTTTGATTCCTCTTATCAAGAAACCCCATCAAGCGTCTGTCTCTCGTAATATTTTTATCTCAATTAATTAATCAATATCCCCTTTCATACTGAGCACTCGACGAGACGCATTACTGTCATTCTAATTATAATTGTAGTATTACACTGAGCGTTTAATTATCGATAGTGTTATGTTTGGGTTCAAATTTTGCGACACTTGATCTATTTTATCTACAAGCGAGTTATCTCTTGCGCACTTTCCAAATAACAGCTCAGTTAATTGGCCTCACTTCTTGAGTTAGAATGGGGGAGCTTGTATGCGTGCGTGATTTCGAGAAGTACGCTCATGGCGTTTTGTCCAAAAAGGCACTCGATTATTACAAGAGTGGAGCGGGTCAAGAAACGAGTTTGCTTAATAACAGAAATGCATTTACAAGGTACGATTCTCGCCTACTAGTCTTTTTTTGGCTTATAAAGCAGGGGAGAGTTTTAGATTGCGTATAAGACCGAGGTTTTTGACCAATGTGTCTAAGAGAGATACATCGACCACTATTTTGGGGACGAAAATATCCGTGCCGGTTGGTATAGCCCCAACTGCGATGCAGAGGATGGCTCATCCTGAAGGAGAATGTGCTAATGCCAGAGGTCTTTGATAATTTGGTGTATCCGACCTTGATTAACGAATGATATGATTTTACAGCCGCAGAATTTCATGGTACAGTTTTTATATTGAGTACAATAGCCACCAGCAGTATTGAAGAAATTGCCGAAGCCGCTCCTAATGGTATTAATTGGTTCCAGTTGTATATTTACACTGACAGGTACAATTATTTATACAGTATTGGTAAAAGTTTATCTGGACGTCCTGAATAATGCCTGCAACAGTGTACATACTATAAAAATAAAGAAAAAAAAATAACTAGTCGTGTCCACGTGTGCTGGAGACTTTTCGGCATGGCGGATGTTGCCCGGGGGTCCGCCAAGTACGAACACTTACCAGTACGAGTCGAAAAAGCCTCTGTGTTTAAAGTCCTTCTGGCCAATGCTGTATATCAAGGATGCAAGATATTATTTTCTTGGCCGTAATACTTTCGACGCTGATCATCTCTAACGTTTTTTCATAAGTTTTCCATATTAAAAAAGCGATTCATTTTTTAATTACTGTTTATATTGTAACTATAAAATTTTAAAGTACAAACTGCTATGACAATAATTGGGTCAATGAAATTTGTAATTTCTAAAGTGTGAGAGTAAAAGAACATATTATTTTACGAGGAGTTGAAGGCTGTTTTTTCTATACTCACCACAGAAACTGGATAAAAGCAGAAGGAGCGTTGTAAATCACTTCAAGTGACATATTATTTTTAATGTGCCACTTGTAACGTAATGCATCATTATTTAACTGATAAAGAGCGAAATATTTTTCTTTACAGGGAGGTAACAAAAAAGTTGGTGAAAAGAGCAGAAAATGCCGGCTTCAGGGCCTTAGTGCTAACAGTTGACACGCCAATGTTTGGGTTGCGGTTGGCGGACATTCGAAATAAATTCACCTTGCCGCCTCATCTCAGGTATTTTTTCCATTTTTATCGTATGTATAAGTATTACGAATTAAAAAAAATCTGTACTACTACATTACACTCGTTTTAAAGAAACAAAACATTGCATATTCTATTAGTATAATTAAATAAAGTATTATACGAGGGACATTCCTAAATTTGTGGAGGCGTTGGTGAAGTGTGAAGGCATCATACGTTGACAGGATAGTCTCGTAATAGGTATGCGATTTGCCTTCTTCTTTAGCCCAGTTTTTAATATCTCTATGTGTTAGTACGAAAGTGCTCATCATTGATAAAACTACAGAGCCAATAGTGGTTACTATACGGCGTTCTGCCCGCCCTTGTACCAACTGTCCAAATGAATTTTTGATAAAGAGGATGGATGGATACGAAGGGCAAGTCATAATCTCCAAAACTATGATTCATGGTCAAGGAATATTCTTCCAAATTTTTCATATATTCTCCACTACAAACAAATATCATGTCAAAAATTCGCATTCGGATATGTTATAATTAAACCGTAGCCATTAAAGTCATCAACTTCTCCTTAATAATTGTTTCGAAACCCATCTTGTAGATTTTGTCAGATGTTTCTTGATTTTCTTGGGTTCTAGGCTAATACATCAATCTATTTTCTTTCTGCTTCTTCGTTTGTACAAGAAAAATTTTCATCAGAAAATTATGCACCATCAATAGCCGCGAAAATATTGTTCGAATGAAATTGGAAAAACTTTTTCCAGGCTTGCAAACTTTGATGGAGAGAAAGCCACTAAAATCAACAAGACTCCCGAAGGTTCAGGCCTCAACAATTACGTCGATAAACTTTTCGACACGTCCTTGACTTGGGATGACGTAAAATGGCTGCAGGGTATAACCCGCCTCCCCATCGTCTTAAAGGGAATTCTAACCGCAGAAGACGCAGCGATAGCTGCCGATTTGGGTGTTGCAGCTATACTCGTGTCAAATCACGGCGCCAGACAAGTGGATGGAGTACCTGCATCCGTAAGTAAAAAAAAATGCAACTTGAACATTCTTATCTTATCGAGTTGTTAGATTGAGGCCTTGCCAGAAATAGCCAAAGCCGTTGGAAGTAAAGTCGAACTGTATTTGGATGGGGGAGTGACAGATGGAACGGATGTATTTAAAGCCCTAGCACTTGGAGCAAAAATGGTAGGTAACTTTTTTTCGTATCGTGATAAAGAAGTAGGGAACCAAAGTGGGGGGAGGGGGATGGAATCCTCAGCCTCCGTCTCCGTCTCGACACTCCTGTAGCAAAAACTTTTTTCGGTATTTGGAAGGGCGAGAGACAGATGTATTACCGATGTATTTAAAGTCCTAGCACTTGGAGTACAAATGGTAGGTAACTTTCTCGTATCGTGATATAGAACCAGGATTCGAGGGAAAAAATTCTCAGCCTCTTTCTCCTTCTTGACGCTCCTCTAGTGAAAACTTTTTGGATCAAATTTCTCGAGTTTTTTTCCTTTAGGTATTCATGGGACATTGTGGGGTTTGGCGTACAACGGAGAAGAAGGCGTTAAAAAGATTCTGGACATAATTAAAAAGGAATTTGATTTTGCCTTGGCACTGACAGGTTTTGAATTACTTGGCTCTATGTGTTTCCAATCAACTAACAAAGCGACATTTTAGGTTGTTCGACACCTCAAGACATAAAGAAGGCAATGGTAGTTCACGAAAATTATTATGCTAAGCTATGACATTAACTCGATTGTGGTTGTAGTATTAAGTAAATTAAAAAAAATGTTCCATACTTAATTTTTAAATAAACAATAAAGAAAATCGCAAAAGGGAAGGAATAATTAATTAACAGTGTGAGGATATTTTAAGGTGTAAGGCAAACAGACAAATGGAGTAGCAAGCGAGTCAGCGGGTCTCATTGTTGGTCTCACTGTTCCGCCTAGAATCCACCGGTGCACAATATAAAGGATTATAAGTTTAGTATTCAGCAAGCGCCCAGCTTCTACTCTGCACGCTCATGCAGATGATGTTGCCTTATTTTGTCCTCTCATTATTAATTAAACAAAGAAAAAGTTACTAAAGAGACGTGAAAAGTAATTCAAACCTTTGCAAACATGTCTGATGTAAAATTGTGCAAGTCCAGCAAATACGAGATTATCCTGAAATCCTTTTCCGTCTTACACATCAAAGTATTGATGTGTACGTACGTCCGCGCCTGTAGCTACAGATTTTAGAACGGACAGACAGAAAGAGCTATATTTCAAACTTATAGCAATATCTTCGCAACACCCTTCAAGTCGCCTTGCAATCCACAAGGGAGTTTTGACATCCAATTGGAAATCATCGATGTACAGATTGTTGGCCGTCAGCTGACAAACCAGTTAATATTTTATATTTGTAAATTGCTTTTTATAGTTCGCATAACATGGTGCTCTAGAAAGCTTAAACTTTAGTACATTAGAATTAGTAACCAAGTTTCATTTATTCTGATATACCTTTCTGATTTGTAATTTTTCAGCTTAAAAAAGATCTTGCGAAACATATTCTCTTTTTTTACTTTTTGCTTTTACTTTTAGTTTGAATGTGATGCAGCAAATATTTGTTTCGCCTTTTAAAATAGAAAGCTATAAATAAACGCGCGCATATTGACACTGGAACGATATTAGCATATTTTAAAAAGTTTTTAAAGGACTTTGCGGTAATTGCGTTTGTGCGAATTTACATCTTACTTTCTAACTAACGGATAATGTTCGGAGACTAAAAGCTTTCACGAAAGAAATAAGTACTCTCCTTAATTAGAATAAGAATACAAAGGAAGCGTAATCAAATTACGAAGACTTAAAATGCAAGTGTTTCTTGCTTCTGCACGTTTTAAAATCGCACGCTGGAAAGGCGGTAATGAGATAAAAGGCAGGAGTAAAGCTGTATTACATAGTTTTATGAATTTACTTAACAGTTTTTAAATACACAGGATTATAATCGAAATTTCTTTAAAATTAAATGGAGAATTTTAAAATAGGAAAAACACTTTTCGTTTTGATGTAAATTTAAAAATGCAATGTCTTCGAAATCTTTGTGTTAGTTATTTATTTAATATTTTTAAATACTTATTGTTGTACTTTATTTATGATCAATCTGAAACGAGTTAATTATAAATAAGAAATATACAGGCTGTATCAGTTACCTTGGACATACGGAGTATACGAAAGAGTAATAAGGAAAGAATATAATCTTAGTCCATCCAAAGCGAACATAATAATATAATATTTTGTAATGTTTTATTCCCTAAACAAAAAGAAAACATAATCGCTACAGAAACGATTGAAAACCATCCACTTTATTAATAATGTAAATAGATCATTCATTAAAGGAGGTTAACAATTTCATACAAATTTGATTATCATAAATTCATGCAACGGTATTAAGCACGTAATCAATGTATACTACACGAGTTTCATACAAGTGTTTATTTGCTGTACCGAGCTCATATTTAATAATCTTCGTCGGTAATTTGCATAGTTTAATGTAACGTATGTGATACGTGTACTAGTTAATTGCACGCTATTTCGTGCTGTATGTTCTCGTTTCGAAGTGTTGCGCGCGATAAACAATCTTAGACGTAGCACTGGTACATAATTACAACCATAGCCAAACATAATTAAGTTGATGTATCCTCCGTATAGGAGAGAACTTCTCCTCCGAGACGCAAACATGTTATTTGTTATGCATATTCATGTCCACTATTATTCTTGTACATGAATAATAGTGCATCTGTGCAACGTACGTAATACATTTTCCTTGGATGAAAGCGTTCTTCCATTCTTTAATTCAAAATACTCCATCTTTCCTTCTGTTTCAGTAATGAAATACTATTAAAACAAATTGTTATGTACAGTTAAAATTTCTAAGGAAAGATTTCACAAACATCCTCTTAGTTTATTCTACTGAATCTATTCAGTAGAAGGCAATACAATAAATCTGCGATCACAATCACATCAATCTCATTTTCTTTATCTTAATAGGTGAAAGTGAATTATATGCAATGTGTAGATAAGTGACAAAACAAAACAATGGACTTTCTACAACTCTGCGCATAAATCTGCTTCACATTTTCTGTAATTACTACTCCTTGCGATTGCTTTCTGTCCTTACAGCGAAGAAAAGCATTTCATAATAAGTAAGAGTTCAGTAAGAGTTCACATTTTCAGCACACAATGATTTTATACATTGTCTGCTTTAAGCGAATTCTTCTTATACAAGTGTCCCAAAAATTTAGAAAAGTCCAAAAATGCCCCCTTAGATTCATTTTACCAAGCAAATGTCTTAACAAAAGTTTTGTAGGTTTTCATTCAACATAATTTAAAATTATTTTCAAATATACAGGTTGTTATAAATCTGATTTACTATTTTTTAAATGGAATGCTATACAGGCTGTTTCAAATTCGACCCTCACCGTGGGGATCTCGCTTATTTGAAGAGATAGAAGGTAGGTTTAGATTTGGCAAAGTTGCGAAATTTGATGAGCATTAATAATCCGGAGAGAAAAAATTTCTATCTTAACTCATATTTTATCATAGTTTATCTTAACTCATATTTTAAATAATTGTAAAAAAAGAAAAATTGTCATTTTCTTATTTTACCTCTTTCTTCTTTATTTGAAGAGATATCAAAAAAAATAAAGATACTTCCTTAAGGCACTTTTCAATTCTCTACACAACGGAAAACACTATTTCTCTAAAACATGTTTCGTCAAATTGGTACCATCATCAAGTTCATTTTTTCTTGGGGTGGCCATATTGAAACTTAGTCAGAAAATAATCTACTCTTCATGCCGATTACGGCAATATAGCACATGTTATTAAAATTCTTTAAAATAAGATCAGAATTAAAATTATTTTTGCCAGACAGGAAAATTGACAATTAATTGAAGATGGCTTTGGATTCGAATCAAAAACAATGTAATTTATCGGAAGATATGAATTAAAATGCTTAATATGATATAGAAAAGTTACAACTTACGAAAAATAGCTTTAGATTAAATCAAAGGTGTCTTTGATAAACCCTAGATTATAAAATTTTGCCGGCACAATGTTAACATAAGAAAAATAAAATATGTTACACACGTTTTATTTATACAACAGGAACACAAAAACATCATTTGAACTATACTTCCAAACCAACCCGGAAAACAAACAACAGCTTAGAACAATATTTTCACAATTAGAACGAAATATCGAAGAGCAGGATGATGCACTATAATACGTACCGTTTATAGTAACAATACAATTGAAGAAATAATAATAAATAAACAAACAAATAAATAATGATATTAAAAATATGCTATTTACATTAAATGTTCAAACAAATTTCCATTTTGATTCGTACATAGTTGTGCTCGTTTGCTTAAACTTAATACAGCTCTTCTAATATTTCTTCTAGGAATAGTTTCGAAGGCGTTAGAAATAAAATTTTTAAGTTCGTCCATATTTGCTGGATTGTCTTTATAAACTTTGTTCTTAATAGTTCCCCATAAATAATAATCTAGGGGATTCAGATCTGGTGACCTAGCGGGCCATTCTACTGCACCACCTTTTCCTATCCACTTTTGAGGAAATATTTCATTTAAGTAATTTCTAACATTTAAAGATGTATGTGCAGGTGACCCATCTTGCTCCATAGAGTAGAGCAACGTGAATTTTATATGGATTGTATTTATTTATTTTTTTAAACTTCGCCAAACTCCGACATGAGGAACATCTAATTGTACATCAATCTCACGCGTTGAAACAGACGGGTTCACATGGACCTTAAAGAAATATTATAAATTACACACATCTTATGGCTTTATTGAAGCATAGAATTGTTACCATTTCCAAAATATCATTTCTAACTGGTTCTAAAACTCTGTTGCCGTAAGTTGTATGTTTTCTAATAAATGATCCATGCTCTCCAATGTTTCTGTCCAATTGTAAAAATATTATTCTATGCGGTTGTTGTCTCTCCGGGTAGGTTTGAAAATACAATTCACTTGCTGTTTTCGTATTTCTGTTACACGAATAAAACATACGTAACACATCACGTTTTTCTTCATTGCTGAACATTATGCTATTGTTGCTATGATTGCATGCTAATATTTAGCAACAAGCGTTTATTAATTAGACAGCATTTGCAGTTTCTGATTCGAATCCAAAGCCATCTTCAATGAATTACGAATTTTCTTGTCTCGCAAAAATAAATTTTTATTACGACTTTATTTTAAAGGATTTTAATAACATGTGCTATATTGCCGTAATCGGCATGAAGAGTAGATTATTTTCCGACTTAATTTCAATGTATATGGCCACCATAAGAAAAAGTGAACTTGATGATTGCACATATTTGACGAAACATGTTATAGAGAAATAGTGTTTACCGTTGTATAGAGAATTGAAAAGTGTTTAAGGAAGTATCTTTAGTTTTTTGATATCTCTTCAAATAAAGAAGTTAGAGGCAAAATAAGAGAATGACAATTTTCCTTTTTTTACAATTATTTCGAATATGACTTAAGACAGAAATTTTTTCTCTCCGGATTATTAATGCTCATCAAATTTCACAACTTTGCTAAATTTAAACCTACCCTCTATCTCTTCAAATAAACGAGATCCCCATGGTGAGGGTCGAATTTGAAACAGCCTGTATATTTCATTGCAGTTTCGGTTATCCCTTGAAGAGACGATAGAAACGATATAACATCATACTTACTTATTTTTAGTATTTCCCGAGTTATTTTTAATTTTATGCAGAATCATGTCAAAAAAACAAATTGAATCCAGTCCAAATAGGCCTTAAAAAATCTTAAAAATTTAAATTATTGAATTAAAGTTTTAAAAAAACTTTCTCATTTTGCTCAACACGGAATTTCTTCTCTTTGCATGTGGCGGGTCCATCTTTATACCCGAACAACCATGACCCACGGACAACTAAACCAACTAGCTTAAGAGTCGGATAAAAATCATAAAGCTCATGATTAGTGCTACTGTGGAAAAATTATATCAATATCAACTCACTTTTACATACAATTTAGTCGGAAAAAGAGAATAATAACGCCAAATTAGATAATACTTTTCAGATAAAACTTTATCCATATTTAACACCGAATGGGCAGATTACAATTAATCCCAAAATTTTTTATGTGTGTAAGTTAATTCTTGGTTCATTCCCATATTAATAATTTTGAAGAGAATGATTACTATTTACGAAGATTACTGAATACTAACCTAACGTGCCTGAAACTGGGCCGATATTCATGTATTGGTTCAGCAATTAATACACAGGGTGATTCATAACGGATGAAAGAAGAGCGGAACACCCGAACAAGAACCTCATCTTAACTTAAAATGAAAGAATAAAATACTCCCTGAGTGTGAAGATCGGAAACGAAATTGAATCGATGAGTGCATAACCTTGTTCAGTCCAAACTAACTATGTTGAGGAAACAGCAAATAACTTTCTACATTTTTATTTTAAGTGAATTATTGGCTTAAAACTCTTTCAGATAAGAATATCTGAAGCCTCCTGAATGCAATAATTACTTAAAATAAAAATCTAGAGAAAATTATTTGTAGTTTTATCAACACAGTAAATTTGGACTGAACACCATTATGCACTCATCGATTTAATTATTTATTAGGTTTAAATAATAATGTTAATTGGTAATTAAATAAGTCTGTTAAATAAATGAAGTAATTAATATTCTCACGTCAAGAGTATGTTGATATTATTATGATTTTTGGAATGGCAAAGCGTTCAAAATCGTAGACGGAGCTTTCACAACAGAAAATCTCCATCACACAGGTTTTTTGCTCTGTCGTATCAGAAGCTTGCAAAAGTATAGTATTGCTAAAAATCTTATTACAATTTTTTTAACCCACGTTAATAGTAACATTCTCAATTGTTGCTAATTGGAACAAAAATTGACTTTCATAATTTGGCGCGTTAAATATATTTTTTACACTAATATTAAATGCTTTTGTCACTAGTAGCAGTAAAAATAAGAATATGTAATTTTTATCGTAGACAATATTTCTAATTAAATACATTAAGATTCACAGGATAGTTGGAACAATTAACAAGATTCCATCAAAAGTAGACTTTCCCCATTGCCGTTGCAAATTTAACTTCTACTTTCGTTGCTGCCGTCTGACGGGTGCTGTTACAGCAGAAGGGTTTCCTGAATCAGCAAATTAAGAAGTAGATTTGACAGACACGAGCAATTTTAATTTTACTGCCGAAGGAGTCCTCGATGTAATCCTTGATTACGGTTGAGGATTTTCATCCACCACGCTGTTTTATTGTCGTTAGGTTAGCTCTTGATTTTACTAACAAAGAAGTCGCAGTCACTAGTCAATTCTTATGATTTGCTAATTTCGGAATTTGTGTTTCCGAAAATATCTGTATTTATTCCTGTTTGAATATTTATTTAAAGTGCAATAAAATTGGGTCAAATCTCCTAAACACAAAAAGTTTCTTAATACTATATATGTATTTCGGCAGCTATGCTGCTATCTTCAACAGATGAGATTGACGCAAGCCGGTGAGGTGCTCGCTTCATTGGAGCGCACGCTTGGTTGGAGCGGAACGCGCATAGTATATAAGGTACGACACAGTCACTTCTCTTGTAATTAGGAAGAAGTCATCTATTGAAGATGGCAGCATAGCTGCCGAAATACGTATTTAGTATTAAAAAACTTTTTGTGGTTAGGAGATTTAATCAAATTTTATTGTACTGCAAACCACAGTCTCTTGAATATTTTTTCCAATTGTTTGAATGCATGTGTGAATATATCCTTAGAATATTTCAGAAAAAATGTAATGATGCAGCATATTTGGGGCAATAACTTACGTTGTTTCCAGCAATAATAAAAACTGAGATGAATATTGTTGGGTTTCGCTATCCGAAATTTGTATTAGCAATGAGTTTCAAGATCCTTCAACATCATCCACTGTCAATTTGCAAAGTTACTCAAGCCGCCCGGCGAGATTGTGGAGTTTAATTAAAAAATTTACCAATTTGTTTTCCGGTAACTTTTTTTCTGGACGGTGCCATGCATTTTAATCTGTTAGAAGTGCTATTAACTTTTGATACTTGCGTAAAAAAAATTACATTCTAAATTCGTTTTTTACTATTTGTTTTACACAAAATTCGATAGGTGTATTGTTTTTATTAAACATTCAAAATTATTTAGATAGTATTTCGCAAATAAAATCAGCAATACCGGCTTAATTGCTGTTGAAACTGTCTACATGAATTACCTAGGTTTGCTTTGCTTGCAGATCGAAGTTCTTTTCTGTCTTTGGAACGTAAGCAAAATTAATGTTTAAGGAAGGGATTCCATGCTGAAAGTTGAAATTCAAGTTGTTGAACAGTAGATCATATTTCATTAACAACGGTTAACGCACTTGGTCATTAATTATGTTCCAACGAGATGCTGACAGTTTTGATACCTCGAATTTTGAACCCGAACTTTTAGAAAATGCACTTTATCACATTCTGTTAGTTTAAAAAGCGAAATTTGTAAATCAATGCATTCCGTATTAGAGATTCATTATTAGACATTCATTGTTATAGAATGATTAATAGAAATGAGTACGTCATAACGCGTTCTTTTACTGTGTGCAAATATTTAAACCTGTAATATATCACGATAAATGGCAACGGTTGAACTCATATGTTCTTAACACAAATTTAATAGTTTTCGAGAAAAATACAGTGGCAGATTTTCACTAAACCGTTTGAAAACTGCTGGCATAGCTAAAAGTGGAATGCGGCCGCCACTTCAATTAAGACCTGCAGCCGAAGTAGGCCAGGGTCAGTGCATTATTTAATCTTGAGTACGAGCGATGTAAATCAGCTGCTGCGATCAGCTGACCGGTCAAAAGCTTTACAATTTAAATTAACTTCACTGCAAGTAACTACGAGTTTAAGTATTTTCAAATTAAAATCTAGTGAAATTCAAGAAGCTGCGGCTCGTAATTGCCGAACAAATTAAAAGCGAGGTACACATAAATTGTAATTTCTCCTTCCATATTATTTTTAATAGACTTATAAAAATTTACTTTTTTTCCATGGACCGTAAGTAGTAATACTTTCATAGCTAGCAGCGAGATTACAGTAAAAGTTTACTTACGTAAAAGGGTGAAGGAAGAACATTTTTAACGTGCTTGCCTAATTGGTGCATAAATTTTAAACTTATTCGTCGACAGTTGATACCGTAAAACGTATTACTTCGCCCAGTGAATTAAAATTTTAAATAAAATAATAAACGATATCGGTGATTATTATTACGAAACGCTACGAAATGGGTTTGAATGCGGAACTCAGTGCGATGGCTATATCAAGTATAGGAAGGCGTTGCAACCTTGCAAGTATTTCTCTCTCGCACATATCAACGGTTCCGAACAAGTGGAACCTCCGGTTTCTTTTGGATATAGTACGGTAACTACCAGAAAATACGCACAGAAGGTAGCATTTCATGTACTTATACTGAGGTTTTGTTTATTTACACACAGTAAAGAAAGTCGTATCTACATTTTCTATCGAAATCGACGTGTCGTAATTAATAGATACTATATAAAGTTTCGCTCCTGTTTAGCTTGATTTTGTTGACGAATCTCCATATTTTGTTAATTAAAATTGTTTGTGAATTTGGTTATTATGCAATTAACAAAGAAAATTTAACAAGAAAGAAGAGGGAGGCTTGAAAATCTCAAAACTGTAGAAACGCAGATACTACTTTCTTGCTTAGGAGGGCAGTATAAAACTCTAATAATAATTATATTTCGGGTAGTAACAGTTAAGTTGAAGCAATATGCTTTGTGAATTCATGAAAGACAATTTAATCCAATATCTTAATTTTATAGTGCATTAATAAATCCCCGTAAATGCACAGAACATTTTCTTCTTGTCCGCGCTTAAACTCTTAATTCCTGTTTCTCGTCCTTGACAATAAGCTAGAAAAACATTTGCTTCTTTAATTTGTACCATTCCCTAATCTATTACACGCAAAATCATACTTGTTAGCTGTTTCGATTTCTTGTGCAAACGATCACATTTTCCGCTTTTTCAACGAAACAGCACTATTATTTCGAAGTTCAAGTTAAACCCGACTACTTCAATATCTGTTTAAAAATTTATTATTGTTTTTTCTTTTCTCTCTCATTTTGTAACACAGACATAAATTGAAGAGCATTATTTCAAAATTACGTTATAAAATTTTCAGAAATCGCGATTTTCTATTGAGCGGTTATTTTACCCTGGAGAAAAAAATATTTGCATGATAAAATGGCAAAAAATATATTTCGGAATCATTTTAGACTGAATATGTCTAGCCCAATCGATTTAGAATCAACATTTCCATACAGAAACGTATATGCACTCAACACTTTGTTAAAAATAGATTTGTGCACTTGCGTGAATGATCTTCAATTATAAAGAGATATTTGAAGAGAATCTAGAGCTCATTTGTCTACAATCTTCGAATGTTTTACAGTTTATCCTTCTCGGTATAGCCGATACTAATATAATATAAACTCAGAAAAGTAACAAGTTATGTCAAATCTGTATATGCTATTTTTGTAATAAATTTAAACAGTTTTGAAGAAAAAATTGTATGTTATAAGTATTGAAAGTGATTTAATTTTGTTCGTGTCATATATTATAATTAATGCTGTTCACAATATCTAGAGCACATAGTTTTTTTTTTTAATTTGAAACCTACAAGTTTTTAGTATTTTGATATGAAAGGGCTTTTCATCATTAAGACTGACAATTTAAACAATTTTTATTATGTTTTATTTTCTCGTTTATTGTTATTATTCAAAAGCCTTCAAAACCTAAGTAATTTAAATTCAAATAAATGTATATATCTGCACTTATTATGAATAACTCTGTATATTTTGATATACCGGGTATCCCGCGACATGTGCTCACCTTTCTAGAATCTTTATTTATTAATCGATTAACCTGAATTTTGGAGATGATAAATTAAGCAAAAAATGAAATTTTTCGACATACTGATAGTCGTCATAGGACTTCTGGTTTCGCCGGAAGTGATATCAACTTTCTTATTTTAAATAGAACACCCTACATATTTTTACATATTTAAAATCTACGGATCATTACGAGTCCGAATACGTATCAATTGTTAATTTTGGTTTCCATGATAACGAAAAAAAAAACTTTTTTATTTTTCAATCTAGAAAGCTATGAATCGCATTTTTTCGATCTAATTCGATCAAGTGTTTCGAAAAAATCACTCCTTTGATGGTATTTTGATTTTTAACATTTTTACAGTATTTGAAATTTTCATTAGCTCTTAACTCATTTTTTTCGATAGAACCTCATATGTTTCTTAGCTTAGTTCAACAGAACATTTTTTTCTGAGTACGCTGATGCCAAATACGTCATATTTTCTTTGAAAGTCATTTGAAATAAATGGAGTGTAAAATTTCGATATGACATGCTCTGTTTTAAATTATTTTCAAAGAAAATATGACGTATTTGGTATCAGCGTATTCAGAAAAAAATGTTCAGTTGGACTAAGCTAAGAAACATATGAGGTTCTATCGAAAAAGATGAGTTAAGAGCTAATGAAAATTTCAGATACTGTAAAAAATGTTAAAAACCAAAATACCATCAAAGGAGTGATTTTTTCGAAAGACTTGATCGCATTAGATCGAAAAAATGCGATTCATAGCTTTCTAGATTGAAAAATAAAAAGTTTTTTCTCGTTGTCATGGAAACCAAAATTAACAATTGATACGTATTCGGACTCGTAATGATCCGTAAATTTTAAATATGTAAAAATATATAGGGTGTTCCATTTAAAATAAGAAAGTTGATATCATTTCCGGGGAAATCGGAAGTCCTTTGACGACTATCTGTATGTCGGAAAATTCCATTTTTTATTTAGTTTATTGTCTCCAAAATTCAGGTTAATCGATTAATAAATAAAGATTCTAGAAGGGTGAGCACATGACGCGGGACACCCGGTATAACGTGTCACAGAAATAATTACATTAATTTTAACTGACAATAAAACTCGTCAAGAGTAACAATTTTTTTAAATACATATTTTCTGTGAACGTTCTAGTTAACGAGTTGAAATTATTTCAAAATTTGCTAAAAATATCACTGTCCGCCACCGGAGGTTATACAGTATTGCTGTACTGTGACAATTGCCCAGCGACGATGACATGAACAAACCTGACGCAATGTCAAAAGTTTGTCGTATAATATTAATGAATCCGGGTCGACATTTAACGCTTTCCAAAATAGCTTCCTTCATGTCTGCAACTGTCTGGACGTTGTCAATCACGATCGTAAGCTGCAGCCTTAAAGGATCCGTGTTCTCGGAGATGCTGCACTACTCTGACAAATCTGCGAACATTTGGAATGAAACGATTCAGAAACCGTTCCAGGTAAATGCGTTAAGCTAAAGCAACTTTGCCTTGGCTTTTACCATAAATTAATACAATACCAGTGCATTAATAATTTGAAAATGTAGGCATTGTACAAGAAGCATTCCATATTTAAGTTCAGACCAATGATGTAATAAGGTTAGATGGAGTCTAGCAGCATTTTGAATAGGACTGCATTGGCTTTAACATTAGAGAGAGAAAGATAATATAAGCATTCCGTAAGAGTAACAAAGATCAGAAATGGCGGATACCACGTGGTTTGGGGCAAATGAAAGCTTAGTTCAGATACATCCGGATACGCAAAAAACTAGCCAATCAAAAACAAATTGCAGTAAATATTTTGCATATTCGGAATGCATCTCAACTAAGCTTAATGCTTTTAGAAAAATTTTGTGCAAATCGTTCTTAATTGCAGTGTCAGGTCAAAAAGCGATAGTAAGATGTCGCTATTTTATCTGTTCATCATTCTTACATCGCAATTGCGAATAAATTGGGCAAGTCGTTTTTGGTCTGCAGTGGGAATGTCGAGCTACGTCTCTGCTGAAGAAGCCCCAAGCAGGGCTGAAACAGCTGTCCAGAGGCTGCTCGAGGTTTTCACTGCAATTAAGAACGATTTGCACAAAATTTTTCTAAAAACTTTCATTATGCTTTGACAGCAAGCATGGCCACCTTGCATGGGGGACTTATTAGGAGCAAGTCCCGCTTCAATTTGTCTATCCTACTGCAATGTCAGGTCAAAAAGCGATAGTAAGATGTCGCTATTTTATCTGTTCATAAGCTTAATGCGTTTGCAAACACCGTTGCCATGGTGAGTAAGTGGTTGAATAGCGAATTGTCAAAAATTAATGAACTTCGTAATTTATAGCTCATATTCCAATTTTAAATTAGACTATCGAATCTATTTTTACAATTTGCACATGCGTGTAATACGAAATATATTCAATATTTTAAGTAATTTTAAAATACGTCTACCCTCTCTGTGGATGGATACATTTACATCTTTTTGTCGCATATTTATGCAGTCATCAGCGAAACAAGTAGGTATTCTACATTTTATTAACGCGATTATTGAAATATAATAAAAGATATTTAAGAAACCTGCTTATCTTTTTAGAGTAAAATAGTCACTTACATACAACTAAAAATCTATTAAAATGACATTCAAAATCAATTTAAAACATCCCGTTAAAACTAGAAGCGAAATCAATGGATGTTGAACTTTAATTAAATAATAAACAAAAACTTGATAAGTCACTTCAAATAACTTAAAATCGAGAAAACGACCCCACAAAATCCAATTTGAAAACTAACAGACTAAACGCACAGACATTTTACAGACAGAATATTTTCACGTTTTGACATTGTCAAACTAATTTTAACGTTTTGCCCCAACCCAGCTGATCGAGGCTAGTTTTCTCCCTCTCTAATGTTCGTCGCGATGCCTCTCACTCTACATTCCATCCAACCCATACCAGATCATTGGTTCAGACGCTTGACATAGGAGACAGCAAATTATTTTCAAAAGTCATCTATTTAATAAACAACCGTTTCTAAGCAACTTAAAAAAATTAAAATACTGCTCATTCTTAGAACCGGTGATTAGAACAATACTAGCGGGCTCGTTAACTTATGGGGGGGGGGGAATGATATAGAGAAAAATTGTTTAACTTGACGAGTTATGTTACTGGTTAAAATTAATGTACTTATTTCTGTGACACACAGTATATAAACTAGTTTGGTTCAATAATTTCAAGGTTATTCTGTACTGAAGAAATGTTTAATTGTCGAGACAGCGTTTATCTAAGCAAGCCTTTAAACATAAAGATTTTGCCATCCTTATTAATAAATAAGTGAGGCACAGTTACACTCTGCATACTTTACCGATAGAAGACCTTTTACTTTAGTCAATAGCACATCAAGCGCTATTCACGTATCCGCAGTGTGCAATGGCAATGAAACGGTATAACAATTCTTTTACACTCGTTCAGTTCTCCCTTAGGCTACTCGTATTGATTAGTGTTTACGTTGACGTAAAAAATAATGTGCTTTTATCATCTCTTCCCTTTTAATATTTCACACGATGTACGTTTCAATAGACAAGTGCAATGTACATATTAATTCAGGTAATGACTATGATTAAAATTAAGGAGGAAAGAAGCTTTGCAATTGTTATTTCCGAGAAAAATTCCAGTCAAGGTTTTTTAATAAATCAATGTTACTGATGATTGAAAGTTTCATATAGAACCAGTGGAGTCGAGAAGAGAATTCACGGAGCTCACAGGGCATCATCATATTTTTTCCTGATTAGGTCACGTCTCTTGACGCCCCTGTATAGACAGAATTAGTTGGTTTTGGTTTTTCCGAGAAGAATAGAAGCCGAAGTTTCTAGATCAACGTGCTTCAACATGTGGGATGTGGTGTTAGAAAGATAAAACCACAAACCAAAAGTAAAATTAAGTTGTAAGGAGTCACAGAAATAAATATTGAGAAATAATATCTTAAAGTTTCCAAAAATATTTGTTACATTTGATAGTCGTGTACCATTACATATTTTTATATTTCATTTAATTGTTACATTAGAAAATTAACTACTTCATTGTTTCGCTTTAAAAAATCTTGCTGCTCTCTACATGATTGACGGTAACAAATAGAAATACAGTTTCTAATTTATCGATAGCAAATGTATAATGTACCTGACAATGCTGTGGGTTTTTGATTTTATGGCAATATAAAATAATATAAAAAAATTAAAAAAAATTAACACCATGTTACACAAAATTGCTGCTCGAGGTTCTCACTGCAATCAAAAACGATTTGCACAAAATTTTTCTAAAATCTTTCATTATGCTTTGACAGCAAGCATGGCCGCCTTGCATGGGGGACTCATTAGGAGCAAATCCCGCTTCAATTTGTCTATCCTACTGCAATGTTAGGTCAAAAAGCGATAGTAAGATGTCGCTATTTTATATGTTCATCACTCTTACATCGCATTTGCGAATAAATTGGGCAAGTCGTTTTTGGTCTGCAGTGGGAATGTCGAGCTACGTTTCTGCTGAAGAAGCCCCAAGCAGGGCTGAAACAGCTGTCCAGAGGCTGCTCGAGGTTCTCACTTCAATCAAAAACGATTTGCACAAAATTTTTCTAAAATCTTTCATTATGCTTTGACAGCAAGCATGGCCGCCTTGCATGGGGGACTCATTAGGAGCAAATCCCGCTTCCGTTATAAACGTTTTTGATAGCTTCTTCAGGAGGATAATATTGAATATATCATTTATTCTGGAGAAGCTCTCAGAGCAATACAATTTCACAATTCTCATTTCTGTAAAATAGAGGATGCATTCTTCATTCCAAGACGCACGATAAAATTTTTACTAATAGAATTTTCCGACGAATATAAAGTGAAATACCATGTCGTTTCCTGTTACCTATATTAGAATGTTCATAGAGATATTTTCCTGCTTCCTAAGCAATAAAAAAAGTTCGAACGCGTACACGTGTGAACGTTTCAGAAACAAAATTGTATCGATTCTAGTATGGTAATTGAATTTAGTTTATAGTTCCACGAAATAGCTGTGTAACATTACGTTTTTAATATGAAATCGCCGATTCGATACCAATAATTAAAATAACTTAGGTAGATTAACGTGATAAACGCGTTAAATACAGCAATAAAATATAATTTACAGCCGGTTACTACAACGAAATATGAACGTGGTATCGTGTTATATCAGTATAAACGAACCTTTAAATAAATCATTCCCTTTCGATAAAACGTGTTAAAATAAAATGGACTAAATTTTTAATAATAATTACCGATTTCAAATATATGTTTTTTTAGAAACGACATAGACTGTTATTTCCACAATATATCTTTGTTTTATCCGTTACAGTTTAACTCTGCATTTTTCCTATTTTAAGCAGTTAAGAAAGAGATTTGATGCAGAGATGCAAGGATGTAAGTAAATATTCTTAGAGCCACTGAGCCGGAAAATAAATGGTCTTAAGGCTAAGCTGATTTTCTTCCGCTTTATCGTCGAATTAAAATTGAAAAACTTGTTTAGAATATTCTATTGTGTTTACCAACAGTTCTGTACCTAGATTGTCATATTAATATTATATGAATAATTTATATTTATTTGATTATTTTCGTGATAATTAATTTCCCAGATGTTATTTTCTATTTTCTGTCAAATGTTTTTGTTCAAAATTACTTAATTTTCACAGAAAATAAGTACTTTTTATCACTCGAACGTGTCTGGAACCGAATATAAAAAAAAAATTGTGTTACGTATTTCGTAATGGATTGATACAAAATATCGCCTATAATTTTATTTTCTTACAGCTGATTCTTATTTAATGTGTAGGATGGCACTGCTGTTTTTACTTTTAAAACCAGGGTTTCTAATTTGGAAACAAAAACAAAAAGATTTATTAAAAGATTCCTGGTTGCAGCACCTCCTACTGTAGGGGGCCGATTTAAGACAAATAAAAATAATTTTGAACAATGGGTAACGTGTTCTTTTCTTTTTAAAGTACCAAAAGGAATTTTGGTTTATATGAAATTTCGATATTTTCGCTGCCACCAAGTATCTTATTTTAAGACACTGATTAAAATTAGGTCAGAGGCTTTAGGGTTCTTCAGGCTTTAGAACTGTGTACAGTCGTCAGGCATTACTGAAAATGAGTAAATTAAGGAAAATACGTTGTTACTAACTAAAAAGAATATATTGAAGCAAAGAGTAACAGAAATTCGGCTTATACAAAAAGGTGGGCAAACTATACATGATATTCAAAGGGAAGCCACCCCTAATCTAAGGTAAGACTCCGCAGCAGATTCTTTCTGGAGTCGCTCTCGGATTTGGATCTCCGCCCCTCCTGATTTTTCACGACACTGTCGCACAAATTAACTTTGTTTAAAAAAAAACATATCATGAAAGAAATGTTAAATTGAACGGAACGAACCACATTGACCAAGGGGGACTTAGAAAAAAACCAAGGATTAGGAACTAGTCCATACTTGAAGAGTGATGAACGAACATTGATTCATTTCCTTTCTCCGAGGGGGTCATACGGCCTGAATCTTATCTCAAAATTACGTCAAAATTCACCCAGTGACTGCTGTCACCTGACGTATCCCGTCTGAACTACTCTTTTTGCGTGGGTTGAATTACATTCCGTTGGGTTTAATTCCCAGGCCACAGCAAGAGAAAAACAATGTTGTCACACTAATGTTTAGTCTCGGGCACGGCAAGTCCCTGATAAAAAAGAATTTAGACATTCACAATTTAGATTCATTTACGAGCCACTAAAAAGGTATACGCCAGACTTATTTAATAATTAAGGAAATATACATTAGGAGTAAAATACCGGCTGTTTACAAATGCTATATCCCATGCGATGTACGACGTGCCAAACCAATAACCTAACAGTAGGACAAATTACATAAAGCCCTTGAACGACGTTATTGTTGACAATAATTAATAACAATGTATACATATTAATGATGCCCCAGTTTTGTGAAATCGAAAACCGGAAATAAATTTGTGTTTAATTAAAGAAGGGAACAAAGTTATGTTTAATTTATTTAAAAAACGTTTAAAAATACTTGGGATCTGAAACTCTCAAAAGACACTCAACGCTGAACTCATGTAAGTGCGGAATGGATTTGGTTGCGGAAGGGGAAGTACAATTGGTGCCTAAATGACAGACAGTTAGACTGTGCTTTAAACAAAAGTAAAAACAGTGAATCAAATTTTATGTGACAATTTTGGACACAGCCGATAATTTGGCTTTGTAAGTTAAAATCAAATCTCTTTTTCTTAACCTAAAAACAATAAAAATTTTGAGAAAAATCTGTTTTAGTTGAAACATTTTGATTGTTTTTAGGTTAAGAAAAATTCCATTTATTTAGAGTAAAACTAGAGTAATATTTAATTTATAATTATTGTTAAATTTAGTTAAGTATCAAGTAAACATTTGAGTTAGGTTAGGAATTCTGTTAAGTTAAAAGTGAATTTTATTGCAGACAACAACATCCAGAATTGTGACCAGGATTACTTCAACAACGTCATCATTATCAGCATTAGCGTCCAGATTGGATAAAACAAAATTTAAATAAAAAAAAAACTAAACAATGGCAACAACTGCGTCGCTCAGCGCAAGCCGTCACATATTGTTGTTATTTTTAAAATAGAAATCTCTGTCTTCAGAATTTAAACGAGTTATTTAAACAAACAATTTTAAAACGGAATCCCCAGTTCGTTGCGGGCAGGTGTTTAATGGTGCAACAGGTGCAAACCCAGAGCATCATTAGACAGTTGTGCGCAAAGCGAAAGTCAAACTCTGACAAGAGGTGCAAACCTAGAGTGACGATTTGGCTATTGTGAATTCGGGGGTTCTCACGCGTGTAAAGTAGATAAGTCTTTTGGTATTCCACAACAAGAGTTGAAGGGTTTCCACCCCAAAAAGTTCAAATCAAAAAAACTAAAACATGACAACAATTGCGTGGCTCGGCGCAAGCCGGCACATATCGTTGCTATTTTTAAAATAGAAATCTCTGCCTTCAGCATTTAAACGAGTTATTTAAACAAACAATTTTAAAACGGAATAACGAGTTCATTGCGGGCAGGTGCAACAGGTGCAAACCCAGAGCATTATTAGACAGTTGTGCGCAAAGCGAAAGTCAAACTCTCACAAGAGGAGCAAACTTGGAGTGACGATTTGGCGATTGTGAAGTCGGGGGTTCTCACGCGTGTAAAGTAGATAAGTCTTTTGGTATTCCACAACAAGAGTTGAAAGGTTTAAAATTAAAATTTAAATCAAAGAAACTAAACCATGACAACAATTGCATGGCTCGGCGCAAGCCGTCACATATTGTTGCTCTGCCTTCTGCATTCAAACGAGTTATTTAAACAAAAAATTTTAAAACGGAATCTCGAGTTCATTGCGGGCAGGTGTTTAATGGTGCAACAGGTGCAAACCCAGAGCATTATTAGACAGTTGTGCGCAAAGCGAAAGTTAAACTCTCACAAGAGGTGCAAACCCGAAGAAACGATTTGGCTATCGTGAATTCCGGGTTCTCACGCGTGTAAAGCAGATAAGTCTTTTGGTATCCCACAACAAGAGTTGGAGAGTTTCCACCCCCTTAAGAGCCCAAAACCCTGAGTTTCAAAGAACCAAAAACAGCTACCTGCCAGGCCCACTACGTAGCAATATGTGTTGTTAGTCGTCTAATTTTAAGGCAGAAGTTAATCATGTGGGATACAATTAATTAAGAAGATTGTATATTTGAATATTTAGAAGTTTTATAATTAAATAATTTACATAAATATACAGCATGTCCTTTTAAAATTAGGGAAGGCTCGTGGAAATTGATCAAGTACAGTATTTGTGCAAAGATAACGGACTATTTATCTAATCATTTAGGGGTGGTCATCCTAAATACTCACCCTAAACTCTTTTTACTCTGATAGACAACGGAACCACCACCGGCTTACTGATAAGCGAACCTACTCTTTTAAACCAACGGGCAACGATTTTCTTGTTCGGTAGCTGGGTTTGAGAATTTAAAGCCAATAATATTGCCACCCAAGATTCCAGCAGGTCACGAATGGCCTTGACTATGTCACGAGGACACTTCCGGTTTGTAGGGACGTAGGTAGAGCCTCTAAAATAATTTGATTATAAAAATGTACCTCTTTATTTGATTTAGATTAGAGTTAAATTGATCTATGGGGATTGAGGTTCTCGCTGCCAGTCTCAGTTGCTGAGAACGTTGCGATGAAAACTTCTGCGTTGCATTGAATAGTGTGGACGATAAATGGGGCCGGACGATTACTTAGAATTTGACTCGGTCTATTTACACGTGTTTGCTTGCAATAATGCTTATTTAACTAGGTCGCGATTTAGCACTTGAGTTCGCAAAATGCTTGCATGCACGCGTTCCAGATTAAACACCCTCGCGTTGCTTCTATAATTTCGTAACTGAAATGTGATTACGCACTGATTATACGTAACGTTTAAGTGTGTTAATTATTTCCGTAAATTTTAAATGGTTTTATAGAAAATCTGATCGTGACAATATTTTTCGCATGAACGCCGTTAATTACCAAAAATTTTTCTCTCTCGTTGTCTCTCTCCTTATGAGGTTTTCCTCGATGAACTTATTAACTTAGATATTGAATGTAGGTACTTAAATTTTAATAAAACAAAAGAAGATGGTAATTTTAACAAATATATTGAATAAAAATAAAGTACGAAAGAGAATAACTCTGACACTTATTTTACAAAGTATAACTGTATAATTGCAGACACAAGAAAGTAATAGAATAAGCCGAGAACAAAGACGAATTTCCTTCCCTTTTTTCTAAGCTTTCAACATCCACGAACAAACTGAAGAGCAGTTTTTCAAATGTCAGAGGTTTATATAGACTCCGGTTTTACGTTGTTTCTCGCGATGAAATCGGTACGTCTATTCAACATAGTTTCCCCGCTAGATAGCGCGGAGATTCCGTTTGGCGTTTGGTGTTTTTCAAACTCAGGCGCATGAGCAATGGAACTTTCCAGTTCGAACACTTGATGTCAGCAGATTTAGCACTTTCAGCGTAAAGTACCTTGCGCAACAAATTGAGACATGTATTGCGGCTCCTATTTCACTAGTACATGATATCTCAGCGCGTTCCACTCTTAGAATGCAGTGCATGGTGAATTCGAAGAAATAAAGATAGGTTTATTGAAAAACCATGAAAGATAGAAAGGGACGCATATAGCCACATATCATGCTAAGTTTGGAATGCGCTGTAATGACGTATTATGTTACAATGACGTATTGTTTATGTTCGCAGAAATATGCTGGCGTCGCGATTCGAAATGAGAGCTTGTCTCAGACCGAGAGATTAGAAATAAAGATGCATTTTTTTCTTCGTATCAATAGGAAATTCAAATCCATACATTTGAAAAGAAGAACAAAACTTTTGAGTATTGCTTATATTCTAAAGGAGAGCGGAAAATGTTTGCTAACAGTTCTACTGTTGCAGATATCTTTACATCCTTGTCCTGTGATGTTATAAATAACATTACGTATGCAACTTCTTCTTCTTATATTAATATGATTTATTATCTAAGCTGTAGGCTCCAGTCCGATGCATTTTATGATCTTTGTAGGTGTGCCTAACTGTTTGGAATATAATTTCTCGCACTTGAAAACGTAATAGTTTATGATTGAAGTTTGTTCTTGTCCGATGAAAATAGTAAGTAGAAAGTTTTTTTAATCTCGAACCGGACAGAAAAATGAAGGGAAACACACTCAACGTTTCGCTATAGATTTATAGCTTCGTCAGGAGTGAAAACAAAGTAAATAAACAAGTTGTCAAGAGAAACAAGTCGTCAAGAGAAACGAAAAGGTAACATGATTTTTAAACTAAACTACGAGTTGTTCGGAATAAAAGTAACTAGAACTAATTAAAGCTACTTTTTTTTTTTTTTTTTTTTTTTTTTTTTTTAAATATATATATAATTAATTAATTAATTGACAGATCTATATCTTGTTTAAAGAGTCCAGAAAACTACAAAATATGTCATTTAAATTTTCAAAGTCCGTACGTTTATTAATAGAATTTCCAGACATTTTAATTTTACACATTTCTATGAAACGTCTTTTAAAAATATTAGATTCACTGCACAAAATATCAGTATTATCAAAATCAAAATTATGATTATTTACTAATGAATGCTCTACAAGCATTGAATGATTTTGATTATTTTTTTGAATATGATATTTATGTTGGTCTAAACGTTTTTTTAAATTTTGGCTCGTTTCACCTATATAAACAGAATTACAATTTGAACATTTGATTTCATAAACCACGTTAGGTTGTTTTAATTTCGGTGTTTTGGTTTTTAAATTCGAAAAAATTAAATTTAAATTATTCACAGATTTACTGGCTAAAATTAAATTATGTTTTTTGAAAATGTGTTTAAATGTATTGTGTAATGGTTCAATATAAGGCAAGGATATGTATTTATGATTCGAAGTTTGTCTAATGTTTTTAGAGACATTTGAATTTTGTAAGTATTTAATACGATTTTTAATTACTGATTCAATAAGATTTATTGGATAAGAATTTTGAATAAGAGTTTTCTTTATTAAATTTAAGTTATCATAAATGAAAACTTTATCAGAAAGTAAAATAGCTCGATCAGTTAATGAAATAATAGTTGCAATTTTATAATTTTTAGGTGTGTACGAGTGAAAATTATTAACTCTTTATCATTCGATTTAACGTTATATTTTCGTTATGTAGATGACATTTTATTGATTTTGCCTTCTGATAAGGTAGATTTTGTTTTAAATAAATTTAATTCTTTTCATAATAGATTACAATTTACAGTAGAAAAAGAAAATAATAATTCATTGAGTTTTCTTGATGTAAATATTATCAGACAGAATGATAAATTAATTACTAATTGGTTTCATAAACCTACCTGGTCAGGTAGGTACATAAATTTTCACTCGTACACACCTAAAAATTATAAAATTGCAACTATTATTTCATTAACTGATCGAGCTATTTTACTTTCTGATAAAGTTTTCATTTATGATAACTTAAATTTAATAAAGAAAACTCTTATTCAAAATTCTTATCCAATAAATCTTATTGAATCAGTAATTAAAAATCGTATTAAATACTTACAAAATTCAAATGTCTCTAAAAACATTAGACAAACTTCGAATCATAAATACATATCCTTGCCTTATATTGAACCATTACACAATACATTTAAACACATTTTCAAAAAACATAATTTAATTTTAGCCAGTAAATCTGTGAATAATTTAAATTTAATTTTTTCGAATTTAAAAACCAAAACACCGAAATTAAAACAACCTAACGTGGTTTATGAAATCAAATGTTCAAATTGTAATTCTGTTTATATAGGTGAAACGAGCCAAAATTTAAAAAAACGTTTAGACCAACATAAATATCATATTCAAAAAAATAATCAAAATCATTCAATGCTTGTAGAGCATTCATTAGTAAATAATCATAATTTTGATTTTGATAATACTGATATTTTGTGCAGTGAATCTAATATTTTTAAAAGACGTTTCATAGAAATGTGTAAAATTAAAATGTCTGGAAATTCTATTAATAAACGTACGGACTTTGAAAATTTAAATGACATATTTTGTAGTTTTCTGGACTCTTTAAACAAGATATAGATCTGTCAATTAATTAATTAATTATATATATATTTAAAAAAAAAAAAAAAAAAAAAAAAAGTAGCTTTAATTAGTTCTAGTTACTTTTATTCCGAACAACTCGTAGTTTAGTTTAAAAATCATGTTACCTTTTCGTTTCTCTTGACGACTTGTTTCTCTTGACAACTTGTTTATTTACTTTTTTTTCACTCCTGACGAAGCTATAAATCTATAGCGAAACGTTGAGTGTGTTTCCCTTCATTTTTCTGTCCGGTTTGAGATTAAAAAAACTTTCTACGTAATAGTTTATGTTATTCATCTAAGTAATCGCTATACGTTTCCAATATACGGCCTGTTATTATTTCCTCTTAATGCGGTTTGTCTGAAATGATTAACTTCAGCAGGTTTATATTATCTCATTCAATCTTTTATAATCTTTAATAATGCAATTTTCATTATTCTTATTAAAACAATCATTTTATCTGTTCAATTTAAGCCCTTAATATTTAGAGTTTTCTATATTTTCCAGGAAAGTCTAGCATTAAATTTCGCAATGTTTTCTTTTTTCGGTTGTTCCCCGCAAGATGTAATATGCTTTTGAAACGGTAAAATAAACTGAAAATGTGTTGCTTTAAAAATAAAATGGATAATATTTTGTTGTAATATAAGGAAGGGCCTCACGGTGAAAGATTTATATGAGAAAAGAAAGAGGAAAAAGAAATTATGATACAGCAGTGACAAAGCTCCGGGTTTTTTAACTGTCCACTTCTGATGTTCGTCCTAGCAATATCATTTTTTATTCAGATACATTTCTCTGTTATTCCGTCTATTAATTTAAAAGAATGATTTAACCTGATTAAAAAAACGTGCGCGTTTTTGAGATATTTATAAAAAAAAAAACTGCATTGGGAATTCCGCACATTTGAAAACGAATTATTTTAGTGGGCGTTCTCTCCGCTTGTTGTGACCTAAAAAACTTTAGTGTTTTGTTGCGAGATATGCGTCTCCGGATTTGCGGGAAAGCGACGAATAGATTTACGAGCGCTCCGGGAATCTAACCGGAGTTCGCTACCAGTTACACTTCGTAACCCACCAGCATCAACCGAAAACGCGCTGCTTGTATTATAACTTTTGCATAAGTGATATTTTACGAGAATACAAAACAGTTTTTGGATATTTCTGAGATTCGAGTGCCAAAGTTAAAAGCATGTTCTTCCACAAGCATCGACTTTTACAGCATTCCGACCGGCAGTATCATTTCAAGCAACATTTTCAATTTCTTTGAAATTACTTTTCGAACATTGAAGACACGTGTTTTTTTTTAAATAAACAGCAATATTAGCTTTTAGAAGGTGACTCTAAAGGTAAGGTTTCTTTTTCGAACAGTGTCACCACAAGCAAGTGTGTAACTGGCCTATTAACCAACGGAAAACAGGGCAATATAAGTTTTGTGAGAACTTTATCCCTCGTCTATTGACGTGATAAAACACCTATAAAGTCATAGGAGTGGCTCATTCGCATTCATAAATCGAAGGTATCAAATAGTTTTTTTACGAACCGAAATAAATTAACCGAGACAAATACGTTTGAATGACCATATACGTTGGATGATAAATATACAAGCAGTAGTAACTCGGTAATTAGCATAACATTTAACAATTTTATGTGCATGATACAGTTTTATTACCTGCTACGACAGAACTACATAAATTTAGATATTGCAGATATCTTCATATAGTATCAGTGTTGTAAAATTCGACAAACAGGTACTATAAATTAAATCTTGGTATTTCCTTTCCTTTCGCTAAAACTTCTTATTAAATTGAAACAAAAAGCAAATAGAATGGGAATAAATAAAATATTTTATGAAATTGTTTATAAGCGAAGTGTTTTGAGTGACCCTATATACACTACAATAGGATTCTCTGTTTTTAACGCATATCAATGATAATTTAAAATTTAAAAACAAAGTTGTCCTCATTTTCCGTATTGTGCGTTCTCTGTTTCTTTTTTCATTTTCGTTTCACCTATCATTTGTTTCTTCCGTACCCAATAGATTTATTATTATATTATTTATTATTATTATTATTTGAATGAACTGTACTGCAATTTGCAATAAAGAGAAGTAATAATATTGAAAATCTGGAATTTGTCAACAGAGAATCAACTCTGGTTACTATTTAGTTATATATACAATACATTCAAAAATTTCCAGCTTGTAACTATACAATAATTAATTTATTAACGAGCTTTCGCTAATTACAAAGACAAAAGCTTTTGTAATGAATATGGAAAATTATTGCGGAAATATTTATATTAAAACGTAACATAAATAATATAATGAATTAATAATAAAAGTTTAATTATATTGTTATAATTTCTTTTATGAATATGAAATGTTTATTACATATTTCCTTTTGCCGTTAAACTTTATTGCTTTATTATATCTTAATATGAATGCGAAGGTGAATAGATTCCTGAAGTATGTTACAAATGTAGCGAAAATTAGAGCGTAATATTTCTTCCCTTTTCCGAGGAAAGAACGTGGAAAGAAAACTTGAACTTACAAATATGTGCTTTAATATTTCAGGAAAAAAGTGGGTCGAGCATACAGCGGATTTTATATATAACTTAAAGTACAAGAGAAGACACTAAACTGGTAATAAATTCTTATATAGCTTTGGTATAAACCCGCATCACCTTTGATATGGCCATAAAGTTATGTTTTTATGTGCTCATTCGACCGTCTTTCACTAAAGATGTGGACGTTTCTGTAACTAACTTGAAAACCCTGGTATTCTGTTTAAAATGCATATACGTGATCTGCTCATTGGCAGATTTTTTCCTCGAAACCTACTTTCGACCGTTACTTACGTTACTGTTTATCAATGAGTTAGCGTTAAATGCAAATTTATTATCGGTGGAAAAGGAGACATGGCCTAACGTCCGACAGTTTGTGCAGTCTGTTCCTGTACGAAATACGATGCTCGAAAAGCTATAAATTTCAATCAGCGTCGAGTAAGCTGCGTTCGATGGACCGTTGCGCGATGTAAACCGAACCCGTGAATTTGTGATTCCCGGAAAATAAGCAGACGCACCGGAAAATTGAAACGTTGTACATAAGTGGCAATTGCAATTTTATTGTGTTAACTGCAACAGCGGTATTTCCACCAGGCAGACTTCATCCAAATTTTCAGTTAGTAACAATCAATTAACTCCAAATTTCATTTAATGCCCTGAACACTGAATTTTTTTTCTCTATTACGTATACACATTTTAGTTGCATTGAATTTTTCTATTAACTTTTGAATGCACGTGAAGTGCAGCCTATTTGAGTTAGTTGTTCAGCTTTATTTTCAAAACGTTTTCTTACGCAGTCCTTGAAGGTATTCGAATTGTAGGCAGTGTGACCAACTGAGTCGCTACACCTTCATTCGGCTGAAATTAGAACAGCGGCAAGTGACGGTCTATGCAACGTGACAACGTCATTATAGCTTCGAGTGGAGGGAGATATGGGGCATTTTTTTCATCTTATTTACACTGACTAAAGTCAACTTCCTTTCAAAAAAGAGCTTTCAGCTTTACATTACCTTCTGTTTTGGAGTAAAGACATTGTACATACAAGGGCTTTTTAGTTGATTTTGGTGTACATCAATGGGTTCCACGTTAGTGATGTAAGTTCCTTAAGTGACGCCGGTCGTGACAATGGCCACAATAAAAATGACGGTCACGTCATAATAATTGGTCATTTCGGAAGTGACCCTGTGAACTATACATGCCCATCATTTTAGAAAACGACTATATTTTTAATAAATGACCGTTACCTAAACAAATAACCGTCATTTAATTTAATTACCGTCACAGACACATGTAAATATGTGTGTGGGCGTGTACTGCTGCCAATAATAATATACTTCACGTAAAATAAAAATATAAGGTTCTTCAGTGCTTATGGCAATATCCTCAGAAAAATTAACTGTGAAACTTGAAGAAGTCAACAAGTTCAGATACAAACACTGATGAAGAAATGTAGCGAAACTGAAATTGAAATAGGTGATAAAGATGTATATACAAATATTAATGTCCAAGAGAAATAAAACTTTTAATTCAAATAATACGATTTACTAAACAGCTATTTATTTTCAAATTTCTGCAATTTCTTCTTTTTAAATAAATATTTGTTTATTTATCAATTTTTATTGCTCTTTATATTTATAGTTTTTTACAGATTTTTTTAATCTGTGGTGAGAATGGTGAATGCCCAACGGGGTCTTAAGTTATCGACTTGTCGAAACCTCAGGAGCGGGAGTGTATTACATAGCTTTGCTAGTTCCAAACCTCCTCATCGTTGAAGAGGAGGCACGAATTGTATCCCAACACTGAAAGGGTATCTGAGATGAATACCAACCACCCCGGGAATTAACTTGGGCGCGGCTCGAACCTATGACCTTGGGATTGCAAGGCCGGTCTCCTTACTATTTGGACCGTTCCGGTGTTACTAAAATTAAAAAAAAAAATATTTAACTAAACGCCTGAATGGTCCAGTGGTAAGGGGACCGGTCTTGCAATCATAAGGTCGTGGCTTCGCACCCGTTCGAGATATTTCTCCGGGGTCGTTACTCACTTTTTAGGTACCCTTCAGTGTTGGCGAGAAAATTCGACACTTCAACGGCGAGGAGGTTTGGAAGTAACAAAGCCATGGAACATTTTCCACACACAAAAATACACTCCCGCTCCTGAGGTCCTGACAAGTCTATGACTTAGGACCTCGTTGGGCAAACACCACAGTTAAAAAAAACTAAAAGATTTTTTAATTTTAGTTGTGGGTATGCCATATGTTGTATGCCTTATCTGTAAACTGTATGAATTTATGAAACTGTTTAAGGAGCAGTTTCTCATTGGGGTTTAACTTTAAACTTCGCTTGATTCCTATGGAAACAGTTGTCCTTACAATTGTTACCAGGGGAATAAAGCGAAGCTTAAAGTTAAACTCTAGTGGAAAAACCGAACCTAAGAGTAGGTATTACTTTTGTTGTTTGGATTTAAATACCGTGATTTTATTTTAACATGAAACATTGCTGTTGCTGGTGCACTTTAGAAATAGAGAAACATATTGTTGTTTTGCTTATTTTTACGCGTAGAATTGAAAAAGTATCCAAAAATGTAGCATTCTATATAAAATAAGCGAGTCGGTAGCAACCGGAAGTAACTCCGAGTACATTTTATTTTATTTCTTTTCGAAGTATTCTTTTCTTGTAAATTTCCGGTTTCTGACTAAATTTCTTTCCTGAAAGCTTATGACGAGCGGTTTCCGTGAATAACTCTGTAAACAGGGCGTGATAGTTTTGAAGTTTCACCAATCAAATGATTCATAAAACACCAGCCAAAAGTTATTGCTCTCTTCACAAAGCCAACTATTTATTTATTACAATCTGTCACACTATGTCTACTCTTATTGTAAAGGTATCCTAGGGCCAACAAGTCGATTGCGCGATCGACAGGTAGATCGCAAAGTCATTTTTGGTCGATCACAGCGTTTGGTGGCTCATAGAAACAAATGGTCGTAGCACCTTTAGCACTCAGTATGTGTTTAGTATTCAGTTGGTCACATAATATTAGCGTTTCTAGAAAAAGAGTTCCAAGAATGTCATGTCAAAATTTTAATAGTATGTAGATCGCAAAACATTTTTAAGAGAAAAAGTCGATCCTGTATATACAGAAGTTGGCCACCCCTACCCTAGGGTAGAGCCACGGCCGTCTCTATTTCACAGGCCGGAGCAGCTTATGTGGCGACGTTGGAGGACGTCATCGTAGCCAGCCGACTATTTCAGCAAATAATGAAGATGAGTTCACAAAATTGCCAAAAAAGGTTACAAATTAGACTTTAGAAAAACAGAACAACAAACAACACGAAACATAATGACCACAGATCAACCATAACGATAAAAAATAAAGATCATAGGCCGGCACGCAATGTTGACAAACCTCCACTGCTCCGGCCTGTTAAATAGATGCGTCCGTGGCAGAGCTGTTGTATCAACTCGTAATAAGTGAGCTTCGGAAACTAGGCTTGAATTGAATCTCCCCATAATAGAAGGGGCTAACAATTTCAAATCGTTCTGGTAGTGAACAAGATTATTAATTACTAGTTTATATGGTCTTCACAATGGATTGTATCCCATGTGACCCCATTTTGCCTGCTGGTTAGGCAGTTACACATGATCAAGTGCTTAATGACTTTTCCGAACTTTTAGGTTTGATACGTCGTAGGTCACGTGAGATTCAGGATTAACTGAAGCCCCGATACATGTCTGCTTCCTTTGGGCTTATATTCCTTTTCAAATTCGTCTTGTATTCTACTAATGATTTCCTGATCAAATTATTTCAGGGCATCTTCTTATTCTTTTGATGTTCGAAGTTACAAATAAGATCTTTATGTTAAAATCGTCATTTTAATTATTTATTGAGTTTATTTTCAAAATGTTTTGGTTGTTGTGTTGTAAATAAAACGGTAAATTTGTTACTTATTAAATGTAAACGCGTAATTATGTGAAGGTATAGCTTGTGTACAAAGTACAAACATAAAGTACAGTTTAAAGCAAATATTTTTCGCAAAAATAGATGCCGGTAAATAAATTGTCCACGCCGAGAAAAAACCTTAAAGCGATATTTTTATGTACACAGGTGTGTCACTGAATTATTAGCAAAATAAATCTGGAATTTGTTGGTAGTTTAAATAATACGTTTTTAGCAATAGCCGTAAATATGAATAATAAATTTTTAGCCTTGTGAATTTAAGCGTACCTTGGGGCACAGTTGTATTGATCCACATTCCAGCATATGTTTAGCGATATTAAATAACACTTGTTGTAGAATCAGCGCATAAACATTCCATTTATTCAATGCGAATTATCGAACTGTTATAATTAAACGCTGTTAGTTAATGATGTAATAACAGTATTACCGTTGAATATTATAGGATTTTTTTTAATTTTTGTGTGGGTTTCGCTATGCGAAATAAAATATGACAAATGACAACAAGACAGTAAAACTAGTTTTATAAAATAAAGATTGAATGAACAAGGCTATCGATGCTAAATTAAGAAAAGTATTACTTGAAAGAAGTTTCCAGTTTTACATTATCAAAAATAGATAATTTTACACACCTTTCAAATATGCTTTGAAACCCACGTGGTTATTTTTAAATATGTAAAGTTTACTAGAGCAATAACTTAACGGCCAATACCCTTTATTACATTATATCTCGTATCGAAACTTAGCTTGCCAATTTGTCTCTCAGTATCATCAATTTTGTAGCAAAAAATCACACCATTCACCATCCATCAATTCAATATGTTAATTACTTTTTACCTGTGATTCATAAGTTTTTTGAGTGTTTTGCTGAATTTAACTCTCAGACACACATAAAACTTCAGTTTTTCTGTCAAAAATAACAAATGTATTTGTTGTGTATCGAGAGTTATACAAAACCATTTCGTCTTTTTGTCTTCTAGAGGTAATACTTGTTTTCAGCGGATTTTATTCAACAATAGCTATAGAGAACTTGATCTAAGTGTATACATACATACATATAATACGACTCGACTTGAAAATGCATTTCAACTTTGAAGATTGGAACTTCGTATTAGCAATCGAGTTTTCTATTGTATATTTGCCAATATGTTATATTGTGTGAATGTCGCGACGACACAATGTTCGACGTACTCTGTGCTTTCATATTTGTAAATCAGATGATGTTTATTTTATTCGGATAAGAAAGCCGAAATAAAATACAAGGAAAACAAATCAATAAAATAAATTATTAAAATAATAATAAATAAGAACAGCGGGATGTATGAGATATAAATTTTTTACTGTTTCATTTTTTACGAGAAAAGTCGTAGCAGCATCTTAGCCACTTCAATCTTCAAATAAAGCTATAAAAATTTATAGTTTGGATTACAATGAAGGAGATAAATAAAGGATATTTAAGAAAAACGTATAACAACTCCCGGTACTTTAGATGCGCTTATTTATGTTAACTCGTTTTAATGTAAGGTAAAAATAATCACATAGCTTTCTTCTAATTGATTCTACGATTTATAATAGTGTCCTGTCCATTAAAGTAATTGTTATTATTGAGGCAGTTTCTAATACAATTATAAAACGTTTACCTAAAAAATATTACGTGTTACGCGTAAATTCTGGATTACTTTCAGCAACCACGTGTGCTATTGATCTGCTGTTGTAAGATTGTAACATTGTTTCCCGCTTGATTTCAAAGGCTCTCATTGGTTCTAGATGATCACGCTGTCTATTTCTGTGTTATAATTGGTCGCCATTTTGGACTGTTTGTTACTCGCGTCTGGCATTCTCACGTATAGTGTAACTTTCCGTTTCGACATTACCAGGTGCACTTGTGTGTGTGATCTCAAGAATTGTTGCATAATTTTGATGCAGGATTTTCAATTTTCAATAAATACTGGAATCCTTTGATGCCTTGAGTGACATTCAAATTGCTGAAAACAAACTCTACCGAGCGGATAACTCGTATGTGAGTGAACGAAAGGTAATTAGACGTTGATGTTACAGCGTGACCCATGCTTATATTTGATTTCTTTGTTTTAACAGAGGAATCCGCTTCTTCTACTTTTTCTTTACCCCGCCTCATCGTTACCCTCTTTTCTTTGGCGAAAATCCTACTATCGAGAACGTAAACAGTTTGAATTACGCATCGGAATTCCATTGCAAATGTACAGCGTATAGGATTAGCGTGCTTTATGAAGGTTAGCAGTGCACGACAGTTGGTAACAATGACGCAATTGAAGTACGACTTTTTCACGTGTGGCGGTGTTGCTCAGTGATGTTGGACTACGTTTAACAGCTCGCATTTTTTTTAAATTTTCTTTTCGATATATAAATACATAAGATTAGCTAATTAAAAAAAAAAAAAAATTAGGAGCATTTAAGCATCCAAGTATCAAAAAAAAATTACAAGTTTGGGTTAAACTCAAACGCAGTGCGGCCTATTGTGACATCATTGCATCTGTTCTGTTATACGTTAAATGTATTGATTGATTGAATTGATATTTTACAACATGTTTACAACATTATATGGAATTGTTTTAATTTATCTGCATGTTTAAACGTTTATTAGGCATATTTAAAAATAGAGAAATGTTGTGTAAACTGGACCGATGTTCGTTCGGTAATGCACGATCAAATACGAATATACGTTATACGCTCCAGTTCTCAATGAATCACAGATTCGTGTATGCGCCAATCAGACGGTTACTAAATTTAAACTCGAATATTTCTTAACAGAAATTTTTTGCTGAGAGATTTTTTTACCGAATTTAGTTTTTGATCTGACATATAGCATTTTTAATGATTAAAATCAGTTTTAAAATTTCGTGAGCCCATTTTGTCGGAATTCCGTACGAAACCTGAATTATTTATATTATCTAATTATCGCGTGTCTTCTCATAACGTAAACATACTGGCACATGTATGTACAAACATTTAGTTAACGTTCTCACGTATCATCCAAGTTGAGAATAAGTTAATTTAAGTGGATTTTTGATTCACATTTTGTGTAGACCAGTACTGGATCTTCAGCACTAACTTGCTACCGTTTTCATTAAGTAATAAGGAGATAACGCAATTGCATTTTGGTGGTAGTAATGTTTGAGTTGCAAATCGAAATATTATTTAAAGGACAACTTATTTATAATCCATCAAGCAATTATTTTGTTACAAAAATTATTATTTTTATTTGTGGTGATCATCAAAAATGCTCAAAATTTGTATCCCTCCTTACAAGTTTTTTGGGACTATAAAAAATTGTCGTGACTATTCTAATATGGTAAAGTTTTGTATTTCTTTTTGGAATTTTCGAGTTAGCAATTTTTCTTGGGAGAATGACATAAAGAAAAAGAAATAAGAAAACGGAAAGAGCCTCTATACATCGAATAAATTCGATAAAAAATAAATCGTTGCGTTGTGACACAAATCCAAAAGCAGGACACAAAGCTTTTGATTTAAATTGTACCCTTTTTGACATTGGACTGAAATATAAAGGGCGATACGTGTAAAAGTTATGACGTAATGGATAATTTTTTTTTTAAATTAGAACCTTGTATTTTGTGAAACAGACAGTTTCATTTTCAAAAATCTTAGATGATACAATATTAACGGTAAAAAATTGACAGTGAAAAGTTCATATTTTAATCAACCATTAGTTTGAGTGTAATCGATTCTTGTGATCGCAATGGTATCTCTTGCATAAGAAAATTTTTGAAAATTTATATGTAGGTGTGTGGAAAATAAGTGTGGAATAAATTACAAAACTCCTACGCTGTCTATTAGATTTTTCTGTACACTGCTTCAAAAACTATTCCAATTAATTGATTCGAATTTCGAGTATTTCAGCCGATAAGAGTCTGAAAGGAAATTCAGTAGACTAAACATTGATAAGTTCGTACCATCCGTGATTGCAGATTCGTCCAAAAATATATCCTCTTCTTAATCCACGCTAAATTCATTAAAAAGCTTCTTATTAAAATTGCACTTAATTTAGGCAACCTAAGTTACGGCAATGAAGTAATTAATTTAATATAAATATTTAGACACCTTGCCGTAGCAAGCAATGTCCACCTCGTGCTGCAACCAAGACGTGGATTCTGTTTTTAATCCAGTTTGGGAAGCAGCTCTTAAGAGTGATTTCAATCTTGTGATGATCCCTGTTATGCGAAACCGATCCCGAAGCGCCCCCGGAAATGAGAAGAAGCTCCGTTACCCCCTTCCTCAGTTGCTGCGATCTACCTGATAGTTTAAAAGTTAAAAACAGTAATTTTACATGTCATGAATCATTTCAATTTCCTTTAGTTTCGTTTATGTGTTCCTAAATTTTATTTTTATTTTTGTTCCTACATTAATAAAATCGATAAAACCCTTTGCAGCACGTAAAAAAATCAGCTTATTAATCAGATATCGCTTCTTTAACTTAAAAAGCATTGTGGTGACAGCGAAACTTTAAGATATAAAAATGTTCTTTAATTTATCTAAAGCACGCTGCCTGCTTGTATAAGAATTAAATATAAGGAACAATCTGAAACCAGCACACCACATAACATAATGTTACAACTTTGGGGTTCGCAAATAATACTCGCCGACTAATTTAAACACTCGGTTAACACAATACAAACCATACGAACACTTTTATATTTCACCGTTTATTTGTTTAAGATGCTCTCGCTTATCGCTCGCTAAATCTAAAACTATCCAAATTGCGTGCCCATTTCCGCTTATATAGTTAATTCATCCAACACTAGAAATGCATGGAAGCATCTCGCACTCTTCACGTACTTGCGGGAACATTCCATGACATACAGGTGTCTTCTCGAAAGCACTGCAATTGTGAATATTAACCGGTCGTAATCGTTACGATTGTAACAATAACTTGAACAGTAATTTATGTTGTCATAAATTACTGTTCAAGTTATTCAATTCAATTTTAATAAGTTTTGAATAAACTGTATGTAGGAGGACACCTAGAAATAAACGAGATTGTCTTTCTGTACTTGGAAGTGTAAACGATAAAAAGTTATAAAACTTTTATTTTGCAAATCGTTTTTGATTGCAGTGAAAACCTCAAGCAGCTTCTGTACAGCTGTTTCAGCCCTATTCGGTGCTTCGTCAGCAGAAAAGTAGCTCGAAATTCCCACTGCAAACTAAAAATGACTCGTCCAATTTATTCGCAATTGCGATGTAATAGTGATGAACACAAGGTCACTAAATCAACACACTTACGTGTTCAGGTAACGCCAATACATTCCCATTCCGAGATTTTTGTGTAACAAAGATACAAATACAAATGTCGTAAGAGCAACAAGGAAAAACTTTTAGGGAATTCTGTTTATTACGATAATGGTAGTTTATAGCCGACTGTCTAGTCAAAAATATATTAGCTTATGTTGTTCTCCGCAGCCATAGTAAAATGTCATTTGTGAAACGTCACTTTGATTAACAAACTTTCGACTGTGTTTTTTATCCCTAGACGCGATTGTTGTGCGACAAAGATAGACAGAAAAAATCACTAATGTCGCTATCTCAGCACGAAGTGTGTTGATTTAGAACCTTAGATGAACAGACAAAACAGCGACATCCTACGATCGCTTTTTGACCTGACGTTGTAGTAGGATAGACATGCCGCCTTGCATGGGAGACTTATTAGGTAGCAAATCTGCTTCAATTTGTCTATCCTACTGCAATCTCAGGTCAAAAAGCGATCGTAGGATGTCGCTGTTTTATCTCTTCGATAAAAAGTTAGTTGGTAGAAATGGATGAAACTAAAATTTAAAATATTAATCTTTGGCGTAGAATGTCAAATAATTTTCTTCAGACAATACCATTATTTTAACATCCCTTGATCGATGCAACTGCTTGGCTGTTTGATTTTCTTGCTCCTCCACTTAGCGCCACCTCATCAACGTGACACTAATTGCATTAATATCAAATGTAGTCGTTATTTGACACGATGAAATGGGACGGTCTGCTTACTACAGAAACTGTAGAATTTAGAATTCTACTGCACTAGCGTCGAAATTATTATAGATTTGCCGTCTTAGATGTTCTAATCAATTTTTAGGAATTGTGTTTTAAATGTATAAATAAGAACCATGATTTTATGAAGCCAAAGAAAGCTATTTATTGAATTTCGTAACAAGTAAATTAATCAGACAGAAAAAAGATCTAGCTTTATTAACTTTTTATATTAATGTTATAATTTTTTGCGAGCCATTAATTTTTAAAACCTAGTTTATTTCAAAGATAAATAATTTGTTTCTATTGGCAAATGTAATAATTTTTTTTACGGTTACGTTGTTTACTTCAATACAATCTGATTTAATAATAAGCTCGACATTTTTTTTTAATTTTAATTGGATTAAAAAATAATAAGTGCGCTTTACTGTGCTTGTCACGCACCAAATCGGGTGATAATTGGGAATTAACGGCAGGAATAAAATACGAACCGAAATAGCGTTAATTGAAATCGACTTATCAGAATATACCGGTTCGGAAAAAAATATTCTATTGAACATACTGTTGTACAATCTTGTTAAACTTTAACAATAAATTACATTGCTTTTTTTTTACTAAAGTTTAAACAGAAAAACAAAATTATGATTCAACCATATTGTACAAGGTGTTTTAAGTTGTTCTAGTTTGTAGTGGATTGTATATGTTAGTTTTAACCAAAGTAAAGAATCAATAGGTAGTAGCGCGGGCGTTCGGAACGTGCATGGAACTGTGAGAAATATTTTAATGTTATCTCATTCTGAGGGGATTAAACATCGTTATCTCTCTCGCATTGATATTTGAACCCCTCTTTCAGCTGTCGCGCTCACAATTGATCTCGCGCTTCCACCGTGGTTTTACTTTGCCTTCAATACACGCATTTTAACTACATGTAAATATACGCTACAAATTTATACCATTTATACTACTGATCGGATAAATTCGTCTTATAATTTTTTAATTGATATTAGAACAACACGTTTAAAACAACGAGAAACTTGAAAACAACGAAAAAATTACACATCCACGTATACCTGCAAAGTCAAAAAACCTTATCTATTTCTATTTGAAAATTATAGGTTCCTCAAAATGTATTTATAATTTACCTTAATATTTGCATAACTGTTTAATTCAGAATCAAATATGTATTTGATTACTGTCTTGTACATACAAACATACCTAACCACATTAGAATGCATATAAATTGTTAGTGACATTTATCGGACCACAAAGTGGAACACGAAACCTTTTCTTTTGCGTCGTTTTACACGCGAAAAGCTCAAGCCGAGTAACTTTTAATTATGCATATTAGGCAATCGAGTTTATAAACGAAGATCAAGGGCATTATAAATGAACCTACGTGGAATTTTACATGCCCAATCAATTACAAATTGTTGGTTTCAGCTGTCGGTAGCACCAATGGGACCGGTTTGAAAATATTTCTAATTTTTACAGACGCGCACGCATTAAAATTATTTAAGCACATTGCAAATTAAAGGCCATGCATATTGAATGTTAAATATTTGTAACTTCTCAATTTGCATAAATACGTGTACTATTTTAGTGCTGAATAACTGCTGGTTTCTATTTATAGGTGGCATTAGGTGCATGTCAAAAATCTTGTTTTTGTTTCAGAGCATTTTGCATTTTTAAAAGAAGTATTTCAAATAGCTGTATAAAATTTACATATTCGTGCTATTACTTGAACGGCATTATGTAAATCAAGACGAACATAAACATTTTTCAGAGAATCATAAAATTTGCTTCTGTATTTGTATGTTCATCTTCTTTTACAATGTAAGCAACGTTTGTCCTGACATCCTGGGATTATCAACTACATCATTAATGCAAACTATTTGCAGAAAAATTAACGTAAAAGAACTAAATTTGTTATAGTCTCGATTATTATGTAAAGTGTTGGGCCTTGAGTTCAAATTTGAAACAACCGACCACGATTATTAACTCATTCTTACACGTGTTCGAGATATTGAAAGCAAAACTTTATTTAGAAGGAAATTGGGGATTCAGCGTCGGACTGACTACGCACCTGATGGGCAATAAGTCACGTATAAACCTGACTCAAAAGTTAAGAAAGTGAGATGGAGACGCAAGGCAAGAGTCTTCAAAATATTAATATGTTGATTAATGTTAAAAATGTACAATTTGGTATGTAAGAAATTATCAAACTACAAAATTTGCTTGACACATCAATTTATTTTTTTGAAAGGAAAAAAAATGTCTAATTCGAAACTAATTCTAATTTGAGTAAGAAAATTAAGATTTGACTGATATAGGTCAGGATAATTGTGCTTGTGCTAATATGTTTTGTAAAATAAATATTTAAAAGTTCCAAGCGGAAATGAGTCTAAGAACCAAGGAATAAGGACAGTTACCTTTCCTTCTACAGCCATAAATATTTCTGTGTGCAAGTATTACGAGCTCTCTCGAGGTTTTTATCGTGTTTCCTACTTGCGATTTAGTTTTCGCCTGGAAGTGCAGCATTGTAATAATTATTTATTTATCAGAATCCCTGGAACTCGTTTTTAATATTTACGACATTCAAAGGAGATAGATATCACTATCATTTTGTGAATCTCCGAGTTAATTATTACTAATACAAGCGTAACTCATCCTAACTGAAAAAATTCTTATAAAATTTAAATACAACCAACCCCTCTTTCCATCTCCTTTTGTTCCCGATTCTTTTAACAATCCGTACAAAGTTGATTCTCAAATTTCTTTGTTAGCAGCGTTCTGGTTTTCGATAATAAACAAGCTAGGGATCGATTTCCAAATTCGTTTTCCACGGTTGCTATAATGGGCATTTAATTATATTTTGAAAATTGTCGAAAATGCTTCGCCCATTTTTCTCTCTTCCTTTATTCTTTTTGAGTTCAGAATGAAAGCTTTACTTACGAAGAAAATTTAAAATAAAGATATTAAATTTATAAATATCAAAAAATATACTTCTATTTAAATAAAAAAAGTGAAATATTGTTTACAACAAAAAGAAATATACTTTACAATATTAGAATCGGAAAAGAAATTACAATTTTAATGAAACAAATTTTCTTTGAGGAACTGAAATAAAAACATCAAGATCAATCTAAATTATTCAATTAACAAATTAAAAAAATATATCATTATTAAAGCCAGAGCATTAGTTAGCAAAAGTTAATGATAAACAATGACGTCACCATTTGGAATGTCACAGTATATTGCGTAACGCCCCGTCTGGATTGAGACCTAGTTATAGTTGTAATACTACGTTGTTGGATATTGTCGATGATTTATCATGTAGTTTTGATCAAGAACTTTATATAATCTTAATATTGCTCGACTATTCCAAGGCTTGATGATGATAATTCATCATTACTGGCAATTTTACATTACATTGGATTAAGTAATGGACCAATCGAGTTTTTCAAGTAGTGTCTATGGTCCCTAGACTTGATTGACATTTAACATGTCGGACAGGGTTCGAAAGAACAATGTCAAATTCACCATTTAGCCAAGCTCCGTACCATTTACGACATAGCAATACTATGTTTTATTCTTTCTAACCCACGGGAAAATCCTATCAAGTTAGGCCAGCCAACTATAAAATCTGACATTGTTAACGAAATGGCGTTGTACTTCCTTATCCTGTCCGACGTGTTAAATGTCAATAACATCTAGGGACCGTAGCAGTATCTAACTGGGACATCTTAATGCGCAACTATGAATGGTCTAATCTCAGATTTTCGAAATCTAACTATGGGTGTACCACAGGGCAGTATATGAGGACCTTTATTTTATATAATTTATACTTCAACTTTACTAACTGCCTCCGACACTGCAAACTTCACATCTACGCTGATGATAGCCAGTTCTATTATCATTTCCAAGCTCAGGATGTAGATCAAATTAAGATAAATGTAAATTTAGATATACAGTCGATTGTTGATTTTTCGAGACGTCAGGGCTTAAAGATTAATGCTGAGAAATATTCTGTAATGCTTTTTGGCAATAAATACAAATCTTTTCTAAGTGGTTATCTAGATCTAAAAGTTGACGACCCAATAGTACAATTTTCTGCCAATCAAAAATCTTGGCTTATGGATTGACAACGAACTAAAATTCAAAGCACTTACTTACTTACAAACTTACTGCATAATTCGTTTTCAAATAAAAAAAAAATTATATTTAAATCTTTTCATTTTTAGCAAAAAAAGTAAATTACTTCCTTTTCTTCTTTTTTCTTTCTTGTTTCTTTCAAACTTTATATCATTTCCTTTTAGTTTAAATACTTGCACATTTTTTGTTGCTTTGGACATTAAAAAACAGACGGTTTTCTAAGACCAGTCTTAGTCAAAATCATTTAACCCTATACATACACGTAGTTCTTATACATATTGTATACCTCATTATAATTGTTTATGGGTTAATAAACGCCTATTATTATTATTATTATTATTAACCGGAGGGAAAAGTCGAACAATTCAGTACTGGCTTTTACTTTATACGCAAAATAATGTTTCTTTTTTGTTTTAACTCACCGACGCTGAGCTGGCATCTTTTTTGGAATACTGATTTAATAAAAATAAATTAATAAAAATTTCGGTTACGATTTAATTAATTACCAAAATATTTTTAAAAAAACATTCCATGAAGAGTTGTTTATTCATTCGTAAAAATGATTACAAACTGAAGAAAATGACTAATTAAAACTTTAAAATTAAAAAAAAACTAACGCTTTTAAATTCTACCCAAATAAATCAGAAACAAACCTGAAACTTGAAACGCATGTCCCGCCCTCAGGCCGGAATACACAAACCCTGGTTAGCACACTCAGGGTCGGTTTGTCAATCACAAGTTAACTTTAAGTTAACTCAAACCTTCAATTTATTGCCATGGAAACAATTGTCTTCTTACTTGTTACCATGGAAATAAACCGAAAGTTAGGGTTAACATGTGATTGATAAACCGCCACCCTGTGTACACCCTGATGATTTCATCTGTTGGAACGTCAACTCAAATAAGAAAAAGAAAATCATTAGCAAAATGAAAAAATATACAGTTAAATCGAATACAAAAACAGAAGAAGATCGTCGATGAAGTGAGGACGAAAATAAAAATTCTGTAAAACTAGTGAAATAAGTGAAATTGACATAAAAACTGACGAACACAAAAATTAACCTATAAATATCAAAGAAAAAAATACGATCTATTAATAATTAAAAAAAAATGTAGGAATAAAGTTAGAGTGATGAAATAAAAATAAAATAAACTTAATCAAGTAAAAGGAAAAAAAAACAAAAAAAATGTTTGATTGATGATTAAAAAATAATGTAAATATATATCAAATAAAATCAAACAAAAGATGATAAATTGATAGTTAAAAAATAAAGACAAATCAAATGAAATCGAAAAAAGAAAAAACGATCGATTATACTAAAAATTGAATTGATGAAAACAAAAGATGATCGTTGATGAAGATAAGATGAAAATAAACATTCTATGACATTAACTAAGTCAAATCGAATCAAAAACATTCTTGAATTTAAACGAAAGTTCGAACAAAAAAACAAAAAGGAAGAATCACACGGATTATTCGAATAGTATAAAATAAAGTCAAATCGAATCAAGAAAAGAGTAAAATACAAATGGTTTACAATACAGAAAAATAAATAAATAAATAAGAACAAATTTAATAATTGCAATAATTTAATTAAATTTCAAAGGGGGTCGATGGGAATTTTAATTTTCTTGATTAAAAAACTTGGGAACACCTGGTTACATTAATACTAATTTTAAACCAGCGCATATTTCTTCATGGGTGTTTTGCAAGCTGAAATTTGAATGGTGTTTTATGTTCAACAAAATTTCATATAAACAGTCCGTATATTTGCATTAGTTTGAAATTTATTTTAGTAAAAATTTATTCTTGCAACATTTAAATACGCCTGCCATATTTACGTGCAACGTACAACAAAGTACGGTTATTTACGAGCATCGGATTGCATTGGATTTTTTTTATCATATCAAACGGATATCACGAAAATTCAGGATTTGAGTTTCACTATTTTACGATTAAATGAAATTTATTTATATGTATATCTTGTATTGTTTCAGCAAAAAATGTTTGTTATAGGTTGATATAATTTCAGTTTCGTCTCCTATCAAGAATCTTTAAAAAGCTCTTAACGAAAGGACTTCACGTTTAATAACATTAAATTATATGCCGGACTGAACAGTTTACTTTAATTTTGGTTAACGTACGAGTTTTTCGGTGACAAATGAGAAACAATGCAAATGACAGAATTAATTACTTTAAAATAAAATCTGGAAACCAAAGAAAGAAAACTTTTTTAAAATAACTTCATTATTTTACTTTCAAGCTACTACTAAATGAAGCACAAATAAAAATGTTAGACTCATTATAATGAATAACATTGCGAATTTCATCATAATTATCGTAAAAGCCAAGTATTTTTTTTATATCTTTGGTGTAAAGTCAGGTAGGTATTGTAATGCAGAGTATTTTATTTCGCTCGCCGTCTGTTACCCGTGCACAGCCGTACAAAAGACGTGCAAGGAACAGAAGATACAAAGCAGATTCAAATTAAACCGAAGCTATCTAATGCAGAAAGTGTAACATCTGGGAATTCGCCGGCTTAATTTAATGCCTAATTCTAATTATGTTGAAGTTTTAAATGGGCTGTATAATCTTCATCCTCACAAATTACATTAAGCCTACAATTCTCAATGCTTTTGGGGGTAGCAAGTAGATACGTGCGTTTCAACAATACCATTATTCAGTGTTACGTTGTCTGCCTTTCCTACTTATATCCTCTTTTTTAACAAAGTATGAATTCGTTTAATGCAGGCATTTCCTGAGATGCCGGAGATATTTTCTACATATACTGGGTGTCTCATAATCTACGGAGGAGATTAAAAGGGTAGCTAGGGAAGATCAAATTAAAGATTTTTTCTTCAGCCGTTTGCACTATGTCTAGTTAAAAATTAAACCAGGTTTACTGTTAAACCTGGTTTAATTTTTAACTAGATATGGTGCAAACGGCTATTAATAATTTTTTGGGAAAAAAGCAATAACTAAAAAGTTACAAGAGTTTAAAGTGAAATTAATTAACAAGCAAAAGTAATTCCCTGTAGTAATATTTTACGTTTTAGATTCAAATTTGAGGCATTTATGAGTTAATTGAACACTGCTTAGTCACGATAAAGTAACGGCTATTTCATTTTTTCTTTTAATGCCCAAAAACGGGTTTTAGGAAACAGATTAACATAGACAATGTATGAATGGTGGTTTTGATAAATTTAGAGTTTGTTTAATAATAAAGTTGCATTTTGTGAAATAATTTTGATTAATTAAGAAGTTACAGGTGTAAATTAAAGAAGAAATTAAGAAAGTTAAACTGCTGTATCTTTCTTATTATTCAATTTTGGTCAAAAACTGCCCTTTCAATCTCATCCGTACGTTGTTGGACACCCACTACAGGGTAAAGCTGTGTTGTTCATTGAAATCACCACTTCCAGACTTCAAGGAAGTAAGAAAAATTGCTTTATAATCGTCGAGTAAGTGTCAGTCACGACATCTGCGTTGGAACTTTACGGAATGCCTACAACATTTTGATATTCGAAGATTCTCAGACCCTTCTTCAATCATATCAGATCATTATTGTGACGTATTGGTCGGGAAATTAATTTAAAAAGGTACACAGGTAAGCAACAGGTTTATTGAGTGCTAATTGCCCATAATACACTGATCAACTATAATTCCTGTTTTTATTATTACCCCCAAAATGCGTGCGCGCACAAGCGCAATTTAAACCAATAGTACAATTATCGTAATAAAGTATTATTGCAGAAATAAGCAAGGATTTTAAAACAGAAGAGGTCTCTAATGGGGCCCCTACAAAATTAATAAACAACCTATGTTTAGTCAAGCCCTGTACATCTTTAAATAGTTTATGATTAGATGTTTCTCTTTCCTTCTCTCTTCTTATTTTCTATTACAGCATAAATTATTTCTAGTATTTCATTTCTTCTTCTTCTTTGCATAATGATGTGAGAAATTAGCCTGAATTCCTGGATAATTAAAATACAATCGAACTTAGATAACTCGAACCATGACTTACCATAAAAAAGTTGGAGTTATCAAGACTAAGGGTTTTTAAATTTATAAATAAATATGAAACTAGGTCTCTCTTAATTCTAACTCCAATCAACTTGATTCGAGTATTGTGATAGCTCTTGCAGGAATGAGGGATGTTAAGAGAAGAAATAGGGTCGTTAGGACTACAGCTCAAATAAACGAGGACATGCGATCACATGTAATTCCAGTTGCTCATATACGAGGTGTGGCTATAAAATAACGAGTCTGATATTTCCACAGAAGAAGTACGCATGCGCCAAACGCGAATGACCGACAGTAAAGTAGCTTGAAGCCTTCTCTTTTGAATGCAGTGCCTCCCATGTCTTTAAACGAAGTAGTTTTGCCGCGGCCTTCGTTTCTATAAGAGGTGTTGTTTTGTTTTGCAGGAAAAGTGATAGGTGTAATAATAGAGCAAGGAATCGTCGTGAAATTTCACATAAAACTTGGAGAAAGAGTTATTGAAACTTATCTGTTATTAAAAGAAGTGGATGGCAATGAATGTTTATAATCACGTGCGCGAGTTTTTGAGTAGTTTAAGCGTTTCCAAAATGGATGAACATTTTGAAAAAGTTGGTAATCTGATTTGATCTGACCATCCGTCGGTTCGTGTGATTGCTCAAGCTGTAGGTCTTGACAAAGATTGTGCAAGACAATGATTATCACAAAAAGTGTGCACGAGAAAAGTGCCTGAAATACTCACGATTGAACGAAAAGGAGCTCGCGAAAATGTTTGCACTGACACTTTGAATGCCATTTAAAATGGCCCGAACTTATTGGAACGAGTGATAACCAATGTGAGGACGAAAATTTATCTCGGCTTATCGCTCATGTGAAGCGCCAAATCGCGAGACTATAGCGGCGAGTGACAAGATGTTTGATGCGGTTTAATGAAATGGGAATGATCAAGCTTAAGAATTGAGCCCACTTAGTAAGGACGCTTTTCACACGGAATGTACTGTTTACTCCTTTCACCTTTGCGCGGCTGCGATACTTCTAATTGTCACAGAGTAGAGAGGGAAGGTGTGCGAGTTACAAGATCAGATTTTTCCTTCAATGACGAAACAATTTAAATACATTTAATCGTCAAAGGGTTTTTCGCATATCCTAGAGAGATAATAGAAGAACAATTCTCCTTAGAAATATGAACATGCATGTGATAGTCGCTGCAAATCACCACATACATTAAATATTTTATTTCAAACAATAAGAGCGCCTACAATCCGACATAGTATTGTCCTCGATACAGCCAAATGAGATGAATCCCTTCCAAATATTGCGGACAGAGCTAGTTCAGTCCGAGTATTAAATTTTCGTACTGATCATTAAGGATCGGACATTCCTAGGATATCTGGTAAAAAACAGTGTAATGATAAACAAAGCAGCGGCGTAGAAATCAACGTCGCCGCTGAACGGCTTTTATGCCCGAGGCATTCTCACCATCGTGCTCATTGCATCAGAAGCAACCGTTTGATGTAAATTACGTGTGTAACATAATTGCCTTTATAGTTTCTTTGAAATTAATAAGCATGAAAACATTATAATTCTTTAATGTAACTTTTAAAAAGACTGGCATAATACATTTAATTCACATCAATGATAGCGCCGTCACTGCAAAAAGAATGCAAGTTTATTTCGGAATGAATCGATTATATAAACAAGTTTTTATATCCAGTCGACCAGAACTGTAGTGGTTACTGCGTGCTGCTTAGACTTCTCGGGCTTCGACTGGTTTAATGTTTTGTTTTTACAGGGCAGACGCGTTAAAGATCAGAACTTTTTCCGACTATGATCACTTCAGCATATTAGTAGGTCCTCGTATATTTAACGAACCCTCCGCCTAAAATGCGCCTAGGCTTGCTGATCACGAAACAAGAGCGCTCTTTTCTTTTCCTGATAGTGATATGTAATTTTTGTCATTTCTTTTATTTCCACCTTCTTAGCAAATGACATTTTACAGGTTAATTTTATTGTTTATGGTAACCAAGTAAACGATAAATCATTGGAACAGGCCTTCAAAACTTCTACGGATTTGTATAAAAGACCTGCAAAATTTTACAGGCTTGTAGAGAGCAGATTGTCTGTTTACATCACCATGACTACGTCTAGCTAGAAATAACGCCTTCAATAAAAAAAGTTTTCATAAAAAAATAATGTAAATTACATAAAAGTCGCCATGTGAAAGTGAAATAAAAGTTTGTACGCGACACGCTTTGCAAATAATCTTTACTAGGGTCGCTGGATTATGGACACAAACTCCAGCTCATCCGTAAAGATTTATTTACAAAGCTTGACACGTAAATAACTGTTACAGGTCTTTGATCTTGATTTGATACAGGGATTGAATTATGGCATATTTTATGATAAACGAAGGTAAATTTTCGTCCTCACTTTGGTTATACCATATGACAAATCTTGGTTTTTCACTTATGATCTTGAAACTAAGCGCCAATCCTTGGACTGGAAGGGCCCAACTTCACCCAGCCAAAAAACTCGAAGGGTCAAATCAAGATTCAAAGCGATGATGATTGTCTCTTTCGATAATCATGTGATTGTGTACCTTCATTGGGTTCCAGAAGGTCAATCAACATTACTACCTCGGGGTACTTGCTCAACTTTGTGAAAAACGACCCAAATGGTGGAAGAACAAGTCATGAGTTATCAAGACAATGCACTGGCTCATTCTCCATTTTCTGTCAAGACGTTTCCAGCCAAGTACAACACCCTAGTGTGGGACCATCCGCCTTATTCGCCTGATCTCGCACCATGCGACTTTTATCTGTTTCCCAAGGTCAAATCTGCATTTAAAGGAACAAAATTTCAACACGTCGAAGCTGTGAAAGAAAAAGCGGCACGCGTCACAGAAGCAATTTCGAACAATGGAAATTTCGCATGGAGTGTTGTAGGTATAAAAGAGGGGTGTATATTCAGGGTTATAATAACTAAAAATATTTAAATTCATAATAAAATATTTTTCAGCGGTTGTTTCGTTATTTTATGGCTACATCTCGTATTGATTCTTGCGGTAATAAAATTTAGGTCTCCAAGGGTAGACGAAATCCCTGCCAAACGGAGTCTAAATATTGTGAAATTAACTAAAATATCTCTATGTTTGAAGCTAGAGGGGTAAGGAAGGAGTTAACTATTCAAGATAAGTGTTGATAAAGGATTGGATCTCCTCCACCAAGAAGGTCTAAAAAGATTTTATTCAGGTTTCGGTCTGTAAGAAGTATGTGATCTCGCAAGGACGGAGAAAAAGAACGGGGAATGATAAGAGAAGAAATGGAACCGTTAAGGCTATGCTCAAACTAACTGAAGTAAAGCGGTCAAATGTAATTCCAGTTGCTCGTATTTTGATTACTGCGTAATAAAATTTGCGTAATAAAATTTAGGGCTCCAAGAATGGATGAAGTCCAAATGTCAAATGGAGTCTAAATATAGGGAAATCAACTGAAGCTTCTTTAGTCAACCTGTTTCCACTCCACTTTCCTCATTTTCTTCTTATAAGAAAGGTGAATGACAGGAGAAGAATTGAAAATTTTACATTGTTTACTGCGGGAAGAAAGTTGTATCTATTGTACTTAGTATTAAAGAGACTAATCACTCTTTGAATCTCCCAATCACATTTGGTATTACTAAAAATATTGTAATGAAGGCATGGGCAAATTACAATAAATTTGACTTTCTCATATTAGGGATCAAGGCTTCCTAATTCGGCATCTATTATATTGTTAATAAGGTTCTATAGTATAGCAGATTATCTCCCTGGGACGGTTCCATTGTCTTTATAGTTTTTGGAAAAACAAGCATTCTTTAGCTGGAGATATTTGGTAATCGGGAAACTTACTCACCAATTAAATTCCTTCTAATACCTTCTCGTTCAATTGTGATATAAAATGACAAATTTGATGGTGAGGTTGCTCTGAGACTTAGATTACAACTCAGTTAATGGCTTGGAATACCACGGATTTATTTTTAACCGAAATCCTTGAACAAAAGCACAGTAAAGAATAAAGTAGATAAAATCAGTCTTGCCAGTCTTAGCTGCTATACTGAGAAATCTATGGATATGAGGATGTGGAAGGTATATTAGAGTCTTCGGACACATTAAAAACTGTTGCCGTCAGTTTTTTCCAGCAAAAAAATAGTTTTTGATATTTTCCGAAGGTTGAGAGCCTTATGACTGCACATATTGCTGGTCAGTTAAAAGGGTCTCAATAATATACCCCAGTCTCATGGTCGGTAATAATTGATGGAAGAAAATTGTTGTCCTTTTCCAAACTTTCATGAGAATTTTATTTTCCCACTAAGTTTTGCCCAAGTATGACCAATATGTTCAGATACCTTCGTATCCAAATTGCACCTTTTTTCGAGTATACAGACTTTGGTAATAATAGACATCTTTATATGCCGATCTTGCAATAGATATTAAATTTTCGATTTTTCGCACCATCTCTTTAGTGTGAGGTTCCATGGGTCATCGGAACGGTCCAAGTGGTAAGGCCTTGCAATCGTAAAGTCGTGGGTTCGCACCCCGCTCGAGATATTTCGCGAGGGTGGTCGTTATTCACTTCAGGTACCCTTCAATGTTGGAGATACAATTCAACACTACTTTCCCTTTAACGGCGAGGAGGTTTGGAAGTAACAAAGCGATGAAACCTTTTACACACACAAAAATACACTCCGCTCCTGAGATCCTCTTAAGACCCCGTTGGGCAAACACCACAGATAAAAAAGAAATTTAGACCACAATTTAACTTGACAATAAGATGGTTGTATTTGCTCATAAGAAGCATAACATAAAACCTCCTAACTCCAAAAATGCAAATTTTACAGGAGGCAATAAAAATCATTATATTTTTTCCTTAATTTTGTGCGTCAAAAAAGTATAAAAATGCTAACACTGTCACAGTGGAGGCCAAATAAAACGAAATTATGTTAGCAATTTTATACTCTATGATGCAAAAAATGAAAGAAAAATAATTTTTTATTGCTTTCTGTAAAATTTGCATTTTTGGAGTTACGAGATTTTATAATTTGGGTAACGAAGTTAGCCTGCCTGATGTATTTAGTACACCATATATTATAACTTTTACTTCAATTACTCCGAAACCAATCCAAAAAGTTGACATTGTTGGAATGATAAGTCGCGCCTGAAAGTATCTTTTCGCTTATACTATTAATACAGTGCTTAAGCAAACCCAAGGTTACCAAAACACTCTAACAAAAATCAAAGACAGACGGCATCGCATTTTTTGTTGTTATTTGTTAGTATCATTTCATACCATTTTAATCATCGTAGAACGATTTAAATGTTTTTTAAGTGAAGCAATTTTCTTTTATATTCTTTCTCCAATATGTTCCAAACATGTTCTACAGCATTTGTGTCTGAGTTATTTGGTAACCAGTTTAAAATACCTTCTCAAATAAACCTTCGGAAGATAATGTTCACATAGTTAAGTGAGCATTAAATACGATTGAGGTGCAGCGATAATTGTATCGATCACACTAATTACATGTATTTAATACGATAACTTAAAATGGTTTGTAAATGCTTATGGGTTGAGACACAACAACTAATTTATTTATTTACTACTGAGATACGAAGTCCTCAAAACTACGTGTGTGTTAACTCTCATCGGTTGTAGTTGAAAGCCGACATGCATATTTAAATGATACATTGTAACATGAAATGTAATTAGGTTCAGTAACTTTACATTCATACTCAGAAATGACATCCTCCATCCCACTTTATATAATTAATATTCTAAACGCGTGCTGTACTCTTATTTACATGCGTAGTCTTGATATAATTACTGTTGATTGTGAGAAGGAGGAAATTATTATATGCAAATATTAAAGCGTGCAAATATTGTGCTATAACTTCGTAGTTAATGAAACGTTGTATTGATAGTTAACGTATAAGACTAATTTGATTTCTCTGTGCGATCCTACACATGAAATTCTATGCGTGATTAGTTTACCTCTAATAACGTTAGAGCGGAGAATTCTCATAAAATCTGTGTAATATTATAGAAGACTTGTGTTCTACAAAGTAATTGAAGTTGTTTTCCTAGAAAATTTAAAGAAGCAGGAAACATTATGGTATAATCAAATATTCTCCAAAGGAATCGATTCTAAACGATATTTTGACAAAATTTTGACTCGACAATTACGATATCTTTAACATAAGCAAGATAGACAGTGATTACATACAAATGGAGAGCAGGGTGGTTTTCCTTCTGTACAAATGACGTCTGCTTTTATTCGTTTTTGAAGCTTTTTAGCATCAGATGTTACGTTACGCTTACCAACAAAAGTTTATCTAAATTCTCCCGTATGCTATTTGAGAACACAATAATTTAATAAATGCAATGCAAAGAAAAAATAGTTTTGGATTGGTTTAAAATGTTCACAGCACACTGAGAAATCTTCTTTGCGAATATCAAACTTAGCTTCTTGAGGTCAACAGTTTCATGCGTATTTGCTTTTACATACACTTTATTACCTCGTCGATTTCCATTTTCTTTTTCTTCTTATCTTTTTCCTGTTGGAGATCCTCTACTCATTCATTTATTCTTGCTTTGGCCAAGATGTAATTTCATTTCTTCTGCTGTGTGTACCACTATTATTGTGACTTTTAGTAACTTTTTTTCACTTCGTCCTTTGAGGGCACAGCACACCGAGAAAAGCAGTTTACTTTTCTTTGCGAATATCAAACTTGGAGAAAGTTAACTGAATAAGACTTGAGCTTAGAAAGATTCACTTCTTGGGAAATAAAGACGTTAATTATTATGTTTATTATTTAATGAAAAGAAAAAATATTTTCGGATTGGTTTAAAATGTTCTCAGCACACCGAGAAAAGCAGTTTACTTTTCTCTGCGAATATCAAACTTGGAGAAAGATAACTGAATAAGACTTGAGTTTAGAAAGATTAAGTCGGTGGTGAAGTAAAACGCGAGCTACAAATTAGCTAAAAAATCCACGAAGCAACTGGCTTCTGTTCAACTGTCAATTCCTTATAAGAACTATAAGTACCTGCCAATTCCCGGCACATAACGGTGCGCCTTTTCAACATACTTCTCTTCGCTATAGAGCGCTGCCTTTCGGATTGGCGATGTTTTTTTTAAGGTACGGGACGCGATTTAAGTGAATAATTTCTCTACTTCTTTTGCTAACTCTTAAGTTTGGTTTCACTATGGGAATCTGTTCATCACTTTACAACAAATTTTTTACAAAAAATTATCAATGTGTCAAATGGCTCTTAGACCAAATTTGTTTTATAAAATCTGTTTTCAAGCAGCACTATCTTCCTCAGTAAAGGAAATGAAAAAAGTTTTCTTGAATTTAGAGCAAGTAACCGTCCTATACTATCAGGTGGACGCATTTATTTACATATATTTTCTGTTTGTATTGGATGTGATCGCGCTGTATATGCATACTTAAATTTGCTTCATTTAGGAATTTAAAGTGCGCTAAGACCAGTTTTCATGGAGCTAATCTATGACTCATTCGATATGTTTGTAGCTAAAGTGTTACGTGCAATAATTAAGGCAAATTACTTTATCTGAATTACATCTTTTTATTACACGTTATTACAAAAAAGTTAAACATATTCTTAATGCATTCATCCGACAATATTGAAAATACGCCTCAAATTCGTTTATATTTCAGTTTATTTTGCAAAATTGCATTACATTGTGGTCTAATTGATTGGGGCTGCTGTGAAAAGTTCAAAATAGAAAAGTTTTGTTTGTTGTGAAAGAATGCTAATATTGTAATTGACTGACCGACAAGTTAAAATTGGCTCTACAGTGTAGGATAACGAACAAACGAAAAAAGTTTAGAATTCCCCTCAAAATTAAATACTTTTCAATGAATGCAGAGAGCTTATTATTTAAGATAACTTTTTTTTGTGGTATTAATTAACTTTGGCTTTGTGTTTTCCAGCCAATAGTTGATTCATTAACTAAATGATTTGTATGTATTGTCTTGGAATATTTATTACTTTTATTCGCTCTAAATGAAACTGCTAAAATCACTTTTTTTACAAATTCCTTTTTATTATAGAGAAGTTACAATAAATGGGTTTCGCTTTGTCATAATTTCGCTACATTTTAATTCCTTTATTCTTTAATTAATTATTTCTTTGAAAGTATATATATGTACAACAGTAAATAAAATACTCCTACTATATTATATTGATTAAGTAAATGTTGGTAAATAAAATACTATATTACACTGATTAAGTAAACGTTGGTAACGTGCTTGCACGCGAAAAAGAAAATAAAAGCATTTACCTACTACTTGGTAACATATTTGATAAATTGTATGAATTTATATCCACATGAATAAACATAAATTCATTCAGTAATTTATAGCACATCCTGCACCACAACAAGCCTCAAATGATTGCCTCGGAGCAGCGCGATCAGAACACATTCGCGGGGATCCGTCTGTTGATTTACCCTTCAAGTTAGATCGCTTTTATTAAGGCCTTCTGATAAATACTCCACATTCAATTAATAACCGACAGCACAATCTCCACCATTTCAAACAATTTCCAACCCTATCTGACCCTGCTAAGTGGAGATACCCTATATGTATTTATTAACTTACGAGCATTTACGAGATTTTACCATTACATAATTTAGAATTTTAATTTTATAAACTTCGCCAAACGCAAATTTATATTTGGTATTGCTTGCTCTCTGCAAGCAATGAATGGAATAAATTTCGCTTATTTTGTTTAGATTAGTTTTAAACAAGAATGTATTTTGTTTTCAGTTGAATTAGTTTTAATAAAAATAATAATTTTAATTCAGTAAACTCATTAAATTTACCACCGTGTTTCGTAAAACACAATTATTGAGATGAATAACTAACGAAGTAAATAACAAAACTTAATATTTATTGTTAGTCTTTCGTATGCGACCACAAAAAGTAAACCAAAAAAACTCATCTAATAAATTTAAAATAAAATCTAACTACTACTTTCCAATATTCAAATTAAACAGATAGTTTGCATCATTTGCGTGTCCGGTCCATAGATTTATTATTTCTTTCCATTGCCTAACTCCGGCTTTATCTTCCCAACTGATTATCCTTTCTCTGTGTATATCTACCAGCTCCATTTTCCTCCATCTTTTCCTTGGTCTCCCTTTCTCTCTCTTAGCGTCTAATAGTTTCCATACTTATTTTCTTAACTATTCAGTTTTCTTTCATCCTCTGTAGATGTCCTAACCAGAGTAATCCTTTCTCTCCGATTGCTTCCTTAAATACTTCATGTTTTATCATTTATTCTTCTTTTATATCCATTATACGTCTTTGCTCTCTCAGTACTTTTGTATTTGCGTGTGGAAGGGATAATTCCTTAAATGGTTAAATGGATTTATTTTCAACTGAATTCCGAAATTATAATAACATAACATCTGAATTGTTGATTGCTACATAGTATAAAATCGTGCCTACTACTTTTTAAATAAACTGAATACATAACATTTCTTCCCTCCTTAAGAAACAGGAAACGTTGCACCCAAAATTATTTTGTGAGGACAAATTTTATGAGGTTTGCAATCTTTGAGGTGGTCGACGCTGTCGAGTAGATCGTCGCAGAATTTGCGGAGATCTCTCTCTTGATTGCATTGAGGTTTCACATGTCCACCCTGTTTGTTCTCCAGCAGATAAACGATTCTGTTGTTGCTGAGGATGACATGTAGGTACCTCGACGGTACGCTTGGTGATGGTCATAAAAATGTACTCGTCGAGGTTTACCGTTCTTGAAGTCTCTATGAAATGTAACTGGTTCTTCGTTCTTAAATTTTGGTACATGACGTGCTCTAATTTGATCCATGTGTGTAGCGGTTACTATTGAAATCTATTTCATAATGCAAGTCTTCCAAACGAGCAGTAATTTTACCAGGAACCCATTTATCCATTCGCACATTTCCTGACAAAAAATACACAGGTTGTTTTGGATTAAATTCACGAAATGAGGATTCAAATTCAGCTCGTTGTTTGTTGGTGATCTTGGTGTGTCTGTCTTCAGGTCTTACAATATCTAATCTTGCTCTGATATTACGTCCTAAAAAGAGTAACGAAGGGGGTTGATTTGTCGTCATGTGAGGTGCTTTTCGATATTGACACAAGAACACATTCAGATTACGTTGTAGGGAAGTTCTGGTTGTGCCCATTGCTTTCAATGTATCCTTCACTGTCTGTACATATCTCTCGGCTTGTCCATTTGTCGCAGGATGATAGGGAGCAGTCGATTTGTGGTACTTGACTCCACAGGAACGCAGAAAATTTCCAAATTCTGACGACGTAAATTGAGTTCCGTTGAACGGAACGTTCCATTTGAAACGATGGTTACGGGAGCTCTATAGGTAGCAAACAATTCTTCCAGGATGGCAATTGTTGCAGCCGTTGTCATGGATGTTGACGTTTTCACCTCCAACCACTTGCTGTAAGCATCTACTACGCCAAGAAGCATAACACCTGCAACTGGTCCAGCATAATCAATATGTACACGTTCCCAAGGTCCTTTTGGGTATTCCCAGTGCTGATCTCGGAATTTCGGCGGAATATGTGCTTGCTTAGCACATTCGATGCACGACTTAGAGACAAGTTCGATGTCCCCGTCGATTCCAGGCCAAAAGACGAATGATCGGGCTATGCCCTTCATCTTGACGATGCCGACATGAGCAGCATGCAAGTCATTTAGTATTGGTTGCCTAAGCAATGCTGGGATAACAACATGATGTTCGAAAAGTAGACAAACTCCAGACAAAGTATAATTACTTTCAGGAGATTTGTAGTTATGGCGAGCTAGATTTTGACCATTTTCAAGTAACCTTACGATGTTACTTAAGGCTGCATCTTTTCTCGTTTCTCGTACAAAGTCTTCTGCTCGGATAGGTAGTTGCTTGATTTGGCAAAACGTAAGTTGATCAAATTCATCTTCTTTTTCTTCTTCGCCCTTGATTTGATATGTCTAACGAACTGAAGATAAAGGTAAGCGAGAACAATAGTCCGCATTGGCGTTATCTTTTATTGGTTTGAATTTGACGTCGAAGTTAAAGTGTGCCAAATAATCAGCATAATTTGCCATTCGACTTATACACAACACTGGCAGTGATTTTACTGGATGCAGAATTTGAGAGAGGGGTTTATGGTCCGTGATTAAGGTAAAATGACGGGCATAAACATAATGGAAAAATGTTTGAACAGCCCAAACAATAGCTAACGCTTCTTTATCCATTTGCGGATAACTTTGCTCTGATTTACTTAATGTTCGGCTAGCATAGGCGATCGGTCGTTCTTGTCAGTTACTTAGCCTGTGTGATAAAACAGCTCCGTGTCCAATTTTACTTGCATCAGTCGCTAGTAATAATGGAAGAGACGGATCGTATGGCATAACAACTTGAGGAGAGATTAATATGTATCTGATTCCATTATAGGCTTTTTCTCGGGATAATTCCTTAAATGGTTAAATGGATTTATTTTCAATGAGTTCCGAAATTATAATAATATCATAACATCTGAATTGTTGATTGCTACATAGTATAAAATCATGCCTACTACTTTTTAAATAAACTGAATACATAACAGTACCCTTCTCGAAACTTTTCTTTGCCACCGAAGTTATCTTCTTTCAAATATTTCCACGATCCATGATCTACGTATCGCACCCTTATTAAACAATGGCTTAATTACGATCTTGTAAAACTTAAGCTTCTTGAGGTCATCAGTCTCATGTCTGTTTGTTTTTTTTTCTTACGCTGTTTTATTTTGAACGTTCCTAAATACACACACTTTATTACCTCTAAGATTTCCATTTTCTTTTTTTCTTCTTTGTTATATTTTTATTGTTGGTGGTCCTGCTACCACTTTACTATAATAACCACCTTATCTTTATCGACTTCTCAAGTCGCGCTGAGATGACAGCTGTTTCGAAACTAGACTCTGAAGGAGGTGGATGTGAGTTAATAAAACAACGAGGGCGCCAAGGAGCAACTTCAGCTCATTGAGCTTGCTATGAACTTGACTCCCAAGATACCATAACGTGCGCTGTTAACCGAAAATTTCCAGGAGATTTACTAACACTTCTTCATCCAAGGTAGGCTTTGAGACGCAGCAAAACACCGAATCGTATTTCATATTAAATATGTATATTTAGATACGCACTTATATTTGAACGATATGTAGACTTGCCTTGAGGGCTCAAAGTAAAATAAATTAGTAAGTAAAAAGTTAACTCAATTTTTTTTAAATTATGCTTGATTTAAAAACCACGAGAAAAACGTTAAACTATTTCTCAAAAATGTGCCGAAAATACGAGGTCTGATTGATTTTTTTTCCGCGGTTGTGGTAACGCTGCAACTTTTAAATTTTTTACTTCTTATTTTGGCATCCCTGCCCTATCGATCGATGTGTTTACCACCCCGATACGATCATTAGTTCATCAGCTGTGTCGTGTTTTGAAGAAGTGTGTTAGTTGTGCTCGTCACGAAAATGGAAGAGCGTAATTTAGAGCAACGTGCAGTGATCAAATTTTGCGCAAAACTGGGCGATTCGGCTGTGGAAACGTACAGTAAAACACTTAAAGTGTATGGTGGTGAGCCAACAGCCAACAGTGGCTGTCTCCAAATGACCCGAGAACGAAAAAAGCTCGCACGAGCAAGTCCACGATGAAAACCATGCTCATCTGCTTCTTTGACAGCCACCGGGTGGTCCATAGGGAGTTTGTTCCACTTGAACAGACCGTTAACCAGATCTACTACCGCACAGTACTCGATAGACTTAGAAAAAGTGCGTCCCGACATCGCACGAACTTGGATTCTCCACCAAGACAACGCACCCTGTCACACCGCGTTCAGTGTGACCCAGTTTTTGACCTCCAAAGGGATCGCGGTGTTACCACAGCCGCCGTACTCGCCTGATTTATCATCATGCAACTTTTTCTTGTTCCCCAAAAAGCAGGCCGTAAAAGAAACGCATTTTGAGTCGATTAAAGAGGTCCAAGAGGAAGTGATGAGGGCACTGTCGGACATTCCAATCAGAGCTTTCCAGAACTGCTACGATGCATGGAAAAATCGCTGGAATCGCTGTGTTGTTGTCCAAGGGAACTACGTGGGCTGCTGGAAAATTTTCTGGTATCTAGTAGGTCTAGAATTGTTAGCGTTTATCAACTGTCATATTTGAAAAATTTGACGTTTTTTGCCTATAATTCTATTGAGAGTTTCTATCCAAGTGAACTAGTTTTGTTTGTACAGTGTTTGAGAAAAAGTAATTTTGTGTAAACATGGAAATCTCGCGTGAAAATTTTCGTGCATAATTTTTTACGATTTCAAATGTGGTCTAACACCGAAACCATGCCTCGATCGGCTTCATTTGGCTTTTGAAGATGAAGCACCATCAAGTAGCAGTGTTTATAATTGGTTTGCCGAATTCCAGCGTGGACGTACCTCTCTCAGTGACGAATTTCGTGAAGGTCGTCCATCAACATCTGTTGTTGCCACTAATGTAGATGTTGTGCGTGAAATGCTTGAGCGAGATCGACATGTGACATACCGTGAGATTCAAGCATCCTTACGCATTGACATGAAAGCAATTTACCAGATTTTGCATGATCATTTGAACGTACGAAAGCTTTGCAGTCGTTGGATCCCACACAATTTAACAGAACCGCAAAAGCAGGGTCGTGTCAAATGGTGCCAAGAAATGCTCAAGAAATTCAATGGAGGTTGTTCAAATTTAGTTTATAACATCGTTACTGGTGACGAAACGTGGATCTATTCGGACGAGCCAGAAAGTAAACAACAATCTACCGTTTGGATATTTCAAAATGAACCAAAACCAACAAAAGTTGTCCGTTCACGTAGTGCTGCGAAGCAAATGATTGCTTGTCTCTTTGATTTAACTGTACATGTAGCAACCGTGGCTTTAGAGGATCGAAAAACCGTGAATGCTGATTGCTATACTACAATTTGTTTGCCGGAAGTCATCGATCAAATAAGAAGAAACAATCGAAATCGACGAATTATTCTCCATCATGACAACGCCAGCTCTCACTCAGGTCGTCAAACAGTTGATTTTTTTAACCAACAAAAATGTTGAATTAATGACTCATTGTCCATATTCACCTGATTTATCATCTGATGATTTCTTTTTGTTCCCAAATATCAAAAATAAAATGCGTGGTGAGCGATTTTCGTCGGCTGAAGCAGCGGTTGAAACATTCCGAACACTGGTTTCTGAGGTATCATCTTTACAATGGAAAACGTGCTTTAGAAATTGGTTCGAGCGTATGCAAAAGTGTATTGACGTCAAAGGCGAATACTTCGAAAAACAATGATACCGTTTACCAAATTTCATATGCGTTTTTTCATACCGTTCCCAGAAACTTTTTCAGCAGCCCACGTATTTGGAAGGGGATCATGCGGTTGTTGAATAATTTTTAAATATATAGTTTTTATACACTCTGTCTCATTATTTAGTTGTCAGACGTCGTATTTACGTAAAAATTGAATAAGCTAATTAGGGAACAGGTGTGGACGTTACTGTTTTCTATTCCACCTTATTGTTCTCTTGACTTCCGCAGTCTAATGTCAACAGCAAAATGTCGCCACGTGTGAAAGCGTTAAACTTCGGTAACGCTATCTTACAAACAAACGTATATCAATAGTCTTCGGGCAGGTACGTCGTTCAATTAGCGGCGATCCCGAAGATGTACACCCCACGGCAGGAGAAAGAAAAGAAGCGGAAACCTATGTCAAAACAAAGAAAAACATTTGCGACCGCGCACGGAGAAAAATCATATTGTTAATTCAGCAAGCAGAACTGTTAGAACGTTGGTGTTCATGAATACACAAATATTGAGTTGAGCGAAGAAAAAAAGTTAGATGCAGTTATAAAAATTTTATAGAAAATTTCTATTTAAATTTTATACCCGAAAATTAGTTAGAGAAACAACTGTTAATGGTTAAAAAATTAGAGACATGGTATTCATAACTATGTTTGATCCATCAATACGTTATTTCCATGTTAACGCATTATTGTTGATGCAATATCAATAAGTTTTTCTTTTGCGTAAATAGACCCGCAAAATATTGTAATGAAAACAACAAGAATGTTAGATTACTGCCTAGAATGGAGTAATATTAACAAAGTAAGTGTGTAAGTTTCTTTTAATTAGTGATCAAAACAACACTTGCAAATTTCCACAAGGAAGACGTTGAGCTAACAACATAACATTTGTGTCGTATATGTGACACCAAATTCTTGAACTAAGAATCGCAATTGTGGTTAATTCAACAATAATTTTTTCTCTGTGTGGACCATGCTTAAACGTCACAATTGTGGTTAATTCAACAATAATTTTTTCTGTGTGGATCACGCTTAAACATCGTAGCACATACTCAGATTTTTCTCACAGATCTGGTTAATTCGCAGGGAAGATTTTCTCAAAAGTAACTCAGAAGACACGTAGAGTTTAATTTCAAAAATACTGTCTATAGAATTTGCAACCCAATTTTGCACAAATTTACGCACACAACAAAACATGTGTTCGCCTTAACATCCCAAAAAGTAATGTGGGACCGAAGATGGAAGCTACCGACTTCTTACAAGCCAAAATGGCGAGCAAATCCAAACTCAGAACGCGATGCACATGATTGCATAAGACTAATGAAAAGCCTTGATTTCAAACGGCTTACTGGCCTCACTTCCGAGTAGAAATATTGCCACCTTACTAAACCAAGCACATTTAACTCGTGGTTGCCGAAATATAACTAGAAATTAACCCGTTACAGCCCTTTTCTCATTGATTTACTCTAACTTTGATCACGATGCAATTTCAGTAATACTTTTTCACTTCACCCTATGAAGATTACATCATCCTCATAAGCAATGGTTTCAGGCTTTTATACATTTGCTGAGTCTAATGATTTTTTTAGTACTCCTAAAAGTTTTTTAGGTTTAACCTGGATTGTCCCGGTTTCAGGCATTGGTCCCGGCGTCCTGGCCGGTTTGGTATTTTGTCCCGGTTAACGTTTGCATAAACTTAAAACGGTACAACCGGTACATCGCACGACACGAGAGCAACGCGTCGTTTAATAATTCTGATTTGAAATGGAAAGTTGTTTAATTTAAAATATAAAGAGTACAAAAAATAATTAAAATAATTTAATTTGCTCCTCCAGTGGACTTTCGTTACTTTGGGTACCTTATCTATTTGCTTCTTTTTAATAATAAAACATTTTTTGATAGTGGCTTACCCAGCTTGCAGAGTGACGTCAAAAGGACGTTAGAAAGCCGTCATCTTTGCCAGTAAAAAATGTCGTCATTCTAACATCCAAAAGACGTTTGACCCGACATCTTAATCACGTTATGTAGATGTTTGACGTTAATTGTGACATAAATATACGACATAATGACGTGATAACGACGACGAACTAACGTGTTTCGCTCCCACGTTGCAGCCAAATTTAAGTAGGGGTAATTTCTTGTTCACAACTATTTACATATTATTATTTCCCTTAATTTAACAATTTCGACATTAATGTTGATATAATTGACTTCAGAAATATTCAAAGTATTTATTTACACTTTTCGTTTTGTTCAAAAAATGTTTTTAAACTAATAACTTTTAAAAATAAACCTAGGAACATATTATCACTTTCTATTGACGTGTTAATGACGTCATTAAAATGTGTCGTACGACTCGTCATATTGACGTCACTTTCGGAGCAATGACGTAAAATAACCTAAAAATGCCGTAATTTCGACGTCCCTCTGCTATCTGGGTAACGTGTTTCTCTTCGCCCTATCCTGTTTCCCACTCCTGTCCCGGTTTAGAGCTTCATGATTATGGTAAGCCTAACAGCTAATAAAATGGAAATCTTTCTAGTTTTCCAGCATACATGTTTTTCTTTATTGCCGCAGACCTTATGAACCTTAGATAATTCTACGATCTTCTTAGTAACATTTGCATTAGTTTTCTTATTTATTTTGCCGTCTACTTCAGTATCCTATAGGAATAGATCATAAAAAATTTCCGTTACATAATTGTATAGCCAAGAAACTTAATTTTGACGAATCTATGAAAAATAAATTCATAATATTATTGATTAGCCTTGGCTAGTTATCTCCATTAAAACGAGACTTTTACTTATTTACTTTTTAATTTAATTTAATTTAAGTAATGAGTCGTTGTGAATAGGATTTCTGCAACAAAGTATGGGAGCTGTAATTTGTTTTCAAATTATGTTTTGTAAATAAATTAAAATTCTATTTGCAGACAGAATCCCAATTAGAAGAAGAAGCTTCTTTTTATAGTCATCACCATCAATTATTAACACAATTTCAAGTCATGGTAACCTGACTAGTATCTAGAAAAAAAAACGTAAAGCTGATGTTCTTGAAAAAAGTAGAAACAACTTCACATACAAATTGGCAAAACATTGTGTATGAACTAACTTAGTTAATACCCAGAGGAACGTCCATAACAACTGAAAAACTAATAGTGATTATATTGCAGCACTATTGGGTAATACTAGGAAAGAATCCATTAAATACATTTTATTTTATTGCCATTACCTGAATCTTGTCGTTCTATGCAACAAACAATGTCATTTATCAGTTACTTCAACCTATTATTAGAATTTCACTTCTTCTCAATTTTAGACTGACATGTAACTTAACAAAGTTTTGATTAAAAAGTATTGCATTTTCTGTAAACTTCATGTGTACAGTGTACTGCAAATTTCTGGCATAATCCGGCTCAATGCTCGATGAGAAATGATAACGAGAAAATTTTAAATCCGGTCAGATGCAAGGAACCGTAATGTTGCAGTAAGTCGTTCATGATATGTTATACTTTGTAGCAGTTGTGTAAATTGTTTTCTAATTACTAATTAGAAGTGTTACTAAACTCAGAAGTTCTAAATGAGTTGCTTAGTCCATGCGTAAATAATTGAACCAATCGTTGAGTTCAAGTATTGTTGCCAGTGTTGTTAAAGATACATTTGTAATAGTACCTAGATACAGATACTTTCAAAAATATGTATCTAGACCTAGATATAGATATTTTTCCGGAAAATATCTAGATACAGGTACAAAAAAGTATCTGCAGTTTATCAAGATACTTGCAAGTATAAAATTCAATAACCTACACAGAAAAAAATGAGTAGTAAAAAGTAACACAATTGTAGTAAAAATGGAGACAGACACAAATTATAGCAAATATTAGAAGAATTGTAATAAATTTTACGATAAGAATAGAGTCCTGCCTCACAATTGTATGAACAATTCCTACAATCCTACGAATATCTCCTACAATTTGTTTCTGTCTCCATTTTTACTACAACTTTTTTTCTGTGTATGCAGCAGTGGAGATACGATATTATTTGCTATCCAAATCGAGTTCTTTTTTTGTGAAAATTGACGGAATTTTCGTATGAATAAGTGAATATTGTGCACGCTACAACTCCATTTCACAATGGACCGCAAATAACATTTTTTTCAGCAGTGTACCTAGTACTTTTTAAATAGAAAATTATCTTTTGTAATAAGTTGATTAATAAGTTACTCTACTTCCTTATCAGACAAGTTAAATGTCAAATTAATCTAGGATCCCTAGTTGTAGCCTTGTTGCAGCTAAGAGAACATTCTCGTAATCAAAAAATGCTGATGAAATCAACAATACAGTTTTTTATTTCTTTTGATTTCCTCCTTTTGTTAATTATGTTTCCCAATCCGTCAAAATCATTTTCAAGTTTCCGAACTATCAAGTCACACTTCAAACAGAAAAGTCATTTGACAAACTGGAAAACAATTGACAAAAGGGAAAAATCAGAAGAAGAAAACTGTAAAATCGAAAGTTGCTTTTCCGCCAAGGTGTGCTGTTTTTTTTTGGAAGTTCAAGATGTGTCTAAAATGTATCTTAGTATCTCAAATGAATAGATACTTTTGTAATTGTATCTAGATGCAGACACAGATACATTTTTCTATTAGTATCTGAGATACGTATCTAGTTACTCAAAATGTATTTAGATACTGTATCTAGATACTTGTATCTAAATGCTTAACAACACTGGTATTAGCTCTTTTAGAATGCTGGTATGGGAATACTCTCTTTTTTAAAAGGCAGCTCAAAGTCTATTTTATAATTCAAAATGAACGTAAATAAAATGTGTAGGGTCTTAACTTACAAAATTACAGCTGATCGTAAAAGGTTATGTAGATGAGAAGGTCATAAAACAATAAATTACTTATAGTCGTGGAATGTAAGAGTTTTAAATCAACACTAATATGATTTTGGATTCAGTTGGCTGCACTATGAAATCTAGCCTGATAATTTATGAACATTTTAGGTCCTATATTTGCCATTCCTTTTTTAATTTAAATATAGTTAGTGTTGAACACAAAAAAGGGAGAGCTTACCCTTCCTTTGCTTAGAATTCAGATTGTAAGACGGACGATGAACCTAAAAAATACCTATGGGCTTATTATACAGTATCTGTCAAAAAAATTTTGAAGAAAGGGTGTGTATCCATATAAAATGCAGATCTTCCATGAGCTTTTGCTTTTGCTAGCAGATTGCCATACTGCCGTTGGTTGGCTCGGCATCTATCGGAGAACGATGATTTACTAAATCGGACGTTCTGTTCAGAGTGTTCAGACGAAATATGGTTTAATGTAACTGGATAAGTAATTCACAGAATTCTAAGTTCTAGAACGCAGATAACCCTCACTTTTCTTTATAAAATCACCTTTACTTCCAATAAAGGTTGGAGTATCGTTTGGGAAGACGATTAATTGGCCCGATATTTTTGAGGAAACTGTAGCTGATGAACGATACAACATCTGTTTGCATAAACCAATTATTGGACGATGAGTTACAGCATGGATATTTCCCACACGTCGGGGTTACAGCTCACACAACACGGGCAATCCTGAATTACTTACGTGAGATTTATGATAATCGTATCACAAGCTAGATGAGCTGATATCGAATATCTACAACTCCTAATTTAACACCCTTGAAATTTTTTATTATTTTTTTTTATTTGAAAAACGCAGTTTTTTTAATTCTTGTACATAACGTTTAACACCTGCAACAGTGAGTTTCAGAGTTATGTACTGCTATGGCTCTAGGAACATTGCAGAATATTTTCACAAGTACGAAATGTCGTGAAAACTATGCTTGCAAGTTGAAGGAGACTACAAATTTTATAAACCAGGAATTCTTATATTCAAGAACATTACACTCACTCAATTTGTTGCAACAGTGTTCTAATGATGTAGTGGACGTGACTGTATTCGACAAACATTTCAAAACTCTTTTTACAGGTTAGATTTTCGTACAGGGTTGCCAGATTGGGAGAGATTGCCCCATTTGGGCTACATTTTAGATAAATTTGACGTTTAAAAATCCTCCTTGGTGCCTGGCGCCTGATTCGGGCTGCTTTTGTTGTTATCTTCACATAATGACACTCAATAAATTGTACATTCTACTTGAAACCGTAAATGTGTACAGTTGGGGAAACAGAAAGCGGGACAGTAAACTTTCGTTACTTTAAACTTTACAAAAATTTTGTGCAAATCGTTTTTTAATGCAGTGAGAACCTCTAGCAGCCTCTGGACAGCTGTTTCAGCCCTGCTTGGGGCTTCTTCAGCAGAAACGTAGCTCGACATTCCCACTGCAGACCAAAAACGACTGAAACAGCAGGGCTGAAACAGCTGTCCAGAGGCTGCTCGAGGTTCTCACTGCAATCAAAAACGATTTGCACAAAATTTTTCTAAAATCTTTCATTATGCTTTGACAGCAAGCATGGCCGCCTTGCATGGGGGACTCATTAGGAGCAAATCCCGCTTCAATTTGTCTATCCTATTGCAATGTTAGGTCAAAAAGCGATAGTAAGATGTCTCTATTTTATATGTTCTTTAAACTTTACTTCTAAATTTCGGTAACTATGGTAATTTATCAACCTTCACATAAAGTAAAATGATTAATCATTCCGTTTATAATTAAAAATTATAACGAACAAATACCTCATACAAATAAATCATTCTAGTGTCATAGTTAGTTTTTATTTTACTTACAATTATTGCCATGCGAAATAAAACGAAACAGAAAAACAGTCATACAGCCTTTCGATTGAATTATTGAATGCAAATGTCCGTACATTGATTGAATTAAGATTTCTAATATACATATTCCACATTCAAAATGTCACATAGTTCTTCCAAAGGCTTCACTAATTCCATTTGATTCAATGGTCGAAAATTTTCACTTACATTTCCCTTAGAAAGACGATACATTCTTAAGAACTCGATTTGACAAGTTATGTCAACTGTCAATCGGTCTCGATTAGCTTCAGCGCGACTATACTTACCTTGAATTCTTTTGTGTTTTGTTCAATTTATATTTTCTCTTTCTCTTTTTTTAAGGAATTGATTCGCGGTTCATATGTTTTGTACTTTTGTTTCCTGCCAGTCTCTGACGTTTTTGGACGAAGAATCACAGTTTTTCATTTATTTATTTTTGTCTATCCATTCTTCTATTGTTTCTTATCTTTTGTTTTTCACATTCTTCTCTTTTTGATCGAATTGGTTTTCGCATTTTACTCACTCCTTTGTACAGTTCTCTTTTGTTTTCTACGAATTTGCTTGTATTTCCAAAAACTTTTTTTATTTTTTTGTCCATCTTAGTTTTGTGGTGGTTTTCTTTATTTTTTAAATTTTATTTTTTTAAATATCTTGTATTTCTATTTTGTTTATTTTTACCAAAATGAAATAGCACATTTTGGTGACCGGCGTTTTTTTACAGTTCTTTTTTTTCCTACTAGTTTCTTTTTCGCCATTTGTTTTCTGTTCATTTTAGTCATCCATTTACTTTTGTTTTCTTTCTGTTCTTTATGCTTTTGTACTATCGATTTCTCTTGTCGTTCTCTTATCAAATTAATTTTTCGCATTTTATTAACACTTCTTCGTAATTTATCCTTTCATTTGTTTTGTGTCCGTCACAGGTGTGATCTTTTGTTTTATGCACTATATTTCATCGTTCGCTCGTTTATCGGCTTTCTTAAATCGTATTATTGTTTTTTTTTAAACCATTTCTTGACTTTTTTTATAGTTGTTTTGCTTTTATTTTTTACGAACTTTTAGATTCGTCCGGAAAACTATTGCTTTTCGTTCAGCTTTTCGATCTTCTTTTGTTTTCTTTTCGCTTTGTGCCTTGTATTTTGTTGCCGTCTTTTTCATTTTTCTTTTGTTTCTGATTTTTTTGCAGATTAATATGTTTTTCTTTAAACTTCTTTTGCTTCTTTCTGCTACTATGTATAGCAAATACAAAAAAGAATAGTTCACCTTTACAACTGTCAAATTAATTATAGTTGAATGATTAATTAGTGATTCGTTTTTGTTTTCTATTACCACACTTCTAATCCGAAAATTTTAAGAAGGTATTATTTTAAGTTGTTTTATTATTACAGAAATCTTTATTTATTTTTGCTAATACCGAGATACTGAAAATAATTTTGGTAAAGGGCGGACGTGAAATGGAAAGCTAGTGTCTATTAACAGCAGGGCTGTGGAGTTGGAGTCGGAGTCGTGGAGTCAGAGTCGGAGTTGGAGTCGATAAAACTTATCAACTCCGACTCCGACTACTGTGATTGTTTATGTAACCGGAAAATAGACTGCATTTTTTCCGTGATTATGTTTTCTTATGTTACGTGCGCACCTTAACTGCTACATCTTGATATGTATTTCTGTATTAATTTATTTATTCTGAGTCAGAGTTGCAGTCGGAGTCAGGGTTGAAATCAGACTGGAGTCGGAGTAGAAGCTTTTAGGTACCGACATCAATCCTGTGGAACATCCTGTATAATGAGGTCCTAGAGACAGAAATTGGGAAAGGAGTCACCATAATTGCATATGCTGACGACCTGGCACTTATTGCCAGCGCTAAGACGGCCACGTTGGCAGAGGAAAGAGTCATGTATGCAGTGGGTAGGGTAGGGTAAAAAGTGTACTGGACAACATTGGACTAAGCCTTGCAGAAAACTGAAGCCGTGATATTGGCCCGCAAAGGAAATATAAATAGAATAGTCTTGAATGAAGAGGACATAGAAATCGCTACCGGGTCGACCATAAAATACTTAGGGGTGTTTCTGGATCGAGATCATAGAATGACCACGTTCATTAAATCACAAAAAGCATACACGGCTTTGGTAAGGCTAATGCCAAATGTAGGCGGACCGGGCCCTAAAAAAAGAAAACTATTAGCAGCGGTGATTACCTCGATCATCCTGTATGCTGTGCGAATATGGTGCAAAGCTACAAAATATAAACAGTATGAGCAAAAGGTGGAAGAAATAAATCGGCTAGCGGCAATTAAGGTTGCATCGGCAAACAGGAGTGCGGCTATGGAAGCTATTTTAATCTTAGCAGGAATCCCTCGATATGTCTCCAAATCAATGAAGGAAAAAGAGTATATGAGGAAGGCCACACAGCAAATTCCCTAGCCAGGAAGGAACTGTACGAGGAGTGGCAAAAAAGATGGGAAAAGTACGAGGGCTGGGCTGGGGTCTTTATTAAAAACGTGGAAGCGTGGTGCACCAGAAGTGTGGGTGAGGTAGACTACTACGTCAATCACCCAAGTGATCAACTGTTTGGAAAATATTTTAATGAAAATAAAAAAAAGGAGAACGCAAACTGTTGCTATTGTGATAAAGAGATACGATTTTCGAGTGTCACAGGTGGGACGGTCTCCGCTCGAGCGCAGAAATAGCCTTGAATGAAAAAATTACGAAAGAGAAAATAGCGAACACGATTTTCAGGGACACAGAGGCATTTAGCATAATAACTGACATGTTAAAAAGCATCATGCCATGACGAAAAAATGCCATGACGAAAAGATGATAGTGGACTGAAAGAAGGCGAAGAGGGGAGAGAAAAGGAAGAGTGCAAAGGCGATAAAAAGGGGACGAAGAGGAGGATGAAGAGGACGAAGAGGAAGAAGAGGAAGGATTGAGATGTAGACGACGGGTGGGGGAAGAAATGCCGGAAGGTGGTCCCTCCTGCCTCGAGTGGAAAAAAGAGGTTAGGGGTTTAGTTGGCCTTTAGTTGAATCCTACACGTTCGGCGCTGCGCACAGTGGTCCAGAGTGAAATTCTAGCGCGACAAAATTATTTTTTTATATCTAAGTTTCCAAAATGATGAAAATAACAAAACTGTGTCTTTTTAATTATATTTTCTAAAGAAATTATGGTGTGACAGTATCACAATACAGCATTTTTACTTAATTTTTTTCTTGTTTTGATCTCTACTGTCACCTGCCAAACGTTGTCCAGATTTTTTTATTAACACCCTGTAGAAAAATTCAGATTTTCTTGTAAGGTAATATAACTGCTCTAAAATGAGGCAAAAATCCTCAGAAACTGAAACTGATATTAAAAAGAAATTAAGATTAAAAGAGTTTGTAAAAACGCACTAAATTGGTAATAATAAGATGTTCATAATTGTCCTGTTGCAGTCCATAGAAGTGATCTAATAGTTCGCAGTCTTTTTATTTTTAAATTCTGTATTCACTTTTACTTACATGTGGTATAGGTACATGATTTAAAATTAGTTACAATAGAATTATTTCTTGTGGCACATCCAATAGCATATCCTGTAAATTTTAGTTTATTTCTATTCGCCCTTAAAAGTAAAAAATGTTTTGGTGTTTTCCAGTGCAGATGTTTATCAAAATTTGATATATAAATTTTATATTATGCGAAACACTCTGTGCAATTGTAACTAATTTTTAAATCATGCATTTATGTATACCACGCACAAGTGTTAGCAAGTAATAGCAAAAACAGATTTTAAAAATCTGCAGTAACAAAGGAATACGGCGTATTGGCTCACCCTGTATATGCACTAAAACGTGCATTAATTAAATGAAAACTATTATTTTTGTTCATTAACATAAAATACGAAATGTTTTGAAAAACCTTAAGTTGATCAAGGAATATTAATTATCTCACTAAATTCATATTATTCACACATTTATATCGCAATATCGCATTTTTTACTTCTGATCCTTTTTAAGGAAACCTAGTATTTATAAATATTTCTTGGCAAGTAAAATTCTATAAAATATGTCTTTCCTTTTATCAACTCAATCCATGGACACACTGCTTAAGACATTCTTATTTCAGAGCCAAAGCAAGAGCGAATTTTGAAGAAATCTTATAAAGTAGCAAAAAGTAGCACTTCGTTGGACAAAATTATTTTAAAGTACACTAGTAACTACTCTTACACAATTCACAAAAACATCTCATTTGATCTCTTTTTTAGTTTTTGTCATTTGAATGTTTAAAATGCAGAAATTTCATATACTTTTATTTGAATTAAAAAATGTATAATTAAACCTTCAGATCCGATTGATCTTAAATGGAATTATTTAAGTAAAAGTAAAGTAATAAGATCTCACCAAACTTACCCAATAAAACCTTCTAAAATATTATCAGACTTACGTTTAACTTATTACATTTTCAGTCACGTTTGATACCTGAAATGTTAATGAGTGATTTGACAGCTCTACAGAAGCGTAAATAAAAGAAAAGTTTGCGAAACAAATAAAACAAACATGGAAGAACATTATTATTAGTAACTTAATTGTAACTTTTTGTAATCCCGAAAGCGTAATTTGTAAGTGATCCTTTTACGCTATTTTCATTCACTAATTTTTTGGGTGCTAACTTCTCGGGAGCACCTTACTTAAGGAACTTTAAATATTTATTCTACTTAATATTTAGTAAACCTTTAGTAAGTATTTATAAGTGAAAAATTATAATTTGTAACTGAAACTACAATTGAAACAATTAACAGATAAAATTGCGACATCTTACGATCGCTTTTTGACCTGACTTTGCAGTAGGATAGACAAATTGAAGCGGGATTTGCACAAAATTTTTCTGAAACAATTAAGTTAAAAATATAAAAATGACAACAAAACAAGTACGTATTAGGTATGGTCCGTGGGTTTGGTTGACATTTACCTTACTTGATGAGGTTTGGAGAAAAATTGTCATATTCTCTATCTTTTGAACCACATAATACCACTTATGAAATAGCAACTATACAAACAATAGTACTTATCGAGTACCCGAGTACTTATCGAGTAACGGGTAACTACGCGGGTATCAGTAACGGGTACCCTGGTAGCAAAATTATGGGTATCGGTGTCCCTAGAAGATACTTACGTTTTTTTTTTTTGTGGCATAGTGAGGTAATTGAAGGAAAAGTAACAAAATTTTTATATTTATTAAAAAAACCTCAATGTAACAAAGAGTAAAATTATATAGTATACAGACTGTTCAAAAATAACTTGGCACTATTGCTAACTTTTTTATTATCAAAGTTACAGATACGGTTAAATTACCAAACTAGTAGTACTTTTTGGCCTGATTGCAACGATGCATTTAAAAACATGCTATATATTATTTGACCAATCGATAAAGAATAAAATTCTGAATTAAAATTGTGCTTTATCATTTTATCGGAAATTAATAAATGAAGATATTTTGATTTTTAGAAATTCATTAAGATGGCTGGATGTTTCAATTGATGAAGAACCGGAAACTGTAGTTTTGGCATATCTCGAAGTGTATCGTAAAAATTTGACAAGAAACTTAATGACAGTAGCAGTAGTTTATGTTTGGACGCTATTTATAACAGATAAAATAGCGACATCTTACGATCGCTTTTTGACCTGACATTGCACAAAATTTTTTTAAAAGCTATTTATAACGTTTAATAAATCTTTAATCAAATGAAATTAAGTAACGTTAACAGAGGTCGTCTTGCTCAAAACATTTTCTTACGAAAATTCTTGTTATTAAAAGATTTTTACAAAACTCAGACAGAAACACCTTTTATCACAAATGAAAGGAACTCATTATAGAATAAAATTTATTCTTGAGTTCTAAATTGATGTACGCACAACAAAATTTGGAACGATATTTCAGCTTTCTAACCAAGGCCTTTTTCACATAAGATTTCATTTAAATAGCGACATCCTACGATTGCATTTGACCTAACATTGCACTAGAATTGGCAAATTGAAGCCAATATGCTACATAATAAGTTATCCCATGGGTATTCTCCGAATATCGGGTATCCGGTAGTTATCAGGTAAGGATTTTCATAAAGGAAAACCAGTTCCATTTAAATAAATGGCAACAAGTACGCGAGTCATAGTTTATTAATATTATTGTTATATAAATGAAGCTGATTCTTGTGCAATGAAAATTGTAAGTAAATTTTTTTTTTTTAATTTTGAACCGGACAGAAATATGATTGGAAAAACACTCAACATTTCGCTAACAGCCGAAAGAATAAAACACGCTATTGCTATTTCATAAGTGGTATGTGGTTGAAAAGATAAAGAATATGACAGTTTTTCTCCAAACCTCATCAAGTAAGGTAAATGTCAACCAAACCCACGGACCATACCTAATACGTACTTGTTTTGTTGTCATTTTTACATTTTTAACTTAATTGTTTCAGTTGTAGTTTCAGTTACAAATTATAATTTTTCAGAAAAATTTTGTGCAAATCGTTTTTGATTGCAGTGAGAACCTCGAGCAGCCTCTGGACAGCTGTTTCAGCCCTGCTTGGGGCTTCTTCAGCAGAAACGTAGCTCGACATTCCCACTGCAGACCAAAAACGACTTGCCCAATTTATTCGCAAATGTGATGTAAGAATGATGAACATATAAAATAGCGACATCTTACTATCGCTTTTTGACCTAACATTGCAGTAGGATAGACAAATTGAAGCGGGATTTGCTCCTAATGAGTCCCCCATGCAAGGCGGCCATGCTTGCTGTCAAAGCATAATGAAAGATTTTAGAAAAATTTTGTGCAAATCGTTTTTGATTGCAGTGGGAATGTCGAGCTACGTTTCTGCTGAAGAAGCCCCAAGCAGGGCTGAAACAGCTGTCCAGAGGCTGCTCGAGGTTCTCACTGCAATCAAAAACGATTTGCACAAAATTTTTCTAAAATCTTTCATTATGCTTTGACAGCAAGCATGGCCGCCTTGCATGGGGGACTCATTAGGAGCAAATCCCGCTTCAATTTGTCTATCCTACTGCAATGTTAGGTCAAAAAGCGATAGTAAGATGTCGCTATTTTATATGTTTATAATTTTTCACTTACAAATACTTACTAAAGGTTTACTAAATATTAAGCAGAATAAATATTTAAAATTTCTTAAGTAAGGTGCTCCAGAGAAGTTAGCACCCAGAAAATGAATTAATGAAAATAGCGTAAAAGGATCACTTACAAATTACGCTTTCGGGATTACAAAAAGTTACAATTAACTTACTAATTATTGGTAACGAAAAAATGTAATAATTAAAATAGTTGGGGGCTCCCGAGAAGTTAGCACCAAAATAGTCAACTGTGTTTTTCTCCCGAACAATGATCTTACAAATTATTACCTATCGGTCATAAGTAATTACTAATTGATTACTAATTGCTTCGAAATTGTAAGTTAATAAACTAATATTGTGGGGGCCAACTTCACGGAGCCCTGTGCGGTCTGTGGATTTGGTACCGGACGTCATTTGAAGATACTCCGATTTCTTTAAGAAAAAGGTACCGACTTCGCAGCCCTGATTAACGGAAGTAAAAAACCAAGGCTGCAACAATAATTTTAAAGTCCATGACCAAAATCATTTTTGACGTCAACAACTAATATTTGTTTTACTCTTCGGAGTCTGGCATAATTGGGCTACTGTTTGTAATGCTTTTGGCTATACTTTTCAAGAAAAATCTGGCAACTCTGTTTCCGTAGCTGTCAGAATAACGTACAGTAAAACTAGGCAGGCCATCTAAATTTCATAGTTGATTAAAAATTGAGAGTTGATAAAAGAATAGAAATTAATTAAATTGATGCCTCAACTCGTCAGAAGTTGACTACTTCGACTGGAGAGAAGAGTAAAGCGGCACGTAATCATTTACTGGTATTTAAGCGTATTCCAAAGCCAACTGGATGAAACTCCTTTCATACTCACTTTGTTGTTTCTGAAGCACGATTAAGGCTTCAATTCAACTTTCAATTTCTAATTATTGGGAGTATTTAAAAATACCTTTTCTAATTATGCATCAGTGCATGTGTTGGTTAATCCATGCGTTATTTTCGAATCATTTTCGAATGTCTTGGGCGTCTCATTGAAGGTAATGGTGTTATTAGAGGATTCTGGTGCTTCCGATAGAAGCACTTTTTTATTAGACGGTGGAATTGTGCTAATCTAACACTGCTACGGCTTCATGAATTAAGATGATTCCGGTGTATGAGTGCACACGACGCGCATGAGAAACGCTGCAATGCGCGGGATCTGGGCGGGTGCGATTAGAAAGTCTCGCGTTCCGGACTGAACGCGCGGATCAGTCTATCGTGGACTTCGTGTTTGTTTGTGATCTCCGCTCTTCTCCATCCCGGAACTTCCGCGGATTTCGCGAAGCACTTGGTGAACTTCCAGAAACCTCATCTATTCTCTCCCTTGATTTACTGGTATGTTTATCTTTATTGTATAACAGTACTTGTATACTCTTCTTTGAAAAATTTAACACTTTAACACTTTTAATAAAAAAAATTATCTAGTTTTATTATTTGAAATATATCAAATACAAGATATGTATCTTATCGTAAACATCTAAGTATAAAGAAATATAACACAAAAATAACGATCACGTTGCATTTGTTTATACTTGAAAAAAGTTCCATGATGTTCTTCGACAAGACGTGAAGAGTAAATGGCAAGTTACGTAATAATGTGGTCACGATCAGAATGTGGAAATGGCAAATTATAAAATTTTAATTTCGATTCTTGTTGAAACTTTTTAAACAATTTGAATATTTTTTTTAGAATTATACTTTCCGATACCATCCGTTACTAATTCATAATTAAGATATTTAACTCGCATCTATTAAATATATATATGTAATATATGTACAACATTGTATATTATAAGTTGACGAATGTGTTAGTATAATAATTATTTCTTTTTTGATCATTACATGTAAGACCTATTAACTTCTTACAAAAATGATATGTATAAACTGTGCTTAGAGATTTATTTATTTAGACGCACCTGTTCTACTAAAACGTGATCTGATTGCCGTACCTATACATTCACGCCGCAAAAAATAAATATAAATAAAGTAAAAGGCCTTCAAGGTTTTCTTTAATTTTTAAACAATTTCTTCACCGAGCAGCTGTTTACAACTTGCAGAATTCAGCATGTTTTTTTTTTAATCGCGAAAATTAATCCGTACCGTACGGACGCACGTTAATTAGATCCGAAACTTTCATTGAAGTATGTCGAAGCGAGTAAACGAGATGAAATTTAATTGCTACTTTTTATGACCTGATTTTTATACTCTAGTAAAATAATCAATATGGAGTGTACACTATGTTTTTTCTTTAATTAATTTAATTTTTGTTAATATAATCGAGGTACCTAATTATTTACTCTATCAAAATTAAGCATTGTTTCATCATGTTATTGTTCTTATTTGAGTATATATCGGTTGGTTGTTAATAATTTTCAGTTTTAATTTAGTTTTCGCTAGCCAATTTCAAGTACGAGATCAGAATCAATTCACTAAAATCTCTGTTCATAATCGAAGTAATTATTTACTTTATGAAAATTAAGCACTGTTTCATCATGTTATTGTTCTTGTTTGGGTACACATCGGTTGTTCTATTCAAATACGTATTATCGCTACTATCAAAATAAAGTCCTCTAACCGTGAATAAATTATGCTTCAGTTAATTTCATCTTTTAAATAACTAACTTTAAAAATTAGTTATTGATGCAAGTGATTTTCAAAAGTGGCAAAATATTTAATTGCGAGTTGTATTTTTTTGTACTTTTTTATACTATATTTGTTATGTATCTACTTATACTTGATTGAGTGCGTTTGTCTTAAACACTTGTTTTTGCGATCGTGTATGACATGTTGAAATAAGTAACGTCGAGTTTGATTAAATAGATAATAGAAAGAATAGAAATTCTGCTGAAATCAGTATAAAGTATAAATAATAAAAGGAATTTAATGAAAACTACATACTACTCATATTTTTGTTTAAAATTTTTGCACTGTAATATTACTGTTCAATTCGGTTTTTATTTATTCAAAAGAACTCCGTTGATGCACTTAAGTACATATTTCACTTTAGGTGTTAACTTCCAGATAACCTACCTTAATTTGTATATTCTTTAGTTTTTGGAAGTTGGGTGTCAGTTCTTTTATTTCCCTTGTGTACTATTCATAAAGACTATTTATTTTTGAATTGAAATATTACGTACAGTATTATGACGACTTTTTTACTCCGTGAATAATGGTTTGCAACAGTGTTGCCAATCATCTCGAACAAAAATTCTTTTTTCGGCACACAGTACTTCGCCATAATTTCCTAAACTAATCATATCTCATCTCACTCCACTTCATTTGTATTGTTGTTGTATTTAATATCATTTTTGGCGATGTGTACATCACAGACTCATGTAATAGACTCATAATAATTAATTTTCCTTAAATTTCTTTTTCTTTTAATTTTTGTATTTTAGAGTAATTTATTTTGCTTTTTCCTTTTTAGTTTTATAGTTCTTTTTTTTACTTGTAGGCTTAGTTTAGTTTAAGCATTAATTTTTAACTATTTCGTTGTTTTATTTCAAGATTTAGAAAGAAGAGCAGTATTCTACTCAATCTCACTTTGTGATTGTGTTAATTTTTCTTTATCTCTCATAAATGTATATTTCTTATTAGTTACACAATAAAGTCTGTTATTATTATTATTATTAATTAACAAACGAAAGAAAAATATTAAACCGACCTAACTGTAATGCAATTTGCAGAACAGAAGCGTTGCGTTGCCCACTCATCAAAGTTTGAATTTCGTTCCTTGTTTTTTTTTTTAAAAAAACCGTATTATCCTGAGGTAGCGCTTAATGATAATATAAATAATAATAAAACAAAAAAGAACTGAAATACTTGGTTAGGTTTTTAAAAATTTATTCAAAATTTAGGAAAAATTCAAAAAGTGACGGAAATGTTTGGGGACGAATTTCAAACTTGGAAACAATCCATAAACAAATGACGATCGCGTTACATTCGAATTTAACGCGATCGTCATTTGTTTATGGATTGATTCTAAGTTTGAAATTCGTCCCCAAACATTTCTGTCACTTTTTTAATTTTTCCTTGCAATTGCCATTTGTTTCCATCTTCGAATATTTCTGTCACTTTCTGATTTTTTTCTTGTTTGTATATTATTCGTAAGAAGAATGAATTAATAATTTGTTTTTCTTTTCTTTTTTTGTTTATATCCTCAAATTATTTCTTTTCCCTTCGTAAATATTACCATCGTTACTTGCTTTTTTTTTGTGATATTTACAAAATCATTTCCTTCTTCCCCTTCGTTCTGAAATTAATTAATCAATTTCTTTGCGAATATTTACAGTCGCCGTTTATTTTTTCCTGCTTTCTTCAAAAATTTTCATTTCCTAAATAAGAATAAGTTTTATGATTACGATAGTGAATTGTTGAAGTTCGAATTATTATTAGCCTAAAATTTTTAACATATAAAATAGCGACATCTTACTATCGCTTTTTGACCTAACATTGCAGTAGGATAGATAAATTGAAGCGGGATTTGCTCCTAATGAGTCCCCCATGCAAGGCGGCCATGCTTGTTTTTGGTCTGCAGTGGGAATGTCGAGCTACGTTTCTGCTGAAGAAGCCCCAAGCAGGGCTGAAACAGCTGTCCAGAGGCTGCTCGAGGTTCTCACTGCAATCAAAAACGATTTGCACAAAATTTTCCTAAAATTTTTGTTATTGCTTTTTAATTTTTAAATCTACAATTCGTTTTGAGAGCTGTGCATCGTCATTTGTTTCTCTTACTTTTGTCAGCAATTTTAGTTTCTTTGTTCATCTTTAGTGAACGGTAAAAAACCTTTTTCGTTGTTTTAAATTTCAGTTTTTCGGAAATCAAATAATTATAATTTCTTTGCAAATTTTAATTTTTCCACGTCGATCGTGTGCTTTTGGGTCATCAATTGTTTGCCCATTTTCTGTCTTACTCTGGCAAAATCCAGCGATTATCTTTTGTTCCTCCTTTTCCTTGTCTTAATTTGTGAATTTAATTTTGAATGTTTATTATTAATTAAATTTTTTGAGAAATTTAAATCTGATTTTGCGATTTTTATTTAAAATTATTTTCGTTAAAAAAATTTATATACATACGATTTTGAAGCTGAAATTGTTGTACCAATTGCGAAATAGTTGTACTAAAACGACTATAATCTTACGGTTGGTAACGTTGATCAAAAGCAACGAAACGTATCAACACGATAAACTTTTCCAACACTTTGCGGTTGGACTTAGTTAGACATAGTCACCAACATTGAAAAATAAAAACGTCAAAACAAAAAATATTTATGAATAGTTTAAACAGCGACATCTTTTGGTTTGCAGTGAAATTCTCGAGCTACGCTTCTGCTGATAAATATTTATTTTCCTTTGAAAAATTTTAATTGAGAAATTGAAAAGCTCCCTAGATTTTATAATAATAATAAAAATTTGCAATTTTTCTCTTTCCCTCTTTTATTTGAAATTATCCCTACATTTAACGACTTTTTCTCTATATTGGCAACACGGGTTTGCAGTGTCCTGCCTTATTATTCTTAATATCCTCTTTAACATTACAAGCACTTCATTGATGTCAGAATTTCCTAGGCTATGTGGTAGGTATTATTGGTTGAAGAACATGAATTCTTACGACTATCTGTGATAGCAATGAACTTTTAATTGCAAACATGTACACCAGAGTTATGATTTATCCATCATTTATTCTGAGGAAACAAGAATTGGATTGAACTATCTCATGTTTTTATTAATGAACATTAATGCGTTACTACTGACGAAACACCAATGTTGGTTTTTAGAATTGAAGTTTTTTTTTTATAAATTTACCTTTTCTTCTTCGCCTACAGTACTAGCTCATACTTGAACCTAAAATTATGCTTGCGTCGTTTGCTAGTAATACATGCTGAAAACAATACACTCTAAAAACAGATTATTACCACTTAATCAAATATTATTACGGGCATCTAATAAGTTGTTGCATGTAATAATATTTGGTTACGTGGTAATAATCTGTTTTTAGATTGTAGAGGCCCAAGTATAGTCTGTGTAGAACCTCACTCGAAGTAAATAACGGAAATTTAGAAAAACTTAGAAATGTGCTCTTGGTACGTTCATTTATCGACCTTAATTAAAAGTAATTCCTTGCTTTTTTTCAAAGCTGTCAAATACAGAAAACTTGTTTGTGTATGGATACGTATGCGGAACTGTAAATATTTCTTTTCTTAGTCGGATTAAATAAAAAGAAAACGGATACACTCGAAAAGTCTACGCCCGATATACGAGTATTTTAAAAATACCAATGTTCTCAGGTCTAAAGAAAATAATTGTCAAATTTACTGAACTATTCGCGCTGAGTAAAAATTAATGCAATGTGTTTCCATTTATTTATTTATTTTTTTTTTTTTCATTTTAAAAAGTAGGGATATTGTACAGTGTCACTTATAAACTTCTAAGGAAACTTCCAGTCTTTCTAAAAAATTAATGTGTACATTTAATATTTACTATGCCGCAAAGAGCTTCTCAGCACAAAATTCACATTTACCGTTTTATTCTCCCATTAAGAAGTAAACGGAAATAAATTATGTTTACACATTATTAAAACCGTAATTTACAAGACATTTTTAAAACAGCAATAAAGCAATATTATATTGATGTTGGTGATTTTCTCAAGAAATGTATAACCCATAATGAAACTTTATTTTTTACAAGAAATATCACCAAGTCATACGGGCCTTATGAATGAAATTGTACAGGTTGTGTCACATATTATTACTTGTAGCAGGAGGTGTGAGAGAGCACACATTTGTCTTTTTATTGTATAAGCGTTTGTGATTAAATTAAATTAATTATGTTCCAATATCACTGTCTCGGTCGACGCATTGGACGCAATGCAATATGTTCGCCGTTATTGGAATAAGATTATTTACTTTTTTCTTGCTATTTCGTTTATTCGATAACCAGAGCTAACTGACGCAATTTGCATATGAAAATATAAACCAAACCATTCTGGAATTGATACTTTTTTTTCTGTAGCACTTGAGGTCTAAGGCAGTAGAATACTTACAGCCGGTTTCTAAAATCTTTTATCGTTAGATAAAGTATATATTACTGTGGTCACCTACGTTAGAACTATAGGAGTTTATAACTTATCTAATGATAAAAATTTCATTAATAATTATAATAAATTCTTCAAAATCCATTCATAGTAATGCTTTTCGGGTTAACGCATTTATATTCCTTCTATTATAAAATATAGGTATCCATTTAACTGTACTTAGCAAGAGATTCCTATAAAAGTCAAAGGATTTAAGACAACAGCGAGCAAAGGTAAAAATGCGCGTACGGTTTCAAGTGCAAATGAACATACCGTTTCTAAAATATTGTAAATATTTTCATTCGATATTGTATTTACTAGAAACTTTTACTTTTTTAAATAAATAAATTAACTGTAAATATGCTCTTTTTTAAATAAATAAGGAATATTCAAACAAAAAATTATAATGTTACAAAAAATGCATAACAAAATATACAGAACAAATGAAAACTAAACAAAAAGTTTAGGAGATGAACTAATTTTGCTTGATATCCCATTTAATTATTTAAAATAAAAATCGACATTGTTTCAACACATTTGAGAGCGCGATAACCGTATTAAAGTATTTACTAGCGGCTGGAAATACAATTTTTACTCTACTAACCCTGACTTTAATAATAAATAATTAATAAATTATTTAAAATGCGGTTATATTTACGGTTTTCGAACAATAACACAAGCTAGTTTTGCCAATCTTTTCTTAAATATAAAAATAAACGTACATGTAAATTTGAACGTTCGCTCTTGAAAAGCAATAAATAAATAAATGCAAGAATAATCATTAGAGATGGATTTTAGACAAATTGTCTTTTTTTCTAGAAAGTAAATTTCACATGATTTTTATTAATTTGTTCTGTGTATTTGTGCCTGTTGAATCGTATACTACTTGCTTTCCATGTTTCGAAAATTGCTTGATTCTTGTTTAGTTAATTTAAAATTTGGTTCACTCTTTAGATTTTGCTAGGATCGTTTGATATCATGCAAGATTTGATATAAAATCTTGCACATAAAGACAGAGAAATATCGAATCAACCATTGAATAGTCATTGTGGCTGACCTGTCTCTCTCACTTTGAATAAGATCTGTACTAGATCTTGCAATGTGTCAAACTAGCCCTAGTTCCGTACAATTCAAGTTTGGATCTGTTTATATTATTTGAATTAACATATAAATAATTGATGTACTTCTTCCCTTTATTTTCTTTAAAACAAACCTTCGAAGTCCTTGCATTTTTGTAACCTTTCCGAATTGTCTGTCACAAACAAGGTTGCCATCTTCTTGAAAATAGAGAGGGTAGAGAAATGGAACTTGCCATCGAAAGTCAGGAAAAACTAACTGGTGAGTGGCAAAACTATGAAAAAGAAAGCGGTTTTATACAGTGTTTCCCGAAAGCAATGAAAATAGAAAAGGTACCGAAACGGAAGTTCCCATCGAAAGTCAAGAAAAACTGGTGAGTGGCAAAACTGTAGATACCGTAAGCTGAAAAAGAAATCTATTTTTGGAGCAGCATTATACAGTGTTTACCATAAGCAATAAAACAAAGAATCGAAATTTTAAGGATAACTGGGTTTGGATATGGTATTCGAACAAATATCGCAATTTTGCGTACGAGATAAATCACGTCCTTTGGCTTTAGATGAAGACAGACAATTGGATGCCTTGTTAATGGTGTAGAAAAATCCATATTCAACCCTCGTGGAAGTCGCTTTACATCTTAATACGTCAAAATGCAGTTTACGGAATACTTCGTGAGGAAAAATTTCGACGAGCGCAATTTTGTAAGACCATAATCGCTAGAAATATTCTCTATTCTGATGAAACAACATTTTGCTAAAATGGTTAGGTCAATTAGCAAATTTGCCGTTATTGGGCGGTTGAAACTCCAGAGTGGATGATAGAAGCGAATACACAGTACACAAAAAGGTTAGCGTGTGGGCTGGGATGCACTTTTTTGTTGGAACGCTGGATGGTAGACAAAATCTGGAGTTCTTCCAATTTGAATTGATTCCTGCTTTAGCGGTACTGTTTCCTAATGCAGAAGAAATTTGGTATCAGCAAGATGGTGCGCATCCCTGATTATGGCACGTCCAGTACGGGAATATCTGGACTAAATATTTTCTAATCGATGGATTGGTAGACGCTCGACCAAATATTTCCTAATCGATAGATTGATAGACAGGACCGGTAAGATCTCCGGATTTAAGCTCTTTGGATTATTACCTCTGGGGTTATTTAAAAGCTAAAGTTTATTTTAATATACCTCCGAATAGTGAGGAGTTAAAACAAAGAATTCGACAAGAAATTCGCTTAATCATCTACTTTTATCTGTACCTGGAGATTAGGACATTGCCTCGCCGTTATCGGACTGCAATTTAAACGATTAATTTAATTGTTGTAATATTGCTTTATTTTTCATTTTTTCTTAAAGTTTGATGTTTTGTTTCGTTTGAATACATTTCTATTGAATATCTCTATTATTTATAAACCGATTGGGAAAAAGTTTTATTTATTGTATTCAGCATAGAAAATAAATGGGGGTGTCAAAAGAAGTACCTCGCCAGTTGCTATTTTTAAAGTTGGGATTGCTAGCGCTTAGGAGTTGAGGGGTGGGTGACTGAAAATTACATATTTAAATGATGATTTAAAAATAATCAACCTGTCTGAGCATCTTTTAGAAACATTTCTCTTAACCATTCTATAGAATTTTTCCGTTACTTTCGAGGAATATGGGCTTCTCTGTAAACCAGGAAAAATATTTATTGGCAATTGAAAATTCAATTGAAAATTTTTGCACCAGGATGACCAAGAAGTTGGCGTGGCATGTTGTCAATGTCAATTGCTTTAGCGATGAGAGTGATGGTGATCGTTTAAGCAAGTTGCAGGGTTTGCACAAACATAGATTAAATGAAATTGTTCCTAATAAATAAACATTATTGATGATTAAATTATTTTCGTGTAATCAGAGAATAGTCCCTAGTATAAACAGAGTTTGTAAAAAATGGACCTCTCAAGATCTGCGAAAGGAGGTTTAAACATGTAGCTGTAGTAATTTCCTTCAATTTGTAATTGAGGCTGCTAATTCAGGTAATGAAGCCATGTAATTATTTCGATGCTACAAGAGGTGTAAGTGTCACTTTGTTGAAAGGTTAGCATTACAGTTAGCATAGCATAACAATCCATAATAGGTTTTTATTTTACCGTCAAGTTAACAGTCGTAGTAAACCTTAAATACAGCTATATGTGTATCCTGGACATGAATGCAGGAAGATTAATTTAATACGGAGACTAAACCTGTACCTCACATTACAGGAAGAGTTACAAGTATAAAACAGTCACTTCGAATAATTTAATTTAAGTGTCAATTTAAGGGTGGTTGAATACAGCATTGTGAGTAACAATTGTTAAAAGAAAACATGTTTAATATATAGTACTTTTGAAGATATTCACACGTCAAGTCAAAAATAATTTATATGTATCAAGAAATAATATGTTGAATTGTAATTTTGAAAGCATTTCCATAAACTATAAACATTCGCTTTCTTTACTTTTTTTTTTGTTTTATGACTTTTATTGTCATTTCGTTATTTTACTGCATACTTATCATATCTTTAAGCTTTTTCGTTGGTATTTAATTCCATAGCCTACTAATTTCATAAGGGATTAACTTATGTTTTTGTTAATATCTCCCCTAAAAATAAAAATTTTTGGGGTATGTTATACATCGTTGAAAAGCTCTTTTTAAAGACTATCTGACTAACAAAAAAGCTAATATGGGTGCGATATGAAAAACAAAAGTTAGCGCTAATAACTTGAAAGCAAATGACAATCGGAGGTTTCTGTTTGCATCAAAAACTTTGTCTTAAAAAAGTGTCTGAACAATTTAAAAGTTTAGAAGAGGTCACATCAGGTGTTATCGATTTATTCAGGAATATTGAAATCGTCAAATTTTAGTTTTCTTTAAATTTATCTTATTTATCTTAAAATTTAAAAAAGTTATGGTGAATTTGAAATGAGATTTGTTGCGAGCATTGAATTCTGCAATACATTCTCTATTTAACCGTTGCTCTATGTCTTCTAATAACCGAGATGTCAATGGTGAGCATCGAAATGTGGACACAGTGTATATAATATATATAATAAGTGTATATGTTATAGTCTCTATAGAATGTATTATCTAAATGAATGTGTAGAGAGACAATCCTAAAGAATTATTTAAATTAAAAAGAGCGCGTAAAAAAGCGCGCGTTGAATAGTGGCGCCACCGCAATAGATAAATATGTTGCCAATGGTCAAAAAATTTATATGTCAACTGGTTCTCTTTCCTTCTGTAAACCCTATCTACAAAAAACTTCGTACCAATGACACGACCTCTGTGTCTTTTTGGCGGTTCTTGTGGCAGTGTTTCATGAAAAATTTGAGAGATTTTAAAATATATTTCAAAAACTGTCTAGTAATGATCAAACGTAATCCTTGATCTTGTTTGTCAATACTCTTTACATTTGGAGGAATGTGTTTAATATGTGATTATTAAACAGCGGACCGTCGCGGTTCTCTATTGATTAAGTGTCATTTTCGTTCAGCTTCACTGTTCACATGATTTCTATACGTGAGTACAGCGCCAACTGATTATGATTATGATGGTGATTGAAAAGTAACAAAAGGACAGTTTCGGTCCGCTTAGTGATTACCATTAGCTTGAGACTATTGTAGATTTAATATAATTAACTGCAGTATTAAATGTTGTTAAGCGTTAATGTAATAAATATTGACTAATGTAGAGGAAACGTTTTAAAATAGCCAAGTTATACTTTAAAAAATATAAAACGAGAAACGCAGAGTAAATGGTTGAACAAATGCCAGTTTTCTCCGATACATTATCGAGCAAATCTTGCGCTCTTTCAAGCTATTTATGTGTCTATCCTAGAATATCAGAAAAAGTAATCGTAATATTCATCCGAAAGTGTTTAATGTTAATTCACCGGAAATTTTACTGCGTTTTTAGTTCAAATAGAATATTCTGTGTAATGTAGAAGTTATTTTATTTCATGGAACGTTCAGTAATCAATGAATGCCAGCGCCACACAAAAATTAAAACTGCGCCAAATAAATAATCGAAATTTAATAAACAAAATGTTTTTGAAGCGTTAGCGTGAATTATTTCATTTGTTTAACATTGGGAAATTTTCCGAACTATTGTGCACGTGCGTGCTGTTGAAAGAGATGTAAATCGCGGTAAGGATATTAGCAGAAATTCAATAAGGCCGGGATATATTGTGAATGGGAATTTTCTCTTTGGATAAACGGATTTACGTTTCTCTGACAAAACTAATACACTAATGCTTTTTTCCCTAATTCTTTACATCCCGGAAACCGTAAAAAATATATTCCACAGATATGGTAATATTAAATCTACAAGATCCTTTGAGAAATCTACTTTGTACCTTTATACTTTAGTTTAAGTAAAAGCATATTTGTTTTTTTTGCTTTTTCCTGAAGAAGTTATTGAATATTTTGCATGGCATTAAAGGTTGCATCAATCGTGCAAATGTAGTTATATTTTAAATCAAATAAATCCGACGTTTTTGACGCAACACGTTTGTAGTTGATGTGCGCAGTGAGACCACTCACGTCGCAACATGTTGGTTTAAAAATTTAATTACTTGTACACGATTGTACACGATTGTACACGATCGGATAGTGGGGCTGCAGCTTATTACACGATGTCAAAATTGACAATATTCTAAGCTCAGCCAAGTTCTAACGCCTACAGATGTGTTGTATAGTGAAGATAAAAATTATTTTCTGTATATTCCAGTTCTCTCTTTAACAGTAACATTTAAACCATCTCAATCAGATTTTTGAAAGCAGAATAAATTATGTAAACATGCAACGTGCAATTTTCGAAAATAATGGCTTTTAAAATTATAGCTCAACGTCTACGCGAATTAAATCTTGCAACTGTGTTAGCAGTACAACTGTGTCTCAATTATACAGTACTGCGATGCATGAAAAGAGTGTCTTTCTTGTGAAGTCTTACACGTTGTTACGCAATCGAGAGGATGGAATGTAGTTATGTGCAACGAGGTCTCTTACATGTTATAATAATTACACGGTATTATTATGTATAGGAATTACAGATTATCTAATATCGAAATGCTTCACCGTTACTTCTTGCTCGGAAATTAATTGCAAAACGTCACTGGAGGGGAAAATTAAACATCTATGTTTAAATGTCATTGAAATCATGCATCGAAAGTACCTGGCAAGAAAATAACAATTTTGCCACCGGAGCAAGCATGAAACAACTTCTGCGGTTTTGTGAAGTGGAACAGGTATGGTGACGTTTTTAAAAAACATCAAAACTAGAAGAACAACCAATCATGCGCTTGAAATAAACGCATCTTTATTTAATGCGTTCCGATATGAAAGAACACGACGAATTCCACGAACAATGTATTGTTTGTTTTCATTTTTAATTGTACTGAGAATTAATCATTAGACCTGTTTGTTAAAATAAATAAAAAAAAGAGGACTGGCTAGTGGTAGACAAGGCAGAAGATTTTATTGTAATTCAATATGTAACTTAAGTGAAGTTCGTAGAAATTGAAGATGAATGAATTGAAAAGAAAGAATTATTTTTGTGTACCGATAGCTGTGATCAAAAAATTTCGGACACTCCCTGACGTATAAATGTAAAATATTTCTTGATGTAAACCAGTATTTTTAACGACGTTTGGAAACTAAATTTCAAAGTTTATTTTCTGTAAGGCATCAATTGTGGGACGTTCAATAAAGTTTAATAAAATTGTAATTATAATTATTGTCCAAAGAAGTAAATTGTCTACTTCTGAATTGTTTGCCATTAATTTATTGCTCTGGCTGTCAAAATGATAAAAGTACGACTTGTTCTAAAACCTTATTGTTAAAGACTGGTTCACATAGGTACACTAATGCTTAAAAGTTTCGAAATGAAAAGCAATAAAATCGTTCGAATTTGAACCTTATTGAAACGGGCCTAATATATTTCGAACCTTAAGGAACAGAGACACTTTCTCCGCACCCCGATAGGAGGGTTGTTTACTTAGGTCCTATTAAACCCCGGCCGGTGCAGATGTTTATGGTTTGTTGAATTTCGTTGCCAGTATTTGGTTCCGAGTATTTATTGAGGCGACGCGCGGTTGCGAACGCGGACGCGGTGGCGAATTTGTTTGTTCTCTTTTGCTTTAACTTAAAAATTGAACAAAAAATGTTTTTTTTCTTAATTAGAATATTTTATATTGTTAAATAACAGGATTTCAGATCATATTATAAAGACATATAAATGTTAAATTGCTATAAAGGATCGACGATATTAATTAATCTGAAAAATTATAATTATACCAAATTTCTGCCTTTATACACTTCTGGTTTGTTTGACTTCACAAAAATTTTATTCGTTTGTAGTTTGTGTATGTTTTTCTGTGGATTCTAAATTTTTTATTACGAGAAATACATAAATAGATTTTTAGTAAATATGAAATACAGGGTGATTTATTAGCTCACCGACGAGCTTTGCCATACGGAAAGCTCACATAATTTTAAGAAAATAATAACAATTAGGACATATGTTCGATTTTATTTATTTTTAAGTAAATAGAAGACCTCACAATTTTGATTCTAGTTATTTTGTCCCGTTCCTCTATACAGCTGTTTCAGTCTTATTTGGGGCTTCGTCAGCAGAAGCGATCGCAGGATGTCGCTATTTAAGCGGTTTCTATTATGCTATTTAAGCATTTCCGTTATATTTTACATTTTTTCACGTCATCTTTATTTTATAAATGTTAATATATTGATATTTTCAATTCAATTTTATCATACACGTCTTATTCACATGTCAAGAAACCTATTCATATAAAATATTTTCGACATCAAGAAAAATTATCTATACATACCGTGACTTATTTTATTAACTCTAAACATAAAAGGTACATATTCCTAGGTTCAGTTATAAAAAAGAACATGTCAATGCATGGCAGAATATGCAAACAAGTTTCAATAAAACAAATATGATGTTAATGTCAGTTATGAATGTCATGAATTATGTCTGAAATATTTAAAAAAATACTATGAAAGAATTTGATAATCGTTTGGCATTAGTATTTAAAACGTGAAGGACATTTGAAACAGTTAAAATGTTTTTACTAAAAATAAGTGTTATTATTTTTTCTAAAATTGACCATAAGGATATTTACATTGCATGTTCAGAGTAAAAGAAACTCATGGTATAGGATGCACAATATATAAAAAAAATCTAAAACAATTTTATATATCAAGTATGCATAAAACAAAAATTATGTGTTGAAAAGTTGAAAAGTTCATCCACAAAGTTTGGCAAGTTTTCATTAATCTAGAAGTTAAGAGAAAATGATTAAATCGTATAACATTTATTTTGTGAAAATATGTGAATGATTTTTGAGTATTTGAAAAAATATACAGAATGAACTAGATTATTTACATTTGTTTCTTATTATAATAATATAAATGCTAAGAAGTTCTGCTCAACAAAGCTATTAATTAGTTGCAAAACATATGTGTATTTAATGAAACTAGAAAGTTAAATTTAATTAACGAAAAATATCAGATTTTATTTTATTAACTTATTTAATTTCAATTGCCAAAGTTTCAGAAATTTTAATTTCATAATGCACACATTATTTACTACACATGTTATAATATTTAGAAACTAAATTTTGTTAAATTTCTTATCCATCCAACTACAATGAAAGTCTTTCTAGCAGATTATTCAAGTTGGTTGAATAAGTTCGCATCTGTGTTAAATCGCTGTGTTTGCGATGACCGGTTTTATTATCGGGGTAGCAGGTACGGTTGTAAAAGCTATAAGGTTCATAATTGCAAAGCATAAAATTTCTTACTGCCAGTGGGATGTCTCGTACTCCGAAAACTTTATAGCAGAAGTGTACGTTGTTGGAATGACAGAGGTGTTCCAAATTTTCTGTCCTCCACTGTACATATGTAGTTACCAAAGTTAGAATTTATGTTCTTTCAGAAATTTTATTTGCTTATATTTATTATTTATTACGAAACATATTACCACGGAGTATATTTGAATTTACGTGAAATGTTTGTAAATAAGGAATTAACGTTACGAAAGCAAGGAACAATTTTAGATTGGCTCTATTACAAAAGCGAAATTTTGGTGAGGAGAATTTCATTTACATGAGAATTATCAAAATTATTTTAATGAAAATCATAGGCGCGCATAAATTTGTAATAAACAAGACTCGCGGCAGCATTATCCACGGAAAATTATAATTCCTATTAATTTACCAGAGATTTCACGCTATCTAAAACAGTCACGCACACAAATATTTTTGACATTTTATGCTTCACCGTGATACTCGTAAATGTCAAGGCAAACATAGGCTCAGAAAATGTTCTGTTAAATAAACAGCATATTTCACAAGTGAACTGCGGAATACACAAAGGAAAATTCGCAAAAACACGTTTTCGTCGACATCTACTTGCACACAAAGTGGTTAGTTTATTGTTAACGAAACAAAAATACATTCGATTTAAATTTATTTACTTCGATGTCGCATCGATGAAAATGAGCGATATTTCGAATACACTAATGTTCCATTCTAGGGCTAAAGGATCAGACTTGTTTTATAAATCGACTTCGATTTTAACAACATACATGAACTTTAAAGCCATTATGATTACGTGATTTAGGAAACTATCGTTCCAGACAGCTTTAATAGGAGGTGATTCATATTGATCGATAATAACTTTTAGGAACTTTAATCGAATATAAGGTTAAATTCTCAACAAAAATTGTACGTAGGTACCGATTCTGAACTCAACTTTGCATAAACCCTAGACTAACAATAAGTTTAAAGTGTTTAAAACCACAAGTAATTGCCATAGGCATTCGTGTCACTGACGTAACTGTATGTATGTATATGTAAGTGTGTTTGTATTTCATTTTAGCATTAATTTGCTATAAAATGCAATATTCGTGTAGGGTAAAAAAAAGTTTGTACGTGTTGCGTAAGAAATTGATTAATTTTTAATTTCCTGCTAAGGTTACAAAAAAGTAGTCTGTAATGAGTAGATAAAGGAAAGGTGTTTTCTGCATGGCTGGCTTCACTTCGATAATTTGCACAAGTTTTTAGAAATAATAAAACTCGACGAGTACATACATAAACAATGCAGTAAAACATAACTTCGCCGAGCATTTGATTCGTAATAATGAAAAAGGAATTTGATCTAAATTCCAGATCTTGTTATTAAGCTGCATTTGCTGTTGCACAAGTTGACCTCCAAGTTATTGAACGCAAAATAAAATTCCTAGCGTCTACTTACTTATAAGGCGGCGCATAATTTTAGTGCAGTTTCAGATACTAGTGCTCTTAATAATTACCAATTTCCAACATGCAACCGGCGGTAACAAGTAGCAATTTATTTTAATGGCAACATCTATTAAGATGATGGTGTAACGTTGTGCTATATTTAATGCTAAAACCAGGGATTATGTGTAATTCTTTAATAGTTGATGTTGACTAATTTTTAATATTTATATATGTCGTTTTTTTTTTATATAAAGAATGGATGAGTGGATTTATTGTTTTAACGTCCCAGTTATTAAAGATTCTTAGAAAATTTTAGCTTCTCACCACGCTATAAGGTCTGGTCCTGGTCTCTTTCTGCCGTTCTAATTATATTGCGGAATACTGGACTTTACCATTCTGGCCTTCTTTACTCCGATGTTCCTCTCTAACCAAGTTTTCATGCGAAGAACAATTAAGGATGGTCTAAAACTGTTTTTCTATTTTCTCAGTGACTCTATTGAGTTAAAAAGAAGAAATCATTAGCTACCCCGACTAAATAAAATTCTTCGCGGCAAGTGTGTCACACTCTCTGTGCGCTCTTAATAAAGGTAGCCGTTGGGGTAACGTAGCTCTAGGTAGAAGGTGCCGCTCAGGTATGGGCTAAAGGCACTAGGGGGGTAGTTTACCCGATAGAGAAATGGATTTTTTACCTCGTCCCGGTCTTGTCTCGAAACAGGAAGGTCCTCTTCAGACAAAAATTCCCCATTTTAGGCTTTATTGAGCACCGATGTAGAGCCACCTTGCCGAGCCCACCTTCCTTGGACGGTGCCACCTCGACTCTGTCCCCGCAATTTCCCAATTATCCGTAGCTCTGCAAAGTAACCCGTTAACAATTATATACAGCTGTCCCGAAAGAGTCCTCGTGACAAGTGTACAAAATGCTTTATGGTCAAACAAAAAGTGGACTTGTTTTTGGGTTTATTTTTATTTATAACTTTCAACCATTCAGTCAGAAAAATTTGGAGTATCAGTCATTTACGATTTATTCAAATCCAGAAGCTTACCGAGCAATATTCAAAAAAGCACCTGTACATATTTTTTTAATTGTGAGTTGATTCGTCTTCTGTGTATAAAGATTATCAAGTCAACTGTTGCTGAAAAAGGCTCGTTCTGTGCTGATTGGATGACCGAAGATAGTGGGTCATCTCGTGGCTCATCCACATCAAAACTCAAGATAAAAGCTCATCTCATTTTTTTAATTGCATGCTGTAGAGCTATAAACCGAGCTACCAAATTTTTCCAATTTTTCCTTCAAACCAACGACTGAGAATAATCCGTCGAAATCAATCGATGTAAGTTGTAAACGTTCTAGATAACGGTTCCATGTCAAATGCATTTCGATCGCCAAATCGAGCACCTGGCGTACAACAAAACTCAAATCAAAATTCGTCACATGCCTAGCAGTGGAACGTTCGACACGACTGTTCCGAATACCAATTTCGCTCAGATATTTGGTTATGGACACATCGTATCGTTTTGCATGTCTAGTATTAAAAAGTATGAAAAAATTCTTCAGACAACCTGGCACTAAACCTAAGGTTCAAGGACTTGGATTACTAATTGGAAATGAAGTAAGTACTTGAACTTTCAAGGGTGGAAATTTAAGGGCTTGCAACTTAAACAAACAGCTCAGCCAGAGATATTTCACATATAATGTGTATATTGATTCTATTTATAAAAAAAATAGTCGACTTTTTTCCATTTTTCTTTGGTTCAAAGTTCACAAATAGTATTTTACGTGATTTAGATTTCACATGAACTTCTACACCTTGGTATAATATGGTCTCCAGAACTTTCAGCTAATTTAATTTATTTCGCAAGAATTTCCGTGTAAACTATTTCTAAGATTAAAGATTTAGCCTCTGATATATCAATTTTATATATATCAATTTTTTGGAAACATTGGTGACTTCATAATTTAAACTTGCATCTCTCTGTCTTGTCTTGAATGATTAAACCCAATCATTTCATGGATCTTCAAAACTGTTCTAAGGGGTACTTGGCAAAGAAAGCTGTTGTCTGTTATACAGAAACCTCGATAATGCCAAAACACCAAACTGCGTTGTGCATCATCAAAATTTGAGGTCACTGACTGTTTAGGATGACATATTCATAATTATTTTGCTTAATTACCTTAAAAATGTTCACGCATTTCGTCGGACAGTCCTACCGAGTAAATCTCATTTGGAATTTAAACCTTTACCTTTCCGCGTATCACTTAATATTAATTTAACACATAGAAATCTATTCCGTTTTATCTGAATACCCTGAACGTCAAGTTCTAAAAATCACTACTGCAACAATTTAAGTTCCACATTTTCTACGAACAAATATGACATATCTTTGTGTCTGATTCTTCGTAGTTTAAATCATATCCATTTCTTGCCTTCTACCCTTGTTAGAACGCAGGGTGCTTATTGTCCTCATACCTTTTAATTTCGCCGTATTAGATAATACACGTGCGACACGTATAGACTGTCCCGTACCTGCCTCGACCATCGAAGGATTAGAGGACCATGTTGTACCCTTCGCGGAAGATACCGCTCATCTAGTTTCAGAAGCATTCAAGTGCATATCAGCTTCGACCACCCTGTGAATTTCTTCGAATGATTCACGGTTAGAAAAACAACCCAAATCACCCTTGTTCCTGATTTTACTAATTTTCCGTGAATCACTTTAGGTATTCTTTATGCTCCCCTCTCTTTTGTACATAATATAATTTGTAACACACACAACACATCATCATGTCATTCATTCATTCGAATCGTTACATATAACGTTACATAACACTATTTTTATAACATTAAGTTAAGTCGCGTTCGGTTATTTTACATCACTTTAGTTTTACCTTGTTTCGTGTATTTTAGTGTCGCAGGACATTTATGGCCGGTTGCACCAAGCACTTAAGTCGAGCTTAAATTTAAGTACTGCTTATAATGTGACATTTGAGGTTACACAACTTTCAGTAAATAACATTCTAAGCGGTGCTTAAAGTTAAGTTGACCTTAAGTGTTTGGTTGCTTTTATTTGTGTAATAAGTAGTAATTTTAAGACTGCCTGATTTTCACCAATTACAACCTGTGGGTGGTGAATCAGTGCGGACATCTCCAAGCAAGAAAAGTCCGTCACCAACATTAACTCTTCACATGAAATTGTGCCCAAGAAACTTACCTACCTCCAGGGAGGAAAGATCTTAAAATCAGCTACGATTGAAAAGAATCTGGAGATTTTGGAAATTTTTGAGAAGAGATTAAAAAGATAAGGAGAGCAATTTGAACTTGCTTGTTCGGTTAAGAAGAACTGAAGACAGTGGCAGACGCGATGATACTGAATCCAATCCACATTCAAATGGTGATTTTTTTCTTAATTAAAAATGGCAGCGTTTCTCTATTTTGAACATTAGTATTGTAATATCGCAGGCATCTGAGAAAATAGGGGTAATTAACAATACTCAATCAATTCTCCAGTTGATGAAAATATATCTGCTGATCCTGACAATAATATAACAATCCATAAGGATTCAAAGCGTCAGGTTTGATGATGAAATTGAATTCAATTCTCACCATTAATACCGAAAACTGTATGCCGCTTCAGATCGATATTCTTCAGGAAGGCAAACAGCCAAGGGGGGCGTGGAAAAAGCACATCAAATTAAATAAAAGTCAAAACAGAGCTTAACCTATTCCTTTACAAATAGACGTCTAATCTTGTGGATTGGCTAATTTTAGCACAGGTCGTTACGACTCTAACGTACTTTTTGAAATATCTTGGGTAGTCTTAACTCAGAAACAAAGGGTCAAGAGGGATCAAAGTCACCTACCTCTGAGTCAAACAAAAGATGAAAAGGTATCTTACTAGCTCGGTTTAGTCAGACCAATATCGGATCAATGTTTTTCCGGTTTTCTGTTTTTCACATTAAAAGAAACCAATTTTTAAATGTTGAGGTTGTAGAATGGCACAATGTAGTTGGGCAGACTTTACGCTCACTTCTTCTGGTTCTTTGCTAATCCTTTATTACTTTCTCCTTGTTTTATTTCCTAATATTTCCTTGTTACCTTTAAATGTTCTTATTTTATTCCTGAATTGTCTGTATTTCGTTTTTATTTCCTTTTCAAATTCTCCCCAGTTACTGTTTCTTCAGAACCAGTCTTCACGCTTTTTTAAATTTTATAAGTATATTCCTCTCTCCTTTTCGATTCCAGGTATTTACACTTTTCTCTTCTTTTCTTCTTTACATTTTTCGCCATTTTGTTATCTTTATCTTCGTTTTATATTTTCTTCAAACCGCATGCTTCCACCGCGTTTACATATACTCCTTTTTAAAAATATCATCCATTTTTGAATTAAAGTACAACAAGATTGTTCTCTATTTCATATCTTTTAAATTTCCTGTCTATATGCGTCTGAGCTTATCTTTTTATTTCTTCTTCCTTCATTCTGTTTATCTGTATTTTTTCACTTGTGTCTTTAATATTGCTATATTCTAGTCTAAGGTTCCTATTTCGGCTTAATGTTCTGTTATTTTTCAATTTACCAGCTAAGCAAAGTCCTGGTACTATTTGCCTATTTCCATGTATTATTTCTTCTTCACATTTTCCAGTATATCCTAGAACTTTAATAAAACACTTTTTTTAATTCTGATGTTTATGATTTTGTTTTCTTTGTGCTATCTGATCTTGTTTACAACTCCAGTTTCAATGTCATAATTCTGGTATTTCGGGTATAAATTTAGTAACCATTTTGTTAATATTTTTCCTACACTTTCTTTTGTTCTCTGTCGGACAAGGACGGATAAGGACAAATTGTAATTATTTCAGGGTTTGTATATTTCTTTGTTTTGTTTTCTTTGCTTCACTCAGCCGCATCGTATTCATATTGCCATTTTCTATTTTATTTGTCGTTTATATATTTTTTTCTCTGCTAAAGATGTAATGTTACAGGTTTCTATTAATGATATTTTTTATTTATTTTGACCTGTGTCTTCTTTCTTTCTTCCTCAATGTTCCTTACTTCGCTTCTCTGCTTCTTTCGTTCTATGTATCCGGGTGTACATTTTTTCTTCCTATTTCTGTTTCATAGACATTAAATTTGATATTATACAGTGTTTCCAGGGATTCACTTGACTGAAGGAAAAACTTTTTTAATATCAACTTTACTACAAAAAGTTATTCTTCGTAAAAAGTTCTGCTTCTCGAGAAACTTCAGAAACAATTTACGTCTAAGTCTAAGCAACTTCAAAAATTACACATACTTTTAAGTTTTTTGACTAAGGGGTGTCTAAAATATTCAAATGTCTGAATTTACAGAAAGAATAAAGCTTTATTGTTATTAATTTGCATTCTCAAGTTTGAATTTTGAAGTACAGATTGCCTCAAAATTACGTATGTATTTTTGAAAGGTTTTCTATTATTTAACTTACTGCCAATAGTATTTTCTTCGACTTCAGGTGCAATACTGATCTGGTTTTATCGATTTTTTTTAAGTAATCGGAATGGTTCACGTGACATCATTGTCTTGGGAAACTTTTCATGAAAAATATCAATTGCATATCTTTAGGAGGAGGTATTACAATTCCATAACATTTTATCAAATAAATGCATTCTTCCTTAGTGAACGTTCTTGCTAATAATCATACTAAGAACCAGTTGCACCAAACACTTAAGCCGAGCTTAGCTTTAAGCGCCGCTTAGATTGTGAGTTACATTAATGTTATGGAACCCTAAATGTCACGTTATAAACAATACTTAAACTTAAGTTCGACTTAAGTGCTTGGTGCAACTGGCCATAAATGTTAAAACTTATCGAAAAGAAAGGTCAGTTGTTTGTTCTCTAAGAACACCAGATTTGTTTGACCAACGTAACGGTTTCTCGAAAAGTATCCCATAATAAATACATTAATTTGATTTCTGCAACATAAAATTAAGAAATTTGAATTTTTTACACAGACTGTGGTTCATAATTTAAATTTAAGTATTTTTTCCGGAGTTTCTTGACAAGCAAATTTTTTTTTCTCTTGTCAAGTCGATCCATGGACACACTATATATTCTAACTATTATTATTTTTTCTATTTTGCTTTTTTATGTGTTATATTTTATCTTTTATCTTCCGTCCTTGCCTTTTATCCCTTTTCTTAGCTAATTTCTTCATCTTAATTTCATCATATTGTTCAATGTGTTAATTTTTGAGCACTGCACCTGAACTAGTTCTTATTCTGTTCGCTTATAATTACAACAAGTAAATGAAATTTAACATTTGAAAAGAAGTTATCGGTAGAATTAATCTTGTTTATTTGTAATCTTTTTTATTCCGATTTGTTCCGCTCTGAAATACCTGCCTTGCTGTGGCTGAATAATTTTATGTATATTTCCGTTTTCTACAATACCATAAAATTTTTATCATCACGTGCAAGAACTTATTATGGCGAATTAGTGCATATCTCATAGTGCAGCATAAAAATAGAGTTGTGTAGGTGTTATAAATTTGTTTTAAAGTGAAAATGACGGTTTATTAATTGGTTTTCTTTTTTTACTGCACTATCTAGTAGTAAAGCTGCTTTGTTTACGAGGAAAAATAAATTGAAAATTAATTCCTCGAACCTAATTTAGAAAAGTCAGTTTTTGCCGCTCTCCCGGTTTCCCTTCCTTACAGAGAAAGCGTAAGCAGCTATTTATTTTTAATTGAAATTTCAGTTTTCTCGGAAGATCTTAGGGGGATTTTAAATTTCCTCGACGCAGAAGTGGCAGATAGGAAGCTCTGCCGCGAACCCAGCGAAACTGTGCACTTGCACGTTTACGTGATTTATTAATTTAGTTAGGACCAATCCCTTGAAATATATGAAGTATTTTACGCTCGAATTGTGGTTGCGTGAAAACCTTTTTTTAGATAGGACGTGATGTATATACGTAGTTAAATAAGAAAAGCGGATTTATAGTGGAATTTGCTGAGGGAACTTTTTTTTATTGGAACTAATTAATTAAACAACTACCATTAATCTTCAGTTGTGGTATCAATGAGTCGTAATTAATATTAGAAGTTATATTAAATTCTGCTGTTAGAGGAAAATGTGACAGTAGACAATCTGTTAAGCCCGAGCGCCCACTGAACTGATACGACACTGATATGAGAAGTGATCTTACATGCAAGTTATTCATTTAAATCCAATGATAAAATATTTGCTTGTCCCAGTATTTTTCGGCTGAAATGATTATTGCCTTTCATTGTTTTCGCAACTAAGACCAAAAAGACACTGACAACAATGAAATCTGTGCTATTTTGTACACATGCATGTAAGATCACTTGTCGTAACAGTGTCGTATCAGTTCAGTGGGCATCCGGGCTTAGAGTGACATAACTGTTTCAATGTTAAAATGTTGTTACATATTGTTGGAGCAAGTTCTAAGGAAGTATCTTTGTATGAGGGTAGTGCAAAAGTTTTTTGTTTTCCTTTTGGGAAGGTCCTCAACTTCTCTAAAGTGTTGGCCACCACCTTGATAACAATTTTATTTGATCTCAGTGTATTATGTGGTTTTTGTAATATTTGTTTTGTAAGTGAAAGCTGATGCCTGCCACCTTGTATAAACTTGTGTAAAACATTAATTTTATCTCTACGATTACATGGCAGAGTTACATGACAGTACTTTTGGAGAATTTCCTAGAATTTAAAGCTCTCTCTTAGTTGAAGAAATGTGCTAGTGTCCCGAGCGAATAACTTAGCGAGGAAGTAAGCGTAGGTAAAATACTCTTTCAGGAATGCGGCTGACATTTGAAATTCCACTTAAACCTAGCGAAATCTTCGTACTCTTGTGCTTTATAAGCAGCAGTGAAAGTTACTGCGTTTTACTTGTGCGCTATAAGTTTTGTAGCATATTTAGAACGTGAAATTGCCACGTTTTTCGTGTGTATGTTACTTTGGATTTATTTCATCCGTATTGTCAAGGGCTTTCCCGTAAACACACATTTTTCAGCATTCGCGTTAATTTATTTCTGACGTCGAATGCCAAAAGGTTTTAATGAAAAAAAAGAGGAATTTTGAATTTACTCGTTTCATTCCATTCGGAATACTTTAATACATTCAGTTCATTTCATAGTTTAAAGAGAATATTAAAATAAAATATTTTTTTTACTGCACAATTTACAATAACATATTCAAATGAATATTGGCGGCTCGGATACAACAGTATATCCTCGTAGCAAGAGAGCGTTTTAAATTTTAGGAAATTCTCTCCAAAAATACTGTCATGTATAGTAGTCCTATTTTAGAATCGTTTTATGGCAGGGAAATAGTAATCAGGAGACTTGTCTGGGGTACTAAAGGTGTTGTTATAAATCCTTTTATCACCTTCAGACCGGTAGGTGCTTGTAAATGTCGTTAACTTCGATTAAACCATAAAAACTATGAGTAATTTAAAATGGGATTACTGTAACTGCTTAAAGTACCCGGACAGACAGTATTTCAAAATTAATGTTTTAAATATAAACTTTTAGTCAAGGAACGAAGTGTCATGAACTTCTGTTTTCCATGCAAATTAGAGACACGTTACAAACCAAATAATACACAGAAATCAAATAAAATAGTTTGTAATTAGCAGATACCGACAGTATCTATGTATGCTGATGTATAACGAATGTAAATTTATGAATATACTCAACGATATGAGTCATTTTCACGAATAGATAATCATAACAGATCGAACGAACTTTACCAATAGACCGTTGGTGGTCTAAAGACGAATGTATAGAGTAGTCAAGATTTTTGAGTCAAATTATTTTCAAACATTTAAAATTGTAATTATAACACATATCTACTTGCCTAGCAACAAAGTTAAATATCTAATACATACTCTTTATAATAATTTAGAAATGAAGCTTGCCGAAATATCCCGTATAAAAGATTTCCATTTTCTTCTCAGCAAATTTATACAATGTTATACTTATTTGAATTCACTTGCAATTTGGATGATTGTCGATGGTTTTTATTTACTTTCTTAAGGATTCTTAAAGCTTACTAAGTTGATAGAAGGTAATCCAGAGTAAGACATCAAGCGATATAACTCTAGAAATGTCTAAAGATTTCAAAGCGATGAACTGAGACGTCACTTTCAATTTGCAAAGTGCTAAACGAGCACCTATTGCCGATGCACCGTGAATAGTTTCGACATTGTATTATATAAAGTTTTACTGACTCTGCAAGCTATATTTCTGAAATCAAGTGCACTTCTTTATATGTGACAATAATATTGTTTCATATTCTGGGAAAAAGTTATGAAACTCGTTTGAATGAATCGTAGCACGTAATAATAACATCTGACGAGGCCTAAAGAAGTCGAAAATAAATTTCGGTGTATCGAGTGTAAAACAGCAAACCTTTCATTTGCATAAAATATTGCAAACAAGGGCCTACAAAAATGTTAATTCAAAAACTCAACTCAAACCCAAGAATAAATATTTTTCCAAAGTTGGCATTCGCATTTAAATAAACACACAGTAAACTTATTACGCAAAACTAAATAATCAAACGGACATGCAAAATATATACAGTTTATTAACCACCCAGAGAGTTAAAATCTTGTCACACCCCATCGAGATTCACGAAAGCATTTAAATAGAACTGGCGTCTGCTTAAAATTCACGTATTTTATGCCTGCTTTAATAATATGGGTACATGTTTTATCATATCAAATCATAAATAATATTTACGTGCTATTTTTATTTTTACTTTTAGATTTTATCATTATTTTTGAAGCGTACGAAATATATTGCGTCTGTTTCATTTGAAAAAGCTTAAAGCAATAATAAATTTAATTAAAAAACTTAGAAGAAAATGCTCTCGTAAAATAGACAAAGAGCCGACAAAACGAAACAAACGTGTACCATCACGTGCACTAATGATATTTTATAGAGTAGACTTAGCTGGTCCAATCTACGTTACGTCATGAGACTATTTTCTACAAGTTCTGTTAATTCATTTTTAATTTTAGTAATCATTGCATTTACTTTTTACGTTTACATTTTCGTGTTTGTTCACCGTTTGTTATAAGGAAATTGTTTTAATGACTTTATAAAACAACATTTCTAACTTGTTTCGTATTTAAATTCAGCGTAAATAAATATTGTTTATTCCACAAAAACATATTTGCAGTTTAAAATCAACAATTAAAATTAAGCGTTTTAAAATAAATATGTACAGAATATATATTTTTTTTGGTATTATAGTTAACATAAATATTTAAATTATTTTTAAAGTCTTAAGTCTCCTTGCATAATAATTTATTCGTGGCAAGTCTACTTTCAGTAAAATTACTACATTGGGGAACGAAAAAAGTAAACTCCAGTAACGTATTTACCATTTCAGTGCACTTTATCACTTCTGCAAATTACATGCAGTTATTTTTTGCTGAAGAGAAAGGATAGTTATGAGTCACTCTCGGATTGTATAAGAAAATTAAACTTATCATTTAATACCTAGTTTAAATAATAAAACTCTAATAAGAATTGCAAAAGAAAACGTTAGTAAGTTTGCTATAAGAAGTGCATTAAACTAAATTCTCTATGTAATTTACTTTATTTTAGATTTTTGAATTTTTAACTCGCTTGCATTTACTGCAAGTTATAATGTACAGATTAAATAAGCGAGAGTGATGTTAAATTATGTAATAGAAGTAAAAAGTTCCCAGATTGCCTGGATATAAAATTTTGAAAAACCATTCGTACAACAAATTTTAGGTTGAACGCACGGTGAACGATGTAGAGGTGACCCGACAACGCATTCGGACAGATGAACGTGTGAGAGAAATAACACAATGCGGGTCGGGGCAAAACCGTTGACCGTCGGGTCCGTCATAAAAAATATGCATTTGATGAGTCATCGTTGTTTACGCCACAAGCGCAACTACATTAAGTTTTTTCTTATTTTTGCCTCACTTTGACTTGTATGAGAAGTGAGACAGAAGCGCGAAAACAGTAGGGTAAAGTGGTCCGTAGTGAGATATATTTTTTAAAAATTGCAAAATACTTTATTTGAAAACAAATGTTCAGGAACGCAACAAAGCTTGTAATAAAATAAATTAGTAATCATGTAAACCAATTTTTAGAGTATTTTTTATTTTATGTAATAAATCCTGTGCTGCATAGAATCATGATGGTCTGTAGTGGTATTTGTAGCATAAAAGGTCTTAGTTTATCTGAAATGATGATAAATCGATCGAGAATACAAATTGTCGGGCTGTCCGCACTGTACATCCAGAAACATAGCTAGGCAGAGGTAGCTTTAATACAATATCTTCCGCGACAATTGTATCTTCGTCGATTTTATCTCGAAACACGAATTTATTCGTCACATTTCTTTTTAAAAAAGAAATGTTATATTCTTCGCCAGTTATTTTTTGAACCTGACCAACATAATGCTTGATAGACTTTTTTGTTGCATATTTGGAAATAACAAAATCACCTTCTTCAATTGGGGAATCTTCAAATTCTTGGGCATTACTTTAAAGGTTACTCGAATCATTGCAAATGTCTTTATTAATATCACCGTTCGAACTAGAATCAAAAACTTCACTTTCCTAATTTTCTGTTTTTTCCTCTGCAGGCCTCTTGTTCGACATTTTTTCTCTATGTTTCTTTCTTCTAATATCTTCTTTAACCGGAGTACCTGTCAATATCGCTGACTGCAGCTTCTTCCTCGCTTTTCTTGTTTATTTTCTGGCAGGAGCCAGGTCTAACCAATTGCGGAGTCATTATAGAATGAGATGGACCAGGAATTGGACCGACTGAATGTAGTGGTTCTTGTGTTTCATGTATTTCACATCTGTTCTTTACATTTCCATCATCTTTATCAAACGTGGGCATATAAATCGGAAAAGAGCCAGGTTGTAGTATTCCTTCTCTTCAACGGTCTGAATGAATCCATTAACGAACAAGTTTGATCTCATGGAAGTCACAAAAAATGTTCGTCTCGCATTGGTTATTGTGATTAGCATGCAGCTAATATTGCGAAGAAAGGGGATATACCCTGTTATGCTTCCCTACCATGCCAACGCCTGATCTTTATTATCATTAGCAGTATTAACATTTTGGTTTTCCTGAAGTCCATGAGTACGATGACACAAAGTCCCTTTCAGAAAAAAAATGGCTGTTTAGGGAGACTATGCTTGTTTTTCGAATTCTTTGATAATATTTATGGTGGTAAATGCTTTAGGATACGCAATACCAAGTCCACCAGCGATGACATAAATAGTCATCGGGATGGTTCAATATCGAATCATCAACTCATTGGTATGACTTGAACAGTTCTAGCTCTCATCCAAGGGTTGTAACTTGTGGTTGCAGTGGGACGGAAGAGTCAACAGAATAATGCCATTATTTTGACACATATTGAGCACACGAACATCGAAATGGCTCTCGTGATTGTCAAGAATTAAAACAACTTGGCGCTCTTTACTACAACGCACATGTCTGACGAAGTGTTCGATTATTTAAGAAAATTATCAGCCATCATCCAGCTATTGGGATGAGATGTGTTATATTATGTTTTATTAAAGAAGTCAATTAGTATTAATAGCACTTTATTAATAATATCCTGGTTTACCAAAATAAGTATACAACTAGATTACACACGAATGATCTGCACCTCTTGCCAGTCGTGCCAACCTCTCCGTCACATCTTCCCCCTTAAGCTAAAATATAATCTTTTAAATATAACGGACGCTTAATTGTTCTATTTCCTCGAACCCTTACATTGTCATTAGGTATTACAGTTTCCTGATGGACAAGAGTCCTATTCCTATCATGTACCACTCTATCTGTATCACTAAAACAATGTTTCATAAAAAATGTATTCCTTCTTAAAATTCTACCCGAACTATTTCTAATCCAGTATGACCTAGGGTTCTTATCTACTTCCACAATAACACCTCTTTCCCAACTATCAGATTTATTTTTCTTGTGCAAGATATGATCCCCAATTTTAAACTCTTGTCTGTTCCGTGCGCCTCTGTCATAATAATGTTTGCTTCTTTCCTGATTTCTTACAATCCTATCTCTAATAACTACATATAAAATAGCGACATCTTACTATCGCTTTTTGACCTAACATTGCAGTAGGATAGACAAATTGAAGCGGGATTTGCTCCTAATGAGTCCCCCATGCAAGGCGGCCATGCTTGCTGTCAAAGCATAATGAAAGATTTTAGAAAAATTTTGTGCAAATCGTTTTTGATTGCAGTGAGAACCTCGAGCAGCCTCTGGACAGCTGTTTCAGCCCTGCTTGGGGCTTCTTCAGCAGAAACGTAGCTCGACATTCCCACTGCAGACCAAAAACGACTTGCCCAATTTATTCGCAATTGCGATGTAAGAGTGATGAACATATAAAATAGCGACATCTTACTATCGCTTTTTGACCTAACATTGCAGTAGGATAGACAAATTGAAGCGGGATTTGCTCCTAATGAGTCCCCCATGCAAGGCGGCCATGCTTGCTGTCAAAGCATAATGAAAGATTTTAGAAAAATTTTGTGCAAATCGTTTTTGATTGCAGTGAGAACCTCGAGCAGCCTCTGGACAGCTGTTTCAGCCCTGCTTGGGGCTTCTTCAGCAGAAACGTAGCTCGACATTCCCACTGCAGACCAAAAACGACTTGCCCAATTTATTCGCAATTGCGATGTAAGAGTGATGAACATATAAAATAGCGACATCTTACTATCGCTTTTTGACCTAACATTGCAGTAGGATAGACAAATTGAAGCGGGATTTGCTCCTAATGAGTCCCCCATGCAAGGCGGCCATGCTTGCTGTCAAAGCATAATGAAAGATTTTAGAAAAATTTTGTGCAAATCGTTTTTGATTGCAGTGAGAACCTCGAGCAGCCTCTGGACAGCTGTTTCAGCCCTGCTTGGGGCTTCTTCAGCAGAAACGTAGCTCGACATTCCCACTGCAGACCACAATTTGTCTATCCTACTGCAATGTTAGGTCAAAAAGCGATAGTAAGATGTCGCTATTTTATATGTTCATCACTCTTACATCGCAATTGCGAATAAATTGGGCAAGTCGTTTTTGGTCTGCAGTGGGAATGTCGAGCTACGTTTCTGCTGAAGAAGCCCCAAGCAGGGCTGAAACAGCTGTCCAGAGGCTGCTCGAGGTTCTCACTGCAATCAAAAACGATTTACACAAAATTTTTCTAAAATCTTTCATTATGCTTTGACAGCAAGCATGGCCGCCTTGCATGGGGGACTCATTAGGAGCAAATCCCGCTTCAATTTGTCTATCCTACTGCAATGTTAGGTCAAAAAGCGATAGTAAGATGTCGCTATTTTATATGTTCATCACTCTTACATCGCAATTGCGAATAAATTGGGCAAATCGTTTTTGGTCTGCAGTGGGAATGTCGAGCTACGTTTCTGCTGAAGAAGCCCCAAGCAGGGCTGAAACAGCTGTCCAGAGGCTGCTCGAGGTTCTCACTGCAATCAAAAACGATTTGCACAAAATTTTTCTAAAATCTTTCATTATGCTTTGACAGCAAGCATGGCCGCCTTGCATGGGGGACTCATTAGGAGCAAATCCCGCTTCAATTTGTCTATCCTACTGCAATGTTAGGTCAAAAAGCGATAGTAAGATGTCGCTATTTTATATGTTCATCACTCTTACATCGCAATTGCGAATAAATTGGGCAAGTCGTTTTTGGTCTGCAGTGGGAATGTCGAGCTACGTTTCTGCTGAAGAAGCCCCAAGCAGGGCTGAAACAGCTGTCCAGAGGCTGCTCGAGGTTCTCACTGCAATCAAAAACGATTTGCACAAAATTTTTCTAAAATCTAATAACTATGTTATCACTAATTTTCGGTTTTAACAAATTACAAGCTATGGGTAGTTTAATACGCAACCTCCTACTCTGCAGTAATTCAGCTGGAGAGACACCTAAATTAGCAACATTAGAATTTCTGTACTCAAGTAACACAACACTTAAATCTGTCCTATCTTCTTCCGCCTTTTTTAACAACATCTTCCCTATCCCCACACCCTTTTCTGCAAGACCATTAGACTGATGGTAATTTGGGCTGGATGTAATTAACAAAAATTCCCATTCATTTGCAAAGTCCTTAAATTTTTGACTGCCAAAAGGATTATTGTCCGCTATCAGTACTCTAGGTATTCCAAAATTTGCAAACAAACTTTTTAGTTTTTTAATTACTTCATCAGCTGTTTTATAATGCATTTTAATTAAATCCAACCACTTTGAATAGTGATCAACGACAGTCAGGTAAGTATCTCCTTTATATTGTAAAATATCCATGCTGATTTTTTCAAACGGTAAGTTTGGAGCCTGGTAACTCATTAAAGGTTCTTTTATATTATTCCTAGAAAAAGTTTCACACACTGAACATTTTTTAATACAATTTTCTATATGAGTATTCATATTCGGCCAAAACAGAAGTTGTCTAGCTCTCGCTTTTGTTTTATTAATTCCTAGGTGAGGTTCATGCAAAATATTTAACATCAATTTCCTTAGACTATTTGGAAAATAACTTTATTTTGTAAACAGATAATTCCGTCTTTATTACAGGTAAGTAAGTCTCTTTTATTCCAGTAATATTTACAGTCTGGGTCAACTTTGTTATATCTTTCTGGCCATCCATTTTCATAGTAAGTTTTTACTTTTTGTAAAATAACATCGTTATTAGTATGATCCTTGAAAAGTTTTAATTTTGTTTTACTCATAGCCAATTCTACATCTACATTGTGAACTGTCTCTTGATATGAGGAATCGTGCTTTACTTCCCTTTTTATGAAAGATCTAGATAACAAATCTGCTAAGATGTTCTTTTTTCCAGGTAAGTAATTAACTTCTAAATTATATTTAAGTATTTTCAACTGCATTCTTTGTAATCGTGAAGAGATTTTATGAATGTCTTTATTTACAATCGATACTATTGGCTTATGATCAGTAAAAACCAAAATCTTTCTGCCGTAAACAAACTGGTGGAATTTTTCAACCGCGAAACAAATTGATAAGAATTCTTTTTCGATCTGAGCATATTTTTGCTCTGTCTCTGTTAATGCTCTAGAAATAAACGCGACAGGTTGTTTATTCTGAATTAACGAAGCTCCAATGCCTTTTTGTGAAGCATCCACAAAAATTTCAATCGGTAAGGTATTATCAAAAATTTTTAAAGTAGGTGACTGACTAATTTTCTTTTTTAAATCTGAAAATGTTTTTGAATGATTTTCTGTCCACTGCCATACAACATTATTTTTTAATAAATTACGCATACCTTCTGTAGACTCTGACATATTAGGAATAAATTTTCCTAAAAAATTACACATACCCAAAATTCTCATTAATTCTATCTTAGTTTTAGGTTCTTCTAACTTTAAAATGGCTTCAATATGATCAGGATCTGGTTCAACTCCTTTTCCTGAAAATACTCTCCCTAAATATTTAACTTTTCCCACTTTGTATTCAACTTTATTTTTATTAAATTTGACGCCATTTTTCCTTGCTCTTTCAATTACTTTTGCTAATAAAGTATCATGTTCTGCTTCATTTTTCCCAGCAATAATCAGATCATCAAAATAAATTCCAATAGGCAAATCACCAAAGATTTTAGTATTATATCTTTGGAAAACCTCTGGACTTACAGAAATTCCAAATGGTAATCTACTGTATCTGTACTTACCCCAAGGTGTTATAAAAGTTGTTAAATAACTACTTTCTAATGTCAAAGGTACATGTAAAAATCCGTCTTTCATGTCTAATACTGTGAACACTGATTTACCTGCCAATTTTATCTCTATTTCCTCAACTGATGGTATAGGGAAATGATCTGGTTTTAAATGAATATTTAAATATTTTGGATCTAGGCATAATCTTATAGCTCCGGACTGTTTTTCTACTGCTACAAAATTGTTCACCCATTCCGTAGGTTTATCAACAGGAACTATTATATCATTGTCAACCAATTCACTTAATGTTTCTTTTAGAGCAAGTTTGATTTTCTCAGGAACCCTACGACAAGCATTTACTACAGGCTTAGCATTATCTGACAATTCTAATTTATATGGTTCATTAAATTTACCCACACCTTGGAAAACGTCTAAATTTTTTCTTATAAATTCCTGCTTAGTATCTGTAATTTCTAACTTATTAATAACTTCAAGTTTCTTAACTAACTTAAGTTCACTACAAGTATCTAAACCTAACAACGGTTGTCCTTCAGTTTCTGTTATTATAAACCTAATTATACAATTCTGACCTTTCACTGAGCATTTTAAATTAGCTACACCTTTAACTGATATAGGCACATTTCCATATGCTAAAAGCTTGCTGTTACAGTTCTCTATTTTATTATTACAATTCAACTTTTTAAAAATATCCCACGGCAACACATTACACTGTGCTCCTGTATCCAGTTTGCAACTTATTTCTTCATCTTCAATGATGATTGATTGAAACCACTGCTTCTTTACTTCATGGATCCCAAACTTAGGAAACTCCTCTTCTCCCTCAAACAGCCAGTCCAGGAAAAAATCAGTCTCCTCTTGCAGCTCATTTACTCTCTTTTTATTCTGGCTTTTTTCTCCTACCACTCTTTTCTTGAAACAGCCCACAGCGAAATGGTTAAAACCCTTGCAATTATTGCATTGTTTGTCAAATGCCACACATTGTCCCTGCTTATGTTTCCGACCACATTTCTTACAATTGTACAAAACACTCTTATTTATTTCTTGTTGTTTTGCCTGCTGACTTACACCTTGCTTCTTTTTATCAATTGCATCAATTTCTACTTTTCCTACTTTTTCAGCCATTTGTTGAACCTGCTGCTTGCTTATTTGCCAGGAGTGGTAGATCTCAACAGCTTTTTCCACAGTAAGATCAGTTTCCCGTAGTAACCTTTCTTTTATAGCTTCATCTTGTATTCCCAATACAAATTTGTCACGAATCATTTCATTTGAATCCTTGAATTCACACGTTTTAGCTAAATTTTTAATTTCAGTCAGAAATTGATCAATAGTTTGTGATTGCTTTTGTGTTACACTGTAAAATTTGTATCTTTCAAAGAGAATGTTTTTTTTTGGTTCGCAGAATGAAGAAAACTTTTTTATTACCTTATTAAAATTCTTTTCCTCGCCTCTTGAGAATGTGAATGAGTTAAACAACTCTAACCCTTCGTCTCCAATAAGATTTAGTAGTATTGCAATTTTAACGTTATCATCCTCTGACATTTTTCCAGTTGCAACGAGAAACAATTCCAGTCTTTGCTGAAACTTTCTCCAATTTTCACTCAAGTTGCCCTCCAACTTCAGAGGTGCCGGAGTCCTGAAGTGATCCATTATCTTATTATTACCTTGCTTTGAGGTTTTCTTATTTTCCCTCCCAATTCTTCAAGCACACTTCTAACCTTACTTTTGCTTTTTTTTTATTATTATCGTTCTTACTTCTTTTACCTTGGCACCGCCTTTACTTCTGACACCATGTTATATTATGTTTTATTAAAGAAGTCAATTAGTATTAATAGCACTTTATTAATAATATCCTGGTTTACCAAAATAAGTATACAACTAGATTACACACGAATGATCTGCACCTCTTGCCAGTCGTGCCAACCTCTCCGTCACAAGATGTACCATCTGATCTTGGAGGAGCTCCTGTGAACATGAACGGTTTAAATATTTTTCTAGGAAAAATAAAGAATGGTGGTACAAATGTCGCATTACCACAAACAGCAGCGCACATCGTTACCAAAGTGCCTCGTTCTGCAATTTACTATTTTTCCAATTTGTTTATGCTTAATGTTTGCCAGAATCTTAGGAAGTTTATGTACCTTGTGGCCCTACTAAGGTTAGTTGCCTCTGGTTTGCGAAACGTAAGAGTGGGATGTCGTTTCCTAAAGTTATTTATCCCTTCCTTACCCGCTCGTTTTTTGTCGCGCCAAGATTGAGGTATAACTTTGTTGTTCGCCATCGCATAATGATAAGCTAACTCACAAGTGCTAATTAGTGTCAGTCCATAACATATTTCACAAGCTTGGACCAAATAATCTCTTAAAAGTTCTTCCTCTCGGGTAAAAATTTGTTTAAATTCATGATTCCTACCAAACTCAAAACAATTTGTACTTTCATTTCCTTCGTTCCCGTTGGCTGTTCTAAATGTTTTGACTTTTCTGGGCAAACCTGACTTACTCATACTGTGCTTCTCAGCTGCATTCGTCAAAGTCATGTGATTTGTAACAACATCAACTACAGCAGCATGCATTGAGCTTTTATACATTCCATGAAAATCTTTACTTTTTTTAAACTCTGAAGCCAACTGAGATCGTGCATGGCTCGACATATTGAAATCTGAAAAAAAATGCAACTTTTTAGAATTTAATACGTCCAAGTATGGATCACAAAATCTTGTCCCGTTTAAAAACCACCCTGGGTTGAAACAAAAACCAAACAATATCTTATCTTAAAGTGGTAGAGCTACACTGACCCACATTAATCGTGATTTTGGTTATCAATTTCTTAGGTTACTATTAGAAATTCGCATTTAAAACTGTTATTTTGGAAGAAATATTTGAAGAAAACCTACAATTCCATAGATCAGTTATCTCAATAATAAATCTTTACAATAATATTAGAGATATCTCTTTCGAACACTATAAATTTTTAGGGATAGTACAAACGGAATGCTCACACACAATCATAGCTCTACTATGACGTTAAAAGAGTCGCCACATTAAATTTCCCAGTATGGACCGCGTTCCACTATGGACCACTCACCCCTAAATACAGTAAACGGAGTTGATTAAACTAACGCAGCTTTCATACTTGCACCACACACGCAAAAACTCGTGCTCGACTCTGCTGATAAAAGAAATCACAAATATTTTAAAATAAATAGATTTATTTTATTGCGTATTACATTCATTCTCACTTACATTTAAACTTATATCTTTGATATCGTAGCAGCGACGTTTTCTTTCCATTTCTTGTTTCTCTTGTAGCTTGTTTTGCTCATAGGCACGTAATATGCGCGTTCCTGTACGGCGCGGTAACTACTCTGAAGGCGCTTTGAATCAAATGGTATGCATTAATGTTAGCTGCAATACAAATAGTGATTGGTTAACGGAAATAGCCCGACAAAATTTCCTTTTGAACTAACAACGTGACCCAGAACACTGCTTTACACTCACGCGTACGGACCTCACTGTACAGTCGGGCTCGTCGATGTATCTGTCTATCTCACACCGTGGTTGGATTTAATTAAACTTTCTTTACTCGCCGAATAACTGACCTTTCTAGCAAGCTTTTATTATCCGAGCGCGTTCTTTTTATCGTCTCAGTGTCCGCCACTCTTATTTATGTATTATATAGGTTTGCAGAACGTTTATTGTAAGGTCAATTCAAATCTTTCAGAATGTTGGGAAGTATTTCATGCCACAAATTATGACAAAGGGCATACTACTTAAACGAATTGGGAGTTTGGGGATCTAGAGTACAGCTCGAAGTTAAAAACAAGTAATCTGATAATTATGTGGATAAGAAATGATTGTTTTCAATTTATTAATACAGACAAGAATTGGAAATTTTTCGATCTACTGCTACACTCCTCAGTAAGAAAGAGTGCATCACAAACAAATGTCGAACCGGGGTTTAAATTGAAGACTGGGTTAATTTAACAGAAAGAAGATTAGAATAATTTCCAGTAATTTTCTTCAGAGCGAAGATTAAAATTAGAAATGAAGAAACTAAAATCTTCTTCAAACTACTTGAAGAAGGTGGTTTAAATTAAGACAAATTTTTTTATGCAAAATTGTATTAAGGTCTTATATTTTACATCAATCAATTTTTAGTGTTTCAAATAAAATGTAAAGGCAATCGTCAAACTAAATAAAAAATAAATAAAGTATTCCTAGAAACAAATTTTAAAATATTTTAGTAAATTATTTTGCCAAAAAAATGTAGCTTAATGATCGTTACAGGTTAGTATTATGCGAGAATCTCAATAAAATAGAATAAATTGTCTATTTCTTCTTAGAACGGCTCTGAAGCCCCTGTCTTGCCAATAACTATTCCTTCTTCATTTTAATCAGTCAGGATTAATACATGTTTAGGAAAAATTCATGAAGAAATTAATGGGACGGTTCCAGGGACGTGATGGTTGAACGTACTTAAGAGGAATTCCTTCAAGACCTGGATTAAGAAGTGATCTAAGTGTAATCCAAAATATAATTTGTTAAAGTTCGATATGTCCTCTCACGGTTCCAAATTTTTGTTATTCCTTTGGACTGTTTCTTTCTTTTTTATTCTAGGAGTTGAAGGACCAATTAAATCTGATTTGGTTAGAAGTTAAGTCTTAAAAAAGAGACCAAATATCAAAACCAACCACTTAATAACAATCAGGAGCAGCGCAACAGGAAAATCATTGCTAACATTAGAGTCACCACTTTGATCAAAAATATGAAATGAAGATATTGACGAGCCCTCGAAAAAAGAATCAGACAATTTCTTAACCCTCAAGCTAACGAGGGGGATACTTTTCACGGTTCCGAATTTTTGTTATTCCTTTGGACTGTTTCCTACTTTTTTTTTATACGAGTTGAAGGACCAATTAAATCTGATTTGGTTAGAAGTTAAGTCTTAAAAAAGGGTAGACCAAATACCAAAATCAACCACTTAATTGCCAATCAGGATCAGCGCAACAGGAAAATCATTGCTGACAGTAGAGTTCCCACTTTGATTCAAAATATGAAATTAAGATATTGACGAACCCTCGAAAAAAGAATTAGACAATTTCTTAACCCTAAAGATAACGAGGGGGATACTTTTTCTCCTATTATCTACGGCTAAAGCCACTCTAAAAGTCAATGGGGCGAAAAAACAATTCCGAAAGGTCGCGAAGCGACGAAACAAGAAAGAGGGAAAAAAATGAAGACGTGGCAAACTGTTGCATCGTGATTGAATTCAGGGGGGGGAGTCGTTGGTTGTGCTTTAAATTTGGACATCCCCCTCCACCACATTCCGGACCTCTTTTTTGAAAGACAATCCTTCTATATTACCTTCCTCTTACAATTTTATGAAGTTTAATTTGGTTTATAGTCCTTTTGTGCTACGACTACTAACTCCCTTCAGTTTTATCTTCTTCTGGCTTCCAGTTGTAATACATCACAAATTCATTTTCTGCAAGCAACGTTTCGTCCTTTCTCGTAAAATATTTCCATGAAAAAGTAAGTAGCACCAGCAGTAGTGGCAAAGAAGAACTTCGGTAACTGCAGGAACTAAGGAAGTCCTTTTGCAAGAAAGGCCCAAATGTCCACAAAAAGAAAATGTTATTCGACACAAGCGGAAGCCAGCAGAAGACGGAGCATGGCCGCGAAAACGAATTCAGTTTTACCACTTATCTCATCCTTATCCTCATCGCCTTTAAACTTCCAGTTTCTTTTAATTCTGTCAGTACTTGATTTTGAATTTTCATTTTGTTCTTGAACTTTTCAACTGTTTTGAATATAATTTCGGCTTTCTTCTCACATCAGATGGAAAGAATGAATTTTCCAGCTACGAAAATTGGCGCCAGAAAGACCGTTGTTGGCAGTTCATATCTAACTACATTTCCTCTTTGTCCTGCCCCGATTTTAAAGCGAAATTCACTTGAACTTATTCCTCTTCTTTAACCAACGTATCAACACTCTGTTTGTGGTCTCCATATGAATATAATTATGGCTTTCTTCTTACATCAGATGGAAAATGAGTTTTCCAGCTACGAAAATTGGCACCAAAAAGATTGTTGTTGGAAATTCATATTCGAGTGAATATTACTGCATTTCCTTTTTGTTTTGCCCTACTTTAAAAGCGAAATTCACTTGAACTTATTCTTTTTCTTTAATCCCATATCAACATTACGCTTGTAATTTCCAGGGTCGTTAATCCACCACGTTTGCTCCAGAAATTTAGAATACCCACTCATTTTTTCTTTTCTCATCGTCCAGCAGCAACTAAAAGAATTACGAACCGCAACAGCAGCAGCGACTCGGAAGAAGTTTTTCTCGGAAAGAAGAAAGAAGAAGAAGAAACAACGATGAATATTAATATGGGGGCTTTGGTGAAAATTAAATGCGATTCACCATACTCAAGGTTTCTTCCTGAAGTTTTCTTCAAGAACACTTCCTTTTCATTTGCGTTTTCTCGTCTTCTTGTTCGTTTAATTGTCTTTTTACTTCTTTCACAGTTAACTTAGCTTCATCATTCAATGTCGTTGGCCTTTTTCTTCTTTACCTCGTTTATTTCATTCTTGAAGAACACTGACAATATCAGCTATTTTAAAGAAGTTTCCCATTCTCATAAAATCTTTTTCTCAAACTAATACTTCTCAAATTATATATAAATTTCCTTTGCCATCGTTGCTTTCTTATATTCTTCCTGCGTTTTGTTTTGCTTAATTCCAATTCTATTTCTTCCGCAAACAGAATTGTTGCGGTTGCTCTTGACTCATCTTTACCATTAAAAAAATGCTGTGTATAATTTGTCTTCTCGTTTATGCTTCAGATTTAGTACTTTATCAGAAATTAGTGGTTTTGCTTTCGTTTCTAAGTTCTTCTTCTACTTCTACGTTTCCAGGATGAATTTGTACACGGTGCAAGAACAACCTATACCTACTCATCAGTAAAAATGTCTACGTTATCTTCGACTAAGCGGGAATCAGCTTGCTCAATTCACTCTTACTTTAATAGACATCTTCACCAAATTGCCTCTGTTATAATTACTATCATGTTTCTTGCGGACGATGTTTTTTCTGCAAGCTGTTCTTAGGTAAATTTTGTCATAATAATCGTTCCTGTTTTGGAAATACAGTACATTCCACATTAAATTTTGTTCTGTTTTCAAAATTATAAACGCTAAATACGTCGTATGCAATCAATCAGTCATTTAATATTATTAGTAGGGAAAAGAATTCGGCTCAATCACTTTTTACTACTTACTCTTTCCGCGGCTCCGATGCATCAAAATTGAATAAGAGGGGAAGGGGTGTTCACAGTTTGCAGAAATGACTGTGGGCGAGACTAATACAGTCCGAATAAATTTTCATACTGCTTGTGGAACAAGTGGGCTGATTTCTTTTCCCTGGTTATATGTTTTGAATACATTTCTTTATTATTCCAATTTAATTGCGTATTTCAGAGATTGTCGTGTGAAAATCTAAAGTTTAATACTTCTTTGATAACAAATTTATCTGTTTAGTATTCGTGGAAATGTACGTAGTTGACATATGATTATCACGTAGATTTTATCGATTAACATTGCAAAATACTTGTTTAAAAGACACCAAAGACACATACTGATGTTTATATTTAAGGTATGCGTTGTGAAGAATGCGGAATCGAGTTATTTTTACCTTCACTTTATAAAAGAAAGACGTAGCCAGTTTGCCGTTACGCTGTTTGACTTCGTCTTGGTGGTGCAAAGTCGTCGAAACGGTAAATTTATTATGAGAATTCCAACAGCAAAATTTGATTTCGCTACTTCGTATTTTTTTTTGTTTCGAGATATCCTGCGTTTTATTCCGATATAAATAAGGCTTATCTAAAATTTGGGTAATAATTTGCGGGCACGGATCGTTTAATTTAAATTCGAAACACCTGCAGCTGCATTCGTGGGGATAAATCCATTAGGTGGAATTTAAGGTGACATTCAGTAACGGCGTCGACTGCGGAACACCGAGAGCAACCTGAAATTGAGGTGACAGAATTTGCAGTTCTAAATAAGAAAAGCGACCGCGAAGTGAGTGAAAGTAGATTAGCAAAAGAACGGGATGCAATTTCAGCGACTGTGATGAATTTTTCAGCTGAGGCTCCAATTTAATTTCAATTATTTTAGTTCATTAAGATGGAAATTAAATACGACTGCGACATCTAAAATGATGTTAAAGTTGCAGAATAAATTTAATTTACTACTACGTTTAAAATTAATTTTTAAATAATTGTTCTTTTCTCAGTCAAAGAAGGGAGGTGGAGCCACAAAAAATATAGATCAATTTTAGAGAATCAAGGACGCTGAGTCCGAATCTAAAATCCAGCCTGTTTTAGAGGAGATGCAGAAATTTTCTAGCGAATTTTTTTATAGTTAAATTCTTTATATCAGCTCAATAAAGTAGCGGACCCAAGCAGCAATTTATGGTAAAACTCGGGCACAATTTTCTTGTGTGTGAATCGTGTCGACACTTTTTATAGCACTTCTGCCTCAGTGCAAATTGTGTCCAAAATATTTATGTTTGGGTTTACACATTTCCAACTTATTGTGTCAAAAAAATGTACGTGTCTAAATGGTCACATTTCAAACACATATGTTTAAAATGTTTCCAGTTTGTGTTAGCTTGGATTCTTTAAATATATCTGGGCACAGGTGGGTCGACACTAAATAGACTCAGTTTGTCTAATTTGTTTCTTGACACGATGTTTCTATTTTGTCACTGAAATAAGTTGAGTAGACACAATAATTTCTGTAAGGGTACATTTTAAACATAGAGTTTCTTTATTGTTTCTACGATGTATTTGTACGGTCACATACAGATCCGTACGGAAACATTTTAAGCACATAATTTCCATTTTGTTTCTAAAAATGTGTTCTGTAAATCTGGTCAAAGTGTTTGTGTACAGGGTGACTACGCGAGAATTCCTACCCCCTTTAACTCTTTTATTTTTGATCTTAGGAAAAAATGTCTAATACAAAACTTATGTGCCCACAGAAAAACAATTGATGGTCGGATAAACGAGATATAAACACAACTTAAATCTTTTTTAATCGAACGCCCTATATATTATTAATTTTTTAGATTCTAAATTAAATTCTAATGAGACTACATGTATAATAAAACTAATAATGTAGAAGGTGTTTATAAAATAATTCCTGCTATTTTTTTTTCTTTTTTGATTTTAGAAAGAAAAAGGATAAATGAAGTTGTACAATTTATTTCAGTACTGCTACAGATATTCACAAAAAACAATTGAGAGTTGGATACTCTAAAAATAGACGAAGTTTTCGTTGTAAATAAAATAACATTGAATAAAACTTTACCATTTACATATTAAATCGATTTAGATGTTCTCTAAAACCTAACTTCTAAACTAGAAACAAAAAATATTACGGAAAATTTGAACTTTAAAAAAATTACTTAAAATTTAACATAAAACATAATCAAAGCATTCTCAATATTTTGTTATGCAAAGTGTAAATATTTTTAACATGTTTTGAATCACATCTCTTAGTATAAAAGGATCATTATTTCTATTTCTAAAATTCAAAAATAAGAAAAATGAAATAGGATTTATATTATAAACACCTTATATTATTAGTTTTATTACATATGTAGTCTCATTATAATTTAATTTAGAATCGAAGACAGTAATAATATACGGGCTGTTCAACCATCAATTGTTTTTCTGTGAAATACGAATGTGTTGTATTCGAATCTCGTCTATTTCAGCCACCGTAAGCGCATTTCAGATACAAATTTTCTAAAATGTATCCACTGCTAAATAAAGACGCATTTTGGACGCATACCAAACGCAGGTTTCTTACAGGTTACCAAATTGTATCTGTGTGGCCGTTTACTCACATTGCAGCGAATTTTTGGCTACATCGCGTCTACATTTGGATACATAAATCCAAATTGTTTCTTCCGTTTTCACGTGTGTCAGTGTAGACAATTTGTAGGCAAATTTTTTCACATTGCGGAAACATATTCCTTTTTGGACGCCATACATAATACGCCATGTTTCAACAAGCACTTCGACACGAAAGCAAAAAAAAAATCTGGCTTTTCGATTATTATTTCGAACTTGGACTTTCGACACTATTTAGGACAACATTTTAGTTAACATAATGCTCTGAATAATAAAATATCATCGATATTTGAATAATTTGGAAAATTTTAAAAAATGTGTTAAAAGTATCATGTCAACTATTATCTGTAAACCTGGGTTCGCAATAGTACCGACTCGAGTAATCCAGATCTGCTGAGGTAAAATCTTGTTTGTTTCAGCCTAAGTAGATGAATATGCTTAACATAAAACTTTTTCAATTTTGTCTTCATGATGTGTCCAAAATGTATCGAAAATAAACATAATCTGTGTCTATTTGGGTTTATTTTGCTACACTGCTGGATAGGAAATAATAATTCGGGTAAAATTTAGAACAATATGTGCCGACTTTGTAACTATAACTAGATCAGAACAATGGAAACAGTTTGGAAACAATGTGATCACACACCAGACACATACAAGTTTACATTTGGACACATAATCGAAACATATTTTGATCAAGTTCGGCACAAGACAGATACATTGCGAATACATCAATGTTCTATTTTAGGTACATGATAGAAACGAAAGACACTATCGAGACACATTTCAGAAAACTTTTAGGTATACTTTAGACTCACGTTTGGACATATTTTAGATATTATTTAGAACACATTTTGACTGACATTTTGGTTCCATTTCCCATTTACAATGCTCCGAAAGTCGACAATATGCCTTAAAATTGTGTCGTGCCTAAATTACAGTGTCGATAAAGCGTCGACATTTCGTCCAAAATGAACCGGATAATGTTACTTGGGGATAATACTGGTTTTAAGCCACACCCTTAACAAATTACAAACGTTATCGAATTTGAAAATATTATTGTAGGGCAAATGACAAATTAATTAAAAGAAATCAAACTCACAATGAGTTCACCATGTCAAGACAAAAAAAGAGATTTTTTCTTGTGAAATGTTTGTAGTTCGTTAAGTCATTCTTAAAAAAAAGAACGAAACAGTAGGTTAAGAGGATAAGGAACATAATTGCGGCTCTTTTTTGTAAGGGGCACGACCTGCTGAACTTATGCTCCCTATTCACAGATTTACAGTCTTTGAAAATATTTTCAGCTAATCACTCGTTGATAATCAATCCATCAAAATCATCTGTTGTTTTATTCGGCCCTAAGAAAAATAGAAATGAAGTTACTGGCGAGATGTTAATTCACATTGATGGTGAGAGGATACCTATATATAACGTAAAAAACAATTTAGGTTTATATATGGATAGCGATTTGCGATTCAATTTTCATATAGACCAATGTATCAAAAAATGTTATTTTAAATTGAAATTGTTTTATGCTAATAGACATATTTTAACAAGAAAAACCAAGGTGATACTTTCAAATGCTTTAATTTTGTCACAGTTTAATTTTTGTGATGAAGTGTATGGTCCTTGTTTAGCTAAAGAAACATCAAATAGAATTCAACGAGTACAAAATAGTTGTTTACGCCTGATATTTGGTATAAACAGAAGATCGCATTATCTCATAAATTAGCATTGGTTAAACATGACAAATAGGCGGTACCTTCATAGCTTAACTTTATTTCACAAAATAATTACAAATAAATGTCCAAAATATTTATATCAAAAGATTAGATTTAGAACTGATGTGCACACAATTAACATTCGATTCAAAGGCCTTATCACTCCACCTATTCATAGAACTGTTACATTCGAACAATATTTTACATATTGCATCAGTAAATTTTATAATTCTATACCAGATAATATTAAGACTACGTCAATTCAAGTTTTTAAAAAATGGGCACGAAACGACTTGCAGGCCAAACAGTGACTGTTTCTGTTTTTCCTTTTGTGTTTTTTTCTTTCTCATTCTTTTATGTTTCGCATAAAACCAATCATGTCGTAGTAAAATAATAATAATAATAAAATAAAATAATAATAATAATAAAATAAAATAAAGAAGGGGACAATAAAATAAATGAGGAGGTAAGGAACAGGGAAGAGTATTATGAGCAGAGGGGTAAAGTGAAGTGAATTTTATTTAAGTAGAGAGTATATATACTTTAGTAATTTTCACTTAAGTGGAAGAGCAGAACGCCAGTTTGACAGGTTATTCTGAACTTCGCTCTGAGGTTATCTGTTTATTATAATATTCTGTATTTTTGCATATTATTTTTGTATATCTCTTAAACAGATAATACAGACGCTTTATTATTATTATTATTATTATTATTCCAGTAAAAGAGCTTATAATTTGACTCACCCGTTCCAAAAATTGCATCCCTCGTCTAAGGAAAACCATTACCTAGAAACTTCAGGCTCGGACTCGGCGTCCTGGATATCCTAAGATGGGCACTATTCTTATTTTTATCACTCCCACCTTGCAAACTACGTATTTAAAAAACATGGAATTACCAGGAATCGTTCAAAACGATATGTGAAGGGAGACAAAACATGTGAGCATGTGAACATTTGAAAATCCAAAGCACGTACTCTGTAAATATCATTTTCTAGTATTAGCAATACTTCAAAAGATCTTACAGAAATTTTATGACGATTACTTTTACAGCCGTGACGTGCTTTCTACGTAGATGCGTTTGTTGCTTAATATATCTTCCTTGTTAAATCATTTATTATATTATGTTAATATTACAGAAATTGTATTTGTACTTTTATTGCGTTAGCCAATTGTGTAATGTGTGTTGCTTACACGGACGGATGACGTGGCTTCGATTTTCAAATACCCACTCTGTATAATATAGTAATATAGAAAGGACTATTAAAATTATAATTGCAAAATCCAAAACGCATCGAGTGGAATATGTTTTTTTTCTCGTTATTATGCATGAAGTTCAATTGTTTCTAAACGCAATAAAGCTCTAATTTACGAGTATAGTTGGAAGTAATAATAATAAAAGGGAAATAATAAATTGTACGTATAACAGGGGAAACATGTTGCGCTTGAGTCTTTCTAACTAAATGTGAGTGCAAAGTATATTTAAGGACCACTTTGACGTCTCACAGCTTGTTTCATCAAAAGCAATTATTTCTTTTTATGCCTGTCTGTTCTGAATCCTGAAATATCAAAAAGAAAATATTTTTTTCACAGAAAGTAATTTTCATTTATGATAAATATGTTGACTAAGGTCGAATTCATAAGCCAATATCACACTGTCAATATTTTAATCAAAATTTCCACGAAAATAACACATATTATTTAAAGATTTAAGTATCACACTGTCAATATCAATAAATTTCTATAAGAATTTGATAAAAACATAAATGTTTCCACTGTCATAAAACCAATTTATTAGAAGAAAATTTTGATCAAAATATTGACAGTGGGACATCGGCTTTAGAATCTTCAATTTGTATAAAACGTATTTGTCCAAAAATGTCGTCCGCGGTTTGGGATTTTATGATAGTGTTGTCTGTATCTATAGCAAAGCACTTATCGTTGTAAGTTGTAAAATTTTCCCACGTAATTAAATTACCAGCTGAAGAGGTTTCACGTTCATATATATATTTTTTAATTTCACAGACCTGGGAATTCCGGAGAAGATAATAAGACTGGTTACGTGCCATTAACAAACACTAATAGCAAAGTAATAACTGAAGATAAATCAGTAGTTTTAAGAAAGAATGGATAAGACAATAGGATTTTCAGTCAATCTCAGGCGGAAAATTGCACTAATTGCAGGTGCTGTGATTTGATTTCACGATGTTATAGGTCACTTTACACGTTATAAAATAAAATAACCTAATTGTAATTATGAATAAAAAAAGTAAATTATATAATGTAAGGAATTATTTACAACCACAAACACCAATGTCTAGCTAGAAACAAGAAAGAGAAAGTGAAAGAATGAGAAAAACTGAACGCATAATCAGGAAGAGATGTGAAAATAAATTGGAAAAAGGAAAAAGTAATCTATCCGCCAAAAAAATCTGAGATAACTCTTTGCATATATTTTATTAATTTAAATGCAACTTTAAAGAAATCATCTTGCTGATTAGAGCTTATTTCTATGGTAATGTAAAAAACACTATCATATTTACAGCAGGACATATTACATGTCCCAGATTTTTTTGGAGGGCGTAGTAGATTGCGATCAGAAGTGGAAGCGAACATTCAGTCAATCGTCTCCACTTCTCATCTACTTCATCTTTTGCTGATTTATTTCTAAATCATTTTCTTGACTCTTTGTAACTATCAACAAACATTAATGTCTAACATTGGTACGGCTGACGATTCAGCAATAAAACCTAGAAGCAAGAAAGATATCGTGGAAGTAGTATAACTTGAATAATCGTTGAATAAATGGCTAGAAGTGAATCAGTTTGAATGATAATGTACTTGGTGATAAACGATGGAAATGAATGGCTGAATTAAGACCTGGCTTTAAAAAGTATACACGCATGCATAATCCTGCTGCTTCTACCTTACGATGGATAGAGTTTTCTTCATTCCTTCCAATTATGTTAGCATTATTTCTTTTGGCCAGTTCAGTCTTTTTTTGCAGCGTATTTCTCATTTCATCATTCCATTTCTTTATTGGCTTTCTTCTTTTCCGCTTCTTATCACTACTTATTTCCCACAACTGCTTTATCCTTAGCATGTGCCTGAACCACATCAATTAATGCTTCTCCATTTTGTCTAAAACTGGTTCAATCCTTTCGTATAATACTAAGATTAAAAGATTATAAAAATACGATTGTAGTAGTAAGGCAATAAACAAGGATGCATCTAGGAATGAGGGAAATATAGGAAGAAAAGAGAAGGTATGAGATAGTTAGAAGTTGGGACTGTGGAATGCAAAAAAAGTTAATAGTGAAAGAACTAACAGATAAATTGAAAGAAAAGAACTTTTTTGGGAGGTGTTACAGGTTGAAGTTGATAAGGTTGATAGAATTATGATGGTCGAGGATTTGAATGCGAGGATTTATTTCAGCGAAGAAAAGGACTTGGTGTAATAGATCAATCGAAAACAGGAACGACCATTTAGACGAAATCAATTTAAGATTGATTCTTCTAATACGCGTTGATTAGCTAACGCAATCAAGCAGGTTTCATTCGAAATTCAATAACTTGCTCTCTTCATTCTAAATAAGAATAGGGAAGTTTAGAATGTCTAAAGAAAGGATAAGTAGGAATAGTAAGCAGACAGTGGTTTAGAAATGATAATTTCTACAAAAGAGAGAATATATCAAACGATAATGAAACCAATGTTACTTTATTGCAAGAGTTATAGAACGGTAAAAATAAACTGAAAATAAGGAGAAGAAAAATTTTAACTGATACACCGAAGGAAAAAAGTAGGAGTGACATGGGAAAGTAAAAATCAGGAACCAGTGAAAGTCTCCTATTCAAGAGTCATTAGGTCTTAGCGAGTACATTAATTATGGCATTTCGCAGACTATCACACAGCAAAGTCCTCTTTGCAATATCTGCATAACAGGCAAAAGGGAAAAAAAGTAGTAGAAGAAAATCTCAAAAGATTAGTTTTAGAAACTGGAAGAATTAATGGTACTTATTAGTGATCTGCAGAGCAATACCTAAACATCTTAGGCATATTGCTTTAAATCCTTTTCTACTCCCTTCTTCCATCTTAATTTCGGTCCTCCACTTCTTCTTTTAACCCCTATGGCATTTCTTAATAAATTTCTGGTTCCTTCCATATATCCGAGCCACCTAAGTCTTTGTGCTTTAATTCTCGCCAATTTCTTGTATAAATCTTTTATCTCTTGATTTGTTCTTCTCGTCCATACGTTACCTACTTTCTTTCCACCTAGTACCTTCCTACGTATTTTCCTTTCCCATACCGTTATCATTTCCTCTTCTGCCTTATTTAACACCCACTTCTCTCTTCCATATTCGACTATTGGCCTTACCACTGTTTTATACATCCTTATCCTAGCTCCTCTAGATATACTTTTATTTTTCAACAGCCTGCTCAGTGTATGCTTCGATTTCCATTCATTAGTCTTGCCCGTATCTCCTCTCTAATTTCCGGCTTCCTTATGAACATTCTTTCTAGATAAGTAAATCTGTCCCCCTCTATACAAATTTCTTTTCTACCGTTGTTATTCTCTTTAGATGCTGGCCTTTTCTGTCTAAGTCATGTATTTCGTTTTTGATTCATTTCTATGTATGTATATAGACACATTTTTCTTGCTTGCTCTTCCAGTTTCCTTACCGTTTCTTGTAGTTCTTGTTTATTTCTTGCTAGAATTGCAATGTCGTCCGCAAATGCCAAGCACTGATGTCTTCTATTGTGAACTACCCCATACCTATTAATGTTTGCCCTCTTTATGTATCCCGTATAACAGGCAAAAGGGAAAAAATAGGAAATATCAAGGAAACAAGACCAACAGAAGAGAAATTTAAAAGATTAGTTTTAGAAACTGGAAGAATTAAGGTCACATAATAGCGATTTGCAGGGCAATATCATAGGCATGTGCTTGAAATGAAGTTTCATGTAGATTACCTTATCTACTTGCCATTTATTAAAGAAAAATTTTATTTTTTGAGAAATTTACATAGACAACGTCTCAAGTTTTAAAGACGATCACGTATTTGTGGTTATTGTTAAAACGAGGAAAAAACGATGATCCTAGCTTCTTCCTGTCTTCTTCTTCCTAAATAAAATGTTATGACAGAAGTCAATATACTCGTCATATAATCGTCATTCAAATCTGAAATATAAAAAAAAGTGTTAAAAGGCACTTTGTGGTAATAATAATTCTAAACCACACCAGACCTTTAGTTCGATAAAGCATGATAAGTGATAAGAATTAAATTAAGCCAAGCTAATTTAAAAATGATCAGATCAGTTCAGTCAGCATGTTGCATTTATTAATTTTTTACAATAAGATGTATGAAGGCTAGTAAAGTGTCATTGCAATTGAAACTAACGTATTAATTTTAATTCTGAATATACGTACAGATATACGTTTTATAAGAAAGCTATATTTATATATTAGACGGGGAATAACAAAAGTGTGTTGTGATAACAAACCATTCTCTAACCAAGAAATGTGAGCATCATATACAACAATTTTAGCCGTAAATCGGATATATGATTGTATTTATTTTTCTTTATTAGATTTCCGGTTCTTATGTTGCGGAAAATGCTAGACACGTTTTCTATTTCTATTTAAATCTACCGCAACCGACCGTATGCTTGCTTTCAGGAATTAAGAAATCCCAGTTTCACCGACTAAAACATATAAGGAAAATCTTTTACGAGTATAAAATTTTGTGAAAAATGTTTTTCAATTGAAAAGTAACAAAAAGGTTCTGTGCTACACAGACGTATACTTTAGCAAGAAATCTATTATCGAGTTGAATGTTTTTATATTTTACAATGAAAAGTTTCGTTTGTAACAGGACGAAAATTAATGATCATTGCATTTGTTAGTGGAGTTGATTACTAAGAGGCTGTTTCTTGTTTAAATTACATGTGATGATTTAGCGATGTTTTTAAAAAGTAATCATAAATGAATCATAAAAACGCCTTCTTTATACAACTTTTCGACTTCATGTTAACTAATTCTCTCGCAGGTAATAGAAGAGAAACTGAAATAAGACATCCATTAATATTATCAGCGACGTAACAAAATTTAGATATACGATATAAATAGCTGATTCTTTTCTTTAACTGGTTGTGAGTTTGAGTGAAATGAGTGCGTCTAAGTACGAAAATGCCTTAAATTGATTTATAGGTTACCGTTTAGCTTAGTGGGAAGCGCAAAATTGTGAAATAGTGCCGCGGTTAAGTGCATGATGTTATACTTGACGACTTTCATTTGAAAGTATACCGATTAAAGTCTTTTACTTTAGCCAATAGTCGTTTCAACGCTCTTTCCCACCCTACATCATAAGGAAGTAAATACATTGCGGATATATTCCCTGTTGTTATTGGTTAAAATGAAAGACTTCAATCGGTATATGTCACTTCACTGTAGTCACTATTATTTTCAATAAAGGAAGGAACGATGATAAAAACGCAAAGCTGGTTAACTTATACTGTACTTAATTTCTTTTCTGAATTAGTCGGTAATAGGAACGAATAGAGAACTTTCTCCGAAATGATACATACAATAATTTTATTAATTTATTATTCGAGAAATGCATTAGCAGCATTACTAATATCTCAATTTTCAATTGACAGATTTTTGTGAATAATTTTTGAACATTTCTGCAAAAAATGCCTCAATTCGTTAATATGTATTTGTAATTTAAACTAATTAAAGAAAAGAAACATGTATTTCTCTCTTTAAGTAAAAGATTTAGTTGTGCGAGGACTGCTGCAAAAACTGACCAATTCGAGAAATCCTGAGTTGATTAACTAACGTAATCCAGCAGGTTTCTTTCGAAATCCGTACTAGATTGTTCAAGTAATTGCTTTCTTGATACCTCTCTGTAATGATTATTGGACTCTTTTTGCAAAAGGTCATTTTATTAAACACCTCAATTACGTTAAAAAAAATGAAACCTGATTTCTTACACTAAAATAAAATGTCTTATAATAGCATCGAGTATATGGAGGACGCCGTTCCTTATAACGTGAGTTACTGGAAACCGATCTGGCGGCGGGCCCTTAGTATGGCAAAACGAATGGAGTGCATTTTGCCACGCACATGCTGGTGTCCTCTGGTGCTCTTTATTTTTTCTATCTTACTTAATGCACAGAGCTATATACAGGCTGTTCTCTGACGTACTACACAAACTAAACTGTTAAGGTTCACAGCTCAGTAACCATGAAGAATTTAACTTATTAACCTTTTTATCTCAGGAACAATTTTCTTAACTTCGTCTAGTACATCACGCAAAGCGCGGTATATTAAGACGTGTACTTTTACTTTAAAATTTTTGATTCTATCAGTGGTCAAAAATTCTTTTATTGTATTTTTTATGAGGTACAAATGTATTCAAGTGACTATTAAAAATTACTGCACGATATTACTGTTAAGATTACTATCTCAGTAATTAAAAGCGGGAACAAAATGCATGCTGCCGGTGTTCTTTTTGTCGTGAACTAATCACTGAGGAATTTAACAAGGTGAACACAACAATTATTCGCCTGACAAAAAGAGAACTCAGTGTTGTTTGTCAAGACGTGTTAATATGAGCCACTCTCATTCGGTTGTGCAAAATATTTATCTCTTTTGCAAGCATTATGAAAACAACGACCTTCAGGCGTTCCTAGAAAATTTGTATACTATATTTTTGAAAGTAGAAAATATAATATAATAAATATTTTTTTGATAGTTCAGTTCAGAATAATAGCCCCTCGGTTATTTTTAAAACATTATAGTATTGTACATTAAAAACTAGTTAGAAATAAAAGTTAATCAGAGAAAGTTTTAAAACATTTTTTTTAAATATCTCTTGTATAGATAGATCAATAAAATAAGTTTAAATAAAAACTAAAACATTAATGAACTAATTTATTATTTACGGTTCAGAGTTTATACGCGTGCGTGTGTATTTATATGCAAATGGGCAAACCTCGTTCCACTTTTAATATTATTCGTGCTTTAAAGCTTCGAACGTATCAGGAGCTTGTATAACTATATACGTGTTAAAGTTTAACCATTTACCACGTAAAAAGCGGCGCTGCATGCGACAACGAGTCAAATCACAATGCCATAACAATGTAAACTGTTGCGAGTTTCATGCGACCAAAAGTTAAAATTAGTTATAGTCGCTACTACACTCTGCGCATTGCTGAATTGTTGTATGTACTCAGTATTTTATCATTTCACTGTCGTATATAAAGTTGATATATAGTTTGTTTACTAGTATTTTATATAACCAGAAACTGTATTTTGAATGTCTTAGTTGTATTTAGTAAAGAACTTGCAATTTACTACCTATCATTATGCAATTGGATTTTCTTTTGATAACGGGAAACTCTCTTCTAAAATGAATTAAGTATAATAAATTATGAACGAATTAATCCCATTGTTAAGTTATACTGTAATGTGGATCCTATCAAACAAAAAAAAATTAAAATTTCTTGAGCATTTATGAAGGTATAGAAATTTGTTTATTTATTTCTTTATTTTTGAGGGAATGAAGTAACGTTGGTATACGTTGTTAAAAAGTCAAGTTGCAAATGTATTCATTCAAAGTAACTTTGTTTTTAAAATTTACTCGAACTTCTTTTATAACCTAGTTTTCAGAATCATAAAATCCTAAACATTTAACTCCGGCAACTTTATACGTTTCAGGTTTTCGACGCTACTGACATTAAAGTTTCCCCGTTCACTTCTGAACTGCCTGCCTGCCCGTATTTGAGAAACAGTAATGTCGAAATGAAGTCACATAAACCACTAACTATTAAAAGAAATACAAATTTAGAATAACAATTTCCTCTCACGAGCAGTTTATTTTTTTAATAATTGGAGCACGTCGTTAAGTTTGTCATGTTTGGACATTGAATGCGCGTATTATAGAATGATTTGTTACTTTGTAGGAAATATAAAGATATAAAGTGTTTAAAACCGGATAATATCTGTCGTATACGAGGCAAAAGTAAATAATTGGATTCTGTTGTGTTCATAGAGTGGAAGGGTTTTACGAAAAGTAATTGTGAGTTTGTCCGTCAGATATTTTAAAACTTGAAAAGAAAGAGATTTTAGGATTTGGAAAAAGAAAAACAAGTTGTTTTCTAACTCCTCCTATGTTTAAAAGTGTATTGCTTTTTTAATTTAATTTATTGTCTTGCCTAATTATCGTGTAGCTTCCAGTAAAAATAAGAGTCAGTACAAGTTTAAATAACCTGTCTGATATACGTTTTAAAAGCAATTAAACATGCATATAACTTCATACCATACACACAGAGGTGATTTTCTCAAACTTCACAGACGCATTCAACTAAATCGATACTCATGCAGTCTAATCGCACTCTTGTTCACATTACACAGAGAAATGACTGGCATTTAAACTGATACGTTGATCTAAATATTTGTGCCGGAATTAAACTTTAACATTATTATTATTAACATATAAAATAGCGACATCTTACTATCGCTTTTTGACCTAACATTGCAGTAGGATAGACAAATTGAAGCGGGATTTGCTCCTAATGAGTCCCCAATGCAAGGCGGCCATGCTGAAGAAGCCCCAAGCAGGGCTGAAATAGCTGTCCAGAGGCTGCTCGAGGTTCTCACTGCAATCAAAAACGATTTGCACAAAATTTTTCTAAAATTATTATTATTGTTCTCATGTTGAGTAGAAAAACACAATTGACTTTAAAACCACCGAACTCACTATAATTCTATACTGGTTTGTTATTTCCCAAGTAGACATATCAATACAAGTCTATTTTTATTGTTTTCGTGTCCATTTAGTATACAAGTATAATAGTAAGTCATTCTGAAAGCGAATTTCTTGCTGTAATTATTTTTAACAAAAATATTTTTACAAATAATTAATTTAAGTAATTTTGTCTTTTTTTTATTTGAATATTTTTACAAATTACTCGTTTTTTTGAGTAATTTTGTTTTTTTTTTTTAATTATAAAGTGGTTTTATGTTCAACCAATAACAAACAGCTAAAATTCATGCGCCCCCAATTATAAGCCGATAGCTGCATTTGGTCGGCGATTTAACGATACTTTGAGCATTAAATTTCCTCTTAGGTTTATAATGATGAATTTCAGAATAAATGTAAAAGTCTTGCATTTAAGAGGATACTGGAAACTGATTTATTTTAAAAAGATAATCAAATCTTTTAGCAACAATTGAAATCCAGCATCCTGCTATTTTTTTTTATTCTTTTTATATAAGAAAACTTGAATGTTTAATTTGCATTTGCATTTCATTCATTTTCTCCTGTTTCATTTATTTAGTTTATTAATTTCTTTGACTTGTAGACGAAAATGTGTTTCTGCGTTTATTTTTCACGCGATAATAATACAGGACGGGAAATACCACACTTGCTAAATCCCATTCCTCAGCAACCCGAGTTTCAGTTTCTAGAAATAGTGTAAGTGTAAGCGCAAATGTTCTGCAAATGTGTACTTTAATCATGCTTGTAATTTTCATCTCGAGTGGATGTATCCACACGTATGTGACGGTTCTGAGAACGGAACCTCATAATCCGAACGCAGCTCATAACTAATACTATACAAATCAAATAAGAGCCTTTTTTTATAATTTGGTCGCTTATACAGGGTTGCAACTAATTAAAGAGTCAGTTACAACTAATTAAAGAGTCACTACGAGAATCTCGTAAGCTATGAGAGATACAGAGACGATTAAATTACAGAAAAGTTTCACTTTTTTGACGCTGCCTTAGATATTCATACCACATGATGTAGAAATAAAATCTGAATACTTATGCTATTGTTTTAAAACAAAATATTAGGTCATTAAGACTTTTTGTCAAAAAGTAAATTTTTTGTATGTAAATACATACTACAGTTGAATAAGATTTGTTTAGTTTAATAATAATTTTAATTTTGAATATTTATAAACATATGCCTACTAGATAATTTTTTATGGTCGTATTCAGATTTTTTTTTGTATCACGTGGTATGAATATCTAAGATAGCGTCATAAGAAAAAAGACAGTGATAGTCGTATTTGTGAAATTGTCAATCATAACCTATTTCTTTGAGCTCGATAAAATTGTTCATCGAATTTAACATAAAAAAAACGAATTTTATAATTCTATTTAAATAAATGAAGACATTCGAAATTTTCGAAAATAGGAATTTTTGTTTTTTTTGAAGATATTTCAGAAACGAATTCAGATAAAACAGATTTTACTGCATATTTTTATAGACCCCAAATTAGCGCAACTTTTTTGTAATTTAACCATATTTGTATCTCTTATAGTTTACGAGATCTCCGTAGTAGCCATTTAATTTGTTGTAACCCTGTATGTCTGCCTAAAACTGGAAAACTTTTTCTTACTGGTTTTACGAAAAAAGGTTACTCGGTTAATCTTCATAAAAAGTGTTACTTTTGAGAAAGCAAATCTTAATCCAGATGCAACCGGATATGCAAAATATTTATTTCGGATCGGTTTCTGATAGGTTCTTAGAAATAACCAATCAAAAACAATAAATATTTTGCTTATCCGGTATGCATGTGAACTAAGATTTACACCAAACCATTCAAATTTGACGTAGCATGTACGGAATGATCAAAAAATGACAAATTCAAATCTGACCCTATATAGAAGTTCACTTAATTTACATTTTAGTTCAAAATGTATGAACTAACACACATAAAACGAAATACCGAGATCCCACATCTCCCTCAGCCAATTAGCTAAGCAGTTTTGGCTTCTGGTTTCGAATTGCATTGCGGCCTAGTTGGTTTAGCCATAACGATTGACTGGTTTTCTTTGACATTCATTGCGCCGCGAAGTATGCTGAGGAGCTTCGAATTTTTGCTTGTCTAAATTCTCTATTGGCTGGCTGATTGCTGGCAAGTCTTTACAAACCGCCGGTGTCAAGTTTTCAACATTCTTTTCGATTTTGACTTTCTCAGGTATTTTTGCTAGTGACATACAATAACGTAGTTGACACGCGCGTTTCGTTTTTGTTTCACCAGGAGTGGCGGGTTTTTGTTTGTTTAAATTCTCTATTGGTTGATTTTTTACTGGCGAGTCTTTAGAAATAGACGATGGTGTAAAATTTTCAATATTCTTTTCAATTTTGAATTTCTCAGATGTTTTTGCTGGTGACATACGATAACGCATTTGATCGGCGTGTTCAATTTCGTTTCATCATTAATTTCTACTGTGCAAGAATGCGTCGCTGTTTGACGTTGTACATTGCCTTCTCAACATCCAATGGTCCTTTCATTTTGTACTCAAATAGGTGATCCAGATTGAAATAATCACTGAACTGTCTTTTTATCATGAGTAACCTTTTGTTTTGTAATTCCTTTTTCCATGTGATGTTTTGGATCTGGCTTTAAATGGTCCAATAAATTAGGTAGACGACATTTCAAAACATTTCTGATGATGATTGCCCAGTAGTTTTCTCCGTTGACATTCTATAAGTCATCAACGCCGATTGTAATCTTTCACAGCGTTTTGAAATATTTTTGCTAGTGGTTGCCCAATAGTATTCTGCGTCGACATTCTATAAGCATAAGTAGAGATGGGTAATCCCGGATTAGTATAGAAATCCGAATCAATGCTCCGGATCATCCTTGATCAGGATCTATCTCGCATTCTAAGAATCTGTTTAGAAATTAAACCGTTCGCTCATAAGGTTGGTCGGTTTTATATATCATGTCACTTTACGACCAGGTTATAAACCAGTAAAATGATGACTCTGGTCAAATCGTGTTAAATGTTAGCGCGCTGATATATGATACTATAATTATTTATGAACTTGTGTGAATAATAATAATAAAAAAGCTAGCTTAAATCAAATCAAAGACTTAACATAAACTGACACTAAATACACAAATTTAATGACTATTAATATTAATGATTAATATTGATGCTCAATCTCATGGCATAGACTCCATTCATGAACCATGAATCGTGGGTCAATCGTTCGACCGTTTCGCGAGTCCTGCGGTGACCGTGAGCCGGATCTCAAAATTTTCGGATCCGGCTCACATGGATCTCTTGAAAGATCCGGATCAGTGAACCGGTTCAGTCGTGAACGCCCCATCTCTAAGCATAAGCCATCAACACCGATTGTAATCTTTCATCTAAAGTACCTTTTTCCATCGCTGTCAATTGGCCTGAGGATCTGGAAAAGTCCTTCCCCCAATCCATTGGTCTTTGGATGATACGATACGTGTAATGTCTCGTGCCTTACAAAATTGACGAAATTCCTGAGATATAACCTAAGGCTCGTTGTCTCTAATAAATTTGAATTGAATTTCCACATCTCGAAATGCCTGTTCCATGGCAAATATATAATCAAACCCAGGATTTCTTTCCTTTATCAAACTTAACGAATGAAAATCGTAGCATAGCATCTCCGTAATCAATTTTTTTTCCAAATAACAATCATCCCACCGCTGCCACCAAATTTAGCGTTATGTGCAAGAGTTTTTGTTATATACACAAACTCAAGATTCCAATCTATTGGTTTTATTTGGCAATCCCATTGTGTACCTGAAAACAACCACAAGTAATTGAAGTATGTAATACACCTAACGACGTATATACTCAAAGCCTATTAACAATATATAAACAAATATATACACAAAGCTAAATATCCAGATCTCACAGTATGTGAAGTGTGAATAGTATACTATTAATGTTTCGAAAAGCAGAACTATTTAAAAACAATAACTTTTTTCCGCAAAACTAATAAAAACGATTTTTGTAAATAATCTGCAAAAAATCGCTACAAACTGACAGAGACAGGTTACTACAGTGGATGTTTATTGGTTAGTTCGACCTTTTCTATCAGTTTTACGCAAATTTGATACAGGAAATATCACCGTTCGTAACGGCCTTAGACAACTTTAGCAGACACTAATAGTATTGATTTAGGGATAGAAGTGCACATATAAAATAAATAGGTAATTTAATCACCGGGACACTAGGAAAACAGAATATTTTATGACATGTTGTACAGTTACTGATTAAGTTAAGAGTACAAAGTGACCGACCGCAGCAGTCAAAGCTGCTGCGGTCGGTATTCATAAAAGGAGATAGCTGCATAAAAGTTATTAAAATCATCAGACATCGATCGGCATGTAATAATAAATATACTGCAGTAAGCTTAATATAAATTTCATTTGTACAAATATTTCATTAAAGAGAACTTTAAAAAGTTAAATTGCTGTTTTCGAAAAGAGCGAGCTCGCAGTAACACTACTATTCGACAGTAAGAATGAATCCATTAAACAAATAAGTGAAATCTCAGAATTTACAAAAAAAAAATTGGGTATCATTGGCTGTTGTGATCAGCGCTCAACAAATATTACGACGAGAGGACATGTATTCTGCCTCGTCATGTTCCCCTACCATTCCCACGCCTGTTGTAGAGTATAGAGAAATATTAAAAAGTAAAACAATAGTCTGTTATAAATCTTTCTCCTGGAATATATTCGTTAATGTAAGGAAATGACGAAGTGTTGGATTATCAAGATTATACCGTACGGTGATTTAGTTAGATAAGGTTTAATGGAAACTGCTTGAACAAATACGAGCTATTTAGTACGCTTTCCATTTTACCCGATAACGCTATTCTTTACTGAATTAACTATTAACTATTCTTTACATTAGCTAATCCAGATTGAATGGATTTCTTAATAAATTATTTCAAAGAAATCGTGAAATTGAATTCAATTTTCTTGCAGGAATTAACAATTTTGAAAGACTTTACAAATTTTAAATGTAGCGAATGGTTAACAAGATATAAAATAAATTTACTATTTTAGGATACGAACTAAAATAACTATGAACTATTCTGAACATAATTATCGCAGGAAGTCTAGTTAGGCATCTATTGTACATGAAAATGTTGAAGGTTAACCAGAAAATGACTAATGCGTATATTTTGCTGTTTGTTGCGGGAACAAGATATGCTTTGACTAGGTGTGAATTGTGGAGGTCAAATCAAGAATTCATGATTTGATTAAGGCGCACCTGCAAGAAAAAAATATGATTAGAAAATAATACCTGGACGGATTTTTATTTTGAATACGATTTAGGAAAGAATGCGTCAAGAATGGTGGGTATTTAAAAATTTCTCATACACATGCAAATATTTGATTTAGGTTTATGAATTATTGTTCATTTAAATTTGGCAAACTCGCTTTCACTCTTGTAACATGAAAGCCGACTAAGAAAACCCAGTTATGTTTGCATTGCAGGATCCCACTTAACCCTGTATTACGAGGTAGTCGCCAAATAAACAATGTTGACCTAAATTTTGTATATGTGGTTAGCACATAACACGACCAACTGATACTTGTGTTTATGCACTGTTAATTAATTAGCTCTAGATTCTAGATGCACAACTTATGGTATGTGCGATACTAAAACGACCAACCGTACTGTTATGTTCCATGCTCTAACACAGGTTAGTCGGTTAATTGCCTTTCGAGTTTAAGTCGACTAGGAGGATGCTCAGCTTTATTTTTGAAACTGATATAAAATGAAAATCGCTTGAAGTTATTTTATTACGTAGGTCGCACTTTATGTCTTTAAATTCCAACTAGTCGTTTTTCAAAAGTTATGATTTTCCCCAATAAAATTATGTAAAGTAATGGCCAGGTTTATTAACCACTTGCATAAGTAGGTTACTATATAATTGCCCCTGTGCTTTATGACCTCAATTTCACCGTAACTTTAATAATTACATTCACAATTAACACTTTTTTTTTAATTACAACGCATACCTACCGGTTTGTGTGACATTAAATTCATAATTTCATTTTTCACCACTTTTAGTTCAACCCACATTCTCACATGAATGTAAAACGCGTATTTCAAGGTGGAATATAATTATTGCACTTACTCATAATAAACTCACGTACATTTTTATATTGCCATCTAAAGTTAATTGTCCATGAAAAATGTATTCCTTGCGTTAAGTCGCGATTCATAATAAAACGTGTCAGTTCGTAGTCAGAGCTTCATTAATTTTGTTTGCTGTTGTTTACAATTAACTCTTCATGTTGAAAACTTTTGATTAAATTGTGCATATTGATTGAATACTTTAACTTAAACCAATAACGGTTTTGTTTCAGCGCAGATATGCGAATAGCGATATCACAAGCAAGCAAACATGTTAGACATATGCAGTTTGTGCTATTGGCTACAATAAAAATCTTCAATTGGTATATGTACATGTAAAATTGAAGGGTCTTGAAGGCCGTTGGTTAGACCAATGCCACAGTTCTATTTAGTTTCCAAAGAAAGTTGGTATTCAATTGAGGAGGTCTTGCTAAAAGCAACCAAAGCCAATTACTTTGATTTACAGATAAACACAAAAAACTTCCTTGAATCGTTATAAATAAAGGTATCTGAATTTTGTTTCAGCTTAAACTTATAAACTACTATCTGTAACTTTTTAGTAGGTTCTTATACAGTATATCCACGTGTCGACTTGACAAGAGGAAAAACTGTTTTAATATCAACTTTACGCAAGAAGCTTATTTTGTAGAAAAAGTTCTGGTTATCAAGAAACTCTAGTAACAATGCTTAAATTTAAACTTTGAACTACAGTCTGCCTAAAAAGTCCAAATGTCTTAATTTTATATTGCAGAAATCAAAGAAACGTATTTATTATATTTATTATTATATATTTTCTGCGAAATAGTGATTGTACCTTAGTTTGTTATGCCGATGATACAAATGTATTGATATCGCGTGATAACTTTATGGATGTCGAAAAATCTGCCAAAATGATCTATGATATCATTGAAGTGTGGATGCTCAAGAACAAATTGTCTATTCATCGCGATAAAACGTCAGTGATCCTATTTAGAAATATTAGATCTAATTTTGATGTCAATTTAGTAAATTTACAGGCGGCGGACATTCCAATCGTTAGTAATAATAAACTACTAGGGTTGACTTTAGACTCTCATCTGCAATGGTCTCCCCACATAAGCTCACTCTGCTCTAAACTAAACAGTTCGTGCTTTGCATTAAGACTTGTTTCTCAGCACTGTAATTATACAACGTTACGTACTTTATATTTTGCTAATTTTCATAGTCACTTGAGATTTGGTATTATTCACTGGGGATTAAGCGGTGATTGTAGCAGGGTTTTTACTATACAAAAATACGCAATACGTATAATTGCTGGCCTTAAACGGCGTGATTCCTGTAAGGAAGCATTTAAAACCCATCGCATTTTAACAGTACCTTCCATCTATATTTTTGAGTTGTGCTGTTTTGTTTATAAATATTCGGAGTTTTTCACACCAAATAATGCCAATCATACCTATCACACTAGGTTTAAATCAAATCTTAGACCCTTCTCTCACTCTACTGCTTTATATCAAAAAGGTGTTTTCTTTAATGGATGTAAATTTTTTAACGCCCTCCCGGAGCATGTTAAAAATGCACCTAAAATCAGCACTTTCAAACGAGAGTTGAAACTAATTTTGTTCCAGAAGTGCTGTTACTCCGTCGATGATTTTCTCGTATAACATTCATGCTATCTGTATACCCTCTCTATTTTATTTTGACGTTTATCAATATCATTTGATCTATGTGTATGTGATATTTGATAATAAACAATATTATTATTATTATTATTATTATTATTAAAAATGCTTTTCGATAAACCGTTACAATGAATAATTTTATAACAAATCTGGTGTTCTTGGACTTTTTATCAGATAAGTTTTAACATTTAGCATGATTATTAGTGAGAATGTTGATTAAGGAAGAACATAAAATGTTAAGGAATTGGTAACTCTTCATGTTGAAAACCCAAAAATATGCGATTGATCCCACTTAAACCATTCCGAATTTTGAATAAAATTCGTCGAAGGAGAAGCCTCGAGTCACTATAAAAAATATACTATAGTGACTCGACGGTTCACTTTCGACGAATTTTATTCAAAATTTTAATTAGCCACTAATCTCTAAGTTTGGATAAATAAAATTTTATTCTTTCTATAAATTCAGATATTTGAATATTTTAGACACCCTTTAGTCAACAACCTTAAATGTATGTGTGATTTTTGAAGTTGTTTAGACAGTAGAATTACTTTAAAGAATATACTTTTTGCCTAAAATTCATAATGAAACCATTACTTTTCTTTCTACAACATAGAATGAAGACATTTTGGATTTTTAGGCCGACTGTAATTCAAAAGTTAAATTTAAGCATTGTTTCTGAAGTTTCCCGAGAAGCAGAACTTGTTATAAAGAATAACTTTTTGCGTAAAGTTGATAATAAAAGAGTTTTTCCTCTTGTCAGGTGGGTCTAGGACAATTCGCCAACGCCGATTTGTCGTTGCCAATTCACCGTCGCCGATTCGTCGTAGGTACAATTCACCGCCGGAAAACTCGCCGCGGTAAATTCGCCGTCAGCGATTAAAGTTTTTAGTCCAGGTACATATCGAAATCATAATATACCGATAATTATATGTAAATAAAATAAAGAAGTTAACATAATTAATGGAAAATAAAATAATTTGTTATTAATTAAATGTGATGCATAGATAAAGAAACAGATAAAAAAATTTGGTCTTCCAGGAAGTATTTCTTATTCTTCAGGGTGTTCGTAAAATCCCTCCAATTCTTCTTTTTTATATTTTTAGATTCTGCTCAAAATCATATTGATTTTCATTTCAATCAAAATCACTACACATCAAAAGTAGACTGCTTTCAAAATATTGATTCATGAAAGCTCGTCATTTAAAATTATAAATTGAAAAAGGGGTTCCATTAAAAAAAATAGAATTATGATTATGTGTACGTACAGCACCAATTTGTTCGTAATTTTGTGTTTTACGGTGGTCGCACTGTAATTAGGAATTTATTTTAACTTGAAATAGAAAAATAATAGTAAAGTCCATTTTAATTTACTTGAAACGTACTGAAATTATAGTTATTTTCTTCAATTCGTAGGTATAACTTGGATATTATCTAAAATGGTCAGAAAGTGGTTTAAAGCTTATCAAGCTAAATAAAGCAGTAACATGGGACGGCGAATTGGGCGGACGGTAAATTGGATCGACGACGAATTGGCGACGGTGAATCGGCGACGGCGAGTTGGCGACGGCGAATCGTCCCATCCCCTTGTCAGGTCGATCCATGGACGCACTGTATAATAGGATATGTATTTGATTGTGAAATTCATTAATATTTGTAAGATTTATAGGACATTGGTTGTTTTTGAAAAAAAAAAAGAAAAATACGAAGTAACAAAAGTTTTACTGAAAATAAGACAAATGATAATTATTAAAATAACTAACTGCAAACACACAAACTCAAATCTTTTCTGCGCCACTGCTGTTGCCCTCATCTTATGTATCTGCACAAGCTTCATCTTCCGGATCAATCTCTCTTTGTAAATTTAAATAATATTGTGGGTTTTCTGGTTTCGAGACAAAATTAGACAATTTTTTTTTTAAAAAAGCTAATTTCGTAGGTTTAGTGGTCAATTGCTGCTTACACATTTAATTCTGAAGGTAGTCTTCTTTACTTGCGAACACTATTGCTCTCATATAAACCAACGTAGTTAAGTTTTACCATGACATATTCAGAGTTAGAGGCAATTTTTAGAGATCGGATTCCCTTTAATTTCATTGGCGGTTTGGTGGTAGCAGTAAAGTATGATTTTAGAACATCCGCACCGTTGAAAAATTTGACTGTTCCACCTTTACCAGGTTAAAGGAGATGGATTCTCTCTTGCAGACAAAATAAGATTATCCCACTTAGATTGAACTTCAGCTTTGTGCTTCCTTTTCTTTGCTTTGCCTAAGCTGATCGTTAGGTAGACGAGAATGACCTCTAACTGGGAAATGCTAAATTATGGTTCTAAACAAGTTCAACCGTGAACAAGAAAGTTTAAAAATTGGATCATTACGTAATTCTTGTTTTGGCCGGGGCAACCATCACTATATGATACCAATGTGTCTTTAAGTTCCATGCCTTGATTGTTGAAATAGTTTAGTAATAATTAACTAACATCGTTCTGTCCTTTTCTGCCAATGGTTTCACTGTACACAAATATTGTGGCATCATTGAAACTCGAGTCATGTATCCAAGTACATAATACCACATATTTTTGCAATTATTATTACCTCAGATTTTCTCACTTATTCACTTTTTCTCTTTGCGTGATTTCCATTTAGTGGAATTATTTTCATCTGTGTATTATTCCACATCGGTCATATTTAAATAATAGAAATTAATGGTACAGTGGTAACGGACCGGCCTTGCAATCGTAAGGTCGTGGGTTCGCACCCCGCTCGAGATATTTCTCAGGGGTTGGGGATACATTCGACACTGCTTCACCTTCAACGACGAGGAGGTTTGGAAGTAACAACGCCACGGAACACTTTACATGCAGAAAAATACACTCCCACCATTGAGGTCCTGACAAGACTATGACTTAGTACCGTTGGGCAAACACCACCACCATATGTAACATAGTAGTTTACGTGAGAGCAAAAATAAATCAAAGTTCAGACTGTGCTCAATTAATTTCTCTTGAACAAAATTTTCTTTTTCTTAACGTTTAACAAATGCATTCCAAATAGTTGTAGATGCAAATAAATCCCTGGCACGTGTTAAAAAACACTGAGCTTACTAATCCAAAAGTAAGGAGCATCCACGGTCAACTACTTTCCTCTTGACCATTTTTAGTCCAAGATAACCCCTTATTATCTAGAAAACTGATTGTTACAAATCTCCCTGTACATTTTTATTTCTGCAATTTGTGATTAAAAATAAATCAATTCATAATTCCACATTCCTCTACACTAAGAAAAAAGCACGGTCTGAACGGTCCAAGCAGTAAGGAACCGGCCGGGTCATGGGTTCGACCCCACTCGAGATATTTCTCAGGGGTTGGGGATACAATTCGACACTGCTTCACCTTCAACGACGAGGAGGTTTGGAAGTAACAAAGCCATGGAATGCTTTAAACGCAGAAAAATACACTCCCACCATTGAGGTCCTGACAAGACATGACTTAGGATCCCGTTGGGCACCACAGATAAAAAAAAAACTATTTTCAACGCTATTTTTGTTTTATAATGACTACTTCGACAGGCAAACACATAGTACTTAGTGTTAGTTATATTTTCCGATAGGCTATTGTCGAGAGAAACAACCAACGACCAGGACTTCTTCTTGTCGGAATCCGGCTAGGACTATGGCTGTTTTAGCAGAATCGCTTAAACTTTGAAGTGGAAAAATTTGAAATTGAGGCACTTTTTAGGAAAACCACTAACGAATTTTGCAACTCTGGAAATAGTTGTCGCTGTACATAATTCAAATTTCCATTATTTGGAGGGGATGGGACGATTCGCCGTCGCAGATTCACCGTTGCCAATTCGTCGTAGAACAATTCGCCGTGCAATGTGACTACTTTTTTAGTTTGATGAGCTTTAAAACACTTTCTGACTATTTTGGATAATTTCTAAGTTATGCCTAGGAATTGAATGAAAATAAGTATAATTTTAACACATTTCCAGTAAATTTCAAACCAAAATAACATCCTAATTACGGTACGACCATCGTAAGACGCAAAATTAAGAACAAATTGGTGCACATAATCATAATTACATATATTTTCTTTTAATGGAACCCCCAATTTTTTCTTTTGATTTTAAATGACGAGCTTTCGTGAATTACTATTTCGAAAACAGTCGACTTCTGATGTGTAGTGGTTTTTATTTATATGAAAATGAATATAATTTTGAACAGAATCTGAAAATATAAAAAAAATGAAGGAGTTTTGCAAACATCCTGTGGAATAAGAAATACTTCCTGGAAGTGCAAAAAAATTATCTGTTTTTTCTTTGTCTATGTATCATATTTAATTAATGACAAATTATTTTATTTTCCATTAAATATGCCAGCTTTTTATTTTATTTATTTTTGGATATGTACCTGGATTTAAAACTTTACACGCTGGCGGCGAATTGTACCTACGCTGAATCAGCGACAGTAAATTGGCGACGGCTAATCGGCGACAGCGAATTGTCCTAGACCCTTAAGAACTAAGGTTGTTTTTACGAAGAGCTCCCCAATTATTTATCGATCAATCCTGGAACAGGATCAACATCTAGAATTTGTATTTTAAAACAAATACCGTAACTAGTGGTCCTTTTGATGTTAGGTTTCCAGAAGAATGAATTAAGCAACGAAAACAAAACACAATAAAAACTGGTTAGGTTTTCCTTTCAATTTTAGATTTATCCAAAAAGTTTTGGTGCTCCCTTGTAGAAAGAAATTAATTCGCTCTTAAATTAATATGAGCTGGCGAAACTGCGCGTTGATTACGACATAATTTTCCCCGCAGTTTTATATTAGTGAAACTAGACCATTCTATAACTTTTATTTATGGTTATTAAGAGGTAGGTTTCGGTGAAATTTAATTACGGGCATCACGTAGTTTCGCATGTATTTTTTTATGAAATATGTCATTAATAATCTTTTTTTTATGAGCTAGATATACATATAGTAATTTCTCGCGATCTGATTTAATTTTAACTGCAGCCTGAACGAAGAAAAGTTATTGCCTTCAGGGGAATAAGCTTTTGATGTATTGATATTATTTCATTAACTTTTAAGTGAAATCTTGCCAAATATTCTTTTGGACGGTGTACAAATTTTATTTATTATTTTTAGCCGATAATGTACAATCGCAGCCAATCAAAATGTCAGTGTCAGCATCACAGTGGGCGATTGAGGCCAATCAACATGAAATGCCTTTATAAGTGTCATTGTCTTCGTAAATGCAAAGTTTACGACACAATGGCAACCAAAACAATTAATTTTACGGCAATTTGTAATTATAAATCCTTTACTTGCTTTTATTTTGATTAAGCGGACTTGTTTAATCAGTGGTTACGTTCCAGCATAATTGTTTAAGCACAACTTGTAATTAACACAAATCACTTTAACTGGTGGAACGTTAGTAAAAATAATTTAATTCCTCGGTTACATAATCTGAAATTACCGAGCGTGTCCAAGTAGGCACTATTTATATTTAAGTGCATGTTATATTTGAAAATTGTGGGTCTGCAAAGTCAGCGAAATATTATGATGAGTTAAATTAAATTAAATTTGTGATAGGTCTGCCTCAAACAGAGCCAGTTGCTTGCATATTTATGGTTATGTTGGTGAAGTCATGTTCGCTCATGTGCAAAGCAGATTTATCATTTGCTGTACTTTTCACAATTATGCAGCTATTTTTTTATAATTACATTTGCAACTTATTTAATAATTTAATAATTAAGTATGCTCAGTTTCACCCAATAACAGTAAATATTAACATTATTTGACATTAAATTATTTTACTAAATCAATGAACCAATGTTTAAACATGAAGCAATTCCTGGTATTTTCAACAACAATTAGGATTTGCAATAAATAGTAATTTCCTGTGGTAATTTTGAACACTCCTCTGATATTATGGAGTTTATTTTACAGATAAAGTACCTTCACGTTGCGAAATTTATTTGAAGTGCCTGACTTCCTAGAAATTTTTCTATTAAATTCCTAGTCTTATTACTATTATTGATTTTATAAAGCGGCGACATTTTGTGTCTAGTCCGGAGACAAGTAACATGCCGCAGTGACACATTGATTAAAATATTCCTGTAAGAACTACATCGTGTGGTATTTTCACACGTGCGACAAAAAACTGCAAAAGTTTCAAAATTATTAATAATGTATTAAAAATATCAAAAACACCTTTCATTAAATCACGAAGGTAGAGCGTAGCTCCTTTATATTAAAAGTAATTTTATTTAATATTCAGTGAATCTCATAAATTTAATTAATTTAATATTCTACCTGAGAAAATTTCTAAGTTACGCATTCATATCTTAATTTATTGTTTTCTTAAAACGTAAACGATTTTAAATTTGAATCCTGAACAACGATTATACAATAATGTATCACAGCAGCAGCGTGATGTTTTTATAGACGGTACAAAAGTTTACAGTCAGTTAAAAACGAAATTTTCGGTAAATTGATTTTAAAACTGTATTTACTCGGCAGACTTTGCATGGAAAGTGCAGTAGAACGAAAGTAAAATAACTGTAAAGGCAATTTAAAAATCGTTCCGGGAAGCACTATAAACTTTAACCAACTTTAAAGCAAATACCTTATCGTAAATCCCCAGGACGCGTATGCTTCACAAAATTAAGGTGAATAATGTGTTTTAAAACTGCATTTTTCTCCATGATTGAATGTGATTTATAGAAAATAAATTCAAATTTTGGTTTAACGAAAAAAGAATATGAATAAAAAACTGTTCCTTCGTAACAAAGATTAGACTAGGGTGACTTGAGTGGCTAAAATTACAAAAAAAGTAAATACAGATTTGGTAAGGGGAACCTTACTTTTTTTCACCTCACTTCAAGAAGAAGAAACGAGTACTTTAAGTGAGGAAAGAAAAGTGACGTGAAGTTATTTTATTTTACAGTGACCCAGATAGCAAAAAGACCTATCACGTCACTTTTAGGTATATTCATCAGCTTAATTACGTTTAAAAAAGACGTGTAAGTAACGTTTGCCTGACGTGTATAATTTGCAGGTAAAACGTCACTTAAAGACTAAACTTAGGTTGATGTCGTTTACTTAATGTCATTTAACGACGTTTCATAAAACTTGGTTGATGACGTTTCGTTGTCGTTGTTTAAAGGGGTTTCATAAACGTTTCTTGATCGTCGCGTGCGTCGGTTGATAACGTTTCTTAAAAGTTTATTCTAAACACTGCATTTGAACAGTAAAGAATCCCAACTAGCTGTGTGACGTGAAAAGGGCATTATAATGACGTCATCTTTGTCCTAATATGCCGTCATTCTAATATCCAAAAAAAGTCTGAGCGCCGTCTTAATCACTTCAACTTTCTCACAAAAGTTATTTCTTTATAATAACTTACTAGATCGTTGAGAGTTACTTTGAGATGGTCTCGTTGTTAATTTCAAAATTTTCGGTAAGGTTTAGGTTTACATGCTGTATTAGTTATCAAGTGCTAAAATTGCAGCGTCAGATATATTCAAAGTATTTATTTACACTTTTTGTTTAGTCCCAAAAATGTTTTTAAACTAATAATTTTCAAAAATTACATTTTATCACTTATATTGACGCGTTAATGACGTCATTTTTAGGACGTTATTAATACGTGTCGTATAACTTGTCATATTGACGTCACTTTTGGCACATATGACATCACTGATGTAAAGTAACCAAAAAATGTTATAGTTCCACGTCACTTTGCTAGCTGGAATGGCTTAAAGTAATCATTCAGTTATTTTATGATATGTTATGCAAGGGTTCGAACAAACCTATAAAAGCCAGTTAGTAATTAAAACGAAATATTTACTTATTAATAATATGTGTCTTATCACTTGGAAATGACGGCAAAAAGACGTTAGCAAAGACCGTCATATTAACGTTGTAACGGTACGTATTAGAAACGACTTACGATGATACGGTCAAATGATCTTTACGGTTCAACTTCACCTCTAAATGACTTCAAAAGAACGTCATTCGTCATGAGTCTGCTATCTGCGGATTTCGATTGATTGTTCTAGGTTACTTTCACTTCTCAGTGTTCTTATCTTCTTTTCAAACCATATGTTTTCTTGTAAGGAATGGAAAAATTCTCAGAGTGGTTTAGAGTAATGAATCGCTATTACAATCGATAGAATAGCGAGAACGCTATTGGAATCTACTATTATATACAGGGTGGATCAATTTCATTGCTTAGTGACCACAGGCTAGAAGTTTTAGAAAAAATAAAGGCCAACTCAACAAGGTTCTCTTACGAGATATTCCCCATAAATTGTTTGTCCTCGAATTATAAACAGACGTTAGCATTATTCACTTTTCACTTTCCAACAGGTTCCGTTGAGACTGAATTTTCGAGTGGTGAGATTTATCACCTATAAATTCAACGAAGGCTTGCATTTATTTATTTATTATTATTCAATGATTAATTCATTTAAAATGCATTAGTAGATACCAAGGTTTTATTTCTTCTTGTGGGCTTGCGGAATCTGGGATGGGACTTTTACAGTCGCATCACTTATGTATTCGTCCGCCTCGTATAAAATTATTTTTGTTTTCTACGCCATCATAAAGAGCACACCTGTCGACGATTTTAAGAAGCAAAACTCAATTAATTGACCCTTTTTAACTTCAGAATGTGCTTTTGATGATAAGGCCGCTGCAAACAAGCCCATTAAAATTTTATATTAATTGGCTAATGCTTACCTCTCAATTAAAAAAATGAGCACAACTGCTTCATTCCGTCCGTGCTAATGAGAAAGTAAATTTATTGTCATATTTGTAGTGAAATTTATGTAATTATAATTTCAATATCTTGATTAAACACACATTTATTGCTTGAGTGTATTTATAATTCTGCTAGGTCCGAGTGAGAGTTGAGAATAACAAGCTTTGAAAGTAGTTAGACCACTCTTGTTTGTTGTCTTCTGCCTTGACCAATAAACACAATACGAGTGAATTACATTGATTAGTAGGTATACATGGATCAGTATCTTAATTGAGTTCATCAATGTGTTAAAAAGGAATTGGTTTTACGCTTACTCAGAAGTAATACAGAAAGAAAAGGGATAATTTCAAAACCTCATTTAACCATTTAAATGAATTTATTGTTAGATTACGATATGCATAATAGTGGAGCAGTAATTTGTTCAATATTTCACATTACCATATTAGATATAAAAGCACATTGATGTTCAACCATGGCACTATTATTTCTGGAAAACGTGAACGTGTATTGAGTACACTAATACCAATTTTTTTTTCTTTGGCAGTTTCATTTTATTAACTCGTTAAATTTAATGGTTTTATATACGAGAAGAGATTAATAACTAAGATACCAACGGTAGTTTATCGTATTAAGGAGCTTCTTAAAAAAGAGGGAAATCATCCTACCACATAAATGGTTGGAAAATCAGTTATTTATGGTGAATTTCATCACTTCACCATACTAAGCCATAAAATGTGTGCTAAAACTGCTTAAGTAAGATGGAGAGATCTTTGAAGAGCAAATTCATTTAGAAATTTTATAAACGTGTTGCAGTTATAAGTATATAATCCTATGTGCCATATTTTACTAGGTTCGAATTTGCTAGAATCCACAGATATGGCGAGTGGTATACATGAACTAAATTCACTTATTTTGTTTCTAGTTTCTGAAGTACTAGATCACAATACCCTCTTTCAGTCGAGCTTCGGCTTTTTTGCAAACGATTTCTTCAGGACTGCTGCCCATTAAGCTAAAACCAAGAAGGACAATATCTGCTTCCGGTATTATTTAAATCCAACATTTTGAGATCATGTTTGTTCAGAGACATCTATCTCCAGTAGTTTTTCCCAATGTGTATAAGTACCTTGCTGGCGTTCTTTCCTGTTTTTTCCAAACTTGTCTTGGTTGCGTCCATAATTTTGCGATAGGTAAGTTGCGCTAGTCTTTCCCACCAATTACCTTTTTTATATTTAGGTTTATTAACGTATTATGACGTAATATTTCCTTTAGCTCTTAAATTAAATAAATTTTAAATTTCCACAACATAATAAAGGTAGTACTCCTTTCTGTTCATAAATATAGTTAACTTTTAATTGGCGTTATGGCTCTCCTATTATTTAATTAAAAAATTGTGAGGAACTTTCTTCTTAAGCCGATATCCAATATTTTGATAAATATTTCTATCAAAATATATAATATATATATTACTTAAATATCTAAATTATACCACACTATCAATTTTAATACATGATTATAACATTTTGATAGACGAGTAATTGTCAAAAACTATATTTATTAAAATTTGGATGGAAAAATTTGATCAAGATATCGGCTTTAATCTTGCGGTATATCGAAAATTAGTGCAGGATGATCACTGAGAAAACTACAAGCAAAAAAAGATTGTAAGTTTACGACAATTTTTGGATTTGACTGAAGAACAAGAGTATTAGGAGGAAAATTGTTAGAAGCACCGGAACTTGTAAGCAAGGACCTGCGTATATGAAAAAATCTACGCGCTAAAATAAAAGAAATTCCGGTATTGGAATTAAGTATTAAAGAAATAGTAAAATCACAAAGAATAATTTATATTATATCCAGTTCAAAAAATTTCGTTAGTTCTAGAAAATGTATAGCTCCTAGAACTGAGAAACCCTTCCTTTCCTAAGATTTTCTTTTCATAAATTTAAAAAGTACGTTAGGGAAAAGCAATAAAACTTTCAAAATGGAAGTAGAAAGTTTTTTTTTCCACAGAAAAAAGATCGTTTCTTGAGGGGTTTCATTAACTGACTTTGTTGGTAAAAACATCATATGGAGGAATGAGTTAGCAGCATTAATCGCTCTACAGTCGAACCTCGATACTTAATAATCCAAAATCCAACTACCTATTAAATTATAACCAAGGAAAAGAATTCGGGGCACTTGTTCCGCGAACTGTTGTTTCGGTAAATAAGTGGTTAAGTCAAATTTCGCTGCTTTTTAGAGCCCGACTTTTATACTGTAAAAAGTTGTATAAAGTAGCATTTTTATACTGTAAAAAGTTGTATAAAGTAGCATTTTTGTAATAAATCAATACGGCCATAAGGAGAACAGGCAAATCCACCACCGCGCGCGTTTCTGCTCTGGTTTGCGCCTCACCTAAATCTCTTTCAAGCCAATGCCTAACTTGGCTACACATACACTACGGAGGAAACACGACTGCTTATAAGCAACTCAAATCATTTTGACAAATTTCGACTTAACCACTTGTTCACTGAGGCAACAGATTTAGTTCTCGGACAATATTTTAACCTCATCCACAATAATTTCACATCAACCGTTCCCTCACAGTCAATAACAATTCTATATCCAAGTCGCGGAAAGACTGCAGGAGTAAATAGCTCAAGCCCTAGCTCAGAGGTGAGAATGGGTGTGGGATCAAAATGAGGAAGCTAAAACCAGAGAACGAATTTAGTTGTAAAAACAAACAAAAGGGAACCAAATTATGTTTTAAATGACGAAAACAAGAAGAATAAGAAGATTGCTGCCGCATGCTAATGAGTTCGTTCGTTGGCGGCGAACACCTCGCTCACCCTCAATTTGTGACAACAATTTAATAATGTGTCGAGGTGTGGAGTTCGAGAACCTAATCAGGGTTTTCCATACATACAAAGTTGTAATTCGGCGTGAAAAGCTTCCGACAATAAGTGGCCCGAATTCTTTTCCCTAATTATAAGTTTTCATGAAATTAGAGAAGTGTTAGAAGACGTCGATATAAATATACTCGTACCAGTACAGAAGTTAACTATAATGCCTGTAGCTCGCAAGTGTTTTATATAATTAGAACATTTGACTGGCCTCTGTCTTAGGTTTCTTAATTATAGAAATATTGAGTATACAAAAGTACACTTAATTTCTTGAAATATGAACAATCATAAGATAATGCAAAACGTCACGGTTTTCTTATTTTAACATGATTTTAACAGAGAAAGAGAAAGAGAAAGAGAGAAAGAGAGAGAGAGAGAAGGAGAGCGATCCGACCTGGAGGACTTCAATCATGAATTGTTTCGAAGGCTTTATTAGAGATTTGTAAACATTTCCACATATGACTTTTTCGAAATTTTTACCATCTGTGGAGGTAATGTTTTTTTTACAAAAGCAAATACAATTCTGTTCCATTAACTGTTTGTTTTTAATTCTAAACCGTGAAAAGCTTGCATTCATCAAAGCTGTACACGTTATGACCATCATCTTAAGGGGCAGTTGATTTTAACATTTACAAACTAGTCAGAAACTGCCGATGCCGGTGGAACAAACCTAAGAAATGAAGTCCCGCAGCAAATAAAACACTTCCGACAACTGTCTTCTGTCAAGGTTACTCGGCTTGGGAAGTTTTTCCTTTTTTGCTCTGTCTTCTTTCATAAACAATCAAAACTAATTTGATGAACTTTCCAATCGAACCACGTTATTTACTGTTTCAAACATTTCACTAACTTTGTGAAGGCATAATCGATTAAGTCTAAGAGAGGTTAATCAAATGTTAGAGTTAGAATAAACCTGCGAGCTGTACACACATAAAGATCTGGAGTTAATCCTAACACTTTTTGGACGCCAGAGTACTCCTTTTCGGTGCTTCCTTGCACTCATCCGTTTGTGGAGTTAAGAAGACCGGAGTTAGGTTAATTACCCTTTAAAACTAAGAGGAGAGCTTATCCTTGTTACAGTAAATACTTCCATTTAGGCCCGATTTCGTCACCTACGAATTAATTTATCTGCAAGGTAGTATCCTCGGAAAATATTATCGATACAATGGTTTCCAAGGATAATACCTGGTAGATAAATTTATCAGTAGATAAAGAAATCGGGCATTAGACGCATTTTAATCGGAAAAAGATAACCATAACGCCAAATTAGGTGATAAGGATTCAGGTAAAACTTTATCCATTTTTAATACCGATTAGGAAAATTACAATTTATCGCAAAAATTTTTATCTGTGTATGCGTTACAGATAACGCCTGAATTTACCAGTCGGAAGTTGTAATTTCGGGTCGTTATACGGAGTGAGTCATAATTAGGAGTAAATATTCTTACCAAAGATTCCTCAGGCCAAAACAAAGCAATTTAACTTAATACATCTTAGAACCACAATGCTTCCATAAAAAAAGATACTGAGTATTAAAGAAAACATGGCCGTTTCCATTTGTGACTATAACTTGAAAGGTAATTATCAGGGAAAAGAATTCGGGTCACTTGATTCACGAACGGTACAAAGATTTAGTACTCGGAATGTATCAGCCTCGTCCACTGTAATTTCAGCGAAGTACGAACGCTCACATTCCCTCCCACTCAATAAAAATTCGATGCGCGGAAAGGTGGCAGGAGATAGCGTGAAAAGCATCCAACACTTAATTGCCCTGGATTCTATTCCCTGGTAATTGTTATGGTAAGAGAATTATGTTTGAGATTAGGAAATCTGCGATGGTTTTAAAAGTCGTACATTTTGTTTTTTGAAACTATGCAGCTATGACATTCAAACAAATAATGGTTGTTTATTACAGCCGCTGTCTTAATATGATTTTAAAATTAAAATTGATTAGTAAAAGCAGGATTCTGAAATTTAAAGATTCAAAGGTTTGGCTTCCAAATTATAAATATAAACATGTTTTCATTAATACAATAATCTTTTTAAGGGAGTGTTCTGATACTAAAAGATATATTAGGTTATTGCTTTGTTTGGCAATTTCGAAAAATAGATGATCGCAAAGACGTGTATACCCCTTACTTAGATTAATAATTTAGGGGTTTATTAACTTAAAGTTAAGAGTTAAGTATTCAAACACTGATATAGGATAAATTTCCTATGGCTTGAGAAGTTTACGTTAAATGATGACTACTTTTATAAAGTTTTGAAGTCATCAGTTTTACCTGTCCACTTTCCATGCTTTATAGAAAAAAGATCTGATGAAGCAACAGATACAGGTTGTGAAACTTTATACTTTGTAATTAACGGAGGACTGATATTAAGAAGGAATGAATAATTTATTAAATTTATTCACACCGTCATCAAATGTTGTTGCAAATTACAATCAGTTTGTCACGTGAAAAATAATGCTGGCGACAGTCGAAAAAAAAAACAAACAAAATAAATGAATCTTCGGTATTTTCTGCTTGATTATGTGTGATGTCGACGAAATAAGCGATATTTATTCTGAAAGGTTCGTTCGAACTGCAACGCGAACGAAATTAATACGACGAGACAAAAACGTATTTCAGAAGCACAAAATAACTTAACAATCTGTACATTCACTTTAAGTTACGCAACGTGAAACCTGTTCGAAGCACTTTATCGCAGAGATTTTTACGCGTGGTCTTCGTCGCAGGAAGTTAAAGACACGGTTTATAAGGTTGGTTTGTACACCAGCGTCTTTTAATATTTAACGAACTGTAATTTAATTCAATTAACGAAATTAATTCTTTTTGTGTAAATTTGGCGAAGCTCACAAACGTGACACATATGTTTTTATTATTAATTTGGAAACATAATACTTATCCAAAAAAAAGTTACTGTAATCGAATCCTGTTTGCTTGGGATGTATGTACAATACTGGATCAAATAAAAAATGAAAATTTAAGAAATTTTGAGCAATAAAATTCAGTTTCTAGGTGTTTTGTAGGTAGTTGCCGCTTCAAATTTATTAGGGAGACATTACTTTTAGTTGTCACTGTACTTCCTATGTACATACATGTAATAATGATTTCTTTTTGTTTCAGATTTGGACGTTCTTAAAATTCGTGAACGGTGTTGAAGATCACTTATGTATGGGTGAATGAATTCGATCAAAGTGCGGATATATCCTCAAATTAATGCCATCCATCCTCCCAGTTATCCATTTCAAACCCTCTTCCTTGATTAAGATTCCTAATTACCTGAATCGAGCAAATAATTAATTAAGATAATTAAGTGAAGTGACTGGGAAGACGATTTTACTATAGTATTTACGGCGCGCAAAGCCCGCAGCGTTGACTACATAACATGGATTGCCAGAGTTTGTAATAGTAAAGCTAAAGTGGATTAAATCGCAACATGGAGACCGAAGAACTTATTAAACTGGTAGATGGAATTTATAAGGTAATGTATACACATAGATTTACATTCTTTCTAAATGTACTTGAGGGAATTTATTGAATTTAGATCGGCAAACAGTACACTGTTCGTAATTTATGTTACCACAAGCTAAAGCACAATTCAAGAAAAATAAGAGGAGGAAATTGACGTCTGTTCTTTTTCTGTGTAAAGTAGTATACATAATTAAACAAATTATTTTAATTACTATACAAAAATTACTGATACCTTCCAGTAGTTTTAGATAAACTGCTTACGTTGTACCGTGCCTTCAATTGAATTCCTCATTAAAGTAAGCTGTGATTTTTTTATGAAGTTGGCGACACAATTCTAGAGAAAACAGTTGTCATTAACTGTCAGTACTGATCATAACATTAAATAAAAACACAACATTAAAGTTTAAAGTAGATGCTCAAAGTGCTCTCCTTCAGCTTGAATACTTAAGCGTACTCTGCGTTTCACGTTTTCAAACCCGTTTGCTATGTGTTCGCGGGTTATGTGAGCACACACATCTGTAATGACCGCACGAAGTTCTTCGATTGTGTGACGCGTAGTTCTAAAAACTGTGTTTTTCATGTGCGGATAAATGAAGTAATCCATAATTGTGAGATCCGGAGACCTTGCAGGAAAATTCACAATCCGATTATCGAAAAACTGCTGCAGGAAAGTCATTGTTTGATGAGCTGTGTGGGCAGTAGCATTGTCTTGCTGAAAAAACCCTTCTGTAAGTTCATCATCATGTAGTTGATTAATGAAAGGTTCTAATAACTCATTTCGGTATCTTTCAGCAGTTACTGAGTCGTTAAAAATTTGGTCCGATGATACGCCTTCTTGACACTGCTAACCAAACACCAATTTTTAAGGGATGTAATGGAGTTTCCATAAATTCGTAGGGATTTTCTGCTGTCCATATTCTCATATCCTGTTTATTTAAATACCCTGAGAGATCAAACCAGGCCTCATCGGAAAAGAAACACTTGTCAAGAATGTCGTCGTTGTTTAAGTTATCAAGAAATCACTGACAATATTCTGTTCTTCTGTGAAAATCTACTGGCCTGAGTACGTGGACTGCTTGAATCTTATATGGATAAAGCTTTAAATCTTTTTTAAGAATAGTGTGACATGTTCCCACTGATAGCTGAACTTCTTGTGAAAGTTTCGCAATAGATTTCTTGGGAGAGTGTTCCATTCGATCCCGAACATCTTCAATGCAGGCTGCAGTCCTTTTCTTAGCTGGTCCGCTCCCTGATTTGCGACCAAGTGATCCAGTTTCACGAAATTTTAGAACACAAGCCTGGATATGTTTAACTAGCTGTTCATAAGTAATAGCAACATTAGGAAACTGCTGTCGAAACATCTGTACATACTGATTAATTGAATAAACTAACTGTCCATTTTCTATTCTACCGGTTTGAAAATAACTTTCAACAATTAATATTTTCTGCTGTAATTCTAACATTTTGAATTAATTGAAAATATAAAGTGTCAATTGACATTTGTTTAATTAAATAATTGAATAGCTCTCAGTGCTGCAAATCTTAGGAGAAAAAAACAGTGAAATCATAGCCCACTTTAATGAGGAATTCAATTGAACGCACGGTACATGTACCTTGTAAACCAACTAAGAATTCTATACGAGTTAAATTAGTTCCCTTTAAATCTGTCTGATAATCAGAAAGAGGATTTTTTACGGGATTGTACCGGCAACGTTCAATATGAGTGTGCATTAGTAGAAGCCGGTTGGCGACCCATACTAAAGCAACATCCCTAGTAAGGTCACATAAATACCTATATTATACATTTATAAGTTGAATCTCTCTGCCATACCGCTGCAATCCGTAAAAATTCCTCTATTTGTTGATAACACCAACAATTTTCAAAAAACCAATTTAACTAATAGAAAAATTAATATTGAAATGTTGTAATTTGATCACGTTAAAACCCTGTCTACTGTTAGGTACGTTATATAATTATTACGTAGAAACAATGCTTTACGACTACCTAAAGAAATGACGTAAGGTGTATTGACCTATCGTTAACATTTGATAAAGCGTGGATAATCTTTGAACGGAAACTTAGACACTTTCACAAACGACCCGAGAATTGGTTTTACTCAACTACTTCGTGAAATATTTTTGCATTGCACTTTTTACTGAAACGAGTTCTCATTGTACATGTGTGAACGTTTCTGAACCAGTCTTTTCTATAACAATTCAATTTTTTTTAAGAATGCAACGTTTAAAAACGATACGAGCGAATCCTTAATAAGAAATGCGTTTTCGTTCCAGATCGATCTAATAATAATAAAAAAAAACACGGTTATGTATACCACTACTACTCTAAAACATTTATTTTTAATGTACCATTATAATTAAGGAGTTGTAATTTGTAGGTTTACTGCTTCACTTATTTTTCCTACATTTATCAAATTATTTCCTTAATTTTTTGTGTCTTCCGTCACTTATGTTTTAGTCTTTTCTTTCGGGTTTCTTTTCAAACTAAGTTTCCTTTATGTAACAGAACTCATTCAACTTTCTTTTCCACTTTGATGATATTATCTATGGATATTTTTGTTGCCGTTTTTCAGCTCACTTGAGTTTTTCTTTAAACTTAAAATATCATACTTTTGTACTTTACATTCTGGCCGTGACGTGTATGTACTATCATGCTCAACTAGAATGATACCGCTCGACAATTTCGTGGCCATTACAGTAATTCAAAGATAATGGCTAGGATGCACTTTTTTTAATATTTAAGTTTATAAGAGAGTTCAATTCGCATGAAGTTATGCAGTAGTATCGTTTTTGTTTATCTTTTTAGAATACATGTTTTTAAATCATTTTACGTTACGTGTCTGCCTGTACACCTTTTTCCAATTTGTTACTGTGTTAATTTTTACGTTGCCGCGTTTTTTTTTCATAGTAATTGTGCATATTTTCGTTAATATAACGTCACCTGAGTGCATTTTCCCAGCATCAGTGCGCTTCATCTTATTTCAGCTTTCATGAATCTCTAATAATTTTTGCTCTTAAAACTTTTTCTGACGATTGATAATACGGGCCTTAATTGTAAAGAAAATAGATACACGTTTCGAACAATGCAATAATAAAATTAAAATTGAAAGATACTGTAAGAGGAAAAATTTAAATATCTTGCAATAACGGTGGCAAATAAAAAATTATGAAGAGGAAAATGAAGACAACCTATCATGCCTATTGAAAACAATTTAACCCTCAAATACCAGCATACAACTGCTGTGGCACAACTTCTTGTGGCTATGCTTTCTTCATCTATCTTTCGCATTCTGAGGGAAGTATCTGCATCTATATTTTCAATTTCATGCAATAAATCGTTTATACATCATTTACTTTTGGGGTTGTATACCCAGGGAAAAGAATTCGGCCCACTTAGTGTTGGACACTTTTTATACTGAATGTACTATTGACTCCTACCGCTACTCCGATATATTTAAATTGCAATTGGGTGGGAGGGGATGTGATACAGTGCGAGCGTTCGTACATCCCAGAAGTTACTCTGGGCGGGGACTAATACAGTGTGAATAGTAAATTTTCATACTGCTCGCGGAGCAAGTGGGCCGGTTTCTTATCCCTTATTATTTCTTATAGCTCGTATAATTGTTGTTTAACTGAAAAGGAGTTAAGGACTTACGCGGGAAAAATTGATAATGAAGACATTGATGGTGCAACGGAGATTTACAAGCAGGTGGTAAAAATTAGAGTTAAGGTTTCGGTTTCAATTTGAACATGATTTCGGTCAGGGTTTCAGTTACTGTTTTCTATAAATTTGGGTTAGGGTATCTTGGAAACCACGTCGCACGTAAGTAACAGGTTAACTACACAAACTGTACAGTACTCAGTAAAACCATATTATTAAAATATATGTCTTGGCTGTGACATATACGTATAATAAGGTGCGTTCAATTCATTGACTTGATTCAAACATAATTTATACGTTTCATTCGTGCAGGATCAGTTAAGTGCCTTCGTACGAGGGATTAAACTAAACCACGTATATCTGAGACTTTTGAGCTGATTCAAATTGATAAAAATGATTTGGTTTCAACTGTCAATCGAATATTGGTTCAGATAAGAGTCGTAGGGACAGAAGTACAAAATTGCCTGCCAGTAGGTATATCCAAATTAACAAAAAAAAATAATCAAAGTTTTCGGTTAGGGTTACTTGCAGAACATTAGTTTTGCTTAGGTTGCGATTAAAGTTACAATACAATGTTTTCAATAGGTTTTCTTTTTGAGTTCTTTTATGGTTATGGTGAATTCCTCAATAGAGCCAACAGACTCGGTAATTCGGATTCCAGAAGAGAATATTTAAAACATTTAAGAGCAAAATACAGAGGATCATTTTCTAAAACTACTTGAAGTTAAAATCTTCCCTATGCTTTAAGGGCGGGTTTTGAACCAGAGACAAATATAGGCAAACCTTCAATTGAGTCGTTAAGCAAAGGTTCTACCATGATAGAAAGGTTGTTATAAATGCATTAAATACCAAAAACCACTTTGTGCAGAATATAGTTTACGTATTTTGTTACAGCTTAATCTATTGGTACGTTTCGGTAACTAACGTTCCTTAGAAGTGACGTTTGAAATCTTGACTTGTCATTGGTCTGATATAACCACGTTCTATTGCGTTTTGTTTTTCGATTGGCCAGTTATCGTTGCTATGAAAGTGAATTCCGGCCGCCATTCACGACCCGACAGAGCAAACACCTATTTCATTGAATGTGAGAATCTATTGTAATCGAAAGAATCGCACCCCCGTACTTCGTTAAATGAATTTCCAAAATAAGAGAATCATCATTGGGTGACTGAAAGCAAGTAAATTTGTGCTACAGGATTCATTTCACTGGAGTGAATTAAGCTCTACGTGTCCTTTGATGTGTTTTTCATGTATCTTGACCAACGGGTTCAAAGATTCTGAACGTATGTGTGTACGATTATTAAATGTGATCACGAGGTTACATTAATTATTTTTCAGGTTGGAATAGATCCGTCTTTATTGCGGGATATTTTAGAAACAGCTATAAGTACGTAAATTACGTGTCCATTGAAGTAGCCGAGCCAATTCGCTTACCTTCCTTCGTCTAAGATCGCTGCCATTTTCCCGAACAAAGTACCAGTAATTAAACGCTTGGTCGTGTATGTGCCGCTGATGCAGAATTTTGACCTCGAGCGACGTGTAAACGTCAATGGACAGCTGATTACCTAAAGTCCTCTACACGTTTTTTACTTTACTGCGTTTTTCGACTAAAACGCAAATGTTTCCGTGACGTTTGAGTTAAGTTTAAGTTGATTTAGGCCCGGTTTCACCATCACAGTTTAACTTTAAACTTCGCTTTATTCCCATAGTAACAATTGCAAAGATAATTGTTTCCGTAGGAATAAAACGGAGCTTAAACTGTGGTGGTGAAACCGGGCCTAAGTAGATTAAATGTTTTGTGACTTCGAGTTAATTTGTGCGATCAGTACTGATCTTTACTCATTTCACGTGTTGTTTTACTTAACTATTGAATTGAGTCGCGAACTACCTTAATTTATTTGTTTCACTAAGGGCTAACCTGTATTGTAAGCATTTTAAGTGTTTATATATTTATTTACAATTGCGTTACGGTGTTTTGCTTTTCTCTGAACGTGCAAGTGGTAATAAAACTCCTGGCAATTTTCGTTCACTAGAGGCTCCATAGTTGGGGTTGTTCCCTGGTGCCCTTATTTCTATCATCAAACCCTGCCCTCCACCTTCTGAGAATAGTTTCAGCACATCTGTTGATGTCACAGCGTGAATCTACCACCAGGGAGTGTTTTGTAAAAGCAATAAAGTAGTAACAATTTGCTAAAATTTTAATTAATTACTTCCGCTTAGTTGCGATTTCAGAGCTGAGTAACATTTAAATGTATTTTTCTCTTTTGAATACACTTACTTTTAGTTGTTACCATACCTTCTAAATGTGATCTTATATGACTCTTGTGCTTATCTCAAAAATTAAAAAAAAATAAATGTTAGGAAAAATACATTAATTGAATATTTAACAGAAATATCGACAATAACAAGAAGCAGCGTGGAAATTGAAGAGAGAAGAATACTTAGAAAATAAATGGAGTCCTAAAGGCTAGGGTCAAGTACAGAAGAAAAGCTAACTATGAATTGGAGCAACACATAGAGAAGGACGCTGTGAAGAAAATTAAAGAACTAATTAAAGAATTAAAGAACAGATAAAGAGTACCAACACCTAACAAGAACGATAATACCAGTAAAAAGGAAAGTTATTCAAATGAAATTCAAAGGTGTAAAACAGTGAAAATAAAACGATATTTAAATAAGCACTAAAAATAACATCAAGAGAAGAAAAACTCCGCTTAGGCATCAAACAGGTTTTCGAAACTAAACAAAAAAGGAAAACAAAAAAAGAGCAGATCTAAGAGGTCGCTAAATATTAATGACATGAGCACAGAATGAAATTGCTGACATAGAGAGTGGGGCCAAAACAACAATTTGCTCATTGTTGGAAAGGAAACCAGTAAACTAGTAGGAAAAGAAGAAGGGAAGACATAGAGAGCCCTGGTTATAGGAGAAAATAAGAGTTCAAAATTGGAAAGAGGCAAGCAAATACTAGAAAGATATGAAGAAGCATAAGTGAAAGAAGGAATAGATTGATAAAAAAACAATTTTCTCATTGTTACAAACAAGCAGATCAGTAAGAAAAGAGGAAGTGGAGACGTAGAGAGACCTGGTTACAGGAGGAAATAAGAGATGAAAATTTGAAAAAGATAAGCAAAGAATAGAAAGATATGGAGAAGCATAAGCGAAAGGAGGAATAGATAGATCTACCCCGAAAACATAGATCTCAAGAGAAAGCTGTATTCTGTGCGTATACTAATGTTTGATTTTTTAAAAACTTTTAATTTTGAAGACTATAATGTATATAGAGGAAAGGTTTGTTATTTTTGAACCATTTTTGAATTTTGTTGGTAATACAAATAAATCTTAATCTGCGTTTTTTTTTAATTTTGCCAAGCGAATGAGGAAGAAGAAATAACGACAGTAAGTCTACTGCAATCGCGGCCAACAATATCTAACTAATCTGCAGCGGGAAGAAGTTTTCACGAATTTTAAGCTTAAGGCACAATATTGAAATTCAAATTTAAAATAGCAATATTCTCTCAGAAATTGATTTATTATTGAAATGAAATTCATTTCGTGTTAAATTTGTTGCATCATGACTAGTGGTAGACAGCAGTTTATATGGCGCGAGGAATTGTGCAAAAATAATATATTTTTGCCCCAGGGAATAAAAAAAAATCATCTGTTTATTAATTTGATAATTACGCTTAGCGCCGACTTTCTTGATTTGAAGGCTATAAATTTAACGTTTCTTTAAACGAAGCAATATTTTTTTGCAGCATGTATTCTTTCGTTTTCTCTAACTTTTTCTTTAAATAATGATTGTCAACGACTACCAATTTCTGAAATTAATTGAATTGTTAAAAATGACGAATTTATTACCATTTTTGTTTTTTGAAAATTTGGATTCTTGTGATACTTCTGTTTGGTCGTGAATAAAATAATATGAACACTTCGGGAGAGAATGTTTTTTTACTTTTGCGTTTTTGTAGGGTGCAGGCGACAAATTACACCTCATTCAAATTAGCGCATTCTTTGCTAAAATAGTTATTTGTGATGCTAGTGTGTGAAGTAAAGCTTTTATGCACGAATTGCAGAGATTAAGATTAGCTCGCAAGGAGTGCATAAAAGCCTTTCACACAGGTGTGTCATACAATATTTTATCTACGACTTAATTTTGTTGTGTTTGTTGTCGCTTCGCGTCAATGTCAACAGAAATCACTTAATAATGATAGTTTCATTTGATATACATTGGCTTTTTACACTCGATTTAATTCATTTACGCACGTTTTATTTAATGTAGCTCTTCACACACAATAACTTATTGAATAATTTGTTCATTACAGGGTGAGAGTAGATAAAATATATTACTCACAATTGCAAGAAAATAGTTGCGACCTAAACAGTTGATATTATCTACCTCAACTTCTTCCATGTACAACTATTTTTGGACAATAATCGATGAGGTACTAAAAATATAAAGCGCTGTGTAAAAGCGAAATAAGTAATGTTTTAACAGAAAATGTTAATGAAAAATTTATAAAGACTGAATCTCGTCGATTTTCATTTAAATATTCACGACGTTTCAAGAGCAAATATGTATCCGCGTATTTGACTGAAGTCCGGATGATTCTATTTATCTACTCCGGTACAAACAAGCTGCGAATAAAGATCACTCGGCATGTTTTACCAAATCGTGTAAATAAAATGCGCTCCCGCCTGTTTGCCCCATTTAAAATTTAAAATGTGCACACCTTCTTGTGAAAGCAGAAGGATAAATTATTCAGTAATGCAATCACAAATTTTGTGTTCCTAAGTGTTTAAACTTTATGAATAAGTAATGTCACAGGGAAAAAATTCTGCGCATTTTTTTTTATAAGTAGAAATGTGGGAGTGCATGAAAACGTTACATTAAAGTTTTTAATTGCACGAAAAATTTGTTTTATAAATTTTCAATGAGCAACTAACACGAAAATTGTTTGGTTTATTTTCCTCATTAGGATACATGTAAATGGATATTTGTGTGATGAGATCTAAAATAAGGACGAAGTCACATCTCTGCAGGTGGAGGCTTCCTTCATGTCCATACCACTTTTTGTCGATCATCTTGTCAATGTTCTCACTTTTAAACAATTACCTGTGTGTAGATTTGCAACTTTTTTTACCGTTATAATATGATATTTACTCCTTAACGCATACTAAATTTTTCCAATTAGAATATCCTGTTAAACGTTACATAAACGCAATGACCTTCCAAACGTGTTAGGAGACAATTTTAATCTGACTGTAAAATTTGGTGACTGGTTTCACAGTTAGCAAGCGAAAAGCAAGGTTATAAAGAGCAAGTTTTTATCAATATCTTACGGTAGGAATTCAGCAGTCAGAAACAAAACGCGAAGTTAAAAACTCTCCTGAAAGGCCACGCATTTGGTCGATCCGCATAATAAATGAACTTGCTGTTTTTAATTTTAGTGTTTCCTGAAACATAAATTCCGCCCGAGTTGTTCTGAGACGGGATATTGCAGAATTAATTTACTTAGAATTAATTTCTTTTGAACTTTTGAAAACACGAGACTTCATTTAGAATTCTGCAAAAAAGTCTGCCGTGCACATTTCCAGCAGAAGCAAATAAAAATCATATGATTTCTAAGTTAAATGATTACCGTTGCAATATCGAATAGCCAGGTAACTTTTTTTAAACCGTCGTTATAAGTTCAGTAGCGTTTGCATCTGGTAATTTCAAGGACTTCGTTATTTCTATTGTATACAAAGCAGCAGATATTGACTCTTTCTGCAACTAACTTTTTCTTACAAATATAGATTAGTATGCAAATTACATATAATTACAGAATAAACTCAACCAGTTTTTTATGAGGTTTGCCATTTATATTACTAAGGCTTATAGTACACGAACAAATTTCAAAACTTATTAAAACGATATAAATGTAAAGTGAAAGTGTAATATTCCTATATGATATGATATTCCATTTTTTTAATTGACTTCTACGACAGAGTATTAGTGATTACTATTAATGAGCTAAGTAGTGAATCGCCCTCTTATAAATCAGTTTATTGTTTAATATTTTTAATTAGAGGTTGAGTATCCACAAAGTTTCCTGAAAGTTAATTAATCACTGCTACCATGGCATGTAAACCAGTTTAAAAATGAAATACTGCAACTTTTTTGGCATAATAAAAAATTTTACGAGAGTGCACGTTGGATTTATAAGAAAGCGGAGAAACATTTAAAGTATGAGGCCAGTAGGGTACAATAGGTATAATAAAATGCGGGCAAGAATGTGACATATGCATACTGAGACAAATTTGGTGAAGCAGGCTTGTACTGAGCCGGTTTTATTGCCGCCAAAATGTCAAACTTAATAATCATTTAATGCTTAACAAAATAATGCACTTATTAAAACACGACATGCCCGGATTTTATTGTCTGCTACTGCTGCATTTTTATACAAATATAATTCTTCTTCAGTCTCGGGTGGATAGAGAGAATGTTTTAATTTACAGCCCTCCTAAATATTTTTCATAATTTTCATTGAAACGTTCTAAAACATATCTAACGTGAAGTTTTGTTTGATGTCAGTTGGAATACATTTTTCACATTCCACAGCCGATCGGGACTGAAAGAAGCTTTGAGCTTTCGTCAAAACTCGCTGAGATTTATAAAATCAGTCCTTCTTGTCTTTCGCCTGGTCAAGTGATACCGCGCTTTTGTGAAAAATATCTTTAAAAAAAACAAATTTTGTACTCATTTTTTAATTTGTGGCAAACAACTCGCTAATGGTTAAATGCCTGCTTTTAATATTTCATCTCCTCTTACAGTTAAAATAAATATTTTCTTGGTCATTTTACGCAATATGAAGAATAAAATAACTGTACCTAGTCACAAATGTTTAACAGTGCCTGTCTATTTCTTTTTGTTTTCCGTCTCCGCTTGGTTTTGAACTCTTTTGATAAGCGGAAATTGACCTTAGCTTTCTTTTGATGTTGTTTTTATCATTTTTTTTTAAATATCTTGTTTTTATTTCATTCTTTCTTATATTATTAGTGCTTCTTTAAATATCTTATTTTAATTTTGTTTTTCCTTGTTTTATTCCTTTGTATATCGTTTAAATAACTTTGCTCTTTTACTAATATTATCATTCCTGGTAGAGGTTGATATTTTGTATCTGTTCTTGTTCTTCATGAAATGTTATATTTTATCCTATGTATTTGATTATAATTGTGTAATTTTCCCAACATCCATCTTTCAGATTCTTACAGTGTACTCTGTCTTACTATTGTTGCACCTTCCTTTCTGAATAGAATAAGTCTTAATGCATATTTTTCAAATTGTTATAGTATTTTTTTTTATTAAAATTATTGTTCTTAGTAAACTGCTAATACTGTAATATTTCGTTTCTTCTAAGTTCATATTGTTTGCTTCCGACGATCTTTTTCTAATTCTCTTTCTTTTGTTCTTGCGTATACTTTTCGTACCTTTACTACAGTGTTTTGGTACAATTTCTCAACATTTTGCTATCTTCGTCTTTTTGTACATCGAAGCGTTGACTTTGGGCTCCAATCTTCTGTTTTCTCTGGCTTCTTTACTAATTACAACTGTCCTTATTTTATTTTCTTTTTAGGTATAGCATCATCTCATTTGTTATTCCATCTTTTGCAATTTATTCTTGTTCTTATTCGATGTTTTTCTTGCTTCTTGTGTTGGGTTTCCGATTTCTTCAATAATAAGTACCTAAAGTTTTCCGTCCATTTACTCATTATTTTTCCTTTTTCCTAAACAATTTTTCTTTTGTCTTTTTTAGCATATTATATCATCATTCTATGTGCATTGCCATTGGTTCTCTTCGTATGTTTATGGTCTTTCCGTTGTCATTGCATTGTTTTCCCTCCTTTTTTTTACTCTGTGTTGCCTTTTTAGTTTAGTTCAATTCCTTTTTCCTTTAAGGGTAAGTTTGTTATCCAAGTCATATTATTTTCTTTTCTTCTTTATTTGATTCTATATTTCTTCTGCTGGTCTTGTTTGTTTGTTTCTTTTCTTACTAGGCTAATCTGTTTAATATACCTATATTTAAGAGGACCTTTTCCATCAGAACATACTTTCCGTTGAGCAAACTGATCTATTAGGTAATCAACCGGGGGATGTTTCGCAGCTCCTTTTGCTTTTCTCTTTACGTTTTTAACACTCCTTTTTGTAAATTTAAAATTCTTTTTTTTTTCTTTGTCTCTTCTTGTATTTAGTTTCATTTATTTAAAAGTCGTTTTAAGTTGATCATTTTGCATTTTACTTTCTCTTTTTACTTTTATCGTTTTTTATGTTAGTTTATTCTTGCAAGCATAAATTTTGGGAGTCCTTGTGTTTAAGTTTTGTGTATGCTTATTAAAATGTACATGTATGGAATATGATTGTTCTTATATTGTTGTATTTTTCTTATCATCTGCCCAACTATTCGTTTTCTGTATCTACTCTTTTGTTAACGCACCCATGATATTGTCATTTTGTATTGAATTTATTTACTTTTAATTATAATACAAATATTCATGTAATTCATAAAATTCAGGAAATTTACTTAAAAGATCAGATAATAATTTTTTTTTTAATATGCTGTAAGACTGCCCCTATACTGTTGAGGCGAAAACGTATTAAAGCAAAACGTTTTACTCTAATGTAAAGCATTTTGACACTTTATTATGGATAAGCAAGAAGGTTCTCTTGAATATATATCAATCACACAAAATAATGCTTCAATGTTTCATAATTAAGTGTAAATGATTTTGAATGTCTAATTAAATTTAGGAAATAGTTTTACCGTGGAAATTCGAAATAGGAAAGCATTGGTTGTTTTCATATCGCCACAATTTACACACTTTTTCATATTTGTTGAAGAGCAAAAGCGAAATTGAAATTATTTGAATTGATTAATGATGACAGTCCGTCATACTAGTCCGCAATACGGTTTTGCCATCTAACGAATTTTTACAAACTACTCAACTTGCTCAAAATTTAACTTTCAAAATGGAGACGAGTGAGCGTATCAGTGTTCTCTATATCGTGTTGACGACAAAGCAAATCATTTTTTTTTTCAGCGATGTAGCATTAAAATGCTTTCAGTAAAAAACGTAAAACTATTTCAGCATGCTTTAAACTTATTTATTTTGATATATTAGTTTGAAAAACACTTTCTAACAAAATTAGTCAGAAAGTTTTGTAGAAAATCATTTTCCCTTCATAAGTGTGGGGACAGCCTAAAGCATTTTTCTTGCACAATCTTGTCATCTCACTAAACAAAAAATAAAAGGAAAGAAATCTTGTTTACTTTTTGATTGTATTATTTTTCCACAAACGCAGTCCAAAAAATGAGATGGTACTTGTTTTTTTTAAAGAATTTTTTGATATTGTTTTAATCCTGAAACGAAGTAAGGAATACTTTTCGAACTTACTGCAAATTTTTTGTTCTTGAGGATCTCGTTTATTTACGGTCAACTTTCAAATTATCAAGTAAAAGTGGTTTATGTTACTTTTTGTTTTGATTGTTGCACTAATTCTAATAATTTTTTCGCAAAGATTAATAATAAAAGTATATCCTACAATTTTACAATTTACTACATTTTACTATTTATTTATTTTTTGATACATACAATGCCATTCTTAAAGTTTATAACATAGTTATAAACATATTAAAACTTAGTTATTTATAACATATAATTATAATCTTTAAGAACGACATTGTTTGTATCTAAATAAATAGTAAAAATGTTTTCATTTTTTAGTTCTGTTTATCTTATATTATGTATTAATATTTAATATTTAATTAATACTTTTGCATTGAACTAAAAAATCAGAAACTCGGTTACTGCAGTTCAATAAGTCTTCTAAACTGAGGGTAAGAAAATTATAACGGATATTTTACATAATTTACAAGAATTGCAAGTAAGTATAATTGTAATTATTAATAAAATAATTGTATTGTCATGAAAAATAATAATTTTTTCTTACATTCGTATACGTATTAAAAAAAAATCAGAACCTCGAGCGGAAACAACTGGTCCAGTTGACACCAAATGACCCACTTTCTATTTGTTTTGTTTATATTTACAGAATTAAATCAGATGTTTCATATTTTTTGCTGCTTATTGTTAAGTGGTGTCCGATCTAGAATTCAAATATAAAATTAATCGAAATTGTGTCTCGTATAATAAATAATTTAGGCGCGCTTCTCAAACGAATGTCAGTCTCGCTCTATATTTATTGCCTCCTGTTACTTTTACCTGCGTGGAAAATTGATTTGCACGTAAAAAAAATTGAGACAAGCAAGAATGACAAAATTCTTCTAATATAATTTTCATTAACGATTAACATAATTCTTGTTGAACGTACATTTGCATAATTACTGGAGTTCTGTGCTGCATAAAATAATTAGATATTCTGCAAAATTAATTATTGCAGCGGCAATTCGCATGAATGAATGTTCGAGTTAATTTACTAATCCAGGCATACATAGGTATGCGTAAATTGGACAAAGCAACCAAATAAAATATTATTTTGTTAAACAATATGTGGAAACTGCACCTGCATATTATACTCATGATCAATAAGTACTGTGAGAGCAATAAAAACGCAAGTTGTAGATACCCTTAGAACATAATTAATTATAAGTTTATATTTTGTTCGGTTTATGTGTTTCGAAAGAGGTGGCAACGAGCGTATGGGTATTGCAGCGTTGTACGTTTGTCGCCTCGTTTGCATTTACTCGAACAAAATACATAATTCCTTTCCCTGATTATTAATGAGTATCAGCACTTGTGAAAAAAAAACATATTAAAAAAAATTAAATTATATATTCACATACAAATATTTTTTATATTTAAATTTATGTGTCGATTTCAATTTTTCCCTCCCATAGATTTATTTTCGACCCTATTTGTTTGTTTTTGGTCTATCCCTTTATATATTGAAACATACATAGTAATAACTTATTTGATAAGGCTCGCAGACTTCCATTTACGTCTACAATAAAAAGTGTCTGCGCGAGTTTTTATCCAAACTATACGTTATTCTTATCTCTGCTTTAAAGGCACCTATATGTCGAGGGAAAGATTAGTTATGCGTATGGTTACGTGGTTCTGATCTGGCACAGATACAAAAACATTCCATCATGTCTGATGTATACTGGGAGATTAATTTCGTTTCGTACGTTAAAATACTTTTTGTGTTGTTTCATATACAGTTATATATCGTACATTAACATTTGGAAAATTACATTTCCATATAAACCTTCATTAACTAACTTTTAGTAAATCCATTAAATAAAGTCAAAGCCGCCATGTATGTATATTCTAATTTGAATTTACTATTATTTTAATTTTTTTTTCGCCTATTTCATCCAGGTACAGGTATTTCTTGCTGAAGAAACAAGAGAAAATTTGTTTGAAAAAACACTGAAGTATTGTCAGCATTGCGGTAATATGTCATCAATCATTAAAGACAGTGTGTTTGAGAGTGCTTCGAACAGTAGCCAGTCTCATAGTGACGTCGAATTAATTAACTAGATTGATTACTTGACGCCTATACCGTCTATATAAAAGTATCAGGCAGAGGAAATGCGTATAATAAATAGAAACCTCAGACTAATTGAAATATTACATTAACCAGATTCGCGCTGGAAACAGCTCTTCAAATAAATAATTAAATAAAAGGGGTATCAGTTTTTAATTTTTTTTAATTTTGTATTTCACGCTAATGAAATTCAACTTCAATTATTTTATCTCATCCCTTGATCTAACGACTATATACTACCGCAACTTTTAGCTAATTTATTCATTACGTCGTGTAAGTTTGTGATACTAGTTATAAAGTTGCATGCAGCGTCAGATAATTTAAGTATAAGCACTTGTATAAGATGGTTTAAGAGTCTTGGTTGTATCTAAGTTTACCGTCTGTAAACTGATCTGCAAAACACAATCATATAATTAGTAAGTTAACAAGACTGAAATACATATATCGTATTTATACAGGGTGCTGCATTAACGAATGCAACATAGGAAATCTTAATTTTTGTGTTAATGAATATTGACTTCCCCAATTATTTTACAGGAAAATTCCGCTTAGGTTTTTTAAAGTACTCTTCAAGATGAATCTGTTTGTGCAGTTTGAAAATTTTTCATTCTCTCAGTTTGAAGATATTTAAAAAAGATTTAATAACTAAATTGAATTTATACCAAGTGTCAGCAAGGCCTTGATCAATGATTGGGAAATCTGGACAAACAATTAATAAATCTAGTCATTTTTGAAAAAGGTTGATAGAAAAGGCTGTCAATTTTACAAGTTAGTAGCTAGTAAAAATTGACGGCTCTTTAATAATAAAGAGTCCTATCAAATAGTGGATTACAGTTGTGTAACAAATAAAAGTTTTTCCAATAATTTATTTTATCATTCAATCTCTGATCAATGCCTTGCTGATAGTTTGGTATGCATTGAATTTCGTTACTGACTCTTTTTTAAATAACTTGAAACTGAGTAAATAAAAAATTCTCAAACTGCGCAGACAGATTCATCTTGAAGAGTACTTTAAAAAATCTAAACGGAATTTTGCTGTAAAATAATTAAGGAAGTCAATATTTGAGCATTTTTAAATTGGCATGCGATTTCCTACGTTGCGCTCATCAATGCAACACCATGTATAAGTGTGTTAATGACGATTATTTCTTATTTCAAGAGATTTGAGTTGACTCGCACGTAACGTATTTTATTTTATTTATTCCTACAGTTAGTGTTGCAATTTTTGTCTTAACCATTTATGCTTTAACATTTTTGTTCTTTGTCCTGATTATTACGTCAGTGCTGCACATAGGGGTGTACATATGGCATAAGTATCTAACACATATGGTTTTGCTTTTGTATAAAATGTGTCTTCACTGAGACGTTTCAGTTATCATTTCACACCACCTAAATCCTTCTATTTTTATTTCTTGGGCAAATGTGTAGAAAGTATTGAGTTTTAGTTTAGTTTTACCACAAAAATGATTACTTGAAATATTTGATAAATAAAATAAAATGTTAAAGAATTTATGTGATAAAAACAAAAGAAAAATATAGTTATATGAACGTTGTTATTATACAAGGAATTTCCATTCATATCTTTTCCTAAATCTATAAAAAATATATCTCTTTGTTAGTGATTTAAAAACATATCTCTTAAAACAAAATAATAAAATTTTATTTCAATCATACTTTTAAATAATATCTAAGTGACGATTTCGAAGGTAAACAAACACGTGTTTAATTTTACTTCATGCTTTTAATTTTGTTTCTCTACCTTTTTGTCGAATGCGTATTATAATAATCAGAAGACATTATTACATTACTAAAAGTATGAAACTAAATTAAAAATATGTGAGTATTGTATTAAAAAAAATCATGATTCAGTGGCGTAGTGATCAGAACAGGGGAAGCGTTTTAAAAGTTGTGAGGCCACGGCCACAGAAAAACCTAAAGCAGAAAGAAAAAACATTCCGAAAAAAGGAACGAAACAAAAAAAGACGATCGACTTCACAAAGAATCTCGTCACTAAACAAAGAACAAGAAAAAAAATATTCGAAATTATGATAACTTTGAAAGTTAACGAAGAAAGGTCTTTTTTTAATTTAATTTTTTCTGTCCCTAAAGTGTAACAAATAAGAAAAATTCTAGCCGATTTTATGGAAAAACAAGCAAAAGGAAAAGAGACGGAAGACAATCGGATTTACAACGAATCTCGTCACCAAGCAATTAGAAAGGGTAGAAATTATTGTAAGTATAGCTAAGTGTAACTTGAGGCGCGTCGTACAGACAAAAATGAATAGTAAAAAGTAACACAAATTGTAATCGAAATGCAGACAGAAACAAATTGTAGCAAATATGAGTACAATTGTAGTAAATTTTACTATAAGAACAGCGTCTTGTCTGACAATTGTGCAAATATTTTCTATAAAATTTGTTTGCATCTTCATTTTGACATTAAATTTTCTCTGTGCATCAATCGCCACCAATCGACCTTATATTATGCGGCCTGTGTACTACTGAAATCCCAATTAGGGCTGAAACAGCTATCCAGAGACTGTTTGAGAGCCCCACTGCAATCTTAGCTGATTTCTTACGAGCTTTAAAATTCAGCAGGAAACTAATATATTTTTTCTCTGAAACATAGTTTTCTATTCGGGCTCTGCTTCAATGGAACAATCAATACCTACTGCTTATATTGAATAATAATAATATTTAATAAAATAATAATTTAATTTATTCGCTTTATAAGGGTTCATTAATACCAAAATAAAAGTTTTTAATTTCATTTTGGCTGGTGAAGGGCATACCAAAAATCTTGCGTCCCGTCAGAACGTACTTACTTTGCCTACGCCACTGACCGTATTTTAGTTGAGTTTACGTTTTAAGTGTGTAAGTTTTATCGTAAAGTATTTATTGTTTTTTTTCGATTATTTATTAGTCAACTTCTTTTCGCTTAATCGATTTTTTTGAAGTACAGTTCAATTCATGGAAGAATACACGCAAGTCTTATATAATACTCGTCTGTATCAAATAACTGGACTAGTTAATCAACACTACACGAATTTTATACAATATCGGAAATACGTCATTAAATTAAATTCATTATTGGTTAACGAAGTGCAGTTATTTGATATAGACGAATATTGTATATGACGTGCGTGTATTCTTTCATGAATTGAACTGTACTTCAGTCTGTTTATTAAGAAGCACATAGTTATGTCTACAACTTTCAAGTAGATAAAAACAAAGGACCAGGTTATAATTATTGTAGTTTTAATTCTAAAAGATAAAGACTCTTATACTATACTATATTTATAGTATCTATTTATTTATTAAAAAAAAACGCTGTAACAAACCTAATTTCAGTATACGATATAAAAGATTCAATGGTTTTTATTGACTTTTATCTTCTGTCTTCTTTAATTTTTAATAACTAGTTTATTTCTTCTCTTAATTCTCGAAGGAAAATGTCTGACGACAAGCTTTATATTACGCATGTTTTATTTAGTTCCTCTGTGAAGTAGAAACGGACGTTATTTAGTCAGATAATTATTATTTAATTATTTACTTTTTTATCTGTGGTGGTTTTCCAACGGAGTCCTAAGTCATAGACTTGTCAGGACCTTAGGAGCGGGAGTGTATTTTTGTGTGAATAAAGTATTCCATGACTTTGTTACTTCCAAACCTCCTTGCCGTTGAAACAGTATCGCATTTTCTCCCCGACACTGCAGGGTGCCTGAAGTGAGTGACGACCACCCCCGAGAAGTATCTCGAGCGGGGTGCGAACCCACGACCTTACGATTGCAAGGACGGTTCCTTACTACTTGGACCGTTCAGGCGTTTAAATTATGTTTTTTTTTTTTGCTGTAGAAGAATTTGGAATTATGAACTGATTTATTTTTAATCACAAATTGCAGTGCAGAAATAAAAATATTCGGGGAGATTTGTAACAATCAGTTTTCTAGAGAGTAATGGGTTATGTTGGACTGAAAATGGCCAAGAGGAAAGTAGTTGACTGTGGATGCTTCTTCCTTTTGGATTAGTAAGCTCAGTGTTTTTTTTTAAACATGCATGTTTGCCTCTACAACAATTTGGAATGCATTTGTTAAACGTTAAGAAAAATAAAATTCAAGACAAATTAATTGAGCACAGTCTGAACTTTGATATATTTTTTCTCTCATGTAAACCACTACGTTACATGTACCGTAATACAGTCTGTATAACATTGCTTATAACTGATAATTGCACGGATAATTGAGAATGCACGGAAAGACATGTCATAATATTACCAGAAAGAACATTAAATCTTTACTGCTTTAACGTAAAATTACATAACACATATAAATCATATAAAATACGAATAAGAAAGAAAACCTTTCGTTCAGAAGCACAAGCACAACCGGTTTTGTATCACTTTTTACAATTAAAACTGCGGAAATATAGATACTTTTTCGTTCTGCGGTCTTCAGTAGTTTCACTTAAGAATGGGAAAATGTTATGTGAAAGTTTAGCAGATCTGTAAATTATGCCGCAAGTATTTCATTTTTATTGGCGAACTATCGGTGCAGAGAAAGTTACAAGAAACGAGAATCGCTTTGCAGGAAGTAACATCTGTTTATCAGTGCTTCCGTTAACATCGCAAGAAACAATAAAAATTACTTGATTTAAGTGTTCACTCCAGAAAATGATACTTTAAGTACATTAAAAGAAGTCCGTTAGCGCAGAGTAATATCAATAATAGACCATGCGAAATGTTTTTAACGATGATCCTAAATTTTTGAAACTGTAGCAATTCAGACAAAAAGATAAACGCGTATTAAACATAAAAATTAAAATTATTTACTCCTGTCTGTATTAACAATAAGTGAATGTTCTCTTATAGAAAAGTAATGTGTTCAATTAACGTGATCGTTTTTGCATTAAGAAATAATTAATAAGTTAATTAATCATTTTCAAATAAAACATTGTTTACTGGTGTTTATATGATTAGCTTTGCAAATTGATGTGATTGCGACTTTTACCGGATACTACAACCAACTTTTTTAGAAATGTGAGCTACAACGATGAAGAAAAAGTCGTATTCCTTCCGGGTAGACAATTATAATAATTTGAATACGATTGTACTCATTGACATACAACTTACGCTTTAATAACCACAGCATTCACAAACAAACCACTTAATTCCATTTATGACCTCCAAATGGAAAAAGTTTGCTAGAAAGTGAAGGTTGGATATTTTTTTCTCACTGTGGTTGTGCGTGTGCATGTATATGAGTACGTGTAAGTACTAGGCAGCACTATCTATTGATTTAATCAAGTCATTACAGCAAATAAACTTGAAAGGAAAATGCAAGAACGATTTTAAAGATTTCATGACCCTATTTTTTACTTTATGAATTAAGGCCGTGGTTACATTTTATTTTAAGTTGAACCAATAACACTTCGTATTTGCAAATTGTACCAAAAATGTACTTAAGTTAGGGCCAGTTTCACAATCGAAATAAAGAAGAAGTCACAATCAGATGTCAGAACAAATGCGAAAACATAGTTATTTACACATAGGATTGTGACTTGTATTCTAAAGTCTCCTTTAGTTCGATTATGAAACCGAATCTTAATCTTAAAAGCAAACGAACTTAGGGAGAGTGGGTTCTTAATTAATGTGTGATAAACTGCAACTTTACTTGTACAACTTAAACTAAACAATCAGGTATCTCGAAAGTAACACCCGTCCTTTTGGGGTTAGAATTAGAAAGCTGAAACCAATCGAAAACTTCTGTTGCACTCCAGTTAAGGAATTATTCAAGAAGCAAGCAAAACAACTAAATTAATTTTTATGTACAACACAGTGAATTATAATCACTTAGAGGACTCCGAAAATTTTTCAGGCTGAAACCAGTTAGGAACACTAACTTGGTTGATTCGAATTCTTTTAGCATCCACTCAACCACGACATTATTGTGAATCATGCCGCTCCCACAAATGCACTATTTCTTTGGCCGATTATTCACTATCGCTAGACACAGTAGCGTAAAAACGTAAAATAGAAAGTGAAACTAACATTAGTCAAATACTAGGGAACGTTCAACTTCCATGCTGTATCTCTTGTAAACATCAGGTATTAGTATTATAAAGCGTAAACAAGTAAAACGGATAGAGGAAGATATAAGTGAGATGGAAAAGGACAACAAAAATAATAAGAAATTGTTTGAATGTGTAGGTCGGGGAGATTCAAAGAATGCGTCGTAAAATTTGGGAGAATACTTCCCGGAGAAGAATACTGACGCAGAAATAGAATAGAACACGGAGAAATCTACAAGAGAAGAAGACGCAGAAATAAAGCTCAACCGACCATCGAACGAAGAATGCCACGACATAATTAAAAATGCAGAACAGGGGAAGGCTATCATATCTGTAATTAAATGATATAGGAAGGAGACGAAAAGAGAAATGTACCAACTAACGACAGTTCTAAAAAACCGACCTAACAGAATGTGAAAATTAGAAGAACAACCCTATTAAACACCGCCTATAAAATTCTAACATCAAAGAGGTTAAAAACATACACTAAAAACGTACTCACGAAATGTAATATGGGAATATCAGAATGGATTTAGAAAGGGAAAATCAATAATTGACGCCGTTCAGGTAATGGATTAAATCATACAGTGGAAAAATTGTGGACTTCAAACAAGCTTGTAATAACTTAAATAAGAAAAGTGGGGAAACAAGAGAAACTAACAAGGTTAAATGAAACTGATCGATGGCTATGGTTCATCCACAACTAGACGAGAAGACAAGTAGATGGCCTTTCAGTAGCCTTATTCAACTTTGCATTGCATGCTGCAAATGCAACGACATCGCAGTGGTAAGTGATAACCAGAAACAGAGAGGGCTTTTTAGAGACAGTTGAGAAGATAAGTAGTGAAGCGCATAACAGAAAAAAATTTAAAGATTCAAGAGAAAAGCTATAAGACGAATACATGGACCAAAAAAGATAAATGAGGAAGAATGCAGAAGATTAATGAACCATGAAGTAGATGATATATTGAAAGATGAAGATATTGTCAAAATAATAAAATTGAAGCGAGTAAGTTGGTATGGTCATATAGAAGAGAAGATCATAACAGGTACCATAAAAAAAACAGCAAAATGGAAACCACAAAACCACCTAAAGGGGAGACCAAAAATGAGAGGAAGAGGAGGTTGTTAGAGACATTAAAAGAATAGAAATGGAATGGAGCGGGAAGGTAAAATACTGAAAGGAATGGAAGCAAAGAATAGAAGCAAAGAAGCACAAGCTATAGCAGGAAATGGCACTAGCAGGGAAGTGTACTCCCACCACCCACCCAGCTTTTGTATTGTTGTATTTATTTACGGGCGTCTGTCTATAAATAATGAAGTCACGATTTGCCCAAGAAATCGAGAGTGGGGAAAGCGCTTTTTGGGCTCGAAAGAGCATCGCTGTGCTATAGAAAGTGAGAAGGGAAAGGTGGAAATGAGTGATCTAACACACACTAACAGGAGTCAAGGTCAGAAGAGCTCAACTTATTACAGCCTGTATAAGCTTTTTTCTTAATAAACTTTTTATGAAAAAATCAGTAACTAAGAAGATAGAGGAATTCAAATTAAAATTAAAATTAATTAATTAAAATTAAAAATCAATTAAATTTGATAGGCTCTGGTTATGAGACACCCAGTATATTAGTGTTACAAAAAAAAATTGTCAGTTTCGATTGTGGTAGACGTCTTGAGCGTTTCTCGTACAGCAGGTTCGGCCCTATCTGGGGCCTCTTCAGCAAGGCAGTAGTAGCAAATTGACCTGCCTGGATTATCTTGAATTCAAGTGAAAATGTTGACAATGGTTTAGGCACATCTTGCGATCAATTTTTCGATCTAAAATTGTGTCAGAATGAGAGCAACCGGCTTATTACCTAAAAAAAATGGCCGCAAAATGACGTGCCTAAACTGTTATAATTATTAGTATTATAATTTATTTTTTGTTTATAAATAAAAGCTAATTTAATCGTTTTCTTTTCTCTTGAATAATTCGTTAAGGAACCGTTTATTTCGATTTGTTTCGGCTTCTTGAAGCGAATCATACAAGTTCAGGCGTTTCTTTTGCGACGCCCGAGGAGTCTTTTTATTTTTCTGTCTGCCTGTACTGTTTGTAACATTGTATTATTTAGTTATGAAGAAATTTTACATAGTAAGAGCTAAGGTTAAATTATAACACTCTCACAACCGACAAGGAAAAAGAACACTGCGCTTATAAATTCATAAGATGAGACGATCACTTTTAGTGACAGTGGATTCCTGCCAAAGCTCATTCAGTTCAATGTAATAAATCAAAAATTGTTTCTTATTTTCAAACACTACACTATACATATTGATTTAGTTTCTAATTGTATACAGTTCTAATTGACGAGAATTTCATATAATAAGTTTATTAATGATTTATCAAAAATGTCCTATCCTAAAACAATGATAATGTTACCTTTTAAAGTACGCCAATGAACTTCATTTCTCAATTTTTATGAAGGGGGGACCGATATCAATAAAATTCTGAATAGTGAACATTGGGGTCTATTCTGTAACATTGATATGGACTTCAAGTGTCCTTGGAAAATTTGTGTTCCGTAAATAGCTTCGTAACAACTTGCAATCCGTTTCAACTGTGATCTCGAGTTAATATGCATCTCTCTTCAATTTGCGGTCGGCAATCGACGTGAAATGTTATGAAATCGTAACAAATTCTCTTCAGGTATTGAAAATCATATCAATTGATATGCACATTAATGTTACTGAATAGCCCTGTATATCTATCTAAGTAGACGAAAAAAAAAATATATATATATATATATATATATATATATATATACCTGCAAATAATATTTAAAACGTTATAATTGTAGAAAATTTTTCTGCAAATCGTTTTTGATTGCAGTGAGAACCTCGAGCAGCCTCTGGACAGCTGTTTCAGCCCTGATTGGGGCTTCTTCAGCAGAAACGTAGCTCGACATTCCCACTGCAGACCAAAAACGACTTGCCCAATTTATTCGCAAATGCGATGTAAGAATGATGAACATATAAAATAGCGACATCTTACTATCGCTTTTTGACCTAACATTGCAGTAGGATAGACAAATTGAAGCGGGATTTCGCTATTTTATATGTTCATCATTCTTACATCGCATTTGCGAATAAATTGGGCAAGTCGTTTTTGGTCTGCAGTGGGAATGTCGAGCTACGTTTCTGCTGAAGAAGCCCCAATCAGGGCTGAAACAGCTGTCCAGAGGCTGCTCGAGGTTCTCACTGCAATCAAAAACGATTTGCACAAAAATTTTCTAAAATCTTTCATTATGCTTTGACAGCAAGCATGGCCGCCTTGCATGGGGGACTCATTAGGAGCAAATCCCGCTTCAATTTGTCTATCCTACTGCAATGTTAGGTCAAAAAGCGATAGTAAGATGTCGCTATTTTATATGTTCATCATTCTTACATCGCATTTGCGAATAAATTGGGCAAGTCGTTTTTGGTCTGCAGTGGGAATGTCGAGCTACGTTTCTGCTGAAGAAGCCCCAATCAGGGCTGAAACAGCTGTCCAGAGGCTGCTCGAGGTTCTCACTGCAATCAAAAACGATTTGCACAAAAATTTTCTAAAATCTTTCATTATGCTTTGACAGCAAGCATGGCCGCCTTGCATGGGGGACTCATTAGGAGCAAATCCCGCTTCAATTTGTCTATCCTACTGCAATGTTAGGTCAAAAAGCGATAGTAAGATGTCGCTATTTTATATGTTATAATTGTAATTGCACATTTAAGCAAAAAGACTTGTAAACAGAGTAGGTTAGGGTAGTTATGTTTCTGTTTCCTTAATGCACTCCAATTCTGTTGGTAAATTACTGGCATAACATTAGACAGTACTATTTATCTAGGTATATTAAGTCTGGCAGTAACGAACTAATGTTAATGTTACAAAAAAGCCCTTGTACAAATTTGAAACTCTATGTGCTAATTATACTAATTGTTTTGGTGTCCCACACATATGCGTAATAACATCGTTGATATCGTCGCACTTCATTATAACTAATTGGTCGCTAAGGTAATCTTAAGTCAGTGAACTGCTCCTTGCTTCTATTTATTTTTCTGAGGAACCAGTTTTATATGTGGTAACTTCTTTCATAAATTCGGCATCTTTATGAGTCGGAGGTTATTACGTCACGTCTCTATTTTACAGGGAATTACGTTGCTTTTATGCACAGGGCAACCAACAAGGATAATTTGAATAAACAATTCAAAAAAAAAACAAGCTTATTCTTTGCTTGTTGCTAAGAAATACAACAGTGCTTCTCGATGTAATAAAATAAATATGCGCATACGTCGGAGACTTCAACGATCGGTTACGTTACAAACCGCATCTCAAATACTTTCGCCATTCAACACACACGCACACATGCACACACCTAAAATGACCCACATAAATACTGCACCCATACGTGCGTATATACATTTACTTCAGTTTATGTGCGTCACGTTGAATTATTTACTGCGACTGCGAAACATAAAGTTAGCGAGTCTGTCAAATTATTACATTTGCGAAAACTTTTTTTTATTTTTATTATAAAAAAAATTATGTAATACCTTGTGCAATCTTACATATTATTTCATTATGCAATTCGTGTAATGGAGTGGGGGCATGTAAAATTGAATAATTTGAAACGTGTCGACAAATATAATAACCGTTGGAATGTTTGGCTTGGCCATTTAGAAATGACCTTCGAAACTGCCGGTCATTGAAAATATTCCTCAGATATTTTAATGATTCAACTTGGAATTCTGTGTATTTAGTTGGAAAGGATTTATTATGTTTGGCTATAAGCGATAAGTTTAGATTCACATCTGTGTTTCATTTTTTATCGCATACTTGTTTTTAATATCATGCTATTTAATATTTTTTTTATTAAGTAGGAAGAGCTTCGTATAGTTCTAAAACCAAATTTTATTTATATTGGATTGATCTAATAGCACATGTATGATAATTAATGGGCACTTTTCTAATCGATTAATGCCGCGATGTACTATGTACTACGACGCTCAACTTAAATGATACTCCTGCATGCGAACCACATCCTTAAAAGAACGTTCAGTGTAAGGACTACGAAACTGTCAAATGGTATCATTTCAGTTGTGGTAAAGCGCATTATCATAATACCGAGCCATCAAAAATTATTTTGGACAAGGGCGTTTATTGTATAAAGAACAATACATTGTGTAAAGCAACTCTTTGTGTTAAATATTTTCCATGATGTAATTGTTATTCAGCGATTTGTTAAAACCTATTGCTGGGATGAACATAAAATAATAACAATGATGATTTATTTGCTTTGATGACAATCTTTGCAAAGGTGAAAGTCAAGTCAGGAGTAAATGTAGAAAATCAGACAATTATTGCTTGTGCTTCAAAGTTCCTTTATTTCTTTTTTTAACTTGACGAGTTTTGGTTTATTGAAACTATCACAGGAAACGATGTAAGAAAAAGTGTAAGTTTCTATAAAAAAAGACAAAACGTTTTTGTAAGTCGAGTTTTAAACAAACTGGAACAGAATAGTTTAATAAATTGTTTTGTATTAAAAAGTTAACCAGTTGTAGTTACAAAGTAACGTTTAAATATAACATTAAATTTGTCTAGCTTAAACAGCGACATCCTAAGATGACCAAACATTGCAATAAGAAACGATTTGCAACAAAATTTATTAAATTTGTCAATTAATTTGCAATATATCTGCCCACGTCTTGTGATTCAATTTCCAATAAAACTGATTCGTTTCTTGATTAATAAATTGTTCAGTTTGCGACAGAATCATAAAAGTAATAAATGTGAAGTATGATCACGACTGATCAATTAAAAATAATAAATATAGAACAGGGAGTACATATATAAAGAAACCTTAAATTGTTAAAATTGATCGATATATTGGAACTTTTTGTTGTTAAGTTACTCCATGATTTATATCAGTAACCAAAAAATTAAATAATGCAGATTTAAAATATGTTTTGGGGTTACTAGGTTGTTGACATTTTTCAACTTTAGGGAAGGCCATCTTCTGGACGACTAACACAACACCTAGATATTTGGTCGCCCCGAAGGTGACCTTCTCTGAAGTCGTAACATGTCGGCACTAATCTCTTAACGAAACTTCTGATTTCTTCTTAGTTACCCAAGAAAAGACACATCTTAAAACTTCATTATTAAATTTGAACTTGTCCTATTTGCTGAATTTCTCGAACGAATTATCGTAACTAGGAAATTGATGTCGATCTTTTTGCTTTACATGTATAAATAAATTAAATATGTAAATTGTGTTCTGCTTTTGTGTTAAAAGTTGACAAGTTATAGTATTAGAAAGTTAAAAAATGTAATATTAAATTTTACGTCTTAAACTGGTTTTACAGGTTCAATTTATTGATCAAGGAATTTCCAATAAAATTGATCAATTATTTGATCAATAAATTATTCAATTATCTTAATTTGTTAAATTGATCAAGAACTTTTTTGTCAAGTTCCTCCATCATTGATATTACTGACCAGAGATTTAATAATGAAAACTTAAGATGTGTCTTTGGGTTGGTAAGAAGAAACAAGAAGTTTTGTTAAGAGTTTAATGCTGAAATGTTTCGCTATCTTCAGGGCGACACATAGAACCTAGATATTTAGTATTCCTATAAGTTTTTTTTTTTTTTATATATACATAGCAACTGTGTATACTTTTATAAAGAAATGCTAACGCATTGTGTATATGTAATTTGTTGCCTACTGATTGCAGAAAACAATGCATTGGCGTGTTCTTTATAAAAGTATACACATCTGCTAAGTATACAAATAAAAAAAAAAACTCATGGTATAACAAAAACGCGTAATACATTAACATTACCGTCGCATTTTGTAATACTTTGAATGACTGTTTGTAATAGTGCTTGAGATTATTGATCTAGGCACTGTCAAAAAGTGTCCCAAGCAACACAAAGATAGTTGAATAAACGTAAAATTTAACAAAATTTTGTTGCAAATTGTTTTTGATTGCAATGGATCCCTCGAGCAGCCTCTGTAAAACTGTTTCAGCCTTACTTGAGGCTTCTTCAGCAGAAGCGTAGCTCGACAGTTCAACTCCAAACCAAAAGGATTCGAGTAAGCATAATCGCAATTGCGATGTAATAGTAATGAATAGTTTAAACAGCGACATCCTACGATCGCTTTTTGACCTAACATTGCATTAGGATCGACAAATTGAAACCAGTTTACTACATAATAAGTATGGTCGCCTTGCATGGGATGATTATTATGTAGCAAACTGGCTTCAATTTGTCTATCCTAATGCAATGTTAGGTCAAAAATCGATCGTAGGATGTTGTTTAAACTATTCGTGAAATTTATTGTTCAATAAATAAAAAAACTCCGCCAGATAGCCGTTGAAAAAACATGTTTCATGTACTAAATACGATTTTCTGTGTCAAAGTATCGTAATACACTATAGTTTAATATACATTAAACCAATATATGTTGGTACCTTTTTTGGTTTTAGTATATTTATTAAACGCTTACGAAACATCGTCTTTAGTATACGAAACACGTTTTTCTAACAGCTATCTGATGGACATTTTAACCTTCACTAAACGTAAGAGTTTACGTTTATTCAACTATCCGTGTGTTGCTTGGGGTAGTAGAAAATTTACAAGTAAAGTTCTGCAGAAATATGAAGAATTTTTTTCTATAAATTGTCCCTGTTGTAGTCAACATTTTTTTCATTTTTCCCTCTCAGTGTTGATTAATAAATTGAACCGTGTAAAACAGCTTTACGCATAACATCTGATAAATAAAAAACAATGGGGAATTTCAATTAAATAAACTAAATGATGTTTTGATAATTTGAATTTGTTTTTAGTATTTTATTCAGTGCCAGAGAGAGTATTGAATAAAATATAAAAATAAACAATTAAGGCTGCATTGCACGATATTAGTTTTTGTATAAAATTGGTTAGCTGTAGTTCTCTAAAGGAGATGGGCGAGGTCGACTTAAATTAACAACAATAATAATAAATAATAAATATAATTAAAGCGGCAGGGTGAATTCATTGATCCAAATGATTGAAACAAAATCAAGCAGTGTTTTGAAATTGCTTAGTTTTTGCAAAAGTTGAAAGGACCAGCTTAAAATAGTAAAGGAGACTGTGGTTTAAGAGATAATTGAAATTAACCTCCGCCCACAATAATTTTTATATCCGTAGATACGTATTTCCGCAGCTAAGCTGCCATCTTCAGTAGGCTACCAACTTAAAGGCACTAAAAATGTCTAAAAACAACCTAATCACACGACAAAATCATAAAAATGTTAAATGTTTTATGATTTTCTCAGTGACAGTGAAGATGGCAGCTTAGCTGCCGAAATACGTATCTACGGATATAAAAATTATTGTGGGCGGAGGTTAATTTCAATTACGAAAGGACCAGGGAAGGCGAAAGGAAAACAAACGATCAGGAAAATAATCACAGTATATTTAGATACACTTAGAAGGACGCTATAGACGTAAATATTACAAATATCAACAATCAAAACATTAACAATTAAACTAAGCAAATCTGAACTTCCTCGGACGGGAAGTAATCTTGATTGTTTGAATTTATGAAGCACAGGAAGAACGTCCACGAGTCACCTTCTGCTTCGTAAATCAGCTAAGGATGATCGCCTCCAAAGGCAAAGAAAAATCCAGTATTGTTCCCATAATAGGAAGAAAAAGAGAGAAAAAGCAATTCGAGAAGGGAAGAATGATTTGGTGTTACTGTACCACTTACATATTCGAAAATACCTGAAGGATCCTCAAATTTATTGGACGAAATAGAGTATTTGTAATTATTCGTGACTCTCGACATATTCCGACCAGGTCTTAATTAAATGATCAATTTGGAATCATTGAATAGAAGTGAGTGCGAATCGAGAGTTCGCGAAAGATGACATTTGTAACGAGTTGATGACATAAATAGTATCAACAGGGCAAAATATTCTTAGTAAAATATTTTTATATGGCAAGTCAAGCGTTGGGAATTTAGCGTCGTCTGACCAACACTGATTCGCAAAATGCTAAATAATCACCAGGGTTACCACTTGTCTAAATGGAAAACTTGAAACGTAACCGAGAGACAGCGTACTACAGTGAAATGGCTCATTTGGCATTTATGTTTTTTTAACAAATTTTATGTGAAACTTGTCAGCATATCATATATAAAAGGGGTTAGGTTGGGTTAAATTTGTTATATTATTGAAAGATATGAGAGCTAATGTTTAATCAAGAACTATTCTGCCATATCACTTTTTAATTTTGCACATAAAGTCACCTTATTTGTCACTACTTAAAAATTATTTTTTGTTTCTCTCTTTAATGCTGAAATTGCTGCGAAAATGAAATTACCGTCTTTGTGTGCTAGACAATTTTTAACTGTACTGTAAACTTCAGAACATTTATTAGAACGCCCTCATTTTTAATATTAATAATAATAATAACGAAAAGTTTAAGACAGGTCGTTTTGATTTGCAGTAGAACTCTTGAGCCAAGCTCCTGCTGACGAATACCCAAATAGGGCTGAAACAGCTGTACAGAGGATGCTCGAGAGATCCCCTGCAAACAAAAACGATTTGCAACAAAATTTTTAATATTAATAACAGTAATAATAATGACAATAAATCTTTAATTTTGTAAATCCTGAAATTGTGGTGATAATCAATATGTTGTTCAAAGGAAAAGAGTTCAGGAGGGTAGTTATTCCTCTTGGGTTGACTTTTAAAGAAATAGATCTAACACCATCTTTTCGTCATTTAGTTTTCTTCTTTTCTCAAAACAGAAAAATGTGCGCCTTCAAAACGTGGAAGCTTGGAACACCCCATTACGCTACTACTAAATTATGCAAATTAACACACACTAGGGTACTACAGAGTGTATAATTTTTAGCATAAATTCCGTGCCTCGAATTTCCGTAATTAATTAATTAAACGATTCTCAAGATGAACAGACCTAATTATATTTTGCTTCGCTTGGATTATCTGCAGTGTGTGAGCATAAACCTAATGGGACGAAGTTTGCACTGCGGATTCAAGTAATTACTGAGAATAATAAGACTGTATATATAACTACACAAATTTAAATCAAGGACGACTGCCACTCGCTTCAAATAAACCTCAAGAGTTTATGAATGCAGCAAGTTTGTTGCTGGTGTTGAAAATTTAATTTGGTAATTATCGAATTCATTAGGACTTGGTCTAGACGAAATAATGAAATATTGTTAAGTCAATTTGGCTTTTCTTAACTGGTTAATAATTATGTTTTTTTTTCCAAAAATACATAGTGGAATCTAAAAATATGTATTTAGGTAATATTTTCAGAAGTTGCGGTACTGTCTTTCAGTATCAACATTAATAGGTATTACCTGGAATTATGAAAGATTGACTATAATGTTTGGATTTTGGATATTTTTAGTTTATAGCGTTTCATTCATCAACAAGATGTGAAATCACGTGAATTCACGTGATTTCACATGAAGACAGGTGAACCGTAAATTTGATGAGACGTACTATTTAACTGTGTACGTTTGTATAAGTGACCAATGAGTTTACTTATAAAAAAAGAATTTGCATTCATTTAATTAGATATTTTATGCTAGAAAACTGTTTATGTATAATATTAAAATGTTTAAAGAAATCACTTTTATTTCGGATTATTTATTTCGTGTCTACATTTACTTTTTTGCGATACACGACTAGGAACGTAAATTTCAGGTAATTCAGAAGTGCTTGACGTCAGTTTGTAAAGGTCAAATCGTTTTAAGAATACCTGTTTTGAGATTTGATGTTTTCAAACTTGTTTCTTAAACAGCTGGTTACTTTTTGTCTAATTTTTTGCAACATAAATAAAAACAAATGTGGATTTCACTTATAAATAAGGAATTACAACTGAAGGAATCCGCAACGTTCAGACAGACAAACTTTCGTTCAGAACAAGCTGGGATGCTCTTCTAACCTCAATTTATAAAACCTGGCTTTAATTTGGAAAGATAATCGAATGCTTTTTTAAACTTTCCTAATTTAGATATCATTAAAACTTTTTCGTTTAAAGTTCCGGCTGTATCTCTTCCTCTGCAGCCTGCGGTCGGTCGCATTTTCGCCACCTAAAAGTAATATGAATTTCACGGAAGCAATCCTTAATATTTCGTGTAATTAATTTTATTATTTCGCCTAGTTTCGAACGCGATTAATAATCGCAGTTTCACTTTGGCTTTACATTCGCTTCCAGTTCGGTTTCGGTTTCACTTTGTTGAGGCTGCGATTGTACTGTAATTAAAATATTCAAAATCATGAATGTGTTAATAACTTCGACATCTAGTTTTAATTCCGAGTTGAAATGCTCGAGATTGAAATTAATTTCGACTTTAGGTACCTGTTTGGAATTGTTTTGTTTGAATTACATTGCGAGGTAAATATGCGTATACACCTCAATAACTTCCTTAGGCTTAGCCAAGTTTCTCACAACTTTACGTATTAATACCATCCGAATAGGTAAGTACTACAACGGAATAATTGTCCTTGAATCCTAATTGAATTAAATTAGTTTGCCTATATTAAACACTTGAATTTGTGAATTTTTGAATAGTTCTGTTGAAATCTAAAACAGATTTTGCTCTGATAACTCTGATTCAATAAGTACACTTTTGATTAAAGACACATAATTTTATTAAATGGGTGAAACTCAATCATTTATTAAAAAATGTAACATAACAACCTAACATTAATTTTCATTTCATTCCATGGCAAAAGAATATCTATTTTTTCTTAATTTTTTGTGTCTGCATAAATAACACTTCTGGAATATTTAATACTCCTCCGACAGCTTATTTGTGTCATCAATGATGACTAAAATAATACAAAAGTATTTACGTGGGTGACAATGTGATCCACGCAAAAAGTAAAAGAACGAACAAGTTTTAACAACAACAACAAATATGGTTTTTCGCAAACCGGGTTGAGCTTCTCTTAAGGTTCAAAGTGTGTCACCAAGATCACGAGAATACCAGAAAAGAAAGATGTCGGTCAATGGGGCATTTCCTTTATTTTAAATTTAAATTTCATTAGCAATCAGAACTCGTTTAGAATGAAAGGAATATTTATGAAATAGTTTAATTTTCATTTCTTCTCTTTTGCATTTGTTTATTTTGTTTTATCGTTTTATTAACTTCAGTGGCAGAAGAAAATACAGATTATTGCAATTTTATGCTACAAATTAAAATGATTTAGAATTAATTCAGTTTCCAATTTATTTTTGCACTAATGAGATAAGTTTAAGTGCTCTGAGAGTGAAACTCAGAATGTCAATGTGATTTAAATAAAATATTTGACAATAACTAAGGGATGGAACTTATAGCACTTTCGATTGAGGTGCACTATGTACTCTGAGTGCACATAGTGAACCCCAGTCGAAAACGCTATTCACTAAATTATGTGTGCTAACACAGGTATGGCGTATGGCAATTCTCACTGATAGATTGAAAAAACGAGTTTGCCGTCAATGTCATAAAAATCATTAACTAAACTTTACAATACAAAATGGAATTGCTAAAGCATGAGTATAGTAAAAACCTAAGTGGAACTTCACATCTCCTTGAACAAAAATAAGTTTCTAGTCTGGTATCTAGTAAATTCCAATGGAAAAATGAATTTCATTTGACGTTTATTATCGTGTTTCCATACTTCAGTAAGCGCACCTTACGTGACTAATGGCGTTTTCGACCACTCCGGAGCACTCTGAGATCCATCCTATGTTTTTACATTAGGTTAAAGCAATGGAGATACTCTTAGAGCGCATTCGAGCAATCAGTCGAAAACGCTATTAATAACTTAAATGAAACTCTATTCGGTTTTTGTTTGCTTATATGTACATGGTTTGTTCAAAAATGTCTAAAATATCACAACTATCACATCTCACTGTGTACGCTTCTTGAATGCTTTTGTAAACTATAGACTAAAGGAGTAAAAGGAGGACTAAAGGAGAAAACTCTCTTGGTTTGGTACTTCAAAGAAAACTCAAAGGCATTGAAAGGTTGGCATGGCATTCAACTTCTGAAATCAAAATTACGTACCACCAAGGTTCCTGTAATGATTTGAGTTTAAATAGACGGTCAGCTTTTGCAGACATAACTATATAGAATAGACCAATGTTCTGGATTGGACTTAGGTATGTTGTTATGATATGGTAACGACCGTTCTGTTCCTCATTTCTTTTACTTCTTAAAATGTGTTAGTGTTTATTGACTTCAGACAGGCCTACTACCGCCTCAAAAGGGAGAGAGTCTTTCAAAGTATGAAAATACTGAGAATTCCAACAAAAATAATTCGATTGGCGAAGCTCACACTAACAAACACCCAGAATAAAGTAAATATAAACGGCAATAAATCATACAACTTCAACATAAAAAATGAGGTACGACAAGGGGATCCAATATCAAGCTCAATTTTCAGCATGTCACTGGAAAATATACTACGAAAAAGTAAAAGGTCGCATTTACAATAATAAGCACCAATGTTTAGCATTTGCAGACGATATTCCACTATTAACCAAAAGTAAAAAAGAGTTAATCGAGGCAGTACGAAGAGTTGAAAAGGTAGCAAAAGAAAACGGTTTGGAAATAAACTAAGAGAAGGCTAAGTACATGATGATGAGATATGGAAACATTGACACAGATAAGGACTCGGAAGAGGTAGAGATAAAGGCGAGAATAATAAAAGCGAACAGAAGTGCTGGAGCATTAAGGAATGTGTTAAACTCCAAATCGGTATCAACTAACACCAAAGTAAGAATATACCAAACGATAATTCGACCAACTCTACTGACAGCTGCGAATTGTAGATCCTGGATAGAAAAGAAGAGAAGAAACTTGAAGTAGGGGAGCGAAAAATTCTCAGACAAACACGGAGGGAAGAAGGTGGGTGAAATGGGAAAGACGGACGAACCAGGAATTAATGCAATTATACAAAGTCCCGTCAGCTATAGCAGTCATCAAATCCAAAAGAATCCGCTGGTTAGGACACGTAAGTAGGATGCCGGAGATCAGGGCGACGAGGGTGACACTGAAAGGATAGGCAGGCGAACGAAGGAAAAAAGGAAGGCGAAAGAGGAAATGGCTACAATCAGGGCTGGAGGATCTAACCAAATTAAACGTAAAAAACTGGAAACAGCAGGCAGAAGACGGAAAGAAATGGAAAAAAAAATAACCCTAGGCCTGTAGAGCTATACACATTTTTTTTCTTGTGCATGCAATATAAATGAATAAGCCAACAACTCTTAGCGTTGAACGAGTTGAACGTCAAATACCCATGCTCAGCTTCACATCTTGGACAAAACTGAGAATATCGAAAATATTATTTTCTTCAAAATATTAGACCTAAGAAAATTTTGTCTGGCAACCAACCATTTTGTAAATACTTATCGAATCCAACTACAATTTCTAATTAAATAAGTGCTATTTTTAGTCACACTAAAAGTTGCTCACTGGCTTAGTCCTGCTTATATTTGGGTTATCGAACATGCACGAACTATCGGCGCAAAATTTTTTTTTGTCAATAATAAAAATTTTTCCCATATGGTGCGAACTTTTTGGCGGTCACTGTATACATATAAAAATATAGATATAATTTAGGAGGCTAGTTTCCAAAAGATAAAAAAAGTTGAAACTTAAGAGCGATTTTTAAAGAAGACTACGCTTCCAGAAGCTGTATAAACTTTATCTGCAAGACACTATTAATCTAAATAATAGTTTTGGCACAAAATTTAGGGGTCTAAAAATGGGTTGTAATGATAAAATATCAAAATGGTTTTGAAAACAATTAATTGTTTCTTTTCTTGACAATAGTTAGATAAGTCGTTTTTTTTATGTCAGTTGCATTGAAAATGTCTTATAAGTTAGAAATACGAAAAAGCATTTATAATTTGGTTGGACGGATCCCAAAGACTGAAATAGTTCGCATTTTTCAAAGCCAAAATATTTCGCGTATAAGCATTTACCGTGCTATAGCCGAATGTGAAGAAGGAATACCATGTCTAAATCTGCCAAAAAATGGAAAACCAATAATTTTTATACGAGAAAGACCAGAAAGACTGACAAGAACAGCAAAAGACAGAGTCGGGGTTTCCGTAAGAAAATTAGCGCGTGAATTCCATACTTCAAAGAGTACCGTATCGTGGGAATTAGCAAGAAATAATCAAAGATATCGAAAAGGACGAAAGTGTCCTAAATATCCCCCAATCAATTAGCACGGATACCAATATGCTGTTGTCAACTAAGGCGGACACATTTTACGAATGAGAGAGTCATTGTTATGGACGATGAAAAATAATTCACACCTACCAATTCCGAAATCAAAGGAAACGATGGTTTTTAACTGACAATACAGAAGAGTGCCCTAACAATGTAAAATATAAAGAAAAAGCGAAATTCGCTGATTTTTGAAGTTCTGGTCTGGTATGCGATTTCTACTATAGGGAAATCCACACCTTGTGTGGGTCGAGTAAGGGGGGAAGCTGTAGATTCTGAAAGTTATATTAACAACTGCCTCACTAAATTGGTTGATTTTGTACACCAACATCACGTTGGAGACGATAAAATGTTTTGGCCCGACTTAACGTCCTGCCATTATGCAAGAGCAACTCAAAATTGGCTTCGCGAAAACGACATAACTTTTGTACCAAAGCAAAACAACCCTCCTAATTTACCTCAGGGCCGTGTATTTGTAGATTTGTGGGCATTTTTAAGTCGCAAAGTATATGGTGGAGGGTGGGAAGCCGAAAATGAAGAACAACTACGGCGTAGAATTTTTAAAAAGTTACGCGAAATAGATGTTCAAATCGTCCAGAACCTGATGAGAGATGTTCGCAGAAGATTGCGCCTAGTTGAGAAGCACGGGCCCCTTCACTTAGTTTAAGTTAATAATTTTAATAGTTATTACGCCGTCAATTATAGCAAATAATAAAAGTTTAAATAAAGTTACGTATTACAAAAATATATGGTTAAATACTTTGTGCCAAAACTATTGGGTCATACGTTAGTATTCGTTTTGTTACTTTTAGATCAAACCTCGTGGTACTTGTTTATTACAAAATGTTTATTTCATTGTATTTTAAAATTTGGAATGGCAGATGTCATTGAAATGTTCTAGAAAGAATTATCTTTTTTTCTGTTTCAAATATTTTTCTCGTGCTGTTTAAGAAACCATATGCCACGATAATTTTTTTTGTAAAAAGTGACAGAAATAAGTTACTATAAGGAATGTTTGTGGGTTAATTCGACACTTCTCGTCATCTTGTTATTCGCAAATTTGATACAAGAAATATCAGGCTTTGCATAAAGTAAACATTACATAGATGTATTAAATTAATTTATCAAATATATCTCGCTTTAGTTATTCATCAAACTTCAAAAACAGAAATGAAATTGTTAGTGTATCAGATCGGAAATTAGTATGTCATATCAAAATAGTAATTATTACATGTGGTTTTGTTTTCCAAACCGGCAAGCGGATTATCCGTATTTGACAATTACGCAGTGTAACGAAATTACCTTGCGCGCAAAAAAATATAAAATATAAAAATTTTTGTTTCGGTACTCGTATATTCGCATATGCAAATAAATTTTAAAAAATCAGCAATTCAACGTGTACCGAATTCAATGTTTCTTCATTTAATAAAGTATGAACAAAAGCGAACGGTAAAAATATAGAATCTACAAAAAAGGGCGCAGTAAAAAAGAATCGAATTGTTTCCGATTCAAAGAACCCGACGTTGACGATCGGAATATAAACAGAAAACTCGTGAAAGGACGCGAATACCAACGTACAACATGATCGCATAAAAAGTGAACTCATTCAAGTTGCTGGTTACAGTTGGCTGCCGATATTACGAGACCAAAAACACTCGACATTTTTTTAAGTATGCGGCTTATTTGATAAGCTTTAGATGTCGATTTTTAAGGTATACATACTTTCTACATAACATATAAAAATATTGGAAACAGTTTTGAAAACACACACACAAAGAAAATCAAGCCTCAATATACCGGTCGTTGTTTTAAACCGGAAACATAGGCATGGTACAACAGAAGGCAAGCAGTATAGACACGTAAACATGCAGACACTGTTTGGCGTCATTGAATTTGTATACATATGTTCTCAGTTTAATTGAACAACTGGTACATGTATAATGTGGTTTTAAAATTAACCGAAGCGTTTTCAACAGTTATTCAGATCCAATTATTTCATTTTGAGGATAGATTTTCATTGAAGTTAATAAAGGATTTCCGAGTGTGTATCAAATGAAATATTAAGTGCATACCACATTAATTATTACTCGCCGAATGAAATTCGTGCTAATTTAATCTGAAACACAGCCATGGTAAATGCAAATTAAATAAAATTTAATTAATTTTTCTGATGTGGAATTTAATATATGTAATTTAACTTTTATAAAAAAATATATATTATAGAATGGTGACAGATCTAAAGTAGAAGTTCCTACTTACAATGGACTCTATACATATACTCTATACCGCATTCACAGTAAATAATCAATAGGTAGTAGCGCGGGCGTTCGGAACGTGCACGCATCTGCGAGAAATATTTTAATGTGATCTCATGCTGAAGGATTAAACACCGTTTTCTCTCACGCATTCGTATTTGAACCCCCTTTTCAGCTTTTTCAGCGCTTTAATACACATATTAACACAAAGCCGAATGCTCATGTGGCGTCACCTAATATATCGTTCACCGTGACTGCATGGCATCCGGTTGTACATTAACAACTCAGCTTTACTGTCCGATCAAAATGTTTCAGTGAGCAACTCAGCTTTACTGTTCGATTTAAATGTTTCAGTGATTGTAATATGTAAAGTTATCCACAATTTTCATATGTTTTAATTATTTATTTTAATTTAATAATTATTCAACGGTTTAGATCTAGAAGCTCGAACGATGGTAAATCACTACGTTTATGGTGAGCTTTAAACGCCGAGGTAATTACTATAAACCGAAGTTAATGCATAATTGTCTTCACACAATAAGACGTAAAGACACGTAAAAATAATTTATTGGGCAGCTTTACTGCGCTTCCTCGCTTTTAAACATTAACCGACAACTTAAAAGAGAAAGTCGACGGTAGGTCAGATTGTTAGTGCTCGTTTTTGATTCCCGTCTCACAATCAGATAACTCGAACTGTATAATAATCAGGATCTTGCACATTTAATCTTCAGTCTTCTGCGTTACGTAACATGAAAACATGGGCGATGAACTCGGTCGAATGCCTCCACGAATATAAAGTTACTCAGTAATGCGATACTTGTGTCCTAATTAAATTCCGAATTTTGTTTCGTACATCTTCTTATTATAAAAATGTTTTCTTTTATTATTTTCGACAAAAATAATGTAAATTTAAAACGCATCACTTCATGTATAGGGTGGCCCAACGATGCGTATTTCTTCTGTGAGGCCTATAGGAAAGAAATTAGGAAAAAAATCGATAAAGAATTTTATAATAGACAATACGCGGCATATTGTAAAATTATTTTGAAGTATACAGAGTGATCAGAAAAATCGTGGTTCGTGGAAACTATTTTTTTTTAATGGAATAACCCTGTATATTTTTAGATATTTGGATGCGCCGCAATGAACAGATTACAGCGGTATAAAGATATGTTGATTTTATTGAATAACTTTCATAAAATAATTTTTTTTTCTTGAAGAATTTTGCAAAAATTCAGGCAGTTTGAATATGAATTTCAGATTAATGAGATAACACAGACGAACGAAAATCTGACACGATATTTTTGGGACTTTGGCATTTATGAAAATGTGAAAAAAATTAAGATATCTTTTTGCATTATACCGAGCGATCGATACTTATGAAACATTTGGTATCTTATTTTTTTTTAAATAGAACGGCCTACTTTTTATTTCAGAAATAGCTAGCACTTAAATGTAGCTTTCTGCTGATATAAGGTTATATATCTTTATTTTTAATAATTTCGTCACAAAAAATTTTCTTTTTACAAGTATTTCAATGGCCGCTTTTAAATTATTTTTGGTAAAATACATCCTATCGCGGAGGTATTCAATTAGAGATCTTTGAAAGTAGAATCAAATGATCGAAAAATGACTTCGAATGATTGAATTTAGGTAGGAAAGTAGCAATGCTGGGTGTACAGTTTAAAACGCCGACCATTGAAATACTTATAAAAAGAAAATTTCTAGTGACGAAATTATTAAAAATAAAGGTATATAACCTATATATCAGCAGAAAGCTACATTTAAGTGCTATCCATTTCTGAAATAAAAGTAGGCCATTCCATTAAAAAGAAATGAAATACCGAATGTTTCGTAAGTATCGATTGCTCAGTATAATGCAAAATGATATCTTAATTTTGTTAACATTTTCATAAAGGCCAAAGTCCTAAAAATATCGTGTTAGATTTTCGTTCGTCTGTGTTACCTCATTAATCAGAAATTCAAATTCAAACTTACTGACTTTTTGCAAAATTCTTCAAGAAAAAAAATTATTTTATGAAAGCTATTCAGTAAAATCAATATATCTTTATACCGCTGTAATCAGCTTACTATGGCGCATCCAAATATCTAAAAATATACAGGGTGTTCCATTAAAAAAAAATAAGTTTCCACGAACCACCATTTTTCTGATCACTATGTATAGTTCAAAATAATTTTACAATATGCCGCGTATTATCTAGTATAAAATTCTTTATAGATTTTTTTTCCTAATTTTTTTCCCATAAGCCTCACAGAAGAAATACGCATCGTTGGGCCACCCTGTACAGTTATTTAAGCGCGTGTTAAATTCGTTATCAATAAAATCAAATCGTCTTCTGGCTACGAAATTATTATTCTAAAAAGTACAAACAACCCTAATTTTAATATTCGCGTTTATGTCTTCAGGAAACTTTTTGAAAATTTTGTATTAATTAGAGTTAAACCTGTTTATTGAAGTGGATGAAATTAAATGATATCGCTGTTAGCTTTTTGCTCTTGCTCAGGCAAAGCGATTTAATTGATTTTAATATTATGTAGTTTCGACTTTGAATTTACGACTCTAATATCCGCTTCATATTTTCATGATTTTTCTTTCTATTTACCTTATATTTTATGTGCTAAGTTAATTGCAAAAAATATATGCACGTAGAAAATTTAGAGGACTTCTGCTGTGCTTGATGTATGGAAATAAATTCCGAGCGAACTCCAAGGGAAAAAATCTATAACTTCCTTCAGCATAAATGAGCGGCAGTAACTGCAAACAATTTACAAACAGATTTGTTGGGATTTATAGTTTCCACAAGTAAGTTTCCCACAAACTTGCTTCCATATTATTCGGCATGGAACTCAAACTGTATTCTGTAACTTTACGACTTTGCGTTCAAAAAAATATTATGCGTAGTAAATTATACGAATTTTCTTACTATGCGAATTAAGAACTTATAATTAATTATGTTAGTTGATATTGCCTGATTTGATTTGAAAAAGCAAATTAATTTCAAAGTACTATGTTTTGTTAAAAAAAAAATATTTAATCATATGTTTTTCTTTCAGAATATTTTGGACAAATTTAATCCGGGAGCCCGACAGATGATAAATGCCGGAAAGGCTTATTTGAAAGCTTTGCACGGTAAGTTAATTAAAAACTTTTTTTATGAATCTCTCATTCTTTTAATGCAATCTCTAATCCAATTACGTTCAACAAGAATTTGATGTTTACTTTATGTTTGTATTTATGAAATTGTAATTTAATACTACTATTCATTCACGTTAAAATAAGTAGGTATCTAAAAACTGACATCTATTAGCGAACTTTTAATATTAATCTTGAAGTAAAACTTAGGCATTCTTCAAAAAAAAGTATTAAAAAGTATTTGAAATGAAACTGTGAAGTGATATCTCGCAACGCGTTTTTTTTTCTCAAAGGTCTGACGTGTTAATTTCGAAAACTTCGCAAAGAAGACGAGATGTCCTTTCGCAAGAAATTCAAATTATTGAAAGTCATTTATTACTTTTTCCTAACGTCTTTATTACTTCGGGGCTTTTACGAATTTCACGAAGCGTGTCGTTTTATTCAGGTTCTCTTATTGATTACCGTCTTTAATTTCAAATATCGCGAACATATAAATGATTTCATTAAATAAAGTCACGTATATAATAAAGCGCGAAAATTTCGAGGTTTTGCGCGTAATAAATCCAAATCAAGTGTAAGCCGAAAACTCGCATATGAGCTAACCGATTTTTCGAAAATTATTTCACTCATCTACATGGTGGATTAATGCGTCGTAAATCATTCTCGCTTTAATAAATTACTATGTCAAAGCAATATACAGAAAGAGTTATAAAAGTTCCTAGACGTAAAGGTGGACAAAAAAGTACATTTCGTGGGAGGAAAACGTTTCTGGCTCACCTGCATAAGCAAGCGTTATTATAAAGTCTGCAGAATTTTCCACAATTTATCTTCCAGAATAGCAAGCTATTTTTCTAATTTTTATTTTATTTTTAAACTCGCTACAACATGCTTTGTCAGCAATTAGGAGAATATCTGAGAGCATCTGGTTACAAATGACACCTAATCATCACCTACTTCGCAGTTGTTTCCGTATTAATAAATCTTCTAGAATTGTTGGACAATAAAAAAATTAAAAATGCATTTACTTTTTATGTTTATTTTATCGTTTTAAACTCATAATCAGGGAAAAGAATTCAGGCCACTTGTCACACACAGGCTCGCCCACAACGTGCGAATGCTCGCATTGCACTCTCACTCAATAACAATTCAATGCATTGCTTCGGAGGCTGCGAAAAGGTGGCAGGAGTAAATAGTACATTCGGCGTAAAAAGCGACCAAAACTAATCGGCCTGAATTCTTTTCACTGCTCATAATAATCTTTCAAGAGAAAAAATGCGAAGTTCTTAATTGAGATAATCTCTATATTCGTTTCACATTTCAGGAAATGTTTTTTGTCTCAGGCATATACATAATAAGGCGCTCTAATGCGAAGAAATCTTTCTAACATTTCGAGACTATCTACTTTTACGTGTCCATCTTTGCGAGAATCTCTTCTGAGGAACTCACGTTTACGTAATAGACGAAGGAATGTTGAATATTTTTCTAAATGTGTAGGTATTTACAAATAAGTGTTTATCATCAACTGAGATCTCTGTATGCGGTACAATTTATGATTCATGTAATTGCTTCTTACACGGTTTTCCTTTTTTTGATAAATCGCTTCTTATACTTTTATATCTTACTTATATTACCCTAAAATGCACTTATACTTAATAGAATTTAAAATCTGTTTAAATTTTTTTAGTTATGTTACCTAAAGCCACCGAACTGTGCTACATACTAAAATTCATCGGACGGAAAACGCCATGGAGCGTTAAGAAAAACCATTTCAGTGAAATGGTCTAGTCTAAGCTAACGTATTGTTATGCTACACGTAGGAAATTTAACGCTTTACATCACACACATGTACATTGTGTTTACGTTATGTAAAACGTTATTATGAAGCAATACCTCACCTAGAAAATCATCATTTACGCTTGAGAAATAATTAAATTCGAGTCAGGTGTGCCTGGAGAGAACAATAACAATTTCCTTCATTCTTAAGTCACGAATTCTACTCTTCTTTGGAAATTTGTATACATATATTTATTCTACCGCATTTGGAAAAAATCCTTCGAAATGCTTGCTGAAAGTGACTAATACTAGATTTCTTACCCAAAATATTTTTTATTAAAACTCAGGAAAACAGCAATGAGAAAAAATAAATTAAAAAACGTTTGTTACCATGTTATTCGTTTATTCGACTTTGAGAACGAATCGAATCGGAGATACATACATACATACATATATCAAAATTAACTAATTTATTTCATAAATGCAATTTCATTTTATTGTTTTACATCTTTGAAATTTATTTTTTTAATGTAGTAACTTGTGTAGAAATTTTCTTTTAGAGAAAAAAAAAACATCCCATGCCGACACACTGTAATAACATTAAACTTTTTAAGGAAATCCATTAGTAAAATTATGCTGCCTCTTCTTTGGAATGCAGTTTTTTTAATGTAGAGGTCAAGGGTACGTACCATAAACGTTTAGTTGCTCTTATTGTTTTTTTTTTATCTCCACGAGTGAATGGGTGGTATTCGTTGAAGCTCATTGATTCTCACGCATGTTTCGCAACGTAAGTCAAGCATCGTGTAACAGTATTAGTAAATGTAGTGGAATGAACTAATTCAATCAAACAAAAAACCTCAGAATTGCAGATTATGATTGTACTAATTTGTGTGAATTTCTACCTCGTGACCAAATTGACTCAATCTTGTGTTTGTACGAAAGTTATTTTGATTTGATTTTTATTCTGAATTTTATTAAGTGTACCGACACACTATAAAATGTATGATGAGTAATTTTAATTGATTATTTCCAGAAGGAAGACATTCATTGTTAAATTAAAAAAAAATAGCTTAATATAAGTCTGTGTCAAACGTAATGCGCAAATCAGTGAATGAGACGTCTTGCCTTCGCCGATTCGCCGTGGAACCAATTCGCGATCTGCCCAATTCGTCATCGCCAGTTGATGTTTTATTTATCTTGATGAGTTTTAAAACTCTTTCTGATTATTTTAAATATCCAGTTTTTACTAAGGAATTTCGTTACAGATATGTATAAAAAGCTGGACAAATGTTAACTTTATTCTCTTCTAATGGAATGTTTTTTTACTCCAAATTTTATTTATTTTTCATATAAGTCATCATATGTTAAAAGTCAACTGGTTTTCGGATTTTGACGACTGAAAGTTGCATACATACTAACTATGCATCATAGTGAATCAATAACAATTTATATATATTTTTTTCCATTAAAGATATTAGCTTCTTTTATTTTATTTTCGTTAGTTTTCTGGATATGTACATTCAAAATATACGTTTTCATGGCGAATTTACCGACAGCGAGTTTGCCAACGGCAAAATGTACCTATCGTACGAATTGGCAACGGCGAATTGGCGACGCAAATCGGCGACAGTGAATTATCCTAGACCTCGCAAACTACGCGACAGATTTCAAATTTGTGCCGTTTTAGCTCTGTTTAGCAAATTTCATTAAATTTGGGATTTAACTGTTGCAGACCGTTCGCAAAACTAAAAGAAAATTGGGTAAGTGCAGTTCCTTTTACATAAATGAGTCGTAAACGAAGCAAAACAACCGTCCACCATTATGATTCTTAAATGCTAGAATGTTGTTACAACAATTTTATTGTAATACATAAGTATAACTAGCTTTAAAGGTGCCGCCGTGGACATCGTCTTAGCAATCAACCATTGTATGTTTTTGAAAGCATCAATTATTTTGCATCTTGCTTTCTTTTTCTATGTTTTCTCTTCCAAATCACGGTAGACGCGCTCAATATTTTAAGTATTCCTCGACGTTGTCTCATCATGATATTTAATTCCTTAGTTATCTTTTAACTATTTATGTTGGTTATTTTTTGATTAACTTTCCTTGAGACTCATTTTACTAATTTTTCCCTATCTCTATTGTTTCAATCTTCCATCCCTTCTTTAAGCTTGTGGCGTCTTTAGTCATAACGCATTTTTCATATTTATTTGGTCCTTTAGTGTTTTCAGTTAAATACATTTGATTTTCCTCTTGCCATTTCACTATATTCCTAAAACTTAGACTTAATATTATTTTATTCTGCTTTTCTGTTTCGCTTTGATCTACTGCCTCAATTTTCGGTGAACTTCTCTATAGTATCGTTTTCGTTATTTTTATAATTATTCCAAGTTTTTCTCATTTTTGGCTGTTGTGGTCCTTTCCGTTTTATTAAACTTAGGTCCAATTTTATAAATGGGGCTCAACTTTGAGCTGAGGCTTAAACCCGTAGCAACGATCATTTCAACAATTGTTGTGGAGGATTTAAGCTTCGGCTCAAAGTTAAACCGTCATTGTAAAACTGGGCCTTAAAATCCTAAGTAGTTATTTTGACAAGAAAAGATGTCTGGTCACTACTCACAATAATATAGTGAAGAGTAAATTATCCAGAGCTTGTGGCAAGATACGAAATCGTCTGACAAGTTGGAATAGTTCCAAACCTTAAATTAAATAATAATAATAATAAATAACAATATAATAACCTGAAATTAAATGTCGACTACTGCCAAAATTTCAATACGCTAGATCTTCAGTGTAAAATTTTTCAAAAGAACTATTAGAGCTTATGTGACAAGAACAAAATTTTCCTAAATCAAATCGCAAATATCGCTAGTCAAAAAAATTATTTCAGTTTACTTGTTATTGTCACTATAACCTTAAAAAAAGGGAGAGAATAAAAGAGACAGAGATAAAAATACGCTTATCTGGAATTAAAATAACTGTTTGGCATATGCAAATATGGCGAGAGATATTAAATTGAATTGACATAAATGTGAAACTACCGTTTTTAACGGTGTAAAGAAATTATTTTATGGTCTATGTACAGGAAGACGAAGAGCGTAAAGGAAACGAGAGAGAAATTTAATCGGGCAATTCAACAAGGAAGAAAAGTATAGCAAGTTGTTATGCAGCCTCAAAAACATGTATATCTTAATTGGATAAAAACTTTACCAGATAAATTTTATATTGTGAAAGATAAAGGTGATTTGAATGATGAAGACGAATGCACACCTTTCGAAAAAATTGGGAAAAATTCTTTGTGTGGCAAGCAATTTCTTTTTGCAATCCTTGCAGTTCCCGTTTTTACTGAAGTCACAGTAAATAATTGCACAAAATTAATTAGAAAGATAATTGTTTCCATTTACTCGTGAACTCAAGAATTGTGTCATGTTTTGGCTAGGTCTTGCCTTGTCCTCAGGATGCAAAAGATTTGAGGAATGATTCCGCAGCTACACGTCTTTTTTTTTCTTTTTTGAAAGGAGGTTATACCACCTATTTGCCCGAAACTGTGGCCAATAAAAATATATTGGGTGCTAATCAAGCAAAGGTTATAGAAAGAAGCAGAGACAACCAAACAACCGAAAATGTTATAAGTTTTTCAACGAAAATACCACAAACACTACGAAATGTTGTCTAAAAAAAACGTACAAATTCTAATTGAGGAAAATTAACCAAGAAATCGAGGAGAAATTAAATTTGGTTTATTTTTATATCTACTGATAATATACCGAGATAGCAAAAATATTTTGGCCAAGGACGACCATGAAGTGGAGAGAGCTATCTATTAACAGTAAGTAAAATAAGAATAACGAGAAGTAAACTTTTTCAGAACTGCTTGACAAATTTTGGCAATCAAGAAATAATTGATACAATGCACGAACCTAGCTCAGATAATATTTTAAAATCCATGACAACCTTTGACCATTATAATTTTTGATTTTGATGTCAAAGTATGTATATGAGTTCTAGTTCTAGTAAATGTTTCTAATATCAAATTTGTTTTCTTAAGCCCGCAACAAGCGATCATATATTGTATGAAATTTACATGTAATTTGTGATAAAACCTATTTTTCAACGTGTATAGCGAGCAAAAGGAATTACATGAATTTATACATGTAAAATTGAAAACAAGGAGCAAGTTCTATTTCTCAGGGCTTTTGACGTGAAATTTTAGTAAATTCTAGTGACTGATTGTTGCTGTTGGCTGTTGGTTCAGATGAAAGAAGAACGACTTCAGCTAGTTTATGCGGGTATATGTTTATAAATAATTTTAGCTTCAAGATAGTTTAATCAGCGATGACCACGTGCTCTCCGTTTGGATGACACACCCTTGATAAGAAGAAAATAACTTGAAGTTAGAAGCATTAATGAGTTACCATCTTCACCAACATTAACATTCTAAATTACTATTTAGCAGAACATCTTTTTATTAATATAATTGAAACGTGTATTGCAAATTACAATTCATGAATATATACACACTTGTTTACATGAATTTTTACGTGAAATTATTGGAACATGTATTGCCGGCCTTAAAAATTGTTCAATAGCCGTCTTAATTAGTTGTAGTAGTGGTACAGGGATTTTTTTTTAATTTAATGTGCAGGAGTAACATTCAGTAATGAAACCCGAGGTAGTGTGAACATGTTATTTCTTTAATTTAGTTATTATATTGTTTAATGTAGATGATGATAGTACAGCTCTTTGTTGAATTTGATGTTACATCTCAAGGAACGCTATCAAATCCCGTGTAACGAAGCTTTTGTATTTCACTATAAGGAAAACGTCCTCATTGTAATGAACAGATTAAATAGCGACATCCTACGATCGCTTTCTGACCTGACATTGCAGTAGGATGGATAAATTGAAGCGAGTTTGCTACATAATAAGTCATCCCTCGCAAGGCGGCCACACTTGCTGTTAAAGCATAATGAAAGTCCACATTCTAGTTATTAATAAAATACTCCTAGAATATAAAATATATGAAGTTCCCAATTTACACCCAAAACCTTGACTCTTGGTTATTTCGGCCTCAACATGTACTCGCAATTTCCCTAAAGGTATAATATTCTATCCCTTATGAGTATACAATATAAATTACCTTTTTAATTAAATTTTGAAGAAAATTTACCGCTGGCGATATTTTATTAATTTTCTGTGCATATGTAAATTGTATAATGAATTCAAAAATATTAAGTGCGTGGGTACTTAATGTTTCTTATTCAGTTAGGAAGCTGCTAAAATATTACGCTGATGAAAGCAGCGCTTCAATGTAAATGCAGGACACTACATTGGCTGCTTTTCCTGTATGAAGAGGTTTGCTTACATTAAGCCGAGAGAATGCGGCATTCTCTAGATGCAGTTAAGTGAAGCTTTCCCCTAAATATAATCAATTTCGCTCCAGTGGCTTCGGCTCCATCTTCATCAGTTGTGACAGCTGAATGCAGCACTTTCCGCTCTTTTTTTTGCTTTGTAATTATTTCCGACTTAAGTTCTGTAATCATTGGAAGTGCAATTTTTTTTAACGGATTTTTATTTTAATTTTAGGAAGGCATAAATATTTATGGAATTAACAAAGAAAGACGAACACACTTATCGATAGGTAAATGGAAAACTTTCGGATTGCAAAATTTCATTTACACATTTAATCAACTATTAAAATAACGAACAAACTGGAAATAATGCGCTGAATATTTATCGGATCATGTAAAAATTCTGAAATATAAACGTGCAGCATCAAACTTTGAAACATTTTGAGTCTTGCAATAGTAGTATAATATATTCATAGGTAATTTCATTGCATTTTTATTACTTTTGCACTGTGCTTCAAGTAAATTCTGAATATATTTGGAGTATGTAAAAATTCTGAAATATTAACGTTCAACATTATACTATGAAAATTTTGAGCTTTACAATAGTACATAAAATATTCGTAATTTCATTGTATCTTTATCAGCCACGTGGATACGTCTTGCATTGTGCTTGAAGTATAATAGTCGTGCAAGTTCTCCTTTAGGGAATTAATTGCATTGTGTAAATTCTAAGCAGTCCTTCCTCGCTCGCATCTCACCCCAAGTTATTTTGTGCGTGTATAAAGAATTCCGTATCATCTGCGGCGTTGCTGATGTCAACGCCCCAACTGTCTCCTTCAACCAACTCCATATATTTTCCGCACTTTTTCATTTGGCAGTCACCACAACTGCAGTCAATACATAATAGAGTAATTTTGCCTACAAGGAAATCTCAGATTACAATCCACAATAACGGACCTTCATCAACGTTTATTCTTGTTACCTATTGCAGTTATATGTTGTATGTTTCACTTATATGCTACAGCTATATCTCCATCAACTTATAACGAACAGAAATAGTAGTAAAGTCACACTTACGCATATATAATGTGTAACGCATTTGGAGTGACATTTCTTTGATTTGTTCAAAAAAGTGGTATTCATAATTCCATTACAAAATTATTGCCTTAATCTGTGGCTACACTTATGTTTAATATCAAATGAAAGGTCAAAGAATCACGTTAGTCGTCACATTAGACACAGATGTGGCACCGGCATTACAATTACATTACTTTTCTCATATGTTATTTATAGCAACGGTTTTTCATCAAAGCAAATAAACTGTCGTGAAATTACTTTTATTTTACAATTTCCTTAAGCAGATAACACGGATAAAAGGGCTTCTGTATTCGTATACTCTGCAGAAAGAACCGTTTTGTTTACTGTCCGCTGAAATTAAACTCATCGGTCAAATGATGTCAAATTATTGTTTAATCGTGAGGAAATGAAACAGATACAAGGGATTGCGTAGAGCCCCCGGCAGCGCAGGCTAATCCTTGTTTATGTTATTTCCAAAACGAACGTTCTTTTCTGCGTCTATCGTATTGCAGATGTAATTTTGGGAAATTTTATTTTGTATTAAGTAGATGTGTGTGTTATTTTATTAAAAAATATTTACGTATCTACGTGAAGTAGAGCTGAATTAAAAAAAAGATGAAAATTTTCTAGGTGTAAATTCGCTTCTATTTTTCAACTAATTATTTATTTGATAATACCTATCAAAATTATTTTCTATCGCCTATTTATTTATTTATAAACTGACCTACCGTTAAATGATTCTAACCAATCTCTAATAAATCTTTCTTTTCTTTCTTTTTTTCTCACACTATCGAAAAAAGTAGGAAAGACAAATTTTTTTGAAATTTTCTGAATTCTTCGAATTCAGCTGTACATATTGCGGCAGTTTTGACACAACCCTTTTTCATGTGTCGGTTGATTTCTTGAATAATTTAAATTAAATTTAATCAAAAACTGCCTGAGGAAATAGAACACGCTCCAGCTCTAAAGCTTGAAACTCAAACATTTCCTCGTATAAATATCTAATGCAGAAAAAAAATGCTTTACAACACAAAATAGGGTTGCGTAAAACTGCTTTTATAAATGACTGTATTCACATCATTGGAGGTGATTGATGTACTACTACTATTACAAAAACACTTTGTATAAAGATTTCAGTGGCGTAGCCTTGCAGGCTGCAGGGGTTGCAGAGGAACCCGGCGCTAAGAAACCGTGGGCGTTCAAAAAAAATCAAGGTAACTGACAACTAACAGTTACAGATGAATATCTAAAAGTTTCACAAGCGCCGAAAACATATTTTGATTCAAGGATTTCTGATGAATATGAAATACATGTAATTTAAAATAAGTAAGCAAAGAAAGAAAAGGAAAGAAAGAAATTTCTTTGCCCTCCTCTTAAACCAGCGCTTTCCAAACTTGTAGGTTTTGCAACCCCCTTCTGAACTGTGATTCACGCTCCTGCCCCTCGAATCTCGAACTGGTTTCATAGTATTTTGTAAGTATTTGAGTAGTATTGCGTAGAGTAGTATTTTTTAAATATTTGAGACTTCTTATGATATTATTTCATAACTGACAGTAATAGCGCATTTCTTTTATTGGAGTTTGTTTGCATATCCTGAAATACATTGATACGTTTTCTTCTTAACTTAACTTGGAAATTTGCACCTTGATGTTCAAGGTATGGCATACATACAGGATGATTCAGAATAAGTGTCCGACCCGTTAGGAGCGTCATGCAAGTGCGAAATTGCAAGAAATAAATCTATGAGATGCATTTCAAAAATCAATCTCCTTTGAATCCAAAATGGAAAACATGATTCGTTTCTTACGTATACATACATACAAGTCCGAAATTCGAAGAATGAGTTGCGTTTTATACATTTTTTTCCGCAGAAAGTGATAAATAAAAACGTTTTATTGTTTCATTTCAAGGTAAACGCTAGTACTTCGTTCTATTCCACGCGAGTTCATTGCTCTTGTGACGCAATATAGCTGTAACTAGTGCCCACCAACAAATTTATATTTGAATCTTCAATGCATTTTATCTTAAAAAACTATGGATGTTAAACCCCCCTATGCATACAGACTTTTTGTTTTCTTTTTCTGTGTACTATCTGTGGTTGACGGGTCGGACACTTATTTTGAATCACCCAGTATATGTACAGGTCGCGAGCGTTAAATTTTGGTCGTCACTGTCAGTTTTAATAGTAGAAGTTAAAATTTTCATTTGTGTTTTATCACGAATCAAAACAAATATTTGAGACTAGCATTCAAAATTAAAGTCCAGTTGCACCGACGTTGATTAAAGTTAATCCCGAATTAAGGCGTAGAAAGTCTTATGATTTGTTAACAATGACGATGCAACTCAGCCTTAAACACGAATCTCCTTAATTTTAATAAAGTACAAATAAAATAAAGCCCGGTGCAAACTTTTGACAATTAATGACGACCAAAATTTATTGCTCTAGATTGTATGTACATGCAATCTCTTGTAAAAATAAAATAAATTAGTTGCTATCTGCGTTTTATAAAATTTATTTTGCTACGCCCACCTTTGTAGACTTATAATACGCCCCCCCACTCTCCCAGGGGGGTTGCGTCCCACAGTTTGGGAAACGCTGACTTAAAGAAAAAACATTAACTCATTGGTAAATTTTAGGAGATATTATTAGTGTTCTTGGTCGATGCAAATAACCTTATTATAGCCCAACAGATGGCGTTCGTTACTGATTAGTTTGTTGACCAAAACTTACGTTGTGAGTTTGTGCTGTAATTATTAATTTGTTATTCTTCTAAAAAAGAAAACTTAGGTTTATGAAAAAGAATGGCCACAACCACCTTGCACATTAATACCTCCTTTCTGTTTGAGTTATTTAAAAAGTTTAAAAAAATGATTTTCCATCCGATAACAGATTTTCTTTAACGATTTTAATATTAATTCATTAATTCACAGTTAAATGGATAACTTTAAGCGTGCTCCACTGAGCGCTAGTGTTTAAACGCCTTTCCTAACCTAAAATGTTGACAGCTCTTATCACTTTTTAAGAAGCAGGATAATCTAAAAGGCATTGAGTAGTTTTGCTTTGCTTAGCGTACAAAGTAAGTAGCTAAAGAAACAAACTTTCTAAAGATTTTTAAACTTTTTTATTTTAAATCATAATAAAACAGTCAGGTTTACTTTCTTGTACTTCATATACATATCACATACTTCTTTGTGACCCAGTGACTTGACTTATAGTTACGCCACTGAAAGGTTTAGGCCCGGTTTTTCAATCATAGGTTAACCCTAACTCTCGGTTTATTTCCATGGTAACAAGTACGAAGACAATTGTTTCCATGGCAATAAACTGAAGGTTACAGTTAACTTGTGATTAAAAAACCCCCTTAAGGTAAGATTTGTTTTGAGATTAACTAACCTTGCAGTGTATCTTTTTACCTAAATATCTTGAAAATCAAGGAAGTAAAATAGAAGCCAGAATGCAGAGAATACAGATTGTTGAAAACCTAACAGACCTACACCATACTGCATTCTTCAGGAACACCCAGTAATTATATGTTTGACGCAAAAATTTAAAACGATTCCTCAAAGCACAATAAAATTTTGATAATTGAAATTATTAAAAAAAAATATTTATTATTTAGCAACATTCAACGAACAATTTCTTAAGTTTGTTAAAATGTTAATGATTAACAATAAAATGAAGAATTTTTTTTATTATATATACAGAGACGGAGGACAAACCGCTCGATTGTTTCATAGAATCCGAACCTAATACAGACAGACAGTCATTGACATACCTGTCATATGAAAGCAACGTTGCCTAACGTTTAACGTGGTGGGGATTTTTGAAGCGCTTTGTCCATTTCTGTTCTAAGATAATTTTCTACAACTTGCCGTAATTTTTCAGACAGAAATTCTTTTCTTTTTCACAACTAATGCTAATTTTTTTTGGAAGTTCAGTCTTAGTAAACCTTTCTTCATTTGTTACAAGACAGAAATGCCAGTATTAAGAAAACATTGCGCCTTCAGAGGGTGAAACTCTTTCAATCAAATTTAAAACGTTTTAGAAAGCTTCGTTCTATATTTAAAACGCATAACGTCTTCGGAATCGTACATACATATTTAATGTTGCACTGGAAATTAACGTTTTATTTGATTCAAAGTACCTACGTACGAAATTTGAAATTTATTTTTCTCATAATTATTTACTTGTAAAATATTTGGCGGTTGGAATCAATATTCTGTTAAAACACGAAACTTTTTTTCATATTTGCGCTCCAAGAACTTGCTAAAGGCATTTAGCACACGCTAAACTTTTTACAGCTTCTGTTCTCTTTGTGTTTTATATTTCGATTTGCATAAAATTTTTAGAATTTAATTCGATTACTCATATTGAGAGGTCGATTATTACTCATTAACAAAAAATGTCAACCCGTAATTTGAATGTTTACCGTCTGTAATTACACATACAGAATATTTGCTTCTCATTTAAACATTTATCTTGTGGTTTTTGATAAATACTTTTGTTTGCATTCAATTCAATTAATCAATTAATTAATAAAATTTACTTTTTATCGGAGAGTAATTAGTAATTTAAACGAGTGTGATACATATACACTACTTGCCAGCTATATTATTTTGTAGGGGAGATTTTTGTTTATATTAATACTTCAATCAAATCTATTTTCCTTTTTTTAAACGAAACGCTTAAAAAAATTTGTGTTAGGTCAAAAAGCGATCGTAGGGTGTCGCTGTTTTATCTATGAAACGCTTAAAGTAAAAGTAACAAGTAACACGTAGCAAACGTTATACTCTGCTGCAAAATTTAAACTAGCCTAATACTGATAGAGAAGGAAATTGTAAAGCGCTGCAAAAGTAATTAGACGGAGACGTGATGTGAACACCGTTTACGCGTCTCCATTTTCAATCTTCATCTCTTCATTATAATTTCAATCGCATACTTGGAGTAATACTATTTCTAGTAAATTATTTACAATACAGTATGTTGCACACAACTATCGTTAGGCACATTGTATCTTACAATAAAAAAAAATGTTTTACTCGCAGTTTACAGTAATTTTTATTTTCCATTCTTGATATTCTCTGTATAATACGAGGGTCAAGCTGAATTTATTGAGAATAAAAAATATGGTTAATATTTTGTAGGATTTTATTTTAATGTGTTCAAAGTAATTCCCTTTAGTAATGATACAATTAACCATTCTTTCTTTTCATTGTTTAAAAGCGCGCAACCAATCTTCTTTCGGAATACCGTCAAAATAAGTGTTCCCTCTTCTTCAGACGAAAACATTCTACCCCGCAAATTCCTTTTAAGCCCAAAAAATAGCCAGAAGTCGCACATAGCTAAATTAGGTGAATACGACGGATGTTCTATTATTTATATATTTTTTCCATCCAAAAACTGGAGAGTTAAAGCTGCAGTATGGGATGATGCATTGTCATGGTGCAGAATAATTCCCTTGTTTGGAACCTTACTGACTACTTCAGCTTAATTGCTTTTACTAGCCTAGTACTTCTAAAGAATACTGCTTACATAACTCTTTTCATAGCTCGCAGCTTCTTGGTTATTGTTGGAGCTTCCTCATCTTCATGAATCCACACACGACTCTCTTGGCGGGTTGGTATGTCAAAAAATGGAATATAAGTTTCGTCACCTGTCACTATTTCGAAAAATATTTGGTGGCCACCATTGTTTAAGAAATTTAAAGTTTCATGGCAAATCCTTACACGTTCTGCTTTTTGGAAGTCGGAAAGTTGATGCGGCACAAAACGACTAACCATTTTTTTTAAATGTAGGTGATCATGTAAGATTGTTCTCACAGCTGAGGATCCAATCTTGAGTTGATGCTCGATTGCCGCATAAGTGGCTTTATTGTCCTCTTCAATTATTTTTTTAACAGCAGCAATGTTTTTGTAGGTAACAGCCGTAGGAGGACGCCCTGCTCCTTTTTGATGCTGAACAGAATTTCTTTCGCGTTCAAATTCCTTGTACCATCGGTAAATTGTAGCCAAGGAAGATGCTTGTTCACTGAAAGCCGAATCTAAACTCTCCTTGCACTCATAAGCGCTTAAGCCTTTTTTAAAATCATAATAAATCATGATTCGAAAATGCTCTCTGGGTAATTCCATTTTTGTACTTGTATTGTCACTTTTAAAAATTAATAACTTCGGTTATACCAAACGTAGATTCAGCAGCTAAACTTCAAATGACAGATAAAAAAGTGTTCTAAACAACAATGTATGTTTTACTTTTCAAGGCCTGCTAGATTTTCTTATTTTCAATAAATGCAGCTTGACCCTCGTATTACAGTGCGTATTTAAAATGAAACGCAATAACCAACAATGCGTTTGAAACACAAACTCCCAACTCCTATTTTAAAAAATCCATGACAATATCGACTTCCCACGTTGTAAATTCTAGATAAGCACACTATAAATTGTTTATGTTTATGTTTAATATACATACTTTAATCTGTTATTATTGACTTTGCAATTTGAAAGCGTACCCTTGTCATAATTGATTTTATTTCGAGAACGTGTTCTAAAATTAGGATGTTTGAAAGTAATTAAATTTACACTGCATTTCAGACGTAACATTTCAACGAAAACGTGAAATACTCGTGGTAATCGGATTAAGGTTTACAGTTTAGTAACGCGTACTGAGTGTATTATGTCGTTTGAAGCTCCAAATTAACAGTATGTGCATGAATGCAATGAGTAGCAGCTCTGCCAAATCCAATTTTTCTAATCCTGCACATGCAATTTTTTGCCACTTATTAAAGTTATTTTTTTCCCCGTTACACCGACGTTCTACTTCGTGAGTTTAATTTCAAAATTATATTGAATATCTAAAGTGAAGGCATGAAGGGAACAGAGACCCCGTGGACCAGCGGTAGCCAACTTCTGTATACATAGGATATAGGATCCACTTTTTTTCTTAAAAATAAGTTGCAATCTACCTATAAAAAATTTGACATTTTTGAAACTATTTCTGGAAACATTTAAGTAATGCATTATAACATAATAAGTACTAACTACTGAATACTAAAAGAGCTATGGCCGTTAAGTACGTTTGGTTTGTGTGTTGAAATCAAAATCGTTTCCTCTCGGCACGGATCGACCAAAATCATTTCACGATCGACGTGTTGGCCATTCCTGCTCTAGATGGCAATTATTCAGAGCACCATCTATTGGCAACAAATGAAAATCGTTTTATTCTAATTTCAAATGGCATGATATCATATTCATGTTGACGTTTTCACAGTAATCACATCGTTTTCTGCCTTTCCAATTATATGAAGGAAATCGAAAATCAAAATCAAAAGTAAATTCTTGTATTGGATTGATTCGGTTTTTACTGGGTGAAAATTAATATCTATATTAATTCAAACACTTTTTTTGAATTTTCACTGTTAATTAAACACATTTTTGAATTTTCACTGTTTATTATTAATAACGTATGACAATTGTTTCGACACATAGTGTCTTCATCAGATATACTAATAAACCAAACTAAAATAAAACAACTTCCTATAAATATCTAAAATTACCTGTCTAAGGCCCGATTTCTTCGGATAAATTTATCTGCCAGGTATTATCCTTGGAAACAATTATCGATACAATGGTTTCCAAGGATAATACGTGGCAGATAAATTTATCAGGAGGTGAAGAAATCGGGCATTAATTCTATGAACTAGGGTGCAAGGGTTTTTAAAATAACAGATGTTTACTCACAAAATAAACTAAATTATGGTGAATTATTCATTTTTGTTTGGTCATTTAATAACAAATTCGAATTTTTAAGTTTATTTATTTATAGTGATTCGAGCAAATTTAATTTTGCACCTTTGTTTTCTATATGCATTGTTATAAATTCAAAATTAGAGTCATGGTTGTTATCTATTAAATGGCTTGAGAAAGAGAGAGAGGAAACTAAATTCATCATAGTGAATCATTCAGAGCGCCATCTCTTAGTCGTAAGGTCAATTTATCGAATTTCAGTTGCTACTTCATCGATAACGCTCCCATCAAAAGCTTTGTCTTCTAACTTTCTTAAAAATAGAAGTGGCCCTATTTCTAAAATATAATAGCGATTACCAGGAGTCTTAATGGCAATATACAGCGTGTCTCAACAGTGATGTCCGTGCTTCTAGAGTTTGATTCTGAAGGCTACGAGTAGAACAAATCGAAATGAAAGATTGATAGAAGTTCCAATAAGATTTCATTAAAAAGTTATTCATGAAGAAAACAAGGAATTTCATTTTAATTAAATTAAAAACAAAATAGCATGCAATTATTGCTGGAGATATTCAAACAAGTTTCTCTCTACTTCAATCGCACTATAAATAAAACCCATATAAAAGAAGAAATCTAAGAAGTTTAGACTGGTTTGGGATCACCTCTTCTGATTTACCTTCCAGAAAATGTTTTTTTTTTAAGCTTGAACGCATAAACCATAATGTGAAAACGCTCTGTACTTATTACTTTATCAACGACCACAGAACGTTCGGCTTCCACGCTAAAGTTTAAACTGAAATAGAAGGAAAAAATTTAAACAATTCTTAGATATAGGTAGGTATTAAGATTATTAATAATTCGTCTTGTTATGAATAAAAATTAATTTAGTTTTCTTATTTCTTGAAGAACTCGTTAATGAACACATAACAGAACGTTTTCCATTCGTTGATTTACCTAAATTTGTTTTGGCTTCCTGAATTGAATCCTAAAAGAATGTAGACACTATTTTTGAAACAGTCTGTGTAGGGCTGCTTGAGTTTTTATTAAGAGCTAATTACTGTCAACAGATATGGAGGAATTTTAAATACAATACATTTTTAAATACAATAATAGATTTCTTCTTTGACCGACTCCTACAGGTCCATCAACCTTTTTTTAGGTTTTCATCATCCCTTGCAATGATGCAATTTTATTTTGCTTTTATCGAATCTGTTTTTATCTACGTGATTTTTTCGGATTTCGTCGAAATTATATGTTTTCTAATTTCAAATTCATATCACCATACCATAATATGTATTTTTACAAGTCATTTAAAAACATTTTTGTTTTGTCACTAGACAAGTCATTTTTTGTTTTACAGTTTTCTCAATTTTGACTATACCGAACGACGTTCAAATTGTCTAGACGTTTAGTATTGGTTCTTGACAACATAAGTTCCATCCGATTTTACTTTCATTACTCAACAAGAACCAAAATTTTTGATTCAAGGTGGATTTAACTATATAGCAGTTCAACAGTTTTTTGTGATTCGATTGACTATGTGATCCTTGTCCTAAACTTTTCTAATCTGTAATTAGACATCTTTTATTTTTTAATTTATCCTATCTCCCAATTGCTGCTATTCTCTTTCACACAGAAATATTGTCGCGATTAGATTTTCTATAAAACCATTTAATAATTACGGAAATAATTAACACACTTAATGGCCGTTTTCATAATCAGACTTTAAGGAAGCTTTAATTTAAAGTTACTTTAAGAATGGGGAAACAAATGTATTTTTCTCAGGTTAAACTAACTTTAAATTTAAAGTCCCAATATGAAATCGGCCCAAACATTATGTGTGATCACATGTGATCGCATTCCAGTTACGAAACCCAGAACTCAGAGAAAAGCAACGCGCGGATTGTGAAACTGGAGCGCTTATTGGCAAGCCTTTTGCAAACTCAAATGCTAATTCGTGACCGAGTTAAATAAACAGATTTTTGTAAACAAACCGAAGCTGAAACCGTCACCAGCAATTCGAGTAATCGTCCGGCCCGGTCTATTGCCTACCCCATTCAACGCAACGCAGAAGTTTTCATCGCGACCTTCCAAGCAACCCGGACTGGCAAAGAAAACTCTCGACCCCCAGAAATCACTTTAACTATAATCTAAATCAAATTAAGAGGTATATTCTTGTAAACGAATTGTTTTAAAAGCTTTACCTATGCCCTTAAAACAGTAACTCTCCTGGTGACATGGTAGAAGTCATTCGTGACCTGGTGGAGTCCTTTCATGACAATATTTTAAGTACGTTAATGACAAGTAAGATTTCAAACTCATAAGTGCTGTTTTTTCCTCTTGGATTCTTAACTAACTTCGTGTATACTGAAAGATAAGAGAAGAAGGCTCGTCATTTTGATGGAATCAATAGAAATAGGACAGGAAAATGTTCTTCCACTAAAGCTAGCTTCAGACACTAAGCTCATTTCAGATCTAAAGAGTAACTTCAAAGTGATAAAAATGCAAAAGGTTCCTGCCTCTAACTGCTTCTTCCTGAAATTCCTCATGGTTTACAGTTGAAATCATACAGGTGGCCAGATTCTTGAGACGAAAAAAGAGAGCACGTTAAACAAATTACCCGTCATTACGCTGTCTTCGTCTCATAAACGCGATAATGCAGTAATGATCTATTTTTCAATTTTTTCAGATTAGTTTTTTTTTTCTTCAAACTTTACGACTTAAACCTTAAACACACTTATTGTTAAAGAAAAACATTATTTTTCCCCTGAATTGCAAAACAAATTACACAAATTTTTGAGAATTCTAAATAATATTCAATGTTTTTTTGACATTTTAGAGATCATAATTTTTGAAAATTGGGTTTCTCGTGATTGTTTAATACTTTGACCTTGTAGAGTGGCGATCAAGCTAATCGAGATCAATTGATAATTTAGTAACCCTTACTACCAGCGTCAATAAGAGCGCAGTTAGCTTGCAGCGGCCTCGATTAGGATAGTCGCAACTATACACTTGAAGACTGACCCATCGTGTTGACATTCAAAGATGATTTCATTATATTCACGTGGTGTGTATTGGTCTTGAAATTTTAATATGTGTCAAAGTTAGTATATGAGAAGTTATCTCATCCGCTTGGATTTAGATGCATAAAGCCGAACAGCTGGTCGCGCTGGTGGGGGTGTCTGTGCGATCTCTGGTGACGTCAGACCATACTACGGTAATTTTAATTGATTAAGATCCACGACGCATGCACAGTCGGTGTCGTTACCATAACAACGCAACTATTATGATCATTTTAAATGGGGCTTCTGCTCAGATGAGTGACGTATACCTGAGACCCAGCGATAAAGGTCGAATCCGTCCGATATTGTATGAGGCAACTTCTCATATACTAACTTTGGGTATGTGTCATGTGTATTGTAGAAATAGACATAATATGACAGTTCCAATAATATATTACTTTGATCGATTGAAAATCAATTTACAATACAAACAAAAGAATGAAACAGTTTTTTTTCGTACAGATGTGTTCCTTTGGAACTTAAGACTCAAACATTTACTGTACATCAGTTCAGAAACTGTAACGCGAATGTTTAAAATGGAAAGCACAATGCACAAAATCATTTACGTGAGAGAGAAAGAATATTACCCAGAGCGCGCTCTTTTTTATTACTGAACAGGTCCATGACTCTTAATAATTATAGCAATCTAAAATATTGCAATCAAGAAGATTAGCTTCTATTTCCAGTCCATTTTCAACATGATCTTTTACCTGTCAAAAAATAAATTTTACAGTTTGAAATTTTACATCTCGTTGATCCAAAAGCGTTTCTAAAGATTACAAAATGGATGCCCTTTCTAGGATTGATTTTTTCTGCGTCAATTTTTTTTCTTTTTTTCAAAAAGTAAAATAAATACAATGAGCAAGTATACCGTGAATTTATTTTAACATAAAACATTGCTGTTCCGTACAAATCTGAGAATCAATAGCAACGTGTAAAATTTCTAAATGAAACTGTCCTTTTTAAAATAGAACATGAGATGACAGATGTCATGAATCTGTTCTATTACTAACAGTGCTTTCAATATACTTGTACAAAAAAATAATAATAGCTCTTGCAATTATATTAGATAAGTATATTCTTGTATGAAATAAGTAAACTTAAAACATAAGGAAAACTGGAATTCTTTAATTCAGAAGAAACATCGTAACGAGTTTTCAAAAATTTTCGCTGTCATTGGCTGACAGAAGTTTCAAAATAAAATGGACAAATTTACGGACGATGATCATGCAACAATCCTTTTAGAAATTGGAGTTACAGTAAGCGAAATTCCTATAAGCGCAGTTTAAATATTTCGTGTTATTAAATTATTTATTTTTATTTTAGTAAACTATTTATACTACTAAATTACAATTCTAGAAATATTACTTTCCACAATAAAGCAACGTTAACAAATTTGGAAATGGTTATTTATTTGCAATAAATCTAATTTCTACAATAAAACGAAGCGAAATTCCTATAAACGCACTTAAGAAAAATTAAAAAAAAAAACAAAAATTACTATCAATAATTAAAAACAGGTGTTATTAGTATTTAGTATGCCCTCCTTGGTTTTGGATTAAGGCGAATATTCGTCGTGGCATTGAAGATATCAGCTTACTTATCGTTTCTTGACTGATTCGATTCCAAACTTGTTTGATTTCTTCTTTTAATCTCGCAACACTTTGAAATTGGCGACCGTTTGCATAAACTTCGCTGACCATTAAACCCTACAAATTCTGGCCAATTAAATACTGGAATGTCTTGAGAGGCAAACCATTCTTTTGAAGTCCGAGAAACATGAATGGGCACGTTATCTTGTTGGTAAATGAATTCACGATTTTCAACAATGTCTTATGAAACACAATTTTAATTTTCCGTAACCAGAAAAGGCACCCCACACCATAACACTTCCACCGCGAAAATTTCTGGTCAGTCTAACTGTATTGTTTTTTTTATTAAATCGTGCCAATAAGAGCTCAAACCATCGGGTCCATCTAAATTAAATTTTTTTTCGTCGGAAAAAATAATTGTTTTCCATTCATGAGTCCAATTCATGTGCCTCTCTGCAAACTCAAGACGTGCAATTTTGTGTTACTGTTTGAGCATGGGTTTGATTAAAGGTTTCTTCACGATATAGAGAACACTGGTACGCTCACTCGCCGCCATTTTCAGTTTAAAATTTTGAGCAAATTGAGTAGTTTGTAAAAATTCGCTAGATGGCAGAACCGTATCGCGGACTGTCATTTTTATCAAATTCCGCAGCCGGTTCTTCTGAGGCTCTTGTGGCAAACACAAAACACATGGGCAGAGATAAACAGAGGTCAGTACGCAACAACTGGTTAGAGGTTAAATACTGCATTTTAAATTTTAACTATGAATTTAAAGCGAAGTTGTCAGACGTAGAAATTTTAATTTAAAGAGGGTATGTATTGGTGAATAATTTAATTCGTTTCCTAATTTAGTTACATTGCAGTCAAAGTAGACTTCACAGAGTTACTTTGTATTGAAGCAAGGAGATTTTAACATAAACATGAACTCATCGTAAGATTGCTATCTAACCTAGAATATCCACCAATCCATCTGGCATTAAACTGACCGATGTACTAATTAAAATGTACTCAATATAACGAGTGGATATAAACTCACAAAAGTACCTGTCTAGCAACATCAGTTCTGCATGCAAGTGACACCAAAAGTGCATAAAGTTAAAACACCTAAACGTTACTGCAGCTTGTTTCCTTCAAGTTTGATGACCTTGCAAATTAATTCCATCGAAGCTGAAAATATCAAGTGTTATGTGAGAGGCTCATAACCTTTTTTATATTATTTCTAATTTAATAAACATATTGTTTAATCTGATTACATCCCTTATTCCAAAATTACCGTAAGAGTAGTACTTGTCCTCATTTGCATCACAAGTTTGAAAAAAACTGAAGATGATGACCAACGTAATGAAAGTTTATCTACGTTTCACTCTAGCTCTTTCAGAAAATAAAATGATTTATTAATCTCGAAGAAACTGACAAAGAACAGTGAAGCAAATAGCATCTTCGATTCATTTGCACTGGTTGCAGTCAGAGTGTTTCCATCTTGTAATAACACAAGATGAAGATACTCGTTGTGCGTTGATTCAATGCCAGTGAATCAAAAACATTAGTAGATATTTAAAGCATCATTAAATTTTCAGTTAACCAGAATAAACTGCTGTCAAACCAATTTGGGTTACAGATGTAGACTTACGATTCATACCATTAATTATGAAATATTGTTAATTATAGATTTTGGAAAGGCTTCAAGAATGAATCAAAATGCAGGTGTCACAATATTAATGGAACATTTTGTGTGCTTGATACATTTTCAAGAAAAATTGTAAAAAATCGTTAAGTCAGTGGAAATGAAGTCATTCAAAGCACACTGACAGATGATGCTATTCCTCAACTAAATGTATGCTCCTACTGAACTAATGCTAATATCACATCTGTCCTTTCTTTCATCACTACCAAACAGATACAAGAAACAAATAATACCAATAGCCTCTGAAAGGTTTGTAAAAATCAAGGCAAAACGTACTTGCTCGTAACATTAGTAAATATCTTACTACATCTGTTTGATTGCTTGTTAAATTTGACAGTCGCCATTTATTCTTTATTTCATTACACACCAACCAAAGTTTGCCATTAATACACACGTAAATACTGAATGTACGTCGCCTACAACCGTACCAACAACACGTAATATAACCTACAGGAGTACATTAATGACAGTTTTTAGAAAAATTTTGTGCAAATCATTTTTGATTGCAGTGAAAACCTCGAGCAGCCTCTGGACAGCTGTTTCAACCCTGCTTGGGGCTTCTTCAGCAGAATGAAATGTTGAGCTACGTCTCTGCTGAAGAAGCCCCAAGCAGGGCTGAAACAGCTGTCCAGAGGCTGCTCGAGGTTTTCACTGCAATCAAAAACGATTTGCACAAAATTTTTCTAGAAACTTTCATTATGCTTTGACAGCAAGCGTGGCCGCCTTGCATGGGGGACTTATTAGGAGCAAATCCCGCTTCAATTTGTCTATCCTACTGCTATGTCAGGTCAAAAAGCGATAGTAAGATGTCGCTATTTTATCTGTACATTAATGACGTTTAGTGACAGTCCTTCATACATTGGTGTCATCTAGCGGTAAAATTTAAATCACGTAACTAGGCACTACTTTTGACTTCCTCGTTTTGTATGAGAAAGATAGGGAAGTGCGCGTACCAGTGTTCTGTATATCGTGGGTTTCTTGAAAACCACGTTTGGAGTGGCGTGTAAAATTTGTTGCACACGTCGTTTTGATACCGGCAGGTCTAATTTGGAGACAATTTGAGCTGTACTAAGATGATTTCTTGTGGCTTCAATAATAATTTGGTTCTTGTTTCTGCGATCAAGTTTAGTGTTACCATTTGTCGGTCTTCTAACTCCATAATTTCTTCAACCGTTAAGAATTTTCCTTTTGACATTTCTAATGTTTCGTCGTTATTCAGACATTTTATCGCTTTTAATAATGACACAGCAACTTGATTCAAATAAAAGATCAATACAGCAAGTAATTTTCACATTTGAATAGTAACATGTTTGCAAGTCTTGCAAAACTTGAGTGGCTTATGTTATTTGGAAATCATTCAATAAAATTAAGAAAATTATTAATGCGGTTATAGGAATTTCGCTCATTTTAGTTTCTATAGTGACTTGAACAGCAATGTTTCATGATAAAATAAAATCACGGAATAGTAACGCCACATTGAAATAAGGTTGAAAGAAAGCTTGCTCCTGTGGCAACAAATAGATGAGGGGCAAATCACATTTATCAACCAAATTTAAATGAAACCGACGTGAGACGATACGAATCAAAAAGAAATAATAATTCGATTTAATTAAAGAAGAGAACAAAGGAGAACATTTACCACAGAAGAAAGAAAAAGAAAGATCAATTTTCAAAAAGATGTCAAATTCTCTTTAAAAGAGAGATCTGGTCACCCTAAACCATATTCCTCAGGTGAACATTCTTTGAGCTTTCTTTTTCTTTGTAGAAGAATAAAATGTTACTATTTGCATTTTTTTTTTCAGTTATCCTTCTCAGCAAATAATTTTTGGATTGCTGCATTAAGGTATATTGAAGTATATTTAAATAACTTTCGTGTATAATAAAAGTGAGCGTAGAATTTTTTCAATGCACTTTTCTCCTTCACTTAATTATTGGTTTGAAAGAGTAGAAACTTTAGATTTCTTACATTTACTATTGCAGACAGCAATTACTGACTGCTGTTAATTAATCACTGTGAACGTAAACAACGTAGTACACTAATTTGGGTTTCGAAATGCGTGTATTACACAGGCAGCACATGTTGATAACCGGTTTAATTATCAAATAATACCATTTTATTGTTTGTGTCCTCTTAACGTAGAGGGCGAGATCGCTTTAGCACTCCACTATATTGTCGTTCTACTAATGCTTTTACGACTAATGTGCTACAAGAATCCACAATGAAACACTCGATCTGGAAATTCGTATCCCCATCGGAATCCCAATATTTTTTCGCCTGTGTTTCCCCTAAATTTTAGCAATGCGTGAAAATTTGCACGAATTTATTTATAAAATATGTATGTGTACGTTCCGTGTATTCAGCGAAGCGTGTAAACAAATCCCTCGCTGATTTCGGCATTACGGACAACGTAAACATTTCGATGGTATTTCAGTCGCTTTTTTTACAACGGAACCAATTTTCGCTTCTCGAATTTCAAAGCGGCATTTGCCTAGCTACATTGAAGCTCAAGTGGGAAGTTAAACAATTTAAATTAAAATATATGGCAGGAGGCATGAAAGAAATCATTATGGGGAATGAAAAAAAGAGACTTGTGTAAAGAATGAGAGATGAAGAAAAATAAATAATATTCGCCAATGTTTTTGTTGACTGAGTCAAGGAGGATAGATAAAGTGGATGTCATTTCCAGAACTCAGGAGATAAGAGACAATGCAATAAGATAAACTTCAAATAATGATTTAATCAACGGCACCGCAATAGCTTCCATTTTCTCCGGGCCTTTTCTTCGCCATATTATCTAAGCGTCTTTTTAAGCCTTGGGAAATGACAAAATCCATGCTATTAATTTTGCAGCTCTTCTCCAGACACCTTTCACTTTTACTTGCTTTGTGTGTTTGGACGGCACGTTGTTTTAATTTTGAAAGGAATTTTTCTTATTATCTTCTGTAATATAAAAAGCTAGTTATTGTATACTTTTCTGCATTTAAACATTAAAAGAGCACAGTTTTTAAACCAATTAAGAACTACTGCATTTGCCTTTTTATAACATGACTTCTTTGCAGGCACTCGTTACTAGTCACATTACCCAATTACGTACTTTTAACTTGATTTGTTAAGTTGCTCCTTGTTACCTTAAAGTTAAGGGAAATGAAGTTGCAAACATGAAAGCGCAGCATACTACTGTTTGCCAATTACTTTTAAGCTAATCCTCGAAATGCTATTTACAGAAATTTTTATTACGAAAGATACATAAGAAACTTATCGAAGCATGCTAAAGATCCTTAAAATAAACGTTGGGTTTCAGAACTTTTAGCATTTATCGTAACTGGAAAATTTATTAGCCTTATCTGATGTAGACAGACAAACAAACGCAAGTGAACAGAAATCATTTCATCCGGACTGGATGTATCCGAGGGGAATAAACTAAGCACTTTATTTAAGCAAATTCTGTGCTTACTGAATGTGAACGCCAAAAATAATGTATTTAATCTCCTCACCACTTTAAGCCGGGATATGAAGCGACCATTGTTCTAACGAGGTCATTATCCTCTGCAATTGTCCCTTCAAACTACGGCAAACATGTAATCCTAATGGATCCTTTGATTTTATTCGCTGCTACCATTGCAAATGATATAATTTCACTAAAAACATTACTTCCACAAGTCACTTAGTTTAAACTATTTGCACCAAATGGACATTCCACCAACAATTTAATTTCCAAAAAAATTAAATTATTTCATACGATAATCGGCGCAAATAGCTAAGAAAATAAAAATGGGGCATGTGGAGTAGGTATTAAATAATTCGAAAAAAGACAAAAAAAAAGAAGTATAACAATTACTCATCTTATTGACTTCAATTTATAGTATCATAAAATATTTCAGTTACACTTTGATTTTATGGAGTAAGTTTGTGACATCTCAAGGAAAGAAAGTCACTGAAAATAATTTACCACAAGCTGTCGCAATTACACTCCTCGACTATCCCACTTGAAATATTAAAAGTAAATTGCGGCGATGTAATAGATCGTGTTCAGCGTTATTTACAATCCCTCTGCGGTACTAACTCCTGTAGATGACTTTAATTACCCTAATCTGAGAATGACGCTGAGGGAGAAGGCTTAATTACGTACCATGAGTCGAGGGAATAAATAATTATAGAAACCTAAACCTAAAGCCTGAAGGTGCTATGTTGTTTAATTGTTATCTCATTAGCAAGAAAAAATATTCACTTTAGCTTTTGTAGTCATTATGACTTAGATACTTTCTAACAAAAGTCCTTAATAAAGTTTTACTTTATGAATTAAACATTTAATTAGGTAAACAAGTCGATGTCTATGTTCCCTAGTGCCTTTGGAATACCTCTACACGTTTAATTTTTCGATGCGGGATAACTGCATTTATTTGTTCAAATACAAGATAAAGAGAAGACCGGAACCACTAGCTCCGAAGACGTCTTCTTCCAGAGAGATGGAAGGGTTTTCCCCTTTTGTTAATTTTGTTTTCCTATTTGTCAAATCATTTTCCAGTTTCGAAAATGTTAAGTTGTGAGTCAAATATAGGAAAGTCATTTGACAAATTGAGAAACATAACTAACAAAAGGAGAAAATCAAAAAGGAAAACACTGTAATAAATAATCAAATAACTAAAGTTTTCTTTCTTTGTTATAGTAACTCAGTTTTTGTAATGTTTTTTTTTTCAGCTTATTAAAAACCGAATGATGACCATTAGTGTCTTTAATTTAGACAAGTTTTTATTTAATTACTTAATCATTCAGTCTCCCTATTCTATGGGTGTACAGCGATTGCCGGAGTTGAATTTTCTCTTCGTGGTTTTCTCTATATTTATCTCCATGTGTTATATCTTCCATGGCTTTATTTACCTTTCCAGTTCATTTCTTGTTTTACAGCTGCAATTCTAATCGTTCATGCCATGTTTTCTTTTTCTTCTATATTTACTTCAATCACCTCTTTTGGTTCTTTTGTCGTCTGTTGTTCACATTTTCATCACTTTAAGTTGCGCCTCTTCTATTTTTCGTTGATTTTATTTTCAGGTTCCTTCTGTGCGATCATTCTTGATTTCATCCTTCCTTGTTTTATTTTCCATCTTTTTTAAAAGTCTGTTTTCTATCGTTGTTACCTTGTCCATTGGTTTATTTGTAATTAAGTTTTGTCTTGCACACAAGTTTGGGTGCGACTACTTTCAAGAAAAAGTACAATTACTTTTTTGGGTATTTCATTATTTACTACAAAACCATTCCTCTGCAGCGCTAAACAGTTACCCTCATTTCTTTTATTTCTTCTCTATATCTTCCATATTATGTTAGGTCAAAAAATTGGTCACAAGATGACGTGTCTAAACTGTTATCCGATATTATTGCTAATAGTTTTTCCTGTTTTTGTAGCATGTCTTTCCCCATGTATACTGATTGTTCTTCTGCCTATCTACAATCATTGGTCTTTTCATTTTTTTCCTTAACTTCAGGTTTATGTTAGCCAGCATTTTCTCGTATACGAACCCAGTCCCGTTTCAGTTGGCCCACTTACAAAATACTCAATTATGAGCAAGTAGTTAAGAAAATTTCGAACAATAATTTACTATAGATATTCTTTTATTTTTCAGCTAACATTGTAAATATTATTCATACAAACTAAAACCTACTAAGGTTATAAACTAATGAGTAAAACGGAAAGTGGAGAAACTTTTGTGAAACACTTGTTAATCACCATTGAGTAACATCACCCTTTTTTCGATAACGGCCGTAATTCTGTTGGGCATCGTATCAACTAGGTTTTGACAGTATTCTGCAATAAATGCGTTCCATATTTCTTCAAGCTTTAGGTCTGGTACTGATCTAGCTGGATTTACACGCAAAGTTTTTTTTTCATTTTGTGCCAAAGTTTCTTGATCGGGGACAAGTCAGGACCAATCTCAGGACTACTTCAAACCCATTTTAGGAGTTAATCTGAGTTATAGGAAAAGGATTCTGAAGCTTTTTTTCACATATGGCAGGCCGCTCCGTCTTACTGAAGAATAAAATTCTCTCCAGACATTAAAGCTTTTTCCATTGTTGGCAATGTCATCCAATAAAATGCAGTTTTCCCTCAGCCCTAGTAGGCATTGAACTCCAAACCATGACAGATGTCGGAAATTTAACTTTCTTTTTCAAAAAATCTGGATGGAAAGCTTCATTTTTTAAACTCTCCTCCAACAGTCATCTATACAAACTTCGAATCTAGCCTCATCACTCCAGTGTATGCTATTCCACTGTTCAGAATTCCAATTCTTATATTCTTTTGCCCACTTCAAGCTATTCTTCTTTTGTTTCGGTGCAAGCAATCGCTTTTCCTTAGCCTAGGCAAATCATGTGATTTTTGATATATATATTTATCTAACTACATTACCTTATTTGTTTCGAATCCTAAATTTCTATAATATGTAGACCTCGAAGTATGTTTCCCTACAGTATTGCTCCACAGTTAATTCACAATACACTCAATTGCCCAAAATTAGCACGTCTATTTCTTGCAATTTCATAAATTGCTAGAAATACGATCATGTGGATGCATGGAATTTCTTACCTTGGTTACACCAATTTCATTTTTATGTTAAAAATTTAAAATGATTGAACATATCCTATTAATTATAATTAATATTAATAATTGGTCAAAAAATTTTAAAAAATGCTATAACTTTTACATTTTCCAATAATTTTTAAAGAAATTGAAATTTTAAAAAGTGGACCAACTGGGGATTGGGCTCCTATCTAGACTATGTTTAAGTGTACTTCTTCGACTTTAGTTATGAACACATATCCACTGCGTGGCACAAGTCTGTTATTTCTACACATTTTCCCTTCCAGTATCCTACTTTGAATAGTTTTGTCTCCATTCCTTTTTGCTTTCTGAATTGCTTCGGGTAAAATCAGTGAGAATAAAAGTGGACTAAAAATATGCCCTCGTCTGACTCCTGAATTGATACGAAATGCTTTTTTTGTACGTTTATCTTCCTTCAATTTGTCTGCTAGTGAACTCTAGTCTCCTTTTTTCTATCTAAATGGCTCTGTTCATTGTACATCCGAAATAAGTTTCCACCTTGCTCTTTCTCTTATTCTTTCTTTTAACATTCTTACATATATTTAAGCTGCTGTAGTTCTTCTATAATTGCTGTCACTATTTATCAAAATGGATTACCCATTACGTCCACTGTAATATGATTGTAATAACCATTTATCATTCTTTCCTTTTATTGTTTTTTTTTTTTTTTTATTATAAAGGATGTTTCAATAAGAACGCAAAATTTAGATCAAAGGTTCGAAATGGTTACTCTCTTCGCTCTGCATGGTCTGTTGGCAGTAGTTGTTGAGTCAATTGGACTTCATAGGCGTGGACAAGTAAATGTTTAGTGAGAATATGCAGAAGAGTGACAGCTGTAATGTCAAATTCTTTTACACGATACGGATCAACGTCTCTGGACTCTCGGCTACACTTTCGCGAACTGCCGTGATGTTTTGTTTTGAATGACTACGAGCTCGTGTCATGTGTTTCACATCACAAACCGAATTTTTCAATTATTTTTTCGACCGAATAGTAGACCCACTTTACGAATGGTGGCATTAAAACTTTCACAATTGTGATAATAATGTTTAAGAATCATGACGCGTTATTCTGTCGTATACTGTTCCATGTTTACTAACTCCCATCTGTCCACTTTCTATCTGTCACGTCATAATGACGTGTCATTAAAGGTGCTTTCTTTCGCTCACAGAATCGTGATCCAAACGTTTTCAGATTCAAAGACAGACGTTCTTTTGCAAATGAATTAATCCCCACTGTCTTTGAAATTTCAGTTCAGATTGGTAATTCCCTTTTCCCTTCGAACCAAACTATTTTTATGTTTCATTTGAATTGAATTGCAGTTATTTGCATATCAATAATTCAAATCTGAGGTGTTTTGTTGCCCAAGTACAGAATCCAGATTGAAACTAGTCGAACATAGATTCAAACTTTTACGTGAAAGAAAGTACCTTATGACTGCCAAACATGGCGTGCAGTTCAAATCTTGCGCTTTTTGAAACACCTGATATATTTTGTTCGTGCAGTTTGGGAGTATTTTAGAGTTCACCCTGGCGCTTCTTAATCTTTTCTCTTGGTTCTTCTATTTCTTCCAAACTTCAGCCTTCATTCCTCTTCGGATACTTCTATTTTTTGTTGTAATCTTGTTGGTGACACCTGCCTCCTGGCTGTCATCTTGAATAAAAAATGGAAGAATCTTTTTCAAAGCTATTTTTTCCTTTTAATTATACAGTCGCTCATCTTGGCTTTCCTGTATATTTTATTTTATATTTAACGCTTACAAATGCTGTTTACGAGCATTCAAAATTGATCACCACTTTAATTTAACAATTAGTTAATAATACGATTACAAACATACACATTTTATTTTATTATGGATCATCGATTCAACTAATGTACCGTTGGGGTAAAATTTTTTATTCCAATTCCAATTTTGACAAGCTAAAGTATTAAAAAAAAATAGTAATATTGATTATAAATGTTAAGGCTTACATGATATGTTTAATAAAAACCTCAAAATTTATAATTGAAGTCGACTCTTGTCCGATGAAATATGTGAGAAAATAGCTTTTTAACTTTAAAATGGACACTGTGGTATCGCAAGGAACACTCTACATTTTGCTATCGCACTTGACGGAGCTATCAAGCGATAGCGAAACGTAGAGTGTTCCTTGTGATTTCACTGTATCCGTTGTTAAGTTTAAAAGCTATTTTCTTAAGGTTTAAATTTACTTGTACCAGGTACTCGCAGACAAGTCACAATTCAGGAATGTGCCATCAAGAGATAATTAACTTCTTTTATGGCTTCCTGTTGTACACTTTTTTATGACAAAAAGCGGTATTGTATATTTTATGTGTGTGGTATTTCATAACAACAACCTTTCTTATTAAAATGTTCATTATGTTACTTGTATTAGTACAGAAAAGCGTACTTCCTTCTGATAATTGACGTATATTATCGACAAAGTCAGAAAAAACTGTGAAGATTTTAAACATTCATCTGATATTAACTTTTACATCGTGGATTTTTCAAAATTGTAAGTAGATTTATGAGAAAATAAAAAATATTTATTATATATTATAATTAATAAAACAAAGTAACAAGTGAATGGTTTGCTAGTTTAACCAACAATTTATGACGGTATATTTCTAGATGATGAATAAAAATATTCTCCAGGTGTTTTTGCACACATAAAAGATTATGAGAGTTGTGCAGTATACCATTCTAAATATTACATACAACAGAATTTATGCCCATCATAAAATGTGTTGCCGCAAATGTACTTACATAAATACAAGGTGTATAATTAGTGTTCAAGAGTATTATTGCAAAAATAACTAAATGGCTTCCTGTATTCGGGATTAAAGTCGTAAATGATCACTACAATTTGAAAAGGTTATTCTCGTAAAATGCTGTGTTGTGTGTTGACGAAAGTTAATTTGGATTTTGCTGAATTGAAATTTGATGTACTCGTATATTAACTTTATCACAAGTTCAAGCATGCTGTATCGATTTTTGAAATCTTGAATGCTTTTTTAATTATAATTTTGTCCCGTTAGAATTAAAAACCATTCTTACTCTTTACAATTTTCATCGGACAAGTAAATCAACTTAAATTTATACCTAAGATTTCCAACAGGAAAAGCACATGAAATAGTTGGGATACTAAAACCAGTAAAAGATGCATCAGCTCTGCATGCAAGTTTTCGCCGTTTAAGGAACACATTGAAAGTTGTCATGATTTAATCGGTGGGAAAAAGCTGCAGCTGACTTTAAGGACTGCGCTGTCAATAATATAAACGACGAACGTTGAAAGGAAACAGTCCTCAAGACTGAACCTTGAGCTAGTCCAAGGTTAATGTCATCAGTATTCGTTATTGCTTTTTCACTTTTCTTGTTGACTTCGATAACATAGAGTTTCGAACACTTAATTAATTTCGTTCTGCTTCAATCATTGATAGTTCCACGAAGACTCTAGAAAACACTTTTTACCCAGGAAGTTGCATAAATAAAATATTCTACAATTCTTCACTTAGGATATGTCACGTTATTAAATTTGCGTCCAAGTCCAAGAAGTAACACTGTATTAATTGAAAATTGAAGATTTTGGTCCACAAGTTTAATGACGTGGTAACTATCGCAACATGATTTTACCGTTTTCAACAAAGGCTAAAAGCATGTTACAAAAATTGTAGTAACTACAGAAAATAATTATAGCGGTATCTTTTTTCCTGAGGGAGATCTCCATAAACTTGAAATCTTTGACAGTGTAATTTTTTTTCTGGTTTACCTCCGTTCCTATTCCGGAATCACAAAAGATTGTGTGCTTTAAAAAAAACAGTTGATATTACATCGCCATGGTCTATAAGGATATGAGGTGTGTTTATTACCAGTTATCAAAAAATAAATAAAAATAAAATAAAAGGATTGTGATCATTTGGGGCATTCACTGTACGGCTCCTCTCTCACCTTCTAATTCTGGATTGTTTAATTACTAAAACAAACTAAAAGGATGTCGATTTTCTGAAAACAATGGCCATTTCTTTCCATCCTTTTTTCCTCATTAATTAGTCATACCATTGTGTTACTAGCCCACACCTTGCCTTGTTATTCACTTATTTTTATCGTGTGCTTGCTACATGTAGGCATCTTGTTTTCTGTTATAAGAACGATAGTTCTTAAATGAAATGGTTATTAATTCAGTAATAACACAATCATAATTCCATTAGTTAAGAGGTACGTTTGAATTCATTACGACCACCATGGATGTCGCGCTGTTACATTTTAAAAAGTTCATCTTAATAAGTGAATGCCAAGAGAGTAAAAACAAGGGCAATAATTGTTATTGGTCGTGTTTATTTCCTATGCACATTTATATACGCTATTAATAATAATTATGCCGTAGCTAGCTATAAATATCTACGTGTAAAGCCGTAATGCCTAATAATTCCCATTTACAATGCCAGACATATATACGAAAGCAGCTCAACCCCTGACTGTTAATTCAGTAATTTGAGCTCCCCTGCAGCTGCAGCTGACAGTTGTTTTAGTCTCCCGTTGGCAGAGTCGCAATTGCCCAACCGTACTGTTCATTAGCAATTCGCACCTACAATAATATTTGAAATTGGACAATGGGGAATACAGGCAAACTTTCGCGAAATAACGACTGCAATTTTACTAATTCACGCTACTTTTTGGAGGTCGGAAGTTAAAACGTTATTACAAATTTATACTCGGGGGCGGGGGGTGGGATGTGCTAAGTGTGCGGGGCATACAGGCGCAGCAATAAAAAGGCACTTAAAAGATTTCAAAAAAAAATTTATGACAATTACATAGGTATTGAAAGTGAATGACAAATAATTCACAAACATGATTTATATTTTCTTAAACATGATGATGATTTACTACACACATACCTACAGGGATGAGCAAAATTATGCAACCAACTTAAAAATTCGAAAAATGTAAATGACAGTTGGTGTGTGCTTTAGGCCCAGTTTTACAATGAAGGTTTAACTTTGAGCCGAAGTCTAAATCCTTCACAATTGTTGAAATAATCGTTGCTAAGGGTTTAAGCCTCAGCTCAAAGTTGAGCCTCATTTGTAGAAGTGGATCTTAGAGTCAGCGAGACTAAAATAGTAGCGTTTTCAACTAGCTGCTCTAGAGCACTCTGAAAATATTTACATCCCTTGTTATTATATGAGGTTAAAAATACTGTTGACTTGGCAATAAATTCTGTTTTCGGACGAGTGGCGTCATTTGTAAGTCAACCGACTCTTTCTCAAATTGCTGTAAATTTTCGCGATTGCCCTGTTGCTGTGCTTCGAGGATCACACCATCTGTACGTCATTCGAATGTTTCAGAGAATACGCGAGGAATTCGCGATTATTCCATGCGTATCTGGAAACGGGTGAATTTACTGGTGTGGTTTATAGTGTTAAAACTGTACATACTTTGACAGATGATACTAGAGATGAAAAGAAGAAAATAATTCTAATAAACCCATGTCCAATACTTAAAACAGGCTGTCCGCGCTATGTGTTTGCTCTGTTTTACATAAAATTCGGAATGGATAAATTAAATGAAAACCTGAATTTTCCGACATATCACTGGTCACCATACGGCTGTCGGTTTTGCCGACAACTTTCTTATTTTTTAAAAGATACTGCTGCCAATTGTAAGCACTGACTTTCTACACTTTGGTTTTAATTTGGAAAAATAGGAAATCCCAACGCTGCAGCACTTATTTGTAAACGAGATCTTCTAAGCAAAGAAGCCGTACCAAATGACATCAGGGTTTTTCTTTTAAAATTTAGACAATTAGAGAAATCCTCTCCGGCTTACGCAAATTGGTACGCTACCACCATTGACGCATTAATTTAACAATACAAGGGGGTATCGGGCTCGTTTAAGAAAGACAAAAGTTAAAAGAGAAATTCTATTCTCATGTAATCAGTCAGTTTCTTTACTTTGACTTGATTTTCGAGAGGTGCGTGATTCTTCGGAAACTGTACAAGTATTGAACCCCAAATAAAGCAACAGTTAACTAAACAAGCAATAAATAAAAATTATAAGAAAATTATTAAAAGGGGTGTATTGAACATTTAAGTTACAATTAAAAATACAACAAGAAAAAAATAAAATATTCTGGAATTATGAATTTTCTCAATTTTAACAATGATCAATAAATATAACAAAATCATCTGCCTGATAGGGTGATCCCGGACTCTGCAGGAGGGGACCTCTACTGCTCTGGTAGAATGCAAAAAGGGTCCAACTGCGGAGGGGGGAGAAACTCGGTTATACCTTGGGGAATTGACAAAGGAGCACTTTGTTCACAAAATCAATTAGACACGATACCGAAGTTACTTGACTGACCTTCATTATACCTCTTCGAGAACGACTTCTCTACGACTAATTACTTCCCTTCGTTAGTTCGCACCGGGAAGTTTGTTTAAAAACCCTCACAGGCTTCCAAACTGCCCAGGAGCTGGTACCCTCTAGCGTGTCCCTTCTGAACTACCACTTTTCCATTTTCATCCCGTCAGGATATTAATAACCATTGCGGGGGTTAATGATTGCTTACCCAGGAAAGAAATATTCAGAGAAGCCAAAATCTATGGCAGTAAACCTTGTTTTAATTCCTGCACAATTTTTTTGGAAATGAATATTTTAGGTTAGGTAAAACCTGCTTAATACAAGTTTTCAGGTTTACTCAATAAATGTAATTTACACTATACTTAAATTAAGACGATATATGGCAGCCAATTTTGAGAAATTTCAGCTGTTTCTAAACATACATCACGTATACCGCAGAAGCATTTTATTAATGATGATACGTTGTATAATATTCATAATTCATAAATAATGATATGTTAGGGTGATTTGTGGATCATAAATTATGACATATTACTATTACATTAAGTAATACTAGGTATATTTTAAGCATTTCGCATAATCCACTTCTAATTTAAATAGGAATCGATTTATGGAAATGTTTATATCTGATCAAAATAAAACATTTAAATTATATTTATTAAAAAAATATATAAATTTTTTAAAGAATTATTATGTTTCAAGTTAACGTTTTAAGAAAATCTGTTATCTCTTGTTATTTGATAAATTTTTCATCACATTCTGCATTTGAATTCAATATATTTTAATACAAATTAGTGACACATTCGTAATGCAAAAGTTTACATTGAAAATTTCGTTTCGTTATTCATTCAAACATTCAAAAGTCTAGATCATTTTTTTAACTTGTCAAATAAAACATAGATACCATATTTTACTATCATCTATAATCTCTCTATCTCAGAAATAAATTATAGAAATTGTGCTGTGTAATTTCGTACTTATTTTTCTCAAATTTATTCCAAAATATTGTTTTTGAATGTTGGTAAAGTTTGGAATTAAAAAATCTTTATTTTATAACATTTATGATTCCAGGTGCAGCTACAGCTTCCCGCTTGTACGTAGATGCCATTAGCAAATTGGCTAAACAAGCTCAACAGGGAACATGGGGTGGATCTTCAGATATAGGTAAGTATAAAATAAATACGTGAACGTCAAGAATCATAAATCATTACTTTTTTTCGAGCGTTTAAAAATATTATCCTGCATCATCAGAATTTGCCAACTTTACTTTAGAAATATTTAGAAGAAAAAAATACTGCAGCACTCCTCCGTGTTTCGCATGATTTCTGCGATATCGATTAAAACTATTATTTTAGAATTATTGACTATTTTATGTGAGATAAATACATTTCAAAATGACCAAAGAAGAAAACTAAATGACAATGAGGAAAAGTGAAGTCGATTATACTATACTATCCTCCTATGCAAGAAAATCGTATCTGCATTTCTATAGTTTTGAAATTTTAAAATTTGTCTTTTTTTGTTAGATTTTCTTTATTTGTTGCATAATAACAAATTTCACAAGCAATGTTAATTAACAAAATATGGAGATTCTTCAACCAAATCAGGTGCAAAACTTTATTATATTATATATATATTATTATATATTATATATTATATTTATACCTATTAACTACGACACGTCAATTTCGATAGAAAATATACATACAGGGTAGAGGGCAGTATACATCTATTGTTGTAAATTTGAAATGCCTGCTGCACTTTGTTCATAAATCAAAAGACCACCATTATGTTGATATAAAAGCAACACCCCTAACAAGCTTTATTAAGTTAGTAAAACATTTGCAGGTTAGGTTTATGTCCGCGTCATGTTTGATATTTATCGAATCAACTTTATTCATATTTGTATTCATTTTAAGAAGCCTTTAATTCTTCGAAAGCAAAGAAAAATTTTTAATGGTAAAAAGAAAGAAGCATTCTCATCAATCATTAGTCTGTCATAATTATTAAAAAATTAGAACGCATAACCTTGTCATCAATCTGATACACTTGTCATTTTTGTCAAAAAATTCTAACTATGACAATATGGCCAGTTTTTTTTATAAGGAAAAACTTGTCATGATCTCAATTTGTGAATAGATAGTATTTGCGGCTACTTTCACAATTGTTACAAACAAAAAAAAGGAATATAAACTGACGGTTATTATTAATTTATTTTTGTGATGACCTGAGCTCAATTGAAGTGCGAAAAGGCATCATCTCTTATTTATTTTGTTCCAAATTTGCTTCTCCACATTGGTTTCAAAAAATATTTTGTTTCGTCCTAAAATTTCATCAATATTTTTCGATCATCATCACATCAGTCCTCTTATTAGGGTATCGAATTTTCTTCTGTTCTTTCTTCTGTTCTTTCTTCTATTCTTTCTTCTGTTCTTTCTTCTGTTCTTATTTAATTTCTATCTTCTCTCTTGCTGCATAAATTTCTTCCATTTTTTTTCCTGATCCCCTTGCTGAGTTCCAATCATTCTCTCTATCCTTCAATATTTCTTCTATTTCCCTGTTCCATTTTCGTTTCGATCTTCCTCCACCATTTCTCCCTATCGTTTTCGTCTCCAAAATTCTTTTTAGTTGTTCCAGCGCTGAATTAATCTTCTCCGTAGTTCTTCCGTTGCATTTTCGCTAATATGAGCGCCACTTCGTCTACTCCTGGTGCTTTTGCGTGTTTTAATTAATGTAAAATATTGTGTCGTCTGATTTTTCCTTTATTATTTCCTCCTCTAGCTTTAGTTCTTCGTTGCTGCTTTGGTTTTCTCCTTGTAATTTTCCTTCATAATTAATAGTTCTTTGAAATATTCTCACCTTTTTATTAGCTTCTTTCCTTCTGTCAATACGACTCCTAGTTTTGACTTTGTCTTTCCTCTTGCTTACTTCTAAAATTCTTAATTATTCTACAAAACATTTTTGGTTGTCTTTAAAGTTATTTTCTTCCCAAAAGTCCTGCCACTTCTCTTATTTTTTTACTTAACTTGCTTTCTCTTTTCATTATGTAGTTGATAGTTACTGTCATTTTTGTTCTGTAGATAACTTTTCGGCAGCAATTTCTATTCTTTTACTTCTCTTTTCACATACTAGTTCCACCACGCTGTCTTCTTCCCATTCATATTTGCCGACACGCACTTCGCCGTTGCTAATATTATTTCTCTCAGGTTATTCCAGTTTATATTTATGTCCTCTCCACTTCCTGGCTTATCTTTTTATTAACAACTCATCCAACTCTTTTTGGTATTCGTATTATATTTCTTTGTCCCGCAGTGTAGGATGCTTCAATTTTTCCCTTCTTGCTAACTTTCTCAGCCTTTTGTTGGTTTACTGTTTTCCTTTTCATTGTCCCTACTAGCAGGTAATGGTCACTACCCATTTCATAGCCCCTTTTTACTTTTTACTTTATTATGTAGTCTATTATAGACTTTTCTCTTCGGCTTACGACCTCTCTTGTGTATTTCCTTATGCTGGAAAAGGTTGTTTGCAGTGATCACGTTATTATCAGCACATAATTCCAAGAAATTTCCTACCATTTTGATTTTCTTTATCCTTTTCCTCTACACCAATTACTTCTTCCCATTTCCCTACATTCTTCTCCACTCTGGCGTTCAGATCTCTTAATAGTATTATTTTTCTTTTTTTTATTTTCACTTACTTCCTACTGATCCTTTCACTTTTTATATTCTCTTTTCATTTTCACATGGTCCATACACAAACTACTCTGTCACTCTGTCTAACAATTCTTATTTTTTGCCTATCTCTATTGTTAGTATAACTTTTAAAATTCCATCCTCTGACTTTCTTTATTCTTTTTTGTTTTAATACGCAGGTAGATATTTCTTTCAAAGTGAAAATGAAGAGAATAAGAGAGAAACCAATATACTAAATATAGTTAAAAAGATTAAGCTTTTGTACGTTTTAGTCTCTTAGGGAGGCGTGGCGGTTTCCTAATGCTATCCTGTTCGCACTTCTTTAATTTGAGATTTAAATTTCTGTTGGACTTATTCTTATTAAAATCAATTTTAGTCCATTTCTGCCTGTATGTTACAGTACCAAGTGTCAGATTAATCCTGCCTGTGATCTATTTCTCATTAAGACCTGTCACTATTACTTACTAGTCCTTGATTTAAACTAAAATTGAAAATGAAATTTGACATTCGATATAACTTATTACCATTTTTCTTCTTCCCGTTTTCGTAGAAACCTTCTCCCTTAATACTTCCTTAAGCTTTTCACTATCGATGGCAATGAAACGAACTTTGAATACGTTTCGGTTCAAGATTTATATCTGACGACAAATATATTGCGCACCACAAAAACGCAAAAGAGCAGTTTCCCAACTAAACTCAAAGCAGTTCTGTATTATCAGCTTGACTGCACCCAATATAAATGCATATAAGGTTATATGTATGCCCCACACTTACACGTTATGTTTTTCTAGCTTGCTTTATCTCTGCGTTTATTCTTACTTTATTTCTTATATTACAGGATTTGCCACCGCTTTGTCTCTCTCCGACTACGTATTGACTTTTTTCACGCCCTAAGAGACGATACAAATGACGGCACGTTTTCTTATAAAGCTCTTTTATTAGGTAGGACTGTTAGTAGTTCTCCCGAGTAAAGACCCGATATTTTACTTGTTTATTGTGGAATTTCCGGAATGTCCTCAGGATATGATGCCGTTATCTTTTCAATTAGATAAAAGTATATTGAATGGCAAGAGCAAACAAAGTAGAACAAGAAATAACACCGCTAATAGTCCATGATTATAAAGAAGTATTTTACTTTTATGAAATTTAGATCGCGTAAAAATTACTATTTGGAAATTCTGTGGAAATTTTTCACCCTTTGGGGTAGATAAACATGGAAGCTTATCGGAAATTTAACTTGATTCAATTTATTTTCTGTATTGCCAGTTAGCGAGGGCGCTGAACACCCCTCTTAACTTTTGTAACAAGGTTTTATTAAATTTTATTTTTTATTTTGGCTTATTCATTAGCGCCTTTATTTATTCATGAAAGAACGTCCAAAAAGTTATCTGCCGAGTATTATTAAATTCTTAAACAAAAAAGCAGGCGAACAAATATTTCATCAACATGAGAACGAGTAAAGTTTATGAACTATTTGCGGTATTTAACATATTCAACTTGAACCTCTTAAACATTTCGCTTTGAACTTGACAACTTCAGTTATCTATTAAGTACTTAAATTTATTGTAGTTTTCGAATACTGGAAACAATTTCTTAAATTATGTGAATTAGATAAAGAAGAGCTCTGATAAATTCAAACTTTGCTCATTTTCTAGCGTCTCGGTTTAGAGGCCTGGTCTTTAACCCTAATTCCTTCATAAAGGGAACAAGTTTAGGTAAGGGTGCATGAATCTGAATTACTTTATGCAAAGGAAGACAAGGCCGAAAATTTGTGGGGGGTTTTATACACGCTAATTTATTTTTTGTTTACACTGCGCGTTATAAATCATCTGCTTATTAATCTCACCTCTATGCAACTTTAAATTTAACAAGTCCGCTCGGAATTTAATTAATTTTAGGTTGTTGGTATTGCATATGAAAGAAAATGTTGAGTAAACTGTAGGTTGGGAGCACGCCCATCGTGGCGGAGAGAGATACAGACGGGGTCAATCCTCTGGGAATCTTCTATAGGATTAAGAGTTCCGTCCTCATTTCTTTTAGCACCAGAGATCTTGCCGAAACTTGCGGAATGTGGATGTGGGTTTCTTGTTGATGTTTTCAATCAGTTTTAACGTTGTAATCTTGTTAACTTACGTAAAATATAACATTTTTCGATTTGTATTAACATTTTACTTTTAAAATTGTAACAGTTGCAAAATGTAATTTTATGCTCATCCCACCTTTACTTTTTTCTGGGTTGATACTGTAAGACCAAATAAATATAACATTACCCTGAATAACAGACAGGCAAAATTTAGAGAATTAAGTGAGGCTTACTTTCTGAACCTTCCAATTTATTTTTGTATTTTGCTTTCAATTTTAAAATTTCCTTTCAATATCAATTATCTCGAATGTCTAATACTTTAACTACATGTATAAATTTCATCTATTTATAAACATAAAGTTCATTTCCTTAATTTCACAAAATCTAGTTACAGGATGCCCCACTTAAGGCGGATTCTTTCATACCTCTCTAGTTATTAATTTTACAAAAAAATGTTTCAAATGAAAGTTTCTCAGGATCATGTAGAGCATATTTTAAAATTAGTTTGACGTATACAGAGCGTTCCGTTTAGCCTGGGCGTTAGGTCACTTCGTTATTTTAAATGGAACATCCTATATATGTTTACATTTTCGGGTTCTGGATTGAATTTTAATGCGTCTTTGTGAACCATACGTAGGGTCTAATCTAAACCGTTTTCGCGTTATTCAACTTTTTATAAAAATTATCTCTCTTGCAGAACCTCAAACAAATGCAAATATCTTCCGAACAGATGACGTTAGGGACTTGTGGTTTTTTGCAAAAGTTTCGTCTTGAAACGCCTTTTCAGTTACACTGTAAAGAAAAAATTTTAGCTACATAAATTCTTTAAAAGAAACTTATAAACTTGAGAATATTCAAACTATGATAACTATTTTTTTTAATGGAATGCCATATAACTTTTATCACTATGAGATGCGCTATTTAATTATCTTTTCAATCATATAGGGTTGTCGATATCTGTCATTAATAGTTTTTCCAGTATTAAAACTTCTTTTATGATTTTTAAAAATACACGAAATATTGAGACCTTTATGTTAGTCGCTATGGTTACACAGCAAAAAAATTGTTTGTTTACTTTTCCCTAAGATTATTAAGTATCGTACGACATTCAAAATGTTCAAATTAATTTTTAAGGAGGTCTCTTGCTTAAGAAAACATGATAGGTACGGATTTACTCTTGCCATGGATATCCAAGCTAATAAACCCTAAGGAGAAACTTCTATTGCCGTGGATAGATACGTGTGGAGACAACAAGACGTATTTCAGCAGTTGAAACATTTTTTAACGAATAAGTGGATTCGTGGAGGAGGGCCAGTCAGTTGACCTGCTTAGTATCTTCATTTGGTCGCATTTTAGAGTTTCATAAAACAGCGAATTCGTTTAAAAATGTTCCAACTCCTGGAACAAGTCGTGCTGCGTCCACATGCATCTGTCAACAGCAATAGAAGTTTTTTCTTAGAGTTTATTAGCTTATATTATTATATATCTATGGCAAAAGTAAAATCCGTACCTATCATGTTTTCTTACGCAAGAAACATTCTTAAAGATCAATTTGAACATTTTGAATGCCGCGTGATACTTAATAATCGTAAGGAAAGATATAAAACAATTTGTTTGCTGTTTAACTATAGCAACTAACATAAAGGCCTCAATATTTCGTGTATTTTTAAAAATCGTAAAAAAATTTTAATACTGAAAAACTATTAACGACAGATATCAACGACTCTATATCATTGAAAATAGAATTAAATAGCGCATCTAATAATGATAAAAGTTATATGGCATTCCATTAAAAACAAAATAGTTATCGTTGTTTGAATATTCTCAAGTTATTCTTTTTTTAAGAACTTATGTTGCTGGAATTTTTTCTTTACAGTGTAACCGAAAAATCGTTTCAAGACGAAACTTTTGCAAATAACCACAAGTCCCTAATGTAATTTGTTCCGAAGATATTTGCATTTGTTTGAGGTACTGCAAGAGCGATAATTTTTATAAATAGTTGAATAACGCGAAAACGGTTTAGATTAGACCCTATGTATGGTACACAAAGACACATTAAAATTCAATCCAGAACCCGAAAATGTAAACATATATAGTATGTTCCATTCAAAATAACGAAGTAACCTAACGCTCAGGCTAAACGAAACACTCTGTACACGTCAAACTAATTTTAAAATATGCTCCACATGATCCTGTGAAACTTTCATTTGAAACATTTTTTCGTAAAATTAATAACTAGAGAGGTATGAAAGAATCCGCCTTAGGTGGAACACCCTGTATATTTTCCAATTAATAAATTAAATAGCGACATCCTACGATCGCTGTTTGACCTGACATTGCATTATGATTAACAAATTGAAGTCAGTTTGCTAAATAATAAGCCATCCTATACAAGTCGTTTTGGTTTGCAGTGAAACTCTCGCGCTGCGTTTCAGCTGACGAAATCCCTAATAGGGCTGAAACTGTTGTATAGAGGCTTCTCGACGAATCCACTGCAATCAAAAACGATTTGCAACAAAATTTGTTAAAATATGTGTTGTAAACATAGATGGCGAAGTTATTTCATTTTTTTTATAAATGGAAATGTCAAATTACATACTATGCTCTCGATAAGTATGTACAAGGTCTCCGCAATTTATTATATCATTTCTACCCCAAGTGATCAAATTGTGCTTGGTACGACAGTTAAAAAAATATTTATACCAATGTCGACAACACTGTAGTAAAACCACTAAAGTTACTAACTTTTCATATTTGTGACCAATATGAGTGTATTTTCATCGGGTTCCCAGTTCTCCTTTATTATTATCACAGCCAGTTTTTTTTTTTTTTCACAGCCAACCAACCGTACAGGTAACTACTTAATAGTATGCTGTTATTTTATCCAATTGTTGAACAGTTGATTTCATGCGTCATAGGTCACGTGAGACACAAGATTTAATGAAGACCCTATACAATTACAGCACAAAATTGAAAAAGAAAAGCCTTCGCAGGTACGATATTTCAGAATTTCCAATAACTGTGAAGGAAATAATTTTGTGAAAACTCCTCGTTCGCAACGTAGTTTTCTCACGAAATTTGTAAAGTTTCATTTTACGAGAAGTACACCGTACGATTTAAAACTGAGATTTAAAACTTTAACACACAACGCTACCTCTGCTTACTTAAATAGGTTTACTGCAGTCAAGTGAACTGTTTAGAGCTCCATAATCATTATTTTTAAGCGTACTTGTTATGGGTGAATTTGTGTAATATATCGTGCTGATTTATTGGTGTGTACTTGCTACAAAATCGATTTCCATCCAGGTGAACGATGAAGCGCTTTAGTTAAATCACGATCAACCTGAAACAAAGGAATAAAAAAAACTAAAAACTTTTCTGGTTATAGCATTTATGACAAGCGCATGTACTCCATGAAATACTTAATTCATAATTTCATATGCACTAATTAGTTAGAAACCAACCACATTACTAAATCTTTTGTAAGTACGTAAAAGATGCAGTAAAGGGATGCCTATTAAACTAGAGTTGGATGAAAGACGCGGCCAAGTTACATGTTAATTAGGGTAGCAAGGTCATAAGCATGACCCGAAAGTAACATTATGGTAACATATTAAGTTGTTAATTGCTTTGGACTAAAGTAGTTCACTTCGGCCTCGACTTTAGTGAAAAGTTAGATTGTCTGGGCAAGAAAGTTAAATAAATGTTTCCATAAATTAACTAAATTTATAAACTATTGCGTTACGTAAAATATAAAGTGTCCAGAAAAGATTACCATGACGCCACGTCCACGTACTCTGTTATACAGGTATTCCAAAAAATAAAACCAATAAAAATATTGATATCAGAGACTAAGAGAAAAGTATTAAAAGCGGTTCTCTTCTCTGCAGTGGCGTAACTAGAAGTCAAGTCGCCGCCTTGCAAAACTTTTACTGGCACCTTTAATTTTTACAATATTTAGTTTAGTTTTAATAGGTAGTAAAAAAATCATTTTAACTGTTTTATCAAAAGTCCAAAGATCAAAATTTAAAAATATTTAAAAGTTCATTTCTTTAGCCGCTTACTTTCTATTCTATATTAATTTCATATTTTAAAACAAACAAAAGTTGCAAAATTTTAGATTAGAAAAGCTCCCGAAAAGTAGCGCTAAGCAGAGCACGCTTAAATTGTTTCGAAAATACGAAGTTTATTTACAGCTGCTTTGAAACAATCTTCCCGAATTAAAAAAAAAAAAAAACTAAAAAGTACCTGCGACCGCAGATTAACTGGCGTTGCTTAAGTTTGAAACCTCTTTTTTTCTAACCATTTCTGTCAATTTTTTTTTATTTGAAATTGTATTTTGTAATATTATTTTTTGAATTTTCCGAACGTTTTTCAGTTGCCTTAAAATTATTTCCCCACAATTAAAAAGGACATTCCTAGCATAACTATGGAATTAATAAATATCGTACACGGAATTACAATCCTTGTACAGGCTGACTACGCGAGAATTCCCAACCCCTTTAACTTCTTTATTTTTAAATTTAGAAGAAAAACTATAAAGACTAATTCAAAGTTTTGCTGATGTTTACAGAAAAACAAATGAACATCGCACAACTGAAACTGATTTTTTTTAATGTAACATATGATATTTTTATACATGTTTGAAATCTTAAATAATAATAGCCTTTCTTATTTTAAACAATTTTTATTTTTTAAAACTTGTTTCATTATATCCTAACATTTCGTCTGAGAGACGATTTTAGGGATCCATGGAAACATGAAAATGGTCGATGAACCTATGTATATGGGTCGACTGGAGGTCGACGAACCTCTAGTTTATAAAAAGAGTAAAAAAGTTACAAATAATATTAAATAAATTTAAATCTGCTCGAATAAAACAGAAAGAAGAGACGTTCAATTGATTATCGAAATCAAAATACCCGGAAACAAAAACAAAAAACGATCGTCGAATAAGTAAGGATGAAAATAAAAATTGTATAAAACTCAATAAGTCAAACCGACATGAAATCTGACTTTTATCACAACATAAAATTTAATTTAAATTAATAATTAAAAAAATAAAATAAAAATATTATAGAGTCAAAGCCAAAAATGACGATAAAAATCGGCGGGATTTAAACGTAAAATAAAATAATCTCAAATCGTATAAAAAACAAAAACCGATCAATTTATAATTAAAAAAATAAGAAGTCAAGTCAAATAAAATTAATCCGAAGAGGAAACAAAAAACAAATGATTAGTTGATAATTGAAAAATAAAAACAAGACAAGTGAAATATATTAAAAGGAAACAATGGTCCATCACATGATTATATTGAAAATTAAGTAAGGTCAAAGTCAAATGAGGAAGAAAGAAAATAAAGGTTGATGATAAAGTTAGGACCAAAATAAGTCAAATTGATTTAAAAATTGACAAATTTTGTCACGATTCAAAGAATAAACTGCAAATGTTAAAGAAACAGGGCTATCAATTATTAATTGAAAACCAAAATCAAATCAAATCGAATAAAAGAGGAAAAAATGGCGATCAGTCAACCGGATTAAAGTGTAAAATAAACTTAGGCCGAGTAAACGAAAACAAAAACAAACACAGATTAATTGATAATTAAAAAATTAAAACAAATGACGGTAAATGGTAGTTATAAATGGAATCTATTAAAAGAAAAAATTAAGCTTGATCAATTGAAATTAAAAAAAAGCAACAGACGATCGTTGACGAAGATAAGACTAAAATAAAAATTCTACAAAACCAGCAAAAATCAAATCGAATCAAAATTATTGGCGAATTTTTATTTTTAACTGAAAGTTTGAATAAAAGAGAATCAAACTGATAATTTAAACACATAATAAAGTCACATCGAATTAAGAAATTCAAAAAAATAAATAAATATACTCTTAGAATGCAGTACAGGTCTTATGGAGAATTAGGAGAGATAAAGATAGATTTACAGAAAAACCATAAAAGATAGACAGGGACGCATACTAAGGTTGAAACGAAGTATTGTATATCTACACCTGCTGTTTCTTAAAAATATTAATTAAGTCTGAATTGGGGTCGATGGAAATTTTTATTTTCTTGTAAGGGGTCGATGGTTAAAAAAGGTTGGGAACCGCTACTTTATACGCATGTATCAGAACTTATACTATTAAATACAAATATTTCGAAAACTACTCGCTTTATATAAAAATTATTTTTTGAAATTGTTAATATTTCGAAAACTACTCGCTTTATATTAAAATTATTTTTGGAAATTATTATTAGAATTTAATTGGTGATCCAAATATATACAAATATACTGAGTGTTCCTTTTAAGAAAACAAAATGTCAATTTACATTTCGGTCATCCGATGTGCATTTGTTGTTCGGTAAACGTCAGTAAAACTTTGAATTAGTCTGTACAAGTTCAAAAATAAAAATGTTAAAGAGGCTGGGAATTCTCGCGTAGTCATACCATATTATCGACTACATTTACCCTCTAAAAGGATATACATATTTGTCATTGCTAACATAACATATTAGAATAAATAACTTCATAACTTTCCAGAGAGTAAACTATTCGATCATATTGTATTAGTTTGTATAATTAATTATTTATTGAAATTGTGTCCCTGTTGTACGAATCAGAAAACAATAAATTGTGTTTTATGTTTTATTACGGATAATGGAGCAAAAATATGATTTGATTCGATGAGACTTCAATTCAATTTCTCTTTTTATAAATCACATACTTCTTCTATTACCCACTTGATGTTTGTCGGGTCTTCGATATTGTGTGCTTATCATTTGTTAACGGACAAAGGCGGCGCTTCTATTTATGCAACGAAAAAGAAAATCGTATAAATTTACGCTTTTTCATATGAAATATAACTTGCTACGAACAGTAGATTTAAAACCGGGGCCCACCCTCGAGAAAGCAAAAACAGAAAACTCACAAGGCACGCATAATTTTATGAATGTCAATGTCAGGCGTAACCATTTACGATTTATGTATTCTTTGGAAACAAACTTATAAATTAAATAAGTAATATTTTCACATCTAGAAAATCACGTTTTTAAAAAAGAACCTTGGACGAAGCTTGCCAGCGTCAATATTTAATATGCCTTGAAGTTACTCCTGCAGATTAATTAGATAATAAAAGCGAAATTAAAAAGACTTTAGGGAAATTGGATTTACAGCTTGAAAGTTGATTAAGGTAATAGAACAAAAGTATTACGAACTGTGTAATGCCATAAAATATTTCAGTCATGTTTTATGCTCATTTAGATTATTTTTCATTAAAACTTGACGATCTTAGGGGCGAACGTGGAAAGGCTTTCACCAAGACATTTCTCTAAAGTAATTATTATTCCCAGCACATTCTAAAGTTATATGGTAAATGAACCCCCACACCCCTTAGATTTCGTTAAAATTAAGATATTTCTAACTACCCCATTTTTATAAGATTTGGTTTTATTTATAATAGCTATTTATTATACAAGTGTCTTATATCAGGAAGGAAATGGGTTAACTTTTCTTGAGTGATTTATTTGCTGTTAAGGCACGAGGGTAATACATAGTTTTATCCAACACCTGTTTATTATAATAGTCATGCCGATTTTGAATAAGAGTTTAATTATAGGTTCGTAATTGCACTAGACCACGTTTTACAGACCTCATAATATATTCAAAATCGGCATTATTATGACTTCATAATAAACAAGTGTCGAATAAATAATTTAATTGCACCAAAATTTTAATTGAATCAAAAACTATCTGAGAAAATAGGACGTGTTGTATCTTCAAATCGTATCTGCAAGCTATGTGTACTACGACGCTCAACTTTTCCTTCTTCTTCTTTAAATTTCTTGCCTTTTTCTTTTTCTTCTTCAAACCAGTTTGTTTATTTTTATTAATTGAAGGAACATTACAATAGATTCGCCCTCCGCTCGGAAAGGTCGCGCTAAGGTGTTTGCTTCTTTTATTTCCTTCAACAGGGAGTTGTTGATCCTCGCGAAAGCGGAAGCCCGCTAAGCTCTCCAAGTAGTTTTTGTTTTAATCCTATGTGGTCCAGACCATTTAGCCAAGAATCCAGGCACAGTTCTTGATTTTTTTTTTGACTGACGACGACATCAAAAAATAACACTTAAGGTGGAATCGCGATGCTTGATTCTTGTTCCTGTTGTCTTTTTTAAACGTTTTTCAAATGTTTGATAAGTTTAGGGTGTTGCAAGAGCTTCAACTGAATGGTCAAACCACAGACTAATGTTAAAGCATATACGAAACTTGCAAATTGAAACACCTTTGCACCAAGTCAACTTGTTCGAAAATTATCAAATCCGCAAGAAGTCGCACTGGTAAAATGCAAGTTTCGCATTTGCTTGAATTTGATCTGTGGCCCAAACAGAAGCAGCGTTGTCAGTATGATGCAAATGTTACGTTAAACATCCTTGTGACTGAAGTTGAAATTGAAACACCTTCGCACGAAGCAGTCTTGTTTGAAAATAATCAAATCCGTAAGCAGTCGCATTGGTAAAATGTGCTTGACATAGACCTGTGGCCCCAACAGAAGCAATGTCTCCAGTATGGTTAAAAAATTAAGTTAAACATCCTTCCGACCGAAGCTGGAACAGCGACAACCGACGGTGTAGGTAAGGCGCCAACATCAACACAGCATAGATTGAAAGGAAATCTAGCAACTTTTTTACATCCTCCTGTCAACAATAAACAAAATCTCATCATTGACGCCACTTGGACGTAAGAAGATTCAATCGAGTAAGGATTATGATGGTACGCTGAGTTTCGCACACGCTCTTTATTGCCAAAGCTTCATGTCGAGTCAATCAAGAGTATCCCAAAATTAAACTCACCATGGCGAACATTTCAAGATTGATATGTTATAGTTCACTTGAACTAATTTGACCAACGACTTGGGTGTTAGCAAAATTGAGTGAGTTGCAACTACTACAGTTTTATTCTCTTACCACCTTAACAGAAAGCATTGTTTAATTTATAAGGGCGTTTCGTTTATACACGATCGCCGGACGCCAACGGAGCTGAAGAGCGGCAGAGTATTTTTAAACTGTGGACACGGAGCATTTCAGGAGCTGTCAAGGATTCAAGGCGAGCTTTACCGTTCCGGACGTGATGGCGGTGATTCCGCTGAAGCTTACAGAGCTATACTTGGTTAACGATGAATCTTATGCGGTAATTTTCTTATATCACGAATGCTTGTTACAGTATTAGTACAACTTAACACTTAACAATTTTAACAAATAATAATTTCATGGGGCGGCTTCAAATTACGAGACACTCTCTAATCTGCCGCTTGCGGTTGTTTCTCTTTGTGTGGATTTTTCCTTTGCGGTCGTTGGTTTGATAGTTAGGGATAGTGGTAATCCTTAGCGTTTCCATTACTTTTTTGAATAGTTTTCTTGAGATTTGATGGCAAACACGATGACAACGAAAATTCACACAATCATTTTAGCAGACCATAATTTTTCGGAGAGTGAAATTGATGAAATTGCTCTCGATCTGCTTCAAAAGCTATATGAACGAAAGCTACAGCGCGCTCTAGCATTCCGTCAAACGTTATAAAACAGTTGATCAAGTTACTTCTAATAAATAAAATGTAGACAGTCTCAACGACTAACAACAAGCAGCAGCAGCAGCACAACCACCACCACCACCAGCCCTGAGGAAGTTCTTGTGCAATGAAGAACGAAACCTTATCAGGAGAAGAAATCCAAGACACATAGTTCCAACCGGAAGCCAAGAATTCAACAATGGACGACGGCCGATACTCCTGCATGCGAACCACACCCTTAAGAACATTCAGCGTAAGGGCTACGAAGCTGTCAAATGGTATCATTTATGGTGCCCATCGTTGTACATACAGGAAATAAAACGACCTTAAGCTTGAAATCACATTGTAAGAGGAATATATAAAGAGAATTTGCAAATAACGAATAAGTTAACTGATAATTTAAAATAAGGATTGTTTAATATACCTAACTACTTGAAACAGTTATTAATTTTGACGATGCAATCACCGAATTTGAGCTGGTTTCAAACAATATCGTATCATTCAAGGAAGATCCTCGTGTTTCAGGAATTCAGAAGGAGAAATTTAAATAAAGTAATCGTCGATTTCGTTCGGAATACTATGGATATTGAAATGCGGATGTATGCTGCAATATAAGACGACGCGCTCCCTTAAAGGATCTTTCGGGAAATATGTAAATTTTATTTGCTAATTCCAAACGGAGGCAATAAGACATTATCTCTATTATAATTTTGAATTCAAAATTGAAAGTTGAATATCGGTATCACCGAACAGCCAATAATAACTTTTCAGGTTTTTATAACAGCACTCTAGCAAGTTTAAACACAAGGTATACATGGATCATGTATATTTGGGCCATTAAATTTATTTATCGTCGACAAATACAATCCAAATATACGAAGTTTATTGTGCAATATTCAGCCTTTCAATTAACTACGAGTAGTAAACTTTTATCTAGTGTACGAACGGTTCACAGGAATTCTGTTTTATACTGCGTATTTCTGATTACGAATAATAATTTCAATTCATATCAGATGCAATAGGAAATTCAATTAGGAAGCAGCCTGTGTGCAACTGATACTATTTCATATTAGATTAGTTGAAGTCTGGTTTAATTCTACTGTTAGGTATAATATTGTCTGCGACAGTGGATCGTCTTGTTATTAATTCCTGTATTCCTTGTACCACGACCGGAGCTCTACTACGCAGACAGAACTTCACATATATTAACGGAAAGCAATTAGATAAAACGATTTCACGCCGAGCTGCTTTATCTTTATACTTGATGAACTTAAATTACATAAGTTATTCGCTTCTGTACGGAAATAAAAATTTCTTGATGTCGCAGCATTGCACGCAGAATTTCTAATTAAGATAATTGTTTCATCCGGAAGATTGAACAAGCAGAGCAAATGATGGAAGATTTACAGCAGATGAAAATTCTGCTGATGTAACACTCTTTTTATTTGATTAAATACATTCAAGAATCAGCAATTCAAGCCAATAAAGAATTTTATGTATCTTCTATTCAAAAGAAAAAATAAACGATGTATATTATACAGGCTGTCACGACGAAATACCTAGTTATAAACTTCTATATAACGTTTTCTCAATTATAATTTACCTCTAGAACCTAGATTTGCATTATTGTTAGAAATAATTAAGTTTCTATTATTATAAGGTCGAACTAATAATAACTATGAATGAAAACTATAGGAAGCCAAAGGAAAGTCTCTCGGAATTAGGTTACAGTGTCGGCACTAATCCAATTCTAAATTCACTGAAGTACAGGATAATATATTTCCTTAATAGCCGACGTGTAATATTGCGCAGGTGACTTCAAATGAAGTCGTTATATAAACTTCTCGTGTAGGCAAACTGCTCGCGAAGAGTCTCTTGCTGGGTAATCCAATAATCAAGGTTGGTTTATCTGGACTCATGTTTCTCAAACTTGCAGACATTAACCCCTTCGTTGCCGCCAGGCCACCGCTATAAACATTTCTGTTTAAATATTAGCTTTTGCGACTACGTTTACGTATGATAATTTGCTCGTAGTTGCTACCGTTGGGTCATGATTTATTCATCGCTTATCCATGACGTCGAATGAACATTTTTGAATCCAACACAGTTCACATTAAACTGAAATTATAAATTATTGACTTGCTGTTAGTATCGATTGTAAATATGACGTTATTTTTCCTCAAAAACTTACAATTAGTTAATTTCATAGACCTGTGACTATTAGCAACAAAAAGGAGTCTCTTTGAAATGTGGAATTTCCAGGATAATTAGGATTGGGAGGCTACCTCTTGAGTTTTTGATTCTACTAATCGAATTGTTTTAGAAAATGTGAAGTCTAACGAATATAATAACTATTACTATTTATTAGTTTCTCCACTTTCCAAAATTCACTCAAGCTCTCAAAAAGTTCGAACTACAAACCGCTGTCCCTAAACACTTTGAAAAAATAATCTCAAATAATCCCAGGTCTTCAATTTTCTAACTGAAAATTTGAAACTAACTTGAATACTGGTGATATCTGGATGGTTTCATAAGGATTATGAGAATAGGACAATTGAATTTTCAATTTTCGCAAATCTTGGAAAATCTTTGGAAAATTTGGTTCTAGTTAGCGAGCGAACGGTTTACATGCTCTAACTAGAACCAAATTTTCCAAGATTTGCGAAAATTGAAAATTCAATTGTCCTATTAGTCGAACATACTACTATGGACAAAATTTAGTCTTACTACTTAATACTTTTTCTTCTTTATTGTTTTATTATAAAAATAACGACAAAAAATCTCAGAATTAAATATACACGTCAATTACTTATGTTCGACTCTGAAAAGACGGTATATTTTTCAATAAAATTCGACCAAGTTTAAATATTTACCTTCCTGATTATTTTAGCTCTATTTTTCAATGGTCGCGTTCAGGTAGCCGCAGCGCTGAAGCTTTTTTCTAAAGCGTAAGCCTGAACGAGGTGCATATGACGACATTACTTGCAGCGCCTTCTTGAAGTCGCCAAAATTAATCAAGCCTGGTATTTTTACGCTACATTCTAGCGCCGCATTAAGCACAATGAGTTCATAACCTCTACAACAGAATTTCAGTTCAGGTAAATTAAAGCGCTACAGCTTTGCGTGTGCTACAGCGCTGCAAATAATTTTCTACCTGAACGCAATCAATGTGATTCTTCTCAGATCAACAGCCCGCCGTACACGCAGATACTTTCGGACTCTCTTGGCCTATGACATACTTGGCGCGTGGATTTGGTTCGTGTATTTAGGAAGGAAAACCTTTGCTTCAAGTATGCGGGCCAAAACGAGTATCTGAACTCGCGAGTCTAAACTGTTGTTTCAAAACTACGCTTACGAGCAAATCAAGTTTTAATAAATTAAATAACGAATGAAACATGGTTTATACCAGCTATTGGACCATTTATCAGCCACAATACACATTCTTGAAGTTTTTGGTCAAATCTGCCATCTAAGTATTTCAAGTTGGGTTGCTAATATGTGAGCGACAGCGTACTCGGCTCGTGGCAGACTTGACCCGCGCGCCAAGTCCGCCACGAGCCAAGAGCGTCGGAAAGTATCTGCGTGTATGATGGACTAATGAGTCAGTCAAGAGTCAAGAATCAAGTTCTGTCGTTTGAATAGAATTGAGAGGAATCCGAATAACTGTAACTTACATGTTCCGAAATCAAATCTAGGGGCTGAAAGATGGTAGAAGAAATCTATACTATTGAGATCTTTCATTTTAGGAGTACTCGTCGCGACAACTTTTGTCTCTAGATGCTGCGACGATAGTGAAAAACTAAATTTCTCTCCGCTTGAAATCTGACTTTAATTGTGAAACAAAAAAATTTTTATAAAAAATCTTGTTACAAATCGTTTTTGATTGCAGTGAATCCCTCGAGCAGCCTGGACATAGCTGTTTCAGTCCCATTTGGGGCTTCATCAGCAGAAACATAGCCCGAGAATTTCACTAATGTAATGTTAGGAGAAAAAGCGATCGTAGGATGTCGTTGTTTAAGCTGTTCACAAAAAAAATTATATACAAGCTCACTCATGTCTTTCCCTTTTTGTCCTTGCTTGCCCTTTTGCATTTCAAGTTTCTAATTTTTCTTTTTTAAATAATTTTAATTTATTTTAAGATCCACGAGATATAATCTCCAATGCCATAAAGACATACAAACAGTACAGTCAAAATTAATTCGGAAACAGAAGAAACGGCAGTCTGTACAACATTGGGTGTTGGCTTGTTTCTCATATTTCTCAGGGCAAATGAATTAGTTTCTCGCTTACTCACGTTATATCTCAATTCTTCCTGTAATCCAAAATTTTAGAGGAACTATTTTTTTTAAATCAGTAATGGCTCGCGGAAGAGAATTTAATTTTATTTTATTTTTATTTCATAGAAACAAACAGGTTTTACCTAATATTAGTGTTTCTATATACATCAGAGAAAAAGATATATAAAAATTGCTACAGAATTGTAGATGAAAAGTTGCAAAACAAAAAAAAAAATAAATTACTTCATGTGGAGCTATCTTATCCTATCCTAAGAACCCATATTAAATGCTAGGGGATGCGCAAGCAAGAAATAGAATTAACTGTCAAATTAATTGTTCGGAGATAAAATTAGAGACTTGGTGGATTTGATAAAATTATATTTAGATAATCCAAAAATTTCTAAGAACTGATAATGATCATTGTATAAATTGCAAATTTTGTTAATTGGCGACAGAGCATTTGAGTCAACATGCAAAGTTGGTTGAGGCCTAACACTGTAATAGTACAATACTAATAGGGAATATGCAGTCTAAATAAAGATAGCGTTATCAAAAAAAATATTGAAAACTTTGAATAAGATGTTTATCATTACTAGTTCACGTCTCTGTTTGAGTATCGGTAACCTAAATTTATTTCTTTTATGCTGATAAGACTCAAAAGGTGTTTTTTTTAAAATTTTTTATAATATAAAAAAACAAGAATTGTAAAAAAAATATAGGAAACTGGCGTAGAGAGGTTATCAAAATTGGCCTTGAAAACACCCTGTCATTTGAACTGATATGTCATATACGGCAAGTCCAATTCGCCTAAAACTGTGTTACTGTAAAGCAAGCTATGAAGCGTGTCAACTAGCGCCCTCTCATGCTCATTAATAAGATGTTACCATGATTACGACGCCGACGCTTATTTTGACAACTTAAATATCAAGACGAATTGACATTACTCATAACTAAAAATTTCAAGATGACAATAATTTTAACACTAGTTTTGAATTTGAGGGCGCCAGTTGACACACGCTTTTCATTATTTATTACATTACTGATTATTGATATTACATATCAATTCAGTTGGCCGTGATCATAGCTTCCTAATGAAATGTGGTCCTCGCTTGAGGGCGTGGAATTTTCCTTTCTATGTCATTCTACATATTTTACTAGTACGTCTGTAAATTTATTACGTTTAGTCCTGATCTGAACGAATATGTTCTTTGATTTTTTTACGACAAACATATGACATCCGTTGTTTTAAGTTGTGGTTTCAAATTATTGAGCAATAAAACTCGGTTCCCTATTTATGTTATAACTAGGAAGTGAATGATGTTATGTCCTTCAAATTATTATTACCGTAACATCTTGTGATTTCTTAATTTAAAATAATTTTTGTTTGAGTTACGGTTTCTTACAGCAGGTGCAATGTTAAAGTAAATATTAATGTGTTAATTCTTTGAGGCCCGACTGCAGATAAATCTGATTTTTTTTCGATTATTTTTAATAACAGTAAAATGTCTCCTCCCTCGTAAATACATCAGGTGAGTGAGAAAGAATGCACTCAAATATCCGAGGTGAATTTTGCTCATAAATATCAGCAAAAACAAAAATTGCAATCTGATAGTTTTTTTATTTTCAAGTTACAATGTTGTAACAAAATACCTTACATAACATTTCTCTTTTATTATTATGTTTTAGATTTTTAGAATATAGTTTCCGAAATCAAGCCCAGAACCTTTTTACACGATTGCTGGCACGTTTACAAACTTCATTCGTTAGCGTTCCAAGTTCTTCTCTTTGTCTTTCCTTTTTCTTTTATGCACTCTATTTATGGAATCATTGAATACACGTCGAATTAGTTCATTTTGATTGTCTACTTTTACTTTGTACGCCTTTTCTACCAAAGATGCAAACAAAAGCCCAATAATGTGAAGTTTGAAGATCTTGGCGGGTTACATGATGGAACCATAGCATTGACGATTTTTTAAATGCAGGTTTAGCATTCCAATTACAAAAGCCATAAATAAATAGCATTTGCATATTTTAACCATAACGTGATTATATTTATTTACTACATCTTGATACTTTTAAAGAAGTTGTGCCTCAAAAACAAACGAATATCGGTTTACAATTTTTGTTTGTTTTTTTGGCATAAATTTACTAGGAAAATCCACCACCTCGACGTTTGGTGCATTACTCTTGATTCACCCGATATAATTAATTATTAATTTAAATTTAAAACAAAATTAACGTTCAGTTTATTTAAATGACCGTATAATATTGATTTACTAATGTGTATTTGCCAGTATACAGGGTGCGTAAAAAGTATTGCACCAAATGGGGTTATGTAGGAACGGTATGACATTTAGATTTGACGTTTTGTGAGGTTTTTGTCAGAGGTAGCCATTTTGAATTGTTTTAAATTGCAACCTAGGTTTAGTTTGGTGTCATTTGGCAGGTAATACAATGCAATATATCATAAGCTTGTTTATTCTAAAATAACGAAAAAAATATAAAAAAGTAAATTAACTTCATATAGGGAACAATTTTGGAACAAGGCCTGTAAATAAATGCAATTTAGTCAAAATTTAAATCAAAAGTAACATTTTTGTGTTATCTATTGATTGTTATCAATTTTAGCAATTTCTAATACTCTTTATCATCGCTTTTTCAATTGAAACGGAATACTATAATACGATATTATTATAAGCTTGTTTTTCTCATGTAAAGTTTCGTGTAAAATACGGTTTGGTTTCTGTGAAAACAAGTGTGTTTATACTATCTGTCAATTATCTGTCAAATGAACACCAAACGAAACCTAGGTTGCCATTTAAAAAATAAATCAAGATCTTTTTCGATGAATTTTATTCAAAACAATAGAATTAATATCAAAATATGGGTGTTTATGTATAGTTTAATGCCACCAAACATCAAATCTAAATGTCAAACTATTTCTACTTAATCTCTTGTGGTGCAATAGTTTTTACGCACTCTGAATGTATACCCACACACACATATATATATATATATATATATGCTGTAGTATTCTTCCGGGTAGTCCTCCGCGTTGAGTTCTCTAAAGAACTATTTGTCTTCTGACAACGTTTCGGCAAGGTCTCACTTGCCATCTTCAGGTCTTCGCTGCTGCTTGCCTGCTTCTGCTCCTCGTCGTTACTCGAGTCACAGTGGCTTCTGGTCGCGCTGGTGGTGGTTTAAGTACCGTGTTGCGGTTACGCGTCGTTACGCTTGGTGGTTTTTCCGCTTGACTTCTTGTTGTTGGTTGATTGGGTCGTGCCTGTTGACTGCTTTCTCCTAATCCTGATGGTCCGGGGTTCGCTGGTTTCTGGCTTCGGGTTACTGGTCCTCGACGGTCGGTGGATTTTCGGATCACTGGCCTCCAGGTGGGTGGTAGTCGTAAGGCATCATCTCTGGTGTTTAAGTTCATCTGATGTTTCTCGATTTCTATCGCTTCTCGGATGATGCGTTTGGTCTTGTGTTCTACGCTGGCAATTGTTCTGGTGTTGTCGAAATCTATTTTGTGTGAAGTCGCTTTTACGTGTTGTGCCAATGATGATGTTTTCTCGTCCTTCTCGACGGCCTTTCGATGTTCTTCTCTCCTGACGCTTATTTTTCTATTTGTTTGGCCTATGTAGACCTTGTCGCAATCTTGACAGGGAATTCCGTACACGCCTTGGCTTTCCAGTTGTATTTTAGTTTTGACTGTTGGCAGGATGTTTCCAATTTTCTTGTCGGTGGTGAAAATTGGAAACATCCTGCCAACAGTCAAAACTAAAATACAACTGGAAAGCCAAGGCGTGTACGGAATTCCCTGTCAAGATTGCGACAAGGTCTACATAGGCCAAACAAATAGAAAAATAAGCGTCAGGAGAGAAGAACATCGAAAGGCCGTCGAGAAGGACGAGAAAACATCATCATTGGCACAACACGTAAAAGCGACTTCACACAAAATAGATTTCGACAACACCAGAACAATTGCCAGCGTAGAACACAAGACCAAACGCATCATCCGAGAAGCGATAGAAATCGAGAAACATCAGATGAACTTAAACACCAGAGATGATGCCTTACGACTACCACCCACCTGGAGGCCAGTGATCCGAAAATCCACCGACCGTCGAGGACCAGTAACCCGAAGCCAGAAACCAGCGAACCCCGGACCATCAGGATTAGGAGAAAGCAGTCAACAGGCACGACCCAATCAACCAACAACAAGAAGTCAAGCGGAAAAACCACCAAGCGTAACGACGCGTAACCGCAACACGGTACTTAAACCACCACCAGCGCGACCAGAAGCCACTGTGACTCGAGTAACGACGAGGAGCAGAAGCAGGCAAGCAGCAGCGAAGACCTGAAGATGGCAAGTGAGACCTTGCCGAAACGTTGTCAGAAGACAAATAGTTCTTTAGAGAACTCAACGCGGAGGACTACCCGGAAGAATACTACAGCATTCAACACCCGCGGAAGCCTACGGATTAACATATATATATATATATATATATATATATATATATATATATATATATATATATATATATATATATTTAAATCAAATTTAATTTCCAAAACGTTTCTCTTTACAGGTATCCTAAAATATGCTGTAGCAATAAAATCTTAACGCTTGAAAATTTAAGTAATGCGAAATTTATAACAATAATAATAAAATAATGACGCTAAGACACACTGTACTCCGAAAAATTTTTGTGTTTAAATAATTTTAACTTTAACTGGAAAATTTTTATGGAAGTAAACTACTCTACATAAATTAGGAAACACCATTTAATTATCAATTTCAATATAGAAAAACAAATTATCTTTCTTATGGATAGTGTAGCTTCTACGAACATTTGCGCCGAGACATTGTAAATTTTTAAAATAAAATTTTAAATTGCAATTTTATTTAATTAGAAATGTTGCAACTAAAACGCAAAACCGCAATGTGTCAATAAACTGATGAATAAATTCAAAAAATCATAACAGATCAATAATAACAAGAAGAAAAACTTAACTGTTTACAACATACGTAGAAAATTTAAACACATCGAACGTATATGTATTTAATATATTTTTTAACCATGTTCCTTAAATTATGTGGAGCACTTTATTTATCTCCCAGATACTTATGTATTATTTAAACCGAATTATCACCTGTACACGCGAAAGGGAGGAAATCGATTATTTTCTGACATTTGAAACTTCACGCTTTCGAAACAATCGTCTGATCTCTTCTTGTAACGTATTAAATAACTTTTTTTTTAAGTCAGCGCACGTTCTTCAGGGAGTGACGGGGATGCTTAACGAAACAAAACGGCAATCTGAGAAAAGGTTCCTTTCCTTACAAAGTGCATGCTACTGGTAAAATGGTCAAATCACTTGGGGGACCTCTTGTCGGCAGAAGAATCTAACATCTAAAGGGAACTAATGTACTTACTCAGTATTAAATGTCGTTTCACTGGAGGGTCTGGACGAGATAAGGTTGCATATTCTGTTCAGAACATTTTGTAATATTGTGACTATTTAATCTTTAAATTGCTTTTAATACCATGGTATCTTCAGTTTTGTATTTAAACTAATTGATATTTAAATTTCCATAGCTAATCGTATACAGAGTGTTTATAGAATGGAAGTAAATCGATAATTAATTTTATAATGGTGATATATTTATATTTTTATTTTTTTATTCAAATCTAGTCCTTTCTAGGGTTGCACATTAAGAATTTATTGTGAAAACTCTCTCCGGTGACAAAGTAAATCGCAGACGTCATTCTAATTTTTAATTATTTTCTCATTTAACTTTGAACTTTTTCCATGGTTGATTTAAGTGCTGCCAGTTTAATTTAAAAGAAGTTAGTTACACGCAATCACTACGACAGCCAACAAAACACATCACGCTATACCTATCAGACTGCTTGAATAAAATTTCAATTCAGTGCAATATCGAAGTAAAACGGAAAGCTCAAAGAGTAACTACTTTCAGAAGTTTGCTACTATATCCCATTTTAAAGTTTGCCACTTTTGCAGATCAAATGCAACCGCCTTTATTTATATCAAGTCTCTTTGCTTCCGAGATTGTTCTCTCGCATTTCTCGTAGAATATTACGTGCAAGTACGTTGACACTGAGGAGAGTAGTATTTTTGTTTGCAGGCCTTTTTAATTACTGCTGTTTACCATCGAAGTTTCAAAGTAGCACAGAACATACTGATAAAGCAGTATGGTGTAATCTTGCTGCATGATTTAAAATGGAATCTACGCTCGAAGGACAGCGACCTGTGATTTACGTGAATGAATTTCCAATTTCATGCTAAAGTTATCGCCAAATGATATTGGGTTTGGTTGTCACAGCGTTCAGTAACCGCGCAGCTGAATAGAAATTGCTTTAAAATAATAGTTCTTGCATTTCAATACCAAAGTATATTACATTGTCTCCATAAATTAGAGTATAAAATGGCAATGGGGAATTTTCGCTTTTTTGTTTTTATTTAAATGAAATCGATTTATTAACATACGAACATTCATTCGTGAACGTAGATATTAGCCTCTTTATATAGCGGGTGTTACGGAAAAAGTCGACTGAATTGCATGAAAATAAGAAAAGTTGTTCAAATAAGTTAACTCCTTAAAAAGGTAGGCCGTCTACTCACAAGTGAGTAAAATCTGACATGTTTGGAAACTTGATTTTTATTTTGCAAAGAATGCATACTTATCCGCAACTAAAACGAACGCAAACCTCACCCATAACGCCTAGTGCCACAAGGCTCACAGAAATTTTAAGTTTGCAGCACACTATATGATCATTAAAATGAGACATGCTTTGTTGCCAGGTCGCTTTTAGAGTTTTCCTTTTTTTTTAAAAAAGTGTTAACTTTATTGAAGTTTCATTTCCGCTGCAAATGTTACAGGGGGTACGTTGATGCATCGGTTCTCCAATATTACCCTGAAGTCGCGTCTCTTGTTTGGCAAGTCATTTATTGCACCCTGTCGAGGCTCCCTGTTCAAATGCTAACACCTAATGGGATCTAGTATGATCGCCCCAAGATTTACGGTAATGTAAAAGTAAAAGATTTGGCATATTTTACCGGAAACTTTGACTTGAACGTTCAATAAGTCTCGATATATTAGAACTAAAAATTATTTTGTAGAAATCAATTTAGTTTTATGATGAAGTAAAGCGAGTTTTAAGTACTCAAGAAGTTTAACTTTCTAGTTAGGTGGATTAAAATCGTTTCCAATCAGATCATTTTCAACTTTAAACTTAGGAGCTAACTTCTTTTATGAAGTTAAAGTATGAATTGATTGGAGATTACAACGAAAGATAGTTATTAAATTATCGTACTTTATAACAGAAACTTAGATCTAGATTTTTCTAAAACCCTATGATATTTGCAAATAAAATTTTTAATAATAAATTTATTTTTAGATTGTTTGTTTGTATAATCTACTTTAACTTTTAATACCTACTATGTGATTAATTTTTAATTTTAAAATATAGTATGTACTTATACAGATTCATTCAGATATTAGGCCATGTCTGTATTCAGGCTATAAAACAAAAAAAAAATTTAACGTAACCGAAACGTGAGAGGCATACGAAAACGATAACATAATACACATACATATCTGACCCTGGATAGAAAAGACTATCAGATACTATCCTGCCACGTGTCGCAGGGTTCGTGAGTTGCATAGCACTTTGGGAGTTTCTAGTTTATTTTTACGGCTTTCGTTTTAACCGAATATTTCACATTAGGGTGGCGCATTTTCCAAATAATTTTTTTTCTTTCGAGATAAGCCCGAAATTTCGGCGTAATGTTTAATGCATAACCTCAACTTCGAGCTTAATGAGAAATGCCGACGGTATCACCGCCTAAGATCGAGGGCTCTGATCTGTAATTACAATAAAGATATAAATATAAAGCTGTGAAACGAGCTTTACTGTAGACAGTGAGCTTTACTTTAAACTCGCAAATTTATTTTTAAAATTTTTGAAATGGATTCTCATCTTGAAGGTATGCACTAATATCACACACAATATGACATTTTTATACTGTTCCCTAGCATTATTTTTGAATCTTTGAAATAACTTTCATCAAATATTTTTTTTTTTTTCATTTCACTGCGAACACGAGAATTTTAGTTTCACTTCCGAGCTTTGCCAAGCAAAAAAATTATATTACTAATAAAGTGTCATTCATTAGTGTTAATAATCAGTAATTTTTTTACCAAAATGCATCAATTGATTTTATAATTTTTTTCAAAAAGCGGTCGACGCACAATTTTTATTCATGCAAGGTCGCATTCGCCAACGTTGTTTAATTTGTAACTAATGATTATCTCCATTAACACAGTTGTTAAGACAATAAATAAAACAATTATTTTTAAGAAATGGTTAAACCAAAAAAATGTTGGTGAATACGGCCCAAGACTCGGATTATTCATGGCCAATTATTAATTCAAATTTTCAGTTTTTTTGCCCCTATAATAATTGCGAAAAGAATCGTTACTAGGCTCATAAAATTCTTAATTCTAACACTTTAGGGCGCCAGGGAAAACTTTTTCGGCGTTTCCTCGCGTCCATCCGTTTGTACAGTTAAAAAAAACGGAGTTAGAATGTTTACCCTTTACAAGCAATAGTAAACACTTACTTTTAGATGCAATTTAATCCGGAAAAGACAACAATAAAATCAAATTATATAAGGATTAACAACTTTTCAGGTAGAATTTTATCTACTACTACTACCGATTAGGAAGATTACAATTTATCCTAAATTTTTTTATCTCTGTAAGGAAGTTGACGATTAAAAATAACTGGTGGTAAATAAACAGTGCCTTAACAATAAATAATAATATTTATTTTACTGTAATATTTGTTCACAGATTCCACAGAAAATTTCATAAGCTTGTCCAGAAAGACCTTGTTTGATTTATTCTCGTCGTATAAAGTTCGAAGAAAAGTTTAAAGATTTGGAGACGCACTTGATTAACATAACCACATGTTCTGAGGAAAACCATAATGATTAGAAACAAATTTCTCATTTTCGATCAGAATTCAACTCTCGATAGACTTCTGCTCGAAATACGGAAGCTGTTTTCCTAAAGCAAAATGAAATTAGTGCACATGTACCATTAGTCACAACCAGAAAATTCATTAAAGATAGTCAATTTTAATTTTTACATCGAATAAAAAAAAATGTCTTTATTGTTTCTGTTACTTTATTCGTTAAATTTGTGTAATCGTTTGCTTAGATAATTCTTTGTATCTACATTGAACGGTTTTTGTGCAATACCATTTCTTCAGTTAAAATAAAACATTTAATTAGTTAGAAAATAAGGTGACCAGTATTTTTTGAAAATCAGTGTATAATATATATTTTCTCTTAAGTAATGTTTTGTTTTTAAATCTAGTCATAAAATATTTTCTTGTATATAATAGAGACAAGAAAATGCATAAAATAATTTCGGCCAACTTTTTATATCAAACACCCCACTGTGCAACGTTTTAACTTACCTTTATCTCTGTATATTTGTTTTATTTTCGTCTGCGTTCGAATTTTCTGTTTTATTTTGTATTAAAATTTATACAGAGGAGAAACTTTTTTTTATAAACTCAAAAATAAATGAAGACGGTTAAAAAAGACCAACAATTAAATGTTGAATGTAGAATTAAAATTCTCCTCCTGCCGTTTCTAATTTTGAAACTCGTGGTGCGCACAGCGTCATCTAGCGGATGTTCTGACATAACTACATCACAAAAATTATTACGTTTTATGTACCTTGGTTTCGTTTTCGTCTGTATCTTCTTTGATTCCAAATGAACAGGGGTAAGGAAGTTTAGAGTAGCACTGTATAAGAAGAATCTGTACGAAGTGAAATGAAAAGTCCAGAGATAAAATTATGTTCAAAGGTTCACTAGGTGGCTTGAATGACATATCATTTTGAACAAATTTTTATTCTACATCCAATGATATTTTCAGTTTTCAGTTTCTACAATTTCCTTTTAAACGTGTGGCTATATTTCTTAAATATGTTAACGTTTTGCTATATACAAATGATTCATTATATTATTTTTAACCTTTATTTTTATCAGTTGATTTTTTGTATGAAGTTGCAGAATACCCTGTATATTTATTCGTCTAGAAAATATCACAATTTAATTTTTTTAATTATAAATTAAGATGTAATTGTAACAAGGAAGTTATTTCTTTATCAGAACCACTTCGTAATACAGAAAATTATATTGACCTTAAAAGGTCCGTTCTTTCTCGATGAATTTAAGATGACACTTTTGATATCTAATAAAGGCAAAGGTCAAACTTTTCACGAAAGGTCAAAGGAAGGAGAAAGTCGACCGAGAACATTTATTACGGCTGATCCACTTCGCATACTTCACGAGTACGTTAGCTTCGAGAACGTACGTATAAGTACACCTAAGCATAATTTTTAAAACAGTATTTTGTTTTCTGCATAGTCTATAAAAGCTATAAAAATTAATTTAAAGAAGACACATTGATAACTTTTTAGAGTTTTAAGCAATCATTTTCTTGGTATTTATGAAATTATAGATACAGTCGCGAGCAATAAATTTTGGTCGTGACTGATTGTCATTCATGAATTAAATTTGGGTACCTATTGGATATTTAGCTTACTGTTCACATTTTTTTAGTGAAAGTCAGGATATTTACAGAAAAATTTTTAATTTATGATGTTTTAATTGTAGTAACGACCAAATTTATTATTCGCCACCGTATTTCATTTCAGATTTCACTGTTTAAAATTTTTAATTTGCTGAATCCTAATGCAATTGTTTTTTTTAATAAAATTTTCTCATTTAAGATTTTCAGTTATCATTTTGTTGATTCTTACGTAATACCTTTTTTTAGTGCTCTTTCCCTCTATATTTTCCCTTTATGTTCTTTTTCTTGCTTTTGTATTTTTTTTCGTTCTTTATTATCTCATTCTTTTAATAATTTTACACGATTTTAGCTGTCTTTCTTAAATCGAAGTTGGGGTTACTACGTTTTGACAGCGGATACATAGTACGCTGCCGCCTTTCAGAAGTATTTCCTTCTATTTTCTATCATCAGTATATTTTTGCTCCTTATTTGATGCAATAATGTACCATGCATGTCAACTGGCCCATCATTTATCAACATAGCTTTCTAAAATGCCATCCTTACAGCGAATTTAGAAGTTACTGTTCTAAAAATAACTAGAACTCTCAAGTGTTTCCGAAGACTCTCTATTTATGTACTGCAGTTTATAAAAATTTTATACGGCTACACAGATTCTCTCGATATTTCTTTGTCATTCCTTTAATATAATTTTAATATTCTTGAAAAGGTTTGCTGTGCTCTTGTTCGTTCGTTTAGATCCTCGTGTAACTTTCCACCTTGAGACGAAAATTTAAAATTGTTTGCCTTATTTATGGCTATTTGGTATGTTTCGAGTCGGGCTGATTCTCCAGTGGTTCACTCAAGATGACTTCTACTTTCTTATCTGACGTTTCTTAAGCTTTTCCCATTGAAAGCAGAGTTCGAATATTTTGTATTCTTCATTTTCCTACTGTATCCTGTTTAGCTTCATATTTAACTTGTTTAATTGCTCAGAGTAATATTGTTCTACAAAAAATACAACTAAGTACATCCTTATTTTATTCACTGTGTAATTTTAAGTGTGTCCAATTATTTACTTGTAGAAGATAAGTGATTTTTGTTATTCTTATATGCCTTCTCCACCAAATCTTTTTCTTTTCCATAGCACACCTTCTCCTAATTCTGTCAAAATTGACTATTAATACATGTATAGGCTGAGTCATAGTAGGTGGAACAAATTTTCCATGTATTCATATAGTAAAAACTTTAAATTAATAAGTAATAAGTTAATTAAAATAAAATTCAAAAGGTAATACCGCGCAAATCATTTAAAAGGCGGCTCAAGGTCAAGTGGCCACAATGTACGATTCCCTTTTTCGTAGAGCTCTTGCTATCAAGGAGCACAGTTTGAACAGTTTTTGTAATACTATAATTTAGTTGAACATTTTATAGTTTATCCAAGTTTTCACAATTGCTGGTATTATTAAATATTTGTTTATTACAAAACTTTGACTTCTTGTCAAGTATGCAGTTGAGGACATAGGTTATAGGAACTTTTTTACTTAAAATAGTCTTCTACTTACTGGTGAAATTTGTTCCGCCCATTATGACTGACCCTGCATTACCTGCTTCTCTAATGTTGTTTGACTTTACTGTCATAATATGAACAGAACTTGCTATGTCACTATTTTAATTGTGTTCTGTGTTATTATTCTTTCTCCTAATACTGTTGCAAATAGCGCCTCAACGGTCCAAGTGGTAAGAGACCGACCTTGCAATTGTAAGGTCGTGTATTCGCAACCCGCTCGAGATATTTCTGGGGGGTGGTCTTTACTCACTCCAGGTACCCTTCAATGTTGGGGATACAATTCGACATTGCATAGATAAAATTATACTGGAGAAAAGAGAAAACTGTATGTCTTAGTGAATGTAAAGTTTCACTTGATGCAGGTTCGAATAATTCTATCACAATTCTGTCACACAAGTTGTTTTAACTTTTTGACTTTTACTTTTTCCAAATTTCCTAATCGCTATCATTTTAATGTTACCTTACTTGAATTCAGTTCATATTTTCTCCTTCGTATTTTGCATCTTCCGCTTTTAAAAACCCTTGGGCATGCTGAGTGTGTCGTCTTATTTTTTGCTGTCCCTAGAAGCATTTGGTCTTTACTATCTTTAATATTATAAAGAGTTTACAATGTGTTATGTCATGTATTTTTAAAAATTCTTTGAAATTTTAATTCAAATTAAACTCTGTCCATTTCATTACTCTTTTTATAATGTTCGTAATCATTTCAGTTTTTGTGTTTTAACCATTTTGTCCCCTTTTCTTCTTCTTTATTGACTATTATTTATTATTTCCTTCCTTCCACTAGTAGTTCACTGGTTCAGTGATTTTTGATATTTCTCAATTTTCTGCCTGCAAACTTTCTGACTTGAATTGTTCTGTTTTTATGTTTATACTGTTATAATTTATCCCACTTTTAAAAATGTATCAATATTTTTCATTGCTTGCAGATGATACATAACATTAATAATTTTTAAATGCTGACTATAGTCAAAGACCTGGAAATGTTTTAAGTAACTATAAACATTGAAGAAGAATTTATTACTTTTAATTCCCTTTTATATTATAGTTATGTTTGCTCATTTTTTTATATTTATAACCTCCAACGTTGTAGTTACGTACAAAGACTATGCACCATTTGCATTTTTTTAAATCGATGTATCGCTATAATATTCGACCTTATGCTTATCCATTAACGTTAAACTTAACGTGACGTTATCAATGAGTTTATGTTCAAATTCCTATTTCAAAAAAAGATAACAGCACGTAATGTTTAACGTCAATGGATACAGCATACGGGCGATTCGAATGTTAAAATGGTTTTTATGGCAGAGCAATAGTAATTATTGTAAATACGTAAAAGTTTACATTGGTTGGGAAGGCGTTGTTATAAATCCTCAGACTCAGATGAGATTCGATGTAGGGACACGTGCCGATTGAAAAGGTAATTAACTTCGATAAATAACGAGACATTCAATAAAAACCTCATTAAAACAGATCAAGGGAAAAAAGACGTATATTTTTTCTTAATTGTACAAAGCAACTGAAATGTCAGATACGTTTTTGTACCCTGACTGTAGGGATACCAATGACCTTTTAATAGTCGCTCTCAATTATCATAGCAGCTATTTTCAATTTTTTTATTACTTTCTACAAGAAGTGTTTAATTAAAATGTCCATAACACAAACTACGTCTCGATTTCATAATCGAACTTTAGGAGACTTTAAAATGAAAGTCACAATCTGATGTATAAATAACTACGATTTTGCATCTTTTTGGACATGTGATTGTGACTTTCATTTTAAAGTCTCCTAAAGTTCGATTACGAAATCGGGCCTAAGTAAAACACAAACCAAGAAAAACATTTAATAAAAACGGCATTTTGAAAAGGTGACCACCATATGTATTCGAGCTACTGTTTTAATAGAGGATGGGGTTTCCCTAATTTTTTTGATTGTAATTGATGATACATGGTTGTAAGCCTTCCACGTCACCAATTGGAATTTCAAATATTGAGTTTTTTTAAGGGCTCCATCTTGTTAAAAATAACCTTTTTACAATTCGTCGTCCTGCAACTTTTTTGGGAAAGGTACTTGAAATAAACGATATCTCTCTGCATTTAATGTCCCAATCAAAAAGTACTAGATCACTGATAACTGGCCGTACTCCAATTCCTCATTAAATATGCCAAATTTCCATTCATTTTACTCAAATAAATTTAGACTGAAAGGCGTTTCCATTCTTTTGTAAACGTAAATTCCATTCTTGCGTTTTGGTTTTCACGTTTTCACTAATTTTGATGTCTGTTACGGACACAGTTTAATTTCGACGTGACTGATGTGTTTATCTTTGTCCTTCATAATCTGCTTTGAAACGCTGTACATACCGGTGATCATCTTCGATCCAGAACATAGAAGGTTAGTACGATTATTCTTGCTAATGAATTTTTTTAAAGTTTTTAATTTGATTTTAATTAAAAAAGTCATTTATCAAGGGTAGTCACGTTAAACCTCGTATGTCCCGGATTAAAAATTATCGTCCGGTATACGAGGATCAAGCTGAATTTATTGAGAATAAAAAATATGGTTAATATTTTGTAGGATTTTATTTTAAATGCATTCAAAGTAATTTCCCTCAGCAATGATACACTTAACCATTCTTTCTTTCCACTGACGGAATACCGTCAAAATAAGTGTGAACTGCGGCATCAATCTCTTCTTCAGACGAAAACCTTCTACCCCGCAAATTCCTCTTAAGCCCAAAAAATAGCTAGAAGTCGCACATAGCTAAATCAGGTGAATACGACGGTTCTATTATTTATATATTTTTTCCAGCCAAAAACTGGAGAGTTAAAGCTGCAGTATGGGATGATGCATTGTCATGGTGCAGAATAATTCCCTTGTTTGGAACCTTACTGAATACTTCAGGCAAACATTTTTCAGTATACCATTTAGCTGTAACTGTCTTTTGTCCGTCTAGCTTAATTGCTTTTACTAGCCCAGTACTTCTAAAGAATACTGCATACATAACTTTTTTCATAGCTCGCAGCTTCTTGGTTATTGTTGGAGTTTCCTCATCTTCAGGAATCCACACACGACTCTCTTGGCGGGTTGGTATGTCAAAAAATGGAATATAAGTTTCGTCACCTGTCACTGTTTTGGAAAAAATTTGGTGGCCACCGTTGTTTAAGAAATTTAAAGTTTCGTGGCAAATCCTTACACGTTCTGCTTTTTGGAAGTCGGAAAGTTGATGCGGCACAAAACGACTAATCACTTTTTTTAAATGTAGGTGATCGTGTAAGATTGTTCTCTTAGCTGAGGATCCAACCTTGAGTTGATGCTCGATTACCGCATAAGTGGTGGCTTTATTGTTCTCTTCAATTATTTTTTTAACAGCAGCAACGTTTTTGTCGGTAACAGCCGTAGGAGGACGCCCTGCTCCTTTTTGATGCTGAACAGTATTTCTTTCGCGTTCAAATTCCTTGTACCATCAGTAAATTGTAGTCAAGCTTGTTCACTGAAAGCCGAATCTAAACTCTCCTTGCCAATCATAATTCGAAAATGCTCTCTGGTTAATTCCATTTTTGTAATTGTATTGTCACTTTTAAAAATTAATAACTTCGGTTATTCCAAACGTATTCAGCAACTAAACTTCATATGACAGATAAAAAAGTGTTCTAAATAACAATGTACGTTTTGTTTTTCAAGGCCTGCTAGATTTTCTTATTTTCAATAAATTCAGCTTGACCCTCGTATTAACAACATTTGCGTGGGTAAAACAAGAAGTTGTCAGTATTCAATAAACTTTAATACAAAACTATTAATTGTTGTTGTAATCGCCGTTTAATAAAAGTCTCCCTTTTCTGATTGTGACATAAGTTAGTTTTCGCCGCTTCATGTTTCAGATTTCCTAACGTCGGCCTAGTTCACGTTCAACATAATTTGTCTCACAGCCGTTTAGTAACTCTTGAGGTAATACACATTTTACCAATAAATTGTTTTACATTGTACCATTTACTCAAGCTTTAAGTTACTTTTACTGACCACGGAAGGACGTTTGCAGAAATTGCATTAGCACTTTAAAGGATTGATGGACTCTGAAAGGCCACTTCCGGCATACAAATAGTCGCCAAAGTCTATCCAAACCGGAATCGCTGAATTGTATTATCGAACACAACAGAATATATTTACCCATTTACTTATGTTATTCACGTAAAGACTTGTCGCAGTAAAATCTTATTTATAATTCCTTTCTATAGCAGGAAGGGGATTAACTGAAAATAAAGCTTTTGAATTGGAAAAGAAAGTAAATAACATATTTATCATTTCGTTGCGGAAATTTACGATTTGTTTTAAGGAAGTTACTTTATTTAACCGCAAGTTTCGTTTTATATGTCTGTGATAAAATTCTGTTTTTATTGCAGGCACTGCTTTAATGAAAATCGTGGAGGTGTACAGAGAAATTCAGGACCAACAAATGAACATTGTAAGTATTATTAATAAAACAAAAGGAAATTTGAAACTAATTCGGTGTAAGGGCGGCTAAAAAGATGTTCTCGTCCTAGTATTTTATCCTTGTAAAGCGCAGCGGACAAAAGCGGATGAAATTAAAACAAGAGAGGTGGTGAGTAATTAATTTAGCAGATAATTGCATTAGTGACAAGGACGTAAATCGTCCTCGTCGCAGGACGGTCTAAATAAAGCCACGAACGAAATTTCCTGTGAAAACTTGAACGTTGTAAAAACAGTAATAATCCTATTCGAAGGTGACAATTCGGTACTTTATATGAAGTCCGAATTGTGCGCAAAACTCTAACGCGAGTATTTAATTTCCAAGCGCTTGTGTTTGTTCATACAAAGTTCGGCACGTTTTAAATTGAAAACAAACTTTTTTAATTTCACGCAAAAGAAATTGGGTATTTGAATTTTTGATCGGTTTCAGTTTGCACTAAGTTTTTTTTTATTATTTACCCTTGTATTAACTACACAAAACCAATTTCAAACAGAAACGTATTTGTTAACAAATCCTTTAAATGATAATAAAATATTTTAGAAAAATTTTGTGCAAATCGTTTTTGATTGCAGTGAGAACCTCGAGCAGCCTCTGGACAGCTGTTTCAGCCCTGCTTGGGGCTTCTTCAGCAGAAACGTAGCTCGTTTCTGCTGAAGAAGCCCCAAGCAGTAGAGCTACATTGCGTTACAGGAGCAATGAAGTCGCATGGAATAAAACGAAACACCCGCGTTTACCTTGTAATGAAACTGTAAAACGTTTTTATTTATGATTTTCTGCGGAAAAAATGTATAACACGCAATTTATTCATTCTAATTTCGGATTTGTATATGTATACATAAGAACTGAATCACGATTTATATTTTGGATTCAAAGGAGATTGATTTTTGAAATGCCTCTGGTAGACTTATTTCTTGCAATTTTGCACTTGCATGTCCTTAGTGAATACGCTCCTAACGGGTCGGACAATTTTCTGAATCACCCTGTATCTGATTAAATTATTAGGTGATCAATTCCAGGAACAAATAACAAGAATCGTTAACCTGTGCTTTTATTTCAGCTGAAAGCATTTTACGTAGATCTGTTGGTACCGTTGGAAACAAACTTGGAAAAAGATACGAAAGTTGTGCAAGTAAGTTAGACGCCACTTTACTAACTTAGTAGGCGAATTAGAATTATTTGGATAGATATTTACGGTTGAAAGTTTGTTGTCTTTATTTTTCATAATACTGCGCGCGAAGGCAGTTTCGAGTTTCGAAGTTTGAAAATTGCGAAACTTGAAAGCGAGCGAATGTAAATAGTTTATCAACTGTAGTAAAAGTTAACTTCCTAGATATACAGATTTTAATGCACTTTTAGTCGGAACAAAAGAGATTTTTGCAGCAGCACAAGCAAAGGTCCGAAACGTACAGCAAGGCCGCTGCTATGATGAAGAAGCAACGAAAGAAATCAAGAGGATCAACGAAAACCGGACTTGCCATGGATAAAGAATTAAAAGTAAGTTTTTATTTATAAAACCAAATGAAGATCCTACAAGTGTCCCAGAAATGCAAGATATTTCTTTTCTACCATCATCGAAAATGATAGGAGTAAACATTAACTCTATAAGTTTGTTAGCAACAGTGTATAAAGTGACAAAATATAGTTAAACCTGACAACATTGCTTTTGTATTGTTGTGTTTGGTGGTATCAGTGTACAAGGCAACAAAAAATGTTAAACTTGGCAACGTTGCTTCAAATTTCAAATGTCTAGTTAAATGCACTGTTCTTAGTAGCAATTGTAAAGGTATTCTCGGTACATTTCAATTATGTATGTTTCGTTAATGATAGAGAGAGGCTTACTTATATTTTTATTTCATTTGCTTGGGTTAAAAGCCCAATCAATGGAGGTTTCGTACAGGATAAGTACGTTGCTAGATGAAATGTTGTTTACACTTTTAGTACGTTTATCCTTAAGCTTTGTATGCATTTCTGGGGTACCTTGTATAATAAAGTATTTTATAATCAATTAATTTTATAGAACATGCAAGTATTAGAGGAAGAAAAAACGAAACTGGATGCATTCTGTGAGCAAAGCTTAAAGAATGTAAGTTTTTATTTGCTATGAATTTATGGAAAACCTCGTCCTAAATCTCGCTGTTTTTAGGCAATGACCCAAGAACGAAGACGGTATGGTTTCGTGCTGGAAAGACAGTGTTCTCTTGCAAAGCATTATTTATCGTTTCACACTCAAGGCGTGGCAACTTACCAACAGAACATAGAAAAGTGGTCGGAAGTTGCCAAAACGCGCGAATATCTGCCTGAGAGCGTCGAGAACATTTTCAGCAACAAAATTAGGGTAATAAAAATATTTCGGTGAATTTATTGTTACGAGTTTTATGATACACAAATAAAAAGCAATTTCACGACAGTATAAACAATATGGTCAGTTTAAACTACATATCTTAGGATTATGTTTGCCAGAACCATTGAAATGTTCAGTGGCGGAGATGAAACTTTATAAATTTATTAACATTTTTACATAATATTTTAGGTGTACCTTATAATTAAATATTAAAGTAATGAAAGGCATTTAAAATCAACAAGGTATCTGTTCATCAAGGAAAACATAAAATTAAACCACAATCTATTATTACCAGGGAAAAAAATTCGGACCACCTTGTTACGCGAACAGTACGAAAGTTATTAGTCTCGCTCACTATAGTTCTGCAACGTGCAAACACACGCATTGCACTCCTTCGCCTCTCACTCAATAACAATTCGATGCATCGGAGTCGAGGAAAGATAGGAGTAAATAGTACATTCGGCGTAAAAAGTGTCCAACACTAAGAGACCTGAATTCTTTTCTCTGATTATTACTTATGTCCAGAGATAAGAAGCAAGGGACTCACCACTGTGATTACCAATAAACATAACAACGTGCAATTTTAATAAATATTTGAAAGAGAAGATGCAAAATATTAAAACAGAAATAAATGTAGCAAATACATGAAGGCAAAGTATGATTCACTAGAACGGCGAGAGTTTTTAGGGGAACTTCTACTTTGAATATTAGGCATCAATTTTCGTCGGTACAGGTTTACCTTGAAACTAAATCTAAATTAAACCAAATTTCATTACAAAATCTTTTCGATTTGAAAAAAAAATACGCTGAGAATTTAGGATAAGCACTACGATGCTTTGTTTTCATTGTTAGTATACCAAAATCATTCAAAAAATGAATCCAAAGTCCAAGGTATTAAATATAACAGAAGCAAAAAATATTTTCTTATTTTAATACAAATAAATAAAATACAAAAGTAAACTAATACATTTCAAAAATTCGCTCAAATTTAGTCGAAAAGCAATAGGAATGACATGGCCATATCTAAAAAATGATGATTGGATGATTACAATCGCAAATGGCAAATGAAATGGAAGCTCAAGTACGAGAAAACTGAATGAAAGATTTTAAAAAATGAAGAAGCAAGCTAAAACCCTGATCCCTATTTTGATGTCAATGGAATAAGAAGAATACATTGCTTACATCCTAGATTTTTTTTTTAATTAAAAATTGAAAAAGTAGCGTCAGTTTTTCTTGATATCTCGAATAGTTTAGGGTTCAAACACTTTAACAGTTCAGTTATCAGTTTGACTATTTTGGTTTTAGACATTTGAAGGCAAAGTTGAAGAGGATCAAAAATCGAAAGCTATTACGCGATTTTTACTTCTCTTTTTCCTAGGTATTTTATTTATGAGTTATCCTTGGTAAAAAACTTAAACCCATAGAAGATATTTATTACTTCTTACTCTTCAGTTAGTGGTCTTTAAAGCAAATAATAGAGTTGAAATTTGATTTATAAAACATAGGTACTAACATTGTCGTTTTCGGCCATTTATATGTTTTATAAAATTTTGTCCAATTTCTACAATAGTACTTGTTACAAGAATTTTTTGGGATACAAATTACACTTTGTAAATACAACATGTTCAATGTCACACTTCTCCTGTGATTTAGTAGAATAGAAGTCGCAACTACTGAAGGTGGCAGCATAGCTGCCGAAATCCCAATTTATTAACATGTCCAATATTTTTCAGTTTTTTGGGCCAATTTAATTTTTGATACTATGTAATACTACAGCGTTTACTTTGTTCAAGAACCAAATCTTGTAGAGAAACGAGACAGTCTTTACATGATATGAATTCTTCAATATTTATTTAATTATTTAATAATTGTATATTAAAAATTAACGTGATCGGCCTTTCATTTCCATCTCTGCTCAACAGTTGAAATGAATCACTAAAAAAATCGAAGTAATTAAAGCTTGTTAATGATTTAAATAAAATTTATTTTATCTACAGTATACAATGGTTGTTACAATTTTTTTTCTTTTTCATTTAATCCTAAGAATAAGTCGAATGCATTTCTGAAACTGTCCAGTTTATCTGTCAAGCAGTAATATATTATTTGCACGTCGCCAAAAAATCGCTTACATCTGTTTGTAGCAAATATCTGTTTGGCAAGAGGAAGATTTATATTCAAATCCGAGAAGTCCACATTTCGACGACGACAGAATAAGTATTAGTTCTCAGCTTAGAAAAACGAAGAGCATGGATGCATCGTGTTTAGACATTCGCTCAATCGAGGACGTGGGATCCCCAGTTACAACGCTATCCAGGGCCAAATCAGAGTATAATTTGAATTCATCGACGCATTCTTTAGTACAAGGTAATGATAATAAGTTCGTCCGTGGAGGGAATTTAATAGTGTTAAGCAATTATGTCTTTAAGATGAAACTCCTACACGCCGTCCGAAATCTATAGCCGTCCCTCCACCGCCCCAATGGGATACACAGTTAGCTAGAGCTCTATATGCATATTTATCAAGCGGGGAAAATCAACTGAGTTTCTTAGAAGGTGACCTAATAGCATTAATAGGTGACAGGACTAAAGGCTGGCAATTTGGGGAGAATTTACGTACCCAGTGTAGTGGCTGGTTTCCATTAGCTTACACAGAAATGTTAGATGATTCATCTTTGTAAGTATAATAGATGATATACTTCGTAAGAGATTAGTTAGCTCTATAATGTGCTCCGTTATTAATTTTGTGAGAGATAAATATGATAAGCACTTTGCACCTTAAACTATTTTAAGCAAGCTTATTTATTAGCTCACGTCCGCACATGATAATTTTGTTTATTAATTATTCAGTCTGTATTTTTCCAGCTCACCCACACATGTAAGTGTATCCAGTGGCAGTCATTTAAATCCATCAACTTCCACGAACACAGGAAATTCATTAGGATTAGGTGGTACATCGGCTTCAGCTAGTAATAATGCTTCAATAGAAAATCCCACCCCGCGTATGTTTGGCGACACTTTACATCTTCACAGATCCTCTGCTAATGCTAAGCAGGTAGTTGCTTGAAATTTAATATTTTATTAACACCATGGTTTTTATTATTAGGAATTATCCTAAAGCACTGATTGAGAGATAAATAGGAGAATTTTGCACAAGTCATTCATGAACGAAAAGGTGCTCTTGTTAACTTTTTTAATCTGTTTGAATAGATTCGACGCGCAATAGGTTCCAATAACATTCCACCACCTGCGCTGCCGGCTCCAGTCCCAACACCTTCGCTACCGTACAACAAAACTGGAATGAGCCAATCTCATAGCACTAATTTCTCGACAAAAACAAATACCGACACGTCTGCGTTTCAGCCATCCTATTCGCAATCTGGTATGAAATCATCGGCATCTACTTTCAATTTTACAAATCCCGCTAGCAGTACATACTCTACGCACCCCCAGCCATCACGATCAGATAGGCCCACTGCAGTTGCCCCGCTTCCACTCCATTTACAAACTAAAGGGGGAAAAATTGGCGGACCAGTGGGAAATATATCGTTGCACAGCAGTAATGACTCTGGTTTTAGTAACGACCCACCGCCACAACCGGAAATTGATTATTCGGATGATGAATCAATACAAGGTCAAACAAAGCTAACAAATCGGTAAGTTTTGCATGCCCCAACTATTATTCAACGCGCTTATTATTTTGGTTTTTGTTTAATTTTCTCTTTCATTTTTTTTATTTACACCGCACAGACACAATAAACATCACCGCTTGAGTAGCGATAACAATAATAACAACAGAAAAAAATTACCACCAATACGACCCTCTAACAGCTCTGGTAATTTAGTAGACAGACGATTTTATGTATCAGATGACCAAGAGACAATATCGAATGTATCACCTGATCGAAAGGGCCTTGTTAAGCGAACGAAATCGTTCTGGCGTTTTGGAAAGTCTTCGGATACCGAGATATTAGAAGGGATGTCTTTGTGGAAGCACAAAGACCTTGTTGATGTGAAAGACAAAAAGGCATTGAATGCTGCAAAACTCTCAAAGAAGGCTTCCATAAAACCAAAAAAGCCCAGCAGAGATCGATCGAACGATTCTGATAAAACCCTAAACGCCAAACACTATGAAGACAACGAACAAGACAGAAGCAGGAAGCCACAGGAAAAAGGTAGAAGCAAGTATAATTTTAATGCTGAAAAGCAAAAGCTGTCGCTTCCTCCGCGAAAACAATCCGAGGCGAAAGATGATAATTACGATGATGATTATGAGAAGAGTACCATACGAAATAACGACGATCAATTTTATGAGGACAGCGGTGATGGATTAATGTTGCGAACTGTAAATCGCAAGGATATACTCCAGCAGTACAATAATGATTCCACTGGGCCTGATTCAGAAAGTGAATCGGAAGTTACAAGTGACGATCCTTATGACTGCATACTCGTTGATGACCAAGCTCAAAAAGTAAGGAAGCACGGCGAAAAGTTTCCGAATGTGGCGGCCATCGGAAAGAAGCTGGAGAAGCTTTCAAAGAGTGCTAAATACTCTCCCCACAAAAGTGAAACCAACAACAACCACATTCGTAATTCGATCACCGAAAAAAATAACATAAATTCACGTAACGAGCGAAACAGCGAAAAGAAGATTAACGCGAAGTTGGAATTGGAATTGGAAAATGAGAGTATAATACGATATAATGATAAACGCCACAGTTTCAAAACTTTCGGCATAGAATCGCAAAACAGCGAAAACGGTGAGAACGAAAGGAACGAAAACGACCGTTATTATCCGCAAGCACGAAAACGCAACACTGATACAAACACGCAGGAAAAACGACGATTTTATCCTGAATCTAATGGCCACGCTAATAATATCGGACGCACTCGACAAAGTTATGACAGCATCGATTCTGAAGTGGATAATAATGAAAATAGAACTCTGCAAAATCACAGGAGAAACAATTCGGAATCTGAAAAGAAAGACAAGCTCAAGTATTATTCGGAGAGACACCGAGAAAGTATCGTCGACGAGTTTTCGGACTCCCCAGAGAACAGACAATTCTTGCCAAGGACAAAATTAACAAAAACGAACAGCAATAGCTCGAATTCAAGACACGATCAGGATAATAACATGATGGAATACGGAGAAACTATGCAGCGAAGAATGAAGAGCCCTGAGTATGGCTCTAAATTCGAAGATAAAACGCAACACACGGGGAATATGTACGGTCCTTGGTACGATTTATGGGGCTTAGACTCTTCAGTACGAAAGTAAAATTTTCTTTATTTTGCATGATTGTAATACATTTTTCTAAATGTTTGCAGCAAAAAGACATCCGTGTTAGAGATTCGAAAACTCACTCAGTAATCTTTTCAGGCAGAATAATTTCGCAACAATAAAACAACGAAAAAGTAAAACAAATGATAGATCACCATCTTTAATAGTGGAATAATAATAAATATATTAAAATTGTATAATTACCATTAAAGCTAGTCTGTTAAGTATTTGTAGAATTAGCTAAAAATAAACAAGAAAAGTATTTATTGCTGTGGCATTTTAGCTTGGCAAATGACTGTTGGTGTCATCATAATTTAACAAATAAAAAATACAACCCTGGAAACACTAAATGTAAAATGGGCTTTATAATAAACTGTGTGTAAAATAAAATTGGTACATGATAGTTGTTAAACTTGTAGCTGAATACTATTTTGTGCTGATTCTTTTTAATTTTGTATTTTCTCATATTTTTAATATTGTTTCTACTATGTAAATATAACTTGGTGGTTGGGCTGGTGCAATACGTTTATCACTACCGAACAAACTTACTACTGTATTTGCTTACTAAATTGAATGTTCTGTTAACCAATAATAAATTTATTGGAGCTACTTGAAAGTTATAGCCACTAAAACAAATTTATAGCCTACAATCCCTGCGCATCTGTTGTAAATTCTAATTCTAATCGTTTGTACGAATACGAATATATTCTAAACGCGCACGCTTCAAATTTCCCTCGTGTTATTTATTTAAACATTTTTCCTCTATCGTTGCTGCAAAGGCTATGGCAAAGCCATATTCTATAAGTACCTCCAGAGCAAGTTCCAACAATTAAATGTTACTAGGTCATGATTATCCGGTACCGAGACCTGTTCACATATACGTAACTAGTAAACTGAGAGGACACCATGATTTATGGGTTTTCACGTTTACAATAATATTACATACATTGTAAACCTTCCTACAGTAAACACATGTTCCTGCATTCGATGAAATTTAACCGTAACTTTACTTTCAAGAACAAATAAATAATTTTGAAATTACTAATCTGTCGCAGAAAAGAAAAAGAACGGAGTTGAGATTTAATGACAAATCCAAAACCGATAAAAGTGCTTTTAATCTTTAATCTCGTCTTGCTTCGAGTAACTCAGGCAAACGATTAAATAATTCTACTCGATTAATCTTGTGACTTTAATCTTGCAAGAATTTTTTAACAAGTTCGAAAAAAATTTAAAGTGACGAAAACTTTCGCACTTTGCACTCGGTGGACGATCATTAAAATAAATTTACTGCAAATAAAATAAACTTTATTCGTAATAAAGTATATCAGCATATCGGCGCCATCCGTGATTATCAAAACTTAATAATCACATTCGCTGATTTTACAGAAAAAAGAGAGAAAGAAAGAAAGAAAATTGAGACGTTGCACGGATTTTATGCAATTCGTAAAGCACGCCAACAAAACGACAAATGTTCGCAGGCATGAATTATGTATGAGACGTGCTTATAACATGTTCTTTTTTGATTCGCCGAACATCGAATCCCCACGTTTAGGAATTATCGCATTGTGGTTACGTAGCTCTTCAGTTTGAAGTTGCAAACCGAAAAAAAACACAGATAACTGTATTACGTTCTTAGTAACAAGGGCACGAATGTTTATCGGCTTTATAAAAATATTCGGCGGTACTTTTACGGAATAGTAAACATTTAGGTCGCGGTCATTTACAATGACACAATTAACATTTTCAAGTGGATAATTTTTACTTCCTAATTTCACTAAATATATTCATACGTATTTAAATACTTCAATTTTAAATTGCGGATATTATAATGTAAACACAAAAGGCGTGTAATTAATTAAAATAATAAAATATAGAATGTAGGTACCAAGTTAAGTATTACAAGACAATAACTTGGAAACTTTTTTATTCCTGTAGTTTCCAATCTTAGAAGCAAACAGAAATACCTCCATTCTTTCGAATTTAATTAACTCGTAAAGATGCAGATGAAATAGCAAGAAAACACTGTTTAATATTCCAGCAACGGTTTTGACATTGTTTATTTCGTATTTACAATCTCTAGTAGTAACGACGTGTGTTTCTCGAGAAATTGGAGTATTTTCTGTTTTTTTGAGACATTTTTGTTGAATCCATCGTTTTGACCGTGTCTTTAGGGTTCTGCACCACGTGCGAACACCATACGTAAGTGTAAGTAATATGTAAAGTGAATTTCAGTACCTTTGTCGGATGTATTCATAGCTTGGGAAAGTTGGAAAAGTTCAACCGTTTTTTCTTTCGTTAATGCAAACATTGGATGGAGATCTTCTCATGTTATAATATGTATACGAAACGTCTTGCATGCCGAAATATTGCAGTAGATTGGAAAATTTTTTGAAGGATAGCGGTGTTTTGACGGGCAAAATATTCCTACCTGTTCGCCCTTTAGTAGTGAATTGAGATATATGAGGGCGGTTCCATGAAAAATTAGTCTGAAGGGAATAAATGTACAATAAGGCAAAAGAATATCAACTATTTTTCAATATATCTTCGGTCTAAAAGAGAAGATGACCAAGTCCACCGATAATAGTTTTGAGTTATTAGAATTTTAATATTTGCTTATGATTAGAAAATTAATTATTTTATATCGGGTTAGTTTATATTGATTTTTATGAACAATAGATTTTCTGGAATATGTATTTTAAGTTTAAAAAGATTGAATGTAAGGTACATGGGCATTAAAAACTAAAAAATATAAAATTTTTGACTTGGCCACCTTTTCTTGTAGACCGACTTTATTCTCCTTCAACTGTAATACACTTTCCACCTCTATAAATTAACACTTCTAACCCTTTACGAAAATAATATTTTAGAACCTGTGTCGATTTTGATACCTTTGACTTCCTTGGGGGTGCTTCGCCCTATAGCGTTATTCCATAGATTTTCATTTGTTCTTTGGTTCGTAGTAAAGGACCACAGTCTCATCTCCTGAAACGTTTCTCGTTTTGAACAGCGGAGATAAATTTCGGGATCCATCTTGCGCTCACTTTTTTTCGTGTGAAGATTATCATAAAGAGCACTATGAACGGTGCTTTTGAAAAGTTCTGCAGTCTTAGCAGTACCTCCTGCTCAATGAGAGAGATTGTTTCTGGAGTCAGCAGAACGTCGTTCATGTGAGACATTTTCAACCGATTCTCTTCCAAGGCAAAATCTTTAACCCAATTGTTTTACTGTGGCATAGGGAGGGGCAGAATCACCGTTCATATTGACGAAATGTTTGTTAACTTCGACTGCCGTTTGACCTTCTTTAAACAAAAACTTAATAATGCTTAGGTACTCAGTTTTCGACATATTATAAAAATTGAGACACAGCCTACAATGAAAATTTTAGCAGAAACGTTTTTATAAATAGGTCGAGCTAATTCATTATGGGACCGCCCTCGTATCTCTGCATCAGCATCTTTTGTTACTGTAGGAACAGAGATGGAAAATGTGCCAGTGGTGCCCATTTTCGATTTTATGTTCTGAGATGACGAGCAAGCAATCTTCTACTTTGTCGATTCCCTGATAGTTTGGAGTTTGTCGTGGAGTAGATATTGTCTTTGATAGTCTGTTTTAAATTCCCAAAAATATAATTGGTCCGGCGGAGTAGTTTTCGATTATTATTACATGCAACGTTGAACAAATGATTTCGCATACATTAGTCCGTACTGTGTTGATAGATTTACGTTGTTCAGGACCCCATTTAAATGGAGAAGCTAAAACGGCTGGCGTTTTAAATTCATCTTGAATAAGTCCCCACCATATTCCCAAATTGGATTGAATTTTTGCATGGTGTTGGGTATTGCTCGTGGCAAATTAAGTTTGGACAACAAATTTCCTTAGGTGGATGTATGATAATGTCTAGTTGACAAAACGAGCACTTCGATAGTCTTGTTTTAATTTCCCAAAAATGTATTTGGTCCGGCGGAGTAGTTTTCGATTATTATTGCATGCAATGTTCAACAAATAGTTTCCCATATATCCTTCCGTACTATGTTGATAGATTTTTCGTTGTTCAGATAATGAAGAAGCTAAAATGGTTGGCGTTTTAAATTCATCTTCAATAAATCCCCACCAGATTCCCAAATTGAATTGTATTTTTTGTTTGGTGTTGAGCATTGTTCGTGGCAAATTAAATTTGGATAACAAACTTCTTTAGGTAGATGTATGAAAATGTCTAACTGACTTGTGTGTCCTGACCAGGACAATTTGTTGGCTATTTTTACAGATGATTCTTCCAGCGTTTTATCGCCCTTCCGAGAAAAGAAAGCGTTTGAAATTTCAAGCGGTAATCTACACAAAAAGGAGTTCGGGAAAAACTATATAAAACATTTTTTGTTCGATTTTATTTATTTAAGACCGAGACTAGAGGAAATACCTACTTCTTTCTACAGAAGGTGCCATTTTGAATATTTTCATTGAGAATGGAATGCAGAGCATTCGTTTGAAATAGCCCCTTAACCAACGGCAAAAAAGTCACCACAGAAGCAAAAACTGTAGAAACACAATTGGAATTATTTTTCTTTTTGTTGTACCTAACTTGGACCTTACTGTACCGCAAAAGTTTTGAACGAAATTAAAGCTTATTCGAATTTACTCAATTACAATTATTGAATGAGAAGAAATGAAAGGAAATTAATTTTTTTTAAGGAGTTGGTAATTTTTCTCAAAATGAAAGGCTATAGAATAGAATATTATCCAAATTCAGATGTATGAGCCTTACATAAAAAAATAAGAATTTTGCAGAAATATAAGAAAGGTCTTTAATTATTACTCTTAAGACTAGTCATGTGCCAATTAATAGTCAGCAAGTATTCAGATTTTATTTCTAAAACAATCCAGTAATTGATGATTTGAATCACTCATATCCAAGTGATCAGTCAACGGTATCTTCGCCTTCCTCTCTGTGTAGAACTTAGTTGTTGACCTTAAGCTGCTTTTCCTGCTTGGAAAATGTGGTATTTGGGGATTGTTGCTATTGGTTATCATCCATCACGTGATTAAAATAAGTTTCGCCAAGTGAAGGACGAAAGCCAATGGCAGCAGAGCCAATTCTCCAAATCTCCAAAGCAGGAAGAGCAGCTTTATGCCTTGCGATACTGACGCAATAATGGCTGGCCAAGACCCCCTTATCTGCAGATATTAACATTGAATTAATATTTTTTAATTGTACTTGAAGCATTTACATTTTCACAGTTTCTGTATGAATCGTCTCACTCCAAAACTGGCTTATTTTAATTTCCCCATAAACTTTCAAACTATGGTAATACATGCTTCATTGGCATCAGCCTGATGTGTAATTTGAAGTATGATATTTTCCAGATCTTAATTAAAGAAGCACTTTAACTTATACTTTGTAAATGTTATTATTATTGATTTTATTGATAATCTATTTTTTCGATTCCGTTCATTTTCTGTCAATCCAAAAATCCGGTTTAATTTTTGGAACATCCATTGCTTTACTCTGGCGGTACCTGAAGAAAAAGAGACAACTATACCGTGCTATAAAATTCTTAAAAAGGAGTCTTTACTATAACAAAAGTGTACGCCTGGATGAAGGAAATGTTAGTCTATAATGTAGGCAATAAAGGTTAACATATCTAACAGCTAGTGTATAATAATTTGTCATAAGAAGGACTGTGATAAAGTTTTTTAACATTTTGCATTTATACTAGTAAGTTTGGTTTAATTTTTTAACTGAAGGTGTTTCTTTGTACATAGCGTTAACCTGGTGTAAATTTTAATTATTATAATTATAACACATATACAGTAGACTAAGTAATTTTATATGTATAATAAACGGCATAAAAATTATTATACTAAGCAGCGCTTTGTCTTCTTTAAGTTGTATTCTATTATATTAATAACTACTTGCAAAAATTATTCTTTTGTTTGATACCGGATTAAATAGTAACCACCGTCCACATATTATATAATTTTCTGTATTAGTAAGGTAGCATTGTAAATAATAACAATAACAATTTTTTTTCTTATTTAAATGAGAGGCAAACGTTTTCAGTGTTTGTCTACAATATACTAACCGTTTCCAATATTTAAACAATAATTATTATTTTTGTGTACTAATAATCATACATAAATATATATTTGTACCTATGTTTGCAGAATGGATACTTAATATTGTTATAAATTATATTGTAACATTATTTTAATTAAATTTATATTGTTATTAAATCGCTCTTTTATTTTAGCTCATTTTATTTTATCAAACCTAAAACACTTAAAATTGATTAAAACTCATCATTTCCTCACTCTTCTAGACCTAGTTTTTTTTACTAAAAAAGGATATACTGCAGGTAATGTATCTATATAAAGTAAATACTTTAACAGAATTTTCGAAACAAATATACCATACTGGTTCCTATCCCCAATGTTACAAACTTTATGCAAAGGAATGCATTTCTGTCCTTTCTGTTTGTAATGAACATTTAATTCATAGATATTTTATTTTTCAAATACTTTTGACCATTGTTAATTTCTGTAACAAATCAGACTCCCAACTATTATCAACAATAATGTCATTATTTTACTTTAATTGCACAGAAAAAAAATTGTTGGAACTGTTGTTGTACTGGAGAAAATATTCAAAGGGAAATGTTACGTGTAACTCTTAATTTTAAGTTTTCTTCTTTTATTTCCGTTATTTTCTGATTTATGTCTTGCCATCTTCTGAATTCACAATCAGCACGAACCTTAACAAAGAAAACCCCTCGAAACATCTGCGAGGATAATCTAAACTTCTCTGTTTTCGAAAACATTGCGCTAATTACTTCATCAATATTGTTGGAACCTATCTCAAGAGCATCGTAAATACAAATCGATTGCCTCGAGTATAATGTCTTTCACCTAACATGGTGTTCTAGGCTTTTCAATCCACTTTTGTCGGCTTTTCCTTTCACTAATTTTATCTTGTTTGGATTTTAATTTTTAACATTTGATTGTCTGTTTAGGTTCTGAAAAATGTAATAGTTTTGTTTTCACAAAAAACGAAGAACGAAAATATTGCTACAAAATTCTGAAAGATTTATAAATCGTATCATTTACAAGAATACAACGCCTGTGACACTAAACGTGCCTCGCCCTGTATGAACGACAATCGAGTTCTACAACTGACTTTACGATAAATGTTAAATTAAATTGGTTGGGTAATCTGATAGCGAGGACTGCGTAATGGAAGCAACTCCGACCGGCATTAAGGACTGACATATAGAAAGAGAAACTAGCAATTTGCTTACCTGACCTAATTAGAGAGAATACGCAGACATTCGCATGCAGCCACATACACGTTTCTTTTCCAGAATTCCAAAATTTCATTCCAGTTGGAATGTTCATTACAACTTTTATTAAATACCTATTTAATCGATTTCATATTTTTCATGTCTACCCTTGTCCAGCAAGTATTTCATTTTTTTGCTGCTTCTTCAATTATTTATTTTAAATTATTGATTATGATTAATTTACATGGAAATAATAATGAAATTAACCATTCTTTTTCCTTAGAAGTACTGAACTTATACGTAAAAAGCCGCATCAGTATTAGCTTCCCATATAAGTTAAGGTAATAGATGAATTTTACTTTTAAAAAAACCACATCACTTATAAACTTGACTGTAAAATCTATCACGTCCAAGCTTAATTTCTGCAAAAGAGGAAATTGATTCATTCCCTGTGTCCATGAAAAATAAATGAAAATTCAAAACACGAAAGAAGCGTTAAGATGAATGAGAGTAACGCTCTGTAATTTGTCTTCCCCCTATTTCTACGGACTTCTGGATGTTTGCTTGTCTGCCCATATTAAATTCGTCAGTCAAATAATTCGGAACGTGCGTTTAGTTTAATCTTGGAACGTGCGAATTTAATTACTTAATTCACACACAAACTCCGGCAAACAAATATTTTCCTTTCGGCAGATAAAAAAAAGGGATAAAATGAATACTTCCATTGAATTGGTGTCCATAAATAAAGGAGACGTATCAATGTCTGCAGACGCCAGTAAACATAGTCGTTTTGATGCAACGCATTCTTCCACCCTATTAAACGTCTAGGGGGAGATTTATCCTTTTTCATCAAGCCGCATTAAAACTGTACGCCAAACCGTCGTTTGCCAATAATATGAATGCACCATTAAATGTTAATGACGAAGTTAAGATACGAAAATTAATTTCTATAAAATCAATACTTTTTATAAAAATTAAATATACAGGGTGTTTCAATATTTGCGATTACTGAAAATGGAATGATATCATACAACAAAAACTAATTCAAAACTTCCTTTACGATTTTTCGATTGGATCAATATTTTTCTAGTTATAATAGTTTGTAGGCCTAATCAAAATAGCACAGTTAATTCCGGTCGATAATTATTCTAATAGAGAATATTAGGATATGATAATGGCGTTGGGGGCAGTAAAAATACCAATCTAATCCAAACATTCAGTTTCCACATTCGCAAATTTCGAAACATCCCATATATTCAGATTTAGATACTAGCACACCTAATTACATTGAAAAATAGAAAAGATAATATTCGTAGTTTTAAGATTAGCACAAAAGTAATTGGTAACATAAAATTAAAGACAAATTTGAGCAAACTTAAATATCATTATTCCTTATGCAGATAAGTTTATAATTTTATCTTAAGCTCGCCACCACCAGGGCTAATAAATGGACCAAGCTTCCACAGCGTGACTACTCAGAATTTGCAGTTTCCCCGAAACAAAGCTAGACGCATCAGCAACTATAACGACTTTACGGTAAGTTTGTTAGATATAAGTTTAATTATGCTGAAGTCAGAAGGCAGCTAGCTGACTTAGAGCATGAGTCATTAATAATTCACGAAAAAGTTCCTAGTTTCACAGTAACTTACGCAAGCAGAAAAATTTGCATGTAAAGCATATTTCCTAAACTAATCCAACTAATACCATACAGTAAATATTTGAATAAGAGCCGTAGTGAATGTCTATTACCATATCATAACATCATAAGGGAAACGCAATCAATATAATATTTTATACTTAACTACAAACTTTTGACTCTTAAAAACTCATCTAGGTTCTTTATTACGCAATCAACAATATGGATGGGCAAAAGCGCGTCAATTAATACGTTATTTAATATGCCCTTGGCGTGAAGTTTTTTTTTAAAGTGTCAAAAATCTCCGCGATCTATCGCCTAATGTATAAAGCCATTCTTCCATTTTTAATGCTGTTACAAAATCATATCTTTCTTAATCTATGGCTTTCTTTGTCTGCGGCCTGATGTCAAATGAATGGTCAAAGATCACATTAGGCGGCGCATTAGACACATTAGCGGTGGGCTTCACAAAAAGAAAATTGTTAATCAGCGATTAATTTACTTCTCTGATTAAGGTACATAATTGGACGAAGTTAACAATAGAATTGAGACAATCAATTATAGTGTTTCACCCAACCAATCACAGACTTTAATCACCCTGTTAAACTAATCAGTGATTAAATAAGTTTTGTGAAACTGGGGTCAATATGGTCCCGGCATTAGAAACAAGTAATAATTTCTTAAGGCAAACAACTTTAATGTGAAAACTTAACAAGTGCTCCGAATTGTAAGTCAAAAACTTTAAGTTTGATGATTTCTAATAAAAACTACTATTATTTTGATAAATAAATACTACAGGCATGAAATGAATGGAAAATAGGAAGAATCTGCAATTCAGATTTGTCAACCGTTCATACTCCGTGTAGATTAATATGAACGTCTGTTCTGAACTTCGTTCTTGCGAATTAATTAATCTAATTATTCCAAAGACACATTCACAAATATAATATTTAAATAAACCTCGATGGTAAGAAACAAAGTTTATGTCAGTTTTGCTGACAATAACTGAGGTAATATCACTCCAAGATAGATAGGTACGACAGGATAGTGCGAATTTAAACTAAATATTACTTCTGTTAACCTAAAATATATTTTAGTCGAGTGTAAGTGTTGGTATTATTATACTTATTTGAGCTAGTATACGACAGAATAGCAAAGAGAAACAGCTAATCTAAACTAAATATTGTTGTTAACGTAAAAATTATTATTTTAGAGTTAGTATTGGTGTCAAAATTAAAGGATATAGAAAAATCTAGAAATAATTCTCTTGTTAGTATAATTTCGTAAAAATTGTTAATTTCATATACAGGCTGTCCACCGAGTGCCGCGGTTTTCCCTACCGTCTAAAGTATACAAGATAGAAAAGAAATTTAAACTAGCTGAGGTGTAACTCAGTCAGCTCAATTTTCTAAAATTATTTTTGGCTGTACAGGTTGTTCAGTAACTGAGAGCCATACCAAAGTTATTTTTTTAAATGGAACACCCAGTATATTTTTATATATTTCGAAAGTACGCATAATGAGTAGGTAATAATCAAAAATTTCGGAAGTTTCATTTAAAAGTTTTTAAGATATTAATGATAGTGTATAAAAATTGCTCTATTTTGAGCTCTTATAATTCGATTATTTATTTACATTTTATCGTGAATTTTTATAGGTAGTCAATATAATATCTCATGTACAGAAATTTCACAACTAAAAATAAAATTTGAAATTACGTTACCGTTTGCTAGAAAATAGGAAAACAGTTGCCATGAATTTTTAATGTTTCTGAACAATTGTTTAGATTAGTGACACACTACTTTTACAAATTTGTACTTCTTTTTGTGTTAACGAAATGGATTTTAATAATGAAAAGTTACGTGACCTGATACACCTAATAGGAGAAAGCAACCAAAACTGTCTTTTGGCGTCAAGATTACAAGAAGTAAGAAGTATTTACAAGAAGCTGAAAAACAATTTGAATATTTAACATAAAAGTTTCTAGATCCAATGGTTCCTTGTCATTCTTAATTTGTTCATTGTTTCCTGTTATTTTCTAATTTAATATTTATTATTCTTAATTTGTACATTATTTTGTTATTTATTAATTAAATTAACTAATATTTGTTAATTTATCAACAAAATAAAACAGAAGGACCGGTCAAAAAGGCTAAGAAATGTCAATATTACAATTAAAAAAAATGATTAATTGCTGTTTCGCGATTTGTTCAGTTTGGACAAAAATATTTGTGTTTTATGAAAGCTCATTAAGGCAGTATTTCACAAGAGTTTAGACATTTAGGTGTTCCATTTGAAAATTTTGAGAAAAGTTAACTTTTTCAAAACTCAACACCCTGTACACATAATAACTAATAGATTGAATCTGTTGTGAAATTTGTGTAGATGAGACATTGTATTGACTACATGCAAAAATTCACGATAAAATGTAAATAAATAATCAAACTATAAGAGCTCGTCTTATATCGTGAAAATCATATATATGAAAATAAAATATTTCCTAGAAAGGAGCAAAAATATTTTTAAATATTTGCACTTGGCGTTCCGGTAGCATCTTTGTCAAAACTCGTTTATAAGTGATTTCATATACAGGAATGAATATAAAAATAAGTACAAAAGATGGAAGAGCGGAAGTTTTTATCAAACTTGTTTTTAGTTATAAATAAATAGTTTTAAACAAATATTAAAAGTAATTATTTGTCATAAATTGATATCTTTTATTTTTTCATGTGATGTTCGAGCTACGTCATCGATGACTTTCTTAACTTAGTACTTTTATTTTTTCTGACAAAACTAATGACGTGTGTCTGCGCGAAAAACATAAAGGATTATAAAACAGAAATTAAAGAAAAATCTGCTTGATTTTTAGAGTTTGTTATTTGGCGAGTTTTAAATTAAACGCTTAAAGTTTTATTATAGACAATAAATTGCTTCATTAAATAATTACTATAACATTAACACTACTGATGTCCGATTTGTTCGCCATGAACTGCAGTGTACAATTTGTTGAGAAAAAAAATTATTCATTAAAAGTGTCCCAGTAGCCAGTGGCGTAGTAAAAAATATCGGGCTATTCCGCAAGCTTAGAAATATAATAGATCTAGAAACGGTTTAGGGAACAGATTACTTAATGCAATTTGCAAAGAAAATTACGACGGCTTCTTTAAAGTTTCTATTCTCTTTGGTCATTACAATTCAACTTCTCTCAAAAACATAGCTTTTGTTTAAATCTTGTTTTTCACTACACACAAGATTAAGTGCATTTCACAGACACTTTGTGATAAAAATAATGAGCTCAGAATAGAGCAATTTTTTATAGAAAAATTTTGTGCAAATCGTTTTTGATTGCAGTGAGAACCTCGAGCAGCCTCTGGACAGCTGTTTCAGCCCTGCTTGGGGCTTCTTCAGCAGAAACGTAGCTCGACATTCCCACTGCAGACCAAAAACGACTTGCCCAATTTATTCGCAAATGCAATGTTAGGTCAAAAAGCGATAGTAAGATGTCGCTATTTTATATGTTCAATTTTTTATACTCTATCATTAATATCTTAAAAACTCTTAAATAAAACTTCCGAAAATTTTTGTTATTACCTACTCGTTATGCGTACTTTCTAAATATGTAAAAATATTCTGTGTGTTCCATTTGAAAAAATATAACTTTGGTATGGCTCTCAGTTACTGAACACCCTGAATTGCCAAAAATAATTTTAGAAAATAGAGCTAAATGAGTTACACCTCAGCTCGTTTGAATTTCTTTTCTATCTTGTATACTTTAGACGGCAAAAAAGACCGCGGCACTCGGTGGACAACCTGTATATTTGTTTTTTTTTTCTTTATTTTTATTTGTATTTGCTGCTGGTTGCTGCGGTCTATGTATAAACAGCCTATATATTAAGCAATAGTTCCATCAAAATGTGTTAATACGGCTTTGCTTCTAATTTATTTATTTCTCAAATGCAAAAACTAACATTCATGATATGGCCTGCTAAGAAAAATAAATGAGTCACCCTTCTACTATGTAAACAGCATATCGACGTGGAACTGTAACAATATGCGTAATTAATAAATTAAATTGAGAGAAACTATGATTTCACTCACCCTACCGTTTTACGAAGCGTGCAGTTCTAATGTCGAAAATCCTCCAACCAGCAACCACAACACACACACTAAAAAAAAGCAATTAGAAAAACTATATCACAGCGAAGTCTAAGGACACGATCGGATATATTATAATAAACAAACTCTCGCAATAAATATTGCAAATTCGCTAATAAGAAAAGCTTGCACATTTCCCAGCGATATCCGATAAGTTACTAAGACAAGGACCACCGATTAACCAATGAAACGATAGCAATACGTTTTTTCAGAGTTTTTTGTCAACTTGTGAGGTTACCTACACGCGGGAAAAGCGAGATTTCATCTCTCATTAAATTATGTTCAGACACGGACTAAGCGTACTTACATTTTTTGCTTTAGATGGAAATAAAAATATCTGAGTATCGCCCGAGTTTAATTTCACTGAAAAAACAAGAATGCTTTATTTACTTAATTTAAATCATTTACCGAATGAAGGCGGTCGTGAGTCGGTGCAAAGAATATTATATATAATATAATATTTGTAAACAGTGTCAACGACGAATGGTCCTGCTTCAGTTTTTCATTTAGTTTTGTTATAGAAAATACTTAAGACAATTGATTTGTTTAAATAAAGGAGAGGGGATGCTAAAAATCTAACAATTTCCCTCTCTTTTGTTGATTGTTAATAATAAGTACACATCCAAATTTGACTTATTTTTTAAAATTGGAAAAATTTAAATTACCATTATGCGGGCGGCATCTCCTATGCATTTAATGTTATTTTCCGAGGTTTTCTTTACACAGTAAGCGCCAAAAAGTTCGCACCACATGGAAATTTTTTTATTTGCGCCAATAAATAATTTGTGTACGGTTCTATAACCAAATATAACTAGGACAGATCCAGTTACCAACTTTTAGTGTGGCAGAAAATGATATCTGGCAATACATATTATTTTTTACGTGTTTGTTTATACAGGGTGTTTTCTGAAGTGTGGTAGAAAACAGAACCTTGCCTTTTATACGATTGATTACCTTGCACAAATCAAAATTTAATGTGTTTTTCGTTTGCGTATTATAAATATCGCCGCACAGTGGAACGGTATAATGGGAGCTACTGGACACGACTACTATAGCTACATATGTGTACAGATTTTTATGAAAATTTGTATAGATAATACCAATACCATTTATCACAGACAGTGTAAATTAAATTACGATTCATTCATCGGTTCATAACCAAAATAACAAAAGACTTCTCGTGCTATGTTACGTTAAGTTCTGCATTATCAGAGAAGGATTATGAAAGGAAAAAGAAAACTAAAATAGTTTTTAAAATCGCATGTTAGCACAAATTTAGCTAAAATTTGTAACATATAAACGTTAATATACAGCATGTCCCACAATAGGTCTCACACTTTTTTACTACAAAATGATTAATCCCAGCGAAATAAAAAGGTTGGTACTTTTTTACCATTACTAAGACTCACAGAATTCATTCCTCAGAATGAGGAATCTGTGAATCTGCAGTGAAGATAGAGATAATGTTTCAATATGAACATGGCCCACTAATTTGAGAATATTTTTCTATTATCTAATTATGTTATAAATAATTTAAAAAATATTGGCATCGTTGTAAAAAGAATAAGAAATCTCTACCGAATGAAACACAAAATTACTATTGTCGATGACGAACTTCTCTTGCTTGGAGATGTCGGCACTGCTTCACCACCCACGGGTTGTAAGGCCGTATAGGTTTACTTTTAATTATTTGGTGACAGTTTTAATGAAAATCACGCAGTTTTAAAATTACCATTTATTACACAAATAAAAAGCAAATTAACACTGCACTAGATCTCCTACGACAGTAATATATACGAAGCAAGGTAAAACTAAAGTAATGTAAAATAACCGAACGCGACTTGATATGTTACAAAAATTGTGTTATGTAACGTTATATGTTGCGTTACATAACTTTGTGTGTGTACGATCTACTTAAGATCGAACGTTGCGAAATGATGCGATGATCAACAATGATCAAGAAAAATGATGATGTGTTGTGTGTGTTACAGAATATATACTCTACAAAGAGAGGGGAACATAAAGAACAACTAAAGTGATTCACGGAAATTAATAAAATCAGGAACATGGGTGATTTCTAACCGTGAATAATTCGAAGAAGTTCACAAGGTGGTCGAAGGAAGCTTAATGGATTTGATAATGCACTTGAATGCTTGTGAAACTAGATGAGCGAGTGTCTTCCGCGAAGGTAAAAACATGATACTCTAATCCTTCGATGCAGGTGTGGGACGTTTTATGCGTGTCGCACGTGTATTATCTAATACGGAGAAATTAAGAGGTATGAGATTAACAAGCAACCTGCGATCTAACAAGGGTAGAAGCCAAAAAATGGATAAGATTTAAACTACGAGGAATCAGACACAAGATAGGTCATATTTGTTGGTAGAAAATCTGGAACTTAAGTTGTTGCACTTAAGTGATTTGATGTTCAGAGTATTCGGATAAAAAATAATAGATTTTTATGTGTTAGATTAATATTAAGTGATACGCAGAAAGGTAAAGCCAAAAATTCCAAATGAGATTTACTCGGAAGGACTGTCCGACGATGTGAAAAATGCGTAAATATTTTTATGGTGATTCAACTAAGTATTTTATAAATGTATGATCCTAAACATATCGGCCGCCTTGAAAGACCTGGCTTTCAAAACTAATTAAATGCAATTGATCAATACATACATACCAAAAATAATTTATGCGTATAAATATGATCGATTGACTCAAGTTTAAATTGCAAAACTAAATTAAAATGATAGGACAAGATACATATGAAAATATTATGTCTAAATAAAAATTAATGATTAAGAAAAATGCGTGTTAAAATATACAACTAAATTAAATAGTAATGATTAATAAAATGCATATTAAAATGTTATAACTAAATAAAAAATGTTTGAATGATAAAACATGTAACTAATTACAAATGATCAATACGTATTAAAATGGCATAATACACAATTTTGTAGAAGGCCTCTTGATGACAGTTTGTCCAACTCGAACGGTAGCCACTCTGATGACACCATCGGAACCAGGATGAACTTCCTCGATTCTTCCAATGACCCATCGTAGTGGTGGTGTATTGTCCTCCTTTATGACAACTAATTGCCCTGGTGATAGATTTGCCTTTCCCTGGGATTTCCATTTGGTGCGCTCTTGCAACTGCGTCAAATATTCTTTGTGCCATCGTTTCCAAAAATGCTGCTTTAGGCTTTCGATGTGCTGCCAATAGCTTAAACGATTAGTATTTAGATGCAGCAGATTAGGCTCAGGAACAGTTGTGAGGCAGTCTCCAATTAGAAAATGACCAGGAGTTAGGAAAGAATGATCATTAGGATCTGAGGACATCGGTGTTAAAGGCCTGGAATTTAAAATTGATTCGATTTGAGTAATTAATGTCAGGAATTGTTCATAGGTAAGTGACGCAATACCTGCAACTCTATAAAAATGATGTTTCATTGACTTAACGGCTGCTTCCCACAGTCCTCCGAAATGAGGGCTTCTTGGAGGGATAAAATGCCATCTGATACTGTCTTCTGAGAAGTATTTTGATAATGTGTGTTGGTATTGTTGCGACGAAAATTGTTTATAGAGATTCTTCAATTCGTTGTTGCAACCTACGAAGTTGGTACCATTATCCGAGTAGATGTTTGATATTTTTCCTCTTCTCGCCATGAATCTCTTCAGCGCATTCAAAAAGGCTTCTGCGCTGAGATCATTAACCATTTCGAGATGAACTGCCTTTGTGGCAAAACAAATAAATACGGACACGTAAACTTTATACGTCTTGCAGTTTCTTCGTTTGTTTTCTCGAATGTGAAATGGTCCGCAAAAATCCACGCCACTGTTGGCGAATGGCTTCGTTTTCTCTAAACGACTATTTGGCAGATCACCCATAATGTGCGTTTCGGGTGAAGGTTTCGCCTTGAAGCAAGTAATGCATGTCTTCAAGCATAATTTAACTGAGTTGCGTAATGATAATGGCCAAAATTGACATCGAATTGCTGCAATCGTGCCTTGAATGCCAGCATGAAGTTGTCGCTTGTGGTAATAATTTATTACCAATGATGTAAATACGTGTTTGGCGGGTAACAGAATTGAATGTCTCTGAGAATAAGGTAGTGAAGAGTTTTTAAGGCGACCACCAACTCTGATGACGCCGTCCTGATCGAGAAAGGGATTTAATGAAAGAAGATTACTTTTGGAATTAACTGACCCTGACTCTTTTAAATGCTTTAGGTCAGACTTAAAGCACTCCCTTTGGACGATTATGACTAATCGAGTGAGTGCTAATTGTATGTCATCTTTGTTAATGTAGCTGATGCGAGGAACTGATGCTTGATTCTTCAAACGATTTTTGATTATGCTGATGAAACGCAAGCAGCAAGCGGTGACCCTGAGTAGCTTGATGTATGACGAATATCGTAAGAATAACTCGTTGGTTTTATTATTGAAACTGAAGCAAGATATAGAAACCTTTTCTTCTGGTAGAACTTCTGTTTCCATGAGCATCTCTTCATCGAGTTCCGGGAGAGTATCTACTGAGAGCCACTCCGGACCATGCCACCAAAGTGAAGAATTGTGAAGTTCTGTGGGGCTCATGCCTCTAGATATTATGTCTGCAGGATTTTCTTCAGAGCACACGTGGCTCCATGAATTTACGTCTGTCAGTTCTCGTATTTCACTTACACGATTGGCTACAAAAGTTTTCCACTTTCGATTGATCGATTTGATCCAAGCTAGAACGATTGTTGAGTTTGTCCAGTATTGTATTTTACTGAACTCAACGTTGATAGTTTCAGAAATTTTATCAACTAATCTTGCTAATAATAATGCTCCGCATAATTCAAGTTTAGGAAGCGACGTGTGTTTTATTGGAGCAACCTTTGATTTGGCGCATAACAAATGGGAAAAAATATTTCCTTCACGAGTTACAGTTTTAATGTAAACGCAGCATCCATATGCAAGTTCGCTGCTGTCACAAAAACCGTGCAACTCTAAACGTGCAAATTTATCGGTATGAATTACCTTTCTAGGTATTTTGAATACTGACAGCGTTTCAATCTGACTTGAAAGGTTTTTGAATTGTGTGTATATGTCGACTGGTACCGATTCATCCCAATCGAGTTTCATTTGCCAAAGTTTTTGAATCATGATTTTTCCGTTTATGATTACAGGTCCGATTAATCCTAAAGGATCATAAAGGCTAGCGATAAATGATAAAATTGATCTTTTCGTTACTTTGCTAATTGCGCTTATTTTTGGACAATCAAAGAGGAGCAAGTCGCTTTTAGAATTCCAAAGCAGTCCTAATGCCTTAGTATTTTCTTTATCCAGCGAATAAATTTGTTCTTCGACAACGGCAGCATCAAAATCAATAAGTGATTCAGTGCAATTTGAAATCCATTTTCTTAATTCAAATCCTCCTTTTTGCAGAAGTTCCGTTGTTTCAGAAATGATTTTTCTTGCTTCATCAACAGTAGATGCTCCTGATATCAAGTCATCCACGTAGAAGTCCCTCTTTGTTATTTTTGAACCAATGGGGAACATGCTATTTTCTTCTTCGGCTAATCTTTGAAGACATCGAGTGGCCAAGTATGACGCGGATGCGGTGCCGTAAGTGACAGTCGCTAATTCGTAAGTTCTTATCGGTTCTTTAATACTCTCCCTCCAAAGAATCCTCTGAAAGCGACGTTCAGATTCATCTAGAAGAATCTGCCTGTACATTTTGGCTACATCAGCAGTAAAAACTATTTGATGCGTGCGAAATCTGGTGATTATGCTGAATAGATCCTGTTGCATGGTAGGTCCTACCATCAAATAATCGTTAATGGATGTGCCTAAAGATGTTTTAGCTGATCCATCAAAGACAACGCGTAACTTGGTAGTGGTGCTAGATGGTTTCTCGACGCCATGATGTGGCAAGTAATATCCGAATGACCTACTAGACTCAAAATCGGTTTTGTCTAAGAGAGTCATGTGGCCTAAATCTGCATATTCTCTTACAAAATCAATGTATTGATTTTTAAGATCAGGATTGTTGTACAATCGACGTTCAAGATTGTGAAATCGTTTCAAAGCTAAACTATATGATTCTCCCAAGTGATTTGGGTATTGTTTGAAAGGAAGCTTGACAACAAAGCGTCCGTCTTTATTTCGCCTCACGGTTTTCAGAAAATACTCCTCGCACATTTGCTCTTCAGCGGTGAAGTTGACTTTACGATTGAAATTTTCCAGTTTCCAGAATGACGTGAGTAATTCGTCTAGAGTGGTATTGATAGACAGATTGCAAGCTACAGGGCCGTAATTTGTGTAGACTTGTGTGGATGCCCCGGATACAATCCATCCGAAATGCGTCTTCTGGAGGCAAGGATGTTTGCTGTTTGCTTTGATTTGACCAATGCACATTAACTTCCAAAATAAATCTACTCCTATGAGCATATCAATAGGACCGGATTGATTGAAGTAAGGATCGGCGAGTTTTATGTTTCTCGGTAAATCGAAGCAAGAAATATTTATCGAGTTATGAGGCAAGTTGCTCGTGATTTTGTCCATTATGAGACATCTGATAATGGATTGAAAAGCATTGAAACGAGACTTGATTCTAGCATCGACCGCATGTTTGACTTTCATTGCTGATTGATTTAATCCAATAACTGGCACATGATGAGAAATTTGCGGTAATCCTAATCGATTAGCTAGATTCTTCGTAATGAAGTTTGATTGCGAACCTGAGTCAAGCAATGCTCTGCATGAATGCGGTTTGTTCTTTGAATCATAAATATCTATCACAACGGTAGATAAAAAAGCCTCCGTTGGAGAATCATTAAATGAATGATTGTTAATTGTTGCATTTATTTGTTGTTTGCTTGTTGAAGGTGTTGATTGTTTATAATTTGCAATTTGATTAAAATGGAGAAGTGTATTATGTTTCTTCTCGCATTTCTTGCAACCGCTGCTGTTGCATTGGTTGATGTAATGATTTCCTCGTAAACAATTGAGGCATAATTTTTTAGCTTGCGCTTCTTTCTTGCGTTCTTCTATAGTCATTTTAAGAAATTTTTCGCAATGAAAGATCATATGATTTCCTGAACAAATTTGACAAGCTAAATTTGTTGCAACATGTGAGACCTTTTTCGATGATTTCTCGATGAAAATGTTTGATAAGTTTGCATTACGAGTTTTCCTATCTACAGCCTCAAGAGTCTGACATTTTTTGTTTAAAAAGTCAGTCATGTTACTTAATGTAGGAATTGTGGTAGAAGAAGGTAAACTGTCTTCCCACTCTTTGTTGGTTAAATGATCTAATTTGTTGGTAATGATGTGTATGAGTAAATCGTCCCAAAATTCAACAGGACGTTCAAGCGATTTTAATGCACGAGTATGTTTAAGAATTCCGTCCAATATTTGACGTAATCCCGTATGAGATTCCTTTATGGAAGAAGGAAGATTAAAAATTGATTTTACGTGATTTTGAATAATAATGCGTTTGTTGTCGTACCTAGATTTCAACATGTCCCAGGCAATTTGATAATTTTCGCTGGAGACTGCTAAAGAATGAAGCACTTGAGATGCGTCGGCCTTTAATGCAGACTTAAGATAATGAAATTTTTGCACATCGGGTATGGACGAATTTAAATGAATTAAAGATTGAAAAGTGTCGTAAAATGGTATCCATTCTTCATATAAACCAGAGAAGGTGGGTAATTCTATTTTAGGAAGACGAATGTTATTTCCTAATTGAGAATCGGAAATTTGCTCTGTGGCCTTTGCCTGAGCAGACTCAGTTGTATGCTTAAAGACAATTTCTTCTGCGCGACCAAGTAAATTAAAATAAGTGTTTTCAAATTCATCCCGTAATTCGTCCTGATAATCTGACTTCTCTAGGCACTCTATTTGTGTTTGAATATTATTAAATTCATCCAGGACAGTTTCTAATTTCGATTGTCGTTTCTTGAGTTCAAATGTGTTTATTTCCTGACCCAGTGAATTTAAATATGTAGCGAATCTCGTTGCTGTTGCTTTTAAATGAGAGCGTTTGTATTTTAATTCTCTAAGAGTTGCGTCAGTCATTTTTGATAGGGAAATGATAGTATGTGTATGGAAAAATATTAGGATATTAAATTGGAGACTTACCTCGCCTCGATGCTTGTGCTGTTAACTAGTAGAGATGTCGTTGGAGGATCCGGCTCGAAGGACCAAAAAATATGTCGATGACGAACTTCTCTTGCTTGGAGATGTCGGCACTGCTTCACCACCCACGGGTTGTAAGGCCGTATAGGTTTACTTTTAATTATTTGGTGACAGTTTTAATGAAAATCACGCAGTTTTAAAATTACCATTTATTACACAAATAAAAAGCAAATTAACACTGCACTAGATCTCCTACGACAGTAATATATACGAAGCAAGGTAAAACTAAAGTAATGTAAAATAACCGAACGCGACTTGATATGTTACAAAAATTGTGTTATGTAACGTTATATGTTGCGTTACATAACTTTGTGTGTGTACGATCTACTTAAGATCGAACGTTGCGAAATGATGCGATGATCAACAATGATCAAGAAAAATGATGATGTGTTGTGTGTGTTACAGAATATATACTCTACAAAGAGAGGGGAACATAAAGAACAACTAAAGTGATTCACGGAAATTAATAAAATCAGGAACATGGGTGATTTCTAACCGTGAATAATTCGAAGAAGTTCACAAGGTGGTCGAAGGAAGCTTAATGGATTTGATAATGCACTTGAATGCTTGTGAAACTAGATGAGCGAGTGTCTTCCGCGAAGGTAAAAACATGATACTCTAATCCTTCGATGCAGGTGTGGGACGTTTTATGCGTGTCGCACGTGTATTATCTAATACGGAGAAATTAAGAGGTATGAGATTAACAAGCAACCTGCGATCTAACAAGGGTAGAAGCCAAAAAATGGATAAGATTTAAACTACGAGGAATCAGACACAAGATAGGTCATATTTGTTGGTAGAAAATCTGGAACTTAAGTTGTTGCACTTAAGTGATTTGATGTTCAGAGTATTCGGATAAAAAATAATAGATTTTTATGTGTTAGATTAATATTAAGTGTTACGCAGAAAGGTAAAGCCAAAAATTCCAAATGAGATTTACTCGGAAGGACTGTCCGACGATGTGAAAAATGCGTAAATATTTTTATGGTGATTCAACTAAGTATTTTATAAATGTATGATCCTAAACAACTATACTGCTAAAAAATAAAAAATAAGATCGTACAAATGTTTTGACTAGCAATGCAATTGTTTACAAATTTAGAATCAACATCTTTCTTAATTTAACCGAATTTCTGTCATCAAAAATAAAAAAAATTTACAGTGGCAACCCTTTCAAATCGAACACCCGATATAACAACGCATAGATGGATTATTTTGAGAAAGTACGTTCCATATTTTCCCACCCATCATGATTAGGTTATTTGGATATAATTTATTCTAATAAAATCAATTAATACAAGGAAGGAAACACTAACGTGAAGACATAAAAATTCTGTCACTGACGGGATTTGAACCCGGGCCTCTCTCGGTTACGCAGTAAACAGCGACATCCTACGATCGCTTTTTAACCTGACATTGCAGTAGAATAGACAAATCGAAGCGAATTTGCTACATAATAAAAACTAAATTTTTAAAACTTTCATTATGCTTTGACAGCAAGCACGGCCGCCTTGCATAGGGGAGTTATTAGGTAGCAAATCCGCTTCAGTTTGTCTTTCCTCCTGCAATGTCAGGTCAAAAAGCGATCATAGGATTTAATATAATTATAATTATAATTATAATTAACCATTTAACGTTTATCTGAAACATTTTGTGAAATAAGTCTATCACAATTTTTCCTCACTGTAGAGTTCTATATAAAATTATTATTCATTTGCTTAGCATTCTACAGAAAACTGATCGAGCGATTCCTAAGAAGAAGAAATCATTAACGCGCTTGGGAACTCAGTCTACCGTTTATGAATTCGTCCGTCGAATAGGCAAAAAGTTGTATAACCATACAGTCATAAAAATTGTAGATAAAGATTCATTTACGCTCCTGGGTCCATATTTGTTATCAAAAAGTGCCGAAATGCATGATCTGAGAAAGTCTATATTAGAAGCTAAACCTTCGATAAGAACTCAAAATGTAAATAAACTGTCAAAATCGGCATAACTTCCAGTCTACTCCAGTTGTACGAATTCATTTAATTTGATGTTTAAAAATTATTATCGTAGCGTTTACTTACTGGCAATCAAGTTTGTATCAAGAAGTAATGTATACTTTAGAGATTGCGGGGTGTACTCAGATTTAACACAACATTAAATACATGCAGTAATTACATTTAATAACTTACATGACAAACTGAAGACACATTTTGCTAGAGACATGAATTCGCTTACCGTGACAGCTAACTATTTATATGAATCTGATTGACCTGATTTCCACTTTACATAAGCTTTGTGTTTGGCAACGACAATTGAATTACTGGCTTCCGGTTGGAACCGCATCTCTCCTCGGATTTCTTCTTCTGCTTGGGGCTTCTTCAGCAGAAATAGCTCGACATTCCCACTGCAGACCAAAAACGACTTGCCCAATTTATTTGCAAATGCGATGTAAGAATGATGAACATATAAAATAGCGACATCTTACTATCGCTTTTTGACCTAACATTGCAGTAGGATAGACATGCTTGCTGTCAAAGCATAATGAAAGATTTTAGAAAAATTTTGTGAAAATCGTTTTTGATTGCAGTGAGAACCTCGAGCAGCCTCTGGACAGCTGTTTCAGCCCTGCTGGGGGCTTCTTCAGCAGAAACGTAGCTCCACATTCCCACTGCAATGTTAGGTCAAAAACCGATAGTAAGATGTTGCTATTTTATATGTTCATCATTCTTACATCGCATTTGCGAATAAATTGGGCAAGTCGTTTTTGGTCTGCAGTGGGAATGTCGAGCTACGTTTCTGCTGAAGAAGCCCCATGCAGGGCTGAAACAGCTGTCCAGAGGCTGCTCGAGGTTCTCACTGCAATCAAAAACGATTTGCACAAAATTTTTCTAAAATCTTTCATTATGCTTTGACAGCAAGCATGGCCGCCTTGCATGGGGGACTCATTAGGAGCAAATCCCGCTTCAATTTGTCTATCCTACTGCAATGTTAGGTCAAAAAGCGATAGTAAGATGTCGCTATTTTATATGTTTATAAAATCGTAGTATAAAGTCGACTTAAATCGATATTTAAAATCTTTTCTTACTTTTTATGCACCGTATGATAGATGCCAAGTTTCTTACTATTTCAGGTCATGGCCAATTCCAAACGTGGGAGTTTTTAGACGCATTTTATCTTAGAGGCTATCCTAGTTCTCCTCTTTGGACATAAGAGCACTCTGATAAGAAACAGCACAAGAACGTTACAGATTGTGGGTTTCATGACATATACGGAATTCGATCTGGCCGATTTTGAAAGGTAGAGGATGTACATCTCAAAACTTTGAAGTTTCTAACGTAATCCCTGTATCGAGAATAGTGTCGTATATTGGAGGAACAGGTGCAGCACGAAGCGCGAAATGATCGGAATGCAATCTGGAAGCACTTTGCATAACATTCCCTTCACAAACGTTCTGACTTTCTCGGTTATAACCGAAGACTTCAAGCTTTTCTCGCACTGTAGTTTACTAAATAGTATGATCACATTTTTTTCTATAAATATATTTGGGTTCCTCAAAAATATAGAGCTTTGTAGCACCCTGTATAATGAGAATAATTTTCTCTTGTTCGTTTAAATTTAAATTAATAATTATTAAGCCATGTTTCTAATTTAACAATATTAAAATCCATAAATAGTTCTGAGAGAGGAGCTCATTTAAAATTTCATTTCGCTTGTAACACGTTTCTTAATAATATCCAGAAATTTTCTGGGACTCGCACATGCTGTAACCGAAGTGACAAATGGATGTCTGCGGGTTCGGTTAAAGTAATTCGCTCTAGTCCTACAATTCCCGCATTCACTCCTGCTCTACCGGCATTTACCGTAAATCTTTTCCAGAATATAAGCCAATACAGCTGCATTCAAAAATGTGCATAGCTTTTGCACATTCATGCATTGAGAATCCGAAAATTCATTCGGAATACAAATACATTTTTAACCGCACGCTTTTGCCTATAAAATTACTTTCAATTCAAATTGCACAATTTTCAGCGCACAAAAGAATGGGAACACTTGTTGTTTAAATATGAATCGTGTTCTTTACCATTTATTGCCAAAATATTTTTTAAATTTCAAATGTAGGTATTTAAAGTTGATTTACATTTATACACCAGCAAATTCATTTGAGCTAATCAGTAATCAATCAATGGTAATAGAAGAGTAAGTAAAAAGTTTTTTTTTAATCTTAAACCGGACAGAATTATGAATGGAAATACTCCTGACGAAACAATAAATTTATAGCGAAACGTTGAGTGTATTTCTATTCATAATTATGTTCGGTTTAAGATTAATAAAACTTTTTACTTACATTTCTCATCGAATAAGAAACAACTTCATTTTTCTTAACGGAAAAGTTGCCAAATTGTCCAGCCCCTTGAAAATAAAAGAAATTATGCCACTGTACAGCTCAAGAAGTTAAAACTGAATAAAAAATAAATACAAATGCTGAAATTGTTCAATTTTCGAAGGAGTGTCTATTATTGCATAGGACAAAAGCATTTGTAGGCAAATTTGCTCTGTGCTTATTCTGGAATTAGATGCTCAAATTAACATATTTCTTGTTCTAAGGGTTGCTTACCCTCTCTCACAATAACAGGCCATGGATAAGCGTCAACGAGGGAACTTGAAGCGGTATGGAGTGAATCACTTCAAAAGCTTATATAAGCAGAGAATATACGAAGCCAAAGGACCACTAAAACTTTTAAGAATCTCTCTTTAAAATAAAAGAACTAATAATCCGTAGAAAAAGATTCAGTCATTATTTACCGACGGCGACGTTTCGTTTGTAAAGCATTCAACACACTGTAAATTTCCACCAAAACTAATGAACGAGGAAGCTTGTAATTAATGCTTGAATTAACTGCTTGATTGAGCAGTATCTAATAATTAGGGTGTCGTAATTGCATTGTAATGAAGTCGCCTACACGTAAAACCCTTTGTTATTTGCAAGAGAGTAGAAAGAGAGCGACTTTAAAAATTAGTGGTGCTAATCACATTTGCAAAAATGAGGAAAACAAAAAAAGAATTGTAGTTTTTTAAGAGCAATTGAAAAAAGTTGGTTTGTTTCTCTTATAGAAATTTATTTTTATAATAGTATTATAAATACGGAAATATAAATTATCCTTTGTCATGAAAATAATATTCATATTAGTTAATAGTAAAACGTATCCAAACTTTTAAAGCAAAAGAATTTCAAATTTAAAAACCGTGGTGTTTATAAATTCATGGCGCAAGTACAACTGCAGTCTTTGAAAACTGATAGAGGTTTGATTTTGGAAGCTAGAGAAAAAGGTTTTAATGCGAAAGTTGTATGGTTTTATGTCTGTTATTTTTTAGAGTTATTTCAAGGAATAAAGGCGCTTCGCAAATTGGAAAAAAATACAATTTTTTTATTAAATAGCTATTACAACGTGTCTCCAAACCTATGTCTTTAATTGAAACCACAAATAGAGGTTAAGAAAAGAAGCAACATTTGTTATACAACTATTGGTCAGAAAGCAATAATAACGCAGATAAAAATTATTTTACTTTTTCATAAAAATTGTTTGAGGGTCGCTGAATGCAGATTAAATGTTCCGGCGGAGCATGGTTTTCAAGTATTCTCCGGCGTTCGAGGCCATAAAAAGTCATAAAAACGCAGACCATGACCTAATGCACAGATATTGTACTTAAGGCAGGTCAAGTATGACGTTTTTTTGTTATTTTTAAAAGCAGATAAATTTTGTAACCAGGTAAGTTCTTAATAGTTTAAAATATTCTGTGCGTGTTGCATTAATTGATGATTAATTTTGTGCTAACCCGTACTTTAACAGTTAATTTAAAAAAAATTCAATCTAAAGACGATCGAAAAAGTGGAAATTCTTATATCATATTAATTTGTAAATTGCCAATAATCAACTTACAATGTTGATTACTAAAGTTTATTGTATTTGTAGAGCAAAAATAAATCTGTTTCTTTATTAAACCTTCGAATAAACGACGAAATAAACGTTTGCACTAGGGGAGAGCTTTTATGTTTTTGTGGTTTAAGCCGACGCAGAAATTCAGGTTCAATATTATTATCCTTATAAAAACATGTGTTTTGTGTTGGAATGTAAACAATTAATAAAATAGTTCGATTGAGAGCTAGCGAAGTTATTCAATCACTTATTTTGAACCCATAGATTATTGTATGTACAGGCAATCTAATTTATTTAAATTTTTCATCGTATCATACTCCAATTCTTGCTTTCCGTTTTTACAATAGGAATAGTTTCTGCTCTTGCAATACTTAGTTTGCAGCTATTAGTGCGATAATTAAAAAAATAATTTCACGCATTTTCAACGCAGTTACAAAATTAGCGTACGAAGATGTTTAATTACTTCAGCAAAAATCTAACGAAGATTAGGTAATGGTTTTTAACATATTTTTATTGTCTATTATAAAGAGGTGCGTAAAGAAACGTTCTTACTTATCGCATATTGAAAATACAAATAAACATGCCGATGTCCGCAAGTCGGATTCATATTCGTATACAATAAGACCTTGACCGAGTTCTTCTGAACGTAAATAAAAAGTTTTATTGCGGTTTATTGCTTTTATCGGAATAAATTGCTGAAACAAGTCGTAAACCAAGCAGAGGCTTCAAAACAAAGGGACTGCGCTCGTTTGTGATAGGTCAGTTTTTTTCATTTTTGGGCAAAAAGCTTCAGATTTGGAGAATTAATGTAACTAGGAACTTACACTTTCATTTAAAGACAGAGGTTTTGAGATACCCTGTATTGTTTTCCAAAAGGAAAGATCATTTTTTCCTGATTTCAAAAATATATAATATGTTGACTTGGAGGAATGGTTTGTGAGATATTTGAGGTAAACATATCAGACTCCTTGTTACGGTTTGGAAAAGTGCTTTTCAGGAAACACCCTGCATATTGACATTTAAATCATATTTTTCTTCGATGGCGCAATGTTAGGAAATTGTGGGGCTTCACCTCTACTTTTATTGCGATAATAATAAATTTTCGTCATCGTCTGCGTCGCAAAATTAACTGAATTTTTTTAACGCAAATTGTCTCACGCTCTGTTTTAGTATCGTAGTGCATAGAGTTTCTTGTATATATTTTAGATTCCACCGGCCATAAACCGTGTTGGCATTTCTTTTATTTCTTTAAGTAAACAATATCGTCCGGAATTTCTATTTTTAGATATACGAAGGCGATTTGCGGAAGAGTGACTTTTCCAAGTGTGGTAATTTTCAAACAAATCTAACAGATAGGTGGTGTTTTATACTAATTTAAAGAACATTGGTATTGTTGTTTTCTAAAATGGAGAAAAAAGAATTCCAAGTGTTAATTAAACATTTTTTTACGTGGAAATACAATTAAAAACACCGAGGAAACGTTGCGTAAATATTATGATGAATGTGCTCCGTCCCATGAAATGATTTGTAAGTGATTTTCTGCTTATGAAAGTGGCCATATGGGCACGGATGATGCAGAATGTCCCGGACCGTCATTTACTGTAACTACTCCAGAAATGGTTAATAAAGGCCATGTCCTGATAAACAGTGATCGTCGATTGGAAGTACGTGAGATAGCTAACGAAGTAAACATTTCAACCGAACGGGTATATAATATTTTGCATGAACATTTAAATATGAAAAAGCCATCCGCGAGATGGATGCCGCGTTTGCTAAATGCTGATCAAATGCAGCTTCGCATGCAAATATCACAAGAATGTTTGGCCATATCCAAACGTAATCCAAGGGAATTTTTCCGTCGATATGTCACGGTAGATGAAATTTGGATCCAACATTATACTCCAGAAAGTAATCCAATCAAAGCAATGGATTTCTGATGAGGAACGTGCTTCCAAGAAAGCAAAAATCGTCTTTTCGGCCGATAAGGACATGGCCACAGTTTTCTGGAATTCCAAAGGCGTTATCTTTATTGATTATTTAAGAAAAGGAAACACGATAATTGGTGAATATTTTGCTGATTTGCTGACACGTTTTGATGTCAAATTTAAAAACAAACGATCCCATTTGTTGAAGAAAAAAGTCTTGTTCCATCATGGTAAGGCGTCGTCTCATTCCTTCGCTGTTGTTAGAACACAATTTGTGGAATTGCGTTACGAATTGATGCCTCATCCGCCATATTCACCAGACTTGACTCTCATTTACTTCCTTTTATTTCCGAATTTAAAAAAATTGCTCGGGTACAAGCGATTTCAGACAAATGAAAAGATGATATCTGAAACAACAGCATATTTTGCAGAGTTGCCGAAGGACCACTTTTTGAATGATTAAAAAAAAATTGGAAACTCGCTGGATTAAGTTTGTAGATTTGCAAGAGGATTATATCGAAAAATAAAATATATTTTTTATGGTAAAATAACTTTTTTATTGAAAAGTCACTCTTTTGTCAAACCGCCCTCGTAATTGCATCATCTTTTGCAAGCGTCTGCAGATGCATTTCATCTTTTTTGTGAGAACCGATTAAATTGTTTATATGGAAACGTCTGGCGACGTCTCTTTTGACGAAAAAAGGGTTCTGAGAAGTATACGTATTATTTCGATGGAACGATTAAATTGGTTTCACACTTGATCTTTCATGCTATTAGTTTGCTTTAGGTCAGCTTTATCAGCTTTTACTTTTACGATTGGCTCTTGATGTTGTCACGATGTTTCCGATTCGTGCAAAACTTTCGTTGGAACATTAAAAGAAAGGCTTTTCGCTTTATTAATTTGCGACGTGCCTGAAGTACGCAATCATATTGTGATGTCCTCAGGACCTGTAGTAGGAGGCTTTGTCTCGAATTTCGCATTGTGTGCGCCTTAAAGGACAGTACACACTTGGGTTGGATGTACGACATTTCATGGTTTGGCATGGCGCTCTCCTCACCTTTGGTTAAGCCCCGCTCGTCACGACTGAAGCTGCTGGCTGTGTTGCAACTTAATTTTCTCAGCACAAATGTTGTTTTTGCTCAGGTAGGTAGCACCCGTCTCAGACACCTCTAATGCAAAGTGACAGTTATAACAACGGAATTGGCGATTTACTTTTCTCAAATGCTTTTATCAAATACAAAATCAAATGGAAAACAGATAGTGTGAAGTGGTTATAAGAAAAGAGTTAAATTCAAATTTTATTATGTAACCATGGTATCATGGTAAAAACCTTACCACAATAAAAATTTAGCAATTTCAGTAAAATGCAAATGAGTCAAATACCAACGGAATATGTACAACGGCCCTCAATTTAAATTATACCATTTGATACGATACCATTTGACAATTTCGTAGCTCTTACGCTGAACGTTCTTAAGGCTGTAGTTTGCATCCAGGAGTATCATTTAAGTTGAGCGCCGTAGTATGTACAATAGAAACCAGTCTTTATTGTTTCTTTAATTGACGTTTAAAAATTAAATTTTTAAGTTTATTTCGCTACAGGTATAGAATATGAAACTATGTTACCCTATGATGCTTCATTATAATCCAATAAAGTGGGAATATTTTATTCAAAGAAGTATTATTTCAATAGCATAAGATTATCCGTCATCGAAATGGAGTGATGTAAATTAACCAGTTAATTTCTTTTAACTGGAACGACCTTAGCATGCCGTAAGTTTATGGGGAAAACAGTTTAAAATATTTTATAATTAACAGAAAAAATACATTTAAAAAATATGAAATTTTCTATTCGCTTCCCACCTGTTCAATACTAATTAGTAGAGCTAATTTTTAACTATTCTTCTGAAAGAATTGTTATTATAGTTAGCGAGGCCTGTGCTCGTTTCGAGGTATTTGATTAGCGTTTTAAGTAATGACTCTATTCAGCATAATTACAAATGCAATCGAAAATGCTGATGCTAGTGCTGAGCAGTCGGCTTTAATCGAAGTTATACAAACGCGTCAGTCAACAAGTATCAAAGTAGCTGGAATCTATCTATCTAGGTGTCGATGAGGCTAGCAGAAGGAGAAAGCCTGAAAGTTGTAACGTTGTGCAATACAAAATGTAACTCCAGAAAGTAATATTTTTCTATATCTTCAACACTTGGTACAAATACAGATGCGATAGAGAAACACTATTGGGGCATGTTCAAGGTGGTCTAACTGTGTATAAACAGAAGACACCACTAATTTTAAAATCTGTGGTGTAACGTTACAGTTAGCAGTCAGATGCACATTTTAATTATTTACTGTATACCGGTTGCTCATTTTATATCGTGACCCCTGAAGATTTTAGAATACGCATTCGATCAATCAAATAGGAAATAACTTGGTGTTTACATAATACAATAAAAGTTCCGAAGTAGAATAGGTTATTTACTTCCAATTCTTAAGGCGTCACAATTTAAAATAGGCACCAAGTGTACAGGTGTCCCTTAAGAATGTGGCAACGATAGCATATATTATATTATTTTTACATAACACCTACATGTTGCAGCACGATTAGGCATACCATAACTAGTAGATAAAAATAATATCGATGAACATATAAAACAGCGACATCTTACTATCGCTTTTTGACCTAACATTGCAGTAGGATAGACAAATTGAAGCGGGATTTGCTCCTAATGAGTCCCCCATGCAAGGCGGCCATGCTTGCTGTCATAGCATAATGAAAGATTTTAGAAAAATTTTTGTGCAAATCGTTTTTGATTGCAGTGAGAACCTCGAGCAGCCTCTGGACAGCTGTTTCAGCCCTGCTTGGGGCTTCTTCAGCAGAAACGTAGCTCGACATTCCCACTGCAGACCAAAAACGACTTGCCCAATTTATTCGCAAATGCGATGTAAGAATGATGAACATATAAAACAGCGACATCTTACTATCGCTTTTTGACCTAACATTGCAGTAGGATAGACAAATTGAAGCGGGATTTGCTCCTAATGAGTCCCCCATGCAAGGCGGCCAATTTTATAACATCATTCTTACATCGCATTTGCGAATAAATTGGGCAAGTCGTTTTTGGTCTGCAGTGGGAATGTCGAGCTACGTTTCTGCTGAAGAAGCCCCAAGCAGGGCTGAAACAGCTGTCCAGAGGCTGCTCGAGGTTCTCACTGCAATAAAAAACGATTTGCACAAAATTTTTCTAAAATCTTTCATTATGCTATGACAGCAAGCATGGCCGCCTTGCATGGGGGACTCATTAGGAGCAAATCCCGCTTCAATTTGTCTATCCTACTGCAATGTTAGGTCAAAAAGCGATAGTAAGATGTCGCTATTTTATATGTTCATCATTCTTACATCGCATTTGCGAATAAATTGGGCAAGTCGTTTTTGGTCTGCAGTGGGAATGTCGAGCTACGTTTCTGCTGAAGAAGCCCCAAGCAGGGCTGAAACAGCTGTCCAGAGGCTGCTCGAGGTTCTCACTGCAATCAAAAACGATTTGCACAAAATTTTTCTAAAAATAATATCCATACAATTTGTTAATTTTTTTTTAAACATTCGGCTTTGAATTTTTAATTTAACGTATTAAGTATACAGTATGCTTACACATTCCACTTCTGTGCTTATATTGAATTTCTTATTTGATTGATCGGTTGCGTATTCTAAAGTCTTCAGGGGACTTATTTTCGAATCTAGGGAATAAACTCTCAGGAGAACGTGACGTCAAAATAACGTAGGATCTCATATAGATCTGTATAAGTCATAAGAGAAATACAACATTTGACAAAACGTTCTCTTGCGAGTTTGTTCCCTAAATTCGAGAATAAGACTCCAGGGGTCACGATCTATTATACTCTGTTTTTTTTATTTCGTGGGAGCATGAGTACTTTGAAATTTTGGCGCTAAGAACATTGGTCAATTCCGGCCAGTTACCAATCACAAAGCTCATTTTTAGCGCCAAAATTTCAAAGTACTCCTCTGAAATAAAAAGAATAGATATAATAAAAAACAATTTTTCTTAATTTTCTTTTAGTGAAATATCCTGTACATGAAAACGTGGTTTTAAACAATTTAAGTCAATTTAACCTGGAAAAGCTGAGAATATGTGCAGTGAAATATTGTTCTCTTTATTATTATTTTAATTATAATTTATAATTTCTATTTTTTATTAAAATACTAAAAATGCTACAAATTCGTTGTGCTGTTTTGATATAGTATTTATTTGGAATTTTATTTTGTTTTACTATACAGTTATCTAGTGTCTAATCATGTATAAAGCGTTTTCTGTAATTGCAACTGTAGAAATTAATAAGTGGGATATGTAGGAAAACACATAACAAGAAAACTATTATTTATAGATAATTATTATTGTATATAGGAAACTATTGCAGGTAGAAAACTGTTATTATGTACAGGAAACTGTAATTATGAATAGGAATTTGTAATCACGTACAGGAAACTGTAATTGTGTACAGGAAACTGACATTCCCTAAAAAAAAACTAGCGTTACATACATTACAGGATCAATTACATCACAATCTTAACTAATACCTGCTTTATTTATTGTTATTCAATTTCTGTTACCCAATACTGCAACCAAAACTCCATTAATTATTTAATTAATTAAACATATACAAGACATATATAGGTTTCATTAATCAAGAAGAAGAAATGAAATATTCTGTAAATTGTTTTCAAGTACTGCCACCTTATAGTAAAGAGCTAAAGCTGCCTGAAACATTCTGTAATCGAAGAGTTCCGGCTTCTAACGATTTTCAAGAAATAAATAAGGTAGTGCAAAAATCGTAAAACGTTTTTTTATACTTTTTTAAATAATTATACTCGATAAAATACATAAAAGAATTGGAGGAACACTTGTATTTAATCTACTTTATGCCTTTTATAAATTGCAAAATATCAATATCAAACGCTTAAAGCTTTACCGCTTAAAGTTGTGTTTAATCAAATAAAAGCAAAATACCTAAATACATATTACTTAACAAGAATTTCTTATAAAAATAATGTTACTAATTGTAAATTTTTTAAATGAATAAATTTTAAAGTATGATGATATTTTTATTTGCACAAAGGGTGAATGAAGCTTTTACTTCAATTCACAGAGACAAAGAACATTGTATATCTCGTACGATGTGAAGCACTTCTTATTCCAAACACGTACTGAAAAAGAAAATAACACTGGAGTTTTAATAACAGCAATACTAAAGCCGGAAGGGCAAACAAACACAGGTTATATTTACTGAACACCCGTCCATACACTTTTTCAGGCAAATGCTTGCTATCAGAATTATGAGGAAAGGGATGTTTGATGTAATCAGTACTTGCTCAGCAAAAAAAATGAAATAACTGACGAACTGAAATATTTTTAAATGTAAGGGAAAGGAAACAAATTAGTTTTCAGCATTAACATTTTATTTTTTTTTATACACTAAAAAGTTAATCGTCAATTATTTAGAATAAACAAGAGTTGTTCCCTTAGGTAATCATTGAAACTCTCTGAGAGACATTTCCAGCGATATACAGGAATTATATCCTAGAAAAAAAGGTAATTTCTTGTTTGTTGTAAACGCTTGCAGCTACAATTTGTGAAAGAAATTTAAACCACATCGACATTCTGAAGGGACTAAATTAAATTGCACTTGGAGGGCGATTGGCGCTTTCCCAAAGACATGAACGGTCTAATGTAAAAAAAGGTATACTAATAGTCCAAATTTTTATTTATTTTTCAATTTTTTTTAATTGTAGTTAGAAAACTATGGGTTTTATGGATTGTTCAATAGTCTTAAATAATTTATATTGTTATGGTGTGCGTAACATAAAAACATAATGTAATGACTGCTTTTGTACGTTTAAAAATGTGGGATATGTTCCTTATGTGTAAGGTAAATGGGTAGATAAGGCTGCGCGTGTTTCAACCCTTATTTTATTATGGCTTATGTTAGGTGCGTTAAGTGACAGTAGACGAGGTTCCAAGAGCCTTGAGAAAACAAATTTAACTATACTGCTTAGTCAGATACTATCAGTTTAAAAATGAGCACTGCGCAAGGTTCTGTCCTTGCACCGTTCTTTTCTTGTTATTTTTCAAAATAAGCGTCCGAATCGTCAACCACGGGTGGTACAGAGAAAAAGAAAACAAAAAGTCTATGTGCATAGGGAGTCTAATATCCACAACTTTTGAGATAAAATGCATTGAAGATTCGGATATATATTTTTTTTATGTGGTGTTTGCCCAACGGGGTCCTAAGTCATGGACTTGTCAGGACCTCAGGAGCGGTAGTGTTTTTTGTGTGTGTAAAGTGTACCATGGCTTTGTTACTTCCAAACCTCCTCGCCGTTGAAGGGAAAGTAGTGTCGAATTTTCTTCCCAACACTAAAAGGTACCTGAAGTGAGTAACGACCCTCGAGAAATATCTCGAACGGGTGCGAACCCACGACCTTACGATTGCAAGGCCGATTCCTTACCACTGGACCATTCAGGCGTTTAAATATATATAAATTGGTTGAAGCGCGTAGCTATACAGCAATGAATTCACGTGGAATAGAACGAATGAATTTTGAAATGAAACCGTTAAACGTTTTTATTTATGGCTTTCTGCGGAAAAAGATTTATAATACGCAATTAATTCATTCGAATTTCGGACTTGTGTATATATACGTAAGAAATGAATTATGATTTCCATTTTGGATTCAAAGTAGATTGATTTTTGAAATACCTCTGATAGATTTATTTCTTGCAATTGCGCACTTGCATGACCTCAATGAATACGCTCCCAACGAGTCGGACAGTTATTTTGATTCATCCTGTATATAAATAATATGTATTTTGGCTATTACTCTAATAAAATTAGCCGATGAGACTTCTATTCTCTTCGTCAATAATGACTTTAATAATCTACTAACGTCAGCAAATATTGCAGTGTATTAAATGAGTGATTAGCGTTTACGTAATCCTTTGAAAAATAGACGCTTCAAAATCAAGCTTTCTTCTATTTGAAAATGTTTATGGAAATACGTATAATTTTATTATTATTATTTCTTATCAAAAATTTACCGAACGAAAAATTTTTAGGCATGAAAACTTAACCACTTAACTCCTAATTTGTGTCACAAAACGGTAGGTACATCTTTCTCTCGTCAATAATCGGACTTGTTCGATTCCCAAATTATACAAAACTCGCCAATTTCAATTACTGAGATAACAAATCTAATTGTTCTTATAACATCGCTTTTCTAAAAGTGTAGTGTGTGGATTCCCGTCAGTGTAACTGAATTATGTTCATAAATCTGTTTTTCTTCTTTTGGGTAGGTCTCTTATTCCAAATAAACTAAACCGTTGGAAATATTATTAAATAAGTTGCGAGTGATTAAAACGGAAATGTAAAGTATCAGAAAGGAATTTCTAATGGGTCCCGTGGAGATTCATACAAAAAGTAGGATTTACTTTCTACTTCTGTGTATAAACACATAAGCTGTGCAGTTTTCCCTTTTGGCTATTTTATTTTAAATGCTACTTTTCTGTTATTAAATACAAGTATAAAGAACACACGTTTACTTATATCCGAAGCAATACTAGCATTTCTGTATTAACAATTACTCTCTCTTTTAGGAATCCTGCATAATACTGGCAACGATATAGAAAATAACAAAACTAAACACCATAGTTATTGTCTTGTTTTTATTTTTGTATAGATTTTGAATAACAAAAGAGAACCAAATCAGAATGTTCTTTTGCCAAGGAATGAGAACATTCATTTTTTTTTGAAATTATATTATATATAAATTATTATGAAAACTGCTATTCATTAAATTAAATTGAGTTGCTAGAGTATGCAATGTGTTACACAAGCAGATCCTGATGTAATAAACTCAGAGTAGTTTTTCATATCGTCAAAAAGAGTGGAAGACTTTAGTACAATTTTTAGACTCAATCTTCAGTTTAAGGAAAAAAATTAAACTTAGTAAAAATTTTGAGAGCCACTGAACAATATCATTGTGATATCAGCCAAATCTAGAACAAATTATTTACATTCATTATAAAATTTATACTGAAATTCTAAAATCGTAAACATCGTAAGGTATTTACGCCTGATTCTAGGATGTGCAAAAAGTTTCGTATGCGAAAATGACGCCAAAAAGATGTAGACTCTCATACGAAATTATACACATCGTTCGAAAATTGTATCATTTTGACGTTATTTTCGCAAATGACTCTTTTCGCTCCGTTCGAAAATCAGGCACCTTTCCATTGAAATGATTCCATAGCATACGATCTTTACGATCGAGCCCAGAACTGCAGCATAAATTAAGAGCAACTGATAATACAAGTGTTTATTGAAAAAAATAATTGTAAAATAAATTGAAACAATTAATTTATAATTTATAAGTACTCCCGAAGCACTTTTAGTTGGCATTTAAAATACGCCCGCACTAATTTTCAGAAACAGAATTCAACATTACCGTCACGCGTTTCAACGCCAAAATCCTTTACAAATATAAGTTTATTACGTTGCTCTTCTTGCTGGAAACTTTGGCAAATACAGTGGCGCACAAATTTAAAATAAAATTCCACAAACTTCGTAAACTGGTATTCTAAATTTGCCACAAAAATATTCGTTTCTAGCTATTTATTTCCTACTAATCAGCGATTCCAAAACTTTTTTAGCGTTATTAACATTTCGCTTTTTCCTATGTTAAACAGTAAATGAGTATTACTATAATTTTTCATTCATTTTCGCAAGCTGAGTTATCAGTTTTAACTTGTACGTCTTATCGGGACCATCCTGCATATTTTAATGTGGTATAATTTAATAAACAATCATGTAAAATACATTTAATAAATGTATCACGTAGATCAAAATTACAATAAAGATCTGAATACAACTCGTACAACTTTCAGTTAAAGTTTAACAGTGACTGGCAGTTAGAGGTTAGATGGAGTAGTCAATATATTTTATGTACTCTGGCTCTTTTTCCTAATATTCGAACTATGGTTTATTTGCTGAGTTATTTGTAGTCCAATCAACCATGATCTTCAACCAGAACAAGCAGTTGAAAAGAAATCAATAACAACTGTGACCAAATAAATTTAGCCACGACGTATAAATAAAAAAAAAAAACTTAATTCATTTCTGTATCAAGTAAATAATAAGTATTGTGAGATCTGCTTCGATACTCCTTTCCACGGGAAAAAGATAATATGGTTTTTTTTATGTTTGGCTGACTCAATGCAATACGATATAGTATGAAATCTTTATGTTTCATTTTCTGTTTAATCTGGAACGTTCTGTCGATTCAGCATCCCAGCCTTCGGTTTGAAACCTGCGGGAAGCTCGAAGAAACAGCGCAAAATGATATCGTTATACCATTTAGCTATTGAAACAGTTAATTAATTCGCGGACCTCTTTAGCTTCAGGAAAAGGTCGGGTCTCTTTCTCGTAGCGTAGATGTAATTTTCTTTTCTTAAATTTAGTAATTTTCTCTAAGTTTGAAATTCGTGAACGGAAGGCAAAATCTTTTCCCCTTATCTTAGTATATCTAAACCGTTTCGAACAAAGTGTTTCCTTTGTCTTATAACATGTTTGTTTTTTTAATGCCATAAGGGCTGGCTGTGGAAAATATATTTCAGGTCATTGCTTGAATCATATACGTTTAAGGAGCTGACAGGGTATCATTTCTGACATCTAAAGAATCTGACTTAGAAATTTAACGTTGTTGAAGTATACATGAATGGTGCCAAGGTCTGCATTATTTATTTTCCATGGCATCCTCTTATGGCATTTTAAAAAAAAACATATGTTATAAAATCAATGTGCTTCCTTAATCTTTGGATTACGAGAAGAAAATTCGATTCAGTTTGGAGAACTTAACCGCTTAAAAAGTATCCTTGTCTCTCTCTCTCTCTCTCTCTCTCTCTCTCTCTCTCTCTCTCTCTCTCTCTCTCTCTCTCTCTCTCTCTCTCTCTCTCTCTCTCTCTCTCTCTCTCTCTCTCTCTCTCTCTCTCTCTCTCTCTCTCTCTCTCTCTCTCTCTCTCTCTCTCTCTCTCTCTCTCTCTCTCTCTCTCTCTCTCTCTCTCTCTCTCTCTCTCTCTCTCTCTCTCTCTCTCTCTCTCTCTCTCTCTCTCTCTCTCTCTCTCTCTCTCTCTCTCTCTCTCTCTCTCTCTCTCTCTCTCTCTCTCTCTCTCTCTCTCTCTCTCTCTCTCTCTCTCTCTCTCTCTCTCTCTCTCTCTTTTCATCATTTTATTTTTGTAGTTCTGTTTACTTGTATGACGTTTTTTTTTAAAATTACTAGATTTATTTTATAGGCTATCTACGCGTCAGTTATTTCTTTGTTTATTTTTTGTATTCTTTTTATAGATTTGTTAAAATTAACATTCTCTTTTGTTTACTAATTTTCAGTTCACTCTTTACCTTCATCAAGAATTCCGGAGAGACATCCTCATGAGGAGAGAGACGACAGGGAAAAAAATTGTCAATCTTCAGGCAACTAAAACGGCACTGTTTCGACTTCTCGAGGAAACCACCGTTGAAAGTATATTTTTGGCTTTTAACTCAAATTAACTACCGAACAAGAAAATTGCTTTCGAACGGTGGCTCATTGGCCAAAAGAGCAGGTTGGGCTTTCTATAAATCGGGGGGTTTCATGTTGTTCAGGGCGAAAGAGTTTCGAGTAAGTGTTGAGGCTGACCACCTCTAAATTTAGCAGAAAAATAATCAGCGTCCATTGCACGAACCTTAAGTCAATGTAGTATTTTCTACTACACACCTAATAAATATGCAGCTCGAAAAATACATTTGCGTGTCCTTTTTTGGTTTAGACTGAATGTAACACGTATTCATACATGTTTATTTTTTAATGCCATTTGAATACAACTTTGTGTATTGTTCAGAAATTGAAAATAAAAAAAAATGCATTTCCGTGATTGCATTATGTAAATAAATTCAGTTTTGTTATGGTGAAGTAGATTAAACCAAATTAAGTGCGCGAAACTGTCGAATAAAAAGAAAACAATTTAAATTTTAATTGCAATTTTTAAGACGAGCGAAATAATCAAATTCCCTCATCCTCAGAAAATTCTCATTCTCGGTGTGCCCGCCTTAAACTGTAAACGAAGTCGGAAAAATAACTTGTAGATTTTACGGCTTAGTCTCGGCAATTTTGGCTGAATTACTCTCTATCCAGATAAGTAAACCAAAGTTATTTTCTTACTACATTATTCTTGCTTACTCTCCCTAATTCGCAATATATTAAGTGTACCAATGTAGGGAGGAAGACGGTTTCGAGTATTTATAACAATTCGTCTGTTGTAGCACACCCATAAACCGCTGAAACTTTCAAATGCAAATTATACAGCGTCTTTCAAAAAATCTGCTACCAATGAATTTTTTTTATTATTAATTTTAATAAAAATGTATTGACGCGAAACGCTTTTGCATCCCTTTGATGTCAAATTGGGAGATGTCAGATGAAATTTATCTTGAAGAGTATACAGCGTGGACACCGAGAAATGAAGACCGCTTAAGAGTGATGTGCCCTTACTTTATAAAACACAGGAAGATGTCATAAAAATGAAACGTTCAGAATTGAACTTGATTATCTACTGCTGTAGATAATCTTTTTTCCATTCGACATTAGAAAATTAAATCGGATTAAAGGATTAAAGTGTTCGCCAAAATAATATGAATAGCAAAACACGAAATTCCTTCTTAGATTTCAAATACTTCATTTGGTTCGAAGTGATTATTTCAATGCGTATTTTCCTATAATATTCTTCATTCATACATTAATGATTGCCATGGGTGAACTTTTTTTTTTTAATCATGTCTAAGACAGAGTTATGTGATGTATGGAATCTGTTTAATGAGAGACAAAATCATCTTTCGTTTAAAAATCAATAAAAAGTCCCATTTGTAGCACAGGCACTGTGTTTGTACATACATAATACTTCACTAGTTGATAATGAATATTTTACATGCGTTGTAATAATTCATTTTAATTCCACCTTAATGTATACTATTAACATTGATTCCGTCTGTATCATTACTTAGGTTAACGAAATGTGAACGTTCTATTCAATAAGATTATGTAACGCACTTTTTAAGGAAGTCAGGTGCTTACAAGTTTCACTGTAGTGCACGAACACGTAAATCACTACATACCTTAATAAACGAAAATGTACGTAGTATTTATGATACCATTTCAATTTCCAATGGTAATAATAAAGAACGAACATACGTGTAATTAGTTCTACTCTACTCAAAATGCGACTGATACACTTGATCAGTAGCATTTCTATTTTGCTACATAATGTATACCTCACAGTAATTCATACCACGTAATTGGGCGTCACAATGACATTTATGGTGTAAGAGTAAGAAAATTATTAAGTTATCCTTTTTTTACTGTACGATATTGTTACATCCGTCACGCAAACAGATCTGTTTTTAGCATCAGTACGCCACCTTGCGTCACAGAACTTGATCGGAAACTACTCGATCATTCTAGCATGTTCGGGCAATAGAGGGCTCTGCTATATAAGCCGTACGATCTGCCTGAAGTAGTTAGTTATTAAGATAGCCAGCGAAGGGTTCGTACCTCGAATAAATAGAAAGTACATTTTGTAAAAGTGTTATTCGATAGTCAAGCTCATTAGTACTGTGTTGTTAATGGTGTGAATCGACAGCTGTTAATTAAAGTGTTCTGAAATTTAACGACTATAATTTGTGTATCCCAAATTCGTAACAATATTATAATTGGTAGTAATTCAAAAAATTGGTGGAAAAAGGACCATTATAGAATTCAAAGTAAATCTCCAGGACAACTTGCTAAATTGAAAATCGTAAAGCAAAATGTATGCTTAGGATGTAAATAAATTGAGACAGCAATTCAAAGTGGAAGCATAAGTTTGCAAACACTATATTTCGCCACGAGTCGACAAAAACAAATACAAAGTTGCTCGTATTAAATAATGTACTCGCAATCCGTTATGTCCTCACAACCCATTTATCTCTATTATTGTCGTTAGCGTTAATGGGTATAATTTTTGTGTCTTCACCATCAGATTTTTCTTTATTTAGGGTTAGATTGACATATATTGCTTATATTGCTTTTAACGAAGATTAAACGACAGTAACTATTACTTCAACCTTCTTTGGAAAAATGCCGAAATTGATATAAATAACATATTTTTATCTCCAGTTGCACCGGCTTCGATTAAAGGTAATTTTGAATTAAACAAAAAGAATTAGAATTAATTCATAATGACATCTGTCTTAATGCCTTATTTATTAAATAGTTATTAATTTTGACTTGTACTGTTTATGTTATATAAACCATATTAAGCGGGCGTAATGATAACGCCCATTCTTACGAACTAATACAAACAAATGACTCCAACGTCATAGACACAAAACGAAATACACAGTCGTGTCTTTATTTCATGTACGCTATTTCCAAGCCTTTCGTCAATTAATTTCCGTATTGAAAGTGAAAAATAAAACGTTATATGCACCGCTGGCATATACTTGATGTTTCTAAATCGCGGACAAATTACAAAATTTCCGGCTTAGTATACTTAGTTACCTTAGAATGTAAATATGTTCTTTATGCCCCTGGTACTTACATAAATAATATGATATACATATAAAATAATAGGAGTATCTAATGTTAAGCTGAAATGACCAACAGTGAAAGAAATACCTTACTTTTCTATCGACTATATATACGAAAAGATTCGTATTGATAGAATTTGGTGCAGCTGTGCCTATAAAACTTTCAGGTTTTAATTAATAATATGTCATGGGGGCCGTGAAAAACGTACAATTAAATGAGCAATTAGACTGGACCTATAAATTTATGCCTGTCGGGAATATTAAATGTTCGATGCAACGATTGCTTTACTATCACCAAAACGAATAAAAACAATAAAGCGACATTCACTAGAACATGAAATATTACGTGGGGCAGAGTTATTTAACCCTCACAATAACGAATACTATGTATTTATCGTGCAAACGTCGATTAACAAGACAGGTGCATGTGCGTCACAGCAGGTAATAGCGGAATGTTAAAACAATGCTACAATACGCGAATTAAAACAATTAACACAAATTTTAATTTATTTTGGGAAGTTGGATCGATTCTTGTGTGGTACTTTGAAGGTTTGAAGTTCGCTTTGTATGTCACTTGGCAGTTTCTAAACTTGTTACTTAACTGTGAAACTTGCAATAGCAATATCAGTGTTGACAGGTATTTTTAACAAAAATTACTCTGAAATGGCTACAAACTTCATGGTTTCTTCAGTTATTCGCTAAATTAAACACTTGTCATTAAGTCAAAGAATTATACTGACTACTAATGGAATGTTATAACCTGAGTTCGGGTTATAAGCTTCCACTCTCGGCAGCGTCGCGAACGTTTGGGTATCTCTACTCTATAATGCACACTCTTGAGTTGAGAAATCGAAAGAGTAGTATGCACAATTAGAGTAAATGTTTTATCGGAAGTCAGAGAAATACGAGTCCTAGCGCGATAGTCGTACGTTAAAAGTTGCGACAGCACGGCTGGTCCACTATGAAAATAGTTCTCCAAACCTTGGTTATAAAAGTATATGTATTGTTGTAAATATAAGCATTGACCAATTTTTTTTTTCAATTTTCTAAGTTAATTTGAACAATTATTTTTCCAGTAACCCATCACTTATCACTTTAAGTATAAAGTTAGTCTATGGTATTTACTATAACCCTCTTTTTGCATAGACAGAAAAAAAAAGGATATTTCTGTAAACAGTTCCAATTAATATAATTTATGATAATTATTTTATAACCACAGAAATTCAAGAGAACATAAAAACAGGTGAAAAATTAAATTCTAAATTACAGCTGTGGTTTTAAAACTTTCTGCCGCAAGAATTCATTCTGCTTTCTGTTATCTTTTAAGTATACAGTGGAAATCGGCGTATTGTCAGGGCACCTATTCATCCGAATGTAACCTGTTAAAGGAGGTAACGGAAAATTTTCCGAATAAAACCGCAAATCGCAATGTACGCTTGAGAGCGCATTTAGGTTGTCCTTGTCGAAACTGGACCCACTCAAACTTGTATTATAATGGTGTATTCCTTTCTGTGTCTGTCTGTCGCATACGATTCTGCTTCGAAGGTTCTCAATGCGGGCAAATGCAAACCTGTGTTTTCCCTTACGTCACGTTTGATTACCAATCAATCCGTCGACATATACATGTGAATTTCTACAGATAATTAAATTACTTAATTAACTGCGCAGCAAATAATGCAAAAATAAACTCGACTGTGCGTGCAGACGACTAACTAAAACTTTCTGTTGTACGCCTGTTTTAATTTCAAAATACCTTAATAGCTAGCTGCACGGCCGAAGAAACAAGTATTTACCTAACACTACTCATTAATCAAGATCCGATCAAGATCCGATCAACAGATTGTTTTCGAGACTTTTGCAGCCATGAATAATAACAGAAGTACTGTCAGTTACCTCTGGTTATGGATTATATGAAAGAACAATAAGGAAAGAAAATAATCTTAGTCTACCAAATCGTTGTCAAGGTTAAAATTGGTAACCGTAGGGATTCGAATCCAATAATTACATGGTGACACTTTACTCAAATTAAAGAAGAGAATATTATTTTGAGATTCATTGCCTCCTGATTCAATGGGGATAAAGTTTTTGGATAACTTTGTAAGTAGTTCAGGGAGAGTGAAATCTCCGGACGACATTTAAAACAGGCCTGGACATTGAATGTTTTCCATTGAAATCCAACAGCATCGAAAGTAACAGGTTACATACAGTGGTATAGCATCCGTTGAAAATAGTCATGTCTTATTGTTATGTAATAAAAACAAGTGGTGCTATTAAAATGGTTTTTAATTTGTAAAAAGAAAAATAGCATTTCCAATGTTTTAGCGCCTTTCAGTTAGTGTGGTCTAGTAGGCAAAGAAGCAGTATCACATTACATGAAGGTTTTACTCTATAGAAAATTTAGACCAATATGGAGACTCTTCCTTGATTACACGAATTGATACGCTGCCACCACAGACGCCTTAATATCAACCAACCAACCGGAAGCCAAGAATTCAATCGATACAAGCGAACTAGCGTCGATAATGTTCTGTGACGCAATGTGGCGTGACTGATGCTAAAAATAGATCTGTCTGCGCGTCACGGCTGTAGCAATTTATTAAATTCTAAAGCTAGAAACAGGAAAACTCCTGACGAAGCTACCAAACGATAGCGAGACATTAAGTGCTTTTCCATTTATATTATGTCCGGTTAAAAAATTACAAATTTCATGTGACAAGAGTCAACTGCTATTATGGAAATAAGAAAAATGAAATGATTTGGGATTTTAAGAGGAATTTCCTCAATTTTAACATTGACAGTTGAACATAATAAAAATTAACTTCCTACCTAATGTAGGGTGGAATTTTGCACAAGAGGACCTGTGCTGCTCTGCTGTAGAATGGAAAAATGGCGCCAGCTACGTAGAGGGAAGAAACTCGATCATCCCTCAAGGATTAAAGCAAAGGAACACTTGCTTCACAGAACGCAAAAACACGAAGATACATGACCATCATTTGGTCCAAAGTACCTCTTAACTACTTTCGGACTTCTGACCGACTTCGACTGAACACCTTCCTTCTCAATTTTGAAACGGGAGCTTCAAGATCTGTCTATGATCTGGCGCCACCACTCTAGCGTGTCCCTCCGGAACTAGCATTTTTGAGTGGACGTCAAACATTTTCCCACGCAAACAACAAAGGAAACGTGTTTATCAAGCAGCTTGTTTAGACTTCAAATTCACTTAGAGTTTGATAATAATTTTGGATTCGCCGATCAAATTTCTTTAAACAAAGTTAAAAAGGAATACGCTGCATCATTTAAAATTTGAAAGACAATAATTTATATTAGAAATGTCGGCTATTTACAGTTAGCTGGTGAAGACACTGTTCAATTTGACGCTGACGCAAAAGTAATGACCCTTTTAGTCCAAAGTTTGTTCTTCTGCAAATGTTTTTATTGAATTGTTCTTGTTACAAATGTTGTTTAGGAATGTTGAAAATCGAAAGTTACACATCTTAAGAACGTGAAGTAGTCATGTTTTTAAAAAACAATTCCATTGGATGTTAATGCAACCTATGTCTCCTTGTAGATTTTGGAAGATCCAGCTCCAAGTCCTCGAAAGATTCCACGCCTAGCGCCCCAGTTGGAACAACATGAGAAAGTACAGGGCGATCGAAATTGATTGTCTTGATCCTATACTACTTTCCGTGAGCTTCGTATCAATATTTACGTATACCGGATGTATACGTGTTTTGCGAATATTCCCTGCACTGCCCTGCTTTCCGTGCCAATCTTCGTCTGGTAAACGTAAATATTGATGCGAAACTCACGGAAAGTAGTGTAGGATCAGGACAATCAATTTCGATCGCCCTGTAGGCCATAGACCAAGATCTGAGTACACCTCGAACAAGTCATTCATCAATAATTGAAATTAATCTCCGTAGATACGTACTTCGGCAGCTAAGCTGCCATCTTCAGTACACTACCAACTCTTTTAGTGTAAGTCAATCATCGACATTCAACATCTGCGGCAAAGTATAATTGAAACACCATAGCCCTCCGCGAGAGTTCAATCTTCATTTTGAGTTTGTCTGTACAAGCAAATTTTGATGGAAGATTTCGAATCTTATCCCTACAAATCGAACTGTGACAACAGCTTCTGCCGCAAGATTGCCAAAGCTCGTCTGCTGTTCAGTCAGCACATTGCATCTCTGAACAATGAAGTGGCTGATTTTTCTACGAATATCGTAATGATTGATGAGGCCCAATTTTTCATCTCCCTGTCATAAGAATAAAGAAAACTTTTGGAAAATTGAGAACTCAAAACCCTATTTATTCCATCCTTAAAAATTGATTGCTTGGTCCAGTTTTTATACTGAAAGTGTAATTGTAATTGGTCCTTACTTTCTTGAAAATTGTGTCGGCAATGCGGTTGAACCCGACAGAGACAATTTGCCTCACTTTTTCTTTGCTGTATTACAACAACTGGGTTTGGTATCCAGGATGTCTCATCTCGCATAATGGCAATTTGCCTTATATGGCAGAACCTCAGATTTCTTCCTCTAGAGTTATCTTAAATCCTTGGTTTAGAATTTAGAAGTCCTAAAAACAACAATGCAAAGAGCTTTCCAAGAAGGTTATATTATTCGATGGCTGATATGTGTGTCAATAATGGAGGCGATTCCTTGCTTGACAATTGGTCACAAGTAATGTTACCTTTTCGTTGTTCTAATAAAGTTATGAAATTACAAAGTTGTCGTTTCTATGAATCCCTTTGGGACATACAGATAAAGAAAATAGAAAAACTTTTCTTTGGCGTCATCGTGTGTTAGTCGATCGTATCTCCTTAGGATCATCCTTTCTAGGTCATTTGTACAATACTTGACTAGAACTTTCATGTTGGTATTAAACAGAACGAAACTATTTTGGTCACTTTGCACTAACGCAAATAGGTACTATCTGCATTGGTGTGCGTTTTCTACTGAGCTTAACAATTTGTTCCGAATTTTTAGCATTAAAATGAGCAAAATCAGAGAATTTTATTTCTTTCTTAGATATTTCTATGAAACAGGTGTCAGTATCTTTTCATGTATTGCACTTAAAAATGATTGTAAAGATTAAAGAGGAAAAAAAATAAATTAATTGTTTTATATTTATTTTGAACCAATGAAAAGATGCAAGAAGTTATACAATTGCCAATTTTGTAGTAACAAAACTTAAACATCATTTATTCCATTATATTATACTATTTAATCAAATTTGTAAATTTAAGGATGGGGCAGAACTGACAAAAGTGCATTTTTTTTTTATTTGCGATATCTTTAATGGTTACTCTGTTTAATCTTTCAGTGCTATCCTGTCAAGATATGTTCAAAGAATATATCTTTGTGTTCTTGCACTCTTTTATGATCTATTAAAGTTTTTAGAGCCCTCCAAAATTTAACGGTTCCGTCCTGTCCTGCCTTCCCCTACGTCAGGATTGTAGAATACGGTTTGGAATACTAATTCGCATAGTCTGTTTTAGTTGGCAGTTTCCCCAGATATACATAAGTACATAAAAGCGAGCGCAAACTACTAATATAAATAAATACATGAAATGTAAATTGGGATATTTTCTTGAAACGCCCTGAGTTTATTATCTCATATATTCAAAGTAGTATATCCAACAGTAGTTTACTTTTATGTTATATTCCTGCATTTCACAAATATGTTAAAGATCCGAACCAGGAAGTAAGTCATTGATATTCAGACTTTGTTTACTTCTAGCTTTGAAGAAAACCGATGAGGCCTTACTGATACAAACACGTTTTAATAGAAAATGAATGCGAATCAATTGAACCAAATAAATTTTACAACTTTTCTTTTACATAGAAACACGAGGATGTTCCAAATAAATTTAACAACTTTTCTTTTACATACAAACACGAGGATGTTGTATTCAAGTTCAGTTGTAATGCATACAAATGTTAGTTTATATTTTCGTCCATCTCAAAAATACTCCCTATCTTTATCACGGCATTGAAATAGTATTCCATAAAACAAACATGTACTCGTAAGTAGTTTCCGTTTCACTACAGAACGGATATAAAAGCAGCAAGAGTAAAAAAAAGTTATTGCCCGCTGTTTTCCTTATCAGTGGCTCGAAACCCTGTAAGCTCCAAAGTCTTAAACTTTATCTATTTTTATATTTCAGAACAAACTTTCGCTAAAATATTCTAAAATCTTTATGAAGAAACAATTTATTATCGTATGGAGTGTGCAGAGCATGAAGCAAATTTTTAATCTCTGGGAAACTTGAAATGTTTGTTTTATGCAAACAGTTTTGAAAGAGGGATTTTATTTCTAGTGAAATAAAGCGATACCCTTGACTGCGCTGTCATTTAATTAATCTATTTTACATTTGTTTTTATTGCGAAGAATTAATTGAATTCTTATGACTACGGTGTGCAGACGGAGTATATAAACTCATTTTAAACTTGATTAAAAATATGTTTTAAGAGAGCTAAGAGTATCATTACATAAATTTGTTCAGGTAGTTATCGTGTTTTAACTTTTTTTTATGAACAAGGTTGTTCTATCTAAAGCAATTGCTTAATTACACTTTATTTGCGCAAGCAAATGAAAATAAATAACATTTTGGTTTATTCTTCAAATGATACATTAATAAGTTCTTATTCTGTCTATATTTCTACCTATTTGGTTTTATGGCTTCTTGCCTTTTACGCCAGTTTTCTTTTTACTGATTATCAGATTTTCTGTAACTTCAAGCTCCTGAAGAGAAATGTCCTGTTATAAGAGTGTAAAATTGGCAAAATTTATGAAGACATAATAGAAGAAAACAAAGGGATTACTTACTGATCCCTGAGATACACCCAACTCGTAAGTCAAGCGTACTTGAACTAAAATGTCTTCCATTCACATTTATTTTTATAAAAATGTATGAAATATGTATTTTTTTTTAGTAAAAAGTACTATTATTACAGATTCGGAGCTTATTATGGACAACGAACAGCGGATTTCGATACTTACAATAAAATGAAGTAATCATTTCAGAGAGGACGTTAAATTCTCGTCAATGTTATTCAAAAATATTTCTTTCCATTGTGCGTTATATTGAACTTGGAAAATAAATTGCAGCAATGTCCTCACGTTTCAATTATTGTATGTCTAAAGTCAAGGAAAAATGCGCCGTAGGTTTTTCTAGCGGAAAATATATTGTTATGAAGTGAAATGCGGTGGACGTTTTATTACAGACGTGTCATGAAACGCAACATAACTCTAAGAGCATCTGTCAAGCAAGATTTTATTATAAGTCATGCACTTCACTTTTACATTTTCATGTCAAGTAGGTACGTAAATTTCTACATATCTAGAAATAGACTTGTGTGCCATTCAGAGAAAGTCCTAATCGAAATATATAAAAATTATACAACATTAAATGAGGTGAAACACTCGTCATAACGCAAAAGAAGGGTGAAAGACATAGTATAAGATAAAATTGAATAAAATGGAATTTTAAAATAATTATGACATGTATTAAGTTTATTTATAGTTTAGTAATAGTTAGTTGAATATAGGGTGATTTTAATAGTTATGCAGAGTTTGAAACCTGTAATATAAATACCGTACCTTCAATTGAATTCCTCATTAAAGTGGGCTATGATTTCACTGTTTCTTTCTCCTAAGATTTGCAGCACTGATAGCTGTTCAATTATTTAATTAAACAAATGTCAAATTGACACTTTGTATTTTCAATTAATTCAAAATGTTAGAATTACAGCAGAAAATATTTATTGTTAAAAGCTTTTTTCAAACCGGTAGAATAGAAAATGGACAGTTTATTCAATTAATCAGTGTGTACAGAAGTTTCGACAGCAGTTTCCTAATTCTGCTATTACTTATGAACAGCTAGTTAAACATATCCATGCTTGTGTTCTTAAATTTCGTGAAACAGGATCACTTGGTCGTAAAACAGGGAGCGGAGCAGCTAAGAATAGGACTGCACCCTGCACTGAAGATGTTCGGGATCGAATGGAACACTCTCCCAAGAAATCTATTGCGAAGCTTTCACAAGAAGTTCAGCTATCAGTGGGAACATGTCACACTATTCTTAAGAAAAACTTAAAGCTTTATCAAGAACAGAATATTGTCAGTGGTTTTTTGATAACTGTAACCAACGACGACATTCTTGACAAGTGTTTCTTTTCCGATGAGGCCTGGTTTCATCTCTCAGGGTATTTAAATAAACAGAATATGAGAATATGGTCAGCAGAAAATCCCCATGAGTTTGTGGAAACTCCATTAAAAATTGGTGTTTGGCTGGCAGTGTCAAGAAGGCGTATCATCGGACCAATATTTTTTAACGACTCAGTAACTGCTGAAAGATACCGAAATGAGTTATTAGAACCTTTCATTAATCAACTACATGATGATGAACTTACGGAAGGGTTTTTTCAGCAAGACAATGCTACTGCCCACAGAGCTCATCAAACAATGACTTTCCTGCAGCAGTTTTTCGATAATCGGATTGTGAATTTTCCTGCAAAGTCTCCGGATCTCATAATTATGGATTACTTCATTTATCCGCACATGAAAAACACAGTTTTTAGAACTACGCGTCACACAATCGAAGAACTTCGTGCGGGCATTACAGATGTGTGTGCTAACATAACCACCGAACACTTAGCAAACGGGTTTGAAAACATGAAACGCAGAGTACACTTATGTATTCAAGCTGAAGGAGAGCACTTTGAGCATCTACTTTAAACTTTAATGTTGTGTTTTTATTTGATGTTATGATCAGTACTGACAGTTAATGACAACTGTTTTCTCTAGAATTGTGTCGCCAACTTCATAAAAAAATCACAGCTTACTTTAATAAGTAATTGAATTATTCATTCAATTGAAGGCACGGTACTGGGCATATAAAAGTAAGCAACTCCAAGGGATTTCTGCGTTATTTTAATTTTGTAGAACAAGTTTCACTGTATTTTTTGACAAATATTTGTAACAATCAAGTAATATTAGTCCATTATCTAGCATTATTAAATCAAAGACAGACTTACAATAGCGATTGCAATGCTCCCGCTGATACACCACTGGTAACGACTGCGACTAAGCCAACATGTTCTTGACCAAACGTTAATAATTTTTGAGAAAATTGAATCCAAAATTACGGAACGAGGGCACAGCACAGGACAAAATTCTACTCTTGTCTAAACTTAAACAAATGTTACAGAAATAGTATTATATTCATAACGAATTAAATTCCCATTGAGACTTTAAACGAAAACTCAGGCATTTCAGAACTCATTGGGGCAAAGTTTTATTGTTTTATGTCTCACGTTAAGAAATTTTCTAAATTCGATGTGTACATCATCGTTAGTTTTGTATGCGTCCTATTTATCTTTGATTTTTTTTATCTAATTTTAAAGTTCAATTAAAAGTTTAAATTAGGAAGGTCAGATGTTCGTATACATCCCTAAGGCCCGATTTCTTCACTTACGGATAAATTTATCTGCCAGGTAGTATCCTCGGAAACTATTATCGATACAACGGTTTCCAAGGATAATACCTGGCAGATAAATTTATCAGAAGAAATCAGGCATATTGATTTAATGGCCAAAGTTTTTAAAATCAGCTGCAGTTTTGTAAAGTAATGCATTAAATACCAACGCTTCAATAATATGTGGTTCATTTTAATTCCTGCTTGAACTAAGGCCCGATTTCTTATTCTCCGGATAAATTTATCTGACAGATAGTATCCTGGGAAATTATTACTGGTACAGTGGTTTCCAATGAGATAAATTTATATATTTAAAATAACTTAATTGTTGGATAGTTCTTGCTCGTGAGATTTGCGGAGTATATGAAACAAATAAAAAAGCTTTTTAAAAACGAGCTAAAAGAGTAATTTATTGACTTACTTGACATTTCGCAAATATAATTATTTGCTTTATCAAAAGTAAGTCAATAAATTACACTTTTAGCTCGTTTTTAAAAAGCTTCTTATTTGTTTCATATTCTCTGATAAATTAACGATTGTAAATTCTCCGTCCCTCGCCCGGTCTTTAAACAATCAAAAAATATCGACTTTATTCTTTGCGACCAGCTGATAATACCTCATGTTTGGGGTAAATTTGTTAATTACACTTTTCTAAACAACTTTGATGCAATCTGGTCTCTTAGTGGATTTACTTTTCCGGGTACTAGAGTCATCCTGTACAGAAGATTTCAGAACTTCCAATTTCATATGTTCTTACAAAATTAATTGGTAATAATAACAGGACAATTTTTAATAATACTAAAATTGAATACAAGAAGTTCAGACATATCTAAAGACCGGATTTTAGGTCGTAAAAATGTTGAAGAAAAGGCGACTTAATTAAGAAATTAGGTCTTTATTTTACCATGCAGATTGTTAAAAAAGACCATTCAAGTTAGGTAAATAAAAATTTTAAGTTAAATTTGTGGAAAATTAGGAAATTTCTGAAATACTCGGCCAGTTTATCTTTTCTTAATGCATATAGTTTTATCGATGCAGGTCTGGTTGGTTGATCATCAGTGAGCTACAAATTTAATAATTATAAATTGGTGAACACGTCTAAAATTATAACATTTCAAATATTTAACAATAGACGAAAATCTAAAAATATTTTTTTTCAACTCATTCACTGTAAGCTTAAAAAAATACTTTGGGATAGTCAACTTTTATTGTTAAATATTTAAAATAGTGTAACTAAAGACTGGACTAATTTAGATGACTTAATTATGAAATTAGGTATTTATTTTGTCACAGTAAGGCTCGATTTTATAGTCGAACTAAAAGAGATTTTAAAATAAAAGTCACTGTCATATGTCCAAAAAGATGCAAAAACGTAGTTATTTATACATCAGATTGTGACTTTTATTTAAAGTGTCCTTTGGTTCGATTACGAAATTGGCCGTACATAAAAAGGTGCAATAAAATTAAATAAAACATTAAAATAAAAGAATTTTGTATAAAATTAAATTGCGCAAATTATTTTGACCATTTGTAACACCTAACCAGAGCACTCTTAAAACATTTTGAATGTGGCAAATACTTCTGTCTATTTATCGTTTTTAATATTACAATAAATTACCTTTCTTTAACAGATTTTAACTTTCGGGTTATTTTTTATGACACGATTTTAGGGCCATTGTGTCAGTCACATTCAGGGTAATGATAATATATATATGTTCGAAGGTGTTGATAGTAAGAAAAAATTCCGTTTATACATATAAAAAAAATCCAAGGAAATGGTACTACACTCCGCAAAACAATTATGGCATCATTTGATTTTTTTTACTTTAAACGACGTAATTTATTTTCTAGTGGTTAATATTCATTTTTATTATAATTCATTACTTATTCTAGTTATATTCGTTAACTGTTTTAGTTAAATTTAATCCATTACTATTAAGAAATCACTAATTTTATGTGAAGAACACAATCAGGTTAAATAATATTAATTGAAAAGAACGCTGGTAATGAGTATTTCCGCCTTTAGCTATGTAATAGCTTGCATTCGTCTTGGAAAGTACTCATTAACACTTCTGATCAGTCTTGATTTAGATGGTTCAATTCTTCAGCTACTCTTACTGCGAATTCATTTAAATCTTCTGCTGGAGGCTGAGTTGTATGCCAAGAGAACCCGATGTGGTCTCAGATATGCTCAATCACATTTCGAATTGGGATTCTGGCAGGGCAGTCTAAAATACTCATCCCGACTTCATTACTGTAGTCTGGCATAATCTTAGCAATGACGGTCGTGCGTTATCTTGCATTAATAGCAAGTCTCGACAACCGTGGTTCAGAAACCTCCCAGATGTACCTATCAGTAGTTACACCACCATTATTCACAACCACTAACTCTGTATGCGCCTTTAAAGAAACACTATCCCAGACCAAAGTGGAACCCCCACCGAAATTTAAAGTATTTCTAAACTTGTATTGCACACACCACTTGCCATCTCTTCTAGAGACTGGTATACGTCTCTCTCAACTGAACAAAACATTTTTTAATCCCTGCTTTCCCTAAACCGACTAGAATTCTTGAAACTGTCAACTGCTGAGCATTACTGGTTATGGCTGCATGTCTTTGGCTATGCCCATCTTCAACCAACACAATGACTTTAACAGTTTGATCACAACTTAAATTTCCAGAATTGTGAATAGGGACTTCAAATTTCGTATTTAAGAACAGTATAAACTAAAATTTTCAGAATAAAAAGGAAGAATACTTAAGAGTTTTAGTTTAATGAATTAAGTTAATTAATTTCTCAGAATTCTAACCTGTTACCATTTATAAAAACAGGGACAAATTAAACAAATATAAAAATGTTTACCAAAACTTTTAGGTGATGCGATAATTTTTTGTGCGGAGTGTATTTAGGTAAAACAGGCAAATTAGGTGGAAAACGATGCAATAAAGAAAATTGAAAAAAGGTAATTTAGGTGAAATAAAATTTGGTCAAATGTAGTAAAAAAAATCCAAGAAAACTAGTTCCTAGAAAAAGATAAAGAGTGTGGGCAAAGGCTTTGGGTAGTGAATGATACTCACGTTGGGTCGACTATGTGGAATTAGTGAACAAAATTAAAAAATTTTAGAAAAGCAATGTGTTACAGCTAGTTTTAATCAATCATCGAAAAATGTTAATTGCCCAAGAATTTCAACTTGATTTCACATCCAAAAGAAAACAATTATTTATATTCAATTATATTAACATTACACATCTATATCAAGCAAATACACTGTAACACTTGTATGTATAACATACAAAAACTATTTTTTTTATGAATAAGACACATAGTAAATTTGGTCGAAGTGTAAGCGCAGTCAAAATTAACATCAACATTGAAAGAAAGTGAAAGTGAAAGTAATCAGAAAGAAACAGAAGGAAAATAATACACTGAATGAATTAATGAATAATAAATCATAAATTGACATAAATCAGTCAAGAACATGTCATATAGTATTAGAAACATACCAATATTGAAAAAAAGCGAATTTCTTCACCATATTACTACAACATAAATGGCGTCCTAACAACATTGTGATAAAAATACGCCGAACATTGTCCGTACATCATCAAGACGGCGGAAATGGCGCCCAACGTGGAGCTTAATAATGTCTAGTTAACTTCGGGGAGTTATATCATGAACATTTTAGTTCAACGAAACGTCTGGAGGTATGTGTGTCAAGAAAGTTTTTTCTAAAGTCAAACCCCTATACACACACACACACATACACACAAAACGGCTTCACGTTGATACCGTATTTGAGTTGTTTAATCCAAATAATCTGTGGATCTTGGAGCTAAAGTTAAACAGTAAACAGTCATTGTTCATAATCTCAAAAATCTGTAGTTAAGATGTTGTGAATGTTATTACAATTTACCCTCGCCAGATTTGAATAACTATTTTAACCTTGGTAGCAAAAATTAGTCCACTGCACAAAAATGAACATTATTCACGCAAGTTAAGCTGCCTCGAACGATGAATACACACTAAACAGTCGGCGATAAAAAATGCAATGTATCAACTCTCAACAGGCTGACGTGACCGACGCTTTTAAAAACGTTTATTATTGAGAATTATATTTCGCAGTTGACCAGACACTAATAACAATCGGTTTTGCTAGATGTAATTGCCAAAAAATTTCAGCTTGGAAAAAAATTGAAAGAATTTCTATTTATGCTTCGCATAAGATATTATGTGAAAGTGTTAATGAAATTCCCGCTATTGACAGATACGCTTTACATAATTATTAAATTCTTCTACTTTAGAAATGTAACGAATTTATTTAGAGCATAGCTTTCATGAAAAAATCCAATTCCTTGATGAAAGAAAACAACTCAAACAATAATTTTTTGTGACTTCGGTTACGTCGTAATTGAACAGTAACTAACTTTCCCAAAGAATTAATTCAATGCGTTACTTACAAAGACGTGGGGGTATTAAAAATTCACGTACGCAGAATTAAAATCTGAAAATGAGTAACTTCTCCTACACTTAAACAAAGTTATGAAGATAATAAAACTTTTGAGGACTGGCAATTTGTTCATCGTGTGTATCAGAAAAATAGCACAGTGATTTGATAAGTTTTACTTGTGACTCCTGGAACGTTTCGGAATAAATGAGTCCCCGTTTCATAATATATTTTCTAACTTTGTAATCTAATAAAGAAATAAAAGTGCGACTTCTTTTCCCTGAATTTTAAGATAAGAGAATAAAATTCAGACATATATTTCCCCCGGAGAAATTATAAATTCTGTAATGCATTTATTACATATATCTACGGTTAAATACACATAATTAATAAAATCGGAATTAAAAGTGGATAAATTAAATAAATTCAGACATACATTTCCCTTGGAGAAATTATAAATCGCGTAATACATTTATTACAAATATTTGCGTACAAATAAATACACCTAATTAATAAGGTCGGAGTTAAAATTGGATAAATGAAAAGTCATAAAAGTCGAAGCAAACTTTTATTATTAGGAAGCTTGATGCGCAGCGGTAACTTTTTTTTATAATATAGTTTTCCTGGTTGCTTCCGGTTAATTTCAACGTTAAATTAAAAATTATAACAACATTTAAAATGTAAATTTATGACGTTCCAAGTTTTTAATATATTTATTTTTATGCCAGTCGCCTATTATTTTAACAGAATGCGCAGAGTCAAGCAAAAACTTAATCAATATTTCATGAGCGCAGCTAAATAAATTATTTGGTAGAATTTCAAGTTATGTTTGAACCCTTCTAACTTATGCAGCGTTATTTAATTTCATTTATAATTTATGATGCGTGAAGTGGTCTCTTGAACAATTTATTAAAATTTATTGTTTAATATTTTTAATTTATTGAATTTATTGAGCGTACTTTAAGAAAATGTATCTTCAATACTCGTTTGTATTGCCAGTATTAGTAAGTAAGTATAAAACTTAACAAACTATTATATTTTCATAATTGAAGTTTGTTCTTGTCCGATGATAATAGTAAGTACAAAGTTTTTTTAATCTCAAACCGGACAGAAGCTATAAATCTATAGCGAAACGTTGAGTGTGTTTCCCTTCATTTTTCTGTCCGGTTTGAGATTAAAAAAACTTTGTACTTACTATTATATTTTCATAACAAATTACGAAAAACATAGAAATTACATAATTCAACTCAATATCATTTTGTACTAGTTAGAAGTTGATTGATGAGTTTTAATTGTTTTTTTTTTATAAATCTTTTGGCTTCTGTCGAAAGTTCCTTCATCCATTCCATCTCTTCATCCGCAATGTGGATTTCGACGCCGATATACCGGGTGGAAAGTTTCAAACCCGAACATAGCAAACTTGTATTGAAAACTATGTTTTTGTGAATTGCTGCTCGCCATTTGAAGATACAAAAATGGCAGTGGTATTAAAGAAAAGAGAAAATTATAGACAATATTATGGTATTAAAATTATTCCTAAATATTAATACTTTCGGAATATAAATAAAATTTTCAAATTTTAAACGAAAAATTTAGTCGCCTATGTCAGGTTTGAAACTTTTAGTTGTTTCAATTAATGGAAAATAATTTATACGTCAGTCAAAAAGTATTATGAACACGGGGGTTTATGTCTATTGCCACAGTTTTAAACGCAATTATAATTCCCCCCAGGTCGCTGGGATGGCAGTGATGGCACTCTATTTACAGTAATCTGTAATCCTTAGCATATTTTTAAGTTACCATGGTTACCTTTTATTGATTTTGAAAAGTTTGGAATCGGTTGTCAGAAGCCAAAGTATTAATTCGATTTCTTTAATTAAATATTTAAATTTCGTTTGCGGCCATCCCAAGCGAACGAACAGGACAATTTGTGATAAAAATAAGGTAAGAGAGAACGATAAGCGAAAAGTGCACTTTTTCGACTATCACTGCCTCGCGGCCTTATTAAGCGCCGGAGCGAAAAAGGGCGCGTTTTTTATTTCATCAGAAAGCCTGCTGGATGGCAACAGTTCCATCAAACCCGTTCTTTTATTGCTAGATGGATGACTCAGATTAATCAACAGTCGTTCTTTTATTCTACATGGTTTTCATCAGATGGCATCTGATGGCATCACAAATCCATCATTCGTTTCAGATGATGGAACTGTTTGAAAGTTGAAATCTCAAACCTAACCTCGCTTTTTTAAATGTGAGTGAAAGTTTTATTTGTTTTATCTGCGTTTTTTTATCTATATCTATAAATAAGTAGGAGTGCAAAGGAGTTAAATGTCTAGAAAGTGAAGAACAAACATAAAATTAACTGGAAATTATATTGGTATGTGTATTATGTTTAGGACAATGCAAGAGTTGGATGAGATGATCTATCATTTTAAGGTCGTAAATAAAATATTTACTTTTTGAGGTCAGAAAAAACTTTATTTGAACTCTACTGTGGCTTCCACCAGTAGATGACGTCACTGCGTCAAGTTCCAACACTAATGCCTTCAACAACAAAATTGCGTTGAAATACAGAACATGCCCAAACAATCCGAGCAAATGTGGTCATAATTTATATAAAGAAATTCACAAATTGTCCGTTTATTCTTCTGGAATAGCCCTAAACTAGTATCTTGGGCAAGAATTCAGTTTAATGTATTAGATTATTTAATTTCCTGTACAATACTTAAACCGTTAACGTAGAAATATTTTCAAATTACGGGCCTTTTTTTATTTTAATTCCCCCCAGGCCGCGTGAGGCGCGCATTTTGATGCTCCACATATACAACGTTGGCTTTGACATCTAATGTATCTTTTATCTATGATTATGAATTATTGTACAGAGCAACTAATAGGTAGGTACTCTTGTCGTTTAAGTTACAACAATTCTTTCTTTATTAAAATGATAATTGTATTCTACGTCATTGCATACAAAAATGCTGTTGTTTCTGATACTATCAATAAACTTGAAATGATGCCATGAGCAATCAATGCCGACACATGTTGATACTAAATCAGTTTTAAATTCAATTGTACTAAGAATTAAATAAGTTTCACACTGTTCAAGAATAAGTAACACACAACTGTAAAGAATATTTAAAAAAAAAACATCAATTCCACAAATCTAGTTGCCATCAACATTGTATTGAAATTAACAAGAATAGTAGGAAAGTATTTTGTGAAGCAATGCAGGAGAAAAGAAATAAATCTTAACAGTTTTTCATCGTCAGTATGCTATACAGATGAATGGAATTTTATTTTGAATAATAAGCATATTATACAAAAGTCTGGTTATTGAATTGCAAAACTTCAAATCTGACATACTAAGGCGACTACATTTTTCATTTGAAATTTAAAAATTTAATTTCTATTTCAAAAATATTAACACAATAGGAATAATTTTAACACGATAACATTGGCCTTAATTTTATCTTTCATTTAATACCATTACCATTTTTGTATCTTTAAACGGCGAGAAGTAATCTACAGAAACGTAGTTCTCAATGGAACTTTGCTATGTTCGGGTTTGAAACTTTCCACCCGGTATGTATTTATATATTATATACAGATTTGTGAATCATAAACTAATTTATAAAAATTGAATGTGTTCGTTTAATGTTGTACGAGGAAAATTTAATGTGATAACTTATCTAATTATGACATACACAATATTGAATTCGACACTTGATACTTATTGCATAAGAGAAATTGAATTTCGGTAGTTAGGGTGCAAAGTAAAATTATATACGATAATGCTTGCATGTAAATATTTGCGATTTCTGTTTTGTCAGAGCAAACAGTAAATCGAATATGACGTTATTCATACTGTCTCTGACGCATATGCAATTCCATAGCTGTATGCATTATATTTGATTTAAAATTCACGCTTGAAATATTATGTCAACAACAATATATTACAAAAGCATTTATTTCACAAATAATAATAATAATACTGGGAAGTTAGTTTTCTGTTAGAATTTTATTCCGACGAAGTTCGTTACCGAACAAGTAATAAATACGGTTGCATCTGACACGATGTGGTTTCCTATGCAAACTACCGCTGCAAATAAAATCGCAGACAATTTCCAGGGGGCGGCTTCATTATTCCAAGCAGGGATTCTATAAATTACAAGGCGCAACTTCAAGTTTTGTAAATCAAAAAATTCATTCATTAGTCGGCTCGAAAATTAAAGCGTCTGCGTAATAAAACAAAAACTTTTTCAATCAGAATTCCGGTTTTATTATATTGTCGAAAATATGACTGCATAAATTCGTTTCGAATATTTATGGCTTCGTAGAAAAACAATTCCGGCTTTTATTCTTTCTAACTTTTCCGAATTAATTATTTACGGCTTTTGGAGGGAAACGCTCTTGAAAACTTGTATTACAATTACAAACTGTTGATCAATTACATTTTAAAACAATACATAATTTAATTTACAGATGAAAGCTTTTATTATAAATTAATATAAACGTTTCCATGGAAATTTTATTTTTGTTACAAACTTGACATTTAAAATAGAATTTGATGTAGTTAGGTGAATAACTTCAAAACGTTTACACAATTATTGACAAACGGATTGCAAATCACCTGAAGCACTTCAATACAAATTGTACAAGATAAGAATAACAACCGCCTGCCCATGGAACATCTGCTTTGCAAGTAAACAAATACAGAGCTATAACATGATGATGTAGATTTGCAGATGGGGGTTGAAAATATAACAAAATAAAAGAAGAAAGAGATACAATAGTTGTCAATTAGACACAGTGCTGTTCAGAGATGGGCATGATGACCGTAAATTTGACTGTACTTTCTCTCCAGTTATTATTCCCTCCATGGAATTGTCACAGCTAGGTGTGCAACAAGCATGCGTAATTTTTGCTTCTATAAACGGAAACTTTTGCATAGTTTTAATTTTAATTTTAGTTAATTTTTAGTTTTAGTTTTAGTGACTGTACAAACCAAGCATTAGTCGAATTAATGATTAATAACTAAATTAGTCATTAGTCTTGACTGGTGACTAATGACTAAATTAGTCACCATTCATGACTAATGACTAATTGAATGAATTTCACACCACCTCATATGCGACTTAATCCACTAACTACCAATTTAAAACCTGTTATTTAATGGCATAGCTAGAGGGATTCCAGGTGTTGTAAAGCAATCCGGCACCAAAGGGCCACAGGAGTCTCAGGAACAGTGGTCCGAAGACAAGAAATATTTTTTTGAATAAGCAAATATATTTTCCAATAATTCTAATCTAACTAATCTGCGTAGTTCAAGACTGCTGATTGTATTTTCGGGCGTTTCCTTCAATTTTCGTCACAGGATTAATACTTGAAGAATACATGAGTGGTTTCTTAACTACAGAAGACCCAAGGTATTTACAGGATTCGGAACGAGCTACATTGATTTTAAAAAGTTACTTTTTTTGCAAATAATTCATAAAAGTTAAAGTTAAATTTAGTGATTTGGTGGCCAGTTTAGTGACATTTCATTTCATTTGAAAATTATTTATTAGTCGTCAATTTAGTCGTTCATTATTATTCATGATTGAATTTAGTCGACCAATAATCAACTTTTTATTCAAAGACTAATACAAAAATATAATTGACGATTAACAACTAAATTAGTCATGATTGACTTAGCCATGACTAATTTAGTTGTTTATTTTTAGCCACGATTAAAAATTTATTCGACTAATGCCCAACACTGCTGCTGTTTCCATTTGGGCGCTTTGATATCACCATTAAGTTCTAGAGGTCATGTCATCATTTCTGATTTCTAATTGGCTAGCCATCTTGAGTCGCTGACAAGTCCTTCTGGCGTCTAATACACGCTTTACTTTACATTTCGTCGTTACAAGGTGCACACTAAAATTCAAATTAACTAGTAACACTGCATACTGGAATTTTTTGTGCCTTTTGAACCTGCCGAGTTGCTTTAAACAACTTTTACCAAACGGATGAACCCTTCTTTTTCCTGATAAATTGAAAGGTAATTTCAGACTCCATTTTGGCTATACGATTTCTTTATTTCAATGGAGGAATCCGCTTCTCGTTTCTGCTTTCTTGTTTGGCCTTTTCTTCTGACACTTATATTTCGCTGATACTTCTCCATCGCTTATCGTATCCCGGAGGCGAATTAAGTTGGCAACCGTCGACAAACACGAAACTTAACGTGTCGACGTAAGGTAGCAACACTACGTGACAGCTGAGTAACGTTTGACATCTACGTACGAGCAACCTTTACGACCTTCGCCAAGTGTGACGTATTCTTTTAATTTTGTGTTGTATTTAATGCATGTTTGTAAGTAACGCAGATATACCGGCACTTGTATATGCGTTTAGTTAAATGTCTGAATAAATTAAGACGCATTATATTTAAACCTGACAGAGCACCGATTCACATTTTGCGAAATAAAAGAAAACGGATTGTAAACTCTTACTCCTGTTTACACCCAATACCACTCCTTGTAAAGTGGAGAGTTGAGGGGATCGTCGTCGGAATTGATCTTTGGCGGACGACGGCCCTAAGGGTAGCGATGGTTGAGCACAATGAAGGAGTATGAGGTCGGTTTCGTGAGCCAAACCTTACGCCAGATGCCGACGTGCAACGGACAGAAATAGGCCGTGTAGGGCATGCTGGAGGAGAAAAACATGGAAATGAGGAACCTGAAAACGGTTACCCTAGATGCACTGTCGCGTAAAATAATGGCGGGTAAACACATGGCCACTTACCCGTTACAAGGATGGTACAAGCGGACACGAAGCAGCAAGAAATGCACATAAAAATCCGTAAACGGGCCCTTAAAGGGGAAATACGGTACGTAGGTGAATCTTAATCCGAAGCTAAGTCGATTGGCACAACTTATAATCACAAAACTACCATTCAAACGGCAGAAAAACACACCATGATACTCAATGCAACTCCGCGATGGTGACGCTACGAGCTCTGGGAGAAGAATGCGTCAAACTTTTCCGTTGCCATACCAATCCAACTGGCATCTCAAGCCGATAGCAACACACAACTCACAACGAAAAGGTTGGCCTAAACAGGTGTTGTTCGTAGCCTAATTCGAAAATATAACCGGAAGTCGATTCCCATTTTGTTTCGCATGGTTTTCTGGAATGGAGCCTACTTATATTTTCAGAATTGTCGAAATTGGTCAGCCATTCTCTCTTTCTCTGTTTTGGTTAAATATTTCCTTATTAAATATAATAGTTTAAATAAAAATGAATCTTTAAATAACAAAATATATTCAAATATAAGAGAAAAGCATACAACAAATGGATCAGAAACAATTTTTAAACTGAAAATTATGGTAATTTTAATTACTAAAATTAATAATAAATGAAACAGATTGCGATAAAGAAAGGAAAAAGAGACGAAGAGATTTCTAGCGTTCTGAAAGCATTTGTTAGCTTTTGAATTTTTAAGCTGCAGCATTTTTATTTAGTTCAAACTGATTCTCGTTGATAGTGGATATTTCTTGGGTGCACCATTGAAAAATAGTAGAAAATTGACTGTTTGAGAAAAATTGGAAAATTTATCGACGAAAAAATAAGTCGCGACATTAAGTAACAAAATCCTGTTCAGGACTGGCTCGTGGTTATCTATTGCTTCTTGCAATATCTTAAACTATTGATTCATGTGACGTGGTTAGCATAAGCTTGCCCGGAATTCTTAGAATTCACTCGAGCTGTAAGCTGTGTTACGAAAATGCTAACAGATTTCCTATGACTCATTTCTATTCAACGATATTTTCCTTTCTGAATGAAATGTATTGTATTTGCAAGCTTCGTCTTTTTGAAATTAGTCTTATTCCGACCTGATTTTTAATTTTTAATTATTTTAATTAATTTAAGTGTACCAAAAAAGATCTGATTTCTTAACAAAGATAATTCACATATTCGTACTTTTTCTTTAAATTAATTGTTTTGCAAATAAAATTGCAAATATTTACCACGAATAAAGTATACAACTTCATTGTAACTTCCAGGGAGTCAAGACACACAAATAGTTCGGGATTTTTACATAAATTCTGGTGTAATTACTAGAACTGTTCGATATTCGTTCGCATATTTACAAAATTTATTTACATGCTTTTTAAATTCGATAATATTGCTAACATTGCTTTGTACTGGAGTTGTTATAGAATAATCTTTTATACAGTCTATTTCTTAAATACCTTTAAAGCTTCTGTTTTGCTCGAAGGGTATTAAAACAAAATGTAAAAAAATCCTGGGACTCTTAGTTTTCTCATATAGTCATTCGTAACTAAAATGCACGTCTCACACACAAACTTCACTCTTAAGATCTTTGCCGAAAGATTCACGGAAATGTCAAATTGTAACACTTAGGTGCGCACGACTGTACGAGAGTGTTAAATAATTGAAATTAACCTCCAACACAATAAGTTTTATATCCGTAGATACGTATTTTGGCAGCTAAGCTGCCATCTTCAGTACGCTACTAACTTAAAAGCACTAAGAAAGATTTAAAACCACCTAATCACACTGATAAAATCATAAAAATGTTAAAGCTACATCCTAATCATCCTAAAAGATATATATGTCTAAATGTAAGTAAATATAAATTAATATGTAAAAATTTTAAGTAAACTATATATGTTTATGTTAATGTATAATAATGTATAAGTCGAAAAAAGAAAAAAAAATTATGTGAACACCCAAAATTAACTGTCAGAAAAGCTTACGAACAAGAGCTAACCAAACAACACGGTGTTGTGCGAAGAGTGCGGAGTTTTTAGAGAGTGTTAAAGTAAAGTGCGTAGTTTTAACGGCGAATTTTGACAAAACCGTTAAGAGGACTTAAAAATAAGCTGCTGCAATGTTTCCACGTCTCAGACTTTTAAATTGCCTCGTATGAATAAATTATGCTAGACGGGAAGTTCGCAAGTTAACAATGTTGGTATCTCAACAGGCTCTCAATAAGGCTACCTGAATCTTTAAAGACATTTAAAGGAAACCCTGTATATATTTTTCCTTTTTAATTTCTAAAAACACACTGTACTGTTAAGTTCTAATAACAAATATCTTCGTTTCAACTTAAAAAATTCTTATCCCTTACGCATAAAACAGAAAGAAATAATAATTCTATTCGTGACATTCTCGCTTGGGCTGTCGATGAATATTTATATTAATTTCTGATTGTAATACTTACAGGAGTGGTCTTATGACTGCATATGAACATTTATTTTTAAAAAATAGAAATTCTATCGGAAGTTTTTTTTCTATACGTGCATCACTTCACACTAACGTTGTTTTGTGAGTACCTACAGAAAATTTAAAATTTCGTTTTCTTGCAGTATTTGCATGTTAAAAGTAATTATTATATGCTGGATAAAGATTTTCTTGGCTTATCTTTATATCTGACACAACGCCCAAAGTTATTATTATTTCCTTTAATCGTCTTTTTTATAGAGAGAAAGTAAATTACATAGCTCTTAGTTAATTCATATATTATGAACTGTTTATTCCAAAATCTAATTCTAGAAGTCTCGTCTAGAAAGCATCCAGAAAAGAGAAAACAATGCTGCAACTTCGAGTTTTTCAATTTATGAATAAAACAATTCATATAAAGAAAGAAAATTGTTTCAATTATTTGCTTCTGTAATTACTATTTAATCCTGAAAATTATACTGAATCGTCGGGAAACTTTTTAATCCTTTGTAATCCTTGTAATGACATTGTGGATATTTAACGTCACGGTACCAAAAAATATATCAAAGTTATGTATAGTTTTTGTTGATGGGTCGCATCATGGTTCTAGCGCGAACGGTTTTTGAGTTTCTTCATTTGTTTATAATAGTACAACTCGAAAACCATTCAAGATAGACCCATGGTGCGACGCATCAGTTCAGGTCAGAATTTACTCAACAACTCAAAAATGCAATAAAAAATGCAATACTCTTACGTTGACAGAAATTGTTTTGCTTATTTTTTAATGCTAATTTTAACTATTCTTCAGAATTTTTTTAATCTTAGGAAAGTGTTGTCATTAACTTTAATCGTTGATTCATTTCCATAGTTACAATTATAGAGACAATTGTGTCTACAGGAATTAATGAACGAGTTAATCAGAGATGAAAAGACCGGGCCTAAATCTTATTACAATAATTTAACATACAAAATAAAGCTAATATTATGTATGAATGCAAGCCGAAGTTTTCGTAAAGTAACGATGCTTCGGCTGCTATTTCAAAGTAAATGTAGTTGATGTGATCTTAGAGATTCGAATGTTTTCGTTACACGGTTTGCCTCTTAACCAAGGGTGTCGAGAAATGATGTTGAAAAATCGCGCAGGGGTCACAATTCTCGTTTACTAAACTTTAGTGAAGTTCGTAACCCTGTCGTGAATATTGCACCCGCTGACATATTTAAAGTCAAAACCTTTGGCAGCAGAAACTTGAAGATATTATACTTCAGTTCCAGAGGACAATAACTCTTTTTTATTACAAGGATTAAAGCAGATATGTATCAACTTTTTTTCCTACTCTTACAACAGTCTAAACATTTTATTCCGACTTTTCGTTTTAATATCATAAATTTCCAGAGGCTATCATAAAATCACGTATTAATTAGTTGCAATAATTATGTATATAGTGTGAAAGTTGTGATGGGCTTTCGATTTCGAATTATATTTTAATAACACTTTGATACAAGTATTATAGACACACGCATGTATATGTTTATAAACTGTAATAAAAACAAATGGAAATAAATTATAAATTTTACGATAAGACGACTTGAATTAATCACAATTAACGGTCAGGTATGTCATTTTTAAGCGCTTTTACTGTTTACCAGCTACTTAAATATAAAATTTCCAACAGCTTTCACTTTCATTGCGCTTTTTCCTTGTATCAAATTTGTATTTAACTTCAATTAAGAAAAGAGTACTATGTCTCATTCCAATTTTAAATTGTTTTTAGCTGGATACTGAAAGCCTTGTTATAAATCCTTTTATTATCCTGATATCAGCAGGCGCTATATAAGAACACTTTCCGATTATAAATGTTGTTATCTTCCATAAATAATCTTGGCATAAAAACCAATTTAAAATTGGAACTCTATACCAACCATTATATTAAAAATTGTGTACATCAGAAGTGCCTGTAAATAAGTTTAAGAGCTTTTCGCTTCAATTCAATTAAACGGCGTGTATTTACGTTTGTAAATTTCCTCAAAGAAAACTTACCCGTTTATATATTTTAGTTAGCAAAAGTATTACATGCAGATTTGAATAATGTGGATTGGGTACACTCTGAAGTGGTATATACCTTTTATACAAACGAGAAACAGAAATAGCGCAACCGTGGAATAATAATGAAAAATAAAACACAACTTCCTCTCTCCTGCATAATTCTGATATAAAATTATATGCACGGCAGAATAGACAAAACGCAAGCAAAACTTCAAAAGCCGGCGTATAAGTCACAGCCGGGTACACTCGTTTTATATTAAAACCTACGATCATATTCGGTGTAAAATTAATTCCAAAGGGTTAATAGATTAATTAATTACACTATACATTAATCTTGAATTCGTTTTATGTTCTTTTCTAATAAAATTGCGTTAATTAAAATAAACAACTTAAAACGAGAGCAGAATTTTAAATACACACTGTACAGCCATGAATGTACCGAGTGAGCAACATAAATTATTTCTGAGAGTCCTACATAAACACCCCTCACAGTTTTCTTCTCACGGAATCTGTCTTCCGGAAACGGAATTATTCAAGATACGCTTTCTTTCAAGCTTTAACATTACCTATTGAATTACGTAGTAAACTTTTTGTAATTCGTTTACACTACATTGTCATTATCAATTTTTCTTTGCGTGTCACAAATCACGTAACGTGCTCTGAATCTAAACCAGAATGTTTTTTTTTTTTGAAATTATTTAACGTAGAAAGCAAATTCAACTTAACGGAACGTACCGGCAAAATAATTTACACAATATTCGATAGTTATTGGAATTCCAATTAGGATTCTGCTTAAGCAGAAGATCTTAGGTAGGACTATAAATCAAGCCGTGATATGTTTATAAGGGATGGGCAAGTGCTTAAGAGGAGCGGGATATCCCGGAAATAATTAAATTACGTCGTTTATCAGCGATAAAACAAACATTAATTAGCCGCAATAGAAGGCCTTTAATTAAAGAAAACTTGTAAAAGAAAACGTTCGTTTCCTCAAATAAGCTCTCATTATTTTCCGGGGAGATGTAAACATCGCTAAATTCCTTTTCCGATTCTTACTTCAAATTTAAATCACACCGAAGAAACAGGAACGAAAATAAATCAATGCAAGAAAAAAGAACATTAAAAATTACTAAATTAATTAATTACTAAATTAAAAAAAATAAATGAAAAACTTCGTGAAATTTTTCGTTTATTTTTTTAAGTACATCTGATATACCGTTCTAATTATCATAATTAAAACGCTCTCTTGTCCCAAATGAAAATTATTATAAAAGAATGTAATTATTTTTACAAGGACATTTCGTAAAATTAAATTGAATATCCATGTTTTGCTGTGGGTTTTACAGCTTCTTCGGTAAAAAGAAGTAGCTTGTCAAACGTACAGAGAAACGTTGACATTCAATTCAGTTTAACTAAATGTCAGTGCAAAAATAATTAGAATAATGTGTGGAAAAATTGTGATTTTTCGACGTTTCGCTATGTGCTTTTTCAGGAAAATTAATAAATTTTCCAATAATTTTTCCTGAAGAAGTTGTCAAACATCCGACGAAACGTCTACAAATTTTTCCGAGTATTCGCAACAAATTAATTATGTATTTTTGAAAAAAAAAAAAAATTTGGAAATAGTGGAGACGATATTCAATGTAAATACCTAATACCACATCATACTTGTAAAAAAATAAAATAAAGGACACCAGATGGTATTTCCAGGACATATTAAATTTTATCTCCGTGAATCATTTATAATACAAAAATGTTTTTGAAAATTATAAGAAAAAAGAGCAAAAGGAAGATGAATGAAAGAAGAACGGAATAAAATGCGGTAGTCATTTATAAATTCATATTCTTGATACTGTCGTAAAAGTATAACGTGCTTGACACTTGGGTGTACAACGAATAGCTCAAAAAAAGTATGGCAACGTGACGAAAACACTAATAAAATAAAACCGAATAAAAACACTATTTCAGAAATCTATTTAAGTTAAAAAATAATCTTTTGTTTTTCATTTATTTCGTTTACTTTATGTAAATATGGTTAAATATATCATTTATATCTTCACAACCAATTTAATACGAGTATACTTTACACGATTGTATTATTTTTTAAATAATTAATGTATTATTTTTTAATGATTATTGTATTATTTTTTTTTTTTCAAATAGTCAATGTATTATTTTATATTATTAGCAGTTACGTTGTTAAAAGTTTTCTTTAAATTTTATAATAAAATGGTAATAAAGTAAATGTACAGAACTTATTACTAAATTGGACAACACAAGATATAAATTTAAAAACATTCATTTAAGCAGTTAATTTAACAGTTAATTGAAAATAGATCATAAAAGCATGCAAAAAGCGGCCCTCAAAATTTCGATCACGTACAACTATACGAATTTGAATTGAATTGAATTTAATTTATTTTATTTTTTACTATTATGTAAGCAAACAAAAGAAGAAATGTAACTGGACGAATAAAAATCAAAAAATAACGAAAGATGCAGAAAAAAAATAAATAAATAATCAATTATTATCCGGGGAAAGCTTTGGAAAATCACTGATAAAAAAACTGTAAAACTAAATCGTTAGAAAGAAATAGAAAATTAAATAAATCACAAAAACAGCAAGAGGAGAAATAATTACAAACGTACCTACAAAGGCATAAAATAAAATAAATAAATTCGACCAGAAACTGAACTGATGTAATTGAACAGAAAAAAAAAATGAAACATTGATGGTTGTCTAAAGAAAATCTACTGGAAATCACTAAAGAACGGCATCAAGAATAAAAGAAAACAATAAAAAAAAAACGAAAAACAAATTGTATCAAAATAAAAAAAGAAGTAAATTACTATAAAATATTCAATTTACTTTAAAGGTTATTACAGAAGTAAAAAGAAATCCTAAAATTCAACATTAAAAAAATATTACTTTATTTAAAAAAATTTTAAAAAAACAGAAAAGTTTGCATACATTTTTACAGCAAAAGCAGAAATTAATTTTGCGTACAGTTTAGAAATTCCACCAAAGGGTATTGAAACATTCGTTCCCCAACTAAAATAAGCCATTTTTGTTACGTGGCCGAAAGTCGGAAATTAATGACACTTGTTAAAACTTATTTACATACCTCAAGTTCTCAATTTGTTAAATGATTGCTGGAATGCAACTTTTTACATAATTCAAATTTTTTTATGTCAAATATGGTTACGAATTTGGGGTTCGCAAAATAATCGTCGTTTAGTATAAAAACATTTCATTTAAACAAATACTGAAAAATAGTTAATTCACAAAAATATAAAAAAAATAACGAGCTGTAACATTTTAGTAAATTAATCTACTCACAGGTATATCGCATTCGTTACTTGCTAAACTGGTTCAAACGAGCACCTGTTTTCGTATATACAGTAATTCGCTCCTTCGAGAACACTGTAGAGTAAGTAGTGAACATTTCAGTAATTTCTACCGACCGGAAAGTTCTTTAATCTTCGGGCAGCTCGTAAATGTCATGACTACCACAAAACGACATTTAGAGATTTCATTTAAAATATGAAGTTGACGACAATTTCTATCGTAACCGGAAGTGTAATTATCTAAATAATAATATTTTCTCTACTGACATGTATAGCACTTCATCGTAACATGACACCTTCAAATTATATGTCATGTACTCAGTGAAATATGAGATGTACGTCACGGTTGGTAAAACTGATATTGCATCTAGCAGGTTGCCTCGTTCCCATTTTTAAATGTGTAGTTTGATCCTTATTCCCCCCCCCCGCAAAAGTAACTCGTGACGTCACAAGAAACTTCTATCCGTCAGAGTGGAGTAAATAGAGTGAAATTTACTGTGTCTGCTAAAGCTTAATCGAATTCATTAAAAACAGAATCAATTATGTGGTCCTATTAACCAAATAACGCAAAAACCTTATTTATATGCCCAAAGGAATTTATACTTCACGTGACGTAACGAGTTACGTAACCAAACACTCCTCTCTGGATCAAGTTGACCTTCTAATACACAGTCCAGCTCTACCAACCTTGGCCAACCTGAATCGCAGCGCAATCTAGCGGGGAAAAGTGTGTCGAATGGATGCGGTGCCTTGAAGCGGGAAATAACATGCCACCGTATTCCATATAAACTTCTGACATTTGAACTTCTCTTTAGTTTAGTTCGTGGATTTTAAAAAGGCTTATAAATTCTGGATTCTTTCTTGAAATCAAGACTTAATTTCTATTTAAATAAATTCAGTAACTTTTTTTCCAAGTTTAATAATCGCAGACGAAAGAGTTTGCTTTTCACGGGGTGAAGTATTTCTATTTAAATCTATTCGAAAATAATTCATATTTTTTCTTTACATTTATATTTATATTACATTTATAAAATCATTGTGTTTCATTGACAGGTTGAAATGTAATCACTGCAGTTGGTAGGAAAAATCCTCGCCCCTCTCCATTTAGGTACATTATTATCTCACTTGTTACAGTTTCTGCAATTGTAGAGTCTTATTTTGTAAAATAACTATCACAGTGATTCACTTTTGTTTCACTTTAAATTTAAATATTGTTAAAATTACATCTTTCTTTTATTTCGTTAGTTGAAATATTAACAATATTTTAAATACGTTAAAAGAGGAAATTCCAATACGAAGAGGGACAACGAGGGAGAATTTAACAACTAACGACACTATTCTGGTGCTAATGTGAAAACCGTTAGGAGCGTATTTTTGGCTTTAAAACTCAACCGAACAAGAAAATCGTCTCCCAGCGGAGGCTCGTTAGTCGAAAAGAATTGATTCGGTTATCAGTACATCGGGGATGGTCCCGTTATCTATCAGAGTAGAAACAGTTTAGGGTGAGTATTTAGGCTGACCACCCCTAAATTAATAAATAAATAACCCGCAATCCTTATACAAGCCTTCTCCACAATACATTATAAATTCATAAGCAAGCTTAAGAATTGGGGCCACTTAGTACCGACGCTTTTCACGCCGAATGTACTGTTCACTCCTTCCACCTTTGCGCGGCTGCGATGCTTCTAATTGTCATTGAATAGAGAGGGAAGATATGCGAGTTAGTTCAGGTTTTTTTTTTCGACGACTAAACGATTTAAATGTATTTAATCGTCAAAACGTTCGCACATCCTAGAAAGATAATAGAAGAAAGTTTCTCTTTGAAAATATAAAAATGCATGTAATAGTCGCTGCAAATCACCACATACTTTAAATATTTAATTGCAAACAATAAAAACGCCTACAAGTCGACAGTATTGTGCTCGATGCAGCCACATGAGATAACTCCCTTCAAAATACTGCGGGCGGTGCTAGTACAGTCCGAGTATTAAATTTTCGTACTGAGCGCGGAACAAGTGGCCCGATTTCTTTTCCTTGTTCATAAGTGTGTAAGATTTAGTTGAGTCTAACTGTAAAAGTTTATAACGTTTTCTGAAAAAAATATACCTACACAAAAATCTTAGACAAAAGTAAATAAAGAATTTAAAACCTTTTGACCAAAAGGAACCTCTCACTATTTAAACTGTAAATAAAAGTTATAATTAGAGCAAGCACGTTCCGGCATTATATTTTGAATTAATCCGTAATTGCATGAGTAATTGATTTTTAAAATGTTTCATTCGCTTCGTTAGTAAAATTTTCATACCGCAAAATCGAATTAATCTAGTTAATTCATTCCAAGATTCATTGATTCAGAACTTCTTATAGCCAATTACAAATGTGTCTTATTTGATAACTTTGATTACTTATTCTTGTTAAAATAAAGTTATCCTTGCATTTGTCCTTAATATGTATTTCCCACATATCTAGAAACACTTAAGTAAAGATAAATATGCGTGGTTTGGTTGTTTGTATAAATATAATTTGCTTTGTAGATGTAATTGCAAGAATCTAGTGCAGGCGGGCACTTGTCGACAGAATTTTGCATTTAAGTTACAAACAGCGACAATACAGTGACCCTACAAATTGTGCAATTCCTTTCTCTATCGGCTTACATGAAAGTTCTGCCTTCCACTTGCGGGTAGGGCGGGCGAACATATAAATACTACACTTAGCACGTAGTCGTAAGCTTTACTACATTATATTAACTTAGTGAAAATGATAAGTGCATTGTGTATACTGTTTACCGTCGGTGGTGTCTTGTCGCTGCCTGTCGGACAGCCTGTATATTTGGCGGCACAGCAGGATTCTCGTTCTTTAACTGCCCAACAGGACTATTTGCCAGCGAATTCTCAACCTCAGTACATAAGTATTCCGCCTATTCCGCAACCTCAAACGCCGATATATCAGAACCCTCTGAGTCAAGTGCAACGACAATACCAGCCTCCGCAGAATCCACCAACACAAATCGTTCCGCAATTACTTTTACCTACAGCAGTTGATAGACAGGTAATTATGATTGATTAGTTACTCGATTATCTCTTTATTCTTGTTGTAAAGACAATTGTTTCCACAGTAATAAAATGGAGCTTACGGTTAAACCTCGACTAAAAAACTTGCCCTTAATTCGAAAAAAATGTTGAATCAGAATTTAAAAATCTCACATTATTGTCGACTACTCTTTTTATATTGGAAAATAAACGAATAGAACTTTTTTATATTTATTAAAATTATTTGATATTAACAGTTTACTTTGATCTGGTATTGCTTTTATAAAATAAAATGTATTTATTCGTTTTTAAGAAGTTTATCTATGAATTGAAACAGAAAACTAAACAAGTCTATGATTGCCGCATTATAATTTTTTTTTTAAATAGAATTCTTCATGTTTAACAAAGGTGATTGTATAAATAAATATATGTAAGTGCAGTCAGAATTATGACTAATAGTTCCTTAATAAAACGGAATTCTGATCTGTCTACGTATAAAAAACAAGCGATTAAGCAAACATCGATAATAATTCAATATATGTAATCCTCATCGCTTGTCCATATATTCACTATAACTATCAGAAGTGATTAGGTCGCATTTGACCTCTTTTTTATGGGGAGACATTACTTTTTATTCTGACTGTGCATATCCGGTACGGATAATTAAGACAAAAAAATAGCAATTTTAATGGAAAGCTAGTATTAAAATAATAATAAATTAATTAAAAATTCTTTTATAAATATTTTTATTACGATAATAAGCAAATTTACTATGGTTGAGGAAATTAGGCCATTTCGGAATAGATCGATTGTAATTTCATACTTAAAGGATACCGAAAGGGTGAAGTTCAATACGTGGAAAAATATTACCACATATGTTTCTAACATATATCAAAATACAAGCAAGTTGAAAGCTTTTTTTTAACCAAATTTTTAGATATAAAAGTAAAAATTCGGAAATGCAGGTTCATTTAAAAGGAATCATCCGATTTCAAATTCCATTTTTAACCTTAGCAACAGAATGATTAACAATATACCATAATTGGAGTTTTTTTCTCATTATATCTTTGCAGTTATAGCCGACTTTTTTTTTAAATCTGCCCTCTTAATTTACCAGATTTAACATTTTATAGCTTTTGCTTTCGGTAGTAGATTATCTACAGGCTGTTCTTTTACTGTGTGTAAATATTTAAACCTGTAATACATCGCCATAAATGGCAACGATTAAACTTAACATGAAGATAATAGTTTTGGAGAAAAATGCATTGGTAGATTTTCACCAAATCGTTTGAGAATTGCTGGCATAGCTAACGACTGGATGGTACGCCGCCTTGCCTGTGTCACTTTAATATAGGTCAGTGTTTTATGATGTCGTAAACAAATATCTGTTTCATTCGTATGAGGCCTATTAATAGATCGTAATAGTCGAAACATTTTAAACGCGCTCACAAAGCGCATGGATTAATTAAAACAAGTGCCACTTCGCTTCAAATAATTACAATTTTAGGCATTTTCAAATAATAAACCGACTACTTAATTATTGGTCTAAAAATGCGTTGCATTGCAAATTCCGAAATTTACAAATTGTTTAATATCTTAAAATATTCTCCCGCATGCATTCGATAAAGTCGCAGTTTCGCATTTCTATTGATGCTTTTTATTTCGGCAATTTTTTGTGTTTTTACAACGGCAGCCGCTGTAAAGCATTTAAGGTGGGTCAGTATTACATTAGCATTCTGCAGATACGAAATATTTGACTAAGGAAGAAAGATTTTTGATTCGTAAAAACCCATATTAAGATCATAATGACATTTACAAATAACGAAAAAACAGATATGTTACTCTTGTACTGGGAAGTCCGCGGAAACGCACATAGGGCCCGGGCATTGTAATAAACGATATCAGTGATTTTTATTACGAAACGCTGGTGAATGAGTTTAAATGCCGGACTCTTTTTATTATCGGCGCTATGTGTGTGGGCACACCCATTGACTACAGAGGAAGGCGTCAATGATCTTGCTAAATGTTTCTCTGTCGCACATCTCAGCAGTTTCAAATAAGTGGAAACTCCGAATTTTTTTGGCTATCATTCGGTAGCCACCCGAAAATACGCGCAGAAGGTAGCACTTCATGTATATATTCTGAGGTTTTTTTATTTGCACACAGTAAAAGAACAGCCTGTATATTTGATGTATGCTATTTTTGGCAACAAGACTATTTTACTTTTTTAAGGACAAATATGTCTTAGATGTAACTATGGAACACAATTTACATATTTCTGGGAATCTAGATTGCATAAATATATGACTTCGAAATATTTACCTTTTTAAAACAAAGTATACAACTCGTCAGCGGGGAAATGCATTATAGTAATTTGTCGTGAGATGCAGCGATATATTTCTTACGAATTTCTGCTTTATATATTTGGTGATGAAAACAAGAACAATACAAAAACATTGTTCTTACTAGTATAATAAGCGTAATAAAGTATAAGAAATATAGATCTTCCAGCTGCAGTTTTATTCTTAGGTGTAAGCATCTAGTAAAATAATGCCTGTGATTATGGAAGGTGTTTCAAAATGAGCGCAAGATCTGACACTGATTGATCGAAAAATTCAATCGAACGGGCTTGGTTGTGAACAAGAAATCATTAGGTCGTCCTCGATCAGGCCGGTCCATTGAAAATATTACCTTAGTGACTGCAAGTGTTGGTGAAAATCCAGAAACATCTATTCGCTGTCGATTACAGCAACTGAGAAGCAGTTTGTAAAGGATTTTAAAGAAGATCTCCATCTGCGTTCTTACAAACTTAAATTCACTTAAACGTCGAACAATTTGGTGCGTTTTGTCGACCAAAATTTGCACGCATTCGGCGAATTGTTTCCGTTAAACTTTCACCACATATGAAATAAGTTTTCACTATTAAAATCCGCTATTCGTTCGTGTAGCGTTCCATAACTGATAATCGCGATGGGTCTACTTGAGAGTAGTCAAATTTTTAGACCAACACCCTTGCTCAAAAGAAAATGTCGCGAAATTCAAATCTTGCGCTCAATTTGAAACACTCTTTACATAAGCTGCATTCCTTTTGCCATCAATCTTACCTCAGATCACATAAACGTCATTTCCGTTGGCGCGGACAAGTAAGTTTGAACCACAATCTTGACCTCACACCTTGCCATTCAAGCACTATCATTGGTTGACAGGTTAAAAATACGAACTAACAAGCAAGTTTAGTTCGAACGGAAGTGACGTTTATCTGAGCTGAGGTGAGATTTGAGGCAAAAGGAAAGCACTTATAGACAAATATTTAGAGTCGAAGAGTACAGGTAAAGACCTGAACTCCACTGAACTGAATAAATATTTTCACAAATTTTACAGTATTGTTTTTTTTTTTTACAGTATGTTTACCAATTGTTGATCGATAGACGTGGAAAACATTATGGAAATGTCGAAAAACGGTTTCCAAAGAAAAATAGCGTACGGGATTTTTAAACTTGTATGGAGCAAAGAGCACTGAAAAAATGGAAAGCAAATTTTAAAGCTTCTGCTTGATTTAATATTCCTGATTTTTTTAATCAGTAAAAAAAACACTTCCAGCTTATCTGACCACTATGCATTAATTAAAAACAATAAAAATAAACGGTACTAAATACCGCGATACCTGTATTACAAATAATGGTGAATGTTTAAAGATTAAAGCTAAACGTTTAGTTTTATTACCGTCAAGAAAAATAATCTGTTACCTACCTCAAATACAGCTAGACACAAATTTTGTTTATTTTATTTATTAGTAGGTGTTAAATTTGACCCAAATAAAGTTGTTTATATAGTTAACTGTGGCCATAGGGATTTACATGCTAAAAATTTTGCCTCATGTTAACTCATATTCTGCTCAAAATTTTAAGCTAATTTCAGTTTCTAATAATCAATTACATAATTTATTACAAATTACACATTATCAGAATAGCAGATGCATCTTTAAATTAATTATTTTAATATTAAGAGTGGAAATTTGTAATGAATCGAGTAGGTCACGTTAAAGAAAAATTAGTCGCTGCCGTCTAAATGCCTATCTGATGAATTAATTTCTGATTTTGACCTACTCGATATTAAAATAATTAATTTAATGACGCGCCTCTTATTCTGATAAGTTTATTTTGTGATAAATTATGTAACTGATTATTAGAAATAAACATTTGCTTAAAATTTTTAGCAGAACATAAGTTAACACGAGGCAAAATTTTGAACACGTAAATTCCTATGACCACAGTTAAAAAACGCTCTGTATGTATAATAACAACCCTGTCGCATTTCACATTAAATTCATAATAACAGTTTTGAAATCAATTCAATTTATGAATGTTATACGTATACAAAAATTAAATAAGTATTTGAAATAATTATAACATTGCCAATTGTGCGTTTTTAACTAACAAAAAAAAATAATTGCATACTTCGTAGAAGATTCCCGAATGGACTTGAATCTATATTATAATTATATTTAAATTGTCTTTTTAAATAAACAAAACACTAATCGACGACAGTTCCGACAATTATTTTATTACGTATGTATACTGCTAATTACAGTGTCCTTATACACTCATAATCAGAAAGAATAACCTTGAATGAATTTAATTTACGCGACCTTTCTCGCTATCTGGCAGACATACATTTTTTTTGTACCAAACATAATATATTCAACACAAGTACAAAAATTAAAATAAGTTTATTATCACAATCCTTGAAAAAAAAGTATTGTGCCACACACTCCTCACTCGTCAGTTTTCCTCATATACTTGCGATGACTTATTCTGACAAAAATTCAAGTCAGTTTTAAATTAAGTTTTACTATTTTAATGATAATCTCTATTATAAATAAGATTTATGATCGGTAAATAATGAATAATGTATAAAATGTAAATGTAAAAGCTTTCACTTTTTATTAATCTTTTTAATTCTTCTACAAATTGTTTTACTAATAGTTTGACTTATTTAAATTAGCTTATTAGAACATAAATACTTTTGCCCGATATATTTGGTTTTGCTAAATTGTGGAGAGTAATTTTTCATTTATTACAAACATTTAAACCTTCTTTAAAATCTTACATTAAATTTGAATTTTTTTTTTTGTCCTAATGAAACAAGATGAAAATTCTGCGGGTTTCCAATAAATAATTATAATTATCTAAGCAAAATTAAAGGTTTTTTTTTTTAATAACTATGGTCTATTTTTTTTGGATAGGCGGAAAACGCCGAGTTATAAATGAATGAATAATTATTTTTAACAGAAAAAAAAATAAAAGGGGCAGTGTCGCTCTTCAATGTGTAAAGCAATTAAATTAAATGGTAGAAAATAGATCTTATTTAACGCACTCCTATGCCCCCATCTCCAACCGACCCCTCGAGGTCCCTGACCCTTTTCAAATTTTTCATCGATCCCTTAGAGGGTCAATGGAAACTCCTAGTCTAAGATTACTGTCAGCAACTTTGATTTTAAAGTTTTTATTATGCCAATCATATTCACGTTTTTATCTTCACCTAAGAGCTTTCGTGTCGTTATAATTTGAAAGGACTAAACTTATGTAATGAATAAACATAGGAAGAAGTAATATGAAATACAAAATATATCGGAGTATAATTAATAAAACAGGTTATAACCAAGACTCAGTTTCTATGAATTTTTAATTATGAAAGACCAAATTTTATTTTGAATACGTTTTGGTGAAGTTTCGTCTTTTTTTTAACGACCTAGGAACTTAATAATATGAAGCATCTTACGTAATTTAATACGCAGCACCTTACATAATTTTACAGTTAAAAAGACGTTCATGTTTTCATTTAAGGAAGGCGCATCTAGAGCTAGTTTACAACCTTTCTAATTTAGTTTCATGATAAGGAAAGTTAAAATAATAATGTGCATGCATTTTTATGATGATTTTGCATGTATCTGGTCTTTAAAGCTGTCTACACATACAAAAACATGTTTGCTGATGTGCACGACGATGAAAAATATTGTGTGCAATGTGTGCAATGTAAATTATGTATACGATTCTTACATAACCGTTTAACATATTTTATTAATGATCAACTTTTGATGGGAATATGTTGAATATAATATTACACATTTTATGTTGAATGGCTGGGAAAACAAAATTAAAAACGACTTTCCTCAGGCATGAACATTTTACATCCTCAATTTCCAAACTATCAGTCGTCTTTGCGAATTTCAATACGGCCTTTATGACATGTTACTTTCTCTGCCATGTCCCATGCGTGTGTCTTTTGAAGAAACAAATCGGTCGTCTTCGGACTTCGTCAAAACCCACAACTAAATTTACGAACTTTATTATTATATTACAAACACGTCTGTGTATGTGTGTATATGCAATAACACAAAAAAATTAATTACAAGTTTAATAATAAACAGGTGTGAATACATTGTACTTGTATCTTAAAAGCTGTCATTAAAATACTTTGCGAAATTTACATTACCATTGTTCACTTAGCCCATTGTCCAACAGCTGTAAACAAAATAGTCAACATTCACTTTCATTTCAAGTTTCCAACTAGATCGTTCTTGTTGTTTATGAATAAGGTTTCAAATTAATAATTCCGTTTCTATTTTTAGCAAAACAATTTGCGCATTTTGTTTTAATGCAGTATTATCAGCAATTATTGATTTAGAAAAGAAGCATTATGAAAAGTAGAATAAATTTAGTAGTTAAGGGGACAATACTTCTGGCAAAAAGTAAAATGAAATTATTAACAATATTAACTGAATTTTGATCTTATATACATATTTCACTTAGGCAAAAAAAAAATTGAAATTAGATACATTTGCAAGTAATAATGAAATTGTTGATTACAACAGGTTTCATGAGTTTCAGCTATAATTGAATATTCTCGACTCATTTAATTTACAGCTCATAAAGGTGTACAAATGCATGAACACAATATGATTTGTGCAAACATTGATTAGACTATTAATTGTAAATACCTATAAAATGAATTTCTGAAGCAATATTTTTTCTGTTTTAATCATCTCTCTGCCACAAACGTAAACAAGCCCCGTAACCACAAAGAGCATGTTATTAGATTAGCTACAAGGTATTCCACTTTCTTTGTAATTAAACATTAAACATTCCTGCTTCTTTTTTTACGTTACGCCTAATTTTAGATTGGTTTCATTTACTTAAGTACCTAAAATTGTCGCCTTTCACTTCTAGAATTTAGCAGCAATCAATATTATGCAATTATTCGGAAAAAAAAATTCTTCGTGCATATCGAATAAAGTTTTTAACCCAAATACATATAACCAGACAAACTTTCAGTGACATGGACTTTACAATTAACTTGCAAGTCAATATTTGCAAAATGTTTTAATTGCAAGTTACTATGTTGTAGTGCAACCTTAATTTTTTTGTTTATTAGAACTGTATTTAACTAATTAAAAGATAACCATTTATTTTGAATTATTGATACATCCTCCATTTAGGCCCGATCTTTCCAGCTCTAGATAAAATTATCTGCTGGATGAGATCCTAGGAAACTATTATCGACACAATGGTTTCCAAGGTTATTACCTAGCAGGTAATTTTATCGAGAGGTGGAAAGACCGGGCCCCAATTAAACTCATATTCATTTGCCCTAAACCATTTACTGTTAAAGTAAGCAACAGTTAAGAACAGAACCGTACCAAGCGCAGACATCTTCCTCCTATTTATTTTATTTACTTATCCTAAAAGTTTACCAGATTATTATTTTTAACGAACAGTATTGGGATGCACCGAAACCATTCAAATTTCAAATTTCTTTTAAAAATATGGTTAAAACAAATATTTTTCTTTAAATTATACTCCTGCATATCAATTTTGTAATCGTTTCAGGTAGAAAAAGCTGCGTACCAAATTGCGGGACCAGAATATGCACGGCAAATCCAAGCTCTTCAGCAACAAGGCAATGCAAATATGGCACTGGCGGCGGCTCAAAGGAGAGCTCAGTGGCAAGCAATGAGAGCTCAGCAGCAAGTGAACGCAGCTCACCAGCAACTACAATCTCTGAGTCAACCGCAAGCTCAAGCACAAACACCAGTTGGGTATCAGTTACAGTTCCAGCCACGCGTCCAACCAAGGGTACAACCTGATTACCAACAATTCCAACCACAAGCACAGTCTGTTAGACCGGCTGTTCGTCCGGCACCCCAAACGTTTCCGGTACAAAGAGACAGGGAGGAAGAACTCGAAGAATATGACGTGAGTAATTAAAAAAAAACATATTTAAAAATTTTACAATGTCATATTTCTTGAACAAACAGTTGTATTAAAAAAGTAATTGAAAAAATAGAACGTGTTCTACCTCTAAGCAATAACTGGAATTAGAAATTGAACTAAATCTTGTACAAGAAAAGGGTAGACTAAAGGGGGCCACACACTTCGCACACAATTCGCGCGAATTGGTCCGCACGGACCTCTCTGTACGTGCTAGAAATCCAGTGTTGGAGAGAAACTGGTATGGTATAAAAAATGTTTTATACAATTTTGGTTCGCGCGATTTGGTTTGTGCGGTCCAATTCGCGCGAATTGAACGATGTGTGTGCAGGGTTCGGAAATCCTCACACAAGTGCGCACATGAACCAATGAATCTACTCACAGTTCACTCACGGACGTTGTTAAACGCGAAGATGAGCAATACGTTCTTTCGCTTTTATTCAAGTTCATGAGCAGATCGTGGACGCTCGCGTGCGCTCATTTGGGTACATCAGGACCAAGGCCTTAGTAACGAGCTTTTAGTTATTTATAATATTTCTCTATCACAAAAATATGTAAACGATTATTTATTTTGCGGCACAAGACTATTATTTAATATTATAAAAAGGTACCGTATGAAATTGTCTAGGATTTTTGATGGCTTGTCTGCACGTAAACACTTCGCATGTACTATCCCTTGAGCAACTCGTATGCGGTTGCCGTCCACTCTCTCATGGGTCATGAGCTCTTACGGAGTGAGTTTTATGTATTCGTTCATGTGAGCCCACGAAATGATAACATTCATTCTCACGAACACGAGCATTTTCTTTCGAACACAATTTTTATTACTCACTCGCGAGTGGTTCATAAGAGAGCGTTTCCGAATCCTGTGTGTATTACTCGCTTTAAACAACCTTCCGCAAAGTATTTAAAACTTTATCTCTTTATTGAAGGAAAAACAAGAAAGAAATCACTTGTGCGTTATGCATAAAAAACGTGTATTATTGAATAATAATACCTATAATGATCAGAGGGAGATAGATAGTTGTTTGCAAGTGCTACCTAGAATTCATGAATTAAATCATGTGCGGTTTAATTACAATACAATTGATACAATTATAATAAAATTGGCACAATGTTATTAAAACCAATGTTAACGTGAACCACTGTTTTTCCAGCTTATTAATGGACCATAACATATCATTAGTGAAGTTAATGAACTATTTATTTATCATTTGATTTGAATATATTATTTATTAATTTAATTATTCTTAGCACCTTTTAGTTTTAAATTATATTGCAAAAATATATTTATGCAATAAAACTGCATTGAAAATATTATCTCAGTGGTAATTGCTAGAGCAATAAATTCCTATAAAGCAGATTAAATTACATATTGCTAAAATATCGTCATATTTTAAAATTCATAAATAAGCAACACAGAAGGCAAAACAGGCATAAAGAACATAATAATTGAAGTATTTTTTGTATAGCAGCAACTGAAAATAATGTCGTAGGGTCTTTGTTGATCAACTTCCACGATCTTTCAGAAATGCGGTCTTCTTGACCTTTCGTTCCAAACCTTCAAGTAATTAATTAACCTTTTAAGAGCTTTAACGTTCTTGCAAAGTATAGAACATTATAGAAAAATTTTGTGCAAATCGTTTTTGATTGCAGTGAGAACCTCGAGCAGCCTCTGGACAGCTGTTTCAGCCCTGCTTGGGGCTTCTTCAGCAGAAACGTAGCTCGACATTCCCACTGCAGACCAAAAACGACTTGCCCAATTTATTCGCAAATGCGATGTAAGAATGATGAACATATAAAATAGCGACATCTTACTATCGCTTTTTGACCTAACATTGCAGTAGGATAGACAAATTGAAGCGGGATTTGCTCCTAATGAGTCCCCCATGCAAGGCGGCCATGCTTGCTGTCATTAGGAGCAAATCCCGCTTCAATTTGTCTATCCTACTGCAATGTTAGGTCAAAAAGCGATAGTAAGATGTCGCTATTTTATATGTTCATCATTCTTACATCGCATTTGCGAATAAATTGAGCAAGTCGTTTTTTGGTCTGCAGTGGGAATGTCGAGCTACGTTTCTGCTGAAGAAGCCCCAAGCAGGGCTGAAACAGCTGTCCAGAGGCTGCTCGAGGTTCTCACTGCAATCAAGAACGATTTGCACAAAATTTTTCTAAAATCTTTCATTATGCTTTGACAGCAAGCATGGCCGCCTTGCATGGGGGACTCATTAGGAGCAAATCCCGCTTCAATTTGTCTATCCTACTGCAATGTTAGAAAAAAGATAGTAAGATGTCGCTATTTTATATGTTTATAGAACATTAATAAAAACCTTTTGTTTCCTTTGAGCTTGAAGAGCACGTGTTTAAGAGATTTGTCTTCTTACTAACAGCATGCCCATTGTACTTTTTGATGAAGTAATAAGCAAGAGACCTTTGTTAAAAGAAAAAAGATATTACAATGGATTGTATTGCCGGTGAAAAATAGATTACTAGAGTCTGTATGTATGTACGGGGTGGCTACGCGAGAATTTCCAGCCATTTTAACTTCCTTATTTCTGAATTTAGAAAGAAATGTTTATTACTAACCTATTTAGACTGATTTAAAGTTTTTGCTAATGTTTACAGAAAAACAAATGAACGTCGCATAACTGAGATATAAACTGAAATTTTATTTTTTTTAATGATTTTTATACGTATTTAAAATCTTAACCTTTAGGGGTCGCGGCTGGTGATCGATGAATCTCTATTAGTCGGAGTTGTTAAGTCTTATTTAATGGAGGCCTAACTGAATGGTTTAAAAAAAGTAAAAGATTTACAAATAATAGTAAATAAATTTGAATCAGCTCGATTAAAAGGAAAATAAGACGTTCAATTGATTATCAAAATCAAAACACTCCTAAAATAATTGAATAAAACAAAAACAAAAGACGATCGTCGAACAAATACGAAAATAAAAATTGTGTAAAATTCGAAATGTCACGGCGTCAAATTTATCAGAACCAAAAAATTAATTTAACTTAATAATTAAATATAAAATAAAGTAAGGAAACAAAAATAATGATCAATCGGCGGGATTAAACTGTAAAAAAGTAATTTTAAATCGTATAAAAAAAGAAACAGAAGACGTTCAATTGATAATTAAGAAAATAAAAAGTCATGTCAAATAAAATCAAACCGAAGAGAAAAATACAAGAAGATCAATTGATAATATAAAAGTAAACAACAAAACAAATGAAATCGATTAAAAATTAAATAAAATATGTAAAAGAATTATGATAAAGTTAGGACCAAAATAAAAATTATATAAAACTTAGCAACAAGTCAAATTGTCTTAAAAATTAAGAAAGTTTGTCACGATCCAAAGAATAATCTGTGAATGTTAACGAAACAGGGCGATCAGTTAATACTTAAAAAACAAAATAAAGCTAAATCGAATAAAAGAGAAATTCAAAATGGCAGTCAATCGACGGGATTCAAGTGTAAAATAAGCGCACACTGAATACAGGCCTAGCTGAATACTTTATAAAAAAGTAAAAGATTTACAAATAATAGTAAATAAATTTGAATCAGCTCGATTAAAAGAGAAAATAAGACGTTCAATTGATCATCAAAATCAAAACGCTCCTAAAATAGTTTAATAAAACCAAAACAAAAGACGATCGTCGAACAGATACGAAAATAAAAATTGTGTAAAATTCGAAATGTCAAATCGTTATAAAATCAGAACCAAAAAATTAATTTAACTTAATAATTAAATATAAAATAAAGTAAGGAAACAAAAACAATGATCAATCGGCGGGATTAAACTGTAAAAAAATAATTTTAAATCGTATAAAAAAAGAAACAGAAAACGATCAATTGATAATTAAAAAAATAAAAAGTCATGTCAAATAAAATGAAACCGAAGAGGAAAATACAAGAAGATTAGTTGATAATGTAAAAGTAAGAAACAAAAAAAAATGAAATCGATTAAAAATAAAATAAAATATGTAAAAATAAATGATTATAATAAAGTTAGGACCACAATAAAAATTATACAAAACTAACAATAAGTCAAATTGACTTAAAAATTAAGAAAGTTTTTTGCGATCCAAAGGATAATCTTTGAATGTTAACGAAACAGGGCGATCAGTTAATAATTAAAAACCAAATTAAAGTTAAATCGAAAAAAGAGGAAACAAAATGGCAGTCAATTAAAGTGTAAAACAAACGCACACTGAATAAATGTAAACAAAAGCAAACAGCGGTCAAGTCAAATAAAATCGAACAAATGACGGTAAATAGTAGTTAAAAAATAAAAACAAAACGAATGAGATCTATTAAAAGAAAAATCAATCATTTGATTGTATTGAAAAGTAAATGAAATAAAGTCGAAGAATTAAGAAAAAACAAAAGGTGATCGTTGATAAAAATGAGACAAAAAAAATTCTATAAAATTAACATAAAATCAAATCGAATCAAGCGCATTAGCGAATTTTTAATTGAAAGTTTGAATAAAAGAAAATTAAACTGAAATCGTATCAAAAAAAGAAAAAAAGACGATCCACGTATAATTAAATAATAAAATAAAGGCAAATAGAGTAATAGATTGTCACAATTTAATAGAATTTTAAGTCTGCGTAAAACTTTTTTAGTATACCTACACCTGCTGAAATTGATATCAGAATTTAATTTGGGACCCAAATATGTACAGATGTGTTCCATTTCGGAAAATAAAATGTCAGTTTATATCTCGATTATTCGATATACACTGTGTTCACATTTCGATGCTCACCATTGGCATCTCGGTTATTAGAAGACATAGAGCAACTGTTAAATGGGGAATGTTTTGCAGAATTCAATGCTCTCAACAAATCTCATTTCAAATTCACCATAACTTTTTTAAATTTTAAGATAATTTAAGAAAACCAAAATTTGACGATTTCAATATTCTTCAATAACTCGATAACACCTGATGTGATCTCTTCTAAACTTTTACATTGTTCAGACACTTTTTTAAGGCAAAGTTTTTGATGCAAACAGAAACCTCCGATTGTCATTTGTTTTCAAGTTATTAGCGCTAACTTTTGTTTTTCATATGGCACCCATATTAGGTTTTTGATTAGTTACATAGTCTTTAAAAAGAGTTTTTCAACGATGTATTATATACCCGAAAAATTTTTATTTTTAGCGGAGGTATTAACAATAACATAAATTAATCCTTATGAAAAGTAGGCTATGAAATTAAACACTCAATACTGTAAAATAACGAAACGATATTGACGTAACTGATATTTGGACCTATTAACAAACGAAAAATACCTGCTTCTAAACAAATTACTAATCCTGACGACATGTAGAACATCTGGTTCCAGCAGGATGGTTACATGGCCCATAACAGTCATGACGTACATTTTTTGAGAGAAAACTTTATTGAGAGTGCTTTCAAATAATGGACCACTACAATTGTTTGCGAGATTGGCCGACCTTACCCCTCTTGACTTTAATTTACCACTAGAAACGAAGTATTTAATTTTGCACCGCCAAAAGCACTGGGAATTTTAGAACAAAGAATTCTGAGTGTGCTGAGATCATTAAACGAAAACACACTTTGTAGTGTCTGAAACTCTATTAGAATAAGGTGTCAAAAGTGTGTGGAACAGAATGGTCGTCATATTGAACAGTTTCTTTAAGTCAACCTGAACTTCTAGTACGCTTTCTTTACTTTTTTTTTCTTTTATGACTTTTATTATTATTTCGTTATTTTTTAGCATACTTAGCATATCTTTAAGCTTTCTAATTGGTGTTTAATTCCATAGCCCACTAATTTCATAAGGGATTAATTTATGTTTTTGTTAATATCTCCCCTAAAAATAAAAATTTTTCGGACATGTTATGCATCGTTGAAAAGCTCTTTTTAAAGACTATCTAATTAATCAAAAACCTAATATGGGTCTCATATGAAAAACAAAAGTTAGCGTTAATAACTTGAAAACAAATGACAATCTGTTTGCATCAAAAGCTTTGTCTTATAAAGTGTCTGAACAATGTAAAAGTTTAGAAGAGGTCACATCAGGTGTTATCGAGTTATTGAGGAATATTGAAATCGTCAAATTTTGGTTTTCTTAAATTATATTAAAGTTCAAAAATAAAAAAAGTTAAAGGGAGTGGGAATTCCTGCGTAGTCACCCTGTACTATGCCCGCCAAAAAAAATCGGGGACAACCCTCTACACGCATTTTTGAGTTATTTTATTAGTTTGTATGCAACTTTAAGCCATTTATCTTGCTTTTTAGAGTTACAGTACCTGATTTAACGCAACGTTCACAACGTTTCTGTATCGTTTTTTTCATCAAACGTACATAGATAGACATTCACTTTGTGCCAAAAGAAAAAAAAAGCACAAGGGAAAACGCTCAACTACTTTAAGCCGTAAGGCGTAAGTAATTAAATTATTTTTTAACTGCTTAACATTCTATTATTCCTTACATGAAATAATTAACAGTTTAAAGAGTATTTCCGTTGAAATAGATGTTTGTGTTTTAAAAATGGCTTAAGTACATTCATATTTATGTCAGGTAGGTATTTCACAATTTTACGCTCTGAAAAATAGAATTGCATTTTCGTTTTGTTCATTAACTGGAACAAAAGTTGCAGTAATTAAAAATTGCATTCCAAGCTGCGAAACGCAATCTCTCATTGTAGCTGCGCTTTTTGTCGCAGGAAAAACGCAAGAAACTACTGCGTGGTATCCTACTTGTAATTGTTGTTCCATATCAATCAAACGGAAAATGTATCACTTCCGTAACTGCAAGTTTCTCTACTACAAAACAGCTCTATCATAATGAAGCGATAAGTCTGCAAAAAATATTGCGTGTGATACAAATACTTTCTCTCAATTGCATTCCAGAAGCAAGTGAGAGCCTAGTCACTCTATTTTCTGCTGCACTATAAATAAGTACTTGTAATAACAATCATTAGAAAATGTTTCGTACTTGGCTGTCATATGTAATAATACAGTAATAAAATAAATAATGTAACGCACGCATTCACAATTCCGAATTTTGTAACAGATTACTTAATATTTGGTCTATCGGCAAATGTAGAAGTGAAAGTGATAAAACGACCTTCTCCAATATAAAATTGATTCGAAATTGCAGCACGTTTCAGCCATAATTAATTAACAGATTAGCGCCGTTTAATCGGTAATTAAGTAGCCACCGACACGCAGCTATATATGTACAAATTAGATCAAAATTGTGAAACTGCAAACTTGTATCTTGTCCCGAAATTCTCAAACATTTGTGGTGGAAAACTTCAAAAATTGATCTATATTCATGCCAAAAAATTTATGATAATAGTCTTTATTCGATTAAACTTACCATTACAAATAGGAGTGAGATAACAAATTAACTAATTAAAAAAGTAAGAATGACCGAACCACAGGGCGAGCTTCATGCTTAGGAATAATCCTACCTGCTTTACAAGCTAACCATGATTGCTAGAATAGATTAAAAGAAAAATAGGACTCCCTACATTACAATTCTGTGACAGGCGAAAAAGCTTAGAAATTAAAAGCAATTTCAATAAAAATATTACAACTAAAAATCGAGCAATCAATTAATGTTGCATGAAATAACTAAAGCATAATGGAAAAAAAACATATTCAATGAGCGAAAGAAAAAGCTATTTGTGTTCTAAAGAGCATATCTACATATAACAAAAAAAAGAGTAGAACACATATTAAATCGTTAATAAGTTATTATTACTCAAGTTAATTAGTATAAGAATTTTCGCACACATCAGCATTGCTCCAAAAATGAAATTTTATATAGTTCACATTTAAATTTAGAACATACTTAAAGATTTTAGTGATTCATTTAATGGATTATAAAGATGATAAATTTGAAAGCTAAAGAACGTTCGAACAATGTGGTCCTATGGAGAGCTGGAGAAATTAAACCTCTAAATCTTGTTGTGATGTTATGTATATCACACCGGAACTTGATTTTGTAATATAAGTAAGGTGGTGTTTTTGTTAATAAAATTTTGTCATATAGTACAAGGCACTGCAATTTCCTTCGATGTAACATGTTAAGCAATTTAATTTCCTTTATTTATGTGTAATATGATCATACTTTTTTATGCCATAAATAAATCGCAAACACGAGTTTTGCATCATTTGAATTCTATTGGAGGTATATTGATCTATTGCAGAGTGATAAATTTGGCTGCAATATGAAAAATGAGACAGCACAAAGACTTCACATAATTGTTTTTTAAATTAACAGATAGTTCGCGTCTATGAGGATAAAGTTTTTTGAGGTTCATATAAGCAATTCTGATATAATTAGAAATTTGGTCTCTAAAGCGTAATGAGTTATCTAAAACTAAGCCAAGACTTTTAGCGGACTGAACTAAAGGAACCTGAGCATTGTTAATAGTGATTTTTATAAGATCTTGGATGTCACGACAAGCAGATTTATTTCCAAAAAGTAAGAAGGCCGATTTGTCAGGATTTAACTTTAGGGAATGGTTAACAGATGCCTCAGAGAGGTATGCTAAATCTAAATTTATCTGATCCATTGCTGTTCCCCATTCAGAAGGTTTAAAGGACTTATAAAGTTGAGTATCATCAGCGAATAAATGTACATTACAAAACTTAAGATGCTTAAATATGTCGCTGGTGTATATGGAGAACAACAAAAGACCAAGAATGGAACCCTGAGGGACACCTCTTGCTAGTGGTAAACAATGAGAGGTTTTATCGTCTAAAACTACGCTTTGGGTGCGACTGGTTAAGAATGATTCCAACAAGGCTATAGCATTTGCACTTAAACCAATGAACTTCAGAATTGAACATAAGACTGTACTACTAATCGTATCAAATGCTTTGCTGTAATCTAATAAAACAAGAGCAGTCAATTTACCTTCATCCATTCAATAGTGCAGCGGTGCAACTATAATTTTTCCTAAATCCGGACTGAATTGACGGTAGAATTTTTTCTTTAGTAATAAAAGACAGAAGTTGATCTTTAATAACTTTCTCAAAAACTTTGATAAAGTAAATAGAATACTGATTGGACGAAGGTGTTTATATTCAGATGGCTGAGCGATTTTAGAGATAGGTAACACAAGAGCATGTTTCCATATATCAGGAAACTTACTGGTAAAAATGCACTCATTAATTATGTGAGTAATAAACGGGACTATATGAGGACAACACAACTTTAACATTTTAATATTGATGTGATCATCTCCCATGGAGGACGATTTAATTGACATTAGAGTATTCAAGATGTATGGCGGATCCACCAACTTAAATTTAAAATTTTTACTGTTTGCATGTGAAGAGGCATATTGGCTTAAATTTAAGTTGGCACTATCAGAAAAGGAAGGAACGCTATTTATGAAGATATCATTAATACCGTTCACATTCGCCAGATGGGCACGAATAGTTATCTTTGGTTTCGCTGGCAAATCAAGATAATCTAAATATTTCCATAAGTCTTTTGGGTTTTTATAACATTCGATGTACTGAAAGTACGCTCTCTTTTCCCTCAGTAAAGTGGAGTTGGTCAAATTACGTAAAGACTTGTAGTAACTCCAGTGATGCGGCAATTTAGACTGTCTATACCTAGATTTTGCTTTGTCTCGAAGAGCCATAAGTAGTCGCATATTAGGAGTTATCCAAAGCAAATAAGGCTTCGTAAAACGTTTAGTAATCACTGGGGCGTGCTTATTAAACATGTTTAAAATCTGCGCATTAAAGAAAGATAGCTTATCTTCTACACAATCTATATGAAAGATGTAATGAAAGGGAATACGTTGCAAATCAAATGTAAAATAAACGTAATTAATGTTGCTGAAGCATCGAAAAGTTCTATAATGGACGGTTGAAGGATTTTGGCAGATCACTGTGCAAAATTCTGCATCGTGGTCAGAGAAATGACAGTCTATGATACCGCTCTGGGAAATGGACACATCATCGGTACAAATAATGATGTCAATAAGAGACATAGAAGATTGTGACGCGAGTGGGTTGATTTATTATTTGCTTGGCACCTACCGTGTCTAATACATTAAGGAGATATGAGGAATCGAGATTATCTGTCTTCAAGATATCGATATTTAAGTCTCCACAGCAAATAATTTGCGTGGATAATGGCAAGTGAGATGCAAGAGAAGCTTCGAGTTCACTAATAAATAATTTATAGCATTGCTGAGGAGGTCTGTAGAGAGATCCAACTATTATTTTCTCATTGAGTACATGAACCTCGGCCCAGAGTTGTTCAATTGTGTCATTAGAATTTAATACCTTAAATTTGAATCGATTATGTATATACATAGCAACACCTCCACCACGTGTAGGTCTATCTTTTCTAATAAAAGAATAGCCTTATATGCGTACTAAATCACTTGAAATTAAATTTGATAGCCACGTTTCTGAAAGGGTTAAGATATCAAAGTTATTGAGTCTAATATAATCGGATAATTCAATAACCTTCGGTACCAAAGATCGGATGTTGATGTGTGCGACGTTTAAAGATCGATTATTCATAATTTACACGCAAACATACATTTTAGCAATAAATAAGTATATGTCAGCACAAAGTAAAGAAAACTGTATTGTGAAGAAAAAAAAAACTCGAACAAAATAAAACAAGAATTCAAAACAATGAAAAGAACCCGAAAGACTTGCTATTTATGACGGCGACTAGCGAAGAAGAGCAAGGTAAGCTACTGCGAATCAAGCGTTAAACAAAAGCTTACAGTTGTTTAGTGACGAAATTTTATAAATTTTGTTACTGATTTTAACAAATAAATTACCGTTATTGGTAAAGACTTCGTTGCTACCATATTTTTTCTGAAGATCTTTGAGAAGCAGCGTGCGTTCGTGAGTTAAATCTTCCCGGATAACTACTTTTGTGCCCTTTAATTTCCTTTTATTATGAAATATATTGTTTCTTACAGATCGTCTGCAAAACTTGACAAAAAAAATATTGGTGAAATATTTTTATTATTTTGCAAGTACTTAAAGCTCGTTTTACATGCAATTGCCTGCCGCGAGTAATTGCTTCCTGTAAATGAAAAGTTGCTGGAGAAATTTATCGCAAATAGTAGTCGCATATGCGATTTTCAAAATTAGAACATGTTCCATCCGCTTGCGATTTTTCCTTGCAATTTAGTTATATTTCTAGTAATATTTCTGTGGCAAGACCAAAGTGTACCAATATAAACATTTTGAGGTTATTGATAGTTCTTTACGATCGTTGTTTATAACGATAACCATGTTTCGTTAAACATATAAGACAATATAACCAATGGACGCGTTCAGCGGACATAACTGTTCAGTATGTTGATTTGTTTAGTAAGCTGAATGATTAATTAATTAATTAATTAACGCTGAATTAATTAATTAATTATTACTTATGTTGACTATTGACAGTTGTCGAAACCAGAAATAATTTACGGTGAGTGTGGTGCCAGTTCATTATTTGTTTATTCCGACGACAGATTCTAACCTCTTTCGGATTGCCGGCATTCTCAAGTTTTTATAATTATGGCGAGTAAGAGTGAATTCACATTGCACGTAAACACGGAAACGGAAAATTAATCCACCAACGAGAGCCTCCGACGATTACAGCAAATCAGAGGTTCTCATCGGTAGATTACTTTTCCGTTTCCGTTTTTACATGCATTATGAATTCACGCTAATACTGGTGGAAAAGTAATCATGTAAGAATATCTAACCTTACTGCACATGTCAATAGTGCACAATAGTTATCATAACGTTCTACGGCTCCAACTTGTTTAAATCCAAACGCGCCCAATGAATCACGCGATATGCATAAAAATATAAATAGCAGCATAGTATAAGTAGCAGAGAGTGTTTGTGAACAATAAAATGGAAGAAAGATGTAATGCCTAAACGAAAAACAACATTGAAGCCCTACTACTGATACTACTGGTGTATTAATCATCTACCGGTTGTCAGCATTGAAGTTGCTTATTATCGGTAGAGATGATTATATGATGCGATAGAACGCTGCGATAATTTCCTCGCTGCGATTTCTCGCCGCAATTTCTCGCCGCAATTTCTCGCCGCAATTTCTCGCCGCAATTTCTCGCTGCAATTCATCGTCTGGTGTAAAGCTAGCTTAAGAAATACCAAATGAAATTGGATTGAATTTTTCTTCCCTCAAGTAATGAATCAGGCTCTTTCTACTTTGGCATTAAAGTGGGAAACATAGGTTCTTGAAATCTAGAACTGTACTGTACGAGTATAGTAATGAATTTAAATAATAACAAAAATGAGTTAGACTGCGCTCAGATTAAACGAAAGTCCTATGAAGGTGTTAAAAAGAGGTAGCTATATTGAATATATAATTTGACAAGTAAAAATTATGAGACAATTGGAAGTAATTTAGTCTAATAGACAATGGAACTAATTAATAGATAACAGAATTCATTTTTCTATACAAATTAACCCTTAACTTTCTGAAATTACATTTATATTATAAATTTTGACTGAACAACGCCTTACATAAAATAGGGCCGAAGAACTACATCTTAACGACTCATTATGTTCCTCCTATTTCGCGCCGGGAGGTTTCTTTTAAAAACTTCCACGTGCTTCAAAAGTAGCCCAGGAGCTGATACCCTCTAACGTGTCCCTTCAGAATTAATCTTTTTCAGTGGCCGGATAAGCGTTATTTCTCACGCCTCAGCAAAACAAACGTTATCAACAGGATGCTTAGTCTTTAAGCTAGCTTGGAGTTTCATAAAAAAATTTGAATTCGCGACTCGAATTTCTTTATGAAAAGTTAAAAAAGATACGTAAGATTATTTAATATTTGAATGAAAATAATTTATACTTGAAACTTCAGCTGTTTACAAGTTTATTTCACTCTGCTACCGAATTTCTTCAGTAAAAGGGTTTCTTGTGGAACTTTAGTAATCCTCAAACTTTCAAAATTAACCAGGCCCTGCTCTATTGACTTCAGCAACTGTCCTTTTTCAGTATCACTAATGAAACAAGAAAATTCTTTCCTGCATCATTCCTACATATCAATTTCGCAGGTGAACTCTATTCTTCTGCTTTCTTCCTGTTCTTTTGTTTGTGTTTTGCAAGTGCGTTCTATTTTGATAGTTTCTTCTCAAGGTAAAAGGGCATTTGTCAACTTACTGGTAGTAATGCGAAGCTTCAGTTTACGTTTTTTAAGTTGTACACCTTTGTTCTTTTCAGTAAAATATTGTTTGTTGTTAAATATGAAGATCTTTCTATTTTCTATGCTATTCCCCAGGCGGGTACTTTTTTAAGACTTCCTGAATACATCACATGAACTTGAAAGTTTTGGAAATTTGAGGCACTTCTCGTTTCTCTTACATGTCGTAAGTATCTATGAGAAATTTCAAAAATTTGAACAATCTCACTCTACTTTTTTACTTTAAAAAGGTTTCATGACTGCAGTTGCTTCTCCATAAAGGAAATGCCAAAACGTCAACAAATTGAAATCGAAAAAGAAATATATGCCATAAAATTATACAAAAAATATGTGTAAATTTTTGTCGAAATTTATCGCCATGTAGTTTAAGCAACTAAACGGAAGTGAAGAGTTTTAAATTAATCCTATTTTTTTCCATTAAAAAACTAGTCTTACTTATTACATAAGGAAAAGTTAATAAAATTAGAATATCTGTTCTCTATAGAAAAACTAAGTTTAATGATAAATCACGAAGAAGAAACTAGCCCATAATTATTTATTTATTTATTTAACCGAGTTGGTTGAATACTCTGGCAACGCACTTGACATTTAGTCGGGCAACTATAGGTGAGGGTTCAAACCCCACTTGATGCATGTGGATGTTACATGAGGGATAGAATTTTCATGTACTGTTCGGATTCATACCGTCTCCTTCGAACTAGATTTTCTGCATTTCCCTAATTTGGAAGGAGAGAACGTTGCAGCCGCAGATGACAAAACAAACCGTCAAGCTTGAAGCTTGGGACAAGACAGTATGTTACCAGATATGCCCAGAAAACCCTGATTTATGCGTAAATCCATGCTTCAGAATGTGGCACAGTGCACAATAGTGTTTTGTAATATTTTAGGGTAGCTGTAATGTTTACTTTAGTTTGTTTAGCACATTACGTTGTATCTAAAAAATATGATATAGAGAGTTTGAAAAAATCAGGTGTGTCCAGTTACCCGGATGTTGGTACAGAACGTAGAAATTCAAAATCCAGTATATTGGACTAGATCTTTATTTACAAAAAATTAACAAAAACGCCATATACAATGATCCTACAAGTACATAATACAAACCTGAGTCCAGAAATCCAAGAAACTATAAATGGTTCACGGGGAAAAACTACTTCTTAAGGAACCGTAGCGAACGTGGTAAATTACAAAAATTTACTCGATCTAAAATGAATTTATTTTTTTATCTTTTAACGAGCCGGAACATTTCTGTAGTCGCAAATTAAATTTTGCAAAAATTTTTCTTTTAAAAAAGAAACTGTTCTGGTGCAATAATACCTTGTAAATCGAAACATACGAATTACATCACTAGATCTTAGAAATTCAGATAGAAACTTTTTGTTTTTCTTTGTTATTTCTTAATCTTCAGAAATAATTTCAGCAACAAAACACACCACTTTATACTGAATATTCACGTAATTATTTTTTGTTCTCTTGAACTATGAGAATCATCAAGTATCGAAGACATTCTTTAAAATTTTAGATGATCGTTTTGTTATTTGTCGAGATTCTTCATTTTCATTTTTCTATTTTACAGGCACATAAACATATTTGTTTATATTTCCTTGGATTTGCACCACTCTCTCTCTTAAGAGAAGGAGGTACTTTGGATTTTTAAATGACACCCTATTTCAGAATTACATAAAACAGTCAATACATTTTGTTATGAATAATTTTTTTGTTGTACCATGACTTTTTATTTAAATTGCCTTTTTATTAAAGAATTATGAAGATATCATGCCTCTTCGAAAAAGAAAATATTTTAAAGTAGTACGCGTTTGAAATAGACCATTCTTTTGTAATATATCTAATAATTTTTGTCGTAATTTATGCAATTATCGTAACACTTTCACTTACGATTGCAGAAGTAACTTTTATAAATTCCTTCTCGTTATCAACATAGCGCGTTACAATACATGCTCCCTAAATTAGATTGTCTAATGAATTGCAACATTCACATACCTACATACATATCAGCATTTGTCAATTTATTTCATGTTAAACAATTTCTTTATTGTGAAATAAATTCGAAAACAACGTAATATGTGGGTGGTTTTATAATAATATTCAGTCACTATAGTTATTTATACTTCTACATTTTTATGTTTTGAAATTCGCTTCAATTGTGAAATTTTTCATATTCTTGACTTACATATTTCTGTAGATGAAGTTTAAATGAATAAAAAGTAAATTAAATTATTAACATCAGAACAGATTTAAATAACGAGTATCTAAAATTACAACCACATTGTTGTTTATTTTTTCCTTACTTATGGTAACGATTGAACTCATTTGAGAATCATTGATCAGTGGTGCTGAAACAGGATCGGAGCACGACTATCACAGTCACCCTGTATACTCATGTACACACAAACCTTGCCCTTAAGACATTGTGCTGCAAAGCTCGCCGAAATATCAAGTTGTAGCACTAATAATTAAAGTGCGTATTGTACTTATTTTATTAGAGCTTAATTTAAATGAGATAGATCGTTATGATTTCAAAGTATGACAAGAAATATCAACTACTATTGATTTCTATTAAACTGTTGCCTTTCTGATAATTTTATTCAGTGTGGAGGATTTTAAGTTCGTTTGACAGGCTTACCATTAATAAGATCCTTCTTTAGAGAAGCTTTTTTTTAAATTAAATTTGATCTGATCTGTCGTAATCTTTCAGATTTATTAATATTTATTATTCATTGGTAAAGGTTAAGTAAATTTCAATTACTATTACGTATCCACCTTTACATTTCATACCTCATAAAACAATTTCTATGTTTATTTATTCACACCTAAACAGTAGGCGGCATCTCATTAAAAAATCTATTATTACTTTAAGGTAATGGCATTGAATAATATAAACGATATAATCAGGAATTTGAAGTAAATATTGATAAATTTTATACTTGATGTAGGGTGTCTTTAGAATTTTTAGAGTCCGTCCAAAGTAAAATATTCCGAACCAGATTCTTGAAATTTCTGATTACATACTTCTTAATTCACAATAAGTAGCTTATGGTAAACACAACCATAAGTTAGACACAGTATTCCATTTTGAAAATGATTTTACTACCTAGAGTCATTTCATTATAAAAGTGAATAGCAGATACGTGTTGAAAAGGATTTAATTTCGCAAATAAAGATTTGATAGGTTAAAAAGATTTGATAGCCCATGAATTGAGGTCATCAGCCAAGGTGTTATCTGCCTGAATAGAAACGAAATTTGTACTGACGAAATTAGTTTACAGCACAGCCAGCAGCTTCAGTCGTGACGCATGTGGGTGTTACGAACGCGAAAAGAGATGAGCACCATCTGATCTTAACCGGAGATATGGAGAGAATCAAAGGAAAATTACTCAATTTATGCAACAATTTAAAGATTTAAAAATATAATCAGTTCAACAGTGTGTACAGACCTTAACGCCGGGAGAGTATGTGCGCACCTTAAGTAAATTGAACATGTAGTCACAGTAAGAAATCTATATGCTAAAATCAAAAAGAGTGACAAATCGAACCAAAGGAGACTTTAAAAGAAAAGTCACAGTCAGATGGAAAACTGATGTAAAAACATATTTGTTCACACATCAGATTGTGACTTTTATTTTAAGTCTCCTTTATTTCAATGATGAAACCGGCCCTTAAACCCTGAATTTGAAGCTGTTCGAAATTGATGCTGTTCAGAAAGTAAATTTAAGTAACTTTAACTATTTGAAACTTTAAACTTTAAAATTTAAAATCAAAGAATCGTCCAGAATCACAATTTTGCTTTAACGCTTTATATTAAAGTCTTAAGGAGTCAAAGTTACTTAAGTTTGCTTTCAGAATAACGCCATTTAACGCCTTCTCTTAAAGTATTCTTTAACATAAATTCTTAAATTTTTAAATCGTTAAATTCAAATATTTCTGAATAAGCCATACGTAAAAGCCTGTAGGGGAAGAAAAGTACAACAGTAATAAATTGTGCGAAAAAGAGAGCATCAATCGCAAATATACCTGTCCATAACATCGGGGCCGAGGCTGAGACAGCTCAAATGAGTTTTCGTCCTCCATGGCACCACGTAAAAACCGACGAAAGTTGTACAATTGAGGAAACGGAGGACAATTTGTGTTACAAAAATCCAATTATACTGCGATGAAAATGTTGATGAAAACTTATTTTCGACGTAATAAAAGCAGCTGAGAATCTACAATGTCAGACGTTTATACACCACACCCAATTACTACAACATCGGAAATAAATGCGATACTAAACTTAATACATATACAGGTGATATTTAGAAAGCGTTTTTTTTTCAAACCGTAACAAAAGTTATTAGTTGCTATACTTAAATAATAATAAGCACAAAGTTTTTTAATCTCGAACCGGACAGAATTATGAAGGGAAAATACTCAATGTTTCGCTATAGATTTCTTCATAATTCTGTCCGGTTCGAGATTAAAGAAAACTTTGTACTTACAATTTTCATCGGACAAGAACCAACTTCAATTAAATAATAATAATAGTAAGCGGTTTTATTTTTTGAATATAATACTCGCATTAGTTTAAAATAATTTAGAACCGGTTTTATAAGTTGAAATAATTCTTGTTAAACCAATTTCAAAGTGGAATACTATAAATAATCGTTAGGAACAATACTGCTTTTTAGTAATGGCTCCGCTATAATTGTTAAATTGCGTTCTAATCGCTTCTGACTTCTGTAATGGGTAGAAAGACAAGCAAGTGAACAAACAAAATAAAAACATGAAATAAAATTAAATATACGTTTGTTTGCTATCTTTTCGAACGCGACTTAAAATTGTATTATGACTGCATATTTCTCATCTTCTCGACTACGAATTAAGTACATAAATATTATGTTGCATTAAAATAATAATAATTCTGGCTGAGAGAACGTTATTACGGTCTACGCACTCTTGCAATCTAAATCGAAAAAAATTCTCTTAAAGCTTGCTGCTGCTTTATGTTTTAAATTTAATGTGCGCAGGTACCACCTGTTCATGCTATTAACGTGTAGGTTAATAATAATAATACAATAACAGTAATAAGTTAATAGCTTGAACAGACGGAACCTGCCCATGGCGCGGAATATTGTACCAATTGCGATATATAATGGCCTTCATACAGATATCGCGGAATCACCATTTTTATAAAGCAATTTAACACAGAAAGCACGCTGTGCATCAGACCACTATTCCATGTTTATTAAATGGCATTAAATGACGTATATTATCAAATTCAGCGCCCTCGCCCAAATATCAAATAAATATCGAAGTTTTTTTTTATTTTTCCAGTTTTACTTGGGTACTCTGTACATGAAATATCTTTCTCTCTGCAAATTTAGCATTTTTGCTCTGGGTCTAATAATTTATTTTTAATTTTTTTTATTTTTAATTTTATAAATTTTATAAATAACTAATTCTAGGCAAGACAAATCCAAAATAAAGAGTTATTTGAAACTAAATAGAAACAGTCAAAAAAACTGAAACTTTTTTGTACTTCGTTGGGTACAATCTCTTCAATATTCAATTTACAGTCGATACTTTCTTAATAAAAGATCCTGTCATTTATATGAAAACCTTTAATTCTTGAAATTAAAACTAACGTCTTGATTGAGAGTGACGACCAAAACTTAATGCTGGCAATTATACATTAATAAAATAATTGACGTTGGTTCTTGTCCGAATTTTCTTCACTCCCGACAAAACTATAAATCTCTAGCGAAACGTTGAGTGTTTTTAATTATCATTAAATTAAGAGTACAGAAGAATTTTAAAACACAAGATAAATTGGAATTCTCAATAAGTATTTTACTTAAAAGATAATATAAATAAAGCAGAATATGACTAGGACTAGAATGTCCGATAAATAAGAAGAATTTTAACTGCATAGATTTTCTTTATTTGAGAAATAAAAAATAACTTCATCGTTAGAAATAGGTATAACGTTATTGCTTCTTATACCGATGATTATAGATGATTGAGAATTATTTTATTAGATTGGCAACACTTCAATGTTTACGTTGGTATACTGGATTTTTAAATAGAGATTCTGTTACTAAGCTGGACTGTCAAATTCAATTAAAATCGTCCATTGTCAAACCAAAAATAAAGGAAACGAAACTCTTGATTATCACTTATTATTAAAAAAACTTTGTACTTACAATTTTCATCGGACAAGAACAAACTTCAATTATTTCAATATCGTTTTCACCAATATGTCCATTATCCAATGTCGATTAATTCCGTAACAACTTGACGTTGACGTCAACTCTAACCTAAAAAGCGGTGACGTGAAAATAATAACAATGAAAAATATGTAGAATAGCGATTACTGTCAATTCCTCTGTGTTTCCAACTTACTGACTTTGCTTCAATCATTTGTAGCCACGTGCTATAAAATTAACAGCTCTGACACGTTCGAAAATAACTGTACAGTATCTATTACACAATTTTACGAAATCATTTATTTCATTTCACATCCTAGAGTATTGTGAATTTTTTGACAACATGGATGCGTTTAAAATATCCCAAATTAGGCTATACGTGTGAGGTGCATTCAAAATATAGGCTTTGGTATAAAATACATGATCAAGTGATCAACAATGACCGAATATGTATTACTGATATCTTTTACAGATAGTAAATGGCTGTTTCAAAATGAGAAATTGATGATACTTCGGAAATATTTCAGATACAAACCTTTAACCATTATTGATTGTAGTGTATCGATTAAAAGTGACGATTGTAATAACGGATCGTTCTGAAATTTTATATTGGAGCAAGCCATGACTTTTTATTTTAATTGGCAATATTGAATATATGACATTGACGAGGGTTGGTATAAAGTATATATACCAATGCTCGCGCGAAAACTGGATTGTTTTTCAATGTAATCGATGCAATTGACTAAAAGTGACAATTGTAATATCGCATCATATTAAAAATTTTTAATTGGCGCAAGTCATGACTTTATTTTAGTTGAATGTATAACATTTAATTAAATTTAGGTTAGTTTATTCATCCATCACAAATTAACTTTAACTTTAAATTTATTGCCGTAATAGTGTTGCCAAGTTGGGCCAAATTTCGCCATTTGGGCTATATTCGTAAATCTTTTGGTGTAAAAAAATCGATTTGGCAATTGCCGTGAAATTAGGGATACTTTTTATTATTATAATTTCCTTTTTAAACATAAATGTGCATAAAAGTTTAACTAGACATCCAAACTGTAGAACACAAACTTTCTTCCATCTAAGGACCTTTTTTTGAAATAGTAGTCAAAGAAAATATCATATTTTAAAATTGACAATTGACATTTGTAAATTTCAAAATTTAAAGCGAGGAAGAAGAAATTAACTGCTGTTTATATGCCATTTAAGAAACTTAAATGGAGAATTATTTCCAAACTGGAATTAAATCAAGGGATTAATTTGAAACCGCATTTTTACTTGTACATGTTAATACATACACTTTTGACTCTTATACGATATAACAAAAAATTTGTAAAAATTAACTATAGCGAACAAAAAAATATACAGGAAAGGGCAAAAGTATGGAACCGGCTTAATATTTTGAAAACTGTTTGACGTATCTACTTGAAATTTGGTATGTGATTTAGAGTCAATAAAACCTATATTACCAATTTGTTTCAATTGTTTATCTACTCTTGTTTCTGAGATCCAATGCCTACTTGATTTTTTTTAAATGACAACCTGCTGATTTTTTTCCTGTATATAATAGCTCGTTTAATTTTCTAAACGACTACATAAAAATATTTATCTATTGCTTAAGAAAATTTTCGAGAAAATACCATTTGATGAAAAAGTTAAGAAAAAATATTAGTTTTCAATAAAAGTTGCTTTAAAAACATGAAACCAAATACGGGGAAGGACAAAAGTATGGAACCGGCTTAATATTTCGAAAACTGTTTGACGTATCTATTTAAAATTTGGTGTGTGATTCAGAGTCAATAAGACCTATATCATCAATTTATTTCAATTGTCTGTCGGCTCTTGTTTCTGAGGTCCAACATCTACTTGATTTTTTTAAATGACAACCTGCTGATTTTTTTCCTTTATTTAATAGTTCGTTTAATTCTCTAAACGACCAAATAAAAATAATTATCAATTACATAAGAAAATTTTCGAGAAAAAGACGTTTGAATGATAAAGTTAGGAAAAATGGTTTATTGTTTGATATTCGACAAAAAATCTAGTTTTAACAAAAAAAAAACTGTAAAACCAGAAGATTATGGGCTGTTCCTAAGATAGAACTAAAGAAAATTTTAATAAAAATTACCTTACCTGAACTTTTTCTTTCAAACATTATTTTCTAGAATTTTTCTTATACAATAGATAAAAATTTTTATATGGTCGTGTAAAGAACCAAATTTCAAATAGATACGTCAAACAGTTTTCGGAATATTAAGCCGGTTCCATACTTTTGCCCTACCCTGTATATTTGTAACATACAGACGCGAATAATAAATTTTGGTTGTCATTATCTGTCAAAATTTTGTACCCGACTTGCCCTTTGAATTGCCCTCCTTTTACACTGATTTTCAGATAATTTTATCTAATTTCTCCTCCGTCACTTAAATTATGCATTCCTTTTACTTCTAATGAGGAAGTTCAATTGAGGAAATTGCTTCATCTTCACCAGTTTGAAGAAAGCGCAAATCCCGCATCAGTAATAAGTATTCATCCCTCAGTAGAGAGAGAATCAAACATTGCTTAATAAAATATTTGATTCTGAAATGCTTTTTCTTGAAGCAATGCCTGAAAGATATTTCATTTAATTTAAAGAAACCCGTTTCACATATCTTAAATTATTTATAATGTATTATTTACAAGTTTTGACTTTAAAATTTTGACATCAAGAGTTTGACTCAAGAACTTCCTCAGTTTTCCCCTCCTCAACTGTGCGATATAGACGAATTTTCATTCGCTTTTCTACATGAGTCGAGCCACTCACCTCAACTGATCTAACTCAGTTCCTTAACGCGGCTTATGTCCAATCTTAGGACATTTGTATGGATATTCATGGTCTTCGTTTCCTCAATGCAACGCGCAGGTTCGCCGCCAGTTCTTGAGCGGTGGGCTATTAATCCGACGAATACGCGGCCACAAACGCAAAGTAAGTGATCGGAATACCGTCTAATTAACGTGTCGCTTATGAAAATGATATTGAGTTCCATACTTTCATCCGATATCAGGATGAGTGGAAAGGAACACACCAAACGGTGTGCATTTTACACGTAAATAGTCAGAAAATAGCAAAAGTTATTGCAATGTTTATTTGTATTCAAGTTATACTTATGGCACCTTAACAAAATACCTTAAATTAAATAATATATCGTCCCCTTCGTCCTTGGGAAGCATTGTTATATAGATCGAAGATTTCTTCTACAAATTCACTCAGTTAAAAATTTTTGAAATGAGTTTCGAAGATAAATTTTGCTTGAATAACATTAACTTAACTACTCTCGTGTAACCAACGAATATATATTTTTTTGTATTCCAGGGTTGCCCTTTATCAGAACATTTCACAATCATATTATCTAAGGCCAATAATTTGCATTTTATTTTTATTTTGAACAAAATTTGTAAATTGCACGTACAATCTAAACGCTTGGCAAGTACATACACTTTCTCTTTTAAATGTATCAACGTCCTCGCAAACAATTTTTGTGAAGGCGTGAAGGTACAGACGATCGAAATTGTTTTGTTCTTGCTGCAATTTCCTAGAAATTTCACTAAACATCTCGTCAACTGCTCACTTACTTTTACAACAAATTAAAATAAGCAAATCATAATTAGAACGGCGATATCTATCTATCGATTTAACTACACGAAACCGGACTGTGTTTCAGCATTCGTTGCATTGCTCAAGACAATTTTTTGATTTGCGTAATGCGATTTCGTAACCGATCTGTGAATGACAAAATTTTTTGAGATATTTCATACTTTTTATCACGTTCTATATAAATTTAGTGAAAGTTAACCGGCGGCTTTTATGCTTTGAACAACGAAAAATCAAGAATGTGGATTACATGTGCTTCAAAAATAAAGCAAAAAGCAAAATGTGTACTTTCTAATAATAATACAGCTTTCCTCTTTGAATAATAGAGAGACAATGTGTTTCTAAAAAATTGTATTTACATATTTAAAAAGACTTTCAAATTTTTTGTTCATGGACGAATGGTCCTTTTGATTGTTAATTAGTGTATAATTTAAATAGAAATCTTGTTTCAGAACGATCCTTCATACCAGTTCGGATTCGACGTGACGGACGATCTTAATACGAATTACCACAACCGCAAGGAACAACGTGATGGCAATAAAATAACTGGAAGTTATTCAGTGGTAGACTCGGACGGATTTCTTAGGACCGTAACTTACACTGCAGATCCCAAGGAAGGATTCAAAGCTGAGGTAATTGCATTTGGCTGCGTTCGTTTCAAATTAATTAGAATGTGTTCGCTTTATGGAATTACTTGGATTAAAATTAAGGCCGTCCAATTAGCACAGGAGTGTTTGCATAGAACGTAATTTTATGACAAGGTTTCGTAGATAACTACAATACTGATAAGTTTTCTTTTTATCTTTCACGCATTAATTAAGTTAATTATAATTCTGTCTAGTCACTATTACTTGTTGCTTTATATTCTACAGTCTACTGCAAGAAACTGATGGAGAAGACGACGAATTTAGGAATTGTATTGACAAAATTATAAATTTACAACGATTCTCGCTGACAAACTTTTATGGCAATTATAGAATTGGTATTTATTTCATTTTCCTATAATTTCATTGTACTTCGATCTTTTTTCACAATCTTTAGTTTTATTTATTCATATACTTACGTAACCTTATTAAGCTTTCTAAGCATGCCTTTCATTCACTGCGCTCTTTGCGACCAATTTACTGGATATGTTCACTCTTTCATATAAACTAAGGAAACGGTAACCCAATTTTACTTAAATGACCCAAACAGAATTAGTGTGCAATATGTAGCTTTAGGCTTTGCGTAAAATACCAATCTTTGTCTAATAATTTTACATTTTCTGCCTACTTTTGTTTTCAACCTAATTTTACCGCTCTCTGCTCATAAGTTATGCGACTGCTGATGTTAGGATTTTATTAATGACATTTCCTTCAATATTTTTGTATTTTTAATTTTGGAAGTTGATCCCTTATCTTAATCTGCGTTTTATCTATCCTTTATTGAATTATTCCTTGTCGTCCCCATTAAAATTTTCCTAAATTATTTTTGTTTTGTATTCGTAATTACATATATTTCTTCTCCGTTTTTCTCAACACTATCGTACCATTATTATAGCACAAACCCGTTTGGGTGCGCTTTTACTATTAAAGGCGTTTTGTATTTCATTTCTAACTTTTATCAAAACGTCTTGTACTCTTGCTTTTTTTAATGCTAAGCAAGTTATTCTCTTTTTCTGTGTTTTCTCCACCTCTCCTTAAATTTTGTTCTTATTTGGCTCTCCCTTTTTAGTTAATTACTTTTCATCGCTGTATTATTTTTTTTCTCAAATTCTTGCGTATATTTAAAGCAACAATTAAAATAAATAAATAAACCCAATTACAAACCTTGATTAAATCAAAACGCCATTTTTCTATATTTCTGTTTTATTATTTACTTTTATATATTTTATTTCTTCTTTTTATTCCCACATTCAATTCTTTTAAAATATTTTGAAATATTTTCAGATTTATTCGTTTCTATTTTTTTATCGCTTTTTTTATATATTATATTAATATTTTTGGTTGTATAGAAGCTCAGTTAGTTATGCTTTATTGTCAACGCTTCGATCTTTCTTACTAAAGAACTTCCTAAGGATTGCTGCTGGTGTTTCGGCGGAACTGATTGTAATTTACTTGATTAGTTCCATTACACGTATTTATTTAATGCTTGCGCTGGTCTATGATCATGTCAATCACAATCCTCTTCTGTAAACAGAGGAAGTTAAATTCATCACAATCAGTTTCCATGAAGCAGCAAGGGGAAGTGATTTTATAAGAAAGGGCGAAACGTTGATCGTCAAGAAGTTTTGCGACACGTTATAACCCGAAGCCAGAAGAAGAACATTCTCTTAATATCAAGTACTTTTCTTAAATAAATTAGACTCACTTCTGAATTACATCACCATCCTTCTTTTACAGTCTCTTTTATATTCTCTCTTTCCTTATTATTTTTTATTATTTCATTTTTTTAGATGACATCGCTGTTCTCATCATTTTCTCTTATTTCTTGTCTCCTGTTAATGAAAAAGAAAAAAAAAATTATATATGTACTTAAGAAAGTTTCGTTCGGGTTCTCATCTTCACATTTCTCCTTTTACACAGGGTGCACCAAAATGCATTGGATATTTTGTTTTTGCAATAACGAAATGTATAGTTGATCAAGAGCCCAAAGTTTTCAATATTTATTTGACATTAAAAATGGAATGCTGGAATCAACTCTGTTCCATCGTTCGAGTTTAACGGTCATTTCCACGTCAATTTAATTAATAGGCATTATTTGGCCTTCCTTGTATAATATACTCAATTAGAAGTCTTAATGTTTATCTATTGATTTATGTGTATTTACTTTTTTCTTGCTTCTTATTACATTTTTATCATAACGTTTCGGATTTCCCATTACCTTTACGTGATTATTTTTATAGGTCGTCATAATTTAAATTAATGATGACTTGTGAGCTCAAACATCATCTGTTAATATAATTTTTTTAAACAATTAACAATTAGAAATATTACTCTTTCAATTTTTTTAAGAAACGTCATAACAACAATGAAGAAGAACACTTGAATTCGAGCTAAAGTTAAAGAAATACATCTTTAACGTTACATTTTCAGTTCGAATTAAAGTGTTTTTTTTTCTGTCTGCATACATCGCTGGTAAGAATTATACTGAAATGACAAAGTCCTCTTTCTCTAGTTTGAAATTTTATAGTTATCAGTATTTATGAAACTTAATAATTTGTGTATTTAAAAAAAAAATTGAATGAAAACTTCGAGCAGCCTCTGTACAGGGTGGATTAAATTATAAGTGATAGAAAAAAACTAGTGGCCAAGTCTCGATCTCTTTTTTGGAGATTAATATCTTCTTTTGTTTTCAAGTTATGGCCAAAAATTTAACATTTTCGACTTTTCGTTTTTCGGTCATATCTCGTTTATTTCTAGAGATATTAGAAAATTGTTTGATCATTATTAGGACACTTTTTGGAATACAATTCAGTGGTGTAGTTACTTTTTTATTATTTACTTAAACTTTCGAGATATAACATAAAGTTATGTTTCTTTTAATGGAAATTATAGTAATCGTTGCCCTCATTAAATAGAGATTTTTTTTCTGTTTTCAAAAATATATACTTTGTTGGGTTTATTTCTTATAATTAATAGGAAAGACTGTTATTTTTATTATTATCCTTGCGTAACTATCGTAGTCTCAATAGGCTGGGTTCAATACGGAGCCGATTTTTTATTTTATTAAATTTTAACGAGCTTTCAAATATTTTCAAAGTTTTGGCTGCGTAAATAATTTCGTATTCGTTTTAATTTACAAATTTCCGTTTATCGTTTTGAGCGACCGTTCTGATAAGAGTTCCTGTCTGACTTTCTATTGAAAATGAGTTTATCATTCAATTTATAGAAAAATTGTTTTCAATGTTTAAACAGTCAAAATTGCACGAATACTCAACGTTTCACTATCGGTTTATAGCTTCGTTAGGAAGAAACGTTGAACGTTCCTGTAATTTTCACAATGTCTTTTTAAAATTGAAAACAATTTTTATACAATTTCCATCGGACAAGAAACGACTTCAATAAAAAATTTGTAATTGAAGTCGACTCTTGTTCGATGAAATATGTGAGAGAAAATAGTTTTTAAACGGACACTATGAAATCGCAAGAACACTCTACGTTTCGCTATCGCTTCATAGTTTCGTCAGGAGTGAAAAAATGTAAATAAACAAGTTGTCAAGAGAAGCGAAAAGATAACATGATTTTACACTGAAATACAAGTTGTTCGGATAAACATAAAGGTAATAATAACTAAATTAGAACTAAATTAAGCTTTCTTTTTTCTGTTTTGAGTTTTATTTTATTAAAAACACGAAAAACAAAAACAAACACACAAATAGTAAAATATAAACAAAATCGGACATGTATCAAACTAAATTTGCGTGCATTCATATTTAATAAAAACAAAAACAGCTTTTGCCAGATCGGTCGCAATGGATGCTACATTTCTCAAAACGGAATTTTGTAAAATAAAGTGCATGTGAAATTTTTTAAGCGGCCAAAACTGTCTAAAGGTTTGAAAGTTCGTTAATATTTAATAAAAACAAAAAAAAGTCGGCACTGCATTGATGCCAGCCTACTGAGACTAGGATACGCAAGGCTAATAACAAAAATGGCATTTTACCTATTAATTATAAGAAATAAACCCAACAAAGTCTATATTTTTGAAAATAGAAAAAAGATTTCTATTTAATGAGGGCAACGATTACTGTAATTTCTATTTAAAAAAACATAACTTTATGTTATATCTCGAAAGTTTAAGTAAATATTAAAAAAGTAACCACACCACTGAATTGTATTCCAAAAAGTGTCCCAATAATGATTAAACAGTTTTCTAATATCTCTAGAAACAAACGAGATATGACCGAAAAACGAAAAGTCGAAAATGTCAATTTTTGGCCATAACTTGAAAACAAAAGAAGATAGCCAATTTTTGTTTACGCTATTGACTTAATCTCCAAAAAAGAGATCGAGTTTTGGTCACTAGTCTTTTTCTATCTCTTATAGTTACGGAGATCCCCATAAGAGACATCGAATTTAATCCACCCTGTACAGCTGTTTCAGCATGGCATAAACTTATTATGTAGCAAACCCGCTTCAATTTGTCTATTCTATTGCAATGTCAGGTTAAAAAGCGATCAAAGGATGTCTCTGTTTTATCTATTCATAAAAAAATGTTAAATTAATGGCGTTTTCCACTAATTACTCTGGGCTGTTCTCAGACCTCCATTTTGTTTTAACCTCATGTAAAACAGAGCAGCCATTTGCGTTTCACGATAGCTTTGATTTAATAAGTGAACACTGTAACGTATTACCTTTTATAACGAACTTATATTTTTTTTTAATTAAAGGATTACTTTCTTAATTAGATTGTCAAATGTAATTTAGGTTACACCGCGACTTCCCAGTTACGCAAGAATCATATCTAATAAAATAATCGCCGTAATTTATTAAGATAATTTCTGGGACCCGCAAATTTAGATTAGTTTGGCGCTGTGTTTTATCAAAATCCTCTTTCCAGACAATAAAGTATCTTATCTTCCAGGTTGTGCGTAAACCCACTGATATCGTAGTGAAAATTCCAACCCCTACTCCGCCAACAAAAGAACAATACGTACAGGTATAAAGTGAAATGGCAGAATTTTACACAGTCGTAATAATGTTAGTATTAAATTTTCAGGCAGTACCATCTCAGAGACACATCCAAGGACAGAAGGCGAACTCTATTTATCAGTATTAATTAAAGATACGTAGCTTTAGTTGTTAAAGTATTTTATATTTTGTTAAATTGACTGAAATTTTATTTCAATAAATGATATTAAATTAACTATTAGCGACTGTAGTATATTTATTTTATATCGTTGGTGTAGATAATTATAGTGAAAATCTGTAATTCTTCACTCGTCAGAAAAATACTTAGGAATTGGTTGAAACCGAAAATTAAATTATGAAACAATACTGAGAGTGAATCTAGTGGATTGTTACGAAAGAAATTGAACCTCAGAATCAAGTATATCCTTGTTTTCGATTTCTCTATTTTATTCTAGTCGGAGGGACATAAAATAGATGGGATGAACTCAGCCGGTAAATATATAATTTATGGCGACGTGCTGACCCGCTGGAAATCTCATTGGACTTCGCAGATTCATGTCTCACTTATCTGGGAACCCCAGCGCAGATTTGGCAAACGTAAACCCCAGATGCGAGCGATATTCTTTCGAAGGAAACGTTATCTGCGAATGTGAGAAACCGCCTATGCCCTGCACAATGGCAGACAAGTTAAGCCCGCACGTGTTCTGATTTGACTTCAATTTGGATAGAAGGAAATAAAACTTCCGAATGTTAAGCATTTATCTATACTATATGTAATGCTTCGCGAGTTAAGAAAAAAATACAATTCTCCGCAGTTCAGTTTTATGCTTTAGGGACCTTTCTTTCGTTTCTTTTATCATATCAATGAAAGGGGGATTTTACTTGACAGAAACTATATTATCCACTTTTCTCTTCATATATTACTTTTATTAAAATTGCTGACGTTTTTCTTTATTCAAATGTAGATATGCATACAAAGGATATCACAAGTAGAATAAATGATAGCAATAGAATGTGAATGTGTAAAAAAGTAACTTAATGGCAATTGTAGTTTAAATAACATTGAAATTCATATCCTGCGGAAGTGAAACTAGCCGTCTACCTACAAATGTAATTATTGAAGGAAAAATGAATGATAGTAAAAGTATATGTGACTCAAATCATTAAAGCAGAAGAAATTAATAGATTATCATAAAAATACTGAGTCTGAGCATACATTTCAGAAAAGTACAGGAAGTAGTTACAAGACAGAAATAAAACCATTCAAAACAGGAAAAATAAGCACGTATGATAGTAAGTATAAAACCTAAAAAGAAGACATTTGAATTATGTTTGTTTAGTAGAAGAATTTACTTTTAGGTCCTGTACTTGGGAAAAAAATCTATATAAGTATAAACTGCAACGTTTTGAGAAAGCCCTCGGGTTCGGAACAAAAAATATGTATGTATAGTTTTGGGAGATTCTTTCAGCTAAGAGTGGGTTTAAGGGATGTCTGGTATCTGATCTTATTGTTATATTTTTTCCCATCGTGGTTTTTACCTTGCTCTCTCGACTTCCTAAGAAACAAAGCTCTTTCTTTTAATTTTCTGAACCTCTTGATATCTTTTTCTCCATTTTTTATTGACCATTGATTATACATCAAATCTCGAAGAGAACTCAGTCGAATATGTTCCACGACGATGTCCCTTTCATCTTTGCTTGGCTGCAATACGATCATTTCTGCTTAATAGATAATACTCCAAAGATTGCATATTTTAGCTGTATGTATACAATTCAGTAATGAAAATAGTTTAAATATTTGTTTTAGTCGCATTTAATTCAATTTGAATTTGTTACTGCAAAGAATGTTAATTTTATTTAGTTCTTCCTTTTTTCCCTTTATCCTCTATTTCCTGATAGAACTGGCAATATGGTCTTTGTACCCGAACAAAAGAAAAAAAAAATAATTTTGTCTTTCCTGGCCTATAAATCATCATTTCCGGCAGGAAAGTGGCTCAGTGGTTAGCCTAACCTTTGAAAATCGTGCCACTTCTCGGCGTGAAGGAATATGCAGATTGCTGTGCAAACCAAGAAGAAGATGACGAAGTTATCAGCTCTTTGAAAGTCAACAGAGATTGTTTGAATTCTAGGTTCTGTTCATGGCATATCGCCTGATAAGTGAAAATATGAATGGTATTCTCTCAGTGCTTTCTCTGCGTATAACAGTAAATTATTTCTAACTCCTGTGGTCAATACTTGTGCCCACCATTTAATGCGGTACCCACCCCTAATTTGTGTCAACTAATTTGTATTGTATTGTATTATGAGGTCGAAAAGCTCTTAAGTAGCCTCACAGAACTACGACCAAAATTTGATTTATTAGTTAAAATTCTCACTATTATTTAATAATATTAAAATGCGGTTTCAATATTTAAAAAATTTAAAATAGAGTACAAAGTAAAGAGAAGAAGGTTTTAGAGTTCTAATAGAAAAAGTTGCTATAAATAACATACATGAAATTATTCGACTTGATAATGAAAAATGAAAGAAAGGTAATAAAATAAAATGCACAAAACACTTACTTAATACCTTTAAGAATGGGGAAATGTTGCAACCAGGAATGGAAGCGCATATGAAAGACTATTAAAAGAACGACAGAAGTTGATGTGAAATCTACAAAAAGTTAATTAAAAATAAAATAAAACCAGTGATGAATTAACAATGTGGGCATAAAAAATTAAAAATAAAGAATACCAACCAAAATTTATACAAGGTGGGATCTTAAAATTTGAAAGTAGACAACCCATTTGACTTCCATTCATTCAGTACATTATTAAATAACGCAGTTCAAAAAGCTTGAGGTGGAAATTGTATATTATAAGTAAGGCATCGAATCTGAGGGTCCAAACTCAGAGGCGTTGTATTCCGCGCGCGGCGGGGCTCGATTTCTCGCTGCATTTCCGATAGGCACGGGTATTCTACGATCGAATTGTGCGTCTCATTAATTTTGATTTTGACGACATTTATTTGATTGCTGAGTCTGTCCGTAAATATTGAAGAGTTCAAAATTTACCTAGAGAAAGCGTCTCTCATACTCTGTTATGTTGAGAGATCATTTTCTCGCTTTAAAAGACAAGACATTCTCACGTCAAATCGAAATGAACGAACGAACGAAAATTTGGAACGTTATTTAATAATTAATTTTAATGACAATTAATAGCTAAGAAATTTTAGTATTTTCTTCCCTATTCGAATTTCGAATACCTGAGAATACTCAACAACGCGCGTCTCTGTTAAACCGGTCAATCGAACGATGCAGATCTGCGCTACACCGGAGGTGTTACGATCCGTAATCGGGGCCCTTCTTTTTATTGTATTGATAACTAGTTGTATACAAACTGTTGAATTATTAACTTGTTTACAATTGGCAGAAATGCGTGAATGGAATTTTTCCAATGTGGTCACTAACTTTTTAAAAATATTTTTTTTTTATTATAAACGCTCAAGTAAAAATCAAAAGGAATTAAAAGAACATAATAATGAGAACTCAAATACTTGTCGAAAACTCAGCTAAAAAAATCAAAACTAATCTGATGCTTGTAGTATCATAAGAGTACGAGCCTGACAAACCTAAAATGCAACCCAACATACAATCTTCATGAGTAACTAAATTAAAAATTGTATGTTGGGTTGCATTTTAAGTTCGTCAGGCTCGTACTCTTATACTACTCACACTGTATATAAACAGGTTCCAGATAATTAAATGTGGTATGGCTAAAGGCAGGTTCTCATTAGTCAATTTCATTGATCAATAAGACAGATTCTGTACTCCAGAAAGAAAGTTGATTTTCAACGAAATTGATCCATAATTTTTCGTTTCTATAAAAGTCGAAAGTACTTTGATTAATCAACGGGATTGATTCAATGAAATTTAATGACGAATGAAGGGTCAAAACGAGGTTTCAATTATATTGAAACAAATAAGTACATTTTCGACCAATAATAAAACCGTGCACCTTGCATGCTCTCTATCGTAACAGTTGATAACCACTATGAAATATGCACATCAAGGTTAAGTAACTGGAAGAGTAAAAAGAGAACAAAAAAGAGCCTATTCTCAGACGCGCACTTCCCTTTCTTATATGGCAAAGGTAGAGAGCACCAAAGAACACAGCGAAGTGCGCGATATTCTACATTCTGTTCGTTTTGCCATACTGTCACGCTCTGTGTGCGCTAAAGTAATTTAGTTTTTGGAGTAAACGTAGCTCTTGGTAGACGGTGCCGCTCAGGTATGGGCTAAAGGCACTAAGGGGTAGTTTACCCGATAAACAAAAGATTTCTTACCTTGTCCTGGGTCTTGATTCTAAAAAGGAAGCTCCTCTTCAGAAAAGCTCCCACAACACTTTTAGACTTTATTGAGCACCTTCCGATACGGAGCCACCTGGCCGAGCTCCCTTATTTCCCGACGCAAAAATGGCCATCCGCATTAAATGTGACGCAGCACTAGCACAATACCAGCTTGGAATGAAATTCGGTTGCAATCTCTTCACAGAAGCACCGCATTTACTTCAGGTCGCACATTTCCTAGAGTTAGATGTCGCCTCGTCGGCGTTAGTTTTCACGTCGGGTCAGGCTGCAAAACCCTCCAGTTTTCCGTAAAGCCATTGCGGCCTCGAGACAGATCTTTGATTCCGCGCTTTCTGGAAACTGGAACTTGCCGGATTTTCAGTTCTTGATCCAATGCGAACCCGAGTTGATCTAACTTCTGGCTTATTTGACATTTAAGGGTTTGGCTTGTACGACATCACTGCAGTTGACCTCTACGGTTAATGGTTTCCACGATATATGACTGGCACACTTGCTTCATAGACCATTGTTTCCGGTAGAGGTTTCTAGTGGGTTCCAACGGTGATTTCCACCATCGCTTCAGTGGGAAAAATTCAAATTAGGAGGAATAGGATGACTTTCGGAGATCGGATCATATTTTGTTTAATGTTAAGAACAAATAATGTATAATAATAATAATAATAATCGTGTCTTTATTATTATACACAGAAAATAATAGAATACAAAGAATAAAATTAAATTATAAAGGGTGATTCATTATAAGTGTCCGACTCGTTAAGAGCATATTTACTAAAGTCAGTCAAGTCCCAAATTGTAAGAAAAAAATTTATCGGAAACATTTCGATAATCAACGTCTATTGTGCCTCAAATGGAAATCGTTTGAATAGCACCGATGACTATTGGAATGCGATGCGTAACGTGTTTTTAAAATCGGGTTGACTAAAGTTTATGTTTTAGAAACAGTGTTAATGTAACAGATATTCGATGTGACCTTAATGTTTTGCGCCTATTCACATGATTGTTGAATAGGCCGCCAGACACAACGTGTCTTAGGGCTAACTTATTCGGCTAAATTTAACTAGTTATTTAATTTATTAAAACTGCAGTTACTTCTGGATGCTTGTTTTGACTCGCGTACTTCAAGCGTAAGGTTTTTCTTCTTTGCACGAGCAAATCTGCGTGTCAACTATTCTACCACCCAAAAGTGTTCAGAAGTTTTGCATGAATGTCAGCGTAATCACGAAAGCCAGGTAGTGATTTACATTGTTTTGATTTTTTTTCCTTCAGCAAGAACCCAATTTCCTCAACTGTATTAACGGAATCTTCATAATCTGATTTATTTTTTTGTAATGTTTAATGACTCGCTTCACTTTAATTCGATTAATTATCTCGCACATGAAGCAATTGTAAATTCGTAAACACTGTGGTAATACAAACGTTCGTTAAAAAAAATCCTAAAGGGCCGGGGTTGTTATTAAAAGCACAACATTCAATTCTTCGTGAATAAGTAATTTTAAAATGCCCGAATTTCACTAAATTTCTATGAACTGATACGCATGTTGACACGAACACGATTCCACTGACAAAATTATTATTGTATCCCTACTTCATCATAAAAAAAATCAATTTCTTTGTTCGCATTATGCAATCTTTCCTCAGAGAGTCGTAAACAAGTCGTTTTATGGTTTCAGTTCAAGGTTACGTGTTCGTGTTTTGTGTTTCTTTCTTCGAAAGTCTATTTTTGTTGTGACGCATTCAACTATTCCAGTGACCACCAACAAGTTAACATGTGAATTTTTAATCCACTTTATCTCAAAAACTATACAAGTTAGACACCCCTATGTCTACAGTTTTTTACTTTTGTTTTTTGAAGGGCTACTGTGGTTAACGGGTCGGACACTTATTCTGAATCATCCTGTATAAGGGAGAAGATAAGTGAATAAGTAAATGAATAAATTACAACTAAGGAGAGGATTATAATATAGGACGTGGTTAATTTAGGCCTATTGGTTGACGGAGTGGTTCATTTCCTCCACAGTGCCGACTTGACCGTGCCCTTCCACCCAGAAGTTTTTTCGGGCGGTTTGGTTCCTCTGACGAGGAAACTGATTTAGAAACGTACGCTGAGGCTGGTGGGCTGTTTTCTTGTAGTCGGTCACTTAAGCTGCAGATGAAGATGTTTAGGTCTTCTGTTGTCGGAGATGGCTTATCTTGAGGACGACGTTTCGTAATTTCGACGACGTCATGATGGGGTTGATGATGAGGTAGTCGCTCTCCATAAAGTTGGAATGAAGTGCGGCTTCAAACAAGTCTTAGAACGCGCTGTCCGAAATTCCCGGGGTGACTTCATATGCCAATGCAAGCAGGTCGTAGTAGTAAATTTTGATGTCTTCAACTTCCTTTTGGTCACGACTTCGTAACCTTTCCGCTAATCTTTTGACGGACTGCTGTCTACCGAATTCAGTCTCCAAATCTTCTTTTATCTGCTCCTAAGTTTTTCGGTTGTTTCGCGCGTCTTAGACATATCTGAGATACCAGACATTTGCTGCACAAGGCTTCAAGAAATGTCGATACGTAGTAGATTTTCACAGTGTCGTCCCATCCGTTGCTGATGGCGGTCTTCTCATACGATTTGATGAAGTTGATGATGTTGATGATGAAGGGTTAAAGATCTGTGGTGAAATGAACTTCGGAACTACTGGCGTCCCGATCGACGCGAGAGCTTCTGATAGGGTGGTATTCGCCATTCTTCTTTGTAGCTCTTCAAATAGAAATGATGATAGAAGTAGATTGTCTTGCAGCTTGATTCTCGAGGCTGTCTCCTCCGTTTGAGCTGACGCTGCTTTCTGCTTCTGTTCGCTTGTTTGAATCATACAGGTTAATTGCCCGGGACAGTCAATTGGGGACCGTCGCGAAAGAAGGGAGGAAGATGGCCTCATAGCGGAACGAAAGAAAGAAAATAAATCCTTTGTTTATCGGGTAAACCACCCCCTGGACTGTCTACCAAGAGCTTCGTTTACCCCAAAAGCTAAATTACTTTAAGCGCGCAGAGAGCGTGACAATACTAAGGGCCTGCGACTCAACCGAATTTCATACCATCATTGGGAATACACGTTACACATGGCGTTCTCCACATAATTAACTTCGATGATGCACATTCTGCATTACAAGCAATTGCATAATAATTTAAAACTGGTTTTATAACAATTATTCAGTTTGGCGATTTCTTAAAAGCGACATTTGTTCAAGTGGATCTTCAGTGCCCTGGAATAGTGTGAATTCACTTCGAATTCAATTCTATTTTCAGTTACATAGATTCAGCCTTATCGATCAATGAAATTGACTAGTGAGGACCCGGCTTTACTCTAATTGAAAATATTTTGGAACAGCTGTCAGAAAAACAAGTCCTTTAAGATTTGATTGTTGAGTTGTCTACTTCGAAATCTTCAGAGATTGCGATTTAAAATGGACAATCTCTGTAGTAGAGTTAGAGGAATAAACTTAGTAAACATAAAAAAAGGGAAATAGATACTGTAATGATTTATCGACATTTGTCGGAAGCTGCAGACTTCAGAACTTGACGTGGCAAGAACTCGAAGCTTCGACGAACGTGTGTCTGTTTCTGCGGCGGAATTTTCTGGGCCACTCCGATAGCCAATCGGATGTCTCGCGAGCCGTGGAATGTTCGCCTGACGGAAGAATCTCGAAACCAGGTCAGATATTTAAGCGGTCGGACGACGAACTAAAATACAGTACGTATTGATGTTAACTGTTGATGTCTTGATTTATGTTTAAATAAATTATGATGTCGTGTTAAATAAATTAGTGTAATGTTTTAATTAAATTAGTTTGTTAGTTATATTTTAAAATAAATTTAACGATCTCTAGATACGTAACAATATAATGGAAAAGAAATCGAGACAGCCAAAAAAAAACGGACAGGCAAAGAATAATTTCGCAAATAAAGAAGAAATGAAATTCGAGAAATTAAACGGAACGTGGGAAAATATTGAATTTACTTTGCTGCCAGAAGTAAACTGGCAAATGTGTGTGTTTAGCATGAAATGAGAAGAATCTGTGAATAAGTACGCCTGAGAAAGTAGTAAAAATTTCTCCAAAATCCTTCAAGGGGTATAAAAAACTATGAACATAGCTCAAGACATTGAGGAATGGGAAAACCAAAATTATCTCTTCTAATTATTATCAGTAACAAATCGCGATCATGAAACCCAACCCAGACTTTCGCATTGTTTGTTTTTTCTTTTTTCTTTATCTGTGGTGTTTACTTAACGGAGTCCTAAGTCATAAACTTGTCAGAAACTCAGGAGCGGGAGTGTATTTTGTGTATGTAAAGTGTTCCATGGCCTTGTTACTTCTAAAGCTCCTCGCCGTTGAAGGAGAAACAGTGTCGAATTGTAAACTCTACACTGAAGGATACCTGAAGTGAGTAACGACCACCCCCGAGAAATATCTCGAGCGGGGTGCGAACCCACGAACTTACGCTTGCAAGGCCGGTCCCTTGCCACTTGGACAATTCAGGCGTTAATACTCTACAATCTATTAAGTAAATAAAGACGGGTGTCTTGAGTGTTAACGAATAAACTAAAGATGATTAGGTTTAGAACTAAAAAATTATGAATTAATTCAGATGACACTTTTGGTTACAGTTAAAACCTTCTTCAAAGCCGTTCAAAAGGCACCACGAAATTAAAAGCAATTAAAAACGAAATATAATTATATTAGTTCAAAGTTATTAATCAAAACAATCGTATAATTTGATGACATTATAGTACAGTTTTAAGACGTCGTACATTTCCCAAAAACAAACGCGAAGAAATCCATTAAGAAAGTATTCCGCCGTAAACAGACACCTCACTCATTTTTACACATCATTACAGTTTCAAACTTTCTCAATTTTACAGAAATTTATACACTCCTGTAAAGTCTCTGCTGTTTTATAGATCTGAAGGAAATGTAGTGTAAATTTTTATGAAAATCGTCAAAGTAGTTTCGCAGAATATTCAATTAATTGCCCCATTATCAAACAGATGTCTGTCTCAGATATGCAAGTATATTTTTATTCAAACTCATTTTAGTATTTCACTTGTTCATATGATTAAATGTGTAGAATGATATTATTTCCGATTGCAGTAACTATTAAATTATTTTAACGAAAATTTTAAAATTATTAATAATTAGGAAAATGCATTCTGGAAATATTTTTACTCAACTCAAAAATTTTGTCAATATTTTGAATCCAAACAATAATATTACATTTTAGTGAATATGCTACTAAAAACAAGAGAGCTGTTTATAATTGCCGCAGTTCTGAAATTATAAAAGCAGAAATGAGCGTGAAATTTAAATAGTTTTCAAGACTTAATTTTTTATTTTACTTTTCACAAACAATATTTTTCATCGCTATTTAAAGCTTACTAACTAGACAAAACTAACAAATTTTCTCTCAGGTTAAATTATCTGAAACTTAAAAACCTGAAGCATTTAGTTCGGCTCAGAAAATGAAATTACTCTCCATTTATTAAGCAGACATGCGGGTTCATTGTTTTGCTTGCGTGATAAATGCCTTTCCACTTTACTTCCCGCATGTTTAAACTGTATCGACATCAATTAATTGTTACACAGAAATGCAAATAAAATCGATGAGGACATAATTCACAAATTTGAAGTTAATTGAGCCTAAATACACATCATTGAGCTTTACCGCCGATAATTTTACGGCGGACAGCTTTATTCAGGGCGTGATTTAGGGCCTTATGGTCGACATTATTTTCAAATTAAAAACTGATTATCGACCACTTCACATTATGAGCGGGGGAAATGTTTTTGTTGCCATTAATATTTGTCGCTTCTTCGGTTATCGGTTGACACGAGAGTGTCGTTCCATATTAATCAAAGCTAAATATTTAAATTAACCTCTACATGCACTTTATTGAATACGTCTGTAAACATAAAATACCATGAATGAATTTCAGTAAACTAAAACATGAATTATACAGAGTCTCTACAAATGATTTATTGATCCAGTGACCTCTGGAAAACTAAAAAAAAAAGAGAATTTGTTACTTATTAATACTATTGTGAGCCATTACAATAACCTAACGAACATCAACTAATTCATTTCTCACGTATCTGAATTGCATTAGATCCAAAAAAAAAATACAACTACGGCAAATTTTCATCATTCAGAGTAAAATAAGAAGCAATCAATTGACAAAGATTTTCACGATCATAATCGGAAAAGGACGGAACATTCCAGGGCCTCCTGTGTCCAATGAATTACTTACAGAAACCTTTCGCTAAAACCATAAAACTTTTAACATTAAAATGTTTTAAAAAGAATGATGTGCTTCAGAATTGACTCACATTGATTTTATTACGGTTTGGAAAACCGTTTTTCAAGAAACGTCCTGTATACCGAGTTTTCAATCGCACTGAATCTTGATTGCGCAACATTAAGAAATTGTATGTGTGGGAAAACGCTTCAAGTCGCGCCTGTCGCATCTGCTTTTATTGCGTTGAAAATAGTTTTTATTTCTACTATCGCCTCGTCAAAATATTTAGTTGAATTCTTTATAACGCAAATGGTCTCGCACTCTCTTTTGTTATCGGAATGCAACTCAGACGATTTTTTGCATTCGTTTGATTATCGCCGGTCGGCATATCTTTCACTGAATTAAATAAACAACACCGTCTGAAGTTTCTATTTTTGGATATAACTGCGTCATCTTTTGCAAGCATCTGCAGATGTATTTCGACTTTTCAATTATTTATATAAAAATTTAGTCGCCTATGTCAGATTTGAAACTTTCAGTTCTTTCAATTAATGGAAAATAATTTATACGTCAGTCAAAAAGTATTACGACTTATTGTACAGAGCAAATAATAGGTAGGTACTCTTGTCGTTTAAGTTACAGCAATTCTTTCTTTATTAGAATGATAATTGTATTCTACGTCACTACATACAAAAATACTGTTGTTTCTGATACTATCAATAAACTTGAACTGATTTAAATCAGTTTTAAATTCGATTGTACTAAGAATTAAATAAGTTTCACACTGTTCAAGAACAAGTAACACGTAAAGTAAAGAATATTAAAAAAAAACCCACATCATGTACACAAATTCAGTTGCCATCAAAGTTGTTTTGAAATTAATAAGAATAGTAGGAAAGTATTTTGTGAAGCAATGCAGGAGCAAAGAAATAAATCCTAACAGTTTTTCATCGTCAGTATGGTACACACATGAATGAAATTTTATTTTGAATAAGAAACATATTGTACAAAATTCTGGTTATTGAATTGCAAAACTTCAAATCTGACATACTAAGGCGACTACATTTTTCATTTGAAATTTAAAAATTTAATTTCTATTTCAAAAGTATTAACACAATAGGAATAATTTTAACACGATAACATTGGCCTTAATTTTTTCTTTCATTTAATACCATTACTATTTTTGTATCTTTAAATGGCGAGCAGTAATCTACAGAAACGTAGTTCTCAATGGAACTTTGATATGTTCGGGTTTGAAACTTTCCACCCGGTATATTGCGGTGAAGACAGCTTGCCTACCTACCTGGTTGCCCTATAAAATCTTATTTGGCTACTTACATCACAAGACGTCAAGATAATTACTATTTGCACGAAAACAAACACATTCCCAGACTAGTTAGTTGAAAGGAGTTTATTTATTTTCTAATTTATCAGACAGGTTAATTATAAGGAGTTTACGCCAGCCTAGTTCGCTATCCTTGCTGACTTACTAAGATAACAGTGGCTTTTCAAAAATTTTTCAGACTTACGCTATACCATTGGGTCGAGAAAATTTTCGCACCATAATTTTTTACAACTTTCGGAGAGGACTATCTCAATAACAATGTCTCGCCCAAATGATTTATGTTTTTTTTTTTAATAGTAAAACATCATGTCAATGGTGAATTTCTTGTTGGTACTGCGAATTTCAACGTAGACGCACTAGCTTCACCGACTATCTTAAGAGAGTTCCACCAAGGACCGGAGTCAAGAAACATCGATGCTGTACGCTGATCAAACATGTTACATATTGCGAAATTGAGACATCCTCGAACGAAATTGAGATACCCTTGGGCATTTCGACGAAACTGAGACATCCTTGGGCATATCAAGGACCCGAATGGAAAAGACATGATGAATTGAGGTGTGAGAAAGCTTCGCTTTGGATCTCACAACTTTTAACTCTGAAGGACAAAAAGCAATTCGTCTCAGTTGATACCGAAAAAATTTAAGCCGGTTCAACAAAAGAAGTTCAAAGAACGTTTATAACGTTTATAAATCCAACGAAGGTTAATCATTCCTAAATCATGTCGAAAATGATAGTCGTAACGTTTGTGTCAAAATCGGTCTTTTTATCACCATTCTTGCACCAGGTTTCAATATAACTGCAATTGAAAATATTTCATTAATTAAAAATTGTCCTTTATTTCAATTACTCAACAAAACTATTCAATTTAAAATTTTCTCAAACTCAAAAGACAATTAAGGTTTTAAAGCAGCAAAACCTTGAATATTTTAGACCATCCTTCCCGACCTAATATCCAATGATTTTTTTATGGTCCCAAGGGTCAAGAATGGATTACGTGCAGTTAACTGAAGAAGCGCTCAATGCTTTCAGAAAGGCGGTATCAATTGTCCCTTCCGAAGACTGGAATAACTGCTTTAACAATTGGATTGGGCGAATGCAGAAGTGCACCAAACTTTGTGGAGAATACTTTTGAATGCAATAAAGTACTTTGATTGTTTTTACGGCTATATGCAAAACACCCCTCTTATTAAGTTTATTTCCGGACTTGAACGCTTTAAACTTGATACTAAGCAGTGTTCATTCTTACAAGGTGATCTTAGATCTAGAAAATGATAAATCATTGTCACAATGGGAGTTTTTCGAGTTTTTCATAAAAAATAATATGAAGAAATTATTAAAGCACGGGCTTGTGAAATCGAGGGCAAGTGTCATAACAATGCGTGTGTTAACCCGATATAACACGGTTCTTGTTTCAAAAAAGAAAAACATCGGCAGAATCGCGACAACTAGGGCAAACGATTTCATCAAGTAGGCAATACAATTGAACGCCCGGCATGTTACGAATAACGCAATATGCGAATCAATAAAAAATTCGTATAAAAGTGCGCGTAAAATTTAGATAGGCAGTCGACCTAGGAACGACTCCGAATTGGCATCCTCCTGCCATCTCGGAGAAGGGGAGCCACCCGGAACGCTGATCCCAAGATCATCAGCATCCTGACCGCCGATCGGAGGACGACTCCTGCCACCACCGCCTACGCCCAGCCAGAAGCTGCCGATCTCATCCCGGTCAACTCCAGTTCCGGGGAGCCGCATAAGCCTGCCAGCTGAAGCCATCGCCGCACTCCTGCTTGACGTCGCCACCTCATCCGGCCCCACAATGGTCGTCGCTGGTGCCCCTAGATTTAGCACCTACTCCGTCGAAGCCATCGCAAGCGCCTAGATACCGGAGTCGACAACCTTTAGCGTGACATGATGAAGGCGCTTAAGATCCAGAGCCAGAAGAAGACCGTGGTCATCCGTTCCTGAACCGACCTTGACATCGCAACAACATACCGCCCGTCGAAGCACGTCACCACCAGACCAACCCAGCGGCCTCACAGACGATCGAATTTCAACCACCCGTCTTGAATTACGAACAAACCCCATCATATTAAATTTTACATTAATAAAAGGTATCCACTTTTATAAAATAACTGTATTTCAAGCTCTACTTCCCTTCTGAAACCCTCCGCTACCCCCTTACCACGACAGGGTGGAGGCACCACCCTAGTGTGACATGGTGGAGGCGCATCAACCCTAGCGTGACATTATGATCGATTAGTTCTTACTATAACGATGACCCACAGGTTCAGTTTGGTTGTCATTATGGTCTTTTTGTGTCACGTTAGGACGTCAGTTATAACCAGGCCTAGGCGCATTTTAGGCGGAAGGTTTCGTTAAATATACGAGGAACTACTAACATGCTGAAGCGATCATAGTCGGAAAAAGTGCTAATCTTTAACGCGTTTGCCATGTAAAAACAAAATAATAAACCAGTCGAGGCCCGAGAAATCTATGCGGCACGCAGTAACTACTACAGTTCTGGTCGACTGGATAAGAAGAACTTGTTTACGTAACCGATTCATTCCGAAATAAACTCGCATTCTTTTTGCAGTGACGGCGCTATAATTGATATGAATTAAATGTATTATGCCAGTCTTTTTAAAAGCTACATTAAAGAATTATAATGTTTTCATAATTATTAATTTGAAAGAAACTATAAAGGCAATTATGTTACACACGTAATTTACATCAAACGGTTGTTTCTGATGCAATGGGCGTGAGGATGAGAGTGCCTCGGGCGTAAAAGCCGTTCAGCGGTGACGTTGAAATCTACGCCGCTGCTTTGTTTATCTTTGTACTAGTTTTTACCAGATATCCTAGGAATGTGCGACCCTTAGTTATAACGTAAAGCCATGGCTGTCTTTGATGTCCAATGGAGACCCAGCAGGGACGGATCGTTGCTAACTGATACTTAGGGGAGTTATATGACCTCTGCGGTTGTTTGTTAGGGACATTTTGCCACGAATCTAACGTAACCGAGTTGGTCGACTAAAGCCAGACTTGAACGGAGTCTGAATTGGAGGATGAAAATTCGTCCATTTCAGCAAGGGGGGGCGGGGTCTAATATGTGCTCATTGAGATAGTCTCCTTCGGGCAGCTGGGGTGGACTCTTAGGGGTAGCAGTTGTTAGTCCACTTGCTGGGCTAGAGATATGTTTTTCCATTCCGACGTATTGTCACGATAAGGATTATAAAATGTAAAGGAGTCGCGACGAAATATTTCCGCGAGGAATAAAGTAGAACAATTAAGACAGCAATCTTGCGAAATCTATGCTACAAGCGGTTCACGTTTCATAACAAAACACGCGCTATATGTGGGACAAGTTAATACAACAGGTGACGAAAGGAGAACACAGAAACATGTCATAACAGTCGAATAGACAGATTTTCGCCTATATAACGTACGGAAGAAGATGGGAAGGCAGTCGAACCCGACTCCGGTAGGCTTAGTGCCTACTGTAAGAAGGGCAGCCGCCCTCGCAGTCGAACCAGCCGTCGACTCAAGTAGGCCTAGTGCCAACTTCCCCAGGAGGACCTTCCTCACCGACGCCGTGCAACCGCCATCCGCATCAGGACGCTGCCGTTTCCAAGAAGGATCATCATCACCGACGCCTTGTTGCCGCCACCCTCATCAGGACGCTGCCCGTTCCAAGGAGGCATCCTCACCGACGCCTTGCCGCCGCCACCCTCATCAGGACGCTGCCCGTTCCACGGAGGCATCATCACCGACGCCTTGCCGCCGCCACCCTCATCAGGACGCTGCCCGTTCCACGGAGGCATCCTCACCGACGCCTTGCCGCCGCCACCCTCATCAGGACATCTCATCGCAATTGCTGCAGCCCTCGAGATTGCCCTGGATCCGGTTAGCCGAATCGTCGGGTCTCTTCAACCCAACACAGAGGGATTCCTCATCCTCGCTGTCGCAGCCGACTCGTCGCGATTTCGATAATCACGAAAACGCACCCCCGCACATTTAAAGATCGTCCGCCGATAGATAATAATATTCAGTAAATAAAGGTATACATTGTTTTGGTAAACTGTGTTTTCAAGCTCTACCACTGAGAACCCGCTACCTACCCCTAACCACGTGACAGTATGATACGGAATTCGATTTCAAATGCGATTTCTTGGAAGATCGCCTACTTATATGAAAATGAAAGTTAAGTCAAAGGAAATATAAATGACTTTTTCATGAGTACGTCATTGGTAACCGGAAACTTGGATACAAAAACCGCTTTCCAAATACGAATTTTAAGCAAGATCTGTACTAGACTTCCAAGATTTGGAATGGGAACGCTGCATAAGTCATAAAGGCGTTGATATATGGATAGTCATAGAAATAGGTGCGTGAGGGAACGGGGGAAAGTAAAAAAGATCAATTCAAGTGCGTTCCGCGCACCCTTCAACTGGAATATGTTGGATCAGTTCGGAGAAGCGCTGAGTAGCTCATCTTGGCAATTAGAAAGCGGCTAAAGTTGGAAACACCGTTGCGAGACTTAAGCTTAGTCGGTTGTTTTTTTTTTTTTTTTTTTGGGAGAACTGTCTATTCAGACATGTAACCTAACTTTCTTGTTTTATACTTTTTTGAGCTCGCAAATTTTGTTTATCCTATTCTCATCATCAAGCAACAAGACATTACAAGAAAAAGAGAGTATAAATTGGATTCCAAGTGAAACGAGAAACATCTATGCCAGGGCTAAAAATTAAAAGTGAGTGCGAACGAGTAGAACCTCGAAAAAACGAAATACGAAAATAATGCTTGAAACGAAGTAATGCTAACCCCGTACCTGATCAACCAAATTAAATTGTCATTTTTAATCATCATCATCATTCTTGAAATATTGGAAACAATTGTAACTACTGACAATGAATGAGCTGCATATTAAAACGGAAATATTAGCAAAACAATGGATTTACTGAAGCGTAAATACGTCTAGCAATAAGAATGCAATTACATTCCAGCCTTTGCGACGTCAAAGGGACGTAGACAAATGGCAGTGACGCATTGAAATCGGGATTTTACCTCGATATAGAAGCTATTATTTAAAATGTAATTGGTTTGCATCTGCTGAATTATCGTTGCTTGAATTTCGCAGGTAAATACATCTGCGAGAGCTTACAGTGTCACGACAAAATTAAAATAAATTTTGAATTTACTTCTAGATAAATATAATTCAGTAGACATTCAGATTTATCTGCATGCACACTGCTGCATACAACATATACCAAGACTTGCTTCTTCCAGAAAATAAACTTACATATTGTACAGCAAATATATTGTTGTACAATACGTGGGCTGCTTGAAAATTTTCTGGAATCTAGTAGGTCCAGAATTGTTAGCGTTTATAATAATAATAATAATAATAATAATGCTTTATTGATGATATAAACACAAGGTATATCATAGGTCAAAACATATAGAATAAAAATACAAAATACAGCATATTGTATAAAAAAGTATTCTAGGCAGTGTAAGTATGCTGGAGAAATTCTTCGAGTAGAATCGAGTAGAAAGTATTTTTTATTAAATAATTTTTAATGATATTTTTAAACTTCAGAAATGGAGTTGCTCTTATTTCGGCAGGCAGAATATTGAAGAATTTTATTGCAAAATAATTAGTTCCATTCCGAAATTTATTTAATCTGTGTTGTGGCAGTACTATGTCAGAATTGTGTCTAGTATTGTGGTTGTGAAGGGACAAATGATCATTGTAATTACTGGCATTCAATTTCATGTAAATCAAACATTCAAGTATATATAATGAAGGAAACGTTAAGATATTAAGTTTTTTAAAGGAAGGTTTGCAACTGTCTCTATATCCAATGCCGTCTATTATGCGAATAGCTTTTTTTTGAAGCAGAAAAATTCCCCATACCATTACAGCATATGACATGGCGCAGTGAAAAATACCGTAATAAGCCGCTATTACGGTACTCAAGGGAACAGATTTAACTAAGTTTCGTAAAAGATAAGTGACCGTAGCAAGTTTATTAGCCAGATAATTAATATGTTCACCCCATTGTAAAGTAAAATCTAAATATACACCCAAATATTTGATACATTTTGTATTTGTGAAATTTGTTGTCTTAATGTTATTTGTATCTCTTAGAGAGAACAGCATAAACTGTGTTTTGCTTTCATTCAAGCTGAGCTTATTATTTGTAAACCAGTTTTTAATTTGAATTACGGCATTCATAAAATTATCAGTTCCTTTTATCAAATCAGCATCACGAGTTAGTAATGTTGTATCATCCGCAAACAATAATATCTTTTCGTTAGGTAGACATTTATCAATATTATTTATGTACAGTAAGAACAAAGTAGGACCAAGTACAGGTCCTTGGGGAACACCAAACGTAGTATTTACTGTATTTGAGCATTCGCCACGATAGCGAGCAAACTGTCTTCTATTCGTTAGATATGATTTTATTAATTTTATACTGGGTACATCAAAATTGTAATATTCTAGTTTAGAAATTAAGATCTCGTGCGGAATGCAGTCAAATGCTTTTGTGAGATCACAAAACACAGAAAATGCATTCTCTCTGTTTTCAAATGCATCAACTATATATTCGATTAGCGAATTTATTGCAGTAACGGTGGAATGATTTTTCCGAAAACCGTGTTGATGAATGCTATATAAATTAAAAGATTCAAAGAAAGAACATATTCTGTTTTTCATTGCCGTTTCAATTATTTTGGATATAACTGGAATCAGAGAGATAGGTCGATAATTGCTGCATTCTTTTGGATTGCCTTTTTTAAATATAGGTACAACACAAGAGAGTTTTAGGACATCAGGATATACACCAGTAGCAAATATCAGATTGATTAGTTTAGTTAATGGTAAATATATTAAATTGACAATGTTTTTTATGATGCGGACATTCATACCATACGCATCTAAGCTATTAGTGGGTTTCATATTTAGTATAATATGGCGAATCTCTATAAAAGTTACATCATTGAAATGGAAAGACTGATTAATTTTTATGGTATTTAAGGCACAAACATCGAAAGAATCTGTAGGCGGATCTAATTTAGAAATAGTTTCATTTGCTATGTTAGCAAAAAAAATGTTAAAATCGTTCGCAGAGATTTGTTCATTTGCAGACGTATTTCTGTTTGTTTGATTTCTTTGCATGTTTATAACGTTCCACATAGCTTTTGCGCTGTTATTGGAATTTGCTATATATTTTCCATAAGATGTTTTCTTTGTCGCTTCTAACTCTTTATTATAAATGAATTTGTAATTTCTGTGATCTTCTATGTTTTGAGGGTTGGAAATTTACTTTTTACTTCATATGAGAAATTTAAGTGTTCCCGCATTTTTCGCAAATCATCTGTGAACCAATATACAGGCGAATTGGCAGCGTTGGTAGTTTTTCTTTTTTTTACAGGAAATGAAAGATTATATGCGTTAGATATTAGAGAAAAAAAGTGATTGAATGCACAATCTACGTCGTTTAAATTATTTATAAAGCTCCAATCAACCTCTGATAATAATTGGTGCATTTTAATCAGTCCGCAGTTCGTTATCGGACGATATAATGAGTAAGTGTTTATCAACTGTCATATATGAAAAATTTCACGTTTTTCGTTTTTCTATTGACAGTTCCTATCCAGCTGAACTAGTTTTGTTTGTACAGCATTTGAGAAAAAGTAATATTGTGTAAACATGGAAATCTCGCGTGAAAATTCTCGTGCCATGATTTTTTACGATTTCAAATGTGGACTAACGCCGAAACAATACCTCGATCGGCTTCATTTGGCTTTTGGAGATGAAGCACCATCAAAGACCAGTGTTTATAATTAGTTTGCCGTATTCCAGCGTGGACGTACCTTTCTCAGTGACGAATTTCGTGAAGGTCGTCCATCAACATCTGTTGTTGCCACTAACGTAGATGCTGTGCGTGAAATGCTTGAGCGAGATCGACATGTGACATACCGTGAAATTCAAGCATCCTTACGCATTGACATGAAAGCAATACACCAGATTTTGCATGATCATTTGAACGTACGAAAGCTTCGCAGTCGTTGGATCCCACACAATTTAACAGAAGCGCAAAAGCAGGGTCCTGTCAAATGGTGCGAAGAAAAGCTCAAGAAATCCTATGGAGGTCGTTCAAATTTACTTTATAACATCGTTACTGGTGACGAAACGTGGATCTATTCGTACGAACCAGAAGGTAAACAACAATCTACCGTTTGGATATTTCAAAATGAACCAAAACCAACAAAAGTCGTCCGTTCACGCAGTGCTGCGAAGCAAATGATTGCTTGCTTCTTTACTTTAACTGGGCATGTAGCAACCGTGGCTTTAGAGGATCGAAAAACCGTGAATGCTGATTGGTATACTACAATTTGTTTGCCGGAAGTCATCGATCAAATAAGAAGAAACAATCGATATCGACGAATTATTCTCCATCATTACAACGCCAGTTCTCACTCAGCCCGTCAAACAGTTGATTTTTGTCCAACAAAAATGTTAAATTAATGACTCATTGTCCATATTCACCTGATTTATCAACTAATGATTTCTTTTTGTTTCCAAATATCAAAAATAAAATGCGTGGTGAGCTGCTCTGTTCACTTCTCTTCTTATGGGTGTTTTGTTGATTTGAAATGAGCTTTTTATAAAATGGTACCCTTCAATATTGGGGAGAAAATTCGACACTGCTTCCCCTTCAACAGCGAGGAGATTTGGAAGTAACAAAGCCATGGAACACTTTACAAACACAAAATACCCTTCTGCCTCTGAGGTCCCGACATGTTCTATGACAGAACCCCCTAAAAATATATATATATATATATACATATGCTATACAAAGTAAAAGCGCAAAAACAAATAATAATAAATTTATCAAGTGCAATAATATTACAATATGTACTAGTTTAAATTAAATCTCCTGTTAAATAAATTTAACTAAGAATAATGATTCTATTTGTGTAACAGGAAAATATGCAATAATTAATTTAATAAATGTAAGAAGACATTTGTTATTTTTGCTGTATGGCGCGTATAATGTTTGGTTCATTTAGGGCCGTTTATTCTATGATAAATTATGCATGTAACAAAGCTTTAAGATTTGCGACGTGTTTGAAATAAGCGTACGTAAAAGAATGTGTATTCACTGCGAGCGTGCTTTGCGAGAGGATAAAAGCGGAACCAAATTTCTAAGCTTAGAATTTTTACGCTCTGATATTTTGTTGGATACTATAAGAGAACGCTGTAGTGTTCCGAGATATGATGTACAGCGAAATTTTCTGCATTTTAGTTCGTTTAAATGAAGTAAGCACGTGATTCTGTTTCATATTCCACAATGTAGACACTAATGCGCTCTTATATGGACATTATATATTATAGTGATATACCTTTGACTTTGAAGTACGGTAAGATTTCCTTGAACATGCATATGCCATCAAAAGTTGTTCGAATGTGTTTCGAATATAGTATGCAGCTAATAAAAAAAATATTGACTAAAAAGTTTCAAAATTATGTATTTTTACGGGCGGGATTTGCATTTTAAATTCGGTAAAATACGAGAAAGCTTTCCGATGTAACGCAAGTATGTAAATACAAAATTTTATGACTTCACAAATGAGTGAGTTTGTTTAAACTCGCTACGTCTAGAAAGAGAAAGTCTGGAGCTTTTTTAACCACCATAAATCTCAAGATAAAAGTTATACAATACGAACAGACGGACCATTCCGGTTCAGAAAAACGCAGTCTGTCCGTTGGGATATATTCGCTTGGATACTAAATATGAAAATACTGCTCCCGAGTCAGATGGATAACATAATATATTCTTCCAATGATTGAATTGTATATTTGTTTTTAGTTTTGTGCTGTTACTGACTGAACAATTTTCTCAGCCCTGGTGCTCATTACGAAAACACGTACAAACAAGAAAATATACCTATTCAATAAATACAAGATAAATTCGAAACGTTAATTAAAAATAAATAATAGAAAAATATTGCCTGCAAAAATTATTCAGCAACCGGAATTCTGTATGAAAAATTAAATGTTTGAAATAAATGTTTAGAATGATTTGTTCAGTCAATAGAGTGGTGATAAAGTCCGGCAACAAGCCCATAATTTGTTTATTTAAAGTTTTTTTTTTGCAAAATCCTCAAACAGGTGAATTTTTAATTTTAAAGATTTTAAAGAGGGGTATGCTAGCATAAAAATCTTTTATTAATCGTCATTTGTCTTTCTGCTGTGACGTCATCACTAATTTTTTTTAAATGACAACCCTCACTTTTCTGTCAAGATTTTAATGGTTCTTCATGTCACTTAAGTATTGATACAAAATAATTAGCACCTTATATAACAATTTCTTTTGAGAAAAATAAACATATAAATTCGTACAGAAATGCAAAAATATCAGTCCAGAAATTGTTACACGTGCAGTAGAAAGTGTGCAGGTCAATGCCAATTGATCCGTAGGGAACAATTTGAACATTTTTGTTAATTAATTATTAGTTTTTGTTTTTAATTTCAAAATGATCACAAAAAATAATTATTTTCTTAAATTAATGCTAATTTTTTCCAAAAAAATCGTTATGTAAACTACTAATTTCTTTATATGAGCATTTAATTGACATGAAGGACCATCCAAATTTCGACTAAAAAGTTAAAGTTAAAAAAAATCATCATCAAAGCCAATGGAAAGACAAATGGTTGAATGGCTTATAGTAAGTGCACCTATTTACTATAAGCACGTTTGACAAATTCTACGACATCTACTGGTGGATAGATTTCAGTGAACACCGGCGTGGAGACCAAAATTCAAATCCATGAGCAAGATTCCGATATCTAAAGTATTTCATCCTGACAGTAAGAACCCAGTTACAAGTACTTTTGGTGCATTGTTATTTAATAAATCCTCCTGTAACTTGTAGCAATTTTTTTGATTAATCAATCCAATTTTTCGTCAGTTTGTTTCACTTAACAGAAAGAAAGATTTCCTTTACTGACTAATTTACTGAATTTGTGGTAAATAATTTAAGAATCATAAGCGAAACATTTTTAAATTTAATGTTTTAGATTAAGGAATAACGGAAGAATATTTACGAATTCTATGTTGGTGAGTTAATAATTGATATTATTTACTCAGAAAAATAAGCAACTAATGATGGATCTAAATGTACAAGATTCCATAAGTTTTTGCTTTTTATTTAATTAGAATCACTTGATGTAATTTTGGATTCCGTCTTGTTATAATTTTTAAACTCTTAGTATTCTCATTTTTTTATATATTTCGTTGTAATTTTGTTGTAACTTTGTTATATACCTATTTTGTTGTAATTTCGTTATACAGGCTGTAACAAAAATACAGGCCGTTACTTCATGGACGTATTCTACAGATCAAAATAAAGAAAAAAGTTCCTATTCATGGGAAGCTGCAACAACAGTTAACTCTCTTATTTGATTTTTTACAAAGTAATTTATAAAGCTTCAGGGCCTGTCCTGCCCAATTCTATGGCAGTATCCGAAAAACAAATGACTATCAAATTTTTGAGATCGAGAACTTTTTTTAATAAAACCTAATAATGATATCATCGCAACGCGTTCAGTCTCTAAAATATTTTCTTCCAGAGCCTATTATTTTTTTATTATTTGGTAAATAAATCTTGGTGTTCAAGAAAAATGTCTACAATAGCTAACTTTTTTATTTGAAATATCGCAGGATAACTTAAACTATGAAAGTTACAAGATCTTTTCCGCTCGATTTTATGACAGTATCAAAAAAACAAATGACTCTTTGGTTTTCGATATTTTCAATTGTTTTTATTTTCTTTTAATATCAGCTTTTTATCATCGCAACACGTTTAGGATATCTAATTCAATATGTGTCTAAAAAGTTCTTTTCTAGCTACGATACGGTTTCCCACGAACACCCTCTATATTTGTTTTTTTTTTCTGTACTTTAATCTGTAGGATATAGCATTAAACTAGCTGCTACTTCTGAGACATACTGCTGACTAAAATGAAGAAAAAGTTCGAATGAACGTATGTCAAAAAACAGGTATTTTTATGATACAGTTAAATTGCTAAAATAATGAAATTGAAAATTAAGTATTTAATTTTAATTAAAATATCAGGTCAAAAAGCGATCGTAGGATGTCGCTGTTTTATCTGTTTAAAATGTTAAGGTAAATACAAAGTTTTTTTTTAAATCTTGAACCGGTTCAAGATTAAAAAAAACTTTGTACTTACAATTTTCATCGGACAAGAATCAAGGTTAAGGTAAATGTAGAGAAAAAATGATTAAACATATATACAGGCTATTCGCGGGAAACCCTATCGATAGCTAGAAAATATTTTTTTAGAAACGAATTTAACTAAACATCAAAAACGGGATGCAGTGATAAAAAGCTAATATTTCGTAAGAAAATGCGAACACAATTGAAAATCTCAAAAATCTGTCATTTGCTTTCCCGATATTGTCATAAATTTGGGCAGAATAGGTCCTGAAACTTTTCCAAATAAGTTACTTCGAAAAAATTCAAATAAGAGAGTTAACTGTTATTACAACTTTCCGTGAATACTCTGTATACATGTTTACATAAACTTTTTCTTCATTTTGATTTGTAGAATACGTCCGTGGAGTAGCGGCCTGTATTTTTGTTACACTCTGTATATTGATTTACTGAATATGATTTTAGGATTTGGTTAATGGGATGAGAAAGTGGGAAAGAAGTTCGTTTCTTCATAGTGGTTAAAGTACTTAAAGATTTCTTTGTTTTTTTTCCTTTATCTCCTTTCCAACCCCAATCCGCATGTTACAATATCACAAATCAGTAAGGACAAGTAAAAGAAGAAGTTAAGGATATTGAAGGCAGTTAAAAGGTTACTCAGTCAGTGCATTAAAAACGACAATCTTAGCAGAAAGGAATTATAAGGTAAGAAACTAAAATTTGGGCATTAAACGGAAGAATAAAAAACGATATTAAAGCATTGGGATGCGATTTTTTAGAACAATTTGAAAAGAAAGACAGGAAGGAACAAAATTAAGTAAGGCGTTGTGGAACAACTAAATAAATAAGTATCATTTCCATTGGACCACCCTGGTAGGTACAAAAATGGGGTGATCGGGATAATAATAAAGAAAGAAGAGAAAATAGCGAATATAGCAATCGAGAGAAGAATTGATACAAAAGGAGACTTATGAAACAAAGGCAGTTCCGAAAGGAAGATTAATGTAATGGACCAAGTGCGAGATCTATTCAATTATAGAAGGTTAGAGGAAAGTATGTGAGAAAAATAGAATAACAACTTAATCATGGGCTTACACTTGCAGCAAACAAGTAATAATTATTCTAGTTTGTTGTCTTATTATGCAGGCTTCTCGAGTGCCAGTATGGGGATCTCGTTTATCTTAAGAGATAAGAAGTTGGTTAAATTAGGGCAAAGTTGAGCATTCTTGTGCTGAATAACAATCTGAAAAGAAATTTGAAATATCTTCAATAGTTTTAAAAATATCGCAAAAAACAAAATTTCTGATTGTCGTTTTTAATTTTTTCACGATAAACTAATCGTACTAGTATTTTTTTAACCAAGATATTACTCAGTCACTCAGACAAAATTCGAACATTGCATCCCCTTTTCAATAATTTTCAAGATGGTTAGACGTGTTAGAAAAGCCTAGTACGATTAGTTTGTCATGAAAAAATTAAAAACAAAAATCAGAAATTTTTCTTTTTTTGCGATATTTTCAAAAGTATTGAAGATATTTCAAATTTCTCTTCAGATTGTTATTCATCACAAAAATACGCAACTTTACCCTAATTTTATCAACTTCATATCTCTTAAGATAAGCGAGATCCCGATAGTGGTACTCGAAAAATAGACAGCCTGTACACCGATCACATCAATTTGAGTTAAGGATGTCGCATGATTGCAAGTGGCAAAGTTAAAAAGCATTATAATAAAAAGAATGAACAAGTATTCGGAAAAATACTGATACACTGAAACCTGCGATTACTGTCTTTATAATTGCTGCACTTCAAGATTCTGAGTAGAACGACTAAAAACGCGTGCTTTGAAACCCGCTATGTTACACTTTGCAGTGGACAGCCTGTATACATATGGGCCACGTTCAGCATCAACCCAAAATTTTTAATTTACTTCAAAGAGCGAAGCAATGACATCACGAATTTAGAACTTCTCTCTTTCGACAGCTTCTTACATACTTAATGCACTTCTGCCAACTTCCTTTACCGTTTTTCAAGAATTAGGCGGCAGACACGTTAATGGTGCTTTCATTCACTGCAAAAATGAACGCTGTGCTCGTAGCTCACTACTTCCATCTTTTTCAAGGAAAATGCACCGACTCCAAACTTTTAACTCGTAAGCAAGAAGTCCGGTTAAAATTTCGAATGCTTTCGCGTCTTTCCCAATTAAAAACTTCGTATAAATTCTTTACGCATGTATGAACTTGAAGCGGCCACGTTTCATAATCATTATATTTAAACAAATTACGTAAAGATGATGTAACGACAGTAAGTACGAGGTTTGTTCAAGTGAAACCCATCTTTGGTCTAGTTTAAAAAAAAATTATTCGGAAATTTATTTATAAATAATTACCATCACAATTAAGGCACATACACTATTGTTTCACCACCTGCTCGTGGAATTCTTGTGGCCGCTGGTTGAAGAATTCTTTTGCAGTGTCTTGTACCTCCCTTACATGCCTTTCTACGCTGCTTTCTAAAGATATGGAAATTACAAGGCGATAAATCTGGCCTGTAGGGTAGATGTTCTAAAATCCTCCATTTCTTTTTTGCTACCTTGGCGACATGAGGCCAAGCGTTTCATGAATCAGAATGATGCCACGTGAAAGCTTCCCCGGGCGTTTTCATCCACGTACATGTTGAAGCTTGTTTGGATTGTCATTGTATAGGTTTGCACTGATATTCACTCTTTGTTCTTTAAACTCTATTAACAGTGATCCTTCGTGGTCGAAAAACATGGCGTTAAAAGTTAAACATCTTGAGTCGGACGCAGAAGTACAAAACTCTGTGAAAGAATTCTTCCATAAGCAGCTACAAGAATTCTATGATCAGGTTATAAAGGTTAAGTACCGGAGGAGTAAACAGCGAGCAGAAAACGAGCCGATTTTCGAACGTGTGGTCCTCTTTCTTGTAAGGCAAAAATAAAGAGCATCAGAGAACACAATATGTGTGTGACAAAGTCCGCGATACTCCACACTCGGTTCGAATTCGTTCGGTTTTATGGTATGGTGTCCTCCAGGGGTATAACTCGATGGATCAGGGTATACATCGGTTGGTGAAACAATAGTGCATGTGCCTGAAGTGTGGCGCTAATGATTTCTGAATATTTTAACTTGAAGCTTCCACGGTCGTCGTCCATCGTTGAATTTCTGACTTCCGGTTGGAACCGCGTCTCTCCTCGGATTTCTTCTTCTGCCGACGTTTTGTTCTCCATTGCAGAAGAATCTCCTCAGGGCTGCTGCTGCCGGTGGTCTCGCTGCTGCTTCTCATAAGTCGTTCAGACCGGCCGACGTTTCGTTCTCCATTGCAGAAGAACTTCCTTAGGGTCGCTGCTATCGGTGGTCTTGCTGCTGCTTCTCGAAAGTCATTGAGACTGTCTCAACCCTGAGGAAGTTCTTCTTCAATGGAGAACGAAACGTCGGCAATAGAAGAAATGCAAGTTCCAACCAGAAGCCAGGAATTCAACGATTTGTGAATATATTTTCTGAATAAATTTTTTGTCAACCAGCGATGGGTTTCAATTGAACAAACTTCTTATATCAAAATTGGATAATAGTTTCTTAGCTAATTATTATATTTAATTTATTCCTTATTTAAGCTCGTTAAACCTGCTGTAATAAATATTCTGTTCTGAGTGAAAGAGATACGTGGTACGTAATCTAATTTTCAACTTATTTTTTTTTCTATTTGCACGCAAATAGTTACAATACTGCTTGAGTAGTTACATCCTTTGAAGATATACAGTTACATAAACTTGCAATTTCTATTTGTTATTAACAAACGTGCTTCCTGTCCTACAAACGTCACTGTTAAGGCTAAAACAAATTTGAAGTTCAGCAAACCGCGACCAACTATGACCGGGTCGCGGTTTGCGCTGAGCTTTGTTGATCTGCATTGATGTTATGCACTTTTGTTATTCTAAAGCGCAAGCAAGTAATGTGTATAAGATGCAGATATTACAAGAAAAAATAATAAAATATGGATGATCGCGTCAAGTCAAGTCCAGACAGCGAACAGCTACGAAAGCGAAACTCAAATGTGTTTTAGCCTTTACGGTCACATCTCGTTGTTCATTGATTTATTTCCTTATTATTTCTCGCCTGTCTACTTACACAATGCAGCTGTTATAATAAGTAGTAAGCAACGAAACGTTTCCAGCATAAAGTTAAGATTATTGCGTGCTCATAAAACCTTGGTGGAATTTTCTTTTTTTTTAAGTTAGAATAAAAGAAATCATACAAAATTCAATATAAATGGATTTAGACCGCTTCGTAATTTCAGCCACAGTCATTCATCTCAATCCACAAATGGAAGTCGTTGTGCATATCTGAGGCAAATCTACAAAGGAGGAAAGAACCGAGATCAGCATAATCGATTAGAGTAGAGAGGGTGTAAACAGAGCCTTCTCCTCTCGCGGACCATTAATGGTTGCGCTTTCTCAAAGTTTGCATCATTAATTTTACTTGTTTACAATGCAAATAGTGGATAAATCGTTGTTTATTGATAAGTTCATCTTATTTAACTATTCATTACGCAAACGTTGGTTCTAATTTATTTGCATATAGTCAACCTCTAGTTTGTGTTTTACAAGCTTTCGCACATGTATTATAAACGTAATAGGTATGCAGAAGCTCTGTTATTATTTGATTTTTAAAAAATAATAATAACAAGTGAGTAGAACTGGAGGCAACGGTTTCTTCCTCGTCGAATGTTTATTTATTCTATGCGTGCTTTTTTCTGTTTGGATTTATGGAGACCGGCGTTGGTGGTCTTTTTTTTGTAAAATATGAAATGTGTATGGTAGACGGTGTCGTTTGATTCATATAGTTGGGAGCAAAAACATGTTGCCAAGACAGAAATATGGGCCGAGTTGGAACTGCTGCAGAAAGGTTTGCGACTTTTATACCAATATATAAATGTCTCGAGCATTACTCCTCCTCTCGAAACATATTTTCTGAAACAAGCACAATTAGTTCTATTATTAGATTTTCATCATAAGTAACGGCCAGATTTTTTTTGAATTTTTAATGTTTTGAAGATATTTTTTTGCTATTTCCTAGATATATTAAATTATTACTAAACATTGTACCTATTCTAAATTATCTTTTTTTTTTAAATATTTTTTCAACTATTTCGACTTTCTCCTCCTAATATTTCTTTCATTCTTCACCTGAATAAAACCTTTTTCGCAAAAATGACTCGTGACATCAAACAAGACCCATCTGGTATAAAGTGACAAAGTTGACTTAATGCAGTTTAATTGTCATTTGTTTTATGTCGATTATTTGCTCCGTCGCAACCTAACTCGAATGAATTGTCAATTGTTTTTCGTATCAATAAAATTCGTCGGTTTTAAAACAACAACAAACATTTGAAAATCGATTATCAGACGTCATTTTGACGTGAAATTTTGATATTTGTTTGATTTTTGATTGTTTAAGCGATTTTTTTAGAGTCGTCATTTAGTTTGCGTCATTTGTTTCGCATCAATTTTCTTAACCTAAACTCAACTGTCAAGCGCTGTTCATCAATTTTCTGTTTCCAGATGGGTCTTATCTGGTATAAAGTCACAGAGTTGACTTAATGCAGTTTAATTGTTATTTGTTTTATGCCGATTATTTGCTCCGTCGCAACCTAACTCGAGTGAATTGTCAATTGTTTTTCGTATCAATAAAATATGTCGGCTTTAAGACAACAACAAACATTTGAAACTCGATTATCAGACGTCATTTTGACGTGAAATTTTGATATTTGTTTGATGGTTGATTGTTTAAGCGATTTTTTTAGTTTCGTCATTTGTTTCTCATCAATTTTCTTAACCTAAACTCAATTGTCAAGCGTTGTTCATCAATTTTCTGTTTCGGTTTCACAGTGTAAATAAAAATGGATCCTCAGAAACTGAATAGCGTAAAGTTCTGGCATTTATTTGCTTGTCAGTTGTTTTTTCAATTTTTTTATCGCAGAACTTTTACATTTGTTTCATCGTCATTTGTTTTAAGTTCAAGATTTTTTTAACCTAAGTCAACAGTCAACAGTTTTTGATGAAGAACACATCTTTTCGGTTATACAGTCAAAAAAATGATTCATTAGAAATCAAATGACAAATATTGTTATTTGTTTGATTGCTGATTGCATTTTTTTTCGATTTTTTTTTTGCTTCGCAACCGAACTCGATTATCAATTGCTTGCCCAAATCCAAAATTTCCAGCTCTGCAGAAGAATAATTTTTAAGACAGATAATCGGATTATTATAATTAGTATGTCATAGAATTTTTGCGACTATTTCATCGTAAATTGTTTTACTTCGACGTTTTGTTAAGTTCAATTGTCACTTGTCACTATTGTTTCGTCGTCAATAAAAAAATGTCTGCCTTAAATTTCGGATCATCATAAATCGAATGAGGAGAAATTCTGGCATTTGTTTGTATGTGGATTGTTTTGTTTCATCAGAAATCTAATTCGTTTCGCAGTTATGTCATTATCAATAAAAATTCAAACAAGAAAAACCATCAGAAATCGACTGGGGGGGAAAAGAAATTTGGTTGTTTTATCGATTTTAAAGTAATTTCAAAACTGGATATTAAATAATTAAAAATCCAAGTTTGTAGATTTTTGCAAATGTTTGATCGTCAATTGTTTATTTTTACTGATTGTGAGTCACGGTCTAACTCGATTGTCAATTGTTTTCGGTCAATTAAAATTTTCGGTTTTGGAATTGTACTAAAATTGGGGAAAGGGGAACAGAGATGATCAGAAATCGTGTGACGTGAAATTTTAGCTTTCATTTGTTTTGTATGACTGTTTTCAATTGTCTTTCGTTTTTCAGCTTTCAAATCGTAAAGAATTTGAAACCTTTTTTTATAGAACTTAAACGTCGTGCGTCGCGACTATTCGGTAATTTTCTTCAGTCGTCATTTACTTATTGTCAATTTTCTCTTAGTTTGAAAATCTGCTCATCAATTGTTTCGTAACGATTACTACTTCACAGGGCCATTCGGTTATTAATTATTTTACAGTAAGAAAAGATTTTCGGCTTTCAAATCAAAGAGAAATTTGAAGATTTCATTTTGTTGCAAGTGTTTGCCACTTTTTCGATCGTCAATTATTTTGAGTCAGTTTCCTCTTATTTGAAAATCCGATCTACAGTTGTATCACATCGAATTGACATTACAGTAATTATTCGATTGTTAATTATTTGTTGTAATAAAAAATTGTCGATACTTTAAATCGAACTTAGATATGCAAAACTTGGTATTTTTCGATCTTCAATTATTTTGTTAGTTTTCTTCTTATTTGAACTCCAAAAGTAAATTGTCATTGCGGTGAATGTGATCGATGGTCTCAGTGAGTGGCTAAAACTACCAGATGGCTGCGAATATTGCGCAGGCGCGAGTGCCGTCGATTCTTTTACTTGTATGAAATGAAAAAAAACGATTTTCTTTTTAAGAATAAAATTTGAAAATACCAAAAAAGTATCGCACAGATAGAGACATCAGTGCAACTAATACAAAAAACAAAGGAAAAATGACATTAACAATGACGACGGGACAGGAAGTGCAGGAAGACAAAAGACGATTGTCAATTTTTATGCAGCCAGGAACCATCGCAAATAGAAAAAATAAAGTCACGAAGCGTTTAAAAATCAAATCAAGCGTTCTGGAAAAGAGAAAAAAGCTTAGAACAAATAAAAAATCGACAATCTCGGTCACAAAGCTTTTGAAAATCAAGTTTTCAATTCTTTCTCTGCATTTCATTACATTTGTTTCTTTTTGAAGCGACAGAATCTGTCGCTTTCTGACAGTAAGCCATTGAAAATCGAATAAACCAAGCTTTCTTTTGTTTCCTAGCACTCACCATCTTTCTATATCTTTCAAAAATTATAATTATAATAATAACAAACAAGGAATTGACATTTACCAACGAGAAAGTTATAAAAAACAATTTATGTCTTCCTTTGTCCTTCTTTTCTATTTTATCACAACTTTTGTTTTTTTGACAGCAAACAATAACAAATGAAAAGCCTGTTTCGGGTTAATTTCTAGTTATAAATATTTCGGCAACCACGTACTGCATGTGCCCGGTTTAGTAAGGTGGAAAAATGTCTTCCTTAAAATGACATCGTTGCGCTGTTTGACATCTAGGCTTTCATTGGTCTTAAGCAATTACGTAAATCGCGTCGTTTACCTGCGAGAAGATTATAAAAAGACAAATTACGTCTTCCTTTGTTTCCTTTCTTTTGTATTTTCTCACTTCTTTTATTTGTCTTGACAACAAAAAATAACATGTGAAAAGCTTGCTACGGGTTAATTTCTAGTTATAAATATTTCGGCAACCACGTACTGCATGTGCTCGATTTAGTAATGTGGCAAAATGTCTTCCCTAAAGTGATATCGTTGCGCCGTTTGAAATCTAGGCAACTACGTACATCGCGTCCTGTGTTCGGATTGGCTCGGCATTTTGGCTTGCAGGAACTCGATTCTGGCACCCCACGGCATCCATTTTCGGCGGCACTTTACTATCTGACACGTTAAGGTGAATTCGAAGGTGAATACGCGTTTTTTTTTTGTTTGCGTGAATTTATGCAATTATATATATAAGCCCTACGTGTCCTCTGAGTTGCTTCTGAGCAAAACTTCTCAGCGGACAAACCGGATCTGTGAGAAAAATGTGAGGAATATAACGATGTATAAGCGTGGGAGGCGCTTGCAAATGCTTTTCTTAGTTTTGATATAGGAATCCGCTTTTCTCTTTCTCCTACTTGGGGGTAGTCGTTAATTGAACGACGTACCTGCCCGAAGACCATTGATGTACGAGAGTTTGTACGATATCGTTATCGAAGTGTAACGCTTTCACGAGTGACGGCGCTTCGCTGTTGACATTTAACTGCAACCGTCATGCAGCCCACACCAATCAGTTGGAACTTAAACAGTACCGTACACACCTGTTTCTTAACTAACGTGTTTTATTTTTACGGAAATATTTTGGGCACATCCGTTGTTTAACGTATTTCTCGTGGCTTTTAAGTCAACCTTAATTTAAGAAATTTGAGTTAAGGTTTTACGGCTAGGTTATTTTGAGCCTTCAAGGCAAGTGTACAGGGTGGACTAATTTCGATATCTTTTATGGGCATCTCCGTAACTATAAGAGATAAGAGATAGAAAAAAACTGGTGGCCATGCCTCGATCTCTTTTTTGGAGATTAAGTCAATAGCGTAAATAAGTTATCTTCTTTTGTTTTCAAGTTATAGGCATCGTTTTTCGGTCATATCTCCTTTATTTCTAGAGACATTAAAAAACTGCTTGAACATTATTAGGACACACTTTTTGACATTTCTAGAAAAATCGTTTTCAATCTTCATGGTCCACATCGCATGAACACTCAACGTTTCACTATCGGTTGATAGCTTCGTTAGAAAGAAACGTTGAAACGTTCGTACAATTTTCAGTGTTCGTTTAAAGGTTGAAAACAATTTTTATACAATTTCCATCGGACAAGAAACGACTTCAAAAAAAAATTATAATTGAAATCGACTCTTGTCCGATGAAATATGTGAGAGAAAATAGTATTTAAACTTTAAAGGAGACACTGTGAAATCGCAGGAACTCTCTACGTTTCGCTATCGCTTTATAGTTTCATCAGGAGTGAAAAAATGTAAATAAACAAGTTGCCAAGAGAAACGAAAAGGTAACATAATTTTAAACTAAAATACGAGTAAACATAAAGGTTATAATAACTAAATTAAAACTAAAATAAAGTTTCTTTTTTTTGTCTCTCGGTTATATTTTATTAAAAACACAAAAAAACACAAAAACAAACACAAAATTGTAAAATACAAACAAAATCGGACATTTATCAAACTAGACTTGCGTGCATTCATATTTAATAAAAACAAAAATGCTTTTGCCAGATCGGTCGCGATGGGTGCTACATTTCTCAAAAGGAATTTTGTAAAATAAAGTAAAGATGAGATTCTTTACGCGGGCAAAACTGTTTAAAGGTTTGAAAGTTCGTTAATGTTTAATAAAAACAAAAAAAAATGTCGGCACTGTATTGAAGCTAGTGATGCGACGAATCGAGTAGACTCGCTATCAGACTCGATTCTCAAAGGTACTCATTGTACTCGAGTAACTAATTCTGTGAACCCGAGTCAGCGGTACTCGAGTCGACTCGAGTACGATACAAGTACTCGAGTATCGACTTTAGAATTTGTAGACTCGTCATCAGACTCGAGTCCCAAAGGTATTCGTTCTATTCGAGTAACTACTGCAGTGACACCGAGTCAGTGAAATTAGTGAAAGTAGAATTAAATAGCGCTGCAACGAGTCGAGTAGACTCGATGTCAGACTGGATTTTATTGGACTCTCTTTATAGAGCCTCCTCATCAGTTGGTAACGAGTGAAAGAGTACCGAGTTTAGAATTGAGATTATGCGTGTAGGCAATAAGCGTTAACGTTTGACAAGTTTCATTCGTTTTAGAAGTACTATGCTTTTGCTAAAACAGTCGACTGCCGCAATAACTTACTGTGACAGTCAGACGCTTGATATCGGGGCGGCTTGGCGGCGGTCATTGTTTTTTTTTTATATTTTATGAAAAAGTCCTAAAATTTCCAAGAGAGTACAGTTTTTGTAACTGAAAAGGCTATTAAATATTGTTAAATAAAAACTGAAGACTCATACTCATTTAATGAATAATTTGTGGCTCTATATTCTACATTTTGTTTTCTTTTAAAGAAAATAATTTTAATTCAACTAAACATGCAATTACATAGTAAATAAGTTTTTATTTTTATTTTACACAGTGCCTGCACACTTTATTATGAGACATATCAAATAATATTACATAGTTACAAAATTTTAAATTTATCTGAACCGCCAGAATATATTAAAAAAGAAAACACGTGACGATCGGAAATCAAGTAAAATATAGAATGAACTTTGTTATTTTAAACGGAACGTTCAATATACAGTTGAAAACAAAAAAAGTAGACAAATTACTGTTTCCTGTAATTATTCTTCCTCAAAATGGTATAGAGTAAAGCCGAATTCACAGATTTTACCACAGTTTTATACTTGTTAATTTTGAAAGATTAAAAATTTTTTTTTAAGTTAATTATGAAGTCGTCTTTAATCACTTTAATCATTTGTCTACTTTTTTTGCTTTCAACTGTAAAGTCGGCATATATGGAATATCCATTCTTTGGGCCATCATAAATTCTGAACTAAAATACTAAATACTCAGATATTTTAATTAAAAATACTTTATGTTGTTTTCCAGCGGTTGTATATAATAAATTTAAGAAATACATATTTTTGGGGAAAATTCTGAAACAAATTAAAAAAACTGCATTTTCATGATATTATTTAAAATGGCGGATAATATGGAATAGTCAGTTGGGGTGACATGAAATAAGAGAAAATGTGCAATACTTTGAATTAATAAGGTAAAATATCCACTGTTGTACTAATCTACACCATAACAAACTAACTTTGGTGTAAAAAAAAAAACACTTTTATTTAAAAAAATACGCCAAAATACATTTTTCTCGTACCGCGCGAAACCTTCAAAAGCGATAAATTCACAAAATCATGTACTGTAAAGTTATGCAGTCTTACCAGCTAAGAACCTCTGTAGTAATGACCTATAACACTGAAGCTCATGTTAATGCTAGAGTTGTTTAACAGATGGCGCTTCTTATTTCAAAAATACTAGGTATTCCATATTAGCCGGTCTATTCCATATATGTATGTATGCTGACTTTACTCTACATATTTTCTTGAATTAAGAAAAATACTTAATTCCTAATTCAAAATATAGGTACATGTTTATGTTGTTTTGTTTATTTGCATTTTCATTTTTTTACGATATTTAAGTTTAAAAAAAATGTGTATTTATTTTAGCAGACCTTTGCATTAGCAAGAGCTTTTAAATTAAATTAACATTATAGAGAAGATCAAATTACAGACTTTTTCTTAATAAACTTTAGGTAAAAATCAGTAACTAGAAAGTTACAAGAGTTTAATGTGAAATTAATTAACAAGTAAAAGTTACTACCTGTAATAATATTTTACGTTTTAAATTTTGGTATTTACAACCATTTTAAAAAAAATCGCGTAAAAGTTACGGATATTTCATTTTTGTGTCGATTAAAGAAGAAATTAAGAAACTTAACTAACTTTTTAGGGCTTTGGTCAAAAACGAATTAAGAGAAAAGCTTTATTTTGATCTTCTACAGCTGCCCTATCAATCTCCTCCATATGTTATAAAATAAATTAATAAAAATAAATCAAACCCTAATAATTTCAAGCTCAAATATCATGAAAAGTATGAAACCAAATAAAGACAAACTACAAATTGTTGGAATTAGAAATGTATGAAGATGAAGAGCAAAACGTCGGCGTAGGAAATATCTTGATGCGGTTCCAAACGGAATCAGTCATTTGGGTTTCCGATCGGCATTTGTTTAATTTTTTCTTAATAATTTCTTGATTCAAACAAATTCACACTGCACCTTTAATCTATCGATTCTACTAACAGTAAAAAAGTAACGTCATGAGTACTCATATTTCCGGGTTCAGTTAAATGTTCGAAACTTTGAATGTGGACTCGAGTCAAAACTCGCATTTTTTTATAAAAAAGTTCAAGTTTATTACATTCTTTAAAACGGCGAGTCCCGAGTTCAATTCGAGTACTCGAGTACTTTTATCTGAACTCGAGCCGACTCGTTTCTTTTAAACGACGATTTTCAGCCAAGTACTCGAGTCTTTTGATCTGGACTCGAGTCTCTTGACTCGAGTCAAGACTCGATTCTTTTATAAAAGTATTCGAGTTGACTCGATTCTTAAAAACAGCGACTTGTCGCATCACTAATTGAAGCCAGCCTACTGAGACTAGCGCACACAAGGATAATAACAAAAATGGCAGTTTTTCCTATTAATTATAAGAAATAAACCCACCAAAGTATTTTTTTTTAAACAGAAAAAAATTCTCTATATAATGAGGGCATTGCCTACTATGACTTCCATTAAACAAAAAAAACTTTATATCTCGAAAATTTAAGTAAATATTACCGATAAACGAAAAGTCGAAAATGGCAATTTTTGCTTATAACTTGAAAACAAAAGAAGAAAACCAATTTTTGTTTACGCTATTGACTTAATCTCCAAAAAAGAGATCCTTGGCCAATAGTTTTTTTTTATCTCTTATAGTTATGGAGATGCCCATAAGAGACATCGAAATTAATCCACCCTATACATATTGTTCAACACAAGTGTATGTCTAAATATGTTTATTATTAAGTAGCTTTTGGTCTTTTATTGCGTCTCAAAAGCTACCTTGGACGAGCGAGTGGAAGTAATTCTCTTGGAAGATTTCGGTTATCGGATCGGTTATGGGATCCTTGGGAGTCGATTCTATAGTGCGCTCTTCAACTGGGGTTACACCCTGGCTCCCTTAATGTTTCAACCCATCAAAGACTAGCTTCGGGACAGCAGATCGGTTTCTCAGCGCGATTTTCCACCAAGCATCGATAAGTGACCAGGAGTTAACATAATGTTGACAAAGTAGGAGCCAAGTCTACGATTTCCGGCATGACGCTTCTGAAAATTGAATCTGATTTGATTCTTTGCATCTTTTTATTCTTTGTTCCCAAACGCGAAAATCGATCTTTCATTATTTTGTTTCTGTGTAAGATTTTGTTTCTTTTTGTAGAGAAAAAGTCACTGCTTTCCAACGAGAAGCCTTTAAAAATCAAATGATACAGCCATCGTTTTTTTAATTTTTTATTTCTTTTTAACACAAAATGAAATGAAAAAAAAGAACGAAAAATCGACTTTCTTTTTTCCTTATTTGTCGCATTAATTTTTATAATTGCACTTGGCGTGCACTTTTCGTTTTTTTATCTTGATTTTCAAACAATCTCTTCCTTTTATTTCTTCTTACTTCATCACTTATTATTGAATTTTCTTTGATTTCTTCTAATGCAATTAAATTTTCATCTTACATTTGATACTGCACATAAATTATTCTTTTGTTTTTCTTTTGCTTGCTCTCTCTTTCTTCCTCTTTCTTCCTCCTACCCTAGTCTGTTGATAATTATAGATTATAGCAAAAGCTGTTACATATGCTACGAAATGTCGTGAAATTATAAGCTATCGGATCAATTATAATTACAAATTTCAATAATCATAATAATAATAGTAAGAAGTCACCAATTAATATAGAAGAAGTTATAATAATAATAATAGTAAGAAGTTACCAATCAACGTAAATATCGATCTTAATAAAGAAGTTATTACAATTTTAAGGTGAATTTTACATTTATCGGACTTGAACTTTTCCAAACGGATGTAAAATTTATACCCGGTTTCTGAAACGATAAATGTAAATACAAATATTTACAGACAGATAACTTTATGAAAAGTATAAATTGTTTACCTGTTTACAGAAGCGGTTTTTAGAAATTATAGTGAGTTTATCTTGAGTTTATCTCTACATAAATTTAGATATCGTTTCAGAAACCGGGCTCTTGCATCCATTACGATGTATTTAAAATAAATTTCTCACTTTGCATTAACAGACAGCTTTATTAACATAAAATGATTCACTATTCATCCAAACTTGTATAATCATGTGTTTATTGGGCATACTTTTATTATTCTGTCGATTCAATTGTAATTATAGATAATAATAATAGTAATGCTAAGAAATGCCGGTCATATCAAAGAAGACCGCACATTTATTCGTTCTAAACAGTGCTACAAAGCTAAGTAAAAAAATTGTGAAACGATATTATTTTTTACTGTATTACAGTGAATTCACTGCTAAATACTCGTACTTTCCAAAGAACTTTGTTTAATTTAATTTTAATATCAAAATATACTCAATGGAGATTCAAATTTAATTTAATCTAAGTCTTTTAAGAGAGGCTTTAACATGTTTTCGAGTCTGTAACACATAAATTAATTAAGTATATTTAAGGTTTACAATTTAATAAACGTTTAAAGTGCATTGGAAACGAAGTTTCAGAGTTCGGTGAGCAAGCAGGTCTTATTTAAGAATGTGCAGGTACTTCGAAATGCGTAAGCAAAGGGTGCAAATGTTAATTTAATTCCCATTACCTACTGGAATTCATTTAACTTGTCGAGCTTAAATTAGCTCAAAGTGTGTAATTTGACTTGAACAGTTTAGTTCCAAGTTCTATAAGCTCACGAAAGAGAATGAAATTCAAATGTTGCTAATTCCTATAAGATTTATGTCCCGCTTTTAGTCATAGACGTAAACGTTACGTATTCAAATTAAGGTTAAATTAAACCTGATATTTAATATGCATTTAATCGCTTTAGGACAAAACAATGCGTTTGCGTTTTACGGGCCGCACTTGCATAAGATGTTCATTTTAAGTGTACTTAACAAGTCAGTTTTCAGAATGCGAAGAAGACTTAAACAAAACCGCTGCATTGAAATTAATTAAATTGTAGTCTGGAAGATGCGATTATAACTCGTAGAATCAAGGAGCCATCTGTAGAGGTTGATTTCAGAAGAAGAAAATGATTTTGAAAGTTGTTGTAGACAGGGTGTTTCCAATTTTTTAAAAAGTAGATACATTTGAAAAACACTTGTGCAAATTTGAAAAACTATTTCACTGCCTCGAATTGATCCATGCTTTCTCCTTCATTTTGTTCTAGTTAATTAATATGATGTTTCCTCTTTTGTTTTTTACATCGCTCAACCAAGTCAAGCCCTACTTCAGTAGTTAGTTTTAGCATATTTCAGAGAGCAGAAAAGTTTCGTGCGATTCAAGCTTAATATGGCAGAAGAAGCTCTTGATGAATATGTATGAAATCAAGACTGTGACCTTCTGGAAGTTATATTTCAGAATACCATTTGTTAAAGAAAATTTTAATTACAAGAATCGCAATAAATAGGAAGAATAAAGAAGTAACTTTGTACAGGATGCGTCGAACTGCGAATTCGAAGGTGCGAAAATGCTGATCAAATATGACCCACTTTTAGGCGTAAAATTAAAAAAAAAACTCAGTAAATACTAAAAATAAGCAAATATAATGTTATACTCCTATAATTTTTATCGTCTCTTCATGGGCTAACCGAAACTGTAATAAAATATATAGTGTACCAAAAAACAATAAGTTGCGTTTGTAACTTAAGTGGACTGATGGAAAAGTTTCTGGAAACGGTATGAAAAAACGCACATGAAATTTGGTAAACGGTATCTTTGTTTTTCGAAGTATTCACTTTTGACGTCAATATACTTTTGCATACGCTCGAACCAATTTCTAAAGCACGTCTTCCACTCTAAAGATGGTACCTCAGAAACCAGTGTCCGGAATGTTTCAACCGCTGCTTCAGCCGACGAAAATCGCTCACCACACATTTTATTTTTGATATTTGGGAACAAAAAGAAATCATTAGTTGATAAATCAGGTGAATATGGACAATGAGTCATTAATGCAACATTTTTGTTGAACTAAAGATCAACTGTTTACCGGGCTGAGTGAGAACTAGCGTTGTCATGGGAAAGTAATTTTTCGATTTCGATTGTCTCTTCTTATTTGATCGATGACTTCTGGCAAACAAATTGTAGTATACCAATCAGCGTTCACGGTTTTTCGATCCTCTAAAGCCATGGTTGCTACATGTCCAGTTAAACCAAAGGAACAAGCAATCATTTGCTTCGCAGCACTGCGTGAACGGACAACTTTTGTTGGTTTTGGTTCATTTTGAAATACCCAAACGGTAGATTGTTGTTTACTTTCTGGCTCGTACGAATAGATCCACGTTTCGTCACCAGTAACGATGTTATAAACTAAATTTGAACGAACCTCCATTGAATTTCTTAAGCACTTCTTCGCACCATTTGACACGACCCTGCTTTTACGCTTCTGTTAAATTGTGTGGGATCCAACGACTATAAAGCTTTCGTACTTCAAATGATCATGCAAAATCTGGTGTATTGCTTTCATGTCAATGCGTAAGGATGCTTGAATCTCACGGTATGTCACATATCGATCTCGCTCAAGCATTTCACGCACAGCATCTACGCTAGTGGCAACAACAGATGTTGATGGACGACCTTCACGAAATTCGTCACTGAGAGAGGTACGTCTACGCTGAATTTCGGCAAACCAATTACAAACACTGCTCTTTGATAGTGCTTCATCTCCAAAAGCCAAATGAAGCCGATCGAGGCATTGTTTCGGCGTTAGACCACATTTGAAATCGTAAAAATTTCCATGTTTACACAAAATTACTTTTCTCAAATGCTGTACAAACAAAACTAGTTCACTTGGATAGGAACTGTCAATAGAATTATAGGCGAAAAACGTCAAATTTTTCCAATATTACAGTTGATAAACGCTAACAATTCTAGACCTACTAGATTCCAGAAAATTTTCCAGCAGCCCACGTATTAAATGAACAACCTGTATATTCGAAAATAATTTTAAAACTTTTGTTAAAACATTTTCTTGATAAAATAAATTTAAAGGGGCATTTCGCACTTTTCCAGAGGTTTGGAATACCCTGTACATTTGTGATTTTAAACAATACATTTCATAAGTATCTTGGATTAATTTAATACCGCGTATTATATGATTTTATAGTAAGGGATATAATATAGTGGGCGATGATTTCAGGAATTATGTTCCGTCCGTTTAACAGTAAAATGTAATACCACGCCTCCAGTTCTAAGCGTTTTAGCTGCAAGCGGAACTGGCTTTGATTGCGCATCAAACGAGAAAATCAGAACTATTATAGAGTTCAGAATAAATCCGGATAGGATAATTTTCCAACATGTAGCGAAAATTCCGAGTCGCTTCCAGTGTGCGGTTATACATAGTGTTGGTGTGTTTTACATCGCAACTAACTGAGAGTTGGAGCTTTTAAAGTGCAAAAAGTTATACCGAGATGTTAAGGAAGTTTATTTAGAATTGAATCGTTTAACTTTCTAACTTTATAATGTTAGAAATCTTACGTTAATTATTTTTTGCTCTTCTTTTCTTGGTAACTAAAAACATAACAATTTTTTTTTCAAAATGCTTTCAGATTACGTACTAAACGCGATGCCCAGAGAGCAGTAATTAAATTCAAGATTTAAAATATGACTCTGATGCTATTCAGGAAGCGCCAAAATTATTACAACTTGTTCATACTTTAAAAGTTGAAGTCATTAGTGCGGCTTTCCAAGTCGGTAGGCGTTGTAAGGAACCGTATGCATTTCATCGCATCACTGAAGTTTCAAAACAGGTCTTGATTGTGAAGAATCACAGGGATTCACGTTTAATTTATTACATTCTGGGGCGTATTGTGTAACTTATTAACAGGCCGTTAAAATGTAGAGGTCCTTTAAAAATTAAAATAATGTTCAATGATTGGTTGTTACCGTGGCAACAAAATTTATACAGCCCATTAAATTTAACGCTTTTAATACAAAATATGCCCCATTAAAGAACTGTTGCTATGGTAACAACCAATTATAAAGCTTTACGATTGGTTGTTACCATAGCAACAGACCTTTAAATTTAAAAAGGCCTATTCTGTATCGAGTACAAAAAGCGATCGCAAGATGTCGCTGTTTTATCTGTTCTGGTGTATCGAGTACGTTAAATTTACCGGACTGTTGCTATGGTAACAACCAATCATGAAGCTTTATCATTGGTTGTTACCATAACAACAGTCCGTTAAATTTGTACTCGATACAGAAGAGACCCTATTGGAGTAGTCTTGGTGATAACTTTCTAAATGAACAGATTTCTGAAACATTGTTTCTCTTAAAGTACGATTTGTTAAGGAAATTAAATTGTACTTTAAGAGAAATAATATTTCAGTCCTGTTCTTATTCCAAGAATAACATCTATTGTATGAGGACTAGATTTTTATAGACCGCAATAATATCGTGCCTTTCCTTAGAATAAAAGTTTGCTTGTAAAAATTAGTGCATCTCATTCAAAAAAAAAAAAACGAATTCACCTTATCTCAAAAAAATAGTATGTGCCCTTTACAAGCTTTTTATAAAATGTGAAATCGATCGCAGAAAACGTATTGTAAGTAATTCCATACTTATCAGACAGAATTTATTTTAAATTTGAACACAGTGGAGACTCGATCGACCTGACTAATTGTTGTCGTTAGGCATTCGGATAATCGAAAATTCGGATAATTAAATGTATGAAAAAAAAACGATTTTGATTAACTCTAGAATTCGAAAGATAACTTACCTCGCCGGCGTGCACGTAATGCTAGGTGTTTATTCTGTATTTTTGATCACTGTTGGCTTTCCGGATAATCGCTAATCCGTATAACTGATGACCGGATAATCGAGTCTCCACTGTATACCCATCATTTTTCCAAAATTTGGTGTTAAAAAGTTAATTTTGACAAATTGCTTTGAACTAGTTTAATTGATTGCTACCCAAATTAATTTGCAACGTAAATAGGAAAATTTCATATATAATTTCAGAATTAGTCGGTGTTGCCAACCGTGGCGAATTAATCTTTATTTGGTTGAGACTGACAATTCTAAAGTACTGAACTATTAAGTTTATGGCATTCACTGGACATTTAGAATAATTTGGCTTCATTTTAATTGATTTTTAATTGTATTGTATCAATTTTTATACTTTAAATTCTTCTTGCAATTTTTAATTTTTATTTGTGTTAAATGGAGTTGGTTTGGATTGATTTTGACGTTAGTTGAATTTCGTTTTAATTGATTTTTAATTTTTGTTAATATTTTTCTAGTATTTTTTTAAAATTTTATTGCTAGATAGTTTGGTTGATATCAGTTGAATTGGATTGACATTGAGATCTGTTTAATTTAACTCCAAGTATAAATTTTTACATTTCTAAAACTTTTTTTAAGTATCTTCTAAGTAATTTTATTATACTTGTGTAGAATGGAGTGCAATACAAGTTCAGTTGAACTTGAGATTTGTTGCGGTTCATTTTAATTTGTCTTAAATTTTTTACTTGGGTAGATTGGAGTTAAGTTGTGTTGACATCGAAAATTTCTTTCCATTTAATTTTTAACCATCTTTTTATTGATTTTTTTTATTTCAATTTTTTCTTGCTTGGGTTGAATAGAATAGAGTTCAGTTGTTGAGTCGAGTTTGATCGACCTGGACATTGGACTTCGCTTTAACCGTTTTTTAATTATTTACTTAATTATTTTTTAATATTTCTTTTTCTTAATTTTTTTTACTTGGTTTGAATAGAGTTAGGTTTAGTTCAGTTGGATTGGGTGGACAATTAACATTTCTTTTAATTTATTTTTAATTGTTTACTACCTATTTTTTTTTTCCAGTTGTTGGATCGCCCGAGGCCTCGTGTTTGGTTAAACACATGCCTTGCTTACCACCTTCCGCCGGTCCTGATAAATAGCAAAATAGATATTATGTCTTTTGCTGGATAATCCGAAGAATTCGAAAATCCGGATCAATCAGTGCAATTATTAGTTCGGATTAAAGAGGTCCTGCTGTATTTAAGAAATTGAAAAGTGTCAGATATCAGTCATCTGACGTGTTGCAAAAATTATTTTACCTTGTTTATTATTTTTTAATTTATTTAGTTTTCTACTGCTCTTGATAATACAAAGAATTTCTGATTTCTCAACCAACCTAACTTAAAGGGCCGGTCTCGCTTGGGGCCTCGCAACTATTAAGGCCGCCTCTGCTGAGAAATGATGTCATTGTCAAAAATTCGCAATTTTGCAACGTGTAAATCAAACCAGCTATCATTTTATAGCCAGTGTCAAATTTAATAAAATCTACAGCTGAATTTAGAGTGATTTGAGTGACGTTTATAGCGTTTTCGATTGACATGCACTGCGTGCACTTAAAGAATCTTAATCTCGTTTTAACCGAAAACGCTATTAGAAACTTCAGATTAAGAGCCAAACTACACGGGCGGATTTTTCGAGGCGTATTTAACGCGGAAAACCCGCCAAAACACTTCAAATCTTTGATAGTTTGTTTAAATTTCATCTTCATACCTCTCCTGCTGTCATTTCTTTTCATTTGTCTTTTCTTGGCAATTTTCTACCATTTTCGGCGATTTTTTGCACCCTCCTGAGATTGTTTAGATTTGATTAGTAAAGTGGCAACTCAGGCTGCTTCTTATGTTTTCTTGCGTAGTTATTTCACCGCAAATTTGATATCATCGCTAATTTAGTCAGTGGCAGCTTGTGATGATTTGCTGTATATGAATTATTTTTATTGAGGAAAAAAATAAACAAATCAAAACGCATTCGTGTTAAAAATGAAATTTTTGGTTTGAACCTTAGATTTCTTAAGAGGAAAATCTTCTGTAGTCTCGTACTGAAATAAACTTTACGAAGTTTCAGCCAATTAAACAATAAAGTAACTAATTTATGTCATCACATCATGCTTTAAAGATTGTTTCTTTTGTGATAAGAGATTTTTGGGTTTATATTTTATTTTAAAGGTACCTGATGTAAAGATACAATTGCCTTCAAGCAAAAGTTTTAAAGCGGATCGCCTCAATTTGAACTACTTTGTACAAATTATGTTTCATCATCAATCAATCCTTGTGTGAGCAGAGATTTAAGCCTCAACCCAGCTCAACTGTCAGGTCGCAATGCGGGAGGAGATCCCATATCTATTTCCACCCCGCGTCATATCGCATACATGAAAAGCACCCCTCCAGGAACATCGCATTACCATGCATTTCTTATTTCCTCTTTAGATGGAAAATTTTCATTTCAAGTGGTCTATATTGCAATTTTTATTTATAACCAACCTGTTCGATACACCGTTCCATCTCAAATATGTAAAATTTCGAATTTTAATTTACATCTACTTACGAAAAAATAAATTTGTAATCTTACTAAGTCGCTATGAAAAAAAGTAAGCGAATGCGAGGCGAGAGAAATCAAAATATATAGAATTATGTCACTTGCATACTTTTCATTCACATTTCACATTCACATTCATATTCGGTCATTTGTGGGCAGAACAGTTAAACGAATGATTAATTAAATGATACCCTCTGAGTGAAGAGAGAATTTGTATCACGAAATTATTAAATTAATGTAACATGAGATATTTTAACCGATTAAATTTAATTTTCAGTTAAGGTGTAGAATGGTGTTGTAAGTTGGCAAACTACAGTAGTCTCGAAGGAGGGTTCAGGTGATAAGTGCTGATTAGTGTTGAGTTAACAAAGCCCTGAGCTCATCTTGCGGCACCGTACATTCACACCAAGCGCAAGCTTAACGAATATGATGAATAATTACCTCAGAACTATAATTTGTGTCTGAGTTTTCATTAACAAAGGGAACTTTTGTTCTCTTCAACTTTTCTGAATTACACAAGGTTAAAAACAATTTTCAACTTGAATACATAAAACACCAACTTATTAAAAATGAAGAATGTAACTGCAATTATTAACTTACTCGCAATCTAAGATATTAAATTATAGTTTAATAAAAAGCAATCATGATTTATTCACTAGAGGTAGTATTTAATATGTATTAAAATATTCATTGTGTCCTTGTTTGTTAATACAGTGAAACGTCAATAAAAATTTGTTTTAAAGTTAGTTACAGTCAACCCCATTTTTTGTACATACAAAATTGGTTCAAGTTCTAAAATAAAATATTTGGAATAAGAAATACCCCAGCAGCAAATATGGTTTGATTGATAGAACATATTTTTTTCCAGATAATTTTTGATTCCGTATAATTTTTGATAAAACTGGGTTATTATAAAATTATTCAAGATATCTTACAAGAAACAGGAGAGTGCAAAATGGACTTTAAAAACGTCTGGAGAAGTAATTTTAAAATTTATTACCAAAGCAACTCAGTTCCATTTTCATTAAAAAAGACGTAAACTACATCCTCTTAGAAATATGAGCATCAAGCGTTTTAGTATATCTGGTATTTTAAAACTTTAAAGAAAACTTTTCTTCGCGTCACAATCATATAACGCAGCCCTGTTTAATTAACCATTAAGGAATTTTTAATTATCAGTTCGTGGTATCCAGCAAATTTTGTGACGGGACGTCGAATTTAATAAATAAACTTTGTTTACTACATCTCGCAAGCACGCAGCTTTAGAACCCAGGTTTCATAATTCTACTGGGATTTATCTATCAACAAACAAAACGACCGACGGACAATTTTTCATTGTACATCAGTATATTTGACGCACGTTATTTTAAAAGTTTCCTTTCAGTCATCAATTTTAATGAATGATATAAACTTCTTTTAAACGCGACGGCCAGATGTTGTCTTAATAGGTAAAAGTATGATTTATTAAACAATGTTACTGTGTAACTTCATAATTTTTATAAAACATTGTACTCCGATACTTAATATCGCCTAAGTATATCATTTCATAAGAAAAAGATAAATGCGTTTCAAATTACTGCAATTTTACGATTTTAGAACGAAATTTTATGAACTTTATGAATTTCAAAAGCAACAGTAACAGCGTTCTAATCAATTTTGATAAAATTAAATGTACAAAATAAATACAAAAAATTTTTCTAAGTTTCTTTTATAATAACCGAAAAGATGTGGTTTAATATACGTGATTAATCAATATTGTAACGAACATCCGTGATAAATGAAAATTCCCAAATATGATTCATCACTGACTGTAGATGATGACGCGTATAACAGAACGCAGCTCTGTGAGCCTTCGCGGAATCGCCGCCCGGAAGGGTAAAGCTCGCCTCGAGTCCTACAAGTTCTGCTGGCATCCGGCGATTGTATATAACCAAACCGAGAGGAAGGCATTAAGGCAGTCAGGATCTATCAAATTTTAGTCTATAGCCTATAACAGTCCAGTGTATTAATTACTTTATTAATTAGTAACAGTAAAGCAACAATAACAGTTTTCTAATCAATTTTGATAAAATTAAATGTACAAAGTGAAAAAATAAAATGTTTCTAAGTTTTTTTTTTTTTTGAAATAACCGAAAAGATGTTTAATATACGTGATTAATCAATTTCGTAACGAATATTCGTGATAATATGAAAATTCCCAAATGTGATTCATCACTGACTTATTAAAAGTAAATCAGTAGTGCTCTGTGTAAGTTTGTAGCTACACAAAACCATGTAAATTACAACTGTTTATTTATTAACATAATAAATGGATTCCTTTTTCTAACTGCGTCCCTTATTGCGGCTACCCTTAAAAAAACCGTAACATTTGATGAAGCACCATTGCTTTACCATAATATCATAAATGATTTAAAAAAAATAAGCATTGTAAGACTGTTATTATTATTTTGTGTGTGGAAAAGCTAAAAAGAAGCCGATCTGCCTTCAGCAATGTTAAAATTAATATCTGTGTTCTTTTGAGGTTCTCCGCGGATACATATCCAGTTTAAGCGGATAATGAATTTAGAACTTTAACTAAATACGACCTCGTCAAAAGAACAATGAAAATTAGTGTCTGAGAAATGCAAGTGCGCACTCCTTTATGAATAAGAACCAATGTTTCCAAATGAAAACGAATAAAACTCCCTGTTATCCCAATTAAAGCAGCTAGTGCGCGAAATTATGATCCATCAAAAGTTTACGTCGTCGCAGATTTATTTTATCACTGATTCAAAACAGAAAGAGATTTCTTGTTGTTACATGTTTGAAATTTTTTTTCTGAGGTGCTTAAAGCGTATCGAGTTTAATGGTCCTACGCAAATAAAAAAAAACACGTTTAAATGGCTGCGCTTGAATTTATTCAGCAAGAACTTTTTATACATATTCGAATAAAAGTTTGGTAATTCGGTATATTTAACCTTGTCGGGACATTACACTGAATGATATATAATCTCTCCCTGACAGACCCCAGATGAACTCGAGGCAAGACTTTTGTGTCTTGAATACGTGAAGGATTATTTAAATCTTGATGAAACTTACAATATTCAAAATAAAATCCCTTATGAAAAGGAAAATATTTCCGAGTTTTTTTATGAAAGAAATTTGCATGGAATAATAATAATTTCCTGCGAATTTACACAACACGAGTCTTCAGTTTAAAAACTAGGAGTATAAAATTAAATCACCTGCATTATGATAATATATAGTTTTTGACTTTTTAACTTTTTATGTAGGTTTCCATCTGTGATGGTGGGCAAAATAAACAAAAATTCCTTTACAGTCGAATAAATATAATTAAGCCACAATCTAAACACGAATACATAAGTCCAGTGGAACTTTTCACCTATGGGTTAGAAGTTGCGATGTTTACCAGGGACAAACTCAAATAAAATAGATACTTTACCTAACTGAGCCCTCATCGTGCTCCCGAGTTATGTTACAAAGTCAATAGAGTATCCGCTTCCATCAAACTCAAACACAAGTAAATCAGTCCTTGTCTCGTTGCGGCCCCAAACTAAGGCGCATCCTTTCTGAAATTTAATTACACTCCATGATATGGGTACACTAAACTCCATAACAACGCTGTTAGTAAACGAGATTCCACCTAATGGTGTACACAAGAGGTGACGTACCTTGTAAAACAGCGTACATGTTAACTTAGATTCTGTAGAAAGGCAAAGGCTGAAATGTAATAAGGTTTATTTTCTTCTCGTTGTTTAAAACGCCCAGCAGCAACTACAATAGAAAACTTTCAACGTAGATATGAAGTTTCCTGTTGAAAATAGTTTCATTAGTTTGTTCTACATCTTAATATTACATATACTAACTAAACAAATGATGAACTCTCTTTTATTAGTACCAATGTTTTAATTTGTGTCAGAAACTCAAATATTTAGTTCAATGACATAAATGGCATTTTCATGAAACTAAAGAAGTGATTTTGGCTCGCCTGATAGAGGGAGCAGAAATCAAAGTTAAGTAAGTTTAGACGAAGCACAAATTCAATTCAAAAAGTAGATAATTAAAACTTGAAAAATATATTGCAGGGGACAGAGAGAAAAAATAATTATTTTAACAAAGTTATCATGATAATTATAAGTAAGGAATACTCCTAAAGCTTTTATTATCTCAACAAATGTCAATTTTCTATTTATTTATACATGTTTCATTTACCTATTTATTTCCCAAAAATATACTGATTATCATACAACATGAAGCAGCTCAGATATCATAATTTCTTCCAAATTATGTAAACATTAAAACAAATTCATTTTACTAATGATATCTGATGACGTATGTACGCAAATACACATTAATCAATAGGCACTTCCCTTAACATCCGCTGAACGTTAGGGTAGTAGCATTAGTAGTAACTCTTTATAAAATAGTTAAGTTTCACACAAGATCTCCCTGAATTTTAAAATAGAGCTCAAGGGAAATCAAGAAAAACTTCAATAACTCGGCAGGGGCGGTATCTAAATCGTAACCTCTCTTTGCAAGCAGCTCTGGTTACCACCAAACCACCGCCAAGGGATCAATAAACAGGGCTTAGAAACTAAAGTGATTCTTTCTTTACACTAAGCGATTTTAACACACTCATTGAACAAAAGTCGAGTCTGCGAACAGGGAACATCCTTTCTGCTCTTTTATCTCTCAAATTTTCCACGAGCACAAAATTAATTGCAATCTTAATGCCCGAAGGAAAATCACGTAGTAAGCATAAAGAAAATTATCACAAAGAAATAGAAATTTATGCAATTTTATTTATTATTAATTTAGTATTAAAATATTATATGAAAATTAAAATTCTATTGATTTTTTTCCAGTTCGAGAGTGAATTCGTTTAATTTTAACTTTCGTTTGCCTCGTAAATAAACTGCAATTGATTACTAAAGCCATTTTGAATCTTTGATTAATTAAATTGTGAAATTTTTTAAAATTCCACAGTAGGTATAATATTTATTAAAAATACAAATCTAGTGATTAACAAAAACAGTAGGTAAGTATTTATTAGTCTGAAAGCCGATTTCATAATAGGACTTTAAATTTAAAGGTACTCTAACCTAAAAAAATACATTTATTTCTTTATTCTTAGCCCCGGTCTTTATATCTCTGATTAACTTTAACCGTTGACTAATTCCTATAGAAACAGCTGTCTCTAGAATTGTAACTATGGAAATAAATCAACGATTAAAGAGATGAAAAGACCGGCCCTTAAAGTGACTTTAAATTAAAGCTTCCTTAAAATCTAATAATGAAAACGGCCATAAGGCCCGGTCTTTTCATGTCTGAGTAATTTTAACCGTTGATTAATTCCTATAGAAACAATTATCTCTACAATTGTAACTATGGGAATAAATCAACGACTAAAGTTACTCAGAGATGAAAAATCAAGAAATTCTAGTAACTTTATTTTCGTCCTGTTTATAAAATTAATTTTTATTCCAGTCGCAAGAGGCACTAAGATTATTTTTTGTCGCTCGTTGCCAAAGGGCGCTTGTTTTGAAAATGTCAAAATCGGTGAAAATGTTATCATTACAAAATTTTATTTGCGGAATTTCTTCAAGATTTCCGTTTCTCACACTTATGGTTATTTGAGTTCGTTAGTTATCGTTTGGTTTTGCTGTTGCGTTTCACATTGTATATCAAAAAAATGTCAAATACGTGGATTTCCAAATAAGCAAGAAGCAAATTGTAAGTGTATCATTTTTCAATTCAAATAATTTTAGAAGATATGAAAATTTTTACAGTTTTTATACAACTTTTGGCGAAACAGAGGCATTGAAGTATTGTGAAAAGTTTATCGAGTTTACAACGTACCTACCTTTTGACAATTGTGATAGGTGATAGATAACCAGAAGAACTACAGTTACATTAATTCTGAATGCTAGACCGACAGAAAGATTACCAACCGTTAAAGCTGACTACCAGAAATAGCGATTTATCAAATCATCGATTATTCTTTCCAAAAATGCAATTTTTATCTTTTCCGGAATAATTGCAAATGTCAGTATGTCAGTATCCGTCATACATACATGTAAGCCGGTGATGTAAGCTATGTAAGTGCCTAATGTAATCATTTTTTTAATATATCCCTTTCAGAAAGGATGTTTTCTTTGCATATTGTGCTTATTTAGGTATGTTTTTGTGAAAATACACTTACATTATTTAACATTCTACTTGCATTTTGGATAATTATGGAAAAATGAATAAAAACTCATTAATTTTTTATTTATTTCCATATTTTTCAAAATGCATGCGTGTTATATTATATCCTGTAACTATTTTACAACGAATTCGAATATCCTGCGTTTTTTTTTAATTTACCAATTCAAATATCCTGCGCTTTCCTAAATAAATTAAATTTGTAGAGCGACATCTGAAGCTTGCGAAGGAAAGTTGCGATTTTTGTGGAGGGGAAAGTATACCCAAAAATTTACACGGACTCGGCTATCTGTAACTGGGGTGATCGGTGGTCTTAATGCCAATGCAAACAAATCTACAACTAATTTGGAATTATCAGTATAATCAATCTCTTTTTCAGTATAAGCAGGAACCAGTTATTGTGAATTTTTTTCTTGAAGTCAAACCATCATTATATTAAGTGGTCTGAAGTATGCCTGTGGAGGTCCTTTTAACCGGAAATGGAAGTGTCAATAGTCAATAAGACATAGCTGGAGTGAAAGCAGCGAAATTTTAAGAGTCTGTTCAGAAAGCTGCAAAAAATAGCCTAGACTATATTTAATAGTCCAGGGACTCTATTCTCAAATCATTCGATTAATGTCGCACCTATGCAAAAGTGATGTTAAAATTGACGTTTATTTTCATAGAAAACTAAACTCGGTACAGTTGTGGCCTTTGATAACTGGTGCGCTTTGACAATCACAAATGTAGTTGTGGCGTAAATTGATCGTAAGTTTCTGAACGTCACCCAAATTTTGCTGAATTCTGCCATAGATTTGTCAATTTTAACATTATCATCAAAATGATAGGTAAAAGTTTGATTAAAACCTGACTTTTCTAGTTACCATATCTCGTAAATGACACTTTTGTTTTTAGGTTAAACGTATCTGCCCTCGTATCTGCCCAAAGTTAATATATGAGAAATTATCTCATAATGGGGATGTCCGTGCGGTCTCTCGTGACGTCACACTAAATTGTTTCGACTTCGATTGGTTGCGATCCACGGTACATGCACAGTTGGTGCCGTTGCCATAACAACGCAACTATTCTGATGATTTTAAATGGAGCTTCAGTTTGGACGAGTGACGTAGTCCTGAGACCCATACGAAAACTGTCGAATCCGTCCGATATTGTATGAGGCAACTTCCCACATACTAACTTTGGTATCTACCACCATTTTCACTAAGGTCCCTTTATTTGTCTGACGTTTATCTTACTTGATAGGGATCTGAAACAAACTGTCATTTCTGTTAGTAATTTCAGATTTTATGGTTGGCTGACCTAATTCGATATTTTTATTCATAGTAATTTCTCCCTAAGTTACTAGAATAGAAAAAATAAAATATAGTATTGTTATTTCTTAAACGGTAGGGAGCTCGGAAATTTGACAAATTTGACAGATTACTTCTGAACCCTATCAATCAAATCTAAGGACTCCAAGTTTTTACTATTTCGGATTTTTGACTACCTTTTCCGTGTTTTCCTAAAATTTTATTATTTTATCAAGATAAATAGGTTCTGTGTTTGTCTGGTAATGAATTTCCAGATAATTTTTGAATTTAAAAGCTTACAACTGTATGTGTAAGAACAAGAAAATCACAGTTAGTTACTCATTACAAAAGTGAATTTAGTTTATATTGTCACACTCTCTGTGCGCTCTTAATAAAGGTAGCCGTTGGGGTAACGTAGCTCTAGGTAGAAGGTGCCGCTCAGGTATGGGCTAAAGGCACTAGGGGGTAGTTTACCCGATAGAGAAATGGATTTCTTACCTCGTCCCGGTCTTGTCTCGAAACGGGAAGGTCCTCTTCAGACAAAAACTCCCCACAACACTTTTAGGCTTTATTGAGCACCGCTATGGAGCCACCTTGCCGAGCCCACCTTCCTTGGACGGTGCCACCTCGACTCTGTCCCCGCAATTTCCCAATTATCCGTAGCTCAGCAAAGTGACCCGTTAACAATTATATACAGCTGTCCCGAAAGAGTCTTCGTGACATTTCCCCCCCGCTGAGGAATATGCCCTCCGAGCATATTATCTTACAAGGTTATCGTCACGAAGCTTATTCGACACAGCAGTATGCATACATGTTCTACAGCCAAGAAAAATCCTACAGCTTTAACCTATCATGGAATTTTATATAATATTTTGTTTATATTTTTGCTTGATCTCTTCTCTCTTGATGTTCGTTGTTAATAACATCCGCTATGAGGCCAATTATCCATTTCCTTTATTCCTTCGGTGGTGCAAAAAACAACATTTATTATCCTCCATATATCTTTCGTGGTCTGATGAGACGGCTCTAGATCACTTTGACGAAACGATAATATTTTGGTGGGACCTTGGTTTACGTTCCACAGTTGAAGTTGCAGATTTGATTGAAGGAAAAGATTCACTGGCGGTTGGCTTCTCCGAACTCCAGAAACGTTGAAGATCAATGATGTATCCATATGTTCCATGTAAGGAAAAGCAGTATCAGTTTGGCTTTTTTACAATGAGTTAAATTTAAAGTTATATTTTGGTGCTCAATTCAGTACAAACTATATTAAAATTAGCTTAGACGAGAATGTAATAATCTCATTGTAACAGGTTGGCCAGTCCCATTAAGTACATATTTACGTTCTCGTTTTCGCTTTACAATATAAGCATCTAAATTTTAAATCGGATACCTACGTAACTAGAGGAAATTTATATTTATTTTTATTTTTTGAAGCTAGCATACTCTACTATTTTTGATTGTTCACCCAAAGATAACCACTAATCAGAATGATCTAGATGTTTGCTGATCAGTTCAAACAATCCAGATTTTCGCGAGAAGTAGCTTCCTTTAGGTTTACTGTACATTTTCTACCATCGGGTAAGATGAATGTTCCCTCTTCATATTCTCTGAGGCTAATAGTTTCTCTTTTAGGTACTCTATTTTTTCTGTTACATTTGAAGCATTTTAACTTTTTTCCCGCATATATCCCGATTCCTGTGAGAAATACAATTACTAAACAATAAAGTGTTACCGATTCTCCTGTTTCTTTTTGTTTGGCATGAGTTTCTACTTGCAATTGTTTAATGTCATTAAGAACCGACTTTAATTTTTTACTTTTATCTACGAGAGTTTTCTTATCATTCATTATTTCTTCTAAAGCTGTTAAATCTAGTTGTTTTAAATCATCTGTCAAAGGTGAGATTAAACTAGTATTTGCATTAAAATTTTCTTTAATATCCCACGATGTGCTGAACTGGTATTTCATTTGAAATTGTTTTGTTTTAACTACATTTAATATTATATTCTCAGAAAATGCCTTACATTGTTTGGCTAACCAAAGTTTACCTGTGCCATTTAACTTTATGTGGTTTAAAATATTTGTACCATTTTCAAAAGTACATGATAAGGTTAGAATTTCTGAAATTGGTGCTACAAAAATCCATGAATTCGTTGTTTCTGATTCAATGAACTCTGTTTGATTAATGTTTATTACATGTCTCTCACATGCATTTGGAATTATTGCTGTAGGGGTCAGTAAACGAACTTCACAAGAAGTCTTAGATGTTGTTACTAATAATTTTTCTTTAAGCGAAATATAAATATCGTTTTCCACTAAAATTGTTTTTGTTTTTTCTTCTGTGCTCATATGAAAAAATTTTGAATGTAAATCATTTACTGCTAAGTAAGCAAAATTCAAATTTATTACTACAAAAACACTTTTGTGTAGCCTAATTGGAATCGGTATCATTTTGTTTAGCGTGAACGAATTAATATGTACTAAAGGGAATTTAATAACTCCACATAATTTAGAATTTTTGAAAAAAATGTCCAAACAACTAACTTTTAGTAAGGGTTCTACTGAGCTTGTGTTATAGATGTCAATTATAAATTTAAGACCTGAAGGTATGAGACCAGAGATAGATTTCAATTTTTCTAGAATCGTTGACGGAGTGATAAATAATGGATGAAAAATCCCCTGCTTCGCAGCTACAATTATATTGATCAAATTTATTATTTCCAGTTGATATTGATCAATTATAACAGATAATATTACCATGTGATCTTTAAGTCTTCTGTCTATCTTATATAAGAAATCGACCTCTTTTGTAGTACTATTCAAAATTTGTTTAATTGATTCAAAATTTCCAAAAATTAGCTTTTCATTATGATCAATGTGCCCCAATGTATTGTTCAATGAATCTAAAGTTGACATTACTACTTATGTTTGATTTTTAAGGATATTAGTTAACTTATTTTGATCTGCCTGAACTTCTTGTATTGCCTGTTCAAATTTTTCTGCGTCTTCATTTGTTAATGTACCGAAAAGTGTTTTTGATATTTTCCCTATAGCATCAAAATAACCTCTTTTTACAATGTTATGTCCTATTAGATTTGGAATTAGTTGTTTTTCCCATTGTATGCGGTTAATTGTTGAAGTGATTAAGTTAATGTAATTTCCACAAAGCTCGCTCTTTTTTAAAATTTCATAATTACATAATATTTTTGTATCTTCAAAAAGATTTTGAATTTGAATAAACTTTCTTTCGAATACGTCTAAGTCTACAAACGTTACGATATTCCAAAAAGTATCTGTCAAATATAAATTACCTATTTTTTCATAGAATATACCAGTAGATCTTTTCATCGAGTGCAGTTCAAATCCCTTTTCCAGTTCAGCGTTCGTCGGGATTCCTCTTCCGTATACTAAGACTACCGTGATAATTCTAATATGTGGCCACATATTACTCTCGTGTAATTTTCTGGATTATTCTAAAATTATAATACAAATAAATATTAATTAGTAAATTTCGTATAAACAAACATAGACTAATCGTTCTAGACTCTGTGGGCTACTCGTCTATAATCTCCTGAAGTACCTAAAACATAAAAATATATTATTTTCTAATATTTCTAAAATGTATTTTCATTATCAGATTTTATCTGTAGTTTCTCAATATATTTACACTTGAATTTAGCTACGTATTTTGCAATTCATAAATAAGTAAATACGCGTTCCTTTTAATAATATCGTTTCTTTTTACAAAACTAACGTCATTATCGTTACAATTAATCCATGATTCCTTTTGCTGCGGAAATTTAATGTAGCTGACATAATGACCTTTGTTATCCAAGCCTTTATGTTCTACCAGAGCCCATAATTTGTATATTGGATTACCTGTATTTGGATTTTCTAGATATTTTTTTAAATTTAATCCCTCAATTGGGTATTTTACATGTGTTAAAAGTTTTTTTAATTCTTGCCCTGACCACACGTATTTGTTTAAATGAATTATGAAATATTTTGGCCAAGTTTGAAGTTTTAAAAATTTTCTACATTTAGTTTTTCTTCTGCAAGTCCAACATATTGGCTTATTTTCTTCGTCTAATATTTCTTCACTGAAAAAATTATCCACACAATCTTCAAGAGTACTTTCCACAGTAGAAAGAACCGGAAGAGAAAGATCCCAAAAGGAAGTTGTTACCGCAGTTTTATTACCACATTCTAAGCAGAGTAAATATGATGTATATGAACCTGAGAATGTATTTGTTATTATTGAAGTAACATCTGATGATAGTGGATTTTTTGTCTCGTCGTGAATTCCTTGCAAAATGAAACGCAAACATTCGTGAGCATCTTGATATTTTTCACCTTTAAACAACGGGTTTATTTTTTCCAATTCTTTTTTTATGTCCAAGGAGCTTACACTTAATTTTTTTGGCTCTTCTCTTAAATCTCTTATAAGCCGTACAAAGGCAGACGTCAAATTTGATCTATGCTTTCTAAGTTCAGTTGATTTTTCTAAAAAATAATTTTTTATTGGACTTATGCTCAAAAGGCATTGAATAATCGAATTTAAGTAACAGACATTGGATTTGTTTTCTAGACCTTTAATTTGAACAGAAATAGGTTCATCTACTTTCCTTTTTTCATTTGTATTTTCTTTCATATATTCTAACGGGGAAACTTTTTGATTTGATGTTTGCATCGATTTGTTTACTTTTTTCCTTCGACGCATTGAGTCCTTTCGTGATAATTCACTTTGATTATTATTTTTATTATGGAAATACTTCGTTTTTCTATTTTTATTGTCGTTCTCATGTTTGATACAATCTACATTTGTCTTAGTTTCATTGAGATTTTCTGGTTGATTTTCCCTCAAATCTTTATTATTCCATTGTTCATAAAAAGGTGCTAGCCTGGACACATGAACTACGTCTTGCTTGGCCTTTTTTCCTGTACCCGTTGTAATTACGTAATTTAGATTGTTTCTCTTTTCAGTTATAATAAATGGTCCAAAATATTTCGGCAGTAATTTCTCGCATTTGCCAACTTGTCGTACATAATTTCTTAGTTTTACCTTGTCTCCTACCGCGAAGCTTACATGTCGATGTTTTTTGTTGAAAATTTTCTTATCTTTTTCTTGCTTTGTCTCGATGTTCTTTTTAGCATTTTGTCGTAGTTCTTGTATTACTTGCTGACTTCTGAGACTGAAATTTGTGAGCATTGGTTGACATAACTCAGCATCCGTTGGAAGTATGGGTTCCCGACCGTATATCAATGAAAATGGGCTACATTTAATTGCTTCTTGCCTCGTTGTGTTGTAAGCAAATATGCAGTGCGGAAGGTAAACATCCCAATCTTTCTGTGAGGTAGATGTATACTTACTTAACATATCAACTATTGTTTTATTTAATCTTTCCGTCAACCCATTAGTTGACGGTTTGTAAGCTGTTGTGAATGTACTATCTGTGCCTAACAACCGCAAAATTTCAGAAACTAATTTTGACATAAAAACCGCTCCTCGGTCGCTTAAAATTTTTTCCGGAGATCCATGACGGCAAATTATCTGGTCTACAATAAATTTTGCAACAGGTTCAGCCTTTCCACTCGGCAAGGCTTTTGCCTCCGCCCATCTTGTAGCGTAGTCTGTGGCTACCACTATATATTTAGATCCTGCCGAACTTCTTGGAAATGGGCCTACTAAGTCAATTCCTACCATTGAGAATGGTTCTTTCACATGTATAGGTTGTAATAATCCTGCGGGTTTTTGGTTCGTTGGTCCTTTACGGATCTGACATTCTGGACAACCTCTTATGAATTTTGTAATATCCTGCTTCATACCTTCCCAAAAATATCTCTTTTTTATTTTGTCTAACGTCCTCGTTAATCCCAAATGACCGCTTATGGGATCTCTGTGGTTGTTGTTCAGGATTTCTTCTTTCAGCGCTCTAGGTATTACCAGTAGTTTATTATCAGTAATAGATGCTGGATCTTTCTTATATAAAACATTTTTTATTACTTCGAAATTGTTTGACATTCTCTGTAGCGCAGGTCCTCCGTAATCACTGTTTTCTACTGCTGCCCGTATTTCTTGTAATCGCGGATCTTCCGTCTGCCAACGCTCTAAGTCTTCTGAGTTGGCGATAAAAGTTGGTACGTCGAGTGCTATTTTCTCATCTTTATCTGTGCCTAAAACGCAGGGATATCTTGACAATGCGTCCGCATCTTTATTGGACGTTCCCTTCTTATGAAATACTTTATATGAGTACTCCATAAGTTTTAATGACCATCTCAAAAGTCGGCCTCCCGGTGTTTTTAAAGTCTGTAACTAGCATAAAGCATGATGGTCCGTAATTATATTGAAGGTTTCCAGTCCCCACAGATACGTTCTAAAATATTCGACAGCCCATACTGCTGCCAAACATTCTAACTCCGTAATAGGATAATTTTTCTCGTATTTTGTGAGGGTGCGCGAAATAAATGATATAGGATGAAACTTTTTTGTGGATTCATCTCGTTGTACCAGAATTGCTCCAAGACCTGATTGGCTTGCATCAATTCGTAATTCAGTTTCCGCTTTCGGATTATAGTGTCTTAGTACAGGGGCACTTGTCAATTTTTCCTTCAGATTTTCGAAAGCCTCTGCTTGTTGTTCTTTCCATTCAAATTTAGAATTAGCACCTATTATACTGTATAAGGGGTTGGCAAGCTTCGAAAAATTATCCACGAATCTTCTAAAAAAATTACAAAGTCCCAGAAAGCTTTGTACGTCCTTTACCTTCTTTGGTACCGGAAAGTTTCTTATAGCTTCGACTTTTGAATCATCAGGTAAAATGCCTTTGGTGGATATTTGAAATCCTAAAATCCTTAATTCTTCCATGAAAAAATGACATTTAGATGGTTTTAAGGTGAGGCCGGCTTTTTTTATACACGACGATTTGAAAATTTTGGCGGTATTGGTTTTCTAGTCTGGAAAAACATACTGATAGTTTTATTCGCCGTTGTGTCTTCTAGGTATCTACTATTCCGGATGTAGTTCGATTTTCTTCCGTAGCTTTCTGTATCTATACTCAATTCTTCGTCTCGATTTATCAATCTACTTCGTTTAGGTACAGCCCCTGTTTGATTAAACATTTTATTTTGTTGAACGGGAACCGGTGCAGGTAGAATTTGTTCTTGCTGGAATTTTATGGAATCACAAAAATTTTTGCGATACTGCTTTTCTGTATCCGGTTTGCTGATTTCCGGTAATTTTGGAGGGATTGGTATTTTCTTTTGTTTTCCTGAATCCTTTATTTTCTCTTGTTCAAGAGATTCGATTTTTTGTTCCTCTTGATTCTCGACTTGGATTTGCTTTCGAGGAAATCTTGGCGTTTGCTTTAAATCCGAAATTTGTTTCTGGTTTCTAAAAACTCTTTCGTCTAAATTTTCCGAAATTGTAGGCTCTTCCTCTTCGCTGATTAATGTCTCCTCCAAATTCAATACCTTTGTCGTTGGAGACCGTGGCGTCAAGGTGCTTTTCGCGGTAGGAAAGAATGCTTTTTTATCGAGATTTATGTAAAGATCCCGCCTTCCTTTGTCTTCATTAAAGTTTTCCGATTTATCTTCCTCTTTGCTTCTTAATCGGGTTCGCGGTCCCTCAGCCATTTATGTTAACTTCTAATGTACGTTTATTTGGTTATTATTTTGTTTTACATACATTAGTTAATTAATTCCCTTAAACTTTTTCAATAAAGTTAAATTTAAAATATGCGATTCCACATTCCTTTGTGCGAATTATTAAATTAAACAATCAGAAAACGAATAATGTATGTGTCGCAATTATGCTGAATTCTTAGGGCAATTCCACTATTGCCATGGATATAATTATTATACATTTATTGAAACTTCATTCGTATAATGCTACGTTGCACAAGAGCGCATTTATTCGCGTAAAATGTGTGTCAACATGTCATCAACCGGCGATATCCAATTATGCCTACGTGTGAATTATTAGCTATTAATTAATTATTCTTTTATATTTACTGAAATATTTTTTTCTTATTCTCATCAATTATCACAGGGAACGCATAATTTTAATAAATTGGCCGAGGTTTATTATAACCGATTACCTTCATAGTTTTTATGTTAGGTAAAATACCTTAAAAATACTTTTGCGACCGCGCCCCAAGCTCTCAGCCTACGTAACACTATTTGCATTAAATGTGTCTTTAGCCCAAAATTTCGAGCAAGAAGGCGCCTCCACCACTGTCACACTCTCTGTGCGCTCTTAATAAAGGTAGCCGTTGGGGTAACGTAGCTCTAGGTAGAAGGTGCCGCTCAGGTATGGGCTAAAGGCACTAGGGGGTAGTTTACCCGATAGAGAAATGGATTTCTTACCTCGTCCTGGTCTTGTCTCGAAACGGGAAGGTCCTCTTCAGACAAAAACTCCCCACAACACTTTTAGGCTTTATTGAGCACCGCTATGGAGCCACCTTGCCGAGCCCACCTTCCTTGGACGGTGCCACCTCGACTCTGTCCCCGCAATTTCCCAATTATCCGTAGCTCAGCAAAGTGACCCGTTAACAATTATATACAGCTATCCCGAAAGAGTCTTCGTGACAATATTATGTTTTTCCGTTTTAGTTTCCTTTAAATTTTAATATGTAAAATATTTTAAGCTTCACAATTTGTTACTAAAACGTCTGGTCCAGCTCAAGCAATTTAATATCCGGAAAATACACAAAAACCTGCTACAGAGAACAATTTTCTCACTATGATTCCAGGCCAGAGACAACAGAATACTGTTTCTTCTTTTCAACTCCAATAAGATCAATTTTTAAATTGCAATGTTATAATCGGCAGGATTGGGCTGGTTTTTTAAAGACACTCTTTTGTTCCATCATCAGAGGCTAACAGCTCGAGGGTACAAAGTCAAACAGCGCATTATAATAGTTACAAATGGAGGAAACTTGTTGATAGTTACTTAACACAGATTAAAAACAATTATGAATGAAGTTGTCGGTTGGCAGAAAGAAAAATCTGAACATGATTTGAAACAAAATGGTATGTTGTTTAAATTAGAAATACCTACACGTACTTACGCCTTCTATGTACACCAAAGAATTATCGATGAATTATGGTGGTGATTTGTGTTGTTGAATTTTCCCACAATTCCCTATGAATTTCTGTCAAATTAATCAATTTTCCTTGAATTTTCCTATAGTCTGTATAAATGTGAAAAGTGGCAAATTTTGAAAAGAGAAATACTGGAACAGATTCTAAACCAACAAGTTGGCATTGTAATAATGGAGATTTGCCTGTAACGAACGGTTTATTTTGTCCACTTTAAATTATACAAAAATTTTGTTGCAAATCATTTTTGATTGCAGTAAAACCCTCGGGTAGCCTCTGTACAGCGCTTTCAGCCCTATTTGAGACTTCATCAAGTCAAAAAAATTTAAATTATATATATAAAAAATACGTGTTCTTTTCTTTTATCCAGACAGATCAGTAAAAGTCCTTGGCGTTCATTTTCTTCACCACGCAAGTTAGGATTTCCTGTTCATTTGTTTCATGTACAGATCGAATTCTACTGCGATCAGATTTATTTCATGTCTAACAATGTAACACTTCCTTATTTAATACCCTAAAGGTCAATATTATTAAGGTTAAAAATTTTAGGCATGTTTAGAATGTGACATTTTGTGCAGGCTCAACAAAATGTATTCTAATTGACCTTTAACCTTCAATTTAAGTGTCGGTTAGCATGTGACTGCATTTTGTTGAACTTACCTGAAATGATATATTCTAGACATGATGATTTATGATTGGTTGTTACCATAGCAACCGTCCTATAAATTTAACGAACAGATAAAACAGCGACATCCTACGATCGCTTTTTAACCTAACATTGCAAATAAATTGGACATTGCTGTACAGAGACTGCTCGAGGTTTTCACTGCAATCAAAAACGATTTGCAACAGAATTTTTATAAATGTGACGCACTCGATACAGAATAACCTCTAATGTCGGTTGTAAGTCATGAGAAAAGTTGTCATTAGCATTTTAAAAATGCACAAAACATAATTAAATCAAGGAAATGGTGATATTGTGATATTGTTAGGGTGAATTAATTATATTTATTTGCGTATTTGTCTTTTTTTTTCGAAAAGGGTTTAATTTATTTTTAATTTCTATTAAGAAACTTATTCAATACAGATTTTTATTTTATGACAATGTTTTAAGCGAAATTAATTTATTATCGAATTATTAATAATATTATTATTATTTCCAAGGTCTCCACGCAGATGCCCGGCTACAAAAATTAGGTTAACCTAGACACAAAAATTAAATCAAACAGATAAACACAAAGATTAAATCAACTTCCATTCAAAAGTAGTAACAAGATTACTGAAAATAGTGAACTGAATCACATGGCATATAAATATGCTGTGCGTTTCTTTTAAAAAACATAACTTTTGGAGAGTTAAATCTAGTCAAAGTAGAAGTTACTTTTCAAACAATGATTAAGGGTATAATTGGGGATGATTGGAAAGCTTTCGGCCAATAATAATTGATATTACGGTTTTTGTTTCACAAAGATGGCATTATTATAAACAAGATACTGCAAGTCTGAACTAAAAAATGGAAATATCTCGGACACGTAAGTTTTTCTCGTCTCATGTTCCATAAATCTATTTTGGAATTTGCTAAGGAATTCAAAAATACAATGAAAAGTGTGGCATTCTAATTAAAATAAGAAAGTTGACAGCAACATACTGTATAAACGGAAATGCCCAAGAGTTGGAAATATTTAATACATCGTTATCGCCAACTCATGTGAAATAGAAATTCAAAGGTCAAGTTTGTAATTTTAATGAACAACTTGCCTGAATTACCCCGTATAAAATTAATTCTTTAATTTGATTATTATTTCTTTGGCACTTTCTGTAAGGCAACGTACCGTGTATTTGTTGGAAATATCTTCAAAAGTAGTAGATATTAATATTTTATTTATGGAACGACAATGAATACTTGACTTATTTTTTCACGAAACGTTTCCAACGAATTTTCTTCTACAGTACGCTCATATATAATATGCTGCGTATGTCATTTCAATATCCATTATGTCCTGCGTATAATTCAACGCGAATATTCCCGACGGTATGGAGAGACGTGTGCAGTATTAATAATAAATAGGTCAATACAGCAGCACAATGCAGTGTTGATAGCCGCCGCTGGGGGCTAATAACTTAAATTTACACACACTGTATCTTCATTCCACATGTATATACATATGTTTGCATGACGTGTACTAACACAGAATTAAAATCTACACGTTACACTCAATAGTATACTCCACACAAATTTATAAAGTAATGGACAGGCATTAAATATGTTAATGTAAATAATAGTTTGATTTATTCCAATTCCATGATGTATAGCAACATAATTATTATCAACCCTTGATGTAATAATATCTGTCAGTCTATTTGCGTATCCATTAATGTGAAATAAATTTATACATATAAATTTCAAAATTAAAAATTTTCAGTCATTTAAAAAAAGTAAAATATATAAAACAACAACTGAATTAAAAATCACGTAAGAATTATGTTAAGTAAAATACATTTAAAGAACAGTTTAATAAATTAATAATAATTTGCTTTCCAGAGGTGTAAGATAATGAATCTGCAACTGCCAACACGAATGTAGAACATTTGTTAAAGTATTAAACCAACAAATCGAAAACTTCCGACGAATTGCAATCTGAAACAGCGAATATGATCCAGTATATAAAGTTGGTGTAAATATATGTTGTCACCTCAACATCTGTCACCAGTAACACAGCTGGGCACACTGGTCGTGCTGTGACAGGGGGATAATCTCAGAAATGGTAAGATGATTGATGACAGTACTTACTAAAATTGCTATTAAATTGTTATTAATATCCTGGCGTTTAATTATACCTATGAAGTCCTCTACGTTTTAGATTGTTTAAATTTCATGTACCTTATTAAATAAAGCCATTGTGTACCTAATTAAACTTATGGAAATTTCCCAGTCTTCCGGTACATTACGGTCATTTTGTACTGAAGCCATAAATATTACAGCAACTTCACATAGGGTTGATTACATCGCATAAACATGCTCAAATTTAATTACTCCCAAATTAAATTTGAACAAATCAATACTTTACAGCTTAATTAGGTAATTAAATGGCTTCACAACTTTAGCTTCAAAATATCGATGATGAAGTTGTTTCTTATAATCCTCATTTTTTTAATAAATTGCGAAAGAATTTGAACAAGCTGCACCTCAATGGATATTTACACCACGTTGCTTTATACCTTTTCAAACGTCGGTTTAAATATGATTTAAAAAACGTAGGCTATTTTGAACTGATATTAAATACTGGCAGAAAGTACCTTAATAAATATATTTTCATGCTTCTTATTTTTTGTTCGTTTCAGCTTGCGCTATTTTGACGTCTCATATCTTTTGAAAATAATACTAGTAGAAACTGGTACATAATAAAGCTATTATAAATAAAAACAAAGACAGCAAGCAACAGTTCTTTCAACTGCGGTTGTTAGAACAATTAATTCGTTGTTATTATCAATCTTGTTATTTGAATAATTTTTACATTCATTGTCGTGAAAAGCTTTGTTTATAAATATGTTGTGTTATCATTTTCTCTGTATTGATTAATGCCGTTCATTATTTTACTAAACGTATTTAATGGTAAATATGAACCCGTCCGTTGCTATGATTATCTAGTTAATTGTTTGCCATGTACATGTTTAATAAAACTTTTAATGGCGATAATTTACATTTCGTTCCATTTATGAAACAAATCATTGCAGATTGAATTATCAGTTATTAATGAAAATATTCGACTTTCTCTCACAATAAATGTTACTCCTATTATTTATTTTTGAATTAATGAAAACTTGTTTAATTAAATTTCAGTTTCTAGCATTTGTTTTTAAATTTGTAACATTATAAAACAAAAATTATATATTATAGAATGTTGAAGTTCGCAGCGCGTTCACCTAGTGAACAAAAAAAATTTCTACCAAAAACAGATAATGTCCATGCAGGTCTCTGCAACAAAAAACAAAGAAAAGAGCGAGAAATAAAGAAGAACTAACGAATAAAGGGGTTGTATTAATCAAATGTTATTAAAATAACAACGGAAAAATAATACAATCGAAATAGATGCTTTGAATACATAGAGTTTAGAGTTTAGATATTATCACAGGCCTTGCGGGGGCAAAACACCTCAACGGGATAACTCAAAGAAAGGATCCGCTTTAGGCCTCATGGATATCTAAAATTAAATAACAGAAATTGTAATTAGTTTCCTAAAACATGGATTTAGGGCAATGTATGCAGATTTATTCAGACAAGAACCTTCTAAAAGACCCACTTTATTCAATACCGATGGAACACCATCGTGATAAGTTCCAAACGTTTACGGAAGGTTGTTAATGGCGGAATGACAATTTTAATTTTTGGGCTATTACCCTATTTCGTACATTCTTTTTTCCTGCAACGCGATCGTTCAGTAACAACTTGTCAGACAAAAGGACTTAAAGGACATCGTATAAACTCTCAAGAAAAATGGTTATCTCAAAAACATACTAGAAAAATCCAAAAACAAGATAAGCAAATTAGGAAATGGTTCAAATAAAAACCAACCTAACCAACACAGAAGTTTTAATTCCGTATGTAAAAGGTGTCTCTGAAAGAATCAGAAAAATAGGAAACAGATTCGACATAAGAATCCTCCTCAAAAGAACGAAAAGTTGCATGCACACACATAAAAATTTTTGGGATTATTTGTAATTTGCCCAATAGGTGTTAAATATGGATAAAACTTTGCCCGAAAAGTTGTTAATCCTTATTTAATTTGGCGTTATTGTTGCCTTTTCCCGAGTAAAAGCGATTGTTAAGTCCGACAAGGTTAAGCTTTCCTCTTACTTTCACATGGTAAACATCATTTTCTTCTAACTCCACAGATGGACGTGAGGGGACACCGTGGCTTCCAAAAGTGTTAGAGTTAACTCCAGATTTTTATCTGTGTACGCATTATCCTGTGAATGCGGTAGGGAGTACAATAGGGAAACAAAAAGACCTCTAAGAGTCAAAGTAAAAGTACATCAAACCCTCATACATAATGTAGAAACAACGAAGTTTAAAATTGCTGAACATGTTTAGGACAAAGATCACAACATAAAATGGGAGGAAGCTATGGTGATATCCAAAGAAGAGAAAACCATACGCAAAAAATTGAAAGAAGCAGGATACATCGGAACTGCAATCTACCCCATCAGACAAGCAAGCCTTGAAATTAAGGACACATGGACACCAATCAGAACGAATAACATGAAGGGGAGGAGAATCACAAATACTCAAAAGAGTTTTCGTTTTACTAAAATGCTTAGTACTGTAAGCTTAGCCAACTCAAAAAATTAAAAAGCTTTGTCTGAGAGCATTTTTAAATTAAATTTGCATCATCAGACGCAACTACTTTAACTTTATCATGTTACGATTTTCATGAATTAATTTCCTGAAAGAACATATTAGGTTATTTGGTTTAATTAATTAGAAATTTTCGTCAAATTTAAATCGTTTATTTTAATAATTTTTTTTATTCAAATAGTTAAACATTAAATCATACTTTTGCTTTGAAATGGAAAAGAGTTCTAACATAATATTAAATTAGTTAAATTTGATATCCAAAGAAGAGAAAACCATACGCAAAAAGTTGAAAGAAGCAGGATACATCGGAACTGCAATCTACCCCATCAGCCAAGCAAGCCTTGAAATTAAGGACACATGGACACCAATCAGAACGAATAACATGAAGGGGAGGAGAATCACAAATACTCAAAAGAGTTTTCGGAATCCAAGTACCTCTGGGCAACTACATTTCCGCGCAGCAACATATGGCATAAGTTAACCATCAGTAGCCAAATGAGTTGAGTACCTGGTCCGACAAATCAACAATCCGAAGGACATAGATTCAAACTTCCACTATCTATCCTGGTCTGACAAATCAACAATCCGAAGAACATAGATTCAAACTTCCACACAAGACGAAAAACTATTTAAACTTCCACATGAGACGAAAAACTATTCAAACTTCCACACAAGACGAAAACATAGATATCCGGGCATATAAAAAGTAAGTCCAACTATTCCTCACGGAAAATTTAGCTAACAACTGCTTTTCCCAAGGTAAAACCACCCTGAAGACGGTAGCTGACAAGTTGTTACGGAAACGATGAATAAGAATAATACTCGAAATGGTGGCAATAGCCCAACAAACACGTTAACAACGTGGAAAGTTCGCTTCTTCTCATACCTTGCTGACTAATTCATCAAACTACCTCCGCTTTTCCCAAATAAACTCGCATTTTATCTGCTGCAGACCCTCAAAGAAAAAACTGAATGTAACGCAGAAGTGTGGAAATATTTTGACATGACATCCTTTATAGGATCCAAATGATAAATGTAATTTTACAATGATGAGTATAACAATTTTCATTGAACTTGAAATAAATAAAAGCTGTAATAAATAGTGCAAATAGGACAGTAGGAGTCCTAGAGCAGCAGTCCTGCCAGATGGTTGTCAAAATAACTGTAGACATCCGCGCGATCGTAGCTGGAGCTGCGGGAAATTACTGTCCACGCAACGTGTCAGCGTTGATATGGCTTAGATTGGAGGGAGATCTACCGTCTTTCTGACAGCCATCTGGTATCACTTTGCAACAGTTATTTCGAAAGTTCAAAATGAGCAAGTTTATAAAGCAACATACTTATTGCTGTTTTTCTACCAGCCTGTCATGCAATTCGATTATCGATCACGATGGACGGCAGTTTTATATTTTTCATACCTCAGTTACATCATGGGTTTAATAGTTTTGTTTTAGTGCCAAACCTGTTGAATATTTTATTTACAGTGATGCGATTAGTTATAGAGTCGGGGAGAATGTTATCTCATTTATTTTTTGCTATCCAATCTGTTTCTCTCGGAGTTGTTGGTTTGTACTCTTTTGAATGCCCTGACGCCCCATTTTCTAACTTTGTTCCTTTTGTTTGTTAGCTTGGAAATCGCAGTAAAAATTAGGTAGGAATAAGAAATACAAAAGAGGTGAGAAACAACGGGTAAAAGATGCAAATGTAAATGCATATTTTATATTCTTTAAGCGAAATTTTCAGATAAATTCACAAGAATTTATTATTGGATATTTATTTAAAAAAATGTTCGCTTTTGATTATTTAATCAAAACAAAGCGGCATCGATCCACAAACTATGAAGAACCTCGGGGTGTATTGCGTTAAAAATACAACAGAAAATATTACACGAACATATTTCGATACGCCGGTGATCGTGTGTGTGTACAAAAAAATCCCCGAAGTAATCATGGTGAAATACGAACTGTAGAGTCCGCCTGGAATAATTTTGTCTCATAGAGCAAGTACACAGAGCGAAACTTGACTGAGAGAGGCGACCCATGAAATAAATTGCCTACAACAACATTCCTCTCGGTGAAATAAATGTTGGTGCAAACGAAAGACAAAGGAATGTTGATTTAACCGCGACTATTTATTTTCATTGTGTGGGACATTAGTGGATGTACGCCTTTGGTCTAGAAATATCCCGGCTTCGAAAGCTGTTTCAGCACGAACTTCCCCATATTTCTACACCTCAAGTATAATTTACTTAAAGCTAAAAGAACCAGCTAATCCGGTATTTTTTATTTGTAAAAATTTTTCCTTATTTTTTAATATTTACTGAAAACAAACATAACGTTTATATCAAAGTATCCATCATCGCGACGTTTTTTTTTTTTAAATAGGTACAGTCATCATCATAATCATGACGCATACCATATTTTAATACATCCAAAGCTTACTATACTCTGTTCATGCTAAGAGCACAGTAGGAATATCGTATACTCTCTCTCCAAACGCCCGCCAAGTCAGCGTTGTTAGGAATTAAATAGTCTAGGCAACGCGCTAGCGTCAATGAGTGGAGGGAGAGTGTACGATACTCCTACTATGTTCTTAGGGTGAACAGAGTATAATTAAACATTGATCCGGGATATCGTAAGTACTTTTTGCTTAGAAACCAAAATTGTACATTTCATTTGCGGAATAATTCGATATAGCTAACTGTAAGTAATTAGCTTAATTAATGTTCACCACACTGGAATTGCTAAAGAATTAGTAATTATTGCCAATTTATGACGAATTGGCTTGCTGAATAACAATTTTTTAATTTACATCTACTTATATCAATACTCGAACCACGCTATCTTTCGAGTTTAATAAAATATAAATATTTTACGTGAGCGGAATAAGAAGGAAGGAAGTAATATTCGCTTGATAAATATTCAGTTAAAGTACGCAACAAATTCCTGAATTTCGTCGATTTAAAATTATAAGCTTTACGAAATCATTTCTGCCAATACAAAATTGCATACATATTAGATTGGGTACATATTGCTTTTCGCCGAAAGATAAAACTCCATAAAATTTGTAATATTCCCTTGAGAGACGTATCATTAGAGCAATATAATAGAAGATATTTCAGGATAGATAATACCGTTTCAATTTCCGATTTGTTATTTGCTTTCGAGAACGTACCATCCGCCGGTGTCGAATTGTATTCCGGCAAACTTTGCTACCCAGAATCGTCAGAACAGAATCACAATACGTACTAAAAGCGATCGCCACTCAACCCTGTCACTCACCTGAAATATATTGCGTTGCTGTTTGTTTGCTCACCGTCTTACACAATCGATTTACGAAGCAATAAACTATTCGTATCAAATGTACGATTCAAGAATTTATTCTCGTTGTCTAAGAAAGTTTATTTTACAGGAATTTGCTCTTTCATTGTATGTACCAAACAGTAATGTGAACTACATACTTTAATTATACTCTTCACTAATTTGGTATCTTTTAGTAGTAAATAAAATATGTTTCTGGATTCTAGAATAGATTTTGAATTTAATACATAAGGTATATTCTGTTTGAAAGGTGAGACAAAGATGGCAGGTTAAGTGTATAACATTTTTACGTCATATTGAAACACATACAAACACTCAATGTACACACTAAATGCGTCCTCGATCTATTGTCCTTAAAATCAAAACAATAAAGGGGAGTTGGTTGCAAACTCTTTACTTCTGACATTATCTTTGGTCGCCCATGTACACCATTTCTTGTACAAGCAATTTCTAGGGCAATATTCAGAAGTTATCTTTAAGCTTTGGAAACAGAACATGTTCTATTCATTTTTGACATCATTTACTACACAAATCTTGTACAAAAAGTAGGGCAATTAAAGAGCTATAATTTGACACTTAAATTACTGTCACGTTTAGTGTACAAAGTTCACGTATGACTGTGTATGTATAAACTAAATTTATTATACAATGTGATACGCCCAGTTACGATTCCCTAATTTCATTAACAAAGCAATTATGTAAAGCGAATGCAGTCAATTACGTAAATTCTGGCTGAAAATTTTAGGTAGGTATATTATAGAGCTTTTATATTCAATTATCTAAGCCTTTCACCGTTATTTAATTAGGGAGGGTGTTTGTTGCAGTTAATGAAAGACTAATATTCACTGAATTGCCTTTGCTTCTATTAATAAATTTTAAAGCTTTAACAACTTATCGGCGGTGTAAGGGGTGTACAGTAATTGCAATGAAAAATGAAAGGAGGTATTAAAATTGAAACATTTTTTATATTTTGCATTAGAGATCGGATGTAATTAATTAACAACAATTATGCAACTAAATATGTCTTGCCAAGAAAGATTTTTAAATGTTCTTAGACTATCTATGTTCTCATTTGAAAATGTGACCGCTCCATTACAGAGAGAGAACTGTTGTTGACAGGAAATAACTTGAATGGCTGACGTTTCGCTATATCTAAGAATTTTTGCCGAATACGTGAATCGAATAGCGAGCTTCGAAACAGCCGTTTTATGAAATAAAATTCACCGTAATATAATATACGGTTCTGAAACCTTTATTGTATTTAAGAATGAAAGAGCATAAGTGGGTCACAAACATATTTGGGACTGATAAAATTATCGTTTTATTGGAATTGCACGACGTTCTGTAAATAAGTCCGTATCAGTTTCAAAACAGATTTTTCTCCATTTCTTTCCGATTATGAACACTTTGTTAGCACAAAGAAATTTTCTAATAATATAAAATACTCTCCTTCTAAAATTTAATTTGTTGTCATTGTTCGGAATTAAATTCGAACTGCTCCAATAACTCTCACTCATATGACCCTCTTTAACGTCGCAATAGCAACTTTCGGGTTACAGTTATCGTCTTTCCTTGTTTCTCTTTCGTAACCGAAGATAACTAACACAACCTGTATATGGCGTGAAAATAATTTTACCGTTAGAGTTAGCTAATTACAAAATTAATTAAAAAGTCCGAGTATACTTGTTATAACATAATATAAAATGAAATTATTTATTTTTGTATTAATTATAATTAAATATCTATTTGTTTGTTCTGTAATAATAACATCTACAATTCCCTAACAAAATATTATACGAAAAGAATTTTCCTAAAAGTCTATTACGTTATGCCGTAATGCCGAGATAATTATCAAGTTTTCCCTTTTCTGATTTAAATATTACATGTTAAAACCTCATCTAAGAAGCAATTTAAGAAGCGGAAATTCCTCATTTCGTCCTTCAATAACTGAAAAGAGCACAAACATCTGGGGATTCAGATCTGTCTTTAATTAACTCCTCATCAGAGGAAATTCAAAGATGGAACTGTTCAGTTAGTAATCGGAAGATCTTAATTAAACATTATTATTTGTTCTATTTGGCATGTCCTCTTCGTTAATATGCATTAAAAGATTCCGTCTGGAATTTGTTTTCTTTGAGATATCGCTGCCTGGCTTTAAAATTCAGGTGCACTCGAGCATTCGTTCGTAAAGTTGAGTGCATTTTTTTTTTAATTATGTACGATGACTTAATTTAAATCATTTAATCGGGAAAAATACTCAAACTAATTCGAAACATGATACATAATAAATATTGCAGCAGGGAATTTAAATTAATAACACCTTGAAACTTGATCTAAAATTAGCCACCAACAATTAATAATGCATAATGCAGTTCAGTGTCAATATGACTCATCATTATCCGGTAATTTAATAACGGGTATCATGAGGTAATTTTATGTAAATAAAAGTATGTACATATTTATCACTTGCGGAACGCAGTAAAATAAATTGAACCACCTATCCGCTTACTGGGTGAAGTGTTAAGTTTGTTATTCGGAAACTATTGGAAATTTTGGGGTACACCCTAAGGTGATTTTAGTATAAACTAACTCAAACTAATAATTCCAGGGCATATTGTTTGTAAGTTACCAAGAAATGACATAATAGTATTCGGATGTACTATGTATATTTCACTGCTCTTTTATAAAATCTCCACAGTGTATACTTAGGGTACACTTTTTATTTAGTTCATTTTCATTTTATTTCCAATCTGTGCCCCCTGTTTAGGAGAGCCACGTTTCATACCGCACGCAACTGAAACAAAAAAGAATCCTAACGCAATATATTGCAATCTGTGAAGGCAATAACATTCTAGCTGCACATCAGGCTTGCGGGATGGGAAATGAGGCAGTATTTTCAGCTCCAACGTAAAAGCAACTTTTGCCTTCTGTCTTGAAAGCCAATATTTGATGGCAAATTCAATTGTCATGAGAGCGTTCCCACTCAGCCATATGGGACATTGAATTTTCGCTAAAATGCTTAGTACTGCAAGCTTAGCCAACTCAAAAAATTAAAAAAGCTTTGTCTGAGAGCATTTTTAAATTAAATTTGCATCATCAGAAGCAACTACTTTAACTTTATCATGCTACGATTTTCATGAATGAATTTTCTGAAAAAACATTAGGTTATTTGGTTTATTTAATTAGAAATTTTTGTCAAATTTAAATCATTTAATAATTATTTTCATTCAAATAGTTAAACATTAAATCACACATTTGCTTTGAAATGGAAAAGAGTTCTAACATGATATTAAATTAGTTAATTTTGCAATTTTTTAGAATTATTTTTCGGAGTTTTAGTGTGTCGAAATAATATGATAGTCTAGAAATAGTTCAAATAGCAAATTTTCTAGCGTTCTCTTTTAACTGTCCACGACTATAGTCTAGAAATAGTTCAGAAAACAGTATTGTTGCGTTAAAACGAAATAAATTTACGCGCAATAATAGGAAACGTCTGTCTTTAAAATGAACAGATAAAACAGCGACATCCTACGATCGCTTTTTGACCTGACATTGCAGTAGGATAGACAAATTGAAGCGGGTTTGCTACATAATAAGTCCTCATGCAAGGCGGCCATGCTTGCTGTCAAGGCATAATGAAATTTAAAAAAAAATTGTTTCAAATCGTTCTTGATTGCAGTGAAAACCTCAAGTAGCCTCTGTATAGCTGTTTCAGCCCTGTTTGAGGTTTCGTTAGCAGAAGCGTAGCTCGAACTTTCCACTGCAAATAAAAAACGAATTGACCGATTTATTCGCAATTGCGATGTAATAGTGAGGAACAGATAAAACAGCGACATTCTACGATCGTTTTTTGACTTGACGAAGCCCCAATTAAGAACGAGTTGAAACATTTTTTTTTTATTTTTAACTTAACTTCAATGTCAGGCTTAAATCTTTTAACTAATATCTGTTGTTACTCTTCATGCTAGCGACACAAGAACTATGACCAATTAAGTTGCTCCGCACATCTGATCACTTATAACAGCCTGCTGCTTCACTCTTTACTATTAATTTTTCTTACTGTCACTGTCTTTACATTTAATTCTTCGATTCTACGTCACAATCGGTTTTATGCCCTAACGGTCTGAGGGTCCGGTTGAAAGCTAAAAGTTCTCAGGTGTCAGCATTTATTAGACCGTGTTAAATTCGTTCTCTGCAAAAATGCTCTAAATGCCTCATTCCTAAGCACTTTTCTCTCCAATGCGGAATGCGAACGTGTGTAACGCGCTCGGCCTCCTGAAATGATTAAAATGGTAGTTGATGCCGCACAATTCTGGAATGACTACAACAGGTTATTAAACTCAAATTAGGTCATTTTTGATAGTGTGTAGTTATAAGATGATGTGCTATTATTTTAAGGAGCTAGTTCATCAAGAGATTTCCACCATTGACAAATGCCATCAGCGCTAATGGAATGGCGAGATGCTTGCTGACTACTGTTGGACGTTGATAACGTTTGAATCCCAGTATAGAAGAAAAGTGAAGCGGAAAACTTTCTCTATACGTCTCACAATCAGTGTTGGGATTCATGTGAATTTTCAGTGTACCAGTTTTCAAGGGCCGTAATTGTACATAGAAGTATTATATTCTTTGAATTGATTGATTGATCTCAAATGATTTTTTTATTAACAGCATTTCGATGTCCACTTTCCCAACAGTTTTAACGCCAAGCAAAGAAAAATCATTACTGATCCGAATTAATACATCATACACCATTTTGTACATTTATTTTTTATATTTTAATATCTGCATTATTATTATTATTCATGATTATTATTCATGATAATTGTTCCAAAGCTGTAAACAATAGCATACTGTTATTTTCATTCGCTAATATTTTTCCGAAACCAGCCATGATAGATGACATTTCTAATTATTATTAGCAGTATAAAGCAAAATAAACTTAAACTTTCATTCATTTCACAAAGAAAAAAAAATTGTAGTTCTGTGTAATTAGTTGAGTGTTTTCATTCTACAGTCATCCAGGACTGCAATAATTGTTGGACTCCAGTTATAACTTCCCTTCTTAAAAAAATATTGAAGTTCGCCTAAATAAGTTTTTATCTCCCGTAAAATAACTCCCACAAGACTAGACTGTATTTTCCGAACTTCGTTCTTTTTCTCGATTGGTTGAAAACGAATGCGATTCAATCGCTTAATCTTCTTTCGTTTTCGGCAGTGTTCGCTACTTCGTTTTCCGTAACTGCTGACATCTCTTCCAGTGGATTCTTGTGGCGGCTTTCTTCTATCAACTTGATTGGAAATGATTCGGATTCACTTGTGTTTAGCTCCTCCAATTTAATCGCCTTGTCTCTTTCTTGATATAAATCAATCTACACCGAACAGCTTTTAATTCCACTTAAAAGAATCTGCTTTTACTTTTAATGTTTTTTTTTGTGTAAATCCCCAGTTTCCTAATGTTTTTCGGAGAAGAAACCCCTTGAGGAAGCTTTGATTGATGATTTCGATTTCTGGTGGTTGTCTCAGCTATCCTGTGGGTGATCCATGAACTTCAAAAATCACGATATTACAACTGGACTCTATTGACAGCTCGTGTTGTGGTTACCTTTCGGAAGCGCAGCTTTGCTTTGTACTGCACACCTACTTGCTTTTAAGGAATCATTTTTCAAAAATAAAGCGAAGGATATGTTAGTGCTGAATTAAATAAGTTAATGTTAAAGATTAAACACCAACAGGAAGACAGAAAATGCTGTCACTTTCGGGATTTGAACCCGAGCCTCTCGGTATCGCGCTGAACGTTCTAACCGCTAAACTAAAGCGACACTGGCGTCCAGAGGAATTAATCTAGCAATCATTACTTTTCTCTTTTAAATATAGTGACCCGTTAAATTTACATAAAAGGAAAACGTGAACATAAAATAAAAATATCTTAACTAAGTACTTAAAATAACTTATCAATTGCTTAGAAATCGGAATCTAACATAAATTCAGCAGTGTACTAAACAAAATTTTGAATGTCTTGTGATGAAAATTAACACGCCATAAAGTGTGTGCTTGCTTAATTAACAGATATTTTACAAGCATGAAATAAAGCGCGATGTTTAACTCCAAGGAAAGCGCTTTGCATTACTCCCTGCAAGTGCAATATAGTACAGATTAAACAGTTTCTCATAATTTTCCTGAACTTCGCATTTAAAACACAGACAATAAGAACTGTAAACATTTTTTTAATAGTAGAGCATTTTTGCTAATGGAACGCGCTACAGTCTATTAGAGAACTGGCAGCTGTGTTTTATCCAGCGCATTATGGGATTTTCTTCGTAAACAAAGTAAAACGAGGGGGTATACAAGGTGATTCAAAATAAATGTCCGACCCGTTAGGAGCGTATTCACTAAGGGGTCATGCAAGTGCTAAATTGCTAGAAATAAGTCTATCGGAGGCATTTCAAAAATCAACTTCCTTTGAATCCAAAATAGAAATCATGATACATTTCTTTCCCCAGATGGCAATAAATAAAAATGTTTTACAATTTGATTTCAAGGTAAAAGCTAGTGTTTCGTTCTATTCCATGTGAGTTTATTGCTCTTGTGACGCAATACAACTGTACTGGTGCCCATCAATCAATTTATACCTGAATCTTCAATGCATTTTATCTAAAAAAAAACTGTTGATATTAGACCTCCACGCATGTAGACTTTTTGTTTCCTTTTTCTGTGTACTATCTGTGATTGACGGATTGGACACTTATTTTGAATCATCCAGTATTTCTCTTCGAGATTTAGATGCGTTACAAATTTTAGAATTTAAATTATTCATACCATATGCTTTTTCTAAGTTAATCGATTTTCATTTGGTAGTAATTGCGTATTGCATTTTACAAGACATTTTAAAGGCAGCCGAAAGTGAACCATGTACTGCTGTACATACTACATCTATCATCGTGGTGTTTGGCAAATTTTCTAGCGTTCTCTTTTAACTGTCCACGACTATACTAAACATGAATATAATTACCAAACAGATAACGCCGCGATACTAACATTTTAGTACGCTTAAGGAAAACTATATTAAGTGTTAATCAGGACGTTACTTTCTTGTTTGCGTAAAAATATTTCTTCAAAAGTATTTACCTACCTACCTCATCAGGAGCATAAATATTTTTTACTGAATTTACCCTGCAAAAATCTGAATAATTTATGCAATGGTGATACGAAATGAGGCGGCATTCCTTTCTGAAATTATGCAACACAAATTCCAGCTCAGGTTCACTGCAGTGCGCATATTTGACCGTCAATAAATAACATCTGTATTCAAAACAATTTTCATTAATTGTTCACACATTTTACGAAATTTATAATAACGGCCTTTGCTAAATCAATGAAATATTTTGTACGCCCCGCGTTTGCTGACCGAAAATAATTTGACTACGTTGCGGTTACCAGCACAAAACGTTATGCTAATGATATTTAAAAGTGTTTCTCTGGCTACAAAGTTATTTATTTATGTAAAACTTTTAGGCAAGTCATTTACGTAATATGTATACATAAATATTTTTCAACCGAATCTACATATATATAATTTTTTTGAATTATTCTGAAAGTTTTCGAACATAAAGAGAAACATAATCGATTAGTTTCAATTAGAAATCACACGCTTTAGTTATTTGTATTTCCGAAATAGGTAATAATTTTCTTTCACTTGAAATACAAAATTTTATAAGAATGGTATAGCATCTAATCTATGTACGTCATAAATAAAATTTATCAGTGACCAAATATCAAAGCTCTTGCCAAAATCGTGTTTCATTGTTGAATACAGCTGCGTTGACCACAAATATATATATAAAGTATAAAGTTATGGAAAGCCGGAGACTATGTAGAAATGCAACATGTTGCCATGACAGCTTAAGAACTATAAATTGTGGGCTTTTTATTACACTTTAGCAAGAAATTACTACCTCTGCCGGGGCACCAAGTTCATAATATATCCACGGAAATTACTCATGTTTACGATTATTAACTACTGTTCGCATATTTTGGGGTGTAAGGAACGTTCCCGTGCCTCCGTGATTCACACTTACACTACATTATTTATAGATATTACTGTGGAATAATCGTGAATTCTAAAATTTGTTTCTTTACGTTTGCTTGTACCAGGACAATAATTCTTATTTAACTTTGTTCTAAATCGAAACTTAAAAATGTGAGGTTTGAAGTTAGGACAGTATTTAATTACTTTCATTGCGTTAAGTTACCGATTAACTTGCACAAAATCATCAGAACTGTCAAAACTGTTAAACTAAACCAAGCGAACAACTTTTCCAAACACTTGATTGATTAGTCCTGACATTAGTGCAAGTTGACCATTTACTTAACGCAACCTTTAACTTAAGCAGGCCACTCACTAGGCAACATGTTGGGCAAATTGCTCGGCAACATGCTCGTCAACATTTCTTCAGCAGGACACAACTTACAACATGTCCACACACAAGCAAACTTGTTGCTGCGAGCATGTTGCCCAACATGTTGCTTAATGAGTGGTCTGTTTTAATGCAATCTTTTATTTACTTTAAAAATAAAATCGTTGGAGCAGAAAATAGATAGAGCGTTTTATTATTATTATTATTATTATTACAATGTTTGCAAATTCGTTATATCAATGAGCGCCGATAGCTTCCTGAATTCTCTAAGAGTTATAAAACTTGAGGTAATAATGTTAAAAAATTAAATAATAATTGAAAAATTTAGATAACTATTCTATTTACTCTTCTTAATTTTTCTAATATGTCTGAGTATAAAGTTCTTTTGCTTTGTCTTGCGTCTTTAAACTTCCAATACAATTAGCACTCACTAAAGTGAAACAATTCTTTTGATAGTGTGAAAATTCTAGTAATCTTATGTCTGCTTTACACGATGATAATTTTTGTGTAAATTTTGAACAAAGTGACAGAGACAGGTTACCGTAGTAAGTGTTTATTGGACAATTCGACATTTCTCTGTCATTATGTCACAAATTTTGTACAAAAAATATCACCGTGTAATACGGGAATTACAATTAAAAGCATTCATAATTTTTTTATTCATTGTAGATAACATTTTTACACAGAATAATGCTCGGTTATTTGCGACATCGACAAATTACTCGACTTGCTTTTAACGATCAGTAACTGACCGGAAATGCTGTGTTATACTCTGTAAAATCTGCTGACGCTAGAATTGCATTCTGCAATTAAATGAACGATTATTATAATAATTAGTCCGTGACCTAAAAATACTTTTGGAGTGGAGCTAAATATGCTGACACTATCTTTATGGCAACCGAACAGGTAATGAGAGGTTATTTGTATTATGGTAGAGGCGCTACATTTTTAAATATTAACACTCTACTAAGCCAACCAATAAGCAAACCGAATTAACTATTCATCAAAAAGCAGTCTTCATTTCTATCATCATTTCAAAATCTATAATTACGCCACAGGAATGAAATGATCCCTATGTAGAAAAAAACGAAAGGAAAATGGAAAGCACCATCATGGATTCCTATTTACTTTCAGCAACCACGTGTGGTATTTGTTTGCTTTAGTAAGGTGGTAACACTGCGTTCCCTGTTCTGACGTCGCTTGATATCAAAGCTTTCATTTGTTTTAGATGGTCACTCTATCTACGTTCTCTACTCTGATTGGCCGCCATTTTGGACTGGCTGTTATTCGCCTCTGGCATCTTCGAGTTCTACCCTTCGGCGTGATTTTCGTTTTCGACATGTCGAGGTGTACAAGTGTGGTCTCCCGACGATTTGTGCATAAATGTACTGCAAAATTCTAAAAATACAATGTTTTTGCAATTCTCTGGGCCTAAAACGTCAGCTGATTTGTTGAAAGCAAATTATTCCAAGCGGATTAATCAATTTGTGCATTGAACAGAGGTAATTACATAACAATGCTAGCATGAGTCGTGCTTGTAGTTGATTTCTTTGAAAAGAAAGAAAGAGGAATTTGCTTCTTTTTTCCGCCAATTCGTAAACGGCGTCCCTGCCCGAAGGTCATCAACGTCCGACAATTAGTGCAAGTGACGCTACTGAAATTTAATGTTTCGACGAGTGGCAGCGCTACTCCATGACGTTTGTTTGTGACTAACATCTGGATGATTTATACTGCAATCCTAAATTCAATCGTAAGCATCGTAAGGTACAGTTTAATATAAGTAGAGTGGATTATAGGTTCACATTTTGTGTAGATCAGTACTGGATATAATTGAGCGCCGCTTATTATTTAAGCAGAATATATTAATAAGGTTTACTGGAAGCTTCTTTTAACCTCGACAGGCTACTATATTTTGTTATATAGCTAACATATTTGTATGTTTAATTATATGCCTTTTAAGTACATTTCTGGTGTTTTTATTGCGTCGATTAACTAGCGTCGAGTGTTAAAGTTTCTCCTGAAAGTTTTCGTATATTGAACTATGAACACATGGGAGTCGGAATCACAGTGTGCAGAGATCAGATAGTGTTTTCTCCCTAGCGCCTTTCTTATTTGTAAATCCATCCTTGTCCATCAGAGTACCAGCTCGAGACAAATGATTGATTCTCAACGCTAACTTGCCACCACATTGCTGTAAGTAATCAAGAGGTAAAGTAATTATATTTAGGTGGTAGCAATCATTATAGGATTACAGCGGTACTAATTAATTTCTCTCAAGTAATGTCAAAGTATCTTCATCTCCTATTATGAATACTCTGAGAATGATTTAGGGCACCAACTTGAAAACCCTTGAAAATTAAAGAATTCGACAATATGGGTTTCCAGTAAAAAAATTGCAGATACGAGTATAGACAATACAGGCTTCTCAACCTCGTCTGGAGACGACAAAATAAATTTGCTTGCAACCGTAAGCCTGAAAAGACAATGGGCAACCATGGCCTTACCACTAGTAATTGGCAATGCGGTCCAAACTCATTGAAAGCAATTACGGAAGCTAATTTGTTTAACCACATGTACAGATAGCGCTTCAAGTTATTAGATGTCACGTTACCTCTTTGGAAAAACTTTTAAGAGAGGTTTCCTAAAATGAAGTCTTTTGCCATCCCACTCAGTGGAGATGGCCACGGAAACCACAAGCTTTGCACAGGTAGACGTGGAGTTTATTTTTATGCGAACAATGTAACGATTACGATACCACAGTATCATCATTAGTTATATAACTGTCGTCAGCAAGCAATTGTTTCTTTGGTAACAGCATCTAGTATGCAGTGGGTAGCTAATCCCCTGTGGTATGCCTGATAATATTGGTCAGTGCTTGGAGGCTTCTACTTTCATATTAGTTTTCACTCGCGTTTGTACAAAATTTTACGTTTCTTATTGAAATATCTATCAAAATTTTTTTAAAATAAATTATAAAGTTATAACACACATTATTATGTATTTGTACTCTTATTGGATGGTTGTCTGCCTTGAAACGATGTAGGTAAATTATAATCGTATCACAAAAATAAGTTTCTTTTTTTTTAATTTAGGCGAAATCTTCTAATTATTACCTTTTAAAGTGATAATATACTACCTTGTGTGCACGTACACTAATTGTAAAGATGACACCCTGTATGAATATTACAGTACTATTTAAGTGATTGAACTTATTTGGCAATAGTCGTAAATGTTGAATTTTAATTTTAATTAAAAATGCCTGAACGGTCCAAATAGTAAGGGATCGGCCTGTAATCGCAAGGTCATGGGTTCGAACCGCGCACGGAATATTTCTCGAGGGTAGTCGCTATCCCCTTCAGTGTTCGGATTATGATTCGACATGGCATCCCCTTAAACTCCAAAGAGGTTTGGAATAAACAAAGTCATGAAAGACTTTACACACACAAAATACACTCCCGCTCCTGAGGTCCTCACAAGTCTGTTACTTGGTCAACTACCAGAGATAAAAAAATATTTCAAATGGTAACTTAATGGAACGTATGGAATAATTGTGGTTTTTTTGCTTACACAATGAAAGTAGATACGAAGAACTGCCTACACATAAAAATATGTAATGCAACCTCAAAGTTTCGCATAAGCATAATAAATTGAAATAATAATTTATACACAAATTGCCTCCCGGTACAATATTAAAACAAACACTCACACGTAAAAATGAAGGAATTAGTTTATTCCCATGATTACCCATACAATGAAACTAATATATCAGAACATTCAAGCGAAACAATGATTGCACCGCATTTTCCTTAAACCGGAGCCGGTATTGTGCTCATTAATTAATTGTATTTTCTCCTCTACAGTCTACAGTTTGTATGTTCGTACATTTGAAACGCAAAATCGCAGCAAAGTATAATTTACGTAAAATGAAACATATTTCCGCAACAAAAAAGGAATGACATGAAGTAAGGGATTTGTTTCAGTGAAAACAAGAAACAGCAATGCATTTAAAACAAAACGAGATGCCCTTTTACAAGTACCATTTCAAACTATGATGTAGGGGATCTGGGATCCCTACGCATAAAATGCATGAAACCTTCGAAATTCACAAACATGCAATTAATAAATATTTTACGAATGTCAAATTTTTAGCGAATGAGACGTGAGTCAATCATAAACACATTGCTTCATATCACCTTGTAATCGTCACATAAAATAATAGAGTAGAACATTAAAATAAAACAACTTTTGTAAGAAGTCATTTTAGCGCACAAATATTCTGTTTTAAAAAACTAGTCGAAGACGAGTTTTCTAAATAAACGTGCTTCAAAATGTCTTACGAAACGTGTACTTTATGTTATTTCTTTCTATATTAGTTCTTAGACTTGACAAAAAGCTTAAGAATCTGTCTTATTTTGTAATTTAACACAGGAAAATTTTGTTTTTTTGATGACGGTTGGTGAAATTGGCTGACGTTTAAAATAATTTCAAACAAGAGGTTATGCTTGAACTCCTGACTTCCGGTTGGAACCGCGTCTCACCTCGGATTTCTTCAACTGCCGATGTTTCGTTCTCCATAGCAGAAGAACTTCCTCGAAGCTACTGCTGGTGGTGGTGCTTCTGCTGCTGGTGGTCTTGCTGCTACTTCTTGTAGTCGTTGAGGCTAAGTCTAAGATCTTAAAAAACGAGTCGAAGACGAGTTTTCTAAATGAACGTTAAAACGTCTTACGAAACGTGTATTTTATATTATTTTTTTCTATATTAGATCTTAGACTTGATAAGAAGCTTAAGAATCTGCGTTATTTTGTAATTTAACACAGGAAAATTTTGTTACGGTGGTGGGTGAAATTGGCTGACGTTTCAAATAATTTCAAATAAGAGTTGTGAGTCGTTGAGACTTAGTCTTAGCAGCAGTAAGACCACCAGCAGCAGCGCACCACCAGCAGCAGCAGTAGCCCTGAGGAAGTTCTTCTGCAATGGAGAACGAAACGTCGGCAATAGAAGAAATCCGAGGAGAGACGCGGTTCCAACCGGAAGCCAGAAATTCATCGATGGATGACGGCCGCGGAAGCCCTCAAGTTAAACTAAGAGGTTATGCTTATAATTACATATTTTGTAAGCTTATAACGTATTTTAGTTATAGTTTAGTTACAGTTATAAACAAAGGCAATTTCAAACATGTATAACTTGCAAGTAGGTTATTATTTGTAATTTGAGATCAAATGTTGCTAGGAATGTTGCCACCAACTTAATAAAATAAAATTTATTGTGCTTAAGCCTTATTTGCACCATTCCAGATTAATCGGTGATTATTTCCCATACAAGCAATTACAATAACAGTTTCTGTGGAGTTAACTCGAGCTTAGATTTTAACTGAGAGTGACCCTTAATAGGCTACTTTATGAAACCTCATTTGATTTTCATAATGTAACCCATTAAGGCACGGAAATAAAAAAAAATAAGTATTTCAGAGAGAGAAATTTTTATAGTGTTGGTTTTACTTAACCCAGGGATCCCCAATTTTGTTAGCCTTCTGTCTTAGTCAGAAGAAAAACATTCTATCGATCGCCTTTCATGCGATTAATTACTAACTGCAATTCTAAAGTGATATGTGTATAATAAATAAGCAGTAACAGATCGCATTTACTTGCCCTTTTACCAGTTCTAAGAAGTATTACAAATTACAAGACAAAAAAAATACAGGAAGAAGTATTCAGTTAAGAATTATGTACAAAAATTAAAATTAATTGATATGTGTATAATAAATAAGCAGTAACAGATCGCATTTACTTGCCCTTTTACCAGTTCTAAGAAGTATTACAAATTACAAGACAAAAAAAATACAGGAAGAAGTATTCAGTTAAGAATTATGTACAAAAATTAAAATTAATTGACCACTTTCGATCACTAATCGATTACATATGGACGCTCAAGAGATACTTTTTGGGAATCACAAGTTTATCGCAATGATTGTCTCTAAAATTATATACCATATATATATATATATATATATATATGTTAATCCGTAGGCTTCCGCGGGTGTTGAATGCTGTAGTATTCTTCCGGGTAGTCCTCCGCGTTGAGTTCTCTAAAGAACTATTTGTCTTCTGACAACGAGACCTTGCCGAAACGTTGTCAGAAGACAAATAGTTCTTTAGAGAACTCAACGCGGAGGACTACCCGGAAGAATACTACAGCATATATATATATATATATATATATATATATATATATATATATACATCCATTTAAAAGCTTAATGGTAGGTTTACTTTTAAGACTCCATTTATAAATAGGTTTTAAGTATTCTTATTCAAAATCCCGTAACTTCTTTATTCCACATAAGATGATATTTGCTGAAATGTCACTGGCATATAACTCGTTTCAGGAAACGTACAAATGTAATGTCAGGACGTCACCTGAAAGTAATATTTATAGAAGTTCGCAACGGCTGCGCACATACTTGAATTTTCATACAAATTATTTCAGAATGCAGCCGAGGGTGCAAAATAGTATCGTTAGCTGATACCCGTGTACGAAACATTAAACTTTCGCAAAATTTGCCGCTGCGGAAATTTGCAACTGTACGCTTGTAATATCAACAGCGCAGCTTATGTTTAAGCTAAATTCTGACAGCGTTAAGGAGCAAATTAAGAAATAATTTCCATTGCTGCTGCCAGCGTGCCTGGATTTGAATTTTCATTTCGTCTTAGGACGATATTAGTCGAACTTACTTTTAGGAAATTATTTCTGTATTACCGTGAGGGTAAACTAAGAAATAATAACTGGCATAAAGTAAACTGTAAATAATAGAACAGTTTGAAAGAGAATTTCAAATAACATATATTACTTTGTTACTTTGTTTTTCCCTGGACTAACATAACCATCATATTATACGGAGGATGAGGAGGATGTTTTTAGGTGATACTTCATTACTATTCCTGTACTCTTCTTCCTATTACTATATTTTTATAAACGTATTCTTACAGCTTCTTGTTTCTTAATACTTTCCTTTCGTATTTTTAAATTCATGGCTCATAAAGTAACTAAACAAATACAAATCCAATTTGGTTTAAACTTTAAATCAAGTGCTTCTTTCATACGTGGTTTACCAGATAGTCCAGTTATTTATTTAGAACTAATTGTAAGAATCCAGATTCTTATTATTATTGTTTTTATGATTCCGTACACTTCATTTAATTAAGTTACTGTGTTAGATTAGAACTCCTGTTAGAATATGACTCATTGGAAAACACAAATGTCACATATGCAGCTGCGAGGTTATGTAATAAAACCATTAATCAGCTTGTAATGTACCTGAAATGAGATCAAGACCATTTTGTTAAAAAAAAAAAAATATCGTTGGATCACCGGTGAGTCATAAGCCAGTTGTGCCAAGGAAGTTTAAATTGACGTTCAACTGAACAATGTAAACAAATTCGCATAGGATCTTAAGGTTATATGGCAATTAATGCATTCATAAATAAAATTTGATGCACTGAACCTAGTTCAGTTGAACGGTTGTTTGAACCCCTTCGGCACAACTGGCCCATAGTGTAACAGAAAAAATAATAATGTAAGGGCTCCTAATTCCTACAAGCAACGTCAAGAAAACCTTGATCCCCCATTCGCACATCGGTTCCCTAATAATTGCTGCCAGTAAAATAGAATGTGTCACCAGAATTTTCCAAAATCAAGGCCTAATGCAAAGCCCACGTAGACTGGAAAGTAGATTATTTCAGATTCATATAAATAGGTAGTTTTTCTGATCGGAGGGAGTTCGATAAAACAGTTGTCACAGTGTACGAACTCCTGTCATCTAGTAAAGCGCCTCTTGACTTCAGAATGTGATTTACTCTGTTTGACATGCGTCTCAATCTCTTTCGTCGTGAAGTTTTTAATATTGTAAATTTCTTTCAATCAATCAATTGTCCTAATTTATTTTAAGTTAAATAAATTATACCTAAGAAACATTCACGTCTGGCGAGGGTGAGTTTAAATAAAATAGAATCACTGTAGCTTAAAATTTAGCATCTAACAAAGGTTTCTAGAAATAAACTGATTTTTGTTAATCTTTCCTTCTCTTTTTCGTATTCTAGTTTCAATTTTATGTTAGCTGTTAAATTTTAATAGTTAATTAATTTAATTGAATTCACATATTATTTTGTATGTCATCTTTTTGTTATGGTATTAAAATTTCTCTTATATTTGAATATATTTTGCAATCTAAAGCTTTGGATTTTTATTTGAACTATCATAAGGAAGGACTACTAAGTAAGTTGAGGAAGAGATAAGGAGTGGACCGATTTTGACAATTCTGAAGATATTTTAGAAAACGCAATTCGAACAATTTGTGCAAAGCGACTTGGAAGTTGATTTTTGGCTTGCCACTAGAAAACTAGAACGCTACTAACAAAGGAATTCGAGATTCAATTCTGTCTGTAGGGATTGTTAAAAGAATTAGGGACAAAAGGGATTGAAATTTGGGTTTTCGCACATCTTACATAATCATTCCTTTTTTCTTGTAGTCATACCACGTTCTTTACCATATATCTTTTCCTCACCTAACTTGTCTTACAGTCAGAACCAACCGTGTGCGTAATTTCATCTTGTTTGCTATCTTCTTTCACTTAATTCTTTCTAACTTTTACTTCTTTCTTCCAATTTCTTATGTCTGTCGTTGTCAGATCTTGTATTACCTTATTGTCACAATCTTCGGGTCAAGATCGGTTAGACTCTACCACCTCACGATGTCGTTTACTGTTATGTCGAGCAATGGCTTGCAGAGCAGGACATAGGCGAATAAGAGTAATAGTAATTTTAAGGTCTACATTACCTCGTCTTCTTGCGCCCGACTCGACCCAGCGTCGCCTCTCTGGACTATCTTCGAAGTCACAAAATACAACTCACAAACTACGGTTACAACCAATTTTATTAAGTCACAAATAATAATGAATAATTAATTCTAAATACTGAAGAATGATTTATAAATTCCCTGCTATGCCACCCGCGCCGGATGCTACAAAGTGCGTTTTCTAAAAGTTTGGGTCAACGGACGAATGTCAAAAAGTCAGCGTCTCACGAAACTACAGTGAAAAAGCGAGCGTATTAATTACTACCTGATAAAAATAAAATCTGCCAATGTAGCGCAAGTAAAATTTAATGACATGAATTCCCCTTATGGATTTCCCTTAAGTTTCTTAATATAGGCCTGCAACGTAAGCAGACGACGCGTCGGTCAATCCATGCTTGATAAACCCGTGTAAATAACCGCACCTGCCAACTACAAATAAATAATAAAACAGGCATGTTGAATTTTGTGTAAAAACCAAAAATAAAACTAATTTTTTAGAAAATAACGTGATTTTATACAATCTTTTCGATTTTATCCTTCTCATTAATCGCTTGTTGGTTTCCAAAATGTTAGGGTTTTCATTTTCTCGCTTTCTTAACTTCTTATACGTTCCAATTATTCTAGCCTTCGAGATTTTACATGCCTGATTATAATCTCTCTTCCTATCTCCTTCATTATCTCATAATTCATTTTTTGTCTTTGTAACAAGTATATTAAAATACTTTAAACTTTGAAGCACTCTATACAATAGACGGATTAATTTTTAATTATGAGCAATTATTTCATTTACGATCCTTAATGTATCTGAAGAAAGGGAATGGTGTAGACGAGAACATTTCCTTAAATTTATAAAGGTGACTGTACGCAAATGGGTATAATTCAATTTCAGCGGAACACAGTGTAAAATTCCGACTTTGTGGTATTGACCCTTTGACCACTGCTGTCGGGAACACAGGAAACTCGTTCAGAAAGGAAATAACAACCGATTGTACTCTAAATCCGAAACTTTATCGAAGGGATGAACTGTAACTTCATTTAACGAAACTTAAATATTAAAATATCGAACGCGAAAAATGAAAGCACGTTTCTCTAGATTATAAATGATAAACGCAATTCACAGACTTCATTAGTGAGTATTCTCGTAAGGAAGAGTTTCAGGTTTTAATAAATTAAGAGAGAGAAAATAATATTTCTACGAAACAACCGACTTATTTTTAATAAAACAGTCTTTCTTCATTTACCCCATTTTTATTTATTTTATTTTTTTAACTCTTTAATTAAAAATTTGTATGTAAGTATGAATGTAAAATCCACACTTCCGCTAATAACAAAGGCGTAAGCGCGCAAATCCGAAAGCATCGAATTTTTAATTAAATTTAGTAATTCCCTTGTTGCTGACAATCGTTAGATCTCGTTCAAATTAAAAATGCCAGCGCCCATCAACCGGAATCGTAATAGAGAATTTAATTAAACCTCATGTTTACACCATAAAGCTATTATTAATAATATCAAAGCTGCCTGTGAATGAACGGGGCCGATATTCAACAAGTTTTACTTTAATGTATGAACATATGTAGTGGTGCTTTTTATTGAAAAAAGTTTGAACTCACCGACAGAATGGAATCGCAGCCCCAAACAGATTGAAGTTAATCCACTGGAAAAAAGAAGAGATGTAAAAGTCACCGGCAACCGTAAAGAATTTATTGGAAAATATGAATATAAAAACTTTTTTTCCAAAGTCATACAATTGTAAATCACGTTATAAAAGTTTTTTTTTCTTTCGAATAACGTTTATTTAATAAATAAATTTATGTGCGTTATGTAGACAAAAGTAACATTTCCATTCTTAACTTAGGATTAATTATTATTATAAACTCTTAAAAATAAAATTCATGCAGGTTAATACACAGTCTGAACAATTCTAAGTCTACAAAAAACAAATGAGTAGACGAATATAAATTTTCTGCATCAAGAACAAATTTTGATTTACGATAAGTGAAATCTTATACATACAGGAAGTGACAAAGGCACACATCGCAAGCGCCGAAATGGCTGCCAGAATGAATAAGGCATTATAAAGAGGGAAGAGCAAGCGTCGTGAAAATGCAATAAAGAATGTTTCGTAGGATATCAAATGCTAAATTTTCCACTGACGGAAAATATATGTGGAGTGATTTAAGGCAAATATATAGGGTGGTTTTGTAGTGTCAAATCACCCTTGAGCTTCTTTTACAGCTAGTATAACATTTAATTAATCTTTGCATGTATAAGATACTTATTTATAGTAGCAGCGACATTAACGTGTTATATTGAGGAATTATTTTTCATTTTGAAATAAATAAGTTTTCCCGTTAGAGTAAATAATGTCAACTTTTATACATTTTCATATTTTATGGTAAAATTAATTGTGAAGACCGACATTGTGTTATGTTTTTAAGGATTATACTCGTATGTATCTTTTTAATCACGTCATCAAAAACGAAGTTTTTCTTTCATATTAGCTACACAGAAAGTAAATGCAAAATCTAAAATTTCATAATTTTTTTTCACGTTAGATTTGGTACCCATCTGAATATATACAGGCTAACTAATGATTTTAAAATTATAAAATTGCACAAAATTTGGTTCAACTTGTACAAGAAAAATGCAGATCGTTAGAACATGTTTTATTTTATTTTTTAGGAGATAAAGTTGTTTTTCTGAACAGTTTGAAAAAGCTGAGCTAATGGAAAAGGGATAAGCTGACGAGTTAGTGAAACAAAAAATAAATGAAAGAACTTGGCTAGTAAAAGCAAGCGAATAAATTTAAAAATATTAGCAGAAAAAAGGACTGAAAAAATTATTGGCAAAATTAAAAATCGAGAAACTTAGACCACTAAAAGTAGGAAGGTTAATCTGGATGACATTGAAAAAAAAAAACAGCCACCATAAAGGAACAAAACAAGAGAATCCAAAATAAATTGAGGTTTCTTAGTTTCACTTTTTCCACGGCCGTCGTCCATGATTGAATTCTTGGCTTCCGGTTGGAACCGCGTGTCTGGGATTTCTTCTACTACTTACAACTACTTACAAGAAGCAGCAGCAGCCCTGAGAAAGTTCTTCTGCAATTAAGAACGAAGCGTCAGCAATAAAAGAAATTCGAGACGCGCGATTCCAACCGGAAGCCAAGACTTCAATCAATAAATTGAGGACTTAGACAAAGCGGCGTATTTTTTCTTTTTTAATTTATTCTGCAATAGAAGTGAAACATACCTTGGGAAAGTTGGGAAAGCAGATACAACAAGAACTTTGTGGGAATAAAGAGGGCAGATAATTGTAGAGGGGTGGTGCTTTAGTGACTATACAGCGAAAAGCAGTGGATAAAATACTGTTCCAAGGAAAGAGATTGGGCGGAGAAACCAAAAAGCAATACAAGGGTAAGACAACAGACAAGAACAAAATTAAAAATTGAACGGCATGTATTCGAAGGAGTTGAAGAACTTACACGCCTGGGCATGATTGTAACAAACACAGGAGACCGAAATGCAGAAATCAAAGGAAAATTGTGAATTCCATCAAAGTCCAATAGACTTAAAAGTAAAGTGATGTCAAAAAATACAAAAATAAACGTGTCTGTACAAGTCTACGATTGGAGCCAGTGAATAACACCAGATATTGAAAAAATATAATGATAATGAATGAATTCAAAGTTAACAGAGTTATGGCATAGCAACCGGGAGGTGAGAAACGAAGGGGAAGAACAAATTTAAGATGGTTTGATGAAGATCTAAGAAAATTATGATTTTAAATTGGTAGCGAATATTGGGAAAGAAAAACCAAAACACTTCCAGTGAACAAAAAACTATTAAATAATCTTGAAGGCTTCCACAATCAATTTCCATCTTTGACTTCCAGAGAAGCCAGTTGATATGATATGATATTTTTCATTGCCGACGTTTCGTCTTTCTCAGTTTTTCTTCGTGAAGAAGTTGTTTTGTAAGAAAAGGCGAAACAAACTATTAAATCACAAATAAAATTGATGATAACAAAGTTTTGAATTAATAAATACTTCTACGAGTATCTTAAAAGTTATGCATTGCCTAATCAATATTCAATAATAATTTTCAATGTTTTGGGAAAAATTTAGATAATAATTTAAATAAAGAGCCCATGGAAATTCATTCCGATTGATTGAAACGAAAAAGTTTTGAGTAATAAAATTGAATTGAATTTTTTATTTCGTTACTCACAATTCATCTTTCTTGTCGATGTTTCATCCTTCCTTATAAGAAATTTCTTCGCAAAAATACAGAACGTTGGCAAGAAAGAAAAATTGTATGCAGCATTTCCGTAAACAACAAACGAAGTGATTATACGTGGGCTGCTGGAAAATTTTCTGGAAGCTAATAGGTCTAGAATTGTTAGCGTTTATCAACTGTCATATTTGAAAAATTTGACGTTTTTCGGCTATTGACAGTTCCTATCCAAGTGAACTAGTTTTGTTTGTACAGCATTTGAGAAAAAGTAATTTTGTGTAAACATGGAAATCTCGCGTGAAAATTTCCGTAGCATGATTTTTTACGATTTCAAATGTGGTCTAACGGCGAAACAATGCCTCGATCGGCTTCATTTGGCTTTTGGAGATGAAGCACCATCAAAGAGTAGTGTTTATAATTGGTTTGCCGAATTCCAGCGTGAACGTACCTCTCTCAGTGACGAATTTCGTGAAGGTCGTCCATCAACATCTGTTGTTGCCACTAGTGTAGATGCTGCGCTTGAAATGCTTGAGCGAGATCGACATGTGACATACCGTGAGATTCAAGCATCCTTACGCATTGATATGAAAACAATACACCAGATTTTGCATGATCATTTGAAGGTACGAAAGCTTTGCAGTCGTTGGATCCCACACAATTTAACAGAAGCGCAAAAGCAGGGTCATTTCAAATGGTGCGAAGAAAAGCTCAAGAAATTCAATGGAGGTCGTTCAAATTTAGTTTATAACATCGTTACTGGTGACGAAACGTGGATCTATTCGTACGAGCCAGAAAGTAAACAACAATCTACCGTTTGGATATTTCAAAATGAACCAAAATCAACAAAAGTTGTCCGTTCACGCAGTGCTGCGAAGCAAATGATTGCTTGTTTCTTTGGTTTCACTGGACATGTAGCAACCGTGGCTTTAGATGATCGAGAAACCGGGAATGCAGATTGGTATACTACAATTTGTTTGCCGGAAGTCATCGATCAAATAAGAAGAAACAATCGAAATCGACGAATTATTCTCCATCACGACAACGCCAGCTCTCACTCAGCCCGTTAAACAGTTGAATTTTTGTCCAACAAAAATGTTGAATTAATGACTCATTGTCAATATTCACCTAATTTATCACCTAATGATTTCTTTTTGTTCCCAAATATCCAAAATAAACTGCGTGGTGAGCGATTTTCGTCGGCTGAAGCAGCGGTTGAAACCTTCCGGACACTGGTTGCTGAGGTACCATCTTGAGAGTGGAAAACGTGCTTCAGAAATTGGTTCGGGCGTATGCAAAAGTGTATCGACGTCAAAGGCGAATACTTTGAAAAACATTAATGTATTTATTAATAAACTTTAAAGGGATTACATGGTCCAATTCCAAATCATTTGATTTTGGGTTGAATTTGTATCCCCCACATTGTTTAAATTGTTTAAAGTATAATGTGGTACCTATTGATGTGCGAAACTTGTATAAATAAGAATTCCTAGTGTGACAGTAACTGTAGTGTGGTTGTTTAGGGGTGGAAATATTTGGACCACTTTTAACAGTCAAAGCAGATTGAAAAAAAAAATAATTTCCAGCTGACTTTGGCTTTTAAAGTTGCGGAACTCGCGATCCTAAAAATATTTAATAAAATACTGTACTAATGTTATACTGCGATCGATATATTTTATCAAGACGTAATTTTACATTACGTGCTTCACAAAGAAATAGGCAACCAAAAGAAAATTTACGATATTTTCATGGAGGCACCGCCGACGCGCTCGTTTCAATGAGTTCCAGTTAATAAAGGAGTGCGCTATTTCCGGTTCTAGAAATAATACATCATGAATGAATACTATTGTTTATAATTTCTAGATTTTGTTATGCGATTGGCTAATAATATTAAAGTGTTCTATTACGTATAGCGGAGTATAATTTATATTTACAAGATTTATATAAACTGAATTATGGCCCATTTAGAATTTCTTTTTAAAAATACGGCTATATCTTTTCACAATGAAATTTTAACGTGAAACTACGCCTTGATTAAATACAACTTAATATACATTTATAAATGTTGAAGTTTTTTCAGCTGAATACATTGTTCTAGACTAAACAGAAATGTAAACATAATCCATAAAACTGTGTTCTACTGCAGCTTAAAGAAAGCAAAGAATTAAAAAAGAATTCTTAATAATAAAGCATGAGACTGTTCTAGAAATTGTATCTCTTGATAATTCGCTTTTCGAGGGGTATTTATTCTCCCTAAAGCGTCATCTCGGTGAGAAAAAGTTTACACAAGAACTCTCCGCACAATTTTATTCAATTATTTTCCAGAATATTCAAAATAACAACATTAAAATGCAAATCGAAAAAGATTTGTACGTGTTTAATTCCCAAGAAGGAAAACGAGGCATTCTTTCCGCGCGACTTTTCTTTTGTACCTTATAAAATTTATTACTTGGGATTTTATGAGATAACTTTTCTATACTACTAGGAGGATAAATAAATTACAGACAGTTTACTGACGAGGACATTTAAAGCAACTTCTCAGAATCGAAATCACTTAAAATTAAACGGGGAACTTAAAACTTCTACAAGATAGACTTTGATTAATTTGATAATCTATTCACTTAGCAAGTTATAATCAATTGATTAATTAAGCTTTACTAAAATGTGACGCAAATTATTCCTCATTCTATAAAATGCATTAGCGTCAAGAATTAAAAGATTAATTGTCTTGATATATTAAATTATTTAAGTTTTATTAATGTGCCTCTTTATGCCCGTGTCAAATTATCACAGTGGTTTGCACATACTAATAACTAAGAAAAATTTAACACCCTCACTTATTATACGTAGGAAATGAATTTATAATTGCTCTTCGGTGTGTAAATTTCATTTAAATATTTTACACACTCCCACGTTTTTACTACTTTACAAATTTCTTAATTGTTTATTTTCTCAAAACTTTTTTATCTTCATATTTCGTTCAGGTTTTATTGATAAAACTTTACTAAATAAACTCGTGGAGTACAATATTTCCTTTGTTGTTATCGAGTGATTTACAATTCGAAAGTTCATAATACGTTAAGTAAAAGAAACTTCCTTTCCGTTTGTTTTCTAAAGGGAAAACTATTCCCACAGTGCATGTTGAGTCTTATTCAATTTATAAAGCTAGTTAGTGGATATCCAGTAACCATTTTCCCGTGATACATCTAAAAATAAAATCTGAAGTGGAGCTGAAGCTTCTCCTGCAGCTTTTCTCGATAAAAGGCATTGCTGTGAGTGTTCTAATTTTGAGCGTGGAAAATGTTCTGGCTGTAAAAAGGGCATCATTACGATGCAACAGAACTCTCATCTCTTAGCGAAACACTTGCCTAAGTTTTAAAAGATAATATTTTACTTTTCAATTATAGTAAAAAAGTTCTTCTCGAAGTAAACTTCACTGCACGGACCAAGTGTCCTTTAACTACTTTATATTTTCCATTTATGTAACTTTTCGAGTTAAACTTTTATTTTAATTGATAACTAAAAAAAAAACAGGTGACTCTTACGTTTTCATGTTTTACAAATTCATACAGAAGCTTAATTTGTTTGCAATACTAAACTCATGGTTTCTTCAAATATTAACCTCCGTACTACAACATATTGTACAAAATGCAAAACTTTTGTTTGTTTAATTAATACTAGGATAGTTTTAAATAAATAACGCTGCATCATATTCATTTTACTTTACCATTCGTTTCAGGCTAAGCAACCCATGTTATAAAATAGAAAACACAACAAAATAATTAATTTTTGATACATAAATTTATTGGCATCAGAATAACAATAAATATTCTATAGGTTAATTTAGGAATGGGCACTAGCGGGGACGTGTGCTTCCTCCGTGTTAAACGTAGCAGGTACGACGGTTGTATTTATTTATTTACTAGACGTCTCTCTGTGTGTAAACGCCCGGTAACTCGGTCTTATATTTTATTTGAATTTTAATTTAGTTTTTTTATTCAAGCTCACTACAGGTGGAATTTAATATATTTTATTTCAATATCAACTTTCCCAGTAGACAAGAATTGGGCAAGAAATACTGTAGCCTAAACAATTCAATTCATCCTGTTTGCCGAATGTGTGCTACATTAATTTTAAAACTTGTTAGAGTTGCCCCTGAGTTTAGGCAACCTTTCAGATGCCTGTAAGTTAAGCGAGAAATAGTGGAAGTTTTTAGGATAAACAGCTAGGCACCGCGCTGGAGAGAATGCAAAATAAAGAAGTATCCACGCAACCGTCGGTTGTTTTACCCCAGCACTCTAACACCCTAGAACCCCTTCAGGGTAAACTGAATGAGTGTGTGGGTGTTTCACACGCTGTTAAACCCAACCCCGACGCTCGAAATCTAATCGAAGACCCCAAGGGCATCCCAGAGTCTCTGTCACTCCGTTCTGCCTAAAAAGGTGTAGTATATCATCCGACATACATTATGTTACCTTTTAATCGAAATTTTTTTTTCAAAATTCAAACATTTATAAATATTTTTTTGTAAATGTTTATTTTTTTTTTGTATCAACTTATATTAGTGCTCAATAAATTCATTGCGCCACATGAGGGATTTTATTAATTGTACAGTCTCTGAGCCAAGAAACACGCGTCTCTCGAAAATCAAGCCAAGTTAAAGAAGCTAAGTAACTACATGAGAATCGAATTTCTAATCCAACTTTTGTCTTTCTTAAATGGGCCCGATGCCCCTTTTATTCTTAAATTAACGCATTGGTGGTGGCAGTATACCAGTTCGCGTAATCAAAGGAGGTTTTCCCTGATTGTCTAAATTTTTGAAAGAAACACTCTTGTGTAATTTCACACGGCTTCTTTGCCTAGAAGACCACGCTTACAAATAGGTACTGCAGGGTTGGGATTTCGTATTTTTCAAATTAATTCCAACGCTTTGAAAAACAGTCTTTACAATTGAAGGCACCTTTTCATTTTTACATATGAATGAAATCATGATTCTCCCAAAAAAGTGACAGTGAAGAGAATGATTTCCAGGTTGGGTTAACTGACTAATTGACTCTGAGGGGTAAAGTGCTCCGTAATGACGTGATAAGGTCAGCTCCATCAAGGACAAGTTCTTAATATCCTTTTGTATGGTCAGCCGAGCAGTTTCTTTTTAATCTTCTTTTGGATGGCGTTTCAAGCAACCGAAAGACATTCCAGTTAGTTGTAAATGTTTTTGTGCTCTTTTCCTTGATCATAAGGCTATAAGACACTTGTAATTAAAGTAAATCTTCACGTAGACTTTGATATGAAATGTACCATGATGCACAGTCGTATTATTTTTGATTGGTTTCTTTGAATGATGGCTGTTTATCTTATTGACGTATCCCCAAAGGTCTATGCTACATGTCTACATCAACTTGATAATTAGATTAGCTCCTCATAAGTATTTTATTTCCTTTGTCTTCAGATCTTAGTTCCTTTGTCTTCAGATCTACCTACTTCCTTTGTTTGACAATGTTCTCCTTCCAATCGAGTTATAGATCTAGATATTTTATACTCGTAGATGTTTGTATTTCTGAACTGTTCAAGTGTAAGGTCGAACTACATTCTTAATTTAATGTGAACTTGATTTCTTCTTTGTTGATTTTAATGTTCCGCTTTCTTGTCCAGTTTTTAAATTGGTTCAAGTAGGTCTATAAACAGTTCGAACATTCGGCATGAGAATATAACTGCACGATCGGATTCCGTTCTTGTTGGGAATTTTGCAGGGTAGAATGCGAATGCAAACCTCGATTGTAGTCTAGTCTAAATAGTCATCTCCTAAACAACTCAAGAGACATTTGAAGCTACACTTATTAACTAGACGAGTATTTAACTACACACATTTCTCTTTTTTTGACATTTCTATTTTTTATTATCATCCTCGTCGTTCCATTTGTCGGTCTGCCATGTATTGTTATTAAAGTGCTTACTATAATATTCGTATTTATATACCGTATAAGTAGTTTATAGTTGGGGTTGACATTAGCACAGCTTGCTGCATTTGTCACAGTATATTAATGCCAGTCCCATTGAATCACTAAATACTAAATTGTACTCTATGTTCCTTTATTATAATGTCCTAAACTTACCTAACAGTAATTCAATAAACTTATTATTATTATTAATTTTATGTAAGTAACCAAGGATCGAACTCTGTAACTGATATTGTTATGCGCTATTTTCGCTAGTTTTTCCCTAACTCTATTGTCGATCATAGAGTTAACGGTAAATAGCAATTTATATTAGTTACAGAATAGCACATCTTATTAAAGACTGACGTCTAAAAATACATATATACAATATTCTTTTGTTGCCCTCTATTCATTTTACTGCATTCTGGATTCTGAATAGTTGGTTGATTTTTCCAAAATTCGAGAGTATAGTTGTGAGGTTTCAATATTGGGGTAATGAACACTATGATGAAACTTATGCGAATTTTTTCTCGATGTAGGTGTTAAGATTATCTCTTAGGTCAATAACTTTGCCTCAATGCGACAATGAATGTACAGTATAGAGACAAATACAATTCCTCTCCGTGGAAATTCTTTTGTTATTGTTAGTGTTATTTTATCAAAGCTTTTTCTCGCATTTAGATGACTGATTTAATTTTCTATTTTTAGTGGTAGTCTTTTTAATTGGATGTATGTTCTGAGAGATATCAATCAGCTTACTGTCTATTTCGTCATCCAGAATATTATCATTTAGGGTAAGATATTATGCAAACTTAATCGTCCCATCTTCATCCCTGAGTCTGGCTATTCTGGCGAATAGGGTGTATCATTCCTTAGATTTTTTTGTCTCTCAAATTGAACTGTCAAATTTGTTTATTTCTGCAACATATTCATGGGTTACTTGCCCAACTTTTTGTCTCATGGGGCTTGCGTCCTGTGCCATTAGGCTTTAACTCCCTTGTTTTTTTGATTAACTTCTAAATAGAATTATCGGATCTGTTGAATTTTGTAATATCTTCTCAGAATGATGTTCTCGTTTTTCTTTCAGTTTTGGCTTTAAGCTGGTTGGTAGCTCAATTTGACTGAGTTTTATCCAATAGAGCTTGCGTCCCGTATCATATTGCTTTGGCTTTCGTTTTTATTCCTATGAGCCTTTTTATCTCAAGTAGTATATTAGGCATGTGCTTTTGTTCAGCTATTTGAAGTGTGGCATGTTGTGTTGTTTAACCTATTTAATGGAATTTTAGTAGTAACCTTATGATCAATTCAACTTGCTATAAAGAACATAATTAGCGTGGAGAACATATACATAGATTTGAGAAAGAAATAAAAACTTAATGAAATTCTTCCGCGAGTTATTTTCCTCCTATCCAAATGAAGTGCTGCTTAATAAAATCTGTACAATTTTAAGGAAGCAACTCGTCAAAAGAAAAGCAAAATCGTATTTTATTTTAACGTAGTATGCAATTATTATGAGAAGTCGTATCCCCATACTTTTACGTAGATTCGTCTTAAAACTGTTGAAATTATGTTATCCGCTTTAATGCATCTTCACTAAAGTGCAAGTAATATTGTATTCGTATGTATGTATTAGCTTGAAAGCCCAGAGCATAGAGCTATATTACAACGCGATATATAAAACTACTCTAAACTTATATACCGCTTCCTTGCATTGATATCGCAAATTTAACTTCTGAGAATGCTGTGGTGAAGCCTAGGAGCTTTCTGGAGGATCTAAAGACACTCATAGAAGTCTAAGATTCAACCTTTAGAGGACTATACGTGCCCTGATACATTAAGTGCATACTCTTGCCTCGTACAACTGTTCTCGAATACTAAAATATAACATATAGAAATAGAACTCGCATGGAATACTATATTTTATTATACTGAAATTAATTTTAGGGTTGCTTATCTAAAATACAGCGATGAAAACTCGAGAATATAAAATATTCTAAACGTAAAGAAATATTTTATAGTTACTATATGAGAAAGAAAGAAATATTTTATAGTTAGTGCCTGTTTTACATAAAGGCCATTATCGTAACAAAATATGTTATACTTGCATCCGTTTGCATAATCCGGATATTTGAGAATGTTCAATTATTATGAGACATTTTCAATGAGATTCGTACGTCCAATTTAGGCACATTTATTCGGTTAGACTTGGTGTAAATATTTTGGAAAGGTTGAATTAATTTTGGCAAATGGGGCACTAAGAAATAACACAATTATCATCATCGCAGGTTCGAAGAATAAATTAGCGGGCAATTTACGTTTCATTTGAGACAGGATTTTATTTTCGTTGTTCCGCATAATTTATGAGAGCTTTATTACCTGTTAACTGTATAACTTACTCTTACTGAATAAATTTTGTGTACGCATGTTTACAGATAAAATTTATTTCCCCCAGTATCCTTCAGTTTCTGTAAAGTTATCTCTCTTCTGAATACTAGAATACTTTCTCTTAAAAATAAATTTTATTAATGATGAAAATTTAGTTAATGCATTTCATATCACACTTAGTCAAAACTAGATTCTCGCAAAAAAAATATATTTTAAATGTGGCAAATAAATTTCACACTATTACGTTCGAAATAACCGTGTGTGATAAACGAACCCATTTTTACAATAACAAAAAAAAACTGCTGAAGTGTAGTTTCCATGGAAATATTGCCTAGTGTCATATGAACTTCTTCAAAAGAAAGTTATGAGAGTAACACATCTGCTGAGCCAGCGTGAGTGCATTCAACAAAAGAATAATGCGGCGTTTATTATAAAAGCAAAAAAATATTTATGCTCCCGGAAATATCAGTGTGAACATACGATACGCTTTTTCGGGCGCATTTACCGGAAACGTTGTCTGTAAACGTCCGCCTGTTAAAGAATAATTGTAATTTATTTCCGACACGATGTTATTCGTGCGGCGACATTTTTGGTCATGCAAATGATACCATTAAAACACAATTCTTTTGGCATTTTGCTCTACAAGCGAAAATTATTTATGACACCAATAAAACACCATCAACTTATACATCAGCACTGTAATTTGCCGAAATATTATGGTTTCATTTTTAGGAGGCATTTAGATATTCATAAACACTATTTAAAGTTTTGTCCTTCCTTCATTTTTCAAAATAGATTTTATAAAACTGACCCTAGATGCATCTGTCATTTCAATTAATATTCCAGTAAAAATTAGAAATGTGTGACATACAACTCAACTTGTAATTTCAGATCAGTAATTTCAGGTAATAGATCAATAATCTATCATCCACTTTAAAATTCTCTCTTCAGAATTCTTTATACAGGGGGTTTGCAAAACAAGTGCAAAATTTTTAACCACAGTACTCCGCCAGCACAAACAACACGAAAAAATACACAAACAAATCGTATAACAAAAAGAAAATTCCTTTATCCGTCCTTTATTCGGCGCTCCTGAAATAACAAAAAAAAAACTGAAGGAACTTGCTTCTCTGATCGAAGATAGTACGTGGGCTGCTGAAAAATTTTCTGAAATCTAGTAGGTCTAGAATTGTTAGCGTTTATCAACTGTCATACTTGAAAAATCTCACGTTTTTCGTCTATAATTCTATTGACAGTTCCAATCCAAGTGAACTAATTTTGTTTGTATAGCATTTGAGATAAAGTAATTTTGTGTAAACATGGAAATCTCGCTTGAAAATTTTCGTGCCATGATTTTTTACGATTTCAAATGTGATCTAACGCCGAGACAATGCCTCGATCGGCTTCATTTGGCTTATGGAGATGAAGCACCATCAAAGAGCAGTGTTTATAATTGGTTTGCCGAATTCCAGCGTGGACGTACCTCTCTCAGTGACGAATTTCGTGAAGGTCGTCCATCAACATCTGTTGTTGCCACTAATTTAGATGCTGTGCGTGAAATGCTTGAGCGAGATCGACATGTGACATACCGTGAGATTCAAGCATCCTTATGCATTGACATGAAAGCAATACACCAGATTTTGCATGATCATTTGAACGTACGAAAGCTTTGCAGTCGTTGGACCCCACACAATTTAACAGAAGCGCAAAAGCAGGGTCATTTCAAATGGTGCGAAGAAAAGCTCAAGAAATTCAATGGAGGTCGTTCAAATTTAGTTTATAACATCGTTACTGGTGACGAAACGTGGATCTATTCGTACGAGCCAGAAATTAAACAACAATCTACCGTTTGGATATGTCAAAATGAATCAAAACCAACAAAAGTTGTCCGTTCACGCAGTGCTGCGAAGCAATTGATTGCTTGTTTCTTTGGTTTAACTGGACATGTAGCAACCGTGGCTTTAGAGGACCGAAAAATCGTGAATGCTGATTGGTATACTACAATTTGTTTGTCGGAAGTCATCGATCAAATAAGAAGAAACAATCGAATTCGACGAATTATTCTCCATCATGACAACGCCGGCTCTCACTCAGCCCGTCAAACAGTTGATTTTTTGTCCAACAAAAATGTTGAATTAATGACTCATTGTCCATATTCACCTGATTTATTACCTAATGATTTCTTTTTGTTCCCAAATATCAAAAATAAAATGCGTGGTGAGCGATTTTCGTCGGCAGAAGCAGCGGTTGAAACATTCCGGACACTGGTTTCTGAGGAACCATCTTTAGAGTGGAAAACGTGCTTTAGAAATTGGTTCGAGCGTATGCAAAAGTGTATTGACGTCAAAGCGAATACTTCGAAAAACAATGAAACCGTTTACCAAATTTCATATGCGTTTTTTCATACCGTTTCCAGAAACTTTTCAAGCAGCCCACGTAAACATCGCGGGAATTATTAATACTCAAGACACACTTATCGAGGATGGAGGATCACATTCAAACAATTTCTAAATGTCTAGTGTTTTTTAATTGATGAAGGTAGTGCGTTAAAGACCTTTATTGACTTATAATGTGCGCCGCGTTGAAAAAATGTAGATTTCTGTCTTGGAATACAGAAATCGTTGCGGTATCTGGTACTCATAATGTCATATGTATCAGAGTTTCGGGGGTACAAGTGCTCATGTTGCCTTATATGAAAACGGCCAATTTAAAAATATATAAACTTGCTAGCCGTAGTATACCTAACCGTTTAAATAGAGGTCTACATGAAGTATTCAATGATTACTCCACACATGATCCTAATAATCCTTTTTTGAAGAATAAATACATTCGTGATGTAACTGCATGACCCCCAGAATATTAAGCCGTAGCGTAACCTAGATTCTACGTATGCAAAATAAAATTCGTACATTAAATCGTAAGTTGTTTAAAGCATAGAACGCAGAGCATAACTTCTTATTTCATTTTGTTCCAATAAATTATTTATTACTTATTTCACAAACACCCTGTATGTAATAGCACCAATAACAATAAATAAAACAAATAAACACCATTAATTACAGTATCGTCAATTTATAAACATCCTGAATAGCAAATGCAGGTTTTAATACGATTTTATGTTTTGATTACTTTAGATCGTATTAAAAATAAATAATGTAATATGTATTACATACAACATTTAACGAAATTGATAAAAACCGATGCAACCTTTTGAGGCAACAAACTTATTAAGTGTCTGGCAGAGCCTCAAGGTTTTAGGGTTTTTAGAACTTAATTTAGATCTGCCTCTTTTCGTTCTTCTTTACCCAACACTATTTTGACCAGTGACCATATTCCATAAGCTTTTCTTTCTCCTTCAGTTTTAGTCCTTCGAATTGTTGAGACAGTCTTGAAAATTTTGATCCCAATTAATCTCTTTGCCCAATACTGTTTATGAACAACAACTCGGTTTCTTTGTTTGGTGAAGGATATTAAGAGATCACTTCTGTCTTCAGGTATCTGGGATTCATCATCCTTAGGACTTATAGTTTTGGGCCTGACTAATTCCCATTTCCTTTTGAATTTCATGCCATGATATCTTCCTTCAGTTGAATTCCACTTCGTTGACGGAAAGATTTACATTCCCAGCCAACTCGCTTACTCCTCACTTTAAGTTTGCTTCCTTGAATCCGTTGTCCGTCATTTTATTTCGCCTTGCAACATTTTTGGTTCGCCAACTTTTACCTTCCATAATTCTGGATTTCGTGAACTTAGAATTCAACTTAAATTTGATTCGTCTTTTCCTTCTCTTGTGCTTAGACTAGTTTTGTACCGCAAACACATTAAGAGTTTTACTTTCTTCCTCTTCCTTGAAGCTTTCAGTGTCTTCCCCATTTTCCTTCTAAATTTAGTTATTTAATCTTTGGTTATGCCTTCTCCTCTGCTGCTTTACATTCCATCTTGCAAACTTAATTATGCTCCGTCATTTTCCTCTCTCTTCTTTTCGTTGCCATTTCAGGGCTTGTTTTGGTCAGCAAACTCACTTGAATTTTTTTTGTTTCCTTTTCCTTAAGGTCTTTTACAGTTATGTCCCATTTTCTACCCTAATATAGTTACTTCGTCGGTTATGTTTTCCTTAACAAACTCCTCTTTCATTTGTAGCCTTGTGAGTTACATTAATATTATGTATCCTCTAATATCACATTGTTAGCAATACTTAGGTGTAAGTTCGGCTTACGGGTTTTGTGCAATCAATGCTGCCAGAAGAGAATGTGGGAATTTTCAATATTAGGTGATAAATGGGATTTTTTAAATTTTTTATTAACGTATTGCAAACAATTATTTTTACAGGGCATGAACCTCCAGAGGCAGCATAATATTAAAAGACTTTTTCGATGGCCCTTTGACATTGCCAGAAAAGCCAAAAGTTGACCAAGGGATGAAAGGAAAAAACAGAGGCGTCTCTTTCAAGGAAAACCTCAACTTTTACATCTATTTTGTCATTCAATATCTGTAATATATTTAAATTCCTTTAAATTGATTTTCAATTCATTCAATTCCTGATTGATAACAGTTGTGAAATTAAGAAAATTTAATTTGAGTCTTGGAAAACAGCGTCAGAAATTCTTTGGCTTGAAATTCTGGTGCTATTTCCCAAAACTCATAATAAATACCATCCACCATTTCTCTCGGCTCTCGTCTTCTTCTGAATTTAATTCAATTATTCAAGAAAATTCAAAAAATGTGTATGAAACCTTTCAAATCGTTCCTCATCTGGCATTTCGCTGTCAGTTTTCTGAAGAACTGTTTTAATTACGTACAATAAAAATCATTTTTTGTAGGTACTCTGATATCGAAAGCTTTTCAAAACTCAGAAGTAAATAATTCAATAAAGTAGTAGTAAAGAATATTAAAAGAACTGTACACTCACAAGTTAAAAGCTCTCACGGTCGCATTTTATGAGTTTACTGAATATGGCAACTTAGCTGTCGAAATACGTATATAAACAGATATAAACTTATTGTGGTAAGAGAATTTTTATTTACTCTTTGAAAGAAAATTTAAATATCACAAAAAAATTTAAATATTATAACATAAAATGTAAAAAGAAGAGAAAAACATAACAAATGAAAATTATCGTGACTGAAACTGTCTAGTGTATAAACAATGTAACACCAGATGTTTATAAAATAGTACTTCAATTAGAAAAGAAGAAGGAAGTTGGGCAAGCAGTAATGAAAACAAACCGATCACTTAGAAAGGTCAATCCAACCAAACGAAGAAAATGATGAACTTGATCACATTTCCTGAAAAAGACGGGTCACAGATATTAACGAAAACAAGTATACACAGAAAAAAGTGTGCCTCATAACCTCCTCATGAACTGATTATTTCATTATTGCTTACGATATCCAAGTGGTTCGAAAAATTATTCTGCAAGAGTATCAAATATGAAAAGACCATCAGTTTCGATTTAGCGACCACTCCACAGCTGACTAAGTTCACAGTAATAAATAGAATTGAAAATCATTAGAAAAAAAAGTTTGCTCTACAATTTTCGTTGACATAGAGCAGTCTAGTGACATAGAATACTCAAAAAAGTCATGAACCACACACCCACAAAAACAAAATTCTCATCTGCTGGAGTCTGAGCTTGTTCTAACCTCAAAGAAATGAAAGAACGTTTTAATGTGTTTATTTTAATTGTGCCCGATTGCCTTATCGAGAACTTTCATTTACCTTCACAATGTCTTAATCGGTGATACCTCGGTGGCTTCGTAAATAAACCATTTACAGTGAAATTTCGCCCATTTCTTCAGAAATTAGGGAAGGGGTGCTTCAGGGTAATGTACTGAAACCGATACTGGTCGTATGTGCACAAGTATTAATCACTTTCACTTACAGGAAATAACCATGAAGAATTTATCTACTAGAAAATTGCAAACATCGGATATAAACTTATTATGATACAAGATTTTTTTGATTTATTTATTTTTGAACCACTTTCCCCCTTAATATTATTGATTTTTTTCCGTAAACCGTGTATACTTTTGGATTTAAGGTTTTTTTTTTCTTTTTGTTATTACAAAATATAGGTACATGTAACATTGTCATTTTTAGTTAACCGAAAGTATAGGTATAAAAAATTGTTATCAGTTTCTTGTACATTTCCTGTTGTTTATTTTTCAACAACAGAATAATCCTTCCTACGTAATCAAAACTTTTTGAAACTTGTAATGCCTACCTACTCCTTGTTTTGCCTGCATCCAATTAAAGTATTACTGTATACATTAAACAAAAACTTTCATTGTTACCACTCAGAGTAAGCAAAGCTTGTTTATCTCCGGCGACGGCTTTACAATTGTCTCGTTATTTAAATCAGACCATTGCCTGCTTCCGGTATAATGAGAAAAGAGAACGTGTGGGTGTAGCAAGTAACAATCCCCGAGCTTAATAAAACACAGTGTTGTAATTTTCGAAGAAACGTGATCGCCGAGGGTGAAATACGCCTCGCAGCAGTTTAAAGCTGAGAAGCATCAACCCTCTTTCATCCTTGCTTTGGTTTCTTTGGGCCATTCCGAGTCACAGTTCGCAATTGTATATCGATACGTGACGAGAAAAATTCGTCGTACTTTCACTGCAACTTGATCGTTACACTTCGGGTTTTAATGGTGGGCGGTAATTTAAATTTTCGATTACGAGAAATAGGTCAGCACGTCTTTCAAGTAAACTCAAACGGCACCCCTTTTCCATGAGTTCGATATTGATTTTAAACTAAGTGAATGAAGCTACATCTTTTTTTTTCATATTCTGGTTTCAAATTCTAATGTAACTCTTGCTGTAAACTTGTTTCAGTTTACTGAATTTGTTAAATGCTATTTTAAATACTTCATTTATATTGTTAAAGTATAATTTCGATGACTATAATTTCTTCCTTGTATAAGGGAATAAAATGAATTATACAGCGACCGGCAGAAAGTTGGACACATATGAAAATTCTTCTTGTTATTACATTAACTTCTCAGAAAAGCTTATTCTTTAGGAAAGCTCCTGTATATTCCCAATCTGAAGATGGAAGTATCAAGTTGTGAGGATTTGAATTTCCTACCAGTACAAAGAAAACAAATATTTAATTTCATTTTATCTCTTGGTAGATGATAAAGCTTTCATATAGAATCGCGACGCCAGCATATGTCTGCGAACATAAACAATACGTCATTGTAACATGATAGCTCACATGTGAGATATCATGTGAAATATGAATTGCGATACATGACACCGCGAGTCAATTTGTTGCACATTACAAAAGTTGACATTGCAGTTCTAGTTGGAATTTTCCTAGGCACTTGTGTTGACATACGTCGAAAAACAACGCCAAACTCAAGGTTGGTAGAGCTGGACCGTGTATTAGAAGGTTGCCTTGATCAGCAGAGGGGATAGAGGGTGCTCATCTCGTTACGTCACGTCACGTGATAAATTCCATTGGGCACATTAACGAGATTTATGCGTTATGTGATCAATAGGACCACAGAATTGATTACATTTTAAGTAAGTTAGATTAAGCTTTAGGAAACAGATTAAAACTCACTCTGTTTACTTCACTGTGAAGGATAGAAGTATCGGGTGACGTCACGACTTACTTTTGCGAGGAGGAAATTTCAAACTGCATATTAAATGGAAATGAGGCAACCTGCTAGATGTAATATCAGTTTCACTAACCTTAACCAAACTGAATCGCCTCGTCATCTATCGAAGAGAAATGTATTGAATAGACGCTCTGATTTTGTAGCGGGAAATAAAGTATGACCATAGTCCATATAAACCTCTGACATTTGAACTACGCTCAGTTTTTACGTGCATTCAAAAGCTTAACAAAGCACGTGTCTTGTCTCGATATTGGATGATTAATTCTTTCTGTAAGGGACGAGGATTACATGATAAAAGAATTATCACTTTAGAATGGCTCGTCCAGTTCAAATCTACTACATCCCTAGAATTTACGACGAGAGTGAGAAAGATTTAAAGTTTCACAAAATTCAACGATTTTCCGCCCTTTCTTCTTATTCTTTTCTCCTAAATTTTGATAAACCATTCACGAGCCAAAGAGCAATTTCCTTGTTTGAACGTTTCTGATTTGAAGTTATAAATAGCCAGGAATCGCTTTCAGGGCGTTGTTAATGATCTGACATTTTCATCCTTGCCAGTTTTACACAATATTTTTAGGAACGGACAAATGGACGACTTAAATAAGTTAATTAACAACACATTAAATTATTTTCAAATTGTTGAAAAATAAAATAGTAGATAACAATTTAATAAATTGAGAAAATTTTAGGAAAGATAAAAAAACTGGACAATTTCTGATTAAACTAAAATAATTTTCGGAGAAATAAACATGGAATACCACAAGAAAAAACAATAAAATAAAATGAAACCTTATGTTAGTCATTGGCAATTAACAAATAAAATAATTTTTACTGCTCACCAAAACCATGGAACTGGATTCAAGGAAAGACACCAACTCTTCGATACTGATCACAGAAACTCAGTTATTTCTTCTTGGAGACTGACTAGATAACTTGGTGCTATATCGGTGATATGATCTTAAACATTGATTACACGTCAATTCCAAGACTGACGACTCAGCTTAACGCTATCTGGTGGTGTCATGATCAGACAAAGGAACTTTTACGGGATTGGAATGGCAGAAAAGGTCAACATATAAATCTGTATGGTTATTTATGTGACCTTACTAAGGACGTGGCATTGGTACACGTAATTAATTTATGCGCCGGTCAGCTTCTACTACTGCGCGCCCATGCATTGAATATTGCCCTTGCAATCCCGTAAAAATTCCCCTCTTTTCTTAAGATTATTTTCGATTTCGTGTCCCTTTTAAAGGGTTACAAGACCAAAGTTTTCCAAATTGGAAACGATCATAAATTTTCTCAATGATTAAGTAAAAAATGATGCTTTTCACCAGTTTTGCATCAAATTACTAGTGCATACGCACGCGTGTCTAATGCGACTAATGCACCGAAAAAATATTTGTTTAAACTTGCACATTTTATCTTTGCTTTTAATGTAAACACAACAATTTTACAAATGCATACGTGCGCGAAACTAATACTTAACCTGTGATGTGAATTTACCACTCCAGTAAACAAATACAGGTAATATTTTCTTCAACTTGTTCGTTCTAAATTTGCTTTGAATGTAAAAATTTTGAGGGTCAGAAATTTTTGCGCACAGGCTAAATCTCAGTCTCAGAGTTATTCTCTTTTGTTCTTTTATCTTTATCAATATGTTTGTTAAAATTACTACTTTATTTTTGTTTTATTAGTTTAAGTACTCTCAATATCTTCAACAAGTTAGTCAAGGAAATTCCCATAACTTTTGTAGACAACGAGGGAAAAAAATTTACGATCTTTAGGTAATTAACAGACCAGAACAGCCCTATTTTGGGTTTCGTACGACAACCTCTGGGAGTGTATTCTTGGCTTTAAAACTACCGGACAAGAAAATACACTTCCAGAAATGCTCGTTGATTAAAAGGAGTAGGTTGGGTTATTTAATAATCGGGAGTGGTTCTGTTGGTAGCCAGAGTAAAAGAGTTTAAGGGTGAGTATTTAGACTGACCACCGCACATAGGAGTATTTATCATGAAAATTCGGCCAAAATTATTTTTTGATTTAAATGGTCTCTAAATCAGATTTAATGGCAATTTATATGTTTCAAATAAGAAATAGTTCATGCATTGCGATTAAAATGACCTTTTTTCTGTTGTGGTTGCTTAAGTCTTGTCAAGACCTCAGGAACGGGAATATTTTGTGTGTGTAAAGTGTTCTATGACTTTGTTGCTTCCAAACCTCCTCGTCGTTGTATAATTGTATAGTTTTGCAAACGTCCAAAGTAATTTGATATCAATTTTTCAGTGTCGATTTGTAAACCACACTATATTATATTTAAAATTATTCTAATGCCCAAACTTTCCACCTCCTTATAAATTTATCTGCCAGATAATATCCTTGGAGGCAATTGTATTATATCGACCTTCTCCAAGGATGTTATTTGGCCAATAAATTTATAAGCAAGTGGAATGATCAGGCATAAGCCTATTTAGACCGTTAATTTTATAAAGCTTATAAAACTGCTATCCGCAAAAATCCGCAAAGTTTCTGTTTCGTATAGTAAAGTAGAATCTTTATATGTTATAATCATGTAGGAAACTTTATCCAATTACATCCATAACGAACCAATAAGACCCGCGATATATTTATTTAATAACGAAGAAACGTTTTCTTTATAATTTGCTACAAAATAATGTTGCTTTTAAAAGCATATTAATTTTAAAATACATACCTATTTTTTAATGTTTCATAGTTGGTAATTCGACACCATTCACAATAAAAAATTGAAAACACAATGTATAAATTACTCGCAAAAAGAAGTTGGCACACTGAGAAAAAAGTTCATTGCTTTTTATGAAAATTTCCTTAAACACTATGAAAAAATCCTATAAAATATTGGACAAAACAAGTGTTTTTTAATAGTAAACAAAAGTTTTCTTCTGAATGACTTCATTTGGTATTATGGAAATGTATTTATATTCACAAGAAGGCAGAGATTTCGAAAAATTGTTTGAATACCTTAATGCTTAAAAGATTTTTTCATATACATTGATGAGCTTATTCATTGTGAATAAGAAATGTGTAATTTATACCGAGTATAAAAGTATCCAACCGAAGAAAATTCTAATTTGTGGTAAGTAGACACAATGTCATCACGTATGTAAGAGACATATTACTAGGAAAAGTTAATACTCTGTAACTTACAGTTTGTTGGTTTATAGATAATTATCAAATGTTTTGTAGGCACGAAACGCGACAAACTATAACTATAAGCCTGTTCTTTTATAGGTAATTATTGATTGCTTTGGTGGTATGAAACATGTGCATCTACTATTAATTAGCTTCAATTTAGACGTATACAGCTAGATCTCGGCTCTTCCAGGCGAAAAAATGGGGCAATTTGTGATTTAGTTGTCATAAATACCTCACATTAAGTATTCATATTATTATGTTGGAGCATTTTCATTAATGTGAAAATACTATGCACACTGAAGATACTTTTACCTGTGTACAGACTTAAAGCACACGTAAGAGATAATAATTAAAAACAATAATTTACAAAACAGATGGAATGGTTCTGTTTCTTATGTAAATTATCGTGCTTAATTATTATCTCTTACGTGTACTTTAAATTTGTATGCAGGTAAAAGTATCTTCAGTGTACATAGTATTTTCACATAAATGAAAACGCTCCAACAAAATAATATGAATACTGTGAATGTGAGGTATTTATTAAAATAAAATCACAAATTGCCCATTTTTCGCCTGTAATGGTCGTTCTTTTAAGTTATACAATATAGAAACCGATTTGATACATAACATAATGATTAAGGCAAATCAGACAGTCTATTATTATTAGACGTTAATGACAAAAACGTATTGATGGGATGAGGTCGTCGGGTTGTTGCAGTTTAGATCTCGCCACGTTTAATTCAATAGTTTTCTCCTTTGTTTTGACAATGGCACGAATTGCTGTAAGACACATTGGTTTCCATATTATGTAAATAAACTAAAGAAGACATTAGTAAACAAACTATTTCAAATTCACAGTTTCTACCGTTTTATATGTAAAAAAAACTTCCATTTTATTTATTATTTAGCAAAATATGATCTATAATTCCAAAAACTGGTTTATTGATAAATAGTTCATCGTTTAACGTATATGTGATATAATTATTAATTAATATTATGACAAACAACTTATAAGATGTTCGATGAAAGATGATTTTATTAGTGATCGAAATATTTGTTTTAAATGAAGCAAATTTTTCTTTTGCAGAGCAGATTTCGGCAAAATTTGGTAAAATCGAAAAAATACTAGAAACGTTACTCTCTTTCCCTATATTTAAGTAACTATTAAGGTCTGAATGTTCAACAAATTTATAACATAATTTATGCTGATGTCTGACTGCTAACGTATAACTTAGATTGATTCTTGATGAAACACTATTTGCAAATAATTTTAATTCCCTGTGTTTCAAAAGTTTGATAGTATTCTTCCAATCCCCAATCTACGAGATTCTTGAAGTATTCAAACATTTTTTAACTTGTAACCTAACTGCAATAATTAGAACACTTCCTTGCAATGCTGCGTAGGAAACTGAACTTGTGGGAACATGTGAACATGCAAATCGTATAAAACGTTGACTGTTAAATTAAACGTAGGTTATAAAAAAATCCGAATACGAACGAAGGAGTCGCGCCTGCATTTGGCGAAAAGCTTCTTTATTAAAGGTGTATTAGCTACAAAAGAACTTGCATTTTGCTAATATAAGAGAAAAATTATGTACTTGTGCACATAACACTTAATATTTTTAATATTACTTATTATATCGGGAGTATTTTCTGTAAAGTAACTATCTATTTATTTTAATGCATATTGTTCCTAGCGTAAACGTTTATTTGTTACAATGGAAACTTTACTGTAGGTAAACATATTAGTATATAAACGATAAAAACTCCTACCAAATTTAAGCATTTATCTGTGCAAGATACACAATTAATTGTCTGCAGTTTACTAGTAATTTATCTATTAACAAACTGAGACCAAATGAACAAATGATTTGGTTCATTTTTCTCAGTGCAGAAAAATTGATTTAAGTGTTATTGGCAATTGTCGCTTTTCGACTGCTTTTGTCGCACGTTTTGCTCTTCCAATACAGAAAACAGGTATTGTCTAACATTTGTCATATATTTGGCTCCCGTAAGAAATAAAAATATTTTGTATAAATGCAACTTTTAAAAATTGACTTATGGCCAGGTTTTCATGGTAAATACTCCTATATGCACCGCTAACTTAATAAACAAATAACCAACCCGCAGTCGTTACAAAAGTTTGAATGCCTATTGTCATACACCGAGCAAAAACCAAAATATTTGAAATCGATGTAACAGTAAAGTACCTTTATTTGTCAAGATAAGCAGTACATACTTTTTTAAAAGATTCCTTTATTATGTCATCTAATGTATTATTGAAATTATTTTGTACCTTTTTGGTAGTTATAAATAAATAAACAAAAAGAGAGTCAATCGGTCTGAGAGGGAGAAGAGGCGATATAATTGCAACAATCACGCATTTTCACCCAGGACCATCTGCCCTGAGCTGGGTAAATCCAAAGTCTTTTGGTCAACAGAGCCAGGTAGCAATATTCCCATTGGTTACTTACCAATATCGTGTTATTGCATTATCAGAAGACGTTTTTATTTTATTAATTAGTATGTACAGAAATACTCTCGCTTTTTAAAAGTTTTTTTATTTCTCATACCATATCATATCATACAATGGTCGGATAGTTTACATTTGATTAATTACTTTTTAAACACGAAGTGCAGAATAACTGTTAGCATTAAAAGCTAGTAATTTTCTGGTGTCTGCGTGATTATAACTGCGTGAACTTACAATAATGATAACTTCTGGCTCCGGTGTACAACCGAACAATTCTAAAGTTTACATTACTTGCATTAATTCCTCTTAAACTGAAATAAAGTATGCTGTTCGTAATTAAATATAAATTCCCATTATCGTCGAAACTAAAGCTATCTGGCCACTTTATTATTTCATGATTCTGTTCTACAATTTGCGCGCTCTGCAATGTTTTATTTGTGTTCCATTTTCCTACCGCGTCTAGTGGTAACAGTCCGTAATAAATATTACCCTCGTGATCGCATATCATTCCTCCTGACTGAGCTTGCTTCTTGCCGTGGTCTGTAATGAATTTACTGACATTTGTATTCGCCAAGTGCTTGTTTTTTAATATACTGCTGTTCATGGAATATATATTTAATCCTGTTTGAGCCATAAAATAGAAGGTCCTATGTCCCCCGCAGTCTGGAGATAGCGCGATGCCGTTAATATTCTCTAATTTCGTCTGCGTAACTCCTTGAGCTGTAAAATTAACCGCTGAAAGATCTGCTCGCATAGTTTCATCCCTAAATTTCCAGGCCTGATTTAATTTTCTATCGTAAACGAAAACTCCAGGATCCACTCTGGTTGTGTCTGACATATAAGCGAAATCACCATCGAGGACGATATCGTTTAAAAAACAACCCTTATCGTGCGGACACAATTCATGAGGCACAATAAAATCTTTCACAACACGTCCATTTTTATTTAAATCTAATAAAATAATTCTCGGCGGACAGTTTGTCTTATCGTCGTCACGTTTCGCATCTAGAACCCACATTACTCCTTCCTTGTCAATTTCCATGCTAAGTACGTTTTGTAGTGATTCACAACTTTCTCCGGAATTCATTTCCCAGCTGGGATACGGACTCAGAAGGGGATTTTCTTTCGGAGAATCTAGCGAAAGTGATGCTAGAGTAACTCTGGCACTTTCCTTTACCCGGGGGAGTGCCAAATATATTGTATGTTTATATATTTTAATTCCGGCTATAACATCCTCGCCCGGAATAAAATTTCGCCCAAGTGTTCCTTTCAACATATGCTCTGGAAATTTCCAGGTGTAATTTATGAAATTCCATTGAAACGAGACGTTAAATTTTCTTTCTACATTTGCGTCAAAGGCAGCGCTTTTTATGGAGGTGAAGAAAATTATAGCACACCACACACACTGAAGACTCATTGTAAGTACATGCAAACGCACACATCCGATGTTACTACGAAACTGAATGCGCTTCAGTCAAGGTAAACTTCCTTACAGGTTATTTACACTCTACCTTTTATTTTATTTACTAATTACAATATCATCGATACCCTTTTATGAAATTAGTTATGAGTTGAATAATTACGAATTATTTCAAGTTATTGCACGTCCAGCTGCATTTTCTTTATTGTGAGATATTTCGGGGTGAGATATACAGGGTGTCCACTTCAAGTACACACCATACTAATTTCAATGTATTTCTTTTCTTTTCAAATTGCTCCTTTTATTATATAAATTACGGCCTGTATCTAATGTGTAAGCCATAGAGAAGCATGAAGCTGATTTGTCAAAGAAACAAGCAATATACTTCGCGTGCAAGAAAATCGTTAACGGAACAAAGATCGCATGCAACGTGAAAAATATTTGCAACTTGCTCCGAAAGTTATAAGGGCAATATAATATATGTTATGTAACTTTTTATCGAGCGGCCACTATCGTGAGATGGTGGCCGGGAGCTGCGATCCAATGAATCTTAGAGGTTTTCTAACCCAGGAGGACGATTATCTTTATAACTAGGAAGCTGACGACGACATAAGTGTACTAAAGCTTTATCCTTCCTTGCAATCTTACAACTTCCGTCCCGCGTATATTCCTATTTAGATTACAAAGACGTATTGTTCAAATATTGCAGGTACATCTGGATCAAATTTAAAATGCAAGACAACTCGTAATGAAATATAAGATGACAGGAATAAAATTTCTGTAAGTGCTCGCAGTAGAAGAATAAAATGCATTTCAAATAGCGTAGCTCTCCCTGAATAATATTGTCTAACAGTAACCTGATTATGTGCGAGTTCGAAATAAACAAAATGTAGGTATAATTGAAGTTATTTATTCACGACCAGGCAGCTTATATAACATGAAGACAGAAAAAATATATTTCCTACCTTGATTTTGAAGCAGTTTTACTTGCTGCGTTCGGTAGTACTTATCTTTCCAGTTTGTGTTGTCAAATAGTGAATATCAACAACAACTGGTAACTTCCGTCCAAATTAATTGAGTTGTCAAAAGTGACACTCAGATTTATTACAATTTTTATTCCCAAAAGCTTAGATTCTTGTCGTCCTTCCATTACCGGCTGTGAATAAAATAGTATATGCACCTCCAGAGAGAGCAGTTTTTTTTTTTTTTTGAAAAATGCAGCATTTCTCTTCTTCGATGTATAAATAGTTTTCGAATGAATTCATGCTTTTTTCGATTAGTATATGTACTTTACTTCATCTTTTTTCCCTCCATCATGTAGATTTTTATTATTTTAAAACGAAATTTCTAACCACAATAAAAGCCAACTTTATTTAACTAAAAACGTGTTAGAGAATTATTCGTCTTTCAAATGCAGTATATTTCTCTGACAACCGTTTGTAGTTAACGTACGTGGTAAATCTAAGCACAGTTCTTGCATTTCCGTAAATTAATTTCAATTTCCTCTCTAGTGAAGATAAGATCCACAGCCGCAGTACCCACAAGTGATCACGAGCTGATTTATAATTTATCTTAACTTAAACAAGTTACGCTTCTCCGTTAGCTCTGCGTTTAATCCTGAGACGTCATCTGACAACACGCCGTCTTGAATATCATTAGCTAACAATAAGAGAGGAACAACGACCTGCTTTGTTGAGCTTATATACGATAATTAGCGGGCCGAATGTGTTTTTGTTAAATTACATTGTTCTTGACTAAAGTTTATCTATTCTCTAATACTGTACTCGTTATACTTGTTGGATGGGTTCGTGTTCTAATATTCTGTTTCGAAATTCTCATTTTTTTGTATACATTACTCTGAAACTGCACGAAATTAATTATAAATGATTAATATCACCAGGCTTATGTGCTTTCATTTATATACCCTCAGTAACCATTTAGTGCATTACATAATTACATTATCATATTGTTATTACAAAACATGAACCAGTGTTAAAAAGTAAATACAAATAATCTAAAGAGAGTGTAGCCTATATTCAAAAGCCACCTGGTCAATGCTGGATTGTTACAGTTTAATTCCCTGGTTCTTTTAAATATTCATAAGTGGAACGTTTTAGTTGTTGACCGTTGGCCACACTGTTCGTTTCTAGCTTAGGGGCGTTGATATTACGCTCTCATTGGGTCTGGAAATGAGAGAGAATTGATTTACGGCCTCTTGTTCTATCGCCATTTAGTATTACGCCAGAATGACGTACAGACACGTGTACATACTGCCGTGAATTGTTGCAATTTATTATGCAAAATTCTAATCAGCTATGGTGGTGATTGGTATTATTTGTGCTTCGCGAACCTGTGGAATTGTTATAAACAGCTTATTTCAAGCGTATCTTCTGTTTCTGCATTAAATAGTCAACGACCCAAGCTCATATTAGATTTCTTTGTTCCCACAGAGAAATCCGCTTATTTAGTTCCTCTCTGGTATCGATTTCCGAATCCTCTGTCTTTCGACAAGACTTTCTCGTTTGCTATCTACCTGTTTCAACGTCATTTGAGGGAAGACGCTCTACAACATAGCGTCCTGTTAGAGGGTCATCGTTTCAGGGAACGCAACGCCAGCTTCGCGAACCGCCACGAGAGGTCACTACGACGTCTCTCACTTGCACGAAACCGACAGACGTTTGAACGACAGGATACCGTATAATCAACTTTCGGACCACAAAACTGTAACGTGTCGTCTAATATTGATATTTGGTTAATCCGTGTCGTTTATTACTTAGTTATTTCGACACTCGTGAGTGCATTAGAGTCATTTGTCATACTGAGTGATCTGTAGTTACGATTTGTTTGCAAATAACAAGTTACCGTTTCACATATTGTGAAGAATATTATTTTATAGTTAATGACAGGTAGCGCCTGAACGGTCCAGTGGTAAGGGACCGGCGTTGCAATCGTAAGGTCGTCGGTTCGCACCCCGATCGAGATATTTCTCGGGGATGGTCGTTAACGTTAACGTTGGGGTTACAATTCGACACTGCTTCCCCTTCCATGGAGAGGAGGTTTGGAAGTAACAAAGCCGTGGAACGATTTACACACACAAAAATACACTCCCGCTCCTGAGGTCCTGATAATTCTATGACTTAGGACCCCTTGGGCAAACACAGCATATTTAAAAAAAAACAGTTTAAATTGTTTATTGCCTCAAACGTATGTTTGGTCTCTTAACCCATTAGTGCCCGAATTAACTTTTAACTATTTATTTTGATGCTTTATTAAAAGTAGTGATAGAGTTGCAAGAAAGTAAAACCAGATAGAATAATTTTATTTTTCATGAACAATTTTCTAAAAAAAAGTGTTACCATATGGTAACGCTAGGCGCTTGAGCTACTGCAATAATATAACTTACCATTACTTTATTAAAAAGTAACAAACAGAGATATACCATTATTTGGTGTGATAAATCAAATTACATTCAATGCATAACCCTACATTACACTTTTTGCACATCGTTCTAATGCTGGATGCGCAACCTTCTCCAACACAGCGTCGTCTTTTCTTTCCCGGAACCGATACCAGTAAATGGTTTAGTCCATCGTACCGCAAATCATAAGTTCGATTCAAAGTAGCACTGGATAAAGATGTAGCAGGTCTACCAGCACTACGTGCAGGCGTTCCATATCTCGATAAATACATATTTACAATTTCCCGTCTGAAATTTTTTTTGTATTATTGTGTTTCCGGATTTTTTATACAAAGTCCTTGCATTTTCAATAGATGCGTCTAACAACCAGGTAAATATTACCCACCACCACTTCTTTATTCTAATACTCGTTCTAAATCTATTGATGTTCTGATCCATCAAGTCGGTTCCACCCATATTATAATTGTCGTTCTGAATCAATGCTGGCATTGGCACTTGTATAGATTTTCTATCACTTCTGCAATACCTCTTTGCTGTAGTGAGGGGGTTTACACCATGACAAGTTGACACAACCGTAACCATACTATTATCCACCCACCGAGCAACTAGAACACCAGTTTCCCTGTCGATAGATGAAAAATAATCTCCTCTCCTATTTTCCTTCAGCATTTGTTTCTTTGAAGGAAGAGAGCAGCTTTTAGGTAAGCGGTTATCTCTAAGAATTCCAGTGCTCCGATATCCACTTTCACGCAAAAAGTTCAACAGATTTATATTCGTAAACAAATTATCGAAATAAAATTTGTATCGTAGCGTTTTCTTGTCCGCCGGCATTTCCCTTATCATTCTCACTAAAGGTGCGGCTGCTGTACCAAAAATTTTCTTGCAGGTATCATCAGATTTTGGATCTTTTCCCTGGTTGCTGTTGAGGCACCACATTTTAAATCCAAATCGGATTGGCTTGCCACGAATGAACTGCTTGCATCCGTGGCGACCGAAGTACATAAAAATCTCTCTTTCAGTAAATTCATCAAGTCTCATTTTCCATACTTTGTCATTTTCGTCTATAAATTGATTGTGAGCAAAGTGAAAAAATTGTAAAATGCTGAGGAATCTATTACGTCTCATCGATTCAGTTACCAACAGATTTTTCAGATCATTCTTACTGTCCCAATAATCACGTTTATTTGAAAGCGAATTATAACCTCTGAGTATTAGAATACCTACGGCACACTTCATTTCTTCATAGCTTATTTTTGGATTAGGGTAATTTTTAAAACTTGCATAACGACTTGATTGGTCTATCAAAAAATTGATAATTTCATCATCAAAAAAATGTTCGAACACTTGTGCGGGAGTTAAATCTCGAAACTCTGAGAAATTCGAATGTGAAAAGTTTCACGGTTCAACATGAAAATCTCCTTCTATCCAAGAAAACTGCTTGCAAATTTTTCGCGGTATTTCCTTACTCTCGTTATTTACACCGTTGCTGTAGCTAGATACATAATTATCATCATCGTCATCGTTTACTACTACGTCTTCGTTATGAACTCCTACTCTATCATTATTACGCAAAACAATTTCTGCTGCAGCTGCAAGTTGACGACCAGGTAAATGATTTATATCTGGTGTTTCTTCGTCGCCGGATTCTTCGTCAGTTAAAACATTTACATCTGGAGGTTTAACAAATATTTGCGCCACATCCAAATCATCGGCAAAAACCAATTCCATAGCCTTTTCTAATGTAAATCCGCGACTATAAATAAAAAGATCTTACTTTAGAAGCAAGAAAATTATATTTTGTAAACGCCTAACGCTACCATTTAGTAACGCGCTAAATTTCATGCATGGCATTCTTATGGTTTTACAGTCTTAAGAACAAAACGTCGGCAAAGGTTGGATTGATCCTTACTTTTAGTAACTTTTGTATATTAAGGCATTACTACGATTTACTAATAAGTAAAGTCACTTACATCAATCGAATATCCATGATGTTGAACACTTTCGCAGACGTCTGAAATGATCCCTTCTTAAAATAACAAGAACGCTATTGTATGCTATGGCACTCACAGAGCAATCAGTACTCACATATTACGGGTCTAAACTTGCGCCATCTGTTATTAAAAAGGAAAATTACACGTACAATAAACTCTTTTATCAGAGCATGTTTTCGTTACCCAATGTGAATTTAATTTGTGAATAGTAACATACGATTTAAGTAAATACTCTTGTTTTTATGGCGATGAACCAATTATTTTGCGTGCTTGAGTGTTATATCCTCTCGAAAGTTTCCGAATTTTTTTGCGTACGCTGCGACCCTTGGAGGACGAGTTTCGCGGTGCATAGCATCAGCTGGGGGTTATTCTCCTGTCGCCCTGGACCTTTTTGACCCCGCCCATCTTCAACTGGAGTACTGGCTCGGGACAGCAGAATTGTCTGTCTCAGCGCTAACTTGCCACCATCCTCATTAATTATTCAGGAGCTAAAGTAAATTCATTCAATTGGTATATAGTATCAAATAATAATGACTTTATATTGAAGTGTTGTTAAAAATATATGCTCGTGATAATTTCCATATTTTTAGCGCAAGTCAATATTCGAAACACTTGAACAAACCCTGTATGAAAAAATTAGTTCTTCAAAGTAAGCTCAGTTTATTTTTTATTATTCACTTTGTAAAATGAAACAATTAAATTAGTTCTTTTACAGTCACATAACTCATTGCACGTCCGTACGTGTTAAAACTTGTTTGGCTCTTAGGTTTTATTTTCCAGCCGCAATTTTCTAATTTAGCAGAGCGTAGCTGCAAGTTTTCTGTTGTACGTCGCACCATAAAAGTAGATAAATATCTTCTTGTGTGTGGAAAATTAACCTCGCTCGGGAAGGGTAAATTGAATTTAGCTGTTGGAAATGGCACGGTCTGCCCTAATTGATTTGAAGGTGTTTTGGTTTTATTTAGATCGCACTTCTAAATAGCCGCTGCATCCACCGGTCTTATTCGATTATTTATGTGTGCTTTGTGATTTCCGGATAAATAAAGTTAGATTGGATTTTTTTACAACTTTGAAACATTTTCCCGAAATACTCAGAGAAAATATTTAAATATTCAAGACATTGTAAAAGCTTCTTTCTGATCATCTAAACTCTCATGTATGCATTTGTGAACCAACAGGGAAACAGTACTTTGCAAGAGACAGAACAACTTCCAAGTTATTACAACGGCAATTTTATTACTGAGAAACAATTCTGCAAATTCAGTCAAGAGAAATCTTTGAAAATATAGATATACGTATGTGTGACATAAAAAACGACGGAATAAACGTTTCAGTAGTCTCGTTGTCAGATATTCTATGTAGGAAACTGTTGTAGCTGCGAGCAATCGGGCACATCTGGTTTTAGCATTGCTTGTCATGCGATGGTACCCATGTGTAGAATAAATAGAATAATAAAATAGATTTGTCTCTGTCAAACGCTATTGCGTCAAATATTCGTGCCCTTTACGACGACTGTAAATTTTTAATGCAAAATGTATTGTTTTCCTAACATTCGCTTTCTACTAAAAGTTTACGAAGGAAGAAGTTAAATATGTTTATTGTTTTTCGGAATTTGTAAAATACATACTATTTCTGTGAAAAAGCTAATAACAAGCACTCAATTAGAACAGATATTCACATCCTAACTTACCGATATTAATTTTAATTCCTTAGACACAACCTTTTTCTTTTCATTACCACAAATAAATAAAAACCTATGCATACAATTTAATATTTACAAGGGTATTTGGAAAGTAGTGATCTTAATTTTGCTTAAGCGCCCAAAGTGATTTTTTTTTACTAGTTGAAACATGAACAGCACGTTCGCGGTGACTATTCCTAACGAAATGGGTGTTCAATTGAGAAGCTCATCAAGTAGCCTTTGAAATTTTCATAATATTATAACTTGTAATACAGTACAACCTCTTTAACCCGAACTAATAATTACACTGGTTCATTCGAATTTTCGAAATGTTAGCATTATTGAACAAGAGAAGAAGAAGAAGGAAGCAAACTGAACTCATAATCAGTAAAGCTTTGGCTTCCTAGGACAGTGGTACCGTAATACAGCGACCGTCATATGAGCGTGAATGAACATACGACATTTCACATTTTTAAAATAGTTCAACTTGATTTGACTTTACTAACTTATTTGAAAAATGATAATTCACCAAAGAAGGATTCCAAACGTTTAGAAAAATACTTTTACGTTTTCTTACGTGACGCTGACATTTCAACCATGTTTGCTTAATGTCATTAGACTTTTTGTGTAAGGAGTGGATAGTTGGCTGCACATTTTTGGAATCCCGTGCTGTTGCTTACTTAGTGTACATCAATTTTTTTTAAAGCCTGTTTTACATTATCATGTAAAATGATACCAGAAAAATGTATATCAAGTTTTAGGATAGCATGAAAGAGTGAAACAAATTATGTTACTATAAAATCGTACAGAAATAAATGTTTTGTTTCCGTTTCATAATACCGTGCCTTCAATTGAATTCCTCATTAAAGTAAGCTGTGATTTTTTTATGAAGTTGGCGACACAATTCTAGAGAAAACAGTTGTCATTAACTGTCAGTACTGATCATAACATCAAATAAAAACACAACATTAAAGTTTAAAGTAGATGCTCGAAGTGCTCTCCCTCAGCTTGAATACATAAGCGTACTCTGCGTTTCATGTTTTCAAACCCGTTTGCTAAGTGTTCGGGAGTTATGGTAGCACACACATCTGTAATGCCCGCACGAAGTTCTTCGATTGTGTGACGCGTAGTTCTAAAAACTGTGTTTTTCATGTGCGGATAAATGAAGTAATCCATAATTGTGAGATCCGGAGACCTTGCAGGAAAATTCACAATCCGATTATCGAAAAATTGCTGCAGGAAAGTCATTGTTTGATGAGCTGTGTGGGCAGTAGCATTGTCTTGCTGAAAAAACCCTTCTGTAAGTTCATCATCATGTAGTTGATTAATGAAAGGTTCTAATAACTCATTTCGGTATCTTTCAGCAGTTACTGAGTCGTTAAAAAATATTGGTCCGATGATACGCCTTCTTGACACTGCTAGCCAAACACCAATTTTTAATGGATGTAATGGAGTTTCCATAAATTCATGGGGATTTTCTGCTGACCATATTCTCATATTCTGTTTATTTAAATACCCTGAGAGATGAAACCAGGCCTCATCGGAAAAGAAACACTTGTCAAGAATGTGGTCGTTGTTTAAGTTATCAAGAAACCACTGACAATATTCTGTTCTTCTGTGAAAATCTACTGGCCTGAGTTCGTGGACTGCTTGAATCTTATATGGATAAAGCTTTAAGTCTTTTTTAAGAATAGTGTGACATGTTCCCACTGATAGCTGAACTTTTTGTGAAAGTTTCACAATAGAGTTCCATTCGATCCCGAACATCTTCGATGCAGGCTGCAATCCTTTCCTTAGCTACTCCGCTCCCTGTTTTGCGACCAAGTGATCCTGTTTCACGAAATTTAAGAACACAAGCATGGGTATGTTTAACTAGCTGTTCATAAGTAATAGCAAAATAAGGAAACTGCTGTCGAAACTTCAGTACACACTGTCAATTGAATAAACTAACTGTCCATATTCTATTCTACCGGTTTGAAAATAACTTTCAACAATAAATATTTTCAGCTGTAATTCTAACATTTTGAATTCATTGAAAATACAAAGTGTCAATTTGACATTTGTTTAATTAAATAATTGAACAGCTATCAGTGCTGCAAATCTTAGGAGAAAAAAACAGTGAAATCATAGCCCACTTTAATGAGGAATTCAATTGAAGGTACGGTATTTCTTTGTTAATATTTTTTGGTGCTACTTTCTTGTAACACAAATTAGTATAATGTAAAACAGCCTTAATAGAGCAGTTTATATTACAAAAAAAAGTTTTCGTCTGGAGCTCTTCAAGCTAAAATGCGCGTCTCTCTTTCTTGGAATTTGCATTCACCTCCAATTTACGGCTGCTACTATTCTAATGAACATTGAACAGTATAAATAAAGAGGGCATTTATTACAAGACATGAAACCAAGGGATTCCAGCGGGAATCACTTCGCTGTTCGGATTAAAAAGGCGTTGTTCGGATTAAGACATGTTCGGATTATAGAGGTCTTACTGTAGTTGATTTAATTCAAGCCCTGCCTTACAATTTGTATGGCAGCTCCAGAAATAGATCAGCGTGAAATGTCGCTCGATGAACTTTTCAATTGAACACTCTTTATGACATTTCAAAAGTAGGAAATGACATTTAATCAGTTTTTTTTTTATTAAGAGAGAGAATATCCAAGAGAATGTCTAACCAAATAAAATTTTAGCCAAAGCTGTTTTGTTAGGCCCCTTTGAAATCGTACAAGATTGATTTTCAGGGGCTGCACCCACAGAAGTTCTGAAGACGGCAAGAAAATTTTACCAAAATATGGTACATTTCCATTTACTAGTGTTGCCAACTCAACAAGTTTCAATCTTTGCACTTTCTAAAGGAAAAATCGTATATTGTCGTTCAAAATTGCATCATCCTGATTTAAAGTTCAATATTTAATTTTCTTTTTTGGATCACAACGCGACCATCGCACATAGGAGTATTTACTATGAAAACCTGGCCATAAGTCAATTTTTAAAAGTTGCATTTATACAAAATATTTTTGTTTCTTACGGGAGCCAAATATACGACAAATGTTAGACAATACCTGTTTTCTGTATTGGAGGAGCAAAACGTGCGACAAAAGCAGTCGAAAAGCAACAATTGCCAATTACACTTAAATCAATTTTTCTGCCAACTTCTTTTTGCCTGTAATTTATACAATGTGTTTTCAATTTTTTATTGTAAATGGTGTCAAATTACCAACTATGAAACATTAAAAAATAGGTAAGTATTTTAAAATTAATATGCTTTTAAAAGCAACATTATTTTGTAGCAAATTATAAAGAAAACGTTTCTTCGTTATTAAATAAATATATCGCGGGTCTTATTGTTTCGTTATGGATGTAATTGGATAAAGTTTCCTACATGATTACAACATATAAAGATTCTACTTTACTATACGAAACAGAAACTTTGCGGATAGCAGTTTTATAAGCTTTATAAAATTAACGGTCTAAATAGGCTTATGCCTGATCATTCCACTTCCTTATAAATTTATTGGCCAAATAACATCCTTGGAAGAGGTCGATACAATACAATTGTCTCCAAGGATCTGGCAGATAAATTTATAAGGAGGTGGAAAGTTCGGGCATTATAATAATTTTAAATATTATATGGTGTGGTTTACAAATCGATACTGAAAAATTGATATCAAATTACTTTGGACGTTTGCAAAACTATACAGCTATACAACGATGAGGAGGTTTGGAAGCAACAAAGTCATAGAACACTTTACACACACAAAATACTCCCGTTCCTGAGGTCTTGACAAGACTTAAGCAACCACAACAGAAAAGAGGCCATTTTAATCGCAATCCATGAACTAATTCTTCTTTGAAACATATAAATTGCCATTAAGTCTGATTTAGATACTTTAAATTTAAGATTTGAAACAAAAAATAATTTTGGCCCAATTTTCGTGATAAATACTCCTATGTGCGTCGCATGTTTCTGAGTTTGAAATTCTATCACTTGCTGGAATTTTTTGTCATTGTTGCTGCTATTGTTTGATATAATGTGACGATTGTCATTTATTTTTCTTTTCCTGTTGAAGTCTGACGTTCTGATTACATTTCTCCAAAAGACGAAATTTTTGTTGTTGTTGTTGCTGTTATTATTTGATGAAAGAATGTATTCTCATAATTTCAATTTATTGAGTCTTTTTAATTCGTGCTTCATTTCTATATTTTCCGAAACATAATCCGTTATACTTCATAAATATTACAATCGTCAAAGAGACAAAACAAAAATCTAGGCAATAGATAGGGATAGATAGAAATTATTTACTCCCGAAAAAGGCACGGATACAGGTTCTACGGGAAAATCGATTGCTAAGAGTCAAAAGACTCGACGATTTAAACTAAAAGTTGAAACTAAGCTTCATAAGCTCTGCGAAAAATCTTTCTCTTGCACGGTAATTGCAAGCTGCATCAAACAAGAAAATCCAAGGAATAATATTGATTCCAACGACTTTATTGATATGGGCCATCCTCTATATGTCAAGAACTGACTCCCTCCGACTATTGACTATTTTGACAACTTAGAAAGAACCTGTGAGCAAGGTTCTTATTATTACTTTTTCATTTGATAAATGATACGAGGTTCAGAAAATAACAAATCTGAAAAACCCTAGCTATAAATAAAGACTATTTACGTGAAAACGAACAGAAAGTCGTTTACTATCATTTAAATATGTGCAGTGAAAGTAAAATAATAAAGACTTTCAAAATCAAAAGATTGTCCATGAAAGTAATGACTAATTAAAATTTTATTACAAAATAAATACTTTATTTTTCAATAAACCCTCGTACTAATAATTAAGATAATGAAGAAATCGTTTTATTTTTGCTTTGCTGCAATATGTCTTGTCGTACATAAAAAAGTTCATTTGTACAGTTCATACCTACCTTTAACTTCACAGCAAAAAAGTTTCAGTGTCTCGTGTTTTTAGATAAAGTTATACTCCGGAGTGCGCGGCTGAAAAACTGGCAGTAACAGTAACTATGAAAAATTAACTCTAACTTTCATATCCGAATAAGTTAAACTAATTTTTCTCGTCGGAGTTAATTTCATTTGAGTAAGAACTTGGTATTTAACAATTTATTTTGATAGAGGAGCAACAATATAATATAATTCTTTCATGAAACATTTGAAGCTGAAGTATAAAGTTTCAGTATCGAAATACAAAAAAAAAATTGGTTGCGTATTTATTAAAATTGGTTGCAGAATAATTTTTTTAATGGCTTACCTGACTAAATAATTTTTAGCTTTGAGAGAAATTTAAATTCTTTCTCTGCCAACATTTTCCTTGTAATATACGCATGAATATTGAACGACCAAAATGTATAAGCCTATTAAAATCACCGCCAGATAAACTTCTGGGTGTGAGGACAACTTGATGTCCTTTCCCGAAGACAGAGGTACCTAACAAAGTTATGCAAATGAACCCTTTAAACTTCAATTTACCTCTCGATAAACGCCGTTACCATATAAACTGTTTATTCGGAACATGTGTCTATCCGATTGTTGAAAGAATTACACGAATAAATCTTTTAAGAAGAAGAAGTAGAAGAAATAATTATACTACAATTGCAATAACTACATTTAAAGCCTTTTGAATCCCAGGAGATAACATTTTCATTTTGTAGATAAACAAATTTATTATGATGAAAAATTTCCGTACTTATTTTTAACGTGTACACTAAAATATTCTATTAATTCAATTTTCTTTTCAATTTTCCCTGAGCGTATCAATCCGATGTTAATTCTGACAGAGATCTCACGATTCGTTATGTAAATTCCAAAGGGATTTCTAAGTAAATCGAAGTCAGAGAAAGGCGTTGCAAGGAACAGATATTCGACACGTAGGTAGGTAGTCTATAAACGTAAGTGCTGACAAGATAAGAAAACCGTCTGATCGTTAAAAAAGTGAAAGCTTTTACGAGGTCTCGAGGGTAGGCTCTTTGACAATATCCCTAATTCTAATTATATTAGTGAACAGTTAAAGGCACGGGGCAAAAACGTATCAGCGTCTTTACTTCTCTTTACTACGTTGTTGTGCAACGTAATGAAGCGAAAGACCAGATGTTTCTAATGTAAAAACGTTGTAATGGGGATTAGGTATTATGTGAGAGCCAATATATGCCGCAGGAGCTCTTAAGTAAATGAACACTCGATGTTGTATTCAAACTGTTGCCTTTACTAATTGAATTTTAATTATTCATTAAATTATCAAGTGCAGAGACCACTTTAAAGTAGTAATCACATGGATAATCACTGTTAAATATTTGAGACTGACTAACAGTGCTACTATTTTATATCTACTTTTCTTAAATGGAATATATTTCATCTTTTAGAGCATCGTTACATTTATTGATTAATCTATATACAGTGTGCCCGGATTTCGTAGGGACAGCATGGGTAACTTCTGTATTTGAAGAGATAGAGAGATGATTAAATTAGCAAAAAGTTGCAGGTTCGAGAGCTTATTAAGAATTCATTTTCAAATATTACTTGTCAAGGCGAACTTGGTTAAAATTTTACAAAAAACAAAATCTCCTAATTTCTTTAATTTGCCGTAACTTTTTGTTACTTAAGATATTGATATGCGGTTTGAACTAATTTGCATGATGATTTAAGTACTTTTCTCGGCACTTAATAAAACCAATCTCATTTTTACAAATTTTCAATAATCTAACCTAACCTTAAAATTTTAAATTGGTACTCCCTAATTTACTTAGCCCTTTTAAGAGAGATTTTTTTCTGAATGCAATGATATATCATATGATATGGAAACTTCTTCAAAATTTTGAAAAACCGATCTTATTTTCTTTTTACGAACAGAAATCGCTAGTGCCATGATCACAAAACTTTATTATCGAGACTGTTGCAAACTATCGTGCCCTTGTACACGTTGGTAATAAAGGGGCGTTTACATTACATACATATTTGTATTATACACGTATCCTACATGTTGTTTGATAAGTCTGGAACGAATCTGAATTTGTCTCATACAAGTATTACATTTGTCGTGTATTTGACATGTATCCGACATGTTTTACAGACAGATTTGTATTCCAAATTAATGGAAAACACAGCGATCGCAGACCATACAAAGGTACTTACTTCCGTATGTACAGAATAGTTAGCTGTTTTAAATTATTAAGCGAGCTGATTGTTTGTAACAATGGAGCGATCCAAAAAGAGCATAGTAATAATATGCGGCCGCAGCCAAAAACAAAAATTGATCGTCATCATTCATGAGCGACACTTTTTTCTATTATTAAATACTAGATATGTAGCGAACAAGTCACGCACTAGGCGTTTACGATAATTGGAGCGGTATATACCGGTCAATCTTATCTCTCACTCTTACTGCATTAAACGCATTCGTTCTATCTTACTTTTCTACCCCGATCCATGTACCGCTCCAATTATCGTAAACGCCTAGTTTAAACGATGTCTAGACCTCGATTCACTTGATTGCGACTATACGTATACCAAGTGCCAAAAGAAAACAGAACTTACTCGAGAAATATACGAAGCTCAGTATCCAGAAAAGGCGACACAGATGAAGCTGCAGTCCCACTGATCGTTCGTGGACAATCGAGTACAAGCGATTAAAATTTTCACCAATGAATTTCTATCTTTTTGGCACAACTAGCTACCCCTTAATCATCTCTCTATCTCTTCAAATACAGAAGTTACCAATGCTGTCCCTACGAAATCCGGGCACACTGGATATGTTGATTACAATTATTTTCATAAGTGTCTAAAACACACTTGTAGTGTCTGAGAAGTCAGAAAGGTCATTGATACATATATAAACAACAAAGGTCCTAAAATAGACCCTTGTGGAACAACAATTGTGTAAGGATCCGAATTTCCAATAGGTGTAATGAAAAAATATTTCATTTCATTTTGTATCAAGTAGACGATAAGCTGCAGGGTGAATATTGCAACGATAGTTCTTTCACGGGAAAGTAACATGCTTTTCTTTGGTTTCGTGCATTGGATGAAATACGATATTCAGTAAGATCTCTATGTTTCACTTTTTGATGATTAAGTAAAATGCTGGCGCACAATTCTCAAGCAACAATCCAAAAACGCGTGGGAAACTTTGACAAAAATGAAACATCCCCAAGCGACGTCACTGCTCCACGTACCGGACGGAGGTATTTGTGGTAGAAGGGTCCCGACGGAAAGCGGGGAGATGCAGATTGAATGTTAATAAAAAACTTTAACATTTGAATTAACAGTTACTTGTTACGCGGTCTTCGAATAAGCTTAAAAAAAAGCACGCGTCTTATCTCGTTCCGGGCGGTTCTAAATTGAACTTAAGATTCAATTTTCTTCCATTTGAATTCAGTAATTCCCCGTAAGTTTGATACCCGCAAGGTGGAAGTAAAATATTTCTCGTACAGAGTTTTTTTTTTTCTTTTTCTGAATTCAAACCAATTTATCATTTTTGTTTTTATATAAAATCATTGTGTCGTTAATTATGGAATTTTTTAAAGAAGAAAAATTATTATTAGACTTCGATTGGTAAGTCGGTTTAATACCGCTTGAAAAAAACACTGAAATTGATGGATAGATCAATCCGTGTCTCTCTCTCTCTCTCTCTCCCTTTTTGTTATTACATTTTGTAAAGTTTTGTTTTCTTATGTTTAACGTTGTTGTAATTTTAAAGAAATCATCGATTACTTTGGTTATTATTTTGTTGTTTCCTTTCATATACTTTGTTATTATTTCAACGCATTTTTTAGAATTAGCATTCTCTTACATTTCATTAATTTTAAGTTCATTCGATACCTTTAATAAGTTATTCTGGAGAGGAAATCTTCATAAGGAGAGAGACAACGAGGGTGGAAAATTTGTCAATTTTCAGACCAATGACGCCCCTGTTTCGGCTTTACGAGGAAAACACCGTTTTCAAAGCATTTTTGGCTATATCACCACAAACTAGCTACCGAACAAGACAATCGCTTTCCAGTGGTGGCTCGTTGGGCAAAAGAGCAGGTTGGGTTTTCTATAAAACGGGGTGGTTTTCGTTGTTGATCAGGGTAAAAGAGTTTCGGGTGAGTATTCAGGGTCACCACCCCTAACTTTATTGTAATAAGCACTGTGATTGATAAATTATTGTCAATTGCCGGTTTTACAATTTGCATACGGTCTTACAAATAAGACACAATAAATTTAATTAAATAATTGTGACTCTTGCTAAATCCATACTTTCCTAATTTCTTCATCAATGTTGTGTGATCTAAGCAATCTAAGATTTTACTCAAATCAGAAAAAATGCACCATTTTCTTGCACTTAGGAAGCATCTGTCGTACAAAGATAAAGAAATTGATTAGGGTTGTACAATTAAATATAGAATATTTGTTTAAACATTTAACAATCCTAGTCTAGATAATATTCTTGGAAATATTGCAAATGAGAGAAAGGGCTGCTGTTAGTGTCAAGAGATTCTTAATTTCATGTACAGCTGCAATTTTTAATGCATACGGAGATAAAAGAAGATTTATAGCTGCAGCTGCAATTATCTTTTTTATGTAACAGTTTTACGTTCAAAGATCGCGATTTATATTAATTGATCAGATCAAAACCGAACTATAGAATTTTTATTACTTAATGCATGTTGATAAATGAAATGTGAACAATTTTGTTGTAAACTTTCTAGGCATCAAATATTAAACATATAAATATACAGTGTGTGCAGGGATTTTCTGCATTAGTAGAGTGATATAGTAATTTTGATACGTTCTTCATTTTTTTAATGAAACTGAAACCTTCATTATAATGGCCGTATAAATTACACCGTTTTTAGTACGATTTTGTTAGTTTTGTGGAGAAAAATTATTCGCTGTAATCTCCATTCACCCTCTGTACTTTTCTACCCTGATTCTAAATTCCCTGTATACATTTCTCAATGTTCCAATTTCTATTTCACTAATTACCGTTTGCATTTTGTCATTTAAAATTTCTAAATTTATTATTATTTTCATATACTTTTCGCTTCACATATCCCTAAAGTGACTAGATTTTAATTAAGGCAAGGCGGGACAATTCAACCCAACCCAACCAACAAAATAACTTTACTTTTAAGTAGTATTGTAATGCAATGCCAGAAAATTAACCAGAGAGATACACAAATGAGTTTATACATTGTTAACTAAATTAACCTGATTTTTTTTACCGTTTAAATAACAGTTAATTCTTGTAAATAATAGAATTCAAATTCAAAAACATCTACACTTCCCTATTCAACCACATCATCTTGACATGATCAGTAAAATACCTAATAAAGTTTGAAACCATAATTTAACCTAATAATTTAACTCTAATCATCCAAAACTGAAACTTATCTCTAAAGCAGTGCTTCTCAACCTTTTGTAGAGCGAGGAATCCTACAGCACTTATTTTTTTTTTTCTGAGGGACCCCCTTAGCATTAAAATGTGAGATATCTAATGTTTCATCAAATATCGACATTATGCTACTTTTATATGTCACATTGGAATGTGATTTCTCTTTTTATTTGCGGAGGAACCCCAAACACCACTTTTCGGAACCCCAGAAATACTGCTCTAAAGTATTGACGAAAAATGCAAAATAAATACTCAACCAATTGAGTCTGATAAAACTTAAGTTACTAAATGTTGTTAGTCGAATAAATAGCCAGTTAATAACAAATTTGTAATCCAATCTTCAGTACATATTTGACTTTTTGCTATAAACTAGCAAAACATATATTCTTTCCAAAAACGGGACTTCTCTAAAATTCCACGGGACGCGGGACAAATTGTGAAAAATCAAGACTGTACCGCCAAAATTGGGACGTATGGTCAGCTTACATATCCCCTAATCGTTCGATTCAACTTCCAATAAAATTGTCATCAAGCCACCCTTTAACGAAGTTTAATTAAGTGTTGAATGTGCAGGACATCCATCCCGTTGAAAATAAATTTTCTAACAATTGGAAATAATTGAATCGATTCAAATTTTCTTCGAAAAAACAGAGGCCAATAATTTTGTCTACCAAAATCCCACATTACACTTTTCTTAGATCTTTGATTTTATTGTTTTAATTCTAAAATTTGGATTTTCTTCTGACCAATACCTGCAATTTTGAGATGATACTGTCCCAGTTGTAGAAAAGCTGGCTTCTGTTTAAGTACACTTAGGTTTGCATGTTTTGCTAACCAAGGTTTGCAACCCTTTTACGCAAAGACAATATTTGAATTTCTATATTGTTACAACTGGGGCTTGGAACGTAGGTAGTTCGCGGCTGGACTGACCGGAGCCCGCTTTCTTTGACAAAGGTCGCCAGAGGACGTGATTGTTACGTGTACGTTCGGGAAAGCTGCGGTGTATTCCAGGGCCATTTCGAAGAATTCTGGACACTTCTACACGTTTCTCGAGCGAGTGCCTTAACTATAAGAGTGAACATCAAGCGCTGCCGAGATGAGAAGCTTAACCAAATAAAGTGAAATATGAACGTGTTAAAAATAAGTTTGTAAAGTCATTTTAGTGTTTTCTGTGTTTAAGCGATTGTGGTTTTAATAAAGTATTTGAAATTAGTCAAGTAATATTATTCTCAAATCTCCAAGTCGTAACAATATACTGATCTCATAGCTAGCAAAGTTACTACATCATCCTCATTGTGTTCTTATTGTCTTCTCTTTTGCTGCCGAATCAGTTTTGTAAAATTGTTAGATAATGTTTTTTAACGTATTAATTGTAATATTAATACCAGGATATTTTCCGTAACATTTTACTAAATAAATCCGCTGTTGCAACGTGAGCATAACTTTACCTAAAGATATTAACTGTATTAAAAACTACTTAAAGAATGAGGTTGATCACTTTGACAAGTTTGGGTAATGTGATAATTCTGAATGTAGACAATTTTTTAAAAGTAAACCAGGCAGTTCGTGAATTTTTCTATGGTTTTCGTAGCAGCAAATTTTTCTTGTAAAGAATAACTTTTTTCATAAAACGTAAAATAAAAAAGTTTTTCCTCTATTGCAGAAAATCCGTGGACACAGTGTATACATCATATACTAAATATATTCCTTCGTTGTAAGTATTTACGCAACATATTTTATTTATTTTATTGCTTGGAAATATCTAAGGATGGTTAATGCCAAAGACTATGGCTGGCAGCTAACTACTCTAATTAATTTAAATAGAAGCATTTGCGTTCACTCATCTGTTAGATATCACGCGTCCCCAAAAACTATACAGGGGTCATCCCTTCACTATCTTTATCAGCGATTCAGCTAATCGTCTTTGACAGGAAACTTAAATGTGCGTCGAAAACCAAGAATCCTTAACGCAGAATAAATCTAGCAAATGATTTGGTCAATATCTTCCGAATTCGGCATAAGCCAATCACAACAAAAATTATAAGAAAATCCAAGACAAAAATCTATTATTCTCTATTATTATTATCATTCTCTGATGAACTATCCAATATCAAATACATAGCTCATACCAATGGTTACAGTCACAATTTAATTGACCATCTTCTACGAAAACTAAAACTAATTGATCTCAAAAACCACACTACTTTAACCTCTTCACTTACTGACAACACCAACTCTAAATATTATGCTATTACCTTTGTAGGTCCCCTTTCTTATAAAATCAAAACCACACTCAACAAATTTAATCTAAATATTTTTTTCAAAACTACCAATACTCTGAATAACCTCTTATGCAACAACAAAGATTCCATCGATGTTCTCCAAAAGAGCGGTGTTTACAGATTAACTTATGATTGCCACAGTTTCTGTATTGGCAGAACTTGTCGTAGTTTAAAAACCAGGATTACTGAACATAATCGTGAAATTAATAAAACCAGATCATTTTTACCTTCTCTGTATAATTTCAAATCCACGTTCGCTGAACATGTCACCCTTTCCAATCATTCCTTTAACTTAGACAACTCCTCTATTTCCCTTTTACACTGTACCAATAATTTTAAAGATAACTTTTTCCTTGAACAATTTGAAATCTACAGATGTTTCCAAAACCCACTCCAAAAATCCCTTTGTCTCAATGAGCAATCTGAGTCTTTAAAATTAATTTTTATGAACCGCGAAAATTTTTATGAACCGCGTAAATTTGTAACTCTACACACTTGCCGGCGTTTCTGAACGCGACCCTTCAACCTTTAAAATTCACCGTTTTACCGACCAACCTTCCGGTTTCGTTTTTGGTGTCAACCATTCTGTTGGCCCACGTACAACAGCGTTTTCTTACTAATCTTGCTTAAACAACCTCAAAATATTAACTTGACACACGGTGTCCTTTTAATATGTAATCGCTTAGATTTTTAGTTCCTTTATTTTTTGGTCCTTTTTTAAAAAAAATTAACCTCACTTTGTAACACATTGTTCATTCTTCTTTTCTAGTCTGAAGATGGCCTTTAATTTTTAACTATGGCCGAAAAATATGTATATATGTAGCACCTTTTTCACTATTAAATATCTGTGAATCAGATCTGTGTTTTTCGTCAATTCAATCAAACACTTCACTATGAGCCTCATACGTGGGTATTCTACATTTTAAAAATCTATTAGTTAGAAGTTAGTTTTAAAAACTATTGTATGTAAAAATCTAGTTTCATTCAACAATACTCTAGGACGAGATAAAAAGAAAGAACAGCTTCTAAAAAGGGCTTTGAGCATATCTTTCTAATTTACAATTTATTTTATTTCATTTCCTAATATAATTAGTAACGAAATAGAAGTACTTTTTGGCAATAGTTTTTGCACGTAAACTAGGTTCGAGACTCTTTAACTTTATTGTCGGAAAGAAAGAAAGAAATTTAATCAATACCTGCAAGTTGAAAACTTCCAGTAACATTTAACTTTCCGAGCCTTTTTTTGACATTACCAAACTTTAACGCTCGATACGTTTTTTTGCTATCGAAGGAAAACTGTTGCTCTTATGTAATAAATTTTGAAACACATCACAATTACTAAATAATATTAGGAGTACTGTTTTTAAATGTTATCAAGGTGCATTTCGTTTTATAACCAACAAAAAATAAACGCTTGTTATAATTAAAAAGGCACTTAAAAAAACAATTAATAGGAAGTGAACAGACATCGTGCAATTGTCCTCTTTGCGAGGGCGCCTTTTTAAAGAGCAGGAATGAAAGGGCAATTAACTGATCGTGAGATAAAACAGATGTAATGAACATCAATTAACGGAAACATATAATTTCAAGTACTTGACTTTTTATTCGCCTATAAATTTAATTAATTTAAATTTTTCAGGTCAAAAAGCGATCGTAAGATGTCGCTATTTTATCTGTTTATAAATTTAACGTTATAATCACATAAAAATTGTTAGTATTTTAACTGTTTTATTTTACTGTCTTTTTCCTACAACAATATTGAACGAGGAATAGATAAACAAAAAATAATAATAAGATTACTTCAAATACTACAATATATTGCTACTTTGGAAAATGTAACGATTTTATTGGTTGGTGTTTATAGCTGTCCGCCAGAAATACTGAAGTTTCTCAAAGCCAAGTGTTAATAGTTTTATCGGTCGAGTATCAAACATTGTTATACGCTAAGATGTTCGCCGTTGACATTTAAGTAGGTGCATAAGTTGAAGAAAATCTACAAACAGTGAATTTCGAAACCAAAAAAATATTTGAAGACTGCAAAAGGTCGTAAAGTCGAATACAAAGGACTAATAAACACAACGAAATCGATATTACGATGTAATTTAAAAGGATCGTAAAATCGAAAACATATTAAACAAAACTTGAATAGAGTTCCAAAACAATAAAATCCTCAACAATACGAGATCAAACCAGAATTTGTATGAAAGCTAATACAGCATAGTTTTGAAATGCTATTGTAAAACAAGTTAATTACTGAATGACGTTGCAAATAAATTTGTTGAATTGACATTTGTATTGTAAGCCACATATATTTATTGATCGATTAAAGAATAACCAACCGAATTCTCTTATTATAAGCAGTATTTTCCCTAAGATACTAAAAAAAAAATAAATTTGTATTTTAAAAGAAAAGAATACTACAAAGTCCAACTGCATTTACTTAAGTATAGTGAAATATCATATACCAAAACAAATTTGGAAAAAGTAAAGATTCAGATATTGTAGTAGCATTAGGTAACACATTTTTTTTTCAGAAAGAGTATCGACAAAATTTATTAGAACAGTCAATGGAGATTTTGCTTGAATCACCCTGTATATTACGTAAAGAAATTTCTGAATTAGATGTGATCGTTAATAATAACTTAAAATATTAATAGCAAATCAAAAAGCGTCGAATGAAAGTATATGGTTATAAAGCTTTCCAATTCCGTTTTTAAAACGCAAACTAAAACTTTCACGGAAAACAACTTCATTTAAAAGTAAAACGAAATAGTTTTTACCGAGTATTAACTTAAGATATTTTATTTTAATTAAAGTGTGTAAAAGAAAGACTAAATAGTTTGATGATAATTTATTTAAATATATTATTCGTCTGGGGCTTTCAATTAAAGTTATTCAGCAAAGGAACACAAGAAATGCATTTAGGATGAGATCAATCACGACTTGACTCCTGAATAAACCCTTGAAATTCGCCTGTGACATTTTTACTTTTTATCCGACACGGCTTAATGAGGCGGAAAAAGTCAGGAGAAATCAGTACGAATGTGTATTCTCTTCAGTAACTCTAATCACTTGTTTATCGCTAGTATGTGGCACCACTTACCGCATTGCACACAAATAAAATTCACATGACGAATTGAGGTACGTTAGACATAAATATTCATGGAAAAAAGAAACATCGATAAAACTCATTTAAATGTAACTCAAAAATAAATTTCGTATAATAACCTGGTGCTCTTTTATAACATAATTTAATCTTATCTTATTAATCAAATGAAATAATGTAAATGTACTTAAAATTGATTTTCAAACAAAATAAAATGTGATATCTACGTGAAATTCATCAAAGTCAATATAAACTAGCTGTTATTAAAGATAAAATTAAAAATTGAGCTTTCAGTTGAAGCGTAATCTGGGACGAAAGATTTCAGCAGCAGAGTAACAAATAATTATCTGTATAAATTGTGGTGAGGAAAAATGAAAGCCTGAAACGAAATAATCAAGTGTCACTTCGGAATGGGATCGTATATCCTAATAACACAAAATAACTGAAGATAAAAACAAAAGCTCTGTCTTCGTACAGTGCAATAAAAAGTGAGCTATGTGTGTAAGCGTTCGGTCTGCTCAAGATTAGCAATCAAAAATGTTGACTGGAAAGCAAAAAGTACAAGTTGATAGATGGCATAGCTAAGGGCGACGGCGACGGCGCTCTGCACACGTCCTCTCTGACACCGAGTCCTGAGCTTAGCGCGAGCTTAGTTAGAGTTTCGCGCTGCCAACTTCACGATGCATGCTGTATATCTTTATCTTAATGTCTCGTTCCGCGAGTTTCAGTGATCCCCATACTTTCTAAATAATTAATTGTGCCAAAACTTTAGCGAAAAAAAAATTAAATTGTAAATAAAAAATGTGAAACATCGTGCTCAATACTAAACAATAATTAAATAATAAATCAAAACAATGAATTAAAAAAAGCAGGTAACACTGACATATATTATTTATTATCAATAAAATAGGTTTTTTTACTTTTTTTTATCAAATTGTAATTTTTTAAATGAAGATAGTCTTTCAAAATTCAAATGTATCGCAGTTCTAATAGCTTCAGCACACTTTTCTTAATGTAATGGTATTTTCTGTAGTTTCTAATATTCTACGGTGGCAGGAGAGCGCAGCAGTTATGCAAAAACTGTGTTAAATTTATGCAGTTGTATAAACTTAAGAACTCTTGAAACCTCTCTCAAAGCAACCACATTATTTAAATAAATATTTTCTCTGAAGGTATTTAGTAAAGTGGTGCGATTTGAAACCGTTCATTACTTCGATTCCTATTCAATACGTTCCAATTAAGTAGAAATTATTTAAAATGCATCAATTTTGATTTCTGTTTTTTATCTCACTTAAAAGATCTGTCGTTGCGGCCGATTTATTAAATAAAATTGAACTAATTAAAATTATATGTATTGTGGCGATTACTATTCGTCGCTCCTAACACACCATTATACCATTTTATAAATAAAATCTGATTTAAATTAATTACCGCGCCACTGTACACCGTTTTAAATTACTTTCGGCCGGGATGCAAAATTTCGAGGACCTTTTGTTCATTATCTGTGCACTTTCTGGTCTAGTTATTTTCACACTTTAATTAGATATCCGTTGGTATGAAGTCTGAAAATTTTTAGCGTGATAAATGCATACCTACGTGCGCACCATCTTTCTGCACGTAATAATTGCCAATTAATTTAGAAAAAAAAACTTTCAACTTGGACAAACGTAAAACGATTTTAACCTTAGATTCTTATTTTAGATACAATAGACGAGGAAGCTGTAAAATGTCAAGTGTTAAAAACAGACTTCCTCACTATAAAAAGTGTTTTGCTACAGGTTGTTGAAAAAGATTTACAAGTAGGTATGATCCACTTCCTAGCACTAGCAGTATACAATTCTGTTTTGTTTTCTTTTTGTATTTTTGCTTGATTTACTACATATGTGTTTTATATATTTTTTTTTGAAGATTGAAAAATAAGAAGTTGGTAATAATGTAGAGATTAACACTTAAACTTCAATTACTCGAAAACGGTTCGGTTTATTGACATGCGACAAGAGAAATCTAAAGAATCTTTCCTTCACAACTTAAAGATGGAGGATCTGACAAATGTGTTGTTAAGGCGTAATTAGATGCCTTATATCTGCGCTTAAAATATTAATTTGGTAATTTAAACGATCAAAAAGATATTGCCAGAAAATAATATTTTTCACCCCTCTTTGAGGACTTATAACTCCCCTTATAATTCACTTTTGGAATAAAATATGAATAAAATATATGAAAAAGTGGCCGTATCTTTTCGTGTTCTATTCACCCTAAAAATATCGGAAGGCATTTCTAAATTACTCTGTATAAGAACATTAACTGTGTTTTTAATTTCTGAACTTCCCTTATAAAGTTTTTCACAAATCACATGTTCTTGAATTTATTTAATCAAAAATACCAGTATTTTTAAAAAATCGAAGAGAAGAAACTCCTGCTTGTTTCCTGCGGGAAGATGAATACTCTAACACTGTTATTTATCGACCTCTAGTTTACACTCTGCATATTTTATTTATTTATCTAGTTTTAGTTGTATTTATTTATCTCTAGTTTATCTAGTTTTCCTATCAAGAAGGATGTTAGTGTGATTTATTTAAAAAGAAAAAAATTGAAAACTGAGCATTTGGAATAAGGCAATTATTTTGACACAACTAAAAGCTGAGAACTTTTAAATTATGAGGTTTTATATTTATTTTTTAAAAGTGAACGTAGATCAATTAAGGTTTTGTTGA